>CM060919.1:467491979-477491979 GCA_030737875.1 Allium sativum
AATAAGCTCGCATCCAAAACAGCTACTATAGGGATCAACAAATCCAAAGTCCAGCGGTCCTAGAAGAACCTGTAAAATCGGATCCTGCAGGACTAGAAAACAACATAAGATCTTAAAGGGGGGTGGGGAGGTGTGAGGTGAGGATAGTAGTACGGAGCCCGCTAACCAAAAAGTAGAGGATTCAACTAATCCCCTCCCAAGGGGTAGTTAGAACCGATGAAATATCGAAGGTACTAGCCAATTTCCGGGAGCGACGACCAATAGAACCTCTAAACGGTCTTCCTCGTAAAGCAAAGAACACATCATTCCTTACCCGTCGAATGATAGAAGTAGGGTCCATTGGCAATTCATCAAAAAATGCCTTATTCCGCGAGCACCAGATATGCCAGTAGATGAGACAAGGAATTAACCTAAAAAGGATCGACCGAACAAATTTACCTAAGATCTTGTCCCACCAGTATCTCAGTAGATCAGCAAGAGAAGACGCATTACCACGAAGACCAACCAAGTTCCCGAAATAATTCCAAATGGCTTTGGCAGAGAAGCCAAAGAAGAAAAAGTGAGTCATGGATTTTGTGACACCAAACCCACAACACCTGCAACGGGACACAAGAGGGATGCCAATCCTCTGGAGGTTCTCTTCTATCGGTAGCCCACCATGCAGGGTCCACCACATAAACAGAGAAACCTTCAATGGAATACGAACATCTCAGAAAAGGGAAAAATAGGGAGACATGAAGCTGGCGTCCTTGCTGAGTTGCATGTCGCCCAAGTCGAGAAAGGACTGCCCTCCCAGTCGGATCCACCACCATGTAAATATGAAAAGGTCTTTACGGATTGCATCCGTTTCCATGTCTCACTAGTGTAGGACGAGACACCAGAGAAATTCATGACCATGAGTCTATGGTACTTGGCATGAAGGAACGTTGCCCATAAGGAGTCATTCGTATCAAAACGGGCCCACAACTTGCAAGCAAAGGCTTTAAACGTATCCTTTGGATTTCTGAGGCCTAAACCCCTTCACATTTGGGACGACAAATGATGTCCCAAGAAATCCAATGGTGACGATTAGCGTTGTCCTTTCTACCCCAGAAAAAGGACGAAGCTAGCGACCGATATGACCGGAAGAAAGTGGAGGTAGGAGTAATAGCAACAAAGACGTGTTCCATTGTTGTTGTTTCCAGTACTATGCTGGAGGGGCCAGGATGGTGGTATATATATATACACACACACACAAACGACCGGGGGACCATTTAAACCAGGTCGAGGTAGGGGGACGTTGTTAATTTTTCTTTCGCCAAAAAGGTCCACCAGCAAAAACCATCAGATCAGTGGAGGTGGTGGCGCTATATAAAAAACAATAAAGGTGGTGATAGAGCACCCACCGGCTAGAATACAAAGAAATACACAAACCAAGCACTAAAATAGGTGGACTATCATGAAAATGAGCCAACAAAGCCAGAAAAAGACTCTGAAAAAGAAGGAGGCAAGCTAAGATGTCTGCCAACCTATTGAAAACATGATGGAGGTCGTGTGCTAGGCAGTAAGATAGTAAAGACGCATGAGAATGATCCAATCATCCATAGTAAGGCATTGCAGAGCTCCAAGAGACCTACGTGATAAATATTAAATAACAGGAACCGACCAATGAATCCAAGTTGGAAACAAAATTAAAAATAAAACAAGTAGTAATAAGGGGGAATATATCATTAGGGGGTATATAAAATTGGAAGTATGCAATATAGGAGTCTAAAATTCTAGAAACTGGCCAATGTAGGGTCTAGCCACGAAGGCAGTTTTGATATCATCGTGAATTTGGTGAATAGTTTTGTCCTTCTTAAACCTTTTTTCATCAAAACGAAATTTGTTCCTAGCACACCAAAGGTGCCAAAAGATGTAAGTGGGGATACTCCGAAAGAGGATGGTACGAATGGTTTTGCCTCTCAAGTTTTCCTACAAATTTCGGCATCGTGATCTAAATTTGGAATGAAACCTGACCCCATAAGGCCCTCAAAATGATCCCAGAGAAAGCTAGCAACAACCCCTAAGTCAAAAAGTTGGTCAACCGATTTGAGCCCACCATCAGCACACCAACAGCATCTCGAAACTACATGAATCCCAATTTTTAAGAGATCAGTATCAAGAGGAAGCACGTCATGATTTTTTTCTTCAAATTAGAATGGAAACTTTAGGCTGGATGCGAAGTCCTATATGAGTTTGAAATGGAGATGGGTAGGACGCTTGGAGTGGATAACATTCGAATTGAAGTAGAATCCACTTGCAACCCAGTCTGGGAAAGTTTACTCCAATTGGGATCGAAGGAAGATTTAACCTTTTTCATGTTCTTCTAGGTCTCATTAGTAGCAGCAGGAACACCGTAGAAGGCATAGGATTCGAGTCTCCGATATTTAAAATGTAATAAAGTGGCCTAAAGGGTGTCACTATAGTGGAAGCGCGCCCACATCTTAAAGGCATATGATTGACACACATCAAATGCTAAAAACACTCTAGCCACCCTCAAGCTTTGGCTCGCAAATCCTCGCGCAGGAAATACAATGGTGTTAGTTAGGGATCAAAAAAAGTTAGCGCAAAGTTGAAGTAATCTAATTAAAAACGATTCAATAGGGTAGAGACCAAGAAGATGTTGGACACCATCGAACAAAGGGTAGAGTTTATAAGGACGAGGCAACCCGCCTCGATAGAAGGACTGGACCCAAATTGGAAACGAGGTTATAGGCTTTAACTTGAGGATCACCAAAGTATAAATTTATTTTTCGCGATCGATTAAGTTTTATACCTAAATAAGAAATAATGATGCTTTTTAGGGAAAAACCAATTATCGCTAAGGGAGGAGCGATTGGGAAACGGTGGCCTGGGAAGAGAAAACAATATAGCTTTTAAAATCGTTGATTTGATTTGCTGAGCAGGCTTCAAAGTCATGAGGAAAAGTCATTAGATTACGAAATGAGCGTAAATGGACATTTGTGAGGATTAGAATGTCATCGACAAAAGAAAGAGGGGAGATGATGGAGAACCACTAGGAAGGGAGAAATGATGGATGATCCTAGTCTCCATATGGTGATGAAGCCCCCAGGAGAGGGCTTCGGTAGTTATGATGAATAAGGGTAGGGAGAGACGATTTCCTTACCGAACACCTCATCCAGAGCGGAAGAAGGATTTAGGGATCCCATTAACAAGAATTGTGTACCAACGGTTGGAGATGAGATGCCAAACATTGATGTTAGGCACCAATATATATATATATATATATATATATATATATATATAATAGTACTTGGAAAGCCGGAGGGCTATTTTACATGATGGTAGTGCAATTCTGGATTTGAATCTATTTTGACGTATATATTTCCATATTGGTGATATTCTAGATTTCATACATCTTGATTTTTAGATTTAGTTGTTTCCTAAAGTTTCACCATTTTAGTTGTTGTAGGAGTTTATTCATAACCTAAGAGCTAATTGGTGGTTTACATATGGTGAATACGTTTTTGTTGCTCGAACTCTCAAACTAGTTCTATTTGTTGATATTATAATGGTTTCCACCTTGTCGTTTCTTGGTGTTCTGAGATCGTTGTTGATGCTATTACATGGGACCATTACATGCTTATTTAGTTGCAATTATCTCATGAACCGTAAGTTGATCTAAGTTGAAGTTACTCTTTCTCTATTGATAAGAGTTATCCCCTTATGATATTATACTTCACTCATTATAATCTAATCACTTTGTTTAAGATAGATTGACCCGTATACTTTATATACTCAGGTCAGACTGAGTTGTTCCAGGTTACTATATGTTGTAGATATCTACTTAGCCTTCTTCTTTTTTGGTCCATTTTATCACCTTTTGGTGCTTAGGCATGTTTTCAGCAGTTGCCTTGTAGTTATTTATGTAATTATGATATGTACATATTCTTTTTGACTTGTTGAATATATGTAGTCGTTATAACAACCCAATTATGTATCACTACATACTGTATTTATGATATATCTGTATATAGTTGGCTTATTGTTCTATGATTTGTGTTATTTGATGTAATTTTGTAGTTTCTAAATAGGTCTGTTAGCCTTCGTAGTATTGTATTAAGCTAGAACTCAGTGGTTGATCCGCATGAGGTAAAAAAAATATAGCACTATAATGACGTATTCAATACTTGTTTAATACAAGACTCTCGGATTGTCACTCTCAATCAACCACATTCAATGCACTAGCAGATGGTATTACATAGTAATACTCTTTATTAGTGTGGGTCTCGGAGTTAGACAACACAAATATGTTTTGGCATAATACATTGTTTGTTAAAACTAAATGATATTATGACTGTGACATGTATTATATCTTTTTAAGGAGACATGGATCTTCTTAGTCTGGTTCTCCCTCTTTTTCTCGAGGGAGAATGTCATTAGAGATGATGATGATGGCGGCCTGTCATAGGAGGCAGCTCATCCTGTGGTGACGTTGCTTTCAAAGGCGGAAGGATCATAAGTATAACATTTATTTTCCATATGGTATATTAAATATTAGTCACGATTTATTACATGTTTATTTCACATGATTAGCACAGAGGTTTCAAGCCTGTGTCTTCCGATGTAGTTCTTTCTATTTCTCGAGAGGCATGCACGAGCAAGATGATTTCCTGCTAGCTTAAGTAGAGCAAGGTCCCAGCATAGGTTATAGAGCTTATGTGGAAGGACTTCCTTATTAGTATATCATTATATATTACCAATTTATATTCCGTACGCTATTTATAAATGTATAACTTTCATTTTCTCAACTTGTAGGGTGCTATAAATTAAGAATAAGAGATTGACGTTGAGCTAAGCAAGCGAGATCAGGACATTAAAATCGGCAAAAACTATTGGGATACAATGTTTGGCACTAGAAAATCAAGAAAAAACCGAACGGGATAAGTGCTAGTGTATGGGATGCATGAATTACATGGTGGAACAATAAGGAATTCAAGATAATTTTATCATGTTTTAGTTTAAATGGTTTCATATATTTATATGATTTAGAATTGTAAAACATAATTTTCACTTTAAATATATAGAAAGAGATGAGGAACTCTACAAATAGGTATATGAACCCAGTGATCCATCATGATGGTTCGAAGTTGTTCCATCATCATCGCGAGGACTTAGTAATTTTATTAATTATGATTACAAAACACTGCTACATTTTTATATTTTTAAGTAACTTATGAAAAATCAGTTATTAAAACAATAATATACATACTTTAATTATTTTAGGAAAGATCACATGGGGGTCCCATGTCATACTAGGATGTCTTTGCTTATATCCATGCCATGAAGCAGACCGATGAGGCGGGTTCAGTCATGTACCGATGGGGGGATGATGATAAAACAAAACTACACAAGTAAGTATATTATATTTATTTAGTTTTAACTTGTATAAATAATAATTAAATGTATATTATGTAAAAATTAATTGTGTTTTAGTTTCAGCAAGCATATGCATACCTTTTGGATGATAACAGAAGAGTGGAACTGACTACAGCCGAGGAGGATTCTATTTTCAAGTCAGTTATGGATTCGCCATCCAAAAACAGATGCTATGGGTTTAAAAACCAAACGGTAATTAATATGCTATATTTCTCTTTAATTGCCATAAGTAATATTTATAAGCAGTGTTAAATATAATTTTTATGGAATTAGTTGCTAGTTTATTTATTAAAAATATATTTCTTTACTTATCAATTCATATAATGAAAAAATATTCTGAAAACCAAAACATTTAGTCTCATATTTCGAAAACTAGTGCAAAAGATTAACATATGACAATAGTGATAACTTTGGTTATAAATTAACATATACAACTTTCTAAATATTATTGCAACATTTTTAGTTAGTCCTAAGTGGTTACGTTGTATTATATATAAATGTATATTGTATTAAATTATTTGATTATATTGGCATTTACAATTTAATGTGGTCATGTTAATTTGTGACATACACACTCAAAAAGACATTATTAGTCTGTGTAGTAAATAAAAATGGTGATCGACAGTAAATAAAAGAGTTTAATTTGTTGCCATACAAAATCGGTATATGTAACTGAAAATATTTTACTATATTAGTATGTTGTTGTTGGCCAGCAGAATAACTATAATAAATATAAAATAATTTGAAATTTATTGGAATATTTATAATGTTAGTGTTTCCGCAAGATCACTACACAATTAGATTTTGGAAGAGAGAAGAAGATAACCATAACAAGCAAATTCCTTCAAACAAACCTTTATTAATCCACAAAATTATTACAATGAAAACCTAAAAAGATAATTGAGAATTTATCTCAATCCCAAAAACAAGTTTTTTCTTTCCTTCAAGTACAAGTAAGTCTCTTCCTAATGAGATGCTTATATAGGCAAATAGAAAGACTAGATCTAAAACCTAATTGGGCCCTAAAATATCTCAGAAATAAATACTACTTAAAACTTGCTCAAAATAAAGATTTCCTAAAATATTTCAATAGATCCATAAAATCCACAGCAGATCCTTAAATTCCGCAATTCCAATTTCTCCACCTTCAATATCCATGTGATAAATATCACAAACCATAACACTCCACCTTGATATGAAATCACTCCAATAATCAACAAATCCATAAACCAAAAAACCACTCACAAATGATGCATCTCTCACATGAGATACACCATAAAAAATAATCTCAAAATTGCTTGTAATACCACAATGGCCTCCATGTAGACTTTGTGACTTTACGTTGATGGCTCCACCTTGATTCAGATGAACTCGCCTCTCCTAATCCAATTTGAGAACTCATAACATTCTCCATCATTTTTCCAAGCAATTTATATATGTTATCATTTCACCGTTTTGCGCGCAGAAGCCCTTGTTACCCCTCCAAACCCTTGTAACTCCACTTATAGTCGAGAAATTGCAACCTTTTTGTTCCAACTGTCCAATTGAAGCAAGATTCTTTTTAATTTATAGGATGTACCAAACTCCCGTTAGTTTCACCACCTTTGCAACATTCATCTTCAATCGAACCAAACCTATACCTTTAACATGCAAATCTCAACCGTCGGTGGATACCACTTTACTACTTTGTTCTTTATAATTAATAAATGCTTCCTTTTGATGGCACACGTGAAAACAAGCTCCTGAATCAAGTATCCAATCTTTGCTTTCGCCTTCATTAACACATAAAACATTTTCTTCAATCTCCTCACCAAAATTCACCTCATTACTGTTGTTATTTTGTTCATCAGTCTCTTCTTCCGATGCCTTCATCATCTTCTTAACCCTTTTAAGCTTGTGACAAAATCTCAGTTGATGATCGGGTATGTCACAGTAAAAAAAAATGTATTCCTTTCTCATGTCCGATCTATTTAATTGTCTTTCCATATTTCATTGACTAATCCTCCTTGCAATAAAAGCTTTTGAAATTGGAGTTTCAATTTCCGTTGCCTCCTTATCTTTTCCTTCCATAAGACTCGTCCTCCGCATCTCCACATTAAGCAAGCTACTAACCACAGACCCTATTGAAACAATGCCATCCGAATTTGAGTTATTCAACGCAACCACAAGTGTTTCCCAACTTTCTGGAAATGAACTCATCATCATTACGGTTTGTGTTTCATCATCCACCTTTAAATTCACGGTAGCCAATTGATTCACAATTTCTTGAAAATCATTAAGATGATCTCCAATTGATCCACCTTCCTTAAGCTTTAGATTCACCAATCTTCTCATAAGAGGAGCCTTATTTGTTGCGGAGTTCTTTGCATAAACCCCTTCCAATTTCTTCCATATTGCATAAGCAGACGTTTCATTAACAACAATATGAAACACTGAATTATCCAAAAAACATCGTATAGATACAATAGCCTTCCTATCCAAAGTCTCCCATTTTGCTTCGGATAGATTGATAGGTTTTCCCCCATTATTCTCCAGTAGCTAATGAAGATCATTAAGATAAAAGAAATCTTCCATCTTTGCCCTCCATAATCCCTAATTTTTCCATTAACTTTTTCAATAATTATTTTATCAATATTCAAACCCTCTTCAAAAAATTTGTGTAGAAGGCTCCGATACCGATTGTTAGGATTTCCGCAAGATCACTACACAATTAGATTTTAAAAGAGAGAAGAAGATAACAATAACAAGCAAATTCCTCCAAACAAACCTTTATTAATCCACCAAATTATTACAATGAGAACCTAAAAAGATAATTGAGAATTATCTCAATCCTAAAAACAAGTTTTTTCTTTCCTTCAAGTACAAGTAAATCTCTCCCTAATGAGATGCTTATATAGGCAAATAGAAAGACTAGATCTAAAACCTAATTGGGCCCTAAAATATCTCAGAAATAAATACTCCTTAAAACTTGCTCAAAATAAAGATTTCCTAAAACATTTCAATAGATCCATAAAATCCACAACAAATCCTTAAAGTGCGCAATTCCAATTTCTCCATCTTCAATATCCATGTGATAAATATCACAAACCATAACACTCCACCTTGATTTGAAATCACCCAACAATCAACAAATCTTGAAATCACCCAACAATCAACAAATCCATAAACCAAAAAACCACCCACAAATGGTGCATCTCTCACATGAGATACACCACAAAAAGTAATCTCAAAATTGCTTGTAATACCACAATGGCCTCCATGTAGACTTTGTGGTTTTACGTTGATGGATCCACCTAGATTCAGATGAACTCGCCTCTCCTAATCCAATTTAAGAACTCATAACATTCTCCATTGTTTTTCCAAGCAATTTATATATGTTATCATTTCCCCGTTTTGCGCGCAGAAGCTCCTTATGACCCCTCCAAACCCTTGTAACTCCACTTCTAGTCGAGAAATTACAACCTTTTTGTTTTAACTGTCCAATTAAAGCAAGATTCTTCTTAATTTCTGGGATGTACCTAACTCCCGTTAGTTTCACCACCTTTCCATCATTCATCTTCAATCGAACCGAACTTATGCTTTTAACATGCAAATCTCGACCGTTGGCAGATTCCACTTTACTACTTTGTTCTTTATAATCAATAAATGCTTCCTTTTGATGGCACACGTGAAAACAAGCTCCTGAATCAAGTATCCAATCTTTCCTTTCACCTTCAATAACACATAAAACATTTCAATCCCCTCACCAAAATTCACCTCATTACCGTTGTTATTTTGTTCATCAGTCTCTTCTTCCGATGCCTTCATCTTCTCTTTATCCCTTTTAAGCTTGTGACAAAATCTCAGTTGATGATCGGGTTTGTCATAGTAAAAACAAATGTATTCCTTTCTCATGTCCGATCTATTCGATTGTCTTTCCATATTTCGTTGACTAACCCTCCTTGCAATAAAATCTTTTTCAATTGGAGTTTCAATTTCCGTTGCCTTCTAATATTTTACTTCCATAAGACTCGTCCTCTGCATCTCCTCATTAAGAGAGCTACTAACCACGGACCCCATTGGAACAACACCATCCAAATTTGAGTTATTCAACACAACCACAAGTGTTTCCCAAATTTCTGGCAACGAACTCATCATCATTAAGGCTTGTGTTTCATCATCCACCTTGAAATTCACGGCAGCCAATTGATTAACAGTTTCCTGAAAATCATTAAGATGCTCTCCAATTGATCCACCTTCCTTAAGCTTTAGATTCACCAATCTTCTCATAAGAAGAGCCTTATATGTTGCGGAGTTCTTTGCATAAACCCCTTCCAATTTCTTCCATATTGCATAAGCAGATATTTCATTAGCAACAATATGAAACACTGAATTATCCAAAAAACGTCGAATAGATGCAGCAGCCTTCCTATCTAAAGTCTCCCATCTTGCTTCGGATAGAATGCTAGGTTTTTCCCCATTATTCTCCAGTGGCTGATGAAAATCATTAAGATAAAGGAAATCTTCCATCTTTTCCCTCCATAATCCCCAATTTCTTCCATTAAGTTTTTCAATAATTATTTTATTAATATTCAAACCCTCTTCAAACAAATTGTGTAGAAGGCTCTGATACCAATTGTTAGGGTTTCCGCAAGATCACTACACAATTAGATTTTGAAAGAGAGAAGAAGATAACAATAACAAGCAAATTCCTCCAAACAAACCTTTATTAATCCACCAAATTATTACAATGACAACCTACAAAGATAATTGAGAATTTATCTCAATCCCAAAAACAAGTTTTTTCTTTCCTTCAAGTACAAGTAAATCTCTTCCTAATGAGATGCTTATATAAGAAAATAGAAAGACTAGCTCTAAAACCTAATTGGGCCCTAAAATATCTCAGAAATAAATACTCCTTAAAACTTGCTCAAAATTAAGATTTCCTAAAATATTTCAATAGATCCATAAAATCCGCAGCAGATCCTTAAATTCCGCAATTCCTATTTCTCTATCTTCAATATCCATGTGATAAATATCACAAACCATAACATATAAAACATATTCAATGCTAAAAATAAGTATATATAGATGCTTTTTACTCTTGTTTCTTATTTACCTTTCTTTTTTTGGAAGAAATTGAACTAAAAGACATTTTTACCAATTAAAAATAGGTGTATAGACAATATTTAAATTGAAATTATGTATAACAACTTATTTTACTTGAATGCTAGGACCACTCAAAATGGGTATCAGAAGGCTCAGGATAAAATAGAGATCCCAGGGCTGTGAGCCCAAATCATCGAGCTATAGGAGTACGACAGGGGTCATGCTATAGAGATGGAGTAGATGAACCAACGTTTGACCGATTACATGGAGTGCCATGAGACATTCCTCTTGCCTGGTGGTTTTGGGGGATCTGATGCAAATTGAGGTTGGTTTTGATACATTTTTTACTTGTAAATATATGTATGATACCATGGGGATTGCTTTAATATAGTATGCTATTATTTGACAATGATTTGGGATCATTTTGTGGATTATATAGATATATGGTTTGTATCAGGGCATGTTTTTTTTTGTAAATATTGGTTGGTGTGATAGTTTGGTTATGTTTTTATGTTTTTGCTGTATATATTAAATACATTCTTGTTTTTGTTATATATTTGTTTATGTATATATGCTCAAATTAGCTTGTTTATATATGTATGCTCGAAATGGAGCTACGAAATTGATTATATTAAGTATTAGGATTGGATGCATAGGATGAGCAGCATATACAAAATTACCTAGTATTTCTGATCACTTCCGACACCTAATCAAGTAAAAGGGACGAAGGTGGAATCATTTAAGATAATTGATTTTTACACGTGAAAACTGTTGTTCGCTACAATGTAAGTACAAACCCGATAGTGAATCAACGAATAGTCACTATCCAATTGTCACGTCAGAATGTCGATACTAATTTGTGGTTTAATCAAAATTAGCAACGACCAAAAGCGTAACCAAATATGCAACAGCGCGGAACCGTTGCAAAAAGCGGAGAAGAAGAATACCTGTCAGTTTTTGTCCGAGTCCAGAGTGAATCTGTTTCCTTGAAACAATATTGCTCCCTCTACGACGCTAAAGGTATGCGAGCAATTGTTTCCCAATATGAAACAGACCGATCCCTGCAATGTAGCGCTTACAATTGCAGAGCAACAACGAACTCAAGCGAGTTTTCAAGAACAGATTACAAGTGAAGAAGAAGAAGATAGAATGAATTATTTTTCTGAATGATTAGTGGCTCTGTCAAATCGCCTATATATAGTAGCGGATGGGTGCCTTTCTGGGTAGTCGCTACTGTCTGTACAGGCGCGGGAGCATCGGCTGAGCCTGAAAGGAAACCGGCATGCCTGTTTGCTGTGCAAGCAAACGGATATGCATCCGTTTCGTTCAAAACAGACCCGTCCCAGTGCAACGAGGCCGAGCGGGTTAGCGGCCCACGGAAATCAGGAGGCCCCAAGAGCCCCAAGGCCCTATCTTTGACATTTTAATATTTTATTATGAAGGCCCAATGCCTACATAGCCTATTCATTCAAGTCCTTATGTGCTCATGTCATTTGTTTGATATATCATGTGGGGCTTTGGTATTTATGGAGATGTATGCACAAAACACACAATGTGGGACTTTGTTTCTTTGTATTTCTCCACTACCACATAACCTCTTATTCCCTAACCTTCTCATTCATTTCCAACAATCCCCCACATGAATGAGAGGATACTTAATTTTGTTCTTAAATTTTGCGAAACATTTAACGTATCAGTAAAAGTAGCACAATGGCCTTGAACTTTTCCTAGTGTTTATCGTTATAACCTACTGGCGAATCAGTGAACCAGATTGTCTTTGAACTGTAAGCCTTTTGTGTAAGTCTATAAAGATTACACATGTTAACTGTTTCTTAACCCCTTGGTTCTCTGTTTGTGTTCGTTTTTGCCATGAACACCTGCTTGGTCTCATGAGTGTTTAAAGAATTCGACCTTACAATTCTTCTTGAAGCGGCGCCTTCATACTCACTTAGGTGATTCTATAAAGAGTATCCCGCAATACTCCACTTGGGTCTTTTATAACACCACAGTATAGACATCATTAAAAGCTAAGCGTATCCTATTCTCCGACGGGTAGTGCACCGACTTATCATAGGAACGGTTTGTATTTTAACAGTGCCATTAAGTTTATCTTTAAACTTAGTTGTCCCTTTGAACCTAGATCTTGGGATCTCCAGTCAACTAGGTGGGGTTTTCGTTTATAAAAACTTTTTGATCATAGGTCTTAAACCCATTCCCATCGATAAGGTTTGAACTTTCTCTCTAGGCAAGCCTTTAGTTAGTGGATCTGCAATGTTATCCTTTGACCTTACATAGTCTATAGTGATAACTCCATTAGAGAGAAGTTATCTTATGGTTTTATGCCTACGACGAATATGTCCAGATTTACCATTATACAATGTACTATTCGCCCTTCCTATAGCATATTGACTATCACAATGTATACAAATTGGAGGTACTGGTTTTTCCCAATTTGGAATGTCCTCTAAAAACCCCCTAAGCCAATCTGCTTCTTCCGCGGCTTATCCAGAGCAATAAACTCAGATTCCATTGTTGACCTTGCTATGCAAGTCTGTTTGGATGATTTCCACGAAATTGCTCCATTTCCTAATGTAAACACATATCCACTTGTGGATTTTGTGTCATTTGAGCTTGTTATCCAATTGGCATCACTATATCCTTCTACTACTGAAGGATACTTATCATATTACAACACATAGTTTTGTGTATACTTTAGATATCCTAGGACAATTCATGACATACATAACACTTCCCAGTATACGAGAGTATTTAAGCTGATATATACCATCACCAGTGTTCTTTACCCAATTTTGGTTCATATCTACTGGTGATTTTGCAGTAGTTATATTATACTGCTTGAATTTTTCAAGAATTTTAGCAATGTAATGTGACTGAGATAACGCATATCCCTGTGGTGTGTTTATAATTTTTACACCCAAAATTACATCGGTCACTCCAAGGTCCTTCATATCAAATCTAGAGGATAACATGTCCTTCGTATATTTTATTATGTCCTCATTATTTCCTAGGATCAGTAAATCATTAGATAAACAATGACATATCCAACATCTATACATTTTATATAGATGCATTTATCTGATTCATTTATTTTGAATCTATTTGACAACATTATTTCATCAAATTTCTCATGCCATTGTTTTGGTGCTTGTTTAAGGCCATAAAGAGATTTTACTAATTTGCACACCTTATTTTCATTTCCTAGGCTTAGAAACCCTTTTGGTTACTGCATATATATTTCTTCTTCCAGTTCACCGTTCAAAAACGCAGTTTTCACATCCATTTGGTGTATTTCCAAATTCAATATAGATGCGATTGCAATAAGCATCCTAATTGATGTTATTCTGGTAACTGAAGAGTATGTATCAAAGTAATCCAGATCTTCCTTCTGTCTGAATCCTTTTATCACAAGTCTTGCTTTATACTTGTCTATTGAGCCGTTAGCCTTTAGTTTCTTCTTAAATATCCATTTGTATCCTAATGGTTTTGATCCTTTAGGGAGATCCACTCGTTCCCACGTATGATTTTGTAGAATGGATTCTGTTTCACTATTGACGACTTCTTTCCAATAAGGAGCATCGGGAGATGACATTGCTTGTTGGTAAGTTAGAGGTTCATTTTCTATCATATATGCATAGAAATCAGGTCCAAAGGATTTAGAGGTCCTTTGTCGCTTGCTCCTTCTTGGTTCCTCTATCTCAGTTTCATCATTCATTTTTCTTTGATCAGCATTATCCTCGGGAGTATCTGGATCTCTGGGCCTCTTTTGAACACTTGTTTCGATAGAGGTTTTTAGAGGATAAATGTGTTCAAAGAATCTTGCATTACGAGACTCGATAATGGTGTTTTCATGAATGTCATCAATTTCAGATTTGTACACCAAAAATCGATATGCACTACTATTATGAGCATATCCAATGAATATGCAATCTATAGTCTTCGGTCCTATTTTAACCTTTTTCGGTTTTGGAATTTCCACTTTGGCAAGACACCCCCACATTTTAAAGTATTTGTAGGATGGTGGTCTGTTTTTCCAAAGTTCATGTGGAGTCTTAGACGTTTTCTTTCGTGTTATTTTATTTAAAATATGATTTGCTGAAAGAATAGCTTCTCCCCAAAAATTATTTGGCAAGCCAGAGCATATTAGTAAGGCATTCATCATTTCTTTACGAGTTCTATTTTTCTGTTCGGCTATACTGTTAGATTGAGGAGAACAAGGAGCTGTAGTTTGGTGTATTATACCATGCTCAGCACAGAATTCCTCAAATGGAAACTCATATTCTCCTCCTTTATCATTTCTTAAAGCTATAATTTTTCTGTTGAGTTGATTCTCAACTTCTGCTTTATACTGTTTAAAAATATCAAATGCCTCATCCTTACTTTTAAGGAGATATACATAACAGCATCCTGTACAGTCATCTATAAAGGTGATAAAGTACCTTTTTTCTCCTCTAGTTTGACACATTTTCAAGTCGCATACATCAGTGTGTATTAAGTCTAGAGGTTCGGTTTCTCTTTCAACATGATGAAATGAGGTTCTTGTCAATTTGGCTTCAGCACAAATTTGACATTTGTAATTTGAATCAATTCTACACTTAGGTATGAATTCTAGATTGATCAGTTTTTGTAAAGTATCAAAATTCAAATGACCTAGTCTAGAATGCCATAGATCAGGAGAGTCAACCATATAAGTAGAAGATTCAATTTTATTCATATCATTGTTTGGTACAACGGTGGTTACATTGGCCTTAAATAAGCCATCACATACATAACCCTTTCCTATGTACACTCCATTCTTAGACAACACAAATTTCTCAGCCACAAATGTCAGTTTGAAGCCATGCTTGCTGAGCAACGATCCTGAAATTAGATTCTTGCGAATTTCCAGAACATGTGGAACATCATTTAGAGTGATTTCTTTTCCAGAAGTCAATTTCAGCACAATCTTTCCCTTGCCTTCGACCTTTGATGAGGACGAGTTACCTATAAATAGTTGTTCTTAATTAGTAGCACTTTTGTAGTTTGTGAACATCCACTTATTTGCACATATATGCCTAGCGGCTCCAGTGTATACAAACCACTCCTTGTTGTTGCCAACAAGGTTGCATTCTGAAACAACTGCACACAAGTTCATTTCAGAAACACCGTCTGAAACATCCGCCACATTTGCTTCTGATTTCTTCTTTTTGGTTGGGCCGTGACATTCTGTAGCTTTATGACCCTTCTTTCCACAATTATGGCACGCCCCCTTGAATTTCTTGGACTTCTTAGATTGGTTGTCATGTTTTCTCCTATGAGACTTATCCGTCTCGATAACGTTTTCTTTGGTAACCACATTTTGAGAAATCTACTTTTCAGAATTTCTATTATCTTCCTCAATTCTCAATCGAACTACAAGTTCTTCTATTGTCATTTCTTTGTGCTTGTGCTTTAGGTAGTTTTTGAAGTCTTTCCACGATGGAGGAAGCTTCTCAATAGCAGCGGCAACTTGAAAAGATTCGCTAAGCCTCATCTTTTTATCTTCTAGTTGACGAATGATAAGTTGCAGTTCTTGAACTTGGTTGATCACAGTCTTTGTATCGACCATCTTGAAGTCAAGAAATTTTCCAGCGATGAATTTCTTCATGCCAGCATCTTCAGTTTTATACTTCTTTTCCAAAGCCAACCAGAGTTGTTTAGATGTTGCAACAGTGCAGTATACGTTTTATAGACTGTTGCCGAGGCCATTCAAGATATAATTTTTACACATGAAATCAGAATTTTTCCAGGCATTAAGGGCGTCAACTTTAACAGGATCTGGTTCCAATTCTGCAACGACTGGAGCATCTTCTGTAAGATACTTTGCTAGGTCCAATGTTGTCAAGTAAAATAGCATCTTTTGCTGCCAACATTTGAAGTCTGCTCCGTTGAACTTTTCTGGCTTTTCTCCATGAGACAGTGCCATTGGCGTAACTATGGGCGGAAAAGAAGGTGGTGTTGGCGCAGTAGTAATTGCTCGTAGCCATTATCGTTTTCTGCAAAATGAAAATATTGTTTCAAGTTTGTTGTTCGCTACAATGTAAGTATGAACCCGATAGTGAATCAACAATTGTCACTATCCAATTGTCACGTCAGAATGTCGACACTAATTTGAGGTTTAATCAAAATTAGCAACGACCAAAAGCATAACCAAATATGCAACAGTGCAGAACCTTTGCAGAAAGCGGAGAAGAAGAATACCTGTCAGTTTTTGTCCGAGTCCAGAGTAAATCTATTTCCTTGAAACAATATTGCTCCCTCTACGGCACTAAAGGTATGCGAGCAATTGTTTCCCAAGATGAAACGGACTGATCCCTGCAATGTAGCGATTACAATTGCGGAGGAACAACGAACTCAAGTGAGTTTTCAAGAGAAGAATACAAGTGAAGAAGAAGAAGACAGAATGATTTTTTTTTTGAATGATTAGTGGCTCTGTCAAATCGCCTATATATAGTAGCGGAGGGGTGCCTTTCCGGGTAGTCGCGACTGTCCGGACGGGCGTGGGAGCGTCGGCTGAGCCTGAAAGGAAACGGGCATGCCTGTTTGCTGTGCAAGCGAACGGATACATCCATTTCGTTTAAAACAGACCCGTCCCAGTGCAACGAGGTCGAGCGGGTTAGCGGCCCACGGAAATCAGGAGACCCCAAGAGTCCCAAGGCCCTATCTTTGACATTATAATATTTTATTATGAAGGTCCAATGCCTACATAGCCCATTCATTCAAGTCCTTATGTGCTCATGTCATTTGTTTGATATAGCATGTGGGGCTTTGGTATTTATGGAGATGTATGCACAAAACACACACAATGTGGGACTTTGTTTCTTTGTATTTCTCCACTACCACATAACCTCTTCTTCCCTAACCTTCTCATTCATTTCCAATAAAAACCTCAATAGATATTTGAATGTGCAATCGAAAATCCATTAACTCCTCAACCTCCTAGGTTGTAATGTGAAATTCATTTCTAGTTTTGATTAGATGGAAAATGACATTAACATGTTATTTCTCGATCTTAATCATGACTTAAGTCCTACAAAAACTCGGTTCTTTCGATGTTAGCAACAAATTGATGATCACGTGAAAAGATTACCTGAGATTTGTAAAAATAATTTGTTTGTAATATCTTTATTAGTATTAACACTATTCCTATAATGTCTTTTATGATGCTATTGCTGTTAGAATCATAAATCGCTGCAATTACAGGATAAATAATTGATATTACCATAAAATTTGTAGATTATAAAGAGGTTAATGTTAGTGATAGCAATTTATGTATTGTAGTTCAACCTTCTTCATTTGATTGCGAAAAAAAATCACTCTGTTATTCTACGTATCTGGACAAAGAAAATGTGAAATATATAATCTAAGAAGAAGGGTAATGGTTATTAATTTTTGTTCATGGAGATTGATGTTTTGATTTGTGTGAGGAGTTTTGAAAATGAGATTCCTGTTAAAATAGACTATAGTTTGGATGAACAACAATGGAAAAGTGACGATTTTACGCACCAGGATATGAAGGAAGATTATTCGGTTTCTAAATGGAAAATAAAAGAGTTAGAAGATGACACATTATTTGCATGAAGTGACAAGTTTTTTAGGGCTTTATAGCATTGTTGCTTAATCTAGACACTTTTTCGTTTCAATTCTTCTTTTAAAATGCATGTGAAATAAGGATGAAAACGCAACAGGCAATTTGACAAAGTTAATGTATCTGATATTTTTGTTTGTATGTAAATATACACTGAGGTATAAAGAGGAAAGCAAAAAAACTGATTGTATATCAGCACAAATTCTCATTCTGCATACTAATTATAAATATATTTTTAGCAAATCTAGTTGAATATTTTTTTATAATTAACTAAAAAAAACTTTTGAAGATATGTTTTATATTTACATATTCAAAACTAATTTTGTAGAAAAAAAAATTATATGTCATTGCATACATCTACATGACTATATTTATGTACCATACAACTAAGGCTAAATAATATGTAATACATTTATAGATAATAATGCAGTTCCACACGTCTAATTTTAAGCTATAAGACTAAAACAGTAATTTTAAGGTTCATTATAAATTAAAAAACTTATGCAGAATGTTTCAATTCAAGTAACCATATGCATATATGAAAACATAAAAAAGGGTTATGTCACCCAAACGCTGCCGTCGTACAATAATGGAAAAATTAGTTTATATGTGATTAGTAGATCTAAAAGGAATAGGATTTTTTTTTATTTGGACCAGTTTTGAAAACTTATAATAGAAATATGACACTTTTTGTTTAACCGACGACATCCCAAATGCCTCCAGTTCTTTTTTTTTCTTTTTTTTAAACTATGGCTATATCTGAGATGTCGCTTATTTGTAAAATGAACCGGTGTTATCCAGGCTAACGCCAGTTGGTGTTATCCGAGATAACGCCCCGAAAGATATAACCTTAAGCCCCCTTTCTTCCCTTTCCCATTTCCTCCCTTCCTCCATTTTTAACACAAATGAAAACAACACCCCCCAATTACAATTTTAACCCAAAAATCAAATGTTGCTCTAAAGTTAACTTGAATGACCTCTTCTTCTTCTTAACCACCTCTTATTGGTAAGTATTCTTAACTTTATGTGATTAAAGTTTCTATTTTTCGAAAATTTGGGTTTATCATGTTTAGGGATTTCAACTCTAGCCCCTTCTTTGGTGGAATAGATGTGATTTGTAGTTCCTACGGTCTACAAGTTATTGTTTACATCAACAAATTCATGATTAAGAATTTAGTTTGTGTATGTAAAAAGTTACATTGGTGATTAAAGTTACATTTACGCATATTTAGTATTTATATGTTTAGTAGGTCTATGTGGATGTTTATGTTTAGTATGTGATGGAGGAAAACGTGGCCTAAACTATTGTGAGAATACCAAAGTATGATGACTTTTGGTTCTGAAAATGAGATGGTTGAGTCTGGGTTGTGTAATGTATGTTATAATACGAGAATGCGAGAAAACCCGAACTGTACATTTGGTAAGTATATAAACGTCGAATGGCTTTTCGTAAGCTAGTTGTGTATTTGTTGGGTTTGGTTGATTAATGGAATAATGTGTGCATCCTAAATGTTCGCAAAATATGAAGGGATAGCACCTTGACCGGTCGATTCAAGCGTTCTTTACTTGCAGACAGAACATAGGACTAGTAACCCGGCATTGATGGTGGTAACATTATTTTATTTATTTAACAAGAATTATGTTTATGTTGAAATTCTTCTATTGACTTATATAAGATTATATTCATTGTAGATGGAGGTTAGTGATCCGGAGGGAACATCGAATATACCTCTACTCTAAAGCAAGTTACGCCAAATCATCCGGAGATTCTGGTACTATTAGATAGAGTCAGATTTGGCTTGGTGCACAAGATAGAGTATGCACAACTTGATAAAAACTTGATCACGACGTTGTTTGATAATTAGAGACCGGAGACATCTACATTTCATCTACGAGTTGGTGAGATGACGATAACATCGAAGGATGTGGTCGTATTATTCAGTTTACCAATAGATGGTGATCTAATTGTTTCTTATAATATTCCACATGATTACAAGAAAATGCTGGAGGATTTGGTTGGCATGACTCCTATGGAAGAGGGTTGGTGGGGGAATGAGATTGTTGTGAGTACATGGTACCGTTCTCAATTGATGGGTGATATTCCGCCAAATGCAACTCCACTACAGATTCAACAACGAGTTCGTGCTATCATATTGCATTATTACTCAATGCTTGTTCTACGATCGGTCGAAATCTAGAGTCGTTGTTCTTTGGCTCCCTTTGGTCACCGACTTTGATTCATGTAGAAGATATGCATGGGATGCAGCGATTCTAGCTACCACGTACGCAGAGCTCACTAGGGGAGCATTGGTGCAACAAAGGGCTACCAATGGATGTTTGAGCCTCATTCAGGTATTATTGCAGATGATTACATTTTATAAGTATGAAAAAAAAACATAATATTTTTGTAGCTCTGGTCTTGGACCTACCTTCCGGTCGGGCATGTACTAATGAAGAGACCAGTAGTGGACAACATGAAACCGTATGCAATAAGGTACAATTTAATTACTATTTTGGGTTGACAAACATTTGCGTTCTTGGTAATTTGTAATCACATTTGTTTATGTGTGGGTGGGTCAGACCGAAAAACACCAAAAGGGATCCAGGACACAATTTATTGTTCTATAGGAATGAATTAGATGTTCTTTCCATTGATGTAGTGACGTGGAACCTATATACTGAAGAAGACCTACAGGTGCTACTTGCATTGTGCACTGAGTCTATATGGCAATGGAGAGCCAGATTGTTTTTGTTTTCTTTGACAGACTGTGCATATCATCTTCCTGACAAAGTCATGAGGCAGTTTAGACTACATCAGCATCTTCTTCTTCCCGCTCCTTGTTATCAAGTTAAAGTAAATGATGAGTTGGACGAGGAAAAGAGAGGACATGATTGTTTTGTGGAATAGTCGATATGCGTGTGAGGAACAAGAACATGATGTTCCGCTAATCGAGCAACATTACATGGTGTGGTACTGGAACATCACGCGTTGGTACATGTTACATAGACCACCGCCACATCCTCCTGCATTTCCTCCTGCATTAGCACCTATAGCTCCTCTTGGAAGGAATGCGGTACATTTTCAATTTTTACAATATATAAGACTTCCAAATGATTTAACTTCTTTTATATTTTTAAAGGCGGATGGTGTTTACGAGCACTCGAAGCGAGAAATTCTGGAGAAAAGCAAAGGGAAGTGCTTATCGATCAAACATATTTTGCGTTCTTTTTTGTCAAAGAACAAAATGGATAGACTATGACATTCTTCTAGTCCTCCACCGCCTCCGCCGCCAACTACTCAATTGGATATTGCTCAACTACTTCCAGCTCGCTCACCACAGAAGAAGTATGAAAGCCATTGGAAAGGCAAGAAGGTTCAAGTGTCTGGCGAGTCGTCTTTGCACCATTCCATACCGGTCGAAAGTTCCCAACCTCCTACAGAGCATGTAGAGGAGGGCATCCAGGAAGAGGAAGAGGTGGAGGTGTTGACACCAGAAGAGGAGAGACTTCAGGCACAACCAAAAAAAAACACCATGGCTTTTGAGACATTTTAAGGATTAACAGTTGTTTTAAACTTTCAGTGAACAATTTGTTATCGTTTTATCTATGTAATGATTCTGTATGATGTGTTGGTTTGTAATTGTCTTGTGTCGGTATAAAGTTGTTGTTTAGATGTTAAGAACTTGGGTTGTTATGGTGTTGGATTGTTTGGATATGTTATTGTTTTGTTGGTGGATATGCAGTTGTCATGTTTTATGAAGATCATTATGTTTGTTATGTAATTTTTGATTGTTTTGTTGGTGTAACAATATATGTTTATTCATATCTCGGTTTTGTGTTGGAATACTATATATTTTTTATCGGTTTTTTATGTATAGGGTAGTGGTTATTATGCTTCACAATTTGCTCACTGCCTCTTTTTGAGGCAGTGAGCAATTGTCAGAGCGGTTTCTTACCGCTTACTAGCGATATCCGAGATACCACTTCATAATTTACTCATGGACTTTTGAGGCAGTGAGCAATTATAAGAGCGTTATCTCGGATACCGCTTACTAGCATTATCAGAAATAACACTTAAAAATTTGCTCACTGCTTCTCTTTGAGGCAGCGAGCAATTGTCAGAGCGGTATCTTGGGTACCGCTCTTTAGCGGTATCCGAGATACAGCTACATAGTTTACTCATTGCCTCCTTAAGGGATAAGTGAGGAAATTAATGGGGGTTATCTCGGATAATGCCTTCCGGCATTATCTGAGATAACGCCCATTGAATTCCTCTATGCTTTCCCTGAGCTGGTTATCCCCTTCTTTCATTATTGCTTTTGTCTCTAGTACTTTCCCAAAACTTCAAAAATGGAAACCTAATTTTCTTAATATTCTCAATTGTCAAAAAACTACCAATATATAGATTAGTATTTGCTATTGAGCTGGAAATTAGGTAAGATTTTACATCCAAATTCCAGTGTGTATGCAGCTAAATATTTCGCGACTGTATAGTACGGTGAAGCAAAATCATGATGAGCTCTGTTAGCACCCGTTGAAACCGATGAACATGCCACCATTACATGCATACAAGGTAAATGTTGTAACAAAGGAATATTGCATGTACAATAGAAAGTGTCATTGTTGATTAGCACCTTGAATTCATCCCCAGAATAATGCACCACAGACCATTCTACGGGGCTAAATCGAATAATCCTTGTGCGTCTTGCTTCGTTGGCTTGTACAGAAATCTTTGTTTCCCACTTAGATGTAAGTTGGATTTTAAGACTTCGCGCTATTTCTCTTCTTTGACAAAAGTAATCTACCGATCGGAAAAAAGTATGAGCAACCAATGCTTTCACAGGTATTGATTGACCCCCTTTCAATACAACATTAAAGCTTTCTAATGCATTTTTGGTCATTACATGAAATCGACCACCATTACCTTTGCAAAGGGCCCAATTTTCCTCTTTCCCGTGTAAACTTTTTTCAATCTAATCATGTGCCCTTTGGCTAATGTTCTTTATTTATTCACGAATTTTTTGATATTCAACTTCCTCTGAGGCACAAGCCGTAGCATAAAATAGCTTGATCAGTCTTTTGTCTTTAATGTCAACTGCTTGAAAGTTAGCCTTGAGATGTTTGACACAAAAACGATGCTTATGAGGTAAACGCCTCTTTGTTTCCCATGCATTCGGTATGCCCTTCATTCTATCAGAAATAAATGTAATTGGATGATCGTTAACTATATGAATGAGGTGGCGCATGCGAGCAAAAAACCAACACCAACTATCCACCGATTTAGACTCACTAATCGCATAAGCCAATGGATATAGATGGTCATTCGCATCAACAATAGTAGCTACTAGCAATGTTCCTTTGTATTTCCCGTATAAATGTGTACCATCAATACACAATAATGGACGACAATGTGCAAATCCTTCAATACACGGTCCAAATGCCTAAAAAGCACGTTCAAACACTCCAAATTCATCTGTAATAACATGTACAACGCTTCCCGGATTTGTTCTTGCAATTTCTGTGAAATACTTCATTAAGATACTATATGATTCCGCCCAATCACCACAAATTGTTTTGACTACCTAATTCAACGCTCTCCATGCCTTCATATAACTAATCTTAACAAACAATTTTCCTCCATTAAAATTTGTACAATGCCAGCGGTTATATTCAAATCAGATTTAACGAACGGTAAAATCTTAGAAACCAGAAATGAGGACGTTGCCTGCTTATGATTTGAGTTAACCGTTGGATTCACGCATTTGTGCTCGCTTGGATATTTCCTTGAATTCCACTAACTTTGCTCGGATATTTTTGACACAATTGCATGAATTCCTCCATAGACAATTAACATCGACATTAAAAATAGCGGTATACTTGGTTTTATGGTAATTTATAGTTTTGAAGGAGACAACATGAAGAATTGACCATTCACTTAATTTTTGTTTGAATTTTTCTTTCGTTTCAAAAATCATACCGACTTTGAAACCGTTTTGGACAATTAGTGTCGAAATTATCTCATTTTTGAATTGTATATATGCAATAATTGACTTCTCCGTTAATTAGGCCATACATAAGTCATCATCAAGGGTGAAACGACTCAAACTCGCCCTTACGGGAAAGCCCGGATTGAGTTGAGAACACGACAAATCAGAACACAAACAGAAGAGCAGTTCATTGCTTATTACAACAATTTACATCAGAGTACAAGAATTTACAGAGTATGAGCAAATAATATACATTTGATAAATATCAGAGATTTACAAATTATGATGCAACGGAAAATAATACAAAACACAACTGAAAGAAATACACAGATACAAAGTGTTCTGAATATAGCTCCAGCTGTAAATCCAGGATCCTGGAAAAAGAAATATCTGCAAAAACCCAAAACTACTAGCTGCCCGTGTGAAAAATAGGGGCACCAAGAGTTTAGGTTAAAATAATAAACTCCAGGTCAGTCATGTGACTGGTGTGAGAACGAAAACAGTTATTATATCTTTACTTCAAAAATAAAGTAAATCAAGGGACCACGCCGTATAACACGGAACAGGTTTCCTCCCAAGCATACCAGTGCGTAAAACAAATAGCGCAATTGTAATAACCCGGAAAATGTGAACCAGTTTAAAATTTTTAAATTAGGTTATTAACAAGAAATTTGAATGATTAAAATAGCCTATTTCCATAAAATATAGAATTGTGTATAATATGGCCGTTTGAACTTTTGAATACAAACTAAGTCTGACTGTGCAGGATGGAAAATATAACGGATTTTAGTGAGACCAAAAATATTTAAATCTGTTAGTCAGTACCTTTCTAACGAATCTGAAAAATCGAAGTTTCATAACGGGAATCAAAAGTTATGGCAGAATGAATTTTCAGAAGAGTCGGTATATGGAATATATAGGCCTGGAAAATTTATATTTTGCAAACGACCTCGGAATTCGACGAAACCACTTTTGTCGGGTCCGGGATGTCAAACTATAGTTAGATTTCAAATTTCATAATTTTTCGAATCAATATGTGAGCGTGGCAAAAGAAAACGCGTTTGACCAGTTTCTATTGAATTTAATCGACTGGAAATTGGCCATTTTTCAAACGGTCTCAGAATTCGACGAAACTAGTTTTGTTAGGACCGTATCGTCCATACGAAACTAGAAAATATTTTTCTGGAATTTTTCTAGTTAGTATGTGACCCCGGTAATTTGAAATGTACGTTTAAAATTCAATATAAGGATTTAATTGTAAATTCAACGGAAACTGATTGTAACGATCAAACCAGCTTACGATACATATCCCATTGTGTTCGGAATGGGGGTAAAACGCTATGGACGACAGGCGGTGGACCTCGTTTCGAGGTCGTATGCAAAAGTCAACCCTTGTGCATAATTAAATAATTAAATAATAAAATAAATAAATAAAAACCCCTACCTTTCCCTCCTTTTCTCTTCGTTGGCCCCCCCGTTTCATTATACCAGAACGAAATAAAAAAAAAACCCTAATCCTAAATCGCGCCGCCCCCCCCCCCCCCCGACCTGGAAGCCACCGCCGACAATCGGAGAAGCCGCCCCACCACCCTCGCGACTTCCTCCCTCCAGACGACGCTACCCTCGACGCAATCGAAGCAGCCCCAATCGGAGCCTCCACCATCGAACTCCAGACATCGCGACGCCACGAACCACCGCCGACTCCTCCTCCTCCCATTCGAAATCTCGGTGAGCGTTTAATTTTATTTTATTTTTGCTTTTATTTTGTTTTACAGTGAATTGAAACTGTTTTTTTATATGATTGAAAACTGTTTTTTTTCATATGATTTGAAAACTGTTTTTTTTTTTTAGTTTTATAAACTGAAATTATAAAAGAAAATAAAACTGAATTTTTATAAAGTTTTAAAACTGTTTTTTTTATAAAAGAGTTTTAAAAACAGAAATTTAAAAAGAGAAACTGATTTTTAAAAAGAAAATAAAAACAGAATTTTTAAAAAGGATTATGAAAACTGTTTTAAAAGAAGAAAATAAAAAAAACTGTTTTAAAAGAAGAAAATAAAAAAAAAAACTGATTTGTTAGAATTTAAAAACTGCATTTTTAAATAAGGTAAAAACTGCATTTTTAAGAAAGTAAAACTGCATTTTTTGAAAAGAAAGTAAAACTGCATTTTTTTGAAAAGAAAGTAAAACTGCATTTTTTTTGAAAAGAAAGTAAAACTGAATTTTTTTTTTAAAATAAAAACTGCATTGTGAAAAAAAAAACTGCATTGTGAAAAAGAAGAAGAAAACTGCATTGTGAAAAAGAAGAAAAAACTGCATTTTTAAATAATTTAAAAACTGTTTTGAAAAATAATTTAAAAACTGTTTTGAAAAGAAAATAAAAACTGATTTGAAAAGGAAAAGAAAACTGATTTTATTTTAAACTTTGAAATAGAAAAAGGGTTTGATCTTTTAATAGAAAAAGATTTGAACTTGAAATAAAGATCATATTTTTAAAAATAGAAAAGATGGAATTTTTGTTAAGTAGAAGTAGTAAGGTATGATTCTTATATTTTTAAAGCAATAAAAATATAATAGTTGCATCATAAGAATAATAAAAATATAATCTTTATATTTAATAGCGAAGTCAAAATGCAATCTTTATATATTGAATAACATAGTAAAAATTCGATTTTTACCTATGTAGAGGATACAGTCAACGAAAGCAACAAGAAGGACAAGTAGGCGAAGTTTCTATTAAGGAAGAATCGTGTTAGTGGATAGCTATTGGTGAGGATTTCTCTCTTCAATTTCTTTTTAAAAATAATATATATGAGTTGAAAATGAAAGTGAATTGCTATATATAAATATCTATATATATATATATATATATATATATATATATATATATACGCCCCTCGTCCACAAACCATGGACGATATTTATTGGTTGAAATTGTTGTGAAAATAGATTGATAGCAAATGATTGTTTGGGATTGTTTGTGATTGATATTGGTTGATTGCGGTTGAAAAATACCCGTTTGAGGTTGAGAAATATTTGGTTGAAACCACATAGGATTAGTTTGTGGAAATGAATAAAAATATAAACATGCCGCCTGCGTGCGAATTAGATGCATGATTCCCATTGTCAAAAACCGCGAGGTTTTAAGGTAGAGCGAGGAGCCGTACTAGGGACGGTGCCGGTGTAACTACCCTGCCGTTATGCTGCCGAAATTTTGAATGATATTCTTGTGTTTGAATTAATTTCATATGCTTAAACTATATATAGAAACTATAGAAAACATTCATGTGTTGAATTGATATTCATTCGTTGTTTAGCAATTCATGTGTTGAATGATATTCATATATTGAAATAAACCGTTCGATAATAAAAATCACATTTTTATCTAACTATAGAAAACATTCATGTGTTGAATTGATATTCATTCGTTGTTTAGCAATTCATGTGTTGAATGATATTCATATATTGAAATAAACCGTTCGATAATAAAAATCACATTTTTATCTAACTATAGAAAACATTCATGTGTTGAATTGATATTCATTCGTTGTTTAGCAATTCATGTGTTGAATGATATTCATATGTTGAAATAAACCGTTCGATAATAAAAATCACATTTTTATCTAACTATAGAAAACATTCATGTGTTGAATTGATATTCATTCGTTGTTTAGAAATTCATGTGTTGAATGGTATTCATATTTTGAAATAAATTGTTTTATGATAAAAATCCCATTTTATCACCAACTTGAACTATATAGAAGAATAGTGTTTTGAAATGAATTGTTTTACAATAAAAATCACATTTTTATTGTATGCACCAAATCGTTAAAATGTGAAGTGTTAAAAATAGCCACTTGTTCAAAATAAACATATATGAGTTGAAACATTCATTAATTAGCTAATGAAATGATTTGCACCTATTTATGTAACATTAGAATGAATGGTGTTTTTAAACCAAACAGAAATCAAATATGAAGTTGAATAGAAAATGATAATTGACAAGAACTGTATATATATGTACATGCATATTCATTGAACAGGTTATAGCAAAGGGGCTAGAGAAGAGGAATAAAATTTGTGCCCGACAAATAGGTACACCTTTACTGATTTGTTTGGGTGATGATTTTTGAGCCTGTTGGCTAGCCGCTTGGCTTTTTCTTTTTCTTTTTGAGATTAGAAGGACCGGGACGCTATTTGCGATTTCCCGACGCTCCCGGTACAGGGGAGGTTATGGCGAAATTTTTCCAAAATTTAGGGTGTTAGAAAAATATTTGAAGTGAAAACGATATAGAAATCATCGAATGAACTATATTTATATAAATATATAAATATAAATAAAATTAAAACGAAACGAGGCCGTGCAGTTCGTAATTTGAAACCGTGATTTCAAACGACTAGTGCGGAAGATCCGACCATTGGATTTTCCTGAAACCTCAACCGTCGGGTTCGCCTTGGAATAATCTTTCCAACGGCACCAACCTTGTAAAAATCCAATGGTTGGATTGTCTGGAATGTTAAATTCAAAATTAAGGAAAAACAGCGTCAGAAACGGTTATATTTATATATATATATATATATATATATATAATTAAATTTAATCGAATAACGACGCTGCAGTTCGTAAATTGAAATCGTAACTTCAAACGACTAGTGTGGAAGATCCGACCGTCGGATTCTCACGTAACTGGAACCGTTGGGTTCGCTTTGGGAATATCTTCCCACTGATATAGACTTTGTAGAAATCCAACGGTTAGATTTTCCGATATGTGTAAAACAAATTAATGGAAAAACAGCGCCAGTGACACGAAACGACCTGAAACGTTGTTTAATTAAATATGGCCATTTTTAAATAAATAAAAATGGCGAAAAATCGTTATAAAATATTATAAGCAAAGTAGGTTGCGAATAAACCAATTGGGCTTGAATTGTTTGATATTTGATGGTTGTATGTGTATGACATGAAAATAACACTAAATAGCTGAAAGATGGATGTCGAATAATATAACCATATAAAGAATCGATTTAAATTCTAATGACGTGAATTATTTGAAAAGGCCGAGCTAACCCTCATTTCAAATAATTCATCGAGCGATTCGAATTGGAAAATGCAAAGACGATTCAAGACCGACGATCTTCGTATCGGTTGGATGGGCGCTATTGAAGTTCCTAACCGGAGTAGCTACCGGAAAGGGACGGAAGTAGTAGCCGTCTGAACGCATATGTTGATTGGACGGATATACGAGGAATTTGACGCCTCCGGTTTCGTTCAGACCCAGGACGAACTTGTAAATGGACTGTGTGTCTGACATTGGATTTTGTTCTATACTGATTGATCTCTGTTAAATATATATCTGTTTGGCGGCGGAGAATTTATTCTTTTGCTTAACGCCCTTCTCTGAGACGTACGAGCTTAGGGGTTATATATCGATGGAAATCAATCGTATGGAGTGGACTGCCTATGTGGCATACCAAGATGCTGTGATCAAGGCTTCTGCTGCAAAGCAAAGTCTTGTGGATGATGATCAAAGCAAGGTCTACGTGGCCTAGCTTTGTGTATTTCGTAGATTCGTGAACCTCACACACCGGTATGAGTTAAAAACGGGATACGGACCGCTGGGAGAGCACGACGTTTCTTTCTAGCTATGGTGGTGTCAGTGACTTACCAGCCCTGACATATATATCTACTTTTCACCTTTGTGGTTGTTGGAATGCGAGGCGCCTCGATTATAGGTCTGTAAGGACCGGGAAACGTGTGTTCAGGCATAATTAATCCTCTAACGTAAGTGAGGACCGGCCCAGCCGAATCCAGGGGTTACCCAGTGTGCGTAATCCTGAGGCATTTGCTAGAGTGTCTCGAAGCGGAGAGGAGCTTGCCCCTTGCATCGACTCATGACGGAAATCCAATTTCCAATACGAAATAACGGACTTGATTGTAGAACTAGTATGGCGACATAGTGGTATGGGGCACTTATGCCGTCTATGATTGATATTTATGATGCTATTCGTTTTTGAAACATATATGCACTAGTAATAATATCAAATGATTTTGCTTTATACGTATCAAGCATATTTGGCTATTATAAGGTAAAACTCTATCCTCCGGATTGCGTTGCATTGTGTGATGGGACCTGTGTCTTATAATAGCTTCATTCTTTCTAAAAGCATTGCGATTGTTTTAAAAGAATTTACCTTGTCTTAAATGCACTAGCAATCACTGGAGTAAACCCGTTCCGCGAAAGTGGCGTGGTCCTATGATTTGCTATTACTATTGTTTAACTGTTAAATAGATTCCTCATACCAGTCCCCATGACTGACTCGTTGTTTGTTTCACTTTGCAAACGCGGGTGCCCTTATTTTCGCACGGGCAGCCTAGTACACAGGTGACAGGTGGTTTTTGGTTCTGCACAGCTGCTTAGCCTGAACTTTTGGCTCATGGCGAGGCTGACTTCATAGTGATGACTTAGATATTTTCCGCCATTACTGTATTTATGTTATGATTCCGCCACTGGCGATGCAGACTGATTTACTTTCCGTATTTCTCACTATATGTATATGTATTCCGCCTTCGGCGATGTAGACTGATACTCTTATTATGTCACTATATGTATATGTATTCCGCCTCTGGCGATGATGACTGATCACTTCCCTTTCTTTTTGCTAAGTATATCCCACGTTATGCTATTCTGATATTCCTACATGTTGTGATTCCGCTGTCATGTTCATGTAAAATTATTTTATTTATTGTTTCTGCTATTATCTGTACTCTGCTATGATGATTAATGTGTTATTTCCTAATGATTATCCTTAATACCGCCCCTCAGATTTTGGGATCGTCACAGTTGGTATCAGAGCTTTGGTTAACCTTAGCTCCGGGATCTAACACATTAAACACCTCGTCAGAATAGAATCAGTAGTGTTCTAATGCGAGTAGCTCATTAGAGATAGGATTAGCAATATCCTAGAATGAGCTAAACAGATTAGCAAAACAATTTGATCAGTACATCATCATTATCTTTCTTTGTATTCCCTTGCTTTATCAATTATGAAAATTATCAAATCTGTGAGCTTGACTCTTTTCTTGCTTATACAGTACTCTTAGATGACTACACGAGCAGCAGCAGCCAGAGGAGGCCGTGGAGGTCGAGGAGTTGCAGCAGGAGGACGGGGGAATATCCCCGAAGCTGTAGAAATCCCTATTATTCAGCCACTAGCCGCAGAAGACTTTGAGTTAGATAAAGTGGCAAAGAGATACAGGAATCTTGGAGGGAAACCTTTTACTGGCACAGGCACAGTGACAGAAGCTATCGCTTGGCTGAAAACATGTGAGAAGATCTTCGAAGGTATGGGCATGGGAACTAACAATAAAGCCCGACTTGGCATTTGGCTTCTTCAGGAAGAGGCAGAGCTGTGGTGGGATGCCATTACTTCTGGAGATGCAGCTGGTACTATCCGAACTTGGGAACAGTTCAGAGCTTTATTCAATGAGAAGTTTGTGCCAGAACAAGCTCTTGAGAGGATGCGGGAGCAATTTGCTAATCTCCAACAGGGAGACCTCTCTATTCAAGACTATCTGAATAAGTTCACTCAGCTATCGCGCTATGCTCCAGAGTTGGTTTTGACCGACAAAGCGAAGAATAAGAGATTCATTTTTGGGCTGAAGCGCAAATATCATGATAGAGCTATGAGCAACATCAAACTTTCTTTTACAGAACTCGTAGAGATGGCTTGCAACTACGAGGACATGGATGAGAGGCATGCTACCCAAGACCGCGCTAAGAGCCAAGCAGGGATTAAGCGCAAGACTTCAACTGAACAACCCGAATCTAGCATCACCGCGGCCGCTACTCAAAAACCCGCGAAGATCCCGAAAGGAAACTGCTATAATTGCGGGAAGCCCGGTCATTTCTCTAATGTATGCAAAGCCCCAAAGAAGCCAAGGGCCAGTGACTCAGTTGAATGCTACAACTGCCACAAGAAGGGGCACTACAGCAAGGATTGTCCTTTGAAGAAGAGCGCACAAGTGGCCCATGTTTATGACGGGGATACCCCACCAGCTATCACCGATGGATCAGGTAAACCCGATGTCTTGGGAGGTACTCTTACCATTAAAAATATTCCTGTTTCTGTACTTTTTGATACTGGTGCATCTCGTAGCTTCATTTCTGGCAAAATTGTTCACAAGTTAAAATTGAAACAAAGAATTCTAAAGGAACCGATTAAAGTTCAAAACCCGATAGGAGGTTCTGTTAGTCTCAGTTTATACTGCAGAGTGCCTATCTCTTATTCACGTTACAAGTTTCCCATCCACTTAATTGTCATGGATTTATCAGAATTCGATGTTATTCTCGGTTTGGAATGGTTGACCAAATATAAGGCCGAAGTTAGATGTGCCGAAAGAATCGTTAAAGTCGAAACGAAGCTTGGACCTATATATATACCATGCCATGGCTCAGAAATAAATAGAACAGAATTCTGGGCTTCTTTAGAAATTACTCCCCCTTCATTAGAAAAGATACCGGTCGTGAAAAATTATGCGGATGTGTTTGAAGAAGTAGAGAACTTACCGCCGCAAAGAGAAATTGAATTTAGAATTGATCTAATTCCGAACGCCCGACCAGTAGTTCATCCAATAAGAAGAATGGCCCCGAAAGAAAAAGAAGAGCTAAGTAGCCAAACCCGAGAATTGCTTTGGAAAGGTCTAATCAGACCAAGCTTTTCAGCATGGGGAGCCGCAGTAGTATTTGTCCCTAAATCAGACGGTACTCTAAGACTTTGCGTTGATTACCGGGATCTAAATAAACAAACACTGAAGAACAAATATCCTTTGCCCCGAATAGACGATCTGTTAGATCAATTAAATGGAGCAACCGTATTCTCCAGAATGGACCTAGCTACAGGTTTCCACCAATTGCGTATAGCCGAAGATTGTGTTCCTTTAACAGCCTTCAGGGGTCCCGATTTATTCTACGAATGGTTAGTAATGCCGTTCGGTTTATGCAACGCTCCGGCATACTTCGTTGATCTTATGAACAGAGTGTTCCGAGGTGTGTTGAATAAATTTGTTCTAGTCTTCATCGATGACATTCTAATCTACTCTAAGTCGGAAGAAGAACATGCAAAACATCTAGAACAAGTGTTGAAAATTCTGAGAAGAAATGTCTTGAAAGCTAAATTTTCTAAGTGTGTCTTCTGGCAGAATGAAGTTAAATTCCTTGGGCATGTCGTATCAAAGGAAGGAATTGCTGTAGACCCAAGCAAAATTACAGCGATTCAGAACTGGAAACAACCTACTACACCCACTGAAGTTCGAAGTTTCCTTGGGTTAGCTAGTTACTATCGGAAATTCGTTCAGGATTTTTCAAAGATATCAGGAGTTTTGACAAAGCTTACAAAGAAGCATGAGAAATTCAAATGGACTCCCGAATGTGAAGAAGCTTTCCAGGAGCTGAAACTAAAATTGACAACCGCTCCGGTATTGACGATAATAGAAGGTAACCAAGACTTGACAGTATGGACAGATGCTTCTATTAGAGGGCTAGGAGCAGTGTTAATGCAAAAAGGCCAAGTGATCGCATATGCCAGTCGTCAACTAAAGCCACATGAAAGAAACTATGCTACTCATGATCTTGAGTTGTTAGCTATCGTGTTCGCTTTAAGAATATGGAGGCATTATTTACTGGGCGAGAAATTCGAGTTATTTACCGATCATCAATCCTTGAAATACCTTTTCACCCAGAAAGATCTAAACTTGAGACAACAGCGTTGGTTAGAATTCCTTGCGGCATACGATTTTGAAATTATATACACTCCAGGGAAAGCCAATGTTGTAGCAGATGCGCTCAGCAGGAAGAATGAAATCATCGCCAGTTTTGTCATCACGTCTTCATTACTAGACAGAATCTCGACCCTTCAAAAGGAGGATAATTTTGTAAAGGTGATGATAAAAAGGATCAATGAAGGCATAGACTCCAGCTTCCAAGTGGATAGCGAGGGGGTTTTGAGATTAAAAGGAAGAATTTGTGTTCCCGACATCTCCGAACTAAAAAGAGAAGTGCTTGATGAATGCCACAAATCCAAATTAAGCATCCATCCTGGTGTGAGCAAGATGTACAACGATATCAAACGCACCTTCTGGTGGAAGGCGATGAAAAGAGATATCTCATTATATGTTAGCAGATGCTCCACTTGTCAACTAGTCAAGAGTGATCAGCAGAAATTGGCTGGATTATTGCAACCATTAGAAATTCCAGGTTGGAAGTGGGAACAAATCTCGATGGATTTTATCGATGGCCTGCCTCAGACTAGAAAAGGAAACGACAGTATATGGGTAATCGTAGATCGCTTCACGAAGACTGCCCATTTCATACCTGTCCGATCCAACCGAACGGCTCAAAGTTTGGCACAGATTTACTTCAAAGAAATTGTTAAACTTCATGGAGTACCGCTCAATATAGTCAGCGATAGAGACCCCCTGTTCACTAGCAAATTCTGGGAGGCATTCCAGGAAGAATTGGGAACCAAATTAAATCTAAGCACCGCTTATCACCCTCAGACAGACGGCCAAACTGAGCGGGTGAATAGAATTTTAGAAGATTTGCTGCGGGCTTGCGTTATTGATTTTGGAGGCTCATGGGAAGATCATTTACATTTAGCAGAATTCTCTTACAACAATAGCTATCAAGCAAGTTTGGGAATGTCCCCATTTGAAGCACTATACGGTAGACCGTGCAGATCTCCCGCATGTTGGGTAGAACCTGGCAACAGACTTGTGTTAGGGCCCGATATGATTCAAGAAGCATCGGATAAAGTCGATTCCATTAAGAAGAGATTAAAAACCGCACAGAGCCGACAGAAAAGTTATGCTGATGCGAGAAGAAGAGATATATCGTTTGCCGTTGGCGATTATGTTTATTTGAGAGTTTCTCCAATGCGTGGGGTAATCAGATTTGGCAAGACTGGGAAGTTGGCACCGAGATTTATTGGTCCCTTTCCTATACTTGAACGGATTGGAACTCTTGCATATAGGGTTTCATTACCTGATTGGTTGCCTGGTGTACATAATGTGTTCCACGTATCTCAACTCAGAAAACATGTCCATGACCCAGATCTTGTTGTGGAAGAAGCAGCACAACAGGATATTGACATAACTCCAGAATTAGCACTCAAAAGAGATCCATTAAAGATAGTTGGCAAAGAAACCAGAGAGCTAAGGAGGAAAAAGATCCACTTAGTCAAAGTGCAGTGGAGTAGTGATCCTAGAGACTGTACTTGGGAAACTGAGGAAAGCATTAAACAAGCCTATCCCAAATGCAGAGTGGACATCTCTGACTAACTCCGGTGCAAGGTACCTTTACAATACTTTGCATTTACATTTTATTTCCTGCTTAACTATTATTTCCTTTTCGAGGACGAAAAGTTTTAAGTGGGGGAGATTGTAATAACCCGGAAAATGTGAACCAGTTTAAAATTTTTAAATTAGGTTATTAACAAGAAATTTGAATGATTAAAATATCCTATTTCCATAAAATATAGAATTGTGTATAATATGGCCGTTTGAACTTTTGAATACAAACTAAGTCTGACTGTGCAGGATGGAAAATATAACGGATTTTAGTGAGACCAAAAATATTTAAATCTGTTAGTCAGTACCTTTCTAACGAATCTGAAAAATCGAAGTTTCATAACGGGAATCAAAAGTTATGGCAGAATGAATTTTCAGAAGAGTCGGTATATGGAATATATAGGCCTGGAAAATTTATATTTTGCAAACGACCTCGGAATTCGACGAAACCACTTTTGTCGGGTCCGGGATGTCAAACTATAGTTAGATTTCAAATTTCATAATTTTTCGAATCAATATGTGAGCGTGGCAAAAGAAAACGCGTTTGACCAGTTTCTATTGAATTTAATCGACTGGAAATTGGCCATTTTTCAAACGGTCTCAGAATTCGACGAAACTAGTTTTGTTAGGACCGTATCGTCCATACGAAACTAGAAAATATTTTTCTGGAATTTTTCTAGTTAGTATGTGACCCCGGTAATTTGAAATGTACGTTTAAAATTCAATATAAGGATTTAATTGTAAATTCAACGGAAACTGATTGTAACGATCAAACCAGCTTACGATACATATCCCATTGTGTTCGGAATGGGGGTAAAACGCTATGGACGACAGGCGGTGGACCTCGTTTCGAGGTCGTATGCAAAAGTCAACCCTTGTGCATAATTAAATAATTAAATAATAAAATAAATAAATAAAAACCCCTACCTTTCCCTCCTTTTCTCTTCGTTGGCCCCCCCGTTTCATTATACCAGAACGAAAAAAAAAAAAGAACCCTAATCCTAAATCGCGCCGCCCCTCCCCCCCCCCGACCTGGAAGCCACCGCCGACAATCGGAGAAGCCGCCCCACCACCCTCGCGACTTCCTCCCTCCAGACGACGCTACCCTCGACGCAATCGAAGCAGCCCCAATCGGAGCCTCCACCATCGAACTCCAGACATCGCGACGCCACGAACCACCGCCGACTCCTCCTCCTCCCATTCGAAATCTCGGTGAGCGTTTAATTTAATTTTATTTTTGCTTTTATTTTGTTTTACAGTGAATTGAAACTATTTTTTTATATGATTGAAAACTGTTTTTTTTCATATGATTTGAAAACTGTTTTTTTTTTTTAGTTTTATAAACTGAAATTATAAAAGAAAATAAAACTGAATTTTTATAAAGTTTTAAAACTGTTTTTTTTATAAAAGAGTTTTAAAAACAGAAATTTAAAAAGAGAAACTGATTTTTAAAAAGAAAATAAAAACAGAATTTTTAAAAAGGATTATGAAAACTGTTTTAAAAGAAGAAAATAAAAAAAACTGTTTTAAAAGAAGAAAATAAAAAAAAACTGATTTGTTAGAATTTAAAAACTGCATTTTTAAATAAGGTAAAAACTGCATTTTTAAGAAAGTAAAACTGCATTTTTTGAAAAGAAAGTAAAACTGCATTTTTTTGAAAAGAAAGTAAAACTGCATTTTTTTTGAAAAGAAAGTAAAACTGAAATTTTTTTTTTTTTAAAATAAAAACTGCATTGTGAAAAAAAAAACTGCATTGTGAAAAAGAAGAAAAAAACTGCATTGTGAAAAAGAAGAAAAAACTGCATTTTTAAATAATTTAAAAACTGTTTTGAAAAATAATTTAAAAACTGTTTTGAAAAGAAAATAAAAACTGATTTGAAAAGGAAAAGAAAACTGATTTTATTTTAAACTTTGAAATAGAAAAAGGGTTTGATCTTTTAATAGAAAAAGATTTGAACTTGAAATAAAGATCATATTTTTAAAAATAGAAAAGATGGAATTTTTGTTAAGTAGAAGTAGTAAGGTATGATTCTTATATTTTTAAAGCAATAAAAATATAATAGTTGCATCATAAGAATAATAAAAATATAATCTTTATATTTAATAGCGAAGTCAAAATGCAATCTTTATATATTGAATAACATAGTAAAAATTCGATTTTTACCTATGTAGAGGATACAGTCAACGAAAGCAACAAGAAGGACAAGTAGGCGAAGTTTCTATTAAGGAAGAATCGTGTTAGTGGATAGCTATTGGTGAGGATTTCTCTCTTCAATTTCTTTTTAAAAATAATATATATGAGTTGAAAATGAAAGTGAATTGCTATATATAAATATCTATATATATATATATATACGCCCCTCGTCCACAAACCATGGACGATATTTATTGGTTGAAATTGTTGTGAAAATAGATTGATAGCAAATGATTGTTTGGGATTGTTTGTGATTGATATTGGTTGATTGCGGTTGAAAAATACCCGTTTGAGGTTGAGAAATATTTGGTTGAAACCACATAGGATTAGTTTGTGGAAATGAATAAAAATATAAACATGCCGCCTGCGTGCGAATTAGATGCATGATTCCCATTGTCAAAAACCGCGAGGTTTTAAGGTAGAGCGAGGAGCCGTACTAGGGACGGTGCCGGTGTAACTACCCTGCCGTTATGCTGCCGAAATTTTGAATGATATTCTTGTGTTTGAATTAATTTCATATGCTTAAACTATATATAGAAACTATAGAAAACATTCATGTGTTGAATTGATATTCATTCGTTGTTTAGCAATTCATGTGTTGAATGATATTCATATATTGAAATAAACCGTTCGATAATAAAAATCACATTTTTATCTAACTATAGAAAACATTCATGTGTTGAATTGATATTCATTCGTTGTTTAGCAATTCATGTGTTGAATGATATTCATATATTGAAATAAACCGTTCGATAATAAAAATCACATTTTTATCTAACTATAGAAAACATTCATGTGTTGAATTGATATTCATTCGTTGTTTAGCAATTCATGTGTTGAATGATATTCATATATTGAAATAAACCGTTCGATAATAAAAATCACATTTTTATCTAACTATAGAAAACATTCATGTGTTGAATTGATATTCATTCGTTGTTTAGAAATTCATGTGTTGAATGGTATTCATATTTTGAAATAAATTGTTTTATGATAAAAATCCCATTTTATCACCAACTTGAACTATATAGAAGAATAGTGTTTTGAAATGAATTGTTTTACAATAAAAATCACATTTTTATTGTATGCACCAAATCGTTAAAATGTGAAGTGTTAAAAATAGCCACTTGTTCAAAATAAACATATATGAGTTGAAACATTCATTAATTAGCTAATGAAATGATTTGCACCTATTTATGTAACATTAGAATGAATGGTGTTTTTAAACCAAACAGAAATCAAATATGAAGTTGAATAGAAAATGATAATTGACAAGAACTGTATATATATGTACATGCATATTCATTGAACAGGTTATAGCAAAGGGGCTAGAGAAGAGGAATAAAATTTGTGCCCGACAAATAGGTACACCTTTACTGATTTGTTTGGGTGATGATTTTTGAGCCTGTTGGCTAGCCGCTTGGCTTTTTCTTTTTCTTTTTGAGATTAGAAGGACCGGGACGCTATTTGCGATTTCCCGACGCTCCCGGTACAGGGGAGGTTATGGCGAAATTTTTCCAAAATTTAGGGTGTTAGAAAAATATTTGAAGTGAAAACGATATAGAAATCATCGAATGAAATATATTTATATAAATATATAAATATAAATAAAATTAAAACGAAACGAGGCCGTGCAGTTCGTAATTTGAAACCGTGATTTCAAACGACTAGTGCGGAAGATCCGACCATTGGATTTTCCCGAAACCTCAACCGTCGGGTTCGCCTTGGAATAATCTTTCCAACGGCACCAACCTTGTAAAAATCCAACGGTTGGATTGTCTGGAATGTTAAATTCAAAATTAAGGAAAAACAGCGCCAGAAACGGTTATATTTATATATATATATAAATATAATTAAATTTAATCGAATAACGACGCTGCAGTTCGTAAATTGAAATCGTAACTTCAAACGACTAGTGTGGAAGATCCGACCGTCGGATTCTCACGTAACTGGAACCGTTGGGTTCGCTTTGGGAATATCTTCCCACTGATATAGACTTTGTAGAAATCCAACGGTTAGATTTTCCGATATGTGTAAAACAAATTAAAGGAAAAACAGCGCCAGTGACACGAAACGACCTGAAACGTCGTTTAATTAAATATGGCCATTTTTAAATAAATAAAAATGGCGAAAAATCGTTATAAAATATTATAAGCAAAGTAGGTTGCGAATAAACCAATTGGGCTTGAATTGTTTGATATTTGATGGTTGTATGTGTATGACATGAAAATAACACTAAATAGCTGAAAGATGGATGTCGAATAATATAACCATATAAAGAATCGATTTAAATTCTAATGACGTGAATTATTTGATAAGGCCGAGCTAACCCTCATTTCAAATAATTCATCGAGCGATTCGAATTGGAAAATGCAAAGACGATTCAAGACCGACGATCTTCGTATCGGTTGGATGGGCGCTATTGAAGTTCCTAACCGGAGTAGCTACCGGAAAGGGACGGAAGTAGTAGCCGTCTGAACGCTATGTTGATTGGACGGATATACGAGGAATTTGACGCCTCCGGTTTCGTTCAGACCCAGGACGGACTTGTAAATGGACTGTGTGTCTGACATTGGATTTTGTTCTATACTGATTGATCTCTGTTAAATATATATCTGTTTGGCGGCGGAGAATTTATTCTTTTGCTTAACGCCCTTCTCTGAGACGTACGAGCTTAGAGGTTATATATCGATGGAAATCAATCGTATGGAGTGGACTGCCTATGTGGCATACCAAGATGCTGTGATCAAGGCTTCTGTTGCAAAGCAAAGTCTTGTGGATGATGATCAAAGCAAGGTCTACGTGGCCTAGCTTTGTGTATTTCGTAGATTCGTGAACCTCACACACCGGTATGAGTTAAAAACGGGATACGGACCGCTGGGAGAGCACGACGTTTCTTTCTAGCTATGGTGGTGTAAGTGACTTACCAGCCCTGACATATATATCTACTTTTCACCTTTGTGGTTGTTGGAATGCGAGGCGCCTCGATTATAGGTCTGTAAGGACCGGGAAACGTGTGTTCAGGCATAATTAATCCTCTAACGTAAGTGAGGACCGGCCCAGCCGAATCCAGGGGTTACCCAGTGTGCGTAATCCTGAGGCATTTGCTAGAGTGTCTCGAATCGGAGAGGAGCTTGCCCCTTGCCTCGACTCATGACGGAAATCCAATTTCCAATACGAAATAACGGACTTGATTGTAGAACTAGTATGGCGACATAGTGGTATGGGGCACTTATGCCGTCTATGATTGATATTTATGATGCTATTCGTTTTTGAAACATATATGCACTAGTAATAATATCAAATGATTTTGCTTTATACGTATCAAGCATATTTGGCTATTATAAGGTAAAACTCTATCCTCCGGCTTGCGTTGCATTGTGTGATGGGACCTGAGTCTTATAATAGCTTCATTCTTTCTAAAAGCATTGCGATTGTTTTAAAAGAATTTACCTTGTCTTAAATGCACTAGCAATCACTGGAGTAAACCCGTTCCGCGAAAGTGGCGTGGTCCTATGATTTGCTATTACTATTGTTTAACTGTTAAATAGATTCCTCATACCAGTCCCCATGACTGACTCGTTGTTTGTTTCACTTTGCAAACGCGGGTGCCCTTATTTTCGCACGGGCAGCCTAGTACACAGGTGACAGGTGGTTTTTGGTTCTGCACAGCTGCTTAGCGTGCACTTTTGGCTCATGGCGAGGCTGACTTCATAGTGATGACTTAGATATTTTCCGCCATTATTGTATTTATGTTATGATTCCGCCACTGGCGATGCAGACTGATTTACTTTCCGTATTTCTCACTATATGTATATGTATTCCGCCTTCGGCGATGTAGACTGATACTCTTATTATGTCACTATATGTATATGTATTCCGCCTCTGGCGATGATGACTGATCACTTCCCTTTCTTTTTGCTAAGTATATCCCACGTTATGCTATTCTGATATTCCTACATGTTGTGATTCCGCTGTCATGTTCATGTAAAATTATTTTATTTATTGTTTCTGCTATTATCTGTACTCTGCTATGATGATTAATGTGTTATTTCCTAATGATTATCCTTAATACCGCCCCTCGGATTTTGGGATCGTCACAGCAATGCTTTTTGGAAAAATGTAGCTATTATAAGACCTAGGTCCCATCACACAATGCAACGCAAGCCGGAGGATAGAGTTTTCCCTTATAATAGCCAAACATGCTTGGTACGTTTAAAACAAATCATTTGATACTATTATAAGTGCATAGTGTATAAAACAACTTCAAATATAAATGTATCAATCATAGACGGCATGGGTACCATATATCATGTCGCTGTACTAGTTCTACAATTAAAACCGCAAAGTCACGTATTGGAAGTTAGATTTCCATCATGAACCAAGGCAAGGGATCATCCTTACCACATTCGAGACAATCTAGCCTACCATGTCTCAGGCTACAGTCGCAACTGCACCTAGGAAAATGCAGGGCCGGTCCACATTTTAAGTGGATTAGTAATCCCTGAACAATACGTTTCCCCGCCCTATAGGGCGTAAATGAGCCAGATGACTCAATATCCATCGGCTCCGAAGTAACCGATATATCTGAGGTATCTCCCTTTCCAACAACCACATAAGTAAAAATGTCTGGGCTCCATACGACGACACCACTCCTAGCTAGAAAGAAATGCATGTCCTCACTGTCGTCCTTCATCTCGTTTTTGGTTCATACCGGGGTGTGAAGCTCGCACATTAACGCTACACAAACTATGCTATATTAAAGATGTGTTTTGATCATCAACCACAAGGCCCTGCTTTTCAACACAAGCCTTGACCATTTGCATCTCAGCATGCCACACAGGCAATTCACGCCATGCGACTGATGTCTATCGATATATAACCTCTGAGCTCATACATCTCAGAGAAGGGTGCTAAGCAAGAGAATAAATTATCCACCACCAAACAAATATATATTTAATAGAAATCAATCAACACAGAATAAAATCCAATGTCAGACACACATCCATTTACAAGTTTGTTCTGGGTCTTGACGATACCGGAGGCACCTTGTTCCTCGTCCCATATGTCCAATACAGGAGAGAGGTCCTCGCATATCCGGTCGATCTCCAAGTACGTCTGGACGATCACCACTTATTACCTCGTCTTGGGTGTACAGCCTAATAAAGACATCAACAATCATTCAAACGATGTGAAGACCACCGATCTTCAACCACCGTCTTCATCGTCGACTTATCGTCGAATCAGTTATTCAGAATGGGTATAAACCCGGCCTTTCCGAATAACTCGATTATATAATAAACAAGTGCTATAGAAACACAACATATGCCTCATTCCAATTCCGAATATTCTTTTATTCAAATATTCATATCATTTGGGAAAGGTTCCCATTAATTTTATCAAAGATAAATTCTTTAAATTTATTCTTTAATCTTCCTTTGGATATCAATTCAGACCATATTAAGGTTTTCCAAACTAGTCGGGATTAGCGCACCTTGCCGAAGTAATCATTTGTTTAATTTCCAAATCCCAACCTATTCATCCCATGGAGCAAAACTGGAAATACTCCATATCTAACACCACAGTGTTATCGGTAAAATTAATTACCATTTCACGTTCAAATCTAATTAAAGATTTAACTATCGCTTGGAGTAAAACTGGTGCTACTCCACTCTCGATCATTTCCCGAATTTGATAATTTAAATTATCAATTCACATTTCAATCTAATTAAAGATTCATTAAAACTCCACTTAGTTTTAATCTTCCCAAAAATCAATATTAATGATTATTTAACTTTGGAAACACAAACATGCCGCATCGACAATGTACACCATACTATTGATTTCTGCCGATGTATAACCTCTAAGCTCGTACGTTTTAGAGAAGGGTGTTAAGAAAGAGAACAAATTCTCCGCCACCAAACAGATATATATTTAGCAGAGATCAACCATACAGTTCGAAATACAATGTTAGACATGTAATCATGTCTTTAACTGGGTTAAAGAACTAATGTCATTTAAAACACAGTTCACTATAAACCCAAATCACATTCCAATTAATTATGGAATCTTCACTGAAAACAGATCAATATATAACCGATATCAATTTCCGTATCCGACTAATAATATAAGTGGAATAACGACAAAGCCTTCTAAATTCCATATATATTAACATTCTTCCTCCACAGAAGCTCATTTCGATTTTTATCAAATCGAATTCCATTCAATTCCAATTTAATGTATTAAATTGGAAAACTTTACTTTGGAAAATTCCCGTGAAATTTTAATAAAAAGATTTATAAATTCCAAATCACATTTCACTGTTCATCGGGTTGAAGAACGAATGTCATTAAAAACACAGTTCACAATGATCCCAATTCACATTCCATTTTCAATTCCAATTAAATATTAATTAATTCGTAATTCTTCTTTAAATCTTAACTAAAGGATTTATTCTTTTCACACGGGGTTTAAGAACGGTGTTAATAAAGACACCATTCACAACAATCCCAAAATCCAAATCTTTTATTCAATTCCAATTAAATATTAATTAATTGGAAAAACTTCACTAAATCTTAATTAAAGATTTATTCTTTTCTCAATTGGGTTTAAGAACTGTGTTAACGAAGACACCATTCACGACAAACCCAAAATCCAATTCAATATTAAATACAAGGCTTTGAATAGAAATTATATCGGCTTATATTCAATATCAAATTCTGAAATTAACAAATATCGTATTGGGAATAACGATATATATATCTTCCAAATTCCTCCACAATATCTGTATAATCACGGAATCCAATATCGAAATATTCTAAAGATAATTTCGATTCAAATCCATTCCAATTCATATATTGGAAATTCTAGTTATTTTTAAAACCATTTCAAATCCAATCTATTTATTTAAAAATATTGGATTATAATTCTAGTTCATAACTAGTTCATTTCGATAAAAATATATTTTTATCTTTTCAAATATGGAATTTTTCATCCCAATTCTTTCCAAATCATTTATTATGATTTTACACAAATTGATATTTTTAATAATTTTATTAAGGCCCTTTCAGTCGATTTTCATAAACGGTCATCGAACTGCACTTACAATGACCTTTTCCAAATTTGATTTGGACATAATTCCAAATCCAACCATTAGATTTCAAATCTCTTATATTCCTTGGAAAGCACTTTTTGATACGAACCCAACGGTTCCGGTTTTAGGAGAATCCGACGGTCGGATCTCCCGTAACATCAATTCAAAGTCAATGGCCGAAATTCGCGAATGGTCGCGGCGCGGCGCGTTCTATTCAGGCCATTATATTATATATATATAATATATAATATATATTTCGTCGATTTCCATTTAAAACATATTTTATAAATCGTTTTAAATTCATTTTAAAAACGATTCCAACTTCATTTTCAATTTTAAATCAAAATTGAATTCTCCTTATCATTATAATATATAAATGATAATATTTTCAAAATATCAGATTTTGAAATAATTTCCTTTTCGATATTCATTATAAAAATGAATAAAACCGATATAAATATCGTTTACATCAAAATGTCATTAATCTAATCAACACGGCTTCATATATTTCTATATTTTCGTGTTCATCCCAAATCGGACATCAAAATCAGTTTCTGTTCCAAAACTGAATATTATTTTAAAATATTCATTACTCGTCTTTTCAAAATATTCGTTAATTTAAAATATTCGTTCTTTCCGAATTGGAATCAGACACAGTCAATTACCATATAATTTTATTATATGGATTTCATACACACGTGTACACAACCATAACCAAACATAGCCAACCATCATCCAGAGTGCATTACACAACTGCATAAGCGTTAAATATGAATAATTAACGCTTACAACAATCTGTCAACCCATCGATTGACATACAACTAAATATTGGGATTAGTGTATGTCCAGTATCATCCCAATACCCGTGTAGGGTTTTCAAACAACAAACACTGATTATTAATTGTGCAGCTGGGCGATGTGTAAAACATATCGTCCCAATCAATATTAGTTAAATGTGTGTACATAAACAAATCATTCGATTTGTAAATGAATATCTATTTTGTTCATATACACGTTAAAAAATATATTTTTAACTATAAAATATTTATTTCATCTCATGAATATTTTATACAATTCATTTATACAATAAAAATGATATTTTTATTGTTCTAACATTTTTAGAAAATTTCGCAGCATAACAGCGCGATACTAGAACCGGAATAAGGTCTAGCCTTATCCCTCTCCTAATAATGGCTAGCACCATACACAAACCAAATTCTAATCAATTCATTTCATTTCTCATACCAAATTCAACCAAATAATCCAATCAACCAAACAACCAAACAAACAAACAAACATGATTTCAAACAAAGGTGTCAAGTGCTACTAAGCACCGTCTACATCCTGGTATATATATTTAACTAGAAAATAAATTAGAGTGAGAAGTTCTCACCTTTGGTTTCCACTCCGCTATTCTTTAATTGAATGGTTTGGATTTTGTTCGCTTCCAGTCGGTTCCATCACAATCTATTTTCAAGTGGTTTACATTAAAAATCACATTTTTAATACAGTGCTATTTATTTAAAAATCACATTTTTAATCTGCTATTTATTGAAAAATCACATTTTTATAACGCTATCCATATAATAAAAATCATATTTTTATATCACTAAAAAATATATTTTTATATCGCTAAAAATCATATTTTTATCTCTACTTCATATCGATAAAAATCATATTTTTATCAATGTTATGTATATATAAAAATCACTTTTTTATAACTATGCCATTTATTTTAAAAACCATACTCTCATAACGATGTTATTTATTTTAAAAAATGATTTTATAAATGCTATTATATATTTAAAAAAAATCATATTTTTACAATGTTTTTATAAATTTTAAAAATCAAAATTTTTTGACTATGTTTTTATAAAATTTAAAAATCAAATTTTTTTACTATGTTATATATTTTAAAAATTTCAGATTTTAAAACACTGGTTTTATATTTAAAATGAAAATAAAATTCAATGTTTTTTACAGAAAAGTAGTAAGAAAAAGAAAAAGAAAATCACATTTTAAAAATCGAATTAATTACCTCACCGTTCTTCTTCATTTTAGACGTCGACCGAACCCATTTACACGCACCAAAACCCCACATCGCCCATCATTGCAGATGATCGGACGGCGATCGGAGACCTCAGGCGAACGCGCCGCAGTGCCAACGCCTCCCTCCAGTGACCACGTGAAACTCGAAGCTCTCCCTTGGCCGCAATCTCCGTTCAACCGCTGACCCTTTGAGCCTTAAAATCGTGCAAACCGCATAACGATACTTCATCAAACTCATAGGGGATGGAAGATCTCGCTTAGCACTAGGGTTTTCCCTTTATCGATTCTACGTTTTAGTGAGAGGATCGAGAGTAAAGAGGGAGCAAAGGGGGTGAAGCAGTTGTCGTCAATTTGAAAAGTGGGGGCGGGTTTGAGAGTTGACCGATATGAATGTTTGATTAGGGTTTTTGACCCTTTGGGGATTATATACAAATGTTTTTTCTCATTTAATTCAAATAATTGTTCCTCTTTCATTCGAATTCCAAATCAAACCCAACGACTGTCGTTCATAGCTAAATACCTCCATTCCGGACACAATGAGATATGTTTCATAACCAAATTCGGTTGTTACAATCAGTTTTTCTTTAAATTAAAATATAAATCAGTATATATTGAATTTGAACGTACATTTTAATTTATCGGGGCCACATACTGACTCCAAAAATTCCAGAAAAATAAATCTAGCTATGTTTGACGATACGGTCCTAACAAAACTAATTTCATCGAATTTGGAGACCATTTGAAAAATGGTCATTTTTCAGTTGATTAAATTCAAACTGAATTGACCAAACACGTTTAAATTCACCATGCTCACATATTGATTCCAAAAATTATGAAAATTGGAATCTAGCAATAATTTGACATTCCAGATTCAACAAAAGTGGTCTCGTCGAAAAAGGAGGTCGTTTGCAAAATCGCCATTTTTAAGGGCTATATATTATACAAATTCCATAGCGACTATTCTGAATTTTAAACTGGACATAACTTTTTATTCCTGCTATTAAATACGTATTTTCACTTTCGTTGGAAAGATATTTTCAAACAGATTCAAATATTTCTGGTTTTACTAAAATCCGGTTTATTAGGAATTCTGTACATTCATTTGAAATTTGAAATCGAATTTTCAAACTACCGCGCCATTTTCAATTCCTTTTATAATTAAAATAAATATTTATACTCTAACTTCGATTTAAATAAATTTATACATTCTAATTCTATTCAAAATAAATTTATAGTCGTTATTATTTAAAATAAATCATTTCAAATATTCAAAATTCATTAAATTTGCTAAAATAAAAATTTTAAATTGGTTCCGATTTTCCGGGTTGTTACAAAGGGGTACTTCCATTTCATTTTCATCACTATCTTCAGGATATTTATCTTCCAAATCAGCAAAATCATAGTTTAATGATTTGTTATTTACTTGCATGCTATCTATCCAAGAAACGACATTCTCCGGTATGCTCACTACGTCCATTCTATTAATAGAGGGGTCCTCATACTCCCCTTCATCTACTCCAACCGTGTCCTTTTTAATATTTTCTGGTGTCTCATTTGCTATAATGATCTCGTTTACTACTTGGGTATCTAATTGTGTAGCAATATCGTGGATCTGAGCACTAAATATTCAAAAAATATGACACATGAGAACTATATGTATTATTTTCACATACAAAACCAACGAGTTAACTATAAATATTTCACATACCTATTACTTAAATGTTGTAACTCAGATTGTTTAGGATGAATGAAAAAGGACATGTAATAATTTGACAGTCCAGTAGAGAAAAAATGATTCGACTGTTGAGTAACAAGACTGCATACACAACAAAGTACTTAAGAACTACAATAATAAAATATGCTTATAGATCCAACAAATAACCAAAATGCAATCAACCTTTCCATCATATGAGTGAAACTACCTTGAGTACAATTTGGGTCATTGTACCGAATATCATGTTGATAACTTGTACAAGGTGGAAAACCAAAGGATGAAGTATTAAAGCTCGACGATACATTCTGATGATAATTTTGTTTATCAATATTTTGACATTCAAGGTTATCTTCTACTTGAGTTATTTCTTCTACTACTTGAACCCATTTCCTCTTTATAAGAAAAAGCTCTATTGATTTCATTGTTGTTGAAAACATTCTATCAACATCATCATCATCGGCTATTTTAATGGCTTTTGATCCCAAATTCGTAGGCCAGTTACAAACCAAATCAATGTCAAATTCATCGGATTTAATCTTAGTCGATTTATATACCGAATCTTTCAACTGAACCAAGTTACAACCTCGAACCACTTTTGCCGGTTTATACGACCCTCTAACGTATTTGCCAAAGTTATCATCCTCTACCACCAATTTACCATCATAATAACATATGGTAGGAATACATTTAGGAGCCATTCTACATACAAAACAACAATAATTTCACTACCTACAATGAATCAACTATAAAAAAAAACCTAAAATCATATATTATAAAATTAAAATGTAATTAACCATACCTTTAAAACAAAATGGGATCAATAAATAGTTGATTGATGAGTAGATCTTCTAATAGAAAGATGATTATAAATTTGTATGAATTTCAAAAATGGGGAAATGGTTTTTTTTTAAAGAAGTAGAGTTGTGAAAAATGGGGAAGGGATGAAATGGAGTTGGAAAAAGGGGGATAAAGGGTTAAAGCTCTCTGGGCGTTATCGTAGATACCGCTAACTAGCGTTATCTGGGATAATGCTAAGGTGAATCGTAAACAGGCGGCATCTCAAATGTCGCCTTTGCAAAAAGAAATAACTGGCGGCATAGAGGATGCCGCTAGTTAAGTGGCTTATTTCTGTAACTAGTTTCAAAAGTGGCATATTTCTGTTATAAGTTTTCAAATCTGGCCCAAATGATTTTTTTCCCAAAGGAATAGTATCGAACACTCAGAAAATATGAGCAATAATTATATTACAACAAAATTAAAAATCTTAAGAGTGTTCAATGATATTACATAATTATTATTTTTACTCCTCCAAACCGTGTTTTATATCCCATAATTTCAATTGTTAAGAAATCTAAAAATTCTAGTTTAAATTGCAATATAAATATTGATACTGCAATATAAAGAATCGGATATATCAAAACATGAAAGTGCAAACCAATTGGTAAATATCATAATTGGAACTTTCAAAATCCTTAATTTTGATGTTTTTCCCTTTTCTCATTTACTGCTTCCTTGTCTTTAATTTTTTCTTAAGGAGCCAGGGAACGAAGCTTTGCTTATAACCTCTAAGGAAGCATGCATCGAACCATAATGCATACTTTAGGTAATCGAGGTAACTTGGTGTGTGTGTGTGTGTGTGTGTATATATATATATTTGAGAAATGCTCCTTCCTTGGTATGGTTTAACATAGCCTGAATGTAGATTAAAATCAAAAAATTATGTAACTATTTAAAGGTGTGTATGTGAAATTAATTCCAACAGGTAAGTAAGGTATTATTTTGAATCTGTTATTCTTTTTATAAAGCTTTTATACGTTACATAATGTTGTCATGCGATTATTCGATTTTTAACCTAAAAATAATTAATTTTTGATGAACCAATTATTTGAGTAAATTTTAGGTTTTAGTTAACTTGAAAATTCTTATGTGAAAATATCTATCTTTGTTACGAAATCATTAGTTTAGAAAATAGGGTATAATTCAAGAAAATTAATGATTTAACTAAGAAAATATGCAAAAAAAAATTGAAACATGGATGATGTATATATGTAACAAATTGACTTTTCAAACATCGAAAGTACATCCAGGGTATTCAAGTTTCGAATTCCCAAGTAACCATAAGTCATATTGTTAAGTAAAAAATAATAAAAGGAAGTCGAACAAGAAGAAAGAACACAACATCAGAACCTCATAGCAGGAAGGTAATATAAAATATCAAAAGAATAGTACACAAAGTTACTTTGAATACAAAAATTTTAGAGTTACAACATAATCTGTCTGGACAATTATAAAAGTCTATCCTCGCACTTTTGATATGTATATGACTAATACAATACAACAGAAATAGAAATAGAGAGTTATATAGATAGCAAGAGTCTCCACCTCATCTTTCGAACTCTAAAGCATCCAAATGAAACTTGTCTTATTCAACCTACTAGGAAGAGTACATTGGAATTTACGGGAACAAATAACGCATGAGACATAAGTCTTGTCTGAGAAAACTGAAGATATATTTAGCATGCAACGATAACTTGACACTATAAGGATTACCACACATATTTTTTCCCTTCAAGTAATCCAACCATTCATTAAGTTTATTAGATAATTGTAACACCCCACACCCGCTAAGGTCAATCACTAAGGGAATGCCTTAACTTCGGTGGAGTATTTTAAGTGAATATAGAACAGAAAAATTACAACAAGACAGATATAAGTAATACTTGAAATTTAAAACATCATTTCATTGCAGCAGAAGGTGAACATGTTTGGTTACATATCAAAAACCAACAAGAGTCAAGTACAAAATATCCATCTCGTTAAAAACATAAGTACATAATCCCGCTACATACTAATAGCCATAATAGAAAAGATAAGTTGGGCTTTACATCAACGGTCCAAGCTCCAAAAGATAGATAAAGCAATCTGATCAAAGCCCACTAGTGCTAGGCCCACCCTGAGAACCTGAGGGTTGGGAAAAAGATAAAAACAATGGGGTCAGACATAAGTCTGAGCGAGTCCTATAACTTTAACAATACAATCATTAAAGTAATTAGGGTATGATATAAACTTAGTACGGTAACGACTGGGGATAAATGACTACACTAAGCAGCCAACTAGACATAGGATGAACTAAGATATCGGTAAAGACGCATCTACCCACCCAAGGGTAATTACTACACTGCACCACACCAGTCATTCCTACTTAAAGGTTGATCCCACCCAAGGACTTAGAAAATATAACTAGTAGTTTCATGTACCCCTAGCTGACCACATAGGTGCCGTCTGCCCCTATCTCCACTAGGTGTACCCACTACTCCCCAAGCGATTGGCTCCCTAACGTAAATACTCGTGCTGGTCCCACAGTGGGGTGTATCATTCCCCAAAGTGGAAACCCGATACCAACACTGATGCACGACTTATACCTACACGATGCAACAACGTCTTACCTACCAGCCCGGGCCCACACACGCATATGAAACCCGTTGGACTTGCGTTGCCACCGCTAACCCGTTTTGGCCTCTTATAGTCAAGCCCAGTACGCATGTCCCGTCCTCGACATGGGTCGAGCCCAATAAGATACATATGGGTTACTGGTTGAAATGGGCCTCCACAAGCTACCCACCTAAGCTTGTCCCCTTTTCTAGTGTATCCCACTTAACCCTTTAATCATGTTTAATTACATGTTTCCACTTGGTTAAGTATTCTAATCGTATTTTCTATTGCCACCAAAGGCAACCCACTAGATTTCCACATGCCACCCAAGGCACTTACTTGATTTCCACATGCCACCCAAGGCACTTACTTAACCCTTTAATCATGTTTAATTACATGTTCCACTTTGGTTAAGTATTCTAATCGTATTTTCTATTGCCACCCAAGGCAACCACTAGATTTTTCCACATGCCACCCAAGGCACCCACTTAACCCCTCATGTCCCTCTACATGCTAATATGGTTAAGTGTTTCTTAATTGATTAAGACCGTAACCTTTGTAAAGACCTCTCACATTAGACTATCTTTTATGGCAGCTGGATTTGCCGGTCGGGTCCGGGCAGCCTTACGCCATAACCGAGTCTAACCTCGTGTCTTTACATTTGTCACGTATTTAGTTTATACCTAAGACCTCTCACATTGGGCCAACCATTTGTTGCCGCTGGATTTGCCGGTCGGGTCCGGGCAGTCTTATGCTACAAAAGGGTCCAACCTCGTGTCTTAGTCGATTAATTACACCTAATTAATCACCCCCATAATTTGTATTAATTATCCCTAATTAATTACAAATTTAACGATGTACATAATTGACTCAATTATTTCCATCCACTTTATGGTATGCATAATCATACCAACTTCACACAATTTTGTTGACATGAATATTAACCCCATCGTTCCCCACGTAATACGCTAACATGACATACTTAAAATGGAAGATTCATCACAAATACAATGGGTTCAACTTAGCATAACATGGGTTTTAAAGGTGTCAACTTGCATATATGACCATAGCATCAAACCCAACTAGCATAAATAATCAACCCAAACTTGCATGAATCACATATGTCATAAAGAGGGTAACTTGCATAAGTTACTTTTGTCATACAAAGGGGTAAACTTGCATATGTATGTATGACATACAAAGGGGTTAACTTGCATATGTATGCATATCATACAAAGGTGTAAACTTGCACATGTTACTTGCATATAATCAAAACTTGCATAACATGTCATATATGAACTTGCATATAACCAAACACCAAACTTGCATAACATGTCATATATGAACTTGCATATAATCAAACACCAAACTTGCATAACATGTCATATATGAACTTACATATAATCAAACACCAAACTTGCATAACATGGTGTCATAATGGATCAATGTTTATCATAGTGATTTGCATAACTAGCATCATGAACATATAGCATAAATTACACCCAACTTGCATAACTAGCTTCATGGGCACATAGCATCAAACTTGCATAACTTGCATCATGAACATATAGCATACAACTTGCATAACTAACATCATGAACATATAGCATAAAACTTGCATAACTAACATCATGAACACATAGCATATGATAACATAACTTGCATTGATCCACATACATAACCATAACCTCATTATATCCTATCTTAATTAGTTTAGCAATTGCTTGCTAAAGGCATAGAAACTCACAACTTGTTGATTAGCACTCCTATGAAGAAGATTAAGTTGCTAGAGTTGATTAGAAGTTGATTTGAGAAGCTATCTTCTTCTAAAATTTGATGGAGGCTCCTTCTACTTGCAATTTGACAGCATGACGACGTTGTATCCAATTTTAGTATGAATTAGGGTAGTCTTAGGGTGTATTTATAGATTTAGGATGTAGTTTAGGCCCTTAGATTAACCCTAGATTAGGTTAGAGCCGTCAGATCTCGTCACAAGCCACCAAACACAGCCCAACAGCCAAAACAGTGCACCCAGCCAAACTGGCCGAGCCACCTGTGTCGACAGGGGTGTCGACACTACTGTCGACACCCCCCCTGTGTGTCGACTCCCCAGTCGACACGGGGGTCGACCTGGTGCTGGCGGGAATTTTCCCGCCTAGCCCCCCTTCTGCATTTGAAATCTGTTTTTCGAAATTTGAATTTTCTGAAAACTTCGTTGGGCCTTAACTGGGTCATACGAACTCCGATTTTCGAAAACTCGGACTCTATTTCGCCTATTTTTCCGAGACGAACGCAATGGCATAGCCCGTTTCCCCTGATTCAGATCTTAAAATTTAATTCTGCCCTGATTTATTTTATTACAAGTTTTTCAACATACGGGGTGTTACATTCTCCCCTACTTAAAGGATTTCGTCCCCGAAATCTCTAAGTCAAGAAGAACGTATCCTACCAACCAAACAACCATCTACTAAACCATCAAACACTGGTATCCATTGTCCTTAAAGTTTCTAATGCTGTATGAACATATGCAAAAAGTGTGTGTATATGTTCCCTGTCTAATGCAAAATCAGGCAGTCTACTGATTCAGTTGACCTCCTTAATGCAAATCATGATAGTGCCATGCATCCAATATGTATGCGAAAGAACGCTATTGACACATACTATCTCTACATGTGTGCACAACCATACACCAAAATGCATCATCCATATGATAACACAACCATTATACATCCATTAATATAGCTACCTACACACAATTATATGCAATATGCAATATGAAGTGACTGAGCCGATCTAGTGTCTAAAGTGTGTGTATATGCACCCACGAGCAACCACTAGCAAACACTTGAATCCATACGCATCCATCAATCATAACATGTCTCAAACACATGTTTCAACCATAGGTTTACCCTATCTAAAGGTCGAAGGTACTAACGAGAGGACATACTAAAGATAAGATAAGTACTAGACAAACGATAAAGGAGAAGTTAAAAGACATACCCTCAAAAAGAAATGGGTACAGTGAACGCATCTTCGCTTCTGTCTCCCAAGTAGCGTTGCTCTCATCATCTCCCCATTGCACTTTGACTAGTTGAACCTCTCTGTTTCTCAACTTCCTAATCTCTGACCCAAGGATGCGGGTAGGAGCTCGTCGAATAGTCGTATCACGCTCTACCTCCACTTCTCTAAGCAAGCTCGGCTCTACCACCTCTGCGGTCTCATGTAGGCACTTCCTCAAATGTGACACATGGAATACGTCATGTACCCCACTAAGTCTCTCGGGCAAATCCACTCTATATGCCATCTGTCCAATCCTTTCCTTAATAGGAAACGGTCCTACAAACCTTGGTGCTAACTTCCCAACGGACCCAAAGCGAACGACATTCCGTAATGGAGATACTTTAACAAAGACCATGTCCCCAACATTAAACTCAAGATCCGTCCTCCTCTTATCCGCGTAAGATTTCTGCCTATCTTGCGCTGCTTTTATCCTTCTTCGAATCAAATCAATCTTTTCCGAAGTCTCTCTAACCATATCGGGCCCAAGCAAGATCTTATCCGTAGATTCCCACCAACATGTAGGTGATCGACAAGGCCTTCCATAAAGAGCTTCAAAAAGGAGCCATACCAATACTAGACTGAAAGCTGTTATTATACGCGAACTCCACCAACGGAAGATGCTCTTCCCATGTACCTCCAAAATCTAAGATACATAGCCTCAAAAGGTCTTCTAGAACACGATTCACCCTCTCGGTCTGGCCGTCCGTCTGAGGATGATATGCGGTGCTCAAACACAACTGAGTCCCTACTGCCTCTTGCAAACTCTTCCAAAACTCGCTAGTGAAGATAGGATCTCGATCGCTCACTATGCTAGAAGGTACACCATGCAATCGAACTATCTCTCGAAGGTAAACTGAAGCTAGCCATGGAGCAGTCCTCTTACTCTTCACGGGTATAAAATGGGCGCTCTTAGTAAGTCTGTCTACCACAACCCAAATTCCCGTATTACCCTTCCTCGATCTCGGTAATCCATCGACAAAATCCATCGAGACGCTATCCCACTTCCATTGCGGAACTTCCAATGGGTGAAGCAACCCACCGGGTTTCTTTTGCTCCGCTTTCACTTGTTGGCACACCAAGCATCTAGCGACATACTCGGCCACATCCTTCTTCATACCGGCCCAAAAGAAAACTCGCTTCATGTCTTGGTACATCTTGTCCCCACCGGGATGAATGGTCATCTTCGAACGATGTGCATCATCAAGTATAGCCTTCCTCAAACCCTCATCTTGCGGTACACAAAGTCTACCGTCTCTACGCAACCACCCCCTATCGTCTAGGGTGTACCTACTCAAATGGCTGGACGACTCCCCCCTTATGAGCCTCTCTACCAACTCAACCAACTGTGGGTCGTCCCGCTGTGCCTCGCCAATCCGTCCCAAAAGAGTAGGTCTGACCTCTAAGGATGCTAGCAAACCGGGTACAAAGTCAACGGAAGGTCTAAAGTCAAACATCGAGATAAATTCCAAGCTTCGTCGTTCAACGAACAATGGACTCAAAGACAACCTTTTTCTGCTTAAGGCGTCCGCCACCACGTTACCCTTGCCAGGGGTATACGCTATCTCGAAATCATAGGATGCTAAGAACTCCATCCACCTTTGTTGCCTTAAGTTCAAATCCTTCTGAGAAAACAAGTACTTCAATGATTTGTGGTCAGTGAACAATTCAAACCTCTCGCCAAGAAGATAATGGCGCCAAGACTTAAGCGCAAAAACAATAGCGGCCAACTCTAGGTCATGTGTAGGGTAATTTCTCTCATGCTTTCTCAACTGCCTTCCCACATAGGCTATTACCCTTCCCTCTTGCATTAAGACTGCGCCTAGTCCTGTCCCACAAGCATCGGTATAAACAAAAAATGGCTTACTCCCATCTGGCAACACTAAGACTGGAGCTGGGGTTAAAGCTCTCTTTAACCGTTGGAACGCATCATCACAATCTACGTCCCATGTGAAGACTAGATTCTTCTTCGTCAAGTGAGTTAATGGGGCTGATATCTTCGCGAAGTCCTTGATAAACTTCCTATAATAGCCGGCCAACCCCAAGAAACTCCTCACCTCGGTAGCATTCTTCGGAACCTTCCAATCTTGGATGGACACTACCTTCGCGGGATCCACAGCTATCCCTTCTTTGGAGACCACGTGCCCTAAGAACCGCACTTCCTTCCTCCAAAAGTGACATTTAGAGAATTTAGCCTTAAGGCTATGCGCTCGAAGAGTCTCCAACACTTCCCTAAGATGTAGGGCATGCTCTTCTTCACTCTTAGAAAAGACTAAGATGTCATCCCCAAAGACCACCACGAACTTATTAAGGTACTCCCTGAACACCCTACTCATCAAATCAACAAAGTATGCGGGGGCGTTCGTCAAACCAAATGGCATCACAAGCCACTCATAGAAATCATCCGGAGTCCTAAAGGCAGTCTTCTCTATACTATCCTCAGCCACTCCCAACTGATGAAACCCCGTGGCTAAGTCCAACTGCGAAAACACTGAGGCGCCAACCAACTGATCAAAGAGATCGTCAATCCTCGGCAATGGGTGTCTATTCTTCTTTGTGAGCTTGTTGAGTTCTCTATAGTCTACACAAAGTCTGAGGGACCCATCCGCCTTCGTGGAAAAAACTACCGGAGCACCCCACTCCGATATACTTCGTCTTATGAACCCCTTCTCAAGCAACTCCCCTACTTGCTTATGGAGTTCCCTCCTCTCACGAGGAGCCATGTGGCGCACTAGCAAAGATATTGGCTTAGCATTGTCTACCAGATATATTCGGAAGTCTATCTCCCGCTTCGGAGGTAAGCCCTTCACCTCCTCAAACACATCCGAGTATTCCCGGACCACTCTAACAGATCGCAAACTCTCGACCGAAGCGTCAAGCGATTCAAGATAACTTAGCATAACAGAATCCATGGGATTTCAAGAGATCTCGAGAGTTTTACCCAAGCGGGTCATAAGCCTAACAACTCTCCTTTCGCAATCAAGAACGGCACCATTACTGGATAACCAGTCCATGCCCAAAATTAACCCATAGCTCGTAAAGCCCAAAACAAAAGCATCACATCTAAACTCAACGCTAAGTATGGAAATCTTCAAACCCAAACATATCATGGATAAATAAGTGGAGCCCCCAATTGGGTTTGAAACAACCAAGGGATCATCTACTAAACTGGTGTCTAAGTGCAGTGACTCAACTAACGATGATGAGATAAACGAATGCGATGCGCCAGAGTCGAATAAAGTTCGAACAGGATGATCGAGAGAACCAAATTTCAACCTAGACGGTCCTACCCCCATCAGGTATACCAGCCGTGAGGGAATACATCTACCCTCCAGAAGATCCTGTACTTTGTCCTTACCTCTTTGGACAATCCTAATAAGGTGTCCTATTTCTCCAAAACAACTAGCCTTCCCTTTCACATTCTCCTTTCGTGACCTCCCACCACGATGAGGTTTCGTCCTTTATTTACCTAACAGCTATTTGAACCTTCCTCCCTCGTCCATCTTAAAGGTACCCACAAGCCCTCCACCTCCTTGGACTAACTTCTTAGCCCGACAAACGTCTAAGTCCCTTGAAGTGGTTCTTCCGTCCTTCATACGGAAGTCCTTATTTATCTTAAAAAGACATCTATACGCGGAGGGGAAATTCAAAAAGAGAAAGAGGAAGAGATTCAGAATGGAGAATCGAAGGAAGGATATATGGCTCTTGGGGATTATGTTCTTTTCTTTCAAAAACTTTTCTCTTAAAAGACATGTTTTTGAAAATACTTCTTCCAAAAATGTTTTTAGAAAAATAGTTTTTCTAAAAGTTTTATCTGTTCTGGTAACCTTAAGCTCTGATACCACGTGTAACACCCCACACCCGCTAAGGTCACTCACTAAGGGAATGCCTTAACTTCGGTGGAGTATTTTAAGTGAATATAGAACAGAAAAATTACAACAAGACAGATATAAGTAATACTTGAAATTTAAAACATCATTTCATTGCAGCAGAAGGTGAACATGTTTGGTTACATATCAAAAACCAACAAGAGTCAAGTACAAAATATCCATCTCGTTAAAAACATAAGTACATAATCCCGCTACATACTAATAGCCATAATAGAAAAGATAAGCTGGGCTTTACATCAACGGTCCAAGCTCCAAAAGATAGATAAAGAAATCTGATCAAAGCCCACTAGTGCTAGGCCCACCCTGAGAACCTGAGGGTTGGGAAAAAGATAAAAACAACGGGGTCAAACATAAGTCTGAGCGAGTCCTATAACTTTAACAATACAATCATTAAAGTAATCAGGGTATGATATAAACTTAGTACGGTAACGACTGGGGATAAATGACTACACTAAGCAGCCAACTAGACATAGGATGAACTAAGATATCGGTAAAGACGCATCTACCTACCCAAGGGTAATTACTACTGTGCACCACACCAGTCATTCCTACTTAAAGGTTGATCCCACCCAAGGACTTAGAAAATATAACTAGTAGTTTCGTGTACCCCTAGCTGACCACATAGGTGCCGTCTGCCCCTATCTCCACTAGGTGTACCCACTACTCCCCAACCGATCGGCTCCCTAACGTAGATACCCGTGCTAGTCCCACAGTGGGGTGTATCATTCCCCAAAGTGGCAACCCGATACCAACACTGATGCACGGCTTATACCTACATGATACAACAACGTCTTACCTACCAGCCCGGGCCCACACACGCATATGAAACCCGTTGGACTTGTGTTGCCATCGCTAACCCGTTTTGGCCTCTTATAGTCAAGCCTAGTACGCGTGTTCCATCCTCGACATGGGTCGAGCCCAATAAGATACATATGGGTTACTGGTTGAAATGGGCCCCCACAAGCTACCCACCTAAGCTTGTCCCCTTTTCTAGTGTATCCCACTTAACCCTTTAATCATGTTTAATTACATGTTTCCACTTGGTTAAGTATTCTAATCGTATTTTCTATTGCCACCCAAGGCAACCCACTAGATTTCCACATGCCACCCAAGACACTTACTTGATTTCCACATGCCACCCAAGGCACTTACTTAACCCTTTAATCATGTTTAATTACATGTTCCACTTTGGTTAAGTATTCTAATCGTATTTTCTATTGCCACCCAAGGCAACCACTAGATTTTTCCACATGCCACCCAAGGCACCCACTTAACCCCTCATGTCCCTCTACATGCTAATATGGTTAAGTGTTTCTTAATTGATTAAGACCGTAACCTTTGTAAAGACCTCTCACATTAGACTATCTTTTATGGCAGCTGGATTTGCCGGTCGGGTCTGAGCAGCCTTACGCCATAACCGAGTCTAACCTCGTGTCTTTACACTTGTCACGTATTTAGTTTATACCTAAGACCTCTCACATTGGGCCAACCATTTGTAGCCACTGGATTTGCCGGTCGGGTCCCGGCAGTCTTATGCTACAAAAGGGTCCAACCTCGTGTCTTAGTCGATTAATTACACCTAATTAATCACCCCCATAATTTGTATTAATTATCCCTAATTAATTACAAATTTAACGATGTACATAATTGACTCAATTATGTCCATCCACTTTATGGTATGCATAATCATACCAACTTCACACAATTTTGTTAACATGAATATTAACCCCATCGTTCCCCACGTAATACGCTAACATGACATACTTAAAATGGAAGATTCATCACAAATACAATGGGTTCAACTTAGCATAACATTTGCATCACATGGGTTTTAAAGGTGTCAACTTGCATATATGACCATAGCATCAAACCCAACTAGCATAAATAATCAACCCAAACTTGCATGAATCACATATGTCATAAAGAGGGTAACTTGCATAAGTTACTTTTGTCATACAAAGGGGTAAACTTGCATATGTATGTATGACATACAAAGGGGTTAACTTGCATATGTATGCATATCATACAAAGGTGTAAACTTGCACATGTTACTTGCATATAATCAAACACCAAACTTGCATAACATGTCATATATGAACTTGCATGTAACCAAACACCAAACTTGCATAACATGTCATATATGAACTTGCATATAATCAAACACCAAACTTGCATAACATGTCATATATGAACTTACATATAATCAAACACCAAACTTGCATAACATGGTGTCATAATGGATCAATGTTTATCATAGTGATTTGCATAACTAGCATCATGAACATATAGCATAAATTACACCCAACTTGCATAACTAGCTTCATGGGCACATAGCATCAAACTTGCACAACTTGCATCATGAACATATAGCATACAACTTGCATAACTAACATCATGAACATATAGCATAAAACTTGCATAACTAACATCATGAACACATAGCATATGATAACATAACTTGCATTGATCCACATACATAACCATAACCTCATTATATCCTATCATAATTAGTTTAGCAATTGCTTGCTAAAGGCATAGAAACTCACAACTTGTTGATTAGCACTCCTATGAAGTAGATTAAGTTGCTAGAGTTGATTAGAAGTTGATTTGAGAAGCTATCTTCTTCTAAAATTTGATGGAGGCTCCTTGTGAGGACCACTCATAACCCCCGCACTTAACAAGAGGAATAATGCGCTGAAAGGCGTGCCAGGCTGCTATGGACGATCATCATAGTAAGTGAACACATCGAAACCTGTCGTAGAACTCACAGCGCAAGGATAAAATATAATAGAACATATACAACAGGTGATAGTAATGAGGTATCATATAGCAAACTTTTGAAACTCTTTCAACATCCAGAAAGATTATCCAACTGATATCCAAGTTTGTACATAAGGCCTCACTACAACTCTCAAGCAACTCAAACAGCGAAAACAGAAATACTAGATAGAATAAAACTGGTATGCCAGCCTCCTGCTCGTCATCGCTCAGCTTCCTCGTATCACTAAGCTCCATTACCTGTAACCTGCTACTTAGTCTGCCCATCCACAACCGGATGAACAGCCCAAGGTAATAAGAGGAGACATAAAACCTTGAGTCAGACAATAGTCTTAGTGAGCAATAATACAGCTAACAAACTTCAACAAGAAAGCATATGAGAATGGGTAAATGAACAACTTATCTACCCACATCACCAGAGAAGAACTCAACCTTATCTTCCCCACATCGGACAGTGATAGCCTTTACACCAAGCATTTCAACCATTCATCCATAGAAACCAGAACACCCATTCAATCATAGAGAACACACATAACATCCAGATTATATAAGTCTCACACAGACAACCCTAATCGAGTTTAACATTCCTCAAGTACCCTCGCCAGAGGCCTAAACCAATATCACTTAAGCACTCAAAGAACATCTCCCTCGACTTTGGATAATCTATGTGAGATAGTACAAACAGAACAAACAATCATCCATAACCGACTCTGGCTATCACCGCCAATCCTGCTTCGAAACCATCATTATCGTATGACGGCCAACCTTGCCATATGTCAAGGGCTAATGATAACCCCAGTTCTAGCATGAACTCCATATGCCCAACCTTGGCAATGTCCAACCTTGACACTAGGCCTTTCCCCAACCAGAAAGACCCAGGGTACTCGACTAACAACCGGTCTTTTGGGCCTTTCAACGATACCCATCGTACCCCTGCTTTGAGCCTGCTAGAACTTACGACAACGATGACTTCTAGGCCTTCGCATCTCTAATCGTCCAACCTTGACGATGTTTCATAGCTCAAGCAACCTTCTCGAGCAGCCATTATCCACCAACTCACGACCTTTGAGTTGTTTCCGCATTCGTTGTTCCACCTTGATCAACGAACACATTCATCACTTCGAGTCTTCCTACTTGAATCCTACTTGGTTCGTACCCGAGTCGTACCCGAAAACGTACTTTTTCAGAAAACGACCCTGCCAAAACCGACCAGAACCTTGCTCCAGAACGACCAGCCAAAAACCGACCAGCCTTGCTCCAGAACGACCCGCCTTCATGCAGCTTTGGATCGACTCGACCTCCTTGCAGCTTTGGATCGACTCGACCTCCTTGGGACCGACCAGCTTTGGATCGACCCCGTCAAGACCGACCAGATTTTGCTCCACCTGACCAACCAGCTCCTTCAGAGCGACCAGGATTTGCTTCCAGTAAAAACCAACCAGAATGTCACCATCTGAAACCGACCAGAATGCCACCATCTGAAACCGACCAGAAACACTTCTGCTCCTTCTGGACCGACCAGAAACACTTCTGCTCCTTCTGGACCGACCAGCTTAAACCGACCAGCTCCCTGACTTGCTTCCCAAGCCATACTATGACCGACCACCTCATTCTAGACCGACCCGACCAACTCCAGGACGACCAGAAACCTGCACATCTCCAATTCGACTTCGATTTCGACCAAAACTTCGCCAAACGACGAATCCGACGAAACCAGCTTATCCGATTCATCCAAACGCAATCACAAACATGTTATGCAACCAACAATATCATCAATCTAACAATTTCCATCAAAACACATAAATTTCCCAAAACATGATAAGTGAATCATATGAACATAAAAACGGATCTAACTTGCATAATCTTGAGAAAAATCATAAAATTAACCATTTAAAATTATCTAGATCAGATCCTAAGGTGATTCATATATAAAATGGACTTAGCATGGTGTGGATCTAAGGAAAATAACATGGAAATGATGAAATTAACATCCTAAAACCCATATACTTGCATGAATCCGAATGAGAGATGTAAATCACTCACCAATTCTTCAAATCGATGCAAAAACAATGAAATATGATTCCGATCAGCAAGCAACTTGCACAAAACCCTTAGATCCGATGAAATTCCCTTTCAATCGATGTAGATCTAGCCTCTTATGGTATAGATCATTGATTCCTCCTTGGATTTGGAATTTTAATGGTGGAAAAGTATTAGAGGAAGAAGGAGATCAAAGCCTCCCCATAAGAAAATGGAAAATTCTAACCTTTCCCCATATCCCTTACCCCCCTATTTATAGCCTCCACCAACCCCTTAATGGGCTTTCTCCAAACCAGCCCATTAGCCTTCCAAAACCTGGACAGCCAACTGCTAAATCTTAAAACAGCGATTTCTCCCAAACCGCTGAACCAAATCCTTAATGTAACCACTCTACGGAAAGAGAATCATCAATTCTTTTCCAATGGCACAGGTCTCACCCTTTGATTCGACCTGAGTCAAAAGTTATGCCCTGTACAAGACTGACAGGGGAAAAATGGTCACAAACAAAATCGGTAAAATTTATGGACATGTCTCACATCTCCATAAGCAACATACTAAAAGATGAGAATGATCCAACCCTCAGGGAATAAAATAAAATTATTTTATGATCTTCCGATACATAAAATGCGGGCTGTTACACTCCTTCTACTTGCAATTTGACGGCATGACGACGTTGTATCCAATTTTAGTATGAATTAGGGTAGTCTTAGGGTGTATTTATAGATTTAGGATGTAGTTTAGGCCCTTAGATTAACCCTAGATTAGGTTAGAGCCGTCAGATCTCGTCACAAGCCACCAAACACAGCCCAACAGCCAAAACAGTGCACCCAGCCAAACTGGCCGAGCCACCTGTGTCGACAGGGGTGTCGACACTACTGTCGACACACCCCCCTGTGTGTCGACTCCCCAGTCGACACGGGGGTCGACCTGGTGCTGGCGGGAATTTTCCCGCCTAGCCCCCCTTCTGCATTTGAAATCTGTTTTTCGAAATTTGAATTTTCTGAAAACTTCGTTGGGCCTTAACTGGGTCATACGGACTACGATTTTCGAAAACTCGGACTCTATTTCACGTATTTTTCCGAAACGAACGCAATGGCAAAGCCCATTTCCCCTGATTCAGATCTTAAAATTTAATTCTGCCCTGATTTATATTATTACAAGTTTTTCAACATACGGGGTGTTACAATAATGTTTAGGGTGAAGAATAAAATTCATGTCAAATAACTAGAATGGTTACATATGTTACATTCAACAACATATTATGGCACGTTCAAAACTGCTAAGGATTGTTTGCTTATTCGATTTTCCATAGAGATTTATTTGGTCAAACTGATTCGAACTCCATGTACAAGGATCAGAAACTACCTTTCAGATTTATATATCTATAGATAAAATATACCATAAATAAAAAACAACTGGTCCACGCATGAACATCGATATAAACCATATGTGACCAAGTACCATCAACTCCTGCTAGAAACATCCATTAGTATACGCTGCTCTGTTAAGGGTTAGCAAAACCCCAAGTCATTCGTCCTACTTTGTATTTAGCCATTTCCAATGTCAAGGCTAAGTTCGACATCTTTCACATGAATCTTCGTCCCTTGAACAACATACAATTCTCAAAATCGATTCTCACATCTTGAATATATTACAAATCAAGCATCTCGAGAAGATCTCAAATCTTCACATAGATACTTCCTTGAAACTGCTTCCACAACATAGAACTCATATACTTGCTTTGAAGTGGTATTCGGTAAGTAAAACACTTGCTACTCCCAGTCTTTTCAAAACCAATCGATGAATTTCCGTTTAACTTGATTTTGGTTTTTTCAAAAGTAGGAAAAAGCCAGAGATGTTTCGTGCCCAAACGCCTTCCTAGGGGCTTTTATTGTACGAAATCATGAACCTTTCTAGTAATTCTTAAGTTATATTGGTAAAGTTCGATAATCAACTATCTAATCTAAAATTTGCTTATAGAAACCACAGTTCGTATACCTAACTCATTTCCGATTTGAACTTACACCAACCCTTGATCAAGAGTGGAGCTACATAAGTTAGAGCACTAGTTGTATATCACCCCTTGCATAGACTCCCCATTCAAGTCTACTCGACTCATAATGTTAATCATAAAATTCATGACATAAAATAAACAAGTAAGCATTCAACATGATTAACGCTTTTTGACATCCCTAACTTATCCTAGGCCACGTGTGAAGGCAATATGTTCGAGCAGTATTGTTTTATCCTACTTCGTCACTGTTGATGGGGAAAATTGTCTGCACGCCAAGACCCGAAGGTATATGTGATATGAACAACACAAATATCCAAATAAGCAGTAAGTAATGTAAATGCGGGGAGACACAACTTTTATAGTGGTTCGGCACTAACGCCTACGTCCACTTTATAATGATCATTGCTCATATGGTATCCGGTTACAATGTTGCACGAGTTAAGACAATATTCGAGTACAAAATATTATAATAGAACAACAATGTTCTTCTTCTTCTTCTTCCTTTAGATGAGTTGACTTGGTCAACTATATCCAAGTTTATCCTTAATGTCCAAGAAGTCCAAAAGAGCCCAAATGTAGCATGATTATCCTTGTAAATGTCTAAGTGTTGATGGAAAACATGTATGCCATGTTTTAATTATTCATGCCATGTTCAATGGCCAAGAAGAAAGATTTTAAAGCCATTAACGAGTGTTGGGATCTCTTAAAGTCCAAAAATTCCACGAGAAAAGGATCCAAATGAAGGCCAAGGCTTGGGGTATTTATATGAGGGAGGGTAGGTGGGAGTAGGTCGAAAATGAGGCCCACACTCTGAAATTTCGTATCCCCCGAAGTGGAATTTCGAGCCCCCTGATTCATGAAATTTTGAGTCCCTGTGTGACGGCCCGCCCCGCACCAGCCGACATTTCAATGAAAGTACGTTGTGCCAATGTCTAACCAGCATGGGACGGTCACCAAAGAAAGGAAAGGAATGGTATTTGAACTAACAAGGAACCTGTAGAATGTCTCACAACGCATGGAATAAAATATAATAATAACATACTTGACATAAAACAGGTGAGACAGTGCATAAGCTGAAAACTAAACATCATAGCAGCGGAAAATCCAATTACAACTTATGTTCCACATCATCATTATTACAACTTTAAAAAAACTGTCTCTAAAGAAAAAGAAAGGAAAGGTACACTACTAATGCCCAAAGTAGTGACCAGCAGCGACACAGGGAGAATATATGTAGATAATACGTGGGAGCCTCCTGCTCGTCTCCAGTACAGCTACCCGTGCATACCACCTAACCTGTCTCTAGTCTACCCGTTTAAGAGCACCCAGATTAATAAGAAGAGACATAAAACTCTAGGTCAGACAAAAGTCTGGTATGAGCGATAAGCATCAAAACAGAACAATAACAGGTATACTAAACCATACCTGAACCTGGACCTGCAACCAAAGAGTTAGCACAATATACCGCTCAATACTCTAAGGTGCCACTAACATATGGTGTAAAGAATAGGGGGAGGGTGTGCATGTCATAGTGATAACAAACAATCAAGCATAACAACCATCCTCACATCTCTCACTCAGTGTGTAAAGCATACGACATCCACCACTTTGATCACCCTATTCATTGCTATGATCACTCTGCCCCATGGAGTCATAATGACACCACTGCACTGATCCATAGCCACTAGTCCTTGCTATGTCCACTCTGCCTCATGAAGTCGTAACAACTCCACTGCACTAGCTCATACTCATGCTACGATCACTCTGCCCCATGGAGTAATAGCTACCACACTGCACTGATACATAGCCTAACATCCGTCTTGGTGGTGAATCAAAGCTATAGACGTCGATAACCCCTTAGCACACGTCCCGCAGCAAAGCCCAACTCATGAAGTTAACTCGTTGGTTCCCATTTGGATCCTGAGCTCTACTTCCTATTTGGACTTCTATTACATCTCGGGTTTTGGTCGAATTGGAGTTGGTCTTCAAAAGAGTCATCGCGTAGAAGTAGCTTAAGTCTAGTTCGGTTCGGCTATACATCATCTTCAGATTTCTCGTTCGGTTCGATTCAGATTCTCCATCGTGGTTTGGCTCAGATCCTTCATTCGGTTCGGTTCGGGTGCCATCCTCCAACTCGCTTCGGTGCAATTCTTCATGGTATGCTCCTGGGTGCGGTTCGGTGGTTCTCCTCCTTCATACACCAGTTCGGTTCGGTGATGGCACTTAAGTCCTGGTTCGAAGCATTATACTCCGGTTCGGTGGTCCTTCATCTCCAGTCAATTCGATCCGATCCCATGTCCAGCTTTGGTCCAATTCCAACTCCAACTCTTATACGAACGACCTTCCTTTTTTCCAATCTTCCTTTAGTGCAAAGTCCCGATCCGGATCGGATCCTCTTGCCCACCGATCCGAGCCCTATATCTGATCCGATCCGGTTCAGCTAGTTTCCTGCACTTCTTTCCAGCGACTGTTTTACGCCATTCGATAGCATTTTCGACCAATCTAACTTTTCTAATCAATCACTAAATATACGATACAGTCATAGCAACATGTATAACCAACCACAAACACCAAAGCAATAATTTGATAGGTTAAAACGGATCAAACATAGCCAAAATCCCATATTTTCCCTTAAGCATGTTTTAAGCAAAACTAAAGATAGATTAGTAAAACTTAACCAAATTAACCAAATTTTCTAACAGAGGCCTAAAGCAATATTTCGAAATTTATCAATATTTTTCCAGATTTTTAACATGTATAATTTCACTAATTATCACTAATTACCCTTAATTAACCATAATTAGTGAGGAACTATGCAAATCACTCACCTTTGCCACAAATAAAATATCAAATCTGAAATTATCTCTGTTTGGGCGCGAATACAAAGGCAATACAACAGTTCTAATACTGATTTGGTGAAGATCTTCCTTGAATTGGTGTTGCTAAGCTTAATCTTCAATCAGAAAGTGATTAAGAGGTGTTTTAGATGTTGGAGGCCATTATTAGGGTTCCTAGGAGGTAAATGGCGGCTAGAAAACTGAAATAAAATGAAAACCTAACTCATTTCAGCCTCCCCATAACCCTAATCCCGAAATGGGTCATGGGCCCATTCACTAATCGCCTCATTTGGCCCGGTTAAGCAGTTTTTCATCTTCCAAACCTTATTTCAGCCATATCTCCCAAACGGTAAGTCCGTTTTTCACATATCACCACTCTACGGAAAGGTAAACTATCATCCGGATCTAATGGAAGTGGCTTTAGGTCAAAACTCCTTTCCAATCAAAAGTTATGGCCGAAACAAGATCAGCTAGGGGCAAAACGGTCATTTAAAAATCGACAAAAATCATGAACATGGGAAATGACCCCAATAGTCGTCTTCCAAAGTTACATGACCACAGGACTTCGTATGTGAAAGAAATAAATATTCTACGATCCTTCGATGCGTAGAATGCGGGTCGTTACACCCTGAAATAGGGGATTCGAAATTCCTTGAAACAGGGATTCGAATTCCTTGAATCAAGGCATTCGAAATTCTCTGAATCAGGGATCCGAAATTCCCTGAATCAGGGGATTCGAAATTCCCTAAAACAGGGATTCGAAATTCCCTGAATCAAGGATTCGAAATTCACTGAAACAGGGGATTTGTAATTCCCTGAAATCGGGATTCGCAATTCCCCTAATCAGGTGTTTCGAAATTCCTCTAAACAGGGATCCGAAATAGGGGATTCGAATTCCGTGAATCAAGGGATTCGAAATTCCCTGAATTAGGGATCTGAAATTCCCTATATCAGAGATTTGAAATTCCCTGAAATAGGGAGTCGAAATTCCCTAAAAACAGGGGATTCGAAATTCCTTGAAATAGGGGATCCAAATTCCCTGAAACGAGGGATTCAAATTTCTTGAAGAATCCCCTAAATACGGGATTCGAAATGTACAGAGATGATTGTTTTGAGGATGAAATTTGGGGATGTCTTCGGCCGTATTGCTTTGCGTTTTCTTACGATGTTCTTGACGCTTGAGCGCATTGTTAACTAAATACTTGACGTGTGACAGCTTTGACTAAAAAGCATGTCAACATTTGCCCCCAAAACATGCCTTGCTTGATCCGAGGAAGATTTGTTTTGCAAGGAGAAGATAAATCCAGAAACCAAAGCCAGGACAAGTCCGGAGTAAGCTTCCATATCCACAAAATCAAAGAGCAACGACCATGCCAGATCGTATTAATCAGAAATCCAAAGCAAAGAGAAGTCTAAATTGAACTTCTATATCCATAAAACCAAAGGGCCACGACCACACCAGATCGTATTAACCAGAAAACCAAAATACCAGAAATGCAACGAAAGCTGATGATCGATTCTGATCGTATTATTCAGAAAACCACGATCGCTTAGGATCGTATTAATAGGAGTTCATAATCACCTCGGATCATATTAATGGAAGACCACGATCGCTTGGGATTGTATTAAGGAAAGAAATCTGACGATCACTTGGGATTGTATTATTTAGAAAATCACGATCGCTTTGGATCGCATTAATAGAAAGCCATGATCGCTTCAGATCATCTTATTTTAGAAATCCACTGAAAGCCTACGATTGCCTTATATCATTTTGAGAGATAACCAAGATAACCAGATTAACCACATAGCCAGATAATCGTATGAACCGCCGTGTTAGGATGATCCAATAACCAAATGGGCAGGATCCGCCGACCAAACGCATAAGACCCAGGACTCGCCATGAGTTAAGGCAATCTTGTCGAAGTAGGATAAGAAGCCTAGATAACCATGGGTGGATATTCTAGTTGTGCCACTGACAAGTCCACCCGATGTGATCCAAGATCATTGACAAGATGACCCACTAATCCAAACAAGCAGGATCATATAAGATCTGAAACTCACCACAAATCCATGAGTGGATATTCTTGTCATGTCACTGACAAGTCCACCCGATGTAATCCAAGATCTTTAACAAGATGACCCACTAATCCAAATGACCAGGAACATATACGATCTGGAACTCGCCACGAGTCAAGGCAATCCCATCGAAGTAGGGCGAGAAGCCAAGATAGCCAGACGCTTATTAGAGTTTGCAATCCCGTTATCGATTTTTACTCCACAAGTAAGCGTCCTCACTTTGCGAAATAATTTTATTAAAGTTATAAAAGTTGGGGATTTTTTAATAAAGCCCAAAGAAAACTCAGTGGTTCATCATCCGTAAAGAGCATGCCTAGAGAGCTGGCCTACCCCCGTGCATGGGTACGCGGACGTGGCCATTTTTCGGTTCCAAATTCATTTATGAAGGAAGGTAAATGATTTATCATTTACAAAGAGCATACCTGGGAACTTATTTGTTCCCGTCGCATGGGTAACCAAACTTAGTAGTTCAAAATCCAAAGCCGAGAACAATAAACTTTTCATTAATAACCAGGAGGATACATCCAGAGGATCAAAGTCCGTAGAGCCAAAACCATGGGGCCGAGGCCTGAATAACCGAATTCAGAGAAAGCCGAGAGAGCTAGCGCCAAAGGCTCGAGAATTCGAAGAAACCAAAAAGAAAGGAAACCAAAAGTAAGAATGCCAAAAGTGAGACGATCAATACTCGAAAGCCATAAAACCCATGAACCAAAATCCAGAGTCCATAAACCAATCAACCAAAGAAATCCAAAATCCAAAGCCAAAGCTCCGAAGGCTTAAACAAAAATCCAAGAAGTGGAAGAGTCCATAAGATAGAAAGCCAAGAAACCAAACCTAAGGTTTCAGAAAAAGAAGACCGGAAAACCAAGACCGATGTCCGAAAGATCATGAAGAATCAAGATCAAGTAACCAAAATATCCACCAAGTCGGAAGATCGGATCCGCAAGACGAGAGATATTGGTGCCAGAGAGACTTTCATTCAAGGCACCAGAGACAATAAGGGGCTTAGTTGATGATGATGTCGCCTGGACGATTGCTAGTCCCAGGCCTATCTTGATTCCTTTGAGGTGGTCGAGCCTGTCCTGGCATCCCAGCCCGAGTTCGAATGAATCATGCCATTTCTCCATTTCTGACACGTCTTCAATAGCGTTCTTGAGATGATGACTCTTGTTTGTATTATCACCATCGGTGTCATGAAATATGCATGTCGGCTAGAATCTCTTTCTTATTGAGAGGGCTCCGAAGAGGGAGGCTTTTCGAAAGGAGCAATAGGGTGAACTTCCCGGTAGATCTCCTTGAGAGCGTGAGTAAGCTCCGAGTAGGTCGGGAACTTACGTTGCCTATTAGCCTTGTTACGGGTATTTCTTTTACTTGAGACCATAGCACAAGTATCCAAAACTTGAAGAACTATGCTTCCGTCGGGGATGGGGATGCCCCCAATTGTATAGGGAGTAGCGCTGATCCGAGGATCGGCGTCGTCCTGCTGTAGATTTTGCGGGGTTTCCGCTAAGTCCCGAGTTACGAACTGCGGAACATAAGAGCTTGTTCCAATGATGTTCGTTTGGTCAGCCGACCTTCCAAAGCCATGTAATCTATTTTCAATTCGAGCGAGGAACGTGTTCATAACCTCTGCTTGTCAATCCAGACAAGCGATCAATCCTCTAGCCAATTCCGCTAAATCCTCTCAAGTAACCAAGTCTGATAGTTCTTCCGTCGTAGTATGTTCTTGACTTTCCTTGCTACTAGTGGTCCGAGCATCAGAGGTAGCGTCGAGCCATTTACGTTTAACCATGTCGAGAAGCGAGTAGCGAAGTCAAAGTCAATAACTGAAACCGAAGTTGAGATCCGAAGAAAAATCCGAGAAACTTATCTAAAGCAGAGGTCAAAGCTGTGCGTCCCCTTTGTGGTGCGCCAAAATATTGACAGGGAAAATTGTCTGCATGCCAACACCCAAAGGTGTATGTGATATAAATAACACAAATATCCAATTAAGCAGTAAATAATGTAAATGCGGGGAGACACAACATTTATAGTGGTACGACACTAACGCCTACATCCGCTTTATAATGATCATTCCTCATATGATATCCGGTTACAATATTATACAAGTTTAGACAATATTCGAGTACAAAATATTATAATAGAATGAAAATATTCTTCTTCTTCTTCCTTTAGATGAGTTGACTTGGTCAACTATATCCAAGTTTATCCTTAATGTCCAAGAAGTCCAAAAGAGCCAAAATGTAGCATGATTATCCTTGTGAAAGTCTAAGTGTTGATTGAAAACGTGTATGCCACATTTTAATTATTCTTGCTATTTCCAATGGCCAAGAAGAAAGAGTTGGAAGCCATTAATGAGTGTTGGGAGCACTCAAAGTCCAAAAATTCCAAGGGAAAAGGATCCAAATGAAGGCCAAGGCTTAGGGTATTTAAAGGAGGGTGGTTAGGTGGGAGTAGGTTGGAAATAAGGCCCACACACTGAAATTTTGTATCCCCCGAAGTGGAATTTTGAGTCCCTTGATTCAGGGAATTTCAGGTCCCTGAATCAAGGGATTCGAAATTCCCTGAAATAGGGATTCGAAATTCCCTGAAACAGGGTATTCGAAATTCCCTGAAATTGGGGATTTGAATTCCCTGAAACAAGGTTTTCGAAGTTCTCGAAGAATCCATGAATTAGGGGATTCGAAATGTACAGAGATGATTGTTTGAGGACGAAATGTGTGGATGTCTTCAACCGAATCGCTTTGTGTTTTCTGACGATGTTCTTGATGCTTGAGCGCATTGTTAACCAAATACTTGACATGTGATAGATTTGACTAAAAAGCGTGTCAACAAACAGAAATCTTAACTCTCTCATACAAATAAGCTTACTTCATCGGTTTATTAATGTTAAACTATATCAATTACTTTTCAATCAAGTAATTTAAACATGATAGGGTTTAGCGAGTTAAGCAATTCATAACCATTTCTAACCTTTGGCTTATATAGTAACTGATAGGATATTTATATAAGAAGATACTTTAAGAAGATATTTTGAGTATATATTTTGAAGTATATATTTTAAGAATATATTTTGCATTAGATATTTTAAGAAGATATTTGTACTTTAGAATATTCTAGTAAGATTTAATAAATACATTAAAGAATGATACAATTTACATAAACTTAAAGTGCTTTTTGAGACCGTTAATATCCAAAATTATAGTTAAACGAATAGTTTTGCATTAGCACGGTTTTAGTTATCTTTTATATGTTGCTTATCATTTTACTCTCCAATAATTTCAAGACAGTAAACATGCATATGATACAATACAAATATGGCGAGAATCCCTTAAGGATATGTTAATGCTAAAAATTACATCAACCCTAGATGTGATTGAAAGCACCAGCCTTTTACAGGAAATTAAGTTTGATCTTGCATAGATTCAACTCAAATGGGTCAAATAAATGAAAAATTAAATAAAAAAGGGAGAAGGAGGATAATATAAGATTTATAGTGGTTCGAATTCTAATCAAGCCTACATCCAGTTTTAAATGATTAACTTAATTCTTCACTTCTTATTACAAATATTTTGGTACAAGTGATTAAACAGATTTCTATGAATTGCTATCACAAGTACATAGGCTAACTGCGGTAGATTACAATTGCCGCTCTAATGACAGTACTTGATGGAGAAGAAGGTTAAAGAAGCACTTTAGTAGCGTATAAGCAGGGGTAATTTAAATCATTTTCATGTATGAGGTAAACAGGTATTTATAGAAGTTTAGAGTCGATCTAAGACGAGATATTACACAGTAGTCCTGTCAAGAGGTTAGAAAGTCATGCTAGAAAATCATCACTATCTGAGTAAATCTGACGGATCAGTACCGATCTACAGCCTATGGATTAGTATTAATCCATATACTTAGTCTATGGGATGCTCTCGTTCACTTTTTTGTCTACTTATATCTTATGATGTCCCTCGCCATGTTTTACTTGATTTGGTTTTCTTCTGATTGTACATTACAATTAGGTTAGGTTGAATTGCTTTCCAAACTGTATTGTGCATCAAATGTCTTAAGCTAGAGACATCAGATTGCAAGAAAACTTGGAGGAGAGGCTAGTAAGATGATAAATGTCATGATAGTATGACTCACCAGGGGTCACATGCAATACATGTGGATCAGTATTGATTCATAGGGAATAGATCAGTATTGATCCATATCCTAAGCTTATTTTGGGGTGAAACTTTTGGGCTTTCATCTTGGTCCTCTTTTGAGCATTTTGGTTAAGTTTCAAGTAGTTTTGGCTTTGCATTGACCTCTAACAAGTATGAACTTCTGACCGCGTTAAAAACTGGGTTAACATTTCCCACCAAAGGTATGACTTCGTTGGAAACAAGATGAGCTTTGGAATAATATATTTATTAAGTTCCTGATTTGATTAATATGGTTAGAGTTTCATACTTCTTTTGAAGAAATATCTTTGAACGGCCGGTCAATCACTTGAGTTTTTTATTTGACATCATGTATTTGCTAGTAAACTTGGTACTTTTTGTTCAAACTTTACAAAATTCTATGAATTGGAGTGTATATGCTGCATGAAAAAATTGGGAGGCATTACAGTCAATATAATGGATCGATACTGATCTATTTCCTATGGATTGGCACCATTCTATAAACTTAGAAAAAAATTGTTTTTTTTTCATTATAAATTATTCCTGTTTGAGCCATCCTCCCACATTTCCTTAGTTTGCATTTTCTTCTATCCAGTTCATAACATGCGACTCAGACCGGTCCATGGCAAAAATTCATCATCGTTCTTCTTTTTCCGCCAATGCCCCTTGCCGTAGCCTTGTAACTTTGTCAGCTGTCCTCATCGTGAGTCGTATATCCTAGTTCACTATCATCCACCCTACTTTGCCCAAAACTCTAGCTTGCCAAACTATTTCATAGCCGCACCTATAGTCACTACCAAAGTCTACCACCAGTCACTATGCCTCCCGACCTTCAATATGACCGCTTTTGTGGATCATTAAGGATATCTTTAATGGTTTGATTTTGGGTTTTTGGACCCCTAGTTTGTGATAGATCCCTAATTTTATAGGTCCGGGATTTGTGGTTTGGTGTGTTGGTAGATTAGACCTAGTAATGCGACATTTGATGAGATTTGGAACTGGTTGAATCAGATTTGAAATTTAAACCAATTACTTTGAACTTGAAACGAGCTACTTTCGACTTTGAACATGTATGTATAACCAATGAAGATCTTCAACTGACTTTCACTTAAAGACATATGATCAAACAAAATTTATGACTTGATCATGTAATAGGATAAATGCGTAGAACCGATTCAACAAAAGACAAATAAATTTGAATTTGAAATTGAACTACGCAGTTGAAAGAGCACTTAGTATCATTGGAATTTTCATGGCACTCAAAACTTAAAACACGAATCGTTTTAAGCTAAGGCATCAAGCTGACCTTAGTGCTTTGAAACCATTTAAAATTGAGGCAAAGCCCTTTGGAGCCATGGCATCGAACTATATAGTTTTGTGCTTTGAAACCTTGCTTCATTTGAGACATATAATGTCATTTGAAACCAAAGCATTGAGCTATCTTGATTTATGCTTCAAACCATTCAAGGCTCAAAGCGTAAATTTTTTATAGCTAGTGTTTTAGATCATTTCTCCACTATTTGAATCATAAAAAAAATACATTCGAAGCACAAATCTTGATTGAAGAAAATGCTTTGCTTCTATTCATATAAGACTCAAAGCCAAAGATGGAATCTTAGTACTTTTTTACATAAAGCCCTCGTATTTTAAAATTATTACGTTCTTTCTTAAATTTTATAGCATAATGTTAATAAAATATAAAATTTTCTTTAGCAACCAATCGAGTTTTGAATTAGCCGAATCATATATGGTTTTCAAACAAACAACTGAAATAATCGATGGTGAAATCAGTTATCCGTTAAATATATGTAAACCCTAAAAAAACTAACTGAATTGAAAAAAAAATAGGAATGAGGTCACAGACCTAAAATATATAAATTGGATGTTTAAGAAATTATTGGTTTTAGAAATTTTTAAAAAGCTTCAAATTTCTTTTGAGAATTCCAAGGATGCAGTTGAGAAGAAGAAGAAGAAGAGGAGGAGAACCAATGAATTTATAGACAATTCAAAGAAGAGGAACCACGAATCTTGACAAGCGACCAAGATGCAATCCATAAAATAAACGGTCATGATGAAATAAAATAACCATTACTGATTTAACAATGTGTATTTTCATCATGTTAAGGGGATCAGAGTATACACCATAATTCACCTAGCGCTGAATCATGCTTTGCAATTAAAGAAGAGCTTTGCAACTTGGGAAGGTAGCATCAAACCTTTGCATCAAGAATATTCAATGGATGGACACAATATAACTTTTCAAAGCTATTATAACGACTGTGCATCCTCAAGGATGGAAGAAACCTATGCTTTAAGTCAAGAAAAGCTAAAGGAACTTCTAGATACTCAAAGTCGTCTTCTTAAAAGAGATCTTCAAAGAAAAATCATTTGACGCAAGTTTCCATTAAGCCAGCCGAATCCTTCGAAGCCACACCTTCGAAGCAAAGATTCTAGAGGGAAGTAACTACGTCCATAATAGCTTTTGAATCCTGGATAATCGAAGAAAACTATCTAAGGACAAAGAAAAATCATTCCAAGAGTAGGATTCATGGAGCATAAACCTTCGAAGCCATATAACTTTGTAGTAGAAGAAATGTGACAAAGACCATCAGGAGATAAAGACTTTGTAACCATTTGATTCAAAGCCAAAACCTTTGGAGCAATATCCTTCAAAGAAGGAACCTACAAAGATGACTCCTCAAAGATTAACAACGCATCGAGGCCATATGTCACCCATCTACTTGAAGCTAACTCCAACCCGATCGAAGAAAATCCTACATGTTCGAAGAGAATCCAGGGCCATATTCAGAAACATCTACCTATAAATAAGGATAAGATAAAACCAAAGAGGGGATGATCATTTCACTTTCTCAAGTTTTACTCCCTTTCAATTAAACCCTAAACCAAGTTATGGGAAACTCTAATGAAATCGATTCCGAAATTATACTTAGACATTTGGATAGACCCTTGACTGATGTAGCATACAGAATCATGATTATGACTCATTATTGACATAACATATAAATGAATAAGAATTTGTGACTATGAACTAAACTTGAATATTGCATATTTTAAACTTGTGACTATTGAACTGACACAACATATGAAATGGTTTTGAACTTCTTCGAAACATTTTGAATTGACCTACTTCGAATTACTCTAATACTACTTAAAACATATTTTTCTTTTCTGGGCTTCGATTCAAAGCATTTTAAGGGTACTTGACAAGGGCTATCGAATTGATCTGGCATAGTAAAAGTTCTGGCTTCAAATGCTGCTTTCAACTCTTCGAAGCAATATCTTAGGCTTGAAATCTGCTCATTTTCCTTATAAAGAAAACGGTTAGTTTCGAACCAACTTTTTAGACAATTTGAAACAACCTGATTGGCTTTAACCTTGTCTATCTTGCTTCGATCCTATGATAAAGCCTCCTACGCTCCTCCTCACAAAGGACATTTGAGGTGTCAAATTATTTTTCGATCTAAAATTTTTGATGCTAGAAGAATGGCTCAAACTTCTGACCTTGTTAAATATTCCTAGCTCAAATAAGTAGGATTTAGCGAACTAGGGGTAGGCATAAACCACACCGCAATGTGAAAACCACCCAGACCGAACCGTAAATATGGTGCAGAAAACCGAACTGAATTCTCCTTCTAAAGAGAATACCTTAAACCGAACCAACTCGCAACCATACGGTTCGGTTGAGGTTTGGACTGTTGTCCCAACCGCATTAAACCAGACCGAACCGCATACATACACTTGTAGCGTTATGATAAAAATATAACTAATTCCTACCTAATCTTTTATTTTAACAATATGTATTCTATTTTCAGCGCATGTTGTTGTTATATTAATAATAATCGTTATCTCAAAGTAAAAGATTATAGTTTCAGTATACTAGTTTCCATATCATTTTTTGGAAAACACCCTGTGTTTTAAAGTTTAAGTGACACAATATCACACAATCATAAACTGATCATTGATAGAAGTAATTTTCTTATTTGATACTTAATACGGGTTCAAACCGGACCGAACCAAAATCGAACCGTATTACACCGAAACCGAACCGTTTAAACGATTAATATAATGGTTTGTATTTTTGATCTACCATTTGATGCAGTGCGGAAGCGGTTTGGACTCCGAATCGCACCAGACCGAATCGTGCCCACCCCTATAGCGAACTGCCCTAACCATGCATACACCATATCTCTCATTCCAATCTTATTCCCCAAAGTTAAGTCCAAGTTTGAACAAGGATCGTCTAAACCAAGGATGGTATCTTCGAATTATTGGAATATATATGCAAGAGGATCTTGGACCCAACAAAAGCTAAGAATAAATAAACTAAATTGAGGAGATCCATCTTATTGCTATCTGATTACAGAAGAAATGCATGCAAGAAGAGAAAACACTTAGAATGAAAGCCTTGCACTTTATAAAACATAAGAAAAGAGTTGTGATCCCTTATGGCATGGAAAACTAGAGCATTATTCCAACTCTTATCTTTGAAATAAAGTATTAATTTGAGAAGGATGATTCATTCTTAAAACTACATAAGGAAAATATACTACAATCTAAATGAATAATCTTTGAAGGGGGAATAGAAAAAGATTTTAAAATCTCTCAAATATCTCGGATCAACCCTATAAGCATCCCATTTCTTCTAAAATAAAAGTTATTGAGATAAAGTTCAACGAGCTCATAAATAGGCAAAAACATCATAGTAAGGAGAATGCTTTAAAGAAACACCATCCCATAGCAGGGTTTCCGACAACTAAAACATATGAAAACATTTATATTCTTACCAGGAATTATTTCATTTATTTGCCCTCACAGATAAAGTGTCCACATAATGAAAGAAATCTTGGCTGAAGCTCTTTCCTTTTTCATCAAACAAATTTCCACGACACTAACAACTATTGAGCGCTTAAACAAAGTTTTAATTATTTTTTACACTAATAACTTGGTGTACCTAAGGTCTAGAAAGTCTAGAGGGTCTGTCTAATTGCTTTTAAACCAAGACTGCATTGAAGCTTATTTTTTGAAAATAAATATGTATGAAAAATTATACAAGGCTGGATGTAGGGTAAGTTCGAACTAGTATAAAAATTCCTAATGTGCTTTTTCCAACTCTTTACTTTTTTCTACGTATTTTAATCTGCTTTTGCAGTTGTTATCAAATAAGTTTGAATTGTTATGTATAAAATTGAAAAGATTTAAAAAGATTCACTAAAATCAATAAAAACTAGTCACCCTCCCACAACTATTAGGTTAGCTTTGATATCCATATTTCTACATCTCAAACGAGTTTCGTTGACAATATGTAACAACCAGACAGTACAATAAATTTTGTTATTGGTTGCATTATTCAATATCGCTTAAAGCTAAATGCTACAATTGAAAATTTAGAAGAGCAAAATAGAAATAATAAATGCCACCACAATGTTCTTGCCAACTTTTCATTAAAATTTCAAAAAAATTATTTTCTTATGCTAATATCACTATTTTCTTCCCTATTTCTGATAATTTCCCACACAATTGGTCCAATGAAACAATTGTGAGCCTAAATTACAAAAGCTTGTCATCGTTTCATCATTTCCTTGTTCGCCCATTCCAATTTCGTCCCTTTCTCAAGCTTTTCTACTCGTCCAACCTACCTCCATCATGTCCACACTTCCATGTCTCCGTTCGTGGGCTTGTCAGAGGCTATAAACCCTAAAATTGGATGTTGACATGGTTATATGCTAATAACTATATCAGCAAAAAAATAGATTTTGATATTGTCAGGAATTTTTACATCTTTTTCAAGAGTAGTTTACTTTAACATTCCATGAATTGATTCTCATCCATTTAGACATCCGTTGAGTATTTTATTTTAACATTCTATTTATGTGATTTCATTGAGACACATGTGATTGATAACACCCACCAACATTTTTTTTGTTAATTGCAAGTATTTTGTTAATTGCAGTTGGGTAATACAATTATTGGTCTTCTTTGTGTTGTTTAGGCACACATTACAGAAATAATATAGTTGGGTATTCCAAAATCATAATTGCTTTGGCCTATGCATCTAGCTTCCCACAAGTATCTTGAGGTAAATAATACTTAGTGGCTTACTAGTTAGAATTTGGGGTCGGTGATTATTAGGTTGTTATAGATATGTTGATGAAGAAGCTTAGGTAAAACTATTTTAAAAGTAAAAGTAGTTGAGAAGCTCTTTGAATGCCTAGTTGAGCTTGCATATTGAATTTGAACATTCTTTATTTTCTCAATGAGAACGTACACTGGGCATTATAGGAGATATATCGAAAGTTACTTGTTAAAAGTAGTAGCAGTCGTGAAGCTCTTTGATTCCTCAATTGTTGAATTTGAGTAAAGTGTTTATTTTCTTAATGAGGAAATCACCATGGGATATATTGTAATGTTCCAAATACATCAACGATTTGACTTCTACGATTGTTTCCTAATATGTTTACTTCTCAAATATGTGTGTTTTCAGATTGGTTTTGATTTTTTTAGGAACTATTAAATATATTGGAGAAGTATATAGCGAAACATCCTTAAGGTTACTTATGAATTTCACAATACAGTATTTGACTGTTCTAATTACATTTAAGCTGGGCCACTGCACTATTTTATTATGTAATAATTTATGATAGGCAGCGAAATAGTAAGTGCCCTACAAATATTCTAAATTTTGTTGTATTTTCAAAGGATAGAGGTTGAAAAATGGGCATCTACTTCAAGAAAATGTTGTTATTTCAGATGGAGATGGATAAAATATTATACTGTTTAATATTGTCTAATCTTACCTTAAATTGAAGAGTGCTCTTTATATTATTTTTCTACTTCATCCATTTCCAAAAAGAGACATAGAAGACCGAATCAACCCTCGCAATGTTGACGTTGACGATTCAGATGTGGATGTCAAAAGTGATATGCAGGTTTGCTCTTTTAATTACTTAGTACTTGAAAAAAAAATGTTATTGTCGTCGATCATGTTGTCCTCTTTATTTAAAATCTTATTCTTGTAAGAAAAGATTAGATTGGATGTCGACCTGCTTCATTTCCAATGCAAAAAGGCTTAAAACTCAGTCTAGTTGATGGAGAATTATTAGAGGATCCTGAAGTTCATAGAAGATTGACTGGTAAATTTATATATTTGAATTTTACCAGACCAGACATATCTTTTGTTGTCCAACAACTAAGCCAATTTTTATCTGCCCCAAGAATTCCTCACTATAAATCAGCTATACATGTTCTTAAATATCTTAAAGACACAATGAATTTGGGTCTATATTTTCCAACAAATTCAGGTTTAGTGCTTACAACATACAGTGATGCAGATTGGGGTACTTGTCCAGATTCAGGGAGATATCTGAGTGGGTATTGTATTTTCCTTGGCAATTCTTTAATTTCATGGAAGACAAAGAAGCAGAAGATAGTTTCTAAAAGCACAACAGAATCTGAATATAGGAGCATGAGTTATACATCAAGTGAGATTGTTTGGCTTGAAGGTTTGCTGACTGAAATAAGTATTATCATTCCTACTCCAATAATTTTAAACTGTGATAATGTTTCAGCTCAGCATATTGTTGAAAATCTAGTTTTTCACGAAAAAACTAAGCATATAAGAGGTAAACATCAAAAATTGGATGTTCATTATGTGAGAGAGCTAGTGCAGGCAGGTTTTATTCATGTAGACATGTGAAATCAGCACTGAATTAGCTGATATTATGACAAAGCCATTGGGGGCTGCTTAGCATAAATATCTTTCTTCACGCCTTGGTTTGGTGAGTCATGTTGTTGTTCGAGATTGGCCTTGTTCATCTAAACCAAGTCCATCTTGTGAGGGGGCTGTTGAGCAGTATGGTTATACATTGCTATATGATGTTTTCATGTTGTAATGTATGTTGTAGTTGTGTGTGAAGTATTCTGAAGTTTGTCTTTTTACTTTATTCGTTTGTTTTGTTTTTCGATTTTCTGTTTTTAGGCTAAAAACATTTATTGAGCCCAGTTTTGTATTTGGGTATTCGACCCCTTTTTTTGTGGTCGTCATATAAGTTTTGTAATCATTATGGGAAAACTTCAAATGTGAAATAATAAAATCTTCGATCTCCTCTTCTTAATTCCTGAAATTCATCAATTGAAATTTGAAGTTGATCTGAAATATAATGCTTGAAGCTACCAGTCTAAATCATGGATGTTAAAACCTTTCATTCGAGCCAAACTTCCAACTTTAAAATTTCCCCTTCTATATTTAATAATCACTTCTGGGTACTAAACAAGCCATCCCTTCAAAAAATTTAGGGTATTGCTTATGTGCAGAGTATTTTGTTAGTGCATATTGTTATACGATATAAAAATCCACCCCTAATTTGCAATATTTTGGAAATAGAATGCCTATTTCTATATTAAAGTAAATGATCACGTTTAGCGACCATGATAAATATACATGACTTTATGTTTACTCATTTTCCCTTTTTCTTAATGTAAAGTACTGTATTTTGATATTATATCTACGGATGTTCAATGCAAAACCATGCATTATGTTTCAGGTGGCATATAGAAGCAACTCATGAATTTAAGCAAAACTATGAATTTAAGACTTGGCGTGATCCAAGTTTTGCCATCCTAGAATGGTTACATTTTTGATATCCTTCGTTCGGTTCTTTCAAATTCACTTGCAACGCTGCTGCATAGCTTTGCAACAGTGGTTGTTCATTTTGTTGTAGCTTGTTGTGCTTTTCTTTTGGCTCTTTGATTAGTAAATTTTCTAGTAATCACTCTACTGGTATTGTATCTCCTTTCTCTAGCCTCATGGACACGATGAATCTTCTATTTATCTACCTTTGATGTCATAAGCATCGGTAAGAGCTGGTGTTTTGTTTATGCCATTGGAAGTTGAAGCTCCTTCTCTATGTCCAATTTGTTAATTGGAAGCTAGCTTACTTCTAGTTAGTAGTTTGGAACATGCTACTGTTATCTGGTCTTTTTGGGTGGGGCGTATTTGCTGGTGGAGGTAATAATGTTTGGTTTGTCATAGGTAAGTGTTGGAATTGTCCCACATCGGGAAATTTGCTACCCAATCTTTCTTAATAATATAAGTAGTTCCCCCTTCACATTGCCAATTGGTTTTGTGATAATTTGAGGTTCTCTAACATGGTATGAAAGCGGGTTTAATTCGTGTGCTCATAACTGCCACACTTATCCACGTCACCCATTAAGATCCATGTCTTAGGCTCAGGATATGTCACACGTGCGGGGCGTGTTGAGACAAATCCCACATTGGAGAATTTGTAAAATAAATCATGTATAACTGTTAAGAGTCCACCCTTCACATTACCAATTGGTTTTGTGATAACTCAGGGTTCTCTAACAGTGGTATCAGAGCCGAAGGTTACGGATTGGACTATGCAGGAAAGGCGGTGCTCTCAAAAGATACTCGTAGAATGCGAGTCAAGGAGGAGACTATTAGGATTGTCTCACATGTTGTTAAGAAGGAATGATGGTTTGGATACAATAGTCCCACATCACGGAATATATTGAAGGAATTGTGTACAAATATGAGCTGGTAGGCACGTAACATCAGGGATTCCTTTTGTTATATGGGAGTTGTGTGCCAGCTCATATGCGTGCAAGGAAGGGGGACTTTATTCCGACTGTCGTTACATAACAGTGGTATCAGAGTGGGTTTGAGCATTTGTGTCTATCCCATGTCATCTCATTCATCCACGTGCTAGGCTTATGTATGCCTAACACGTGCGGGGGCGTGTTGGAATTGTTCCACATCGGGAAATTTGCTATCCAATCTTCCTTAATAATATAAGTAGTTCTCCCTTCACATTGCCAATTGGTTTTGTGATAATTTGGGGTTCTTTAACAAGACCATGATGTTAGAATGATGATACTGCTATGATGGAAAGCTAGCAGGAATATAAGGTGTAATTCTATGATGGAAATGCTAAGATGAATGTGGTGCATGTCTGGTTCAGGAGTTTGAATGAGTTATCTTTGAGTAATGTTTATGAATTGTCATTTTATTAGCGTGGTGTTGGTTTTTAGTCTACCCTATGCGAATGGGGATTGTTTACTTGCAACCTACATGGTGCTTGATAATATCTCCGTACATGGTGCTTATTTAGTTGATGATCTCACACATGTATCAATTTTATTTTAAAAGAAGATGAGCGATTCTGAAAACTAGCATAACCATTGAGATCATTCTACCTTACAAGCAACTTATGATATTTGTGATTTTAAACAAACAATATGTGATAGAAATTATTGAGGACATCTAAGCTTGTTTTATGTGAATTTTACTTGTTTATAGATAAGTTTGTAGTAAATAGAGTAGGCATCTTGACTACATGCTAATTTTAAGACATACATATTTCCTGTTTTATTATCTACACTTCTTATGACATGAGTTTATATTTGCAATATTACATATGTTAGTGTCATCACTGACCTTTAAAAGGCATCGTTTTGAGTGGGGATTTTGGCGGCCAAATCGAGAAGGCTAATATAATTGCTTGACTATATGTTGTGCTTTCACTTATGCAGACATTGGACTTTCGAAGAGAGCAAGGTTAGACTTTTATGGTGCTTACTTTCATTTGTGGATAAAACAAATAATTATGGGTAGTACAACATTTTATTGACACTAGTTAGGTATCATTTCATTATCATTAGGTGTGTAAATTCGTATACGAATGGTTATTTTACATGAGTTTGGTGAATTTATTGAAAAACTATTACATCTGAATGGTTATATATATATATATATCATATTTGATTATTTGGTAATATGTTTTTCAATTCATATTTGATTATGTGGTTAATATGCTTTTCAATTGTTTGAATATGATGATTATGTGGGTGATTGTTAACTGATATAATAGAAAAAAATAGACCATTCATATGAAATAATAGCATGGAAAATTTCCATAAAATAATTAATAGTTTTTAGTATCATTTCAAAAATGTTACTAAAATACATATAGTAGGTTTCAGTAAACGCAACCGTACAATAGGGGTACAGTTCGAAATTCTGTTAGCAGTCTTAAAAAGCCTTTTAGTGACGCTTTTAAAACGATGCAAAGAGATTTATGGAGTTTGAAAAAAAGATGCAATAAAGATGTTTATGGTAGCGTTTATATAAATATAATTAGAAACATGTGCTTTTATTTGTTGGCATTATCACGACTTTTATCAAATGCAACCACAAGTTCAAGGGCTTTTAGCACTGTGGTTTCCACTGCTTAAAGTGTTGGTAGCATTTTTTGTGTGTCATCAAAAGTAAAATTTCATGTATTGTGGAATTTGATCACCTTAATTAAAGTTATATGAATAATTTTAAATATTCGAATATGAATGATTTCTAATTAATAATCAAGTATAAAGTGATAAAAATGATAATGAGTTCATTTTAGGAAATTATTCCAATTGATAGAAACTGTTATATCAATAAAACTATTTTTTATCCATAAGGATCATGAGTGGTTCTAGATAAAACATTTATTTTCATAATTGGACAAGAACATAAAATAAAATGTAATATTTTATTTTTGAAAATTAAATGTATTGATGGCATTATTAATAAGAATATTACATTCAATATATATGATTTTAAAGCTTATGTAATCAGGTTTTAATTAAAATGATGATAAGAAATTTATTTTAAATTTTGTTTACTTAAATGAATAGTTCAATTAAAAACAAAAAATATGACCGGGAAATCGATTTTGGAAAATTGACGATTTGACAAGTAGAAGTGAAACAATGATGTAATTATACTATATGTTACACACATATGCATATACATGAACACATATAAACCACCCTCAATGATAAACAAAAGAATTAACAAAACTAAGCAAGATTATAAAAAAAGCAAGTATAAAAGATAAAAGAGTTTATATTTCACTAAAGGTCAAAACGTCAACTTATCCTACACAACATCAACTCACTCTTACACCATATCACATCCACATTTATGGATGACAAGAAATAAGGATGGTAGCTTGTGTAATTAAGAGGGAGGGTAAAGGCATATGCATCATTTCACATTTAGAATTTTTTCCTAAAGTTTTGCTATATATACCACACCATTTCTTCTCATTTCTTTACACCTAAATTCTATACTTCTTACTCTTAGTAAACTCATTATAACTTGCAAGCCTTAGGGAAAGGCAGCTCGTTCCTTACTAACTTTTTCAAAACCATATTAAACAAAATTGAAATTCTCTCAAACTCTTCAAAATTTCTTGTACCATCAATAAAATGTTTTATACCAAGTTTAAAGTCAAGGAAAGAAGGTTGGAGCTTCCACTCAATCATAGCTAAGACATGGGAGGAAGAGGGATATTTTTGGATATGCTTCATGTAACGTCCCGTATTTTTATCGATATAATAATTAATTTATTTAATTATTTAATAGCGATTTAGAGATTTAAATGGTTGTTCAGTTAAATAATATTGAATATTTAATTAATATAAATAATAGAATAATATATTTAATTCTGAAATAGTCGGAAATAGTGAATTGACAATATTGTGTGAACTGGATTATTTATAAGATTTAATTCAGTTTAAAATTGAATTATAATAACGAAAATATTTAATGAACGATGGTTGAACGTATTAATTATAATATAATTATAATCGAGCCCGTAATGGCGCGACAGTTCGTAATTTGGCGATTCGAACTTTAAACGAATATATAGAATCCGTTTTAAGTCGGAATTCTGTGAAACAAGAAACGTTCGGAGCTAGTGAAGTATATTTTTCTAATGAAACAGAAAAATCGAGATTTCGTCGTGTAGATTGTGAGTTATGTCCAAATAAAATTTTCGAAAAGTCGCTATGAAATTCCTTTATAATTTATAACGATTTATTTATATTATAAATGGATTTTCAATATAAATTGAATACTGATTTGATCTGGATTTGAAATGTCGAGTTATAAATTCAGATAGGAATATGTTGCAGCTAAATAATATTCTATGTGAATATATACGATAATACTTAGTTATAAATATTTAATTTAATTATTTTTAAATATATTAATATTTAAATGGTTTTATTTAGGGCCTTATAAAATAGTCAATTTTGCAAACGAACTCCGATTTCGATGAAACTAATTTTATTGGATCCAGAATATTAAATTATTGTTAGATTTCTATTTTCGTGATTTTTGGAGTTAGTATGTGGCCATACGGAATTTTAATAGGAAATACAGTCAATAATTTGACTTTAAAAATACAATGTGCGAGGAAATAGATTCGGAATTCAACAAAACAAGTTTCGTTGGGTCTGTAATGTCAATATATACCAATTTTAATCGGAATTGGATATAGGTTATGATTATACGGAATTTTTAATGATAAATACAAGAAATAGTTCAATAAAAATAATTAAAATAATAAATATTAAAACATTCCTATAAATACAACACATATCCACTCTAAACCTAAAATTTTCTTCCTCCGGTCAACAAAGAAATGCGCTGTGTATTTCCTTCACAACTCCAAAATATCAGGCATTTGAAATTCCAGTAAAATTTGTAAAAAAATTCTAAAATCCTGAAATCAAATGGGTTGAGCTTAGTTGGAGTCGCTCTTCACTCTAGTGCATGTATTAAGAGGTGCGATTCACATTTTCTGGTTGCTGGGTGTTTCCAGTGGAAGTAGGGTTCGAGAAATCTGGGAATTTAAGCATCGAATCGAAGAATGAAGGTTTCCACTGTGTTCACGAGGTCGAATAGCACTTCGCTGCTAATTTTTGTGGGATCTGAAGATAAAAAGAGATGCACGACTTCTGTACATTGCCATTCGAAGTTGTTCGACGCAACAGAGATGGTGGATTCGAGTTCTACCAAAATGGTATGAGGATAGAGGGGAGCGTAAGAGAAGAATTAAGGGAATTTTGGTTTAATTTTTAGTGGAGTAGAAAAGAGGGATTAATGGTTTAAAGATTGCGTTAATGGTGAATGTTACTGTAGTTGCGCGATGCTCTGAAAATCGCAGGAGAGAAGTCGAAATCGAGATCTGTATTTGGGGTATGGTAGGGTGCGGATTTGAACGAGGTGCATTGCGGTGGTTTTTGTTAGCATTTTCCTGAAGCAACGGGGAGGAATGAAGCTTGAAAAGGATTGGGACTGGTACGTTGAACCAAGAGGAAGTCACGGCATTTTTCTTGTGAGGGAGAGAGCACTATTGATGGCGGGTAAGGGTGATGGGCCATTTAAAGGACAAATTTTCAGAATAAGCTTGTTTTTAAAACTAATAGCAGATTTAGGCTAGTTTTGAAACTATTTGCAGAAATAGGCTTGTTTTTGGCAATAGTTGTTCAAAAACAAGCCTATTTCTGCAAATAGTTTCAAAACTAGCCTAAATCTGCTATTAGTTTTAAAAACAAGGCTATTTTGAAAATTTGTCCCTTATATTTTTATAAGGGGCGCACTTCACAAGTGCGCCCACGTGTATTTTTTTTAAACAACTGGCCACCTCAGCGATGAGGTGGACAAAACAAGCCTATTTCTGCAAATAGTTTTAAAACTAACCTAAATCTGCTATTAGTTTTAAAAACAAGGCTATTTTGAAAATTTGTCCCCATTTAAATAAAATAGTAAGGTCCAATTATAAAAAAGAAATTTGTTTAACTTAATTTAAATAATGTATATAAATTGGTAATGTTAATAACTTTATCATACGATATCAGAATCCGATGAAACAAGATCCGTTGGGATCGTATGGACGAGGGCTACAAAATGGAACTGACTGGGAGTGAATTGGAGCTCGTTACAATTTATAGCGAAATAAATGGTTTGTCTGAATCAACCGACAGTAATTGTTATTTAACGATGACCGTCCAATGTGAGTAAAACTCACAAACTCTGCCAGTTTATGTAACACCCCGCGTTTTTAATGAAATTAAAAATGTGGAAATATGCATATATATTGTATGCATAGATATATTTGAGAGAGAAATTAAATAATGACAATAAAATTGCATGTAATAAGTTAATACAATGAAATGAAGAAAAAGATAAATAAAAGAAATTACATGTAATACATGAAATGCGAAAAAATGCATGCGAACATTTAAAAAAGAAATAAAAAGGAGAATTTGAAGAGCCTCCAGAATTTGGTCATGAAATTAGCGTCATTGCGTTCGTGGCGATTTTCTAGTCGATTCAGACCTATAGTTTGTAGAAAACTGATTTAAAATAAAGAAAATATCTTTAAATTAAATATTGCAGCAAAACATGAAAAAGAGGAATGATAGAATAATGTGTAGCATTGTCCTAAGTCTTGTTAGCAAAAGACTTAGTAGCTCATTTGGTTAGTACATGTAACTTGTACGCAAGAGGTTCTGAGTTCAATCCCCTCCATTGCCATATTTTTGTTTTAGGGGAATGGCAAAAAAGTGGCCTAGTGTGAATGCAGTTCAATTAAAAAGCGGTTTAATGTGAAAAGGGCCAATTGAAGGATTAATTGAAAAGATGGTTAAAAAGAAAAAAAAATATAAAAAAAATGATATACATATATATGACGTGTGGGTGTCAACACCCCTGCTGCTGCGCATTATCTTGCACACATGGCGCATTTTTATTGGTTAATGACGATTTTTGAGTTTTAGGGCTGACATGGCCTCTTCTGGTTGGCTGAGTGATGTACTTTTTAATCTGAATGGTTTAGATGAATCCTAGTCAGATCTAAAGGCCTTTATGCATCTAATACCCCTATATAGTCATATCTAGACCTAAACCCTAATCTCATTACACAAATCTATGGCGTCCTCATGTTGTTCATATCTAAATTAAAAATAAGTCCTTCTTCTTCTTCAAGTCAGCTTAGAATTAAAAGAGAATAGATCAACAACTGCAACACCTATTTAGATCCAACCGAGGTGAGTTCATGTTACTTTCAGAAATGAAATTTAATTGTGATCCTGACATCGTTAATAAATCTGAATCTGAGATTATGCCTATTTCTGTTTAGATCTGTCCTTCTATACCCATTGGATCTAGTTTATTGTTCTATGCCTGCTCATACTTCATATGTCTATTTTATGCCAGTTTTGATGACTCTCTTCCATTCTCTCTCTATCTTTTTTTAATGAGATTAGGCTAACTTCGAGCCTAATTATATTTTCTGTTGAATTATACGTACGAATAACGTGGGAAAAGTTTGGGAAAATATTGAATGATATGCAAATGGGGCATAAATTAAATTGTAAACATGTAATTGATTTGGGGGCATAACGCATGTTGTAATATAAGACCTAAATTTGGGGTATACTATATATCATGGTTTATGACTTATAAGAAGGGGATTATTGTGTATAGTGATATAGGACTTAGGCATGAAAACCTATATTGAAATAGGGATAACTATTAAATATGAACACGCCTAAATTGTGATTTTGGGTAATTAGCATACACTATAATTAAAGCCGATAATTTGGCATAACTTGTATTATGAATCATGACTGGGGTTTTTGGAGCATAGCTGTACTGTGTAATTTGACTAAAACTTGGGGCAAAAGTTATATTGAGAATTATGACCATAATTTGGGGTATGTAAATTTGTAGGCTTAATTTATGATTAAGCGAAATATGTTAATGGAACGGTAAAGAGTCTGTGAAGCCTGTTTAATCTTTTGAAACTTAATACTGTAAATGGAAAGCCTACGATGTAAATGAATAAAATTGGCTAAGATAAGCATGTTGAGACACGAGGTTAGACTCCATTTGCGGTAGAAGCCTGCCCGGAACCAACCGGCCTAACCAGCAACCGCAAACGGTCAGACTAATGTGAGAGGTCGTAGGCATAACTAAAAGATGCTTAGACACGAGGTTAAATCTGGCTTGTGGAAGAAGTCTGCCCGAAACCGCCCGACACATCCAGCGGGCACAAGCTATCGACTTATTGTGAGAGGTCTGTGCACTAATAACTAATTAATGCTGATCAAAGATGAATATGATACCTAAAACATGTTAGGTGGGTAGGGTTAAGTTAATCTGAGTAAGATGACAACTTAACCAATATTACATGAATAAATGGATAGGGTTAAGGCAAGCTTAACCAATAATACATATTGATTTGATAAGTGGATGGGGTTAAATCAACTAGGCGGATGAATCTGATAAACCCATTTCGTAAATCTGTAGGCTTAATGCAAGGTTAAGTGAAACATGTTAATCTGTAACTCTATTAATCCGTACATCTGATATGTTAATCTGAAAGTCTGTTAATCCGTAAATCTGATCTATTAATATGTAAACCTATTAATCTGTATGTCTGATTTGTAAACTAGTTAATCTGAAATCTGTACATCTGAAATCTGTTAGTCTGGGGACACAAGGTTAGGAGGGGTATTTACTTGTGTCTTCTGTTGTGTGGGACCCATATTAGTCAGTAACACTTTCTAGTATCAAAACGGTGACCCAACACTAGGTAGCGGTCAGGGCACGCTTACTGGACTAATTATAAGAGGTTCATTCTGATAATGGCAAGGGGTGTTGATGGAGCGTTCCAACCGGGTCATGTTCGTGCATGGATCTGGTCTGCTCTGGGGAAGTCAAGACGCCATGACATCTGTAAATAGGTCTGCGTCTTTCTGTAGGTTGCCACTGTAGGGAGTGATACACCCTTCTGTGGGGCCGACACAGGGTATTTATGTATTAGGGAGCCGATCGCTTGGGGTAGAATTTAGGGTACAACTAGTTCTGTCTGTTTTTATGGGGTACCGTCTGTTCCTGTTGGGTGGTAACACCTGTCTCTTTCTGTGTGGTACCGTATGTTGGGGTGGTAAAGGCCCATCACTAGTGTACACCTAATACTAGCATTCTGTTTCTGTACCGTCTGTCTCTGTTCGGGTGGTAAAGGCCCATTACTAGCATTCTGTTTCTATACCGTTTGTCTCTGTTCGGGTGGTAAAGTCCCATTACTAGCATTCTGTTTCTGTACCGTCTGTCTCTGTTAGGGTGGTAAAGGCCCATTACTAGCATCCTGTTTCTGAAGAGATCGTTCTGTTTTTGTTTCTGTTTAGACATTAGGACAACACCTAATTCTGTTATACTAGTATTAGTGCAGAGAAGTGAAAATTAAGTAAGAAGCATAGCTTGGTCTAGATTATTCTGTTCTGTTCCGTTTACCTTGTTTATACCTATTATTCTTGTTCCTGTTATCTCTCATCCAGTTTTATTTTCCTGTCATGATACTATTATCTGTTTATATGCTGAAAATCACTGGACTCACCAGACTTATGTCTGACCTAGTTTGTTTCTCCTCTTTTCTTCCGTTTCTCCCCTCTCACCCCCCCAGGTTCCCAGGGAGGAGATACTCAAGATTAGTTCAGATATCTCTTTCTTCCAGCTTGAAGTTGAAAGATGTATTGCTTGGCTTTGATTCTTCTTATTTATGGCATTTTCTGTTGGGGATTATGGCTATAAAATTATGTACTCTGAAGGCTTTTGTACAAGACTGATATTACGTAGTTGGTTTTGTTGTTTTGAAGATGTAACCAAACTTATTTCTGTTACCGCTGCAATAAAGTTATAAATTTTTCAAGTACTACTTTATCTGTCTTGTAATATTCTATTCTGGTTACTTATAATGCTCCACGAAACTTAATGGATTCCCTTTGTGAGTGGCATTAACGGACGTGGGGTGTTACACGTGGTATTAGAACTGAAGGTTACCAGATTAGATAGAAGTTTTTGAAAACTATTTTTTTTTAAAAAAGGTTTTAAAAAGGAAGTATTTTCAAAAGGAAAGTTTATTTTGAAAAACATAATCCCCAAAATCCATATATCTTTCTTTCGATTCTCTACTTGAATCTCATTTTCCTTTCTTTTCGCCATAGTTCCGTAGGCACGTTAAAACTACGACACATGTCGGAGGGCAAAGAAGTGCTCAACCTCCATCTGTAGCCGTGGTGGTTTCATCTGCAGCTAATCTTCTTTCAAACTTCGTAGGGTTTTCCGTGCGATTGAGGCAGCTTTCGAGAGACTTGTTAACATGTTACGCAAGGATGGGAAAAAATGAGAATGAGGGAGTTTAGGATAAGGAGCACAACCCAAGGATAAGAAACTTGTTGATATGGCTTTAATCCACGAAGAAGGTAAAGGTGAAAAGAAAGAGGTGAAAGTGGAAAAATCAAAAAATAAGAAAGTAGAACCTAAGAAGGGTGGAAAGAATAATAAACTTCGTGTTAAGAGGAAGCCAAAGGAGAGAAGAAAGAGGAGAAGCTCAAAGAACCACATAATAAGAAAGTGTGGCCCAAGAAGGAAACACAAAAGAAGGATGAAAAGCCTGAGAATAAGAAGGAGAAAAAGTGTTTTACTTGTGGAAGCTTGAGTCATCTGAACAAGGATTGCAGAAAGAGGAAGGGCGCTTGCTTCAACTGTGGTGAAATGGGACACTTCACTAGGGACTGCCCGAAGAAACGAGGACAAGAGCAAAGGGCAGGATCTTCTTGAGGGCAGGTCAATGCTCTCATGGCTGGTTGACATGATAGAAGTAGGAAAATTTCTGTAGAAGGTTTAATTTCCTTATCTGATTATTGAGTTAGAGCTCTTTTTAATTCTGGCATTTTGATTCTATAGTTGATTCTCTGCACCATAATACTAGTCTTGTTTCTGATCCTGTTATAGTCTCAAACCCCATAAGGGTTACGGCTCATCTGTTTGTGATAGGTTGGGGTTTGAGGGTATCTGTGTTAGGCGTCAAGTTAACTGTGACGCGTACGTTCCGAGTTTTGTGGGATATGGTTTGGTTTTAGAAAGGGATTTCTTGTAACCCGAAAAGGGTCTATCATGCTTAGTTTCCTAAAATCATTTGATAATCTGCGATCTGTATCCGTAGTCTGTAAGTGTCCGGATGTTCTTGACAAGGTTAGGGGCTTACCTTGAGGCGTGAGATAGATTTCCAGTTTTGACATTGCCTCATGGGAACAAAGTTTTTCTTTTATTTGTACTTGCTTTTATCACTCGACTGTATCCTATCGACCGAGTCTTCGACCTTTAGGTTGAAACTAATGGGTGTAAACATGTGTTTGAGACATGTTATGTTTGATGGTTGCAAGTGGATGCAAGTGGCTGCTAGTGGTTGCTTGTGGATGCATATACACACACTAGGCACTAGATCGGCTCAAAAACACTCTCATACTGCATATGGATGTGTGTGCATTTTCAATTTTTATGGATGTAAAATGGTTGACTCATCACATGAGTGTTGCATGTGAATGAATGATTGTGCACCCATATAGAAGTTATAAAGTGCATTAGGAATAATTGCATACATGTTGGATTCATGGCACTAACATAATTCGCATTGAGGAGGTCAACTGAATCAGTAGACCGCCTGATCATTGCATTAGATAAGGGACATATACACACACACTTTTGCATATGTTCATATAGCATTAGAAATCTTTTAAGGACAATAGATGCTTGTGGATGATGGATGAGTAGATGGATGGTAGGATACATTCTTCTTAACTTGAAGATTTCGGGGACGAAATCATTTAAGGAGGGGAGAATGTAACACTCCGCATTTTTAATGAAATTAAAAATGTGGAAATATGTATATATATATATTGTATGCATAGATATATTTGAGAGAGAAATTAAATAATGACAATAAAATTGCATGTAATAAGTTAATACAGTGAAATGAAGAAAAAGATAAATAAAAGAAATTACATGCAATACATGAAATGCGAAGAAATGCATGCGAACATTTAAAAAAGAAATATAAAGGAGAATTTGAAGAGCCTCCAGAATTTGGTCATGAAATTAGCGTCATTGTATTCGTGACGATTTTCTAGTCAATTTAGACCTATAGTTTGTAGAAAACTGATTCAAAATAAAGAAGATATCTTTAAATTAAATATTGCAGCAAAACATGAAAAAGAGGAATTAGAGAATAATGTGTAGCATTGTCCTAAGTCTTGTTAGCAAAAGACTTATTAGCTCATTTGGTTAGTACATGTGACTTGTATGTAAGAGGTTCTGAGTTCAATCCCCGCCAGTGCCATATTTTTGTTTTAGGGGAATGGCTAAAAAGTGGCCTAGTGTGAACGCAGTTCAATTAAAAAGCGGTTCAGTGTGAAAAGGGCCAATTGGAGGATTAATTGAAAAGATGGTTAAAAAGAAATATATATATATATATATACATATATATAATGATATATATATATATAAATATATATATATATATATGACGTGTGGGTGTCAACACCCCTGCTGCTGCACATCATGTTGCACACATGGCATATTTTTATTGGTTAATGAAGATTTTTGAGTTTTAGGGCTGACGTGGCCTTTTCTGGTTGGCTGAGTGATGTATCTTTTTAATCTGAATGGTTTAGATGAATCTTAGTCAGATCTAAAGGCCTTTATTCATCTAATACCCCTATATAGTCATACCTAAACCTAAACCCTAATCTCATTACACAAATCCATGGCGTCCTCATGTTGTTCATATCTAAATTAAAAATAAGTCTTTCTTCTTCTTCAAGTCAGCTTAGACTTAAAAGAGAATAGATCTACAACTGCAACACCTATTTATATCCAACCGAGGTGAGTTCATGTTACTTTCAGAAATGAAATTTAATTGTGATCCTGACATTGTTAATAAATCTGAATCTGAGATTATGCCTATTTCTGTTTAGATCTGTCCTTCTATACCCATTGGATCTAGTTTATTGTTCTATGCCCACTCATACTTCATATGTCTATTTTATGCCAGTTTTGATGTCTCTCTTCCATTTTTTTTTTTGAGATTAGGCTAACTTCGAGCCTAATTATGTTTTACGTTGAATTATACGTACGAATAACGTGGGAAAAGTTTGGGAAAATATTGAATGATATGCAAATGGGGCATAAATTAAATTGTAAACATGTAATTGATTTGGGGGCATAACGCATGTTGTAATATAAGACCTAAATTTGGGGTATACTATATATCGTGGTTTATGACTTATAAGAAGGGGATTATTGTGTATAGTGATATATGACTTAGGCATAAAAACCTATATTGAAATAGGGATAACTATTAAACATGAACGCGCCTAAATTGTGATTTTGGGTAATTGGCATACACTATAATTAAAGCCGATAATTTGGCATAACTTGTATTATGAATATTGACTGGGGTTTTTGGAGCATAGCCGTACTGTGTAATTTGACTAAAACTTGGGGCAAAAGTTATGTTGAGAATTATGACCATAATTTGGGGTAAGTAAATTTGTAGGCTTAATTTATGATTAAGCGAAATATGTTAATGGAACGGTAAAGAGGCTGTGAAGCCTGTTTAATCTGTTGAAACTTAATACTGTAAATGGAAAGCCTACGATGTAAATGAATAAAATTGGTTAAGATAAGCATGCTGAGACACGAGGTTAGACTCCATTTATGATAGAAGCCTGCCCGGAACCAACCGGCCTAACCGACAACCGCAAATGGTCAGACTAATGTGAGAGGTCGTAGGCATAACTAAAAGATGCTTAGAAACGAGATTATGTCTGGCTTGTGGCAGAAGTCTGCCTGGAACCGCCCGGCACATCCAGCGGCCACAAGCTATCGACTTAATGTGAGAGGTCTGTGTATTAATAACTAATTAATGCTGATCAAAGATGAATATGATACCTAAACCATGTTAGGTGGGTGGGGATAAGTTAATCTGAGTAAGATGACAACTTAACCAATATTACATGAATAAGTGGATAGGGTTAAGGCAAGCTTAACCAATAATACATATTTATTTGATAAGTGGATGGGTTAAATCAACTAGGCGGATGAATCTGATAAACCCATTTCGTAAATCTGTAGGCTTAATGCAAGGTTAAGTGAAACATGTTAATCTGTAAGTCTGTTAATCCATACATCTGATCTGTTAATCTAAAAGTCTGTTAATCCGTAAATCTGATCTGTTAATCTGTAAACCTATTAATCTATATGTATGATTTGTAAACTATTTAATCTGAAATCTGTACATCTGAAATCTGTTAGTCTGGGGACACAAGGTTAGGAGGGGTATTTACTTGTGTCATCTGTTGTGTGGGACCCATATTAGTTAGTAATCCTTTCTGGTATCAAAACGGTGACCCAACACTAGGTAGGGGTCAGGGCACGCTTACTGAACTAATTATAAGGGGTTCATTCTGATAATGGCGAGGGGTGTTGATGGCGCGTTCCAACCGGGTCATGTGCGTGGATGGATCCGGTCTGCTCTGGGGAAGTTTAGACGCCGTGACATCAGTAAATAGGTCTGTGTCTTTCTGTAGGTTGCCACTTTAGGGAGTGATACACCCTTCTGTGGGGCCGACACAGGGTATTTATGTATTAGGGAGCCGATCACTTGGGGTAGAATTTAGGGTACAACTAGTTCTGTCTATTTTTGTGGGGTACCGTCTGTTCCTGTTGGGTGGTAACACCTGTCTCTTTCTGTGTGGTACCATATGTTGGGGTGGTAAAGGCCCGTCACTAGTGTACACCTAATACTAGCATTATGTTTCTGTACCATCTGTCTCTGTTCGGGTGGTAAAGGCCCATTACTAGCGTTCTGTTTCTGTACCGTCTGTCTCTGTTCGTGTGGTAAAGGCCCATTACTAGCATTCTGTTTCTGTACCGTCTGTCTCTATTAGGGTGGTAAAGGCCCATTACTAGCATCCTGTTTCTGAAGAGATCGTTCTGTTTCTGTTTAGACATTAGGACAACATCTAATTCTGTTATACTAGTATTAGTGCAGAGAAGTGAAAAGTAAGTAAGAAGCATAGCTTGGTCTAGATTATTCTGTTCTGTTCCGTTTACCCTGTTTATACCTGTTATTCTTGTTCTTGTTATCTCTCATCCAGTTTTATTTTCCTGTAATGATACTATTATCTGTTTATATGGTGAAAGTCACCGGACTCACCAGACTTATGTCTGACCTAGTTTGTTTCTCCTCTTTTCTTCCGTTTCTCCCCTCCCCCCCCCCCCGGTTCCCATGGAGGAAATACTCAAGCTTAGTTCAGATATCTCTTTCTTCCAGCTTGAAGTTGAAAGATGTATTGCTTGGCTTTGATTTTGCTTATTTATGGCATTTTCTATTGAGGATTATAGCTTTAAAATTATGTACTCTGAAGGCTTTTGTACAAGACTGATATTATGTACTTGGTTTTGTTGTTTTGAAGATGTAACCAAACTTATTTCTGTTACCGCTGCAATAAAGTTATAATTTTTTCAAGTACTACTTTATCTATCTTGTAATATTCTGTTCTGGTTACTTGTAACGCTCCACGAAAGTTAATGCATTCCCTTTGTGAGTGTGACCGCCCGCCCGCACCAGCCGACATTTCCAATGAAAGTGCGCTGTGCCGATGTCCAACCAGCATGGGACGGTCGCCAAAGAAAGGAATTTGAACCAACAAGGAACCTGTAGTATATCTCACAGCGCATGGAACAAAATATAATAATAACATAACTTTGACATAAAACAGGTGAGACAGTGCATAAGTTGAAAATTAAACCATCATAGCAGCGGAAAATCCAAAATACAGCTTATGTTCCACATCATCATTATTACAACTTCTAAAACTGTCTCTAAAGCAAAATAAGAAAGGTACACTACTAATGCCCAAAGTAGTGACCAGCAGCGACACAGGGAGAATATCTATATATATCATACGTGGAAGTCTCCTGCTCTTCTCCAGTACGGCTACTCGTGCATACCACCTAACCTGTCTCTAGTCTTCCCATTTAAGAGCACCCAGAGTAATAAGAAGAGACATAAAACTCTGGGTCAGACAAAAGTCTGGTATGAGCGATAAGCAGCAAAACAGAACAATAACAGGTATACTAAACCATACCTGAACCTGGACCTGCAACCAAAGAGTCAGCACAACAAGATGTACAATACTCTAAGGTAACACTAACATAAGGTGTCAAGATAAAGGGGGTGGGGTGTGCATGTCATAGTGATGGCAAACAATCAAACATAGCAACCATCCTCACATCTCCCACTCAGTGCGTAAAGCATACGATATCCACTGCTTTGACCACCCAAATCCTTGCTATTATCACTCTGCCCTATGGAGTCATGACGACTCCACTGCACTGATCCATAGCCACTAGTCCTTGCTATGCCCAATATTCCCCATGAAGTCATGACGACTCCACTGCACTGGCTCATAGCCATGCTACAATCACTCTGCCCCATAGAGTAATAACAACCCCACTGCACTGTACGTAGCCTAACATCCGTCTTGGTGGTGAATCAAAGTGATAGACGTCGATAACCTATTAGCACATGTCCCGCAGCAAAGTCCAATCATGAAGTTAACTCGTTGGTTCCCAACTGGATCCTGAGTTCTACTTCCTATTTGGACTACCTTTGCATCTCGGGTTTTGTTCTCCTCCGGATCGGTTTGGTATTTCCTCTTCACCTTGCTTCGGATCGGTCCGGTCTCCTTCCGCTCGTGGTCAGGCTCTAGGTCGTGGTCCAAATCTCCTAGTGGTTCAGTTCGGGTGTTCTGCTCGTGGTTCCTTCTCGGAGCATCAGGTCGGTTCGTGGAGGAGCAAGTGGTTCGTGAGGGGTTCCTACTCCGGGTCGGGTCAGAGTTACATGGTGCTCCACGGTTCGGGTTAGCGGTTCGGGTCGGAGAGCTTCAGATGCAAACGGATCGATTCGTGCCTCTAGGCTTTGTGGCTCCACAAGCTCGGTTCGTGCTTCCTCCTACCGATCCGATCCGGTTCAGGTCCAATTCCTGCAACTTTTCCAGCAACTGTTTTACGCCATACGACGGTGTTTTCGACCATTCTAACTTTTCTAATCAATCACAAAGCATACCATACAGTAATAGCAACATGTATAATCAACCATAAACACCCAAACAACAATATGATATATTAAAATGGATCAAACATACCCAAAACCCATATTTTTCCCCTAACCCCCCTTAATCATGTTTAAGCATGCAATTAGCAAAAATTATCCAAATTAGCCCAAATTTCTATCGGAGCCCTAAAATAACGTTTTATAATTTTACAAATTTTTCTAGATTTTTCTGAGTTATAATTTTGCTAATTATCACTAATCACCCCTAATTAGCCGTAATTAATGGAAAACAATGCTAATCACTCACCTTAGCCACAAATTAACTTATAGATCTGAAAGTATCTCTAATATAGGTCGTATCTCTGTGTGTTCCAGCATCTCTATTCCCAATTTGATGCTAATTTGCCTTGATTTGATGTAGATTGGGCTAAAACTTGATCAAAGAGCGATTTGGGATGAAATTAGAAGGTGGAGGCCATGGCTAGGGTTAGAGAAACGTTTTAGGCAGCTGAAAAATGGAATAAAAATAGTTTTCCTACTGTTTTCAGCCTCCCCATAACCCTAATCCCGAAATGGGTCATGACCTAGCTGCTAATCACCCTAATTAGGACCGGTTAAACTGTTTTTCACCTTCTAAACCTTATTTCAGCCATATCTCCCAAAACGGTGAGTCCGTTAGGCTAATGTGACCACTCTACGGAAAGGTAAACCATCATTCGGATCTAATGGAAGTGGTTTCAGGTCGAAACTCCTTACCAATCGAAAGTTATGGCCAAAACAAGATCAACTAAGGGTAAAATGGTCATATAAAAATCGGCAAAAATCATGAACATGGGGAATGACCCCAATAGTCGTTCCCCAAAGCTACATGATCATACGACTTCGTATGAGAAAGAAATAAATATTCTACGATCCTTCGATGCGTAGAATGCGGGTCGTTACATTCTCCCCCCTTAAGAAATTTCGCCCTAGAAATTCCTTAACTAAGAAACAAGCAAAGGATCTTGCATGCCTATCAACCATTCACACCAATCAAACATAAAAAAACAAACAAACAAGTCTATCCTAGCATGCAGAAAACTAAGTCGCAATTAAAACCTTACCATGCAAAGAGTTATGGATACGTCTTCCAAATGCACTCCTCTGTCTCCCAAGTATAGTCATTCTCATTCTCGCCCCACTGAAATTTGACTAGATTCACCGCTTTCCTTCGAAGTTGCTTCGTATCGTGCTCGACAATACGAATCGGCTTGCAGTTCCCAACCTCCTCGGGTTCTACTTCGATATCATCCAACTGATCAGGTGAAATAGTCACATCGGGGTCGTGCACGAATTTCCTTAACTGGGAAACATGAAATACGTTATGAACTCCTACCATCTTCTCTGGTAATTCAACTTTATATGCCAAATCCCAATTTGCTCGAGGATTGGGAATGGACGAACAAATCTTGGTGTCAGCTTTCCTCTCCTTCCAAATCGAATAACATTCTTTAATGGAGAGATCTTGACAAATACTAGGTCGCCAACGGAGAATTTCAAATCCTTTCGCCTCTTATCAGCATAACTCTTCTGCCTATCTTGGGCAGCCTTCATTCGCTGTTGAATGATCTTAATCTTTTCTGAAGTTTCTCTTATCACATCTAGTCCAAGCACAAACTTCTCACCAGTTTCTAACCAACATGACAGTGAGTTGCACGGTCTTCCGTACAAAGCTTCAAATGGAGCCATATTGGATTGGTAGCTATTATTATATGCGAACTCAACCAAATGCAAATGGTCATCCTATGATCCTCCAAAGTCCAATATACAAGCTCGCAAAAGGTCCTCTAATACACGATTCACCCTCCCTGTTTGACCGTCTGTTTGAGGATGATACGCAGTACTAAGATATAATTCTGACCCTAGAGCCTCTTGTAAGCTCTTCCAAAACCCACTAGTAAACAACGTGTCTCGGTCACTCACAATGCTTTTAGGTACTCCATGAAATCTTACTACCCACTTCATATACAGTTTTGCTAACTTAGCTGTTGTTCTATTCGATTTGATCGGTATGAACCTTGCACTCTTGGTCAATCTGTCTACAATCACCCAAATACTATCATGGCCCGATCTAGTCCTTGGTAACCCATCAATGAAATCCATTGATACTTGCTCCCATTTCCATTCTGGAATCTCTAACGGTTGTAACAAACCACATGGCTACTTTTGCTCGACTTTAACTAGCTAGCAATTCATGCATTTGGATATAAACTGCCCAACGTCTCTTTTCATCCCTTCCCAGTAGTAGGTCTGCTTCATATCTCGATACATTTTGTTACCACCAGGATGTATAGTCATTTTTGAGTGATGACATTCTCTAAGCACTTCATCTCTCAAGCCATTGACATTGGGTACAACTAGTCTCCCAACCTTTCGAAGCCATCCTTCTCGATCAAGCCCATACTTGTTCATCTCCTCATCGTTTCCCATCTCTAACTTGGAGATGATTTCCAATAGGTTAGGACCGTCCCTCTGACTAGAACCAATCCGCTCAATCAAAGTGGGTCTGATCGTCAAACTTGCTAACATTTCTGGATTTAACTCGCACTTTGGTCTGAAATCATACCCAGCGATATACTACAATTGCTTCCATTCTAGAAACAAAGCCCCAAAATTGGCATGTCTTCTACTCAATGCATCAGCTACCGCATTGCCCTTTCCCGGTGTATATGCGATGTCAAAATCATAGGAAGCCAAGAATTCTAACCATCTTTGCTGACGGAGATTTAAATCCTTCTGTGAGAAAAGATACTTTAGCGACTTATGATCAGTAAACAACTCGAATCTTTCTCCCAAGAGATAATGTCTCCACATCTTCAACGCGAACACGATTGCTGCCAATTCCAAATCGTGGGTAGGATATCTTTTCTCGTGCGGTTTCAGTTGCCGACTTGCATAAGCTACAACCCTACCTCCTTGCATCAATACAGCACCTAGTCCAGTACCACATGCATCCGTGTATACTGTCATCTCTTCATTCCCTTTAGGAATGACTAACACTGGTGCACACATCAACTTTTCCTTTAGACTCTTGAATGCATCCTCGCACTTTTCGTCCCAGACGAAAGCTTGATTCTTCTTGGTCAACTGAGTCAACGGTGCTGCTATCTTGGAGAAGTCTTGGATAAACTTGTGTTAACATCCAGCTAATCCCAAGAAACTTCTTATGTCCGTTGCATTCTTGGGCGTAGACCAATCTTGTACCGTAACCACCTTCGCAGGGTCCACGGCAATACCATTCTCTGAAACAACATGGCCCAAGAATCTCACTTCCCTCCTCCAGAAGTGACACATAGAAAACTTTGCTTTCAATTGGTGTTTTCTCAACACCTCCATCACTATCCTCAAGTGTTCCTTGTGTTCTTCCTATGTCCTTGAATAAACAAGTATATCGTCCACGAACACAAGAACAAACTTATTCAACTGATCTCTGAATACCCTATTCATACGATCCACAAAATATGCTGGTGCATTGGTCAACCCGAATGGCATGACCAACCACTCATAAAATCCAGACGGCGTCCGAAATGCTGTTTTAGGAATACTTTCAGCTTCCACTCTAAGCTGATGAAAACCTGTCGCGAGATCCAGCTGAGAGAACACTCTCGTGCCACTCAACTGATCAAACAAATCATCTATCCGCGGTAGAGGATACTTATTCTTCCTCGTCACCTTATTCAGCTCGCGGTAGTCCACACACAATCAAAGGGAACCATCGGCCTTGGTAGCAAACACAACTGGTGCTCCTCACTCGGGGACACTTCTTCTGATAAATCCCTTCTTCAAAAGATTGCTCACTTACACCCCGAGTTCTCGCTGCTCCCTTGGTGCCATACGACGAAGTGGCATCACTATAGGTCTGGCATCTTTCACTAAATCAATACGAAACTCAATCTCTCGGTGTGGTGGAAGTCCGGTCACTTCCTCGAAGATATCCGGATACTGGCCAACAACGGGAATTCCTCCTAACTCGTCCTGCGGGATGTCGAGGGAATTTAGAAAACTAGCCATCACCTCATCACTAGGTATGCCACCAAACACTACCCTCCGCCGATCATCCGCCCTAATAGTCACCGAAAATCCCTCACAGTCTACCACCACCCCCATATCTTTGGAGCAAATCGACTCCCAAAATAATGCCAAACCCAGTAAATCCCAAAACAAAGCAATCACAAGCAAACATACATCCATGACTCGGTAAGACCTCATTACGGCAAATCATACAAAGGCTAGTCGAACCACCAATCGGGTTCGTCACTACTAAAGGTCTATCGACTATCTCGGGTTCCAATTCCAACCTATCGACCAGGTCACTAGATATGAAGGAATGGGAAGCCCCGGTATCAAACAACACTCTAACTGGAACATCATAAACAGAAAGCATACATTGAATAACAATATTCTTTCCCTTCTCCGCCGTAGTTGGGGCATTCAACGATGAAGGAACAACACTGATAGCATATGCTTTCACAATTTGCTTTTCTTCAAGGGGTTGCAGACACTTATCCTTGTGATGTCCCACTTGGCCACAGTTGAAGCACTTCCTGTCCGCTGGTTTTGCTCGACATTCTTTGGCATAGTGGCCCTTCTTGCCACAGCTAAAGCACTCGACATCTTTTTTGTCTTTCTTTTTCTGACCATCCTTAGCTTGGTTCTGCTTCCTTTTTTCTGAGAATTATTCTTGCCTCCATCGCTTGCTTGCGGCTTTGGCTCTTCTGCAGATGCAACCTCAGTCTTCGTCTTAGGATATAGACTCTATGATCTCAAAGCTTTCCTCACAATCGATTCAAACGTCTCATCGATGTGGTTAATAAGCCTTTCCCCCAAGTACCCATCCAAGCCAGTTATGAAATTCTCATTCTTCTTCTCGGCAGTGTCGATAAGGGATAATCCATACTTCGATAAAGTATCGAACTCAGCAATATATTCCGAGACTTCCCTACCATTCTGCTTAAGCTCCAAGAACTTCCTAAACAATTCTGACTTTTGGGAAGCTGGGATAAACTTATCACTAAAGCAAGTCTTGAACTGATCCCAATTAACTTGATCCTCAGGTGTAGCTGCCTTAATAGCGTTCCACCAATTCATAGCCCGTCCTTGCAGTTGACGGGATGCTAGCTTCCTCTTCATCGCATCCTCGATACCCAAGTCTTCGAAGATACGCTCGCATCTATCCAACCAATCCTGAAACTCCGTAGCCGACTCCGTTCCATGGAACGACTTTCTACCAAGACTAGTGTAGTCTTTACAAAGCTTGGAGAAATCGGCCCTAGGCGCCTGCACCGCTGCACCACCACCGTTATCAGCATTAGGAACTTCTCCTTGCACATTTCTAAGCATCTCTCTCATGAAGTCAGTGAACATCATCCTCATATCAGGAACATTCCCATTATTAGCTCCTCTACCAGTACCCCTCGTATGTCGGCTCATCGTTCAATCTGTAAGGAGAAAACGATTAACCATCTCTTCAGTGGTGTCAGTGCAGTGCGAATCCATCCTTAGATATACTAATAGTATGTATATATATATATATATTTGAAAAAACCAAAATATCACAAATACGCGCTCTCATATACGTATACTATCTCTCCCTGATGTCTTTCCATAGGTTAACTACGCAACCTAGAGATCTGATACCAAATACGACGGCCCGCCCCGCACCAGCCGACATTTCCAATGAAAGTGCGCTGTGCTGATGTCCAACCAGCACGGGATGGTCACCAAAGAAAGGAAAAGAAAGGAATTTGAACCAACAAGGAACCTGTAGTATATCTCATAGCGCATGGAACAAAATATAATAATAACATAACTTTGACATAAAACAGGTGAGACAGTGCATAAGCTGAAAACTAAACCATCATAGCAGCGGAAAATCCAAAATAAAGCTTGTGTTCCACATCATCATTATTACAACTTCTAAAACTATCTCTAAAGAAAAATAAGAAAGGTACACTACTAATGCCCAAAGTAGTGACCAGCGGCGACACAGGGAGAATATCTATATATATCATACGTGGAAGCCTCCTGCTCGTCTCCGGTACGGCTACTCGTGCATACCACCTAACATGTCTCTAGTCTGCCCGTTTAAGAGCACCTAGAGTAATAAGAAGAGACATAAAACTCTGGGTCAGAGAAAAGTCTGGGATGAGCGATAAGCAGCAAACAGAACAATAACAGGTATACTAAACCATACCTGAACCTGGACCTGCAACCATAGAGTTTGCACAACAAGATGTACAATACTCTAAGTTAACACTAACATAAGGTGTCAAGATAAAGGGGGTGGGGTGTGCATGTCATAGTGATGGCAAACAATCAAACATAGCAACCATCCTCACATCTCTCACTCAGTGCGTAAAGCATACGATATCCACTGCTTTGACCACCCAAATCCTTGCTATGATCACTCTGCCCAATGGAGTCGTGACGAATCCACTGCACAGATCCATAGCCACTAGTCCTTGCTATGTCCACTCTGCCCCATGAAGTCATGACGACTCCACTGCACTGGCTCATAGCCATGCTACGATCACTCTGCTCCATGGAGTAATAACTACCCCCACTACACTGATACGTAGCTAAACATCCGTCTTGGTGGCGAATCAAAGCTATAGACGTCAATAACCCCTTAGCACACGTCCCGCAGCAAAGTCCAATCATGAAGTTAACTCGGTTGTTTCCAATTGGATCCTGAGTTCTACTTCCGATTTGGACTACCTTTGCATCTCGGGTTTTGGTCTCCTCCGAATCGGTTCGGTATTTCCACTTCACCTTGCTTCGGATCAGTTCGGTCTCCTTCCGCTCGTGGTCAGGCTCCAGGTCATGGTCTAGATCTCCTGGTGGTTCGGTTCGGGTGTTCTGCTCGTGGTGCCTTATCGGAGCATCGGGTCGGTTCGTGGAGGAGCAAGTGGTTTGTGAGGGGTCCTACTCCGAGTCGGGTCGGAGTTACATGGTGCTCCACGGTTAGGGTGAGCGGTTCGGGTCGGAGAGCTTCAGATGCAAACGGATCGATTCATGCCTCCAAGTTTCGTGGCTCCACCAGCTCGGTTCGTGCTTCCTCCTACCGATCCGATCCGGTTCGGGTCCAATTCCTGCAACTTTTCCAGCGACTGTTTTACGCCATACGACGACGTTTTCGACCATTCTAACTTTTCTAATCAATCACAAAGCATACCATACAGTAATAGCAACATGTATAATCAACCACAAACACCAAAACAACAATATGATATGTTAAAATGGATCAAACATACCCAAAACCCATATTTTTCCCCTAATCCCCCTTAATCGTGTTTAAGCATGCAATTAGCAAAACTTGTCCAAATTAGCCCAAATTTCTATCAGAGCCCTAAAATAATATTTTAGAATTTTACAAATTTTTCCAGATTTTTCTGAGTTATAATTTTGCTAATTATCACTAATCACCCCTAATTAACCGTAATTAGTGAAAAACAATGTTAATCACTCACCTTAGCCACAAATTAACTTATAGATCTGAAAGTATCTCTGGTATAGGTTGAATCTCTATATGTTCCAGTAGCTCTATTCCAAATTTGATGCTAATTTGCCTTGATTTGATGTAGATTAGGCTAAAACTTGATTAAAGAGCGATTTGGGATGAAATTAGAAGGTGGAGGCCATGGCTAGGGTTAGAGAAATGTTTCAGGTAGCTAAAAACTGAAATAAAAATCGTTTTCCTACTGTTTTCAGCCTCCCCATAACCCCAATCCCAAAATGAGTCATGGGCCTAGCAGCTAATCACCCTAATTAGGCCCGGTTAGGCTGTTTTTCACCTTCTAAACCTTGTTTCAGCCATATCTCCCAGACAGTGAGTCCGTTTGGCTAATGTGACCACTCTACGGAAGGGTAAACCATCATCCAGATCTAATGGAAGTGGTTTTAGGTCCAAAATCCTTACCAATCAAAAGTTATGGCCACAACAAGATCAGCTAAGGGCAATACGGTCATATAAAAATTGGCAAAAATCATGAACATGGGGAATGACCCCAATAGTCATTCCCCAAAGTTACATGACCATACGACTTCGTATGAGAAAGAAATAAATATTCTACGGTCCTTCGATGCGTAGAATGCGGGTCGTTACAGTGAGTGACATTAACGGACGTGGGGTGTTACAGTTTATATTTTTATAAATAAAATCTAGTGTTGATAAATGATGATTGATTGCTATGTGTTGATTATTTGGTTGAATTGCTGATTTATTGGTTGAAATTGTAGATAACGATATATATATATATATATACAAATCGTTAATCAAATATTGATTCTGTTTATCAGAATATTTCATATTGAAATGAAATCGATGTTATTTATACTGTTTAACTTCTGTGGATGCAGGGAAATAGGTTTATAGAGATCCAACTGGATTCCTCAATATTTGTAGTACTGTTTGTTTTCATATATTGTGATATATGATGTGATATATAATCTGTGATTGATTATGATGACACTGGTCATGTTATTTGGTATTTTAAATACCATATGAAATACTGGAATGTAAAAAGGAAATTTTCAAAGTGAATATTGAAAATGAAATATTTATATATGAAATAAATAGGATATGATAAAAGGTAATATTTTGAAAACAAATATTGGAAAATATAATTAAGGAAATATTTGGGAAATGAATAGAATTATATAAAAGGATTTATATAAAATGAATAGAATTATGTAAAAGGATTTATATAAAATAAATAGAATCATATAAAAGGGTTTATATAGAATAAATAGAATTATATAAATGGAATTATAAATGAGATTTAAGTGTTAAAAATAAAAAAGAGATTTGTATGAAAAATTCTACAAATAAAAATATAAATAGAATTTGGGTTTGAGATATTGTTTTTAAATACGGAATCAAACTGTTTTGATTATATAAAGAAATATTATTCACATTCTATGTGAAAAATATATTAAAGTAAATATTTTGCAAATAAAATATTATAAAGGAATTTGGGGTTTGAATTAGGAATTTAAATTGAATTACTGAAATTAGAAACTGACTGGAAATTAGTTGAGTTGAATGGCTTTCTGGGTATCGATCTGATGTTGGTTTCGGCCTTCAGGGTTTATACTTGGGAAGTTGTTCTCTTACTAGTTTACAGTTAGAGACTGATAGAGGTGGGAAGATATTGATGCGTGAATCAGAAATGGAAACGTTTTCCAAAGTTAATAACGTATATTTTCTAATTTTAGAAAATAAGGAATTTAAGAATATATGGAAACGAAAAATGGGAAATTGGAAAATAAAATGATGATTGATCGGTAAGGTTTACATTTGGAAATACGACCGTTATTTGTACACGTGTTTTCCTTTGATAGTTAAATCACCGACTATCAAAGATTTTGACCATTTCCGTTGTCAATTCGGAGAGACCGGGATCAGATATATTATCTGAAAACCACTCCGTATGGCATTAGCATTGCGAATCAAATATGATGAAGATAATTGAAGATGGAGTTATGCAAGGACTGTTCAGTAAATCCTAGGTATACATTTCCTAAGATGGATTTACAGAATAGTACCTTCGGTCTGTCCATTCCCAGGACGACCTGTATGGAAGAATGTCTGACAGAGTATATTTAATAGATCGCGTAAGTTGATCTCTTCAAATGTATTTATGTTTGGTGGCGGAGGAATTCGTTTCTCTTAGCTGTATACCCGTGGTATTTTTGGGGAAATCAATTTATGATTTGGCGGGTATGACGATGTGACATTCAATGTAAATAAAGGTGTGATTTGTACGTTATAGCCTCTAGCCTCACAACCGAGGAATGGTATAAAATCGGGTAGGTCGCACGGCTAAGTGGTTAGCTGCCAATTAGGGTGTATTGTCACCTGATCTAGAGAAATTCCATTTACTTCTACAATCTATTTCGGTGCTGTCCTTTCGGGAAACGGTTGCTGATCTGAACCGTTGGTGATAGTACATTCGGTACACTCAAACGAAATGAGTGACCGGTCATGTTTAGCCTGGGTTACAAGATGTTCTTGTTGAACCCGGTGTATTCCTCTCTAGAGATACACTATCGGAAGGTGGTCCCATACCTTGCCAGTTGGAATTCATTACCCAATATGCGCTCGCGGTTTTTGATTATATATTATGTATGTGGAACGTGAGATGAAAGCGTTCTGCTAGATGATTATTATACTGTGTGAGTTTGATATAAAGATCATGTTCCTTTCAAAAGGTTTTTGAATGATAAATCAAGTGTTTTGGATTCTCATAAGGGAAAAACCCGTTCCGTGTTATACGGCGTGGTCTTATGAGACATCGTTTATTTTCTCAAACTGTTTTAAATGGTTTTACTCATACTAGTCCCATGACTGACCCGGAGTTTATTTTGTTTTGTTTTCCCAAAACTCTTGGGTGCCCAATTTTGTACGGGCAGTCAAGTAGTCAGGATTTTACAGATATATTTGGAGAGCTTGGAGCAGGAGGCTTCAGGATTATATAGATATTGTTTATTTCCGCTGTGTTGTAAGTGCTGTACTTTGAAATGATATATATATATATATATATATATTCAAGTACAAATTTGTATTTCAAAGTTATGTTATATAGTATATTTTATTCGTTCCGCTGTGAGACTCGTGTTACTCTGATGTTGTTGTTATGTTCTTCTTCTTCTTCTATTCTAATTTTCTTTCTTTCTATTTCTCACCCTCTAACTTCTTTCTATTGACGTTTCGGTATTTCCGATGCTTGGATAGTCGACATTGAGTTTATGTCGATAACCAAGGTCGCAAATCCCCCGGGTCATTACAGTGGTATCAGAGCTGAAGGTTAAGTAATTACCTTGGCTCTGAGTTAAGTGTATATATACGAGTGAACGTATTTGTTATTTGATATAAAGTGGTTTTATATTGTGGAGATTTATTGGTTGAGTTGTTTATGGGTTCTGATCGATCAGTTTGATCCACTGTATCAGCAGGAGTTTATAAACACTTGAATACGATGGACCGACACAGTATGGTTTTAAAAAAAGGGTAAATGAAATAATTTTATCCAAATTATATCTTGATATAAAAGGATGATTAATATTTGAAGCATTATCGTTTATTTGATGTGTTTGTTGTGATTATAATCAGATAAAATTATAATTGAAACGGTTATGTAAATAACCAATCAAAATTCGTATAAGTGTTACAAAATGAATTAAATCTGAATTTAAATTTGAATTGAAATTTAAAACCCTAGAAATTTGGAAAGGTGTTTGTAGATGGATTTGGAATTAATATATGAGGATTTTAAAATCCTGGGAGATTTTAAATTGTTTACAAGCATTGTGAATAATATTTTGAAATGTATTTCAAAATGGGAATGGTTAGAAATGGTTTTGAAAGTGATATAGTATTGAACTCACTTCGGTCGCTGGGAAATAATTCCGATGATGATCCGGACATCATCGGTGTTCATTTTCGAGTTTCTAAGTGACGGATTACTACCAAATTTTTTGTTTTTGGAAATGTTTTGAGAAAACAAGTTGCTTTGATTCCGAAAGGGAATATTTGATTTTTTGATATGTTAAATGGTTTAAAATTCCCAGGGAAAGATTTGTTTGAATTAAAACAAATTAAATTAGAATTTGGGAAAGCAAATTGGAATTAGAATTGAAATCAGTTAAGTGGAAATTGAGTTGAAATAGAACGATATCGAGTAAAATTTGACTTTGGAATATGATTGGGTTGATGATTTAAGAATTTGGAATCCAGAATAGTACTTGAGTTTGAAATGAAATTTGGCTGGGGTATAAGCGAATAATTGTTTTAAGAATGAATTGATTGGAGATTGATTGGAATGACATTGGTATATGCAGAATTGGTGACATATGGAAACGATTTAATGATATGCCCGACAAAAAGGTACAAGTTTATATTTTATATTGGGCATGCGATTTTGATGAGCTGAATTGGCAAGTCGCTTGGCTGTTTGATTTTCTTTTGGATTGGGAATGGCCTAGAGATGCGAGTTGTAGTTGTACCGATTGACCAGTACAAAGGAGGTGCTGGCGAAATTTTTCGAAAATTTAAAGTGTTAGAAAATTTTCAGGATTTTTGAAAATTTTAGTTGGTAAGAATAAATTAATAATTTAATTGAAATTAAATTGGTTTAGTTAAAACTGAAGTTAATAAGTAAATAAATAATTTTTACCCAGTTATAGGGTTTGTTTTCTACCTTAGCAATTTCGAGGACGAAATTAATTTAACGGGGGAAGAATGTAACGTCCCGTATTTTTATCGATATAATAATTAATTTATTTAATCATTTAAATTGTGATTTAGAGATTTATATGGTTGTTTAGTTAAATAATATTGAATATTTAATTAATATAAGTAATAGAATAATATATTTAATTGTGAAATAGTCGGAAATAGTGAATTGACAATATTGTGTGAACTGGATTATTTATATGATTTAATTCAGTTTAAAATTGAATTATAATAACGAATATATTTAATGAACGATGGTTGAACGTATTAATTATAATATAATTATAATCGAGCCCGTAATGGCATGGCAGTTCGTAATTTGGCGATTCGAACTTTAAACGAATATACAGAATCCGTTTTAAGTCGGAATTCTGTGAAACAAGAAACGTTCGGAGCTGGTAAAGTATATTTTTCTAATGAAACAGAAAAATCGATATTTCGTCGTGTAGATTGTGAGTTATGTCTAAATCAAATTTTCGAAAAGGCGCTATGGAATTCCTTTATAATTTATAATGATTTATTTATATTATAAATGGATTTTCAATATAAATTGAATACTGATATGATCTGGATTTGAAATGTCGAGTTATAAATTCAGATAGGGATATGTTCCAGCTAAATAATATTCTATGTGAATATATACGATAATATTTATTTATAAATATTTAATTCAATTATTTTTAAATATATTAATATTTAAATGGTTTTATTTAGGGCCTTATAAATAGTCAATTTTGCAAACGAACTCCGATTTCGATGAAACTAATTTTGTTGGATCCGGAATATAAAATTATTATTAGATTTCAATTTTCATGATTTTCATAGTCAGTATGTGGCCGTACGGAATTTTATTGTGAAATACAGTCAATAATTTGACTTTAAAAATACACTATGTGAGAAAACGAATTTGGAATTCAACGAAACAATTTTCGTTGGGTTCGTAATGTCAATATATGTAACAACCCGGAAATCCGAGCCAATTAAAAAATTTTATTTTGGCAATTTTGATGAATTTTGAATATTTAAAATGAATTATTTTAAATAATAACGACGAGAAATTTATTTTGAATAGAATTAGAACGTATATATTTATATAGATCATCGTTTGAATATAAATAATTATTTATAATTATAAAAGGAATTGAAAATGGCGCTTTAGTTTGAAAATTCGATTTCAAATTTCAAATGAATATACAGAATTCGTTTTAAATCGGATTTCAGCGAAACAAGAAATATTCGAATCTGTTTAATCATATCTTTCTAACGGATGTAAGAAACTGAGATTTCGTTTTAAAAGTTGAGAGTTACGTCCAGTTTAAAATTCAGAAAATTCGCTGTAGAATTTATATATATTTTAATATATATAAAGTCCCTTAGAAATGGAAATTTTGCAAACGACCATGGTTTTCGACGAAACCACTTTTATTGGATCCGGGATGTCAAATTATTGCTAGGTTCCAAAATTCATAATTTTCTGAATCGATATGTGAGCGTGGTGAAGTTAAACGTGTTTTAACAGTTTCAGTCAATTTTGATCGACCAGAAGATGACCATTTTTCAAACGGTCTCAGAATTTGACGAAACTAGTTTTGTTAGGACCGTATCGTCAATACGAAGCTAGAAATATTTTTTCGGGAATTTTTAGAGATTGTATGTGGTCCTGGTAATTTGAAATGTGCGTTTGAATTGAATATATATATATTTGTATTGTAAATTTAGCAGAAACTGATCGTAACGGCCGAATTGGCATACGAAACATATCCCATTATGTTTGGAATGGGGGTATTTAGCTATGGGCGACAGTCGTTGGGCTCGATTTGGGATTCGAAAGAAAAGTCAACCTTACAGAGAATAAATTAATTTAATAATTAAATTATTATATTTATATCCTTCACTCCTTCCTTCCTCTCAGTTAAAAATCGGTTTCAAAATAAAAAAAAGTCCAAACCGCTGTAGCCTTAACCGCCGCTCCACCCCAACATCGCTTCATCGCCTGAGCTCCGTCCGTCGCGCCGCCACCTCCCCATCTAGGCGCCACCTCTCTCCGACCCCCTCTTCTCCTTCTCTTCCTCTTTTGTGACGACCCCAAATCCCGTTCTTACGGAGACAAGGGTAATCTTTGGAATATAACACAGAAACAAATAATAGCAAAACAAAATTAAATAAATACACCAAATAATGAACAATAGAATATACTGGATATTAGTAATCATCAGAGTTACACAGTATACAGGATCTTACTTAGTACAAATACAGTTCAGCTATACATAAATGTCTACAGCGGAAAACAAACAAAATATGTACAATAGGAGCTGTACAGCATAAAAAGAGATAAATGATAGAATCCATCTTCAGCTCCAGCTATCCAGGAAGAACTAGCTAAACCTGAATACAAGGCTGCCCGTGTAGAAAAAGGGGGCACCCGAGTTTGAAAGTGAAACAAACTACGAGTCAGTCATGGGACTGGTATGAAAAATCTACTCAACACATATATAATATGGCTAATCACAGGACCACGCCACTTTCATGGAACGGGTTTACTCCATTGGATTGCCAGTGCTTTAAAACAAATCTTTCTTTTAAACATCGCTATGCTTTTTATAAAAATGAAGCCATTATAAGACTCAGTTCCCATCACACAATGCAACGCAAACCGGAGGATAGAGTTTTTACCTTATAACGGCCAAAATATGCTTGATACGAATAAAACAAAGGCATTTGATATTATTGCTAGTGTTTATATGTTTTGAAAACAATTTCAAATCATAACTATCAATCATAGACGGCATTAATGCCCCATACCACTATGTCGCCATATATAGGTATACAATCAAAACCGCACAGTCAAGTATTTGGAAATTGTATTTCCATCATGAACCAAGGCAAAAGATAGTCCTTACCGAATTCGAGACGCTCTAGCCCGCCCCTCAGGATCAGAGCTCGAGTGACCCTTGGATCGTCAGGGCCGGTCCACCGATGTGGATTAAAATTCCTGAACACTGCGTTTCCCCACCCTTTGGGGTGTAAATGAGCCAACGAATAGCTCCATCGGACCCGGATTCGTCCGATCTAACCGAGGCGCCTCGCAACAGCAACAACCACACAGGTGAAAAGTATATAAATGTCAGGGATAGTAGGTCACTGACACCGCCCTAGCTAGAAAGAAACGCAGGCCCTCCCTGATGTCCTCTCCCGTTTCTGGTTCATACCGGGGTGTGAGGCTCGCGATTTTACGTTATACACAAAGCTACGCCACACAGGCGGTGCTTTGATCATCACCACAAGACTTTGTTTTTCAATAGAAGCCCTGATCACTGCATCTTAGCATGCTACACAGGCAATTCATGCCATGCGACTGATGTCCATCGATATACAACCTCTGAGCTCGTGCGTTTCAGAGAAGGGCATTAAGCAAAAGAATAAATTCTCCGCCGCCAAACAGATGTATATTTAATAGAGATCAATCAACACAGAATAAAATCCAACGTCAGACACACAGTCCATTTACAAGTCCATTCTGGGTCTGAACGAAACCAGAGGCACTAAATACCTCGCAAACCCATCAATCACCACGTACGTCTGGACGATCACCACTCATTATCCATATTTCGGGATGCCTCCCAATCAGGACCTCGGTTACTATCCAAACGAGGTGAAGATCTCCGGTCTTCGACCACCGTCTTCATCTTCGACTTTTAATCGTCGGTCAATTATTTGAAATGAGAATTAACTCGGCCTTTTCAAATAATTCACGTATATTTAGAATTTCAGATCAATTTATTTCAATGGTTAAATCATTCGACAACACCAATTTTGTTCTTTAATGTAATTTTCACACCAAACACATCCAACCATCAATTACCACATAAATCGAGAAAATTCAGTTTACTTCCATTCCATATCATTTATGATATTTTATAACGATTTATCGCTATTTTTATTTATTTTAAAATAGCCAATTTATTCAAAACGGCGCTTCGGGCCATAACGCTGCCGTGGCGCTGTTTTTCTTCAGATTTGATTTACACATATCTGAAAATCTAACCGTTGGATCTTCACAAAATTTACGTCATTAAAAAGGTCTTTTCAAAACGAATCCAACGGTTCCAGTTTCGGGAAAATCCGACAGTCGGGTCTCCCGGTACAATCGTTTGAGGTTTCGATTTCAAAATACGAACTGCAGCGTCGTTATTCGATTTAATATAATTATATATATATATAAATATAATCGTTTCTGGCACTGTTTTTCTTCAGATTTGAATTAAACATTCCAGACAATCCAACCGTTGGATTTTTACAAAGTTGGTGCCGTTGGAAAGATATTTCCAAGGCGAACCCAACGGTTGCGGTTTCGGGAAAATCCAATGGTCGGATTTCCCGCACTAGTTGTTTAAAATCACGGTTTCAAAACACGAACTGCACGGCCACGTTTCGTTTTAATTTTATTTATATTTACATATTTATATAAATATAGTTCATTCAACAATTTCAATATCGTTCTCACTTCAAATATTTTACTAACGCCTTTAAATTTTGGAAAATTTCGCCATAACCTCCTTTGTACGGGAGGGGCTGCGAAAATTCCCAAATAGCCACACGGGCGTCTTATGTTAAAAAGAAAAAGAAAAAGCTAAGCGGCTAGCCAACAGGCTCATAAAATCATCACCCAAACAAAACAGTAAATGTGTACCTATTTGTCGGGCACAAAATTTTATTCCTCTTCTCTTGCCCCTTTGCTATAACATGTTCAATAAATATGCATGTACATATATACAGTTCTTATCACTTATCATTTTCCATTCAACTTCATATTTGATTCCATTTGGTTTAAAAGCACCATTCATTCTAATGTTGCATGCATAGGCAAAAATCATATCATTAGCTAATTAATGAATATTTCGACTCATGCCTATTTATTTGAACGAGTTGCTATTTTTAACACTTCACATTTCAACAATTCATGTATATAATAAAAATGTGATTTTTATTGTAAAACAATTCATTTCAAAACACTATTATTTTATATAGTTTATATAGGTGATAAAAATAAGATCTTTATTATAAAACAATTTCTTTTAAAACGAGATTATTTTACATAGTCCATATAGTTGATAAAAGGTGTTTTTTATTATGAAACAATTTATTTCAAAATATGAATACCATTCAACACATGAATTTCAATTCAATGAATGAATATCGATTCAACACATGAGGGTTTTCTATAGTTTCTATATATAGATAAAAATGTGATTTTTATATTTAAAACATGAATACCATTCAACACATGAATTTCTAATCAACGAATGAATATCGATTCAACACATGAAGGTTTTCTATTCAATGAATAAATATGGTTTTAGCAAATGAAAATAATTCAAACACATGAATATTATTCAAAATTTCGGCAGCATAACGGCAGGGTAGTTAAAACCGGGACCGTCCCTAGTACGGCTCCTCGCTCTACCTTCAAACCTCGCGGTTTTTGACAATGGAGATCATGCATCTAGTTCGCACGCAGGCGTCATGTATATATTTATTTCATTTCCACAAACTAATCCTATGTGGTTTCAACCAAATATTTCTCAACCACAAATGGGTATTTTTCAACCACAATCAATCAATATCAACCACAAACAATCCCAAACAACCATTCGCTATCAATCAATTTTCACACCAATCACAACCAATAAATATCGTCCATGGTTTGTGGACGAGGGGCGTATATATATATATATTTATATATAGCAATTCACTTCTATTTCAACACATATATAATTTTTACAATGCATATATAACTTATACATCGAACGTACAACTTATACAACGCTTATACATGAGGTGTACAACGCTTATATAACTCATACATCGACTATATAATTTATACATCGTCGTTTTCCATATTATTTATAAATTAGAAATCTCACATTGGGTTCCACTCCACCAAAAATAGCAGAAGGCTCAGAAAAATATGCGGTCTCTTCTAAAATGCAGAAGACGTCCACACGAGTCCACTGCCTCTTGTTTCGCTGAATTTCGTCTAGAAACGAAAAAGATACGGGTTTTAACGCGTTGATGACATTTAAAGGATAATTAATGAATTAATTAGTTAAACATGATCACCTTCTTCCTCGTTTTGCACTACAGAACACCTCCGAACAGTGCTTCCAAACTAGGGTTGGATCTTGCGCTCGCTACAACGACCTTGACGACGATCAGACCGCCCCTCCTGCTCCGTTGCCGTGAACCGCGCCTGCCGCCACCCTTCTTGTCAGTTCCGATCGCCTGCGCCGCCCAGAAAATGGCCTCGAACGGCCGACCTTCCCAGCCCTAGATCGAGCTCCATAGCTAACAAAATTCGAGCCCCCTTATATGGATTTGAAGCATGTTCTTTGATCTTCAATTTTCTCTTCAGGATCACATGATAATTCGGAGTAGATTAGGAGAAAAATCGAAGGAAAGAATCGAACACGAACCGCCGTTTATTTCCTGGAGACGGCGCAGATAATTTAGGGTTTTTCTGAATTCTGATTGGGCGGCGAGTATTTATAATATATTTTTATTTTATTTTATTTCAAAAATACCCTCCTTGTGAAACGAACCCCAAATCAAACCCAACGACTGTCGTTCCTAGCATTTTACCCCCATTTCGAACACAATGGGATATGTTTCGAAGGCCCATTCGAATGTTTCAGTCAGTTTTCCTTCAAATTAAAATATAAAACATTCAATATTTAATTTGAACGTACATTTCAATTTGCCAGGGCCACAAACTGATTCGAAAAATTCCAGAAAAATAAATCTAGCTATGTTTTGACAATACGGTCCCAACGAAACTAGTTTCGTCGAATTCTGAGACCGTTTGTAAAAAGGCCCATTTCTGGTCGATCCAATTTAACTGTAATTGACCAAAACACGTTTTCCTTTGCCACACTCACATATTAGCTTCAAAAATTATGAAATTTGAAACCTAGCAATAACTTCACATCCCGGATCCAACAAAAGTGGTTTCGTCGAATTCCGAGGTCGTATGCAAAATGGCCAATTTCACGGGCTATATAAATTCCATAGCGACCTTTCTGAAAATTCATTCGGCCATAACTTTTGCTTTCCGCTATGAAAATTCAATTTTTCGGATTCGTTAGAAAGGTATTCACTAACATATTTAAATATTTTTGGTTTCACTAAAATCCGCTTTGTTTTGCACCCGGTACAGTCCGATTAAGTTTGAATTCAATTTTTGAAACTGCAGCGCCTTTTCAAGCCTTGTTTATAATTAGAATTAATTATATTCATTTTCAATTGTCGATTCAAACTCAGTTTTCATTGCTATTATCTAAAATATTTATTTTAAATATTTAAAATCCATTATTTTAGCCAATTTAAAAATTTTAAATTGGTTCAGATTTTCTGGGTCGTTACAATCTCCCCCACTTAAAACTTTTCGTCCCCGAAAAGGAACAAAGTCGAAAGTGGTTTGATAAATCTACAATCACACATCACAACAACCAATCCAATTGTTTTTAACTTTTCAAAATCATACAAATTAATTCATATATTCTTTTAAAATCATTCAGACTATAGAATTAAAAGTGCACATCCATGGAAAGTAAATAACAGCAGAGTAGAGAATTAAATGGTAATGCAAAGTATGGTAAATATACCTTGCACCGGAGTCAATCAGAGATATCCACTCGGCATGTAGGATAAGCTTTCTGAATGTTCTCCTCAGTTTCCCAAGTACAATCTCGCGGATCCCCACTCCATTGCACTTTGACTAAGTGAACCTTCTTGTTCCTCAGCTCCTTGGTTTCTTTGCCGATAATCTTTAGCGGCTCTCTTCTCATAGCTAATTCTGGAGTAATTTCAATATCCTGTTGAGCTGCTTCTTCCACGATCAAGTCTGGATCATGAACGTGCTTTCGAAGTTGAGATATGTGAAATACATCATGAACTCCAGGCAACCAATCCGGCAATTTAACCCTATAAGCGAGAGTCCCGATCCGTTCCAGAATAGGAAACGGACCTATGAATTTGGGCGCCAACTTTCCAGTTTTACCGAACCGGATTACTCCTCTCATCGGCGATACTTTCAAATATACATAGTCGCCAACAGCAAAGGATATATCTCTTCTTCTCCTATCGGCATAGTTCTTTTGTCGGCTTTGAGCGGAGAGTAATCGCTTCTTAATAAAATCGACTTTGTCGGCAGCTTCTCGAATCATATCGGGACCCAACACAAGTCTATTTCCAGGTTCGACCCAACAAGCAGGAGATCGGCACGGTCTACCATACAATGCTTCGAATGGCGACATTGTCAGGCTTGCCTGGTAGCTATTGTTATAAGAGAATTCAGCCAAATGCAGATGGTCTTCCCATGATCCACCAAAATCTATAACACAAGCCCGTAATAGATCTTCTAAAATACGATTCACCCTCTCAGTCTGACCGTCTGTTTGAGGATGATAAGAGGTGCTCAAGTTCAACTTCGTTCCTAGCTCGACTTGAAATGCTTCCCAGAATTTGCTAGTGAATATTGTATCTCTATCACTGACTATACTGAGCGGCACTCCATGTAGTCTAACTATTTCCCTGAAGTATATCTGCGCCAGACTCTGAGCAGTTCTGTTTGATCTGACAGGTATGAAATGGGCGGTCTTCATGAAGCGATCTACGATCACCCAAATACTGTCATTCCCTTTTCTGGTTCTGGGCAGACCATCAATGAAATCCAAAGAAATATGTTCCCACTTCCAACCAGGAACTTCTAGCGGTTGTAACAATCCAGCCAATTTCTGTTGGTCGCTTTTGACTAGCTGGCAAGTAGGGCATCGGCTAACATATATTGAAACGTCTCTTTTCATAGCCTTCCACCAGAATGTTCGTTTGAGATTGTTATACATTTTGGCCACACCAGGATGGATACTCAGCTTGGACTTGTGACACTCGTCTAACACTTCCCTTTTTAACTCTGGGATATCAGGAACACAAATCCTTCCTTTCAACCTCAAGGTCTCGTCGTTATCTATTTGAAAACATGAGGGTTCGCCTTTCTGAATCCTTTTAATCAAATCCTTAATAAAGTTATCCTCCTTCTGAAGAATAGATATTTTGTCAATCAAGGAAGTCGTGATAATAAAGCTGGCGATCATTACATTCTTTCGGCTCAGCGCATCGGCCACTACATTGGCTTTCCCGGGAGTATATATAATCTCAAAGTCGTATGCTGCAAGAAACTCCAGCCAACGTTGCTGCCTTAAATTCAGGTCTTTCTGAGTGAACAGATACTTTAACGACTGATGATCGGTAAACGGTTCAAATCTCTCACCCAGAAGATAGTGTCTCCAGATTTTCAAAGCGAATACTATAGCCAATAACTCAAGATCATGAGTTACGTAGTTCTTCTCGTGTGGCTTCAGTTGACGGCTAGCATAAGCAATCACTTGGCCTCTTTGCATTAACACTGCGCCAAGGCCTTCTCTAGAAGCATCAGTCCAGACCTTTAAATCCTGGTTGCCATCGATGATGGTTAACACTGGAGCAGTCGTTAGTCTTAACTTTAGCTCTTCAAAAGCCTCCTCACTTTCTGGAGTCCATTTGAATTTAGAGTGCTTCTTTGTAAGCTTTGTTAAATGACCAGATATCTTCGAAAAGTTTTTAACGAACTTCCGGTAATAGCTAGCCAATCTGAGAAAACTACGGACTTCAGTGGGGGTGCTGGGCTGTTTCCAATTTTGAATAGCCATGATTTTACTTGGATCCACAGCGATTCCTTCTTTCGATACGACGTGGCCCAGAAATTTCACTTCATCTTGCCAGAATATACATTTGGAAAACTTTGCTTTCAATACATTCCTTCTGAGGATTTCTAACACTTGTTCCAAATGTTTTTCATGTTCGGCCTTTGATTTAGAGAAGATTAGAATATCGTCAATGAAAGCCAGAACAAATTTATTCAATACTCCTCTGAATACTCTGTTCATTAGATCGACGAAGTAAGCGGGAGCGTTACATAAGCCGAACGGCATTACTAACCATTCGTAGAATAAGTCGGGGCCTCTGAACGCTGTCATTGGAACACACTCTTCGGCCATTCGAAGTTGATGGAAGCCTGTAGCTAGGTCCATTCGTGAAAATATTTGTGCTCCATTTAATCGATCCAACAAATCATCTATCCGCGGCAATGGATATTTGTTCTTTATCGTCTATTTGTTCAGATCACGATAATCCACACATAGACGTAGAGTACCGTCAGATTTTGGGACAAACACCACTACTGCTCCCCAATCGGAGAAACTGGGCCTGATTAGACCCTTCCATACTAGCTGTCGTGTTTGATTGTCAAGTTCTTCTTTCTCTTTCAAGGACATTCTTCGAATAGCGTGAACTACCGGCCTTGCATTGGGAATCAAGGCGATCTTGAAATCTATTTCTCTCTGCGGATGCAAGCGAACAACTTCTTCGAACACATCCGCATAGTTCTTGAAGACAGGGATATCTTTGATGAGATCTAGAATATTCTCTGTAACTTCAGGGATATTTTCTATTTGGGCTGGAGAAACATTCAAAGCTGCCCAGAAGTCTTTTCTATTAGATTTCTGACCTTCACACGGTATGGTTATATAACTCCCTGATTTAATCTTAGCTCTAACAACTCTCTCGGCGCATCTAACCTCTGCTTCATATTTGGTTAACCAATCCAATCCCAGAATAAGATCGAATTCATCAAAATTCATAACGACAGAGATAGTAGGGTTTTTATAGCAAGAAAAAGAGACAGGCACCCCACAAACCCAACTGAGACCGATAGAACCCCCAACTGGATTTTGGATAGTCATTGGTTCCTTGAGCTTCTTCAATTTTAAATCTAACTTCTTGACTGCACTCTTTGCAATAAAGCTTCGTGATGCGCCAGTATCAAATAGTACTTTAACTGGAATGTTTTTGACAGTTAGCGTGCCTTCTAAAACATCTGGCCTCTCTTGAGCAGACGAATATGCAGGCACTTCTGCCACTTCATTTACATATACTGTTCCAGGTTTTCTGAATAGCGGGCAGGCCTTTAAAAGATGACCCGACTGATGACATCCACCACATTTTCTATTCTCTTGAAATCCCTTCTTGGGTTGGAACTTATTCTTTCTTTGTTGGTTCCAACATTTGCAACTTATCGCCAAATGTCCCTTTCTATTGCAGCTTGAGCACATGGCAGTAGTTATTCGTTCGTTCCCAGATTCAGCCCTTTTCCTCTTGGCACTGGGCTTCTTATTGACCTTAGATCTCGTACTGGCTTCAGGAATATCAGTTTCCGACTCTGCTTTGTCACTAGAACTGACTTCTTCTTCGTTGCGTAACATTCCTTACTTATGGAGATCTTCGTACTGATAGGCCATATACATCATTTCAGAGAAAGGAAGCTTTACATTCCTCAGTACACTATTCTGATATCTCCTTTGCAGGCCATGAATAAATCTCAAATTTTTCCTCTTGGGATCTTGAATCAGATGAGGAGCAAAGTGAGCAAGTTCGTTGAATTTCTTATGATATTCTGGGATGGTCATATCACCTTGTATCAGATAAGAAAATTCATCACACAATCGCTCCGTCGCTTCAGGAGGAGTAAATCTTTCTAGGAAAATCACTTTGAATCTGTCCCAGGTGATATCACCTTCTGGATTATCTTTGATGATTGTTTCCCACCAGATTAAAGCTTCTTCTTTGAGCGCCCAAGATGCTACTAACCGTTTCTGGTCATCCCTCAGCTGGATACGCTCAAATATTCTTTCGACAGAACTAATCCAAGCTTGAGTTTGAATTATAGATTCATTGCCCGAGAACTGTGCTCCGTTTAGATTTCGATATCTCTTTAATAGAGCATCTAGATCGGGTTCTGCATTTCTCCTGTTTTTGACACTCATTTTTCTAGTACTTCTGCAATTAGCAGAACAAGTGTCAGGTCACAGAAAAGGTATGATTAAAATATAGAAACACATACTTCAAATGTAAATGTGTCTATCGAGGTGTAATTTCATTCTGCTTTATTCATACTAGGATATTGCTGATCCTATCTGTATAGAGTTACCCGTCCTAGAACACTACTGGTTCTATTTCTGAGGAGTTCATTCAAATGTTATATTCCAGAACTAAGCTTAACCAAAGCTCTGATACCACGTTGTGACGACCCCAAATCCCGTTCTTACGGAGACAAGGGTAATCTTTGGAATATAACACAGAAACAGATAATAGCAGAACAAAATTAAATAAATACACCAGATAATGAACAATAGAATATACTGGATATTAGTAATCATCAGAGTTACACAGTATACAGGATCTTACTTAGTACAAATACAGTTCAGCTATACATAAATGTCTACAGCGGAAAACGAACAAAATATGTACAATAGGAGCTGAACAGCATAAAAAGAGATAAATGATTGAATCCATCTTCAGCTCCAGCTATCCAGGAAGAACCAGCTAAACCTGAATACAAGGCTGCCCGTGTAGAAAAAGGGGGCACCCGAGTTTGAAAGTGAAACAAACTACGAGTCAGTCATGGGACTGGTATGAAAAATCTACTCAACACATATATAATATGGCTAATCACAGGACCACGCCACTTTCGTGGAACGGGTTTACTCCATTGGATTGCCAGTGCTTTAAAACAAATCTTTCTTTTAAACATCGCAATGCTTTTTATAAAAATGAAGCCATTATAAGACTCAGTTCCCATCACACAATGCAACGCAAACCGGAGGATAGAGTTTTTACCTTATAACGGCCAAAATATGCTTGCTACGAATAAAACAAAGGCATTTGATATTATTGCTAGTGTTTATATGTTTTGAAAACAATTTCAAATCATAACTATCAATCATAGACGGCATTAATGCCCCATACCACTATGTCGCCATATATAGGTATACAATCAAAACCGCACAGTCACGTATTTGGAAATTGGATTTCCTTCATAAACCAAGGCAAAAGATAGTCCTTACCGAATTCGAGACGCTCTAGCCCGCCCCTCAGAATTAGAGCTCGAGTGACCCTTGGATCGTCAGGGCCGGTCCACCGATGTGGATTAAAATTCCTGAACACTGCGTTTCCCCACCCTTTGGGGTGTAAATGAGCCAACGAATAGCTCCATCGGACCCGGATTCGTCCGATCTAACCGAGGCGCCTCGCAACAGCAACAACCACACAGGTGAAAAGTATATAAATGTCAGGGCTGGTAGGTCACTGACACCACCCTAGCTAGAAAGAAACGCAGGCCCTCCCTGATGTCCTCTTCCGTTTCTGGTTCATACCGGGGTGTGAGGCTCGCGATTTTACGTTATACACAAAGCTACGCCACACAGGCGGTGCTTTGATCATCACCACAAGACTTTGCTTTTCAACAGAAGCCCTGATCACTGCATCTTAGCATGCTACACAGGCAATTCATGCCATGCGACTGATGTCCATCGATATACAACCTCTGAGCTCGTGCGTTTCAGAGAAAGGCGTTAAGCAAAAGAATAAATTCTCCGCTGCCAAACAGATGTATATTTAATAGAGATCAATCAACACAGAATAAAATCCAACGTCAAACACACAGTCCATTTACAAGTCCGTTCTGGGTATGAACGAAACCAGAGGCACTAAATACCTCGCAAACCCATCGATCACCACGTACGTCTGGACGATCACCACTCATTATCCATATTTCGGGATGCCTCCCAATCAGGACCTCGGTTACCATCCAAACGAGGTGAAGATCTCCGGTCTTCGACCACCGTCTTCATCTTCGACTTTTAATCATCGGTCAATTATTTGAAATGAGAATTAACTCAGCCTTTTCAAATAATTCACGTATATTTAGAATTTCAGATCAATTTATTTCAATGGTTTAATCATTCGACAACACCAATTTTGTTCTTTAATGTAATTTTCACACCAAACACATCCAACCATCAATTACCACCTAAATCGAGAAAATTCAGTTTACTTCCATTCCATATCGTTTATGATAGTTTATAACGATTTATCGCTATTTTTATTTATTTTAAAATAGCCAATTTATTCAAAACGACGCTTCGGGCCATAACGCGGTCGTGGCGCTGTTTTTCTTCAGATTTGATTTACACATATCTGAAAATCTAACCGTTGGATCTTCACAAAATTTACATCATTAGAAAGGTCTTTTCAAAACGAATCCAACGGTTCCAGTTTCGGGAAAATCCGACGGTCGGATCTCCCGGTACAATCGTTTGAAGTTTCGATTTCAAAATACGAACTGCAGCGTCGTTATTCCATTTAATATAATTATATTTATTTATATATATATATAAATATAATCGTTTCTGGCGCTGTTTTTCTTCAGATTTGAATTAAACATTCTAGACAATCCAACCGTTGGATTTTTACAAAGTTGGTGCCGTTGGAAAGATATTTCCAAGGCGAACCCAACGGTTGCGGTTTCGGGAAAATCCAATGGTCGGATTTCCCGCACTAGTTGTTTGAAATCACGGTTTCAAAACACGAACTACACGACCACGTTTCGTTTTAATTTTATTTATATTTATATATTTATATAAATATAGTTCATTCAACAATTTCAATATCGTTCTCACTTCAAATATTTCACTAACGCCTTTAAATTTTGGAAAATTTCGCCATAACCTCCTTTGTACGGGAGGGGCTGGGAAAATTCCCAAATAGCCACACGGGCGTCTCATGTTAAAAAGAAAAAGAAAAAGCCAAGCGGCTAGCCAATAGGCTCATAAAATCATCACCCAAACAAAACAGTAAATGTGTACCTATTTGTCGGGCACAAAATTTTATTCCTCTTCTCTAGCCCCTTTGCTATAACCTGTTCAATAAATATGCATGTACATATATACAGTTCTTATCACTTATCATTTTCCTTTCAACTTCATATTTGATTCCATTTGGTTTAAAAGCACCATTCATTCTAATGTTGCATGCATAGGCAAAAATCATATCATTAGCTAATTAATGAATATTTCGACTCGTGCCTATTTATTTGAACGAGTTGCTATTTTTAACACTTCACATTTCAACAATTCATGTATATAATAAAAATGTGATTTTTATTGTAAAACAATTCATTTCAAAACACTATTATTTTATATAGTTTATATAGGTGATAAAAATAGGATTTTTATTATAAAACAATTTCTTTTAAAACGAGATTATTTTACATAGTCCATATAGTTGATAAAAGGTGATTTTTATTATGAAACAATTTATTTCAAAATATGAATACCATTCAACACATGAATTTCAATTCAACGAATGAATATCGATTAAACACATGAGGGTTTTCTATAGTTTCTATATATTGATAAAAATGTGATTTTTATATTTAAAACACGAATACCATTCAACACATGAATTTCTAATCAACGAATGAATATCGATTCAACACATGAAGGTTTTCTATTCAATGAATAAATATGGTTTTAGCAAATGAAAATAATTCAAACACATGAATATTATTCAAAATTTCGGCAGCATAACGGCAGGGTAGTTAAAACCGGGACCGTCCCTAGTACGGCTCCTCGCTCTACCTTAAAACCTCACGATTTTTGACAATGGAGATCATGCATCTAGTTCTCACGCAGGCGGCATGTATATATTTATTTCATTTCCACAAACTAATCCTATGTGGTTTCAACCAAATATTTCTCAACCACAAATGGGTATTTTTCAACCACAATCAATCAATATCAACCACAAACAATCCCAAACAACCATTCGCTATCAATCAATTTTCACACCAATCACAACCAATAAATATCGTCCATGGTTTGTGGACGAGGGGCGTATATATATATATATATATTTATATATAGCAATTCACTTCTATTTCAACACATATATAATTTTTACAACGCATATATAACTTATACATCGAACGTATAACTTATACAGCGCTTATACATGAGGTGTACAACGCTTATATAACTCATACATCGACTATATAATTTATACATCATCGTTTTCCATATTGTTTATAAATTAGAAATGTCACATTGGGTTCCACTCCACCAAAAATAGCAGAAGGCTCAGAAAAATATGCGGTCTCTTCTAAAATGCAGAAGACGTCCACACGAGTCCACTGCCTCTTGTTTCGCTGAATTTCGTCTAGAAACGAAAAAGATACGGGTTTTAACGCGTTGATGACATTTAAAGGATAATTAATGAATTAATTAGTTAAACATGATCACCTTCTTCCTCGTTTTGCACTACAGAACACCTCCGAACAGTGCTTCCAAACTAGGGTTGGATCTTGCGCTCGCTACAGCGACCTTGACGACGATCAGACCGCCCCTCCTGCTCCGTTGCTGTGAACCGCGCCTGCCGCCACCCTTCTTGTCAGTTCCGATCGCCTGCGCCGCCCAGAAAATGGCCTCGAACGGCCGACCTTCCCAGCCCTAGATCGAGCTCCATAGCTAACAAAATTCGAGTCCCCTTATATGGATTTGAAGCATGTTCTTTGATCTTCAATTTTCTCTTCAGGATCACACAATAATTCGGAGTAGATTAGGAGAAAAATCGAAGGAAAGAATCGAACACGAACCGCCGTTTATTTCCTGGAGACGGCGCAGATAATTTAGGGTTTTTCTGAATCCTGATTGGGCGGCGAGTATTTATAATATATTTTTATTTTATTTTATTTCAAAAATACCCTCCTTGTGAAACGAACCCCAAATCAAACCCAACTACTGTCGTTCCTAGCATTTTACCCCCATTTCGAACACAATGGGATATGTTTCGAAGGCCCATTCGAATGTTTCAGTCAGTTTTCCTTCAAATTAAAATATAAAACATTCAATATTTAATTTGAACGTACATTTCAATTTGCCAGACTGATTCGAAAAATTCCAGAAAAATAAATCTAGCTATGTTTTGACGATACGGTCCCAACGAAACTAGTTTCGTCGAATTCTGAGACCGTTTGCAAAAAGGCCCATTTCTGGTCGATCCAATTTAACTATAATTGACCAAAACACGTTTTCCTTTGCCACGCTCACATATTAGCTTCAAAAATTATGAAATTTGAAACCTGGCAATAACTTCACATCCCGGATCCAACAAAAGTGGTTTCGTCGAATTCCGAGGTCGTATGCAAAATGGCCAATTTCACGGGCTATATAAAGTCCATAGCGACCTTTCTGAAAATTCATTCGGCCATAACTTTTGCTCTCCGCTATGAAAATTCAATTTTTCGGATTCGTTAGAAAGGTATTCACTAGCAGATTTAAATATTTTTGGTTTCACTAAAATCCGTTTTGTTTTGCACCCGGTACAGTCCGACAAAGTTTGAATTCAATTTTTGAAACTGCAGCGCCTTTTCAAGCCTTGTTTATAATTAGAATTAATTATATTCATTTTCAATTGTCGATTCACAGTTTTCATTGCTATTATTTAAAATATTTATTTTAAATATTTAAAATCCATTATTTTAGCCAATTAAAAAAATTTAACTTGGTTCAGATTTTCTGGGTCGTTACACCCGCCGCGCCCCCGAAGGCCAACCACCACCTCGCGCCCCCCTGCGCGCAACCCCCCTCCAGCCATCTCCTTCCCCCTCCGACACCGTTACCCCTCCCTCCTCCACTCTTCCAAACGAGAAGACCAAGCCCAAACGAGAACAACCGCCACCCCTTGCCCTCCTCTTCACTTCGATTCGCAAGAAACCCTCCTTCTTCGATATATAACTGTAAGTTTTAATTTTTATATACATTTCTTTATTTTATGTTTATTTTAGTTTTGATTATATTAGTGTGTTAAGCAAGATTAGATTTTTCTATTTAAGCAAAATTATATTTTTGTGTCAAGAAAGTTTAGATTTTTCTATGTAATCTCATCGATTAAAAAATGTGGTTTTTATATGAAGTTAGCGATGTTTTAAATATAAATAGGAGTTGTTTTAAAATTATAAATAGAGGTTGTTTTAAAAAAAAGGAGAGATTTCTAATTAGAGAAAGAATAAGATTTTTATAGAATAAAAATATAATTTTTATATATTGTAGAGAATAAAAATATGATTTTTATATAGTGTAGAGTATAAAAAATATGATTTTTATATATGTAACGAAATAAAAATCTGATTTTTATTAGTCATATAGTGAAATAAAGGTGTGATTTTTATGTTGAAAGCGAAGTTATAAAAATATAATTTTTATATATATAGAACGTTGATAAACATATGATCTTTATTTTGAAGTTAGATTATAAAAATAGAATTTTTGTATATGAAGTGCCGAAGAAGAAAAATATAATTTTTGTTCAAGTAAAGAGATAAAAATATAATTTTTATTATACGAGAAGTGGAATAAAAATATGAACTTTATTTTTATCGTGAAGTAGAGATTATAAAAATATGATTTTTATATAGTAGAGAATATAAAATTGCGATTTTTATATATGTAGTGAATACGGACGACGAAAGTGACAAAAGGCGAGCACGGCGAGATGTTCTACATATGAAGAGTCGTGGCGTTCGGTTTAGCTCTTTGTGAGAACTCCTCACTTTTAATTTATTTTCTAGTTGAAATATATACTAGGATGCAGACGGTGCTTAGCAGCACCCGACACCCGTCGTCCACAGACCATAGATGACTTGTTTGTTTGATTGCTGTGTTGTGAAATTTGATTGTGTGATGTGGAATGAAATAAAATATTTTATAGTGGAAAATATTTTATTGTTAAAAATATAATTTTTAAAGTGTATATAAAATAAATATTTATAAACAAATCGGACGATTTGTTTATATACACTGATTTGACTGATATTGATTGGGACGATAAATTTTACACATCGCCCAACTGCACAAATAAAAAATCTGTGTTTGTTGATTTGAAACCCCACACAGGTATTGGGATGAGATTTGACGTACGCTAATCCCGATTGTTTAGTTGTATGTCAATCGATGGATTGACAGACTGTGTAAGCGTTAATTATTAATATTTAATGCTTATGCAGTTGTGTAGTGCACTTTGGATGATGGTTGATGATTTATCGTTGCTGTTATATACATGTGTTGTAGAAAATCCATATAATTAACATATTTGGTAATTGATTGGGCCTCATTCAAATTTGGAAAATAAGGAATATTATAAAAATAAATTCATGTGTTGAATAGAAAATAAATTCATGTATTGAATTGAAAGAAAATTCATGTGTTGAATAGAAAATAAATTCATGTGTTGAATAGAAAATAAATTCATGTGTCTAATTGAAAGTAAATTCATGTGTTGAATAGAATAAACATTCATGTGTTGAATAAAAGCCGTGTTGATTAGATTGACGCCATTTTGACGTGAACAATATTTATATCGATTTTATTCATTTTTATAATGAATATAGAAAAGGAAGTGATTTCAAAATATAACGTTTTGAAAATATTATCATTTATATATATCTATCGATGATATGGAATATTCAATTTTAATTAGCAATTGAATAGGAAGTTGAAATCATTTTGAAAACGAATTTAAAGCGATTTATAAAATACGTTTTAAAAGGAAATCGATGAAATATATATAATATATTTATATTATATATATAATGGCCTGAATAGAACGCGCCGCGCTGCGGCAGTTTGCGAATTTCGACCATTGACTTCGAATTGACGTTGCGGGAGATCCGACCGTCGGATTCTCCTAAAACCGGAACCGTTGGGTTCGTACCGAAAAGAGCTTTCTAACGAATGTTAGTGATGTGAAATCTAACGGTTAGATTTGGAATCATGTCCAAATCAAATTTGGAAAAGGTTGCTGTAAGTGCAGTTCGATGGCCGTTGATGGAAATTGACTGTACGGCCTTGATAAAATTATTAAAAATATCAATAATTTGTGTAAAATCATAAGAAATGATTTGTGAAAAATTGGGATGAAAAATTCCATATTTGAAAAGATAAAAATAGAATTTTATCGAAATGAACTAGTTTTGAACTAGAATTATAAACCATTTATTTTTGAAATAAATAAAGTGAATTTGAAATGGTTTTGAAAATAACCAGAATTTCCGATAATTGAATTGGAATGGATTTGAATCGAAATTGTCTTTGGAATATTTCGATGTTGGATTTCGTGATGATACATATATTGTTATGGGAATTTGAAAGATATATTTATATCGTTATTTCCAATATGATATTTGTTGGTCGTAGAATTTGATATTGAATATAAGCCGATATATTTTCTATTCAGAGCCTTGTATTTAATATCAAATGTGATTTGGGTTTGCCGTGAATGGTGTCTTCATTAACACTGTTCTTAAACCCAGTTGAGAGAAAGATTATATCTTTTTATTTAGATTTAATGAAGTGTACCAATTAAATGGTATTTAATTGGAATTGAATTTGAATTGATTCTTGGGTTTATCGTGAACGGTGTTTTAAATAGCACTTGTTCTTTAACCCGATAATTAATGGAATGTGATTTTGGGTTTATAGTGAACCGTGTTTTAAATGACATTGGTTCTTTAACCCAGTTAAAGACAGGAGGTGATTTCCCAAGTTAAATAATCATTGATATTGATTTTTGGGAAGAGTAAAACCAAGTGGAGTTGTAATGAGTCTTTAATTAGATTGAAATGGTCCACAATGGAGTATCACTAGTTTTGCTCCAGGCGATAGTTAAATCTTTAATTAGATTTGAACGTGAAACGGTAATTGAATTTACCGATAACACCGTGGTGTTAGATATGAAGTATGACCAGCTTTACTTCATGGGATGAATAGGTTGGGATTGGGAGATATAATAAATGATTACTTCGGTGTGGTTCGCTAATCCCGACTAGTTTGAATTGATATTCAAAAGAAGATTAAAGAATAAATTTAAAGAATTTATCTTTGATAAAATTAATGGGAACCTTTCCCAAAGTATAAGAATATTTGAATAAAAGAATATTCTGAATTGGAATGAGGCGTATGTTGTGTTTGTGTAACACTTGTTTATTATATACGCGAGTTATTCAGAAAGACCGGGTTTATCCCATTCTGAATAACTGATTCGACGATGTGTCGAGGATGAAGACGGTGGTCGAAGACCGGAGGTCTTCACATCGTTTGGATAATTACTGATGATCTTGATTGGGCTGTACACCCAAGAGGAGGGAATCAGTTGGTGATCGTCCAGACTTACTTGGAGATCGATGGATATGCGAGGTACAAGGTGCCTCCGGTTTCGTTCAGACCCAGAACGGACTTGTATGGACTGTGTGTCTTACATTGGATATCATTCTGTGTGATTGATGGATATCGGTTGCATGGAGTGGTTTGCCTGTGTGGCATGCTAAGATGCAAATAATCAAGGCTTTTGTTGAAAAGCAAAGTCTTGTGGTTGATGATCAAAGCGCGGCCTGTGTGGCATAGCTTTGTGTAGAGTAAATTCGTGAGCCTCACACCCCGGTTGTGAACCAGAAACGGGAGAGGACTTCAGGGAGGGCATGCATTTCTTTCTAGCTAGGGTGGTGTCAGTAACCTACCAGCCCTGACATTTATATTATTTTCACCTGTGTGGTTGTTGCTGTTGCGAGGCGCCTCGTTTAGATCGGACGATCTGGGTCCGATGGAGTCATTCGTTGGCTCATTTACGCCCCCATAGGGTGGGGAGACGTAGTGTCCAGGGTTTAAGTTTAATCCACATCGAGTGGACCGGCCCTGACGATCCAAGGTGCAGTCACGGCTGTTCCTGAGACATGGTAGGCTAGATTGTCTCGAAGCAGTGGGGACGATCCCTTGCCTCGGTTCACAGAGGGAAATCCAATTTCCAATACGAGACATTTCAGTTTTGATTGTAAACCTATATATGGCGACATAGTGGTATGGGGCATTCATGCCGCCTATGATTGATACTTATGATTGAAATTGTTTTGACACTATACACTTATAGTAATAATAAAAGATGAAATTTAGCGTATCAAGCATTCTTTGGCTATTATAAGGTAAAACCCTATCGTCCGTCTTGTGTTGCATTGTGTGATGGGACCTGGGTCTTATAATAACTTCATTTTTCCAAAAAGCATTGCGCTGTTTTGACATATGCACTGGTATTCTTGGGAAGAAACCCAGTCCGTATTATACGGCATGGTCCCTTAATTTACTTTATTTTTAAAGTAAAGTTTTAAATAACTGTTTTTAGTTCTCACACCAGTCACATGACTGACCTGGAGTTTATTGTTTTAACCTAAACTCCGGGTACCCTTATTTTGACATGGGCAGCTAGTAGTTTTGGTTTTGCAGATTTATATCCACAGGAACCTGGTTTATTGCTGGAACGATACTCGGAAAGCTCTGTATCCGTGTATTACTTTCATTTGTGTTTTGTATTATTTTTCCGCTGCTATGTAATGTATTGTAATATCTGATATTTAGTGAATGTGTAATATTTATTTATACTCTGTATATTCTTGTATTCTGATGGAATTATTGTAATTAACAATGAAATGTTCTTCTGTTTGTGTTCCAATTTGTCGTGTTCTCAAAACAATCAGGGGTTTCGAACGGTCTTGGTCGGTTTAGTGATCGATGGGGATCGAGCGAAATTCCCAATTGTTACAATATATAGGTGTGCCAATTTTGGTCGGAATTGGATATCGGTTGTGATTATACGGAATTTTTAATGATAAATACAAGCAACAGTTCAATAGAAATAAATAAGATAATAAATATTAAAATATTAAAACATTCCTATAAATACAACACATATCCACTCTAAACCTAAAATTTTCTTCCTCCGGTCAACAAAGAATCGCGTTGTGCATTTCCTTCACAACTCCAAAATAGCAGGCATTCGAAATTCAAGTAAAATTTGTAAAAAAAAGTATAAAATCCTGAAATCAAATATGTTGAGCTTAGTTGGAGTCGCTCTTCACTCTAGTGCATGTATTAAGAGGTGCGATTCACATTTTATGGTTATTGGGTGTTTCCAGCGGAAGTGGGGTTCGAGAAATCTGGGAATTTAAGCATCGAATCAAAGAATGAAGGTTGCCACTGTGTTCACAAGGTCGAATAGCACTTCGCTGCTAACTTTTGTGGGATCTGAAGATAAAAAGAGACGCACGACTTTTGTACAGTGCCATTCGAAGTTGTTCGACGCAACAGAGATGATGGATTCGAGATCTATCAAAATGGTATGAGGATAGAGGGGAGCGTAAGAGAAGAATTAAGATAATTTTGGTTTAATTTTTAGTGGAGTAGAAAGGAGGGATTAAAGGTTTAAAGATTGCGTTAATGGAGAATGTTACTGTAGTTGCGCGATGCTCTGAAAATCGCAGGAGAGAAGTCGAAATCGAGTTCTATATTTGGGGTATGCTAGGGTGCGGATTTGAACGAGGTGCATTGCGGTGGTTTTTATTAGCATTTTCCTGAAGCGACGGGGAGGAATGAAGCTTGAAAAGGATTGGGACTGGTGCGTTGAACCAAGAGGAAGTCACGACATTTTTCTAGTGAGGGAGAGAGCACTATTGATGGCGGGTAAGGGTGATGGGCCATTTAAATAAAATAGTAAGGCCCAATTATAAAAATGAATTTTGTTTAACTTAATTTAAATAATGTATATAAATTGGTAATGTTAATAACTTTATCATACGATATCAGAATCCAATGAAACAAGATCCGTTGGGATTGTATAGACGAGGGCTACAAAATGGAACTGACTGGGAGTGAATTGGAGATCGTTACAATTTATAGCGAAATAAATTGTCTGTCTAAATCAACCGACAGTTATCGTTATTTAACGATGACCGTCCAATGTGAGTAAAACTCACTAACTCTGCCAGTTTATATTTTTATAAATATAATCTAGTGTTGATAAATGATGATTGATTGCTGTGTGTTGATTTTTTGGTTGAATTGTTGATTTATTGGTTGAAATTGTAGATAACGATATATATATATATATAAATCGTTAATCAAATATTGATTCTGTTTATCAGAATATTTCATATTGAAATGAAATCGATGTTATTTATATTGTTTAACTTCTGTGGATGCAGGGAAATAGGTCTATAGAGATCCAACTGGATTCCTCAATATTTGTAGTACTGTTTGTTTTCATATATTGTGATATATGATGTGTTGTGATTGATTATGATGACACTGGTCATGTTATTTGGTATTTTAAATACCATATGAATACTGGAATGTAAAAAGGAAATTTTCAAAGTGAATATTGAAAATGAAATATTTATATATGAAATAAATAGGATATGATAAAAGGTAATATTTGGAAAACAAATATTGGAAAATATAATTAAGGAAATATTTGGGAAATGAATAGAATTATATAAAAGGATTTATATAAAATGAATAGAATTATATAAAAGGATTTCTATAAAATAAATAGAATTATATAAAAGGGTTTATATAGAATAAATAGAATTATATAAAGGGAATTATAAATGAGATTTAAGTGTTAAAAATAAAAAGGAGATTTGTATGAATAATTCTACAAATAAAAATATAAATAGAATTTGGGTTTGAGAAATTGTTTTTAAATACGGAATCAAACTGTTTTGATTATATAAAGAAATATTATTCACATTCTATGTGAAAAATAGATTAAAATATATTTTGCAAATAAAATATAATAAAGGAATTTGGGGTTTGAATTAGCAATTTAAATTGAATTACTGAAATTAGAAACTGACTGGAAATTAGTTGAGTTGAATGGCTTTCTGGGTATCGATCTGATGTTAGTTTCGGCCTTCGGGGTTTATACTTGGGAAGTTGTTCTCTTACTAGTTTACAGTTAGAGACTGATAGAGATGGGAAGATATTGATGCATGAATCAGAAATGGAAACGTTTTCCAAAGTTAATAACGTATATTTTCTAATTTTAGAAAATAAGGAATTTATGAATATACGGAAACGATAAATGGGAAATTGGAAAATGATGATTGATCGGTAAGGTTTCCATTTGGAAATATGATCGTTGTTTGTACACGTGTTTTCCTTTGATAGTTAAATCACCGACTATCAAAGATTTTGACCATTTCCGTTGTCAATACGGAGAGGCCGAGATCAGATATATTATTTGAAAACCACTCTGTATGGCATTAGCGTTGCGAATCAAATATGATGAAGATAATTAAAGACGGAGTTATGCAAGGACTATTCAGTAAATCCTAGGTAGAAATTTCCTAAGATGGATTTACAGAATAGTACCTTCGGTCTGTTCAGTCCCAAGACGACCTGTATGGAAGAATGTCTGACAGAGTATATTTAATAGATCGCGTAAGTTGATCTCTTCAAACGTATTTATGTTTGGTGGCGGAGAAATTCGTTTCTCTTAGTTGTATACCCGTGGTATTTTTGGGGAAATCAATTTGTGATTTGGCGGGTATGACGATGTGACATTCAAAGTAAATAAAGGTGTGATTTGTACGTTATAGCCTCTAGCCTCACAACCTAGGAATGGTATAAATTTGGGTAGGTCGCATGGCTAAGTCGTTAGCTGCCAATTAGGGAGTATTGTCACCTAATCTAGAGAAATTCCATTTACTTCTATAATCTATTTCGATGCTGTCCCTTTCGGGAAACGGTTGCTGATCCGAACCGTTGGTGATAATACATTCGGTACACTCAAGCGAAATGAGTGACTGGTCATGTTTAGCCAGGGTTACAAGATGTTCTTGTTGAACCCGGTGTATTCCTCTCTAGAGATACACTGTCGGAAGGTGGTCCCATAACTTGCCAGTTGGAATTCATTACCCAATAAGCGCCCGAGGTTTTTGATTATATATTATGTATGTGGAACGTGAGATGAAAGCGTTTTGCTAGATGATTATTATATTGTGGTTGATAGACATTACTATAATATCAAATGAGTTTGATATAAAGGTTATCGTTCCTTTCAAAAGGTTTTTGAATGATAAATCAAGTGTTTTGGATTCTCATAAGGGAAAAACCCGTTCCATGTTATACGGCGTTGTCTTATGAGATATCATTTATTTTCTCAAACTGTTTTAAATGGTTTTACTCGTACCAGTCCCATGACTGACCCGGAGTTTATTTTGTTTTGTTTTCCCTAAACTCTTGGGTGCCCAATTTTGTACGAGCAGTCAAGTAGTTAGGATTTTACAGATATATTTGGAGAGCTTGGAGCAGGAGGCTTCAGGATTATATAGCTATTGTTTGTTTCCGCTGTGTTGTAAGTGTTGTACTTTGAAATGACATATATATTCAAGTACAAATTTGTGACGAACAAGGAATTTCGCTCGGTCCGAACCAGTCGCTAAACCGATCCAAGCCGTTCGAAACGCCCTATCGTTTGAGAACAGGACAAATCAGAACGCAAACAGAAGAACATTTCATTGTATATTACAACAATGCATCAGATTACAAGAATATACAGAGTACAAATGAATATTACACAGAAATATCAGAGATTTAAATTACATTTAAATACATCGCAGCGGAAAATAATACAATACACAACTAGAAAGAGATATACGGATACAAAGCTTTCCGGATATCATTCCAGCTGTAAACCAGGATCCTGTGAATATAAATCTGCAAAACCAAAACTACTAGCTGCCCGTGTCAAAATAGGGGCACCCAGAGTTTAGGTTAAAACAATAAACTCCAGGTCAGTCATGTGACTGGTGTGAGAACTAAAATAGTTAATCTTTATTTTTAAAGCTAGATAAATCAAGGGACCACGCCGTATAACACGGAACGGGTTTCCTCCCAAGAATACCAGTGCATGAAACAACATCGCAATGCTAAATAAAGAAAAATGAAGCTGTTATAAGACCCAGGTCCTATCACACAATGCAACGCAAGCCGGGGGATAGGGTTTTCCCTTATAACAGCCAAAGAATGCTTGATACGTTTAAAACAAATCATTTGATACTATTATAAGTGCATAGTGTATAAAACAACTTCAAATCATAAGTATCAATCATAGGCGGCATGGGTACCATATATCATGTCGCCATATATAGGTTTACAAATAAAACCGCAAATGTCACGTATTTGGAAATTGGATTTCCGTCTATGAACCGAGGCAAAAGATAGTCCTCAACCGAATCGAGACTGTCTAGCCCGAGCCTCAGGCAAGTACTCTGTCAAGCCTTTGGATCGTCAGGGCCGGTCCACCGATGTGGATTAAAATGCCTGAACACTACGTCTCCCCACCCTATGGGGTGTAAGTCTGGTTCGTCAGCCGACCAGAATGCATCGGCCGAAACCGATATAACCGAGGCGCCTCGCAACAGCAGCAACCACATAAGTCAAACTCGTCAGGGCGTGTAAAACCACTGACGCCACTTCTAGCTAGAAAGAAACGCATGCCCTCCCTGACGTCCTCTCCCGTTTTTGGTTCATACCGGGTGTGAAACTCGCGAAGCAAACGTTACACAAAGCTACGCCACAAAGGCCTGGCTTTGATCATCACCACAAGACTTTGCTTTTCAACAGAAGCCTCGATCAATTGCCACTTAGGCATGCCACACAGGCAATTCACTCCATGCGTTTGATATCCATCAATATATAACCCCTGAGCTCGTACGTCTCAGAGAAGGGCGTTAAGCAAGAGAATAAATTCTCCGCCGCCAAACAGATATATATTTAACAGAGATCAATCACACGGACTAAAATCCAATGTCAGACACACAGTCCATTTACAAGTCCGTTCTGGGTCTGAACGAAACCGGAGGCACCTAGTACCCCGCATATCCATCGATCTCCAAGTACGTCTGGACGATCACAAACTGTTTCCATCTTCTTGGGTGTACAGCCCAATCAAGATCATCAGTAATCACCCAAACGACGTGAAGACTTCCGGTCTTCGACCACCGTCTTCATCTTCGACTTATCGTCGTATCAGTTATTCAGAATGGGATAAACCCGGTCTTTCCGAATAACTCGCGTATATTTTATAAAAGTGTTACACAAACACAACATACGCCTCATTCCAATTCATCAGTCACTAACCGTAAATTAATCAAGAGAATAATTCCCCAAATATTAACCCCGAAGGCCGAAACCAACATCAGATCAATATCCAGGAAACCATTCTGCTTAGCCAACCGACAGTTAGTTTCTAAATTTCACATTCATAGGGAAATGTTCCCATTAATTTTATCCAAGATAAATTTCTTGAATTTATTCTTCTTTTGAATTTCGATTCAACTAGTCGAGATTAACGAACCTTACCGAAGTAATCATTGGTTTTAATTTCCCAATCCCAACCTATTTATCCCATGAAGTAAAACTGGTAATACTTCATATCTAACACCACAGTGTTATCGGTAAATTCAATTACCATTTCACGTTCAAATCTAATTAAAGATTTAACTATCGCCTGGAGTAAAACTGGTGATACTCCATTCTCGCCCTTTTCAATCTAATTAAAGATTCATTAAAACTCCACTTAGTTTTAATCGTTAACTGGGTTAAAGAATCCGTGTCATTTAAAACACGGTTCACGATAAACCCAAAGTCACATTCATTAATTATCGGGTTAAAGAACGAGTGTTATTTTAAAACACTGTCCACGATAAACCCAAAAATCAATATCAATTTAATTCCAATTAAATATCATTTAATTGGTACACTTCATTAAATCTAAATAAAAAGATTTAATCTTTTCTCAACTGGGTTCAAGAACAGTGTTAGTGAAGACACCATTCACGACAAACCCAAATCACATTTGCATATTCAATATAAGGCTCTGAATAGAAAATATATCGGCTTATATTCAATATCAAATTCTACGATTAACAAATGTCGTATTGGAAATAACGATATATATATCTATATCTTTCAAATTTCCATAACAACATCCGTATAATCACGAAATCCCACATCGAAATATTCCGAAGACAATTTCGATTCAAATCCGTTCCAATGCAATCATTGGAAATTCTGGTTATTTTTAAAACCCTTTTCAAATTCAATTTATTTATTTAAAAATAAATAGAATTATGTTTCTAGTTCAAAACTAGTTCATTTCGATAAAAATCTATTTTTATCTTTTCAAATATGGAGTTTTTCATCCCAAATCTTCACAAATCATTTCTTATGATTTTACACAAATTATTACTATTTTTAATAATTTTATCAAGACCCGTATAGTCGATTTCCATCAACGGCCATCGAACTGCACTTACAGCGACCTTTTTCGAATTTGATTTGGACATAATTCCAAATCCAACCGTTGGATTTCAAATTTCTAATATTCGTTAGAAAGCTCTTTTCGATACGAACCCAACGGTTCCGGTTTTTGGAGAATCCGACGGTCGGATCTCCCGTAATGTCCGTTTGAAATAAATGGTCGAAATTCACGAACTGCCGCGGCGCGGCGCGTTCTATTCAGGCCATTATATTATATATATAATATATATTTCGTCGATTTCTATTTAAAACGAATTATATAAATAGTTTTTAATTCGTTTCAAAAGCAGTTTCAACTTCCATTTCAATTCAAATCAAAATTGAATTCTTCTTTATAAATTCGGTTTAAAATTCATTTCTATTCAATTCAAATTTCAATTCAATTTGAATTCATTTCAATTCGTTTTCAATTCAATTTGAATTCGTTTTCAATTCATTTCGAAATCGTTTTCAATTAAATTCATTTCGAAATCGTTTTCAATTCAATTCATTTCGAAATCGTTTTATATTCAATTCATTTCGAAATCGTTATATATTCAATTCATTTCGAAATCGTTATATATTCAATTCATTTCGAAATCGTTATATATTCAATTCATTTCGAAATCGTTATATATTCAATTCATTTCTATTCAATTCAAATTTCAATTCAATTTGAATTCATTTCAATTCGTTTTCAATTCAATTTGAATTCGTTTTCAATTCATTTCATTTCGAAATCGTTTTCAATTCAATTCATTTCGAAATCGTTTTATATTCAATTCATTTCGAAATCGTTATATATTCAATTCATTTCGAAATCGTTATATATTCAATTCATTTCGAAATCGTTATATATTCAATTCATTTCGAAATCGTTATATATTCAATTCATTTCGAAATCGTTTAAAATCGATATAAATATCGTTCACGTCAAAATGGCGTCAATCTAATCAACACGGCTTCATAAATTTCTATTTTCAAATATTCTATTTCAAATATTTCTTTTTCAAAATAGTTGTTATTATCAAAATATTTCGTTCAACACATGACCAATCTCAATGAATGAGTACTGTCAACACATGAACTTTTATTTTATATTGATAAAGATGTAAATTTTATTACTAAAATATTTCGTTCAACACATGACCAATCTCAATGAATGAGTACTGTCAACACATGAACTTTTATGTTATATTGATAAAGATGTAAATTTTATTACTAAAATATTTCGTTCAACACATGACCAATCTCAATGAATGAGTACTGTCAACACATGAACTTTTATTTTATAATATTCTTTATTTTCTAAACTGGAATGAGGCCCAATCAATTACCATATAATGTTAATTATATGGATTTTCATACAACACATGTATATCATAGCATTGAAAAATAATCAACCATCAACCAAAGTGCACTACACTGTATAAGCATCAAATATAGATATCTAACGGTTATAACAGCATGTCAATCAATCGATCGACATATTTAATCAATCAGGATGAGTGAACTGCATATTTCATCCTAACACCCGTGTGGGGTTTCAAACAATCAAACACAGATTTTTATTCGTGCAGTTGGGCGATGTGTAAAATTTATCGACCCAATCAATGTCCTTCAAATAGGTGTACATGAACAAACCGTCGGGTTTGTAAATGAATATTTATTTATTCACATTCCCTATATTCATATTCACGTTAAAAATTATATTTTTAACGATAAAACATTTTATTTTAACTTATGAATTTCTATTCAATTCATTTATTCAATAAAATGATATTTTTATTTTTCTAACATATTTTAGAAAATTTCGGCGGCATAACGGCACGATACTAGAAACGGGACAAGGCCTAGCCTTATCCCCGGTCAAGTGAAGGCCCACGCCATTCACACATCATTCATATTCACCAAACAACCAAATTCAAATCAAATCATCAAACTAATCTATGCAACCAAACAAACAAGTCCATGGTCTGTGGACGATTGTGTCGGGTGCTACTAAGCACCGTCTGCATCCTAGTATATATATATATATATAACTAGAAAATAAATTTGAAAGGTGAGAAATTCTCACATATAGCTATCCTAGCTCCACGGCTCTTCATTTGCAGAAGTCTTCGTCGTTTCGCCTTTTTGTCACCTTCGTTGACCGTATTCTCTACATATGTAAAAATCGAATTTTTACTATGTTATTCAATATATAAAAATCGAATTTTGACTTCGCTACTCAATATATAAAAATCATATTTTTACTTTCGACTTTCAATATATAAAAATATGATTTTTCTTTCGAAACAAAATCCGTTTTTCCTTTAAAACAAAATCAGTTTTTACTATTTAAATACATAAAAATAAATTAAGTTTTATTCTTTAAAAAAAACAGTTTTATTCTTTTTTAAAAAAATCAGTTTTATTCTTTTTTTTTTAAAAAAAAAAACAAATCAGTTTTATACTTTTTTTTTTTAAAAAAAAACAAATCAGTTTTATACTTTTATAAATTCCAGTTTTTAAAATTCTACAAAATCAGTTCAGTTTTTTTTTTATAAAACCAGTTTTAAAATTCTTTTCTGTTTATATAAAATACAAATAAAATAATAAAAAAAAAACTTACGGCGAGGGGAGGGGGATTTCCACAGATCGACGGAGGTGGCTTCGAACTGGGCGGAGCGGTGGTGCTGTCTGGTGGCATCGCGATGGGTTCGAGGTGGAGGCGGTAGGGTTCAGGGCTTCGGGGTCTTCGTCGGTTTCGAGGGGTCTGGGTCTTCGATCGAGGGAGGGAGGAGCGGGGTCTTCGTCGGCGGTGCTTCCTGGACTGCGGCGCGATTTTAGATTTAGGGTTTTCTTTTTTTTTTTTTTTTTTTCGAACTGCTTCTGTTAAATGAAGTCGGGGGGGCCAGGAGGAAAGGTAAAGGAGGGAATGAAAATTTATATTTTTTTTTTATTTAATTATTTATATTTTGCAAAAAGGTTGACTTTTACATACGACCTCGAAACGAGGCCCACCGCCTGTCGCCCATAGCGTTTCACCCCCATTCCGAACACAATGGGATATGTATCGCCAGCTGATTCGATCGTTACAATCAGTTTCCTTTGAATTTGCATTTAAATCTCTATATTGAATTTTAAACGTACGTTTCAAATTACTGGGGTCACATACTAACTAGAAAAATTCCAGAAAAATATTTTCTAGCTTCGTATTGACGATACGGTCCTAACAAAACTAGTTTCGTTAAATTCTGAGGCCGTTAGAAAAATGGCCAATTTCCAGTCGATTAAAATCAACTGAAACTGGTCAAACGCGTTTTCCTTTGCCACGCTCACATATTGATTCGGAAAATTATGAAATTTGAAAGCTAGCAATAATTTGACACTGCGGATCCAACAAAACTGGTTTCTTCGAAATCCGAGGTCGTTTGCAAAATGTCCATTTTTAAGGGCCTGAATTCCATAGCGACTATTCAGAATTTTCAACTGGACATATCTTTTGATTCCCGCTATGAAATCTTGATTTTTCGAATTCATTGGAAAAATATTATCAATTAGATTCTATGATTTTTGGTTTCACTAAAATCCGGATTGTTTTGCACCCGGTACATTCAATTGAAGTTGGAAATCGAATTATCGAACTACCGCGCCATTTTCAATTCTATTTATAATTATATATAAATATTTATATTCTAACGACGACGTATATAATATAAACGTTCTAATTATATTCAAAACAAATTTCTCGTCGATATTATTTAAAATAATTCATTTTAAATAATCAAAATTCGCTAAAATCGCCAAAATAAAATTTTTAAACTGGCCCAGATTTTCCGGGTTATTACAATCTCCCCCACTTAAAACTTTTCGTCCCCGAAAAGGAACAAAGTTGAAAGTGGTTTGATCAATCAACTCTACGCTCGATCTGGCTTCCATTCTCTAACTTTTCAGTTTCTGAGAATTTTCAAAACTTCAAAAATTTGGCTAACACCCTAGATTTTCGGAAAATTTCGCCATAACCTCCCCTGCACCGGGAGCATCGGGGAATTTCAAATAGCTTCCCCGGTCCTTCAGATCTCAAAAAGAAAAAGAAAAAGCCAAGCGGCTAGCCAATAGGCTCACAAAATCATCATCACCCAAACAAAACAGGAAATTATGTAGTAAACATGTACCTATTTGTCGGGCAAACAAATTTTATTCTCTGGCTCTAGCCTCCTTGCTATGACCTGTTCAATGATATATATGTATATGCAAGCAAATGCGACCAATTTTCAGTATAACTCAATATTTGATGCTATTAGGCATAATGGTTCAAAATTAGCAAACAAATAAACAAACAACACAAACATCAATCAATTACTGAATTAGAGTTTCAAATTCATAATTTTGATACATAGTCAAAAATCAGATTTTTGATGCCAAATCACAACAATAAGCCCTATCTAATTTTGGTTCTCACACCAGTCTAATGGAAATATATAGATATTACACGTTCGTCGCTCGAATATAAATTCTGATGATGATATATCAATCATCAGGATCATCTCCGGGCGACTAGAGTGTAATTCTATATCTATCCAGTATATTAAAATTTCAAATACACGCGGATCAGACGTATACGCAAAATCTATATATACTGGATTGCCCACATCAATATAAATAAATAACCAAATACGAATAGTTGATTTAAATTTTCAAAACAAAATTTGTTTTCACTTTAAAAATATACTCTTCACACTCGTTCTAGGATACTACTGATCCTATCTCTAACGAGTCATTCCCTTTGGATATTACTAACCCAATATCTGATGAATTCTTTCGTATGGTTCTAATGTGTCTTGTTCTCCAAGCTTTGTAAACCAAAGCTCTGATACCACGTGTGACGAACAAGGAATTTCGCTCGGTCCGAACCAGTCGCTAAACCGATCCAAGCCGTTCGAAACGCCCTATCGTTTGAGAACAGGACAAATCAGAACGCAAACAGAAGAACATTTCATTGTATATTACAACAATGCATCAGATTACAAGAATATACAGAGTACAAATGAATATTACACAGAAATATCAGAGATTTAAATTACATTTAAATACATCGCAGCGGAAAATAATACAATACACAACTAGAAAGAGATATACGGATACAAAGCTTTCCGGATATCATTCCAGCTGTAAACCAGGATCCTGTGAATATAAATCTGCAAAACCAAAACTACTAGCTGCCCGTGTCAAAATAGGGGCACCCAGAGTTTAGGTTAAAACAATAAACTCCAGGTCAGTCATGTGACTGGTGTGAGAACTAAAATAGTTAATCTTTATTTTTAAAGCTAGGTAAATCAAGGGACCACGCCGTATAACACGGAACGGGTTTCCTCCCAAGAATACCAGTGCATGAAACAACATCGCAATGCTAAATAAAGAAAAATGAAGCTGTTATAAGACCCAGGTCCTATCACACAATGCAACGCAAGCCGGGGGATAGGGTTTTCCCTTATAACAGCCAAAGAATGCTTGATACGTTTAAAACAAATCATTTGATACTATTATAAGTGCATAGTGTATAAAACAACTTCAAATCATAAGTATCAATCATAGGCGGCATGGGTACCATATATCATGTCGCCATATATAGGTTTACAAATAAAACCGCAAATGTCACGTATTTGGAAATTGGATTTCCGTCTATGAACCGAGGCAAAAGATAGTCCTCAACCGATTCGAGACTGTCTAGCCCGAGCCTCAGGCAAGTACTCTGTCAAGCCTTTGGATCGTCAGGGCCGGTCCACCGATGTGGATTAAAATGCCTGAACACTACGTCTCCCCACCCTATGGGGTGTAAGTCTGGTTCGTCAGCCGACCAGAATGCATCGGCCGAAACCGATATAACCGAGGCGCCTCGCAACAGCAACAACCACATAAGTCAAACTCGCCAGGGCGTGTAAAACCACTGACGCCACTTCTAGCTAGAAAGAAACGCATGCCCTCCCTGACGTCCTCTCCCGTTTTTGGTTCATACCGGGTGTGAAACTCGCGAAGCAAACGTTACACAAAGCTACGCCACAAAGGCCTGGCTTTGATCATCACCACAAGACTTTGCTTTTCAACAGAAGCCTCGATCAATTGCCACTTAGGCATGCCACACAGGCAATTCACTCCATGCGTTTGATATCCATCAATATATAACCCCTGAGCTCGTACGTCTCAGAGAAGGGCGTTAAGCAAGAGAATAAATTCTCCGCCGCCAAACAGATATATATTTAACAGAGATCAATCACACGGACTAAAATCCAATGTCAGACACACAGTCCATTTACAAGTCCGTTCTGGGTCTGAACGAAACCGGAGGCACCTAGTACCCCGCATATCCATCGATCTCCAAGTACGTCTGGACGATCACAAACTGTTTCCATCTTCTTGGGTGTACAGCCCAATCAAGATCATCAGTAATCACCCAAACGACGTGAAGACTTCCGGTCTTCGACCACCGTCTTCATCTTCGACGTATCGTCGTATCAGTTATTCAGAATGGGATAAACCCGGTCTTTCCGAATAACTCGCGTATATTTTATAAAAGTGTTACACAAACACAACATACGCCTCATTCCAATTCATCAGTCACTAACCGTAAATTAATCAAGAGAATAATTCCCCAAATATTAACCCCGAAGGCCGAAACCAACATCAGATCAATATCCAGGAAACCATTCTGCTTAGCCAACCGACAGTTAGTTTCTAAATTTCACATTCATAGGGAAATGTTCCCATTAATTTTATCCAAGATAAATTTCTTGAATTTATTCTTCTTTTGAATTTCGATTCAACTAGTCGAGATTAACGAACCTTACCGAAGTAATCATTGGTTTTAATTTCCCAATCCCAACCTATTTATCCCATGAAGTAAAACTGGTAATACTTCATATCTAACACCACAGTGTTATCGGTAAATTCAATTACCATTTCACGTTCAAATCTAATTAAAGATTTAACTATCGCCTGGAGTAAAACTGGTGATACTCCATTCTCGCCCTTTTCAATCTAATTAAAGATTCATTAAAACTCCACTTAGTTTTAATCGTTAACTGGGTTAAAGAATCCGTGTCATTTAAAACACGGTTCACGATAAACCCAAAGTCACATTCATTAATTATCGGGTTAAAGAACGAGTGTTATTTTAAAACACTGTCCACGATAAACCCAAAAATCAATATCAATTTAATTCCAATTAAATATCATTTAATTGGTACACTTCATTAAATCTAAATAAAAAGATTTAATCTTTTCTCAACTGGGTTCAAGAACAGTGTTAGTGAAGACACCATTCACGACAAACCCAAATCACATTTGCATATTCAATATAAGGCTCTGAATAGAAAATATATCGGCTTATATTCAATATCAAATTCTACGATTAACAAATGTCGTATTGGAAATAACGATATATATATCTATATCTTTCAAATTTCCATAACAACATCCGTATAATCACGAAATCCCACATCGAAATATTCCGAAGACAATTTCGATTCAAATCCGTTCCAATGCAATCATTGGAAATTCTGGTTATTTTTAAAACCCTTTTCAAATTCAATTTATTTATTTAAAAATAAATAGAATTATGTTTCTAGTTCAAAACTAGTTCATTTCGATAAAAATCTATTTTTATCTTTTCAAATATGGAGTTTTTCATCCCAAATCTTCACAAATCATTTCTTATGATTTTACACAAATTATTACTATTTTTAATAATTTTATCAAGGCCCGTATAGTCGATTTCCATCAACGGCCATCGAACTGCACTTACAGCGACCTTTTTCGAATTTGATTTGGACATAATTCCAAATCCAACCGTTGGATTTCAAATTTCTAATATTCGTTAGAAAGCTCTTTTCGATACGAACCCAACTGTTCCGGTTTTAGGAGAATCCGACGGTCGGATCTCCCGTAATGTCCGTTTGAAATAAATGGTCGAAATTCACGAACTGCCGCGGCGCGGCGCGTTCTATTCAGGCCATTATATTATATATATAATATATATAATATATATTTCGTCGATTTCTATTTAAAATGAATTATATAAATAGTTTTTAATTCGTTTCAAAAGCAGTTTCAACTTCCATTTCAATTCAAATCAAAATTGAATTCTTCTTTATAAATTCGGTTTAAAATTCATTTCTATTCAATTCAAATTTCAATTCAATTTGAATTCATTTCAATTCGTTTTCAATTCAATTTGAATTCGTTTTCAATTCATTTCGAAATCGTTTTCAATTCAATTCATTTTGAAATCGTTTTCAATTCAATTCATTTCGAAATCGTTTTATATTCAATTCATTTCGAAATCGTTATATATTCAATTCATTTCGAAATCGTTATATATTCAATTCATTTCGAAATCGTTATATATTCAATTCATTTCGAAATCGTTATATATTCAATTCATTTCTATTCAATTCAAATTTCAATTCAATTTGAATTCATTTCAATTCGTTTTCAATTCAATTTGAATTCGTTTTCAATTCATTTCATTTCGAAATCGTTTTCAATTCAATTCATTTCGAAATCGTTTTATATTCAATTCATTTCGAAATCGTTATATATTCAATTCATTTCGAAATCGTTATATATTCAATTCATTTCGAAATCGTTATATATTCAATTCATTTCGAAATCGTTATATATTCAATTCATTTCGAAATCGTTTAAAATCGATATAAATATCGTTCACGTCAAAATGGCGTCAATCTAATCAACACGGCTTCATAAATTTCTATTTTCAAATATTCTATTTCAAATATTTCTTTTTCAAAATAGTTGTTATTATCAAAATATTTCGTTCAACACATGACCAATCTCAATGAATGAGTACTGTCAACACATGAACTTTTATTTTATATTGATAAAGATGTAAATTTTATTACTAAAATATTTCGTTCAACACATGACCAATCTCAATGAATGAGTACTGTCAACACATGAACTTTTATTTTATATTGATAAAGATGTAAATTTTATTACTAAAATATTTCGTTCAACACATGACCAATCTCAATGAATGAGTACTGTCAACACATGAACTTTTATTTTATAATATTCTTTATTTTCTAAACTGGAATGAGGCCCAATCAATTACCATATAATGTTAATTATATGGATTTTCATACAACACATGTATATCATAGCATTGAAAAATAATCAACCATCAACCAAAGTGCACTACACTGTATAAGCATCAAATATAGATATCTAACACTTATAACAGCATGTCAATCAATCGATCGACATATTTAATCAATCAGGATGAGTGAACTGCATATTTCATCCTAACACCCGTGTGGGGTTTCAAACAATCAAACACAGATTTTTATTCGTGCAGTTGGGCGATGTGTAAAATTTATCGACCCAATCAATGTCCTTCAAATAGGTGTACATGAACAAACCGTCGGGTTTGTAAATGAATATTTATTTATTCACATTCCCTATATTCATATTCACGTTAAAAATTATATTTTTAACGATAAAACATTTTATTTTAACTTATGAATTTCTATTCAATTCATTTATTCAATAAAATGATATTTTTATTTTTCTAACATATTTTAGAAAATTTCGGCGGCATAACGGCACGATACTAGAAACGGGACAAGGCCTAGCCTTATCCCCGGTCTAGTGAAGGCCCACGCCATTCACACATCATTCATATTCACCAAACAACCAAATTCAAATCAAATCATCAAACTAATCTATGCAACCAAACAAACAAGTCCATGGTCTGTGGACGATTGTGTCGGGTGCTACTAAGCACCGTCTGCATCCTAGTATATATATATAACTAGAAAATAAATTTGAAAGGTGAGAAATTCTCACATATAGCTATCCAAGCTCCACGGCTCTTCATTTGCAGAAGTCTTCGTCGTTTCGCCTTTTTGTCACCTTCGTTGACCGTATTCTCTACATATGTAAAAATCGAATTTTTACTATGTTATTCAATATATAAAAATCGAATTTTGACTTCGCTACTCAATATATAAAAATCATATTTTTACTTTCGACTTTCAATATATAAAAATATGATTTTTCTTTCGAAACAAAATCCGTTTTTCCTTTAAAACAAAATCAGTTTTTACTATTTAAATACATAAAAATAAATTAAGTTTTATTCTTTAAAAAAAACAGTTTTATTCTTTTTTAAAAAAATCAGTTTTATTCTTCTTTTTTTTAAAAAAAAAACAAATCAGTTTTATACTTTTTTTTTTAAAAAAAAAAACAAATCAGTTTTATACTTTTATAAATTCCAGTTTTTAAAATTCTACAAAATCAGTTCAGTTTTTTTTTTATAAAACCAGTTTTAAAATTCTTTTCTGTTTATATAAAATACAAATAAAATAATAAAAAAAAAACTTACGGCGAGGGGAGGGGGATTTCCACAGATCGACGGAGGTGGCTTCGAACTGGGCGGAGCGGTGGTGCTGTCTGGTGGCGTCGCGATGGGTTCGAAGTGGAGGCGGTAGGGTTTAGGGCTTCGGGGTCTTCGTCGGTTTCGAGGGGTCTGGGTCTTCGATCGAGGGAGGGAGGAGCGGGGTCTTCGTCGGCGGCGCTTCCTGGACTGCGGCGCGATTTTAGATTTAGGGTTTTCTTTTTTTTCTTTTTTTTTTTTCGAACTGCTTCTGTTAAATGAAGTCGGGGGGGGGGGGCAGGAGGAAAGGTAAAGGAGGGAATGAAAATTTATATTTTTTTTTTATTTAATTATTTATATTTTGCAAAAAGGTTGACTTTTACATACGACCTCGAAACGAGGCCCACCGCCTGTCGCCCATAGCGTTTCACCCCCATTCCGAACACAATGGGATATGTATCGCCAGCTGATTCGATCGTTACAATCAGTTTCCTTTGAATTTGCATTTAAATCTCTATATTGAATTTTAAACGTACGTTTCAAATTACTGGGGTCACATACTAACTAGAAAAATTCCAGAAAAATATTTTCTAGCTTCGTATTGACGATACGGTCCTAACAAAACTAGTTTCGTTAAATTCTGAGGCCGTTAGAAAAATGGCCAATTTCCAGTCGATTAAAATCAACTGAAACTGGTCAAACGCGTTTTCCTTTGCCACGCTCACATATTGATTCGGAAAATTATGAAATTTGAAAGCTAGCAATAATTTGACACTGCGGATCCAACAAAACTGGTTTCGTCGAAATCCGAGGTCGTTTGCAAAATGTCCATTTTTAAGGGCCTGAATTCCATAGCGACTATTCAGAATTTTTAACTGGACATATCTTTTGATTCCCGCTATGAAATCTTGATTTTTCGAATTCGTTGGAAAAATATTATCAATTAGATTCTATGATTTTTGGTTTCACTAAAATCCGGATTGTTTTGCACCCGGTACATTCAATTGAAGTTGGAAATCGAATTATCGAACTACCGCGCCATTTTCAATTCTATTTATAATTATATATAAATATTTATATTCTAACGACGACGTATATAATATAAACGTTCTAATTATATTCAAAACAAATTTCTCGTCGATATTATTTAAAATAATTCATTTTAAATAATCAAAATTCGCTAAAATCGCCAAAATAAAAATTTTAAACTGGCCCAGATTTTCCGGGTTATTACAAAATTTGTATTTCAAAGTTATGTTATATAGTATATTTTATTCATTACGCTGTGAGATTCGTGTTACTCTGATGTTGTTGGTATGTTCTTCTTCTTCTTCTATTCTAATTTTATTTCTTTCTATTTCTCACCCTCTAACTTCTTTCTATTGACGTTTCGGTATTTCCGATGCTTGGATAGTCGACATTGAGTTTATGTTGATAACCAAGGTCGCAAATCCCCCGGGTCGTTACACTTCAGTACGATCTTAACGAAGCAATAGCGAATTTTAGGAACTTTAGAAACAAATGAAGATGAGAAACTAAACTATAAATTAACCTGACTGTCCATATGTTGTTGAAGTGATTACGATTGCTAAAATGATGTTTATGTATTCTATGATGCTTGCTGCCAAGTTTGGTTGATATTATATTCATTGTGTGCATTATTTAACAAGTCACATTAAATACACGTCGATAAGCGCAAAGGAAATCATTTTCCTTTATTGAATATAATGATGAAAATGAAATGTCTAGACCATTTGAAAATGGTTTATAATGTTTTAAAAATGAAGAATAAATGCTTCTAAGTTTTGAAATGGAGTTTGAAAAGAATGTACAATTTGATGAAATTTTGGAGTATCTCGAAATGATAAATCACAATTTCATACCTTTAAAGGTGAATCTTTTATACATTGAAAAATATAAATTCAAATTTATGGAAGTAAGACTTTTCCGAACTCTTATAACTATAGCTTTCCAATGAATAAAAAAATTAAGATTTTGTTGAGTAGATTTTAAAATATAACTAAAACAAATTTTGAAAAACGTCGTGGTTTCGTAGTACAAAATCCAGAAAATACACTTATTAATTATAATTTTAAATTTAACCAAAATGTGGAACAAATCTTATAAATCATTTAAATATTATTAGTTTAATTTAAGTTGAATATACGAAGCTCCCAATAATAAAAAAGTTGTTTTAATCACTTTATCTAAGACAACACTTTTTATAGAAAATTTTGCAGCACTTCCCAATTAACAATTGAAATTAGAGTTTAAACATAATGGATCTCCTCCGAATATTTGTCGAATGTTTTTAAATGATTGATGAAGTAATCCGGAGATTGTTTTGATGTTCTATAAATTATTTAAAGATGTTAAATAATTAAATTAAATCAAACGGCTATAACATGCAAATGATTTAATCTTGGCTCTAATCAGCTAATGAGTATGCCTATTTTTGATATCCCGATATGGATGCTTAACAGAGGAAATGCTCACGAGCAACCAGTGCCCTTGCTCACCTGCCTTTTTCCTGGATGAGGGGTTGATACGGTTAAAATGCTAGAAACAATTAAATATAAAAGATCAAGTTTTCTCAAAATAAATAAATTAGATTTCTTGGAGATGATATTGTATTAAATATCAAATTCCGAGGATGGGATCCTTAATATCTATGAGAATTTAAAAGGTGTTTACAATGTTATTCGACAAATAATAGAGATTGAGCATAGAAATTGATTCGAGTAGAATGAGTATAATTTCTTTAGATCTATCATACTAAGATGGATATACCATCAATGAAGGTAAAATAAAATGGGGTTTAAAAGATTCAATATATATACCTGAATAATATTTGAAGTTATAAATCTTTAAAAGATATTTTATGAAGTATTGAATTGATAAATAAAGATCACTTAACACTACTCAAAAAATATTTTTGTGATGATTGATTCGAGGAGACGGGGGTCAGCTGGTGATTTCTATCTGAAAATCTCTTCGGATCATTTAAACGTTTTGAAGCAATGGAGGTTGAAGAAAGAAGAAATATAAAGATTGAATGAAGGGTTGTTGTCACTGATCCTCGAGGGGGGGGATTTACCATATTATAAATCGACCATAGTTCTGCGTTCAGATCTATAGTGCAAGAGCTTCTCTTTACTAGATCACACGATCTAGTCGAAGTAGTGCAATTGATTTATCCAAATCTAAGATGATTTGAATCGATCATGTCCTACGTTGCATTTATGATATATGTGTATTGATCTCCATGATTGTGCATCCATTTAGTGGGGTGGTAAGTAACTCTCCTGCGTCATATATACCCTTCTCTGAAATATGCGATCTCAGAGGTTGTATATTAGTAGAAATCAATTGCATGTGTGGGACTTGGCAATATGAAATTCGAAGTGAAGAACGTGCTTGAAGAAAAGGTAATTGGAGATGTAACACCCCACCTCCGTTAAGGTCACTCACAAAGGGAATGCCTTAACTTTGGGGGAGCATTTTAGTAAATAGAACAGAAACTTACAAGACAGATAAAATAGTACTTGAAAAATTTATAACTTTATTTCAACAGAAACCGAAATAAACTTGGTTACATCCTTTCAAATCACATTATCAAAATTCAAGTACAAAATATCAGTCTTGTACAAAAGCCTTCAGAATGCATAGTTTAAAATCATAATCCCCATAGAACGGAAGCTATACAGAGCCAAGCCATACTTTAAGCACTTCAAGCAGAAGAAATCCGGATCAAGCTAAAGTATTCCCTCCTTGGATAACCTGGGGGGAAACGGAAGAAAGGAGGCGAAACAACAAGGGTCAGACAAAAAGTCTGGCAAGTCCAGTGATTTTCAGTTATGAACAGATAATAATAACATGACATGAAAATAAAACTGGATGAGAGATAACTGTAACAGGTGTAACAGATATAATAGAAGAACATAATGATATAAGCTATTGTTTTACCCTTCTCTGTACTAATACTAGTATAACAGAATTAGGTGTCACCCTAATGTCTAAACTGAAACAGAAATGGGTACAGAAAAATTTAACAGAAACAGAATGCTAATAATGGGCCTTTACTACCCGATCAGAAACGGACAGAAGCAGAAACAGATTAATTCCTACGGAAACAGAATGTAGAATTAGGTGTACACTAGTAATGGGCCTTTACCACCCGAACAGACGGTACCACGCAGAAACAGACAGGTGTTACCACCCAACAGAAACAGACGGTACCAACAGAAACAGACAGAACTAAGTGTACCCTAAAACCCTACCCCAAGCGATCGGCTCCCTAATACATAAATATCCTGTGTCGGCCCCACAGTAGGGTGTATCACTCCCTAAAGTGACAACCAATTGGCACAGACCTATTTACAGATGTCACGACGTCTTACATCCTCAGAGGCAGACCGGGATCCATGCACCCGGTTGGAACGCACCATCAACACCCCTCGCCGTTATCAGAATGAACCGCTTATAATTAGTTCAGTAAGCGTGCCCGGACCCAACTTACTGTTGGGTCAAAGTTTTGATACCAGAAAGGGTTACTGACTAATATGGGTCCCAAACAACAGATGACACAAGTAATTCCCCTCCTAACCTTGTGTCCCCAGACTAACAGATTTCAGCTTAACTTTTCTACAAGTTTCAGACATACAAAATTTAGATTAACTAGTTCACAGATCAGACAATCAAGTTAACAGGTTTTCAGACTAACGGATCAGATGTTCGGATTAACAGGCTTACAGATTAACTGGTTACAGATTAACAGACTTACAGATTAACTGGTTACAGATTATCTAACTTTGTATTGGGCCTACGGATTCACGAAACGGGTTTATCAAATTCATTGGTCCAATTGGTTTAACCTTACCCAACACGTTTTAGACATCATAATTATCTCATATTTTCATTAATTAAATATTAATGCCCAAACCTCTCACATTAGACTGACAGTTTGCGGCTACTGGTTAGGCCGGTTGGTTCCGGGCAGGTTTCCGTCGCAAGCTGAGTCTAACCTCGGGTTTCAAGCACGTTATGACTAACTTCTCACATTAGAACCTATTGTTTGCGGCCACTGGAATATGCCGGGCGGTTCCGGGCAGAATTACGCCGCAAACTCATTCTAACCTCGAGTTAGCCATTTTCATCTTTGCGGCCAATTAATTAATGATTTACTATTTATGCCCACCCTAATATACAGGTCAATTATTCATAACTATAGCCAATTCAGATTATGTCAATAGCGGACTAATTTTATCAACTCAACAGATATAGCAGATAACAGATTTTTTTCCAGATTAGGCGACTTGACGGATTTAGCAGATTAAGCAAACTAGCAGATTTAGCATTTTCAACAGACTTAGCAGATGACAGATTTGGCAGATAAACAAATCTAGCAGACTAAGCAGTAGAGCAGAACTAGCAGATTAAGCAATATAACAGAACTAGCAGATTAGGCAATGTAACAAAACTAACAAATTAGGCAAATATAACAGATTTAATCATTTCTTAAAGTTTCACAAACATATCTTGCCTAATTATAAATCTTGCCTAAGTTCACATGCATAAATAATAGTCTTGATTCACAATATGATCATATACCCCATGTTTGCATTACATTTACATAGCATAGATTATGGTCATAATTTACCATATATCATATGTTTCAATTTTTATTAAACTTGCATAGTACAGAAGATCCATATATAAATTATACCAAATATAGTTATCGACTACTATGCATGTCATATATTCCAAAGATCCCTTACTTAGTTGTTTATTTACATTAATAGATACCCTACTCTCATGTAAATCTTTATACCTAAGCCATATTTTCTTTATCTCAAGTCATATGTTCAATTACCATTTATGTTATAAATATAACATGTCCAGTCATATGTCTCAAATTTATGTTCTAGCTACAGTCCATGTTCTTTCCTCAAATCAGTCACCTATTGGTCATGCCCAAAATATGCATCATTCATTTTATTGTCCCAAACATTTTAGCGTATGTTAATCTCTTATGAGATTGGCTCAGGCTCGTGGTAGCCTGGCTATAAAACAGAAAGAGGAAAGAGATACAAAATAAGATCTAAACAGAACAGAACAGATATAACCTCAGATTCAGATTTATAATTCATGTCACAATCAGAATTAACGTTTATATCGGAAAATAACTGTACTTGCCTTGATTGGATTAAAGAAAGAACTTTAATTGTTGTAGAATCGTTGCAGAAACTTTAATCTCTAATTTGAATTGAGTTTCTTAGGTTGATGTTGATTATCTCCTAGTTTTGATTCCAGCAGAGTAGCGACGCCATTTTTATTTTTATTTAGAACAAAGGCAGAGAAGAAGCAGAATAGAATTGTGTGTAGAGAAGGCTAGGTCTTAGGTTGTTTTTATAGGTGTAGCAATTCATTTCAGCCATCAGATTAACCTTAAAACCAATCCGGACCATCAAAAATCGTCCCTGGGCTTCAAAAACGTGTTCTGGACCGAAACAGGCCGACCAGGACGACCTGTAGGGGGGAGGTCGACACTATAGTCGACTCCCATGGGGGAGGTTGACTCCCAGGTCAACCCCCTGGTCGACCTGGCCCCCAGGTCGACCCTCAGGTCGACCTGCCCAGTTCTGTGCTGACCGAAACCTTCTGAATCTTCCACAGGCCATAACTTCTTCATCCGGACTCCGATTTTCGAAAACTCGGACTCTATTTCATGTAAAATTTCGAGAGGAACGCAATGGTGATGTCCATTTTACCAAATTCCTGATTCTTAAATTAATTATCCTCATTTTACTATCTTTTCCGTTACACACACCGTTATCGAACTAATTTTTCTTCTCTTTCATGTATTAATTAATTCTTCTTATGCATCACCATTATTTACCTATCATAAGCATATTTTCATATATTTTATGTGACGGCCTTGAATTTCGCTCGATCCGAATCAGTCGTTAAACCGATCTAGACCGTTCGAAACCCCTGATCGTTTGAGAACAGGACAAAACAGAACGCAGACGGGAGAACATTTCATTGCTATTACAACAATTCCATCAGGTACAAGAATATACAGAGTATAATTGAATAAATTACATTCGATAAATATCAGAGATTACAATAAATTACATAGCAGCGGAAAATAATACAAAGCACAACTGAAGGTGATATACGGATACAGAGCTTTCCGGATATCATTCCAGCTGTAAACCAGGATCCTGTGAATATAAATCTGCAAAACCAAAACTACTAGCTGCCCGTGCGGAAAATAGGGGCACCCAGAGTTTAGGTTAAAACAATAAACTCCAGGTCAGTCATGTGACTGGTGTGAGAACTAAAACAGTTATTAAAACTTTATTTTAAAAGAGAGTAATTCAAGGGACCACGCCGTATAACACGGAACGGGTTTCCTCCCAAGAATACCAGTGCATAGAATAAACAACGCAATGCTTTTTCGAAAAATTAAGTTGTTATAAGACCCAGGTCCCATCACACAATGCAACGCAAGCCGGAGGATAGGGTTTTACCTTATAACAGCCAAACATGCTTGATACGTTTAAAACAAATCATTTGATACTATAATAAGTGTATAGTGTCAAAACATTTCAATCATAAATATAAATCATAGACGGCATAGCATCCCATGCTACTATGTCGCCATACTAGGCTCTACAAATAAAACCGAAATATCACGTATTGGAAATTGGATTTCCGTCATGAGTCGAGGCAAGGGGCAAGCTCCTCTCCGCGTTCGAGACACTCTAGCAAATGCCTCAGGGTTACGCACTCTGGGCAACCCTGGATGCGGCTGGGCCGGTCCTCACTTACGTTAGAGGATTAGTTATTCCTGAACACACGTTTCCCGGTCCTTACAGACCTATAATCGAGACGCCTCATTCCAACAACCACAAAGGTGAAAAGTATATAAATGTCAGGGCTGGTAAGTCACTGACACCACCATAGCTAGAAAGAAACGTCGTGCTCTCCCAACGGTCCGTATCCCGTTTTTAACTCATACCGAGGTGTGAGGCTCGCGAATTCACGTTATACACAAAGCTGCCACGTAGGCGTGCTTTGATCATCAACCACAAGACTTTGCTTTTCAACAGAAGCCTTGATCCATGCAACTCAGTATGCCACACAGGCAATTCATGCCGTGCGACTGATGTCCATCGATATACAACCTCTGAGCTCGTACGTCTCAGAGAAGGGCGTTAAGCAAAAGAATAAATTCTCCTCCGCCAAACAGATGTATATTTAATAGAAATCAATCAACACAGAATAAAATCCAATGTCAGACACACAATCCATTTACAAGTCCGTTCTGGGTCTGAACGAAACCGGAGGCACTTTCCTCGCATATCCATCCATCTCCAGGTACGTCTGGACGACCACCAACTGTTTCCATCCTCTTGGGTGTACAGCCCAATCAGGATCGTCAGTAATAATCCAAACGATGTGAAGACTTCCGGTCTTCAACCACCGTCTTCATCTTCGACATATCGTCGAATCGGTTATTCAGAATGGGTGTAAACCCGGACTTTCCGAACAACCCGCGTATATGAAAAACAAATGTTACACAAACACAACATACGCCTCATTCCAATTCATTAGTCACTAATCGCAAATTAGCAAGAGAACAATTTCCCAAACATTAACCCCGAAGGCCGAAACCAACATCAGATCAATGCCCAGGAAACCATTCTTCTTAGCCAACCTACAGCTAGTTTCTAAATTCCACATTCTTAGGGAAAGGTTCCCATTAATTTTATCCAAGATAAATTATTTAAAATTTATCCTGTAATCTTCCTTTGGATGTCATTTAAACCCAAATTATGGTTTTTCCAACTAGTCGAGATTAGCGAACCACACCGAAGTAATTATTTATTTTATTTCCCAATCCCAACCTATTCATCCCATGAAGCAAACTGGTAATACTCCATATCTAACACTATGGTGTTATCGGTAAAATTAATTACCATTTCACGTTCAAATCTAATCGAAGATTTAATTATCGCTTTGGAGCAAAACTGGCGATACTCCATTCTCGCTCATTTCTAAATTTGATAATTTAGATTATAGATTCACATTTCAACCTAATTGCAGATTCGTTAAAATTCCCTTTACTGGGTTAAAGAACTAGGTGTTATTTAAAACACAGTTCACGACAAACCCAAATCACATTCTATTTATTATCGGGTTAAAGAACTAGTGTTATTTAAAACACAGTCCACGATAAACCCATTTCAAATCCAATCGTTATATGTTAGAAATTCCGATTATTTAAAACCCCTTTTTAAATCTAATTTATTTATTTAAAAATAAAAACCCGGGTTTTAAATTAAGTTCAAACTAGTTCATTTCGATAAAAATCTATTTTTATCTTTTCAAATATGGAGTTTTTCATCCCAAACTTTCCTAAATCATTTCTTATGATTTTACACAAATTTTTGATATTTTTAATAATTTTATCAAGGCCCGTACAGTCGATTTCCAACAACGGCCATCGAACTGCACTTACAGCGACCTTTTTCAAATTTGATTTGGACGCATCTCCAAATCCAACCATTAGATTTCAAATTTCTAATGTTCGTTAAAAAGCTCTTTTCGATACGAACCCAACGGTTCCGGTTTTAGGAGAATCCGACGGTCGGATCTCCCGTAATGTCCGTTTGAAATAAATGGTCGAAATTCACGAACTGCCGCAGCGCGGCGCGTTCTATTTAGGCCATTATATTATATATATAATATATATTTCGTCGATTTCTATTTAAAACGAATTATATAAATTGTTTTAAATTCGTTTCAAAAGCAATTTCAACTTCCATTTCAATTCAAATCAAAATTGAATTCTTCTTTATAAATTCGTTTTAAAATTCATTTCTATTCAATTCAATTTGAATTCATTTCAATTCGCTTTCAATTCAATTTGAATTCGTTTTCAATTCAATTCAATTCCAAAGTCGTTTTCTATTCGATTCAATTCAAATTGGTTTTCTAATCGATTCAATTCAAATTGGTTTTCTATTCGATTCAATTCAAATTGGTTTTCTATTCGATTCAATTCAAATTGGTTTTGTATTCGATTCAATTCAAATTGGTTTTGTTTTCTAATCAATTCGAATTCAAAATCGTTTTCTATTCAATTCATTTCGAAATCGTTTTATATTCAATTCATTTCGAAATCGTTTTATATTCAATTCATTTCGAAATCGTTTTATACTCAATTCATTTCGAAATCGTTTTATATTCAATTCATTTCGAAATCGTTTTATATTCAATTCATTTCGAAATCGTTTTATATTCAATTCATTTCGAAATTGTTTTATATTCAATTCATTTCGAAATCATTTTATATTCAATTCATTTCGAAGTCGTTTTATATTCAATTCATTTCGAAATCGTTTTATATTCAATTCATTTTGAAATCGTTTTATATTCAATTCATTTCGAAATCGTTTTATATTCAATTCATTTCGAAATCGTTTTATATTCAATTCATTTCGAAATCGTTTTATATTCAATTCATTTCGAAATCGTTTTATATTCAATTCATTTCGAAATGAATAAAATCGATATAAATATCGTTCACGTCAAAATGGCGTCAATCTAATCAACACAGCTTCATATATTCCTTTATTCTATTCAACAAATGAATATTTATTTTTGTCAACACACGACTAATCTCAACGAATGAGTACTGTCCACGTGTGACTATTTTTGTTAAATTATTATATTTTATGAAAATTAAGGTATATATCATTTGATATTAAATCAGACTCCAACTGTAAATTAGTAAGAGAACGATTCCCTGAATATTAACCCCGAAGGCCGAAACCAACATCAGATCAATATTCAGGAGACCACTCATCTCATCTATTTTCCAGTTAGTTTCTAATTCTATATATGATAAAGATGTAAATTTTATTGTTAAAATATTTCGTTCAACACATGACTAATCTCAACGGATGAGTACAGTCAACACATGAACCTTTATTTTATATTGACAAAGATGTAAATTTTATTATTAAAATATTCGTTCAACACATGACTAATCTCAACGGATGAGTACAGTCAACACATGAACCTTTATTTTATATTGATAAAGATGTAAATTTTATTATTAAAATATTCGTTCAACACATGACTAATCTCAACGGATGAGTACAGTCAACACATGAACCTTTATATTATAATATTCTTTATTTTCTAAATTGGAATGAGGCCCAATCAATTACCATATAAAGTTAATTATATGGATTTCATACAACACATGTATATAATAGCATTGAAAAATAATCAACCATCAACCAAAGTGCACTGCACAGTATAAGCATCAAATGTAGATATCTAACGCTTATAACAGCCTGTCAATCAATCGATCGACATATTTAATCAATCAGGATGAGTGAACTTCATATTTCATCCCAACACCCGTGTGGGGTTTCAAACAATCAAACACATATTTTATTTGTGCAGTTGGGCGATGTGTAAAATTTATCGTCCCAATCAATGTCAGTCAATTCAGTGTACATAAACAAGCCGTCTGGTTTGTAAATGAATATTTATTTTATTCACTTCACGTTAAAAATTATATTTTTAACGACAAAACATTTTATTTTAACATATGAATTTATATTCAGTTCATTCTTTAAATAAAATGATATTCTTATTTTTCTAACTTATTTTAGGAAATTTCGGCGGCATAACGACACGATACTAGAAACGGGACAAGGCCTAGCCTTATCCCCGGACTAGTGAAGGCCCACGCCATTCACACATCAATCAAATTCACCAAACAACCAAATTCTAATCAAATCATTTAACTAGTCTATGCAACCAAACAAACAAGTCCATGGTCTGTGGACGATTGTGTCGGGTGCTACTAAGCACCGTCTGCATCCTAGTATATATATAACTAGAAAAAGAAATTGAAAGGTGAGAAATTCTCACCAATAGCTATCCTAGCTCCACGGCACTTCATTGATAGAAATCTTCATCGCTATCGCATCTTCATCATCTTCGTTGCCCGTATACACTGTATATATAAAAATCACATTTTTATATTCTCTATTATATAAAAATCATATTTTTATCGCTAACTTCATATTGTGAAAATAGAATTTTCATTTCGTTATACTTTATATAAAAATTGAATTTTTACTATGTTATTCAATATATAAAAATCGAATTTTTACTACGGTGTTATATAGATAAAAATTATATTTTTATCACGCTATTTTTCATATAAAGATTTCGCCTTTTCTAAAATAAAGATTTCGCCTTTATAAAAACATAGACTTCGCCTTTCTAAAATATAGTTTTCGCCTTTATAAAAACAAAGACTTCGCCTTTCTAAAATATAGTTTTCGCCTTTATAAAAACAAAGACTTCGCCTTTCTAAAATATAGTTTTCGCCTTTATAAAAACAAAGACTTCGCCTTTTCAAATTTAAAATTTTCATCTTTATAAAATCTCATCTTTATTTTTCTAAACATATAAAGATGATATTTTTAATATTCCTATCAAGTAAAAATTATATTTTTAATTCTCTACAAAAATAAAAATCAATTTTTTTTATAACACATAAAATAAATCAGTTTTGATATAATTAAAAACCAGTTTTTTTATATATAGAAGAACCCTACATTCAAAACTGAAAATAAATGAATAAAACATAGATTTAAAAACTCACGTTGCGTATCGAAGAGAGGGGGCACTAGCGCCTGAGTGGCGGTCGGAGGCAGCAGTAGTGCTCGATGGAGGTGGGACTGGCGCAGGCGGGGTCGACTTCGGCGGTGGGGTCTTCCGTGCTGAAGCGAAGGGGTGAAGGGGGGGTTTACGGGTTTGGGTTCGGGTCTGAGTGGGGTCGGGGGTCGCAGGCGAAGGGAAGGAGGAGTGCGTCGCGGTGGTTTAGGGGGGCTTCGGTTCTCGTTCAGGTGGGGGGCAGGGCTTCGGAGGTGGCGACCTCTCTTGAGGCGTCGACGGCGATCTTCGGTGGGGGGGGGGGGGGGGGGGGGGCGGCGACGAGTTCCCCCCCCCCGTCTTCCTCATCCCTTTCTTTTCTTTTTTTTTTCAGATCGGAAATGAATTGGGGGGGGGGCCAGAGCGGTTAAAGGGGGGGAAGAAAAGAATTTTAATTTTTAATTAATTTAATTAATTTAATCGCAAAAAGTTGACTTTTTCATACGACCTCTAAACGAGGTCCACCGCCTGTCGTCTATAGCGTTTTACCCCCATTCCGAACACAATGGGATATGTATCGCAAGCTGATTTGATCGATTCGATTAGTTTTTAGTTGAATTTACATTTAAATCACTATATTGAATTTTAAACGTACGTTTCAAATTACCGGGGTCACATACTAACTCTATAAATTTCAAAAAAATATTTTCTAGCTTCGTATTGACGATACGGTCCTAACAAAACTAGTTTCGTCGAATTCTGAGACCGTATGAAAAATGGCCAATTTCCAGTCGATTAAAATCAACTGAAACTGGTCAAACGCGTTTTCCTATGCCACGCTCACATATGGATTCAGAAAATTATGAAACTTGGAAACTAGCAATAATTTGACACTGCGGACCCAACAAAACTGGTTTCGTCGAGATCCGAGGTCATTTGCAAAATTCCCATTTTTAAGGGCCAGAATTCCATAGCGACTATTCAGAATTTTCAACTGGACATATCTTTTGATTCCCGCTATGAAATCCTGATTTTTCGGATTCGTTGGAAAGATATCATCAATTAGATCCTAATGTTTTCGGTTTCACCAAAATCCGGATTGTTTTGCACCCGGTACATTCAATTGAAGTTTGAAATCGAATTATCGAACTACCGCGCCATTTTCAATTCTATTTATAATTATATATAAATATTTATATTCTAACGACGACGCGTATATAATATATACGTTCTATTTATATTCAAAACAAATTTTCTCGTCGATATTATTTAAAATAATCTATTTTAGATATTCAAAATTAGCTAAAATTGCCAACTTAAAAATTTTAAACTGGCCCAGATTTTCCGGGTTATTACAATCTCCTCCACTTAAAACTTTTCGTCCCCGAAAAGGAACAAAGTCGAAAGTGGTTTGATTAATCAACTCTACGTTCGATCTGGCTTCCATTCTCCAACTTTTCAGTTTCTGAGAATTTTCAAATTTTCAAAAATTTGGCTAACACCCTAAATTTCCGAAAAATTTCGCCATAACCTCCCCTGCACCGGGAGCATCGGGGAATTTCAAATAGCTTCCCCGGTCCTTCAGATCTCAAAAAGAAAAAGAAAAAGCCAAGCGGCTAGCCAATAGGCTCATAAAATCATCATCACCCAAACAAAACAGTAAATTATGTAGTAAACATGTACCTATTTGTCGGGCAAACAAATTTTATTCTCTGCTCTAGCCTCCTTGCTATGACCTGTTCAATGTAAGTATATGTATATGCAAGCAAATGCGACCAATTTTCAATACAATTCAATATTTGATTCAATTAGGCATAATGGTCCAAAATTATCAAACTAATAAACAAACAACACAAACATCAATCAATTAGTGAATTAGAGTTTCAAATTCATAATTTTGATATATATACTGAAAATCTTGTTTTTGATGCCAATTCACAACAATGTGTTCTAACTATATTAGTTTTGGTTCTCACACCAGTCTAATGGAAATATATAGGAAATCACACCTTCGAAACACGAATATAAATATTGATAATGCGGCCGCATTACCAAAATTAGCTCCGGGCGACTAGAGTGTGATTCTATATCTATCCAGTATATTTAAAACTTCGACTATACGTTCATGACGCGTATACGCGAAATCTTCATATACTGGATTGTCCATATCAATATAAATGAATAATCAAGTACGTATAAAAAAAATGGTTTAAATTTTCAAAACGAAATTGTTTTCATTTGAAAAATATACTCTTCACACTCGTTCTAGGATACTACTGATCCGATCACTAACGAGTCATTCTAATTGGATATTGCTAATCCAATATCTGATGAATTCTTTCGTATGGTTCTAATGTGCCTTGTTCTCGAGCTCTGTAAACCAAAGCTCTGATACCAAATGTGACGGCCTTGAATTTCGCTCGATCCGAATCAGTCGTTAAACCGATCTAGACCGTTCGAAACCCCTGATCGTTTGAGAACATGACAAAACAGAACGCAGACGGGAGAACATTTCATTGCTATTACAACAATTCCATCAGGTACAAGAATATACAGAGTATAATTGAATAAATTACATTCGATAAATATCAGAGATTACAATAAATTACATAGCAGCGGAAAATAATACAAAGCACAACTGAAGGTGATATACGGATACAGAGCTTTCCGGATATCATTCCAGCTATAAACCAGGATCCTGTGAATATAAATCTGCAAAACCAAAACTACTAGCTGCCCGTGCGGAAAATAGGGGCACCCAGAGTTTAGGTTAAAACAATAAACTCCAGGTCAGTCATGTGACTGGTGTGAGAACTAAAACAGTTATTAAAACTTTATTTTAAAAGAGAGTAATTCAAGGGACCATGCCGTATAACACGGAACGGGTTTCCTCCCAAGAATAACAGTGCATAGAATAAACAACGCAATGCTTTTTCGAAAAATGAAGTTGTTATAAGACCCAGGTCCCATCACACAATGCAACGCAAGCCGGAGGATAGGGTTTTACCTTATAACAGCCAAACATGCTTGATACGTTTAAAACAAATCATTTGATACTATAATAAGTGTATAGTGTCAAAACATTTCAATCATAAATATAAATCATAGACGGCATAGCATCCCATGCTACTATGTCGCCATACTAGGCTCTACAAATAAAACCGAAATATCACGTATTGGAAATTGGATTTCCGTCATGAGTCGAGGCAAGGGGCAAGCTCCTCTCCGCGTTCGAGACACTCTAGCAAATGCCTCAGGGTTACGCACTCTGGGCAACCCTGGATGCGGCTGGGCCGGTCCACACTTACGTTAGAGGATTAGTTATTCCTGAACACACGTTTCCCGGTCCTTACAGACCTATAATCGAGGCGCCTCATTCCAACAACCACAAAGGTGAAAAGTATATAAATGTCAGGGCTGGTAAGTCACTGACACCACCATAGCTAGAAAGAAACGTCGTGCTCTCTCAGCGGTCCGTATCCCGTTTTTAACTCATACCGAGGTGTGAGGCTCGCGAATTCACGTTATACACAAAGCTGCCACGTAGGCGTGCTTTGATCATCAACCACAAGACTTTGCTTTTCAACAGAAGCCTTGATCCATGCAACTCAGTATGCCACACAGGCAATTCGTGCCGTGCGACTGATGTCCATCGATATACAACCTCTGAGCTCGTACGTCTCAGAGAAGGGCGTTAAGCAAAAGAATAAATTCTCCGCCGCCAAACAGATGTATATTTAATAGAAATCAATCAACACAGAATAAAATCCAATGTCAGACACACAATCCATTTACAAGTCCGTTCTGGGTCTGAACGAAACCGGAGGCACTTTCCTCGCATATCCATCCATCTCCAGGTACGTCTGGACGACCACCAACTGTTTCCATCCTCTTGGGTGTACAGCCCAATCAGGATCGTCAGTAATAATCCAAACGATGTGAAGACTTCCGGTCTTCAACCACCGTCTTCATCTTCGACATATCGTCGAATCGGTTATTCAGAATGGGTGTAAACCCGGACTTTCCGAACAACCCGCGTATATGAAAAACAAATGTTACACAAACACAACATACGCCTCATTCCAATTCATTAGTCACTAATCGCAAATTAGCAAGAGAACAATTTCCCAAACATTAACCCCGAAGGCCGAAACCAACATCAGATCAATGCCCAGGAAACCATTCTTCTTAGCCAACCTACAGCTAGTTTCTAAATTCCACATTCTTAGGGAAAGGTTCCCATTAATTTTATCCAAGATAAATTATTTAAAATTTATCCTGTAATCTTCCTTTGGATGTCATTTAAACCCAAATTATGGTTTTTCCAACTAGTCGAGATTAGCGAACCACACCGAAGTAATTATTTATTTTTTTTCCCAATCCCAACCTATTCATCCCATGAAGCAAACTGGTAATACTCCATATCTAACACTATGGTGTTATCGGTAAAATTAATTACCATTTCACGTTCAAATCTAATCGAAGATTTAATTATCGCTTTGGAGCAAAACTGGCGATACTCCATTCTCGCTCATTTCTAAATTTGATAATTTAGATTATAGATTCACATTTCAACCTAATTGCAGATTCGTTAAAATTCCCTTTACTGGGTTAAAGAACTAGGTGTTATTTAAAACACAGTTCACGACAAACCCAAATCACATTCTATTTATTATCGGGTTAAAGAACTAGTGTTATTTAAAACACAGTCCACGATAAACCCATTTCAAATCCAATCGTTATATGTTAGAAATTCCGATTATTTAAAACCCCTTTTTAAATCTAATTTATTTATTTAAAAATAAAAACCCGGGTTTTAAATTAAGTTCAAACTAGTTCATTTCGATAAAAATCTATTTTTATCTTTTCAAATATGGAGTTTTTCATCCCAAACTTTCCTAAATCATTTCTTATGATTTTACACAAATTATTGATATTTTTAATAATTTTATCAAGGCCCGTACAGTCGATTTCCAACAACGGCCATCGAACTGCACTTACAGCGACCTTTTTCAAATTTGATTTGGACGCATCTCCAAATCCAACCATTATATTTCAAATTTCTAATGTTCGTTAAAAAGCTCTTTTCGATACGAACCCAACGGTTCCGGTTTTAGGAGAATCCGACGGTCGGATCTCCCGTAATGTCCGTTTGAAATAAATGGTCGAAATTCACGAACTGCCGCGGCGCGGCGCGTTCTATTCAGGCCATTATATTATATATATAATATATATTTCGTCGATTTCTATTTAAAACGAATTATATAAATAGTTTTAAATTCGTTTCAAAAGCAATTTCAACTTCCATTTCAATTCAAATCAAAATTGAATTCTTCTTTATAAATTCGTTTTAAAATTCATTTCTATTCAATTCAATTTGAATTCATTTCAATTCGCTTTCAATTCAATTTGAATTCGTTTTCAATTCAATTCAATTCCAAAGTCGTTTTCTATTCGATTCAATTCAAATTGGTTTTCTAATCGATTCAATTCAAATTGGTTTTCTATTCGATTCAATTCAAATTGGTTTTCTATTCGATTCAATTCAAATTGGTTTTGTATTCGATTCAATTCAAATTGGTTTTGTTTTCTAATCAATTCGAATTCAAAATCGTTTTCTATTCAATTCATTTCGAAATCGTTTTATATTCAATTTATTTCGAAATCGTTTTATATTCAATTCATTTCGAAATCGTTTTATATTCAATTCATTTCGAAATCGTTTTATATTCAATTCATTTCGAAATCGTTTTATATTCAATTCATTTCGAAATCGTTTTATATTCAATTCATTTCGAAATCGTTTTATATTCAATTCATTTCGAAATCGTTTTATATTCAATTCATTTCGAAATCGTTTTATATTCAATTCATTTCGAAATCGTTTTATATTCAATTCATTTCGAAATCGTTTTATATTCAATTCATTTCGAAATCGTTTTATATTCAATTCATTTCGAAATTGTTTTATATTCAATTCATTTCGAAATCGTTTTATATTCAATTCATTTCGAAATGAATAAAATCGATATAAATATCGTTCACGTCAAAATGGCGTCAATCTAATCAACACGGCTTCATATATTCCTTTATTCTATTCAACAAATGTATATTTATTTTTGTCAACACACGACTAATCTCAACGAATGAGTACTGTCCACGATGTGACTATTTTTGTTAAATTATTATATTTTATGAAAATTAAGGTATCTATCATTTGATATTAAATCAGACTCCAACTGTAAATTAGTAAGAGAACGATTCCCTGAATATTAACCCCGAAGGCCGAAACCAACATCAGATCAATATTCAGGAGACCACTCATCTCATCTATTTTCCAGTTAGTTTCTAATTCTATATATGATAAAGATGTAAATTTTATTGTTAAAATATTTCGTTCAACACATGACTAATCTCAACGGATGAGTACAGTCAACACATGAACCTTTATTTTATATTGATAAAGATGTAAATTTTATTATTAAAATATTCGTTCAACACATGACTAATCTCAACGGATGAGTACAGTCAACACATGAACCTTTATTTTATATTGATAAAGATGTAAATTTTATTATTAAAATATTCGTTCAACACATGACTAATCTCAACGGATGAGTACAGTCAACACATGAACCTTTATATTATAATATTCTTTATTTTCTAAATTGGAATGAGGCCCAATCAATTACCATATAAAGTTAATTATATGGATTTCATACAACACATGTATATAATAGCATTGAAAAATAATCAACCATCAACCAAAGTGCACTACACTGTATAAGCATCAAATGTAGATATCTAACGCTTATAACAACCTGTCAATCAATCGATCGACATATTTAATCAATCAGGATGAGTGAACTTCATATTTCATCCCAACACCCGTGTGGGGTTTCAAACAATCAAACACATATTTTATTTGTGCAGTTGGGCGATGTGTAAAATTTATCGTCCCAATCAATGTTAGTCAATTCAGTGTACATAAACAAACCGTCTGGTTTGTAAATGAATATTTATTTTATTCACTTCACGTTAAAAATTATATTTTTAACGACAAAACATTTTATGTTAACATATGAATTTATATTCAGTTCATTCTTTAAATAAAATGATATTCTTATTTTTCTAACTTATTTTAGGAAATTTCGGCGGCATAACGGCACGATACTAGAAACGGGACAAGGCCTAGCCTTATCCCCGGACTAGTGAAGGCCCACGCCATTCACACATCAATCAAATTCACCAAACAACCAAATTCTAATCAAATCATTTAACTAGTCTATGCAACCAAACAAACAAGTCCATGGTCTGTGGACGATTGTGTCGGGTGCTACTAAGCACCGTCTGCATCCTAGTATATATATAACTAGAAAAAGAAATTGAAAGGTGAGAAATTCTCACCAATAGCTATCCTAGCTCCACGGCACTTCATTGATAGAAATCTTCATCGCTATCGCATCTTCATCATCTTCGTTGCCCGTATACACTGTATATATAAAAATCACATTTTTATATTCTCTATTATATAAAAATCATATTTTTATCGCTAACTTCATATTGTGAAAATAGAATTTTCATTTCGTTATACTTTATATAAAAATTGAATTTTTACTATGTTATTCAATATATAAAAATCGAATTTTTACTACGGTGTTATATAGATAAAAATTATATTTTTATCACGCTATTTTTCATATAAAGATTTCGCCTTTTCTAAAATAAAGATTTCGCCTGTATAAAAACATAGACTTCGCCTTTCTAAAATATAGTTTTCGCCTTTATAAAAACAAAGACTTCGCCTTTCTAAAATATAGTTTTCGCCTTTATAAAAACAAAGACTTCGCCTTTCTAAAATATAGTTTTCGCCTTTATAAAAACAAAGACTTCGCCTTTTCAAATTTAAAAATTTCATCTTTATAAAATCTCATCTTTATTTTTCTACACATATAAAGATGATATTTTTAATATTCCTATCAAGTAAAAATTATATTTTTAATTCTCTACAAAAATAAAAATCAATTTTTTTTATAACACATAAAATAAATCAGTTTTGATATAATTAAAAACCAGTTTTTTTTATATATAGAAAAACCCTACATTCAAAACTGAAAATAAATGAATAAAACATAGATTTAAAAACTCACGTTGCGTATCGAAGAGAGGGGGCACTAGCGCCTGAGTGGCGGTCGGAGGCAGCAGTAGTGCTCGATGGAGGTGGGACTGGCGCAGGCGGGGTCGACTTCGGCGGTGGGGTCTTCCGTGCTGAAGCGAAGGGGTGAAGGGGGGGTTTACGGGTTTGGGTTCGGGTCTGAGTGGGGTCGGGGGTCGCAGGCGAAGGGAAGGGGAGGAGGAGTGCGTCGCGGTGGTTTAGGGGGGCTTCGGTTCTCGTTCAGGTGGGGGGCAGGGCTTCGGAGGTGGCGCCCTCTCTTGAGGCGTCGACGGCGATCTTCGGGGGGGGGGGGGGGGGGGGGGCGACGAGTTCCCCCCCCGTCTTCCTCATCCCTTTCTTTTTTTTTTCCAGATCGGAAATGAATTGGGGGGGGCAGAGCGGTTAAAGGGGGGGGAAGAAAAGAATTTTAATTTTTAATTAATTTAATCGCAAAAAGTTGACTTTTTCATACGACCTCTAAACGAGGTCCACCGCCTGTCGTCTATAGCGTTTTACCCCCATTCCGAACACAATGGGATATGTATCGCAAGCTGATTTGATCGATTCGATTAGTTTTTAGTTGAATTTACATTTAAATCACTATATTGAATTTTAAACGTACGTTTCAAATTACCGGGGTCACATATTAACTCTATAAATTTCAAAAAAATATTTTCTAGCTTCGTATTGACGATACGGTCCTAACAAAACTAGTTTCGTCGAATTCTGAGACCGTATGAAAAATGGCCAATTTCCAGTCGATTAAAATCAACTGAAACTGGTCAAACGCGTTTTCCTATGCCACGCTCACATATGGATTCAGAAAATTATGAAACTTGGAAACTAGCAATAATTTGACACTGCGGACCCAACAAAACTGGTTTCGTCGAGATCCGAGGTCATTTGCAAAATTCCCATTTTTAAGGGCCTGAATTCCATAGCGACTATTCAGAATTTTCAACTGGACATATCTTTTGATTCCCGCTATGAAATCCTGATTTTTCGGATTCGTTGGAAAGATATCATCAATTAGATCCTAATATTTTCGGTTTCACCAAAATCCGGATTGTTTTGCACCCGGTACATTCAATTGAAGTTTGAAATCGAATTATCGAACTATCGCGCCATTTTCAATTCTATTTATAATTATATATAAATATTTATATTCTAACGACGACGCGTATATAATATATACGTTCTATTTATATTCAAAACAAATTTTCTCGTCGATATTATTTAAAATAATCTATTTTAGATATTCAAAATTAGCTAAAATTGCCCACTTAAAAATTTTAAACTGGCCCAGATTTTCCGGGTTATTACATTTTATTTCATTTTTAATTATACTTAAAAATGCGGGGTGTTACAGGAGACCTCTAGCCTCAACAATTGGGGTTATCAGAAAAAGGGCATGAAATAAGGTTAAGTGGGCAACACCCATTAGGAGACCATTATCACTCTTCTGGGTTACTTATTATATGTCGAGTAGCGGAAAAAGAGACATCTCAGATAGGTTAGTTACGACTAGAGTGAGGATATATTCGGGCAGTGCACCACTGATAGTTCAGTGTAACTATTCCAGTCTTGCTTGTTGGGCGGAGGGCAGTGGCCCTCGATTCATCCATCTAGAGGTGTACTGAACGGAAAAAGAATTCCATACGTTGCCATCATATGGAAATCCTTTTTCCTAAGAGTTTGCGATTTTGGATGTAGAGCCCCAACAGGGGAACATAATTAATGATGGTAACAATTCCGCATAATTTATTTAATTTAATTTTATGGGTTTTATTGAGAAAGTCGTTAAAAATAATATCAGATAATTTTACGTAGTAATGATTTGGTTACTATACAGGACAAACCCATGCCATATTTATGTTTTATCATGGTCTTATCGGAGACTATTTCATTTTCCAAAAAACGACACTAGTCCACTAACTGAGCCAAAGTTGTTTTTCCATAAACTGTGGATGCTCTTATTTTCTCCAAGCATCCTAGTAGCTTAGGTTTTACTTTGATCAATTGGACTAAGCTTTGAGTTGAAGATTTTGTAGATAGTCATCTATTCTCATCTTTACTTAGTTTCATTCAGTATTTGTGAGGATAGGTTCTATTAATATCCAAGCAGACATAAATTACGCTCTGATAAGTACAGTTAAAATTTCCAATATAACATTTTTGTATGATGAAATATATGTACATTTTCCTCTATAGAAGATTTTGTTATATCTGCTTTTTTCTTTTTTTCTTACCATAATTGATTCTCTTCCCAATCACTTGATTTTATAGTTAAAGAATACCATGGATGTAAATTTTCGAGGATCGAGAAAGCTGGTCGTTTCGTTTGGCATCAGAGCTTGGGCTGAGGGAATACATAAGCTTGATCCGAGTAAAAGACTCATCAAATATAGGGTTAGCAATACCCTAGAATGAGTAATTCATTTGTGATAGGGTAGTAATGTGCTAAAATAAGTTGAGCGTATATATATATATATATACGACAACATGTTTTGAAGTATAAATGATTTCTATTTGGAATTCGGTAAAGAAATAAATTTACCTAGGATTTATTTTTGATAAAAGAATAATTTTGAAAATTTATAGTTATTAAATGATAATGGACAAAACTATAAAGATAAACATCATGTGATTTGAATCTCACAGTTTGACTATAAGATGCTTATAACAACACTAAAAAAAGGATTAAGTTAGAAATTTGTGAACTTAATTCCTGAAGTTTGTAATGATGATTTCTAAAATGAGTTTTACTTCGAATGGGCCGAAAATGATAAAATGGGCGGAAGACGTGTTCGGTTGGTTAGCACTTTTCTTAAATACTACTCTTCTCTCTAAATGAAATATATGATACTATTGGAAGTACCCAGTACTTGAATCACTTTGGTGTTGCTTGATCTATACGAATGGAAACCAGTATTTAATTCTAAAGTTTTCTTTAGGAAGAAATTTAATGTGAACTATTATATATATGATGCCAAAGTAGTGGTATTATAAAAAGGAATAAATGATTTAAACTTTTCATATGATTGGGTAATATATGCCTATCAAATTATTAAGATTTGTTAAGTTATTTTATGTTAACATTGTTTTCTGTCAACACCGAAATAAGGGTATGACCTAGGGGTATCTAGGGATTATTTAGTTCCCACATGCTTGAGTTAATTCACCATTTCGTAGATATCAAGGTCTTAATCCCGAAGATTAGTTACTCTTCCTTCAAAAAGGTGAGTATCACGCTTACGAGACTCAAGTACCAACAATTACCTTGGGATAAGGGTTTCATGAATCTCGACACAAGTAGAAAGCTAAATGGATTTGGAAGGATAATTTCAGTAATTATGCCCATATAGAAGGCTTTGTCATGAAATTATAATAAGGGAATCAGCAAAATAGATGACAAGTATTGAATCTCTCTTTATTTGATCATTTGATTGAGTACATTGAAGGTTACAAGTAAAAACCCCCAATTTGATTTGCAAATTTGGGTTTGATATCACAAAAAGAATACAAGATTTTGGAATGAGGAAAAAAGTCCCCAATATGAGACCCCTGGGGTCTTATTTATAGATAAATTGGGCCCATTTTTGGTTACGGTCGGTAGAAGCCCGGTTTCGAGTGACTTTTGCTTCACCAGTTGCTATCTAGTGTCGGTATCGACCCGCACTCGTATTCTAGGTGTCGTCATCAGCTTTGTATTGCTTTGTGAATCAAGTGCCACCTTCATATAGTGTGTCGACACCATGTAAATTGGTGTGGATAGCTTCTGTGATTTTGACGCTGCTTTTGGCTTCCTGGTGCTGCCTTTGTTCTCCCTTTCTTTTGATTTTTACATCCTTTTTGCTGTCGGTATCGAAACATAGAACGTTAGTACAGATAGCTTCCCTTATTGCATTGTCTTATGAACCTTAGCCCACATCAATATTCTTCGGTCCCGGTATCGGCTTCAAATCTGTGTTGCATGTGGATTCTTCCTAATAATTTCGGTGTCACTTTTAGTAACAGTATCGATACCAAGCCTATTGGTATCGACAACAATTGCTTGCCCACCTTTTGGTGTCGGCATCGACACCACTCTAAGCTGCTCATTACATATGGGTTCTGGTAATGTGCCTTGTTGTTATCTTCTCGATATTGGAACCAAGCTTCTTCTTCCCACGTTGGTACCGATATCATGTGGACCAAATCTTTTCCTTTCTTGATTCTGGATTTGGCTGTCTGTGTTGCTTTGGTCTTGGCCAAGGGCTCTCGAGGCCTTCATTTTGGGTGCTAGTTGTATGTCGATACCCCTTCACCATTGTTAGGTTTCGGTGTCAAATGTGGTATTAACATTTTCCCCCTAGTCAAAGGGTATTTTCGACTTTCCAAGTCAAAACTTTGACCTTCGTACTGTACTGTCTTGAAAGTTAAGTATTTTCCCACCTCTTGGTCTTCTAGAATTGACCTGGCTCGTTGATCCATAACTATTTATATGGTCAGGATAAAAGGAGCTTTTAGTACAAAAGTTCTTCTTCTTTATGTTTATTTCTTCACCTTCAAGGAACCATTTTCAAACAAGATCACTGCTCTTCACAATTTTACAGGCTTTCCAAAACTACAAATTCAATCTTTCTTTGTAAGCATTTTTGATCGATTTAAATTGAGGTTTAAAAATCATTTCTCCCACTCAATTATAAAATTAATCGAGATTAAATAGATTTTGATTTCCGATTAGAACGAAATTGAATAGAAGGAGTTAGCTTGAATGATCATTCATGGTGGATAGGGTGAATTAATCATCCATTTTTCATGATATATCTTTCAGGGTTTAAAGTGCAAAATTCTATCTTTGGTATACCCTAATTTCTATCATGAAGATGGAATGCCCTTTCGGTACTGATGAATTCAGTATCCATTTGTTATCGAATCCTTTTAGTTTCGGCATTACTCATACTAAGATTGATGTTTGTCTTTGGTTCTAGCATAATTGCTATCAAAATAATTGTATATTTGATACCAAAGGCAATACTTTATTCTATTTCTGTATTGTTTAAACTTGAAATTTTTGAAATTAGTTAGACCATTATCGATACTGGTTAATTTTCGATTTCAATTTCATCGGTATCGAGTTCTTCACTCCTACGGTGTTGGTTACCTTCTGGCGTCGATAGTAAAGTATTTGGTTTTGGCCGGGCCGATAGAAAGAGTTTGGACTATTTCAATTTTGACTCCACCGATACTAGAGCCCTTCATCATTCCTGGTTTCGATGTCATAGCAATTAACATGGACGATACCAAATACTTAACCATTTTTAGTATTTATATAGTGTATGACTTATATGAATCTTGTTAAGGACTTTATTCTAATGACTCGTGATGTGTTTTAACTTTTATAGAAGTACTAATGCTAATGAGTTTTCATGATAGTCTTAAATCTGTAAACAGTTCATACCAAGTTATTGTGCTAATAAGTTTTTCTGAATAATATAATCTGGCAACATCATGTCTAAGAAGCAAGGTGGTAGTAAATCAAAGTTAGAGAGTTCTACCACCTCTCGGCCAAAGAAGACAGTTTTTCCCCAGCATTCTCTTATCCGAACCCAAGACGAAGAGGATGTTATTCTTAAGAGCTTTAGTATGACTGAAGTTGATGCTATTCTTGCCTCCAAACAAGGAACCATTCAGAACCCTCTAGAGAGATTCTTTGCATATACGGCCATTCATATATGGCATGGGGGTTTCTTCCCTTTACTGGACTTTGTCTTTAGGCTCTTGCATCATTTACGGATTTCTCTCATTCAGCTGACACTAAACACATATACCTTTTTCTTATGTCTTGAGCTTTTATCTCTTAAATCGGGACAAACTTCCCTTAGCGCCAATCTTCTTCATCATCTACTATGTCTATCTAAAGGAGTGAATTCGTTCATTCTCCTACAAAGAATTTAATCGGTGATAACATCAAAAAATCTAAAGATTGGGAAAACCAGTTTTGCTATATCAGGTGCCCCCTGGTATTTCAAGCACTTTTACCAATCCTGGTGAGCTTTTCATCTTTCTAGAATTACTATGTCATTTCATGCTTTGTCTGATTTTGTTTCTTTTCAGCTCCTACACCTAAGAAGAAAAGTTTAAGGAAAGAGGAAGCTCAAGTTGTTGATGTCATTTACGAGGCATCCAAGGAGTTGGGACAACGATCTATTTTGTTTACTTTGGACAATCTCCGCAAGCTTGCCCTTCTTTCTTCTGGGAAAAGATTATGGGGCAACCACCCCTCCATTTTTCTTGCGCCAAACATTTATCCTCTAGTTCTGATATGTTTACTCCCCTAACTCCCTTATTTCTAGGTGCTTCGGTAAGATTGTTTTGTTATAGTGATTTCAAGTTCTTTATTCATGTTATAGCTTTCTTAGCTCTATTTTCCTAATATAATTACTTTGATCAACTACCCAAGCCACTGACTAGACATCTACCATAACTGCCCTGGCCAAATCCAAAGATGCAGCTATAAAAAGAATTGCCTCAACTGCTGACGATCCAGCTCCTAAGAGGCATAAGGGTGATACTTACACCTCCTCCACTCCTTGCAAGGACCTTATTGTTGGAACCACTGAGCAGCAGACTCATAGTCCTACCATTCCTACTGCTGAAATTACTCCAAATGTTAGTTCCTCCTAGGCAGTGACCCCGAGGAGTGATTTTGTGGATGGCCTTTTGTTGTCTAGCCCTTTGGGAGCTTCGGATCAGATGGAACATGGGTTAACTCCACTCCCGTACCCCCAACATGATAATTCCTCGGGGCTTCCTATACGAACCTCAGATTTTGATGACATCGTAAAGCTTGCTCTCTCTTCTGATGATATTACCAACATTTCTCTTCTTTCCACATCTTTGGACTTGGAAAAATTACGTCATTATCTTGTCAAGCAACAACTTTTGGTATTGTCTTATGTCTCCTAGTTTCTTGGTTTTTGGTTCTTACGCAGACACTAATTTGGTTTTCTTATTTTAGGTAACCAAAGGTTGGTTCTCATTCTAGGACATAACCTCTCCATCCTCTCTTGAGATTGCCAAACTTAAAGAAGAGAAGGTTTCTTGGAGTCTAAATTTAATGCTCTGAATGCAGCCAAGGAGGATAGTGAGAACGAAAATGCAAGGTTAAAAGCATCCCTTGAGATTGCCAAGTCGGAACTTGAAAAGGAGAGTAAGACCAAGCATCTTTTGTCTGACAAGGTTTCAGCTCTAGATTTGTCAAAACAAGAGCTCGAGAATGACCGGGCGAGGATGGTAGTCGATCATGTTGATAAACTGAAAGAGAAAGATGATGTTCTCTCTCATGCCTTATTCTTGGAAACTCATTTCCAAGAGGCAATGTTAGAATCCTACGAAGATGTCCTTTTCCTGGCATATGCTGATAATATCCAAAATTTCCCTGAAATTGAATTTCCTTCGGTCGATTCTTCAATTGCAAGCAAAGTTATGAAAAGAATTGAGTTAACCAAGTAGAGGGCTAAAGTCCTAGTGAAGAGCAAAACAAAGCCTGAGGACCTTTTGTACTTTGAGAATCAGCCTGGTGATTCTGATCTTTACGGTGGGGAAGAAGTTGTAACAAACCGGGATTTTCGACCTAGAAAATCACATAAAACCCATGTCAATTATTCAGGCATCGAACATTCCAGATCATTAATAGAAAGGAACTAGAGGGTGAGAATAGATAAGATAGAAAATTAGAATAGAAGAAGTTGAAGAACATAACAACAGAATCAGAGTACACACGAATCTCACAGCGGAACGAATAAATATATTTCATAACATAACTTTGAAATAAAAATCAGTATCTGTATACAATACCATTATCGGAGTATAACACTTTCAACACAACGGAAATAAATAATAGCTATATAATCCTGAAGCCTTCTGCTCCAGCTCTCCAAGTATATCTGTAAAATCCCGACTTAAGAGCCTGAATAAGCACAGCTTTTTCCTTCTCCAAAGTGGTGATGAGTTCAATATTTTCCCTGTTCAGCCTCTGAAGCTCGCAAGCAAAGGTGTTCCAAGCTCCTAATTTGCGTGCTTGATATTGACCAATTTCCTCAAGATGCTTTTCCATCCAAGTCCTAATAGCATCAAGTTGCGTCAGCGAGTGATTCTTTAGAATATCCAAATCTTCGAGGATAGTGCGCTTGTCAGACGGATATATATCCAAGTCAAACTGATCGAAGTTCACTCCTTGAAGACACCAGCCTTGGAAACGATCGACAAGCTCAGAGGTGTGCACCTTGGAAGCATAACCAGGTATGATAGCTTTCAGCTTAGCCGAAGTGGGGGCAACAGGGGTAGTTTCTATTTCTGACATCGGAAGTTTTTCCAACCTACGGTGCTTGCGAGTTATGTCCTCACTCGAGGTTCCTTCAGTTCTTTTGGACATCCTGTGCAAATAGTAGTGTTAAGAAGTGAATGGAAAACCAGAAAGCAGCTCATCCAAGGTGTATCAGATCGTTCCTACCAACCCCAAAATTTTGGGTCGTTCTGTATGGTATCGGATTCTAGGTTTTTTTATGCAACCAGGAAACCTTAGGTTGCTATAACAGTCTGATTCCTCATGAAGTCTTTCTACTTCAAGGTTTTGGTTCGTAAACGACCTAAGACATCAAGGGTTAACGACCTAGGACTTCAAGGGTTTAGCGATCCAAAGATGAGGACTGAAATGACGACCTAAGGCCTTAAATCATCATAACGACCTAGAGTAGGGTCGCAATCTAAAACCTGAAAGTGGTTGTGGCGACCTAATTCAACACGAGCCATTACAAAACAACGACCTGAGGTGTACATCCAACGGGGGCACTTCAATTTCAAAAGGGATGGCAGGGCATGATTAATGGAATTGAGCAAGATTATTATCCTCGTAACACTTAGCAGTTAAAGCCACGACCAAGTTTTGAGAATTCTTACATGAAAGATAAGCCGAAACCGTCACAAATGGACAAGCTCAAAGTCGTTACATGCATCAACATTGTCATCAAATGCATAATTGAAATTGTACCAAGCAATAATCCCACAAAGTCCAAAAATATCAAACTCGACTTAAAAAGTATATGTATACATAGAAAGTAAAAACTTTGAATCACACCTGATTCTTGGTGATGAGTAGTTCCGAATTTGATTATTGGACTAAGGAATTGTTTGGACTTCAATTGTTTTGATGATGATGTGGATCGGTCGATTTAGCTGATGATGGCCGCCATTAATGAGGTTTTCTAGCTTGAGTGAGGGTTTCGAAAAAGTGATGACTTAAAGGGGAGGTTAAACAAATAAGCCAAGTTTGCAGGACCTACAACGGTCTAATCCCAAGGTGACTACCGAAGGACTATTATCAATACATGACCGAGAAGCCGCAACGACTTAAGACCATTCCACGACCTAAGAATCTGGGCGACCTAGGAGTAAAATACTTTAGGGACTCACGCGGTCTGAAGGCCTAGACGACTTGAAATCGTAAATTACATGCTAATATCACCTAGTTCGAAGCCCGTATTATTTTCAATAAATACGAACTTCGAGGTGCAAATGTTAACCCGTAAAATATTTTTCCATCGAACGATGAGCATGTTTAGGGTAATTTATGATTTTAATTCGTTAGACCCTTTGGGTCGTTCTCTAACTCGATGGGCTCTCAAGCTCACACAAATGCCCTAGGTCATTACGATGTCTTGGGTCGCCCAGATAATATGTGGTGTTCAGAAAGCTTTGGCTAGTTTAAAAATCTTAAGTCGTTGGGGAATCTTGGTTCTCCCAGTTGCTAGCCCGCAGAGCTCTTAGATCGCCAGCTTGCTAGAGGTTTTAGCCCGCTTCATCCAAGCCCAAACTTCATCATCCTGGTTTAGCTCGTTCTAAGCGTGCTTGGGTCGCCCCGCTTTGTCCAAGCTTGCGCCCCCTTAACCTAGCTTGCTACGCGTCCTTTAGCTCACACCGCCTTCAGCCAGAATGAGTTGGGTCGTCCCGCACTCCTATAACTCGTATCACCTCGTATCAGGAAGATTTGGGTTGCTCCGCCTTGTTTAGCACGCCCCGCCTTGCTTTGGACCATATAGTGTTCCTTCTAGCCCGCCAGCGACCAAAAACGAGAGCAAAGTATTTACATAATTGCCACCTGGTCTGAACTCCACCTATAAACACCCCCTTCATTCCTTCATTTGGGGGGGGGGGGGTGACCACGAAGTGCTGCTGAAATTTCTCTATAATTATCTCAAGCAATTCTAAACACTTATTCTCAAAAAATCAAGTGACGATCCTTGGTGAATCTAAGCACGATCCATAAGTGTGAGAGTGTCAAATTTGGTGTAAGAGTGAGATTAATCTTGTAATCAACATATTGATTATGGAGTTTCTTATGAGAGTGGGCGTAGATCCTCATTGGATCGAACCACTATAAAAACTCCGTGCTCTTATTTCTTTGCTTTTTGTATGTTTGTGATTGCGACCTCGCTTTGTTCTTCTTTACCAATTTGGTGAAGTGTTTTGATACACCCTTGGTGTTGAGTTAAATTTCTAGCTCAACAATTGCAATGCCTTATGTTGAAAATATAATGATCTTGATAAAAGTGCTTCGAAACTTATCTCTTATAAAGGATGAGAAGCTGCGCTAAGATTAAAAGCAGCGCAAATTCGAAGAGAGATAATTCTTAAGGAGAATGAAGAACCAATGACCTTATTTTGGATGCTAATAGAAGGTAGGGACATTTTGATAGATTTCTTGTACAAAGTTTATAGTCGATTTGAAACGGCAGGCTCCTCCTTCTAAGCAAAGTTTAGCGGTGGTCTAATTTGACGTCTTCGTAGGCATTACTTAGATGAACGCAGGTCTGACCTCCATCCCAGAGCTTGCTGGAACCTACCAAGGGTTCTTTTAATTCCTCAAGACTTACCTTCGAAGAAGCTTAAATATTATAAAAACAGGTTTGTCACTGAGACATTCAAAAGATCAATATTGTATGAACGAGAAGAGTATTTGTAAAAACATGATATTATGAATGTATGCTTTTGGAGATAACTTTTGTTATCTATGATTACTAATTTTTAATTCATATCATTGCAGAATTTTACTTTTCACAAAAATGTAGTTTAAGAAGATACTTTTCATTCATTCTCTAGATTAAGGAACAAATTTTCAATGAAACCATCATATAAATTTGGAAGGGATCACCTCCTTGGAGACCTCAGGCATATTTATATGAAATACCCTCAACTTTATTTCGATTTTCTGGGTGATGATCGAGATGTAATTTTAAAAAGATTTAGAACCAAGCATACTGAATTGATAAGTAATATAAATGACAGGTGTTCTGACAAACAGAACCAAAGCATGTAATCTTCAGTGTATGGATTACGAAAGCAGTTTAAAACATGATTAGATGAATCTAAGAGTTTATATAATAAGCCTTTCTACGAAGTATGATGTTATCTATATTACCTTTCAAAAATATGGTTTGTATATAATTGTTTTTGTAACACCCCACACTTTTCTAAGCCCAAATTTTGGCAAAAATCGAAACTCGAACACATCCAAGCATGGGTCATGTAAATCTGATGCCCACAAATAAAAGAGCATGAGCATAATCCGAGTACGATAGGATAACTCAAAGCAGAAACACAATAGGATAAACTAGTATTAATGTAAGTAACTACCTTTTTCAAAGTGAGTCATCCTATCAATACCAAGCATGAGAGAGAACGAGAACCAAAAGCCAAATTTAGACACCTATGAGAACCTGACCTTCTAAAAAAAACTTGGGAGGTTGTAATGAGGAGGGGGTCATAACAACAAGTTCTGGTGAACAAGAAAAGTACAACACATATTACAATACACAGATGTATCTCGTTTGGTTCAAACCAAGATATATGCCTACCAAGGTCAGAAGTTCTAACCTAACCCTATAAGCATTTACGCATAACTCTAACTACCCTTCCTAAGGTATTCCCAATAAATACGATACCGAGATAGAATGTTTACACATATTTTTATGAAGCCTTCAAATCAGAACTTAACTGATTATTGTACCGAGAAGTGAACTCCTAATTATGGAGTTTATTTATTCATACGCTCATCATTATCCACTTAACGCCTCACTATCGAATGATAGATTGAGTGGATTCTCCTGATCTCTTAAGACCCCAGGCAGACCTGTTGGTCACTCAATATCTTTCAATGATTTATTCAATGTTATTATAAACTAGAGGACACTAGCTACGGGGCTCTATTAGTTAAGGCTTCCATCATTCAGGCATATAAACCCATACCCCGTGTAAAGTGAGAGATGGTATCTCGTTTTACCATCTAGCTGGCCTTATTGGATAATCTCCTTAGTCGCCTAATACTTCCCTTAGGATAGGAAGTCCTATGGAATTACCATACCAGACATTTTTAAATCCAGGTTTGGGTAGGCCTCACACACCATTTAAGACCCCTAGACTGGAAGACCTACTCCCAGGTGGACTTCTCGACTCAAGCCACTTAAGACCCAAGGAAGCGCATTATACACAAAGAGTATCAAATTCGTACACAATTACCTTCAATGCTTCTCCTTATAGGAGTAAAGCAGGCTACACTATTGAGTTATTCCCATGTATTTTTCCTTTACAGAAATACTATATGTACGCCAAATGTCTATCGTAATGGGTTCCTTTGGTAAATAATATTTTGCTGTTATTTACATACAAAATCCATTCTTTATTTTCTACATTAATTTGTATAGACAAGCAAAGCTATATTCTCCTTTTCCTAGGATATTTGTTTATTTAGTTTCATTATTGGACTTAGTGTTTAAAATGGCAATTGACGCCCATTAATCCCTGTTCTATCTCATTCATTTCTGTTTCAAAAGGTTACTGCCATTTACGGCCATAATGGTCATATTTTCCTAAGATATTGGTTTATTTTCATTTATTATAATTAATGTCATTTCTGAGACTAATGGTCATAATTTTCCTAAGACATTAATTAACAATGAAATATCCATATTATATCAGTCTCGAGATACCTATTTGATGTACCCAAACTGCCATTAATAATTTTTTATTTATTTGTTGATTGTTGTGTGTGTGTGTGTATATATATATATATGTGTGTGTACATTAGACCCCTCATATTAAGCTAGCTACCTGTGGATGCTGGATTTGGTTGGCGGTTCTGGGCATACTTTAACACAAGTTGAGCTTAGCCTCGTGTCTTGGTGCAATTTTAATTAAATTCCCTAATTGGGTTTTACAACGTTAATCCTAGAAAGTTTAGAAATTATAACCGTAGACTTAACTGTTTAGTTAAAATTTGTTGTCTCCAGTTAATGACGGTTACAATAGCTATTTATTTATAGCCCTATTTATAACAATCAATTACACTAATTGCTACAATAGTCACCATAAATATATTCATTTAATATGGATTACCATTTCATGTATAATTCCATAAAAATGAAAGTCATTCAAACATTCATTATATATATTGTCGTTTGCATGGATTTAGATGGGTAATGTGTGTGTGTGTGTGTATATATATATATTTATGTTTATGCTTTCGTGCGGTTAACGTAGTTAATTTCTTTTATTACTATTATCGTTAAGTTTAATAATTTGGTCTTGCTAATAAACAAACATTCCTTTTTATATTCTATTCGAAATAAGGTTCTATGTTTTACAAAAAGATTATCAACTATAATTATTATAAATCGTGCCTAAATATTGAAATAAACATATTTCAAACCACAAGAAATATATAATAATGTATGTTTTGGGATAGTTGATGCAAACTACGCACAACTACATACAATTATATTTGTACATGAATTTACACAACTTTTCCCCTTTTTCAATATTGGACAATTACATACAATTATATCTACGCACAATTACGTGCAATTATTTGGTTCCAAATAATGTTCTTTTAGTTTAAAAGAGGAAAAAGGCATATTTATAATAACTAAGTTAACAAACCCAACAAAAATCGAATAAAATAGGTTTATATATTTTAATTAAAATTACAAAATTTACTGTTTAACACTAAAACTAGAGATTAGGTATAAAACTACATCTTAACAGTGTTTTATGGGACTGATTTCCAGATCTATGGTGTTTTACAATAACCACAATATATTTTCAAACACAATTGTAGAAAATAATTTAATCAATCAAGTAAGCCTACAAATTATAATATCATTCAAACCACATTTTATACTTTTAGGTTTTGACAACATTCATAAACAGATCTGATAGGTGTCATTTCACCTTTTAAAATATTATAAACAGATTTGATAAACTTTAGGCATAGATTTGAGATCTAATACAAACGAGATAATAAGTTATTGTAACTTTGTATATTAATTTCCCACTCAACTAAAAGCATCCAAGTCTGAAATCTGAATAACCTTTAAGGCCTACAGTTGCCAAATTCTTATAGATCTACTGTTATTCCAAAAAGGGGATTCTTTCAGAATTGTAGAATTGCAAGAAAATAAGAAAAGAGAGGAGAAATCTGATGAAGAAGAAACTAGGTGCCAATCCATATCTTTTTCCCCTTGAATCTGATTATCCCTTTCAAATTGTATTGTAATTTATGTTTGATTGATTGAATATGGATATATTTGTCTTAGAAATTTGTTTGGAGAGAAAGGGAAATGATAGAGTTCCACTGATGTTATCATAAATAGGTGGAAAAGAATGAGGCCTTACCCCTTTATTTATAGGTGTTAAAATGACCTCAGACACTTAGATCTATTTTAATTAACATTCGTCCATTTATATAATAATATATATATTAAAAACCTACATAACCGTAGCCGTCACTAGGCTGAAATTGCCCGAAGCGGTCGACCGCTTTGGACAAGGGTGTTGACCGAGGCAGGTTATAAAAGGTAATATATATTATATTTATTTATTTCCATCCGTTTTTTCGTTCGTAACTTTTTCATAAGGACTCCATTCGTGAAACTCCATACATGAAGGTTGACCACAATTCCGAGACAAATGCAATGGTTAAAGTTTCGTGGTCAAATTGCATCATTTGCAGAAATTCCTATTTTTTTGATATCTAATTAAATAACTTAGTTGTTGTCAAAATTTCGTGTTGTCATGGTATCTTATTTTGTAAATAGGTAAATCAACTCTAAATTTCATTCTCCCACCCAAGGGAAGAATCATTAATAATTGCAGAGCAGAGGGGTGCTCTGAAGGAGATATCCGATACAACCTAAGGAAGAACAAACTTACTTCAAAAATTGACTAATAAGCATTTAAACGAACAAGTAACCATTCTAGAAGGTCGATTGAAAGATAAGGATAAAACTATCCTTGAGTTAACGAGAGAGAAAAAAACCAATCCCTCAATTGATTTTGATGAAGAGATATGTAGATTACACCAGCAGATCGTTGATCTAAAAGTTGAGTGAGATAATACAAAAGCAAGCTGCAAAGCTTGGGAATTTACTTTTGGATGAATTTACTTTTGGATATACCACTAACATATTTGTGTCTAAGCTCTCCAAAGCCACAACTAATCCCGAGGCTTCGGTGTTTGAAAAATATTATAATTTGAGAAATCCTCCTTGTGGGTTGGATGAATCAGTTATCGGTAGGTGGTGGTACAGAAAGGTCAAAGCCGAAATGAAGAGTTTCTATGACATAGAGCGTAATGAGGACACATTTCGATGTATTAACTATTACATTTCCAAAATTAAGAAATTACAGGAGGATATACATGACTTGCGAAAGAGTAACCTCGTCTTAGAGAAAGAGAACAAGACCCTAAGGACAATGAATAAAGCCTACATCAGGGCTTTAAAGTTTCAAGTCAAATCTACAGATGCCGTAATGAGATAAAAAGGAAGGAGCAAAAGCTTAAAGAACTTTTGTGCATTGCACTTTTTCATTCTATTAACCTACCCTTAACTGATGATGATGTAAACTTGAATACATAAGACATTTGGTGTGGTTGTGGTCATGATGTATAACTTTTGTATTTTGATAATTGATGAAATGACTTAGATAACTTTGTTAGATGATCTCGTGAACTGTATAAATATCACCTAGTGTATAACCTTTGTTTTTGTCTTGAACATTTTTATATAGACTTCTTTCTGCATTATTCTACATAAAGTTTAGCACATAACACCCTTGTGTTAGTCTTTTCTTAGAATATGATGCATATAATAATTTGTTCGGTTTACGCGAGACACCCTCCGGTTCATAACTAGGTAGTATATAAACCTTTGTGATAGGTTAACGCGACCTCTCACATTTCATATTTTATCAGAATAATGAATAATGATTTTTGCATAATAACGGTTTAGAGAATCTCCCTATGTGAGATATGATAATCCATGACCTTTCTTAAGAAGGTTTTAGTATAGAAGACCCGAGATACCGACTCGAGTATCATTTTGCGTATTCTTTTTTTAGAAACGGGAATTATACTCTTGGGACCCAGATTAGGGTATAAGAATAGGGATTTAGAAACCTCTTCTGGAAGTTTGGATAGAATTTCTGCGATCCATACTCTAGTATTCACAACGGAAAACCCAAAATCCAACTCTGGAAATAATAAGAATCCCGGATTCAGGTGTTTAATAGAAGTCTAGAAATCTGCTTCTGATAATAATAGAAGTCCCGAACCAAACCCATATTCGGGTATTTTATAGAAGACCAAATATCCACGTTTGGCATTTAATAGAAGTCCCGAAACAAACCTTGATTTGGGTACTTAACAGAAGACCAAAAATCCACTTCTAGTAATTAATAGAAGTCCCGAACCAAACTCAGATTTGGGTGTTTGTTGTTGTTTGTGCCAATTCCAGGCTTATTCTTTAAAGCAGAGGTTGTACGTGCTTTAAGTGCTCTTCTTTCGAGCTTTTGTTCCCCTTTCCATGGGATATTGATGTAGCTGGAGGCGACAACGTGCTTAGATCGCTCCTTCATAGCTTCGTTCCCCTTTGTGGGATTAAATGTAAGAAGAGGATGTACGTGATTACTGAGCCACTCTTTGGGATTTTGATCGTCAAACCAGAGGATGTACGTGCTTTGTTAGCCACTCTCAAGGCTTGTGTGCCCGGTGCGCTTGGCTAGCTTATTCTTAAACAGCGCACAAGGACTTATCCAACCTCCCTCGAGGAGGCGCCTTACCCTGGCCATCGTAGGCGGTGATAAGGGCTTAGATGCTTTAACCTGGCCATCATAAACATGGATAAAGGATTACTCTTTTGATGGTCTGCCCTGGCAGACTTCTACCATAAGTTGAACTTGACCTCGTGTCTTAGTGCAGTTATTTACAATTTCCCAATTAATATAAATTTTCCATGTAATTATGGAAAATCTATTCTTTAATTACTATCATGTACATTTCCCTTATTTTAGGAAAACATTTTACGTACCTCGTTAGTTTGATTTATAGAAAAATATAATGATTTATTTCCATAACGCACACCGACTTAGATCCGTAGTTGCAAGCCATTTTCTCTATTTTAAGTTTGGATATATATATGTGTGTGTGTGTGTGTATGTGTGCACTTTATTCGATTAGTATGCAATACAATAAAAGAATATCCATTTCACACTAATCTCCTTTTCTTTTCCTTTTCTTGCAACTATGTCCTCAGTAATTTGTCGTTATAGAAATAAATCATTTTCCCCTAAATCCAACTAACTCAGTCCACTACCAATTTTTCCTTTTTTATTTGTGAGTTAGATATTGAATTTCTATTCCATATACTGTTTATAGTTAAATTTTCTTTGCCAATTAGGCAAATCAATTCCCAAGAATATACTCATGATTAATTCAAGTTCCACAATTTCATTGTTTACAATAAATCCCCAAATCATATAGAATATCTAATGGAAATAGGTTTTATACAACAGTAATACTTTCGACATATTCCAAACAGGTTTAATAGCTAATTTCCACATTTATCAATTTTTCATCATATTAAATATAATAGGGAATGCAAACGATAGATATACCATTATTTAAAAGGTATAATTTAACCCACTCCCCTAACAGCTTTCCAATCCATGAATCTGATCCAGATTTGTTGTTCAATGGCCTCCCAAACTGAATTAAATCTTAAACAACCATGGATTTACAAATCTGACACTAAAAGAAGAAGAAAAAAGGAAGGGAGACCTAAATAAATCATTTTCAATAACTTGTCTCACGTTGATCAGAATTCTAGACACCTATGTTGTAGATTTATGTTTCTTATCTTCAAATATTAAATAAGAATTTCCTAAAACTAATATTTTATTTTTCTGAAAAGATTTGGAGGAAGAAAAGAATGGCAGAGCCTAGGTAGCACCCAAAAAATATGAGTTTAAAGTTAGACTCTGCTAGTCTATTTATAGGTGTACAAGAAAGTTTGGTCCATTTGATTTAATCAAATAAAATCTGAACCGCACAAACCAGAAAACCACGTTACACAAAACATATCTAGGCCCGACCAGATCGACCCATGCCAACTTGGGTCGACGTACCTTGGGTCCAGGTAGATTTTGTACTGTGTTTTGTTTTTCTGGTTTTAATTTTTCTTAATGACGTTCAATTCTTTACTTAATATACTATCTGAATTGTAATATTCTAGTTATAACTTATCTTAAAGTTTGGATTTTGAATTTATGCGTGTATTTACGCATACAATCTTTCCATTCCTTGTCCGTTAATTAATGTAATTAATGAACTTTGTTGTATTCCTTTTTATTCACTCTTATTTCAAATGCAGCTGATTTCTTGCCCGTTATTCATTTATTATGCATTAACTTTTTTCTGCTCTTATCTTGCACCTTTTTATTTCAACATTTGAATTTGTATATATATTTTCTCACACATACACATATATTTACATTTGCATGTATACATATATTTTGTACTTACTTTTATATATAATTTCCCCTATATGTGCATTTATACATATTTTCCTCTTAGAGTATGTATTATTTTAACCGTCCCACTAAAATAAATTATGGCACCAGTGGGACTCGAACTTGCGCCGCTCACTTGGGAGACACAAGCTTCTACCAACTGGACTGCAGAGGCTTTTGTAACAGGACTAAAAACAATGGTGGTCATTGTTCTTTTTAGTTTTCTTCTTATACCTTCTTTTCACATTTGTTGTAATATTTCATTCAAAGAAATATTTTTCATCTTAAATCTGTTTCCTACACACTACATGTTTAAATTGATTAGAAAATCACCATGGACGCAATGACGCTAATTTGTTGACCAATTTCTGAAAGCTTTTCAATATTTTATTTTATTATTTAATTAAAAATGTGGGGTGTTACACTTATGAACCTTAGCCCACATCAATAATCTTCGTACCTGGTATCGGCTTCAAATCTGTGTTGCATGTGGATTCTTCCAGATAACTTCGGTGTCACTTTTAGTAACAGTATCGATACCAAGCCTGTTGGTAATTTGGTATCAACAAGATTTGCTTTCTCCTCTGTCGGTGTCGGCATCAAAACCTTTCTGAGCTGCTCATTACATGTGAGTTCTTGTACCGTTCCTTGCCGTTATCTTCTCGGTATCGGTACCAAGCTTCTGCTTCCCATGTTGGTACCGATAGCATGTGGACCAAATGTTTTCCTTTCTTGATTCTGGTTTCGGCTGTCTTTGTTGTTTTGGTGTCGACCAAGGGATACCGAGGCCTTCAATTTGGGTGCTAGTTGTCTATAGATACCCCTTCAGCGTTGTTCGGTTTCGGTGTCGAAATTTGGTTGTAACAATTTATGGGCGCACATAGTCTATACATTAAGATTATAAGATGATGCCATCCTCGTTAATGAAATTTGTCTATGAATGAAATTTTCATTATTATGCACTTTGTGTAGATCTCTCCCAATAGATTAAAGAATTTACCAAATTATTAAGAATTAACGTTTACATGGTTGGGTTAGTCTTTCACTAGGAAATTTATTTTTTGAGGAATTAACATTTTGTTTGATGTCAATGGATTCCACGATGATTTTAGCCACTGTCTAATGGCTGAAAAAGCCTAGGATCTTTTATTTTGGTTTCATTTTATATTAGGATTTTTAATGGTTATCAATTGTATAATGCAAAGTTAAAACTTCATCTTTACAAGAAATAAATTAGAGTGATATACATCATCCTATAATAAATAATTTTTAATGATTAAACAAACCGAGATTATCAATGATTTTGGATAGTTCAAAACTTTGAAATCGATTTTGAACTTATTGTTGAAATATTTGTGAATAAATAAATACTTGAATTAAGAAGATAACAAGTTAAGAAGATTAGGTAACACACATATTAGAAAATGATCTTGACGATTGTGCATACTCATATCATAATGGAGTATTATACCAGTATGAACATGCATTAGGAAATGGGTATAAACTTGAAGAAATAACACACTATTTGAAAATGAGAAAGATATTGAAAGTTCGAAAGTTGGTGTATAAATATATAAGTTGTACGTAGATTGTTTTATTCGCATCTTGATCTTGATTCGATTATGAAACTTTAAGGTGTTTACACTATCCAAAAGAGAATTTATCGTTTGGTGGTTGACGACGAATATTGATTGGGGTTTATAATCGAACAATTGAATTTTCTATCATGGTTAAGAACTATGCAAGGAAAATAAAGTCTTCATACCAAAGAGCATGATCAGAATTCACACTAGAGGATTGGAGGATCGACTCTTGTTCAAGAAGAAAAGTTGTGAATTCAAATAGGTTGTCGAATTAGATATTGTGCATGGATGATCTACATATATCTTATGAAAATAAGAAAAATAAATTTTGGGGACAACTTTGTGTTTGTTTAGTTGCAATTTCAAGGGCGAAATCTTTCTAGGAAAGAATGTAAAAACCAATAATTTGATCACCATAATTAATGATATCTGAATTAGTTTAAATATTCAAATATGGATTATTTCTAATTAATAATCATGTTTAATGTGATAACAATGATAATGAACTCATTTTGGGAAATTATCTCGAAAAATATTTTCTTAAGGAAAATGCTGGTAAAATGACCGAAATTGTTTTGTCAATAAATCACATTTTTATCCATAAGGAACGTGAACAGTTTTGGGGGAATACACATATTTTCATAATTAAACAAGAATGTAAAATGAAATATTTTATTTTCGAAAATTAAATGTATTGATGATGTCACTAATAAGGATATTGCATTCAATATATGATTTTAATAATTAAGTAATTAGGTTTTAGTTATTTAACGATGATAAGAAATTTATTTTCTAATTTTGTTTACATAAATGAATAGTTCAACTGAAAATACGACGGAAAAGGTAATTTTAGAAAATTGATGGTTTGACGAGTAGAAGTCAATCAATGTTGTGAACTACGTGTACACATATAATGAACACACATAAACCATTCTCAAATGATAAGAAAAAGAAATAATTAAGCTAATCAAGATTAGAAAAAGAAAACATAAAAGACAAAAGAGTTTACTTTTCGCAAAAGGACAAAATTTTAATTCACCTTACATAACATCAACTCACCCTTACACTACAGGTCCACATTTATGGATGACAAGAAAAAGGGTAGTAGCTTGTGTAATTAAAGGGGCGATAAATACATTTACGTCATTTTATATTTAGATATTTTCCCTGAAGTTTTCTTATAAATACCACTCCATTTCTTCTCATTTCTTTACACCTAAGTTCTATACTTCTTACTCTTAATAAACTCATTAATGTTTCCTGAGTCTTTGGAAAAGTTACACCATTCCTTACAAACTTTTACAAAACCATATCAAACAAAATCTAAACTTTCCCAAACTCTATGAAAGTTCTTATATATTCATTAGAAGGTTTTATACCAAGTTTAAATTCAAGGTAAGAAGGTTGGAGCTTCCATTCAATCATAGATAGGAACAAGGGAGGAAGAAGGAATTTTGTTTGAGATGCTACGGTATGATAGTAGTGGAGCTAAAGCAAATTTTAGGAACTTTAGGAATCAAAGAAGGTAAGAAACTAAACTATAATTTATCCTAACTATCTATAAGTCGTTGAAGTGATTATGATTGCTAAAATGATGATTAAATGATTTTTATATAAATTATGATGTTTGTTGCCAAGTTTCGTTGATATTATATTGGTTGTATGGATTATTAAAGAGGTCGCATTAATACACAATGATAAGTACAAAGAAAATCACTTTTCTTTCTTGAAGGAAATGATGAAAACGGAATGGTTAAACCCTTTGAAAATGGTTTATAATGTTTTAGAAATGAAGAACAAACACTTCTAAGTGTTGAAATGAAGTGTGAAAAAAAATACAATTTTGGTGTATCGCATAATGGTAACTCACGATTTCACATCCATAAAAAGTTAATCTTTTGTACATGGAAAAATATGAATCCAAGATTATTCCGAACTCCTATAACCTTATATTTCCAAAGAATTGAAAAAAATCAAGATTCTATTGAATAGATTTAAAAGATATGACTAAAAAAAGTTCTGAAAAATATTGCGGCTTTACAGTAGAAAATCCAGAAAATACACTTACTTGAAATTATGATTTTAAATGTAATTAAAATATGGAATAAATCTTATAAATTATTTAAAATGTTTTTAAAGTGATTTAAGTCGAATATATGAAGTTCCAATTGGATCAATTATACTAAAATAGCAGTTTTCACCGCACTTTTTACAGCAGTTTTCGAATAACAATGGAAATTGGAGTTTAAACTTAATAAATCTTCTCCAAATCGTTGGTGAATGTTCTTAATGATTAGTGCAGTATTTTGCATTTTTTAAAGTTCTATAAAGTATTTAAAGATGTTAAATAATTAAATTGAATCAAAAAAGCTATAATAAGCCGAGGAGTATGTCTAATTTTTATATTTTTGGGATCTGGATGTGGGTGTTTAACCTAGAAGATGTTAAAGAGCAAAAAGGGCACAGGCACGCTTATCCCTTTCACGGGCAAAGGATAATACAGTTGAAATATTCGAAAAAGTGAAGTACAAAAAACATCAAATTTTCCCAAAATAAATGAGTTGGATTTCATGGAGATGATCTTGTTATATTTAACATCAAAATATGAGTAGGGAATCCTTACAACCCGTGAAAGTTTAAAGGTGTTTACACCGTTATTTGACGAATAGTAGAAATTGAATACGAAAATTGACATCGAGTAGAATGAGCATGATTTCTTTGAATTTATCATACTAAAATGGATTTACCATTCACGAAGACAAAATAAAACGGAGTTTAATGATTCCATGTATATATACCTAAAGAATATTTGAAGATATACATCCATAAAAAATGTTTCATGAAAAAGAAATGAAAATCACTCAATACTACTTGAATGATATTTTTGCAACGATTGATTCGATGGGACCGAGATTACATTTGGATGATTCTTATCTAAAAAACCATTTTAGATCAACTAAATGTTTTGAAGTATTGAGAATTCAGGAAAGATGAATTATGGAGATTGAATGAAGATTTGTTGTCACTGACACTCAAACAAATCTTCCCATATTATAAATCGATCATGGTTTTGCATTCAGATCTTCAGTGCAAGGGCTTCTCGTAACTAGATCAGACGACCTAGTCGGTGTAGTACCTTCGATTTATCCAAACCCAACATAACTTGTATATATGAATGTCTGATGTTGTATTTCTAATACGCATGTATTGATATACATGCATGTACATCTGTTTGGTGGTGTGGAAAGTAACTCCCGTGCACCATATACATCTTGTTGAGTCACAGCTTTGATTCATGACACGAAGAATGACAAGTAAGGCAAAAAAAGAGAATATCAACAATAAGATCTCAAGCTAGTATATACAAGGTGAGTATTGACTCTTGATTCATAGGTTAAAACTTGTTAAAATCTATCCTAAAATAATATGTATATATATATATATATATTTATTTTTAATATTTATATATATACTTTGGAATTGTGCATACAGCATAAAAATTGCCAAGTTAGTCGACTAACCTGGTAGGTCAGTCAACTGACCTGCACAATTTTTTGCAATGTGCACATATATATATATATATATTTACATATATACACACACACTTTTGAGTGTTCAATTGACTTACTTAGAACTTCAGTCGACTGCATTTCTATAATGGTTATATTTTCTGAAAAGTTACCATTTTTCGTGAAGAGATACGACCTTATATCAAGGGATTTAGACACTACTTTTCATTGAAACTCTTCACCACAATTTTCAACTATTAAACCATTATATATAGTTGACCTAAAATCAAATAAACTCACTTTTCTAACTTCTGATCCGATCAATCTATATACTTTAATATTCTATTTTTTGCATTATGTAAAATTGCTTAAATGCACTTTCAATCTTAATATTTAAGCAATATCTTTATTCCTTATCTTCTTACACTTAAAGTAATATACATATACTCGAGGAGAATATTATAGGAAGGGCGTACTGTAAAAAGACAATCCGTGTTATCAAAGAACACAAATAGTCTACAAGTTTCATTTTATTGTGTGAAATCCTATTCTGCTGCTCAAGCGCATCAACTTCGGCTGCTGAGGCGGAATCCTATTTCGTTGCTCAGGTTCTTGTTACGCTGCTCAGATGTTGTAAAGGCATATTCCTCTGGGTTAAGAGAGGGTTATTGTTTAGTTGAAATTCCAAAAGGAGTTTGGGACCGGACATAGGATGATGCTCCGAACCAGTATAAAAATTCCTAGTATTATTTACTTTATTTACTGCATTTACTCTGCTTATCTATGATATCTATTTATTTAGTTTTTCTCATTAGATATTTACTTGAATAGCTATAACAAGTAAATTATATCACAATATCAAGATTTCCTCATATACACTTTGTTCCATATTACTCGATCCTACTCTCGTAGTCTTTTCATTTGGTATCGGAGCAGGTCATCATATAACCACAAAAAAGTTATTTGATATCTCAATAATATGGAGAATAACACTAAAACTAACACCAACATAAACACAAGTTTCATGGAAGGTTGATCCACTGCACGACTTCCACTTTTTAATGGCATGAACTAAAATTACCGGGCTACATGAATGAGAAATTATATGCAAGCCAATGGAGTTGAAACTTGGAATATTACTCAAAATGAATATATATTCTATACAAATTATTCTGAGTGGTAAAATTCATAGAAAAACGATGTTACTTCAAATGCAAAAGCTATGAATATATTGATTATGCCATAGATAGAAATGAGTTTAACCATATCTGCTTGTGCAATACTGTGTAAGAAATATGGCGAACACTCAAAGTAACTCACGAAGGAACCAACAAGGTTAAACAAAGCAAGATATCCATGCTTAAAAATCAATTTCAGAATTTTAAGATAAATGAAAATGAATCTAGTAATGATATGTTCTCTAAATTTCAGGACATTTATCATTCATTACTAGGATTAGGAGAAAAATATTTTAATTTTGACATAGTATCAAAAATCCTGAACTCTTTAACAGAAGATTGGGAAAGAAGGGTCTTGGCCGTCGAAGAAGCTAATGATCTTTCAACCATGAAATCAGAAGAGTTAATAGGAAACTTAATGTCTTATAAGGATAACTTGCAGGCAAAATGAGTACAGGCACAAGATAAAGAAAATGTAGCATTCGATGTAGAACTAGAAGAATCGGAATCAGGCAACAATGATCTAATCGGCAAGAGAAGTACTAATTCAAATAAACCTTCATCAACGGTAATGGAATGTTATAACTATCATAAGAAGGGGAATATATAAAAATATTGTCCATAACAAAAGAAGGAACAACACAATAAACACAAGAAGGATAGATTTAAAAAGAATGCATTTTCAGTTACTTGAATGATTCAGATTCTTCCTCTTTAGAAAATGATAGAGAAAGTAAAAGTGAACAAGCAAATGTCTAATTCATGGCCAAAGATAACGAGGTTAATGATTTTTCTTTTGAAGATATGGTAGAAATAAACGAAGAATTATTAGAAACTAGAAATAATTTCAGAAGAAAATATAAATAGCTAATGATGATCAGAAAAAGGCATAATTCGAAAGAGATATGCTGAAAGATGAAAAAATATATATTTAAGATGAAATTAGAAAACTTCAAGAATCTCTTTCTAATACAAGTTCTCAACTTTCCTTATTGAGTCAAGAAATTGAAACTCAAAAAAAAAAAGAATGACATGCTTATTTTTGAAAATCATGAGTTAAAAACCAAGACTAAACTAGTAGAATTAAATTGTTCAAGTCTCAATATTAAATTGGATGAAATCACTAAAAATGTCACTAATTTTAATAGAAGTAAAGAGAATTTATCTAGAATTATAGGAAATTCTCAACCTACATCCAATAAAAAGGGGCAAGGATATAAGTCGAAGGCTAATATTTCAATGAAATCAAACAAAAAGATATCTAACAAGGTTTAATGTGGCAATTCATCAATATCTCCCAAAAAGAAAAGGTTCTCTAAAACCGTTAATATATGGGTTCCTAAAGCAAATAATTATTTGATTAGAAATAAATATATAAATACATTCCTAGAAACTATACATAATAATAAGGCTCATATTTATAGAAGGGACGCTGAACCCTCCTGGGTTTGGTTTCCTAAGACCTAACTCTTAGGACCCTAACGGAGGAAGTGGGTACCAACATTATTACATATTATTTGCAGTTCCCACTTAAGTAAAGAAGAAAATGGATACTCGACAGTGGTTGCTCAAAACACATGAAAGGAGACAAAGACATGTTGATTAACTTTACTGACTCAGATAGAGGTTCTGTCACTTTTGGAGACAACTCCAAGAGATACATCATCGGCAAAAGAGATGTGAGCAATTACGGTATGTGACGGCAAAGGAGTTTCGCTCGGTCCGAACCGGTCGCTAAACCGACCCAGGCCGCTCGAAACGCCCTATCGTTTGAGAACAGGACAAAACAGAACGCATACAGAAGAACATTTCATTGTATATTACAACAATGCATCAGATTACAAGAATATACAGAGTATAAACAAATAAATATTACACAGAAATATCAGAGATTTAAATTACATTTAAATACATCGCAGCGGAAAATAATACAATACACAACTAGAAGAGATATACGGATACAAAGCTTTCCGGATATCGTTCCAGCTGTAAACCAGGATCCTGTGAATATAAATCTGCAAAACCAAAACTACTAGCTGCCCGTGTCGAAAATAAGGGCACCCAGAGTTTAGGTTAAAACAATAAACTCCAGGTCAGTCATGGGACTGGTGTGAGAACAAAAACAATTAATCTTTATTTTAAATCATTAGGTAAATCAAGGGACCACGCCGTATAACACGGAACGGGTTTCCTCCCAAGAATACCAGTGCATAAAACAAACAGCGCAATGCTAAATAAAGAAAAATGAAGCTGTTATAAGACCCAGGTCCCATCACACAATGTAACGCAGCCGAGGATAGGGTTTTCCCTTATAACAGCCAAAGAATGCTTGATACGTTTTAAAACAAATCATTTGATACTATTATAAGTGCATAGTGTATAAAACAACTTCAAATCATAAGTATCAATCATAGGCGGCATGAGCGTCCCATGCCACTATGTCGCCATATATAGGTTTACATATAAAACCGCAAATGTCACGTATTTGGAAATTGGATTTCCGTCTATGAACCGAGGCAAAAGATAGTCCTCAACCGATTCGTGACTCTCTAGCCCGAGCCACAGGACCCAGACTCAGGTGAGCCCTTGGAGCGACAGGGCCGGTCCACCGATGTGGATTAAAATGCCTGAACACTACGTTTCCCCACCCTATGGGGTGTAAGTCTGGTCCGTCAGCCGACCAGAATGCATTCGGCCGAAACCGATATAACCGAGGCGCCTCGCAACAGCAACAACCACATAAGTCAAACTCGTCAGGGCGTGTAAAACCACTGACGCCACTTCTAGCTAGAAAGAAACGCAAGTCCTCCCTGAGGTCCGTCTCCCGTTTTTGGTTCATACCTGGTGTGAAACACGCGAGGTAAACGTTACACAAAGCTACGCCACAAAGGCCGTGCTTTGATCATCACCACAAGACTTTGCTTTTCAACAGAAGCCTTGATCATTTGCATCTTAGCATGCCACACAGGCAAACCATCCTATGCAACCGATATCAGTCACACAGAATGAAATCCGATGTCAGACACACAGTCCATTTACAAGTCCGTTCTGGGTCTGAACGAAACCGGAGGCACCTAGTACCCCGCATATCCATCGATCTCCAAGTACGTCTGGACGATCACTAACTGTTTCCATCTTCTTGGGTGTACAGCCCAATCAAGATCATCAGTTATCACCCAAACGACGTGAAGACCTCCGGTCTTCGACCATCGTCTTCATCTTCGACTTATCGTCGCATCAGTTATTCAGAATGGGATAAACCCGGTCTTTCCGAATAACTCGCGTATATATTATAAAAGTGTTACACAAACACAACATACGCCTCATTCCAACTCATTAGTCATTAACCATAAATTAATCAAGAGAATAATTCCCCAAATATTAACCCCGAAGGCCGAAACCAACATCAGATCAATATCCAGAAAACCATTCTACTTAGCTAACCGACAGTTAGTTTCTAAATTTCACATTCAAATCTAATTAAAGATTTAACTATCGCCTGGAGCAAAACTGGTGATACTCCATTCTTGATCTTTTCAATCTAATTAAAGATTCATTAAAACTCCACTTAGTTTTAATCTGTGACTGGGTTAAAGAATCAGTGTCATTTAAAACACGGTTCACGATAAACCCAAAGTCACATCCCATTAATTATCGGGTTAAAGAACAAGTGTTATTTAAAACACTGTTCACGATAAACCCAAAAATCAATATCCATTCAATTCCAATTAAATATTATTTAATTGGTACACTTCATTAAATCTAAATAAAAAGATTTAAGCTTTTCTCAACTGGGTTCAAGAACAGTGTTAGTGAAGACACCATTCACGACAAACCCAAATCACATTCATTAATTATCGGGTTAAAGAACAAGTGTTATTTAAAACACTGTTCACGATAAACCCAAAAATCAATATCAATTCAATTCCAATTAAATACTATTTAATTGGTACACTTCATTAAATCTAAATAAAAAGATTTAATCATTTCTCAACTGGGTTCAAGAACCGTGTTAGTGAAGACACCATTCACGACAAACCCAAATCACATTTGATATTCAATATAAGGCTCTGAATAGAAAATATATCGGCTTATATTCAATATCAAATTCTACGATTAACAAATGTCGTATTGGAAATAACGATATAAATACATATCTTTCAAATTTCCATAACAACACCTGTATAATCACGAATTCCAACATCGAAATATTCCGAAGACAATTTCGATTCAAATCCACTCCAATGCAATCATTGGAAATTTTGGTTATTTTCAAAACCCTTTTCAAATTCAATTTATTTATTTAAAAATAAATAGAATTATAATTCTAGTTCAAAACTAGTTCATTTCGATAAAAATCCATTTTTATCTTTTCAAATATGGAGTTTTTCATCCCAATTCTTTCTAAATCATTTCTTATGATTTTACACAAATTATTGCTATTTTTAATAATTTTATCAAGGCCCGTACAGTCGATTTCCATCAACGGCCATCGAACTGCACTTACAGCGACCTTTTTCGAATTTGATTTGGACATATCTCCAAATCCAACCGTTAGATTTCAAATTTCTAACATTCATTAGAAAGCTCTTTTCGATACGAACCCAACGGTTCCGGTTTTAGGAGAATCCGACGGTCGGATCTCCCGCAATGTCCGTTTGAAATAAATGGTCGAAATTCACGAACTGCCGCGGCGCGGCGCGTTCTATTCAGGCCATTATATTATATATATAATATATATAATATATACTTCGTCGATTTCTATTTAAAACGAATTATATAAATAGTTTTTAAAATTCGTTTCAAAATCTATTTCAACTTCCATTTCAATTCAAGGCAAAATTGAATTCTTCTTTATAAATTCGTTTTTAAAATTCATTTCTATTCAATTCAAAATTCAATTCAATTTGAATTCATATTCAATTCAATTCATTTCGAAATCGTTTTCAATTCAATTCATTTCGAAATCGTTTTCAATTCAATTCATTTCGAAATCGTTTTCAATTCAATTCATTTCGAAATCGTTTTCAATTCAATTCATTTCGAAATCGTTTTCAATTCAATTCATTTCGAAATCGTTTTCAATTCAATTCATTTCGAAATCGTTTTCAATTCAATTCATTTCGAAATCGTTTTAAAATTGATATAAATATCGTTCACGTCAAAATGGCGTCAATCTAATCAACACGGCTTCATAAATTTCTATTTTCAAATATTTCTTTTTCAAAACTGGAATGAGGCCCAATCAATTACCATATAAAATTAATTATATGGATTTTCATACAACACATGTATATAATAGCATTGAAAATAATCAACCATCAACCAAAGTGCACTACACTGTATAAGCATCAAATATAGATATTCAACGCTTATAACAGCCTGTCAATCAATCGATCGACATATTTAATCAATCAGGATGAGTGAACTTCAAATTTCATCCTAACACCCGTATGGGGTTTCAAACAATCAAACACATATTTTATTTGTGCAGTTAGGCGATGTGTAAAATTTATCGACCCAATCAACGTCATTCAAATAGGTGTACATAAACAAACCGTCTGGTTTGTAAATGAATATTTATTTATTCACATTCACGTTAAAAATTATATTTTTAACGATAACACATTTTATTTTAACATATGAATTCCTATTCAGTTCCTTCTTTAAATAAAATGCCATTTTTATTTTTCTAACTTATTTTAGAAAATTTCGGCGGCATAACGGCACGATACTAGAAACGGGACAAGGCCTAGCCTTATCCCCGGTCTAGTGAAGGCCCACGCCATTCACACATCAATCAAATTCACTTTCGTTATGCAAACCACAAAATTTGGAGTAAGGGTCTAACCTAGCCTTACTCCTTCGCCTTATAACGGCGCACGTCTAATCCTAACCAATTTATCGATTCGATTTTTCACACCACAAACCACATTCAAATCAAATCATATAACTAACTACACAACCAAACAATTTAACAAACAAGCCATCCATGGTCTGTGGATGACGGGTGTCGGGTGCTACTAAGCACCGTCTGCATCCTAGTATATATATAACTAGAAAAATTAAATTGAAAGGTGAGAAGTTCTCACTTATAGCTATCCAAGCTCCACGGCTCTTCCTTTGCAGAAGTCTTCGTCGTTTCGCCTTTTTGTCACCTTCGTTGTCCGCTTTCACTACATATGTAAAAATCGAGTTTTTACTTCGCTATTCAATATATAAAAATCGAATTTTTACTTCGATGTTCAATATATAAAAATCATATTTTTCTATCAAAGTTCAATATATAAAAATTCTATTTTTCTATCGAAGTTCAATATATAAAAATTCTATTTTTCTATCGAAGTTCAATATATAAAAATTCTATTTTTCTATCGAAGTTCAATATATAAAAATTCTATTTTTCTATCGAAGTTCAATATATAAAAATTCTATTTTTCTATCGAAGTTCAATATATAAAAATCACGCCTTTTTCAAAATCAAATCTTTTTCTTTATTTTCCTAAAACATTAAATTCAGTTTTAAAATGCAAATAAGTTTTCAGTTTTTAAAAATAAAATAAAATCAGTTTTAAAAATAAAATGAAATCAGTGTTAAACCTTTTTTTAAAAAAAAAAAATCTCATTTTTATTTCTTTACAAATATAAAGGTCATATTTTCCTAATACAAAAATCTAAACTTTTATATATTAAAAATGCTAACTTTAATAAATTAAAAATGCTAACTTTAATAAATTAAAAATGCTAACTTTTATATATTAAAAATGCTAACTTTATATATTAAAAATGCTAACTTTTATATAAATTAAAAATCCTATACATAAAAAAAACAAAAACAAAAACAAAAAAAAGGAAAAACACTTACGGGTTTTAGCCAGAGGGAGGGGTGGTTTTCTCTGTCGGCAGCAAGCTTAGGGGGGGGGGGTTCTCATCGATCGGCGAGGAGAGAGAGGGGGGGGTGGAGGTAGGTCTTCGAACGGAGGAGGGCGCGGGTACGGATTCGAGGGGTGGTTTAGGGTTTCGATGCGGGCTTCGTCGTCGAACGCAGGGCTGGAGGTTGGTCGATCGGAGGTGTGTTCGGCGGTGGGCGGCGCGGCAAGGGGGAGAGGGTTCCGCGCGATGGCGTCGCCTGGAGGAGGGGCGGCGTTCTTCGTTCGCCCCCTTTTGTTTTTTTTTTTTTTTGTTTTTTTTTTTTTTTTTTTTCGGGAATGAAATGAGCTGATGGGGAAGGAGAAAAATAAAAGGGGAGGGTTTTATTAAAATTTATATTATTCAATTTATTATTCACAAAAAGGTTGACTTTTTATACTAACTCGAAATCAGGTCCACCGACTGTCGTCCATAGCGTTTCACCCCCATTCTGAACACAATGGGATATGTATCGCAAGCTGATTTGACTGTTACAATCAGTTTCCGTTAAATTTACATTTAAATCACTTTATTGAATTTTAAACGTACATTTCAAATTACCGGGGTCACATACTAACTAGAAAAATTCCTGAAAAATATTTTCTAGCTTCGTATTGACGATACGGTCCTAACAAAACTAGTTTCGACGAATTCTGAGACCGTTAGAAAAATGGCCAATTTCCAGTCGATTAAAATCAACTGAAACTGGTCAAACGCGTTTTCCTTTGCCACGCTCACATATGGATTCGAAAAATTATGAAATTTAAAACCTAGCAATAACTTGACACTGCGGACCCAACAAAACTGGTTTCGTCAAAATCCGAGGTCATTTGCAAAATGTCCATTTTTAAGGGCCTGAATTCCATAGCGACTATTCAGAATTTTCAACTGGACATATCTTATCATTTCTAAAATGAAATCCCAGTTTGTTAACTTCTTTACAAAGATATAGTTATACAGATTCAAATATTTCTTGTTTCGTTCAATTCTGACTTATATTGAATTCTGTATATTCATTTGAAATTAGAAATCGAATTTTCGAACTACCGCGCCATTTTCAATTCCTTTTTATAATTATATATAAATATTTATATTCTAGCGACGACGCGTAATATATATACGTTGAATTCTATTCAAAATAAATTTCTCGTCGATATTATTTAAAATAATCTATTTTAAATATCAAAATTCGCTAAAATTGCAAAAATAAAAATTTTCAAACTGGCTCGCATTTTACGGGTTGTTACAATCTCCCCCACTTAAAACTTTTCGTCCCCGAAAAGGAACAAAGTTGAAAGTGGTTTGATTAATCAACTCTACGCTCGATCTGACTTCCATTCTCCAACTCTTTAGTTTCTGAGAATTTTCAAAATTTCAAAAATTTGGCTAACACCCTAAATTTTCGAAAAATTTCGCCATAACCTCCCCTGCACCGGGAGCATCGGGGAATTTCAAATAGCTTCCCCGGTCCTTCAGATCTCAAAAAGAAAAAGAAAAAGCCAAGCGGCTAGCCAATAGGCTCACAAAATCATCATCACCCAAACAAAACAGGAAACTATGTAGTAAACATGTACCTATTTGTCGGGCAAACAAATTTTATTCTCTGCTCTAGCCTCCTTGCTATGACCTGTTCAAAAGATATATATGTATGCAAGCAAATGCGACCAATTTTCAATATAGTTCAATATTTGGTTAAATTAGGCATAATGGTTCAAAATTATCAAACAAATAGGCAAACAACACAAACATCAATCAATTTGTGAATTATCATTTTAAATTCATAACTTTGATATCTATACAAAAAATCATGTTTTTGATGCCAATCCACAACAATGTATTCTAACTATATTAGTTTTGGTTCTCACACCAGTCTAATGGAAATATATAGATATCACACCTTCGTTACTCGAACCTGAATACTAATGACGACTAGTCAATCATCAGAATCATCTTCGGGCCACTAGAGTATGATTCTATATCTATCCAGTATATTAAAACTTCGAATACACGCGGATCAGACGTATACGCAAAATCTATATATACTGGATTGTCCAACTCAATATAAATAGATAATCAACTACGAATAATTGATTTATATTTCATAACAAGATTTGTTTTCATTTTTTTTTTTAAAAATATACTCTTCACACTCGTTCTAGGATACTACTGATCCCATCTCTAACGAGTCATCCTCATTGGATTTTACTAATCCAATATCTGATGAATTTTTTCGTATGTTTCTAATGTGTCTTGTTCTCTAGCTTTGTAAACCAAAGCTCTGATACCAACTGTGACGGCAAAGGAGTTTCGCTCGGTCCGAACCGGTCGCTAAACCGACCCAGGCCGCTCGAAACGCCCTATCGTTTGAGAACAGGACAAAACAGAACGCATACAGAAGAACATTTCATTGTATATTACAACAATGCATCAGATTACAAGAATATACAGAGTATAAACAAATAAATATTACACAGAAATATCAGAGATTTAAATTACATTTAAATACATCGCAGCGGAAAATAATACAATACACAACTAGAAGAGATATACGGATACAAAGCTTTCCGGATATCGTTCCAGCTGTAAACCAGGATCCTGTGAATATAAATCTGCAAAACCAAAACTACTAGCTGCCCGTGTCGAAAATAAGGGCACCCAGAGTTTAGGTTAAAACAATAAACTCCAGGTCAGTCATGGGACTGGTGTGAGAACAAAAACAATTAATCTTTATTTTAAATCATTAGGTAAATCAAGGGACCACGCCGTATAACACGGAACGGGTTTCCTCCCAAGAATACCAGTGCATAAAACAAACAGCGCAATGCTAAATAAAGAAAAATGAAGCTGTTATAAGACCCAGGTCCCATCACACAATGTAACGCAGCCGAGGATAGGGTTTTCCCTTATAACAGCCAAAGAATGCTTGATACGTTTTAAAACAAATCATTTGATACTATTATAAGTGCATAGTGTATAAAACAACTTCAAATCATAAGTATCAATCATAGGCGGCATGAGCGTCCCATGCCACTATGTCGCCATATATAGGTTTACATATAAAACCGCAAATGTCACGTATTTGGAAATTGGATTTCCGTCTATGAACCGAGGCAAAAGATAGTCCTCAACCGATTCGTGACTCTCTAGCCCGAGCCACAGGACCCAGACTCAGGTGAGCCCTTGGAGCGACAGGGCCGGTCCACCGATGTGGATTAAAATGCCTGAACACTACGTTTCCCTACCCTATGGGGTGTAAGTCTGGTCCGTCAGCCGACCAGAATGCATTCGGCCGAAACCGATATAACCGAGGCGCCTCGCAACAGCAACAACCACATAAGTCAAACTCGTCAGGGCGTGTAAAACCACTGACGCCACTTCTAGCTAGAAAGAAACGCAAGTCCTCCCTGAGGTCCGTCTCCCGTTTTTGGTTCATACCTGGTGTGAAACACGCGAGGTAAACGTTACACAAAGCTACGCCACAAAGGCCGTGCTTTGATCATCACCACAAGACTTTGCTTTTCAACAGAAGCCTTGATCATTTGCATCTTAGCATGCCACACAGGCAAACCATCCTATGCAACCGATATCAGTCACACAGAATGAAATCCGATGTCAGACACACAGTCCATTTACAAGTCCGTTCTGGGTCTGAACGAAACCGGAGGCACCTAGTACCCCGCATATCCATCGATCTCCAAGTACGTCTGGACGATCACTAACTGTTTCCATCTTCTTGGGTGTACAGCCCAATCAAGATCATCAGTTATCACCCAAACGACGTGAAGACCTCCGGTCTTCGACCATCGTCTTCATCTTCGACTTATCGTCGCATCAGTTATTCAGAATGGGATAAACCCGGTCTTTCCGAATAACTCGCGTATATATTATAAAAGTGTTACACAAACACAACATACGCCTCATTCCAACTCATTAGTCATTAACCATAAATTAATCAAGAGAATAATTCCCCAAATATTAACCCCGAAGGCCGAAACCAACATCAGATCAATATCCAGAAAACCATTCTACTTAGCTAACCGACAGTTAGTTTCTAAATTTCACATTCAAATCTAATTAAAGATTTAACTATCGCCTGGAGCAAAACTGGTGATACTCCATTCTTGATCTTTTCAATCTAATTAAAGATTCATTAAAACTCCACTTAGTTTTAATCTGTGACTGGGTTAAAGAATCAGTGTCATTTAAAACACGGTTCACGATAAACCCAAAGTCACATCCCATTAATTATCGGGTTAAAGAACAAGTGTTATTTAAAACACTGTTCACGATAAACCCAAAAATCAATATCCATTCAATTCCAATTAAATATTATTTAATTGGTACACTTCATTAAATCTAAATAAAAAGATTTAAGCATTTCTCAACTGGGTTCAAGAACAGTGTTAGTGAAGACACCATTCACGACAAACCCAAATCACATTCATTAATTATCGGGTTAAAGAACAAGTGTTATTTAAAACACTGTTCACGATAAACCCAAAAATCAATATCAATTCAATTCCAATTAAATACTATTTAATTGGTACACTTCATTAAATCTAAATAAAAAGATTTAATCATTTCTCAACTGGGTTCAAGAACCGTGTTAGTGAAGACACCATTCACGACAAACCCAAATCACATTTGATATTCAATATAAGGCTCTGAATAGAAAATATATCGGCTTATATTCAATATCAAATTCTACGATTAACAAATGTCGTATTGGAAATAACGATATAAATACATATCTTTCAAATTTCCATAACAACACCTGTATAATCACGAATTCCAACATCGAAATATTCCGAAGACAATTTCGATTCAAATCCACTCCAATGCAATCATTGGAAATTTTGGTTATTTTCAAAACCCTTTTCAAATTCAATTTATTTATTTAAAAATAAATAGAATTATAATTCTAGTTCAAAACTAGTTCATTTCGATAAAAATCCATTTTTATCTTTTCAAATATGGAGTTTTTCATCCCAATTCTTTCTAAATCATTTCTTATGATTTTACACAAATTATTGCTATTTTTAATAATTTTATCAAGGCCCGTACAGTCGATTTCCATCAACGGCCATCGAACTGCACTTACAGCGACCTTTTTCGAATTTGATTTGGACATATCTCCAAATCCAACCGTTAGATTTCAAATTTCTAACATTCATTAGAAAGCTCTTTTCGATACGAACCCAACGGTTCCGGTTTTAGGAGAATCCGACGGTCGGATCTCCCGCAATGTCCGTTTGAAATAAATGGTCGAAATTCACGAACTGCCGCGGCGCGGCGCGTTCTATTCAGGCCATTATATTATATATATAATATATATAATATATACTTCGTCGATTTCTATTTAAAACGAATTATATAAATAGTTTTTAAAATTCGTTTCAAAATCTATTTCAACTTCCATTTCAATTCAAGGCAAAATTGAATTCTTCTTTATAAATTCGTTTTTAAAATTCATTTCTATTCAATTCAAATTTCAATTCAATTTGAATTCATATTCAATTCAATTCATTTCGAAATCGTTTTCAATTCAATTCATTTCGAAATCGTTTTCAATTCAATTCATTTCGAAATCGTTTTCAATTCAATTCATTTCGAAATCGTTTTCAATTCAATTCATTTCGAAATCGTTTTCAATTCAATTCATTTCGAAATCATTTTCAATTCAATTCATTTCGAAATCGTTTTCAATTCAATTCATTTCGAAATCGTTTTAAAATTGATATAAATATCGTTCACGTCAAAATGGCGTCAATCTAATCAACACGGCTTCATAAATTTCTATTTTCAAATATTTCTTTTTCAAAACTGGAATGAGGCCCAATCAATTACCATATAAAATTAATTATATGGATTTTCATACAACACATGTATATAATAGCATTGAAAATAATCAACCATCAACCAAAGTGCACTACACTGTATAAGCATCAAATATAGATATTCAACGCTTATAACAGCCTGTCAATCAATCGATCGACATATTTAATCAATCAGGATGAGTGAACTTCAAATTTCATCCTAACACCCGTATGGGGTTTCAAACAATCAAACACATATTTTATTTGTGCAGTTAGGCGATGTGTAAAATTTATCGACCCAATCAACGTCATTCAAATAGGTGTACATAAACAAACCGTCTGGTTTGTAAATGAATATTTATTTATTCACATTCACGTTAAAAATTATATTTTTAACGATAACACATTTTATTTTAACATATGAATTCCTATTCAGTTCCTTCTTTAAATAAAATGCCATTTTTATTTTTCTAACTTATTTTAGAAAATTTCGGCGGCATAACGGCACGATACTAGAAACGGGACAAGGCCTAGCCTTATCCCCGGTCTAGTGAAGGCCCACGCCATTCACACATCAATCAAATTCACTTTCGTTATGCAAACCACAAAATTTGGAGTAAGGGTCTAACCTAGCCTTACTCCTTCGCCTTATAACGGCGCACGTCTAATCCTAACCAATTTATCGATTCGATTTTTCACACCACAAACCACATTCAAATCAAATCATATAACTAACTACACAACCAAACAATTTAACAAACAAGCCATCCATGGTCTGTGGATGACGGGTGTCGGGTGCTACTAAGCACCGTCTGCATCCTAGTATATATATAACTAGAAAAATTAAATTGAAAGGTGAGAAGTTCTCACTTATAGCTATCCAAGCTCCACGGCTCTTCCTTTGCAGAAGTCTTCGTCGTTTCGCCTTTTTGTCACCTTCGTTGTCCGCTTTCACTACATATGTAAAAATCGAGTTTTTACTTCGCTATTCAATATATAAAAATCGAATTTTTACTTCGATGTTCAATATATAAAAATCATATTTTTCTATCAAAGTTCAATATATAAAAATTCTATTTTTCTATCGAAGTTCAATATATAAAAATTCTATTTTTCTATCGAAGTTCAATATATAAAAATTCTATTTTTCTATCGAAGTTCAATATATAAAAATTCTATTTTTCTATCGAAGTTCAATATATAAAAATTCTATTTTTCTATCGAAGTTCAATATATAAAAATCACGCCTTTTTCAAAATCAAATCTTTTTCTTTATTTTCCTAAAACATTAATTTCAGTTTTAAAATGCAAATAAGTTTTCAGTTTTTAAAAATAAAATAAAATCAGTTTTTAAAAATAAAATGAAATCAGTGTTAAACCTTTTTTTTTAAAAAAAAATCTCATTTTTATTTCTTTACAAATATAAAGGTCATATTTTCCTAATACAAAAATCTAAACTTTTATATATTAAAAATGCTAACTTTAATAAATTAAAAATGCTAACTTTAATAAATTAAAAATGCTAACTTTTATATATTAAAAATGCTAACTTTATATATTAAAAATGCTAACTTTTATATAAATTAAAAATCCTATACATAAAAAAAACAAAAACAAAAACAAAAAAAAGGAAAAACACTTACGGGTTTTAGCCAGAGGGAGGGGGGGTTTTCTCTGTCGGCAGCAAGCTTAGGGGGGGGGTTCTCATCGATCGGCGAGGAGAGAGAGGGGGGGGTGGAGGTAGGTCTTCGAACGGAGGAGGGCGCGGGTACGGATTCGAGGGGTGGTTTAGGGTTTCGATGCGGGCTTCGTCGTCGAACGCAGGGCTGGAGGTTGGTCGATCGGAGGTGTGTTCGGCGGTGGGCGGCGCGGCAAGGGGGAGAGGGTTCCGCGCGATGGCGTCGCCTGGAGGAGGGGCGGCGTTCTTCGTTCGCCCCCTTTTGTTTTTTTTTTTTTGTTTTTTTTTTTTTTTTTTCGGGAATGAAATGAGCTGATGGGGAAGGAGAAAAATAAAAGGGGAGGGTTTTATTAAAATTTATATTATTCAATTTATTATTCACAAAAAGGTTGACTTTTTATACTAACTCGAAATCAGGTCCACCGACTGTCGTCCATAGCGTTTCACCCCCATTCTGAACACAATGGGATATGTATCGCAAGCTGATTTGACTGTTACAATCAGTTTCCGTTAAATTTACATTTAAATCACTTTATTGAATTTTAAACGTACATTTCAAATTACCGGGGTCACATACTAACTAGAAAAATTCCGGAAAAATATTTTCTAGCTTCGTATTGACGATACGGTCCTAACAAAACTAGTTTCGACGAATTCTGAGACCGTTAGAAAAATGGCCAATTTCCAGTCGATTAAAATCAACTGAAACTGGTCAAACGCGTTTTCCTTTGCCACGCTCACATATGGATTCGAAAAATTATGAAATTTAAAACCTAGCAATAACTTGACACTGCGGACCCAACAAAACTGGTTTCGTCAAAATCCGAGGTCATTTGCAAAATGTCCATTTTTAAGGGCCTGAATTCCATAGCGACTATTCAGAATTTTCAACTGGACATATCTTATCATTTCTAAAATGAAATCCCAGTTTGTTAACTTCTTTACAAAGATATAGTTATACAGATTCAAATATTTCTTGTTTCGTTCAATTCTGACTTATATTGAATTCTGTATATTCATTTGAAATTAGAAATCGAATTTTCGAACTACCGCGCCATTTTCAATTCCTTTTTATAATTATATATAAATATTTATATTCTAGCGACGACGCGTAATATATATACGTTGAATTCTATTCAAAATAAATTTCTCGTCGATATTATTTAAAATAATCTATTTTAAATATCAAAATTCGCTAAAATTGCAAAAATAAAAATTTTCAAACTGGCTCGCATTTTACGGGTTGTTACACGGTATATATACTTTACCTCTTATTTCAAATGTTTTGCTAGTTAAGAATCTTAAACATAATTTATTAAGTATAAGTCAATTATGCAATAAGGTGTTTAAAATCACGTTTTTAGAAAACAAATGCAATATTCTAGATCAAAATAATAATCTTATTTTTGAAGGTAATAGAGATAGAAACATTTATATTTTAAATATGAAAGTTAATAATAATTTAAACATGTGTTTGTTAGCTAAAGAAAATGATCATTGGCTATGCCACAAAAGGTTTTGTCACATAAATTTTAAATCAATCGATAAAATTTCAAAAATGAACTTGTAAAAGGATTAACTAAAATAAATTTTAAAGTTAATAACCTATGTGTTGCTTGTCAACTAGGAAAATTAACGAAATCTACATTTAAATCTAAAAAGTTCATTTCGACATTACAACCATTAGAATTACTACATATGGACTTATTTGGGCCAACCCAAATTCAGTCCATAAATCACAGTAGATTTGTGTTCATAATAGTTGATGATTTTTCAAGATATACATGGAGATATTTTTAAAAAATATAAGTGATACCTTTGATCATTTTAAAATCTTTGTTAAACAAATTCAAATTTTGAAAATTAAAATATAAGAAGTTGTCATGGAGGAGAATTTGAAAATGAAAATTTTGATCAATATTGTAAAAAGAAAGGAATTTTTCATAATTTCTCATTTCCATAAACTTCACAACAATTTGTAGAACAAAAAAATTGAACAATACAAGAATGTGCCAGAACGTTCTTAAAGGGAAGCACATTACCAAAACATTTCTGGGCAGAAGCAGTTGCAACAGCCTGTTATGTATTGAATCGTGTTTCTATTCGACCTCTTACGAAAAACATTCCATATGAACTTTTTAACGGTAGAAAACCAAATATTTTATATTTTAGAGTATTTGGATCAAAGTGTTTTATTTTAAATACAAAAGATCAGCTTGGAAAATTCGATTCGAAATCCAACGAAGGAATATTTCTAGGATATTCAGATCAAAGTAAAGCTTATCATATTTTCAATAAAAGATCTAATAAAATCGTAGACTCACTTCATGTTTAATTTCACGAAAATTTTATTCAAAATACTTATAATAATGAGATTTTGAACAACCACTAGTATTTATTCATAAAAAATCTTGATCATGTTTATAAACTCAAGAAAGTATTATATGATCATACCAAGCTCCATGAGCTTGGTATGAACGACTCAAAAGCTATTTAATTAAATCTGGTTTCAGAATTGGTAAATTTGATCAAACTGTTTTTATAAAACGTTATAAAAATGATATTTTAATAGTTCAAATATATATAGATGATATTATTTTTGGTTTAACAAATGAAAATTTATGTAAAGAATTATTTAATATAATGACTAAAGAATTTGAGAAGTCTCACATGGTTGAGTTATCTTATTTTCTAGGTCTTCAAATAAAACAATTACAAAATGGTATTTTTATAAATTAAGAAAAATATTGCATTAATTAAATAAAACGATTTGGAATGGAAAATACTTCTGGTAAAACAAACCCCATGAGTACAACAACAAATTTAGATAAAGACAAAAATGACAAAAATGTTGATCAAAAATTATATCATAGCAAGATAGGATCTTTATTATATTTAATTGCAAGTAGACCGGATTTAATGGTGAGTGTTTGTTTATGTGCATGATTTCAAGCCAATCCAAAGGAATCACACTTAAGATTAGTGAAGCGTATATTACGTTATCTCAGCAATACCAAAGATTTCAAACTTTTTTACTTGAAAGATTGTTCCTTTGAATTAGTATCCTATAGTGATGCTGATTTTGGAGGATCACGAACGGATAGAAAAAGTACTAGTGGTACATGTCATTTTATTGGTAGATGATTAATTTCTTGATACAGCAAGAAACAAAATTGCATGTCAATATCAACGTGTGAAGCAGAATATATATCTACGGTTTTGGCTTGTGCTCAAGTCATTTACGTGCAACAAATTGTTAAAGATTTTGGAATAATTCAACAATTTACTGCGATAATACTAGTGCAATCAATTTATAAAAAAATCCAGTTAATCATTCATGAACTAAACACATTGACATTCGACATTGTTCCTTACGTAACAGTATTGAGAAAATTTTAATAAATCTAGAATTTGTTTCATCAAAGAATCAAACGACCGATATATTTACCAAACCGTTACTTGAAAACACATTTATAAAATTACGACGGGAACTCGGTATTATGTCCGCTAAAGATATCTGAAATTTTGTTTAAATATAAAAAAATTCTTTAAAAATTAAAAATTCTGTTTCTGAACCTTCCATGACTCTAAGTCAAGACCCCTTAGTTGACACTAAAATTAATATGAACCATAGTGCTTTCCTATTTTCTCTCAGTCAATCTCTATAAATAAACAATCAACTCTTTTATCATTTATTTAACTTCTATGATTAACTACATCTTAAAAGAATGTCATCTACTTCACACTCAACTAGTTCATCTATTAATATCATCACCACACACAAATCAACTCGGAAAACCCCATGTCATACTCGTACCCGTACAACTACAACTCATACCGGATACACGCCGGAGAAAAAGAAATGCAAGTATGTGTTGTTTGGTGGTTCACCATCAAAAAAGGCAAAAATAGATGAAATGCATCACTATCAACGAGAATAACTTGAATTACAACGAGAAATGTACTATGAGCAAAAGGTTAACTCATGAAATTTTGGAATTATCGAACACATTGCTATGAAATTTTGTGGCTCATCATCTCACTATATTGATTTCCTAACTCCAATCCGTCGACCACATATTCCTTCTCCTCAATGATCATCGATATCACCAAACTCTCCGGATAAGAATGAAGAGTCAAACGAGAGGAGAAAGAAGGAGTTTAAGACACCAAGTCCGACTAATTAGATTTAAGTTTCATTTATTTTCTTAAGTATTCTCGGTGTTTGATTAAAATGTATTTTGTTTGTGATTTATAATAAAATACTTTTTTTTAATAATAATCATAATAGTATATTTTTTATATATATATTCTTATACTATTAGAAAAGGGAGACCAAAAAAAAATTCCCAGGTCAATCGACTGGCCTAAGGCACTAGTCGTCTAACCTAGAAATGTGGAAATTCCAGTTTCACTCGACGGAACAGAAGGTCCAGTCGACTGACCCAGAACCCGAATTATTACCCAAGGTCTAATTCAGTAAACTGACCACATGGTTCAATCGACTAAATCATGAAATTCTAGAATTAACTACCCCTATCTACCCCCTTTTCACCTCTTTACTCCTTCACTTTTTCACTTTTACTCTCTCACTCGTAAATTCCCAGAAATTAACCCATTTTCTACAAATCCTACATCACCAAAACTCCCATCTTTTCAACTCAAATTCAGTTAATATGCCACCAAAGAGACAAAGAGTAGCCACTCCTTCCGCTCAATCAACATCCGATGCACAAATTCGTCAATGGCTCTATAATTAGACGTCTGTCAAGAGATGGAAGAAAATACAAAATTCTACAACATTTGAAGGCTCTTTCAAGAAGTTCAAAGACTTCTCCTCATATGATATTCAAACTATTACTAGATGAAGTAATCTAGAATATCTAATTAATATTATTGATAACAGTTTGAAGATATTACGGTTAAGTTGGTTTATGCTAATCTCAACTTGGATCACGAACAAGGCGCTAACCAAGAAGATTGTGTATGGAGTTAAGTTTGAGAGTACCAATTTTCATATCACTAGATCGAATGGTGAATATTCTTCACTTAACAAATGGTGGAATATCTCTTAACGATATTGATTGTGATATGATTGTGCATGATGAAATAAGTCACAGGTTTTAGAAGAAAATATGTGTGATCTTAAGTCCACTTCTCCTCGACCAATAGCTAGAGTTCTTCACAAAACATTAATGCGTTCAATAACACCAAGAACCAGGTGCTATGAACTTGTCTATAAAAACAATTTCATGGCTCCCTACGGGATATATGTCAATAAAAAGTTGAATTGGCTTCATCTTATTCTTGATGAATTTCTAAGCTTCAACAATGGTCGCATGAACGTCATATACTATGGTGTGAATATATTATTCGCATGCTCAAAGAACAAGAGATTCCTGAACCAGATTCTCCAACTACACTAGTATGCACTATCACCTCAAATACCTTATCCTTGATTAAACTACCCAAAACTGTTCCTCCTCGAATCATTTCTTATGAAGAATGGGTTCAATGAAAACAAGCTCCATAAACCGTCTAAGGACCTTCTCATCCTACTCAACATACGCAATCGAAAATTCGTGATGAAGATGAGATTCTAATTGTAAACCTGGCACTTGGAGCACACAAATCAATAGCTATCATGTGTCGAAATCAACAAATATTGGATTCTTGAATTAGAAATGTTGACAAGAAGATGGACAAAATCAAAGGCTTCTTCAATACTCTTTAGGAAGCTATTTCTTGCACTTCTCGACCTTCCTTAGCAATTCAAGGAGCTCTGGGGAAACATCCAGCTTTTACTTGGTCTATATCGGAGGAGCATGAGAGTAGTGATAGCTCGACTGGTAATGGAGGTAGCCTACGAGATGTTGGTGAAAGCTCTCATGTATAAAAAGGTAAACAGGTGATGGATTAACTTCGTATGTATTTATTATGCTACTTTTATCTAAGACTTCTCTACAAAGCTTGTACAAAATGGCCTTGTTCGTATGATTTTATTTTATTTTGGTTTGTATTAATAATTTGCTATGTTGCTACTCTGGTATTGTACGTTATTTATGTCATGGATATGCTATGTTTCAATCTATTTTATCTTGAGTTATATTCCTTTTTGTTGATGACAAGGGGGGAGAAAATTCATATTTATCTATATATGAATGCAGGAATTAATTATATGTCATCGAAAAACATCTTCATTTACGGGTTGTCATCAATCAAAAATGGGGAGAATGTTGAGTCACAGTTTTGATTCATGACACGAAGAACAATAAGTAAGGCAACAAAAGAGAATATCAACAACAAGATCTCAAGGTAGTATATACAAGATAAGTATTGAGTCCTGATTCATAGGTCAAAACTTGTTAAAATATCTCCTTAAAGAATATGTACATATATATATATATATATATATAAATTCTTTTATACCTATATATATACTCTGAAATTTGTGCATACTGTATAAAAAATTGCCAAGTCAGTCGATTGACCTCGACAATTTTGTGTAATATGCACAAATATATGTACATAAAAACATATATATATATATATATAATATATGTATATACACGTGTGAATGTTTAGTAGACTGACTTAGAACTTCAGTCGACTGAATTTTTATAACGACTATATTTTTTGAAAAGTCACCATTTTTCATGAAGAGATACGATCTTATATCATAGGATATAGACCCTACTTTTCATTGAAAATCTTAGCCATAATTTACAACTATTAATCCATTATATATAGGTGATATAACATCAAACAAACTCACCTTTATGAATTCTAATATGAACTATCTATATACTTCTAATATTCTATTTTCTGCATTCTATAAAATTTCTTGAACGCACTTTCAATCTAAATATTCAAGCAATATCTTTCTTCCATATCTTTTTACACTTATACTAATATACATATACTCGAGGAGAAGACTATAGGAAAGGTGTACTGTAAAAAGGCAATCCGTGTTATCAAATAACACAAATAGTCTACAAGTTTCATTTTATTGTGTGAAGCCCTGTTCTACTACTCAGGCCCGTCAGGTCCTCTTCGGCTCCTAAGGCAAAATCCTATTCCGCTGTTCAAGTCTTTGTTCCACTGCTCAGTTGTTGTAAAGTCCTATTCCTCCGGGTTAAGTGATGGTTATTTTTTAATTGAAATTCCATATGGAGTCTAGGACTGGACGTTGGACGATGCTCTGAACCAGTATAAAAATTCCTGGTGTCGTTTTACTACATTACTATAATTATCAGTTATATCTGTTTATTTAGTTTTTCTCATTAGATATTTACTTGCATAGCTATAACAAATAAATTATATCACAATATCAAGACTCCTACATATACACTTTGTTCCATATCACTCGATCATACTCTTTTAATCTTTTCATACCTTATTTGAGATGTACGAGCTTAGAGGTTGTACATTAGTGGGAATCAATTGCGTGCATCGAATTTGGCAATATGGCATTCGAAGTGAAGAATGTGCTTGAAGAAATGGTAATCGGAGACCTCTAACCTCAACAACTGGAGTTGGATGAAAAAAACAAACACAATGAGGTTAAGTGGATAGCGACCATTAGAAGACGATTATCGCCCTTCTAGATTACTCGGTGTATAATGTTTAGTGGAGAAAGAGACATCTAAGATATGTCGATTTCAACTGGGGTGATAAAGTGTTCAGGCAATGCGCCATCGAAGAGTCTATTTAATTGTTCCATTCATACATGTTGGGCGGAGGACAGTGATCCTCGGTGCATCCCTCTAGATGTGTACGATATAGAAAGATAGTCCTTTATCTTGTCATTGTATGGAAATCCATTTTCCCTAAGAGCTTGTGTTTTGTTTATAGAGCCCTAATAGGGCACGAAATTTAATAACGATAAAATGTTCGCATAATTGATTTAATTTACTTTATGCATTTTATACCGAAAGTAATTAAAAATAATATCAGACAATTTGCGTAGCAAAGATTTGGTTACATAAGGGAAAAACCCTTGTTTGTGTGTGGTCGTGGTCTGATGGGATACTATTTTTTTCCTAATTAAACAACGAACTTAAGTTTCTCACACCAGTCCCCTGATTGATCGATAATTATTTTTCCTTAAACTCCGGGTACCCCTATTTTCTCCAGAAAACCTAGTAGGTCAGGTTATACTTGGATTAATTGGATGGAGTTTGGAGTTAAAAACTCAATAGGTAGTCATCTATTTTCACCTTTACTTAGTTTCATTTAGCAATTATGAGGACAAGTTCTATAACTTTCCAAGATGACATAAATTATACTATGATAAGTACAATTAAATTTTCCATTGTAACACTTATATATGATGAAATATATATACATTTTCCACTGTGCAAGATTTTTTCTTTCTACTTCTTTGTATATTCTTTCTTACCAAAAATGATTCACTTCTCCAGCACTTTGTTTTACGACACGTGAATACCGTGCATGTATTAATGTCGATTCCCAATGGTCAAGAAAGTTGGTCATTTTTAGTATGTTCATCTAGCTTTGTTGACATGTCTACTATAATAGCAATTGCACTAATGGTTTCCGCATTCCATAATTTTAAGTTTAGTTCAGGAAGTATGATCCAAGTAGAGGGACTAGACAATATATCATTGTCTATTTTTATCTTGTTAGTCCATTTTAGAAAAAAAATTGTCAGTCTACCATTGATAAAGTCTGAAATCCCATTTAGGGTTTTTCTTTACAATTAGTTGTATCAGAGAATTTGATAATAGAAAAATCATTATTTCTTGCACAAATATTAAAATAACCTTATGGGTACCAAGTTCTTGCAATATTTATCTTAAAATGCTGGTAAGCTGGTTATGCAAGAACCAATCAACTTCACTTATCTTTTGTTCTCTTACAAATATACTCTTTCATCACTATTTTTTTCCATTCGAAGAAAAGGGAGCAATGAATTCAAAGCCAAGACCTGATATGAATCCCCCCGTTTTGAGCATATCAGCCCATAATAATAACCTTTTTGTGTAAGAACTCTGATAAAGAAAAATACCATTTAAACAGCAACCTATGTAGGTATCGAGGGTCTAGGTCACCATGAGCTCTCTTTCAGAGCTATCGCGTAAAACATTCTCCTGCATTGCATAAAAAGGCTTTTGGCCTACATCTCTTCTTTGCTTAAACTTCTTCGAGTTTTTCTTCATAATTTTACAATGAACTTTTTTCAAAACATTGGGCTGATTCTTTCTGAAAAGATAAATTCTGAAGGTTGAATTTTTATTATTTTTTGACTTTTGTGAAACTAACCCTATCAACGTCATAGATTTTCTTTACAAAATGGTAAAGAAACACAGCTATGGTTAGAAAGAGAGGAGAGTTTATGAGGGAAAAGGCTGATCTGATCTTCCAAATTATCATTTAGTTAATTATGTACTTGATCTTGAGAACTCTTAGCGAAAATAGGGTAATTGATATTTTTCATGGGCACCGTTGTTTTTCTTATAAATGATAATAAGATTTTTGACGTCAATATTTGGTCTTGCGACAATCAACCCCCAAAATGCATAATCCACACACAAATTATTCTCACTATTTCAATTACAGAGTTGTAACAACCCGAAAATCTGGGCCAGTTTAAAATTTTTATTTTGGCAATTTTGATTATTTAAAATGAATTATTTTAAATAATATCGACGAGAAATTTCTTTTGAATAGAAATCGAACGTATATATTATATACGTCGTCGTTAGAATATAAATAATTATATATAATTATAAAAAGGAATTGAAAATGGCGCGGTAGTTCGATAATTCGATTTCAAACTTCAATTGAATGTACCGGGTGCAAAACAATACGGATTTTAGTGAAACCAAAAATAATAGGATCTATTTGATAATATCTTTCCAACGAATCCGAAAAATTGAAATTTCATAGCGGGAATCTAAAGATATGTCCAGTTGAAAATTCTGAATAGTCGCTATGGAATTCAGGCCCTTAAAAATGGAGATTTTGCAAACGACCTTGGATTTCGACGAAACCACTTTTGTTGGATCCGCGATGTCAAATTATTTCTAGGTTTCAAATTTCATAATTTTTCGAATCAATATGTGAGCGTGGCAAAAGAAAACGCGTTTGACCAGTTTCAGTTGATTTTAATCGACTGGAAATTGGCCATTTTTCAAACAGTCTCAGAATTCGACGAAACTAGTTTTGTTAGGACCGTATCATCAATACGAAGCTAGAAAATATTTTTCGGGAATTTTTCGAGTTAGTATGTGACCCCGGTAAAATGAAATGCGCGTTCAAATTCAATATATAGAGTTATATGTTGATTTTGATGAAAACTGATCGAAATAGTCGAATCAGCTTACGATACATATCCCATTGTGTTCGGAATGGGGGTAATTAGCTATGGACGACAGGCGGTGGGCCTTGTTTCGAGGTCGAATGGAAAAGCTACCTTTTGGGATTAAAATAATATAAAATTATAATTAAAAATAAATCCCTCCCTCTTCATTTAACTTCTCAGCCCCCCCCCCCCCCCCCCCGTTCATTATTTTACAAATCGAAAAAGAAAAAAAAAACTAAACTATTACACCCCCCCGATAGATCGGCGCGCGGACAGCGCCCCCCTTCTCCAGCGCCGTCGCGATACCCCCCCCCCCCTCTTTCCACTGCGACGCGATACCCTCACCCCCTCTCTCACCACTGCGACGCGATACCCCCCCACTTCCTCCTGCGCCACCGCGCCGACACCCCCCCCCCTGCCTGCCAAAACCGCCGAGCCCCCCCCTACGTCGAAGACCGCAGACACCCCCCCCCCCCTTGGAAAATCCGATTCAATGTAAGTTTCTTTTATTTTTATTTTTATTTTGGTTTATTGAATTGTCTAGGTTATTTATTTATAAAGTAATTAGTTTGTTAGAGATAAAAATATGATTTTTGATATTAGTAGACTATTAAAAATATAATTTTTATATGATAGGCATAGGAAAAATATAATTTTTACATGATAGAAAGAATAAAAATTCGATTTTTATCATGTGTGGAATATAGAAATATAATTTTAATAATATAGAAAGGTTAAAAATACAATTTTTATACTAGTGGCATAGTAAAAATATGATTTTTATTCATGGAGAGTAATAAAAATATAATCTTTATTAAGCGAAGAGAAATATAAAAATATAATTTTTATAACGAAGTGAAGTAAAAATTCGATTTTTATATATTGAATAGCGAAGTAAAAATGTGATTTTTATATATGTAGAGGATACGGGCAGTGAAAAGTGACAAGAGGCAGAACGACGAAGATTTCTACCTAAGAAGAGCCGTGGCGTTGGATTAGCTATTCTGTGAGAACTTCTCACTCTTCAATTTCTTTTTCTAGTTATATATATACTAGGATGCAGACGGTGCTTAGCAGCACCCGACACCCGTCATCCACAGACCATGGATGGCTTGTTTGTTTAATTGTTTGGTTGTGTAGTTGGTTAGATTATTTGGTTTGAATTGAATTGTTTGGTGAAATAAAATTGATTTGATTGATGTGTGAATGGCGTGGGCCTTCACTAGACCAGGGATAAGGCTAGGCCTTGTCCCGTTTCTAGTATCGTGCCGTTATGCCGCCGAAATTTTCTAAAAATAAGTTAGAAAAATAAAGATAACATTTTATTTAATAAATGAACCGAATAGAATATTCATAGGTTGAATAAAATAGTTTGATCGTTAAAAATATAATTTTTAACGTGAATGTGAATAAATAAATATTCATTTACAAATCGGACGGTTTGTTTATGTACACCTATTTGAAGGACACTGATTGGGACGATAAATTTTACACATCGCCCAACTGCACAAATAAAATCTATGTTTGATTGTTTGAAACCTCACACGGGTATTGGGATGATATTTGACGTACACTAACCCCGATTGTTTAGTTGTATGTCGATCGATTGATTGACAGACTGTTATAAGCGTTGAATATTTATATTTGATGCTTATACAGTGTAGAATGCACTTTGGATGATGGTTGATTATTCATCGTTGTTAGTGTATACATGTGTTGTAGAAAATCCATATAATTAACATTATATGGTAATTGATTGGGCCTCATTCCAGTATTTGAAATAGAAATATTTGAATAGAAATATTAGAAATAGAAATATTTGAATAGAAATATTTGAATAGAAATATTAGAAATAGAAATATTTGAATAGAAATATTTGAATAGAAATATTTGAAAAAGAAATATTTGAAGTAGAATATTTGAAAATCGAAATATAAGAAGCCGCGTTGATAGATTAACGCCATTTTGACATGAACGATATTTATATCGATTTTATTCAAATTGAAGTGAATATTAAAGTGAATTGAAATTCGAATTTAATTGAATTGATTTGAAATTCGAAATAAACTGAAATGGTTTGAAATTCAAATAGAATTGAAATCGTTTTGAAATGAATTCGAATAGAATTGAAATAGAATTGAAATCATTTTGAAGTGAGTTAGAATAGAATAGAAATAGAATTGAAATCGTTTTAAAATGAATTCGAATTGAAATTGAATTAGAAATCAATTTGAATTAAATCAATTCGAAATGAAATGAAAATGAATTTATGTTGAAAAATTCGATTTTGATTTGAAGTTGAAATAGAAGTTGAAATCGTTTTGAAAACGAATTTAAAACGATTTATAAAATACGATTTGAATTGAAATCGACGAAGTATATATTATATATATTATATATATAATATAATGGCCTGAATAGAACGCGCCGCACCGCGGCAGTTCGCGAATTTCGACCATTGACTTCGAATGGATATTACGGGAGATCCGACCGTCGGATTCTCCTAAAACCGGAACCGTTGGGTTCGTATCGAAAAGAACTTTCTAACGAATATTAGAAATTTGAAATCTAACGGTTAGATTTGGAATTATGTCCAAATCAAATTTGAAAAAGGTCGCTGTAAGTGCAGTTCGATGGCCATTGATGGAAATCGACTGTACGGGCCTTGATAAAATTATTAAAAATATCAATAATTTGTGTAAAATCATAAGAAATGATTTGGGAAGGATTGGGATGAAAAACTCCATATTTGAAAAGATAAAAATAGATTTTTATCGAAATGAACTAGTTTTGAACTAGAATTATAATTCTATTTATTTTTAAATAAATAAATTGGATTTGAAATGATTTTGAAAATAACCAGACTTTCCAATAATTTTATTGGAATGGATTTGAATCGAAATTGTCTTTGGATTATTTCGATGTTGGATTTCGTGATGATACAGATTTTGTTATGGGAATTTGAAAGATATATATATATATATATATCGTTATTTCCAATACGATATTTGTTAGTCGTATAATTTGATATTGAATATAAGCCGGTATATTTCTATTCAGAGCCTTGTGTTTAATATCAAATGTGATTTGGGTTTGTCGTGAATGGTGTCTTCATTAACACTGTTCTTAAGCCCAGTGGAGAAAATGATTAAATCTTTTTAGTTAGATTTAATGAAGTGTACCAATTAAATGATATTTAATTGGAATTGAATTCGAATTGATTCTTGGGTTTGTCGTGAACAGTGTTTTATATAACACTTGTTCTTTAACCCGATAATTAATGAAGTGTGATTTTGGGTTGTCGTGAACGGTATCTTCAATAATACTGTTCTTTGACCCAAAGGAGTTAAGAAAATCAGAAACTAACTGGAGGTTAGTTAAGTTGAATGATTTCAGAGGTATTTATCTGATGTTGGTTTAGGCCTTCGGGGTTAAAACTTAAGGAACTGCTCACTTGCTAATTCACAGTTAGGGACTGAATGAAATGTGATTTTGGGTTTATCGTGAACCGTGTTTTTAAATGACACTGATTCTTTAACCCAGTCAAATATTAAAACTAAGTGGAGTTTTAATGAATCTTTAATTAGATTAAAATGATCGAGAATGGAGTATCACCAGTTTTGCTCCAGGCGATAGTTAAATCTTTAATTAGATTTAAACGTGAAATGGTAATTGAATTTACCGATAACACCGTGGTGTTAGATATGAAGTATTACCAGTTTTACTTCATGGTATGAATAGGTTGGGATTGGGAAATTAAAACAAATGATTACTTCGGTAAGGTTCGTTAATCCCGACTAGTTGAATCGAAATTCAAAAGAAGATTAAAGAATAAATTCAAGGAATTTATCTTGGATAAAATTAATGGGAACCTTTCCCTATGAATGTGAAATTTAGAAACTAACTGTCGGTTAGCTAAGCAGAACAGTTTTCTGGATATTGATCTGATGTTGGTTTCGGCCTTCGGGGTTAATATTTGGGGAATTATTCTCTTGTTAATTTACGGTTAGTGACTGATGAATTGGAATGAGGCGTATGTTGTGTTTGTGTAACACTTATTTAAAATCTACGCGAGTTATTCGGAAAGACCGGGTTTATCCCATTCTGAATAACTGATACGACGATAAGTCGAAGATGAAGACGGTGGTCGAAGACCGGAAGTCTTCACGTCGTTTGGGTGATTACTGATGATCTTGATTGGGCTGTACACCCAAGAAGATGGAAACAGTTGGTGATCGTCCAGACGTACTTGGAGATCGATGGATATGCGGGGTACTAGGTGCCTCCGGTTTCGTTCAGACCCAGAACGGACTTGTAAATGGACTGGGTGTCTTACATTGGATTTTAGTCTGTGTGATTGATTTCTATTAAATATATATCTGTTTGGCAGCGGAGAATTTATTCTCTTGCTTAACGCCCTTCTCTGAGACGTACTAGCTCAGAGGTTATATATTGATGGATATCAAACGCATGGAGTGAATTGCCTGTGTGGCATGCCTAAGTGGCAATTGATCGAGGCTTCTGTTGAAAAGCAAAGTCTTGTGGTGATGATCAAAGCACAGCCTGTGTGGCACAGCTTTGTGTAACGTGAATTCGCGAGCCTCGCACCCCGGTTGTGAACCAAAAACGGGAGAGGACCTCAGGGAGGGCATCCGTTTCTTTCTAGCTAGGGTGGTGTCAGTGACCTACCAGCCCTGACATTTATATACTTTTCACCTGTGTGGTTGTTTCTATTGCGAGGCGCCTCGGTTAGATCGGACAATCCGGGTCCGATGGAGCCATTCGTTGGCTCATTTACGCCCCAAAGGACGGGGAAACGTAGTGTTCAGGCATAATAATCCATATCGGTGGATCGACCCTGTCGCTCCAAGGCTTGTCTGCGCGCTTGCCTGAGACTCGGGCTAGACAGTCTCGAATCGGTAGAGGACGATCCCTGGCCTCGGTTCATCGATGGAAATCCAACTTCCAAATACGTGACATTTGCGGTTTTATTTGTAGATCCTAGTATGGCGACATGATATATGGTACCCATGCCGCCTATGATTGATACTTATGATTTGAAGTTGTTTTATACACTATGCACTTATACTAGTATCAAATGATTTGTATTAAAACGTATCAAGCATTCTTTGGCTGTTACAAGGGAAAACCCTATCCCCCGGCTTGCGTTGCATTGTGTGATAGGACCTGGGTCTTATAACAGCTTCATTTTTCTTTATTTAGCATTGCGTTGTTTGTTTTATGCACTGGTATTCTTGGGAGGAAACCCGTTTCGTGTTATACGGCGTGGTCCCTCGATTTACCTAACTTTAAAAATAAAGATTAACTGTTTTAGTTCTCACACCAGTCCCATGACTGACCTGGAGTTTATTGTTTTAACCTAAACTCTGGGTGCCCTTATTTTGACATGGGCAGCTAGTAGTTTTGGTTTTGCAGATTTATATTCACAGGATTCTGGTTTACAGCTGGAACGATATCCGGAAAGCTTTGTATCCGTATATCTCATTCTAGTTGTGTTTTGTATTATTTCCGCTGCAATGTATTTAAATGTAATTTAAATCTCTGATATTTCTGTGTAATATTCATTTATACTCTGTATATTCTTGTAGTCTGATGCATTGTTGTAATATACAATGAAATGTTCTTCCGTCTGCGTTCTATTTTGTAGCTTGTTCTCGAACTATCCGCGCTTTCCTTTACGAGGAAGTTACGGGTTTTCTCAGTTGGTATCAGAGCTTTGGTTTACAGAGCTCAGAGAACAAGGCACATTAGAACCATACGAAAGAATTCATCAGATATTGGATTAGTAATATCCAATGGGAATGACTCGTTAGAGATGGGATTAGTAGTATCCTAGAACGAGTGTGAAGGGTATATTTTTAAAAATGAAAACCAATTTTGTTTTGAAAATTTAAAATCAATTATTCGTATTTGATTATTTAGTTTATATTGATTTGGACAGTCCAGTATATAAAGATTTTGCATATATGTCTTGCAAACGTGTATTCGAAGTTTTAATATACTGGATAGTTATAGAATCATACTCTAGTTGCCCGGGGATAATCAACTAATTGATTGATGTTTGTGTTGTTTGTTTATTTGTTTGATAATTTTGAACCATTATGCCTAATTGAGTCAAATATCGAATTGTATTGAAAATTTGGTCGCATTTGCTTGCATATACTTGTACTTACATTGAACAGGTCATAGCAAGGAGGCTAGAGCAGAGAATAAAATTTGTTTGCCCGACAAATAGGTACATGTTTACTATATAATTTACTGTTTTGTTTGGGTGATGATGATTTTATGAGCCTATTGGCTAGCCGCTTGGCTTTTTCTTTTTCTTTTTGAGATCAGAAGGCCTATATGGCAATTTCGGGATTTTCCCGTGGCTCCCGGTGCAGGGGAGGTTATGGCGAAATTTTTCGAAAATTTAGGGTGTTAGCCAAATTTTCGAAGAATTTGAAAATTCTCAGAAACTGAAAAGTTGGAGAATGGAAGCCAGATCGAACGTAGAGCTGATTGATCAAACCACTTTCGACTTTGTTCCTTTTCGGGGACGAAAAGTTTTAAGTGGGGGAGATTGTAGCAACCCGAAAATCTGGGCCAGTTTAAAATTTTTATTTTGGCAATTTTAGCGAATTTTGATTATTTAAATTGAATTATTTTAAATAATATCGACGAGAAATTTCTTTTGAATAGAAATCGAACGTATATATTATATACGTCGTCGTTAGAATATAAATAATTATATATAATTATAAAAGGAATTGAAAATGGCGCGGTAGTTCGATAATTCGATTTCAAACTTCAATTGAATGTACCGGGTGCAAAACAATCCGGATTTTAGTGAAATCAAAAATAATAGGATCTATTTGATAATATCTTTCCAACAAATCCGAAAAATTGAAATTTCATAGCGGGAATCAAAAGATATGTCCAGTTGAAAATTCTGAATAGTCGCTATGGAATTCAGGCCCATAAAAATGGTGATTTTGCAAACGACCTCGGATTTCGACGAAACCACTTTTGTTGGATCCGCGATGTCAAATTATTACTAGGATTCAAATTTCATAATTTTTCGAATCAATATGTGAGCGTGGCAAAAGAAAACGCGTTTGACCAGTTTCAGTTGATTTTAATCGACTGGAAATTGGCCATTTTACAAACAGTCTCAGAATTCGACGAAACTAGTTTTGTTAGGACCGTATCGTCAATACGAAGCTAGAAAATATTTTTTGGGAATTTTTCGAGTTAGTATGTGACCCCGGTAAAATGAAATGCGCGTTCAAATTCAATATATAGAGTTATATGTTGATTTTGACGAAAACTGATCAAAACAGTCGAATCAGCTTACGATACATATCCCATTGTGTTCGGAATGGGGGTAATTAGCTATAGACGACAGGCGGTGGGCCTTGTTTCGAGGTCGAATGGAAAAGCTACCTTTTGGGATTAAAATAATATAAAATTATAATTAAAAATAAATCCCTCCCTCTTCATTTAACTTCTCAGCCCCCCCCCCACCCCCCCGTTCATTATTTTACAAATCGAAAAAGAAAAAAAACCTAAACTACTACACCCCCCCGATCGATCGCCGCGCCGACAGCCCCCCCCCCTCATCCAGCGCCGTCGCGATACCCCCCCCTCTTTCCACTGCGACGCGATACCCCCCTCTCTCACCACTGCGACGCGATACCCCCCCACTTCCTCCTGCGCCACCGCGCCGACACCCCCCCGCCTGCCAAAACCGCCGAGCCCCCCTACGTCGAAGACCGCAGACACCCCCCCCCCCTTGGAAAATCCGATTCAATGTAAGTTTCTTTTATTTTTATTTTTATTTTGGTTTATTGAATTGTCTAGGTTATTTATTTATAAAGTAATTAGTTTGTTAGAGATAAAAATATGATTTTTGATATTAGTAGACTATTAAAAATATAATTTTTATATGATAGGCATAGGAAAAATATAATTTTTACATGATAGAAAGAATAAAAATTCGATTTTTATCATGTGTGGAATATAGAAATATAATTTTTATAATATAGAAAGGTTAAAAATACAATTTTTATACTAGTGGCATAGTAAAAATATGATTTTTATTCATGGAGAGTAATAAAAATATAATCTTTATTAAGCGAAGAGAAATATAAAAATATAATTTTTATAACGAAGTGAAGTAAAAATTCGATTTTTATATATTGAATAGCGAAGTAAAAATGTGATTTTTATATATGTAGAGGATACGGGCAGTGAAAAGTGACAAGAGGCAGAACGACGCAGATTTCTACCTAAGAAGAGCCGTGGCGTTGGATTAGCTATTCTGTGAGAACTTCTCACTCTTCAATTTCTTTTTCTGGTTATATATATACTAGGATGCAGACGGTGCTTAGCAGCACCCGACACCCGTCATCCACATACCATGGATGGCTTGTTTGTTTAATTGTTTGGTTGTGTAGTTGGTTAGATTATTTGGTTTGAATTGAATTGTTTGGTGAAATGAAATTGATTTGATTGATGTGTGAATGGAGTGGGCCTTCACTAGACCGGGGATAAGGCTAGGCCATGTCCCGTTTCTAGTATCGTGCCGTTATGCCGCCAAAATTTTCTAAAAATAAGTTAGAAAAATAAAGATAACATTTTATTTAATAAATGAACCGAATAGAATATTCATAGGTTGAATAAAATAGTTTGATCGTTAAAAATATAATTTTTAACGTGAATGTGAATAAATAAATATTCATTTACAAACCGGACGGTTTGTTTATGTACACCTATTTGAAGGACATTGATTGGGACGATAAATTTTACACATCGCCCAACTACACAAATAAAATCTGTGTTTGATTGTTTGAAACCCCACACGGGTATTGGGATGATATTTGACGTACACTAATCCCGATTGTTTAGTTGTATGTCGATCGATTGATTGACAGACTGTTATAAGCGTTGAATATTTATATTTGATGCTTATACAGTGTAGAATGCACTTTGGATGATGGTTGATTATTCATCGTTGTTAGTGTATACATGTGTTGCAGAAAATCCATATAATTAACATTATATGGTAATTGATTGGGCCTCATTCCAGTATTTAAAATAGAAATATTTGAATAGAAATATTAGAAATAGAAATATTTGAATAGAAATATTGAATAGAAATATTAGAAATAGAAATATTTGAATAGAAATATTTGAATAGAAATATTTGAAAAAGAAATATTTGAAGTAGAATATTTGAAAATCGAAATATAAGAAGCCGCGTTGATAGATTGACGCCATTTTGACGTGAACGATATTTATATCGATTTTATTCAAATTGAAGTGAATATTAAAGTGAATTGAAATTCGAATTTAATTGAATTGATTTGAAATTCGAAATAAACTGAAATGGTTTTAAATTCAAATAGAATTGAAATCGTTTTAAATGAATTTGAATAGAATTGAAATAGAATTGAAATCATTTTGAAGTGAGTTCGAATAGAATAGAAATAGAATTGAAATCGTTTTAAAATGAATTCGAATTGAAATTGAATTAGAAATCAATTTGAATTAAATCAATTCGAAATGAAATGAAAATGAATTTATGTTGAAAAATTCGATTTTGATTTGAAGTTGAAATAGAAGTTGAAATCGTTTTGAAAACGAATTTAAAACGATTTATAAAATACGATTTGAATTGAAATCGACGAAGTATATATTATATATATTATATATATATAATATAATGGCCTGAATAGAACGTGTCGCACCGCGGCAGTTCGCGAATTTCGACCATTGACTTCGAATGGATATTACGGGAGATCCGACCGTCGGATTCTCCTAAAACCGGAACCGTTAGGTTCGTATCGAAAAGAGCTTTCTAAAGAATATTAGAAATTTGAAATCTAACGGTTGGATTTGGAATTATGTCCAAATCAAATTTGAAAAAGGTCGCTGTAAGTGCAGTTCGATGGCCGTTGATGGAAATCGACTGTACGGGCCTTGATAAAATTATTAAAAATATCAATAATTTGTGTAAAATCATAAGAAATGATTTTGGAAGGATTGGGATGAAAAACTCCATATTTGAAAAGATAAAAATAGATTTTTATCGAAATGAACTAGTTTTGAACTAGAATTATAATTCTATTTATTTTTAAATAAATAAATTGGATTTGAAATGATTTTGAAAATAACCAGACTTTCCAATAATTATATTGGAATGGATTTGAATCGAAATTGTCTTTGGATTATTTCGATGTTGTATTTCGTGATGATACAGATTTTGTTATGGGAATTTGAAAGATATATATATATATCGTTATTTCCAATACGATATTTATTAGTCGTAGAATTTGATATTGAATATAAGCCGGTATATTTTCTATTCAGAGCCTTATGTTTAATATCAAATGTGATTTGGGTTTGTCGTGAATGGTGTCTTCATTAACACTGTTCTTAAGCCCAGTGGAGAAAATGATTAAATCTTTTTAGTTAGATTTAATGAAGTGTACCAATTAAATGATATTTAATTGGAATTGAATTCGAATTGATTCTTGGGTTTGTCGTGAACAGTGTTTTATATAACACTTGTTCTTTAACCCGATAATTAATGAAGTGTGATTTTGGGTTGTCGTGAACGGTATCTTCAATAATACTGTTCTTTGACCCAAAGGAGTTAAGAAAATCAGAAACTAACTGGAGGTTAGTTAAGTTGAATGATTTCAGAGGTATTTATCTGATGTTGGTTTAGGCCTTCGGGGTTAATACTTAGGGAACTGCTCACTTGCTAATTCACAGTTAGGGACTGAATGAAATGTGATTTTGGGTTTATCGTGAACCGTGTTTTTAAATGACACTGATTCTTTAATCCAGTCAAAGATTAAAACTAAGTGGAGTTTTAATGAATCTTTAATTAGATTAAAATGATCGAGAATGGAGTATCACCAGTTTTGCTCCAGGCGATAGTTAAATCTTTAATTAGATTTAAACGTGAAATGGTAATTGAATTTACCGATAACACCGTGGTGTTAGATATGAAGTATTACCAGTTTTACTTCATGGTATGAATAGGTTGGGATTGAGAAATTAAAACAAATGATTACTTCGGTAAGGTTCGTTAATCCCGACTAGTTGAATCGAAATTCAAAAGAAGATTAAAGAATAAATTCAAGGAATTTATCTTGGATAAAATTAATGGGAACCTTTCCCTATGAATGTGAAATTTAGAAACTAATTGTCGGTTAGCTAAGCAGAACAGTTTTCTGGATATTGATCTGATGTTGGTTTCGGCCTTCGGGGTTAATATTTAGGGAATTATTCTCTTGTTAATTTACGGTTAGTGACTGATGAATTGGAATGAGGCGTATGTTGTGTTTGTGTAACACTTATTTAAAATATACGCGAGTTATTCGGAAAGACCAAAGACCGGGTTTATCCCATTCTGAATAACTGATACGACGATAAGTCGAAGATGAAGACGGTGGTCGAAGACCGGAAGTCTTTACGTCGTTTAGGTGATTACTGATGATCTTGATTGGGCTGTACACCCAAGAAGATGGAAACAGTTGGTGATCGTCCAGACGTACTTGGAGATCGATGGATATGCGGGGTACTAGGTGCCTCCGGTTTCGTTTAGACCCAGAACGGACTTGTAAATGGACTGGGTGTCTGACATTGGATTTTAGTCTGTGTGATTGATTTCTATTAAATATATATCTGTTTGGCGGCGGAGAATTTATTCTCTTGCTTAACGCCCTTCTCTGAGACGTACGAGCTCAGAGGTTATATATTGATGGATATCAAACGCATGGAGTGAATTGCCTGTGTGGCATGCCTAAGGGGCAATTGATCGAGGCTTCTGTTGAAAAGCAAAGTCTTGTGGTGATGATCAAAGCACAGCCTGTGTGGCACAGCTTTGTGTAACGTGAATTCGCGAGCCTCGCACCCTGGTTGTGAACCAAAAATGGGAGAGGACCTCAGGGAGGGCATGCGTTTCTTTCTAGCTAGGGTGGTGTCAGTGACCTACCAGCCCTGACATTTATATACTTTTCACCTGTGTGGTTGTTGCTGTTGCGAGGCGCCTCGGTTAGATCGGACGATCCGGGTCCGATGGAGCCATTCGTTGGCTCATTTACGCCCCCAAAGGGCGGGGAAACGTAGTGTTCAGGCATAATAATCCACATCGGTGGACCGGCCCTGTCGCTCCAAGGCTTGCCTGCGCGCTTGCCTGAGACTCGGGCTAGACAGTCTCGAATCGGTAGAGGACAATCCCTGGCCTCGGTTCATAGATGGAAATCCAACTTCCAAATACATGACATTTGCGGTTTTATTTGTAGAGCCTAGTATGGCGACATGATATATGGTACCCATGCCGCCTATGATTGATACTTATGATTTGAAGTTGTTTTATACACTATGCACTTATAATAGTATCAAATGTTTTGTTTTAAAACGTATCAAGCATTCTTTGGCTGTTATAAGGGAAAACCCTATCCCCCGGCTTGCGTTGCATTGTGTGATAGGACCTGGGTCTTATAACAGCTTCATTTTTCTTTATTTAGCATTGAGTTGTTTGTTTTATGCACTGGTATTCTTGGGAGGAAACCCGTTCCGTGTTATACGGCGTGGTCCCTCGATTTACCTAATTTTAAAAATAAAGATTAACTGTTTTAGTTCTCACACCAGTCCCATGACTGACCTGGAGTTTATTGTTTTAACCTAAACTCTGGGTGCCCTTATTTTGACACGGGCAGCTAGTAGTTTTGGTTTTGCAGATTTATATTCACAGGATTCTGGTTTACAGCTGGAACGATATCCGGAAAGCTTTGTATCCGTATATCTCATTCTAGTTGTGTTTTGTATTATTTCCGCTGCGATGTATTTAAATGTAATTTAAATCTCTGATATTTCTGTGTAATATTCATTTATACTCTGTATATTCTTGTAGTCTGATGCATTGTTGTAATATACAATGAAATGTTCTTCCGTCTGCGTTCTATTTTGTAGCTTGTTCTCGAACTATCCGCGCTTTCCTTTACGGGGAAGTTACGGGTTTTCTCAAGAATGCAAGAAAATAAATAAACACAGGGAACGTACGACAAATTTATAGCTGTTTGGCTTAATCCAAGCCTATGTCCACTTTATAATCTCTATTTATAATGTCGATTATAGGTTACAGTTGCTTGATTGAAGGAAAGTATAATAAGAAGTGATTTAAACATAAAATCCTTGTGTTACAATACGGTTCGACTGACTTGTATGGTGAACTATTTAAGGAAACCGAACCATCCATTTTCAGAAAAAGAATCCCCTTTTTCATTTTTCGAATGGGCTATTTATAGAAAAATTCCGGTTCGATCGACGTGCCAAATGGCGGCAATCCGGTGCCGGTTCGACCACGTATCATTTGATCTGAATGATCAATTGCCGGCAGCGGGACCAGGCCTCCTTATAGGGAATATTTCTTCTTGATATTTGTGGCATACGTGTAGCTCGAAACTTGGTGCGAACGAAGTAGAATAGGTCAGAGCTGACCGATACAATTGCCTTGAGAATCGGGATTTGTTGTGTAGCGCATGGTCCGGGTTGATGTAACTAGCGTCGACCTGTTCGATTGGTTGACCCGGTCCCTGAAACTTGGTCTTGGCTCGAAAGAAGGTGCTTCCTCATAAGGCACGACTGATTTTGATCGAACCAAGATTTGATCGACCCGAATAAAAGTCGAACCAGGAGATAGAGGAGTTAATTCAGCACTTTTGAGAGCTTATCTTAAAATCCGAGTTGTGATGGCTTTTTCCCAAAAAGTTGGTCAACACTTTGCCCCCCAGAACATAGCTTTCTTGATAAAGAAAGATGCGTTCTGGATCTTCCATATATGAACAATGCATAAGAGGGCAATACATAGAAATCTGGAAAGCCATGATTACACCGGATCATATCATCAGAAAACCAAAAGATCGACGATCGCGTTGGATTGTATTATGAAAACCAGGGCCTCGCCGAGCCAACTTGATTGCGGGCATAACTCCCACCTACAAAGAAATTAATGAAATTGACATGCCAAATCCTAACAATGTCGCTTATCCTTTTCAAGCATAAACCATGCTTGGACATCCATTTAGACCACAAACCAACTCAAGTTATGATTGGATTGTCTCGCCAAATCCTGACAAGGTAACCCAACTCTTCATATATAAACCATACCTGGAAATCCAATCTAAGCATGAGCCATACTTAGGGATTGATCCATACCGTGAAATTGAGTATAAACAATACCCAAGACTTGGGGCTATTTCCTTGCCAAATCCTGACAAGATAGTCTGATTCACCCAAGTATAGTCCATACTTAGGAATACGGTTCGAGTATAATCCATACTTGTGTTGAAATAGAATAACGTTAGTCACATCCTAACGAGTAGAGTTTATTCCCAGGTATCAGCTATACATGTGGTACCGAAACGAGCATAAGACATACTCTGATTTTTATTGAGAACCTTGCCGAATCCCGACTAGACACTTACATTCGTCAAACATAATCCATGCTTGAAAATGGGTTTTATTAATTCTATAAATTATTATAGAACCAAAACAAATCCTGGTTGGTTTAGGATTGAATCTAGAGCACGTCTTGGGATCGAATACTAATCCCGTAAGTGTGTACTTCAATTTAACCATTTATTCATAAAATGGTTTCATTGTCGAGATTGTAGTATGTTCGTGGATTAAATCTTAACCCCCAAGCATATGTGAGTCGATGTAGCCATTCAGAAATCTTAAAGCAACAAAGGTACATATTTTATATCCTAAGAAATGTAGTAAATCCAGGATGATCTAATCCAAATCAGTTAATAATAATGTCGTGATTGCTCAAGTAAGGATCCTTCCCATTCTAAGGAGCATGAGGACCATTCTGAGGAGCATGGGGAGGTAGCAGTGGCGGTGCAGATGACGCAGATTTCTTAATATACTCGGGTAGCTCTCCACGTCTGACCCATTCTTCGATCTGATCATGCAAGTGTCTATAGTCATTGGTATCATGACCTGCCATATCCTGAAACATACAGTGCTTTCCTGACTCGTGCTCTTCCTGGGTTGGCTCCCTCTTGGGAGGCTTAGGAAAAGGAAGAGTTCTTCGTACGTCAAGGTATACATCTAGTTGTGAGGAATTGAGCTCGGTATATCTGTCATATGTGGGCTATCTTCGGAACCGCACATTCCTATCAGTCTTTTTTAGGGCCTTCCCCTTATTCTGGACAGTTGTGGATGGACGTCCATCCTTCATAGAAAGCACATCGAGATTATCCATCTCGATATTAGCATCCTCTCGCTGGAGGAACCTATCCTCTACAAAGTGAAAATCACCAATATCTCTGGGGGGTCCCTTTGGAGAGAGATTTTTAAGTATGTTTTATCCAAGATACCGGCCATAGCTACCATGAATACCATTAATGGTTTCGGTCGGTCTACTGATGCTACAGCCACATTGAGTCTTTCCAGGAAAGAGCGCTGGGTCTCGCCGGATCGTTGCTTAATAGATGTGAGGAACATGATGCTCTTCGGTCGAGATATGTGGACCCTGAATTGCTCATTGAAGCGGGTGACCAACATGTTCCCGTTGTTGATCAATTTAGATGTTAGCTGCCGAAACCACATGGTGGCGATGTCAGCCAAACAAAGAGGGAAGCATTTAGCCATGACATAAAATGACGCTAATAGTACTTCCATATGGCTCATGTAGGGCATAAGATGTATGGTACGATCTATCCTTCTATTATTCATCTCTAGAGCTAGAAGTTTGAAGTCGGGCGGGTTGCGAGGTTTTCGGATTTCCAACCTGAAAGGGCTGCAATGGACGTTATCCAGGTCATGCTGAGAAGTGATGCCTCGAGTGAAGCTTAATATTGCAGGCAATTTGGTTCTCATCTCTGAGAATTCATTGCCACAAATCTAATTCTGCACATGTGGCTTCCGCGTGAAGTTCAGTAGATGGTAGAAGCATGCCTTGTTCGTTCGGGGTTGACCTGGGGTGGCCCCAGAGTGATGGGTGAACATGGTCCCAAGCCTCGATTGTTGGTTCCAGATTGTGTGAGGTCCTTGGGTCGGCATGTGTATAGGGTCGAGCCATACCCATGTCGGTAAGATTGAACCGACCTAGAATAGAATTCCATGTTCTTGGCTTGACATTGCTCCCATCCGAGGTGATATGAGAGTGGTTTACGGTAGCATTTCACTCCGTTGCATTGGGAGCTGATGTGGTATTACAACTTTAGAGGAACGGAGGCCGGATGCCACCTGTTGTGTTCGGGTCGACTTGCTGGCAAGGTCGAGTCGGAGGCTGCATAAGTCCAGTTTATGGTAAGATGTCTGGTCGAACCAAAGGTTTAACCGAACCATGATATGGTCGACCCGGAGGTTGTATCGATCTAGGAACTGGTCGACTTGGGAGTTGAGTCGAACCAGATGGTGGTAGGTCGTTGGACCGATCTGGGGTTGGATTTCATTGATCCCAAACATAGTTGCTGCTCCAGCTTCACCTATTACAGGGAGTGGTGCCTGGTTTCTCAGTCTTCCTTCCATCCTTCTTGCGCTTTACCATTGTTTCTTCAGAACATAGCTATCCAAGTCCTTTTAAGCTTAGTGCCGAAGGTGGTTTTCGCCCTACCTGGCATGCAAAAGTGTGGACGTCAAAAGTTGGTCTTGTGGCAGCCAACCCCCAAAGTGTGTAATACACACAAATCACAAATTATTCTCACTATCTCAATCACAGAATGCAAGAAATTAAACAAACACAGGGAACACACAACAACTATACAATGGTTTGGCTTAATCCAAGCCTACGTCCACTTTATAATCTCTGTTTGTACTGTTGATTGCAGGTTACAGTTGCTTGATTGAAAGAAAGTAGAGTAAGAAGTAATTTATACATAAAATCCTTGTGTTACATTATGGTTCGACCGACTTGTATGATGAACTATTTGAGGAAACTGAACCATCTACTTTCAGAAAAAGAATCCCCTTTTTCATTTCTAAAATAGGCTATTCATAGGCAAAAATTTGGTTCGATTCGAAGTGCCATGTGGCGGCTATTCGGTGCTGATTCGGCTATGTGTCGTTCGATCTGGAAGATCAGCTACAGGCGGCGGGACCTGGTCCCTTATAGGGTATAGTTTTTCTCGATATTTGTGGCATGTGTGTATCTCGAAACTTGGTGTAAGGGAAGTAGAATAGGTTAGAGCTAACCGATATAGTTGCCTTGAGAATCAGGCTCTGTTGTGTAGCACATGGTCTAGGTCGATGAACTGGGTCAACCTGATCGATCGGTTGACCTAATCTCTGAAGCTTGGTCCAGGCTCAAAAGAAGGTGCTTCCGCATAAGGCTCGGCTGGTTTTGATCGAATCAAGGTTTGATTGACCTGAATAAAAGTCGAACCGAGAGATAAAGGTGTTAATTCAGCAATTTTGAGAGCTTATCTTAAAAATCCAAGTTGTCACGGCTTTTTACCAAAAAGATGGTCAACACAGATTTGAAATACCAATAATTAGAATAGGATACCATTTTGGCAATTTTCTAAACTCATTTGTGCATACTTGTCCATCTCCATCAAAGTCTATTGGGATAACCAAATGTTCAACTTCTTTAAGTGTTGCTTCTTGGTTATTTTTACAGAGCTTTTGGCTCCATAGGTGGTACTTTTCCATCTTATTGTTGGGGATTTGCGATTCGAGACTATTTGGAGAAAGATGGTTGTCGTACTTCAGACTTCAAGGATCCATAAGATAGATTCTTTCAAACTATAGTTTAACCCACCAGGTACAAACGAATTATTGAACTATCGACTTTAAGGATTCATTGAAGCCTTGTAATAGTGTAATTGGATTCAAAGTTTGTACGACTTTGATCCAACCAAGAACACTCTGTATTAGATTCTGATGATGCAAGAAAGGAATAGAGTGAAGAGGAAGAAGAAACTGAATTTTGCGACGCTTTCAAAATTGTGTCACCTAAGAGTTACAAACAGTGTAGTGGCGGAACTATTTGAAACAGTTTTCAAGCATTGCAAAATTGCAGCGAGGAAGAAAAAGAATTAGAGTTATGAAAATAATTTGAAACTGATTTCAGGCGCGAGTATTTATATAGGCGAAAGGAAATGCCTCTTCACCAGGCATCGCTACCATCACCAATGACAATGTCCATTTGAATTCGAACCAGCACCCTTTCATTTGCAACATCTCAAATGCGTTGCAAATTTGAACTTGGCGCGCCATTTTCCAACTTTCAGAAGCATTTCAAAACCTGTCCAAATTTAAATATAGTTTCGGGTCCGTAACAGGCTGAAATTTGGCCCGTACCATTCATAAATCTGATCCAAAAATATTGCTTATTGGATCCAGACCCAAGACCCGCAACTCGTACCGGTTCGGTTTAGTCGGACGGATGGTAGCTGTGTGCACGTGTGTGGTGGTGATGCATATTTGGTTGCCGTAAATCCCTAACACTTTTATGACTATGCCCCTTAAGTACTTTGATTTTTTTTCAACTTTCATGATGTAGGACTAATCCCCACACCCTCCTTCTTCCTTTCTTTCTTCTTTCTTCAAAAACAAACCCCAAACCCAATTATTTTGAAATTTTCTAACAATCTCCCCCCATTTTCGAAATAAGAGAAATAAATAATTGAACGGTTGAATCATTTAGATTGACTCCCTCCATACCCAAGTGGGATCAAGCCAATGTAGTTCTAAGATCAAGTTTAGGGTCATCATGGAAACAACACATAAACAAAAAGTATCTTTTGAATTTAATCTTTTACTTAGTGTAAATTATTCAAAGTTCTATCGAGATTCTATGGTGAACGAATCTTGAGTCAAGTATCTCTTAACGATAAAACTGGAACAATCACACATGTCGATATCCTTAGGTAAATTATTCTGTATTGCTCAGCATGTTAATGGACATGTTCTTTTAATCATGTTACATGATTATACTTTAGAAGGCGGTCTTACTTTCTAAGGAAACAACTAAATTTCCATACTCGTAAAGGTAAGTCTCTTAAGGTGTTTCTACGATACACCTTTTAAGGTTCCTAAACCTATTAAGGACATTTACCCATCCTTTGTCCTTGCATAATCCAACACTAAATATTATGGGATTATTGATTTAGTGTTCCATAATCATTCTCTTAACTTGTTAGTACCCATTGAACTTTGTTTATCCTTTTCAAGACATAAGTTGGGTTTCTATTAAGGATGATCAATCTTCATTCATAGACCTTAGTCCCATTTCTTTTGACCTTATAGAAATCATTGCCTTTGGAAGACCTTTTGTGAGTAGGTCAACCAAGTTTTTCTTTATTTCTATGTAGTCAACAGTTATTCCTCCACTTTTGAGTAACTGTCTTACCATTTGACGTCGTAGCCTCATATGTCTATAATTCCCATTATATGTCATAATACAGACATTGTATATCTTTACTTGATTGTCATAGTTAATCAAGACTGTTGGAGATGGCTTCTTCCAAAATGGGATTTCCATTAACGAATTTCTAAGCCATTCCGCTTCCTTACATGGTTCCAGGTTGCATCACTATATCCTTCAATTAAACCAGGATATTCTTTCTAAGATAAACCATAGTTAATTATTTCTGTCAAATAAGCTAAAATTCTAGAAATACCTTTCCAATGTTCGAAACCTATACTACTCGTAAATTGACACAATACACTTATAACATGTGTGATGTCTGGTCTAGTGCAATGCATAACATACATAAGACACCCAACAACACCATAATATTCTAGTTGAGAAATGGTACGTTCAGTGTTCTTTTTTAATTTAACACTAGGATCTCAAGGAGTTTGTGCTGGTTTGACATTTTGATGACCATACTTACTTAGGAACTTTAATGTAATGAGATTGAATTAGTAATAACTCCTCTCTTTCCTAATGATTTTAATTCCTAGAATTACATCATGCTCTCCTAGATTTTTCATATCTAATTTAGAAGATATAAATTTCTTAGTTTCATTCACACAAAAATATATTGAAATCAAATATCAGCATGTCATCAACGTATAAACATATTATAATGTAATCGTTGTTATCTGATTTTCTATAAATACATTTATAAACATCATTAACAATGAATCCATATAACATTGAAACTTTATCAAATTTCTCATGTCATTGCATGGGAGCTCGCTTTAGGCCATAAAGAGATTTTACTAATTTGAAAACTTTCTTTTCTTTGTCTGGGGTTTTGAAACCTTCAAGTTGTTTCATATATATCTCTTCTTCTAAATCTCCATTTAGAAAAGTTATCTTTACATCCATTTGATGTATGAAAAAATTATGAATTGATACAAGTGCTATTAAACAGCATATAAAAGATATGCAAGCAACTGAAGAATATGTATCAAAATAATCTACTCCTTGTCTTTGCTTATATCCCTTAGCAACTAATGTGGATTTAAACTTATCAATGGATCCATTTGTATTCAACTTCTTATTGAATATATATTTACATCCAATAATTTTAGCACTAGGAGGTAAATCAGTTAAAACCCAAGTTTTGTTTAACATCATGGAATTTATTTCATTATTGATAGCTTCTTTCCAGAAATTAGAATCTCTAGAACATATAGCCTCATAATAGTTTTGGGATCATCATCGACATTCATTTCATATCTTGTCACAATAAGGACTTCGTCCTTACTTCCTTCTACGAGATATGTTATGAAGTCAGGACCATAGTCCTTCTTTATTCTCGCTCTTTTACTTCTCATATGTTGAGTACTATTATTCGATACTGATACATCCTTGTCATTTTGAGCAGGAGCATATTCATCATCATTGGTATCATTAGTCATATTAGGTTCTGGACGAGACGATCTCAATGGAATCTCAATATTTTGATTTTCAACAAATTCTACAACTTCTAAGGTGTCAAGAATAAGGAACCTACAAGTTATACTACTAAGTGAATATCCTATGAAAACACATTTAAATGCTCGATTTCCTAACTTTGGTCGTTTAAGGTCAAATTTTCTAACATATGCTAAGCAACCTCAAACTTTAAGTCGAGTAAGATTAGGTTTTCTATTAAACCATAATTCATAAGGTGAAATGTTATACCTTTTAAGTGGTACACTATTTAAAATATAACATGCAAATAACATAGCATCACCCAAAAGGTTACAAGGTAAATTCGAATTTATAAGCATTGCATTAACCATTTCTACTAAAATTATATTTTTCCTCTCAACAACATCATTTTATTAAGGTGTATATGGGGCGGTACATTTGTGAACTATACCATGTTGTTTACAAAACAACGTGAATTCATTTGAAAAATATTCACCACCGCGATCTGAATGTAACACTTTAATTTAACTCCTAATTGTGTTTCGACCTCTGCTTTGTAAATTTTGAATTTATCAAAAGCCTCATTTTAGTTTTCATTAGATATACATATGCATATGTAGTATAATCATCAATAAATGTTATATAGAATTGGTTACCACCATAGATGATATGACTTTTTAAGTCGCCCATATCACTATATACCAAATCAAGCAAACTATTTTTCCTTTCTACAAATTTAAAGGTTTTCCTGTGTATTTTTGCTTGAACACATATATATCACATTTAGACATAGTATCGAAATCACAATCATAAATTAATCCTAATTTGTTCATATTTTTAAGTAAGGCCAATTTGTCTCAGGTCCCTAAAAAGTTTCGAAATTCAACTCATGTCCCTGCCTTAAATTTTTACAAATTAGGGCCCTATTTTTTGAAAAAAAAAAATCAGAAAAAAATCACGTAAATTGATAATTAAATTCAACAAGTAATCATCAACGAATTCATGCATTAAAACTACCAAAAAACAAATCAAAAACAAAAAACTGACGAAGCTCCAGTTTATTGCAATAAACAATGCAATTATTTGCAATTGTTGTTGAATATTCTGCATCTTTTCCAAATTGTTGCATCATATGTTGAACTATTGCTGAAATATAAGCAATATAATGCATAATTGCAGAACTTACTGCAATATTTTATCATTCGCCTGTTTTTTCAGCTATACATCATTTTTAAACGTAGTTGCTGATATATCATAAACAATAATTGCACATATGTCAACACATATTTATAAGTGTTTGCGAAAAAATTAAACAAATGAAAACAACTATTTAATTCGTTCGACTTTCCTAAACAACAAGGGTTGTTGTAAAAGGTGTCGAATTCTGGGACCAAAATTATTTTAATTAATAAATCCAATCAAATTATTCCGAAGTTTTGATTGTTTGAAAATAACAGAAAATAAACAAAAAGAGAGTTTTTAATAATAAATGAAAATAATTAGGAAGCAATGACATAAACTAGATTAATATGGATTAATAACCAAACAGATTAATACAGATCTAATTCATGTTTCTATCACAAACATGAATCAACTATAATTAAGTTTCTAGAAACAAATAGGTGAATAACGTCAAGTATAGCCTATGCAGGAGCTAAGCTCTTAATCAACCATAGGCAATCAGCACAGATTCACTATTTTATTTCTAAACCCTAAAAGTTAGATCTAAATCTGATTAGTATTAGATCAAACTCGAACATACCCTATGAAGGAGCGCAACTCTTAAACGACACAGAGTATGAAGGTTCAGATCTAACCCTTGGTTCAAATCTAGATCTATATAACTAAAGTTCTTATCTTTTTTGGCTATGTGACTCATATTGAATCTAGTCTAAGCGTCATCACCCCCTAATTAAAGGGGATTAGCTAGACATAGCTAAATAAGAAAAAGGGAAAAAGAAACAACATAAATAAAATAAACAAAAACTTAGAAGAGAAGGAGAAGAAGAATTTTATTCCAAGCAAAGAATTACAGAATAAAACCTAAGATTGAATGTATCCAAATAAAAGAAATACAAGTGTATTTATAGTTGCTATGACCAAGACTAATTGGCCAAATACAAAATGTGGGACAAAAGCCCTTTTCCTAATTAACAAATAAACCAAATAGCTAAATGTGAACGCGTGTGAATGAACATGCAATGTCATAGCTTGCGGGCATCAAATGACATCAACTTCAATTGTTTTGAGCATAGATAAGAACTCCATAACATAAAAGACAAGCGATCTTTATGAAAAGACATTGAATCTTTAAAATATGCGGCAGAAGGTGGTTGAACAAGGTCTTCAAGCTTTAATCCATCTCTAAAAATCAACACTCTTTTTGCACCCCAATTCTTCAAGCTTTTCAACAATTAAGTGCATCAATCCATTTATATTAAATAATCTGAAAACACAACTATAAATACATGGTATCAATTATTTTAAATAGAAAACAAGATAAATAAGCGGATAAAATATACACATTTACGTGTATGTCAATAAGACTTCATCTCCTTTAACATAGTTGCTGACATTTCAGCAATTATACAAAATAATTGCATATATTTCAGCAATAATTCACCGCGCCTTGCAAACAATTCAACTTTATTTGCTGATATATCAGCACGAATGCACAATAATTGCTGATATGTATGCAATAATTCATCCTGATTTTCAACTAAAACTCAGGATGAATTATTGCATACATATCAGCAATTATTGAGTATTATTACTGAGTTTGCAGATTTTTTTTTCCAGATTGCTTCTGTGAACATTTGCAATTTTTTGAATTTTTTATATTCAGCAGCGCCAAAAATTTGTAGAAAAACGTGAAACTGTAGAAAATAGGGACCTGCTTTGAAGAAATCTTTATGGAGGAGGTCGTTTATACCAAAGTTGAAAATATGGAAGTGACACTAATTTTCACTATAATCAATATGTCATAATCAACCATGCCATAAGTTAACTGAATCAACAATATAAACAGAATATTTCTTTATTAGACTCAACTTAATTATGCCATTACAAGAATATCCCTATATATAAAATTTGTTGTTCTTAGACAACACTAACTTATCAAACTCATATACCATCTTGAATCCTTCTTTGTTAAGAAGGTATCCAGAAACCAAATTCTTACATATATCGGGTAGATAAAATATATTGACTAGCGTAAGAACTTTCCCAGAGGTGAATGTAAGTTCTATAGTGCCTTTACCCAGAACTTTGCTTGAAACTTTGTTTGTGCTAGTAACTTTCATTGTATTTTCCATTATTATTTTCGACCACATTCACATTTTGTTGTTTCTTCCGTATACGACAGTTTCGGGCAAAGTGGTCAGGTTTATTACAATAGTAACAGGGACCCTTCATTTTGTTGTTCTTGAAATTATTTTTCTTCTTAAATTGTGTCTCATGGAATTATTGTTCTTGAAATTTATCAGTTGTAGTGCCATGAAATAATTCTCACCCTTTTACATGGAAAATGGAAAAAGAAGCGTGGCAATTGAGGCTCCATGCAGTTCTAGCTGCATTTGATGTCGCACCTCAAGTTCCCTATAGTTCATCTCAGCAATTTGAGGCCTAGCGCTTTATGTCAGATAGCAAGCCATTTAGCTATATTGGATCGCACACCCAAAATGAAAATTCGTTTGAAATGTTTTCAGCTTTGGTCTTTATGGCTTCTACTGTCTTCAGAAATATGTGTATAAGATGACTGCAAATCGATGGTTAGCTGGTACAGCCTTAGTTCAACTGACTTCAAGGATGCATGATAATGTGCTTGATTCCAGGGGGGAAAATACATGCATCCATACATGTTTCGGTATGGATATGTCTATACATTTACATGGCTATATGGTGCACATTTTTTATGGTATTACCATAATGTGTATTGAATTTATATCTATGTTAGAGTAAGCTTTTTACATGTTTGTATGTGTATACATATGCAAATATATGAACCTACTTTTATGCGTGTTGATTTTTTTTTAAATTTATTTTAAAACAACCAATCGTGTATTTATATCATAATTTGATTGAAGCTTTTTCTGCAATCCAACATAGAATTTATCTTGGAAGGATGCCGCAGCAAAGTAGAAATAATGGCACTAACGCAAAGTACTTCCCTTGGAACAAATTGTACTCTAAAATTTATAGATTATAATGCAGTTGTAAGAATTGCATATATGTTAGATCCAAAAATGGTTCTAACACCCAAATGAATGATAATTCTAATTGAAATGAAAGCAAAAAGCGGAGAAAACACACAATTTATAGTGGTTCGGCGTTAAAGAGCCTACGTCCACTTTATACTTTGTTGATTGATGAATGGAGTACAAGTACAATGATTGTTTTCACTCAAACTTACTCATACAATGAATAATTTCACTCAATGCTTGTAGAAATATTCTTTAAAGGTTGAGAATGATCTGAATAACGTGATGAAATTCGGATGTAGTGAGAGTTAGAGCCAAGAATTCGCCAAAAGATCCTTTCAAATGATGCTTGGTGGTGTATTTATAGACGGAAAATCTCTCTGGAATGGCTCTGGTTCGGATACATGTGGAGTTCATGCCTTAAAAGTCGGGACCAGAGGTCTCATGATGATGACAACACATCATGTTAGTGGATGAACGTGGGAGAATGGATGAGCAACCACTCCGCATCTCCAGGGACGTGGGGTACAACCGCTATGCTAGCCCTCCTCGGTTCGGATCGGAAGTGCATGTAGGAGGGGGAGCGGATTGAGTAACACCGAACCGATCTAAATCTGTCTTCATACTTATATTTTCTGTTTTGCAATGTATTGGTTCAGTTCGGGTCTTTGAACCGATCCGAGCTTTTGGCTTGTACTCTTCTAGTCAACACTCTTCATCGATTGGTCTTTTAGCTTTGTGTAGCCTAATTCACAAAGTAGGCTAACATTTTGCCCCCTCGAAGTATGTGTTTATTGAAGATAAAGCGTGCTTCGAAATAGTCTATCCATTGGTTTCTGAATTAAGGCCGTTGGATAGTTGTTTCCATTCGTTCATAAAGTTGTGACATTTCATCAAGTCGTGTCTCTTGGTGTTTATAAATATAGCATTGGATGCACGAACCACTCCAGTTGTTTTCGATAATTTTGAGATTCCACTCAACGTCTGAACCAATCTTCCAGGTGAGCTATTATAAAGCGCATTTATAAATTTTGCATTTCCCTTTAAATATACCTTGTGTAACACCCCACGTCCATTAATGTCACTCACAAAGGGAATGCATTAACTTCCATGGAGGTTATAAGTGAATATAGAACAGAAAAATTACAACAAGACAGATAATAAGTAGTACTTGAAAACTAAAGCTTCATTTTATTGTAGCGGAAACATGTTTATTACATCACAAAACCATTAATCAGAGTCAAGTACATTATCCATCTTCATAAAAACAAAATACATAATCCCATTACACAAATAGCCATTAAAGAAGATAACAAGCTGGACTTTACTTCAACGGTCCAAGCTTTCCAAAGAGATGAAGCAATCCAATCAAACTCCACTAGAGTTGGGCCCAACCTGAGGACCTGGAGGGGGGGAAAGGATAGAAATGGAGGGGGTCAGACATAAAGTCTGGCGAGTATGATAATTCTAACAATACTATCATCAAAATAACTAGACTAAGGCATAAGCTGGAAGACAAGTAAATGTCTATGAACTATTTGGAAGATAAAGATGGTGTTTAAGATAACGTTAAAGATAACGGTAAAGGCATACCTAATTACTAATGAATAATTACTATATTGCACCGCACATTACTACACTGCACCGCGCCAATTACTACACTGCACCGCGCCAATTACTACACTGCACCGCGCCAATTACTACACCGCACCGCGCCAATCACTACACTGCACCGCGCCAATTACTACACTGCACCGCACCAGTCACCCTAAAGGTTGATCCCACTTGCTTCACACAGAAACAATATAAATAGCCTTACGTACCCCTAGCTGACTACATAGGTGTCGTCTGCCCCTATCTCCACAAGGTGTACCCCACTACCCTCTTAGAAATTTTATAAGTAACTTCATGTACTCCTAGCTGACTACATAGGTGTCGTCTGCCCCTATCTCCACTAGGTGTACCCCACTACCCACTTTCGATCGGCTCCCTACTCGTAGATACCCGTACTGGCCCCACAGTGGGGTGTATCACTCCCCTAAAGTGGCAACCCAATACAACTGAGAATGCACGGCTTATACCTACACGATGCAACAACGTCTTACCTACCAGCCCGGGTCCACACACGCATATGAAACCCATTGGACTTGCGTTGCCACCGCTCCCCGTTTTGGCCTCTTACAGTCGAACCCAGCATGCGTGTCCCGTCCTCGACTTGGGTCAAGCCCACAAAGATACGTTTGGGATACTGGTCGAAATGGGCCCCCACAAGCTACCCACCTAAGCTTGTCACTAGTATATCCCACTTAACCCTCTTAGTCATGTTCATTTACATGTGTGTTTGGTTAAGTCTTACTAATCGTATTTCACATGCCACTAAGGGCACCCACTAGATTCCTCATGCCTCCCAAGGCACCTACTTAACCCCCATGTCCCACTTTACATGTTTTATCTGGTTAAGTATTTCTTAATTCATTCAGGCCATAACCTCGTAAAGACCTCTCACATTAGACTGGCATTTATGGCAGCTGGATTTGCCGGGCGGGTCCGGGCAGTCTTACACCATAAAAGAGTCTAACCTCGTGTCTTTACAACTGTTATGCTTAAGTTTAGGCCTAGGACCTCTCAAATTGGGCTGACATTTGTGACCACTGGATTTGCCGGGCGGGTCCGGGCAGGTTTACGTCATAAACGAGTCCAACCTCGTGTCCTAAGCATTGATTGACAACTTTCAATCTTTTACCCCAGTTTTAATAATTCCCTATTCACATTATTAATTAATTCCAATTTTTAATGATGTCCATAATTGACTCAATTATGGCCATCCACTCATGGTATGCAAAATCATATCAATTGCACCCAACATCTTATTATTAAATCCTTAATATTACCCCTACCCCACGTTTATACGTTCGCTTATTCAACGCATAATATAAGCTAGACTTGAATAGTCTAACGCATAGCACAAGGACAAATTACCACAACATATAGACAATAAAAATAAATATAATCATAATAGGGGTGAAACTTGCATAAACTACGCATGTTAAGGATCAAAAGGTGTCAACTTGTTAAATGTCACAATTTACATGATATGATCATAGCCCAAATCTATACATAAACTTGCATATGGGGTTTATAGGCAACATAATGATGGTGTGAACTAGCATAGGATATCACATATGTCATAGCATAATTCTAGATGTCATAATAGATGCCATGGCATATGTTCATAACTTTTCTAATCAATCTAACTTGCATATGTGACTTGTCATATAGATCGACATAGCCCAAACATAATAGATCAACATAGCCCAAACTTGATGATTTGATTAACATGAACTAACTATCATAGATAATAGCATCATGACTTTATAACATGTATGATTCATCTCAATTTAGCATAGAAACTCTCAACATACATAACATCATCATAGCATGATTTACAACATATAGGATACATAGCATAAGATTCATAACATAGATGATAGCATAAGGTTTACAACAACATGTATGACAATTCACATCATCTACTCATAATCCATTCATGACTTAACCTAATTAATTCAATAATAATCTTGTTAAGACTATCATACTCACAATTATAGAAGAAAGAGAGTCGAATTAGCGCTCTTTTGATGAAGAATCGCTGTTAGGGTTGGGTAGTTCTGATTTGGTTGCTGTTCTTTATCTTTAATTTGATGGCGGCTGCTCTAGGTCTCAAAATATCAGCATGACGGCCATGGTCTTTGTGTATTTTCTGATTTAGGGTTTGTGTATAGGGATCTTTTTATAGAGTTATAAATTAATTCAAGCCGTCGGATGTTCTTAAGGTTAATCAAAACCATTTAATTATGATAGGGTGATGACTCAGCCCTAATGACTCAGCAAGGAGTCAGAATGGACTCAACAACACGGGTCAGCCTGAACCAGAAAGCTGTGCAGGCTCCAGCCTCGGCCTGGGCGCACTTGGCAGGTGCGCCAGTCTAAATTTGTACTGGCGCACTTCCCAAGTGCGCCAGTGCATTTTTTTTCTTTCTCTTTGCCACCAAACTTCGTTCGTCCATAACTTTTTCATCCGGTACTCGTTTCCTGCAAACTCGGACTCTATCTCCACTAGAATTCCGAGACGAACACAATGGCGCAACCCGTTTCCCACAATTCTCACGTATGAGATTAGTTATTCTTTAATTTTTAAATATTAATATTAACAGAATTACGGGGTGTTACACCTTGTGTGTTGAATTGATGTTAATGACCATGCTATGGATCGAATTGGTTCATCCGATCCCATACACGCTCCATCCATTGCTGCACCGATGGGCTGAAAGGCCTTATATTGGCTAGGGCCATATGCTAATCAGATCGGGTTAAAACATCTAATCCACTGGAATACAAGGGGACACCCACATCACACATATATATTCACATGACCCTCCACTACCTCGCCTGCCTCATTTCCAGAAACACTAACTTTAGATTTCGAAGAAGAATTTTTTTCAATCTCTGAAATAAAATCATAGGTAGGGTCTGTATCTTAGATTAATTTAGATTTAATCGATTTAAACCCAAACTTAGGAGCGATTTAGGAGATTATATTAGGGTTCGTGTCAGCCGTGGCGCTGTGACTGGTGCTCCGCCGCCGTCGTCGTTGGTGGCCTTGTCGCCACCTCGAGGTGGTCGCGGAGGGAATTTGAACTGGCGTTGAATGTGTTGATTCACAGATGGATCTCCATGCCTGCGCTTTTGAAAAATGGAACACGTTTGGTGATGCTGTAAAAGCGAAGTAGGAGTGGAAGGAGGAGAAAGAGATGGGATCGGTTCGAGGCAGAGTGGACGGTCCAGGAGCTCTTGGGTTCAGGAATGTGGCATGGGTTCAGGTCGGAGAAAATGATAGTGGTTGTAGAAGAAGGTTGAGTTGAATGGATAGGTTTCGGGGTGTTGTTGCGGTTCGGTTCAGTGTCAACCGATCCGATCACAACCATCTTCCTTTTATCCTATCTGATCCGATCACCTCTTCTTCTCATGCCCTAATCCGATCCGCTTGGATGATATATCCCAACCGATCTACTAATAAGTTGGACATTCGAACCGATCCAGTTCTAACTTGAATATCCGAACCGGTCCAATTCCAACACAAAAGGGGACGGGATCGATCTGTGTATGGCATATATATCTGAACCGATCCGGAATGATTCAACATGACTTGCAAGAATGGTTCAACTTATTTAATCAACATTGACTATGGCCTGTGACTTTATGGAAAGTTACGATAGAGCCTTTTGATTTGGATTGAACTCCCAAGACTTAATGAACATAGACCTATCCTCCACATTGCTTTACTTTCTGTTTTATTCTGCTTTCTTTGATGTTAATGTTATACACACCTGCACAGTTTAGTACATATACACACACGGGGGGCACAGGCAACTTTACTCTAATTTCTATTATTATTTCTTCGATAGTACAGCAGACATGACTAAGAGACATTCGACTAGATTGGTAGAGAGAAAAGAAGCCATAGGGACATCTGAAAATCTTACTGTTGAAGATATATCCTTCTACTCAGATCCAGAATGGGACAGTGAGGGCCCAGACTATGAAATGAGAACCCATGATAGTGAAGCATCGTCTGGGGGTGATGTTTCCATGGACAAAGAGAGTGAAGGAGGAGTCGGAGATAACCGGGCTCCCAATGAGTTTGAGAATGTCACTATTTTGGAAAAACCCAGTGATTCAGTTGCTACAACAGTGGACAATGATAAACTTGCACGTATATGTTTAAAACATGGAATACTCCAGAGAGATATTGAATTGCCTTCTAAAACGGACCGTCCTCACAATCCTCCCGAGGGATATATGGCCATCAGTAGATTGATGTTCCTTGTTGGGGCGATACCTCCATTTCCGCCGTTTGTCGTTGATTTTCTGAGACAAATGTAGATCGCTCCAATGCTACTTTAACTCAATTCCTACGCTTATTTCTATACTTTGTACATACCATATAGAGAAATTCTAGGTATTGAGCTGACTTTCGAGGATGTTCATTTCTTCTATAACTTCAAGCATAGAACTCAGGATACCCCATCCTTCGTATATTTTGAGTCAGTGCCAAAAAGAAAAATTATCATTGTTCCATTTAGTAGCAAAGTCGGTGATCCCAAAGCTGAATGGTTTTACATCAAACAACAACCTAGATGTGACAGAAGGTGGCTTTAATCAAGTAAAAAATTTCAACCTCTTGGTTTCTGTCTTCATTTTCTATCGTAAATGTATCAACATCTGTTCATTTCTTGTAGTTCCCAATCCAAAACAGGAAAAACATCAAGTGTACTATGGTCGTTTGAACCAACTGCTCAATGGTGATAAAAAAAATTTGACCATTAAAGAATGTGTAACGACCTGCATTCTACGCATCATAGGATCGTAGAATATTTATTTCTTTCACATACGAAGTCGTATGGTCATGTAACTTTGGGGGACGACTATTGGGGTCATTTCCCATGTTCATGATTTTTCCCGATTTTTAAATGACCATTTTACCCCTAGTTGGCACTGTTTTGGCCATAACTTTTGACTGGAAAGGAATTTTGACCTGAAGCCTCTTCCATTGGCTCCGGATGATGGTTTCTCTTTCCGTAGAGTGGTCACATTAGCCAAACGGACTCACCGTTTGGGAGATATGGCTGAAACAAGTTTCAGATGGTGAAAAACAGCTTAATTGGGCTTAACCGGGTGATTAGCAGCTAGGCCCAAAGGGGAATTTCGGGATTAGGAGTTTAAAAGGGCTGTTAGGGTTTGGAGAATACCTTTTTCTCATTTTTCAGCCGTCACTTTCCATCTCTCTTGACCTAGCCATGGCCTCCACTCTCTAAATCTCTCTAAAACAACCAAAAATCACTTCCTAATCAAGGATTAAGGCTTAGAGGCATCAAATCAAGGAGGATTAGCACAAGGACCGAGGTAGAGCTGCTGTTATATATTGGAATTCGTGCAAATCAGAGGTTCACTTCAGATCTGAAAGTTTTATTGTGGCAAAGGTGAGTGGTTAGCATTGTTTTGACACTAATTACAGTTAATCAGGGTGATTAGCGATAATTAGTGAATTTTTACACTTTAAAATTCTGGAAAAATATTCTAAAAATTCGAAATATTATTTTAGACCTCTGTTAGAAATTTGGGTTGATTTGATTAAGTTTTGTTAATCCTATGATTAGTTTTGCTTAAACATGCTTAAGGGAAAACATGGGATTTTGGCTATGTTTGATCCGTTTTATCCTATCATAATTGTGTTTTGATGTTTGTGAATGATTATACATGTTTCTATGACTGTATAGTATGCTTTGAGATTGTCTAGAAGTGTTAGATTAGTCAAAAACGCCGTCGAATGGCATAAAAACAGTCGCAGGAAATTGTGCAGAAAACGGTTAGCCCCAAGTCCAGCGATCCGATGGAGTCCAGCGATCTGATATAGTCCAGCGATCCGATGAAGTCCAGCGATCCGATGGAGTCCAGCGATCTGATATAGTCGAGCGATCCGATGGAGTCCAGCGATCCGATGGAGTCCAGCGATCCGATATAGTCCAGCGATCCGATGAAGTCCAGCGATCCGATGGAGTCCAGTGATCCGATGAAGTCCGGCGATCCGGAGAAGACCAAAACCCGAGATGCAAAGGTAGTCCAAATGGAAGTTAGAGCTCAGGATCCAGTTGGGAACCACCAAGTTCACTTCATGAGTTGGGCTTTGCTGCGGGACGTGTGTCAAGGGGCAGTCGATGTTTATAACTTTGGATCACTATGTATGGGAAGTACGTGAACGGATTCAGGGCTGAAATGGCCTAGGTATGACTAAAGGGCTATAAACCAATGAAGTGGGGTCATTTGTAAAGATTTGGTCATGACTCCATGTGGTAAGCTTGGTAGTAGCAGTAGTTGTACAAGTCGAACTCGGTCACTACTTCAATGGTTCTAGTGATTGACAGTGGTGGACATCGTATGCCTTACGCACTGAGTGAGAGATGTGAGGATGGTTGTTATGGTTGATTTGTTTGCTATCATTATGACATGCACACCCCACCCCCGTAATCTTACACTATTTACTATGGCACCTTAGAGTACTGTACGGTATGTGGTACTAACTCTTTGGTTGCAGGTCCAGGTTCAGGTATGGTTTAGTATACCTGTTATTGTTCTGTTTAGATGCTTATCGCTCATACCAGGCTTTATGTCTGACCCAGAGTTTTATGTTTCCTCTTATTACTCTGGGTGCTCACACGAGCAGACTAGAGACAGGTTAGCTGGTGATGCACGGGTAGATGATCCGGAGACGAGCAGGAGGCTTCCACGTAATATATATATAATATTCTCCCTGTGTTGTTGAAGATCACTGCTTGGGCATTGGTGGTGTATCTTCTACTTTAGCTTTCTTTTGTTTAGAGACAGTAAATTTGGAAAATTGTAATAAGCTGTATATGGATTTCCGCTGCTCTGATGATTGATGTTGATTTTTAGTTATCAGCTTATGCACTGTCTCACCTGTTTATGTCAAGTATGTTGTTAATATATTTTATTCCATGCGCTGTGAGACATTCTACAGGTCCCTTGATTAGTTCATTCCCTTCTTTCCTTTCTCCTGACGACCGTCCCGTGCTAGTCAGGCATGTGTACAGCGCACTTTTGGAGGAAATGCAGGCTGGTGCGGGGCGGGCCGTCACACTTGGTATCAGAGCTCTAGGTTGCGTAGTTAACCTAGGGAAGTTATCAGGGAGAGATAATATACGTATACGAGAGAGCGTATTTGTGATTATTTTGATTTTTAAAAGCTATATATATATACTATTAGTAGTATAAAGATGAAGTCGTACTGCACTAGCACCACTATGGAGTCGTTAATCGTTTCCTTTTTCAGATTGACGATGAGCCGATATGTTAGAGGTACCGGTAGAGGGGCCAATAATGGGAATGCTGCTGACATGAGGACGATGTTTACTGACCTCATGAGAGAGATGCTTAGAGATGTACAGAGGGCAGCTCCCAATGGTGGAAATGGTGGTGGTCCAATAGTGCAGGCGCCAAGAGTCGACTTCGCCAAGCTGAATAAGGATTATACTAGCCTTGGTGGGAAGCCGTTCCACGGAACGGAGTCGACTACGGATGTTCAGGATTGGTTGGATAGTTGCGAACGTATCTTCGAGGATTTGGGTATCGAGGATGCGATGAAGAGAAAGCTAGCGTCCCGTCAGCTGCAAGGGCGGGCAATGAATTGGTGGAATGCTATAAAGGCAGCTACTCCCGAAGATCAGATTACTTGGGAGCAGTTTAAGGCTCGCTTTAGCGAGAAGTTCATTCCGGCTGCTCAGAAGTCAGTGCTGTTCAAGAAATTCTTGGAGCTCAAGCAGAATGGCAGAGCTGTCTCGGAGTATATTGCTGAATTTGACACTTTGTCAAAATATGGGTTATCTCTTATTGATACTGCCGAGAAAAAGAATGAGAAATTCATAACTGGTTTGGATCAGTACTTGGGGGAAAAACTTATTAACCACATCGATGAGACGTTTGAATCGATTGTGGGGAAAGCGTTAAGATCAGAAAGTCTCTACCCTAAGTCGAAGACTGAGGTTGCATTTGCAGAAGAGCCAAAACCACAAGCAAGTGGTGGAGGCAAAGGTGGTTCCCAGAATAAGAGAAAGCAGAACCAAGCTAAGGATGGCCAGAAGAAAAAGAATAAGCAAGATGTGGAGTGCTTCAGCTGTGGTAAGAAGGGCCATTATGCTAGTAATTGTCGGGCCAAGCCAGCGGATAGGAAGTGCTTCAACTGTGGCCAAATGGGACATCACAAGGACAAGTGTCCACAGCCCCCTAAGGAAAAGCAAATGGTGAAAGCCTACGCTCTTAATGCTATTCCTTCTTCGTCGAATGCCCCAACAGCGGCGGAGAAGGGAAAGAATGTCGTCATTCAAGGTATGCTTTCTGTTTATGATGTTCCTGTTAGAGTTTTGTTTGATACCGGAGCTTCCAGTTCTTTCATATCCAGTGACCTGGTAGATAAGTTAGGATTGGAACCCGAGATTGTCGATAGACCTTTAGTAGTGACGAACCCGATTGGTGGTTCGACTAGCCTTAGCATGATTTGTCGTAATGTGGTCTTATCGAGTCATGGATGCATGTTTGTTTGTGATTGCTTTGTTTTGGGCTTTACTGGGTTTGGCATTATTTTGGGAGTAGATTGGCTCCGAAGGTATGGGGTGGTGGTAGACTGTGAGGGCTTTTTGGTGACAGCTAGAGCGGATGATGGGCGGAGGATAGTGTTTGGTGGTCTACCCAGTAAGGGGGTATTGGCTAGTTTTCTAAACTCCCTCGACATTCCGCATAGTGATTTGTCAGGTTTGCCCGTGGTTGGCCAGTATCCGGATGTTTTCGAAGAAGTGACCGGACTTCCACCACACCGAGAGATTGAGTTTCGTATTGATTTGGTAAAAGATGCCAGACCTATAGTGATGCCACTTCGTCGTATGGCACCAAGGGAGCAGCGAGAGCTCGAGGTGCAGGTCAGCGATCTTTTGAAGAAGGGATTTATCAGAAGGAGTGTTTCTGAATGGGGAGCACCAGTTGTGTTTGCTACCAAGGCGGACGGTTCCCTTCGTTTGTGTGTAGACTACCGCGAGTTGAATAAAGTGACGAGGAAGAATAAGTATCCTCTACCGCGGATAGATGATTTGTTCGATCAGTTGAGTGGCGCGAGAATATTTTCTCAGTTGGATCTCGCGACAGGTTTTCATCAGCTTAGAGTGGAAGCTGAGAGTATAGCTAAAACGGCATTTCGAACGCCGTCTGGATTTTATGAATGGTTGGTTATGCCATTTGGGCTGACCAATGCCCCAGCATATTTTGTGGATCTTATGAATAGGGTATTCAGAGATCAATTGAATAAGTTTGTCCTTGTGTTCGTTGATGATATTTTGGTCTATTCGAGGACAGAGGAAGAACACAAGGAACATTTAAGAGTAGCGATGGAGGTGTTGAGAAAACACCAATTGAAAGCAAAGTTTTCTAAGTGTCACTTCTGGAAGAGGGAAGTGAGATTCTTAGGCCATGTTGTATCAGAGAATGGTATTGCCGTGGACCCAGCAAAGGTGGCCACGGTACAAGATTGGCCTACGCCCAAGAACGCAACAGATGTAAGAAGTTTCTTGGGATTAGCTGGATATTATCGCAAGTTTATCCAAGGTTTCTCCAAGATAGCAGCACCATTGACCCAGTTGACCAAGAAGAATCAAGCTTTTGTCTGGGATGAAAGGTGCGAGAATGCATTTAAGAGTCTAAAGGACAAGTTGACAAGCGCACCAGTGTTAGTCATTCCTAAGGGGGATGAAGAGATGACGGTATACACGGATGCCTGTGGTACCGGACTGGGTGCTGTATTGATGCAAGGCGGTAGGGTGGTAGCTTATGCAAGTCGGCAATTGAAACCGCACGAGAGAAGATACCCTACCCATGATTTAGAATTGGCAGCGATCGTGTTCGCATTAAAGATGTGGAGACACTATCTCTTGGGAGAAAGATTTGAGCTGTTTACAGATCATAAGTCGTTGAAGTATCTATTCTCCCAGAAGGATTTAAATCTCCGTCAGCAGAGATGGTTAGAGTTCTTAGCTTCCTATGATTTTGACATCGCATACACACCGGGAAAGGGTAATGCGGTGGCTGATGCATTGAGTAGAAGACATGCCAGCTTAGGGGCTATGTTCCTTGAATGGAAGCAACTGGAGTTTATCGCGGGGTTTGACTTCAGACCAAAGTGCGAATTGGATCCAGAAATGTTAGCAAGTTTGACGATCAGACCCACTTTGATTGAACGGATCGGCTCTAGTCAGAGGGACGATCCTAACCTATTGGAAATCATCTCCAAGTTAGAGATGGGTATCGATGAGGAGATGAACAAGTATGGGCTTGATCGAGATAGATAGCTTAGAAAGAATGGAAAGCTTGTTGTACCCAATGTCAATGGATTGAGGGATGAAGTGCTTAGAGAATGTCATCACTCAAAGCTGACTATACACCCCGGTGGTAACAAGATGTATCGAGATATGAAGCAGACTTACTACTGGGAAGGGATGAAAAGAGACGTTGGGAAGTTTATATCCAAGTGCATGAATTGCCAGCTAGTTAAAGCCGAGCAAAAGAAGCCTAGTGGGTTGTTACAGCCCTTAGAAATTCCCGAATGGAAATGGGAGCAAGTCTCGATGGATTTCATCGATGGTTTACCAAGGACTAGATCGGGATATGACAGCATTTGGGTAATTGTAGATCGACTGACTAAAAGTGCAAGGTTTATACCAGTCAAATCGACCAGAACGGCAGCTAAGTTAGCAGAATTGTATATGAAGTGGGTAGTGAGATTTCATGGAGTACCTAAAGGCATTGTGAGCGACCGAGACCCGTTGTTCACTAGTGGGTTTTGGAAGAGCTTACAAGAGGCTCTAGGGTCAGAGTTACATCTCAGTACCGCATATCATCCTCAGACCGACGGTCAGACGGAAAGGGTGAATCGTATTTTGGAAGATCTCTTGAGAGCATGTATATTGGATTTTGGTGGATCATGGGATGACCATTTGCATCTAGTAGAGTTTGCATATAATAATAGCTACCAATCCAGTATCGGTATGGCTCCGTTTGAAGCTTTGTACGGAAGACCGTGTAACTCACCATCATGTTGGATAGAGACTGGCGAGAAGTTTGTGCTTGGACCAGATGTGGTGAGAGAAACTTCAGATAAGATTAAGATCATTCAGCAATGAACGAAAGCTGCCCAAGATAGGCAGAAGAGTTATGCTGATAAGAGGAGAAGAGACCTAAAATTCTCCGTTGGTGACTTGGTGTTTGTCAAGATTTCTCCGTTGAAGAGCGTAATACGATTTGGCAGGAGAGGCAAGTTGGCACCAAGATTTGTTGGCCCATTCCCTGTTCTTGAACTAGTCGGGAATTTGGCATATAGAATTGACTTACCAGAGAAGATGGCGGGAGTTCACAACGTATTTCATGTTTCCCAACTAAGGAAGTTCGTTCACGACTCAGATATGACTATTTCACCTGATCAGTTAGAAGACTTCGAAGTAGAACCCGAGGCGGTTGGGAACCGCAAGCCGATTCGTATTGTGGGGCACGATACGAGGCAACTTCGAAGGAAGGCGGTGAAGCTAGTCAAGGTTCAGTGGGGCGAGGACGAGAATGATTGTACTTGGGAGACAGAGGAGAACATTAGGAAGGCATATCCAGAACTCTTTACCTGGTAAGACTTACTTCGTAATTTAGTTTTCCGCATGCTAGGATAGACTTGTTTTGCTTGGTTGCATGTTTGATTGTTGTATATGGCTGTTAGGCATGCGGGGTCTTTTGTATGTTTTGGGTTAAGGAATTTCGGGGACGAAATTTCTTAAGGAGGGGAGAGTGTAACGACCCGCATTCTACGCATCATAGGATCGTAGAATATTTATTTCTTTCACATACGAAGTCGTATGGTCATGTAACTTTGGGGGACGACTATTGGGGTCATTTCCCATGTTCATGATTTTTCCCGATTTTTAAATGACCATTTTACCCCTAGTTGGCACTGTTTTGGCCATAAGTTTTGACTGGAAAGGAATTTTGACCAGAAACCACTTCCATTGGCTCCGAATGAAGGTTTCTCTTTCCGTAGAGTGGTCACATTAGCCAAACGGACTCACCGTTTGGGAGATATGGCTGAAACAAGTTTCAGATGGTGAAAAACAGCTTATTTGGGCTTAACCGGGTGATTAGCAGCTAGGCCCAAAGGGGAATTTCGGGATTAGGAGTTTAAAAGGGCTGTTAGGGTTTGGAGAATACCTTTTTCTCATTTTTCAGCCGTCACTTTCCATCCCTCTTGACCTAGCCATGGCCTCCACTCTCTAAATCTCTCTAAAACAACCAAAAATCACTTCCTAATCAAGGATTAAGGCTTAGAGGCATCAAATCAAGGAGGATTAGCACAAGGACCGAGGTAGAGCTGCTGTTATATATTGGAATTCGTGCAAATCAGAGGTTCACTTCAGATCTGAAAGTTTTATTGTGGCAAAGGTGAGTGGTTAGCATTGTTTTGACACTAATTACAGTTAATCAGGGTGATTAGCGATAATTAGTGAATTTTTACACTTTAAAATTCTGGAAAAATATTCTAAAAATTCGAAATATTATTTTAGACCTCTGTTAGAAATTTGGGTTGATTTGATTAAGTTTTGTTAATCCTATGATTAGTTTTGCTTAAACATGCTTAAGGGAAAACATGGGATTTTGGCTATGTTTGATCCGTTTTATCCTATCATAATTGTGTTTTGATGTTTGTGAATGATTATACATGTTTCTATGACTGTATAGTATGCTTTGTGATTGTCTAGAAGTGTTAGATTAGTCAAAAACGCCGTCGAATGGCGTAAAAACAGTCGCAGGAAATTGTGCAGAAAACGGTTAGCCCCAAGTCCAGCGATCCGATGGAGTCCAGCGATCTGATATAGTCCAGCGATCCGATGAAGTCCAGCGATCCGATGGAGTCCAGCGATCTGATATAGTCCAGCAATCCGATGGAGTCCAGCGATCCGATGGAGTCCAGCGATCCGATATAGTCCAGCGATCCGATGAAGTCCAGCGATCCGGTGGAGTCCAGTGATCCGATGAAGTCCGGCGATCCGGAGAAGACCAAAACCCGAGATGCAAAGGTAGTCCAAATAGAAGTTAGAGCTCAGGATCCAGTTGGGAACCACCGAGTTCACTTCATGAGTTGGGCTTTGCTGCGGGACGTGTGCCAAGGGGCAGTCGATGTTTATAACTTTGGATCACTATGTATGGGAAGTACATGAACGGATTCAGGGCTGAAATGGCCTAGGTATGACTAAAGGGCTATAAACCAATGAAGTGGGGTCATTTGTAAAGATTTGGTCATGACTCCATGTGGTAAGCTTGGTAGTAGCAGTAGTTGTACAAGTCGAACTCCGTCACTACTTCAATGGGTCTAGTGATTGACAGTGGTGGACATCGTATGCCTTACGCACTGAGTGAGAGATGTGAGGATGGTTGTTATGGTTGATTTGTTTGCTATCATTATGACATGCACACCCCACCCCCGTAATCTTACACTATTTACTATGGCACCTTAGAGTACTGTACGGTATGTGGTACTAACTCTTTGGTTGCAGGTCCAAGTTCAGGTATGGTTTAGTATACCTGTTATTGTTCTGTTTAGATGCTTATCGCTCATACCAGGCTTTATGTCTGACCCAGAGTTTTATGTTTCCTCTTATTACTCTGGGTACTCACACAAGCAGACTAGAGACAGGTTAGCTGGTGATGCACGGGTAGATGATCCGGAGACGAGCAGGAGGCTTCCACGTAATATATATATAATATTCTCCCTGTGTTGTTGAAGATCACTGCTTGGGCATTGGTGGTGTATCTTCTACTTTAGCTTTCTTTTGTTTAGAGACAGTAAATTTGGAAAATTGTAATAAGCTGTATATGGATTTCCGCTGCTCTGATGATTGATGTTGATTTTTAGTTATCAGCTTATGCACTGTCTCACCTGTTTATGTCAAGTATGTTGTTAATATATTTTATTCCATGCGCTGTGAGACATTCTACAGGTCCCTTGATTAGTTCATTCCCTTCTTTCCTTTCTCCTGACGACCGTCCCGTGCTAGTCAGGCATGTGTACAGCGCACTTTTGGAGGAAATGCAGGCTGGTGCGGGGCGGGCCGTCACAGAATGCTTAGTAGATGACTATCTCCATCGTCGTTGGTTATTGGCTATTACTCGTAGCATAGATCACGGAGCAGGTCCTTATGTATACATACCTCCAGTCGAGGGGCCAATTGACATTTTACTCGAGAGGGGAGAGAGCTCAAAAGATCCAACAATGCCCCCTAGGGATCCTACTGCATCTTTGACTCAAGATGACGTACTGGCAAATATTGCTGAAAAGGACAGGGATAAGTATATCACCCCTGAAGACGTGGTTACCCCCGCCAGTTATTATTCAAGGAGACAAAGCCACTATATACGATTCCATATATCAGGGTTTAGGAAACCTTCCCTTGCCTGAGACTTTTTACACTTCAGAAGATTTCACAACGAATCCTCTTGCTTTCACTTCCGAAGAAGAAGTTACTCCCGTAAAGACCAGGGGAATTACATATACCAGCCTCACTCCAGGCTCTGGTCTGTTTGGGGGGAAATATCACTTAGGATATATACCACACTCCAGTACTGCACGTCACAGCACTTGTATCTTATTTTAATGTCGATTCTAACATTTTCTCACTTCGATTTATAGGACAAATGGGACATCCCCGCTACTACACAAGAGATGTTCGCTCGAGCATGCCCCCAATAGATTCTGGTGCAAGGCACGATCAGCATGAGAGTAGAGGCAGGGATGATAGAAGAAATCGACCTCTACAGCCTTATCGGTCCTCCCGTTCTCGACCCCACATCGGAAAGACTCAGAAAATCATAAGAGTCAACCTTCTCATCATGAGGCGGATAAGGATGCCTCCAAGCCTTCTGCTTCATCTAAAGATAAAACTGCTCCAGAAGGCCCTTCGAAGAAAGGACCCGATTCAAAAGAGAAACAGAAGGAATTGAGGAAAGGAGGTGAGAAGGGCAGGCCTATTGTGAAACTAAAGCATCGCACTGTCAACATCACCACTACAAGGACAGTTGTACTTGACGATGAAAACCAGGCCTGGCTAATTTTTTTAAAGGAACAGTTCCCTGAGTACTACTTTGGGAACATGCATTTCATCCTGAAGCTCAAACCAGTAAATCCTAAATGGGCTACTGAAGTCAAAGCTTCTATAGACTTTGTGGATGACTAGTACAATGTGATGAAGAAATATTCGAAGAAACTTTCCAAAATCAATAGCATCTAATAGAGGATGTGAAAACCATGACCGACGCTGTTGAATATGATGCAAAGGCTATTGAGAACACATAGAAAGACATTGAGGCTGCTCAAACCCAACTTGCCTTGGTACAACGTGACGCAGACAAACATAAGAAGCAATTTGAGGAACTACAAAAGCATTATCACTCTGAACTCGAGTCCCATAGTCAGGAGTGAATAGACTTAAAGAAACAAGCTAAAGATGTTAAGTCTGAAAGTACCACTACAAAGTCAGTTTGCTCCCGTCTCAAGCAGGAGAAAGCAGAATTAATTAAAAAGAATGTAGAGCTTGAGGCTAAATTGCTAGAAGCTGAATCAAGGGAAGCTCTTGTCGAGGGGAATATGAATGCAGCTTTACAACAGGTCGAAAAACTCAATGATCAGCTAGCAGATGCCCAAAAAGAGTTGGATGAGGGTGGTGAAACTATGATTTGTTTTTTTTGCCCAAGTGATCCGTCACCGAGATATTGCTTGGCTTAAGGACTATCCCATCCCTCTGGTGTACGCATGGGATCAGTTGGTGGAATGGGAAAAGAAAGAACTTAAAGTGGATTCGATTGACGAGGGAAAGTTGATGGAAAAATATTTAAGGGGTGAAGAAATTGCTCGCTTGGCCGAAGGAGCAAACTTGTTGTTGCTGCCATGGAGGAGGAGAAGCGTCAAGCTAAAGGAAAAAATGTCGTTGAGACCGGTTCCTCTTCTGCCACAGTTGAGACCGCTGTAGTGGAGGGGTATGATCGGGAGAGGCCAGGAATCCCTGGGGTTTCTCCCTTGCCCTCTAAGCTGAATTAACCTCCGAAGCCCCCATCGCTCAACTCGAAAAATCTGCTGAAGGTATTTCCACCTTTTCGCCTCAGTTCGCCAAAGCTGTTTTAACCTTTCATCATATCATCGGACAAATAATTGAAGATTCCGTGTTTTCTCCTGAGTTAATAACTGTCGCTTCTCGTTCTGTAGGTACCAAGCCAGTTGAAAAGACTTATGAGCAACAAAAGACAGTCATTAGTGAAAAGCCCGCTGAAGAGACTCGGGGGAAACGAGATGAAGTCGTTGCCGCAAAACCTGGAGAAGGAGCCGAGGGTGAGAAGGAGGAAGTTACTGATAAAGCTCTTGTACCACCTAACACCGAAACTCCCTGAGATGAGGAGATGATAACAACTTTGAAAGACGATGGCGGTGATGATGGGAAGGAAGAGGATTTTGATGTTGTTGTGACAGGGGATTCGGGGAACAATGACGACATGACTTTGGCTGATATGAAAGCTAAGCAAGATATGGGTCTAAAAGCAAAGACCGAAGAAGTGAAACTCGAGGATCCCAAACCCCTTGCGATAGTTGACCCCAAATCTAAGCTAGTTATCAAATTATCAACCAGGTCAATTACCAAGGAGCTTTCCAAAAAGTCCTCTGTTGATCCTATCCCTCCGGCTTCAGGGAAGAAGAAACCAAAGCACATCATGTCAGACGCTTAAAAGGAAGCAAGAGATGTTCTTAAAGCTGCTAAGAAAGCCAAGCCTACCCCCAAAGTCTAAGTGAAAGTTGGTCTTGTCTTTTGTCTTAACTTTCCACTGGTCCGCTGTTGTTGTGGCGAGTGCGGCCCTCGCGTCTTTTGCTTAGTTTTCTTGTATGAATTTACGTTCTTGTGAATAAAATAGTCAATTCCCTGTAATGTCAAATATTTACGACCTCATCATTTAAGTGGAGTATAATCAATAAATAACATGTCATACCACAGATATACTACATTCTTGGTAAAGTCATTGCTGTGAGACTAAGTAATTAACAATGAGATATATGTATGTACGCCCCCAATCAATCTTGAATAGGCGGCCAGGCTAAGGCTTGTTCGAGATTGATTAGGCTTGACGCTTAGCTGCCCCCAATTCTCTGGTGGGGTTAAGTTTCCTTCGTCGTTGATGCCTATTCTCTTAGCATCTTTATACTCTCCTGTCGCATAACCAGGTTAGAGTGTCATCGAGGCGGTCTCTTATCGGGGTGCACCTTCACCCCTCGGGGGACGTCGTCTTCCCGTCCTTTATACTCCCTCTCGGATCATGAGAGTTAGAGTTAGGAATGTCATCTTCCCATTCCTTTCATTTTGTTATTCAAATGGTCATTTCGTTTGCTCCCGCACGTGTGTTGCCTCATTTTTCGAGTTCAATTTAATGTTTAGCACTCCATAGTTAGGGCAGAATAGTCATAGAAAATAATGAAAATAGTGCAGGAAATGTAAATGACACACAGTATATTTATAGTGGTTCAGCTAAGTCGTAGCCTACATCCACTTTATAATCTTTTATTTATATTAACCAGACTTTTCTAGGCAAGTCGTGCCTTTTTACATGGCTCCTAAAACAAAAGAAAATAGTACAAATTCAAGTCAAGTATCGCCGCAAATGTTGGGCGTTCCAAGCTCTAGGAATTTCTTCACCATCCACGGTCGCTAACTTGAAAGCTCCCGTGTCAAGTTTCTGTCGGATGGAGTATGGTCCTTCCCACTTTGGGCCTAGATGAACTAGAGGTGGAAAGACTCGCTTCAGTACCAAGTCTCCAGGTTCGAAAGTCCTAAAGCAAACCTTTCTATCATAATAGCATGCCACTTGGCGTCGATGCCTTGAAGCACGCAAGTCCACTTCGTCCCTCTTCTTTTCTACCATGTCCAGGGACTCTAGGAGGAGCGCTTTATTCGTCATGGGGTCATAATATGTCACTCTACGAGAGGGGACTTTAAGCTCCACTGGAATTACCGATTTTGATCCAAAGGAGAGTGAAAAAGGGGTATGACCAGTAGCTGTCTTCAAGGTTGTTCGATAGGCCCACAAAGCAAGTGGTAATTCGTCAACCCACATGGCTTTTGCTCGTTCCAACCGCTTTTTAAGAATAGACTTAATAACTTTGTTTATTGCTTCAATCTGTCCATTCGACTGCGGGTGAGCTACGACGGTATACCTCTTATCAATTTTATACTTCTGGCAGAAGTTTCTAAATTCCGCGCTATCGTATTGGGTTCCATTATCAGTTATAATGGTTTTCGGTATCCCAAATCGACAAATGATTTTCCTGACCACAAAGCTTATCATTTTTCTTGCCGTGATCGTGGTTAAGGGTTTGGCCTCCACCCATTTCGTGAAATAATCCACAGCCACAATCGCATATTTAGCTCTTCCTTTAGCAATTGGCAGGGTCCCGATGATGTCTAATCCCCACATTGCGAACGGCCATGGACTGACCATTGATTTGAGCTGTCTTGGGGGTGCTCTTGGAACTTTAGCGAATCTCTGGCATTTGTCGCAACGTCATGAGTGATAAACTGCATTTTTATTCACGGTAGGCCAAAAATAGCCATATCGTAATACTTTCTTCGCCAAAGTTTGACCTCCTGTATGATCCCCACACTCACCTTCATGTATTTCTTTCAGTACACGCTTGATGTCGTCGTGTGTTATACATCGTAGCAGAGACATGGAAAATCCTTGGCGATAAAGAATGTCGTCCTGTAAAACGTATCTTGCAGCTTTACGTGTTACGGCTCTTCTCTCGCTCTTCTTTGATTGGAGAATTCCGCTCTTAAGGAAGTTCTTAATCGGTGTCATCCACGACTCCCTTTCCGGCTCAGCTTCCAAAGCTATTTCAACTTCCATTTGGTCAAAGCTTGGCGATTCCAATACCTCTATCGGAACCATTTCGGTTTCTTATGGGTTGTCAGAACTTGCTAGCTTAGTCAGACGATCTGCCTTCTAGTTTTCCGTTCTCGAGATGTGAGTTATACTGTAATGCTCCAGGTTGCCTAGCAACTCCTCTACTTTTTCAAGATAAGTAACAAGTCGAGGTCCCCTGGTCACGAATTCCTTTCGAACTTGGCAAACAACTATCTTGGAGTCACAGAATATGTCCAATGTTCTTACCCCTAATTTCTTGGCGAGTTTCAGCCTAGAAATCAAGGCCTCATACTCGGAATCATTATTGGTGGCAGAGAATTCCAACCGCAGGGCATAGGAAATGGATCGTCCGTCAGGAGTAGTCAAAACAACTCCGGCGTCGGACCTTCGATCATTCTTAGCCTCATCCGTATACAATTTCCACAGACTAAGTTCTAATTTATTCTCTAAAGCGACAGTCTTGTCATCCACTGCTTCTTCCTCGGGAATCGTGAATTCTGCTATGAAGTCAGCTAGGGCCTGCCTCCTTATTGATCTCCTTGGTTGAAAATTTAAATCAAATTGACTCAATTCGATATTCCACTTAAGTAATCATCCCAGTGCTTCGGGTCTTTGTAACACTTGTCTTAGTGGTTGATCACTATATATGATTGTCGGATGAGCTTGGAAGTAATGACGGGGATTTCAGGAGGCAATTAAGAGACTATAAGCAAGCTTTTCTATTTTTGGATAATTGTGTTCCGCAGCTGCTAACTTCTTGCTTACATAGTATACTGGCCTCTGGACCTTGTCTTCTTCACACACCAAGGCTGTGCTGACAACATGAGATGACACCACCAAATAGATGAATAGATCTTCATGATCCACCGATTTCGACAGTATCGGCGGTTTCTCCAACAAGTCCAACAGATTTTGGAAGGCCTCTTCACAGTCAGGAGTCCATTTGAAATGACGTTTACCTTGTTTGATTAAATCAAAGAATGGGACACACTTGTTCGTGGCTTTGGAAATGAATCTGCTCAATGCAGCAACCTTCCCTGCCAGGCTTTGAACATCCCTAATCTTCCGTGGCTCTTCTACGTTCCTGATTGCTGCTATTTGGCTAGGATTAATCTCAATCCCTCGAGAACTTACGATGAAACCGAGAAATTTTTCTGATGCCACCCCAAATGAGCACTTTAAGGGGTTCAACTTCATCCCGTACCTCCGTAGAATGCCAAACATCTCTGCCAGATCTTGTGTATGACTAGAATATTGTCTGTATTTCACGAGCGTGTCATCTAGATAAACTTCCATAGTTTTTCCGATTTGATTATAGAACATTCGGTTCACCAGGCACTGATATGTGGCTCCGGCATTCTTTAGTCCGAATGGCATCACCACATAGCAGTATAATCCCAAGTTTGTAATAAAACTCATTTGCTCTTGATCTGGCACATGCATGGGGATCTAGTTATATCCTGAGTACGCGTCCATGAAGGAAAGAAGTTCGTGTCCGGTTGTTGAGTCCACCAATTGGTCAATCCTAGGAAGTGGGAAACTATCTTTTGGAAAAGCTTTGTTCAAATCTGAAAAATCAATGCACGTTCGCCATTTCCCATTTGATTTCTTGACCAAAACAGGATTCGATATCTAGTTAGGATACGTCGAATCTCTAATGAACCCGTTATCTTTCAACTTCTCCACTTTTTCCTTTAGGACTGCTGACCTTTCCGGGCCCAACATACGTCTCTTCTGTTTAACGGGTGGATGCTTTGGGTTGATACTCAATGATTGACTCATAACGGAGGGAGATATCCCACACATATCAGCATGGGTTCAGGCAATCACATCCAAATTTGCCTTTAAAAAGTCAGTCAATTCCTTTTCTCGTAATGGATTCAGCTGGGATCCTATCTTTAAAACCTTTGTCGGATCAACATCGTCAATGGAGATGTCCAGTCGCTACCTCCTTCTCCATGGTGTCTCTGAGCGGAGGCTTTTTATATTGCAAAACGTTGTAAGTATCCTGGTAGATGTTTTCCAATGTGTCATTCAGCGACAAGTAGTTTTCATAGGTTTGGAATCAAGGTCTTTTACCGGAGTTGTTTCCTCGGTTCCTATTCCTCCTATTGCCATTTCCATTCCAGTTGTTACTTCCTTAGTTTTTGTTGCCAACATTTACCTCGACTTTCCCTGAACTATCACCGGACTGTTTCACAGCAAAATTACTTTGAATATCTTCTCTGGAAGCTTCATCAGATTTTCTCTTTCAATTGGTGTATATCTCTTCTCGTTGTAGATGAATATTCGCCTTTTCGTAGAAAGCCTCCCTAGTCAATGGTGGCTTTCCAGGTAAATAACCTCCGAATTCAGTATCTGGATCGACCCCAACTATCAAGGCCATCAAAATGCTTGGTTCGTGGGGATCGCTTACTTCGGTAATTGCTAAGTTGAAGCGCTCCAGGTACAATTTCAGAGATTATCCAGGGGCCTGTTTGATTCTAGATAGTTCGATAACACTTTTAGCTTTCCGGGCGTGGAGTTGGAACTGATTCATAAAACGCTCGCTGAGTTCTTGAAATCTCGATATCGATCGCGGGGGAAGTCGTGTAAACCACATTAATGCAACATCTTCTAGATATATAGGGAAGGCTTTACATTTTACAGCGTCAGGTGCGGCTGTAGCGTTCATATACCACGCATACCTCATCAGATGTTGTTTTGGATCTGTTCTCCCGACATATCGGTCCATTTGTGGCAGATTGAACCATCGAGGGAATTGGAAATTCAGGATGTCATCGGTAAATGGAGTGTGACTGCGCTCAATACCCCAATCTTCATTGGTATATTGGCGACTATCAACCATGATTTGATGCACCATCGCTTCTACTTCCGCGTTGGTTAGAGCCAGTTCAGGATCCATGCTTCTGTCTCTTCTCACACGCCTACCGCCTACTTCAGGTGATGCCCTCTGATTTCGGTTGGTAGCTGGACCTCCTCGCCTTCTGCGGTCCCGGTCATTCACAGGACGAACATGCTGAAGGAGTTGCCCCTGGGTGGGATTGCTAATATTTGGATCTCTGGGGAGAACATGTGATCCTCGCATCGGTAACAGCATTGGTTCCCTCAAACTCGGATCGTCGGGTCCTAGAATACGGGTCGCATCTTCATGGGATCCCAATGATCCGAATGTCAATTAGTCCAGATTTTCGGGCCTTTCGTATGGCCTCCTCTAATGCGAGCACTCTTCATCTGAAGATGTTGAATGGTCCATAGTAGGACGACGAATCAGAGAGGATACTCTTTGTCTGCGAAGTTCGCTTATTTCTTCATTCATAACCCTCATGTTTTCCCTCATGAGAACACTATCGTGTTTGTGATCCTCCAAAGCATCCGTAGTGCTCTCAAGCATATCAAGCAAGCGAGAAAATTTCCCATGGGTTATAAGTGCAGAAGGTGTAGGTCGATCATCAGTTGTTATGCCTGGTACCGGAGCATTTGTAGGGGCTCGAGTAGAGGTTCCAACCTCAGCTAGACTCGGTTAGGATCGTCCTCCCTCTGCTTCAGTGGTTCGGATCAGTGGAGAGTTGCCAACATCATTCTGGGAAGCAGATCGGATCGGTTCGGAGCCACCGGTTCGGACCGGAGCTTGTTCAGATGGGGTTGGAGATGCCCCTCCCGGATCGGTTAGCTCTGAACCTTGTCCTCTCGACCTAGTAACAACCATAGCTTGTTGTTCCTCACCTATTTCACTTTCCCGTGCATTTTGCACTTCTTTTACTTTTCCTTTGGTCATGATGTCCGATATTTCGAAACCTTTTTTCAGAGAAACTTCAAAGATATTGACTGTATGGACTATCTTCTTCGAGTATACGAACCCAAATAGTAGAATGGTAGCCTAAAGTGTGAAGAATTCAAAGTCTTCTCAGTGAAAGCACCAAAATGTTAGATCCAAAAATGGTTCTAGCACCCAAATGAATGATAATTCTAATTGAAATGAAAGCAAAAAGAAGAGAAAACACACAATTTATAGTGGTTCGGCGTTAAAGAGCCTACATCCACTTTATACTTTGTTGATTGATGAATGGAGTACAAGTACAATGATTGTTTTCACCCAAAGTTACTCATACAATGAATAATTTCACTCAATGTTTGTAGAAATATTCTTTAAAGGTTGAGAATGATCTGAATAAAGTGATGAAATTCGGATGTAGTGAGAATTAGAGCCAAGAATTCGCCAAAAGATCCTTTCAAATGATGCTTAGTGGTGTATTTATAGGCGGAAAATATCTCTGGAATGGCTCCGGTTCGGATACATGTGGAGTTCATGCCTTAAAAGTCAAGACCGGAGGTCTCATGATGATGACATCGCATCATGTTAGTGGATGAACGTGGGGGAATGGATGAGCAACCGCTCCGCATCTCCAGGGACGTGGGGTACAACCACTACGCTAGCCCTACCCGGTTCGGATTGGAAGTGCAGGTGGGGGGGGGGTAGCGGATCGGGTAACACCGAACCGATCTGAATCTATCTTCGTACTTCTATTTTCTGTTTTGCAATGTATTGGTTCAGTTCGGGTCTCCGAACCGATCCGAGCTTCTGGCTTGTACTTTTCTAGTCAACACTCTTCATCGATTGGTCTTTTAGCTTTGTGTAGCCTAATTCACAAAGTAGGCTAACAATATATATATATATACTTACTCTAAATACTTTGTTAACTTTGTTATTCATAATTGACTATGTAGTTAGTTATCAACTTAACAAAAATATTTAACAAATCCATCCACATAAAATTTTAGTTGCAAATTTTAAATAAAATAAACTGTATGTGAACATAAAATGATGACACAATAGTAAATATAATAAATCTCAACCACTAGATTCTCCCATGAATTCCACTTTCCACATATAAGCAAACAAATCCAACGGTTCATGATTTGTGTGTCTTATTTTATGTTTAATTTTGTGTACCAATAGCCACTCTCTTAATTTAATATGATTTAGTTAATAAACTTAGAAAATATCCACATGCAAATGATAGCATTGTTTCTTCCGGCATCAGTCTCCCTTCTCACAGTCATTGACAATTACATAATTAGAACTAAGATTGTTGCAAACTTTGTTTTGTCTAGAAAGCTAGATAGTTACATTGTTTCTATATTGAACATTCATACTTCCTCATGGTCACTATCAATTTGTCATGCAAAGTTTCCTTACATTAAATGTTATATCCACAAACTGTTATCTATAAACACCCACTACTTTGAACTTATTCTTTACAAGAATTCAAGCTATGCCCGTGTGCGTAGCATGGGCCACACACTTGTTTTTATAGGAAAGTGAAACGGTTTTGAAATGAAATTTTCAATATAAACATGACAAGTTTTCAGGCAGAAATTTATTTTTATGAAATTTTTTGATTTTTGGTCACATGAATAGCATAAGTTAGGTTTTTGGATGTTTTGTGTGCGCGTTATAGAGATGCAACAGGACCAAAGATACAATAAAAACATTAACGACAACAAGGAAAATGTTGTTTTAGCCTTGGAAATGTTATTTCCATTCTTGTCAGCGATGCCCGCGAGCTATAAATTAACTCGTTTTACATTTTAGAGCTTGCTTTAAGCCTCCTTTACAGCCTACAGATGGGAGTTTTTGGAGTATTTTGCGTAACTGAGGTTAAAATTCCACTGTAGATCGAGAAATGGAATATTTGGAAGCGGAGGAAATGTTAAAATTCTTCGCCTTAATTTCCTTTTTCCAGTTTAGGAGAGGTTAAATAGGAAACGATTAGATTGCGTACGTTTTGGATGGTAAGGTTTGGATGCAAATTTGGTTGCTTCACACTTGTATTTGTAGTTGTGTGAGGGTTATGGATGAAAGAGAATTTTCAAATTTTGCATTCATATAGAACTACCAATATATTTAGGATGTTCTGCATCTTTTTTTCAAAAGAATTTCAAAATAATAATAATAATAATGCAAACATATAGGAGGATCCGATTAGAATCATCTTGCATGCATATTTTACGGTTTAAATTGCATTATGTACACCATGCATATATATACATGGTTACAAATTGTATGTACATAAATTGGTTGTGTAGCATAGGACTAAAGGCGTTAGAGTTTCGGGGAGAAATTCCTTTTAAGGAGGGAAGAATGTAACAACATGGAATTTTGGCAATATAAATTAATTATTAGAATTTCAAAAATAGGAACTTCTGCAAATGATGGAATTTAGCCACGAAACTTTAACCGTTGCGTTAGTCTCGGAATTCTGGTCAACTTTCATGTTTAGAGCTTCGCAAACGGAGTTTGTATGAAAAAGTTACGGACGAAATACGAAAACGAACGGAAAATAACTAAACTAGAATTTTTAATTAATATATTACCTAATTTAACCAAGCCTACTTGGGCAATCTGGTGCTCAGGCAGTTGGCCGTGGGGGTCGACCGCCCAGGTCGACCTACTGGGCGTCAGATCACCCAGTGGCGGCTAGGTGTTGAAGGGTTAGGTTAAATTATTTATATAACGAATGGACAGATATAACTTAAAACTATTCCGACAGTTCTAGGTCGTTTCCACCCCTATAAATAAATAGGTAGAGCATCATTCTTTTTCCACATAAATCTGTAGAGGCAATAGAGCTCTGCCATTTTTCTCTCTCTCCAAACCTAAACTCTAAAATAAAAATATATTCATACATATCAAATCAAATCCAAATCATTTAAAATCGAGAGGGCAAGCAGATCTAATGGAAAGGAATGCAAAGTGGCACTCCAAATCATATTCGCCCCTCTTTTCTTGTTTTCTTACATTTCTACAGATCTGGAATTTTTTCTTTCCAGTTAAATTGTAGATTTATAAGAATTTGGAGATTGTAGGCCAAAAATTTTTAAAACTAAGATTTTAGAGGCTATAAGGTGAGTGGGAAATTTACTAATACAGTTATAATGACTTATCTATTTCGTACGAATTAAATCTATGTTTTTATGCCTATCAGATCTGTTCATTTAAATATTGTAAATGTATTGGCAACCATCAGATCTGATTATGAACATGGTTAGAACTTGGGAATTATAGTTGTTATTATGTACAACATAAATTGTAGGATTCTTATATTTTTCCACATATATCCCTACACTTATGTCATGAAAATACGTTATACATGTTACATAGCACTGTGGATTTGGAAATCAGTCCCATTAAACATAAATTCGTTGTAGTTGCATTCCAGATCTTTAGTCCAGTGTTGAATAATGAAATATGTGAATTTGGGTAAAAAGATGAAATTGGTGAATTATGTGATTGTAAGAATAAAAGAAATATTCTTGTTTGTGTTCAATATTGTTGGGTTTTGGCTTACGCATTGTAAAACATGTCGTTTTCCTCCTTTTGAACAAAGAGGCATTATTTTGAAATCACAAGAGATATGATAAAAAGGATCAAAATGGGAAAAGTGGTGCAAAGGTACATATAAATATAAATGCATATATTTGTATGTAATTTGCATCGACTATTCTAAAGTATATATTTACATATATTTCTTGTGATTTGAAAATATGTCAATTCCACAAAATAGGCATTTTTTACATTGATTACGGCTAACGGTCCTTCGTGAGACTTGAAACCTTTTGGCAAGTTTGAATATAAAAAGGAAATGTTTAGTTAATTGATTAGACCAAATCATAATTTAAAAAGTAGAATAATAATAAAAATCATAATAACTACGTTGACCGCACGAAAACATAAAAATAAATATATACATATTATCCATCCAAACCAGCGTGAAACGGTAAAATATACATTGCATGGAATGTTTGAATGTTTGGGTAAGGTTCAATTATGGAATTTTATGAAAATGTAATCCATATTGAATTAATATATTTGTGGTGACCATTTTTAGCAATCAATATAATTAATTACCACAAATGAGACCGCAAATCAATAAATAACCATTGTAACCAATATTGTTTGGGGGGAAATAAATGTGATAGGAAGATAGTTACAATTCCTAAAATCAATTAGGATAAATGTTGTAAACCCCAATTAGGAAATTTGAATTATAGCCGCATTTAGACACGAGATTAAGCTCAACTTGTGGTATAAGCCTGCCTGGAACCGACCGACAAATCCAGCAACCGCAGGTAGTCAGCTTAATGTGAGGGTTCTAATGCATAAATATAATCGTCTTAAGGTACGAGGTTAAGTTTAACTTGTGGTAGAAGTCTTCCTGGAACCGACCGGTGGATCCAGCATTCACATGTGGCCAACTTAATGCGAGAGGCATGGTACGTAAATATATAAATAAATTAATTAATAACGGAATATGAATAGAAATTTCCTATGGGGTACAACAAATAGATAACTTAGGACTCATAAATAGTTGCCTTAGGAAAATATGACTATTATGGTCATAAAGGGAAATAAAAAGGAAATAAGGGGAAATGGGTGTTATAAGGGAATTTATGATTGTCGTTAAACACTAAGTCCAAGTTAGGGAAGGTATTAAATAAATATCCTAGGGAAATAGGGAATATAGTCTTCCTTATTTATAGTAATGGAAATAGAAAATATAGTTGGTCTTAGTAGGTTAGTAATGTAAGATATTATTAACCACATAAACCCGTGACGAAAATGAATCGTGTAAGTATAGCATTTCCGTGTAGAGGGACTAAACGGGAATGACTTAATGACGTAGCCTATTTTATCCCAATAGTGAAAGGTGCTAAAGGCAAATGGGGTACGAATCCAATAATCTTCGAGTATAGTCCGCTTCCTTGGGTCTTAAGTGGCTTTGGGTTGAGGAGTCCACTTGGGAGTAAGTCTTTCAGTTTAGGGGTATTAAACGGCATGTGTGAGTATTGTCTGCCCAAACCTGGAAACTTAAAGTGTCAGATATAGCTACCTATCCTACGAGAAGTAATAAGCGACTAAGGAGGTTATCCAATAAGGTCAGCTAGATGGTATAGCGAAAGATAAAATACCACCTCTCACCTTACACGGGGTAAGGGTATATGCGTGAATGACGGAAGTCTTAACTAGTAAGGCCCGTAGCTAGTTCCCTCTAGTTTATGTCAACGTTGAATATATATTATCGAGGGTTAATAAGTGACCAATAGGTCTGCCTAAGGGACTTAAGCGATCAAGGAGAATACACCTTATCTATCGTTGTTAGTGAAGCATTAATAGTAAAGGATAGTGAATGAGGATACACGCATTTATAGAAACCCCGTAATAAGGGGTCCACTCTCAATTAAATAACCAGTCATGTTCTGGTATAAAGGCTTCACAATACATGAGTAAATATCCTATCTCGGTATTAGCATTTTAGAATACTACTTTGGGAAGAGTAGTAGAGTCGTGCATAAACATTAACAAGGTTGGTTTAGAATCACTAACCTTATTAAGCATACAACTTGGGTTGAACCAAACGGGATACATTTGTGTATTGTAATCCGTGTTGTACATTTCTTATTCACCAGAACTTATTTTTCTGATCCCCCTCCTCATTACAACCTCATAGGTTTCCTAGAGAAGGTTGGGTTCTCACAGATGATTATGTTTGACTTTCGGTTCTTGTTCTCTCTCATGCTCGGTATTGGCAAAGTGACTTACTTTGAAAAAGGTAGTTGCTGGAGTTAACACTAGTTTACCCTATTTTGCTTCCGTTGTGAGTTATTTTTATCGTACTCTGATTATGTTCATGCTCATTTATTGCAGGTACCAGATATACACGCTTCATGCTTGGATGTGTTCAAGTTTTGATTTTGTCAAAATTTGAGTGCACAAAAGTGTGGGGTGTTACAAAACATGCATTTGTTGAACAAACCCCCAAGCTTTAAAAAGTTCGGCGTTTGTTCAACAAATGCCTGATTCCCAAGGCACTACTTCCCATTTCCAAACTTATTAATATCAAAGTTAACACTTAATTCAAAGTTAACACTTAACTCAAAGATAACACTTAATTAGATTGTTTCATGATCCGACGGACATATGATTACAACATATGTTAACTAGGAAATATTTATTAAAACTTAGGATACAATAGATGCTAACTGGAAAATAGGTACTAAAACTTAGGATACAACAGATGGTAACTAGAAAATAGGTTACGCAAGCAAATTACATGTTACGTTCAATCTCAAGGGATTCTAAAGCAGTTTTAAGACGCCTTATCTCTTGTTCTAACTCATTGGCATAAGAAATACCCCATTGGACATAAAGGATCATCAATCCATTCAGAGTAATTGCAGTCGTTCAGCCATAATGAGCATAACTGGATCCTACGACCAATATTTTCTCCATCCGCCCTTACCACTACCTCCACCACGTACCCAAAGTGGCAACAAACGGGATATGTGTTAACCTCTTGATTGTTTGGAGGTTGGGTAACTGAAGTCGCTTGTACCTCTTGTTCATATAGAGGTTGAAATACTGAGAATTGATCTATTACTTCTTGAATTGGAGGTTGAGTAACTGTAGCCGCTCGTACCTCTTGTTCATATAGAGGTTAAACTACCTGATGACCAAATATGTGATCGGAGAATCAAAAGGTTCCCGAAGTCTAAGTAGGCTCAGATTTGTGTACTCACGACATAAATCCTCATAGTGTTTCTCTTGGTATTCGATAAGCCAATCAACATCCGTTCATGAACTCGCTGTTGAAACTTGACCCCAAGGAAAGTCAGAATCCATAGACAAGGGCCATGAAGGCATAGCTGTAGGTATGCTCAGTTGTGTAGAACAAAAAACTTGTTTGGGTGAGTAAAGGTGAGAAAAACCAGTAGAGGTATATAGTCGCATAGTATTGAGTGAATAAAACAAATTATGATGTGATCGGTCATTGTTTCCACTTTGCTTTACATGCTGCCCTACACTACTAAGCCTGACGTTATACTATAGCGATTTTGCTTCACGTATTGGCCTTCACCATTAGACCTAACGTTATACTACAGCAACGTTTCTCTGTTTAAGCTACGATTTCCAAAGCTTTTGACCGATTAACTAAACCGAGGACGACCCAAAATTATAACTAAACCGAAGACCACCCGAATCCGTAACTAAATCGATTTCCAAGTCTTTTGAATGATTACCTAGACGACCCGAATTAATAAATAAATAGACACCTAAGTAAGTTGAATTTGTCGGGCGTTTGTTGAACAAACGCCTGACCACTAGAGGGCGGACAATTGGCTTTGTTTGAATCACTTAAATAAAACTAAGATAAATAAGATAAATAAAACTTGCATCATATGCATCATACATTCACGATACACTTGCATGATACATTCATGATACAAGTAAGATAAATAATACTTAATTCAACCAACTTCAAATTCAAACCATTAAAGCTTAATTAGATCCAAAGTGTGTTAACCAGCTGTATTGTACTTCATAAGCTTCATGTCCAGTGAATTCTCTTATGTGTTCTAATCGGTAACGCGAATCGAAAGTGAAACTATTTTCTTGAAATATATCCTCATCTTCAACCAGCTCAATAATCTCGCAGTAACGATGACAATCATCCCAAAAAGCGCTATCGGTTTTATGAATTACTGTAGTAGACCTCCACAAAAGGAAGCCAGGATGGTTGTTGTAATGTCTTGGATCAAAATTCAAAATATTTCATGGCTTATGCCTCCACCAATTTGCAGCATAATCTTGTGTCTTCTATCAAACTCGATATAAGTTTCCACAAGTATAAGTAACACAACTGCAGACCAATTTTCGATTGACATTTTCCACTATGAGTTTAACTATAATATTTAGGAATGAGAAACAAAACCATTTATAAGCAATACTATTTATAACAAATATTATCCATATAATTATTTCAAAGATTAGATTGAAGAGTAGTCAATTTGAACAGCCACTAGTGCTCTGTAAATATGTGTTGTCCATTCGAACTGCAATTGTCAGCCAATTGTCAGGACGTTCCACTTGTACAATGATTTGTAGTGAAGGAACGTGACTACACACTTTGCAGACATAATAATTAAACTAAATAGTGATTATAGGAATCTCCGCTAGTTCTTTGTTTTGTAGCCACTATACACACTGTAGTAAAGTAAATAATGAATCTCCTACTTTGATAAATAAAGGAACTTGCATACAAACATCGTTCGATACACCAAATTATAGAACAAAGCATACAAACGTCGTTAGACACAACATATAATTATGACCCAAATACAACATAACTTTGAATACAAACATACAAATACGACCCAATACAACATAACTATGACCCATAGTTTCGGGGCAAACCATAGCACCCATGAAGCATTTTAGCCTTTACCGCAACATTCATTCTTTTCTAGCGACTAACCTCAGTTTGCATCTTGAGTGCGTACTGGACACCCCTCTCCGTCAGTGGTGGATCGATCCATGATTTTTTTACAACTTTGCATCCTTGGCGATTCTGTGCATCAATGTATGCTTTGCAGTCATAAAAGCGACGACCTGCATTCGTCTGACTTCTAGAAACAAGGATATTACATTCGACTTCGCAATAGCCGAGGACTGAACGACCCGTGATGCTGGAGTTTGACCTATCTGGGTCCTATGAGCAATTACTTCCCTCTACCTAGCATGGAGGGATTTTTAAATCGGTCCAATATGCTGGACTGCAATGTTTGGTTGCGAGGCACTAAAGAGTTCAGACTCTACTTTTGCCGCTTCCACTTGGACTTCCACTTGCTTTTTGGGAACAAATTCGACACCTTCAACTGGTTGCTTATTACGTTCATACTCATCGTACATTTGAATCATGGTTTCATCATCGAACTCCTAGTTAGCCGTTTTTTCCTAGATGAAAGTTGGAAACTTGAAATAAATGAGTTATATTGACGAATCATAGAGTACATTACAATACAAGGAAGAGAAGAGCAAAGTAGTTAACAAATTTCCAACCTACAAGACTTGCTCAACTATTCCTCAAAACACCAGCTTTTCAGATTTAGTTTGAGGCAAAAAATAATGAAAGGTGGAAGAGAGGTCGGCTGCTCTTTAATAAACCAACTTTAATCATTTCATATGCTACTATATGGCAGTTTTATCACTTTGGCAGCATTATAAGATTTGTCACATCTGTGCAGTCGGCTCAACATTTTATGCCAAAGTGTAGTCAAGTCTCAAGTGTTGGATCAATTTTGTAGCAACTCAACTGTTTTATTTCAATTTGAAATAATACAACGTTCAATTAATATTAAAAACCTTTTCATTTTTGAAATTAATCGTTATTGTTTATATACAATTCCATAGTGACTTCTGAAAATTTGATTTTTCCATAACTCAAAATCTATAATATGAAAACTCCTTTTTTTCTCTTTCGTTAGAAAAATATTGGTCAATAGATTCGAACGTTTCTTATTTCAAAAAAATCCGACTTAAAATGATTCCTGTATATTCAGTTAAAGTTCAAAACGTAAAACCATGAACTACCGCGATGTTACGAGCTCGTTTTTTATTATATTATACATTCCATCGTTGTTTAATTAATACGTATCAATACTGAACATCCCAAATAGTATCTACAGCCCAACCAAACAACCTAAACCAAATGACAAATCCAAATATCTGAACCCTACAACCACTTGGCCTATTTTATCTCTAAGCTAGTGCGGTATCCAATGAAGACTAGATTGCGGTATCCAAGAGAGAACATAGTGTGGTATCCAATGAAGCCAGCGTGGCTACTGTGCCCTTGACACTACACTGCAGCCATTTTCCCTACTTTGTCTCAAATCGTGTGCGGTATCCAATAAAGACCAGAGTGTGGTATCTAAGAAAGAAAAGAGTGTGGTATCCAATGAAGCCAGCATAGCAACAGTGCCCTTGACACTGACACTACACTGCTGCCACTTGGCCTACTTTGTCTCCAAGCGAGTGCGGTATCCAATGAAGACCAAAGTGCGGTATCCAAGAGAGAACAGAGTGTGGTATCCAATGAATCCAGGGAAACTTTGCCATATGTTAAATTAATTTTTATATAGAAACACTATATATAATAGTGGGAAGACTTACAACGTTTATTACTCAAACGAATTCCATTATATTCAGTATCTAAGCAACTCAAAAACTTCAAAAATTAAAATTCTCGATTGAAGAATGTATGTTGTTCGATGATAATGACGAAGAATTTGATATTATGGCAGAGTATCATTTTCATCGACAGAGGGAGCTAATATCTACACTACAAGATGATGGAGAATCTAGCCAGAAACATGGTGGTTCTGTTGTAGGCCGTCAATATAAAAACCGATGTCATTCGTGGCATAACGATAGACTAATGGAAGACTAATTTATTTCAAATCCAACGTACACACATCAAGATTTTAGGAGGAGATTCCAAATGAGGCAGCCTATGTTTCTTCGAATCCTACAGTGTATCCAACAACATGATTCGCACTTTATCTACAAATGCAATGCATCTTATACAATGAGCCTCACTGGAATTCAAAAGATGACTGCTGCACTACGTATGATAGCATATGGAGGTCCAGCTGACGCTCAAGACGAAAACTTAAAAATGGAGGAAAGCACTGTATTAGAGTGCTTGGACCATTTTTTCCAAGCTGTCATAGACGTTTACAGCGACCAATACTTACGTAGACCAAACGAAGCCGATATAGCAATGTTAATGAATATGCATGGTAGTAGAGGATGACCTAGAATGATATTTAGTTTATACTGCATGCATTGGAAGTGGAAGAATTGTCCAAAAGCATATGCTGGAGCTTATCAGAGTAAGTCTCATACGTCAACTATTATACTTGAAGGTGTAGTGTCGTACGACTTATGGATATGACATGCATTTTTCGGAATGCCGGGCAATGATTTAAATGTAGTTGAATGTTCAATGTTGTTTAATGATTTGGCAAATGGTGATCAGTTCCATGTACTTTTACCTTAGCAGGTCATGCGTACGACCATGGATATTGTCTAGGCGATAATATATACCCGAAATAGAGTACCATTGTCAAGACAATTCCGAACCCACAAAACAATAAACAAGCAAGGTTTGCAGAAATGCAAGAAGGCCAAAGAAAGGATGTTGAAAGGGCATTTGGCGTTCTTCAGTCCAGATTTGCCATAGTTAGTAATCCATGCAGACTTTGGTCACCAGTTAAAATGACTAGAATAATGTACACTTGTCTTATTTTACATAACATGATTATAGAGGACGAAAGAGACATGGAAGATGATTTCAATTGCGAGAGAGCTGCTCCACCGCCTGATATTTGGTGCAAAAATATGATTGGAAGCGAACTAGAGCTTGAGTTTCACGTAGAAAGCCAAATGTCGTACCGTAACGCTCACATACATCGAAGACTCCAAAATGATCTAACAGACCATCTTTGGAACTTTGTTGGAAGACAGTGAAACTATGTATCCTTAGGTGTTGTGCTTTCGTTGTTTAAGTATTTCTAATCTTGTACTGTAACCGTTAATCGTTTTTGTATAATTAGAGCTTTGTTTCTTAACTTCTACGTCAATGTGGATAACACAAAAACTACTAAAATTCAAAGTAAAATACCACTACTGATTTCACAACGATATCATGTATCAAAAAAGATGCTTACTAGGTATTCATATTTGTTTAGAAATACAACAAGTTCACAAGAAATAATTATACCAATTATACAATAAGTATTAAGGCAAAGGAGTTGGCAAAAAAATATGTAATCTAGGCGTTTGTTGGACAGACGCCTGGAACAATAATTTCCAGATGTCTGTTGAACAGACGCTTGGATTTAAGCGCCTGTACAAAAAACGCTTTGAAACCAGACGTTTGTTGAACAAACTCCCGATTTTAGGTGTTTGTTGAACAAACGCTTGAAGAGTTTGTAGATTCCAGAACCATTTCCCTCGAAATCCACATTGTTGGTATAATCTACACATTGTTGGACACGTTTCTGGGTGTACATTTCAGATTTTCTGAAATCTAATACACTGTTGGACTTGCTCTAAGTTTAGATGATTAACTTGGAAGGACAAAAGATAAAATGGTGGTGTGTGCTATTTAGATTTCGTAACAATTTTAACAATATTGATTTTTACTATGTATATATATACATGCATACACATATGTGTGTGTTTATACACACACAAATGTCCATACAAAAATGAAGAAACGGTGAGAAATTTAGGAGAAGTAAAGCACTGCGGTTTAATTAGAAAATATTGAGAGTTTAACCAATAATTTAAAATTTCAATGTAAATTTGTGCATTACTTGGACTTAATTGGGTTTTTTGAACCAAAATGGTCCATGGTTTAAGCTTACTCGGGGGTAGACCTTGGTTGAATTTCATCATGAAAACTCAGCTTGCAACGCAACGACTGTGAGACCAGTAAAAGCATCTCCAATAGATCTCAATTCAAACTCTGAATTTGTAATATTTGGTGGAAATGCTCCCCAAAAAATATTTAGGAACGTAATATTTAGCCAAATATTACAGGGCCAATTCTGAATTGGCCCTACGCGCTGATTATTTCGGTGTGCAGTGAAGCATGCCGATTTTTTCAGCGTGCATTTAAAAATTCAACGCGCTTCTTTATATGCTGAAATAATCGGTGCTTTCCCTCTTTTTAAAATTAAAACCAAAATACCCTGCCTATATTGTTTCCTTAGCATTCGAATGGCTATACAACGATGAAATATTACTCCGACGATTGTTACCTTCCATATTTTCGTGAGCACAATACCGTAAAAATACAGTTATGAAAATAAGCTTCAGTTGTTAGTAATAGTTGGTTATTAACACGGGAAAATACGATAGATAATAACGAACTAAATCTTCATTACCGGATAATTTCATACAATCATAATATAAAACACAGGTTCGATCAAACATACATCATAATACAGGCATTAAGATAACTAATTATTGTATTAGGTGTTCCATAAATGATTCATAAGGTCTTTCTGCAGCCTGTTATGGAGTTTTGCATCTCTAAACAAAATCTGATGGTCCAAATGAAAGTTGAATTCCTCTTCCGTTATTTGTGTGTATTGTCGGAATATATCGTGTGCTTGCGAAGCACCTTCGCATTTAGGGATGGCAATGGGGCGGGGCGGGCGCCGGTAGTACCACCCCATCACCCGCCCCGTTAGGTGATTTTTTTGCCCCGTGCCCGCCCCATACCTGCACGAGTACCCATTAAACGGGTTTTAAACAAGTTGCGGGTAATGGCGGGTATTCGTGGGTATCCGTTATATTTATTCAATTTATTTTTTAGCCGTTTATTGAAATTATTAAAAAGTACATTTGGTAAAAAAACAAAAACAAATTAGACCAATACTTAAATGCTAACCTCGAAATACCAATACATATTTAAACCAACATCCAGAAAAGAAGAGACAACAACAGAAGTAACCATCAAAATGTTAACAACCAATTATAAATTGTTGAGTAAAGGCATGTACACAAATACCGAACACCCAACAACAATGTTTTTTGTATTGACTATTGATAATAATCATATTCAATATGGGCACGGGTACCCACAGACATGGATATCTTACTATTTGTACCCGCCCCATTAATTAATGGATATTAAAAATACCTGTTTATTTTACCCACGGATACCCATTTAACTATCTGTTTCATGTCCATGACGGATTTTACCCGCGGATAACCACGAGTACAGATTTTTTTTGCCATCCCTATTCGTATTCGTAGTGGAGTTGCCCGTCATCCATATCTCTTTCATCTTCTATGATCATGTTGTGTAGAACAATGCGGGCAAACATGATTGTAGACATCTTTTTCCTAGACCACAACCGACATGGATTACTTATCATTGCAAATCTAGCTTGTAAAACACCGAATGCTCGTTCTACATCTTTTCTTTGTCCCTCCTGCATCGCCACGAATTTGGATTGTTTAGGAGTCAATGGATTTGGACATGGTTTTACAATGGTGCTCCATTTCGGGTAAATGCCATCACCTAGGTAATAACCGTGGTTGTAAGTGTTTTGGCCAATGGTAAATGTTTAAGGAGGTACCTGGCCTTGAGCAAGATCATTAAACAGAGGAGATCTTTCTATAACATTTAACTCATTGTTCGAACCGGGCATTCCAAAGAAAGCGTGCCATATCCACAAATCGTACGATGCTACGGCTTCCAAAATGATGGTTGGTCACCTTTTCTTGTCGTTGTACGCAACTTGTAATCTCTTAGGGCAGTTCTTTCATTCCCAATGCATATAGTCCAAACTTCATAACATTCCCGGCCATCCTCTGCTTTCATGCATCTCTATGATTCACACTATATCGGCTTCACTAGAGGACCTTAAGTACTCCTCTATGTAGACGTCCACTACAGCATGACAGAATTTTTCAAGTGTTTCAAGTGTCGTGCTCTCTGCAATTCGGTATGCATCATCCAATGTATCTGCAGGAGTGCCATAAGCTAACATTCTCGTAGCGGCCGTTATTTTCAGTTCACTGGTTAACCCCTGTGTCTTTGATGCATTTTGTTTGTACTTAAAGTAACCATTGTTACCTTGTATACCCTCCAATATCCGAAGAAATATATCTCTCTGCATTCTGTATCTTCTATGAAACATATCAACCCCGTATGTGTAGTTGTCATGGAAGTAATCTTTTGTCAGAGACATATTGTAAGCAACTTGATTTCGGTGTATAAACTTCCTTCCAAGAACCGATCCCCGTCGAGTTGTGGATGATGAACCATAAGCTTAATGATATAAGTCTCGTATTTCTTGTATTTCTTCTCCTTCCTCTTGAAGGATTTCTTCTTCATCTGAATTGCTCTCAAAAGCCACCATGCATTGCATAAAACAGGAATCCGTTTTTGTTTGTAAATATGTTTGGGTAAGAGATATGGTTTGCAATGTTGTTGTTGTATATAAGGTATGAGGTATTAGTTACTTTATTGCTTTATTAGTTTTTGTACAGATTAATGGTTGGAGCGTGCTGTTGTCGGTAATTGTGTATTTGCATTATTTCTGTGCAACTTTATGGGTTATAGTGTCCCTTTATCGATATATGTTTAAATGCAATGCTCAACTTTATTAGTACGAGTGATCCTTTGTCGATAACCGTGTAATTACACTATTGCGTGTGCAGCTTAATTGGCATGAGTGTCCCTTTGTCGATAATTGTGTTGGTGGAGTGCTTAGCTTTATTGCTTTGATTGTCCCTTGAGATATCTTAGGAGTTACAAGTGAAGGGCCGTCGCTTAAGATAGCTTAGGAGTTAAAAGTGTAGGGTCGTCCCTTACATAGCTATGTAGTTAAACGTGTGGGGTTGTGCCCCAATATAGCTATGGAGTTAAACATGTAGGGTCGTCCCCTAATATAGCTATGGAAAATTTTAACTGAATTTATTAATTGATCGACGTTTGAATGTAAAATTTATAAACCATATAAAAAAACTCGTAATTTCGCGGTAGTTTGTACTTATACGTTTTGAACTTCAAGCGACTGTACAGAGTTCAAAATACATCCGAATTATTTAAAATAACAACCAACCGGGTCTATTTGATTATCGGATTACAATGAAAAAGAAATATCGGGATTTCTTATTGTATATTTTGAGTTATGTTGAACTCAAGTTTTCAAAAGTTCGTTGTATAATCGTTTATGAAATTTTTCGATTTATTTAAATAATCGAAAGGAAAATTTGATATCTTAAGTTCCTCATTTGTCTATTATTCAAAAGGACAGGTTTCAAAAGGTCATTGCAATATATCCAAATTGGTTGTAGTATACAGTGTTACAGTATTTAGCATACAGGACAGAGTTGTTGCAGTATCCAACGTCGATTCTAAATTGTTGACTCTTTCCACCTTACACAAATCTCAAAAAACTTGGTAGGTTTGTCATTACCAACTAGGCTATAATGCATGTGACTTCTCAGCACGATATCCAATATGACTACAATATGCAGAATGCAGTATACAGTAAACAATATTCATTACCAGTGCCATCATTGTTTGCATATGGTAACTCATTTTCATCCTTTTGCTTTGTAGCCTTCAGGCATAAATACCAAAGACAAACCCAGTAGGAAAATTACGTCAACTCAAAGGATACCAATTTCTTATCCTTCCTCTTACAATTACACCAATATTCCGGTTGGACCATCAAATCCTAATCCGTCTTCACCAAGAGAACCGACTGAGTGGTATATCGAAATGGAAGAGCGACTCCATGATGATTTGCGACAAATCGAACTAGAAGAAGGCATGAAATAGATGGAAACAGGACATCAGCAACAACAACTGGCTCAACAACTAATCGTCCGACATGGAAATGATGTTGGACGCCGATATTATTGCTGTTATATACGTACGAACAGATGTGACTTCGGACAGTGGGTAGACGAACATTTTCCTTCTAGAACAATTACGTATGCTTTGGAACTTGAAAAAGATATAAGAAAGTTACGAAATCAAGTCAACGACATTACCCATGCCAATTACCGACTGCGACATTGTTTAAATTAGAGGTTTAATATTTTGTATTATGTCGGATGGTGGGTACACGAACGTCGGTATTATTATTCGTATCGTTATGCTTAATATAAGATGTATTGTTCTACTTAATATTAGTTGTATCATTAAATTTTTATGCAGTTCTATATATCTACTTTATTATAAGTTGTATCGTGAATTTTATATGTACATTCAGACGTTTTATATCAATCTAAACCGATAAATAAAAAGAAAACATAAAAAAATTATTTACATATTTTTTTAATGGCGCGCCGATATTATTAGCACTTTACTGTGATGCGCCGATATTATCAGCGCGCTTTAATAAAATCACAGCGCGCCGATAAAATCAGCGTGCTTCTGTTGGGAGATTTCACAAATTCTCCCCTGAATCTTACGAGTCATAAGATTACGACTCGAAAAACTGTTGGAGATTTCACAAATTCTCCCTTGAATCTTACGAGTCGTAAGATTACAACTCATAAAACTGTTGGAGATGCTCTAGCATTCACTCCTATTCATATACACGTTTCATAAGACCTTTAATATAACACAAAAAAGATAAACAAAAATTCCGAGAGACCGCACCTAAATTTACATTATTACCCCGTTGAATTTCAAACTTATAACTATTTTGCACAATCTACCCACTTTTCATTCAGGCATTGCATCAGTTCTCAAAAATAAAGACCATTACTGTACACTATTACAATTATTTGCTCTTCTTAACCGACCTGGTTTCAAACCCACCGCCATCTTTTTTTCAACCGTATAAGGCATATGAGTCCCAAGTATCTTATCCTAATTAATAAAAAAGCCCTGGGAAAAGTTGAACTTGGTACCATGAAGCTGATGGTGCATGCCATGGTACGCAGTATCACTCCAGAAGAAGAGATGAAACAAATTCCCAGGCAGCAATAACCCACAGTGGTCATCAATGCCTTTCATGGCAGAAAAGGAAAAGAAGTAAATCAAAGTCTTGGAACTCATTCCCGATAGCAAAACCAATAGTGCACCTCCCATTGTGTCCAAAATGAATCCTTCTATCGGATGGTTGTACTGCGCCCCAAAAGAGTGGGGAACTACAAGTCTGTGACACCACGAGTGCACGTGTTTGTGCAGAAACTTATTCATATGCGTATACCGATGCACGAAGTATTGCCATGTTCATGTGCTTGTAGAAGGGTATTTTGGGTAGTTTGATCTATACAGGAAGCACTTTCGTGGAAAAGCATTGAAGAAACCATTAGCATAAGCATTAAGGAAACACTTGAAATTAATCTCAAGTGTTAATTCTCTCTTTATTGATCATTTTGTTGAGTACGTAGAAATTCCTAAGTAAAATCCCCAAATCGATTTAGAAATTAGGGTTTACTCTCTAAGAAAATGATTACAAGATTTGAGAATGAGAAAAGTCCCCTTAAATGTGACCCCTGGGTTCTTATTTATAGACAAATCAGGACCTTTTTTATCATTAGCTCAGCAGAAACTTCTTCTGGATGAGGCAACAGGCTTTCGACCACTTAGCACCCTTCAGTTTCGGTAATAGTGCTTCGGCCGCCTTTCTTTCTGCTTGGCGTTTTCACTGGGTCCAATTTGGCTTTCGGAGTGTCGGTCTTGTCTTTTGAAGCTTATCCTTGATGTTGCTTTTCATATGTATCGATACCAAGTCTCTTGGTATAGATAGCCTCTGGAACTGCTTTCGGTCTTCAACGATAAGCTCTGGTTTCGACTTTGGGCTTTCATAGCATTGTTCTTGTGCTTCCGCTTCTTGTGACTTCAGAACCTTCGTCTCTTTCGGTATCGACACTAAGGAAATTAGTGTGGGTAGCTCTTCTTCTTGAAATTTCAGTTTACTTTCAGTGAGTCTTTGGGGATGGTCCCAGTCTTGCGATAACATGCTTTCGGGGAACCTTCTGATGGCTTTTGAAGTTGTTTCACGGTGTTAGTATCGATACAAAGCAAATTGGTACCAATAGTCCTTCGCTCCATCCTATTGGTGTTTTGGATAACATGGTTTCGACAATCCCTTATCTTCTGCTTCCGGTATCAAAAATGAGAATGTTTTCGGATTTGCTTCTTTGCTAATGGCTCTCATCATCGACATTGCTTTGCCGCTACATTCTGGTATCGGTACCAAGCTTTTTTGTTCATGTTGGTTCCAATAGCCTATATATTGAACCATTCTCTTTCCTTTTTTAGCATTGGGTGTTTCGGTGATTTGATGCCGGTTTCATGCTTTCAAGACCGTCTCTTGTCGCTTATTGCGTTTCGATACCCCTTCACCGATAGTCGGTTTCAGTGTTAAATTTGGTAGTAACAAGTCGCCTGTATCACTATATACTAAATCTAGCAAACCATTTTTCCTTTTTACAAATTTAAAGGATTTTTTGTGTATTTTTGCTTGAACACATATATATATAACATTTAGAGATAGTATCGAAATCACAATCAGAAATTAATTCTAATTTATGCTTATTTTAAAGATATTTATAATTAATATTTCCTAATCTACCATGCCATAAATTAACCGAATCAACAATATAAACAGAATATTTCTTTATTAGACTCAACTTAATCATGCCATTAATAGAATATCCTTGTATAATAAATTTGTTTTTGTTGGACAACACTAACTTATCAAACTCATATATCATCTTGAATCCTCCTTTGTTAAGAAGGTATCCAGAAACCAAATTCTAAAATATACTGGGTACATAAAATACATTGACTAATGTAAGAACTTTCTAGAGGTGAATGAAAGATCTATAGTGCATTTTCCCATAACTTTGCTTGCAACTTTGTTTGCGTCAGTAACTTCGCTAGATTCTTCATTATTCCCTTCATAAGTCTTGAACAAATTACGGTCTTCGCAAATATGAATGGTTTCTCCAGTATCAAACCACCAATCATTATCAATGCCACTAACGGAGTTCGGCTCTTATACAACAGGTATAAGCTTTTCTTTAACCACATTCGGATTTTATTGTTTCTTCCGTATACGACAGTCTCGGGCATAGTGGCCAGGTTTATTACAATAGTAACCGACACTCTTCTTTTTGTTGTTCTTGGAATTATTATTATTCTTAAACCGTGTCTCATTCTTAGGCTTCAACTTTTCAGTAATTTCAACATTATTTGCCTTTGAAAGGGATTCAGTTTCTGGATTATCATATAGTTCGCGTTTACGAAAATCCTCTTCAATACAAAGATGATGCTGTAAACCGTCTAAATTATAATCAGTTTCTGCATGATACAATTTTTCTTAATTATAATCATTCCAGAATTTGGGAGTCTCGAAATAATAACTCCAACAATAAAAGATTCAGGGAGATCTATGCCAACATTTTAAGTTGATTCACCAACAGTAAGCTTTCGCTTACTTGTCCAACTGTGGACTTGTTGGCAACCATTATGAAATCCATAAAATTACAAATAAGAAACTTTTTATTACATGCCTCGGATATGCGATACTTTCTATCTAAAGCAGTCCAAAGCGCCTTTGCAGTTTCCAAGGTTCTATGAGCGCTGTAGACTGATGTGGACAATGCATTTAGAATGTGCCCTCTACATAGAAAATCGTCCTCTTTGCATTTTGCAAAATTTTGCCTTTAGAGCAGCATCATCCTTATCGGTTTCCTTCGGTATCACTTTCAATCTGTCTTCCAAGATATAAAACAATTTAATGGTGATCAGAAAGAACTTCATTGTCTCTTACCAACGAGTAAAATTGTCACCGTCAAAATGCTCCAAACAAGTCAAATGTTGATTCATAACCTGTAGAGCGCTCGAACCTTCCATGGTTGAATGATATTGTTTGTAAACTTATTTTGGATTTTGCGGTTCGAGACTATTTGGAGGAAGATGATTTTCGTACTTCAGACTTCAAGGATCTATAAGATAAATTCTTTCAGACAATAGTTCAACCTACCAGGTACAAACTGATTATCGAACTATCGACTTTTAGGATTCAATAAAGCCTTGGAATAGTGTAATCGGATTCAAAGTTTGTACAACTTTGATCCGACCAAGAACACTCTGTATTTGATTCTGATGATGCAAGAAAAGAATAGAGTGAAGAGTAAGAAGAAAGTGTATTTTGCGACGCTTTTAGAATTGAAACACCTTAAAGACGTTACAAAACAATGCAATGACAGCATTGTTTGAAACAATTTTCAAGCGTTGCAAAATTATAGCAAGGAAGAAGAAGAGAATTTCGGAAATAATTTGAAACTGATTCAATGCGTGGGTATTTATAGAGGCAAAAGGAAATGCCTCTTCACTAGGCGTCGCAACCATCACCAACGGCCATGTCCGTTCAAATTCAAACCAACGCCCTTTCATTTGTAACGTTTCAGAGGCGTTGCAAATTTGAACTCGGCGCGCTTGTTTTCCAGCGTTTAGAAGCGTTTCAAAATCCGCCCAGATTTAAATATAGTTTCAGGTTTCGTTTGAATTTGGCATGTTACCGTTGTTAAATCTAATCCAAAAATATTGCTTATTGGACCGGAGGTCCGAGACCCGCACCCGCCCCGGTTCGCTCGGACGAATTGCTAGGGCGGCGCACATGTGTGGTGGTGATGCATGACTTCCCTCCTCACAATAAAGTACATATTTGGGTGTCCCAAGGCTCCAACACTCTTATGACACAGCCCCTTAAGTACTTTGATTTTTTTTTTCAACTTTCATGACGTGGGACTAATTCCCACACCCTCCTTCTTCCTTTCTTTCTTCTCTCTTCAAAAACAAACTCAAACCCAATTGTTTTGAAATTTTCTAACACTGGGTCCTCATGGATGAAACTTATAAGTCATTCTATATATGCCGTTGTCCTTTTGAAGTGATAATGAATACAGAAGGTGAATAACATGTTCAGAATTTGGTTGTGATTGCCTTTGTTTTTTGGTGTGGTTTATTCCTACCAATACCAACTCTAAAATTAACATGGATCCATAAAAGTGCAAAAATTCAATGAAATGTAATGTTACGTTACCAGATACAAAACCAAGCCAGTCTGAATGATATTTTTCATAATTGAACAGTAAATCAAACCGTAACGACTAAAGATTCTAGGTTTTTAATGCTTCAACCAATCAATCAATTCAAATGGTGTAATTTTTCTAAAAACTTAAGACATTTATTTACAAGATATATACAAAATATCGAAATAAAAATACTATACTAAAGCTTAGATCAAGGTCTGTAATTGAAGTTGTGTAACGTTGTCATGTTAAACAGCACCAACACTACTACAGTTGTGTACACAGAAGCGCAACATAAGTTTAGGATGACTAACTTGGAAGGACGAAAGATGAAATGGTGGTGTGTGCTATTTCGATTTTGTAACAATTTTTACAATATGGATTTTTACTAAATAAATAAATATATATATATATATATATATATATATATATGAGGCAGGTTCGGGAGCACCCCAAATGCCCCTCAATCTCCACCAAGTATTTCCCCTTCTCTCTCCTTTCACTCACTCTCTCACTTCCCACTCACATTCTTTAATATAAATGAGTGGTGGAAATCAGGGGACATTTGGGATGCTCTATTTTTGGAGTGCAACCGAACGCTTGCCTATATATATATATATATATATATATATATATATATATATATATATATATATATACACACACACACATGGGGAGAGTTCCGCTACACCTCTTATATTGCACGTGAACTCTCCCCCTGAATTCCAGTCACACAATCCCCCACTCATTCTCCCTCTTCCCACTAACAAAGAATATTTAAATGGGAAGAGAGAGAATGAGTGGGGGATTGTGTGGTTGGAATTCAGGGGGAGTGTTCACGTGCAATATAAGAGGTGTAGCAGATCCCTCCCCTATATATATATATATATATATATATATATATATATATAGAGAGAGAGAGAGAGGTTCAAGGGCACCCGTAACAGTGCAGCACCCCAAATGCCCCTCATTCTCCACTAAGCATTTCTCCTTCTCTCTCGTTTCACTAATTCTCTCACTTCCCACTCACTTTCTTTAATATAAATCGGTGGTGAATATCAGGGGGCATTTGGGGTGCTGCCGATCCCTTGCCTAGCACTTTTCCACCACTCATTTCCCACTAACTCCTCTTCTCTCTCCTTCCACTAACTCTCTCACTTCCCACTCACTTTCTTTAATATAAATGAGAGGTGGAAATCAGGAGGTTTTTGGAGTGCTCCATTTTTGGGGTGCAACGGAACGCTTGCCATATACACACACAACAAATATGTGTGTTTATACACACACAAATATCCACACACAAAAAATGAAAAAAGAGGGAAACGGTGAGAAATTTAAGAGAAATAAGAGCACTGCGGTTTAATTAGAAAATTTTGAGAGTTGAACCAATAATTTGAAATTTCAATCTAAATTTGTGCATTACTTGGGCTTAATTGGGTTTTTTGAACCGAAATGATCCATGGTTTAAGCTTTACTCGGGGCGGACCTTAGTTGAATTTCATCATGAAAACTCAGCCTGCAACGCAACTACCATGCGACCAGTAACGTTTTCTCCTATTCATATACAAGTTTCATAAGACCTTTAATATAAAATAAAAAAATAAACGAAAATACTATATCACCCGAAAATAATTTTGTCAAAACCTCACAAGAATGCACAAGGACCTTGCCTAAATTTACATTATTACCCAATTGAATTTCAAACTTATAACCATTTCGCACAATCTGCCCACTTTTCATTCGGGCATTGCAGCAGTTCTCAAAAACAAAAAATAAAAGGACGGTGCTACGTGGCCCGGAAAAATAATGTGCGGAACTGTACGAAAAAAATCAAACGCCTGTAATTCAGGGGGGTGAAATATTTGTACGTTTAGGATTACTTCCGCACCGTTCGGGCTCTTTGTTATTCGGGCCTTATAGCAAATTGGAAAATAAAAACCATTACTGTACACTATTACAATTATTTCCTCTTCTTAACCGGCCTGGTTTCAAAACCGCCGCCATCTTTCTTTTCAATCGTATAAGGCATATGAGTCCCAAGTATCCTATCCCAATTAATAAAAAAGCCCTGGGAAAAGTTGAACTTGGTACCATGAAGCTGATGATGAACGTCATGGTACGCAGTATCACTCCAGAAGAAGAGATGAAACAAATTCCCAGGCAGCAATAACCCGCAGTGGTCATCAATGCCTTTCATGGCAAAGAAGGAAAAGAAGTAAATCGAAGTCTTCGAACTCATTCCCGACAGCAAAAACGATAGTGCACCTCCCATGGTGTCCAGAATGAACCCTTCTATCGGATGGTTGTACTGCGCCCCAAAAGAGTAGGGAACTACAAGTCTGTGATGCCACGAGTGCACGTGTTTGTACAGGAACTTGTTCATGTGCATGTACCTATGCACGAAGTACTGCCATGTGTCTGCCACAAGCATACCCACCAAGAACTGGTAGCATATCACCTTCAACGATGTGTTCGAGTTCACAACATAATGGTCTCTGCTAGTAAACTGATGCAGTATTAAGTAAAAGATGTTAATTAGCATGCGTTATATGTATAATATCGAGAAAAAATAAATGATGGATTTCATGAAGTGTTTGTATACTTTGAAAAGGGTGAAGGCCATGGCGGCCTGCATGAGCTGTTGGCGAAGAACAACAATGGCGACTTTGCGCTTGGGGACTAAGTTGAGAGCATCTTCGTCGTTTCTTGAATGAAGGCGATAGTTATCGAGCGAGCCGAGCATTAGGTACATACATGAATAAGCCCAGTAGACGAGAATCGGAACTACGATGGCCAGGAAATCATCTTTAGGCATGCTGTAGAACGCCATCTTTTTTTAGATTAGCTTTTTGAGCTTTTCTGAAGACTTTAGGAGAGCAGTTTTGTTCATATAGCCAGCGAATGATATTTTTATACTTGTTTTGTTTTTGACATTAGCGGTAGTCGCTTAGGTGGAAGTGGTATCCGTCAAACTTGGAGACATGGACTGAAATTTCATCCAGCTTTGAATTGAATTTTCTGAGTCGCAAAGGGATATGTATTGAGTTGTGCTTCCTTTTTAAAACAACAAACATTTGTCCAGTTTTGACTGTATAGGAGTAATTAAATATTGGAAAATCAAAGGACATCAATTCCATGACCACTGACCAACTTAAGGGGTTCGGATTTGATTATATTTCAGTTTTGTCCATGATTTAATGTTGGTAGTAGCAGACATTTTTAAACAATCTACAGTTTTCTTTGTATGCAAATTGTAAATAGTCGAAGAAGGCAAATTTGTTTTTTAAACAATTTACAGTTTACTTGCAGTGTAAAAACTTTAAGAAGGCAAATTCTATTGAAACTTGGAATTGCTGACCCATGATTAAGTGATATATAGGTTTTTAGGCTACAGGATATAATGAACGTGAAGTATATGCTTATAGAAGTCAGGGAAATCGAGAATCACAATACAAATTACAATAGGAGTGAAATTAAAATAGAGAGTGACAATGTAGTTTCATATGTATACTAAGTATTAACCTTGCTTTTGTAAAGCTTACTGCATACTTCCTGGTACATTGATTAACTTTGTGTGAAATATATCAAAATCCAATATTACTCGTGCAGCCATGCATAAAAACGGCAGTGCATCTAGCAAGGAGTTTGGAGAATTACACACTTTCAGAAGGCAGTGTTATGTGATGGTCGGAAAAAAGCCCTTTTTTCTTGCACACATATATATGAGCTGACACACAACTCTCGTATAACAAAAGGAATCTCAGATGTTACATGCCCACCAGCTCATATTTGTACACAAATCCTTAAATATATTCAATAATATGGGGATATTGTATCAAAATCATCATTACTTCTTAAGAACATGCGAGGCAATTCTAACAGTCTCCCCCTTGACTCGCATCCTACGAGTATCTTTTGAGAGCACTGTCTTGCTTGCATGACCCAGTTCGAACCTTCGGCTCTGATACCACTGTTATGTAACGACGGTCGGAACAAAACTCCTTTCTTTGCACGCATATGAACTGGCACACAACTCCCGTATAACAAAAGGAATCCTGATGTTACGTGCCCACCAGCTCATATTCCTAAAAGGAAAAAATTGGGGAAAAAACCTGAAATCGAGGCATCGAATCTGTAATTGGTTATTTAAAACTAACAAATTCTCAAGTTACATTAATCATAATCGCAACATTTTTACTTTGTAGGCCAAAATTTATCGGTCAGATTAATGTGGCTATTTAGGTCATTTTACAAACAGGAGCGGAAAGGGAGTCATATTTCTGATTAATATGGTTATTTAGTTCATTTTACAAACAGCAGCGAAAGGGGAGTTATATTTTCAGCCATGTGTTACGGCTATGATAACCGTCGTTATTACCATTAACCGTAACTTTAATCGTTATTGATGTTTATAAATTCTAATAACCGTCACCACAATAATCTATGATGGGTCAATCGTCGTATTTCAAATTTTAAAACATTTTGTACATATATTTCTAATTATATGTATTATTCATGATAAATTCATATACCTGTATCTGTTTTTTATAAACTTATTTATTGTATATATAATGACATGCACACATATATTATTAGTTCATGAAGACACGTATTATTAATATACAAGTTCCTTTGATTTAAATTACCAATTTTATATTTGAATATTAAATATTGTATGAAACAATCACCTATAGTTGATATAGTTAGCCGCGTGATAATCTAATTTTTCAACAGTTATTACTCCGTTATCGTTATAGATGGTAGCCGCGCAAATTGTTAGTGCGGTTGATGATTCAACCGTAACTATTACCCATTACACTAACACCACTTCTTTTATCTTCCTATCAACCGATGGATCAAAATGTCTTTCTTCCGATTACTTATGAAATTACAACATTCAATCTTGAAGATGCAAGCCAAATTAATTTTCTCTGATAAAGAATGTCGACTTCAGGTTTGTAAACACAACTTCTTCATCTTCTTATCAACTGATTACAAGGAACCTTTGACTTTGTTATTCTGATCATTGGTCCACAACATTCAATATTCAAGACGCAAGCCAGATCAATTCTCTTTAATCAAAGATGTCGACTTCAAGTTTATATAAATGTTTTATGCTTCTCCTTTTTTTACTTTCGGCATTCTCTGTTTGGTACGTTCTTTTGTTCGGACATAAGACTGAAACCCTGTAGTGCACACTTCAATTTACAACACACGCAAGGAAGTTGTTAAATATGTCATGTAGTTTAATTAATTTATTGTTTACGAGATCAATTTGTAGTTACCATCATCTTATTTCAGTCACTTGGTCTTATTGGAAATAAACTTGGTTTTTATTAGGAAACATTAATAATGTGACAAAATTAATTATTGTATTTAGGAAAGCCCAAGATAAATGAAAATAAATTACAGACTTATCAAAATAAAGATTAGAGAAGAATCTAGGCTAAACAAATATGTAAAAAGAAGAAAAGTCTAGAAAAAGAAGAGTCTAGAGATTCTCTCTTACATAAATTAGGATGTAATCACTCATTTGTATTAAGCAGTATCATGTAGTGTATTAAACTTATGTATGCAATCAAGTTTGAACAAAATAAATAAAATAAGTTTTTTCCTCCTCATATTAATCTCCCAAACTTCTTCTTTTAAAATTTCTAACAGTGATATCAAAGTTATAAAATTTTCAAACAGTGGTATCAAAGCTAGGTTGCTAAGCAAGGAAGAATGGCAAGTGAATCAAGTTGCGTAAGAATTCCCTTACTCAAAAATGAGTATTACGATACTTGGAGAATTCGCGTAAAGGCGGGGCTTGAATCACAAGGTATGTGGGATATCGTAGAAAATGGATATGAAAAACCCGTCGATGTCACCACTTTATCCCAAATTAAAAGTGATAAGTTGAAGAGTTTGAAGATGAAGGACTTAAAAGCATTAGTCATCATTCATCAAGGCTTTGGTAATGATATGTTCAGAAAGATAATGGATGCATCTACTAGTAAGGAAGCATGGGAGATCTTGGAAAATGCCTTCACCGGAATTACTAAAATGAAGAAAATTCGATTTCAGAATCTGCAATGTAAGTTTGAATCTTTACATATGGAATCTTCAGAATTAATTGATGATTATTTTTCTCGAGTTTTTTCTCATGTAAATCAACTGAAAAAATATGGAGAAAAAATGGAAGATTTTAGAGTTATTCAGAAAATTTTATGATCTCTATATTCCAAATTTGACAACATGGTTGTAGAAATTGAAGATTCTAAAGATGAAATTCATGAATATTTGTCGGCTCTTGAAAATTCTCCATGACTTTGAAGAAAAATCAAATAGAAAAATTGAAGAAGAGTCATTAAAGAAAACTCGTCAAATCACACCCATGGAGGATAATGAAGTACAAAATATTGAGGACTTCTTAGATGGTAATAAGGACGAGAAGAAAAATAATGAGTTGAAAGATGATGCTGCAAAGGAAGAGAAAGAAGAAATAACAAAAAGATATGGAGGAGGAAATTACAAAAGAGCTTTTAAAGACCAAAGAATTAATGGAAGAGAAAATTGAGGAAGTAAAAGAAAAGGAGCTTCCAATAATTGATGAAGTAATCAAAGAGAAAGTCAAAGATGAAGAAGTTGAAGAGCATATCAAAACAAATAAAGTGAAGAAAGAGAGGGCCAAAGAGTTAAATATAAAAGAGAGTGAAGAAGATGAAGACAAAGATAATGATGCAAATTATAAAAAGTGCGAAATCAAAGAAGACAAAAGTGGAAAAGTCGTCAATCAAGGAGAAAAAATAAAAATATGGGAGATGATTCAAAGAATGAGAAACCATTCGAAGAAACTGAAATAAAGAATAAAGAAAAGGTAAAAGGAGAAACAATAAGAAGGAAAATAAAAGGGCTTAGGTATGAATTTATGAAGGTGAAAACAAAGTGGTACGCAATGATTATATCAATCCTTTTTTCAACAATTTTATTTTTCAATCAAAATATTTTGAAATCTCTTGTGATTGTCAAACTTTGGAAACATGCAAAGAAATTGAATGGAGAGATATTATATATGATTCTTTCAGAATTTGTGATGCGGGGCCAAGAAGCAATTTGATGAGCTTACTTTTTGGAGTAACTTATGGCAATGGAGAAGGACAAAATGAATGGAGCACCATTGAAGAAATTGCATCAAAGATCTTCATATTGGGAAAGTGGAAGAAACGAAAAAAGAAAATTTGGATAATTTATTTAGTCCTGCCAAAGCACGTAAAATACAAAGAATTAAATTTTTTGCATCAGTTTGCAAAACCAAGTTTACGGGGGATGTTGCAAATAAACTTGGTTTTTATTCGGTAACATTAATTATGTGACAAATTTAATTATTGTATTTAGGAAAGGCCAAGATAAATGGAAATAAATTATAGACTTATCAAAATAAGATTAAAGAAGAATCTAGGCTAAACAAATATGTAAAAAGAAGAAAAGTCTACAAAAAGAAGAGTCTAGAGATTCTCTCTTATATAAATTAGGATGTAATCACTCATTTGTATTAAGCAATATCAAGTAGTGTATTAAACTTATGTATGCAATCAAGTTTGAATAAAATAAACAAAATAAGTTTTTTCCTCCTCATATTAATCTCCCAAACTTCTTCTTCTAAAATTTCTAATAGTGGTATCAAAGCTATAAAATTTTCTAATAGGTCTACTCCCTTTTTTTACCTGCGAAGATAACATATTTCAAGGTTGAGGTCTGGATGCAGCAAATGCTTTATTGATAAAAACATGCAGGATGATTAGTTTGGACAAACAATTGAGGTTCAACATGCTATTATTTAAGTAGATTAAATTAAAGTATTAAAGCCTTTACAATCTTTTGTTTTCTTACCATATTTTTTTTATGTTCTTCTAAATTGTTGCACATCTTTGTTTATCTTTCAATGTGATGCATCATTCTGTAGTTCTCATTATATATAATGGTTGCTTTTACACTATGCAAGTATATGATGAATTGATGCCGAATAATCCAGCGAAAGGTTAGATTTTGCTTTGGATAGGGAGTAAAATTTCGTTGAACGAGTAGGTGTCCAAGTAAAAGAAATCTATATGTACTATATTCAAGTAGCATCAATTATAATTATCTAATTCTTTATTTATTGAACCTTTTTACATTTGTGCTACAAATTGTGAAACATATGGTCATTATTAGGATATCCATAATCCATTAACTTTCAGAATGATTCAATATTTATGATATTCATGTTGTCTTTACTGTGGAATAGTGAGCTGATTTACTGATACATGTGAGCTTTATATTAGATTGTACTTTAGTTATCATCGACCATGTTCCTACCTCCTAGTTCCAGCCATCTTCTCTTATATGTGCATGTTAAGGCATGCACAATAAACAGTTATTCATTTAGGGCAAACAGTTGTGCATGCTTGAATTTGATATATTTAATTTTTATATGTCATGAATGATTTATTTAAAGGAAAATTAACCAATTACTACAACGAAACAGACTTTTTACAATGGGCAATGCCCATTGTAATAAAGTTTTCACAACGGGGAATGCGGCCGTGGTAACAGACCATGTTGTAATAGGTCACATTTTACAACGGTAATTGCTCGTTGCAATATGGTTTTCGCAACGGTCGCTACAACTGTTGTGTTAGACCATGTTGTAATAGATTACCTTTTTACAACTGTCATTGCCCCTTGCAATAGATTCTATGAAAATAATTTATGCCAGTTGTAAAACATTGAAACTACAAAGAGTTCCAAGAGTTATAGCATAAAATATTTGAGAGAATTTAAATATTTAACTCAGAATTTCAAATTTTGAATAAACATTTTATTCAAACAAATATTTTATTACATTTTTGAATAGTACACAGTTTTGTTTCTCTTTGTTACACAATCACTATACATGTTAATCGGCGTTTTGGTCCAGTTCCCAAAAGTACGCAAGGCACGCTCGACTCAACATATCGCATGATACTACAGCCCAGAAGTGTTGCCAACAACATCAGGGGTCTAGCACCAGAAGACTCGAGCCGTGTCACTAGCGGAATGCCGCATCCCTTGGGTGTGACATCCGTCAGCATCCATCCGCAACCGAGCCGAAGGCGAGCCGTGCTCTGAGCCGAAGGCGAACCGTTAAGCGGGTCCGGGCACAGCGTCGGTGGGGGTCCAGGGCCCCACAGTCCCGGTGGCGATCGACCTAGTCGGTTTCCGTTTCATCCGATTTCTACCAATAAGTGTGTTTCCCAGAATTACCAGATCGACTCAAAGTCAGAAGTTTTGTGAACACGTCGCTCCTCCTAACGTCGCCAAACCAAGGCCTCGGACACCAAAGAGTCGCAAGTCCAAATCTCAAGCCCCAAGCTCGTGTTTATATATGATCTTCGTACCCCTAGGGGTTCAAAATTTGTACCCCCCAAGGGTACGAATTTCGTACCCCTCCGGGTTCAAAATTTGTAACCCCGGGGTACGAATTTCGTACCCTAGAGAGGGATATGAAGTCTATTTGAGAACGTGCTAGGGGGTCGAAATTCCGGAGGACGGCCACAAGGGTTCAAAATTCCTGGCGTGGTCCCCTATTTCTACCTACTCCCACCTAACCTCTCTACTATAAATTCCCCCTCGCTTCCTACATTCAAGAAGTTGGTCTAAGCTCTCTCTCTCTCTCTCAAGCTTTAATGGCTTCCATCTTCTTCCCCAAGGCCTCCTAGGCGCCTCCCTTCATCATACAAGGGAGAAGATGCAAGGGAGAAGATGCATATGCTTGGACCCATGAGCGTACTCATAAAGGTTCAAGCATGATTTTGGACATCAAGCCACCTTGGGACTTCAAGAAGATCTAAAACACCATTAATGACCATCACCTTCTTCTCCATGGCCATTGGACATGGCATGGGTCCCTAGAAGAAGAAGAAGACCTCGACTCCACTTCCTTCGAACCCTAAGTCTCGAATCTGCCTCCTTCGGACCCCGAGCCTCGACTCCACCTCCTTCAGACCTCGAGGCTCGACTCTACCTCCTTCGGACCCCGAGGCTCGACTTCACCTCCTTCGGACTCCCGAGCCTCGATTCCGCCTCCTTTAGACCTCGAGCCTCGACTCCGCCTCCGTCGGACCCCGTGCCTCGACTTCGCCTCACTCGGCCTCAACTCCGCCTCGCTTGGCCATGCTACAACATCGGCAACTCCTCGACTACTCTCGCTCAACAAAGAAGATCGATAACAAGGACTAAGAGGATATTGTTAATCATTGTAGTGTCCTGTAATAGCCTTGTTGTATTTTGTTGTGATGGAATAAAATCAGTACAACCTTCAAAGTGGACGTAGGCCCCGACATGACGAACCATTATAAATAACTATGTCCTTTACTTCCCCGCACATTTTTACTGCATTTCTTATAATTCTCCGCTCTGGACAAAAAGTTTCAAATTTTCGGAACACTTGGATGTTGACGACAATTTTTGGCGTCAACAATACAAAATACTCATTTGTACAAACATTGCCTCACTACATACACCCAGTTGCACTCACTCAAATAGCAAAGATGATAATAGTCAAAATAATAAAAAAATCAAATAGTAGAGATGAAACAGATGATAATACTTGGCTCTATCAGTCTTCTTAATGGTATGTTCCTGCATTTGTAATAAACGTAAAAAAAATCGTATTGAAATGCAAAAAAAAAAAAGCCCAACGTAACCAGTTTTGCTATAGCAACTTACGGCTATCTCAAATGTAGATCGACATAAGTTGAAACCAAGTCTCAGTAGAACCCAATCGATAAAATATTTGAAAAGAAAAGGAATAATAGTTAAAATATATTTGCTTTAAAAATGATAAAAATTTCTTTTACCTTATCTTCATCACCTGAATCACGGTATACCACACAAGCAATCACATGTTATATTAATCAATCCCAAAATTAACTCAACAGTGATATTACCTACCAAGTTCCTGGTCTTCCTTGCTAATATCTACAAATTTATTTTCTTCATAACTTTGAAGGTTTTGAATTGTCACTTCATCAGTAAGCTCAAGTAAATACAAAACATATAAAAGCAGCAAAAGATTCTGTGAAATAATTCAGGCATTGTGCTGATTCAATTTTTTTTGCCTTTCATGCTAGCAATGCTATAACATCCATTTTAAAGCCAAGATGCATCATTTCTCCATGAAAATCAATTGCTCAGCCCTGCCTATTTCAGCGCAGCAAGTTTAGCCTATATAAAAAAAAATACAAAATCAATAGTCATTCCAAGATATAGTACGCGCTCTACAACCATGTTTCCACTATTGAGCATTGTTCATGTCGTTTGGCCTCTATTATCGAGCATCATTCATGTCCTAGTTCTAAGATTCATTTGCCTACCGATCAACATCAAGCGATTGACACCTTATGTGCAATACAAAACCATTGCTAGTAATCCTCATTTGTCAAGCTGTCAAAAACGCCAGATGTCGAGAAGTCGGCAATTTTCATCTACGCCTAATTGTTGCGATTCATGTTGCTCGACTTGATCTTTAATATGAAAATGCCAGATTTGATTATAAGAATACTCCCGCCTTTTTAGTTTATAATTTTCCTTTATTAGTCTCTCCCTTCAGGCTATTAACTCGTAATAGTGGTAGCCGTTTAGTTTTAGATGTTGCTATTGGCCTATTCCCATCAGATTAGATTTTTCCATGAGGCTGAAATGAATCATGAAATCAAGGATAACTTTAATTAACCACATTCCCAGTTCTGCTCTATTTTCATGGAATTCCACATGTTAATTTCGTAATTTTTATGTAAATTGTACTAACACATATATAAATTCAATTATTATTTTTTGGAAGTAAAAACTTCTTTATGGTGAACCGTGTCACTTGTATTAAACAATAAAAATAGATGTTAGAGGTTCTACGCTTGCAACAACTACATATGGATTTGTAATGTTGAGACCACTTCACGAATACATTACAGAGGTGAGACCTAAAGCCCCAATAGTTAAACAAAAGTTAACTAAAGTTAGTCCTCCTCCAAGGAGGTGGACCCACTTTGAGTGCCTGAAGAGACCATGGTCATGCAAATGATCTGAGAACTGAAACAGGAAAGTCAGAAATAAACGAGACAAGCTTGAGAAGGATAACATTTGATGTTAAATTGGAGCAAGCAAATCGACCAATAAAACGAAAAACTAGAAAAAATGAACATCACAAAAACAATCATACCAAATGATGAAGAAACAAACATCTCCAGAATACAAACCCATATAAACAGTAAACAAAGTTCATCTTATCTATTTGTGAAAAAACTCAACAATGTTATCTTGACTTAAACCCAAAATCCAGAAACCACATCTGGAAGAACGCTTGCAAAAGTAGATATCGCTTTCAGTCACTAAGACGTCTCTTTATGTTTGAAGCGGTAAAAACAGTGTATAATGGCACTCTAGCATTTACTCCAAGTAAAACACATCCCAACCGTTGACCCGCCTTTTGGCAAGGCCGTCAACCCATGGACCCGTCACGGGATCGCTCAGGGCTCGAGCATGGGCCTTGACAAGCCCAGACATTCTCAGAAGAAGTGGTGGAACACTCCTAGACACGAAAGACCTGACCTCGATGGTCTTGAGATCATCTTAAGCTACAACAATGACTTGGTCATGAGATCTATTTCATAGCCTATATGTTTTGTCCAATTACCTATTCTAAAGCCTACAAACTCGAATCGAGCTACACTTATGTTGCCATATATTGGAGGGGACCTTTCCACGTAATCAAGACTCAGCTCCATCATCTGCTATTCACATGAATCAACCGACACATGGCATCTCGAATTGTTGAAGCCTACTGCTTATAAATACATCAAGCTACATAACAAAAGGGGGGAATGGTTTCAGATGAGATTGGAGCATGACTTTTGCTTGAGTTGTGAGCCTGACTTTATAGCTCATGCATGCCCTCCACAACTCAATCATGGCTGCCAACCACTTTCACCTCAAAAATACTTGCTATATACATGAAAAACGATTATGTAATGAAGATCATGATGATCTCATTTATTGTATCTCCGACTTTATGATATTATTGTGAGATTATAAAGTGGATGTAGGCTCGTTAACGCCGAACCACTATAAAAATGTTGTTGTCTTGCTTTTTCTTACTTTTTCAGAAATTTCTTCATATATCACGCTCAAATCCGACTTTTGGCCGTTGATGACCACTTTTTGGTGTCAACAGTTTGGTTCTTTCACTGAGAAATGAATTTTCAATGTCTTAAGGGTTTTGCTCAACTTTTGGATCACCAAGTCCAAGACGAAATCCTAGTTTCAGTCATCTTCAGCAGCCATGGTTTCCAATACTTCTGCACATGTTTTGGAAAGTTGAAGCAGCAACTTCTGCATCCCAAAAAAAACTGAATGTTTCCTAGTTTTTGGTTCAACCAAACCAGAAGACCAGCCACTAAGATTTGCATATTGGAAAGCTCCCTGTATGCAGCTTGGCTCGAAGCAGATCTTGGGTCTAGGAGGGATCGGTTCGAACAACCATCGTTAAAGTGATGTTTAAGCTCTCCATGTCGACCGACTCCTCTGAAGTTCTCCAGGTGGACCAACTCCGAACCAACTCTTCCGGATATACCAACCCGGATTACTAGTCATTTCTAAAGTCCTGTACATCGACCGAGATAGGGTCATTTCTGAAAAAAATGCATTTTTTAGGTCGTTTCAAAGAAGGCTTGCTTTTCTGAAATCGAAGGAATCGGCCGGTGCCCACTTGTTCGACCTAACTGGCTAGGTTGATAGCCACCGGGACTGTGGGACCCTAGACCCCCAATGGCGCTTCGCCCGGACCCGTTGACGGCTCGCCTTCGGCTCGGAACTCGGCTCGGCATATATTTTGGCTAACAATAATAGTCAATACTTATCATCCAAGATTCAGTGGATAGTCCGAGAATATCAACAAAAAAGTGGCAACGACTGGGATTCTTCCAAGAGCCATCACCCATTTTACTGAGGTTATTCAATCCTGATCGACTGCTTCGGTCTTGCCCGAAGATCAACGAGTTAAAAGTCTGAAACACTCAAGCCATGATGTTGATTGATTGTCTATACATCGGCTGTCATTCCCCGACGTGGCATCAAAGCCATAGTTGCAGATGGACGAGGCATGTCTACATTCCTAGCCTCCGTATCCCACTCCCTGACATGGAAAATGAAATATTTCTATAAGCATGGATCCATTGTTCTCCTGTCGACCCCTGTCTTAGCAACAACAAGATGAGATGCCGCCATTAGCGGTTCTGATCTAACTACCTGACCCTTATTCCTCGCCCTTGACGTGCGGGCAAGAAAGCGATTCAAAGGAATCATAACCTCATCATTCACCCACAAAGACCTCTTGACCGCCTTTATTATCCCAATACCTCGATCAAGGTGTAATCGTTCTTGCATTGCCGCCACACAAGGATTTGATAAGACTTCCTCCATCAACTAAAACTTCAGTAGTCCTCAGAGATAGGACAAAGCGGAATGGACTGGCAAAGGATATGCGATACCACTCTCATTCTTAATAATACTCATTCCATTAACAGGATTATTTTTTACCCATATCTCTTATCTTTGCATGCTTTATGAGTTATTGATGTGACTATCTCATATGAATTTATGTGTGGATGATGTAGGTACCTAAAGTATGGTACCGATCAGACCTCCAACACTTGTACATAGAACTATAGAGCATTATCATAACGAGCCCAACTGAACCTCTTGTTTACAAAACCATGCCCTCCGTCCGAGAAAAGATATACAACTCAAGGTGGATCTGACATGACCATCCACTCCTTGGCTCACGCGTGGCAGACCGACAATTATGCATCAATCTTTGTGTTTCAAAATCGAAATCCGACTAAAGATGGATGCGATTCGACCATCCATATGGCTGGATCCTGTGCTCAACGCCATCGGATTACATTAATCCAAATAGAGGAGGTTCCCGAGGTTTGGTAGCAACCACTCCTTCCATAGTTTGATTGGAGGAATGTAAAGATTGGGCGAACATGATCCGACTATTCACCCGCTTACTCTTGGCCTGACGCCAACAATCAGACGTAAATAAAGTTCGCCCATTCATTTATTGACTTTTTGCCCTTGAAGTAGGGGGCCAGAGAATATACACACATGAGTTCGTCATGATCTATCTATGCATGGGGATACTAATAAGGCATCCTCAGCATCTAGCCTTTGATTCGCCAGGTAGGACATAGAGATATACTCGGATGTGACATAACCACTCAGAAGATCTATGCTGCATCCCTTGATCCGACGGGGAGAGTACAACAATGATGGTGGCACGATCCCATGAACGACATAACAACTTTTGTCTTCGACGTGAGGGAAAAAGACAAATGTTAAGACGAGGATGAGTATGACTCGACCGCTCTCCAACGACGTCTCTAACTTTTTCCCATGACTTCAATGGGAGGTGTATAAACTCAATAGGGGCGTGAACTGACCACCCCTGATGGCGACCCTTGCCCTTGACATGGGAACAAAGGGACGATGCCAAAGCAAATATGATCCGACTGTTTGCCTGATTAACTCTAATCCTCAGAGCTTGGATGAAACGACCCAAACTCGCCCTTATGGGAAAGCCCGGATTGAATTGAGAACAAAACAAATCTATACACAAACGACAAAACATTTCATTGCTTATTACAACAATTGCATCATAATACAAGAATATATCAGATTAAAAATAAATATTACACAATGGAAATACAATATCAGATATTAAATTACATTTAAATAGTAGTGGAAAAATAATATAAAATACAATTGAAAGAAATACATGGATACAGAGCTTTCCGAATATCGCTTCAGCTGTAAACCAGGATCCTGTGAATATAATATCTGCAAAAACCAAAACTACTAGCTGCCCGTGTGGAAAATAAGGGCACCCAGAGTTTAGGTTAAAACAATAAACTCCAGGTCAGTCATGGGACTGGTGTGAGAACTAAAACAGTTATTAGCTTGATTTTAAAGTAGGGTAAATCACGGGACCACGCCGTATAACACGGAACAGGTTTACTCCACATGACCCCTAGTTTAAAGGAAAACAACGCAATGCTTTTTTTTTGGAAAAATGAAGCTATTATAAGACTCAGGTCCCATCACACAATGCAACGCAAGCCGAAGGATAGAGTTTTCCCTTATACTAGCCAAAAATGCTTGATACACGAAATTTCATCTTTTATTATTACTATAAGTGAAGAATCAACTTCGAATATAAATGTATCAATCATAGGCGGCATGGGTACCATATATCATGTCGCCATACTAGTTCTATAATCAAAACTGCATGATGTCGTATTGGAAGTTGGATTTCCATCTATGAACCAAGGCAAGAGATAGTCCTTACCGAATTCGAGACACTCTAGCCCGTGTCTCAGGACTCAGACTCAGGTGAGCCCTAAGAAGCGCCAGGGCCGGTCATCCGTCGATGATTGGCAATACCATAAACTATACGTTAGCCTGCCCTATGGGGCATAAAATAATCTGGTCAGTAATGTCGACCAGAACATTTATCGATATATATATCTGAGGCGCCTCTCTATCCATCAAGTAATAAGCAACATCCACATGAGTACAATGCCAGGGCTTGTAAACGCTGACACCACTCCTAGCTAGAAACTAAAATATGTCCATTTCCCTGGGGGTCCTTCTCCCGCTTCTGGTTCATACTGGGGTGTGAGGCTCGCGAAGAAACGTTGTACACAAAGCTATGCCTAAAATGGGTTGTGCTTTGATCATCTACCATAAGGCTCTGCTTTTCAACAAAAGCCTTGATCATTTGCATCTTAGCATGCCACATTGTCAGTCCATACCATACCATTGATTTCTACCAATATATAACCTCTAAGCTCGTACGTCTTAGAGAAGGGTGTTAAGCAAGAGAATAAATTCTCCGCCACCAAACAGATACATATTTAGCAGAGATCAATGAATACAACATAAAGGAATACAACGTCAAACATACCATCCATCTACAAGTCTGTTTTGGGTCTGAACGAAACCGGAGGCACCTTATTCCTCGTCCCATATGTCCAATATAGAAGAAAGGTCCTCGCATATCCATCGATCTCCAAGTACGTTTGGACGATCACCACTTAGTACCTTGTCTTAGGTGTACGGCCCAATCAAGACATCAGTAATCACCCAAACGATGTGAAGAAATCCAGTCTTCAACCACCGTCTTCATCTTCGACTCTCAATCGTCGTAGAAATTATTCAAAATGGGTTAAACCCGGTCTTTCCGAATAACTCGCGTATTTTATAATCAAGTGCTATAAAAACACATCATACGCCTCATTCCAATTCAGAATATTCTTTTAATAAAATATTCACATTTTTAGGGAAAGGTTCCTATTAATTTTATCAAAGATAAAGTCTTTAGATTTATTCTTTAATCTTCTTGAATTTAACAAGATACATTAAAACACCAATTTAGGTTTAATCTCCAAAAATCATTATTTAATGATTATTCAAATTTAGAAATTAATCTTATCTTTAACTGGGTTAAATAACAAATGTCACTAAAAACAAAGTTCACGACAAACCCAAAAATCACCTTCCATTAAATATAGAATCTTCACAGAAATCAAATCAATATATATTCGATATAATTTTCTATATCAGATAATAACATAAATGAAATAACGGCAAAGCCTTTTAAATTCCATATATAGTAATGGTCTTCTTTTACAGAAGCTCATCTCGATTATTATTAAATCGAATTCCATTCAATTCCAATTCCTTCTACTAAATTGGAAATCTTTACTTTGGAAAATTTCCATTTAAATCTTAATAAAAGATTTATAAATTCCAAATTATATTTTCACTGTTAATTGGGTTAAAGAACAAATGTCGTTAAAAACACTGTTCACAATAAACCTAAATCACATTTCATTTTATTCCAATTACTAAATATAATTGGAAACTCTAATAACCTTAATTAAAAGATTTATAAATTCCAAAATTATATTCTATTTAATTCCAATTTAATATTAATTGGAAAACTTCATTAAATCTTATTTAAAAGATTTATTCTTTTCTAATCGGGGTTTAAGAATAATGTTATTAAAGACACAGTTCACGACAACCCAAATCCAATTTATTCTCTTTAATTCTAATTAAATATTAATTAATTGGATTTTTATTCTAGTTAATAACTAGTTCATTTTTGATAAAAATATATTTTTTTCTTTATAAAATTGGAATTTTCATCCAAATTCATTCCAAATCATTTACTATGATTTTACACAATTTTTCCATATTTTTAATAAATTTAATATCGCCCGTACAGTCGGTTTCCAGTATCGGCCACCGAACTGCATCCATAGCGACCTTTTCTGAAATTAATTTAGACATATTTCCAAATCTAACCGTTAGATTTAAAATCTCTTATATTCATTGGAAAGCTCTTTTCGATACGAACCCAACGGTTCCGGTTTTAGGAGAATCCGACGGTCGGATTTCCCGTTACATCCAATTGAAGTTAATGGTCGAAAATCGCAAACGGTCGCTGCGCGGCGCGTTCTATTCAAGCCATTAATTATATATATTATATATATTTCGTCGATTTCCAATTAATACGTATTTTATAAATCGTTTATAAATTCATTTTAAAACGATTCCAACTTTATTTTCAATTTTAAATCAATATTTAATATTCTATATCTTTATTTTCCAATCTTTTCAAATGAAACAAAACTACATTAAAAATGTAACCTTTATTTTCTAATGTTACTAGTAAAACAGAACAACAAAAAAATGATTTTTCTTATCTAATCTTTTTATTGAAACAAAATGACAATACAAATATGTTCTTTCTATTCTAATCTTTTTGTTGTAACAAAATGACAATAAAATATGATCTTTCTATTCTAATCTTTTTATTGTAACAAAATGACAATAAAAATATAATCTTTTTATTCTAATCTATTTATTATTACAAAATGACAATAAAAATGTAATATTTTTATTCTAATCTTTTTATTGTAACAAAATGACAATAAAAATATAATCTTTTTATTCTAATATTTTATTGTGACAAAAGGACAATAAAAATATAATCTTTTTATTCTAATCTTTTTATTGTAACAAAATGACAATAGAAATGTAGTCTTTTTATTCTAATCTTTTTATTGTAACAAAAGGACAATAAAAATATAATCTTTTTATTCTAATCTTTTTATTGTAACAAAAAGACAATAAAAATGTATTCTTTTTATTCTAATCTTTTTATTGTAACAAAAGGAAAATAAAAATGTAATCTTTTTATTCTAATCTTTTTATTGTAACAAAATGAAAATAAAAATGTAATCTTTTAATTCTAATCTTTTTATTGTAACAAAATGAAAATAAAAATGTAATTTTTTTATTCTAACAAAATGACAATAAAAATGTAATCTTTTTATTCTAACAAAAGGACAATAAAAATGTAATCTTTTTATTCTAATCTTTTTATTGTAACAAAATGACAATAAAAATATAATCTTTTTATTCTAATCTTTTCATTGTAACAAAATGATATATAATCTTTTTATTGTAACAAAATGACAATAAAAATGTAATCTTTTTATTCAAATCTTTTTATTGTAACAAAAGGACAATAAAAATATTATCTTTTTATTCTAATCTTTTTATTGTAACGAAACGACAATAAAAATATAATCTTTTTATTCTAATCTTTTTGTTGTAACAAAACGACAATAAAAATATAATCTTTTTATTCTAATCTTTTGTAATGGCCCGAATTTTGAGTTGACTAATTACACCACACGTCCAACCCAAATTGCACAGAAATACGAATCATTAGTAGAAAGAAGTTAGAGGATGAGAAATAGAAAGAAAGAAATATTAGAAAAGAAGAAAACGAAGAACATAAATCTCACAGCGGAACGAATAAAATATATTATATAACATAATCTTTGAAATACAAATCTGTTTTGAATATAAATACAATCATCAGAGCACGACAGTTATTCCTGGAACAATTATAAACACCTGTTTACAGATACAACATAGTACAGAGCGGAAAATGTGATAGTCTATAGCTAATTGTTGAAGCCTCGTGCTTCCAGCTCTTCAAGGTGAATCTGAAAAATCCCGACTACTTGACTGCCCGTACAAATTTGGGCACCCAAGAGTTTAGGGAAAATAAACAAAATAAACTCTGGGTTAGTCATGAGACTGATGTGAGTAAACTCCAACCATTGGTTTAATTTTAAAAAATCCTTTCGAAAGAAAAGAAAATCGTAAGGCCGATCCACACACAAATACGGATGATTTTTACCCTACGATAACCAAAAACTCTTCGATATGAAAATCCAGTGATATTATAATAATGTCTAATCAAATAAATAGAATCTAGCAGAACGCTTGCATCTCAAACTCCATATATAATATAAAATCAAAAATCGCAGGGCGCTTATTAGAGATTGGATTACCAACATGACAAGGTATGGAACCACCTTCTGATAGTGTATCTCTAGAGGGGAATATACTGGGTTCAATAAGAACGTCTTGCAACCCGGCCCACATATGGCTGGTCACTCATTTAACTTGAGTGTACCGAGCATATTATCACCAACGGTTGTGATCTGCAACCGTTACCAAAAGCATACATCAGCGAATAGAATAAGAAGCAAATGAAATTTCTCTAGATCAGGTGATAATACCCCTAATGGGAGTAACCCATATGGTCATGCCGCTCGCTCAATTTTTGTCATTTCCCGGGTGATGAAGCTTGAGGTCACGATTATCTTTTTAGAACATCCTGTCACCATTTGCTTTGAATGCCACATCATCAGATCCGTCCATATACATTGTCCTGGGACTGGACAAACTGAACGCACCATTCCATCAATCCATCTTGGGCAATCTCTACCCAGGATTAATAGAACAGCCCTTGCATTTTACTCCGTCTTCAATCATCTTTAGCATAAGTTGATTCGTAATGCTTATGCCAATACGGAGTGGTTTTCAGATGTTAAATCTGATCCCGGTCTCTCCATATTGACAACGGATGTATAAAGTAAATCAAAACTTTGATAGTCGGTGATTTAACTATCAAAGAAACATCCATACAATCAACGGTCCTATTTCCAATTGGAAATTCTACCGATCAAACAACAGACAACACTGGCCCCTTTTTATATTAGTTCTTTATTATATTATCGATTTCAATTTCCCTTTTTCCGTCTTTCGTATCCTTTCAAGCTCTATTTCTCTCCCAATTCTTGGAAAAACATTTCCAATGTAACAACCTGCTCATTCGACAATAATATATTTAAATATTTTATTTAAATATAACGTCGTTGATCGTTAATCGATGTGTGTTCAAAAAGTGAAATTTTGCATATGGTCGAATTTGGACTCAAAACCACTTCCATTGAGTACGGAGCATCGTTTACGACCTTTTTGACTATAAGCATCGATATGTTCCGAGCTTCAGAATTTTGGCACTTTGGGCTAGGGCTTGGTTGAGCTAACCTAGCTCATCATATAACCCCTCCTAGCTCTCTCCTCCTTCATTCATTCTCATTTCAACAAAGAAATAGAAGTGTGGAGAGGGAATGGGAAATAGAAATTCCCTAATCCCTAGCTAGATCGTGGAGCTCCAATTCTTTTCGAAATCAAGTGCAAATCCAAAGAAAAGCTTAGGTAAGCTCCTCTCCATCTTCTCCAACCTATTCTCTCTTCAATTTCTGAAATTTCCTATGACCTATTTCATAGGAGATTCATGTATATGGGTTTAGGTTGAAGGTTCTTGAGCTCTTGTTGATGAGAGGTTGATTTAGCAAAGCTTTGGCTTGATTTCTATCCTCTAGCAAGCAAAGGTGAGTTCTTTTGAACTCACATCTATGCCACAAGCCATTGGCTTGTACAAGTGTAATTTAGTGTTCATATGAGCTTGCATATGCTAGTTAATTGGTTATGTTAGTGTAACTTAGCTGATTCCATGTTTCATGTTTCATTGAGTTGACAACTTATGATATGGATCGTTCATACGATCCAATGTATATGATATGAGTTGATTTAAGTGATGTTGTGAAGCTCCGTTGTCCCCCGGCACGTTCTAAGTCTTCACAAGTCGCTTGAATCGCTTTGATATGCTTTTGATTGTTCGTTTGAAATCGAGATTATGACATGTGTTATTCACACGATCAATACACATGATTTGAATCGATTAAGTGGTGTCGTGAAGTACCATTGTCGTACCCGGTAAGTTCCAAGACTTCACAATCTGCTTATATCGTGTTTATTCGTTTTGGTTTGGAATTTTGTTCATTTTATATTCTATAATCCAAACCAATGCATTCGAGCTTTGCGAGTTGATACGGTGGATCAAAGAGGTCTCATTGTTGTCCCGAAGAAGTCACGAGCCTCGACGATCGGCGCCAGACACTCACGGGGGAGCAAATCCCCCTAAGTTTGACCTGGGCAACGGCCCAGGTCAGGACCGGTCGACTGGCCCAAATGGGGCGGTCGACCGGTTTTCTTTCTGTTTGAAAACGGTCGACTGCCCCTCTTGGGCCGGTCGACCGGTCTCGGTTCAGCCTGGGCAATTGCCCAGGCCAGAACCGGTCGACCGGTTTGGCTTAGCCTATGCAATTTTGCCCAGGCCCGACTCTATTTCGATCGTGCGCCCCCGCGCACGATCCCGCTTGTTTCCAGACTCCTCCTTGGCTCTTCCATGCATGTCGACGGTCTTCGAATTCACCGGAGATCATCGTAAAACCGTGCGCTCCTTTTGGTATATCGAATTTATTCGATACTCTTGTTAAGATGATTCACGCCATTAAAACGTGGATAATCGACTCGATATCCTTTGAGCCTATTCCGTTGTAGTTTAAAACCTTCGGGTGCTAGTTTGGGATCTCGATTCGTTCGTTGATCGAAATTACAACCGTTATCCCTTTGATTTCATGTATGTTGTTGTAATGTGAACTATGCGTTTATCGATCACCTTGATGATTGTACTTTGGCCGATGACCCCTAGTTTTGTGTCTTTGTTTCCTACCGCTCCAAGGTGAATTTCTAATTGTTTCTTAACGTCATTGGATTCACTAACGAGCTATATGTATATTTGATTTATCGAATTTACATTTGATGATTTATGATTTGAATTCATGTCATTGTGACGTGAATCCCCTTGATCGATTTACCTCGGCAATCGTACTATTGTTTATTGCCACTTTGAAGTTATATAAAGAGATTTTATGTTATTAGTAGATATCAAATTCTTGTACTAAAATGGTTTCCAATCTTACTTCATTATATGAAGCTAATTTACGAAATCGTTTTATGAACCTTCTTCAAATCTACTAGTATATATTTTATAAACCTTTTCTCGTTCGTATGAGAAATCTAATTAAACGTCTTAGTAAAATCAAGGACTATTAACCCTTGCTTTTGCTTCGATGGTTAATTCTTGGACTCGTCCGACCGAAAACCGTGGCAATGCTCATTCTATGATTTTCTCTGTTTTGAATAGGAACCAACTACAAGTGTGTAAATATTCGAGAATAGCATGTGGTTATGGGACATGTTGCTATTTTCTTATATTAACTAGCTCGGAGAAATTTCTATTCACCCGGATCCATGGTATCCGCCTCCGTGACTCATGTTTCGTGGTCCTCGATCGCCCGAGTGGGAGTTACGATTCTTGGATTTCACCTATGGGAATTCAGTCCAACTTTCTGTAATTTATGATGTATTTCTAGAGATTTCACGATTTATGTGTTTTCTCTCTTCCGGGGTCACGACCCGGCTCTGTGGGGAGCTTCGGCTCAAACATATAGGTTCGCTACATAGAGATCGTTTCTCATCTGGGAGGTATCCACTTTTATGATGTTTTCTGGATTTCGAGTGATTTTTGGATTCTTGATTACTTTGACGCGATGTGCGTCAATTTGAGAAATGATTTATGATTCATGATTTACTTTGATGTGATGGTCATCAATTTGATGTGTAATTGACATTCCGCTGTCATTCATGTGTTTAGTTTATTTGGCATTCCGTTGTCATTCATGTGTTTAGTTTATTTGGCATTCCGCTGCCAATTCCTGTTGTGTGCTATTATTTGAATGTTGCATTCTATATTAGCTAGGAGATTATTTAGAGATATTTATGTGCTGACATTCCATTGTCATTTCCTGATTGTGTCGACATGCCATGTTCTTGTCATCCTATGTTATATCTCTTGTTATCTCAGTTTATTTGATAAGTATAGCTAGACTGATCCGTTTATTGTTTATTTCCTTATAAATAATACTCGGGGTCAGGCCGAGTCATTTTAGGTACTCCTCTGGGTCGTAGAATTGATCTTCCGCTTTCAGCTTGCTACTCTGTCTCCGCAACTTTATGTACTATTGTACCTATGACATTATCTATCGTTGTGTACATATTCTTTTATTTAGATCATGGTACATGTATTAGTGGATCTTTGTTGACCACTATCTTGTTGTACACATTCTTGGTTTATTCATATCTATTCCACCTTTGTGATATGATTATTCTGTGTCTGGCTTTGAGATATACCATATTTATATTGTTGTTGTTGCCTATTTTATACTGCTTTCCGGATTGCATATAGCCGTTGTGTAGTTGCCATATGTGCCGAATGGTCATGTCGAAATTTTAATCGGTATCAGAATTCGATGTGCATTCCTCACATGGAGCAATCATACAATCGGTCGCTCTTCACAAACCTCATTCTCCGTTATGGTCTACGACATTTCTCTGAAATGAACTGGATGATAGTGTGTATAGAGGCGGGGCATTACATCCAATATCCTAATTTCTTTATTCGAGAAAAATATCTCTTATTCCGGTTAGAAAACAATTCTAAACATTCACGAAATCCTTATTTTCTATATTCAGGAAATATACCTTATTAATATCGAAATATATTTCCATCTTCAATTTCTTAATCCCTCGTTGACAAATTCATTTCATTTTCTATGTGTAGAAAATATCTTTCATTTTATTCGGGGAAAAACATTTCAAAATCTTTTTAATTAACACAATGTTACGAAACATCGTTATTATAACTCAACCCGTTTATCATATATTAACTAACCATATTGCTAACCAATCTTCACTATCGAACCTTAACCATTCCTCCATCAATCATGAAGTCAATCAAGTTGGGGTATAATTACCTTCAGACCTTAATTGAACAACATTCTTAACTTTGAAATTGTCAAAGCTCACAACTTCAAACAAAACATCGCTTACGCGACTCTCAGATCCAATCTAAGAATCCACTTCTTTTACGGAAAAATATTGATTATAACGGCAGCGTTATAATCGCTGTTTCCAAATATTTGATTTATAAAACATTTATCATAACGGCAGCGTTAAAATCGCTGTTTAGATTTACAAAACATTTATTATAACAACAGCGTTATAATCGCTGTTTAGATTTGCAAAACATTTATTATAACAACAGTGTTTATAATCGCTGTTTAGATTTACAAAACATTTATTATAACAACAACGTTTATAATCGTTGTTTAGATTTATAACGGTAGTGTTATAATCGTTGTTCCCAAATAATTGGTATATAAAAATATAACTTGTACTTACTAATTAAATTAATAAGTAAATAAATAAATTTGATTCAAAACGGAAAGTAAAAATAACTACTTCAATAAATTCGATATAATCGAATTCCAATAAATAACTCTCTCCCTCGAATAATCTATATCCGATTTATATTCATAATTTCGGAATTTATCTACCATTTCAAGTTAATTCAAATTTCGAATTCACTTTTGAATTTATCATTTCCAAATCATTACCAAATTCCTTTATAACCATTCTAGTCTACAAAACATTATCACACTTTATATTCTGAATTTTTTGAACTAAAACTCATCGATTTCTTTTAAAACAATTGCCCATTGCCCTTTTTATTCAATTCTCAATCTGGATTCATATTTCTAGTCTAAATTTCCTTTATAGATATTCCATTAGCAAAATATTTACTTTAAACCATTATTCACTTTAATCATGAATACATTTCTTTTATATACAATCAAATCAGTTTGATTTCGTACTTATAATTTGCTAAGTTCAAATCTCTTTTCAAATATTGGTTTCAAAACCGATTTCCACTTTCCCGTATAAATTCATATTTATATTTCAATTTATCCATTGATAAATTATTCACTTAATTTATACTCTTATTTATAAACAACTTCTTGATTTATCCATTTGACCAGGTTTCTATTTTCAACTCTATTTGAAATTTTATTTCTAATTTGGGAATAAATTCCATTTTTAAATCCCAATATCCTTCTCCACATTCGAAAATTTTCTACGGTATTTAGAACACCCAGTTTCTAGGGCCAGTGTAATTCAAACACAACATATCCAATCATGGATTATATAAACACACCATATATCACAATCAAACAAAAACAGTAATATAAATGTTGAGGAATCCAGTTGGATCCCTCCAACCTGTTTCCCTGCATCCACAGATGTTAATGAACACAAATATCATCAATTCTATTTTAATAGGGTAATAAAATCTATATTCAATCAATGGTTTCTATGTTAATCATTTCAACCAAATAGCAATCATTCATACAAACACCCATCATACAGTATAAAATTACTATAAATAAATTTAAAAACTTGTTTATATAAAAATATAAACGGGTCAGAGTTGGTGAGTTTACTCACCTTGTTTTGCAGTTGACGGTTCTGCTTCTGTTTCATTTTAAAATCAAACAGAAGTTTGATTTGATCACGAAGTTCATGTAGCTCTGTTCTTAGTGAAATCGGTTTCTACAATGGAGATCTTGTCACTACGATTCCAATATGACTGGTCTCATCGGATTCTGTTAACATATGATCGGGTTATAACAGCTATAATCTTATATAATTTAGATTTCACATATATATTAACTAATTAAAATTAATGTTTTAAATCACCGGTTTAATTTAAAGCTGTTACTCATCTTATCTTTCCTAACATCACAAAAATACCTCGATTTTCATCCGTTTGTCATTCACTAGTTATTTTCCATTAATTCAGCAATTATCTTAAAATTATTCCTAAACCACATCTTAAGTTTACTAACCATCGATCCTTGCCCAAAATTTATTTACACCACCAGACTCCCCTTAACCATGGTTTCGTTGATTCATCTTAACCTTAACATTAAACAGCTAAATTATGGTTAATCACGGATGCCAGTTTCACTTTTTACTGTGTCAAATTACGATTACCCTTCAAACTTATCTTCCTTGATTTCATTGTCTTTCCAAATTAAAACTTCTGAAGCCGCTCCAGTAACCATCTAACTTCTCATTCTAAAAAAAACAACACTTAAACATTTTAAATCATAAACACACCTTAATTCACGTCTTAGCTGCATCCACCTCCTTTAGTAGAAACACAGCTCGCAAGCAGTGAACGTACCCAACCATTTGCATAAAATCTTTGATCTTGCCATCCATGTTACACGTCCTTAACCCCATGCTGAAGACCGCAAATTCTATCACTCTAGGAAATGAATTCATTACAGCATCATTGCATCACCGTATCACCAGTATCTCCCACCCCATTCGTAGCTTCCATTCCCACTAGACAACACGGACCTCTGCTTCACCTTTTCCCAACGTTGGCCCACATGCAAATGCCTTACCACTTCGCCCAAACTAAAATCTTCAACCTCCTTATTGACAATAATCTATCCCTCTTCTTCTTGTTAAGCCCAGAATACTTCAAGAACCACCCTCCTCACGACTACAGGCCCCAATCACCAACTTCACTTAGCCCCTCAAAATAATCACCATAGTACAAACCCATCTCCACCGACCATATTGGTAAGCTCACTCAACCAAATCCTACCCGAACGTCCTCCTAAATCACATCTCAATACCACCCTGGTCCTCACGAGCTGCAGCTAAGAGAGGGTGCTACCATGAAGTCGCGGATGGCCAGAGACCACTAGAGTGCCCCTACAGATGTTGACTTACTTCCCTCGTCACACGGGACCCAAATCAACTCCACAAATTTAGGTTCAGTGCTTTAAACCTCAATTGAAATTAACCCTAGTTCCTGCTGTTTGAACTGGAGTTCCAAAAAGGATCTCGTCGCACACGTTGAAAGCTTCAGGATTACAAAAAATCCGCTAGTATCAGGATCCAAGTTTAGATATACGTATATACCTATATATTATTTTTATTTTAGTTTCCTTTTTAAGTGGAGGACTTTCGAAGAAACAGCCTTCAGATAAATGGAAAATGCGAAAAGGAATCTGGGAATTTGGGTTTTAAGTTTGGCTGAAATTTATAGATGGAGATGGTAGAATTTCATTGAATTTTTGAGGAAAGCGTTTTTGTCTTTGTTTGTTGAAGGAAAGTAAAAGAATATGGTCAGCTTGTTTTATTTATAACGATTTGAGTGGCTTGTTACGCACGGATCTGAAATTACTTGGAAGGCACGGTAGTTGTTGGCTTAGTACCCACGGTTTCAAAACACTTGAGATGCACGGTTGAAATAAAATGGTTATGAGAGAGGGCTTGCTGAGGTGTACACGGTACGGTGGAAATTTTAATTTATTTGTTTAATCTAAGATGTTTATGAACTATACATCTTGTGTACCCACTTACTCCGTTCGCTTACGAACTCCTAACAAAAAAAATAAAAATAGCTTTATGACGAGCAATGTGCCAGAATTTCAAAACTATAAATAAATATATCAATTAACTTATTCTATAAAATCCTGGAAATGCTTATATGGGGTGTAGATTACTTCAAGTAAAAAGTTGCTTATTTTCTAAATTAAAAATTACAGTAAAATTCTAAAAATTAAATTATAACTACATCTCAAAAATCTTGTCCAAATTCGAAACCAATATTTAATTATATTAAATAAACGGTTATGGCTTATACACGACTCCACAACAACTTTACAGAAATTTGATTTGGACATAACTTACAATCTATAAGACGAAATTTCGATTTTCACTTCCATTAGAAAGATATGTTCAAATAGATCCGAAAGGTTTTTATTTCAAAGAAATCCGACTTGTATTGAATTCTGTATATCCAATTGAAGTTCAAAACATCAAATTACGAACTACCGCAACGTTACGAGCTCGATTTAAATTATATTATAAATTATACGTTCTAACATCGTTTAATTAAATAAATCCCTTATAATTATCATTTTATAATTCAAATATAATATTTAAAAAAAATTAAATATTCAGAATTTAATGGTTCAAAAATCTGGGTCGTTACATTTCTTCCCCCTTAAAATAATTTCGTCCTCGAAATTGCTAAGCATTAAAAATGCTGTAACTCTAACTCCTCATAACCTACTTAGTTGAAATCTTATATTCCATATCTTCATAACCCAGTTCTTACCTGACCTTCGAATTCTCATACCAATGCTCGACTATTCATAATTCTTTCCAAATGACCTATCCACCATTTTGGACAGTCCATCATCACTTTCTTATCTTCAATCCATATGCTCTCCTGCATATTCACACCCATTCTAATTGATTTTAAATCCATTTATCAATTTCATGATTCCACTTGATATTTTATTCACCAATTCTGGTTTTCTTATTTCAGTTACAATTAACACTCGATTTTAAATTATCAGAAAATCTCTTAAAAAAATTTAACTCTTTAAATTTTCGAAAAATTTCGCCAGCATCTCCTTTGCATGGCTCAATCGGTACAACCACAACTCATCTTTTTAGGCCTTCTCCAATCCAAAAGAAAATCAAAAAGCCAAGCGGCTTTCCCCATAGGCTCATAAAACCATCATACTCAAGTAATATTGTAAATATGTACCTTTTTGTCAGGTATAATTCTATATCTCTTGCATTTTCTTCCATTCAATATCTGCTCAGCATACATATATCCATTTCCAGTTGGTTTCAAATCAATCCAACTTCTCGTTGTTTTTACTCATTAATCAACTTCTGATTAGTTCACTTCCATTCTATCAATTCAAACTTGATTTCTATTTCCAAAATCAATCCACTTATTCTGCTTGGGCTCAAAAATAACTTAACTCCAATTAACGACATCCAATATATATGTATTCAACTTGTTTCGTATAAGCCGAATCTATTTTAATAGCTCAAATCTTAAATATTTCCCTTATTACCATATTTAGTCTCATTTGAGGTTATCTCCATCTAATCCAATTTTATTTAACTTGGCTTAAGTCAAATTTTAATTCATTTGATTCACTTTCACCATTTCAATTTATTTAATTAACACAAGTTGAATACAAATTCAGAATTCAAATTCCCGGCATTTGTTTTCAAATCAGTTTTGAAATCAATTATATAAATATCAAATCTCATTTGGAATTTTAATTCAAATCATGGTTTTCTTTTCTCAAAACAATTCATAACCAACTTTAAGGTAGCAATCCATCACTTAGAAACTTGAAAATGAACACCGATGATGTCCGGATCATCATCGGAATTATTTTCCAGCGACTAAAGTGAGTTCAGTGCTTAATTACTTTTCGAAATCCATTTAAACCAGTTTTACTCAAAAATCCTTCAAAATAATATTATATTACTTTTTAAAAATATTTCAGAAAATATTTCTTAACATCCGGGATTTAAAATTCCGAATCTGGTTTAAACTTAATCTTGATTTATCTCATTTGTATACATTATCCGTATACAAAATATATAACCATATCAATATTTCATAATTCCATTTGATTGTAATAACAATCAACACATTCATATATAATAATTCAGAAATTATTCCTTTATATCAAAATAACTTTTGGGCAAAATTATTTCATTTACCCGTTTTAAAACAATACTGTATCGAATTGCTCTGTTCGAGAGTTTAGAAACACCTATCGATACAGTTGTACATCCTGTATCGACCAGAGTTCATAAATCACTCAACAAACCAGTCAACATAGTATAAAACATTTTTATATCAAATCTACAAAAACACGCTCATATATATATATACTCAAACACAATCTAGGGTATTACTAACCCTATCTCTATTGAGTTACGCCACAGAGCCAAGGTTACTACTCAACCGTTAGCTCTGATACCAACTGTAATGGCCCAAATTTCGGTACTCTTTGAGTTGACTAATTACAATTTACACCACACGTCCAACCCAAATTGCATAGAAATACGAATCATTAATAGAAGAAGTTAGAGGATGAGAAATAGAAAGAAAGAAATACTAGAATAGAAGAAAAGGAAGAACAAAAAACTCACAGCGGAACGAATAAAATATATTATATAACATAATATTTGAAATACAAATCTGTTTTGAATATACATACCATCATCAGAGCACGACAGTTATTCCTAGAACAATTATAAACACCTGTTTCCAGATACAACATAGTACATAGCGGAAAATGTGATAGTCTATAGCTAATTGTTGAAGCCTCGTGCTTCCAGCTCTTCCAAGTGAATCTGAAAAATCCCGAATACTTAACTGCCCGTACAAATTTTGGCATCCAAGAGTTTAGGGAAAATAAACAAAATAAACTCTGGGTCAGTCATGGGACTGATGTGAGTAAACTCCAACCATTGGTTTAATTTTTAAAAATCCTTTCGAAAGAAAAGATAATCGTAAGACCGATCCACACACAAATACGGATGATTTTTACCCTACGATAACCAAAAACACTTTGATATGAAAATCAGTGATATTATAATAACGTCTAATCAAATAAATAGAATCTAGCGGAATGCTTGCATCTCACGCTCCACATATAATATAAAATCAAAAACCGCAGGGCGCTTATTGGAGGTTGCATTTCCAACATGACAAGGTATGGAACCACCTTCCGATAGTGTATCTCTAGAGGGGAATACATTGGGTTCAACAAGAACGTCTTGCAACCCGGCCCACACATGGCTGGTCACTCATTTAACTTGAGTGTACCGAGCATATTATCACCAACGGTTGAGATCAACAACCGTTACCGAAAGCATACAGCTGCGAATAGAATAAGAAGCAAATGAAATTTCTCTAGATCAGGTGATAATACCCCTAATGGGAATGACCCACATGGCCATGCTGCCTGCCCGATTTTTGTCATTTCCCGGGTGATGAAGCTTAAGGTCACAATTATCTTTTTAGAACATCCTGTCACCATTTCCTTTGAATGCCACATCATCGGATCCGTCCATATACATTGTCCTGGGACTGGAAAAACTGAACGCACCATTCCATCAATCCATCTTGGGCAATTTCTACCCAGGATTAACAGAACAGCCCTTGCATTTTACTCCGTCTTCCATCATCTTTAGCATAAGTTGATTCGTAATGCTTATGCCAATACGGAGTGGTTTTCAGATGTTAAATCTGATCCCGGTCTCTCCATATTGACAACGGCGGTATAAAGTAAATAAAAACTTTGATAGTTGGTGATTTAACTATCAAAGAAACATCCATACAATCAATGGTCCTATTTCCAATTGGAAATTCTACCGATCAAACAACAGACAACACTGGCCCCTTTTTATATTAGTTCTTTATTATATTATGGATTTCAATTTCCCTTTTTCCCTCTTTCATATCCTTTCAAGCTCTATTTCTCTCTCGATTCTTGGAAAAACATTTCGAGTATCCTAATTTCTTTATTCGAGAAAAATATCTCTTATTCCAGTTAGAAAACAATTCTAAACATTCACGAAATCCTTATTTTTTATATTTACGAAATATACCTTATTAATATCGGAAAATATTTCCATCTTCAATTTCTTAATCCCTCGTTGACAAATTCATTTCATTTTCTATGCGTAGAAAATATCTTTCATTTTATTCGAGAAAAACATTTCAAAATCCTTTTAATTAACACAATGTTATGAAACATCGTTATTATAAGTCAACCCGTTTATCATATGTTAACTAGCCATATTGCTAACCAATCTTCACTATCGAACCTTAACCATTCCTCCATCAATCATGAAGTCAATCAAGTTGGGGTATAATTACCACTCAGACCTTAATTGAACAACATTCTTAACTTTGAAATTGTCAAAGCTCACAACTTCAAACAAAACATCGCTTACGCGACTCTCAGATCCAATCTAAGAATCCACTTCTTTTACGGAAAAATATTGATTATAACGGCAACGTTATAATCGCTGTTTCCAAATATTTGATTTATAAAACATTTATCATAACGGCAGCGTTAAAATCGCTGTTTAGATTTACAAAACATTTATTATAACAACAACGTTATAATCGCTGTTTAGAACAACGTTTATAATCGCTGTTTAGATTTACAAAACATTTATTATAACAACAACGTTTATAATCGCTGTTTAGATTTATAACGGTAGTGTTATAATCATTAGTCCCAAATAATTGGTATATAAAAATATAACTTGTACTTTCTAATTAAATTAATAAGTAAATAAATAAATTTGATTCAAAACACAAAGTAAAAATAACTACTTCCTTAAATTCGATATAATCGAATTCCAATAAATAACTCTCTCTCTCTCTCTGTCTCTCTCTCGAATAATCTATATCCGATATATATTCATAATTTCAGAATTTATCTACGATTTCAAGTTAATTCAAATTTCGAATTCACTTTTGAATTTATCATTTCCAAGTCATTACCAAATTCCTTTATAACCATTCTAGTCTACAAAACATTATCACACTTTATATTCTGAATTTTTTGAACTAAAACTCATCGATTTCTTTTAAAACGATTGCCCATTGCCCTTTTTTATTCAATTCCCAATCTGGATTCATATTTCAAGTCTAAATTTCCTTTTATAGATATTCCATTAGAAAAATATTTACTTAAACCATTATTCACTTTAATCGTGAATATATTTCTTTTATATATGATCAAATCAGTTTGATTTCGTACTTATAATTTGCTAAGTTCAAATCTCTTTTCAAATATTGGTTTCAAAACCGATTTCCACTTTCCCGTATAAATTCATATTTAATTTTATATTTCAATTTATCCATTGATAAATTATTCACTTAATTTATACTCTTATTTATAAACAACTTCTTGATTTATCCATTTGACCAGGTTTCTATTTTCAACTCTATTTGAAATTTTATTTCTAATTTGGGAATAAATTCCATTTTTAAATCCCAATATCCTTCACCACATTTGAAAATATTCTACGGTATTTAGAACACCCAGTTTCTAGGGCCAGTGTAATTCAAACACAACATATCCAATCACGAATTATATAACACACCATATATCACAATCAAACAAAAACAGTAATATAAATGTTGACGAATCCAGTTGGGTCCCTCTAACCTGTTTCCCTGAATCCACAAATGTTAATGAACACAAATATCATCAATTCTATTTTATTTTATTTTTTGAGCAAAAATGTGTGATCTTCCAAAAGGAAGGGAGCACACATATATATAAAACAAATAAGGTGATACAAATATCCAAAAACAGACCCAAGACAAAAGACTAAGATAGAAATGTAAGGGAAAATAGATAGATGAGTTCCGGCAAGGCCACCACCCATCATACTTCCTTATCGAATTCCGGCAAGGCCACCACCCGATAAGAAGTATATCTATTCCCATACATATATCAATCTAAGTGCTAAAGCAAGTGGTGTAACAAATCACCAAAAAATACAAACACCCCTACTCCTCCTACACCAATATATCCAAAGCAAGTCTAAAATGAACAATCCAAACAGCAACTCCAAAAGCTCCACAGTTAAATCTACCACCTGTAATCTGAAAAACTGAAACAAAATTATCAGTACCTTACACATATATATATATATGAATATATGTCTATACTTAAACATATATAGACATAAATCCATATATACATGTATAGAGAGAAGGACATAAGAAACAACAAACAAATAGTAAAGTGTCCACACAAGCAAAAAGGAATCACCAACCCAGTCGAGGACTATAACATCTAAAATATCTATTAATACGAATGAATAAACTCAAGTTATATCTGACTTTGATCAGAAAACGCCCAAATTGCAATTCACTAAATGGTTTATAATTCGAATTAGACAACCAAAATAGACAGAAATTTACAATGTTAATAATTAAATTATCCTTAGATACAGAGATTGAATGGAAGATTCTCTGGTTCCTTTCCACCCAAATGAACCAACTAATGAAAATTATTAAAGAATCCAATATGTATTTCTGTCTAGAATTGTAACGTAATCTATAACAATACCAATAATCAAAACAGTTACTAAAGGAATTAAAACAGTCAAAGGTAAAAATCCTAATAATCATATTAAAAATTGAAAAGGTCAAATGACAAGAGAAAAATAAATGATCTACATCCTCCTCTCCATAATTACAAAAACAACATTTTACATCAAAATTAGCATTTTTCTTTTTTAATAACACAATCGTATTGAGCTTTTTATGGGTGATTAACCACATTAGGAACTTTGCTTTAGGTGTAGAATTAGATTTCCATAAAAATTTAAAGGGATATAATGAAATACCAGAAAAATTAATAAAACTATACATAGATTTAACAGTGAAAACACAACTCTTATCTAAACCCCAGCTAATAGAATCTCCATTCTTGTCCAATTGGTACAAAGCTAGCTTAGCTTTAAGTAAGGCCAATTGTCTTAATAAATCTTCTTCCAAAATATTATCGAATGAGAAATCCCACGGCGGATCCAAATCTGGTTTGTAAACATCCTTAATTAAAGCATTCTTAAATCTACAAATGTTAAAAAGCTTACTAAATTCAATTTTTAACGGCACTCTAGATATCCAAGCATCATGCCAAAAAAAAGTAAGGTTTCCTGAATGAACTAAAACTTTGCAACCTAAATTAAAAAAGACAAAACAATTCAAAACAGACTTCCAAAAATGAGATAATCTATTGTCCCACCCCCCACTATTTCCGATAATGAACTCTCCACTTGAGTAGTAGGATTTGGAAACGATAGATTTCCAATAAGCCTTCACATCTGGACATCTAAATTTCCATAACCATTTAGCTAGCAAAGCAGAGTTAAAATTATGTAGATTTATGATCCCCAGCCCCCCCTCTATCTTAGGTTTACAGCACATGTCCCAATTAACTAGGCATTTATAACCTCTACAATTAGAATCCCCATTCCAAAGGTAATTACGCCTAATCCTATCAATCTTCTCAATGACCCAATTAGGAAATTGATGAACAGCCATCCAATAAGAGGGAATAGCCGTTAGAACCGAATTGACTAGGACTAATCTACCTGCTCTAGACAGAAATCTATTATTCCAGCTAGATAATCTATTACTAATCTTATCAATGATGACTATCCAATCTTCCTTCTTAAGCTTCGACGGTCTTATTTTAAAACCTAAATAATCAAAAGGAAATTTCATAATCGAACAGTTCAAAGTGTTGGCTACCAAAGACTCAACATTGTTAAAATCATTAAGAACCATCACAGCACTTTTATCAAAATTTATTCTAAGACCAGATAACATCTCAAAACAGTAAAGAATAAATTTAAGAGCAATGATATGCTCAGGTAAATAGGAAGAAAATAATAATGTATCATCTGCAAATTGAAGAATCGATAATACATTATTAAAATCTTCATTCCCAACATTACCTAGAATACCTAATCTCCCCGCCCTCTTAATTATTCTAGAGAAGACATCAACCGCTAAGTAAAATAAAAAAGGCGATAATGGGTCGCCTTGTCTAAGTCCCCTCTTGGATTGTATCTTCTTACCCACTACCCCATTCACAACGATGTTAGAACATCCAGACTTAAGCAATAATAAGATCCAGTTAGTCCACCTAACACTAAAACCCCTAGCGAGACATAATTCGCATATAAAATCCCAATCTATTGAATCAAAAGCCTTCTCAAAGTCTAACTTCAAAATGGCACACGATATATTATTCTTACAACAGGCATTAATGTATTCCTGTACCGCTGCAACTCCATCTACTATATTTCTACCTTTAATAAAAGCAGTTTGTGAGCAGTCAATGAGGTCATTCATCTTACTGCTCAACCTATTCGCTAGGACTTTTGAAATGATCTTAACAGAAACATTAATAAGAGAAATAGGCCTAAAATCTTTAAGAGAATTAGCCCCCTCTCTCTTATGAATAAGGATTACGTTCGCAAAATTAAAACTTCCTAAGCGTAGTTCGCCATTATAAAATTCATTAAATAAATCAATAATATCAGACTTTAAAATTTCCCAAAATTGCTTGTAAAAATTAACTGAAAAACCATCAGGCCCAGGAGCTTTGTCATTAGGCATATCGCTAATTGCCTTCCAAATCTCCTGTTCAGAAAAAGGTTCATCTAGACTATCAAGATTAATCCTATTTTCATAAGGATATAGTTCCATCCATCTAACATTTGTTCTTCTCTTAATCTTTGAACCAAAAATCTGTTTGTAGTAACTGGAGAAAGCTTCATTCAAATCCTTCTGTAGGGTCAGTTCCGCATCATTGACAAAAATAGATTGGATCATATTATCACGTCTCCTTTTATTTGCTACACTATGAAAGAATTTCGTGTTATTATCACCTTCTTTAATCCATTGTACACGAGACCTTTGCCTCCACATAACCTCTTCTTTATCTAAAATCTGTTTGAGATCTTGTCTAAGGTTACTGTATTTATCTTTCTCATTAGAATTTAGGATCCTAGACTCACTAATTTTATCTAAATCTAACAATTCACACATAATCTTATCCTTCTTAAATCTTACACTACCAAAAACGAATTTATTCCAACGCTTGAGGAAAAACCTTAACTTACCTAACTTTGCGACCAAGACCTTCGCACTATTACCCCTATATATATTATTAAAGTAAAATAAGGACTTCCACTTAACAGAAACAAGGTTAATAAAACTAGAATCAAGCAACCACATCTTTTCAAACTTAAAACTATTACTAATAACAATATTTGAATCACATGTAAGGATAATGGGGCAATGATCAGAATGTAGAAGAGGTAAACCTTTGACTCTACAGATCGAAAATCTATCATCTATCTCAGAACTAACAAAAAATCTATCCAATAATGCAAATGAAGGAAAATTACGGACATTCGACCAAGTGAACGATCTATTTCCAAGGGGAATCTCTATTAAATTGTTGTCCAAAATAAAGTCATTAAATTCCTCCATGTCAGAGAAATCACCTTCCCGTGGTGATCTCTCCCCTAAAAATCTGGTAACATTAAAATCTCCCCCCACAATCCAGGGATTAGGGGAAAGATTCCTAAAACTAGAACACTCATCCCATAATACTCTCCTTTCCTCCTTAGTGTGAGGGCCATATACATTAGTGATGCCCAAGAAGGATTTATCAGAAAGGGATTCTAAGATGATATGTAAAGAATGTGTCTTTGGAAACTCGTGTACTAATCTGTATTGATTTTCTTTCCATCCAATCATAATACCTCCCGCAGTACCAATTGACGGAAGACAAGACCAATTACGGAACAAAGTCCCACCCAGCCTAATGTAAAATCTAAAATCTGGACATTCAATTTTAGTTTCTTGAAGTAAGACAATATCAATGTGATAGTCTATAAAAAATTCCTAATTTTAGCACATTTTTTAGGTTCATTAAGTCCCCTAACGTTCCAACTAACAATCCTCATCTACGCAATGAAGAAACCCTCTCTAATTCTCTACTCCTAATATACTCGGCATCCAACTCGATATCAGAGAAAACAAAGGCAGTATCGTTGGCTAACTGAAATAACTGACTAGTAGACAGACTCCCTAAAGCAAAAGGAGAATACTCACTACCAAGGGTTGGAGACATACCTGAGCCCGAATCCAAACTACAACAACTCGTAGCTGGGATCGGGAACTTACCACGCGTCGAAGAAGAAGAACCATGTCTAATCCTCGCACTACGCCGAACCAAGCCAGTACTGGGGGTCTCCCTGCTACGTCTTCTTCTCCTAGTCGAAGGAGAGGAAAAATCTCTACTCTGATAATGATCATCGCTACGTCTCATATCAACATGCACAGTATCAGTAGCCGAAAAAATTGCTACATCTATATCATTTATGCCCGCTGGCATTCTATGATCAACAGACTCGTGCACAATATGATCCATAACTCTACTAGCATCCAATAGAACCTCCTCATGCAATAGAGTGGAATCTATTCCCACCAAACATGTTTTACTGAAGGTAACTCCAGCACTCCCCAACAAACAAAGTAAAACATCGTCCCAACAAAATAAGCAGGAAGTAGGCCTCAAACACAAAGAGCTAATCATCATACCCTTTGCGCTTAACACCAAACTGCATGAACCATTACACCATACCAATCTGCACATATACTGGTCCTCTACTAGTCCCAAACCGACATGTGTCTCCACCAAAACACTCATACTCCTTCTAGTTTGTCCACAGTCAAGCTGATAACTCGCCACATCCCTTTCTACGCCATTAGAGATAAAAACTGGAACTGCATTATTATCCGCACTTCCCTCTATCATCTTCCTCCTCTTTGCAATTTTAACCTTTCCCACTCTATATCCCTTCTTCAGCTTTGAGGAGGATTTTATTACCCCCTCCGATTGCTCAACTATTGCATTATTAACTGCATTATTAACAGCATTATTTACCAATTGTTCAATGGAGCCACCTTCTACAGTTTCAAAGTCCGTCAACACGTCGAAGCTATTTGCCAAACCCACATCTTCATCCACACGCCAAACTTTATCAACTTCCGACCCCTTAGCATGAATAACACTAGCTGCAGCATCATAGCCATTCATATCAACCTCGTCAATACCAGTCATCACCTCCTTACCCTTGCCAAGCTTCGCATTCATGTCACCCTTAAACCAAACCTCCCCACCCACCTCATAACACTGCAAGACCGAAGGGTCGTAGCACATAGGATCACATTGAGAGGCCAATAAATCTCTAACATAAACATCCACATCCACTTTTGGAACCATATCATCAGCCCAATCATCCAAATCTAATGACCTTCCCTGACTAAGCCGATCATGTTCCCAAAGCGACGTCGCTGTCGAATTTCCCAAGGACCCCATATCCTCACCACTCCTCGACAACTTGAATTCTGCAAAACTACGCTCACAATTTACTGCAGTGTTTATCACATCAAAGTGCATCAGAATTACATCTAACAGTCCCAACGCCCTTTTCTTATTCCTCTCAAATGTAGCAGAGATTAAACTCCTCAAATTCAGAAGATTTAAACTGAAGCGAAATGCATGTTCCTATCTACTCATCGGACTTGGCAATGGTGGAAACATGTTATCATGATAAGAGCATTTATTCCACAATATACCTTCTACTAAACCTTCTAAATTCCAACCCAATAATAACAGTAAATAAGCCCCACCATTCGCATGATAAGAGAATTCCGATTCATAAAGCTCAATGAGTTCTGATAGTTTCAGGCATAAACGCAAACAGTTGAAATGCAGAATATCATATACTGATTTACCACTAAAACTATCAGGGCAGTTGGGGGCACGATGACCAATAGCTCGGCACTTGAAGCATCGAAACCCATTTCTACATTCCTTCCTTAAATGATCAGCATCTCCACACTTGAAACAGAATAAACCCTTGACAGAATTTCCGAGAGAAGTACTGTTTTGAACTACAGGTTTCCAAATATTATGGGGTACAGATTTAACCACATCCGCATATGAACTCACTTGAGAACTTGGTAGAATATTTTGTCTAAAAGTAAGGTTGAGCCTCCCACCTTTTAAACTGGACTCCTTGCTAAGCCGTTCAGGAATTGAACCTTTTAATATACGAGAAATGCCATGAAATATATGCCTTGATTTACCTCCGAATATTAAGACATCACCAGATTCAAGCACCACCTTCTTTACCATACCCTTATCCATCTCGTCCTTATACACAAATTCAGCAGAATCACCAATAGAGAAAGAAACAATAGGAAGACCAGCCATTAAACTTTCGATACTTTCATCTCGATCTTGATGGAGACCTAATTTTCCTTCATTGTTATAATAATTGACAATGCAAATATCAGGAAACATTTTTGGGATTTCAGCTGCACTCCCACCTCGCTCAACAATTTCTTTATGCACTGCATCAATAGTATCTCCTACCATTACTTTAAACTCCTCAGGAATTCCAGGTGGTAATTCTCCATCACTTGAACGCCTCTCTTCATACTTGTTTGACCTTGGATTCCAGCTTTTTCCGAGACACATCATAAAAAGATTTAATTGTGCTCCATTATCAAAACCTGGTCTGTAGAATCCCCCTTCACCCATTCCTAATTCCTTGCATTTGTTGATAATCTTGACCTGATCTTGAAAACTCATGAAGTTCTTCAAGATAATCATTCCAGAACCCAAGATTTGATGATTGACCACAACATTTCTTGCGTCATTTTGACCTACAGTATCTCTTTTAGAAGGAATCGCACAGTTGAAGCTTTTATGACCATCTTTACCACAGTTAAAACATTTAATTTGATTTCTACAACTTCCAATCAGATGATTACTATCTCCACAACGATAACATCGTCTAGATCGATACTGCGATCTTGAATAATTCAGAACCGTGGATGAAATAAGGGTTTCCTTGTTCCCCTCAACATACGAATTTGGAGTAGTGGAAATGAAATTGTCGATCAAAGAATTAGAGAAAGAATTGATCATCGAAGCAGAAGAACAAGAATATCATCAATTCTATTTTAATAGGGTAATAAAATCTATATTCAATCAATGGTTTCTATGTTAATCATTTTAACCAAATAACAATCATTCATCCAAACACCCATCACACAGTATAAAATTACTATAAATAAATTTAAAAACTTGTTTATATAAAAATATAAACGGGTCAGAGTTGGTGAGTTTACTCACCTTGTTTTGCAGTTGACGGTTCTGCTTCTGTTTCATTTTAAAATCAAACAGAAGTTTGATTTGATCACAAAGTTCACATAGCTCTGTTCTCAGTGAAATCGGTTTCTACAATGGAGATTTTGTCACTACAATTCCAATATGACTGGTCTCGTCGGATTCTGTTAACATATGATCGGGTTATAAGAGCTATAATCTTATATAATTTAGATTTCACATATATATTAACTAATTAAAATTAATGTTTTAAATCACTGGTTTAATTTAAAGTTGTTACTCATCTTATCTTTCCTAACATCACAAAAATACCCCGATTTTCATCCGTTTGTCATTCACTAGTTATTTTCCATCAATTCAGTAATTATCTTAAAATTATTCCTAAACCACATCTTAAGTTTACTAACCATCGATCCTTGCCCAAATTGATTTACACCACTAGACTCCCCTTAACCATGGTTTTGTTGATTTATCTTAACCTTAACATTAAACCGCTAAATTATGGTTAATCACGGATGCCAGTTTCACTTTTTACTGTGTCAAATTACGATTACCCTTCAAACTCATCTTCCCTGATTTCATAGTCTTTCCAATTTAAAACTTCTGGAGCCGCTCCAGTAACCATCCAACTTCTCATTCTCGAACAAAACAACACTTAAACATTTTAAATCATAAACACACCTTAATTCATGTCTTAGCTGCATCCACCTCCTTCAGTAGAAACACAGCACGCAAGCAGTGAATGTACCCAACCATTTGCATAAAATCTTTGATCCTGCCATCCGAGTTACACGTCCTTAACCCCATGCCGAAGACTGCAAATTCTATCACTCTAGGAAATGAATTCATTACAGCATCATTGCATCATCGTATCACCAGTATCTCCCACCCCATTCGCAGCTTCCATTCCCACTAGACAACACGGACTCCTAACAACAAAAATAAAAATAGCTTTATGATGAGCAATGTGCCAGAATTTCAAAACTATAAATAAATATATCAATTAACTTATTCTATAAAATCCTAGAAATGCTGATATGGGGTGTAGATTACTTCAAGTAAAAAGTTGCTTATTTTCTAAATTAAAATTACAGTAAAATTCTAAAAATTAAATTATAACTACGTCTCAAAAATCTTGTTCAAATTCGAAACCAATATTTAATTATATTAAATAAACGGTTATGGCTTATACACAACTCCACAGCCACTTTACAGAAATTTGATTTGGACATAACTTACAATCTATAAGACGAAATTTCGATTTTCACATCCATTAGAAAGATATGATCAAATAGATCCAAAAGGTTTTTATTTCATAGAAATCCAACTTGTATTGAATTTTGTATATCCAATTGAAGTTCAAAACATTAAATTACAAACTGCCGCAACGTTACGAGCTCGATTTAAATTATATTATAAATTATACGTTCTAACATCGTTTAATTAAATAAATTATACGTTCTAACATCTTTTTATTGTAACAAAATGAAAATAAAATTGTAATCATTTTATTCTAATCTTTTTATTGTAACAAAATGAAAATAAAATTGTAATCTTTTTATTCTAATCTTTTTATTCTAACAAAATGACAATAAAAATGTAATATTTTTATTGTAACAAAAGGACCATAAAAATATAATCTTTTTATTCTAATCTTTTTATTGTAACAAAATGAAAATAAAAATGTAATCTTTTTATAGTAACAAAATGACAATAAAAATGTAATCTTTTTATTCTGATATATTGTTTTATTCAATTTTCATTTCTTATATGAATATTTTTCATATTTTGTACATTCAATAAAAATGTAATTTTTTTATTGTTTTCAACATTTTATTTTAAAATATTCTTTATATTCTGAATCGGAATGCGACTCAATCAATCACCATATGATTTTAAATTATATGGATTTCATACATCGCATGTATGCAACAATAATGATAAATAATCATCAAACAGTCCAATCACATCCAAAAAGAAATTTACAATTGTGTGAGCGTTAAAATAAATAAATAACGCTCTTCACAGACGGTTAATCCATCGATTGACATACAAATAAATATTGGGACCCGTGTATGTCAAATATCATCCCAATACACGTGTGGGGTTTTCAAACAACAGTTTATTTAAACAAATTATTGGTTAATAAATTTAACCAATTTTCACTATCCAAATTTTAAATGAATATTTATAATTTAAATTACACTATCCTATTAATATTAACATTATTTTTAATATGATAAGCATTTCACATCACAAACAACATGCAATACAGTCTATTCAAATCGTTCATGGTTTATGGACGAGGGAGGTGATCTAACAGTACAATTTATAATGATTAACTGATAAAAATCTACACTGGCAATTCTATATATTTTTCAGTTATGAAAATATATAAATAATCATGCAAAAATTTTAGTGAGGGGTTCTCACCTTCGTTTCCACTCTGTCAGTCTCTAACTGATGATTTTGGTATTGATTGGATTTAAAATTGCCCCAAAATCCAACTTGCTCCAAATTGGACCAAGTTAGTGTTATTGCGAAGCTCTCAACTCCACGATCACAACGGATCTGAAATCGTCAAATTTCGACCTCGTACGTGAAAGATATCGCGTTATGAACATTGAACATATAATTAATTAATTAATTAAATTTAACCCTAAATACCTAAATCATGTTGTTCACCCTCTACCATCACCTATCGCCGCCACCTGGGCCCACGAGGACGCCGCCTGACCATCGCCGCCGCTTCATTGGTCCACGGCGCCGTTGCACCTAAAGCGCCCCCTCCAATCTCCACCACCTCGCCAGAATCGGAGAAACCCCCAAATCGTGTTCTCCGCCGTTTCCACCACCAACAGCCGCCATCCAATCGCGCACCACTAGTGATAGGCGCGCCTCGCCACCCTGAACCGATTCCCTTCAGCAGCCTCCACTTTAAAATCTCTCCTCTACAATTTCTTCAACTGGGCCATCATCTAATTCTTCACGGATTTGCCAGAAAATGGCCAAAACCGAAACTGGTTTTCTGCCTTTGGATTGAGATTTCGGCGAATTCGTGCGACGATAGGTTCTGGAATTTTTGTGGTAGGTAGAGGTCATCATGATCTACAATACCCAGAAACGGTATGGTTCGATTGTGTACAGATTGAGAGATATAAATTGTTTTGTTTCCAGGGGCTTATTTGCAAACTTTTGGGAGAAAAAGAGAGAGATGGCTGCTGTCAATTTTTGAGGAAGAAGAATAATGAGGGTTTGGGAAGGGGAAAAAGATATTATATAGCAATGGGTTTGGATTTATTATTTAATTATTAATACTTTCGTTTAATTATTAATTCGCTAGTTCACGCTCTCTTCGTTCAACGGTTATTGATGCAACGGACACATACGAACTCCGTTGGCGATGAAAATTGACATGCTGCTACGTCTTGACGATACGGTTTCAACAAAACTGGTTTCGTCGAATTCCGAGTCCGTTTGCTCAGAAAACCTTGTTTTTGGCCTTATATGGCTGATCGATTCACAGCTAATTTCTCACAGCCACATACTAGCTCCAAAAAATTACAGAAAAATTATTTCTAGCTTTGTTATGGCGATACGGTCTTAAGAAAATTAATTTCATCGAATTTGGAGATCGTTTGAAAAATGGCCATTTTCTGGTCGACCCAATTCAAATTTAAATTACCAAACACATTTAAATTTACTGCGCTCACAAATTAATTCCAAAAATTATGAAAATTGGAATTTAGCCATAATTTGACATTCCGGATCCAACAAAAGTGGTCGTGTCGAAAACAGAAGTCGTTGGTAAAATGGCTAATTTAATATTAAAAAATATATATAAATTCCATAGCGACTATTCTAAATTTTAAACTGGGCATAACGTTTTATTTCCGCTATGAAATTTCAAATTTTCAGGTCCATTAGAAAGATATCTTTAAACAGATTCAAATATTTCTTGTTTCGCTGAAATCTGATTTATTTTGAATCCTGTACATCCATTTGAAATTTCGAATATTCAAACTGCCGCGCCATTTCAGGCTCGTTATATAATTAAAATAAATTTATTCGTTCTAACTTCGATTTAAATAAAAATTTTCGTCGTTATTATTTAAAATAAATCATTTTAAATATTCAAAATCCATTAAATTTGTTAAAATAAAATTTTTAAATTGGTTCAGAAATTCCGAGTTGTTACAATCTCCCCCACTTAAAATCTTTTCGTCCTTGAAAAGGAACATAGCTGAAAGTTGTTTTACTAATCAACTCAACTTCCAATTCTAATCAATTTTCAATCAAGTTCAATATTAAATTCGATTTAGCTAAATTTATCATTCTTTCTCATATTGGTTAAATTAATTATCATCCCAATATTTGAATTAGTTAAACTAATTATCAAACATCACAACCAACAATCGATTAGGTGATTAACTTTTCAAATATATATAATTTTTATATATAGTCAAAAATCATATTTTTAGTGCAAATCACAGCAATAAACTCTATCTAGTTTTGGTTCTCACACCAGTCAATGGAAATATATAGATATCTCACTTTCGAAACTCGAACATAAACTACTGATGCTGACATGTCAATCACCAGTATCATCAGAGTCATCTCCGGGTGACTAGAGTGTGATTCTATATCTACCCAGTATATTTAAGGCTTCGTATATACGCTAGCTAGGCGTATATGCAAATCTCTATATACTTGATTGTCCAAAATAAAATAAAATAAAATAAAATATTCAATTACGTATAATAAGATTAAATTTTCACAACTATATCTATTTTCATTTTTATTTTAAAAGTTAATACTCTTCACACTCGTTCTAGGATACTGCTGATCCTATCTCTAACGAGTCATCCTTATTGGATATTACTAATCCAATCTCTGATGAATTCTTTCATTCGGTTCTAATGTGTCTTGTTCTCGAGCTCTGTAAACCAAAGCTCTGATACCAAATGAAACGACCCAAACTCGCCCTTACGGGAAAGCCCGGATTGAATTGAGAACAAAAAAAAATCAGAACACAAACGACAAAACATTTCATTGCTTATTACAACAATTGCATTAGAGTACAAGAATATATCAGAGTATAAATAAATATTACACATTGAAAATACAATATCAGAGATTAAATTACATTTAAATAGCAACGGAAAAATAATACAAAATACAACTGAAAGAAATACGTGGATGCAGAGCTTTCCGAATATCGCTTCAGCTGTAAACCAGGATCCTATGAATATAATATCTGCAAAAACCAAAACTACTAGTTGCCCGTGTGGAAAATATGGGCACCCAGTGTTTAGGTTAAAACAATAAACTCCAGGTCACTCATGGGACTGGTGTGAGAACTAAAACAGTTATTAGCTTGATTTTAAAGTTGGGTAAATCATGGGACCACGCCGTATAACACGAAACGGGTTTACTCCACATGACCCCTAGTTTAAAGGAAAACTACGTAATGCTTTTTTTTTGGAAAAATGAAGCTATTATAAGACTCAGGTCCCATCACACAATGCAACGCAAGCCATAGGATAGAGTTTTCCCTTATAATAGCCAAAAATGCTTGATACGCGAAATTTCATCTTTTATTATTACTATAAGTGAAGAAATCAACTTCGAATATAAATGTATCAATCATAGGCGACATAGGTATCATATATCATGTCGCCATACTAGTTCTACAATCAAAACCATGATGTCGTATTGGAAGTTGGATTTCCATCTATGAACCAAGGCAAGAGATAGTCCTTACCGAATTCGATACACTCTAGCCCGTGTCTCAGGACTCAGACTCAGGTGAGCCCTAGGAAGCGCCAGGGCCGGTCATCTGTCGATGATTGGCAATACCATAAACTATATGTTAGCCTACCCTATGGGGCATAAAATAATCTGGTCAGTAATGTCGACCAGAACATCTATCGATATATATATATATATATATATATATATATATATATATATATATATATGAGGCGCCTCTCTATCCATCAAGTAATAAGCAACATCCACATGAGTAAAATGCCAGGGCTTGTAAACGCTAACACCACTCCTAGCTAGAAACTAACATATGTCCATTTCCTTGGGGTCCTTCTCCCATTTCTGGTTCATACCGGGGTGTGAGGCTCGCGAATAAACGTTGTACGCAAAGCTATGCCTAAAATGGGTTGTGCTTTGATCATCTACCATAAGGCTCTTCTTTTCAACAAAAGCCTTGATCATTTGCATCTTAGCATGCCACATTGTCAGTCCATACCATACCATTGATTTCTGCCAATATATAACCTCTAAGCTCGTACATCTCAGAGAAGGGTGTTAAGTAAGAGAATAAATTCTCCGCCACCAAACAAATATATATTTAGCAGAGATCAACGAATACAACATAAAGGAATACAACGTCAGACATACCATCCATCTACAAGTCCATTCTGGGTCTGAACGAAACCGGTGACACCTTATTCCTCGTCCCATATGTCCAATACAAGAGAGAGGTCCTCGCATATCCGTCGATCTCCAAGTACGTTTGGATGATCACCACTTAGTACCTTGTCTTGGGTGTACGACCCAATCAAGACATCAGTAATCACCCAAACGATGTGAAGAACTCCGGTCTTCAACCACCGTCTTCATCTTCGACTCTCAATCGTCGTAGAAATTATTCAGAATGGGTTAAACCCGGTCTTTCCGAATAACTCGTGTATTTTATAATCAAGTGCTATAAAAACACATCATACGCCTCATTCCAATTCAGAATATTCTTTTAATAAAATATTCACATTTTTAGGGAAAGGTTCCCATTAATTTTATCAAAGATAAATTCTTTAGATTTATTCTTTAATCTTCTTGAATTTAACAAGATACATTAAAACACCAATTCAGGTTTAATCTCCAAAAATCATTATTTAATGATTATTCAAATTTAAGAAATTAATCTTATCTTTAACTGGGTTAAAGAACCAATGACATTAAAAACACAGTTCACGACAAACCCAAAAATCATCTTCCATTAAATATGGAATCTTCACAGAAATCAGATCAATATATAATCGATATAAATTTCTGTATCAGACTATTAATATAAATGGAATAACGGCAAAGCCTTTTAAATTCCATATATAGTAACGGTCTTCTTTTACAGAAGTTCATCTCGATTATTATTAAATTGAATTCTATTCAACTCCAATTCCTTCTATTAAATTGGAAAACTTTACTTTGGAAAATTTCCATTTAAATCTTAATAAAAGATTTATAAATTCCAAATTATATTTTCACTGTTAATTGGGTTAAAGAACAAATATCGTTAAAAACACCGTTCACAATAAACCCAATTCACATTTCATTTTATTCCAATTACTAAATATAATTGTAAACTCTAATAACCTTAAATAAAAGATTTATAAATTCCAAAACTATATTCTATTTAATTCCAATTTAATATTAATTGGAAAACTTCATTAAATCTTATTTAAAAGATTTATTCTTTTCTAATCGGGGTTTAAGAACAATGTTATTAAAGACACCATTCATGACAACCCAAATCCAATTTATTCTCTTTAATTCCAATTAAATATTAATTAATTGGATTTTTATTCTAGTTAATAACTAGTTCATTTTTGATAAAAATATATTTTTATCTTTACAAAATTGGAATTTTCATCCAAATTCTTTCCAAATCATTTACTATGATTTTACATAAATTTTCCATATTTTTAATAAATTTAGTATCGCCCATACAGTCGGTTTCCAGTATCGGCCACCGAACTGCATCCGTAGCGACCTTTTCTGAAATTGATTTAGACATATTTCCAAATCTAACCGTTAGATTTCAAATCTCCTATATTCATTGGAAATCTCTTTTCGATACGAACCTAACGGTTCCGGGTTTAGGAGAATCCGACGGTCGGATCTCCCGTTACATCCATTTGAAGTTAATGGTCGAAATTTGCGAACGGTCGTTGCGCGGCGCGTTCTATTCAGGCCATTAATTATATATAATATATATTTCGTTGATTTCCAATTAATACGTATTTATAAATCGTTTATAAATTCATTTTAAAACGATTCCAACTTTATTTTCAATTTTAAATCAAAATTTAATATTCTATATCTTTATTTTCCAATCTTTTCAAATGAAACAAAACTACAATAAAAATGTAATCTTTATTTTCTAATTTTACTAATGAAACAGAACAACAATAAAATGATTTTTCCTATCTAATCTTTTTATTGAAACAAAATGACAATACAAATATGTTCTTTCTATTCTAATCTTTTTATTGTAACAAAATGATAATAAAAATATGTTCTTTCTATTCTAATCTTTTTATTGTAAAAAATGACAATAAAAATATAATCTTTTTATTCTAATCTATTTATTGTAACAAAATGACAATAATAATGTAATCTTTTTATTCTAATCTTTTTATTGCAATAAAATGACAATAAAAATATAATCTTTTTATTCTAACAAAATGACAATAAAAATGTAATCTTTTTATTCTAATCTTTTTATTGTAACAAAAGGACAATAAAAATATAATCTTTTTATTCGAACAAAATGACAATAAAAATATACTCTTTTTATTCTAATCTTTTTATTGTAACAAAATGACAATAAAAATATAATCTTTTTATTCTAATCTTTTTATTGTAACAAAATGACAATAAAAATATAATCTTTTTATTGTAACAAAATGATAATAAAAATGTAATCTTTTTATTCTGATCTTTTTATTATAACAAAATGAAAATAAAAATGTAATCTTTTTATTCTAACAAAATGACAATAAAATGTAATCTTTTTATTCTAATCTTTTTATTCTAACAAAATGATAATAAAAATGTAATCTTTTTATTGTAACAAAAGGACAATAAAAATATAATCTTTTTATTCTTATCATTTTATTGTAAAAAAAGGACAATAAAAATGTAATCTTTTTATTCTAATCTTTTTATTGTAACAAAATGACAATAAAAATATAATCTTTTTATTCTAATCTTTTTATTGTAACAAAATGACAATAAAAATATAATCATTTTATTCTAATCTTTTTGTTGCAGCAAAACGACAATAAAAATATAATCTTTTTATTCTAATCATTTTATTGTAACAAAACGACAATAAAAATATAATCTTTTTATTCTTATCTTTTTATTGTAACAAAATAAAAAAAATTGTAATCTTTTTGTTCTAATCTTTTTATTGTAACAAAATGAAAATAAAAATGTAATCTTTTTATTCTAACAAAATGACAATAAAAATGTAATCTTTTTATTCTAATCTTTTTACTGTAACAAAATGACAATAAAAATATAATCTTTTTATTCTAATCTTTTTATTGTAACAAAATGAAAATAAAAATGTAATCTTTTTATAGTAACAAAATGACAATAAAAATGTAATCTTTTTATTCTGGTATATTGTTTTATTCAATTTTCATTTCTTATATGAATATTTTTCATATTTTGTACATTCAATAAAAATGTAATTTTTTATTGTTTTCAACATTTTATTTTAAAATATTCTTTATATTCTGAATCGGAATGCGACTCAATCAATTACCATATGAATTTAAATTATATGGATTTCATACATCGCATGTATGCAACAATAATGATAAATAATCATCAAATAGTCCAATCACATCCAAAGTGAAATTTACAACTGTGCGAGCATTAAAATAAATAAATAACGCTCATCACAGACTGTTTATCCATCGATTGACATACAAATAAATATTGGGACTAGTGTATGTCAAATATCATCCCAATACCCGTGTGGGGTTTCCAAACAACAGTTTATTTAAACAAATTATTGGTTAATAAATTTAACCAATTTTCACTGTCCAAATTATAAATGAATATTTATAATTTAAATTTCACTATCCTATTAATATTAACATTATTTTTAATATGATAAGCATTTCACATCACAAACAACATGCAATACAGTCTATTTAAATCGTCCATGGTTTGTGGACGAGGGAGGTGATCTAACAGTACAATTTATAATGATTAACTGATAAAAATCTACACTGGCAATTCTATATATTTTTCAGTTATGAAAATAAATAAATAATCGTGCAAAAATTTTAGTGAGGAGTTCTCACCTTTGTTTCCACTCCGTCAGTCTCTAACTGATGATTTTCGTACCGATTGGATTTAAAATTGCCCCAAAATACAACTTGCTCCAAATTGGACCTAGTTAGTGTCGTTGCGAAGCTCTCGACTCCATGATTGCAACTGATCTGAAATCGTCAGATTTCGACCTCGTACGTGAAAGATATCGCATTACGAACATTGAACATATAATTAATTAATTAAACCCTTAATACCTAAATCACGTCGTTCACCCTCTACCATCACCTGCCGCCGCCGCCTGGGCCCACGTGGACGCCGCCTGACCATCGTCGCCGCTTCACTGGTCCATGGCGCCGCCGCGCCTGAAGCGCCCCCCTCCAATCTCCACCAGCTCGCCAGAATCGGAGAAACCCCTAAATCGCGTTCTCCGCCGATTTCCGCCACCAACGGCCGCCATCCGATCGCGCACCACCAGGGATAGGCGCGCCTCGCCACCCTGAACCGATTCCCTTCAGCCACCTCCACCTGAAAATGCCTCCAGCTCTGGCAATCCATCCATTTCCGTTCGTGACCTTGTCGGAAAAACTACTTCCCGTTCATCTCGATATTGGCGCCATCCCGATCACTTTCAGATCGAACAACCAAAGACAAAGTTGTTCATCTATCTCTCCTCTACAATTTCTTCGACTGGGTCATCATCTAATTCTTCATGGATTTGCCAGAAAATGGCTAAAACCGAAACTGATTTTCTGCCTTTGGATTGAGATTCCGGCGAATTCGTGCGACGATAGGTTCTGGAATTTTTTTGGTAGGTAGAGATCATCATGATCTACAATACCTTGAAACGATTTGGGTTGATTGTGTACGGATTGAGAGATATAAATTGTTTTGCTTCCAGGGGCTTATTTGCAAACTTTTGGGAGAAAAAGAGAAATGGCTGCTGTCAAATTTTAAGGAAGAAGAATAATGAGGGTTTGGGAAGGGGAAAAGATATTATATAGTAGTGGGTTAGGATTTATTATTTAATTATTAATTCTTTAGTTTAATTATTAATTTGCTAGTTCACGCTCTCTCCATTCAACAGTTACTGATGCCACGGTCACATACGAACTCCGTTGGCGATGAAAATTGACATGCTGCTACGTCTTGACGATATGGTTCCAACAAAACTGGTTTCGTCGAATTCCGAGTCCGTTTGCTCAGAAAATCTTGTTTTTTTGCCTTATATGGCTAATTGATTCATAGTTAATTTCTCACGGCCATATACTAGCTCCAAAAATTACAGAAAAATTATTTCTAGCTTTGTTATGATGCTACGGTCTTAAAAAAATTAATTTTGTTGAATTTGGAGACCGTTTGAAAAATGGCCATTTTCTGGTCGACCGAATTCAAATTTAAATTACCAAACACATTTAAATTTACTACGCTCACAAATTAATTCCAAAAATTATGAAAATTGAAATCTAGCAATAATTTGACATTCTGGATCCAACAAAAGTGGTCTCGTCAAAAACGGAAGTCGTTGGTAAAATGGCTATTTTTAATATTAATATATATATATATATATATATATATGTTCCATAGCGACTATTCTAAATTTAAACTGGGCATAACTTTTAACTTTTTATTCCCGCTATGAAATTTCAATTTTTCAGGTCCGTTAGAAAGATATCTTTAAACAGATTCAAATATATTTTTTTCATTGAAATCCGATTTATTTTGAATCCTGTACATCCATTTGAAATTTGAAATCGAATTTTCAAACTACCGCGCCATTTCAGGCTCGTTATATAATTAAAATAAATTTATTCGTTTTAACTTCGAATTAAATAAAATTTTTCGTTGTTATTATTTAAAATAAATCATTTTAAATATTCAAAATCCATTAAATTTTTTAAAATAAATTTTTTTAAATTAGTTCAGAAATTCTGGGTTGTTACATTGGATATGAGTATAAACTTAGGACAAGTGTGACAGGCGTGCCAAGATTTAAGACCACTCGATCCACAACTCTAACCCAAACTGACTTTGGGAGAGTATAAAGGACGAGCCACGACGTCCATAACTCTAACTCTCACGACTTGAGAGAGAGTATAAATCTGTTGGGTTAGTGTGAATGGTGCACTATGACTTAAGACCACTAAACCCATAACTCTAACTCTCACAACTTGGGAGAGAGTATAAAGGACAATGTTGCGACGTGCATGCAATCTCCATCGCCCTCTGACCGAGCACAGGATTATAAAAGACTTATGGACCGGACGCCCGAACGACTTAACCCGGTTCTCACTAACACTGGAGGGCACAAGCATATATTTCTGAATTAACTTCAAACACGCTTCAGACGCGACCCGTGTTTCAAAGTTAAATGGAGGCTATAGACACTATACCTCTAAACTACGACACCTTACACTTTGATATTTAATAGTTCTATGCCAGATAGCTTAGCACTTAACACATTTTCATTTCAAGCCAGACTTACTTGTGACATAAAGGTTGACTTAGTAACTTGAAAAGTAAATGAATAATTCTATTCAAATTGCAGGATTATGTACAGATACAAAGCAAAGACACGAGGGACACACTCGCATACAACAACAAACAGGTCGTGTTCGAAGGACTGACATCGACTTCTAATGCTAAACTTCTCACACGACTCAATGCAACGACCGAAAGGAGACCTTGAGAGTGGGATGTTCAATAACACATCACACAACTTAAGGCAACGACTGAAAGAGGGCCTTGAGAGTGATATCTAGAATCGACACACATGCCCATATATGACTGATTATAGCCCAAGTGCAACGACGAGTTTCACATGGCCTCATGTGGACCACGAAAGGGGTGCAGAGTGACCATCCATTGACTGATCCTAACCTACTTTCCAATTGGAAGGGGAAGAATGAGAGCATTCCAAGTGACTAAAGTCCGACCTCTCGCAGACCAAGTTCGATCCTCAGAGCTTGGATGGGAGAACAGAAACCCATATGAATTGGGCGCTAACCAATCGCTCTACTCACGATTCGATGAGAGTATAAATCCAGAAAAGACATGGATTTGAGCTCTGCTACTCGGCCATACCCCAGTGACTGGGGGCATGGGATCCAAGCTTCAAGAAGCATAATTTGGCTGTCCGATTACACTGTGCATATTTACTCTCCTCAGAGTTCCGTAGGATCCCAAACTACAACCAAAAGGATGACTTCTTAAGATTAACACGCATGCATCTGAGCAACAAATCATCATCCAGTATCAAAGAATAGGTCTGATTGGTAGTTTTTGCATACGCGGAATCAAAATGCCCAACACTCCATAGCCCGTGAGGAGGGCAGGAGAATGACTAGGACAATGACCATCTCGAATGATAGGATTAAGAGGTTCCGGAGAGAACCAATTTTAGTAATCAAGTCTACAATTTTATTTGTTAAACTCAATGGAACCAACCATAAGGAACAGACTCAACTAGAGTATGAAGACTATTTTTGACTATGATGAAACATGAAAAAAGAGGCTCGACCTAACTAGCTCGAGTGATAAGAGTAACTAAGTTCACTGGTGCTCGATAAGCCGATCCTCATCTTCTGACTAAAGTGAAGGACCGATGCCTAGGAAAATGTGATTCAACTATTTGCGTGTTCAACTCTAACTCTTGCTGACTTGGGAGAAAGTATAAAACGACTTGGGTTGGCTAAGATTGCCAAACCCGTAACTTTAACCTAAAACAACGACAAAGAGTATAAAGGCTTAAGGACTGGACGCCCGACTGTCTTAGCTCGACCTCCACTGACGCTGGGGGCATGAGCACCCATCGACGATATGGGCATGAGCGTCAGCTTACTGACTTTGAACACGTCCTTGACATGACACGTGATTCAAAGGATATATACAATACCTTCAAACTATGACAAGACTTGGGTTACTCAGTCAAGCGAGACAGCTTATGAGCTAAACATGACTTGGAAGACTCAAATCGAAAGTACATTAAATGGAGAGCAAGACTCACCTTTTTAACGCCTTATGATTTTGATAATCATATTAGAGTCGGCTCACACGATTTCAAAAACATCTCGTACTAACTCGTATGTGATCATTGGATCATAAAAATGATCCGGAGCGATCGTGGATTTCATAAAATATGGTTTGACGTGACCATGGATTTCTAGTCTTCTGTTGATATGATTCGGAGTGATCATGGTTTTCTGGCTCTATATTGGTATGATACTGCGCGATCATGGACCCCTAGCCTACTATTCCAATGACTCGGGAAGTAAAAAGCCGTATGCGATGTCAAGTTCACATGCCATCTCTAATTTTCTACACTATCTCATGATTTGGATAACCGAACCATGCACTGACCTATGTGTGACTAATGGTCTGGCTTGACCTTACACTTGACCATGCTCTTGACTTCCATAAGGAGATGACACCATTTGGTGAAGACTATTTATGAACGACCATGTGTAGAAGCCAACGGCCCAGCTTGACTTATGATGATTTCATTCAACCTCTTGACTCGACGAGGCGTAAGTGATTACCTATTCATCTCAACTACTCCAGCTTCGAACTTTGGCTCGATAGGTACCACAGATAACGGTGTGATGCATGACATGCTGTTTGCACAGAGAAAAGAAAAAAGAATCCAAGCTTCAGGACTACTCCCAAAGACCTGACAATTCGACATTACTTTCCCGAAGATGAATGACATTCCAAAGGGATGTAGTTCGGCTTATTCAAAGTACATCCTGTCTGCCACACGATATACTTTGGGGGGCAAAGTGTTGACCCGTCTTTTGGCAAGGCCGTCAACCCATGGACCCGTCACATGATCGCTCAGGGCTCGAGCATGGGCCTTGACAAGCCCAGACATTCTCAGAAGAAGTGGTGGAACACTCCTAGACACGAAAGACCAGGCCTCGATGGTCTTGAGATCAGCTTAAACTACAACAATGACTTGGTCATGAGATCTATTTCATAGCCTACATGTTTGGTCCAATTACCTATTCTAAAGCCTACGAACTCGGATCGAGCTACACTTATGCTGCCATATATTGGAGAGGCCTTTCCACGTAATCAAGACTCAGCTCCATCATCTGCTATTCACACGGATCAACCGACACATGGCATCTCGAATTGCTGAAACTTACTGCTTATAAATACATCAAGCTACATAACAAAAGGGGGGAATGGTTTCAGATGAGATTGGAGCATGACTTTTGGTTGAGTTCTGAGCCTGACTTTATGGCTCATGCATGCCCTCCACAACTCAATCATGGCTGCTAACCATTTCACCTCAAAAATACTTGATATATTCATCAAAAACAATTATGTAATGAAGATCATGATGATCTCATTTATTGTATCTTCGACTTTATGATATTATTGTGAGATTATAAAGTGGATGTAGGCTCGTTAACGCCGAATCACTATAAAAATGTTGTTGTCTTGCTTTTTCTTACTTTTTCAGAAATTTCTTCATATATCACGCTCAAATCCGACTTTTGGCCATTGATGACCACTTTTTGGTGTCAACACCAACCTCTGTCACCATCTCCATTCTTCATTATCTTCATTTTCAACCTATCAAGTATCTCACGATGGTCATGCTGAGCATTTGATGCACGTATATCTGTTTCAAGTAGATCTGCAAGATGAAAAGAGCTTATCAAATTTGTTGGTTCAGATAGTTCAGGTCCTACTATATCAAGCAAACACTGAACAAAATATCTGTTTTGTGCTTGCCCGTGCATTGCACTTGCCATTGCGCCCCCTTTCAATTCTCTACACCTATCTACAACCACAACCATTAATCTCATCCTAACCATTGGCTCTACTAACCAAACACCCAGCTTCCTCAATGACAAATAAATACCTGAATTATTCCCCTTACCACTATCTAAATCTACCGTCACTAGAATTGAATTCAAAGTTGTGATTACAAAATTGCTACCAGTTTATAGAGTCACATAACTCATCCTGCGATGCAAAACCAAATTCTTGCCCTACTACACCACCTCCTCCTTCCCTAGATACATAATCTCATTGTCAATGTATCCCCTCACTTTTCTAAACAAAAGCCCTAACTCCGCAAGTTTCTTCACCAGAATCCTTGATGACCTTGTAACTTACAGAATTTCTAAAAATTCATAAGAATTTGATTGTTCATCGAACTTGACATACCTGCCATCAATACCTTGGATAGCATAAATAACATCCTGGCCAAGGAAGAATCATTCACCTCTGTCTCTTCAGTTACCAAATCAGCATGCTCCCGCAGTGCAATCTCACAAATATTTTTCTGATCTTTTTCCATTAAAATCACCCCCCCCCCCACCGCCGCTACTGCCAACACCCCCGCTTCTACTGCTGGATCTGGCATTTGGAGAGGGAAGTAAAGGAAGACAAGAACTTGTTTTTACGGCAACCTACGGAGATAGAGTGAATTATGTGGAGGATTGAAGAGAGATTCTTTATTTGAGTCCCAAATTGAAAAAGAAGGCCGGAGAAACGAAGAGCGTTAGAATGACGATTATTGGCGATAAGAGACTTCCTGATGATGGATTCGATGTCTGAGGTATTCACTACAAAAGGGGATATGCGGCTGGGTAGGAGGCGAGAGCGTACCGGATTTGATTCTCATGAAATGGCAGGCGATTTGCTAAGGCAAGCGAAATTGCAAGTCTAATTGGGTATTTGGGATTAAAGATTCGGCAGTTGAAATGGTTTTGAGATTTAGGGTTTGGGTAATTATAAGTTTGAGCGGTGGATATTTAGATCTGGAATTTGTGGCAGGACTTAAAATTTTAGTTGCCGCCCCTTGTTAATAACATCTTAATTATCTAAAGTATTAATAAAAGTACTTTACTAATTATAAATGCTAAATTATTATTTATTTGAAAACCATCATAGTGCTAAATTATTTATTATTTGAGAATCATTGTATATTTGTATGACTAGGTCCAGGAAGGGGAGCATAACAACAAATATAGCTATAAATCATCAGTTATATTTCTTTAATATTTGATTATAAATCACAAATTTTATACTAAAATATTAATTATAAAACTTAAACCTTTGTTATACATTTTTATTTATTAACAATCATCAACTATAAATTATACAATATCAATAATTATTAATTATAAAATACAAAATACTAAGTCTTAATTATTAATATTAAATATTCATCTTAATTAAGTTAAAGTTATTCATCATAATTATCAGTTTATAATAACAAATAATTAATTTATTCATAAAAATACCTCTTTCAAACACAAATTATAATTATTGATTGTCAAAAATTGATAATAGACATTTATTACTATTATTGTATAATTGGTAAAGTTAATTATCATATGTTACTTCATATATATTAATTATAATTTATTGTTAATTATAAATTATTATATTTAATATACTTAATATTACTTACTAATAACTGGAAAGTAAAATTAAGCTTGTTGGAAAACTGATTATATCTAATAATTAGTAATTAGAGATTATTTGTTAATAATCATTAATTATTATAAGTTATAAATGATTAATATAATATTATTAATGATTAATTATTAAATATTAATAAATAGTACAATGTTATTAATGATCAGTAATTAGTAATATAATATTATAGTTAATAATTAGTAATATATGATTAATTATTAAATAATAAAAAATAATCAGTATTAATTTTATGGAAGTATTGTAATTATTAATTATTGACCGTTGAAAATTAGCACCTAATACAATGGGCATTTTGTGATTGTTGTAAAATAAACATCTATCGTTTTCTAAACATTGTAAAATTGACATCTATTACAATGGGAATGAAATGATCATTGTAATAGTATTCTATTACAACGGGCAATCATTACCCGTTGTATAAAGAGCCTAGTAAAGGATATCCATTACAACTGTCCAAAAACGACCGTTGTAATAGGATTCTATTACAATGGGCAATCTATGCCTATTGTAAAAAGGGTGTTGTACATACATCTATTACAACGGTCTTGGAAATGACCATTATATAGCATTCTATTACAATAGGCAGTCAATGCCCATTGTAAAATGGAGGTTGTGATAGGGTATTTTTGTTGTAGTGAATTTTGGATAATTTGCAGAAATTATAACACGATTAGTCTTGCTTTGAAAATATTTACAAATATAGACATGTTTTGTGTAGGTACCAGAGTGGGTGAATTTTGAAACTTCGCCTGGGTGAATTCCAAAACTTCGCTAATGCACTTTCCATTTCTATATAAATACTCACCTACTTCTTCATAGCCTCTTCGTTCATTACTCTGATCCCATATTCCACTAAATCTTCATTACTCTATTTCTCTTAGCAATGTCTTCATGGCCATCATCTCTTGACTCCGATTTTGGCATCCTCTACCACTTCTTTCCAACGTATAGTGATCACAATGATGTAGATTGGAATATATACTATTATGAACAACACTACGAAGATGTTGCTCTTGAATGCCCAGTTCTTGACGTACTCACACTTCAACCGGAACTAAATGAACATGTGGTTGTCAAACCAGTGAATGAACCGCTTGTTTATCAACCACATCAAGGACAAGAGGTTGAGCATGTACCAAGTTGCAACCCTCAACCGAACAAGAGGTTGACTCTTACCCACTTTGTTGGCATTGAGGATATATGGCTGAAGTTGTTGTAAGAGCTGATGGCGAAAACATTGATCGTCGAATACTACTTTTTCCCTTTTATCCTGAAGGTTGCAATTTTGCAAAATGGATTTACGAACCTTTGTGTCCAAGGGGCAAAGCATAGACGAATGAGCTGGAGTAAGAAATTAGATGCCTTGAACAACTCCTTGCACTACGCCATAGATGGCCTACTACAACGAAAATCCAAGGTGTTGCCAGCTAAAATGTTGCCACAGCTATGCTAATTTTTTCTATTGCAACGCACGCTTCAATGTGTTAGCATAGATATCAACCATGTGTTGCAGTAGCCGCATGAATAAAATTATCAATCAGCATCAACACGATCCAACGGTCCATGTTACCAATCCGCGTTATTCTGCTTTTCCTTCATCGCCTCAGCTTCTTCGCCCCAAATTTTATTTTCTCACTGAAACAAAATTCACGCTAATTTCACTTGAGAAAAATACAGTCGGCTTCCACTTTAATGGCTGATCGAAAACTGGGGTTTTGGCCTCTTCAAAAAATCGCAACTTCAACTTCTTTAATTCAAGATGATCTTCTGATTGCTTTGAATCACAACTGCTCCTCTCATCACTGATTTCTCGAATGCTACTGGTGCTTCGATAATCTTCGATTCTTGTCTTGTTGAGATGAAATCGATCTATGAAATTAGTACGTAATTTTCCTCTTTTTACTTTTGATTATTGTTTTGTTGTTCGATTTCAATCCCACCTTTGCCTATGATGAATTCTTGTGAATTTATAGGGTTTCGAGTCCCTAAATAATTTCTGATTTCAACATTAGATTCGGTTGTGATTTGTAGCTCCGATTTTGTTGAGTTTGAAATATTCAAACTTTCTGGAATTTAATTTCGTGACAAATGACTCGACTGAAGTTAGATTTTCTTGAATTAAATTTCTGAAAGTATATGTTGATTAATGGAAGATGAATTTTGGGCAAATCTTTATATTTGCAGATTCAAAGATAAACTCTTGAAGTTTATTGAGTTATTTTAATTGATGTTGACTTGCCTGTGAGTTTATTGAGTTGTGGCGCACTTGTATATGCTGCACATTGGTCTCTCTCTAGGTTAACCTTCAACATGCCATATGAAATAGCATACAAATTCGTAACCATGAAGAACTGGTCTGAATTATTTGAAGGCGGTTAGGTAAGCTTATTTTATTGATCAGAATACGTCAATGCATACATTGTATGTATGTATGTGCAGTACTTATAGGCCTTTACTTGAATCTAACTGCAGCTAAAGCGAGAACTAAGGATCCCGTTGTTTGGAACTGGAACTGGAATGAAACAGCATACAAACTTGTATGTATGCATCTTCTTGTTTTCTCTACCGCACTAAATCTAATTGTTTATTGGTTTTGTTAAATAATAACTTGATATTTATGTATTACTAGGTGTGATCGTATCCTATTATTTGGAACTGGAATGAAACTCATAAACTACAGAAGAAGTGGTGTAGTATGTAGGGTATGCTTTGAGGTGGTGCTGAAGGAGGATAACTGCAGGAAAGGGGACACAAGGTGTTTGTGGTCGGAGAGGTTGTAAGTATGTTGCGGAAGAATAAGTTTTGAACTTTAAGGTTTGTTTTTGTTGTTTAAGGCTTTGGGTGATGACGGACTTGGTGTGCAGTGTTTCAGAGAAGGCTTGGTCTTTCGAAATCGGATGAATCGGGCGGTGCCCACTTGTTCGACCTAACTATCTAGGTCGACCTCCACCGGGACTGTGGGGGCACCGGACCCCCACCGGCGTTGTGCCCGGACCCGCTTCTCGGCTCGCCTTCGGCTCAACATTTATTTGTCAGTGTTAGTGTCAGTATAAATTGAAACTGCATATGTAATGAGTGAACTGAGTGATGTAGTGAGGAATATCTGTATATGTGAATAATCAGTGTTGTACTAAATCATTGAGTTGTAAATAGTTGCAGTCAAAAATTTGTACTATTTCAGTTGTAGAAATAAGATATTTTATTTAATAATACGTTGTTTGAATTCAAATTTTGTGCATTAGTATTCTATTAAATAAATGTGTAATCCTGTAAAAGTGTTGCCATTGGATGGTAAAAATGTTACTATTGATAAAGTGGCGCCCACATTTAAGTAAAATTAGTATCTGCGACATCACCATGAAAATGTCGCCATTGAATCGCAAAGGCGTTGCCTTTGACTCTATGGCAACATGACAAAATGCAACACCAAGAAACTGTTGCCACATATCATTTTTTGCCTGTAGCAACATTTTTTGGCACTTCCTACATCACTTCTCTAGTGTTGTAGTATGCAATCTATGGCGTAGTGTTGAAAACATGCAATTTAACTGTAACCACCAGTGATCATATTAATTGTTATTGTAGTAGTATTTCGAATATGAGTTTGAATTATTGTTAGTGTGTTTGTATGATTGTAGACCTTGGTAGATGAGTATGAAGAATTGCATGTTTGTTTATATATGAGAAAATGGGTTTGTTTATCAATCTTGTATGCTTGTATCATTGGACTAAACACTAAACATAGTATGTTAATATTGATTAATACCAATATCTACAGCCAAAAACACTTTGGTTGATTGAAGATGAAATGACAAATCACTGATTAAAGTTGTTTCAAATAGTAGAATTGACCGCAATCAGTCATAGTGCACTGAATAAAGCTGGTTCGGAACAGTAGACTAGACCACACCCCGTCATAAAGCGGATGTAGAAAAGCTGGTTGAGTGAAGAATAGACCATGTTCTGCCAAAAACACTTTGGATGAGTGAAATATGAAATGACCATTCACTGATTAAAGTTGATTAAAGTTGTTCCAAACAGTACGACATGACCACATTGATTAAAGTTGTTACAAAGCTGTGCCAAATAGTACAAACAGTTCGAAATGACCACAATAAGTAAAGTTGTGCCAAAGCTGTTCCAAACAATACAATTTGACTACAATCTGCCAAAGGAGCCATTATTTCGAAATAGGTGACTTGACTACACTCTGCCAAAGCTGATCCATAACTTGTCCAATGTGATAAAGCTGACCAAAGGAACCATTATTTCGAAACTGGTGACTTGACTACACTTTGCCAAAGCTGATCCAAAACTCGTTCAATGTGATAAAGCTGACCTGACAATGACATTGCTGAGATAACTAAAGCTGACTTGACAATGATGTTTCTGAAAGGGTTAAAGCTGACTTTACAATGACATTGCTGAGATGTTTTTCCTAATTCAAAACTCTTCAACATATTATTTTTCATCTCAGAAACTCTTCTATACCTACTTCAATTATCTTCAAAACTAATTTACTCATTGAACAATGGCCAGAAATCTTATTCCTACACTTTGCCACTACGACGGTGAATTGGTCGTGGACGAGCAGCATAATGGAAAGTATATTGGAGGATTTTGCAAACTAGGGAGAGTTTGCAAGGGTTGCACACTTGATGCTTTGAAGCAACAAAAATTAACCTTCTCGAATATGGTATTGAGTTGTCGGTTGACTGGCCTAATGATTCAGGGTTGAGAGCAATATCACTCTCAGATGATGAAGATGTAGAAGTAATATTTTCTACAGTTGCCAAATTGATTGAGTTGTTTCTTAGAAAAATGGCAAAACAAAGCATGAAAGAATTCGTCCCCCTCCCATCATGAGTACGTGTAATGTCCCGTAATTTTCACTATATAATAATTAATTTATTTAATTATTTAAATAATGAATTTGAAATTTAAATGGTTGTTGAATTAAATTATATTGAATATTTAATTAATATAATAATTAAATAATATATTTAATTCTAAAATAATCGGAATTAACAGAATTTACAATACTGTGTGAATTGGACCATTTATAATATTTAATTCAGTTTAGAATTGAATTATAATAACGAAAATATTATTTGAACGACAGTTGAACGTATAATTATAATCGAGCTCGAAATGGCGCGACAGTTCATAATTTGGCGATTCGAACTTCAATTGAATATACAGAATCCGTTTTAACTCGGATTTCTGTGAACCAATAAATGTTCGGAGCTGGTTAAGTATATTTTTCTAATGGAAGAGAAAAATCGAGATTTCGTCATGTAGATTTTTATTTATGTCCAAATCAAATTTTAGAAAAGTCGCTATGGAATTCCTTTATAATTTATAACGATTTATTTATATTATAAATGAATTTTTCAATATAAATTGAATATCGATTCAACCGGGATTTGAATATCGAGTTATAAATCCAATTGGAGCTATATGATATTCTATTGTGAATATATACGATAATATTTATTTATAAATATTAAATTTAATTATTTTTAAATATATTAATATTTAAAAAGGGTTTATTTAGAGCTTTAAAAATAGCCAGTTTTGCAAACGACCTCCGTTTTTGACGAAACTAATTTTGTTGGATCCGCAATATTAAATTGTTGCCATATTTCAATTTCCGTGATTTTTGGGGTCAGTGTGTGGCCGTACGTATTTTTAATGTGAAAAACAATCAGTATTTTGACGGTTAAAAATACGCTGTGTGAGCAAACGAAGTCGGAATTCGACGAAACCAGTTCCGTTGGGTCCGTAATGGCAAACTCTAGTTGTATGCCCATTTTCATGATTTTTGGGTATCGTATGTGATTATAGGAATTTTTATTCAACAATACAAATAGCGGTAGCTTAAAAACAAATATTATAATCGAATATAAAATTATAAAACATCTCTATAAATACCCTTACCCCTTTGCAAACCTAAATTCATTGTCTCGTAGTCAAACAAAAATCGAGCCGTCGCCACATTATTTCCAAACGTGAAAATCAGTCCTTAGAAATTTCTAGAAATCAAAATGAAATCATATAAATCCTATTCTATATATATTTGGATTCTATGAGTGTTTCTCTTCAGTTTGGTATCGGTTTTAAATGGTGCGATTTTTGTTTGCGGATCTCGACTGTTTGGACGTGAGCTTCAGCGACTTAGGGTAGAGATTCGAAAGGGTTTAGGAGCTTCGATTCGTGAATTGAATGTCGTACTTGAGTTAGTGGTAGGATGAGGAGCTTGTCGGCAAATAATGATGGATTCGATGTAAAACGATGTCGCACGCACACTTGCAGCTCGCTGGAACGGAGCTACTGTCGCATTTTTCTAAGATGATGCGAATGATGCTTTGATGGGTAGAGAAGGAGGAGATTTCGAAGGCGAGTTCAATGGAGAAGACGTGGTGTGATTCCGTGATGTATGGGAGGAGAACGAGTTGTTTTTGGAATTGGTAATGGCCATAGTTTCTTCAGGAGGTCACGACATTAAGAAATTTGGGGAAGGAGCCTATTGTTTCATGTGGGTCTACTTTGGAAATGGAGATGGGCCGGGAGTTAAAAGGTTTGGCCCAATAGAAAAGTAAATTAAGTTTATTTTAAATTCGAAATTGTATGTATATAGTTAATAACACGATATCTTATCCATACGTTGTCAGAATTTCGAACGGTCAGATCCGTTAGGATCGTATGGACGAGAGCTTCACAGTGGAACTGACCGGGAGTGAATTGGGGCTAGTTACAATTTATTGCAAAATAAATTGTCCGATCTGAATTGACAACGGTTATCGATATTTAACGATAAACCGCCAATGTGAGTAAAACTCACTAACTCTATCAGTTCATATTTTTATAACGTATATTTAGAAATAATAAATGATGATTGATTGTTGTGTATTGACTGTTTGGTTGAACTGATAAGTAATTGTTTGAAATTATAGATCTGGTTATATATATATATATATATATATATTGATTCTGTTTAGCAGAATGTTTCATAGTGAAACGAAATTGATGTTAATTGTATTGTTTAACATCTGTGGATGCAGGGAAAAGGTCGGAGGAATCCAACTGGTTCCTCAACATTTATTTTACTGTTTTTCATATATTGTAATATATGATGTGATATATAATATGTGTTGATTACGTGTGTTGAATGATATCGATCATTGTTATTTGGGTATTTTAAATACCGTAAGGAATACTGGAATGTTGAAAAGGAAATTTTCAACGTTATATTGAAAAATAAATATTATATAATCAAAGAATTTTATAAAAGAAAATGATTATAAAATCAAAGGATTTTATAAAAGGAAATATTTGTAAAACATTTACAAATAGAATTTAAAAGGAAATATTTGTAAAACATTTTTAAATAGAATTGAAAAAGAATATTTATTTGTTAAATAAATAGAATTGAAAAGGAAATATTTATTTGTTAAATAAAATTATAAAGAAATATTTATTTGGAAAATAAATAGGATTATAAAAGGGAATTAACGAGATATAAAAGAGTTATGAGAAGGTTGTTTAAAGTGGATATCAATTAGAGTAATTGAATTGGAGTAAATCGATTAGAGTTAATCGGATTAGAGTTAGTCGAATAGAGTTAATCGTAATAGAGTTAATCGAATTAGAATAAATCGAATAGAGTTAATTGAATAGAGTTAATCGAACAAGAGTTAGTCGAGTATTAGTTATTCGAATAGAGTTAATTGAATTAGAGTTAGTCAGATTAGAGTTATTCGAAAATAGTTTATTCGAAGAAAGAGTTATCGAATAAGGTTATTCGAAGAAGAGAATTAATCGAATATAGTTTATTCGAAAAGAGGTTATCGAATATTAGTTATTCGAAGAGAGATTATTGAATATTAGTTATTCGAAAGGATTATTGAATATTAGTTATTCGAAAGGATTATCGAATATTTGTTATTCGAAAGGATTATCGAATAATAGTTATTCGAAAGGATTATCGAATATTAGTTATTCGAAACGGTTATCGAATATTAGTTATTCGAAAGGGTTATCGAATATTAGTTATTCGAAACGGGTATCGAATATTAGTTATTAGAAAGGAGTTATCGAATATTAGTTATTTGAAAAGAGATTATCGAATATTAGTTATTCGAAGAGAGATTATCGAATATTAGTTATTCGAAGAGGGATTATTGAATATTAGTTATTCGAAAGGATTATCGAATATTAGTTATTCGAAAGGGGTTATCGAATATAGTTTATTCGAATAGAGTAAAAGGAGTAAATCGAATATAGTTTATTCGAAAGGAGTTAATCGAATATAGTTTATTCGAAAGGAGTTAATTGAATAGAGTTAATCAAATATGGCTATTCGAAGAGAGATTTTAGAATATAGTTTATTCGAAAAGGAGTTATCGAATAGAGATTATTCAAAAGAGAATTATACGTTGAATTCGATTATATCGAATTGGGGAAAGTACTATTCACTTTCCGTTTTTAATCGAGATTTATTTATTCATTAATAAATTAGTTGTTTGTTTATTTATCCAAATTAATAAATAAAAGTTATATTGAAGTTGTTATATTTCAGAAGCATGGGATTACAACCCTATTGTTAAAATAATATGATATTCTATAAAAGAAGTGGATTCATAAATAGAATCCGAGAGTTACGTAAGGAAGTTTGTTAAATATTTAGAAGGTGAACTTTGTCTATTTTTGAAGTTAGAAATGTTGTTCAGTTAAGGTCTGAGAGGTAGTTATACCCCAACTTGATTGGCTTCGTTTTTAACTAAGGAATGGTTAAGGTTCGATAGTAAAGTTCAGTTAAGTGAATATAGTTAATGAAGGTACTGTTTTGGGTTGGCATAGCGATGTTTATTTAAACATCTGTTTAAATCAAAATGTAGGAGTTTTGGAAATGTTTTCCAAATAAGAATCAGAAATATTTTCTAATATAGAAAATAAGAAATGGAAATGTTTCCCAATGTTAATAACGTATATTTCTAAATTTAGAAAATAGGAATGTTGCATATATGGAAACAGGAGATGAAAAATGAACTAAAGAGATAAATGTTAAATGATGTTTGATCGATATAATTTCCATCTGGGAATAATATCGCTGTTTGCACACATGTTTTTCTTTGATAGTTAAATCACCGACTATCGAAGTTTTTGACCATTTTTTCATTGTCAATACGGAGAGACCGGGATCAGATTCATTATCTGAAAACCACTCCGTATTGGCATTAGCGTTGCGATCAAATATGATGAAGATAATTGAAGACGGAGTTATGCAAGGGCTGTCCTATTTACAAAATAGTGCCTTCGGTTTGTCTAGTCCCAGGATGACCTATATGGGAGAATGTCTGACAGAGTATATTTAATAGATCGCGTAAGTTGATCCCTTCAAACGTATGTACGTTTGGTGGTGGAGGAATTCGTTTCTCTTAGCTGTATACCCGTGGTATTTTTGGGGAAATCAATTTGTGATTTGGCGGGTATGACGATGTGACATTCAAAGTGAATAAATGTGTGATCTGTCAGAGATAAGCGTGGCCTCTAGCATCACAACCAGGAAATGAAAAAAATCGGGCAGGTAGCATGGCTAAGTGGTTGGCTGCCGATTAGGGTGTATTATCACCTATCTAGAGATATTCATTTCATTCTTTAATCTATTCGATGCTGTCCCATTCGGGAAACGGTTGCAGATCCCAATCGTTGGTGATATACATTCGATACACTCAAGCGAAATGAGTGGTCGGTCATGTGTAGTCGGGTTGCAAGATGTTCTTGTTGGATTCTCATAAGGGAAAAACCCGTTCCGTTATACAGCGTGGTCTTATGAGATATCGTTATTTTCCCAGACTGTTTTAAATTGTTTTACTCACACCAGTCCCATAACTGACTCAGAGTTTATTTTGTTTTGTTTTCCCTAAACTCTTGGGTGCCCAATTTTGTACGGGCAGTCAAGTAGTCAGAATTTTACAGATATACGTGGAGAGCTTGGAGCAGGAGGCTTCAGGATTATATAGCTATTGTTTATTTCCGTTGTGTTGTAAGTGTTATACTCTGATAATGTTACTGTATACATATACTGATTTTATTTCAAAGTTATGTATCTATTATATATTGTTCGTTCCGCGGCGAGATTCGTGTTTACTCTGATGTTGTATGTTCTTCTTCTTCTTCTTCTATTCTAAGTTTCTATCTTATCTATCCTCACCCTCTGTTTTCTTTCTATTAGTTTTTTGGGTTCCAGTGTAAATTGGGGTTGGACTTGTGTTATTTGGTCAGCACAAATTGTACCGAAATTTCGGGACACTACAGTACGGGTTTAGGGTTTCCACAAAAATGTTGCAAACTCATGATTCTTCACTCATCTTTTAGTTCTCTTATGTATACCAATCCCTTGTTTCATCCGGATGTGGACGAGCAACAGTAGCAACAAACAACAAACTTTTAGCCAAATGTACATGAGCAACAACATCAAACTTTTCAGTCAAATGTTCATGAGCAACATTTGCAATAGGCCATGTTTACTTCTCAGTCAAAGCTGTATGATATGAGCCAAAGGTATGTGTTGCAATATATATTAGTTTGCTAACTACTCAAAGAAATGTAAGATGTGAGTGAACTGCATTCATTAATGGATTGACTGGAGATACCGAATTAGACTGGGGTGTCGGACCTTCAGAGCAGACAAATGATCCAAATATAGACATAGAAATGGAAGTAAATGACCCTATTGATAGCATGGTAGTTGCAATGAGAACTACTGATGATACACGCTAGATTCAACGAATGCAAGTCAACAATGAACTATTGGACTTTGACTTTCCAAACACGGACAATCATGAAGATGACAGTGTTGAGCTTCAAATGGAAGTACCATTGGATGATGATATATGTACGACATTAATGATGGTCATATTGGTAGTTGCTAATCTAGAGTTTTCAGGTGAAAAATTCTCCACTGTTTGCATATAAAATGGTTTTGTTGTTGGGAAGGTATTTGAAAGTAAAGTTTCTACACCAACTAGCAGAATGATTTATTCTGAACAGAGTTTCATACAAGCCAATCAAGTCGACTAGAACAATATATACTGTTATATGTAATGTTGATGCTACATGTCCAGGGAGAATACATGCTATAATGTACAAGAAATCTCAAACTGGATGGTGGAAAATCAGAAAGTTGCCTCATGAACATAACTATGTCAATCCTAAGATTAATTCCAACCACAAGCAAGCCACTTTTGGATTTCTTGTGTCTAAAATCATGTCTTTTGTCAAGGCCGATTTGGATATCTCAGCGGGTACAGTCCAGGTGCTTGTCAACGACCAACTCTTTATCAAAATTAGTTACATGAAAGCTTGGTGAACGTTGAATAAAACATTGGAATTTTTTATGGTGATTGGGCTGAATCGTATATGAATTTACCACAATATTTTAAAGAAATAAAGGGAAGCAAATCCAGGTATAATTGAACATATAACATACGATGATATTGGGGTACTCGATCGTGCTTTTAGGGCATTTGGTCCTACCATTGTAGGTTTTCTATATTGCTGTCCTTTGCTATGTGTTGACGGGACACATTTGTACGGTAAATACAATGGGACACCGCTTGTTGCTGCTGTTTTAGATGCCGACGACTACCTTTTTACCATTAGCTTATGCACTTGTCGAATTCAAGTCATATGATAGTTGGGCCCGGTTCTTTTCATGCATGCGTGAGTTCATTCATAGTGTACGAAATCATCACATTACTTTTATATCTGATAGAATGAAAGGAATCCCAAAAGCTTTGCAGTAGAGATGACAAGAACCACACAAACATAGATTCTGTGCAAGACATCTTAAAGCCAATTTTTAAGCTGCTGGTCATCGAGAGAAGCGACTAACAGACTTGTTTTACGCTGCTGCATGTACTTCATAAGTAGCTGAGTACACTAAAATTAGAGAAGAAATCAAGGCAACTAATTCGCTGGCGCATGACTGGATTGTACGAAGTCTAGGAATTTTGAAGCAAATTGGGCACTTTGCTGAGATGACGGTGGACGATTCCATGTTATGACTACGAACGCATTTGAAAGTTTTAATGGTATACTAAAAGGGTCTAGATCGTTGCCTATAAAGGTGTTGGTTGCAAGGATGTTCTGTTGATCAGTTGAATCTATTATCTATTAAATCTATTAAATAATAGTAAAGCAGAAGAAAATAAAACTCTCACCTTAATTGTCTCTTTTTCCTCTTCTCTCCTTAATTCGCTCATTTTTTCTCTAATCCCCTTAAAAGTCCCTAGATATTTTATTTAAATTTTGATTTATCCTCTACCTCCACACAATATCGAATTCACGATCCAATCTCTTCCGTATTCTTTTTTTCATAGCTTCTCTTCCGCATTCTTCTCCATTGCCAAACCATTTTGCCCTTCCTCCAATAAAAATAACATCGAACTGTTAAAATACCCATGTCAATAGGTTTCATAGTCCCTTCCGCTTTCTATACTGAATTTCACTGAGGCGAAGACGACGGCACACCTGAACATCATCACTTGCTGTATCGATTGTTTAGGTTCAATCCGAATTTTACTTTTTTGCATCTTAATTCGTTTATTTTTCTTATTTGATTTTCCATTCAAACAATAGTAACAGGAAGAAACTGGAGATTATTCCCTTGAAGATGTGAATAGAGATAGATCTGCTGAGATGACAAAATAAAGTCTGCAAAACATCATATTCGAGTATTTTTCACACATTTTCTTTTCCAAATTTCTTACTTTTCAAGTTACTGTCGTTTGAAGAAATATTACACCATTGTTTGTTTATAGGTATTGCTTTAATTTTATGTTCAGTCCTATTTCTTCATCACCTCAATTTACAACTGATCTATCTATTCTTCCAAGCTTGCACAATGGAAAAATATATGAAAATTAGGTATAAGCTACAAAATTGTTTGGTTATGACACTCTACAACAAGATGAGGGAAATATAAGGTTGAAGTACAATATTTTTCTCCTTTTCTCTTAATTGCAGAAAAAGCCATCTTCCAATAGCAATTTAAATATGTGGATTTGCTTTAAAATTATTGTTAATCTACATGTTCATGTTCTTATTTCTTCATATGTCTTATGTTTGATATATTGATTTAGAAAGCTTGGAGTTATGTTTATTTACAAAACCAGGTTGAAGTATGACACTAGAAGGCATTGCGTAAGTGTTATTTTATCCATTTTTTTGTTTAGTTTGAAATTCATATCTTTTTTGCTTGAATGCGTATATTTTGTTGGTTTAACATCATGACCTCATTGCCACATATTCCTATGTCGGTACAAGTTTTGTTTTTGTTTAGTTATCCAATACTATTAGTTTTTGTCAGGACAAATTGTTGTTTCTGTCCACTTTAAATGCAAAATGCATTTCTCATGTGACATATTTAATTTGATTTCATATCCATTTGACCATTATAGAAAATTAATTAGATTATGGCATTAATTTCACTAGATTGTGGTGCTAAACTCATTATGCAAAATTACAATAATTGAAAAATGCGTATAACAGATATGTGGAACTTATATTGCTTTATTTACAAAATGCTAAAAAATACATATGTATAGCAATGTAAAAGTTACCTGACGTGTCACGTATCTTTTATACAAGTGTTAATTCATTTTTTACACGCATTCAGCGTGTACTTGAATAAGCCCTTTAATAAAATCAACCTATATATATCTCTACTGAAATTTTTCACCACATTCTAGCAATAAACCACAGATGAGGCAATGATGGTTTTAATTTAACACTTATATAAAGGTTTGCACACAGTTTTCTTATATTGTAAAAATGTACTTCATTGCCTATGATTCATTTTGCATGCAATATATAGTTTGTTGAATAATTTAATTGCATGCATGATTTGTCCATTTGCAGGATCATTCATTTATGTATATGTAACTTCATTTTTGCATTTATTTAGTAGTGAATAGTAGCACTTAAATATTTATCCAACTTTCTCCAGTAACTTTTCAAGTAATGCAGTTTTAATAATATTTTCTTTCACACAAATTATATAATAAATTTTAGGGTGAGATGACCAAATAAAGGCCGCAAAACATTAAATTTGGGTATTTTCCACAATTTTTGTTTTCCACTTTTCTTACTTTTCAAATTACTGTTGTATGAAGAAATATTACAACATATTTTGTTCATAAGTATTGCTTTAAATTTATATTCAGTTTTATTTCTTCGTTGCCTCAATTTACAACTCTACCTATTCCTCCAAGTTCACACAATGGAAAAATATATGAAAACCAGGTATAAGCTACAAAATTGTTTGGCTATGACACTCTACAACAAGCTGAGAACAATATAAGGTTGGAGTACAATATTTTCCTCCTTTTCCCTTAATTACAGATAAAGCTATCTTCTTCCAGTAGTAGTTGAAATATGTGGATTTGCTTTGAAATTATTATTGATCTACATGTTATGTTCTTATTCATTTATATTTTCTTATGTTTGATATCTTGATTTTGAATGCTTGGAGCTATGTTTATTTACAAATCCGGGTTGAAGTATGACACACTAGAAGGCATTGGGTAAGTGCCATTTTATCCATTTTTTGTTTAGTTTGAAATTCATATCTTTTTTGTTTAAATGCTTATATTTTGTTGGTTAAACATCATGATCTCAATGCCATGTATTCATATGTCAGTACAAGTTTTGTTTTTGTTTAGTTATCCAATACTGTTAGTTTTTGTCAGTATAACGTTTTGTTTTCATCCACTTTAAATGCAATATATTCTTATGTCATATATACCTATGTCATTACAAGTTTTTGTTTTTGTCCATTTTAAATGCAACAAATGCATTTCTCATGTGACATATTTAATTTGGTTTCATATCCGTTTGACTGTTACCAAAAATTAATTAGATTGTGGCATTAATTTCATTAATTTTACTAGATTATGGTGGCAAACCCATTAAGCAGAATTACAACTTTAAAAAAAAAATCAAAAAATTCATATAACAGATGATATCAAAGGTTAAATTGACATTAATTTTAATCTTAGTACGTTTACTCTTCAAAAAATTTGCAATGTTATAACACTTGAACGATTTTCACACTGTAGGCCTTAATAAGCAAGATAATTATTACCAATTAAAGTCTAATTTACCTTACCATTTTCTCTAGGGCTGTTATGGTAATGGTTACCGTTACCGTTTAGCAAATACCGTTACCATACCGTTTTTACTGGTAAATCAGAATCGCTTACCGTTACCGTTACCGACTGACTGGTATACCGAAGACTGGTATACCGATAATCTGGTAACCATTACACTGGTAATGGTAAATTACCGTTTGTCCATCGAAGTTTATATCTTGACATGTTTTTTGTACATAGTGCATCTTTATTATACTATATGTAGTGTTAGTTTATAAAAAACATAAATGAGAACGAAAGTAAGTGAACTTGGAATTATTTCACCTGATTATCGAACTACGTATAATCAATAATTTGGTTCTAATGCATGTAATAAAGCATATCATATGAGTACACTTATATTTCAAATTAACTGGTAAAATTACCGTTACCGCTGGTATTGAAGAAATGTTACCGATGATTTACCGTTAAAACTGGTAAATTTACCGTTACCATACCGTTTTGACTGGTATACCGATTGTAACAACCCGTATTTTTGAATAACATGTTATAACATAAATGGAGGCAGAATTAAACTGTAAAATCTGAATCAAGGGAAACGGGCTATGCCATTGCGTTCGTCTCGGAAAAATACGCGAAATAGAGTCCGAGATTTCGAAAATCGGAGTCCGTATGACCAAGATATGGCCTCGCGAAGTTTCACGAAAAATTCCCAAATTAAAGTATACTTAATTAAGTGAAATGGGTTGCGCAGAGAAATATATATATATATTGATATATATATATATATATATAAAATTGAAAATTAAATAAATAAATATGCAAAAATGTTCAAAACAGCGAATTGGGAGAGGGGAATAACCGAACCGGCCGATTTTTGAGGTCGACCCAAGCCCGCTGGGTCGACTAGGGGTTAATCCAGGGTGTTTGGCTGTCAACCCGTGAGCCGATTCGCTCAAATGCAGATTTTGCATTTGAATGGTTCTCATGGTTCATCTTTAATCTAAAGGCCCTAGATGGTTCCTACACTTGACTTCTTCCCCAAGACATGCTTTGATGGCTTGGATTGAATCTAGGTTTAATCCTATGGCCTAAAACACTTGCCTAATCTATAAATAAGCCCCTAACCCTCTCCTAAATCCTCATTATTCATTCATGTAACTAAACTATGGCCAAATTTCTACTCTCATGGCCTCCACTCAACTATCCTAGCCTCCACTTCATTTCTATGAGAGGTTTCATGATCATGAGAGTGTTAGAGAGTCCCTATGTTAGTATGAGAGCTTCTCAAGTTGATTTCAAGGCAAAAGCTTTGATCTTTGTTCATAAAGATGGTGTTTTGGTGGGTTTGGAGCATCCATCTTTGGGTTTTTGGGTGATGGCATGCATAGGCTTCATCACAAGCTTTAGTTTAATCGATTTAGGCCTTCATAGCAATGTAAGCCCTTCTCCTACTATTAGATATGAACTTTAAACTTAATATGACATGTTGTAAGTGGGTTTAAACATTAGTATGTAGCATGCTATCATCTTATGCAAGCTTATAAAGTCATTACCTTGGTCTTGTGGTCATAAAGCTTTGACCTTTATGTTTAAATGTTGCATTATGCAACATGAGAATCTTCATAATCATTATGTCACCTTGCATATGAAGTCATAATCCTTATATGATGATATATGCGAGTTTCTAGCCATCATTCCATGTCTTTTGTCACCATGATTCGCTTATGTACCAAGTTTGGGTTTATGCATGTTTTTGAGGCTTAAGAATGTAACATGCAAGCTAATGAACACATTTGTGCCTCATTTGCCACCATGATTAACTTGTGGCTTAATACCCATTTTTGTCATTCCTTTGCCAAGTCTCTTCTTTTAATCCATCACGTTGTTGCGAACGTATATGCTAGTTTAAAAAAAGCGTTGGGGTCACATTATGGGGAAACATAATGACATGAATATGACTTGGGTAAATGGGTATAAACATGACAACATGTAACGTTAAATATGACATGTGTTTATACTTGAAAACATGATTTGAAATATAACATGGAAGTTGACATGTAAGTATGCATAAAAACATAAGCTTGGGAATTTACCTATTAAGTTAGGTCTACCCATTGGGAATTTACCTATTAAGTTAGGTCTACCCAATTGCTTGAAAACTTGACTATGAACATGACACTAGACTAAACATGAAAGTGGCCAACTCGAGGTTGGGTTGAGTTTGCAACGTAAAACTACCCGGAACCGACCGGCCTAACTAGTAGTTGCAAACAATAGGACCCAATGTGAGAAGTTGGTCATGTTGTGCTTGAACCCGAGGTTAGACCAAGTTGTGGTGTAAAGCTACCCGGAACCGACCGGCTTAACTAGTAACCACAACAAAGTCTAATGTGAGAGGTTGGGGTGCATTAAGTAATTAATGCCACATAATAGGGTTAAGTTAATTTGATTAATGAGGCTTAACCAAATATGACATGGACAAATGGGTTAAGTAATTTAATTTGACTAATGACACTTAACCGACATGACAGGGTTGGGTATGTTAAGTAACTTGATTTGCCTAACGACACTTGACCATTTTTATACGACGAGGGGACGGGATTAAGTTAACCAACACTTAATCAATCCAACACGATAACTTGATAAGGTTAAGTAAATTTTCTTAGTAACACTTAACCGTTTAATACAGTTAATGGATGGGGTTAAGTCAACTCAGACCTAACTAATCTAAACATGGTAATTGGACGGGGTTAAGTTAATTTACACTTAACTAATCCAACTCGTTAGTTTGATGTGGTTAAGTGACCTATACTTAACCAATCTAACGTGAAAACATGATAAGGCTAAGTCACGAATCACTTGAATACGCTTGACCGATTTGACTCGATAATTTGACAAGGTCAAGTTAATTTATATAATTAACCAATCTAAAATGATAATTAGACGAGGTTAAGTTATGGATTGCTTAATATACTTAGCCAACTTGACACATGGTTTGTAGGGTTAAGTCTTGGACTTGGATACTTAGCCAATTTTGACATGGTTTGTAGACGGGCTAAGTTATGAACTTAAGTGACACTTAACCCATTAGATAAACCCTAATTCGGAGGATTAGGTAAATAACCATAGTTAACAAGGATTATGGAAATAAGGCTAAGTGGTAAACCTTAGTTAAGGGAGACTAAGTAATAATTCTTAGTCAAGGAAATTTGGACCATTTCTTAGATAGATTAGTAACCCGATACGTTAGGTCAACGTTTAAGTATGCGTGTAGGAGCAGGCTATCTGATTTAGATAAAGGCTCCAACGAACTGGGTAACGAAGCAGCGGCTTCGGGGAACGTGAGGATATTCTTGGGATCCCTCTGTGAGCTGCCAGGTCATTATACTAGGCTCACGAGAGGTTGAGGTCTGCGGTAGAAGAACCAAGAATATGCCTTGGTTGCTATGCGAGCGACCTAAAGACCGGGGTGGATAGCAGTGAGTCGACGAATACATAAGGTGCCCGAGATAGCAAGTTCGTCGATCATCTACCATCTTGAGTCAAGCGTGTACGTACGAAAAGGCAGGGAACACCCAACAGACCATAATTGCTATCTAATTATGGGTGAGGTAGGCCGTAGGATGTGGGCTGGCCGGAGTGTAGTTCTCATGCAAGATTTTCTCTTGTGTTGCCTTTCACTAGTTGAGGGAGGGGTCTCGTGGGACCATAGCCACGTGTAGAAAAGCAGACCTTAGTATCTGCATCGGCAGATAAATCTAAAGCTCCCGACCGAGTCCTGTATTTCTTGTTTTGCCCTGTGACAGGACTCGGATGGCACGATGTGATACATGTGCATACAGTTATAGAAAAACGATTCACGATGAATGCGTGGGAAAAAGGGCGCGGTTGAGGGTTAGCGTAATCCCTAGTGGCCTAGGTGGTTTAACCCAAACCAAAATACGAAAGCGTGCAATAGGCAAGCGTAATCCCTAGTGGTGCTAGGTGGCGTAAGTCCTAGTAGTTCAAACGATGATTCATATGGAAGAGCCTAGCTAGAACAAGGGTGACAGTCCAAACGATTTCAATGATAATACGACATGAGGAAGCCCGTACGAGGTACGGCAAAGGACTGAACTTATATACATGGAAAGAAACATATGATTTGAGTAACCTATATATGCGATATGTTAGGTTGACATGGACCATTACACGATTTTGAGTAAGGGACATTCATGGTTAACACATAACAAGGCTGGGATACTAGTACGGAGGTTGCAGAGCAAATATACATGTTAGAACCAGGAAGAATATACGGAATAGATACCGTGGAATGTTAGACGGGGTAGATACCTTGGGATAGTATACTTGATAGAAGTCTGACGATATGATACCTTGATTTATCATGACACCGTAGTTTATCATGATACCTTAGTTCAGTAGTTATCCTGTTATTCTGATTTAGCTTATCTATCTTGTTATCATGCTTATGTTCATCTCAGTTCCTCATGCCAGTTAACTTTACTAGTTTATATGCTGATAGTAGATAGGGCTTACCAGTCTTTATGACTGACCCCGTTTTCTTTCGCTTCTTGTCTTCCGTTTCCCCCCAGGTTACAGGGAGGAAATACTGTTGTTTAGTTCAGACTTCTTCTGCTTGAAGGTCATCATGGATGGCTTGGACTTTTCTTGGCTATGGCTACTTTACTATTTTATTTGGGGAATAATTTATGGAAAAGTCTTAATGCTTCTTTATTATTACAAGACAGGTTTTGATGTACTCTGATGTAAAAGGCTTTAGACCTTAATTATTAATGTTTATGAAAGTTCGATTTTACTTCCGCCATTTTATATGTTCTGTCTTGTGATATTTCTGTGCATGTTTACCAATAATGCCCCTCTAAAGCTAGTGCATTCCTTTGCGAGTGACCCTAGCGGAGGCGGGGTGTTACATTTGGTATCAGAGCAGAAGGTTACTAGACTGGGCAAAAGTTTTTAAAGACCTTCTGAAAATTATTTGAAAAACCGTTTACAAAGAAGCATTTTTCAAGAAAATTTTCTTTTAAAAAGAAAAAGGCTATTCCCCAAAGGCCATTAGCATTATCCTTGTTTCCTTGATTGACTCTCTTTTCCTTTCTTTCCTCCATCTGTAGTCACAGTGGTTTTGACTGCGACTAGTCTTTCTAGCTGCGTAAGTGTTTCCCGTACGATGGAGGTGGTTCTCGAGAGACCGTTGCAGAGTTATGCATGAAAGGATAGTAAGAACAAGGATAAAGGATACGAGCTCAGGGATAAGCAACTTGTTGGTATGGCTGAGTCATAAAAGGAGGGAGAAAGATGAACAATGAAACCCATGACGAGAGAGTACCTTTGGCATGGTGAAACGGGACGGATAGTTAAGTATCATGGAACAGGGACAAGATCATTCGGAGGGCAATAGTATGCTCTCATTTCTAGGGTACCTCAGAAGGAGGGTAACGATCTTGTTAAAGGTTTAGCTTTTCTTCTCTATCATCCTGTCGGGACTTTGTTTTGATCACCGCATCTTTTAAGTCCGCTTCGATAGTTGAGTCTCTGCACCTTAGTACTAGCGTAGTAGAGGATCCCGTTTTTGTCTCAAGTCCTATTGGAAGATCGGTCCATTTACTCATGGCTTGTTTGGATTTGAGAATGTCTATATCAAGTGTTGAGCTTGGAAATAATGCTTATGTTTATAAGTTGTGGATGGATTCTAGGGATGAAGTGGTCATCCAGTAAGGGGTGCCACTCTCGGTTTTAGAAGGAGGGTAGTTAGACTCTTGGCTTGCTTTGGTAATACCCTTGAAGTATCGCGTGACCTTTTGGGTTCTGTCATGATTAGTTACTTAGAATCCCTAGATGCCTTTATTGGAAATTTGAAGCCCGATCGGATGGTGTTCGCCGATAAGACGGATGGTTTATTTCACTTATGCATGGGTTATGGAAATCACCCTAGTAAGTGCACTTGATAACCCGGTTGGCATCTGTTTACTTTCAAGAGAAAGTTCTACTACGTGGAATACCTTATGGTACGAGGTCCGAGATTCACTAGTGAATTTTGGAAAGCTTGCATGAGATCATGAGTACGCAGTCATGTTTGCGCTAAGTGTGCAAGTGGAACGAGAGGCGACGAGGAAATGAGTTCCAACTCATGTTATGGAAACAGGAAATAAGAAGCTACGAAATCGCGAAGTTAAAGGACGGTCAAGGCACAATGGAATTAAGCTCAAGGAGATACGACTTTGATGGTCAAAGACTAGATACGCGCATGATATCTCTTTTTGAGAGTATATCCTTGATCCCTGTTTTCCTGTAGAGCTTGCTTGTAGGCTATCTTTTGTGAATATCCTCTCGGTCCTATCTTCTGTTACAAACCCCGTAAGGAATTTGTCTTGTTTATCTTCTCGACCCTGTTTCAGGGAATCCTAGGTAGAACCCTATGGATGTAAACATGTATTTGAAACATGTTATGATTGATATGGTTGCAAGTGGTTGCTCGTGGATGCGCGAATACACATTAGATACTAGCTCGACTCGATCACATTTCATATTGCATATGCACGAGTATTTATACTTGTTTATGGTTGAAATCGAATGTATTATCATGCGGTTGTTGCATATGAATGAATGATTGTGCACGCATATAGTATCTATATGACTAGGACTATTTGCATACATGTTGGATTCATGGCACTATACATATTTTTGCATTAGAAAGATTATTCAGGCCTGATCATTAGCATTAGCTAAGGAACATATACACACACGTTTTGCATATATTCATACAGCATTAGAAATCATCTAAGGACAATGGTTGCTTATGGATGATGTTTTGAGTAGATGAATGATGGATGGTAGGATAGGTTCTTCCTAACTTGGAGATTTCGGGGACGAAATCCTAAAAGGTGGGGAGAATGTAACAACCCGTATTTTTGAATAACATGTTATAACATAAATGGAGGCAGAATTAAACTGTAAAATCTGAATCAAGGGAAACGGGCTATGCCATTGCGTTCGTCTCGGAAAAATACGCGAAATAGAGTCCGAGTTTTCGAAAATCGGAGTCCGTATGACCAAGATATGGCCTCGCGAAGTTTCACGAAAAATTCCCAAATTAAAGTATACTTAATTAAGTGAAATGGGTTGCGCAGAGAAATATATATATATTGATATATATATATATATATATATAAAATTGAAAATTAAATAAATAAATATGCAAAAATGTTCAAAACAGCGAATTGGGAGAGGGGAATAACCGAACCGGCCGATTTTTGAGGTCGACCCAAGCCCGCTGGGTCGACTAGGGGTTAATCCAGGGTGTTTGGCTGTCAACCCGTGAGCCGATTCGCTCAAATGCAGATTTTGCATTTGAATGGTTCTCATGGTTCATCTTTAATCTAAAGGCCCTAGATGGTTCCTACACTTGACTTCTTCCCCAAGACATGCTTTGATGGCTTGGATTGAATCTAGGTTTAATCCTATGGCCTAAAACACTTGCCTAATCTATAAATAAGCCCCTAACCCTCTCCTAAATCCTCATTATTCATTCATGTAACTAAACTATGGCCAAATTTCTACTCTCATGGCCTCCACTCAACTATCCTAGCCTCCACTTCATTTCTATGAGAGGTTTCATGATCATGAGAGTGTTAGAGAGTCCCTATGTTAGTATGAGAGCTTCTCAAGTTGATTTCAAGGCAAAAGCTTTGATCTTTGTTCATAAAGATGGTGTTTTGGTGGGTTTGGAGCATCCATCTTTGGGTTTTTGGGTGATGGCATGCATAGGCTTCATCACAAGCTTTAGTTTAATCGATTTAGGCCTTCATAGCAATGTAAGCCCTTCTCCTACTATTAGATATGAACTTTAAACTTAATATGACATGTTGTAAGTGGGTTTAAACATTAGTATGTAGCATGCTATCATCTTATGCAAGCTTATAAAGTCATTACCTTGGTCTTGTGGTCATAAAGCTTTGACTTTTATGTTGAAATGTTGCATTATGCAACATGAGAATCTTCATAATCATTATGTCACCTTGCATATGAAGTCATAATCCTTATATGATGATATATGCGAGTTTCTAGCCATCATTCCATGTCTTTTGTCACCATGATTCACTTATGTACCAAGTTTGGGTTTATGCATGTTTTTGAGGCTTAAGAATGTAACATGCAAGCTAATGAACACATTTGTGCCTCATTTGCCACCATGATTAACTTGTGGCTTAATACCCATTTTTGTCATTCCTTTGCCAAGTCTCTTCTTTTAATCCATCACGTTGTTGCGAACGTATATGCTAGTTTAAAAAAAGCGTTGGGGTCACATTATGGGGAAACATAATGACATGAATATGACTTGGGTAAATGGGTATAAACATGACAACATGTAACGTTAAATATGACATGTGTTTATACTTGAAAACATGATTTGAAATATAACATGGAAGTTGACATGTAAGTATGCATAAAAACATAAGCTTGGGAATTTACCTATTAAGTTAGGTCTACCCATTGGGAATTTACCTATTAAGTTAGGTCTACCCAATTGCTTGAAAACTTGACTATGAACATGACACTAGACTAAACATGAAAGTGGCCAACTCGAGGTTGGGTTGAGTTTGCAACGTAAAACTACCCGGAACCGACCGGCCTAACTAGTAGTTGCAAACAATAGGACCCAATGTGAGAAGTTGGTCATGTTGTGCTTGAACCCGAGGTTAGACCAAGTTGTGGTGTAAAGCTACCCGGAACCGACCGGCTTAACTAGTAACCACAACAAAGTCTAATGTGAGAGGTTGGGGTGCATTAAGTAATTAATGCCACATAATAGGGTTAAGTTAATTTGATTAATGAGGCTTAACCAAATATGACATGGACAAATGGGTTAAGTAATTTAATTTGACTAGTGACACTTAACCGACATGACAGGGTTGGGTATGTTAAGTAACTTGATTTGCCTAACGACACTTGACCATTTTTATACGACGAGGGGACGGGATTAAGTTAACCAACACTTAATCAATCCAACACGATAACTTGATAAGGTTAAGTAAATTTTCTTAGTAACACTTAACCGTTTAATACAGTTAATGGATGGGGTTAAGTCAACTCAGACCTAACTAATCTAAACATGGTAATTGGACGGGGTTAAGTTAATTTACACTTAACTAATCCAACTCGTTAGTTTGATGTGGTTAAGTGACCTATACTTAACCAATCTAACGTGAAAACATGATAAGGCTAAGTCACGAATCACTTGAATACGCTTGACCGATTTGACTCGATAATTTGACAAGGTCAAGTTAATTTATATAATTAACCAATCTAAAATGATAATTAGACGAGGTTAAGTTATGGATTGCTTAATATACTTAGCCAACTTGACACATGGTTTGTAGGGTTAAGTCTTGGACTTGGATACTTAGCCAATTTTGACATGGTTTGTAGACGGGCTAAGTTATGAACTTAAGTGACACTTAACCCATTAGATAAACCCTAATTCGGAGGATTAGGTAAATAACCATAGTTAACAAGGATTATGGAAATAAGGCTAAGTGGTAAACCTTAGTTAAGGGAGACTAAGTAATAATTCTTAGTCAAGGAAATTTGGACCATTTCTTAGATAGATTAGTAACCCGATACGTTAGGTCAACGTTTAAGTATGCGTGTAGGAGCAGGCTATCTGATTTAGATAAAGGCTCCAACGAACTGGGTAACGAAGCAGCGGCTTCGGGGAACGTGAGGATATTCTTGGGATCCCTCTGTGAGCTGCCAGGTCATTATACTAGGCTCACGAGAGGTTGAGGTCTGCGGTAGAAGAACCAAGAATATGCCTTGGTTGCTATGCGAGCGACCTAAAGACCGGGGTGGATAGCAGTGAGTCGACGAATACATAAGGTGCCCGAGATAGCAAGTTCGTCGATCATCTACCATCTTGAGTCAAGCGTGTACGTACGGAAAGGCAGGGAACACCCAACATACCATAATTGCTATCTAATTATGGGTGAGGTAGGCCGTAGGATGTGGGCTGGCCGGAGTGTAGTTCTCATGCAAGATTTTCTCTTGTGTTGCCTTTCACTAGTTGAGGGAGGGGTCTCGTGGGACCATAGCCACGTGTAGAAAAGCAGACCTTAGTATCTGCATCGGCAGATAAATCTAAAGCTCCCGACCGAGTCCTGTATTTCTTGTTTTGCCCTGTGACAGGACTCGGATGGCACGATGTGATACATGTGCATACAGTTATAGAAAAACGATTCACGATGAATGCGTGGGAAAAAGGGCGCGGTTGAGGGTTAGCGTAATCCCTAGTGGCCTAGGTGGTTTAACCCAAACCAAAATACGAAAGCGTGCAATAGGCAAGCGTAATCCCTAGTGGTGCTAGGTGGCGTAAGTCCTAGTAGTTCAAACGATGATTCATATGGAAGAGCCTAGCTAGAACAAGGGTGACAGTCCAAACGATTTCAATGATAATACGACATGAGGAAGCCCGTACGAGGTACGGCAAAGGACTGAACTTATATACATGGAAAGAAACATATGATTTGAGTAACCTATATATGCGATATGTTAGGTTGACATGGACCATTACACGATTTTGAGTAAGGGACATTCATGGTTAACACATAACAAGGCTGGGATACTAGTACGGAGGTTGCAGAGCAAATATACATGTTAGAACCAGGAAGAATATACGGAATAGATACCGTGGAATGTTAGACGGGGTAGATACCTTGGGATAGTATACTTGATAGAAGTCTGACGATATGATACCTTGATTTATCATGACACCGTAGTTTATCATGATACCTTAGTTCAGTAGTTATCCTGTTATTCTGATTTAGCTTATCTATCTTGTTATCATGCTTATGTTCATCTCAGTTCCTCATGCCAGTTAACTTTACTAGTTTATATGCTGATAGTAGATAGGGCTTACCAGTCTTTATGACTGACCCCGTTTTCTTTCGCTTCTTGTCTTCCGTTTCCCCCCAGGTTACAGGGAGGAAATACTGTTGTTTAGTTCAGACTTCTTCTGCTTGAAGGTCATCATGGATGGCTTGGACTTTTCTTGGCTATGGCTACTTTACTGTTTTATTTGGGGAATAATTTATGGAAAAGTCTTAATGCTTCTTTATTATTACAAGACAGGTTTTGATGTACTCTGATGTAAAAGGCTTTAGACCTTAATTATTAATGTTTATGAAAGTTCGATTTTACTTCCGCCATTTTATATGTTCTGTCTTGTGATATTTCTGTGCATGTTTACCAATAATGCCCCTCTAAAGCTAGTGCATTCCTTTGCGAGTGACCCTAGCGGAGGCGGGGTGTTACACCGATTGCAATAAAAAATGGTTACCGATCGACTGGTAATGGTATGGTAACGGTAAATTTACCGTTACCATAACAGCCCTAATTTTCTCCCACTCCCTACTTTGACTTTTGTTTATGTTGTTTCTCATCATGTATTCAAAGTGATACGTGTTACTTGGATTTATAATACTGCCATATAAACTCATATGGTTGAATGTGTCAATGTAACCAATAGACATGAAAAGTTGAAGATAATTATTTTGAAGATGGAATATTTTTTTTAGATTTGTTGTACTGTTTTTGAAAAATCAGGACTATTGAAATGTTTGATAGAGCAAGTCTTTATGTAAACCGAGAATTTAAAGATTAGCTGCTTTCGTATATATAGTTGATACTTCTAGAAATGGATAATACTTCGCTATTAATATCACTTATCTTTTATAAAAAGAAATCGAGTGGGCTAATAGTATTATCAGGCTCCAATCTTTTTATTTTTATTGTTTGAGCAGAGACATGACAAAATGAGTTAAAATGTGTCATTACAAAGAAGATCGGATGCAGAATATTAAAAATGCAAGAGAAAAGATATATGAAGAAGAATGAGTGCATGACGAATTGCGTAATATGAAGAGTTTTTATAATTTGCAAGAGAAACTAAGATATTACCACATCCTTTGCTACTTACCATATGCTGTACGCATTTCATTGAGCTTATACAGTTGATATCTACCTATCTATACTTGCTTAATTCATCTTATAGGTTTTGGCAGACCACCTTTTTTTAACTCAACTTATCCTCTTAAAACTTTTGATTACCTTTTCTTTAAGGGTATATATTTTTTGTCAATAACCTTTGTGATTGCATAATTTATTTCAAACAAAAGATAATGGTGTGATCCATGATACCAGTTGATTCCTAAACTATTTTAATTTTGGAATAAAAATTAAGTCCTTTTCATCTATATTGTTTCCACAAGTCTTATGATCCTTGCAGATAAGAATTTGTGACATGCATGATAGTCTTTTTTTTGTTGAGTTATATTAGAAAAAAATCAAGAGTTTAGGGAGGAGGGGATTATCTTTCTATGCCAAGTATCAACTAAGCACTCCCTTCTCCTTTCAATTTCAGTTGAGTGACTATGTTAAATAGATGATTTGTTAGGTAGAGAAAATCATGATGGTGAATGCTTGAGGTTTATGATAGATAAAAGTCATGTGTACGAACGAAACCTATGGTTCACGGTATACTACAAGGTTACGTCCACTTAATTAAGGAAAAATTTATAAAAATCATGATAAGTATATCGAACCATATGTATATATACATTAATAATCCAACAATTATGACAAAATGTAGGACCTTTCAATTCAGGAAATACGGTGTTGTTCGCTGCATGACAAAAGTTTGGAAGGGGCATGATAAAAAGGTATTACGTTCTTGATGTTAGCACTTAGCATGAAATAATCTGAAGTCATTTACTAATTATTATAATATATGTATTTGATTATCGTTTCTTATGCACCAGTTCATTGGACGTGTCTATTGGCTGACATAACTAGACAAACTTAACTGCTTCCTTTCCCAGCTTATGATGGAACTTGCTCAGCAGCTAGGTTGCATACTAAAGGTTTTTTTAGCGCATTTGAAAGTTTCTCTTCTGCTACATTTTAGGGGATTTAACATGAAAGTTATATAACTAATAAATGCTTATAAATGTGTTTACTCTTTTAATGTATAACAAGTTAATATTATTACGATGCTATTTGTGGACTAACCTAATTTTTTTTTTCATAGAAATTTTGACATTAGTTTATCAATTGAATGAAATTTTATACATTGTTTGTCAGCATACTTAATTATGGCGTGAATTGTTCTGTCCCCATCCCACCCGGTGTGCCCACTCAATCACAGCCCCTCGATTTTCAATTTTTGCAGTTAAATCCCTCAATTGTTGTGGGATTTAATTGCAAATGGTGGAAATTAGAGAAATCTAAACGGTTGGGCATACGGGGACAGGGTAAATGGGGACAGAAGAATTGGTCTCCTTAATTATTGCTTCCACTAACTGTTACAGATGAATTGGTCTTCAAATAATAACTTTTGTTGTTGTAAAATTCATGTTTTAATTGACCCACATGCAGTGACATATTTTCACATTATTTTACGTGAAAATATATAAGTTGTCTTCGGTAGCATTAACAAAGGGAATCAACTCACATCGTTTATTAATCACAGTTCAAAATATTATTAATTTATATAGTCATTTTCTTTTGAAACAAGTAGGAGAAAAGAAGGTAAGGCGGGTGTTTAAAGTGAATGTGAATCCTGCTTTTTGAAAAGGAAAACATTGATCCCAGGTGTCCGAGCAATGACTATTATTTTTGCTCTTTAGGCATTTCCTCTTTATATTTATCTGTGGTTGTTGTATTCATTCCAATTTATTGTAGACCAGCTTTACAATATAACTTGAATCTAAAGGTATTTAGGACAGAAGTGTACCCTCAATGCAAGTTGGATTTTTTTTCAATGATAAAAATATAAGATAAAGGCATCATACGTCTTCATATGAGAATGCATAGTCTTCTTTATTTTTAAAAGCCATGTGTCTTCATCTTTTCTGTAATGCGTGCTGCTTTTGTTTCATGAATATATGATTTAGCTGCAGACGTATGAGAATGCATAGTCTTCTTTATTTTTTAAAATCATGTCTCTTCATCTCTTCTGTAATGCGTGCTGCTTTTGTTTAATGAATATATGATTTAGCTGTCATGCTACATTACCAAAATTATGTGCCAAAAAAAGGTATGCGCCTGGCAGAGTTCTAATATACATGTCCATACTTTGCATGTTTGAAACATGTGTTCTGTGTATGCATGCAACATGAAGTAAATCCTTCCGACGTTTGACTTGCACGATTCTTTTTTAGATTAATTACAGAAAACTACCGCCAGTTTATATACCTGCAGGAATATGCTGCCATAATTTATGGAGAACTACCGCACTAATTGCACGCATTAAACGTACACTTAATGCTGAAAAAATGGTACACTAAAAACACAGATCAAAATCCACAACTTCCAACCACATGACTTACACATTCTACATGTAGGCACTACCCGTGTGCGTAGAACGGGCCACTCACTAGTATTTCTATAAAAGGCGAGAAAAAGGGGAGACTCTAAAGACACGACTTACTCCAAAATGGGAAGCTAAATTGAATTTCGTGTCATTAAAGCACGTTATTGTAGACTTGTTCGATTTGGTCGAACAGAATGGCAAGCGATTCATTGTTACGGAGATGAAAATAAAGTTAGGATCGATGGTTCTCATTGGTGAAATTCATGTGAGACATGTTGCCTTGATGTGCGAAATTCATGTGTGACAAATTCTCATTTGCTTACATTATTTAAATATACTGAGGCACTTTTTTATTTGCCTGGTCATATACCCTGTTCTATATGTATTAATAAGTTGAAGGGCCTCACCGATGAATTCCTTGTTTCTGTACTGTCTACATATATTTTAGAAACATTGATTTACTGATGTGTAACCTCGTTCTGAAATCATAACCTATATATTTGCATATCATGCCTTGTTGGAAAAGGGAAAAAACTTGAACTTATTCCTGCTTTATCATGTGACTCTGAAATAGTAGGATGCTTGGATTTCTAAGCAGATTATTATGTTAGCTGTGAATATTTAAGTTGGATACATACTCAAATTTTAGAATTGAACATGAATTAGAATTAACTATTATATTGTAGTGTTTTTAATTGAAGTTGATTTACTTGAATAAAGATTAATCCTAACTCGAGTGTTTTTTGTTTTTGCACGGAATGCTCAGATCAGATACGAGTGTTGTAGATTTAGAGATTTCAACTATCAAAGCTTGAAGCACGTGAAGACGCGCTCGCTTTGGTTCGTTCTTCCATTTTTATTTTTAATTAAATCTAATGTACATGTATTGTAAAATCTTTCGCTATAAAATATAATTTTGTAAACTCTGATATTTATGTAATAAAATTTCCGTTGTGAGATATTGTTGTATATTCTGTCCTATGAAATTATGTATATTATGTTTAAACCATGTAAGCTAAATAACAATCTATCATTTTAAACGTTCCGAGTTGGTTTAATTACCGACTTAGGCGGTCAAAAGGGCAGGTCATTACAATAGTTCAACCTCCTCCTGTAATCAACTTTTCTAAGCTTTGTAAGGACTTCTGTGCGTTGGGAGGCAAGTTGTTTCGAGGTGAGAGTTTCATGGAGGCGCGCAATTGACTTAAAGAAACAAAGAATGTGTTTGATTTATTAGAGCTCGACGATAGGAGAAAGATTCAGTTGACCGCTTGGCAACTAAAAGAGAAAGCTTCATACTGGTGGAAGGTGACTCAGGCGGGGAACATGGTAGCCACTTGGGATGAGTTTAGACGTAGATTTGAGATGAAGTTCTTGTCAAAGGTGGAGGAAGGAATGCAAATGGAGAAGTTTTTGAATTTGAAACAAGGAGATATGTCGGTGAAAGAATATGTCAACAGCTTTAACCAACTAATAAGATTCGGTTTGGATTTGGTGAATACTCCTCAAAAGAAAGCTTTGAGGTTCACGAAAGGATTAAATCAACCTCTGCAAGGGCTAACATTGACACACATCCCGATGGGAGAAACTTTCGAGAGGGTAGTTGACATGGATTTGATGCACGAAGACGGTAAAGAGGAGATGAAAGAGGTTAAGACTGAGGAGGAAAAACCTAAGGCTGAGAAAAAGAAATGGTGGACAAGGGTGTGAATCTATCATTAAAATGTATTTATTAATCATCAATTATTTAATAGTATTAATTATTAATTATTTAATATTAGGTATTGCTTATATTTATTAATTATTTAATTTAATTAATTAATATTAAATGTAATTTACTAATTATTAATAATTAATCATAAAAAATTGTTAATTATTAACCACAAATTACTATTTATAGAAAAAATCACTTTAAAAACCGGTCTGCTCTGCCAAAAAAATATACTATTTATATATTTTGAGTAAGTATTATTGGTTAATAACTACAAATTATAGATGATAATAAAGCATTTAATATTAAGAATATATTATTATATATTTAATTTTATTAGAAATCATCATTACTAATATTAATTATTGAATTTTAATAATTAATAATGGTTACAACGGACATTTTATGATCGTTGTAAATTTGGCATTGGTTAAAACAAGCATTTTATGACTATTTTGAAATAGGCACCTGTTATAATGGACAACTTTTATCCAGTTGTAAAATTGGCACTTACTACAACGAATGTTACGAGCGTTGCAAAATTGGTACCACTTACAATTGGTATTTTGTGACTTTTGGAAAATTGGCATCCATTACAACGAGCATTTTTTTAAGGTTGTAAAACTGGCATCCAGTACAAAGGGTATGGAAGGACTGTTGTAATATCATTCTGTTACGAGGGGCAGTTATTGCCTGTCGTAAAAGGGCGTTGTATAAGACATCTATTACAACGGTCTTGCATGGACCATTGTAATAGCCATCTATTGCAACCGATAGCCAGTGCTTCTTGTAAAAATGACGTTGTAATAGAGTATTTTTGTTGTAGCGTATATTAGTATACATTTTGTAACGGATCAAAAATTCGGTTGTTTTAATTACAAAAACGCAATCGAGAGAGACAACGTTTGAATAGAGGTGGGACGCCTGTTCAAACAATGCCTATATATTTTCAGAGAAAAAAACCAAAAAATAGACTTTAGGCGTCTGTTGAACATATGCTCGAGTTTCAGGCGCTTGATTTTCTTTGGACGTCTGGAGCTCAAGCACCTATTCAATAGGCGTCTGACCCTTATTCTGTCGAGGAAATGTTGCAATTATATTTTGTAATCAATGAATTAGTAATTTTGGATCAAAATTTTGTTGGAGATGCCCTAAATCAAATTTTCAACTGCAACGGTAACATGAGATTGTTACAGGAGATTTATTGTGGATGAACTAAATGGGGGCAAGTTGTTAAATAGTTTGTTTGTTTGTTGCAAGTTTGTTATATCCGTAAGTAGCAAAACATTGTTTCAGTAGTGGAAAAGCTGACCTGGAATTCCATTATATATACTTATATTAATTCCATGTATGGAGTATGCGATTAATAACAAACTTCCCCTTTTCTCCTTAAATTCTCTCTCTTCTTTCTCTAAATATTTTCTCAGTTCTATCACATATTCAATCCACCATTAGAGGTGAGCTCGAGCTCCCTTATCATTGGTATCAGTTCCAATCTGTTGCAAGAACTTTTCCTGTAAGCGATCCTGGCGCCTCAAGCAGCAACCAAGATACAATGGAAGAACACATCAAGAATCTGGAGAAAAGAATTGATGATCAGAATAGCAAGACTAATCATAAATTCGAAGAAATGTTGAAATTGATGCTAGCAATTCGAGCCAACGTAAACAAAGTGGAAGAATTTTCATCTTTTTTCGGATCGTCACCTGCGATTTCTTAGAGATCTAACCCCACCAGAACACTAGGTATGAACCCTAAACCAGAATTTCCTAAATTCAATGGAACTAATCCAAGAATTTTGTCAAGAAATGCTGCAAATATTTTAGTTTATGTCAAATTTTCAATGAAAAAAAGGTCGATTTATCCTCATTAAACATGACTGATAAAGCTGAAAGTTGGATGATGAGCTATCTTTCTGTTAGGAGAACTGTTGTGTTAGATTGGATTGATTTTGTCATTGATTTGTATGCACGTTTTAAAGATAGTACTGGTTTCGATGTGGTGGAGCGATTTAATAGATTGCAACAACAAAATTCAATTGAAGAATACATTGATGAGTTTGAGAATTTGAGGTCTGTGATGTTAATGAACAATCGTGTATTGCCTGACTCTTATATTTTAGAAAGCATTATTGGTGGACTGAGACCTGCTGTCAAAGCTTTCAAACCTGTTACCATTGTTCATGCAGTGGAGTATGCAAGATTACAAGAGTAAACCTTGAGTTCAGCCGCCCAAACCTATAAATACAACAAGCAAACTTACCCCACTTCAAAAGATGGGTAGAAGTTTTCTATTTTGTCAACTATAAGCCACCATCATTACCTACACCTCAAACTAAACCAAATACTTCCTTCATCTCCAAAATCCCACCAAACTCCAGAAACTATAGATATATTCTAGCTAATGTTAGATAGGAGAAGATTGCAAAAGGATTGTGCTATTATTGTGACCAACCATACTCTAGGGAACATAAATGCCAGTTCAAAGAGGCTCAATTGTTTACAGTTGAAATTCCAGGGAGTTTGGGAAGGGAGAGTGAAAAATGGTGGATTATGAAGTAGATAGTGATGTAGAACCTCATATTTTTGTCAATGCATTAGCAGGAAATCAATATTTTCAGACTATGAGAGTCAAGGTTGTGGTTGATGGGAAAGATTTGCATATTTTGATAGACTCTGGTAGTACCCATAACTTTGTTGACGTAAATGTTGCTTTAAAACTGGGTTGTAAGTTGGATAAGATTTCATTCCAAGCAATTTCTATAGCAAATGGGAATCATATTCCGTGCCAGTACATGTGTAAAGGGTTTGAATGAGAAATGCAGAGGCAAAAATTTGAAGCTGATGTTTTGCTTATTCCTTTGGGTAGTTGTGATATAGTGCTTGGGATTCAGTGGTTGAGTTTGTTAGGTCCTATTTGCTAGGATTTTCAGAAGTTGAGAATGGAATTTAAGCTCAAAAATGAGAAATTTGTTTTAAAAGGAGTGCCAACTAAGAATTAATCAGTGGTGAAAGGTAACCCTTCTGTGAAAATGTTGGATTCTGCAATTCAACTATGTCTTATGCAAGTAACTGATTCAGATGACTTAGCTGCTGAATTGAAGTAAGATGAGTGTTGGGCTTTGGACAGTTCAGAATTGGATGATTTGAAAAAGAAATATAGTATGGTGTTTGTTGAACCTACTGAATTACCTCCAGAAAGAGGGGTGTTTAATCATTTAATACCATTAATACCAGGGAATACTCCAGTAAATATCAGACCTTATAGATATTCTTTGAAGCAAAGGGATATAATTAAGCAGTTAGTGTAGGAGATGCTGGAAAAAGGGATAATCCAGAATAGTTCCAGTCCATTTGTGTCTCCAATGGTTTTGGTGGGAAAGAAGGATGGCACTTGGAGGTTATGTGTAGATTACAGGGAATTAAACAATAGAACAATGAAGAATAAGTTTCCAATTCCTTTGATTGGTGAACTAATAGATGAACTAGCTGGTGCATCTGTGTTTAGCAAGTTTGATTTAAGAGCTGGATACCACCAGATAAGGGTGAATGCAGATGTTATCTTCAAGATGGCATTTAAAACTCATGCAGGCAATTATGAGTTTTTGGTCATGCCTTTTGGTTTGACTAATGCTCCAGCCTCTTTCCAAGGATGGATGAACCATGTGTTTAGGCCACTCCTCAGAAAATGTGTGTTAGTATTCTTTGATGATATTCTTGTATATAGCAAGTCTCTACGGAACACTGGAAGCACTGGAGGAGGTGTTTGAACTGATGAAATCCAACCACATGTTTGCTAAGGAAAGTAAATGCACTTTTGCTACTAAGAAGGTGGAGTATCTTGGTCACTTTATTACTCAAAGTGGTGTTGAAACCGATCCAAAGAAGGTAGCAGCTATGAATAGTTGGCCAACTCCAGGTAATATTAAAGAGTTACAGAGTTTCATAGGTTTAACTGGATACTACAGGAAGTTTGTGAGAGGTTATGCCACTATGAGCAAGCCTTTAACAGATCAGTTGATGAAGAATGGTTTTTGCTGGAATGATTATGCTCAGAAAGCTTTTGAAGCTCTGAAGGCTGCTCTAGTATCTGCTTCGGTGCTGGCTATTCCTAACTTTGATAAGCAATTTGTTGTAGAGATTGATGCTTCAAACACTGGAATAGGAGCAGTTTTGATGCAGGAAGAGCACCCTTTGGCATACAATAGTAGATATTTGGGTCCTAAATGGAAGAGATTATCAGTCTAAGATAAAGAACTATTGGTTGTTGTTTTTGCGGTCCAGAAATAGGAACAATACCAGGTTGGAGCTCATTTCATTATCAAGACTGACCAGAAAAGTTTGAAATGGTTATTGCAGCAAAAAGTTTTAACACCTTTTCAGCAATTCTGGTTATCCCAGTTGATGGGATTTGATTATGAGATCCAATACAAGAGTGGGAAAGTACATGTTGCAGTAGATGCTCTTTCTCGGGTGTAAGGAGTTGAAATTTTATGTATGGATATAGTTGTGGTTGATTCAAATTTGGGAGCTATGATAAAATCTATTTATCAGCTAGATCATATTATTCAGCAGATCAGGTAGTAGGGCAGTATTCCAAGCTTTTCAATGGGATGGTGAATTGTTAAAAAAATAGGGGAAATAGTGGTAGGTCCTGATTTGCAATTAAGGTAGAAAATTTTGTCTTGGCATCATGCTTCTCCCGAGGGAGGTCATGGAGGCAGAGAACTAATTAACTATAAAAAGAGTTAAGAAGCTTTTTTATTGGAAGGGTATGACTAAAGATGTCAGTCAGTTCATTAGGCAATGTGTTACTTGTCAGGCTACAAAGTATGATACAACAGCTTATCCAGGGCATTTGCATCCTTTACCTATTCCTGAAGAAGCGTGGCTTGATATCTCGATGGATTTGATAACTGGCCTTCCTAAATATGCAGGTAGAGAAGTAATCTTTGTAGTAGTGGATAGATTCAATAAGTATGCCCATTTTATGGCATTGTCTCGCCCATTTACAGCAATACAGGTTGCTCAGTTTTACTTAGACAATGTGTTTAAGTTACATGGATGGCCTAGGTCAATTGTGAGTGACATAGTCTGGTCTTCTTAAGTCAGTTCTGGAAAGGGCTATTTTCATTACATGGCACTGAATTTCTTTTATCTTCTGCTTACCACCCTCAAACTGATGGCCAAGCAAAAGTGGTAAACAGGTGCTTAGAGGCATGTCTGAAATGTATGACTGGTGATCAACCTCAAGATTGGTGCAAATGGCTGCCTTTAGCGGAATGGTGGTACAACACTCATTTCCACTTAGCAATCAATCTTGCCCCATATGAGGTAGTATACAATCAACCACCACCTATTTATTTATCATATCTTCTGGGGGAATGCAAGGTTGATGAAGTTGATAGAAGCTTGCAAAGAAGAGAACAGATGATAGCTGATTTAAAATTTCATCTTGAAACGTCTCAGCAAAGAATGAAGATTCAGGCGGACAAACACAAATCAGATATATATATATATCATTCTTTGTTGGGGAATAGGTATGGTTGAAGCTGCCAACTTATAGGCAACAGTCCTTGCAGAGAATAAGTAATCAGAAGTTGGCAATGCAATATTTTGGTCCTTTCCAAGTATTTGCAATAATTGGCAAAGTTGCATATAAAATGAAACTGCCAAGTGAGGCCAAAATACATGATGTCTTTCATGTATCATAGCTCAAGGCTTTCAAGGGTACTTTACCAGTGGCATTTCATATTCCCACCGTCTTTCAGGGGTAAACTGCAGATCGAATGACTATTCAGCCTACTGCAATTTTGAATCGAAAGATTGTCAAGGCTCAAAATGGGGCTCAAGTACAATATCTAGTACAATGGCTTGGTTTTCCAACTCATGAGGCTACTTGGGAAATAGCTGAATAGTTCGAAGCGAAATTTCCAGAATTCATATCGCAGCCTTGAGGACAAGTCTGTTAAAGGGAGAAAGCTATGTTACAAGAGGTTAATTGTGGATGAATTAAATGGGGCAAGTTGTTAAATAGTTTGTTAGTTTGTTGCAAGTTTGTTATATCTGTAAGTAGAAAAACATTGTTTCCGTAGTGGAAAAGCTGAGCTGGCATTCCACTGTATATAATTGTAATATTGCCTTGTATGGAGTATGCGATTAATAACAAACTTCCCGTTTTCTCCTTAAATTCTCTCACTTCCTTCTCTAAATATTTTCTTTGTTCTATCACCTTTTCAGTCCACCATTAGAGGTGAGCTCGAGCTTCCCTATCAGAGATTGTGGGTTTGAAGTATTTGCAGAGGTTATTAAATTGTTGTTTTCCACGGGCATGATGTAACAACAGTAAGGCAAAGAGAGATAAGAGAGAGGTTTCAGAAAGTAAACTTGCAATTTCAATATGAAATCTGAAGGAAGAAATAATGGGAGATCTAGCCAGACCAATGGAGGATTAATTATGGCTGCTTGGCATTGCACAACTATTTTTTGCGATTGAAAACAGGTTCTTGATTTTACACTTTAATTTCTGAGTGCTTTACTTGGATCGAATCCACTTTATTATAAAGAAATCTTGATGCAAAAAAGAATTTACGAGTTCTTTGGCACCATGCTTGATTTCTTGGGTGAAATTGATTCAAACCCAAATGATGATAAAGATTCTAATGGGCGAATCTGAATAACAGATGATGAGGTTGATATAAATGTTTGTTCAGATTTGAATAGTCCTTGCTTTCAGCAAAATGATGATTTTCTTTCAATGGGTTTTGCTATGAAGCTTTTGAAAACTTTCACATTTGTAGTACTTTCGATTTGGACTAATTATCTTTAATGAATTTTACTGTGCGGCTTTTGATGTTTGATACCATGTTAGATTTTATGCATGAAGTTTGCATTAGATTAGATTGTTTATTTGTATTGAAGAAAATTATAATGAAGACTTTATTTATTGAATGAAAGCTTTTATTGATACAAGTGAGATAAATGAAGCAGAGTTTTGAGTATTTACAATACATTTGTACGAACGGTCTATATACAAAGAAATTGCCTTTTGAGGCAATAAAGTTTTGTGGCCCAAATCAATGATGCTACCTATTGTTATCATGACCCGGCCGGACAACTGGTCGGACCGTCAGAACCGCCGACCACTGGCTAAGGCGGTCCGGAGGACATTAAAACCGCTATTTACATCAATACATGATCTAGCCGCTAAAATCGTTTGGGAACCTCTATAGAGCAGCGGTTCATTGAGGTATACCTGGGTTTTTTTTTGGGTACCTTTTTTGGCAATTTAGGGTTAAATGTAAATTGAGTATTATTAGGTGAGAGCAGGAGAAGAAGACGCCTGTATTTTGATTGAAATGTTGTGCTTAAAACCTTCTGTATGCTTTAATTTCTCAAAAGTTTTCTTACACTTGGCCCCAATATAGTTCAAATTTATTGTTTAAGTCCATTTCTTCATTTTCTCATATTTAAAATGGGGATTGTAGTTGACACTCCAAGTAATGTTAAGGGAGATCAATTTAAAAAGAAAAAAGAATTTGTTAAAGGGAGTATCAATTCAGAGAGCATCCCCTTAATAAATAAAGTTTATTTTACCAAATTAGCCTTCTTTACAATAATCCTTTTTTTAGTTGTTAATTGAAAAAAAATGGTATATTAGTCGAACTGCATCAGGTTTTTATACCAAATTATCAATAATCTCATTTGTCGATATGTATCATATCAGATGAAAGTATATCATTCACAGGAGATCGATATGCATATATCGAACAAATTTTTTTTATATCGTATCGCAACGTTGAATTTATCGATACATCCACTACAAAAAATTTGACCTTTACCTACCAATATTTTACCTACCAATAAATAAGGGTATGTAAAGAGAACCTTTATCTACCAATATTCAATGGTAAAATTTATTGGTAGATAAGTATTGTCAATGTTATAAAATTGTTGAAGGATGGTTATCTATCAATAATTATAGGTAGGTAAAATGTATTATCTACACATATATAGAAGAGGAAGTTTTTTTTTCGATTAACACCTACATTTTTTTCATATCATTTTAACCTTTCGTTAAAAATAATACTGAGTTGTGTGGTGATGTATCAAAAAATATACTCTAGCAACGTTTTTGAATTGAAGATTTCGTTTATATATCCTAGCAATGTTTTTTGTAAAATCATTTATTTATTAATTATTAATAATTAATTTGAAATATGAAATAATTAATAGTTTATAGTGAATTGATAAACAATAATTAAATTGTAAATAATTAATATTGAATAATCATTCATTAATAACTTGTCATACATTGTTATTTTTTTCCAAACAATTGAGTACAAAAGTTTTAACTTTAATTTTTTTTAAAAGTTTCACAATTTCACACTAATATGTCATCATCTAAAATGACTAAACATATTTTCTCTAGTTTATTGCAAAGACGCAATCCATGTAATCCTCTCCGGCTATAAATTTAATAACTTGTTTTAAATCAAATCCAACGGTACAAATCTCAGTCCACGTGATCTCTTTTGTGGCCTCAATCACATAGTCTCTTTTGATTAGCCGTAGTATAAACCATAAAAACTGCAACTAAAAATAAATATCAATAATTTTGATGACAACTACTACTATAATTGCTATGTTTACATATCTTAATATTATAAAGATTAAATATGGTCAAAATATTTTCAACAAAACATTACCTACAAAACAATTTGCCGATTAAATTTCAGACTTCCCTCTCATCGTCTTTACTATGTACGAAATAACAAAGTATCTAGATGAACATTAATTTTTGAACTATTATTTAATAATTGGGCAAAATCCGTTCTTTTCAAATTTGATAACAGGAATTTACAAATCACGTAATCTTGCTACTTTCTTCTGAATTGCCAAATAACAGTTCACTATTCAATTGAATTGTCAAAAGGCAAATTCTATTCAAACACCGCAAATTGCTTTACCTACACCATGAGATTTTAAATAAAATTTCAGACCAAAATGACCTTATCAAAAAAGAATCAATATTAAAGAATGAAATTATATACAATTCTTCCTAATTTTCATTATGTATACTCAATATAATTTCTCTTGTAAAGTTAGTATATTATAAATTAATTTATATCAATGGTTAAATTAATTTTAAATTTCTTTTGAGGATTAAAATATATTCATATCGTTACAAGCAACATTTATACACAGTCAATTTTAATAGTTTTCACTTTAATTAAATATGAAAATTAAAATTTAAAACTAACTACTAAAATTAATGTTATACAGAGTACTAAATTTTTCAATCTTTCATTCAAATCCAATCATGTTTAAATTTAACACCAAAATTTAACTAGTTTAACTTTCTAATATTTAAAAAAATAAGTTCAAATTTCCATCATCTAAAATTAAAAGTGATTTAAAAATAAAATAATCAAATAATTAAGATAGTTAAAATAAAAGTTTTTTTTTTAGTTTTAGGTAAATATATTGCATTGATTCCTAGTTTTATGTAATTTAGTCTTAAGGTTAAAGAGAGGAAATGTGATGAAAATATAAAAGGGTAATTTTGTGAAAGACATGGTGTATGAAAAGAAAATTTTGATGTATGATATTTTATTTTATTTTACGGTGTATGTTAAAGAATTATATGTGTATGAATAGAATTAGCCTTGCCAAAATTTCATAAGCCATTTAAATTTCCTTTTGGCTCCAAATCCAAATTTCGCATCACCTAAATGAAATTTTTCACTCTAAATCCATCTTTTCACGTTCGTGTTTCAATTTTCAGCGAGAATCATATTATAATTATTAAGCCCCGTTCGAGCTTCAGCTTCGTAGTCTCTAATGGGGAATAAGGGTTTCCGCCGCCACAACTTTCTTCTCAAATCTGCATATTTTTTCGTCTCCTCAGTCTAACCATGCATCCCGTACCTTCATCGAATGCTCTCCTAATCTTTCATTTCACCTTTTTATTTTTGTTATCCATTTTTCCTCTTGCTTATGACATCTTCTTCTGCCTTTGACGCTCAACCGTAGATCCATTTCTTTCCCAATCTTCAGGGCAAACTCCTCCTAAGAAAGTAAAATAGAAATCACGAAGATGAGATTGTTAACACACAATATGCTATCCTGCAACATTAAAGGAGCAACAAACGGCTACCCCCTAGTCCTGCAATTGCAAGACTCCATCATCAAAGAAGTCGATTTCAACCCAGATTTCCTTAAAAACATGTTTCCCAAAATCGAATGGAAAACTCTAGTTGCCGCAGCGAAGTACGTGAACTACAACGAGCTTCCTGAAGAAGCGGATCAATATATGTTGGAATCCAATGATTTCTTGAGGAAGTTTCATCGTGCCTTGCTTGAGATCCACGTCATAGAAGGTGATCTTGTTTGCCCTGAAACTGGGTTGCTGCATATATGCTCCAATGATAATTGTGGCCAACTTTTCTAAAGGTTCAGAAGGATACACATATAATTACTATGTGAGTTGTTTACACTGCTATAATTTTATTAAACTGATGGTAATGGTTCAGTAGATCAGTTAATTATTTGCTCCTTATTTAAAGTGTGCTACTATTCACACCCCCGTTTAGACTACTGGCCACCTTTAAAAATTTAATAGATTGGATTATTTTTTATGTACTTCCTACCACCACACTTTATTTCTTGTCACTCAGTCAACAACAGTCGTACTTCTCTTTTATTTCCTTCTCAAACAACGTAATTCTCAAACATCAAACCCTAAACCCTGAACTAGAAGAAAAATAATAATTTATTTTGGCTGATTAGAGGATGGAAGATAAAGACAAAAAAGAGGTTAGTTTTGTAGATCATGCTACATAATCTAATTTGTTGTTGTACTTTTTTTTTTAGGGTTTTGCACTTAATTTTTGTAGGAGCTTTCTTTCAACCTTGTCTCTAATTCAAGTTTGGAAGACATTAACCTCGATGACGTTGTAATAGAGAATGATATTGTAAGTTATTGGATTTTAGGGTTTTCTTCATACAACAACAATTTAAACGTCATATTTTACAACAAAAAATCATTTTAATTATTTTTATTCAATTTATACAGGAAGATAATGTTAATGACGATAAACTTGAGAGTGCTATTATTGTTTCAATTGAGAATTATGAAGATGATACCAATAGACCGCAAGATGATCGGTCAAATGCCACTGAAGACATTAAAGTTGATTTGACAGATCAATTTACAACTGATGAAGTATGTAGTTTGTACTTAATTAATAATCACTATTATTCATGTAAAACTGTTAATTTTTTTGTTACACTATGTTATTTCAGGTATTTGATTCGCAGAACGCGCTGATTAAATGGTGTAAAACAACTGGGAAAAGGTTGAATACTGTTGTAGTAATTATAAAATCTGATAAATTTGGACCCAGGAGAAAACCAAGGCTACAATTGGGTTGCGAAAGAGCTGGAGTTTATCGTAACCATCAACCTAAGGCAGCAATGAAGGAAAATACAGTGAAACGACCTAGAATTAGTGCAACTAGAAAATGCAATTGCCCATTCCGATTGAAGGGTGTGTATTTGGAGGAAGATAAATGGAAATTAGTTGTACTCAATGGGCTGCATAATCATGAACTTCCTCACACGTTAGAAGGACATCCTTTTGCAGCACGGTTGATGGACGAGGAGAGAAAAATATTAGAAGACATGAGTATTGCAGATGTGCCGCCAAGAGATGTATTGGTTACGATTAAAAAGTCATATCCAGAAAACTACTCGACTTTGAAGACTATCTACAATGCTAAATATAAAATGCAACTATCAGCGATGGAGTGTAGATCCGCGATGCAACATCTAATGAAATTACTTACAGAGAAGCACTATGTGTATTTTAGTAGGGCCGATGTGGAAACCGATCATTTGACAGATATCATGTGGTCTCATCCGGAATCGTCAGTATTGTGTAAGTGTTTTCCATCCATTCTTCTGCTTGATTGTACGTATAAGACAAACAGATATAATATGCCTTTGTTGGAAATGGTTGGTATGACTTCAACGGGTCGAACATTCAGTATTGCTCATGCATTTCTAGCACATGAGCGCGAGGAAAACTATGAATGGGTTATAGCAAAGTTAAAACATTTTTATTTACCTGAAAAAGAACCGGAGGTAATAGTTACGGATAGAGAATGGGCATTGATAAATGGGATCAAGAAAATTTTTCCACGGGCAAAGTTGTTGATGTGTTTGTGGCACATGGGAAACAATGTTATTACGAATTGCAAACCTGAGTTTAAAACAAATGAGGTTTTCGAAATGTTTTTGGAAAGTTGGAAGAAGGTAATTCATGCACCGACTGAAGATGAATTTTGGATGTATTGCAATGATTTTCAAAAAGATTGGGTAGACTATCCCAAAAGCTTGAAATACATTCAGAATCAATGTTTGGAATACAAAGAGTATTATGCTTTTCCATGGACAAATAAAATTAAGCATCGTGATAACAGAACAACAACGCGAGCTGAGTCTTCCCATGCTCAATTGAAAAAACATCTTGGTTCGTCTAGATCATCATTTGCTGTTGTATGGTCTAAAATGGATAATATGTTGTGCCTCCAACATGCTGAAATTAAAGCAACTTTCGAAAGAAGTTTAGGAGCCGTAAGGACAGCTTATCAAGTTCCACTATTAAGAAAATTACGGGGTAAGACATCTTTTTATGCATTGGACTTAATTGTCAAAGAAATGGGAAAAATTAGTTCTGTTGCTTTGGATCTATCGATTTGTGATCATTTGAATCGACTTGTGTATGGTCTTCCATATGCACATGAGATATATAAATATCACATCGATGGCATGCCAATCCCACTTGAAATTGTAGATGATCATTGGAGAAAGTTAAATTATATTCCTGAAGTTGTAAAATCATTTGTGTTTGCCCATACAGCCGAGTTTGCGTTAATCAATAAATATTTTGATTCATGCACGATTGAGGAAAGGGAAGCTATGCTATTGAAGCTACGAGAAATTGTATTACCAACCACGACTTCTATCTTGGAACCGAAAGTAGAGAAACACAAAGGACGACCAATGGGTAGTAAGAACAAGTCGATTAACAAGCAAGTTAAAAGCCAAAAATCAACAAAACGGAATCCCTCTGCTTTTGAACTAGCAAAAACCGCTACTGAAATACCTTCTCAAGCTAGTGTAAACAATAAACTACCTCCGAAACGTAAAAACCCCAATGTGAAGTTTGATGAGTGTGATGTACCTCCAACAAAATCAGATTTTACTTATTTGGCTTACTTGCCGGCGTTTCTACACCAATACATTGAAAACATTGAAGATGTAATAGGAGATGGCAATTGTGGATTTCGTTGTATTGCTGAACAAGTCGACGAACTAAATTCTGATTGGAGAGAAGCAAGGAAGTCTGTATTAGCTGAATTGATGAAAAATTGGGAATTGTATGTCAGACATTTTGACATATCAAATTGCGAAGAATTAAAAACAGCTACCGATTGCGATCTTAGTCCTTGTTTTAAAGATAATTGGATGATAATGCCTGAAACTGGATACTTAGTTGCAAATGCTTTTAATAGAGTTATGGTTTACATATCCAATCGTCAAAGTTTGACCTTTTTCCCACATGAAAGAGGGCCCGGATTTGCATCCGATCATCGGTTTATTGTTTTCGCAAATATCATAGACTCTCATTTTATAAAGATAACACTTCGGGAAAACGCACCCATTCCACCGGTCGCTAGCTTTTGGAATAGATTGGCTACTAAGGAAGCAAAAGAATGGAGCGAACTATATGTTGATCGACAAATACAGTTCGTTCAACTGTGTCCACCTTATATGGCCAGAAAGGATAATCACTAATGTATTGAAATGTAAACTTGAAAATTTTGTCACACGATTCAAGTTGAATGGTAGTTATTTTTGTAAATGATCATGACTTATATGCATTGATGGATATGGCTTATATGCATGTATTTCCATGTTTTAATTGAACACTATGTTATGTGGCTTAACTTGTGTTTTTAAATTTATGTGTTTATACTGGCTGCTTTGATAGGTAGAGTTCCTTCAAGCTCACTTTCACATATAGCATGAATTCGATGGTTATTATCTTTAAGTGCTTGATTTCAATGATTTTTGTGTCATCATGTTCTCCTGTCAATGAACCACTCAAATTGGCTTGGGTAATATGATATCCACCCAATTTTATGTATTGGAATAAATGACTGAAGATAGATTGATCAAATTGGCTTGGATATAAATGACTGAAGAAAGAAAGATTGATTAAATTGTCAATTAACCACTCAAATTGTGTTCATTTAAATATTTATACAACATACGGTCTTTTAAATAGTATCATTAATTTAGTTTCGGCTGTTTACAACCGTTCAAAACCAAGTTTAAAAATCCATCCTACATCACAGACCATTCGCCCATGACAAACCGAGATTTTGCATTTATTTCGGTTATAACAAGCCGAACAGTGGAAAAAATATTTAACTTAAGTTACCACGGTGGTTACTCACCGAAAAATGTGTCAGTCTACGGTGGAACACCACCGTCGCATTTAAGAACGTGTTAAGTTTTATTTTGTCAGCTGGTCGGTTTTAAACCACCGTAATAAGTTAGTAATCTCGGTTATATACAACCGACCAGTGAAAACAGCAGACACTCATCAGGTTCTTCGGTTACCAATAACCGAACATTAACAAACATCTTCGGTTTGTTCCAACCGATCAGACAGATGAAGAAATTAATTTTATTTTCTTCATTGCCACGGTCATTTACAGCCGATATTGGTGGATAATCTCGGTTGTTTGTAACCGAACAGTGAAAACATTGTATACCTTTACACTATGACTGTCGGTTATGTATAACCGAAGCACAACACAAACGTTCGGCCTATCAGAACCGAACGGACTGTTAGAGGACAACACATATGTCATACACAGGCACGGTTAATTATAACCGAGATTTAAAGCCATCCTCGATTGTTTATAACCGAACCGTGAAAACATGGTAAAATAACAAGGTGATGGTCGGTTATAAAAGACCGAAGCTTCCTCAACACATTCGGCTAATACCCACCGTGCAGAAATATGAACAAAAAAGCATACTACATGTACTTGTACTGGATTAGCACTTTGTCTTCTTTTAAACAGTATTCAAACAGAATCTTTTAAACAGTATTCAAAAAGTAATCAAACAAATCACCATTAGAACTTCCTCAAACAAATCACCATTAGAACAATATTCAAACAGTATTCAAACAAATCACCATTAGGTTCATGTAGGCCGCAGTTTGTCTTCTTTTAAGTTGAATACTAATGAAAGCAAATCACCATTAGAACTTCACATGTAAATGAAAATGAGACACATGTACATGAAAATGAAAGCAAAGCATATCATTAGAAATTTTTAAACCAAAATGAATGATCATTACATAATCACCAGTACATAATCCCCATTACATAAGCACAACATATCAATGTCAAAATGAAACACCATTACATAAACACAACATCATTTAGAATTGTTTATACCAAAATAAAACACAGCATATCATTAGACTACACCATCACACCACCATTACATGATCACCTAACAGTCAACAACACATCGAGCTTCTTCCAGCAATTCATATCATGGTCTTCTATCATGCTTTCTTTTTGCTCGTTTTTCTCTTTTATCCGGTTCATTTAAGGCTTCCTCCAGCAAGTCAACTACTGCACGTTCAGCAATAAGGCATTGATCTAAGGTTTTATCCTGAGCACTAAGATTTTCTTTCAGCTTATCTATGGCTTTTCCAGCAGCCATTCTCTACAAATATAACAAATGAGTGTAAATTTTCATATCCATTCATCAGTTAATTATGAATCACAAAAACATTATTCATACCAACTTCTCGTTGTTATCCAGTTTTCTTGACGTAGTTTTCCGCACATCCGGGGGTTGAATGATAGGATGAGAAATACCCAAATACCAAGACATATACTTAGCAGTACAATCCCATGGATCAATCACACGAGTGGAACGTGACGACATAGATAAGAGATGATGTTGCCAATTTTCGGCATACCAATAACTATTGTCGTACTCAATTTTGTATTGGTTAGCATTTTTACCTCTACGACATTTAGGCGGCACCATCGGATTTGTTGGAATTCGTTGAGCGATTCCGAATTGGCGAAGCACTCGGTTAGGATAGTACGGTTCGACGATATCAAAACATAGAATGACACCGTTGTAGAAAGCAACATCAGGCAAAGGGTACTTCGTTCTTAAGTTTTGATATGGATCCCAACACACCTAGTAATCCGTTGAATTTAAAATTTATCAAGCTAATAACGAACTTGATAAGTTGGTTAAAGTAAAAAATTAACAAACTTACATCTTGTGCAGTTAAGTCGTCTAACTGCTCTCGTAGCCGTATTATAGCCGAAGTTGTATCACCGGATTGTTTCATAGGTTGCCATCTGCACATCCTAGGCATCGTGTCATTATATTCTTTACTGGGGATGGCGTTAGGAAGCATAGGAAAGTGATCATAAATCCAAGCCTGTAAAAAAAAATATTTACTACACTGTAATGATTTATAGTATTTCATAACATTAGAAATACTTACAGTCAACAGTGTCACGTAACTAGCTATTTGTCTAACATCTCGTCTAGAAGCCAGACCTAATTGTCTATATAAAAATGCTAATGCGCCCATCCCCCAAGCTTGTTGATTCACTTGATCGATGTTCTCCAAGCATTGCAAGTAGTTAGTTGAAACTTTGGTGCCCGACTTGTCGCAAAATAAAGTACACCCTAGTAGGTAAAGAAGGTAGGCACGCACAACAGCATCATAATCATCTTCAGTTGCATTGTCTTTATTTGGTTTCTCTTTACATTTGTTCAATAAGAAGTTCAGCCTTATCGAATTTGAGAAATTTAATTCATCTTTAGCTTCATCTCTTTCAACGCCAAGATAATCAACTAAAAGATCGACCGCGGAATGATCATTCGCTTCCTTGTAAATACAAGTGCCGACAATAGGGATTTTCAAAATCTGTGCGACGTCGTCTAATGTAATTGTCATCTCTCCAAATGGCATGTGTAAAGAATTAGTTTCCGGATGCCATCTCTCCACGAAAGCTGAGATAGTTACATAGTCCACATGCTTGTATGAGTACTGTGCCAAATAATACAAACCAGAATTTTTAATCCTTTCTGCAACTTGACTTGGCATGTCCTCGATACTCCATTCCTTCAGCTTCGTGGTATGTGAAAGGCACTTGAGCGGGCCTCTCTCCTGAAATAAAACATATAACAAATGTTAACATATTTGTAAAAATAAATGCTTAGATGGTGGCAAAATTCAAACTAACCTCTGCCTTATTCCAAATAGAAAATGCAATATGTGTTCCAAAGCTTTTTAATACAGACGTGTTCACCGGTATAGGAGCAGTAGATTTGCTAGAAGAGGGACCAGTTGTAGGTGGTAAATTTGTTCCCGCTTCCGTCTGTTCACTGTCGGTGCCATCTTTCTCTGCTCCATCTCCAGAATCATGAGAACCAGAATCATTTCCCGTATCTTCTTCGGTGGACCCCTTTGTCGATTGGTCGACATCCCTATTTTCATCTTCTACGTGTTCAGTTTGTACTGCAAGCTTCTTTTTTTGTTTTTCGATCTCCGCCGCACGCTTACGTCTAACAGAAGCTGTCATGGGTTGCTTCTTCTTCTCTACAAAAAACATGACAACATTCAAGGTTATTACAATGCATGATTGCTATATTTGTTTATCCAAACCGACATGATTGTTATACTATAGTAATTCCAAACCGACAAAAGTATTTGTTATACCAACATTAACATATTTTTTATATAAATTTTCACACTTTACATTCTTAATTCTCTCATGTTTACAATACTCAAGCTCGGATAGTCATTGCCATTCAAGGCCACTTACATGAAAGAGAAAAAATGTTTAATAACTATCCAACTCTCATTCAAGTATATGATGAAGAAAAAAAATTATGATCATCCGACGATGATAAACAACCATAAAAAAAAATGATCATCCTTGCTGAAGTTAAACAATCATTAATGCAGCGGAATAACTTAAAACATTAACTGAAAAATAATAGCCAAACCTTGAATGAAAATACATGTAACATATATATGGCATCCAGTATGAACAACCGCAAAAATACCATAGTCTGTTCATATATATGTTGTTTGACATTATATATGGCATCTAGTATGCAAAAGCAACCGCAAAAACACCCTTAGTATGAACAACTGCACATATTTAAACTTTTTGAAACAACAAATATATCAAATAATGCTATCTAGTTTGCCTGGTCGGTCCTTAACCACAGCCAAAATACCATAATCTCGGTGATACACAACCACCATCAAATTAAATTACTTTCCAAAATTTGTTGTTTCATATATATGTTGTTTGACAATATATATATGCCATCAAATCAAACAAATATATGCAATTAATGTTCATATATATGTTGTTTGACAATATATAAGGCATCTAGTATGCAAAAACAACCGCAAAAATACCATTAGTATGAACAACTGCACATATTTAAATTTTTTGAAACATCAAATATATGCAATTAATGCTATCTAGTTTGCCTGGTCGGTCCTTAACCACCGCCAAAACACCATAATCTCGGTGATACACAACCGCCATCAAATTAAATATATTTACTTTCCAAAATTTGTTTCAAAACTGAGAAATTGATGGCTTCAAACCCAAATTGCCATCGGCCTTGAACAACCGCAAACATGAATTTGCCATCGGCCTTGAACAACCCAAAATTTGTTTCAAAATATACAGAAAATTTTAACCTAAATATGAAATTAGGGTTTTAAGCTTACTTGAATTCGATCCCTTAGAACCGCCAGCGGTGGAGCCGACGTCGACGATCTTCTTGGACCCGCGAGTTGACTGACTGGACATCGTCTTCTTCATTGTAGGCACGGGAGTAAGTGACGGAGGAAGCTTTCTTCTGTCTGAAGGTGGCCTCATCGTGTATGTAATTATTTTAGATGGTGGCCAAAAGGGGGAAATATAAAATTGAGGGGTGCTTTAAGTGTAGGTGGCCAGCAGTCTAAACGGGGGTGTCAATAGCAGCACACTATTTAAAATGCATAGACACAAAGTCGCTAATTCTTAGTTCTTTTGTCTGCCTTTAAAGTTGTAATATTCCCATCCCAGACTTGGCTTCGTTTGTTGAAGTTGTTGAATGCTGAATGTTGTTGATTGCTGAATATTGAATGCTGATTGCTGATTGTGAAAACGTTGTTTGATTAAGTGTTGATTGTAAATATGTTTAATAAGTTGTTAATTGACAAATTTGTCCTTTATGGTTAATTCGTAAATAAAGAAGAAGATCTGCTAAATAATGATGTTTGTTGTGCATCCCAAAACTGCTAGATTTCAAAAAAGAAAACTAGGGTGCTTCGCAGCTAAATTTTGGCATGTTTGAAATTTTTGTGGCGTCGGACGCCAGCACTTTTCCCCTCCCAAATAGAACGATTTCTGGAAGCTGGAAATCAAGCCGTTGGCGTCCAACGCGTCGGACGCCAATGGCTTGATTTCCAATTTTCCATTTCTTCCTATAAATCACCCCCTCCTTCCTTAACAACTTTCACAACTACTACTTCAACAAATTCTTCAACTCTTTCTTCTTATTCGATTAATGTCTAATTCCGATTCATCCTCCAATTACGACGATTTTATTGATCTCTACGGGGTTTATTTATGTCGGAATGGAACGAGAAATCATATGACGCGGATTAATACTTCAGAGTTCACTGGCTTATCTTGGATCAACGAAATTTTGAATGGTCATCAAAACCGTTGTCAAAAATAATTTTCGGATGAAAAGGCTTTGTTTCCACGCATTATGTGAAAAACTGCAACATCATGGTCTCGCTTCCAAACCAGAAATCTGTGTCGTCGAAATGGTTGGAATATTCATTTATACAACGACTACTGGGCTTTCAAATAAACAACTTCAAGAAAGATTTCAACGCTCAGGTAGCACAATTTCAGTTTGTTTTCTTGATGTCCTAAACGCTTTTCAATTACTCGCTGCGGATGTAATAAAGCCAGGAGAACAACAATTTAATACTGTTCCACATCACATCAGAGCTTCAACCTGGTATTATCCGTATTTCAGAAACTGTATTGGCGCTATAGATGGTACACACGTATCTGCACATTTACCCGCTGATCAAATTATCCCTTATATCAAAAGAAAAGGTTTTGCAACTCAAAATATATTAGCGGTTTGTGATTTCGATTTATAGTTTATGTATATTGTGGCTGGTTGGGAAGGGACTGCACATGATAGTAGAATTTTTAATGTTGTTACAAACGATAGAAGCTCTAACTTTCCTAACCCTCCACCTGGACAGTATTATTTGGTTGATTCGAGCTATCCACTTCAGACTGGATATTTACCACCATATCGAAATATGAGGTACCATATTCTGCATTTTCATGATACCATGAATCAACCAAAGTCGACCAATGAAGTGTTTAATTACTACGATTCCAGTTTACGAATGGCCATAGAAAGAACATTTGTCATTTGGAATTATTATTTTTTACCATTCTCAACAAGATGCCTACATTTCGGTTCAACACTCAAGTGAAAGTTGTTGTATCTACAATAGCCTTACACAATTTCATACGCAAATATAATAGTGGTGACCCAGATTTTATGGCTTTTGATGATGATCCTAAACTAATCCCCGATCAGTACTTGGCGGAATATTATAGTATGAGAAATACGACGAATAGAGGCACTGAACGTATACACCCAAACGGATACCGAGAAATGTCATTAGTTCGAGATAACATTAGAGATGGATTGGTTGCTGCTGGTCTGCGCTAATTTGTCTTTGTATCTGTAACTGTATTTGTACTTGTATTCGTATTAGAAACTGTATTTGTATTTGTATTTGTATTTGTATTTGTATTCGTATTTGCCAAATCATATCTATTTATATCTTATTTTAAAAATACTACTCTCAGATACTACGCTCAAATTTTCCGTTTGTAGCTAAAAACACATTCCACGCTCGCTACAGTACCATGCTCAAATGCCATGCTCAAATACCCCGTCATAGTTCGTTAAGAACGCACCCCTAGTATTCTCTTATAGCATTCCAACAGGCTATTAGCCTGACCGACTTATTATGTTTGTTGTGCTATTAGCCTATTACTACACTTTAATAATATTATGAAATAGCTGCATACCAAGTAAAAAAAAGTCTATTAGCTGGTAACAACATGATGTGAATTTAGGTTGGCTGCCCTCTTTTCAGCCTATTACCAGTTAAAAACATGATGATAAAGGTGACACTGTATACTGGAGGAGGTGTGGACCAATGCAAAAAAACATTATTCTAAGCCCTGACCGACTTTCTATGTTGGCTGTGCTATTAGCCTATTAATACCTTGATCCAGTCACCTCATTTGTGATGCTTAATAATGCAATAAAAATATGTCCATTCCCTTTTAAGTTCCCAATTTTTCACACATCAAAAACCAGCTGTACAATATAATATCTATTCACACAATGAAATCCATTTTGTAAAAGCTGTACAAATAACAGTGCTTTCAAGTGAATACAACCTACTAGCAAATAAAAAGCATACACAATTCAAGCTGAAAAAAGACGATGTTATTACTTGTCGTTGCTTTTGCAGGGAGAAAAGGCTGTGTAGAGAGAGCTATTTTTTTTGTCTTCCTCCCATCTATAAAAGAAACAAGGATATCCATTGTAAAAATATCACACCAAATCAGCACCTCAAATAAGCTCCGTTTGTCTGTTTATTGATATTTTGCTGGTTTGATTCAGTTTTGCTATTGGATACTCCAACCAAACAAACTTAATACTGGCCAATGTATTCAGCACTTTCAATCAGCAGTTCAAAAAGCGCATTTTGACTGAAACAAACAGTAAGTTTCACTGACTTGTACAACAAAAAATTGAATTTTGGAACAAGCAACAGGTACCTTTCAGTACTGAAGCGTTTTATGTTAAAAGTATAGGATCGTCTTTTCTAAATTTACCAGCTTGCAAACAGGTAGCTGCTTGGTAGATTATTCAGTTAAGTATATAAAAAGCCTTTTTTGTCTGTTTAAAACCATGGCTACCTTCCAGAACTGCTTAGTGTCTTCTTGAAATGTGAAGCATTTTTTCCCAGTGAAAACACACTTCAGATTTTCAGAATGGTAATTATTATTTAGCAATTCATATCGCTTGTATAACTTAACTTGGTTGAAACAAAAGACATATTGCATTCATTTTAAAGAACTATTAAAGGGAGAACCAATTTGGAGAATGAAAATGAAGAAAAATGTAGAGCCTGTTTGGCTTGGAAACATAATATTGAGTTTTGGGTTTTTAGTATCCATTTAAAAATGTGTGGAATAGTAGGGCTGCGTGGGAAGGAGCGGGGACGTGAACGAGGTGTGGAGGGGAAAAAAAGAAAAAAATCGTTTTCTATTTTATGGGTAATTTTTATTATAATCCACGGTTTTAATAAGTTAATCCACAATTTTACTTTAATAAGTTAATCCACAACTATTTTGTAAGTTAATCCACGAGTGGATTAACTTAAAGATTTCACCCTATTATATATCTAACAATCGATTTTGTGCTTCTTGTTTCACAATTCTGCGTTATTTCACAATTCTCATATCAGATTAATAATAATAATCCAACTAGCTTAAAATCAAGATCTCATACCAGATTAATTATGTGAAAAAAAATACACATTATATCGTAGTGTGACATAGATAACATATAAATCTACTATATGCAACATGTTTCTTATATAAATTATACCGACATGTCAATTTATAAGATTTTCATTTGGTAATCAAATTCTCTTGCTGTATATGTTAACTTGTGCAGTCACTCATACTAGTTATTCGTACATGCTAGTATAGTATGCATAAAAATCCAAATGACGTAGTGAGGGACAAACAAGAAATCCTTGCTATAAATAAACAAATCATGGAGCAAAACATCAATAGGTTCATCTGAAAACGCACGGCAGCTGATGTAGCATGGCAGATTGTAAACTCAATCCTTGCTATAATATTTCTATCAATTTTTCAAGATTTCAGAAAATAACTAACTACAATTATATGTGATAATGGTGATATTAAAAAAAAACAATTTGTATACAATTAATCAAGTTCAAAAAAATAAAAATAATAAACAAACTACTTACTGTTATGTTGAATTGCGCCGCTTAATGCTTAAGATTGGATTTAGATGCTAGGATTCCAGAACCGAGAAGAACGACGAAAAACGCACGGAAGAAGAAAACGCATGGAAGAAGATTGAGAAGAAGAGAATAGGTACGTTTTTTTTGTGTGGATGTACTGATTAAAATTTAAATTTTTAGTAAAAGTCAAAATTCCTATAAAATAGGATGGATTAACTTACTAATATTGTGGATTAGAATAAAAATTACCTATTTTATGCGTTAAAAAACATTTTTTAGATTGATCGTATTTGAAAATCCAATACATTTTATCATGTGAAATCTAGAATGGGAAATTACAGACCAGACGGGCCTGTTTTTACCTTAAAAGTATCTATTAATGGGAGAAACATATCATTAATTCTCTCCTCATAAAAATAAAGGAAAACTACTAACTTGTCATTTTTGTTGTCTTCTTCCTTTTTGGTTACAATTATCTCGAGAAAACCCCATCGCTTCATGTATAATCCCAAAATATAATTCTTTGTATTGAAAAAAAGGATTGTTCAAAAATTGAAATCAGGAAGGAGAACCTTCCTCAGCCTCTCTCCATTTTTATCAATCTTTGTCTAAATTCATAATCACAAGATACAGAGGAAGTTTCCTATTAATAAAGGAATTCCTAACATGTTGCTTCTTATGTGCATTGCATGCATTACTTGCTATTTAATTAATTATTAGAAAACAAATGGAATAGGTTGTTTTTTAAATTTCTTTGTATTTCTCATTCTAGAAATTTGGGAGTTATTCTTTTAGTCTTCATATTGTTGATAGAGTTGCTGGTGGTAGTAAGACATAATGCCAGCTCCCATTCTAGTAGAAGATGGTTTCATGCCTCCAGTAGGATCCATTCTTTCCCTCCCTTTATTGAGGACTCCTTCAGAAAACAAAGAAGTTCATTTTATTGAAAATAGAAGGTGAATATTTGGTAGTAGTGTACATAAGATCAACTTCCATAACATCATGCCTGTCAATTTATTTTGATTATATATATATATATATATATATATATATATGAGGAGCGATCAAGAGCACCCCAAATAGTCCAGCACCCCTTTAGTCTCCCTGATTTCCACCACACAATCTTCTTTCTCTCTCCTTCCACTAACTCTCTCTCTCCCTCCACTAACTTAATAAATAATAAATAAGTGGCTATTATAAAGGTGCAAAAGGGGTGCTAACAAAATGGGGTGCCATATAACCTTCCTATATATATATATATATATATATATATATATATATATATATATATATAACGTTCGATGGTACCCCAAAAACTTAGCACCCAAAATCCCCTCGATATAAACCCCGCATTTATATTAGAATAAGTGAGTCGAAGGTGAGAGAATGAATGGAAGTAGAGAGACGGGAAATACTTGGTGGAAAATAGGGAGGCCAATGGGGTGCTCCACTGTTTCGGGTGCCATTGAACCAACCAGTTACATAATGCACAGTGGTTATGAACAAAATTTGTGTATAATTTACCATTTCTATTAACTTTAGTACTTCTTGATTGGCTACCTTTTTTCTTTGAACTAATCACATTCATAATCAATTTTTGAATTTAGGCTGTTGTTGAGGAAGTAATATACATTGTAAAAGAGTTGTGGCATGGACGAAGTGCTAGAGATGATAATCAGAAAGATGGCGGTTGCAAAATGTGGCGATCTATGATGCTTATAAGGTAAATATTGATTATGAACCACAGCTCAATGATAACTATAACTTTTCCCTAAATGTTTTAAAAGAAAGAAAGAAAGGGATGGCTTCTATCTTTTGAAAGTTGCTTACAATTCATGCACATCACATATTTGAGCTATGTTTAATGATTTACATGTGTTATCCTTATTTCAGATAAGCAGCTAAAATTTCGAGATGAACTATGCGACTTTAGCTTTTTCCATGGTTGGTTATCGGTACTTCCTGAGTTCACAGTCAATGCACACATTGTTCATTGTATCTTGAGAAAAACGTTCGCAGCTAAGCCAGATAAATCTTACAAGAGCGTAGTATTTCATGTCTAATTACAGTAGAATGTTTGTAGTATTTTACTTTATCAAATGTAAATACAATAGAATGTTCTTCATTATTTCTTGTAAATGCGTGACAGTATGTATAAAAAGAATGAACTGTGCTATTTTATAAGTGATGTGAATATTTAATTTGTTTTGTTTTTTAACTGCGATTATAGTCTATTGCAACAGTTGATGAATGTTGTAAAAAGAGGTATTACAATGTTTATTGCCCGTTGTAAAATCTGACCTATTACAACATGGTCTATCACAATGGGCACATTGCCCGTTGCGAAACACATTATAACGGGCATTGCTCGTTGTGAAAAGATTGTTTTGTTGTAGTGATATGAATCGTCTAATAAACTAATAAAATGATGTCATGTGTGCTATTACATTAATGTCATATGGTACAATAACGTTATATAATGTAGACTAATGACGTAATGTCATGTGGCAAATCAGATAATGATATATTGACTAATCAAATAATGTCATATGGCCTAAAAAATAATGTCATATGCACTAATCAAATGATGACACATGGACAAATTATTGTTTGACACATGAACCAACCATTAAATGCCAAGTGTCGGCATTAATATATGTCATGTGTATACTAATACGACAACCATGTACGATGACACATCATCATCCATGTAGAATGACACATCATCAAACACATCAGCTGATAACTCATCATTTGAATCATAGTGAAGTAGGGTCCATTGATACTTTTACCTACTAATATCAATAAGTGTAGGTAAAAGCACTTTCTCTATTAACCTTTACCTACAAATTTATACCAATTCAATATTGGTACTTAAAATATATTACCCACCATTATGTTAGTTTTATCTACGCTTACAATTGGTAGGTAAAGACCTCATTTTCTTGTAGTGATCCCACTTCCCCAACTTCGGAACCCGACAATGAATACAAATTTAAAAACGATGAATAATGTCGAACAAAAGTATATAATACAACAGATTTACGTCGTTCACGTCCTTATGTAGTAATTCGCCTACTTCACCGATAACAAATCGAGAAAAACAAAACGACCATCTTCCACTGAACAAAATTTGACACTACGGCGTTCGGCTCTTGAAACAGACATAACAGAAACCTAACCTTCATTGTCAACCTTTATCGTTTCCAGGGCATTTCGATTTCACATACCATGTCAATAGCTTCTCCCTAAACGATTTTTTTTCTTCTAATAATTTAGGGATTTTTTTCTTGTATTTGAAATTGTTTGAGATTTGGGATGGTAACTGATGTTATTACCAAGGTAAAAAAGAAACGTAAAAAATTATGTACGTGACCCCTAACATTTTTTTTATGATTGGAATGCTTTTAAAATTTAAACCCCCTCCTCTACACAATATTTAGTGTACAAATAATACTGCCCTTTAAAATATGTATAAATCCTTGTTCATGAAATGCACGGTTTTCACGGTTCAACCAATCCGACCATTCGAACCTTGAACCGTAAGCATGAGTATGACAGGTCAATTTGTGGTTCGGTCATGTACCTATGATGCTACCAGAACCAACTTTATATGGTCAGAATATCTTTTCAAGCCTTGGCCAAGTCTGATAAAAATACTCTCATTTCGACAATGGTCTAACTACTAACGATCGGGTTTTGCCTAGGCGTAGGCGAGCAAGGCGGCCATCTAGGAGAATTAGTCCTGTAAGAACAGCAACCGACGGTGGTGGCAATGCTGATAGGTGACATTTCTTAAGTTAAATCTGTGTGGTTGTGTGTGTTGTGTTGCATTTTTTAGCAGGACAACCAGAGTTAAGTTTGGTATGATTTTAGTTTTGTGTACACTGCTTAAATTTTGAGCTAGGTCAACAAAATCGTTGAGCCCGCCCGGGTAACTGTTTGCTTCATAAAAATATTAACATCATATCACTGTCGGTTGTGGGGAAGGCTGTTGTGAGTTCTTCTCTGGAGCTGGGTAGATTAGTTCGTTTATTTACCCATTCTCATATACTTTATTGATGGAGTTTGTTAGTTGTTTTGTCGCTCATTAAGACTGTTGTCTGACTCAAGGTTTTATGTTTCCGCTTATTACCTTGGGCTGTTCATCCGACTGTTTGGATGGGCAGACTAGGTGGCAGGTAACAGGTGATTACTTAGTGAGGGCGAGGTTGTTGTTCGGAGATGAGCAGCAGGCTGTTGTACTATTTTACTACTATCTAGTATCTTTGTTTTCCGTTGTTTGTTATTCTACTCTGAGAGTTGTAGTGAGGCAAAATTGTACAAACACTATTGTTTTTATCCACGTGTATGGGATTTACTTTCTAGTTGTCATGAAAGTTCAGTATTTTCTGCTTCACTGTCTCTACCTGTTGTATATGTTCTATTATATTTTATCCTTGCGCTGTGAGTTTACGATAGGTTCCGCTCATGTATCATACCCTGATAATTGTCCATAGCTGCCTGGCACACCTTTCAGCGCATTATTCCTCTTGTTTAGTGCGAGGGCTGTGGGCGGTCGTCACACCCATAGATTGCTTTGCTGAGCTTTTCTGTAGTTTCTTATATCTTTATGGTTGCTCTATGTATATTTCTTCCTACGATATACCATTCAAGAAAGCATTATTCACATCTAATTATCTAATAAACAAGTTTTCATATGAGGTAATAATCAGCACTAGTCTAATTATTGTGGGTTTAACCACTGGTGTAAATTTTCACTAAAGTCAAACATATACTCTTGGGTGTACCTATTTGCAACTAGTCTGGCTTTGTACTTGTTGATGGTTCCATCTAAATTTTTCTTTAATTTATAATTCCATTTGCACCCAACTATATTTTCGTTGATTGGAGAGTGAACTAGTTCCCAGGTATTGTTTTTCATGAGAGCTTTGCACACCTCATCCATAGTATTTCTCCAGTTTTTATCTTTACTGCTTGTTTAAAAGTTTTTGGCTCTTCAGAAGTTGTTACTGCAGTGTATGTTTTTGGATTAAAAATTCCACTCTTTGCTCTGGTGATCATAGGGTGTCCAAACTTGTTTATGACTCTCTCTGAGCACTTTTTTCTTCTCTATCTTTGTTTGTTTTATTGTCAATTTGACTTTTTTAAGATTCTGCTCTTTCTGTTGTATTCTAGTACAATTGACCTTCTGCTTATGTAGGAAATTGACAGGAGTGATATGGTGGCTACGTGAATTCATGAACTGATCTATTTGGCACATTGAGTTGTGAATGAGTAGCAGTTGTTGTCCTGCCAGTCTTTATATCATCCTAAATTTGGGAATATAGTGGCAATTCAAATATTGATTGTTTAGGGTTCTATATTTTTCCTGTAGACTTAACATATGATCCACTGAAAGGAAATAAATGTTTATTGAATGCAACATGCCTACTGATAATAAATTTTCCTGTCTCATCAAAACATTCGTAACCTTTCTGGTTTATTCCATAACCCAGAAAGGTACATGGGTTAGATCTGAAACTCAATTTTTGTGTTTTGTGATCTAATACATAGAAGAATAAACACCCAAAACCTTTCATACTTTTATAATATTGTTTTTTGTCATATACTTTATTAATAGAAAATGTCCACTTTTGAGTTTAGTAGTAGGTTTTCTAATCAAATATACAACAGTGCTGAATGAGTGTTACCAAAACTTTGGTGGTAGTGATATTTATGCATAAAACACAACACCAAAAATGATGATTTGTAACGCACATAGTCATGACAAATAGGATTCATAACGGCCATAAGCGTGATTACTAGCTGCGTTGCTAATGTCGTTACAAAATTTTATCATGAGAATGGTCATTATAATAGGTGCGCGTCTTGTAATGAGCATATCAGTTGGAACAAAAATATGTTATAACGACCTATGCCGTTGTAATATACTTATTTTACCACGATACTATCTGTTATAACTCAGACAATTTATCATGAGAATACCCGTTATAAATACTGCAATGTTGTCATGACATAATTCGTAGCATTTGATGTTTTTTATCACAATAGTATACGTTATAATTCAAACAATTTATAACGAGAATACCCGTTAAAAATATTGCATGTTGTCACAACATAGTTCGTTGTAATAGATATATTTTAACATGATAATACCCGTTATAACCCAGACAATTTGTCATGAAAACTCCCGTTATAAATACTGCAACTACGAATGATGTTGTCACGACTCTGTTCGTTGTTACAGTTGCAATAATGAATGTTGCAACAATTAACCCTGATAATATATACATAATGAACCATATACATGTAGCATACACACAGAATTTACATGAAATAACATACACATTTTGTAAACAAGTGACAACAATTGATTATATAGCAACACAAATTTTCATAGAGTTCAAAGTACGATACATAACATCAATATTACTCTTTAACGTTCTAAACAACATAATTCCAACATAAATAAAAGTGAGACAAAGTGAAACTTTAACATTTATGTTGAAAATTCTACAAAGTACGTAGACGACGCTCGGACCAAATAATAAAACCACCATCAATTATGTCAGAAAGTTTGTAGTTACCATTTTGGAGCGCTTTGTAAATAGATGCTTCCGGATCATACACTTGCTCTACCCATACAACATTTCCGCCTTGTAACACCTCTCTATGAGGACATATCTTTTGTTTTCTTGGATGTTTGTTTGCTACCTCTGTCGAATTGTCAGGCAATAACACAACCGATTCTCTTTTCCCTTAATGAGGATCCAACATCATTGGAGTGAACTCTCAAGCTAGCTCCTGCGTTGTTATGATTGTTATTAAGAAGGTGGCCTGCATTGGATGTAGCATCAACTCCCACCTTTTGACTTTCTTCTGCTGCTTATACCAACGCCTACAAATGAATCCAAATTTAAATTAGATCGTCTGCATTTAAATTAAAATTAAAATCTAAACATAGCAGGTTAGTCATCTTTGATATGTAGTAAATTCCACTTTGGGCAAAAGGCTGATCCACAAAAGTTCAAGAACTAGTTGGCCAATTAAGTAATCTTTGTTTGCGCTTTTTTTATTGTCATCTGGATACAAATTCTGTAACATGAATTATTTAACAATTATAAGCACTTGCACGGCTAAGTCCATGACATGAATTATCATGTTCAAAGACATGTTATGCTATAATAAAGTGAACAACACAGCATTGAATATTCAAAATATTCTATAACATGATAAATGTACTGTCTTTGCTCCATGAACTCCTCAGCACAGCACAGCATGTACGATGGAGTAAATGCATATATCAGTTTCTTTTTCAAGACGCATATGTAAGAAATTAGATGTACTAGAGAAAAAAACAATATTTGGCTTAGAGTAAATCAAAAGAAAAGAGGATACTTGAACTTAGAAAAGATTTCGTTGAAAACATATGTTTTCCTTTAGAGATGAAATAAAAAATAAGAAGGAAACCCAACAATATCCTGATAACCTTGCACGTTGGTCAAGCTCACTTGAACAGATATCTATTCACTTAAGAAGAAAAAGAGTGAAGACACAAACATAAAAAATGAACTTGTTTTTGCTAACAAAGTTCATAAGTTTAAAAATAAAATAGACCGCGCATGCAGGGAATAAAAGTGCTTTCTAATTCTTTGCTAGAAACCAATATCACAAACAAAACTGAAACAGCAACATGTATATAGTACATGTAGATGTAGCTGCTTGTATTGTTCTCTAAAGTCAAATAACAATTAAATCGCTATTGAATTCAGAAATTACATCAATTTACGTTGGCACATCAAATTATGTATTCCCATTGTGTGCACACGAATTATTAGCTTGAGCACATAACCTTATGCAAGTTATGCTGGTCAAGCCAATGAATGATTATAAAATATTATAGCATTGAATATTTAAAATATCATAAATTAACATGAATTAGTTCAAAAACAGACTATCAAATTCATGAACACTTAATAATTATATTGTCTTTACCATTACATTGTTGTTAACAATCATTTATTTACTTCAAGTTTTTGCTCCCATAATTAAATATTTACAAGTAGTGAACTTTAATTAAAAAAAAGCTGATTAGGATGTAGAGGAAAAAAATATTGCACTAGCTTCGCTGCCAAAGAGGACCCGAGACAAAAAAATAGAAGTAGTACTTAATTTACTATCGAAAACAGAAAATCATCTCTACACCATGTATATTGTTCGTACTTTGTTGTGTATCTATCCATGTTGTTTGTTTTTAAAATTAATGTATTGTACCTTATAAACTGAGTGTATTATTTGATTTTTTTTGTTGTATGTTATCGTTACTTATTTGCTACAATATGCGCGTTCCAACCCTAACTTGATTCTGTGGTTTTTGGGGTAGTCTGTCCACCGATTTATTTTCAGTTTGCATTTATAATATCGGACTATTACTAACATGATTATTTTCCTTACCCAATTTTGTTTGCACTAATTGATACCGTGATCATGTTTAGATTTCTTTTTATCCAATCTAATCAAATAGGTCAACATATGATGATGTAATATGAAATTTTCAATTTACAAACTAGCACCATTCATCCAGTGGGAGCATGCATGTTTTTTCAGTTAACCGACATTTATAGAGCAATTGTAGGATAACTTGCATAAGATTGGTTATTTATGCAGTAAGTCTATTGCAAACAGTCCATTCTGTGAGAAACACGGACATAAAAGCCTACACGTTAATTAATTATCACTACTTTTCTCTCTACAACTTTATAAGGAGTCAAAACAAACAATTGAAAACATAGAATATTCGTCTTTGTCATCCACTAGTCTCATTCTAGGTTACGAGCGTAATGGCACGCGCTCCGCGCGTGATCGTGGCACGTGCTCCGCGCGTGGGTTACTAATTCTCAAATATTTTATATTTTTATAGGCAAGTACAAATGTTGCATAATTTATAAACTGTCAATGCAAGAAAAAGAAACAAAAATATTAAATATAAACAAATTCTTAAGTAATGGCTACAAAATATTATTCAATTATTTTATCTTTTAGGAGATATTAAACAATTTTGCTCCTATTTCCGTGTTTTAAATTTCTCCAGCTTTTATGATATTCAAAAGTTTGTGTAATCGCTAATATACATGACAAAATTGACACTTAAGCGCCTTTGGGACAATAAATATTTTCCGCTAGCAAACGTGGCCTTATTCTAACCCTGTTTCCTTGTAACATTACATGGAAAGATTATATCATCCAGTGTATGCTATGTTCCTTCATTGTCATCGATGGTTGTGTAAACTGTATCATCACACATTAACATTTGAATATGCATAGGCCTCATCTGTTTTATCTTCTTGAGTAGGTTCATCAACATTTGGATACATTGGAATGGCTTGCTTCCTCATCCTGAAGTATATAGAATGAATTTTCTAGAGATAATGAATACTATAGTAAAATGCATTATTGATAAACATTAAAAACCTAGCAGCATGATTTTTCTAAGAACTTACCAAAGACAAAATTAAGTCCTTACGTAATATCTGCCCTACAAAATTCACTAAACATATCACAGTTAAAAAAAAGTGAAGAACGAAATAATTATAACCTACCACCAAACCGGTCTGTCTTCAAAACGGGTGATGAAGAAAGCATGTAGATTGATGGAAAATAAAATAGATTTTGAAATATTGCAGAATATATATCTTTAAAGTGGAGTTTACCTGAAGCCAATTACTTCTGCAGAGTAGCTGAAAGAGAAAGGAAAAAAGAGAGAGAAGTAGAGAAGTTGATATGTGGGATTGAGGAATAAAAGAAGGTATGTGCATTTATAAATGAAATATTGCGGGATTCTACCAGTTGTATTGACCAAGGAAATATAATGATTCAATATTCAAGGAGGAAACATATATATCAGCGCATATAATTAAGTAAAGGTGATGTCATCTTTTGTAATAATAAAAGATATAATATATTATTTTCCCGAAATAAGTATAATATAAATTCTAATAGATGCTTATGCATGAAAATTGCTATGACCGGCTCGGTTTCCATGTTCAAGAAGATCTCTTTATTTGAATTGTTATACCATGAGCCAATGCTAATTTTTTAGATCTAATTTCTTTAGGTTCTAAAAGATTCCTTTTATATATTTGAATTGCCCTTCAATGCGCGAACAGAACTTTTTGTGGATCTATTAAGATATGTTCAAATTGATTAAAAGGTATAATATATTATGGTCCAGTATTCAAGGAGGAAATATATATCAATGCAGATAATTAAATAAAGGTGATGACATATTTTGTAATAATAAAAGATACAATGTATTATTTTCCTGAAATAAGTATAATATAAATTCTAATTTCATGTAAATGACGTGAGGACATTTAATAATATAAATTTTAATTTCTTGTAAACGACGTGACAACATTTAATAGCAATAAGATGTATAATATAAAGGGATCCATGGATATTTCCAGCATTCTATATTTGTTCAAATGAATCCTTGAATGTTTCACAATAACAAAAGAAAATTCTAGTACCTATGTGTAGATGAGCATGCGTGAAAGTTGCTATGATTTTGGCGTGGTTTCTATGTTTAAGAAGATCTATATATTTGAATTGTTATACCATGCGCCAATGCTAATATTGTGGATCTAATTTATTTAGGTGCTAAAAGATTCCTTTTATATACTTGAATTGCCCTTTAATGCACGGATGGAACTTTTTGTGGATTTATTAAGATCTGTTCAAATTGATTAAAGGGCATTTTCGGTAGTTTGCGTGTACACCAAAAAAGTGTGACATCAAACCTATTCCAACTATTATTAAAGATATACCAATGATAAACACACGATAGCAGGCAGCTATTTTCTATTATATTTGGAACATCATAAACATACACGATGCATAACCTAATCGGTGAAAAAGGAAAACGTATCTCACTTTGTGTTAAGGATAAAGAAAAGGAGAGGTATGGTGAAAGCATGTATGATCATACATGGAAAAAACATCAATGCTAGTAAAAGAGCTCAAGAATAACCCAGAAATGGAGAACTAAATAGTTAGTTCAATTGAAAGCCAAAAACCTTATACACTAGTATACAAAATAAACAAATTGAGCCCACGCATAGTTAACCAAATAGAGAGATTTCATTACTTCATCATGTATGTTTTAATCAAATTACTGATAGTCCATTTGTAACTTGCTTTAATATTTTTGAAGCATGGTTATAGTTAAAAAACTCACAGCTATGGCGAGCAGAAGCACCTCGCTTTTTCGTACTCCTCTCCTTCACTCTTCTTAGTTATTATTGTTGTAATTATTATTCAGCAGCTGCCTGCTATTAAAAGTAAAATTGGACTGAAGAAGATACCTGGTTGATCAAGTGGATTTGCTATTTTCACTCAATATTCGCAAGCATAGGAGTTTTCTACTCGTGTTCAAGACAGAAACGGTGAGCTGCCAAAACTTGCAGAAGATATTATTCAAACATTAATTAAAACAGGACCTAGAGGTGCAATAAGGTTAGCACAGGGTATTCAAGCTGTTATTGGTGTTGGTGGAGAGTGGCTTATTAACTTGTCAAAGGTAGCAAATGATTCTGCCAGCCTCCCCACTCAACTACAGCTTGGATTACTTTCTCCTATCTATATGCGAAGATTGTTTAAGAGAACGGGTGCGACTTACATTAAATTGGGTCAGTTCATAGCTTTTGCACCTACACTATTTTCAGCATAGTATATAAAGGAATTTCAAAGCTGTTTCGATCGGGCCCTACCTATCCCTTTTAGTGAAATTCGAGCAATTTTGCATGAGGATCTTGGAAGGCCAATCGAGAGTATCCATGACTATGTTGATGCAGTGCCAATTGCTTCAGCATCTACTTCCCAGGTTCATGGTGCAAGACTGAAAAATTCACAGCAAGAAGTAGTGATCAAGGTCTTTAAGCCTGGCATAGAAGATGTATTAGTTGCCGATCTCAATTTTATTTACGTTGTTGAACGATTATTGGAGTTTGTAAACCCTGAACTGCGAAGAACATCACTGGTAAGTGTTGTTGGAGATATAAGAGAATCAATGCTTGAGGAGGTTGACTTCCGTAAAGAAGCCATAAATATCAAAACCTTTAGAAGATACATAGAGGGAACGGGACTCGAAAACCAAGCAAGAGCACCGAAAGTCTACAAGCATTGCAGCACTAGAAGAGTATTAACAATGGAAAGGCCCTATTGAGTCCCTCTCATTAATCTTGATTCTATGAGATCATTCATATCCGATCCTGAATCTACTTTAGTAACTGTGCTGAATGTCTGGTTTGGAAGTTTAATTGCATGCGACACCTTTCATGCAGATGTCCATGCTGGAAATTTATGGCTACTTCGTGATGGCCGAATTGGATTTCTTGATTTTGGAATTGTCGGTCGGATCTCCCCGAAAACATAGGCTGCGATGGAAGTATTTCTGACATCGTTTGCAACAGAATATTATAATGTTACGGCATCTGCTTTAGTTCAAATGGGTGCTACCGAGAAAAACGTCGATGTTAATGCATTTGCAAACGACTTGCAAAAGGTTTTCTCATCAATTCAGGAACTAGACACAAAAATCGTTGTAGCAACAGCTAGGGGGCTGAATGCAGCTACGGCCGTGTTTGCTAATGTTGTTGTGAACGAGAATCAAATGAACGCTTTGTTCCTCGATTTAGCCCATGTTAGTGAATCATATGGTCTTAAATGTCCGAGGGAGTTTGCACTTCTTATAAAGCAGCTGCTATATCTTGACCGATATACTTGACTGTGGGCTCCAAACGTGAATATGCTTCAGGATCAGAGAATTACATAGTATCTAATGGAAATCCTAAGTTCTAGCTCAATAGTAAAAATGTTATCTGTAAATATATATGTGATAGTTGAAAACCCATTTAGAGTTTTGAGATTGGAATGGCCTATACAAATATAGCAAAGATAAGTGTAGCAAACAATTCTTAAGTGTAAAGCTTATTTGCAGGCCTTGTAGCATAGTAGTTAAGGCGCTAAGGCGCAAAAAGACGCAAGCATTGAACCTGGCGTTTTTTCTGAGCCTTGGGCTTTTTTGTGTGCCTTTTATAAGAGTTTGATCTGCTATTTTACTAACTACAAATTAATTTTTAACCATATTTTATAATTCATTCAATTATTTACATATTTTATTAATAAGATTTAAGTTTTAAACCATATTTTATAATTTGTTGAACAATCAAATTTTTTTATTTTACTATTTATAAACAAAATTTTGAATTTAGCCAAAAAAAGTGCCTCAAACTGCAAAAAGGCGCAATCAAACTACAAAAAGGCGCAAGCCTTGGGCTTAGGCACGCCTAAGCACGCGCCTTGATAACTTTGCCTTGTAGTTGAAATAATATTCTTTTTCTATAAAAAAACATGGTTATAGCCAAAACTTAACTACACTATTGACATGTTATGCTATAATAAGGTTTGGACTCTCAATTGCGGCGATTAGGATGATGTGTCAGACCCATCTAAAAGAAAGATAATTATCAAAACAAAGACAATATAATTATCATGTTCAAAATATTCTATAATATTCTATAACATGAATTATCATGTTATGCTATAATATTTTATAATATTCTATAACATGAATTATCATGTCATATCTATTCTATAATATTCTGATCCACAAGTGTTCAAAATATTCTATAACATGAATTATCATGTTCAAAGACAGTATAATTATTAAATTAAAAAAAAAAAATCTTTTTTGGTTACACTAAGTATTTGCAGCTATTTTGGTTTAATTAGACAATTGAAAGAGATTCTTTTTCTTGATTCTGGTTCCATGTTTTTATTTGTTTGTTAAGCTACAGTTTATTGCAAATATGAACTATAGTCTCAGAGTTGGAATATGTAAGGTTCCTTATGTACACCATAATCTGAATATTACAATTCGCAAATCTGGTGAACTCTTCGGCTAGACCAGATGGAGCAACATCCAAACAATTATATGCAACGACTATGTATATGCAGTAAATTTTTAGTACAAAATAGCAAAATACTTTGTAGCAGCAATATGGTTATTCTACATATAATTAGCCAGCAAGGTGGGTGTTGTACACAGTAGTGTTTGGTCTAAGAAATGGTTCAACATTCAATAGTCTGTTTTTGAAGGAACCCTATTCGCTGGATGATGTAAGCTTGAACTTATATTCTTACCATATACGGAAACATTTATCTTTCGTACAATGGTGTGGTTGATGAAAATTTAATCAGTTAGTCAGTTATAGACCTAACATAAGATTAAAACATGATGTATGGATCGCATAAACGTTTAACACCGTAATGGTCCTGAATCTTAACGTATCATATCAAGTATCAGGCCATACGAATAATGGTAAATTATAAATTTTCAAAAACCACAAAATGGGTATTCAGTCATCACATCTAACTTTCCATGCAAAAGGACTGCATCATTATCAATGTCATCTACTTTATCAAATACCTTATGGTTTACCAGAGGCCGCAGATCCTGAATTTCACATTCTATCTATTTGAGATTTTGTGAGAACTTGCTGCACCACATGAAAAAACAACAGTGTATCTATTATTTATATCAACAGTGTATCTTATGCATACATTTTTAGAAATTTTCAAATATTCCATTCAACAAAACTCATTCCTGTTAATCTTCAAACAAATTACCGAAATATATTCTGTTTTTAGAAATTAGCAATAACCAGGAAAATAAATAAGAACAGAAAACAAGGTAACCACGATTAAGACCAAGCAGCAAATACTCGCTAAGTACAAGAAACTAGCAATAACTCAAGGAAGCAAAGACTAAACGAAAAAAGTGGCGAACATTTACATGGGAATCGTACAGATAAGTATAAAAATTGAAATCGAATATTTGAAATTACCTGATAATCAGATGACGTTCGATATTCACACGATACTTCAGACTCAAAGGATGTTTCAGATTCGAAAGGCGGGTACGATTCAATTTGAATTTTGGTAGCGTGAATTTAAGGAGAACGGCATTGATTTCGAAAATAGAAATTAGCGGAGGGAATTTATTTAGGAGAACGGAGAAAACCCTAGCGTTAAGAAAAATGAAAACGCATTTTCTGTTAGAACTGTGAGAAAGGAAGGATAAAGACAAAATTACAAACATGTCCTTCAGCCATTAAGTTTTGTAACGTTAAACATCGTGATACCACGCTAATCACGATAAGAATCGTTATAACATTATTACGAAATAAATTGTTACAATTTCCGATGAAATTATGTTACAAAAATGCTGATTTGGTGTTGTGAAACCAAGGCCAGATTCAATAATATGCTTATGTTTTCTTTCAGCTAGGCCATTTTGTTCTTATGTGTGTGGCTATGTAATTCTTTGAGTGATTCCTTTTTTATTGAAAAAACTGCTAAGTGTATTATATTCCGGCCTACCATCAATTTTCATGACTTTAATTTGTGACCCAGTTTGATTTTCAACAAGTGTTCTGAAATGAATTAAAACATTATATGTTTCGGACTTGGTTTCTTTATTAAAAAAATTAATGTGTTTCTAGAGAAAGCATCAATAAAAGATATGTAATATTTTGCTACCATCGTCTGAATATATAGGAGTTGGACCCTACATGTCACTTGCATCAAACTCTAAACCTTTATTGTTTTAGTTTGTGAATCAGGAAAAGTCAATTTATGTTTTTTCATCATTTGACAACAAGTACAAATGTATGGTAATCCACAATCATCAAAAGGAATTTTACTTTCTAATAAATTATCTGATAATATTTATCTTCAGATGGCCAAGTTTTCTGTGCCACGAATCCAATACACTTTTACTGCTATCGCTTTGAGGAATTTTGGTTATATCGCAACATTTTTCTTCCTCTAATGGATCGCTTATAGTCAGGGGTGCCGATTAGACCCAATCCAATGGACCCGGACCCGACTCAGCAGTCTCGGTCCTAGGAGGATCGGGTTTTGTCGGGTCTGAACTATACATTTCAAAAACCTGGACCCGAGTCGGGTTCAGTTGGATTATAACACTAAGAATACATGTATTTCAATGCCTTTTGGTTGGTTCTTTCGAGTCGGATCAATTCGGGTCTGTTTTTATCAGGTCTTAATTTTATTTTTCATCATCTAGACCCGACCCGAGGCCTATCGGGTTCCTTCGGTTCGGCTTCGGGTCTTTTCGGGTCGGGTCGGTTCGGATTTTTGATTCTAATTGCCAGCCCTACTTATAGTTAACTAGATTGAATTTGTATAGCATTTTTCAGCTTTAACCCGCAAAAGAGTTTCTTTTGTTATAGTGTCTCTAGTCGAACAATATTTCGTATAAAATTCAAAATAAACATTGTTGTCATTAGCAAATTGAGATACACTCTTAAGATTTTTTTCCTTTTGTTTTAGGAACTCTTAACAAATAGTTAAAATACAATTGCCTTTTTCTCTTAATTTGTGCATTACTTATGTGAATGATGCCGATACACTAACCATTCCCTAAACAGACTAGTTATTTATCTTTGTACACATTATTATCAAGATTCAAAATTTTCAAATTGTTCATGATGCGATTGGTTGCAGCTGAGTCGAGGTACCAAGTTTCATCTTCAATGTAGTCTCTATTTTTTGGGTTCTACATTGATAATGGTTTTTCTCATTGTCTCGTATGAAACTTTTGCAGCTTGTGTCATATTGAGTTCAAGTTACATTTGCGCTGCTATGATTTGCATTTCTTTGATTATCTAAGTTCTGACCAAGCTTTGATTAAATGGATAGTTTGGCTAAGGTGTCTTTTTGGTTTCAAAACACACAAAACATCTCTGTCTAAAAACTCATGTATATCTGGTTTCTATAATTTGAAAATAAAATAAAAACATTAAAAATCAACGTAAAAAAGTATCAAACTTCGAAACTTACTTCGATTTATAATCATCTTTGTACTTATGTAGAAAAGTAAAAAAAAAATGCTTAAAATATCATGCTTCAGCAAAACACGCGCGCATGAATAACTGTAGTTTTAAAAAAACTGCAATCACTAACGTAATTATAATCATTAATTGCGTACTTTTATGCAACTTTTACTGAATGCTTAAACTTCAAATTTAATGTCTATGCTTATTCAAGATCACATCATTTCAGAAAATCATCAAAAAAAATAAAGCAAACTGCATACAAATGAAAAATAGCTCACTTCTAGAAAAAATGCAAACAAAGAAGGAATGTTACAAAAAAATTGAAGACATATCTGCAATTTTTAATACTCTAAAGCATGTCTGCAAACACTATAGTAATAGTTGCAGATATGTTGTATTTTTTCACAATAAGTGCAGACAATTAATGCACCTTTTTTTTTTATTACTAATAATATTCTTTTATTATTTACAATTTTTGTAAGCACTGGAGCAAAAAATCATGGAAAGCACGTTCCTACAGTTTTAGCGACTCGCTTTGCATAAAACTTTAGACAATGACCACTTTGTATAAAGTTAACTTTCAGGGACTTCCCTTATTTTCACTTGATTAAATCTGAAATACATGTTGCTGCAGTACTTGGGTCTGTGTGTTATTAGACCATCTACTCTTCCTCTTGACCTATTTGAATGACCTACTTAATTTGACTAATCACCTCAATTATTGTTTTGTGTCTTACCTCAGTAGTTTGATGCAAAATTAACCGATATATCTGAACTTTGAGAGGATTTGAGATCCGTTCTTGCCTCATAAGTAAGAAGTATTAGTAAACATATTGCATATCAGGTATGACCTTCTTTGATAATAGAATGGCAGCAAATGCTACGATATATCTGAACTTTGAGAGGATTTGAGATCCGTTCTTGCCTCATAAGTAAGAAGTATTAGTAAACATATTGCATATCAGGTATGACCTTCTTTGATAATAGAATGGCAGCAAATGCTACGATATATCTGAACTTTGAGAGGATTTGAGATCCGTTCTTGCCTCATAAGTAAGAAGTATTAGTAAACATATTGCATATCAGGTATGACCTTCTTTGATAATAGAATGGCAGCAAATGCTACGTATTCACCACCAAGGCCATTTAATATAGTCAACACTTGATCAGATTGGGCACTTTATGTTCAACAACACTGAATAAATCTCATATTTTCTTGATTTTTGCTAAGTAGTTCATCATTTATTCATTATCTTTCCTAACACTTTGAAATTGTCTCTTATAATGCATTATTTTGGCAACGGACTAAGAACCGTTTGGCGACCCAAAGAGAAGGTACTTATGCTTATGTAATTAGTACTTCTACTTTTAAAAAGTTAAAAAGCTAAAAAGTTCGTTTGGCACAAAAACGAATTTTAAGTCAAAAAGATAAAAAATCAATATGGATAGAAAAAAATTACACAATAGCTACTTGACTTTTACGTGAAAATATTGAAATAAATAAGATAATTCATATTTTAGAAGTATATATCACAACTAGTTAACAAAAAATCACAAAATGTTGAATTGAAACATGACATAAACACTTGCATGTTATTCACACATAATCCAAACAAATTAGTTCATATTAACTTACAAAATCAACAACAAATCACACAATAGATAAAAGTTATCTTGTACACAAATTTCAAGCATTACAATCAAAATATTAAAAACTTTCAAAATCATATGGAACCTAAAATGGTAAATGATAAACCATGGTCATGCTTCATTGGATTTGTTCTTTTTTGTTGTTGAAATCTTGTCTCTCTCCTTGAGTTGAATCCACTCCAACCGAACTTCACTGAAATGTTTTGAATGGAGAATAAAGAACACACAATTCATTTGCTAAAAAGATGCTCCAGGAGTCAATATCAAAGCATCAACAACATCATTCACCTGAAAGCCAATAATTTTCATCAAATCCAAAAGAAATAAGTGGCAAGTGGATATCCAATAACAAAAAAAGCACAGAAAGAGGACCTACCCTCAGTTATTCTGGCTTTAAATGGAATAGTAATAAATCACCAATGCAAAGCTCAGCCTGCCATAATTCAATTAAAAACCGAATCACAACACCCAAAACTGATGCAGTCACCAACTTCTCACCATGCATATTAAATGATGCAGACACGAATGCAAAGCTCAGCCTGCCGAGATTTAATAACTTCAGTGATTTTTGTTTCATGACAATAATACAACTGTCCATTTGATTTCATGTTAACATTTCCCTCAAACAAAATGAAACAAAGCAAGCAAAAAAAAAAACTAGGATTAATGGAAGATTACTTTATGGGATAATCTACGTCAATAATCACTGAATGATGCAAAATTTACACAGCATTCTCAAATGAACACTACATTCTCATATTTGTTTCATTCAACATTCACAAAATGGAAATGAAATTTGACTTGACTTGCACTAAATTTTCATTCACATAGTATAAAGTTTACATTGTTTCACACAGTATTAAATTTACATTGTTTTTCACACAGTATTAAATTCACCAAATGATCAGTGAATGATGCATTAAATTTATATTGTTTCACACAGTATTAAATTTACATTATGAATTGTAGTTAAAAACTAAAGTTTTATTTCTTTGAACTGTTCCTTAAACTGCTATCTTATAATACATGTTGTATATATACAGAAAACCATATATAATCTAAAACAAAACTGTGTGCTGTCGGATTTTATGGCCCATTTGTTTTGGCCGTAACCCATTATTTGGTAACGGCCCATATTTTTTCTAACCGCCCACTAATTTATGTTTCACGTTGTAACCGCTTCATGATGGCCAAAGCGGTATAAGGAAAACGTGATTCAATTTTTCTGATTACGGTTCACTAAACCTATTCTCAAAAAATCGACAAACACCATCTAAAATTGAGAAGAAGGATTTGGAAACAAAATCAGAGATAAAGAATCGAAATTGGAGGAAGAAGAGCATACAAACTCATCCGATTTCGCTTAGCAATGGCTAGAGGTACTCTATTGATCCTCTTATTTGCTTCCGCTAATGATTCATGCTGTAATCAGTTTGCAAACATTTGGTATCAGAGCGATTTAATCGCCTCTGCCTTGCTGTATATTTGCTGCCATCGAATTGCTTTAAAAACCCTTGCCGTTTTTGTTTTTGCTGAATAATAATAACGGATCCTCTTCTTCATGAGTCTTCATTTGGAAGAGAAGCTTTCGGCTGTGCCATTTAATTAATTGCTTTTGATGGAAAAGTGGCAGTGAATGGCGTGGATTTCCATTGCCTTTTGTTGATATCAATATAATATTGAATGACTTGCTCCAGTCAAAGTGTGTTGCCTTTTCTTTGGTTGGTATAGTACAGGGAAGGCATGGGTTCTTTGATGATAATAATATAAAATAGAATCACTTGGCCCATTTGATTGAACTGGAGCACTACAGACATTAATTTTCGAACCATATATGTATTGAAAGGCAATATACTTTGGACTGAAATAGTACAGAGCATTGCTTTATGCTTTGTACTCATATGTGTATTTTTTAAGTGCTGCCAATATACATAGGCTTATGTGCAGTAACCCTTGGACTTGCACCTCTTTTCTGGTGTGCCAACAGTTTTGTTTGTATTAACAAAAAAAAAAAACTGTTTCCTTTATACATTGTCAGCTAGGTATGTGTATAAAATAATGTGAAATGTCAAGTGATTGAGCAAATTTTATTAGTTAGGGAGTAGCCACAACATCTCTAATTATTAATAAATTTGATAAACTGAAATCACATGTGGATACTAGACATTAATTGTAATTAATCATGTGTGACATAATAAGATTTTGCCCACAGGAAATTTTATTGTTTTGCGTGATTAATTAGAGTGATGTATCATATTGTGTTTCTTAATCTACCCACAGGAGTTAAGAAATAATGATTTGATAGTTTCACTATAAGATTAAATTTATGAATCTGATTTGAGTAGACTTTAGCCCACAGGCAAGTTTTATGTCACTGGATTCATATGTGCATAGTTTACATTGGTAAATTATGATAAAATTAAAGTCTCAGTTTACTTTGTTAATAAGCATATTTTATTTTATTTGCAGTAATTTTACCTGGAAATATTTCTGATGTTAAATGTGACATTCCTGAATTAAGAGGTGATAACTACAAGGTATGGAAGGAGAGAGTGTTACTGCATTTAGGATGGATGGATATTGACTATGCTATTCGGAAAGACGAACCACCTAGCATAACGGAGGATAGTACTCCTGAAGCTATTGATCTTTATGAAAAGTGGGAACGATCTAATCGTCTTTCAGTTATGTTCATAAAGACCAAGATTTGTGCTAGTATTAGGGGTTCAGTCGATCAGCATGTTAAAGTCAAGGATCTTCTTGAAGCCATCGATGAGCAGTTTGCATCCTCTGATAAGGCTCTCGCCAGCACTTTGATTATGAAGTTCTCATCCATGAGGCACACTGAGGTTAAAGGAGTGCGTGATTATATCATGCGCATGAGGGATATAGCGGCTCAACTAAATGCTTTAGAAGTTACCATGTCTGAATCTTTCTTGGTCCACTACATTCTGTGCACTCTACCTCAACAGTATGCCCCATTTAAGATCTCTTACAACACACATAAGGACAAATGGTCAATTAATGAGTTTATGACCATGTGTGCTCAAGAGGAGGGTAGATTGTTGATGGAAGAGGGCGAAAAGGCGAACCTTGCTACGACTTCTTATTCAAAGAAGAAAAAGGATCACAATAAGGAAAAGGAAAAAGGGAAGATTCATGCGAATCAAGTCGTGAAAAAGGAGTCAAAGTGTTACTTCTGTAAAAAGAAGGGACACATTAAGAAGGACTGCATTAAGTTTAAAGCTTGGCTTGAGAAGAAAGGTAATTTTCCAGCATTTGTTTGTTATGAATCTAATATGGTTAATGTTAATCATGATACATGGTGGATTGATACTAGGACTACAATCCATGTTTCGAATACCTTGCAGGGTATGACAAACCTAAGGAAACCAGTGGACCGTGAAAGACTTATCTATTCAGGCAATAAGATAGCTTCAAGTGTGGAAACCGTTGGGACATGCAGTTTGGTTTTAAGTATTGGTTTTACTTCATGTTTAGAAAAAACATTCTATGTTCCTAATTTTGCAAGGAATTTGATTTCTGTATCTAGACTTGTACCTTTTGGATTTTCCTTTAATTTTTCAGAATCTGGTTTTAGTATTATCAAAAATTCTGAAGTTATTGGCTATGGTACATTGTCTGATAATTTATTTAATCTTGACTTGCAAAATGATACCACTCATAATTCTATGCATGTTAATGGGTTTAAAAAGATGTATTATGAATGAGGATTCTTCTATGTTGTGGCATCGGAGATTAGGACACATCTCCATTGACAGAATTAAGAGGTTAGTAAAGGAAGGGGTACTTGGTACTCCAGACTTTACTGATTTCGACACTTGTGTTAGTTGCATTAAAGGAAAGCAAACTAATAAACACAAAATTGGTGCCAAGAGGAGTTCTGACTTATTAGAAATCATACATACGGACATTTATTGCCCAGACATGAATGCTGATGATCCAAAATACTTTATCACCTTCATAGATGATTATTCACGATATATGTACCTCTACTTACTTCGTTCCAAAGACGAAGCTTTAAATACCTTTAAATTGTTTAAGGCTGAAGTAGAGAATCAATGTGGTAAGCACATTAAGTTCGTGAGATCAGATCGAGGTGGCGAGTATTATGGTAGATACACTGAGAACGGACAAGCGCCTGGTCCATTTGCTAAATTTCTTCAGGATCATGGGATTGTTGCCCAATACACTATGCCTGGTTCTCCAGACCAGAATGGTGTAGCTGAAAGAAGAAATCAGACATTAATTGATATGGTGCGTAGCATGAGAAGTAATGTTAAACTTCCATCATTTTTGTGGACTGATGCTCTAAAGACGACAACATATATATTAAACCGGGTTCCATCCAAGGTTGTCTCTAAGACGCCCTTTGAGCTATTCAAAGGTTGGAAACCGAGTTTGCGACATATACGCATTTGGGGATGTCCGTCTGAAGTGAGAATCTACAATCCACAAGAGAAGAAACTTGACCCCAGGACTATTTGTGGGTATTTCATTGGATATGCCGAAAAGTCAAAGGGTTATAGATTCTATTGTCCGTCCCATAATACCAGGATTGTGGAATCAAGAAATGCTAAATTTCTTGAGAATGATTTGATCAGTGGGAGTGATCAATTTCAGAATATTATTCCTGAAAAAGACCACTATGAGATTCCACCCTCTGATTCAAGTGATAGGTTGATTGTCATTCACACTCCTCAAGTTAAGCCGAGTGTTAGACAACCAAATATAGAAATTCCACAAATTATTGATCAAAATCCGATAGATCATGTTGTAAATGAGGATTTGGTTCATAATGAGAATGAACAAGATTTGGTTCATAATGAGAATGAACAAGTCCCATTAAGAATATCTACTCGTGAAAGGCGATCAGCTGTTCCTGATGATTATGAAGTGTACCTACAAGAATCGGATTATAATATTGGAGTCGATAATGATCCTTTGTCATTTTCACAAGCCATAAGTTCTACAGATTCAAACTTATGGATGAATGCTATGAAAGAAGAGATGAATTCAATGGCTTCTAATCGAGTTTGGAATCTTGTTGAGTTGCCTGATGGTGTAAAAATCATTGGATGCAAATGGGTTTTTAAGACAAAAAGAGACTCACTAGGCAACATCGAAAGATATAAAGCAAGACTCGTTGCTAAAGGGTTCACTCAAAGAGAAGGAATCGACTACACGGAGACCTTTTCTCCTGTATCAAAGAAAGATTCCCTTCGTGTAATTATGGCATTGGTAGCTCATTTTGATTTCGAGCTACATCAAATGGATGTGAAAACGACATTCCTTAATGGTGATTTAGAGAAAGAGGTTTATATGAAACAACCTGAAGGATTCTCCTCTAAGGATGGTGAACATTTGGTTTGTAAGTTGAATAAATCCATATATGGGTTAAAACAAGCCTCCCGCCAATGGTATAAGAAATTCCATGAAATAATTACTTCATTTGGTTTCGAAGAAAATATCATGGATCAATGTATATATCTTAAGGTCAGTGGGAGTAAAATTTGTTTTCTTGTATTATATGTGGATGATATTTTGCTTGCAACCAATAATAAAGGATTGCTACATGAGGTAAAACAGTTCCTTTCAAGAAACTTTGATATGAAAGATATGGGAGATGCATCTTATGTCATTGGCATTAAGATCCATAGGGATAGATCTCGAGGCATATTAGGATTGTCTCAAGAGGCCTATATCAACAAGGTACTTGAAAGATTTGGAATGAAAGACTGTTCACCAAGTGCAGCACCCATTGTGAAGGGAGACCGGTTCAGTTTGGACCAGTGCCCTAGGAATGACTTTGAAAGAGAACAGATAAAAAATATTCCATATGCTTCAGCTGTTGGTAGCATAATGTATGCCCAGGTCTGTACTAGACCTGATATTGCATATGCAGTTGGGGTATTAGGAAGATATCAGAGTAATCCAGGGATCGATCATTGGAAGGCTGCAAAGAAAGTGATGAGATACCTTAAGGGTACTAAGGATTACATGCTTATGTATAGAAGAACTGATAATCTGGAAGTGGTAGGCTATTCAGACTCTAACTACGGTGGCTGTAGTGATTCACTTAAATCCACATCAGGATATGTGTTCATGCTAGCTGGTGGTGCCGTATCGTGGAGAAGTACAAAGCAAACTTTGATGGCTAGTTCCACTATGGTCGCAGAGTTTATTTCTTGCTTTGAGGCTACCTCGCATGGTGTTTGGTTGAAAAGTTTCATATCTGAATTTAGAGTTGTTGACTCTGTTAATCGGCCGATAAGAATGTATTGTGACAATTCAGCTGCTGTCTTCATGGCTAAGAATAATAGGAGTGGAAGTCAAAATAAACACATTGACATAAAGTATCTAGTCGTGAAGGAACGTGTTCAAGAAAGAAAAGTGATCATCGAGCACATTAGCACTGGTTTAATGATTGCTGATCTCTTGACTAAAGGCATGCCAATTAAGACTTTTAGGGATCATGTAGTGAAAATGGGACTTGCATCCATTATGTAGTACATTCATTATGAGTTTTTTATTGAACTTTTATTATGTTGGATATTTTCTCCTTTGGATTTATGCGCATATTTATGTTATTATGTTGAGAAATATCATTTGTTTGAACCTAGAGTAAGCATGAGGTTTACTCATTAAGTTAAGTGTGCGTGTGGTTGTTGAGAATTTGATATATTGTGATACATGGAAGATTAATTCTCGTACTAAGAGATTTCGTCGCTATGATTCATATATCATATCTCATCTCAAATGGGCCAAGTGGGAGAATGTCGGATTTTATGGCCCATTTGTTTTGGCCGTAACCCATTATTTGGTAACAGCCCATATTTTTCTTAACCGCCCACTAATTTATGTTTCACGTTGTAACCGCTTCATGATGGCCAAAGCGGTATAAGGAAAACATGATTCAATTTTTCTGATTACGGTTCACTAAACCTATTCTCAAAAAATCGACAAACACCATCTAAAATTGAGAAGAAGGATTTGGAAACAAAATCAGAGATAAAGAATCGAAATTGGAGGAAGAAGAGCATATAAACTCATTCGATTTCGCTTAGCAATGGCTGGAGGTACTCTATTGATCCTCTTATTTGCTTCCGCTAATGATTCATGCTGTACTCAGTTTGCTAACATGTGCTTGCTATAAATACATGTATATTGCATGATACTGGTAGTATATAGTGATTGGGAATTTATGTATACTCCGTAAGTAAATGAAAACATTAAAATAAGAATTCTATTTATGTATATAATTTTCTTGTACGCATAACTTAATTCCTGGAAATGAAATTTCCATTTGGACTAGCCACAAGCCACTCTTTAATTAAGGCATTGTAACATGCAGAGAATAAGCAAATCTGATGAGATATTTTGAGATAAGATATTTTGCTAAATAATGCATTAAATTCCAGCATACATGATCAAGTTGGTGAATCCAAATGAGAACAGACCCACCTCATGTGCGACAACTTTTCTTTACAGATAAATGGACAGGTATACATGATTTACGGTGAAATAACATCATGTTTGCAAAGGGACTCCTTTCTATGTGCTAAATTAGTCATCAAACAGCAAAACATGAATGATGTTAGGTCCACGTGTGTACCAGTCTAACAGACGAGAGTCACGAGAATTGCCTCAAAGGTTGCATTGAACAACGCCCCGCATTAGTGCTTCATTCGCATGTAACCTTTCAGATGTGCATGGTTTGTTTGCATGCAACTTTACCAGCACCCATTTTATTTATGTCACAAATGTAAATCAAATATTTTTGATTGATTATAACTTGGTTTCATTGCATAATTGTTTGGGTTTTTTTTTCTTTGAAATTGAGTATTATTTAGATGTGTAGGTAGTACATAACAAATTATATGGCAAATGGTTTAAAACCCGCAAGACGGTATTCAAATTTATGACATCTCGCACCATGCCAAGTTATCTTAACCACTTGAATAATGGTGTGTCTCGTTTGGTTGAGTTTTAATTTTAACATTTAAAACCAAATCAATCAACTAGACGGACATGAGTCAAATTTAAATAAAATGAATCATAATTGTCAATATATAGTTCAATCTTTTTTCTTTTAAAGTGATGTTAAATACATCAAAAAATAAACTTATTTTTAAACTCATTTTTAATCAATACACAGTAAAGATATTCTTATTTTAATGTCAAGTAGCAAGATTTAGATGGTGTTCTCACTCTCTAATTTTGTCAGCTATATATTTCATATCCTTTGTTGTTTTTCTTTCCCTTTTAAATCTCTTTTTTGTCCACTACTGGTAGTGTCTTGATAATTTGTGTGCACTGTGCTTCATGACCTTACAAACATTACCAGAATAATGTGTGAGCATGATCTTCTAGGTATCATTAATATAAAACTAAACATAGCTAGATGAATGTGTTAATCCATCTCAGCATTATCAATTAAATGAGTAAGTTTGTCATCTTAACTTTGATTTAACATGGAAGTGTAATGAGTTTTAACCAGTAACACACATGGGGATTTACAAGACTTGATTTCACTATTAATCTGTTTGCTTTATTATGCTTGTATAGCTTATTTGTATTTGGCTGAATAGTGATTTTACCAGTGCATAGCATTGTCACCTGAGAAACTGTCTAACAAGCAGATCTTAAGCATTGAACAACAAATACTTACTTCTAAAATTGCAACTTGTTAGCTGGTTCTGCTAATAAATTATTATGAGTTTTCAAATGTCAAAAATGAAATAAATTACTTCTAAGCAGTTTGACTAAGGGGAAATCAGTTACCAAACATGCACTAATGAATCTGCGTTATAGAGCAATTTAAGTGGTCATAAATCATCAACTAATATTATTTATGTGAGTCTCACGATTTAACATAGATGGATCTTGGTTCCACGGTCTAATGCATCTTTGATCATCTTCAATTTCCACCATTCATTTTTTTGATAATTAAATTTTAATTCATACAATTTTTATAAAACTTGTGGAGTTCACGGAAGAAGACATACAACATATATATAATATTTGAGATGGAAGATCACAAAATTTGCAGGTCTATTTTAATTTGTTAAATACATTTGTGCACTTTAAAAAACACAAATAAAACTCAATGAAACTAATTTTATTCAGAGAAAAATCTGCATATCTTTACTGAAAAACCCAAACTTCATCCTTCCTCTAATTCTTAATTCAATCTCATCATCCCTGAAAAATATGAATATTATCATTTTTGCTTAATCCCAAAATCAGCTTCTAAATCCTAACTACCCAACCCTTCTCCCTTCCACCATTCAGTGATCAACCATTCCTTTATCAAAATAGATAAATTTATTCATCAAAATTGATAGTTTACTCATCAACAAAGAACATTAACATAAATTCATTTTATGTTATCTGTCTATTTTTCTAATCACTCAATAACCAGTGACCGCACTCCTATAATTTTCTCAAAGATCAATAACTCATACCAGGAACATAATGATTATCAAAACTTATACAAATTTGTTATGTGCAGACATTCTGCCGAACACGTGATGTTTAATTCCTGCACATAGTTATAATAAATTGTGATGACGTGGCAGTACTGTAACGGCTAGTTTCCAGCATATTTCCCTATAAATAGTAGTATCACTTCATGTAAATCTGTGTGTGTGAAAATTGAAGAAATCAATAAAAATTAAACTTCACCTATATTGTTTTCTTCTCTCTTCATTTGAGTACTGCATTGCTGTGTTGTTTAGTTCCTGTGAATTGCTCTTTGTTTTGCTTTTTGTTTCTCTGATTATTATATGAGTATTCTGTGAATGGCTATGTTGACAAGATCTCAATCGCAAAAAGGAAAGGAGTCCACCAATTTGGTATCAGAGCCCAGCCGTGATGAGAATATTTCTGACCCTCGCCTTCAGGATCATGCTGAACAATCGTCACTCATTTCCATTACTGATGAGGATCTACCTGAAATTTGGCACAAGCAAATCTTGGTTAACAACAAAACTTCAGTGACTCTGAAGAAACTGGAGACAGCTACACAAGATCTAGCAAGGAATGCCGATAGAAATTACCAAGAATTGTCAAGAACAGGCCAAGATACTAAAGAAAAGGTTGTACAGCTCCAAGAAATGATGACAATTTTTTTTTCTGAAATTTCAGATTTGAAGACCAGCAAAAACATCAATCAACCATCTCCTGCAAGATCAAACATATACATTCCTCCTAATAACAGGCCAAGCTTCACTTCCAGACCATCCAACTCCAACGTAGATCAACAACATGTATCAAGAACAAATGATGTCATATCTGTTTCACCAAGAGACTTGACTAAGTTAAACATCAAAATAGATTTACCCATATTTACTGGTGAAGACAGAGCATTGGACTGGCTGAGACAGGTAGAAAGCTTCTTTAGATACAATAAAACGGATATACAAGAATGGGTGCATATCTCTTCATACCATCTACGGAAAGAAGCACTACAATGGTTCTTTAGATACTCACGTACAGTATCAGATTATGACCAGTGGGCTGTCTTTTACAAGGCTATTCAGGTACGCTTTAACCCTAATGAACTTGATAGACCATATGACACTTTTTCATCCCTAAAACAAACTACTTTTGTTATGCAATATGTGTTGGGGTTTTGTGCGCAGCGGAAGTTTTGACAAAACACCCAAAAACAAAATGAATCTTTTTTACTCAATCACTTGAAGATGAATGTGATTGAATAACAAACAACAACACAAAAAAATATCGGAAATATGAACACACGATATTCCATCCAACCACCCTCTTTATTGATTCACCAAAATATTGTTTACAACCGATCTCAACTATCGTTAAACAAACACAACTTGAATCAATAACCTTATTGAGAAATAGGTAGAGAATATCTAATGGCTAAACAATTTGAGGAGAAAGATAATGAAGAACAATGGCAAATTTTTCCACCACATAATGAAGATATCATGTAGGCCTTTTATAGAGTAATTTGTCACCCAAATTATCCTTATATATCTCAAATATATCCTCATATATCTCAAATATATCTATTTGGATAAGCACCAAATAATCCTTGCCTTCATTTTCAAATATCCCACAAAAGTAGCAACAAATATCTCCACCAAAAATAGATCCACATAGAAAATTTGTTGCCTACAATTTTGTGATTTGCGTATCACAAATCTCAACACTCCACCTTGATACCAAATCACAACATCTCATCCACTCAACACTAGCCAACTTAGCTCTCACTTTCAACCTTCTTTTCTCAATTAACATCATTACAAACCTCCACCATCGCCCACTAATGGTGCACCTCCCTCATCGTGCACCACGCCAATAGCGATCTTCAAAAGCGTTTGTAATACCACAAAGACCTCCATCTTGTCTTTGTGGATTTCACAACTCGAAATCCGTCTTCCGTTTGACATGATCTCTCCATCTCCGGGATCCCTCGAGCATCATCAACATCTAGACCCTTGTCGATACCATGATCCTCCACCTTAGAACCATCAGCAGTGACCATATTAACCTCTCCACCTTACTGTGGACTAGGTTCTTCAACCGTCACCCGCCTTCCACTGTAGACCACTGAACCGAACCAAACTATATAGGTTCTCCTCCTCCAAAACTCCTCGCATCATTACACGACCACCCTTCTTCACTCTCAAAACTCCACCTCGATTCTCATAAGTGCAACCGCGGCGATCTAACTGACCGAAAGATATGAGGTTATGCGAACAAGTGGGTATGTGCCTCACACCGGCAACTTCTCTCTCCACTCCATCATGCATCCGAAACCTAACAGCTCCAACTCCACAAATTGGTAGCTCTACTCCATTGGCCGTCTTTATCATGCCAACACTCTTCTCATACGAAGAAAAACTTTTCACATCTCGACATATGTGAAAACTGGCTTCTGAATCCATATTCCAAGGCTCCACAACACTAAGTAGGACATCACATGAAGAATTGCCTTCGGTACCTTCAGCAAAGTCTGCCTGTGCCTCATCACTATTATTGTCACCTTGCGCCTTCTTCTTTTTCATATCTCGTATATATGAATATCAATCATTGCGCTTGTGGTCTTTCTTACCACAATAATGACAAAAGATAGCATCTTTCTTCTTCCTTGTATCTTTACCTGAGTCCCTTGCTACCATCGCCTCAGTTTGAACCGATTTCAACTCCGACCCTTTTCTCCTTAGCTCCTCATTCAAAAGATTGCTTCGAACCATTTCCAAAGATATAGTTCCATTAGCATTGGAATTACTCAATGAAACAACCAAAGTCTCCCAGCTTTCCGAAAGAGAACTCATCAACAAAAGAGCCTGCAACTCATCATCAAAATTGACCTTCATGTTTGCCAATTGATTGATGACATCTTGAAACTCGTTCAAATGCTTTGCAACAGACTTCTCCTCATCCAATCGAAGTTGCATCAACTTTCGAACCAGAAAAGCCTTGCTTGTAGCACTCTTTGACTCATACAGCGATACTAATTTGTCCCACAACGCCTTTGCGGATTCACAACTAGCCACATGGTGGAACACAAAATCATCCAAATATTGGCGAATCAACGCAATCGCCTTTTTGTCCATTTTCTTCCACTTTCCCTCATCCATATTCGAGGGCTTCTCCCCATTTCCATCAATGGGATCATGCAAATCATTGAGATATAGAACGTCCTCCATCTTCGGCTTCCATATACCCCAATTCCTCCCATTCAAAATAGCCATCTTCGACATCAAAAAAATCAATTTTTTTTTTCAAACAAAAAATCAATTTTTTTTTCAATCCAATAAACAGTCCAAGCTATGCGGTGATCTGAGCTCTGATACCAATTGTTGAGGTTTTGTGCGCAGCGGAAGTTTTGACAAAACACCCAAAAATAAAATGAATCTTTTTCACCCAATCACTTGAAGATGAATGTGATTGAATAACAAACAACAACACAAAAAAATATCGGAAATATGAACACACGATATTCCACCCAACTACCCTCTTTATTGATTCACCAAAATATTGTTTACAACCGATCTCAACTATCGTTAAACAAACACAACTTGAATCAATAACCTTATTGAGAAATATGTAGAGAATATCTAATGGCTAAACAATTTGAGGATAAACATAATGAAGAACAATGACAAATTTTTCCACCACATAATGAAGATATCATGTAGGCCTTTTATAGAGTAATTTATCACCCAAATTATCCTCATATATCTCAAATATATCCTCATATATCTCAAATATATCTATTTGGATAAACACCAAATAATCCTTGCCTTCATTTTCAAATATCTGATAAAAGTAGCAACAAATATCTCCACCAAAAATGGATCCACATAGAAAATTTGTTGCCTACAATTTTGTGATTTGCGTATCACAAATCTCAACAATATGTAAATCAATTTGAACAATTAGAAGGGATGATTGAGCAAGTAACACCTACCCATTTGTTACAAAAATTTCTTGGTGGTCTTAAACAGGAAATTAAGTTTGATGTCATTGCAAATAACCCTCAAAACTTTGATGCAGCAGTGTCTTTAGCAAAGACTTTTGAAACAAAATGGTTAGCTTCAAACAAATGTTTTAAACAAAAAGGAAATTATATCACTGTTGCTCCTTCTGTTCAAGAAACAAAGAACTCTAAAATTAAAACCCTTTCTCCTGAAGAAATACTTGAAAGGAAAAAGAAAAAATTATGTTTTGGGTGCAATGAAAAATATTTCAAAGGTCATAAGTGTAAAACATAACAAGTATATATTTTAGAGGGTTTGATAGAGTTAGATGATTCTGATATTGAGGATTCTTCAGTTGATAAGGATGACAATCACTTACAATTAACTGTCACAGAAAATGCTACCCCTGATCATACTTTGTTGTCAATTTCAATCAATGCTTTATTAGGGATACAATTAAGATTAAGGGAACAATAAATAACAAGTCAGTGGTATTCCTAATTGACTCTGGGTCTACACATAGCTTTATTGATGCATCACTTGCTAAGAAATTGAAATTAGCAAAAACTGCAAAGACCTATGAAGTACAGGTAGCTAATGGTCAAAAACTCACGGGTAATGAATTGTGTTCACAAGTACTTTTATCCTGCCAAGGCTGCAAAATGCCAATTAATTTATTAGTCTTGCCCATGGAAGGATGTGACATCGTGCTTGGTACACAGTGGATGAGAGAGCTGGATGAGGTATGTTTTAATTTCAAAAAATTACAAATCAGATTTTATTACAATGGAAAGGAATATAAGTGGCAAGGCATATTGCATAATGATATAAAAGCTGTTGTTAATAAGAATGCCACAAAAGAATTCAATTCTGCCCACTTACACTTTATGTTGCTTTCTGCTGAAACACAGTACACAACTGACACATCAATTCACCCTGAAATCCAGTCTTTACTCGATATATTTCCCACTGTAACAGTAGGCAATAATACCTTACCACCAGAAAGACAATGTGATCACAAAATTCCCTTACTTGAAGGAGCTAAGCCTATATGTCTTAAACCTTATAGATATTCTTACCATATTAAAAATGAACTGGAAAAGCTAATTAAAGAAATGCTTGAATCTGGCATCATTAGGCCAAGTTCCAGTTCTTTTGCTGCTCCTGTGGTTATGGTTAAAAAGAAAAATGGTTCTTGGAGGCTTTGTATTGATTATAGAGCCTTAAATAAACAGACCATCAAAAATAAATTTCCTATTCCGTTAATAGATGACTTACTTGATGAATTATATGGCTCAATTTTTTTTACTAAACTTGACCTCAAATCTGGTTATCATCGAGTTAGAATGTACCCATCTGATATTCACAAAACAGCCTTTAGAACACACGAGGGGCATTATGAGTTTTTAGTCATGCCTTTTGGCCTTGCAAATGCACCATCTACATTTCAATCTCTCATGAACAACATTTTTAAACAATTTTTAAGACAGTTTATTTTAGTCTTTTTTGATGATATCTTGATATACAGTAAAGATTGGACTGACCATTTAAATCATTTGCAACTTACTTTACAAACTCTCCAAGACAATAGATTAGTCATTAATTTATCAAAATGCTCATTTGCAGAAACCAGTATTAAATACTTAGGTCATATTATTTCTGCAAATGGCATAGCTGTTGATAAGGATAAAACCAAAGCAGTACTAGACTGGCCACAACCACATAACATTAAGGCTTTAAGGGGATTTTTGGGGTTAACAGGATATTATAGAAAATTTATTAAAGATTATGGCCTAATTGCTAAACCATTGACAGCTATGTTAAAGAAAAATTCTTTTTTTTGGACAGAAGAAGCTACAAATTCTTTCTTCAAGCTAAAGTCTTGTCTAATCAGTCCTCCTATTTTAGCTCTACCAGACTTTAACTCTGATTTTATAATAGAATGTGATGCAAGTGGTACGAGTATAGGTGCTGTGCTTTTACAGAATGATAAACCTATTGCCTATATTAGTCAACCACTACAAAGTAGAAGCCTTCACTTATCTACCTATGAAAAAGAATTGTTAGCATTAATTTTTGCAACAAAAAAGTGGTCACAATATTTATTAGGAAGGAAATTTATTATTAGAACTGATCACCAAAGGTTACAACATTTGCTGTCTCAAAAGTTGTCAACTGGCATTCAGGGAAAATGGTTAGCCAAATTACATGGCTATGATTATCAAGTAGAATATAGAAAGAGTAAAGAGAATATTGTAGCTGATAGTTTGTCTCGAATGCAGGAACAGCCAGAAGTACATGTCATTTCTGTTGTACAACCTGACTGGCTTACATTGTTAAAAGAAGAAGTTAGTAACACTCCATATTACATGGTGAAAAAAGACCAGATTTTAAATCAAGAGTTACCCTCTAATAAATACAAATTAGTATAGATGGTCTTATATTTTACAAGAATAAAGTGTTGCTAGATCCTTCATGTGTGCACCTAGTTGACTCTATTTTGTATGAGTTTCACTCTTCTCCTTTAGGTGGTCATTCAGGAGTCAAAAAAACACTACAAAAAATTAAACATGTATTCCATTGGAAGCATATGAAAAGAACTACTGAAAATTATATTAAGAGTTGTGACGTATGCCAACACTCAAAATTTGAAAATCTAGCCTACCCTGGACTTTTGCAGCCATTACCCATTCCTAACAACATATGGGTTGATCTATCTATGCATTTTATAACTCACCTACCTAAAAGCAATGGGGCCACTGTCATATATGTTGTAGTAGATAGGTTATCAAAATTTTCTCATTTCTTTTCACTAAAACACCCATACACAGCAAAACATGTTGCACAGATATATTCAAAACATGCCAAAAACCATTGTTAGTGATAGAGACAGTATATTCCTTAGCACATTTTGGCAGGAACTTTTCAAGCTACAAGGGTGTACATTGAACTTTAGTTCAGCCTATCACCCACAATCTGATGGTCAGACAGAGGTAACTAATAAAATTTTGCAAACATACCTGCGCTGTTTTGTTTCGTACCAACCTAGTGACTGGACAAACTGGTTGACTTTAGCTCAATATTGGTACAACACAACATGGAAAGAATCTACAAAACTTACCCCTTATGAAGCTGTTTACAGCAAACCAGCTCCTACACTATTATCCTATGTACCAAATACAGCTAGAGTAGAACAGATTGAGAGGCAATTATTTTCTAGAGATATCATACTTCAACTTCTTCAAGACAACTTGAAATTGGCACAGGACAGAATGAAAAGATTTGCAGATCAAAATAGAACCGACAGGCAATTTTCTGTTGATGACTGGGTGTATCTTAAGCTCCAACCATATAGACAAATCTCAGTTAGCACAGTCAAAACACATAAACTTTCATCTAAGTATTATGGTCCATTCAAAATAACTAAAAAAATTGGTGATGATGCTTATAAACTTGGGCTGCCTCCTAATTCTCTAATCCACCCAGTTTTTCATGTTAGTCAATTAAAAAAGAAATTGGGTACACATATTCCTGTACAGCAAAGCTTACCTGATTTTAGAGAACAAATAATAAACGAGCCAGAGTTGATTCTTGATCGAAGATTAGTTCCAAGGAACAACAAGGCTGTGGCTCAAGCTTTAATCAAATGGAGAAACAAACCTACTACAGAAGCTACTTGGGAGGATTACTGGAGTCTAGTGAAGAAATTTCCTGCATTGGACCTTGAGACAAGGTCCGTTTTTCAAGGGGAGTGGAGTTGTTATGTGCAGACATTCTGCCGAACACGTGATGTTTAATTCCTGCACATAGTTATAATAAATTGTGATGACGTGGCAGTACTGTAACGGCTAGTTTCCAGCATATTTCCCTATAAATAGTAGTATCACTTCATGTAAATCTGTGTGTGTGTGAAAATTGAAGAAATCAATAAAAATTAAACTTTACCTATATTGTTTTCTTCTCTCTTCATTTGAGTACTGCATTGTTGTGTTGTTTAGTTCCTGCGAATTGCTCTTTGTTTTGCTTTTTGTTTCTCTGATTATTATATGAGTATTCTGTGAATGGCTATGTTGACAAGATCTCAATCGCAAAAAGGAAAGGAGTCCACCAAAATTGCAAAATAGAACAACCAAGAGTGTCATTGTTACTTCAGCTGTGACAAAAGATTGAAGCGACACTGTTAACATAGATTAGGGCTTAAACTCAAATAGATTAGGGTTTCAAGAGTTAAGCAAACAAAAACAAAAAATATCTGAAAACTATCGAATAAGTTTGCGATAATAGAGGTGAGAATAGGTTGGATAGATACCAATAAGAGTAGAAAAGTATTACCTTTGCGATGAATTTCTAAGAGAAGATGAGGTGCGGTTGGAAAGCGAAAATCGCCCAAACCCTAATTCGAAGTTACACGGCCTGGAAGTCCTTCCGTTGAGAAGCTGAAAGCAATAAAATTTGGCTTTTGAAATAAGCAAAAAAAGCTAATTCTGAAAGCCCAAATAAATCATGCACCCATACGGGCGTTTATGCTTTGGATTTTAAAAACCTAAAAAACAGCTTATTTGGTCACATCCAAACGGGCCCTTAAGTGTTAAAACACTCTTTCAACAGCTGTTTATATTTCATCGGACGATTTATATCCAGTGACTTATGATAATAAACTCTTGCTTATGGATGATAAAAGCCATGAACTGATTAACATGTCTTTCTTATGGTATTGAATGTAGTCTTAATTACTAATCATTTTATTTTCTTAATCAGTCAATATTTTGATGGGACCGTCAGTGTTCCAAAACAAATTCTTTAAGTTCATATCCTTCAAGAGTTGTTTCAATTGATACTTCCACAATAGATGGGCATGTTTTTCAAGATGGACATCGTTTTCAAGATGGGCAGTAATTAATTGGCTTTGAGTGATAATTATTGTCTAAGGATACCTCCAACAAAGATAATTACAAAAACGTAATATATACATCTATTTTCATCTCTAACAGAGTATACATTTTGAAACCAATCGAAAATTCAACTGTTTTGATTACAAAAACGTAATCAGGAGAGACAGCGTTTGAACAGATGTCCAGGATTAGGCGTCTATTCAAACAACTCCTATATATTTTCAGAGAGAAAAAAGCAAGGAAAATAGGCTTCTAGCGCTTATTGAACATGTGTCTGAGCTCCAGGCGCCTGTTCAACAGACGCCTGAAGTTTCTTTTTTCGGACGTTTGGAGCTCAGGCAGCTGTTTAATTAACAGGCGTCTGGTCCAGTATTCTGATGGGGGAGCTATTGCGATTATATTTTGTAATCACTGAATTTGTAATTTTGGATCAAATTTTTGTTGGAGATGCTCTAAATCAAATTTTCAAGTTTTAATTAACGGTAACGTGAGATTGTGGGTTAGAAGTATTTCCTGAAGTCGCTGATTTTTTTTGTTATTCACGGCCATGATGTAACAATAGTGAGGCAAAGAGAGATAAGAGAGAGGTTTCAGAAAGTAAACTTGCAATTTCAAAATGAAATCTGAAGAAAGAAAGAACGGGAGATGTAGCGAGACCAATGAAGGATTAATTGTGTCTTCTTGGCGTTGCACAACTATTTTTGGCAACTGAAAACGGGTTCTTTATTTTGCACTTTAATTCCTGAATGCTTTTCTTGCGTCGAATCCACTTCGTTATAAAGAAATCTTGATGTAACCAGGAATTTGTGAATTCTTTGGCACCATGCTTGATTTCTTGGGTGAATTTGGCTCAAACCCAAATGATGACAAAGATTCTAATGGGCGAATCTGAATAAAGATGATGATCAAGTTGTAAATTTTCAAATATTGTTTTGGGTTGGGTTTGTTTTTTGAAGAAGGAAGAAGTAAGGGGTAAATTGATATGTCCCACATTGTAGAAGATGTAAATGTATGCTACTATTTAAGTGACTTTCTCACAAGTGTCTTGGGTCTTGTTGCACCAAAATGTTTACTTTGTTGTGAGGAGGGAGACTATACATCATTATACCACACGCGCGTGCCATTGTCACCGTTCGTCCGACCGAACCGGGTCAAGTACAGTTGCGGGTCTGGATCCAATAAATATGTTTTTGGACAGAATTTATAAACAGTAATGGGCCGAATTTAGGCCCATTACGACCCCGAATGAATTTCAAACAGTAATGGGCTGAATTTAGGCCCATTTACGACCCCGAATGAATTTCAAACTGGGCGAGTATTATGAAACGTTTCTGAACCGTTGGAAACGAAAAGGCGCGACGCTTCAAAAGTGTTGCAAACGAACGGATGCAGTATATCGAATTTGAAACCGACAACTGTCGCGATGATTCACGAATAGATACACCCTCCCGCTGCCTATAAATACAAACGCTGGAAAGTGTTTCAAACCATTTTCGAATTGTCTTCTTCTTTGAGATCTGCACACTGTCATTTCCAAACACCATAAGTGTTGCAAATTTTCGAATTTGCAACGCTTGGAGAATGTTGTAGAACTCTTCTTTCTCTTCTTCTTCATTCTATTCTGAATTTGCATCATCAGAGTTTATATATCTAGTGTGTTCTTGATCGGATCAAAGCTGTACAAACTTTGAATTCGTTTTCGCCGTTACAAGGCTTTTATTGAACCATGAAAGTCGATAGTTCGATAACCTGTTTGTACCTAGTGGGTTGAACTATTGTCTGAAAAAATCTATCATATAGATCCTTAAAGTCTGCAGTACGGCAATCATCTTCCTCCAACAGTCTCAACTCGCAAAATTCCCAACAGATCATGTTTATACAAATGTTTATTCAGATTTGAATTGACCTTGATTTCAGCAAAATGATGATTTTCTTTCAATGGGTTTTGCTATGAAGCTTTTGAAAACTCACATTTGTATTGGTTTTGATTTCGACTGAATATCTTAAATGAATTTTTACTGTGAGGCTTTTGATCTGCTTTGATACCACATGTTAGATTTTAAGCATGAATTTTGTATTAGATTAGAATGCTCATTTGTATTGAAGAAAATTATAATCAAGACTATATTGAATGAAAGCTTTTATTGATACAGGTGAGAAAAATGAAACAAAGGTTTGAGTATTTACAATACAGCTGTACAAACAGTTTATAACTTTATATACAAAGAAATTGCCTTATGAGGCAATAAAGTTTTGTGGCTCAAAACAGTGATGCTACCCGAACCAGCTTTATATGCTGAGAATGTATTTGCAAGCCTTGGCCAAGTCTGGTGAAAATACACTCATTTCGTCAATAGTCTAACTACTAAGGATCAGGCTCGGCGAGTAAGGCGGCCACCTAAGACGAACTGTCCTGTAAGGACAGCAACCGACGGTGGTGGCGATGCTGATAGGTGACATTTTTAAAGTTAAATCTGTCTGGTTGTGTGTGTTGTGTGTTGCATTTTTAGCAGGACAACCTGAGCTAAGTTTGGTATGATTTTAGTTTTGTTTACACTGCTTAAATTTTGAGCTAGGGCAACAAAATCGTTGAGCCCGCCATGGTAACTGTTTGATTCATAAAAATATTAACATCATATCACCTTATACAAAATCCAGCTCACTACCAAATTCGGAAATATTAGGGACGTTACACTAGGGGCAAAATTAAAGTTCCGCCTCTATTAATAATTAAATAGGGACCAAAATAGCCATTAGCCTCTAATTAAGCTAATCGAGGCATAAAAAGAGCTTCTAATAAATTTTCTTTTCTTTTGGGGTTGGAGGCAAAATTACCGCCATAATTTCCCTCAATAACCATTTTCTCCTAGCAGTCTTTCATACTCCGGACGCAAAATAGACTCATCTGCTGCTCTAAGAAACCCCATTCGAATTTGTGAAGGTATCAATTATTCTCTTCAATCATATTTATTCAGTTAGATTAGATTTTTAAATTACCTTCTCCTTTTTACTATTAGGGTTACTTTCTATTATTAGGGTTTTTATTTAGGGATTCAATTTGAGGATTTTGGCCGAGACTGCAAACATGGATTTGCGATTTCGAGTTGACTCTATTTATCTGTATGCTTGAATTTTAGTTAGGTTGTAATATTACTGTTTCTGGATTTGTTGTTTGAGTATTATCTCTCTCATGATAATATCTATTTTATAGATTTGTGATGAAATGACTCATAACCCTCCCAGTTAACCAAAGGGAAAAAAGATATCATCATTGCATCCTAAAACATATCTTTGTTTCACATACAAATGTTCATTAATGCTACTCTAAGAATGGTATGTTTACTTTTAACTTGCAGAAATTATTGCAGTCTAAATCAAAAGATGCTACAACCTTTTATTTGATGAAGTATGCATAGGTCACTTCATTATTTCGGCATTTCCCATTGTTAAATTTAGAAGTATCATTATTAGATTGTATTTTAGATGAGGGTGAAACTAGTTAAACCATGCTCCGTTGGATGAAACATGCAGTTCTTTTAAACTTTTGAAATGAGGCATGTTAGTTATTTTAATATATCTGCATTTTCATTTAATGTAAACATAGACATTTCATGGATTGTGACTGGGGTAGATGCTAAAGAGTTGACTCAAAGGTATAAGAAATGGCTATGATAACTAAATGAGGCCCCCCTTCATTTTTTGCTTGTTGTCACTTGCATATGGTTTGCTTTCGTATTAATCTAAAGTATTTTCTGTTTGACTGATTCACTATTTCCATGTTATGGTATTTTATTTTGTATTGGTTTAAAATAGTTATCAATTGTTTATTTATTTTATATGTTTCATGAAATATGTTTGAATGATCGTAGAATATATGAAAACGGCTACATACTTCATTTTTTTGTTATATATGTAAATAAATATTTCTTATTTTGGGCAATATACCTTCTTTGCAAGAATTCTATATCTTAAAACATGAAGTATCTTAATGAAAACATGTGAAATAATGAGAATGCTTCTCCATTTGGGCTTGAAGCAAAAAAGATGCAGTGAACAATTTATTCTTATTCATTTAATCATTATTACAGTGTTCATATTTAATTTGGTTGTGTTTATGTGCTCAAGAGTATGAATAAAGATGCTTACACTTGGAGTCTTTGAGGTGGCCCATGTTGTTCTTTATGCATTACCCAAATTAATAATAATATGAATCATTTTACCTTTTTTCCAGTTTATGTTGTCTACCATATGATCACACAATAATGCCTCGACCTTTAGCTCCTTTCCATAGTCATTGCGAAGATGTAGAATGTTGTGTAGTCTAATTATAATAGTAGTTTGATATGTAATTGTTATGCTATGAATTTTTTATATTTCTTTTATTAGTCGTGGCTATAATTATCAACCTTCTAAGAAGTTAAAAAGGAAAATATTTGTTCTGCTAATCTTTGGTTACTTATGGCCACTGATTTACCCATGCTTTGTCAAACTTTTACTATAGGCAAATTTAAACAGTGTAAAGGTAGAAGCAAGTGGTGTGCTTTTCTGCACAAAAGCCTACAAAGGTAAGTGCTCTATTTTAATATTATCGCACTTTTAATGTGCTTGAACTCCTTTAGTTAAGTTTCTGGATGCATGTACATGTACATGACCAAAATCATGCTACCCAACGTACCATATTGCACATTATAACCGAGGCAGTGGTCACAGTATTTGCTCACATTTTAAAATCAACGATTTTCCATGTGCCATGTTTTATTTGCTATATTATTTTTAGTTGATATCAAGGTGGCTTTTATTTGATTATTTTAAATCTGAATTAATAAAATATAGAGGTATCTTACATTCACAAGTGCCAAGTTAGCAATTTCATTGAAACATGTTTGCAAATATACCCAACTAAATCACATCAGTATGCTAAATGCTAGATTTTAAAAGAAAACAATTGAAAAAAAAGAATAAGTGAAGAAACTAGTTTTTTTGTAATAATAAGTTATGGAGAAGTATGTTTTAAACTATACCAGTAACACAGGCACCATCAAAAGCCCATATACGTATTTTAGATTGTGCGCAATTAAAATTGAAAATACCAAGTCAACCACCAGATAAAACAATGAAGGTTTATTTTATCGTCTTATTGATGACATATTTACTACACACAGTAGACATTTTCTTCAAGCTAACATGCGAAAGAGAAGCTACTAAACCTTCTAAGACAACTTTTCAATGCAAGTAGGCTGGATTACATTGTTCCCTCCAAATGGTCAGTTGCTGTAGAGGGAAACATACTTTATAGTCTAGGTGAATAAAAAACTAGCATGTAAGAAATAACATTGATAACTTGACTACAGGCAAAGGTTCGATTATTATAATTGATATTTGTAAAAAACTTTGACCTTAGCAAATGATAAGAACTTAAGAGGTCAACAAAATGAACTGAAATGAATTAAAAAGGATTTAACGGGGGTAGTAACATTCACAACGTTATGATATTTCGGTGATAAGTCAGTCCATTTTAGAAAGAGACCACCAAGGCCTTAAAATGCTATAATTGATAAAAACACAGTATAATCAAACATCAATGTTCTAACTTAAAACGGTTGATTTCGAGGAGCATAATCAGAATGCGTATGTTTCCAGTATACATGAAGCTTCACAAACAAAATAATAAGCAAATATCTTTAAAAATAATGATTGCCCAATGAATATGAATTCAATATCAGGATGAGATCACCAGAGGATTTTAGCCATGTTCACAAAAAAAAAAAGACGCTAAACTTCACAATAATCAGTGGTGGTACCGATAGTTATGATACAAACAAATGAGATCATAGTGAATTTTCTGATTTAAAAAAAAGCGCAACAAATTCCCCTTGGCTTACTAATATTCGACTTTTTTTTTGAAATCAATACATTATGAAGAAAATAAAAAACTTTTTTTTTTTACATGAAGTTATTAATATGTACGTCTTACAAATTTAGTATGAAATTGTGTATGTTTTTGTATTCGGTGGAGTAACTCGAACAAGATTGCAAAATGGAATCATGAATTAGTTATCATAAATAGAAATAAAGTTGTGTTATGTGAAATAGTTTATTGCTTGCTTGGTTATAATATAGGAAGTAACGTGCATCTGCGTTCCAAATTCCAACATATGTCTCATTGTTTTACGGTATGTAAATTCATATTATTATTATGAAAAACATATCAATATTTTCAATTCTGACAATGTAAAATCACTAACGACATATCAATCTACTTGACACGGTTCTAACTTATACTTAGTGCAACTATGAAACATTGTTTTTTTTTTTTTTTTTTTTTTTTTTTTTTTTGAGATTTTTGTGTTGTCAGACTCACTACTGTGGTACATATTAGCAAGCCAGATCTGAACAATTAACATTTTCAATACTGAAGTATCTGCATGTTCAGTGAATAGAGTTATGAAATAATGCAATTTTGAGACAAGGTGAAGCCCAACAACCTATGAAGATTCAGTACAATTACAAGCGAGGATGAGGTTCTTATTTTCCCCTTGTGCTTTTTAATTTTAAAACATTTGGAAAACTACACTGGCTACCTTAGTCTCATGTGCATTGTATTTATGCATTAACATTATGATTTATGATCACTGTAAATGTTTTTATCTTGATATGTTGATGAGTTGCACCTTGTTTTACATTATGTTGTGTTTAGAATCAAGATTGTGTATATTCACTCTCAAAATGTATGTACTCAATTGTATGATGTATGAATACAAATTTGTTCATGGTTAATATAATTGGAAACACAAAGCCTCAAAATTCTTAGTTGCACATGTGTAAGGCACTTTGATTGTTGAAGTCCAATTTGGTATATTCATATCGTATGCAAGCTTAACGATCATTTATTTAATAGTTGGTTACATGAATTTCAACACCCTCATAAAAAGATCTAACACGATTATCTCTTACATTTTAGGATTAAAATAGCTGGTCTTTACCGTTGTTTAGTGAATCGGTCTTTACCGTAATATCACAACAACGTATCATTGTTATATTTGATTCTATTTATCATGTTCTCCATAAAAAAACAAAAATACATAAATAAATAAAATTGGACCGCCCCTCGAAAATTAGTCCCTTTATCCTAAAATATAGCCCCTTCGACAATGCTCTTTTAAAATCAATCCATTGCGATCCAGCGCACAAATTTCCAGTTTGATTTGCATTAAATAAAATACGTATACAAATACATATATTATATGCATAAACATACATATACATATGTATGTATGTCTGATAAATCAACTGTATATTTTTAATATATCAGCATTTTGCAATTTTCTATGAACTGTCCACTAATCACTTTGTGGTCATTGTTTATGCTATCAGATTTTCAGTAAATTAGAAATAGTAGAATACAACATACAAGAACAAGTAACCGCACCTGGAAGAGGTGAGGTAATCATTCTTATTGGACTTTCAATGCCATAAGCTTGTTGCTTCTGATCTTTCTTCACATTACAGTATAAATATGTCAAATACATCATGTTAATTGTCAGATTTTAATCAACAATAAGCAACACTACAAAATATTCGGAAGGGAATTGAACATGAAATTGCTTATCATGCTGGATATTCTTGATGGAAAAATTATGCGCCATGAAGACAGGTGAGCCATTCATTTCCCATACGAGTTTGTGTTATAATATTTTGAGAAGGATTTGTATTTATCACTCCCTTAATTGCTTATAAGGATTTCTTAGGTGAAAATATTGCCCGTATATGTCGGGTAAAGATGGTTCATGTATAATTGTCTTTAGCAACAGTTTATTTCTTCTTTAAATAGTTTCATTGTTAATGGCATTGATAGTGAAATAAAAACAGGTGGAATGGAAATCCATTAAAAAACAGAGAAACCATGAAGACGCCTTTAGTTGGAAGGGCAGCTGAAGCGACGCGCGGAGGAGCTACGCTTCTTACTAATGCCGTGATACCGTAATACCGCAACATGACAAAAATAAATCAGTCTTTTTGATGAAATGGAAGAAAAGAAGGTTACCCCAAGAGACAAGAATAAATCGGTCTTTTTGAGATTGATTGATTGCTAACATGCTTGGTGACTTGGACGGTGTAGTTGAAGTGCACAAGTCAATGGATAAGTTCAGAGTTAGACTTGATTCTCAGTATTATGGTCTTATAATTGAAGGATTATGTAGGGGTGATAGGTGGTACAGCACAACGGTTGAGATAGTAGATGAGCTTCTTGAGAGAAAAGTGTTGGCGCCATTTGACAGTGCTCCTTTAGAGCCTTCAGCTTATAATCCGATGATTGAGTATTTGTGCGATAGTGGTTTGACTTCAAAAGCGGAGACTTTGTTTAGACAGTTGATGAAGAGAGGTGTAGATGATAAGATTGCTTTCTGTAATTTGATCAAAGGACATACCAAAGAAGGGAATCCCGGGTCTGCATTTGAAATTTTGAGCATCATGACTAGAGGTGGAGTTGAGTCTGATGCAGCTGCCTATGTTCTGCTTGTTGATAGTTTCTTGAACAAGGGTGAGCCAGCAGATTCTAGAACCGTACTGGATGGGATGATCGAGCAAGGACACATGCCAATAAAAGAGTTGTTCCGTTCTGTGATGGTCGCATTATTCGACGATGGGCGAAAGCAAACACGCTTTTCATGAGAGGACACAATGAAGAAGAGTTAGGTCGTATCAACCTAATGCTGGAGAATGATTTGAGTCCGGATTTGGATGGCATGGTTGCCTCTCTTTGTGAATGAAACAAAACAGTTCCGGCTATCAAATTGGTTGATTTTGGTTTGGAAAGGAATTTGGACTTCGATTTCTCAAGCTACGACAAATTGCTTCATACGCATTACAAAAATAACAAAATAATGCCTGCATTCTATCCAGCTTGAAAGTAATCCTGTCAAGCTTTTTGTGTTACTCTTTAGAAACCGTTGCAACTTATTCAAAGAATTTGTCTTCCTAATTAGTTTTATGTGCCAAAATGATGAGGTTATTTGATGTACCATACAAATGAGGATGTTAGTGACAGTTGAATATTCTTCTAACAATGAAATATTTTATTTGTTTTTGTATTTAATTATTGGTTATTATATTATTTGAGCAAGAATTATGTATTCAGACTTGGTCCATTTGAATGTTTTAGTGTACGGTTCACTGCCAAAGCTATTGTTTCATTAACGGAAACAGCTGTTTCCTGTTTTGGCACTATCTTGTTTGCAACACATGCATTAATAAAGGCGTTTATTTGTGCCACTGTTGCTTTAGGGGAAAACTATATTGGCTTACGTGGCAGGCGCATTAATACAGGCGTTTCTGTTGACAGATGCGCCTCTGTATATTATTAGCGGAGATTTGCTATAATGCCCGAATGATTTTAGTATAAAAATGCGGATCTTGAATTGGACGGTTGAACGCAGGTGGGGTAATGTGGAATGCAGGGGAGCTGCTGTAATCTGACGGCACAGATTTGTACCGCATAAAATGACTAATAAAGTTTCGGGCAAACTAGTATTTCTCTTATTAGCGGCTTCATTTATAGTGTCATTTCTTATTTGGCCTCTCATTCTTTTAGGGGCAAACTTGTTTGATTATTTGCCTCCACTGTTACTAACCGCGTCATTTGTTAATGCCTTTAATATTCATTTTTTTGGTAGCAGTCAGCTTCAATGCACCGACGTGCAACCAGTATTCACTCTTGTCACGTTAAAAAATATATTATTTTACACACTAAAAGAATTATTATCTACACTAATAGAATTTATTTCGTTAACGGTTCTTCTTAATCGGCCTGGCTTCAAAGCCCCCACCATCTCTCTTTTCAAGCCTATAAGGCAAATAAGTCCCAAGTATCTTATCCCAATGAACAAAAAAAGTCTGAGAAAAGTTGTACTGGGCACCATGAAGCTGATGATGCACGTCATGATACGCCGTATTGCCCCTGAAGAAAGCCTGGAACGGGTTTCCAGGCAGCCATAACCCACAGTGGTCATCAACACCTTTCATTGCGAGAAAGGAAAAGAAGTAAATCGAAGTTCTGGTACTCATCCCCGATAGCAAAAACGCCACTGCACCTCCCACGGTTTCCAGAATAAAACCTTCCACGGGATGTGTGTACTGCGCTCCAAACGAGTACGGAACTACGAGTCTGTGATGCCACGAGTGCACGTGTTTGTACAGGAACTTGTTCATGTGCATGTACCTATGCACGAAGTATTGCCATGTATCCACCACAAGCATGCCGATCAAGAATTGATAGCAGACGACCATCAACGGTTGCTTCGAGTTTACGAGGTCATGGTCTGCGCTTGTAAACTGTCATGTATTATGTAAAAGATGTTAACATGTGTTATATGTATAATATAAAAGAATTGGTATTTTTTATGAAGTAGTTTATGTACTTTGAAAACAATGAAGGCAATGGTGGCCTGGATGAGCTGTTGGCGAAGAACAACAACGGCAACTTTGCGCTTGGAGACTAAGTTGAGAGCATCTTCGTCGTTTCTTGAATGAAGGCGATAGTTGTCGAGCGAGCCAAGCGTTAGATACAACCCTGAGTAAGCCCAGTGGATGATTATGGGAGCGATGATGGCTAGGAGATCATCTTTGGGCATGCTGTAGAACGCCATCTTCTTTAAGGTTTGCTTTTTGATCTGGTTTTGAAGTCTTTAATGGGGAGAAGTTTTCTTATATAGACTTATGTAGACGGTGTTTGAAACTTTGAATGATATTTTTATACATTTACCGTTTTTGACATTTGCTGTAGTTGTTCAAGTAGAAAGTGCTACTGTTCCTTATCATTGAATTTCATCCACTTTTGAATTGAATTCTGTGGCTCGCATGGGGGATACGGATTGAGTTGTGCTTCCTCTTGAAAACATCAAACTTTTATCGAGATTTGACTTTATTGGAGTAACTGAATATTGAAAAAATCAAAGTACGTCAATTCCTTGACCGCTGACAAAATCGAGAGGGGTTCATATTAGAGAATGAAATGGCTGCGCACTCTTCTTTGCCTGCTGCTGTTTTATATTACTAGCGTGCAACACTGTGGCATGTCCCTTGCACACAATTATATAATTAAAAACATTATTTACTAATTATAACTAGAACGTTGTTAGGTAATATATGATAAATTTTAATATGAAATACAAAACTACTAGTCTACTAATTAAAATCATTATCATTGTTTGTGTGTAATTTATTTTCTATATCTTACACAAACAATATGATTGTGTGTGTATTTGAGAAAATTGACGTATGTTAGTGATTTACTCAATAAATTAGCAAATATCATTTAATAGAATTTATTTAAATAAGTTATATGTGAAATTACAAACTTAGTTTAACTATATGGTATAGCATAAAGAATTAAAAGGAAATATACGGAAAAATATATAATTTTATTGTGGAATTATTGACGATAAAAATGAATTTATGATATAATATATGGTGAATTCTTTATATAAATAAATCAAAACTAATTTGCAAATTAGCTTTAACATCATTGCTAATATACATAATTTATATTATGTGACTTATGCATGTTTATAGTTGCATTGAAAACTACCATTTTTAATATGAATATATAGTAAAATTGGCGTATATTTTTCAAAAGTATCGGAAAGATGGACTAAATACTCACTAGGGGTTTTTAGCCTCAAGGACAAAATGAACAAAAAATTGTTTCATAAGAACAAAGGGCTAAAATTTTATCAATAAGGACAAATTTTAGTGTAAAGGGAAGAATTCAGGCCTTTACACTCAAATTTGTCTTTATTGATAAAATTTTAGCCCTTTGTCCTTATGTAACATTTTTTGGTATATTTTGTCCTTCACACTATTTTCCTGATGTCTATTTTCCTGATGTGGGAAATTAAATAGGGAGAAGGACAAACATTGGAATTTTTTTGGTGAAAAATATGAGAAGTTTCAAAATTAGAGAGAAGGCCAAATGATAGTGTAAATGGAAAAAGGTTAGTGGGCCCCCTGAATTCCACATTTAGTGTAAATGTGTCCTTCTCCCTAATTTTGAAACTTCCCATACTTTTCACCAATTTTTTTCTAAAGTTTGTTCTTTAAAAGAAAATCCTCTTTCCTGATATATTGAAAGAATCGAGGATGTTAAGTAAATAATTGTAGATATGTTAAAGGTGCTAGCTATTTGGACACAAAATTAGATGCAAATTGAGAGACACAAGGTTTCAGCATTTGTATCATTTTGTCCTTATACGAAGAGGTGAAATTCAATGGCTGATCTAATGGTTGAGATCCATTGTGCCACCAATTGTATCAAAATGTTGTGCCTAAATGAACTTTCCTTATATTAAAACGTAGGTATGTCAAGCAGAAATTGTTTTCTTTAATCTATGCTAAATTTATTGAGATAATCATATAGTATATATAATTTGCTATTATTGTTTAGGTATATTATTTAAATTGCATGAATTAATTAATTTCACAATTGAAATAAAAAACTAATAATTTTGCCTTCTTTGTTGATATGAACATGATATAAATTTTAAAACATCATATTTAGCGTTATTAGATGAATTAACAATAATTTATTAATCGAATTCTTTCGTTATATTCAAAATCACAAACTAATTTAAATATATTGACTTAAATGTACAATGTTAAGTTATATTCTGGAGTGTTTTTTTAGATAACTAAATAAATTTTGAAATCTAGACGCTTGACATTTGTTAGGATTATCTCACATGTTGTTAAGGTAAGAATGACGGTTTGAATAAATAGTCCTACATCACGGAATAAATTGAAGAAGTGAAGTACAAATATGAGTTGGTAGGCACGTAACAATAGGAATTCCTTTTGTTACAAGGATATGTGTACAAACTCATATGCGTGCACCCTATGTGCAGGACCAGTTTAGGCGCAGTGCGAACAGTGCGTAAGCACGGGGCAGCAAAAAGAGCAAAAAAGAACGGGGCATCAATTTTTTACATGACTGCTAAATGCAGTAAATTTTTGCTCCATACAGTAATCACCAATTACACATTAGCCCTTAAATAACCCTCGCCCTCTCTCACGTGTACCGCACACGTCTTCCCCAAATTTAAAATCGGATTCCCTCTTCTCCTGTAAACCCAACATTGACCGCATTTTGACCTCCTCCCCTCGTCGACGTGGTCACCAATCACCACCGTAGTCTCCACCAAACGGAACTGCACCTCACTCTCTACTCGAACGCCACCACTACACCCAACTCCGGCGCCCCCATCAGATTCCGACCTGCTGCCTCAAACAAACGTTGCCCTGGATGTCAACTATTTCCCTGGACCACCGATAATTGTCGGAGCAGCTCCGTTCAAATCCTCGTACCACCGCAAGTTCACCTCCGCCTCCGAACCAGCCTTCCGCTCCCACGAGTTCACCTCCGGCGCCCCCATCTTGCATCGCGGCCTGCTGCAGTTCGAACTGCCTCTTCACTGTCGCTTTTCCCCCCAAGCCACCAGAGTCCCCCTCGACGCCCCCATTAGCTGCTCCTTCACCTCAGCAACCCCATGACGACCTCGCCTCGGCCTCTCCCTCTCTACTTCGACGATGCTGTTATGCCCTAGCTCGCTGGAAATCATTAATTGTATCTAGATAGTATCTATTTACTGCATTACACAGAAAACAAGAAAAGAATATAATGGTACATTACACTAGATTTTAATTACTGCATGGAGCAAATGTTTACTGTATTTAGCACCTCCCATTTTTTATCGTATGAAGCCATGAAGAAAATAGGATTAATAAAACACGAAGATGAAAGCAAAAAAAAGGAGCAGCATCGTAACAGTGGAGGCGATTGAGGGTGAGAGGTTGTACGATGGGTTAGCAGAAATATGGGTAACCACAATTCCCAACCCTAATTCCTATACTGTTGTTTAATAAGAGCTTCATGACTTATCCCAAAATTGCTTAATTTTAACAAAATTTGATTTTTCCGTTGTCACCGAATTTTCATTAAAAAAATTGGGCACCGTTACACCGTATAAATTAAATCCCTAATGCTTGAAAATTTATCTTCTTTCTTTGATCTCCACCGCTGCTGTAAGTGAAGATAGTTTTGCCAATGAAGTACTGCTTTTAGATTATGAAAAATCAAAGTACCATCTGATCATGTTTGATAAAATCATTGATAATAAAAGCCCCTTTTTGAGAAGAAATTAAGGAAGAGAAGAAGATGTAAGAAAAGGAACGCTTCACAATTTTACTTTCGTACGTGGTAATTGGTAAGTGAATTTCTGTTTCAGAAACCACATTAAATTGTTTTGGAAGTATTTAATTGCGGTTTGCAAGTTTAATGTGAATTGATGCTTTGGAAGTATTTAATTGTGGTTTTGAAAGTAGTGTACTGCTAAAAGCACCCAAATTTCTTCTTCCTAATACCATGAGTGGTATTAGGAAGTGTAAAACTGGGTGCTTTTAGCATAATACCACCATGTGATGCTAAAAGCACCTAGATTTACACTTCCGAATACCACACCTGGTATTAAGAAGAAGAAATTTGGGTGCTTTTAGCAGCACTCTTGAAAGTATTTGATTGCGGTTTACAATTTTACTTTGCTGTTTTGGAGGTATTTAATTGGGGTTTTGGAAGTATTTGATTGCCGTTTACAATTTTACTTTCATATATGCTAAGTGAATTGCTGTTTCACAAGCCACATTAAATACTTACAAATCACATTAAATTGTTGTTATAAACTTCCAAAACACTAATTCACCGTATTAAATCATCAAATCAAATCACCTATACCTAAAATTCTCTATACCCCTATCTCCAACCAATCAGAACACCATGAATTCCACTTTTTGCAATTAAGCCCTCTTTTTCTTTCTAACTTAATTGCAAAAGGATGAAAAACAAGAATTCTGATTGGTTGGGAACAGGTAGATAGAGAATTTTGAGTACAGAGGATTTGCTCTCATTAAATCATACAGCTTTTCTAAAAAGCCCACTTCTGAAATTTGTCCCATACAAAAAAAGTTAGCTTAGTTGCTTGCAAGTTTAATGTGGTGGATTAGTGTTTTGAAAAAGTGAATTGCTATTCTAGAAAAGCTGTATGATTTTTCTCTGTAATAAAGAGGTTAAAATGTCAGTTGTTATAAGCGGTACAAGTACATGGTTTATTTTAGTATTTATGCGAACCTAGAAATATTAAGTTGTTTTGGTTCAAAACCACTAATAAGATTCTTATTTGTACAATATCTATCGGATAACGTAAAATGTCAGAGACGATCGAGGATCAGATGCAAACCCGCAGAAGTGGTTATAATTTTTCCAATATAAAGCATGACTTCTTATAAATAATAATAATAATTAATATCATTGAGCAATTTTCTACGGCAAGGGCATCATCTAAAAATTCGCACTAGGCATTATAATCTCCAGGACCGGCTCTGCCTATGTGGAAGGAAGGGGGACTTTGTTCCGACCGTCACTACAACAAAAACACCGTATTACAACTGTAACTTTATACCGGTTGTAATAGAGGTTTTTTTTACAACTGTCATTTCCTGAAAGTTGTAATAAATATATTTTAACAACTCTTTTAATGTGGCAGTTGTAATAAATGTCTATTACAACCTTTCTTCCTTACCTGTTGTAATAAGTGACAGTTTTTAGCAATTAGCATTCAGTAATTAGTAATTAGTATAATAATATTAATTATTTCCATTAAATAATAAATAATTAGTAAATAATTTTTAATAATTAGTATACTAAATAATAAATTATCAGTATTATAAATAATTAATTATAATTTTTTAGTAATAAATAATTAAGAAATAATCATTAATATTAATAGTTAAGAAGTAATTAATAAGAAGTAATATTTAATATTTAGTAATTAATTTTGGTAATTAATAATTAAAACGATTTTATTAGAAAACTGCAAAAAATTATTTTCAGCATTTCCTTTTTCTACCTATTGTAATAGAGGCCTATTAAATATCATTAATATCTAATATTTAATAATTAATAATATTAATATTTTAATAATAATTAATAACTGATAATAACCTTACAAATAAATAATAAATAATAAATACTTAATATTTGATAAATAGTAATTATATTTTAATAATATTGTTAAGTATAATTATGAGTAATTAGTAAAATATACATAATAAACTTTTTATAAATTATATTTAATTATAAATAAGAAGAAACAAGAAATAGTTAATAATAACTATTATTAGTAAGTAATATCTAATATTTTAGCAAAATAATTCCCAAGATATCCATATTATATTTAATATAAATTTGTACTTGGTTTTGGCTTATAATGTTTAATGTACATTTTGACACTATACGCAAAGAAAAAACTGGCAGCCACAAGATGTTAGCGGTGAATTTTTTGTGGGAACAATGAAATTTTGGCTCCAAAATAAATGACGTTTCGTATTTTACTCTCACTGCTTTTTCACGCAGGCGTCTCTCTTATACCCTAAATCAAAATCGACCCCCAAATTTTCCTTGCTCAAACAACTTTTGTGCTTCAACAAAGTCCAATCGATGATGTCGAATATTGATGGATCCATCGATTTAGCAATTTGAAGACGATGGAGCTTTCGCCTACATCCAGCCGTCGATTGTTTCGCTTTAACTTGTCGTTCACCGCTTAAAGCAAATTTTGGACGATCTGATGTAAAGTCTGTTATACATAATGTTTACATATTATTTTCGAGCCCCGAGATCCCCATTGCGACATATGCAAATCAAGAGATAATGGTCTTGTAGATCCATCTACTACTCTACCACCATGGTTCAGTGAAGAAGACCTTCAAGCATATGTGGATCTTTGTATGAAATCCGGCTTCAACACGGAGAACTGAAATAAGGTTTTTGGTTTTTAATATTTTCATCCCAATTGGAAGAAATCAAATACAAAACAAATGAATCAGTAACCCATTTCTTTTCCAATACTGTTAAAAGTGAAATTATACCGTGAGTGAAATCATTGACTACTTCACATTTCATTCCAAGTCATCAAAATTAGGTAAACTCAAGTTTCATTTCTTATGTATCATGTTTACTTCAATCTAATAAAGTCATGGTTAAATATTCGTATCATTTGATGATCTGGTTTGGTTTATGTTTCATGAATTAGGGTTTACCATCTTGCATAATTCTTTATACTTTCGATGGTCAGTGGTTGTAACTTTTGTTCATATTCCTTTGTTTTTTTTATATAGTGGTTGGCATCGTTATCCATCCTTAACACTAAGCTTTACATGTTCCACTATGGTTGTTTGATGAAATGAGAAACTAATATTTGTAATTCACCGAATTATTGGATGATTCAGATGATATTAGTGAAAGAATTGGATATATTGTTGCTTAGTTATGTTGGTTTAATCGAAGTTTATAAATCATTTGTTAGTTATGTTGTTGCTTCACTTGCAAAATCACATTTCAACACAAAATCTGTTGTAATAAAAATACTAGCATCCATATGATCTACGCCATTTGCTAACACGGTTTCACTAATAATAGGTGGCCTTTCATTAAGAATAGCGGCTCCATTTATTGGGGAAAACAAAGCGGACAATTTAATAGGGGCATCGACGCTTGACTTTAGCTGCATTGAAAAAAGAAAAGACTCACCTAAAGAGGTAGCATTTACAGAGGATAAGCCCGAAATTGGACATGTGGTTTAAGCAAGATCAGAGGACATAAGCGAAACTAAATTTGTTTTCATAGATAAAATGGTACGGACATTCGAATCTTTGTTTAGTCTATCATGCACGAACTGGTGACCTATGCTTTATTATATAGCTTTGTTTCCAACTACTGTTTTTTAATGTCCAAAATTTGTGTGCATACGTACATAGTCCTTGACTCATCAGATATGGGTTGATTTGTAATAGTAGTGAGACCGCTTCACTTACTGGCTATGTCTTTACATACAGATTGCTGAGTTGTACAGGTCTAAATTATTCTATGTCTCTAACAATTTTGAACAAACAGTTTACCTATGCATTGATTTACTATTAAATGCTGAAGTAAAATAAAATCAAAACAAATCTTAACTAGTTTGTTACTAAGGATGGTGCAAGATATATTTGAAAAGAAAAAAAACATTGTTTGTTAAGCCAATAACAGAGTTCCATCAACTCAATGGTTGCATTAATGTCAATAGTTTATGCTTTCCCTTTTGCCAAAAAAATAATGCTGCAATTTCTTGCCTTGGTATGCATCAACTCACGGTTGGACAAATGTTGGTGTTTGCATACTATTGATAAAAACAGGGTAAACATTCTGCTTCCTATAGCTAGACTACTAGAGGGGATAATCCATTTTTGCATACTAACAGTTGATTCAGTTTAGCATGGTATATATCTTTAATAGAACCGTCCCAATTTGTTTGAAAATAAAAGTGAGTTCTATGCTTCTTGTAGATCTTGAACTATTAATTTGAAAAGATACAGCATTCAAGGTATCGAAAAGCAAGTTCACATTGAAAATGGAAATGATGAGAGACAGCGGCGTGCTCGCTCATTACAAACAAGGGAATCTCATATTACTAAAGGTACACCCAAAGTTGCTGAGAATTATCAAGGAACATTAGCCGTTCCTAATCCATGTTATCTGTTTCATGTCATTCTAGCTCCATCGTTTCTACGACCTCAAATTGCAGTACAACTAGGCATGAAGCATATGCAAGGCCGGAGCAAGTCCGAATACTTTGCCAGTTGCTGGTCAGTTTGCAGTACCATATGTTTAATGGGTAGCATTTTCCACATGAGCTTTTGCTGCATGGATCATAGTGTTTTTTTTATATGGCTGGAAACATTCATGTTTTGTACCCAAAAAATATATATTATGTTTTGTAATAGAGTCGTGAATTCAAAAACTGATGTAAACTTGAATTGTTTTTTTATTATATGAATGTGAATGATTCATGTTGTTTCAAGTAACTTAAATGATTATAGTTGTTATTAATGTAATAATAATTTTAATCATATAATTACCAAAGTTATGGTTATAGGATTTAAAATGCAAATGTCATTTATAGTTGTAAATTACAACTGTCATTGTAAAAATTACAAAATTACAATGGTACATAACAGTTGTAGCACATATAACTACACCGGACTATAGCAGTTGTAATAAGATAAATAACAACAGTTGTTGCAACGGTAATACGCAGTTGTAAAAGATTTTAGTCTATTACAACTTCTTAATATACGACGGTGCAACCACAGTTGTAAAAAGTCTTTTACAACTGTTTTACACCGTTGTAATAAGGTGATTCTGTTGTAGTGATAATAGTGGTATCAGAGCTAAATGTTACGGATTGGGCCATGCAGACAAGGTATTGATATCAAAAGATACTAGGATGCGAGTCAAGGGGGAGACTGTTAGAATTGCTTCACATGTTGTTAAGATATAATTAATGGTTTGAATAAATAGTCTCACGTAACGGAATAAGTTAAAGGAGTGGAATACAAATATGAGTTGGTAGGCACGTAACAATAGAGATTCCTTTTGTTACAAGGAGGTGTATGCCAACTCATATGGGTGCGCCCTATGCGGAAGGAAGGGGGCTTTGTTCTGACCATCGTTACATAAAACATTAATATTATAATGCAATATAGGATAAATATATTTACGTAAATGAGTTAAACTTTAAAGTTGTTATTGTTATTTATGTGTACAACTTATGTTTATGTGATCGGCGTATTTATATATTTAAATTACTATTTTTCTCATTTTTATTGGTGTGAATATGGTTAATCTTGATGTGGTTTATCAGACGAATCAGTGAATAATAGTTTGTTAAAGTTATTTAAATGGTTTAAACATTATGCAATCAATTATAAAATATGGTACTAAATGTAAAATATTAGAAAAGAATTGAGAGAGAATTAAATGATAATAAATTTTTTAATGTAGGTATTTGAAGGAAAAAAACATATTTTTATCATTGTTTAGTACTCAAAACAAATATTACCTAATTAAATTTATTTAAATTACATAAATTTTGAGTTTTATATTAAATTCAAGTATGTGGACTTAAATATAAGATATTAAAGCTAAATATTACTAAACATTTGTGTAAATTTTAAAATGTCCATACCAAAATATAAAGTGACAAAAAAAGTAAAATGATGCAAGAGAATTAGTAAACAAATGTAGGTGATAAAGTAATTTGAAAATTAAGTATCTAGAGAGAATTAAGGATAAGATAGAAAACTCCTAAAATTAACGAGAATGCTTAAAATTCTTCTGCTTTACTATTAGTTAATAGATATCACTTGGGTCTTTACCCGTTTCTCTTATTATGGGCTAAAGCCCATTGTGTAATTGAAAACTTGGCACTAGCTATATAAAGCCAATGTAACACAACTATCTTTTGTACTGAGAAAATAAACACCGTAATAATATCATTTCATTAACTCTTCAATTCTTTCTCTTCTCAAATAAAATTATCAAATTGCAAAATACTTCAATTTTAATTTGATATCAGAGCTACATTGCCTAACAACATTTCAGTTTTTTTCGCAGTAATTGAGAAGGCTAGTTACCCATTAGAAAATTTTCATAATTTTGGTATTCTCTCATTTGAATTTTCACCTATCATTTGAGAGTAAATACTGTGCAAACAATCTCTATCGCTCTTAACATTTTATTGAACCAAGTTGCAATTGATCATTTGCACAACATTGTTATATATTGCAGTATCAATCACCAAAATAATTCCAAGAAAATCAAGAAATCATCAAAATCAAGCAAAGAGCCTCGTTAGAAAATCATTCAAATTTTATTGCCAAAGTATTCTTACCTCATCATTAATCCTTTCTAGCTGCTCTTACTTAATTTTTCAATTTCCATCTCCTCTTGACCATTTTCGGCATCTGATGTGCTGTGATTCTCTCTGATTTCATCATCTATGTTTAGTCTGCATCAACAACAGTATAGGGATGAATCAAGAACCTCAGAACCAACATCTGGAATCAGTGCATCAAACCCAACTGCTGCATCTATACAACAATTAGTAAAAACTATTGTTAGCCCACAAACCTAACTAATTACCATTCATCAAGAAGAAGATAATTATTTACGGGTGTTGTTATTGACACTCCAAATATTGTTAAGTGGGAGTCAAATTTTAAAAACACTCCAATCATAAAAAAATGTTAGGGAGAGTCACGTACTTAATTTTTTATGTTCCCTTTTTACCCTGGTAACAACATCAATTACCATCCCAAATTCCAATCAATTTCAAATGTAAAAAAAAAAACAAATCCCTAAATTATTTGCAAACAAAAAAAGAGCGATCGTTTGGGAAGAAATAATGACGTAAATGAAGAACGTGAAACAAATGAGATTATTGATAATTTAACTTATGAGAAATCGAATTATTTAAAAAAAGGATCGATAAATAAAAAATGAAATTATTTAAAAAAAGGATCGACAAATGAAAAATGAAATTATTTAAAAAAAGGATCGACAAATGAAAAATGAAATTATTTTAAAAAAGCGATCGACAAATGAGATTATTGATAATTTGATATGAAAATATGATGCAGTTCGACTAATATACCGTTTTTTTTCATTAACAACTAAAAAAAGGATTATTGTAAAGAATGCTAATTTGGTAAAATAAACTTTATTTGTTATGGGAGTGCTCTCTGCATTGATACTCCCCTTAACAAATTCTTTTTTCTTTTTAAATTGGTTCCCCCCTTAACAATACTTGAAGTGTCAATAACAATCCCCTTATTTACTATGGAAATTGCAAGTACAAACTGTTGTTCAAGGTCATGGGCTAGAAGGATTTATTCTTGGAAATGTTGTTATATCAATAAAATTCATCACTGATCAAAACAATCAAACAATAGCGAATTAAGCCTACATTCAATACCATAGACAAGATAGATTGATAAGTTCTTGGTTACTATCATCTATCACTGCTAGCCTTTTACCGCTGGTGATTGGCTGTAATTCTTCTAATGATATTTGGACTATTGTTGAAAAAGATTTTACAATCAATCATCTGCTAAAGTTCTTCAATACAAAAGGCAACTTCAAAATATCCGAATGGACAATCAAAGGACGAGGGAATACATTTCTAAAGTCAAGAAATTATGTGATCGTCTTAACGCTACAAGAAATAAAGTTCAGAATTTGGATCAAGTACTATACTTAGTAAATGGATTAAGTGATGATTATGAAGCTGTAGTAGTAGTTATAACATATCAAAAGATTCTACCACCATTTGATAAAGTGCATTCAATCTTATTATCTCTTGAGGTAAAAATTAGTTGTAAAAGAAATCAAGAAACAGTGTCCAATGTCAATCTGGTTACAGCTCATAAATTGAAATATCAAACCAGTAATAAGACTAAAACATTATACCAGAGAGGAACAATGCAAATAGAGGTAGAGGCAAAAGCAGAGAACAAAGGCAACATACCAAAATGCCAAATTCATGAAGAAGTTCATCGTACTGTCCTGAAATGTTATTTTAGATTCAACAACAACTATTCTAGCAATCAGAATCAAGGCAGCAATAATAATCCAAGTGCAAACGTTGCACAGGTTAATTAGGACAGCAACATCAATGACAATTCTCACAGAAGTAATAATTCGAATGAAACGGCCAAATTGGAGAAACTAGAAGACGATAGCTGGTATCCTTATTCGTGTGCAACAAATCACATCACATACAATCTTGCAACTTAGATCTTGGATGCAAAAAGTATAGAGGTAATCAAATTATCTCTATAAGCAATGGTAAGCATATTAAAACTACTCATGTTAGTACTACATGCTTTAATGGTAATAAGCAATTGCACTTGTACAATTTACTTAGAGTCCAAAAAATCACTAAATACTTGATTAGTTTATCTCAATTTGCGAAGAACAACAATGTCTACTTTGAATTTTTTTTCTTAAGTACTGCTTAGTTAGAGGCATTCTAACTAAGAATATCATTTTATAGGGTGATGTCATCAATGGATTGTACAAGTTTAATTCTGTTAGGTGCCAAAATGATGTTAGTGAAGAAAAATGTTTTGTTTTCAATGGAAGAAAAGTTGTAACTTGAATGAAATGGAAAATTACGCTAATAGGAAAGATATTGGATCTTTGGCAAAGCTTGGTCATCCAAGTACAAAAACTATTATGAAAATCTTGAATGATAGTAAAATAAAGTTTGATTCTATCAATCTGCATTATGTTTGCAGGTATTGTCAAATCGGTAAAAACCACAGACTACCCTTTATTGATTCATGTACCAAATATAATAAACCATTATAGTTAGTAGCAATAGACCAATGGGGATTTGCTCCCACTTACTCAGATTATGGTTATGAGTATTATACTTCTTTTTTTGATGCACACACCATATTTACATGGATTTATCTTTTAAAAGATAAATCTAAAACTTATAATGTTGTGATAAATTTCATAACTATGATTGAGAAACAAATCAGTTGTCAAGTAAAAATTGTGCAATCTAATGGTGGGAGTGATTTTAAGAGTTTGAATACCTATTTTCAAGAATAAGATATTGTACATCGAACCTCATGTCCATATACATCTGAACAAAATGGAATAGTGGAAAGAAAGCATTGGCACATTATGGAATCTGGTTTGACTTTACTAGCTCATGCTAGTTTACCTCTAAAATTCTGGCCAGAGGCCTTTAGTACAGTTGTATATCTAATCAATAGGCAACTTACAACTGTATTAAATGGCTCAACACCACTTGAAAAACTATATAACATCAAACCAGATCATCGTAGTCTCAATACTTTTAGCTACCTATGTTTTACCTATTTAAGACCTTACAATCTACTAAGCTTAATTTCAGGTTCAAACAGTATACTTTCCTTAGCTATGCCACTAATCAAAAGGGGTACAAGTGCATTGATGAAACATGTAAAGTGTATATAAATAGACATGTGATGTTCAACGATAGAGTTTTCCCATTCAACAACAAAGATATAAAGACAACAAGCAAAGTTCATAATACCAGAACATCAATAACTGCTATACCCAATTTTCATTGGAAGTGGCAGCAAGTAGAAACTAGTGAAGCTGCTGATGCTCAAAACTCACTACCTCCAAATGATGAAGGCCATGAAATAATTAAGCCACTCAGTCAATCATCACCACTACCCGATTCAATGCAAGTTCAAGATCAATTAGATGATACTGTGCAACAGTCCCTCAGACAACAACGTTTGAAAGTTCAACAAATATTGAAAGTGAAGATCACTAACCATAATTTGAACAACCGGTTCAAACTGGTCACCATATAATTACTAGGGCCAAAAGTACTTGTTGCCTTGTCCAGTACAACTGAACCTGAATCCTTTGATCAGGCTATTAAAAAAAAAGATAAGGCAGTAATGGATGATGAGTATAATGCTCTCACCAAAAATAATACTTGGGATCTAGTATGTCTAACTGCTAAAAAAATGTAGTAGGATGCATATGAACATACAGACTAAAAAGAAACTCAGATGGTTCCATTAGAAAGTATAAAGCTATGTTAATAGCCATAGGCTTTACATAGGAATATGAGTTTGATTTTAATCAAACTTTTTCATTGTAGTAAAGCCAACTACTATAAGATTAATTCTGACCATAGCTTTATACAATAAATGTCATATTAAATATATAGATGTCAATAATACATTTCTGAATGGTATTCAAGAAAAAGAAATTTCCATGAACCAACCACAAGGTTATATTGTTAGCCCTAATTATGTATGTAAACTGAATAAAGCTATATATAGCTTAAAGTAAGCTCCACATGTTTGGTTTGACAAACTAAAAAGCACATTGTTGAAGTTAGGCTATAAGTCTATTAAACAAGACACATCATTATTCAAAAAAGTCAATAACTTCTCAGTTATCTATATAGTAGTCTATGTGTATGACTTAATTGTCACTGGCAATGACTCTGGTAACGTACATAATTTAACTCGGTATCGCGATCAACAGTTCTCTATCAAAAATCTGGGTGATGTAAGTTATTTTCTAGGCATAGAGGTGAACAGATCAAACACTGGAATAACTCTCTGCCAAAGAAAATACATTACTATGATATTGATCAAGACTAAAATGATTAGTGTTAATCCCCAACCCACACCTAGGACAACCAATCAGAATTATTATAGGCATAAGGGAGACGCTATATCTAATGTCATAATGTATAGAAGTGTTGTATGTGCATTACAATATGCAACTATAACAAGATCATATATTGTGTTGGCCGGCTTATTGGCGAAAAGCCATTCCAACCCAAAGTCGAAGCCATAACCAGATATCGGCGCATTCCATACTTTAAGGGATGTTTATTATCTTAGGTCGACCAACCATAAGCCGACCCAAAGCCACGACAACAACCTCCCAGAGAGATCAAATTAATCGGCTGAATCATCAACAAATCAACCGACTTGTTCCTGAAAGATCGGATCGAGCTGAAATGTCAGAGCATAAATATTTAAGTAAAATTATCTCCTATAGAGTCGGGTCAGACCAAGTTATACAATACCAAATGGAGTCCTATTCCCAAGGCCTGAAGCAGTAGATAAGTTTGACTAACTCTTCTTTTTACACGCCATATACTTGATGCCACGAAAGCCCTCCAATTTCGAGGAAGAACTATCCATGAGCAGTACCAGGTCCCGCCGCCTACAACTACTCAGCCGGATCGAGCTCCACATGCAAAAGCCCACGAAAATTGTATGCCACACCGCACGCAAATCTAGCCCACTGGCTCTCTTATAAATACAGCTACTTCCCGAAGTGGAAAGGCAATCGAAAATCACACCGAAAAAGCTCTAGCTCTACAAGAAATAGAATGTTGTGTTCTCTAGTTTAAACATAAGGATATTGTGTTTAAATCGTTCTTCTTTCTACTTTCTTCCACTAAAAAACCACTTTAGCCTATAATGGACAGTATAAACAAAGATTATAAGTGGACTTAGGCACCGATATAAGCCGAACCACTATAAAATATTATGTCTCCTTTGTTCGTTTACTTTTTTCTCGTACTCCTGTGATTATTTCTCGTGTGTGTTTAGCACACATTTGGGGTTGATCGTCACTAGACCAACTTTTGACGTCAACACTTTGGCGCGCCAGGAAGTGGCACGTATACATACCCTACGACCTTTAGTAACTCTTAAGGAAGCAATGACAAAGTGGAAGGACACAAGACCTTCTCACTCTCAATCTTGACCTGCTGACGCAGCAGGTGCAGCAGCAACGAAGATAATTCTTGAAGCTTCCTTCCATGGAGACCCGTCCCAATACCTCACAAGGGACGACATGGTTAAATTTTTAGTTGTGTTCAGAAATCAGATGGCATCTCAGGGTGAACTTCTCAGACATTAGCAGGAAGTGATGAATAACCTCCTCGCTCGGATGGAAAAGGGATATCACATTCCAATATCATTTCCTGCACCGGGCGAGGCTGGAGTAACAACTAATCTTCGGTCTGCTGAAATCCAAGCCCCAGATCGGTCCACACCTTTGCTTCCTCTTGGCTCAACTTCACTTCTCGATCAGCCAGTGCCAGAACCTTCACTTCCAGTATTAAACGGAGATTTGTTAGCTGAAGATTCTCAGGTCGACCCTGGCCAAGTTCAGGACCAGTTGACCAGTTTGCCTCCGGTTTATGGATCGACTCAACTCCCTGGACAAACAGCTTCTGATCCAGTTCAACCTATTGGTCAGCCAAAACCAGGGACGTTGTCACATCCGGTTCGAACCAACGTCTTACTACAAACCCGTCTTATGCAACCTCCCCTTCAATGAAGAGCCAGGGACAACAACCTTCCGTGTCACCAAGACCGCTCTTCCATACCGGTCCCCAACGTAATGGAGGGGAAGCTAATGTAAACCACTCTAACATCACTCCAAAGGGGGGCAATACCGAGCCCAAGATGGGTACCACTCACCTGATCCCATCACTTCCAACAGGAATGGAAATTGTTCGGTCCAACAATAACCTAGCCACTTTAGCTGCGTTCGAACCAGAGCCCTAGGCTAGGATACACCCTCACCTTCACTTAACTCTCGGAGGTTAAACCCAGCCGACCTTGCGACTTCCGAGCATGCTTTTGTCGGATCCTAGTACTTGGATTCTCACCCACGTTCCCAATGCAGAATTAGATTCATGGCAACAAATCCTCGGATATGGAAGCCGGCTTGCAAGCATCATCAAATGCTTCACCCGAGGCACATCTTCTCAACAGGATGTTGATGACTTCCATTGCAGTCCGTTCACACGAGAAATCAAGAATTCCCGAAATCCTTCAGACTTCAGGCTTCCGATCATGGAGCCCTACAACGGTAGGACTGACCCGACCGTCCATCTCATGCGATACATGCGTCACATGGAAGTACTTTTTGCATCGAACAATGTCATGGAAAGTGCTTCCCACTCTTCCTCACTGACATAGCTGGCATGTGGTTCCGGTAGTTAACAACTGAGTCGATCAACAACTGGAATATGTTGGTCACCCGCTTCATTGAGCAGATCAGAGTTCACATCTCTCGACCAAAGAGTGTCATGTTCCTTACCTCCATCAAGCAACGATCCAGCGAGACCCTCTGATCCTTCTTAGAAAGATTCAATGCGGCCGTAGCATCATTCGATTGACCCGAGCCATCGATGGTGCTTATGGCCGCCATAGATGGTGTTCAGAACCGATCAAAAATTCAGGATATCTTTAACTAGAGACCCCCCCAAGGACATTGAAGATTTCTGTGCTGAAGCCGATAGATTCCTCCGGCAAGAGGATGCTAGAATTGATATGGAAAGCCTCGAGATGCTTGCTACCAAGGATTGAGGTCCATCCAACACCAATGACCATAATAAAGGAAAAGGAAAAGTCTAGGAAAAGAATGATCGGAACGTACGACTCCGGAGAGAGAACAATATGATCAATACACCAAGCTCAACTCATCCCCGGTCGACATCTACCTTGACGTATGAGGATCTCTACCTTTCCCTAAGCCTCTTCGAAGGGAGCCGACCCAAAAAGAACTCGCCTCTGGAAAGCATTGCATGTATCGCAACATGGCAGGCCACAACACTAGTGAGTGTAGGCATTTGCGCGATCTCATTGAGGATAGGTTAGGCATGGAGAACTACCCGAGTATGTTTAGAAACCTGCATTGGCCGCGTTGCCACAATCTTCTGCCCAAGCTCCTCAGGTCGGTCCTCGAGCTCCTCGAAACGAAAAGGACCCTGAGACTAGCAATTGCGACATCATCATTAATTAATCAAACTTAGATCATAGTGGATTTTACTCATTTCTTAAGATATAAGAAATGTACTTTTATTATTTTTTCAATAATGTAGTTATGTTGAAGTACACATGTATGGAGTTAGGATTTAACTCCTAGGCGTGCTCTGGATTCAACTATCACCCGCTTAGAATTTGTTTTCATTTTTCTTTAATAGCTCCTTAAAAGCAATAAATTTTTTTTTCGAACATGGATTATGTTTGAACAATTTGAGCCGAGCATGATTGAAACTCGTCAACCCAAATACGGCCAATGCTAGCCACCATCTCTAAACCGAGCATGGTCGGCGCCCGCCGTCATATCTAAACAACTCCATAAGCCGAGTATGGTTAATACTCGCCAACTCCATACTTTAAGCCGAGTATGGTTAATACTTACCAACTTCATAAGCCGAATATGGTTAATACTCGCCAACTCTTTAAGCCGAGTATGGTTAATACTCGCCAACTCTTTAAGCCGAGTATGGTTAATACTCGCCAACTCTTTAAGCTGAGTATGGTTAATACCTGCTAATTCTATAAGCCGAGTATGGTTAATACTCGCCAAACTCCAAAAGCCGAGTATGGTTGATACTCTCCAACTTTACAAAACCGAGCATGTTCAATGCTCGTACTCTAGTTATTTGTAGGTATCATTTAATTTGCGGGATCCCGGTTCTTCTGTTCATGTTAAGACCAACTCAGAATGATCGAGTTATTTTCTGGTATTCGCAAACCGTCAGCCTTAATACGGTCGTCAATGATTGTCGGTTTCTCGGCCTAATCCTCAGCGGTTGTCGGACTTCTAGCCTTAATACAGTCATTACCGATCGTCAGTTTTCTAGCATTAATATGGTTCGGTGTAACCATGGTTTCCTGGATTTCTGCTATTCAACATTCTTCAGAAGATCCATAACACATCACCTTTCCTCAAGAAGATGTGTTCTAGGAGGCATAGTGTTGACTAGCTTTTTGGCAAAAAGCCGTTCCAACCCAAAGTCGAAGCCTTAACCAGATATCGGCCCATTCCAGACTTTAAGGGATGTTTATTATTTTAGGTCAACCAACCATAAGCCGACCCGAAGCCATGACAGCCTCCTCCCAAAGAGATCAAATTAATCGGCCGAATCATCAACAAATTGACCGATATGTTCCTGAAAGATCGACTCAAGCTGAAATGTCAGAGCATAAATATCTAAGTAAAATTATCTGTCAGAACAAGTTATACACTACCATACGGAGTCCTATTCCCACGGCCTGAAGCAGCGGATAAGTTTGACCAACTCTTCTTTTTGCACATCATATACTTGATGCCACGCAAGCCTGCCAATTTCGAGGAAGAACTATTCATGAGCAGTACCGGATCCCGCCGCCTATAGCTACTCAGCCGGATCGAGCTCCACGTGTAAAAGCCCCAAAAAACTGTATGGTACGTCGCATGCCAATCTGGTCCATGGGCTCTTTTATAAATACAGCTACTTCCCGAAGTGGAAAGGCAATTGAAAAAACTCTCCGATAAACCTCTAACTCGGATTACTAGAAATAGCATGTTGTGTTCTCTAGATTAAACACAAGGATATTGTGTTTAAATCATTCTTCTTTTTACTTTCTTCCACTAAAGAGCCACTGTAACCTATAATCGACAGTATAAACAAAGATTATAAGTGGACGTAGGCAACAATATAAGCCGAACCACTATAAAATATTGTGTCTCCCTTATTCGTTTACTTTTTCTCGTAATCCTATGATTATTTCTCGTGTGTGTTTAGCACACGTTGGGGGTTGATCATCGCTAGACCAACTTTTGACGTCAACATATTGCTTCCAGTGTTACTAAAGTGTCTCAACATAATCCTCTAGATGTTTACTAGAAAGCACTTAAAACTATTCAAAGATACTTAGAAGGGACAATCAATCATGGATTAACACTTAAAGTCAGTCAACACCTCAGCATAAATGCTTAGCAGATGCTGACTGGGACTTAGACCCAGATGATAGATGATCAACAACTGGATACTGTGTGTACATTGGTCATGGTATGATTTCATGGTGTTCTAAAAAGCAACCTACAATTTCTAGATCCAGTATTGAGGCTGAATATCGAAGTATAGCTAACACAACAGCAGAGATCAAACGTCTACAATATCTTTTATTCGAGCTTTAGCTAACGTCATACATGAAACCAATAATATGGTGTGACAAAAAAAGTGTCATGTATATGTCATAAAATCCAATTAAACATGCAAGAACCAAACACATAGAAATCGATTTACACGTTGTAAGAGAAATAGTTCAAAAAGGCGAGATTCAAGTCAATCACATAGCTAGAACTTACCAAAGGGATGATATGTTTACTGAAGCAATATTGATTACAAATATTACCAGATTTCAGTCTGAATTGAATATCAAATACAGAGATGACCAAGCTTTCTGCTACAAAAACCAAAGACCATAAAAAGAAGCAGCTCGAAAAACATCAAAACCCTAGAGTCCGCAACTCGACCAACTAGGGTTCCAATAATCCTCTCAAATTAGATACAGATGTACTTCTAATCCTCAGATCTAAAGTTTTCAAAGCTCAATGGTCTATCTTTGATCATTGTTCTGGCCAGATATGGAGTGCCGACATGGAAATCGAAACTAGGGTTTCGAGAACCCTAGTTTCGAGCGGGACTATTCAAGAATGAAATGACTGCACACTCTTCTGTTACCTGCAGTTTTAAATTATATCACTCAGGTCTTTACCCATTTCTTTTGTTATAGGCGAAAGCCCATTATGTAATTAGAAAGCTTGGAACAAGCTATATAAAGCTGATGTAACACAACTATCTTCTGCACTAAGAAAATAAACACTGCAATAATATCATTTCATTAACTCTTCAATTCTTTCTCTTCTTAGATCAAATTATAAAATTACCAAATACTTCAACTTTAATTATTCAGGTTTGACAATATTTCATTTTTATCAGTGATATAATGTGGTTTTTCAACAAATAAAATCCTTTGGTTCATTTTTCTTCTATTATTTTAGGGGATTGTTAAAGGGACTCCATTTTTTTGTTAAGGGGAGGATAAATTTAAGGGGACTCCATCTTATTTTTTATTTGTTAAGGGGACGTTTGGAATTTTAAAAATAAAATAAAATATAGACTAAAGTACCCCGGCCTCATCATCTCTTAAACCCTATCGATCAAAATTCAATCTCAGTTCAATCCAAACATGTCGCGAGGTAAAAAAAAATTAAACGTTAATTAATCCCCTTTTTGAAATTTTAGATTTTGTTGAAAAAGATGAATACAATTTGTAGAAAGCAGATGAATTTCGTTCATCTGCGCGAGTGATGAATATAGTTCGTCATGTAAAGTTTGGATTTTGTTCGAATGTGAATACAGTGTGTTACGGTTTAGATCTTATAGTTTGATAATAAGAACAATTAACCTTGCTGCGAGATGATTTGTCAAAAGTAATTACATTAATACAGTATACATATTTCCACATTAAAACAAATGTTTGTTAAGTGAATTTATGCTTATGTTCATGCTGTGTTAAGCGTATGTGTATGTTGTTACTCTCTTTTTTTTGGTTTGTGGCTAGTGTGTTTTGTATGTGTTTATTTGTTGTTATTGTGTTCTATGCTTACTTTGATAGTGAAAACTAAAGTAAACAATGCTTGAATATGTTATTTTCATGTGTGCAGAACGTTTATGTTTCATGTATTATTATTTTTCTATGTGCATAATAAAATTAGAGTTTATGTTTTAAGGTTGCATTAATGAAGACTATAGGGTTAGTATTGGAAATTTTATTAATATGTTTAAGGGGGGGCTAATTTATTTTAACCCCCCTTAACAATTTTAAAATAAAATGAAAATGGTACTCCTCTTAACCAAAAGTGGAGTCCCTTTAACAATTCCCTTATTTTATGTACCAACAAGTCTCAATAATCCATTGTTTTTTGTGTGCCAACCATAGAAGATTAAATAGTTTTATTCATTATATCTGTATTAACTGTTAGCTGTTACATGCTTCCTTTTATTTCGCTAATAGTTATTTTATGCTATATTTGGAAATCATTCAACACTTTGCGGTCTAATTCATCAGATTATCACCCTTCTAGTTTTATTTTCATTCTTCAGAAAATATATAATTGCCTATTGATTCATTGCTTTTCTTTTCTTCTTCCTTCCCCCTCTCTGTTTCGAATAAAAGTAACAGTTAACAAGATTAGTACCATGGCTTTCTTGTATCTCACAAATCCATTTCTCTTTTCCTTTCATTAGAGCTATAAAACAGTACTATGTTTTTTTTACATTCAACACATGATCATTGCTCTAGTTCCATATCTCTTATAGCTATTCATATCATATTAAATATGCTGCAACAGATGACATTTCTGCTCATTGTTTTGCATCATCAACATTGTTCCTTATTTACTAGGGGCATTGTTACTGACACTCAAGTTTCGTTAAGGGGCATCACATCTAAAAATGAAAATTCGGTATACCCCTACCGTTTTCTAATTTTATTCATTTTTGTTGGCTCTTTGCCGACTTTCAGATCTAAAGTCGACATATCCCCGTCTAATTTCACCAATAATTTTAGTGGAACTTTACCGAATTTCAACCGAATCCCCTCCTTAACTAGAAGTGGAATGTCATTAACAATGCCCTTCATTAGTGCTGACTACTTGAATATCTGTAGTATTATATGCATGACCATGACTTATATAACTCATGCTGCTTTTGGATACAGGATGCAATTTTACTTGGATCCAGTGCAAGCCATGCTCCAATTGCTATAAAAAGTCTGATTCTGATTTTACCTCTTCAGCTTCCACTGCGTATGCACCAGTTTCTGGTGATGTGCAAGCAGTTAAAGAAATAATGCTTCAGCGGACTTTTATTTAGTATTTACATTGTAAATGGGGTAATTTTTATTCTAATCCACAATTTTAGTAAGTTAATCCACCCTATTTTATAGAATCGTTGATTTTTACTAAAATTTTAATTTTAATAAGTGTATCCACATAAAAAAATGTACGTATTTTTCTTCTTCTCAGTCTTCTTCTCTGCGTTTTGCGTCTTATTCTTGTTTCTGAAATTCTACCATCTAGATCCAAGTTTAAGTGGAGTAACTCAACGTAGTTTGTTTCTTTTTTGTTTGAAGTTGATTAATTGTATACAAAATTGTATTTTTTTTAATATCACTGTTATCACATATAATTGTATTGTATGCATGCTGAACTAAAATAGGATTAACAGGAACTACTGAACTATTGCTCGTCGCATGTATTCTCCTTTCAATGTTAGTTCCATGCATTCTTTTATTTCATGGTTCTATATTCAGTTGAACTTAGCTATATTTTTCTATTGAACTATTGTTTGCTTGGGTTCAAACAGAAAGTCAGGTGGACTTAGAAACTTACACTATACTCGTATCTCTAATGTGACCAATTAATTGTAAATCCTTTGGTGTTTTGATGACTGGTCAGGGAAATTTAGTTAAAGAATTGATCAGTATCAGTGAGGAAAGAGTACTTTAGCTCTCTAACACTGCAATTTGAAGGATTGTGTATGAAACCTTGAAGACGCCCCACACAACTTATAATGGAATCAGTTTGTAGTAAGCATAATATAGCCTTCTTTTAGATATGTATTTCTAATAAGCTTGGCTAGTGTTGTTTATTTCTTGAAGGATATATTACGTTGATCTGAGCTATCATACATCAAATGTGGATCAATTGAATTTTATTATAATTGAAAAAAAAGTAAGCTTATAAAAGTTAATTAGATAACTAATATAATTTTTATAAAAATCGTGTTCTCCAAAAAAATAAAAATAAAAAAAATGTTTGTTGCATTTGATTGTCCAGTAGAATGAGGGGTTTTGTAATGTCATTGTAAGACAAGAAGTACAAAAATCGATTGTAAGCTTTATGATATGGTGAAATCTTTAATTTAATCCACTCGTGGATTAACTTACAAAATAGTTGTGGATTAACATATTAAAGTAAAATTGTGGATTAACTTATTAAAACCGTGGATTAGAATAAAAATTACCTTGTAAATGGTTTACTACCAATTCGGCTAAAGCCCAGTAATCATTATTCTCGCCTATATATGTACATTACATCATTTTGTAACTATTATACTGCAATATCAGTATAACCATTTTCTCACAGTTTATATTACATTTCTCTCTTCTGCATCAACTTTTATCAAGAATTTAACATCGTTTCAAAGCCAAATATCAACGACACACTGTTGCCTCGCAACACTAGCATCAGAAAATTTCCATCACCTGTTTTGTGCTGTAGTGGGTGGTAGATCATCAAAATTTCTTCATTATTTGAACCGCCTGTTAGTTTTCAGCTACTTCCCTTGCGTGTTTCGCTCTATTCTAGTCATTTAGCCTCGCCTACTGCCATCACTTATGCTCATTTGGGCATGGTTTCAATCTCAGACAAAACTCTGGCCATCTTTTTTCTTCATATTCTTTCTATTCTTAGTCCAATATTTCTGTTCTTTATCTAGAATGACAAGTTTCTTCTCTAAAGTTCTGAATCATGGTTCAATATGACAATAACAACATTGTCACCTCTCAAAACTCAAATATATCAAGTGCTTCAACTCAAACTCCAGTGAAACCCTATCAAAAATAATCATTAGCCCGCAAAATAAACTGGTTCAAATACAATTAGACGAGACTAACTATCTATTGTGGAAATTTCAAATTGAAATTGTTATTGAAGGATATGGATTAGAGGGGTTCATTTATGGATCTAAAGTGATACCAGAATAGTTTATCACTGAAGAAGAAGGAAATAGTGTGGTAACAGTTAATACACACAATCTATAAACGGCAAGATCGACTGTTAAGTTCATGGATCTTGTCATCAATCAGTTCCAGCATTGTTCCACAACTTAAATTTGTAAAACAACATATGAAACTTGGTCAACTATTAAGGAAGTGTTCCTTTAACAGTTAACGGCAATGGCTATGAACTACAAAAGGTAACTTCACAATTTAAAGAATGACAACATGTTGATGAAAGACTATCTTATAAAAGCAAAAAAATTATGTTACTTACTTGAGTCTTTGGGACACACAGTGTCAGATTCTGGTCATATTCTTTAAATTTCGAATGGTCTTGATCATGATTATGAAGCTGTGGTAGCTATCATCACCTCTATGGAGCCAACATCAGCCATATCATCTATTTATTCTACGCTTCTTGCTCAAGAAGGAAAAAATGAACAAAAGAAAACAATTGTACCTGACTTATCAATAAACTCTGCATCATCCAGCAAAATTGTCAAGAAAGGGGTAACAACTATCAAAGATGTTAGAATTTATTAATCCCCATATTATCACAAAACCAATTGGCTATGTGATGGGGAACATGTTAGTTTATATCCAGGATCTTAGTTCAGTATTTCCCGATATGGGACAACTTTGAAGCACCATTTTAACACACCCCCTTGCTTCAAAGTTGTTGAGAAGCACTTTCTCTTCGATTTTGTGATGCACTTTCTCATCACCTTCAATTGTTGAAGCACTTTCTCTTCAACTCTACTGAAATCCTGAGATCTAATACCAATGTTGGAATTTTTTTATTTATTTATCCCCTTATTATCACAAAACCAATTGGCTATGTGATAGGGAACATCTTAGTTTATATCCAGAATCTTAGTTCAGTATTTCCTGATGTGGGACAACTTTAAAGCACCGTTTTAACAAAAGAGGCAGTCAATTCAATAAACCTCAAAGAGGTAAGGTGTTGGCAGGTGGAACAATAATAGTAATAGACCAAGATGTCATATATATTAAAAGTTTGGGCATATGGAAAAATAGTGTTATTTCAGATTTGATTCTAACTACAACTAAAGTCCAAGCAATCGGAAAAGCAACAATTTCAGTGCTAATGTGACAAAATTGCAACAAGACTTAAGAAACCAAGCAGGTAACTAAAAGAATACGAGGAAGCCAAAGTTGAAGACATTAGTGATGCTGCTTGGTTTCTTGACTTAGGTGCAACTAATCACGTTACTAATAATCTCTCCAACTTAAATCTTGACAATAAGAAATATAGAGGTAAGCAGTGTATCTAAATGGGTAATGGTCAACCTACATCTATCACTCATACAAGAAATGTTTATATTCAAGGTGACAAAAAATTATTTCTAAATAATATTTAAGTGCTCCACAAATCAAGAAAAACTTGATAAGTGCTTCCTAACTTGCATGTGATAATAATGTGTATTTTGAATTTTATCCTAATTGTTGCCTAGCAAAAGGCACTCTAACTAAGAAAATCTTGTTGTAGGGTAAATCTGACAAGGGATTGTACAAGTTTACTTTTGGTGATTCCAAAGAAAATGTTATCTTAAAGCATTGTCGTAATGTGTCTGAAATAAGTAACTGTGACGAAAGCTTAAGTTCTTTTGATGTTTGACATGTTAAACTTGATCATCCAAGCATGTATATTGTTAAAAGAATTCTTGACAACAATTAAATTCATGTTGATAAACCTTTTGAAGTCTTATGTTTATGCTTACTGTCAGTTAGGCAAAAGTCATAAATTACCCTTTAGAACATCTGCAACTAAGTTTCAGTCTGCACTAGAATTAGTTGCAGTTGATTTATGGGGTCTAGCTCCCATTGACTCCGATTATGGGTTTAAATATTATATATCTTTTGTAATGGACCGCAAATCCGTACCTTTGAGTTGACTAAATACACTACGCATCCAACTCAAATTGCACAGAAATATGAACCTGTGACCGCAAGGAATTTCGCTCGGTCCGAACCAGTCGCTAAACCGATCCAGGCCGCTCGAAACGCCCTATCGTTTGAGAACAGGACAAAACAGAACGCATACAGAAGAACATTTCATTGTATATTACAACAATGCATCAGATTACAAGAATATACAGAGTACAAATGAATATTACACAGAAATATCAGAGATTTAAATTACATTTAAATACATAGCAGCGGAAAATAATACAATACACAACTAGAAGTAGATATACGGATACAAAGCTTTCCGGATATCGTTCCAGCTGTAAACCAGGATCCTGTGAATATAAATCTGCAAAACCGAAACTACTAGCTGCCCGTGTCAAAATAAGGGCACCCAGAGTTTAGGTTAAAACAATAAACTCCAGGTCAGTCATGTGACTGGTGTGAGAACTAAAACAGTTATTATTCTTTATTTTAAAAGTTAGGTAAATCAAGGAACCACGCCGTATAACACGGAACGGGTTTCCTCCCAAGAATACCAGTGCATAAATAAACAGCGCAATGCTAAATAAAGAAAAATGAAGCTGTTATAAGACCCAGGTCCTATCACACAATGCAACGCAAGCCGGGGGATAGGGTTTTCCCTTATAACAGCCAAAGAATGCTTGATACGTTTAAAACAAATCATTTGATACTATAATAAGTGCATAGTGTATAAAACAACTTCAAATCATAAGTATCAATCATAGGCGACATGAGCGTCCCATGCCACTATGTCGCCATATATAGGTTTACAAATAAAACCGCAAAGTCACGTATTTGGAAATTGGATTTCCATCTATGAACCGAGGCAAAAGATAGTCCTCAACCGATTCGAGACTGTCTAGCCCGAGCCTCAGGAACAGCCGCAACTGCCCCTTGGAGCGACAGGGCCGGTCCACACGGAGTGGATTATTATGCCTGAACAATACGTCTCCCCACCCTATGGGGTGTAAGTCTGGTCCGTCAGCCGACCAGAATGCATTCGGCCGAAACCGATATAACCGAGGCGCCTCGCAACCGCAACAACCACATAAGTCAAACTCGTCAGGGCGTGTAAAACCACTGACGCCACTTCTAGCTAGAAAGAAACGCAAGTCCTCCCTGAGGTCTGTCTCCCGTTTTTGGTTCATACCGGGTGTGAAACACGCGAGGTAAACGTTACACAAAGCTACGCCACAAAGGCCGTGCTTTGATCATCACCACAAGACTCTGCTTTTCAACAGAAGCCTCGATCAATTGCCACTTAGGCATGCCACACAGGCAATTCACTCCATGCGTTTGATATTCATCAATATATAACCCCTGAGCTCGTACGTCTCAGAGAAGGGCGTTAAGCAAGAGAATAAATTCTCCACCGCCAAACAGATATATATTTAATGGAGATCAATCACACGGACTAAAATCCAATGTCAGACACACAGTCCATTTACAAGTCCGTTCTGGGTCTGAACGAAACCGGAGGCACCTAGTACCCCGCATATCCATCGATCTCCAAGTACGTCTGGACGATCACTGACTGTTTCCATCTTCTTGGGTGTACAGCCCAATCAAGATCATCAGTAATTACCCAAACGACGTGAAGACCTCCGGTCTTCGACCATCGTCTTCATCTTTGACTTATCGTCGTATCAGTTATTCAGAATGGGATAAACCCGGTCTTTCCGAATAACTCGCGTATATTTTAAATAAGTGTTACACAAACACAACATACGCCTCATTCCAATTCATTAGTCACTAACCGTAAATTAATCAAGAGAATAATTCCCCAAACATTAACCCCGAAGGCCGAAACCAACATCAGATCAATATCCAGAAAACCATTCTGCTTGGCTAACCGACAGTTAGTTTCTGTAACACCCCGAATTTTAGTTAATACTAAAATTCACTAATTACAGGATAAATAATCTCAGATGTGGGAATTGGGGGTAACGGGCTGCGTCATTGCGTTCGTCTCGGAAAAATACGTGAAATAGAGTCCGAGTTTTCGAGAATCGGAGTCCGTATGAAAGAGATATGGACGAACGAAGTTAGGCAGAAGAACCCGGAACAGGCCAGAAATGCACTGGCGCACTTGTGAAGTGCGCCAGAACAAAAATGCACTGGCGCACTTGTGAAGTGCGCCAGTACAAAAATAGACTGGCGCACTTGGGAAGTGCGCCCGTGCCGAGCCAAGAAACCTGCACAGTTTCTAGAGAGTTCTGTGGTTGGGTGCACCAGTTTGGGGTTTGGGCTTGGTCTTAGGGCTGATTTCTGGAGAGTTCCGAGATCTAAGGGTCCTAATCTAATCTAGGGTTAATCTAAGGGTCTAAAATGCAACCTAATCCTATAAATAACACCCTAACCCTACCCTAATTCATTCATAATTAAAACTAGTAACTAAACTATGGCAAAATGAAACTTGATCATGGCCTCCACAAATCAATGAAGAAGAAAGCAAGCTAATCAACCTCTCTAATCAACTTCTAATCCATTTTGAGCATCTTAATCTTCATTTGGAGTGCAAATTGCTAGTGGTGAGTTTCTATCACTTTGATGATCAATTGTTAAGATAAGTAGATTAGGTGTAATGAGACTTATGGTCTTGAATGCGGATTTGTGAGTTTGAATCATTTGAAATGATATGCTAATCTATGTATAATAATAATCCTATGTTGAATATGTAAGTTTATGCAAGTTGGATATGTAAGTTTATGCAAGTTGAATATGTGATTTTATGCAAGATTAAGTATGTGGTATTATGCATGATGAGTAGGTGATTCTATGCATGCTAAGTAGGTGATATTATGCATGATGAGTATGTGATTCTATACATGCTAAGTATATGATATTATGCAAGTTTAGTATGTGATTCTATGCATGCTAAGTATGTGATAATATGCATGATTAATAAGTTGTTTTATGCATATTTAACAAGTGGGTTTATGCATGTTTAACAAGTTCATATGCAAGTTACATGTATGATAATATATGCTATGCAAGTTACATGTATGTTAATATGCAAGATATGCTATGCAAGTTACATGTATGATAATATATGCTATGCAAGTTACATGTATGTTAATATGCAAGATATGCTATGCAAGTTACATGTTTGTTAATATGCAAGTTACATGTATGTTAATATGCAAGATATGCTATGCAAGTTACATGTTTGTTAATATGCAAGTTACATGTATGTTAATATGCAAGATATGCTATGCAAGTTACATGTTTGTTAATATGCAAGTATGTGAATGCTTATGCAAGTTATGTGTATGCTTAAATGCATGTTTAACATGTTAGGCAAGTTGTGAGAATGCTTATATGCAAGTTCAACATGTTATGCAAGTTATGTGTGCTTATGCAAGTTATGTGAATGCTAATATGCAAGTTCAACATGTTATGCAAGATATGTGTATGATAATATGCAAGTTCATATGCAATATGTTATGCAAGTCATGTGCGATAATATGCAAGTTTGGGTTAAATATAGTTGGGTTAATATATGCTCATGTATGCAAGTTGACATTCTCTTAACCCATGACAAAGTTATATGCTAAGATTTGGTTAAACCCATGATGTTTGTGATGGATCTTCCCTTTTATTATGTCGTGAAATGAAAACGATTTGCGTGGGGAACGATGGGGTTAATAAAGATGTTAATAAAAGTATGATTGGGTATGATTAAGCATACCATAAAAACAAATTAACATAAGTGGGAATTTACCTATTGAGTTAGGTCTACCCCATGGGAATTTACCTATTGAGTTAGGTCTACCCATGTTATGAAGAACTTGATATTAATTAGGGATAATTAATATAAATGATGAGGGTAATTAATTAGGTGTAATTAATCGACTAAGACACGAGGTTGGACTCAGTTGTAGCGTAAAACTGCCCGGACCCAACCGGCTTAACCAGTTGCTACAAATGTTAGCCCAATGTGAGAGGTCTTAGGCACAAACTAAATACGTGATTAATGTAAAGACACGAGGTTAGACTCGGTTATGACATAAGGCTGCCCGGACCCAACCGGCTTAACCAGCGGTCATAAAAGATAGTCTAATGTGAGAGGTCTTTATGGGGATCACGGTCTTAATTAATTAAGAAACACTTAACCAAATTAGCATGTAGTGGGACATGAGGGTTAAGTGGGTACCTTGGGTGGCACGTAGTAACTAGTATGGGTGCCTTGGGTGGCATGAGAAAAACTAGTGGGTTGCCTTGGGTAGCAATAGAAAATACGATTAGAATACTTAACCAAAGTGGAACATGGAATTAAACATGATTAAAGGGTTAAGTAAGTGCCTCGGGTGGCATGTGGGAATTAAGTAAATGATTTGGGTGGCATGTGGAAATCTAGTGGGTGCCTTGAAAGGTAATTAAAATATGATTAATGACTTAACCAAAGTATTTATAACATGTAAGTAGACATGGTTAAAGGGGTTAAGTGGGATACACTAGATAAATTAACAAGCTTAAGTGGTAGCTTGTGGGGGCCCATCTCAACCAATATCCCAAACGTATCTTTGTGGGCTCGACCCAAGTCGAGTGACGGGACACGCATATTGGGCTTGACTATAAGAGGCCAAAAACGGGTTAGCGGTGGCAACGTAGGACCAACGGGTTTCATATGCGTGTGTGGACCCGGGCTGGTTAGTAAATCGTTGTTGCATCGTGTAGGTATAAAGCCGTGCACCGTTGATATTATCAGGTTGCCACTTGGGGAAATGATACACCCCATTGTGGGACCAGCACGTGTATCTACGTTAGGGAGCCGATCGCTTGGGAGTAGTGGGTACACCTAGTAATGATAGGGGCAGACGGCACCTATGTAGGGGTACTAGAAACTACTGGGTAAAAATTACTAAGTACATTTAGTGGGATCAACCTTTAAGTAGGAATTAATCTTAGGTAGGTATAACTGGTGTGGTGCAGTGTAGGAATTATCTTTGAGTAGGTCTGGGGCGGTGTAATTTAGTAATTATCCTTGGGTGGGTAAATGCGTCTTACGGTTATCTTAGTTTATCCTAAGTTTGCCAAGCTGCTTGGTGTAGCCACGCATCCCCAGGCGTTACCGTATATCGACTTATGTCTTCTCTGGTTATTTTAATGATTGTATTGTTAGGGTTATAGGACTCACTCAGACTTATGTCTGACCCCGTTGTTTTTATCTTTTTTTCCCCAACCCCAGGTTATTAGATTGGGCCTGGTGCTAGTGGGCTTTGTTCGGATTGCTGTATCTATCCTTTGGAGCTTGGACCGTTGAAGTGAAGCCCAGCTTATCTTTTCTTTATGGCTATTAGTTATGTAGAGGGATTATGTACTTCTATTTTATCAAGATGGATATTATGTACTTGACTCTCATTTATGGTTTTGTGATGTAACCAAACATGTATTACTTTCCGCTGCAATGAAATGATGATTTAAATTTTCAAGTATTACTTATATCAGTCTTGTTGTAATTTTACTGTTCTATATTCACTTAAAATACTTCACCGAAACTAAGGCATTCCCCTGGTATGAGTGACCTTAGCGGACGTGGGTGTTACACGTGGTATCAGAGCTTAAGGTTACCAGAACAGATAAAATTTTTAGAAAAACTATTTTTCTAAGAAAATTTTTGAAGGAGTATTTTCAAAAACATGTCTTTTAAGAGAAAAGTTTTTGAGAGAAAAGCATAATCCCCGATAGCCATATCTTTATCTTTCGAATTCTCCGTTTGAATCTCTTTCTCTCTCGGTTTGAGTTTCCCCTCCGTGTGTAGATAATCTTTCTAAGATAGATAAGAATGGAAAACCGCTTCAAGGGAATTAGACGTAAATCAGATTAGAAGTTGGTTCAAGAAGGAGGAGGACTTGTAAGTACATATTGGATGGACGATGGGAGGAAGGCTCTAATAGTTGTTTGGTTAATAAAGGACGAAGCCTCATTGATGGGAGGTTACGAGTGGAGAATGGGAAGGAGAAGGCTAGTAGTTATCCTTTTGGGAGGAATAGGACACCTTATTAGGATTGACCAAAGAAGCAAGGGCAAGGTATGGAATCTTCTGGAGGGTAGTTGTATTCCCTCACGACTAGGGTGCCGGATGGGGATAAGACCGTCTAGGTTGGAATTTGGATTTCTTTATTATCCGATTCGAACTTTATTTGATTTGGACGCATTAAGTTCGTTTATCTCATCATTATTAGTGAGTCACTGCACTTAGACACCAGTTTAGTAGATGATCCCTTAGTTGTTTCAAACCCAATTGGGCTCCATGATGTGTTTGGGTTTGAAAGTTTCTATACTTAGCATTGAGTTTGGATGTGATGCTTGTTGGGCTTCACGGACTATGGGTTAGTTTTGGGCATGAACTGGTTATCCAGTAGGGGTGCCGTTCTTGATTTTGAAGGGAGAGTTGTTAGGCTTATGACCCGCTTGGGTAGAACTCTCGAGATCTCTAGTAATCCCATAGAATCTGTTATGCTAAGTTATCTAGAATCGCTGGACACGTCGGTCGAGAGTTTGCGATCTGTTAGAAGTGGTCCGGGAATACTCGGATGTGTTTGAGAAGGTGAAGGGCTTACCTCCGGAGCGGGAGATTGACTTCCGAATATATCTGGTAAACAATGCCAAACCAGTGACTTGGCCAGTGTGCCACAAGGCTCCTCGTGAGAGGAGGGAACTCCATAAGTAAGTAGGCGATTGCTTGAGAAGGGGTTCATAAGAAGAAGTATATCGGAGTGGGGCGCTCCAGTAGTTTTTGCCATGAAGGCGGATGGGTCCCTCAGACTTTGTGTAGGCTAAAGAGAACTAAATAAACTCACAAAGGAGAATAGATACCCATTGCCGAGGATTTATGATCTCTTTGATCAGTTAGTTGGCACCTCAGTATTTTCGCAGTTGGACTAAGCCAAGTGGTTTCGTCAGTTGAGAGTGGCTGAGGATAGTATAGAGAAGATTGTCTTTAGGACTCCGGATGGTTTTATGAGTGGCTGGTGATGCTATTTGGTTTGACGAACGCCCCCGCATACTTTGTTGATTGGAAGAGAAGGGTGTTCAGGGAGTACCTAAATAAGTTTGTGATGGCCTTTGTAAATGACATCTTGGTCTTTTCAAGGAGCGTAATAAGTTTTCGTATGTGCTCAATAGGGTGAGCAAAGCCAGTTATAGGATAAACGGTGGTTTTGGAGCGAGACTGGCGAGGACATCCAAAGTTGGTCAAAGGCTTAATTGTTTAGCCATTATTATTATTATTTTTAGTATCATCTCACGTAGGTTGCCTGAACTCGAAGGAGATGTCCCTTGGGTGTTTGTCTGATATTGGTTTCGGCCTTTGGGGCTTGCATTTGGGGGATGTCGAATTCGACTAGGGTGGTCTGCGTGAGAGATGGACAGTTGTGACGATTTTGGATAGGATTTTTAGCATCTTATGAGTTTGAGATAGCGTATACCCCTAACAAGGGAAACATGGTAGCAGACGCCTTAAGAAGAAAAAGGTTGTCCTTGAGTTCATTGTTCGTTGTACGACGGAGCTTAGAGTTTATTTCTATGTTTGACCTTAGACCTTCCGTTAACCTTGTACCCGGTTCGCTAGCCTCCTTGGAGGTTAGGCCTACTCTTTTGGGACAGAGTGGCGAGACACAGCGTGACGACCCACAGTTGGTTGAGTTAGTAGAGAAGCTCATAAAGAGGGGAGTCGTCCAGCCATTTGAGTAGGTACACCCTAGATGGTAAGGGGTGGTTGCGTAGAGACGGTAGACTTCTGTGTACCGCAAGACGAGGGTTTGAGGAAGGTTATACTTGATGATACACATCGATCGAAGATGACCATTCAACCCAGTAGGGACAAGATGTACCAAGACATGAAGCGAGTTTTCTTTTGGGCCAATATGAAGAAAGACGCGGCCAAGTATGTCGCTAGATGCTTGGTGTGCTAACAAGTGAAAGCGGAACAGAAGAAACCCGGAGGGTTGCTTCACCCGTTGGAAGTTCCGTAATGGGAAGTGGGATAGTGTCTCGTTTGATAACCGAAAGCAAGGAAGGATAATACGGGGATTGGGCTTATGGTAGATAGACTTACTAAGTGTGTCCATTTCATACCCGTGAAGAGCAAGAGGACTATTCCATGTCTAGCTTCAGTTTACCTTCAAGGGATTATTAGATTGCATAGTGTACCTCCCAGTATAGTGAGCGATCGAGATCCTATCTTCACTAGTGAGTTTTGGAGAAGTTTGCAAGAGGCGGTAGGGACTCAGTTGTGTTTGAGCACCGCATCTCATCCTCAGACGGACGGTCAGACCAAGAGGGTGAACCGTATCTAGAAGATCTTTTGAGGTTATGTATTTTGGATTTTGGAGGTACATGGGAAGAGCATCTTCCATTGGTGGAGTTCGCATATAATAGCAGCTTTCAGTCCAGTATTGGTACGACTCCTTTCGAAGCTCTTTATGGAAGGCCTTGTTGATCACCTACATGTTGGTGGGAATCTACGGATTAGATCTTGCTTGGGCCAGATATGGTTAGAGAGACTTCAGAGAAGATGGGTTGGATTCGAAGAAGGATGAAAGCGGCGGAATCTTATGTGGACAAGAGGAGAACATAGCTTGAGTTTGATATTAGAACATGCTTTTTATCAAGGAGTCTCCGTTACGGAATGTGGTTCACTTTGGATCTGTTAGGAAGTGAGTACCAAGGTTTGTAGGGCCATTTCCCATTAAGGAAAGAATTGGACGGATGGCATATAGAGTGGAGTTGCCTGACAGACTTAGTGGTGTACCGGATGTATTTCATGTGTCCCATTTGAGGAAGTGCTTACATGAGACCGCTGAGGTGGTAGAGCCGAGTTTGCTTAAAGAAGCAGAGTTAGAGCGCGATGAGACGATTCGACGAGCTCCTACTCGCATCATTGGGTCAGAGACTAGAAAGTTGAGGATCAGAGAAGTTCAGCTAGTTAGAGTGCAAGGGGGAGATGACGAAAGCAATGCTACTTGGGAGACGGAAGCGAAGATGCGTTCTTTGTATCCATTTCTTTTGGAGAGTATGTCTTTTAACTTCTCCTTTATCGCTTGCCTAGTACTTATCTTATCTTTAGTAGGTCCTCTCGTTAGTCCTGTTTGACCTTTAGATAGGGAAAACCTATGGTTGAAACATGTGTTTGAGACATGTTATGGTTGATGGATGCAAGTGGATGCAAGTGTTTGCTAGTGGTTGCTCGTGGATGCATATATACACACTCTAGGCACTAGATCGGCTCAATCACTTCATATTGCATATTGCATATAATTGTGTGTAGGAAAATATATTTATGGATGTATAATGGTTGTGTTATCACATGGATGATGCATTTTGATGAATGATTGTGCACTCATGTAGATATTGTATGTGTCGATAGGGTTTTCTCGCATACATAATGGATGCATGGCACTATCATGGTTTGCATATGTTCGTACATTAGATAGGGAACATATACACACACTTTTTGCATATGCTCATACATCATTAGAAACTGTTTAAGGACAATGGATGCCCGTGGTTGATGGTTTGAGTAGATGGTTGTTTGGATGGTAGGATATGCATTCTCCTTAGCTTAGAGATTTCGGGGACGAAATCCTTTAAGGAGGGGAGAATGTAACACCCCGAATTTTAGTTAATACTAAAATTCACTAATTACAGGATAAATAATCTCAGATGTGGGAATTGGGGGTAACGGGCTGCGTCATTGCGTTCGTCTCGGAAAAATACGTGAAATAGAGTCCGAGTTTTCGAGAATCGGAGTCCGTATGAAAGAGATATGGACGAACGAAGTTAGGCAGAAGAACCCGGAACAGGCCAGAAATGCACTGGCGCACTTGTGAAGTGCGCCAGAACAAAAATGCACTGGCGCACTTGTGAAGTGCGCCAGTACAAAAATAGACTGGCGCACTTGGGAAGTGCGCCCGTGCCGAGCCAAGAAACCTGCACAGTTTCTAGAGAGTTCTGTGGTTGGGTGCACCAGTTTGGGGTTTGGGCTTGGTCTTAGGGCTGATTTCTGGAGAGTTCCGAGATCTAAGGGTCCTAATCTAATCTAGGGTTAATCTAAGGGTCTAAAATGCAACCTAATCCTATAAATAACACCCTAACCCTACCCTAATTCATTCATAATTAAAACTAGTAACTAAACTATGGCAAAATGAAACTTGATCATGGCCTCCACAAATCAATGAAGAAGAAAGCAAGCTAATCAACCTCTCTAATCAACTTCTAATCCATTTTGAGCATCTTAATCTTCATTTGGAGTGCAAATTGCTAGTGGTGAGTTTCTATCACTTTGATGATCAATTGTTAAGATAAGTAGATTAGGTGTAATGAGACTTATGGTCTTGAATGCGGATTTGTGAGTTTGAATCATTTGAAATGATATGCTAATCTATGTATAATAATAATCCTATGTTGAATATGTAAGTTTATGCAAGTTGGATATGTAAGTTTATGCAAGTTGAATATGTGATTTTATGCAAGATTAAGTATGTGGTATTATGCATGATGAGTAGGTGATTCTATGCATGCTAAGTAGGTGATATTATGCATGATGAGTATGTGATTCTATACATGCTAAGTATATGATATTATGCAAGTTTAGTATGTGATTCTATGCATGCTAAGTATGTGATAATATGCATGATTAATAAGTTGTTTTATGCATATTTAACAAGTGGGTTTATGCATGTTTAACAAGTTCATATGCAAGTTACATGTATGATAATATATGCTATGCAAGTTACATGTATGTTAATATGCAAGATATGCTATGCAAGTTACATGTATGATAATATATGCTATGCAAGTTACATGTATGTTAATATGCAAGATATGCTATGCAAGTTACATGTTTGTTAATATGCAAGTTACATGTATGTTAATATGCAAGATATGCTATGCAAGTTACATGTTTGTTAATATGCAAGTTACATGTATGTTAATATGCAAGATATGCTATGCAAGTTACATGTTTGTTAATATGCAAGTATGTGAATGCTTATGCAAGTTATGTGTATGCTTAAATGCATGTTTAACATGTTAGGCAAGTTGTGAGAATGCTTATATGCAAGTTCAACATGTTATGCAAGTTATGTGTGCTTATGCAAGTTATGTGAATGCTAATATGCAAGTTCAACATGTTATGCAAGATATGTGTATGATAATATGCAAGTTCATATGCAATATGTTATGCAAGTCATGTGCGATAATATGCAAGTTTGGGTTAAATATAGTTGGGTTAATATATGCTCATGTATGCAAGTTGACATTCTCTTAACCCATGACAAAGTTATATGCTAAGATTTGGTTAAACCCATGATGTTTGTGATGGATCTTCCCTTTTATTATGTCGTGAAATGAAAACGATTTGCGTGGGGAACGATGGGGTTAATAAAGATGTTAATAAAAGTATGATTGGGTATGATTAAGCATACCATAAAAACAAATTAACATAAGTGGGAATTTACCTATTGAGTTAGGTCTACCCCATGGGAATTTACCTATTGAGTTAGGTCTACCCATGTTATGAAGAACTTGATATTAATTAGGGATAATTAATATAAATGATGAGGGTAATTAATTAGGTGTAATTAATCGACTAAGACACGAGGTTGGACTCAGTTGTAGCGTAAAACTGCCCGGACCCAACCGGCTTAACCAGTTGCTACAAATGTTAGCCCAATGTGAGAGGTCTTAGGCACAAACTAAATACGTGATTAATGTAAAGACACGAGGTTAGACTCGGTTATGACATAAGGCTGCCCGGACCCAACCGGCTTAACCAGCGGTCATAAAAGATAGTCTAATGTGAGAGGTCTTTATGGGGATCACGGTCTTAATTAATTAAGAAACACTTAACCAAATTAGCATGTAGTGGGACATGAGGGTTAAGTGGGTACCTTGGGTGGCACGTAGTAACTAGTATGGGTGCCTTGGGTGGCATGAGAAAAACTAGTGGGTTGCCTTGGGTAGCAATAGAAAATACGATTAGAATACTTAACCAAAGTGGAACATGGAATTAAACATGATTAAAGGGTTAAGTAAGTGCCTCGGGTGGCATGTGGGAATTAAGTAAATGATTTGGGTGGCATGTGGAAATCTAGTGGGTGCCTTGAAAGGTAATTAAAATATGATTAATGACTTAACCAAAGTATTTATAACATGTAAGTAGACATGGTTAAAGGGGTTAAGTGGGATACACTAGATAAATTAACAAGCTTAAGTGGTAGCTTGTGGGGGCCCATCTCAACCAATATCCCAAACGTATCTTTGTGGGCTCGACCCAAGTCGAGTGACGGGACACGCATATTGGGCTTGACTATAAGAGGCCAAAAACGGGTTAGCGGTGGCAACGTAGGACCAACGGGTTTCATATGCGTGTGTGGACCCGGGCTGGTTAGTAAATCGTTGTTGCATCGTGTAGGTATAAAGCCGTGCACCGTTGATATTATCAGGTTGCCACTTGGGGAAATGATACACCCCATTGTGGGACCAGCACGGGTATCTACGTTAGGGAGCCGATCGCTTGGGAGTAGTGGGTACACCTAGTAATGATAGGGGCAGACGACACCTATGTAGGGGTACTAGAAACTACTGGGTAAAAATTACTAAGTACATTTAGTGGGATCAAACTTTAAGTAGGAATTAATCTTAGGTAGGTATAACTGGTGTGGTGCAGTGTAGGAATTATCTTTGTGTAGGTCTGGGGCGGTGTAATTTAGTAATTATCCTTGGGTGGGTAAATGCGTCTTACGGTTATCTTAGTTTATCCTAAGTTTGCCAAGCTGCTTGGTGTAGCCACGCATCCCCAGGCGTTACCGTATATCGACTTATGTCTTCTCTGGTTATTTTAATGATTGTATTGTTAGGGTTATAGGACTCACTCAGACTTATGTCTGACCCCGTTGTTTTTATCTTTTTTTCCCCAACCCCAGGTTATTAGATTGGGCCTGGTGCTAGTGGGCTTTGTTCGGATTGCTGTATCTATCCTTTGGAGCTTGGACCGTTGAAGTGAAGCCCAGCTTATCTTTTCTTTATGGCTATTAGTTATGTAGAGGGATTATGTACTTCTATTTTATCAAGATGGATATTATGTACTTGACTCTCATTTATGGTTTTGTGATGTAACCAAACATGTATTACTTTCCGCTGCAATGAAATGATGATTTAAATTTTCAAGTATTACTTATATCAGTCTTGTTGTAATTTTACTGTTCTATATTCACTTAAAATACTTCACCGAAACTAAGGCATTCCCCTGGTATGAGTGACCTTAGCGGACGTGGGTGTTACAGTTTCTAAATTTCACGTTCATAGGGAGAGGTTCCCATAAATTTTATCAAAGATAAATTCCTTGAATTTATTCTTTAATCAACTTTTGAATATCAATTCAAACTAGTCGGGATTAGCGAACCTTACCGAAGTAATCATTTGTTTTAAATTCCCAATCCCAACCTATTCATCCCATGAAGTAAAACTGGTAATACTTCATATCTAACACCACAGTGTTATCGGTAAATTCAATTACCATTTCCCGTTCAAATCTAATTAAAGATTTAACTATCGCCTGGAGCAAAACTGGTGATACTCCATTCTCGATTATTTCAATCTAATTAAAGATTCATTAAAACTCCACTTAGTTTTAATCATTAACTGGGTTAAAGAATCAGTGTCATTTAAAAACACAGTTCACGATAAACCCAAAATCACATTCATTAATTATCGGGTTAAAGAACGAGTGTTGTTTAAAACACTGTTCACGATAAACCCAAAAATCAATATCAATTCTATTCCAATTAAATATTATTTAATTGGTAAACTTCATTAAATCTAAATAAAAAGATTTAATCTTTTCTCAACTGGGTTCAAGAACAGTGTTAGTGAAGACACCATTCACGACAAACCCAAATCACATTCGATATTCAATACAAGGCTCTGAATAGAAAATATATCGGCTTATATTCAATGTCGAATTCTACGACTAACAAATGTCGTATTGGAAATAACGATATAAATATATATCTTTCAAATTTCCATAACAACACCTGTATAATCATGAATTCCAACATCGAAATATTCCGAAGACAATTTCGATTCAAATCCACTCCAATGCAATCATTGGAAATTTTGGTTATTTTTAAAACCCTTTTCGAATTCAATTTATTTATTTAAAAATAAATAGAATTATAATTCTAGTTCAAAACTAGTTCATTTCGATAAAAATCTATTTTTATCTTTTCAAATATGGAGTTTTTCATCCCAATCCTTCTCAAATCATTTCTTATGATTTTACACAAATTATTACTATTTTTAATAATTTTATCGAGGCCTGTACAGTCGATTTCCATCAACGGTCATCGAACTGCACTTACAGCGATCTTTTTCAAATTTGATTTGGACATAATCCCAAATCCAACCGTTAGATTTCTAATTTCTAATATTCGTTAGAAAGCTCTTTTCGATACGAACCCAACGGTTTCGGTTTTAGGAGAATCCGACGGTCGGATCTCCCGTAATGTCCGTTTGAAATAAATGGTCGAAATTTACGAACTGCCGCGGCGCGGCGCGTTCTATTCAGGCCATTATATTATATATATTAAATATATAATATATACTTCGTCGATTTTTCTATTCAAAACGAATTATATAAATAGTTTTAAAATTCGTTTCAAAAGCAATTTCAACTTCCATTTCAATTCAAATCAAAATTGAATCCTTCTTTATAAATTCGTTTTAAAATTCATTTCTATTCAATTCAAATTTCAATTCAATTTGAATTCATTTCAATTTGCTTTCAATTCAATTTGAATTCGTTTTCAACTCAATTCTTTTCGAAATCGTTTTCAATTCATTTCATTTCGAAATCGTTTTCAATTCAATTCATTTTGAAATCGTTTTCAATTCAATTCATTTCGAAATCGTTTTCAATTCAATTTATTTCGAAATCGTTTTCAATTCATTTCGAAATCGTTATATACTCAATTCATTTCGAAATCGTTATATATTCAATTCATTTCGAAATCGTTTTCAATTCAATTTATTTCAAAATATTCGATTTCGAAATCACTTTTCAATATTCATTTCAAAAGGAATGACATCGATATAAATATCGTTTACGTCAAAATGGCGTCAATCTAATCGACACGGCTTCATAAATTTCTATTTTCAAATATTATATTTCAAATATTTCTTTTTCAAAATAGTTGTCATTATCAAAATATTTCGTTCAACCCATGACCAATCTCAAAGGATGAGTACAGTCAACACATGAACTTTTATTTTATATTGATAAAGATGTAAATTTTATTATCAAAATATTTCGTTCAACACATGACCAATCTCAATGAATGAGTATTGTCAACACATGAACTTTTATTTTATATTGATAAAGATGTAAATTTTATTATCAAAATATTTCGTTCAACACATGACCAATCTCAATGAATGAGTATTGTCAACACATGAACTTTTATTTTATATTGATAAAGATGTAAATTTTATTATCAAAATATTTCGTTCAACACATGACCAATCTCAATGAATGAGTATTGTCAACACATGAACTTTTATTTTATAGTATTCTTTATTTTTCAAATTGGAATGAGGCCCAATCAATTACCATATAAAGTTAATTATATGGATTTTCATACAACACATGTATAATAGCATTGAAAAATAATCAACCATCAACCAAAGTGCACTACACTGTATAAGCATCAAATATAGATATCTAACGCTTATAACAGCCTGTCAATCAATCGATCGACATATTCAATCAATCAGGATGAGTGAACTTCAAATTTCATCCCAACACCCGTGTGGGGTTTCAAACAATCACACGCATATTTTATTTGTGCAGTTGGGCGATGTGTAAAATTTATCGTCCCAATCAACGTCATTCAAATAGGTGTACATAAACAAACCGTTCGGTTTATAAATGAATATTTTATTTTATTCACTTCACGTTAAAAATTATATTTTTAACGATAAAACATTTTATTCCAACCTATGAATTTCTGTTCAATTCATTTATTCAATAAAATGATATTTTTATTTTTCTAACTTATTTTAGAAAATTTCGGCGGCATAACGGCACGATACTAGAAACGGGACAAGGCCTAGCCTTATCCCCGATCTAGTGAAGGCCCACGCCATTCACACATCAATCAAAATCACCAAACAACCAATTCAAATCACATCATATAACTAATCTATGCAACCAAACAAACAAGTCCATGGTCTGTGGACGATTGTGTCGGGTGCTACTAAGCACCGTCTGCATCCTAGTATATATATATATATCTAGAAAAATTAAATTGAAAGGTGAGAAGTTCTCACCGATAGCTATCCAAACATCCTGACTCTACTTCGATATAGATCTTCTTCGCTCTCGCCTTTTTGACATCTTCGTTGTCCGCTTTCACTACATATGTAAAAATCGAATTTTTACCTCGCTATTCCATATATAAAAATCATATTTTTATTTCACTACACATATAAAGGTGATATTTTTAATTCTCTATATGAACAAAAATCATATTTTTACCACTTCTATATAGTAAAGATTATATTTTTAATACTTTAAAAATATAAAAATCATATTTTTATTACGAAGTTCAATATATAAAAATCATATTTTTATTTCGAAGTTCAATATATAAAAATCATATTTTTATTTCGAAGTTCAATATATAAAAATCATATTTTTATTTCGAAGTTCAATATATAAAAATCATATTTTTATTTCGAAGTTCAATATATAAAAATCATATTTTTATTTCGAAGTTCAATATATAAAAATCATATTTTTATTTCGAAGTTCAATATATAAAAATCATATTTTTATTTCGAAGTTCAATATATAAAAATCATATTTTTATTTCGAAGTTCAATATATAAAAATCATATTTTTATTTCGAAGTTCAATATATAAAAATCATATTTTTATTTCGAAGTTCAATATATAAAAATCATATTTTTATTTTCTAAACAGTACTAATTTTATATTATACTATGTTTTTATATTTTCAAAACTATGCCTATTTTTATTTGAAAAACAATAATATTTTATTTAAAAAAAACAATTCTATTTCTACTTTGAAAACCATTTCATTTTTACCTTTTACCAATTTAATTTAACACACCTAATTTTATTTTATTTTCAAAAACACATTTAAAAACAATGTTAATTTTCTTTTATTTAAAAACCCTGTATATGTTAAATAAAAGAATCAGTAAAATTAAATAAAGAAATAAACCTTTCTTCCACCTTCAGACCCGTTCAAACGGATTTACTCCCCGCCGTTGACTTCTTTGACCAAGAACCGCCGCCTCCCTGTCAGACCAGCCGTTGATCAGCCCCCTCCACCTTGCTCGTCATCGAAATCCGCACCTTAGGCTCCCTCTTCTGACCAACTCGAGATCCCCCAGGAGCCGCTACTTCACCTCCAACGCCTCGACTTAGCGGCGGCGGAGTCTTGGGCATCTGGGCGTCGAATAGGAGATGAGATGATGGGGGTTAAAGCGGAGGGGGTCGCGGGGTTGGAGTCGACGGCCTGGGGGGGTTGCGACGTCGGTCATCGACGATGGAGGGTGGATCGAGATTGGGTTTTGGGGTTTTTTTTTTCTTTTGTTTTATTTTCTGAATTGTGACGGGGAAGGAAGGAAAAAAAAGGGGGGGAGGTATATGAAAAAGGATTTATATATTTAGTTTAATTTTAATTTATTTTCTTCTTATAGTTGACTTTTGTCCCGAACCCCGAATCGATCCCAACGAATGTCGCTACTTGCTAATTACCCCCATTCCGAACACAATGGGATATGTATCGCAGGCCAATTTGATCGTTATGATCTGTTTTCATTAAATTTACATTTAAATCTATATATTCAATTTTTAACGTGCATTTCAAATTACCGGGGTCACATACTAACTCTAAAAATTCCATAAAAATATTTTCTAGCTCCGTATTGACGATACGGTCCTAACAAAACTAATTTCGTCGAATTCTGAGACCGTTTGAAAAATGGCCATTTTCCAGTCGATTAAAATCAACTGAAACTGGTCAAACGCGTTTTCCTTTGCCACGCTCACATATTGATTCGAAAAATTATGAAATTTGGAATCTAGCAATAACTTTACACTGCGGACCCAACAAAACTAGTTTCGTCGAAATCCGAGGTCGTTTGCAAAATTGCTATTTTTAAGGGCCTTATATATATAAAAATATATATAAATTCCACAGCGACTATTTCTAATTTTAAACTGGACATATCTTATCATTTCTAAGATGAAATCTCAGTTTGTTAACTTCGTTACAAAGATATAGTTATACAGATTCAAATATTTCTTGTTTCGTTCAATTCTGACTTATATTGAATTCTGTATATTCATTTGAAATTAGAAATCGAATTTTCGAACTACCGCGCCATTTTCAATTCCTTTTATAATTATATATAATTATTATATATTCTAACGACGACGTATATAATATATACGTTCTAATTATATTCAAAATAAATTTCTCGTCGATATTATTTAAAATAATTCATTTTAAATATTCAAAATTCGCTAAAATTGACAAAATAAAAATTTCAAACTGGCTCGCATTTTACGGGTTGTTACAATCTCCCCCACTTAAAACTTTTCGTCCCCGAAAAGGAACAAAGTCGAAAGTGGTTTGATTAATCAGCTCTACGTTCGATCTGGCTTCCATTCTCCAACTCTTCAGTTTCTGAGAATTTTCAAAATTTCAAAAATTTGGCTAACACCCTAAATTTTTGAAAAATTTCGCCATAACCTCCCCTGCACCGGGAGCATCGGGGAATTTCAAATAGCTTCCCCGGTCCTTCAGATCTCAAAAAGAAAAAGAAAAAGCCAAGCGGCTAGCCAATAGGCTCACAAAATCATCATCACCCAAACAAAACAGGAAATTATGTAGTAAACATGTACCTATTTGTCGGGCAAACAAATTTTATTCTCGGCTCTAGCCTCCTTGCTATGACCTGTTCAATGATATACATGTATATGCAAGCAAATGCGACCAAATTTCAATACAAGTCAATATTTGATTCAGTTAGGCATAAATGGTTAAAATTAGCAAACAATTAAACAAACAACACAAACATCAATCAATTAATGAATTTAATGTTTCAAATTGATAATTTTGATACATATACAAAAATCATGTTTTTGATGCCAATTCACAACAATAGGCCCTATCTAATTTTTGGTTCTCACACCAGTCTAATGGAAATATATAGATATCACACCTTCGTCACACGAATATAAATTCTGACGATGAGTACTCAACCATCAGAATCCTCTTCGGGAAACTAGAGTATGATTCTATATCTATCCAATATATTAAAACTTCGAATACACGCGGATCAGACGTATACGCAAAATCTTTATATACTGGACTGTCCAACTCAATATAAATAAATAACCAAATACGAATAGTTGATTTAGATTTTCAAAACAAAATTTGTTTTCATTTGAAAAATATACTCTTCACACTCGTTCTAGGATACTACTGATCCCATCTCTAACGAGTCACTCTCGTTGGATATTACTAATCCAATATCTGATGAATTCTTTCGTAAGGTTCTAATGTGCCTTGTTCTCTGAGCTTTGTAAACCAAAGCTCTGATACCAACTGTGACGGCAAGGAATTTCGCTCGGTCCGAACCAGTCGCTAAACCGATCCAGGCCGCTCGAAACGCCCTATCGTTTGAGAACAGGACAAAACAGAACGCATACAGAAGAACATTTCATTGTATATTACAACAATGCATCAGATTACAAGAATATACAGAGTACAAATGAATATTACACAGAAATATCAGAGATTTAAATTACATTTAAATACATAGCAGCGGAAAATAATACAATACACAACTAGAAGTAGATATACGGATACAAAGCTTTTCGGATATCGTTCCAGCTGTAAACCAGGATCCTGTGAATATAAATCTGCAAAACCGAAACTACTAGCTGCCCGTGTCAAAATAAGGGCACCCAGAGTTTAGGTTAAAACAATAAACTCCAGGTCAGTCATGTGACTGGTGTGAGAACTAAAACAGTTATTATTCTTTATTTTAAAAGTTAGGTAAATCAAGGAACCACGCCGTATAACACGGAACGGGTTTCCTCCCAAGAATACCAGTGCATAAATAAACAGCACAATGCTAAATAAAGAAAAATGAAGCTGTTATAAGACCCAGGTCCTATCACACAATGCAACGCAAGCCGGGGGATAGGGTTTTCCCTTATAACAGCCAAAGAATGCTTGATACGTTTAAAACAAATCATTTGATACTATAATAAGTGCATAGTGTATAAAACAACTTCAAATCATAAGTATCAATCATAGGCGACATGAGCGTCCCATGCCACTATGTCGCCATATATAGGTTTACAAATAAAACCGCAAAGTCACGTATTTGGAAATTGGATTTCCATCTATGAACCGAGGCAAAAGATAGTCCTCAACCGATTCGAGACTGTCTAGCCCGAGCCTCAGGAACAGCCGCAACTGCCCCTTGGAGCGACAGGGCCGGTCCACACGGAGTGGATTATTATGCCTGAACAATACGTCTCCCCACCCTATGGGGTGTAAGTCTGGTCCGTCAGCCGACCAGAATGCATTCGGCCGAAACCGATATAACCGAGGCGCCTCGCAACCGCAACAACCACATAAGTCAAACTCGTCAGGGCGTGTAAAATCACTGACGCCACTTCTAGCTAGAAAGAAACGCAAGTCCTCCCTGAGGTCCGTCTCCCGTTTTTGGTTCATACCGGGTGTGAAACACGCGAGGTAAACGTTACACAAAGCTACGCCACAAAGGCCGTGCTTTGATCATCACCACAAGACTCTGCTTTTCAACAGAAGCCTCAATCAATTGCCACTTAGGCATGCCACACAGGCAATTCACTCCATGCGTTTGACATTCATCAATATATAACCCCTGAGCTCGTACGTCTCAGAGAAGGGCGTTAAGCAAGAGAATAAATTCTCCGCCGCCAAACAGATATATATTTAATGGAGATCAATCACACGGACTAAAATCCAATGTCAGACACACAGTCCATTTACAAGTCCGTTCTGGGTCTGAACGAAACCGGAGGCACCTAGTACCCCGCATATCCATCGATCTCCAAGTACGTCTGGACGATCACTGACTGTTTCCATCTTCTTGGGTGTACAGCCCAATCAAGATCATCAGTAATTACCCAAACGACGTGAAGACCTCCGGTCTTCGACCATCGTCTTCATCTTCGACTTATCGTCGTATCAGTTATTCAGAATGGGATAAACCCGGTCTTTCCGAATAACTCGCGTATATTTTAAATAAGTGTTACACAAACACAACATACGCCTCATTCCAATTCATTAGTCACTAACCGTAAATTAATCAAGAGAATAATTCCCCAAACATTAACCCCGAAGGCCAAAACCAACATCAGATCAATATCCAGAAAACCATTCTGCTTGGCTAACCGACAGTTAGTTTCTAAATTTCACGTTCATAGGGAGAGGTTCCCATAAATTTTATCAAAGATAAATTCCTTGAATTTATTCTTTAATCAACTTTTGAATATCAATTCAAACTAGTCGGGATTAGCGAACCTTACCGAAGTAATCATTTGTTTTAATTTCCCAATCCCAACCTATTCATCCCATGAAGTAAAACTGGTAATACTTCATATCTAACACCACAGTGTTATCGGTAAATTCAATTACCATTTCCCGTTCAAATCTAATTAAAGATTTAACTATCGCCTGGAGCAAAACTGGTGATACTCCATTCTCGATGATTTCAATCTAATTAAAGATTCATTAAAACTCCACTTAGTTTTAATCATTAACTGGGTTAAAGAATCAGTGTCATTTAAAAACACAGTTCACGATAAACCCAAAATCACATTCATTAATTATCGGGTTAAAGAACGAGTGTTGTTTAAAACACTGTTCACGATAAACCCAAAAATCAATATCAATTCTATTCCAATTAAATATTATTTAATTGGTAAACTTCATCAAATCTAAATAAAAAGATTTAATCTTTTCTCAACTGGGTTCAAGAACAGTGTTAGTGAAGACACCATTCACGACAAACCCAAATCACATTCGATATTCAATACAATGCTCTGAATAGAAAATATATCGGCTTATATTCAATATCGAATTCTACGACTAACAAATGTCGTATTGGAAATAACGATATAAATATATATCTTTCAAATTTCCATAACAACACCTGTATAATCACGAATTCCAACATCGAAATATTCCGAAGTCAATTTCGATTCAAATCCACTCCAATGCAATCATTGGAAATTTTGGTTATTTTTAAAACCCTTTTCGAATTCAATTTATTTATTTAAAAATAAATAGAATTATAATTCTAGTTCAAAACTAGTTCATTTCGATAAAAATCTATTTTTATCTTTTCAAATATGGAGTTTTTCATCCCAATTCTTCTCAAATCATTTCTTATGATTTTACACAAATTATTACTATTTTTAATAATTTTATCGAGGCCTGTACAGTCGATTTCCATCAACGGTCATCGAACTGCACTTACAGCGATCTTTTTCAAATTTGATTTGGACATAATCCCAAATCCAACCGTTAGATTTCTAATTTCTAATATTCGTTAGAAAGCTCTTTTCGATACGAACCCAACGGTTCCGGTTTTAGGAGAATCCGACGGTCGGATCTCCCGTAATGTCCGTTTGAAATAAATGGTCGAAATTTACGAACTGCCGCGGCGCGGCGCGTTTTATTCAGGCCATTATATTATATATATTATATACATAATATATACTTCGTCGATTTTTCTATTCAAAACGAATTATATAAATAGTTTTAAAATTCGTTTCAAAAGCAATTTCAACTTCCATTTCAATTCAAATCAAAATTGAATCCTTCTTTATAAATTCGTTTTAAAATTCATTTCTATTCAATTCAAATTTCAATTCAATTTGAATTCATTTCAATTTGCTTTCAATTCAATTTGAATTCGTTTTCAACTCAATTCTTTTCGAAATCGTTTTCAATTCATTTCATTTCGAAATCGTTTTCAATTCAATTCATTTTGAAATCGTTTTCAATTCAATTCATTTCGAAATCGTTTTCAATTCAATTTATTTCGAAATCGTTTTCAATTCATTTCGAAATCGTTATATATTCAATTCATTTCGAAATCGTTATATATTCAATTCATTTCGAAATCGTTTTCAATTCAATTTATTTCAAAATATTCGATTTCGAAATCACTTTTCAATATTCATTTCAAAAGGAATGACATCGATATAAATATCGTTTACGTCAAAATGGCGTCAATCTAATCGACACGGCTTCATAAATTTCTATTTTCAAATATTATATTTCAAATATTTCTTTTTCAAAATAGTTGTCATTATCAAAATATTTCGTTCAACCCATGACCAATCTCAAAGGATGAGTACTGTCAACACATGAACTTTTATTTTATATTGATAAAGATGTAAATTTTATTATCAAAATATTTCGTTCAACACATGACCAATCTCAATGAATGAGTATTGTCAACACATGAACTTTTATTTTATATTGATAAAGATGTAAATTTTATTATCAAAATATTTCGTTCAACACATGACCAATCTCAATGAATGAGTATTGTCAACACATGAACTTTTATTTTATATTGATAAAGATGTAAATTTTATTATCAAAATATTTCGTTCAACACATGACCAATCTCAATGAATGAGTATTGTCAACACATGAACTTTTATTTTATAATATTCTTTATTTTTCAAATTGGAATGAGGCCCAATCAATTACCATATAAAGTTAATTATATGGATTTTCATACAACACATGTATAATAGCATTGAAAAATAATCAACCATCAACCAAAGTGCACTACACTGTATAAGCATCAAATATAGATATCTAACGCTTATAACAGCCTGTCAATCAATCGATCGACATATTCAATCAATCAGGATGAGTGAACTTCAAATTTCATCCCAACACCCGTGTGGGGTTTCAAACAATCACACGCATATTTTATTTGTGCAGTTGGGCGATGTGTAAAATTTATCGTCCCAATCAACGTCATTCAAATAGGTGTACATAAACAAACCGTTCGGTTTATAAATGAATATTTTATTTTATTCACTTCACGTTAAAAATTATATTTTTAACGATAAAACATTTTATTCCAACCTATGAATTTCTGTTCAATTCATTTATTCAATAAAATGATATTTTTATTTTTCTAACTTATTTTAGAAAATTTCGGCGGCATAACGGCACGATACTAGAAACGGGACAAGGCCTAGCCTTATCCCCGGTCTAGTGAAGGCCCACGCCATTCACACATCAATCAAAATCACCAAACAACCAATTCAAATCACATCATATAACTAATCTATGCAACCAAACAAACAAGTCCATGGTCTGTGGACGATTGTGTCGGGTGCTACTAAGCACCGTCTGCATCCTAGTATATATATATATATCTAGAAAAATTAAATTGAAAGGTGAGAAGTTCTCACCGATAGCTATCCAAACATCCTGACTCTACTTCGATATAGATCTTCTTCGCTCTCGCCTTTTTGACATCTTCGTTGTCCGCTTTCACTACATATGTAAAAATCGAATTTTTACCTCGCTATTCCATATATAAAAATCATATTTTTATTTCACTACACATATAAAGGTGATATTTTTAATTCTCTATATGAACAAAAATCATATTTTTACCACTTCTATATAGTAAAGATTATATTTTTAATACTTTAAAAATATGAAAATCATATTTTTATTACGAAGTTCAATATATAAAAATCATATTTTTATTTTGAAGTTCAATATATAAAAATCATATTTTTATTTCGAAGTTCAATATATAAAAATCATATTTTTATTTCGAAGTTCAATATATAAAAATCATATTTTTATTTCGAAGTTCAATATATAAAAATCATATTTTTATTTCGAAGTTCAATATATAAAAATCATATTTTTATTTCGAAGTTCAATATATAAAAATCATATTTTTATTTCGAAGTTCAATATATAAAAATCATATTTTTATTTCGAAGTTCAATATATAAAAATCATATTTTTATTTCGAAGTTCAATATATAAAAATCATATTTTTATTTCGAAGTTCAATATATAAAAATCATATTTTTATTTCGAAGTTCAATATATAAAAATCATATTTTTATTTCGAAGTTCAATATATAAAAATCATATTTTTATTTTCTAAACAGTACTAATTTTATATTATACTATGTTTTTATATTTTCAAAACTATGCCTATTTTTATTTGAAAAACAATAATATTTTATTTAAAAAAAACAATTCTATTTCTACTTTGAAAACCATTTCATTTTTACCTTTTACCAATTTAATTTAACACACCTAATTTTATTTTATTTTCAAAAACACATTTAAAAACAATGTTAATTTTCTTTTATTTAAAAACCCTGTATATGTTAAATAAAAGAATCAGTAAAATTAAATAAAGAAATAAACCTTTCTTCCACCTTCAGACCCGTTCAAACGGATTTACTCCCCGCCGTTGACTTCTTTGACCAAGAACCGCCGCCTCCCTGTCAGACCAGCCGTTGATCAGCCCCCTCCACCTTGCTCGTCATCGAAATCCGCACCTTAGGCTCCCTCTTCTGACCAACTCGAGATCCCCCAGGAGCCGCTACTTCACCTCCAACGCCTCGACTTAGCGGCGGCGGAGTCTTGGGCATCTGGGCGTCGAATAGGAGATGAGATGATGGGGGTTAAAGCGGAGGGGGTCGCGGGGTTGGAGTCGACGGCCTGGGGGGGTTGCGACGTCGGTCATCGACGATGGAGGGTGGATCGAGATTGGGTTTTGGGTTTTTTTTTTCTTTTGTTTTATTTTCTGAATTGTGACGGGGAAGGAAGGAAAAAAAAGGGGGGGAGGTATATGAAAAAGGATTTATATATTTAGTTTAATTTTAATTTATTTTCTTCTTATAGTTGACTTTTGTCCCGAACCCCGAATCGATCCCAACGAATGTCGCTACTTGCTAATTACCCCCATTCCGAACACAATGGGATATGTATCGCAGGCCAATTTGATCGTTATGATCTGTTTTCATTAAATTTACATTTAAATCTATATATTCAATTTTTAACGTGCATTTCAAATTACCGGGGTCACATACTAACTCTAAAAATTCCATAAAAATATTTTCTAGCTCCGTATTGACGATACGGTCCTAACAAAACTAATTTCGTCGAATTCTGAGACCGTTTGAAAAATGGCCATTTTCCAGTCGATTAAAATCAACTGAAACTGGTCAAACGCGTTTTCCTTTGCCACGCTCACATATTGATTCGAAAAATTATGAAATTTGTAATCTAGCAATAACTTTACACTGCGGACCCAACAAAACTAGTTTCGTCGAAATCCGAGGTCGTTTGCAAAATTGCTATTTTTAAGGGCCTTATATATATAAAAATATATATAAATTCCACAGCGACTATTTCTAATTTTAAACTGGACATATCTTATCATTTCTAAGATGAAATCTCAGTTTGTTAACTTCGTTACAAAGATATAGTTATACAGATTCAAATATTTCTTGTTTCGTTCAATTCTGACTTATATTGAATTCTGTATATTCATTTGAAATTAGAAATCGAATTTTCGAACTACCGTGCCATTTTCAATTCCTTTTATAATTATATATAATTATTATATATTCTAACGACGACGTATATAATATATACGTTCTAATTATATTCAAAATAAATTTCTCGTCGATATTATTTAAAATAATTCATTTTAAATATTCAAAATTCGCTAAAATTGACAAAATAAAAATTTCAAACTGGCTCGCATTTTACGGGTTGTTACAGAACCATTATAAGATAGAAGAAGAACAAAAATAACAACACAGAATCTCACATCGTAGTGGAATAAAATATAATATATATATAACAACCTTTAAATACAGAATTCTGTACCATATATACATATCATCATCAAAGTAGAACACAACACATCACAGCAGAAATGAACGGTAGATATCTAACGCTGAAGCCTCTTGCTCCAAGCTACTCCAAGGGTATCTACAAACACCTGAACTACATGACTGCCAATGCAAATTTGGGCACCCAAGAGTTTAGGGTAAAACAAAACAAATAAACTTCGAGTCAGTCATGGGACTTGTGTTAGTAAACTCTAATCATTTGATTTACTTTGAAAATCCTTTATAAAGAAAAGATAATCATAAGACCGATCCATACATAAACATTATGGTTTTTACCTTACAATAACCATAAACATTCTTTATGTCACAACTATTCTGATATTACATTAGTGTCTATATCATATAAATAGCAATCTAGCGGAACGCTTACATCTCACGTTCCATATATATTGTATACAATAAAAAACCATAGGCGCTTATTGGATAATGGATTTCCAATTATGACAAGGTATGGAACCACCTTCCAATAGTGTATCTCTAAAGAGGAGTACACTAGGTTCAACAAGAATATATTGCAACCCGACCACACATGACCGACCACTCATTCCACATGAGTGTACTAAATGTATTATCACCAATGGTTGTGATCAGCAACCGTTATCAAAAGCATACAACAGTGATAGAATAAGAAATAAATGAATTTTCTCTAGATCAGGTGATAATACACCCTAATTGGAGCGACCCACATAGGCATGCTGCCTGTCCAATTTTTATCATTCCGAATGATTAGGCTTGAGGCTACAATTAAATTTTTGGCCATTTCATTCACGTTAAATGCCACATTGTCAGTTCTGTTAATCACTAATTGATTTGCAGAAATTAACTTTGGGTTTTAAGCTAAAGAAGTTACTTCTCTGCCATCATACCCCATATATTTGTAAAAACCATCATACGTAATCATTGGAAATACCCTGTCAAACATTCGCCCATACAAGTCCATTCTGAGTCTGAACGAAACCGAAGGCACTATCTCCATTAATCCATGTTAGACAATTTCTGCCTAGAACTAACAGAAAAATCCCTTGCACTTTACTCCATCTTCGATTGTCTTCAAAATAATCTGATTCACGAAACTTATGCCAATATGGAGTGGTTTCGGATAAAAATCCAACCTGTATCTCTATATTGACAACGATAGCACTTAATTGGCTAGAATTCTGATAGTGCGTTATTTAACTACCGAAGGACGAACAATCATCCAAAAACCTTATTTTCGAAAGGAAATACTATTGATTTGCATCAAAAATCACTAAGCCCTTTTAATTAATATTTCATTAATTAAATTCTTCTCAGTATTCATTTCAAATCTCCTTACCAAGATATTTTTCAAACCCGCTTGGATTCTCACTATACTTGGAAAACATTTCCATATTTCACAAGATACTTTATTTTCTACAATTAGAAAATATTTCTTATTATCGTTGGAAAAACATTCCGTTCACTTATCTCTTTCATAGAACCATTTATTTTCTATAGTTAGAAAATATTATATTGAAAACCCATTTATAAAATATTGGTTTCAAACCGATAGAAATCCATTTCATTACTTCTCTTTAAATTTTATTAACCAATTTGGTTTCCAATTCCATATGCAGTCGATAAATCGATTTCAGTTATCAAATTTCTTTAAAAAAATTCTAAAACTTTAAATTTTCGAAAATTTAGCCAGTGCCTCCTCTGTGCGGCTCAACTTGTACAACTACAAATCACCTCTCTAGGGCTTTTCCGTTCAAAAGGAAAATCAAAAAACCAAGCGGCTTGACTAACAAGCTCACAAAATTCTCATACTGAATTAAATATGTACCTATTTCAAGTATTCAATTAATTTCCTTCATCCACTTCAATCCATACTTGTTTAACATACATTCATCCATTCCTAATTTATTCCGAAACAATTCAACACTTTTAATTTAATCACTTTCCATTTGCTAATTAATATTCTAATTAGCTCCTTTACTTATCCACTTTTAATTTGAACATATCGTGTTCAAATATATTTTTGTTCGCTTGTAAACCAGTCGAATTCCATTTTTGACTCAAGTTTCATTTTTTATTTTGAAATTAAATTTCACAAACTCGATATACTTAATTAAAGTTAAGTTCGATCCAAAGCTCTAATAACTAATTACTTTTCTAATTAGTTAACTTTATCCAAAAACTAAAAATCTGATTTTTGTTTCAAAATTTAATTCATTTACTCCACTCGAGCTCGTATTTATTTGATTACTCAAGCTTTTACTAATGGAAATATAAGTTTTATTCACTAAAAACCCTTTTATTTTATTAACTAAGTCGTTATGGTTTATAAACGATTATACCGCGATTTTTTTGAAAATTTGATTTTGACATAACTAAAAGTCTATAAGATGAAATCCAAAATTTTCTCTTCCATTGGAAAATTATAATTCAATAGATTCAGACGATTCTTGTTTCAAAGAAATCTGGCTTATATTGAGTTCTATATTCTCAGTTGAAGTTAAAACATAAAAGTACGAACTATCGCGCTATGGCGAGCTTGTTTTAATTGAATTTAAATATAAACGTTTAAAATTCGTTTATCAAATCAATTCCAACCCATTTCCTATTTATTTTAATATATATTAAGTCCGTCTTCCAAATCCAACTTAAAATTTCCGATCATCCTAAATCATCAACTATTTCATTCAAAATTCATCACTCGGTTATAAATTTATTCACAACTATATTTTCTATACTAAATTCCAATTCCCTTGGAAATATATTATTTTATAAAAATTGACATAATTAATAGAATTCCAATTATAGATCCCCTGGATTTATCTCAATTCAGTTTATATTTTGAATTCCAGAATAAAATTTATCTTTCCTTTTTGAAACGATTCCCAATTCCTTTTTATTCTAATAACTCCCATTTATAGAAATTCTTTTACTTACAAAATCCTATTATATGTTTAAATCCGTTTAAGGCCCAACATGAGTTATGATATGGTTTATAATCCCATATGGACTTCAATATATTTATAAAATGTAGATCAAAACCAATATAATTTCACTCTTCCTATTTCATTGTATATTTATGTTACTTCTTCGTAACTTCCTCATTTGAATAATTGCATTTTAAGAAAATATTTTATTATTATAAAACTTATATATATAAATATAGAATCTAATTCATATTTTAAATTATTGGAAATTCTAACTTCTTAAAAATATTAAATTTTAAATTATGGTTTCTACTATTCAAATTTCCTTTTTGGAGAAAAGCTATTTTTATAAAATCCAACATAGTTGGATTCAAATTATAAATCCCTCAGACTTATCTCAATTCCATTCACATTCTAAACATCGGAATAAATTTCATCGTTTCCTTTTTGAAATGATTTCTGATTTTCTTTTTTAAATTCACTCTTGAATTTACATTCCCAAATTATCCAATGATAATTATTTCACTTCATTTATAAACATCATTTATAAATTTACCTACTTGTTTTTAATTATTAAAATAAATTTATTTTTCCTAGCCCATTCGAAATTCGGTTTCTATTTTGGAAAAATGAATTTCCTCTAAAATCTCAAAATCCTTTCTTATAATATTTTAAATATCAATATTTAGGGTCGGTGCTATTCAAACATCCAAACACAACAAAATCTATCACAGAACATCTAACACATCATATACCACCGTATATAAATGAAAACAAACAATAATAAATTCGAGGCGAGATATCGCGGTATAGAAAGTCATCCGCTATAATGCGGGGCACATAGTATCTCATCCGCTAAATTGTTCGGGAATATCCAACTACCAACCTTAAGTATAACTATATATATAATGACAGTTAATTGATAATAAATTATCAAGGCATCCAAACAACCAATAATTATTTTTAACTACTTAAAAATGAATTCTAAATATTAAAATCTGCATGAGTTTACTTACCTTGGTTTTATTCGTAATCTATGAAAGCTCTGCACTTGATGATGCTCATTGAGGTTCAGTTTTTGTACCTCAAACACATTTACTACTTTATCTAGTCCACGAAACGCGTTATCTTAAATGCCATTCAAGTTATCAAAATATGCGTTATCTTTGAATATTAACAAGCTAAAAGGCATCAATAACACAGAACAAGGTGCTTTCGTTGAATTATTTTGCAACTGTGAATGTGGATTGAAATCAGTGACAATTGGTGACTAGAGAGATAAGATTGCAACGACAGTGAAATAAGTAGAACCATCTTACCCTCATCACCTCCCGGTCGTCGATTACTGTGACGACCGCCCCATATCTTCTGCACCGAACTAAGGAATGGTATGTTTTATGACATGCCAGATCGATATGGGATGAACATCAGGGTAGATTAACTTGAAATATAACCCTTCATATAACTCACAGCGCATGGATAATATATAATAATAAATATACAACATGGTATAACAGTGAATCATAACTGAACAGTAAATAAAATCTTCCTAAAACCATGGAATCTCGAGTACAATACATCACAGTACATGAATCTATGAATACAATATGCCTCACTACATCCCTCAGAGTATTAATGGCCATCAACATAAAGTGGAAATAAAAAAGAAAACACTAAATAGATAGGTAGTAATAGTACGCCAGTCTCTTGCTTGTCACCGAACAACATCATCAGCACCAAACCTGCTACATGCTTGTCAGTCTGCTCATCTACAACATTGATGAACAACCCAAGATAGAAAAAGAAAAACATAAAACCTTGAGTCAGACAATAGTTTTAGTGAGCGATAAAATAACAAACAACAGTTACACAAGATAATATGAGTATAGGTAGATCAACCATCTAATCTGCCTAGAAACCAATGAGTAAACATGTGAAAACCATCAACCACATGCCATTACAGAATAGGGAAGGATAAGCCCCAGTCCCGCTTCTCTTCAACATCCTACGGTGATATCCTACCCAGAAAAAAATAGAGAAGAAGGCACACAATCAACCATAACATACAATATCCAAGCTATCATTGACTACAGCCTTGAATCCATCGATAATCAAACTTGCTTTCCACGACCAAAAGGGCTAATGGAAAATTCCCGGTTCTAGCCAAACTACCATACGCAATCGTGACTCGTATGTTTGCCTTACTCAGTGAAGACAACTAGGCCTATCATTATTGCCCAAGGTACACAATCTATCGAATCTGATCCTAATGGGCGTCTCTACAATACCCATGATTTGAGTTTTCTAGAACACTTCGATTACCGATGATTCCTTAGCGCTTCAAACATGTCAAGCCTTTCATCTCGGCGTCTTAATTCATTTCTCGAACCATTCCATTATTATCCATGATTGACTCACATCCTGTCAATCAATCATCATACTTGATCGTATATCGAATCACGACTAATGTCACATCAATCCGGCTCCGAGCACTCCAACGTGAGTTCACAATCGAAACATCATTCATCATTGAATTGAGCATCGATCATTTGAAGATCGTTCATCGCCAAATTTCACTAGCAACCCCCGGAAGCCACCAAAACCAAGTTCCAAAAGTTTCACCACCATCCATCAAGGTATGATGGATCGGTATCGGTTCATGCACTTAGTGAAAATTCACTAAGTGTTTGGCTCTGGTCCGTCCATGTCTTGAGAGCATCCTACCGGGCCATTTTCCAACCATTTCGACCTTCCTATAGAAATTTCCGCCAGTCCATCCATGTCTCGAATAATCATCCTTCAACCTATCCCAAATCTCTTCCGAATGCCTTAAAAATTTGCAAATAACCCCGATTTACCATCATCAACACATGCCACAAAAGTCGCCGCCATCCGACCTTCCCTTATGGATCGGTACCGGTCATGATAGACCAGTACCAGTCCATGCAATTAGCTTTTCTAGGCATGAAAATTTTCGTTCCCTAATCCCTCATCTTCCAAAGCGCCTCTACCAAGTTTCGTTTAATCCGATCATATGAACCTCTGATTTGCTTTGTTCTTCAATCTTATATTTCTACGGTAAACAATCTAACATACAACTCAAGCAATTGAACCAAAACAGTCATTATTACTGTAATACATGATCATACAAGCAAATCCAAATTATCACATCATATAACAATAAATCAATGAAATTGTAGATCTAAACATACCTAAAATCATGATTAACATATGAATTTCCAGTTTAATAGGTTAACTTAGAACTTGTGAATATTCCTAGATCTGAGATGAACTTGTATGAATTGACTTAGGGTCATTTAAACATACTTGAATGAAATTATCAAAGATCTAACCCATACAACCCTCTACTTTTGTGTGAGAGATATCTATCACTCATCTAATCCCTATTTCAATGTAAATTCGATGATATTAGACCTGGACAGCGCCGATAATCTTCGAATTTGATGCAATTTGATGTTATCTAACTTCCCTTGACAATGTTCAATCTTCTAGATGCAATCTACGATGAATATGAATGAAAAAATGGAGAATGAGGGATTTAGGTTTAACTGGAGTATCACAGATGCACAACCTAAAGTTTAGAATGAAGAGAGTAACCCTAGTTCTCTCCCTAATCCCCTTATTTATATCTGCAGGTCATTAGTCTAATGGACTTGGCTAATCAGTCCATTAGCTGCTAACTAGTCTGCCCAAACAGTAGCTGAAACTTAAAAACAACGATTCTGTAACGACCCGCATTCTATGCATCAGAGGATCATAGAATATTTATTTTTCCTGGTAAGTCGTATGGTCATGTACTTTTGGGGAACGACAAGTGGGGTCATTTCCCATGTTCATGATTTTTGTCGATTTTTAAATGACCATTTTGCCCCTAGCTGATCTTGTTTCGTTCATAACTTTTGATTGGTAAAGAGTTTTGACCTGAAACCACTTCCATTAGATCCGTTTGATGGTTTACCTTTCCGTAGAGTGGTCACATTAGTCAAACGGATTTACCGTTTGGGAGATATGGCTGAATTAAGGTTTAGAGGGTGAAAAACAGCTTAATTGGGCTTAACCGGGTGATTAGCAGCTAGGCTCATTGGGGGATTTCAGGATTAGGAGTATATGAGGGCTGCTAAGGTTTAGAAAACATTCCTTTTCAGTATTTTTCAGCCGCCACTAACCTTCTTTGAACCCTAGCTATGGCCTCCACTTTCTAAATCTCTTCAAAACACCTCTAAATCAGTTTCTTATCAAGGATTAAGCTAATCAACATCAAACCAAGCCAAAATAGCATCAAATAACAGTTGGGGCTGCTGCTAAGCATTGGGATTCGACCCAAAACAGAGGATATTTCAGATCTATAGTTTAATTTGTGGGAAATGTGAGTGATTTGCATTGTTTTTCACTAATTATGGCTAATTAGGGTAATTAGTGAAATTATAACTCAGAAAAATCTAGAAAATTTTGTAAAATTCCAGAATATTATTTTATGCCTCTGATATGAATTTGGGTTAATTTGGACTAATTTTGCTAATCCCGGAATTTAGGGGATTAAGGGGTGATTAGTGATAATTAGCGAAATTTTGCATCATAAAAATATGGAAAAAATTGTAAAATTCTAAAATATTATTTTAGGGCTCTGATAGAAATTTGGGCTAATTTGGATAAGTTTTGCTAATCATATCGTTAGTTTTGTTTAAACATGCTTAAGGGAAAATATGGGTTTTTGGCTATGTTTGATCCGTTTTAACCTATCAAATTATTGTCTTGGTGTTAGTGGTTGATTATACATGTTGCTATGACTGTATGGTATGTTTTGTGATTGATTAGAAAAGTTAGATTAGTCGAAAACGCCGTCGTATGGCGTAAAACAGTAGCTGGAAAAGCTGCAGGAAAATATGCAGGGTTTCAGATCGGATCGGGTTAGGGGGCTCGGATCGGATGGTGGACTGAGCAGAGAAACCGAACCGGATCGGAACCTAGTACTAGAGGAAAGGCATGGAAACAAGGAAGGCCATTGGGATCGTGTTGCGGTTGGGCTGGAGATTGGCACGTGATAGGATCGGATCAGATTAACTGGAGGGCAAAAGGACCGAACCAACCAGAGGCTCGAGCACCGAACCGAACCGCTTCAGAAGTACCGAACCGAACCAGAAGGAGAGCACCCAACCGAACTGAATGGGGAACTCGAACATCGTGAATCCGAACCGAACTGAGGGGAACAGACCGAACCGAACAGGAAGCTTGAGCGTGGCATATCCGAACCGAACCGGATGTGTACTCCCACCTTTACGCGATGACTCTTCTGAAGACCAACTCCAATTCGACCAAAACCCGAGATGCAAAGGTAGTCCAAATGGGAAGTTTGTACTCAGGATCCAGTTGGGAACCAACGAGTTAACTTCACGATTGGACTTTGCTGCGGGACGTGTGCAAAGGGGTTGTCGGTATTCATAACTTTGGTTCACCACTGAGAGACGGATAGTGGGCTTGTAGTGATAGTTGTATGGTGTTGGACTCCGTCAGGGCCCAAAGGATTAGGTGACCAAATAGTGGATATCGTATGCTTTACGCACTGAGTGAGAGATGTGAGGATGGTTGCTATGCTTGATCATTTGCCATCACTATGACATGCACACCCCCTCCCCCGTATCTTTGCACCATATGTTAGTGGCACCTTAGAGTATTGTACGGTGTGTAGTGCTAACTCTTTGGTTGCAGGTCCAGGTTCAGGTATGATTGGATTATACCTGTTATTGTTCTGTTTTGTTGCTTATCGCTCATACCAGACTTTTGTCTGACCCAGAGTTTTATGTCTCTTCTTATTACTCTGGGTGCTCCTAAACGAGCAGACTAGAGACATGTTAGGTGGTATGCACGAGTAGTTGTACCGGAGACGAGCAGGAGGCTCCCACGTATGATATACAGATATTCTCCCAGTGTTGTTGAAGGTCACTGCTTGGGCATTAGTAGTGTACCTCCTTCTTTTACTTTCTTTTTTGCTTTAGAGACAGTTATAAAGTTGTAATAATGATGTTGGATCATAAGCTGTATTTTGGATTTCCACTGCTATGATGATGATGGTTTTAGTTTTCAGCTTATGCACTGTCTCGCCTGTTTTATGTCAAGTATGTTACTATTATATTTTATTCTATGCGATGTGAGACATTCTACAGGTTTCTTTGTTAGTTCTTTCATCTTATTTCCTTTCTTTGACGACCATCCCGTGCTAGCGGACATGTGTACAGCGCATTTTCGGAGGAAATGTCGGTTAATGTGGGGCGGGCCATCACACTTGGTATCAGAGCTCTAGGTTGCGTAGTTAACCTAGGGAAAGACACCAGGGAGAGATAATACGTATATGAGAGCGCGTATTTGTGATTATTTTGGTTTTCAAAAGATATATATACTATTAGTATAGTTAAGGGTGGAGTCGCACTGCACTGGCACCACTGAAGAGATGGTTAATCGTTTTCTCTTTACAGATTGAACGATGAGCCGAAACTTGAGGAACACAGGTCCAAGGGCTAACAATAGGAATGACCCTGATATGAGGGCGATGTTCACCAACTTCATGAGAGAGATGCTTAGGGATGTGCAGAGGGCAGCTCCCAATGCTGGTAATGGTGGTGGTCCAGTAGTGCAGGCACCTAGGGCCGATTTCGCCAAGCTGAATAAGGATTACACTACACCAAAATAGCAAAATTGGCGCACCAAGATGCAGAGATTTGATACGGCTTAAAGCCATACCAAATTTGATGGTGCTCATAACCGTATCAGATTCATTTGGCACACTGGTTGCGATCCGCGTCACCCCCAACAAGTAAAATCTGACCTTATATCTTAAACGTTCTAGATTAGTACCTTTGACACGACTTTGGCTCGTGTCATATTCACATAATATTTTCGTTCCCCCGCTGTATTTCATTTCCCCCCATATTTCATCCCCCCCCCCCCCGGTATTTCATTTTCCGCAATCCCTAAATCTACTCACTTCCCTTGTCATGGTCAATATACTTCCTTGGTGGATTTTGATTGCCTCGCTCGCTTCCCTTACTTCCCTCAGGTAAAAAATCTCCCTTTTCAGCCATTATCTGTTTTAAATATGATTTTTGGGATCGTTTTTTACTCCGCCGAATTTGGATGCCGAAATTGAAATCGATTTCGATTTCGAAACTGAATTGGGTCTTTATTTCAAATTCGATTTCCTTTTGGAAATTTATTTCGATTTAAATTTCAGAGTTGATTTCGAAATTGACTTGGTTGTTTATATTTAATAAACTTTTGTAGGATGAATGTGAATTCTGCTAAAGGGGTCATTCCTTCGTTAGAGTTGGGACTCATTCCAGAATCCTGATTAAAGTTATGGGGTTAGGTTGCTTATTTGCCATAGCTAAGATTATTTCTTGGATCCTACTTTATGTTCTAGAGTTGGGATTTTATCTTCTCATCACTAATAAGATTTTGATTGTATCAGTTAGTATTTACCTTTAAAAAACCTACTGGTCAGGATTCTGGAGATACTCTAACTTGCTCACTACCCCAAATCCACACAGCTGATGGAGATGCTCTAACTTACTGTGGTAGTTTTGGATCATGGCTGCTGTAGCATATTTGGTGCTTTTGTTCTTCTTAATCAATTAGTTAGTACCGCTCAACTTGGTAATATTTGGCTTCTTCTATGTCCATGTTATTTCTTATGGCATTTTAACTAGACATATGGAACCATTTTTTCCACTGACCTAAGATTTTAACATGATGTATGTATACCAGGAGATTTTCTTATAGGCAACAAAAATGGAACTCTCATCCTAGTAAATATTTGATACCTTGATTGATCTCCCACATGTTATTACTTAGTCGATAACCAAGAATTCATCTATACTTAAATAGCAAATTTGCTACAAAAATAAATGGACAATTTAGTTTAAGTAGATGTGGTTTGCAGCATCATTAATAGTGTTTCTTCTATTATTTGGTGTTGTTCATAGTCATTAAAAACCAAATACAACTTGAGCAATCAAAATCCATTTTTAAGTGCAAGCAGTAGTCAAATTGCATCTTAATATTCATTAAAGTTGCAGTTCTGTATTTAGCTAAATAATAAAGTTGGATGTATGTTTGTTGTTTCCTTGTATTTAGTCAATGCAATTATAAGCTAGTCATATGGGTATGCAAAAGAGAACAGATAAGTGTACATTTAATTTAGGCTTAAGATAGTTAAGACTAATAGCCCACTAAAAAAATAGTGGTGTGTTTCTTGTGTGGCCTGGTTCCATGGAACGAGTACACATACTCGTACCCTTCATAAGATTTTGGTATTTAAATTGCTATGAACCAATTTCTGAATGTGTAGCTTTCCTAATTGAATAATGCAGTTTTTACTGACCAGCCTATTACATTAAACTGAGAATATGGGAGCTTGTTTGCATAGCTTGCATGCTGACACTATTTTAGTTAATTTCAAGAATAAGATCTATGTATATTAGATGATATTATCAGGGACTATATTCATGTTGGTGTGTCTATGTCAGTGTGTCTTCATATTACTTTGAAGAAGTGTGTATTAAAACAATAAAACCATCTGACCCTCCAGTGCTTTTGGGATTCAGACAGAAAATAACATTTTTAATTTCAGTGTTGAAAGTAGGAGTGATGAGGTCTAATGCATCGTTATTGTTTACGCTATGCAGATCGAAAAAAGGTAGGGCTGGAAGCAGGTTTGGGGAAACATGAGAGGCCGGATTTCCGACATAGAGAGGCGCAACCGTCGTTTGGAAACCACCGAACTTGCCATCTTATTTGAGGCGATTCCTCTTAACAGGTATCCATACTATATCATATCGTTTTCCATTCTAATGCTTTCAGATTAAAAAAAAGGGACAAAATGTTATTTTAATGATTTTTCATTTAATTGTGCGTTCATTTCTGTTTGGTTTGTGGCAAGTTTAATTACTTTTGTTTATCAATTTACCAGCGGTCTTAAATAATTGACTGGTCATTATTCTTACTTTATTTGCCATTTTACGAACTTAGGTCATGGTTTGTCATTAATTACTTTATGCGATAGTCATCTGAACCAACCGTAGTATATTATTGTACGTTACTCTTTTGAAATATTGAAATGTGTTTTTCCCTTATGGATGGTTGCAGCTCTTTATGAGTTATACTTCTCAAAAAAATTGTGATAAGATTGCCAAAAATCATAATCAATAACCATTTTATCCTAGAACGTAGGAGGTTCTAATAGTCCAGACAGATGGTTAGACATCTGTGAAGTGGTTTGCTTCATTTAGCTCGATTGTAGGAAGTTCTGATAGTTCTAATACTGGGGCATTAACTAGTGTCCAGTTAACAATATAGACTTCTATTACAAAATGCAGAATATTAGTGAATATAAACAAATAATTCTGGGACATTTCCCTTCTATCTGTTGATGATCAACACATTACCATTCTTTTTCATAGTAAGGAAGAGGTTGATCTGGTCGTCTCTTTTATATATGCGGAAAATCATAAATCTCAAAAGCATTCTTTATAGGATATTGGGTGTAACATTGACCAACTGTGATTGGTTAAATAAATTCCCTCAATTTAATGTTACAGCCATAAGTTCATTGTTTAATTGTCAAGAGTGAACTTATGATTCGTCGGCATTCAAGGTTGTGTTCAGAAAGGAAAGGGAGAACATATATATTGTTATGCTAATATCAAATGTTACTTTTGGAGTCTCTATTTTTTGGTGCTAACTTGATAGTTTACACATCTGAAGTGGACGCTTTTTTGATTTCCTTACTTGCATTTTATTACGTTCTTATGGAATAGAGTTGTTTGTTAATTACAGTAAAAAAGAGTTGAATGCAATGAGTACAGCTTCCAACTCAAACAAGACAGACAACTCGCAAAAGGAAGATTACCCAAAAATAAAAGTAAAATAGAAACTTTTATGGGGAGAAGCCAAGTATTATAGGAAAATTTAATAAACTACTTGTCACTTCTTTGTTAAATGAAACTCTTGATGCTAATAAAATTAACTCGATTTTGATTTATGACGACGAGAAGAGGAGCTAAACTGTAGATCTAGCAAATCAAGTTGTAACAGTTACATATTCTTTGTTTGGCACACATAGGATGGTTTGGTTGGACAGTGCAGAATATGGTATATTTGTTACATTTTTAATGGATATTAAGAAACACCATTTTAGCCAATAGTTGGAATAGTTTAAGGAAAAAGAACTACCATATAACTTTGAAACATATAGAATATAGTTGATCATACATTACACGTAGTCACAATATGAGTGGTGGGTGATGGGACTTTATGGAAATTTTATTAGAATTTTCTCAGATGGTGGGTTACTTTCATTAGGCATAAAACGGTAACAATGCCCATAAAATGCAGAAATCGTTTTTAATTAGCCACATAGTTCAGATTGATTTTACAGCTGGAAATGGAGAAGGACCATGACAATGCTTTCTTCAAATAAACTGTTGGGTCTACAGCCTTGTGAAGTATCCAATTAAAATCAGGCATACACATATTCACTGTTTATGATACTTGCTTCCTTCTTATTGTTACATTTATTTTTTTGACAAGGCATTGTTTACATTTTATTAGCACACAAATGCAGTATTTATACAACAGTATGCATGATGTATTACCTTTTTTTGGGTGTTGATAACAAGTTTTTCAGGTCTGCATCTCGTGTACACAAAGTTTTGAAGAAACAATTAAGATGCTAGAAGAAATTAAGGCTCAAATAAGAGATGAGTTGCATTAGTTTATACTGCAGATTCAGATATTCTATCTATTCGGTTTCAGGTACCTTTCTACCCCTGTTTTTCATGAAGCTTGTTTATGTTGATCTATGACTGCATATATACCCACATACATATGAATTATATTAGCAATACCATGGATGTTGTTGAGTTTAATGGTTGAAAACTGTTAATGTTCCTTGGATGATGTTATGTCTGGAAATGAACACTCTGTTCTTCCGAACTTTACACATCAACAATACCTCACCTAGATAATTTTAACCCCTGTCATCAACCTGGAACTTGTACATCTCAAGTTAATTTTAAAATTTGGTTGGGAATTAATTATGGCTAGGCTTCACTGAAACTGAGTGTTACGCTCGGCTTCACTAAGCCTTAATGCTCAGTTAAACTGAGCCGTAAGGCTCTGGTGAAACTGAGCTTTACGGCTCAGTTGAAACTGAGCATAAGGCTCAGCGAAGCTGAGCTTACGGCTAAGTTTCAACTGAGCCTTACGCTCAGCGAAACTGAGCCGTAAGGAAACTGAGCCGTAAGGCTCAGTTTCAGCTGAGCCTTACGCTCAGAGAAACTAAGCATTATGGCTCAGTTTCGCTGAACACTTGAAAATAGAAATTAATGGTGGCAGGTGACTGACTACTTGAAAACCATGGTCATGACCGCCTTCTTTAAGCTATAAATGAATATGTGATAATGAACATCACCTCATAGCTATAAATATCTGATTAGTAGTCTTCTTTGGTAAAACATATCATTCCTTCGAAATGTCATATGCACTCCATGCAAAATAATAATAACAAAATCTAATATCATGTCTTTTGATTAAACTATATATTTGCTGCTCAAATGTAAATAAGAAAAAGAAATAAAAAACTATTAAATAAGATTTATTTTCTATTTTAGTTGGAAGAAAAGTAAGTACTGTGTGCAAAATTGTCATAGTAATATGGTTTGTTATCATATATATTCATGCTTTACCTATGTTTTCTAACCTAAACAAATTATAACACTGAAAAATAGCACTTCAAGAATCATACATATATAACTCTCAGTTCGCTTGATAGTTAGTAGTCTCGTTGAATACATTATTTGTATTTAGTAGTCTCATTGAATACATTATTTGTACATAAATACAAGTAAAAACCAATGATACACAAATGTATTTAAAGTTACGAACCTTTTATATTTTCCATATGTTGGCTCTAAAATTATCTGTCATGGACAATTTATAAAAATGGCCATCTATACTGTCCAGAAAATTGATTATGTACTTTGATAAAACTACTGTGAAGAATTGAATACAGGTCTTTTGAACTATTTATTTCAATTAATGGTCTAAAGTAAAGCAAATTATTCAGTACCATGATTTTATTTCATAACTGCTCATTGAAGAGCTAACTATACAAGTTAAATGGACTAGAGGCTGTACCTAAAAATAAGAATACCATACTGTATTTAACTTACATGTATTTAATTTGCTTCTTTTCTATTTCAGTTTGCCCCGTATCTTCAACAATTTGTGTACAGTTCAATAGTTTTAGTGACTTCAGAAGAAAGGAAAAATAAAAATAAAAAAATTGTACAAAGAATTAATGGTATAAGAATTTAAGCAGTATTGATGACTATTTATTGAGGGTGCATTTAAAAATGGGATATATATAGATAGGAAAGATGTCCCTTTTAAATTCACGGGGGTTGTGGGTGGATTTAATATTGAGTTTAATGACATTTAGAAGTTTAATGTTATAATACTGACTAATGTCTAAAACATTTTAAAATATTTCGTTGAGCGTAAGGCTGAGCTGAAACTGAGCCGTAAGCTCAGTTTCGCTGAGCCTTACGGCCCAGTTTCGCTGAGCGTAAGGCTGAGCTGAAACTGAGCCGTAAGCTAGTTATATTTGAAGAAACGACTAGTTATATTTGAAGAAACGCATTGGGCTTGGCATTTCTATTTATTTGTATAATGGCACTTGCATAACAATGGAATGCCCATCCGTATTACTTTATGTCACAGGGGTTCCAAATATCACAGAATAGAAACGGTGTATTTCAAGGAATAGATAAACTGTGATCAGAAGAAAAAAAATCTACTAACCCAACTGTAACAACCCGTATTTTCAATAACCTGTTAAGATATAAATTGAGGCAGAATTTAATTCAAAAATCTGAATCAAGGGAAACAGGCTATGACATTGCGTTCGTCTCGGAAAAATACGCGAAATAGAGTCCGAGTTTTCGAAAATCGGAGTCAGTATGACCCAGTTAAGGCCCATTTAAGTTTTCAGCAATTTCCATAATAAAGACAGATTTAAATTTTAAATTAAAAACAAAGGATAAGGCACAACTGGCGTCAGCGGGAAAATTCCCGCCAAGACCCCCAAGTCGACAGGCATGTCGACAGGGGTCTAAGGGAGTCGACTGCCCTGTCGACAGCCCTGTCGACACGGGGTAGCCAGGCAGTTTTGCCTGGCGCGCCATTTTGATCTGGGCTTGGATTGTGTGGCTTAGTTCTAGAGAATTCCGAAATCTGACGGGCCTAAACTAACCTAGGGTTAATCCTAGGGCTAAAAACACTCTAATCTTCTATAAATACCACCCTAATCCTACCCTAAAACCCCATTATTCATTCTAGCAACCAAACTATGTCAAATTGATTTCTCAAATGGCCTCCACTTAAAAACCCTAGCCTCCAACCTCTTCATAAATCATTCCTATGAAGATTATGATGTTCATACAAGTATTTCTAAATTGTATGAATGATCATTAGCTTGCATACATCATCAAGTTGCAAGTTTTATTTGCTAAGCTAGAGTTTTTGGGATTTTTGTTAAGAGTATTTCTTATTGGAGCTTTGTTTTGGGTTTTTATGCTTGCATAAAGGGGCTTCTCAATCTTTATTAGTAGATTTGAGTCTTCATAATATTTGTAAGCCCTCTTACCTTCATTTTAGAAACTCTAAAGTTAGTATGTGATGAAAGTTGGGATTTATGCATGTTTAATAAGTTATGCATGCTTATGCGAGTTCACTATGCTATGTTATGCATGTTTAATAAGTTATGCATGCTTATGCGAGTTCACTATGCTATGTTATGCATGTTTAATAAGTTATGCATGCTTATGTGAGTTCACTATGCTATGTTACACATGTTTGATAAGTTATGCATGTTTATGCAAGTTCACTATGCCATGATTTGCAAGTTTAACAAGTTATGCATGTTTATGCAAGTTCACTATGCCATGATTTGCAAGTTTAACAAGTTATGCATGTTTATGCAAGTTCACTATGCCATGATTTGTAAGTTTGACAAGTTATGCATGTTTTATGCAAGTTCACCATGCTAAGTTATGCAAGTCCAACATGTTATGCATGTTTATTATGATATGTAAGATTCATCATGTATGTTGGGCCAAGTTCCCTCTTTCTATCCTTTATGCGTTATGATGAATATGTAAGCGATAGAATGACGTTGGGGGTTTGGGAAAAACTTAAAAATACATGAAAATATAAGATTGGAAATTTACCTATTAAGTTAGGTCTACCCCTTGGGAATTTACCTATTAAGTTAGGTCTACCCAAGTATATGTTAAACTTGTAATTATGTTTTGAAATTAAAGTGGACATGACACTTAGAAAACATAAGTGTGGCCAACTCGAGGTTGGGTTGAGTTTGTAGCATAAACCTACCCGGAACCGACCGGCTTAACTAGTGGCTACAAGCAATAGGACCCAATGTGAGTAGTTGGTCATGTTGCACGTGAAACCCGAGGTTAGACTAAGTTGTGGTGTAAACCTACCCGGACCCGCCCGGCCTAACTAGTAACCGCAACAAGGTCTAATGTGAGAGGTTGGGTGCATTAAATTAATTAATGCCTCATGATTAGGGTTAAGTCATGGCCCACTAATACTTAACCAATTTTTGGGGATACGAGGGATTAGATGGGGTTAAGTGGTGAACTGTTGATTACACTTAACTAATTTAATCCATGATTAGTGAGGGGTTAAACCACACTTAACCCTCTTAGAAAACCCTAGCAACGTGGTCTGTTCTAGCAGTAATCCCAGTTGGGTATCATTCACAACCCTAGAGGCTAGGCTAGGGCGGGGGCACGATTACTGGACGGATGTAAGCGACCAAAAAGCGACGGCTGAGTGGTACAGCGGTGCGGGTCCAGGCGGGCTACGGACGTGCACGTAGTCCGGTGTTGGACAAACTCGAGGCACGGGTACCAGTAGGTTTAGACTGTGCATTATTGCTTAGGTGTCTGGGGTGGACACCCGAGGGCTTGATACACCCAAAGGTGGACCCAGCACAGTCTGACTACAACCATATGTGGGCCGTATGGACACCAACACTTGACGTGTTAGGTTTATAGGGAGCCGATCGACTAGACCGTTGGGCTGGGCCTTATATTAAGGTCACCTCATGTTATTAGGCCAAAGTCTGGACTGAGGGATCAATACCTGTTATGTTAGTTTGCTAGTACACCGTGGTGCAGGCTTAATCTTCTCTATGTGATGACACCTTTATCTATTGACAGTATGTTCATCTCAGTTTCCATCATGATGTTAACTTTATTAGTTTATAGACTGATCGTAGTAGGGCTTACCAGTCTTTTTGACTGACCTGTTTTCTTTCGCTTCTTTTCTTCCGTCCCCCCCCCCCCCAGGTTCTCAGGGAGGGAATAGTGGTGCTTAGCTTGGATCGCTTGCTTGTTTGCTAGATAGCACATGTATGCTTGGACATTGAGCTCGCTATGGTTTATCATCTTTATTTTTGGGGATAGCACTATGTATTTCAGTATTTCTGTTTATGATGTACTAGACATGTTTATTTTGGCAGTTGACTTTATGATGTACTAAACTTGTTTTGAGATGGTTTGAGATATTCCGCTGTTTTATTCTCACTTACTCTGTTGTACATATATATTTATGTTCTTGTTCTGCCTTGATATATCATTATGCATGCTTACCCAATACTAACGCCCCCCAGAAGCTAGTGCCCCCGAAAGAGTGACCCTAGCGGAGGTGGGGTGTTACAAATCTGGTATCAGAGCATAAGGTTTACAAGAAAGAACAAAAAGTTTTTAAAAGACTTTTGAAAAACTATTTTCAAAACAAGTATAAAGTATTTTCCAAAGAAAAGTCTAGTACTTTAAAAAGGCTATTCCCCAAAAAGCCATTAGCGTTATCCTTCGTTCCCTTGACCTAATCTTATCTTATCTTTCGTTTCAGTATGGCTGAGAATCTTGCCATCCCGGATGGAGTAAACGTACCACTCTGGTATAGGAGACTTCTAGAAGCTAGGGCGGTAGCTGGCCCCGCAAACCCTACTCCCACTCCTCCTCCTGTAGTTGAGAATCCTCTCCCTAATGTCCCTCCTCCTGTAGTTCCTGCTCCTCCTCCTCCAGTTGCTGAGGCTCCTCTTCCTCCTCCTCCCCCTCAGCATCCTCAGGTTGAGTTCACAAAGGTTTGTAAAGACTTCAAGGCGATGGGAGGCAAGAATTTCCTAGGCACGGAATCTTTTGTTGAAGCTAGGAATTGGCTGAAAGACACTGAGGACTTGTTTGCTATCTTTGGGATTGATGACGAGAGGAAGATCTTATTGACAGTGTGGCTTTTGAAGGACGAAGCAGCCTATTGGTGGGAGGTCACCAATGGGACGAGGCCCGTCGAGACTTGGGCCGATCTGAGAGCTAGATTTGTGGCCAAGTTTCTATCCTCTGCTGAGGCGAATTTACAGATGGAGAAGTTCATTGCATTAAAGCAAGGTGATATGACTGTCAAGGAGTATGTGAACAAGTTTAATCAGCTGGCCCGTTTTGGTATGGATATGGTGAACACCCCTGAGAAGAAGGCTCTCCGATTTGCTAGAGGGTTGAATGAGCCACTGCAGGGTTTGGCAATGTCGCATATTCCGCATGGAGCTACCTTTGAGAGTCTGGTCGATATGGCTCTACTTCAAGGAGATGGAAAGAAAGAGGTCAAGTCGAGTGATACCCAAGCAAAGAAGACCGATTCTCAGGGTAAAAGCAATCAAGGTGGTCAAAGCAGTCAGGGGAATCAGAGTAAGAACAAGAAGGGGAACAATAACAAAGGCAAGGGAAAGTGCAATTACTGTGGCATACCTGGACACTTTGCTAAGGATTGTAGGAAGAAGAAAAGGAAGCTTAGTGGTGGATGTTTTTCCTGTGGTGAGACTGGACACTTCAGCAAGGAATGCCCGAAGAAGAAAGGGCAGGCTGGACCTTCAGGAGGGCAAGTTCATGCTCTCAACACCACTCCAGTTCCCGAACGAGGTATTGTTTCTGTTGAGAACCTTGTTTATGTTTCCGATCTTCCAGTTCGTACCTTATTTGATTCTGGTGCATCACATAGCTTTATTTCATCCGATCTTGTTGATAGTTTGCACCTTAGTACTAGCTTAGTGGATGATCCCGTTTGTGTTTCGAATCCCATTGGGGGTTCTGCTCATCTATCTATGATATGTGAGGATCTGAGGATCTCTATACTCAGTGTAGAGTTCTTGTGTAGTGCGTATGTTCTTGGTTTCAGGGGATACGGATTGATTTTGGGCATGGATTGGCTGTCTAGATATGGAGCCATTCTTGATTGTGAGCATAGGGTTGTGAGGCTTGTGACTCGCCTTGGCAACACCTTAGAGATTTCATGCAATCCGAAGGATCCCGTCATGTTGTGCTATCTTGAATCTCTCGACTCGCCAGAGGAAACCCTTCAGTCTATAAGGGTGGTCCGAGATTATCCAGATGTTTTTGAAGAAGTTAAGGGGTTGCCCCCTAAACGAGAGATTGATTTTCGCATTTATCTGGTGGATAATGCTAAGCCTGTTTCTTTGCCCGTTCGGCACATGGCTCCGCGTGAGAGACGGGAGCTCAGCAAGCAAATAAAGGAGTTGCTTGAAAAGAACTTCATCAGACGAAGTATATCCGAATGGGGAGCGCCTGTGGTGTTTGCTACAAAGGCAGATGGTTCTCTTCGACTTTGTGTGGACTATAGAGAATTGAATAAGCTAACTAAGAAGAACAGACACCCATTACCGAGGATTGATGATCTTTTTGACCAGCTTGTTGGTGCTTCTGTTTTCTCTCAGCTTGATCTTGCTACTGGATTTCATCAGCTCAGAGTGGCTGAAGATAGTATAGACAAGACTGCATTCAGAACTCCAGATGGATTCTTTGAATGGCTTGTTATGCCGTTCGGTTTGACAAATGCACCCGCGTATTTCGTGGACTTGATGAGTAGGGTGTTTCGAGAGTTCTTGAACAAGTTTGTCGTGGTCTTTGTGGATGATATTCTGATCTTCTCCAAGGAAGAAGAAGAGCACGCGAGGCATCTTGTAGAGGTGATGGATACGCTTAGAGCGCATCAATTGAAGGCCAAGTTCTCCAAGTGTCACTTTTGGAGAAGGGAAGTAAGATTCCTTGGGCATATAGTGTCTAAGCAGGGCTTAGCGGTGGATCCCGCTAAAGTGGTTGCGGTTCAGGATTGGAAGACTCCAAGGAATGCAACCGAAGTCAGAAGTTTTCTAGGTCTTGCAGGCTTTTACCGGAAGTTCATCAAGGACTTCGCAAAGATATCCGCTCCTCTTACTAAGTTGACGAAGAAGAACTTGGTTTTTGCTTGGGATATGGACTGTGAGCTTGCTTTTCAAAGACTCAAAAGAGCCCTTACCTCAGCACCAGTTCTAGCTTTACCTGATGGTGGTAAGATGTTTACCGTGTACACTGATGCTTGTGGCACGGGATTGGGCGCCGTTCTGATGCAAGAAGGCAGAGTTATATGTTTTGGTGGTAGACAACTTAAGGTGCATGAGAAGAACTATCCCACTCATGATCTAGAGCTGGCAGCGATAGTATATGCACTCAAGGCTTGGCGTCATTATCTTCTGGGAGAAAGATTTGAGCTATATACTGATCATAAGTCTTTGAAGTATCTCTTTTCGCAGAAGGATCTGAACTTGAGGCAGCAAAGGTGGATGGAATTCTTGGCGTCCTACGATTTTGATATAGCCTATACCCCTGGCAAGGGGAATGTTGTAGCGGATGCGTTGAGTAGAAAAAGGTTGACACTAAGTCCTCTATTTGTTGAGATGAAGAATTTAGAGTTCTTGGCAACCTTTGATTTCTCTTTGGCAGTTGAGTCGATGACCGGTTCTTTAGCATCTCTTGAGCTCAGGCCTACCCTTCTGGATCAAGTTGGGGCTTCGCAGAAGGAAGACCCTCAGATAGTTGAGATTATGGATAAGCTGACTCGAGGGGAGACGTCTAGTCACCTCGCTCGATATTCTGTTGATGACAAGGGTTAGCTGAGGAGAGATGGAAGGTTATGTGTTCCCATGATAGAAGATTTAGTAAGGAAAGTTCTGGAAGAAGCACATCGCTCTAAATTGACTATACATCCAGGCGGGGATAAGATGTACCAAGATATGAGGCGTATTTTCTTTTGGCCTGGAATGAAGAAGGATGTGGCGGAGTTTGTCTCTAGATGTATCATTTGCCAGCAAGTTAAGGCTGAGTCAAAGAAGCCCGATGGGCTATTGCATCCTCTGGACATTCCACTTTGGAAGTGGGAGAGTATCTCCATGGACTTTATTGATGGGCTTCCAAGGTCAAGAAAAGGGAATACGAGCATTTGGGTTATTGTGGATAGACTTACGAAGAGTGCTCATTTTATTCCGGTGAAGAGCAAGAGGACAGCATCTTGTCTAGCGTCTGTATATCTTCGTGAGATTGTGAGACTTCATGGAGTCCCTTCTAGTATTGTCAGTGACCGCGACCCAATCTTTACAAGTCAGTTCTGGAATAGCTTGCAGGAGGCCTTGGGCACAAGGTTGAACCTGAGTACGGCTTATCACCCACAAACGGACGGTCAGACAGAAAGGGTGAATAGGGTACTTGAGGACTTGTTGAGGCTTTGCATTCTGGATTTTGGTGGTACTTGGGAAGACCATCTTCCTCTTGTGGAATTTGCTTATAATAACAGTTATCAGGCAAGCATTGGGATGGCACCGTTTGAGGCTTTATATGGGAGACCGTGCAAGTCACCCACATGTTGGTGGGAGACTACAGATAAGCTTATACTTGGGCCTGACATGATTAGAGATACATCCGAGAAAGTCGAGTTTATTAGGAGACGGATGAAGGCAGCCCAGGACAGACAAAAATCCTATGCTGATAAGCGAAGATCCGATTTGGAGTTTGATGTTGGGGATATGGTTTTCGTAAAGGTTTCTCCTTTGCGGAATGTGGTCCGATTTGGAGCTATTGGGAAGTTAGCACCGAGATTTTTTGGACCCTTCCCTATCATAAAAAGAATTGGGAAGATGGCTTATAAAGTACAATTGCCCGAGAAGCTGTCCGGGGTGCATAATGTCTTTCATGTCTCGCATCTCCGGAAGTGTTTGCATAAATCAGCTGAGATTGTGGAGCTAAGTGTTTTGGAAGATGTGGAAGTGGAGAAAGAAGCTACTTTGAGGAGAGCCCCGATTCGTATCTTGGGGACAGAGACCAAGAAGCTAAGGAATCGTGAGGTCAAATTGGTGAAGGTTCAATGGAGTGAAGCCGAAGAAGACGCAACTTGGGAAACCGAGGAGAAGATGCGTAGGCTTTATCCATTCCTTTTTGAGGGTACACTCTCAATCTCTTTTCTTTGTTAGCATATCTTTCTCTTTGCTATCCATATTTATCTAGTTTATCGTGTTAATCTTGTCATGAGAACCTTAGGTAGAAACCCTTTGGATGAAACATGTGTTTGAAACATGTTATGCTTGATGGTTGCAAGTGGTTGCAAGTGTTTGCAAGTGGTTGCTCGTGGATGCATTATACACGATTAGGCACTAGATCGGCTCGCACACTCCTCATATTGCATATGCATGAGTGTTTATGCTTATTCATGGATGAAAATTTCGTGTTATCACATGGATGTTGCATATGGGTGTATGTTATGTGCACACATATAGATATTATACATTATGTTAGGAATTGCATACATATGGATACATTTCACTAACATATTTTGCATTGATCTTTGCATTAGATAAGTACATATACACACACCTTTGCATATGTTCATACAACATTTAGAATCTTGTAAGGACAATGATTGCTCGTGGATGATGTTTTGAGTAGATGGATGATTGGATGGTAGGATACGTCCTTCCTAACTTGAAGATTTCGGGGACGAAATCCTTTAAGGAGGGGAGGATGTAACAACCCGTATTTTCAATAACCTGTTAAGATATAAATTGAGGCAGAATTTAATTCAAAAATCTGAATCAAGGGAAACGGGCTATGCCATTGCGTTCGTCTCGGAAAAATACGCGAAATAGAGTCCGAGTTTTCGAAAATCGGAGTCAGTATGACCCAGTTAAGGCCCATTTAAGTTTTCAGCAATTTCCATAATAAAGACAGATTTAAATTTTAAATTAAAAACAAAGGATAAGGCACAACTAGCGTCAGCGGGAAAATTCCCGCCAAGACCCCCAAGTCGACCGGCATGTCGACAGGGGTCTAAGAGAGTCGACTGCCCTGTCGACAGCCCTGTCGACACGGGGTAGCCAGGCAGTTTTGCCTGGCGCACCATTTTGATCTGGACTTGGATTGTGTGGCTTGGTTCTAGAGAATTCCGAAATCTGACGGGCCTAAACTAACCTAGGGTTAATCCTAGGACTAAAAACACTCTAATATTCTATAAATACCACCCTAATCCTACCCTAAAACCCCATTATTCATTCTAGCAACCAAACTATGTCAAATTGATTTCTCAAATGGCCTCCACTTAAAAACCCTAGCCTCCAACCTCTTCATAAATCATTCCTATGAAGATTATGATGTTCATACAAGTATTTCTAAATTGTATGAATGATCATTAGCTTGCATACATCATCAAGTTGCAAGTTTTATTTGCTAAGCTAGAGTTTTTGGGATTTTTGTTAAGAGTATTTCTTATTGGAGCTTTGTTTTGGGTTTTTATGCTTGCATAAAGGGGCTTCTCAATCTTTATTAGTAGATTTGAGTCTTCATAATATTTGTAAGCCCTCTTACCTTCATTTTAGAAACTCTAAAGTTAGTATGTGATGAAAGTTGGGATTTATGCATGTTTAATAAGTTATGCATGCTTATGCGAGTTCACTATGCTATGTTATGCATGTTTAATAAGTTATGCATGCTTATGCGAGTTCACTATGCTATGTTATGCATGTTTAATAAGTTATGCATGCTTATGTGAGTCCACTATGCTATGTTACACATGTTTGATAAGTTATGCATGTTTATGCAAGTTCACTATGCCATGATTTGCAAGTTTAACAAGTTATGCATGTTTATGCAAGTTCACTATGCCATGATTTGCAAGTTTAACAAGTTATGCATGTTTATGCAAGTTCACTATGCCATGATTTGTAAGTTTGACAAGTTATGCATGTTTTATGCAAGTTCACCATGCTAAGTTATGCAAGTCCAACATGTTATGCATGTTTATTATGATATGTAAGATTCATCATGTATGTTGGGCCAAGTTCCCTCTTTCTATCCTTTATGCGTTATGACGAATATGTAAGCGATAGAATGACGTTGGGGGTTTGGGAAAAACTTAAAAATACATGAAAATATAAGATTGGGAATTTACCTATTAAGTTAGGTCTAACCCTTGGGAATTTACCTATTAAGTTAGGTCTACCCAAGTATTTGTTAAACTTATAATTATGTTTTGAAATTAAAGTGGACATGACACTTAGAAAACATAAGTGTGGCCAACTCGAGGTTGGGTTGAGTTTGTAGCATAAACCTACCCGGAACCGACCGGCTTAACTAGTGGCTACAAGCAATAGGACCCAATGTGAGTAGTTGGTCATGTTGCATGTGAAACCCGAGGTTAGACTAAGTTGTGGTGTAAACCTACCCGGACCCGCCCGGCCTAACTAGTAACCACAACAAGGTCTAATGTGAGAGGTTGGGTGCATTAAATTAATTAATGCCTCATGATTAGGGTTAAGTCATGGCCCACTAATACTTAACCAATTTTTGGGGATACGAGGGATTAGATGGGGTTAAGTGGTGAACTGTTGGTTACACTTAACTAATTTAATCCATGATTAGTGAGGGGTTAAACCACACTTAACCCTCTTAGAAAACCCTAGCAACGTGGTCTGTTCCAGCAGTAATCCCAGTTGGGTATCATTCACAACCCTAGAGGCTAGGCTAGGGCGGGGGCACGATTACTGGACGGATGTAAGCGACCAAAAAGCGACGGCTGAGTGGTACAGCGGTGCGGGTCCAGGCGGGCTACGGACGTGCACGTAGTCCGGTGTTGGACAAACTCGAGGCACGGGTACCAGTAGGTTTAGACTGTGCATTATTGCTTAGGTGTCTGGGTGGACACCCGAGGGCTTGATACACCCAAATGTGGACCCAGCACAGTCTGACTACAACCATATGTGGGCCGTATGGACACCAACACTTGACGTGTTAGGTTTATAGGGAGCCGATCGACTAGACCGTTGGGCTGGGCCTTATATTAAGGTCACCTCATGTTATTGGGCCAAAGTCTGGACTGAGGGATCAATACCTGTTATGTTAGTTTGCTAGTACACTGTGGTGCAAGCTTAATCTTCTCTATGTGATGACACCTTTATCTATTGACAGTATGTTCATCTCAGTTTCCATCATGATGTTAACTTTATTAGTTTATAGACTGATCGTAGTAGGGCTTACCAGTCTTTTTGACTGACCTGTTTTCTTTCGCTTCTTTTCTTCCGTTTCCCCCCCAGGTTCTCAGGGAGGGAATAGTGGTGCTTAGCTTGGATCGCTTGCTTGTTTGCTGGATAGCTCATGTATGCCTGGACATTGAGCTCGCTATGGTTTATCATCTTTATTTTTGGGGATAGCACTATGTATTTCAGTATTTCTGTTTATGATGTACTAGACATGTTTATTTTGGTAGTCGACTTTATGATGTGCTAAACTTGTTTTGAGATGGTTTGAGATATTCCGCTGTTTTATTCTCACTTACTCTGTTGTACATATATATTTATGTTCTTGTTCTGCCTTGATATATCATTATGCATGCTTACCCAATACTAACGCCCCCCAGAAGCTAGTGCCCCCGAAAGAGTGACCCTAGCGGAGGTGGGGTGTTACACCAACAATGTTGTCCATCTATATATCTTGTGGCTGGTCTACCCAACCTATAACGGATATAGCCTTTCTGATCCAGTCTCTCAACGATAGCATCCACATACTGTGAGTAAAATAAAAGGACCAAACAAATTGCAAAAGAATAATTACAGATGCTAGTAAGGAGAAGAAATAATCCAGAGTAGAAATAATCCATTCTTACTACACTAGGCTCATATGAGAATACAACAATTTCATAAAATTTTGCAAGGTGTTCCAAGAAAGCATCAGCACCTGGCTGTTTAAATGTTCTCCAACCCCTTTCACGCTTCAAAAATAATAAACAGGCTTACCAGTTCTTACAATTCAGTCAATTAAGCAAGCAAATAAAAAATATGTGATGTTGCATGACATATATACCTTCCAGTCTGAATAGACTAGAGTTTTATTGAGGTCGAGAACAAGCGTAAAGACATGCTGCTCTTGAGGAGGCAAATCTGGGAGAAGCTTTTCTGCAGACGGCTCAGCGTAAGGCTCAGCTGAAACTGAGCCGTAAGGCTCAGCGAAACTGAGCACTACAGCTCAGTTTCAGCTGAATTTATGGGTTGCTCATTGGCCATCCTGCTTTAAACTGTGCATATCAACATAGGATAAGGGTATGATTTTAAGATGCGAAGATTGACACCAAAAATCACAAGTAATTTAAAGTATGTATTGTTGTTGTGGAGACTTATTTATTTGATCAATACTTATTTATTTGACCAATACATCTTAAGATGCAGAGACTAACATGGACAGCGCTTGCATGAATACTTATTTATTTGATCAATACACAATCGGCTGATGTTTGTTATTTTAATTTCTTTTTAGGCTTTGGAACAAGAATGAGTTGTATGGGCTCGACAACTGCAGTTTTGTTGTCTTTTTTTTCTTAGAGCAAGAACTGTGAACATTATTCCTTGTATATATTGTGTTATGTGGTTTGTATTAACTAAAGTTATGGTTTATGTATTAATCGGATTATGCTTAGCGTATCTTCTTTATATACTGTTATATGGTTGTAGCGTATCTTCTTTATTGTGCACATATATATATACATATATATCAATGGGTGTAGTGTTTCTGTATATTGCATTTATGATATACCGGTTTTGATACGGTTAAAAGCCGTATCTAATTCATTGTTATCATTGTAGGAATGAGGCATTAAACACGGTTTTAAACCGTATCAGTATACCAGTTTAATACGGTTTTAAGCCGTATCAATCTACCAATTTGATATGGCTTAAAACCGTATCGATCTATGAATTTGACAGTGCCATCATACCAATTTGATATGGTTTTAAGCCGTATCAAATTAGAAGTTGGACAGTGCCATCATGCTCCTTTGATACAGTTTTTAGCCATATCAATTAAGAAATTTGATACGGTTTTAAGCACTGCCAAATTAATAAATTGATACGGCTTTAAGCACTGCCAAATTAATAAATTGATACGGCTAAAAACCGTATCAAATTATCAATTTGATACGGTTTTAAGCCGTATCAATATATTAATTTGGCAGTGCTTAAAGTCGTATCTAAGCAACAGAGACGCCATTTTTTGATACGGTCCAAAGCACTGCCAAATCGATTTTGATACGGTTATGAGCACTGCCAAATTGGCATTTCTGGTGTAGTGTTATACAAGTCTTGGTGGGAAGCCATTCCATGGAACGGAATCGGCTACGGATGTTCAAGATTGGTTGGATAGTTGTGAGCGTATCTTCGAAGACTTGGGTATCGAGGATGCGATGGAGAGAAGGCTAGCATCCTGTCAGCTGCAAGGACGGGCAATGAATTGGTGGAATGCTATTAAGGCAGCTACTCCAGAGGATCAAGTCACTTGGGATCAGTTTAGAACTTGTTTCAGTGATAAGTTTATTCCAGCTGCTCAGAAGTCAGAATTGTTTAGGAAGTTCTTGGAGCTTAAGCAGAATGGTAGGGCAGTCTCGGAGTATATTGCTGAGTTCGATACTTTATTGAAATATGGATTATCCCTTATAGATACTGCCGAGAAGAAGAACGAGAAGATCATAACTGGTTTAGATGGGTACTTGGGGGAAAGACTTATAAACTATATCGATGAGACGTTCGAGTCTATTGTAGGAAAGGCATTAAGGTCAGAGAGCCTTTTCCCTAAGTCAAAGACCGAAGTTGTTGTTGCATCTACAGAGGAACCAAATCCGCAAGCAGGCGGTGAAGGCAAGAAGAATTCTCAGAACAAGAGGAAGCAGAACCCGACCAAGGATGGTCAGAATAAGAATGGTGGCGAGTGCTTTAGTTGTGGTAAGAAGGGCCACTATGCCAGAGATTGTCGAGAAAAGCCTGGGGAAAGGTAGTGCTTTTACTGCGGCTAGGCGGGACACCATAAGGATGATTGTCCACAACCTCCTAGGGAGAAGCAGATTGTGAAAGCGTATTCTATTAACGCTGTTCCTTCTTCGTCGAATGCTCTAACTGCGGCGTAGAAGGGAAAAGGCATCGTTATCAAAGGTATGCTTTCTATTTAAGATGTTTCTGTTCGAGTATTGTTTGACAAACCCGAGATAGTCGATAGACCTTTAGTAGTGACGAACCCGGTTGGTGGTTCGACTAGCCTTAGTATGATTTGCCGTAACGTGGTCTTATCGAGTCATGGATGTATGTTTGTTTGTGATTGCTTTTTTTGGGCTTTATTGGGTTTAGCAATATTTTACGGAGTCGATCTACTCTAAAGGAATAGGGTTGTATTAGGTACCTACCTAGTGATGGCGATAGTAACTGGAGTTAAGGAAGCTGAGAGGTTATCGTTGTAATAAGTTCTAGTTGTCTCTGGGAGGCAAATGAGTGCTCCTGTGCTTAGTTGTTTTGCTAGTATCACCTCACGTGGATTGTACGAATTCGGAGGAGATGTACCTTGGGTGCTTGTCTGATATTAGTTTAGGCCTTTGGGGCTTATGCTTGGGGAATGTCAAGTTCGACTAGGATGGTTTGCGTGAGAGATAAATAGTTGTTGCGATTCTTCATTGGATGATATCTTGGTTTACTCGAGGAGTGATGGACAGCAGTGACATGATAAGACTGTTCAATGGTATAGACTGTCCCGAGTTAGACTCGATAGGGTTATGAGATGGCTCGATTGGGACTCGAGAAAGATGCAAAGTAATGGATTGTTTAGGACCCTATGCTGATGTTCTCTTTGGATAGTAGAACTTTGAAGAAATAGGATGTGTTCGTTGATCATGGAAGATGCAACAAAGATTAGGACGATTCAAGTTGGATTTGAACTCGTAAAGAAAATGGGTGTTCGTTGATCTTGGAGATGCAACGAATAGGGAGACGACTCACGTTGGACTAGAGTTTGTCGGTAATGGATACTCAAGACTGGGTCTGAGTTATAGATTGACTCGAGTTGGACTCGAGAAGGTTGCAAGGAATTGGATTTGGCTCGAGTTAGACTCGAGAGGGCAGCAAGATAATGGATAGACTTGGGTTGGACTCAAGTATTTTAGGCGGACTTAAAGCAGGGGTATCTTGGGACGCCTGTTACCTTGGATCCGTTGGACGTGATCTAGTTATCCTTCGAGGATAAAACATACGTTGGACGTACGGTAGTCCGTTTGGAGGCTGGGCTTCCATTAGTTCTTGATGTTGGTTGGACCAAACATACAAGAATCGACATACTGGGATTGGTTAGACCAGTCATGTAGGTGTCGACGTGTTCATGGCTTTAGCAGGTGATAGGTAGGACTTGTTTGATGGATGTTATGGTTGCTATGTTTGTCCCTATCTTTCTTCTCTTGAGTAGACTATCACCTATAGGGTTCTAGCGATGGGGAACAAAGAGATGGTAGTATAGAAGGACATTAGGCTACGTATCAGTGCAGTTGGGTAGTCATTACTCCATGGGGCAGAGTGATCGTAGCAAGGCTATGAGCCAGTGCAGTGAAGTTGTCATGACTTCATGGGGTAAAGTGGACAAAGCAAAGGATTTAGGTGCGGTAACAGTTGCATTGAGTAGGAGGCATGCCAGTCTAGAGGTTATGTTTCTGGGTTGGAAGCAACAAGAGTATATCACAGGATATGATTTCAGACCCAAGAGTGAATTGGATTCAGAAACGCTAGTAAGCTCGACGATTAGATCGATTTTGATTGAGTGGATTGGTTCCAGTTAGAAGGACGATCCTAACCTATTGGAAATCATCTCTAGGGTAGAGATGGGTATCGATGGAAAGAGAATGATCAAGCAAGGATTTGATCGAGAAGGATGGCTTCGATAGAATGGGGGATTAGTTGTACCCAACGTAGACGGACTGAGTGATGAAGTGCTTAGGTCATATCATCACTCGAAAGTGACTATACATCCCGGTGGTAACAAAATGTATTGAGACATGGATCAGACCTACCACTGGGAAAGGATAAATAAGGACGTTGGGAAGTTTATGTCCAAATGCATGAATTGCCAGTTAGTTAAAGCTGAGCAAAAGAAGCCCAGTGGGTTATTACAACCATTAAAAATTCCTAAATGGAAATGGGAACAAGTCTCAATGGATTATATTGATGGTTTACCAAGGACTAGGTCAGGTCATGATGGTATTTGAGTGAATCGTATTCTAGAGGATCTTTTGAGAACTTATATATTGGATTTTGGAGGGTCATAGGATGGCCATTTGTATCTGGTTGAGTTATAGTTATTAGCCCAGTATTGGTATGGTTCCAATTGAAACTTTGTACGGAAGACCGTGCAAGGCACCATCATGTTGGTTGGAGAATGGTGAGAAATTTGAGATTAGACCAGAAATAATAAGAGGGACTTCAGGCAAGATCAAGGTTATCCAACAGAGAATGAAGACTACCTAAGATAGGCAGAAGACTTATGTCGATAAGAGACGAAGAGATTTGGAATTCTTCGTTAACGACTTGGTGTTCGTCAAGGTCTCTCCGTTGATGAATGTGATTCGTTTTGGTGGGAAAGGTAAGTTAGCACCAAGGTTTGTTGGTCCATTTTCAGTTCTCGAGCAAGATGAGAAAGGCTGCACTTGGGAAACAGAGGAGGACATAAGGAAGAAGTATCCAGAACTCTTTGCCTGGTAAGGTTTTGGTAGTGATAGTTCTTCCCTTATTAGTAAACCGCATGTTAGGATAGACTTGTTGTGTTGTTTTGTATGTTTTATTGTTTGAAAATGATTGATAGGCATGCAGAATTCTTTGTATGTTTCGGTTAAGGAATTTCGGGGACGAAATTTCTTAAATGGGGGAGAATGTAACGACCCGCATTCTATGCATCAGAGGATCATAGAATATTTATTTATTTTTCCTGGTAAGTCGTATGGTCATGTACTTTTGGGGAACGACTAGTGGGGTCATTTCTCATGTTCATGATTTTTGTCGATTTTTAAATGACCATTTTGCCCCTAGCTGATCTTGTTTCGTTCATAACTTTTGATTGGTAAGGAATTTTGACCTGAAACCACTTCCATTAGATCCGTTTGATGGTTTACCTTTCCATAGAGTGGTCACATTAGTCAAACGAATTTACCGTTTGGGAGATATGGCTGAATTAAGGTTTAGAGGGTGAAAAACAGCTTAATTGGGCTTAACCTGGTGATTAGCAGCTAGGCCCATTGGGGGATTTCGGGATTAAGTGTATATGAGGGCTGCTAGGGTTTAGAAAACATTCTTTTTCAGTATTTTCAGCCGCCACTAACCTCCTTTGAACCCTAGCCATGGCCTCCACTTTTTAAATCTCTTCAAAACACCTCTAAATCACTTTCTTATCAAGGATTAAGCTAATCAACATCAAACCAAGCCAAAATAGCATCAAATAAGAGTTGGGGCTGCTGCTAAGCATTGGGATTCGATCCAAAAAGAGGATATTTCAGATCTATAGTTTAATTTGTGGCAAAGGTGAGTGATTTGCATTGTTTTTCACTAATTATGGCTAATTAGGGTAATTAGCGAAATTATAACTCAGAAAAATCTAGAAAAATTTGTAAAATTCCAGAATATTATTTTATGCCTCTAATATGAATTTGGGTTAATTTGGACTAATTTTGCTAATCCCGGAATTTAGGGGATTAAGCGGTGATTAGTGATAATTAGCGAAATTTTGCATCATAAAAATCTGGAAAAAATTGTAAAATTCTAAAATATTATTTTAGGGCTCTGATAGAAATTTGGGCTAATTTGGATAAGTTTTGCTAATCATATCGTTAGTTTTGTTTAAACATGCTTAAGGGAAAATATGGGTTTTTGGCTATGTTTGATTCGTTTTAACCTATCAAATTATTGTCTTGGTGTTAGTGGTTGATTATACATGTTGATATGACTGTATGGTATGTTTTGTGATTGATTAGAAAAGTTAGACTAGTCGAAAATGCCGTCGTATGGCGTAAAACAGTCGCTGGAAAAGCTACAGGAAAATGTGCAGGGTTTCGGATCGGGTTAGGGGGCTCGGATCGGATGGTGGACTGGGCAGAGAAACCGAACCGGATCGGAACCTGGTACCAGAGGAAAGGCATGGCAACAAGGAAGGCCATTGGGAGCGTGTTGGGGTTGGGCTGGAGCTTGGCACGGGATAGGATCGGATTAACTGGAGGGCAAAAGGACTGAACCAACCAGAGACTCGAGCACCGAACCGAACCGCTTCAGAAGTACCGAACCGAACCAGAAGGAGAGAACCAGACCGAACTGAATGGGGAACTCGAACATCGTGAATCCGAACCGAACTGAGTGGAGCAGACCGAACCGAACAGGAAGCTTGAGCGTGGCATATCCAAACCGAACTAGATGTGTACTCCCACTTCTACGCGACGACTCTTCTGAAGACCAACTCCAATTCGACCAAAACCCGAGATGCAAAGGTAGTCCAAATGGGAAGTTTGTACTCAGGATCCAGTTGGGAACCAACGAATTAACTTCACGATTGGACTTTGCTGCGGGACGTGTGCAAAGGGGTTGTCGGTATTCATAACTTTGGTTCACCACTGAGAGACGGATAGTGGGCTTGTAGTGATATTTGTACGGTGTTGGACTCCGTCAGGGCCCAAAGGATTAGGTGACCAAATAGTGGATATCGTATGTTTTACGCACTGAGTGAGAGATGTGAGGATGGTTGCTATGCTTGATCATTTTCCATCACTATGACATGCACACCCCTTCCCCCGTATCTTTACACCATATGTTAGTGGCACCTTAGAGTATTGTACAGTGTGTAGTGCAAACTCTTTGGTTGCAGGTCCAGGTTCAGGTATGATTGGATTATACCTGTTATTGTTTTGTTTTGTTGCTTATCGCTCATACCAGACTTTTGTCTGACCTAGAGTTTTATGTCTCTTCTTATTACTCTGGGTGCTCCTAAACAAGCAGACTAGAGACATGTTAGGTGGTATGCACGAGTAGCCGTACTGGAGACGAGCAGTAGGCTCCCACGTATGATATATAGATATTCTCCCTGTGTTGTTGAAGTTCACTGCATGGGCATTAGTAGTGTACCTCCTTCTTTTACTTTCTTTTGCTTTAGAGACAGTTTTAAAGTTGTAATAATGATGTTGGATCATAAGCTGTATTTTGGATTTCCGCTGCTATGATGATGATGGTTTTAGTTTTCAGCTTATGCACTGTCTCGCCTGTTTTATGTCAAGTATGTTACTATTATATTTTATTCCATGCGCTGTGAGACATTCTACAGGTTTCTTTGTTAGTTCTTTCATCTTCTTTCCTTTCTTTGACGACCATCCCGTGCTAGCGGACATGTGTACAGCGCACTTTCGGAGGAAATGTCGGTTAATGCGGGGCGGGCCGTCACAGATTCCTCCCAAAGTTTTAAACCAAACTCTCCATGTGACCACTCTACGGAATCGCAAACCATCATTTCAATCCAATAAGATCAATCTGAGCACCTGATTCGATCCCTATCAAAAGTTATAGAACAAACAATAAAATCAAGGGCAAAATGGTCATACGAGAATTCAATAAAAATCATGGACATGTGTCATACCCTCATGAACAACATATCAAAATCTTAGAATGATCCAATCATCAGAGAATAAAATCTAATTATTTTACGATTGGTCGATATGTAAAATACGGGTCGATACATTCTCTCCCCTTTAGGAATTTCGCCCTCGAAATTCCAAGCAAACACAAAATCCTGCATGCCTACCATCGACGAGTTGTCGATCTACCATCCAATCTAGCATCCAACCATCCATGCAACCATAACCTTATCTTAGCATGCGAAATTCTAATAGTACAAGGCACAATGGTACAAGTAAGATACAATATATGGGACATACCATTCAAAGAGTTCTGATGGGTCGACCTCATACTCTCTTCCGTTTTCCATGTGCAATCGTGATCGTTCTCGCTCCATTGTACCTTAACTAGCTTAACAACCTTCCTTCTAAGTTGTTTTGTGCCATTCCCTACAACGCGAAGCAGCTTACGAGGTCTAGAAACTTTAGGCTCGACTTCAAAATCTTCAAGCTGATCTGGAGATACCATAACATTCAAGTCATGCATAAACTTCCATAGAAACAATACATTAAAAATATTATGCACGTTCGCAATCCTTTCAGGTAAGTCCAATCCGTAAGCGAGCTTCCCAATACGCTCGATACGAAAAAGGCCCAACAAACCTTAGAGCTAATTTTCCTTTACTTCCAAAATGAAAAACATAACGTAGAGTCGAAATCTTAACAAACACAAAAAAAAAATGACTGAGAATTCTAAACCTTCTGTCACTTATCTGCATAACTTTTTTGACGATCTTGGGCTGCTTTTATTTTTTGTCGAATGATCTCCATTTTATCCATCGTTTCTCTTATCATCTCAAGAACAAGCACCAACTTCTCGCCAATTTCTAACCATCAGGATGGAGAATTACATGGTCTACCGCACAACGCCTAATATGGTGCCATTCCATTACTCGACATGTAGCTGTTATTATAAGCAAACTCGACTAAATGCACATGGTCTTCCCATGATCCTCCAAAATCCAATACACAATCTTTAAGAAGGTCTTCCAATACTTTATTAACTCTCGCTGTCTGACCATCTGTCTAGAGATGATAATCCGTACTCAAACATAACTCGGTTCCCAATGTCTCTTGCTAACTCTTCCAGAATCCACTGGTAAATAATGGATCTCGATCGCTAACTATACTCTTTGGAATCTCATGGAATCGAACTATGCACCTAATATATAATTCAGCCAATTTTGATGCAGTTCTAGACGATCTGACAGGAATAAACCTTGCGCTTTTAGTCAAGCGATCCACGATGACCTAAATGTTATCATTTCCTACCCTTGTCCTAGGCAACCCATCGATAAAATCCTTTGATATGCTCCCACTTCCATGTTGGAACTTCCAATGGCCGTAACAATCCGCTTGGCTTCTTCTACTCAGCTTTAACCAACAGACAGTTCATACACTTCGAGATAAATTTCCCGATATCCCTTTTCATACTTTCCCAGTAGTAGACTCACTTCATATCTCGATACATCTTATTACCACCTGGATGAATTGTCAATCTAGATTGATTACATTCCCTTAAAACTTCATCTCTCAATCCATCTAATTCAGGAACAACTAGTCGTGGTTTTTACGAAGCCAACCATCTCGGTCGACCTCGAAATCATTAATTCCTTCTGATTCTACTCTCATCTGTAACCTTCGTATGATTTCCATAAGTTTATCGTCTCGCGTCTGGCTTTCGCCAATCCTTTCAATGAGAGTCGGTCTAATTGATAAGCTTGCTAACATATCGGGTTCTTACTAACAACGAGGTCTAAAATCAAATCCAGCCAAATACTCAAGACGCTTTAATTCTGAAAACATAGCTCCCAAACTCGCATATCTTCGACTTAACGCATCGACCATGGTGTTACCTTTTCCGTAAGTATAACCTATCCCAAAATCGAATGATGCCAAAAATTATAACTATCATTGTTGCCAAAGATTCAAATCCTTTTGGAAGAAAAGATACTTCAACGACTTATGATCTGCAAACAATTCGAACCTAATTCCTAAAAAATAATGCCTCCAAATCTTTAGAACAAACATTATCGCTGCTAACTCTAAATCTTGAGTCGGGCAATTCCTTTCGGCCGGCTTCAGTTGTCAACTCGCATAAGCCACAACCCTATCTTTTTGCATTAGCACTGCTCCAAGTGTCGGTATACACCGTCTCTTCGTTCCCATTTGGAATAATCAACATAAGATCACTCGTCAATCTTTCTTTCAGAATCTCGAAGGCTTGCTCACACTTCGTATTCCACGCAAAGACTTGATTCTTCTTCGTCAATCTGGTTAATGGGGGGCAGCTGTCTTAGAGAAATCCTTGATAAATCATTGACAATATCCAGCTAAACCAAGGAAACTTCTCACATCCGTCGCATTCTTATGTTGGTCCCAATCCTGTATTACTTTTACGTTAGCAGGATCCACCGCTATTCCCTGTCCAAACAATACATGACCCAAGAATCTCACCTCCTCCTTCCAGAAGTGACATTTCAAAATTTTAGCCCTCAACTGATGTTTTTGTAAGACTTCAAAAACAATTCTCAAGTGTGTCTTTTGTTCCTCCTCAATCCTGGAATAAACCAATATATTGTCCAAGAACACAATCACAAACTTGTTCAACTGATCTTTGAAGACTTGATTCATAAGATCCACAAAATATTGTGGGTGCATTAATCAATCCAAATGGAATCACTAGCCACTCATTGAATCAGGATGGTGTTCTAAATGCAGTCTTTGACACACTATCTCGAGCCACGATCAACTTGTGAAATCCCTTCGCCAAATCCATTTGGAAAAACACCTTTGCTTTGGGAAGCTGATAAAGTAAGACATCGATCCTTGGCAAAGGATACTTATTTTTCTTGGTCACCTTGTTCAGCTCATGATAATCCACACAAAAACACAACGATCCATCAACCTTGGTTGCAAACATGAATGGTGCACCCATTCAAATACGCTTCTTCAAATTAATCCCTTACTCAAAAGATCGTTCACTTGCACCTCTAACTCTCGTTGTCCATACCCAAAATAATTCCAAACCCAGCGAAATTCAAAAAAAAAAAAAAAAACAATCACACACAAAAGAGCAACCATGACTCAATAAAACTAGACCACAAAAAAGCATACAAAGATTAGAAGATCCCCCTACTGAGTTAGTAACAACTAAAGGTCTATCAATAATCTCGGGTTCTAAACTAATCTGCAAACAAGCTCATTAAAGATAAAAGAATGCAATGCTCCAGTATCAAACAAAACTCAAACTGAAAAACCTTTGATAGAAAGCGTACCTTGCACAACAACACTCTTCCCCTTCTCCTTCGTAGTTGGACCACTCGAGGAAGATGACACATCATCTAAAGCATATGTCCTCACAACCTGCTTATCCTTCGATGGATCTGGACAATTCTTCTTCATGTGCCCCAGTTATCATAGATAAAGCACTTCCTTTCAACCTTAGCGCTCTTCCAATCGTTGGAAAGATGAATCTTCTGTTATAGTTATAGCAAGTAACTTCACCCTTCGGTTTCTTCTGGACACACTACAAGAGAAGTACGGTTTTTTGACGGCTGCCAGCCATCGGCGGCCGTCGGAAAATGTTGAAAGCCGTCGGAAAATGCCGTCGCAATTTGAGGCGTTGGTAAACAGAGTTTCCGACGGCTGGTGACAACAGCCGTCGTTGCTATTTCCTACGGGTAGTAACGGTTTCCGACGGGCGTCGCTAGCCGTCAGAAACCGTTGCAAACTTTGACCAATAAGCCGTCGGAAACCGTTACCTATATTTGGACCCGTAGGCCGTCCCAAGCCGTCGGAAGTCGTCGCTAATTCTGAGTAATTTTTTTTATATTACAGCAGCTATTCAGCTTTCCAACACACATTCATCTCACATCATTTCAATTCACCCATTCAGACCATTGGTCTATAACCAAACCACAACATTTCACACAAAATTCAAGAAAACCACACCATTTCAACCAAAAAATCATGAAAACCAAAAAAACCATATAAAACATGTCAAGTCTACCATTGCAACATCACAAAATACATCAAGTCTAGTACATTAACCCACAATATCAAGTCTACCGTCAAAATACATGTAAAATGTCATACCAAAGTCACACCCATCCCATACTCGTACGTAGCAACCTAGTCATATATGTACATGCCCAACCAGAAAACATACCTATCCATCACTGATCCTGATCATCATCATCTGCAGAAGCAGATGATGAGGGGAAGCGCCCATACTCTTGTGCAAACTCCGCTAGGCGTCGATCAAGAAGCTGAGTCGTCTCAATAGTTTAGCGGCGATTCAGGTCCTCAAGCTGTGCCACTCTAGCTCTCAACTCGTCAATCTCTGCGGTGTCTATAACAGCTCTAGTACGTCTGCCCTGTGCTTGCTGACTGGTGGACTGTAACAATTATTTAAAAATATTTTAATCATGTACGATTATTTTAATAACATGTAATTCGTAAAAGTTATATTATTTCTAAAGTAAAAATGAACTTAAAGTAAAAATGCTTTACCACTTGATTTCTGAATCCATTGCGTCTATTCCACGTCGCTGGATCCATCACTGACTGAAAGATACTGTCCTCCTCGTCAGTGCTAAGCTGCTCACGTCCAGTCTTAGCTAGACGCATCTGACGGCGCTGCATAAACTTCTCCTGCAAGACCAAATAAGAATGTATATAAATTTAATATAATGATATCGTATTTTATAGTAATTTAACAATTATTTCATAAACTTCTACATAAAATGAAATCTTTCGTGACTCTTCCTAGATTTCTCGTCATGCCATGTGTATGTTCTGTTCCCGTCTTAGTCGACATGCTCGATGGCATGCGTACGAGCAAACACGTCCATATACGAGACTGGACCCTCCCCCTCAGCCTCCTGAATTTGATTATTACACATCATTATTATAAGTGTTCAAAACTATATAGCATATTAATTTTTGTATAAGTTGCATTTTAAAAATAATTTACCAACTCCTGCCGATATTGCTGAAATGACTTGGATCCTCCCCGATGAGTGACTGGATTTTTATTTCTATTTGCACTGTTTCTTTTGGCCTCCGCCTGTACATTTAAAATTTGATAATTATTGACTAAATATTTTTATATTTAAAAAAAAAATTAGTACACTAACCTTCGCTGCATCACTCTCCCAATATCTCAGAAATCCATTCCAAGCGGTTTCTCCCGTCCATGGAGGTTTTTTCATGCTTTTCTTCATTGATGATATAGCATCTTTATAATTTTTCCTCATCTTCTGCATCCAGTATGTCTGAGCCAGGGCTAAATCATGTGTCTGTATATCCACCTCAGCCTGTATTTCACATTAAACAAACATTACTAGTAAAATATGTACGGTATCTCAGTGATTAAATGGAATTAAAATGCCAAAAATATATAAGAAAATACTTACTAGGACATCCTGCCAGATGACCTCCTGTATGTGAGGTGGGATCAAATCCCACTTAGGCCAACATCCCGTTATCCTAGCCCTATATGATGCTCTCGAAGCGTCCAAAATAACCCTCGAAGGCTGAAGGTCGAAAACCCTGCGTTAAATGTGATAAACATAAGTGTACAGTATAAAATAATTAACATGCTAAGTAAAGTTTAATTTTTACCCAGAACTCGTAGGAACCAGGGACACGACTGGACGCACAGTGGGTTGCGAGCCAGAACCCTCGCCTGAAGAATTTCCTCTTGATGACATACCTATCACATACAAATCATTTCAAAAGATGTAAGGTAACTTACACAAACGATATAAGCTGCTAAATAAGTGACATAAAAGTTGTACAAAATGACATAAATGAGAAATTGTTTATACCTGCATTTGATTGGGGCTCATATTCCAAGAAGTAACATTTTACATTGCAAGATTAAGATAAATAAATAGGAAAAACTGCATATGACATAAAAGATGTAAAAAACGATCATAACATTCAAAAATTTAACAGAGTTACATGAATTGCAAAATAAGCTGGGGTTTACTCCATACATACATTACAACTAGAAAGATAGTACTCATCATCTACATCAGTCATCATCTTCCTCGGATTCAGATTCAGATTCGGCCTCAGATTCAATAATATCTTCCTCCGCACTTTCAAACGCATCTACCAAAGCATTTGTCTCATCGACCAGAGGTCCAAAATCTGCATGATCGTCTTCAATTATTATTTCATTGGTGTGTTCGAGTTCTGCCTGATATGCTCCTTCATCTGGAATATTCTTCCCATCGAACGTAAATCTGGCCTTTGTTTTAAAAACTGCCCACCAATCTGCTTTATCTCTTTTTAGAGACGGATAAGGAGCGTAGTAGACTTGTATTGCTTGTTTGGCTAGTACAAAAGGATCATACTTGTAATAGTGCGATGTATGCTTTATTTCAATCAGATTAAAATCCTATGTACATTAATCCCAGAACCCAGATTACTGCTAAACCAATCGCATTTAAATAGAAACACCTCCTCCGCGGGTCGTGAGAAATATGTCAGTTGCAAAATTTGTGTTAAAACGCCGTAAAAATCATTAATGTGATTTTCAGGATCGTCACTGCCTTTAACGAATACACCAGTATTGTTCGTTAATTTTTCAGCACCGTATTCTTTCGTGTTAAATTTATATCCATTAACAAAATAAATTGGATATGTCTTGACCAATCTTTTTGGTCCCAGGGCAAGATGTTTCAACCCTTCATCAACAACACAATTTTTGGGTTCATAAACATAATTTGTAAACCAAGCACAAAATTCTTTACTGATATCTCCGTTCGGATGTTCACGTTCATAAACGCTGTAAATACAAATAGAGTTTTACATTAAATTATACACACGCAAAATTGTAGAAATGAAAAAAGCACTAATTGATATTTCAGATTACCTAACAAACGGTGCAACTTCAACACAATTTAGAAGAATATAAGTGTGAGCTACACAAAGATCTTTATCATTTAGCCATACGTCAACACATTTCCCAGAAGGTCGACCATGTTGTCTAAAAATAGACATAACTATTTGAGACGATTCTTGTTCGTCTCCTTGGTCGTTTCGAGGAACACTTTCAAATGATATATTCACATGATCACTGAAATAATGAGTGAAAAAGAACGAAGCTTCTTCTTTGATGTAAGATTTACATATCGAGCCTTCAACTCGAGCTTTTTGTCTCACTTTTTTCTTCAAATGATTCAAATACCTATGCAAAATTAATTTACATTATTTCACAGTTTTAAATGCAATTAAATTATATAATGGTTAACATGTTTATATTTACCTCTCAAATGGATACATCCATCCATATTGGACGGGACCTCGATATCGTGTTTCAATTGGAAGGTGAACAGGTAAATGCTTCATTACATTAAAAAAACCTAGCGGGAATATTTTCTCCATTTTGCAAAGCAATATTGGAATATCTACTTCAAATTTACGTAAACGTTCCACTTTCAAAGTAGTCGAACAAAGCTCTTTATAAAACAAACTAAGCTCCGTTATTACCTTCCAAACTTTTAGCGGTAGTAGTTCTTTGAACATAGCAGTAAACAAATGCTCCATCATAATATGACAATTGTGACTTTTCATTCCACCCAATTTACCATTTTTTGAAGTTAACACATCTACGAAGGTTTGATGAAATTCCATCAGGAAATCTTAACCCTTCAACCCATTTTAACGCAACTTTAACCTGATTATTATCTAATTCATAACATGCTTTGGGTTTTTTACTGTCATTTGGTTTCATATGAAGCTCGGGACGTTTGCATAATTCTTCTATATCACGCCTTGATTTCAAATCATCTTTAGTTTTCCCTTTAACATTCAAAATTGTGTTAAAGGCATTATCAAATACATTTTTCTCATTGTGCATCACATCAATATTACGACGAAGCAGAAGATGTTTCCAATACGTCAACTCCCAAAAAATAGACTGCTTACACCAATTGTGATAGATCGATTTGCCTTCAATTTCTGTTTGAACTCCAGTTTCATGTATCTTTGGATGATTTTCAACCATTTCAAATATTTCTTCGCTAGACCATAGTGTTGGAGGTTGTATAGTTTCTACTCTGTTAGCCAAAAAGGTTTTCTTGTCTACTCTAAAAGGATGGTTTACATGGAGAAAACATCGACGACAGTCAAACTATGAAATTTTCTTACCATGCGGTAAGGAAAATGCTCGAGTCTCTTCCATGCAATATGGACATGATAGATGACCAACAGTACTCCATCCTGAAAGCATTGCATAGGCAGGAAAATCACTTATAGTACACAATAAAGAAGCAAACAAACGAAAAATTTTGTTCTTCGAAACATCGTATGTTTCTACTCCTTCGTTCCACAATGATTTCAATTCTTCTATTAACGGTTGTAAATAAACATCAATTCCTTGTGCCGGATCGTCGGGGCCAGGAACAACAACAGTAAAAAACATATATTGCGTTTTCATACACATCCATGGAGGTAAATTATAAGGTGTGATAATAATGAGCCATGATGAGTATTTAGAACCAAATTGAGAAAATGGTGAAAAACCATCCGTACATAAACCTAATCTGACATTACGACTCTCCGCTGCAAAATTCGGATAAGTTTTATCGAAATGCTTCCATGCTTCCCCGTCGGCCGGATGGGTCAACGTACCTTCTTCTTCCGATCTCTCCTTATGCCATCTCATATGAAATGTAGTTACAGGAGATGCATACAGTCTTTGAAGCCTCGGAGTAATGGGTAAGTAATGCATACGTTTGAATGGAACTTCCTTTCCCTTCTTCTTTCTTGGTTTATATCTTTCTTCATTACAAAATTTACAATTTCTAAGGTTTACGTCATCTTTCCAAAACAACATGCATCATTTTATACATGTATCTATTTTCTGATAAGGTAAACCAAATGCCGACATAAGTTTTTTAACTTCGTAGTGATTTTCACACATTAAATTATCCGGCGGAATGTGCCTTTTTGCAGCTTGTACAACAGCTGTGAACCCAGCTTCAGTGATGTTGTATTTTGACTTCATCGCAATGTATTCTGCGATTACCGATAGCTGAGTGCCGCTTTTACAACCATCCCAAATAGGTTTCTTAGCATTATCCAACAAATCATAAATTTTCTTAGCTTCAATATTCGGTTCTTCATCATTTCCATCATCGTCGTCAACTGCATTCATAGGAAACATTGATCGTGCTGCGTCCTCGACCATATCTTCAATACGAGGCGTACTAATATTTTCATCAACAGCACTTTCTACCTCAGTCTCTACAGGAGTATTCGATACAACTTCTCCATGACGTTCCCAAAAATAATACTCGGGTACGAATCCGTTTTTGCACAAATGGACTTTCACGACATCGGGTAACAAATATTTCAAATGTCTACACTTGCTACACGGACAACGAATTTTAGGATCGCTTCCGTTATTACTTAAAGCGAATTCAACAAAGACATTTATACCATTGTAAAAATCTTCTTTTATTGAACCTCTCTTTCCTCTTCTTTGGTACATCCAACTCCTCCGATCAACAAAATAATCAATCATTTTTCCTATTTGACAAATTTAGGCACAATTTCCAAAATTAATATTTATTTTCAAGAATCCAAATTCCAAGAAAAAACTTGTTTTTAATTATGGTCATAAAACGCACGTATATATAACGGTTGAAAGCAAATAACATTTTCATTAAGTTAAAAAAAAATCTAATTTGGCACTTTTTTAATTGCAACTCTTTTACATGGTCAGGCATCCTACTTCCCATTATAAACAGAGTAAACAAGTACCAATGTATACTACTTTGTCTCAAATGATTCAACAAAATTTCGGCAGCATTTCCCTTTTGTTTCCTGCATTTTGTACACATGTACGCAGGAAACAAAAAGAAAAATTGAACCGAAATTTTGTGAATATTTTGAAACGAAGTAGTATACAAAATGTAAATGCTTACTGCGTTTATAACTTGTCCAATACAAGGACAAATCCAACAAATATTGTACCAGATGAATATAAACAGTCGTTTTTTAATTTGATAAAAACGACTATTTATATAACGATCATGTACAACACTCGTCCGGACGGGGCCGAAAACACTCTAGGGGATATTACTTATTAGTGAATTAAATGTGCGCATTTTACTATTACAGTACGTTTTACTGCAACACAAAAATATTTTTCTTTATCACATCTGTTTAACATTTCAATCCACTTAAAGCTAATACTATTATCGTCGATTCAGTAGGTACAACTAGAATTTAGACTCATGCTTTATATTGCATAAGTCAAAATTTGCTCAAAGTAATTTTCTTAGTTCATCCACACATTTTTTTCGTATGTCAACTAACACATACAAGAATGACAAGCGCACAACGGCACACATGTACACAAATATTCAAAATTATACAATGACAAAAAGCAAGCTAAATTGAAACATGTACATACATACATACATACATACATACACACACGCACATACATTTTTAATTTCATCCGTGAATACACTAAAATCATCACTTATGTATCTAACCATTGTTATGACCACTGTCACAACAACATATCCAAAACAAGCCTAATTTTCAATGTAACACACACAAATATCCAAAATTTTGAAATCAATCATTCAATTTCAGTGTATAGGACATGAAATACACATATATTATGATGATATAACATACTAAAACATCATATGAACCAATTGCAAGCATTCAATTTCAGTATATAGAAAATTTAGGTTTATGTAAAAATTGAAATTTTAACCAAAAAACGAGATCATACCTTAAATCGGTTATGCTGGAAGCTTGTGTGAATGTAGGAAACGATTGAAGGTGGAAATTTTGGTGTTTGGAGCTGAAAAATCGCGGATTTGGGGGTTTAGGGTTGATAAATCGGGCAGGAAATAAAAGAAAGAGGAAGAGGAATGAAACTGGAAGCTCTCAGCAGGGAATTATTACGTTAATAACTGACGGTTTCCGACGGCCGTCTACGGCCCGACAAAAGCCGTCGGAAAATAGCCGTTGGAAACCGTCGGTCACTCCTGTCTATATTTTAATCTTTCTTGTAGTGACATTCTTCCCTTGCTATTGATGTTTCCTCTTGTCATTCCACTTCGTCTTATTGCCACCACCTTCTTGTGGTTTTAACTTCTACCTACTTTCAACAACAACCTCCACCTTTTGAGGAAATATACTCACTTTCCTCAAAGCTTTCTCAACCAATTTCTCAAAAGGGTCGTCGACATGGTCTATTAATTGCTTTCCTAGATTCTCATTCAAACCCATAATAAAGTTCTCATTCATCAGATAAGGAATCTTGATATACGAACGAGCATACTTTGATAATGTAACGTCCTAGATTTTTAAATGTTAAATCCATTTTAAATATTTATATGGTAATATAAAAGAATTTTATATCGAATTTATTTATCAAAAATGGAGCTCGTGAATATCGGTACGAATTCAGAGCGTTCAACGTAAATTCTGCTATATATATATATATATATATATATATATATTTATATGTGTGTGTGTGTGTGTGTGTACTGGGATGAGGCCCGTGCTCCGCACACAGGCAGATACTCGTGTGTACTAGTTGAAAATAATAATTGGAAAACGTATAGCTAATTATTGCTATATTTCCAGTTTGGAGCTCAACGGAGTTGTTTTGTCGATGGACGAAAATATAAAATGTGAACCGATAAAAAAATTTGGAATTTGAATAATGCTGTTGTGCTAACGGAGTCCGTTTTCAATGAAATAAATTTCAGTGGAACCGTAACGTCAAGACATAGTAGCGTGTCTATTTTTGTTATTTCGAAGTTAGTGTGTAGTCATAGGAAATTAAAGCGTTGATTGAATGATAAGTGTATAATATATATTTATTGATCTAATCATGTATATAGTCACCGTATCTTGGTTATTTAATAGGCCAGTAATACCGTGATGATAATATTTATCATAGTATAAAAACTAGTAAGATATCATTGCAATTTCTATTTCATCAGTATAGGCAATAGTGATCATAATGATTACTGTATTGTATATCAATGATATTGTCCAATATTACTATTAAATACTAGACTAGATTTATTAAGTAACATATTATAAGAAACCAGTAATGGGTATGCCAAACCAATATGTATACCCTATAATCATCAAACAATAGCTTTCTTTGGAAGCTACATAAAGCTTTTGCAGGAAGCCACTTTGACTCCTTCTCTCGCACGCCTATACAATCAAATTAATGAAGCTGCAAACCTATCAAATTTCCCAACTAACCTAGGTGACGCGCCGACCTACCTCGTACGTCCGATATAACGTGATACTTATTCTCTCCTTGTCGTGTGTATATATATACACAGCTAGCTCATTTTTATAATTTTTCCAGCAAGAACAGAAATGAAAACTGATCCCCATATTACAAAAAAAACGAAAATTTATGAACTGAAAGACCTCTCTCTACTTTTATACAAGTTCGCCTGCCACCTTTCATTCAAAAACTGTGAGGATAATGAAAATGCAGCGCGCTAGGAAGGATTGCACAAGAACTGGTGACCATCGGAGGTCAGTTAGGTGAGGGAGGGCTACCTGAAGAGGTACGACAGTGGTTGATGGATGTGGCTGCGTGAGTGGATCTGGAACAGAAGTGGGGGAGGATGGTAAGGTGAGAGTGCAATGTTTAGATGGTAGCAGCGTGATAGGAACTTGAATGGTGGTGACTTGCGCAGTAGGCAACATGGGGGAGGGAAGACTTCATGTTTGGGAGGGAAGTGAAGTTCTGTAGGTTTTGGAAAGCAAGTCTGAAGCATGTTTTGGTGGGAAGCTGTTGGAAATTTTTATGAATTATTTAAAATATGAAGTAAGTGTATGATGGCTCCTATTTCTGAATAGTCCCACATCATGAGATTATAAGAAAGATGTAAGTATATATACTTGTTTCTAAGAAATCATGTTGGGGCCTTGGGCTCCCAATGCATGCTTTGTTGTGAGGAGGGAGATCATGCATCATGACCACCACACACGCACGACCGACCGACCGACCCGGCCCGGTTCGGGATTGGGCTTGGGCCTTGGCTATGTGGTGTAGACACTTATATTTTTGGTCCAGAAAACACTGCATTTTTCGAACCAGTTTTTTTTTTTTTTTTTTTTGGTAAAATTCAAATATTTCTGAGTCGATTTTTATTTGAATCGGTAAACTTTTGACCATGTATTTCGCAGATCCTATTTTCCTTCACTGACCAGTATTTTCGTTCAGCTCTAATCCCGTCTATATATTAACTTCAGTTGTAAACGAGATTAACACACATAAAAAAATTCTGCTTTCTCTTCCTCTGCCATTAAAAATATACTTTCAGAAATTTCGAGCAGTTAAATTCGAAAGTGCAAATCTGCACTGATGTGTTGTGCAAAGCAAATCAGTTATTCAATTTTAGAGAGGCTGTTTTATCCTAGAGGCGGCGACGGAAGTATGAACTGGTTTTGCACCACCGACCAGATCGCCGAATCGTCTTCAAGAAAGCGACAAAGTACGTGACTCAGCCATTGTTTTCAACAATTTGAAGACGGTTAGAAACAATGGCTTCGACAACAACCATAGATGATGCTGCTCCTTCCTCTGCATTCCAGATCCCATTGGTGACTGCTGCTCCGTTTCGTTTCGATGGTCTGCACTTCAAACAATGGCGTCAGAAGATGGAGTTCTACCTGACGATGAGGAAGGTGGCTGCTGCTCTGATCACCGACAAACCGCAGTTGCCAGACAAGCCTGACGGGACTGATGAAGCGCAGATGACATCCTGGACTGAACAATCAAAGCAGCTGCAGCCCTGGACTGAACAGGATTATCTGTGCAAGAATTTTATTCTGAACGGATTGAGCGATGATCTGTATGATTACTACAACTCGGAGGACAAGACAGCGAAGAAGATCTGGGAAGCGCTGCAGAAGAAATACGATACATAGGTGACAGGGGAAAAGAAGTATGCTATGAGCCGCTATCTCAAGTACCAGACGACAGACGATAGGTCAGTAGAGATGCAATCTCATGAGCGGCAGAAAATAGCTCATGAGATCATCTCCGAAGGTATGGTTTTAGATGAACAGTTTCTAGTTGCTGTTATTATTGACAAACTGCCCCCAGGTTGGAAAGACTTTAAGAATTTCTTACGGCATAAGACTAAGGAATTTTCCTTAGAGAGTTTGATCACTCGCCTTCGCATTGGGGAGGAGGCACACAAAGAGGACCAGAAAGAGGAAGTGCTGTTTGTTACAAACAACAACACTAAAAAGACCAAACCCGCAGTTCTGAAACCAAATCAGAAGTCTTTTAAGAATCAGAACAGACGCAACAAACAGAATGGGAATCCGCAAGGAAACCCAAAAGGACAGCAAAAACCAGCCCAAAAGAATGACTCTGGACAGTTGCATCTATGTTACAACTGTGGTAAACCAGTTCATATGGCACGAAAGTGTCGAAATAAGCCTAGCTCTGTACCACAGGCTAATTTGACTGAGGAGGAGCCTCTTATGGCTATGATTACTGAGATTCACTTTGTTGGTGGATCAGAAGGTTGGTGGGTAAACACTGGTGCTTCTCGCCATGTCTGCTATGATCGTGCTATGTTCTCCACATACACGGCTGCTGATGATCAGAAAGTGTTGCTGGGAGATTCTCACACCACTAAAGTTGCAGGGATTGGAAATGTGGAGATCAAGTTTACCTCTGTAAAGACTGTGATCCTCAAAGATGTTATGCATACTCCAGAGATGAGGAAGAATCTGGTGTCTGGCTATCTCCTTAATAAGGCAGGGTTTACTCAATTCATTGAGGCTGATTTGTATACCATAGTGTATAAGGGAAACTTTGTAGGAAACGGTTATGCTTGTGAGGGAATGTTCAAATTAAATGTTGAATCTAATAAAGTGAATAATTCTGCTTATACGTTGTGTGATTTTAATATTTAGCATTCTAGATTATGTCATGTTAATAAACGGATAATTCATAACATGAGCACTCTAGATATAATACCTAAGATAGCAGAATCTGAATCTGATAAATGTGAATTCTGTACACAAGCAAAAATCACAAAGAAACCTCATAAATCTGTTGATAGAGAATCTGAACCCTTAGACTTGATTCATTCTGACATATGTGAATTTGATGGCACATTGACTAGACATGGACATCGTTATTTTATCACTTTTATCGATGATTGTTCTGATTTCACATATGTTTATCTTATGAAAAATAAAAGTGATGCTTTTGACATGTTTAAAACATTCAAAACTGAGATTGAGAATCAAACAAATAGGAAAATCAAGAGATTTCGTAGTGATAGAGGAACAGAATATGAATCCAATTCAATTCTGGACTTCTATAAATTACATGGTATTGTACATGAGAGAACTGCACCCTATTCACCTGAAATGAACGGTAAAGCTGAAAGAAAAAATAGGACTTTTACCGAATTAGTAGTTGCCATCCTACTAAATTCTGGTGCAGCAAAACATTGGTGGCGGGATATTTTATTGACTGTATGTTATGTTCTAAATAGAATCCCTAAATCTAAGAATAAAATTTCACCTTATGAAATTTTAAAGAATCATAAACCCAATGTCTCATACTTTAGAACTTGGGGTTGTCTAGCATATGTTCGCATTCCAGACCCTAAGAGAATAAAATTTGCAAGTAGAGCATATGAATGTGTATTTGTAGGCTATGCTATTAATAGCAAAGCATATCGATTTTATGATATAAATGCACATAACATAATTGAATCAAATGATGCCGATTTTTATGAAACTAAATTTCCTTTTAAATTAAGGAATAGTGGGGGCACATCAAGTACGCCTATTAGAACAGAACTTAATAAAAGTTCTGAAGCTGAACCTAGAAGAAGTAAAAGAGCAAGAACCGTAAAAGATTTTGGTTCGGATTTTAGCGCTTTTACTATAGAGGAGGATCCCTCAAACCTCCAAGAGGCCTTATCTTCATTAGATGCCGATTTCTGGCGAGAGGCTATAAATGATGAGATGGATTCTCTTGAATCCAATAAGACTTGGCATTTGGCAGATTTACCCCCTGGTTGTAAATCTATAAGCTGTAAATGGGTACTTAAAAAGAAACTAAAACCTGATGGTACTATAGATAAATACAAAGCACGACTAGTAGCTAAAGGTTTTAGACAAAAAAAAAATATAGATTTCTTCGATACTTTTTCATCTGTAACTAGAATAACATCCATTCGGGTATTAATCTCACTTGCTTCCATTCATAATTTACTAATACACCGAATGGAAGTTAAAACTGCTTTTTTGAACGGTGAATTAGATGAAGAAATTTATATGGACCAGCCTGAAGGATTTGTAGTACATGGTCAAGAACATAAAGTATGCAAATTAGATAAATCATTATATGGTTTAAAACAAGCACCTAAGCAATGGCATGAAAAATTTGATAACTTAATCATTTCAAATGGTTTTAAAGTTAATGAAAGTGACAAATGCATTTATTACAAATTTGAGAATGACATTTGCACTATTATATGCTTTTATGTAGATGACCTACTCATCTTTGGGTCAAATATTCATGCCATAAATTCAGTCAAATCCTTATTAAGTGCCAATTTTGATATGAAAGATCTAGGTGAGGCGAGTGTAATCCTTGGTATTAAAATTACTAGGTCTGAAAAGGGAATTTCTTTGGATCAGTCTCATTACATTGAGAAGATACTAAAGAAATATGATTACTTTGACTGTAAACCTGCATGTACACCATACGGTCCAAGTGTAAAGTTATTTAAGAACACTGGTGAAGGTGTAAGACAGTCTGATTATGCGAGCATCATTGGCAGCCTTCGGGTATGCCACTGATTGTACTAGACCCGACATTGCCTATGTCGTGGGATTATTGTGCAGGTTTACCAGTAGACCTAGTATAGAGCACAGGCATGCTATTGAAAGGGTCATGAGATACCTTAAACGAACTGTGAACCTTGGATTACATTATGAAAAGTTTCCAGCTGTACTTGAAGGATACTCAGATGTAGACTGGAATACATTATATGATGATTCTAAAGCGACCAGTGGCTATATATTTAGCATCGCTGGAGGAGCTGTTTCTTGGAAATCCAAGAAACAGACTATTTTGGCTCAGTCCACTATGGAGTCTGAGATGATAGCACTAGCTACAGCTAGTGAAGAAGTAGAGTATTTGAGAAATCTGCTAGCTGAGATTCCCTTATGGGAAAAACCGATACCGGCTGTGTTGATACATTGTGATAGTACCGCGGCTATTGCAAAAGTTCAGAACCGTTATTATAACGGTAAGAGACGACAAATATGTCGTAAGCACAGCACGGTTAGAGAACTACTTTCTACAGGTACAGTTAGAGTAGATTACGTACGTAGCAAAGAAAATTTGGCAGATCCTTTGACGAAAGGACTGTCCAGAGAGAAAGTCCATAATTCTTCTAAAAGAATGGGACTATTGCCCTTAGATTGTTGAGTCACGCACAATGGTAACCCGACCTAAATGACTGGAGATCCCAAGAAATAGGTTCAATGGGTAAAAACAAGTTGTGTAATGATAGAAGTTGAACATGCTATATAGTAAACTAAGAAGCATGTATTCCTGAAGTGATAGAGGATGAGTTAATAGAAACTCTTAATGAGATCTATACTCTATTTGGAGTGGAGTACCTACCTTCAGGAGTACTCTTGATAGACTCACCTATGTGAATGTGGAAATGTGGCTGTTTCCTATGGAGTTTTGGGCAAAACTTCTAGAGCGTTCACTAAACTGGGATAGACGTGTATGGCCATAAATGCACGGGCTTATTTGATTGCACTATAGAAAAGATTGTGTGTGGTTTGATGTCAGGAATAGAGTTCAAGACTACGTGTCACTCTAGTAAAAACTGAATCTTATTCACTATGCAAAGGTTCAAGTCGGATGACACCTTTGTTTATGCACAGTCTTATGTTTTTAGAAACTGCTCGATAATATTTTAAAAAATTCAAGTGGGGGATTGTTGGAAATTTTTATGAATTATTTAAAATATGAAGTAAGTGTATGATGGCTCCTATTTCTGAATAGTCCCACATCATGGGATTATAAGAAAGACGCAAGTATATATACTTGTTTCTAAGAAATCATGTTGGGGCCTTGGGCTCCCAATGCATGCTTTGTTGTGAGGAGGGAGATCATGCATCATGACCACCACACGCGCGCGCGACCGACCGACCGACCCGGCCCGGCTCGGTTCGGTTCGGGATTAGGCTTGGGCTTTGGGCCTTGGCTATGTGGTGTAGACACTTATATTTTTGATCCAGAAAACACTGCATTTTTCGAACCAGTTTTTTTTTTTCTTTTTTTGTAAAATTCAAATATTTCTGAGCCGATTTTTATTTGAATCGGTAAACTTTTGACCAAGTATTTCGCAGATCCTATTTTCCTCCACTGACCAGTATTTTCGTTCAGCTCTAATCCCGTCTATATATTAACTTCAGTTGTAGAAGAGATTAACAGACAGAAAAAAATTCTGCTTTCTCTTCCTCCGCCATTAAAAATATACTTTCAGAAATTTCGAGCAGTTAAATTCGAAAGTGCAAATCTGCACTAATTTGTTGTGCAAAGCAAATCAGTTATTCAAGTTTAGAGAGGCTGTTTTATCCTAGAGGCGGCGGTGGAAGTACGAACTGGTTTTGCACCACCGACCAGATCGTCGAATCGTCTTCAAGAAAGCGACAAAGTACGTGACTCAGCCATTGTTTTCAACAGAAGCAAATGTAGGCGACGTAGGCGATTAAAGAAAGGTGGGAAGGTAGGTTTTTGCAGCATGAGTGGATGGACTGGGAAGATGACAGTAGTGGATGGGTAAATGTAGCGGGCTTTGGGCCTTGTCATGCATGCGGTAGGAAAAAATTAATAAATTAGGTAGATGGAAGAATTACTGTAGAAGTGGGGAAGGTTGCGAATGAGGGGCAACTCACTTTATTTCGAAGCAGGTGAATATTTGGTGGGCTGGAAATGGCCTATTAGGCTGGGAAAAAAATAATATAATACAAGGATGAAGGCTTGTTCGTAATAGCGGATAGAAGAAAAGAAGGAAAGGCGAGTGTCAAGCAATTGAGGAACGAGAACAAAGGATTAGAGGGAAGCCGACCTGTGTATTTTTCTTAAGTAAGTGATTAGTTAAATTACTACATAATTAACGGTTAATTATTTTATTATAAACCATGTATAAATTATATTATTTATAACTTGTTCGAATGTTAACAGAAGCCGATATAACAAAAAGCGTCAGAACCGTATCGATGAGCATAACGTGCTGGAGCTGTTTTGGACAAGATTGAAAGCAGTTAGGATTTTTAGCTAAATTAAGCGTCTGTTTAATTTAACTAAATCGAACCGTTTTGACGATGAATGAAAAATCAGGTGAGTTCAACTCACTCGGTTATCCCGCTTATATTTTTCATAAACTAGGTTTTTATTTTGTGTGTGCAATGTTTGCTAATTGTTGGATGATTTGATGACTGTTTGCATGGATACCGAATAATTTTTAATATTCATTGTTTTAATTAAATGTTTGTTTAATTAAATCGAAATAAATCGTTATGTTAACAATTATTTCAAACGAGGTAACTCACCTTGTTGGTTAATATAAACGTAGTAAAGAAATAATTGGATGCTTGAATGGATGTTTTGATTGATTATTGACTGTTATTTATTAAACTGTTTATTCCCATTCATTCTGAAAATTTATTGTCTATTTTCATGTCACCATTATATGAACTGTTTGACTAATATGATAGAATAATTGTTTTGGTTGTTGAATGTTCAACGTTGTTATGATTGTAAACAATGGGCAATGTTGGTTGAGTAATTATAGCCGACGGCCAAGGAAATCTATCGTATTATAAACATTGATTTACCATTAGGTGAATTGACTGAAATGAAGTTATAAATTTATTTTATAACTGAAAATGGATTTTGAAATCTATTTATATAAGCTATTTTAAATATATATATAAGTTTACTAAAGGAAAAGCCAATATTTATTATTATTTTTGTAAATAATTTTATAAGAAAATTCTTGTCGTTAATTAAGTTTTATAAACAAATAAGTTTGGTGTTAACCAAAGGGTTAATGGCTGGGATTTATTGTTTTATGAAACAATTAAGTGAGATATTTAAATTAATTGTTAATTGATTTAAATGGGTTAATAATGTAAACAATTTTCTAGAATTAAACGAGTTTATAATACGATTATAAACTTAGGGAAGCCTAAATGGAATTTAAAAGTATAAAGGCGGGAATGTATGAAACGAAGCTAAAATAGCAGCTTAAAACGGGTTTGAAATCGGAGATGCAAGCTAAGCTTTAATAATTCAATTTAAATTGGAATATTTTAAAAAGGGAAGTTTATTTGAGATGAACTCAAAATAAGTTTGGAACTAACTTATTAGTAATTTTGTTATAACAAAACAAAGACTCGTATATTTATTATCGGAAGAATGTTTTTAAAGGTAATCGATATGATTTTAAATTGAATTAAGATGTTTGAGATTGAAAATGAGGTTTTCAAAGTAAAGAGTATGGTTTTAAAATACCATATTTAAGTCTAGTAATATATGGAATTTCCATGACAATTATTGAAGATTTAGTTTGTTAACAAACTTGTATTATTCAGAAGGTAAGAATGTTGTCAATCAAGGTCTGAGAGGTAATTAGAATACCCCAACTTGAATGACTTCATGATTACCTAAACAATGATATTAGTTTGGGTAACGAGGGTAGACGGGGGAAATAAATCTAGTATTTCCATTAAATTTCAAGTTTTAAAATAATTCTGAGAATATTCTTATTTTTAAATAAATGGTGTAATCCAAAAATTTGGAGATTTAAGAGTTTTGATTTACTACTGGTAAACTAAAAGTGGCCAAGTGACGTTGTGTACTGAACCAGTAGATCCACTATGTTTTTTTTTGGTTGCATGGATGTTAATTTTGATAGTTAAATAACTGACTATCAAAGTTTGGCCTTTTATCGATTGTTGGTACGGAAAGACCGGGATCGAATTTATATTCGAAAACCATTCCATCCAACAAATACGTAAACGTTGAAGATATCAAGGATGGTCGAGATGGAACATTGAAGACCATTGATCTTCATGAGCAGAAGAACTACTCATTATATTTCTCTGGCTAGCTACCAGAGTTATTATGACTTGTGATTCAGTCGTGATTGAAATCTTCGGATTGCAAGGACATCTCGCTACTGATCCTTGGGGCGATTCCTATATAAGGATGCGGTAGGAGGGTGCCTTCGGTTCATCCTGTTCCTGGATGACTTGTATGGACGAATATATGACAGAGTATTCCCTGAGGGTCATGTACGTTGATTTTTACAAAATATACCAAGTTTGGTGGCGGACGAATTCTCTTGCTTAACACCCAGAGTATATTTGTGGACGTCAATTAGTGAGTTGACGGATCTGACAATGTGATATTCAAAGATTGGTGTGCTTTTCTCTGAAGATAAATGTGACCTCAAGCCTCACAACCGAGAAATGACAAAAATCGGGCAGGCAGCATGGCTAGGCGGGTCATACCCAAGCAGGGTGTATTATCATCAATCTAGAGAAATTCCTTATTTGTTCTTCTTTCGATTCTGTATCTCCGCAGATGAACAGTGGGCCCTTAAATCTGTTGGGTGACAATACATTCGCTACACTCAAGCTAAATGAGTGGGCGGTCATGTGTGGCCGGGTTGCAAGACGTTCTTGTTGAACCCCAGTGTATCCCCTCTAGATTACACTAATCGGAAGGTGATCCCATACCTTGTCATAGTTGGAATCCAATCTCCAATAAGCGCCCGCGGTTTTTGATTATACAATGAATATGTAGAGTGTGAGATGCAAGCGTTCTGCTATTTGGTTATTTCTTTGTGATTTGATAGACACTATTACAATATCACAGGATTTTGATATATCAAAGATGTTTTGGGTTATAGTAAGGTAAAAACCATCCGTGTTTATGTGTGGGCTGGTCTTACTATTATCCTTTCCTTTCAAAAAGATTTTCTAAAGTTAAGCAAGTTGGATGTTGCTTAAACTTAGTGGGTTTTACTCACGCTGGTTCACCAGACTGCTCCATTGCATTTGTAATGTCTCGGGTCAGCCAGAGTTGCAGGTTCAGGTTATCAAATGCTGTGAACTTCAAAGACGAGCTCGAGGAGTCCCGGCATATGATATATATTTATTCTGTTGTGTATTGTATATGTGGACAAATTATTATAATTGTCCAGATTGATTGCTGTACTCTGATGATTTATAAGCATTATTTTTCAAGCTTTCAATAAAGATTATTTCTGTATTATATTTTGTTCGCTGCAATTTGAGATTCTGTGTGGTGTTGGTTCTTCTTCTTTTTTCTTCTATTTTTATATTTCTTTCTTCCATTTCTCACCTTCTAACTTCTTTCTTTTAGTAATCCATTTTCCGTGCAGTTTGGGTCGGACTGGAGTGTAATTAGTCGATTCAAAGAGTACTGGATATTTGGGTCGCTACATTTGGTATCAGAGCTAATGATTGAGTAGTAATCTTAGCTCTGTGGCGTAACTCAATAAAGATGAGGTTAGAAATACCCTAGATTGAGTTTGAGTGTGTATATATGTATAAATGAGAGCGCATATTTGCAAGTGATTATAAAATTATTTTTAATTGTTTTGTAAAGAGGGTAAATGAAATATTTTTGCCCAGACTATATTTTTATATAGAAAAGAAATAATTTTCTCAAGTTATAGAAGTAATTAGTTGTATTGCTTGTTTGATTGATTTATTTGGAATCCAAATGAAATTGAATTGGTTAGAAAATTAATTAGGTAATTTAATAAGATTAGCTTGGTTAAGTGAAATGAATTAAGTAAAGGATATGTAAATGGGATTTAAATCAAATAAATTTTGGGTTAGAATCGATAATAAATCGAATAGAATCATTTATGAAATGAAGTCAAATAATTTACCCCTATATTTGTTACATGTATTATGAATTGAGTTAAGTATGATTCCAGAAGGCCATAGGAGTTGATCTGGTTGCATAGATTGGAAAACGGGTTGGAATGAGACTGAAGATGAAGAGCATGTTGAGACAAGATTTTGATCGATGCCAACATATAAAGGTGCAATGAAGATCATTTCATAGAGATAAGGTTTTTTACTTTGAGTCATGTTAGAAATATGTTAAAATCTATCCTCAAAGTATAACACGAATGCACAAAACAATATCATATCTTCGTTGCTGAAATCTGTATATTTGAGGAATTGAAAAGTCATAGAAAAAGCCCAAACGGTCCAGGATCCGACCGTGAAAGAGTGCAGAGTGATATAGACTGTGGACCGAGATCCTCCGGTCCACAGCCATAAACCGGTCGACCGGTCCAAATATGGGCGGTCGACCGGTCAGGCTATTTTTTGCACATAACGGCTATTTTTCTGGAATTTTTAATTTTACAGAAACTCAACCAGTCGACCGGTGATTTTCAACCAGTCGACCGTTTTCGAACAGCAAGCTTTTTTATGAAAGGTTGCTTCTATTTGTGAAGAGATTTCTATTCAATAATCAAAGGAAATGGACATATCTTTTTATAGAAACTCTTCATGAAGAATTACTACCTTTCCTCTATTATATAAACAACTTCAAACTTGTTTTACAATTAACCGAATCATTCTATATTCTCTCTATTTTCTGATTTACACTTCTATATATTTTGCAAACAAAAGCTCTCCAAATTTCAAATACTTGTTGAATCCTTGAATCAATTTAATATCATTTGATTCAAAAAGCATTCTACTATCTTAAATCTACGCATTCAAAGTATATACTCGAGGATCAGATTATAGGAAGATTGTACTCAAACTGTTGACTATTCGTGTTGAATCAAGAACACAAGCAGAAGTCAAAACTATTGTATTAGTTGAAGTCCCGTGTGTGATCAGGCAAGTGCTGAAGTCTTGTGTGTGATCAGTCAAGTGTTGAAGTCCTGTGTGTGATCAGGCAAGTGTTGAAGTCCTCGTGGTGTTAGAGGCGTGAAATCCTGTAACAACCCGAATTTTAATAACGTGTTAAGACAAGAATCAAGGCAGAATTTAATTATAAAATCTGAATCAGGGGAAACGGGCTGTACCATTGCGTAAGTCTCGGAAAAATATGTGAAATAGAGTCCGAGTTTTCGAGAATCGGAGTCCGTATGACCCAGTTATGGCCCGTCAAAGATTTCAGAAAAATTCAAGTTCAAAAACAGTTCGAAATTCAAATCTGGAGCCAAACAGATTAGGCGGGAAAAATTCCCGCCCAAGCCCCAGGTCGACTGGGGTGTCGACTGGGGAGTCGACACGCCCAGGGGGCAGGTCGACTGCCCAGTCGACACGGGTGTCGACCTGGGTGGTCCGACCACTTTGGCCTGGGTGCACCTGCTTGGCCTTGTGCTCTGTTCTGATGGCCTGTGACGAATTTTGAGGGTTCAGATCTATCCTAGGGTTAATCTAAGGGCCTAAACTAGTCCTAATCTCTATAAAAACACCCCAAAGCCTACCCTAAACCCTCACAAATCACTCATGCCACGAAGTGCTGCCCAAATGCCAAGTGATCAAGGCCTCCATCTCCAATTCCTAGAGACTATGCATTCAAATCGGATCCAAATCAAAAGGTGCAAGCTTTCTACACCAAATCGAGGAGAGATCAACGTTGCTACGCAAATTTCATAAAGATTCTTCAATAAAGGATCCTCCTTTCTTCGTCAAGACGATTCATGCTCCTAGCCCTCTTGCCATGCTATGTAAGTTCTAGCTACTTCTAGATCTAAACGGTAGTTTTAATGATGGCATGGAATAAAACGAGATTAAACCAAGTATGCTAGCCAATATGAACCTTGTCATGCCTCTTTTGCTTGAACCTATGACTTTTGGCTATGCTTAGTGACTAAATCATGCCACTTATGTTATGTTTAACTTAGTCCATCATGAAAGATTGAACCTTTACTTGCGGAATGTTGGCATGAATACTTGAAACCACTTTGACTTGTGAAATACGCACATGAATATGACTTGGGGCTTATGCATGTAAATGAACCAAAACCCCCTTATGATATCATGCATGTTTGTGGCTAATCCCGTTGTGACATTATGCATGTTTGAGGCCAAAAACCCCTTATGATGCTATGCATATTTTGAGGCCAAACCCCTTATGATACCATGCATGTTTGTGGCCAATCCCTTTTTGACATCGTGCATGTTTTGAGGCCAATATGTAGCATAGTATCCTTACTATGTTGACTCGCTTTTACTTGGGTTGGAAACACGATTTGGGGTAGGTTAGACGTGCGTGATTATGACATGATAATTTGACATGGGATTTCATGAAAATATGGCACTCATGATACACTTAAATGTGGACATGACATGTGGGGTAAACATGGGACTTGAAACTAGACACGTATGGGTTGTAAGTGTAATATGACACTAGACCAAACATGAAAGTGGCCAACTCGAGGTTGGGTTGAGTTTGTAGCATAAATCTACCCGGACCCGCCCGACTTAACTAGTGGCTACAAACAATAGGACCCAATGTGAGTAGTTGGTCATATAGCACTTAAAACCCGAGGTTAGACTAGGTTGTGGTGTAAAGCTACCCGGACCCGCCCGGCTTAACTAGTAACCACAACAAAGTCTAATGTGAGAGGTTGGGGTGCATTAATCTAATTAATACCACATGAAAAGGTTAAGTAATTTTGACTAATGACACTTAACCGATATAACACGAATGGGTAGGTTAAGTGGAACCGGACTTGATTTCTTAATGACACTTAACCATATAAGACAATTAGGGGATGGGGTTAAGTAATTTACACTTAACTAATCCGACTTGGTAATTAGATGGGGTTAAGTAACTTAGACTTAACTGATCTAAAAACGGTAATTAGATGGGGTTAAGTAACCTACACTTAACTAATCTAAACACGGTAATTCGATGGGGTTAAGTTAAACACTTAACCAATCTAAACTTGGTAATTCAATGAGGTTAAGTAACCAATACTTAACCAACTTAACATGATAATTTAATGGGGTTAAGTAACTTATACTTAACCAATTATACATGGTGATTTGATGAGGTTAAGTAACCTATACTTAACCAATCTAATATGCGGATCTGATAGGGTTAAGTCACAAGACCTTTTAAATATACTTAACCATTGTAATACGATTAGTGGATGGGGTTAAGCTAACCCATACTTAACCAATCCGACTCGATAATATGATGGGATTAAGATAATCTATGCTTAATCAATCTAACACGATAATCTGATAGGGTTAAGACAAACAAATACTTAACCAATTTGACTTGATAGGGTTAAGTCATGGGCTTCTTAATATACTCAACCAACTTGTAGGGCTAAGCCTTAAACTTAAATACTTAGCCAATCTTGACATGATTCGTAGGCGGGTAAGTCATGAACTTGAATGACAACACTTAACCCATTAGACAAAACCCTAGTTCAGGGGACTAGGTTGAAAATCGTAATTAACAAGGGTAGCGGGAAGAGAAGCTAAGTGGTAAACCTTAGTTAAGGATAACTAAGTAATAATTCTTAGTCAAGGAAATTGGACCAGTTCACAGATAGATGAGTAACCCGATACGGTAGGTCATCGCTTGAACACACGTGGAGGAGCGAATTATCTGACTTAGATAAAGGCTCCAACGAACTGGGTGACGAAGCGGTAGCTTCGGGGGACGTGAGGATACTCTTGGTATCCCTCTGTGAGGTTGCAGATGATCCGCCTGGGCTCACAAGAGGTTAAGGTCTGCGGTAGAAGAACCAAGAGCATGCCTTGGTTGCTATGCGAGCGACCTAAAGACTGGGATGGATTAGCGTGGAGTCGACGATTCTTGTTTTTGCCCTTGATAGCGCGTCGCCGACTACCTACCATCTTTAGTCAATCGTGTACGTACGGAAAGGCAGAGAACTCCCAACAGACCATATACTTGCTATCGAGTTATGGGTGAGGTTGGCCAATAGGTAAGTGGGGCATAGTGGGGCCGGGATGTAGTTCTCATACATGATTTTTCTTGGATTGCCTTTCAGTAGTTGAGGGGGGGTCACGTGGGACCATAGCCACGGATACAAAAACAGACTTTGATATCTGCATCAGCAGACGACTTAAAGCTCCCGACCGAGTTCCGTATTTCTCGATTTGCCCTGGCACGGAACTCGGGTGGCACATTGAGATACATGTGCGTCTAGACATGGAAAACGATTCACGATACATACGTGGGATAAAGGGCGTGGTTGACGGGTGGCATAATCCCTAGTGGCCCTAGGTGGTTTGAACCCTAACCGAGACACGGAAACGTTCATTAGGTAGCATAATCCCTAGTGGTCCTGGGTGGCATAAATCCTAAGTGAACGCGCGATAGTTCATGGTAAGAAAACATAACCAGATCAAGGGTAGCAGTCCAAACAACTTCAAGGATAAAATGGTACTACGTTGAGGTCGCCCGTACGGCTTACGGCAAAGGACTGAACTTATACATGGAAAGAAACATACGAGTTGGGGAAAAACCTACATATGCTATATATTAGGTTGACATGGACCATTACATGACATTAGGCAAGGGACATTCATAGTTAACACATGACGCGGGTTGGGATACTAGTACGAGAGGTGCAGAGCAAATATACATGATAAATACCGTGGGATGTTATACATGGTAGATACCTTGGGATTGTATACTTGATAGAAACCTGACGATGTGGTACCTTGATTTATCTTGACACCGTAGTTTATCCTGATACCTTAGTTTATCTTGCTACAGTAGTTCATCCAGTTATCTTGGTTTAGCTTATCTATCTTGTCGTCATCCTTATGTTTACTTTCAGTTTATGCATGTCATGTTACCTTTACCTATTTTTATACTGGAAGTAGATAGGACTTACCAGTCTTTATGACTGACCCCGTTTTGTTTCGCCTCTTTGTCTTCCGTTTCCCCCCAGGTTTTCAGGGAGGAAACGATGTTGTTTAGTTCGGACCTCCTATGCTTGAAGGTCATCATGTATAGCTTGGTCTTCTCTTGGCTATGGCTGCTTCACCGCTTTATTTTGGGGAATAATTTATGAAAAGGTTTTATGCTTCTTTACTATTGCAAGACAGGTTTTGATGTATTCTGATGAAAAAGGCTTTAGACCTTATTTTATAAGGTAATGAAATTTGTTTTACTTCCGTTGTTTTGTATATGTTCTGTCTTGTAATATTTCTGTGCATGTTTACCTCGATAATGCTTCACCAAACCTAGTGCATTCACTTTGTGAGTGATCCTAGCGGAGGTGGGGTGTTACATTTGGTATCAGAGCAGGGGGTTACCAGACTGGGCAAAAGTTTTTTTTTTTTTAAAAAACCTTCTGAAAACTATTTGAGAAACCATTTACAAAGAAGCATTTTTCAAGAAAATTTTTAAAGGCTATTCCCCAAAAGCCATTAGCACTATCCTTTGTTTCCTTGATGGAATCTCTTTTCCTTTCTTTCCTCCATCTGTAGTCACAGTAGTTTTAACTGCGACTAATCCTTGTCTAGCTACAGAGTGTTTTCCGTGAGATGGAGGTGGTTCTCGAGAGGCCTGTTACCGTGTTACAAGGAAGGGTAATAAGAGAAAGGATAAAGGACACAGACGTAAGGATAAGCAACTTGTTGGTATGGATTAGTCCACAAAGGATTGCAAGGACAAGATCAGCGAGAGGGAAATTGTATGCTCTCATTCCTAGCGTACCTAAGAGGGATGGTATCGTTTCTGCTAAAGGTTTAGCCTTTCTTTTCTATCATCCCGTCCAGACTTTGTTTTGATCATCGCATCATTTAAGTCTGCTTCGGTAGTTAAGTCTCTGTACCTTAGTACTAGCCTGGTAGAAGATCCCACTTTTGTCCCAAAATCTGGTTGGAGAGTCGGTCCATTTATTCATGACTTGTTTGGAATTGAGAGTGTAAATGCCAAGTGTTGAGATTAGAAGCAATGCTTCCATTGTTGAGCTATGGATGGATTCTAGGGATGAAGTGGTTATCCAGTAAGGGATGCCATTCTCGGTTTTGAAAGGAGGGTAGTTAAACTCTTAACTTGCCTTGGTAGTACCCTCGAAGTCTCGTGTAACCTTATGAGTTATGTCATGGTTAGTTACCTAGAATCTCTTGATGCATTTATCGGAAATCTCTGATCCGATCGAGTAATGTTCGCCAATAAGGCGGATGGTTCATTCTGCTTAAGCATGGGCTGTAGGAATCACCCTAGTAAGTACACTGGGCAACATGGCTGGCATCGGTTGTTTTCAAGGGAAAGCTCTTCTGCGTGGAATACCTCTTAGTAGGTAAACGAGATCCAAGATTCGCTAGTGAATTGTTGGAAAGCTTGCATGAAACCATGAGTACGCAATTATGGTTGAGCCAAGTATTTTAGAAAAGAATAAGTGAAAAAGGAACGAGAGGCGACAGTGAAATGAGTTCCGACTCATACCTTGGAAATAGGAATCATGGAGCTACGAAATCATGAAGTCAAAGGCGGTCAAGGCACAATGGAATTAAGCTCATGGAAATGCGGCTTAGACGCGCGCATCATGTCTCTTTTTAAGAGTATATCGTTGATCCCTGGTTCTCCTGTAGAGCTTGCTTGCATGCTATCGCTTGGTGGATATCCTCTCGGTCCTGTTTCTGTTGCAAACCCCGTAAGGAGTTTGTCTTGTTTATCTTCTCGATCCTATCTTGGGAACCTTAGGTAGAACTCTATGGATGTAAACATGTATTTGAAACATGTTATGATTGATATGGTTGCAAATGGTTGCAAGTGGTTGCTCGTGGATGCGCGAATACACGTTAGATACTAGATCGACGCACTCACATTTTGCATTGCATATGCACGAGTATTTATACTTGTTTTGCATTGCATATGCACGAGTATTTATACTTGTTTGAAAGTTAATGTGTTGTCATGCGGATGTTGCATATGAACGAATGTTTGTGCACGCATGTAGTACTTATATGACTAGGACTATTTGCATACATGTTGGATTCATGGCACTAAACATATTTTGCATTAGGAAGATCATTCAGGCCTGATCATTAGCATTAGCTAAGGAACATATACACACAATTTCTGCATATGTTCATAAAGCATTAGGAATCTTTTAAGGACCATGGTTGCCTGTGGATGATGTTTTGAGTAGATGGATGATGGATGGTAGGATACGTTCTTCCTAACTTTGAGATTTCGGAGACGAAATCCTTAAAGGAGGGGAGAATGTAACAACCCGAATTTTAATAACGTGTTAAGACAAGAATCAAGGCAGAATTTAATTATAAAATCTAAATCAGGGGAAACGGGCTGTGCCATTGCGTTTTCTCGGAAAAATACGCGAAATAGAGTCCGAGTTTTCGAGAATCGGAGTCCGTATGACCCAGTTATGGCCCGTCAAAGTTTTCAGAAAAATTCAAGTTCAAAAACAGTTCGAAATTCAAATCTGGAGCCAAACAGATTGGGCGGGAAAAATTCCCGCCCAAGCCCCAGGTCGACTGGGGTGTCGACTGGGGAGTCGACACGCCCAGGGGGCAGGTCGACTGCCCCGTCGACACGGGTCTCGACCTGGGTGGTCCGACCACTTTGGCCTAGGTGCACCTGCTTGGCCTTGTGCTCTGTTCTGATGGCCTGTGACGGATTTTGAGGGTTCAGATCTATCCTAGGGTTAATCTAAGGGCCTAAACTAGTCCTAATCTCTATAAAAACACCCCAAAGCCTACCCTAAACCCTCACAAATCACTCATGCCACGAAGTGCTGCCCAAATGCCAAGTGATCATGGCCTCCATCTCCAATTCCTAGAGACTATGCATTCAAATCGGATCCAAATCAAAAGGTGCAAGCTTTCTACACCAAATCGAGGAGAGATCAACGTTGCTACGCAAATTTCATGACGATTCTTCAACAAAGGAGCCACCTTTCTTCGTCAAGACGATTCATGCTCCTAGCCCTCTTGCCACGCTATGTAATTTCTAGATACTTCTAGATCTAAACGGTAGTTTTAATGATGGCATGGAATAAAACGAGATTAAACCAAGTATGCTAGCCTATATGAACCTTGTCATGCCTCTTTTGCTTGAACCTATGACTTTTGGCTATGCTTAGTGACTAAATCATGCCACTTATGTTATGTTTAACTTAGTCCATCATGAAAGATTGAACCTTTACTTACGGAATGTTGGCATGAATACTTGAAACCACTTTGACTTGTGAAATATGCACATGAATATGACTTGGGGCTTATGCATGTAAATGAACCCAAACCCCCTTATGATATCATGCATGTTTGTGGCTAATCCCGTTGTGACATTATGCATGTTTGAGGCCAAAAACCCCTTATGATGCTATGCATATTTTGAGGCCAAACCCCTTATGATACCATGCATGTTTGTGGCCAATCCCTTTTTGACATCGTGCATGTTTTGAGGCCAATATGTAGCATAGTATCCTTACTATGTTGACTCGCTTTTACTTGGGTTGTAAACACGATTTGGGGTAGGTTAGAAGTGTGTGATTATGACATGATAATTTGACATGGGATTTCATGAAAATATGGCACTCATGATACACTTAAATGTGGACATGACATGTGGGGTAAACATGGGACTTGAAACTAGACACGTATGGGTTGTAAGTGTAATATGACACTAGACCAAACATGAAAGTGGCCAACTCGAGGTTGGGTTGAGTTTGTAGCATAAATCTACCCGGACCCGCCCGGCTTAACTAGTGGCTACAAACAATAGGACCCAATGTGAGTAGTTGGTCATATAGCACTTAAAACCCGAGGTTAGACTAGGTTGTGGTGTAAAGCTACCCGGACCCGCCCGGCTTAACTAGTAACCACAACAAAGTCTAATGTGAGAGGTTGGGGTGCATTAATCTAATTAATGCCACATGAAAAGGTTAAGTAATTTTGACTAATGACACTTAACCGATATGACACGAATGGGTAGGTTAAGTGGAACCGGACTTGATTTCTTAATGACACTTAACCATATAAGACAATTAGGGGATGGGGTTAAGTAATTTACACTTAACTAATCCGACTTGGTAATTAGATGGGGTTGAGTAACTTAGACTTAACTAATCTAAAAACGGTAATTAGATGGGGTTAAGTAACCTACACATAACTAATCTAAACACGGTAATTCGATGGGGTTAAGTTAAACACTTAACCATTCTAAACTTGGTAATTCAATGAGGTTAAGTAACCAATACTTAACCAACTTAACATGATAATTTAATGGGGTTAAGTAACTTATACTTAACCAATTATACATGGTGATTTGATGAGGTTAAGTAACCTATACTTAACCAATCTAATATGCGGATCTGATAGGGTTAAGTCACAAGACCTTTTAAATATACTTAACCATTGTAATACGATTAGTGGATGGGGTTAAGCTAACCCATACTTAACCAATCCGACTCGATAATCTGATGGGATTAAGATAATCTATGCTTAATCAATCTAACACGATAATCTGATAGGGTTAAGACAAACAAATACTTAACCAATTTGACTTGATAGGGTTAAGTCATGGGCTTCTTAGTATACTCAACCAACTTGTAGGGCTAAGCCTTGAACTTAAATACTTAGCCAATCTTGACATGATTCGTAGGCGGGTAAGTCATGAACTTGAATGACAACACTTAACCCATTAGACAAAACCCTAGCTCAGGGGACTAGGTTGAAAATCGTAATTAACAAGGGTAGCGGGAAGAGAAGCCAAGTGGTAAACCTTAGTTAAGGATAACTAAGTAATAATTCTTAGTCAAGGAAATTGGACCAGTTCACTGATAGATGAGTAACCCGATACGGTAGGTCATCGCTTGAACACACGTGGAGGAGCGAATTATCTGACTTAGATAAAGGCTCCAACGAACTGGGTGACGAAGCGGTAGCTTCGGGGGACGTGAGGATACTCTTGGTATCCCTCTGTGAGGTTGTAGATGATCCGCCTGGGCTCACAAGAGGTTAAGGTCTGCGGTAGAAGAACCAAGAGCATGCCTTGGTTGCTATGCGAGCGACCTAAAGACTGGGATGGATTAGCGTGGAGTCGACGATTCTTGTTTTTGCCCTGGATAGCGCGTCGCCGACTACCTACCAACTTTAGTCAATCGTGTATGTACGGAAAGGCAGAGAACTCCCAACAGACCATATACTTGCTATCGAGTTATGGGTGAGGTTGGCCAATAGGTAAGTGGGGCATAGTGGGGCCGGGATGTAGTTCTCATACATGATTTTTCTTGGATTGCCTTTCAGTAGTTGAGGGAGGGGTCACGTGGGACCATAGCCACGGATACAAAAACAGACCTTGATATCTGCATCAGCAGACGACTTAAAGCTCCCGACCGAGTTCCATATTTCTTGATTTGCCCTGGCACGTAACTCGGGTGGCACATTGAGATACATGTGCGTCTACACACTACACCAAAACAACTAATTTGGCGCACCAGGATGTGGATATTTGATAGGGTTTTAATCCGTATCAAATTTGATAGGGCTTATAGCCGTACCAAATTTGATAAGCCGTATCAAACTTTCATTTGCAATCCGCATCATCTCCAATGCTTGAAATCTCACCCTAGATCTTGAAGGGTTCAGATTGGTTCTTTTTGATTGTGCTTGGACCCGTATCAAATTCGAGTGGGAATTTCCCCTTTCCGTTTTTTTTTGTGGTTTCTCCCTCTCCTCTTTTCTACTTCGGCCGAACCAAAAGGAATTGCCAAACCAAAAAGAAAAAATGGCGAAGCCCTAAAATTACGAAGATAGCACTCAGGTTATCTCTCTTAACCACCTGCAGGCTTCCATCATCTCATCTATCTCAAGCGATGGATTTGGCGGCATTCTGCGGAATTTTAAATTTGAAGTCTCTGGATAGTTAGCAAATTAAATGAGCTATACGAATTTATTCATATTCTCTTTTGCTTATTTCGCTAATACCTAATCACGGTTGTGGTTTTTCCTTGAATCTGATTTGAATTTTAGGGAATGGAAGAAAAAGGAAAAACAGCAGTCTTCTCCTGGGAGGGCTTGAATCTTCGTCATTACATTGACGCCAAACAACAGTCTTCTCCAATCATTTCAGGTTATGACCTATTTATTTTATATTAGCCTTTTTTCGTATTGTTAATTGGGTTTGACTGCAATTACTAATGATTGGAATCATTATTCAAACTGCTAACGTTACTTCTTACCTATTTTACTTATTTGTAAGATTTGAGTATGATATTTTTTTAGTCATATTGTTAGTTTATGACTCCAACTTGCCTTATTGATATAAAATGTGTTCTTACTTAAGCTGGGTCCAAACATTTTTAGTACAATAACCTATGCGTAAGAGTACATTGATAAAGTGCAGAAAACAAGTATTTTTGTGGGTTATTAAGTTGTATTCCTTATGATAGAAATTTAAGCAAATCTATAAGCAGTTTCTAAGAAACCATGGGTATTTGTTACACTTATTACATTATTGAGATGTTGTTACATATTTGTACAACTTCAAAAGAAATATGTATGCATATTTGTCACAAAATATTATAATCTGCTAAGGAATAAATTTCAAAAGTAGGTAGGCATGCACATATTACTTTTAATTTACCATAATTTAACTCGGATAATTTTCGTCTAAGAGTTGAAAATAGCCCATAAGTGATATATATTGTACAACGCCTGCATAGAATTTTCGATTTGTCAAACAATAAATGTTTTCATGCACATTTGTTTTTTCCCAAAACGTTTTCCTATTGTTATTTCTTGTTTCAGTAAGTGTTTTGGATCTTGGTTCTGTTAACATAATTGCTGCATTTTATCCTTTTTCTTTCCCTACATAACCGAGATTCAGTAGCATAAATTCTATTTGTGAAGTATTTCAATCGTCACTTCAATGTAATGCAAGACATTTTCCATCTTCTCCTACTATTTAGAAGCACTCAAGTATACATAATTTTTCCATGTAGTTTGTAATGGATAAAAGAGATGATAAGTCATTCGTCTTTGCAAATAGTTTTAAAGTACGGTGTACTTGCTCTTCAATTTTCATTTTTTATTTTACCAACCTGCATAATTTCTCTGTAACGTTTTCTGTTCAATATTGTTTATTTTGAAAACCTATATGGTGAAAATAAATAAATTAATCTGCTAACATATGGGACAGACAATATACAAATATCAGTTATTTGATTGTGTATATGTTACATGCTACTATAAATTTCTCAAGTTAAATTGCTATTTTTTTCTCTAAGTATCACTAAGTGCACTGCACATGAATCACGAAGTGCCCATTTTTGACCATCAGCAAAATGGGATTACAACAATTACATGCACTTTTGAAGTATTTTTTTTGTTATTTATGTTCATTAGCGAATTTATCAGTAGTCGGACTGTCGATTCCAGTTGCAGAGCAAACACTATGTTCTATCCAAGACCGTAAAAACGTGTAAATGATTTTAGTTTTGGTGAAAAGAAAAAGGAAGATAACTATAAAGATGTTGGGAAGTGTAACAACCCGAAAATCTGGGCCAGTTTAAAATTTTTATTTTGGCAATTTTAGCGAATTTTGTTTATTTAAAATGAATTATTTTAAATAATATCGACGAGAAATTTATTTTGAATAGAATTCGAACGTATATATTATACGCGTCGTCGTTAGAATATAAATATTTATATATAATTATAAATAGAATTGAAAATGGCGCGGTAGTTCGATAATTCGATTTCAAACTTCAATTGAATGTAACGGGTGCAAAACAATCCGGATTTTAGTGAAACCAAAAATCATAGGATCTAATTGACAATATCTTTCTATCGAATCCGTAAAATCAAGATTTCATAGCGGGAATCAAAAGATATGTCCAGTTGAAAATTCTGAATAGTCGCTATGGAATTCAGGCCCTTAAAAATAGGCATTTTGCAAACGACCTCGGATTTCGACGAAACCAGTTTTGTTGGGTCCGTGATGTTAAATTATTGCTAGGTTTCAAATTTCATAATTTTTCGAATCAATATGTGAGCGTGGCGAATGAAAACGTGTTTTGACCATTTTAGTTGATTTTAATCGACTGGAAATTGGCCATTTTTCTTACGGTCTCAGAATTCGACGAAACTGGTTTTGTTAGGACCGTATCGTCAATTCGAAGCTAGAAAATATTTTTATGGAATTTATAGAGTTAGTATGTGACCCCAGTGATTTGAAATGTACGTTTAAAATTCAATATAGTGATTTAAATGTAAATTCAAAGGAAACTGATCGAAACGATCAAATCAGCATGCGATACATATCCCATTGTGTTCGGAATGGGGGTAAAACGCTATGGGCGACAGGAGGTGGGCCTCGTTTAGAGGTCGTTTGTGAAAGTCAACCTTTTTCAATTAAAAATAAATAAATTAAATAATATAAATTTTATAAAACCCCCCCCTTCCTTTTTCTCATCCCTGATTCAGTAAACAAGTAAAAAAAAAAGCGACGACGAAAGGGATCGGAGACCCGCCGCCTCCTCCCTGGGCCACCGCCGGCCATCGCTCCACCCACCCCCTTGATCCTCAGCACCTCCGCCCTTCCCCCTCCTACCTGAAGCCGACGCGACCCCCCCTTTCTTTCCAAACCCTAGGGCGTCGCCCCTCCTAGCCGCTCCACCACCTGACGCCGCAACTCCCACTGCTCCGGCGAACTCTCCCTCCGCCGCCTTGGTCAGCCATGAACGCCCCCTCCAGAAAAAAAAAACACTGTAAGTCTTTCTAATTGTTTTTATTTATTAATTTATTTCTGTTTATTTTCTGTGTAATAAGTTTAGGAAAAAAAATCAGTTTTATTTTTATTTTTATTTATAGCATGAAGTTAGGATTTTTAATTTATAAAAGTTTAGATTTTTGTATTAGGAAAATATGATCTTTATATTTGTAGAAAAATAAAAATGAGAATTTAAAAAGGTGAAATCTTTGAATTTAAAAAGGTGAAATCTTTGAATTTAAAAAGGTGAAATCTAAGAATAAAAAGGCGAGTACTTTAAAAATGAAAAGGCGAGTACTTTAAAAATGAAAAGGCGAGTACTTTAAAAATGAAAAGGCGAGTACTTTAAAAATGAAAAGGCGAGTTCTTTGAAAGTGAAAAGGCGAAATCTTTATTTTAGAAAAGGCAAAATCTTTAGGTGGAAAATAGCGTGATAAAAATATAATTTTTATCTATATAACATAGTAGTAAAAATTCGATTTTTATATATTGAATAGCGAACTAAAAATTCGATTTTTATATATTGAACTTTGAAATAAAAATTCGATTTTTATATATTGAACTTTGAAATAAAAATTCGATTTTTATATATTGAACTTTGAAATAAAAATTCGATTTTTATATATTGAACTTTGAAATAAAAATTCGATTTTTATATATTGAATAGCGAACTAAAAATTCGATTTTTATATATTGAATAGCGAACTAAAAATTCGATTTTTATATATTGAATAGCGAACTAAAAATTCGATTTTTATATATTGAATAGCGAAGTAAAAATTCGATTTTTATATATGTAGTGAATACGGGCAACGAAGATGACGAAGAGACGAGAACAGCGAAGACTTCTCTAAAAGAAGTGCCGTGGAGCTAGGATAGCTATAAGTGAGAATTTCTCACCTTTCAATTTATTTTTCTAGTTATATATATACTAGGATGCAGACGGTGCTTATTAGGAGCACCCGACACCCGTCCACAGACCATGGACTTGTTTGATTTGTTGTGTAGTTGGTTAGATTATTTGATTTGGATTTGATTGTTTTGGTGAAATTGAAATTGATATGATTGATGTGTGAATGGCGTGGGCCTTCACTAGACCGGGGATAAGGCTAGGCCTCGTCCCGTTTCTAGTATCGTGCCGTTATGCCGCCGAAATTTTCTAAAATATGTTAGAAAATAAAAATATCATTTTATTGTGTAAATGAATTGAACAGAAATTCATAGGTTGAAATAAAATGTTTTATCGTTAAAAATATAATTTTTAACGTGAATGTGAATAAATAAATATTCATTTACAAACCGGACGGTTTGTTTATGTACACCTATTTAAAGGACATTGATTGGGACGATAAATTTTACACATCGCCCAACTGCACAAATAAAATATATGTTTGATTGTTTGAAACCCTACACGGGTGTTGGGATGAAATTTGAAGTTCACTCATCCTAATTGATTAAATATGTCGATCGATTGATTGACAGGCTGTTATAAGCGTAAAATATCTATATTTGATGCTTATACAATGTAGTGCACTTTGTTTGATGGTTGATTATTTTTCAATGCTATGATATACATGTGTTGTATGAAAATCCATATAATTAACTTTATATGGTAATTGATTGGGCCTCATTCCAATTTGAAAAATAAAGTATAATATAAAATAAAAGTTCATGTGTTGACAGTTTCATCCATTGAGATTGGTCATGTGTTGAACGAAATATTTTAATAATAAAGTTTACCTCTTTATCAATATGAAATAAAAGTTCATGTGTTGACAGTTTCATCCATTGAGATTGGTCATGTGTTGAACGAAATATTTTAATAATAAAGTTTACCTCTTTATCAATATGAAATAAAAGTTCATGTGTTGACAGTTTCATCCATTGAGATTGGTCATGTGTTGAACGAAATATTTTAATAATAAAGTTTACCTCTTTATCAATATGAAATAAAAGTTCATGTGTTGACAGTTTCATCCATTGAGATTGGTCATGTGTTGAACGAAATATTTTAATAATAAAGTTTACCTCTTTATCAATATGAAATAAAAGTTCATGTGTTGACAGTTTCATCCATTGAGATTGGTCATGTGTTGAACGAAATATTTTAATAATAAAGTTTACATCTTTATCAATATGAAATAAAAGTTCATGTGTTGACAGTACTCATCCATTGAGATTGGTCATGTGTTGAACGAAATATTTTGATAATAACAACTATTTTGAAAAAGAAATATTTGAAATAGAATATTTGAAAATAGAAATTTATGAAGCCGTGTTGATTAGATTGACGCCATTTTGACGCGAACGATATTTATATCGATATAAAACGATTTCGAAATGAATTGAATATAAAACGATTTCGAAATGAAAGAAATTGAAAACGAATTCAAATTGAATTGAAAGAAAATTGAAATGAATTCAAATTGAATTGAAATTTGAATTGAATAGAAATGAATTTTAAAACGAAGTTATAAAGAAGAATTCAATTTTGATTTGAATTGAAAAGAGAGTTGAAATAGATTTTGAAACGAATTTTAAAACTATTTATATAATTCGTTTTAAATAGAAATCGACGAAATATATATTATATATATTATATATATAATATAATGGCCTGAATAAACGCGCCGCGCCGCGGCAGTTCGTAAATTTCGACCATTTATTTCAAACGGACATTACGGGAGATCCGACCGTCGGATTCTCCTAAAACCGGAACCGTTGGGTTCGTATCGAAAAGAGCTTTCTAACGAATATTAGAGATTTGAAATCTAACGGTAGGATTTGGAGATACGTCCAAATCAAATTCGAAAAAGGTCGTTGTAAGTGCAGTTCGATAGCCGTTGATGGAAATCGACTGTACGGGCCTTGATAAAATTATTAAAAATAGTAATAATTTGTGTAAAATTATAAGAAATGATTTGAGAAGAATTGGGATGAACAACTCCATATTTGAAAAGATAAAAATAGATTTTTATCGAAATGAACTAGTTTTGAACTAGAATTATAATTCTATTTATTTTTAAATAAATAAATTGAATTCGAAAAGGGTTTTAAAAATAACCAAAATTTCCAATGATTGCATTAGAGTGGATTTGAATCGAAATTGTCTTCGGAATATTTCGATGTTGGAATTCGTGATTATACAGGTGTTGTTATGGAAATTTGAAAGATATATTTATATCGTTATTTCCAATACGACATTTGTTAGTCGTAGAATTCGATATTGAATATAAGCCGATATATTTTCTATTCAGAGCCTTGTATTGAATATCGAATGTGATTTGGGTTTGTCGTGAGTGGTGTCTTCACTAACACTGTTCTTGAACCCAGTTGAGAAAAGATTAAATCTTTTTATTTAGATTTAATGAAGTGTACCAATTAAATAATATTTGATTGGAATTGAATTGATATTGATTTTTGGGTTTATCGTGAACAGTGTTTTAAATAACACTCGTTCTTTAACCCGACAATTAATGAATGTGACTTTGGGTTTATCGTGAACCGTGTTTTAAATGACACGGATTCTTTAACCCAGTTAACGATTAAAACTAAGTGGAGTTTTAATGAATCTTTAATTAGATTGAAATAATCGAAATGGAGTATCACCAGTTTTACTCCAGGCGATAGTTAAATCTTTAATTAGATTTGAACGTGAAATGGTAATTGAATTTACCGATAACACTGTGGTGTTAGATATGAAGTATTACCAGTTTTACTTCATGGGATGAATAGGTTGGGATTGGGAAACTAAAACCAATGATTACTTCGGTAAGGTTCGCTAATCCCGACTAGTTTGAATTAATATTCAAAAGTAGATTAAAGAATAAATTCAAGAAATTTATCTTGGATAAAATTAATGGGAACCTTTCCCTATGAATGTGAAATTTAGAAATTGACTGTCGGTTAGCCAAACAGAATGATTTTCTGAATATTGATCTGATGTTGGTTTCGGCCTTCGGGGTTAATGTTTGGGGAATTATTCTCTTGATTAATTTGCGGTTAGTGACTAATGAATTGGAATGAGGCGTATGATGTGTTTGTGTAACACTTATTTTAAATATACGCGAGTTATTCGGAAAGACCGGGTTTATCCCATTCTGAATAACTGATACGACGATAAGTCGAAGATGAAGACGGTGGTCGAAGACCGGAAGTCTTCATGTCGTTTGGATAAATACTGATGATCTTGACTGGGCTGTACACCCAAGAAGATGGAAACAATTAGTGATCGTCCAGACGTACTTGGAGATCGATGGATATGCGGGGTACTAGGTGCCTCCGGTTTCGTTCAGACCCAGAACGGACTTGTAAATGGACTGTGTGTCTGACATTGGATTTTAGTCCGTGTGATTGATCTCTATTAAATATATATCTGTTTGGCGACGGAGAATTTATTCTCTTGCTTAACGCCCTTCTCTGAGACGTACAAGCTCAGGGGTTATATATTGATGGATATCAAACGCATGAAGTGAATTGCCTGTGTGGCATGCCTAAGTGGCAAATGATCAAGGCTTCTGTTGAAAAGCAAAGTCTTGTGGTTGATGATCGAAGCACGGCCTTCGTGGCGTAGCTTTGTGTAACGTACTTCGCGAGTTTCACACCCGGTATGAACCAAAAACGGGAGAGGACATCAGGGAGGACTTGCGTTTCTTTCTAGCTAGAAGTGGCGTCAGTGGTTTTACACGCCCTGACGAGTTTGACTTATGTGGTTGTTGCTGTTGCGAGGCGCCTCGGTTATATCGGTTTCGGCCGATGCATTTTGGTCGGCTGACGGACCAGACTTACACCCCATAGGGTGGGGAAACGTAGTGTTCAGGCATAATAATCCACATCGGTGGACCGGCCCTGACGATCTAAAGGGTTGATGCGTTCTGATCCTGAGGGGCGGGCTAGAGCGTCTCGAATCGGTTGAGGACTATCTTTTGCCTCGGTTCATAGATGGAAATCCAATTTCCAAATACGTGACTTTGCGATTTTGATTGTATAACCTATATATGGCGACATAGTGGTATGGGGCATTCATGCCGCCTATGATTGATACTTATGATTTGAAGTTGTTTTATACACTATGCAGTTATTATAGTATCAAATGATTTGTTTTAAACGTACCAAGCATTCTTTGGCTGTTATAAGGGAAAACCCTATCCTCGACTGCGTTGCATTGTGTGATGGGACCTGGGTCTTATAACAGCTTCATTTTTCTTTATTTAGCATTGCGCTGTTTGTTTTATGCACTGGTATTCTTGGGAGGAAAAGCCGTTCCGTGTTATACGACGTGGTCCCTTGATTTACCTAATGATTTAAAATAAAGAATAATAACTGTTTTAGTTCTCACACCAGTCACATGACTGACCTGGAGTTTATCGTTTTAACCTAAACTCTGGGTGCCCCTATTTTGACACGGGCAGCTAGTAGTTTTGGTTTTGCAGATTTATATTCACAGGATCCTGGTTTACAGCTGGAACGATATCCGGAAAGCTTTGTACCCGTATATCTCCTTCTAGTTGTGTATTGTATTATTTTCCGCTGCGATGTATTTAAATGTAATTTAAATCTCTGATATTTCTGTGTAATATTCATTTATACTCTGTATATTCTTGTAATCTGATGCATTGTTGTAATATACAATGAAATGTTCTTCTGTATGCGTTCTGTTTTGTTGTGTTCTCAAACGATAGGGCGTTTCGAACGGTCTGGGTCGGTTTAGCGACTGGTTCGGACCGAGCGAAATTCCTTGCCGTCACAGTTGGTATCAAAGCTTTGGTTTACAAAGCTCAGAGAGAGAACAAGGCACATTAGAACCATACGAAAGAATTCATCAGATATTGGATTAATAATATCCAATGGAATAACTCGTTAGAGATGGGATCAGTAGTATCCTAGAACGAGTGTGAAGAGTATATTTTTGAAAATGAAAACAAATTTTGTTTTGAAAATTTAAATCAACTATTCGTATTTGATTATTTATTTTATATTGATTTTGGACAATTCAGTATATATAGAATTTGCATATACGCCTTGCAAACGTATATTCAAAGTTTTAATATATTGGATAGATATAGCATCACACTCTAGTCGCCCGAAGATGATATTGATGATAGCGATCGCATCATCAACATTTATATTCGAGTTTCGAAGGTGTGATTTTCTATATATTTCCATTAGACTGGTGTGAGAACCAAAAATAATATAGCTAGAATACATTGTTGTGATTTGGCATCAAAACATGATTTTCTTTATATATATCAAAGTTATGAATTTGAAAACTCTAATCCACTAATTGATTGATGATTGTGTTGTTTGTTTATTTGTTTGATAATTTTGAACCATTATGCCTAATTTAACCAAATATTGGATTGTATTGAAAATTGGTTGCATTTGCTTGCATATATGTACTTACCTTGAACAGGTCATAGCAAGGAGGCTAGAGCAGAGAATAAAATTTGTTTGCCCGACAAATAGGTACATGTTTACTACATAATTTCCTGTTTTGTTTGGGTGATGATGATTTTGTGAGCCTATTGGCTAGCCGCTTGGCTTTTTCTTTTTCTTTTTGAGATCTGAAGGACCGGGGAAGCTATTTGAAATTCCCCGATGCTCCCGGTGCAGGGGAGGTTATGGCGAAATTTTTCGAAAATTTAGGGTGTTAGCCAAATTTTTGAAATTTTTGAAAGTTCTCAGAAACTGAAAAGTTGGAGAAGGAAAGCCAGATCGAGCGTAGAGTTGAATAATCAAACCACTTTCGACTTTGTTCCTTTTCGGGGACGAAAAGTTTTAAGTGGGGGAGATTGTAACAACCCGAAAATCTGGGCCAGTTTAAAAATTTTATTTTGGCAATTTTAGCGAATTTTGTTTATTTAAAATGAATTATTTTAAATAATATCGACGAGAAATTTATTTTGAATAGAATTCGAACGTATATATTATACGCGTCGTCGTTAGAATATAAATATTTATATATAATTATAAATAGAATTGAAAATGGCGCGGTAGTTCGATAATTCGATTTCAAACTTCAATTGAATGTATCGGGTGCAAAACAATCCGGATTTTAGTGAAACCAAAAATCATAGGATCTAATTGACAATATCTTTCTATCGAATCCGTAAAATCAAGATTTCATAGCGGGAATCAAAAGATATGTCCAGTTGAAAATTCTGAATAGTCGCTATGGAATTCAGGCCCTTAAAAATAGGCATTTTGCAAACGACCTCGGATTTCGACGAAACCAGTTTTGTTGGGTCCGTGATGTTAAATTATTGCTAGGTTTCAAATTTCATAATTTTTCGAATCAATATATGAGCGTGGCGAATGAAAACGTGTTTTGACCATTTCAGTTGATTTTAATCGACTGGAAATTGGCCATTTTTCTTACGGTCTCAGAATTCGACGAAACTGGTTTTGTTAGGACCGTATCGTCAATTCGAAGCTAGAAAATATTTTTATGGAATTTATAGAGTTAGTATGTGACCCCAGTGATTTGAAATGTACGTTTAAAATTCAATATAGTGATTTAAATGTAAATTCAAAGGAAACTGATCGAAACGATCAAATCAGCATGCGATACATATCCCATAGTGTTCGGAATGGGGGTAAAACGCTATGGGCGACAGGAGGTGGGCCTCGTTTAGAGGTCGTTTGTGAAAGTCAACCTTTTTCAATTAAAAATAAATAAATTAAATAATATAAATTTTATAAAACCCCCCCTTCCTTTTTCTCATCCCCGATTCAGTAAACAAGTAAAAAAAAAAGAAGCGACGACGAAAGGGATCGGAGACCCGCCGCCTCCTCCCTGGGCCACCGCCGGCCATCGCTCCACCCACCCCCTTGATCCTCAGCACCTCCGCCCTTCCCCCTCCTACCTGAAGCCGACGCGACCCCCCTTTCTTTCCAAACCCTAGGGCGTCGCCCCTCCTAGCCGCTCCACCACCTGACGCCGCAACTCCCACTGCTCCGGCGAACTCTCCCTCCGCCGCCTTGGTCAGCCATGAACGCCCCCCTCCAGAAAAAAAAAACACTGTAAGTCTTTCTAATTGTTTTTATTTATTAATTTATTTCTGTTTATTTTCTGTGTAATAAGTTTAGGAAAAAAAATCAGTTTTATTTTTATTTTTATTTATAGCATGAAGTTAGGATTTTTAATTTATAAAAGTTTAGATTTTTGTATTAGGAAAATATGATCTTTATATTTGTAGAAAAATAAAAATGAGAATTTAAAAAGGTGAAATCTTTGAATTTAAAAAGGTGAAATCTTTGAATTTAAAAAGGTGAAATCTAAGAATAAAAAGGCGAGTACTTTAAAAATGAAAAGGCGAGTACTTTAAAAATGAAAAGGCGAGTACTTTAAAAATGAAAAGGCGAGTACTTTAAAAATGAAAAGGCGAGTTCTTTGAAAGTGAAAAGGCGAAATCTTTATTTTAGAAAAGGCAAAATCTTTAGGTGGAAAATAGCGTGATAAAAATATAATTTTTATCTATATAACATAGTAGTAAAAATTCGATTTTTATATATTGAATAGCGAACTAAAAATTCGATTTTTATATATTGAACTTTGAAATAAAAATTCGATTTTTATATATTGAACTTTGAAATAAAAATTCGATTTTTATATATTGAACTTTGAAATAAAAATTCGATTTTTATATATTGAACTTTGAAATAAAAATTCGATTTTTATATATTGAACTTTGAAATAAAAATTCGATTTTTATATATTGAATAGCGAACTAAAAATTCGATTTTTATATATTGAATAGCGAACTAAAAATTCGATTTTTATATATTGAATAGCGAACTAAAAATTCGATTTTTATATATTGAATAGCGAAGTAAAAATTCGATTTTTATATATGTAGTGAATACGGGCAACGAAGATGACGAAGAGACGAGAACAGCGAAGACTTCTCTAAAAGAAGTGCCGTGGAGCTAGGATAGCTATAAGTGAGAATTTCTCACCTTTCAATTTATTTTTCTAGTTATATATATACTAGGATGCAGACGGTGCTTATTAGGAGCACCCGACACCCGTCCACAGACCATGGACTTGTTTGATTTGTTGTGTAGTTGGTTAGATTATTTGATTTGGATTTGATTGTTTTGGTGAAATTGAAATTGATATGATTGATGTGTGAATGGCGTGGGCCTTCACTAGACCGGGGATAAGGCTAGGCCTCGTCCCGTTTCTAGTATCGTGCCGTTATGCCGTCGAAATTTTCTAAAATATGTTAGAAAATAAAAATATCATTTTATTGTGTAAATGAATTGAACAGAAATTCATAGGTTGAAATAAAATGTTTTATCGTTAAAAATATAATTTTTAACGTGAATGTGAATAAATAAATATTCATTTACAAACCGGACGGTTTGTTTATGTACACCTATTTAAAGGACATTGATTGGGACGATAAATTTTACACATCGCCCAACTGCACAAATAAAATATGTGTTTGATTGTTTGAAACCCTACACGGGTGTTGGGATGAAATTTGAAGTTCACTCATCCTAATTGATTAAATATGTCGATCGATTGATTGACAGGCTGTTATAAGCGTTGAATATCTATATTTGATGCTTATACAGTGTAGTGCACTTTGGTTGATGGTTGATTATTTTTCAATGCTATGATATACATGTGTTGTATGAAAATCCATATAATTAACTTTATATGGTAATTGATTGGGCCTCATTCCAATTTGAAAAATAAAGTATAATATAAAATAAAAGTCCATGTGTTGACAGTTTCATCCATTGAGATTGGTCATGTGTTGAACGAAATATTTTAATAATAAAGTTTACCTCTTTATCAATATGAAATAAAAGTTCATGTGTTGACAGTTTCATCCATTGAGATTGGTCATGTGTTGAACGAAATATTTTAATAATAAAGTTTACCTCTTTATCAATATGAAATAAAAGTTCATGTGTTGACAGTTTCATCCATTGAGATTGGTCATGTGTTGAACGAAATATTTTAATAATAAAGTTTACCTCTTTATCAATATGAAATAAAAGTTCATGTGTTGACAGTTTCATCCATTGAGATTGGTCATGTGTTGAACGAAATATTTTAATAATAAAGTTTACCTCTTTATCAATATGAAATAAAAGTTCATGTGTTGACAGTTTCATCCATTGAGATTGGTCATGTGTTGAACGAAATATTTTAATAATAAAGTTTACATCTTTATCAATATGAAATAAAAGTTCATGTGTTGACAGTACTCATCCATTGGGATTGGTCATGTGTTGAACGAAATATTTTGATAATAACAACTATTTTGAAAAAGAAATATTTGAAATAGAATATTTGAAAATAGAAATTTATGAAGCCGTGTTGATTAGATTGACGCCATTTTGACGCGAACGATATTTATATCGATATAAAACGATTTCGAAATGAATTGAATATAAAACGATTTCGAAATGAAAGAAATTGAAAACGAATTCAAATTGAATTGAAAGAAAATTGAAATGAATTCAAATTGAATTGAAATTTGAATTGAATAGAAATGAATTTTAAAACGAAGTTATAAAGTAGAATTCAATTTTGATTTGAATTGAAAAGAGAGTTGAAATAGATTTTGAAACGAATTTTAAAACTATTTATATAATTCGTTTTAAATAGAAATCGACGAAATATATATTATATATATTATATATATAATATAATGGCCTGAATAGAACGCGCCGCGCCGCGGTAGTTCGTAAATTTCGACCATTTATTTCAAACGGACATTACGGGAGATCCGACCGTCGGATTCTCCTAAAACCGGAACCGTTGGGTTCGTATCGAAAAGAGCTTTCTAACGAATATTAGAGATTTGAAATCTAACGGTAGGATTTGGAGATACGTCCAAATCAAATTCGAAAAAGGTCGTTGTAAGTGCAGTTCGATAGCCGTTGATGGAAATCGACTGTACGGGCCTTGATAAAATTATTAAAAATAGTAATAATTTGTGTAAAATCATAAGAAATGATTTGAGAAGAATTGGGATGAACAACTCCATATTTGAAAAGATAAAAATAGATTTTTATCGAAATGAACTAGTTTTGAACTAGAATTATAATTCTATTTATTTTTAAATAAATAAATTGAATTCGAAAAGGGTTTTCAAAATAACCAAAATTTCCAATGATTGCATTGGAGTGGATTTGAATCGAAATTGTCTTCGGAATATTTCGATGTTGGAATTCGTGATTATACAGGTGTTGTTATGGAAATTTGAAAGATATATTTATATCGTTATTTCCAATACGACATTTGTTAGTCGTAGAATTCGATATTGAATATAAGCCGATATATTTTCTATTCAGAGCCTTGTATTGAATATCGAATGTGATTTGGGTTTGTCGTGAGTGGTGTCTTCACTAACACTGTTCTTGAACCCAGTTGAGAAAAGATTAAATCTTTTTATTTAGATTTAATGAAGTGTACCAATTAAATAATATTTGATTGGAATTGAATTGATATTGATTTTTGGGTTTATCGTGAACAGTGTTTTAAATAACACTCGTTCTTTAACCCGACAATTAATGAATGTGACTTTGGGTTTATCGTGAACCGTGTTTTAAATGACACGGATTCTTTAACCCAGTTAACGATTAAAACTAAGTGGAGTTTTAATGAATCTTTAATTAGATTGAAATAATCGAAATGGAGTATCACCAGTTTTACTCCAGGCGATAGTTAAATCTTTAATTAGATTTGAACGTGAAATGGTAATTGAATTTACCGATAACACTGTGGTGTTAGATATGAAGTATTACCAGTTTTACTTCATGGGATGAATAGGTTGGGATTGGGAAACTAAAACCAATGATTACTTGGGTAAGGTTCGCTAATCCCGACTAGTTTGAATTAATATTCAAAAGTAGATTAAAGAATAAATTCAAGAAATTTATCTTGGATAAAATTAATGGGAACCTTTCCCTATGAATGTGAAATTTAGAAATTGACTGTCGGTTAGCCAAACAGAATGATTTTCTGAATATTGACCTGATGTTGGTTTCGGCCTTCGGGGTTAATGTTTGGGGAATTATTCTCTTGATTAATTTGCGGTTATTGACTAATGAATTGGAATGAGGCGTATGATGTGTTTGTGTAACACTTATTTTAAATATACGCGAGTTATTCGGAAAGACCGGGTTTATCCCATTCTGAATAACTGATACGACGATAAGTCGAAGATGAAGACGGTGGTCGAAGACCGGAAGTCTTCATGTCGTTTGGATAATTACTGATGATCTTGATTGGGCTGTACACCCAAGAAGATGGAAACAGTTAGTGATCGTCCAGACGTACTTGGAGATCGATGTATATGCGGGGTACTAGGTGCCTCCGGTTTCGTTTAGACCCAGAACGGACTTGTAAATGGACTGTGTGTCTGACATTGGATTTTAGTCCGTGTGATTGATCTCTATTAAATATATATCTGTTTGGCGGCGGAGAATTTATTCTCTTGCTTAACGCCCTTCTCTGAGACGTACGAGCTCAGGGGTTATATATTGATGGATATCAAACGCATGGAGTGAATTGCCTGTGTGGCATGCCTAAGTGGCAAATGATCAAGGCTTCTGTTGAAAAGCAAAGTCTTGTGGTTGATGATCGAAGCACGGCCTTCGTGGCGTAGCTTTGTGTAACGTACTTCGCGAGTTTCACACCCGGTATGAACCAAAAACGGGAGAGGACATCAGGGAGGACTTGCGTTTCTTTCTAGCTAGAAGTGGCGTCAGTGGTTTTACACGCCCTGACGAGTTTGACTTATGTGGTTGTTGCTATTGCGAGGCGCCTCGGTTATATCGGTTTCGGCCGATGCATTTTGGTCGGCTGACGGACCAGACTTACACCCCATAGGGTGGGGAAACGTAGTGTTCAGGCATAATAATCCACATCGGTGGACCGGCCCTGACGATCTAAAGGGTTGATGCGTTCTGATCCTGAGGGGCGGGCTAGAGCGTCTCGAATCGGTTGAGGACTATCTTTTGCCTCGGTTCATAGATGGAAATCCAATTTCCAAATACGTGACTTTGCGATTTTGATTGTATAACCTATATATGGCGACATAGTGGTATGGGGCATTCATGCCGCCTATGATTGATACTTATGATTTGAAGTTGTTTTATACACTATGCAGTTATTATAGTATCAAATGATTTGTTTTAAACGTACCAAGCATTCTTTGGCTGTTATAAGGGAAAACCCTATCCTCGACTGCGTTGCATTGTGTGATGGGACCTGGGTCTTATAACAGCTTCATTTTTCTTTATTTAGCATTGCGCTGTTTGTTTTATGCACTGGTATTCTTGGGAGGAAAACCCGTTCCGTGTTATACGGCGTGGTCCCTTGATTTACCTAATGATTTAAAATAAAGAATAATAACTGTTTTAGTTCTCACACCAGTCACATGACTGACCTGGAGTTTATTGTTTTAACCTAAACTCTGGGTGCCCCTATTTTGACACGGGCAGCTAGTAGTTTTGGTTTTGCAGATTTATATTCACAGGATCCTGGTTTACAGCTGGAACGATATCCGGAAAGCTTTGTATCCGTATATCTCCTTCTAGTTGTGTATTGTATTATTTTCCGCTGCGATGTATTTAAATGTAATTTAAATCTCTGATATTTCTGTGTAATATTCATTTATACTATGTATATTCTTGTAATCTGATGCATTGTTGTAATATACAATGAAATGTTCTTCTGTATGCGTTCTGTTTTGTTGTGTTCTCAAACGATAGGGCGTTTCGAACGGTCTGGGTCGGTTTAGCGACTGGTTCGGACCGAGCGAAATTCCTTGCCGTCACAGGAAGTGTGCTTAAAATTGGTTATTTAACTCTCTTCCACTAATACCAATATTGCTTTTTATCAATATTTGGTTGTTTATTGCAGTTGCAGATGTATCACTTTATTATGTGCAAGACTGCAATAATGTGCAAAAGCATAGTTTGAAACAATTATTTACACTCTTTAGGTGAATCTTCATCTATCTAGCTATTCAAGCCTTTTATCTGGATTCTTATTATTATTGTTGTCAAACATGCAAAGACTATTCTACATTCTCTTTTCGAAAATTTCTTTTTATTACTACCTTGGACAATTGCATAGCAAGGATCATATGTAATTAAATATGGCTATAGTTGTGCTACTGTTTATCTTCATTGGTTTGAAAACATTTTAAGAATGACAAAATACAGTTTAAAATCTATTATCAGTATCCACAAGATAAACTTTGTTCTATAATAAATAAGCTTGTCAAAATGTCTAACATGTTCAGTTCAAGTTCATTCTCTCTCACTTATTTTTGACTAGAGCATTTTTACAATAGATAAATTGAAATTTATTCTGATCAGATGTAATTATACTTTAGTTTATGGCATTTCCACATAATACATGAACTGGAATATAATTTGTGTCATCACCTGAGTTTTATAACAAGCACCTACAACTACAATTGCTATATGTGTAACAGTACCATACCCCATAGGGATGCACTAATTAGTTATACTAATTTAGTCAAGATAATATTAGAATTTGAATCTAAGTAGTCTCTTATGCCAACTACAAAGAGTCCGCAATGTGACCACAACTTTTACTTTTTTGACATAAACTATCAGTAATAAATCATGTTTCAATACCATGGTATACATAATTAAATATATTTGTAGTTGAATTCATTTTTCCTGTTCAACTTAAGTTCATTCTCTACCACTTAAATATATTTACATGATTACTTTCCTAATTGCAGGTTGTAAGAGGAGATTTCATTGTGTATTTCAACAAGATATTTGATGCACTTTGCAGACTCTCTACAGATTCAGATCCTAGTGTGCAAAGTGCTGTTTCATGTCAATCTTTTAAAGTACGGGCTTGTTTCATTTTAATTTACTGTACCTTATGATTTATAGGTTTATTTAACATGTTAAGCGACTCCAGTCATGAAATACGACAGCAAGCTGATTCCGCACTTTCTGAGTTCCTCCAAGAGATAAAGAACTCCCCTGTAAGTGTTCTATTTCATTTTTGTGATTTCTTTGCATGTGTAATAACTAGGCTTTGTGTGGACTTGATATTAGAAAATTATCTGGCATTTTCACGAACTAATGTTTGCAGTCTTAGGATTACTTCTAACATTTCTTATTAAACTGGCATTCATCTGAAGACTGTTGATTATGGTCATATGGCTGAAATACTGGTTCAAAGGGCCAGTTCGCCTGATGCATTTACTCGTTTGACATCCATCACATGGGTAAGACACCAGGTTGTGTTACTACTTTTTCTTTAATGAAAATTCTTTTATGATCTTACTCCCTTGCGAGAATAAAAATTAGCAAGAGGGTATCCGATCTCTTTCATTTCTCCTTCTAATAAAACAGACTATTTCTGTTCAATTTATGCAGATAAATGAGTTTGTCAAACTTGGGGGCGAACAGCTTACTCCATTACTATGCTGATATATTAGGTGCCATCTTACCTTGCATATCTGATAATGAGGAGAAAATCACAGTGGTACACATGATACCTTTTTATTAACTCATAGGTACAAAATTTTATGACAAGAGCACGTTGACAAAATGCCATGCTTCATCTGCATAGGTTGCCTGTGAAACCAATGATGGACTTCGTAATATTCGTGCAGATCCTTCAGAGGGATTTGATATTGGAGTTATTCTTGCCATTGCAAGGAGGTACCTGTTTCAACCATATAAACATATTTGTCTGTTTAATTTTTTGGGATATGAAGATTCTAATAGATGTTGCATGTTTGGGGAGGTGTATATAGCATCCCAATCATCATAGATACTTTGTCGGTTGAAGTATTAGAGATGCAATATGAATTGTAATTGTCTTTTAAAATCATAGAGCTACAATTGAAGTGGGTGCAAAATTATAGTGGGTTGGGTTTACAAACTCAGTTGTGGACTGAGGTATCGCGCCTGAGTTTGCAAACTCAGTCCGGACTGAGTTTGCAAACTCAGTCGCAGACTGAGTGCAAACTCAGTCGCGGACTGAGTTTGCAAACTCAGTCGCGGACTGAGTGCAAACTCAGTCGCGGACTGAGTGCAAACTCAGTTCCGGACTGAGTTTGCAAACTCAGTCGCTGACTGAGTTTGCAAACTCAGTCGCTGACTGAGTGCAAACTCAGTCGCGGACTGAGTGCAAACTCAGTCGCGGACTGAGTGCAAACTCAGTTCCGGACTGAGTACAAACTCAGTTCCGGACTGAGTTTGCAAACTCAGTCGCGGACTGAGTCTGCAAATTCAGTCACGGACTGAGTTTGCAAAATCAGTCGCGGACTGAGTCCAAACTCAGTTCCGGACTGAGTACAAACTCAGTTCCGGACTGAGTTTAAACTATTTATAAAAAGTGGAACATGTCTTTTGAAATACACACTTAAATTTCATGCTTAAACAAATTGATTTTTCTAGTGATCCCGTTGAATCTTCGTATGGTTTACATATCTAATTGTTTGAAATCTGTAAGTGTTAAACTTAAGTTCTAAGATCCACCCTCTAGGAATATATTTTTGGACTCAAATACACATATGAATTTCACACTTACTTTGTTTTTAAACTATTGGTTTCTCAAGATGTCTCGTTGAATCTTCAGGTGTGGTCCTCATATTTAATGTTTTTCAAATCTTTTTTAAGCGTGAAATTTCAACTTGATACTTGAGTTTAAAGATCCAATTTCAGAGAGAATGGATAATGAAAACTTATGACCTTATCTGATCAATGTATTCTCACTGTATACACTTTAGTTCGGTTTAGTCCAATATATTCATCATCTATTTACCTAACTTTATTACATCATATTAATGCAGGAAGGCGATTTTGAGATGAAACACATTGATAGGGTATGGTTCAAAATTTATCTTTTCAATACTTTATTTATCTTTCAAAAAGCTTCATAATTGTAAGCATTAGAAAGCCGTGTATGGTTCAAAATTCAAATTTATATTGTGTGATCACTTTTGCAGATTGATGTAAACATCCTCCCACTCTTTCATGTGGTAACTAACTCTCACCTGTGAATAGTTATGGCATTGTTGTTACATTAAGCTATTTGAAGTTGCAGTATTATCATGAATAGTTATTATACTTCTTCTCAAGTTTTTTCCTCTGTAAATAAATATGTATTCTCTGTAAATTTACTTATATTGGCAGGGGAGGGAAGAATATGATGCATGATAGTGACAACAATGACGACGACGAAGATGAAGATGGCAAAGGGAAATCTACGGTGCTGAACAGTCAGGTGTAATTATACATTCAAAGAGTGTTTGTGTGCTTATATCTTTAGAAAAGAGAGGACTTGATCGAAGGCCACTGGTTCTTTTTTGTCATAGCTAAATTATTATTGTATATGCTTAATACATTGTTGAATAATATCGACCGAATACTCATTTCAATTGTTGTTTCAAGTTTTTCACTTCGACAATGGTCCTTGATTTGTATCATGTTTCATTCAATTTGGTCTTGATCGGTTATGTGAGATTTGTTCTGATGTAGATTCTGTGATATTTGTTGTATTCAAATTGTTTTAATTCTGGAGCTCTTGCTGTATTTTTTTTTTATGTTTTTTTTTTAAATTAGATACGGTTTAAAACCGTATCGATCTATGAAGTTGATAGTGCCAGGATGCTAACTTGATACGGTTTTAAGCCGTATCAATTTAATAATTTGATACGGCTTTAAGCCGTATCAATTTAAAAATTTGATACGGCTTTAAGCCGTATCAAATACATCAATTGATAAGGTTTTAAGCCGTATCAAAATCATAAATTGAAACGGCTTAAAACCGTATCAAATTGGTAATTTGATACGGTTTTAAGCCATATCAATTTATGATTTTGATACGGCTTAAAACCGAATCAAAGCTACAAGGACGCCATTTTTTGATACGGCTTAAAACCGTATCAAATCGATTTTGATACGGTCATGAGCACTGCCAAATTGGCATTTTTGGTGTAGTGAGACATGGAAAACGATTCACGATACATACGTGGGAAAAAGGGCGTGGTTGACGGGTGGCATAATCCCTAGTGGCCCTAGGTGGCTTGAACCCAGACCGAGACACGGAAACGTTCATTAGGTAGCATAATCCCTAGTGGTCCTGGGTGGCATAAATCCTAAGTGAACACGCGATAGTTCATGGTAAGAAAACATAACCAGATCAAGGGTAGCAGTCCAAACAACTTCAAGGATAAAATGGTACTACGTTGAGGTGGTATAGATTTACATGGGAAAGCCCGTACGGCCTACGACAAAGGACTGAACTTATACATGGAAAGAAACATACAAGTTGGGAAAAAACCTACATATGCTATATATTAGGTTGACATGGACCATTACATGACATTGGGCAAGGGACATTCATAGTTAACACATGACGCGGGTTGGGATACTAGTACGAGAGGTGCAGAGCAAATATACATGATAAATACCGTGGGATGTTATACATGATAGATACCTTGGGATTGTATACTTGATAGAAACCTGACGATGTGGTACCTTGATTTATCTTGACACCATAGTTTATCATGATACCTTAGTTTATCTTGCTACAGTAGTTCATCCAGTTATCTTGGTTTAGCTTATCTATCTTGTCGTCATCCTTATGTTTACTTTCAGTTTATGCATGTCATGTTACCTTTACCTGTTTTTATACTGGAAGTAGATAGGACTTACCAGTCTTTATGACTGACCCCGTTTTGTTTCGCCTCTTTGTCTTCCGTTTCCCCCCAGGTTTTCAGGGAGGAAACGATGTTGTTTAGTTCGGACCTCTTATGCTTGAAGGTCATCATGTATAGCTTGGTCTTCTCTTGGCTATGGCTGCTTCACCGCTTTATTTTGGGGAATAATTTATGAAAAGGTTTTATGCTTCTTTACTATTGCAAGACAGGTTTTGATGTATTCTGATGAAAAAGGCTTCAGACCTTATTTTATAATATAATGAAATTTGTTTTACTTCCGTTGTTTTGTATATGTTCTGTCTTGTAATATTTCTGTGCATGTTTACCTCGATAATGCTTCACCAAACCTAGTGCATTCCCTTTGTGAGTGACCCTAGCGGAGGTGGGGTGTTACATTTGGTATCAGAGCAGAGGGTTACCAGACTGGGCAAAAGTTTTTAAAAAAAACCTTCTGAAAACTATTTGAGAAACCGTTTACAAAGAAGCATGTTTCAAGAAAAGTTTTTGAAGGCTATTCCCCAAAAGCCATTAGCACTATCCTTTGTTTCCTTGATTGAATCTCTTTTCCTTTCTTTCCTCCATCTGTAGTCACAGTAGTTTTAACTGCGACTAATCCTTGTCTAGCTACGGAGTGTTTTCCGTGAGATGGAGGTGGTTCTCGAGAGGCCTGTTACCGTGTTAAAAGGAAGGGTAATAAGAGCAAGGATAAAGGACACGGACGTAAGGATAAGCAACTTGTTGGTATGGATTAGTCCACGAAGGAAGGCAAGGACAAGATCAGCGAGAGGGCAATTGTATGCTCTCACTCCTAGCATACCTAAGAGGGATGGTATCGTTTCTGTTAAAGGTTTAGCCTTTCTTTTCTATCATCCCGTCAGACTTTGTTTTGATCATCGCATCATTTAAGTCTGCTTCGGTAGTTAAGTCTCTGTACCTTAGTACTAGCCTGGTAGAAGATCCCACTTTTGTCCCAAAATCTGGTTGGAGAGTCGGTCCATTTATTCATGACTTGTTTGGAATTGAGAGTGTAAATGCCAAGTGTTGAGATTAGAAGCAATGCTTCCATTATTGAGCTATGGATGGATTCTAGGGATGAAGTGGTTATCCAGTAAGGGATGCCATTCTCGGTTTTGAAAGGAGGGTAGTTAAACTCTTAACTTGCCTTGGTAGTACCCTCGAAGTCTCGTGTAACCTTATGAGTTCTGTCATGGTTAGTTACCTAGAATCTCTTGATGCATTTATCGGAAATCTCTGATCCGATCGAGTAATGTTCGCCAATAAGGCGGATGGTTCATTCTGCTTAAGCATGGGCTGTAGGAATCACCCTAGTAAGTACACTGGGCAACATGGCTGGCATCGGTTGTTTTCAAAGGAAAGCTCTTCTGCGTGGAATACCTCTTAGTAGGTAAACGAAATCCAAGATTCGCTAGTGAATTGTTGGAAAGCTTGCATGAAACCATGAGTACGCAATTATGGTTGAGCCAAGTATTTTAGAAAAGAATAAGTGAAAAAGGAACGAGAGGCGACAGTGAAATGAGTTCCGACTCATACCTTGGAAATAGGAATCATGGAGCTACGAAATCATGAAGTCAAAGGCGGTCAAGGCACAATGGAATTAAGCTCATGGAAATGCGGCTTAGACGCGCGCATCATGTCTCTTTTTAAGAGTATATCGTTGATCCCTGGTTCTCCTGTAGAGCTTGCTTGCATGCTATCGCTTGGTGGATATCCTCTCGGTCCTGTTTCTGTTGCAAACCCCGTAAGGAGATTGTCTTGTTTATCTTCTCGATCCTATCTTGGGAACCTTAGGTAGAACTCTATGGATGTAAACATGTATTTGAAACATGTTATGATTGATATGGTTGCAAATGGTTGCAAGTGGTTGCTCGTGGATGCGCGAATACACGTTAGATACTAGATCGACGCACTCACATTTTGCATTGCATATGCACAAGTATTTATACTTGTTTTGCATTGCATATGCACGAGTATTTATACTTGTTTGAAAGTTAATGTGTTGTCATGTGGATGTTGCATATGAATGAATGTTTGTGCACGCATGTAGTACTTATGTGACTAGGACTATTTGCATACATGTTGGATTCATGGCACTAAACATATTTTGCATTAGGAAGATCATTCAGGCCTGATCATTAGCATTAGCTAAGGAACATATACACACACTTTCTGCATGTGTTCATAAAGCATTAGGAATCTTTTAAGGACCATGGTTGCCTGTGGATGATGTTTTGAGTAGATGGATGATGGATGGTAGGATACGTTCTTCCTAACTTGGAGATTTCGGGGACGAAATCCTTAAAGGAGGGGAGAATGTAACAACCCGAATTTTAATAACGTGTTAAGACAAGAATCAAGGCAGAATTTAATTATAAAATCTGAATCAGGGGAAACGGGCTGTGCCATTGCGTTCGTCTTGGAAAAATACGCGAAATAGAGTCTGAGTTTTCGAGAATCGGAGTCCGTATGACCCAGTTATGGCCCGTCAAAGTTTTCAGAATAATTCAAGTTCAAAAACAGTTCGAAATTCAAATCTGGAGCCAAACAGATTGGGCGGGAAAAATTCCCGCCCAAGCCCCAGGTCGACTGGGGAGTTGACACGCCCAGGGGGCAGGTCGACTGCCCAGTCGACACGGGTCTCGACCTGGGTGGTCCGACCACTTTGGCCTAGGTGCACCTGCTTGGCCTTGTGCTCTGTTCTGATGGCCTGTGACGGATTTTGAGGGTTCAGATCTATCCTAGGGTTAATCTAAGGGCCTAAACTAGTCCTAATCTCTATAAAAACACCCCAAAGCCTACCCTAAACCCTCACAAATCACTCATGCCACGAAGTGCTGCCCAAATGCCAAGTGATCATGGCCTCCATCTCCGATTCCTAGAGACTATGCATTCAAATCGGATCCAAATCAAAAGGTGCAAGCTTTCTACACCAAATCGAGGAGAGATCAACGTTGCTACGCAAATTTCATGACGATTCTTCAACAAAGGAGCCACCTTTCTTCGTCAAGACGATTCATGCTCCTAGCCCTCTTGCCACGCTATGTAAGTTCTAGCTACTTCTAGATCTAAACGGTAGTTTTAATGATGGCATGGAATAAAACGAGATTAAACCAAGTATGCTAGCCTATATGAACCTTGTCATGCCTCTTTTGCTTGAACCTATGACTTTTGGCTATGCTTAGTGACTAAATCATGCCACCTATGTTATGTTTAACTTAGTCCATCATGAAAGATTGGACCTTTACTTGCGGAATGTTGGCATGAAAACTTGAAACCACTTTGACTTGTGAAATATGCACATGAATATGACTTGGGGCTTATGCATGTAAATGAACCCAAACCCCCTTATGATATCATGCATGTTTGTGGCTAATCCCGTTGTGACATTATGCATGTTTGAGGCCAAAAACCCCTTATGATGCTATGCATATTTTGAGGCCAAACCCCTTATGATACCATGCATGTTTGTGGCCAATCCCTTTTTGACATCGTGCATGTTTTGAGGCCAATATGTAGCATAGTATCCTTACTATGTTGACTCGCTTTTACTTGGGTTGGAAACACGATTTGGGGTAGGTTAGAAGTGCGTGATTATGACATGATAATTTGACATGGGATTTCATGAAAATATGGCACTCATGATACACTTAAATGTGGACATGACATGTGGGGTAAACATGGGACTTGAAACTAGACACGTATGGGTTGTAAGTGTAATATGACACTAGACCAAACATGAAAGTGGCCAACTCGAGGTTGGGTTGAGTTTGTAGCATAAATCTACCCGGACCCGCCCGGCTTAACTAGTGGCTACAAACAATAGGACCCAATGTGAGTAGTTGGTCATATAGCACTTAAAACCCGAGGTTAGACTAGGTTGTGGTGTAAAGCTACTCGGACCCGCCCGACTTAACTAGTAACCACAACAAAGTCTAATGTGAGAGGTTGGGGTGCATTAATCTAATTAATGCCACATGAAAAGGTTAAGTAATTTTGACTAATGACACTTAACCGATATGACACGAATGGGTAGGTTAAGTGGAACCGGACTTGATTTCTTAATGACACTTAACCATATAAGACAATTAGGGGATGGGGTTAAGTAATTTACACTTAACTAATCCGACTTGGTAATTAGATGGGGTTAAGTAACTTAGACTTAACTAATCTAAACACGGTAATTAGATGGGGTTAAGTAACCTACACTTAACTAATCTAAACACGGTAATTCGATGGGTTTAAGTTAAACACTTAACCAATCTAAACTTGGTAATTCAATGAGGTTAAGTAACCAATACTTAACCAACTTAACATGATAATTTAATGGGGTTAAGTAACTTATACTTAACCAATTATACATGGTGATTTGATGAGGTTAAGTAACCTATACTTAACCAATCTAATATGCGGATCTGATAGGGTTAAGTCACAAGACCTTTTGAATATACTTAACCATTGTAATACGATTAGTGGATGGGGTTAAGCTAACCCATACTTAACCAATCCGACTCGATAATCTGATGGGATTAAGATAATCTATGCTTAATCAATCTAACACGATAATCTGATAGGGTTAAGACAAACAAATACTTAACCAATTTGACTTGATAGTGTTAAGTCATGGGCTTCTTAGTATACTCAACCAACTTGTAGGGCTAAGCCTTGAACTTAAATACTTAGCCAATCTTGACATGATTTGTAGGCGGGTAAGTCATGAACTTGAATGACAACACTTAACCCATTAGACAAAACCCTAGCTCAGGGGACTAGGTTGAAAATAGTAATTAACAAGGGTAGCGGGAAGAGAAGCTAAGTGGTAAACCTTAGTTAAGGATAACTAAGTAATAATTCTTAGTCAAGGAAATTGGACCAGTTCACAGATAGATGAGTAACCCGATATGGTAGGTCATCGCTTGAACACACGTGGAGGAGCGAATTATCTGACTTAGATAAAGGCTCCAACGAACTGGGTGACGAAGCGGTAGCTTCGGGGGACGTGAGGATACTCTTGGTATCCCTCTGTGAGGTTGCAGATGATCCGCCTGGGCTCACAAGAGGTTAAGGTCTGCGGTAGAAGAACCAAGAGCATGCCTTGGTTGCTATGCGAGCGACCTAAAGACTGGGATGGATTAGCGTGGAGTCGACGATTCTTGTTTTTTCCCTGGATAGCGCATCGCCGACTACCTACCATCTTTAGTCAATCGTGTACGTACGGAAAGGCAGAGAACTCCCAACAGACCATATACTTTCTATCGAGTTATGGGTGAGGTTGGCCAATAGGTAAGTGGGGCATAGTGGGGCCGGGATGTAGTTCTCATACATGATTTTTCTTGGATTGCCTTTCAGTAGTTGAGGTAGGGGTCACGTGGGACCATAGCCACGGATACAAAAACAGACCTTGATATCTGCATCAGCAGACGACTTAAAGCTCCCGACCGAGTTCCGTATTTCTCGATTTGCCCTGGCACGGAACTCGGGTGGCACATTGAGATACATGTGCGTCTAGACATGGAAAACGATTCACCATACATACGTGGGATAAAGGGCGTGGTTGACAGGTGGCATAATCCCTAGTGGCCCTAGGTGGCTTGAACCCAAACCGAGACACGGAAACGTTCATTAGGTAGCATAATCCCTAGTGGTCCTGGGTGGCATAAATCCTAAGTGAACACGCGATAGTTCATGGTAAGAAAACATAACCAGATCAAGGGTAGCAGTCCAAACAACTTCAAGGATAAAATGGTACTACGTTGAGGTCGCCCGTACAGCCTACGGCAAAGGACTGAACTTATACATGGAAAGAAACATACGAGTTGGGAAAAAACCTACATATGCTATATATTAGGTTGACATGGACCATTACATGACATTGGGCAAGGGACATTCATAGTTAACACATGACGCGGGTTGGGATACTAATACCAGAGGTGCAGAGCAAATATACATGATAAATACCGTGGGATGTTATACATGATAGATACCTTGGGATTGTATACTTGATAGAAACCTGACGATGTGGTACCTTGATTTATCTTGACACCTTAGTTTATCATGATACCTTAGTTTATCTTGCTACAGTAGTTCATCCAGTTATCTTGGTTTAGCTTATCTATCTTGTCGTCATCCTTATGTTTACTTTCAGTTTATGCATGTCATGTTACCTTTACTTGTTTTTATACTGGAAGTAGATAGGACTTACCAGTCTTTATGACTGACCCCGTTTTGTTTCGCCTCTTTGTCTTCCGTTTCCCCCCAGATTTTCAGGGAGGAAACGATGTTGTTTAGTTCGGACCTCTTATGCTTGAAGGTCATCATGTATAGCTTGGTCTTCTCTTGGCTATGGCTGCTTCACCGCTTTATTTTGGGGAATAATTTATGAAAAGGTTTTATGCTTCTTTACTATTGCAAGACAGGTTTTGATGTATTCTGATGAAAAAGGCTTTAGACCTTATTTTATAAGGTAATGAAATTTGTTTTACTTCCGCTGTTTTGTATATGTTTTGTCTTGTAATATTTCTGTGCATGTTTACCTCGATAATGCTTCACCAAACCTAGTGCATTCACTTTGTGAGTGACCCTAGCGGAGGTGGGGTGTTACAAATCCCGTTCGGCTGCTCGGGTGTTGTAAACCTGTTTCCTCCAGGTGAAGTGAGGTTGTTGATTAGTGAAAATCCAGATAGAAGTCTGGGACTGGACGTAGGACGGTGCTACGAACCAGTATAAAAAGCATGGTGTGATTTTTCCATTTTTACTGCATTTACTATTCTGTGATTTGCTATTACTTTATACTTGAATATTGTTCGTCATATTACACGATCCTTTGTGTACTATAGTATCACGTACGCACACACTCTATATTTTCTCTTATGATTATTCATATCATTCATGTTACATATACTATCATTTAAAATTATGTGTTTAACATGGCAATTGTATATGTTGACATGCCTTTTTGTCAAAGCAGTCACACGTCGAGTATTTGGCAAGCGACGCGCTCAAGCGTCAAAAAGCACATAGCAGTTGGGTCGAAGTCGCGTCGCAAACACACTAAAACCCAAAGCCTCTATCAGATGGCCCCTGTCGGGTCCAATGAACTCTCAGTCAAGCCGTCACCCGAGCCGAAGTCGATCCGTCCAACGGGTCCGGGCGCAGCGCCGGTGGGGGTCCGAGGGCCCCACAGTCCTGGCGGCGATCGACCTCCAGGGCCGGAAGCTCAGATTCATCCGATTTTCATCCGATTCATCCGATTTTCTCAATGCCGGAAGCTCAGATTCCTTCACTCCGGGCCAGCAACACCACGGATTCCTTTACTTCGTATCCAGGAGCTTCGATGCACCAAAACGACGAGATTTCAGCACCAAGAAGTTCATCTGCCTCCTCATAAATTTCATACCTCCAGGCGAGGTACGAAATTTCATACCTCCAAGTAAGGTTCGAAATTTCGTACCTCCAGGGGAGGTTCGAAATTTCGTACCTTCACGTGGAGGTACGAAATTTCGAACCCCCGGCCAGGAGGTGCGAATTTCTGCTGCTGGGCACGAAAATTACTGTTGTGGGCCCCGTTTCTCACCTACTCCCACCTGACCTCCTTCCTATAAATACCCCAAGCCTTGGCCATCAAATGGATCCTTCTCCCTTGGAATTTTGAGACTTAGAGAGCTCAAAACACTCAGTAATGGCCTCCAACACCTTCACCATGGCCATGGGAGATGAGATAAATAATTAAAACATGACATGCATGTTTTCCTTCAACACTTGAAGACTAGCAAGCCTTGCTACACCGCCTCTAGGCCTCTTGGACATTAAATCCTACCTTGTCCATAGTTGACCAAGTCAACTCATCCCAAGGAAGAAGAAGAAGGGCAATTTAGTCAAAGTATAGAAATAACATGTATTTTGTTATTCTATTGTAACTCTTTGTACTTAGCTATTGTCCGAACTTGTACAACTTTGTAATCGACAAAAGGAATGATGAATGAGAATTCTAAAGTGGACGTAGGCGTTGCCGAACTACTATAAAAGCTGTGTCTCCCCGCATTTACTTTATTTACTTCTTATTCTGATAATTGTTCACACACTCACATTGGGTGTTGGCGTGTAGACAATTTTACCCATCAACATTTTGGCGCGCCAGGAAGGGGACGCACAACTTCGACCTCTGCATCGGATTAAGTACTCGAATTCGCCTTCGAACCTCATTTCGACTTCAGCTTTACTCGCTTTACATCATGGTTAAGCACAAGAAGCTCCCAGCTATCACTGAAGCTCATGCTGAAGATGAAGTAAGTCATGAACTTTCTTCGAATCAAGTTCCATTGAATTATGTCACTCGAGAAGACGTCGATGGAATGATTAAGAATCTCGCCTCAGATTTGAACGCTCGACTCGAGCGATAGGATGACACCTTCAATACCTTCCACGATCGCATTGAAGACAGAATAAGGAGCGCTTCAAGGCCGACTGCCCAGGTTGACATTATTGGAACTAGCACCAACGTTCCCCCACCCGCGACTCGAGATGCGGGGGCAACGCCGCCTACTAACCAACAGGCCGACGCCGCCCCTCAGAACGGCGCCGGTCCCGCCACACGCGGGGGTACCCTAAACCTCGATGTTGCTCCTTCCAATGGTGCCGGTCCCGCCACATGCGGGGGCACCCCAAACCTCGACGTCGCTCCTTCCAATGGTGTCGGTACCGCCACACGCGGGGGCACCCCTAATCCCGACGTCGCTCCAGCCCATGATGCTACTTTACTTGGACAAGTGGCGGGCTCCGCAGTAGGAAATGTTGCTCAAGCGCCAATGCGTGCAGCTTTGGACAGTAGCGCTCCCATGGTTCCGGGAACCAGGATTGCGCCTAATGTGGTACCTCAAGTTGGAATCCAACCAGACTTTATCCTCAACCAATCGATTCCCAACTTGAACTCGAACACTAGGGGCACCAGTGCCACTTTGGAGAATTTAAATTAGTTGCTCGCTTTCGGGAACGGATTAGAGATCGCGGACATCCTTCGTCGGTTCATTCGAGGTGGCGCTTCTTCTACACATTGGGATTGTATGACTCGCGGTCCGCTCTCTTTGGAAATAAGTAACTCACATAACCCACCGGACTTCAAATTACCGGATCTGGAACCCTATGATGGTCACAAGGATCCGACCGCACACCTTACGAGATATATCCGACATGTGGAAGTCCTTTCTGCTTCGAAAAATGTTATGGCGAAGTGCTTTTCTCTTTTCTTAACGGATATAGCTGCAATGTGGTATAAGCAGCTGGAGCCGGACTCCATCACTTCTTGGGACGCTTTGGCTACTCGATTCGTGGAACAATTCAGAATCAACATCGCCCGTCCAAAAAGCGTCATGACTCTCAATGGCATCAAGCAGAAGTCCGGCGAGACTCTGCGCAAATTCTTGAAACGGTTTAATGCTGCAGTAACTTCGGTCGACAGACCAGATCCATCTATGGTTTTGATGACCGTAGTGTCTAGTATCTTGGATGAATCCGACTTCAAAACTTCACTGTATCGGGACCCGCTGAGGGATCTTGAAGAATTCTATTTTGAAGCCGAAAGGTTCCTTCGAGAAGAAGATGCAAAGGCCGATAATGACAAAAAGATTGTCGACATGAATGTTGTAAAGGGCGTGGAACCGTCCGACCCTGGAAAGGCTAAGGTTTCTACTGCGGACCAGCGACCCCCTTCAAGAAATGGTCTTAACGCACCTTGGAAACTAAGGTTTCCGACTTATTCAGAAATCACTCATACTCTCAAAGAAATCTATCTGGAGGTTCATCCCAGAGCTCCCTTCACAAAGCCTTCCGTCCAGGAGCCCACTCAAAGAGACAGAGATTCTGGCCGACACTGCGTATTCCACGACATCGATGGTCACAACACAAATGAGTATCATCTTCTGAGAAATGCTATCGAAGAACGTATCATAAATGGAGAGCTGTCATGGTTCGTTCGTATTCGGGATGGGAGGCCAGGACAGGTCCAGTCCCCTCAAAGAAATCAAGACAGGCCCGGGACTAGCAACCGTCCCGGCGGCATCATCATCAACTGAACCTCTCACTAGCTCTGGTGCTGAAGGTTCAAGCCCCCTTCGCACCAGTATCTTGCGGCTTCCGGTCCCCTGGATTCCTGGTTTTCCGGTCTTTTGGTTTTCTTATGGTCTACGACTCTCAAATAATGACCTCCTCATTTACGGCTTTCTCGTCTTAAGGTTCCGACCTTCGGATTTCTCAAGCCCGTTGATATTGGCTCTCTTGGTTTTCTCAATTAAGGATATTAGGGCACTGGCCCCATGCTGTTTTACCTTTTGGTTTTTTGAAATGTAAATGGTGGAGTCGACCTACCCATGCACGGGAGAAGCTATAATCCCTAAGTAGGCTCTTGGTTCGATAACGCACCATCTGGTTATCGATAAAATGGATTTCCTAACATTCCTTGGTCGTTTTACCAATGTAATGCCGCCTTAAACCCATTTACAGCCTCCGGCTGATCTTGCCTCGTTTAAGATCGCCTCGGATAAACTCGGTTGGCCTTGCCTCATTCAAGGTCGCCTCGGCTGATCTTGCCTCGTTTAAGATCGCCTCAGATAAACTCGGTTGGCCTTGCCTCGTTCAAGGTCACCTCGGCTGATCTTGCCTCGTTTAAGATCGCCTCGGATAAACTCGGTTGGCCTTGCCTCGTTCAAGGTCGCCTCGGCTGATCTTGCCTCGTTTAAGATCGCCTCGGATAAACTCGGTTGGCCCTGCCTCGTTCCAGGCCGCCTCGGCTAATCTTGCTTCATTTGAGGTCGCCCTGACCCTACTTGCCAAGGTGATCACCAATGTGGGATCTCCTTGATTGCTACCTTCCAAGTTCATCTCGCTCAGGTGAGATCTCCTTGATTGCGACCTGCCAAGGTCGCCTCGCTCAGGCGAGGTCTCCTTGATTGCTACCTGCCAAGGTCATCTCGCTCAGGCGAGATCTCCTTGATTGCGACCTGCCAAGGTCATCCCGCTCAGGCGAGATCTCCCTGATTGCGACCTGCCAAGGTCATCCCGCTCAGGCAAGATCTCCTTGATTGCGACCTGCCAAGGTCGTCTCGCTCAGGCGAGATCTCCTTGATTGCTACTTGCCGAGTTCATCTCCCCAATGTGAGATTTCCTTGATTGCTACTTGCCGAGGTCATCTCACCAATGTGAGATTTCCTTGATTGCTACTTGCCGAGGTCATCTCACCAATGTGAGATTTCCTTGAATGCTACTTGCCGATGTCATCTCACCAATGTGAGATTTCCTCGAATGCTACTTGCCGATGTCATCTCACCAATGTGTGATTTCCTCGAATGCTACTTTCCAAGGCTATCTCACCAACGTGAGATCACCTTGAATGCAGTCTACCAAATGAATAAGATGACCTATGGGAGCCTTGTCGGCAGCACGACAAGATCGCTCACATATATTTGTGAATATACCTTTTTTATGCAGGTTCCTAGGATCCTCCAGTCTCTCGGATACTCCGGTTGTTCTGGCTTTTTATTAATGCGATCCCAAGCGATCGTCAGACTACTCTCCTTAATACGATCCCAAGCGATCATGATCTTCAACTAGTATGATCCTATGAGATTATGGATTTCTGGCTCATCAGCCTTGGTTTTCTGGATAATACGATCCGGCGTGGTCGTGGCTCTTCCGTCTTATGAATATAGAAGCTCGCTTCGGACTTCTCCGAGCTCTGGTTTCTGGATTTCTCTTCTCCTCGCAAAACACATCCTCCTTAAAAACTAAGCAAGATGTCTTTTGGGGGCGAATGTTGACATGCCTTTTTGTCAAAGCAGTCACACGTCGAGTATTTGGAAAGCGACGCGCTCAAGCGTCAAAAAGCACAAAGCAGTTGGGTCGAAATCGCGTCGCAAACACACTAAAACCCAAAGCCTCTATCAGATGGCCCCTGTCGGGTCCAATGAACTCTCAGTCAAGCCGTCACCCGAGCCGAAGGCGAGCCGTCTAATAATATATGGAATTTCCATGATAATTATTGAAGATTTAGTTTGTTAACAAACTTATATTATTCAGAAGGTAAGAATGCTGTCAATCAAGGTCTGAGAGGTAATTAGAATACCCCAATTTGAATGACTTCACGATTACCCAAAGAATGATATTAGTTTGGGTAATGAGGGTAGACGAGGGAAATAAATATAGTGTTTCCATTAAATTTCAAGTTTTAGTTGAGTAAAATAATTCTGAGAATATTCTTATTTTTAAATAAATGGTGTGACCCAAAAATTTGATGATTTAAGAGTTTTGATTTACTACTGGTAAACTAAAAGTGGCCAGGTGACGTTGTGTACTGAACCAGTAGATCCATTATGTTTTTTTGGTTGCATGGATGTTAATTTTGATAGTTAAATAACTGACTATCAAAGTTTGGCCTTTTATCGATTGTTGGTACGGAAAGACCGGGATCGAATTTATATTCGAAAACCATTCCGTCAAGAAAATACGTAAACATTGAAGATATCAAGGATGGTCGAGATGGAACATTGAAGAACATTGATCTTCGTGAGCAGAAGAACTACTTGTTATATTTCTCTGGCTAGCTACCAGAGTTATTATGACTTGTGATTCGGTCGTGATTGAAATCTTCGGATTGCAAGGAATCTCGCTATTGATGCTTAGGGTGATTCCTATATAAGGATGCGGTAGGAGGGTGCCTTTGGTTCATCATGTTCCTGGATGACTTGTATGGACGAATATCTAACAGTATTTCCTAAGGGTCATGTATGTTGATTTTTACAAAATATATCAAGTTTGGTGGCGGAGAAATTCTCTTGCTTAACACCCAGAGTATATTTGTGGACGTTAATTAGTGATTTGACGGATCTGACGATGTGATATTCAAAGATTGGTGTGCTGCTCTCTGAAGATAAATCGCGACCTCAAGCCTTACAACCGGGAAATGACAAAAATCGAGCAGGCAGCATGGCTAGGCGGGTCATACCCAAGTAGGTTGTATTATCACCAATCTAGAGAAATTCCTTATTTGTTCTTCTTTCGATTTTGTATCTCCACGGATAGACAAGGGGCCCTTAAATCTGTCGGGTGACAATACATTCGCTACACTCAAGCTAAATGTGTGGGCGGTCACGTGTGGCCGGGTTGCAAGACGTTCTTGTTGAACCCCAGTGTATCCCCTCTAGAGCACACTGATCGGAAGGTGATCCCATACCTTGTCATAGTTGGAATCTAGTCTCCAATAAGCGCCCGCTGTTTTTGATTATATAATGAATATGTAGAGCGTGAGATGCTAGCGTTCTGCTACTTGGTTATTTATTTATGATTTGACATACACTATTATAATATCACTAGATTTTGATATATCAAAAATGTTTTGGGCTATAGTAAGGTAAAAACCGTCCGTGTTTATATATGGGTCGGTCTTACTATTATCCTTTTCTTTCAAAAAGATTTTCTAAAGTTAAGCAAGTTGGATGTTACTTAAACTTAGTGGGTTTTACTCACGCTGGTTCACCAGGCTGATCCGTGGCGTTTGTAATGTCTCGGGTCAGACCGAGTTGCAGGTTCAAGTAATCAAATGCTGTGAAGTTCAAAGACGAGCTCGAGGAGTCCCGACGTATGATATATATTTATTCCGCTATGTATTGTATATGTGGGCAGATTATTATAACTGTCTAGATTGATTGCTATACTCTGATGATTTGTAAGTATTATTTTTCAAGCTTTCAGTAAAGATTATTTCTGTATTATATTTTGTTCGCTGCGATGTGATATTCTGTGTGGTGTTGGTTCTTTTTCTTTTTTCTTCTATTCTTATATTTCTTTCTTTTCACACCTTCTAACTTCTTTCTTTTAGTAATCCATTTTCCGTGCACTTTGGGTCGGACTGGAGTGTAATTAGTCGATTCAAAGAGTACTGGAATTTTGGGTCGCTACAAATAAAGCTTCAAACTCCATTACATACTCAGTGTTAGGCCTTCCTCCTTTCTCCAATTCCACAAATTGCTTAAAAAGTATCGGCTTTTGGACCGTGGAAATGAACCTTTCTGCAAACTTAGTTCTAAAGTAATCCCAAGTATTTTGGTTCTCCAAAGTCTCAAGATAATGGAATTCCACCAATCCATCGTCTGTCCGTGTAGCTGCCTCTATGCGAGCTTCCTCCTATTCGCATCATAAATCCTAAGTCTTCAAAGATTCGAACACAGGTATCCAACCATTTCTGAACTTCAACCATCGGTTCTGTCCCAACAAACAACTTGCCACCCAGAGAAGTGTAATCCTTAAACAGCTTAGCGAAATTCACTGCCCTAAGTGCCTGGACAGGAACACCATTATTTATTGCTACTTTTGGAGTGGGCATCCTCCTCATGATCGCTGCCATCATGGCCTCCATCATAGCAGGATAATCGGGTATAACATCTACATCTCGCGAATGGTTATCGTCGCCTGTAATAACCCGATTTTCGACAGACCATTTTTTTTACAAAAATCCCAATCTATTGAAGCTCGAGTTGGTTTGTCTGGTATCCTGCAGAAAGATAGAGATGATAAATATATCAAAAATCGATAATATATCTCATAGGGGAGTGGATAAAATATAATAATCAAATATAGCCTTATCAAAATAATAACACTGTTAACAAGTGTCCAAAGGATACCAAATCTGTACTATAAACCTAACCTGGTAGTATGAGGAGGGGATCAGAGCACAATGTTCTGATGAATGGAAAAATTATACATTTTGAAATAACCTTACATATACCGTTCAATTAAATTTTCTTAATTATTAGGTTGTTTGGGTTAACAGCACTCAAGGCTCTCCATTCACGTCGTACTTGTGCAGTTAAAGCGCTTAGTGGTTCTATATCGGTGGAGGAGCAAAAAAGGTGTAGCAGGGATAAAACGAGGAAACAGTGGGGATAGAGTAGGTACAAAAAGGTTCATAAGATGTAAAACCAAATATTTAAAAATTAATTAATTATCATTCTCACATTGTGTGTGTAGAAGAAATCAATATTAACTAATCTTATGTAACAAAATCAAACAATATCGTGGTTATGTACAGTAGTTTACTGACTATAATAGATTTCTGTCATATATTGGGCACTTATTCCTTAAATTTAGTTCTTTAAACTAACTTTATTGAATTTATTAAAAAGAGAACTAATCAAATCAAGGTTCATATATTAATACTGCTAAAGAGGGTGCTAAAAAGCCTTGATTTAGCGGGTGCAGCGGAAAATAGCGGCGCTAGAAGCATACCTACTGTTCATCAGGGCTAGACTGAAATAGCATAGCTGTTGAAGGGATCTACGGGCTATGAAGGGGATTTTGCAAGGCTTTAGCGGGCCTTTAACTACAAAGCGTCGAACCCATCTACTCCTAGTAGATTAAACCTAATATACCATATATGTAGCTATACCCCAACATCACAACACCAAAATTGTCATTTTATAACGGTTATAAGCATTGCAATTCAAAATCCTAATGGTTATAACTGTTGGTAGAGGGTACATGATAAATTTTATGATGTATATACGAACGGTTATAACCGTTAGAAGAGGATATTGTTCCGACGGTTTATTATAACCATTGGAAGAGGATATTGTTCTAACGGTTATAAACGTTGGATTAGGAAACTCTTCCAATGGTTATAACCGTTGGTAGAGTTTTCTATTCCAACGGTTATAACCGTTAGAAGTAGTCTGTTAACATGGGAATGATTTCTATTCCAACGGTTATAAGCGTTGGCACAAATGATTGTCCCAACGCTTATAACCGTTGGATCAAATGTAAGTAATTTTCACACAAATACATATAATGCAAAAATCCCAACACTTATAAGTGTTACAAATTTTGTACTACTGAACCATACCATATTCAACATGTTATAGTAGCATCACATATCATTTCATTCAACTACACAAACCAAATTTATAACAATACCAAATATGAAACAAAAATTCAAACTAATATTTCACCAAATTGAAATGAACGTTGCAAACATACTAAATAAGTCATCAAATTCTACAAAGTTCATTGTGACAAATTCAAGTTTCACTAGTATAAAATATGTAGAAACTTACAAAGAATGAATGCGACTCTCTGGCCAAACCACAAAACCACCATCGACTAACTCAGATAATGTATAATGACCATTTTGAGATGCATCAAAAAGCGAGTCGTTTTGATCAAGAACATCCTCTATCCAAACAACTTTTTCTCTATCTACGACTTTCTGTCATGACAAATCTTTTGCATTTTAAGATGTCCTTTAGCTACCTCTTTCAATTCTCTTGACAATAGATGCACTGATCGTCTTTCAAACGATGTCGATCTAATAACATGAGATGGAGCGGGACAATGACTAGGATGGTGCTCGGTATGCGAAGCTACTTCTGTTCTTGACTTTGTTGAATTTGTTCCAATTTGACTCATATGTTGTCTCATACATTGTTGCAAATCAGCTAAATTAGAAGTTATTATTCTAATATCTTCATGCATTCTATCGGTCTTGTGTTGCATATCCATTTTCTGTTGTTTATCTTCATTCTCTTTGTAATTCGTTATTGCTTTTGAAGCTTGAGTGAGTTTTACTTGCTTTGCATCAGAAGTGGAGCTAAAAGCACGACAATAGCTTCTTTTTTTGCCATTTCCAAAGTCTTCGACAACGATATATCTTTCGAAATCCTCCAAACTAACGATTCCATCATTATCATTAACACTACCTTCAGACTTTTTTCTCTGATCTTCAACAGCTTCTATTAAAGCCCGAGTATCCAAAAGAACATTTAATTTAGAAGTACATGAAACAAGTAGCCATCATAAAATTTATTGACTTCACATGAAATTAAGCAGGCAAGTATATATAATAAATATACATTAAAAGATGAGATTCCTTAACTGAAAATTTACATGAGCAACATTATGCATCTTAGTGACAATTAAAGAATTACATAAAGAAACAATTTATGGACATCAAGCAAAAAGTTAATGAAAAGCTGCTTACGCAAGGAGATTAAAGCACCAATTTCTTTTATACTGAAATGTCCTATTGGAAGAACTGGAACATGCAGTGAAAGTATTTAAAAAAACCATGCAGGCATACAGTTTACATATGCAATTATCTTGTTGAACGCCTATCCATGTAGTGGTATATTAAAAAAGCCATGCAGTGAACGGACAAATTGTTCTGTACCGAAATTGCCACTCCCCACGTGTGCCCACCAATCACAGACCCTGATTTTCACCTTTTGCAGTTAAATTCTTTGATTGTTCGGAGACTTAAATGCAAAAAACGGGAAATGGGAAGATTTGATTGGTTGGCACACGCGGGACAGACAATTTGAGTACAGAAGAATTGGCATCTGCAGTGAAAGTATTGAAAAGACAATGCAGTGGTTTACATTAGCTATAAAATAATATACGGTCCCACTATCATGAAGTGTGTATATTCTAAAAGGCGAGTGCATGCAAATGGAAAAGATTTTCACATAATAGGATGGTACGTACATGATTTTCTCAGTTTTTGCATAAGTTTTGAACCTTTTGTTTGTGGTTAATGCCTCAGTTATTAATCGTTGGAAGATAACCGTAATTATTGTTGTTGATATTCTAGCACAGGTAAGTTTGCTAAAACTATTGCAGAAATTCTCAATTCATGTAGGCAAAACACGTTACCAAGTAATAAAACTTGTATCAATAAACATGTCAAAATTTATGTTGGAAGGTATCTAGTTTTAATTACATGTAATTTAAATATTTAAATCAAAAGCCTGGTAACAAATGCATGGGTTTTGCATAAATGCATAAAGATGACAAAAAATAATAGAAAATTTTAAAATTCGGTCCCGCTTCGGAAATTCTGGTTTGATAATTCCCTTACAGTTTTTTTTATAGATACGCAAATAAATTGCGTTACTACTCAAGGTTTAAAATTTTGCTTTCCATTTCCATTTTGGTCATGTAGAAAATGTATTTATTTGTACAAAGATGTATACAACAATACAAATTTCGGTTCATATATTTCGAAAATTCCACTTTAATGTCGGTTTTGGATTCATTGCTACTTGAATTTTTTTATACATTTTATTTATCATTTAGATATCAATTTTAAAAAACATATAGTTATGTTAATTACAAATAATATATTTATTTTAAGTACTGATGCATCATAGATTTTCCGGCAAGCCATTCAAATTGTATGAAAATTAAAATATTCAACAATTTTGTTGATTTATTAGCCCATAGCCTGACCCATCTAACCAGCAAGGAGGGGGAAAAAGAGAGAAGAAAAACAGCTGTAGAAAGAAGCAGGTTTCACAGCTCTCCACTCTTCTTCTTCTTCTTCAAAATCGTGCCCTAGAAATCGAATACAGAGAAATTAAAAATGAGAAATTTCATATTGGTATAATGGATCGACGACTATGGTGTTTTCTTAGTCTGTCCGTCCGACTACTGATAGCTCAAGCGATGATTTGGGGAAAAAACTGCTTAAGTTTGCATTAATTATTTTGCGTTGATTCTTCGTTGCTTTACTTCTTCGTCTGCTTTGTTTTTTTCCTTCTCAAAAATTGATTTTGCCTACTTTTTTGACTTCCCCACTGAGAACCAGGTTTTTTCAAAGATTCTGTTCTGGCCACCGCTGGAATCGGGTCGAAATGGCTGAAATTCCGGCGTGCCGGACGGAATCTTGAACTTTGGTTTTGACTGAAATGAGTAGGAACTATACATAAATGCAGAAAAATACGTGGAATAAAAACCATTGGTTAGGAAATATTTGCAGAATGGTAAACAGTTGTGCGTGGAATAATACACGTACCATTGTAGAAATCGAAGTAACAATGATAGTTATATGGGTGGAAATTTTGAAAATTAATCTAGTCCCTTGTACTTTATTCACAATAATGTGTTGATACAGGGTCATAAGGCCAAGTAGCTGACGATCTGGAATCTACAAGCATGCAACAGTCTCACGAAGTGTCGTGGCAGCATGGTAGAATATGTGTGCGACTCTATTAAGCAGTTGGAGTGGTTATGCCAAAAATTCCATGTCTTAGTAAGAAAGCTGTAACACCCCGTATTTTCTGTAAACATAAAGGTAACAAAACAAAGTATACTTAATTTTTAAGAGAAGAATTAAGGGAAATGGGTTGCGCCATTGCGTTCGTCTCGGAATTCTGCTTGAGAAAGAGTCCGAGTTTGCGTAAATCGGACTTCGTATGAAGAAGTTATGGCACTTAGAAGTTTCAGGAATTTAATAATAAAAACCAGCCCGAATTCAAAATTCAAAGTTCGAAATTCAAAACACAGACCTGGGCTGGGCGGGAAATTTCCCGCCCAGGACCCAGGTCGACCACGGGGTCGACCTGGGTAGAACAGGTCGACCAGGGGGTTGACCTCCCCCCTATTTCCAGATCCGTGGACAGATTCGTTTTTGTGCATTTAGACGCCCGTTCTGACCAGATTCGTTGCTCCTAAGCTATTTAAACACCCCCAAACCCCACTTCCTCTCCACACCAAACCATTGTAATGTTATGCTGCCTCAATTCATATTAAAATAAATCAATGGCGTCGCTACTCTGCTGAAACCTAAGCTAGAACAAGTGCTCCTTCTTCTTCCAATCTGAATAGGATTAAAAGAGAACAAATACAACCCTTTTCTTTTAGAATCCAACCAAGGTGAGTACAGTTATTTTCAGATATGAAATTTAATTATGATCTTGACATGGTTATAAATCTGAATTGAAGATTATGCATATTCTTGTTTATCAGATCTGTTTTTCTATGTAGTCTATCTTATTCCTGTTTATCAGATCTGTTTTTCTGAGTAGATCTATCTTATTCTTGTTTATCAGATCTGTTTTTCTGTGTAGATCTATCTTATTCCTGCTTATCAGATCTGTTTTTCTGTGTAGATTTATCTTATTAATATTATTGTAACTATTCTGTATCTCTTTCTTCCTTCTATTCTATAAGAGCCTGAGACAAATCTCATAAGAGATGAACGCACGAACGCTAAATTTGGGGAAAATATTGAATGATGCATAATTGGACATAACTGATTTGTGACTAAATTGAGAACACAACATATGTTGTAATTTAAGGTCTAGATCTAGGCATACTATATATGACGGTTTATGATTTGGAAGAAGGAGAATTATTGTATGACAACATATGACTTGTAATTTGGGGACATAATGCATGTTATAATTCAAGATCTGATTTTGAGGACATAATACATGTTGTAGTTTAAGATCTAGATTTGGGGCATATTTTATATGACGATCTATGACCTGGAAGAAAAGGATATTTGACTTAGGCCTGAAAAACCTATATTAAAATAGGGATAACTATTAATGTGAATACGCCTAATTTGGATTTTTGGATATTTGACATAAGCGGTAATCAACGGCTATAATTTGGCATAATTTATATTGTGCATCATGATTTGGGGTTTTTAGAGAATATTCTGTACGGTGCAAATTTAACTAAAATTTGGGACGTACGTTATATTGTGAATTATGACCATAATTTGGGCATGTAAAATTAGGCTTAATTTTATAATTAGGCGAGGTATGTCAATGGAATTTTAAGGGATGATTAAATTTGATAAATTGCCTAATCTGCTAAATCTATTGAAATTGAATACGGTAATTTGGGGTATGAAAATCTGTAGGCTCGACCTAAAATTGAGCAAAACATGTTAATAGAACTTTGGATAATCTGTTGTAACTTGTAAAAAAGTTAATTTGTTGAATTGGCATAATTAGTCTGATATTAGCATAATCTGTGAATGAATACTTTAGCTAAAAATAAGAATGCTAAGACATGGGGTTAGACTCTATTTGCGATAGAAGCCTGCCCGGACCCAACCGGCTTAACCAGCAACCGCAAACTGTTAGTCTAATGTGAGAGGTCGTAGGCATAAAGATGCTTAGACACGAGGTTAGGTCTGGCTTGTGGTAGAAGTCTGCCCGGAACCGCCCGGCACATCCAGTGGCCACAAGCTACCGACCTAATGTGAGAGGTCTGTGCATTAGTAATTTATTAATGCAAATCTAGGATAAATATGATGCCTAAAACGTATTTGGTGGATAAGGTTAAATCAACTGGAATGATGAATCTAATAATCCCGTTTGAAAATCTGTAGACCCAATACAAGGTTAGGTGAAACAATCTGTAAGTCTGTTAATCTGTATATCTGATCCGTTAGTCTGAAAACTTGTTAATCTGTGTATCTGATCCGTTAGTCTGAAAACTTGTTAATCTGTATATCTAATCCGTTAGTCTGAAAACTTGTTAATCTGTATATCTGATCCGTTAGTCTGAAAACTTGTTAATCTGTATATCTGATCCGTTAGTCTGAAAACTTGTTAATCTATATATCTGATCCGTTAGTCTGAAAACTTGTTAACCTGTATGTTTGATCTGAGAACTAGTTAATCTGGACTTTGTACATCTGAAATCTATAAGCAAGTTAATCTTAAATCTGTTAGTCTGGGGACACAAGGTTAAGAGGGGTAATTACTTGTGTCATCTGTTGTTTGGGACCCATATTAATCAGTAACCCTTTCTGGTATCCAAATTATGACCCAACACTAGGTAGGGGTCCAGGGCACGCGTACTGAACTAATTGTAAGAGGTTCACTCTGATAATGGCGAGGGGTGTTGTGGCGCATTCCAACCGGGTCATGTGCGTGCATGGATCCGGTCTGCTCTGAGGATGTAAGACACCGTGACATCTGTAAATAGGTTTGTGTCTATAGGTTGCCACTTTAGGGAGTGATACACTCTTCTGTGGGGCCGACACAGGGTATTTATGTATTAGGGAGCCGATCGCTTGGGGTAGAATTTAAGGTACACTTAGTTCTGTCTGTTTCTGTTGGGGTACCATCTGTTTCTGTTGGGGTGGTAACACCTGTCTGTTTCTGTGTGTTACCGTCTGTTGGGGGGTGGTAAAGGCCCATTACTAGTGTACACCTAATTCTAATATTCGGTTTCCGTAGGGGATATTCTGTTTCTATCTCTGTTCGGGTGGTAAAGGCCCATTACTAGCATTCTGTTTCTGTACCGTCTGTCTCTGTTCGGGTAGTAAAGGCCCATTACTAGCATTCTGTTTCTGCACTGTCTGTCTCTTTTCGGGTGGTAAAGGCCCATTACTAGCATTCTATTTTTCAACATCTGTCTCTGTTAGGGTGATAAAGGCCCATTTCTAGCATCGTGTTTCTGAAGAGATCATTCGGTTTTCTGTTTAGACATTAGGACAACACCTAATTCTGTTATACTAGTATTAGTGCAGAGAAGTGAAAAGTAAGTAAGAAGCATAGCTTGGTCTAGGTTATTATGTTCTGTTCCGTTTACCCTGTTTATACCTGTTATTCTTGTTCCTGTTATATCTCATCCAGTTTTATTTACATGTCATGATACTGTTATCTGTTTAAATCTTGAAAGTCACTGGACTCACCAGGCTTATGTATGACCTAGTTTGTTTCGCCTCTTTTCTTCCGTTCCCCCCAGGTTCTCAAGGTGGAAACATAGGAGCTTGATTCAGATTCCATCTGTTTGAAGTGCTAGAAGTGCTTGAAGTATTGCTTGGCTTTGATTCTACCTATTTATGGCAATCTCTGTTAGGGATTATGGCTTTAAAATTTTGTACTCTGAAGGCTTTTGTACAAGACTGATATTTATGTACTTGAATTTCGGTATTGTGGTTTTGAAAGATGTAACCAAACTTATTTCTGTTTCCGCTGCAATAAAGTTATAAAAAATTTAAAGTACTACTTTACGTGTCTGTCTTGTAATATTCTGTTCTGTTTACTTATAACGTTCCACCGAAGTTAAGGCATTCCCTTTGTGAGTGACCTTAACGGAGGTGGGGTGTTACACTTGGTATTAGAGCTGAAGGTTACCAGATTAGATAAAAGTTTTTGAAAACTATTTTCAAAAAGATTTTAAAAAGGAAGTATTTTAAAAAGGAAAGTTTATTTTGAAAAACATAGTCCCTAAAGCCATATATCTATCTTTTGATTTTCCGTTTAATCCTTGTTTCCTTCTTTTCTGAGTCTCCGGGGCTCCTGGCTTTCTGGGAGGTAACCTCATCGCGACATGGTTCCGTAGGCATGATGAGACTACAGCGCCTGTCGAAGGGCAAAGAAGTGTCTAACTTCCATTTGTAGCCGCAGTAATTTCACCTACGACTAATCCTCTTTCGAGCTTCGTACGGTTTTCTGCGCGATAGGGGCAACTTTGGAGAAAGACTTGTTAACATGTAAGAAGACTGGTTGTTTTCAGTGCGGTGAGATAGGACATCTGATCAAGGATTGCCCCAGAAGGCAAGGGCAAAGCGCTGAATCTTCTGGAAGGTAGGTGAATGCTCTCGTAGTTGGTGGACATGATAGAGGTGGAAAATTTTCCGTAGAAAGTTTAATTTCCTTATCTGATCATTCTGGCATTTTAATTCTGTAGTTGAGTCTCTGCACTTTAATACTAGTCTTATTTCTGATCCCGCTATAGTCTCAAACCCCATGAGGGTTATGACTCATCTGTTTGTGATAGGTTGGGGTTTGAGGGTATCTGTGTTGGGCGTTAAGTTGACTATGACGCATACATTCTGGGTTTTGTGGGATATGGTGGGGTTTTATCATTCCTAGTTTCCTAAGAATCATTTGATAATCCGATCTGTACCAGTAGTCTGTAAGTGTCTGAATATTTCTGAAAAGGATAGGGATTTTTACTCGAAGCGTGAAGTAGATTTCCAGTTTTGACATTGTTTAATGGGAGTAATTCTCTGAATGTCAATCTGATGTTGATTTCGGTCTTAGGGGTTGATACTTAGGGATTTATTCTTTTAACCGATGTCTAATGGAAACAGAACTTTTGTTTTAAGTGTACTTGCTTCTATCACTCGGCTGTATCCTATCGATCGAGTCTTAGACCTTTAGGTAGAAACTAATGGGTGTAAACATGTGTTTGAGACATGTTATGTTTGATGGTTGCAAGTGGATGCAAGTGGTTGCTAGTGGTTGGTCGTGGATGCATATACACACACTAGGCACTAGATCGGCTCAAAAGCACTCTCATACTGCATATGGATGTGTGGGCATTTTTCAATTTTTGTGGATGCAAAATGATTGACTCATCACATAGATGTTGCATTTGGATGAATGGTTTTGCACTCATATAGAAATGATGTGTACCAAATAGGATTTCTTGCATACATAATTGGACTCATGGCACTAACATAATTCGCATTAAGGAGGTCAACTGAATCAGTAGACCGCCTGATCTTTGCATTAGATAAGAGACATATACACACACTTTTGCATATGTTCATACAATATTATAAATTTTCTAAGGACAATGGATGCTTGTGGATGATGGGTGAGTGGATGATATGACACATTCTTCTTAACTTGAAGATTTCGGAGATGAAATCCTTTAAGGAGGGGAGAATGTAACACCCCGTATTTTCTGTAAACATAAAAATAACAAAACAAAGTATAATTAATTTTTAAGAGAAGAATTAAGGGAAACGGGTTGCGCCATTGCGTTCGTCTCGGAATTCTGCTTGAGATTGAGTCCGAGTTTGCGTAAATCGGACTTCGTATGAAGAAGTTATGGCACTTAGAAGTTTCAGGAATTTAATAATAAAAACTAGCCCGAATTCAAAATTCAAAACACAGACCCGGGCTGGGCGGGAAATTTCCTGCCCAGGACCCAGGTCGACCAGGGTGTCGACCTGGGTAGAACAGGTCGACCAGGGGGTCGACCTCCCCCGTATTTCCAGATCTGTGGACAGATTCGTTTTTGTGCATTTAGACGCCCGTTCTGACCAGATTCGTTGCTCCTAAGCTATTTAAACACCCCCAAACCCCACTTCCTCTCCACACCAAACCATTGTAATGTTATGCTGCCTCAATTCATATTAAAATAAATCAATGGCGTCGCTACTCTGCTGAAACCTAAGCTAGAACAAGTGCTCCTTCTTCTTCCAATCTGAATAGGATTAAAAGAGAACAACCACAACCCTTTTCTTTTAGAATCCAACCAAGGTGAGTACAGTTATTTTCAGATATGAAATTTAATTATGATCTTGACATGGTTATAAATCTGAATTGTAGATTATGCATATTCATGTTTATCAGATCTGTTTTTCTGTGTAGACCTATCTTATTCTTGTTTATCAGATCTGTTTTTCTGAGTAGATCTATCTTATTCCTGTTTATCAGATATGTTTTTCTGTGTAGATCTATCTTATTCCTGCTTATCATATCTATTTTTCTGTGGAGATCTATCTTATTAATATTATTGTAACTATTCTGTATCTCTTTCTTCCTTCTGTTCTATACGAGCCTGAGCCAAATCTCATAAGAGATGAACGCACGAACGCTAAATTTGGGGAAAATATTGAATGATGCATAATTGGACATAACTGATTTGTGACTAAATTGAGAACACAACATATGTTGTAATTTAAGGTCTAGATCTAGGCATACTATATATGACGGTTTATGATTTGGAAGAAGGAGAATTATTGTATGACAACATATGACTTGTAATTTGGGGACATAATGCATGTTATAATTCAAGATCTGATTTTGAGGACATAATACATGATGTAGTTTAAGATCTAGATATGGGGCATATTTTATATGATGATCTATGACTTGGAAGAAAAGGATATGTGACTTAGGCATGAAAAACCTATATTAAAATAAGGATAACTATTAATGTAAATACGCCTAATTCATATTTTTGGATATTTGACATATGCGGTAATCAACGGCTATAATTTGACATAATTTATATTGTGCATCATGATTTGGGGTTTTTAGAGAATATTTTGTACGGTGCAAATTTAACTAAAATTTGGGACGTACGTTATATTGTGAATTATGACCATAATTTGGGCATGTAAAATTAGGCTTAATTTTATAATTAGGCGAGGTATGTTAATTGAATTTTAAGGGATGATTAAATCTGTTAAATTGCCTAATCTGCTAAATCTGTTGAAATTGAATACGGTAATTTGGGGTATGAAAATCTGTAGGCTCGACCTAAAATTGAGCAAAACATGTTAATAGAACTTTGGATAATCTGCTGTAACTTGTAAAGAAGTTAATTTGTTGAATTGGCATAATTAGTCTGATATTGGCATAATCTGTGAATGAATACTTTAACTAAAAATAAGAATGCTGAGACACGAGGTTAGACTCTGTTTGCGGTAGAAGCCTGCCCGGACCCAACCGGCTTAACCAGCAACCGCAAACTATCAATCTAATGTGAGAGGTCGTAGGCATAAAGATGCTTAGACACGAGGTTAGGTCAGGCTTGTGGTAGAAGTCTGCCCGGAACCGCCCGACACATCCAGCGGCCACAAGCTACCGACCTAATGTGAGAGGTCTGTGCATTAGTAATTAATTAATGCAAATCTAGGATAAATATGATGCCTAAAACGTATTGGGTGGATAAGGTTAAATCAACTGGACTGCTGAATTTAATAAACCCGTTTGAAAATCTGTAGGCCCAATACAAGGTTAGGTGAAACAATCTGTAAGTCTGTTAATCTGTATATCTGATCCGTTAGTCTGAAAACTTGTTAATCTGTATATCTGATCCGTTAGTCTGAAAACTTGTTAATTTGTATATCTGATCCGTTAGTCTGAAAACTTGTTAATCTGTATATCTAATCCGTTAGTCTGAAAACTTGTTAATCTGTATATCTGATCCGTTAGTCTGAAAACTTGTTAATCTGTATATTTGATCCGTTAGTCTGAAAACTTGTTAACCTGTATGTTTGATCTGAGAACTAGTTAATCTGGACTTTGTACATCTGAAATCTATAAGCAAGTTAATCTGAAATCTGTTAGTCTGGGGACACAAGGTTAGGAGGGGTAATTACTTGTGTCATCTGTTGTTTGGGACCCATATTAGTCAGTAACCCTTTCTGGTATCAAAATTATGACCCAACACTAGGTAAGGGTCCAGGGTACGCTTACTGAACTAATTGTAAGAGGTTCACTCTGATAATGGCGAGGGGTGTTGATGGCGCATTCCAACCGGGTCATGTGCGTGCATGGATCCGGTCTGCTCTGAGGATGTAAGACACCGTGACATCTGTAAATAGGTCTGTGTCTATAGGTTGCCACTTTATGGTGTGATACACCCTTCTGTGGGGCCGGCACAGGGTATTTATGTATTAGGGAGCCGATCGCTTGGGGTAGAATTTAGGATACACTTAGTTCTGTCTGTTTCTGTTGGGGTGGTAACACCTGTCTGTTTCTGTGTGGTGTCGTCTGTTGGGGTGGTAAAGGCCCATTACTAGTGTACACCTAATTCTAATATTCTGTTTCCGTAGGGGTTATTCTGTTTCTGTCTCTGTTTGGGTGGTAAGGGCCCATTACTAGCATTCTGTTTCTGTACCGTCTGTCTCTGTTCGGGTAGTAAAGGCCCATTACTAGCATTCTGTTTCTGCACCGTCTGTCTCTGTTCGGGTGGTAAAGGCCCATTACTAGCATTCTGTTTCTGAACGTCTGTCTCTGTTAGGGTGATAAAGGCCCATTTCTAGCATCGTGTTTCTGAAGAGATCATTCTGTTTTCTGTTTAGACATTAGGACAATACCTAATTCTTTTATACTTGTATTAGTGTAGAGAAGTGAAAAGTAAGTAAGAAGCATAGCTTGGTCTAGGTTATTCTGTTCTGTTCCGTTTACCCTGTTTATACCTGTTATTCTTGTTCCTGTTATCTCTCATCCAGTTTTATTTACATGTCATGATACTGTTATCTGTTTATATGCTGAAAGTCACTGGACTCACCAGACTTATGTATGACCTAGTTTGTTTCGACTCTTTTCTTCCGTTCCCCCCCAGGTTCTCAGAGTGGAAACATAGGAGCTTGATTCAGATTCCATCTGTTTGAAGTGCTAGAATTGCTTGAAGTATTGCTTGGCTTTGATTCTACCTATTTATGGCATTCTCTGTTGGGGATTATGGCTTTAAAATTTTGTACTCTGAAGGCTTTTGTACAAGACTGATATTTATGTACTTGAATTTCGGTATTGTGGTTTTGAAAGATGTAACCAAACTTATTTCTGTTTCCGCTGCAATAAAGTTATAAAATTTTTCAAGTACTACTTTACGTGTCTGTCTTGTAATATTCTGTTCTGTTTACTTATAACGTTCCACCGAAGTTAAGGCATTCCCTTTGTGAGTGACCTTAACGGAGGTGGGGTGTTACAAAAGAAGTTGCACAGTCTTATTGCTTTTGCTTAAGAAATTGAAATATGAAGCTATTAAATTGGTTCGGTAATACTGTGTTCCATGTGTTTAGCAAGTAGCACTTCTATTAAGCAGAGAGGTTGAATAATTTGATTAGATTAGTAGTATTATAACTCTGAAATTCTTGAACAAATAACAGATTTCATTTATATTAATGTAGAAAGCCTCGGTCGTCATTCTTGTTGGCTTGTGAATATATACTTGCTTATAATACACATTAGCACTGAACAAAACTAGAATTCACTAAGTCGATAACAGATGGAATTTATTCGGTCTTTGATGAGAATATGCGGTATCATACATTAGAAATATTGACGATTACTATTCCTAAACGTTAAAAGGTTGACTAGCATAAAGGACGTGTTGATGTTCATTATCTGGACTGTTGTTGATATATTCTGACGGCATACACATCAGTTTATGTTCAAAACTCATGGGGGAGGAACATATGTTGTAACTGATTTTATCATGGAGCTCCTGGTTTGTGATGAAAGTGCAGAGAGACGCACTAGTGAAAGTGGAGAAAGTGACCTCGGTCCAATTCACTTATTGTTCATTTTCTTTTGTTGTATTTCATGTTTTTTTCTTCTTATTTGCTTTAGTTGCTCAGGTTAGTTTGCTAATCAGATCTATGTACTGTTTTTTTTTTAAAGTCAATAAAGCTTACCAATTTAAAAAAAAAGCTAGAATTCATGTTTTTCTTATGGTAATCCACTTTTGTTTTTGATTTATTTCATACGGTAACCAAAATAAAATATATCCTTTTACTTTCACTTTAATGGCAATGGCAAAGCACTGGTGGAATATCCTCAAACGTGGACTACTTTGGTGTAGAACTCAATAAAATCTCAAATGTGCACAATCTTCAACTTTCTCATTAATAGAAATAATAATAATAACGTGGTTACTATTGGTGCAGGTGAAGTTGTTTGGGGAGGATGACCGGAGCTAGGTGGTGCAAGCGGATCCGAAGTCTGTGACGGGAGGAGCTTGGTGGAGTTGCTGGTGGTGCAGCGGGCCGAGTGCAGTGGTTGTTGTTGGTGCATGTGTGGGTCATGTGTACGTGAAAGCGTGTTGTTGTGCATGCTTGTTTTAGTAGGGAGTTTTGGTATGGAAAAGGAGAGAAAGTTAATGACGTGGAAGCAAGCGTCATTGAAATGCGTAGGCTACAGGTTGGGCACATGAAAAAAGGAAAGGGAGAAGCAGAATGCATGGGAAGGCTATAGGCATGTCACATGCTGTACCACCGTAGCAATGTATTTCTTTTTTAATATGTCTGATTGTATGCAACTATTTAACAAATCTGCTGGATAATTTAGTTGAATGGTCATGTCCAGCGAATGATCTAATGCTTAATTCTCATATATCTGTTGTACTTTTGAAACTTGATAATATAATAAATTATCAAGTTTAATTTTCTGTACAATCAAGTTTTTATTTAAGGATCGGTTTTCGATCGTTGTACCGTTGTAGTAGTGATTTAGAGTTTATTCTATAAGATATGTGTTACACAATTCATGGTCTTCCTGGATCAATTGATTATCAATACATATTACATTTGTAAAAAATAGTAACATTTTTTTATTGATATAATACAAATTAACGGTCGGTTTCCCCACCGTTGTGCGGTAATACTAGTTATTGTAGTTCTATCGAAGAACTAACTATCATTATTGTCTAATCTTTGAAGTGGCGTTTAAAGAAATGGTAGACAAAAAGGCATGTCTTTATTGAATTCGAGACAGGCTTTAGATTCCAAAAAATACAAACTGAAATTTAGTTCTATTGTTTTAAAGTTTTTTTTTTTGCAAGGCTGACCGGTTTTTATAGTGATCCGTTACACTTTATTGAAAAAGAAGAAAAGGTTACAACGCACATAGGTGATATACCACGAGTATATCAGCTGCTAAGTTCTTATACCCACGCAGGGGATACACAATTCGTATGCATAAGTTCATCCCAGTACATGATAGAAATTACATATTAGTTTCATAGTGCAGATAGTGGCACTTATTACCCCAACATCCGTCAACCATTATCAAAGGGGTTTTACCCTTTGCTCTTGATTTGCTGCGAGTGATCGGTGACTCCGCACTGCAACTAGCTAAGTTCACTGCCGTTGCCTCTATGTTTGTAACTATCACATCAGGTGGTCGCGTTTGTTAACCTGGAGGTGGAGGAATATTAGCATATGGGTTGCTAGCGGATTGCTTCTTACTTTTGTCTTATGCGGCTGTTCTTTGTTGAAGTGCAATATAATTTTTGGACATTAATTCCATCAGCTTATTCTTCTCATCACTTAGGAAAGGATCAATTTTGCCACTCGCAATTTCGTCTTTCAAACTCTCAATTGTCTCAAGAACTGTTTTATCTGGGCTAGACCTCTTCATTATCTCTTTTTCTTTAGGATGTTTTCTTCTAGTGTCTCCGGAAACTTCAGTTATATTGAAATTATTGTGTAAAAAACTATCAAGATTACCAGTATTCTCCTGAACAACAACTTCGGACGAAGATTGCTTTCCTTCGATCACTGCTTCAGTAGGTTGCTCCTGTATGCTATTCTGAATAGTCCTTTCATTTCGTTGCTTGTTGTTTGGGGTAGCACTATGCAAAAATCCGGTTTTGAAACCAAATTCATTGGTTGGCTGAATATCAGTAACATTCAAAGGAGTGTTAACATCAAAACCTCCTTCATTCATTATTTGCTCAAATTCATTAACGTCGTCAATAATGGTTTGCATAACATCCTTGTTCAATACCTCTCGGTCTTCTGCAGTTGCGCTAACATTGGATCTGGCAGTATTTTCAACAGTGTTCATTAAGTTGAGATAACCCCTTGTTGCGCTACCATTGGATCTGGAAGTTGCGCTAACATACTTGTTACGCGCACCAGATATCTCTTTAAGTTGAGATAACCCCTTCTCAGAATGCTCATAACATTGCAAGCACTCCTCAGGAACTGCATTTTCTTTAGCTGTAACACATATCTCTCCTTCCTCAAGTTCGAGAGCAGAGTTTGCTTCCTCGTCAATGCTACTTAAACATTCAAGAATTCCATACCTGTTTTCAGTTGCTAAAGTATTGTTGCGTACTTTACCGGAATACTGTTTAGAAGAGTTACCCTCTACTATTTTCCATTTTTGATTCATAAAAGGTAAAACTCTCACTTTTTGGTTACTTCGCGTTGGAATTACTTTGTTCTGACATTTGAACACAGCACTGTTGTCTCTTACACCACTTGCTTCATGTGGATTCACCCATTTACTATGATCATTTTCATTAACATCATTCCTCGTACTGTCTTTCTTTTTTCCAGTAGCTACTTTGCTGACACCTGATGGGCAGTTGGCAGTCGAATGTCCGAACACCTTACAAGCACAACTGATGTCGGGCTTCCAGACGTAAGTAACGATAACATCGTGTTCAGAACCATCTGGAAGAAGAAGAGTGATAGATTCTGGCAATTCACTTTCAGGTGAAATTTCCACTAAACATTTTGCGAACCCTAACCAATCCAGACTCTCCGTAGCCTGATCCATACAGAGGAACTTGCCAATGTGTGTCGCTAACCAGCATATACCTATCTTCGACCATGCTACCATAGGGAGGTTGCTAAACTTAACCCAAATCGGTACATGTCTTATTCCCTTACCTGAAAGCCCCATACCAACGTCCCATTTCTTAATGATAAACACTTTGTTCCTTATCAATATTGGGTCAGCTTCCAAAATCCTATTTCTATCTTCCTTATCATCCACAAGAAAAAAGAAAATGCTGCCATTAGATTTTACCTTAATCGTGCCTCTAGGTTTCCAGAGATTGAGCAGTCTCGTGACAATAGCCGTGTACGACAACGGGGTGTCTAGAAAAAATCCGGTAAGATATTCATGCCATTCGATGATGCTAGCTTCAATAATGTCACTCGTGGGTACCAGGCGTTTCCCATCATACTTCAGAGTAATTGGGGGTGGAGAGAAATCTCCAGCGTTACGTGGTTTAGTCGCAAAAAGAGACGACCAGCTTTGCGTTGGAAGAGGAGGAGAAAGCAGAGGAGGCCGAGAGGGAGGTGTTGGGAGAGGAGGAGAGACGAGGGGGGGTGGATCTGGTAGTGGAGGGGCCAATCTGGTGGAAGATTTGGTGTGGGAAGGATGCGAGGTTAAGGCGGAAAAGAGGGAGATGTGAGGCTCGAGGAGGTTAGGTTGGCTGTCGCCATTTTTGAGGAGATGTGATGTTTTATTTTTGAATCACGTTAAAACTTTGGGGACACGAAGACTATGTCTACCTTGCCCTTTGGTTCGACCGGTTTTAGAGTGGCCGTGCACTATGTCTCGGTATTGTGGCCGCTGGGGATCGAACCTGTGCCACTGCAAACTACATGCAGCAACTCATGGTGTTCGTAAACCACTGGACCACTAGACTTTGACAAAACTTTGGGGACATGAAGACTATGTCTACCATACCCTTTGGTTCGACCAGTTTTAGAGTGGCCGTGCACTATGTCTCGGTATTGTGGCCGCTGGGGATCGAACCTGTGCCACTGCAAACTACATGCAGCAACTCGTGGTGTTCGTAAACCACTGGACCACTAGACTTTGACTAAACTTTGGGGACACGAATACTATGTCTACCATGCCCTTTGGTTTGACCGGTTTTAGAGTGGCCGTGCACTATGTCTCGGTATTGTGGCCGCTGGGGATCGAACCTGTGCCACTGCAAACTACATGCAGCAACTCATGGTGTTCGTAAACCACTGGACCACTAGACTTTGACGTTTTAAAGTTTTTATTGCACCTTTTATTTTATATTGTATATCTGATATTTTTGTAATTGTCACATTGATTATTCAGTTTCTTAAATATATTATTTATGATTTACAGGTTTCTCAACTAACTTTTGCTAGGGAAATTATAGGCAACGAATTCAGGTAGACATGAAATGGCATTTCATTTGTGAATAGGACCGTACTTTACATGGAAATGTAAAGTTGGCTGCACTTTATTTTGAATAATTTTTTAATTATAGCATGTTCTTAATTTTATTAACGTATGTGTAGATTGATCAAATATATAGTTATTAACATTTGTACTTGAAGCTGTCATATATATACAAGGTTGATTGTAATTTTTTAAACACTCTTTCGACATCCAAGCATGATAGCGAAGAAGATGATCTGTTAGAGTGTGCATAACAGTTAATTCTATCCTTAAATAATATATCGGTTTTTCCTTTTCTTTGTAACTTGAAAGCTTGATATAAATGAGATATTCTATAAAATGTGATATTAGTTTTGGTCAAGAAGCAAATAGTATACTTGCATATAATTGTTTTTCATGAATACGCATGCACGTGCGGTTGTTTTGTTATGATGGGGCAAGTAATATGCTAGCGTGTACCATGTACGTGATCAATAGGATATGTTTACTTAATCTTATACTTCAATATTTGATATTTTATGTAATACCTTTGAAAGAAAAATGTATTTTTGTCAACTTATGTTGCTTTGCGTCAACCTACGATTAATATGTCTATACTGATATTGTAGACAACAGTTGGGATAAATCTTTATCTTTATTTTTCTCACCTTTCACAAGTCCGTTAATCTCATATGAGTTTAGAGTTAATAATATATATTTTAAGAACTGATTTGGAAGAAAGTATGTCACCAAAGCTCTGCAATCAGTTTATGTCGTACGCTTTTCTTGATTATGTAGACCGGCTTTTGTTATTTGAGAGTCACTCTTGGGTTTTTGAAGTACTAAGTGATTCTGAACCTTTTTATTATCTCTTTGTAGAACCTCTATCAGCAAGTATTGTTATACCTCACTAGTTATTGACCATTCGACTGAATCTAAGTTTTTATTGGAAGAAATTTCAATGAAAAAAAATCCAAGTTTTAGGTTAATTATTTTAATAATGTACATCTGTGTTATTTATTACATATATTTTTGCATTTTTTATTTTTCTACATAAATTTTCACAAGTATGATACATGTTTTAAGTTAATATTTGTTTGGTTTATCTTTCTATTTTTCAAAATCAATAATAATTTAGAGTAACAAAGAAACTCAAAATTAAAAATACATTTTTCCTTGTTCATATAATATATGTGTGCAGCAGATAAAAATTTATGACGTTGTAGTCCACCATGGCTTTCAACTTTGCAGCGACCAGGTTCTTTATTCTTGCAATTGTTCTTGGAAATGTTAGCAGAATTACCTATGATTTTATAAATGGATCAGTCTCTTGCCTCGACTGTGTATTGTAAGATGACCTCTCCAGGGTGAAGGTTGTGGTTATTTGCAACCGAGGAAAGCAGCAGCTGACCACGCTAATCAATAAAGCCGGTTAATTTGAGGTCAAAATAGCATCAGAATCTCCAGATAACTGCAACGCCAAACTACTCGGAGGACCAAATAGAATTTGTGCATTCAAAAGGTCATTGATAAGCAATGTAGTTCATGGCAATGGCATCTTACCCTTATCTACGCATTTGAGTTTTATGTCTTCATGTCCTTTTTCAGATGTTTCTAAGCAAGAAGAGCATGGTAAAATGAAGAAACAAACAATGTTTGGGTCCTTGAAAACTATTGACTTGCCATTGCCAAAAGAATGGGGCTTGGCTCTTACTAGCTATATGTTCCTTTCCTTCCAATTATTGGAATTCGTTGAGTAATTCCAGCAAATGAGATGTGCTGTGATGACTATGTGGTAACTTACCACTGGTAAGGATTTATTGTTTTATGTGGGTGTTTGGTGTCTGTGCTTGTGTGCCATTTTGTAAAGGAGCTTTAGTGTACTATGTGGTACATTCTGTAATGGTATGTTCTAATGTATTTTGTATTTCTATTTTTCTTTTAAATATTATTATTTTTATTATATATGTGTGTGTGCGCGCGTGCCCCCGCTTGACATATCAATATATTAATAGCAGATTCTTAGTGTCAAGATGGTTTACATGTACAATCTCAGTGTAATTGGATTTACACTTTACAATTACTCTTATATTTTTAAAAAAATTTAGACAAAAATAATTAATTAAATTCATAATTAAGAAAAATATAACAATATTTTTTTTCTATTATTATATAATGTAACGCTCGGTTTTTCCCATCGTTTGCGGAAATACTAGTATAAATCCAAAAATAATCGATTAGTTTGGTTAAGCCAACATGATGAAAGAGACCATGATTTTGAGTCTTGTCTTTCTGGAGCTAACACATTTATTTTATATATTACCTAAAACTTGTATATAAAATAATAATATGCATAGAGGTTTGTTTTTTCAAAAAAATAAATAAAGTATAAATGGTTCTTTAATATCAAAAGGCTGGAAAGGGCAAACCATAAAGTAATATTTTACTTTTGTTTTTCCTGGAATGTTATGTCCTATGTTAATTAATACATCTACTAAGGAATGTGTCACAAACAGTTTGTTATTCTGGTATGACACATTAATTATTGCAAATGAAAAATTAGTGTATATATATATATATATATATATTTAAAATATATATAATAAAACGTCAGTTCTCCTACTGTTTCACTAGTAAAAATAATCTCCTTTGGTCATGGCTACATTGACTTTTAACAAGCCTCTAAATCTTTAGAGTTTGAAATAGTTTTAAAGTACAAACTTGATAATTTGCTAAGCACAAAGGGGCAGAAATTTTTATCACATAATACAGATATAATATTTAAATCAGATTAAGTGCTAACATTTATATTCGATTAGGATAAATGTATAGATATCGTGTAGCACATCAAATATGCTTAGTCCTACACCATCCATTTAAGTATTATAAGAATAACATTACTTTGATTTATGAGAGCTAATCGAATCTTCTTTCGGTCTTCTACTTCAAAGATTACTAACAAGTCCATGGTCTCCTTGAGCCAATTCCTTGCCTCTACGAATGTCTCGGTTCCACGGAACGGCTTCCCTCCTATGGCACAGAAATCCTTGCAGATCTTGGCGAAATTATCTGCTCTTAAAGGAGGAGGAGGAACGACGGGTGCAGCTGGGGGAGGAACGTCAGCTTGACCACCGGCAGTCGCCATGGGCTCTAGATACCTTCGGAACCAGCATGGTATCGTAACGCCTTCTGGGATATTAGGTTCCCTAGACATGCTGAAAAAGAAAAGGAAAGAGATTTAGACAATGGATCGAAGGATATTACATATGGCTATGGGGGAATATGTTTTTCAAAATAGGCTTTTCTTTTTGGAAAAATGCTTTCTTAAAACCTTTTTGAAAATAATTTTCAAAAAGCTTTATCTAATCTGGTAACCTTCAGCTTTGATACCAAGTGTGACAACCCACGTCCGTTAATGTCACTCACTAAGGGAATGCATTAAGTTTCGTGAAGCGTTATAGGTAAACAAAAACATAATTATTACAAGATAGATATAAAAGCAACAACAGAATTTAAATTTTATTTCAAACATAAGTCATAACATCGTGGTCCAAAAACACCATAAGTCTGAAACTAAATAAAACCCATTACAATAGTGTAAAACTTCTGTCTTGTGCCATCATAGTATAGAAAATACATAAAAAGCATAATTCCCCAAAAGACACAAAGCCAAAGTAGCAAAGATAGAAACTGAGCAATACTTCAAAAGCTGCTCCAAGCAAGATGATAACCGAGTCCTGACTAAGCCTGAGAATTCCTACCCTGCAAACCTAGGGGTGAACGAAAGAAAGAAGAGGAAACAAAAAGGGTCAGACATAAAGTCTGGCGAGTCCAGTTATTTTAGCATATAAATAAGTAAAAGTATCATGACCGACATATAAATTGGAGGGATAGATAACAGTAATAAGACAGGTATAACAGACTGAGCAGGATAAGCAGAATGAACAGAACAGAATAGGTTAGGCTTCTCTAATACTTTTCTCTGCACCAATACTAGTATAACAGATACGTAACAGGATTACATACTCTCTAATTACTCAATAGAAACAGGATGATCCCAACAGAAACATAATGGTAGTTTCAGGTGTACACTAGTAACGGGTTTTACCCCAAACAGAATTAACCGGTACCTAAACAGAAATAACGGGTGTTAAACACAATAGAAATACAGGTACCCCACAGAAACAGACAGGACTAGATGTACCCTAATTACTAACCCCTAATCGACCGACTCCTTATTCCGTAAATACCTTGTGTCATAAGAACACAGACCTATTTACTAGTGCTACAACGGCTTATTTTCCCAGAAGCATGCCGTACTCATGCACGCACATGAGTTCGTTGGAAAGCGCCAGTACACACCTCCTCCCAGATGAACCTCTTACAATCAGTTCAGCAAGCGTGCCCTGACCCCTACCTAGTGCGCGGTCCCCCTTTTAATACCATAATGGGTTACTGACTAATATGGGTCCCACATAATAGATGACACATGCCAACCCCCATAGATCTTGTGTCCCCAATTAACTAGGATTTTGATAGGTTATGCCGAACAGACTTAACAAATTCGCATAACCCCCTAAAGATTTACGGGTTAAACTTTACAAGTTAACAGGTCCCTATAACCCCAACAGATGTAACAGGTTAAGTCTTATAGATTAACAGGTTCGTATAACCTCCACGGATTTAACAGGTTTACTTAACCCCACAGAAACTTAACGGGTTTACTTAACCCCACAGATATCATATTTACTTAACCCCATTAATTCATATAAATTTACTTAACCCTTTATTCCATTTGTTGGGTTCATATATAACCCCTTTTTTACATTCAAACTAGTTAAGTATTTCAATTTAACATGTTGTCATTATCTTTTCATGTATACAAGATAACACACCAGACCTCTCACATTAATCAATCAATTATGGCTGCTGGATATGCCGGGCGGTTCCAGGCAGACTTAAACCATAAGTTTAGACTTAACCTCGTATCGTGGTGCCGTTTCGCATTTGACCCCTCACATTAGATGAGCCACTTGTGGTTGCTGGATATGCCGGGCGGCTCCGGGCAGACTTATACCACAAGCGCAATCTAACATCGTGTCTAAGCATTATTACCGTTCTAAATTTTTTAGGCATATTCATATTAGCAATTATCCTATTTCAATTATAGGTTTTCCCATGCCCCTTTTCAATTCACATATCATTATGCCTAATATGCCCTTTTTCCTAAGTCATAAATAAATATACAATTTATGCCCAATTTCAATATTCACATATGTTCCAATTTATGCCTCAATTCAATATTCACATATGTTCCAATTTATGCCCCAATTCAATATTCACATATGTTCCAATTTATGCTCCAATTCAATATTAACATATGTTCCAATTTATGCCCCAATTCAATATTCACCTATGTTCCAATTTATGCCCAAATTCATGTTTTTTCCCAACGATTCCCAATTTCGCACGTTCGCATATTTCAGCGTTAGGCCAAGGCTCGAAGGTAGCCTGGCTATAAAAAAATAAAAAGGGAAAAGAGGGAGAGAAGAGAGTCAAAAGTAGGCATAATAACAAATCAACAATTAACTGACAGAACCAGGCATAAAAACTGAATAAGCATATTATGACAAGATTTGGCATAGTGTCGATATAAACATATAAGAACAGATCTAATGAATATGTCATAATAGAACTGATTTAGGCGATGATTCAAGATTGCCAATTAAATATTTAGATCTAAAAATAACATAAACTCACAATGAATAGATCTAAGAAAATGGATCCAAATAACTGAGAAGGACACGTTGATTTTGTTGTAGCAATTTTTGAATATGTATAATCTTCTTTGAATTGATTTTTGAGAAGAATAGGTAATTTAATTGAAGTTGCAGCAGAGCCTCGCCGTCACCATTATTTTTCAGATGAATAAAGCTAGATTTTGAGGTCCTTTTTATTGCCGTTGCACCCCGAATCTGGACACTGCGTGCGTCCAGAAACGTTCAGCCAATTCGACTTAGGGGTCGACCTATAGGTCGACCCCATACTCCCTGAGTCGATCCCGGGGTCGACCCAGCAGGCTCACGGGTCAACCCAAAACGGTCGGCTTTCCCCCCAAAAACGCGCGCCTTAATTCGAATTTTCTGATTTTGAATTTGTTTGAATTTATGCATATACATACATACATACATACATACATACATATATATATATATATATATATGCATACAAACTTCAAAGCTTAATAACTTCTTTATACGATGTCCGTTTTATGCAAACCAAATGTCTATCTTGACCAGAATTTCGAGACAGACGCAATGGCGCAGTCCTTTCCCTTAATTCTGAATGTTAAATTAAATATTCTTTAATTTTTCCTCTTTAGTGTTGTTAAAATTACGGGGTGTTACAAAAGGATTAGTTCATCAACAAATCTGAAGCCTAAAACATCAATTGAAGGAAGCAAAAGTCAACGTTCAAAAGAGCCAGAAAGATAATATATGCCTCATATACCAAAGGCCATTTAGATGATGAGAGGGAGGGGTTGGAGGAGGGAGGCATAGCCCATCCTGAGAGTTTTGATGTCTAGTGCGATATATTAAATAATGCCCCCAAGATTAAAAAAAATCACAACGATACTAAATAATTTTCATATTGTAAGGCATTACTATTAGAAAATTCAATACTGCTATTATGGGTTAATGATGCATGCATTATAAATCAAAATAACGTGGTCATAATGCAAAAAATCATAAGTAATAAGTCTAAATATGAAGAAATTTAACATACAAGACTTGAGCTATTTCAAATACTAGAAATTAATATTTGCTTTCGTAGAAACATTACAACTACCTTTTATTTTTTTCTAATTGAAAACATGGCTCATGGTGAAAAAAAATCAATATTTGTAGTAAAAAAATTAATTTTTTTTATGACAGCAATTTTGTTCATCAAATTTATAGATAAAAATTGATATTTTGTTAAACACAATCAGTGCTTAGAAATTCTAACATATGTAACCAAATCCAAATTCCCCTCTACACTCTTAAATGCAAAAAAAAAATCAATTTTTTTTATTAGTTGATATAAGAGAACAAATTTGGAGTAGTCACCTATGATCATGATTTAATTTACTCATTTCATTTTTATTGAATTGCAATCGCCTGACATTGAATACTGCAAAATATACACACACGCTAAATAAATCAAAAACAATGCTTCTTAAGCATTAGTGGTATACCGAAAAACAGAGTAACTGAAATGCATCAACCATCATCAATCATCGTTATTGTCATCCTAAAATATACAATCGTAATTGTAGCAACTAATCAAAAATTAAATTATTGAATAATTTAGAAATTATGGATACGTGTAATCAGATCGAAATTGTTCTTATTTAATTGAAATGATGCCTCGCCCCTTGCTTTGCGTGTTCAGGTTTCATTTCGTATGCCCCTCTTCTCCCTAACTTCCCTCTTTTTCATCTCATTCACCTCTTTCTCCCCTTTTATTTTACCCTGATAATTGATATCATCAACGAATCCTTCCTTCTTAGTATCAAACTCTACCCGCTACAACGAGGCTGATTTCGGATTCTCAGAGAACAACAGAGCTATCTGGTGATTTCAATGCGGAACTCAATATCACGTTTTTTTCCTGTATGCGATCGATGGAAATCGATGCCCTAGGTGAGATGTTACCCCATGCGTATGCCCCTTTTGCACTGGGCCAGAGCCGGTTATGGAGGGAGGAAGTCAATAATCCGCGAATCTTAGTTAGTATTTATGTATATACAACACCAACTCCAAGAGACCTCACCATGCACTGCTAGGACTCACTTCCTCACAAGGCACAAGCATAAGGATCGACATTGTTCCCCATGTTCTAGTTCCTTTCGTAACTAAATCTGAAGCCCTTCTACTGATCAAAAGTACAATGATCCCTGCCTATTGATCCCACCAATAACTAAACTTCAAACGACTATAACTTCTTCATACAAACTCTAAAAGGTCTGAAATTTGATGTGTCCCTCGTATTCCTTCCTTATAACCTCCTTTTTTTTGCAAGGCCAACCGTTTTTAAAGTGGTCTATAATATTTTTCTCATTAAAACAAACAACGAGTACAAAAAAATACAAAAGGTAAGCGGATTACCTATCTGCTACATACGTTTTATAGACCTAGATACTAAAACACAACGCAGGGTGAGAATCTAACTAGAAAAGCATAAAATAACACTGTTACATCACAAGCTGCGGAGGTAGTCACACATCACACAAGTGATAATGCTACAAAGCCGAAACACTTCAACAGGCTAGAAACCAGTCCCAGATTTATAACTCACATAATTACATGTAGCCAAACTCACACATTCGACTACACAATGACTTGAATTAGAAAACACAACCAATTGCCAAATGCTTCAGCCTCAAAATGAATCAGAAGACACCCAACTAAATATCCAGACCCAAAAAGAAAGAAACATAATTACATGTTAATTCGACTAACAACTCTACAGAGTAGTAGCACGGCTTCCATAAGGAAGGGATGACACAAACAATGAAGTACCCTGCCAGCAAAAGAAAAAGCCCAACTGCTAGCAAATGTCACAAATCAACCCATTAACCCTTCTTCTAGAAAATGTAATTGACATCCAAATGCACTAAAAAAACCTTCACTAGAAAAGAAAACCCTATAGGACAAGGGACCAGAGCTAAACCACAACATAGACAAAAGATGAACAAAACAGAAACAACTCTAGGCGATGCAACACAAAACTAAACGCATTGACCCAAAGTAGATAGAAATAAACAGCAAACCAACCGAAGCAAACAAGCACAAGACCAAACGTTACTCACTAGCGTAGGGAAGATAAAACACACCGGCACGTCGTCAGAGATGATCCACAACAGCAACTAGGGCTGGGGTTTTTTCGTATTTCCGCTTTTCCGTTAATTTCCTTTCGATATTTCCGAAATTTTCGATTTTCGTTTTCTTCCTTAAAAATAATTTCCAAAGGAATTCCTTCCGAAAAGTATAGGAAAGAGTCATAAATTTCCTGTAATTTCCATAGAATTTCTTTTCCTTCCGAAATACTAGTTAGTTGGGCCACGCCTGTAAATTTCTAAGTATAAATGTTAATCACCTTGGAGAGCTATAGTGTTCGTTCATAGGACGAAATATCCGAGCATTATATATTGTCTGTAATTTAGGTGAAAGCCTACCAGTCGAAGTCTCATCCGGTTCCGAGGTAATATGAAGAAATTACTGCAGTTTTTACAAAAAAAAGCGACTTTGTATGTAAGCAGATTTTAAATATGGGAATATAGTTTGTTATTTTCTAAGTATAACTGTTAGTCACCTTGGAGATCACCTACTGTGTTCGTTCATAGGACGAAATATCCGAGCGTTCTATATTGTCCGTAATTTAGGTTAAATTCTACCTGTCGATGTCTCATCCTATTCCGAAGTAATATGAAGAAATTACTGCAGTTTTTGCAAAAAAATAACGACTTTGTATGTAGGAAAAGTTCAAATATGGGAATATAGTGTTCGTTCATAGGACGAAATATCCAAGCGTTCTATATTGTCTATGATTTACGTGAAAGCCTACCGGTTGAAGTCTCGTTCGGCTCTGAGGCAGTATGTAGAAATTACTGCAGTTTTTACAAAAACTAGCGACTTCGTTTATAAGCAAAGTTCAAATATGAGAATATGGCCTGTTATTTTCTAAGTACAACTGGTAATCAACTTGGAGAACTGTAGTGTTCGTTCATAGGGCGAAACATTCGAGTATTCCATAATGCATGAAATTTAGATGGGAATCTATCGGTTGAATAAAGGTTTAGTCATGTTAATGATTATCTGATTTTATTACGAAGTATTGGTATAGATGATGCCACCTGTTAATTGGTTACAAGAATACACATCTTACAATATATCTAATGATTGTTGAATAAATGAACACATATATGATGAAAACAATTTAATCTAATGGATGTTTCTTCTTTCCCTTAATTTTCCTTTTTCTTTCTTCCGCAAAATGTTCACCTTATTAGATATGTAGCTACCTAGGCTATATAGGGTATAATGAATGTGAAGTATACGACTGTAGAAGTTAGAAATCAAGAACAATAATAGAATGAGTGGAATTATAATATAAATCCTAGGTTTAAATCGCGCCTTTCCAGGAAAGAGGCATAGACGATGGATAAGAGAAAAGGGAATTGAAGAGAATCCGTAAAATAATGATGAAAGAGACCATGATTTAGATTCTTGTCATTCTGGGGCTAACAATGTTATTTTATATATTACCTAAAACTTGTGCATAAAATAACAATATATATAGAGGTTTGTTTTGTCAAAAAATAAATAAAGTATAAATGGTTCTTTAATATCAAAAGGCTGTAGAGGGCGAACCATAAAGTAGTATATTACTTTCGTTTTTCTAGGATTGTTATGTCCTACCTTAATTAATACATCTACTAAGGAATGCGTCAGAGCATCTCCAGCAGTGGCTGGGGACGCAGAAAAGAGGATTTGCCCCCCATTTGTTTTGGGCTCCCCACGCTACAGCAGTGGGAGTTTAAGTGTGGGGAGGCGGTTCAAACGGGGCAAATCCTCATTCTATTCTTTTTGTAGCGATACGTAAACGGGTTAGTGAACCTCGTTTACATCTAAAACGGTTTTCAGTAATCCGTTCAATCTTTGAAAGGATTACCGAAATTCTTTTTTATTGTAAATGGTTTTCCTAAACCCGTATTTATATTTTTCCTTTTAGAGTTGGATGTTTAAATTATGTTTTTGTGTTTTTTGAGTTGCATTTTGGTTTTAAGAATTGGTAAATGCTGAAATATTCAAATTTAAGGAACTTATTTTAAATTAAGGTAATTTTTTTACATTATTATTTGTTTCTTTAGATTGTTTAGTTAGTTATTTATATTATTTAATTTAAATTTGTTTCTTGATGCATAATAAATTATTTGGTCGATTATTGTCCTTTTTAAAATGAATGTTTAAATTATATTTATAACTTTGTTAAGTTGCATTTTGGATTTAAAAATTGTAATATGTTGAAATATTCAAATTGAAGTGGGTTTGAAACTTATTTTTAATTACGGTAATTTTTGTAGAGTATTATTGGATTTTACAGATTGTTTATTAAGGCAATTTATATTGATTCAATTTAAGTCGTATTCTTGATCCATAATAAGTTATTAAGTTCATCAAATGTTTTTAAAATTGTGTAGTACGTCATACAATATAAGCATACATTTATGTAATACCTAAACAATAATTTATATAATAAATAGAAATAAACTGACTAGATCGAAGATAAGATAATACTTCATCAACCAAAGCAAACTAGTAATTAGAAATAAGCATACATTCTTAAAGCAAAGCAAACTAATTCGAAATAAAACTAGACGCAGATAACAAAGCAAATAGCATAGTAAATAAGATAAACCTAAAGTAGTCACGCGGTCTTTAAAACTCCGAACCACCTTCATTAACTGCATACCTGTTGTTGCACTTTCAGAATATTATGTTTTTTAGTCAAATCATATTCTAGGTGTTCTCCAGTTAATTGAGAAACGTCCTTTGACAAAAACTTTTCTTCCTTCTCTTCACGTAAACGTCTTTCACATGACCTAAGGACCCTAGTTCGATCAGCATCTTATTGAACTTGGGCTTCTAAGATCCGTAACTTATGCTCTTTTAACTTCAATCGTTCTTCCCGTTTGGTGTTATATGCAATTGAAATATCATTTAAAAGTGATGTCAGTCGTTCACTTTGTGTCATCAAGTCACTAGATTCCTTGTTTTTCAACAATGTTCTTTTACTAGATTTTATGCCCTTTGTCCGCTGTGTAACTCCACCATACAACATTCCTGAACTAGGAGTTACTGGGCTACTGTTATTACCTTCTGCATTCATTGAGAATAGAGAGTCATTTGAACTTCCAGGAGATGAAACTATCGAAAATATCGATGCTACATTTCGTACATTAGTTTCATCGGTATCCCCGATACCAAAATTATCTTCTTCACCTAGCGTTGCTGTAACAACCCGAATTTTTATAACATGTTAAAACAAGAAAACAAGGCAGAATTAAATTTTAAAATAAGAATCAAGGGAAACGGGTTGCGCCATTGCGTTCGTCTCGAAATTCTTCTTGAAAACGAGTCCGAGTTTGCGAGAATCGGAGTCCGCATGAGGGAGATATGGCCCTCGGAAGTTTCAGAAATTTTCAGAGTTCAAAACAGTTCGAATTCGAGTTCAAATTCGAATTTCAAAACCCAGACAGACTGGGCGGGAAATTTCCCGCCCAGCACCCCAGGTCGACTGGGGAGTCGACTGGGCAGTCAACACCCCCAGGACCAGGTCGACTGCGCAGTCGACTTGGGTGTCGACCTGGTCCCCGAGCCCACTTTTGGGCCTGGGTGCGTTCTGATGTTTCTAGTCTAGTTTTCTGTCCAGATTCACTTGCCTAACCCTATATAAACCCCCATGATGCCTAATCCCTAATTCACTACAACACGTCTAGCCACCATTATGCTGCTAAAATTCCTCTTGGTCATGGCCGCCATCTCTAATCTTCTTCTTAAGCTTTCATGCGCAATCCAATGCAAAGATGAAGACTTCTACAACAATTCAAGGAGATGAATCAACACCGCTACAACGTTTCTACATCGATTTTAGTTCTTAATTCACTAGCCATGCTATGTAAGTTCTAGTTACTTTTTAGATTAAAATACTTAATTTTAATATGGCTATGGAATAAAGTGTAATTGGATATAAGCATGTTTATCAATTCAGATCTATTCCTGTTTACCTTTGAACCTTGGGTTTTGAGACTTGTTCATCTCCATTCTTATGCTCTATTCAGTCGTTGTAAATCAGTTTCTTGGATTCATGTTGATATTATTATCAAGATCTAATCTTTATACCTATCATGATGATTTATGCTGTTTTCTCCCTGATCTTGTTACATTGCAACTTCTACCTCCCCCTATTTATTTTCCTTTGATGAACCTAGGTCAATTTCGGACCTAGGCCTAAACTGCGATTTATGTGCGATTGGATACGGGGGAAATACCGAGTTATTGCCTAGTTAGATATATGTGTGTTTGGTAGAATCGAAGGCATAATATAGAATTGGATAATTGGGTATTGCCATTAAAATGGTAATTGTAAGAATTGGGATTGGCATATGTAATTTTTGGCTAGAACTTGATATGTGTAAATTGACATAAAAATTGGCATACGTATAAAACGGCATGAACTGAACATATGTAGATTTGGTATGAATTGGGCATATGTAAAACTGAGATGTAATCTAGAACTTGGGCATATGTTAATTATGTGAGATTTGTAGTTGAAACACATATGATAATTTATGTCTTGAAAAGGGGCTAATATGAACACGCCTAAGTGGGTTTTGGGTAGTTGGAATGTAATAGCCTTAAAGGAGGGATAAATATAAATTGAGATAAGTTGCCTTTAATGGCATACGATAAATTGTGGTAAAATTGGTATGATTTTGCATACCATTAATTGATGAACATAATTGAGTCAATTATGGACATCATTAAATTAGGAATTAATTAATAATTTGAATTAGGGAAATTATTAAGATTGGGGTAAAAGATTATAAGTGATAATCAATGCTTAGGACACGAGGTTGGACTCATTTGTGACGTAAAACTGCCCGGACCCGCCCGACAAATCCAGTAGTCACAAATGGTAGCCCAATGTGAGAGGTCCTAGGCCCAAATTAAAAGCGTAACAGTTGTAAAGACACGAGGTTAGACTCTTTTATGGTGTAAGACTGCCCGGAACCGCCTGGCAAATCCAGCTGCCATAAATGTCAGTCTAACATGAGAGGTCTTTATAGGGTTACGGCCTTAATGAATTAAGAAATACTTAACCAGATAAACATGTGGTGGGACATGGGGGTTAAGTGGGTGACATGTGGGTGACATGTGGAAATACGAATAGTAATACTTAACCAACATAACATGGTAATTAGACCAGTGGGTGGGTTAAGTAATATGATTAGGCTAATGACACTTAACCAATATGGTATGAGTGGGTGGGTTAAGTAATATGATTAGGCTAGTGACACTTAACCAATATGGTATGAATGGGTGGGTTAAGTAATATGACCAGGCTAATGACACTTAACTGTTATGACATGAATGGTTGAGTTAAGTAAATCTTAATTAATGCCTAGGTGGGAATGATAACTTATGGAATAAAGTAAGTTAGGCGGAACAATGGATAAGAAGAGATAACTTACGTAATAAGGAAAGATGTGCTTCATTGTAGATTAAGCAATATGTAAAGACAAGAATGAATTTACAATTGAAGGCGACATAAGTTATATTATAAAAAGGAACAAAACATTGGTTAGGTTGGATAATCCTCTGAGTATCAATCTGATGTTGATTCCGGTCTTCGGGGTTGGTATTTAGGGAATTATTCTCTCTCTCCCGTGTGTTTGTAAGTTAAGGGGTACTTGGTTGTAAAGATTGAATAAGAACATGTTATTGTACCATAACGGGGGTTAATGTATGAATCATAGGAATAACATGTTGTGGGCTTATTAATGGACTTAATATAGTGCAAGTTAAGAATTGAATTAATAAGCAAGTTGAAGGTTGGTATAAATGGAAATAACCAAGTTAAATGATAAGACTGATGAGGTAGCACAAGCGCATAATTAATGGATAGACATAGGGTCTAATGGCAGATAAGGCCAAGGCGCTTGGTTAAACCCAGACGTTGGGGGTAATATGAATGACATGTAAAATATAACCTATAAGCACTTAACCAAGATAAAGCATGTATTAAGGCACGAGGATGATGTAGGGGTTAAGTGGAGGACATGGGTAACATGTAAGACATAACTAGTGTATACTTAACCAAAATTTAAGCATGTAAGTAGACATGAATAAGAAGGGGTTAAGTAAGAATTACTAGAGGGGACCAAGCATAGGTGGGAAGCTTGTGTCGAGGAAAGGGGGCCCATTTCAACCGGTAACCCAAACGTATCTTTGTGCGTTCGACCCAAGTCGAGGACGGGACACACATACTGGGCTTGACTATAAGAGGCCAAACGGGTTAGCGGTGGCAACGCAAGTCCAACGGGTTTCATATGCGTGTGTGGACCCGGGCTGGTAGGTAAGACGTTGTTGCATAGTGTAGGTATAAGCCGTGCATCTCCGTTGTATCGGGTTGCCACTTTGGGGAATGATACACCCCACTGTGGGGCCAGCACGGGTATCTACGAGTTAGGGAGCCGATCGAATGGGGCAGGGTAGTGGGTACACCTAGTGGAGATAGGAGCAGACGGCACCTATGTAGTCAGCTAGGGGTACACGAAGCTACCACTATTATTAATAATTATTAAGGGGGTACACCTAGTGGAGATAGGAGCAGGCGGCACATATGTAGTCAGCTAGGGGTACATAAGACTAGTATTATGATTTCTAAGTAGTGGGTGGGATCACCTTATTATATAACACGGGCGACTAGTTGGGACACTAGTAGGGGGTAAGGATCCTTGTTACATAGGACACTAATTGGAGTACTAGTAAGAATACGGATCATTCCTTGCAAGACACTTGTGAGGATGCTAGTTAGGTGGTGCAGAGCAAATAGATATCACAGAAATCTTTTAATGGCGAAGCAGAGTAATCGTGATATGCTTGATAGGAATCTTACGAAATTATACTTATTTTATCTTGAATGGGAACCTTGCGATGTTACTTGACAAAAATCACATCACGTTATCCTTAGTTATCTTGCCTGTTGCTTATCTTGTCATCATGCTTATGTTTACTTTCAGTTTACTCATGCCATATTATCTTTACCTATTTTTGTGCTGGAAGTCACTAGGACTTACTCAGTCTTTATGACTGACCCGTTTTGTTTCGCCTCCTTTTCTTCCGTTTCCCCCCCCCCCAGGTTCACAGGGTGGGAATACAGCTGAGTTTGGATCTTACCAAGCTCCAAGGCTCTTTCATGTATGGCTTGGATTTCTCTTGGTTATGGCTTGCTTTGCTTTATTGGGGAATACTACAGTTTGTTTTTATGCTTCTTTGTTTTTGAGCAAGACAGATATTTTAAACTATGTAATTGGGTATTGGAAGTTGATGGGCTTTTCTTGTAAACACTTATATTTAATAAATGGTTTGAAGTACTTCCACTTTATTTTCCGCTGTTTTATATATGTTTGTCTTGTAATATTTCTGTTCCAGTACCCATAATGCTCCATTGAAGTTAAGGCATTCCCTTTGTGAGTGACCTTAACGGATGTGGGGTGTTACATTTGGTATCAGAGCAAAAGGTTACCAGACTGGGAAAAAGTTTTAAAAAACCTTCTGAAACTAGTTTTCAAAACGTTTACAAAGAAGCAAATTTTCAAGAAAACTTTGTTTTGATTAAAAGGCATATTCCCCAAAGCCATATGCACTATCTTTTGATTCTCTCTTGAAATCTCTTCCCTCTCTTTTCACCATAGTTTCGTAGGCATCCGACATATGTCAGAGGGCAAAGAAGTGCCCAATCTCCATCTGTAGCCGCAGTAGTTCCATCTGCGTCTAATCTTATTTCAAGCTGTGTAGAGTTGTCATGCGTTGGATGTAGCTTTCGAGAGACTTGTCAACAAGCTATACAAGGATAGTAAGAAAGAGGAAAAAGGTGAAAGGAATGAGGCCAAAGTGAAAGCATAGTAAACCCCATGACAAGAGAGAGTATCTTTAATTTGGTGCGAAGGGACGTGTAGTTAAGTATTGTAGGACAAGGACAAGGGCAAATGACAAGATCGTCGAGAGGGAAATTGTATGCTCTCACTACTAGCGTATCTAAGGGAGGTGGTAACGTTTATGTTAAAGGTTTAGCTTTTCTTTCTATCATCCCGCTAGAACTTTGTTTTTGTACATCGCATCCTTTTAATTCTGCTTCGATAGTTGAGTCTCTGCACCTTAGTACTAGCGTAGTAGAGGATCCCATTTTTTTCTCAAAACATGTTGGGGAATCGGCTCATTTATTCATGACTTGTTAGGATTTGAGAATGTCTATGCTAAGTGTTAAGTTTAGAAGGAATGCTCATGTTTTTGTGAGCTATGGGTTGATTCTAGGGATGAAGTGGTTATCCAATAAGGGTGCCATTCTCGGTTTCGAAAGGAGGGTAGTTAGACTTTTGACTTGCCTCGGTAATACCCTCGAAGTCGCGTGTAACCTTTAGGGTTCTATTAGGATTAGTTACCTAGAATCTCTTGATACATTAGTTGATCCGCTCGAGTAGTGTTCGCCACTAAGGCGGATGGGTCATTTCGCTTATGCATGAGTTGTAGAGAGTCACCTAAGTAAGTACATTGGGCAACATGGTTGACATTTGTTTATTTTCAAGAGATAATTCATCTATGTGGAATACTTTCTAGTAAGTGAACGAGATCCAAGATTTACTAGTGAATTTTGGAGAGCTTGTGTGAAACCATGAGTACGCTGTTATGTGTAAGCCGAGTATACTAAAAGTAGAATAAGTGAAAGTGGAACGAGAGGCAATAGTGAAATGAGTTCCAACTTATATTTTGGAAACAAGAATTAATAAGCTATGAAATTGTGAAGTTAAAGGTGGTCAAAGCACAATGGAGTTAAGCTCAAGGAAATGCGACTTAGAAGATTGAAGACTAGATTCGCACATCATATCTCTTTTTAAGAGTATATCCTTGATCCCTCTTTTCCTGTAGAGCTTACTCGCATGCTATCTTTTGTGTATATCCTCTCGGTCCTATTCTCAATCCAATTTCTGTTGCAAACCCCATAGAGAGTATGGCTCATCTGTTAGTAATACATGTTGGGGCATGAGGTTGTCCGTTGGGTTAATTAAACCTTTTGGGTTTTATAAGGATATGGGTTAGTTTTAGGAAGGAAATTTCTTGTGACCTAAAAAGGGGTCCGTCATGCTTAGTTTCCTAAGAAACATATATATTGGTTGGGTTGAGTAATTCTTTGGGTGTCAGTCTGATGTTGATTTCGGTCTTCGGGGCTGACGCTTAGGGAGTTCTTCTCCTAATCAATATATATGTGGCGTAGATTTCCATTTTTGACGTTGCCTAACGGGCACAAAGTTTTTACTTGCTTCTATCATTCGACTATATCTTTAGATAGGAACAATTGGGTGTAAACATGTGTTTGAGACATGTTATGATTGATGGTTGCAAGTGGTTGCTCGTGGATGCATTTACACACATTAGGCACTAGATCGGCTCAGTCACCTTTCATATTGCATATGCATGAGTGTTTACACTTGTTTATGGATGGAATTGAATGTGCTATCATGTGGATGTTGCATATGGATGTATGTTTGTGCACACATATAGTGTTTATGTGACTAGGACTATTTGCATACATGTTGGACTCATGGCACTAAACATATTTTGCATCTAGAAGATCAATCAGGCCTGATCATTTGCATTAGACAAGGAACATATACACACACTTCTTGCATATGTTCATACAACATTAGAAATTTCTTAAGGACAATGAATGCCTGTGATTGATGATTGATTAGATGGATGATTGAATGATAGGACACATTCTTATTAACTTGAAGATTTCGGGGACGAAATCCTTTAAGGAGGGGAGAATGTAACAACCCGAATTTTTATAACATGTTAAAACAATAAAACAAGGCAGAATTAAATTTTAAAATAAGAATCAAGGGAAACGGGTTGCACCATTGCGTTCGTCTCGAAATTCTGCTTGAAAACGTGTCCGAGTTTGCGAGAATCGGAGTCCGTATGAGGGAGATATGGCCCTCCGAAGTTTCAGAAATTTTCAGAGTTCAAAACAGTTCGAATTCGAGTTCAAATTCGAATTTCGAAACCCAGACAGACTGGGCGGGAAATTTCCCGCCCAGCACCCCAGGTCGACTGGGGAGTCGACTGGGCAGTCGACACCCCCAGGACCAGGTCGACTGCGCAGTCGACTTGGGTGTCGACCTGGTCCCCGAGCCCACTTTTGGGCCTGGGTGCGTTCTGATGTTTCTAGTCTAGTTTTCTGTCCAGATTCACTTGCCTAACCCTATATATACCCCCCTGATGCCTAAACCCTAATTCACTACAACACGTCTAGCCACCATTATGCTGCTAAAATCCCTCTTGGTCATGGCCGCCGTCTCTAATATTCTTCTTAAGCTTTCATACGCAATCCAATGCAAAGATGAAGACTTCTACAACAATTCAAGGAGATGAATCAACACCGCTACAACGTTTCTACATCGATTTCAATTCTTAATTCGCTAGCCAAGCTATGTAAGTTCTAGTTACTTTTTAGATTAAAATACTTAATTTTAATATGGCTATGGAATAAAGTGTAATTGGATATAAGCATGTTTATCAATTCAGATCTATTCTTGTTTACCTTTGAACCTTGGGTTTTGAGACTTGTTCATCTCCATTCTTATGCTCTATTCAGTCGTTGTAAATCAGTTTCTTGGATTCATGTTGATATTATTATCAAGGTCTAATCTTTATGCCTATCATGATGATTTATGCTGTTTTCTCCCTGATCTTGTTTCATTGCAACTTCTACCTCCCCCTATTTATTTTCCTTTGATGAACCTAGGTCAATTTCGGACCTAGGCCCAAACTGCGATTTATGTGCAATTGGATACGGGGGAAATACCGAGTTATTGCCTAGTTAGATATATGTGTGTTTGGTAGAATCGAAGGCATAATATAGAATTGGATAATTGAGTATTGCCATTAAAATGGTAATTGTAAGAATTGGGATTGGCATATGTAATTTTTGGCTAGAACTTGATATGTGTAAATTGACATAAAAATTGGCATACGTATAAAACGGCATGAACTGAACATATGTAGATTTGGTATGAATTGGGCATATGTAAAACTGAGATGTAATCTAGAACTTGGGCATATGTTAATTATGTGAGATTTGAAGTTGAAACACATATGATAATTTATGTCTTGAAAATGGGCTAATATGAACACGCCTAAGTGGGTTTTGGGTAGTTGGAATGTAATAGCCTTAAAGGAGGGATAAATATAAATTGAGATAAGTTGCCTTTAATGGCATAAGATAAATTGTGGTAAGATTGGTACGATTTTGCATACCATTAATTGATGAACATAATTGAGTCAATTATGGACATCATTAAATTAGGAATTAATTAATAATTTGAATTAGGGAAATTATTAAGACTGGGGTAAAAGATTATAAGTGATAATCAATGCTTAGGACACGAGGTTGGACTCATTTGTGACGTAAAACTGCCCGGACCCGCCCGGACCCGCCCGGACCCGCCCGGAAAATCCAGTAGTCACAAATGGTAGCCCAATGTGATAGGTCCTAGGCCCAAATTAAAAGCGTAACAGTTGTAAAGACACGAGGTTAGACTCTTTTATGGTGTAAGACTGTCCGGAACCGCCCGGCAAATCCAACTGCCATAAATGTCAGTCTAACGTGAGAGGTCTTTATAGGGTTACGACCTTAATGAATTAAGAAATACTTAACCAGATAAACATGTGGTGGGACATGGGGGTTAAGTGGGTGACATGTGGAAATACGAAAATTAATACTTAACCAACATAACATGGTAATTAGACCAGTGGGTGGGTTAAGTAATATAATTAGGCTAATGACACTTAACCAATATGGTATGAGTGGGTGGGTTAAGTAATATGATTAGGCTAATGACACTTAACCAATATGGTATGAATGGGTGGGTTAAGTAATATGACCAGGCTAATGACACTTAATTGTTATGACATGAATGGTTGAGTTAAGTAAATCTTAATTAATGCTTAGGTGGGAATGATAACTTATGGAATAAAGTATGTTAGGCGGAACAATGGATAAGACGAGATAACTTACGTAATAAGGAAAGATGTGCTTCATTGTAGATTAAGCAATATGTAAAGACAAGAATGAATTTACAATTGAAGGCGACATAAGTTATATTATAAAAAGGAACAAAACATTGGTTAGGTTGGATAATCCTCTGAGTATCAATCTGATGTTGATTCCGGTCTTCGGGGTTGGTATTTAGGGAATTATTCTCTCTCTCCAGTGTGTTTGTAAGTTAAGGGGTACTTGGTTGTAAAGATTGAATAAGAACATGTTATTGTACCATAACGGGGGTTAATGTATGAACCATAGGAATAACATGTTGTGGGCTTATTAATGGACTTAATATAGTGCAAGTTAAGAATTGAATTAATAAGCAAGTTGAAGGTTGGTATAAATGGAAATAACCAAGTTAAATGATAAGACTGATGAGGTAGCACAAGCGCATAATTAATGGATAGACATAGGGTCTAATGGCAGATAAGGCCAAGGCGCTTGGTTAAACCCAGACGTTGGGGGTAATATGAATGACATGTAAAATATAACCTATAAGCACTTAACCAAGATAAAGCATGTATTAAGGCATGAGGATGATGTAGGGGTTAAGTGGAGGACATGGGTAACATGTAAGACATAACTAGTGTATACTTAACTAAAATTTAAGCATGTAAGTAGACATGAATAAGAAGGGGTTAAGTAAGAATTACTAGAGGGGACCAAGCATAGGTGGGAAGCCTGTGTCGAGGAAAGGGGGCCCATTTCAACCAGTAACCCAAACGTATCTTTGTGGGCTCGACCCAAGTCGAGGACGGGACACGCATACTGGGCTTGACTATAAGAGGCCAAACGGGTTTGCGGTGGCAACGCAAGTCCAACGGGTTTCATATGCGTGTGTGGACCCGGGCTGGTAGGTAAGACATTGTTGCATCGTGTAGGTATAAGCCGTGCATCTCCGTTGTATCGGGTTGCCACTTTGGGGAATGATACACCCCACTGTGGGGCCAACACGAGTATCTTCGAGTTAGGGAGCCGATCGAATGGGGCAGGGTAGTGGGTACACCTAGTGGAGATAGGAGCAGACGACACCTATGTAGTCAGCTAGGGGTACACGAAGCTACCACTATTATTAATAATTATTAAGGGGGTACACCTAGTGGAGATAGGAGCAGGCGGCACCTATGTAGTCAGCTAGGGGTACATAAGACTAGTATTATGATTTCTAAGTAGTGGGTGGGATCACCTTATTATATAACACGGGCTACTAGTTGGGACACTAGTAGGGGTAAGGATCCTTGTTACATAGGACACTAATTGGAGTACTAGTAAGAATACGGATCATTCCTTGCAAGACACTTGTGAGGATGCTAGTTAGGTGGTGCAGAGCAAATAGATATCACAGAAATCTTTTAATGGCGAAGCAGAGGAATCGTGATATGCTTGATAGGAATCGTACGAAATTATACTTAGTTTATCTTGAATGGGAACCTTGCGATGTTACTTGACAAAAATCACATCACGTTATCCTTAGTTATCTTGCCTGTTGCTTATCTTGTCATCATGCTTATGTCTACTTTCAGTTTACTCGTGCCATATTATCTTTACCTATTTTTGTGCTGGAAGTCACTAGGACTTACTCAGTCTTTATGACTGACCCATTTTGTTTCGCCTCTTTTTCTTCCGTCCCCCCCCCCAAGGTTCACAGGGTGAGAATACAGCTGAGTTCGGATCTTACCAAGCTCCAAGGCTCTTTCATGTATGGCTTGGATTTCTCTTGGCTATGGCTTGCTTTGCTTTATTGGGGAATACTACAGTTTGTTTTTATGCTTCTTTGTTTTTGAGCAAGACAGATATTTTAAACTATGTAATTGGGTATTGGAAGTTGATGGGCTTTTCTTGTAAACACTTATATTTAATAAATGGTTTGAAGTACTTCCACATTACTTTCCGCTGTTTTATATATGTCTGTCTTGTAATATTTCTGTTCCAGTACCCATAATGCTCCATTGAAGTTAAGGCATTCCCTTTGTGAGTGACCTTAACGGATGTGGGGTGTTACGGTTGCCCAGCGAGGCCTCAACTTCAGGATTTCAAAAGCTTCACGAGCCTTGAATTACGATATGAATGAATCATGATAGATTTTATCATAGTCAGATCTCAACTCTTTGAATGTTGGTCTACTTCTTAGTCTATCGCCTCTTTGTACAATAATACCTTTGTATCTGGTACACATCGTCTTCAGGTTATACTAACCCGTTTTCGTGGCCTTAAATGATCTTTCTTTTTTGACATTCTGGGTCTTGATTATAGTACTCATTAACCTGTAAGTAAAAGTACTTTCCAGTTGATCGACCATCTGGAACTTCGGAAGCCTTGACCCAGGCATCGGCTAACACTTTATAGTCATGAGCCCACCATGTCTTGCCACTATCATTGCTTGTTTCGATTGAACTATTGACTTGGGAGGTATTAGGCATTTTTTTTGTATACGCCTGCTTTCCTTTACCTTTGAGCTTTGCGCTTGAAGTCGGCTTGGGAGTTTGTAAAGTCGGTTGTGAATCCAACACATTAGAGGTCAGAGGAGCTGGATTAAACATACCGCTCTGTTGTGCAAAAAAAAAAACATTTAATTCTGTTGGTGAGCAAGGAACTGAGTCTGTGTCACTGGAGGATTCTCGTACTGTGAAAGTAAACTTGCATAATGCGTAAGACCATCGTCGTATAGGCCGTTATCACAAGTATTTTGTTTATAGGAGGAGTTATCCATGGAAAATATTGTTTGTTTTGGTAAAGAAAGTAATTTGATGATGAGTGATGTATAAAAAATGTTGTGTAGTTTATTTTGGTTATATATAAGCAACTGATGTAAACAAAGATGGTATATTATTTGAATTTTTTGGTTGTATAGTTACCCACTTTGCTGTGAAGATTGCATGTTTTGGATTCATTTCTTATTTTTTGGGGCATCTAGCGGATTGTACCTGGTCGGGTGTTGTCAAATCCAATTTTTATTGAAGCATCTCGCGTATTGTAGATTAGAGAGAGGTTTCATTGCAAACTTTAATTGCAACACCTAGGGCACCGTACATGACAAGGTTTTGTCCAATCAAACTATAAAGTCCGTATGCAGCCCAATATAGAAGGAAGGGTGTTGTCTTATCAACCCTTTGATGCAACATGTTGGACTGTGAATATGGAAGTGTATTGTTATTCAATAAGTCATTGCAGCATTTTAGGAAATGTAGTTGGCAGGGTAATGTCAAATCAACTGTTTTCTATAGTATCTAGGGAACTGCATAATGAAGTTTGTATTTATTTCGATTACTGATTGAAGCGTTGAAGACACTACAGATGATAATGTGTTGTCATATTATACTTTTATTGCTGCATTTTGGGGAATGTAGTTGGCAGGGTAATGTCAAATCAACTGTTTTCTGCGGTGTCTAGAGAACTGCGTAATGAAGTTTGAATTTATTTCGAATAATGAATGCAACATTTAAGACACTAAAGATGATAGTGTGCTTCCATATTAAACTTTTATTGTTGTTTTACCAACTAGGGTTTCCGATTGCCAGTGTGCAGTCAAACCAAACATTTAATTTCTATTATATATACATACCTTATACCATACTACTTTGGTAAACTAAGTTTCAAAAAATGGCTATTCAAGCTTGGATTCCAACAGATTACCTCCCCTTGATAAAAGCGTACATTAAGGCAGATACTATACATATGAAGGAAGAAGTTGATCAAAATTTTTGGGTTACCCTCAATGAAGAATTCAACAAGCGACCAGATTGTAGGCTTGTGCGCACGACTCTAGACACTAGAAGTGAGTTTGTCATGTTTAGTAGGTCTTGCATGAATTACCATAAAATAATAGCTGAGGTGAAGGAGGAAGATGTTTTTCAGCAAAAACGTTCAACATATGACTCCAGGTATCACTTTGATCACCATGCACACTTCGTGGGTCACGAGGCATTCGAACAATGGAACAACTATATACAATTTGAGTGACAAAACAGTGAGCATCTATGGGTTTTTATTTACATTTTATCTCTATTTGTATTAAGTATGATTTGCGCGAAATGTTTTGAGCTACTTTGAAATACCTAACTACATATCATAGTTGATATTGAAATGAGTTGCAGCTTGATGTTAATCATGTAACAATTTGAATTGAATAAGGGACGACCCACGTGTTTTAACTCCTTTTCATATGAAAACAAGCTGATTGATTCAACGATGTAGACAACACTCTTCTATATATACTGTATCCATGTTTTACTATGAAGGACAAACAGGGAAAAGTGAAGTTGAATGTTGATTGTCTTAGTTGTTTTAGTTAGTGAAGACAAAAAAGAGAATAGTAGAATAGTACAATAAAGCTTTGATTACAACAATACAATACATAACATAATAGTCGATACTACAAAACAAAACATAATAGTTCCCTTAATAGTACAATGCATGTTGGATTCTACTAGGTGAAACTAGTCAATAGTAAAAAACAAACTCCTTCCCGTACTAGGACAATACCATACATAACACAATAATACGACACAAAATACTACTACTCACCGATTTCCCTTGATGTGCCAGAGATGTTCAACTAGATCGTCTCGAAGTGTGATAACCCCAAACTCCCGTAGTACGAAAGCAAGGATAATCATTGGAATATAACACATAAACAATAACAGCAGAACAGAAATATAGAATTACAACAGAAAATGTACATCAAATTACATAGGAAATAATATATCATCAGAGTTATACAGCATAATGGGATCATACTTAGTACATAATACAGTTTTCAACTTAATATAAAATGTCTGCAGCGGAATCAAACATAATATACTAAATGAACTCTAAACAGCATAATAGAAATGATAGGATCCATCTCCAGTTCCATAGCTATCCAGAATGAATTTGCTAAAACCTGTATACAAGGCTGCCCGTGTGGAAAAGAGGGCACCCGAGTTTGCAAAGTGAAACAAACTACGAGTCAGTCATGGGACTTGTATGAGAAATCTTACTATAACCTATTTAATAATAAGGCTAATCACAGGACCACGCCTCTAACGCGGAACGGGTTTACTCCATTGGATTGCGAGTGCACATATAAAGTAAATCGTTAAACAACGCAATGCTTTTTAGAAAAATGAAACCATTATAAGACTCAAGTCCCATCACATAATGCAACGCAAACCGGAGGATAGAGTTTTACCTTATAATGGTCAAAAATGCTTGATACGATAAAACGGATTTGATATTAGTGTGTATATATATTTCAAAAACATTTCAATCATAATGTATCAATCATATACGACATAGCTACCATATACTATGTCGCCATATATAAGTTTACAATCAAAACCGTATGGGTCGTATTGGAAGTTAGGTTTCCATCATGAACCAAGGCAAGGGATCGTCCTTACCAAATTTGAGACAATCTAGCCCATGTCTCAGGATCAGTCGCAACTGCACCTAGTAGCCACAGGGCCGGTCCACAACTAATGTTAGTGGATTATATATAATTCTTGAACAATACATCTCCCCTCCCTATGGGGCGTAAATAGAGCCACTAGGGACTCAATATCCAAGGTACCTCGATTTCCATCATCCACATAAGTAAAAATATCTGGGCTTGTAAAACCCAGACACCACTTCTAGCTAGAAAGAAACACATGTTCTCCCTGGATCCTTCTCCCGTTTCTGGTTCATACCGGGGTGTGAGGCTCGCGAAGTAACGCTATACACAAATCTATGCTACAATAAAGCTGTGCATTGATCATCAACCACAAGGCTATGCTTTTCAACAATAAGCCTTAATCATTTGCATCTTGTCATGCCACACTGACAATTCACGCCATGCGATCGATAACTATCAATATATAACCTCTGAGCTCGTGCATCTCAGAGAAGGGTGTTAAGCAAGAGAATAAATTCTCCGCCACAAATCAGATATATATTAAATAGACATCAATTTACATGGAATGAAATCCAATGTCAGACACACATCCATTTACAAGTCCGTTCTGGGTCTGAATGAAATCGGAGACACCTTATTCCTCGTCCCATATGTCCAATACGGAAGAGAGGCCCTCGCATATCCGGACGATCAACAAGTACGTCAGGACAACTACCACTTTAACCCTTTACTGGGAGCTAACCAATGCAGGGGATCAGTAGTCATCCATTCGATGTGAAGATCGCCGGTCTTCAATTACCGTCTTCAAATCTTCGACTTCCAATCGTCGTATAATTATTTGAAATGAGATTTAACTCGAACTTTTCAAATAATTCTCGAATATATATAATTTAAATCAATTCTTTTCATTCCATATCGTTTATAATATTTTATAACGATTTATCGCTATTTTTATTTATTTAAAAATATCCATTTTCAATTAAACGACGCTTCGGGTCATTACATGGCCTTGGCGCTGTTTTCACTAAAATTTGATTTACACATTTCTCAAAATCTAACCATTGGATCATAGCAAACTTTATATCGTTGGAAAGATCTTTCCAAAACGAACCCAACAGTTCCAGTTTTGGGAAAATCCGACGGTCGGATCTTTCGGTATAATCGTTTGAAGTTACGATTTTAAAACGCGAACTTCAGCAACGCGATTCGTTTTATTTTAATTTATATTTATATATTTATATATAAATATAAATCGTTCAACGATTTCAAACAGTTTCAATTTAATATTGATTTCTTTTAAATATGAAATCATATATTACATTAAAATGTAATCTTTATTTTTATTCATTTCTCTGATTACATTAAAAATGTATTCTTTTTTTTTATTCTTCTTTTGATTACATTAAAAATGTAATCTTTTTATTCTTTCTTTATCTACATTGAAAATGTAAGTTTTCATTTCATTCTTTATTTACATTGAAAAATGGAATTTTCTCCTTCATTCTTTGTTTACATTAAAAAATGAAAATTTCTATTTCATATTTTGTTTACATTGAAAAATGTAAATTTCTATTTCATACTTTGTTTACATTGAAAAATGTAAATTTCTATTTCATGCTTTGTTTACATTGAAAAATGTAAATTTCTATTTCATGCTTTGTTTACATTGAAAAATGTAAATTTCTATTTCATACTTTGTTTACATCGAAAAATGTAAATTTCTATTTCATATTTTATTTACATTAAAAAATGTAAATTTCTAATCATTCTTTGTTTACATTGAAAAATGTAAATTTCTATTTAATACTTTGTTTTCATTGCAAAATGTAAATTTCTATTTCATACTTTGTTTACATTGAAAAATGTAAATTTCTATTTCATACTTTGTTTACATTGAAAAATGTAAATTTCTATTTCATATTTTATTTACATTGAAAAATGTAAATTTCTATTCATTCATTGTTTACATTGAAAAATGTAAATTTCTATTCATTCTTTGTTTACATTGAAAAATGTAAATTTCTATTTCATATTTTATTTACATTGAAAAATGTAAATTTCTATTCATTCTTTGTTTACGTTGAAAAATGTAAATTTCTATTCATTCTTTGTTTACATTGCAAAATGTAAATTTCTATTTTATACTTTGTTTACATTGCAAAATGTAAATTTCTGTTTCATACTTTATTTACATTGAAAAATGTAAATTTCTATTTCATACTTTGTTTACATTGAAACTGTAAATTTCTATTTCATACTTTGTTTACATTGAAAAATGTAAATTTCTAATGAAATCTTTATTTCATTAAAAATGTAAACTTCAAGGAAAAACATATTTTGAATAGCAATGGACATTTTTAATGTTTCATTTACATTAAAAATGTAAATCCCAATGTCAATATATTTTATTTTCAAAATGCTTATTTTTAATATTGCATTTACATTAAAAATGTATATGTCAATGCCAATACATTTTATTTATCAATGTTCATTTTTAATGTTGTACATAGATTAAAAATGTAAATTCCATATCAATACATTTCTATTTCAAATGTGTTTATTTTTAATGTTGCATTACATTAAAAATGTAAAATTTCATATCAATACATTTCCTTTTCAAATGTGTTTATTTTTAATGTTGCATTACATTAAAAATGTAAATCTCCAGTGTAAATACATTTTTATATCAAAATGTTTTATTTTAATGTTTCATATACATTAGAAAGAAAAATCTAATATCAAAACATTTTTATTTCAAAATGTTTATTTATTTAATGTTGCAATTACATTTAAAATGTAAAATGCAATGTAAACACATTTTATATTACAATGTTTATTTTTATTGTTTTATTTACATTAAAAATGTAAATTTCAAATGTAAATACATTTTTATTTAACAAATGACTATTTTTGATTTACAACAAAACATGAATTCTATGTTAGCATATAATGATCATTTTCATATATATATATATATATATTAAAAATATAATTTTCATATTATTAAAACAATTAATATATAATAACATGAATATTTATAACACAAGAATATTTCAGAAAATTTCGGCACCATAACGGCAGGGTAATTAAAACCGGCATCGTCCCGATGTACGGCTCCTCGCACTACCTTAGGCCTCGCGGCGTTTACAAGGGGTTTAATTTCCTAATTCATTTTTCTAGGCAATCTAATGCCATAATATCAACCAATTTAATTTCAACCACAATCAAACACCAAAAATCAACCAATTACATACCACAAAACAATCAAGTCGTCCATGGTCAGTGGACAACGGGTGTCGTGAGTTGCTAAACTCCATTTGTATCCTAATATAATTTTATTTAATTAATTTGGATTCAGAAATCTCACTTTGCTTTTTATTTCTTCAAAAATTGTAGAAGGCTCCAAAAATTCTCCGATCTCTTTTAAAATGTCGTGTATGATGCCACGAGTCCAATGTCTTCTGTTTCATCAAATTTCATTATCGTATGAGAGAGTTACGAATTTTTAAAGGTTAATGACGATTTTGAAATTAATCAAGGAATTAAATAAATAAAAAACAACCTTTATTCCTCCTCAATACTACAGGCCAACGGTATTTCAGTGAATGTTCGAACCTAGGGTTCGATTTCGCGAGCACCACAAGGCACAGGGTGACGATGTGAATACACCACGCCGGAGAGCTACGAACGGCGCACCCGAACCTTCCCTTAACCCCAAGCTCGGTGGATTCCATGATGGCCAGAACGAAGGCGAACGACGGCTGTTTACGGTCACGGTTCTCGAGGTACACGCTTCTTGAGATGATCAAATCCGTACGAAATCGAAGAACATGAAAAGCTCTTCAGAATTCCCTTTAGAAGATTCGAATTTTATTGAATCAATTTGGAGAAATTATCGATTTAAAATCCGACATTTTGGGCCATTCTTTTCGTTGGTTGCGGCTGTATGTTTAGGGGATTAGGGTTTGTTAGTTTAGGTATTTATAATATTATATTATTTTAATTATTTATTCTTTTAATTTTAAAAATACCCACTTATCCATACGAACTCCAAATCAAACCCAACGACTGTCGCCCCTAGCTAAATACCCCCATTCCGGACACAATGGGATATGTCTCGTAGGCCCATTAGACTGTTTCAGTAAGTTATTCTTCAAATTAAATAATAAAACATTTAATTATTTAATTTGATCGAACATTTTAATCTACCGGGGCCACATATTGACTCCAAAAATTCCCGAAAAATAAATCTAGCTATGTTTTGACGATACGGTCCTAACAAAATTAATTTCATCGAATTTGGAGACCGTTTGAAAAATGTCCATTTTCTGGTCGATCGAAATTGACTAAAATTGACAAAACACATTTTCATTTGCCACGCTCACATATTAATTCCAAAAATTATGAAAATTGGAATCCTGTAATAATTAGACATTCCGGATCCAACCAGGGTGGTTTCGTCGAAAACGGAGGTCGTTTGCAAAATGGCTATTTATACGGGCTATATATTATATTAAATTCCATAGCGACTATTCTGAATATTCAACTGGCCATAACTTTTGATTTCCACTATGAAATTTCAATTTTTCGGATTCGTTGGAAAGATATTTTTAAACAGATTCTAATATTTTTGGTTTTACCAAAATCCAATTTATTTTGCATCCTGTATGTTCAGTCAAAGTTCAAATTCAAATTTTCAAAATGCCGCGCTATTTCTAACTCCTTTTTAAAATTAAAATAAATATATTCGTTCTAACTTCGATTTAAATAAATTTTTAGTTGTTATTACTTAAAATAAATTATTTTAACTATTTAAAATTCAATAAAATAGCCAAAACAAAAATTTTAAAGTGGCTCTGATTTTCCGGGTTGTTACACGAAGTTTTTCATGAGTGTCTCTAGACCTAATTCGAAGCAAACGTCTCGAAAATGCTTCAACGGTGTCTGGATCTCTCTCGGCAACAACATGAGTTGTGTTGTTTGAGTCGTAATTAACCCAAGCAAGATGGAAATGTACCTCTTTCTTCTTCGGTTATCGTATTATGCATAATAATACTTGCTCGCATAATGTTGCTCAGCGCCTGCGGCTTCCTCAGTTTAATGGGGTTTTTAACTATTACAAACCGTGCTTGTAAAACTCCAAAGCTCTCTCTACATCTTTTCTCACAGCCTCTTGGTTTTTAGAAAAATGTTTTTCTTTTTTGGTTTTAGGATCTGAAATTATTTGGACTAGGGTTCCCCCAAGAAGGATACATACTATCTGCTAAATAGTATCCCATATCATATGCATTTCCAGAAATTCTGAAGTTACGAGCATGTGCATTATCATGTTTTAGATCCTTAAAAAGATGTGACTGGTGTAAAACATTAATATCATTCATGAATCCAGGACAACCGAAGTACGCATGTCAAAACCAGAGGTCGTGTGAGGCTACAACTTCAAGGATCAAATAGCTCTGGGGTAATGACCAATAAATTGACCATGCCAAGCTTTTGGGCTGTTTTTTCACTCCTAATGCATACAATCGAGGCTACCTAACATGCTCGAAAATCCTCTTTTTGATCCTAAACGTTTAAGTTTATTCATGTCGCTTTGCATCGGGGATCGCAAGTATTCTTCCCCATATAATTCAATAATCGCTATGTAGAACCGCTCCAAACTTAAATGAATGGTACTCTCACCCATTCGTACTATTTCATCGAATGCATCAGGGGCAAACCCGTAAGCCATTACACGTAACGCTCCTATTATTTTTTGATAAGGTGAACATCCTAATGTACCAGCACTATTACGTTTTTGAACAAAGTAGTTATCATAAGCAACAACTCCATTAAAAATACGCATAAACATATTCTTACTCATTCGAAATCGTCGACGAAAATCATCAGGGTCGTACATGCAAGGGTTATTGATATAATCTTTCAGCAATCTAAGTGTCCCGCCCTTGTGATCGTGCATTTTTCTTTTATCTACTCGACCGAAGACACTTCCCCCATGACTTCCGCTCGAAGATCCTTCCGTTATGAATCGTTGTACATTTTGATGATGAACAGTTACTGCTTGCGTCATAAGCTCTAATTCATCGCTATCGGTGTTGCTCTCTGAAGATAGCTGCCCAAAATTTGACTGGATAGATAGGTCATACTCAAGATCGGAATCTGGTTGGCTTTCTTCCTTGACGTAATTGTTATTGTTGTATGAAATCTCAAACCCTTCATTATCACATGAATAAGGATATGTGAAATTGTTATTAGTTGACATTTTTGATTTGTGGAAGAATGTATTTGAATTGTTGTGTCTTCAACTTAAATATATAGTTGTATATAGCCGTTGAGAAGTTATAACGGCTATATTTTGCAAGTATAAATATATATATATATACACATATATTTAATCATTTATATCCGTTAATAATTATAGCCGTTGTGAAGTCTACTTGTTTCAATGTGTGTTGTTACTACTGGAAAACAAATAAACCATTTAAATGGGATAACGAGTATATTTTGCCTAGTGAATAAAACAAATTATGTCTGATAGTAGACTGTTTACGCTACAATTTCCAAAGATTTTGAATTATTACCAATACCGAGGTCGACCAAAAATAATACATAAATAGACATATGGCTGAGTAAGTTCAAACACTTAAATAAAACATTATGTACTACCAAAGCTTTTCCAATACTAATCCAAAATGTCTGACATGACTAAACTCTGCCATATTATAGTTGAGTTAACTGCACTCTGCCACAAAACAGGTGATGTTACAACACTCTGTTCTGCAACACTAGTACAATGTGATAAAGATTGTCCAACAAAATGATTAAAGATGAGTTGACAAGTCCTAATGTTTAAAGTTGTCATAAAGTAAAGTAGTGACATGTTCAATGTTGCTAACATGCCTCTCTTCTTCTCTTCCTCTCTCCCATATTAAAGACCAACCATCCTCTCTTCCACCCTTCAATTTTTTTTTTGCTTCAGAAGTTCTGGAAATTTGTTTTCTTTTAGAACGTGGTAAGAAATTTGTTCATGTATTTTCTCTTCTCTTCCGTTTATTGTTATGTTATCTATGATTCCTCATTATTACGCAAGAAATTCAAGTTTCAGCTTTTCGTCTAGGTCAAAATGGCTAATTGGGAAATCGATGACAATATCATGGTTCAAATGTACGATGAGTACGAACGTGGTAAGCAACTAGTTGAAGATGTCGAATTCATTCCTGAAACGCAAATGGAATTTGTAGTAGATGCTGCAGAGGTCGAATCTGAACTGTTTAGTGCATCGCAATCGAACACCTTAGTTCGGCATATCGGACCGGTTCAAAAATCTCTCAATGCTAAGTTGAAGGAAGTGATTGGGCAACAAAACCCCGATAGGTCAAGCTCTAGCATGACGAGTCATTTAGTGCAATGTTATTGCGGGGTGGAATGTAATGTGCTTGTTTCTAAAAGTTAAACAAATGCAGGTCGTCGCTTTATGGTTGCAAAGCATACATTGATGCAAAAAATCGTCAAGGATTGCAAAGTTGCATTTTTTTTTCATGGGTCGATCCACCGTTGACAGAGAGGGGTGTTCAGTACGCACTGGAGATGCAAGTTGAGGTTAATCGCTTGGAAAGAATGAATGTGGCAATAAAGAATGAAATGCTTCATGGGTGCTATGATTCATTACGAAGCTATGGATCGTAGTTTTGTTGTATTGGATCGTAGTTATGTTGTATGGTTGGGTCGAAGTTATGATGTATTGTTGGGTCGTATTTATGTTGTACTGAGTCACAGTTATATGGCTGTATAATTTGGCCTGTAATTTGTTGTATCGAATTGGATATATGGTTGTACGTGGTAGCGGCTTGGTGAGGGCATCCGCAAGCTGGTTATTGGTGGAGATATAAGAGACCCTCAAGCTTCCACTTTGCACATTCTCTCTGACAAAATGGTAATTCAATCCCAGATGCTTCATTTTAGAATGAAAAATTGGATTAACACTCACATATGTAGCTCTAGCATTATCACGATAAATGACTGGCGCAAGGATGAGGTTATGACCAAGCTCTTTGAATAAATTTCCTACCCAAAGAATTTCAGAAGTAGCATTTGTCACTCCCCTGTACTCGGCCTCGGTAGATGATCTAGCTCTTGTACGCTGCTTCTTTGACGTCCAGGAGATAGGATTCTTGCCCAAATAGACTATATATAATGTTGTAGAAATGTAGTCGTCTTTGTCACAAGCCCAATCCGCATCAGAGTAAGCATGGAGAGTGAGAGGTGAATCTTTGTGTATAATTAAACCCATATTAGATGTACCAGTTAGATACCGAAGTAGATGATCTAGAGATTGCATGTGTTTCTCTGTTGGACGCTGCATGTATTAAGCTAACTTGTTCACTGCGAATGCCACATCAGGTCTTGTGAGACTTAAATATTGTAAACTACCTATCACAGTACAATACTCAGTAGGATTGTTGAGAAGATTTCCATGTATAGTTAATGGAGGATGAGTTGCTAATGGCGTTGCAGCTGGTTTTGCATCGTCCATATTAGCTTTGCACAAAATATTAGCAATATACCTCTTTTGACTTAAGAAAATACCTTTTGGATGAGGCATTACTTCCACTCCCGGGAAGTAAGACAATTCTCCAAGGTCTTTGAGTAAGAAATGTGCTGCCAATTTTTTTATAAAAGCTTTCAGAGCATGAGTTCCATTACTTGTAACAATAATATCGTCCACATAAACCAACAGATAAATGATGTCACCGCTTTTGTGAAATGCGAACAAGGATGAATCAGAGACCGTACTCTTGATTCCCAACTCAATTAAATATTGCAGTAATTCTTTATACCAAGCTCTTAGAGCTTGTTTTAACCCATACAGTGCCTTGTTTAATTTACATACATGCATTGGATGTACTTGATCTGTGTAGCCAGGAGGTTGTATGGTGTATACATCACCAATGAGTGTTCCTTATAGAAAAGCATTGTTGATGTCAAGTTGGCGCAGTGACCAACCTTGGCTAACCGTAAATGAGAGCACAAGACAAACCGTGGCGGATTTAACTACAGGGATAAAAGTCTCACCGTAGTTGATGTCATCTCTCTGATTAAAACCTCTTGCAACATAGCGAGCCTTGTACTGAATAATGTAACCATCCTTATTCTTTTTAATTCGAAAAATCCATTTGCTTCCCACTATATTTTGTTACATAGGTGAAGGTACAAGATCCCAAGTTCTATTTTTCACCAATGCATTAATCTCTTCATCCATAGCTTTACGCCAAACGGGGCTTTTTAATGCTTGGGTGATATTTTTTGAGACTTCCATTTCATGGACTTCCGCACTTAAATTCAGTTTACTAATTGGTTTCCTAATGTCATGTTGTAGTCTTGTGGTAATTTGAGGAGAATGTACAGGAGTGTTGGGTGTTGAATTTGTAGATGTGGATATATCAAGGTTTGACTAAGATGAAGTAGAGGAAAGCTCAACAGTGATATTAGGAGGTTGAGATGAGTTTGTTGCGGATATAGGAGATGAAAGGGATGAAGTGGGGAATAAGGTAGGAGGTGTACTGGAAGATGAGTTAGTTTGCAATGAATGAGAAGAGGAAGATTGAGTATTTCATAATATAGATAATGTGAGAGGTGTCCTTTGTTCCACTAGGTCAGACAAAGAGATAGTTGAATTATTAAGGTCAAAAAAAGAAAAAAGAAATTGTTTGAAGTGAACATGACGAGAAATAATGGCACGATTAGTGTTTAATTCGAGACAATAATATGCACTTTGAGTAGGTGAATAACCAACAAAAATACATGGTTGAGATTTGAGTTCAAGTTTGTGAGAATTGTAGGGTTTAAGCCATGGGTAGCAAAGACACCCAAAACTTTGAAGTTTGGAATAATTAGGATGTTGGCCGAATAATTTAAAGTAGGGTGACACATTATTTAGAGTTGGCGTGGGAAGTCGATTAATCAAGTAAACAACTGTTGAGCAAGCATTTGTCCAATTCAAGGGGCATTTTAGCATGAGTTAAGAGTGATAGAAATGTCTCAACAATGTATCGATGTCGTCGCTCCGAATAGCCATTGTGTTGAGGGGTGTGGGGTGGAGTTGTGAGATGCGAATTTCCATCAATGGACAAGTAGTTACGTAGGCTTTCATACTCACCAACGTTGTCCGAGTAGAGAGTTTTGAAAGGCAGTTGAAAGTATTTTTCAATTAGAGCTTTATAGCGAATGAATACATGTTTTGCATCTGATTTTCAATTCAAATTATACAACCAAATGTATTTAGAAAAATGATCAACGAAAATAAGATAATATTTAAAGCCATCATGAGAGTAAATTAGTGACGTCCAAAGATTAGAATAAACATACTCAAGTGGAGCAGTAGACACAGTAGAGGAAGTAGAAAAAGAAAGTTTATGACTTTTATTGCAAGCACATGAATTACAATCTGAAGTGGAGATACTAGGAACGTGAAGTTTATTTTTGGAAACAATTTGCCTAAAAATATTACGAGACGGATGTCCTAAACAATGATGCCAATCAAGTGAACTACTTGTGCTTGCGTAGATTGTAGGGGTTGCGGATTTGAGCTGATAAATGCCTACTGCAACCAGCCCCTGGAATAGAGATTCCTCGGTTTTGAGATCCTTCATATGAAAAGAGGTGGAAGAAAAGACAATTGAGATATTGTTATCATGACAAAGTTGAGAAACAGAAATTTTATTTTTAGACATGGCAGGAACAACTAAGACGTTATTTAGTTTGAGTGATGATAAAAAATAAGAACCGACGTGAGTGATTTTAAGGCCATTGCCATCACTGACGATCAACTCTTCGGCTTCATCATAAGGGGCATGGAGGGATAGATTATTCAGATATGTCGTAACGTAGTGGGAAATACCACTATCGAGAAGCCACATGTTGAAGAGGATGAAAAGGCAGAGGGATATGCGATATTTTCTTGAGGTTTTGGTATGAATCGGTTTGATGGAGGTTAAGAATTTAAAGGAGGAAGGGCATTAGGAAACTTTTGCTTAAATAAAGGACATGAGCAATCACATGTCCTTGTTCTCGGCACCATTGACATTTGCCTAGAAAAGTGTAGGGCTTTGTGGGATCATTGCCATTAAGAATCTGATAAGATGAAGTTTAGTTAATGAGAACCATTGAAGAAGAGGAATTTGAACTGTTTTGGATCAGCGCTCTGATACCATGATGAAGAGTTGAAGTGAAGGATTGTTTTCCATTCAATAATCACAAATATATAAAGTTGCAACATACATGCATCTACAATTATGGAATAATATCATTAATGATATCTATACATACAGTTACAATTATGAAATAACATCATTAATGATATTTGAATAATCAAACCGACCGTTAGGGAGGTTTCCCTACTGTAAGAGCCAAAACCAAATTGTCTGAGCCAATAAATTAAGCCTTAATTTTTGCTCAATAATAATGTTATCTCCGTCGTTTCCTTCTTTCTCTTCCTCATATCTGCGTTTTCCTTAAATAAGAATTCTTTCTACCTATTCTTCGCCTATAATATCTCCAGATTCGCGTCTCCCTTTTCTATGCTCCGTTTCTTCCTCAGCTATCTGAATCAACGCACAAAGTCCTCTCCTCTTTTCTCACCCTTTTTTTGGATCGGCCTTTTACGTATTCGCATATTCCTCCTTCATATCAACGCTATTTTCTCACAAATTGGATTCAGTCACAAATTCATTTTCTCAACTCCAAAAGAACCGATTTTGAATCAAATTTGAGGAATTGAAAGCCGATTTTGATCCCAAAGTTAACGACTGGAAGACTGGTGCTTGGATTTTGCCTGCTAATATTTTAGGATTTCCTATACTCCAGGTATGATTATCTCATAAATGGTTGCGGTGATTTTCATTTTTTTCTTTCAAATATTCAACAATCTATCAATTTAGTGTTTTGCATTCGACTCTTATTTAGATTGTCAAATGATTCAGCACTATCGTCCTGATTATGAAATTGCGTTCCTTTTGAAATTTGGGAGCCTTGCGTTTTTGTTTTGAGGCATCACAGTATTTACATGATTCAGCCTCTAGAAAATGGCTAGAAATGTGGACCATGGAATCATACAGGCGTGATCGATGTGCAGTTGCAGATTTGGGTAAAGGCAAGTGAGTACTGGAGTAATTCAACTCCGAATTTTTTTTTCTTTCTATTTTGAATTTTCATGTTTGTTTTGGACTTTACTCTCCATTATTACTTTTCTACAATATGTATTAGGAAGTTTTAGTTTAATTGCATCTATATTCTGTTACTTTTGATTTTACGACATTGATTGTTGTGTTCAAATGTGAAAGAGGAATTGAATTGATTTCTCAACCTACTATAAATTTATTACAGAAAATAGAAGCTACTTTCTTCAAATAAGCATCACAACCCCTATTTTCCATTGTAGTTTAACTTCTCTGTCCTTGCTAATTATGTTTGATTACTTCAAACAATAATGTAACTTGGGTTCTATATTTTGTTGCTCATGTAATCATCTAATGTTTGATGAAACAATTAACCATTTTGAAATGCAGTGGAGGTTTTTCTACAGATATGAATATGGCAGTCTCAACATTCATTTGCTTTTTAGAAATATGTCAAGGGCGTGAACTTTGAACTTATATTCTTATGTTGGTATTGCCACGTTATATAGTTTTAGAATATATTTTTTAATATATACGATCCAAAAATTGCCTGCTATTATGCTCACCAATTCTTCCACTTTTTTTTTTTTTTTTTTTTTTTTTTTTTTTTTTTAAGAAATTTGATTGAATTTGTGATTCTGGGCATTATAGTTATTGGGATATTTTTTTAAAAGCAAGCTCCTGATTCATATGTTGTCATATTTTCTAATTCAAATCATTTTGCTTGCTTGTTGTATATTTACGTCATATGTTGATATCCTTATATATAGAATTTCTCATACTATTCCAAAGAAAAATATTCCAAAGAAATACCATATATTAATATAATATTGATATATTCTTCAATGAAGTGATATAAGATAGTAGATTATCAGTGATGCATGTCCCTGTGAATAGAAGTTCGCATTTTAAAGAAAAATGGATAGATCTCATAAGTACTCGGCACTATCAATACATTTTATTGTTGATGTTCCCATTTTAATGTGCCCAATTTGGCTGCTTTTGTATCTTGAACAATTTTCAGATCCTTATTGCACATTAGATTCATGACTTAATGTATAGCCATTATTCTATTTTATAGATACTTTTATTTAACCCTGTCTTGCTTTTACATTTATTATTTATAGGCTATTCTACCTCCAGAGATTCTACGTGATTAAACAGTGCATAGATAGATAAATGACAAAACCCATGAAGTTCCATATTATCAGATGGTGTTATTCCATCAAATAGAGATGTCTCACAAGGAACCTTTCTTATTCACGGATCATAGCAGATGTTGTTGTGTCAAGTATGTTTAAAATAGCCCTTCTAGAAGAAATAAAACGTAATTTATATTCATTATGCACCATAATGCATGTGTCAATATTTTGATTAAGCTTGCATGCATATGCATTTATGCAAACAAGTTTATCTTAGTGAAGTTACAAATTAAACGAGAGTAAGACATGAAGGCATGGCATTGCTGTATTTTTCTGAGAAACAGAGGAAAAATAAGAATAACTAAGTCTACAAAGATAGGGAGAAACCTTTGATATTACTTGATGAAGCCTTTAAGTTGTATGCTCAAATGTTCACTATAACAGTATAATTTAAAAAATACCTTGTACGCTCAAACCACTAAATTACTTAATGAAACAACTCTTTGTTGATAATATTGGTGGAATACGATTTAATTGGTGGTAACTGATTTAATTTTATGTAATTGCTCTATTTCATGAATTACTACCATTCATTTAACTTTAATCCCATATTTCGTGAAAACTTTGTACAGTAAATGGTACCGATTTGACGTTTTAAATGGCAATCTTCACTGCAACATAATTCGGTTGTCCATACACATGTATATATGTCATATTGTGTTTGGATTCTAAACAGTAAATGATACTGACTAATATAGCTTAGCACACATGACAAATGGTTATAGAATCCAAGCAAATGGTTCATCTGTATCAATCTAACCAACAACTAAGTTGCTACTGTTATGGCCGTGAAAGCAAGGATATTGTAGTATCTATATCTGTAAGTAGTGGCTTATATTTCTCATTTAATAATTAATATGCAAGACAACAAATATGAATATTGCCATTTTAAGATGAAATCCACTTTGGTGGAACGACATTACTGTACATACTGGTGCCATCCTAGAACCTTAACATGTTTGGAATTCATTAGTTGAATGATATACCTATATTATTTATCTATTTTACCATGGAAATATTGATAGTTTTACTTATGTGATTCATACTTTTCTATTCAAATAACCTAAACAATACTTACACTATACGTTTTTTCTTATTGTCCAACATGTGTAATGATTTTTAAAGCAAGGCATTTGACCTGAGATATCATAATAGATGGGATCGAGAAGTTGAACATGTTATTCTCAGCAAATACTTATTCTACGTGTTTTACTCCAAACTTTGTCAGCAATCATTTGCGGGGTATGTATTACATTTTATACAGCTCTTTATTATATATCTTAAAACTGAGTTTGGATCGTATAAATGCAGTTATCAGCATGACAGCTTTCTCCTCCTCTGTTTGATATTATTCAAAAGAGTATTACATATCTTGCATGCATCTCCTTGGTGGGCAAGCTTCAAGGGGAGTGAAAAAAGGAAGCAAAATGGAAATGGATTAAAGTCATAGGCAAAAAATTAGAACAAGTTGAAAACTTTTCTATGAAGAGAGATTGTTGCTAATAAATAGGATGAAAATGCATTTGGTGGTTTTATTTTTAAATGGCAGTAGATGAGAAGTCCTAAAGATTTTGTTTAGAAAATATTGTAAATAACACTAATTAATTTAACATTTTGAATTACCAAATTAGATTTGTAAAATAATTCTGATAAACGGTAACTGCAAACATGGCGTTTCAGCTTTTTATGTTGGTTATGTAAGGCAGTTTCAGTTTCGAATATTAATGCTCTAAATATTTGTTTCATGTTAGATTGAATTGACAAACTGATTTTAATACTCAATGCGGTATTAATCAGGAATTGCTTTGAATGGTCCTTTAATTTAGCTAATAAACAATTTATATTCCAATTACACAAAGTTGAACGTGAAGCCAATTCAAATTGGTTTTCATTTAAAGACACGGTTTCTCCTTTTCGCATTAATTGCATGCTCTTTTGGATTAGTCATTTATGAATAATAAAAAATACAAATTTACATTTCTTTTGTTAAACTGATAATTCATTTGAACTAACTCCGCACTTAATTCTAGACTATTCCATCTTATGTGGATAAAATGACGATGCATAGTTGCAGAATTCGATCACAAGGCACTCCTGGTAGAATGGATCTCCACTAGGAGATAAATATCTACTGCAGGATCAAGATAGGATGATAAGCAATCTTAAAATCATCAGGCTTATCTTTGCTCCTTTGAATCCCAAGGCTTAACTACTGTCAACATTTCGACGACAACATTTCTTCAAACGTTGGATTGGCTTCACAGTTGTCTTCTACAATGAATTGAGCAAGGCGTTTCAGCTGCATCTTCCAAGTCTGCCAGAAATCAGAAAGAGCAGAAGTAAACAGTCAAGCGGTTGACATAAAATGTTGCAAATATATAATATAGTTTGATTCGAGGCATAATGTTCATGCAGAGAACTGACTAGCTTGCTTACACACATCATTCAACATGGCATACAATTCACAATGTCATATGTGGAGGAGCCATTTTATGGGATGAGAACTTGGACATTTTGATGAATGATGAAGTCCCAGTCAAAGTAGTACATGGTGGCAGAGATAAAGTGGTTCCTTTGGAATGCAGCTACAATACGAAAATGAACCATCCTAAATGTAATTCTTCAAATGGTCAGCAATGCAGATCATGGTATTGTGATTCTAGGCAGGAAGGAATTTGCTAAGGAGCTTGAAGAATTTTGGCTTTCATCTATTAAATGAGGCACTAAAAAAGTTCTTGTACATTTTTTGATATTTTGCTGATTACTTGATTTTGTGAATTTCAATTTAGCTTTGGTGAAATTGTATTGGTTGTATTTCCCTTTGATATATTCACCATGGAGCGTGCACATTTAGTGCTTCATTGGGATAGCATACAACCCAATATTTCTTTATGAATAAAGCTGTACTAACATTTGCTCTCATTTTTCTGTTCTACTCTCTGAATTTTGATATGCACACAAGGGGTGGCTTGACTTTATGGTGATAAAATTAGGAATTTATATCATCAATGCATATCCAACTTCTAATTTGGATTCAAAAGGCTTGATTTATTGGGCATATTATTAAGATTGTGTACCATTAAACATTGAATCCTACCGGTCTGATCAAAATACCAATCATGACGGATTATATTGATTTGCTCAGCTTAGCTTACAATGGGGATCCAACTCAAATGAATATAATCAAATCGGCAAGATGAAATTTTGTAAGGCAAATTCTATTCAAACACCGTAAATTGCTTTACCTACACCATTGGACTTGAAATAAAATTTCAGACTAAAATGACCTTATTAAATTTAAGAATCAGTATTAAAGAATGAAATATATACAATTCTCCCTTGTTTGCATTATATATACTCAATATAATTTCTCTTGTAAAGTTAGTATATTATAAATTAATTTATATCACTAGTTAGATTAATTTTATATTTCTTTTGAGGATTAAAATATATTCATATCGTTATTAGCAATATTTATATACAGTCAATTTTAACAGTTTTCACTTTAATTAAATATAAAAATTAATTAAAGTTTAATTAAAGTGAAAACTTTAATTAAATTTAAAAACCAACCATTTTCAAAAAAAAAAAAAAATCAAAACTAACTGCTAAAATTAACGTTATACAAAGTACTAAATTCTTCAATCTTTAACTCAAATCTAATCACGTTTAAATTTAACACCAAAATTTAACTTTCTAATATTTAAAGAAATAAGTTCAAATTTCCATCATCTAAAATTAACAGTGATTTAAAAATAAAACAATCAAATAATTTAAGATACTAGTATTATTTTATTTTTTTTAGTTTTAGGTAAATATATTGCAATGAATTCCCAGTTTTATGTAATTTAGTTTTAAGGTTAAAGAGAGGAAAGATGATGAAAATATGAAAGGGTAATTTTGTGAAAGACATGGTGTATGAAAAGAATTTTTGGTGTATGGTATTTTATTTTATTTTACGGTGTATGTTAAGGAATTATAGGTGTATGAATAGAATTAGCCATTTTGTAAATCTAGACCACTAAACGGATTACCGATAAACATGTACACAGTCGGATAAAGACTGAATTAAAGAACAAATTGGCAGAAATATTTCCAAAATAGATTGGAAGAGTTGACAATTAACAGCACAAGCTAACACATAAACATGTAAACAGTGAAGTTTACACGTAAAATTCAGTTTAGTTGAATTTATACTTTATTAGTTACTTTCATTTCTTCTTAAATTACCCTATAATTTTTAAAATAAAAACTAATTTGAAAAATGTTTTAACAAATAATTTTTATTTCATACTGAACACGAACGGTCGGTTTTTTCCACCGTTGTACGATAATACTAGTATCACTAATAATATTTATATTATTCCCTCATATTATGGCATACCATATGCAGAGATTGACTAAGAATATGTGAATCCTTATCAATAACAACACATTTATATTTCATGATCCATTTAACTAACCAAACACTGAGTGCATATGTAGGCCGCTTAGTATGATAGTCTGCGTTTAATCAATACTATGCCAGATAAGCGGATAAGCAGAGGAATTACACTATAGAGAAATTGAATCAGAATTGAAAAAAAGATGATATGAAGTACGTTGCCACAAGTACCTTGTGTTCCACCACAATTTCATGTAGTACGTATATCAATAAAATGAAACTACACCGCATCCACTCTAGCAACTATTAGGGAATAAAGATGTTAACCTTATCAAATATGTGAACTACTTGCAAGCATTTGCAATCTTGCATCACCATTACAGGGAGATGAGGATCCCCCTTAGTCCAGGCATGACACCAAAGTGACAAAAACCGCACCAATTCTTCTATCCTCAAATTCAGTGTCCCCGTGTCTTACTCAATCAAAGACCTCTGATTTCACTTAAACTCCTGAATTACTGGGAGATTTAAATGCAAAATAGCAAAAATCAGAAGATCTGATTGGAAGGACACGAGGGACAGTGAGAATGGGGACAGAAGAATTGATCTCGATAAAGACGTGTCACCTTTTAGGATTGACAAAAATATGCAACCAATATTAAACGATGCTTACTACAAGCCCACTAAACCCAACCAAAAACTGTTCGCATGGTTAACCCAAATCAATGACAAAACACACTGATGAGGTTGACCTTATCAAATATGTGAACAGTTAGTCAAACAGTTGCAATTTTGCATGAGGATGCCCCATTAATCCTGGAATGACACCAAAGTGATAAAGATGTGCCACATTTTAGGACTGACAAAAATATGCCACTAATATTGAACGATGCTTACTACAAACCTACTAAAGCCAACCAAAAATTGTTCACATGATCCCGTATCCGAAATAATTTTCGGACATCGGATATACATATCCATTTAATTTTCGAATATCGGATATCCGTATCCGCTTAATTTTCGGATACGGACAGATATCAGATATTTATCTGCTCCGCCTACAATTAATAAATTTAAGAGTATAAATAAAAAAAATTGGATCAATATAAAATAATTTTTATACCAATATTTGTAAAAAACCAGAAAATAAATAAAGGTGATGATGAAACATTGTTTTTTACTAATAACCACAGACATATCTAGAAATATTCCAAAATTAAATACTAAAACTACCATTTTGTACTAAAAATGGACAAATATTTATACAATAGTAACATCGAACAGTTACAAATAATTATTAATTCTTTTTTTTTTTTTTCTGTTTTGAGTTATATATATTACATTAATTAGTCGGACGGATATTTTTCGGATACGGATACCACTATAACCATATCCGTATCCGAAAAGCTTTTCGGATATCGGATATCCGTATCCGCTTTTCGAATAATGTCGGATAACAGATATTTCAGATACAGATTCGTACGGATATCGTATTTTTCGAGTATTCATTGACAGTCCTAGATATAAGAGTTTTTCATGATATTTGCATGACTTTGAATTGAGGTAGTGAAGAGATTATGAGACAAAGTCGTAGTGATTGAAAGAATACTTTCTCTTTGTTGATAATCTGATAAAAATGATTGGATACAACAACACATATAAATACAATTGTACATTACACATTTGGGCTTGAACGGTTTACAATATAATATGTTGTCCTCGTGTTCCGTTTATTCACAATGCTCCCCCTTAAACGGAACCTAGGCTTTCATGGAAATGGCCACCTACTTCAAACTATAGAATGATTTTTCATCACTTTCAAGAATAATTTCAGGTCTAAGCTTTACTTCATAATTCATATTGCTAGCGCGAGATCTGAGTGATTACCTTCAATTTCATTCAGACTTGAAAGCGGTCCTTTTTTTATGTTCCGAAACTCTGGATATGAACTTTTTCTTCATTAATCTAACTATTTAGTGATCTGCTTTCTATTTTCTCACGAGAACCAAAAGCAACTTACTGTAGTTACTATAAAGTTTTTAGAACTAGTTGATTTGACACCGTCGCAATAGCAAGCTTCCATTTTTTCGTGAATCAAAGTTTGAGGCTTTCAAATTTTGCTGATCTCAGTAACTGAAGGCTTCTGCTTCTTTTCATGCTGGGTTTGAGCTTGAGATGATTCGGTTTGCTTCATAACTAGAGTTCAGCTTTCAGTCCGTTATTATTATTATTATTTTACCGATAGTGGCTTAGCAAGTATTTTAGCTATTTGATAGGCTGCATGTACGTGGTTAACTATATAGCGCACTAATAAGGCTACAATATTTTCTGTCACTAAATGTTTTTCCTCCTTGTATTTGGATAGATGATGATTTGTTATTATTGGAGTAGGTAATGAGTTGGTAACATTCATTTTTTCCCGGGTCAAGATATTTATGATATATTTTTGTGATATAAATATAATTTTAAATCTGACACTCTTGCAACTTCAATTCCTAAATAATTAATCAATTTCTCCAAGATCCTTAATTGAAATCTGTTTGTTTAGAAGTTGATTGAGTTTTTCTATCTCTGGTTCATTGTTTCATATAACAATGAGATCGCCAACATACATTAGCACATATATAGTTAATTTGTCATCTATTTTAACAAAAAAATAAAAAATAAAAATGCCTGCTTTAGTAGACTAAAAATTTAAGCTTGTCAGAGTAGTTTTTGATAAACTGGAATCCTAGGGCTTGCTTGAGTCCATGGTTAGCTTTATTAATCTTGCACACATGTTTTGTTTCTTTTTGATACCTTTATGGTTGATTCATGTATACTTCTTCCTTTAAATCACCATTTAAGAAAGCATTGTTGACATCATATTGCTTTATTTTCCAACTTTTATGTAGTGCTATTGTAAGCACAATTCTTACTATTTTTGGTTTAACAACTGGTGAAAGTTTCTTCAAAACCAACTCCATACTGTAGTGTGTGGCCCTGTGCTACAGGTTTGGTTTTATACCTTGCTATAGAACAACTGGCATTTTATTTTCTTTATTTGAATGTCCATTTACAGTCAACGGTATTTTAACCTCTGGAAGTTGAACTAATGTCCATGTTTAGTAATTCATGAGTATTTGATTCAAAAGTGGCTCAAACAACCAAGAATTATGAGGAAGAGAATTAAAGTAATGAAAATGCAAATTAAAGAAGGAACAAGAACATAAAATGATTTATAGTGGTTCGGCTATAGATTGTCTACATCTAATTTTTAACTTCTCTTAAATTAGCACACAAAAATGAGAGCAAAGAGTTTGAGATGATGAAATATCGAGTACAGAGTTTTTGCAGTAAATAAAATATGCAAGAAAAGCCATAAGATTCTTTTTTGATGCTGTCAGAGCTATTTATAGATAAAGAATGGATCCTTTTTGGTATAGAACGTGTGTGGGAAAATTGGAGTGATGGAGCGAGCCAGAAGAAGGTGCATGTCAGTAGCTACTGCCAATCCGGTTCAATCTAAGTTCGTTTGACATAGTCAAACAGGATGCTAATCAATCTAGAAATGACACATTTATTTTCGTCAATCTGGATTTTAGCTGATTCGGATTTCCTCCTTTCTACTTAGTCGATCCAGGACATTATTGAACTAGACGTTCTGTGCCCTTCTTTAGTCCATCCGGAAGAAGGCCGAATCGGATTTCACTACTCCCTTGCTTTGTCGATATGGAGGAAGATCAAGGCGAATTTCCTACTAACTGCAATTTGACTGATCCGGTCGTTGGTCGATTAGGACGTTGGTGAGAGTTTGAAGTTTCTTCCATGTTAGAGTTGCTTTAAACATAAATCTTTGTGTGTTTGACGGCCTTGTTGAAAGGCAGGTCCACATTTTACCCCCTTCCCCTCCCCCTCTCCCCCCAAGTACGTCGCGTTGTAGACGGAATGTGCTTTGAATGAGTTGAACTACATGGTTTTATTGACATCACTCTTGAAGCGACAATCATATTTATCAAAATGACGATTAGGAATAGTCACGTCCTACGGTATGGTCATGATGTTTGAACACCTTCTTATCTGTATAAATTGTAGACCATATCTCAATTTGTCTTTGGTAGTACTTATAGGACCTGAGCCCTTGATTGAAGATCCTGAATGTCACAATTGATCATTTGAACCTCATCGAGTCAAGAGCATGAATATATTTGTCATGCAGTCATGTCATGTCATGTCGTCGGCTCTCGCTTGTGTTCAAACACGTGCAGGTCTTTACCAAACGACGTCATCTGCCACATTTCTTGATTAAGCTAGTTCTAATTCCCATGAGGTCACACATGTATATATCCCCGAGTTAACAAATCTCTTCGATTAACTCCATTGTTATCATTAGAATTTCTCCTTCCTTTACCTTTTTATTTTCTTTCGATTCGATGATCGAACCGGTTTCCGGATTGGCTTAGTCGATCCAGACTACGTGCCTATCAAATCTGCAGAAGAAGTGGAAGAGTCTCGATTTCTCTTATATATTCGAGGCCCATATTTTTTCTCCTATTTTTTACTTTTTATTACACCAGTCGAGCCGAGAATTTATCCTTTATCTTCTACAAATCTTAATTTCGATCCAATCTTATCTTCACCAATCACCATGATCTTCGCTGCTACCACTATAAACCTGTAACAACCAGCCCAAAATGGGCCTAAATTTTGACCCAGAAAAGACCTATCAAAACTTAAAGCCATTCTAAACGGGTCATTGGTCCCTGTAAGGATTACATTTGCATAGAATATATATACACAAATACTTTGAATGGAAATCTCACACAGCGGAAAGAGAAAATATAATATTCAAATAGGATGTACCATTATTTAAAAACCACAGAAATACAACAGTCACAGTTACATCTGTTCAATTGGTACATCAAATAGTTCATTCTCATAAGATTCCAAAAGTTGTAAAGCAATAACTGCTAATAATAACATAACAACTTCGTCTTCTTCATCGGCTTCAATCATGACTTCATTCATGGCTTTTACCCCAATCAACTGACCTGTTGGATATTAAGGAGAGGGTTCAGAACATAAAAATCTGTGTGACTGAAATATAGTGTTACTTAATGTCCATACCCTATATTTTTAGCAGGTTATGTGACACCTCACGTCCGTTAATATCACTCACAAAGAGAGTGCATTAAGTTTCATGAAGCATTATAGTAAACAGAACGGAAATATTACAAGACAGACATGCTTGGTCTTCTATCTCTCGTTCTGTTCCCTTTTATGTCCCTCCTTCGCCTCATCGTGCCTCATCTTTTCGTTCGCTCCATGTTCGTCTCTGTCCTAATTCTAATCGTCTTCCTCGTCGTGTTGAATTTTCCCGTCCCTTAGCAGTGCCAGCTTCTAATCATTCTCGTTCTCATCATTCTCGTCCTTCATTTCTTTCCTCATCAAATCATTTTTCTGTCCTCTCTGATCAACATGATGATTTACCACCGAAGTCTAATGCTTAGGTGGCGGCTTCACCACCATCATCACCGCCTAAACCTCCACCTAAAAAGTCATTTAGACCTCCTTTACCAGAATTCGTCTCTGTTTTTCAAACAGTTGCTCACTTGAAAAAAGAAAGAAGATGCCTACAGTGCGCATGCAAGGGTCACGTGGCAAGTGCGTTCAGGGATCCAAAAATATGTTTTAAATGTGGTTCGCTTGGTCACTCAGTGTATCACTATCCAAAGATTATTTTTTATGTTGGTAGCTCTTCGTTTTCAGCACCCAAAGCCGTCAATAATAATAATAATTACCATGCTCGTTGGGTCCCCAAGCAACTCAATTACCCTGCAAAAAATGCTTTTCAACCATCGCTTCGTAATGCCACCCGTCAAGTTAATTACCATGAAAATTCCAATAATATGCAATTTATTCATCCTAATTCCCATCAGTCTCAACCCCATTCTCCACTCTTTCAACCTCACAAAACTTTAAAATGGCGGATGCTTCGAAATGCATTGTAGCAAAGACCGTGACTGGAAAGTGGAGTGTGGAAACATTACATCAAGCTTTGGAAGTAAACCTTGAACATGATTGTTGGACGATGTCGATTATTACAAACAACTCTTTCTTGGTTCATTGTCCTACTTATTGTAAAAGAAATCATGCATTACTCCTGAAAATTCTGACCAAACCAGGAGCAGCAATAAGTTTAGAAGCTTAGGATGAAGATGAGAGAGAGCCAGAACCTGCATTGGAAACTGAATCATGGGCTAAGGTGGAAGGATTTCCGGAATTTCTCAAATACAATGATGATGCAGTGAAGGAAATTTTAAAACCTGTGGGAAGAGTTCTCGCTGTTGACAATTGCGACTGGTGTCACTTCGATCATAGAGATTTTCAGGTGAAAATGCAATTTTATGAAGGAATTGGTTCAAAAAATGAGTTTGCAGCCCGCTTCAACAACAAAGTGCATATTATCAAAGTACAACGCAGCAAACATGAACATCCTGGAACAAGACCAGAATTAGTTTTTATTAGTAATGAAGACGAGCAAGTGGTGCCATGTATTCATAATTTCTAAGATATTAGCTCGGAGGATCGGTTTGATGCTATGATTGAAAAGGCAGTGATGTTACCACCATTACCCTCCGTCTATAGGGAAGTGAATATGAATATTAACTTACCAGGCTTTGATACTCAAGAGATGGAGCAAGATGACCAAGATGAGGTGAACCAAGAAATGCATGTTGATCAGATTCAAGAAGTATGTGTTGATCTGAATTCCCCTTTAAACCAAATTGTCCCACATACTAATGATTTCCCTATGGTTCCTATTCAAACCATCCCATTTGACATTAGCTTAATCCCTCTGCCACAATCCCCTCCTCATCAGCCATGGTCAGATGATCATGACTGGCCTCAATTTCTCTCTCCTACCTTTGTTCGTCGAAGTGGAAGACGCAACAATCCTAAAGTTACTGGTAGTTTTTTCATCTACTAATAAATGTTTGAATAAAAAGATATCAAGCTACATGGGTGTGAATTTACATGATGCACACAATAAAGCCATGCAGGCATTAGAACATGAGCGTATTAATAGACTTCAATGAAAGTTGTCACATGGAATGTACGGGGGTTGGGGGACCATTCAAAATGTCATGCTATTAATCTAGTTTTGTCCCCACTAAATATTGATATACTTTTCCTTCAAGAAACTAAACTCTCATATCCCTCGAATTATCATTTTAGTTTGATTGGTGGTCCTCTTTGACTGGTTGGACCTATGTTAATGCAATTAAAACTAGAGGTGGTCTTATTACTGCATGGAATGAATCTATGTGGTCTTTGCATCAAATTTTTTCCTCTCATTATGCTTTGCGTGTATCTCTTAACCACATTGCCACTAACACTCTTTACTTCTTTTCTAACATCTATGGTCCTCAAGATTCTTATGAAAGAATAAACCTTTGGGAACATGGTAAACATATGGCTATTTGCTTCCAAGGTCCTTGGGTAATAGGGGGTGATTTCAATACCATTAGAAATGTTAATGAAAGAAAATCTAGAATCATTTCTCCCGATACTGATGCTTTTAATTCATTCATTTTTGACTTTTGTCTTATTGATCCCCATATTTGCAATCGTTCTTTTACCTGGTCAAGTCACAGATTTAATTCTTCTCTTGCTAAGCTTGACCGCTTTCTTTTCAATTCTTCTTGGGAGGAGAATCATCCTTTATCTACTGTTTTCGGCCTTGCTTCTATCATTTCTGACCATTGCCCTATTATCCTTGATTCAGGTTCCCTTTCTAATTTTAAGCGTCCATTCAGATTTGAGCGTCTATGGTTACTTGAACCGTCTTTTAAGGAATTTATTCAAACAGTTTGGGATCATCCTATTCATTCTCAATCAGCTACGCATAAAATTGTCCTTAAATTAGGATCATTAAGGAAATTGATTAAACCATGGTCCAAATCTGTTTGGGGATCAATTCGTGCTCGCATTTCCAATATTCAAGAAGCAATTTTAAATCTTAATATCCTGGAGGAATCTCGTCCCTTAAATGATGAAGAACTTAACTCATTGAAGAATCTCGAATCTGAATTGGAGAGAATGTTTAAGCAGGAAGAAATTGGTTGGAAACAAAGATCTAAAGCAAAATGGATTGAAGAAGGAGATAAAAATACTGCTTACTTTCATAGAATTGCAAATGGAAGGAGACGAGCTTCCTGCATTCTTGAAATCTCTCATGAAGGTCAACTATATTTGAATCATGACGTCATTCTTCTTCTCTTCTCTTATTACTATCGTTCCATTCTTGGTCGTTCATCCTTTGCTATTCCGTTCATTGATTGGAGTTTACTTTACCCTTCTTCAGATGCTATTTCTATTGACCAACCATTTTCAAAGAAGGAAATTTGGGCCGCTTTAAATGAGATGAACGATGATAAAGCACCTGGCCCAGACGGTTTTGGGCCTTCATTCTTTAAATCTTTTTGGGCCGTGGTGAAAAATGATATTATGGCCATATGTAATGAATTTTGTGAAAACCCTAGTCTTATCTCTCGTCTTAACTATGCTAACATTGTGCTTCTTCCCAAATTCTCTGGTGCAAATTCACTCTCCGATTTCCGTCCCATTAGTCTGCTCAATACCACTTTTAAAATCATCACCAAAACTCTCGCTAATCGTCTTCAATCTGTGATTTCTGATCTTATTGGTGCTGAGCAATTAGCTTTCATTCATGGACGTTGCATTGTCAATTGTATTGCGGCTACTCAAGAGGTAATTTCTTACTGTCACAATACTAATACACCAGGTGTCCTAAAATTAGACTTTTCAAAAGCGTTTTATTCAGTAAATTGGGAATTTATTTTACAAATGTTTAAGCATAGGGGTTTCTCTCAACGCTGGTGTAATTGGATTAACTGTATTCTTAGAACTAGTCATTCAACCATTTCTATTAATGGCAGTACTGGTGGTTTATTTAAATCCAATAGGGGCTACGGCAAGGAGATCCATTATCTCCTCTCATATTTGTGTTAATTGCAGATGTATTTAATCAAATGGTCAAGAGAGTGATCGCAAACAACTACTTTGATGGAATTCATCTTCTAAATGCTTCTCAAGCAATTTATAATCTTCAATTTGCTGATGATACAATCATTTTTTCTTCTCTTAACCTTAATCATATTCACTGTCTTAAAGTGGTGCTTTATGTATTTGAGCTTATTTCGGGTCTTTCCATTAACTTTTCAAAAAGCTCAATTATAATGCTAGGTAAAGCTGACCTTTTAGGCCTTTCCATCTCTTCTATCCTCAATTGTTCGATTCATAAGTTTCCAATAGTTTATTTGGGAATTCCTCTTAGACCTACCAAACTTCATAGATCGGATTGGTTGCCTCTCATACATAAAATTGAACAGAGGTTATCTTCGTGGAAGGCTAATACTTTATCCTCAGCTGGTCGTTTAGTGTTGGTTAAAGCTGTATTATCTGCTTTGCCAACTTATTGGATGTCTTTTCACAAGCTACCTAAGTGGGTAATCTCGAAAATTGATTCAATAAGGAATGCTTTTTTATGGAATGGAAATAAGGTCAAAAGATTGGTCAATTGGCAAACTGTGTGCTTACATATTCATCAAGGGGGCTTGGGAATAATTAACCTCTTGAATTTCAATTTGGCTATATTATCAAAATGGTTATGGCGTGCGGTTTCTCCAGGTTCCTTCGTATGGAAAGACTAGATTCTTTCTGTTTATTACTCCAGCAACTCTCACCTTGTATTGCATTCTTTCCCCTCTGTCAAACCTTCTCCATTTTGGTCTGGTGTAATTTCTTGTATTCCTCGAATTAAAAACCTGTTTCATGTCAGGTTGAGTGATGGGGATTCTTGTTTATTCTGGCATGATATTTGGCATGGTCATGTCCCTCTTTCTCAAGTTTTTCCTGCTCTTTTTTCTAGGATTTCCAATGAGTTCTCGTCAGTGGCGAGTTTGATTCATTATGATCCCTCTTCTCTTTGCCCTTCATCATTATTTGATGTTCTAGTTCTTGATAATCTCCTGGATATTTTTAGTTTGATTTCGCAAACTCATATCCTTCACTCTCCTAATTGTTATGTTTGGGCTCTATCACCAAGAAAGGGATTTTCAGTTGCTTCATTGTAAAATTATATCAATTTTTTTGGTAGGTCTTTCTCTTTTTCAAGACTTTGGAAAATTTGTCTGCCTCCAAAGGTTATCTTCTTTAATTGGTGCTTGATACATGGTAAAATTAACACGAGAGCTAAGTTGCATAGGCTCAATTTGATTAATGATCCTCACTGTGCTTTTTGTGCAAGGCATGTAGAATATATTGATCATCTTTTTTTGGAATGCGAGTTCTCTTTCCCTATTCTTGCTGCCACTGGTATTTATCTGCTTGGATCGGTACCTAATATATCATCATTGTTTGATTATTGGCAATATTGTGCTGTCAATAATGTTTTAGACTCCTTTATATTAATATACTGTTGGTGCATTTGGAAAGAAAGGAATGCGGTTGTATTTAACAAACCCCTGAAGAAATTTGAGGGTTTATGCAGACTCATTATTTACTACTTTCACTCTTGGATAGGGCAATCTTCTACAGTCAGGTTTATGCTTGTTTTGCCAACGAAAAATAGCCCAGCCGAATCAGTGGGTTCAAATCATGGAGACTCGAGTCCAGACTTGCATTAACTTGGTTATGGTTGCATGGTTTTGTCAGTTCTTATGTGGGTTTATATTTTGGCTTGAGTATGAACTTTGTTTTCTGTTAGTCGTTCCTGGGTTGTTTTGTTTCTACTGTAAATGTTGATATGGTGGGTATTTATGTATAATTATCTCTCTTTAGAACTATTAGCCACCAGTTGGGCTTGTCAACTGGGTTATATGTATTAATATTATGCTTAAGCGGCTGTGTAGTTGCGCGATACACATCCGTCCTACTTAAAAATAAATGGAAAAGGAGTTAAGAACATACCCTCGAAAAGGAAAGGGTACGAAGCACGAATCTTGTCTTCGGTCTACCAAGTCGCATCCTCTGGGTTATCTCCCCATTGAACCTTTATCAGCTTGATCTCTTTATTGCATAGCTTCTTAACTTCTGATCAAAGAATACGGGTAGGGACTCATCTGACTGTCGCCTCCCGCTCTACTTCCACTTCTTCCAATATGCTTGGCTCAACAACTTCCGCGGTGTCATGAAAACACTTCTGCAGATGAGAAACGTGGAAAACGTCATGAACACCGGATAAATTTTCTGGAAGCTTTACTCTATAGGCCATTTGGACAATCCTCTCGGTTATGGGAAATGGTCCCATAAACCTAGGTGCCAGCTTCCCTATTGATCCGAAGCGAACCACATTCTTCAGAGGTGACACTTTAATAAAAACTAAATCTCCCACTTCAAAGTCGATGTCAGTCCTTCTCTTGTATGCGTAGGATTTTTGCCTATCTTGAGCTGTCTTCATCCGCCGTCGAATAAGGTCAATCTTCTCGTACGTTTCTCTAACCATATCTGGTCCAAGTTATAATCTTTCTATAGATTCCCACCAACAAGTTGGTGATCTACATGGTCGTCTGTACAATGCTTTGAAGGGTGCCATGCCGATGTTAGCTTGATAACTGTTGTTATAGGAAAACTCTATTAAAGGAAGATGCTCTTCCCAAGTCCCTCCGAAGTCGAGGATACATAGCCTTAAAAGATCTTCAAGAATTCTGTTCACCCTCTCCGTCTGCCCATCGGTCTAAGGATGATAAGCGGTACTCAAACACAACTGTGTACCTAATGGTTCTTGCAAGCTCCTCCAAAATTCACTGGTAAAGATAGGGTCACGATCTCTCACGATGCTGGAAGGTACCCCATGTAGACGAACTATCTCTCGGACATAGATTGCTGCCAACCATGGTGCCGTCCTCTTACTCTTAACTGGAATAAAGGAGCGTTCTTAGTGAGTCTATCTACCACAACCCAGATACTGGTATTGCCTTTCTTCGATCTAGGCAAACCATCTATGAAATCCATAGAGACGCTCTCCTATTTCCACTGTCGAACCTCCAAAGGATGAAGTAAACCACCGGGCTTCTTTTACTCAGCTTTAACTTGCTGGCAACCAAAAATTAAGAAATAATTTCGGCCATATCTTTCTTCATCCCAGCCCAAAAGAAAACCCTCTTCATGTCTCTGTACATCTTATCACCGCCTGGATGAAAAGTCATCTTAGAATGCTAGGCTTCTTCTAGGAATGCCTTTATCAAGCTTCCAGTTTGAGGAACACAAAGCCTTCCCTCTCGTCGCAACCACCCCTTTTCATCTATGGTATATCGACTGAGATGACTAGAAGTCTCCCCTTTTTGGAGCTTATCCATGATGTCCAAAATTTGTGGGTCACCTTGTTGCGAAGCTCCTATCTGATCCATAAGAGTTGGTCGTATCTCCAATGATGCAAACAAGTCAGGCAAAATCTCGATGGAGGGTTTAAAATCAAAAGTTGAGATGAACTCCAAGCTTTTCCTCTCCATAAACAGAGGACTTAAGGCCATCCTCTGCCTACTTAGTGCATCAGCCACCATATTACCCTTGCCAGGGGTATAAGCGATTTCAAAATCATAAGAAGCTAAGAACTCCATCCACCTTTGTTGCCTTAAATTAAGTTCCTTCTGTGAGAATAGATACTTGAGGGATTTATGTTCGGTGTATAATTCGAACTTCTCTCCAAGTAAATAATGACACCACGTTTTTAACGCGAATACTATGGAAGCTAGCTCTAGATCATGGGTGGGGTAGTTCTTCTCATGAACTCTCAACTGTCTACCCCCATAACACACTACTTTCCCTTCTTGCATCAGAACCGCACCAAGCCCTGTACCACATGCATCAGTGTAAACTGTAAACACTTTGTTCCCATTGGGCAAAGTTAAGACTGGGGCTGTTGTAAGAGCCCTCTTCAAACGTTGGAAAGCAATATCACAATCTATATCCCATGAAAATGCCAAGTTCTTCTTCGTCAGCCTCGTGTGTGGGGTTGATATCTTTGCGAAGTCCTTAATGAACTTCCTATAATAACTGGTCAATCCAAGAAAGCTCCTCACCTCTGTTGCATTTTTAGGAAATTGCCAATCTTGCACCGCAACTACTTTCGCGGGATCCACAACTATCCCTTCTTTGGAGACTACATGCCCTGAGAATCTCACCTCCTTTCTCCAAAAATGGCGTTTGGAGAACTTTGCCTTAAGCTGATGGTCACAGAGAGTTTTCAAAACTTCTCCCAAATCCTGGGCATGCTCTTCTTCGCTCTTGGAGAAGATCATAATGTCATCAACAAAGACTACGACAAATTTATTTAGGAACTCGCGAAACACCCTACTCATCAGATCAACAAAATAGGCGTGTGCATTCGTCAACCCAAAAGGCATAACTAGCCACTCAAAGAAACCATTCGAAGTCCTAAAAGCAGTCTTATCTATGATGTCCTCGGCCACCCTCAACTGATGAAACCCCGTGGCCAAGTCTAACTGAGAAAATACCGAGGCCCCGACAAGCTGGTAAAACATGTCGTCTATCCTCAGAAGTGGGTGCCTATTCTTTTTTGTGATTTTGTTCAACTCTCTATAATCCACACACAAATGAAGCAAACCATCCGCCTTAGTTGCGAATATAACTGGAGCACCCCATTCAGATATGCTTCGTCTGATAAATCCTTTCTCAAGTAGCTCCCCTACTTGCTTACTCAGCTCCCTCCTTTCCCATGGAGCCATATGGCGCATTGGTAATGCAACTGTCTTTGCATTATCCACTAGATATATACGAAACTCGATCTCTCGCCTCGGAGGTAAACCCCGTACCTCATCATAAACATCAGAATAATCTCGGACTATTGGAACAGGTTGCAGATCATCGATAGATGCATCAAGAGACTCTAGGAAACTAAGCATAACAAACCCTTGGTGGTCACAAGAAATCTCGAGGGTCCTCCCATGACAACTCAGAAGCCTAACGACCCTCCTCTCACAATCCAGAATGGCACCATACATGGTAAGCGAATCCATTCCTAGAATCAACCCATAGCACATAAACCTGAGAACATATGCATCGCATTCAAACTCGACTCCTAACACAGATATTTTCAAATCCCGACAAATCATAGATAAATGAGCCGAACCAATAATGGGGTTTGAAACAACTACGGGATCCACTACCATACTAGTAATTAAGTGCAGAGATTCAACCACAGAACTAAATATAAATGAACGTGAAGCACCAGAATCAAAAAGTTTTCTTATAGGATGGTTTGAAAGAGAAATTAAACTTCCACAGAAAATTTTCTACCTCTATCAGGAGCACTGATCGCGAGAGCATGCACCTGCCCTCCAGAAGTTTCTGCCCTTTGACCTTGTCCCTGTGATCCCTGTTTCTTCGGGCACTCTCTAGCAAAGTGTCTGACCTCTCCATAATTAAAGCAAGTGTTCTTCCTTCTTTTATAGTCTTTGATCAAGTGACCTTCTTTCCCACAACTGTGCACTTCCTTTTCTTTACCCTTGTCATTCTTTCCTCCTTCCTTCTATTACTGTTGTTGTTGTTGTCCCTTCTTGGGCCATATCTTCTTGTTCTACGTTGTTTCCTCTGCTTTAACCTCCCTCTTTTCCCCTTTCTCTTCCTCATACATCAAGGCCATATCAACAAGTCTTTCAAAGGTGGCTTCCATTGGGATGTGCGACATGTCTAACCCATGAAGGGGTTCATTTAGCCCTTTAGCAAACCGCAAAGCCTTCTTATGCGGCGTGTCTACCAGTTCCAGTCCAAATCTTGCAAGTTGGTTAAATTTGTTCACATACTCTTTAACTGTCAAGTTCCCTTGTTTGAGTGTTAAGAACCTCTCCATCTGCATGCTCTTCTCAGCTTGGGAAAAGAATTTCATCTCAAACCTCTATCCAAAGTCATCCCAAGTTTCCACCGTACGACCTATTTGGGTTACCTCCCACCAAAATGAAGCTTCATCCTTCAATAGCCAAGCAGCTAACTGAATCTTTCTTCGATCCTACACTTCAAAGATTACAAACAAGTCCTCAGTCTCCTTGAGCCAGTTCCTAGCTTCCACAAATGTCTCGGTTCCATGGAACGACTTCCCTCCCATAGCACGGAAATATTTGTAGACCTTTGAGAAGTTGTCTGCATGCGGAGGAGGAGGAGGAATAACTTGTGTAGCTGGGGGAGGAACGTTTCCTTGGCCTTCGGTAGGCACCGTGGCCTCCAGATACCTATGGAACCATCCTGGTATCGTAACGCCCTCTGGAATGTTGGGTTCCCCAGACTTGCGGAAAAGAAAACGAAAGAGATCCAGACAAGGGATCGAAAGATATTACTTCTGGCTTTTTGGGGAATGTTTTTCAAAACAGACTTTTCTTTATTTTTTTTAAAAATGCTTTCTTTTAAAACCTTTTTGAAAATAGCTTGCATTTTTTTATCTAATCAGGTAACCTTCAGCTTTGATACCAAGTGTGACACCCCACGTTCGAAAATGTCACTCACAAAGGGAATGCATTAAGTTTCGTGAAGCGTTATAGTAAACAGAACGGAAATATTACAAGACAGACATATATATTAATAGCGGAATAAAATTTTATTTATCATAAGATACCATGTTCCAAAAACATTACATGTCTGAAACACAAAAACCCATTACAACATAAAAGCTACTGTCTTTTACTTCAAAAATATCAGAGTACATAAAAGAAATAAAAATCCCCAAAAACAAAATATAGCCATAGCAACAAGGATAGGAGCTTGAGCCATACATATCAGCAGCTCCAGCAAAACTAAGCAGAATCACGGTCAAGCCTAAGTGTTTCCACCCTGAGAACCCGGAGGAGGGGGGAGGAACAGAAGAAAGACGGAGAAACAAAAAGGGTCTGACATAAAGTCTGGCGAGTCTAGTTACTTTTAGCAAGTAAACAAATAAAAGTAGCATGAAAGGCATATAAAGTGGATAAGAGAGATTACTACATAAAAGACAGGTGTGACAAGGTAGACAGGATAAGGTGTATACGCTTCCCTAAGATAATTACTCTGCAGTATTACTAGTATATCAAGAATGAGATGATCCCTTACACTATAAGGTGGTAGACTTAGGCATACGTCCAAGTGTACCCTAACTACTACCCCAATCGATCGGCTCCCTAATTTGCGTCCGGACCCACCGTAGGATGTATCACGTCATAAAGTGGCAACCCTCCGCTGATATGCCCAACCCCGTATCTACAGGTGTCACGGTCGTCTTATCCCCTTCTGCCCGGCTTATGCACGCACATGACCTGGTCGGTTTGCGCCGCCCACACCGTTCTCCATGTTTGGATCTATTACAATCAGCCAGTAAGCGTGCCCCTTCTCTGACCTAGTACGGAGTACATGTTTTGATACCTACTCCGGGTTACTGGATGAAACGGGTCCCACACAATATGATACAAGCTCTCCCCTTTGTCTTGTATCCCCCACTAGGTTTTCTTTGGCTATGTATACCACTAGGTGTCTTTAATTACATAACCCTATCATTTCTACAAGTTATGCTTACCCTAAAAGGTGTCTTTAATTACATAAATTTATTATTTCCACCGGTTATGTATACCACTAAGTGTCCTTAATTACATAATGTGACGGCCCGCCCCGCACCAGCCGACATTTCCAATGAAACGCGCTGTGCCTATGTCCAACCAGCACGGGACGGTCATCAAAAGAAAAGAAAAAAAGGTGATGAATCAATAAGGAACCTGTAGTACATCTTACAGCGCATGGAACAAAATATAATAATAGCATAACTTGATATAAAATAGGTGAGACAGTGCATAAGTTGAAAACTAAATCATCATAGCAGCGGAAAATTCAAATAAAGCTTATGATCCAAACCATCATTATTACAACTTTTAAAACTGTCTCTAAAGCAAAATAGGAAGGTACACTACTAATGCCCAAAGTAGTGACCAACAACAACACAGGGAGAACATATGGAAATAATACATGTAAGCCTCGTGCTCGTCTCCGGACAGCTACTCGTGCATAACCAACTAACCTATCTCTAGTCTACTCGTTTAGGAGCACCCAGAGTAATAAGAAGAGACATAAAACTCTGGGTCAGACAAAAGTCTGGTATGAGCGATAAGCAGCAAAACAGAACAATAATAGGTATACATAACCATACATGAACCTGTAACCAAAGAGTTCGCACAACAAGATGTACAATACTCTAAGGTGACACTAACACATGGTGTGAAAATAATGGGGAGGGGGTGTACATGTCATGGTGATAGCAAACATCAAACATAGCAATCATCCTCACATCTCTCACTCAGTGCGTAAATGATACGATATCCACCGCTTTGATCACCCAATTCTTTGTTACGATCACTCTGCCCCATGGAGTCATGACGGCTCCACTGCACTGATCCGTAACCACTAACACTTTGTTGTGTCCACTCTGCCCTATGGAGTCATAACAACTCCACTGCACTGGCTCATAGCCTTGCTACGATCACTTTGCCCCATGGAGTCATAACAACCCCACTACACTGATCCATAGCCAATATCCGTCTCTTAGTGGTGAATCAAAGCTATAGACCTTGATAACCCCTTAGCACACGTCCCGCAGCAAAGTCCAACTCATGAAGTTAACCCGTTGGTTCCCGTCTGGATCCAGAGTAACAACTTCCCATTTGGACTACTTTTGCATCTCGGGATTTGGTCTTCTTCGGATTGGTTCGTTCCTTCTTTTCGCCCTCATTTTGGTTCGATCATGCATATTCCAGGTCGGTATGTGATACATACTCCAGCTCGTGGTCATCATGTCTGCTCGTGGGAGGCTCCCTGGTCCGGTTCGTGATGCAGCTCCGGTTCGGGTCGTGATGATACTCCGATTCAGGCTCGTGGTAGTGCTCCGGTTCGGGTCGGGCCTCCATCATCGGTTCGTGAAAGGTGGTTCGAGTCGGGGCTTCAGGCGCGAGCAGATCGTGAGCTACTAGTCGGGTCGGTTCAGGATTTACATGCCGGGTCGGGTCGTGACACACACTTCACGAGTGGAGAGGGCGATCTGATCCGGTCCAAATTCCTGCAACTTTTCCAGCAAGCTATTTACGCCATATGACGGCGTTTTCGACCATTCTAACTTCTCTATGCAATCACAAAACATTCCAAATAGTAATAGAAACATAGAGAATCGACCATAAACGCCAAAATAACAATTTAACATATCAAACATACCCAAAACCCGTGTTTTCCCCTTAATCATGTTTAACCATAACTAATGATGGGATTAGCAAAACATATCCAAATTAATCCAAATTTCTATCAGAGCCCTAAAATATTATTTTAGAATTTTACAAACTTTTCCAGATTTTTCTAAGCCATAATTTCAATAATTATCACTAATCACCCCTAATTAGCTGTAATAAGTGAAAAACAATGCAAATCACTCACCTTAGCCACAAATAAAAGTTTAAATCCGAAACTCTACTGTTTTGGGTCGAGTTCCTATGTAACACAGCAACTCCAACTCTGATTTGGTGATGATTTGCCTTGATTTGATGCTGATTAGGCTAATATATGCTTAAACGGTGATTTGGAGGTGATTTAGAAGGTGGAGGCCATTGTTAGGATTGAAGAGAGGTAAGTGGCGGCTAAGAAAATGACCTAACTGATTTCAGCCTCCCCATAACCCTAATCCGGAAATGGGTTATGGGCCTAGCTACTAATCACCTTAATTAGGCCCGGTTAAGCTGTTTTTCACCTTCCAAACCTTATTTCAGCCATATCTCCCAAACGGAAAGTCCGTTGGCTACTGTGACCATTCTACGGAAAGGTAAACCATCATCCCCATCCAATGGAAGTGGTTTTAGGTCAAAATTCCTTACCAATCAAAAGTTATAGGCGAAACAAGATTTGCCAGGGGTAAAATAGTCATTTAAAAATCGGCAAAAATCGTGAACATGGGAAATGACCCCAATAGTCGTTCTCCAAAGTTACACGACTACACGACCTCATACGAAAATGAAATAAGTATTCTACGATCCTTCTTCGATGCGTAGAATGCAAGTCGTTATATTCTCCCCCCCTTAAGAAATTTCGCCCTCGAAATTCCTTAACTAAGAAACAACAATGGGTCCTGCATGCCTATCAATCATTTGCAACAATCAAACATACATAGCAACATAACAAGCCTATCCTAGCGTGTGGTTTACTAATAAGAGGATAACTAAATGGTCGTTAAAATCTTACCAGGCAAAGAGTTCTGGATACGTCTTCCTTATGCTCTCCTCTATTTCCCAAGTACAGTCATTCTCATTCTCGCACCACTGAACCTTGACTAGTTTCACCGCCTTCCTTCGAAGTTGCTTCGTGTCGTACTCAACAAGACGGATCGGTCTGCGGTTCCCAACCGCCTTGGGTTCTACTTCGATGTCATCTAATTGATCCGGTGAAATAGTCATATCGGAGTCATGCACGAACTTCCTTAACTGGGAAACATGAAATACGTTGTGAACTCCCGCCATCTTGTCAGGTAATTCAACTTTATATGCTAAATTTCCAACTTGTTCGAAAACTTGGAATGGACCAACAAATCTTGGTGTTAACTTGCCTCTCCTACCAAATCGAATCATGCTCTTTAACAGAGAAATCTTGACAAACACCAAGTCGCCAACGGAGAATTTTAAATCTCTTCGCCTCTTATCAGCATAACTCTTCTTCCTATCTTGGGCAACCTTCATTCGCTGTTGGATAACCTTGACCTTGTCTGAAGTTTCTCTTATCACATCTGGCCCAAGAACGAATTTCTCACAGCGGTTTCCAACCAACGTGATGGTGAGTTGCACGGTCTTTCATACAAAGCTTCAAATGGAGCCATACTAATACTGGACTGATAACTATTATTATATGCGAATTCAACCAGACGTAAATGGTCATCCCACGACCCTCCAAAATCTAATATGCAAGCTCTCAAGAGATCTTCTAATACTCGATTCACCCTCTCTGTTAGACTGTCGGTTTGAGGATGGTACGCGGTACTGAGATGTAATTCTGAACCTAAAGCCTCTTGTTAGCTCTTCCAAAATCCACTAGTAAGCAACGGATCTCGTCCGCTCACATTGCCTTTGGGTATTCCATGAAATCTCATACCCACTTCACATACAGCTTCGCTAACTTAGATGTTGTTCTACTCGAATTGACGGGTATAAACCTTGCACTCTTGGTCAATCGGTCCACAATCACCCAAATGCTACCATGGCCTGATCTAGTCCTTGGTAACCCATCAATGAAATCCATTGAGATTTGTTCCCATTTCCATTCTGGAATTTCCAATGGTTGCAGCAAATCACTAGGCTTCTTTTGCTTGGCTTTAACTAGCTGGCAATTCATGCATTTGGATATAAACTTCCCAACGTCTCTCTTCATGCCTTCCTAGTAGTAGGTCTGCTTCATGTCTCGATACATTTTGTTACCACCGGGATGTATAGTTAGTTTTGAGTGATGACATTCTCTAAGCACTTCATCTCTCAATCCATTAACATTGGGCACAACTAGTCACGCATTCTTTCTAAGCCATCCATCTTGATCAAGCCCATACTTTTTCATCTCCTCGTTGATTCCCATTTCTAACTTGGAGATGATTTCTAATAGATTAGGATCGTCCCTCTGACTGGAACAAATCCGCTCAATCAAAGTGGGTCTGATCATCAAACTTGCTAGCAGTTCTGGATCCAATTCGCACTTTGGTCTGAAATCATACGCAGCGATATACTCCAGTTGCTTCCATTCTAGAAACAAAGCCCCTAAACTGGCATCTCTCCTACTCAATGCATCGGCTATCACACTGCCCTTTCCCGGTGCATATGCGATATCGAAATCATAGGAAGCCAAGAATTCTAACCATCTTTGCTGTCAAAGATTTAGATCCTTCTAAGAGAAGAGATACTTTAATGACTTATGATCGGTAAACGACTCGAATCTTTCTCCCAAGAGATAATGTCTCCACATCTTCAACGCGAACACGTTCGCTGCCAATTCCAAATCATGGGTAGGATATCTTTTCTCATGCTGTTTCAGTTGCCGACTAGCGTAAGCTACGACTCTTCCTCCTTGCATCAATACAGCAGCTAGTCCGGTACCACAGGCATCCGTGTATACTGTCATCTCTTCATTCCCTTTAGGAATGACTAACACTGGTGCACGCGTCAACTTTTCCTTTAGACTCTTGAATGCATTTTCACACCTTTCGTCCCAAACGAAAGCTTGATTCTTCTTGGTCAACTGAGTTAACGGTGCCACTATCTTGGAGAAGTCTTGGATAAACTTATGATAATATCCAGCTAATCCCAAGAAACTTCTTACGTCTGTTGCATTCAGACCAATCTTGTACCGTAGCCACCTTCGCAGGGTCCACGGCAATCCCATTCTCTGAAACAACATGGCCCAAGAATCTCACTTCCCTCCTCCAGAAGTGACACTTAGAAAATTTCGCTTTTAATTGGTGTTTCCTCAACACCTCCATCACTGTACTCAAATGTTCCTTGTGTTCTTCCTTAGCCCTCGAGTAAACCAAGATATCGTCCACGAACACAAGAACAAACTTATTCAATTGATCCCTGAATACCCTATTCATAAGATCCACAAAATATGCTGGTGCGTTGGTCATTCCGAATGGCATGACCAACCACTCATAGAATCCAGACGGCGTCCGAAAGGCCGTTTTAGGAATACTCGTAGCTGCTACTCGGAGCTGATGAAATCCTGTCGCGAGGTCCAACTGGAAGAACACTCTTGCTCCTTTCAGTTGATCAAACAAATCATCTATCCGTGGAAGAGGATACTTATTCTTCCTAGTCACTTTATTCAACTCGCGATAGTCCACACATAAACGAAGGGAACCATCTGCCTTGGTAGCAAATACAACTGGTGCTCCCCACTCAGAGACACTCCTTCGGATAAATCCCTTCTTCAAAAGATCGCTTACTTGCACCCCGAGCTCTCGCTGCTCCCTTGGCACCATACGACGAAGTGGCATTACTATAGGTCTGGCATCTTTCACTAAATCAATACGGAACTTAATCTCTCGGTGTGGTGGAAGTCCGGTCACTTCCTCGAAGATATCCGGATACTGGCCAGCAATGGGAACCCCTGATAACTCGTCCTGTGGAATGTCAAGGGAATTTAGAAAACTAGCCATCACCTCATCGCTAGGTAGGCCACCAAACACTACCCTCTGCCCATCATCCGCCCTAATAATCACCGAAAATCCCTTACAGTCTACCACCACCCCATATCTTTGGAGCCAATTGACTCCCAAAATAATGCCAAACCCAGTAAAGCCCAAAACAAAGCAATCACAAGAAAACATACATCCATACTCAATAAGACCAAATTATGACAAATCATGCTAAGGCTAGTCGAACCACCAATCGGGTTTGTCACCACTAAAGGTCTATCAACTATCTCGGGTTCCAATCCCAACCTATCTACCAGGTCACTAGATATGAAGGAATGGAAAGCTCCAGTATCAAACAATACTCGAACAGGAACATCATAAATAGAAAGCATACCTTGAATGACGACATTCTTTCCTTTCCCCGCCGCAGTTGGTGCATTCGACGAAGAAGGAGCAGCATTGATAGCATATGCTTTCACAATCTGCTTCTCTTTCAGAGGTTGTGGACACTTATCCTTGTGATGTCCCACTTGGCCGCAGTAGAAGCACTTCCTATCCGCTGGCTTTACTCGACATTCTTTAGCCTAAGGGCCCTTCTTGCCATAGCTAAAGCACTCAACATCTTTCTTATCTTTCTTTTTCTGACCATCCTTGGTCTAACTCTACTTCCTTTTATTCTGAGAATTATTCTTTGCTCCACCGCTTGCTTGCGGATTTGGCCCCTCTGCAGATGCAACAACGACTTCAGCCTTGGGCTTAGGATAAAGGCTCTCCGATCTCAATGCTTTCCCAACAATCGATTCAAAAGTCTCATCAATATGGTTTATAAGACTTTCCCTCAGGTATTGATCTAAGCCTTTTATGAACTTATCACTCTTCTTCTCGGGAGTGTCAATGAGGGATGATCCATACTTAGATAAAGTATCGAACTCAACAATATACTCCGAGACTGCCCTACCATTCTGCTTAAGCTCCAAGAACTTCCTAAACAATTCTGATTTCTGAGCAGCTGAGATAAACTTATCACTGAATCGGGCCTTGAACTGATCCCAAGTAACTTGATCCTCAGGGGTAGCTGCCTTAATAGCATTCCACCAATTCATAGCCGTCCTTGCAGTTGATGGGATGCTAGCATCCTCTTCATTGCGTCTTCGATTCCCAGATCCTCGAAGATACGCTCACAACTATCAAGCCAATTCTGAACTTCTATAGCTGATTCCGTTCCGTGGAACGTCTTCCTACCAAGACTAGTGTAGTCCTTACAGAGCTTGGCGAAATCGGCCCTAGGCGCCTGCACCGCTGCACCACCACCATTTACAGCATTAGGAGATGCCCTCTGAACATCCCTAAGCATCTCTCTCATGAAGTCAGTGAACATCGTCCTCATATCAGGAGCATTCCTATTATTGGCTCCTGAACCAGTATTCCTCGTATATCGGCTCATCGTTCAATCTGTTAAGGAGAAAACGATTAACCATCTCTTCAGTGGTGCCAGTGCAGTGCGACTCCATCCTTAGATATACTAATAGTATATATATATATTGAAAACCCAAAATATAATAAATACGCGCTCTCATATACGTACTATCTCTCCCTGGTGTCTTTCCCTAGGTTAACTACGCAACCTAGAGCTCTGATACCAAGTGTGACGGTCCGCCCCACACCAACCGACATTTCCAATGAAACGCGTTGTGCCTATGTCCAACCAGCACAGGACGGTCGTCAAAAGAAAAGAAATAAGGTGATGAATCAACAAGGAACCTGTAGTACATCTTACAGCGCATGGAACAAAATATAATAATAACAAAACTTGATATAAAACAGGTGAGACAGTGCATAAGCTGAAAACTAAATCATCATAGTAGCGGAAAATTAAAATACAGCTTATGATCCAAACCATCATTATTACAACTTTTAAAACTGTCTCTAAAGCAAAACAGGAAGGTACACTACTAATGCCCAAAGTAGTGACCAGCAACAACACAGGGAGTACATATGGAAATAATACGTGTAAGCCTCCTGCTCATCTCCGGACAGCTACTCATGCATAACCAGCTAATCTGTCTCTAGTCTGCTCGTTTAGGAGAAACCAGAGTAATAAGCAGCAACAACAGAACAATAACATGTATACATAACCATACCTGAACCTGGACCTGCAACCAAAGAGTTAGTACAACAGGATGTACAATACTCTAAGGCGACACTAATACATGGTGTGAAAATAATGGGGAGGGGGTGTGCATGTCATGGTGATAGCAAACATCAAACATAGCAATCATCCTCACATCTCTCACTCAGTGCATAAAGTATATGATATCCACCGCTTTGATCACCCAATTCTTTGTTACGATCACTCTGCCTCATGGAGTCATGACGGCTCCACTGCACTGATCCGTAACCACTAACACTTTGCTATGTCCACTCTGCCCCATGGAGTTATAACAACTCCACTGCACTGGCTCATAGCCTTGCTACGATTACTTTGCCCCATGGAGTCATAACAACCCCACTACACTGATCCATAGCCAATATCCGTCTCTCAGTGGTGAATCAAAGCTATAGACCTCGATAACCCCTTAGCACACGTCCCGCAGCAAAGTCCAACTCATGAAGTTAACCCGTTGGTTCCTGTTTGGATCCTGAGTAAAAACTTCCCATTTGGACTACCATTGCATCTCGGGTTTTAGTCTTCTTCGGATCAGTTCGGTCCTTCTTTGCGCCCTCGGTTCGGTCCGGTCATGCATATTCCAGGTCGGTCTGTGATACATACTCCAGCTCGTTGTCATCATGTCTGCTCGTGGGAGGCTCCCTGGTCCGATTCGTGATGAAGCTCCGGTTCGGGTCGTGATGATACTCCGATTCAGGCTCGTGGCAGTGCTCCGATTCGGGTCGGGCCTCCATCATTGGTTCGTGAAAGGTGGTTCGAGTCGGGGCTTCAGGCGCGAGTAGTTCGTGAGCTACTAGTCGGGTCGGTTCGGGATTTACATGCCGGGTCGGGTCGTGACACACACTTCACGAGTGGGGAGGACGATCCGATCCGGTCCAAATTCCTGCAACTTTTCCAGCAAGCTATTTATGCCATACGACGATGTTTTCGACCATTCTAACTTCACTAAGCAATCACAAAACATTCCAAACGGTAATAGCAACATATAGAATCGACCATAAACACCAAAATAACAATTTAACATATCAAACATACCCAAAACACGTGTTTTCCCCTTAATCATGTTTAACCATAACTAATGATGGGATTAGCAAAACATATCCCAATTAATCCAAATTTCTATCAGATCCCTAAAATAATATTTAGAATTTTACAAATTTTTCCAGATTTTTCTAAGCCATAATTTCGCTAATTATCACTAATCACCCCTAATTAACCATAATAAGTGAAAAACAATGCAAATCACTCACCTTAGCCACAAATAAAACTTTAGATATGAAACTCTACTGTTTTGGGTCGAGTTCCTATGTAACACAGCAGCTCCAACTCTAATTTGGTGTTGATTTGCCTTGATTTGATGTTGATTAGGCTAGTATATGCTTAAACGGTGATTTAGGGGTGATTTAGAACGTGGAGGCCATTGTTAGGGTTGAAGAGAGGTAAGTGGCGGCTGAGAAAATGAAAAATAAATCGTTTCCTAACATATTTCATCCTCCTCATAACCCTAATCCCGAAATGGGTTATGGGTCTAGCTGCTAATCACCCTAATTAGGCCCGGTTAAGCTGTTTTTCACCTTTCAAACCTTATTTCAGCCTTATCTCCCAAACGGAAATTCCGTTTGGCTATTGTGACCAATCTACGAAAAGGTAAACCATCATACGAATCCAATGGAAGGGGTTTCAGGTCAAAACTCCTTACCAATCAAAAGTTATAGGCGAAACAAGATTCACCAGGGGTAAAACAGTCATTTAAAAATCGGCAAAAATCGTGAACATGGGAAATGATCCCAATAGTCGTTCCCCAAAGTTACATGACTACACGACCTCATACGAAAATGAAATAAGTATTCTACGATCCTCCGATGCGTAGAATGTGGGTTTTTACACATAACGTTATTAGGTTAAGTTTGTGGGCCTATATGTAAATATTACCCACCTCCTCAGATTTACTTAACCCACCCACTGTCCAACCACTTTTACTTAACCCTAACCTTAGTTCATAATCATATAATCCCTATGGATTAGATTTGGTTAAGTAGTCCAATTTATTAGCATGTCCATTTATGGTTTATAATGGGCTAGACCTCCCACATTAGCCTATAACTTGCGGATGCTGGATATGCCGGTCGGGTCCGGACAGTCTTACTCCACCAGTTAGGTCCCTCGTGTCTTAGCCCGATTCGTATTTGCGCACTTAGACCTCTCACATTAGGTTCAACATTAGTGGTTGCTGGATATGCCGATCGGGTCCGGGCAAACTTCCACCACTAATGCAACCTAACCTCGTGTCATAAGTGCAATTACAATTTCTAATTGTAATTATTAGACATTTCATTCTTATCCAATTCTTACCTATGTCTTTATACGTAATTATGTCCCCACTTCCCCATTTTGAATTATATGTCCTATTCATATAAACATTTATGCCAATTGTAACCTTTTTCCCCCATTCCCTAACTAACGCATTCACATATATTTGGTGGCATCTAGGCTAGAAAGTAGCCTAGTCATAAACAATAAAAAGGGAAAAGTGATAAGGAAATAGTGATCATTCTAAAAGTGACGTAAACATATATACTGGCATAGACAAGTAATAGGCATAATAAGGTGGACATAAAAATAGATATAGTAAAAAGGGTAATGATAAAACTAGATCCAATATACTTAGGATGAACAGATCCAAATAAGAATTTATATGTCTAATAATGACATATCTCAATTAATCACAATATGATGATCTAGATCTAAACAAAGGTTCAATTGTCCATATAATGATAATCCCAAATTAACCACAAACTTGACAAAGATTCAGATCCATAAAGGTGACATGATAAACTAATCACATGTGAATTAGATCTATAAAAATAGATCTAGCATAATAAAGTTTGAGATCCAAGAATAACATAGGTTTATGATTCAAGACAGATCCAAATCACAGTACTATCACGTTATACTTTTTGTCATTTAAATCTAAAAGTAACCTAGAACTCACAGTGTTTGGCTAAGAAGATAGAACTAGAAAAGAAGCTTGTTGGGTTGTAGATCTACACTTGAATCTCTAATTTATTTGCAAAGTTGATAGTTGTAGAAGATAGGATCCGTCTTAGTTCAAACACCAACAACATTTGGCCTCCATGATTTCCAATGAAGAAAGCAGAAGAAATGAACACATCTTTATAGCTGCCAGCACCTCTAAAACCGACTGCCACGTCAGCCCTAGGGGTGTCAACACCCCTGTAGGGGGGTTGACCCTGGTGTCGACACCCCTTAAGGGGGGTCGACCCCGGTGTCGACACCCCTCTAGGGGGGTCGACCACTTAGAGCAGGAAATTTGCCACCTTCTGCCATTTTGATTTTTGAACGCTTTTGAATAAGGTTCTAACTCATATCTGACTCATATGTATATATATATTTCTTCTACGCGTATACAAACTTAAAACCCTCATAATTTCTTCATACAGTGTCCGTTTTACGCAAATCAAATGTCTATCTTGACCAGAATTTCGAGACGGATGCAATAGCTCAATCTGTTTCCCTTAATTCCAAATATTAAATTAATTATTATTTAATTTTTTCTGTTTAAAGTTAACAAAATTAAGGGGTGTTACGGGTTACATATGTCAAGGTATATCTACGCAGCACACAAGATCCACTCAAACATAAGCATCTAACCAATGGGGTGGATATCCAAGTCAATCGCCCACTAGTGTTTTTAGGATAAAGTCCCAACGAGGTGGCATTCTCGGTCACTTATGGTCCTATTAAAGTTGGATTCTTACGATCTCTTATAACCCTGAGGCGGACCCTTAGCCCTTAAAGACCCAGTCCTTGTACGTTAATGTTCTTAAGTCTATTCTCTCATTTGTAATATGTGAAGTTATATTGCGAAAGTTACTACTTAACTGATATTACCCGGTAGGACATCTATGTCGCTTAAGACTTCCCTTAGACAGTTGGTGAGCCTACAATGATCACATATCCTTCAATTACCAATCTGTCCCTTGTTGAGCCCTTACAAGCTTCTAGAGGAAGTGGACATCCCCATGAACTACCCTACTCCGTAACCGTTTTATGCCTAACCACTTTTAGAGAAGGAGGACCCAAAGGCCCACTTCAAATCTAATAAGGGTGGGTCTCATGAATTTGGTTTCTCTCCAAGGAATAAATCTTCGGAGGGATCCTAGTCCTAACCACTTAAGACCCAAACTAGATAAAAAGAGAGTCAGTCACTTAAGACCTTCTCAAAGCGTAGTCAAACTACTTATTTTCACACGCAATAGACTTATATATATATATATATATATTATATATATATATAGAGAGAGTTATATATATACACATAACTCTCTCTATATATGTATACACACAGACCAGACCTCTCACATTAAACCAACACACCTGTAGATGCTGGATATGTCGGTCGGTTCCGGGCAGACTTTTATACAAGTTGTTTTAACCTCGTGTTTAATGTGCTAAGTTTTTGAATGGCCCACGACACCTAGAAATCTCACATTAGTTAGGTCTACTTGTGGTTGCTGGATTTACCGGTCGGTTCCGGGCAGGCTTCTACCACAAATTGAAACTAACATTGTGTCTATATGTCACTATTTATTTATATTTGAAGCCATTCTACGCACACACAAGGAAACAAATATATTTATTATCGTGACATTTCAAATTCAAATTCTAACCTAATCGCGTTTATTACGCTAATACAACGTTAATTACGTTTATATAAGTATAATAATAATAACGCCTAATTAACGTAAACATTCGTATAAACGGGGAAACATTCTAACGAGGTGGCAATTGTCATTTTGTCTGAATGAAGGCATACAAGTTAGGTTTTCCATACTTTTATGGCAACAACTTAAGCATGATGGCATAATGACAATATAACAAATACCAGTTAATGGAAAATATACATACACAAAAATTTCAACTTGCATTCTAGGATTGTTGGAATGATTTCAATATTAGATTAAAAATAGAGTATTACATTCACTTATGCTTGTATGTTTATAATCCCTATTTCACCGAATTCACCCTTTTTGGCGTTACGCACATAAAAATGCTTACATTTAATCTATTTCAATTTTGAATGCGTTTGAATTCAAAGTAGGATCCAAACCCAAACCAAATCATGAAATAATCAAATCTAAGCCTTTTTAAGTTACACTCAATGGTAAATGAAAGTGAATTACATAAAATAGAAACAATAGTAGCAACACCCATAATCATTTTTAATCCAATACAAAAACCAAAAATCCACAAAACCCAATTAATCATGACAATTCATAAGCAATTACAAGATAGAGAATTTTGGGGTTTTAATGTTTACATTATCGAATTTCCATATCCTCATCGCATATCTATTCACATGACAATCTATTAAAAACATGAATATGCCTTAAGTAAACCATATTCCACTCACAGATCTAAGCGGAATAGAGAGAAATCTATGGTAGATCTAGATATGCAATAATTCTTTACCTTCAAACATGCTCCAGTAATCCTCCTAATAATATACATATAAGAGACATACATTATATCTTATACATATATGTTTATGCTAAATTCCAGAATACTATACTTATGTAAATTAGAATAGAGAGAGATTAAGAATAGAATTAGAGAAATAGAAGAAAACCTTAACCTATTTCTTTATTTTCTCTAGAATTTAACAATGGTGGAGAGGTAGCATGGAGGCAGAGATGGAGAATGATTAAGGTTTTAATAGTGTGATAGGAGGGGTATATATAGTTGCCCGTGTGAGCATAGACCGTTGAATTACTTAGAATTAATCCAAGCCTTTAATTTATATATATCCTCTAAGAAAAACCCTAACCGGCTAGATTTATTGAGCTGTACAGCCGTTGAGCAGTCGACCCCTAGCGGTCGACCAACGGTCGACACCTTTTAAAGGGGGCGGTCGACCCCTTCGTGGCTGGAGTGCCCAATAAGGCTGCGTTGCTGAGTTGTTTATTTTATTTAATATGTTCCTTAATCTCTTAATCTTATTCCGTATATTGCATATACTTTGTCCCCCTGATCTTATCCCTAATTCAAAATTTGAATTCTCCCTCTTTATTTTGAATTTATAATTTGAACACAATATATATTATTCATATATATATATATATATATATTTTGCGTTCACTGTCCAAATTCATTTGTTCATAACTTCCTCATACATTGACCGTTTTCAACATATTATATATGAAAAAGATGTAGAATTTCACCACGAATCCAAGTAAAAGAATTTCGTAGCCAAATTTCTAAAGCTGCAAAATCTCATTTTCCAGCCATATTATTCAATTGCTTATTTTTTATTTTCTAATTATTATTAAAACTTATGAATTTTACGGGGTGTTACATTCTCCCCCCCTTAAAATAGTTTCCGTCCCGAAATTTGTTTAACAGACAAAAAAATACAACTCGCTCGAAACATCCATGTTGTACACCCATGTTATTTATAATTCATCTATAAGCATCCATGATTCGCAGTGATTATGAACTGCAGACCCACTAAAGTGAGCTCCACCCTAGTATGTAGGTGTAATAAGTGATGCAATATGTATGCAAACAACCTAAATATGCATATATTTCTATATGGGTAGTCGGTGCAAATGGTGTTGCATCCATTTCCTAACATCTAATCTAACAATTACGATGCATCCATAAACGATTAGTTTGATGAAAAGTTACCCGTGAAAAGCTCTCGGTAAGTTTGTCTTATCTTATCCTCGGTCTCTCACGTGCTTTCCGCAGGGTCATTTCCCCTTAGTACTCGGACAAGGCGAACAGTTTTGTTGCGGAGTCTCTTGATTCCATGCTCTACAATCCTTGTAGTGGCACGGGGAACCCTGGAATCTAACTCGAATTTTTCTATGTCCCCAACTTCATCAAGCTCGAGTCTGATAGCAGAATCATGACGGCATTTCCTTAGATGAGATACATGAAAAACATTATGGATTCCTGATAGATGCTCTGGGAGATCCACTCGATAATCCAAAGATCCTATCTTCTCAATGATACTAAAAGGCCCAATAAATCTGGAAGCCAACTTACCAGTCTTCCCAAACTGAACAGTTTTCTTAAGAGGGGATACTTTTACGAACACCAAGTCTCCAACATTAAGTTTAAGTTCCCTCCTTCTCTTATCGGCATACGATTTCTGATGGTCTTCGGCTGCCTTCATCCTCTGCCTAATCAAAGATATTCTCCGTGGATTCACAGACGAAGTCTAGTCTAAGTATAACCTTGTCGGTAGTCTCCCACCAACAAGTTGTTGATTTGCATGGCCTCTCGTATAACACTTCGAAAGGGGACATACCAATCATCGCTTGAAAACTATTATTATAGGTGAACTCCACAAGCGGTAAGTGCTGCTCCCAAACTCCTCCAAAGTCGATGATGCAAACTCTGAGCAAGTCTTATAAGATTCTGTTTAATCTCTCTGTCTGTCCATCGATCTGCGGATGATAAGCTGTGCTCAAGTTAAGGGTCGTCCCCAATGCTACTTGTAGGGTTCTCCAAAATTCGCTTGTGAATAAGGGGTCTCTATCACTCACGATACTCAACGGGATACCATGTAGTCTGACTATCTCTTTGACATATAATTGGGCTAAGGAGGCTGCAGTCCTTATCTTCTTGACTGGTATAAAATGGGGGCTTTTGGTCAAACGATCTACCACAAACCAAATGGCCTCATTCCCTTTTTGGCTTTTAGGAAGTCCATCTATAAAGTCCATGAAAATATGTTCCCACTTCCACGTGGGGATTTATAAAGGTAACAATAGTCCTCCGGGCTTCCCTTGCTCTGCTTTTACTTTTTGGCACGTTAATTATTTGGCAACGAACTTGGCTACTTCTCTCTTCATTCCTTTCCAATGGAGATTTCTCTTCATATCTTTATACATTTTATCCCCACTAGGATGCATGGTCAATTTTGACCTATGGCACTCCTCTAGAATTTCTTTCCTCAACCCTTCATCCTTAAGGACGTAAAGTCGTCCATCCCAAAGTAAACTCCCATTGTTGCTGATCGAATACCTAACCGAATAGGGAAAGGTCTCTTTCTTTCCCACTTTCATCTTTATGCCTCTTAATTCCTCATCTAAGTCTTGTGCGCTTTGGATCCTTTCTCTTAGGGCATGTCTAATTATCATAGCCTCAAGAAAACCGTTAGAAGTGGTTGGTGAGGGTTGCAAATTAAAATTAGCGAGGAACTGTAATTATTTCCATTCTAGGATTGCATTCAAAGTCGCATGTTTCCTACTTAAAGCATCTGCCACAACATTCAACTTGCCCGGGGTATACAGAATCGTGAAGTCAAATGAGGCGATATACTGAATATGGTCAATATTTATCACATTGTATGCTTCGAGCTTGGAGCCAGTATTAGTTCTTGTTGAAATGCACTTGAGAATTGCAGATTATACTTCGCAAACCATAATGTTGACAAGTATTCATGCACATGTATATTCTTATTTTTAATGTGAATTAATAGTGAGGAATAAGTTTTCATTTTTAATTCACTGCTTGAGAATTATGTGCTTGGGAATTTCTTGCTATGTTTCCAGTGCTACGTATTCACTGCTTGAATTGGATCGGTGTATATTTGCATATTAATTAAGCGTATTTTTTTCTTGGCTGGGTACATCCTCCTAACCATGAATTGGCCTCCTGATTTCATGCTACACTGGTTTCATATGCACCAAATGCTGTGTCACATAAACTTTCAAGCTATAAGCTAAGGTAAAACACATTTAAATTTTAATATTTTCATTTTTGCAAGCTGAGTTCGAACTGAGTTGACTCAGTTTGCAAACCGAGCCGCCTCAGTTTTTGTGAACCGAGGCGCCTCGGTTTTCGCGAACTGAGGGACCTCAGTTTTCGCGAAAACTGAGTAGACTCATTTTGCGAAAACTATGTCGACTGAGTTTTCGCGAAAACTCAAAATCATAGAAAACTGAGTTTTATAGACTTAGTTTTCACGAAAATTAAGCCAACATATATTGAAAAGCGTGACTTAGTTCGTAAAAATTAAGTTGCCATGGCTTCAAAATCGTAGAAAGGGTGGTCCAGTTTGTAAAAAGTTACAGTTTCATTATAGGATTTGTTATTCCACGTAAATTGTGGGCCAGTATATGGGATTGGTAAAAGTTAAATGAGGTAATGGGTGGGCCAATGAGGAGATTTGACTGAAAGAAAGAGGGATGCTTCCAAGCTTTTAGGAAGCTTTGTACATGAAACTCAAATCCTCCTACACAACCGTGGGAGATTATAATGTAGAATGGGTAGGTAATCAAAAATAATCTTGTACCAGCAGTTTTAGGCGTGATGCTTGAAAGTGGACGTGCTGTTGAGTTTGTGATATTTTGAGATGGTTGTCGACTGACTAATACCAAATGATCAGAGATCTGCCACAGGGAAGTTATTGATGATCATGATCATGCCCAAATCACCTTAAGCTATTCAACTTAATTTTTATGAATGCAGCCTTAGTGTTTGCGATTGAAAATTAAGCACTAGTTTTATAGACTCAGTCTTCAACTACTGTAGATGGCTTTAGTTTCCTTGAATTTCTTCATTCACCACTACTTCCTACGTGGAGTGAAAATCCTTATTTTCTTTGGCTTCTGCATTTTCTTTATCCTCTGCATTTCCTTTTTCTTCATGTGGTTTCCCCTCAGTGCGCAAAGCATGAGCTTCATCATTGATGACGGCTTTTACAAGTTTTTGATCTTTTGCAGGACCACTGCTATGATCAGTTTTTGATTTTTGCGTCATCTTCTTAGCTTCACTGATATTACAGCTATTCTTCAGATTTGAATTTTTCTTATGTCACGATCGAGTATGTTGTTGTATCAAAATATATTGGTACATCTTGGTAAATGTAAGCAATCATTGGTTCTTAACTATAAAACTGAGTCTATAAAACTGAGTCACTTTCTACGATATATGGCAACTTAATTTTTATGAACTCACCCTTAGTGTTTATGAAAACTGGGGCGACTCAGTTTTCGCGAAAACTGAGTCAACTAAGTTTGCGATTATCGAGGCGGCTCAGTTTTTGCGAACACCGAGTCGGCTCAGTTTTTGCGAATACCAAGGCGGCTCAATTTTTGCGAAAACTGAGTCTCGACTCAGTTTTTGCAAACTGAGTCGACTTAGTTTGCAAAACTGAGTGGAGCCTCAATTTTTACAGTGCACTTGTTATGAATACACTTTTTAGTTATCACTTTTTTCTATGCACTTGTTATAAATACACTCAGTTTTGTTTTTTATAAATATATTTGTTATTTATCAGTTTTGCAATTTGTTATTTTTTTTAAAATGAGTGCAATTATATTTTGTAGGAACTTGTGGAAGAGGAGGAAAAAAGAATTTGGAATGTAATGGCAACGAGAAAGCAAATATGTGTGATCTTGACAATGATCCTATCTCCAAAGATTTTGGTTCTGATAAAAAGAACAATTATTTTCATGCAATTAGCTTCACTTCTTTCGTAAAGTAAGCAAAGATGTTACAAGCTTTAGATAATAGAAGTTTTGATCCCGAAGCACCGATTTACGATGGTCCTCAAAACGGACATTACAAGCTTTGTGAATTTTTGGATGAAGGCTTTATGGTATGGTCCACATTTCACCTTCGCACTGTCTAGAATTCTATGTATCTTTAGTAAAACTTTGTATTTCCTTTTATAATTTGACCATGATATTAGTGTATTTTGAAATTGGAAACATGTAACAAATATTTGAGGATTATGCAAATGTGACATTGTTGAATTTGAAATATGGAAGTGTACTAAATCTTATATTGAATTGATATGTTGAGTTATCTATGTGCTTGGAAATCATAAAGACATGTTATACTCATTTATAAGTGTTAGCAATGAATATGTTTGTACCACTCATAAGTGTTACCATATCTTATGGTTTCAACATTTATAAGTGTTAGCAATAAATATGTTTGTAACACTTATAAGTGTTACAATATCTTATGGTTTCAACATTTATAAGTGTTTGCAATTATTCTATTTGTAACACTTATAAGTGTTACAAATTTGGCTGGCCAATTCCTCACAGGCCATTGGTAACACTTAAAAGTGTTACAGAAATTATTTGTAACACTTATACTGGTTTGGAATCCGCTATTTTGGTGTAGTGTATATTAAAACATTCTTTTTAAACTGGTGTGCTTTATGATTCTTACTTATCAACAATTTAAACCTTAATATTATACTAGTGCTCACGGTGTAAATTTTTTTTCTTACATGTGACTAATCACTTTAATCCTTCTTTACTTCTTTCGAGTTACTAACCAAAATATGTAAATCACCTTTACAATTTCGAAAGGAAGAAAATTGAACATACAATGATATATTGCCTAAATAATTAGTTTAGCAAGTGATTTGATTTACAAACCAGAGTCCTTCTAAAATTTACAGGAAACAAAATAATTTTCTAGATTTCTTTTTCCTTTTCATGAATGAAAACCAGGGGGATATTTACCTCAGTATCTTCTATTTCTTGGCAAAGTCAAATTTAAGGTTTCTTTCTAGAAATACCCAGTTTTAGTAGTGTTAAATTTGGCAACATATAAGGCTAGAAATTTCGAATACTTTCTTAGGCAGCAAGCAAATCGTATGATTTGTTTCCAGAAATGCAAAGAGAATCCCACAAGTATTTTTGATAATATCAATTCACATATTTGATTTCTTCAAGAATTGAGCAAGCCATTTTGGCATGGTAAGTGACCCCAAACTAAGTAAGTACTTCAGTATAAAATAGACAATTTCATGCATGTAAAAAATATATATGCATGCGAGTACATGTATATACATAAACTCGAAATGTGGGTGAAACGTATGTGTTTCTAGATTTTCGCCTTGAGGTAAGGGTTCACTGGTTCAATTGCAACTAATTAACATTCCAGGCACAACATAGAATGCACAAATCATGTGTACAAGCTAAATGGTATAGTGAATAATTTATTTAATGGTTCAAACGTCAAGGGTAGCAGGGGTACTAATATTTTCCTTCTGCACATATACATACATACGTGTATGTATATATACATATTCCGATGAATTTCCCTAAGCAAAATCAGGTCAGCTCAGCAAGATAAATTGCAACAACAACAAAATGAAAACATCAAGTGACTATCAACTAGACAGTTTAATAAATCAGGTCAGCTCAGCAAGATAAATTGCAACAACAACAACATGAAAACATCAAGTGACTATCAGCCAGACAGTTTAATACCAAGGCTATAAATTTTCATACTGTTTAATTTCAGCTGAAATTAAATTACTTGAATTAAGATCAATCGTGAGTGGTAACTCACCTATAGCCATGTCGAAGGGTAAGGCCGGTGCGAACTTCGATAGTGAAGGCTCGGCTTTAAATTCGTGGTGCTAGCGGTGCTTCAGGTCGACTTCGACTGAGAAGGAGGCGGTTACGGTGGAGAGAAGAACGATTTCTGGTGGAGAGGAAAGGGGCGCTGGTGGTTTCAGAATTTGTGGCTGGCGCTGGAGGTTTCAAAATTTGTGGCTTCTGGTTTTTGATCAACAGAAGGAGGAGTTTTGATTTGGGGAAAGTTTTTTATTTTAGGGGAAGTAGGGATTCGACAATTAAAAAGCAGAAAGGAAGAATGATTTTTTCAAAATGAATTGGGGAAAAGGAGCGATTTTTGCGGATAAAAATTGGGGAAGGGCGACATTTTTATAGAAGTGAATTCAGTGGATGACAACAACGTAAATCATAGGGTTGTAGGGTGTCTGCATATTACAGGAAATAGGTACGCGCGAGTTTATATCAGGTTGGTAGTATTTAAGGTAGACGATAAACGATATTTAAATAAATTTTTAACTGTACCATAAATTCTCCTTGAATGCTTTATCTTCGTACCACCAACACAACAAAAATTATACTATCTCTTCGTTTTTGCGCTCTGGATTCAATAAAATTATTCTGGTTGTATTCCGACTCCATCTGTATACAACATTATTTTTATTTCTAAATTATTTATCGGTTCACTGATTTAATTTCATTCATTCACCAAGAATTCTGTTTCATCCCAAATTTGAAATGTTAAATTAAATTTCCCTCATACACACAAATACACACATATCTAAGCTGATTTTCATATATTTCAATAAATAAAATTTCCAATGTTAATAACGTTTTATTTTTAATTCCTATCGTTTATATTTTCCAATCGAATTTTAAATCCGTTTCAAATATCTGACCAAATTCAATCCAAATACTCAACATTAAATATTTGATTTTCAACTAACCATTCTGAACTAAATATTGAATTCAATTCCAACCATATATTCGATTTTTAATTTTTAATTCAAGTATCAATATAAAATTGATTATTCATAGTTAAATCTTTAATTAATTCCATATATCAGTTGTCGAAATTTCTGAGCCGTTACAACCCCATTCTGAGGTACTTCAACGAATGAAACCTTTTTGTAACAACTCTGAAATCGGTTTATCTAACTCCCTTCTTTCCTTTGGCACCATATGCCTTAAGGGTAGTGCTACACGTCTAGCATCCCTTTCTAGGTCAATATGGAAGGAGATTTCTCTATAGGGCAGAAGTCCTGTGACTTCCTCGAAAACATCCAAGAACTCACAAACTATAGGGATAGAAGTTGGTCCTTTAGAACTTGGAGATAAGGAATATAATAAGGCTTTATCCTTGTTTCTAACATTACAAGGAATATTCAAACTACGTCCTTCTCGGCTCCTAAGACAAACAGTCCTCTTATCGCAATCTAGGACAACCCCATAAAACGATTGTCGGTCAATACCAAAGATATGGACATACCCCATAAAATCTAACGCGTACGCTTCGCAATGGAACTCAACATTGTCGACCTCCAACACTAAGTCATTGCATAACAACTCAAGATATTTAGATCCTCCGATAGGGTTGGCCACCTCTATCGGAATATCCGAGATAGATATGGAAAGATTCAACAAATTTACTAATCGCTTGGAGATAAAAGAATGGGTTGCTCCAGAATCGAACAATGTGTATACTACATTTCCAAAAACAGAGGTTATATCTTCGAGTGCGGGTTGCCCTTGGTCTCTTAGGGGATGGCTTTGAATTGGTACTACTTCTATTGCATAGTTCTGGCCTCTCTTGGCAACTTTGGGCTTTGGGCAGTCTTTGGGCATGTGTCCTTCTTCATGGCAGCTGTAACATTTTCCCTTGAATTCCTTTTTTCCAACGAGGTCCTACAATCCTTAGCCTCATGGCCCTTGCGGTTGCACCTAGCACATGTCTTTTTGCCCTTTTTGAATTTGTTCTTCTTCTTCTTGTTTTTCCACCATTCCTTCTCCTTATTTTTGTTGGAGCTTTCTCCTTTCTCTCCTTCTTTCTCCTCATTGGTGCTTTCAACCTTGCAAAGGGTAGCTGTCTATACTAAGGTCACAAAAGTTTCCCCAAATGTTACTTGGGCTTATAGGGTCTTTTTCAATGGAGAGTTTAGTCCTTTAACAAAACTAAGGGCTTTTTTCACGGGGGTGTCTACCACTCCCCTTCAAGACTTACATAACTCACTGAATTTGGATATATACTCTTGCAGGCTCAAGCTTCTTTGCTTGAGGTGGATGAATTTTTCTAGATGAATGGTCATTTCCGCCCTTGGTAAAAACTTTGCTTCAAAACAGGTTTTGAATTCGGCCCATGTAAAAATCTGGCTCTCGTTCTCCATCGATATTAAGTAACACAATTAGAGGGCCTCATCCTTCAAATGCCAGGCCATTATCCTCCTTTTTACTTCATCGGGCCAAGCAGTAGTCTCAAAGATTCTTTCACAGTCCATAACCCAAGATTGGGCACTAACAAAGCCTTCCTTTCCAGAAAACGATTTCCCTCCAAGATATGTAAAGGTCTTACAAAAGCGACAAAAATCAAAGGCCACTTCAGTGGTTGGAGCCGTTGGGGCAGGATTAGCGATAGGGAACTGTTCCACAGTACAGAGGTACTGCTGGAACCACAATGGCAAGTATCGGGGTCTTGCCTGGTTACCCTGCTCATTAGGATTTTCATCCATTCTACTATCTGAAAAGAAAAGGAAGAGTCCTTTAGTGGATACTCCAGAGATAGTATTTAAGCTGAAAAGGGAAGAAAACGATAAAGATGCCTAGTATAAATGTGTATTCTTATTGGGTATATATATATTATACTTATACATAGTTTGAAAAACCTTTTTCAAATTACAAATACACCTCTCATACGTATATTTCCCATATAATCGGTTAATCTATGCTTTGATACCAAATGTAACAACCCGCACAGAATGGGCCTAAATTTCAACCCAGAAAAGGCCCATCGAAACTTAGAGCCATTCTAAACGGGTCGTTGGTTTCTATAAGGATTACATTTGCACAGAATATAGATACACAAATACTTCGAATGGAAATCTCACACAGCAGAAAGAGAAAATATAATATTCAAATAAGATGTACCATTATTTAAAAACCACAGAAATACAACAGTCACAGTTACATCTGCTCAATTAGTACATCAAATAGTTCATTCTCATAAGATTCCAAAATAAGTAAACCAATAACTGCTAATAATAACATAACTACTTCGTCTTCTTCATCGGCTTCGATCATGACTTCATCCATGGCTCTACTGAGCTGTTGGATGTTAAGGAGAGGGGTCAGAACATAAAGTTCTATGTGACTGAAATATATTGTTACTTAATGTCCATACCCTATATTTTTTTGTAGGTTACATATGTCAAGGTATGTCTACACAGCACACAAGATTCACACAAATATAAGTATCTAATCAATGGGGTGGATATCCAAGTCAATCACCCATTAGTGTTTTTAGGGTAAAGACCCAACGAGGTGGCATTCTCAGTCACTTATGGCCCAATTAAAGTTGGATTCTTATGGTCTATTATAACCCTGAGGCAGACCCCTAGCCCTTTAAGACCCCGTCCAGGTACGTTAACGTCCTTAAGTCAATTCTTTCATTTGTAATATGAGAAGTAGTATTGAGAACATTATTACTTAACTAATATTACCCAGTAGGACATCTATGTCGCTAAGACTTTCCTTAGACAGTTAGTGAGCATGCAATGGCCATATATCCTTCAATTACCAATCTGTCCCTAGTTGAGCCCTTGCAAGCTTCTAGAGGAAGTGGACATCGTCATGAACTACCCTACTCCGTTACCATTTTATGCCTAACCACTTTAAGAGAAGGAGGACCCAAAGACCTACTTCAATTCTAATAAAGGTGGGTCCCATGTCTTTGGTTCCTCTCTAAGGAATTAACCTTCGAAGGGATCATAGTCCTAACCACTTAAGACCCAAACTAGATAAAAAGAGAGTCTGTCACTTAAGACATTCTCAAGACGTAGTAAACCTACTTATTTTCACATGCAATAGACTTATATATATAATAATATATATACACACTAGACCTCTCACATTAAGCCGTGCACATGTAAATGCTGGATAAGCCGGTCGGTTCCGGACAGACTTCTATTGCAAGTTGTTTTAACCTCGTGTCTAGTGTATTACGTTTTTGAATGGCCAATGGCACCTAGACATCTCACATTAGTTGGGCCTACTTGTGGTTGCTGGATTTGCCGCTCAGTTCTGGGTAGGCTTCTACCACAAATGGCAAATAACCTCATGTCTATGTGTCACTATTTATATATATTTAAAGCTATTCTATATACGCACATACAAGGAAACAAATATATTTATTATGGGGACATTTCAAATCCAAGTCCTAACCTAATTGCATTTATTACGTTAATGCAACGTTAATTACATTGATTATGCTTATATAAGTATAATAATAATAGCGCCTAATTAATGTAAACATTCGTATAAACGGGGAACGTTCTAATGAGGTGGCAATTGTCAATTTATCCAAATAAGGGCATACAAGTTAGATTTTCCATACTTTTACCGCTTCAACTTAGGCATGATGGCACAATGACAATATAACAAATACCTGTGAATGGAAATGTACGTACATAACAATTTCAACTTACATCCTAGGCATGTTGGAATGAGCTCAATATTAGATTAAAAATAGAGTATTACAAACACTTATCCTTGTATGTTTATAATCCATATTTCACCCAATTCACCATTTTTGGCGTTATGCAAATTAAATTGCTTTCATTTGACCTATTTCAATTATGAATGTGTTTGGATTCAAAATAGGATCCAAACCCAAACCAAATCATGAAATAATCAAATCTAAACCTTTTTAGGTTACACTCAATGGTAAATAAATGTGAATTACATAAAATAGGAATAATAGTAGAAACACCTATATTCATTTTTAATCCAATACAAAAACCAAAAATCGACAAAACCCAATTAATCATGACAATTTATACGCAATTACAAGATATAGGATTTGGGGGTTTTAAAGTTTACATTATCGAATTTCCAAATCCTCCTAGGCATATCTATTCACATGACAATCTATTAAAAACATGAATATGCCTTAAGTAAACCATATTCCACTCATAGATCTATGCAGAATAGAGAGAAATCTGTGGTAGGTCTAGATCTGCAATAATTATTTACATTCAAGCATGCTCCAGTAATCCTCCTAAGAATATACATATAAGAGACAAACAGTAGAATCTTATACATATATGTTTATGCTAAATTCCAGATTACTAAACTTATGTAAATTAGAATAGAGAGAGACTAGGAATAGAGTTAGAGAAATAGAAGAAAACCTTAACCCATTCCTTTATTTTTCTCTCTCTGGAATTTAATAATTGTGGAGAGGCAACATGGAGGTAGAGATGGAGAATGATTAGGGTTTTCATAGTGTGATTAGAGGGGTATATATAGTTGCTCGTGTGAGCATAGACCATTCGATTACTTAGAATTAATTCGAGCCTTTAATCTATATATATATCCTCTAAGAAAAACCCTAACCAGCTAGATTTATTGGGTTGTCCAGTCACCGAGCGGTCGACCCCTAGCAGTGAACCGGCGGTCGACACCCCTTAAGGGTGGAGGTCGACCCCTTTGGGGATAGAATGCCCAATAAGGCTGCTTTACTGAGTTGTTTATTATATTTAATACATTCCTTAATCTCTTAATCTTATTCCGTATATGCAATATACTTTGTCCCCCTGATCTTGTCTCTAATTCAAAATTTGAATTCTCCATCTTTATTTTTATAATTTGGACACACACACACACACACATATATATATATATATATATATTATTCATATAATTATATATATTTTCTGCGTTCACTATCCGAATTTATTTGTTCATAACTTCTTCATACATTGACCGTTTTCAGCATATTATATATGAAAATGATGTAGAATTTCGCCATGAATCCAAATAAAAGAATTTCGTAGCCAAATTCGCAAAGCTACAAAATATCATTTTCCAGCCATATTATTTAATTGCTTATTTTTAATTATTTAATTATTATTAATACTGATGAAATTTACGGGGTGTTACAAAACCCTAACCCCGAACAGTTTAGGTCAGTTTGAATTGAGCAATTTTGTGTTTCCGTTTGTATTAAGCTTTGATTTCGATAATCGTGGTGGATCTTGGAGTCACCAGCGTTGAAGGCGACGACGAAGGCGAAGTTGGGTCATGATTATGATCGGAGTGGCTATGTGAGGTGGTTCGAGTTAGGGTGGATAAGACGATGCAGCTGCTAGTGGAAGAGGAATGAAGATAGGCAAGGAGTACGGAACCCTCAAGAAAGCAGTGGAAGCTTCGTAGTGTGGTTGAAGTATGGATAATGCCTTGTCATGGTCAGATCGACATTGTCATTAGCCAGTCCGAATGAATGTCGAACCGGGGAGATCGAGCCCGAAGTGATTGATTCGGAGAGGCCGATCCAGAAAGGTCGAACCGGAATGGTCGATCCTAGGTAGGTCAAACAGGAATGACTGATCCAGAAAGGTCGAATCGGTTTTACATTTCATCATGATCTCAACTGTACTAGGCATTGTAATGTCCCATATTTTTTGTAATCAAATATTTAATATATTTTATTATTTTAAATATTGATTTGGAATTAGATACGGGTTTATAATGTATTTGTTGTTTATATAACGAAGTTTGAATGTTAAATTTATATATAATTGTAAAACGAATTCGAAACATCGCGGTAGTTCGTAATTTACGATTTGAATTTCAATTGAATATGCAGGATCTGATATAAGTCAGAATTCCATGAAACAAGAAACGTTTGAATCTATTTGATTACAATTTTCTAATGGAAAAGAAAATTGGAGATTTCATATTATAGATTGTGAGTTATGTCCAATTCAAATTTTCAAATAATCGCTATGGAATTCATTAATAAATGATAACGTTTATTAAATAAAATATAAAGGATTTTATATATGAATTGAATATCGTTTAGCCCGGGATTTTGAATATTGAGTTCAAAATATATATTGATTTATTTTGAAGCCGTATAATATTTCAATTTGAGATATATGATAATAATAATTTATTATTATTTAAATAGAATCATTTTGGAATTTAATTATATTTTATCAATATTATATAGGCCTTAAAAATGTTTTCTTTTCAAACGACCTCCGTTTTCGACGAAACGAATTTTATTGAAATGCGTATAGCCAGTTATTGCTAGATTTCCAGTTTGGAGTCAATAAAAATTATTTTATCTATGCGTGCAATTTTGAAGGTGAACCAATAAATTAAAATAACGCCATTGTGCAAACGGATTCGGTTTCAATGAAATAAATATCAGTGGGGCCGGAACGTCAACACGTAGCGGTGTGTCCATTACTACCAAAATTAACTCCGAAACAGGGTGACGGTGAAGGGGTAATCGAATGAACAAAAGCACAGAAGAATTATCCAAAAGCAAAAGCCAAACACTAGAGAGAACTCAAAAGCTACAGATTACCAAAAGGGTCCATCCGGTAGGGTCTATCCGGCTGGGGGTTCTATAGTGAAAGGTCAACTAAGTCAGAAGCTAAGAAAAAGGGAGGCAAGAGCTCCGCTAACCGAAAACAAGAAAAACGGAAGGGATATCAATATTAACCTGCTTAATACCGATACATCAGAAAACAAAGGAATCAAGAATACCTAGCTGAAAGCATGTTGAAGTTATCCGGAACCAGCTTCCGAAACATCCACTGCATAAGCACTAAAAGGCCACATTGATAAATAATAGACAAATCACCGGAGCCACCTTCCGAAAGACTAGACTATACCCGAAGACTCCACAGGAAGGCAAATCGGAACCCTAAAGGGATACCGAATATCCATGTTAATATACTCGGTACCAACACCGATAGGGGTTCCGAACCGACAGCTATCTACATACATCACGAGGGCAAGCTCCTCAAAGTATTCATGAGAAAACCGGAAGCCTACACCCGGAAGCCACAACCGGGAGCACAAATGTCTTCCGAAATTCATTTATATCAACAAGCTCATATCAATCTCGAAGAAGCCTCAACCAACCGAGACCCTCGCTCCTAAGCAATAATCAGCACCACTCAGGCGGCCGGAAGCTAAACATTCGAAACCAAGGAGAAAAGCGGCTGATAGAGGCTTCTGCAAGCCCAATGGCCCAACAGCAGAATGGGCCCCGAATTATCTATAAATAGGACCCCAGGTGTCACATTTGGGGGACAATTTTCCTCATTCTTATTCTTGTATTCTTTTTCTCTAGAGTAAACCCTAATTCTTAGATTGATTTGGGGATTTCTTCTATTATGTTCATGTATTCTAAATCAATTCTCATTAAAGTGTGAATCAATACTTAGAGTATTTCTTTATGGGATTATCATATGATTTCTTAGTTATTGTTTCCGCAACGTATTGTTTGCTTCCAACATGTATATGAGCCTAGATCCAAGTCTTTCTGCAAGCTAAGTGAAACACCCCTCTTTCTACAAATTTTGACCCTTCTACAAGCCCAGTGCAGAACCCCTCTCCGCAAACCGTTAAGTCATTCGCTAAGGGTTGTACCTAGGAATCCTTCATCCCAAGATAACTATTGGTTCTCGAATCACTTAAGCGTGATACTCACCCCATTGAGGGAAGAGTAACTATTCTTTTAGATTCTAAACCTTGATATCTAGAAGATAGTAAACTAACTTAAACTTGTGAAGGCTAAACAACTTATTTTCCCCCTAGGTCCACTTCCATAGACCTATCTCCGGTGTTGACGAAAAATATTAACATTTTGGTACTAGAAGGAGGGCCTGAACCTCCGACCCTTTGGTTAACCTTACCATATGTCTACATGTGTTGTTCCATCTCGGATTGGACTAAGGCGTTGAAGAAGCAATGTTATGGGTAAGAGGTCCCGACATGAGTCTTTTGAATCTAGAATGGATAAGTCAGAAATCACTGACCCAAGAATGACAGAAGAACACAAGCTGATAGTGGAAGCCTTGTGGTAATGAAGCGGAAAAGGGAAATTGAACAATATGCTTCCAACACTTGGGATAATATCCTTTCCCACATTGGACAAACCCTAACACCTCCTCCAAGTGGATCTACATCAAAGGATATTAACATTTTCTCTCGCACAAGGAGAACTCTCCGCAAGCAAATCAAAGGAATAGTGTTTGGACATGAAATAATGGATGATTTTGACTGCTTTGCCAACTAATGGTCTGGAAGGATGGCAACTCAATCTCAGTATATCTTGGGAAGTAGAAACAAAAATATAGGTAAAACAACAAAACTGGGTTGCAAAAAGGTTAAGTCTCAGCAGCAAAGAGAGAGGTTTATGCCAGGATTATCCTAGGGATACTACTTTCTCACTTCGATGGAAAATATCTACTTCCTAACCAAACTCGAACTCAACTATTGACCGCTCATGAAGAAGAAACCCAAATACGAAAGGAAGTCAGGAGGACCCTACTGTCAATACCACAAGATGAACGGACATGAAACTAACCACTGTAGAATCCTTGAGGAAATGACCATCAAATTCATCAGTTAAGGCCAATTATGAGAGTTTATAAAATAGATCAGATTAAATTCATCAAAAGTCCTTAGGGAAAGGATTATCAAACGCAACCATGTGTACGGAAAACCCTCCTTTCAAAGCTTAAAGAAACCCAAGATGGGACAAACCATGAATGGATCAATTCCCTTGTCATCACCAAATTGGTCAGGGCAAGGCATCCCCCGAAGAGGGTGGTGTGTTAATCTTTTTCCATGCCCAAATCATAGGGAGCTAGGTTAAAGCATCAAAAGCGTAAGGCTCCGTTTCACACCAGAGAGCATCTAAAATTAGCACGCCCGACCTCTGTATGAACTAAGCACGTCCTACCTCTGCTCACAGAAGAGCACGTCCTACCTCTACTCACAGAAGAGCACGTCCTACCTCTGCTTATGTCCCACGTTACCCGCAAAAGGGATCGCCAACACCTGTCATCGCTTACGATGGTCAGGATAGGGCACCCGTTGGAGGGGGTGGTATGTAAGCCTCTGTAAGTACCTACGATGGTCAGTATAGAGCATCAAAAGAGTAACCTTAATTCCGTGTCTACAATGGCCTAGTTTAAGTTTCTAAGACCTTATCATTGCCTACGATGGTCAGGATAAGGCGCCTCCTAGAGGGAGGTCGGGTAAGTCCTTGGGCCTTGCTTGTGGATAAGCTAGCCAAACGTACTGGACGAACATGCCCAGAGAGTGGCCAACAAAGCACGTACATCCTCTACTTTGACATCAAAAGCCCAGAGAGTGGCTCAAGAAGCACGTAAACCTCTGCATCACAAATCAAATCTAAGGGGGATACCAAAACATTAATGCCAGAATTGGATTTCTGGTACTCGATCTCTAATTGCCTGAACAAGGGTTGGTTCGTGTCTTCTATATTAACACCCAAAACTGGGTTGATTCGGCTTCCGACGAAAACCAGAAGCGGATTTTCGGTCTCCTATTTTAATAACCCGAATATGGCTTGGTTCTGACCTTCATGAATACCGGAAGTGGAATACCGGTCCTATTTTAATAACCCGAATCTGGGTTGGTTCAGATCTTCACAAATACCGGAAGAGGAATCCCAGTCCTATCTCAATACCGAATTTGGTTAATTCGACTTTCAGTCAAGGCCAGAAGCGGGTTTCAGTCTCCTGGCTTGATACCGAAGTCTGGATCGACTCAAGTGCCAATCACAACCAAGAGGTATATTTCTGATCTGACCATGATATACGAATCCGGGTTGATCCAGAACCCTAAATCTAAACAAGAAGGAGCTGTTCAACCTTCTCATTAATCTGAACCTGTCTTGGAATCACATTTCTGCTATTACTAGACGAAAACTCATGTCCCTCTCACTTGCTTAGGGAAGTGTCTTTAACTTATACATTCATCAATTTATTGTCCAATATACCAGCTGCTTGCACGATACAGGTAATAACATCACATTAAAACATAAGTTCGGAAAAGAACTAGGGAAAAGATCCTAAACGTTCCTAATAGAGTACTATAACTAGAACTACATCTTTTCTAGGAAATCTTATAGCGGGGGTCTTCCCAAAAATACTAGTTACATGAGGAAGTTCTTACTAACACTTGGCACAAGTAGGTCTTCTGTCGTTACAACATCCTATGTTATGATGACACTGTTTTCGACAAAAAGCAATACATCATACAAACCACACAATACACAGGCATGCCTACTAAAAGTCACATATCGAGTAACATATGCCCCTACATGTGAGTCCTTTTCTTTAAGCAATATTATAAACTGCTCGAGAGATAGGACCACGCGGTTACTGAAATTTAGTACACTTTTCTAAAAGGTCCGTATTCATTGGATGTTAACACTGTTAAAACACAGTTCAAAGTGCCGGGTTGGTCCATTTAGAGTTAATGGACCGAGGCGGTCAGTTCCAAGGCACCAGATCGGTCACTACACTGGGTCGTCACTATTATTGTTACAATGGTTCAGTCTATAAAAGTGCAAACGGATTAGCCACAATATTTCATAGATGGACAAAGCATTAATACAGGATCGGCACTGAGCAACATATTTGGGTCGGTCCTGTTCTTGATTAAAGAAGAGATGGTAACTTCAAATCAGTACACGTGAGACACATGACTCCAATAGTTTGCATGCAACTTATTATATAAATGGACCAATATAAAAGGTTGGACGTGTTAATCACATAATAAACAATGTCATGTGCCAAAACTATATGACAATACTTTGATATTAGCAAAGTAATCATACGACAATGATATGACGCAAAGCCCTGGCTCCATCACGTACAGATATTACACTCGTATATGAATACCATTCAAAGTATAAGCATATGAAATCATGTGGTGCAACATACACGTGGACAAGCATCTAAAGGTATAATGGATTAGCATTAAAACAATGCGGTGCACGATTCTATAATATTTGGGTCAGCACCAAGTCTTTTACGTGGGTCAAGTATGAACGGTACTAGAAAGAATGGCTTAACACTTATATAGAGAATGTATTAAAACAGTGGAGCAATATACTTTATGTATAAGCAGTAAATAGATGAACGTCACGTAAGAGAGCAAATATGTGCAGTCCAAATGGATCGGTACCCAAGGTGATACATGAATGAGACATGCAAGCGAAGTGACCAGTTCATACTGTGTATTGGTTCTAACGTTTAAAAGGGAACGTATATGTTTTGGCTCGGTCCCTGAAGAATCTGCTGCGTTGGCGCCATGTTGAAACCTGGATCGATGCACTCAAGTTAATTTGAATCGTTACAGTAAAATAGAAGTGATACATTATTGGATCAGTAGAAAAGGCAGTGGCATGTTGGTAATTTCTTGGAAAACTGGATCGGTGCTGAGTGTTTGTAAAACGGTTCGGTCCCACATGAATAATCAGTTGGATCAGTGCAATGAAACATGTGGAAGCTATTGCTGTTAGTAAGAACTTGAATCGGTCATTAAGGTGCAAACTGGTTCGGTCCTGTATAAATTGAAAGTGGATCGGTCTGTTAAATAAGCAGTGGCATTTCTGTAAATAACTAACGTCTGATCCAACTTTACACCCGATCCAACTTTGTGCCCGAACCAAGTTTAGCCCGATCCAAGTTACTACCCGATCCAAACTCCACACTCTATAATTACAAAACTGCCACTACCTCCAAACCTCTTCTATAAATAGCCCCTTACTCCACAAATCAAGGGACCGATTCCACTTACCCGAAGGGCTGCCTAAACCATTCCTACACCACTCTAAAGCTTCTAAAAACTTCATTAATGGCCGCCAAACTTCTCTCCTCCTTTCTCCAACATGAGATGGATCTTATCTTCTCTAAGCACCGTTAATTCACACTCCGATCTACTCCAAATGATCTCCAATCGTCATAGCTCCTCCTTAATGCATGGATCTAAAATCATTTTCATAATGGAATCAAGGAAATGTGTATAATTACACGATCCGATCAGTTCCTCCTCGAATCTAAGTGTGATCTAAAGCATATAGAGGGCAAAAAGCGGAGAATTGCCATTAAAGTGGTCAAGTGTAATTAATACGATGTATGAGATGATAAAATTTGTAATTCTCTTTATAATGATGAAAAGTGATTGAAAAGTGGACGTAGATTCTCATTGAATCGAACCACTATAAAAATCATGTGTCTTTTACTTGTTTTTCTCCATTTATTTTGCGATTGCGGTCCCTTTTTAATTTTAAACCATAATTGGTGAAGAGTGATTACACTCCCTTGGTGTTGATTCCAATTTTGAAATCAACATTAGACAAGGAGGAAATTACAGAATGATGAATTGCAGTACGGAAAAGTCCATTAATCTTTTGCATCTTCTCTATAATCACGCATGAATCATCCGAGGGTTTAGGCTGCAACTTCAAAACTTGATTGAAAGCCTTGCCAATTTCATAAAGAGTTCTGTTTTCCTTCTTCAAGTCAAAGGCATCTTTACGTAAAACCTATTTCTCCTTTTGCAATTGCTTAATTTTGGAAGTGTAAAAATCAATACGACGAAAATTATCCCCACCACATTTACTTCGTAAAAACCTTTCATGTTAGCCTTAGTCTTTGTAAGCCACCTAGCAATGATGGAGTTATCTAGTCCAAGGGGAGATCCCTTATCTCAATCTTTGGGGACTCAAACTCCATTGAACATCACAAAAATCCAGGTGGGGAGGTTTCGAGAGAACATGCAAAGATAGATTTCCATTCTTTGCATTTTGTTAATACATCGTCACGTTCTACCTTAAATCAATAACTAGACATTGGTGTTCATCCTTCTCTTTATCGAAATCAGTAGAAGGATTTGTCTTTGTATCCCTCTTCACCTCGAGTATGTTTTTATCCTTTTGCTTTATCTGAGTCTCCAATGTACCTATTTGTTCTTTCAAGCATCGCACAAGTAGTTCCCCAGACAAGGAAGATCTGTCAACAGTATCACTAGGAGAGTCCCCCAGAAAGTCACCTGGGCGCGGAGTAAATCGAACGCCCTTATAACCGTAAAAGGAAATGCCTTCGAGTGAATTTCCCTGTTTATATAAACAAATGAGCAACCACTATAAAATCAATTTCCTGAAAATAAACATCAATATTAAACCACTGAACTACCTACAAAAAGAAAGTGAATACAGATGCAATTCATATTCATGCAAATTAACATCAACTACAAGGGGTGTAACAAATTAAATTTTCTCTCCAATGCTCCATTTATTCATATTACATATTAATTTCGCATGATGGGCCCTAAGTTTCTTTAATATCATCTCCCTGTCATCTCCCAGGGAGTTAAAACATAGCCGAGGGTACTTCATATAGATGAGCTTAAGTTCTCTTAAAATGCGTTCTTTACCGGATTTATAAGAGGACTTTGTACGAAATTCCTTCCTCAGACTAGAAAGAGAGATAGTGCAGGTCGCCCCTAGAAATAGGATAATTAGTGAAAAACAAGATTTTTGTCACTATAGGAATAAGTCATTAAGGATCGTTCCTTCAAATAAAGAGGAAGCCCAAGAATAAAAGTTCATACCTAAGGGATAGGGGAAACCATTTGCATTCTCTGTTCCTTCTCACCAAGTTCTGGGTGAATGACTTCTTCAGCAAACCCACCATCTCCACATGAATTAACTGAAACATGTAATGAATTAGCATTCACAAGTCCCAAGGAGTTACTTACAAACATTGAAAGCATACCGTCCTCCTACTATCCTTATTATGTCCACACTTGGGGTCAGAATCATTGTTGTGGTCACCTATATCATCACCACTAATGTGCAAAGCCGGATCTTCGTCGATACGAGGCACTAAATAATCGAGCAACTCTTCAACAAATAAAAGATCCTCAACCCTTATCTTGTTACCTTTAGAAACTTCAATATCGTGTTTGGCCATCCTAATTCTCCCCAAGATTCGGCTCTAAAGGGATGGATGGATGGAAGGAAAATCCATGTCTGGAAACTTTCCACAGTTATCGCGATAGGACAAAGAGAGAGCCTTTTTTATAATATTCTGCCACCACGTCTGGAAGATGTACCCTAAAAAACAAAGAAATCATGTCCTGAGTTTCATAAATTATCCGTTTATCATTGGAAAGTGTTGCCTCCTTTGTTCTCAACCTCCTTGCATGCTCTGCCAACATATCTGACTACTCATGCTTAAGGGCTGAAACTTTAGCAGCTAAGGAACTATTGCCAGCTCTTTCCCTCTCAAGAGACACTCTTAGCAGACCACATGCTTCCTCGTTGTTGTTCTTTGCTAAATTTAGGTCATGGATCTTAGACTCTAATGCGACCTTCTCTTCTTTGAGCTCTTTCGTCTCATGAGATAATGAAGCCGCCATTGCACCAGCAATGTACCAACCTTTGGATATCTGAAAAAGAACAACGTAATGTTAACCCTTATATGATGTAAACAAATGAAGAATTTAGGAGAACAAGAGTATGAACTAAAAGTTTTCACTTAACAAGGTGAAAACAAAAATCAGACCAATCCATAAAAGAGAAAACTTGAATATTGGAAACATGACAGAAGGTAAGATAGATTTAACAATACCATCAAAGTTCGAAGCTGGTAAAGGAGGGTTTACGGGGTCATATTGTCGATAAGAAGGAGAGAGTGGCTCACACTCTCTCAAATTCAAAACTCCCTGAGAGTTGGATCTTAAAAAGCCAGCAATAAAATCACTTCCTGTGGTCTCCAATGAAGAAGAACACGTGTTAGGGGAGTTGCCAAGAAAAGGGGCAAGGGGATCGGGTAACAATCGACTACCAGGCGACTCAACGATTTCATCACCAAAAGGACGGGAGATAAAATTTTCCTTTTTATGTCTCTTGATAGAACCACTGCTAGCAGCTGAAGCTACCCTCTTTTTAGACAAAGACTTAAGACGGCTAGGAGTAGTTGGAGAAATACGTGAATCATCCCCAACTGAATGCAAGGGAGAAGGTTGTCCTAGGAAATTTTGTCCCGGAGGTAAAAGGGTATGTTTGCAAAGAGATTTCAAAGATAATAGAATAGAATGTTCCCTCAATTCATTAGGAACTCCACCCATGCATCAACAACTTGAAGCTCCTTTACTCCAAGTTTCACCTCCTTGGGGATAGAGGTAGGAAAGAAATAACGATAAAAAAGGAGAAGAAAAAAGAATTGTCTACCAGGATCAATAAAAGTTCCAGTTACACCAGAAGGACGCCTTGTGAAGAAAAATTGGTTTCCCCAAGTTGCTTGGCTCAATAATAAGATCACTAACTCATTTCCTTGTGGGGTTCGGGTAAAGGACAAGGGGTTCCGACCCCTCTGTTAAACGAAGAAGAGATTGTAGGATATTGACATTAAGAGAATTTCGACATGTCTCCAAGTCCAGGGTTTCCAAGCATAAAAGAAGAGTATACACATTTGGAAAAAGCTGAATGGGAGCTACTTTCAAGTAGCACAAAAGCTTAAGAACAAATTCCAGGAAGGGGAAGAATCCCCCATGATACATGTGAGTCACAGTATAGGCGAAATACCCTTCTGGCGGATGATGGATAGTGTCTTATGGCGAAGCAGGAACGACGTCAATTCCGACCATACCGAAACCACAACAAATAGTGTTTACCTCCTCCTGAGTATTGACAGACGAACGTTGGTATGGATACCTCCTTTGAACAAAGCCTAACAGATTTTCTCAACCTAGAGTCGTCAATTTGTGGAATCCCAAACATGGTCCTGCCAGGTGATATCGTAATATAAACATGTGTTTTAATCTCATTTCTATTCGATAAGTGCATGCTAACTACATATAGGCAAACAAATGATATAGAGTTTTTTTAACCCACTAAACAATAATATTGACTACGAAGGTCGATGTCAACAATTTAGATTGCTTTTTATAACAAATTAGTTATCTATCTAAAACCTTACTTCCCAGATCCCGATAATAATAGGGGATAGACACAGTTTATTGAAATCTCCATTAGTCATCATCTCAATGGATTATCGGGAGTTTAATCTGCAATAGGGCCATTGAACCCCAATTCAGGGTGTAATACAAACCAACGATTAAGATCAAAGCAAGAAAACTTATGATTAGTTAAGCCTGAAACCTTGAAGACTAGTATGGTAAATTCCAATGAATAGTAACCTCGTTTGAGTAAAATGTTATGCAGGAAAAAAAAGGAAGAAAAGAAGATTCCTTTTTTGCAAGAGCTCACCTTTTTCATCCCTACCACACATCTAAAATAAAATCAACGAGCAGGATTCATACTAGAAAAGAGAAAAGTCCGGAACCCTGCATGATCAAAACCTTACAGCCTCTCAGACGAGAAAACCTTGACTTGAAAAGTCGAAAATACCTCTTTACTGGGAGGGGAGTAAATGTTACTACCAAAATTAACTCCGAAACAGGCTGACGGTGAAGGGGTAATCGAATGAACAAAAGCACAGAAGAATTCTCCAAAAGCAAAAGCCAAACACTAGAGAGAACTCAAAAGCTAAAGATTACCGACAGGGTCTATCCGGATGGGTCTATCTGATAGGGGGATCTATAGCGAAAGGTCATCTGAGTTAGAAGCTAAGAAAGAGGGAGGCAAGAGCTCCGCTAACCGAAACCAGGAAAGATGGAAGGGCTGTTGATATTAACCTGCTTAATACCAAAATATCAGAAAACGAAGGCATCAAGAATACCAAGCTGAAAGCACGTAGAAGTTATCCAGAACCAACTTCCGAAACATCCAGTGCATAAGCACTTAAAGGCCACATTGATAAACAACAAACAAATCACCCGGAGCTACCTTTTGGAAGACCAGGCTATACCCGAAGACTCCACCGGAAGGCAAACTGGAACACTAAAGGGATACCATATATCCCCGCTAATCTACTCGGTACCGACACCGACAGGGGTTCCGACCCGACATGTATCTACATACATCACGAGGGCAAGCTCCTCAAAGTATTCATGAGAAAACTGGAAGCCTACACCTGAAAGCCACAGCCAAGAGCACAAATGTCTTTCGAAAGTCATTTACATCAACAAGCTCATATCAATCTTGAAGAAACCTCAACCAACCGGGACCCTCACTCCAGAAGCAATAATCAGCACCACGAAGGCGGTCGGAAGCTAAACTTCTGAAACCAAGAAGAAAAGCGGTCGGTAAAGGCTTCTGCAAGCCCGATGGCCCAACAGTAGAAGGGACCCCGAATTCTCTATAAATAAGATCCCATAGGTCACATTTCGGGGACGAATTTCCTTATTCTTATTATTGTATTCGTTTCTAGAGTAAACGCTAATTCTTAGATCGATTTGGGAATTTCTACTATTCTATTCATGTATTCTAAATCAAATATCAATAAAGTTCGAATCAATACTTAGAGTATTTCTTTATGGAATTGTTATATGATTTCTCATTTATCGTTGCCGCAACGTATTATTTGCTTCCAACATGTATATGAGCCTATATCTGAGTCTTTCCGCAAGCTAAGTGAAACAACCCTCTTTCTACAAATTTAGACCCTTCTGCAAGCCTAGTGTAGAACCCCTCTCCACAAATCGTTAAGTCATTTGCTAAGGGTTGTACCTAGGAATCCTTAATCCCAAGATAACTATTGGTTCTCGAATCACTTAAGCGTGATACTCACCCCACTGAGGGAAGAGTAACCACTCTTTCGGATTCTAAACCTTGATATCTAGGAGACGGTGAACTAACTCAAACTTGTGAAGGCTAAACAACTTATTTTTCCCCTTGGTCCAATTCCATAGACCTATCTCCGATGCTGATGAAATATATCGTTAACAGCGATAAAATTTGATACCGTATTCAAATAAATATATCTATATACTTAAACTCTAAGTAATGATCTACACAAGCCTAAGTTATATCACGCAGATGCAAGGCCAAATCAATTGAATAAAAACACATGCTTTTCGGTCTACAAGCCTAGCAAACCTATTTAAGCTACTGCATATAAAATAAATAAAAAATATGAATATAAATTCATATCTAAGAAATCGTACCCCTAAACATTCTACAACCCACCTAGTATAAGAAAACACACGCAGCAAGTCAGGCCTACCTACTTTATTTTTCCTAATGCATTTACCTGACCCTATAAAGAAAACTTACCCAATTTAAAGCTTAAGTAGTAAGTAAAGTCAGCTACTCTATATATTTGAAAAGAAACTATGTCCAGCTACCCTAAATTCATGAGTTGATAACTCATGCAGCTACTCTTATCAGAAAAAAAATCAACCGACCTACCCTATAGCTTGCTGAAAACCTATATGCTACATTACTTCGGTGTTAAGAATATCCGCATATAAATATGAGCGTTGCTTCCATTTTCTTTTTCCAGGCATAAATGCCGTGAAATTTTATGGCAACAAAAGAATTCTAAAACAAATAAATAATAGGAGTTGGGTTCGAAAAGTATAAACAGGAAACATGTGAATTTACCGTATTAAAAGGGGACGAAAAGCTGAATAGTAATATTGCATTGGGTACTTGCGTGTGTGTGAGGGGAGAGGATGCGTTAGCTTCAAGATGGCGTCGGTGGCGGGTGAGCGAAACATGAGATGAGGCAGTTCGGCGGTGAGGCAAAGTGAGTTCGCGGTGATCAGTAAACATAGGGAACCTGGAGTTAGATGTGAAGGCTGGGGGAGAAAGAGCGGTGGTATAAGTTATGGGTGCGGCAGTTTGTAGAGTAGCATGGAATGGTGGAATGAAGATGCAAGAAGAAGCATGGAGGAAGAAATATAAATGTGTGGGGAAGAGAATGAACGGTGCAAGCCTTATCGTGTATACAACATGGTAAATATGCCCATTTAAATTAATTACGCCCAAATAATATACATATTTAGTTCCTAATAGCATGCGTGTCCTTCAAGTATGATAAATGATACAACGCTGTGCCTAATAGAGATTATAAATGAACATTAGTAGCAAACTGGGTATAAATTCGAAATGGCCTAACCCATTTCTACTTTGCCTAAACATAGTTTTATTTAATTAAGGATCTAGCAAAAGAATATATAGATTATGTATTGATATTGAACGTGGACTATGTAACTCTAATATGCCTAATCCAAGTTTTGGCTAGTTCTGCACGTGGGCTAACTCCAAATGGGCCTTGATTTATTTTACAGAAATTAGATTATGGTTGCATAGGTTTCTAGAAAATGTAACATTTTAATTGGTCTTGCCTCTTCTTTTGTGATAAAACATGGTTTTCTGCCCTTAAGGCCTGGTTTGGATTTTAAAACATGGAGTTTAAAATATTAGGAACTATATTTCTAATTTCGAGCTATAAGCACCAAGGATTAGACTAATCTAGGTTCAGTTAACGTGAGTAGTTGTTAAGGATAATAATTTATTATTTAAGTAAAAATATTATTAATTTAAATACTATATGACGCATTCAAATTCATATCTTTGTCCTATATTAAAGGAATTGGGTGAAACAAGTGATGACGGAACCGTATCGATGAGCACACCACGATGAAGTTGGTTTTGTCGGAGTTGGTAGCTACGGGGATTTTTAGTTAATTTAAATCCCCATTTAATTTGATTAAAATGAATTGTTTCAACGATGGACAAAATAAGGTGAGTTCAACTCACTCAGTTTTGTCCCACTTATATTTTTAAATTCGGGTTTAATGTTTGTGTGCTATGATTGTTTGTTATTGGATTATTACTGAATATTTATATATGTTGACTAGATTGATTTAAATTAAACATTCGTTTAATTTAATCAAACTCAATCGTTATTTTTACTGATTGTAACCGATGGAGGTAACTTACCTCGTTGGTCACGTTTATAATAATATAAACGTGTTAATTTAAAGATGGATATTTATATGGCTGTTATTGTTTGATTGTTGAATGTTATATCTGTTTATTGAAATATATGATTTTATTTGCGGTAACATATTTGGATCAAATGTTATTCATTTTCATATTATCATAATGTGAACTGTTCTGACTAGATGATTGATTTAGTTGTTGATCATTGACTAGAAATTCAACGTTTGTTTTGTTTTAACCAATGGACAGTATTGGTTGAGTAATTGGCAGCGTATGCCCTATAAATCAATCGGTTTATAAATATTAATTCACCACTAGGTGAATCGATATGAATAAAGTTATAAAATTTATTTTTATAACTAAACATATATTTTTAAATCTATCATTCTGAATAAAAGTTTATGAAAAGTAAATAAATATTTATTGTTATTTAAGTTTATAAGTAATTATTAATTATTTTTATAAAACAAATGCTAATGTTAATAAGATTCATAAGCGAATGAGCTGAAATTAACATAACAGCTAAAGAGTTGAATAAATTATTTATGAGAAACAATTAAATGGGGTTACTTAAATTAATTATACTTTTAATTAATAAAAAAGGAAGATCTGATTGGAATTGGTTAACAAAATAACCGTGTTTTGAGTTGACTAAGTTAACCATTTTAACTAGAATTGATTATTAAAATATTTGTTGTTAATTAATCTAATGAAAGGATTTAGCGAACATTTGATTAATTTTAAAAAGAATTTAAAAACGGAATTTAATATTTATTTTAGTAAGTGAAGAAGTAAATTAATAATTTAAGTAAGTGCTTCTTAAATGAAATCCATTTAAGTAAGTAAACAGTTTTAAAGTGAAATATAGTTGAGTTTTGCAAAGAGGTTATGAATGAGATTTATATTAAATCCGAGTTTTTATAATGAAGTTATATAAAAGATTTTAAGCGAATATGATAGCTTAAAATAGATGTTTACTTAATATATAAATTAAGCAAGAAGAGATCGAGATAGAAAGGGTTTTATAATAAACCCGAGTTTTATAAATAAGTTTTATAAAAGGGTGCGAGGCTAAAGCATTGATTTTAAGTTAATGTTAATTAATAATGATATTAAGAGAAGTGAATGGGATTGAAACGAGATTTTCAAAGCGGAAAATGATTTTAAAGCGAACGTTTTGTAGATTTGAATGGAATTTAGAAAATTAGAAACTAACTGAAGATTAGTTGAGTTGAATGACTTCTTGGGTGTCGATCTGATGTTGGTTTCGGCCTTCGGGGTTGATATTTAGGGAGTTGTTCACTTACTAGTTTTTGGTTAGGGACTGATGAATGTTGAAGTAACGGGAATAGAAAGCGATTTTGAGAATATAACGATATTTCCGAGATTTAAGGAGTTAACGATATGAGTTTGAATAAGTTTATTTAAAGGGAAAGTGTTAGTTATTGTTTTTTCGAGAAATGAAACAAAGGAGATGTCATAACGATGTTTTATGTGGAATTTGATTTAAACCAAAGTGAGAATATAAATATGATGTAATTCTAAAGTGTTTAAACGATTTTGATAAGAAGTAAACTGTATTCGAAGTATTGAAATATTTAATAGTTTTAAAATTTACATTCGTTAATTAGTTTTTAAATTAAAAAGGCCAAGTGATGCTGAGTACTAGACCAGTGAACTCATTTTATTTTCATGGTGGAATGGAAGTTATTTGATAGTTAAATTACCAACTATAAAATCTCACCTATACGATTATTGGTACGGAAAGACCGGGATCGAATTTATATTCGAAAACCATTCCTTGTTGCTTGTTGTGTGCTTGGTACGCATGATATAGGGTTCTCGCTTCGTGTTAGGTGGCGAACATGGGACTCCTACCCCTAGATGTCCCGACAATGTGGGTTGGTTATGAAGTCGAATGGCTGGCCGTAAAACAAGGTGATAGGGTACCTCTGTAAGCCGTGGTGGGAGATTAACCCGCTACCTTAGGGGAGGAAAGGATGGTTGAAAAGCCTACTTGAATTCCTGTAACGATCCAAGGATTTTCGACCCGGAAAATCAACCTTTAACACCATGTCATTTATTCAGGTATCGAAAATACCGGACCATTAATAGAAAGAAGTTAGAGCATGAGAAATAGAAAGAAAGAAAGTTAGAATAGAAGAAGAAGAAGACCATCACAGAACAGAATCAGAGTAAACACAAATCTCACAGCAGAACGAATAAAATTCATTATATAACATAACTTTGAAATACAAAATTGTGACAGTATATACATACCATTATCAAAGTACAACACAACACATCACAGTGGAAATAAACTCTATATAAAAACGTTGAACCCTCCTGCTCCAAGCTCCTCCAAGTATATATGAAAAATCCCAATTACTTGACTGCCCAATTTTTGTCATTTCCCAGCCTACGCGGCTTGAGGTCATAACGTATCTTTTAACAGATCACACCTTCATTTACTTTGAATGCCACACCGCCATACCCACCAAATCACAAATTGATTTCCGCAAAAACACCATGGGTATAAAGCTAAGAGAAACAAATTCCTCCGCCACTAACGTAAATACGTTTGAAGAGACCAACTCACGCGATCTATTAGATATACTATGTCAGACATTTGTCCGTACAAGTTGTTCTAGGACAGGACAAACCAAAGGCACCATTCTGTAATTCCATCTTAGGCATTTTCTACCTAGGATCGCCAGAACAACCTTTGCATAAACTCCGTCTTAAATTATCTTCATCATATTTGATTTGCAACGCGAATGCCCATACGGAGTGGTTTCCATATAATAATATGATCTTAGTCACTCCGTATTGACAACGAAAAAATAGTCAAAAACTTTGATAGTCGGTTATTTAACTATCAAAGGAAAACATACGTACAAACAACGGTCGTATTTCCAAATGGAAACCTTACCGATCAATCATAAATCAACACTGGGTCCCTTTAAATAGATATATTAATAATTTATTCATTTCCTATTTTCCCTATTTTTCCCACACAATTCTTAAAACCTGTTCAGCCCTTTTTTGATTCTCGGAAAAACATTTCCATATTTCCACTACATCTTATTTTCTATATTTAGAAAATATACGTTATTAATTTTGGTAAACATTTCCATTTCTTATTCACACATCACTATTCTTCCACATCCGTCCGTCCCTAACCGTAAACTAGTAAGAGAACAACTCCCTAAGTATCAAGCCCAAAGGCCGAAACCAACATCAGATCGATACTTAGAAAGCCATTAACTAATCTCCAGTAAGTTTCTAATTTCTTTAACTCAATTTCTAAATTTCTTATTAACGAAATTCTTTTTTCTAAGCTTAGAAACATCTAAAATTTTATTTGGAAAACGTTTCCAAAATATTCCAATTTAAAATATAACTTGATTCTTTATCTTAAATAAATAATGATAAATAAATAAATAAACAAATATTGATTAAAAACGGAAAGTAAATAATACTTTCCTGTATTCGATATAATCGAACCTCAGTGTATAACTCTATTTCGAATAATCTCTATTCGATTGACATTCCAAACTCCGAAAAAAATCCACCGTTTCAGGTCAACTAAATTTCTAAATTCACTTTTTGAATTTATCACTTCCTATTTACCCATTTCCTTTTATAACTATTTAATTTACAAAACATTTTCTTTTACACCATTTTCACTTTTCAACTTGAATATTATTTCTTTACGGGAAACTAGACTAATTATATCAAATAAATCTTGTTTTTTCTGTAAATATCATCCTAGGTTCAAATCCAATTTATCGAGTTATTATTTAAATTCATACTTCATATTCCACATCATAAACTCCTTTTACAAGTCAATTTCTTGTTTTGCAACTTCATCTCGATTTCATAATCGATGTAAATTATTTGTTTCAAATCAAATATTAACTATCTTTTCAAATTCTAAATTACATAATATATAATTTCTAGAAATATATTATTTTTATAACATTTGACATCATCGAATTTTAATTAAAATCCTCGTGGTTTTATTTCAATTCTATTCCCATTTTGAACTTCGAAATAAATTTCATCGTTTTCTTTTGAAACGATTTCCATTTCCCTCTCTATTACTCATTCTAGAGTTTACATTTCCAAATTACTTAATGATAATTATTTCATCTCATTTATAAATATTATTTATAAATTGAATTACTTGTTTTTATATAATCAAAACAAGTTATTATATTCTAGCTCGATCAAAATTCCATTCTATTTTAAAAATAGATTTTCCCTTTTTTTTAAACTTCAATTTCTTTTACAAAATATTCGAATATATTTTACGGTATTTAAAAACCAATTATTTCATGTCAATGTCATTCAAACCTCCCAAAACACATAATAATCAATCACCGATTATTGGTCACATCATATAATGCAATATATAAAAAACAACAATATAATTATTGACGAATCCAGTTGGATCCCTCCAACCTGTTTCCCTGCATCCACAGATGTTAATCCACATAAATAACACTAATTCATATCAATACGAAATATAATAATAAAAAGAACCAATATTTAGTCAAAGATTTATATATATGACTATATATATTATTTCAACCAATTAATTAACAGATCATCCAAACAACTCTCACACAAAATTCAATCATTATTTATCGATATTAAATAACGTTTATAATATTATAAAACTGGACAGAGTTAGTGAGTTTACTCACCATGATCGTTAATCGTTAAATAACGATTAACGTTGGCAGATTAAATCCGGTGTTTTAATTTGCCATAAATTTAAACAAGCTCCAACTCACTCGAGAATAGTTCCAGTATGTAGCTTAAGATCATACGATCCTAATGGATCTGTGAAACACACCACCTCCGTTAAGGTCACTCACAAAGGGAATGCATTAACTTCGGTGGAGCGTTTTAGGTAAAAGATGCAGATAAATTACAAGACAGACAAATAAAGCAGCGGAAAATAAAGTCATTTTATAAACAATGTGGTTCAGTCAAACTTTTACAACAATTGTCTCAATCATACTTAAAAGTAATACATAGAACTTCTGTCTTTATTCAAAAACTTCCAAGTATAAAAGAAGCATAAAAATAACAATGATATTCCCCAATAAAGCATGAACCAGCCATAGCAGTGGAAGAGAGAGTCCAAAGAAATACATCGACTATCTTCGAGCTTGGAAAGAAAACTGAGCTAAGTTGTAACATTTCCTCCCTATGAACCTAGGGGGGAACGAAAGAAAATAGGCGAAACAAACTAGGTCAGACATAAGTCTGGTAAGTCCAGTGACTTTCAGCATGTAAATAGGCAAAAGCATCATGACATGAATAAACTAAATATAAGACAATACCGTGATAACATGGATAAAAAAATAACCTAAGATTAGCATAAGATATGATAAGGCAAGATAAACTGAATGCACTTCTACTCTTTCTCTGCTTCGCTACTACCTTGTTATTCTGATTTCTATATCTCTGCACCCCCTAACTAGTGTCCCAACTAGTAATCTGTGTAAAATGATAATATGATAACGTGATCCCAATCCCCGCAATTGTGGTAGCCTTCAGGTGTACATCTAGTATGAGGATCTTACCTCAATCAGCCTAATTGCCATGAAGATGTTAGATGTACCCTTACTACCCTATCGATCGGCTCCCTACTTGTATTAATGTTCCATGTGTTTGTGTCAATCGGCCTCTCTTGCGTGTATATACCCTTTGCTGGTCCCACCATAAGGTGTATCAGTCCCTATGATAGCAACCCGACACGATTCAAGATGCACAGTGTATAACTAGTGGTACCCAGTGCCTGTTTTTTCCACTCCGGAGTACGTGCACGCCCGTAATCCATCGGAACCTACACTGACGTACCCCCTGCCGCTATTTTGACCGCTTATAATCAGCCAAGTAATCGTGACCCACCCTGCCTAGTTCAGGGTACCATGATACATCTATGTGGGTTACTGCTGAAATGGGTCCCCGTTACTAGGGTTTCCTACTGGTTAAGTTTGTGGGCCTATATTTACTAATATTACCCACCAACCCAATATGTACTTAACCCTCCCACCGATTCAAGCATGTTTATTTAATGGTTAAGTTTGTGGGCCTATATTTACTAATTTTACCCACCCAACTTGATATGTACCTAACCCTCCCACACATTATGTCATATTGGTTAAGTGTTGTCCATTCATGTTAACTTAACCCACCCACTCATCATGTCATGTTGGTTAAGTGCTTCTTATTAATCCTTCTCACTCGTCATGTTGGATTGGTTAAGTGTTTCCTATTAACTTAACCATGTTCATTCATCGTGTTATATTGGTTAAGTATTTCCCATTAACTTAATCCCATTCGTTCATCAAGTTACATTGGTTAAGTGTTTCTGATTAACTTAACCCCACGCGTTCATCATGTTGTATTGGTTAAGTGTCATCAATCAATTCAAGTTAACTTAACCCACCCACTTGTCGTGTTACATTGGTTAAGTGTTGCCTTCTTGTGTTAACTTAACCCTTCCACGCATCATGTTATATTGGTTAAGTGTTGATCTCTTGTTTAACTTAACCCTACCCATTCATCATGTCATATTGGTTAAATGTTTTAAATTTACTTAACCCTACTCATTCATCATGTCATATTGGTTAAGTGTTTTAAATTTACTTAACCCCACCTTCTTGTCTAATTAACATGTTATAACGGTTAAGTGTTCTAAATTTTACTTAACCTTACCATTCTTAGCGTGTCTGTTTGTTGGCATTAATTAGTTTATTAATGCCCCAACCTCTCACATTAGAACCGTTGTTTGCGGTTGCTGGATGTGCCGGGCGGTTCCAGGAAGACTTCTACCGCAAAATCATTCTAACCTCGGGTTTTGGGCTAAATGCGCTAACCTCTCACATTAGATCTGTGTTGTTGCGGTTACTGGATGTGCCGGGCGGTTTCGGGCAGTTTTACACCGCAACTCAATCTAACCTCGGGTTAGGCATGTTTATCTTTTAGCATATTTACCATACATGTCCAAGTCTAGATTTTTTATATGCTAATCATCCCAAATTCACAAAACTAGTCATGTTCCAATTCTCAAGTTATACCCCAACAAAGCTGATTGCAAGTTATGCCCCACAAATTCAAATTCAAGTTATTACTCAAAATAGATTACACCCAATTTTCCCCAAATTTGCAATAACAGTCATGCCCCTAAAAATCACAATATAGCACATGCCCTAAGGTTTTAGTCATATTGCACCGTACAAAATATTCTCCAAAACCCCCCAATCATGATTCACAGTATAAACTATGCCAAATTATAGCCTTTAATTACAGTGCATGCCAATTACCCAAAATCCCAATTTAGGCGTGTTCACATTTAACAGTTATCCCTATCTTACTATAGGTTTTCATGCCTAAGCCATATATCACTATACACGATAATCTCCTTATTCCAAGTCCTAAACTATCATATATAATATGCCCTAAATTTTAGGCCTTAAACCACAACATGTACTATGCCTTACATGTTTACATTTCAATTTACGCCCCAAATCCCAAGTCATATGTCCAATATACTTTATGCCTCAAATCTCAAGTCATATGTTCGATACACTTTATGTTTTGAATACAACATGTGTTATGTCCTTAAATCCGTTACAAATCAGTTATGCCCAATTATACATAATTTAATACTTTTCCCAATTTTAGCGCTGGCTATGTCCAAATCATATATTATGTCCAATTTTTTTTCCAACGTACGTTCATCTCTTATGAGATTTGGCTCAGGCTCGCAGTAGCCTGGCTATAAAAACAAAAAGGGAAGAAGGAAAGAAGAGACAAAGGATGGACATAATAATATCAAATGAGATAGATCCAATGGATATAGAAAGACAGATAGAAATAGGCATAATCTCAGATTCAGATTTATTACAATGTCATAATCACAATTAAATTTTATTTCTGAAAGTAACATGAACTTACAAATTACAGAACGGTCTTGAATTCTGGGATCTGATTTCTGAAACTGAAAAGCTATCCTTTGATGTAGACTATCGATTCTCTAATTTAGATTTGATTCGTAGCTTCTAACTTGTTTTCTAGTTTTAGGGAAGACTGGAGGCTAGACTAGTTTGGCCATGGACAGCATGACGGCTCCTTGAAATGAAATTGTGTGGTTTAGGGTTGAGGGTTGGGGTTGTTTATATTGAAGTTTAAATTAATGTAAGCCGTCAGATCAACCTAGGAGTAATCAGGGCCATTAAGATCAAAGAGAGCCAACCAGAAATCGCCACATTTGCCCTAATGACTCAGAAATCGTCACTGCCCAGATCTGGCCGATGGGGTCGACCCCTACAAGGGGGTTCGACCCCGGTGTCGACCCCAAAGTGTCTGAGTCGACATAGGTGTCGACCCAGTAGGTCTAGGGTCGACACCCCAAACGTGGTCGGTTCCGCCTTTCCTCCTCCTGCCTTTTTTGTTTTGAATATTTTATTTTAATTCTGGTTTAAACTGAAATCTTCTAACCTGCACAACTTCTTCATATTGTATCCGTTTTACGCAAACTCGGACTCTATCTTAAGTAGAATTCCAAGACGAACGCAACGGCGCAACCCGTTTTCCTTAATTCTTCTTTTAAAGATTAATTATTCTTTAATTATCTCTTATGTCCCATTTTAAAATTATGGGGTGTTACATTCTCCCCTCCTTAAAGGATTTCTTCCCCGAAATCTCCAAGTCAAGAAGAATGTATATCGTACCATCCAACATCCATCTACTCAACCATTCAATTACAGGCATCCATTGTCCTTAAAATGTATCTACTGCTTTTCATGAACATATGCATAGTGTGTGTATATGACCTTATCTAATGCAAAATCAGGCAGTCTACTGATTCAGTTGACCTCCTTAATGCGGATTATGTTAGTGCCATGAGTCCATCATGTATGCAATTATTACTAATCGTACTTTATAACTTCTACATGAGTGCACAATCATTCATACAAATACAACATCCATATGATAACACATCAAGTTTCAATCCATATATATAAAAATTCACTCATGCATATGCAATATGGAAGTGACGGAGCCGATCTAGTGCCTAGTGTGTGTGTGTGTATATGCATCCACGAGCAACCACTAGCAAACACTTACATCCACTTGCATCCATCAAACATAACATGTCTCAAACAAATGTTTACATCCATTGACTTCTACCTAAGGATCGAGGATAGGACCGAGAGGATATACTTAAAAGATAAAGACTAGCATGCAAATAAACTTTACAGAAAAAGAGGAATCAAGGATATACCCTCAAAAAGGGTATGATGCGCGTATCTAGTCTTCAGTCTTCTAAGTCGCAATTTCTTGAGCTTCATTCCATATTGCTCTGACTGTCTTAACTTCACGATTGTGTAGCTCCTTAATTTATGTTTCCAAAATATGAGTTGGAACTCATTTCAATGTCGCCTCTCGTTTCACCTCTTCTTCTTATAGTATACTTGGCACTACAACCTTTGCCGTGTCATGCTAACATTTCCAGAACTATCCCTTGAAAATAAACAGATGCTAACCATGTTACCAAGTGTATATACTAAGATGATCAGATTCTTCTTCGTCAATCTAGTAAGTGGGGCCGATACCTTCATAAAGTCCTTAATTAACTTCCTATATTAGCCCGCTAGTCCAAGAAAGCTTCTTACTTCTGTTGCATTCCTTGGGACCTTCCAGTCTTGCAACGCAACTACTTTTGCGGGATCTACTACTATCCCTTCTTTGGACACCACATGTCCTAGAAACCTTACTTCTTCTCTCCAAAAAAAAATGACACTTTTGGAAAACTTCACCTTAAGTTGATGCGCTTGGAGGATATCCGAGACTTCCTTTAGATGCAAAGCATGTTCTTCCCCACTCTTAGAGAAAACCAAAATATCATCTATGCACAAGCGAAGTGAACCATCTGTCTTTGTGGAGAGAACGACTAGAGCACCCTATTCAGAAAATACTTCGCCTTATGAACCCTTTTTCAAGTAACTCTTTTACTTGTTTATTGAGCCCTTCCTTTCCCTTGGATCCATGTGTCGTATAGGTAATGCAACTGGCTTTGCATTGTCAACTAGATATATGCGGAAGTCTACCTTGCATTTTTAGGGGACAAACCCCTAACCTAATCAAAAACATTTGCGTACTCATGGGCTACTCCAACGGATCGCAAATCGTCGATAGATGCATCAAGTGATTCTGGGTAGCTAAGACAAACTGATCCCTTAGGATCACACGAAATCTCGAGGGTATTTCTGAGGCAAGTTGAAAGTCTAACTACCCTCCTTTCACAATTACTAGCTAACCAATCCATGCCTAGAATCAACCCATAAACCATGAAACCAAAAACATAAGCATTACACTTAGACTCAATACTTAATATAGTTATTCTCAAATCCTCACAAACCAAAGATAAATGAGCCGAACCACAAATTGGATTTGAGACAATAATGGGATCTTCTACTATACAAGTACTAAGGTGCAGAGACTCAACTATGGAAGCAGATATAAACGAATGTGAAGCGCTAAAATCAAAAGTGTACTAAAAGGATGATCAAAAGAAAACTGAACTTTTTCAATCGAAGCTTTACTACCTCTCTCTCAGGTACGCTGGCGGTGAGAGCATGCACTTGCCCTCCTGAAAATCCTGTCCTTAGTTCTTTCCCTTGTCCTTAATTATATGACCCGTTATAAAGACACTTCTTCTTGTCTTAGGTTTTCCTATTCTTTTTTCCCTTCTTGTCCTGTGATTCTTCCACTTACACCTCTTTCTTTTTACCTCCGTTGTGAACCAAGTCTATATCCATGAGTTCCACATCCTTGGGTTGTCCTCCTTAGCCAAACTCCCTCATTCTCATCTTTTCCATCCTTGTGTAACTTGTTGACAAGTCTCTTGAAAGCTGCCTCCATCGCACGGAAAACCCTACTAAGCTTGAAAGAAAATTAGCCGCAGGTGAAACTACTGCGGCTATATATGGAAGTTGGGCACTTCTTCGCCCTTTGACAGGTGTCGTAGTCTCATCAAGCCTACGGAACCATGCCGCGATGAGGTTACCTCCCAGAAAGCCAGGAGCCCCAGAGACTCAGGAAAGAAGGAAACAAGTATTTAAACAGAGGATCAAAAGATAGTGCATATGGCTTTGGGGAATATGCCTTTAAAATAAATCTTTTCTTTAGAAAATGCTTCTTTTAAAACCATTTTGAAAATAATTTTTCAAATCTTTTATCATATCCGGTAACCTTCAGCTCTGATACCAAGTGAAACACCCCGCCTCCGTTAAGGTCACTCAAAAAGGGAATGCCTTAACTTCGGTGGAGCGTTTTAGGTAAAAGATGCAGATAAATTACAAGACAGACAAATAAAGCAGCGGAAAATAAAGTCATTTTATAAACAATGTGGTTCAGTTAAACTTTTACAACAATTGTCTCAATCATACTTAAAAGTAATACATAGAACTTTTGTCTTGATTCAAAAGCTTCCAAGTATAAAAGAAGCATAAAAATAACAATGATATTCTCCAATAAAGTATGAACCAGCCATAGCAGTGGAAGAGAGAGTCCAAAGAAATACATCGACTATCTTCGAGCTTGGAAAGAAAACTGAGCTAAGTGGTAACATTTCCACCCTGTGAACCTGGGGGGGGGGGAACGAAAGAAAAGAGGCGAAACAAACTAGGTCAGACATAAGTCTGGTAAGTCCAGTGACTTTCAGCATGTAAATAGGCAAAAGCATCATGACATGAATAAACTGAATATAAGACAATATCGTGATAACATGGATAACAAGATAACCTAAGATTAGCATAAGATATGACAAGGCAAGATAAACTGAATGCACTTCTACTCTTTCTCTGCTTCGCTACTACCTTGTTATTCTGATTTCTATATCTCTGCACCCCCTAACGAGTGTCCCAACTAGTAATATGTGTAAAATGATAATATGATAACGTGATCCCAATCCCCGCAATTGTGGTAGCCTTCAGGTGTACATCTAGTATAAGGATCTTACCTTAATCATCCTTATTGCCATGAAGATGTTAGATGTACCATTACTACCGTATCGATCGGCTCCCTACTTGTGTTAATGTTCCATGTGTCTATGTCAATCAGCCCTCTCTTATGTGTAGATACCCTGTGCTGGTCCCACCATAAGGTGTATCAGTCCCTATGATAGCAACTCGACACGATTCAAGATGCACAGTGTATAACTACTGGTACCCAAAGCCTGCTTTTTCAACTCTGGAGTATGTGCACGCCCGTAATCCGTCGGAACCTACACTGACGTACCCCCTGCCGCTATTTTGACCGCTTATAATCAGCCCAGTAATCGTGCCCCACCCTGCCTAGTTCAGGGTACCATGATACATCTATGTGGGTTACTGCTGAAATGGGTCCCCGTTACTAGGGTTTCCTACTGGTTAAGTTTGTGGGCCTATATTTACTAATATTACCCACCAAACCGATATGTACTTAAACCTCCCACCGATTCAAGCATGTTTATTTAATGGTTAAGTTTATGGGCCTTTATTTACTAATATTACCCACCCAACTTGATATGTACTTAACCCTCCCACACATTATGTCATATTGGTTAAGTATTGTCCATTCATGTTAACTTAACCCACCCACTCATCATGTCATGTTGGTTAAGTGCTTCTTATTAACCCTTCTCACTCGTCATATTGGATTGGTTATGTAATAACCCGGAAATTCTGAGCCAGTTTAAAATTTTTGTTTTGGCAATTTTAGCGAATTTTGAACATTTAAAATACATTATTTTAAATAATATCGACGGGAAATTTATTTTGAATATATTTAGAACGTATGTATTATACGCGTCGTCGTTAGAATATAAATAATTATATATAATAATAAAAGGAATTGAAAATGGCGCGGTAGTTCGATAATTCGATTTCAAACTTCAATTGAATATACCGGGTGCATAACAATCCGGATTTTAGTGAAACCAAAAACATTAGGATCTATTTGATAATATCTTTCCAACGAATCCAAAAAATCAAGATTTCATAGCGGGAATCAAAAGATATGTCCAGTTGAAAATTCTGAATAGTCGCTATGGAATTCAGGCCCTTAAAAATGGGAATTTTGCAAACGACCTCGGATTTCGATGAAACCACTTTTGTTGGGTCCGTGATGTCAAATTATTGCTAGGTTTAAAATTTCATAATTTTTCGATTCAATATGTGAGCGTGGCAAAGGAAAACGCGTTTGACCGGTTTCAGTTGATTTTAATCGACTGGAAATTAGCCATTTTTCTAACGGCCTCAGAATTCGACAAAACTAGTTTTGTTAGGACCGTATCGTTAATACGAAGCTAGAAAATATTTTACTGCAATTTTTAGAGTTGGTATGTGACCCCGGTAAAATGAAATGCGCGTTCAAATTCAATATATAGAATTATATGTTGATTTTAACAGAAACTGATCAAAACGATCGAATCAGCTTGCGATACATATCCCATTGTGTTCGGAATGGGGGTAAAACGCTATGAACGGTAGGCGGTGGACCTCGTTTAGAGGTCGTATGTAAAAGTCAACTTTTTAGAAAATAAAATAATTAAATAATAAAAAAAAATCCTTTCTCCCCTAAACTCCTCCAGGCCCCCCCCCCCCCCCCGATCCATTTCGAATCAGAATAAAAAAAAAGAAAAAAAAGAAAAATGAATCGGAGAGGGGCGCGAGCGGCCTCCTCCATGCCGCCGCCACTTCGACGAAGCCGCCTCCCTTGTCTTCATCGACCGACGCGAAGAGACCCTCCCCAGGCGGCGCGCCACCGCGCCACAATACCCCCCCCCCGATTCGCTCGTCGTCGCTGCTCCAGGGGGCGCCACCATCAGAAACCCTCCCCCCTCCTTGCCGCGACACTGAAGACCCCCCCCCCCCAATCGAACGCTGCGCCACCAACCTCCGACCCCCATTCCTCCTCTTCGATTTAAACCGTGAGTTTTCTGACTTTATTTTCTAATCTGATTTTATTTTTATTTATATAACTTAGATCAGTTTTAGATTTAGATAAAGGTTTAGAAATTTTTAAAATAGAAAAGACGAGGTTTTTAAAATAGAAAAGACGAGGTTTTTAAAATAGAAAAGACGAGATTTTTAAAATAGAAAAGACGAGATTTTTAAAATAGAAAAGACGATATTTTGAGATGAGTAGTGAAGTAAAAATATGATTTTTACTTCGAGAAAAATATGATTATTATATTTTTAAAGTATTAAAAATATGATTTTTATATTTTTAAAGTATCAAAAATATAATCTTTATGTGATAGAGAATATAAAAATATCATCCTTGTATATGTAGAGAAATAAAAATCTGATTTTTTTATATTATATAAACGTTGAAATAAAAATGTGATTTTTATAGTGATGGAATTGAAAAGGTGAAATCTTTATTTTTGAAAAGGCGAAATCTTTATTTTTGAAAAGGTGAAATCTTTATTTTTGAAAATGTGAAATCTTTATTTTTATAAAGGCGAAGTCTATATTTTTGAAATGGAATTTTTATCTATATGACATCATAATAAAAATTCGATTTTTATATATTGAATAACAAGGTAAAAATTCGATTTTTATATATTGAATAGCATAGTAAAAATTTGATTTTTATATATTGAATAACAAGGTAAAAATTCGATTTTTATATATTGAATAGCATAGTAAAAATTCAATTTTTATATATTGAATAACAAGGTAAAAATTCGATTTTTATATATTGAATAGCGAAGTAAAAGTTCGATTTTTACATATGTAGAGAATACGGGCAACAAAGATGACAAAAATTCGATAACGATGAAGATTTCTATCAAAGAAGAGTCAAGATGTTTGGATAGCTTTCGGTGAGAATTTCTCACTCTTCAATTTCTTTTTCTAGTTATATATATATATATACTAGGATGCAGACGGTGTTTAGTAGCACCCGACACAATCGTCCACAGACCATGGACTTGTTTGTTTAGTTGCATAAATTAGTTAGATGGTTTGATTTGAATTTGGTTGTTTGGTGAATTTGATTGATGTGTGAATGGCGTAGGCCTTCACTAGACCGGGGATAAGGCTAGGCCTCGTCCCGTTTCTAGTATCGTGCCGTTATGCCGCCGAAATTTTCTAAAATATGTTAGAAAAATAAAAATATCATTTTATTTAAAGAATGAACTGAATAGAAATTCATATGTTAAAATAAAATGTTTTATCGTTAAAAATATAATTTTTAACGTGAATGTGAATAAATAAATATTCATTTACAAACCGGACGGTTTGTTTATGTACACTAATTTGACTGATATTGATTGGGTCGATAAATTTTACACATCGCCCAACTGCACAAATAAAATCTGTGTTTGATTGTTTGAAACCCCACACGGGTGTTGGGATGAAATTTGAAGTTCACTCATCCTGATTGATTAAATATGTCGATCGATTGATTGACAGGCTGTTGTAAGCGTTAGATATCTATATTTGATGCTTATACAGTGTAGTGCACTTTGGTTGATGGTTGATTATTTTTCAGTGCTATTATATAAGTGTGATGTATGAAAATCCATATAATTAAGATTATATGGTAATTGATTGGGCCTCATTCCAATTTAGAAAATAAAGAATATTATATAAACTAAAGGTTCATGTGTTGACTGTACTCATCCGTTGAGATTAGTCATGTGTTGAACGAAATATTTTAATAATAAAATTTACATCTTTATCAATATAAAGTAAAGGTTCATGTGTTGACTGTACTCATCCGTTGAGATTAGTCATGTGTTGAACGAAATATTTTAATAATAAAATTTACATCTTTATCAATATAAAGTAAAGGTTCATGTGTTGACTGTACTCATCCGTTGAGATTAGTCATGTGTTGAACGAAATATTTTAATAATAAAATTTACATCTTTATCAATATAAAATAAAGGTTCATGTGTTGACTGTACTCATCCGTTGAGATTAGTCATGTGTTGAACGAAATATTTTGATAATAACAAATATTTTGATAATAGGAAATATTTGAAATAGAATATTTGAAAATAGAAATACATTAAGCCGTGTTGATTAGATTGACGCCATTTTGACGTGAACGATATTTATATCGATTTTATTCATTTCGAAATGAATTGAATTGAAAACGATTTCGAAATGAATTGAATTGAAAACGATTTCGAAATGAATTGAATTGAAAACGATTTCGAAATGATTTGAATATATAACGAATTTGATTTCAATTGAATATATAACGAATTTGATTTGAATAGAAAACCAATTTGAATTGAATCGAATAGAAAACGACTTTGGAATTGAATTGAAAACGAATTCAAATTGAATTGAAAGAGAATTGAAATGAATTCAAATTGAATTGAAATTTGAATTGAATAGAAATGAATTTTAAAACGAATTTATAAAGAAGAATTCAATTTTGATTTGAATTAAAATGGAAGTTGAAATTGCTTTTGAAACAAATTTAAAACTATTTATATAATTCGTTTTAAATAGAAATCGACGAAATATATATTATATATATAATATAATGGCCTGAATAGAACGCGTCGCGCCGCGACAGTTCGTGAATTTCGACCATTTATTTCAAACGGACATTACGGGAGATCCGACCGTCGGATTCGCCTAAAACCGGAACCGTTGGGTTCGTATCGAAAAGAGCTTTCTAACGAATATTAGGAATTTGAAATCTAACGGTTGGATTTGGAGATACGTCCAAATCAAATTCGAAAAAGGTCGTTGTAAGTGCAGTTCGATGGCCGTTGATGGAAATCGACTGTACGGGCCTTGATAAAATTATTAAAAATAGTAATAATTTGTGTAAAATCATAAGAAATGATTTGGAAAAAATTGGGGTGAAAAACTCCATATTTGAAAAGATAAAAATGGATTTTTATCGAAATGAACTAGTTTTGAGCTAAATTTAAAACCCAATTATTTTTAAATAAATAAATTAGATTTAAAAAGGGGTTTTAAATAATCGGAATTTCTAATATATTTGATTGGATTTGAAATGGGTTTATCGTGAACGGTGTTTTAAATAACACTAATTCTTTAACCCGACGATAAATAGAATGTGATTTGGGTTTGTCGTGGACTGTATTTTAAATAACACCTAGTTCTTTAACCCAGTAAAAGGAGTTCTAACGAATCTGCAATTAGATTGAAATGTAAATTTGTAATCTAAATGATCAAATTTAGAAAATGAGCGAGAATGGAGTATTACCAGTTTTGCTCCAAAGCGATAGTTAAATCTTTAATTAGATTTGAACGTGAAATGGTAATTAATTTTACCAATAACACCGTGGTGTTAGATATGGAGTATTACCAGTTTTGCTTCATGGGATGAATAGGTTGGGATTGGGAAATAAAATAAAATAAATAATTACTTCGTTGTGGTTCGCTAATCTCGACTAGTTTGAAAAACCATAATTCGGTTTGAAATGGCATCCAAAGGAAGAATAAAGGATAAATTTTAAAGAATTTATCTTGGATAAAATTAATGGGAACCTTTCCCTAAGAATTGAAATTCAGAAACTAGCTATAGGTTAGTTAAGAAGAATGGTTTCCTGGATATTGATCTGATGTTGGTTTCGGCCTTCGGGGTTAATATTTTGGGAATTGCTCTCTTACTGATTTACGGTTAGTGACTAATGAATTGGAATGAGGCGTATGTTGTGTTTGTGTAACATTCGTTTTTAAATATATGCGGGTTGTTCGGAAAGTCCGGGTTTATACCCATTCTGAATAACCGATTCGACGATAAGTCGAAGATGAAGACGGTGGTTGAATACCGGAAGTCTTCACATCGTTTGGATAATTACTGACGATCCTGATTGGGTTGTACACCTAAGAGGATGGAAATAGTTGGTGGTTGTCCAGATGTACTTGGAGATGGATGGATATGCGAGGAAAGTGCCTCCGGTTTCGTTCAGACCCAGGATGGACTTGTAAATGGATTGTGTGTCTGACATTGGATTTTATTCTGTGTTGAGTGATTTCTATTAAATATACATCTGTTTGGCGGCGGAGAATTTATTCTTTTGCTTAACGCCCTTCTCTGAGACGTACGAGCTCAGAGGTTGTATATCGATGGACATCAGTCGCATAGCATGAATTGCCTGTATGGCACGCTAAGATGCAATGATTAAGGCTTTTGTTGAAAAGCAGAGTCTTGTGGTTGATGATCAAAGCACGGCCTATGGGGCAGCTTTGTGTATAACGTGAATTCGCGAGCCTCACACCTCGGTATGAGTCAAAAACGGGATACGGACTGCAAGGAGAGCACGGCGTTTCTTTCTAGCTTTGGTGGTGTCAGTGACTTACCAGCCCTGACATGTATATACTTTTCACCTACGTGGTTGTTGGATGAGGCGCCTCGATTATAGGTCTGTAAGGACCGGGAAACGTGTGTTCAGGAATAAATAATCCTCTAATGTTAGTGAGGACCGGCCCTGAAGCATCCAGGGGTTGCCCAGAGTGCGTAGCCCTGAGACATTTGCTAGAGTGTCTCGAACGCGGAGAGGAGCTTGCCCCTTGCCTCAACTCATGACGGAAATCCAATTTCCAATACGTGATATTGCGGTTTTAATTGTAGAACTAGTATGGCGACATGATATATGGTACCCACGCCGTCTATGATTTATATTTATGATTGAAACTGTTTTGACACTATACACTTATTATAGTATCAAATGATTTGTTTTAAACGTACCAAGCATGTTTGGCTATTATAAGGGAAAACCCTATCCTCCGGCTTGCGTTGCACTGTGTGATGGGACCTTGGTCTTATAATAGCTTCATTTTTCGAAAAAGCATTGCGTTGTTTATTCTATGCACTGGTATTCTTGGGAGGAAACCCGTTCCGTGTTATACGGCGTAGTCCCTTGAATTACTATCTTTATAAATGAAGTTTTAATAACTGTTTTAGTTCTCACACCAGTCACATGACTGACCTGGAGTTTATTGTTTTAACCTAAACTCTGGGTGCCCTCATTTTCCGCACGGGCAGCTAGTAGTTTTGGTTTTGCAGATTTATATTCACAGGATCCTGGTTTACAGCTGGAATGATATCCGGAAAGCTCTGTATCCGTATATCACCTTCAGTTGTGCTTTGTATTATTTTTTATCCACTGCTAGGTAATTTATTGTAATCTCTGATATTTATCGAATGTAATTTATTCAATTATACTCTGTATATTCTTGTATCTGATGGTATTGTTGTAATAGCAATGAAATGTAATTCCGTCTGCGTTCTATTTTGTCTTGTACTCAACGCTATCCGCGCTTTCCCTCACGGGGAAGTTCGGGTCGTGTCAGGTTAAGTGTTTCCTATTAACTTAACCCCGTTCATTCATCGTGTTATATTGGTTAAGTATTTCCCATTAACTTAACCCCAGTTGTTCATCAAGTTACATTGGTTAAGTGTTTCTTATTAACTTAACCCCACACGTTCATCATGCTGTATTGGTTAAGTGTCATCAATCAATTCAAGTTAACTTAAACCACCCACTTGTTGTGTTACATTGGTTAAGTGTTACCTTCTTGTGTTAACTTAACCCTTCCACGCATCCTGTTATATTGGTTAAGTGTTGCTCTCTTGTTTAACTAAACCCTACCCATTCATCATGTCATATTGGTTAAGTGTTTTAAATTTACTTAACCCTACTCATTCATCATGTCATATTGGTTAAGTGTTTTAAATTTACTTAACCCCACCTTCTTGTCTAATTAACATGTTATAACGGTTAAGTGTTCTAAATTTTACTTAACCTTACCATTCTTAGCATGTCTGTTTATTGGCATTAATTAGTTTATTAATGCCCCAACCTCTCACATTAGAACTATTGTTTGCGGTTGCTGGATGTGCCGGGCGGTTCCGAGTAGACTTCTACCGCAAACTCATTCTAACCTCGGGTTTTGGGCTAAATGCGCTAACCTCTCACATTAGATCTGTGTTGTTGCCGTTACTAGATGTGCCGGGCGGTTCCGGGCAGTTTTACACCGCAACTCAATCTAACCTCGGGTTAGGCATGTTTATCTTTTAGCATATTTACCATACATGTCCAAGTCTAGATTTTTTATATGCTAATCATCCCAAATTCACAAAACTAGTCATGTTCCAATTCTCAAGTTATACCCTAACAAAGCTGATTGCAAGTTATGCCCCACAAATTCAAATTCAAGTTATTACTCAAAATAGATTACACCCAAATTTCCCCAAATTTGCAATAATAGTCATGCCCCTAAAAATCACAATATAGCACATGCCCTAAGGTTTTAGTCATATTGCACCGTACAAAATATTCTCCAAAAAACTCCAATCATGATTCACAGTATAAACTATGCCAAATTATAGCCTTTAATTACAGTGCATGCCAATTACATAAAATCCCAATTTAGGCGTGTTCACATTTAACAATTATCCCTATCTTACTATAGGTTTTCATGCCTAAGCCATATATCACTATACACAATAATCTCCTTCTTCCAAGTCCTAAACTATCATATATAATATGCCCTAAATTTTAGGCCTTAAACCACAACATGTACTATGCCTTACATGTTTACATTTCAATTTACGCCCCAAATCCCAAGTCATATGTCCAATATACTTTATGCCTCAAATCTCAAGTCATATGTTCGATACACTTTATGTTTTGAATACAACATGTGTTATGTCCTCAAATCTGTTACAAATCATTTATTCCCAATTATACATAATTTAATACTTTTCCCAATTTTAGCGCTGGCCATGTCCAAATCATATATTATGTCCAATTTTTTTCCCAACGTACGTTCATCTCTTATGAGATTTGGCTCAGGCTCGCAGTAGCCTGGCTATAAAAACAAAAAGGGAAGAAGGAAAGAAGAGACAAAGGATGGAAATAATAATATCAAATGAGATAGATCCAATGGATATAGAAAGACAGATAGAAATAGGCATAATCTCAGATTCAGATTTATTACAATGCCATAATCACAATTAAATTTTATTTCTGAAAGTAACATGAACTTACAAATTACAGAACGGTCTTGAATTCTGGGATCTGATTTCTGAAACTGAAAAGCTATCCTTTGATGTAGACTATCAATTCTCTAATTTAGATTTGATTCGTAGCTTCTAACTTGTTTTCTAGTTTTAGGGAAGACTGAAGGCTACACTAGTTTGGCCATGGGCAACATGACGGCTCCTTGAAATGAAATTGTATGGTTTAGGGTTGAGGGTTGGGGTTGTTTATATATAAGAATAAATTAATGTAAGCCGTCAGATCAACTTAGGAGTAATCAGTGCCATTAAGATCAAAGAGAGCCAACCAGAAATCGCCATATATGCCCTAATGACTCAGAAATCATCACTGCCCAGATCTGGCCGATGGGGTCGACCCCTACAAGGGGGGGTCGACACATATGTCGACCCCGGTGTCGACCCCAAAGTGTCTGAGTCGACATAGGTGTCGACCCAGCAGGTCTTGGGTCGACACCCTAAACGTGGTCGGTTCCGCGTTTCCTCCTCCCGCCTTTGCTGTTTTGAATATTTTATTTTAATTCTGGTTTAAACTGAAATCTTCTAACCTCCATAAATTCTTCATATTGTATCCGTTTTACGCAAACTCGGACTCTATCTCAAGTAGAATTCCGAGATGAACACAACGACGCAACCCGTTTCCCTTAATTCTTCTTTTAAAGATTAATTATTCTTTAATTATCTCTTATGTCTCGTTTTAAAATTACGGGGTGTTACAATCTGACCGTTCGAAATTATGATAAGGTAAGAGCGTGTTATGATAACTTTCAGTTAATACATTACGTAAAATAATTTAAACTAAATTTAATTTAAATATTGGGTCTTAACCGCATATATACCTCGAGCCATCACCCCTAACAACCCGCCATCAACAACACTAGTCTTTCCCAATGTAAATTAACTCGTGGCTACCTACATGCCAATTCACCATTTTAAAGCTCCTTTCTCCTCAACATGATTTTCCTTCTTCCATTTTATTTATTTTATAGTGGACCTTTACGTATTTAACCATATAAATATGAATCTGACGAAATAAGATCCGTTGGGATCGTACTGAGGGAGGCTACATGATGGAACTGATTTGGAATGATTCAGAGCTCGTCTCATTTTAAGGCAAAATAAAACGTCTGATCTGAATCAATGACCATTAATCATTATTTAATGATTAACAAACAAGTGAGTAAACTCATTAACTCTGTCCAGTTTATAATTTTTAAACGTTATTTTAGAACTGATAAATGATAATTGACTACTGTGTGATGGTTCTTTAGATGAATTGTTGATAATTGGTTGAAATGACATATATAGTTATATGTATAAACCGTTGATTGAATATTGGTTCTATTTGCTTTAAAATTTCATATTGATATGAATTTGATGTATATATATATATTGTTTAACATCTATGGATATAGGGAAATAGGTTGGAGGGATCCAACTGGATTCCTCAATATTTATAATATTGTTTTTCATATATTGTGGTATATGATGTGATATAAAATCTACGATTGATTATGATGTATCTGGATGGCACATGTATTTTTATTCCGCTGTGTGCTGTATATGAGGACAGATTATTAAAACTGTCCAGATGTGTTGATGTACTTTGATAGTTGGTTATTTAACTATCAAAGGAAAGCATCCATCCAAACAACGATCATATTTCCAAATGGAAACTTATTGATCTTCTAATTAATTGAGTGATGATTGATCGGTAAGATTTCCATTTGGAAATATGATCGTTGTTTTTATGGATGTTTTCCTTTGATAGTTAAATGACTGACTATCATAGTTTTTGACCATTTCTTTTGTCAATATGGAGAGACCGAGATCAGATTTACTATCTGAAAACCCCTCCGTATGGGCTAGCGTTGCGAATCAAATGCGATGAAGATAATTGAAGATGGAGTTTATGCAAGGGTTTTTCTGTCGATCCTAGTTATAAATTGTCGAAGATGGATTTACAGGATAGTGCTTTCGATTTGTCCAGTCCCAGGACAACTTGTATGGACAAATGTCTGACAGAGTATACCTAATAAATTGCGTAAATTGATCTCTCCAAATGTACTTATGTTGGTGGCGGAGAAATTTGTTTCTCTTAGCTTTATACCCGTGGTGTTTTTGGGAAAATCAATTTGTGATTTGGCAGATGATAATGTGGCATTCAAAGTAAATGAAGATGTAATTTGTCTAATGGTAAGTTATGACCTCAAGCCTCATCAACCGAGAAATGACAAAAATCGGGCAAGCAACATGGCTAAGTGGGTCGCATCCAATTAGGGTATATTCTCACCATCTAGAGAATATTCATTTTTGTACTTCTTTCATTTGTGTACCTCTCGGGAATGGTTATGTTGGTATACCAACCGTAAGGTGACAATATATTTGGTACATTCAAGCAAAATGAATGGTCGGTCATGTGTGGCTGAGTTGCAAGAAGTTATTGTTGAACTCCCGTGTATCCCCTCTAGAGTACACTGATAGGAAGGTGGGTCTGTACCTTGTCATAGTTGGAAATCCATTCCTCAATAAGAGCCCGCGATTTTTGATTGTATACTATGTATGTAGAGCGTGAGATGCAAGTGTTCTGCTAGATTAATATTTACTTGTATTAGACACTATTATAATAACAAAATAATATTGTTTTTAAAGGAATGTTTTGGGTTATCTAAGCTAAAAGCCATCCGTGTTTATGTGTGGATTAGTCTTACGAATATCATTTCTTTTGAAAAGGATTTTGAAAAGTTAAATCGAATGATTGGGGTTTACTCACACCAGTCACATGACTGACCCAAAGTTTATTTTGTTTTTGTTTTACCTTAAACTTTTGGGTGCCTAAATTTTTACTGGCAGTCAAATAGTTAGGATTTTTCAGATATACTTGGAGGAGCTTGGTGTAGAAGGATTCAATGTTTTTATATAGAGTTTATTTCCACTGTGATGTGTTACATTGTACTCTGATAATGGTATATATATACTGTCACAAGTTTGTATTTCAATGTTATGTTATATAATAAATTTTATTCTTTCCACTGTGAGATTCGTGCTTACTCTGATTCTGTTCTATGATGATCTTCTTTTTCTTCTATTCTAACTTTCTTTCTATTTCTCATCCTCTAACTTCTTTCTATTTATGGTCTGGTATTTCCGATACCTAAATAATTGACATGGTGTTAAATGTCTATTTTTGGGGTCGAAAATCCTGGGTACGTTATTGTGGATTATAAAAATATAGTTAAATAGATTCCAACATTTCTTGTTTCGAAGAAATCCGACTTATAAAGGTGGTGATTACCTGTAGTGGTCCGGTGTGTCGATGGCAGACTCGAGAAGCCAGGGTTGTTCATGTGTTCTGGAGGGCAAAGAGAAGTTTCGAATGGCCTGAAGCTCGGTTCGGTTGTCGCTGGTGTGGGGGTGCAGGGAGTGATGGCTTCTGGTGGGTGGCCAGGTAGTGCACGGTGGCGCATCGATGGTTTTTTGGTAGGGAACAACGGATCTGCACGGTTGAGTAACGAACATAAGAAGGAAACGATCAGGGGCAAAACCGTTCTGAAGTTAGCTGTACATTATAAGTAATGTAATGTTTTTTAGAAACTAACTATTTTTAAAAATCATAACAACTTAGAATCTGTGATTTGAAACAATGCAGGGGGTAGGGGAAATAGTTTGAACAAGGAACGGTGTACAAGTGGGAAGCCACTTGGTTGTTACCCCTTTTTCAAAACTAAATAGTTATATTAAAATAAGTGATTAATTTAGATTAATATGAGATTAATAATTAATTAATTAAATTATTGTTGATATTTGCAGATTGAATCTAAAGCTATAGAGAATAAAGAAGACGGGCTATTCTTTTTTTGACAGAAGTCAGACCATGTTATAATGCCTAATTCAATGCAGTTAATATCATTTACCTAAGTAATTAATTAAATTAATATATTATTAATGAGATAATTATTTTTATTTAAAATTTTACTATTTAAACGTGAATAACATGTACACATATTATTAGAATCAGACAACTTAGGTGTCGTTGGACTCGTCTTGACAGGCACTGCAATATGAAACTGATTTGGATGGGAATGGAGACAGCTGGAAATTTACAGTTAAATTAAACAGACAACTGTTTAATTTAACTGTAACCGAACCATTTCAACGAAAAATCAAGGTGAGTTAAACTCACTCAGTTCTTCCCACTTATATTTTATATGAGTCGGGTTTTTATAACTGTGTGTTATGGTTGCTAGTAGTTGATTGTTTGTTAAATATATATATTCATATATTGATTGAACCGGTGAAATTGAATGGTTGTTTAATTCATTAAAACACCAAATTGTTATTTTAACGATTGGTCCCAATTAAGGTAACTTACCTTATTAGTCACATTTATAATATAAACTTGTTTAATTTAATGAATTTATTTGAATTGTTATGGTTGTGTTAAATAAATTGGTTGATCTTGAATTGTCGTTATTGACTCTTATGAAACTATTACTTATTGAATTGAATGATTATATTTGGATACAGGGAAGAACAGGTTGGAGAACCAACCGAATTCCTCAAATATATTAGATATTATTTATTCCCATATTATCATTATATGAACTGTTCTGATTGGATGATTGATTTGGTTTTCGACCGTTGAACTGAAATTCAACGTTTGTTTTAACCAATGGGCAGTATTGGTTGAGTAATTGGCGGTATATGGCCTATTAACTAATCGTTTTCTAAATATTGATTTACTGTCAGGTAAATCGAGAGAAGTGAAGTTATAAAATTTATTTTATAACTGAAGATAGATTTTTAAATCTTTTATTTTAAACAATATTTTTTTAAAAGAAAATAAATATTTATTAATTATTAATTATGTTTATAATTAATCATTAATTTATTTTAAAAAGTAAATTCTGATGTTAATCAGATTTATAAGCAAGAGAGTAGAAAATTAACCTAATGGTTAAGATCTGAATAATTGTTTATAAGAAACAATTAAATGGAATTATTTAAATTAATTATATTAATTAATTTAAAGGCAGGACTATAATTGGAGTTGATTAATGAATTAATTGTGTTTTGACTTGGATTGATTATTAAATAATTTTATTTCGAATTAATTTAATTAAATTGTTTAACGAATATTTGTTTTGATTTTAATAAGATTTACAAAAAATTACAAGCTGCTTTTAGTTAAATGAAGAAGATAACTACTTATACAGTAGTTAATGATGAAGTAAATTATTTTTTTAATTAATAATAATTTAAGTGTAGCTGTAATGAAATCTAATTGAATTATGAAAGGAGTTTATGAACGAATTTTATATAAAAACCCGAGTTTTTGTAAAAAAGTTGAAAAAAGGAATTTTAAGTGAATAAATGTTTATTTATTGTTTGAATTAAGTAGAAAGGAAATTGAGAATAAAAGGGTTTATCTTAAACCAGAATTATATAAACGAAGTTTATACAAAGAGATGAGGTATCAAAGCATTAATTTTAAATTAACATTAATTAATAATGGAATTAAGTAAAATGAAGGAAATTGAAATAAATTTTCAAGCGGGAAATGGTTGAATGGATTATAAGAAGTGATGTTTAAAGTGAATTTGGTAAAGAAGTGAGTAATAGGATTTTGTAACAAAAATTCGAGTTATAAAACAAGTTGTTTAAAGAAAATTAAAAGGTGATGTTTTCGTAAGTAATTTCTTAATCATTAAATTAAGAAATAATAGTTATACCCGAGAAGGAGATTTTCGAAAGTAAGAGGTTTTATAAAACATATTATAAATAAAATAGTTAATGAGATGTGTTTGGTATTAGAATAAATATCGGTTTTTGAATAACAACTCATGTCTACCTAAAGATAAGAACGTTGTTGATCAAGGTCTAAGAGGTAAATGAATACCCCAACTTGAACGACTTCAGGATTATCTATGGATGATTTTAGTTTGTAATGTGAAAGAGACTAAGAATGATTTATTATTTCCATATGAGAAATAATAATGCAATGTTAATTGCAAGATTCGAGTGTGTGTGTGTGTGTGTATATATATATGTATATGAGATTTCCAAAGTAACGGAAATGGAAAGATTTGAAGTATATATATAATGATATTCCCGAAGTAAAGGAAATGAAAGGAGATTGTGTGGAAATTTAACAGTATCTTCGAGATAAAAAGAAATGTAAAGTGAAGATTTTGAATGGGTTTATTCTAAAAGAATAATGGTTGATTATTGTTTCCAGGTAATGAAACAAAGGAGATTTCGTAACATTATTTTACGAATGATAAGTTGAATTGTTTTCCCTAATTATAGATAATGAAGAATGAGGTAGCAAATGTTTTGAAAATGATAGTAAGATAGAAAATTGGATATGAATATAGATTTTTTTCCTAAGTATGAAAATATAATAATTTGAAATAATCCATATGTTAAATAAGAAATGAAAAGCTATATTCGGAATGTTGAAATATTTAAGGGTTTAAAATTAATTATCGTTAATCGTTTTTAATTAAAGAGGCCATGTAATGTTGATACTGAATCATCGAACCCATTTCATTCTCATGATTATTTATTTGATAGTTAAATAACCGATTATCAAATCTAACCCATACGATTTTTGGTATGGAAAGACCGGGATCGAATTTATATTCGAAAACCATGCTGAACCAGCGAATACGTAGAATATGATTATTGAAGATGGAGCAATTGAAGGTCGTTGATCTTTCTGAGCGGAAGAACTACTTGTTGAATTTCTCTGGTTTAGGGGCCAGAGATATTTTGACAGTGATTCTGTCGTGATTGGAATCTACGGATTGTAAGGACTACTCGCTACTGATCTATATAGTGATACCTAGGATGTGGTAGGGAAATGCCTCCAGTTCATCCTGTTCCTGGATGACTTGTATGGACAGATGTCTGGCAGAGTATTTCCGAAGGGATTGCGTATTTTGATTTCTTCAAACGTACCATAGTTGGTGGCAGAGAATGGTTGTTCTCTTTGCTATGTAACTAGGGTATATTTGTGGAAGTCAATTGGTGATTTCCTGGAGGATCTGACAATGTGGCATTCAAAGTGGAAGGAGGTATGCTGATTTGAAGGATAAGCATAACCTCAAGCCTCATCAACCGGGAAATGGCACAAAATCGGGTAGGTCATATGGCTATGTGGGTCGCACCCGTCAAAAGGGTATATCATTACCTGATCCGTAGAAATCTAATGCCTTCGATTGTCCCTTTTTATTTTTTTATGTATGCTATAAGTTCGGTTGGCTGGCCCCCAACCATGGTAATGATATATTCGGTACTCTCAAGAGAAGTGACGGGCCGGCCATGTTTAGCATGGTTGCAAGATGTTCTTGTTGAACCTCAATGTATTCATCTCCGGAGGTACATTGTCGGGAAGGTGGTCCCATACCTTGCTAGGAAATCCATTCTCCAATAAGAGCCCGCGGTTTTGATTGTATACTATGTATGTAGAGCGTGAGATGCAAGAATTCCGCTAGATTGTTATTTATTTTTATTTAGACACTATCATAATATCAGAATAATATTGTTTCAAAAATGTTTTGTCGTAAGGTAAAAACCGTCCGTATTTATGTGTGGATTTTGTCTTACGATTATCCTTTTCTGTCGAAAAGATTTGGACTTTATAATCAAGTTGTGTGATACCTTTAAACTTAGTGTGTTTTTTTCACTTTGGTTCACCAGACTGATCCGGTGTTTGTAATGCTCGGGTTAGATAGGGTTTTACAGGTTCATATTTGGATGTTGCGAAATTCAGAGGATGTGTTGGAGGAGTTTAGACGTATGATATTTATATTTGGTGTGTTTTCCACTCTGTGTTGTATATAAGTACAAATTATTATAACTGTCCAGATGTGATGATGTACTCTGATTATTGTAAGTATTTTTAAAGCTCTCAGTAAAGATTTATTTCCATATTCTATTTTGTTACGCTGCGATGTGAGACTCTATGTTGTGTTGGTTCTTCTTCATCTTCTTTTATTCTCATATTTCTTTCTTATCTCACCTCTAATTTCTTTCTAATAACTATCTACTTTTCTGTGCAATTCGGGTTGAATGTGGGTTGGGATTGTCAACTCATAGGGTACGGGAAAGTTAGTATATTGTGATATAAATTCATATATTGTTTTTCATATATTGTGATATATGATGTGATATAAAATCTGTGATCGATTATGCTATCGTTGAATTGTACTAGCCTTAGAATTTGGTATTTAAATATCATAAAATAATTTTGAATATAGAAAAAAAAATTAGATCTTAAAAAGGGAAATTATTTTCCACGTAGAAATTTAACGGACTTGAAAATAAAAACTTGTATCAATAATTAAAACGAGAAATTGATTGTAAACGATATTTATGAATTAAGCAAAATATTATCATCAGACAAATTGAAATGTGAAAGTCTGAATCTATATAGAAAAGTGGAAGTGGGTTTTGAAACCAATATTTTTAACTGAGTTTGGAACTTAATGGTTATAAATGAAATATGAATTCAAATGGAAATTTGAATAAGAAAATTGTTTTTAAAAGAAAAGAGTGGTTTTATTTCCATGTTTGGAATACATAAAATAAAGCGAGATAAATCCAAGGGATTTATAACTATAATTCGACTATGTCGAATTTTATTATAATGATTTATTTCAGACTGGAGATTTGAATTCTATTTATTATGAATCTATAGTTTAAATAAAATATGTTAAGAATCAAATATTGCAATAGTTATATGAAAACGGGATTTTAAGATTTGCAATAATTTAATATTATTTTAAATTAGAATTTTTAAATAAGCAAGGAATTGTAAAAATCAAATTAAGTTGATTTCAGATGTTTGGAATGCATAACTTGTAAATACGCTTAAAAAGGGAAATAGAATTGTTTTATATAAACAGAAAGGTGTCGGTAACCATTTTTATAAAAATAATTTATAAATGAAGTAAAATATGATGTGGGTTTATCGATAACTTAGATTTAAATCTATAATGATATTTGCAACTAAAATTAAGTTGATTGATAAAATAAATGTAGATTCCTATTTAAGGAATAATATTCATTTTTGAAAATGAATAACGGTTTGAAAGAAAACATTTTGCAAATAGGTATAGTTGTAAGTAAAATTTGAAGTTAACCTGAAATGGTAGATTTATTCTAGAATTCAGAATGTTAATCGAATATAGATTATTCGAAAGAGAGCTTTTTATTGAAATTCGAATGTATGGAATTAAGGAAAGTAATTCTTACTTTCCGTTTTAATCAAGATTTAATTATTATTATTTATTTATTCAAATTAATGAGTTAAAGTAATATTTTATTTTAAAATATTTCAGAAGCAGGGATTATAACGCTATTATTATAATCAATGTTTTCCGTAAAAGTAGTGGAATGTTAAACTGAAATCCGAGAGTCGCGTAAGAGTTGGTTTATTTGAAGTTGTGAGCTTTGACTATTTCGCAGTTAAGAATGTTGTTCAGTTAAGGTCCGAGAGGTAATTATACCTTAATTTGATTGACTTCGTGATTGACTAAGGAATGGTCAAGGTTCAGTAGCAAGGGTTGATTACTGGTACAGTTAGTTAACAAATGATTAATGGGTTGAATTATAGTAATGATGTTTTATAACATCGGTTTGATCCAAGTAAATGATTTTGGAAATATTTACAAGTAAAATCAAAGAAGTTTCCTAATTATAGAAAATGAAATGATATGGCCAATGGGAAATTAAGAAATGGAAGTTGGGAATGTTTTTCAATGTTAATAACATATATTCTCTAATCACAGAAAATAAGAAATTTGAAGAGATGGAAATGTTTTCCGATGTTAATTGTATACTTTCTAGAAGTATGGGAAATAAAGAGTTTAAATAAATGGAAATGTCTTCCAAGAATATGAGATGGCAAAACGAGTTTTGTGAAATATCTAGGAAGGATATGGATGCTGGGAAATGATAATTTTATAAGAATTAATTTAAAAGGGCCCAGAGTGGCTTGATGGATGATCAATAGAATTTCCATTTGGAAATAGGATCGTTGGTTGTATGGATGTTCCTTTGATAGTTAAATCACTGACTATTAAAGTTTTAGTTTATTTTATACTTCCATTGTCAATATGGGGAGACCAAGGTTAGGTTTAATATTTGAAAACCACTCCGTATTGGTATAAGCATTACAAATTAACTTATGTTGAAGATAACTGAAGACGGAGTAAAGTACAAGGGTTGTTCTATTGATCTTGGATAGAAATTGCCCAAGATGGACTGATGGAATAGTGCATTTGGTTTGTCTAGTCCCAGGATAACGTATATGGATGAATATTTGGCAGAGTATTTCTAGATGGTCACGTACATTAATTTCTTCAAATATACCAAGTGTAGTGGCGAAGAAGGAAACTTCTCTCAACTTAACATCCAGAGTGTACTTGCAGATGTTAATTAGTGATTTGACGGATCTGACAATGTGGCATTCAAAGTAAATGGTGGCAAGATTTTCTTAAAAGATAGTCGTGACCTCAAGCCTCATCAATCGGGAAATGACAAAAATCGGGCAGGCAGCATGACCAAGTGGGTCATTCCCATTAGGGGTATTATCACCTGACCTAGAGATATTCCATTTGTTTCTTATTCTATTCGCTACTGTATACTTTTGGTAACGGTTGCTGATCACAACCGTTGGTGATAATATACTCGGTACACTCAATTTAAATGAGTGGCCTGTCATGTTTGGCCGGGTTACAAGATATTCTTGTTGAACCCAATGTATTCCTCTCTAGAGATACATTATCGGAAGGTGGTCTCATACCTTGTCATAGTTGGAAATCCAGTCTCCAATAAGCGCCCTGCGGTTTTTGATTTTATATTATATATGGAGCATGAGATGCAAGCGTCCTGCTAGATTGCTATTTATTTGATTTAGACACTGTTAACCCTCTTTTTTGGCAAGAGTCTCAATGAGCTAGACCAAAGCCCAAGCGCGCAAATAGATATAAGTCATGCTTCAGGAAGCCCAGCAGACACATGATCCGAAGCAGTCGCATATCGGCCCAAGTCCAGCCTAGTCAATTGACAGCTCTCTCCACAAGAATCGCTCTCTCAGTCGACTGAGTATCTCGCTTCCGCGAGAGGCACATCAACCGATTATCTCGGACTAGTGTGGGAACCTTCTACATAACTATCCCAATGTATATCCCGACTTTTAAGGCAATAAAAGTGGTCAAACTGTATCCGGAGAAAGATCTACTTTTGATATACCTCTCCGTGGAGGCCACGTCAGCCGCAACTTCCGAGGATACTATTTATGAACAATGGAATCAGTCTCCCGCCGCTATTCAAACCAACTGATGGGTTCCACGTGTCCAGGCTTTCCCGGAATGGCTTGACCATATTGCAATAGCCCAAGCTGTATTTTACACCTATAAATACCTCTGAGCTTAAAAAGGAAAAGAGGACTTCTTCTACTCTTTTACACTTCATTTATGGAGTTCATTTTCTCTCAATCTCTCCCAAAGAGGAAGAGGAGTTAGCTATCTTTTTCTCTTCTTCAAACAGAAAAAGCATTGTACTTGTAATAAAAAAAAGAGAAATAATATATAAAGTGGATGTAGGCGCCGTCTTTGCCGAACCACTATAAAAATTCTTTGTGTGCTCCTTGTTCTTTTACTTTACTTTTGCATTTTATAATCTTTATTCGTGTGCTCATCGCACGATTATGGGTAGACTGCCACTGGTGATCAACTTTTGACATCAACACTTTGGCGTGCCAGGAATGGGGAGATACCGATATTCTGTTGGAGCATCTGCTTATGGCGAACAAGCAAAAGAAAGACACAACGTCTTCTCGCCCTATAACTACTGATGGTGGCGATAACAATGCCACAGAAGCAAGTCTCGAAGCTTCCTCTCACGAAGATGTATCTCGACACGTTACTCGGGATGACATGGATAAGATAATGGTCGAATTCATAGAACAAATGACATCTCAGGGTAAACTCCTCGAACGACAGCAGCAGTTGATGGATCACCTTCTCGGTCGACTGGAGACAGGATTGAACGCTTCAACATCAATTCCTCCATCGACCGGGACTAGGGCAACAGCTGACTTTCGGTTTGCACAAAATCAGGCCACCGATCGGGCTGCACCTTTATTTCAACCTGGTTAGTATCGCTTCCAGCGACCAGCGTAGCTGTGGCTATAGAGTCTCAAGAGGCGGGCGATCAAGATCTAGATCGGTCGAACACCTTGCGTACATTCTTGGGAACATCTCGACCTATCGAACCAGTTGAGCAACCTCCGGGCCCATCAGAATCAAGGCCATTCCCATTACAACCCAAAATCTTACTGCAGACCAGACTAACCACTCTTTCCCTTCAACAAAGAGATGGTGTAGCCTTCCCTTCGAACGAGGGAAGCCACCCTGCTGTACCGGTCCTCACCGTGGCGGAAGAAAACACTACCGTAGACCCTCCCAACCTTGTTCCAAACGGGGGAAACTCCGAACATCACATGCTATGCTAGACCAGCCTAGACCCTTTGTTACGGGCATGGCTCGACCCACAACTCATCAGGTTCCAGAGGGGCCATTCTGCCCAGAACCACCTGATGTAGCTCACCTTCCCTCACACCTTCACTCAAATCTCGGAGGCCGAGCCCAACCAACGGCCGCCCTTCCGAGCATGCTTTTGCCAGCTCCCCGTACAGAAGCTCTTCCGAGTGCAGAGTTGAATTGATGGTAACGACTCCTCAGAGATGGGAGTCAGCTCGCAAGCATCATCCAACACTTCACTCGGGGCAACTCTTCGCAACAAGACGTAGATAACGTCAATCGCAGCCCCTTCACTACGGAAATCAGAAATTCTCGAAACCCCCCGGACTTCAAGTTCCCAGCTATCGAGCCATACAACGGTCGCACTGACCCGATCATCCACCTTATGCGATATATGCGACATATGGAGGTACTTGGCGCATTGACCAACGTCATGGCCAAGTGTTTTCCACTTTTTCTCACAGACATAGCCGGCATGTGGTTTCGACAGCTGACAACGGAGTTAATCGGCAGTTGGAACACTCTAGTCACCCGCTTCATCAAACAGTTCCGAGTGCATATCTCTCGGCCGAAAAGTGTCATGTTCTTATCTACCATCAAGCAGCGATCTGGAGAGACGCTCAGGTCCTTCCTTGAAAGATTCAACGCGGCCGTAGCATCTGTCGATCGGCCCGAGCCATCGATGGTGCTCATGGATGCCATCGCAGGAGTTCAAAATCGATCAGAATTCTCAATCTCTTTAACCAGAGATCCTCCTAAAGATATAGATGATTGTTACTCCGAGGCCGAGAGATTCCTCCGACAAGAAGATGCCAGCCTTGAAATGGAGAGCCTCGAAGTTTTAGTAGCCAAACAACAAGGCTCATTCAATGGTAATGTCCAGAATAAAGGAAGAGGAAAGGCCCCGGAGAAGAGCAAGCGCAATGTGCGATCCTGAAATGAAAATAAGTACGACCAGTACACCGAGCATAATTCTTCTTTTCTCGATATCTATCACGACATACACGAGTCCTTACCAACTCCAAGACCACCTCGACGAGAGCCGACTCAAATGGAACTTAATTCTGGTAAGTATTGTATGTTCCACAACGTAGCTGGACATAATACAAATGAATGCCTACATTTGCGCGATCTCATCGAAGGACGAGTCAGAAAAGGAGATCTCCCCCAATATGTCAAAAATCGCGCCCCGGCCATGCCGCCGCGACCTTCTGCCCAAGCTCCTCAGATCGGTCCTCGAGCTCCTAGAAACAGAAAGGACCCTGAGACTAGCACTCGTGGCATTATCATTAATTAGATTTCTTTTCTTTTGATGTATTCCTTTCAATAATAAGGACACCTTGATGTACACAAGTATGGGGTTAGGATTTAGCCCCTAGGCATGCTCTGGGATCAACTGCTGTCCCCGTAGAATTTCTTTGTAATAGTTATTTAGCAGTTATGAATGTTATTTTTGCAAATATAAATCATGTTTGAACACCTCTAAGCCGAGCATGAATAATGCTCGCCCCCTGTTTTATGTGGTCAGCGCAAAAGCCCACCACCTTTTTTCTAAACACCTACTCCTTTAACCTGGTGAGGTCATGTTTTCTAAATACGAAGTATAGATTATACTCCCTCTTTTCTCTTTACACCACGAGCATTCATAGCTCGCTGGACAAACTAACTTAACATGAGTCGAGCATAAAAACACTTTCCCTAAGCCGAGTATGATTAATACTCGCCTCCTCTCTAAGCCGAGCATGGTTGATGCTCGCCTCTAAGCCGAGCATGGTTAATGCTCCCCACTAAGCCGAACCTGGTTAGCGTTCGCCACTAAACCGAACCTGATTAGCGTTCGCCACTAAGCCGAGCATGGTTAATGCTCGCCACCCTTCAAAGCCAAGTAAAATAAAATGCTCGACCCAGTAGCCTTCTCCAAAACGAGAAAGGTTTATTTTGTATTTGCAGGAACCAACTCTCATACAAATAGCGATCACCATCTCGGCCTTAATACGGTTCCTGATCGTTGTCGGTTTTCCGGCCTTAATACGACCTGGTATGGTCGTCGGTTTTCTGGCATTAATACAACATCGGAACCGTCGGTTTTCTGGCCTTAATATGGTCCGGCGTGACCATAGTTGTTCGAGCGTTTGTGCTTCGGTTCTAATTTCAGAACACACCTCCCTCTACCGATGAAGATGCATTCTGAAGGGCAAAGTGTTAACCCTCTTTATTGGCAAGAGTCTCAATGAGCTAGACCAAAGCCTAAGTGCGCAAATAGATATAAGTCACGCTTCAAGAAGCCCAGCAGACACACGATCCGAAGCAGTCGCATATCGGCCCAAGTCCAGCCTAGTCAATTGACAGCTCTCTCCGCAAGAATCGCTCTCTTAGTCAACCGAGTATCTCGCTTCCGCGAGAGGCGCGTCAACCGATTATCTCGGACTAGTGTGGAAACCTTCTACCGAACTATCCCAACGTATATCCCGACTTTTAAGGCAATAAAAGTGGTCAAACCGTATCTGGAGAAAGCTCTACTTTTGATATACCTCTCCGTGGAGGCCACGTCAGCCGCAACTTCCGAGGATACTATTTATGAACAATGGAATCAGTCTCCCGCCGCTATTCAAACCAACTGATGGGTTCCATGTGTCCAGGCTTTCCCGGAATGGCCGGACCATATTGCAATAGCCCAAGCTGCATTTTACACCTATAAATACCTCTGAGCTTAAAGAGGAAAAGAGGGCTTCTTCTAATCTTTTACACTTCATTTCTGGAGTTCATTTTCTCTTAATCTCTCCCAAAGAGGAAGAGGAGTTAGCTATCTTTTTCTCTTCTTCAAACAGAAAAAGCATTGTACTTGTAATAAAAAAAAGAGAAATAATATATAAAGTGGACGTAGGCACCGTATTTACCGAACCACTATAAAAATTCTATGTGTGCTCCTCGGTCTTTTACTTTACTTTTGCATTTTATAATCTTTATTCGTGTGCTCATCGCACGATTGAGGGTTGACTGTCACTGGTGACCAACTTTTGACGTCAACAGACACTATTATAATATCACCAAATTTTAATCTTAAAATGTTTTGGGTTATCATAAGGTGAAAACCATCCATGTTTATGTGTGGATCGGTCTTACGATTATCATGTCTTTTTAAAAGAATTTTTGAAAGTTAAACAAATGGTTGGAGTTTACTCACACCAGTCCAATGATTGACCCATAGTTTATTTTGTTTTGGTTTTACCCTAAACTCTTGGGCACCCAAAAGTTTTATCGGCAAAAGACGATCATATTTTCCGTTGTGTACTATGTTTATATCTGGAAATAGGTGTTTCTAACTGTTCAAGAAATAACTATTGTGCTTTGATGATGGTATGTATATGCAGTTACTGATTTGTATTTCAAAGGTTATGTTATATAATATATTTTATTCGTTCCGCTGTGAGATTTATGTTCTTCATTTTCTTCTATTATAACTTTTCTTTCTTTATATTCTCATTCTCTAACCTATTCTATAAATGATTCATATTTCTGTGCAATTTGGGTTGGACATGTGTACAATTAATCAACTCAAAGGGTATGAAAATTCGGGCTATTACATTTGGTAATAACCTCGGCTCTGTGGTGTAACTCGATAGAGATGAGGTTAGTAATACCCAAGATTGAGTTTGAGTGCGTATATATAAGAGAGCGTATTTGTAGATTTATTATTAAAATGTTTTATATTGTGTTATTTGAACGGTTTAATTTTGAACTATCAACTAACACGATATTGTTTTATAAAGAGGGTCAAATGAAATAATTTTGGCCAAGTTATATTTTTTTATGAAAATGTAATAATTTTATCAAATTATTGAGATATTAGCTTGTTTGATTAATTTAAATGGAATTCAAATTGGATTTAAAAATTTGAATCGGTTTAATATAACCCAAGGAGATTTCACATATGGAATCAGTAGATGAGACTAAAATGAATCAGGATTTGGATTCTGAAACGAAAGTGAACTAATTAGAAAATTAATTAGTTAATTGAATATAGAGTTTGAATTTAACTTGGATAAGTGGAGTTAAGAATGGATATTGGAGTTTAGTAGGACAAACTTGGAATTTGGAATTAGACTAAATAAAACTGAATAAATAATAATTGAATGTTAATCAATCAGATATACATTGATTGATAACCCAAGTGTACATAAGTAAATATTGATGTTGAATATGAATTAAATAATTGGGTGAAAATGGTTGTGCATTGATTGTTAATTGTTGTTTGATTGTTGATTGTTATTAGATTAGTTGAATATAATTCATCAATTAAATGAATTGATTTTGATTTATTTTAAATTGGATTTTTGAAAGGATAACGGGTTTGTAGCATTTCTTCTACCTTAATAATTTCGGTGACGAAATTCTTTTAAGGGGAAAGGAATGTAACGTCCCGTATTTTTGGTAATCGAATATCTAATATATTTTAAATATTTGATTTGGAATTAGAAATGGGTTTATAATATATATGTTGTTTATATAATGAAGTTTGAATGTTAAATTTATATATAATTATAAAACAAATTCGAAACGTCGTGGTAGTTTGTAATTTACGATTTGAATTTCAATTGAATATACAAGATCCGATATAAGTCAAAATTCCGTGAAACAAGAAACGTTTGAATCTGTTTGATTATAATTTTCTAATAAAAGAGAAAAATGGAGATTTCATATTATAGATTGTGAGTTATTGCCAATTCAAATTTTCAGATAGCCGCTACGGAATTTGCTAATAAACGATAACGTTTATTAAATAAAATATAAGGAATTTTATATATAAATTGAATATCGTTTAGCCTGGGACTTTGAATATTGAGTTCAAAATATATATTGGTTTATTTTGAAGGTGTATAATATTTCAGTTAGAGATATATGATAATAATTTTTTATTATTTAAATAGAATTGTTTTGGAATTTAATTATATTTTATCGATATTATATAGGCATTAAAAATGTTTTCTTTTCAAATGACCTCCGTTTTCGACGAAACGAATTTTATTGGAATGCGTATAGCTAGTTATTGCTAGATTTCCAGTTTGGAGCCAATCAGAGTTATTTTAACTGTGCGTGTAATTTAAAGGTGAACCGATAAATTAAAATAACGTCGTTGTGCAAATGAAAGCATTTTTCAACGAAATAAATTTCAGTGGGACCGGAACGTCAACACGTAGTGGTATGTCCGTTTCCATAGTTTTTGGGAGTTTGTGGGCGAAAATACAAATTTAACGGTTATCGGTATACGTCAGTTAGCGATAAAATTTGATACCGTATTAAAATAAATATATCTACATACTTAAACCCTAAGTAATAATCGGCATAAGTCTAAGTTATATCATGCAGATGCAAGGCCAAATCAACTGAATAAAAACACATGCTTTTCGGTCTACAAGCCTAGCAAACCTATTTAAGCTACTTCATATAAAATAAAAATATGAATATTACTTCATATCTAAGAAATCATACCCCTATACATTCTGCAACCCACTTAGTATAAGAAAACACAAGCAGCAAACTAGGCCTACCTACTCTATTTTTGCTAATGCATGTACATGACCCTATAAAGAAAACTTACCCATTTAAAGCTTAGGTAGTAAGTAAAATCAGCTACTCTATATATTTGAAAAGAAATTATTTCCAGCTACCCTAAATTTATGAGTTGATAACTTACGCAGCTACTCTTATCAGAAAAATAAATCGACCGACCTACCCTATAGGTTGCTGAAAACCTATATGCTACATTACTTCGGTTTTAAGAATATCCGCCCATAAATACGAGCATTACTTTGTTTTTCTTTTTTCAGGCATAAATGCCGTGAAATATCATGGCAACAGAAGAATTCTAAAACAAATAAATAATATGAGTTGGGTTCGAAAAGTATAAACGGGAAAGATGTGAATTTACCTTAGTAAAAGGGGACGAAAAGCTGAATAAAAATATTGCATGGGGTACTTACGTGTGTGTGAGGGGAGAGGATGCGTTAACTTCAGTATGATGTCAGTGGCAGGCAAGAGGAACGTGAGATGAGGCAGTTTGGTGGTGAGGCAAAGTGAGTTCGTGGTAATCCGTAAACATGGGGGACCTAGAGTTAGATGTGAAGGCTATAAGGAGAAAGAGCGGTGGTCTGAGTTATAGGTGTGACAGTTTGTTGAGTTGCATGGAATGGAGGAATGAAGTTGCGAGAAGCAGCATGGAGGAAGAACTAGAAATGCATGGGGAAGAGAATGAACGGTGCGAGCCTTATCGTGTATACAACATAGTAAATATTCCTATTTAAATTAAATATGCCAAATAATATACATATTTTGTTCCCAATAGCATGCGTGGCCTTCAAGTTCGATAAATGTTACAACGTTGTGCCTAATAGAGATTATAAATGAACATTAGTAGCAAACTGGGTATAAATTCGAAATGGCCTCACCCATTTCTACTTTACCTAAACATAGTTTTATTTAATTAAGGATCTAGTTAAAGAATGTATATATTTTGTATTGATATTGAACGTGGACTATGTAACTCTTATATGCCTAATCCAAGTTTGGGCTAGTTTTGCACGTGGGATAACTCCAAATGGGCCTTGATTTATTTTACAAAAATTAGACTACGGTTGCATAGGTTTTTAGAAACCGTATCATTTTAATTGGTCCTGCAACTTCTTTTGTGATAAAACCTAGTTTTCTTCCCTTAAGGCCTGGGTTGGTTTTTAAAACATGGATTTTAAAATATTGGGAACTATATTTCGAATTTCAAGCTATAAGCACCAAGGATTAGACTAATCCAGGTTCAGTTAACGTGAGTAGTTGTTAAGGATAATAATTTATTATTTAATTAAAAATATTATCAATTTAAATAGTATATGACGTATATAAATTCATATCTTTGTCCAATAGTAACTAAATTGGGTGAAAAAAGTGATGACGGAACCGTATCGACGAGCACAACACGATGAAGCTGGTTTGGTCGGAGTTGGTAGCTATGGGGATTTTTAATTAATTTAAATGCCCGTTTAATTTAATTAACATGAACTGTTTCAGCGATGGACGAAATAAGGTGTGTTCAACTCACTCAGTTTTATCCCACTTATATTTTATATAAGTCGGGTTTAATGTTTGCGTGATATGATTGTTTGTTATTGGATTATTATTGAATATTTATATATGTTGGTTGGATTGATTTAAATAAATGTTCCTTTAATTTAATCAAACTCAATCATAATTTTTAACGATTGTAACCGATGGAGGTAACTTACCTCATTGGTCCCGTTTATAGTAATATAAATGTGCTAAATTTAAAGATGGATGTTTGTATGGTTGTTATTGTTTGATTGTTGAATGTTATATCTGTTTATTGAAATATATGATTTTATTTGAGGTAACGTATTTGGATGCAGGGAAAAATAGGTTGGAGGGATCCAACAGGATTCCTCAAATATTATTTATTTTCATATTATCATAATGTGAATTGTTATGACTAGATGATTGATTTGGTTGTTGATCGTTGACCGAAAATTCAACGTTTATTTTGTTTTAACCAATGGAAATATTGGTTGAGTAATTGGCAGCATATGGCCTATAAATCAATCGGTTTATAAATATTGATTCACCACCAGGTGAATCGATATGAACGAAGTTATAAAATTTATTTTTATAACTAAAGATAGATTTTTAAATCTATTATTAAAAGTTTATGAAAAGTAAATAAATATTTATTGTTATTTAAGTTTATAAGTAATTATTAAATAATTTTATAAAGCAAATGCTAATGGTAATAAGATTCATAAGAGAATGAGCTGAAATTAACGTAACGGCTAAAGAGTTGGATAAATTGTTTCTGAGAAACAATTAAATGGGATTATTTAAATCAATTATACTTTTAATTAATTCAAAAAGGAAAATCTGATTGGAATTGGTTAACAAAATAACCGTGGTTAGAGTTATCTAAGCCAACCATTTTATCTGGAATTGATTATTAAAATATTTGTTGTTAATTAATCTAATGAAAGGATTTAACGAATATTTGATTAATTTTAATAAGAATTTAAAAAGGAATTTAATATTTATTTTAGTAAGTGAGGAAGTAAATTAATAATTTAAATTAATAATTTAAGTAAGTGCTTCTTAAATAAAATCCATTTATGTAAGTAAACAGTTTTGAAGTGAAATATAGTTGAGTTTTGCAAAGAGGTTATGAACAAGATTTGCATTAAATCCGAGTTTTTGTAATGAAGTTATAAAAGAGATTTTATGCGAATATGATACCTTAAAATCGATGTTTATTTAATATATAAACTAAGAAAGAAGAGATCGAGATAAAATGGGTTTTATAATAAACCCGAGTTTTATAAATAAGGTTTTTAAAAGGGTGCGAGGCTAAAGCGTTGATTTTAAGTTGTTGTTACTTAATAATGAGATTAAGAGAAATGAATGGGATTGAAACGAGATTTTCAAAGCGGAAAATGATTTAAAAGCGAACGTTTTGCAGATTTGAACGGAATTAAGAAAAGTAGAAAATAACTAGAGAATAGTTGAGTTGAATGACTTCTTGGGTGTTAATCAGATATTGGTTTCGGCCTTCAGGGTTGTTTGTTTAGGGAATTGTTCACTTACTAGTTTTCAGTTAGGGACTGACGAATGTTGAAGTAATGGGACTAGAAAGAGATTTTGACAATATAACAACATTTCCGAGATTTAAGGAGTTAACAAGATGAGTTTGAATAAGTTTATTCAAAGGGAAAGTGTTAGTTATTGTTTTTTCGAGAAATGAAACAAAGGAGATGTCATAAAGATGTTTTACTGGAATTTGATATAAACCAAAGTGAGAATATAAATATGATGTAATTCTAATGTAACACTCCGCATTTTTAACTCAAAATAATAAAATAAGAATAACTTAATTAAATATTCATAATTAAGTAAAATGGACTGCACCGTTTTGTCCATCTCGAAATTCTGGTCAAGATATACACTTGGTTTTTGTAAAACGGACACCGTTTGAAGAAGTTATTAAGGTTTGAAGTTTTTATACGCGCAAGAGAATTATATATGTATATAATCAGTCCAGAAATAAAATTTTCAGTTCAAAAATCAAATTTCCGTGAGCGGGAAAAATTCCGCCCTGGGGAGTCGACCCCATAGGAGGGGTGTCGACCCCTGGGTCGAACCCTCAAGGGGTTGTCGACCCATGGGTCGACCCCCCTGTCGTAGATCTGGGCAGATCGGTTTTTCTGTACGTGGACGGATTTCTGACTTGGTTCATTGCCTCTAGGCTATAAATAAGCCCCCATTTCTCTTGTTTCTCCACATTAAAATCAAGTGAGAACTAGATGTTGTCTCTGCCTAAACTGAATCAAACCGTTTCTTCTTCAATAATCAACTAGAGCCAATCAATTAGAGTTTAGAGATCTGCAAGGCTTCTTCTATCACATCGAATCTAAGTTAATTTTAGATCTCTTATCGAGGTAAGGTAATTCCCAGATCTGGTCTATTTTTCAATTACCTTCTCTTTTCTTCCCTTTTTCTTTTAGTAAAAATTATAAATCCAAGGTTGTTAGGTTCTGAATCCAATTAGGGAAAAACCATGGAAGGATAGATCTGGACCAGATCCAGGATCTGGAAAGTTTACGAGATGAGTGGATTTAAGCTATAGCATTTTAGATAATAGTATGTTATCATTAAAAACATTCCCCGTTATTATATGTGAATTTGCCAAATAATTAAGAATTATTGTTATAACAAGTTGAGATGTTAATATGAATAACTCACATGTTGAATCAGTTAAAGAGTTGGAATGATTACATGTTGAAAAACAAACTTGTTAGAATATGGGCATTGACTACTATTGTTATAATTATATGATTCACTTGTGGCATATTATTGAGTAAATGACACGTTTAACTTGTTGGACTTAAACAATTACCCAATTTAAATATTTACATGTCAAAATAGAATTAAACACATGTTAAAAAAGGACGTGCGACAAAATATAGGCATAATTTGATGACATGTAAATTGGATTACAGTAAACATATGAAAAGGACAATATGCCTAAAATTTACATGAAGTAGGAATAATTGTTAAAGAACGAACATGCCAAGATTCACAGTAATTTGACACTGTAGCGCTCTTAGACACGAGGTTAGATTGCACTTGTGATAGAAGTCTACCCGGAACCGCCAGGCATATCTAGCATTCACAAGTAGTAAATCTAATGTGAAGGGTCTAAGTGCATAATTAAAACATACAATGGTACTAAGGCACGAGGTTAAGTCAAACTGTGGTAGAAGTCTGCCCGGACCCACCCGACAAATCCAGTGTCCACAAGTGTAGGCTTAATGCGAGAGATCTAGTGCATATATATAAATAAATATATATAACAAGATATGAATAAATGGAAATGATGGTAATTAAATGTCTAACTAAGAAAATAAGAAAGGAAGGGATGTAATGGACCGAGTTAGTGCGATGCGAAGGAAAAGTGATGTATTTCCCTAAATGACCTATTTATGAGAACGTGGTTGCAAGTAAGCCATAGTAAACAAAGTAAGAAAAAGGAGAGAAATTACTTGCCACCACGGATTTATGCGGGAATACGTTATGAAAATAAATCACTGATTCCTTTTATACCTCAAACTGATAAGGTGCATGAAGTGTTTTCCTTAATTAAATAAGGAATATAAATTACTGTGAATGAAGAATAATGGGTTGCAATAGTAAATGGTTTAAACGGGGAATGATAATAACCTATTATAAATAAATAAAATTAATGAAAATGTTGTATAACAGGTAGACTTGTCCTAGGGAAAAGTGAAGATTATAACTTAGGTCATAATAAACTAGTAAGGAAATGGGATAATGGTGAAATGAGATAAGGGGAACTTAGTTGTAAATTAAGTAATCAGTAAATGGGGAAAGCCGGAAACCAGTTGAGAAAAGGGGGAAAATATATGAAATATAAGAAGTTGTACTTAATTATAAATTAAGTAATCCATAAACTTGGAAGTCTGAAACCCGCTGATAAGAATAACATGTTTGGACTTGTCCTAGGGACAAGATGAAATTATAACATAAGGTTATAATAAATGGGTAGAGAAACTTATTAGTGGACCTTAGTTAAGAGAACTAAGTTAATAAGTAAACAATGATATGTTGTAGTAATGGCGTAAAATGGGATTATGATAAAATGTGAAAGGATGAGTAAACTTATGAAATGAAATAAGTTATATTTAATCATAAATGGTAAATGACATGTTAATTAGAAAACATGTGAATTGAGATATACTTAATTACATACTAAGTAGGACATGTTATTGTAATGCTGAAATCAAGCAAGAATATAAAAGAGATTGTGGATTACAGACCTTAGGCCACAATCTAGAGAATAACATATTGTGGGCTTATTAATGAACTTAAATGGGTTAAGTTATATAATTAAAATTAATAAGCAAGAGGAACTTAGTAACTTGATTAAGAATTCAATTTGAATGGGAATAACAAAGTTAAATGGAAACCTGATGAGGTAAGGCAAACACGTAAAAGAATGTTTAGACATAGGGTCTAACAACATATTAAAGAGAGGCGCTTGGACCAGTCCGCACGATTGAGGGTGAATAACCCAACGGGGTAGATCATCGTGGTGTTATAAGGCAATAGGGAAGCGCACATTCATCTGATTGTTCTGACGGCTCCGTAGGACTGGAAGGGGAAGCACGCGGCTTCTTGAGATACATAAGGTGCTCCTAGTAGTCCTCTGTGCGGTGGCAGATGCTTAGGCTGTGCCCGCAGGGGTTGGGTCTGCACGTAACTACTAGGTGGGTGGGCCTTGGCTGCAAAAGTAGTTATGCAGTCTGAATGCTGTGACGCGGTGATACTAGGGTGATTCGGCAGTTGCCTCAACGGGTATGCGAAGGGTCACGACCAACAAGGATAGTAGATCGTCGGATACCCGTCATCGGCAGCCAGTGGGATGCGAAAAGACTAGAGCTAAAACCAATAAACCAATCACCCTTCACAATCGTGGTACGGTAGTTGAGGAAAGATGCCAAATGGATGTTTAGATTGTTTTCTTTAGGAGCAGTCGTTTAGCTCTTGTAGTCTTTACCAGTTGAGGGAGGGGCTGGGGTGTGGCCATAGCCACTGTGAAAACAGACCCTAGGTATATTTGTATGTAGAGGCTCTTAAAGACAAGCCTGTACAGATATGGAAAAGCTCCCGACCGAGTTCCGCATTTCTTGTATCGCCCTAACACGGAACTCGGTGCACATTAGAAGACATGTGGTTGAGGCATCGAGCTACAATTAACGATACGTACGTGGGATAGTCTAGATACATGCATGTCGGTTCCAGGTGGTGTATCGTAAACTTGAGAGCATTAATCCGGTATGGAATCTGATTCGATCGACGGTGGCAGTTCGTACACTTACATAGCGTTGTAATGACAGATATATGCATAACGTAACATTGTTATGTAGAGATCTGTACGTCACTCCGACGTAGGATAAGGGACTGCATTCATTTCTGTGGCATTATGGTGGAGACTGTGCGAGTGGGGTACCATGGGGTGTACCTCAGTATTGAAGGGTAGCTACATATATACTATATTAGGTTAATCATTGGGAAGTAAATGGGTACGACATGTGTGTAAGCCTTGAGTGCTGTTAACCCAAGTACCCTAATAAATAAGAAAATGTGATTGAACGGCATATGTAGGATTTTCCAAAGTGTATAATTTAAATCCAGTCACCAGAACTTGTGTTCTGACCCCCCCCTCCTCATATCATACTCGCAGTTTAGATTTGTGGTAGAGACATGAGACACTATAACTTTGGATACTGGTTAGTCCGTATTATTAAACGGTAAGACTATGCTTTGATTATATTATATTTTATCCATTTTGCTGTCAGATATTTTCTGAGCTTTTACATAGTTTATGTCTCTGTCTTTTCTGCAAGATACTAGAGCAAACTAGTCCGGGTTTCGATAGATTGGAATTTTGAGAAAAATTCGGTCTGTTGGAATTCGGGTTGTTACATCTGGTATCAGAGCTTAGGTTTAGGATTCCTGTATAAATAGTGAGTGAACGTATTTGTATTTTTAAAAATATAAATATATTATATATAAACCAAGATCCAGAGAGAAACCCACTAAATAGAAAGAGTATAATATGGTAAGAAATGGGATGTTTGCTTTGTACACTAAAGGAATGAATATGAAAATTTGAGACCCTTAGGAAATTTAGGTGAGAAGTGTACAATATATTTTGAAATAGAGAAAGGAGAACCCCATATGATTAGTATTTTGGATTAGTGGGTTTGGCGGTAAAACCTTATACATTGGAAAAGGTTGAAGAGAGAAAAATGAATTAGGAATATATATAGTTGAGAGAATTGACCTTGGGGAGTGTCTAGGAAAGCCTAGAAAATTGGGAACCCGCTTTGAGTCTAACCCCATTGTTAACTTTTAAGAACTTGAAATTATAAAAGTTTTGGGAAAATGGTTTATGGTGTTTTCAAGTTATAATCTGAAAAGTTATAGTTTCAAATATGTAAAGTATACATATTGAGTTTTGAAGTAAAATGGGGTATATTTTGTAAATAGTGACTTCTTTCGAAAACTTTATCTAAAGTAAAATTCTCTCAGTAAATGGTGCATATTATAGAGCATGTATAGCTCGCTAGTTTTCTTGTTATATTTCATACAAGAATCTTTAATAAAGGAAGTTTTGAAGTCTTTATTCTTTTGACAATCCTTTTTGGATAAATTATTTTAAGACAAAAAAATTTGTTGGGTGGACAAAATAAGTCATTGAAATTAAGAATAGCGTAGATGTTTGCACCTTATAGTAAGAGACTGAACCGACCTTATATAGGTAGGAACAAGTGATAAACCCAATTCAGAAATAGTTGTCCTTATCTACTCCAGTTTTTGTGATTTGAAAAAAAATTGATTTACATATATATATATATATATATATATATATATATATATGTGTGTGTGACATGTTTTATGGTTTGGCAAAAGTAAGTTTTCATGAGGAAAATAAGGTTTTGACATTTTTAAATTTTTGGAAGAAAGTTTAAATGCAAAGGCCAAACCATGTTTTAAAAGTATGGAGTAGGTAAGGATTAGTGCCTAGGAAAGACGGGAAAAGTTTTGAGGCTATAAAATAAATAGCGAGAATTATCTTGGAATAATGTTAAGTTCCCGTAGAATGCGTAAGCATTGAAAAGCCTAGGATGTTGCTTGAAATAATTGTTGGTACACAGCTAGGACTAGTGTCGACCACTGTATAGTAAAAAGGGCAAGTAAATGTTTAAATATTGTTGCTAATTCTCATGTTAGGGGCTAAACCCGTTATTATATTTCTGTTGGGATCGTTCTTTTATTCTGTTCTTATTGGGTAGTTAGGGTAACACCTATACCTGTTGTGTATCCCATAGTTTGGACTTTTCTGTCTGAGGGGGACATAATCCCAAGATTCTTGGCCCTTAGTAGTAGTTGTGTAGGGTATCTGTTCTCCTGTTTTAGTTTAAAGGCTAGAAGACTTATTTAAATTTAAACTAAGATCAGATGATTAAATAAGATAAGAAAAGAGAAATTGTACAACTAAAAAGGAAACAGAAAAAAATTCAGTAAAGCAACAAAATGGAAAATTATGAGAAAAGACGGATAAGAATAAAAATTTCCAAGATAAGACAAAAAAGAAAATTTTCTTATGTGGGCTGTGCTTGGATAGGAAAATAGGGAATCTTTATAAATAGTTGCATAAAATCCAAGTACGGTTAGAAAAAGGTTGGAAAAGAAATATGGAAGATGCGAAGTTTTCTGCCTTCCACCCTTATGTAACATAAGAAATCGAATTTTGAAAATTAGATTTTTCTGAAATTCGAAAAATAAAGTTAGTTGATAGGATTTTGGATGCAACAATTGGATGAAGTACGCTATTACTCAGTAAGAGTGTGGCAAAATTTGGATGAAAAAGTATTTTGATTTTCAAAATATTGCATTCATGTAGAACTGCCAGTATATTTAAGATGTGAGCATCATGTTTTAAAAGGATTTTTGAAAAATTTGCGTACACATAGGAGGTACCGCTTAGGCATACATGCATTATTATGTTGTATTTCACTTTGCACAAGTGCACAATGTTTGCAAAATTTAAATGCACACATGATGAATGTATATTATGCGAGGGGTTAATTGATATTACCCTTATCAAATTTCGGGGAAGAAATTTCCTAAGGGTAGGAGAATGTAACACCCCGCATTTTTAACTCAAAATAATAAAATAAGAATAACTTAATTAAATATTCGTAATTAAGTAAAACAGACTCTGCCATTGTATCCATCTTGAAATTTTGGTCAAGATAGACACCATGTTTGCGTAACACGGACACCGTATGAAGAAGTTATTAAGGTTTGAAGTTTGTATACGTGCAAGAGAAATATACATATATGTATATATATATATAATCAATCTAGAAATCAAATTTTCAATTCAAAAATCGAATTTCCATAAGTGGGAAAAATCCCGCCCTGGGGAGTCTACCCCATAGGAGGGGTGTTGTCCCCTGGGTCGACCCCTCAAGAGGTGTCGACCCCCCTATCGCAGATCTGGGTAGATCGGTTTTTTTGTACGTGGATAGATTTCTGACTTGGTTCATTAGCTCTAGGATATAATTAAGCCCCCATTTCTCTTGTTTCTCCACATCAAAATCAATGGAGAACTAGATGCTACCTCTGCCCAGACTGAATCAAACCGTTTCTTCTTCAATAATCAATTAGAGCCAATCAGTTAGAGTTTAGAGATCTGCAAGGCTTCTTCTATCACAACGAATCTACGCTAATTTTAGATCTCTTATCGAAGTGAGGTAATTCCTAGATTTGGTCTATTTTTGAATTCCCTTCTCTTTTCTTCCCTTTTTCTTTTTGTAAAAAATATAAATCCATGGTTGTTTGGTTCTGAATCCAATTAGGGAAAAACCATAGAAGGATAGATCTACACCAGAACCAGGATTTGGAAAGCTTACGAGGTGAGTGGATTTAAGCTGTAGCATTTTAGATAATAGTATGTTATCGTTTAAAACATTCCCTGGTATTATATGTGAATTTGCCAAATAATTAAGAATTATTGTTATAACAAGTTGAGCTGTTAATATGAATAACTCATATGTTGAATCAGTTAAAGAGTTGGAATGATTACATGTTGAAAAACAAACTTGTCAGAATATAGGCAATGACTACTGTTGTTATAATTATATGATTCACTTATGGCATATTATTGAGTAAATGACATGTTTAACTTGTTGGATTTAAACAATTACCCGATTTAAATATTTACATGTCAAAATAGAATTAAACACATGTTAAAAAAAGGATGTGCGACAAAATATAGGCATAATTTGATGACATGTAAATTGGATTATAGTAAACATATGAAAAGGACAATATGCCTAAAAATTACATGAAGTAGGAATAATTGTTAAAGAATGAACGTGCCTAGATTCACAGTAAATTGACACTGTAGCGCTCTTAGACATGAGGTTAGATTGCACTTATGATAGAAGTCTGCTCGGAACCACCCGGCATATCCAGCATTCACAAGTGGTAAATCTAATATGAGGGGTATAAGTGCATAATTAAACATGAAATGGTACTATGACACGAGGTTAAGTCAACTTGTGGTAGAAGTCTGCCCGGACCCGCCCGACAAATCCAGCGTCCACAAGTGTAGGCTTAATGTGAGAGGTCTATTGCATATATATATAAATATATATATATATATAACAAGATATGAATAAATGGCAATGATGGTAACTAAATGTCTAACTCAGAAAACAAGAAAGGAAGGGATGTAATGTACTGAGTTAGTGCGATGTAAAGGTAAAGTGATGTATTTCCCTAAATGACCTACTTCTGAGAACGTGGTTGCAAATAAGCCACAGTAAATAAAGTAAGAAAAAGGAGAGAAATTACTTGCCACCACGGATTTAGATGGGAATACGATATGAAAATAAATCACTGATTCCTTCTATACCTCAAACTGATAAGGTGCATGAAGTGTTTTCCTTAATTAAAATAAGGAACATAGATTACTGTGAATGAAGAATAATGGGTTGCAACAGTAAATGGTTTAAACGGGGAGTGATAATAACCTATTATAAATAAATAACATTAATGAAAATGTTGTATAATAGGTAGACTTGTCCTAGGGACAAGTGAAGATTATAACTTAGGTTATAATAAACTAGTAAGGAAGTGGGATAACAGGTGAAATGAGATAACGAACACTTAGTTGTAAATTAAGTTATCGGTAAATGGGGAAAGCTGGAAACCAGTTGAGAAAAGGGGGAAGATATATGAAATATAAGAAATTGTACTTAATTATAAATTTAGTAATATGTAAACTTGGAATTCTGAAATCCGCTGATAAGAATAACATGTTTGGACTTGTCCTAGGGAAGAGGAAATTATAACATAAGGTTATAATAAATGGGTAGAGAAACTTATTAATGGACCATAGTTAAGAGAACTAAGTTAATAAGTAAACAACGATAAGTTGTAGTAACGGTGTAAAAAAGGATTATGATTAAATGTGAAAGGATGAGGAAACTTATCAAATGAAATAATTTATATTTAATCATAAATGGTAAATGACAAGTTAATTAGAAAACATGTGAACTGAGATATACTTAATTACATATTAAGTAGGACATGTTAATGTAATGATGAAATCAAGCAAGAATATAAAAGAGATTGTGGATTACTGACCTAGGGCCACAATCTAGAGAATAACATGTTGTGGGCTTATTAATGAACTTAAATGGGTTAAGTTATATAACTGGAAATAATAAGCAAGAGGAACTTGGTAACTTGATTGAAATTCAATATGAATGGGAATAACCAAGTTAAATGGAAACTTGATGAGGTAAGGCAAGCGCGTAAAAGAATGTTTAGACATAGGGTCTAACAACATATTAAAGAGAGGCGCTTGGACCAGTCCGCACGTTTGAGGGTGAATAACCCAATGGGGTAGATCATCGTGGTGTTATAAGGCACGAGGGGAGCGCACATTCATCTGATTCTTATGATGGCTCCGAAGGACTGGAAGGGGAAGCTCGCGGCTTCCAGAGATACGTAAGGTGCTCCTAGTAGTCCTCTGTGCGGTGGCAGATGAGTAGGCTTTGCTCGCAGGGGTTGGGTCTGCGCGTAACTTCTAGGTGGGTGGGCCTTGACTGCAAAAGTAGCCATGTAGTCAAAATGCTGTGGCGCGGTGACACTAGGGTGATTCAGTGGTTGCCTCAACGGGGAGGCAAAGGATCACAACCAACAAGGATAATAGATCATCGGATACCCATCATTGGCAGCCAGTGGGATGCGAAAAGACTAGAGCCAAAACCAATAGACCATTTACCCTTTACTATCGGGGTACGGTGGTTGAGGGAAGACGCCAAATTGATGTTTAGATTATTTTCTTTAGGGGCAGTCGTTTAACTCTTGTAGTATTTACTAGTTGAGGGAAGGGCAAGGGTGGGGCCATAGCCACCGTGAAAACAGACCCTAGGTATATCTCTATGTAGAGGCTCTTAAAGATGGGCCTGTACAGATATGGAAAAACTCCCGACTGAGTTCCGTGTTTCTTGTATCGCCCTGCCACGGAACTCGGTGCACATTAGAAGATGTGCAGTTGAGGCATCGAGCTACAATTAACGATACGTACGTAGGGCAGTCTAGATACATGCATGTCGGCTCTGGGTGGTGTACCGTAGACTTGAGGGCATTACTCTGGTATGGAATCTGATTCGATCGACGGTGGCAGTCTGTGCGCTTACATAGCATAGTAATGATAGATATAGGCGGAACGTAACATTGTTATGTAGAGATCCGTACGTCACTTCGGCGTAGGATGAGGGACTGCGTTCGTTTCTGTGGCATTATGGTGGAGACCGTGAGAGTGGGGTACCATGGGGTGTACCTTAGTATTGAGGTGTAGCAACATATATACTATATTAGGTTAATCCACTGGGAAGTAAATGGTACGACGTGTGTGTAAGCCTTGAGTGATGTTAACCCAAGTAACCTAATAAATAAGAAAATGTGACTGAACGGTATTTGTAGGATTATCCAAAGTGTATAATTTAAATCCAATCACCAGAACTTGTGTTCTCACCCCCTCCTCATATCATACTCGCAGGTTATATTTGTGGCAGAGACATGAGACACTATAGCTTTGGATACTGGTTAGGCAGTATTATTAATGCGGTAAGGTTATACTTTGATTATATTATATGTTGTCCATTCTGCTGTGAGATATTTTCTGAGCTTTTACATATTTTATTCTCTGTCTTTTCTATAGGATACCAGAGCAAACCAATCCGGGTTTCGGTATATTGGAATTTTAAAAAAAAACCGGTCTGTCAGAATTCAGGTTGTTACATCTAAAGTATTTAAATTATTTTGATAAGAAGTAAACTATATTTGAAGTATTGAAATATTTAAGAGTTTTAAAATTTACGTCCATTAATTAGTTTTTAAATTAAAAAGGCCAAGTGATGCTGAGTACTAGACTAGTGAACTCATTTTATGTTCATAGTCGAATGGATGTTATTTAATAGTTAAATAACCGACTGTTGGTACGGAAAGACCGGAATCGAATTTATATTCGAAAACCATTCCGAACCAGCAAATACGAAAATGTCTAGGATGCTGATTGAAGACAGAGTAGTTGAAGACCGTGGTTCATAAACGGAAGGGCAACTTGATAAATTACTAGAATGCAACCAGAGTATTTTGATGGTAATTCAGTCGTAATAGAGTCTATGGATTGCAAGGACTACTCGCTACCGATCCATAGGGTAATTTAAGGATGCAGTAGGAGAGTTCCTTCGGTTTGTCCAGTCCCAGGACAACTTGTATGGGAGGACGTCTGACAGTGTATTTTCAAAAGAGTCATGTAAGTTGTTTTCTTCAAACGTACCATAGTTGGTGGCGGAGAAGACACCTTCTCTTAGCTTAACAACCCAGTATTTTTGTGGAAATCAATTAGCGATTTTCTTCAGGATCTGACCATGTGACATTCAAAGTGAATGGTGGTGTGTTATCTTGGAAAGGTAATTCAAACCTCAGGCCTCACAACCGGAAAATGGCAAAAATCAGGCAGGCAACATGGCAAAGTGGATCGCTCCAAAGTAGAGTGTATAATCACCTATCTAAAGAAATTAAATTTCCTTCTTTATTCTATTCGATGCTGTCCCTTTCGGGAAACAGTTGTTTATCCCAACTGTTAGTGATATACATTCGATACACTCAAGCGAAATGAGTGGTTAGTCATGTGTGGTCGGGTTACAAGATGTTCTTGTTGAACCCAGTGTATTCCCCTCAAGAGATACACTATCAGCAGGTGGTTCCATACTTTGTCATAGTCGGAACCCAATCTCCAATAAGCGCCCGCGATTTTGATTGTATACTATGTATGTGGAGCATGAGATGCAAGCATTCCATTAGATTGATATTTATTTGTATTTAGACCCTATTATAATATCACACTACGATATGATTTCAAAATGGTTTGGGTTATCGTAAGGTAAAAACCATCCGTATTTATGTATGGATCGGTCTTATGCTAATCGTTCTTTCAGAAAAGATTTGTTTAACTTTAAAATCAAGTTGGATGTTGCTTATAAACTTAGTGGGTTTCTCACTCTGGTTCACCAGACTGATCCAATGTTTGCAGTACTCAAGTTAGACCAGGTTTCGCAGGTTCAGGTTATTGGACACTACGAAGTTCATAAGACGTGCTGGAGGAGTTCAGACGTATTAGTATTTATTCCGCTGTGTTTTATATATGAGGACATGATGTTATAACTGTCTAGGTATATTGATGTACTCTGATGACTCGTAAGTTTTTATATCAAGATCTTAATAAAGATTACTTGTATATTATATTTTGTTCCGCTGCAATGTGAGACTCTTTGTTGTGTTGGTTTTTCTTCTTTTATTCTAATACTTCTTTCTTACCTCACCCTCTAATTTCATTCTATTAACTATCTAGTGATTTCGATACTTGGGTTTTGGAAAGTGATACGGGTTTTATGTATTATTGTCAAGATTCGGGCATCGAACCCGTTGGGTCATTACAGGTATGCCGGGTGACTACACTTGATTCTTGAGCAATACTCGAACTAAGTAACTTGCGAGGATTAATGATGTGATGACCTAAAATCAAACATATAAACTTAAACATCTGGACTGTTATGATAGGACCAATCAAGACTTCCACACCTACATATGAACATTGATGAACTTGCATATAATTCAGTAGCACCCAAATAGCAGAATACCGCTTCTCGCAAGATTACAACTTGGAACCATTCATGATAACGATTCGATAAGACGTTTAGGAACGATGGTTTATTGAGAAGATCTCTGTCATATATTTCCAATATTAGATTTTTGCTATCGTCTTTACACAATTTCCGCTGCACATACTGCATGAGTTCACACAGGGGAGTAAATGTTAATTACCCTAACTGGTGAAATTTCTTGAGTAGCATAGGTATCATGTATGGAAGATACCTAACCAGAGCTTCTGAGGCTAGAAAGTGATATGTTATATCAAGATCCTAACCCGAATTCTAACTCGGGGACTGAGTCGGACGAGGATTCATAGTTTGTTGTCGAATCTCATGATGAAGAGCCAACTACGTCTTCATCTGAGGAAGAAACTTCCTCAGAATGGGAAGAAATTAAAGGATGGAGTTGAAGCTCTTGCTCTCGATACCTTGCCCATCACTATTTTTCTTGACAATCAAATCGACTTTTGGCCTTCCTTAATAGACGAACCGAAGTTGAGAATGTTGTGTGCAAATCATAGAATTTCCTTCGAATAGGTCCGATTAGCAGCTCTAACTGAGATTCCTTATAACCCTCTATAGGGATATATAGCCTGTAGAAGACAAATGTGCACATTGGGGTGCATTCCTCCATTTTATTCTATTCATTCGCAGTTTCCTTCCTCTCATGGGTTGCATGAGACTAACGCCCATGCAACTGCACCCACAACCTATGCTTACCTCTTCAACTTGTATATATTGTATGAGGAGAAATTGCATCGAGAACTCACCTTCGGGATATAACCCCATTTTATAACTTCAAGCATCGATGAGATAACCTTCCCTTCCTTTGCTTCAAATCCACCTTAGGTAATCGAGTTATAATGGACGGGTTTAGCAAATTTAGGAACATAAAACTTGATTGGTTTTATGTTTCGCATCAAGACGGTTTTGCTAGAAGGTAGATCAAATGCAGCAAGTATCTGGTCATAATCTATTTTTTCCATTTTGCTTGAGTGTTTCCAATACTTTGCATCTTTTCGTAGACGAGAGCCCAGCCTACAAGCATCATCTACCGCACGGCTCTAACTACTTTGAGGATTGTTTCAGTGGATGACCAAAGCGTTAGGAGATGCATCGCCGACAAGTTTCTGCATCGATTCATTTTGCTTGATGCAAGTCCGAACTTGTCACACGCGGTGCTCGAGTCCTAACAATTGTGCCTTCAGTTGTTGTGCCCCAGCGGTCGTGCCCCCATGTTGAGGACAACCGATTGTTGAAACTCACGCTCAGTCCTAAGTCAAGGGCATTGCCAAGGGAGTGGTTGTTTTCAGGTCCAACTCGGGAACCCGTGGAAGGGGACAAAGAGAAGACACTTGAGAAAACAATTAAGGGTATAAGAATCCCCTTGTAGAAAAGCCAATCGACGAAAAGTCTCCCGCTAAACTTTATCTTCAGTTAAGTATCCGATTCAAGGTGCCCAGTCAGAGGAAATTGAGTCGTTGTTCATGGGATTGATTGATTTGGCGTTGCTGGATGTAATATACTCCACTCAGAACTTGGATCTGCTTCATTCTTCCTTGGATATGAAGAAGAGATAACCTCGATAAAGTTTGGAAGTTCACTCCGACATGCCTAACTTCGGGCTCGAGTCCATTAGGGGGATCATTAGGACACACACGATACGTGAACAACACATCACAACACTCTTTCATCGTATGTTTGTCGGGTTCTAACTTGAATTTTTCTTGAATTACAGGCTCTATGACAAAAAGACAAAGGTACCATAAGCACTACACCACCAGTCTCTCTAGGAGAGATCCTGCTTACAAAAGATCCTCTGAGCGTGCATACTAAAAGAGACGCAATAGGGAGGATAGGGAGTGCAAAAGGGAAAAGGAGAGGAAGCAAAAGAGAGACGAGAGGGAATATGACCGGGAGAGCGAAAGAAAGTGCGAAAGAGAGAAACATCACTATGAATATGCTCCTCTCCTTCATAAAAAAATCTCTTGATCTTATGACAAGACTCCCAATGAGCACACTCAGATCAAGGGTTCATCGCATCTAAAGCTTCCTGCTGAACTAATCCCACACTCCGAAACCACGTCGCCTAATGGTTAGGGGGTCATCGTGCCTAGTGGGTGAAAGGAGAAGGAAACCTAAGCTACACTTACCAAAGAACAACAGCTTACCAATGAGCAGGGAAAGAAGGAGTTGGAAAATGACTTCTTTCATCATTATTTCTCTTGAATCTGGTTCTTTCCTACTCTACACCCAGTGCGCAATTTTTTATGACAAGTTGTGATCAGAAGTTAATGATGTACTCTCTCAATATCAGGAAATGGTATAGTATACCAAGCATCATAATCTTGAGCTGGATATTGACAACATGAATCAATTGTGGAACTATGACAAAAGCATTCTAGAGCATACCAAGAAAGATTTGGAAGATTGAGAGGTCCAACTTCAGCAACCAAAAATTTATATGTTTTACATCAAAAAGTGGTTCTTTGACGATCAACCCCCAGATAATCCAAATCACATAATAACATTGTAAATCCAATAACAATGAATATTAAAGAAAAGGGATCATGCAGTATTTTATAGTGTTTTGGCATTAACAAGCCTACGTCCACTCCAAATAATCTTTTTATTATACTGTACAGATTACAAGTTATAGTTGATTTCGTATTAAAGAATGGAGAGATAAGATGTAATTTTCGTGTAACAACCCGGAAAATCTGGGCCAGTTTAAAATTTTTATTTTGGCAATTTTAGCGAATTTTGATTATTTAAAATGAATTATTTTAAATAATATCGACGAGAAACTTATTTTGAATAGAATTCGAACGTATATATTATACGCGTCGCCGTTAGAATATAAATATTTATATATAATTATAAATAGAATTAAAAATGGCGCGGTAGTTCGATAATTCGATTTCAAACTTCAATTGAATGTACCGGGTGCAAAACAATCCGGATTTTAGTGAAACCAAAAATAATGGAATCTAATAGTGAATATCTTTCCAACGAATCCGAAAAATCAAAAGTTAGTAGCGGGAATCAAAAGTTATGTCCAGTTGAAAATTCTGAATAGTCGCTATGGAATTCAGGCCCTTAAAAATGGACATTTTGCAAATGACCTCGGATTTCGACGAAACCACTTTTGTTGGATCCGCAGTGTCAAGTTATCGCTAGGTTTCAAATTTCATAATTTTTCGAGTCAATATGTGAGCGTGGCAAAGGAAAACGTGTTTTAACCATTTCAGTTGATTTTAATCGACTGGAAATTGGCCATTTTTCTAACGGTCTCAGAATTCGACGAAACTAGTTTTGTTAGGACCGTATCGTCAATACGAAGCTAGAAAATATTTTTATGGAATTTTTCTAGTTAGTATGTGACCCCGGTAATTTGAAACGTACGTTTAAAATTCAATAAAGTGATTTAAATGTAAATTCAAAGGAAACTGATCGAAACGGTCAAATCAGCTTGCGATACATATCCCATTGTGTTCGGAATGGGGGGGAAACGCTATGGGCGACAGGCGGTGGACCTCGTTTTGAGGTCGTATGTGAAAGTCAACCTTTAAATAATTAAATAAATAAAATAATACAAAAAAAAAAAAAAAAAAAATATTCCTTACTCTCCTTTATTTCTTCTGGCCCCCCCCGTTTCAATTTCAGTTCTTAAATAAAATAAAAAAAAAAAAAAAGGGGGAAAGCCATCGCGCGATGGCGACAGCCTACCGCCGCCCGAACCCTCCACCGACCCACCTCCCTCCAGCCTCACCTTGGCCACCGCGACGACAGAAGACCCCTCCCCTCGACTGGCGCCTGGCGCGAAGGCCCCACCCCTGCCCTCCTCGACGAAGACGAGACGCCCCCCCCCCCCCAAATCGTTCGACGCCTCCGCGACCCTGGCCAGCGAGCCTGTGCCGCCGCCTCGAAGCCAGGAGCCTCCGACGATCAGCAGAACCCCCCCCCCCCATCTGTAAGTTTTTGTTTTTGTTTTTGGCTTTGCTATTTTATTTTCAAGTTTTAGAAAACTGATTTTAATTAATTTTAAAAACTGTTTTTTTTTTTTAGATTTAAAAACAGAAATGTTAAACTGATTTTAGATTTAAAAATGTTAAACTGATTTTAGATTTAAAAATGTTAAAACTGATTTTGATTTAAAAATGAAAAAAAACTGAATTTGTTTTATTTTTAAAACTGAGTTTTATCTACTTTAAAAGCTGAAGCTAGATTTTTATTTTATATAGTATATAGTTTAGATTTTTAATAGAAAAGAATTTTTATTTTTATATGTATAGGGCATTGAAGTAAAAATAGAAATTCATATGTCAAAAAGATTAGATTTTGAAAATGAAATAGATTAGATTTTTATCGATATGAATGTGAAGTAAAAATATGATTTTTATATTTTTTTAAAGTATTAAAAATATAATCTTTATAGGATAGAGAATATAAAGATATCATCTTTGTATATGTAGCGAAATAAAAATCTGATTTTTATTTTATATACATTGAAATAAAGTGGTGATTTTTATAAAAGCGAAAACTTTATTTTTATAAAGGTGAAATCTATATTTTAAAAATTTGATTTTTACATTGTTAAAAAGAAAAGAAACTGAAATGGTCATTGATTCAAAAATACAAGCAATCTTGATTTGAAAATAAAAAGACATCACTTTTGAAAATATAATGGAGAATATAAAAATTCGATTTTTATATATTGAACTTTGAACTAAAAATTCGATTTTTATATATTGAACTTTGAACTAAAAATTCGATTTTTATATATTGAACTTTGAACTAAAAATTCGATTTTTATATATTGAACTTTGAACTAAAAATTCGATTTTTATATATTGAACTTTGAACTAAAAATTCGATTTTTATATATTGAACTTTGAACTAAAAATTCGATTTTTATATATTGAACTTTGAACTAAAAATTCGATTTTTATATATTGAACTTTGAACTAAAAATTCGATTTTTATATATTGAACTTTGAACTAAAAATTCGATTTTTATATATGGAACTTTGAAATAAAAATTCGATTTTTTTTTTTTATATATATAGTGGCCTTGGGCAACGAAGGTGACAAAAAGGCGAAACGACGAAGACTTCTGCAAATGAAGTGCCGTGGAGCTAGGATAGCTATAAGTGAGAATTTCTCACCTTTCAATTTATATTTCTAGTTATATATATATATACTAGGATGCAGACGGTGCTTATTAGAAGCACCCGACACCCGTCCACATACCATGGACTTGTTTGTTTGGATTGTTTGGTGATTGATCGAGATATTGGTTTGAATGTGGTTTGTGGTGTGAAAAATCGAATCGATAAATTGGTTAGGATTAGACGTGCGCCGTTATAAGGCGAAGGAGTAAGACTAGGTTAGACTCTTACTCCAAATTTTGTGGTTTGCAAAATGAAATTGATTTGATTGATGAGTGAATGGCGTGGGCCTTCACTAGACCGGGGATTAGGCTAGGCCTTGTCCCGTTTCTAGTATCGTGCCGTTATGCCGCCGAAATTTTCTAAAATATGTTAGAAAATAAAAATATCATTTTATTGTGTAAATGAATAATAGAAATTCATATGATAGAATAAAATGTTTTATCGTTAAAAATACAATTTTTAACGTGAATATGAATATAGTGAAAGTGAATAAAATAAATATTCATTTACAAACCAGATGGTTTGTTTATGTACACTTATTTGAATGACATTGATTGGGTCGATAAATTTTACACATCGCCTAACTGCACAAATAAAATATGTGTTTGATTGTTTGAAACCCCACACGGGTGTTAGGATGAAATTTGAAGTTCACTCATCCTGATTGATTAAATATGTCGATCGATTGATTGACATGCTGTTGTAAGCGTTGAATATCTATATTTGATGCTTATACAGTGTAGTGCACTTTGGTTGATGGTTGATTATTTTCAATGCTATTATATACATGTGTTGTATGAAAATCCATATAATTAATTTTATATGGTAATTGATTGGGCCTCATTCCAGTTTTGAAAAAGAAATATTTGAAATAGAATATTTGAAAATAAAGGAATATATGAAGCCGTGTTGATTAGATTGACGCCATTTTGACGAGAACGATATTTATATCGATTTTATCGATTTCGAAATGAATTGAATTGAAAACGAATTCAAAATGAATTGAATTGAAAACGATTTCGAAATGAATTGAATTGAAAACGATTTCGAAATGAATTGAATTGAAAACGATTTCGAAATGAATTGAATTGAAAACGAATTCGAAATGAATTGAATTGAAAACGATTTCGAAATGAATTGAATTGAAAACGAATTCGAAATGAATTGAATTGAAAACGATTTCGAAATGAATTGAATTGAAAACGAATTCAAAATGAATTGAATTGAAAACGAATTCGAAATGAATTGAATTGAAAACGATTTCGAAATGAATTGAATTGAAAACGATTTCGAAATGAATTGAATTGAAAACGAATTCGAAATGAATTGAATTGAAAGCGATTTCGAACTGAATTGAATTGAAAACGATTTCGAAATGAATTGAATTGAATATGAATTCAAACTGAATTGAAATTTGAATTGAATAGAAATGAATTTTAAAACGAATTTATAAGGAAGAATTCAATTTTTCTTTGAATTGAAATGGAAGTTGAAATAGGTTTTGAAACGATTTTAAAACTATTTATATAATTCGTTTTGAATAGAAATCGACGAAATATATATTATATATATTATATATATAATATAATGGCCTGAATAGAACGCGCCGCGCCGCGGCAGTTCGCGAATTTCGACCATTTATTTCAAACGGACATTACGGGAGATCCGACCGTCGGATTCTCCTAAAACCAGAACCGTTGGGTTCGTATCGAAAAGAGCTTTCTAACGAATGTTAGAAATTTGAAATCTAACGGTTGGATTTGGAATTATGTCCAAATCAAATTTGAAAAAGGTCGCTGTAAGTGCAGTTCGATGGCCGTTGATGGAAATCGACTGTACGGGCCTTGATAAAATTATTAAAAATAGTAATAATTTATGTAAAATCATAAGAAATGATTTGTGAAGATTTGGGATGAAAAACTCCATATTTGAAAAGATAAAAATAGATTTTTATCGAAATGAACTAGTTTTGAACTAGAATTATAATTCTATTTATTTTTAAATAAATAAATTGAATTCGAAAAGGGTTTTGAAAATAACCAAAATTTCCAATGATTGCATTGGAGTGGATTTAAATCGAAATTGTCTTCGGAATATTTCGATATTGGAATTCGTGATATTACAGGTGTTGTTATGGAAATTTGAAAGATATATATTTGTATCGTTATTTCCAATACGACATTTGTTAGTCGTAGAATTCGATATTGAATATAAGCCGATGTATTTTCTATTCAGAGCCTTGTATTGAATATCGAATGTGATTTGGGTTTGTCGTGAATGGTGTCTTCACTAACACTGTTCTTGAACCCAGTTGAGAAAAGATTAAATCTTTTTATTTAGATTTAATGAAGTGTACCAATTAAATGATATTTAATTGGAATTGAATTGATATTGATTTTTGGGTTTATCGTGAACAGTGTTTTAAATAACACTCGTTCTTTAACCCGATAATTAATGGAATGATTTTTGGGTTTATCGTGAACAGTGTTTTAAATAACACTCGTTCTTTAACCCGATAATTAATGGAATGTGACTTTGGGTTTATCGCGAACCGTGTTTTTAGATGACACTGATTCTTTAACCCAGTCACAGATTAAAACTAAGTGGAGTTTTAATGAATCTTTAATTAGATTGAAAAGATCGAGAATGGAGTATCACCAGTTTTGCTCCAGGCGATAGTTAAATCTTTAATTAGATTTGAATGTGAAATTTAGAAACTAACTGTCGGTTAGCCAAGCAGAATGGTTTTCTGGATATTGATCTGATGTTGGTTTCGGCCTTCGGGGTTAATATTTGGGGAATTATTCTCTTGATTAATTTACGGTTAGTGACTAATGAATTGGAATGAGGCGTATGTTGTGTTTGTGTAACACTTTTATAATATATACGTGAGTTATTCGGAAAGACCGGGTTTATCCCATTCTGAATAACTGATACGACGATAAGTCGAAGATGAAGACGATGGTCGAAGACCGGAAGTCTTCACGTCGTTTGGGTGATAACTGATGATCTTGATTGGGCTGTACACCCAAGAAGATGGAAACAGTTGGTGATCGTCCAGACGTACTTGGAGATCGATGGATATGCGGGGTACTAGGTGCCTCCGGTTTCGTTCAGACCCAGAACGGACTTGTAAATGGACTGTGTGTCTGACATCGGATTTCATTCTGTGTGACTGATATCGGTTGCATAGGATGGTTTGCCTGTGTGGCATGCTAAGATGCAAATGATCAAGGCTTCTGTTGAAAAGCAAAGTCTTGTGGTGATGATCAAAGCACGGCCTTTGTGGCGTAGCTTTGTGTAACGTTTACCTCGCGTGTTTCACACCAGGTATGAACCAAAAACGGGAGACGGACCTCAGGGAGGACTTGCGTTTCTTTCTAGCTAGAAGTGGCGTCAGTGGTTTTACACGCCCTGACGAGTTTGACTTATGTGGTTGTTGCTGTTGCGAGGCGCCTCGGTTATATCGGTTTCGGCCGAATGCATTCTGGTCGGCTGACGGACCAGACTTACACCCCATAGGGTGGGGAGACGTATTGTTCAGGCATAATAATCCACTCCGTGTGGACCGGCCCTGACGATCCAAGGGGCAGTTGCGGCTGTTCCTGAGGGGCGGGCTAGAGCGTCTCGAATCGGTTGAGGACTATCTTTTGCCTCGGTTCATAGATGGAAATCCAATTTCCAAATACGTGACATTTGCGGTTTTATTTGTAAACCTATATATGGCGACATAGTGGCATGGGACGCTCATGCCGCCTATGATTGATACTTATGATTTGAAGTTGTTTTATACACTTATAATAGTATCAAATGATTTGTTTTAAAACGTATCAAGCATCCTTTGGCTGTTATAAGGGAAAACCCTATCCTCGACTGCGTTGCATTGTGTGATGGGACCTGGGTCTTATAACAGCTTCATTTTTCTTTATTTAGCATTGCGCTGTTTGTTTCATGCACTGGTATTCTTGGGAGGAAACCCGTTCCGTATTATACGGCGTGGTCCCTTGATTTACCTAATGATTTAAAATAAAGATTAATAACTGTTTTAGTTCTCACACCAGTCACATGACTGACCTGGAGTTTATTGTTTTAACCTAAACTCTGGGTGCCCTTATTTTGACATGGGCAGCTAGTAGTTTTGGGTTTTGCAGATTTATATTCACAGGATCCTGGTTTACAGCTGGAACGATATCCGGAAAGCTTTGTATCCGTATATCTCATTCTAGTTGTGTATTGTATTATTTTCCGCTGCTATGTATTTAAATGTAATTTAAATCTCTGATATTTCTGTGTAATATTCATTTATACTCTATATATTCTTGTAATCTGATGCATTGTTGTAATATACAATGAAATGTTCTTCTGTATGCGTTCTGCTGTGGTTTGTTCTCGAACTATCCGTCGCTTTCCTTTACGGGGAAGTTGCGGGTCTTCACAGTTGGTATCAGAGCTTTGGTTTACAAAGCTAGAGAACAAGACACATTAGAAACATACGAAAGGATTCATCAGATATTGGATTAGTAATATCCAATTAGAATGACTCGTTAGAGATAGGATCAGTAGTATCCTAGAACGAGTGTGAAGAGTATATTTTTCAAATAAAAACAATTTTTGTTTTGAAAATTTAAAGCAATTATTCGTATTTGATTATCTATTTATATTGAGTTGGACAGTCCAGTATATATAGATTTTGCGTATACGTCTGATCCGCGTGTATTCGAAGTTTTAATATACTGGATAGATATAGAGTCACACTCTAGTCGCCCGGAGACGATTCTGATGATAGTCTAGACATCATCAGAATTGGTATTCGAGTTTCGAAGGTGTGATTTTCTATATATTTCCATTAGACTGATGTGAGAACCAAAACTTATATATAGCTAGAATACATTGTTGTGATTTGGCATCAAAACATGATTTTCTTTATATATATCAAAATTATGAATTTGAAAAGCTAATTCACTAATTGATTGATGGTTGTATTGTTTGATTATTGTTTGAATAATTAAAATTTGGACCACTTAGTTCATTTGAAACAAATATTGAATTGTATTGAAAATTGGTTGCATTTGCTTGCATATACATATATATCATTGAACAGGTCATAGCAAGGAGGCTAGAGCAGAGAATAAAATTTGTTTGCCCGACAAATAGGTACATGTTTACTACATAATTTCCTGTTTTGTTTGGGTGATGATGATTTTATGAGCCTATTGGCTAGCCGCTTGGCTTTTTCTTTTTCTTTTTGAGATCTGAAGGACCGGGGAAGCTATTTGAAATTTCCCGATGCTCCCATTGCAGGGGAGGTTATGGCGAAATTTTTCGAAAATTTAGGGTGTTAGCCAAATTTTTGAAACTTTGAAAATTCTCAGAAACTGAAAAGTTGGAGAACGGAAGCCAAATCGAATGTAGAGTTGAATTATCAAACCACTTTCGACTTTGTTCCTTTTCGGGGACGAAAAGTTTTAAGTGGGGGAGATTGTAACAACCCGGAAAATCTGGGCCAGTTTAAAATTTTTATTTTGGCAATTTTAGCGAATTTTGATTATTTAAAATGAATTATTTTAAATAATATCGACGAGAAACTTATTTTGAATAGAATTCGAACGTATATATTATACGCGTCGCCGTTAGAATATAAATATTTATATATAATTATAAATAGAATTAAAAATGGCGCGGTAGTTCGATAATTCGATTTCAAACTTCAATTGAATGTACCGGGTGCAAAACAATCCGGATTTTAGTGAAACCAAAAATAATGGAATCTAATAGTGAATATCTTTCCAACGAATCCGAAAAATCAAAAGTTAGTAGCGGGAATCAAAAGTTATGTCCAGTTGAAAATTCTGAATAGTCGCTATGGAATTCAGGCCCTTAAAAATGGACATTTTGCAAATGACCTCGGATTTCGACGAAACCACTTTTGTTGGATCCGCAGTGTCAAGTTATCGCTAGGTTTCAAATTTCATAATTTTTCGAGTCAATATGTGAGCGTGGCAAAGGAAAACGTGTTTTAACCATTTCAGTTGATTTTAATCGACTGGAAATTGGCCATTTTTCTAACGGTCTCAGAATTCGACGAAACTAGTTTTGTTAGGACCGTATCGTCAATACGAAGCTAGAAAATATTTTTATGGAATTTTTCTAGTTAGTATGTGACCCCGGTAATTTGAAACGTACGTTTAAAATTCAATAAAGTGATTTAAATGTAAATTCAAAGGAAACTGATCGAAACGGTCAAATCAGCTTGCGATACATATCCCATTGTGTTCGGAATGGGGGGGAAACGCTATGGGCGACAGGCGGTGGACCTCGTTTTGAGGTCGTATGTGAAAGTCAACCTTTAAATAATTAAATAAATAAAATAATACAAAAAAAAAAAAAAAAAAATATTCCTTACTCTCCTTTATTTCTTCTGGCCCCCCCCGTTTCAATTTCAGTTCTTAAATAAAATAAAAAAAAAAAAAAAGGGGGAAAGCCATCGCGCGATGGCGACAGCCTACCGCCGCCCGAACCCTCCACCGACCCACCTCCCTCCAGCCTCACCTTGGCCACCGCGACGACAGAAGACCCCTCCCCTCGACTGGCGCCTGGCGCGAAGGCCCCACCCCTGCCCTCCTCGACGAAGACGAGACGCCCCCCCCCCCCCCCAAATCGTTCGACGCCTCCGCGACCCTGGCCAGCGAGCCTGTGCCGCCGCCTCGAAGCCAGGAGCCTCCGACGATCAGCAGAACCCCCCCCCCCATCTGTAAGTTTTTGTTTTTGTTTTTGGCTTTGCTATTTTATTTTCAAGTTTTAGAAAACTGATTTTAATTAATTTTAAAAACTGTTTTTTTTTTTTAGATTTAAAAACAGAAATGTTAAACTGATTTTAGATTTAAAAATGTTAAACTGATTTTAGATTTAAAAATGTTAAAACTGATTTTGATTTAAAAATGAAAAAAAACTGAATTTGTTTTATTTTTAAAACTGAGTTTTATCTACTTTAAAAGCTGAAGCTAGATTTTTATTTTATATAGTATATAGTTTAGATTTTTAATAGAAAAGAATTTTTATTTTTATATGTATAGGGCATTGAAGTAAAAATAGAAATTCATATGTCAAAAAGATTAGATTTTGAAAATGAAATAGATTAGATTTTTATCGATATGAATGTGAAGTAAAAATATGATTTTTATATTTTTTTAAAGTATTAAAAATATAATCTTTATAGGATAGAGAATATAAAGATATCATCTTTGTATATGTAGCGAAATAAAAATCTGATTTTTATTTTATATACATTGAAATAAAGTGGTGATTTTTATAAAAGCGAAAACTTTATTTTTATAAAGGTGAAATCTATATTTTAAAAATTTGATTTTTACATTGTTAAAAAGAAAAGAAACTGAAATGGTCATTGATTCAAAAATACAAGCAATCTTGATTTGAAAATAAAAAGACATCACTTTTGAAAATATAATGGAGAATATAAAAATTCGATTTTTATATATTGAACTTTGAACTAAAAATTCGATTTTTATATATTGAACTTTGAACTAAAAATTCGATTTTTATATATTGAACTTTGAACTAAAAATTCGATTTTTATATATTGAACTTTGAACTAAAAATTCGATTTTTATATATTGAACTTTGAACTAAAAATTCGATTTTTATATATTGAACTTTGAACTAAAAATTCGATTTTTATATATTGAACTTTGAACTAAAAATTCGATTTTTATATATTGAACTTTGAACTAAAAATTCGATTTTTATATATTGAACTTTGAACTAAAAATTCGATTTTTATATATGGAACTTTGAAATAAAAATTCGATTTTTTTTTTTTTATATATATAGTGGCCTTGGGCAACGAAGGTGACAAAAAGGCGAAACGACGAAGACTTCTGCAAATGAAGTGCCGTGGAGCTAGGATAGCTATAAGTGAGAATTTCTCACCTTTCAATTTATATTTCTAGTTATATATATATATACTAGGATGCAGACGGTGCTTATTAGAAGCACCCGACACCCGTCCACATACCATGGACTTGTTTGTTTGGATTGTTTGGTGATTGATCGAGATATTGGTTTGAATGTGGTTTGTGGTGTGAAAAATCGAATCGATAAATTGGTTAGGATTAGACGTGCGCCGTTATAAGGCGAAGGAGTAAGACTAGGTTAGACTCTTACTCCAAATTTTGTGGTTTGCAAAATGAAATTGATTTGATTGATGAGTGAATGGCGTGGGCCTTCACTAGACCGGGGATTAGGCTAGGCCTTGTCCCGTTTCTAGTATCGTGCCGTTATGCCGCCGAAATTTTCTAAAATATGTTAGAAAATAAAAATATCATTTTATTGTGTAAATGAATAATAGAAATTCATATGATAGAATAAAATGTTTTATCGTTAAAAATACAATTTTTAACGTGAATATGAATATAGTGAAAGTGAATAAAATAAATATTCATTTACAAACCAGATGGTTTGTTTATGTACACTTATTTGAATGACATTGATTGGGTCGATAAATTTTACACATCGCCTAACTGCACAAATAAAATATGTGTTTGATTGTTTGAAACCCCACACGGGTGTTAGGATGAAATTTGAAGTTCACTCATCCTGATTGATTAAATATGTCGATCGATTGATTGACATGCTGTTGTAAGCGTTGAATATCTATATTTGATGCTTATACAGTGTAGTGCACTTTGGTTGATGGTTGATTATTTTCAATGCTATTATATACATGTGTTGTATGAAAATCCATATAATTAATTTTATATGGTAATTGATTGGGCCTCATTCCAGTTTTGAAAAAGAAATATTTGAAATAGAATATTTGAAAATAAAGGAATATATGAAGCCGTGTTGATTAGATTGACGCCATTTTGACGAGAACGATATTTATATCGATTTTATCGATTTCGAAATGAATTGAATTGAAAACGAATTCAAAATGAATTGAATTGAAAACGATTTCGAAATGAATTGAATTGAAAACGATTTCGAAATGAATTGAATTGAAAACGATTTCGAAATGAATTGAATTGAAAACGAATTCGAAATGAATTGAATTGAAAACGATTTCGAAATGAATTGAATTGAAAACGAATTCGAAATGAATTGAATTGAAAACGATTTCGAAATGAATTGAATTGAAAACGAATTCAAAATGAATTGAATTGAAAACGAATTCGAAATGAATTGAATTGAAAACGATTTCGAAATGAATTGAATTGAAAACGATTTCGAAATGAATTGAATTGAAAACGAATTCGAAATGAATTGAATTGAAAGCGATTTCGAACTGAATTGAATTGAAAACGATTTCGAAATGAATTGAATTGAATATGAATTCAAACTGAATTGAAATTTGAATTGAATAGAAATGAATTTTAAAACGAATTTATAAGGAAGAATTCAATTTTTCTTTGAATTGAAATGGAAGTTGAAATAGGTTTTGAAACGATTTTAAAACTATTTATATAATTCGTTTTGAATAGAAATCGACGAAATATATATTATATATATTATATATATAATATAATGGCCTGAATAGAACGCGCCGCGCCGCGGCAGTTCGCGAATTTCGACCATTTATTTCAAACGGACATTACGGGAGATCCGACCGTCGGATTCTCCTAAAACCAGAACCGTTGGGTTCGTATCGAAAAGAGCTTTCTAACGAATGTTAGAAATTTGAAATCTAACGGTTGGATTTGGAATTATGTCCAAATCAAATTTGAAAAAGGTCGCTGTAAGTGCAGTTCGATGGCCGTTGATGGAAATCGACTGTACGGGCCTTGATAAAATTATTAAAAATAGTAATAATTTATGTAAAATCATAAGAAATGATTTGTGAAGATTTGGGATGAAAAACTCCATATTTGAAAAGATAAAAATAGATTTTTATCGAAATGAACTAGTTTTGAACTAGAATTATAATTCTATTTATTTTTAAATAAATAAATTGAATTCGAAAAGGGTTTTGAAAATAACCAAAATTTCCAATGATTGCATTGGAGTGGATTTAAATCGAAATTGTCTTCGGAATATTTCGATATTGGAATTCGTGATATTACAGGTGTTGTTATGGAAATTTGAAAGATATATATTTGTATCGTTATTTCCAATACGACATTTGTTAGTCGTAGAATTCGATATTGAATATAAGCCGATGTATTTTCTATTCAGAGCCTTGTATTGAATATCGAATGTGATTTGGGTTTGTCGTGAATGGTGTCTTCACTAACACTGTTCTTGAACCCAGTTGAGAAAAGATTAAATCTTTTTATTTAGATTTAATGAAGTGTACCAATTAAATGATATTTAATTGGAATTGAATTGATATTGATTTTTGGGTTTATCGTGAACAGTGTTTTAAATAACACTCGTTCTTTAACCCGATAATTAATGGAATGATTTTTGGGTTTATCGTGAACAGTGTTTTAAATAACACTCGTTCTTTAACCCGATAATTAATGGAATGTGACTTTGGGTTTATCGCGAACCGTGTTTTTAGATGACACTGATTCTTTAACCCAGTCACAGATTAAAACTAAGTGGAGTTTTAATGAATCTTTAATTAGATTGAAAAGATCGAGAATGGAGTATCACCAGTTTTGCTCCAGGCGATAGTTAAATCTTTAATTAGATTTGAATGTGAAATTTAGAAACTAACTGTCGGTTAGCCAAGCAGAATGGTTTTCTGGATATTGATCTGATGTTGGTTTCGGCCTTCGGGGTTAATATTTGGGGAATTATTCTCTTGATTAATTTACGGTTAGTGACTAATGAATTGGAATGAGGCGTATGTTGTGTTTGTGTAACACTTTTATAATATATACGTGAGTTATTCGGAAAGACCGGGTTTATCCCATTCTGAATAACTGATACGACGATAAGTCGAAGATGAAGACGATGGTCGAAGACCGGAAGTCTTCACGTCGTTTGGGTGATAACTGATGATCTTGATTGGGCTGTACACCCAAGAAGATGGAAACAGTTGGTGATCGTCCAGACGTACTTGGAGATCGATGGATATGCGGGGTACTAGGTGCCTCCGGTTTCGTTCAGACCCAGAACGGACTTGTAAATGGACTGTGTGTCTGACATCGGATTTCATTCTGTGTGACTGATATCGGTTGCATAGGATGGTTTGCCTGTGTGGCATGCTAAGATGCAAATGATCAAGGCTTCTGTTGAAAAGCAAAGTCTTGTGGTGATGATCAAAGCACGGCCTTTGTGGCGTAGCTTTGTGTAACGTTTACCTCGCGTGTTTCACACCAGGTATGAACCAAAAACGGGAGACGGACCTCAGGGAGGACTTGCGTTTCTTTCTAGCTAGAAGTGGCGTCAGTGGTTTTACACGCCCTGACGAGTTTGACTTATGTGGTTGTTGCTGTTGCGAGGCGCCTCGGTTATATCGGTTTCGGCCGAATGCATTCTGGTCGGCTGACGGACCAGACTTACACCCCATAGGGTGGGGAGACGTATTGTTCAGGCATAATAATCCACTCCGTGTGGACCGGCCCTGACGATCCAAGGGGCAGTTGCGGCTGTTCCTGAGGGGCGGGCTAGAGCGTCTCGAATCGGTTGAGGACTATCTTTTGCCTCGGTTCATAGATGGAAATCCAATTTCCAAATACGTGACATTTGCGGTTTTATTTGTAAACCTATATATGGCGACATAGTGGCATGGGACGCTCATGCCGCCTATGATTGATACTTATGATTTGAAGTTGTTTTATACACTTATAATAGTATCAAATGATTTGTTTTAAAACGTATCAAGCATCCTTTGGCTGTTATAAGGGAAAACCCTATCCTCGACTGCGTTGCATTGTGTGATGGGACCTGGGTCTTATAACAGCTTCATTTTTCTTTATTTAGCATTGCGCTGTTTGTTTCATGCACTGGTATTCTTGGGAGGAAACCCGTTCCGTATTATACGGCGTGGTCCCTTGATTTACCTAATGATTTAAAATAAAGATTAATAACTGTTTTAGTTCTCACACCAGTCACATGACTGACCTGGAGTTTATTGTTTTAACCTAAACTCTGGGTGCCCTTATTTTGACATGGGCAGCTAGTAGTTTTGGGTTTTGCAGATTTATATTCACAGGATCCTGGTTTACAGCTGGAACGATATCCGGAAAGCTTTGTATCCGTATATCTCATTCTAGTTGTGTATTGTATTATTTTCCGCTGCTATGTATTTAAATGTAATTTAAATCTCTGATATTTCTGTGTAATATTCATTTATACTCTATATATTCTTGTAATCTGATGCATTGTTGTAATATACAATGAAATGTTCTTCTGTATGCGTTCTGCTGTGGTTTGTTCTCGAACTATCCGTCGCTTTCCTTTACGGGGAAGTTGCGGGTCTTCACATTTCGGCCTTAGAATTTTCCTTGCTAAGTCGGCCGACCAAGGGATATTCAACTAACCAAAAGACCTCTCAAAATGTCCAAAAAACGTGTATTTATAGAAGGGGATTCCCTCAGATCAATATAGCCACGTGTCGGCCAATCTGGGCTTCCAAATTTAAGCAGACTACTTCAATAGTTAGTGGGAGATATCCTCTCCAAATCGATCAGTTCACGTGTCCTCTGATCTGAAGAATTAAGTAGTAGTGACCACGTCTTTAGCCAATAAAATAGGTCCAAAGACCAAGCCAACATTCATACTAGTATTCGATTTGACATGTCAAACCAACCTCGTGCTGATCTTTCCTACCTTATTCCTTAAACTCATGCCAAGCTTGATTGAGCCGAGCCATGTGATAAGGGGTAAAGTGATGAAGCTTCCTAACTGATCCGGATGTTTTGATCCAAAATGTATCGATCCGAAGAGAAGCATGTTGAAGTAGGTCGAACCAACCTCTACGATCTGAAATCCAAGTTGCTTCATGTACATGCGTTTGAGCATTTTTCCATCCAAATTGAGTGAGTCTGGGCTATCCAGATCCTATGTTCAAATTCTGAACATTCTGATAGCCGGAAACCATGATGTGACTGCCTTCCTAAAAGGCGGGTCAACACTTTCCCCCTAGAACATATTTTCTATGGAAGGTGTGATTTTAAGAAACTATAAGTCCATAGAAATCCATAGAAATTCAAAATAGTAGCCCAATATCTGGAGTTCAAAAATCCGCAATCGCGCCGGATCGTAATAATAATAATTGAAAGCTAGAAAACTACGATCGTTCCAGGTCGTGTTAATAGAGAACCAGAAATCCATGGTTTTACCAGACCAAATTATAAGAAAACCATAATTCCAAGGAAATCCAACGATCTTTCTGGATCGTGTTAGAAGAGAAAATCAAGAAATCCAAAATCTACGCCTCGTCGTGCCTATTCAATGCAAGTATTATCCATACTTGTAAATAAACCAAGTAAATAGTGTTGTCAAGTCCTGACAATAACGTTTAGCCTTCCTAAGCATATACTATGCTTAGAAATCCAGAATGAGTATAGTCCATACTCGAGCCATGATCGAATCATCTTTCCAAGACCTAACAAGATAGCTCAGCCCATAATGTATAATCCATAACCGATAATCCAAACCGAGTATAAACCATACTTTAGTTGTGATTGAGTTTTCTTGCCAAGACACGACAAGAGGATCCAACCTCATATGTATATGCCATACCTGGAAATCCAAATCGAGTATAAACCATACTCAATCCCTGATCAAGTGATCCTGCCAAAACCTGACAAGATGACAAGGCTCTTCAAGCATAACACATGCCCCAAAATCCATTTTATTAAATTCCAAATTTATTACATAACCAGAATAATAGATAGTGGTTTATTATTAGAGGCAGAGCACGTCTAGGGACTAAATCCTAATTCCATGCATGAGTACACCAACTTAACTGTTCCTAATCGGATGGTTTTATTATTGAGCATAGAGCATGCCTAAGGATTGAATCCTAATCCTCGTGCAAGAGTGAGTCGACATAGCCATCCAAATAACCAAAACAAACAGAAATAGAAACACATATCCTAAAAAATCCGAAAATCCAATGAGATCCAATCCAGATTTGTTGATGACAATCGTATATGTACTTTGTCCTGGATTATTCCCATTTAGAGGAGCCATAGGTAGTTATGATGTTTCTAGCATCGTTGGTTACTCGACATACTTTGACAGCTCTCCTTGTCTGACATGTTCTTCGATTATGTCATGCAAATGCCTGCAGTTGTTTGTTTTGTGGCCATCCATATCGTGGAACAGACAGTGTTTCGCAGACTCCCGTTTCCTCTAAGTTGGCTCTCCCCGGGAGGCTTTGGATAGGAAATAGCCCCTTATGTATCCGGGTAGATGTCTATTAATCCCTTGGTAAGCGTTGTGTACTTATCCAAGTTTGAATCACTCCGAAACCGAAACTTTTGATCATTCTTAGTCGGGCCTTTCCTTTTCCCTTATCCTTATCCTTTCCGGGTTGGGATGATACTTCGCCCTTGGTCAAATTAACTTCGATAATTTCCTTCTCGACTTGAGCATCATCTTCATGCAGAAATTTGTCTGCTCCAAAAAACAGTTCGCTGAGGTCCTCGGCAGATCCCGTTGTAATGAAAACTTGAAATCTGACTTATCCTAGATGTCGGATATAGATGACATTAGTACCATGGATGGTTTTGGTCGCTGATGCTACCGCCGCATTAAACTTTTCCACAAAAGAATGCAGTGTTTCTCCAGACCTCTGTTTAATTGTCATCAAAGTCATCATGTTTTTGGGTCTTGCAATGTGGACTCTAAACTGTTCAATGAACCAGGTAGCCAACATGTTCCAAGCGTTGATTGATTCTGATTACATCTGTTTAAACCACATGGGAGCAATATCCATCAGGTATAGCAGGAAGCATTTGGCCATGACGCTCTCTGACATCGATAAAACTTCCATATGACACATATAGCGCATCAAGTGCACGTAGGATCCTTCCTACCATCGTATGCCTCTAAAGCAGTATCTGGAAGTATGGGGTATTTTGGGAAATCAAGATTCCCCAAGCGAAAGGGCTTCGGTTAACGCTATCAATATCATCACTGGATGCCCCTCCTCTAGTAAATCGTCGAATCACATTGGCGATTCGATTTCTATCTCCGAGTAATTGCAGCCAAATATCCAATGTGACATTGGTGTCTCCAGCTTGTAATCATGTGGCTGTTTGACGTTGATTCATATCATCCAGAGTCAATTCAACCATGCCTACATCCCCAGTTCGATATTGTTGAACCGAGCTCCAATAATTCCTAGCTCTAGCACCCATCTTATCCGTAACAATATAGAGCGAGCCTAGCCGGATTTTTCAACATTCCCAACAAGAGCATTACGAGATGAAATGTCGCGACGTAAGTCACCATATCCAGAGTGGTTTCCCCATGCTCCAACCGTATCTAGTTCGACATTGGTATAACGTTGAGCCGCAGCATCCTGTTGTCCATTTTGTTGCAAGCTCACTGGTCAAAGCTATCAGTGTCTCTCCCGTCCTGGCCATAGTGCTGGTCCTTGCTCTAGTAATCGAGTCTCGACCTATTGGCCTTCCAAGTCTATCAAATCTTGCAAAGAAAGTATTCATCATCTCCTCCTGCTTGTGGAGAAGCTCATCCTATCATTCCATACATGACCTTAGCTCATCCAAGACTTCATCAATCTCTTCTCTGGTGAGATAAATGAAAGGATCACAACGGGTGAAAGCTTCCTGAATTTCCTCGGTCCATACGCCATCATCTCTGATATCCTCAGTGCGGAAGATCATTCCATGCTTCTTCCGTTTCACTATTTACAAAGCCAAAGCAATCCAAATTCTTTAGCAATCAAAAATTTATATGCCCCCTTCCTGGCATGTGTAACGACCCGCAAATCCGTAATATCAGAGTTGACTATATACATCATATGTCCAACCCAAATATCACGAAAATACGAAACAATTTTTTTTAGAAGAAAAAAGTAGAAGAAGAATAGTAACAACACAGAATCTCACATCGTAGCGGAACAAAATATAATATATCATATCTTTTGAAATACAAAATTTGTACTGTATACACATATCATTATCAGAGTACATCACTTACAACACAGCGGAACAAAACTCTGTATAACTAACGCTGAAGCCTCCTGCTCCAAGATCCTTTAGATAGATCTATAAAATCCTGAACTACTTGACTGCCCGTACAAATTTAGACACCTAAGAGTTTAGGTAGCACAAAACAAAATAAACTCCGGGTCAGTCATGGGACTGGTATGAGTAAACAGTTTAAATCAGCTTGAACAAGTAAACGATATCTCATAAGACCACGCCGTATAACGGAACGGGTTTTTCCCCTTATGAGAATCCAAAATATCTTTATATCAAAAACCTTTTGATATTATAATAATGTCTATCAACCACAATATAATAATCATCTAGCAGAAACGCTTTCATCTCACGTTCTACATATATAGTATACAATTCAAAACCGCAAGCACGTATTGGGTAATGGATTTCCAACTATGACAAGGTATGGAACCACCTGCCGCTGGTGTATCTCTAGAGGAGAATACACCGAGTTCAACAAGAACATCTTGCAACTCAGCCACACATGACCAACCACTCATTTCGCTTGAGTGTATCGAATGTATATCACCAACGGTTGGGATCAGCAACCGTTTCCCGAATGGGACAGTATCGAATAGAATAAGGAATTAAATAAATCTCTAGATAGGTGATAATACACCCTAATGGAAGCTACCCACATAGCCATGCTGCCTGCCCGATTTTTGTCATTTCCCGGTTGTTGAGGCCAGAGGCTACGATTACTTTCCATTTATTGATAACACGATTACTTTGAATGCCACATTGTCAGATCCGTTAATCATTTATTGATTTGCATAAATATTCTGGATGTTATGCTAAGGGAATAAATCCGTTCCAACCATATATATTTATACAGACCAACCCATGTGATCATTGGAAATACTTTGTCAGACATTCGTCCATTTACGTTCGTTTTGGGATTGAACGAAACCGAAGGCACAATTTCTATTAATAGGAAAAGTCCTTGCACTCTACTCCGTCTTCGATTATCTTCATATAATCTGATTCGCAACGCTAGTGCCAATACAGAGTGATTCTTGGATAATAATCCAACCGGTCTCTCCATATTGACAACGATGGTCAAAAACTTTGATAGTCTGTGATTTAACTATCGAAAAAAAACAAGTGTTTCGATAGTCGATGATTTAACTATCGAAGAAAACAAGTGTTCATTCAACATATCAAACAAATCACTGGGCTCTTTAATTAATATTTCATTAATTAAATCTCTTCTCCATTTCCTTATCAATATTTGTTAACCAAATATTTTCAATAACCATATTGGCCTTTTATGCTATTTGGAAAACATTCCCGAATATCGCCTTCCTTTATTTTCTTAAACTTAGAAAATATATGCTAGTTGTAATTGGAAAATATTCCAATTACTTATCTCTTTTCGATCTCCTTTATTTCTATACTTAGGAAATATTTATTATTCTATTTCCAAGTTTACACTTATTTGGGTTAAAACGGATGTTGTGTAAAACATCGTTACGACAACCCAAATACTATATTCAACTAACTCTTATCCAACATTGATCTTCGAGCCTGAAATCTTACTATTTATTTGTTAATAATGAAATCAATCAAGTTGGGGGTATAACTACCTCTCAGACCTTGACTGAATAACATTTATAACGTCAAAACAGATATGACTACTTACTCGAATAATCAATACCATACAACTACTTATTCACTTTTAAACACGTATACACTTTCTCTTTCTATTCTTACGAGATTTTATTCATAGATTTACCTTTTGTTTATACTATCCTATTTTTAAGTTCGTTTCCTTATAGAATTCTATATATATCGATATATAGATTCTAGTTATCAAACTTCTTAAAAATATTCTAACTCCTTAAATTTCCGGAAAAATTCGCCATAACCTCCTTTGTACCGGGAGCATCGGGATATTTCAAATAGCCTCCCATGGCCCTCACCAATCCAAAAGAAAAAGAAAAAGCCAAGCGGCTTGCCGATACGGCGCATAAAATCTCATATATGAATTAAATACATACCTTTTTGTCGAGCACTCTATCTATTTTACTTCTATACTTCCTTCCAAACCTGTTTAACATATATCTACCCATTCCCAATTTTATTCCACTCAATCTGATAGCTTTTAACTTAATCCGTTATTTAAGTCGTTACTTAGCACTTTTGTCTATTTCACTTTATATTTGAACATAGCATGTTCAATATATTCTTGACTTATTTGTAAACTAATTGAATTCTAATTTCAATTAAGGCTTCATATTCGATTTCGAATATACATTACAAATCTAATTCACTTTTCAAAGTCTTATTTCGATTCAAACCTTGATTAACTAATTTCTCTTCTACTTAGTTAATTCTATTCAATAATCAAAAATATGATTATTGTTTCAAAAATCATTTCATTTACTTCACTTGAGTTCACATTTATTTTATAACTCAAGTCCAGATTTTTCTAATGAACATTCAGTTTTTATTTACTTAAAAATCCCTTTATTTATATAAATAAACCGTTATGGTTTTTAAACGATTATGGCGCTGCTTTTCTAGAAATTTGATTTTGACATAACTCAAAACCTTTAAGACGAAATCTAGATTTTTCTCTTCCATTAAAAAACTATTATCAAATCAGTCCTGACGATTCTTGTTTCAAAGAATTCCGACTTCAATTGAGTTCTGTATACTCAATTGAAGTTCGAAACGCCAATTTACGAACTACCGCGCTACGGCGAGCTCGTTTTAATTTTATTTATAAATATAAACGTTTTAACTTCGTTTATAATAAATTCAACCCCATTCTGATATATTTTTAATATATATCAAATCCAATTTTCCAATTCAACATAATATTTCCGATCTTCTAAAATTGTCGATTTTCCCTAACTCGGAAATAAATTTATTTATACTTTGATCTTCTATATTCAAATTCTATTTCAATTCAAATTGAATTTCCTATATTAAAATTCAATTTCAACTCTATTTTCAAATTCTATATTCAAATTCCCATTTCAATTCTATTATTCAAATTCCATTTCAATCCTATTTGAATTTTATATATTCAAATTCCGTTTCAACTCTATTTGAATTCTATATTCAAATTTCATTTCAACTCTATTTGAATTCCTATATTTAAACTCCATTTCACTTCTATTTTCAAATTCTATAGTCAAACTCAATTTGAATACTATTTTCAAATTCTATAGTTAAACTCCATTTGAATTCTATTTTCAATTTCTATAGTTTAAATTTCATTTGAACTTTCTATATTCAAATCCATTTGAATTCCTTTGAATTCAAATTCTATTTGAATTCCTTTAAATTCAAATTCTATTATTCAAATTCTATTTAAAATTCCTTTTTATGATATTTTTAAATATCAACACTTAGGCCCAGTGATATTTAAACACCAAACATGTAATAACCCGGAAAATCTGAGCCAGTTTAAAATTTTTATTTTGGCAATTTTAGCGAATTTAGAACATTTATAATGAATTATTTTAAATAATATCGACGAGAAATTTATTTTTAAATGGAATTCGATGTATATATTATATACGTCGTCGTTTGAATATAAATAATTATATATAATTATAAATAGAATTGAAAATGACGCGGTAGTTCGATAATTCGATTTCAAACTTCAATTGAATGTACCGGGTGCAAAACAAACCGGATTTTAGTGAAACCAAAAATAATAGGATCTAATTGTGAATATATTTCCAACGAACCCGAAAAATTGAGATTTCATAGCGGGAATCAAAAGATATGTCCAGTTGAAAATTCTGAATAGTCGCTATGGAATTCAGGCCCTTAAAAATGAAAATTTTGCAAACGACCTCGGATTTCGACGAAACCACTTTTGTTGTGTCCGTGATGTCGAATTATTTCTAGATTCCAAATTTCATAATTTTTCGAATCAATATGTGAGCGTGGCAAAGGAAAACGCGTTTGACCAGTTTTAGTTGATTTTAATCGACTGGAAAATGGCCATTTTTCCAACGGTCTCAGAATTCGACGAAACTAGTTTTGTTAGGACCGTATCGTCAATACGAAGCTAGAAAATATTTTTCTGGGATTTATAGAGTTAGTATGTGACCACGGTAAATTGAAATGCGCGTTTAAATTCAATATATAGAGTTATATGTTGATTTTAACGGAAACTGATCGAAACAGCCGAATAAGCTGACGATACATATCCCATTGTGTTCGGAATGGGGGTAATTAGCTAGGGACGACAGTCGGTGGGTTCGATTTCGATTCCGAATTTTAAAGTTGCTTTTTAGAGAATAAAATATTAAATAAATAAATCTTCCTTTATCCCCCTCATTCTCTTCCTTTGACCAAACCGTAACCTCAGAATAAAAAAAAATTGGCGATGGCCATCGCCATCGACCGCGTCGCGCTTCAGGCGCAACCCCACCTCGATGGCGCCCGTGCCCACCCGATCCTCCTCACTCTTCCTCCTCGCTCCGCCCTCCTCCTCTAATCCGACCCAAAACCCTAACCCCCACGCCTATTCGAGAACCGCACCCTCCAAAGACAGCCACCGCCTATCACCAGGAGGCCACCGCACCACCCCTCAGCCTAGCGCGCAACCCCCCTCCTCCGACGTGCGATTTGCTGCAGCTCCGTCCCCAGGCTCTCGCCGCTCTTGCCTTGGTTGTTTCGGAAGCCACATTCACATATGACGGTCGCCACTGAAGTCGTGAGCCGAGCTTTCATCTTCGCTGTCCGCTTTAATAACACAATGAAGTGAACACGAGAAAAAGGTGACCTTCTTTGATTTTTGTTTCTAAGAAAGGAAATTGTTTTTAGTTATCTAAAGATTAGATTTTTATGATATTAAAGCTATGATTTTTATCTATCTAGGGTTGTCATAAAAATGAGATCTTTAAATAAATAGCATTATAAAGGTATAATTTTTATGTGAACAATGAAAAGGATAGATTTTAGACAAAAGAAAGATTTGATTTTAATTTTAAAAAGAAAGATTTGATATTAATTTTAAAAAGAAAGATTTTTAATATAGTAAAGATCAATTTTTTTTAGAGTTAAAGGCGAGATTTTTATCGTATGAAGATGAGATTTTTATATATATGGTTGCGAAATAAAAATATAATCTTTATCATGAAAAAGAAGTGATCTTTGAAAACGAATAGTAGTGATTTTTGAAAACAAAAAGAAGTGATTTTTAAGAAGTTAAAAATATAATTTTTATATTATAGAAAGAATAAAAATGAAATCTTTATAATTGAAAATGCGAAATCTTTATAATGGAAAAGGCGAAATCTTTATGTATAGAAGAACGTGATAAAAATAGAACTTTTATCTACATAGTAGCGTTGTAAAAATAGAATTTTTATCTACATAGTAGCGTTGTAAAAATATAATTTTTATCTACATAGTAGCGATGTAAAAATAGGATTTTTATATATTGAATAGCGAAGTAAAAATTCGATTTTTATATATGTAGTGGCTACGGTCAACGAAGGTGACAAAAAGGCGAGAATGAAGAAGACTTCTACAAAAGAAGAGTCGAGATGATTGGATTAGCCATTGGTGAGAACTTCTCAGCTTTCAAAATTTCTTTTTCTAGTTATATATATACTAGGATGCAGACGGTGTTTAGTAGCACCCGACACCCATCATCCACAGACCATGGATGGCTTGTTTGTTTGATTGATGTGTTGTGAAAATTGTTTGTGATGTTGATGTGAAATCGAAAATAGAATGTAGATGGTTGAAATAAATTAATTATCGTTAAAAATATAATTTTTAACGTGAAAGTGAATAAATAAATATTCATTTACAAATCGGACGGTTTGTTTATGTACACCGATTTGAAGGACATTGATTGGGACGATAAATTTTACACATCGCCCAACTGCACAAATAAAAGTATATGTTTGTTGATTTGAAACCCCACACGGGTATTGGGATAATATAGGACATACACTAATCCCAATAATTAGTTGTATGTCGATCGATTGATTGACAGGCTGTTATAAGCGTTAGATATCTATATTTGATGCTTATATAGTGTAATGCACTTTGGATGATGGTTGATTATTTATCGTTGCTATTATATACATGTGTTGTATGGAATCCATATAATTAACTTTGTATGGTAATTGATTGGGCCTCATTCCAATTTAGAAAATAAAGATCATTATAAAATAAAGGTTCATGTGTTGACCGTACTCATCCGTTGAGAATAGTCATGTGTTGAACGAAATATTTTAACAATAAAATTTACATCTTTATATTATAAAATAAAGGTTCATGTGTTGACCGTACTCATTCGTTGAGAATAGTCATGTGTTGAACGAAATATTTTAACAATAAAATTTACATCTTTATCATATATAAAATTAGAAATTAACTGGAAAATAGATGAGATGAGTGGTCTCCTGGATATTGATCTGATGTTGGTTTCGGCCTTCGGGGTTAATATTTAGGGAATCATTCTCTTACTAATTTACGGTTGGAGTCTGATTTGAAATCAAACGATAGATACCCTAATTTTTATAAAATATATTAAATAACAAAAAAAAATAGTCACACGTGGACAGTGCTCATTCGTTGAGATTGGTCGTGTGTTGACAAAATTAAATATTCATTTGTTGAATAGAATAACGGAATTATTGAAATATATAAAGTCGTGTTGATTACAGATGCGCTATTTTGACGCGAACGATATTTATATCGATTATATTCGTTATTGAATTTGAATTGAATCAAATAGAAAACCAATTTGAATTGAATCGAATAGAAAACCAATTTGAATTAAATCGAATAGAAAACCAATTTGAATTGAATCGAATAGAAAACCAATTTGAATTGAATTGAATATAAAACCAATTCGAATTGAATTGAAAACGAATACGAATTGAAATTTGAATTGAATTTAAAGGAATTTTAAAACGAATCTATAGGGAAAAATTCAATTTTGATTTGAATTGGAAATAGAAGTTGAAATGTTTTTAAAACGAATTTAAAACTATTTATAAAATTCGTTTTAAATATAAATCGACGAAATATATATTATATATATAATATAATGGCCTGAATAGAACGCGCCGCGGCAGTTCGTGAATTTCGACCATTAATTTCGAATGGACATTACGGGAGATCCAACCGTCGGATTCTCCTAAAACCGGAACCGTTGGGTTCATATCGAAAAGAGCTTTCTAACGAATATTAGAAATTTGAAATCTAATGGTTGGATTTGGAGATACGTCCAAATCAAATTTGAAAAAGGTCGCTGTAAGTGCAGTTCGATGGCCGTTGTTGGAAATCGACTGTACGGGCCTTGATAAAATTATTAAAAATAGTAATAATTTGCGTAAAATCATAAGAAATGATTTGGGAAAATTGGGATGAAAAAATCCATGTTTGAAAAGATAAAAATAGATTTTTATCGAAATGAACTAGTTTTGAACTAAAATTAAAACCCATTTATTTTTAAATAAATAAATTGGATTTGAAATGGGTTTTAAATAGAATTGATTTGTGGGTTTATCGTAAAGGGTGTTTTAAATAACACTTGTTCTTTAACCCGATGGTAATTAGAATGTGATTTGGGTTTGTCGTGAACTGTGTTTTAAATGACATTAGTTCTTTAACCCAGTAAAAGAAGATTTAATGAATCTGCAATTAGATTGAAAGGTGAATTGATAATTTTAATTATCAAATTAGGAAAATGAGCGAGAATGGAGTGTCACTAGTTTTGCTCCAAAGCGATAGTTAAATCTTTAATTAGATTTGAACGTGAAACGGTAATTAATTTTATCGATAACACCGTGGTGTTAGATATGGTGTATTACCAGTTTGGCTTCATGGGATGAATAGGTTGGGATTGGGAAATAAAATAAATAATTACTTCGGTGTGGTTCGCTAATCTCGACTAGTTTGGAAATCCATAATCTGGTTTGAAATGATATCCAAAGGAAGATTAAAGGAAAATTTTAAAGAATTTATCTTGGATAAAATTAATGGGAACCTTTCCCTAAGAATTGAAATTTAGAAACTAGTTGTAGGTTAGCTCAGAAGAATGGTTTTCTGGGTGTTGATCTGATGTTGGTTTCGGCCTTCGGGGTTAATATTTGGGGAATTGCTCTCTTACCGATTTACGGTTAGTGACTAATGAATTGGAATGAGGCGTATGTTGTGTTTGTGTAACATTTGTTTTTAATATACGCGGGTTGTTTGGAAATGCCGGGTTTACACCCATTTTGAATAACCGATTCGACGATAAGTCGAAGATGAAGACGGTGGTCAAAGACCGGAAGTCTTCACATCGTTTGGATAATTACTAATGATCCTGATTGGGCTGTACACCCAAGAGGATGGAAATAGTTGGTGGTCGTCCAGACGTACTTGGAGATCGATGGATATGCGAGGAAAGTGCCTCCGGTTTCGTTCAGACCCAGAACGAACTTGTAAATGGATTGTGTGTCTGACATTGGATTTTATTCTGTGTTTATTGATTTCTGTTAAATATATATCTGTTTGGCGGCGGAGAATTTATTCTCTTGCTTAATGCCCTTCTCTGAGACGTACGAGCTTAGAGGTTATATATCGATAAATATCAATTGCATGAATTGCCTGTGTGGCACGCTGAGTTGCATGGATCAAGGCTTCTGTTGAAAAGCAAAGTCTTGTGGTTAATGATAAGAGCACGGCCTATGTGGCAGCTTTGTGTATAGCGTGGATTCGCGAGCCTCACACCTCGGTATGAGTTAAAAACGGGATACGGACCGTTGGGAGAACACGACGTTTTTTTCTATCTTTGGTGGTGTCAGTGACTTACCAGCCCTGACATTTATATACTTTTCACCTTTGTGGTTGTTGGAATGAGGCGCCTCGATTTTAGGTCTGTAAGGACCGGGAAACGTGTGTTTAGGAATTGCCAATCCTCAAATGTAAGAGAGGACCGGCCCAGCCGATCGAAGGGTTACCCAAAGTGCGTAGTCCCGAGGCATTTGCTAGAGTGTCTCGAAGCGGAGAGGATCTTGCCCTTTGCCTCGACTCAGGACGGAAATCCAATTTCCAATACGTGATATTGCGGTTTTAATTGTAGAACTAGTATGGCGACATGATATATGGTACCCATGCCGTCTATGATTTATATTTATGATTGAAATTGTTTTGACACTATACACTTATTATAGTATCAAATGATTTGTTTTTAAACGTACCAAGCATGTTTGGCTGTTATAAGGTAAAACCCTATCCTCCGGCTTGCGTTGCATTGTGTGATGGGACCTGGGTCTTATAATAGCTTCATTTTTCCAAAGAGCATTGCGTTGTTTTGTTATATGCACTAGTATTCTTGGGAGGAAACCCGTTCCGTGTTATACGGCGTGGTCCCTTGAATTACTATCTTTAAAGTAAAGTTTTAAATAACTGTTTTAGTTCTCACACCAGTCACATGACTGACCTGGAGTTTATTATTTTAACCTAAACTCTGGGTGCCCCTATTTTCGACACGGGCAGCTAGTAGTTTTGGTTTTGCAGATTTATATTCACAGGATCCTGATTTATAGCTGGACCGATGCTCGGAAAGCTCTGTATCCGTGTATTACTTTCAGTTGTGTTTTGTATTATTTTCCACTGCTATGTAATTTATTGTAACCTCTGATATTTATCGAATGTAATTTATTCAATTATACTCTGTATATTCTTGTATTTGATGGAATTGTTGTAATAACAATGAAATGTTCTTCCGTCTGCGTTCTTTTATGTGTTGTTCTCAAAGTATCCGCTCTTTCCTTCACGGGGAAGTAACGGGTTCTCACAGTGGTATCAGAGCTTTGGTTTACAGAGCTCGAGAACAAGACACATTAGAACCATACAAAAGAATTCATCAGATGTTGGATTAGTAATATCCAATTAGAATGACTCGTTAGAGATGGGATCAGTAGTATCCTAGAATGAGTGTGAAGAGTATATTTTTCAAATGAAAACAATTTTGTTTTAAAATTTAAATCGTTTTATTCGTATTTGAATATTTATTTATATTGAATTTGGGCAATTGAGTATATAAAGATTTTGCATATACGCGTCATGAACGTATATTCGAAGTTTTAATATACTGGATAGATATAGAATCACATTCTAGTTGCCCGGAGATGGTACTGATGATAGCACGTGCATCACTAGTATTTATGTTCGTGGTTCGAAGGTGTGATATCTATATATTTCCATTAGGCTGGTGTGAGAACCAAAACTTATATAGATAGATTTATTGTTGTGAATTGGCATCAAAAATGTGATTTTTGTATATATATCAAATTTATGAATTTGAAACTCTAATTCACTAATTGATTAATGTTTGTGTTGTTTGTTTATTTGTTTGATAATTTTGAACCATTTAGCCTAATTGAATCAAATATTGATCTGTATTGAAAATTGGTCGCATTTGCTTGTATATACATATACTTACATTGAACAGGTCATAGCAAGGAGGCTAGAGTAGGGAATAAAATTTGTTTGCCCGACAAATAGGTACATGTTTACTATAATTTACTGTTTTGTTTGGGTGATGATTATTTTATGAGCCTATTAGCTAGCCGCTTGGCTTTTTCTTTTTCTTTTTGTGATCAGAAGGCCTGTATGGCAATTTCGGGATTTTCCCGTGGCTCCCGATGCAGGGGAGGTTATGGCGAAATTTTTCGAAAATTTAGGGTGTTAGCCAAATTTTTGAAGAATTTGAAAATTCTCAGAAACTGAAAAGTTGGAGAATGGAAGCCAGATCGAACGTAGAGTTGGCTAATCAAACCACTTTCGACTTTGTTCCTTTTCGGGGACGAAAAGTTTTAAGTGGGGGAGATTGTAATAACCCGGAAAATCTGAGCCAGTTTAAAATTTTTATTTTGGCAATTTTAGCGAATTTAGAACATTTATAATGAATTATTTTAAATAATATCGACGAGAAATTTATTTTTAAATGGAATTAGACGTATATATTATATACGTTGTCGTTTGAATATAAATAATTATATATAATTATAATTAGAATTGAAAATGGCGCGGTAGTTCGATAATTCGATTTCAAACTTCAATTGAATGTACCGGGTGCAAAACAAACCGGATTTTAGTGAAACCAAAAATAATAGGATCTAATTGTGAATATCTTTCCAACGAACCCGAAAAATTGAAATTTCATAGCGAGAATCAAAAGATATGTTCAGTTGAAAATTCTGAATAGTCGCTATGGAATTCAGGCCCTTAAAAATGGAAATTTTGCAAACGACGTCGGATTTCGACGAAACCACTTTTGTTGCGTCCGTGATGTAGAATTATTGCTAGATTCCAAATTTCATAATTTTTCGAATCAATATGTGAGCGTGGCAAAGGAAAACGCGTTTGACCAGTTTTAGTTGATTTTAATCGACTGGAAAATGGCCATTTTTCCAATGGTCTCAGAATTCGACGAAACTAGTTTTGTTAGGACCGTATCGTCAATACGAAGCTATAAAATATTTTTCTGGGACTTATAGAGTTAGTATGTGACCCCGGTAAATTGAAATGCGCGTTTAAATTCAATATATAGAGTTATATGTTGATTTTAACGGAAACTGATCGAAACAGCCGAATCAGCTTACGATACATATCCCATTGTGTTCGGAATGGGGGTAATTAGCTAGGGACGACAGTCGGTGGGTTCGATTTCGAGTCCGAATTTTAAAGTTGCTTTTTAGAGAATAAAATATTAAATAAATAAATCTTCCTTTATCCCCCCCCCATTCTCTTCCTTTGACCAAATCGTAACCTCAGAATAAAAAAAAAATGGCGATGGCCATCGCCATCGACCGCGTCGCGCTTCAGGCGCAACCCCACCTCGATGGCGCCCGTGCCCACCCGATCCTCCGCACTCTTCCTCCTCGCTCCGCCCTCCTCCTCTAATCCGACCCAAAACCCTAACCCCCACGCCTATTCGAGAACCGCACCCTCCAAAGACAGCCACCGCCTATCACCAGGAGGCCACCGCACCACCCCTCAGCCTAGCGCGCAACCCCCCTCCTCCGATGTGCGATTTGATGCAGCTCCGTCCCCAGGCTCTCGCCGCTCTTGCCTTGGTTGTTTTGGAAGCCGCATTCACATATGACGGTCGCCATTGAAGCCGTGAGTCGAGCTTTCATCTTCGCTGTCCGCTTTAATAACACAATGAAGTGAACACGAGAAAAAGGTGACCTTCTTTGATTTTTGTTTCTAAGAAAGGAAATTGTTTTTAGTTATCTAAAGATTAGATTTTTATGATATTAAAGCTATGATTTTTATCTATCTAGGGTTGTCATAAAAATGAGATCTTTAAATAAATAGCATTATAAAGGTATAATTTTTATGTGAACAATGAAAAGGATAGATTTTAGACAAAAGAAAGATTTGATTTTAATTTTAAAAAGAAAGATTTGATATTAATTTTAAAAAGAAAGATTTTAATATAGTAAAGATCGAATTTTTTTAGAGTTAAAGGCGAGATTTTTATCGTATGAAGATGAGATTTTTATATATATGGTTGCGAAATAAAAATATAATCTTTGTCATGAAAAAGAAGTGATCTTTGAAAACGAATAGTAGTGATTTTTGAAAACAAAAAGAAGTGATTTTTAAGAAGTTAAAAATATAATTTTTATATTATAGAAAGAATAAAAATGAAATCTTTATAATTGAAAAGGCGAAATCTTTATAATGGAAAAGGCGAAATCTTTATGTATAGAAGAACGTGATAAAAATAGAATTTTTATCTACATAGTAGCGTTGTAAAAATAGAATTTTTATCTACATAGTAGCATTGTAAAAATAGAATTTTTATCTACATAGTAGCGTTGTAAAAATAGAATTTTTATCTATATAGTAGCGTTGTAAAAATAGAATTTTTATCTACATAGTAGCGTTGTAAAAATAGAATTTTTATCTACATAGTAGCGATGTAAAAATAGGATTTTTATATATTGAATAGCGAAGTAAAAATTCGATTTTTATATATGTAGTGGCTACGGTCAACGAAGGTGACAAAAAGGCGAGAACGACGAAGACTTCTACAAAAGAAGAGTCGAGATGATTGGATTAGCCATTGGTGAGAACTTCTCACCTTTCAAAATTTCTTTTTCTAGTTATATATATATACTAGGATGCAGACGGTGTTTAGTAGCACCCGACACCCGTCATCCACAGACCATGGATGGCTTGTTTGTTTGATTGATGTGTTGTGAAAATTGTTTGTGATGTTGATGTGAAATCGAAAATAGAATGTAGATGGTTTAAATAAATTAATTATCGTTAAAAATATAATTTTTAACGTGAAAGTGAATAAATAAATATTCATTTACAAACCAGACAGTTGGTTTATGTACACCGATTTGAAGGACATTGATTGGGACGATAAATTTTACACATCGCCCAACTGCACAAATAAAAATATGCGTTTGTTGATTTGAAACCCCACACGGGTATTGAGATAATATAGGACATACACTAATCCCAATAATGAGTTGTATGTCGATCGATTGATTGACAGGCTGTTATAAGCATTAGATATCTATATTTGATGCTTATACAGTGTAGTGCACCTTGGATGATGGTTGATTATTTATCGTTGCTATTATATACATGTGTTGTATGGAATCCATATAATTAACTTTGCATGGTAATTGATTGGGCCTCATTCCAATTTAGAAAATAAAGATCATTATAAAATAAAGGTTCATGTGTTGACCGTACTCATCCATTGAGAATAGTCATGTGTTGAACGAAATATTTTAACAATAAAATTTACATCTTTATATTATAAAATAAAGGTTCATGTGTTGACCGTACTCATTCGTTGAGAATAGTCATGTGTTGAACGAAATATTTTAACAATAAAATTTACATCTTTATCATATATAAAATTAGAAAATAGATGAGATGAGTGGTCTCCTGGATATTGATCTGATGTTGGTTTCGGCCTTCGGGGTTAATATTTAGGGAATCGTTCTCTTACTAATTTACGGTTGGAGTCTGATTTGAAATCAAACGATAGATACCCTAATTTTTATAAAATATATTAAATAACAAAAAAAAATAGTCACACGTGGACAGTGCTTATTCGTTGAGATTGGTCGTGTGTTGACAAAATTAAATATTCATTTGTTGAATAGAATAACGGAATTATTGAAATATATAAAGTCGTGTTGATTACAGATGCGCTATTTTGACGCGAACGATATTTATATCGATTATATTCGTTATTGAATTTGAATTGAATCAAATAGAAAACCAATTTGAATTGAATCGAATAGAAAACCAATTTGAATTAAATCGAATAGAAAACCAATTTGAATTGAATCGAATAGAAAACCAATTTGAATTGAATTGAATATAAAACCAATTCGAATTGAATTGAAAACGAATTCGAATTGAATTGAAATTTGAATTGAATTTAAAGGAATTTTAAAACGAATCTTAGGGAAAAATTCAGTTTTGATTTGAATTGGAAATAGAAGTTGAAATGTTTTTAAAACGAATTTAAAACTATTTATAAAATTCGTTTTAAATAGAAATCGACGAAATATATATTATATATATTATATATAATATATAATGGCCTGAATAGAACGCGCCGCGCCGCGGTAGTTCGTGAATTTCGACCATTGATTTCGAACGGACATTACGGGAGATCCGACCGTCGGATTCTCCTAAAACCGGAACCGTTGGGTTCGTATCGAAAAGAGCTTTCTAACGAATATTAAAAATTTGAAATCTAACGGTTGGATTTGGAGATACGTCCAAATCAAATTTGAAAAAGGTCGCTGTAAGTGCAGTTCGATGGCCGTTGTTGGAAATCGACTGTACGGGCCTTGATAAAATTATTAAAAATAGTAATAATTTGCGTAAAATCATAAGAAATGATTTGGGAAAATTGGGATGAAAAACTCCGTGTTTGAAAAGGTAAAAATAGATTTTTATCGAAATGAACTAGTTTTGAACTAAAATTAAAACCCATTTATTTTTAAATAAATAAATTGGATTTGAAATGGGTTTTAAATAGAATTGATTTGTGGGTTTATCGTAAAGGGTGTTTTAAATAACACTTGTTCTTTAACCCGATAGTAATTAGAATGTGATTTGGGTTTGTCGTGAACTGTGTTTTAAATGACATTAGTTCTTTAACCCAATAAAAGGAGATTTAATGAATCTGCAATTAGATTGAAAGGTGAATTGATAATTTAAATTATCAAATTAGGAAAATGAGCGAGAATGGAGTGTCACCAGTTTTGCTCCAAAGCGATAGTTAAATCTTTAATTAGATTTGAACGTGAAATGGTAATTAATTTTATCGATAACACTGTGGTGTTAGATATGGAGTATTACCAGTTTGGCTTCATGGGATGAATAGGTTGGGATTGGGAAATAAAATAAATAATTACTTCGGTGTGGTTCGCTAATCTCGACTAGTTTGGAAAACCATAATCTGGTTTGAAATGATATCCAAAGGAAGATTAAAGGATAAATTTTAAAGAATTTATCTTGGATAAAATTAATGGGAACCTTTCCCTAAGAATTGAAATTTAGAAACTAGCTGTAGGTTAGCTAAGAAGAATGGTTTCCTGGGTATTGATCTGATGTTGGTTTCGGCCTTCGGGGTTAATATTTGGGGAATTGCTCTCTTACTGATTTACGGTTAGTGACTAATGAATTGGAATGAGGCGTATGTTGTGTTTGTGCAACATTTGTTTTTAATATATGCGGGTTGTTCGGAAAGGCCGGGTTTACACCCATTTGAATAACCGATTCGACGATAAGTCGAAGATGAAGACGGTGGTCGAAGACTGGAAGTCTTCACATCGTTTGGATAATTACTAATGATCCTGATTGGGCTGTACACCCAAGAGGATGGAAATAGTTGGTGGTCGTCCAGACGTACTTGGAGATCGATGGATATGCGAGGAAAGTGCCTCCGGTTTCGTTCAGACCCAGAACGAACTTGTAAATGGATTGTGTGTCTGACATTGGATTTTATTCTGTGTTGATTGATTTCTGTTAAATATATATCTGTTTGGCGGCGGAGAATTTATTCTCTTGCTTAACGCCCTTCTCTGAGACGTACGAGCTTAGAGGTTATATATCGATAAATATCAATCGCATGGCATGAATTGCCTGTGTGGCACGCTGAGTTGCATGGATCAAGGCTTCTGTTGAAAAGAAAAGTCTTGTGGTTGATGATCAGAGCACGGCCTACGTGGCATCTTTGTGTATAGCGTGGATTCGCGAGCCTCACACCTCGGTATGAGTTAAAAAGTGATACGGACCGTTGGGAGAACACGACGTTTCTTTCTAGCTTTGGTGGTGTCAGTGACTTACCAGCCCTGACATTTATATACTTTTCACCTTTGTGGTTGTTGCAATGAGGCGCCTCGATTTTAGGTCTGTAAGGACCGGGAAACGTGTGTTTAGGAATTGCCAATCCTCAAACGTAAGAGAGGACCGGCCCAGCCGATCGAAGGGTTACCCAGAGTGCGTAGTCCTAAGGCATTTGCTAGAGTGTCTCGAAGCGGAGAGGATCTTGCCCCTTGCCTCGACTCATGATGGAAATCCAATTTCCAATACGTGATATTGCGGTTTTAATTGTAGAACTAGTATGGCGACATGATATATGGTACCCATGCCGTCTATGATTTATATTTATGTTTGAAATTGTTTTGACACTATACACTTATTATAGTATCAAATGATTTGTTTTTAAACGTACCAAGCATGTTTGGCTGTTATAAGGTAAAACCCTATCCTCCGGCTTGCGTTGCATTGTGTGATGGGACCTGGGTCTTATAATAGCTTTATTTTTCCAAAGAGCATTGCGTTGTTTTGTTATATGCACTAGTATTCTTGGGAGGAAACCCGTTGCGTGTTATACGGCGTGGTCCCTTGAATTACTATCTTTAAAGTAAAGTTTTAAATAACTGTTTTAGTTCTCACACCAGTCACATGACTGACCTGGAGTTTATTGTTTTAACCTAAACTCTGGGTGCCCCTATTTTCGACACGGGCAGCTAGTAGTTTTGGTTTTGCAGATTTATATTCACAGGATCCTGATTTACAGCTGGACCGATGCTCGGAAAGCTCTGTATCCGTGTATTACTTTCAGTTGTGTTTTGTATTATTTTCCGCTGCTATGTAATTTATTGTAACCTCTGATATTTATCGAATGTAATTTATTCAATTATACTATGTATATTCATGTATTTGATGGAATTGTTGTAATAACAATGAAATGTTCTTCCGTCTGCGTTCTTTTATGTGTTGTTCTCAAAGTATCTGCTCTTTCCTTCACGGGGAAGTAACGGGTTCTCACAAAACAACCAATTATTTATTTCAGGTTTTCTAACACATCATATATGACAGTATATATGCAAATAAATAAACAAACAGATAATATATTTTTGAGGGATCCAGTTGGATCCCTCCAACCTGTTTTTCCTACATCCACAGACGTCAGTCAACATAGATAATACCCATCCTGCTTCGAGGCAGGATATCGTGGTATGAAGGTCATCCACTAATATATTTGTGGGGCGCATAGGGAAATCATCCGCTAATGGTACCGCGGGCATCCGCTAATGATACTACGAGAATCCAACCACCAAACCAATATATATATAATAGTCAAGCCTAAATAACTATATATATATATTTAAACATGCCACAGTAATATTTTAACGCAACCAAACAAGCAACAACAATTATTTTTAACTAACAAAAATAATTCTAAATAAAAGGTGAGTGAGATTTACTCACTGAAATTTTAGATTGATCCACTCTAGTTTCTTTTTGAATTAAATCAAACCATGTTTGATTAAATTCGACTACTTGCTAATTCCATCCACTACTAGCTTGAAAAACTCATTGTCACGGACCAGTCCATCTTGTTTTATTGTTGAGATTTCAGGTCCTTGTACTAGTCAATACAAGATATATAAGGAACTAGTAATTTAAATTAGCAACCAATTTTAAATTAACTATTTTTTTTGAAATATAATTAGTTACCTTAATCCTTGATTTTAGGCTACTAACTCTCCTTCTTCCCTATAATCTACGGTTTTAATCCACTCAGACAAGATCGAATAACACCGTCATTTCCAACTCACTGCTCCAATATTGATTTCGCCCTTGTATTAATTAAATACAAGACTTATAAGAAATTTGATCAACTAAATTAGCAACCATAACTTAATTAACTCTATTTAATTACTTACTAAATTAAAAATAATAATAATTACCTTGGTTATGTTTTTATCATCTTCTCCCCAAAACCTTAGTTCAAAAATCGGAAGGTCTGATACCAGAAATCCGACAAACTTTGCACCGTAACCTCTGTCCCGCGAGTACTCGATCCACTAGCTTGTCAACTTCAACCAGCAGCGACTCAAACCCCTTTTATTTATTTTTATTTTCTGACCCTCACAAAATCTCAGGTATGCAAACGCCAGAAGAAAAGAACCGAACTTTACCATTCAGCATAAATCGCGATCTAGAAACCCCGTAACTTGCTACGATAGTGAAATCACGCCATCAACCCTTGACCAAGACCATCGAACTTCCTCTCAGACCTCACCGCAGTCGATGATTGAAATAGGTACTCTGCAGTCGATGAACTCTGGCCCTAGTGAACGGAACCCTACATCTGAATCACCAGCGGTCCTCAGCCCTAACCCCGGTCGTGAGTATCATTGTCTCGATGTCGACCTTCGAGGGATTCAGGTTCCTCAAATTCCGAATTGGATTATCAATCCTTGATGGCTCAAACACGATTTTGGATTTGTAAGAAGAGGAGCGACTGGGTTATTTCGAGAACATTGGGGGGCTTCGGATTTCATACTAAGGATTCATGGTTTTGAGAGGAAAATAAGAGGGCCACGTTCGGTTTTGCTCTTGCGGTTTAAAAATTTAACAGCAAGGCCATTTTTCTTCTCCTTGTTGTTTTGTTATTGTCCACAAACTATGTTATTTATTTTTATTTAATTTAATTGAAAACTGTATCCTAAAAATTTAGATAACTCTTGATCTTGAGCTCCTTACCGAACCCAACAACAGTTCTTCGTAGGGTTAAACCATCATTCTAAATCCACTGGGACAGGTTTCAAACCCCTATTCGATCATCTGGAGAAGATATTAATTTAAATTGATATAAATTAAATTTCAAACCATTTAAATTCTTCGATAATAATTAAATATTATTATTCTAATTTAAACAGGAGTTTGTATTGATTATCTGAACTGTTTTCAAATCAGTTTTAACTTCGAGTTCAGTTATTCGCTGATTCTTTATTTTGATAATTTAATATATACGTTATTAAATCGAAATCGATAACAAAAATATAAAAATTCATTTATATTATCAACTAAATATTTAAATCCATTTTAAATATTTTAAAATTAGTTTACCGAAAACCCGGGTCATTACAGAATGCCAAAGAGTTGACGTCAAAAGTTGTTCTTTAACGATCAACCTCCAAATAATCCAATCACACAATAACACATTAAATCCAACTACATAAAACAGTATAATAAAGGGAACACACAATAATTTTATAGTAGTTCGTCATTAACAAGATTACATCTGCTCAAAGTAATCTATTTATTATACTCTACAAATTACAAGTTATAGTTGATTTCGTATGAATGAATGTAGAGATAAGAAGTGATTTTTGGCCTTAGAAATGTCTTTGTTGAATTCGGTCGGCAAAGAGATATTCAACTAGCCAAAAGATCGCTCAAAATGTCCAAAAACTGCATGTTTATGGATGAGGATGCCCTTGGAATGGCATAGCCACATGTCGGTCGATCCGGGCTTCAAGGGTAAGCAGACTACTTCTTTAATTAGTGATTGATATCCTCTTCGGTTCAATCAGTGCACATGTCCTCCGATTCGAAGAAATAAGGAGTAGTGACCGCGTCGTTAGCCAATAAAATAGCTTTGAAGACCAAGCCAACCTTCGCACCAGTATTCGGTTTGACATGTCGAACCTTCCTCGGTTCGACACGATCGTACCAACCTGATGCCGATCTTTTCTTCCTTATTCCTTAAACCCATGCCAAGCTTGATCGAGCTGAACCATGTAATAAAGGGTGAAGTGATGAAGTTTCCTAACCGATCTGAATGTTCCGATCCGAACCATATCGATCTGAAGAGGGGCTTTGTTGAAGAAAGTTAAACCGATCTCTACGATCCGAAATCCAAGTTGCTTCCTGCATATACGTTTGAGTGTTTTGTCATACAAATTGAGTGAGTCCAGGATCTCATGAGCCTTCATTCAAATCCTGAACATTCCTATAGCCGAAAATCCATGATGTGATTGCCTTGTCAAAAGGCGGGGTCAACAATATGAGAAGTCTAAGATTGAGCTTGACGAGCTTCGAGCAAGATTCAATAATGAGCTCCATTTATGGTCGCTCAAAACTAAGGCTGTTGAGGATGAGATGAAACTTGTTGTGCGGGAGAATGTATCTCTTATAGCAGAAAACGAGGCGCTAAAGAAGGAAAAGGAAAGCTATGCCCAAGAAATTGATAAACTCAAGTTCCAAGTGGCCGCCTCCGAAGAGGCAAGGAAGAAGCCGAGGAGAATGCTCACACTGCCTTCGAACCTGCTAGCATTTCCCAAATCGATATGATAAAGAATTCAAGAGCTCAAGGCTAAAGTGGTTAAGGTTGAAAAGATGGAACAGGTTTTCAGCTCCCAAGTGTTGGCCTTCTATCCTCGAGTCATTCATCATTGGGATTTGACATGGGTTGAATATTAACCACAATAGCCAACATTTTGGACCGATTCTTGGTGGAGAAGAGGCTGGCTTCGGAGAATGGCTCAGTAAATGAAGAAGAATTAAAGGCCAAATTTCTAAGGGCCAATGAGCTAAAAGTTCTAGCCGAGGGTCGTCAGTTGGAAAAGGAGGAAATGCAAGTAGAATGGCTCCGTCTCAAAGGAAAATCTATGGTCGAGGGGAGTTCAGTATGGCTAACAATGGTACAACTTCTTCTCAATCGACCAACCAATCTATTCATGTTGTACACCCGTCCATGTCAGGGGAAGTCGTCCTGCCTTATTCAGCTTAAGGATCTGAGTGAGTAAAGGTGTATAATCCAGATGAACCGGGCCTTGGTCCGTCATAGTCTTCAACTCTGATCCCTGAGGTTAAAACTCTGTAACTACTAAGAATGGTTCTTTTGAAGGTGTTCCTCTACTTTCGTCAGAGTTTTGGAAAGTTATTATGGCATGTCGCCAAGCTATGGGGTTTCCTATCGAGAGACCAATTATCCTGCGAGGAGTGACAGTTGTTGCTCTTTCTTCTTCAGATATATTATGGGCCAAGGCTGCTCCTGGGACTAAAGAAAAAGCAACATATGAGCTCAAGAAGAAGGGATGATAGATGCCTTGAAGGCGATGACAACATGCTCTATACCCGTGAATCTTGAAAATGTGGAGCTTTAATCTTGGCCAAGCTAAAGGTGCTACATGATGGAAAACTTGGAGCTTAAATTGGAGTCAGGGCCTTTCTCCATCGATCCCTTACAGTTTATCCCTCCTCTTGACGTAGACATGTCAACTGAAGAAGTTTAGTCTTCTAGCTAGGAAAGGTGCTCCAAGAAGAAGCACGATCAATCCACACCAGGAGCCGATGAATCTTCCAGTGAGAATTCCTGGAAGCACTTTCTTAAAGAGTATGAGCTAAAGAAGAAAAAGAAGCCAAAGACCTAGTGGATTGCTATTCCTATGATTTTTGTTTTGTTGGCCTGCATTGTTGGTGCGAGTGCAACCCTCGTTTTTTGACATATCTTTCTATATAAACCTATAGTGTAAATAAAATAGTTTGTTTGTTTGCAAGTTTATTTCTCTTTCCATTTAATGCATTTGTAGTTTAATTTTTACTAAGTCGTAACTAACCCATTTCAATGTACTTGAAGTGAGCAAGTGTTCTCAATGTACTTGAAGTGATAAAGTGTTCGAATAGGTGTCCTAGTCTAAAGGTAATGTATACACCCCCAATTAACTTTGAATCACACACTGCGTAAGGGGCATGTTCGAAGTTAATTTGTAAGTCTACGCTTGTTCCCTTAGCATCAGTGGGGGTTAAGCTAAGTATATTGGACATCCGATCCTTAAGTTTTATACCCTCCCATCATTAATTTGGTTTAGGGTTGTTGGTTAAGCGGTATTAATCCATGGCATGTCGTTTATGCTAACCCAATCTTTTTATACTCTCTCTCTCAAGTCGTGAGAGTTAGAGTTGGGTATGCAAATGGTTGTTTAACATTTGCTTGAGCGTCATTCCTACACTTTAGTCTTTAAAGTGAGGATCGCCTCACAGTGCGTCAGAGTCAAGCCCATAATTTGTTAACTCTTATCCGACAAGTCGCAGAGTTAAGTAAGTTCGTTGAAACTTAAGCAAATGAAAGTCATTAAGGAATTAGTCATTCCCTTCGTTCGAGTTTTGGCGCAGGCCGGTTGAATCATAGCACTTAGCAATATTACTACACACAGTCGTAGAGCATGATAAGAGCTTTTATTTATATCACAATGGCAATTGACGAGTCGCGCCTTATTAGGTAGTTTGGAAATAAAATGTTATTTACGAAATTATTGAAATAAAAGCTTAAGTAAATTTTGTCGTAGATGTTCGGCATTCCATGCTCTTGGGAGTCGGTCAACATCAACGGTATTTAACTTGAAAGCTTCATTATCAAGCCTCCATTAGATGACATAAGGTCCTTTCCACTTCTGGCCCATGTAGATAAGGCTAGGAAAGACATGCTTCAGGATGAGGTAGCCTTGTTCAAAGGTCCAAGGTCAAGCCTTCTTGTTGTAGAATTAAGCAAATTGATGTCTATGTGTTGTAGCACACATGTCGGCCTCCTCTTTCTTCTTGTTGATCATGTCAAGCGACTCCAAAAGAATTTCATTGTTAGTCGAAGGATCATCTTGGTGAGAGGGGACTTCAAGCTCTACTAATATGACTGCTTCGAAGTCCTAGGACATCGCGAATTGTAATAATCGGAATTTCGATAGATCGATTTTTTTTCAAAAAACTCCATCTATCGAAACTAGAGTTGGCTTGTCTGGTATCCAGTAGAAAAGACAGAGATAACAAATATACCATAGCTCGATAAAACATCTAACAGCGGAATGGATAAAATATACTAATCAAATAAAGCCTTAGCAAAATAATAACACTATCTAACAAGTGTCCAAAGGCTATCGAATCTCTGCAATAAATCTAACCTGCGAATATAGTATGGGGAGGAGGTCAGAACACAAAGTTTTTGTGAATTGACAAATTATTCATTCTAAAATAACCCTACATGTACCGTTCAGTTATGTTTTCTTAATTATTAGGTTATTTAGGTTAACATCACTCAAGGCTCAGCACTCACGTCGTACTCATCTACACCCCAGCACATTAAGCCTAATATAGTATATATGTAGTTATACCCAACATCACAAGGTACTCCACATAGTACCCTCCTCGTACGGTCTTCGTTGCTAAGCCGCGAAAGCTTATACAACCTTTATCCTACGGCAAACCACGTACGAAAATCTATATCGTTAAGCCACGTAACCGTATATAACTACCATCACTATGCCACATAAGCATACGGATCGTAGTATCCGGACTTCTCGGTCGAATCACGTCTCAACATGTGGTAATGCCCTATGTCTACAATATACCACCTAGTGCATGTGTCCAGACCCTCACACGAACGTACTGCATATTTTAACCCAGGTCCCATAATAGGGTTGCATCAGATACACGAAACTCAGTTGAGATCTTTCAATATCAGTAAAGGACAACTTCATTCGGCCTATAATACAGATATACACATATGGTCTGTCTTTTCATGGAGGTTATGGCCCTACCTTGGCCCCTCTCTCAATTAATGAAGACTTCTTCAAGAGCTAAGTGATGTGCCGCCATCAACCAATTTAGCGTCCAATTTGGCGTGTCTCGCCACCAACATCCCGATAGTGAAAGAAAGTTGGTCTGTCGGTTCAGCTCTAGACTTTTCGAATTCCACTGAGTGTTGATGACAAGCATCCGAAGATTACTATCCTTAACTTGGTCTTGACCAACCTCTCCCACTGGCAAGGAAAACCGCCGAATCACCTAACGCCATCCGTCATAGCCTTCTGACTGCCCACCACAGTTGTAGTTCAGGTATACTCACCGGATCGTACCGTATAGACCAAACCTCTGTGGTTGCGGCCCGGAGCCTATCATAGAGGAATATCACGAAGTATCCTACCATGTATCGGAGAAGCCACATGCTTCCCTCCGGCCATGTAGAATAATCAATCAGATGTGTTCCTCTCGTGTCTCCAGACACCACGATGATCTTACCTGTTGGGTTCTTCGCCTCCATTCGTACGGACTGGTTCAAACGCATCACGCTATCTTGTTATTAGATTCTACATCTAATCCTTTAATCATGCGTTTTATTTACCTTATCACATTGTTAATTAACTTGATTATCCATATATTCACTTTTTATTCAAGTTACTTGGTTAATTAGCTCACAATTGGCTGCTTACTTTTTTTATTCAGCCCTATGTCGCCATAGCAGACTTCCGTTTATTATTTATTACATTTATCAGATTTAATACATTCAATTATAAGTCTACTAATAATAAGCCTACATTATACTTTCCTATATAATCGTCGCCTACACTGTTATCACAACTATCTTTGTGAGTTTACTTATTAACTTAGTTCCCTTAACTAAGGTTTATTAATAAGTTTTCTTTTCCTTATCGATTATAACCTATGTTATAATTCCACTTGTCCCTAGGACCAGCCTACCTATTATATTATATTCTCTTTCATATAATTAATTATAATATGTTATATTCTCCATTCATCACATTTTCCCTAGGTTCCTTAACATTAACCCAACTTTTACTGTTGTAACATTCACTTATTTACCGTCTTGTATATTCTCATTATTTCAGGAAAATATTTCACACAGTTCATTATATTGGTTAGGAAGATATTTTTAATAACTTATTTTGTCCACTCATCAAAGTTTATGTCAAAAAAATTGCCAAAAAAAAAATGTCTATAGAATAGAGATTTTTAAAATTTCCCTTATCGAAAATTTTAGTTTTTGAAAAATGCTATCTTTTCTATGTTTTCTTATTTGATTCTTTCATACTTTATAACTTAAAAACTAGCGAGCTATACATCCTCTATAATTTACACTTTTTATAAAAGAATTCATTTGAGATAAAAATTTCATAAGAAATCACCATTTCCAAAATATACCGCACTTTTTTTCAAACATCAAAAACACCTCTTTTTGTTTCAAAAATTGTTTTTACACAATTTAGCTAGAACATATTTTAAAATTGTAAACTTTTAAGGTTAAAACTTGAAAAATACCATAAACTGTCAACTAAAAGCTTTTAAATTTTAAAGTTCTTAAAAGTTAACAATAAGGACAAACTCAAAGCGGGTTTCTAACTCACTGAGACTTTCCTAAATATTCCCACAATGTCATTTGTCTTAAATATATATATTCCTAATCCATTTCCTTTTTACCCTTTCCTAATTAATAAAGCTCTACTGCCAAACCCACTAATCTGATATACTAACAGTTCAGATACTAACATATGGGATCCGTTTTTTCTATTACAAAATATATTGTACAATTTTCACCTAAACCACTTAAGGGTCTCTTATTCTCAAATTTCCATAACCATTTCTTTAGTGTACATAACTGATATCCCAACTCTTTCGATATACTACCCTTCCTATTTAGTGGGTTCCTTTATGAATCTAGGTATATGTATAACATATTTATATTTTAAAAATACAAATACGCTCACTCACTATCTATACTTAGGAGTCCTAACATGGAGCTCTGATACCAGATGTAACAACCCGAATTTCGAAGGAATGTTATTTTGAATTCCAATCTATCGAAGCTCTAGTTAGCTAGTCTGATATCCTGCAGAAAAGACAGAGATAATAAATATATCATAGCTCAATGAAACATCTCAAAGTGGAATGTATAACATATAATAATCAAATATAGTCTTAACGAAATAATAACACTTTCTAATAAGTGTCCAAAGGCTACCAAATCTCTGCCATAAACCTAACCTGCGAGTATGTTATGAGGAGGGGGTCAGAACACAAAGTTCTAGTAAATAGACAAATTATACGTTCTGAAATAGCCCTACATGTACCGTTCAGTTATGTTTTATTAATTATTAGGTTACTTGGGTTAACAACACTCAAGGCTCTGCACTCACGTTGTACCTATCTTCTCCCCAGCAGATTAAACATAATATAGTATATATGTAGCTATACCCAACATCTTAAGGTACTCCCCATAGTAACCTCCTCGTACGCTCTCTGCTGTCATACCATGGAAGCGTATACAACCTCCATCCTACGCTGAACCGTGTAAGGAAATCAATATTGTTACGCCATGTAATCGCACAGAACTACCATTGCTATGCCACGTAAGTGTACAGATCATCATATCCGGACTCCTCGGTCGAATCATGTCTCAACACGAAGTATACACTAGCCAATGTGTGTATCTAGACCCTCACATGAACATACTGCCTACTATAACCCAAACTCTCGTAATAGGGTTGCATCCAATGCATGAAACTCGGTCAGGAGCTTCCAATATCCGTATAGGACAACTTCATTAGGCCTACAATACAGATATTCACATATGGTCTGTATTTTCACGGTAGTTATGGGCCTACCCTAACCCCTCCCTTAATTAATTAAAGACTTCTTCAAGTGCTAAGTATCGTGCCCCTATCAACCAATATAACATCCAATTTGGCGTGTCCCGCAACCAACATCCCGATAATGAAAGAGCGTAGATCTATATGTTTAGATCCAGTCTTTCTACATCCCACTGACTGCTAATGATAGGTATCCGATGATTACTAACCTTAATTTGGTCCTGACCAACCTGTCTCATTGGCGAGGCAAACCGCTAAATCACCTAACGCCATCTGCCACAGCCTTCTAACTACCCCTACCACAATTGCAATTAAGGTATACTCACCGGATGGTACCGTAAAGACCAAACCTTTGTGGTTGAGGGCCAGAGCCTATCATAGAGGACCATCACAGAGTACCCTACCACGTATCGGAGAAGCCACGTGCTTCCCTCCAGCCCAGTAGAATAATCAATTGGACGTGTTCCTCTCGTGTCTCCAGACACCACGATGATCTATCATATTGGGTTCTTCGCCTCTATACGTACGGATTGGTTCAAACGCATCATGCCATCTTGCTATTAGATTCTATGCTTAATCTTTTAATCATGCGTATGCTTTACCTTATCACATTGTTAATTAACTTGATTATCTGTATATTCACTTTTTATTCAAGTTACTTGGTTAATTAGCTCACAATTGGTTGCATACTTTTTTTATTCCGCCCTATGTCGCCGGAGCGGACTTCCGTTTATTATTTATTACATTTATTAGACTTAATACTTTCAATTATAAGTCTACTAATAATAAGCCTACTTCATTCTTTCTTATTTAATCGTCATCTGCACTGTTATAACAACTGTTTTTGTGAGTTTACTTATTGACTTAGTTCCCTTAACTAAGGTTTATTAATAAGTTTTCTTTTCCTTATTGATTATAACCTATGTTATAATTCCGCTTGTCCTTAGTATAATCCTACATATTATACTACATTCTTATTCATATAATTAATTATAATAGGCTATATTCACCATTCATCACATTTTCCCAGGTTCCTTTACATTAAACCAACTTTTACTATTGTGACATTCATTTATTTACTATCTTGTATATTCTCGGTATTTCAGGAAAATATTTCACACACTTCATTAGATTGGTTAGTGGAAAGATGTAAAGATCCATTTTCATGACGCACATCAATTAAGATCCGTAGTTGCAAGCTATTTATTTTACTTTCATCATGGATATACATATATTTTTTATTTGATTAGTATGAAATACGTTAAAAGAATCCATATTTCACACTAATCCCTTTTATTCCTTTCTTTTATTACAACAACTTTCATAGTAATTTTGCCATTATGGAAATGTATCCATTTTTCCCAAAATCTAACTAACCCAAGCCACAACTGATTTTTCCCTTTTTTATTTTCCGAGTTAGATGTTAATCCCTTTTTTTCGATTTACCGTTTCCAATTACTGTAAATTTCTATATAAAATTAGGCATATCAATTCTTCTACCATTATCTCCACAATTCACTATAATGCTCTTTTTCAACATATCCAATTTATTATTGAATAAAAATCTCAAGAACATATTCATAGTTATTGTCAAATTTACCATTTTAGTATTATAATAATTCTTAACCCAAACAGAGAATTAATAGAATAAATTTGTACAAAAGTAATATTTTTAACGCACTTAGAAATAGATTATATCGCAACTAACACAACTTACAATTATTTATCACATTAAGAATTATAGGGAATGTAAATGATAAATATACTTATGAAAAAGTATAATTTAAATCCACTCACCTGACTGCTTTCCAATCCTTGAATCTGATTCGGATCTGTTATTACGTGGTCTTTCTAATTGAATCTAATATTAAGATAACCACGGATTTTCAAATTTGATGCTAAAAGAAGAAGGAAAGAAACCAAAATAATTCAGATTCATAAGATTTACCTCACGTTGACAAGAAATCTGAACACCTATATTGTAGATCTATAATCTTTGTCTTCAAATCTTGAATCAGAATCCCTAAAATCTAATATTCTAATTTCTGAAAGATTTGGAGAATAAAGAAAATGGCAGAGCCTTAGCATAGTCTCAAAAAATATGAGTTGGTGGCTAGACTCTGTTAGTCTATTTATAGGTGTAGAGAAGATTCTAGCCTTTCGGATTAAAGAAAATAAAATCTGAAGCATACAAGTGGAAAAATATAATGTTAAATGACTCACTCCTATGTCGACCCACCTCAAAGGTGTGTCGATCCGTGGGTCGACCCACTATGGCCTGGGTCGACCCATGACCTGGGCCACTAACGTTAATTTGTCAGCATTAATTTCTTGTTTAATGTTGTTGGTAACGTTTCTTTTTGTTGCCAAATATTACTATGTACATTATATTTTTCCATTTATAACGCATACCCCATATTTAAATTTCAAACTTATGCGCATATATATACGTACAACTCTTTAGATCTTTGTCCGTTAATAGCCGTCCAATTAATGTCATTATTAATGCCATCAATTCATTGATTTCTTCCTTTTAATATATATTCAATTTTCAAATGCAGCTATTCTCTTGCCTATTTTTCATCATTATACATTTATTACTTTTCGCCCTTAAATTATACTTTAATTTCACTTTTTGAATTTATGCGTACATATCTACGCACAATAACATTTCTATTCAAAATTCAAACGACGTTATGCCAACATTTATTTCTTACTCATTTTTATTGTTTGCTGGTTACTTTTGGATTTCCTATTCACATACACACACACACATATATATATATATTTACACACACACACACACGCATATATATATATATATATATGTACATGTGTATATATATATTTGTACTCACCTATATGTATAATTTTCCTTACGTGTACGTATATATATATATATATATATATATATATATATATATATGTGTGTGTGTGTGTGTGTGTGTGTGTGTGTGTTTGTGTGTGTGTATAATAAAATATGACATTGAGTTTTGTCCCATATTGGCGGAAAATATTGAACGTTTCCGCCAAGTCATCAACGTGGTTGGCCGATTATTACAACTTTACGAGCATGTCATCTACATAAATTTCCATCGACCTCCTAATCTGATTCGAAAAATGCGATTAACAAACCACTAGTACGTCGTTCCAACATTTTTTAACCCAAACAGCATGACCACATAACAATATAACCCGAGGTACATTATGAAGTTAGTATGCCCTTAATCCTACACATGCATCGAAATCCGGTTATATCCGGAGTACGCTTCCACGAAGAAGAGAGCTCATGCCCAACTATTGAGTCCATGAGCCGGTCAATTCTGGAGAGTGGAAAGTTGTCTTCAGGGAAATCTTTGTTCAAGTCAGAGAAATCAATTCATGTCCGCTTCTCATTAGACTTCTTCATGAGAACCATATTCGATACCCAGGCGGGATATAGCGAATCTCGGATAAACCCGTTGCTCTTCAGCTTGTTTACTTTTTCCTTCAATGCTACCAACCTCTCAGAACCGAGCATACGTCTCTTTAGCTATATGGGGATGTACTTTAGATCAATGTCGAGCAAATGACTCATAATGGTCAGTGATATTCTACACATGTAAGCATGGGTCGAGGAAAACACGTCGAGGTTTGCGTGGAAAAAGCTAAAAGCTAGTCAGTTCCCTCGTCCGAATGGGTTTAAGGTAGGATACGATTTTCAAGACCTTAGAAGAGTCGTCGTTATCAGTCAAGACCACCACCGTTGGTTTACTAGGGGTCTCCCTTTGGTATCTTGTCTCTTTGTCTTATCTCGGATCAATGTGTTCGAATTGGAGGCTGTAATGCCCAAGCCAGAATTTTCCCTTTATTTGCTACGCAATGGCACCTTGATGCAAAGGGAATTATTCATAGCTTTTCCCTTCTCCTTGCCACAGGATTCCTTCCGTTCAGCCAGGTAGCATTCCTGTCATGCTACCAAGTCTCCTCACATAACTTCGACCTTATTCTCAGTCGAAATCTTCAGGAGCTAACACTAAAGAGCTATGCGTACTCTGAACCAAACAAGAACCGAGAGGCCCATAATGGCGTTATACAGTGAGTATATATCCAACACAAGAAATGGAGGATCTGCACTTTCATATGGTCTTCACCCAGCTCAACTGGTAACACGACCATCCTCACCGGTTCATTCGAAGAGTCGTTCAAGCCATGTATTCTAGCCTTACACCGCTTAAAGTCATTCGCATCCAACATCATTTGGTTGTAGGCTCTCCTGAATAGAATATTTAGATACTCGTCCAACTTTCCTTTTCGGATTTACTCTTCCATGATACACCGGAGGTGGCGGCATTCATTAGTTGTAATGAACCAGAATTTTCAATGTTTTAAGATATATTGTTAATTTAGATTTTAGTATTGAAATTCATTTAAAATTTTAGATCTAGTCTACTTTAATTTGGTTTTGAATTAATCTGGTAAGTATAAATTCAATTTCGATTTGTGAATCAAATTGGTTAAGTTAGAATTTAACGTTATTAATATTTTAAACTAATCGAAATATAGTTGTTTGAATATTTGAAAATAATCTAATTTATAAATTTAACTTGGGAATTATAATCTAATTTATTTTATTTAATGCAAATTTGGTTTTATTTTAATTTAAGATATGTATTTGAAATGTATAAAATATTATACTTTAGTATAATATTTGGCATTTACACTTGAGAAATTATTTCTACAAGTAAATTATGCCACTTGTTCAAGAATTGCATTTTTTTTTTACACTTGTGATGATATTCTTTTATGACATTGACCTTTATACTAATTCTCTGAAATTCAAGCCACCCGTCGCGCGTCCTTATATTTACACCATCCTTTTCCCTTTTTATTTACTTTCCACCTTCCCCAAAACAAAAAAATGGCCTCCTCTTCTCATTTTAATCCATCAGCCGAAGTTTTATTCCCAAATTGAAAGTCAATTGACTTGCCCTTTTTTCCAAATTTTATGTCGGCCTGCAATTAAATCGCCACCTCCTTCATCTAGTCGAAGCCACACTTCCTTGAATCTAACCACCACCGAACCACAACCAAAATCATCACCGCTTCCACCACTTCCACCTCTTCCCTTCCTCGCATCCAAAATGTCATACCGCTGTTCACCCACTTGCCTGCTTCACCATTCATACTTCAAACTTTTGGACATCGTTCAGGCCAGGGCCGGTTTTAGGGCTAGGCGGGCTAGGCCGCCGAATATGGCAACCCACCTCCAAGGGCAACGGCGGAGGAGGAGGTGGTGGCGATCAGTTGGTTTGCTGGTTCAAAAGGTGACTACTACTTGCCATCAATAATCTTCTGTAGCTCAGTTGGTCTTGGTTATCATCCAGTGTGTGTAGTGCTTGAGGTCTGTGGTTCAATCCTCCAGCTTGTTGTTGCTTTCAATTTTTGCCCTACGTTTAAGGGCAACCTCCTACAGATTTTTCTTTTGTCCCCAGCATTATTGCCTAGGGCAACCCAAAACTCCCAGCCGGCCCTGGTTCAGGCCCATTTTGATGCTATTGCAACTCGAGTTAAGGGGGTTCCAATTTGGCAGTTTCTGGCTCTGTTTCTGATAGTGCCGATGAGGCCGATACTTCCAATCGATCATTGGGTTTGGGTGTAGCTGCTTTGTTGGAACTGAAAATGCTCCTTGAAGCCAATAAAGATAAGTTTCACCATATAGTTAGTTAGTTTCAAGGGATTTAACTTCAATAGGAGCTAAAATTAGTTGGGTTGATTTTTGTTGGCCTATTTATTGAACTGCACATGCTTAAGATTTTCAGGTTGCACCTACTATTGCATGCACTTGTTTTATAGCTAGCTGACCTGTTGGGGATCAACTTGATTTCTTGGCTGGTATGGTCACATACTGTTCACTTGTTGGTCATATAAGCCAGATGCATAATACTTATGTTTTGTGTTACCACCATATCCGTTGATCAATTTGTTAGCCCAGGTTTACCTTGACCTGTAGCAATAAAACCTGTTGGTTCATTTGAAATTCCAGATTCACATTTTAGCACATAAAATTTGATTTGTTATATTTTAGTGACCTGAAACCTAAAATATATACGGTATTGTATATTTACGTATGCTGGACCATTTATTTATACCCATTAAAACCTAAATGCATACCCTTTACAAAGCCCATGCTTGAACCGAAGCATACATGTTTGTGCACACATGTATTTTATAAATACTTGATCTTTGTGCATGAACGATGGATTCATGATTTTGCCGCCTGTTAAGAACTTGATACGATTGCACATTGTGTGGCTTATAACTTATTGTCATATCACCTGGTCTAACTTATGTACCCTATCACTATTTGTATATGTGTTGTGCGCTTTAGTTGTACATGTGTACATTGACTTGCCTAAAACATAGCCACATGTTATGCTCCTGATGTTAAAAACTTGGGATTAGCATGCTTCCTTATCCCGTTATTTACTGGGTAGTTGCATGCTGACATCTACTCCTTGAATATTGCTAAAATCTGAATGTTATGTCCTGAACAGCCTGCTTTTGTACACTTATTCCCTTCTACCCTTGCTGCCTTATTGTAGTGTTCTTGTGCAGTTTTGCTTTTTCTTCCCTGGATACTGGCACTGGGTTGTTGGAATTGTTCTGATGGTCATTCCTATGATCACGCTACGTGATCTTATTCATTAGGTATTGCATACTTTTCCTGTACACAGTCTGTCATCTTGCCACGATTTATTGTTGTTGTGCACTTGAATTTGGCATAGTGTATTAGTTTTCCTTTCACTATAAGTTGGTACTGCACTCTTATAGACTTTGAACATACAGATATATCCTTGGTTGAGTGCTACTGTACCGTCATTTATATGCTTATGCTTGCATGTTTTTTTTGTTTGCCTAACTGGTGCAGTTTGGTTCCTTGCTTGCTGCACTTAAGTTTTATACGAACCGGTCCATTTCGGAGCTGCTATACCTTAGATTCATTTACTTCTATGACCTTGTTTATTTATGCTTTCACTTTATTTTTGTTCAATCATGTGTTTTTTCTGGAAGCGGTGGTATTGCACATGTGTACATGTACACATGTGTATATGCATGCTCCGTTGACCACTTGCCTTTGAAAAATAAAACTGATATGCGTAGATACTAAACTTGATCTAAACACTGATATAGTGCAGACACTACATAACTGTATATTTTTCGTATGACATATACTTGAAGTTAGGATTTACTATTATTTTTTAGTGTTTATTTGAAGTTGACTTACTTGAAATAATTTAATTCTAACTCGAGTGTTTTGTGTTTTGCATGAAACACTCGGGACAGATCGAGTGTTACAACTTAGAGATTTGCGGTTGACGAAGATAGAAAGTAGTGATAATGCACGCGCTCTGGATCGTAAACTCCGTAAATTTTGTTTTATTTTATTTAAACTGTATGTATTAAGTTCCACTGTGTAATAAATATTGTATAAAGTCTAATATTTTGTATAAAAACTACCCTATTGTGAGATATTGTTTTTTCTTATGTGTTGTGGTTTTGTTTTGTTTATGGGTAAACCCTGCAAGCGATAACACCCTGTCATTTTGAACAGTTCAATTTGGTTTAATTACAGACCTAAGGTGGTTAAAAAGGAAGGTCATTACAGTTGGTATCAGGGCTTTGGTTTTTACGAAGCTTGACTTATTGGGTTTAAAACTCATTAGAGATAGAGTAGTAATACCCTTGAATGGGTGGAATTGACACTAGAATTACTTTAGAGAGTGTGTATTTTGAAAATGTAAATTGTTTTGAAATGTAAAGTATTTTGAAATTTAAATCCTCTTCGAAATCCCTACTCTTCGAATCTATTACCTTGTTATCTCTCTTAAGATTTGAGTCTCGATCCCATTGAAATCCATCGTTGAGTTGTCTAAGATAAGTGAAATAATAAAATTAGCTTATTTACTGTTGAATTTGAGTCAAGTATTTTGAAAATACCTTTTGTAAGAGCAGATGGTTGTTGAAATTTAGGAAATGTTAGGTGATAAAAGTATGTGTGTTAAATGTCTGAATAAATTAAAGACTCAATTTTAAACCACTGAAATAAAATGAGGAGTGTACATTCCAAATGAAGACAAATTCTAAAATAAAACAACATATCAATTTAGTCATAACTAAAGGAGATCGTTTGACTAAAGATTCGAGAATCTGATTTCGAATTTTTTTGAAATTAATCTCTAAGGTTTGAAAAAATACTAGTAGTGTATACAGTTGTTTTCGGATAGGAATGTTTGGAGTGATTTTCTGAAGTATTTTCTAAAGGAAAAATATATGAGCGAAGAACTCACTTTTGTTGCTAGAAAATAATTTCAATGATAATTTTCATCTTTAGAATTTATTCTCGAGTTTCAAAGTGGGGGAGACCACTATGGCTGCTTTGCTTCTTGTTCATCTTGATCAAACAAATTTGATTTGTGAAGAATGGTTTGATATACAAATATATGAATATTTTGAATTATTTAAAGAAAATCTGGAATTGATTCTCGAGTTTGGTTTAATGATAATCCTATGTATTAGAATAATGTAATTGTAAATCTTGAAGAGATGCCTTGAAAAGAAATGATTGAAATCTAAACTTGTAAAGAATCGAGTCAAATAATGAAATTAATATTTGAAAATTTGTAAGTTTGTTTAAAACCAATGATATGGAATGAATGAGGAAATCAATTTAAATTGAAGTTGAGTAAATAAATAAGGAAATTTGAGTTGTGATTTAACTTGAACACTTGGTTCAACTTGAAAGTTACCAATTGAATCTTAAGTTAAGTTTGAGTTTAACATCAACGTTGAAATCAATGTTAGGTAAAATTTTGAATAGTTCATAAAACTGATTCGGATTGGATTATTTCTTGAAATTAGTATTATTTATTTTAGAACTATTGAATGTTTTACCATTGTTTCATTTGAACTAAAGTATTAAATTTATTTTTCTTATATTAACTACTTTGTATATAAAGTTAACTATCTTACTTAATTATTCCATACCAAGTCAACTTTTTTTTTGAAATTTTTTTTGCAAACCTACTTTATACCAAAACCTAACTAATTTATTCAAACCTATCTAATATTTAATCTATTTTAGACAAAATCCTATTTACCAAAAACTTATTTACTTTATTCAAACCTATTTTATTTTCTTTATTCAACCCTATTTTATTTTGAGCTGACTATTTTACTTAAACTAATTTGTATTTAACTATTTTGAGAAAAATATATATTTCCGATCCGAGCAGTTTAAGTCCGAAATAATGGAATAAAAAGATTCTGTTGAATAATGATATTCTGGAATATGTAATCCAAATCGAATTTGAAGTTTTGAAAGGAAATGATTTGTGAATATGAATATGAATTTGGAATGAAATTGAATATCCAAATCGATTGTGAAATCAAAACTGAATTAATATTGAAATGGAGTTTCGAAGAATCTTTGTTATGAAATTTTCAAAACTTATATATATGGAAGATTTATATAAGAACCATGATTAATTAGAAAATTATTGATTTGAAAGGTAATTGATGTGAAATGAAATCTTATATAATGGAATTTATATAAGAATGATACGTTTGAAAACATGATTTGGGAAGCCAATCTTATGTAAATGACATTTATATAAGTACGATATACGAAACGTGAAATGAGGTAATATGTATATAGTATCCAACTAAAGATATGGGAAGTACCTTCCTTCGAAATGGTGGACCTATTTGGTAGGTGTTGCATGTATGATTGGTTGTTCGTATGTAACAATCATGAGTTTCTTTGGAACACTGCTGCATCGAGAAATTCGCAGGATCGCAAAGGCCTACAATGACGGGCGTTTCCTGGGTGAACCAGACGTAACCATTGTGCCTGCTACAATCTATAGTCATTTTACGATGGCGAAATCCGCAGGACTGCAAAGGCCTATGGGTATGGATGTTTCCTAGAGGATCAGGTGCAACCATTGTGTATCTGCGGTCCATTTGGCATAGCTCATAGGACAGTGAATGTCTATGGTCTATGGGTGAAAGCGATGCAACCACCCAAGTTGCTAGAAATAGCCTGTGATCCACACGAATGTGTTTTGAGATATTATAGAGAAATGTGTATAACTGTGATTGTTAAGCCACCTTTGGCCACGACACTAGTCCTCTCGGTGTGGTGATAGAGCGATCCTAGGGCTACACTCTACGATGATCTCAAGTTCTTCTACTCTTCTTTAGATGCCTTCCAATTATTTGCTCATGAAATTTTTTGCTGGGAAGCGACTTCCTACGGGTATGGATGCTTCTTGGGGGGACCCATGCATAACCATTGTGTATCTACGATTTGTGAGTAGTTTCAGTAGTCGACATCGGTTGGAACTACCCTTATCTATTTTTAAAATGGTTTTAAGTATTTTCACAGGAAGTTAAAACAAGTATATTAAGTACTTGGAGATTTTACATGTGCATGTCCAGCGTATGTCTTACATTTGTAAGAACAACAATAACTTGTTAAACTTCGAGTTATCAAGTATTTTCGAACTTTAAATAACAAATCAATAATCTAAAATTAAAATTTACCTAACCTCGACCTAATAAACTAATAAAGAGGGTTTTAAATGTTTTCCAAGTCCACAACTTTGCAATAATATAAGATATCAATTTTTCTGCTTTATTCACTCTAAAATTTCCAACGCGAATTTCATGTTAAATTTGCAATTTTGAAATATCAAAGTTTTATAAAAGAATTCATACATTTGTACTTTGGAATTTTCAAGTTTTAAATAAACAATTTGTTATCTAATAAGTTTAATTGAAGAAGATGTTGTTTACAACCTTCGATGAGTGTGTGAAAATGTTAATGGATTGAATATAAGGAGTTTTTATGGCAAGTTTAACCGGTTTTTATAGTGATCCGTAACACTTTATTAATTAAAAAAGAAAAAAGATACAACTAACACAGGTGATATACAACATGTATATCAACTACAAAATACATGTTCCCACGCAAGGGAAATCCAATTACGTTGCATCAATACATCCAGTTATATCATTTCATATTACATTTTCTTTATTGTGCCAAACAAGAGCACAAGAGATTCCAACATAGCATTTAACCATTATCAAAAGGTGAATTCACCTTTGCTCTAGTTCTACTGCAGGTAATAGGGGACTTACCCGCGCTGCAACCAGCAGGGGCCAAAGATGACGCTGGTACATTTGGAACAATAATGTCTGGTGGTCTTGGTTTGTAGCCTGGAGGAGGTGGTATATTTGCATAAGGATTATCGACTTGATTCTTTCAAGTTCCTTGCATTGCTAATCTGCTTTGAAGTGTAGCGTAATTCGTGGACATAAGATCCATATGCTTTCATTTTTCATTACGTATGAATGGGTCGAGATTACCATCTTCAATGCCCAATTTCTCGATGGTATCAAGAACAATTGTCTCAATACATGGCTTCTGCATTTTTATTATTTCTTTTAATTGTCATCTAGTGGTGTAACTAGTTCCGGTAGAAATATTGAAATTATTTTGCAAGAAACTTTCGTGATTGCTATTGCTATCATGAACAGCAAAGGAGGAGGCTTGCAGCACTTTCACATCTTATTCAGGGTTCTCTTGTATGGGATTTTGCATGGTACCACCATTGTGTTGGTTGTTGAGCGTGCTTGTGCCTTGCAGAAAACCAAGTTTAAAACCAAATTCTTTGCTTATTCGCATGTCGTTGAGATTCAGTTGAACATGGATTGTAAGTGATAAGTGCAAACTAAACTATTTTGTCAAAATCTTAAAAAGGCATATTTTAGCAATCAAATTGAATCTTATTTAAAGAACTTGGAAATGAATTTTTGAAAAACACTAACTTAAGTAAGTTTATGTTGTTAAGAAAACAAACATAAGGTGGTTTATATTATAACAAATAACTAAATGAGGGAGAAGACTGATTTTCCCCACTTGAAATTTTGAATCGAATGGAAATTTCTTAACGAATAAGTCACTTATTGTAACAACCCGGAAATCTGAGCCAGTTTAAAAATTTTATTTTGGCAATTTTAATGAATTTAGGATATTTAAAATGGATTATTTTAAATAATAACGACGAGAAATTTATTTAGAATGGAATTAGAACGTATATATATTATATATAGTTCGTCGTTAGAATATAAATAATTATTTTAAATTATAAAAGGAATTGAAAATGGCGCGGTAGTTCGAAAATTCGATTTCAAACTTCAAATGAATGTACAAGATTCAAAATATACCGGAATTTAGCAAAATCAAAAATATTAGAATCTATTTGATAATATCTTTCCAACGAATCCGAAAAATCAAAATTTCATAGCGGGAATCAAAAGTTATGCCCAAATGAAAATTCAGAATAGTCGCTATGGAATTTTGGCCCTTAAAAATGAAAATTTTGCAAACAGCCTCGGATTTCGACGAAACCACTTTTGTTGGATCCGGGATGTCAAGTTATTGCTAGATTCCAATTTTCAAAAATTTTCGAATCAATATGTGAGCGTGGTAAAGGAAAACGCGTTTGACCAGTTTCAGTTGATTTTAATCGACTGGAAAATGGCCATTTTTCAAACGGTCTCAGAATTCGACGAAACTAGTTTTTTTTGGACCGTATCGTCAATACGAAGCTAGAAAATATTTTTCGGGAATTTTTCGAGTTAGTATGTGACCCCGGTAAATTGAAATGCGCGTTCAAATTCAATATATAGAGTTATATGTTGATTTTGACGAAAACTGATCGAAACGATCGAATCAGCTTACGATACATATTCCATTGTGTTCGAAATGGGGGTAATTAGCTATGGACGACAGACGGTGGGTCCCGTTTCGAGTCCGAAATTTTAAGTTGCTTTTTAAAATTGATTAAATAAATAAAATAATATAAAAAAAATTATATAACCCACTACTCACCCTCATTCTTCATCCATTCACGAGAATAAATTAAAAAAAGAAGAAGGAGAAAACCGCCGCTCGTCAGCCCACCTGCCACCGCGCCCGAGGCGTCGTTCCCCCCGGCGATCGCCGCCCTCCCTTCACCCTCCTGGCTTCCCCATCGCGCCCCCTTAACCCCCCCTTTCGATCGACGAGACCCCCGTTCGACGCCCTCTCTCTCGCGCGACACCGCGCCGCCCTAGGTGGCGCTGACCACCACTGCACCCCCTCCCTCCTCTTCCCCTTCTTCTCCGCCTCCTCCTTCTCCAGTTCGAGCCCAAGTCCCAAATCGTCCAACCCTAAATCGACTTCACCGCGACCCCAAGGGCGCGCGCCACCCAACGCGCTGCCGTCCAAGCTGGCCCCACCCTCCATCGCACCTTCCCCCGTCTCTCAACGCCTCGGTGGGTCTCTCTCCGGCGCAAGATCCGATTTTTACAGTGGAAAGGGTAAGTTTTTTTTGTTTAATCCATTTAAATTCGAATGCTCAGTTTTCGTATGTTAATAAAATCATTATTTGGCAAAGGTATTTTATACAAGGTTGCGTTTTTTAGAGGTCCCTATTAAGTTTCAAAATATAAAAAAAACCCGGTCATAAACTTATTGTAAATTAGGTCCCTATTTTTTGAAAAGTCATAAAAAATATAAAAAAAATATAAAAAAATCACGTAAATTCGTATTTAAATAAAACATGTAAACACTAAAAAATTCAGAACAAAAAACCATCAACGAAGGCGTCAAAAATCAAAAAAACAAAAAAAAAACGAAATTTCCAGTTAAATGCATAATAGTATGCACATATATCACTTTCCTGCATACATCCGTGCATATTTTTCACTACATACATCTTCGTTGATTTTTATTCATGCAAATAAATGCATACATGTGCGCAAAAATTTCAAATACTTGCATACATTTGTGCAGGTTTATTTTCAGATTTTAATCTGAAAACAGCTTACAGAAAAGTTGCATACATATATGCAATTATCAGTAATAATTGCATAAATGTATGCAACTATTTTTTTTCAATTTCCGTAGATTCCTGACATTATTTCCATATTTTAGATTTTTTTTTTATGAACGTACGCACTTTTTTAAAAAAAAAAATACAAAAAGGCGGAAAAAATAAAATAGGGGGCGGGTTTAAAAATTTTCAGAACTTTGTTTTTTTTTATAAATTAGGTCACTACTTTTTATCCTATAAAAATGTTGCACACATGTGTGCATTTTTTTGAGAAATTTGCACATTTGGATGCAAATAAAAATGAACTGAAAAATTATGTTAAATCTATCCGCTGGAAGAACTGCAATAATTGCATATATGCATGCAATAAAATCAAAAAGGTGCATAATATTATGCATTTAACTGCAGTTTTTTCTGTTTTTTTGCTGTTTTCTTCTTTCTGACATTATTTTTGTTGTTTTTTGAACTGAATTTTTTTTATAATGCGTAATATATTTTATTACTAATTTACGATTTTTTTTTAATTATTATTTTATAAGTTTTGAAAACAGGGACCTAATTTACAATAAGTTTATGACCGGATGTGAGCCTAATTAAGTTTCAAAATAGGGACGTGAGCCTAATATTCACTTTATACAAACTATTTTAGGATGAAAATTTTGATTTTGATTTATATAAATGCCTACAAAAGTGTGGTCTTTATTTTTAGGATAAATGAAATAAAAATTAGATTTTTATTTATGGAAAGAGCAAATAAAAATTGGATTTTTATTGTTTGAATGGTAGAAAAGAGATTAGAATTTTATTATAGGAAGATATGATTTTTACGAATATAAAAATATATTTTCTTTTCACTTTTTATAATACAAATAACATAGAAAGATATAATTTTTATAATATAGAAAAGTTAAAAATATAATTCTTATATAATGTAGATAATAAAAATGTGATTTTTGTTAAAGTAGAAATATAAAAATATAATTTTTATATAGTAGGAATGTTAAAAATATAATTTTTATATAGAAAGAAGCATTGTAAAAATACATATGAAGTAAAAATAAAAATATTATTTTTTATTTATTGAAAAGAAGTAATAAAAATATAATTTTTATTTGAACAGCGTGAAAGGACTGAATTGGAATTTCAACCGATCCAGACGGTTCAATAGTTCAAAAGCAAAGCACGGCGGAGTGGAACCCTTTGTGAGAACTTCTCACCTTTTATTTTTATTTTTCTAGTTAATAATATATACTAGGATGCAGACGGTGTTTAGTAGCACCCGACACCCGTCATCCACAGACCATGGACGGCTTGTATGCTTGTTTGTTTGATTGATTTTGATGTGTAGTTGATCGTGTGATGTGAAATGAAATAAAATATTTACATAGAAAATAAATATTGTATAGTTAAAAATAGAATTTTCAACGTGTATGTAAAATGAAATAAATAGTTATAAACAAATTGAACGATTTGTTTATACACATATTTGACTGATATTGATTGGGACGATAAATTTTACACATCGCCCAACTGCACAAATAGAATTTGTGTTTATTGATTTGAAACCCTACACGGCTATTGGGATGATATTTGGCGTACACTAATCCCAATTATTTTGTTGTATGTCGATCGATTGGTCGACAGACTGTGTAAGCGTTAATTATTTATATTTAATGCTTATACAGTTGTGTTGTGCACTTTGGATGATGGTTGATTATTTATCGTTGCTATTATATACATGTGTTGTATGGAATTCATATAATTAACATTATATGGTAATTGATTGGGCCTCATTCCAATTGGGAAAATAAAGAATATTATAAAATAGTCATGTGTTGATGGTACTCATGTGTTGAGATTAGTCAAGTGTTGGAAAATATATAGATTCATGTGTTGAACGAAATATTTTAACAATAAAAATTAGTATCTTTATCAAAAATTTTATAAAATATATTACATAACAAAATAGTCACGTGTGGACAGTACTCATTTGTTGAGATTAGTCAAGTGTTGAAAGAAATATAGATTCATGTGTTGAATAGAATAAATATTCATTTGTTGAAAAAAATAAAGAAGTCTTTGAAAAATATAAAGCCGTGTTGATTAGAGATGCGTTATTTTGACGCGAACGATATTTTTATCGATTTTATTCGTTTTATAATGAATATTGAAAAGTGATTTCATAATCGAATATTTTGAATTGAACAGGATTGAAATTGAATTGAAATCAATTTGAAATGAATTCGAATTTAATTGAATAGAAGGTAAATTCAAATTGAATTGAATAGAATGCGAATTAAATTGAATTAAAATTCAAATTGAAATTTAATTGAATCAATCTGTAATGAATTCAAATTGAAGTGAAATTGAAATGAATTCGAATCGAATAGAAAATGAATTCGATTCGAATTGAATAGAAATTGGATTTGAATTCGAATTGAATAGGAATGAATTAAAATGAATTCGAATTGAAATTGAATTAAAATGAATTCGAATTGAAATTGAATTAAAATGAATTCAAATTGAAATGAATTCAAATTGAATGGAAATGAATGTAAAACGAATTTATAATGGAAAATTCACCTTTGATTTGAAATTGAATATGAAGTTGAAACTGTTTTGAAAACGAATTTAAAACGAAATATAAAATTCGTTTTAAATGGAAATCGACGAAATATATATTATATATATAATATAATGGCCTGAATAGAACGCGCCGCGCTGCGGCAGTTCGTGAATTTCGACCATTGACTTCGAACGGACAATACGGGAGATCCGACCGTCGGATTCTCCTAAAACCGGAACCGTTGGGTTCGTATCGAAAAGAGCTTTCCAATGAATATTAGATATTTGAAATATAACGGTTGGATTTGGAGATACGTCCAAATCAATCTCAGAAAAGGTCGCTGTAAGTGCAGTTCGACGACCGTTATTGGAAATCGACTGTACAGGCCTTGATAAAATTATTAAAAATATTAATAATTTGTGTAAATCATAATATGTAAATTGGAAAGAATTGGGATGAAAAATTCCCTATTTGAAAGGATAAAAATATATTTTTATCGAAATGAACTAGTTTTGAACTAGAATTAAATCCAATATTTTTAAATAAATAAATTGGGTTTGAAGTGGTTTCAAAATAATCAGAATTTGATATTGAATATAAGCCGATATATTTTCTATTCAGAGTCTTGTATTTAATATCAAATGGAATTTTGGGTTTATCGTGAACTGTGTTTTAAATGACATTAGTTCTTTAACCCAGTAAAAGGAGCTTTAATAAATCTTTAACTAGATTGAAATGTGAATTGATAATTTAAATTATCGGATTTGAAAAGTGATCGAGAATGGAGTGTCGCCAGTTTTGCTCCGAGCGATAGTAAATCTTTAATTAGATTTAAACGTGAAATGGTAATTAAATTTACCGATAACACGGTGGTGTTAGTTATGGGGTAATAGTAGTTTGGCTCCATGGGATGAATAGGTTGGGATTGGGAAATAAAATAAATAATTACTTCGGTGTGGTTCGCTAATCCCGACTAGTTTGGAAAACCCTAATATGATTTGAAATGACATCCAAACGAAGATTAAAGAATAAATTTTAAAGAATTTATCTTTGATAAAATTAATGGGAACCTTTCCCTAAGGATGTGAAAATTTGAATAAAAGAATATTCTGAATTGGAATGAGGCGTATGTTGTGTTTGTGTAACATTTGTTTATTATATACATGGGTTATTCAGAAAGGCCGGATTTATACCCATTCTGAATAACCGACTCGACGATATGTCGAAGATGAAGACGGTGGTTGAAGACCAGAAGGCTTCACATCGTTTGGGTTATTACTGATGATCTTGATTGGGCTGTACACCCAAGATGAGGGAATCAGTTGGTGATCGTCCAGACGTACTTGGAGATGGATGGATATGCGAGGAAAGTGCCTCCGGTTTCGTTCAGACCCAGAACGAACTTGTAAATGGACTGTGTGTCTGACATTGGATTTTATTCTGTGTTGATTGATCTCTATTAAATATACATATGTTTGGCGGCGGAGAATTTATTCTCTTGCTTAAGCCCTTCTCTGAGACGTACGGGCTCAGAGCTTGTATATCGATGGACATAAGTCGCATGGAGTGAATTGCCAGTGTGGCACGCGTAAGTGGCAATTGATCAAGGCTTCTGTTGAAAAGCAAAGTCTTGTGGTTGATGATCAAAGCACGGCCTGTGTGGCGCAACTTTGTGTATAACGTGAATTCGCGAGCCTCACACCTCGGTATGAGTCAAAAACGGGATAAGGACCCAAGGAGTGCACGACCTTTCTTTCTAGCTATGGGTGGTGTCAGTGACCTACCAGCCCTGACATTTATATACTTTTCACCTGTGTGGTTGTTGGATGAGGCGCCTCGATTTTAGGTCTGTAAGGACCGGGAAACGTGTGTTCAGGAATAACTAATCCTCAAAAGTAAGAGAGGACCGGCCTTGGAGGTTCCATAGGATCATAGTGGGGTCCCGAGACATTTGCTAGAGTGTCTCGAATCAGAGAGGAGCTTGCCCCTTGCCTCGAATCATGATGGAATCCAATTTCCAATACGTGTATTTCGGTTTTATTTGTAGAGCCTAGTATGGCGACATGATAGATGGTACCCATGCCGCATAGGATTGATATTTATGATTGAAATTGATTTGACACTATACACTTATAATAAAATCAAATGATTTGTTTTAAACGTATCAAGCACGTTTGGCTATTATAAGGGAAAACCCTATCCTCCGGCTTGCGTTGCATTGTGTGATGGGACCTGGGTCTTATAATAGCTTCATTTTTCCAAAAAACATTGCGCTGTTTTGTTATATGCACTAGTATTCTTGGGAGGAAACCCGTTCCGTGTTATACGGCGTCGTCCCTTGAATTACTCTCTTTTAAAGTAAAGATTGAATTAATAACTATTTTTGTTCTCACACCAGTCACATGACTGACCTGGAGCTTATTGTTTTAACCTAAACTCTGGATGCCCTTATTTTTCGACACGGGCAGCTAGCAGTTTTGGTTTTGCAGATTTATATTCACAGGATCTTGATTTACAGCTGGAACGATGCTCAGAAAGCTCTGTATCCGTGTATTACTTTCAGTTGTGTTTTGTATTGTTTTTCCGCTGCTATGTAATTTATTGTAATCTCTGATATTTTTCTGTTGTATAATATTCATTTATACTCTGTATATTCTTGTATTTGATGGAATTGTTGTAATTAACAATGAAATGTTCTTCCGTTTGTGTTATGATTTGTCGTGTTCTCAAAGAGATCAGGGGTTTCGAATGGTCTTGGTCGGTTTAACGACCGATTCGGATCGAGCGGAATTCCTTGTCGTTACATTTGGTATCAGAGCTTTGGTTTACAAAGCTCAGAGAACAAGGCACATTAGAACCATACGAAAGAATTCATCAGAAATTGGATTAGCTATATGCAATAAGAATTACTCGTTAGAGATGGGATCAGTAGTATCCTCGAACGAGTGTGAAGAGTATATTTTTCAAATGAAACTAATTTTGTTTTGAAAATTTAAATCGTTTTATACGTATTTGAATATTTGTTTATTTTGAATTCGGACAATCCAATATATAAAGATTTTGCATATACGCGTCATGAACGTATATTCGAAGTTTCAATATACTGGATAGATATAAGATCACATTCAAGATACCCGGGGATGATACTGATGATTGAGATCTCATCATCAGTGTTTATGTTCGAGTGCCGAAGGTGTGATATTTATATATTTCCATTAGACTGGTGTGAGAACCAAAATATAGCTAGAATACATTGTTGTGATTTGACATCAAAAACATGATTTTCTGTATATATATCAAAATTATGAATTTGAAATGTTAATTCATTAATTGATTGGTGGTTGTGTTGTATGATTATTGTTTTGATTTATAGAAATTTTGAACCATTTAGGCCAAATTGAACCAAATATTAAACTGTATTGAAATTATCTGCAAATGCATGCATATACATGTATATCCATTGAGCAGGTCATAGCAAGGAGGCTAGAGAAGAGGAATAAAATTGTTTGCCCGACAAATAGGTACATGTTTATTGTATTTCTTGAGTTTTGGGTGATTTTATGAGCCGATTGGCTAGCCGCTTGGCTTTTTCTGTTTCTTTTGGATTGAAGTAGGCCATGGGAGGCTATATGAAATATCCCGAAGTCCCCGGTGCAGTGGAGGTTATGGCGAAATTTTTCGGAAATTTAGGGTGTTAGCCAAATTTTTGAAAAATTTGAAAAGTTCTTAGAAACTGAAAAGTTGAAGAACTTAAGCCGTAATGAAAACTATGAAAGTTGAGTTGGTTTTTAAAACAACTTTCGACTTCGTTCCTTTTCGGGGACGAAAAGTTTTAAGTGGGGGAGATTGTAACAACCCGAAAATCTTAGTCAGTTTAAAATTTTTATTTTGGCAATTTTAATGAATTTAGGATATGGATTATTTTAAATAATAACGATGAGAAATTTATTTAGAATGGAATTAAAACGTATATATATTATATATAGTTCGTCGTTAGAATATAAATAATTATTTTAAATTATAAAAGGAATTGAAAATGGCGCGGTAGTTCGAAAATTCGATTTCAAACTTCAAATGAATGTACAGGATTCAAAATAAACCGGAATTTAGCAAAACCAAAAATATTAGAATCTATTTGATAATATCTTTCCAACGAATCCGAAAAATCAAAATTTTATAGCGGGAATCAAAAGTTATGCCCAAATGAAAATTCAGAATAGTCGCTATGGAATTCTGGCCCTTAAAAATGGAAATTTTGTAAACAGCCTCGGATTTCGACGAAACCACTTTTGTTGGATCCGGGATGTCAAGTTATTGCCAGATTCCAATTTTTATAATTTTTCGAATCAATATGTGAGCGTGTTAAAGGAAAACGCGTTTAACCAGTTTTAGTTGATTTTAATCGACTGGAAAATGGCCATTTTTCAAACGGTCTCAGAATTCGACGAAACTAGTTTTGTTAGGACCGTATCGTCAATACGAAGCTAGAAAATATTTTTCGGAAATTTTTCGAGTTAGTATGTGACCCTAGTAAATTGAAATGCGCGTTCAAATTCAATATATAGAGTTATATGTTGATTTTGACGAAAACTGATCGAAACGATCGAATCAGCTTACGATACATATCCCATTGTGTTAAGAATGGAGGTAATTAGCTATGGACGACAGGCGGTGGGTCTCGTTTCGAGTCCGAAATTTTAAGTTGCTTTTTAAAATTGATTAAATAAATAAAAAAATATAAAAAAATTTATATAACCCACTACTCACCCTCATTCTTCATCCATTCACGAGAATAAATTAAAAAAAGAAGGAGAAAACCGCCGCTCGTCAGCCCACCTGCCACCGCGCTCGAGGCGTCGTTCCCCCCTTGGCGATCGCCGCCCTCCCTTCACCCTCCTGGCCTCCCCATCGCGCCCCCTTAACCCCCTTTTCGATCGACGAGACCCCCGTTCGACGCCTCCTCTCTCGCACGACACCGCGCCGCCCTAGGTGGCGCTGACCACCACCGCACCCCCTCCCTCCTCGTCCCCTTCTTCTCCGCCTCCTCCTTCTCCATTTCGAGCCCAAGTCCCAAATCGTCCAGCCCTAAATCGACTTCACCGCGACCCCAACGGCGCACGCCACCCAACGCGCTGCCGTCCAAGCTGGCCCCACCCCTCATCGCACCTTCCCCCACCTCTCACCGCCTCGGTGGGTCTCTCTCCGGTGCAAGATCCGATTTTTACAGTGGAAAGGGTAAGTTTTTTTTGTTTAATCCATTTAAATTCGAATGCTCAGTTTTCATATGTTAATAAAATCATTATTTGGCAAAGGAATTTTATACAAACTATTTTAGGATGAAAATTTTGATTTTTATTTATATAAATGCCTACAAAAGTGTGGTCTTTATTTTTAGGATAAATGAAATAAAAATTAGATTTTTATTTATGGAAAGAGCAAATAAAAATTGGATTTTTATTGTTTGAATGGTAGAAAAGAGATTAGAATTTTATTATAGGAAGATATGATTTTTACGAATATAAAAATATATTTTCTTTTCACTTTTTATAATACAAATAACATAGAAAGATATAATTTTTATAATATAGAAAAGTTAAAAATATAATTCTTATATAATGTAGATAATAAAAATGTGATTTTTGTTAAAGTAGAAATATAAAAATATAATTTTTATATAGTAGGAATGTTAAAAATATAATTTTTATATTGAAAGAAGCATTGTAAAAATACATATGAAGTAAAAATAAAAATATGATTTTTTATTTATTGAAAAGAAGTAATAAAAATATAATTTTTATTTGAACAGCGTGAAAGGACTGAATTGGAATTTCAACTGACACCCGTCATCCACAACCATGGACGGCTTGTATGCTTGTTTGTTTGATTGATTTTGATGTGTAGTTGATCGTGTGATGTGAAATGAAATAAAATATTTACATAGAAAATAAATATTGTATAGTTAAAAATAGAATTTTCAACGTGTATGTAAAATGAAATAAATAGTTATAAACAAATCGAACGATTTCTTTATATACACATATTTGACTGATATTGATTGGGACGATAGATTTTACACATCGCCCAACTTCACAAATAAAATCCGTGTTTATTGATTTGAAACCCCACACGGGTATTGGGATGATATTTGGCGTACACTAATCCCAATTATTTTGTTGTATGTCGATCGATTGGTCGACAGACTGTGTAAGCGTTAATTATTTATATTTAATGCTTATACAGTTGTGTTGTGCACTTTGGATGATGGTTGATTATTTATCGTTGCTATTATATACATGTATTGTCTGGAATCCATATAATTAACATTATATGGTAACTGATTGGGCCTCATTCCAATTGGGAAAATAAAGAATATTATAAAATAGTCATGTGTTGACGGTACTCATGTGTTGAGATTAGTCAAGTGTTGGAAAATATATAGATTCATGTGTTGAACGAAATATTTTAACAATAAAAATTAGTATCTTTATCAAAAAATTTATAAAATATATTACATAACAAAAATAGTCACGTGTGGACAGTACTCATTTGTTGAGATTAGTCAAGTGTTGAAAGAAATATAGATTCATGTGTTGAATAGAATAAATATTCATTTGTTGAATAGAATAAAGAAGTCTTTGAAAAATATAAAGCCGTGTTGATTAGAGATGCGTTATTTTGACGTGAACGATATTTTTATCGATTTTATTCGTTTTATAATGAATATTGAAAAGTGATTTCATAATCGAATATTTTGAATTGAACAGGATTGAAATTGAATTGAAATCAATTTGAAATGAATTCGAATTTAATTGAATAGAAGGTAAATTCAAATTGAATTGAATAGAATGCGAATTAAATTGAATTAAAATTCAAATTTAAATTTAATTGAATCAATCTGAAATGAATTCAAATTGAAGTGAAATTGAAATGAATTCGAATCGAATAGAAAATGAATTCGATTCGAATTGAATAGAAATTGGATTTGAATTCGAATTGAATAGGAATGAATTAAAATGAATTCGAATTGAAATTGAATTAAAATGAATTCGAATTGAAATTGAATTAAAATGAATTCAAATTGAAATGAATTCAAATTGAATGGAAATGAATGTAAAACGAATTTATAATGGAAAATTCACCTTTGGTTTGAAATTGAATATGAAGTTGAAACTGTTTTGAATACGAATTTAAAACGAATTATAAAATTCATTTTAAATGGAAATCGACGATATATATATATATATATATAATATAATGGCCTGAATAGAACGCGCCGCGCTGCGGTAGTTCGTGAATTTCGACCATTGACTTCGAACGTACAATACGGGATATCCGACCGTTGGATTCTCCTAAAACTAGAACCGTTGGGTTCGTATCGAAAAGAGCTTTCCAACGAATATTAGAAATTTGAAATCTAACGGTTGGATTTGGAGATACATCCAGATAAATCTCAGAAACGGTCGCTGTAAGGGCAGTTCGACGACCGTTATTGGAAGTCGACTGTACGGGCCTTGATAAAATTATTAAAAATATTAATAATTTGTGTAAATCATAATATGTGAATTGGAAAGAACTGGGATGAAAAATTCCCTATTTGAAAGGATAAAAATATATTTTTATCGAAATGAACTAGTTTTGAACTAGAATTAAATCCAATATTTTTAGATAAATAAATTGGGTTTGAAGTGGTTTCAAAATAATCAGAATTTGATATTGAATATAAGCCGATATATTTTCTATTCAGAGTCTTGTATTTAATATCAAATGGAATTTTGGGTTTATCGTGAACTTTGTTTTAAATGGCATTAGTTCTTTAACCCAGTAAAAGGAGCTTTAATAAATCTTTAAGTAGATTGAAATGTGAATTGATAATTTAAATTATCAGATTTGAAAAGTGATCGAGAATGGAGTGTCGCCAGTTTTGCTCTGAGCGATAGTAAATCTTTAATTAGATTTAAACGTGAAATGGTAATTAAATTTACCGATAACACGGTGGTGTTAGTTATGGGGTAATAACAGTTTTGCTCCATGGGATGAATAGGTTGGGATTGGGAAATAAAATAAATAATTACTTCGGTGTGGTTCGCTAATCCCGACTAGTTTGGAAAACCCTAATATGGTTTGAAATGACATCCAAAGGAAGATTAAAGAATAAATTTCAAAGAATTTATCTTTGATAAAATTAATGGGAACCTTTCCCTAAGGATGTGAAAATTTGAGTAAAAGAATATTCTGAATTGGAATGAGGCGTATGTTGTGTTTGTGTAACATTTGTTTATTATATACGTGGGTTATTCAGAAAGGCCGGGTTTATACCCATTCTGAATAACCGATTCGACGACGTCGAAGATGAAGACGGTGGTTGAAGACCGGAAGTCTTCACATCGTTTGGGTGATTACTGATGATCTTGATTGGGCTGTACACCCAAGATGAGGGAATCAGTTGGTGATCGTCCAGACGTACTTGGAGATGGATGGATATGCGAGGAAAGTGCCTCCGGTTTCGTTCAGACCCAGAACGAACTTGTAAATGGACTGTGTGTCTGACATTGGATTTTATTCTGTGTTGATTGATCTCTATTAAATATACATCTGTTTGGCGGCGGAGAATTTATTCTCCTGCTTAACGCCCTTCTCTGAGACGTACGAGCTCAGAGGTTGTATATCGATGGACATCAGTCGCATGGAGTGAATTGCCAGTGTGGCACGCGTAAGTGGCAATTGATCAAGGCTTCTGTTGAAAAGCAAAGTCTTATGGTTGATGATCAAAGCACGGCCTGTGTGGCGCAACTTTGTGTATAACGTGAATTCGCGAGCCTCACACCTCGGTATGAGTCAAAAACGGGATAAGGACCCAAGGAGTGCACGACGTTTCTTTCTAGCTATGGGTGGTGTCAGTGACCTACCAGCCCTGACATTTATATACTTTTCACCTATGTGGTTGTTGGATGAGGCGCCTCGATTTTAGGTCTGTAAGGACCGAGAAACGTGTGTTCAGGAATAACTAATCCTCAAAAGTAAGAGAGGACCGGCCTTGGAGGTTCCATAGGATCATAGTGGGGTCCTGAGACATTTGCTAGAGTGTCTCGAATCAGAGAGGAGCTTGCCCCTTGCCTCGACTCATGATGGAATCCAATTTCCAATACGTGTATTTCGGTTTTACTTGTAGAGCCTAGTATGGCGACATGATAGATGGTACCCATGCCGCCTAGGATTGATATTTTTGATTGAAATTGATTTGACACTATACACTTATAATAGTATCAAATGATTTGTTTTAAACGTATCAAGCATGTTTGGCTATTATAAGGGAAAACCCTATCCTCCGGCTTGCGTTGCATTGTGTGATGGGACCTGGGTCTTATAATAGCTTCATTTTTCCATAAAGCATTGCGCTGTTTTGTTATATGCACTAGTATTCTTGGGAGGAAACCCGTTCCGTGTTATACGGCGTGGTCCCTTGAATTACTCTCTTTTAAAGTAAAGATTGAATTAATAACTGTTTTTGTTCTCACACCAGTTACATGACTGACCTGGAGTTTATTGTTTTTCCGCTGCTATGTAATTTATTGTAATCTCTGATATTTTTCGGTTGTATAATATTCATTTATACTCTGTATATTCTTGTATCTGATGGAATTGTTGTAATTAACAATGAAATGTTCTTCCGTTTGTGTTATGATTTGTCGTGTTCTCAAAGCGATCAGGGGTTTCGAACGGTCTTGGTCGGTTTAACGACCGATTAGGATCGAGCGGAATTCCTTGTCGTTACACTTATGGTGTATAAAAGAAAAATGAATTAAGATGTAATAACTTGAATTAAAATTGGAATAGGCATGAGTGTTTTCAAAATACAGTACTACACCTTCACTTGTTGATATGTTTTGTTTTTCCTTGATCTACTGTCATATTTTGCTTCGTTATTTATTAGATCTATTCGTGCTTGAATGATTAATCGTCGAGTCTTATCCCTAAATCCTTTCCATTGCGTTGAAAAATCTATGGACAAGTTGTATTAATAACATAGTTTTGGATTTGGAAACGAATATTTTGGATTGCAATTAATTTTGAATTTCAAAATGGGTAACAAATGAATCTTTCAAGTATTGAATTTTATCCAAGCTACTATGTTAAGTTTTGACAAATAAGATATGCAAGATAAATTGAAATGTTTTGGAAATATTTAGAAATCGAACCTATGAAGAAAATTGGTTTTGAAAGGAAAAATTAGCTTAAACTTGATAATTTAATTTTAAAATATTATTTGAAGTAGAATTTAATGTTTAAACCTGAGCTGTTAAAGCGCTTAGTGGTTCTATAACGACGAAGGTGTAAAAATTTGTAGCGGGGATAAAGTAGGAAAATAGCGGGGATAAAACGTATATGTAAAAAAGTTCGTTAAACATAAAAATGAATATTTAAAATTAGTTTGCTATAATTCGCACATGATCTTTGTTGAAGAATCTAATAATAGTCATTCTTATATTGCAAAATCAAAGAATATCTTGGTTATGCGCAATAAATTTGATGTCTATAATAGATTTCTACTTTATAACGGGCACTTAAGCCTTAAAAATTAGCTCTTTAAAACAACTTTTTTAATTTTTTAAAGAGAACTAGTTAAATCAACTTTTGTATATTGATATTGCTAAAGCATTTGCTAAAAATCATTGATTTAACGGATGCAGCGGAAAATAATGCGCTTAAAGCGGATCTACTGTTCATCGGGGCTAAATCGAAATAGCATAGTGTTGGAAGAGTGCTACAGGCGATAGCGAGGATATTGCGGGGCTTTAGTGGGGATTTAACTGCATAGGTTTGAACAAAGTATTTTTGAAAAGTAATTTATTTTTTATAAGTTCAAATGTATGAATCATAAACTTATTTTGAAAACTTTTGAAGATTGTATCATGTGAATATAGGAAATGTTGGAAATTTTATTTTGTGAATATCTCAAAATGTTATGAAATTTATTTTCTTAGAAATTGATATGATTTGAAAATGATTTTATAAAGCCTTGATTTAAATAATTTGTAAAGCTTGAATTTGTACAATAGTTGATTGAAAGTTAGACCAAATTATGATTTCTGATTATTGAATGAAAATTGATTTTCCAATTATTTGGATATGATAAATAGTTTATAAACAAAGAAATTCGACGATTTGAATCCTGATATTTTGAAGTGTTTTGGAAAAAACAACAATACGATTATTGGAAGTATTTATAAATTATTATTGCGAAATGTTTTATAACTTCAGGATATGAAATGATTTGTTACTAAGATTCAGGTAAACCGTGACTAAAGAAAGGTATGATGTAGTTTGTAAGCCCTTTATGACAGTCTGCTCTAGGGTCCAGAGTGACATCATTTATTGATATCGATGCATATGTAGGCCGTGCCTAGTGGTCTTGTCATTGGGAGAAACCTCTCGAATTGATAACATAAATATTTATGTTTTATCATGAATTATTTGAGAATTTCTAAATGATCCCGAAGTGAACTATGATTCTATGAAAGAAAATATAGTATTTCAAGTGGTTTGAAAATAAAACTTTGATTTTGGTTGAAGGAATTATTTCATACTTCGATTTCAATTTTTATTTGTAATCTGGTTTTAATAAAATAATTTTGATGAATTTTAGCTTATATAAAAATGTCAATTTTTAAACCCTATTTATTTATTTATTTTGTTTTAAACTAAATTTTGAATTAGTATAACAATTTGTGTATATATAAGTATTATTTCTACAATCTCTGCTTTTCGAGGGCGAAAAGCCTTGAGCGGGGGAGATTGTAATAAACCAGAATTTTGGACGTTTTAAAATATGTAGTTAATTTAGATTTTAGTATTGAGATTATGTTCTTGAAATTCATTTAAAATTTTAAATCTAATCAATTTTAACATGGTTTTGAATTAATCTAGTAACTATAATTTCAATTTGTGAATCAAAATGATTTAGTTAAAATTTAATGTTTGCAATATTTTAAACTAATTGAAATATAATTATTTGAATATTTGTAAATAATCTAGTTTATAAATTTAACTTGATAATTATAATCTATAATGTGAATTTGGTTTTATTTTAATTTAAGATATGTATTTGAAATTTATAAAATATTATACTCTAGTAATATAATTGGAATGTACACTTGAGAAATTATTTCTATAAGTAAATTATGCCACTTGTTCCAATATAGTGGAAAATGTTTTACAATTGTGAAAATATTCTTTTACAACATTGACACTTGTACTAATTCTATGAAATTTAAGCCACTTTCCTTATTTTTATTTACAACATCCTTTTACCTTTTTATTTCCTTCCCGCCTTTCCATTTCCTTATTTTTCTCCCATCCGAAAGCTTCGCCAAAATAGAAAAATGGCCTCGTCTTTTCATTTTAATCCATCAGCCGAAGTCCTCCTCCTAAATTGAAAATCAATTCACTTTCCCCTTTTTCCAAATTTTATGTCGGTCTGGAATTGAAATTGCCACCTCCTTCATCTACTCGAAGCCACCCTTCCTTAAATCTAACCACCACTGAATCCCAACCAAATCATCACCACTTCTTTAACACCCCGAAATTTTAACGACACTAAAGATGAGGAACTAAAGAATAATTAATGTGAAATACACTATTAATAATGAATTAAGGAAAACTTAATTAAACATTCATAATTAAGTAAAACGGACCACGCCAACGCGTCCGTCTTGAAATTCTGGTCAAGATAGACACCAAGTTTGCGTAAAACGGACTTCGTATGAAGAAGTTATTAAGGTTTGAAGTTTGTATGCATATAAGGAGAATATATATATATATATATATATATATATATATATATAACCAGAATTCAAAAATTCAAAACCAGAAAATCCAACGCACAAAAAGGGAAAAGGGCCGACCGTTTGGGGTCGACCCAAGACCCTGCTGGGTCCACCCCGGGGTCGAACCGGGGGTCGACACCCATGAAGGGGGGTCGACCCCCTCAGATCTGGGCAGAATTCAGATTTCGAATGTGGACTTGTTCGTGGCTTGGTTCGTTGCTTTTAGGCTATAAAAAGGACCCTAAACCTTGGTTTTATTCATCTAAAAAAATGGTGGCGATGGCGGAGCTCTGCTGCGACGTAAATTGAATGCCCTTTTCTTCTCCAAATCCAATTCAGCAAAGATTATACAAATTCAACGATTGCTACAACAAATCCAACGTGTTCTTCATAGTAATTTGGATCCATTTCCTTAGATCTATTCACTGTGAGTTCATGTTATTTTTATATCTAAATATTTAATTGATAATCATAAAATGTATATAGAAATTGGATATTGGATCTATGCCTAAATAAGTTCTATTATGACATAATTATCTGATCTGCCTTTATATGTTCAAACCGCAACCATGTTAAATCTTGTCATAATATCTCTATTCAATTTTATGCCTATTTCTGTCAGTTTATTATTGATTCGTCATTATGCCAGTTTTAATTCTCTTCTTTATCTCTTTTCCCTTTTATTTTTATATAGCCAGGCTACCTTCGAGCCTAGGTCTAACGCTGAAATATGCGAACGTGAGAAATTGGGAATGATTGGAAAAGACATAATTTGAGGCATAATTGGTATTGGAAAATATGAATATAAATTTGGGCATAAAATTTGGAAATAAACCAATATGGATTTGGGAATATATATCGTGTTGGATAATGTGAATATGAATTTAGGCATACATTGGAAAATATGATTTCGCATATGATTTGGGCGTAAATTGGAACATATGTAAAATAGGATTTGGCATATGATTTAGGTGTAAATTCGAACATATGTAAAATAGAATTTGGCATATGATTTAGACATAAATTGGAACATATGTATAATAGGATTTGGCATATGATTTGGGCGTAAATTGGAACATATGTAAAATATGATTTGGCGTATGATTTGGGTGTAAGTTGGAACGTATGTAAAATAAGATTTGGCATATGATTTGGGCATAAATTGGAATATATGTGAATATGAATTTGGGCATAACTTGTGCTGAAATATGTGAATATGAACTAGGGACATAAATTAGCAAATATGTGAATACGGATTTGGGCATTATATATATATATATATCTTGATTTATGACTTGGGAAAAGGGGCATATTGTGCATAATGAAATATGAATTTAAAAGGGGCATGAAAATCTATATTTGGAATAGGGAAATTTATTAATATGAATATGCATAAAATAATGGAACCGTAGTAATGCTTAGACACGAGGTTAGATTGCACTTGTGGTATAAGTCTGTCCGGAGCTGCCCGACATATCCAGCGACCACAAGTGGTTAATATAATGTGAGGGGACTAATGCATAACAACACCATGACACGAGGTTAAGTCTAAACTTGTGGTTTAAGTCTGCCCAGAGCCGCCCAACATATCGAGCATCCATAAGTGGTTGACTTAATGTAAGAGGTCTAGGGCATTAACATGTATAAACAGAAAAGATAATATGTTTAGGCTTGTCCTAGGGACAAGTGGAAATTATAACTTAGGTTATAATAAATGAAAAAGGGAATAGACTAACTTATTTAAGGGGATAAGCTGTACTTAATTTTAAATTAAGTTATTTACAAGGACAAGAATCTAAAATCTTCGGATAAAGACAACATAAGTTTCATTTATGGAAAGGAAACTTATTAGTAAACCTTGGTTAAGAGAACTAAGTTAATAAGTGGACAATGATAAGATGAAATTATGATTAAATGAGAAGGAATGAGGAAAACTTGTCAAAAGAAATAAGTTGTATTTAATCATAAATGGTAAGTGACATGTTAATTAGGAAACATGTGAATTGAGATATACTTCATAACATATTAAGTAGAACATGTTATTGTAATGATGTAGCCAAGCAAGAATACTAAAGAGATTGTGGATTACATACCTTGGGCCATAATCTAGAGAATAACATGTTGTGGGCTTATTAATGAGCTTACATGGGTTAAGTGTTATAACCAAAATTAATAAGCAAGAGGAACTTGGTAACTTGATTAAGAATTCAATATGAATGAGAATAACCAAGTTAAATGAAAACCTGATGAGGTAAGGCAAGCGCGTAAAAGAATGTTTAGACATAGGGTCTAACAACATATTAAAGTGAGGCGCTTGGACTAGTCCACACATTTAAGGGTGAATAACCCAACGGGGTAGATCATCGTGGTGTTATAAGGCACGAAGGGGAGCGCATGCGTATTCATCTGATTGTTTTGACGGTTCCGAAGGACTGGAAGGGGACGCACGCGGCTTTCTGAGGTACGTAAGGTCCTCCTAGTAGTCCTCTGTGTGGTGGCAGATATTTTAGGCTATGCTCGCAGAGGTTGGGTCTGCGCATAACTACTAGGTGGGTCGGCCTTGACTGCAGAAGTAGCTATGCAGTCGGAATGCTATGACGCGGTGACACCAGGGTGATTCTGTAACGACCAGTGTTTTTATGATTAATAATTAATTTCTTTAATTATTTAAATAGTGATTTAGAGAATTAAAAGGTTGTTTAATTAAATAATATTGAATATTTAATTAAATTAAATAATAGAATAATATATTTAATTCTGAAATAATCAGAAATAGTGAATTGACAATATAATGTGAACTGGACAATTCAAAATATATATAATTCAGTTTGGATTTGAATTCGAATAACGAATATATTATATAAACGATAGTTGAACGTAGAATTATAATATAATTATAATCGAGCTCGAAATGGCGCGGCAGTTCGCTATTTTGCGATTTGAACTTCAACTGAATATACATGGTCCGTTTTAAATCGGATTTCTGTGAAACAAGAAACGTTCGGAGCTGGGGAAGTATATTTTTCTAGTGGAAGAGAAAAATCGGGATTTCATTGTGTAGATTTTGATTTATGTCCAAATCAAATTTTAGAAAAGTCGCTATGGAATTCTTTTGAAATTTATAAATATATATTTATATTATAAAAGGATTTTGAATATAAATCGAATATCGATATAACTGAGAACTTTGAAATATCGAGTTATAAATCCCAGTGGAGCTGTATGATATTCTTTTGTGAATATATACGATAATATTTATTTTTAAATATTAAACTTAATATTTAAAAATAAATATTATCGTATATATTCACAAAAGAATATCATACAGCTCCACTGGGATTTATAACTCGATATTTCAAAGTTCTCAGTTATATCGATATTCGATTTATATTCAAAATCCTTTTATAATATAAATATATATTTATAAATTCCTTTAATATTTAAAAATAAATATTATCGTATATATTCACAATAGAATATCATACAGCTCCACTGGGATTTATAACTCGATATTTCAAAGTTCTCAGTTATATCGATATTCGATTTATATTCATAATCCTTTTATAATATAAATATATATTTATAAATTTCAAAGGAATTTCATAGCGAATTTTCTAAAATTTGATTTGGACATAAATCAAAATCTACACAATGAAATCCCGATTTTTCTCTTCCATTAGAAAAATATACTTCCCCAGCTCCGAACGTTTCTTGTTTCACAAAAATCCAATTTAAAACGGACCCTGTATATTCAGTTGAAGTTCAAATCGCCAAATAGAGAACTGCCGCGCCATTTCGAGCTCGATTATAGTTATATTATAATTCTACGTTCAAATGTCGTTTATATAATATATTCGTTATTCGAATTCAATTCCAAACTGAATTATATATATTTTGAATTGTCCAGTTCACATTATATTGTCAATTCACTATTTCTGATTATTTCAGAATTAAATATATTATTCTATTATTTAATTTAATTAAATATTCAATATTATTTAATTAAACAACCTTTTAATTCTCTAAATCACTATTTAAATAATTAAATAAATTAATTATTAATCATAAAAATACGGGTCGTTACATTCTTCCCCCCTTAAAATAATTTCGTCCTCAAAATTGCTAAGGTAAAAACAAACCCTATTACTGGGTTAAAAATTTATTTGTTTACTTATTTAATTTCAACTGAACAAATAAACTTCGATTAAAATATTAATTAATTTCTATCAATGAATATTTCCAAAAATTCTGAGAATTTTCTAACACCTTAAATTTTCAGAAAATTTCGCCAGCACCTCCTTTGTACTAGTCAATAGGTCAAACTCCAACTCGCCTCTCTAGGCCTTCCCCAACCCAAAAGAAAATCAAACAGCCAAGCGGCTTGCCATTTCGGCTCATAAATCTCATGCTTATACCAAATATAAACTTGTACCTTTTTGTCAGGCACATCATTATGTCCTTTACATCTGCTATCAATTCAGCATATACCAATATCATTCCAATCAAACTCCGATCAATTTATCCTTACCACAGTTATTGGTTTTATACCCAAACCAAATCTCATTTCAAACTCGAGTTCCATTCCTGATTTTCAAATTCTTAACTCATCAACCCAATATCATTTCAAATTCCTATGTCACCAATCCAATTTTCTCGATATCATTCTAATCCAATTCAATTTCAATTACCACTTAACTGGCTTGAATTTAATTTCAATTTTCTTTTACAAATTTCAATTCAAATTTGGTTTTAATCCAAACAATCTTTCCCTGGAAATTTTAAACAGTTTACTATATCGAAAATCAAACTTTCCTTTTCAGGATTCAAAACAACTTGCTTTTCTCAAATCAATTCAAAAACAAAAATTTTGGTAGTAATCCGTCACTTAGAACTCGAAAATGAACACTAATGATGTAGCGATTCACCATTAGGGTTATTTCCCAGCCAGCGAAGTGAGTTCAATACTATATTACTTTCAAAACCATTTCTAAACACTTCTGCTTTGAAATACATTTCAAAATACCATTCCCAATGCTTGTAAAACAATTTAAAATCTCCCAGGATTTTAAAATTCTCATATATTTAATCCAAATCCATTTACAAACACTGTTTCCATATTTCAGGAATTTTAATTTCAATTCTGATTTAAATTCAGATTTAATTAATTTCGTAACACTTATACGAATTCTGATTGGTTATTTACATAACCATTTAATGTATAATCTTACTCGATTATAATAGTGACCAAAACATCGAATATAATAATTACAATATATATTCACTTTTATATCAAAATATACTTGGGTAAAATTATTTCATTTACCCTCTTTTCAAAACATAATGTGTCGGTTCATCGTATTCGAGTGTTTATAAACTCCTACCGATACAGTGGATCAAACTGATCGACCAAAACTCATAAACAACTCAACCAATACATCTCCACAATATAAATCATTTTATTTGAATAACAAATATGTTCACTCGTATATATACAATCAACTCAATCTAGGGTATCACTAACCCCATCTCTAATGAGTCACGCCACAGAGCCAAGGTAATTACTTAACCTTAAGCTCTGATACCACTGTAACGACCCGGGGTTTTCGCGACCTTGGTTATCGAAACCAAACACGATGTCGACTAATCAAGCATCGGAAATACCAGATAGTCCATGAAAGAAATTAGAGGGTGAGAATAGATAAGATAGAAACATAGAATAGAAGAAGAACATACAACATCAGAGCAACACGAATCTCACAGTGGAACGAACAATATATAATAGATAACATATCCTTGAAATAAAATCAATATATGTATACGGTAACATTATCAGAGTACAACACAGTGGAAATAACAATAGCTATATAATCCTGAAGCCTCCTGCTCTAGCTCTTCAAGTATATGTAAAACCTGACTACTTGACTGCACGTATAAAATTGGGCACCCAAGAGTTTAGGGAAAACAAAACAAAATAAACTCTGGGTCAGTCATGTGACTGGTGTGAGTAAACTCAAATCATTTGATTTAACTTTCAAAATTCTTTTGAAACAAAGGATAATCATAAGACCGAACCACACATAAACACGGATGGCTTTTACCTTATGATAACCCAAAAATATTTCTAAAACGATACTTGTCTGATATTATAATAATGTCTATATCAAGTAAATAGAAATCTAGCAGAAATGCTTGCATCTAACGTTCTACATATATAATATACAATCAAAAACCGCGTGCTCTTATTTGGGGAATGGATTCCAACTATAACAAGGTATGGATCCACCTTCCGCTCAGTGTACTCTAGAAGCGATACACTGGAGTTCAACAAGAACATCTTGCAACTCGGCCACACATGACCGACCACTCATTTCGCTTGAGTGTATCGAATATATTGCCACCGCTCGGTTAGTATTCCAACATAACCGTTCCCGGGAGATACAGAATTGAAAGAAGTAACAAGTATGAATATTCATTAGATGGTGACAATATACCCTAATTGGTTGCGAACCACTTAGCCATGCTGCCTGCCTGATTTCTGTCATTTCCCAACTGATGAGGCTGGTGGTCATAACGTATCTTTCAACAGATTACTCATTCATTCACTTTGAATGCCACATCGTCATACCCGTAAAATCACAAATTGATTTCCCCAAAAATAGCACGGGTATAAGCTAAGAGAAACGAATTCCTCCGCCACCAACGTAAATATGTTTGAAATGATCAACTCACGTGATCCACCAGATATACTCTGTCAAACATTCTTCCATATAGGTTGTCCTGGGACTGGACAAACCGAAGGCACTATTCTGTAAACAGGATAGCCCTTGCATAAATCCGTCTTCAATTTGTCTTCGATCTATTTGATTCGAAACGCTAACGCCCATACGGAGTGGTTCTCGGATAATAACCCAACCGGTTTCTCCGTATTGACGATGGAAAAATGGTCAAAACTTTGATAGTCTGTGATTTAACTATCAAAAGAAAACTCGTGTGCAAACAACGATATTATTTCCAAATGGAAATTATACCGATCAATCATTATTTAACATTTATCTCTTTTGTTCATTAATTTACTTATCTCCTATTTCCATATATTCTAAATTCTTATTTTCTATTATCAGAAAACATTTCTGATTCTTATTTGGAAAACATTTCCAAAACTCCTTCACTGGATTTAAACTGATGTTTAAATCAAACATTGCCATGCCAACTCAAACCATTTCACTCATTAACTAAATTCACTTAACCATCCTTTACTATCAAACCTTAGCCATTCCTTAGTTAAGAAGGAAGTCAATCAAGTTGGGGTATAATTACCTCTCAGACCTTAACTGAACAACGTTTTAACTTCGGAATAGACAAAGTTTTCTTTTAAATCTTTAACAAACTTCCTTAATTAACTTTCTTTCGAATAATTCTCTATTCGATAACTCTAACTGATTTACTCTAACTGATTTACTCTATCGATTAACCCCTTTTGATTTAACTCCTTTTGAATAACTAATATTCGATTAATTCTCTTTCGAATAAGTCTATTTGATAAATTCTTATCTTCGATTAACCAATACTCGATGAACTCTATTTGATTAACTAACACTCGACTACCTTTAACTTGATTAACTCTTATTCGATTAACTAATATTCGACAACTCTAATTGATTAACTAACACTCAACTTATTTAAGTCAACTTGACTAACTCCTATCGAATAACTAATATTCGATTAACTTATATTCGAATAACTATGTCTGTTTTAACTTTATTTCGAATAGCTAATATTCGATTTAACTCCATTCGCTTGACTCTAGATCGCAGCGATCACAATGGTTATGCCTGATTCCCTCAGGAAACATCTGACCGCCATAGGCTATCTGCAGCCCTACGAATTACACTAGCAGTCGTACAAAATGGAAACTCATCCTGAATAACTATGTTTGACTAACTCTATCTCAAATAACTATATTCGATCAACTCAAATTGAATAACTAATATTCAATTAATCCTAATTCGATTAACTATTTTCAATTAACTCTATCTGGTTAACTCTTAACTGGTTAACTCTAACTGATTTACTCTTCGTCCATATTCAGTTTCAAATATCGATGTTGAAATCGATTCTTACTTCTCTATATAAGTCCTGACTTATATATTCTATTTATCCAATGATAAATATTTTATTTAATTTATAAAACCTTATTTATAAATTATTCTTCTTACTTTTTCTGTTAAAAACAGATTTCTCTTAAATGTTAATTTTGAATTCATATTCTGTTATACCCGTGTGCGAAGCACGGGTCTAAACCTTCCTAGTGTAAAATTCTCTTTTTATACTATTCTATTCATTTTTCAAGTATTTCCTTTTATAATCTATTTATTTTCTAAATAAATATTTCCTTCATAATTCTATTTATTTTCTAAATAAATATTTCTTTTTTCTATTAGTTTTCACAAATATTTCCTTTTCAAATCTATTTGTAAATGGTTTACAAATATCTCCTTTTCAAATCTATTTGTAAATATCTCCTTTTCAAATTTATTTGTAAATGGTTTACAAATATCTCCTTTTATAATTCTCTATATTTATTTTCTAAATAAATATTTCATTTATAAATTCTATTTATTTCCTAAATAAATATTTCCTTTTATAACTCTATTTATTTTCTAAATAAATATTCGATTAACTCCTTTTATATTTGTTTCACAAATATTTCCAATTCAATTATATTTGTTTTACAAATATAATTAAATTTCAATATACACTTTGAAAAATCCCTTTGTATATTCCAATATTTCTTATGTATTTCAAATACCATATATCACTGTTCAGTATTACCCAGACACACACAATCAACAACAGATTGTATATCACATCATATATCACAATATATACGAAAACAGTAAAATAAATGTTGAGGAATCCAGTTGGATCCCTCCAACCTGTTTCCCTGCATCCACAGATGTTAAACAATATAATCAACATCAATTTCATTTCAATATGAAATATTCTGCTAAATAGAATCAATATTTGATTAACGATTTATATATATATATCGTTATCTATAATTTCAACCAATACATAAGCAATTCAACCAAACAGTTAACACACAGCAACCAACATATAATTATCAGTTCTAAAAATATGTTGTAAAAATACAACTGTTCAGAGTTGGTGAGTTTTACTCACATTTCGCGTTAACCGTTAAATAATGATTTGCGTCTGTTGATTCAGACGGACAATTTATTTCGCAATAAATTGTAACGAGCCCTAATTCACTTCCAGTCAGTTCCATTTGGTAGTGTCGGTCCATACGATCCCAACGGATCTTGTTTCGTCTGATTCTGACATCGTACGCAATAGTTATGATATCCAGAAGTTAATACACATATTAAATTAAATAAAAACTTAAGAGTTTATTATACCGGGCCTCACCCCTTATTGAACCCGGCCCAACCCACTTTAGCAAGCCCAGACCCGAATTATACTTCTCCTTCTGGAAAAAATCCCGTAACTCACCTCATTTTTCAAAGCCATTACCGATCCTCCATCCTCCACGTTTTCCCTCTCTGGACCGCCATTCAACGAACCACCACCACCAACGATCATCTCGTCGTTCCCTCTTCAACTTCCAATCATCCTTGTCAAACTCGGCGGCCCCTTTCATTTCTGCGATGAACATCTCCATACGCACAAATATTGTGCAAATCATCGAATCAGCTTCTCACCAAAATCCACAAAACCGTAACCACCAAACTGCTCCATTCCAAAACCCTTCATCCCCATGTTGACCAGAACCAGCTCGCCCCCTCCTCGAAATCGCGTCGTCCATCCTTCCTCCGTCGGCTACAGGAAACCATCGAACAAAACCATCACCGAAATCCTCGAAACCTGCACTCCAGATGCGGATTTCAACAACAAACCCAAATACGAACTCGCTTTCATGAATTAACATCCCCATTTCAAGATTCCTCCAACCCTAGCGTTCGCTGTTCAAAATCCAGTGAAGAAAAACCGCGTCAATCCATTCAAAAAGCACACAGAATCGAAGAGTACGAGATGGAGATTTCATGTATATATATATTTGCAGATTTATAGATATTTATTTTGAATTTTCTTCCTCTCTATTTCCACTGTCGATTTTTATATTCATGGCGGCTCATTGTTTTGGAAAGAGGAAATTTAGGTTAGGGTTTAGAAATGGGGTACTGTATTTATAGGGAAGTTAGATATTTTAAGATATTTTATTTTTATCATTTTATCCGTTTTTTCCCTTTTAAAAATCAGTTTGATCACACACGATACCCAAAAATTATGAAAATGGTCATATAGCTACAGTTCGACATTACGGACCCAACGAAACTGGTTTCGTCGAATTCCGACTCCATTTGCTCATACAGCGTATTTTTAACTGTCAAAATACTTACTGTTTTTCACATTAAAAATTGGTACGGCCACATACTGACTTCAAAAATCACGGAAATTGAAATATAACAATAACTTAATATTGCGGATCCAAAAAAATTAGTTTCGTCGAAAACGAAGGTCGTTTGCAAAACTGGCTATTTTTAAAGCTCTAAATAACCCATTTAAATATATAAATAAATTAATTTTATGAATATCGAGTTATAATTTTGTTGGATCTGCAATATTAAATTATTGTTAGATCTCAATTTCCGTGATTTTTGAAGTCAGTATGTGGCCGTACCGATTTTTAATGTGAAAAACAGTCAGTATTTTGACAGTTAAAAATACGCTATGTGAGCAAACGGAGTCGGAATTCGACGAAACCAGTTTCCTTGGGTCCACATTGTCGAACTGCAGCTACATGACCATTTTCATAATTTTTGGGTATCGTGTGTGATCATACTGATTTTTAAAAGGGCAAAAACGGATAAAATGATAAAAATAAAATATCTTAAAATATCTAAAAAATATCTAACTTCCCTATAAATACAGTACCCCATTTCTAAACCCTAACCTAAATTTCCTCTTGCCAAAACAATGAGCCGCCATTAATATAAAAATCGACAGTGGAAATAGAGAGGAAGAAAATTCAAAAGAAATCAAAATAAATATCTATAAATCTGCAAATATATACATGAAATCTCCATCTCGTACTCTTCGATCCTGTGTGCTTTTTGAATGGATCGACGCGGTTTTTCTTCGCGGGATTTTGAACCGCGAACGCTAGGGTTGGAGGAATCTTGAAATGGGGATGTTAATTCATGAAAGCGAGTTCGTATTTGGGTTTGTTGTTGAAATCCGCACCTAGAGTGCAGGTTTGGAGGATTTCGGTGATGTTTTTGTTCGATGTAGCCGACGGAGGAAGGATGGACAACGCGATTTCGAGGAGGGGGCGAACTAGTTCTGGTCGACATGGGGATGAAGGGTTTTGGAAGTGGAGCAGTTTGGTGGTTACGGTTTTGTGGATTTTGGTGAGAAGCTGATTCGATGATTTGCACAGTATTTGTGCGTATGGAGATGTTCATCACAGAAATGAAAGGGGCCGTCGAGTTTTACAAGGATGATTGGAAGTTGAAGAGGGAACGACGAGATGATCGTTGGTGGTGGTTCGTTGAATGGCGGTCCAGAGAGGGAAAACGTGGAGGATGGAGGATCGGTAATGGCTTTGAAAAATGAGGTGAGTTACGGGATTTTTTTCAGAAGGAGAAGTATAATTCGGGTCTGGGCTTGCTAAAGTGGGTTGGGCCGGGTTCAATAAGGGGTGAGGCCCGATATAATAAACTCTTAAGTTTTTATTTTATTTAATATGTGTATTAACTTCTGGATATCATAACTATTGCGTACGATGTCAGAATTAGACGAAACAAGATTCGTTGGGATCGTATGGACTGACACTACCAAATGGAATTGACTGGAAGTGAATTGGGGCTCGTTACAATTTATTGCGAAATAAATTGTCCGTCTGAATCAACAGACGCAAATCGTTATTTAATGGTTAACGCGAAATGTGAGTAAAACTCACCAACTCTGAACAGTTATATTTTTACAACATATTTTTAGAACTGATAATTATCTGTTGATTGCTGTGTGTTAACTGTTTGGTTGAATTGCTTATGTATTGGTTGAAAATATAGATAACGATATATATATAAATCGTTAATCAAATATTGATTCTGTTTAGCAGAATATTTCATATTGAAATGAAATTTATGTTGATTATATTGTTTAACATCTGTGGATGTAGGGAAACAGGTTGGAGGGATCCAACTGGATTCCTCAACATTTATTTTACTGTTTTCATATATATTGTGATATATGATGTGATATACAATCTGTTATTGATTGTGTGTGTCTAGGTAATATTGAACAGTGATATATAGTATTTGAAATACATAAGAAATACTGGAATATACAAAGGGATTTTTCAAAGTGTATATTGAAATTTAATTATATTTGTAAGTCAAATATAATTGAATTGGAAATATTTGTGAAACAAATATAAAAGGAGTTAATCGAATATTTATTTAGAAAATAAATAGAGTTATAAAAGGAAATACTTATTTAGGAAATAAATAGAATGTTATAAATGAAATTTATTTAGAAAATAAATATAGAGAATTATAAAAGGAGATATTTGTAAACCATTTACAAATAGATTTGAAAAGGAGATATTTGTAAACCATTTACAAATAGATTTGAAAAGGAAATATTTGTGAAAACAAATAGAAAAAAAAGAAATATTTATTTAGAAAATAAATAGAATTATAAAGGAAATATTTATTTAGAAAATAAACAGATTATAAAAGGAAATACTTGAAAAATGAATAGAATAGTATAAAAAGAGAATTTTACACTAGGAAGGTTTAGACCCGTGCTTCGCACACGGGTATAACAGAATATGAATTCAAAATGAACATTTAAGAGAAATCTGTTTTTAACAGATAAAGTAAGAAGATTAATTTATAAATAAGGTTTTATAAATTAAATAAAATATTTATCATTGGATAGATAGAATATATAAGTCAGGACTTATATAGAGAAGTAAGAATCGATTTCAACATCGATATTTGAAACTGAATATGGATGAAGAGTAAATCAGTTAGAGTTAACCAGTTAAGAGTTAACCAGATAGAGTTAATTGAACATAGTTAATCGAATTAGGATTAATTGAATATTAGTTATTCAATTTGAGTTGATCGAATATAGTTATTTGAGATAGAGTTAGTCAAACATAGTTATTCAGGATGAGTTGCCATTTCGTACGACTGCTAGCGTAATTCGCAGGGCTGCAGATAGCCTACGGCGGTCGGATGTTTCCTGAGGGAATCAGGTGTAACCATTGTGATCGCTGCGATCTAGAGTCAAGCGAATGGAGTTAAATCGAATATTAGCTATTCGAAATAAAGTTAAAAAAGACATAGTTATTCGAATATATGTTAATTGAATATTAGTTATTCGATAAGAGTTAGTCCAGTTGAGTTAAATAAGTCGAGTGTTAGTTAATCAATTAGAGTTGTCGAATATTAGTTAATCGAATAAGAGTTAATCAAGTTAGAGTTAGTCGAGTGTTAGTTAATCAAATAGAGTTCGTCGAGTATTGGTTAATCGAAGATAAGAATTTATCAAATAGAGTTATTCGAAAGAGAATTAATCGAATATTAGTTATTCAAAAGGAGTTAAATCAAAAGGGGTTAATCGATAGAGTAAATCAGTTAGAGTAAATCAGTTAGAGTTATCGAATAGAGATTTATTCGAAAGAAAGTTAATTAAGGAAGTTTGTTAAAGATTTAAAAGAAAACTTTGTCTATTTTGAAGTTAAAACGTTGTTCAGTTAAGGTCTGAGAGGTAATTATACCCCAACTTGATTGACTTCCTTCTTAACTAAGGAATGGCTAAGGTTTGATAGTAAAGGATGGTTAAGTGAATTTAGTTAATGAGTGAAATGGTTTGAGTTGGCATGGCAATGTTTGATTTAAACATCAGTTTAAATCCAGTGAAGGAGTTTTGGAAATGTTTTCCAAATAAGAATCAGAAATGTTTTCTGATAATAGAAAATAAGAATTTAGAATATATGGAAACAGGAGATAAGTAAATTAATGAACTAAAGAGATAAATGTTAAATAATGATTGATCGGTATAATTTCCATTTGGAAATAATATCGTTGTTTGCACACGAGTTTTCTTTTGGTAGTTTAATCACAGACTATCAAAATTTTGACCATTTTTCCGTCGTCAATACGGAGAGACCAGTTGGGTTATTATCCGAGAACCACTCTGTATGGGCGTTAGCGTTTCGAATCAAATAGATCGAAGACAAATTGAAGACGGAGTTATGCAAGGGCTATCCTATTTACAGAATAGTGCCTTCGGTTTGTCCAGTCCTAGAACAACCTATATGGAAGAATGTTTGACAGAGTATATCTAGTGGATCACGTGAGTTGATCGTTTCAAATGTATTTACGTTGGTGGCGGAGGAATTCGTTTCTCTTAGCTTATACCCGTGCTATTTTTGGGGAAATCAATTTGTTATTTGACGGGTATGACGATGTGGCATTCAAAGTGAATGAATGAGTAATCTGTTGAAAGATACGTTATGACCTCCAGCCTCATCAACTGGGAAATGACAGAAATCGGGCAGGCAACATGGCTAAGTGGTTCGCAACTAATTATGGTATATTGTCACCATCTAGAGAATATTCATATTTGTTACTTCTTTTAATTCTGTATCTCCCGGGAACGGTTATGTTGGAATACTAACCGAGGGGTGGCAATATATTCGATACACTCAAGCGAAATGAGTGGTTGGTCATGTGTGGCCGAGTTGCGAGATGTTTTTGGTTAACTCCAGTGTATCGCTTCTAGAGTACACTGAGCGGAAGGTGGATCCATACCTTGTCATAGTTGGAATCCATTCCCCAAATAAGAGCCCGCGGTTTTTGATTGTATATTATATATGTAGAACGTTAGATGCAAGCGTTTCTGCTAGATTTCTATTTACTTGATATAGACATTATTATAATATCAGACAAGTATCGTTTTAGAAATATTTTTGGGTTATCATAAGGTAAAAGCCATCCGTGTTTATGTGTGGATCGGTCTTATGATTATCCATTGTTTCAAAAGAATTTTGAAATTCAAATCAAATGATTTGAGTTTACTCACACCAGTCACATGACTGACCCAGAGTTTATTTTGTTTTGTTTTCCCTAAACTCTTGGGTGCCTAATTTTGTACGGACAGTCAAGTAGACAGGTTTTACAGATACTTGAAGAGCTGGAGCAGGAGGCTTCATGATTATATAGCTATTGTTATTTCCGTTGTGTTGTAAGTGTTGTACTATGATAATGTTACTGTATACATATATTGATTTTATTTCAAGGATATGTTATCTAATATATATTGTTTGTTCCGCTGTGAGATTCATGTTGCTCTGATGTTGTATGTTCTTCTTCTTCTATTCTAAGTTTGTATCTTATCTATTCTCACCCTCTAATTTCTTTCATGGACTATCCGGTATTTTCGATGCTTGATTAGTCGACATCGTGTTTGGTGTCGATAAGCAAGGTCGCGAAATCCCCGGGTCGTTACAGATTCGGCGGTTGCCTCAATGAGGAGGCGAAGGTCACAACCAACAAGGATAGTAGATCGTCGGATACCCGTCATCGGCATCCAGTGGGATGCGGAAAGACAAGAACTAAAACCATTAGACCATTCACCCTTCACTATCGGGGTACGGTGGTTGAGGGAAGATGCCAAAAGGATGTTTAGATTGTTTTCTTTAGGGGCATTCGTTTATCTCTTATAGTCTTTACTAGTTGAGGGAGGGACCGGGGTGGGGCCATAGCTACCGTGAAAACAGACCCTAGGAATATCTGTAGAGGCTCTTAAAGACGGGCCTGTACAGATATGGAAAAGCTCCCGACCGAGTTCTGTGTTTCTTGTATCGCCTTGCCACGGAACTCGGTGCACAATAGAGGACGTTCGATTAAGGCATCGAGCTACAATTACAGTACATACGTTGGACAGTCCAGATACATTTATGACTACTCTGGGTGATGTATCGTAGACTTGAGGGCATTACTCCGAAATGAAATCTGATTCGATCGATGGGGGCAGTCCATATGTTTACGTAGCATAGTAATGTCAGATATATGCGGAACTTAACATTGTTATATAGAGATCTGTACGTCACTCCGGCGTAGGATGAGGGACTGCATACATTTCTATGGTATTACGAGGGAGACCGTGCGAGTGGGATACCATGGGGTGTACCTCGGTATTGAGAGGTAGGTACATATATACCATATTAGGTAAATCCACTAGGAAGTAAATGGGTATGGCGTGTGTATAAGCGTTGAGTGTCATTAACCCAAGTAACCTAAAAATCAAGAAAATGTAATGGAATGGTATTTGTTGGGATAATTCTATTTCAGAGATACTAGTATTGGTGCGGTGCAGAGAAACGTATTTAAGAAGTGCAATATATTCTGTTCAAACTTATCGTGCTCAGTTCACACTTGTCCTTGTTATTGTTATCTTATTCTTCCAGTTTTTATATACCTGCCATGATACTTTTATTTATTTATATTTAAAAGTAACTGGACTCGCCAGACTTTACGTCTGACCCTTTTTATTTCCTCTTCTCTCTCTTCCGTTCCCTCTCCCCCCAGGTTCTCAGGGTGGAAGTGCTTAGAGTTGATTTGGATTCCTTCAGCTTAGCTTGGATTCTGGATATTGATTTAACGCTTTGACTTCTTCTCAACTCTCCTATGGCTTCGCAAGGGAAATATGGTTTTATGCTTTTGTACTCTAATATTTTTGGAAAGATAGATTATTAATGTAATTTGTTATTTCAAACTTATGATGTAAACTCAGTATTTGGGACCATGATGTTTTGATTCAAATAAAGTTTTAAATTCCGCAGCTATTTTACGTGTCTGTCTTGTGATATTATGTTCTTATTTACCTATAACGCTTCACGAAATTTAATGCATTCTATATAGAGTGATATTAACGGACGTGGGGTGTCACATTTGGTATCAGATCATATGGTTATAAGATCGGATAAAATATTTTGAAAATGGTTTTCAAAAAGATCTCAAAAACAAAGTATTTTAAAATGAAAAATCTGTTTTTGAAAAGCATATTTCCCAAAGCCATAAATATCTTCTCGATTCTCCGCTTGATTCATTTTCCTTTTTGTTCGGGGAACCGTTTCTTCCCGAAAGGGTATCCCTATTTCGGTACGGTTCCGTAGGCCTGTTAAAACTACGATACATGTCGAAGGGAAAAGAAGTGCCCAACCTCCATCTGTAGCCGCAGTAGTTTCACCTGTGGCTTATTTTCTCTCAAGCCTCGTAAGGATTTCCATGCGATGGAGGCAGCTTTCAAAAAACTTGTTAGCATGTTGCACAAGAATGGTGAAAAGGAGAATAAGGGAGCTGGGGCTAAGGAGCACAACCCAAAGATGAAAGAAGAAAAGAGGAAATACCATAATTACGAAATGGCGAGTCATCTGAAAAAGGATTGCAGAAAGAGGAAAGACGTTTGTTACCACTTTGGTAAGGCGGGACACCTTATTAAGGAGTGCCCAAAGAGACAAGGACAAGGCCAGAGGGCAGGAACTTCTAGAGGGCAAGTTAATGTTCTCATAGCCGGAGGATAGGATAGGAGTAGGAAAGTATCCATCGAAGGTCTGGTTTCTATTTCTGATCATCCTGTTGGGATTCTTTTTCTGGCGCTTCACGTTCTTTTATATCTAATCCTTTAGTTGAGTCTCTTCACCTAAATACTAGTATGGTTTTGGATCTCGTTATTGTCTCAAACCCCATTGGAGGTACGACTCATTTGTTGATGATTTGTTGGGGTTTGAGAATCTCTGTGTTAGGCGTCGAATTTGATTGTGATGCATATGTTCTTGATTTCATAAGATACAGTTTGATTCTAGGGATGGATTGGTTAACCATATATGGAGCCATTCTAGATTGAGATAGGAGGGTCGTTAGACTTCTGACTTGCTACGGAAAGACTCTCAAGATTTCTTATGACCCCAAAAGGGTCTGTCATGCTTAGTCTCCTAGAACCTCTTGATAGATCTATCGAAGATTTGCGATATGTACCAATAGTTGTGAGTATCCTGATGTTTTGATGAGGTTCGGCGTTTACCCCAGAGGAACGAGATTGGTTTCCGCATATACTTGGTGGACAATGCAAACTCAGTTGCATTGTTTGTGCGACATGCGACTCCTAAAAGAAAAGAGGGAACTTTGTAAGCAGGTAGGGGAGCTACTAGAGAAGAGGTTTGATAGGTGAATTATATCGGGATGGGAAACCTATTGAAGACAGTCCTTGAGGAAGCCCATCATTCTAAGATGACTATTCATTCAAGAGGCGATAAAATGTATAGAGTTCGAGGTAGTGGAGCCAAACTTGCGAGAGGAAGTGAAAGTAGAGAAGGAAGCAATGATTGGACGAGTTCCGACTTGCATACTTGGATCGGAGGTTAAGAAATTGTGCCACAAAGAAGTGAAGCTAGTAAGAGTGCAATGGGGAAAGGGCCGTGAGAATGCTACTTGGGAGGCTGAAGACAAGATTCGCGCTTCATATCCGTTCCTTTCCGAGAATATGTTCTTAACTTCTTTTTCCAAGCTTCGAATTAATACTTGTATCTATCGTTTGAATATCTCCTATCGATCGAGTCTTTAGGTAGAAAACTAATGAATGTAAACATGTATTTGAGACATGTTATGTTTGATGGATGCATGTATTTGCTAGTGATTGCTCGTGGATGCATACACACACACAATAAGCACTAGATCGGCTCAATCACTTACATATTGCATATGGATGTGTGTACATTTTAAATTTTTATGGATGAAAATAGGTGTATCGTTACATTGATGTTGCATTTGGATGGATGATTGTGCACACATATCGAACTTACATGGATTAGGATGATTTGCATACATTTTGGTTGCATGGCACAAACGTATATTGCATTAAGGAGGTCAACTGAATCACTAGACCGCCTGATCTTTCGCATTAGTTTACGGACATATACACACACTATTGCATATGTTCATAAAAGCATTAGAAATTCCTTAAGGACAATGGATGCATGTGATTGCTAGATGAATGTATGATTGTTGGATGTTAGGATATACGTTCTTCTTAACTTAGAGATTTCGGGGACGAAATCCTTTGAGTAGGGGAGAATGTAACACCCCGAAATTTTAACGACACTAAAGATGAGGAATTAAAGAATAATTAATGTGAAATACACTATTAACAATGAATTAAGGAAAACTTAATTAAATATTCAGAATTAAGTAAAACGGACCGCGCCATGCGTCTGTCTCGGAATTCTGGTGAAGATAGACATCAAGTATGCATAAAACGGACTTCGTATGAAGAAGTTATTAAGGTTTGTAGTTTCTATGCATATAAGGAGAATATGTGTATATATATATGCATAAATTAAACCAAAATTCAAAAATTCAAAGCTAGAAAATTCGGTGCGCAAACAGGGAAAGGGCCGACCGTTTGGGGTCGACCCAGGCTCTTAGGGGTCGACCCCGGGGTCGACCCAGGGGTCGACACCCATGAAGGGGGGTCGACTCCCCCTCAGACCTAGGAAGAATTCAGATTTCGAATGTGGACTTGTTTGTGGCTTGGTTCGTTGTTTCTAGGCTATAAAAAGGACCCTAAACCTAGGTTTTATTCATCCAGAAAAATGGTGGCGATGGCGGAGCTCTGCTGCAACGTAAATTGAATGGCCTTTTCTTCTCCAAATCCAATTCAGCAAAGATTATACAAATTCAGCGATTGCTACAACAAATCCAACGTGTTCTTTGCAGTAATTTGGATCTATTTCCTTAGATCTATTAACTATGAGTTTATGTTATTTTTATACCTAAATATTTAATTGATAATCATAAAATGTATATAGAAATTGGATATTGGATCTATGCCTATACAAGTTCTATTATGACATAAATATCAGATCTTCCTTTATATGTTCATACCGCCACCATGTTAAATCTTATCATAATATATCTATTCAGTTTTATGCCTATTTCTGTCAGTTTATTATTGATTCGTCATTATGCCAGTTTTGATTCTCTTCTTCCCCTCTTTTCTCTTTTATTTTTATATAGCCAGGCTACCTTCGAGCCTAGGTCTAACGTTGAAATATGCGAACGTGAGAAATTGGGAATGATTGGGAAAGACATAATTTAGGGCATAATTGGTATTGGAAAATATGAATATATATTTGGGCATAAAATTTGGAAATATACAAATATGGATTTGGGAATATATATCGTGTTGGATAATGTGAATATGAATTTAGGCATACATTGGAAAATATGATTTGGGCATAAATTGGAACATGTGTAAAATATGGTTTGGAATATGATTTGGGCGTAAATTGGAACATATGTAAAATAGGATTTGGCATATGATTTAGGCGTAAATTGCAACATATGTAAAATATGATTTGGCATATGATTTGGGCGTAAATTGGAACATATGTAAAATAGGATTTGGCATATGATTTGGGCGTACATTGGAACATATGTAAAATATGATTTGGCATATGATTTGGGCGTAAGTTGGAACATATGTAAAATAAGATTTGACATATGATTTGGGCGTAAATTGGAATATATGTGAATATGAATTTGGGCATAACTTATGCTGAAATATGTGAATATAAACTAGGAACATAAATTAGCAAATATGTAACGACCCAGAATTTCGACAACGGGAATATAGAGTTAATTAAAGGATTAACTATTAATAATCAATTTTAATATTGATAACTAAGTTAGAAATTTGAAATCAAGTGTATGGTTGAGCATGAATTGGATTCAATATTAAATTCAGAATGGTTGGTTGTGAATGAAATATTTATTGTTAAATATTTGAATTGAATTTGATTGAGTTGAATTTGGAATTCCGTTGAAAAAAAATATAAACGATCGAATATATAAAAAAATAAACGTCACGGACATTAAATACATTGGAAATTTTATTATTTAAATATATGTAAATTTGGTTGTTGTATCTATGTATATTCGTGAGTATAAAAGAGATTGAGTTTAACGTTTCAAAATTTTGAATTGAACAGAGTTATTGGTGAACAAGCGAGATAAAATCAGTAATTTAAAATTTAAAAATAACGTTGTATTCAAATAGAGTTGGTTTACAACCAGAATAATTTTATTGAAATCAGAATACGAAGACGTAGTAGAACGTCAAATTTCATTGCGTTTAGAGATTTCGTTGGCGGTACGAATTTAGAGCGTTACACGGTAATATTGTAGTAGGATGTAATATAAAATTTAAACCAAATTTATACCTACCGCAGGTAAATTTTTCGTCACCCTATACTCTGAATGCACTGCGTTACCCTAAGCCTATGACATTACTTTGTTCTTATCCTCATCTGACTGCTTCTTCAGTAAGCTTCTCCACTCTTTTATATTTCCACGCCCTCTTTCATTTCCAACCAAGGGATCATTTCTTTTCCTTTGTAATTTAATGGCATCCTACTCAAATCCTCTCCGCGGAAAAATCATACCTTTTTCCCATTTACAAATAGCAGAAGCCTAAATCCCTTCTCCCCCAAAATTTAAAATGGCTCCACTCTTAAATCAAAATCAGGTTTTTCCCCCCAACTTCCCCAAAATAATTTTTTTCCTAAATTAAATCAGTTTCCCCAATTTTTTCCAAATCAGTTTCTTCCCCTCCATCACCGAAGAACGCTGCGAAGGGCTACTAGGCTCGCAACAACGTTTCCCTCCACCCTTTGACAATCGCTCTTTTCCCCGAGGCCGTATCGAAGTGAAGACGGACACTTGTGAGGCAAGGCAACACCTCTTTTCGAAAGCCGATCCCTCCATGTTTAATCGCTGCTAGCGCGCGTCACATTCAAACTCGCTCCTACAGGTAAGTTATCTCACTCACGATTAATTTTAATTCAAGCATTTTGACTACAATATAAACTAATTCGAATTAGATAGAATTGGGTTTGATTTGTTGTGGGTAGCTACTCTTGTTGCTGTAGTACAATTTTTGATCTACCTAAAAATCGTTTATGCTAATGCGGCCCCTTTATGAAAACTGAGAACATAGATATTGGAATGGGTACTACAGTTTGATTTTAGATTGTGTCGTTGCTTGCCACTTATGCGTATGGTTTGGTGTTTATACTTAGTTATACTTGGTGGTCCGGCTGTCTTTAAAACCCGAAATACATTTATATTTATATTTATATATGTATATACGTATATATACATATTAATAGGCGTATGTGTGTATCGGCATATAGTTGTGTACAAAATTTTCAGCTAGATGCTAGTTGGTCCACCTGCTATTACCTGTAGCCGTGGAAAAAGAGAAAATGTTAGTTTTGAAATTGGTATCTAAAAGATACATATCATTTGAGAACTTATCTGCTACAAGATCTAATATGTGAAGTATAGAGATAAGCGGATCAAAGTTCAAGATTTAAAACTTCAGTGTATATTTAATAATCTAAAAATAATAACCCAATGTATTGATGTCAACCAATATTTGATATTGAATTTCAGAACAAATTTTATCTTATTACAGTACCAGCTAGCATAGCAGTTTATACCTGAATTTGATATTGAATTTACTTGGCGACTTTGTATACCTTTTAACCTTATCAGCCAGTCATTTCTACAAAGAAGACTGTTTATCACTTTTATATGTGACTCTTGGTTACAAGTTCATTAACATTTAGCACATGTTCACAAACTATCATTTTAAAAATGACTAGGCGAACCATGTTGCAGTGGACCAATTAAACAATTGGTTTTAAAGTAAAAAGTAGAGAGAAAGAAAATAAGAGAACAACAAATCAATGCATTAGTATTACCGGGTTCGGAACCATAAGAATTTCCCCGTTATAAGCTGGCCATTATTATATATAACTTGTTGACTTGTTGGATCAATTTGATCATTTAGTTGATCATGTAGCTAGCCAAATGACATGAATGCTATTGTGACGCAGATAAGGTGACAATGGCGGTGGCTTGCCATTTTAAGTTAACTCGTTCTTGCAAATGAATAATATGAAAGAAACTTTAATTTCTGCAATAAAACGACAAGATTGTCACAGTCTTATTTGTTTGCGACTTATTTTAAAAAAAATGGAAGGAAACACTTGTTTCATAATATATAAACCTGAAGACAACTGTTTGGGTTTGGCCATGTTTTATTTGAGTCGACACTTGGAAAATACTTGAATAGCTGTTTGATTAGTTGTCACTTTTGAATATACTCATGTGCCTTTAAGGCTAACCTGAAATGTTATGTTTTAAGTTCACATATACATGTTGTCCTTGTAAAAATGACAGTTGCATCAACATATTGGCATGTGCACCATGGTTTGTTACGTAAATCTGTAAGAAATTTTACCTCGAATATTGGCACTGAAGCAACATAGATGTTTCAAGTTGAATAACAGTGAAAAACTTGAAACATAAGATAAGCGATGTATGAAGTGAAACTAGTGACTCTGCAGTTTTAATTTGAGATTCAAATACGGTAACGTAGTCCGGATGTGTTCCTTTTACAATGAAAATCATGTTAACCGACGATTAGATATGTATTTGCAAACAACAAAAAATATTAACGAATTCCCACTAGGAATACAAGAAAAGATCTGCTTGTAAATTTTGAGAATTACCTATAATTCATTTTACCTGTAGTTCATAAACTGTTATCATTTGCTCATGTTACATTCCAACTCTTATCCTCTAATAATGAGGATGAGGCGTCAAAAATGGTTATACATCTCATGCCACCATAACTGTAACAACCCGAGTTTCGACAGACCGAATTTTTCAAATTCGATCCATCGAGACCCGAGTTGGATGCTTTGGTATCCTGCAGAAAAAGATAGAGAAAAAAAATATGTCATAACTCGTAAAGCATCTCACAGCGGAAGGAATTAAAATATAATATATTCAAAAATAACTTTACCTTATATATATCATACTGTCTAACCAGTATCCATAGTTATATCATCTCTGCCTTGAACCTAAACTGGAAGTATGTAATGAGGAAGGGGTCAGAACATAAGTTCTGTGTGAGTGGACTTAGAATAAACTTTTGTGTAATACTACTTATACCATTCAGTTATATTTTCTTAGCTTATTAGGTTATTCGCGATATTAGCTCTCTAGGCTATACTCATGTCTCACTAGTAGGTTAACCTAATACAACGTATATGTAGATACCCCCAACTCGTCTAATCCTTTTCCATGTATAAATACAGTCCCTTGCCGTATGTCATACGGGCTTCATCATGTAAATATATACTACTTTAGTGTAGTGCCACCATTCTTGAAATCGTTTGGACTGCCGCTCTCGATCTTGCTAGATTCTGTGTATCATCTAGATCTAATCTAAGGTATACTATCGAGCACTTCTTAGATTCAACCAGGGTTTACGCTACCCAAGGCCACTGGGGTTTATGCTACCTATTGAACGCTTCTCGGATTTAGGGTTTACGCGACCTAGGTCCAACTAGGGATTATGCTACCTATTGAACGATGCCCCTTAGTCTAGGACACACTACCCAGAGTGATAAGTGTTCCTAGACTTGACGTCCTAATCGTATCGTCTACGTGCTAGATATCTAGTTGCACATGTCCTCTATATGTGCTGCCCGAGTCCCGTGGCAGGGCTAATCAAAAAACACGGGACTCGGTCGGGAGCTTTAAGTTATCTGCCAATGCAGATGCTAAGGTCTGTTTTTCCAGTGGCTATGGTCTCACTTGACCCCTCCCTTAACTAATGAAAGGCACACCTTGAAAAATGAGAACTATACGCAGGCCCCTCTATGCCCCACAAACCTATTGGCCAACCTCACCCATAACTAGATAGCAAGTATATGGTCTTTTGGAGTTCTCCGCCTTTCCGTTTTACGTATCTCGACTGACTCAAGATGGTAGGTAGACGACGAGTCGCTATCACAGGGCCACTTGTCTCGCTGAATCATGCTGATCCATCCTAGTCTTTAGGTTGCCCTATATTGCAACCAAGGCATACTCTTGGTTCTTCTAACGCAGACCTTAACCTCTTTGAGCCCAGGCGGATCATATGCATTCTCACAGAGGGATACCAAGAGTACCCTCACGTCCCCTCGAAGCTGCGTGCTTCGTAACCCAATTCGTTGGAGCCTTCTTCATGATCAGACGGACGTTCACTCCTTCTCGTGTTCTACTTGAATTTCTTGACTAAGGTTTACTACTTAGTTCTCTTAACTAAGGTTTACCACTTAGTTTCCTGAATAGTTCGTTTTCTTAACTAAGGTTTACTACTTAGCCCTCTTAACTAAGGTTTACTACTTAGTTCTCTTTCTCGTTACTTAGTTATCTTAACTAAGGTTTATTACTTGGTTCTCTTAACCAAGGTTTGATACTTAGTTTCTGTTACTTAGTTCTCTTTTTAACTAAGGTTCGTTACTTAGTTCCTTTTTAACTAAGGTTTATCAATGAATTCAAACATGACTTGAGTTTTCTGTATCAAACGATAGTGTACGGGTGTTTTCCCATATTTTCAACTTAGATTAACTTATTTCATAGTATAAGTCGTCCCACCCTTCAAGTCTTGTATTATATCTTAAGTCATAATCTTCCCTTGTCCCTAGGACAAGTTTTACATATTTAATTCAAGTTTATAATAGGTAGTTATCATTCCCCCATTACTGTGTCGTTAATTTTAGGTTTGACTTAACCCTTCCTTTTACTTAACCCGCTACTTAAACTTTACCCAATTCAATTTGTAATGCCATAACGGGTCCCCTTTGGTTAAGCATTATTTACTTATGTCTTACATGTTGCCCATGTCCCACTTAACCTCTTTTATTATTGTATCCATGTCTTACACATGCTGTACTACGGTTAAGTCCACCTTAGTCATGTTTTACTTCATGCATCTTACTATAGTTAAGTCCACATTTACATGTTTTACATGTCTTGTCTTACTATGGTTAAGTCCATATTTACATGTCCTATTTTACATGTCACCCACTTAACCCTCTAACCATACCCATGTCACCCACATGTCTTATTATGGTTAGTATTCTTTAATTCATTCATTATGATGAACGGTGCATGACCTCCCACATTAGACCGAACACTTTGTGGCTGCTAGATTTGTCGGGCGGTTCCGGGCAATCTTACACCACAAAACGGGTCTAACCTCGTGTCACCAACCATTACGCCTACAATTCATGCCTTTGACCTCTCACATTAGACGTCCAATTGTGGCAGCTGGATTTGCCGGGCGGTTCCGGGCAGTCTTACACCACAATTGCGCCTAACCTCGTGTCAAATGTTCATTAACATCGTATTTCATCCGAACCCCAATTTTCATGTTATGTGCTTCCAATTCAACATATAGTCATGTTTATAATTTTGCCTATTCCAACTTGTCACTAATTACATATTAATTAGCCTTAATTACAAATTTCAATTATAGGGAATTTCATCAATTCCATGTAATTCCTACCCAAATATGCCAATTTCATATATATATATATATATGTACATATATATATATATATTCCAATTATCCAAAATATCCAATAATACTCACTTTCACCTTTTAGACTTATTTTACAAATAAATTTCACCAATCCATGTTATCAAATTACATGCCGTTCATACCAATTTATTCATATTAAATTATACCAATACCATAGTCAATTAGAATTATTCCCAATTTGCATAAATTTAATATTGCAATATAATTATGTCCATATTACAAATCGTACACAAATCCTTCCAAACCATATTATGCCCAAACATGTAAATTTCCAATGTCCAATTATACCTAATTTCATATAATCCATATCCAATGAATTTGTGTCAAACTTACTTAAATCCACATTATAGATTACATTCCTCGACTGTATAAAATAGATTATGCCCAATATATGAGATAACAATTGTTATGCCACAAACCCCAAAATTACGAATTATGTTCTTCGATCGCATAAAATAAGTTATGCCCCAATATTTTCATATTTCAACCGTACGTATACATAATAAGATTTCGTCTAGGTTCGAGATAACCTAGATCTCAAAAATAAAAAAGGGCAAGAGAATAAAGGAACAATTATTTTAACATAAATTTTGCATTGAATTTATAACTGGGGAAATGAGGAACGATAGTAATAGTATTATACAAAATTTTATCATAATTCCACTCACAGTGATTTTTGTGCTTTAATCCATAGATCTTGGATTGATTTCCCTCCTTTTTGTGTTGCATAGCTTGAATTTCAGATCTGGATTTCTTTTATGTTCTTGCGCAATACTTGAATCTCCCCTTTATTTTGTTCGTAGTAATAGAATTCCTCAATCTAATTCTTTTTAAATTTAAGAATAGTTTTGTGAGAGAAGAATATATTGGAGATTTAGTGGAGAGGAAGAAGAATTTGAGTTAGAGCAGAGCCATCGCGTTGCCATGATTTTAGTGAAGATTACAAAGGGTCCAGGGGTGTTTATATAGATGCTCAAGACCATATCGTACGCACAGCGCTGTGTCAGCATTGAACCCAGTTAAGAAAATAGTCCAGGTTCGCAGATGAATCTAGCCAAATATTATTGTACACGCAATGCTGAGTCAGCATTGGGTCCCACAAGCTGTTTTGGCGCAGAAATTTGAATTTCGAATGTTTGAATTGTTTTGGCGTAGAAATTTGATTTTCGAACTTTTGAATTTCTTGAATTTATTTAACTGTTTTATTCACATGAAATATTCTTATATGTATACAATTCCTCTAACAACCATTTTACGCGTATATATATACGCACAACTTTCATTTTATTTTCAAAATTCAAACAATATTGCACCGCTATTTAATTCTCTCCATATTTCATTTACTATAGCCTTATCTTAAATTTTATCTTTCGTATACATATATTTCTGCATATATATATATATATATATATATATTCTCATATATATACATATATTTTCTTTATTTCCTTATATGTACGTTCTTATCCTTTCAAATTTTGAATTTGTATATGTACATATATTTGTATGCTCAGTTGGCCCTCTCTAAAACAGAGATAAAAAATTATGCCGCCGCCGGGGTTTGAACCCCCGACCTCTATGTTACAAATCCAATGCCTTAACCAACTGAGCTACAAAGTCTTTTGTTAATAAGTCTTAGAACAATGATAATTATTGTTCTCTCCTTACTTCTCTTTTTCATGTTAGTTACAATACTTAAATTAAACCATTGCATGAATCTTTTTTTCTTTTAATGCTAATGCATTATGTTTGCAAATCAGTGCATGCAACATATTTACATCGCATGCAACCAATCCTTTCTTTCTTTCATATATTAATTAATTTTCATTATACATCACCATTATTTACCTATCCTTGTATATATATATATACACACACATTTCTATACATTTTTAATTATATTAAAAATGCGGGGTGTTACATTCTCCCACCCTTAAAGAATTTCGTCCCCGAAATTCGATAAGAGTAAAATAGATAATCCCTCGCAATATCCATCCATCAAGTGTGCATCCAATTGTTGCAAACATTGTGCACATGTGCAAAGTGAGATACATCATAGTAAAGTATGTATGCCTAATTTGGATCCACCTATGTGCATGCAAATTTTTAAAAACTCTTTTTAAAACATGATGCTCACATCCTAAATATACTTGCAGTTCTATATGAATGCAACATTTTTGAAAAATCAAAACATTTTTCACCCAAAGTTTCCCATACTCTTACAAAATAAGAGCATAGTTCATCCAATTGTCGCATCCAAAACCCTACCAACCATCATTAAATTCGAAATTTAGAAAAAACTAATTTTCCAAATTCGATTTCTTTTGTTACGAAAACGGAAAAACTCACATCCTCCGTTTTCTTTTCTAATTGTACTTGGGTTTTTACATAACTATTCTATAAAGATTTCCTATTTTCCTGTCCAAGCACAACTACATAAGAAAGCCTTCTTTTCTATTTCATCTTATCTTGGAGTAATTTCATACTTATGTAACACCCCGCGAATTCTATAACTGTGAAATTCACAAATTAAAGTATAATCAAATTCAAATCAAAGAACTAAGGGAAACGGGATACGCCATTGCGTTCGTCTCGGAAAAATACGCGAAATAGAGTCCGAGTTTTCGAAAAACGGAGTCCGTATGAAGAAGATATGGCCTTCGGAAGTTTCTGAATTAAGTTTAAAATTCAAACAGAATAAAATAGCTCAGAAAATCAAGTTTAAAATTCCAAAATGGGGCCCAATGGGCCAGGGCGGAAAAACACCCGCCTAACACACCCAGGTCGACTGGGCTGTCGACCTGGTCTAGCCAGGTCGACAGGGCTGTCGACAGGGCCGTCGACAGGCATGTCGACCTGGTCCAGAGCCAGGTCGAACCCAGCCCAACCTGGCTGGCCTATTTTATGTTGGTCGATTTTCTGCAGTCTGCTTTGTCATTAGGGCTAGGTGGCAGGCTCTAATTGGTCTCTCCTTAGGATGAATGGCTACGATCAATCCAAGCAACATCAATGGTCCTAATCAGTTCATAACCTCTATAAAAATGACCCTAGACTCAACCCTAATCTATTCATTCAAAAATAAGAACAAAGCCGCCATGTTGCTGAGGAACGACTGAGAATAGCCACCAATTGGAGAGAGAGGATTAGGAGGCAAATTCTAAGGCATAAAGCAACTCAATCAAATCAAATCGCATCTTCAAATCCCTAAATTTGAGAATTCGCCACACCATTGTAAGTAGAGTATTATTTTGGTATGAACAAATAACTGTGTTGGTTTGTATACTTGATTGTGGTGATAAATAATTCATAATTTGTGCGTTACGATGATTCTTATCGATTTGGAATATTGTATACGTTTGGATATTCTCGAATTATGTTATTCATTATAAAAAACTACATGCGGTAGTTTTATGCAAGTATACGTTTGGAATATTCGCAAATTATGTAATCCTTGTTGAGGCTACATGTATGTAGTTGTTTAATTGAAACTCATGCAAGTTTGGGGTTTTGCTACTATGCCATCATGATGTATATTTTTGTACATAAATCATTTTGTACGTAATTGGAACAAGTTTGGTTGTTATAGTTCATATGAAACTATGTTGAAATTTTGGCACCATGATTTATGTATTAAAACATGCTTTTGTACTAGAAAACCTATTTGCAAACTTATGAATATGACTAGGCTATGATTGATATTTGGTATAATTGAAATCCATGTTAAGTCTATATTGTTTACAAGAATTATATGATGACATATGTGGTACATAGCTAGGTTAGATTCAAAATCCCTTTTTGCAAGTTTGCATGACTAAAGTAAAAATCATGATTTCATGTTAGAAATATTTATGCCATGGTTATGTGGACAAATTTAACTATACTTTTGTATTAGTCACAAAAGTAGACACCTTTGTAAACATGTAGTAGTCTCATGAACATGATTTGCTTATGTTTGACATTATGCCTGAATAGAAATATAGGTTTATGTTATAGTTAAGCCTATGTGTCGATAGTGATATTCTTAATTTAACTACAAGTTTACATGGTTTGATTCATGTCACTTATGCTTTATGACCAAAATATATGTCACTACTATGCAAGTACACCAGTTTCTATTTTGTATTTCCAACGTCATATTGCAAGTTCATGCGTTCACATTCCCCTTTTTGTGTATGTAATCACGCTTTAAGCCTCCCCTTTCCGCATGGCTAAGTTGGGCTTAAAAAGGCTAAGCCCAACATATATATAATAAACGGACGTGTTAAACGGGGGAAAATAATGTTGGGTTAAAATTACTAATGAATGAAAATATAAAATAGAAGGGCCCAAATTCAGGTATGGGTTGGGCCCATGATTGGTGTAACCTTTACACCATTAACTTAATAATGGGCCGCAAATATTTACATATAAGAAAATAAAGAAGAAAGACAAAATATGTAAATGTAGAACATACGATGTGTTTAACCCGAGGTTGGATTGAGTTGTGATGTAAACCTGCCCGGAACCGCCCGGCTGTCCAGTAGTCACAACAATACCTATCCAATGTGGGAGGTTAAACATGGAGCCCAATAAGGACCCGAGGTTAGACTGAGTTGTGGCGTAAGACTGCCCGGAACCAACCGGCAACAGGCAGCCACAACAATACCTGTCTAATGTGAGAGGTCAAGGCTTTAATAAGACAATTAAAGCTGAGTCAGGATTGTTAGGATTAAGTGGACTAAAAACTTAATCAAAACGAAACATGCTAAACTAAACGGACTGGTGGGGGTTAGGTTAGAAAACACTTAACCAACTTAGCATGTTGGCTAGAGATAGAAAACCTGGTAACGGGGGGACCCTTTTCAGCAGTAACCCTAAAAGGTGTATCAGGATACCCTGAAACTAGGCAGGGTGGGGCATGATTACTGGGCTGATTGTAAGAGGTCAAATCGACGGCGGGGGTGTAGCAGTGTAGGTTCTAACGGGGTGCGGGCGTGCACACACTCCGGCGCAGAAAAATAAAGCACTGGGCACCAGTAGCATACCTGTGCATTCTAAGGTTGTGTCGGGCCGCCGCCATGGGACTTGATACACCCCATGGTGGGACCAGCATAGGTAACTACAACATCGGGGGCCGTAAGACACATGTAACTATGCGAGTAGGAGCCGATCATCATAGAATGGATCATATCACCCTGATTATGGGGTGCCAGTTGGAAACTAGTTTATATGGGTTCAGAGATTTACATGGGGTACGATAGTATATTCGACCCAAGACAACTTAACCAAGTTTATAGTGCTTTCCCACCTCTTGTTTATACTTATCATACCCAGTTCTTTATTCATAGACAGAATAGTACTAGACTTACTCAGGCTTTATGTCTGACTCTACTTTTCTTTCGTCTTCTTTTCTTCCGTTTCCCCCCCAGGTCCACAGGGAGGGAACACTGCAGCTTGACCAGCCTTAACATCCAGCTTGAAGAAGAGAAATGTATTGCTTGGACCTTTTCGTTTGAAACTATGGCTTTGGACAACCACTATGGGGCCTTTGCAGTTTATCTATGTTTTATTTATGCTTCTTTAAATAATGTAATCAAGACAGATTATGAAAGTGTTATGTTTTTGGAAAAGATGTAAGACAATTATGGTGATGTTGTTGTAGCACGTATTTGCTTTTATGAAATAAAAGTTGTTGTTTTTCCGCTGTTTACAAATATGTGTTCTTATATCTGTCTTGTATATCTGTGACTTATACTTATAAACCTCCACCAAAATTAGGGCATTCCCTTTGAGAGTGACCCTAACGGAGGTGGGGTGTTTCACTTGGTATCAGAGCATAGGTTTACTAGATAAGATAAAAAGTTTTGAAAAATTATTTTCAAGAAGGAAATTTAAAGAAGCATTTTTAAAAGAAAAATATTATCTTATTTTAAAAAGGCAAAGTCCACTCCCCAAAGCCATAGGTACTATCTCTTATCCTTCGTTTTGAATCTATCCTTTTTGTTTCAGCATGTCTGAAGATCTTAACTTGCCGGAAGGGGTGCCAATACCTGGTTGGTTTAGACGGTTCTTAGAAGCAAGAGCCACTCAGCCAGGTCCTACCGTTCCTCCTCCCCCAGCTGCCGGAAATCATCCAGCTGCACCGGCACCTTTTCCTCCACCTCCTCCACGGGGAAACACGTTTGCTAAGATATGTAAAGATTTTAAAGCTATGGGAGGAAAGGATTTCCATGGAACTGAGTCCTTCGTGGCAGCTAGAAATTGGCTGAAAGAAACGGAGGACCTATTCATCATCTTTGAGGTAGAGGATAGACAAAAAGTACCATTGGCAGTATGGCTATTGAAGGGCGAGGCTTCCTACTGGTGGGAAGTCACTAATGCTGAAAGACCAGTGGAGACATGGGAGGACTTTAGGGCAAGGTTTGAGACTAAATTTCTCTCAGATGCGGAAAGAAGTTTGCAGTTGGAAAAATTCTTATTTCTTAAGCAAGGGGACAAGACAGTCAGAGAGTATGTGAATCAGTTCGATGAGCTGGCTAGGTTTGGGCTTGACCTAGTCAACACCCCGCACAAGAAGGCTCTCCGTTTCGTCAAAGGGTTGAATGAGCCATTACACAGTTTGGCCATGACCCATATACCCATGGGAGCCACGTATGAAAGATTGGTGCAAATGGCATTGCTGAATGAAGAGGATAAGGGCAAGAAGGAGACAAAGGCAGAAAGCTCTCAAGGGAAGAAAGAAGGTTTGCAGCCTAAGAAGACAGACTTTAAGAAGGGCGGGAAAGGCAACAAAGAGAAGAGGAAGTGCAATTTCTATGGCAAAGTGGGACACTTAGTTAAGGACTGCCGGAAAAAGAAAGCCAAGGAGAATGGTGGGTGCTTTTCTTGCGGTGAGACAGGCCACAGGGCTAAGGACTGCCCAAAGAAACGAGGACAGGGGCAGAGGGCTGGATCCACCCCAGGGGCACAGGTTCATGTGCTGGAAGCGCCACCTCTGCAACAGCGAGGTATAAATACTTCTGTAGAAAGTGTAGTTTATCTTTATGATCACCCCGTCCGCACTTTATTTGACTCTGGCGCATCACACTCCTTTATCTCGTCTGCTTTAGTAGAATCTCTGCACCTAAAAACTAGTATGGTAGAGGACCCCTTAATTGTTTCAAACCCAATTGGGGGCCCAGCTCATTTGTCTATGATCTGTTTGGGATTGAAAATCTCTATTCTAAGTGTAGAATTTCAATGTAGTGCCTTTGTTTTGGGCTTTTCGGGTTATGGTTTGATTTTGGGTATGGATTGGCTATCCAGTAATGGGGCCATCCTTGATTGTGAGAAAAGGGTTGTTAGGCTCCTAACCCAGCTCGGTAATACTTTGGAAATTTCTTGTAATCCCTCGTATGCGGTTATGCTTAGTTATCTTGAATCGCTAGATGCCTCTGTTGAAAATTTGCAATCAGTTAGAGTGGTCCGGGAATATCTGGATGTCTTCGAAGAGGTGAAGGGCTTGCCTCCGAAGCGGGAAATAGACTTCCGCATATATCTTGTAGATAATGCAAAGCCCGTTGCGTTGCCCGTTAGACACATGGCTCCACGAGAAAGGAAAGAGCTCAGTAAACAGATTAAAGAGATTCTAGAAAAGGGGTTCATTAGGAGGAGCATTTCAGAATGGGGCGCTCCAGTGGTATTCGCTACAAAGGCGGATGGATCACTCCGTCTATGTGTTGACTATAGGGAGCTCAACAAGCTAACGAAAAAGAATAGGCACCCTCTCCCTAGAATTGACGATTTATTTGACCAGCTTGTAGGAGCGTCTGTTTTCTCCCAACTCGATTTAGCAACCGGTTTTCATCAGCTAAGGGTGGCTGAAGATAGCATCGATAAAACGGCATTCAGAACCCCAGACGGCTTCTTTGAATGGCTTGTCATGCCTTTCGGCTTGACAAATGCACCTGCTTACTTCGTGGACCTGATGAGTAGGGTATTTAGAGATTTCCTCAACAAATTCGTAGTGGTCTTCGTAGATGATATCCTTATCTTCTCAAAGAGTGAAGAGGAACATGCTCAACACTTAAGGGCAATCATGGAAACTTTGCGAGTCCATCAACTAAAAGCCAAATTCTCCAAATGCCACTTTTGGAGGGAAGAGGTGAGGTTCCTTGGGCACATAGTATCCAAACAAGGGTTAGCGGTGGACCCTGCTAAGGTAGTGGCGGTACAAGATTGGAAGACACCAAGGAATGCAACTGAGGTCCGAAGCTTTCTAGGACTAGCAGGTTTCTATCGAAAATTCATAAGGGATTTTGCGAAAATCTCAGCTCCGCTCACGAAATTGACCAAGAAGAATCTAGTGTTCAATTGGGACTTGGATTGCGAATTTGCTTTCCAACGACTGAAAAGGGCTCTCACAACAGCCCCAGTTTTGACACTGCCAGATGGGAGCAAGATGTTCACTGTTTATACGGATGCATGTGGGACAGGGCTAGGCGCCGTCTTAATGCAAGAAGGAAGGGTAGTAGCTTATGGCGGGAGGCAGTTGAAAGTGCACGAAAAGAACTACCCAACACACGACCTTGAGTTAGCCGCCATCGTCTTTGCACTCAAGTCTTGGCGACACTATCTCCTAGGTGAGAAGTTCGAACTTTACACTGACCATAAATCGTTGAAATATCTTTTCTCGCAGAAGGATCTTAACTTGAGGCAACAAAGATGGATGGAGTTTCTTGCCTCGTACGATTTCGAAATCTCCTACACTCCGGGCAAAGGCAACGTAGTGGCAGACGCGTTGAGCCGAAAGAAATTGACCCTAAGCCCGTTGTTTGTTGAAAGACAAAGCCTAGAGTTTATAGCCAGCTTCGACTTTAGGCCTTCCTCCGATTTCGTACCGGGCTTGCTAGCATCTCTCGAAGTGCGCCCAACTTTAGTGGATTCAGTAGGGACAGCACAACGCGAAGACCCTCAGCTTGTGGAAACAATTGATAGGCTAATTAGGGGTGAGACTTCAAGTCACCTCAACAGATACTCCATCGACGATAAGGGTTTGCTAAGGCGAGACGGAAGACTATGCGTCCCACAGACAAAAGATTTAATAAAGAAGGTTCTCGAGGAAGCACATCACTCCAAGATGACGATACACCCAGGCGGAGATAAAATGTACAAAGATATAAAAAGGACTTTCTTCTGGAACGGCATGAAAAAGGACGTGGCAGAGTTCGTTTATAAGTGCATGGTGTGCCAACAGGTTAAGGCGGAACAGAAAAAGCCTGGCGGACTGCTACATCCTCTGGAGGTCCCGCAGTGGAAGTGGGATAGCATCTCAATGGACTTCATCGATGGGCTGCCTAGGTCTAGGAGAGGCAACACTAGCATTTGGGTAATAGTGGATAGGCTTACTAAAAGCGCCCACTTTTTGCCTGTCAAAAGTAAAAGAACTGCCTCATCCCTAGCATCACTTTACCTCAAAGAAATCGTTCGACTCCATGGAATACCATCTAGCATTGTTAGTGACCGAGACCCCATCTTCACCAGTGAGTTTTGGCGGAGTCTGCAAGAAGCAGTAGGAACGCAGTTATGCTTGAGCACAGCCTATCATCCCCAAACCGACGGCCAAACAGAGAGAGTGAACAGAGTTTTGGAAGACCTTTTAAGACTGTGCGTCCTTGACTTCGGAGGGACATGGGAAGACCACCTTCCTTTGGTGGAATTTGCCTACAACAACAGCTATCAAGCAACCATCGGAATGGCGCCCTTCGAAGCTTTATATGGAAGACCGTGCCGATCGCCCACTTGTTGGTGGGAGTCTACTGATAAGCTCATACTTGGACCAGATATGATCCGAGAGACTTCAGAGAAAGTAGACTTAATACGAAGAAGGATGAAGACGGCCCAAGACAGACAAAAGTCCTATGCCGACAAGAGAAGGACCGACCTTGAATTCGAGGTTGGAGACAGAGTTTTTCTCAAGGTATCACCACTAAGAAACGTTGTTCGTTTTGGAACCACAGGAAAGCTAGCACCAAGGTTCGTAGGGCCATTCCCTATCATCGAGAAAATTGGGAAAATGGCCTATAGATTAGAGCTACCCGAGAAGTTGGCTGGAGTCCACAACGTTTTTCACGTTTCACATCTCCGAAAATGTCTACATGAGTCTGCTGAAGTGGTAGAGCCAAATATCCTCGAAGAGGCCGAAGTGGAACGCGAAGCAACCATAAGAAAAGTTCCAACCCGCATACTAGGAACGGAAGTGAAGAAGCTACGCAACCGCGAAGTCAAACTCGTCAAAGTTCAGTGGAGCGACGCCGAGGGAGACGCGACTTGGGAAACTGAAGCTAGAATACGCACTGCCTACCCTTTTCTTTTCGAGGGTACATCCTTGATCTTTCTTTTTCCTTAAGTTGCGCTTTTATCTATCTTTTTAGGTATATTTCCTCGACCTTATCTTTTAGGTAGAAACCCTTTGGATGAAAACATGTAATTGAAACATGTTATGGATGATGGTTGCAAGTGGTTGCAAGTGATTGCTAGTGGTTGCTCGTGGTTGCATATACACACACAATCTAGGTTTTAGATCGGCTCAGTGACTTCATATTGCATATGCATATATGTTTGCCTTCGTATATGGTTGAACTTTAATGTGTTGTCACATGGATGTCGCATTTGTATTGAATGATTGTGCACTCATGTAGAATCAAGAATAGGAAAATTTGCATACATAATGGATTCATGACACTTACATAATTCGCATTAAGGAGGTCAACTGAATCAGTAGACCACCTGATTTTGCATTAGATAAGTACATGTACACACACACTTCGCATATGATCATGAAGCATTAGAAGTCTCTTAAGGACAATGGATGCTCGTGTTTGATGGATGAGTAGATGGATGATTGGATGTTAGGATATACATTCCTCCTAACTTGAAGATTTCGGGGACGAAATCCTTTTAAGTGGGGGAGAATGTAACACCCCGCGAATTCTATAACTGTGAAATTCACAAATTAAAGTATAATCAAATTCAAATCAAAGAACTAAGGGAAACGGGATACGCCATTGCGTTCGTCTCGGAAAAATACGCGAAATAGAGTCCGAGTTTTCGAAAAACGGAGTCCGTATGAAGAAGATATGGCCTTCGGAAGTTTCTGAATTAAGTTTAAAATTCAAACAGAATAAAATAGCTCAGAAAATCAAGTTTAAAATTCCAAAATGGGGCCCAATGGGCCAGGGCGGAAAAACACCCGCCTAACACACCCAGGTCGACTGGGCTGTCGACCTGGTCTAGCCAGGTCGACAGGGCTGTCGACAGGGCCGTCGACAGGCATGTCGACCTGGTCCAGAGCCAGGTCGAACCCAGCCCAACCTGGCTGGCCTATTTTATGTTGGTCGATTTTCTGCAGTCTGCTTTGTCATTAGGGCTAGGTGGCAGGCTCTAATTGGTCTCTCCTTAGGATGAATGGCTACGATCAATCCAAGCAACATCAATGGTCCTAATCAGTTCATAACCTCTATAAAAATGACCCTAGACTCAACCCTAATCTATTCATTCAAAAATAAGAACAAAGCCGCCATGTTGCTGAGGAACGACTGAGAATAGCCACCAATTGGAGAGAGAGGATTAGGAGGCAAATTCTAAGGCATAAAGCAACTCAATCAAATCAAATCGCATCTTCAAATCCCTAAATTTGAGAATTCGCCACACCATTGTAAGTAGAGTATTATTTTGGTATGAACAAATAACTGTGTTGGTTTGTATACTTGATTGTGGTGATAAATAATTCATAATTTGTGCGTTACGATGATTCTTATCGATTTGGAATATTGTATACGTTTGGATATTCTCGAATTATGTTATTCATTATAAAAAACTACATGCGGTAGTTTTATGCAAGTATACGTTTGGAATATTCGCAAATTATGTAATCCTTGTTGAGGCTACATGTATGTAGTTGTTTAATTGAAACTCATGCAAGTTTGGGGTTTTGCTACTATGCCATCATGATGTATATTTTTGTACATAAATCATTTTGTACGTAATTGGAACAAGTTTGGTTGTTATAGTTCATATGAAACTATGTTGAAATTTTGGCACCATGATTTATGTATTAAAACATGCTTTTGTACTAGAAAACCTATTTGCAAACTTATGAATATGACTAGGCTATGATTGATATTTGGTATAATTGAAATCCATGTTAAGTCTATATTGTTTACAAGAATTATATGATGACATATGTGGTACATAGCTAGGTTAGATTCAAAATCCCTTTTTGCAAGTTTGCATGACTAAAGTAAAAATCATGATTTCATGTTAGAAATATTTATGCCATGGTTATGTGGACAAATTTAACTATACTTTTGTATTAGTCACAAAAGTAGACACCTTTGTAAACATGTAGTAGTCTCATGAACATGATTTGCTTATGTTTGACATTATGCCTGAATAGAAATATAGGTTTATGTTATAGTTAAGCCTATGTGTCGATAGTGATATTCTTAACTTAACTACAAGTTTACATGGTTTGATTCATGTCACTTATGCTTTATGACCAAAATATATGTCACTACTATGCAAGTACACCAGTTTCTATTTTGTATTTCCAACGTCATATTGCAAGTTCATGCGTTCACATTCCCCTTTTTGTGTATGTAATCACGCTTTAAGCCTCCCCTTTCCGCATGGCTAAGTTGGGCTTAAAAAGGCTAAGCCCAACATATATATAATAAACGGACGTGTTAAACGGGGGAAAATAACGTTGGGTTAAAATTACTAATGAATGAAAATATAAAATAGAAGGGCCCAAATTCAGGTATGGGTTGGGCCCATGATTGGTGTAACCTTTACACCATTAACTTAATAATGGGCCGCAAATATTTACATATAAGAAAATAAAGAAGAAAGACAAAATATGTAAATGTAGAACATACGATGTGTTTAACCCGAGGTTGGATTGAGTTGTGATGTAAACCTGCCCGGAACCGCCCGGCTGTCCAGTAGTCACAACAATACCTATCCAATGTGGGAGGTTAAACATGGAGCCCAATAAGGACCCGAGGTTAGACTGAGTTGTGGCGTAAGACTGCCCGGAACCAACCGGCAACAGGCAGCCACAACAATACCTGTCTAATGTGAGAGGTCAAGGCTTTAATAAGACAATTAAAGCTGAGTCAGGATTGTTAGGATTAAGTGGACTAAAAACTTAATCAAAACGAAACATGCTAAACTAAACGGACTGGTGGGGGTTAGGTTAGAAAACACTTAACCAACTTAGCATGTTGGCTAGAGATAGAAAACCTGGTAACGGGGGGACCCTTTTCAGCAGTAACCCTAAAAGGTGTATCAGGATACCCTGAAACTAGGCAGGGTGGGGCATGATTACTGGGCTGATTGTAAGAGGTCAAATCGACGGCGGGGGTGTAGCAGTGTAGGTTCTAACGGGGTGCGGGCGTGCACACACTCCGGCGTAGAAAAATAAAGCACTGGGCACCAGTAGCATACCTGTGCATTCTAAGGTTGTGTCGGGCCGCCGCCATGGGACTTGATACACCCCATGGTGGGACTAGCATAGGTAACTACAACATCGGGGGCCGTAAGACACATGTAACTATGCGAGTAGGAGCCGATCATCATAGAATGGATCACATCACCCTGATTATGGGGTGCCAGTTGGAAACTAGTTTATATGGGTTCAGAGATTTACATGGGGTACGATAGTATATTCGACCCAAGACAACTTAACCAAGTTTATAGTGCTTTCCCACCTCTTGTTTATACTTATCATACCCAGTTCTTTATTCATAGACAGAATAGTACTAGTCTTACTCAGGCTTTATGTCTGACTCTACTTTTCTTTCGTCTTCTTTTCTTCCGTTTCCCCCCCAGGTCCACAGGGAGGGAACACTGCAGCTTGACCAGCCTTAACATCCAGCTTGAAGAAGAGAAATGTATTGCTTGGACCTTTTCGTTTGAAACTATGGCTTTGGACAACCACTATGGGGCCTTTGCAGTTTATCTATGTTTTATTTATGCTTCTTTAAATAATGTAATCAAGACAGATTATGAAAGTGTTATGTTTTTGGAAAAGATGTAAGACAATTATGGTGATGTTGTTGTAGCACGTATTTGCTTTTATGAAATAAAAGTTGTTGTTTTTCCGCTGTTTACAAATATGTGTTCTTATATCTGTCTTGTATATCTGTGACTTATACTTATAAACCTCCACCAAAATTAGGGCATTCCCTTTGAGAGTGACCCTAACGGAGGTGGGGTGTTTCAACTTATTTATCTTTTTCTTAAGATTTTCATTTTCTTTTCCCGTCACGTTTTGTTGCTTGATTGATTCAGTTGTTTTCTTGTTAGTTAGGCTAGTCTTCTTCTTAAGTTTATTTTTCAACCAAGCTCTTCTATTTTCAACTCAAACTGTATCCAACACAGCTACAATTATGGGCCATGAATCTTAGGACTATGTCACGAGTCCACTCAACAGGATTTATACACTTGCTTGCCCTTCACTACCTAGTAGTCACTACTAGTCCATGCTGTGTTTTACTTGCCTATACTTCTCTTTCAAGCAACAATCCTAGACCCATACGGCTTATGTATTCTACGGGAAATTTTCCATTAGTTCAATATTATCTAATCCCTGACTGTAAATTGGCAATAAAATAACTCTCTAAGTATCAAACCCGAAGACCGAAATCAACATCAGATTGACACTCAGAGAATTACTCAACTCAACCAATCCCCAGTTGGTTCTAATAGCTTTAACTTTATCTCGTTCTTTCTAGGCCTTAATCCTTAACTACTCCATTTTTAAAACATGGTTTGTCCTTTTTTTTCTTTTCATTACATTCTTCTTTCAAAAACTAAAAGTGGTAAAACTTTTATTCTTTTCTTAAAAACTTGCCTTTGCCAAATTGTTACAAAATAAAATGCAAAACATATTTTTTTTTTCAAATCCCAAAACTGGAGTAGACAAGGACAACTAGCGGGCTTACATTGTTTCTAATTACAATGTTAGTTTAACTACTCGCTATAAGGTGTAGACATCTATTCTATTCCTACAACTTATTTTGTCCACCCAACAAAATTTATTTTCAAATCAAAATTTATTGTTAACAAAATAGAATTTCTTTTTCAAAACGCAACACTTTCTTTTCAATCCTTTCATATATTATAATATGAAAACTAGCGAGCTATATATGCTCTATGTTATGCACGTTTTAATTGAGAGAATTCTTTTAAAATCATTGTTTTATACACCACTTTACTTTTAAAACCCAACATGCACTAAATAATTTTTCAAACATCATAAATTACTTTTAAGATTAAAACTTGAAAAACACCACAAACTCTTTTACAAATTCAAGTTCTTAAAAGTTCATTATTGGGTTAGACTCAAAGTGGGTCTTTCAACTCAACTAGGCTTTCCTAGGCACTTTCCAATACAATCCTCTCAAGTATATATATATTTCTAATCCATTTTCCACATTTTAACCTTTTTCTAATTTCTAAGGTTTCATTTCTAAACCCACTAATATGAAATACTAATATTTCAGTTTCCACCCTATGGGATACTTTTATTTCTTTAGCTCTAAGTCATATTGTACACTTTCCTAAACACTTAATGGTCTCAAAAATTTCTATGTTTATTACTTTTGTGTACAAACTAAGTATCCCAACTCTTTTCATACCTAGTGGACTACTTTACGGATTTAGGTTTATATAATATATTTATATTTTAGAAAATACAAATACGTTCACTCATTATCTCCCTAAGATCACCAAACAGAAGCTCTGATACCAGATGTAACAACCCGAGTTTCGACAGACCGAATTTTTCAAATTCGATCCATCGAGACCCGAGTTGGGTGCTCTGGTATCTTGCAGAAAAAGATAGAGAAAAATAAATATGTCAGAACTCGTAAAGCATCTCACAGCGGAAGGAATTAAAATATAATATATTCAAAAATAACTTTACCTTATATATATCATACTGTCTAACCAGTATCCATAGTTATATCATCTCTGCCTTGAACCTAACCTGGAAGTATGTAATGAGGAAGGGGTCAGAACATAAGTTCTATGTGAGTGGACTTAGAATAAACTTCTGCGTAATACTACATATACCGTTCAGTTATATTTTCTTAGCTTATTAGGTTATTCGCGATATTAGCTCTCTAGGCTATACTCATGTCTCACTAGTAGGTTAACCTAATACAACGTATATGTAGATACCCCCAACTCGTCTAATCCTTTTCCATGTATATATACAGTCCCTTGCCGTATGTCGTACGGGCTTCATCATGTAAATATATACTACTTTAGTGTAGTTCCACCATTCTTGAAATTGTTTGGACTGCCTCTCTCGAACTTGTTAGATTCCGTGTATCATCTAGATCTAATCTAAGGTATACTATCGAGCACTTCTTAGATTCAACCAGGGTTTACGCTACCCAAGGCCACTGGGGTTTATGCTACCTATTGAACGCTTCTCGGATTTAGGGTTTACGCGACCTAGGTCCAACTAGGGATTATGCTACCTATTGAACGATGCCCCTTAGTCTAGGACACACTACCCAGAGTGATAAGTGTTCCTAGACTTGACGTCCTAATCGTATCGTCAACGTGCTAGATATCTAGTTGCACATGTCCTCTATATGTGCTGCCCGAGTCCCGTGGCAGGGCTAATCAAGAAACACGGGACTCGGTCGGGAGCTTTAAGTTATCTGCCGATGCAGATGCTAATGTCTGTTTTTCCAGTGGCTATGGTCCCACTTGACCCCTCCCTTAACTAATGAAAGGCACACCTTGAAAAATGAGAACTATACGCAGGCCCCTCTATGCCCCTACAAACCTATTGGCCAACCTCACCCATAACTAGATAGCAAGTATATGGTCTTTTGGAGTTCTCCGCCTTTCCGTTTTACGTATCTCGACTGACTCAAGATGGTAGGTAGACGACGAGTCGCTATCACAGGGCCACTTGTCTCGCTGAATCATGCTGATCCATCCTAGTCTTTAGGTTGCCCTATATTGCAACCAAGGCATACTCTTGGTTCTTCTAACGCAGACCTTAACCTCTTTGAGCCCAGGCGGATCATCTGCATTCTCACAGAGGGATACCAAGAGTAACCTCACATCTCCTCGAAGCTGCATGCTTCGTAACCCAATTCGTTGGAGCCTTCTTCATGATCAGACGGACGTTCGCTCCTTCTCGTGTTCTACTTGAGTTTCTTGACTAAGGTTTACTACTTAGTTCTCTTAACTAAGGTTTACCACTTAGTTTCTTGAATCGTTCGTTTTCTTAACTAAGGTTTACTACTTAGCCCTCTTAACTAAGGTTTACTACTTAGTTCTCTTTCTCGTTACTTAGTTATCTTAACTAAGGTTTATTACTTGGTTCTCTTAACCAAGGTTTGATACTTAGTTTCTGTTACTTAGTTCTCTTTTTAACTAAGGTTCGTTACTTAGTTCCTTTTTAACTAAGGTTTATCAACGAATTCAAACATGACTTGAGTTCTCTTTATCTAACGATAACGTACGGGTGTTTTACCACATTTTCAACTTAGATTAACTTATTTCATAGTATAAGTCGTCCCACCCTTCAAGTCTTGTATTATATCTTAAGTCATAATCTTCCCTTGTCCCTAGGACAAGTTTTACATATTTAATTCAAGTTTATAATAGGTAGTTATCATTCCCCCATTACTGTGTCGTTAATTTTAGGTTTGACTTAACCCTTCCTTTTACTTAACCCGCTACTTAAACTTTACCCAATTCAATTTGTAATGCCATAACGGGTCCCCTTTGGTTAAGCATTATTTACTTATGTCTTACATGTTGCCCATGTCCCACTTAACCTCTTTTATTATTGTATCCATGTCTTACACATGATGTACTACGGTTAAGTCCACCTTAGTCATGTTTTACTTCATGTATCTTACTATAGTTAAGTCCACATTTACATGTCTTGTCTTACTATGGTTAAGTCCATATTTACATGTCCTATTTTACATGTCACCCACTTAACCCTCTAACCATATCCATGTCACCCACATGTCTTATTATGGTTAGTATTCCTTAATTCATTCATTATGACGAACGGTGCATGACCTCCCACATTAGACCGAACACTTTGTGGCTGCTGGATTTGCCGGGCGGTTCCGGGCAATCTTACACCACAAAGCGGGTCTAACCTCGTGTCACCAACCGTTACGCCTAAAATTCATGCCTTTGACCTCTCACATTAGACGTCCAATTGTGGCAGCTGGATTTGCCGGGCGGTTCCGAGCAGTCTTACACCACAATTGCACCTAACCTCGTGTCAAAGGTTCATTAACATCGTATTTCATCCGAACCCCAATTTTCATGTTATGTGCTTCCAATTCAACATATAGTCAAGTTTACAATTTTGCCTATTCCATCTTGTCACTAATTACATATTAATTATCCTTAATTACAAATTTCCAATTATACGCCATTTCATCAATTCCATGTAATTCCTACCCAAATATGCCAATTTCATATATATATATATATATATATTCCAATTATCCAAAATATCCAATAATACTCACTTTCACCTTTTAGACTTATTTTACAAATAAATTTCACCAATCCATGTTATCAAATTACATGTCGTTCATACCAATTTATTCATATTAAATTATACCAATACCATAGTCAATTAGAATTATTCCCAATTTGCATAAATTGAATATTGCAATATAATTATGTCCATATTCAAAATCATACAAAAATCCTTCCAATCCATATTATGCCCAAACATGTAAATTTCCAATGTCCAATTATACCTAATTTCATATAATCCGTATCCAATGACAATTGTGTCAAACTTACTTAAATCCACATTATAGATTACATTCCTCGACTGTATAAAATAGATTATGCCTAATATATGAGATAACAATTGTTATGCCACAAACCCCAAAATTATGAATTATGTTCTTCGATCGCATAAAATAAGTTATGCCTCAATATTTTCATATTTCAACCGTACGTATACATAATAAGATTTCGTCTAGATTCGAGAAAACCTAGATCTCAAAAATAAAAAAGGGCAAGAGAATAAAGGAACAATTATTTTAACATAAATTTTGCATTGAATTTATAACTGGGAAATGATGAACGATAGTAATACTATTATACAAAATTTTATCATAATTCCACTCACAGTGATTTTTGTGCTTTAATCCGTAGATCTTGGATTGATTTCCCTCCTTTTTGTGTTGCATAGCTTGAATTTCAGATCTGGATTTCTTTTATGTTCTTTCGCAATACTTGAATCTCCCCTTTATTTTGTTCGTAGTAATAGAATTCCTCAATCTAATTCTTTTTAAATTTAAGAATAGTTTTGTGAGAGAAGAATTGTAATGACCCGCATTTTCAACGGTATAATAATTAATTAATTTAATTATTTAAAAGGCGATTAAAAGGATTTCATGGTCGTTGAATTAAATAATAGTGAATATTTAATTAATAAAATAATAAATTAAATAATATATTTAATTCTGAAATAATCAAAATTGGTTGAAATGGCGATATGGTGTGAACTGGATTATCTGTGATATTTAATTCAGTTTAGAATTGAATTAGAATAACGAATATATTATTTGAACGAATTTTGAACGTAGAATTTATAATATAATTAAAATCGAGCTCGAAATGGCGCTGAAGTTCGTAAATTGGCGATTCGAACTTCAAACGAATATACATAAACCGTTTCAAATCGGATTTCTGTGAAACAAGAAACGTTAGGAGCTGGTGAAGTATATCTTTCTAGTGGAAGAGAAAAATTGGGATTTCGTCGTGTAAATTTGGATTTATGTCAAAATCAAATTTTAGAAAAGTCGTTGCGGAATTCCTTTATAATTAGTAACGCTTTATTTACGTTATAAAAGGAATGTCAATATAAATCGAATATCGGGTTGACCCAGATTTGAAATATCAAGTTATAAATCCCAGTAGAGCTGTATGATATTCCACTGTGAGTATATACGATAATATAAATTTATTTGTATTTAATTTAATTATATTTAAATATATTTATATATTTAAATGGGTCATTCAGAGCATTAAAAATAGCCACTTTTGCAAACGGAGTCGGAATTCGACGAAACTAATTTTGTTGGATCCGCAATGTCAAATAGTTGTTAGATTTCCAGTTTCGTGATTTTAGAGTCACTGTGTGGCCGTACGGATTTTTAGAGTGAAAAACAGTCAGTATTTCGATGGTTAAAAATACACTATGTCAGCATACAGAGTCGGAATTCGATGAAACCAGTTTCGTTGGGACCCTAATATCGAACTGAAGGTGTATGTCAATTTTCATGATTTTTGGGTGTCATATATGATCATGAGGATTTTTAGAAGACGAATACACACAACGATTGGTTAAAAATCGATATAAAAACAATTGCTCTCCTTATAAATACCACACCCTTACTCTCTAAACCTAAATTTCATCCTCCAGAAGTCAAACAAGGCGCCGCTACTTTTTCCATATTTTTTTCAGCAAAACCGAAACTTTGAAAATCAAAGGAAAATAAAGTAAAATGCTACAAATCTTCAAACTTGTATAGTTGAATCCCGGGCATGATTCTCTTCGTTCTGGCATCAATTTCCAGAGGTTCGGCATCATTTTTCTCCGCGGGTATTGAGCAGCGTCGACTAGGGCTCGAGGGTTTGTGCAAATGAAGGAGTATTGACTCGATTCGAGTTCATTTTTGGGATCGAGGAGGAAATCCGCACCTAGTGTGCTAAAATTGGTGATTTCTGTGCTGGTACTTGTCGATCGACATTGTACAGGTCTGAACGACGCGTTTTACAGGGTGGTGGCGGAGGCGCTTCTATGGAAACGGAAGTAGAGAGGGCGTGATGAGGAGTAGAGGTGTTTAATTGGTTTCGATTTTAATGTGATGGTGAAGGAGGGAATGCTGATTTCATTTTTGCTGCTATAGTTGTAAATGACGAGCGGAAGTAATTGGGGAAGAAGGAGTGTGGTGGATCGGTTAAGTATTAGGTTGGGCTGAAATTGGTGAGGCCCAAAACAATTATTTTTAAAAGTGTTCATTTAATTCAATTATATATATTAACTTGTTAATTAAATATCTCGCACATATGAAATCAGAATCACGAACCGTAAGTTGCGTTGGGACCGTATGAACGAGAGCTTCATAATAGCTGACTGGAAGTGGATTGGAGCTCATTTGAATTTATGGAGAAATAAATTGTTTGATTCAAACCAAACAAACAGTTTATCGTTCTTTAACGATGAACTGCAAATTTGAGTAAATCTCACTAACTCTGAACAGTTTATATTTTCATGTGGTATTTTTAGAACTGTTAAATATTGGCTGATTGACTGTGTGTTGACTGTTTGATTGAACTGCTAGTCAGTTAGTTGAATTTCTATATTGATTCTGTTTAACAGAATATATCATATGGTATTGAAAGTGATGTTGATTTTATTGTGTAACATCTGTGGATGCAGGGAGACAGGTTGGTGGAATCCGACTGGATTCCTCAACAGTTATTTTATTGTTTTTCATATATTGTGATATATGATGTGGTTTAAAATCTGTGGTTGATTATGTGTTTGGACGATATTGGTCATCGTGATATGTTGTGTTAAGTACCATAAAATATCGGAATGGGAAAAGGAGATTTTCAAAGTGATATTGAAAACAGAATATGTATAAATTGGAATATTTATAAACAAGAAATATTTAAAAAATTGGAATAATTATAAAGTGAATTATTTATTTAGGATAAATAAATAAGATGTTATAAAATGGACTATTTACTTAGAAAATAAATAGGAGATAATAAGTGAGATATTTATTTGTTAAATAAATAGGATAAGATAATGGATTTATTTATTTGTTAAATAAATAAAATAAGAAAAGGACATATTTATTTGTTAAATAAATAGGGTTATTAAAGGAAACATTCAAAATAAATAAATAGGATATTAAACGGATTATTTATTTAGGAAATGAATAAGTTATGATAAAGGGATATTGACTTAGAAATTGAATAAGTTATATAAGAGATTTTAAGCAAAATAAATAGAATAAAGGATTATTTATTTGGAAAATAAATAGAGGAGTTAATCGAATCGAGTTAATCGAACAGAGTAAATCAAATAGAGTTAAGCAAAATTAGAAACTGACTAGAGATTAGTAAATTGAATGGTTTTCTAAGTGTCGATCTGATGTTGGTTTCGGCCTTCGGGGTTTATACTTAGAGAATTGTTCTCCTACTAGTTTACAGTCAGGGACTGATAGTTGTGAAATGATAGTGATATGCAAATAACAATGGAAATGTTTTCCAGTGTTAATAACGTATATTTTCTAAACATAGAAAATAAGGAAATATGAATATATATATATATATGATTGATGATTGATTAATGATTGATTGATAGAATTTCCATTTGGAAATAATATCGTTGTTTGCACACGTGTTTTCTTTGATGGTTAAATCACAGACTATCGAAGTTTTGACCATTTTAACGTTGTTAATATGAAGAGACCGGTTGGATTATTATCCAAAGAACCACTCTGTATTGGCGTAAGTGTTCCGAATCATATATGCTAAAGATAATTGAAGACAGAGTAAAGTGTAAGGGCTGTTGTATAAATCTTAGATAACAGTGCCTAAGATGGATATACTGAATAGTACCTTCGGTTCATCCTGTTCCTGGATGACTTGTATGGATGAATGTCTGACAGAGTATTTCCAGAAAGGTCACGTACATTGATTTCTTCAACCGTACCAAGAGTGGAAGCGGAGAAGGAAACTTCTTTAGCCAAAACGTAATGTACTGTTGTAGACGTCAATTAGTGATTTTCGATGGATCTGACAATGTGGCATTCGAAGTGAATCTGATGTGATGATGAAGCGTAACCTCAAGCATCATCAACCGGTAAATGACAGAAATCGGGCAGGCAGCATGGCTAAGTTGGTCGCTCCGAAGTAGGGTGTATAATCACCTGATCTAGAGTTTCATTAATTTCTAAAAATCTATTGTCGATACTGTCCCATTTGGGAAACGGTTGTTGATCCCAACCGTTGGTAACATATATTCAATACACTCAAGCGAAATGAGTGGTCGGTCATGTGTGGCCGGGTTGCAAGATGTTCTTGTTGAACCCAGTGTATTCCTCTCTAGAGGTACACTAGCGAAAGATGGTTCCATACCTTGTCATAGTTGGAAATCCATTACCCAATACGTGCTTGTAGTTTTGATTGTATACTATATATGTAGAACGTGAGATGAAAGCATTTCTGCTAGATGATTATTATAGTTATGGTTGATAGACATTATTATAATATCAAAAGGGTTTTGATATAAAGATATCGTGTATGTAACACCCCACCTCCGCTAGGGTCACTCACAAAGGGAGTGCACTAGCTTTGGTGGAGTATTATCTAGGTAAACATGCACAGAAATATTACAAGACAGAACATATAAAACAGCGGAAGAAAAACATGATTTCATTACTTTTTAAAAGTAGTAAGGTCTAAAACCTTTTACATCAAAATGCCATTAAATTACTTACATAGAAACCTGTCTTGCAATAATAAAGAAGCATAGAACCATGGTCATAAATTATTCCCCAAGTAAAACAGTAAAATAGCCATAGCCAAGAAAAGTCCAAGCCATAGATGATGATCTTGAAGTAGAAAAATCCGCACTAAGTAGCAACATTTCCTCCCTGTAAACCTGGGGGGGGGAAACGGAAGAGAAAGAGGCGAAACAAAACGGGTCAGTCATAAAGACTGAGTAAGTCCTAGTTACTTTCAGCCTAAAAACAGGTAAGAGTAACATGACATGTATAAACCGAAAGTAAATATAGGCATGTTGACAAGATAAACAGATCAAACTAAGATAACAGGATAAACTCAAGTAACAAGATAACCAAGGTAACAGGTTAACCAAGGTAAACTCGGAATAGCATCTCATGTCTAACGTCCTCTGCACCAACCGTACTAGCATCCTAACTCGTATCATCCCTTCCATGTATATGTATAGTCCCTTGCCGTATATCATACGGGTTCCATCACGTTATTTTATACTACTACAACATAGTGTCACCATCCTTGAAGTCACTCGGACTGCCATCCTTGCTCTGGCCAGATTTCCCCTTCATGAATTATCGTGTGTTCAACTAGGATTTATGCCACCTAGGGCCACTTGGGATTATGCTACCTATTGGACATTTTCTAGATGCGATCAGGGTTAATGCCACCTAGGACCACTAGGGATTATGCTACCTATCGACTATGCCCTTTTTCTACGTAACGATCTAATCGATCGGCTCCCTACAAGTCCTAGCTCGTCGTGTGTCGAGTGTCATACTGCCCAATCACGAATGTAGCTACTCTGTGCTAGGTCCACCCTAGGGTGTATCCAGCCCTAGGGTGTCAACCACTGACACCATGTCAAGCACGCACAGTGTACAACTACTGGTGCCCACACCTGCTTTTTCAACTCCGGACTACGTGCACGACCATAGTCCTCCTGAACCTACAATGGCGCACCAAACTCAGCCGTCATTTTGGTCGCTTACAATCAGCCCAGTAATCGTGCCCCATCCTAGCCTAGTCCCTAGGGTATCGTGATACATCCAAGAGGGTTACTGCTGAAAAGGACCGCGTAACTAGGGTTTCCGTCTAGCAGGTTAAGTGTTGTCATCTAACTTCAAGGCTTAACCGCTATCAGTCTAGCATGTCCAGTTGGTTAAGTGTGGTCATTCAAGTTCGTGACTTAACCCATCTACATGTCATGTCAAGATTGGCTAAGTGTTGTCATTCACGTTCATGGCTTTGCCCTACGAATCACGTGCCAAGTTGGTTAAGTATATTCAAGCGATTCATGACTTAACCCCATCAAGTTATCATGTTAGATTGGTTAAGTATATCCAAGCGATTCATGACTTAACCCCGTCAAGTTACCATGTTAGATTGGTTAAGTATATCCAAGCGATTCATGACTTAACCTCGTCAAGTTACCATGTTAGGTTGGTTAAGTATATCCAAGCGATTCATGACTTAACCCCCTCAAGTTACCATGTTAGGTTGGTTAAGTATATCCAAGCGATTCATGACTTAACCCCGTCAAGTTACCATGTTAGATTGGTTAAGTATATCCAAGCGATTCATGACTTAACCCCGTCAAGTTACCATGTTAGATTGGTTAAGTATATCCAAGCGATTCATGACATAACCCCGTCCATTAGTCAAATTATAATAGTTAAGTGTTACCCTCGTGAGTTTACTTAACCTTACCATGCCTCACGTTATACTAGTCGGGTGTTATCGACACATTCAGGTTAAACTAACCCATCCTCTAATCGTGTTATATGGTTAAGTGTCATCTAGAAATCAAGTCCGGTTTTACTTAACCCACCCATCCACGTTATATTGGTTAAGTGTCATTAGTCTAATCAAGTTACTTAACCCACCCGTCCATGTCATATTGGTTAAGTGCCATTAGTCTAGTCAAGTTACTTAACCCACCCGTCCATGTCATATTGGTTAAGTGTCATTAGTCTAATAAAGTTACTTAACCCACCCGTCCATGTCATATTGGTTAAGTGTCATTATTCTAATCAAGTTACTTAACCCACTCATCCATGTCATATTGGTTAAGTGTCATTATTATAATCAATTTACTTAACCCACCCGTCTATGTCATATTCTTTTATTAGTTACTAATGCATCAACCTCTCACATTGGACTTATTTGCGGTCACTGGATACGCCGGGCGGTTCCGGGCAGAATTACACCGCAAATCCATTCCAACCTCGGGTTCATGCATTACTACAATCTAATCTTTGCCTACGACCTCTCACATTAGACTATTATTGTTGTGGTCACTGAATATGCCGGGCGGTTCCGGGCAGAATTACACCACAACTCAAGTCTAACCTCGTGTCGAAGACATCCGTTAGATTGATAATTACATATGTGTGATCTAAGTCAAAATCCCCACTTTACATATTACTAAACATATGCCCAAGTTCCACCTTACATGCCCATGAAAATGTGTACAAATTCTAGCCACTTTACATATGTCCAATTCTCGCCTATTTGCATGTATGCCAAGTTTATGACATCCCAACCCTATCAAGTTCTAGCCAAAGTTACATGTTGTCAAGTTCATGCCCAAATAAACCCACATCATGGTTCATGTTCCCAATTCCACTTATGCATAATTTACATAAGCCCAATCCCTTGATTTAACTTACATAATCCCCAAAACTCGCGATTTAATTCATATGCCAACTCATGTATGCCCCAAAATTTTAAATTACATTGGCAATACCCCAAATTTCCCCGTATACTAATCGCACGTAAATCGTAGTTTAGGCCAAGGTTCGAAATCGACCAAGGTTCATCAAAAGAAAATAAATAAGGGAACGTAGAAACTTTGCATAAAACAAGATCCGAGAGAAAAACATCATTACATGCATGATAAGGACATGAAAGAGTGATTTGCGACATGCACAGGTTCAAATTAATGTCATAGCAACATCCCCAAAGGTCAAGATCAAAAATGAACAAGAATGAGCATGGATTGAATATCACGCATATATCCAATTTCAACTTTATCACATGTCATATTCATGTTATCGTTTCAATCTAAAAGCATCTAGAACTTACTAAGCGTGGCTAGTGAATTAGGGGCAAGAATCGTCATAGAATCGTTGTAGCGACGTTGATCTACTCTCATGATTTGTTGTAGAAGCTCTAGAAATGATGTAGCAACACTAGAAGCCTTGAGAAATAAGTAGCTCCTTTGATTTGATGGAGAAAGATTGCTCCTTTTCCTTATATTTAGTTTAGAACCCTCAATCCCTCTATGATGAAGATGGAGGCCATGATTAAGAGAGGTTTTAGCAGCACTTCGTTGTTAGAATGAATTGTAGTGAATTAGGCTAGGTCTTAGGGTGTTTTTATAGGAGTTAGGACTAGTTTAGGCCCTTAGATTAACCCTAGTTTAGATCTGAGCCACTGATAATCGTCATAGGCCAATCAACAGACCACACAAGCAAGCAGGTGCACCAGGCTAACCTGGCCCGACCAGGGAGGTCGACCCCCAAGTCGACACCCAGGTCGACTGGGCAGTCGACCTGGTCCCTGGGGGGTCGACTCCCCAGTCGACCTGGGGATGGGCGGGAAATTTCCTGCCCAGTCCGTTTGGGGCTAAATTTTGAAATTCGAAAATCTGTTTTCGTTTTCTGATTTTTCGTAAAACTTCTAGAGGCCATATCTCGGTCATACGGACTCCGATTTACGAAATTTCGGACTCGTTTCCAACAGAATTCCGAGACGAACACAACGGCGCAACCCGTTTCGCTTGATTCTTAATTTAAAATTTAATTCTGCCTTGATTCTTGTCTTAACACGTTATTTAAAAATTCGGGTTGTTACATTCTCCCCTCCTTTAAGGATTTCTTCCCCGAAATTTCTAAGTTAGGAAGAACGTATCCTATCATCCATCATCCATCTACTCAAAACATCATCCCAAGAGAACATTGTCCTTAAGAGATTTCTAATGCTGTATGAACATATGCAGAAAGTGTGTGTATATGTTCCTTATCTAATGCAAATGATCAGGCCTGATTGATCTTTCTAATGCAAAATATGTTAAGTGCCATGAATCCATATGTATGCAAATAATCCTAGTCACGTAAACACTATATGTGTGCACAACCATTCATCCATATGCAACATTCACATGATAACACATTCAAACTCATCCATAAACAAGTATAAACACTCATGGATATGCAATATGAAAGGTGACTGAGCCGATCTAGTGCCTAATCTGTAAATGCATCCACGAGCAACCACTAGCAACCACTTACAGCCATTTGCAACCATCAATCATAACATGTCTCAAACACATGTTTACATCCATAGGGTTCTACCTAAGGTTCTCAAGATAGGATCGAGGAGATAAGCAAGATAAACTCTTTTTCGGATTACAAGAAATCCCTCTCTAAACCCAACCCATATCGTATAAAGCCCAAAAGGTTTAGTCAACCTAACGGACACCTTCAAATCCTGACATGTATTATTAACCGATGAGTCATACCCCCTATGGAGTTTGCAACAAAATAAGATCGAGAATAGGACCGAGAGGATATGCATAAAGGATAGCATGCGGGTAAGCTCTACAGGAAAACCGGGATCAAGAATATACTCTTAAAAAGAGATATGATGCGCGTATCTAGTCTTCAGTCTTCTAAGTCGCATTTCCTTGAGCTTAACTCCATTGTGCTTTGGCTGTCTCTAACTTCATGATTTCGTGGCCTCTTAACTCCTATTTCCAAATATGAGCTGGAACTCACTTCATTGTCGCCTCTCGTTCCACTTTTACTTATTCTCCCTATGGTATATTTGGCTCAACCATATCTGTGTAATCTTGGTTTTCTTGCAAGCTCTTCAAAATTCACTAGTGAATCATGGATCTCGTTTACTTGCTCTACGGCATTCCACACAGAAGAAATTATCTTGAAAACAAACAGATGTCAACCATGTTACCAAGTGTACTTACTAGAGTGATTTCCATATCTCATGCACAAGCAAAATGAACCATCCGCCTTAGTGGCGAACTCTACTCGAACGGATTACCAACAAATGCATCAAGAGATTCTAGATGACAAATCATGACAGAACCCTAAAGGTTACACGAGACTTCGAGGGTATTACCGAGGCAAGTCAAGAGTCTAACTACCCTCCTTTCCGACCCGAGAATGGCACCCTTACGGGATGACCACTTCATTCCTAGAATCAACCCATAGCCCGAAAACATAAGCATTACTTCATAGACATTCTCAAATCCAAACAAGTCATGAATAAATGAGCCGATTTCCCTACAGGATTTGAGACAAAAGAAAAATGGGATCCTTTACTAGTACTAAGGTGCAGAGACTCAACTATCGAAGCAAGATTTAAAAGGATGCGATGTACAAGAACAAAGTCCTAATGGGATGATATAAAGGAAAAGCTAAACTTTTACCAGAAACGTTACCACCCCTCTTAGGCACGCTAGTAGTGAGAGCATACAATTTCCCTCTCGACGATCTTGTTCTTTGCCCATGTCATTGTCCTATAGTACTTAACTACCTTCTTGTTCCGAGCCTTAATCGCCTTAACCATTCCTATCCTTTCTTGTATAATGCGGTAACGGGTCTCTTGAGAACTTCCTCCATCGCACGGAAAACATTTATGTAGCTAGAAAAGGATTAGTCACAGTTAAAATTACTGAGACTACAGGTGGAGGGAAGAAAGGAAAAGAGATTCAATCAAGGAAACTCAGGATAGTGGTAATGGCTTTTTAGGGAATAGCCTTTATCTTTAAAACTTTTCTTGAAAAATGCTTCTTTGTAAAATGGCTTTGAAAATAGTTTCAGAAGGTTTTAAAACTTTTGCCCAGTCAGGTAACCTTCTGCTCTGATACCAAATGTAACACCCCACCTCCGCTAGGGTCACTCACAAAGGGAGTGCACTAGCTCTGGTGGATTATTATCTAGGTAAACATGCACAGAAATATTACAAGACAGAACATATAAAACACCGGAAGAAAAACATGATTTCATTACTTTATAAAAGTAGTAAGGTCTAAAACCTTTTACATCAAAATGCTATTAAATTACTTACATAGAAACCTGTCTTGCAATAATAAAGAAGCATAGAACCATGGTCATAAATTATTCCCCAAGTAAAACAGTAAAATAGCCATAGCCAAGAAAAGTCCAAGCCATAGATGATGATCTTGAAGTAGAAAAATCCGCACTAAGTAGCAACATTTCCTCCCTGTAAACCTGGGGGGGAAACGGAAGAGAAAGAGGCGAAACAAAACGGGTCAGTCATAAAGACTGAGTAAGTCCTAGTGACTTTCAGCCTAAAAACAGGTAAGAGTAACATGACATGTATAAACCGAAAGTAAATATAGGCATGTTGACAAGATAAACAGATCAAACTAAGATAACAGGATAAACTCAAGTAACAAGATAACCAAGGTAACAGGATAACCAAGGTAAACTCGGAATAGCATCGCATGTCTAACGTCCTCTGCACCAACCGTACTAGCATCCTAACTCGTATCATCCCTTCCATGTATATGTATAGTCCCTTGTCGTATATCATAAGGGCTCCATCACGTTATTTTATACTACTACAACGTAGTGTCACCATGCTTGAAGTCACTCGGACTGCCATCCTTGCTCTGGCCAGATTTCCCCTTCATGAATTATCGCGTGTTCAACTAGGATTTACGACACCTAGGGCCACTAGGGATTATGCTACCTATTGGACGTTTTCTAGATTCGATCAGGGTTTATGCCACCTAGGACCACTAGGGATTATGCTACCTATCGACTACGCCCTTTTCTACGTAACGATCTAATAGATCGGCTCCCTACAAGTCCTAGCTCGTCGTGTGTCGGGTGTCATACGGCCCAATCACGAATGTAGCTACTCTGTGCTAGGTCCACCCTAGGGTGTATCAAGCCCTAGGGTGTCAACCACTGACACCATTTCAAGCACGCACAGTGTACAACTACTGGTGCCCACGCCTGCTTTTTCAACTCCGGACTACGTGCACGACCATAGTCCGCCTGAACCTACAATGGCGCACCAAACTCAGCCGTCATTTTGGTCGCTTACAATCAGCCCAGTAATCGTGCCCTACCCTAGCCTAGTTCCTAGGGTATCGTGATACATCCAAGAGGGTTACTGCTGAAAAGGACCGCGTAACTAGGGTTTTCGTCCAGCAGGTTAAGTGTTGTCATCTAACTTCAAGGCTTAACCCCTATCAGTCTAGCATGTCCAGTTGGTTAAGTGTGGTCATTCAAGTTCGTGACTCAACCCGTCTACATGTCATGTCAAGATTGGCTAAATGTTGTCATTCACGTTCATGGCTTAGCCATACGAATCACGTGCCAAGTTGGTTAAGTATATTCAAGCGATTCATGACTTAACCCCATCAAGTTATTATGTTAGATTGGTTAAGTATACCCTAGCGATTCATGACTTAACCCCGTCAAGTTACCATGTTAGATTGGTTAAGTATATCCAAGTGATTCATGACTTAACCCCGTCAAGTTACCATGTTAGGTTGGTTAAGTATATCCAAGCGATTCATGACTTAACCCCCTCAAGTTACCATGTTAGGTTGGTTAAGTATATCCAAGCGATTCATGACTTAACCCCGTCAAGTTACCATGTTAGATTGGTTAAGTATATCCAAGCGATTCATGACTTAACCCCGTCAAGTTACCATGTTAGATTGGTTAAGTATATCCAAGCGATTCACGATTTAACCCCGTCCATTAGTCAAATTATAATAGTTAAGTGTTACCCTCGTGAGTTTACTTAACCTTACCATGTCTCACGTTATACTAGTCGGGTGTTATCGACCCATTCAGGTTAAACTAACCCATCCTCTAATCGTGTTATATGGTTAAGTGTCATCTAGAAATCAAGTCCGGTTTTACTTAAACCACCCATCCACGTTATATTGGTTAAGCGTCATTAGTCTAATCAAGTTACTTAACCCACCCGTCCATGTCATATTGGTTAAGTGTCATTAGTCTAGTCAAGTTACTTAACCCACCCGTCCATGTCATATTGGTTAAGTGTCATTAGTCTAATAAAGTTACTTAACCCACCCGTCCATGTCATATTGGTTAAGTGTCATTATTCTAATCAAGTTACTTAACCCACTCGTCCATGTCATATTGGTAAAGTGTCATTATTCTAATCAATTTACTTAACCCACCCGTTTATGTCATATTCTTTTATTATTTACTAATGCATCAACCTCTCACATTGGACTTATTTGTGGTCACTGGATACGCCGGGCGGTTCCGGGCAGAATTACACCGCAAATCCATTCCAACCTCGGGTTCATGCATTACTACAATCTAATCGTTGCCTATGACCTCTCACATTAGACTATTATTGTTGTGGTCACTGGATATGCCGGGCGGTTCGGGGCAGAATTACACCACAACTCAAGTCTAACCTCATGTCGAAGACATCCGTTAGATTGATAATTACATATGTGTCATCTAAGTCAAAATCCCCACTTTACATATTACTAAACATATGCCCAAGTTCCACCTTACATGCCCATGAAAATGTGTACCAAATTCTAGCCACTTTACATATGTCCAATTCTCGCCTATTTGCATTTATGCCAAGTTTATGACATCCCAACCCTATCAAGTTCTAGTCAAAGTTACATGTTGTCAAGTTCATGCCCAAATAAACCCACATCATGGTTCATGTTCCCAATTCCACTTATGACTAATTTACATAAACCCAATCCCTTGATTTAACTTACATAGTCCCCAAAACTCGCGATTTAATTCATATGCCAACTCATGTATGCCCCAAACTTGCAAATTACATTGGCAATACCCCAAATTTCCCCGTATACAAATTGCACGTAAATCGTAGTTTAGGCCTAGGTCCGAAATCGACCAAGGTTCATTAAAAGAAAATAAATAGGGGAAGGTAGAAACTTTGCATAAAACAAGATCCGAGAGAAAAACATCATTACATGCATGATAAGGACATGAAAGAGTGATTTGCGACATGCATAGGTTCAAATTAATGTCATAGCAACATCCCCAAAGGTCAAGATAAAAAATGAACAAGAATGAGCATGGATTGAATATCACGCATAGATCCAATTTCAACTTTACCACATGTCATATTCATGTTATCGTTTCAATCTAAAAGCATCTAGAACTTACTAAGCGTGGCTAGTGAATTAGGGGCAAGAATCGTCATAGAATCGTTGTAGCGACGTTGATCTACTCTCATGATTTGTTGTAGAAGCTCTAGAAATGATGTAGCAACACTAGAAGCCTTGAGAAATAAGTAGCTCCTTTGATTTGATGGAGAAAGATTGCTCCTTTTCCTTAGATTTAGTTTAGAACCCTCAAGATCTCTATGATGAAGATGGAGGCCATGATTAAGAGAGGTTTTGGCAGCACTTCGCTGTTAGAATGAATTGTAGTGAATTAGGCTAGGTCTTAGGGTGTTTTTATAGGAGTTAGGACTAGTTTAGGCCCTTAGATTAACCCTAGTTTAGATCTGAGCCACTGAAAATCATCACAGGCCAATCAACACACCACACAAGCAAGCAGGTGCACCAGGCTAACCTGGCCCGACCAGGGAGGTCGACCCCCAGGTCGACACCCAGGACGACTGGGCAGTTGACCTGGTCCCTGGGGGTCGACTCCCCAGTCGACCTGGGGCTGGGCGGGAAATTTCCCGCCCAGTCCGTTTGGGGCTAAATTTTGAAATTCGAAAATCTGTTTTCGTTTTCTGATTTTTCGTGAAACTTCTAGAGGCCATATCTCGGTCATACGGACTCCGATTTACGAAATTTCGGACTCGATTCCAACCAGAATTCCGAGACGAACGCAACGGCGCAACCCGTTTCGCTTGATTCTTAATTTAAAATTTAATTCTGCCTTGATTCTTGTCTTAACACGTTATTTATAAATTCGGGTTGTTACAGTGTACTTGTTCGAACTGTTTTAAACTGTTTTACTCATACCAGTCCCATGACTGACCCGGAGTTTATTTTGTTTTTCTTTCCCTAAACTCTTGGGTGCCTAATTTTGTACGGGCAGTCAAGTAGTCGGGATTTACAGATATACCTGAAGAGCTGGAGCAAGAGGCTTCAGGATCATATAGCTATAGTGTAAAACCCCGCCTCCGCTAGGGTCACTCACAAAGGAATGCACAAGCTTTAGAGGGGCATTATTGGTAAACATGCACAGAAATATCACAAGACAGAACATATAAAATAGCGGAAGTAAAATCGAACTTTCATAAACATTTATAATTAAGGTCTAAAGCCTTTTACATCAGAATACATCAAAACCTGTCTTGCGATAGTAAAGAAGCATAAAGACTTTTTCATAAACTATTCCCCAAATAAAGACAGTAAAGTAGCCATAGCCAAGAAAAGTCCAAGCCATCCATGATGACCTTCAAGCAGAAGAAGTCCAAACTAAACAGCAGTATTTCCTCCCTGTAACCTGGGGGGGAAACGGAAGAAAAGAGGCGAAACAAAACGGGTCAGTCAAAAAGACTGAGTAAGCCCTATATACTATTAGTATAAAAACTAGTAAAGTTAACTGACATGAGAAACTGAGATGAACATAAGCATGATAACAAGATAGATAAGCTAAATCAAAATAACAGGATGAACTACTGAACTCAGATAAACTAAGATGTCATGATAAATTACGATGTCAAGACAAAACAAGGTATCACATCGTCAGGTTCCTATCAAGTATAATATCCCAAGATATCTATCACGTATAACGTCCCATGGTATCTATCCTGTATATCTTCTCTGCACCTATCGTACTAGTATCCCAACCCGCGTCATGTGTTAACCATGAATGTCCCTTGCTCAAGTCGTGTAATGGTCCATGTCAACCTAATATATCGCATATATAGGTTACTCAACTCGTATATGTCTTTTCATGTGTATGTTCAGTCCTTTGCCGTAGACAGTACAGGCTTTCTGATGTCATTCTGTACTACTTCAACGTAGTTCCATTTCCCTTGAAATCGGTTTGGACTGTCACCCTAGATTTAGCTAGGCTCTCTCAACATGAATCATCGTTTTTACAACTAGGACTTATGCCACCTAGGACCACTAGGGACTATGCTTACCTATTGCACGTTTTCGTATTTCGGTTCGGGTTCAACCACCTAGGGTCACTAGGGATTACGCTGACCGTCACCCGCGCCCTTTTTCCCACGCATTCATCGTGAATCGTTTTCCATGACTATATGCACATGTATCACATCGTGCCATCCGAGTCCTGTCACAGGGCAAAACAGGAAATACAGGACTCGGTCGGGAGCTTTAGATTTATCTGCCGATGCAGATACTAAGGTCTGCTTTTCTACACGTGGCTATGGTCCCACGAGACCCCTCCCTCAACTAGTGAAAGGCAACACAAGAGACAATCTTGCATCAGAACTACACTCCGGCCAGCCCACATCCTACGGCCTACCTCACCCATAATTAGATAGCAATTATGGTCTGTTGGGTGTTCCCTGCCTTTCCGTACGTACACGCTTGACTTAAGATGGTAGATGATCGACGAACTTGCTATCTCGGGCACCTTATGTATTCGTCGACTCACTGCTATCCACCCCAGTCTTTAGGTCGCTCGCATAGCAACCAAGGCATATTCTTGGTTCTTCTACCGCAGACCTCAACCTCTCGTGAGCCTAGTATAATGACCTGGCAGCTCACAGAGGGATCCCAAGAATATCCTCACGTTCCCCGAAGCCGCTGCTTCGTTACCCAGTTCGCTGGAGCCTTTATCTAAATCAGATAGCCTGCTCCTACACGTATACTTAAACGATGACCTACCGTACCAGGTTACTCATTGCTTTGTGAATTAGTCCTATGTCCTTAGCTAAGAATTATTACTTAGATACCCTTAACTAAGGTTTACCACTTAGCTTCCTTTCCCCGTTATCCTTGATTAACCACGATTTCCTACCTAGTTCCTCTAACTAGGGTTTGTCTTATTGGGTTAAGTGTTATCATTCAAGTCCATGCCTTAACCCGCCCACGAATCACGTCAAAGATTGGCTAAGTATTTAAGTTCAAGACATAGTCCTACAAGTTGGTTAAGTGTACCCAGAGGCTCATGACTTAACCCTATCAAGTCAAATTGGTCAAGTACTAGCTTACCTTAATCCTATTGGATTATCTTGCTAGATCGATTAAGCATAGATTATCTTAATCCCATCAAATTATCAAGTCGGATTGGTTAAGTATAGGTTGGCTTAACCCCATCCTCTAATCGTACTACAATGGTTAAGTATGTCCTAAAAAGGTCTTGTGACTTAACCTTATCAGGTCCGCGTATTAGATCGGTTAAGTGTAGGTTACTTACCCCCATCAAATCATCATGTATAATTGGTTAAGTATAAGTTGCTTAACCCCATTAAATTATCACGTTAAGTTGGTTAAGTATTGGTTACTTAACCCCATTGAATTACCAAGTTTATATTGGTTAAGTGTTTAACTTAGCCCCATCGAATTACCGTGTTTAGATTAGTTAAGTGTGGATTACTCAACCCCATCTAATTACCGTGGTTAGATTAGTTAAGTGTCAATTACTTAACCCCATCTAATTACCGTGTTTAGATTAGTTAAGTCTTAATTACTTAACCCCATCTAATTACCGTGTTTAGATTAGTTAAGTCTTAATTACTTAACCCCATCCATTAACTGTATCTTTTGGTTAAGTGTCATTAAGAAAACTTACTTAACCTTGCCAATTTATCATGTTGGATTGATTAAGTGTTGGTTAACTTAATCCCCGTCCACTAGTCGTATAAAAATGGTTAAGTGTCATTAAGCAAATCAAATCACTTAACCTACCCAACCTTGTCATGTTTTGTTAAGTATCATTAGCCTAATCAATTTACTTAACCCATTTGTCCATGTCATATTTGGTTAAGAGTCATTAATCAAATTACTTAACCCTATCATGTGACATTAATTACTTAATGCACCCCAACCTCTCACATTAGACTTTGTTGTGGTTACTAGTTAAGCCGGTCGGTTCCGGGTAGCTTTACACCACAACTTGGTCTAACCTCGGGTTCAAGCACAACATGACCAACTTCTCACATTGAGTCCTATTGTTTGCAACTACTAGTTAGGCCGGTCGGTTCCGGGTAGTTTTACGTTGCAAACTCAACCCAACCTCGAGTTGGCCACTTTCATGTTTAGTCTAGTGTCATGTTCATAGTCAAGTTTTCAAGCAATTGGGTAGACCTAACTTAATAGGTAAATTCCCAATGGGTAGACCTAACTTAATAGGTAAATTCCCAAGCTTATGTTTCATGCATACTTACATGTCAACTTCCATGTTATATTTCAAGTCATGTTTTCAAGTTGTATTTTCATGCCATTAGAAATTACCCATAACATAACCCAACGCTTTTAAACTCGCATATACGTTCGCAACAACGTAATGGACTAAAAAAAAAGAAACTTGGCAAGGACGAGACAAAAAGGGGTATAAGGCCACAAGTTAATCATGGTGGCAAATGAGGCACAAATGTGTTCATTAACTTGCATATACCATTGTTAAGCCTCAAAAACATGCATAAACCCAAACTTGGCACATAAGCGAATCATGGTGATAAACAACATGGAATGATGACAAGTTACTCGCATATGACCTCACATAAGGGTTATGGCTTCATATGCAAGTTGACATGAAGGTTAGAAGGGTTCTCATGTTGCATAATGCAACATTTCAACATAAAGGTCAAAGCTTTATGACCACAAGACCAAGGTAATGACTTTATAAGCTTGCATAAGATGATAGCATGCTACATACTAATGTTTAAACCCACTTACAACATGTCATATTAAGTTTAAAGTTCATATCTAATAGTAGGAGAAGGTCTTACATTGCTTTGAGGGCACAAATCAACATATGGTAGAAAGATTGAGACAAAGCCTCTCATGCTAACACCAAAAATCCCAAGATCAAGATAAACTCCAAAAGCCCTAGAGGAAAAACCCTTAAAAACCCAACCTTTGATGAAGCTTTGCCTTGAAATCATATTGAGAAGCTCTCATATGAAGGTAGAAGCTCTCATACACTCACAAAACATGAAATCCCTCTTAGAAATGAAGATAAGATTTTATGACAAGAGGGTGGAGGCTAGGGTTTGAGTGGAGGCCATGATCACTTGAAATTTTGGCATAGTTTAGTTACATGAGTGAATAATGAGGGTTTAGGGGGGTTTAGGGGCTTATTTATAGAAGATTAGGCAAGTTAGGACCCTTAGATTAACCCTAGGACCAACCTGAACCGTCAGATTTCAAACCAGGCCCAAAAACCTAGCCAAGATAGAAAATAGGTGCACCAGGCCAGAATCAGCCGACAGGGCAAGTCGACAGCCCTGTCGACATGCCTGTCGACTTGCAAGTCGACAGCCCTGTCGACAGCCAAGTCGACTTGTCTGGGCGGAAATTTTCCCGCCTGGACCCATCTCTGTATGTTTCGAAACTCAAATTTCCCGAAAACTTCTTTGGGCCTTAACCGGGTCATACGGACTCCGATTTACAAAATTTCGGACTCTATTTCGCGTATTTTTCCGAGACGAACGCAATGGCATAGCCCGTTTTACTTGATTCAGAATTTAAAATTAAATTCTGCCTTGATTCTCGTTTTAACCTGTTATCGAAATACGGGTTGTTACATTCTCCCCACCTTTTAGGATTTCATCCCCGAAATCTCCAAGTTAGGAAGAACATATCCCACCATCCATCATCCATCTACTCAAAACATCATCCACAAGCAACCATTGTCCTTAGATGATTTCTAATGCTGTATGAATATATGCAAAACGTGTGTGTACATGTTCCTTAGCTAATGCTAATGATCAGGCCTGAATAATCTTTCTAATGCAAAATATGTATAGTGCCATGAATCCAACATGTATGCAAATAGTCCTAGTCATATAGATACTATATGCGTGCACAATCATTCATTCATATGCAACAACCGCATGATAACACATTCGATTTCATCCATAAACAAGTATAAATACTTGTGCATATGCAATATGAAATGTGACCGAGTCGAGCTAGCATCTAATGTGTATACACTACAACAAAAACACCATATTACAACTTTAATTTTACAACGGTGGTAAACGCACCGTTGTAATAAATGGGTTTTTACAACTGTGGTAAAAGCACCGTTGTAATAAATTGTTTTTTACAACGGTGGTATAAACACCGTTGTAACTACAACAAAAACACCATATTACAACTTTAATTTTACAACGGTGGTTAAAGCACCGTTGTAATAAATGTTTTTTACAACTTTTTTCCAGAAAAGTTGTAATAAATTTATTTTTAACAACTGTGTTATTTTGACAGTTGTAATAAAAGCCTATCACAACTTTTATTTTTTGGCTGTTGTAATATATGACTATATTTTAATATTAATTATTTTCATTAAATAATTTTTAATAATTAATATGAACAACTAATTAGTAATTATTAATTAATAACCTATATATTAATATTAATTATTTAATTAAAAATACTTCAATAAATAAATAATTCATGATAATAATTAGTAATTGACAACCAATTAGTAATTATTAATTAATAATCAATAAATACATATTAAATATTTAATTAAAAATACTTCAATAAATAAATAATTCCTACTAATAATTACTAATTAACAACCGATTAGTAAATAATAATCAATATATAAATATTAAATATTAAATTAAAAATAATTATATATAACTACTTCATTATTAAGTACTAGTAATTAATTAGTAAGTAATAACTAATCAGCGGTTAATAATCAATTAATTAATAATCAATAAATAAATAACAATTAACAAATATTTAATTTATAATTAATCATGACTATTAGTAGTAATTAATATTTAGTATATAATATTTTTTAATAAGTAATCGTTAATTAAGTAACTATTGTAAGTTAAAAATCAGTAGTAAATAATATTTAATAATTTATAACAATCATAAATTTTTAAAAGTTGCTAATAACTAAGCACTAGGTAATAGTTACGAAGTCATCAGGAACGAAGATTATGTAAATTTTACAATTACAAAATTATGCCAATTATTAAAAATTTGTGAAGAAAATACTATATGTGAACCTTAAATTTAAAAAGTGGACTGACTTTGAGTGTACAGTACAACAACAATTCTTATAAAAGTCATATAAGAATTGGACTGATTTTGAGTGTACAGTGCAACACAACTTTTAAAAATTTATGATACGCATCTTGTTTTTGGCTCCAAACTCCGAAAATTTGGCTCCAGGTCTAAATTTTTGCTTTTTAATCCATTTTTCCGTTGTCTCTCTCTCTAATTCACTTCTTATTCTATTTTCCCTCTTTTGGTAACCCTAATCAATTCCAACAGCCCAGTAATCCCTAGCTTCATCAATAGCCGAAATCCCTTTCGTTGTTTTCTCCTTTTTTTGATTCGCTAGCCCAAATTTTCTTGGCCACCGTCAGTTTGCTCAAATGGAAGCTTCACTGGAAAATGGCCGAAGCCTTGCCGCGCCACTCGAGACAGCTCCTCCACCTCTAGTCCGTCAAAGCGCGCCGCCAGGGACCCATACCCCTCCTTGCTTCATCCGAGCCTTCTACCAGCTGTGTCGCCCACGTCAGCAACGAGCGCTGCCGAGATCCAAACCCATCGATGGTCCTTCCTCCGCCCTTTCGAGAAGCCACCGCAATTAACGGTTAGTTTACTTACAGTTAAACCTTCTTTTATCCACTTAAATCCCATACAAAACCGCGATTAAGGGTTAGACCTTTGCAGCTTTTAGAGTATGGCTGTAATTGGGTGAGTTGGATTTCATTCTCAAAGTTTTAATACAATTCAGGAAATTGCTCGAAAGAGGAAAGGTACTGCTCTTATTTGAAGTTTTTGGGTGTGAATCGACTTGTGTTAGTGTTGTTTTGGGCTGTTCTTATGTTTATTTGGTGGGTTTATGTTGGATTCCAGAATTGTGTCCCACTGTAATGGAGCAATTCTTCTCGGTTGGGTGCTAGATCACAGAGGGTCTACACATTTGCAGTTCGTGATTCATTGATCAATGGATTGAGGTTGAATGTTGATGGAGATGCAACAGGAATGTCAAAGAAGAGCAACTATGAATTGGTTAGTGAATCATGTTTTCATGTGCATGTTGTGTTTCTATTTGAATTAGTTTCTTGGCCTCTCTTTTGAATTAGTTTCTTAGCCTCTCTTTTGAATTAGTTTCTTAGCCTCTCCGTAGCTTTCACACAGTTCACTGTGAGGATGTACATGTTAGTTACATACGGTCTTATGCAGCTGCATTTAACAGTTTTCCATCTAGTAATTTTTATGTCTTAAAACTTAGAAAGCCTTGCGTAGTAACAAATTCAGAAACAGAAATAAGGAAACACAACCACTTTTTTGTTCAAAGTGAAATGTAAATATTCTTTGACACAACAGTTATATTTATTACTATTGTAATGGTGAAATATTATAATACTAAAATTTTAGAACGTGCAGTTATGGTGTTAATTTTTTTATATGTTAAAACTAAATGGTATTCACGACCTTGTTTAAGCATACAATTTATAATAAACTATCATAATGGTACTTTCGGTAATAAAGGCCTTAAGTCTGAAAGGTAAAAGATGATATTTAAATAAACATTTCAAACTAATTTTGCAAATTTTGCACTTTCCTTGCTTTTCAAATTTTCAATCATGTTATCAGAACCGTTCTTGGTATCAGCTTAGAACTTTGTTTTAGTCAAGTTTTCATGTAAGAAATATTGAAACAAGGTTCTAAGGAAATGCCAAATAATATTGTAAACAAAGCACCAAAATCTTTGTCAAAAAGTAATTTGCACGTGTAAGTGTGAACTAACATTAAACTGGAATATACATATGTACATCACTGTCTTGGTGATAATTTCTTTTGCATTTACGAGTTGTGTGCGGATAATAAGCTTGGTGTGGCATTAGTTCTTGCACCAATAATGGAGGCATCTCTATTTACTATCATCTTTCATTACCTTAATTAACTTAAACACATTAAAAGAGCGAAGCAGTTCATGGTCATTACGTATTTCTTAAACCAGTAAAACTCTTATATACTCTTAGCTTACTGCAAAAATACATGCATTGCATTTTACATAGTTTCAACTCCTCATCCAACTTGGAAGAAAAGTAGATATCCACCATTTTATGTTTACAACAAGCTTAAGGTTATGTTTATATATATGCATGTTTTGTGATTGTGCAGGTGGTGTCTTGTGTTGGTGGGGAAGTTGAGGAAGTGCAAAGATGAAGCAAGCTGATAGTTGAAGCAAAGTTTTTGGATGGTACTAATTTGTAATCATTATTTGTAATGAAGAATTGATATATTAACGTGATGATGTATGATTCATTTTTTGCATTTTGAATATAAAGTTGTAATGTTTTTTGTATGAATGGATCTGTTGCTTTGAATTTATATCAATTTGTTTTCTGTTTATTCAGCTTTTGTTGCATTTGCAAAATTTATTTTTTTTAAAACCCAAATATCAATCACAACGGTGCATAACTGTTGTAATAAAGTTTATTACAACGGTGGAAAAAAGTTGTAAAATATACATATTACAACGGTTTTGCAACAGTGCAGAAAAGTTGTAAAAGATATTAGGCTATTACAACTTCTTAAGACACGACGGTTTGCCCACTGTTGTAAAAACCTATTACAACGGTGTTCCACCGTTGTAATAGGGTCATTTTGTTGTAGTGATACGCGCATCCACAAGTAACCACTTGCAACCACTTGCAACCATATCAATCATAACATGTTTCAAATACATGTTTACATCCATAGGGTTCTACCTAGGATTCCCTGAAATAGGGTCGAGAAGATAAACGAGACAAACTCCTTATGGGGTTTGTAACAGAAAATAGGACCAAGAGGATGTCCACAAAAGATAGCCTACAAGTAAGCTCTACAGAAAACAGGGATCAAGGATATACTCCCAAAAGAGATATCATGCGTGTATCTAGTCTTTGACCATCAAAGTCGTATTTCCTTGAGCTCAATTCCATTGTGCCTTGACCGTCCTTTAACTTCGCGATTTCGTAGCTTCTTATTTCCTGTTTCCATAACATGAGCTGGAACTCATTTCTTCGTCGCCTCTCGTTCCACTCGCACACTTAGCGCAAACATGACTGCGTACTCATGATCTCATGCAAGCTTTCCAAAATTCACTAGTGAATCTCGGACCTCGTACCATAGGGTATTCCACGTAGAAGAACTTTCTCTTGAAAGTAAACAGATGCCAACCAGGTTATCAAGTGCACTTACTAGGGTGGCTTCTATAACCCATGCATAAGTGAAATAAACCATCCGTCTTATCGGCGAACACCACTCGATCGGGTTTCAAATTTCCAATAAAGGTATCAAGGGATTCTAAGTAACTAATCATGACAGAACCCAAAAGGTTACGCGATACTTCAAGGGTATTACCAAAGCAAGCCAAGAGTCTAACTACCCTCCTTTTAAAACCGAGAGTGGCACCCCTTACTGGATAACCACTTCATCCCTAGAATCCATCCACAACTTATAAACATAAGCATTATTTCCAAGCTCAACACTTGATATAGACATTCTCAAATCCAAACAAGCCATGAGTAAATGGACCGATCTTCCAATAGGACTTGAGACAAAAACGGGATCCTCTACTACGCTAGTACTAAGGTGCAGAGACTCAACTATCGAAGTGGACTTAAAAGATGCGGTGATCAAAACAAAGTCCCGACAGGATGATAGAGAAGAAAAGCTAAACCTTTAACAAGATCGTTACCCTCCTTCTGAGGTACCCTAGAAATGAGAGCATACTACTGCCCTCCCGATGATCTTGTCCTTGTCCCATGATACTTAACTATCCGTCCCGTTTCACCATGCCAAAGGTACCCTCTCGTCATGGGTTTCATTGTTCATCTTTCTCCCTCCTTTGAGTACTAAACCATACCAACAAGTTGCTCACCCATAAGCCCATATCCTTTATCCTCTTTCTCACTATCCTTTCTTGTATAACTCTGCAATGGTCTCTCGAGAACCACCTCCATCGTAGGGGAAACACTTACGTAGCTAGAAAGATTAGTCGCAGTCAAAACCACTGTGACTACAGATGGAGTAAAGAAAGGAAAAGAGATTAAATCAAGGAAACAAGGATGATGCTAATGGCCTTTGGGGAATAGCCTTTTTCTTTTAAGAGAAAATTTTCGTGAAAAATGCTTCTTTGTAAACGGTTTTCAAATAGTTTTCAGAAGGTCTTTAAAAACTTTTGCCCAGTCTAGTAACCTTCTGCTCTGATACCAAATGTAACACCCCGCCTCCGCTAGGGTCACTCACAAAGGAATGCACTAGCTTTAGAGGGGCATTATTGGTAAACATGCACAGAAATATCACAAGACAGAACATATAAAATAGCGGAAGTAAAATCGAACTTTCATAAACATTTATAATTAAGGTCTAAAGCCTTTTACATCAGAATACATCAAAACCTGTCTTGCGATAGTAAAGAAGCATAAAGACTTTTTCATAAACTATTCCCCAAATAAAGACAGTAAAGTAGCCATAGCCAAGAAAAGTCCAAGCCATCCATGATGACCTTCAAGCAGAAGAAGTCCAAACTAAACAGCAGTATTTCCTCCCTGTAACCTGGGGGGGAAACGGAAGAAAAGAGGCGAAACAAAACGGGTCAGTCAAAAAGACTGAGTAAGCCCTATCTACTATTAGTATAAAAACTAGTAAAGTTAACTGACATGAGAAACTGAGATGAACATAAGCATGATAACAAGATAGATAAGCTAAATCAAAATAACAGGATGAACTACTGAACTCAGATAAACTAAGATGTCATGATAAATTACGATGTCAAGACAAAACAAGGTATCACATCGTCAGGTTCCTATCAAGTATAATATCCCAAGATATCTATCACGTATAACGTCCCATGGTATCTATCCTGTATATCTGCTCTGCACCTATCGTACTAGTATCCCAACCCGCGTCATGTGTTAACCATGAATGTCCCTTGCTCAAGTCGTGTAATGGTCCATGTCAACCTAATATATCGCATATATAGGTTACTCAACTCGTATATGTCTTTTCATGTGTATGTTCAGTCCTTTGCCGTAGACAGTACAGGCTTTCTGATGTCATTCTGTACTACTTCAACGTAGTTCCATTTCCCTTGAAATCGGTTTGGACTGTCACCCTAGATTTAGCTAGGCTCTCTCAACATGAATCATCGTTTGTACAACTAGGACTTATGCCACCTAGGACCACTAGGGACTATGCTTACCTATTGCACGTTTTCGTATTTCGGTTCGGGTTCAACCACCTAGGGTCACTAGGGATTACGCTGACCGTCACCCGCGCCCTTTTTCCCACGCATTCATCGTGAATCGTTTTCCATGACTGTATGCACATGTATCACATCGTGCCATCCGAGTCCTATCACAGGGCAAAACAGGAAATACAGGACTCGGTCGGGAGCTTTAGATTTATCTGCCGATGCAGATACTAAGGTCTGCTTTTCTACACGTGGCTATGGTCCCACGAGACCCCTCCCTCAACTAGTGAAAGGCAACACAAGAGACAATCTTGCATGAGAACTACACTCCGGCCAGCCCACATCCTACGGCCTACCTCACCCATAATTAGATAGCAATTATGGTCTGTTGGGTGTTCCCTGCCTTTCCGTACGTACACGCTTGACTTAAGATGGTAGATGATCGACGAACTTGCTATCTCGGGCACCTTATGTATTCGTCGACTCACTGCTATCCACCCCAGTCTTTAGGTCGCTCGCATAGCAACCAAGGCATATTCTTGGTTCTTCTACCGCAGACCTCAACCTCTCGTGAGCCTAGTATAATGACCTGGCAGCTCACAGAGGGATCCCAAGAATATCCTCACGTTCCCCGAAGTCGCTGTTTCGTTACCCAGTTCGCTGGAGCCTTTATCTAAATCAGATAGCCTGCTCCTACACGTATACTTAAACGATGACCTACCGTACCAGGTTACTCATTGCTTTGTGAATTAGTCCTATGTCCTTAGCTAAGAATTATTACTTAGTTACCCTTAACTAAGGTTTACCACTTAGCTTCCTTTCCCCGTTATCCTTGATTAACCACGATTTCCTACCTAGTTCCTCTAACTAGGGTTTGTCTTATTGGGTTAAGTGTTATCATTCAAGTCCATGCCTTAACCCGCCCACGAATCACGTCAAAGATTGGCTAAGTATTTAAGTTCAAGACATAGTCCTACAAGTTGGTTAAGTGTACCCAGAGGCTCATGACTTAACCCTATCAAGTCAAATTGGTCAAGTACTAGCTTACCTTAATCCTATTGGATTATCTTGCTAGATCGATTAAGCATAGATTATCTTAATCCCATCAAATTATCAAGTCGGATTGGTTAAGTATAGGTTGGCTTAACCCCATCCTCTAATCGTACTACAATGGTTAAGTATGTCCTAAAAAGGTCTTGTGACTTAACCTTATCAGGTCCGCGTATTAGATCGGTTAAGTGTAGGTTACTTACCCCCATCAAATCATCATGTATAATTGGTTAAGTATAAGTTGCTTAACCCCATTAAATTATCACGTTAAGTTGGTTAAGTATTGGTTACTTAACCCCATTGAATTACCAAGTTTATATTGGTTAAGTGTTTAACTTAGCCCCATCGAATTACCGTGTTTAGATTAGTTAAGTGTGGATTACTCAACCCCATCTAATTACCGTGGTTAGATTAGTTAAGTGTCAATTACTTAACCCCATCTAATTACCGTGTTTAGATTAGTTAAGTCTTAATTACTTAACCCCATCTAATTACCGTGTTTAGATTAGTTAAGTCTTAATTACTTAACCCCATCCATTAACTGTATCTTTTGGTTAAGTGTCATTAAGAAAACTTACTTAACCTTGCCAATTTATCATGTTGGATTGATTAAGTGTTGGTTAACTTAATCCCCGTCCACTAGTCGTATAAAAATGGTTAAGTGTCATTAAGCAAATCAAATCACTTAACCTACCCAACCTTGTCATGTTTTGTTAAGTATCATTAGCCTAATCAATTTACTTAACCCATTTGTCCATGTCATATTTGGTTAAGAGTCATTAATCAAATTACTTAACCCTATCATGTGACATTAATTACTTAATGCACCCCAACCTCTCACATTAGACTTTGTTGTGGTTACTAGTTAAGCCGGTCGGTTCCGGGTAGCTTTACACCACAACTTGGTCTAACCTCGGGTTCAAGCACAACATGACCAACTTCTCACATTGAGTCCTATTGTTTGCAACTACTAGTTAGGCCGGTCGGTTCCGGGTAGTTTTACGTTGCAAACTCAACCCAACCTCGAGTTGGCCACTTTCATGTTTAGTCTAGTGTCATGTTCATAGTCAAGTTTTCAAGCAATTGGGTAGACCTAACTTAATAGGTAAATTCCCAATGGGTAGACCTAACTTAATAGGTAAATTCCAAAGCTTATGTTTCATGCATACTTACATGTCAACTTCCATGTTATATTTCAAGTCATGTTTTCAAGTTGTATTTTCATGCCATTAGAAATTACCCATAACATAACCCAACGCTTTTAAACTCGCATATACGTTCGTAACAACGTAATGGACTAAAAAAAAAAGAAACTTGGCAAGGACGAGACAAAAATGGGTATAAGGCCACAAGTTAATCATGGTGGCAAATGAGGCACAAATGTGTTCATTAACTTGCATATACCATTGTTAAGCCTCAAAAACATGCATAAACCCAAACTTGGCACATAAGCGAATCATGGTGATAAACAACATGGAATGATGACAAGTAACTCGCATATGACCTCACATAAGGGTTATGGCTTCATATGCAAGTTGACATGAAGGTTAGAAGGGTTCTCATGTTGCATAATGCAACATTTCAACATAAAGGTCAAAGCTTTATGACCACAAGACCAAGGTAATGACTTTATAAGCTTGCATAAGATGATAGCATGCTACATACTAATGTTTAAACCCACTTACAACATGTCATATTAAGTTTAAAGTTCATATCTAATAGTAGGAGAAGGTCTTACATTGCTTTGAGGGCACAAATCAACATATGGTAGAAAGATTGAGACAAAGCCTCTCATGCTAACACCAAAAATCCCAAGATCAAGATAAACTCCAAAAGCCCTAGAGGAAAAACCCTTAAAAACCCAACCTTTGATGAAGCTTTGCCTTGAAATCATATTGAGAAGCTCTCATATGAAGGTAGAAGCTCTCATACACTCACAAAACATGAAATCCCTCTTAGAAATGAAGATAAGATTTTATGACAAGAGGGTGGAGGCTAGGGTTTGAGTGGAGGCCATGATCACTTGAAATTTTGGCATAGTTTAGTTACATGAGTGAATAATGAGGGTTTAGGGGGGTTTAGGGGCTTATTTATAGAAGATTAGGCAAGTTAGGACCCTTAGATTAACCCTAGGACCAACCTGAACCGTCAGATTTCAAACCAGGCCCAAAAACCTAGCCAAGATAGAAAATAGGTGCACCAGGCCAGAATCAGCCGACAGGGCAAGTCGACAGCCCTGTCGACATGCCTGTCGACATGCCTGTCGACTTGCAAGTCGACAGCCCTGTCGACAGCCAAGTCGACTTGTCTGGACGGGAATTTTCCCGCCTGGACCCATCTCTGTATGTTTCGAAACTCAAATTTCCCGAAAACTTCTTTGGGCCTTAACCGGGTCATACGGACTCCGATTTACAAAATTTCGGACTCTATTTCGCGTATTTTTCCCAGACGAACGCAATGGCATAGCCCGTTTTACTTGATTCAGAATTTAAAATTAAATTCTGCCTTGATTCTCGTTTTAACCTGTTATCGAAATACGGGTTGTTACATATAGTTTATTTCCGCTGTGTTGTAAGTGTTGTACTTTGATAATGATGTATATTCAAGTACAGATGTATATTTCAAGTTATGTTATATATATTATATGTTATTCGTTCCGTTGTGAGGTTCGTGTTATTCTGATGTTGTGTTCTTGTTCTTCTTCTTCTATTCTAAGTTTCTATCTTATCTTTTCTCACCCTTTGTCTTCTTTCTATTAGTTTCCTGGTTTCCAGTGCAATTTGGGGATGGACTTGTGTTATTTAGTCAGCTCAAATTAGACCGGATTTTTGGGTCATTACAGTTGGTATCAGAGCTTAAGTTAAGAATTACCTTGGCTCTGTGGCATGACTCAGTAGAGATGGTGTTAGTAATACCCTAGATTGAGTTGAGTGTATATATACGAGTGAACGTATTTGTAGATGATATAAAAATAATTTTTTATTGTGAAGATTTATTGGTTGAGTAGTTTATGAGTTCTGGTCGATCAATTTGATCCACTGTATCGGTAGGAGTTTATAATCACTCAAATACGATGGGTCGGAACGATATGTTTTGAAAGAGGGTAAATGAAAATAATTTTACCCAAAGTATATTTTGATACATATTGGATATATTGGTTGATATTATAATCGAATAAGATTATAAAAATGTGAAATGGTTGTGTAAATAACCAATCAGAATTCAGATAAGTAGAATGAATTGAATTAAATCTCAAATTTAAATCAGAATTGAAATTGAAACCCTGGAAATTTAGAACAGAGTTTGTAAATAGACTTGGATTAAATATATGTAAATTTTAAGATCCTGGGAGATTTTAAATTGTATTCCAAGAAATTGTGAATGATATTTTGAACTGATTTCAAAATAAAAGTGTTTAAGAATGATTTTGAAATTGATATACTATTGAACTCACTTTGATAGCTGGGAAATAACCCTGATGATGAATCGCGACATCATCAGTGTTCATTTTCGAGTTGTAAGTGACGGATTACTACCAAAGATATTGATTTCGAATTGTTTTGGGAAAATGAGTTGTTTTGAATCCCGAAAAGGGAAGTTTGATTTTTGATATGGTAAACTGTTTAAAACTCCCAGATATAGATTGTTTGAATTAAAAACAAATTAAAATAGAAATTTGTGGAAGTAAATCGAAATCGAATTAAAGCCAATTAAGTGGAATTGGAACTGAATTAGAATGATATCAAGACAAATTGGATTGTGAAATTCGAATTTGAAGTATAGATTGATAATCAAGTTAAGAGTTGGAATCGAGAATGAAACTCAAGTGTGAAAATGGAATTTGGCTTGGTTAAAAGCAAATGGTTGTATTGGAAATAAAACTGATATGAGTTTTGATTGGGATGACATTGGTATATGCTGAATTGGCAACAGATGGGAATGATATAATGATATGCACGACAAAAAAGGTACCAGTTTATATTATATATTGGGTATGAGATTTTGATGAGCCGAATTAGCAAGCCGCTTGGCTGTTTGATTTTATTTTGGGTTGAAGATGGCCCAGAGAGGCGAGTTGGAGTTTGACCTATTGACCAGTACAAAGGAGGTGCTGGCGAAATTTTTCAAAAAGTTAAGGTGTTAGAAAATTTTCAGGATTTTTGAAAATTTTCGTTGATAAGAATTGATTAATAATTTAATTAAAATAAATTGGTTTAGTGAAACCGGAGTTGAGAAGTGAACAAATAAGTCTGGCAGTAGATAGGGTCGTCTTCTAGCTTTAGCAATTTCGAGGACGAAATTATTTTAAGTGGGGAAGAATGTAATGACCCGCATTTTTAGCGGTATAATAATTTATATATTTATTTATTTAAAAGGTGATTAAAAGGATTTCATGGTTGTTGAATTAAATAATAGTGAATATTTAATTAATAAAATAATAAATTAAATAATATATTTAATTCTGAAATAATCAAAATTGGCTGAAATGGCGATATGGTGTGAACTGGATCATCTGCGATATTTAATTCAGTTTAGAATTTAATTAGAATAACGAATATATTATTTGAATGAAGTTTGAATGTAGAATTTATAATATAATTAAAATCGAGCTCGAAATGGCGCTGCAGTTTGTAAATTGGCGATTCGAACTTCAAACGAATATACAGAAACCGTTTCAAATCGGATTTCTGTGAAACAAGAAACGTTAGGAGCTGGTGAAGTATATCTTTCTAGTGGAAGAGAAAAATCTGGATTTTGTCATGTAGATTTTGATTTATGTCCAATTCAAATTTTAGAAAAGTCGCTGTGGAATTCCTTTATAATTAGTAACGCTTTATATACGTTATAAAAGGAATGTCAATATAAATCGAATATCGGGTTGACCCAGATTTGAAATATCAAGTTATAAATCCCAGTATAGTTGTATGATATTCCACTATGACTATATACAATAATATAAATTTATTTGTATTTAATTTAATTATATTTATATATATTTATATATTTAAATGGGTCATTCAGAGCTTTAAAAATAGCCACTTTTGCAAACGGAGTCGGAATTCGACGAAACTAATTTTGTTGGATCTGCAATGTCAAATAGTTGTTAGATTTCCAGTTTCGTGATTTTTAGAGTCACTGTGTGGCCATATGGATTTTTAGAGTGAAAAATAGTCAGTATTTCGACGGTTAAAAATACACTGTGTGAGCATACGGAGTCGGAATTCGACGAAACCAGTTTCATTGGGACCCTAATATTGAACTGAAGGTGCATGTCAATTTTCATGATTTTTGGGTTTCATATATGATCATGAGGATTTTTAGAAGACGAATACACACAACGATTGGTTAAAAATCAATATACAAACAATTGCTGTCCTTATAAATACCACACCCTTACTCTCTAAACCTAAATTTCATCCTCCAAAAGTCAAACAAGGCGCCACTACTTTTTCCATATTTTTTTCAGCAAAACCGAAACTTTAAAAATCAACGGAAAATAAAATAAAATGCTACAAATCTTCAAACTTGTATAGTTGAATCCCAAGCATGATTCTCTTCGTTCTGGCATCAATTTCCAGAGGTTCGGCATCATTTTTCTTCGCGGGTATTTAGTAGCGTCGACTAGGGCTCGAGGGTTTGTGCAAATGAAGGAGTATTGACTCCATTCGAGTTCATTTTTGGGATCGAGGAGGAAATCCTCACTTAGTGTGCTAAAATTGGTGATTTCTGTACTGGTACTTGTCGATCGACAATGTACAGGTTTGAACAACGCGTTTTACAGGGTGGTGGTGGAGGCGCTTCTATGGCAACGGAAGTAGAGAGGGCGCGATGAGGAGTAGAGGTGTTTAATTAGTTTCGATTTTAATGTGATGGTGAAGGAGGGAATGTCAATTTCATTTTTGCTGCTGTGGTTGTAAATGACGAGCGGAAGTAATTGGGGAAGAAGGAGTGTGGTGGATCGGTTAAGTATTAGGTTGGGCTGAAATTGGTGAGGCCCAAAACAATTATTTTTAAAAGTGTTTATTTAATTCAATTATATGTATTAACTTGTTAATTAAATATCTCACACATATGAAACCAGAATCACGAACCGTAAGTTGCATTGGGACCGTATGAACGAGAGCTTCATAATGAAGCTGACTAGAAGTGGATTGGAGCTCGTTTGAATTTATGGAGAAATAAATTGTTTGATTCAAACCAAACAAACAGTTTATCGTTCTTTAACGATGAACTGCAAATGTGAGTAAATCTCACCAACTCTGAACAGTTTATATTTTCATGTTGTATTTTTAGAAGTGTTAAATATTGGCTGATTGACTGTGTGTTGATTGTTTGATTGAACTGCTAGTCAGTTAGTTGAATTTCTATATTGATTATGTTTAACAGAATATATCATATGGAACTGAAAGTGATGTTGATTTTATTGTGTAACATCTGTGGATGCAGGGAGACAGGTTGGAGGAATCCGACTGGATTCCTCAACGGTTATTTTATTGTTTTTCATATATTGTGATATATGATGTGGTTTAAAATCTTTGGTTGATTATATGTGTTTGGACGATATTGGTCATTGTGATATGATGTATTAAGTACCATAAAATATCAGAATGGGAAAAGGAGATTTTCAAAGTGATATTGAAAACAGAATATGTATAAATTGGAATATTTATAAATAAGAAATATTTATAAATTGGAATAATTATAAAGTGAATTATTTATTTAGGATAAATAAATAAGATGTTATAAAATGGACTATTTACTTAGAAAATAAATAGGAGATAATAAGTGAGATATTTATTTGTTAAATAAATAGGATAAGATAATGGATTTATTTATTTGTTAAATAAATAGAATAAGAAAAGGACATATTTATTTGTTAAATAAATAGGGTTATTAAAGGAAACATTCAAAATAAATAAATAGGATATTAAACGGATTATTAATTTAGGAAATGAATAAGTTATGATAAAGGTTGACATAGAAATTGAATAAGTTATAAAAGAGATGTTAAGCAAAATAAATAGAATAAAGGATTATTTATTTGGAAAATAAATAGAGGAGTTAATCGAATCGAGTTAATCGAACAGAGTAAATCAAATAGAGTTAAGCAAAATTAGAAAATGACTAGAGATTAGTAAATTGAATGGTTTTTTAAGTGTCGATCTTGTAATGACCCGGGTGTGACGACCGCCCATAACCCCCGCACTAAACAAGAGGAATAATGCGCTGAAAGGCGTGCCAGGCTGCTATGGACGATCATCATAGTAAGTGAACACATCGAAACCTGTCGTAGAACTCACAGCGCAAGGATAAAATATAATAGAACATATACAACAGGTGATAGTAATGAGGTATCATATAGCAAACTTTTGAAACTCTTTCAACATCCAGAAAGATTATCCAACTGATATCCAAGTTTGTACATAAGGCCTCACTACAACTCTCAAGCAACTCAAACAGCGGAAACAGAAATACAAGATAGAATAAAACTGGTACGCCAGCCTCCTGCTCGTCATCGCTCAGCTTCCTCGTATCACTAAGCTCCATTACCTGTAACCTGCTACTTAGTCTGCCCATCCACAACCGGATGAACAGCCCAAGGTAATAAGAGGAGACATAAAACCTTGAGTCAGACAATAGTCTTAGTGAGCGATAATACAGCTAACAAACTTCAACAAGAAAGTATATGAGAATGGGTAAATGAACAACTTATCTACCCACATCACCAGAGAAGAACTCAACCTTATCTTCCCCACATCGGACAGTGATAGCCTTTACACCAAGTATTTCAACCATTCATCCATAGAAACCTGAACACCCATTCAATCATACATAACACACATGACATCCAGATTATATAGGTCTCACACAGACAACCCTAATCGAGTTTAACATTCCTCAAGTACTCTCGCCAGAGGCCTAGACCAATATCACTTAAGCACTCAAAGAACATCTCCCTCGACTTTGGATAATCTATGTGAGATAGTACAAACAGAACAACCAATCATCCATGACTGACTCTGGCTATCACCGCCAATCCTGCTTCGAAACCATCGTTATCGTATGACTAGCCCATATTGCCATCCGTCAAGGGCCATACTCAAAACCCCGGTTCTAGCGAAACTCCATACACCATACAACGAAATGTATTCTAGGCCATACAACGAAACCCAGGGTATTCGATCATACAACGAAATCGTATAACCCTTGCTCTGAGCCCGCTAGAACCCATGATAACGATAATCTCTCGGCCTTCGCATCTCCAATCGCTATCAATCGCGACTGTTCACCAACTCAGGACACTTTAGAGTTGTCATGCTCAGAACACCATAGAGCAATCCTCATCACCCAACTCAAGACACTTTAGAGTTGTCACTACATTCGTTGATCCACCTTGATCAACGAACACATTCACCACTTCGAGCCTTCCTACTTGAACCACCTCGAAGGTAGCACTACCTTTGATCCGAAGTAAGCATCAATCATAAGGATCAAAACAATCCATAACATCATATCAACTTGCTAGAGAAAGCAAACGACAGCACATAGGCCATTCACCACAGCATTCAAAAGCGCTGCAGAAATCCCCTCCATTTTTAACCAACCAGGGAAGGACCGACCCGACCAACTCCAGGACCGACCCGCCTCCCTGCATCCTTGGACCGACCCACCCCCTTGGGACCGACCAGAATATGCTTCCACCTGACCGACCAAGATTTACCCCATCTGACCGACCAGCTCCTCTAGAGCGACTAGCTCCAGAGCGACCAAGATTCCAGAGCCACCAGGATTCCAGAGCGACCAGGATTCCAGAGCAACCATAATTCCAGAACGACCAGGGTTCTAGAGCGACCAGCTTCTCCAGAGCGACCCGCCTCCATGCAGCTTTGGATTGACTCGACCTCCTTGCAGCTTTGGATCGACTCGACCTCCTTGGGACCGACCAGCTGTGGATCGACCCCGTCAAGACCGACCAGATTTTGCTCTACCTGACCGACCAGCTCCCTCAGAGCGACCAGGATTTGCTTCCAGTAAAAACCAACCAGAATGCCACCATCTGAAACCGACCAGAATGCCACCATATGAAACCGACCAGAAACACTTATGCTCCTTCTGGACCAACCAGCTTAAACCGACCAGCTCCCTGACTTGCTTCCCAAGCCATACTATGACCGACCACCTCATTCCAGACCGACCCGACCAACTCCAGGACGACCAGAAACCTGCACATCTCCAATTCGACTCCGATTTCGACCAAAACTTCGCCAAACGACGAATCCGACGAAACCAGCTTATCCGATTCATCCAAACGCAATCACAAACATGTTATGCAACCAACAATATCCTCAATCTAACAATTTCCATCAAAACACATAAATTTCCCAAAACATGATAAGTGAATCATATGAACATAAAAACGGATCTAACTTGCATAATCTTGAGAAAAATCATAAAATTAACCATTTAAATTATCTAGATCAGATCCTAAGGTGATTCATATATAAAATGGACTTAGCATGGTGTGGATCTAAGGAAAATAACATGGAAATGATGAAATTAACATCCTAAAACCCATATACTTGCATGAATCCGAATGAGAGATGTAAATCACTCACCAATTATCCAAATCTAAGCAAAAGCAATGAAAACGCGGTCCGGACAGCGAACACTTCGAATCAAACTCTTTAATCTGATGAATTCGCCCTTGAAACGATGTAGATCTAGCCTCTTATGGTGTAGATCTTCGATTTCCCTCCTTGGATTTTGGAATTTTAATGGTGGAAAGATGTTAGAGGATGAAGGAGATCAAAGCCTCCCCATAAGAGAATGGAAAATGCCCCTTTCTCCATATCCCTTACCCCCTATTTATAGCCTCCACCAACCCCCTAATGGGCCTTCTCCAAATCAGCCCATTAGCCTTCCAAAACCTGAACAGCCAACTGAAAAACCTTAAAACAGCGATTTCTCCCAAACCGCTGATCCAAATCCTTAATGTAACCACTCTACGGAAAGAGAATCGTCAATTCCTTTCCAATGGCACAGGTCTCACCCTCTGATTCGACCTGAGTCAAAAGTTATGCCCAGTACAAGACTGACATGGGCAAAACGGTCACAAACAAAATCGGTAAAAATTATGGACATGTCACACATCCCCATAAGCAACATATCAAAAGATGAGAATGATCCAACCCTCAGGGAATAAAATAAAAATATTTTACGATCTTTCGATACGTAAAATGCGGGCTGTTACATTCTCCCCCCCCCCCCCCCCCTTAAGAATTTCGCCCCCGAAATTCCAAGCAAACACAAGCAACCATAACAATTCCGCATGCCTATCATCCATGTGAAGCCAATTCTATCATCCAAACTAGCAACCATCAATCCATGCATCCATAGCCTTATCCTAGCACGCGGAATTCTATCAACAACATGACCGTATACCTCCTAAGCTATTTCGTGTTGTTCCTCTCAAACACGAAGCAGCTTACGAGGTCTCGTAACTACGGACTCAACTTCTAGGTTTTATACTACCCTGGAGAAACCACCCCATTCGGAAATACTCCTCCGAATGAATCCTTTCTCCAAAAAAAATCGCGAACTCGCACTTCTAAATCTTGCTATTCCTTAGGCGCCATCTGCCTAAGAGGTAAAACGATAGACCTAGTCCCCTCGATCAAAACGATCCTAAACTCATCTCACGACGCGGCGGCAACCCTTTGACCTTGTCAAAGACATCTATATACTCATTAGCGATCAGCACTGATGATGGGTCTTCCTGTGAAATCCCAAGCGAATATAGATAACTCACGAAGACCCCGTCTTCGTGCTTACATCTAATCAACACCTTTCGCCCTTCCACATCCCCGACCCTCACCTCTAGCTTCTCGCAATTCACCCTTGCCGCATACTTCTTGAGCCAAACTATGCCCAAGATGATCCCAAATCCAGCGGAGATCATCGCAAAAACAACCATGACTCGACAAAGCAAGAGCATGCCAAACATACACAAACTAGACGAACCCTCAGCTGGATTGGCCTATCACACATCTCGGGTTTCAAACCCAAGTGACACACATGCTCATAACGAACAAATGAGCGCAAAGCTGCAGTGTCGAACAACACTCGAACTGAAACACTTTTAACGGAAAGAGTACCTTGCACCACGACACCCTTTCCTTTCTCTTCAACAGTCGGACCCCTCGAAGAAGACGACACGGCTTCCAAAGCATAAGCCTTCACGATCTGGTTTCCCTTAGCTACTTCCGGACAATCTTTCTTCTCATGTCCAGACTTTCCACACTTGAAGCACTTCTTCTCAGCCTTGGGATTCTTGCACTCGTTAGCAAAATGGCCTTTCTGCCAGCAGTTATAGCAAGTCACTTCACCCTTTTGCTTCTTCTGTCCACTTTCCCCTTCCTGTTGTTGCTGCCTCTTCTTCTTATTGTTATCACCACCCGGCTGTGGTTTCTGATCTCCTTTAGTTGCAGTGACAACATTTGCTTCCTTGGGAAACAAGCTTTCATGGCGAATAGCTTTTTCCACAATCTTCTCAAATGAATCATCAAGATGGTCCACCAGTGGCTTCCCAATATAAGCATCCAAACCCAAGACAAACTTCTCGTTCTTTTGATAGGGTGTATCAATGTATGAACGAGCATATCTAGACAAAGCCTCAAAATCAGAAATATAGTCAAGAACTGATCTGCCATTCTGCTTCAACTCTACGAACTTCTTGAAGAGGACGGACTTCTGAGCAGTGGAGATAAACTTTGCTTCAAACTTAGCTTGGAATTGCTCCCATGAAATCTCCTCTTCCGGAATCTCGAGTATAACAGAATTCCACCATTCCATGGCCCTGCTTTGCAGCTGCCTTGATGCAAGCTTTCTCTTCATTGCATCTTCAATACCCAAGTCTCCAAAGATTCGAACACATGAATCCATCCACCTCTGAACCTCTTCAGCTGGCTCAGTTCCCTTGAATGGTTTCCCTCCTAGAGATGTAAAGTCCTTGCACATCTTTGCAAAATCTACCCTAGGAACTCGCACACCTACATCAACCGTAGCCGCCACTGGAGCGGGTACCCTTCGCATAATTGCTTCTGCCATGGCTTCAAACATGGCCGGGTAATCTGGCTCACCACCATTTCCCCCTCCAGTATTAGCTCTTCTAGCAGCGTGCCTTGATGGTCGTCTACTCATTCTAAATCTGAAATTTAGAATAGTTAGCCACTTCCAAGAAAACTGCTAAAAGAATACAACCGCTACTACTATATATGCTAATATATATAGTAACATCCAACTGAAATCTACAAATACGTCCCTTATACGCAATTACGTCTTTGAACTTTGGCCAAAATCGTTGACCAGAGCTCTGATACCAAATGTGACGACCGCCCATAACCCCCGCACTAAACAAGAGGAATAATGCGCTGAAAGGCGTGCTAGGCTGCTATGGACGATCATCATAGTAAGTGAACACATCGAAACCTGTCGTAGAACTCGCAGCGCAAGGATAAAATATAATAGAACATATACAACAGGTGATAGTAATGAGGTATCATATAGCAAACTTTTGAAACTCTTTCAACATCCAGAAAGATTATCCAACTGATATCCAAGTTTGTACATAAGGCCTCACTACAACTCTCAAGCAACTCAAACAGCGGAAACAGAAATACTAGATAGAATAAAACTGGTACGCCAGCCTCCTGCTCGCCATCGCTCAGCTTCCTCGTATCACTAAGCTCCATTACCTGTAACCTGCTACTTAGTCTGCCCATCCACAACCGGATGAACAGCCCAAGGTAATAAGAGGAGACATAAAACCTTGAGTCAGACAATAGTCTTAGTTAGCGATAATACATCTAACAAACTTCAACAAGAAAGTATATGAGAATGGGTAAATGAACAACTTATCTACCCACATCACCAGAGAAGAACTCAACCTTATCTTCCCCACATCGGACAGTGATAGCCTTTATACCAAGTATTTCAACCATTCATCCATAGAAACCAGAACACCCATTCAATCATAAATACCACACAGGACATCCAGATTATATAGGTCTCACACAGACAAACCTAATCGAGTTTAACATTCCTCAAGTACTCTCGCCAGAGGCCTAGACCAATATCACTTAAGCACTCAAAGAACATCTCCCTCGACTTTGGATAATCTATGTGAGATAGTACAAACAACCAATCATCCATGACTGACTCTGGCTATCACTGCCAATCCTGCTTCGAAACCATCGTTATCGTATGACTAGCCCATATTGCCATCCGTCAAGGGCCATACTCGAAACCCCGGTTCTAGCGAAACTCCATACACCATACAACGAAATGTATTCTAGGCCATACAACGAAACCCAGGGTATTCGATCATACAACGAAATCGTATAACCCTTGCTCTGAGCCCGCTAGAACCCATGATAACGATAATCTCTCGGCCTTCGCATCTCCAATCGCTATCAATCGCGACTGTTCACCAACTCAGGACACTTTAGAGTTGTCATGCTCAGAACACCATAGAGCAATCCTCATCACCCAACTCAAGACACTTTAGCGTTGTCACTACATTCGTTGATCCACCTTGATCAACGAACACATTCACCACTTCGAGCCTTCCTACTTGAACCACCTCGAAGTTAGCACTACCTTTGATCCGAAGTAAGCATCAATCATAAGGATCAAAACAATCCATAACATCATATCAACTTGCTAGAGAAAGCAAACGACAGCACATAGGCCATTCACCACAGCATTCAAAAGCGCTGCAGAAATCCCCTCCATTTTTAACCAACCAGGGTAGGACCGACCCGACCAACTCCAGGACCGACCCGCCTCCCTGCATTCTTGGACCGACCCACCCCCTTGGGACCGACCAGAATATGCTTCCACCTGACCGACCAAGATTTACCCCATCTGACCGACCAGCTCCTCTAGAGCGACTAGCTCCAGAGCGACCAAGATTCCAGAGCCACCAGGATTCCAGAGCGACCAGGATTCCAGAGCAACCATAATTCCATAATGACCAGGTTTCTAGAGCGACCAGCTTCTCCAGAGCGACCCGCCTCCATGCAGCTTTGGATTGACTCGACCTCCTTGCAGCTATGGATCGACTCGACCTCCTTGGGACCGACCAGCTGTGGATCGACCCTGTCAAGACCGACCAGATTTTACTCCACCTGACCGACCAGCTCCCTCAGAGCGACCAGGATTTGCTTCCAGTAAAAACAAACCAGAATGCCACCATCTGAAACCGACCAGAATGCCACCATCTGAAACCGACCAGAAACACTTCTGCTCCTTCTGGACCGACCAGCTTAAACCGACCAGCTCCCTGACTTGCTTCCCAAGCCATACTATGACCGACCACCTCATTCCAGACCGACCCGGCCAACTCCAGGACGACCAGAAACCTGCACATCTCCGATTCGACTCCAATTTCGACCAAAACTTCGCCAAACGACGAATCCGACGAAACCAGCTTATCCGATTCATCCAAACGCAATCACAAACATGTTATGCAACCAACAATATCCTCAATCTAACAATTTCCATCAAAACACATAAATTTCCCAAAACATGATAAGTGAATCATATGAACATAAAAACGGATCTAACTTGCATAATCTTGAGAAAAATCATAAAATTAACCATTTAAATTATCTAGATCAGATCCTAAGGTGATTCATATATAAAGGACTTAGCATGGTGTGGATCTAAGGAAAATAACATGGAAATGATGAAATTAACATCCTAAAACCCATATACTTGAATGAATCCGAATGAGAGATGTAAATCACTCACCAATTATCCAAATCTAAGCAAAAGCAATGAAAACGCAATCCGGACAGCGAACACTTCGAATAAAACTCTTTAATCCGATGAATTCGCCCTTGAAACGATGTAGATCTAGCCTCTTATGGTGTAGATCTTCGATTTCCCTCCTTGGATTTTGGAATTTTAATGGTGGAAAGATGTTAGAGGAAGAAGGAGATCAAAGCCTCCACATAAGAGAATGGAAAATGCCCCTTTCTCCATATCCCTTACCCCCTATTTATAGCCTCCACCAACCCCCTAATGGGCCTTCTCCAAATCAGCCCATTAGCCTTCCAAAACCTGAATAGCCAACTGAAAAACCTTAAAACAGCGATTTCTCCCAAACCGCTGAACCAAATCCTTAATATAACCACTCTACGAAAAGAGAATCATCAATTCCTTTCCAATCGCATAGGTCTCACCCTCTGATTCGACCTGAGTCAAAAGTTATGCCCAGTACAAGACTGACAGGGGCAAAACGGCCACAAACAAAATCGGTAAAAATTATGGACATGTCACACATCCCCATAAGCAACATATCAAAAGATGAGAATGATCCAACCGTCAGGGAATAAAATAAAAATATTTTACGATCTTCCGATACGTAAAATGCGGGCTGTTACACCGGGTTTTTGTCGACTTTGGTTATCGCCATAAACTCAATGACGACCAACCAAACATCGAAAAATACCGGTAGTTAATAGAAAGAAGATAGAGGGTGAGGAAAGATAAGATAGAAATTTAGAATAGAAGAAGAAGAAGAAGAAGAAGAAGAAGAAGAAGAAGAACATAACATCAGAGTAACACGAGTCTCATAGCAGAACGAATAACATATAATAGATAACATATCTTTGAAATAAAAGATTTTACTTGAATATACATATCATCATCAAGTACAGCACTTACAACACAGCGGAAATAAACTATAGCTATATGATCCTGAAGCCTCCTGCTCCAGCTCTTCAAGTATCTGTAAATCCCGACTACTTGACTGCCCGTATAAAATTGGGGCACCCAAGAGTTTAGGGAAAACAAAACAAAATAAACTCCGGGTCAGTCATGGGACTGGTATGAGTAAAACAGTTTAAAAACAGTTCAAGTAGGTAAACGATATCTCATAAGACCACGCCGTATAACGGAACGGGTTTTTCCCTTATGAGAATCCAAAATATCTTTATATCAAAAACCTTTTGATATTATAATAATGTCCATCAACCACAATATAATAATCATCTAGCAGAACGCTTTCATCTCACGTTCTACATATATAGTATACATTCAAAACCGCAAGCACGTATTGGGAAATGGATTTCCAACTATGACAAGGTATAGAACCACCTTTCGCTAGTGTACCTCTAAAGAGGAATACACTGGATTCAACAAGAACATCTTACAACCCGGCCACACATGACCGACCACTCATTTCGCTTGAGTGTATCGAATGTATATCACTTACGGTTGGGATCAGCAACCGTTTCCCGAATGGGACAGTATCGACAATAGATTTTTAGAAATAAATGAAACTCTAGATCAGGTGATTATACACCCTACTTTGGAGAGACCAACTTAGCCATGTTGCCTGCCCGATTTCTGTCATTTACCAGTTGATGAGGCTAGAAACTACGCTTTATCATCACACCATATTCACGTCGAATGTCACATCGTCAAATCCATCAAATCACCGATTGACGTCCTCAACAATACATTATGTGTTAGCTAAAAGAAGTTTTCCTTCTCTGCTTCAACTCTTGGTACGGTTGGAGAAATCAATATACGTGATCGTCTGGAAATACTCTATCAGACATCCGTCCATACAAGTCATCCAGGAACAGGATGAACCGAAGACACTATTCAGTACATCCATCTTAGGCACTGTTATCTAAGACTTATACAATAGCCCTTGCACTTTACTCCGTCTTCAATTATCTTTGGCATATATGATTCGCAACGCTTATGCCAATACAGAGTGGTTCTTTGGATAATAATCCAACCGGTCTCTCCATATTAACAACGTAAATTGGTCAAAACTTCGATAGTCTGCGATTTAACTATCGAAGGAAATACGTGTGCAAACAACGATATCATTTACAAATGGAAATTCTATCAATCAATCATCAATCATATATATATCTATATATATATTTCCTTATTTTCTATGTTTAGAAAATATACGTTATTAACACTGGAAAACATTTTCATTGTTTATTTATATATCACTATCATTTCACAGCTACCAATCCCTGACTGTAAACTAGTAAGAGAACAATTCTCTAAGTATAAACCCCGAAGGCTGAAACCAACACCAGATCGATACTCAAAAAACTATTCAACTTAACTAATCTCTAGTCGGTTTCTAATCTTGTTTAACTCTATATTATTTTTTAACTCTATTTGATTAACTCATTGGTTAACTCTAACTGATTAACTCTAACTTATTTATTCTTACTGATTTACTCTAACTGATTTACTCTTACCGATTAACTCTAACTGATTTACTCTTTTAACTCTATTTGATTAAACTATATTCGAATAACTCCCCTTTAACTCTATTTATTTAACAAATATATATCTCATTTTAATTCTACTTATTTATACAAATACATATCTCCTTATCTCATCCTATTTATTTAACAAATAAATATCTCCTTTATTTTACTCTATTTATTTCCGAAATCAATAACCTTTATAATCCTATTTATTTATTTCTAAATAAATATCTCCTTTTATAAAATCCTTCGATTATATAAATTCCTTCTTTTATAAAATCCTTCGATTTTATAAATCTATTTCCTTTATAAAACCCTTTTCCTTTTCTATATAAAATCCATCGATTTTATACAAATAATTCATTTTCAAAATACACTTTGAAAATCCCCTTTCCCACATCCAGTATTTCTTATGGTATTTAACATACCATATAACAACGATAAATATCGTCCAAACACACATAATCAACAACAGATTATATATCACATCATATATCACAATATATGAATCACAATAAAATAAATGTTGGATTCCTCCTACCTGTTTCCCTGCATCACAGATGTTAAACAATATAGATAACATCACTTTCAGTTCCATATGATATATTCTGTTAAACAGAATCAATATAGAAATTCAACTAACTGACTCGCAGTTCAATCAAACAGTCAACACACAGTCAATCAACCAATATTTAACAGTTCTAAAAATACAACATGAAATTATAAACTGTTCTGAGTTAGTGAGATTTACTCACTTTGCAGTTCATCGTTAAAGAACGATAAACTGTTTGTTTGATTTGAATCAAACAATTTATTTCGCCATAAATTTATACGAGCTCGGATTCACTCCCAGTCAGCTCCATGTTGTAGTTGTCGTCCATACGATCCTGACGGATCTTGTTTCGCTGAGTTTCGATAACGTATGAAATAGTAATTGCTCTACGAAGTTCATATACTTTTAAATAAAATTAACTAAAATTAAACTACACTTAATTGGGCCTCACCCCATTTTGAAACTTGCTCCCTTTTTCCCAATTAATACGCTTGGGCCTCTCATCTCAAAATCGGCCCAATGTTAACACCATAAACCCACGACCCCACGTTTTTAGCAGTAAATCATCTTCCCCACAAGCCACCTACACGAATTCCTGTAGTTCATCACTCCACCATTTATGTGGGTACTGCAACCAATACTCCCTCCCTTCCATCGCTTCGCCTGCTCAACCCCTTGGACAACCACAGACAACCTTCGAACACCTGCATCCATCACACCATCCTCCCCGTTGAATCAACTTGCAGCGGCTCTTCCCTCTGTATTTCATATCCGCATCTCATCTCAGTAGTGAACTCGTAACCTCTAAAAACCTGAGCTTTCCCTCATATTCGAAATCTCCTTTTCCAAATGAAAATTCGGTATCTTCCCCGTTGAAAATGCTGAACAGATCTACCCCATCCACCCACCGTGAGTCACCACTGACCCGTCTAACCCCCTCCCCGTCTTCCTCGATCGGAGCAGACTCCACGCTGACATGCTTCAGCCGCCAGTGAAACACCATAAACAGAACACAACCGAACCCTGAGCTGCTGTTTCGGTTGGTTCGAGTCTTCCATCAAGTACACGAGGCCGAAACGAGGCTAAAGATTTTTTCAATGATAGTTCGAATATGCTGGTTTCGTATTCTCGAAGAATGAATTTGATTTAAATTTTTGGATGCCATATGAAAACTTCAGTTCTGAAATTCTTTTCTGAGGAATGGTTTGCATTACTTATACATGGAGGAAGCTTAACCATTTAGGCATAGGTGGGTAGGTACTGTATTAATGGATGACAATTCACTTCGTATATGTATACTTGGTTGTTTATAAACCATACATATATATTATAGTGCTTAATATCTAAGGAAAAAGACATGCATAGGACACGGCATGCTTGGGAACATGGACTTGGTTACGTGGAGAGAAAAATCTCAGACCAAACATTTAGTTTTACTATATATTGAAAAATCTAAAACATCCCTTTAAGAAAGTTTAGCGGGGTAATTATCTATCCCTTTTGAACCGCTATTGATAACCCAAGTGTATACCAGTGATGGAGTCTGTTACACATACCATAAGTTATCCCCTATCGAGTGATGGGTCTCAAGCTGAACAGATCAAAACAATTTAAGTTATCCGACATTTATGATTCCGTTCATGTATGAATCGCTATGGACAAAAATAAAAATACCATTGAGATGAGCAATGTGTCACGGTCCCGAAAATATAATAATATCGGTATGTTAACTCATATCGTGACACCCCCAAAATATTGATATAGGGTGCAAAATACTCCAAATAAAAAGTTGCGTATTTAATTAATTAAAAATCACAGTAAAATTCTAAAAATTAAATTATACCTACGTCTCAAAAGAACCTTGTCTAAATTCAAACCCAATCTCTAGTTATATCGAGTAATCTGTTACGGTCGATAAACGATTCTATAACGACTATTTTAAAATTTTATTTGGACATATCTCAAAATCTACCCAACGAAATCCAGATTTTTCTCTTCCACTAGAAAGATATACTCCACCAGCACTACACGTTTCTTGTTTCACAGAAATCCGGCTTAAAACGAATCATGTACATTCAGTTGAAGTTCGAATCGCCAATTTACGAACTGCAGCACCATTTCGAGCTCGATTATAATTATAATATAAATATACGTTCAAACTTTCGTTCAAATAATATATTCGTTATTCAAATTCAATTCCAAGTTGAATTAAATATCACATATGATCCAGTTCACACCATATCGCCATTTCAGCCAATTCTGATTATTTCAGAATTAAATATATTATTTAATTTTTTATTTTAACTAAATATTTACTATTATTTAATTCAACGACCATTAAATCCTTTTGATCACCATTTAAATAATTAAATAAATTAATTATTATACCGCTGACGATGCGGGTCATTACATTCTTCCCCACTTAAAATAATTTCGTCCTCGAAATTGCTAAGGTAGAGAACGACCCTATCGACTGGTTAGAACCTATTTGTTCACTTCTTGAATTCAGTTTTCAACTGAACCAATTTAATTTCAATTAAATTATTCATTAATTCTTATTAACGAAAATTTTCAAAAATCCTGAAAATTTCCTAACGCCTTAACTTTTCGAAAAATTTCGCCAGCACCTCCTTTGTACTGGTCGATAGGTCAAACTCCAACTCGCCTCTCTGGGCCATCTCCAACCCAAAAGAAAATCAAACAGCCAAGCGGCTTGCCAATACGGCTCATCAAAATCTCATACCCAATATATAATATAAACCGGTACCTTTTTGTCGGGCATATCATTATATCCTTCACATCTGCTATCGATTCAGCATATACCAATGTCATGCCAATCAAACTCCAAATCAGTTTTATCTCCAGCACAACCATTCGTTTTTAACCAAGCCAAAATCCATTTCAAATTCAAGTATTATGCTTGATTCTAAACTCATAATCCCTTAATCTGGTTCCAATTCAAATCCAATTCAATTCAAATACCACTGAACTGGCTTTATCTTTAATTCAAATTTGCTTTCACAAATTTCTGTTAAATTTGTTTTTAATTCAAACAGTCTTTCCCTGGGAGTTTTTAAAAAGTTTACTCTTTTCAAAAAATCAAATTTTCCTTTTTGAAATTCAACATAACTTGTCTTTCCCAAAACAAATTCAAAACAGTATCTCTGGTAGTAATTCGTCACTTACAGCTCGAAAATGAATACTGATGATGCAGCTGTCATCATCAGAATCTATTTTCCAGCGATCGAAGTGAGTTCAATACTATAAAACCATTTCTAAACCTTTCCACTTTGAAATTCATTTCAAAATATAATTCACACGGCTTGTAAAACAATTTAAAATCTCCTAGGATCTTAAATTTTCCTTATTTTTAATCCAAATCCATTTACAAACACTTATCCAATTCTCCAAAGTTTTAATTCAATTTCTGGTTTAAATTCAGATTTAATTCATTTCGTAACACTTATACGAATTCTACTTGGTTATATATATAACCATTTTACTTTTATAATCTTACTCGATTATAATAACAACCAATATATATCCAATATATTATAATCATTTCAATATCAATCTTCTATATATCAAAATATAATTTGGGTAAAATTATATCGTTTACCCTCTTTTCAAAACATACCATGACGGTTCATCGTATTCAAGTGTTTACAAAATCCCTACCGATACAGTGGATCAAACTGATTGACCAGAATTCACAAACAACTCAACCAATAAATCTCCACAATATAAAACAAATTTTATATTAATAACAAATACGTTCACTCGTATATATACACTCAAACTCAATGTAGGGTATTACTAACCCTATCTCTACTGAGTCACGCCACAGAGCCAAGGTAACAACTTAACTTAAGCATTGATACCAACTGTAATGACCCGGGTTTTTGTCGACTTTGGTTATCGCCATAAACTCAATGACGACTAACCAAACATCGAAAAATACCGGTAGTAAATAGAAAGAAGATAGAGGGTGAGGAAAGATAAGATAGAAACTTAGAGTAGAAGAAGAAGAAGAAGAAGACAACATCAGAGTAACACGAATCTCACAGCGGAACGAATAACATATAATAGATAACATATCTTTGAAATAAAAGATTTTACTTGAATATACATATCATCATCAAGTACATCACTTAGAACACAGCGGAAATAAACTATAGCTATATGATCCTGAAGCCTCCTGCTCCAGCTCTTCAAGTATCTGTAAATCCCGACTACTTGACTGCTCGTATAAAATTGGGGCACCCAAGAGTTTAGGGAAAACAAAACAAAATAAACTCCGGGTCAGTCATGGGACTGGTATGAGTAAAACAGTTTATAAACAGTTCAAGCAGGTAAACGATATCTCATAAGACCACGCCGTATAAGGGAACAGGTTTTTCCCTTATGAGAATCCAAAATATCTTTATATCAAAAACCTTTTGATATTATAATAATGTCTATCAACCACAATATAATAATCATCTAGCAGAACGCTTTCATCTCACGTTCTACATATATAGTATACAATCAAAACCGCAAGCACGTATTGGGAAATGGATTTCCAACTATGACAAGGTATGGAACCACCTTTCGCTAGTGTACCTCTAGAGAGGAATACACTGGATTCAACAAGAACATCTTGCAACCCGGCCACACATGACCGACCACTCATTTCGCTTGAGTGCATCGAATGTATATCACCAATGGTTGGGATCAGCAACCGTTTCCCGAATGGGACAGTATCGACAATAGATTTTTAGAAATAAATGAAACTCTAGATCAGGTGATTATACACCCTACTTTGGAGCGACCGACTTAGCCATGCTGCCTGCCCGATTTCTGTCATTTACCGGTTGATGAGGCTAGAAGCTATGCTTTATCATCACACCAGATTCACTTCGAATGTCACATCGTCAAATCCATCAAATCACCGATTGATGTCCTCAACAATACATTATGTGTTAGCTAAAAGAAGTTTTCCTTCTCCGCTTCCACTCTTGCTACGGTTGGAGAAATCAATATACGTGATCGTCTGGAAATACTCTGTCAGACATCCGTCCATACAAGTCATCCAGGAACAGGATGAACCGAAGGCACTGCTCAGTACATCCATCTTAGGCACTGTTATCTAAGACTTATACAATAGCCCTTGCACTTTACTCCGTCTTCAATTATCTTTGGCGTATATGATTCGCAACACTTATGCCAATACAGAGTGGTTCCTTGGATAATAATCCAATTGGTCTCTCCATATTAACAACGTAAATTGGTCAAAACTTCGATAGTCTGTGATTTAACTATCGAAGGAAATACGTGTGCAAACAATGATATCATTTCCAAATGGAAATTCTATCAATCAATCATCAATCATATATATATCCTTATTTTCTATGTTTAGAAATTATACGTTATTAACACTGGAAAACATTTCCATTATTTATTTATATATCACTATCATTTCACAGCTATCAGTCCCTGACTGTAAACTAGTAGGAGAACAATTCTCTAAGTATAAACCCCGAAGGTCAAAACCAACATCAGATCGATACTCAAAAAACTATTCAACTTAACTAATCTCTAATCAGTTTCTAATCTTGTTTAACTCTATTTTTTTTTTAACTCTATTTGATTAACTCACCGGTTAACTCTAACTGATTTATTCTTACTGATTTACTCTAACTGATTTACTCTTACTGATTAACTCTAACTGATTTACTCTTTTAACTCTATTTGATTAAACTATATTCGAATAATTCCCCTTTAACTCTATTTATTTAACAAATATATATCTCCTTTTAATTCTACTTATTTATACAAATACATATCTCCTTATCTCATCCTATTTATTTAACTAATAAATATCTCCTTTATTTTATTCTATTTATTTCCTAAATCAATAACCTTTATAATCCTATTTATTTATTTCTAAATAAATATCTCCTTTTATAAAATCCTTCGATTATATAAATTCCTTCTTTTATAAAATCCTTCGATTTTATAAATCTATTTCCTTTATAAAACCCTTTTCCTTTTCTATATAAAATCCATCGATTTTATATAAATAATTCATTTTCAAAATACACTTTGAAAATCCCCTTTCCCACATCCAGTATTTCTTATGGTATTTAACATACCATATAACAACGATAAATATCGTCCAAACACACATAATCAACAACAGATTATATATCACATCATATATCACAATATATGAATCACAGTAAAATAAATGTTGAGGAATCCAGTTGGATTCCTCCAACCTGTTTCCCTGCATCACAGATGTTAAACAATATAGATAACATCACTTTCAGTTCCATATGATATATTTTGTTAAACAGAATCAATATAGAAATTCAACTAAGTGACTAGCAGTTCAATCAAACAGTCAACACACAGTCAATCAGCCAATATTTAACAGTTCTAAAAATACAACATGAAATTATAAACTGTTCAGAGTTAGTGAGATTTACTCACTTTGCAGTTCATCGTTAAAGAACGATAAACTGTTTGTTTGATTTGAATCAAACAATTTATTTCGCTATAAATTTATACGAGCTCGGATTCACTCCCAGTCAGCTCCATGTTGTAGTCGTCGTCCATACGATCCTGACGGGTCTTGTTTCGCTGAGTTTCGATAACGTATGAAATAGTTATTGCTCTACGAAGTTCATATACTTTTAAATAAAATTAACTAAAATTAAACTACACTTAATTGGGCCTCACCCCATTTTGAAACTTGCATCTCCCTTTTTCCCAATTAATACGCTTGGGCCTCTCATCTCAAAATCGGCCCAATGTTAACACCATAAACCCACGACCCCACGTTTTTAGCAGTAAATCATCTTCCCCACAAGCCACCTACACGAATTCCTGTAGTTCATCACTCCACCATTTATGTGGGTACAGCAACCAATACTCCCTCCCTTCCATCGCTTCGCCTGCTCAACCCCTTGGACAACCACAGACCACCTTCGAACACCTCCATCCATCACACCATCCTCCCCGTTGAATCAACTTGCAGCGGCTCTTCCCTCTGTATTTCAGATCCGCATCTCATCTCAGTAGTGAACCCGCAACCTCTAAAAACCCGAGCTTTCCCTCATATTCGAAATCTCCTTTTCCAAATCAAAATTCGGTATCTTCCCCATTGAAAATGCTGAACAGATCTACACCTTCCACCCACCGTGAGTCACCACTGACCCGTCTAACCCCCTCCCCGTCTTCCTCGATCGGAGCAGACTCCACGCTGACATGCTTCAGCCGCCAGTGAAACGCCATAAACAGAACACGACCGAACCCTGAGCTGCTGTTTCGGTTGGTTCAAGTTTTCCATCAAGTACACGAGGCCGAAATGAGGCTGAAGAGTTTTTCAACGGCAGTTCGAATATGCTGGTTTCGTATTCTCGAAGAATGAATTTGATTTAAATTTTTGGATGCCATATGAGAAGTTTAGTTCTGAAATTCTTTTCTGAGGAATGGTTTGCATTACTTATACATGGAGGTAGCTTAACCATTTAGGCATAGGTGGGTAGGTACTGTATTAATGGATGACAATTCACTTCGTATATGTATACTTGGTTGTTTAGAAACCATACATATATATTATAGTGCTTAATATCTATAAAAAAAGACATGCATAGGACACGGCATGCTTGGGAACATGGACTTGGTTACGTGGAGAGAAAAATCTCAGACCAAACATTTAGTTTTACTATATATTGAAAAATATAAAACATCCCTTTAAGAAAGTTTAGCGGGGTAGTTATCTATCCCTTTTGAACCGCTATTGATAACCCAAGTGTATACCAGTGATGGAGTCCGTTACACATACCACAAGTTATTCCCTATCGAGTGATGGGTCTCAAGCTGAACAGATCAAAACAATTTAAGTTATCCGACATTTATGATTCCGTTCATGTATGAATCGCTATGGACAAAAATAAAAATACCATTGAGATGAGCAATGTGTCACGGTCCCGAAAATATAATAATATCGGTAGGTTAACTCATATCGTGACACCCCCAAAATATTGATATAGGGTGCAAAATACTCCAAATAAAAATTGCATATTTAATTAATTAAAAATCACAGTAAAATTCTAAAAATTAAATTATACCTACGCCTCAAAAGAACCTTGTCTAAATTCAAATCCAATCTCTAGTTATATCGAATAATCCGTTACGGTCGATAAACGATTCTATAGCGAATATTTTAAAATTTGATTTGGACATATCTCAAAATCTACCCAAAGAAATCCAGATTTTTCTCTTCCACTAGAAAGATATACACAACCAGCTCCACACGTTTCTTGTTTCACAGAAATCCGGCTTAAAACGAATCCTGTACATTCAGTTGAAGTTCGAATCGCCAATTTACGAACTACAGCGCCATTTCGAGCTCGATTATAATTATAATATAATTATACGTTCAAACTGTCGTTCAAATAATATATTGTTATTCAAATTCAATTCCAAGCTGAATTAAATATCATAGATGATCCAGTTCACACCATATCGCCATTTCAGCCAATTCTGATTATTTCAGAATTAAATATATTATTTAATTTATTATTTTAATTAAATATTTACCATTATTTAATTCAACGACCATTAAATGTTTTTAATCACCATTTAAATAATTTAATAAATTAATTATTATACCGCTGACGATGCGGGTCATTACAGATCTGATGTTGGTTTCGGCCTTCGGGGTTTATACTTAGATAATTGTTCTCCTACTAGTTTACGTCAGGGACTGATAGTTGTGAAATGATAGTGATATGTAAATAACAATGGAAATTTTTTCCAGTGTTAATAACGTATATTTTCTAAACATAGAAAGTAAGGAAATATGAATATATATATATAGATATATATATATATATATGATTGATGATTGTTTGATAGAATTTCCATTTGGAAATAATATCGTTGTTTGCACACGTGTTTTTTTTTTATGGTTAAATCACAGACTATCGAAGTTTTGACCATTTTAACGTTGTTAATATGTAGAGACCGGTTGGATTATTATCCAAAGAACCACTCTGTATTGGCGTAAGCGTTGCGAATCATATATGCCAAAGATAATTGAAGACGGAGAAAAGTGCAAGGGCTGTTGTATAAATCATAGATAACAGTGCCTAAGATGGATATACTGAATAGTACCTTCAGTTCATCCTGTTCCTGGATGACTTGTATGGATGAATGTCTGATAGAGTATTTCCAGAAAGGTAACGTACATTGATTTCTTCAACCGTACGAAGAGTGGAAGCGGAGAAGGAAACTTCTTTAGCCAACACGTAATGTACTGTTGTAGACGTCAATTAGTGATTTTCGATGGATCTGACAATGTGGCATTTGAAGTGAATCTGATGTGATGATGAAGCATAACCTCAAGCCTCATCAATCGGTAAATGACAGAAATCGGGCAGGCAACATGGCTAAGTCGGTCGCTCCGAAGTAGGGTGTATAATCACCTGATCTAGAGTTTCATTTATTTCTAAATATCTATTGTTGATACTGTCCCATTCGGGAAACGGTTGCTGATCCCAACCGTTGGTGATATATATATTCGATACACTCAAGCGAAATTAGTGGTCGGTCATGTGTGGCCGGGTTGCAAGATGTTCTTGTTGAACCCAGTGTATTCCTCTCTAGAGGTACACTAGCGAAAGGTGGTTCCATACCTTGTCATAGTTGGAAATCCATTACCCAATACGTGCTTGCGGTTTTGATTGTATACTATATATGTAGAACGTGAGATGAAAGCCTTTCTGCTAGATGATTATTATAGTTGTGGTTGATAGACATTATTATAATATCAAAAGGGTTTGGATATAAAGATATCGTGTACTTGTTCGAACTGTTTTAAACTGTTTTACTCATACCAGTCCCATGATTGACCCGGAGTTTATTTTGTTTTGCTTTCCCTAAACTCTTGGGTGCCTAATTTTGTACGGGCAATCAAGTAGTCGGGATTTACAGATATACATGAAGAGCTGGAGTAGGAGGCTTTAGGATCATATAGCTATAGTTTATTTCCACTGTGTTGTAAGTGTTGTACTTTGATAATGATGTATATTCAAGTACAAATGTATATTTCAAGTTATGTTATATATATTATATGTTATTCGTTCCGCTGTGAGGTTCGTGTTATTCTGATGTTGTGTTCTTCTTCTTCTTCTTCTTCTATTCTAAGTTTCTATCTTATCTTTACTCACCCTCTGTCTTCCTTCTATTAGTTTCCTGGTTTCCAGTGCAATTTTGTGTTGGACTTGTGTTATTTAGTCAGCTCAAATTAGACCGGATTTTCGGGTCATTACAAGAATATATTGGAGATTTAGTGGAGAGGAAGAAGAATCCGAGTTAGAGCAGAGCCATGGTTAGTGAAGATTACAAAGGGTCCAGGGGTGTTTATATAGATGCTCAAGACCATATTGTACGCGCTACGCTGAGTCAGCATTGAACCCAGTTAAGAAAATAGTCCAGGTTCGCGGATGAATCTAGCCAAATATTATCGTACACGCATTGCTGAGTCAGCATTGGGTCCCACAAGCTGTTTTGGCGTAGAAATTTGAATTTTGAATGTTTGAATTGTTTTGGCGTAGAAAGTTGATTTTCGAACTTTTGAATTTCTTGAATTTATTTAACTGTTTTATTCACATGAAATATTCTTATATGTATACAATACCTCTAACGACCATTTTACGCGTATATATATATATATATATACACACAACTTTCATTTTATTTTCAAAATTCAAACAATGTTGCACCGTTATTTAATTCTCGCCATATTTCGTTTACTATAGCCTTATCTTAAATTTTATCTTTCGTATACATATATTTCTGCATATATATATATATATATATTCTCATATATATACATATATTTTCTTTATTTCCTTATATGTATGTTCTTATCCTTTCAAATTTTGAATTTGTATATGTACATATATTTGCATGCTCAGTTGGCCCTCTCTAAAACAGAGATAAAAAATTATGCCGCCGCCGGGGTTCGAACCCCCGACCTCTATGTTACAAATCCAATGCCTTAACCAACTGAGCTACAAAGTCTTTTGTTAATAAGTCTTAGAACAATGTTAATTATTGTTCTCTCCTTACTTCTCTTTTCATGTTAGTTATAATACTTAAATTAAACCGTTGCATGAATCTTTTTTTCTTTTCTTTTTCTTTTAATGTTAATGCATTATGTTTGCAAATCAGTGCATGCAACATATTTACATCGCATGCAACCAATCCTTTCTTTCTTTCATATATTAATTAATTTTCATTATACATCACCATTATTTACCTATCCATGTATATATATACACCTTTCTATACATTTTTAATTATATTAAAAATGCGGGGTGTTACAATGACCAGTTAGTACATGTAAATTCAAGGACTTTATTAATTAATATTCTAACAGCAAGTAGAAAGGAGACATAAAAGAGGACTACTGAGTTCAATGATTTTGCTAGAAAATGAATTGTTTTGATATTGTGGAAGGAGGGAAGGTGGAAAATGGGAAAAGTGGTGCTATAGAAATGAAATGGTGTAATATTACAGCGATTAAGTCATTCTTGATCTTTTTATCCTAAGTTCTAGACTTCGTTGTTATGATGGGTCTGTTACCTTAAATATCCGAAAGTATATATATATGATAAGTATGCATAGGTGTATGCGAAGTTGCATGAATTGTATACCAGGCCGTTATGAACTAAATGATATATATATATATATGTATGTATATGCATGTATGTATGTATGTATGTATGTATATATTGGCTTATTTTGGGATTTTGTTAGTTAAACATTTTGTGGCCTTGTTTGTGTGCAAACTGCTTTGTTCCACCTATATGCTTGCTGCACCGTGCTTTGCCTGGCATGTTGTATTTGGACATGCTAGAGTTACCTTCCCTTGCTGTCTGTCTATATGAAATTGTCATGCTATTGTACTTTGCTAGTTGCCATACCCAATAACCGCCGGTTTTGCTGCACTGCAAGCACCCTATGAACCTCACCGTACTTGTTATTTGTGGAATGCTGGGGCAGTGCACACGCGTACCTGTACACGTGTGTACGTGCAAGCTTCCATGGCCATTTCTCCCTAAAATAAAAAACCGATAGACCACACCACTGTATTTGTCATAGGATATATTCGATGTTAGGAATAACAATTATGTTTCAGTTTACATTGAAGTTAATTGACTTGAACTATGATTAATCCTGACTCGGGTGTTTTATGTTGTGCATGGAACGCTCGGGTCAGATCCGAGCATTTCAGATTTAAAGATTTCAGTTAGGATTCGAAGATCGACGAAGATGGGGATTCCAGGCTGGCACGCTCTGAGGATTTTTATACCAGTAAAGATTTTTCTTGTATTTAATTGTTTCTTTTAAATTCCGTTGTATATAAAAGTATTGTACTTAAAAATTTTGATTTATAAATAAAAGATTTATTCTGTTGTTCAATACTGTGTCATTTATTCTGTATTTTCTGTGTTAATTCTGTTTTTAAACTCTGTAAGCTAAATACGCTCCGTCGATTTGGACGTTTTTAAATTTGTTTAATTACTGGTTTGAAGCGGTCAAAAAAACGGGACGTTACAAGTGGTATCAGAGCTTTGGTTTATTCAAAGCTTAGCTTATTGAGTTTAAAAGCAGATCATGGAAATAAAAAGGTTTTGAAAGTACAAATAATTTTAAAAATAGATCTTGAAAAAATTATTTTTGAAGAAAAAATATATTATGAACTGGTATTTTGAAATAAATACAACGCAAACAAAAATTTGTTTTGAGATTTAAATTTTGTTCGGAATCCCCAGTCTTCGAATCCAGGATTGCAAGAACTAATCTTTGATAAGGTCCGCTTAGGTTTGAATCTCAATTCCATTATCGAATGGTATCAAAGGTAGAAAGTGTAAGAGAATCAATGAATTAATTGTATTTAACAATCAAAGATGAGTGAAATTTATCGGAAATAAGAATTCCAATGGGATTTTGAATGAAAAAAGAAATTTGGAATCGTTTCAAAAACAAAACAATGAATTTTATTCGAAATATAGATTAATGAAAATAAAACCTGAAAAGAGATATAACTGGAATAAGACTGTGTAAAATTTGATTAATTCATTCAGAACTTGACGAGATAAATTAAAATTTGATTAATTCATTCAGAGCGTGACGAGATAAATTAAAATTTTCCAAATGATGTAGGATCGAATATGTGAATTCAATAGTGAGTATAAACTTGTTAGTCAATTAACAATAAGTGAATTATGAACATGAGTTATAAATAAAGCGAGATATATATGGAGATTTTAAAGGGATTTGAACTTGTATTTGAATGGAATCAAAATAATTTTGAGGTGACGAATTTAGATTTCGATAAAAGGAATAATATGTACTTTTTAGAAGTAAACAACGTTTGGAAGCGAAAATGCTGAAGATGGTATTGGGAATAAAGGAAATGGAGTTGACCAGTACGGTGAGATTATTCTGAAGTTCAGAATGTAAATCAAATGAGAACTTTTTTTTCAAAGTTTGAAATATATTATCGAATAAGAGATTATTCGAAAGGAAATTGGTCATGAGTGTCAATTGTGAATTTCAGGAAAGTGCTATTACTTTTCGTTTTAATTAAAAGTTTAATATATTATAAATTAGTTATTTATGTTTTCAGATTAATGGAGAAAAGTATAAGTTAAAATTTCGAAGGTGTGAATTATTGTAATAATCAACGATTTTCGTAAAAGAACAGATTTTTAACTTGAATTCGGAATGAATGTTTGTTGGTATTTGAGGTCGTGAATTTTATCTATTTCAAGGTTAATAATGTTGTTCAGTTAAGGTCTAAGAGGTAATTATACCCCAACTCGATTGACTACGTTATTGACTAAGAAATGGTTAAGGTTCGATATCAAGGGTTGGTTCAGTGAAGTAAGTAAATGGGTGTCGATGGTTAAGTGGAAATAATGATATTTTATCTGAAATAATGAATTAGAAATGTTTTCATGAGAATAAAGTATATACAGATTTGTGAATATATGGGAATGGTAATAAGTGATTTTCTAGAATTATAGAAAATAACGTGAAAATTGGAAATGTTTCCAAAAGATAGTGAGAGGCTAACAAAAATATGAATGGCAAGAAATGAAGAAGAAAGAGCCGCACGTTGAAAAAGAAGAGCGGAAGAACGTAAGAGAAATGGATTCGTAAACGAAATTCGAGAATTTGCGTAAGAAATGATTGATGAGCAAAAAAAAAAAATGGAGTTAAGTGAATTAGAAATTGACTGGAGATTAGTTAAGTTGAATGATTTCCTGAGTGTTGATCTGATGTTGGTTTCGGCCTTCGGGGTTGACACTTAGGGAGTTGTTCGCTTGCTAATTGACAGTCAAAAGATGTGAATATGGAAGGGAAAAAAATACATGAGAAAAATTCTGAAATTTTGAGATCATGTAGATTTTAAATAAGCGATGAATTTAATAATGGAAAATTTGGAAGACAAATTGGATTCATAAATTTGAATTTGAAATGATAGCAAATATCGGAATTGATTAAGAGATCAAAATTGAGATTTTGAAATTGAAATGGAAATTTGTGGATATTAGATTTAAGATATTGGACATAGAAGTTTTCGAAAAATATATATATGAATATAGCGAATTCGGAACCCATTGATTTGGAAGATAATGAATTGAGATAAATCTTACATAATAGAATTTATATAAGAATGAGATGGTTGCAAACATGATTTTAAAAGAAAATCTTATGTAAGTTGACATAAGTATGATTTATGAGGATTTTGAAATGAAGTACTATATGTACATACTATATATGTTTTCAAAGCATAATAAGGAAAGTACCTTCCTTCTCCTTTGAATTTCGAGCTTAGCTAAAATATGCTGCTGGTGGCAGTAGGTTGTCCGGACATAAAACTCATGAGTTGCCATGGAGTACGACTGCTAGCGTAATTCGCAGGGCCGCAGATAGCTTACGGCGGTCGGATGTTTCCTGAGGGAATCAGGCGTAACCATTGTGATCGCTGCGATCTAGAGTCGTTGACTTCGACCGTGTAGCGTAATTCACAGGGCTGCAGATAGCCTACGGTGGACGGATGTTTCTTGGGGAAACCAAGCGTAACCATTGTGTCTGCTGCGATCTACAGTCATGATAATGACGTAATCCGCAGAGCTGTGAAAGCTTATGGGTATGGATGTTTCCTGAGGGAATCAGGCGTAACCATTGTGTACCTGTGGTCCACATGGCATATCTATAAGTGAAAGAGATGTAACCACTAGAGTTACTAAAGGTAGAATGGAGCCATGCGATGTTGAGATATCTTAGTGATGTGTAACCACATGTTTGATGCAGCACTGTGTCTTCCTGACTTGATAGGTCTTCGTGCCCTGATTTGTCTTTGTGACTTGATTTGTCCTCATGATTTGAAGTATCTTTGTAATTCCATGATTTGTTTTCATGACCCTGAGATAGGGTAGTCAACGCTTAGTGACCTCAGATTTTCTTTTGATTCTAAAATATCTTCCGTTGATCTGTCCATGACGTAATTCGCAGGGAAGTGACTTCCTACGGATACAGATGTTTTCTGGGGGATCCAGACAGAACCATTATGTATCTGCGATTCATGAACAATCAACTTGTCAATATCACATTGGTACTTTCCGTATTTGTTTTAAATAAATTTTGAAATATTTTCCACTGGAAGTTGAAGCAAGGATATTTAGTACATGGAGATTTTAGTCGTACGCCTGGCCAACGTATGCCTAATATATGTGAGAACGATGATAGGCTTATCAAGCTTCGAGTTATCAAATATTTTTAAATCAATAATTTGAAATCAAATCATATCTAGTTTAATAAGTTAAGAAATAGAATTTTAGAATATTTTCAAATCCACAGCTTTGTAATAACGATACAAATATTTTGAATGCCTAAATTTCGGGCTATGTATAAAAAAAAATATAAATGATTTCGATTTTTGGAATTTTCAAGTCGATAAATTGTGACTTGAAGAGGGGATGTTATTTACACTCTTCAATGAGTGTTGGAAAAGATTAACTGGATTTAATGTAAGCCTAGACCTATTACAGTTGCAACGATGGATAAGTAACATTGACAAATGAATTTATAAAGAGATTTGGGATAAATCAGAGATGCATAAATTCGACTTATGCAGAATTTGAAATTTTAGAAGAGATTGGTTTTGAATAAAAATTTGTTTTTTTTTGAGTTATTTGAATGTGATAAGCAGAGGAGACTGATGGCTAAAATATATTTAAAATTTGTCATGAAAAAAAAATCACTCGAATATGAGAATTTGAATCAAACATTGGTACAACTCGGACGATCTTTCCTTTTCGAGGACGAAAAGTTTTTAAGGGGGGAAGATTGTAATGACCCAGAATTTCGACAACGAGAATATAGAATTAATTAAAGGATTAACTATTAATAATCAATTTTGATATTGATACCTAAGTTAGAAATTTAAAATCAAGTGTATGGTTGAGTATGAATTGGATTCAATATTAAATTCAGAATGGTTGGTTGTGAATGAAATATTTATTGTTAAATATTTGAATTGAATTTGATTGAGTTGAATTTGGAATTCCGTTGAAAAAATATATAAACGATCGAATATATAAAAAAATAAACGTCATGGACATTAAATACATTGGAAATTTTATTATTTAAATATATGTAAATTTGGTTGTTGTATCTGTGTATATTCGTGAGTATAAAAGAGATTGAGTTTAACGTTTCAAAATTTTGAATTGAACAGAGTTATTGGTGAACAAGCGAGATAAAATCAGAAATTTAAAATTTAAAAATAACGTTGTATTCAAATAGAGTTGGTTTACAACCAGAATAGTTTTATTGAAATCAGAATACGAAGACGTAGTAGAACGTCAAATTTCATTGCGTTTAGAGATTTCATTGGCTGTACGAATTCAGAGTGTTACATGGTAATATTGTAGTAGGATGTAATATAAAATTTAAACCAAATTTATACATACCTCAGGTAAATTTTTCGTCACCCTATACTCTGAATGCACTGCGTTACCCTAAGCCTATGACATTACTTCGTTCTTATCCTCATCTGACTGCTTCTTCAGTAAGCTTCTCCACTCTTTTATATTTCCACGCCCTCTTTCATTTCCAGCCAAGGGATCATTTCTTTTCCTTTGTAATTTAATGGCATCCTACTCAAATCCTCTCAACGGAAAAATCATACCTTTTTCCCATTTACAAATAGCTGAAGCCCAAATCCCTTCTCCCCCAAAATTTAAAATGGCTCCATTCTTAAATCAAAATTAGGTTTTCCCCCCAACTTCCCCAAAATCATTTTTTTTTCCTAAATTAAATCAGTTTCCCTAATTTTTCCCAAATCAGTTTCTTCCCCTCCATCACCGAAGAACGCTGCGAAGGGCTACTAGGCTCGCAACAACGTTTCCCTCCATCGTTTGCCAATCGCTCCTTTCCCCGAGGCTGTATCGAAGTGAAGACGGAAACTTGTGAGGCAAGGCAGCACCTTTTAGGCGCAACTGTTGAGTCAAGGATTTCAAAGTATTTTGATTAATAACAAGGAGAAGTTTCATGATCGAAGAGAATGATATCATAAGTTAGAGCGTAAGTAAGAGGTTGATTATTTAGTGTTTTAGTTGTGTTATAAATGTTAAAATCTATCCTCAAATAATCATATACCTCATTATTGTGAATGGATATATGTATATATATGAATGCACATTTGTTGTGCATATTGCCAGAAACCGGTCGACCGGTTTCAAAATTGGCGGTCGACCGTTTCTGGGTAAAAATGCACAAAAATGTGCACACATATATGTAACATATATATATATATATATATATTCAAATTTCAGTCTACTGGTTAATTTTGACCTGTCGACCGATTTTCGAAATGAAAGCAGCACTTTGAATAGACATCTCTTTTCATCAAAAGTTGCTTCTTTTTCCTTTCATCAAAAAATCATTTCTCTTCAATGCTTCTCTTCACTAATGGTTACGACTGTTTAATCATTATATAAACATCGTTAAATCATCATCCAATCAAATTAATCATTCTCAATTTTTTGATCTATCTTGCACTCTACTCTGTATTCAAAAAGCGCTCATATTCAATATACTATCGTTTGAATCTCAAATCTTACTTAATATTCTTGTGATTCAATACGATATTCACTTCCAAATCTTCACATACATCAAATTATATTTGAGGATAATATTATAGGAAGGGTGTACAACAAGTGACAAATCCGTGTTGAAAAGAGCACAAGGTGTTAACATACAAATTGTAATCTTAGTTGTTGAAGTCCTCAGAGTTGTAAGAGGCGAGTTGTGAAGTCCTCGTGTTGATAGAGGCGTGAAATCCCGTTCGGCTGTTCGGGTGTTGTAAACCCTTTTCCTCCGGGTGAAGTGAGGTTATTTGTTTAGTGAAAATCCAGATAGAAGTCTGGAACTGGACGTAGGACGGTGCTCCGAACCAGTATAAAAATCTCTAGTGTGATTTTTCCTTTTTACTGTATTTACTATTATATAGTTCTGTGATTAGCTATTACTTCATTCTTGAATGTTGTTCGTCATATTACACGATCCTTGTGTGTATTATACTTAGCACATATACACGCACAATTCTTTCAGTTGGTATCAAAGCTCGGTCATCTTATAATCGTAACATAGTTATTTGATATATTCTTGTAATATGGCAAATAACCCAAGTTCTAGCACTCAAAACACCACCTACACGGAAGGTCAATCAACACAAAGACCTCCATTCTTTAATGGTATTAATTATAGCTATTGGGAAACACGTATGTCATTTTATATGCAGTCAAATAGCTATGATGCCTGGAATGCTACACAAAAAGAAATAGTGAATCCAACAACTGAGTATTCAGAATGGACACCGACTGAGAAAACGGCAGCAGCCGTAAATGCAAAAGCAATAAATATGTTGTTTTGTGCATTAGACCAAAATGAATATAACTGTGTTAGTATTTGCACCACTACTTATCAAATTTGGTAAATGCTAAAAACCACTCATGAAGGTACTAATATAGTTAAACAAGCCAAAATAGCCATGCTGAAAAGTTAGTTTCAAAATTTCAAAATAAAGCCGAATGAGACAATCAATGATATGTATTCACGGTTTCAAACTATTCATCATGCACTTATTGGTTTAGGGCAAAAATATTCCGATTTTGATGTTGTTTTGATAGTCCTACATTCTCTGACTAGTGAATGGTAAGGAAAAGTATTAGCAATTGAAGAAGCTAATGACCTTTCCATCATGAAGCCAGATGAATTGATAGGAAATCTAATGTCCTATGAAGCAAATTTGCAGGCTAGAAAAGAACAGAAAGAAGAAAAGAAAAATGTCGCATTTCATACTGAAAAAGACGAAGATGAATCAGATTCTGAAGAAGAAGACTTAGCTTTCATTGCTAAAGGTTTCAAAAAATTCCTAAAGCAACGAAAAGCTAGTCGTTATAGCAAAAAGAAATCTGGATCAAATAAACCTTCATCATCCATTGTAGAATGTTTTAACTTCCACAAAAAGGGGCACATGCACAAAGATTGTCCAAAAAAGAAGAAGTCAGAAAATGACAAATTCAAATATAAAAAGGACAGATCAAAGAAACAAGCATTCTCAGTAACATGGGATGATTCAGACTCCTCTTCATCAGAAAGCGAAAGTGATTCAGAGAATGAACAAGCAAATGTTTGTTTTATGGCAACAAAAGATGAGGTACAAATTCCTACCTTCGATGAAGTACTAGATATTAATGCTGAATTGATAGTCAAATTTAAAGACGTAAAACGACGACTCAGAGTTGCCAAAGCTGATTTAAGTAGAGCAGAATTTGAACGAGATATGTTAAAAGATGAGAAGATAATATTAGAAGAAGAACTTGAGAAACTTCAAGAATCATCATCTAATATTGATTCTCAATTATCTCTTTTGAGTCAAGAAATTGAAACTCAAAAAGAGAAAAATGATGCTCTTACTACTGAAAATCATGAGCTTAAGGCAAGAGTCAAAATTTTAGACCTTGAAAAGGCTGGTTTACAAACAAAGTTAGATAATATTACTCAAAATGTTTCTAACTTCAACAAAGGTCGAGAAAATTTGACAAAGATTATTGAAAATTCACAGTTTGCATCAAATAAGCAAGGTTTGGGATATAAGAAACAAGGAACTCAGAAAAATCATTCTTACAAAAAGAAGAATGTAAAAGCTAAGAAAAATACTAGTTTATTGTATTCCAAGCCAAAACCAGTTGTGAATTCTCAAAAGAAAAATGTCAAGACTATCAAAATATGGGTTCCTAAAACAAATAATAATTTGATTAGGAACAAATATATTTAGCAGTTCATAAATACTTTACATCACAATTCTAATTATACATACAAAGGGGATACCGGACCCGTATGGGTTTGGACTCCTAAGATCTAACTCTTAGGACCCCATAAAAAGTGGGTACCATGGACTTAATTTTATTTTTTGCAGGTCCCACTAAAGAAAAAGGAAAGTGGTTATTGGACAGTGGTTGCTCGAAGCATATGACTGGAGACAAGAGCTTATTGACAAATATCACTTATTTAGATGGTGGCTCCGTCACTTTTGGAGATAATTCAAAAGGCTATATCATCGGCAAAGGCGATGTGAGCAATTGCGGTACATCTAACTTACCTCTTATTACCAATGTCATGCTAGTTAAAAATTTAAAACACAATTTACTTAGTATTAGTCAGTTATGTGACAAGGGCTTTACCATTTTCTTTTCTGATAATAAGTGTAGTATCTTAGATAAAGATCATGAGTTAGTTTTCGAAGGATATAGAGACAGAAATATTTATATTCTGAATATGAATATCAATCATAATTCAGATATGTGTCTTGTAGCAAATGATAATGATCCATGGCTATGGCACAAACGTTTCTGTCATATAAACTTTAGAACTATCGACAAGCTAGCCAAAAATGATCTAGTTAGAGGACTACCCAAAATGAGCTTTACGGTTGACAACATTTGTGATGCATGTCAATTAGGAAAATTAACTAAATCATCATTTAAGTCCAAGAAAGTCATATCAACATTACAACCACTTGAACTACTACATATGGATTTATTCGGACCAACACAGGTTCAATCGATAAATCATAGTCGATATATGTTTGTAATTGTTGATGATTACTCTCGTTATACATAGGTAATTTTCTTGAAAAACAAAAGTGACACTTTCGATCATTTCAAATCTTTCGTCAAGAGAATTAAAAAATCAAAAGAGATTAAAATTAAGAATATAAGAAGTGATCATGGAGGAGAATTCGAAAATAATGAATTTGAACATTTTTGTACAAAGAAAGTTTTATATCATAATTTTTCGTTTCCTAGAACTCCTCAACAAAACAGAGTTGTAGAACAGAAAAACCGGATGTTACAAGAATGTGCAAGAACATTATTAAATGGATCTACTTTACCAAAACATTTTTGGGCAGAAGCTGTTGCAACTGCATGTTATGTTTTGAATCGCGTATCCATTAGACCTCTCACCAAGAATACATCTTATGAGTTATTTAATCAACGAAAGCCAAATATCTCATACTTCAAAGTTTTTGGTTCTAAGTGCTTTATTTTGAATACGAAAGACCATCTCGGAAAATTTGATCCAAAATCCGATGAAGGAATATTTGTCGGATATTCGGAACGAAGCAAGGCCTATCGTATATTTAATAAAAGAACTAAAACTATTGAATAATCACTTCATGTTTCATTCGATGAATTCTATAAGCCATCTCATAATTTAACATATGATGACGATATTATAGTCACTGAAAATCCAATCATCACAAATACTGACTCTGACTCTGAAATTATTGAGAATATTCCTCAACCAGTTGTGATACCCTCTCCACCAAGATTTCGATCTCCACCTAGGATACTAAGAGATCATCGGGTACAAAATGTAATTTGAGAAGTAACATCACAAATTAGAATAAGGAGTCAACTCAACCAAATGGGTCATGTTGCATTTCTTTCAAATATCGAACCTAAGAATCCAAAAGAAGCTGCTACTAATGATTACTGGATCATTGCCATGCAGGAAGAACTAAATCAGTTCGAGCGCAATGATGTCTGGGAACTTGTTCCAAGACCAACTGATCAGTCAGTTATTGGTACAAAATGGGTCTATAAGAATAAGGCCGATGAACAAGGAAATATAACCAGAAATAAAGCAAGATTAGTAGCACAAGGATATAATCAGGAAGAAGGTATCGATTATGAAGAAACTTTTGCACCAGTTGCACGACTAGAAGCTATCAGAATCTTATTATCCTTTGCTTGTCATCATAATTTTAAACTTTATCAGATGGATGTCAAAAGTGCTTTTCTAAATGGATTTATCAAAGAGAATGTATATGTCGAACAACCTCCCTTGTTCGTACATGAAAAACATCCGGATTACGTATACAAACTTAAGAAAGCTTTGTACGGTTTGAAACAAGCACCTCGTGCTTGGTATGAACGATTACACAGCTATCTCACTGATTCAGGATTTCAAATTGGTAAAGTCGATCAGGCTTTATTCATTAAACATTCTCGACAAGATATATTGGTTACCCAGATATATGTAGACGATATTATCTTTGGTTCCACAAACGATAAACTCTGCAAAGAGTTTGCGAATATTATGACCAAAGAATTTGAAATGTCTCATATGGGAGAACTATCATATTTTCTTGGTCTTCAAATCAAGCAACTTTCCAACGGTATTTTTATTAATCAAGAAAAATACTGTGGAAATCTAATCAATCGCTTTGGTTTAGAAAATACATCTGGTAAACCTACACCTATGAGTACAACTACACATCTTGAAAAAGGTGAACATGGAAAAAGTGTTAACCAGAAATTATATCGAAGCATGATTGGTTCTCTTCTTTATCTTACCGCAAGTCATCCAGATATAATGATGAGTGTTTGTCTATGTGCATGATTTCAAGAAAATCCTAAAGAATCACATTTACGAGCAGTAAAACGTATAATACGTTATCTTAATAATACCAAAGACTTTGGTCTTTTCTACCCAAAAGATTGTCCATTCGAATTAGTATCCTATAGTGATGCTGATTTCGTAGGCTCTCGTACGGAAAGAAAGAGTACAAGTGGTACATGCCATTTTATTGGAAAATCATTTGTCTCTTGGTTTAGTAAGAAACAAAATTGGGTTTCACTATCGACTTGTGAAGCTGAGTATATATCAGCAGCTCTTGCTTGTACTCAAGTACTATATATGCAACAAACACTTCGTGATTTTGAAATTCATTTATCAAACTCCATTATATACTGTGATAACACAAGTGCGATTAACTTATCAAAAAATCCAGTAAATCATTCTCGAACAAAGCACATTGATATTCGACATCATTTCTTGAGAGATAATATTGAAAAAGGAAACATATGTCTTGAATATGTCCAGACTGAACATCAACTAGCGGACATTTTTACTAAGCCTCTACATGAATCAAGTTTTATTTCTTTGTGTAGAGAGCTTGGTTTGATCTCTAGAACTGAACTTGATATGTAAAACTCTAAAATTATATACATATGAATTGTCAAGTTCTTTTTAACCGGTGCTTTTACTTTTCATATTTCAGTTATTAAGTAGCTATAACTATTTTTAGTAAGAAATTATGAGCTATCCTTTTTTTTGCGATCTATATTCCTTGAACCTTTTTAACCACTACTCTATATATAGACAAATCTATATATATGTGTATCACTCATTCTCCTTTTTGCATTCCCTTACTCTCTTAATCGAATTCAAATATTTCAAAATGGCTCATATCTGTGACAAATGTGCACAGAGGTAACATATTTCGGTTACCAGTTCTGAAACGGAGGAATACTATTCTCCAGAAACACCGAAAAGTAGACCAAAATGTACTCATACCCCCGGAAATACATCAAAGTCTAAACGTGCAAAGAAGGCATTGTTTTGCTCCCCACGAACTAGAGAAAAGATAAATAAGATTCACCACTACTAGAAACATCAAATGGATCTCTAGCGACAACTCCATTACGAGCAAAAACTTACTTCCGACCGTTTATCTCTCTTAGAACGCATGGCTTCATTTTTCTATGGCACAAAAAAACATGGAGTTTATGAACCTATGCCTCATGTTCCTTCATCATCAAGGATTCCTAATTCATGGGATAGGAATTATAGTCGAAATGAAGGAGCAAAGGAAACTTGGTCGCCATGGACACCAAGAGTTACCAATATCAAAGAAGTTTCCAAGAACAACTCCTCCACTTCTAATTGATTATATATCGTGAATGATTTGTTTCTCTAATAAGTGTTTTATATACTTATCTATTTCATGTTTGTTGTTTGTTCATTTCAAATTTTGAAATAGATTCATTTTATATGAAATAGTGGAGACTTGGAAAAATCTTAGAAAAACAGGAAAAACAAGGCACAGACGAACCAGTCGACCGTTAGGATACAACCAGTCGACCGTTTATGTTTATGGAAACAAAACGTTTTTAACATCAACCAGTCGGCCGATTGAAAATTCACCAGTCGACCGTTTAAGTCACTGTTTCAAAACAGTCGACCGGTGAATTTATAGCGGTCGACCGGTCACACTTTTTTCTGTTTTTAAAATTCAAACTTAAAACGTCGGTTCCCCACTCTCACCTATTCATTTACCCTTTTCCTCTTTCAAGCTCACAAACCCTTAACAACACAAACATCCCCAAATTCAAATTCCTTCAAAATCAATGGCTCCACCGCAAAAGAGATCGAAGAAATCATCTTCTACACAACTTCAACCTATTGATTCCAATATAAAACGATGGTTAATGGATCCAATAGCAGTCAAGAGATGGAATGAAATGAAAGACTATACGATTCATGAAGGTTCATTCATCAAATTCTCTGATTTCCTTCTCTATGATGTTAAGGAATTAGCAATCAAAGCCCGTCTTCAATCTCTTCTTGACTTTGATAAGAACAACGTGGAAATCAATTATATCATTGTGACATTACCGCGAAATCCGGTAGGCTTTGCAACCATCCCTTCATCCTCCAGTACAGCAGGTAAAATCCAACGTGGCTCACAATGGTCCCCCAGTCACTTGTTTTACGGCGACCCTCTCGAGTCTCTCGGCCACTGCTTAACCAACCCCCGCAAGGGACATGTGGGGTTAAGAGCCCACTGTTCGCCACCAAACCACATGGTGAGAACCCCCCCATCATGACTGCAACTGGGATTGGTATGAGAAATCTACTTGACACATTTATAATATGGCTAATCACAGGACCACGCCACTTTCGCGGAACGGGTTTACTCCATTGGATCGCCAGTGCTTGAAAACAAGTAAACCCTTTAAACATCGCAATGCTTTTTATAAAAATGAAACCATTATAAGACTCAGTTCCTATCACACAATGCAACGCAAACCGGTGGATAGAGTTTTTACCTTATAATGGCCAAATATGCTTGATACGAATAAAACAAAAGCTTTTGATATTATTACTAGTGTTTATATGTTTCAAAAACAATTTCAAATCATAAGTATCAATCATAGACGGCATTAATGCCCCATACCACTATGTCGCCATATATAGGTATACAATCAAAACCGCACAGTCACGTATTTGGAAATTGGATTTCCGTCATGAACCAAGGCAAAAGATAGTCCTTACTGACTTCGAGACGCTCTAGCCCATGTCTCAGGATCAGAGCTCGAGTGACCCTAGGATCGTCAGGGCCGGTCCACCGATGTGGATTAAAATGCCTGAACACTGCGTTTCCCCGCCCTATGGGGCGTCAATGAGCCAACGAATGACTCCATCGGTTTCACATAGTCACCGATATATCCGAGGCGCCTCGCAACAACAACAACCACACTGGTGAAAATAATATAAATGTCAGCCAGTTTAAGCACTGACACCACCTCTAGCTAGAAGGAAACGAATGCCCTCCCTGAGGTCCTCTCCCGTTTCTGGTTCATACCGGGGTGTGAGGCTCGCGAATTCATGTTATACACAAAGCTAGGCCACACAGGCCGTGCTTTGATCATCAACCACAAGACTTTGCTTTTCAACAGAAGCCTTGATCACTGCATCTTAGCATGCCACACAGCCAATTCACACCATGCAACTGATGGCTATCAATCACACAGGATGAATTTCAATGTCAAACACACAGTCCATTTACAAGTCCGTTCTGGGTCTGAACGAAACCGGAGGCACTATATACCTCGCATACCATTCGATCTCCACGTACGTCTGGACAATCACCACTCATTATCCATATTTCGGGATGCCCCCCAATCAGGACATCAGTTACCATTCAAACGAGGTGAAGATCTCCGGTCTTTGACCACCGTCTTCATCTTCGATTTCTTATCGTCGATTCAGTTATTCAGAATGGGATAAACCCGGTCTTTCTGAGCAACTCGCATATATAATAAACAAGTGATACACAAACACAACATACGCCTTATTCCAATTCATTAGTCACTAACCGTAAATCAGTAAGAGAACGATTCCCCAAATATTAACCCCGAAGGCCGAAACCAACATCAGATCAAAACCCAGGAAACCATTCGACTTAGCTAACCTTCAGTTAGTTTCTAAATTTCACATTCCATATCGTTTATAATATTTTATAACGATTTGTCGCTATTTTTATTTATTTAAAAACAACCAATTTATTGAAACGACGCTTCAGGCTATAACGCGGCCGTGGCGCTGTTTTTCTTCAGATTTGAATTAAACATTCCAGACAATCCAACCGTTGGATCTTTACAAAGTTGGTGCCGTTGGAAAGATATTTCCAAAGCGAACCCAACGGTTTTGGTTTTGGGAAAATCCGACGGTCGGATCTCCCGGTACAATCGTTTGAAGTTTCGATTTCAAAATACGAACTCCAGTGTCGTTATTCGATTTAATTTAATTATATATATATAATCGATCCTGGCGCTGTTTTTCTTCAGATTTGAATTAAACATTCCAGACAATCCAACTGTTGGATCTTTACAAAGTTGGTGTCGTTGGAAAGATATTTCCAAAGCGAACCCAATGGTTTCGGTTTTGGGAAAATCCGATGGTCGTATCTCCCGCGCTAATCGTTTGAAATCACGGTTTCAAAACACAAACTGCAGCTTCGTTATTCGATTCGTTTAAATTATACTTATATCTATGTATATAAAAATAATTTATTCTTTGATTTCAGAACTATATTCTTTTCGTACATTTGATAAAAATGATATTTTTATCCAACAGACTTTTATTTCAACACTTCACTATTTTTAACTATTCATGTATATAATAAAAATGTGATTTTTAATGTTAAACAATTTATTTCAAAACACGACTATTTTATATAGTTCATATAGATGGTAAAAATATGATTTTTATTATAAAGCAATTTATTTCAAAACACGACTATTTTATATAGTTCATATAGATGGTAAAAATATGATTTTTATTATAAAGCAATTTATTTCAAAACACGACTATTTTATATAGTTCATATAGATGATAAAAATATGATTTTTATTATAAAATAATTTATCTAAAACACGAATACCATTCAACACATGAATTTCTATTCAACTAATGAATTTCTATTCAACACATGAATGTTTTCTATTCAACACACGAATATAGTTTCAACACATGAAAATAATTCTAACGCATGAATATTATTCAAAATTTCGGCAGCATAACGGCATGGTAGTTAAAACCAGGGTCGTCCCTAGTACGGCTCCTCGCTCTACCTTAAAGCCTCGCAGCTTTTGACAATGGGGATTTCATGCATCTAGTTCGCACGCAGGCGGCATGTATATTTTTTTCTTTTCCACAAACTAATCCTATGTGGTTTCAACCAAATAATTCTCAACCACAAACGGGTATTTTTCAACCACAAACAATTCTAATCAACCATTCGCTATCAATCAATTTTCACACCAATCACAACCAATAAATATCGTCCATGGTTTGTGGACGAGGGGCATATATATATATATATATATATATATATATATATATATATATATATATATATTTATACAAGTACATTTCACTTCTATTCAACACATATATAATCTTTACAACAAATATATAACTTATACATCGAACGTACAACTTATACAACACTTATACATGAGGTGTACAACGCTTATATAACTCATACATCGACTAAATAATTTGTACGTCGTCGTTTTCCATATCGTTTATAATTCAGAAATCTCACATTGGGTTCCACTCCACCAAAAATAGCAGAAGGCTCAAAAAAATATGCGGTCTCATCCAGAATGTAGAAGACGTCCACACGAGTCCACTATCTCTTGTTTCACTGAATTTCGTCAACAAACGAAAAAGATATGATTTTTACAGTGAAATAAAAAACCGTAGCGCTTTAAAGTGCTATAATATAGTTTATATAATTTAGGCCGTTACCTTCAAAATTCGTTCAAAACTAGGGTTGGATTTTTTGGCCAAAGCGTGTAGCGTGGTGATGATCGGACCTCGCCACGTTGGAGAGCTAGGAGGCGCGCACCCGAAGAGGTAGGTGGGGCCCAGTTCGACTGTGCCAGTCGACGGCGGCGGCTCCTCGAAGCTCCGAACTTCGAGCTGGTAGATCTCGTCGCACAGGGCATGGTGGAGTGTGAGGCTTGCGTTGATTCGAAGCTCTCGCCAAGATATAAAAAAAACTCAACTAGAGGGAGGTCTGAAGATGGACGGAGCAGTCGTAATTTGATCGGGAAGTTGGGAGGCGGCGTCCGCCGTTTATCGCGACAGAGAACGAGTTTTTTTTTTTTTAAATTATGAAGAATAAATTCTATTGGTCGATGCCTTATTAAATTTTAAAATAGCGTTTCTCTAAACGAACACCAATCCGAACCCAACGACCGTCGTCCCCAGCCAAATACCCCCATTCCGAACACAATGGGATATGTTTCGAAGGCCCATTCGACTGTTTTAGTCAGTTTTCCTTCAAATTAAAATATAAAACATTCAATATTTGTTTTGAACGTACATTTCAATTTGCCGGGGCCACATACTGATTCTGAAAATTCCAGAGAAATAAATCTAGCAATGTTTTGATGATACGGTCCCAACAAAACTAGTTTCGTCGAATTCTGAGGTCGTTTGCTAAATGGTCCTTTTCTGGTCGATCCAATTTAATAGAAATCGACCAAACACATTTTCCTTTGCCACGCTCACATACTAGCTTCAAAAATTATGAAATTTGAAACCTAGCAATAATTTAACATCCCGGATCCAAAAAAAAGTGGTTTCGTCGAATTCTTAGGTCGTTTGCAAAATGGCCATTTTCACGGGCTATATAAACTCTATAGCGACCTTTCTGAAAATTCATTTAGCCATCACTTTTGCTTCCCGCTATGAAACTTCGATTTTTCAGAATCGTTAGAAAGATATTCACTAACAGATTTAAATTTTTTTGGTTTCACTCAAATCCGTTTCATTTTGCACCCGGTACAGTCAGTCAAAGTTTGAATTCAAATTTTGAAACTACCACGCCATTTCAGGCCTTGTTTATAATTAGAATTAATTATATTCATTTTCAAACGTCGATTCAAACACACTTTTCATCGTTATTATTTAAAATATTTATTTTAAATATTTAAAATCCACTAAAATAGCCAATTTAAAATTTTTTAATTGGTTTAGATTTTCCGGGTCTTTACAATCATGATCAAGTTGTTCTACGCTAATCTTAACTTAGAAAATTTTAAACCCGAGAATTCTACTCATTGTCTATGGTCGGTTGTATGCGGTGAGCACGTATTTATTTCAAAGGAAGCGATGGCAACGGTTCTTGGTTCGGATAACAATGGAAGAAAGTTCTCTACCGATTTTTGTACTATTCATACTCGAGACAAGGTAAGTCATCTATTTGTTGAAGATCATAAACTTAGTACAAAAGCAATCAACTTACGGCCTCCTGCTATGCAAATTAATTGGATCAGCATGATCTTTGATGAGATTTTACTCGTAAATGATCTTACGAGACCACATTTATTCTACAATGAATATATCATGCGACTACTAGTCAATTGTGGTATCAAATCTCCCGAATCTAAAGTCTCCAAACCAAAATGTATCAACAAAGCATCGAAAAAGAGAATGAAGCTTCTTGAACCATGTTTAAGTATCATACCCTTCGAACAGTATAAGGAACAAAGTTACCAAGAAAGCACTTCTTCACAGCACTCTAAACCTAAACCGGAAGAGGTTAAGCTTCTTCAACCATCTTCGTCGACTAAAGATTCACTTGAACAAATTGCTCGAAATCAATTTCTTCTTGAAGCAAGACTTAAGCGTATAGATAATAAGATCGATAATTTAAATACAAAACCTGACAAATGCTTTTCAAAACTTAAGTATTTCTTTGGTATACTTTGGGATGCAATATCCTGTAGAGCATCCTCCTCTACGCATATACAAGACCCAGGAAAACGTCCAATGCCTCCTACTTTTACATGGTCATCTTCAGAGGAAGGCACAAGTTCTGGAACAAGTAATGGACGTGGTCGTGGATCATCTTATAGTGAGGGAAAAGACGACGAAGAAGAAGAGGACGAAGAAGAAGAAGGAGATAAGACAGAATCTGAATCACCATCTCACTAGTTCTTTTTATCCATCTTTTATGGTATTATGTCTATTATATTTAGACCTAAATCAGCACTTGTACATAAGTAGTGCTGTATTTTGTTTTGGGTTTGTGTGTATTAACTCATAACTACATGACTTGTTGGGTATGTATGGTATGCTTTGTGTGAGGTTGATATATGGTATGTGTGACTTAACTCTTTACATTGCACTACTCCTTTTTGTCGATGACAAAGGGGTAGAAAGATGTTTCTAACAATATTTTTTGCAGATTTTCTTATATATATATATATATATATATATATATATTTCAGGGGGAGTACATATATAGGGGGAGAAAGCGTTGTGTTGTCATCAATCAAAAAGGCGGAGAAAAAAAGATGTTTCTAACAATATTTTTTGCAGATTTTCTTATATATATTTCAAGGGGAGTACATATACAGGGGGAGAAAACGTTGTGTTGTCATCAATCAAAAAGGGGGAGAATGTTAAGTCAAGGATTTCAAAGTATTTTGATTAATAACAAGGCGAAGTTTCATGATCGACAAAAAGAAGAGAATGATATCATAATTTAGAGCGTAAGTAAGAGGTTGATTATTTAGTGTTTTAGCTGTGTTATAAATGTTAAAATCTATCCTCAAATAATCATATACCTCATTATTGTGAATGTATATATGTATATATATGAATGCACATTTGTTGTGCATATTGCCAGAAACCGGTCGATCGGTTTCAAAATAGGCGGTCGACCGTTTCTGGGTAAAAATGCACAAAAATGTGCACACATATACGTAACGTATATATATTCAAATTTCAGTCTACTGGTTAATTTTGACCTGTCGACCGATTTTCGAACTGAAAGCAACACTTTGAATAGACATCTCTTTTCATCAAAAGTTGCTTCTTTTTCCTTTCATCAAAAAATCATTTCTCTTAAATGCTTCTCTTCACTAATGGTTACGCCTGTTTAATCATTATACAAACATCGTTAAATCATCATCCAATCAACTTAATCATTCTCAATTCTTTGATCTATCTTGCACTCTACTCTGTATTCAAAAAGTGCTCATATTCAATATACTATCGTTTGAATCTCAAAGTTTACTTAATATTCTTGTGATTCAATACTATATTCACTTCCAAATCTTCACATACATCAAATTATATTTGAGGATAAGATTATAGGAAGGGTGTACTACAAGTGACAAATCCGTGTTGAAAAGAGCACAAGTTGTAACATACAAATTGTAATCTTAGTTGTTGAAGTCCTCAGAGTTGTAAGAGGCGAGTTGTGAAGTCCTCGTGTTGATAGAGGCGTGAAATCCCGTTCGGCTGTTCGGGTGTTGTAAACCTGTTTCCTCCGGGTGAAGTGAGGTTATTTGTTTAGTGAAAATCCAGATAGAAGTCCAGAACTGGACGTAGAACGGTGCTCCGAACTAGTATAAAAATCTCTGGTGTGATTTTTCCTTTTTACTGCATTTACTATTATATAGTTCTGTGATTAGCTATTACTTCATTCTTGAATATTGTTCGTCATATTATACGATCCTTGTGTGTATTATACTTAGCACATATACACGCACAATTCTTTCAGCAACACCTCTTTTCGGAAGCCGATCCCTCCATGTTTAATCGCTGCTAGCGCGCGTCACATTCGAACTTGCTCCTGCAGGTGAGTTATCTCACTCACGATTAATTTTAATTCAAGCATTTTGACTACAATATAAACTAATTCGAATTAGATAGAATTGGGTTTGATTTGTTGTGGGTAGCCACTCTTGTTGCTGTAGTACAATTTTTGATCTACCTAAAAATCGTTTATGCTATTGCGGCCCCTTTATGAAAACTGAGAACTTGGATATTGGAATGGGTACTACAGTTTGATTTTAGATTATGTCGTTGCTTGCCACTTATGCGTATGGTTTGGTGTTTATACTTAGTTATACTTGGTGGTCCGGCTGTCTTTAAAACCTGAAATACATTTATATTTATATATGTATATACATATATATACATATTAATAAGCGTATGTGTGTATCGGCATATAGTTGTGTACAAAATTTTCGGCTAGATGCTAGTTGGTCCACCTGCTATTACCTGTAGCCGTGGAAAAAGAGAAAATGTTAGTTCTGAAATAGGTATCTAAAATATACATATCATTTGAGATCTTATCTGCTACAAGATCTAATATGTGAAATATAGAGATAAGCATATCAAAGTTCAAGATTTAAAACTTCAGTGTATATTTAATAATCTAACAATAATAAACCAATGTATTGATGTCAACCAATATTTGATATTGAATTTCAGAAATAAATTATAACTTCTTACAGTACCAGCTAGCATTGCAGTTTATACCTGAATTTGATATTGAATTTACTCGGCGACTTTGTATACCTTTTAACCTTATCAGCCAGTTATTTCTACAAAGAAGACTGTTTATCACTTTTATATGTGTCTCTTGGTAACAAGTTCATTAACATTTAGCACATGTTCACAAATTATCATTTTAAAAATGACTGGGTGAACCATGTTGCAGCGGACCAATTAAACAATTGGTTTTAAAGTAAAAAGTAGAGAGAAAGATAATAAGAGAACAACAAATCAATGCATTAGTATTACCGGATTCGGAACCATAAGAATTTCCCCGTTATAAGTTGGCCATTGTTATATATAGCTTGTTGACTTGTTGGATATTTGATCATTTAGCTGATCATGTAGCTAGCCAAATGACAAGACTGCTATTGTGATGCAGATAAGGTGACAATGGCGGTGGCTTGGCCATTTTAAGTTAACTCATTCTTGCAAATGAATAATATGACAGAAACTTTAATTTCTGCAATAAAACGACAAGATTGTCACAGTCTTATTTGTTTGCGACTTATTTTAAAAAAAATGGAAGGAAACACTTGTTTCATAATATATAAACCTGAAGACAACTGTTTCGGTTTGGCCATGTTTTATTTGAGTCGACACTTGGAAAATACTTGAATAGCTGTTTGATTAGTTGTCACTTTTGAATATACTCATGTGCCTTTAAGGCTAACCTGAAATGTTATGTTTTAAGTTCACATATACATGTTGTCCTTGTAAAAATGACAGTTGCATCAACATATTGGCATGTGCACCATGGTTTGTTACGTAAATCTGTAAGAAGTTTTAGCTTGAATATTGGCACTGAAGCAACATAGATGTTTCAAGTTGAATAACAGTGAAAAACTTGAAACATAAGATAAGCGATGTATGAAGTGAAACTAGTGACTCTACAGTTTTAATTTGAGATTCAAATATGGTAACGTAGTCCGGATGTGTTCCTTTTACAATGAAAATCATGTTAACCGGCGATAAGATATGTATTTGCAAACAACAAATAATATTAACGAATTCCCACTAGGAATACAAGAAAAGATCTGCCTGTAAATTTTGAGAATTACCTATAATTTATTTTACCTGTAGTTCATAAACTGTTATCATTTGCTCATGTTACATTCCAACTCTTAACCTCTAATAATGAGGATGAGGCATCAAAAATGGTTATACATCTCATGCCACCATGACCAGTTAGTACATGTAAATTCAAGAACTTTATTAATTAATATACTGACAGCAAGTAGAAAGGAGACATAAACGAAGACTACCGAGTTCAATGATTTTGCTAGAAAATGAATTGTTTTGATATTGTGGAAGGAGGGAAGGTGGAAAATGGGAAAATCCGTGCTATAGTAATGAAACGGCGTAATATTACAGCTATTAAGTCATTCTTGATCTTTTTATCCTGAGTTCTAGACTTCGTTGTTATGTTGGGTCTGTTACCTTAAATATCCTGAAGTATATATATATATATATATATATATATATATATATATATATATATATATATATATGATAAGTATGCATAGGTGTATGCGAAGTTGCATGAATTGTATACCAGGCCATTATGAACTAAATGATATATATATATATATATATATTTATATATTGGCATATTTTGGGATTTTGTTAGTTAAACATTTTGTGGCCTTGTTTGTGTGCAAACTGCTTTGTTCCACCTATATGCTTGCTGCACCGTGCTTTGCCTGGCATGCTGTATTTGGACATGCTAGAGTTACCTTCCTTTGCTGACTGTCTATACGAAATTATCATGCTATTGTACTTTGCTAGTTGCCATACCCAATAACCGCCGGTTTTGCTGCACTGCAAGCACCCTATGAACCTCACTGTACTTGTTATTTGCGGAATGATGGGGCAGTGCACACGTGTACCTGTACACGTGTGTACGTGCAAGCTTCCGTGGCCATTTCTCCCTAAAATAAAAAACCGATAGACCACACCACTGTATTTGTCATAGGATATATTCGATGTTAGGAATAACAATTATGTTTCAGTTTACATTGAAGTTAATTTACTTGAACTATGATTAATCCTGACTCGGGTGATTTATGTTGTGCGTGGAATGCTCGGGTCAGATCCGAGCATTTCAGATTTAAAGATTTCAGTCAGGATTCGAAGATCGACAAAGATGGGGATTCCAGGCTGGCGCGCTCTGAAGATTTTTAAACCAGTAAAGATTTTTCTTGTATTAAATTGTTTCTTTTAAATTCCGCTGTATATAAAAGTATTATACTCAAAAATTCCGATTTATAAATAAAAGATTTATTTTGTTGTTCAATACTGTGTCATTTATTCTGTATTTTCCGTGTTAATTCTATTTTTAAACTCTGTAAGCTAAATACGCTCCGTCGATTTGGACGTTTTAAATTGGTTTAATTACTGGTTTGAAGCGGTCAAAAAAAGGGACGTTACAAAATATGTGAATACGGATTTGGGCATAATATATATATATATATATATCTTGATTTATGACTTGGGAAAAGGGGCATATTGTGCATAATGAAATATGAATTAAAAAGGGCATGAAAATCTATATTTGGAATAGGGAAATTTATTAGTATGAATATGCCTAAAATAATGGAACCGTAGTAACGCTTAGACACGAGGTTAGATTGCACTTATGGTATAAGTCTACCTGGAGCCGCCCGGCATATCCAGCAACCACAAGTGGTCAATCTAATGTGAGGGGTCTAATGCATAACAACACCATGACACGAGGTTAAGTCTAAACTTGTGGTTTAAGTCTACCCGGAGCCGCCCGGCATATCCAGCATCCACAAGTGGTTGACTTAATGTGAGATCTAGGGAATTAACATGTATGAACAGAAAAGATAAGTTGTTTAGGGTTGTCCTAGGGACAAGTGAAAATTATAATTCAGGTTATAATAAATGAAAAGGGAATAGATTAACTTATGTAAGGGGATAAGTTGTACTTAATTTTAAATTAAGTTATTTACAAGAACAAGAATCTGAAATCTACGGATGAGGACAACATAAGTTTTATTTAAGGAAAGGAAACTTATTAGTAAACCTTATTTAAGAGAACTAAGTTAATAAGTAGACAATGACAAAATGGAATTATGATTAAATGAGAAGGAATGAGGAAAACTTGTAAAATGAAATAAGTTGTATTTAATCATAAATGGTAAGTGACATGTTAATTAGGAAACATGTGAACTGAGATATACTTAATAACATATTAAGTAGAACATGTTATTGTAATGATGTAGCCAAGCAATAATACTAAATAGATTGTGGATTACAGACCTTGGGCCACAATCTAGAGAATACCATGCTGTGGGCTTATTAATGAGCTTAAATGGGTTAAGTTTTATAACCAAAATTAATAAGCAAGAGGAACTTGGTAACTTGATTATGAATTCAATATGAATGAGAATAACCAAGTTAAATGAAAACCTGATGAGGTAAGGCAAGCGCGTAAAAGAATGTTTAGACATAGGGTCTAATAACATATTAAATTGAGGCGCTTGGACTAGTCCACACGTTTAAGGGTGAATAACCCAACGGGGTAGATCATCGTAGTGTTATAAGGCACGAGGGGGAGCGCACATTCATCTGATTGTTCTGATGGCTCCGAAGGACTGGATGTGGAAGCACACGACTTCCTGAGGTACGTAAGGTGCTCCTAGTAGTCCTCTGTGTGGTGGCAGATGTTTTAGGCTATGCTCACAGAGGTTGGGTCAGCGCGTAACTACTAGGTGGGTAGGCGTTGACTGCAGAAGTAGCTATGCAGTCAGAATGCTATGACGCGGTGACACCAGGGTGATTCGGCGGTTAGCTCAACGAGGAGGCGAAGGGTCACGACCAACAAGGATAGTAGATCGTCGGATACCCGTCATCGGCAGCCAGTGGGATGCAGAAAGACTAGAGCTAAAACCAATAAACCATTCACCCTTCACTATCGGGATACGGTGGTTGAGGGAAGACGCCAGATGGATGTTTAGATTGTTTTCTTTAGGGGTAGTCATTTAGCTCTTGTAGTCTTTACTAGTTGTGGGAGGGGCCAGGGTGGGGCCATAGCCACCGTGAAAACAGACCCTAGGAATATCTGTAGAGGCTCTTAAAGACGAGCCTGTACAGATATGGAAAAGTTCCTGACCGAGTTCCGTGTTTCTTGTATCGCCCTGCCATGGAACTCGGTGCACATTAGAGGGAGTGCGATTGAGGCATCGAGCTATAATTACAGTACATATGTGGGACTGTGACACCCCACGTCTGTTAATGTCACTCACTAAGGGAATGGATTTAGTTTCGTGAAGCGTTGTAGGTAAACAGATACAGAATAATTACAAGATAGATATAAATAAGATGGCAGCGGAAATTTCAAATTTTTATTTCAACATAAAACATAATACCGTAGTTCACAATACCATAAGTTATAAAACCATTACAACAAAATACTTCTGTCTTGCATCATCAGAGTACACAGGTATTAAAGAAAAACATTATTCCCCAATAAAAAGAGTAAGCCATAGTAGATACAAAGACTTGAGCCATACTCCAGAAGTAGCTTCCAGCAAGATAATATCCAAGCCCTGACTAAGCCTGGGTGTTTCCTCACTGAGAACCTGGGGGGAAACGAAAGAGAGAGGGAAAAACAAAGTGGCCAGACATAAAGTCTGGCGAGTCTAGTTACTTTAGCCAGTAAATAAATAAAGGTGAACATGACAGGCATAAAGTGGGTAAGAGAGGTCACTATATAAATGGCAGGTGTGACAAGGCAGATAAGGTAAGGTGTACACATACTTCACTAATGACTACTCTGCACTATTACTAGTATAACTAAAGTTAGATGATCCCTTCCACAATAAGTTGGTAGACTTAGGGTATACGTCCGAGTGTACCCTAACCATTACCCTAATCGATCGGCTCCCTATTCCGTAGATACCCTGCGTTGGCCCCACAGTAGGAGGTATCACTTCCTAAAGTGGCAACACAAGAGGTGCACAACTATATCTACTGGTGTCACGGTCGTCTTAGCCCCCTCTGCCCGGCCCATGCACGCATATGTCCCCGGTCGGTTTGCGCCGTCTACACCGTCCATCCCGTTAGGATCTCTTACAATCAATCAGTAAGCGTGCCCTTATCTCCGCCTAGTACGGAGTTCTTTATTTGATACCCACTCCGGGTTACTGATTGAAATGGGTCCCATACAATATGATACAAGCTCTTCCCTTTGTCTTGTATCCCCACTAGGTTTTTCACTGACTATGTATACCCCTAGGTGTCTTTAATTACATAGTCCTATACCAGTTATGCTTACCCTAATGGGTGTCTTTAATTACATAACTTTATTCTATTTTCCACTGGCTATGTATACCATCAGGTGTCTTTAATTACATAACCTTATTGGGTTAAGTTTGTGGGCCTATATATCTATATATTACCCACCCCTTCTCATTTACTTAACACACCCACTACTCATCCAGTTTTACTTAACCCTAACTTAAGTTCATAGTCTTACAATCTTTATGAATTAAATTAGGTTAAGTAGTCCAATTCTATCACCATGTCCAATTATGGTTTCATACTGGGTTAGACCTCCCACATTAGGCCTGCAACATGTGGATGCTGGATATGCCGGTCGGGTCTGGGCAGTCTTATTCCACGGTTGGGCCTAACCTCGTGTCTTAGCCCGATTCGTATTTACGTACTAAGTGCTCCCACATTAGGTTCAACATTAGTGGCTGCTGGATATGTCGGTCGGGTCCGGGCAAACTTCCACCACTAATGTAACCTAACCTCGTGTCATAAGTACAATTACAATTTCTAATTGTAATTACTAACATTCAATTTTTAATTAATTTACGAATTAATTAATCCTTTCCTTTTATAGGTGTTAATACCTTTTTTGCAACAATAATTTGAATTACATATCCATAAATGGTCATATTCAAATTATGCCATTTTTACCCAAATTTACCTATGTCATTATAGGTGCTTATTTCTATGTTTCCCTATTTGAATTATATGTCCAACTTATATAAACATTATATAAATTATGCCAATTATAAATCCCCTTTTTCCCCGTTTCCTAACTAACTTGATCGCATGTATTTTGGCACCATCGAGGCTACAAAGTAGCCTCGCCATAACAATAAAAAGGGGTGACAAAGGTGACAGTTTCAGCACAGTTTTGGGCATAAGCATGACAACAAGGTGAATGGACATGTAATCATCATAACAGGGTGAACACAGAGCTGATGAACTTGTGGCAACTACAATGTCAAAGTCAACATAACATGGTCTAAACTTGTCATTTATATGTCTAACAAAATTAGGGTGACATAGTAGCATGATTAGATCTAAAAGGGTGGCATCACATGTCAAGTTTACAACATATCGTGATTACTACAACATAACACGTGAAAGGTGATTAGAATAAAGGATTAGATCTAAATTAACATGTTCACATTTCCCACAATATAGTTGCAAGTCAAGATCGACATAGTCAGCATAGTAGAATGTCCATAATCATATTGGATCCAGGGATAATGGCATAATAAACTTGCATAAGTTCATGATTCACAACATATACCCAATTCGTACTTTATCATAATTTACAATTATCCATTTGAACCTAAAAGTGACTAGAAACTCACAGCGTTAGGTTCAGAAAATTTAGAGAGAGAGAGAGATTTGAATTCTGAATAGCTAAACTGATTGTAGCAGACTTTGATTCTGTTTCAATTTGCAACCCGATAGCATATGGCCTCTATGATCTCCAATGGAGAAAATAAGACAATAGGGGACCATATTTATATCCTAGAACCAATGAAACAGACCCAGAATCAAGTCCAGGTACGTAAAACGAATTCTTCCCAGATCTATCCGGGGGAGTCTACACCCCTATAGGGGGGTCGACACCCATGTCGACACCCCCTAGGGAGGTCGACACCCACGAGCGGGAATTTTCCCGCTCAGCCCGCTTTGGCCCGATTTTGATTTTTGAATTGTTTTTGAATGTTCTGGAATTTATTTTATATATATATTTATCTTGTGCATAAATAAACTTCAAACCCTCATAACTTTTTCATATGGTGTCCGTTTTACGCAAACCAAATGTCCATTCTGACCAGAATTTCGAGACAGACGCAATGGCATAGTCCATTCCCTCTAATTCTAAATGTTAAATTAATTATTATTTAATTTATCCTCTTTTAATGTCGTTAAAATTTGGTGTGTTACATTCACCCTTACTCAAAGGATTTTGTCCCCGAAATCTCTAAGTTGGGAAGAATGCATATCCTACCATCCATCATCCATCTACTCATCCAACATCCATTGGCATCCATTGTCCTTAAAAGCCTCTAATGCTTACGTGACTATATGCCGAAGTGTGTGTATATGTCCCAACACTAATGCGAAAATCAGGCGGTCTACTAATTCAGTTGACCTCCTTAATGCAATGTATGTTAGTGCCATGAATCTAATATGTATGCAAATAAACCTATTACATCATATAAGTTCTATATGTGTGCACACACATTTGTCCAAATGCAACATCCATATACTAACTCATCCATTTCTATCCATAAAAGAAAATGCACACACATCCATATGCAGTATGAAAGTGATTGAGCCAATCTAGTGCCTAATGTGTGTGTACATGGGTCCACAGGCAACCACTAGCAAACACTTGCATCCACTAGCATCCATCAAACATAACATGTTTCAAACACATGTTTTCATCCATAGGACTCCTATCTAAAGGTCGAAAATACTATGAATAAGATATACTCAAATGATAGAAACAAGCACTGATAAAGCTTTTGGAAAAAGGAGTTAAGAACGTACCCTCAAAGAGAAAAGGGTACGAAGCACGAATCTTATCTTCGGTTTCCCAAGTCGCATCCTCTGGGTTATCACCCCATTGAACCTTTAGCAACTTGATCTCTTTATTGCGTAGCTTCTTAACCTCTGATCCCAGAATACGAGAAGGAACTCGCCTGATTGTTGCCTCCCGTTCTACCTCTACTTCTTCCAATATACTCGGCTCAACAACTTCCGCGGTGTCATGCAAGCACTTACGCAGATGAGAAAGATGGAAACATCATGAATGCCAGATAGATTTTCAGGAAGCTTTACCCTATAGGCCATTTGGCCAATCCTTTCGGTTATGGGAAATGGTCCCACAAACCTAGGTTGCAACTTCCCTACTGCTCCGAAGCGGACCACATTCCTCACAGGTGATACTTTGATAAAAAAACCAAGTCTCCCACTTCGAATTCGATGTCAGTCATTCTCTTGTCTGCATATGATTTCTGCCTATCTTGAGCTATCTTCATCCGCCGTCGAATAAGGTCAATCTTTTCGGACGTTTCTCTAACCATATCTGGTCCAAGTAATAATCTTTCTGTAGATTCCCACCAACAAGTCGGTGATCTACAGGGGCGCCCGTACAATGCTTTGAAGGGTGCTATGCCGATGTTGGCCTGATAGCTGTTATTATAGGCAAACTCCACTAAAGGAAGATGCTCTTCCCAAGTCCCTCCGAAGTCAAGGATACACAGTCTCAAAAGATCTTCAAGAATCGTATTCACCCTCTTCGTCTGCCCATCGGTCTGAGGATGATAAGCGGTGCTTAAGCACAACTGTGTACCTAATGCGTCTTGCAAACTTCTCCAAAACTCGCTGGTAAAGATGGGGTCACAATCGCTTACTATGCTGGAAGGTACTCCATGGAGGTGAACTATCTCACCAACATAAATCGCTGCCAACCATGATGCCATCCTTTTGCTCTTGACTGGAATAAAGTGAGCGCTCTTAGTGAGTCTATCTACTACCACCCAAACACTGGTATTGCATTTTTTGATCTAGGCAACCCATCTATGAAATCCATCGAGACGCTCTTCCATTTCCACTGCGGCACTTCCAACAGATGAAGCAATCCGCTGGGCTTCTTTTGCTCAGGCTTGACTTGCTGACAAACCAAACATTGAGAAACAAATTCAGCCATGTCCTTCTTCATCCCAGCCTAAAAGAAAACCCTTTTCATGTCTCTATACATCTTGTCGCCGCCTGGATGAATAGTCATATTAGAATGGTAGGCTTCTTCTAGGACTGCCTTTATCAAGCTTCCAGTTTAGGAACACAAAGCCTTTCATCTCGTCGCAACCACCCCTTTTCATCTATGGCATATCTACTGAGGTGAATAGAAGTCTCCCCTCTTCTGAGCTTATCCATAATGTCTAGAATTTGTGGGTCACCTTGTTGCGAAGCTCCTATCTGCTCCACAAGAGTCGGTCATATTTCCAAGGATGCAAATAAATCAGACAAAACTTCGATGGAGGGTATAGAATCAAAAGATGATATGAACTCCAAGTACTCTCTTTCCACAAAAAAAAGAACTCAGAGCCATACTCTGCCTACTTAGTGCGTCTACAACCACATTACACTTGCAGGGGTATAAGAAATCTCAAAATCGTATGAAGCTAAGAATTCCATCCACCGTTGTTGCCTTAAGTTGGGATCCTTCTGAGAGAATAGGTACTTGAGAGATTTGTGATTGGTGTACAACTCGAATCTTTCTCCCAGTAAATAATGATGCCACGTCTTTAATGCAAAAACTTTAGCAGCTAGTTCTAGATCATGGGTGGGGTAGTTCTTTTCATGAACTCTCAACTGCCTACCCCCATAGCATATTACTATCCCTTCTTGCATCATCACCGCACCAAGCCCTGTACCGCACGCATCAGTGTAAATAGTAAACACTTTACTTCCATCGGGCAAGGTCAAGACTGGGGCTGTTGTCAGAGCCCTTTTCAGCTGTTGGAAAGCAACATCACAGTCTATATCCCATGAAAACACCAAATTCTTCTTGTTCAGCCTAGTGAGAGGGGTTGATATCTTCGTGAAGTCCTTAATGAACTTCCTATAGTAACCTGCCAACCCAAGAAAGCTTCTCACCTCGGTTGCGTTTTTAGGAATCTGCCAATCTTGCACTGCAACCACCTTCGCAGGATCTACAGCTATCCCTTCTTTGGAGACTACATGCCCCAAGAATCTTACCTCATTTCTCCAGAAATGGCATTTGGAGAACTTTGCTTTTAGCTGGTGGTCACGGAGAGTTTTCAAAACTTCCCTCAGATGTTGGGCATGCTCTTCTTTGTTCTTGGAGAAGATCAAAATATCATCAACGAAGACTACGACGAATTTGTTTAGAAATTCCCGAAACACCCTACTCATCAAATCAACAAAATAGGCGGGTGCATTTGTCAACCCAAAAGGCATCACTAGCCATTCAAAGAAACCGTCCGGAGTTCTGAAAGCAGTCTTATCTATGCTATCCTCTGCCACTCTCAATTGATGGAACCCTGTAGCCAAGTCCAACTGAGAAAATACTGAGGCACCAACGAGCTGATCAAATAAATCATCAATTCTTGGAAGCGGGTGCCTATTCTTTTTTGTGAGCTTATTTAATTCTCTATAGTCAACACACGGATGAAGTGATCCATCTGCTTTAGTTGCGAATACTACTGGAGCACCCCATTTAGATATGCTTCGTTTGATGAACCCTTTCCCAAGTAACTCCCCTACTTGCTTACTCAGCTCCCTCCTTTCCCTTGGAGCCATGTGGCGTACTGGTAATGCAACTGGCTTTGAATTGTCCACCAGATATATGCGGAGGTCAATCTCGCGCCTTGGAGGTAAACACTGTACCTCATCAAAAACTTCGGAGTAATCCCGAACCACTGGAACAGACTGCAAGTCCTCTATGGATGCATCTAAAGACTCTAGGAAGCTAAGCATAACAGACCCTTGGGGGTCACAAGAAACTTTGAGGGTCCTCCCATGACAAGTTTGGAGCCTGACAACCCTCCTTTCACAATAAAAAACGGCTCCATATATGGTAAGCTAATCCATTCCTAGAATCAACCCATAGACCATAAACCCGAGCACATACACGTCGCATTCAAACTCGACGCCTAACACAGATAATTTCAAACCCCTACGAATCATCGATAAATGAGCCGAACCACTAATGGGGTTTGAAACAGCCACGGGATCTACTACAATACTAGTAACTAAGTGCAGAGATTCAACCACAGAACTAGATATAAACGAGTGTGAAGCACCAGAATCAAAAAGTGTTCTAACTGGATGGTTTGAAAGAGAAACTAAACTTTCTACGGAGATTTTTCTACCTCTTTCAGGAGCACTAAAGGCGAGAGCATGCACCTGCCCTCCAGAAGTTCCTTCCCTCTGACCTTGTCCCAATTTCTTCGGACACTCCTTAGAGAAGTGTCCGACCTCTCCACAATTAAAGCAATTGCCCTTCCTTCTCTTACAGTCCATGATCAAGTGACCTTCCTTCCCACAATTGTGACATTTCCTCTTATCCTTGCCTTTGACATCTTTCCCTCCTTTCTTTTGTTGTTGCTGTGGCTGTTGTTGTTGTTGCCCTTTCTTGGGCCACACTTTCCTGTTCTGTGATGTCCCCTCAGTCTTTGCTTCCTTCTTCTCTCCCTTGTCCTCTTCATGCATTAGGGCTATATCCACAAGCCTTTCAAAGGTGGCCCCCATAGGAATATGGGACATAACAAGACCATGCAGAGGCTCATTCAGTCCTTTAGCAAATCGTAAAGCCTTTTTGTGCGGTGTATCCACCAACTCTAGTCCGAACCTTGCTAGTTCGTTGAACTTGTTCACATACTCCTTCACCGTCAAGTTCCCTTGCTTGAGCGCCAAGAACCTCTCAATCTGTATGCTTCGCTAAGCTTGGGAAAGAAATTTCATCTCGAAACTCTGTCTGAAATCTTCCCAGGTTTCCACCGGACGTCCTTCCTGGGTGACTTCCCACCAAAATGACGCTTCGTCTTTTAACAGCCAAGCAGCTAACTGAATCTTTCTTCGGTCCTCCACTTCAAATATTGTGAATAATTCCTCGGTCTCCTTAAGACAATTCCGAGCTTCCACAAATGTCTCATTCCCATGGAATGGCTTCCCTCCCAAAGCACGGAAGTCCTTACAGATTTTGGCGAAGTTATCTGCTCTTGGAGGGGGGAGGAGGAGGAATGATTGGGGCAACAGGAGGAGGAGTGTCTCTCTGGCCTTCAGCAGGCGCTGTGGCCTCCAAATATCTTCAGAACCATCTGGGTATCGTGACGACCTCTGGGATATTAGGAATGTTTTGATCCCCAGATATGCTGAAAAAGGGAAAAGGAAGAATTTTAGATAAAGGACCGAACGATATTACATATGGCTTCTCGGGGAATATTTTCAAAATAGACTTTTCTTTATGAAAATAATTTCTTTTAGAACCTTTTTGAAAAACATTTTTCAAAACTTTTATCTAATCTGGTAACCTTTAGCTCACCAAGTGTGACACCCCACGTCCGTTAATGTCACTCACTAAGGGAATGCATTAAATTTCGTGAAGCGTTGTAGGTAAACAGACACAGAATAATTACAAGACAAATATAAAAAAGATGGCGGTGGAAATTTCAAATTTTTATTTCAACATAAAACATAATACCGTAGTTTACAATACCATAAGTTATAAAACCATTACAACAAAATACTTCTGTCCTGCATCATCAGAGTACATAGGTATTAAAGAAAAAAATTATTCCCCAATAGAAAGAGTAAGCCATAGTAGAGACAAAGACTTGAGCCATACTCCAGAAGTAGCTTCCAGCAAGATAATATCCAAGTCCTGACTAAGCCTGGGTGTTTCCTCCCTGATAACCTAGAGGAAATCGGAAGATAGAGGGAAAAACATAGGGGTCAGACATAATGTCTGGCGAGTCTAGTTACTTTTAGCCAGTAAATAAATAAAGGTGAACATGACAGGCATAAAGTGGGTAAGCGAGGTCACTATATAAATGGCAGATGTGACAAGGAAGATAAGGTAAGGTGTACACATACTTCACTAATGACTACTCTGCACTATTACTAGTATAACTAAAGTTAGATGATCCCTTCCACAATTAGTTGGTAGACCTAGGGTATACGTTCGAGTGTACCCTAACCATTACCCTAATCGATCGACTCCCTATTCCATAGATACCCTGTGCTGGCCCTACAGTAGGGGGTATCACTTCCTAAATTGGCAACCCAAGATGTGCACAACCATATCTACTGGTGTCACGTTTGTCTTAGCCCCCTCTGCCCGGCCCATGCATGCACACGTCCCCGGTCGGTTTGCGCCGTCCACACCGTCCGTCCCGTTTGGATCTCTTACAATCAATTAGTAAGCGTGCCCTTATCTCCACCTAGTACGGAGTTCTATATTTGATACCTACTTCGGGTTACTGATTGAAATGGATCCCACACAATATGATACAAGCTCTCTCCTTTGTCTTGTATCCCCACTAGGTTTTTCATTGACTATGTATACCCCTAGGTGTCTTTAATTACATAGTCCTATACCAGTTATGCTTACCCTAAAGGGCGTCTTTAATTACATAACTTTATTCTATTTTCCACTGGCTATGTATACCATCAGGTGTCCTTAATTACATAACCTTATTGGGTTATGTTTGTGGGCTTATATATCCATATATTACCCACCCCTTCTAATTTACTTAACCCAACCACTACTCATCCAGTTTTACTTAACCCTAACTTAAGTTCATAGTCATACAATCTTTAGGAAATAAATTAGGTTAAGTAGTCCAATTCTATTACCATGTCCAATTATGGTTTCATACTAGGTTAGTTCTCCCACATTAGGCATGCAACATGTGGATGCTGGATATGCCGGTCAGGTCCGGGCAGTCTTATTCCACAGTTGGGCCTAACCTCTTGTCTTAGCCCGATTCATATTTACGTTCTTAGACCTCCCGCATTAGGTTCAACATTAGTGGCTGCTGGATATGCCGGTCGGGTCCGGGGAGAAATTCCACCACTAGCGTAACCTAACCTCGTGTCATAAGTACAATTACAATTCCTAATTGTAATTACTAACATTCCATTTTTAATTAATTTACCAATTAATTAATCATTTCCTTTTATAGGTGTCAATACCTATTTTGCAACAATAATTTGAATTACATATCCACAAATGGTCATATTCAAATTATGCCATTTTTACCCAAATTTACCTATGTCATTATAGGTGATTATTTCTATGTTTCCCTATTTGAATTATATGTCCAACTTATATAAACATTATATAAATTATGCCAATTATAAATCCCCTTTTTCCCCGTTTCCTAACTAACGTGATCGCATGTATTGTGGCGTCATCGAGGCTCCAAAGTAGCCTCGCCATAACAATAAAAAGGGAGTGACAAAGGTGACAGTTTCAGCACAGTTTTGGGCATAAGCATGACAACAAGGTGAATGGACATGTAATCATCATAACAGGTTGAACACAGAGCTGATGAACTTGTGGCAACTACAATGTCAAAGTCAACATAACATGGTCTAAACTTGTCATTTAGATGTCTAACAAAATTAGGGTGACATAGTAGCATGATTAGATCTAAAAGGATGGCATCACATGTCAAGTTTACAACATATCGGGATTACAACAACATAACAGGTGAAAGGTGATTAGCTTAAAGGATTAGATCTAAATTAACAAGTTCACATTTCCCACAATATAGTTGCAAGTCAAGATCTACATAGTCAGCATAGTAGAATGTCCATAATCATATTGGATCCAGGAATAATGACATAATAAACTTGCATAAGTTCGTGATTCACAACATACACCCAATTCGTACTCTATCATAATTCTCATTTATCCATTTAAACTTAAAAGTGACTAGAAAATCATAGCGTTAGGTTTAGAAAATTTAGAGAGAGAGATCTGAATTCTGAATAGCTAAACTGATTGTAGTAGACTTTGATTCTGTTTCAATTTGCAACCCGACAGCATATGGCCTCTATGATCTCCAATGGATAAAATAAGAGAATAGGGGGCCATATTTATAGCCTAGAACCAATGAACCAGACCCAGAATCAAGTCCAGGTACGTAAAACGAATTCTGCCCAGATCTGTCCTCGGGGTCGACACCCATGTCGACACCCCTATAGGGGGGTCAACACCTATGTCGACACCCACGAGCGGCAATTTTCCTGCTCAGCCCGCTTTGGGCCGATTTTGATTTTTGAATTGTTTTTGAAGGTTCTGGAATTTATTTTTTATATATATATTTATCTTGTGCTTAAACAAACTTTGAACCCTCATAACTTTTCATACGGTGTCCGTTTTACGCAAACCAAATGTCCATTCTGACCAGAATTTCGAGACGGATGCAATGGCATAGTCCGTTCCCTCTAATTCCGAATGTTAAATTAATTATTATTTAATTTATCCTCTTTTAATGTAGTTAAAATTTGGGGTGTTACAGGGACAGTCTAGATACATGCATGACTACTCTAGGTGATGTATCGTAGACTTGAGGGCATTACTCCGAAATGAAATCTGTTTCGATCGATGGTGGAAGTCCATATGTTTACGTAGCATAGTAATGACAGATTATGCAGAACGTAGCATTCTTATATACAGATCTGTACGTCACTCCGGTGTAGGATGAGGGATTGCAAACTTTTCTGTGGTATTACGAGGGAGACCGTGCATGTGGGATACCATGGGGTGTACCTCAGTATAGAGAGGTAACTACATATATACCATATTATGTTAATCCATTAGGAAGTCAATGGGTACGGCGTGTGTATAAGCGTTGAGTGTCATTAACCCAAGTAACCTAATAATCAAGAAAATGTAATGGAACGGTATTTGTAGGGATCATTCTGTTTCAGAGATACTAGTATTGGTATGGTGCAGAGAAACGTATTTAAGAAGCGCAGTATATTCTGTTCAAACTTATCTTGCTCAGTTCACACTTGTCCTTGTTATTGTTATCTTGTTCTTCTAGTTTTTACATACCTACCATGATACTTTTATTTATTTATATTTAAAAGTAACTGGACTCGCCAGACTTTATGTCTGACCCTTTTTGTTTCCTCTTCTCTCTCTTCCGTTCCCCCCCCCCCAGGTTCTCAGGGTGGAAGTGCTTAGAGTTGATTTGGAATCTTTCAGCTTAGCTTGGATTTTGGATATTGATTTACCACTTTGACTTCTTGTCAACTCTCTTATGGCTTTGCAAGGGAAATATGGTTTTATGCTTTTGTACTCTGATATTTCTGGCAAGACAGATTATTAATGTAATTGGTTATTTCAAACTTATGATGTAAACTCAGTATTTGGGACCATGATATTTTGATTTAAATAAAGTTTTTGATTCTGCTGCTATTTTACATGTCTGTCTTGTGATATTATGTTCTTATTTACCTATAACGCTTCACGAAACTTAATGCATTCTATATAGAGTGACATTAACGGACGTGGGGTGTCACAACTTCCTCCTCTTTCCTTCGTCGCATTCAAATCACCATACCACTGTTCACCCTCTTACCTGCTTCACCATTCGGACTTCAAACTTACGAACATCGTTCTGGCCCATTTTGATGTTCTTGTAGCTCGAGTTAAGAGGGTTCCAATTTGGCACTGTTTTACATAGTGTTGATCAGGCTGATTCTAGAAGTCAATCATTGAGTTTGGGTGCAGTTGCTTTATTGGAACTGAAAATGCCTCTTGAAGCCAATAAAGGTAAGTTTCATCTTACGAGTAGTTAGTTTTAATTAATTTAACTTCAGTAGGAACTAAAATTAGTTGGATTAATTTTTTTGTCCTATTTTTTTGATTTGTGCATGCTTAAGATTTTCAAGTTGCACCTACTATTGCATGCACTTGTTTTATGGTTGGTTGATCTGTTGCGGATAAACATTGTTTGGCTGGTCCTGATTGCTTGTTGTTCACTTGCTGGTTATATAAAACTGATGCATAAAATTATGTTTTATGTTACCACCATATGTATTGATCAATTTGTTAGCCTAAGTTTATCTTGACCTGTAGCAATAAAACCTGTTGGTTCATTTGAAATTCTAGATTTACATTTTTGTACATGAAATTTACTTTGTTATATTTTAGTGACCTGAAACCTGAAATATATATAGTAATGTATATTTTTATATGCTGGACTATTTATTTATACCCTTTGAAACCTGAATGTATATTCCTTACAAAGCCCATATTTAAACTGAAGCATACGTGTTTTTGCACCCATGTACTGTATACATACTTGATATTTGTGCATGCACGATGGCTACATGATTTTTCCTGTTAAGAATTTGATACGACTACACATTGTATAGCTTATAGCATGTTGTCATATCACCTGGCCTAGTTTATGTACCGTGTCATTATTTGCAAATGTGAAGTGCACTTAAGTCGTACATATGTACACTGACTTGCCTTAAACATAGCCATGTGTTTAGTTCCTGATGTTAAAAACTTGGGATTAATATGTTTCCTTATCCCATTATTTACTCGGTAGTTGCATGCAATCATCTACTCTTTGAATATTGCTAAAATCCGAATGTTATGTCCTGAATAGCCTACTTTTGTACACTTTTTCCCTTATACCGTTGTTGTTGCATTGCAGTGCTCTTGTACACGTTTGTTTTTTGCTTCCCTAGATACCGTCGTTGTTGGACTTATGCTGATGGTCATTGCTATGATCACGCTATGTGACCTTGTTCAAATTGTATTACATACATTTCCTGTACATAGCCTGTCACTTTGCCACGACTTGTTATTATGCAGTTGAGTTTGGCATAGTGTTTGGGTTTTCTTTACACTATAAGTTAATACTGCATTCTTATAGACTTTGAACATATGGATATATCCTTGGTTAAGTACTACCGTATCATCAATTTGTTTGCCTGGTTGGTGCAGTTTGGTTCCTTGCGTACTGCACTTAAGTTGTATATGAACCGATCCATTTTGGAGCTGTTGTACCTTAGTTTCATTTACTTTAGTGACCTTGTTTATTTATACTTTCACTTTGCATATTAATGTTCAATCACGTGTTGTTTCCGAAAGCTATGGAAGTGCACATTTGTACATGTACACGTGTGTACATGCATGCTCCAGTGACCACTTCTCTCGGAAAAATAAAACTGATATGCGCAGGTACTACACTTTATCCGAACACCGATATTGAACAAACACTACATAACTATATATTTTGCACATGACATATACTTGAAGTTAAGGTTTACTATTATATTTCAATGTTCATTTGAAGTTGGCTTACTTGGAATAAGTTAATCGTGACTCGAGTGTTTTGTATTATACATGAAATGCTCGGGTCAGATTGAGTGCTACGACATAGAGATTTGCTGTTGACGAAGTAAGAGACTAGTGAAGACGCGCGAACCGTGGATCGTAAATTCTACAAATTTTATTTAATTTAAAACTGTATGTATTAAATTCTGCGGTGTAATAAATATTGTATAAACTCTGATATTTTGTATAAAAATTACCCTATTATGAGATATTATTTGTTATTCTATGTTGTGATTCTGTGTTGATTCTATTTCAACCTTGTAAGCGATAGCACCCTGTCATTTTAAATGGTTTGATTTGTTTAATTACCGACTTGAAGCGGTCCAAAAGGCAGGTCATTATAATTGGTATCAGAGCATTGGTTTATATAAAACTTGGCTTACCAGGTTTAAAAACTCGTTAAAGATAGGGCAGTAATACCCTAGATTAGGTGGAATTGACACTAGAATCACTTTAGAGAGAGCGTATTTTAAAAATATAAATTATTTGGAAATGCAAAGTATTTCTAAATTTAAATCCTCTTCATAGTCTTCACTTTTCAAATATGTTTCCTTGATATCTCTCTTCGATAAGGTCTCTTTATATTTGAGTCTCGATTCCATCGAAATCCATCATTGATGTAACAGCCCGCATTTTACGTATCGGAGGATCGTAAAATATTTTTATTTTATTCCCTGAGGGTTGGATCATTCTTATATTTTAATATGTTGCTTATAGGTATGTGAGACATGTCCATAATTTTTACCAAATTTGTTTGTGATCATTTTTCCCTTGTCAGTCTTGTACAGGGAATAACTTTTGACTCGGGTCGAATCAGGTGGTGAGACCTGTGCCATTGGAAAGGAAATGATGATTGCCTTTCCGTAGAGTTGTTACATTAAAGATTTGGCCCGCGGTTTGGGAGGAATCACTATTTTAAGGTTTAACTGTTGGCTGTTCAGGTTTGTAAAGCCTTAATGGGCAGATTTGTAGAGGCCCACTGGTGGGCTGGTGGAAAGTTATAAATAGGGGGTGATAGTATGGAGAATAATTTACATTCTCCATTCTCTCATTTGGTGGCCTCTGTCCCTCCTTCCTCTAACACCTTTCCACCATTAAAATCGAGATCTAAGCTTAGGAAATCGAAGATCTACACCATTTGAGGCTATATCTACATCATTTCAAGGGCGAGTTCATTGAATCAAGAAGTTTGGATCCAATTAATTACTGTTCGGAATCTTAATTCATTGTTTTTGCTTTGACTTGGATAATTGGTGAGTGATATGCATCTCTCACATGGACTCAATCAAGTATATGAATGTTTGGTCAAGTTTTTCATCAAATTCAAGCATTTTCGCATAGATCTACACCTTGGTAAGTTCATTTTCATGTGAACCACCCTATGATCTAATTTAGAAAGTTTAAACCGGTAATTCCTATGCTATTTCAAATGTCTATGCAAGTTAGATCCGCAATTTAGATCATATGCTCATTTATTATGATTTTGGTGAAAATAATGTAATTTTAGTGATAATTATCATATTCATGTTGTTATGATCTCATAACATGCTTATGGTTGTGTTGAACGTGTTAGAAGGGTATATTTCGTCGATTGTATTGATTGGCGAAGTTTTGGTCGAAATTGGGTTTGAATTAGGGTTGTACGGGCCAGGGGTCAAGCACGGTACAAGTGTAGTATGGTGTAGTACAACTGGTGGTCGGGCCGAGCTGAAATACAAAGGATCGGTCGTGCATGGGGAGAGTCGGTCGGTCAGAGGAGAGGGGTCGGTCGGTCCAGTGCAAGGTGAGGCGAGCCTGGTGTTGGAATGAACAGTGGGTCGGTCGTGATGGGAGCTCGGTCGGTCTGAAGTCTGGTTAGGTCGAGCGAGCGAGGGTTGGTCGTGCATGGCTTATTAAAGCATGGGGTCGGTTGATGGTTCATGTGGGGTCGGTCGGTCTCTACTGAGATGTTGTGGGGTCGGTCAAGTAGTGTGAATGTTTAGTGAGTCGCACTAAGGTCCGTCGTACCAGGGGGTCGGCCACACTAGGGTCAATTCTGAAAATTTATCTTTCAAGTACGAGTTAGATATGAACAAAAGGGCCTGAAAACAATTATTTTTCGTGGCCAACCCCCCGAACCCTAGCCGCAACACAGTGATGTAATTTGGCTCAGCGATGTTGTGACTTCGAAGTAAGTTCAAGTGAGAATATTCGATGTGTTGAATGTGTTCGTTAATCGGCGTAGAACAACGAATGAGGTGGCAACTCAAAGGTCGTGAGTTGGTGGATAATGGTTGCTTGAGCTATGAAAAGTTATCGGGTTGGATGACTAGAGATGCGAAGGCCGAGAGATTACTGTTATCGTAAGTGCTAGCAGACTCAAAGCAGGGGTACAATAGGGGCACCTAAAAGACCGGTTGTAGGTTGAGTACCCTGGGTATCATTGAAAGGCCTAGTTGTCAAGGTTGGACATACATACGTATCGTTGAAAGGCGTATGGAGTTTATGCTAGAACTGGGGTTACCATTAGCCCTTGACATATAGCAAGGTTGGCCGTCATACGATTAATGATGGTTTCGAAGCAGGATTGACGGTGATAGCCAGAGTCTGTCATGCATGTTGGATGTTCTATTTGTACTGTCTCACGTAGATTATTCAACGTCGAAGAAGATGTTCCTTAGGTGCTTGTCTGATATTGGTTTAGGCCTCTGGGATAGTGCTTAAGGGAAGTTGAGTTCAATTAGGGTGGTTTACGTGAGATCTATAATCTAGATGCTATGAGTGCCACTAATGGTTGTTTATGATTTCCATGAATGAATGTTTGTTCTAATTATCATGGATGAATGGTTGATATATTGTTGTAAAGGCTATCACTGTCCGATGTGGGGAAGATATGGTTAAGTTCTTCTCTGGTGTTGTGGGTAGATTAGTATGTTTATCTATCCCTTCTCATATACTTTATTGTTGATGTTTGTTAGCTGTTTTATCGCTCACTAAGACTATTGTCTGACTCAAGGTTTTATGTTTCCCTCTTATTACCTGGCTGTTCATTCGGTTGTGGATGGGCAGACTAGGTGGCAGGTGACACATGATACCTTAGTGAGGACGATGTTGCAGTTCGGAGGCAAGCTGGAGGCTTACGTGCCAGTTTTATTACTATCTAATATTTTTGTTTCCGCTGTTTGCGTTGCTCTGTGAGTGTTGTAGTGAGGGTTTATGTACAGACTTTAATATTTCCTATGATGTTTGGATAATCTTTCAGGATGTTGTGTTCAAAAGTTTGTTATATGATGCTTCACTATTATTACCTATTGTAAATTTTCTACTATTTTTTATCCTTGCGTTGTGAGTTCTACGACAGGTATCGATTGTGTTATCATACCATGATGATCGTCCAAAGCTGCCTGGCACACCATGTAGTGAAATATTCCTCTTGTTTAGCGTGGGGGTTGTAGGTGGTCGTCACATTTGGTATCAGAGCTCTGGTTAATGATTTTAGTCAAAGTTCGAATATGTAGTTACGTATGAGAGACATATTTTTAGCTTTCAGTTGGATGTATACTATATAATACTATACAGTATAGTAGCGTTTGTACTACTTTAACAGTTTTCTTGCAAGTGGATAATCATTCCAATTTGCAGATTTAGAATGAGTCGACGAACTACAAGACACACTGCTGGGGAAGGGTCTGTGCCTGAAGGGGGTAATGGCGGTATACCAGACTACCAAGCCATGTTTGAGGCCATGATGGAAGTAGTCATGTGAAGGTTACCCGCTCCAGTGGTAGCCACGGTAGATGTAGTTGTACGAGTTCCTAGGATTGTGGATTTTGCGAAACTTTGCAAAGATTATACATCTCTATGAGGGAAACCATTTAAAGGAACTGAGCCAGCTGAAGAGGTTCAGAGGTGGATGGATTCTTGTGTCCATATTTTTGGAGACTTGGGGTTGGATGATGCAACAAAGAGAAAATTTGCGTCAAGTCAGTTGCAAGGCAGGGCCATGGAGTGGTGGAATTCTACTACACTTGAGACTCTAGAAGAGGGGATTTCATGGGAGCAATTCCAAGCAAAGTTTGAAGCAAAGTTTATCTCCACTACTCAAAAGTCTGCTTTATTCAAGAAGTTCATGGAGCTGAAATAGAATAGTCGTTCTATGCTTGATTATGTTTCTGATTTCGAGGCCTTGTCCAGAAATGCTCGTTCATACATTGACACACACCTTATTAGAAGAATGAGAAGTTTTTTATGGGACTGGATACCTACATAGGAAGACCATTGGTGGATCATCTTGACGATTCATTTGAGAAGATTGTGGAAAAAGCCGTTCTCCATGAGAGCTTGTTTTCTAAGGAAGCAAATGTTGTCGCTGCAACCAAGGAAGTTTAGAAGCCACAGCAAGATGATAATAATAAGAAGAGGAAGCAGCAATAGAAGAAAGGAAAGGATGGCCAGAAGAAGCGGAAGAGTGAGGTGGTTTGCTTCAATTGCCAATAGAAGTGCCATTACTCGAATAAGTGCAAGAATCCAAAATCTGAGAAGAAGTTCTTTTAGTGTGGAAAGCCTGGATATGAGAAGAAAGACTGTCCAGAATTAGCTAAGGGAAAGCAGGTTGTGAAGGCATATTCTTTGGAAGCTATACCAACTTCTTCAAGAGCTCCTACTACAGAGGAGAGGGGAAAGGGTGTCATCGTTCACGGTACTCTTTCTATTCGAGGTGTTTCAGTTCGTGTATTATTTGATACTGGTGCATTGCATTCTTTCATTTGCAATGAGCTTGTGTGTCGTTTGGGTTTGGAACTCGAGATATATGATAGGCCATTGACCGTGACTAATCCAGTTGGGGGTTCGTCAAGTTTGTGCATGTTGTGTCATGTTCTAGTGTTGTCGAGTCATGGTTGTTCTTTTATGTTTGGTTGCTTTGTTCTTAACTTTGCTAGGTTTTGGATCATCTTGGGCATGGTTTGGCTCAAGCGGTATGCGGCAGGGGTGAATTGCGAGAAGCTAGAGGTGAGAGTCTGGGATATGGAAGGGCGAAAGGTGTTTATTAGATGTAAGCCCGAAGATGGTGTCTTCGTAAGCTATCTATATTCGCTTGTGATTCCACAGGAAGACTTGTCATCTGTGCTAATCGCTAATGAGTATGAAGATGTCTTTGATGAGGTCAAAGGTTTGCCACCGCATCATGAGATCGAGTTTAGGATCGATTTGGTCGAGGGTGCTAAACCAATTGTTATGCCTCTTAGGTGGATGGCGCCTAAGAAACAGCGAGAATTAGAGGTGCAAGTTCAACACCTTTTGAGAAAAGGATTCATTTGGAGTGTTTCCGAGTAGGCTGCACCGGTCATGTTTGCAACCGAGGCAGATGGCTCGTTAAGATTGTGTGTGGACTATCGTGAGCTGAACAAGGTGACCAAGAAGAACAAGCATCCGTTGCCGGGGATTGACGACTTGTTCGATCAGCTTCACGAAGCCAAAGTGTTTTCTCAAATGGATTTGGCAACGGGATTTCACCAATTGAGGGTGGCTAAGGATAGTGTGCCAAAGACTGCTTTTAGGACACCATCTGTTTCTTCGAATGGTTGGTAATGCCGCTCAGGTTGATTAACGTGCCAACATACTTTGTGTATCTTGGGAATAGAGTTTTCAGAGACCATTTGAACAAGTTCGTGCTTGTGTTCGTGGATGACATTCTAGTTTACTCGCGGAATGAGGAAGAGCATAAGATGCACTTGGGAGTTGTGTTGGAAATCTAGCAAAAGCATCAGGTGAGAGTTAAGTTTTCGAAGTGTCACTTTTGGAACAGTGAAGTGAGGTTCTTAGGCCATGTTGTTTCTGGAAATAGGTAGCGGTTGACCCCGCTAAGGTGGCAGCAATCCAGGAATGGGATCGACCAAAGAATGCGATAGATATTCGGAGTTTCCTTGGGTTGGCAGGATATTACCGATGGTTTATCAAGGATTTCTCCAAGACAGCTGCACCATTGACAGGATTGACGAAGAAGAACCAAGTGTTCACATAGGATGCAAAGTGTGAACAAGCATTTGGGATCCTGAAGGAGAGGTTGACGAGTGCTCCTGTTTTGACCATTCCAAGTTGGAATGAAGAGATGATTGTGTATACTGATTCAAGTGGTACTAGACTTGGAGTAGTGCTGATGCAGAAGGATAAGGTTGTGGCCTGCGCGAGTCGATAGTTGAAGCCGCATGAAAGAAATTACCCAACTCAAGATTTAGAGTTGGCAGCGATTATGTTTGGTCTGATGATGTGGAGGAATTACATGTTGGGAGTTCGATTCGAGTTGTTCACGGATCATAAGTCGTTCAAGTATCTTTTCTCCCAAAACATTTTGAATCTTCGGCAGCAACGATGGTTAGATTTTATGGCATCATATGATTTTGATATAGCCTATACTCCAGGCAAGCGTAACGCAGTTGCAGATGCATTGAGTCGAAGACATGCAAGTTTGGAGCGATGTTTTCAGAATGGAAGAGCCTCGAGTATTTGGCAAGGTTTGATTTCAGGCCACGATGTGAGTTGTAATCTGAAATATTGGCAAGCTTATCGATAAGACCTACTCTTATTGAAAGGATTTGCGAGAGCCAAAAACAAGATGAAAGCTTGTTTAGTTTATCCAGAAGCTGGAACCAGAGAATAAAGAGTTTGTAGTCGATCAAGAAGGTTGGCTTTGAAAGCAAGGGCGACTAGTTGTTCTTGATACCGACAGATTGAGAGATGAGGTTCTAAGGGAATGTCATTACTCAAAGTTGACGATGCATCACAGTGGTAATAAGATGTATCAGGACATGAGGCGAATCTACTACTGGGAGGGGATGAAGAGAGATAAAGTTCATTTCAAGTGCATGAACTGTCAGTTGGTGAAAGCTAAACAGAAGAAGCCGAGTGGTTTGCTTCAGCCATTGAAAGTTCCTACATGGAAGTGGGAGCAGATATCGATGGACTTTATCGATGGACTACCTAGAACTAGGGAAGGAAACAAAGGAATTTAGGTCATCATGGATCGCTTAACCAAAAGTGCAAGGTTCATTCCTGTCAAGTCAACTAGGACAACATCGAAATTGGCTGAATTTTATGTGAAATGGATAGTTCGATTCTAAGGTATTCCGAAGAGCATGGTGAGTGACCGAGATCCATTATTTACGAGTGGATTTTGGAAGAGTTTGCAGGAAGCTTTGGGAATCGAGTTGTGTTTAAGTACAACTTACCATCCCCAAACTGATGAGCAAACCGAGAGGGTTAACTGAGTTTTGGAAGATATCCTAGAGCTTGTGTGTTGGATTTTGGGGGATCATGGGAAGACCATCTACATCTAGTTGAGTTCGCATATAATAATAGCTATCAGTCTAGCATTGGGATGGCACCATACGACGTGTTGTATGGTAGGCCGTGTAATTCTCCAACATGTTGGTTAGAAACTAGAGATAAGTTGGTACTTGGGCCTAAGATGATTAGAGAGACCTCAGATTGTATCGAGATCGTTTGGCAATGAATGATGGATGCCCAAGATCATCAGAAGAGTTATGCCGATAAGCGTCAAAAGAATTTGGAATTCAACGTTGGCGATATGGTTTTGTGAAGATTTCGCTGTTGAAGCATGTGGTTCGATTCAGAAAAGAGGGAAAACTAGCTCCAAGGTTCGTTGGGCCAGTTTCGATAGTCGAGCGGATTGGAAAGCTCGCATATAGATTGGAGTTACCCGAGAAGATGTCGAGTGTGCATAATGTGTTCCATGTGTCATTTATACGAAAGTTTGTGCACGATTAGAACATGATGGTATATCCAGAGAAGTAGAAACCGCAGTTGCGAAACCTCGTAAGTCGCTTCGTGTTGTGGGAAATGACACGAAACCGCTTAGGAGGAAGATGGTTAAGCTAGTCAAGGTACAATGGAGTGAAGATGGCAACGATTGTACGTGAGAGACGGAAGAGAGCATGAAGGCGACGCATGGAGAACTCTTCGTCAGTAGGACCCTTTGATATCGTATCATGTTATATCGTTGTATCTTGTTGTTGTTTGATAGAATTCCACATGCTAGGATAAGGCTATGGATGCATGGCTTGATGGTTGCTAGTTTGGATGATAGAATTGGCTTCTCATGGACGATAGGCATGCGGAATTATTGTGGTTGCTTGGAATTTCGGGGGAAAAATTCTTTGGGGGGGATGTAATAGCCCACATTTTACGTATTGGAGGATCGTAAAATATTTTTGTTTTATTCCCTGAGGGTTGGATGATTCTCATATTTTAATATGTTGCTTATGGGGATATGAGACATGTCCATAATTTTTACTAATTTTGTTTGTGACCATTTTGCCTCTGTTAGTCTTGTACTGGGCATAACTTTTGACTCAGGTTGAATCAGGTGGTGAGACCTGTGCCATTGGAAAGGAAATGATGATTGCCTTTAAGTAGAGTGGTTACATTAAAGATCTGGATTAGCTGTTTGGAAGGAATTGATGTTTTAAGGTTTAACAGTTGGCTGTTCAGGTTTGTGAAACCTTAATTGGATGATTTGTAGAGGCCCATTAGTGGGCTGGTTAAAAGCTACAAATATGGGGTGAGAGGTATGGAGAATAGTTTACTTTCTCCATTCTCTCATTTGGTGGCATATGTTCCTCCTTCCTCTAATGCGTTTCCACCATTAAAATCGAGATTTAAGCTTAGGAAATCGAAGACCGAAACCATTTAAGGCTAGATCTACATCATTTCAAGGGCGAGTTCATTGAATCAAGGAGTTTGGATCCAATTGCTTGCTATCCGGAATCTTAATTCATTGTTTTTACTTTGATTTGGAGAACTGGTGAGTGATATGCATCTCTCGCATGGGTTCAATTATGTATATGATTGTTTGGTCGTGTTTTTCATCAAATTCAAGCATTTTCCCATAGATCTACACCAGTCCATTTTTATGTGAATCACCCTATGATCTAATTTAGCATATTTAAACTGGTAATTCCTATGTTGTTTCATATGTCTATGCAAGTTAGATCCGCAATCTAGATCATATGCTCATTTATTATGATTTTTGGTGAAAATTATGTAATTTTAGTGATAATTGTCATATTCATGTTGTTAATGATCTCATAACATGCTTATGGTTGTGTTGAACGAGTTAGATAGGTATATTTCGTCGATTGTATCGATTGGTGAAGTTTTGGTCGAAATTGGGTTTGAATTTGGGTTGTACAGGCCAATGGTCGAGTGCAGTACAAGTGTAGTACGATTTAGTACAACTAGTGGTCGGGCCGAGCTGAAATACAAGGGATTGGTCGTTCATGGGGAGGGTCGGTCAGATAGAGGATAGGGGTCGGTCGGTCCAGTGTAAGGTGGGGTGAGCCTGGCATTGGAATGAATAGTGGGTCGGTCATGATGGGAGCTCGGTCGGCCTGAAGTCTGGTTGGGTCGAGCGAGCGAGGGTCGGTTGATGGTCCATGTGGGGTCGGTCGGTCTCTATTGATATGTTGTGGGGTCGGTCGAGCAGTATGAATGTTTGGTAGGTCGGACCAAGGTCGGTCGTACCGAGGGGGGGAGGTAAGTCGCACCAGGGTCAATTCTGAAAATTTTATTTTTCGGGTACGACTCAGATTTGAACAAAAGGGCCTAAAAAAATTATTTTTTTGGGAAACCCCCCAAACCCTAGCTGCATCGCAGTGATGTAATTTGGCTCAGTGATGGTGTGACTTCGAAGTAAGTTCAAGTGAGGATATTCGAAGTGTTGAATGTGTTCATTGATTGGAGTAGTTATGGTTGCTTTAGAAAGTTGCTTGAGCTATGAAAAGTTGTCGGGTTGGATGACTAGAGATGCGAAGGCCGAGAGATTATCATTATCGTAAGTTCTAATAGGCTCAAAGTAGGGGTACATTAAGGGCATCTAAAAGACCGATTTAGGTTGAGTACCCTGGGTATCATTGAAAGGCCTAGTTGTCAAGGTTGCATATACATACGTATCGTTGAAAGGCATATGGAGTTTATGCTAGAACCAGGGTTATCATTAACCCTTGACATATGGCAAGGTTGGCCTCCATAGGATTAACGATAGTTTCGAAGCAGGATTGGCGGTGATAGCCAGTCGTGCATGCTGGATGTTCTGTTTGTACCACCTCACGTAAATTATTCAACGTCGAAGGAGATGTTCCTTGGGTGCTTATCTGATGTTGGTTTAGGGCTCTTGGGCTTGTTCTTGAGGGATGTTGAGTTCGATTAGGGTGGTTTACGTGAGATATATAATCTAGATGCTATGAGTGATATTGATGGTTGTTTCTGATTGCCATTGTAACGTCTCGCCATTTTGACCATTTTAAATTCATAACTAAACCGACTTAAAACGTTCAAATTGCCGGATCATTATTTAGTTTACAGGGTTTAAAAATAGAATTAACACAGAATACATAGAATAAACAACACAACACTAAACAACAAAATAAACTTCTATTTATAAATCAGAATTTTGAATACAAGATGGTTATATACAACGGAATTTAAAATAACAATTTGAATAAAAGAAAAATCTTTAGTAGTTTAAAACTTCAGAGTGTGCATCTTCGGATCCCTAGCTTCACCAATCTTCAAATCCTATGATGAAATCTTTAAATCTGTAACACTCGGGTCTGACCCAAGCATTTCATGTAAAACAAAAAACACTCGAGTCAGGATTAAATCATAGTTCAAGTAAATTAACTTCAATATAAACTGAATATAATAATGAATCCATGGAAACTGCTAAGATGTAGCATAGCGACTTGGGGGCGGTCAAGACAGGACAACATATAGACATGTGTGTATATATACACACACACACACACGTATGTCGATGACATATATATACACATACAGTGGTATATATATACATTGTACATAGGCCACCACATATATATTAAAACTTATATACGTATGCCGATGACATATATATACACAAACAGTGGTATATATACATATGTGTACAACGGGGAACGTAAATGTTTGTGCATATCTGTTTTATTTTAGGGACAACGGTCACGGGAGCCTACATATACACACATGTACAGGTACATGTGTGTACTGCCTCAGCGTCCCGCAATAAGAAAGTAACGAGTGTGAAGGTCACAAAGTCGACATTAGTATGCAATCAATACAAGACAGCAAGAGTACAAGGTTTAGCAACTATGTTGGTTGATGTATACAAGCCATAAAAGTGCCACAGTGATGTACAAACACAATTGGTGTGTAGTATGTATAAAGCTTAATCCTCGCAACCCATATGTGCAAGGTGTAATAATGCATAATAATGACATCTGAAGCACAGGCAAGAACGCCTACAGCTAAGTGAACAACCAATTTTCTTTAGGTTAAAACTCATGTATGGCTTCATTCAGGCAACACATGGATGGGAGATTATATTAGAGAGAAAGTATAATGGTGAGTAAAGTGGCCTACTAACGTGCGTGGACCGTATTTCCACTGCTCCACCAGTGATGCAAGTACAGCAAGAAAGGTTGGTGGAGACTCAAGTGATGTAGCAGCAGAATAGTGGAAAAAATACCATCAAAATAACCATAGGCAAGTTTGATATGAAACAATATCCTGGGTGTGTTTTAGTGCAATGTGACTAGCATATATACCCCATTTACTTCAATGCAGCCAGTGATGAACAATACTAAAAATAGTGCAAAATATCGAAGGCACTTAATTTAAAACTCATGCAGGTTATAAGGTAAAAGAAAGTTGGAATCGACATGCTGGTGAGAACCTATATATATATATATATATATATATTGGATCTGTGCAAAGTTTAACACGGTGTTGTGCACACATGTCATCTATGCCCATCGGTAAGCAAGTGTGAAACATGGACAGAAAAGAGTAGATACATATATATATATATATATAATAGTTTAAATGCACATTTAAAACCCAAGAATGATGCAAACCAATGACAAAACTGAGGACAACAATAAATAACATGGGCCGATAAGTAAGCAAATACATTCAATATGTATACTGGTTGGAAGTTGTTAGCAAGTATGGCCAATTTAAATAGATAAATATTTAGATCAAAGGATTGTTTCATGTAAGCTGGTGTTCACTCACAGGAAAAAACTGCACAAATACCCTATTGATACTGATAGCATTTTACCATAAATTTTAGTAAAAACTTGTGTTCGATTACCAACAGTTAGACATACACATAACAAATTTAAATTTTCCGACCACAGTAGAACATCAGAATATGGTCAAACAAAGAGGGGCTAACATAACAGTTCAAGCACCAAGCCGTGTGGATTATAATTAGTATAGTTAGTGTGTGTGTGTGTGTGTGTATAGTGCATTGGTGGTCTAGGTTAAACAATGAACTAGTCTCTGACCAATAATTAGCAGGTGCCATACAAATTGATACTACCATTAATGATCAACACTTATAATGGATTCAACATGGGTTTAACAATCATGGGTGTATTTCATGCAAGCATAAGTCGTATACACCGTAACGGTCAATACTTATAATGGGTTTAAGGTGACAAAAAATTGCATATAAAGAAGATAGTAACTAGGTAAATAAAACATGGGGATCATTAAGGTACAAGCATACCCAGAACTAATAAGGGTAGCATTGGTTATCAATTTCTAAAACTCAATATGAACAAACACTAATATTATTTTAGAACGGTAATTCTGATCCACAAATAGGATAAGATGTCCAAATCCAAATCTCAATAAAAATTTCATTAATTTTTTCTTCATATATTAAGCAGTTTAGGTTTACCGTAAGTAAAACTACCTATAAAATTGAATTTAATAATTTTATATCTTTATGCAAATGGATGTCATGCGCATATGCATTGAAAACCGAACACATGCCAAAATTACTATTGAGTTACAAGTTACAACAATATGGAGTACTTACAAAAAAGTCGGTAAAAAGCCTACTAACGTGTTCGCGTAAATGTACCCGCTTATAACAAACTAAATCTCAATTGGAAAGTCTTATAAACTGAAAGGAAACGTGAGGCTCTGCAAGGTAATGGTTCTGAAAGTAAACATGAAATGTCAAAGGTTTCTGATTATTTCACCCTTGCTCGAAATTAAGCAGTGGCAAATCAAGCAGTAATCATATTGATATATCCCGAAAACACACAAAAATCACACACGAAATTCTATTATATTATAGTTTTATATCAAGTTAAATTTACTTGAATAGAGGTAATCGTGAGTTGAAATTCCAACTCACGTCACGCTGTATTCTCCTTATTACCCCCGCGAACGCAAGTGGGAGGGTTACGAGTTTCTAGTGGCTTCTGGCATTAATTCAAAGAGCAGCAACTTCGTCGAAGGCTTCAACTAGGTAAGGCAGTGGCGAGGCGAACTTTATTTGACCCGATCCTTGTTGCGTCTTCGATTTGTAGAGGCATGGAAGGAGCGATTTTAATTGATTTAGGAGGTGGATTCGACTGGAGGAGGGTGGCGATTTAAATTGAAGAGGTGGAAGGCCGGTTTGAGGCTTCGGCCATTAAAATGATATCGGAATTGGGGAAAAATGAATTTCTCTGAAGGAAAATGGGGCATTGCACAAATTTACAGAAGAGAGAATTGGAAATAAGATCAAAGTTAAATCATAGGGTTATAGGGTGGACGAGCATCAGGAATAGGTCGGCGAAGTTCGTATGTGAGGTAGGTTATATTTTATTTTAATTTAATATTAATTTCCACCATGAAATACCCTGTAATGCTCTGACTTCGTACCACTAACGCAACTTCTAAACGCGATAAAAAATATATGTACCCCTTCGTCTTCGCATTTCGAACCCAATAAATTTATCTTGGTCGTAATCTGACTCCGGTTTTATACGACATTATTTTTAAATTTAAATTATTTATCATTTCACTGATTTAATTCCATTCGTTTACCAACAACCCCGTTTTATTCCATCGTTAAATTTCAATTTCTTTATATATACAAATACACACATATTTAGACCAATTTTTCATATATTTCAGTAAATAAAATCTCCAATTTGTTTAACGTCAACGACGTTTGTTTTTTAAATTAGAGCATTTATAATTTCTAATCAAATTCGAAATCCAAATCAAATATCCAATCGAATTCAGTTCAAATATTCAAAAATAAATATTTTAATTCCAATCAGCCATTCTGAATTAAATTAATATATGAAACCATATATTTAATTTTAAATTTCTAATCCAAGTATCAATTATAAAATTGATCATTAAAAATCAAAACTCTGATTAATTCCTTATATTAGTTGTCGAAATTTCTAGGACATTACAATCTCCCCCTTTAACACTTTTCGTCCTTGAAAAGGAGAGATTGTTAGAGTTATACCCAATTATACTTCAAATTTTCGTATTTGCACGAAATTTTTCCATAACTAATTTAAATATCGATATATAAGTCATCGATCACATTTAATTAACTCGGAAAATCAAATTTTCTTCCTTAGTTGGAGATCAAATTTTTTTTCATCAAACACGATTTCTATCTTCCCAAATCGGGTTTTATTTATTCCCATTTTTTTAACTATGTTCAATTTCCTTAAACCAATCTTTTCATCTATTTCAAATTCTGCATAAATTTGATTTATGCACCTCAAATTACTCCAAATTTCTTTATGACCCTTATTTGTCAAAGTTTACTTATCCATCATTCACTTATTTCTTACAATCTGAATTCGACCAAAACTCCTTATCTTCAATCCATTTAATCTCCTCAAACATTCATTGAAGAGTGTAAATAACATCTCATTTTCAAGTTGACAATTTATAAATTGAGAACTTGAAAATATCTCCAAAATCTGAAATCTTTTATAATCTTTATACGAAATTCCTGTAAAAATATTTGTATTATTTCCCCAAAGCTACGAGTTTGAAAATATTTCAAAATCCTCTAACTTATTAAGTGAAGTACATTTTAATTCAAATTATGTATTTGAAAATACTTTATAACTTGAAGCTTGACAAGTCTATTGTCGTTCTCACAGATGTTAGGCATACGCTGACCAGGCGCACGAATAAAATCTCCAAGTACTGAATATCCTTGCTTCAACTCCCAATGAAAAATATTTCAAAAATTTCTTCCAAAAACAGATAGGTAAAGTAACAATGTGATATTGATATGTTGATTGTTCATGAATCACAGATAAACAATGGTTTCGTCTGGATCCCTCAAAAAACATCTATATCCGTAGGAATTCACCTCCCTACGAATTTCGTCATGGACATATCAATGAGAAAATATTTAAGAATCAAAAGAAAACCTGAGGTCACTGAGTGTTGGCTGCTCTATCTCAGGGTCACAAAAAACATTTATCACGTTATGAAGATAACAATTTCATGATGACAGATTAAATCATGAGGACAAATCCTATCATGAAGACACATCAAGTCATGAAGACAAATTCAATCACGATGACACAGTGTTGCATCAAACAGGTATCTCACTATTACTAAGATATCTCAAACATCGCATGGCTCCATTCTACCTTTAGTTACTCTAGTGGTTACATCTCTTTCACTTGTAGATATGCCATGCGGACCGCAGGTATCAATGGTTACGCCTGGGTCCCCCAGGAAACATCCATACCCATAAGCTTTCACAGCTCTGCGGATTACGCCATTATCACGACTGTAGATCATACCAGACACAATGGTTACGCTTGGTTCCCCTAAGGAACATCCATCCGCCATAAGCCATCTACAACCCTGCGAATTACGCTACACGGTCGTGTTCTTTCAGACAACTTGAGGTTTATGTCCGTACAACCTACTACCACCTACAGCACATCTCACTAAGCTTGAAATTTAAAGGAGGAGGAAGGTACTTTCCTTATTTTGCTTTGAAAACATATAGTATTATGTACATATAGTACTTTTGTTGTCTTCCGCATATCTCGTACTTATAAAAATTTCTCAACACATTTTCCAAATCATATTTTTCAATCCTTCATTCTTATATAAATTCTATTATATAAGATTTTATCTCATACCATTACCTTCGAAATCAATAGCTTCTGAATTCGCTATATTCCCATATATAATTTTCATACAAGTTTCATAAACTTCTGTATTCAATATCTAAAATCGAATATTCTCAAATTCCATTCAAATTTTAAAATTTTAGTTTTGATTTCTTAATCAGTTCAGATATTTGATAATTTTTTCCAAATTCAGATTTATGAATCTATTGGTTATTAACCGAATTTTGTCCCAAAATTCCAATTATTAAGTTCATTACATCTTGCCGATTCAAATCTATTAACAATTAGATTTCATACATCCTTGTATTAATAAACTCGAATTCAAATTAAATTACTATTTAAGTCTTTCTCTTATTTTTATCTTTTTAAATTAGTCGACCAATTCATTTCAACTTAAAATCTAAATATTCATTAACAAAGATTTAATTTTCAATAAGCGGCAATTTATCTTTCAAATTTGTAATGGGAATCACGAATCCAATTATTTCTACCAAACATCTCTTAAGATGTACCAAATTCATTATTTTGATATACTGGATTACCATTCAACCCAACTCGATAATCAATCCTGGATTTTGTTTCAAATATTTAAAACTATATATACATATTTGTATACCAAACTATACTTCAGAAAACAATATGTTTTATCCAAAACAAATAAGCAGCAAAGCTACTAAAATGGTTTTTCTCCACAATTTCTATTTGAAAATATTTGTATATACCACTAATATTGATTTTCAAAATAATTGAAATCAGTTTCAAAATATTCTGGAATCGAATTCTCTAATCAAATCAACCGATCTCCTTAATTGTAGTTTAGATTGATATGCAATTTATTTCACACCCTGACTTCATTTCGAATACGCCTTTTTATCTCCTTCAATGATTTCCTCAATTATTTCAATCATTTATTTGGTTGAATGGAATACGTTCCTTTTCATTTCTTTTAGCGACTTAACACCTTCAAATTCATAATTTATTATTCCATTTGCACGGAAAACAAGAATAAAACTATACAGTTTCCATTTTCAAACCATTGTTTCTTTACCAATTCATAAGTTGATATCATCAATGCGATTTCTACTATATTATCACATTAAATTCCAACAACCCTTCTATAAAATCATTTGCACTTCAAAAAAATAGAGATTCCAAAAAATTTATTAATTAATTATTTGGGGTCTACAATCGTCAATGATTGTCTCCTTGCATAACCGTCTCCATGGTATTCATCATCCTCATTTATCGTAATTTCCAAAATTTATGATCTTCAACAAATCTTCTGATACCATTATCTTTTCCTCAATTCGCTTTATATTCATTTCATTTCTTGAAAATATCACTATATATACGTAACCAAATGGTTATATGTATTATCACACATTTCTATCCTTCCATATTCATCAATCCCTGACCGTAAATTAGTGAGTGAACGACTCTCTAAGTATCATCCCCGAAGGCCGAAACCAACAACAGATCAGCACTCCGAAAGTCATCTAACTTGCCCAATCTTCATTCAGTTTCCAATTTCTTTAACTCTATTCCTTATCAAATTATTGCTTCCATAGTTCCCGGATTCAATTTACGGATCCACTTCTCTTACGTTCTGCTGCTCTTCGTTCTCATCGTGTGGCTTTTACTCTTCAGTTCTCACCATTTCGATTTATCAAGACCCGTTAGCCTCTCACGTTCTTTTGAAAAACATTTCCAATTATCATATTTATTTCCTATAATTCTTACTGAAAAACATTTCCACAATTCGCAAATCTTTATTCTCCATGGAAAATATATTTTATTCATCCTGGGAAACATTTCTAAATTCATTATTTGGATTAAAACAGATGTTAAATAAAACATTGTTGTTCCCACTCACTGTTGTCACTCTGTATCTTCCTTTACTTAACCAATTCTTGGTATCGAACCTTAATCATTTCTTAGTCAACAATGAAGTCAATCAAGTTGGGGTATATGTACCTCTTAGACCATAACTGAACAACATTATTAACTTTGAAATAGATCAAGTTCACAACTTAGATGTGACAACCCAAATTTTCGGTACCTTTGGAGCTGACTAAACAACCTATGATCAACCCACAGTGCATTGGAAACTCAGATGTCAATAGAAAGAAGTCAGAGGGTGAGATAAGAAAGAAAGAAATATTACAGTAAAAGAACAAGAAGAAGAACACAACATAGAATTAGTGTCTCACATCGTAGCAGAACAAAATATAATATAGAAATGAAACTTTATTAAGAGCTTAAAATGAAACTTACAATCATCATAGTACATCAATACATCTGGACATTTATAATAATATGTCCTCATATACAATACACAACGGAACAAATACAAGATATCATACGTATGGCCTTCTCTAGCTCGTCTCTGGACTTCGCAACATCTAATAATCTAAACCTGTACAACCTGGGCTAACCCGAGCATTACAAACGCCGGATCAGACTGGTGAACCAGTGTGAGAAAAACTCCCTAAGTTTATGGGTAACATCCAACTTGATTTTAAAGTTAAAATCTTTTCGAAAGAATGGATAATCGTAAGACCAAATCCATACATAAATATAAACGGTTTTTACCTTATGATAACCTAAAACATTTTTGAAAACAGTACTATAATGATATTATAGTAGTGATGTAATACAAGTAAATATCAATCTAGCAGAACGCTTGCATCTCACGCTCCACATATATAGTATACAATCAAAACCACGAGCTCTTATTGGAGAAAGGATTTCCATGGCAAGGTATGGGCAACCACCTTTCTGGAAATGTACCTTCGGAGATGAATACATTGGGGTTCAACAAGAACATCTTGCAACCCAAGCTAAACATGACCGGCCCCTCACTTTGCTTGAGAGTACCGAATATATCATTACCACGGCTAGGGGCCAGCCAACTGCCGAAAGCATACAATTAAAAACAAAAAGGACAAATGAAGGCATTTGATTTCTCCAGATCAGGTAATGATATACCCTAATAGGTGCGACCCACATGACCATGCGACCTACCCGATTTCTACCATTTCCCAGTTGATGAGGCTTGAGGCTACGCGTTATCTTTATAATCAACACATCACATTCACTTTGAATGCCACATCGTTAGATCCATCAAAATCACTAATTGACATCCACAACAATACTTTACGTGTAAGTTAAAAGAAGTTTTTCTTCTCCGCCTCCACTCTTGGTATGGTTGAAGAAATCAATGTACGTGACCTTTCTGGAAATACTCTGTCAGACATCCATCCATACGCGTCACCTAGGAACAAAACGAACCGAAGGAACCCACCTACTGCATCGTAGGAATCACCCTGAGAATCAGTAGCGAGAAGTCCTTGCAATCCATATATTCCAACCACGACAGAATCACAGTTTATCTCTATTTGCAAGTCAGAGATTTTAAGTAATCCTTTTGCTTATGAAGATCAACGGTCTTCAATAGCTTCATCTCGAATCAGCATCCTTAACGTATTCGTATTTTCTGGACGGAATGGTTTTCAAATACAAATTCGATCCTGGACTTTCCGTACCAACAATCGTATGGCTAAACTTGATAGTTGGTGATTTTACTATCAAATAAAACAACCAGTCATAAATATTAAAATGTATTCATTGATTCACTACTCAGTACCATTTAGCCTCTTTAACAAACCGTCTGTTAATTATATTCTTTATATTTTCAAATATTTAAAACATCACTTTTACTTCCTATTATAAAATAAGAATTTTCTCCAAAATCATTTTGTTCAACTTATAAACTTTTCAGAAACAGTTTATAATATCATTTACGGAAATTATGACTTATGTTCCCTCAACTACTCTCGTTTATAAACTAATATTACTCTTGGATAATCATGTAGTCGTTCAAGTTGGGGTATTTTATTTACCTCTCAGAGCTTGACCAATAACATTCATATCTTCAGGATAAATAGAAGTTTATTAACCACACGTTCCTTTTGAAAACTTATTCAAATCTCGATCACGTTTACTTAACTAATTATTAAGTAAACTTTTATTAAACTCTTTCTATTACGTTAATAATTCTTTACGATATTATATACGAGCTTTGATTCTATTATAAATAGAATCCTTATGACGATTCCTTATGGTCTCTTTATTATTATCAATTTATTTTTAACAAATCAAATTCATTTGTTTTAAAACAACATACACAACGCTTTTATAAATCTTATAATAATATCTTGTAAAATTATTATATTGATATCTCTTCAAATTCTTATATTGATATTTATCAAAACAACTCAACTTATTATATGTAACAAATGTTACAGATTTCATTTCAAAGCCATTTTACTTTTATTTATCACATTCTCTTTGAATCATACTCGACAACTTATTCGTTGTTTAAAACATATAATAATCCCTTATAGAATCTTCTATCTAAAAATAGTTCATCTCATTTGTAACAAATGTTACAAAACACATTTTCAAACTATTTACTTTATTTACTAGTTCGATTCCATTTCCAAAACTTAAAATTCCATTTACAAAATGTTTTGTAAATTAATTACGATAAATTACTATTCGCTTTCATTTCCACATCTTTATCTTCATTTAAATATACCATTTGCTACTCATTATCGTCTACTAATATTTGTTGTCGTTATCCAAACCTTTAACTTCATTTACTCTTGCTTACAGTTAATATTCTGAACTTTGGAACATCACATTCCAAACCTAGGAATAAAACCCACTTCGATTAATCATTCCAAACTTCAAAATACCACATTCCGAACCTTGGAATAAAACTCCCTTCCATTTATATAACTCGATCCCATTTATAAATTCATGTTCAATTTCATTTAAAAATCTCAAATCTCATTCATAAATCAATAATCATTTCCAAATCCATCGATTTGTTAATCTTGTTCATGAAATGATATTTAATCACATTTCGTATAATTTTATAAAAAAACCAAAGCTCAAAATGATCATTTATTTACAAAAATACCACTTTTAATCTCTTTATAAATTCTCATATAATCTATGATTCCGTCATTTCATTTTAATATTTTTGAATCGATTTAAACTTCCTTTATGGCTGTTAAGGCCTTTATGAAACCATTTCGACATTTAAATAGCCAACACGATAAATTTATATCGTTTAACTGTTTATTTAATAATATCTTCCATCTCTAGTAGTTATATTTTATATATTTATAAAAATTGTAAATTTAACTTCGAATATTATCTTTACAATAAAAATCGTATTTCAAACCGATATAAAAATATATTTATATCTTTGAAACCACTTGAAATCCATTTAATATCGATTTCTAAAAGCCATTTCTTTTAATCTACGGTACTAAAGAGGCAAATGGCTACTATAGTACCAAACCGTGAAATAGAAACTAATTTCACATTCAATACAAACAATATGATCATATTGATAAACGTTATCAATATCAGTGAGGAATCCTATTGGATTCCCCCAACCTGTTATCCCCTGCAAAACAATGGGTTACTACAATTCAAATCATTCAGTTAAATATGGCCAACTGATATTTGTTTTCCATCCAAATAGGAGATCACATAAACAGTTTAATAATAACAGTCAAAAATAAATGTAACAATCAATAATGGCTAATAACATAAATGCAAGCATACAATTATTTATTTATAACGTTTATATTATTATAAACGTAACCATTGAGGTAAGTTACCTCAGTTGGCTTCAATCATTAGAAATAACGATTTGTTTCAATTAAATTAAACAACCGTTTAATTTAACTATTTCAGTCAATATATGATATAAAATCAACAAACAAACAAACAACCATAACACATAATTATAAAACCCGACTTATATACAATATAAGTGGGGAGAACTGAGTGAGTTTAACTCACCTTGGTTTTCATTTTTCCCACCAAACCAACTCCATAACGTTACACTAGTCGGTATGGTATTGACGCTCCATGTTTGGTCCAATTCTGTCAACATATGAGAACGTTACACAAATTATATGTTCACTTTTTTTTTTAAATCAATCAAATTCAATTAAACATTTGTTAACGTTAATTATGGATACTGCATACGATAAATTATACAGTTTCAATGTTAACACAAATTGTCACGTTAAAACCATTTATAACCGGGCACGTTCCAATATTCAATTAAGCAACAGAGATTAAGGTTGGTTAGGCAAAATAAAATAAAATGTTATTAGGCATGTTAAAATTAATTAAGGCCTATTTTAATTATAATTAGCAACGTAATTTAAGGTTAGACAAGAATTCTTCACACCTGTTTCTGCTTTCCTATGCACGTGAATTTCAACCCGCATGCAAATGCGTCCCCTAACTTCTCTCATTCAGTTCTTATCCACGTCATCTTCTGGTCCCTTTTTCATTTTCAGTTCGTTTTTTTTTTTTTGAAAATGGGCTAGGCCCAACATTCTGTAGCCCGTCTGCCTTCTTCTTCTACACTTCCTTCTCTATGTATAATGAAAGCTACAGGAAATCCTCCTTTTACCATCCATTTGCGCATAACACCTGTAACTGCACTCCCAAGTACCACTTCACCATCTCTTATGCCACTAGACAACCCCATCCATCTTTGCTCGCCTTCTAGACCACCTCATGACTACCGTTCGACCACTGAACACCCGCGCACCTCTCCCTCCAGTCCCTTTCTCATTTATTTATTATTTTTATTTTTACTACTGAAACCGAACCCACTTTTAAAGCGCATCACCTCTCTTTGAAACCGTCACAAGGTCAAGAGAAGGCGCCCCACGGTCCTTCCTCCATTCTTCTTTAACTTCACCGTGTTTCACTTACTATCACATCCCTCAGACTATAGCTCTGTCCTCATCACCATGCCTACAGTCCCATCTTGCTTGAACTCGACCAGCTTGAACACATAGCACCCGAATAAAGGATGGTTTCGGTCTCCAGTATGCCTTTTCCAGATTCGCAAATCCACTAAGTGGTTATCCACGTTATGCCGAAATGAAGTCATTTGCATGAGGAGAGGTGCGTTTTAGAAAAAAACTTCCACTGTAAATAGGCAGGTTGGTTTAAAAAAATGAAGCGGATTTTTCGTTTTCACTACTAAAACAAAGAAGAAAAACAAGGAGCAGCGAGGTGTATTTATACAGGGAGAATAACGTGGGAGCCAAGGAATAGGTTATAGGGTTGCAGTAAAAGTATAGATAGTTGTGCGTGAGGTGGAATTGTCGATGCATACCTTGGCTGTCACGGTTTTAGATAATTTGGATGCAAATAAACGAAAAAAATCAGTGGAAGTTTGGCATGCAAGGCATAATTATTGGTTTGGAACGCTAGGCATTAAGATGGTTTGGTGTGCAATTCACAGAAGGGGTATCACGCAAGTTAAACAAAAATGCATTTGGAATGATTAAATATACATTACGTATCATGTAGTATCCTTTTATAAAGTGTATGGCATCATTTAATATTATTTTATTATAACCAACTCATACCGTAAGCTTTTCGCAAGAAAATCATCTTATGCGACCTCCGTTTAAGATGAAAATGCCTATTCCTAGCATAAAAAATTATTTCTGACCTAATGGAACAGGTTTCATCGAATTCAGAGGTCATTTGTGAAAAGTCCTTTCTAATTGTTGATGAAAAATCAAGCGTTTAAAATTCCTGTAATTACAAAAAAAAAAAAAAAAAAATTGAAAGCTTGACATTTTACTAGATCTCTTCCTAACGGATCCAATGAAATTTGTTTCATTAAATTTGGAGTTCGTTTGGCCAGTCGTTTATTCATTAAAAGTTACCCCTGACTAAATAACATAAACAATTATATAAAACCAGAGACGTTTTTGGCTACCGAAGTCACATATGACATCTGTTTGCCACGAAATTTGATTTTCATACAATAATTTAACGATACGGTTCCAATGAAACTAATTTCATTGAAAACGGACTCTGTTTGCAGAATGACCATCTTTAAAGGTCGATAATATTATCGATTAAAATATTATAAAAATCCAACATAATTAAATAAAATAATAATAAATTATTATTATCATAAATAACTAACTGAAAATATCATATAGCTTCAAATATAAATTATATAACTCAATATCATTAATTTTGAGTTAAATGATGTCCAAATTATATTAAAGCCCTTTTAAATTATTAAATAAACGTTATATTTTAATAACGATTTCTATAGCAACTATTTTAAAATTTGATTTGGGCATAATTAACAATTTATAACATGAAATCTAGATTTTTCTCTTTCATTAGAAAATTATAACCAACAAGATTCCAATGTTTCTTGTTTAACAGAAATCCGACTTAAGACGGATTCTGTATATTTAATTAAAGTTCAAAACTCCATATTATGAACTGCCGCGCCATTTCGAGCTCGTTTTAAATTTTATATAAATTTAATGTTCAAACATCCTTTTAAATAAGCGAATTCAATATTTAAATCCATTAATATTACAAATATATTATATAAAATAATAAATTAAATTAAATTAAACGTTGACTACGAAAAATACGGGACATTACATTTGAATACCCACAAAACCTTTATTTCGTAGCCTCTGAATTCAGTTCTTTAACTAAAATTGTTGATTATAACAATAATTCACACCTTCGAAATATTTAACTCATTAATCTGAATACATAAACAATTTATTAATAATATATTAAATTTTTAATTAAAACAGAAAGTAAACGTTATATTCCGGAAATTCGTCATAATTGCCTCCCACAAATAACTTCCTTTCGAATAATTTGTTATTCGATACCATATTCCGATCTTCGGAAAATCTCATTTGAATTATATTCTGAACTTTAGAATAATCTCACCTTCCTGGTTAACTCCATTTCCTCTATTTCCAATTTCATTTGCAACATATTTGCTTTCAAATGTTATTTACTTTTAAAAAGTTAACATTATTCCTTTTACAGGAATATGGACTCGTCTCATTAAATAAGTTTTGATTTCATTTATATATCGGTTCAAATCTCATCACAATCTTCATTCATATGTCGCTCCACTTACACTTCTTGTTCACAATTCATTTCTTGTTAACCAATTAACAAGTTTATAATTTACTATCGAATTCATATATTCTATCATACATTATTGGTTCAAAACCAATTATAAATTATCTTGCCAATAAGCTTAACACAATCGAATTCCAACTGTATCCCATTCAATTTTATTAATTTATATTCCGATTTCAAAATAAAATTCGTTGTTTCATTTCTGAAATGATTTCCAATTTCCTCTTTCATTTACATTTACATTTACATTGGAGTTCTTATTTCCAATCAATTTTGATTATCTTTGACTGCTAAAATACACGATTAGAGAAATTTGTTCATCTATTCTCTTATACTTATCTTAACCGAATATTATCCGATGATGGATTCGAGATTCAAATCTAAGGGTATTTATCGAAGAAAAGCCTTGGCAAAGCGAGATTCGAAGACTAGGGATTCTGGAAAAAAATCTCAAAATAAATTTTTCCGCTGTATCAGTGTCAAAATACTAATTTTCAAAATATAATATTTCCAAAATAATTCGCCCTCAAAATTTACGCTTTCCAAAATATATTTTCCAAAAATAATCTACCCTTAAAAATTTATTTTTACTTCAAATCTTTTATTTTCATGATCCGTTTTTAAACCCGATAAGCTAAGCTTTGAATAAACCAAAGCTCTGACACAAACTTTAACGTCCCGTCATATTTACCGTTTCAAATTGGTAATTAATCCAACTTAAAGCTTTCAAATTGAAGGATCGTTATTTAGCTTACAGGGTTCAAAAATAGAATTAACACAAAAAACATAGAATAAACAACACAATACTGAACAACAAAATAAACTTTTATTTATAAATCAGAAATTTGAATAAAAGATGGTTATATATAGCAGAATTTAAAAGAACAATTTGAGTAAATGAAAAATCTTTACTAGTTTAAAACTTCAAAGTGCACATCTTCGGATCCCCAACTTCACCAATCTTCAAATCCTATGCTAAAATATTTAAATCTGTAACACTCGGGTCTGACCCGAGCATTTCATGTAAAACAAAAAAACACTAACGTAATGATTAAATCATAGTTCAAGTAAATTAACTTCAATATAAACTGAATATAATAAATAATCCATGAAAACTGCCAAGATGTAGCATAGCGACTTGGGGGCGGTCAAGACAGAACAACATATAGACGTGTGTATATATGTGTGTGTGTATATATATATATGTATGCCAGCAGAGTGGAATTTACTTGGGGGCAGTCAAAACTTATATATATATATATATATATATAAGTTTTGCCGACAAAGCGGAATTGATTCAGTCTGTTATAAATCCATCCATCTTATATTGGCTATTCGTCTATCAGCTGCCAGAGCGTGTGCTTGATAAATTGAACATAATGTGTGCGGATTTCTTTTGGGGAGGAAGTGTTCATAAAGTAAATTTGGAAAAAGCTGTGTACACCAAAAGAAGAAGGAGGAATAGGTCTGGAATCTTTAGCTGATTTGAAGAAAGCTGCTTGCATTAAAATGATGTGGAAATTTTTATCTTCATCTTCTTTGTGGAGTAGGTGGATGCACTCTAAATATTGTACTGAAAAGCAGTTTTGGCTAGTGAAGTTAGATAATAGTGCCCCAAGTACGTGGAAATCTATGTTAAGGCTAAGATTAGTAGGTAGGCAGCTGTTCAGGAAAGTAATTGTTTCTGGTTCGAATACATCTTTGTGGTTAGAACCTTGGGTGAACTGTAAATGCTTGGTGGACATGCTAGGACTGTCGAGATTTCAGGCTATTAGGAGGCAAGATGATTTTGTGGCTTCTATCATTGTTGAGGGTAAAATTGTTGCTAATGTGCATCCAGCTACGAGGGAAATAATCAATGAAGTAAATGCTGTTGAGATTGATAATAGAGGTCATACTGATTATTATGAGTGGTGTAAAGGAGGAAATTTCAATTTTCATAAGGTGTGGAATTATGTTAGAGAAAAGCATGAAGTGGATAGGATTTACAAAGTTATTTGGCATAGGGGTAATGCCAACAGGATGAGATTTGTTACTTATATGGCAGTGAACAACAGGTTGTATACTAAATATTGTATAAGGAGTTTTGGTTTGATTTTTGAGAAATGTTGTGTGTTCTGTAATGAGGAGGAGGAGTCGATAGAGCATGTGTTTTTTAATTGCAGTTATTCAAAATTTATATGGAGTAGTATAGTAGTAAAATTGGAGATTCCTTTTGATGGTGTAAATTCTTTATATGGTGAAGAAGGTAAGATTTTTGAACTACTTCAAATGTGACGATCAAATGAATTATGTAGTGTGTGGGGATTTTACCACTGTGCTTTATCATTCATGGTTGGAGAGGAATAACAGGATTTTCCGTGGCAAGGTAGTTGCTAAGGAGGTTCGCTTGATGAGGATAAAGAAGGAATTTCAGTTACTGGTGAAAGACAACGGAAGTAAGACGACAAAATCAAGGCAGAGGGCAGATTAGTTGAATAAATTGGGAGTAGATTTGTGTGATATAGGTTGATAGTGAATTTTTTTGTTTTCTTTTTGTGACGACCGCCCATAACCCTCACACTATACAAGAGAAATAATGCGCTAAAAAGTGTGCAAGGCAGTCATGGACGATCATCATAGTAGGTAAACACAAGCGGAACCTGTCGTAAACTCACAGTGTAGGGATAAAATATAATAGAACTTATACAATAGGTGGTAATAGTGAAGCAGAAACACTGGACTTTCATACAACTAGAAGTAATATCCACCAACTTGGAAATAGTGTTTATAAAAAGTTGCCTCACTACATCACTCCAAAAAGCAAACAGCGGAAATCCAATTATTAAATAGTAGTAAAATTGGTACGTGAGCCTCCTGCTCGTCATCGATCAACATCATCGTCCTCACTAAAGAATTACCTATCACCTGTTACTTAGTCTGCCCATCCACAACTGGATGAACAGCCCAAGGTAATAAGAGGAAACATAAAACCTTAAGTCAGACAACAGTCTTAGTGAGCAATAAAACAGCTAACAAACTTCAATAATAAAGTGTATGATAAAGGATAGATAAACATACTAATCTACCCACGACACCAGATAAGAACTCAACCTTATCTTCACCACATCGAACAGTGATAGCCTTTACAATAACAACTCAACCATTCATCCATGGAAACCGGAAAACCCATTCAATCATGGAAAACACACATGACATCCAGATTATATAAGTCTCACACAGACAACCCTAATCGAGTTTAACATTCCCCAAGTATTATTCCCAGAGGCCTAGACCAATATCAGTTAAGCACTCAAAGAACATCTCCCTCGACTTTGGATAATCTATGTGAGATAGTACAAACAGAACAACCAATCATCCATAACTGACTCTAGCTATCACCGCCAATCCTGCTTTGAAATCATCGTTAATCGTATGACGGCCAACCTTGCCATATGTCAAGGGCTAACGGTAACCCCAGTTCTAGCATAAACTCCATATGTCCAACCTTGACAATGTCCAACCTTGACAACTAGGCCTTTCAACAATACCCAAGGTACTCGACCAGCAACCTTCCAGTCTATTGGGTGCCCCCATTGTACCCCTGCTTTGAGCCTGCTAGAACTTACGACAACGATGACTTCTCGGCCTTCGCATCTCTAGTCATCCAACCTTGATGACGTTTCATAGCTCAAGCAACCTTCTTGAGCAACCATTATCCACCAACTCACAACCTTTGAGTTGCCACCTCATTCGTTGTTCCACCTTGATCAACGAATACATTCAACACTTCGAACCTTCCTACTTGAATTTACTTCGAAGTCACATCATCATCGAGCCAATTACATCCCTTTCTCCAAATCTGAGTCGTACCCGAAAAACGTACTTTTTCAGAAAATAACCCTGTTGGAAACAAACCATAACATCATTACTATCAACCACAGCGTTTAAAAGCGCAGCTAAAACATGACCGATCCGCCCCCTTTCAGACCGACCCGATTCAAACTAGACCGATCCGAACCAAGATGACCGATCCAATCCCCTGAATGACCGATCCGAACCAAGATGACCGATCCAATCCCCTAAATGACCGATCCGAACCAAGATGACCAATCCAATTCCGTTTTGGTCCAACTTCTGGCCGATTCAACTTATGGTCGAGCCAACTCCTAGCCGATTCAGCCTATGGCTGAGCCAACTACTGACCGAGCCAATTTCTGGCCGATTCAATCTGTGGCCGAGCCAATTCCTGCATATGGCAAATCAACTCCGATTTCAACGAAAACTTCGCCAAACGACGAATCCGACGAAACCAACTCAACCAACACCATCATAAACATATCATAACATTACTAATCACATGAATATGACGATTACCACATAAATGATGTAAATCTCACCAAAAACCATTAAAATGAACATATAGTCAAAATGAGAGATCTAACTAACATAAACATGTAATATGACATGAAATCAATGAGTAAAACTTGTTAGATTTGATCATAGGGTGATGCATATGAAAATGAACTTGTAATGGTGTAAATCTATGGTAAAACATTCCAATTTGATGAGAAACATGCACAAACACTCATATACTTTATTGCATTCATGTGAGAGACGTAAATCACTCATCGATTTGCCGAAACAACCTAAAACGATAGAAATAAGAATCCGGACAGCGAGCACTTCAAATCAAACTCCTCGATCCGATGAATTCGCCTTTGAAATGATGTAGATCTTGCCTTGAATGGTGTAGATCTTCGATTTCCCCTTGGATTTAGATTTTTTAAAGGTGGAAAGTTGTAGGAGGAAGAAGGGGATCAAATGCCTTCAAATGAGAGAATGGGGAAAGTAAACCTTTTCCCTCCACTCACACCCCCTATTTATAGGATTCCACTAAGGCTCCAAAACCTAAATAGCCAACTGTAAAACCTTAAAACAGCGATTTCTCCCAAACCGTTGAGCCAAATCTTTAATGTAACCACTCTACGAAAAGGAAATCATCAATTCCTTTCCAATGGCACAAGTCTCACCCTCTGATTCGACCTGAGTCAAAAGTTATGCCCTGTACAAGGCTGACAGGGGCAAAATGGTCACAAACAAAATCGGTAAAAATTATGGACATGTCTCACATTCCCATAAGCAACATATTAAAAGATGAGAATGATACAACCCTCACAGAATGAAATAAAAATATTTTACGATCTTTCGATACGTAAAATGCGGGTCGTTACACTTTTTATACGAAGTTGATGTAATGAAAGAAGGAGAGAGAGTGATGTTATATTGTAAAGCTGTTATATGTAATAAAGAATACCAAATTTCAAATATATATATATACACACACACACGTATGCCGATGACATATATATACACATACAGTGGTATATATATACATGTGTACATAGGCCACCACATATATATTAAAACATATATGCGTATGCCGATGACATATATATACACATACAGTGGTATATATACATATGTGTACAACAGGGTATGTAAATATTTGTGCTTATCAGTTTTATTTTAGGGACAACGGTCACGAGAGCCTGCATATATACACATGTACGGGGACATGTGTGTATTGCCTCAGCGTCCCGTAACAAGAGAGTAACGAGTGTAATGAAGGTCACAAATTCATCACGAGTATGCAATCAATACAAGACAGCAAGAGTGCAAGGTTTAGCAGCTATGTAGGTTGCTTTATACAAGCCAGAAAAGCGCCACAGTGATGTACAAACACAATTAGGGGGTAGTACATATGAAGCTTAATCCTCTCAACCCATATGTGCAAGGTGTAATAATGCATAATAATGGCATCAGAAGCACAGGCAAGAATGCCTACGGCTAAGTGAACAGCCAATTTTCTTTAGGTTAAAACTCATGTATGGTTTAATTCAAGCAACACGTGGGTGGGAGATTATATTAGAGAGAAAGTACAATGGTGAGTGAAGTGGCCTACTAACGTGCGTGGAAAGTATATCAACTGCTCCACAATGATGAAATTACAACAAGAAAGGTTGGTGGAGACTCAAGTGATGTAACAGTAGAATAGTGGAAACAAATACCACCAAAAATAATCATAGGCAAGTTTGATATGAACCAATATCCAGGGTGCGTTTTAGTGCATGTTACTAGTATATACATCCCATTTACTTCAATACATCCAGTGATGAACAATACTCAAAATAGTGCAAAATATCGAAGGCATTTAATTTAAAACTCATGCATGTTATAAGGTAAAAGAAAGTTGGAATCTGCATGCCGGTAAGAAACAATACACACACACACACACAGATATATATATATGTATATATATAGGATATGTACAAAGTTTAACACAGTGTTGTGCACACTGGTCATCTAAGCCCATCGGTGAGCAAGTGTGAAACGTGGACAGAAAAGAGTAGATACGTTAAAATATATATATATAGATAATAGTTTAAATGCACATTTAAAATCCAAGAATGATGCAAACCAATGACAAAACTTAAGACAACAACAAATAACATGGACTGACAAGCAAGCAAATACATTCAATATGTATACTGGTTGGAAGTTGTTAGCAAGTATAGCCCATTTAAATAGACAAATCTTTAGATCAAAGGATTGTTTCACGCAAGCTGGTGTTCACTCACAGGGAAAAACTGCATAAATACCCTATTGATACTGATGGCATTTTACCATAAATTTTAGTAAAAACTTGTGTTTGATTACCAACAGTTAGACAAACACATAACAAATTTAAACTTTCTGACCATAGTGGAACATCATAATATGGTCAACAAAGAGGGGCTAACATAACAATTCAAGCACCAAGCCATTTGGACTATAATTAGTATAGTGTGTGTGTGTGTGTGTGTGTGTATATAGTGCATTGGTGGTCTGGGCTATACAATGAACTAGTCTCTAACCAATAAGTAGCAGGTGCCATATAAATTTATACTACCAGTAATGACCGATACCTGTAATGGGTTCAATAGGGGTTTAGCATTCATGGTTTATTTCATGCAAGCATAAGTCGTATACACCGTAACGGTCAATACTTATAATGGGTTTAAGGTGCCAAAATAGTGCATATGAAGAAGAAAATAACTGGGTAAATAACACATGGTGATCATTAAGGTACAAGCACACCCAGAACTGATAAGGGTAGCATTGGTTATCAATTTATAAAACTCAAAATGAACAAACATTAATATTACTCTAGAACGGAAATTCTGATCCACAAATAGGATAGGACGTCCAAATCCAATAAAAATTTCATTAACTTTTTCTTCATATATTAAGCAATTTAGGTTTACCGTAAGTAAAACTACCTATAAAATTGAATTTAATAATTTTATATCTTTATGCAAATGGATGTCATACGCGTATGCATTGCAAACTAAACACGTGCTAAAAATACTATTGAGTTACAAGTTACAACAATATGGAGTGCTTACAAGAAAGTCAGTAAAAAAGCCTGCTGACGTGTTCGCATAAATGTACCCGCTTACAACAAACTAAATCTCAATTGGAAAGTCTTATAAACTAAAAAGAAACGTGAGGTTGTGCAAGGTAAATGGTTCTGAAAGTAACATGAAATGACAAAGGTTTCTAATTATTTCAACCTTGCTCAAAAATTAAGCAATGGAAAATCAAGCGGTAACCAAATTGGTATATCCCAAAAACACACAACAATCATACACGAAATTCTATTATACTATAGTTTTATATCAAGTTAAATTTACTTGAATAGAGGTAATCGTGAGTTGAAATACCAACTCACCTCCCGTTGTATTCTCGTTATTACCCGGGAACAACAATGGGAGGGTTTCGAGTTTCTGGTGGCTTCTGGCCTTAATTCAACGAGCAGCAGCTTCGTGGAAGGCTTCAGCTAGGCAAGGCAGTAGCAAGGCAAACTTTATTTGATCTGATCCTTGTTGCGTCTTCAATTTGTAAAGGCGTGGAAGGAGCGATTTTAATTGATTAAGGAGGTGGGTTGGACTGGAGGAGGGTGGCGATTTAAATTAAAGAGTTGGAAGACCGATTTGAGGCTTCGACCATTAAAATGATCTGGGAATTGGGGGAAAATGAATTTCGCTAAAGGAAAATGGGGCATTGCATAAATTTTATAGAAGAGAGAATTAGAATAAGATCAAAGTAAAATCACAGGGTTATAGGGTGGACGACGCATTTGGAATAGGTCGGCGAAGTTCATATGTGAGGTACGTTATATTTTATTTTAATTTAATATTAATTTCCACCGTGAAATACCTTGTAACGCTCTGACTTCGTACCACTATTGCAACTTCTAAACGTGATAAAAATTATACATACCCCTTCGTCTTCGCATTCCGAACCCAATAAATTTATCCTAGTCGTAATCCAACTCCGGTTTTATATGACATTATTTTCAAATTTAAATTATTTATCATTTAACTGATTTAATTCCATTCGTTTACCAACAACCCCTTTTATTCCAACGATAAATTTCAATTTCTTTATATATACAAATACACACATATTTAGACCAATTTTCCATATATTTCAGCAAATAAAATCTCCAATTTGTTTAACGTCAACGACGTTTGTTTTTAAATTTAACCATTTATAATTTCCAATCAAATTCCAAATCCAAATCAAATATCCAATCGAATTCAATTAAAATATTCAAAAATAAAAGTTTTAATTCCAATCAACCATTTTGAATTAAATTAATATATGAAACCATATATTCAATTTTAAATTTCTAATCCAAGTATCAATTATAAAACTGATCATTAAAAATTAAATCTCTGATTAATTCCATATATTAGTTATTGAAATTTCTAGGACGTTACAGCCATAAATGAATGGTTGTTCTAATTATTATGGATGAATGGTAGAGATGTTGTAAAGGCTATCACTGTCCGACGTGGGGAAGATAGGGTTGAGTTCTTCTCTAGTGTTGTTGGTAGATTAGTATGTTTATCTATCCCTTCTCATATACTTTATTGTTGATGTTTGTTAGTTGTTTTATCGCTCACTAAGACTGTTGTCTGACTCAAGGTTTTATGTTTCCCTCTTATTACCTTGGGTTGTTCATCTGATTGTGGATGGGAAGACTAGGTGACAGGTGATAGCTTAGTGAGGATGATGTTGCAGTTCGAAGGCGAGCTAGAGGCTTATGTATCGGTTTTATTATTATCTAATATTTCTGTTTCTGCTGCTTGATTTTCTCTGTGAGTGTTGTAGTGAGGCTTTATGTACATACTTTGATATTTCCTATGATGTCTGGATAATCTTTCAGGATGTTGTGAAAGTTTCAAAAGTTTGTTATATGACGCTTCAATATTATTACCTGTTGTATATTTTCTATTGTATTTTATCCTTGCGCTGTGAGTTCTATGACAAGTATCGATTGTGTTATCATACCATGATGATCATCCATAGCTGTCTGACACGCCCTACAACGCATTATTTCTCTTGTTTAGTGCAGGGGTTGTGGGCGGTCATCACAGTTGAGCTATCTACGATTTATCATAGGAATATAAACATGAGTGAATTAATAAAACTAGTTTATTCACTATTGAATTTGAATCAAGTATATTGAAAATGCCTTTTGTAAGAGTCGATGGTTGTTGAAATTTAGGAAATGTTAACTTATAAATGTATGTGTGTTAAATTTGTTTATAGATTGAAGAATGCTAAACCAATTAAAAAAAATAAGAAGTATATATTCGAAATGATGACAACTTATGGAATAAAATGACATATCAATTTAGTCATGAAACGGACAAAACTTCCCTGTCTGTTTCTCTTTCTCCATGGATTCCCCTATAGAAGGATTTTTTCACTGCATCGTCTTACAAGTGTCCACAAATATGTTCTCCAAAATATCATTCAGATATGCATAATTGTGGAAAGTTAGAACCTGGGTCGCTTCCTAGCATCCCCTTTCTGATACGGCCTCCTCCATTGATGCTTCTGTTTTGATTTCCTTTCCAATTGTTTTAATTCTGAACATTAACCTGAACTTTCTAGTTTGTTTCACTGCACAGTTGTCTGGATACCTTCATTTACCGTGTCACCTTTTCTCCTTTCTCAGGTTCATTTCGCCTCCTCATTTTATAGGAATTGGTTGGCCATCTCATAGAACTGATCTAAAGTTAAGGGAGGCTTTCTAGTTAGCCATCTCCCAAACTTAATGTCGTGGTCAACACCATCAACCAATGCTATCAGTAACATTTCGTCATTAGGATTGCTAAATATGGTGATGGCAGTGTTGAATGCTCGAGGTAATCCCTGAGCGGCTCCCCACATGCTTGGTTCACACAGGACAGGGTCACGACATGCTTTGATTTGGTGGTGTGAAGGTGGAATTGATTCATAAATTTCTTGCTTAAAACGTCAAAAGTGGGTACCGATCTTGAAGGCAATCGAGAGAACCACGTAAGCGCAACCCCATCCAGGTAGATAGGGAAAGCCTTACACTTTATGGCATTCAGAGTTGCGGTCGAATCCATATACCATGCGTATCTCATTAAATGCTATACGGGATCTTATTTTCATGAATAATTATTCATTTGAGGGATATTAAACCATCGGGGGAAGTCCACTTGCAGGATATCGTCAGCGAATGGCATGTGGCTATAGTCAATTCCCCAATCCTCATTACTATAACCCCGGTTGTCATTCATAATCTGTATTACCATGACAGACTGGTCTTGAGTAACGAGAGTAAATCCAAGCTCTAAGATTTGATCTTATCTGACTCTTCATGCTCCTACTACATGCAACAATTCTTGAGCCACCTTCTAGGCGGTACTTCCTTAGGCCCTGTTGCCTCGGTCGAACATAGGATATGTGGGAGGAAGCATAAAAGCATGAAGGATACCAGGAGTATTGTGATCTCTTGGGGGAGGAATCTTGTTCAGTGAGGGAACCTCCAATTCGACATTATTGTGTTCGACATGGTCAAACTAAGCTGGTTTGGAATGCCTATCCGGAAGGTCACCGGATTAGAGCTCTTGTACATTCTGTGGATTTGCACATTATCACTGTTGCACTACTTTTTCGCTCCTTTCAGATGAGGATGACGCATCTTTGTGGTGACACGGGGGAGAAGGAGCTCTCTTACTCCTGAATTTGTGCCACTGTATCATCATCTTATTCATATCCTGCCTCTAGGCTGTATTTTCGCACATATAATCATTCAACGTAATAGCTCTCTCATTCAATTTTGCCGTAAGTCCCATGATGTGGCCAAGGGTCACGAACTTGGATGTTGGAGCTTGATCGGTTGGAGTGATGGTCGTAGTGGGCATGCTTCTGGTCCGGTATGACATAGTTGAATCGGATTTTGGGTTTGCTACAAGTTGATTCATCTCTTTTTAAGAACGGCTAGAAGTCCTGGAGGTGGATGTCTCTCTTAGACACCATTTTTGTAGAGGTTAAAGGAACAAGGAATTTTCTCTTTGGAATTGGTGATTCAAAAAGTAGATTAAAAATCCTAAACGTTGATAATTCAAGATTTCTCAGTGAAAGCACCAAAATGTTTGATCTAAAAATGGCTCAAACACCCAAGAATTATGAGGAAGAGAATAAAAGTGATGAGAATGCAAATTAAAATTAGGAGCAAGCACAAACAAAGAGTTATACTGGTTTAGCTATAGATTGCCTACGGTCACTTTATAACTTCTCCTAAATTAACACACGAAATTGGGTGTACAGAGTTTGAGATGATGAAATCTCAGGTACAAAGTTTTTGTAGTAAATAAAATACATAAAAGAAGCTAGAATATTCTTTTTTGATGATTTAGGTAACTATTTATAGATGAAGTATGGATCCAGTTTGGGATAGAATGTGCACGGGAATATAGGAGTGGTGGAGCGAGTCAAAAGAGTGGGCTACGTTACCAACAACTGCCAATCCAGTTCGACCTAAGTCCAATTTGACATGGTCGAACCAGATATTATTCGATTTGAAAATGGCACATTTATTTCCATCTATTCGGATTTTAGCTAATTCGTATTTCCACCTTTCAACATAATTGATCCGGGATAATGTCAAACTAGACATTCTCGGCCATTTCTATAGTCAGCCCAGAAGAAGGCCAAATTAGATTTCACTACACCCTTGCTTTACCGATATAGAGGAAGATCGAACGGAATTTCATGCTAATTTCCATTTGATCAATCCAGGCGTTGATCAATCTGAATGTTTGATGAGAGCTCGAAGTTTCTTCCATTTTGACGGCCTTGTCGAAAGGCAGATCAACAATGAGTGCTTTGTATTTTTCAATGTAACACCCCATATTTTTATACATAGTAATTATATTAAAAAATGATAAAATTAATATTAATTAATTAAATATTCAAAATTAGGTAATAATACTTTATCGTTGCGTCCATTACGAAATTTTGGTTTAGATAGACCTTTGGTTTTCGTAAATCGGATTAAATACGAAAATTTACGGAATTAAAAAGATTGCACTAAAATATATACATATTATATGTAAATATAATAGACAATGTAGCAGAAAGAAACAATAAATGGGCGACCCACCCATATCTTTTTATATGTTCATACAGTGTTTATAGGTTTATATGTTTATATATCACTATTTCACTATTGAAGTTTTCAGTTATTATAAGTTACATGTATATCCTCATAATCCTCTTTTCTGTGTTAGTTTTATTTACAGTCTTATGCATATTTATTCTGTTTATGTATTCCTGAATCAGATCTATATTTTTCTCCTTTTCCATCTATTTTGCGCTATACCTAGGTAATCAAATGCCTAGGCTATTCACGTTGGGATTGCGTAAATTAGGTTAATTTGGAATAACATAAAATGATAATAAAAAGGAGAATATGGCATATAAGAACATGAAATCCAATGACTGTATAATTGGGGTAATATGCTAAACATGTTAATCTGAGTAGGTTAAACTTAATTTAATAATCAAGTAAAAACATGTTGGAAGGATCAAATGTAATTAAGTAACATGAGTAACTTAATCTACACATATATACATATACATATACATACATATATATATATATCTAAGTCTGTGCTTGTTTGGGGAAGGGGTTGTACATAGAATAGCATTTATCAGAAATGTCATTTATAACCATGCTTATTAATGAACTTAAACCTGCTAAGTTATTACTTATTAATAAGCTAATAAGACCCACATCTTGTTGTTGGTATCCGGTTTTGGGACTCTTAAAATCCTAGTTTGGGGGAACAACCTGGGGGTGGCTTTGTCAATCTTGTTGTGTGGGACCTGTATCAGTCAGTATCCCTGTTAGTATCTTAGAGAAGCGTCTCACACTAGGTAGTGGATAGGCCATGCTTTACTGATCTGGATTGTAAGAGGTCCAAAGGTGGAAGGTGGGTACGGGCGCGTTCCGACGGAGTCATGAGTGTGTGTGGGTCCGATAGGAGAAATTAAGACGTAACACCAAAGTATAGGTCTATGTCTTATAACTCATCGGGTTATGGACTGATACACCCTACTGCTGGGGCTGGCACAAGATATTTGCATACTAGGGTTCCAACCACGTGGGTAGTAATTAAGTAACACCTAATCTTGATATTCTACTAGTGGTGCAGTAACTTGATTCTTGAGATATGAATGAGAACCGTATATGATCTTTACCTTATCTTGTTATCATGTTATCTCCTTTACTACATACTTGTCTATTTACTGTAGTTTTATGATCAATATTATTTACCTTTCTTGATACTTTCTATCTTATCCTATTGCTGAAAATCACTGGAACTCGCCAGACATTATATCCGACCTATTTTGTTTTCCATCTCTCTCTTCCTTTCCCCTCAGGTTTTCAAGGTGGTAGCGTTCAGCAGTGACCGTGATTTCTTTCAGCTTGGATTTGGACTTCTTCTGATTAGATGTACCACTTTGACTATTGTTTTATTTTGTTATGGCTTTTGAGGATGCATATGATTTTACAATTTTGTACTCTAATGGTTGGGGTTATGAGATAGATGGTTTTAATTGAGGTATTTGGTATTTGAAACAATGTGATGTTGTAATTAATTTGAATTGATGCTTTTTTAATATAAAAGTTAGTTTTTCCGCTGCATATTTACATTTGTCATGTGAATTTTAGTCACTATTTACCTATTGTGCTTCATAGAACCTAATGCATCCTCATATGGGTGGCATTATAGGATGTGGGGTGTCACATTTGGCATCAGAGCGAAGGTTGCAAGACCAAAGGAATTTTTTTTGAAAAGTGTTTTCAAAGCAAAGAGGATTTTCAAATAAAACCTATTTTTGAAAATTATATCCCCACAAGTCATTTACAGTATTCCTTTGACCTCCTTTTTTGATCTTGTATCGTCCTTTTTTCCGCATATCTGGCGCTCCTAATCTTCCCGAGGGTATCCCACTTCCGACACAGTTCCATGGATATTTAGAAGCTATGGCACCTGCCGGAGTGCAAGAAAATGTCCCTCCCCCAGCTGAAGCTATGGCACCTGCCGGAGTGCAAGAAAATGTCCCTCCCCCAGCTGCAGCAGCAGTGGCTCCACCCAATCCTGTTCTCAACTTCTCTAAGATTTGTAAGGACTTCTGCGCGATGGGAGGCAAGCATTTTCGTGTTACTAAGAGTTTTATAGAGGCGCAAAATTGGATTAGGGAGACAGAGAATATATTTAACTTGTGAGAGCTCGAAGATAGGAGGAAAATTCAGTTGGCGGCTTGGCAACTAAAGGATGAAGCATCGTATTGGTGGAAGGTTATTCAGGATGGACAATTGGTAGTTACTTGGGATGAATTTAAGACTAGATTCGAGATGAGATTCTTAATGCAAGCGGAGGAAGGAATGAAAACAGAGAGGTTCTTGAATTTGAAACAAGGAAGCATGACAATAAAGGAATATGTTAAAAACTTTAATCAACTAGCGAGATTTGGGTTGGACTTGGTAAACACTCCTCCTAAGAAGGCTTTGAGGTTCGTGAAAGGATTAAACCAACTGCTCCAAGAATTAGCGTTGATGCATGTACCAATGGGAGCGACTTTCGAGAGGCTTGTCGACATGTCTTTGATGCACAAAGATGGTAAAGAGGAAAAGAAAGAGGTTAAGACTGAGGAAGAAAAACCCAAGGCTAAGAAAAAAAATGGTAGTCTAAGAAGGGAACAGGAAGGGAGGAAGCCTGATACGGCATAGATCAAGACAGAGGTTAAATGCCATAACTTTGGGCTTTGGGGGAACTTTGTGAGATTGTAAGAAGACAAATAACGATTTTTTTACTTGCGGTCAAGTTGGACACTTTACAAGACAATTTCCAAACAAGGATGGATCACCTGGAGGGAAAGTGCATGCGCTCGAGGCTAGTGGACTGAATCGTGGCAGGAAAGTCACAGATGAAGGTTTTATTTCTATTTTTGGCTATCTTGTTAGGACTCTATTTGATTTCGATGCTTCTCATTCATTCATATCCAACTCTATTGTAGATAATCTACACCTATACACTAGTATTGTTTCTGATCCTGTTGCAGTCTAAAACCCTATAACATCCCATACATTTTGATCATTTAAGTTATTGAATTTAATTTAATTATTGATTGAAAATAGTTTTAAAATAAGAATTAAGCAATAAACGTAACTTAGGATGTATTGGTTTAAATAAAAAAATTGATTTATTATAAAATATTGATGTTTAAAATTTGTTATGTTCATTTAGAAGTGATTTAAATAATTTTATATTGACAACGTCAAAGTTCAGTCGCTCTATTTGAATTGGGTTTTTACGATTGATTGCGGTAGCGACAACCGATATATCTCAAATAATAATAAAAATGTAAAATAAAAATAAAAATATGAAAAAAAATATTTGAGATGCGTCTAACTAAACATAGCGCAGAAATACATTTCATAGAAAAATACCCAAGTTTGCTCCATTCGTGCTAATTAAATTTAACATTTAATAAATTGCTACGAATGAAACGTTGTCGGAATTTGAACTAAAAATACTAGACTGTATTCTAAGGGGAACATCATTTTTTTTTCGTGAAATTCCGATATTCGGACCACTGTATAGACGACCATATGTTAGGTTTTGTCAATAGAAATAAAACATATATGTTAACCTTTCAATGGCTCTTCTTCATGTCCATGTGTTGCCCATGCGTGCATTTATTTTATTTTTACTTTGAACTGCATTTGTTCATGCGTGTATTCATGAATGTCATGCCCATGCGTGGATTTACATTTACTGTGAGCTGCATTTCTCTATGCGTGTGTACATGGATGCCATGCGTGCATTTATTTTTTCTTTGAACTACATTTCTTTTCCGAGATGAACGCAGAAAAAAAATCAAAATAAATAACTTCTTTTGGATCGGTAAGTTTTACTTGGTAAAAATGTACTCATGTTCAAAACGTCCTCCTTTTTTCGCTTACGTGATATATCTATACCCCCTTCCTTCAGTTCACAACAAAAGAAGTATCTTTCCACCTCTCCCTTTTGTTTCTAGCAGCTTTCCATTCCCAAATAAATAAATAAAAGATCCGCCCTTTTCATTATCGCTAAATTAAATCGATCGCCACCCATCTCGCCTCCTTCATCATCAGATCGAAACCATCTCCACCTCCACCGCTCCAACTTTAAAGCAGCTGCCGGCGTTCCCTCTCACCAACGATGAAGCCAATGCTTTCAGATTTTCCGCTTTTCCCAAGTTGCCTCAAAGTCGAAGTTGCCATACCTTAATCATGTTTCGTTGATGCCCATAAGAGTAAGTCATCTCACGATTTGCTTTAAGTCAGGTTCAACTTCGATTTTATACTAGAAATATAGTTGCAACTTGTTGGATGGTGAATTACCTATTTGTCGTGGGACTTCTATCTTATATTTACTTCCTATTGTTGCATTGTTTTCACATTTAGTTTGGTTCGAGTCTGCATTAAACCTTTGCACCTTGTATATTACGGTGCCCTGCAGATTTACAACGACAGCCTTGAACACCGAAACACTTATATTTGGTCCACGGTAACTTGAAGTTATATTTGGGATTTATTTGTTTCCCTATTCTGTGTTGCCCTGTTCATTATAATCTGTAGCAAGAAAATCATGTTTGCCTTGTTTTATTATGATTTATAACATTAGTAAGAAAACACCCCATGTTGTATCATTTGCAAACATGAAAACACATTTTTTATGTGTGTTACCTTGTTTAATATTTCCTGTAGCAAAAACACACCTCCACCATACAAGCTGTCAAGTCGGCTGTTGTAGATATATCTAAACTCATGCATACATTAAGAATATTTGCCCATGGACATACAGATTGTAATATTCTTGAATAGACTTTAGTTTTCTTGGATTTGGTTGTGTCTCATTTCATTAATGTTACTTTTGAATTGTAGGTTATTTGTTTTCCTGACCCTAAAGTATTATTTTGTAAGATTTGTTTTCTTGTAGCAAAAACACATTTGTATATTATTTTGTAAGATTGGTGTCATCTAAAGAATTATATTGTTTCATTAAATTACCATGTTGTCTTAATGTTTTAGATGGTCATAATGATCACCGCATTGCTTTTTTATCTTTATTTGTTTGTTTTAATAGCTGCAGCATTAACATACCTTTTAAGCCATTTTTGTTGATGTTTTAACTTTAGAATGTATGAGTATCTCATCTTTACAGAGAAAAATGACCTCTAGCCAATATTTTACACACTGTCATGAATTGTAAAGTAGGGTTAGTATATTCACACTTGTCCTATGCCTTGCTGACTCGATATTGATCATGAATGCTGACATGTTGTATATATTTGAAATTTAGAACTGCTTATGTAAGTTAAAAGTAACAATTATATTTTAGTATTCATTGAAGTTATTTTACTCTAGTATAATCTAACCCGAGTTTTTTTTTGCTTGGGCCAGGGTTTGACCTGAGTAGTTACAGCTTAGATTTGATGCTTACGATGATCAGGATTCGTGAAGTCGCTCCGCTGCCGAATAATTTCATTAAAATTATGTACATGTATTGTATATAATAAAATTTTCCGCTGTATAATAAATTTCTCTATAACTCTGGTTTTGTAATAAAAATTCCACTGTGAGATAATGTTGTCTTCAGTTTTGTGATTCTGTGTGTTTCTTCTGTTTAAACCCTGTAGGCTAAATAACAATCTACCGTTTTGAACGTTTCAAGTTGGTTTAATTACCAATTTGGAGCAATCAAAAAGGTAGGTCATTACAGTTTGTATCAGAGCTTTGGTTATCCAAAGCTTAGCTTATCGGGGGTTAAAAACTCATTAGAGATAGGATAGCAATACCCTAGAATGAGTGGAATTATCACCAGAATTATCCCAGAGAGAGCGTATTTTGAAAAATAAAGCATTTTGAAAATACAATTATTTTGAAACGTAATGTGTTTTGAAATTAAATCCTCGAAATCCTCACTCTTCGAATTCATTCATTTGATAGCTTTCTCCGTTAGGGTTTCTTTAGATCTAAAATTTGATTCCATTTAAAACCTATTTTCGAATTGTCCTGGTTGTTTGAGAATATGAGTACAAGTTGAATAAATAAATTAAATTGGTTATTCACTAAATAGATTTGAATTAGTTATTTTGGAAATACCCATTATAGTAGAAATGATGTGGTAAGACGATTTGTTATGATTTTGGAAATATCAACTAATAAAGTATGTATGACAACTGAGTTGATAAGTTGAAGATGCTAACCGATAAATAGACTAATAAGTCAAATGGTTAAATCATTCAAAGAGGAATAATATATTTGGTCAAATTTATTTAAGTTTAAATGCAAACTAATGAGAACTCCAAATTTTGATAGGAAATTTTGGTAAGTCCTCGCTTTAATTGAACTGGCAAGAACTGAAACACAAAAGGCGGCACGTCGAGAATTAAGAGAAATTTCCCGTAGAGAGGCAAAAGAGGCAATTGAGGAAAATGAAAGGAGAAATAAGGAGAGACAAGAGCTTGGTCCATATGATAACTTTGTATGTTATCGATGTCATGAGAAGAGACATTACACTGCCATGTGCCGAGAAAAGAGAAAGAGAAGGGATGTGGAAGATCGTTCTTCTCGCTCCGAGATTGTTTGTTTTAAGTGTCGAAAGGAAGGGCATTTCCTTAACCATTTCCCTGAGGTAAAAAGGGAGAAATAAGAACTCGATTTACCAGTTGATCGATTTACAGTTTATTAGCATTGTCGCCAAACTGGGCATATGGCTCAAAACTGTACTGAGAGGCAGCGTGGAAGGCAAACTTTGTTTCGTCCAGCTAGAGAGAAAAGTGTAAAGAAAGTAAATGATGATGGGAACATCACATACATTTGTTGGAATTGTAGAGATGGGGGACATATTGATTTGGAATGCACTAATTCCCCTGCTGTACGACCTGAACATAATATAGTGCGTACCAAGGAGGAAATTCAATGAAGACGCGGGTTACCGGACAAGAAGTAGATAGACCTCCATGATTCTGAATCCTAATCATTAGATCTGTTTTGTAATGCTATCTTTTGTAATCCTCATTCTCTTATGTACATATTTGAAATAATATCAAGGCTTTGTATGGTTAGTACTTAATGTTGGAAGAATTTTAAACTTTATGAAATAAATGTTGTGAAATTTCGAGTGTTGAATTTTACAAGTGTGAATTTGGAGTATAACGATTAACTATCAAACAAAGATAAATAAAATCTTATATTATTTATGTATGAAATGTCTTTGATAAGAAATATTTTTAATAAAATGGTATATTAGAAGGAAATTTATTTTGTGCAAACTTGATCCTAAGAATCTAAAGTTTCATTCAAATTATATTTCATGTTCAAATTTACTCGATTTTAAGATATAAATTTACTTAGCGAATTCAATGAATGGCTATATTTATTAAAATTTAGTTAGTGTTTTGAAAGTTGAAGATAAATGCAAAGTTAAATGTTGTTTAAATTTAAATTTTGAATTGGTTAAGTAAAGGAATTTATTAAATTTATTCATGTAATGGATTCAAAGGATTAAAAAAATAACTTATAAAAAATTGACTTAAGCGGTGAAGTTAATATTTGAAAATATGAAAATTGATTTAAAACCAAGAACATAGAAGGAATGAAAAATTCAAACTTCAAATGAAAATTGGAAAATGAGAAATTGAAGGAGAAATTTGAGTTGTGATCTAAATTGAACATTTGGTTCAAACTGAAAAGTTTTCAATTGAATCTTAAGTAAAATTTAAGTTTGACTTCGATATCGAAATTGATTTAAGCTAATATTTGAAAGGTTCGGAAAATTGGATCAGATTGTAATAATTCTTAAAATTAGTATTATTTATTATACGTTTTACCATTATTTTATTTGAACTTAAGTATTAAATTTATCTATCTTATTTAATTATTCGTTACCAAATAATCTATTTAATTCTGAGTAATTTTGCGAACTATTTTGTATCAAAATACATTTTATTTATTTAAATCTATTTTATAAAACCTATCTAATTTAACTAAACTATTTTAGACCAAATCCTATTTATTTTATTTAAATACATTTTATTTTAATCTTATTATTTTACTCAAACTATTGTTTATTTAACTATTTTGAAATAGTAATATATACTTTCGATCCGAGCAATTTGAATCTAAAATGATTGAATGTAAAGATTCAACTGAAAAATGAAAATTGTGATACATAACCTAAATTGAATGTGAAGTTTAATAATGAATTGATTGTGAATATGAACCAGATTTGGAATGGAATTGAATACTCAAATTGATTGTAAAAAAATCAAAACTGAATTGGTATTGAAATGGAATTTCGAGAATCTTTGATTTTGAATATTTGATATGAGGTTTTCAAACCTTATAAATGGAAGATTTATACAAGAATTATGATTAATTCGAAAGCTATTGTGTAACAACCCGAAAAATCAGAACCAATTTAAAATTTTTATTTTAGCTATTTTAACGAATTTAGAATATTTAAAATGATTTATTTTAAATAATTACGACTAAAAATTTATTTAAATCAAAGTTAGAACGTATAAATTTATTTTAATTATAAAAAGAACTCGAAATCGTGCGGTAGTTTAAACATTCGATTTTAAATTTCAATTGAATGTACAGAATTCAAAATAAATCGAATTTCAGTAAAACCAGAAATATTTGAATCTTTTTAATAATATCATTCTAATGAATGTGAAAAAACCAGATTTCATAATGAGAATTGAAAGTTATGTCCATTTAAATTTAAAATAGTCGCTATGGAATTTAATATAATATATAGCCCTTAAAAATAACCATTTTGCAAACGACCTCTGTTTTCGATGAAACCACTTTTATTGGATCCGGAATATTAAATTATTGCTAGATTCCAATTTTCAAATTTTTTGGAATTAATATGTGAGCGTGGTGAATTTATACGTGTTTTGTCATTTCAGTTTGAATTGGATCGACCAGAAAATGACCATTTTTCAAACGGTCTCCAAATTCGGCAAAATTAGTTTTGTTAGGACCGTATCATCAAAACATAGCTAGATTTATTTTTCTAGAATTTTTGGAGTCAGTATGTGGCCCCGGTAGTTTAAAATGTACGTATAAATTCAGTATAAATTGATTTACATTTTAATTTAAAGAAAAACTGGCTAAAACGATAGAATTGGCTTACGAAACATATTCCATTGTGTCCGGAATGGGGGTATTTGGTTAGGGGCAATAGTCGTTGGGTTTGATTTGGAGTTTGTATTGATAAACTAGTATTTTTGAAATAAAATGATATTAAAATATATATTATCTCTAACTCTAACCCTAGGTCAAACCATTACTGTGGTCAACTAAATTTCAGGCCGCCGCTGCTTTACAAAATCAAAGGCTAGAAATGTTGATTTCTCATGCCTCAATAACTCCCAATATAATTCGAATTGGATTATGATTCTTAAACAAAAATTAGAGAGCAACTTCTGATCTTCCAAATCATATAGATAAGATGAGTTTTAGTGGAGTAATTTGCTGGGATTTAGTGCTCAAACAAGGTGACTTTGATCGCAGTTTTCGGGGAGCACAGGCATGCGAGTTGCACGCTTTTCAAGGCGGTCAGAGCTCCGGCCAGGGTGTGTGATGGGGTGCAACTTGATTGACGATCGGTTTGGTAAATTGGTAGCGATTGGAAGCCCTATTGTCATGCTTTAGGGTTTGAAAGTTCGGTGAAAACCTGGAATGAATTAGGCAATTGGCATAGAAAGGTTTAAGGAATTAATTAAGGGTTAATTAATAATTTATTTAACTAATGATGTTATATTCATGTATAAAATTGTAAAAAGTATATCTTGTTCATATTAGATTAGAATCGAACAATTTCAGAACCGTTGGAACCGCAGAGAAGAGAGCTTCACGATGGAACTAGCCAGAACCAAAATGAACCATGTTAGAATTTCGGGCAAATTCAAATCCAAATAGAACTAAAATTCAGAAATAAAATAATGGCGGAGTGGAACCCAAAATGAGAACTCTCTCTCACTCCAATTATTTTACAGTTATTATATAATAGGTTGCGGATGGGGCTTAGTAGCTCCTGACCCTATTTTTCTGTATAAACCATGGTTGATTGTTTGTTTGGATTTTGATTGGGATTGTTATTGTTTGATATTGTTGTATATAAAAATTATTTATATAAACTGTATATAAAAATTATCATGAAATGAATATAAAATAAATATTCATTTACAAATCAGACGGTTTGTTTATGTACACCTATTTATCTGATATTGATTAGGATGATAAATTTTACACATCGCCCAACTGCACAAATAATAAACAGTATTTGTTGTTTGAAAACGCCACACGAGTATTGGGATGATATTTGACATACACTGATCCCAATAATTAGTGGTATGTCAATCGATGGGTTGACAAACTGTATAAGCATTATTTATTTATTTTAATGCTTATATAGTTATAAAATGCAATCTGGATGTTGTATGAATTTTTAATGATCGTTTATCATTATTATTGTATACATGCGAAGTATGAAATCCATATAACTAAAATTATATGGTAATTGATTGAGTCTGATTCCAGTTCAGAATCAACGAATATTTTAAAATAATATTTAGTGAATAATCAAAATGTGATTTTAATGTCCGATTTTGGATGGACACGAAAATATTGAAATGTGAAGCCGTGTTAAGTAGTTAAACGCCATTTTAACATGAACGAGATTTTTTTGTCGATTTTATTCATATCAAAATCTGATATTATGAAAATATTATTATTTTAATATTGTAATGATATGAAATATTCAATTTTGATTTAAAATTGAAATGGAGTTGAAATGAATTTAAAACGAATTTATAAAGGAATACTCAATTTTGATTTAAAATTGAAATGGAGTTAGAATCATTTTGAAATGAATTTAATTAAAATGGAGTGGGAATCGTTTTAAAACAAATTTATAAAGGAATATTCAGTTTTGATTTAAAATTGAAATAGAAGTGGGAATCATTTTTAAATGAATTTACAAATATTTTCAAATATGTTTTGAATGGAAATCGACGATATATATATATTATATATATATTTAATGGCCTGAATAGAACACGCCACTCAGCGACCGTTCACGAATTTCGACCATTAACTTCAAATTGATGTAACGGGAGATCCGACCGTCGGATTCTCCTAAAATCGGAACCATTTGGTTCATATCGAAAATAGCTTTCCAATGAATATTTGAGATTTGAAATCTAACGGTCAGATTTTAAAATATGTCCAAATCAATTTCAGAAAAGGCCGATATGGATGCAGTTCGGTGGCCGTTATTAGAAACCGATTGCAAAGGCCTTAATAAAATTATTAAAAATGTGGAAAAATTATGTAAATTCATAATAAGGGTTTTGGAAAGATTTTGGATGAAAAATTCCATATTTGAAAAGATAAAAATATATTTTTATCGAAATGAACTTGTTATTAACTAGAATATTAATCTAATTATTTTTAGAAATAAATAAATTGGATTTGAAAATGGTTTCAAAATAACCAGAAATTTCCAATGAATAAATTGGAATGGATTCAAAATGGAAATAATCTTTGAAATATTTGGATATTGGATTTTGTGACTATATGGATATTGTTGAGGAATTTGGAAGATATATATATACATACATATATATATATATATCGTTATTCCCAATACGATATTTGTTGGTTTCAGAATTTGATATTGAATATCAGACGATATAATTTCTATTTAGAGCCTTGTATTTGATATCAAATTGGATTTTGGGTTTGTCGTGAACGATGTCTTTACTAACACTGTTCTTAAACCTAGTTGAGAAAAGAATAAATCTTTTAATTAAGAATTAGTGAAGTTTTCTAATTAATTAATTTAATTGGAATGGAATCGGATTTTTGGGTTTATCGTGAACGGTGTTTTAAATAACATTTGTTCTTTAACCCAATTAACAGTGAAGAATATGATATGGAATTTATAATCTTTTAGTTAATATTAATGGATTTTCCAAAGTAAAGATTTCCAATTTAATATATTAAATTGGAGTTGAATGGAATTCGTTTTGGTAATAATCGAGATGAGCTCCTGTGAAGGAAGATGTAACACCCTGAATTACTAGCGACACTAAAACAGGGTAAATTAAATAATAATTAATTTAATATTCAGAATTGAGGAAAACGGACTGCGCTATTGCGTCCATCTTGAAATTCTGGTCTAGATAGACATTTGATTTGCGTAAAACGGACACCGTATGAAGAAGTTATGAAGGTTTTAATTTTGTATACGCGTAGAAGAAACAAATATATACATATGAGTCATATAGGAGTCAAATATGAGTAAGCACCTTATCCAGGATCGTTCAAAAATCAAAATGGCAGAAGACGGCAAATTTCCCGTTTTAGGGGGTCGACTACTCTAGAGGGGTGTCGACATCGAGGTCGACCCCCCTTAAGGGGTGTCGACACAAGGGTCGACCCACCCACATGGGTGTCGACACCCCTAGGGCTGATGTGGAATAGTCGGTTTGGAGGTTGGTAGCTATATATAAAAGTCCATTTTTCATGTTTTCTGTCCTGGAATGCAATGGAGGCCAAATGCTGTCAGTGACTGTACTAAACCTAATTCTATTCATCTTATACAAATCAAATTCTAAGATTCAAGCATAGATTCAACACCTACAACTTTCTTCTATCATATTAACAATCCAAACACTGTGAGTTGGTTACTTTTAGGTTTAAATGAATAAAAGTAATTTGTGAAAGACTGTGATTTGGATATGTTGTAAATTATGAATCTATACTGTTATTGGATCCTAAGCTATGTCATGATAGATCTACTTTTCTCGATCTAATTCAATTGTGGTTAATCTATTACGTCACCTTTGTGGATCTTGGTTTATATCTACATTGTGGTTAATGTAAATCTGTCATTTTTGGACAGTTAAAACCTTGTTTATATCTAATCCTTTATGTAGATCATCTTTTACCTATCATATTGTGGCCAACTTAGATATGTCATTATTTGGACATATAAACCTTTGTTTAGACGTAAACATGCCTGCTATGTCATCCTAACTATGGTAGATCTGTTTTTATGTCCACATTATAATTGTGTTAGATCTAGTTTTATCATTGTCTGTTCACTAGATCTATTTTTATGTCCACCTTATTATTATGCCAAAACATGTCTATGCCAGTATATATGTTCATGTTACCTTTGTTAGAATGATCACTATTGTCATTTTTCCCATCACCTTTCCCTTTTTCCTGTATATTCCTAGGCTACTTTCTAGCCTTGGTATGTCACCAAATATGTGCGAATGCGTTAGTTCGGGGACGGGGGAATATATTAGATTTGGCATAACTTGATATGAATTTGGACATATAATCCATTATGAGTATAATTGGACATTTAGGCATAATTGGAAATTTGAATGTTAATTTGGAGTAATGAATATGAATAAATTTGGCATAAAATCAATTATGGATATAATTGGGAAAATGGGGCATAAAACCTATAGTTGACATAGGTATAATTAATAATAAATGCCTAGGATTATAATTAGAAATTTTAATGACACTTATGACACAAGATTAGGTTGCGTTAGTGTTGGAAGTCTGCCCGTACCCGACCGACAAATCCAGCAGCCACTAATGTTGAACCTAATGTGAGAGGTCTAAGTGCGCAAATACGAATCGGGCTAAGACAGGAGGTTAGACACAACTGTGGAATAAGAATGCCCAGATCCGACCGACGTATCTAGCATACACAAGTTGTAGGCCTAATGTGGGAGGTCTAGCCCATTATAAACCATAAATAGACATGGTAATAAATTGGACTACTTAACCAAATCTAATCCATAGGGATTGTATGATTGCGAACTAAACTTAGTGTTAAGTAAAATTGGTTGGACAGTGGGAGGGTTAAGTACATCTTGGGTAAGTGGGTAATATTAGTATATATAGGCCCACTAACTTAACCGTAAATAAACATGCTTGAAATAGTGAAAGGGTTAAGTACATCTTGGGTAGGTGGGTAATAGTAGTATATATATAGGCCCACAAACTTAACCGTTAAATAAACAAGCTTGAAACAGTGGGAGGGTTAAGTACATCTTGGGTAGGTAGGTAATATTAGTATGTATAGGCCCACAAACTTAATAGTTAAATAAACATGCTTGAAACAGTGGGAGGGTAAAGTACATCTTCGGTTGGTGGGTGTTATTTGTATATATAGGCCCACATACTTAACCTGTTGGGATTATGCAATTTTATGACACTAGTAGGTAGGCATAATCTGTGGAAAACCTAGTAGTGGGGATGCAAGACGAAGGGGAGAGCTTGCATCATCTTGTGTGTGGGACCCGTTTCAGTCAATAACCCTTAAGTAGGTATCAAACAAGTACTCCGAACTAGGTCGGAGTGGGGCACACTTACTGGGTTGAATATAAGAGATCCAAACGTGGGGGATGGTGTCCTGATGGTGCATTCCATCGGGGTCATGTGAGTGTATGACTCCACCTTCCCGAGAAAATAAGACGCTGTGACATCAATAGATATGGTTGTGCACATCTTAAAAATGAAGGATTGCCACCTTAGGAGGTGATACATCCTACTATGGGGCCAGCACAGGGTATCTACGAAATAGGGAGCCGATCGATTAAGGTAGTAATTAGGGTATATCTAGTCCTGTCTGTTTTTGTGGGGTACCTGTGTTGGGCTAGTACCCGTTAATTCTGTTTAGGTACCGGCTAATTCGGTTTGGGTTAAAACCCGTTACTAGAGTACACCTAAAACTACCATTATATTTCTATTGGGATCATCCTGTTTCTGTAAAGCAATTAGGGAGTATGTAATCCTGTTACATATTTGTTATACTAGTATTGGTGCAGAGAACAAACAGAGTAATCATTAGAGAAGCGTATACACCTTATCTTATCTTCCTTGTTACACCTGCGATTTTTGTAGTGGTCTCTTTTATCCACTTTATATGCCTGTCATGGTACTTTTTTTTATTTACTTGCTAAAAGTAACTAGACTCGCCAGACTTTATGTCTGACCCTTTTGTTTCCTCTCCTTTCTTCCCTTCTCCCACCCCTCAGGTCCTAAGGATGGGAACACTCATGCTTAGTAAGGACTCAATTATCATCTTGCTAGAGCTTCTTTCGAAGTATGGATCAAGTTCTTATCTCTACTATGGCTTTGTCTCTCTTATTTGGGGAATTATGTTTTCTTTTAAGTATTTATGTACTCTGATGATAAAAGACAGAAGTTATATTGTTGTAATGGTTTTTTTGGTGACTTATGGTATTTTGGACCATGATGTATGATTTGTGTTTGAAATAAAAATTTGAATTTCTACTGCTATCTTATTTATATCTGTCTTGTAATATTCTATCTCCATTTACCTATAACGCTTCACGAAACTCAATACATTCCCTTTGTGAGTGACATTAACGGACGTGTGGTGTCACACTTGGTATCAGAGCTGAAGGTTACCTGATTAGATAAAAGTTTTTGAAAATTATTTTCAAAAAGATTTTAAAAGAAATCATTTTCGAAAAGAAAAGTCTATTTTGAAAAACATTCCCCAAAAATCCATATGTAATATCCTTCAGTCCTTTGTCTAAATCTCTTCCCATTTTCTTTTAAGCATGTCTGGGGAACCAAACATTCCTAATATCCCGGAGGGCGTTACAATACTCGGATGGTTCCGTAAGTATTTAGAGGCCACGACACCTGATGAGGGCCAAGGAAACGTTCCTCTCCCAGCTGCACTAGTCATTCCTCCTCCTCCCCCTCTAAAGCAGATAATTTCGCTAAGATCTACGAAGACTTCCATGCTATGGGAGAGAAGCTATTCCATGGGAATGATACATTCGTAGAAGCACGGAATTGGCTCAAGGAGACCGAGGACTTGTTCGTAATATTTGAAGTAGAGGATAGAAGTAAGGTTCAATTAGCCGCCTGGCTACTGAAAGATGAAGCCTTATTTTGGTGGGAAGTTACCCAAGTTGGACGTCCGGTGGAAACTTGGGAAGATTTTAGACAAAGATTTGAATTGAAATTCCTTTCCCAAGCCGAGAAAAGCATGCAAATGGAGAGGTTCTTGGCACTCAAACAAGGGAATATGACGGTTAAGGAATATGTGAACAAATTCAACCAGCTAGCAAGGTTCGGATTGGAATTAGTTGACACTCCACATAAGAAGGCGTTGCGATTTGCTAAAGGGCTAAATGAACCCCTTCATGGGTTAGCCATGTCCCATATTCCAATGGGAGCCACTTTTGAAAAACTTGTTGATATGACCCTAATGCATGAGGAAAACAAGGGAGAAAAGAAGGAAGTCAAAGCTGAGGAAACAACGCAGAACAAGAAGGTATGGTCCAAGAAAGAACAACAACAAGAGGGCGGAAAGCATGACAAAGCTCAAGGCAAAAAGAAATGCCATATTTATGGGAATGTGGGCCATTTGGTCAAAGACTGCTAGAAAAAGGAAGAATGCTTGCTTCAACAGTGGTGAAATCTAACACTATACTAGGGAGTGCCCGAAGAAGCAAGGGCAGGGCCAAAGGGCAGGATCTTCTGGAGGTCAAGTGCATGCTCTCGTGGCTAATGTACCGAATAGACGTATGAAAGTTTCTGTTGAATGTTTGATTTCTCTTTTTGAACATCCTATTAGAACTCTTTTTGATTCTGGTGCTTCTCACTCTTTATATATGATTCTATAGTTGAGTCTCTGCACCTTAATTACGAGTATGGTAGGGGATCCCATAGTTATCTGAAACCCCATTGGTGGTTCGGCTCGTTTATCTTTGATTTGTCGGGATTTGAGAACATCTATGTTAGGTGTTGAGTTTGAATACGACGCATATGGGCTCGGGTTTATGGTCTATAGGTTGATTCTAGGGATGGACTGGCTAACCAGGTATGTTGCCAATCTGGATTGTGAGAGGAGGGTTGTTAAGCTTTTGACTTTTCATGATAGGACCCTCGAGATTTCGTGTGACCCACAAGGGTCTATCATGCTTAGCTTTTTAGAGTCACTTGACGCATCTATTGACGGTTTGCGGTCCATTCCAATAGTTCGGGAATATCCGGATGTCTTTGATGAGGTTCGGGGTTTACCTCCAAGGCGTGAGATCGATTTCCGCATATAGTTGGTTGACAATGCAAAGACAGTTGCATTGCTCGTACGCCATATGGCTCTAAGGGAAAGGAGGGAGCTTAGTAAACAAGTAGGGGAGCTGCTTGAGAAAGGATTTATTAGGCGAAGCATTTCTGAATAGGGTGCTCCGGTCGTCTTTGCAAATAAGGCGTACAACTTTCTTCGCTTAGGTGTGGATATTCATGATGTTTTCCCACATTTCTTATTTATGGAAGTGTCTGCACGATACCGCAGGGGTAGTTGAGCCGAACATGCATGAGGAAGTAGAGGTGGAACCGAAGGCGACAATTAGATGTGTTCTTACCCGTATACTTGGATCAGAGATTAAGAAACTGCGCAATAGAGAGGTTAAGTTAATAAAAATGCAATGGGGAGAAGACAACAAGGATGCGACTTGGAAGACTGCAGACAAGGATCGTGCTTCATACCCTTTTTGGGACTATGTTCTTAACTTGTTTTTCCAAATCTTTTATTCACAATTGCTTCTATCATCTGAGTATATCCTATCGATCGAATCTTCGACCTTTATGTAGGAAATCCCATGATTGTAAACATGTGTTTGAGACATGTTATGTTTGGTGGATGCAAATGTTTGCTAGTGGATGCAAATACACACACATTAGGCACTAGATCGGCTCAATCACTCTCATACTGCATATGGATGTGTGTGCATTTTATTTTCTTTTATGGATGGGAATGGATGTATTACCATATGGATGTTGCACTTGGATGAATGAGTGTGCACACATATAGAACTTACATGTTATAATAGGTTTATTTGCATACATATTGGATTCATGGCACTAACATACATTGCTTTAAGAAGGTCAACTGAATCAGTAGACCGCCCGATCTTCCGCATTAGTATTGGGACATATACACACACCTTTGTATATATTCTTATAAGCATTAGAAAGTTTTAAGGACAATGGATGCCTGTGATTGGTGGATGAGTAGATGGATGATGGATGGTAGGATACATTCTTTTCCACTTAGAGATTTCGGGGATGAAATCCTTTAAGTAGGGGAGAATGTAACACCCCGAATTTCCAACGACACTAAAAGAATATAAATTAAATAATAATTAATTTAATATTCAGAATTAAGGAAAATGGACTATGCCATTACGTCCGTCTCGAAATTCTGGTCAAGTTAGACATTTGGTTTGCGTAAAACGGACACCGTATGAAGAAGTTATGGGGGTTTTAATTTTGTATACGCGCAGAAGAAATAAATATATACATATGAGTCCTATAGGAGTCAGATATGAGTTAGCACCTTATCCAGGATCGTTCAAAAACCAAAATGGCAGAAGGCGGCAAATTTCCCGCTCTAGGGGGTCGACCCCCTAGAGGGGTGTCGACACCGGGGTCGACCCCCTTAAGGGGTGTCGACACCGGGGTCGACCCACCCATAGGGGTGTCGACACCCCTAGGGCTGATGTGGCATAGTCGGTTTGGAGGGTGGGAGCTATAAATAAAGGTCCATTTTTCATGTTTTCTGTCCTGGAATGCAATGGAGGCCAAATGCTGTCAGTGACTGGATTAAACCTAATTCTATTCATCTTCTACAAATCAAATTCTAAGATTCAAGCATAGATTCAACACCTATAACTTCTCTTCTATCATATTAACAATCCAAACACTATCAGTTGGTTACTTTAGGTTTAAATGAATAAAAGTAATTTGTGAAAAAACTGTGATTTAGATATGTTGTAAATTATGAATCTATACTGTTATTGGATCCCAAGCTATGTCATGATATATCTACATTTCTAGATCTAATTCAGTTGTGGTTAATCTATTACGTCACCTTTGTGGATCTTGGTTTATATCTATATTGTGGTTAATGTAAATATGTCATTTTTGGACAGTTAAAACCTTGTTTATATCTAATCCTTTATGTGGATCATCTTTTACCTGTCATATTGTGGCCAACTTAGATATGTCATTATTTGGACACATAAATCTTTGTTTAGACCTAAACATGCTTGCTATGTATTCCTAATTATGCTTGGTCTGTTTTTATTTCCATATTATAATTATGTTAGATCTAGTTTTATCATTGCCTGTTCACTAGATGTATTTTTATGTCCACCTTATTATTATTCCAAAACATGTCTATGCCAGTATATATGTTCATGTTACCTTTGTTAGAATGATCGCCATTGTCATTTTTCCCATCACCTTTCCCTTTTTACTGTATATGCCTAGGCTACTTTCTAGCCTAGGTGTGCCGCCAAATATATGTGAATGCGTTAGTTAAGGGACGGAGGAAAATATTAGATTTGGCATAACTTGATATGAATTTTGGACATATAATCCATTATGAGTAAATTGGACATTTAGGAATAATTGGAAATTTGAATGTTAATTTGGGGTAATGAATATGAATGAATTTGGCATAAAATCAATTATGGAAATAATTAGGAAAAAGGGGCATAAAACCTATAATTGACATAGGTATAATTAATAATAAATGCCTAGGATTAAAATTAGAAATTTTAATGGCACTTATGACACGAGGTTAGGTTGCATTAGTGGTGGAATTCTGCCCGGACCCGACCACCATATCCAGCAGCCACTAATGTTGAACCTAACGTGAGAGGTATAAGTGCGCAAATACGAATCGGGCTAAGACACAAGGTTAGACCCAACTGTGGAATAAGACTGCCCGGACCCGACCGACATATCCACCATCCACAAGTAGTAGGCCTAACGTGGGAGGTCTAGCCCATTATAAACTATAAATGGACATGGTAATAAATTGGACTACTTAACCAAATCTAATCCATATGGATTGTATGATTGTGAACTAAAGTTAGGGTTAAGTAAAATTGGTTGGGCAGTGGAAGGGTTAAGTACATCTTGGGTAGGTGGGTAATATTAGTATATATAAGCCCACAAACTTAACAGTTAGACAAACATGCTTGAAACAATGGAAGGGTTAAGTACATCTTGGGTAGGTGGGTAATATTAGTATATATATAGGCCTACAAACTTAACCGTTAGATAAACATGCTTGAAACAGTGGGAGGATTAAGTACATCTTGCGTAGGTAGGTAATATTAGTATGTATAGGCCCACAAACTTAACCGTTAAATAAACATGCTTGAAACAATGAGAGGGTTAAGTACATCTTGAGTTGGTGGGTATTATTTGTATATATAGGCCCATAAACTTAACCTGTTGGGATTATGCAATTTTATGACACCAGTAGGTAGGAATAATCTATGGAAAACCTAGTAGTGGGGATGCAAGATGAAGGGGAGATCTTGCATCATCTTGTGTGTGGGACCCGTTTCAGTCAGTAACCCTTAAGTAGGTATCAAACAAGTACTCCGAACTAGGTCGGAGTGGGGTACGCTTACTGGGTTGAATATAAGAGATCCAAACGTAGGGGATGGTGTCCTGACGGCGCGTTCCATCGGGGTCATGTGAATGTATGACTCGACCTGCCCGGGAAAATAAGTCGTTGTGACATCAATAGATATGGTTGTGCTTGTGCACATCTTGAAAATGAAGGGTTGCCACTTTGGGAGGTGATACATCCTACTGTGGGGCCAGCACAAGGTATTTACGGAGTAGGGAGCCGATCGATTAGGGTAGTAATTAGAGTACATCTAATCCTGTCTGTTTCCGTGGGGTACCAGTGTTTCTGTCTAGGCTAACACCCGTTAATTCTGTTTAGGTACCGGCTAATTCTGTTTGGATTAAAACCCGTTACTAGAGTACAACTAAAACTACAATTATATTTCTGTTGGGATCATCTTGTTTCTGTAAAGCAATTAAGGAGTATGTAATCTTGTTACATATCTGTTATAATAGTATTGGTGCAGAATAAACAGAGCAATCATTAGAGAAGCGTATACACCTTATCCTGTCTTCCTTGTTACACCTGCCATTTTTGTAGTGGTCTCTCTTATCCACTTTATATGCTTGTCATGCTACTTCTATTTATTTACTTGCTAAAAGTAACTAGACTCGCCAGACTTTATATCTGACCCTTTTGTTTCCTCTTCTTTCTTTCGTTCCCCCTCTAGGTCCTCAGGGTGGGAACACTCAGGCTTAATCAGGACTCAGTTATCAACTTGATAGAGCTGCTTTCGAAGTACGGCTCAAGTTTTTATCTCTACTATATCTTTTTCTCTATTATTTGGGGAATTATGTTTTATTTTAAGTATTTATGTACTCTGATGATAAAAGACAGAAGTTATATTGTTATAATGGTTTTTTTGTGACTTATGGTATTTTGGACCACGATGTATGACTTCTGTTTGAAATAAAAATTTAAATTTCCGCTGCTATCTTATTTATATCTGTCTTGTAATATTCTGTGTCTGTTTACCTATAATGCTTCACGAAACTTAATGCATTCCCTTTGTGAGTGACATTAACGGACGTGGGGTGTCATAGAAGACCGTTATTATATATGGAATTTAAAAGGCTTCGTCGTTATTCCATTTGTATTATTAGTCAGACACGGATATTTATATCGATTATATATATTGATCTATTTTCCGTGAAGATTCCATAATTAATGGAATTTGATTTTGGGTTTATCGTGAACTGTGTTTATTTATCCGTCAAAAGACCGAGCTTGGGATGGAACAGCAAAATAAGTGCCCGCAACAACTTATCTGACCATTTCTCCAACCAATGTTAGACGCGAATCGTGATTCATGCGCAGAAGCAAAGGTCGGTCATTCATATTGGAGCAAAGCCGCTCAAACACCGAAGCAAAGCAAGTCGTCCATTCAACATAGGCGGAAGCGACCTCATAACATAGCCGTAAGGACAAACAGCGCCATACAAAGGCAGCAAAAGGACGAGCGCCCTTGAACTAAGAAGGTCGGTCGCGCAAGGAACAAGAGAGAATCGAGCCCAGTCCCGCGTTCTGCTCTTATAAAAATTTCCAAGTTTCCCAAAGCATTCACTCTTACGGGGATGTCCGCTCCTATGGACCCGCTCGCACATGGTAACTGAATATGGCTGCAGACAGCTGGCTACAGCTAGCCGATGGCATGAATGTAATTAATAGAATGAGCGATCCGTAGCCTGCATAAACGGATTTCAGGTCATTTCCCGAAGGGAGCTCTCCTATAAATACACCATGGCTGCTAACATAAAAGGGATCCAATCTTTGAAACCAGGGAGTGCTGCTAAATTCTATCCTCAACTAATGATTTGGTCATGGCATCAAGTACAATCTTGTGATCAAGGAAAATGAAGGCATCCTTCTTCTCAATCATTCATCCATCCTTCTTCTCCTCAAATTCTACCATTCTCTTGTATAATTCCAAGATTGAAATATATAAACAAGGGTATATTGAGTGAATATAGAGATGTATGAAAAGAGAGAATTGATGTATTTTGTAATCCTCATTATAAGATTGGAAATCACCTTCACAGTGAACGTAGGACTAATTAATGGCTGAACCACTCTAAATCTCGTCTCTACTTTACTTTTCTCGTATTTTTCATTTTCAATTGCCGATTAAACACGGTTCCACTTATTTCTCACTGTATTGGTGAAGTACAGTTTTAGTGCCTTGGGTGTTTAGACCAATTTTGGTGTAAACATTTTGGTGCCCACCATGGAGCTGTGTTTTCCTCTTTCCCCATTTCAGATCCGATAAGATTTTTTGAGAGGCACTGTGCTTGAAATCATGAGCACACCGAAGGAAATCACAGACAAAATTGACGGCGTCTTCGACATTGCCACTTTGCCTACCATCCATCCCGGAGAAAAGGAACCGTTAAAAGTTGAGGCGGCCGTAACCTAGAGGGAATTGGAAGAAGCAATGACAGGGTTAACGAGTCAAATAACTATTGCAAACAACGCAGTGATAAATAAGATTGAGTCGATGCTTGTTGTTCAAGCCTCTATCATAAAATCCACACCAAGTGTCGCTGACCTTCTATTCGCTTGAACAAGTCATGCAAGCGAAATAGAGTTTTTTACTGAACAAGGAAATTCTACTCAGGAAACTGCGTGTCGTGATTATGGGTCCTGGCGAAGACCCGGCAGGGAGAAAAGCGCTCGTTCCATAAATCAGAATGAAAAGTGCAAATATATCTTAGGTGCAAGAGGTGGAGTTTCGGAAAGAAGCGACAAGGGAAGAACCAAACAGCCTAAAAGGAAACCATGCTTTTTTAAGGATTCTGAATTCACCTCCCTTAATGACACCATAGGGAATATCTTCAGGGCAACTAAGAGTACAGAACAGTATCCAGTCCCAGAATGGATGCAAGTCAGAGATGCTGCCATAAAATCAGGAAGGTTCTGTTAATTCCATAACCAACCAGAACACGACAGTAATGAGTGTAGGCACTTAAAATCGTTAATCGAGGGGCTGGTCAGGGAGAACCATTTACAACAATATGTGCAAGGCCATTCTCCTATTTCTCCGCAAACAATGGGCAGCAAACTCTCTGAGGAAAGGACCTAAACTAGCCCGAAACTAATGCTTGGCTAAGGATCAGTAGCTGGTGTCTCGATCATGGAAGTTTTGAACTAAAATTCCTGTCACTACGCTCTATTACTCCGTTTCTTACCCTGTTTGCTTAATAAATATTAGTCGTTTTACCTTGTTGTGCCACTTGCTATATTCATGTTAATATTTGGCAATGAATTACTTATAAGTGCCTTGTACAAAGGAAACTTTCATGTGCTTATCTGAGTACCATACTTATCGCTTCATGCTAAAAACTGATTTTCAAAATGTAGGCATGATAGAAGCAATTAATCATACCCATCCTAGTTGCAAAGGGAGGGTTCTCAAAGCATATTTTGAGCAAAACGGCTTGAAAGCACTATAAAAAGCATGCGAATCAAATTAGATGTATAGGCACATCGTCTCAACAAGAAACGCTGTTCTAAGGCAAACAACAAGCCGAAAGGTGGTACTTCCTTTAGCAAGCATTTGCTGGAGAAACTGACATCAGGCTTCAAAAAAAAAGAGGTACAAGGGAAATAATAAAAACGTCCCACGGATAAATACCTAGGCTGGAAACATCAGTCCTATGTCGGAAGGACCGACAAAACTTGCTAGAAGGACCAGCGCAAATCAGAAATCCTAGCCGAAAGGGGGTATCCAACAAGGTCTATCAGTCCTAGAAAAATAAGGTCTGACAAGGCCGAACTTGGGTCGAAATTGAAACTCAAGACCTCCCATAGGGGCACCCAAAAGAAAACACACATAATAACCACGCATTGTTTAAAAAAAAATCATCAATTGATCTAATGAAATCATGATTCAAATTAACAGAATCCATGAAATTAAAAAGAGCTTTGGTATGGGAACATCACCATTGTGTAAAAAATCACCAATGCCCACTAAAATCATACCACAGACTAGTTATAACTTCATTGCGAGAACTATTCGAACGATAAGATTCGCGCGAACAACAAACTAAAAGTGCGACCACTCATAAGAATAAAGTAATAAAGCTATGATAGCCTTTAAATGATACAAATGTAAGTGTGAAAATATAAAATATTAAGCGAGGGCTGGCACTTGCACAAACAACTGGTCTAAGTACGCAATAGGTAAAAGGAAATAGGCTGGAATCAGACCATAGAGGTCACAAATGCTATTTCTTATACAGGGGAGGATGAACCAATTGTTCAGGCATTTTCTGATCTATCTATACAAAACAACCATCGAAGGAAAAAAAAACTTATGATCTTGGACTATTAATCAGCAAACTTCCTTTTGCGTTTCAGGGCGGACACAACCTTGGTATTCCAAAACTCGTCTTCATCTTTCGGATCGGACACATCTGGTAAAGATGGGTCGTATGATGAAGGTGTGATGAGAAGGTTAGTGCTGGTTGATATTAGTACAGAGTCAACGACGGAAGGTTGAGCATTAGTGCCACAAACAGATGAAGGAGGTGGTGAAAGCACACCTGATGCAAACGAATGACAAACGCTAAACTCAACAATCCCAGGTGAAGAAATAAGGAAATCCAAATCCAGGGTAAATTGGTTAATATCAATTTTACCTAGAGTTTCGGGGTATACAAAATCAGCCCCATAATCTTTTGCGTTAGAAGAAGTAATGCCATGACTCACGCACTGTTTAACAACATTTTCTTGAGCCGGATGCTCGATAATGGGTTGAGTTCTTGCAACATCTAAGGCAAAGCGATCTGCGGGGGGAATAGAAGAGCTCAAAATATCAATCCTGACGGAATCAGGTAGGGCACAAGAAATGGTAGCGTTTGAACGTTCCTTCCTAAACGATTGAGCTCACTGGTTTGCCAATATCCTCCTACCTTCAACCAGAGCCTTGTGGTCTTCTTCTTCTAAAAGTTGTTCTTGAACGAACTCGTCATCAACATCATTGGAATATGAAAGTACCTGTTCCCAAACAAGAGCCAGAGTTCGCGGAAAATCCTTATTCAAATAGCTTAAACTTCCACGACTCATGACACTACAAACATAGAATTGAAACAAAGTATTGTTAGTCCCGATTCTGGCTTCATCAAGATCTCTATGCAGCCTGATTTTATCCTCTTCAAAGGCTCTAAGGGTTTCGTTCTGAAAAGCAATTTTGCCTTCGAGAGCCATGTTTTCCTGTTTTAGAGAAATTGAAACCTGCTTTTCTAAGTCCAAATGGCGCTCAGTAATTTCTTGAGCAGACTGAGCTTCTAAAAGCCGCGCTCGCACACCCTCCAGCTCTTTCCTAAGCTCGACATTTCTGGCCTCTAAGCTATTCACTTTAATGCTTCCGTTCTTTAAAGAAGAAATCTCAGATTCTTGGGATCTAATCAAGTGGATCAGGCCAGCTGGGAGCCCTCTTTTACAAAAACGAGAGAATTAACCCATAGTCAGAGGTAAAGAGAAGAAGATTCACTTATAAGCAAAATTCAATTCGAAGAAAGGAGGGTTATAGTCGGAAACACAGCTGAAGTAAACCTTCGACCAAAAAAGGGTTAGGCAAAACGATCAATCAAACAAAGAAAGTCGAAGTTTCAAGAAGCAATAGCGAGGTCTTCTACGGTGAAATCGCCATTGAAGTAGGTTTATTGGAGAAATATAAAAGCGGGAAAATGAGGAGACAATATTTAAAGAAGACTAGAAGGCAGCTCTTTAACGATATGACAGCTCAATAAAATCTAGTGATCCGGTTTTGCATACCCGAAAAATATCCCGCCAAGTGTCCATAGACGAACAGTTATCGAAATATTCAAATTTTGAAAACATAGGCTATCTATGAGGGTGCCTATTTTGCAGAACGTTGAACTTAATCCATCCAGCGGTATTGCATCTCATTACTTCGAAGCTCGTAGTTTTTGATGTTTTAAAAACTACGAACTTCGAGGGGAAAATGTTTATCTGTCAAAAGACCGAGGCTGGGATGGAACTGCAAAACAAGCGCCCGCAACATCTTATGTGACCATTTCTCCAACCAAAGTTAGACACGAATCGTGATTCAGGTGCAGAAGCAAAGGTCGGTCGTTCATATTGGGGCAAAGCCGCTCAAACACCAAAGCAAAGCAAGTCGTCCATTCAACATAGGCGGAAGCGACCTCATAGCATAGTCGTAAGGACAAACAGCGCCATACAAAGGCAGCAAAAAGACGAGCGCCCTTGAACTAAGAAGGTTGGTCGCTCAAGGAACAAGGGAGAATCGAGTCTAGTCCCGCGTTCTGCTCTTATAAAAGTTTCCAAGTTACCCAAAGCATTCACTCTTATGGGGATGCCCGCTCCTATGGACCCACTCGCACATGGTAACTGAATACGGCTACAGACAGCTGGCTACAGCTAGCCGATGGCATGAATGTAATTAATAGAATGAGCGATCCATAGCCTGCATAAACGGATTTCAGGTCATTTCCCGAAGGGAGCTCACCTATAAATACACCATGGCTGGTAACATAAAAGGGATCCAATCTTTGAAACCAGGGAGTGCTGCTAAATTCTATCCTCAACTACTGATTTGGCTATGGCGTCAAGTACAATCTTGTGATCAAGGAAAACGAAGGCATCCTCCTTCTCAATCATTCATCCATCCTTCTTCTCCTCAAATCCTACCATTCTCTTGTATAATTCCAAGATTGAAATATATAAACGAGGGTATATTGAGTGAATATAGAGATGTATGAAAAGAGAGAATTGATGTATTTTGTAATCCTCGTTATAAGATTGGAAATCACCTTCACGGTGGACGTAAGCCTAATTAACAGCTAAACCACTCTAAATCTCGTTTCTACTATACTTTTCTCGCATTTTTCATTTTCAATTGCTGATTAAACACGGTTCCACTTATTTCTTACCGTATTGGTGAAGTATAGTTTTAGTACCTTGGGTGTTTAGACCAATTTTTGTGTAAACAGTGTTTTAAATGACATTAGTTCGTTAACCCAGTTAAAGACAAGATTACGTGTCTAACATTGTATTTCGAACTGTATTTTTTGATCTCTGCTAAATATATATCTATTTGGTGGCAGAGAATTTATTCTCTTGCTTAACACCCTTCTCTGAGATGTACGAGCTTAGAGGTTATATATTGGCAGAAATCAGTGGTACGGTGTAGACTGTCGATGTGACATGTTTGTCTCTCCAAAGTTAAATAATCATTAATAATGACTTTTGGGAAGATTAAAACTAAGTGGAGTTTTGATGAATCTTTAATTAGATTCAAATGTAAATGTGATAATTTAAATTATCAAATTTGGGAAAATGATCGTGAATGGAGTATCACCAGTTTTGCTCCAAGCGATAGTTAAATCTTTAATTAGATTTGAACGTGAAATGGTAATTAATTTTTACCGATAACACCGTGGGGTTAGATATGGAGTATTACCAGTTTTGCTCCATGGGATGAATAGGTTTGGATTGGGAAAATAAACAAATGATTATTTTGGTAAGGTTCGCTAATCCCAACAAGTTTGGAAAACCTTAATTCGGTTTAGAATTGAAAAGATAATGATATCTTTTGTAATGATATCCAAAGGAAGATTAAAGAATAAGTTTAAAAGGATTTATCTTTGATAAAATTAATGGGAACTTTTCCCTAAAGACGTGAATATTTTAATAAAAGAATATTCTGGATTGGAATGAGGCGTATGATGTGTTGTTATAATACTTGATTATATGATACGCGAGTTATTCGTAAAGACCAGGTTTAACCCATTCTGAATAATTGATACGACGACTGACAGTCGAAGAGATTGAAGACGGTGCAAGACCAACGATCTTCACATCGAATGTACGGGTTGATATTGATGCCCATGATTGGAGTAGCTACCTTGAAGGGGCTACAGTGGTAGCCGTACGGACGTATTTGTTGATTGTTCGGATATGCGAGGGTCTCTCTCCTGTATTGGACATACGGGACAAGGAATAAGGTGCCTCCGGTTTCATTCAGACCCAGAACGGACTGGTAAATGGATGGTATGTCTGACATTGTATTCCTTTATACTGTATTCGTTGATCTCTCCTAAATATTGATTTGTTTGGTGGCGGAGAATTTATTCTCTTTCTTAACATCCTTCTCTGAGATGTACGAGCTTAGATGTTATATATCGACAAAAATCAATGGTACGGTATGGATTGACAGTGTGACATGCTGAGTTGCAGTGATCCAAGCTTTTGTCGAAAAGCAGAGCTTGGTGAATGATGATCAAAGTATTGCTTTAATTAACATAGCTTTGTGTAGCGTTAATTCGCGAGCCTCACACATCGGTATGATGGTGAACTGATGGTTAGATCAGTATACTTTCGATATAAGGATGGATTTGGTCGACCGAGATGAGCTGAGTGTGGTCGCTCCACACCCATAGGGATAGAGCACACCCCCCGATTCCCAGAAGGACAGAGTAAGCGGTGTTTTCTCATGCACGGGACGTAAGTCGCGGAGATACTCGATATCCTGGATATAATGCGGATGTGCATTACGATGTTTTCCTATGACTGGGACAAAAGCCATTGAGTATTGCATTACTCGATTAATCTTTCGAATCAGGAGCCATCATGATGGAAATCCCACTTCCAATACGACATTTTACGGTTTTAGTTGTATACTATTGGTGGCATAGTGGTATGGGACATTCATGTCGTCTATGATTGATACATTTATATTTGAAGTTGATTTCTTCATCTATAGTAATAATAAAAGATGAAATTTCGCGTATCAAGCATATTTGGCTATTATAAGGTAAAACTCTATCCTCGACTGCGTTTATTGTGTGATGGGGCCTGAGTCTTATAATAGCTTCATTTTTCTCTTTAGCATTGCGCTGTTATTTTTATGCATTGGTATTCTCAGAGGTAAACCCATTTCGTGTTATAGCGGCATGGTCCCTTGATTTACCTAAATCAAGTTGATAATTGTTTTAGTTCTCACACCAGTCCCATGACTAACTCATAGTTTATTGCTTTAACCTAAACTTTGGGTGCCCATATTTTCCGCATGGGCAGCTAGTAGTTTTGGTTTTCGCAGATATTTCTTTTCCCAGGATCCTAGATTATAGCTGGAGCTATATTCGGAAAGCTTTGTATCCATATATCTCTTTCAGTTGTGTCAGTTGTTATCTTCCGCTATGAATTGTATTTATACATTTTACTACCACTGCTATCTATTTTAATCTCTGATATTTTTCTGTGTAATATTTATTCAAACTCTGTTATATTCTTGTACTCTGATGTAATTGTTGTAATAAGCAATGAAATGTTCTTATGTCTATGTTCTGATTTGTCGTGTTCTCAATTCAATCCGGGCTTTCTCGTAAGGGCAAGTTTGGGTCGTCTTATATTGATTGGAAGGTAATTGATTTAAAATGAAACCTTATATAATAGAATTTGTGTAAGAATGATATATTTGAAAACATGATGTTGAAAAGGAAATCTTATGTAAATTGATATTTATGTAAGTGTGATATATGTGGATATATGTGAATCGTGAAATGAAGTACCATATATATTGTATGTATGTTTTCGAAATGAAGATATGGGAAGTACCTTCCATTGAAAATCACAATTCCTAATGAGAGGGTTGTGTTGGCACTCGTTGAGAGTGCTCATTGAAAATTGAAAATCATAGCTACGTTGGTGCTCCGTTGATCAGGGTATCCATTGATATTGGAATCCTACTCGATGGGATCACGTTGATTATTACTACTTATCTGTTCTATCATAATTCGAGGGAAGTGATGCCTACAGGTACAAGCGATTCCACTGGGATAGTGCGTAACTGTCGTCTAACTGCGATCTATATGCCATAGTGAAATTCGAGAGGCGCGATACCTACAGTACAAGCGATTCCACTGGGATAGTGTCGTAACCGCCGTGTAACTACAATCTATGGAAACAACCATGGAGAAATTCGAGGGGTGTGATACCTATGATTACAAGCGATTCAACTGGGATAGTAGCGTAACTGATGAGTAACCGTGGTCTATGGGGGAACGTATTTTCCACATCTATTTTAAATGTTTTAAGTATTTTCACTGGGAGTTGAAACAAGTATATTTAGTACTTAGAGATTTTAGTCGTACGCCTAGCCAGCGTATGCCTAACGTCTGAAAGAACAACGGTAAACTTGTTAAACTTCGAGTTATCAAGTATTTTCAAATGTTAAGTAACAAATCAATAATCTACGACTAAATTTATATAACTTCAACATAATAAACTAATAAATGAAAGTTTTAAATGTCTTGAGAAATACAAAATCTTTGGATTTTTAATAAAATACTTATTTCTGATATCAAAAGTAGTTTACAAACACGAGATTCATATTTTCAAAATTTAAGTTTTGTTATGAATAATATAAGTTTTAACTATAAGAAAACTCAAAATTTAATAAAACTGGTCGAAATCGAGATTGTGAATTGAATAAATAGATTTATAACAGATAATTAATTAATAATGTAAGGACGAATTTTTGAATTTGAAATCCTATAATTTATTTTGTTTTAAACTTGGTAAAATTTCTATAAGTAAGTGGGAATATTTTGTTATATACATAAGTATATATATTTTTAACAATCTCTCCTTTTCGAGAACGAAAAGTTTTGTGTGGGGGAGACTGTAACATCCCGTATATTTCGATCATTTAAGTTATTAAATTTAATTTAATTATTGATTTAAAATTGTTTAACATAAAAATTTAGCAATAAACCTAACTTAAAATGTATTGGTTTAAATCGACATATCGATTTATAATGAAATATTGATGCTTAAAATTTGTTATTTTCATTTAGAAGTGATTTAAATAATTTTATATTGAAAACGTCAAAGTTCAATCGCTCCGTTTAAATCATGTTTTGATGATTAGTTGCAGTTGCAGCAACCGATATATCTCAAATAATAATAAAAAAGTAGAATAAAAATAAAAGTCTAAAAAATTATATTTGAGATGGATCTAACTAGACGTAGCATAGAAATGAATTTCGTTGAAAAATACGCAAGTTTGCTCAGTTTGTGCCAATTAAATTAAACATTTAATAAATCGCTGTGAATGAAACATTGTCGGAATTTGAGAGAATTAGAACTAGAAATACTATAAAACGTCATTTTTCGTTTCATGAAATTTGGATATTCGGACCACCGTATGTTAGGTTTTGTCAATAGAAATAAAACATATATATTAACCTTTCAATGGCTCTTCTCCATGTCCATGCGTTGCCCATGTGTGCATTTATTTTTTAATTTTTTTGAACTACATTTGTACATGCATGTGTTCCTGAATGCCATGCCCATGCGTGCATTTATTTTTACTGTTGAACTACATTCTCCATGCATGCATTTTTTTTCTTTGAACTACATTTCCTTTTCGAGGTGAACGCAACAAACAAAAAATATATAATCAAAATAAATACCTTGTTTTGGATCGATAATCTTTACATGGTAAACATGTACACACGTTCAAAACTTCCTCCTTTTTTTTCCAGTTACGTGACATGTTTATACCCCTTCCTTCAATTCACAACAAAACAAGTATCTATCCTCCTCTCCCTTTTTTTTCCAACAGCCTTCCATTCCCAAATAAATAAAAAAATCCGCCCTTTTCGTCATCGCCAAATTAAATCGATCGCCACTCATCTCGCCTTCTTCATCATCAGAACGAAACCATCCCATCTCCGCCGCTCCAACTTTGAAGCAGCTGCCGGCGTTCCCTCCCACCAATAATGAAGCTTATGTTCTTAGAGTTTATGCTTTTCCCAAGTTACCTCAAAGTCAAAGTTGCCAAACCTTAATCGTGTGTCGCCGATACCCATAAGAGTTAGTCATCCCATGATTTGCTTTAAGTCAGGATCAACTTCGATTTTATACCAGAAATATAGTTGTAACTTGTCGGATGTTGAACTGCCTATTTGTCATGGGACTTCTATCTTATGTTTGCTTCCTACTGTTGCATTGTTTTCACATTTAGTTTGGTTTGAGTATGCGTTAAACCTTAGCACCTTGTATATTGCGGCGCCTACAGATTTACACCAACTGCCTTGAAACCTGAAACACTTTTGTTTGGTCCATGGTAACTTGAAGTTATATTTGGGATTTATTTGTTTCGATATTCTGTGTTACCCTGCTCATTATAATATGTAGCAAGAAATTCATGTTTGCCTTGTTTTATTATGATTTATAGCATCAGCAGGAAAACATCCCATGTTGCGTCATTTTCAAACGTGAATACCAATTTTGTTATGTGTTTTACCTTGTTTAATATTTCCAGTAGCAAGAACACACCTCCACCATACAAGTATTCTAGTTGGCTGTTGCAGATATATCTAAACTCATGCATACATTCAAAATATATGACCATAGACATACATATTGTAATATTTGAAGTCTGGAATAGACTAAAATTGTCTGGGATTTGGTTGTGTCTCATTTCAGTAAAGTTACTTTTGAACTGTACGATATTTGTTTTCCTAACCCTAAAGTATTATTTTGTAATATTTTTTTCCTGTAGCAATAACACATTTGTGTATTATTCTGTAAGATTGGTGTCATCTAAAGTATTGTATTGTTTCATTAAATTAACAACCTGTATTAATGTTTTAGATGGTCATAATGATCACTGCACTGCTTTATTATCTTTATTTGTTTGTTTTAATAGCTGCAGCGTTAACATACCTTTCAAGTCATTTTTTGTTGATTTTTTCAATTTTACAATGTTTGAGTATCTCATCTTTATGGTAAAAAATGACCTATAGCCGAAATTTTGCACAATGTCATGAATTGTAAGGTTGAGTTAGTATATACACTTGTCTTATGCCTTGCTGACTCGATATTGATCATGAATGCTGAAATGTTGTGTATATTTGAAATTTAGAACTGCTTATGTAAGTTAAAAGTAACTATTATATTTTACTATTCATTGAAGTTGTTTTACTTGAATACAACCTGACCCGAGTTTTTGTTTTGCTCGTGTCAGGGTCATATCTGAGTAATTACAGCTTAGATTTGAAGCTGACAATGATAAGGATTCGTGAAGATGCTCCGCTGCTGTATAATTTCATTTTATTTATGTACATGTATTGTATATAATATAATCTTCCGCTGTATAATAAATTTTTGTATAACTCTGATTTTGTAATAAAAATTCTACGGTGAGATACTACTGTCTTATGTTCGGTGATTATGTGTGTTTATTCTTTTTAAACCTAGTAAGCTAAATAACAATCTATCGTTTTGAACATTTCAATTTGGTTTAATTACCGATTTGGAGCAGTCATAAAGGCAGGTTGTTACAAACCCCATAGGAGGAACGACTCGTTTATCTATGATATGTAGGGTTTCAAGTATTTCTATTATGGGCATCGAAATTGAATGCGATGCATATCTTCTTGGCTTTATGGGTTACAGATTAATTCTAGGAATGGATTGGCTAGCCATGTATGGTGCCATCTTAATTGTGGGAAGAGAGTTGTTAGACTTCTAACGTGCCAAGGTACAACTCTCGAAATTTCTTGTAACTCATGGGGGTCTGTTATGCCCATTTTCCTCTATTCTCTTGATGCTATCGTTAGCGATCTTCGATTAATACCCATAATTAGTGGTTTTCCAGTCATGTTCGACGAGGTTAGGGGAATACCTCCCAAACGAGAAATAGATTACCGGATTTTCTTGGTGGAGAATGCGAAACCAGTCTCTTTACCAGTGCGCCATATGACTCCTAAGGTGAGAAGGGAGCTCAACAAACAAGTAGGTGAGTTATTGGAGAAAGAATTCATTAAACAGAGCAGTTCTGAGTAGGAAGCCCCAGTCGTCTTTGCAACCAAGGCAGACGGATCTCTCTCCGTCTATGCGTGGACTAAAGGAAGTTGAGTAAACTCACCAAGAAGAATAGACACCCACTTCCGAGGATTGATGACTAGTTTGACCAACTAGTAGGCGCTTCGGTTTTCCACAACTGGATCTAGCCATGGTATTTCATTAGCTACGGGTAGCAGATGAAAATATTGACAAAACGACTTTCAGAATTCCGGATGGTTTCTTCGAGTGGTTGGTCATGCCTTTTGGGCGGACCAATGTACCCGCATACTTCGTGGACTTAATGAGTTGTGTGTTTAGTGAGTATCTAAATAAATTCGAGGTGGTTTTTTAGACGATATTCTAGTTTTCTCGAGGAGCGAGGAAGAGCACGCCAGGAACTTAGAGGAAGTTCTCAGTACTCTTTGATTGCATCAACTTAAGGCTAAATTTTCTATGTGCAATTTTTAGAGGAAGAATATTGTAAGTGTCATTACGGGAGAAAGGAAGTAAGGTTCCTAGGGCATGTAGCTTCCGAGGATGGAATAACGTTGGACCTCGCTAAAGTTGTCGCGGTTAAAGATTGGAAAGCCCCTAAAAATGCGATAGAGGTAGGGGTTTCCTTGATTGGTTGGTTATTATAGAATTCATTAAGGACTTTGCACGTACTTGTCTAACAAAGAAAAACTTGGCTTTCGCTTGGAGCATTGATTACCAAGATGCATTCTAGAGATTGAAGAGGGCTCTGACATCAGCCCTTATTCAGACTCTTCCCTATGGTAGCAAGGTGTTTATGGTCTACATGGATGCTTGTGGCATAGGATAGATGCAGTGTTGATGCAAGAGGGTAGAGTGGTCTGCTATGGAAGCAGGCAATTGAGATTTAACGAGAAGAACTACCCCACCCACGACTTGGAGTTGAATGCAATAGTTTTCACACTTAAGTCTTGGTGACACTATCTACTTGGAGAGATATTTGAGCTATACATGGACCACAAGTCGCTCAAATATTTGTTCTCGCAAAAGGATCTCAATTTTAGGCAACAATGATGGAAGGAGTTCCTTGCGTCCTACGATTTTGAGGTAGCTTATACCCCAAGAAAGGGTAATGTAGTTGCGGTCGCATTGAGTATGTAAAGAATGACCTTGAGTCCTTTGTTCGTAGAGAGGCAGAGCTTGAAGTTTATTTCAAACTTTGATTTAAGCCGTCTACGGATTTTACGCTTGGTTTGTTGGCATCATTGGAGGTGCGAGCTACTATTATGGAGCGCATTGGATCTACACAACGAGAGGATTAGCAGTTGACAGACATCTTGGATAGACTTAGTGGAGGATAGGCCTATAGTCACCTAGCTAGATATTCTACGGACGAGAAAGGGTGGCTAAGACAAGATGGGAGATCGTGTTTTCCCAAAGTTGGGGATCTGCAGAAATAGGTTTTGAGGAGACTCATCACTCTCGAGTGACTATTCATCTGAGAGATGACATGATGAATCGAGACATGAAGAAAGTTTTTCATTGGACTGGCATAAAGAAAGATATGGCAGAATTCGTGGCCCGGTGTTAGATTTGTCAAGAAGTCAAGGTTGAACAAACGAAACCCGGCAGATTTCTTCATCCCTTAAATATCCTACTATGGAAATGGGAAAGCGTCTCTATGGACTTTATTGATAGAATGCCCCGATCGAGGAAGGGCAACACGAGTATATGGGTTATAGTGGATAGACTTACGAAGAGCGCTCACTTTATTCCAGTCAAAAACAAGAGTACAGCAGCTTAGTTCGCATCAATATACCTTAGAGATATCATCCAACTTCATGGGGTAACTTCCAATATAGTAAGTGCCCATGACCCCATCTTTATAAGTTAATTTTGGAGGAGCTTGCAAGAGGCCCTAGGCACACAGTTAAGACTGAGCACAACTTATCAATCTTAGACCAATGGACAAACTGAGAGGGTTAATAGAGTTCTTAAGGATCTATTGAGACTGTGTATACTAAACTCCGGAGGGACTTAGGAGGAACATCTCCAATTTGTTAAGTTCGCCTACAACAACATTTACCAGTCAAGCTTAGGGATGCCCCCCTTCGAGGCACTCTATGGACGACCATGCAAATCGCCGACATGTTGGTGGGAGTCTATAAACTAACTTCTACTTGGGCCAGAGATGATTAGAGAGACATCTAAGAAGATAGACCTCATTCAATGAAGGATGAAAGAAGCACAAGATATGAAAAAGTCATATGCCGATAAGAGAAAGACTGACTTGGATTTTAAGGTAGGAGATATGATCTTTATCCAAGTATCACCCTTAAGAAATGTAGTTCGATTTGGCTCAGTAGGGAAATTGGCACTAAGGTTCGTAAGGCCATTTCCTATAGTTGAGAGGATAGGCCAAATGGCCTACAGAGTTAGACTACTAGTAAGGCTGGCGGGAGTTCAGAACGTGTTTCATGTTTCCCATTTGAGGAAATGTCTACATGACTCAGTGAAGGTAGTAGAGCCAAGTACGCTTGAGAATGTTGAAGTTGAGAAGGAGGCTTCAGTTAGGAAAGTTCCTACCCTTATTCTTGAATCAGAGGTAAAAAAACTACGTAATAAAGAGAAAAAGTTAGTGATGATGCAATGGGGAGAAGATCGAGGCTATACGACATGGGAACACGAAGACAAGATTCGTGCTTCTTACCCTTTTCTCTTTGAGAGTACATTCTTAATTTCATTCTAAGTTTTTGAGTTCAAATTTGTTTATCCATATAATTTGGATCATTGATCCTTAGGTAGAATCCTATGTCTGAAAACAAGTGTTTGAGGCATGTTATGTTTGATGATTGCAAGCGGATGCAAGTGGTTGCTAGTGGTTGCCAGTGGATGCATATACGCACATTAGGTTCAAGATTGGCTCAAGCACTTACATATTGCATATGGATGTGTGTGCATTTTTGTATTTTCTTTGGATGAAAATGGTTGAATGATCACATGGATGTTGCACTGTGATGAATGATTGTGCACACATGTAGAACATATATATATTATTTGGGTTATCTGCATACATATTGGATTCATGGCACAAACATGTATTGCATTAAGGAGATCAACTAAATTAGTGGACCGCCTGATTTTTGCATTACTTTAGGGACATATACACATAACACCTTTGAATATGTTCATACAAAACATTAGAAATTTTAAGCACAATAGGCGCCTTTGGATTAGGGCTGTCAATTGGGTGTTTCAGGTCAAGTCGGGTTCGGGTTGATTTATAAATGGTTCGGGTCAACTTGTTTATTAAACGGGTCATTTTTTCCCCAACCCTAACCCGACCCATTTATAAACGGGTCAACCCAGTCTGACCCATGTAACCCGTTTAACTAAACGGGTCGTGTCGGGTTGGGCTTACCTGTTTGACCCATTAGCAAATATTACCGATTAATATAAATAGCAAAAGAACCAAATCACCAACAGACAACACTATTATATAATCACCAACATGCAGCAAGTTACAAAATCTCCAACAGGCAACAAGTTACAAAATCACCAACAGGAAACACATATATAAAGCATGAAATCACTATATCCAAAAATAATTCTCCATACATAAGAATATGTGATCATACTGCATAGATAAAAGACTAACAGTATGGAAGAGATACAGTTGTTATAAGTAAAATATAACTAACAACATGCGAGGATAAATTAGTAAAATATAACAACTTACACAAGAATACTTGAGTATATTGATTACTACATACATAAAAGACTAACACTAATAGCATACATAAAAGACTAACACTAATAGCATACATAAAAGACCAACATTATGGAAGAGATACATCATATAATCGGGTCTAGTGGATCAAAATAGGGTTAGCGGTTCAACCCTAAACCCACCCGTTTATAATCATGTCAAATTCGAGTTGATCCGAAAATGACAGCCAACTAAATGAGTCGGGTTGACCTGCTAATTTTCATGCGGGTTTCGGGCCGTGTAGAAAATTGACAACCCTACTATGGATGTAGATTTTGAGTAATAACATTCTTCTTAACTTAAAGATTTCGGTGATGAAATCCTTTAAGGAGGGGAGAATGTAACACCCCATATTTTTATACACAGTAATTATATAAAAAAGAAAATAAAATGAATATTAATTAGCTAAATATTCAGAATTAGGTAAAATATGCTTTACCGTTCCGTCTATTATGAAATTTTTGTTCAGATAGACCCTTGGTTTTCGTAAATTGGATTAAATATGAAAAAGTTATGGACTTAAGAAGATTGCACTAAAATATATAAAAATTATATACATATAATAGACAATGCAATAGAAAGCAATGGTAAATGGGCGACCCACCCATAGCTGGGTCGACCCCTGGGTCGGCCCATGTCTAATGTAGGTCGACCCTAGGATAGACACGTGTAAAGGTGGGTCGACCTACCTGCATGTAGAGGTAGGTTCCTGAGATCGAATCTGGATTATTTTCTTCACCATATACGTGCACTGACTCAACATTAAGTCTACGGTTTGATATATAAACCTAAAATCTAATGGTTTAGGATTATCCTATGTAATATATGAATAGGCCAGCAGCCTCATTGTTTTCTTCAAACAAGCATTCTTCATTTTTTCTTCCTCCAACCTATATTCTAAATAAAAATACGAAGATGTTGAGGTGCTACCTAAAAATAGATTAAAGAGGATAATTCCAATTTTTCTACAATAAATCTAAAGAGGAATTTCTTCAACAACAACAAAGTAAAAGAGATATTTTTCTTAACTTCAATCCAACCACTGTGATTTCTAGTTATTTTCAAATTTGATAATTAAATTGTTTTTTGACAGTGAATAAATATGAATCTGAAATCATACAGTGTTTATACGTTTATATGTCACCATTTCATTATCAAAGTTTTTCAGTTATTATCAGTTGCATATATACCTTATTATCCCTTTTTCTGTCTTGATTTTATTTACATTCTAATGCCTACTTATTCTATTTATGTTTTCCTGAATCAAATATATATTTTTCTCCTTCTCCATTTATTTTGCACTATACCTAGGCCATCAAATGCCGAAGCTATTCACGTTGGGATTGCATAAATTAGATTAAGTTGGAATAACTTAAAATGATAGTAAAAAGGAGAATTAGGCATATTGAGACATGAAATCCAATGACTTTGTAATTGGGATAATATGCTAAACATGTTAATCTGAGTAGTTTGAAGTTAATTTAATAATTAAGCAAAAACATGTTGGAAGAATCATATGTAATTAAGTAAAATGAGTAACTTAATCTATACATATATATATACATACATCCAAGCATGTGCTTGTTTGCGGAAGGGGTTGTACACAGAATAACATTTATAGGAAATGTCATTTACAACCATGCTTATCATTGAACTTAAACCTGCTAAGTTATTACTTGTTAATTAATAAGCTAAGAGGTCCCACGTTTTGTTGTTGGTATCTGGTTTTAGGACTCTTAAAATCCTAGTTTAGGGCACAACCCTAGGGGGTGGCTTGTGTCAATCTTGTTTTGTGGAACCTGTATCAGTTAGTATCCCTTCTAGCATCTTAGAGAGGGGCCTCGCACTAGGTAGGGGCCAGGTCACGCTTTATTGAATTTTATTGTAAGAGGTTCAAAGGTGGAAGGTGGGTAAGCCCTTTCTGGGGGAGTCATGAGCATGCATGGGTCGATGGGGGAATATAAAAAGTTGTAACACCAGTGAATAGGTTTGTGTCTTATAAGTTGTCGGGTTAGAAACAGATACACCATACTGCCGGGGTTGGCACAAGATATTCGTGTAGTAGGGAGCTGATTGCATGGGTAGTAATTGGGGTAACACTTAATCTTAACATTCGTCTAGTGGTGCAGTAAACTTGATACTTGGGATATGATTGAGAAGCGTACATGATCTTTACCTTATCTTGTTATCATGTTATCTCGTTCACTACGTACTTGTCTGTTTACTATAGTTTCATATTCAACATTCTTTACCTATCTTAATACTTTCTGTCTTATCTTATTGCTGAAAATCACTGGAACTCGCCAGACTTTTTGTCTGACGTATTTTGTTTTCCTTCTCTCTCTCTTCCTTCCCCACTCAGGTTCTTAGGGTGGTAGTTTTCAGCAGTTAACGTGATTTCTTTCAACTTGGATCCGGACTTCTTCTGACTAGACGTACCACTTTGACTATTGTTCTATTTTGTTATGGCTTTTAAGGAGGGATATGAATTTATAGTTTTGTACTTTGACGTTTGGTGTTATGAGACGGATGATTTTAATTAAGGTTTTTGGTATTTGAAACAATGTGATGTGGTAATTAGTTTGGAATGATGCTTTTTTAATAATAAAAGTTATCTTTTTCGCTGCATATTTACATCTCTCTTGTGAATTTTAGTTATTGTTTACCTATTGTGCTTCACAAAACTTAATGCATCCTCATTTGGATGACATTAAGGGATGTGGGGTGTCATACCCATGGTCTTTTCTAGTTTTTGTTGTTGATATCTTGTTCATAACAAAATTATTCTTTAGAAGTAAAAGTAGCAGTATACACTTTGGATTTAAAGTTACTAACTTTTTCTCTTGTAATCATTGGATGTGCAGTTTGTGTTGGCCTTCTAACATGTTCATTATAACTTGTGTTATCCTGATTTGTATTGGATTGATTACTGTCATTTCCTTGACTTACATTTTCTGTTTTTACTTCTATAGAGGATTGATTAGGTTGATCAAATTGTTTAGTTTGTTCATGACCTGATTTTCAAAGCACTATGAGTTGTTGATTAAAGTGATCTGATCTATCATCAGCTTATTCATAATCCTAATCACTTATGCATAGAGGTATGATTGGTATAGAACTCTTTGCATTGTATACCTTCGGTATTTTTGAAATTTCTATACCAGAAAGAGGAAGCACACCTTTGTTAAAAATATCATGTATGCTCACAAATAGTAAATCATTTTTTCCTAAGCATTCGTATCCCTTTTGCTCACTAGCATATCCAATATATATGCATGGGACAAACTTAAAACTTAACTTGTGTGTTTTATAAGGTTTTAAATATTAGAAATATAAGCATTCAAGGGCTCTTAGTCCAATATAATATGGTTTTACATTGTATAAAACTTCCATTGGACTTTTATTTTTCAGTATTATGGTCCGGCACCTAAACTATAGTACTTAAAGCATTTGGCAAAAATTTCATTAAAAATGAACTTTGTGCTAACAATGTAAGAGCATATTTTACAATTTGTCTATGTTTTCTTTCTATTAAAGCATTTTGTTCTGAAGTATGTAGACAACTTAACCTATGAATGATTCCTTTCTTTTGAAGGATATCATTCAATGGTTTGAATTCAATACCTCCATTTGTTTGTAAATAAAATATTTGTTTCCTAATTTCCCCTTCTACTTGACTAGTCAAATGAACAACTACTTAATATGGCTCTGACTTGGTTTTCATAAAATAGATCCATGTATATTTGGTGTAAGAATCTACAAAAATATGTAATAATTGAAATCATAATCAAAATTTATTGGTGTTGGATCCTATAGGTCAATAATAACTAACTCAAGCGGCTTTTTATATATTGTTTGAGAAATTTGAAATGAAAGTTTGTGATTCTTACCTATATATTTGACAATAAGTGCATAATATGGTAAAGTTATGTTCACAAAAGAAATTATATTACTTGGTAAAACCTATTTTACACATTGGGATGACCTACTTGACATGCCTTGAATCAAATAATTTTGTCTTTTCATTGAATTTAGACAAATAACAACTTCTTCTCTTTCTATCGGCCCTCCAAGGATTAACAACGTTGAACTTGTACTGACCATGATCGACTTTACCTATAAATGAATGCATTAGTAACTATATATTTAACTCGACAATGATTAGGATGAAATTCAAAATAGACACTATTATCTTCAGCAAACTGAGATACACATTGAAGATTCTTCTTTATGTATGGTACTCTTAGTAAATTGTCAAGATACAATTGTTTTTTTTACATTTAAGGCTGCCAAGTCAATGTGTGTTATATTAATATTCTTACATTGGCCATGTGTATGAATTGTTTACCTCTATACCAAGATTTAGTTTATCAAGATAGTTGGCGATGTGATTTGTGGATCTTGAGTCAGGATACCAATTGTCATCACCCAGATCTTCTGGTTTGACTTATTGAATTCTTCTTGAGTAGTCAGATTATGTAATTGTTTACTTTTGAGGGCCACACTTGGGTTATTTTTTCTTTATTTATTTTATATGACCTGCTATATAACTTTAGCTAAACCTGAAATAACACTTTACTTCTATATGACCTACTTTTTCGTAGATCTAACACTTAGGTCTACTTTTATTATTGTTCCTCTTCCTCTTGACCTATTTGAGTAGCGACCTATTTGACTTTGTTGATCACTTATGCTACATTGATTTCTATTTTTTGTTATTTTCTACCTAAATGATTGGTAAGTCTAGCAGTTGAGATTTCTTGTTTTTAATTCTTGCCTCGTATGCAAGTAAAATTGAGTGCACATCCTTCGCTGAACATAACACTTCCTAAGAGTAGATCAAAACAACAACTGCTTCGTTATCATCATTAAGTCCATTCAAAATTGTCATTATTTGTTCAGATTCTATAGTTTTTGCATACTGCCTCTAAAAGATCACATGTAGATTTAACTTTTGCATGATACTGCCTTATGGGTTGATTATCTTTCTTGAATTCTGCAATTGTCTTTGGCAAAATCCTTGTAGCAGATTGACTATTAAATATTCTCTCAACGATTGATCAAACTTAATTTGGAATTTTACACCCGTTTACTTGTGACAATAAGTTTGCACTTTGCACTTATGGAAGAAAGTAACCAAAAACTTATAAGTCTGTCATCTCTATGATATTTATCATATTCTTCATTGTTGACTACTATGTTTTTTGTATCAATGATAAATTTTGGAGGAATTGGTAAGGTTCCAAGCATATACCCGTCAAACCCATATCCGTGAATGATAGTTTCAACTTGAAGCTTCTCGAGGAGATAATTATTTCTTTAAGATGAAATGTAATCAGTTGGCTTTATGGGCTTATCGCCATTTTAACCAATTGGTTGGTAGTGGTTACAATGTGATTTTTGATACCATCAATGTCTCTTGAAGTTGATGAATTGTTTCTTCATCCATGGGGTTGTCAACAGTGATGCTTCTTGATAAAAAAGAGATATCTTAATCTGAATTTGTTACTTCGATTTGAGATTTCAGAAGTTACTGCACAATCGGGTTTAATGCAATCTTGATAAGATTAGATGATAATTTCAGTTTTGGTTGAATCAATGTTATCTTTCTTGAATCTTTTTGACAAACTTCGAAAATGTCACTTTCCTAATTGATTGTGATGATTTCTTGATCAAATGCTAAATTTCAGATTGATTTTTCCATTGGCTTAATAATGTATTTCTAATGCGGCCAATGAACTTGACAAGGTGAAAAAAATTCTTTGTTAAATTTTACACTCTTAAACGAAGAATTTATTAATCTCCGATGAAAGAAGTCCAAACGATGATAATTTTCTTATGGATTAGATTTCAAAAAAAAAAAAAAAATCAAACAATCGTAATTTATTTATAGTTGTGATATGATATTAAGAATTAAGCGCTAGTACTATGTAAGAGTTTTTCGTGTATTTGTATGATTTGAATTGAGATTGTGAACAGTTTATTTGACAAAGTTGTATTGATTGATAGAATACATTCTCTTTACTCATAATCTGAAAAAAAAGATTGGGTACATCACCACACACACACACACACACCCACACACACGCACGCACATGCGCGCGCACACACACACACACATACACACACACACACACATATATATATATATACACATTATGTATTTGGGAATAAACCCATCTTTTTAGCATAACCCCTCTGCTCTTCTTCTAAATAGCTTAGGGTAATGTTGTGTACTATGTATTTGGGACAACCGTATTCTCTTAGCCACGAAAGGTGAGAATTTTCGCTTACGACTTACATTTTCATGTGCGAAAAAAAATGCCAATTGAAATTATGTGGATTGAAATGTTTGCATATGTGTACGATATGGTAGTAGTTATTTAAATTTTTGGTATATTAGTAACTGACTTGAATTTATGTTATCGCACATATGTACATTTGTTACACACATGATATGTTATGTTTGATATTGACACGTACAACATGATATTAATTTGCTATTTGATATACATATTTTGTTATGTTTTATTATTCTCACACTGTAAGTTTCCTATAAATTAGAAAAATCATTATGGGTTAAAGTAGTATATATACCTCAATTACAATACTGTTTCTAATTTGAAGTTGAGATAACGGGTTTAAATGAGATATGCCTAGTAATTTAATTCAACGGGCTGAAATGATACATACTTGATTCACTTGACCATACGACATAAAATTATTTATGGACACCGTTGGTCAAGTAAAACTAATTTTTCAAATTTTATAAGTATGCATTGATTTTGAAATTAAATTTAAAATACTAAGTTTATATTATTGTTAGTAATATTTAACTTGAATTTATGAATTTAAGTTAATGCTAATTTAATGGAAGGATTTACTACAATTTTAAATTGAATTTATTATTTAAAAATAACTTATAAATTTAATTAATATTTAATATTTAAATTTAGGATATAATATTTAAATTTATGATTTAACATTTAAATTTAAGATTTAATTTAAATTATTTTTATAATGTAAGCTAATTTAATTAAATTAAATTAAATTAAATATAATTTAATAGTAAAAATTTAAATGTTTAATTCAATATAAAAGATTTATTTAGTTTTAAAGACTTGTTTTAAAATTTAATTTAATATAATTTAATTTAAATTATTAATTCAATTTAATAACTTTAATAAATTTAGTTTAAAAGAAAGACTTTAATATTGAGATTTAATTTGTTTAATTAAGTGAATGGAAAATTTGATTTTAATTAAATATTTAATTAATATAAGATTTTAATTGTTAAGTAATTAATTTTGAAGTTGAATAATTTGAATTAAGAAATTAACCTAAAAAATAAACTTTGAATGTTGTTTCGAATTAGATAATTAAATGAAATGGATTTTTAAATGTAAGCTTTAAACCAGATTTAAGTAATGGTTTATTCTTTTTTTTTCCAGTTATAAACTAATATATTAGATGTTTATTGTAGTTTAATTTATGTTAATCTGAATGGGAATTTGAATTCTGAATTTATGGTAAGTTAGATTTTGATATATAGATACTTGGTTTGGGTTGAATTTTTATATTTTAAATTTATTTTATTTTATTATTATTTAAATCAACCATTATACTCAAATTAATTTCCTTCACTATTTTATAATTTTTTAATCAAAATTATTTTGTCTATTACCAATTTATAAATATTTTAATAAACTAATTTTATATATTTTTACTAATAAAATTTTTATCACTATTTTAATAAACTATTTTTATATTTAATTTAATATTTTATATATATTTTTGGCTATTTTAAACAGACTATTTCAAAATATATTTTACTATCTTAAATAAAGTCCTTTTTGAATCTGAGCTATTACGTTCGAATTGATATAGGATAATGATTCCTATTAGTAGCGATATTTGTGATATATAAATCTAATATTGAAATCTGGACTTGATAGCAAACAATTTGATAATATGAAAGTTGAAAACTAGAAAATAAGTTTAACCCTTAATAATTCTGAATAAATGATTACAAAAAATCAATACTTGAAGTTAAATTGATTTAGACTTTGAAATATGATTTTAAATGTAACTAATCACAGGTGAAAAATATAAACATTGGGTAATTAAAGAGACCGGGACTGGATATTGACATACTCTGTGACAATATTACGAATCACTTTCACAACTATGTATGTGGTGGGGAACAGAACGAAGTAGGAATATTTGGCGAACACTACTGGAATTAAATAAGAGAATGACGATGGATAGCCTTGACCTTTAGTCCATAATTAAAATGGGTAAAACAAGAGCTATATCATGACTAAGTAATTTAGCTGCGGATATGTGTTACCACTAGTTCGGGCGTGCATGTAACACCCCGTAAAATACACCTAAAAATATAAATACTAATAATTAATAGAAATGTGCAATTAAATAATAAAATATAAAAGTGCTGAAAAATGAAATTTTGTAGCATTAAGAATTTGGTTACGAAAAGTTTTATTTGGATTCATGGCGAAATTCTGAATTGTTTTCAAATATAATATGTTGAAAATGGTAATCATATGAAGTTACAATCAAATGAAATTAGACGGTAAATGAATATATATATATATATTTTTTTGTGTGTGTGTGGTTTAGTAAATAATATATATATATATATATATATCTAAGAAATAATTAAATTGGATGGATTTGAATTTCAAATGAAGATAAGAATGAGGGACAAAAATAATATACATAAGGAAAGAAATAACCTGATTGAATTAACAATATATATAATTAATATCTCCAGCCCCACATACGCTTATTGGGCGATTCAGCGACCAAGAGGTCGACCTCCCCTCTAGGAGGGGTGTCGACCGCCCTCCTAGAGGGGAGGTCGACCGCTTGGCAGTTGAAATGCCCAATAAGGTTGGGTTTTGGTTAGCTTTTGGGGCTAATTTGTATAAATAGACTGATAGGATTAGATCTTAACAATCATATGGTCCTTGTTTACACAAGCAACTATAAATAGACCCCCAGACTCCATACCCTAACCCTGGCCACTCTCTCTATTTGTGCCTCCACTCTGCCGCCATTGATTCTAGAAATAGGTTTCTTCTTCTTCTACACAACTATTCTTCTTTCTCTAATATTTTCTTATAAAATTTAGATTAGAATATGTACTTGGGATCATAAGAAATATATATATATATATATATATATATAAGAATTTTAATCAATTGTTCTTATGTATATAGATCTCTAGAGTTGGAGTTTACATCAAACATGCACAATAAGGTCATATCTACAACCTTTCCAAACACTATGAGTGGAATTAGTATTTTCTTAGGCATATTCTACATTTGTAGATTACTATATGGATTTTTATGCCTAAGGAGATTTGGTATAACGCCAATACCAAACAACAAAACCCCCAAATCTCCTGTTTTTATATATTTCAAAAGAACTGTCAATTTATATTGGGTTTGTAGATTTTTGTTTTAGTAGCGGATTGAGAACAATTGGGTGATGTACATTTATTTATTTGATTTATGCCTTTTTCTACATCATCGATTCTAATTTTAAAAGGTTTAGATTTGATTAGATTTATTATTTGAATAGGTTTGTGTTTCTGTTCTAATTAGATAATCTGAACGTATTCAGATTTGAAGCTAATCAAATATGAACATTTTTATATGCAACATAAGAAGGGGTAAATTAGATAAATAATGCATTATGCATATGTGTATATATTTACACACACACACACATATATATATATATATATGCATGTATGTATATATATGTATGTATATATGTGTATATATATGTATAACTTTTTTTCTTTTAAAAATGGCGGACTCGAAGGGGGATTCCTCTTCGATACTCCAGCCAGAACCTCCTCCGAAATCATCGACAACTTCACAAGTAACAAATACGATAGATATTAGCTCAAATAAGGATGTTAATAATGGATATATCGGTTCCATTGAAGCAGATTTATTTTCTCCTGAGTATGTCAAACCATCTGAGAACTACATTTTCATTCCTGAAGATACTTATAGAGCTTCTGTAGATTCATGGTCAAATACTATTGCATTTCACCTAGTGGATTTTAAGCTAGCTATGGTTAAATTGAAGGATTATATCTCAAAGGTTTGGCATCCAAAAGGTAATTTCCTGGTTCATATTACTTCAGACTTTCAACATACAGTTCAATTTGATGTAGTAAAGGATTGTTTATCAGTATTGAAAACTTCGACATGCTCGTATTTTGGAAGATTCTGATGGTTTTCAAACGGTGTCCTTGTTATGAATTTGAGAAGTTTCATGCTAATATAGCACAGATCTGGATTAAGGTGTTTAAACTGATATGGAAATGTAGACGAATAAGGCATTTTCGATGATTTCAAGTTATGTAGGGAATCCGATGTGGGTAGATGATATTACAGTTAATAAGAAAATTACTAAGTTTGCTAGAATTTTGGTTGGCATTAATTTGGAAGATAAGTTGCTTGACCAAAAACTTATTCTATTGCATAATGGTACTAAAAAGGAAATTACAGTGGAATACGAGTTTGTTCCTTTTATATGTGATAAATGCAAATTTTTTGGGCATAAATCAGATGTTCATGAGATAAGTAAGGAACATGCTTGGACTTCGGATCAGAATGCTAATGCCACGGGCGCTAGTAGTTCAGGAACAAATGATAGGAAATCAATTCTCCAAATGATGGTACTAATAGGGAAGAAGTAGATTTAGATTTTTTTTTAAATTCCGAGCTCCCTCATAATATCCTACCCCAAAATCTGAATCATGTAGCTGATAATATTGCCAAAGAACCTCCATTAGAGGAACATAACGATGTATCAACTGGAATAACAAAGAATACATAATACTTAGTACATTTAAAACGTAAAGCCAAGGCCACTTCCGTTGCTCCTCCTAAAACAGATTTAAGGAGCAACTCTTCTATCAAATGACAATAATAACTTGGAATGGTTAAAGGGCGGAATTCACCTCAGCGTATGTGAGATGTTTCTTCCTTGTTGACTAAATTCAAACCAACTATTGTTGGTTTGTTAGAAAATAAGTTGAATAATGTTAATTTGCAAGTGTTTAGTAGGTTGCTTCCTAGAAACTGGGTTTTTCTGCCTTGTGATGGTACTTCCTTTTCTGGTAGAATATTATTGTTATGGAATTCTGATGTATGGTCGATGAGTGTGATTTCTTCACCATTTTAACATGTTTCTGTTAATGCTACAAATGCTGGGGGTCTATCAATTTACTTATCAGTAGTATACGCTAGTAACAACTATATGGACAGACAAAATTTATGGCAACACATTATACAAGAGTCAACTGTTATAAGTGATGAGTGGGCTTTAATGGGTGATTTTAACAATTCAACTTCACATTTGGATAAGAGGGGAGGATTACCTGTGACATTTCAGCAAATTAGAGCCTTAAATAACTGTCTTTCACAATCTGGTCTGATTGAAATAAAAGCTTCAGGGTTTAATTACATATGGATACAAAGAGGAATGGCTAATAATCTTAATAAAAATTTTGTTAACCATGATTGTCTTCAAAAATTTACTGATATGAATGCTTTATCCTTATCTCAGTTTTCCAGTGATCATAATCTAAAACTCTTGGATCTCATTGTCTCTTCTACAATGAAGGGTTGCCTTTTTTGGTATTCAAATGAATGGCATGCAAAGAAGGTTATGGTGAATGTATTCAGTCTAGTTTACAGTTTAAAGGATGGGGTTTTGCGAGTTATATTTTTTTTACAGAAATTAAATGCTTGCAAACTGGAATTAAACAGGTGGAACAAAAATAGGCTAAAGATAATGCATCACTTCTAGAAGCTGAAGCTTTGTACAAATAAAGGGAAAGTGCTTGTGATTTAAATCCAGAGGAACTGTCATTATATGAGAGCATGTTAGAAGCTAAACAAGCTTTTGAAGTTCAAAAGCAATTAATTACTGGAGTTACAAGCAAAAAGCATAAGTTTCATGGCTTCAAGATGGAGACACTAATTCAAAGTTTTTTCACTCTAAAATGTCGTCTAGTGTAACAACCCAGAAAATCAGAACCAATTTAAAAAATTTATTTTCACTATTTTATTGAATTTTGAATAGTTGAAATAATTTATTTTAATTAAAATTGATTAAAAATTTATTCAAATCGAAGTTTGAACGAATATATTTAATTTAATTTTAAAAGGAGTTAGAAATAGTGCGGTAGTTTGATAATTTGAATTCAAACTTTGACTGACTGTACAGGATGCAAAATAAAATCGAATTTTAGTGAAACTAAAAATATTTAAATCTGTTTAGTAATATCTTTCCAACGAAACCAGAAAATTGAAATTTCATAGCGGGAATCAAAAGTTATGGTCGGTTGAATTTTCAGAATAGTCGCTATGGAATTTAATGTAATATATGGCCCGTATAAATAGCCATTTTTCAAACGATCTCCGTTTTCGACGAAACCAATTTTTTTGGATCTGGAATGTCAAATTATTACAGGATTCCAATTTTCATAATTTTTGGAATTAATATGTGAGCGTGGCAAAAGAAAATGTGTTTTGATAGTTTCAGTTAATTTCGATCACTTGAAAATGGCCATTTTTCCAACGGTCTCCAAATTCGATAAAATTAGTTTTGTTGGGACTGTATTGTCAAAACATAGCCAGATTTATTTTTGAGGAATTTTTAGAGTCAGTCTATGGCCCCGGTAAATTAAAAAGTTCGATCAAATTAAATAATTAAATGTTTTATTATTTAATTTGAAGAATAACTGACTGAAACAGTCGAATGGGTCTACGAGACATATCCCATTATGTCCGGAATGGGGGTATTTAGCTAGAGGAGACACTCGTTGGGTTTGATTTGGAGTTAGAAGCAATATAGAAATTTAAATGGAATTAAATAAAAATAAAATAAATAGAAATACACTTAAGAATACGGTTATATACGTATTTCGTATTCTCCTAAAAACCCTAATACATCAGCCGCCGTATACTCTCGTTCAATGGCGTGGAACATTCAAACCTTCCCCCATTAAAATCTTTTGATTCGTTCTATGAATTTCAACGATTCTTGAGGGAATATTGAAGAAGGAGTGCTCTTCACATCCGTACGGCGAGATCATCTGAAGACCTGTATTTCGCTTGAACTGGACATGTCAACCGCCGCCTGTATTTCTGCTCGCGAACAGAAGCCCTAGGTTTGAAGAAAACCGTGAATACCGCGGCCTGTATTGGTAAGGAAGAAGATGAAGTTTTAATTTCTAATTTAATTCCTTAATTAATTTTTAAAATTGTCATCAACACATAAATTGTCATAACTCGTTCGTTTCTTATCAGAATTCGACGAAACTGAAAGCGTTGGACTTGTGACGACGAGATCTACTTTTTAAAACTGACCGGAGAATTTTTAGAGCTTGTTACAATTTTTGGCGTACTCAAATCAAGGTGAGGTATCTGAAATCGGAAATAAAATAAATAAACTTATATTAGGATGTAGACGGAGTTTAGAAACTCCCGATACCCATCGTCCACAGACCATGGATGACTTGATTGATTTGTGATATGTGATTGGATGAATTTTGGTGTTAGTTTGTGGTTGAAAAAAAAATTGAAATTGATTGATATCGTGGAAAAAATTCGTCTGCATATGAAGTAGATTGTTGTAATCCCTCTTGTCAAAAGCTGCAAGGCTTTAAGGTAGAGCGAGGAGCCGTACATCGGGACGGTGTCGGTTTTATTTACCCTGTCGTTATGCTGTCGAATTTTTCTGAAATATTTTTGTGTTGTAAAATATTTATGTTATTATATAAAATTGTTTACATTAGATTATATATATATATATATATATATATGAACATGAAAATGATCAGTATATGTAGACATAGAACTCATATTTTTGTTGTAAGTCAAAATGGTCAATTGTTGAAACAAAATGTATAAACATTATAATTTATATTTTAATGTTAATGACTTGGATTTTCGCCCGGACCTAATCGAGCTCTAAGTCGACCAAGACCGTTCAAAACCCGAATACGTTAACTTTGGGCATCAGAACAATAACATAAGACTTTTATAAACTTTATTATAATGCAACATCAGGGTACAGAATATCAGAGTACATCGAATATAATCATACAACAGCGAAAGATAATTTACAACAAAACTTAATACAATGCAGCGGAAGACTTTCATGCTCTGGACATAGCTTTAAGCTTCGATCCAGAATCCTACTCAAATAAATATCTGCAAAGCAAATCACTCGACTGCCCGTGTGGAAAAGAGGGCACCCAAGTTTGCAAAGTGAAACAAACTACGAGTCAGTCATGGGACTGGTATGAGAAATCTTACTTAACCTATTTAATAATAAGGCTAATCACAGGACCACGCCGCTAACGCGGGACGGGTTTACTCCATTAGATTGCTAGTGCATAAACAACAACCATAAATAAACTTATGGATCTACAATGCATCATACAACATGCAAATCCTTATTCTACCCATTTGGGCTTAATCCGTAAACTTAGATTTCAAAATCCAATTCACTTTACAAAAATTATTTCTTTGGAATTTATTTCCCGATTTCTTTTATTTCAAATCATTTGAAATATATATCTAGCTTTTATAATAAAGTAGATTTCACTTCGGGATTTCAAAACAAAACATTTGGAAATATGAATTCCAAAATGTAACAATGTATACAAACAAGTATGCAACTAAATATCGGTCATGTTCCCTCAGGACCGGGCAGTACGCACCCTAACCGAACCAATATATATATATATATATATATGTGTGTGTGTGTGTGTGTGTGTGTGTGTGTGCGCACCTAACGGCTGCATTGACAATGCACCATCCCACCAATTGGGGAAGACATGCATGCCCTTGCACTGTTAGTCAATTACGGGTCACCCGCATCTTCAGCCACATACTTGATAAATCATTTTATATCCCGAAGTAGGGAAAATCATTTCACAACTTAATCACAAGTATAATCAAATCTATATAGATTTTTACTTACAAATCATTTCGAAATCATCGGGTACAGTCCTCGAAATCCTTTCTGTTTTGTAAAACATTTTATAAAACATTCCCTATCCAAAATCGGGAATACTATACTTTTTTACTTAAGAAATCACTTTTCAAAATCATTCATTAATTTTGAAATAAACAACATCGCTAACCACCTTATAGTCAAATCGTGAAGTGTTTCACAAGGTGTTAGCATACATATATTCTACCCACCCCAATGCTAAATGTAAAAACATATTTTGCTCATAAACTGGTCGAGCACAATCCAAACAGTCAATCCATCACAATCAATATCAGCAACCAAGTGTATTTGGTTCAATCACATTTCATGTTTTACATATACAATAAAAAGGGAATTTTTATTGTAAACATATTTTCTATGTTGCTTATGACAAATAAAAAAGAAAGATTTGTATTGTCATAACATTCTTTATGTTGAACATGTTCTATATTTTCTAATGACAAAATAAAAAGACAATTTTGTCTACGTGACATGTTATATAATTCTAATGACAAAATAAAAGATAATTTTGTCTACATGACATATTATATAATTCTAGTGTCAAAATGAAAGGTAATTTTGTCTACAAAACATGTTATATAATTCTAATGACAAAATAAAAGATAATTTTGTCTACAAAACATGTTATATCATTCTAATGACAAAATAAAAGAATTATTTACATAACACTTTCCTATGTTCTCTAATGACAAACAAAAAGAGGTTTTACTTGCATAACATGTTCTACATTTCTAATGTCATATAAAAAGAAGTATTTATTTTCATGACATTTTCTATGTTGCAAATGACAAATAAAAAGGAGATTTTTACTTGTATACAGATTCCTATCTTTAACATAACAAATAAAAGTGAATATTTATTTGTACACAAATTTCAATCTTTAATATGACAAATAAATGTGAATACTTATTTGTTAACATATCTCTATTTCAAAACAATTATCATTTTTACATATTCTATTTATACAATAAAAATGTGGTTTTATTCTTAACATATTTTTATTTTCTATAATGATCATTTTTACTCTTTTCTTATATACAATAAGAATGGGAATATTTACTATTAACATATCTTCATTTCAAACAAATGAACATTTTTAATCCTTTCTACATATACGATAAAAATGTAAATTTTATCGTTAACATATTTTCGTTTCAAACAGATGAACATTTACAATCTTTTCTACATATACGATAAAATGTAAATTTTATCGTTAACATATTTTCATTTAAAACAAATGAACATTTACAATCTTTTGTACATATACGATAAAATGTAAATTTTATCGTTAACATCATTTAACAATTCTAATTTGTTAAACATGACAATTATATTTTGTCCACTCTAATTAAACACAAAATGACATTTATAATTTGTCCATTCTAATTAAACACAAAATGACATTTATATTTTGTCCATTCTAATTAAACACAAAATGACATTTATAATTTGTCCATTCTAATTAAACCCAAAATGACATTTATAATTTGTCCATTCTAATTAAACACAAAATGACATTTATATTTTGTACATTCTAATTAAACACAAAATGACATTTATATTTTTGTCATTTCTATATTTGACATTCTAATTAAACACAAAATGACATTTATATTTTGTCCATTCTAATTAAACACAAAATGACATTTATATTTTGTCATTTCTATATTTGACATTCTAATTAAACATAAAATGACATTTATATTTTGTCCATTCTAATTAAACTCAAAATGACATTTATTATTTCGTCATTTCTATATTTGATATTCTAATTAAACACACAATCGAATCTTGATAGTGTATATAAAAATTTCAAATGCAACAATAATTAATTTTATTTTTTTAAATAAGAAATCTCACAGTGGTAATTATTCCTTTTGAATTTGTAGATAGCTCCGTTTCAGATCTGGTCTGTTTCATTGTGAAGCTCTCATTTTTCTGATTCCAATGCAACTGAGCTTGCTGAATTTGGATCTCGTATGGAATAGTTATGATGTTACAAACATTTTACATTAATTAAAATAATTAAACGATAATTAAATTCAATAATTACACCATTACTTCACGTTAATTCATCTTCCACATCGTTCGTTACTCCATACATCGGCCCCTTTTCAAACCCAACTTCGACCTTGCCATACCCAGAACACACGCCAACCGGAGCCACTTCAACCTGATCCACCATCGCCAATTAGAAGCATCTCATTCAGACAAAGACTTTTGCAGTTATTTGTGTTTGAAAATATTGCGTGAGGGGGAAGGAATTTTTGGATTTGTTTTGGAAAATAATGGCCATTGAAGAAGGTAAGTGGCGGTGGCTCATGATATGAATTAGGGTTTTGTAAATGTTAGGTTATTTATAATATAAATTTTTTTAATTCTTTTATTTCAAAAAAGAAAAAAAGAAAAGGACCGTTTATCCTTATGTTGTATGTTAATAAGAAATTAAATTAACTGATAGGGATGAGGTGTTCATCTATTTAATCTTTATTTCCTATTCAAATATTAAAAAGAAAACCTAAGGAAAGGAAAAAAATAGGAATGTAATTAATACATGATTTATTTAACTAAGATGCCCCTTTGTATTAGGTAAGTTATAAATAAATTAAACGTGGTTTATTAAGGCTGAGGTGGCAATATTTATCTCATATTCAAAATTCAAAAATAAATCACAAAGAGAAAGAGAAAACAAAGAAAATGAATGCATGAGAAATTGTTTGATGCTAATCATTATAAATTTGTGTGTCTTCTTTAATTTCAAAACATATAACATCATAATTGTAGGGAGCATATTTGCACAGACAAGAATAAGGCAACCAAAATGTCTACAAATACATAAAGATAATGTAAATAAGAATAGATATAGAAGGGAATAATATATATATATATATGTGTGTGTGTGTGTGTGTGTGTGTGTGTGGATTGTTTGTTTTTAGAGAAAAGATGACAAGAAAGAAAAACGGGAAAGGAGAATAAGGGGATGAAAACATAATGAATGAGAACATGCAAATGAAATAAGACGCATGAATGTAGAAGTAAGGAAAGAAATAAATGTACACTTAATGGAGAAAAAGGAAGGAATAATATGTGAAAGATGAATGGAAGGTAAGAGTAGTGACATAAGAATAAATAGAAGAAAGATAAAGGAATTAGAATGGGTAGAGGGTGCATTAACTCTTCATGTGTTTTGTCCTAATGTGTTTTTTATTTATTTAAGAATTGTAACATTAAGAAATTAATGAAAGGGAAGGGAGAAAGGTGTAATTCTAATAAAGAAACTTTCTCTCTATTTATTTGTTTTAGTATATTTTTATTATATTTAAATAGAAATGTGTAACATATGTATTAAATAGGAAACAATGAATGCTACATTAACAGAGAAATAGAGTTGAGAGAAATAAGCACTAAATTTGAGGAAACTAGAAAAGGAATAGGAAAGAAAAGTAAACTTGCATGAAATGTGAATGGATAGAAAAATTATTTGTGTAATTTATTTAAAAAAAACTTTTTAAATCCAATAATTTAATTTAATAATGGAATTTTTTTTTCTGACGCATTTTCAAACAAAATTCCCTTAAAATAAAATTTTAAATTGGTTTTGATTTTCCAGGTTGTTACAATCTCCCCCACTTAAAATCTTTTCATTCTCGAAAAGGAACGAAGCTGAAAGTTGTTTAATTAACCAATTTAATTTTCATTTTTTTATTGGTTCCAATAATTTTATTAGTTGAACTAATAATCACACAACACAATCATCAATCAATTAGTTGATTAGCTTTTCATATATATATATATATATATATATAACTTTTATATATTCAAAAATCATATTTTCTAAAATCGAATTGTATATATAATTGCAAATAAGTTAATTATAGACTTGTCACTCTCAACTCATTTTAGGGCATTACTAACCCTATCTCTAATGAGTTTTCTCATTCTAGGATACTACTGATCCTATCTCTAATGAGTATTCTTATTGGATATTACTAATCCAATCTCTGATGAGTCTTTTGTACAGTTCTAACGAGTCGTACCCCAAATATTTGAGCTAACCAGAGCTCTGATACCAACAGTAACGACTTGGATTTTCGCCCGGACGTAATCGATCTCTAAATCGACCAAGACCGTTCAAAACCCAAATACGTTAACTTTGGGCATACAACACATCAAAACAATAACATAAGATTTTTATAAACATTATAATAATGCAACATCAGAGTACAGAATATCAGAGTACATCGAATATAATAATACAACAGCGGAAGATAATTTACAACAAAACTTAATACAATGCAGCGGAAGACTATCATGCTCTGGACACAGCTTTAAGCTTCGATCCAGAATCCTACTCAAATAAATATCTGTAAAGCAAATCACTCGACTATTGAACTCAGAACCTCTCATATACAAGTCACATGCTCTAACCAAATGAGCCACTAAGGTTACCGGATCAGATAAAAGATTTGAAAAATTATTTTCAAAACGGTTTCAAAAGAAGCATTTCCAAAAGAAAAGTTTTATTTTAAAGGCATATTCACCAACGCCATATGCACTATCTTTTGATCCTCTGTTTGAATCCTTGTTTCCTTCTTTTCTGAGTCTCCGAGGCTCCTGGCTTTCTGGGAGGTAACCTCATCGCGACATGGTTTCGTAGGCTTGATGAGACTACGACATCTGTCAAAGGGTGAAAAAGTGCCCAACTTCGATATATAGCCGCAGTAGTTTCACCAGCGGCTAATTTTCTTTCAAGCTTTGTAGGGTTTTCCGTGCGATGGTGGCAACTTTCGAGAGACTTGTCAACATGTTACACAAGGATGGTAAAGATGAGAATGAGGGAGTTTGGCTAAGGAGCACAACCCAAGGATGAGAAACTCATGGATATGTACTTGGTTCACAAAGGAGGTAAAAAGAAAGAGGTATAAGTGGAAGAATCACAGGACAAGAATGGAAGAAAGAATAGGAGGGCAAGTGCATGCTTTCACCGCCAACGTACCTGAGAGAGAGATAGTAAAGTTTCTATTGAAAAAGTTTAGTTTTTCTTTTAGATCGTCCGGTTAGTACTCTTTTTGATTTTAGCGCTTCACATTCGTTTATATCTGCTTCCATAGTTGAGTCTCTACACCCTAGTACTTGTATAGTAGAAGATCCCATTATTGTCTCAAATCCAATTGGTGGTTCGGCTCATTTATCTTTTGTTTGTAAGGATTTCAGAATAGTTATATTAAGTATTGTGTTTAAGTGTAATGCTTATGTTTTTAGTTTCATGGGTTATGGGTTGATTCTAGGCATGGATTGGTTAGCAAGTAATTGTGAAAGGAGGGTAGTTAGACTTTTGACTTGCCTCGGGAATACCCTCGAGATTTCATGCGATTCTAAGGGATCAGTTCGGCTTAGCTACCTAGAATCACTTGATGCATCTATCGACGATTTGCGATCCGTTAGAGTAGTCTATGAGTACGCAAATGTTTTTGATTTGGTTAGGGATTTTTCCCCTAAAACGGGATATAGACTTCCGCATATATCTAGTTGACAATGCAAAGCCAGTTGCATTACCTGTACGACACATGACTCCAAGGGAAAGGAAGGGCTCAGTAAACAAGTAAAAGAGTTACTTGAGAAAGGGTTCATAAGGCGAAGTATTTCTGAATGTGGTGCTCCAGTTGTTTTCCCTACAAAGGCGGATGGCTCACTTCGCTTGTGTATAGATAATATTTTGGTTTTCTCTAGAAGCGAGGAAGAGCATGCTCTACATCTTAGAGAAGTCTTAGAGACCCTACGAGCAGATTAACTCAAAGCTAAGTTCTCCAAATGTCATTTTTAGAGGAAAGAGGTGAGGTTCTTAAGACACGTGGTCTCTAAGGAAGGGATAGCAGTGGATCCTGAAAAGGTGGTGGCAATCCAAGATTGGAAGATTCCTAAGAACGCAACGGAAGTAAGAAGTTTTCTAGGGCTAGCGGGCTAATATAGGAAGTTCATTAAGGACTTTACGATGGTATTAGCCCCACTTACAAGATTGACGAAGAAGAATCTAACCTTTGTTCAGGATATTGGTTGTGATGTCGCTTTCCAACAATCGAAGAGGGCTCTTACAACGGCCCCAGTTTTGACTTTTACCTTACGGTAGTAAAAGGTTTACGGTATACACGGATGCATGCGGCACAGGGCTAGGCGCCATTTTGATATAAGAAGGAAGGGTAAGGTCGTAGCGGATGCCTTAAGAAGAAACAGGTTGACTTCAAGTCCTCTTTTTATGAAAAGAAAACGTTCAGAATACATATCAAACTTCGATTTTAAAACCTTCGGTTAAGTTAGTAGTTGGCATCGCTAGGAGCAAGACCTACGCTTTTGAATTAAATAGGGACTTCACAAAGAAAAGACTCTCAGATAGCTGACGCAATGGATAAGTTAAGTAGAGAAGAGACCTCTAATCACCTTAATAAATACACTTGGTAACATGGTTAGCATCTGTTTATTTTCAAGAGATAGTTCTTCTACATGGAATACCCTCTAGTGAATTTTGGAAGAAGCCATGAGTACGCAGTTATGTTTGAGCACTTCTTATCATCCTTTGACTGAAAGGGTGAATAGGATTTTTGAGGACCTTTTGAGGAAATGTTAGCATGACACAGCATGAGTTGTAGTGCCGAGTATACTAGAAGAAGAAGAGGTGGAACGAGAGGCGACAGTGAAATGAGTTCCAACTTATATTCTGAAAACAGAAATTAAGAAGCTACGCAATCGTGAAGTTAAGACAATCAGAGCACTATGGAGTGAAGCTCAAGAATATGCGACTTAGAAGACTGAAGACTAGATACGCGCATCATACCCTTTTTGAGGGTATATCCTTGATCTCTCTTTTTCTGTAAAGTTTATTTGCATGCTAGTCTTTATCTTTTAAGTATATCCGCTCGGTCCTATCCTCAGTCCTTAGGTATAAGCCAATGGATGTAAACATGTGTTTGAGACATGTTATGTTTGGTGGATGCAAGTGGATGTAAGTGTTTGCTAGTGGTTGCTCGTGGATGCATATACACACACATTAGTAACTAGATCGACTCAATCACTTTCATAATTGCATATGAATATGTGTGCACATTTAATTTAATGGATGTATATTGAATGTGTTATCATATGGATGTTGCATTTGAATGTATGTTTGTGCACTCATATAGAAGTGATATGTATCAATAGGGTTCTTTAGCATACATAATGGACGCATGGCACTATCATGAATTGCATTAAGGAGGTCAACTGAATCAGTAGACCGCCTGATTTTGCATTAGATAAGGACATATACACACACTATGCATATGATCATGAAAGCATTAGAAATGTTTTTTTATAGGACAATGGATGCTTGTGATTGATGGATGAGTATGTGGATGATTGGATGGTAGGATACATTATTCCTAACTTAGAGATTTTGGGGACGAACTCCTTTAAAGGAGGGGAGAATGTAACACCCCGTATTTTCTGTGAATATTAAAGTAACGAATTAAAGAATACTAAAATTTAAAAGTGGGAATTAAGGGAAACGGGTTACGCCATTGCGTTCGTCTCGGAATTCTGCTTGAGATAGAGTCCGAGTTTGCGTAAATCGGACACCGTATGAAGAAGTTATTAAGGTTTGAAGTTTGTATATGCGTAGGGAGAATATATATATATATATATATATATTGGGTTTAGTACTTCAGAAATAGGTCCAGAAAGTCAAAAATGGGTTCGAAATTCAAAATCAGCCAAAACAGGCTGGGCGGGAAAATTCCCGCCAAAGGGTGTCGAGCCCCCTTAAGGGGTGTCGACATAGGTGTCGACCCCCCTATAGGGGTGTCAACCCCAGTGTCGACCCCCCCCCAGATCTGGGAGAAATACTTCGATTTGTATCTGGCTGATGAGGCAGTGACGAATTTCTGAGTCGTAGGGCTACGTGGCGACTTCTGATTGGCCTGATGACGCATTCTCTTGGACTAGATGGTTTGGACGGATCCTATGTTGATCTAAAGGCTCTTAATAATCCTAGACATCTATATATACACTCATAACCCAACCCTAATTCTATTGCTCAAAAGCTATGGCGACGTCATGCTGTTCATCCCCAAACTAGCCTAGCTGTCATTCTTCAACCTAAATTCAAGAAGAAAATTAGAGATCCTCAAATCGAATTAGAAGATTGGTTTTTCTACAACAACAACGATTCAATTATCTTTTCTTAATCCTAGCAAGGTAAGTTCATGTTATTTTCATATTTAAACACCTAATAGTAATCTTGGCATGTAATAAAATGAATCTTAGTCTATGCTTGATGATGTGGCAATCTTTTCAGATTTACCCCTATCTTTCTATTGAATATATGATTTTACATTCCTAAGAAGTTATTATATCGATTCAATCATGCCTATCTTTGTTGAATATCGAATATATAATCCTTTTTGGTTCATGATGTTATTCTTATGCCTGCGATCATGATTGTATCAGCGTATTAAAGAATCTATCTTTGTTGGATCTAAATTTCTTGTATTAGGTCTGTTGTTACATGCCTATTTTTATGCCTATTCTTATTTTATGCTCCTCTCTCTTCCCCTATTTCCTTTTTCTTTTATGAACCTGGGTTACCTTTGAACCTAGGCTGAAATCGTGAAATACGAACGATTGGAATATAGGGAATATTTGGGTATAACCTATTTTGGTGAAATAATTGGGCATAACATATTTGGTGAAATTGTTGGGCATAACTTGTAATTGATATTGGGGAATAATCTATTTGGTAATAGTGGAACATAATTTGTAACTTGTGATTTGGGACATAATTGTTATTGTTGCGAACTTGGGGGAAAATTGAAATATTAAATCTAGATTGGGCGTAACTATTAGGTGGGACGCCAAGCATAATGCATATTGTTATGTTGGGGCATGACTATTATTGCAATTTTGGGAAGATTGGGTGTAACCTATTTTGAGTAATAACTTGTAATTGAATTTGTGGGGCAAAACTTGCAATTGGCTTTGTTGGGCATAACTTGAGAATTGGAAAATGACTAGTTTTGTGAATTTGGGATAATTAGCATATAAAATATAGACTTGGACATGTATGGTGTAACACCCAGTATTTTCTATGAACATAAAAATAACAAATTAAAAAATAATTAATTTGAAAAAGAAGAATTAGGTAAAACGGGTTGCTCCATTGCGTTCGTCTTGGAATTCTGCTTGAGATAGAGTATGAGTTTGAGAAAATCGGACTCCGTATGAAGGAGATATCTTTAAATTAAATATTGCAGCAAAACATGAAAAAGAGGAATGAGAAAAGAATAATGTTTAGCATTGTTCTTAGGTTTGTAAGCAAAAGACTTAGTAGCTCATTTGGTTAGAACATGTGACTTGCATACAAGAGGTACAGAGTTCGATCCCCGCCAGCGCCATATTTTTGCTTTAGGGTAATGGCTTAAAAGTGGCTTAGTGTGAGCGTAGTTCAAAAAGTGGTTTAGTGTGAAAATGGGTAATTGGGAAGATATATATATATATATATATATATATATGACGTGTACGCATCATGTGGCGTACGTTGCACATTTTTGGTTGTCAAGGATTGTTTTTTTAACGTGGCCTTCTCTAATTGGATTTATGACAAATTAAAATTAAGAAAGATTTATTCATGTATAAATAAATATTTATATATGGGTAATTAATGTATACAGTAAAAGGGAAAATCTATATTTTAAGTAGGTATTTATGTTCGGTTGATTGACAATAAATAATAAAAAGAAAAGATGTACATTTGGTACATTAACATTGAAAGTAGAAAGTAATTAATACAAATGCTGAGTCATTCCTGACCTGTTGCTGAGTCACAGGGAAAGCTCTATCTTGTCTAAACGGCCTTGATTGTTTCTAAGATGATCTAACGGCTCTTATTAACATGAAATCCTATAAAAGAATGCCTAGACCTAAGGTTTCTCCACACAAATTCTTTGAGGCGTCTACATGATGTTTCTCTCTATTCTAGCCTCCACCATTAAAATAAATCTTATTCTCCTTCTCTAAAAATAATATATAAATCTAAGACGAGGTTATGCTGCTCAAGTTTTTCAAGAAGAGATTTAAATCAAGTTAAAACTTCAAGAAGGGAATCAAAGGCTAATTCAACGGCTTCGAGCAACGTCACACAAATCATAGCAAATCACCACAATGTTATCTTATTATCCTTTTCTAAAACCGATCAATGTAAGTCAGTTACTTTTTAGATTTGAACACTTAGATTCTTATTGTGACATGTAATTAAATGAATATGAGAAAATGCCTAATCCTTCCATTTGAATCTGTTCTTGTATATGCCTTGGATCTGATTCTCGATTATGGCCTAGAACTTATTGTGGCTAATTGCCAATGACTATGATTATGGGACTTTTTGCCTAAGACTATGACTAAGAAACTGTGGCCTATGAAACTATCGCCTATGACTATGATTCATGACAAAGAGACTATTACCTATGACTATGACTATAAGACTGTTGCCTATGACTATGAATCATAATTTTGAGACTATTGCTTATGATTCATGACTATGAGACTACTACCTATGACTATAATTGAGAAACTATCGTGGTTAGTCGTACATGACTATTGTGGTTAATTACCTATAACTATTGTAGTTAGTTGCTTATGCCTATTCCCATTAACTTATTATGTGCACTTCGAACTGGCATTATGTTGGGCCAAATCACCTATGCCTATTCCCTTAATTATGCTGGATCTCATATTTAGGATGTAACTTGTCTAGTTTATTCCTATTCACTGTTATGTACATTCTGCCTATTGGAACCATTATTTTTGTATTTGGTTCATTTTTGCATGTTTATTCTTTTATGTCAACTCTCGTGCTTATCCCCTATTCCTTTTGTTAGTTTCATTTAATGAGTACTTAGAAACTTGTGAAATCATGTTATACGTACGATTACAGCGCGTGAATTTGGGCGTAGCTTAATTAAGTTAATTTGGCATAATAAATATATTGGCATAATCTGGATTGGCTATAATATTAAATAATTTACATGAATATTAGACTTGAGCGTAAATGCTAAATTGTTAATTGGCCGCAAAGTATGTAATTGGCATGTAAACCAAGTTTTGGGCATAAACTGTAAACTAGAATATTAAATCTAGTTTTAACATGAACTGTAAATTTGGATATTTAATCTAGATTGGGTGTAAAATGTAAATAGGAACATTAAATCTAGATTAGGCTTAACTATTGATTTGGAACGCCAAATATATGACATAGTGATTTTGGGCATGACTATTATGGCAAGTTTGGGAAGGTGGGGTATAGCCTATTCTGATTAATAACTTGAAATTACATGTAATTGACATGTTTAGCATAATCATGGTTAGTGACACTTAATTTGGTATAATTTACATACCAGAAATTACAAACATGATTTAGAGGGAAAGTGGGCCATAATAATAAATGTTGATAATGTACATTAAAAGAGTAATTATGGCATAAGTAAATTAGGAATAATTTACATATAGAATTTGTCCTAAATGAGAAATGTGTACATTGTAGAAAATATGAATATGCCTAACCCGAGGTTAGATTGAGTTGTGGTGTAAAATTGCCCGGACCCGCCCGGCTATCCAGTAACCACAACAATACCTATCTAATGTGAGAGGTTAAGGCATTGAGCCCAATAAGAACCTGAGGTTAGACTGAGTTGCGGTGTAAAGCTGCCCGGAACCGACCGGCAAATCCAGTGACCGCAACAATACCTGTCTAATGTGAGTGGTTGGTGCTTTAATAAATGAATTAAAGCTAAGACAAGATTTGGTGAGGTTAAGTACATTTAGAACACTTAACCAATTTAACATGTTAATTAAACAAGTGGGTAAGGTTAAGTAAATTTAGAACACTTAACCATTATAACATGTTATTTAAACAAGTGGGTGAGGTTAAGTGATTTTAGAACACTTAACCAATATATATATATATATATATATATATAACATGACGTGTGGTAGGGTTAAGTAACACAAGAGGATACACTTAACCAACATAACATGATTTATGGCAGGGTTAAGTAACACAAGAGGATACACTTAACCAATATTTATAACATGATGAATGGGAAAGGTTAAGTAACGCAAGAGTGCAACACTTAACCGTAGTAACATGACAAGTAGATGGGTTAAGTTAATTTGAATTGACTGGTGACACTTAACCAATATAACATGGTAAACGAGTGGGGTTAAGTTAATATGAACACTTAACCAACATAACATGGTGAATGAACAGGGTTAACTTAATAAATCACACTTAACCAATCCAACATGATAAGTGAGAAAGGTTAAGTTAATAAGAAACACTTAACCAACATGACATGACGAGTAGGAGGGTTAAGTACATATCGAGTTGGTGGGTAATATCAGTAAATATAGGCCCACACACTAAACCATTAATACACATGCTTGAATCCGTGGGAAGGTTAAGTACACGTCGGGTTGGTGGGTAATATTAGTAAATATAGACCCAAAAAACTTAACCATTAAATACACGCGCTTGAATCAGTAGAAGGGTTAAGTACACGCCAGGGTTGGTGGGTAATATCAGTAAATATAGGCCTACAAACTTAACCGTTAGGAAACCCTAGTAACGGGGACCCATTTCAGCAGTAACCCACATAGATGTATCATGGTACCATGAAACTAGGCAGGGTAGGGCATGATTAGTGGGCTGATTATAAGCGGTCAAAGTGACGGCGGTTGGTGCAGCAGTGTAGGTTCTAATGGAGTGCGGGCGTGCACACACTCCGGAGCAGAAAAAGCAGGCACTGGGCATCAGTAGTATACACTATGCACTCTAGAATTGTGTCGGGTCGCTATCATGGGACTTGATACACCCCATGGTGGGACCAGCATAGGTATCTACAATCAAGTGGGTGCCGTATGACACATGTGAATATGCGAGTAGGGAGCCGATCGATAGGGTAGTAAGGGTACATCGAACGTATTCATGGAAATTGGGCTGATTGATGTGGAATCCTCATAATCGATGTACACCTGAAGGCTACCATAATTACGGGGATTGGGATCACGTTGTAATTATTATCATTGTATACAGATTTCTAGTTGGGACACTAGTTAGGCAGTGCAGAGACATAGAAATCCGAATAACAGGGTAGTGGCGAGGCAGAGTAGAAACGCATCCAGTTTACCTTACCTTATCATATATTGTGCTTATCCTTTGTTATCTTGTTATCACGGTTATATCTTTTATCAAGTTAATTCATGTCATGTTGTTTTTACCTGTTCACATGCTGAAAGTAACTGAACTTACCAGGCTTTATGTCTGACTCTGTTTTCTTTCGTCTTCTTTCCTTCCCCCCCCCCCCCAGGTAGTCAGGGAGGAAACACTTCTACTTAGCTTGGATTACTTGTTGCTTCAAGATCATCATGTATTGCTTTGGACTCAGTCTCATTTCAGCTATGGCTTGCTCTGCTCTATTGGGGAATATTAATGTTATTTATGCTTCTTTATTTTGGTTAAACAAGATAGATAATTGGGTATTGTAAACAATCATCGTACAATATGTTTTATAAATAAAGTAAAGTTTCATTTTCCGCTCCTTTATTTGTCTATCTTGTAATTTATCTGCATCTTTTACCTAAAGCGCTCCACCGAAGTGGAACACCATACCTCCATTAAGGTCACTCACCAAGGGAATACCTTAACTTTGGTGGAGGTTTATAGGTAAAAGTCACATATAAAACACAAGACAGATGTAAACACATATATATAAGCAGCGGAAAACAAACAGACTTTCATTTCATAAATACGTGTTCATACAAAAACATCTCCATAATTGTTTTACAATAACTTCCATAACATTACAACAACATTTCTGTCTTGATTATTGAATAAAGAAGCATAAAACATAATTTAAAACTGTATAAATCCCCATAGAGTGTGTCCATAAGCCATAGCCAATGAAAGAAAGTCCAAACCATACATATACTATCTTGAAGCTTGCAAAGAGTCTTGCTAAGCTCGATTGTTTCCTCCCTGTGGACCTGGAGGGGGGGAACGGAAGAAAAGAAGATGAAAGAAAACAGGGTCAGACATAAAGCCTGGTAAATCTAGTGACTCTTCAGTATGTGAATAAGAAAAAGAGCATGGCAGGAATAAACTGGAAATGGGAAAATATCATAAACTAAGGTAAAGTAGTTTAGAACCGAATATACAATCGCACCCCATACTATATCTTTGCACCTACTTGTATTTATTTCGACTGACACCCCATGCCGAGGGTGAAGTGATCCCCTTTCTAAAAATCGACTCCTACTCGCATAAACATATATGTCATACGACCTCCAATGATTGTAGCTACCTATGCTGGTCCCACCATGGGGTGTATCAAGACCATGGTGGTGGCCCGACACAATCCTTAGAATACATAGGTTATACTACTGATGCCCAGTGCCCTGTTTGTCTGCTCCGAAGTGTGTGCATGCCCGCACTCCGTTAGAACCCACACTGTTGCACCAACCGCCGTCGCTTTTGACCGTTTACAATCAGCCCAGTAATCGTGCCCCACCCTGCCTAGTTTCAGGGTTCCATGAAACCTAATTTGGGTTACTGCTGAAACGGGTCCCTCGTTACTAGGATTTTCTAGTCAAACATGTTAAGTGGTTAAGTGTCTGTATTAACCTAACCCCACCCATCAGTTTAATTAACTAGTTGAATTGGTTAAGTGTTTTGAGTTAACTTAACCCTACCATCCAGACTTGTCTGTCCTTAGCCTTTTAAAGCACCGACCACTCACATTAGACAGATATTGTTACGATTACTGGATGTGTCAGTCAGTTTCGGGCAGGTTTACTCCGTAACTCAGTCTAACCTCGGGTCCTTTTTGGGCTCCATGCCTTAACCTCCCACATTGGATAGATATTGTTGTGATTACTGGACAGCCAGGCGGGTCCGGGCAGGTTTACATCACAACTCAATCCAACCTCGGGTTAAGCATACTCGTATTTTCTAAATTTACATATTTGTCTCTTTTACTTGTTATATGTAAATTTGTTAACAATTAAATGTTATGGCCCGCATTCCAAGTTCATCACTTTAGGTATAAAAATTTATACCATTTAAGTGCCACCAATTTTGGCATGTGACAAACATGCCAATTTATGTCAAGTTTTCTATAATTACCAAATTTTCTCAACGTTACCCCGTCTAAACATTAGGCTAAAATCTTAGCCAAATTTTCCGTTCGCATGATTTTTAACATAAAATATTAGGCTAAAAACTTAGCCTAATTACACAAAATTCCATAAAGGAATCCATTAACATAAACATGTCATAAGTGTAAACTTGGCCTTTTTTTGGCATAGTCAACATGAACATAATAAGGGTGAACTTGCAAAATAATCATCATGAATGTCATAGGTGTGAACTTGGCATTTTGGCATAGTCATTATGAACATAATAGGGGTGAACTTGCCAAATAGTCATCATAGATGTCATAGGTTTAATATGTACACCTAAACATGTAGAACTAGCATTTGGTCACATATGTGATAGGATTTTACAACCTAAAACTTACATAAACATAAGCCTAAACATATTTAGATCTAGGCATAACATCGAACATAACTAGCATATGGCAAGAATATGACACGTCCATAAAGCATGTATAATTTTATCACACTAGATCAAATCATATGTCCCATTTATAACATGAAACATGTATTAAAGTGGATCTTGGCATGGATCCAATTATGAACTTGCAACTTTTGTGTGAACATATGAACATGTATATAAACTTAATCATGTAGGCATAGAGGTTTTAGCATAGAATATATACATGAGATCTTAACTTGGACATAACACATACAATCTCATAAACATATAGGTGTAGATTGTAACATGAACTACACAACTTGCATGTGGCCAACATCAACTAAATTAATCCACAAACATTCTAATGAAATCACCGCAACATATATATAAATTTACATTGTTAACATTATACAACATAGTGTGATTCCAATTTCCAATCCATATCAAATCACGTTCTGTTTCCATTCATATCTCAAACATAACTAGACTTACAACGATCGATGAACTTGAATTCTGGATTCTGAGTTCTGAAATTGAGATGCGTTCCTTTGGGTAGATAAACGTTGTTTTGATTTTAAATATTAATTAGATTCGCTCGTCTCTAAGCTTTCTACAAGTGAAGGCTCCTCTTAGATTCCTCCGGACAGCATGGCGGCTCCGTCTCTAATTTTTTTGTGAATTTAGGTTGGTGACTTGAGTTGTTTATATAGAATTTCAAATTGATTTGAGCCGTCAGATGATCACAGACGAATCTAGACCATTCACTTCGAGAGGATCCAAACAAAATGTGACAAGTCAGCCCTAGTGACACATCAGAGCTCAGAAATTCGACCAGAACCCGACCAGGCCAGCCAGGGCCAAACCAGGTCGACTGGGCAGGTCGACCCCCAGGTCGGCCCTATGGTCGACCTGGTCACCCAGGTCGACCCCCTGGTCGACTTGGGTCCTGGGTGGGAATTTTCCCGCCTAGCCCAGTTTGGGTCTGAATTCGAATTTTGAACAGCATTTTGAACCGTTTGAATTTTAAATTGAATTCTGAAACTTCCAGAGGTCATAACTCCTTCATACGGAGTCCGATTTATGCAAACTCGGACTCTATCTCAAGTAGAATTCCGAGACGATCTCAACGGCAAAACCCGTTTACCTTAATTATTTCATTTAGAATTAATTATACTTTAATTTGTGAGACTTAATGTTATAGAATTTACGGGGTGTTACATTCTCCCCCTCTTAAAAGGATTTCGTCCCCGAAATCTTCAAGTTAGGAAGAATGTATATCCTACCATCCAATCGTCCATCTACTCAACCAACAAACACAGGCGTCCATTGTCCTTAAAAGACTTCTAATGCTTCATGATCATATGCATAGTGTGTGTATATCTCCTTATCTAATGCAAAAATCAGGCGGTCTACTGATTCAGTTGACCTCCTTAATGCAAATCATGTAAGTGTCATGAATCCATCATGTATGAAATTTTTTACTACTCATAATTCTACATGTGTGCGCAACTATTCATACAAATGCGACATCCATGTGACAACATATCAAGTCTCAACCACACACAAATATGAATACATACATGCATATGCAATATGGAAGTGACTGAGCCGATCTAAAACCTAGGGTGTGTGTGTATATGCATCCACGAGCAACCACTAGCAATCACTAGCAACCACTTGCAGCCATAATTAATAACATGTTTTCAAATACATGTTTGCATCCAATAGTTTTCTACCTAAGGAGTTAGGAAAAGGACCGAGAAGATATACCTAAAAAGATAGATACAAGAATAACTTAAGGAAAAAGAGAGATCAAAGGTGTACCCTCAAAAAGAAAAGGGTAGGCAACACGTATTCTGTCCTCAGTTTCCCAAGTTGTGTCTTCCTCGGCATCGCTCCACTGAACTTTGACAAGCTTGACTTCGCGGTTGCGTAGCTTTTTGATCTCAGTTCCTACGATTCGAGTTGGAACTCTTCTCACAATTGCTTCGCGTTCCACTTCGGCTTCTTCTAGAATGCTTGGCTCCACCACTTTCGCAGATTCATGTAGACATTTTCGGAGATGAGAAACGTGAAAGACATTGTGAATCCCAGCAAACCTTTCAGGCAGCTCTACTCTATAAGCCATCTTCCCAATCCTCTCGATGATAGGGAACGGTCATACAAATCTTGGTGCTAGCTATCCTGCGGATCCAAAGCGAACGACGTTCCTTAAAGGAGATACCTTAAGGAAAACCCTGTCCCCAACCCCAAACTCAAGGTCGGTCCTTCTTTTGTCGGCGTAGGATTTCTGTCTATCTTGGGCAGTCTTCATTCTCCTTCGTATCAAGTCCACTTTTTCTGAAGTCTCCCAAATCATGTCTGGCCCAAGTATAAGTTTGTCAGTAGACTCCCACCAACAAGTTGGTGATCGGCACGGTCTTCCATACAAAGCTTCGAAGGGTGACATGCCTATGGTGGCTTGGTAGCTGTTGTTATAGGCGAATTCCACTAAAGAAAGATGATCCTCTCATGTACCTCCAAAGTCAAGAACGCAAAGTCTCAAAAGATCCTCTAAAACTCTATTCACCCTTTCCGTCTGGCCATCGGTTTGGAGGTGATAGGCCGTGCTCAAACATAACTGTCTGCCTACAGCTTCTTGCAGACTCCGCCAAAACTCGCTTGTAAAGATAGGGTCCCGGTCACTAACAATGCTGGAGAGTATTCCATGGAGTCGAACTATCTCTTTAAGATAAGGAGACGCTAGATATGAGGCAGTCCTTCTACTCTTGACAGGTAAAAAGTGGGCGCTTTTTGTAAGCCTGTCCACTATTACCCAAATGCTAGTATTGCCCCTTCTCGACCTAGGCAGCCCATCAATGAAGTCCATTGAAATGCTATACCACTTCCATTGTGGGACCTCTAGAGGATGAAGCAGTCCTCCAGGCTTCTTCTGTTCCGCCTTGACCTGTTGGCAGGTCATGCACTTAGAAACGAAATCTACCACGTCCTTCTTCATGCCACTCCAAAAGAAAGTTCTTTTTATATCCTTGTACATTTTATCTCTGCCAGGGTGTATAGTCATCTTGGAATGATGCGCTTCCTCGAGAACCTTCTTTATCATCTCCCTTGCTTGTGGGATGCATAGTCTTCCATCCCGCCTCAGCCAACCTTTATTATCGATGGTGTATCTATTGAGGTGACTAGAAGTCTCACCTCTAATAAGCTTATCAATCACATCAACAGCCGAGGGTCTTCTCGTTGTGCAGCCCCTATTGAGTCTAAAAGAGTGGGCCGTACTTCTAGGGATGCCAATAAACCAGGTACAAAATCGGAGGAGGGCCTAAAGTCAAAACTGGCTATATACTCCAAGCTTTGCCTTTCTACAAAGAGAGGGCTTAGTGTCAGCTTCTTTCTACTTAAGGCGTCTGCTACTACATTGCCTTTGCCAAGAGTGTAGGAAATCTCGAAATCAAACGAGGCTAGAAACTCCATCCACTTTTGCTGCCTCAAGTTAAGATCTTTCTGCGAGAAAAGATACTTCAAAGATTTATGGTCAGTATACAGTTCAAACTTCTCACCTAAGTGATAATGGTGCCAAGACTTGAGTGCAAAGACGATGGCGGCCAACTCAAGATCGTGGGTTGGGTAGTTCTTTTCATGAACTTTCAATTGTCTTCCACCATAAGCTACTACCCTTCCTTCTTGCATTAGAACAACGCCTAGTCCCGTTCCACATGCATCCGTGTATACTGTGAACATCTTGCTTCCGTCAGGCAAAGTTAGAACTGGGGCTGTTGTAAGAGCCCTTTTCAAGCGTTGGAAAGCATTATCACAATCCAAATCCCAAGCGAACGCTAGATTCTTCTTTGTTAGCCTTGTGAGTCGAGCTGAGATTTTTGCAAAATCCCTGATGAACTTACGGTAAAAACATGCTAGCCCTAGAAAACTTCGGACTTCGGTTGCGTTCCTTGGTGCCTTCCAATCTTGCACTGCAAATACTTTCGTGGGGTCCACGGCTAACCCCTCTTTGGACACTACATGCCCAAGAAATCTTACTTCTTCTCTCCAAAAGTGGCACTTAGAGAATTTGGCTTTTAGCTGATGTGCACGGAGAGTATCCATGATTTCTTTCAGATGCTGAGCATGCTCTCCCTCATTCTTTGAGAAGATCAAAATATCATCTACGAAGACAACCACAAACCTATTGAGGAATTCTCTGAACACCCTGCTCATTAGGTCTACAAAATAAGCGGGTGCGTTTGTCAAGCCGAAAGGCATGACAAGCCACTCGTAGAAACCGTCTGGGGTTCTGAACGTCGTTTTATCAATGCTATCTTCAGCCACTCTGAGCTGATGGAACCCAGTAGCCAGATCAAGTTGGGAGAAAACCAACGCTCCTATAAGCTGATCAAACAAATCGTCAATTCTGGTAAGAGGGTGCCTATTATTTTTAGTCTGCTTGTTTAGCTCCCTATAGTCAACACAAAGGCGAAGCGAACCATCTGCTTTGGTTGCGAACACCACTGGAGCACCCCATTCCGAAATGCTCCGTCCAATGAACCCCTTCTCGAGAAGCTCCTTAACTTGCTTACTGAGCTCTTTTCTCTCCTTTGGCGCCATGCGTCTAACAGGTAAAGCTACGGGCTTTGTATTATCAACAAGATATATGCGGAAGTCTATTTCCCGCCTCGGAGGTAAGCCCTTCACCTCCTCAAAGACATCCGGATATTCCCGGACCACTCTAACTGACTGCAAATTCTCAACAGAAGCATCAAGCGACTCTAGATAACTAAGTATAACAACATTCAAGGGATTACAAGAAATTTCTAGAGTGTTACCGAGCCAAGTCAAGAGTTTAACTATTCTCTTCTCACAATCAAGAATGGCACCGTTACTGGATAACCAGTCCATGCCAAAGATCAATCCATATCCCGAGAAACCCAAAACAAAGGCACTACATCTAAATTCAACACTTAGAATAGAGATTCTCAAACCCAAACAAACCATTGACAAATAAGCTGAGCCCCCAATTGGGTTTGAAACAACCAAGGGATCCTCTACCATACCAGTGTCTAGGTGTAGAGATTCTACTAAAGCAGATGAAATAAAGGAGTGTGATGCACCAGAATCAAAGAGAGTGTGAACTGGATGATCATAAAGATAGACTACACTTTCTATAGAAATATTACTACCTCGTTCCTATGGAGGTGCCACCAGTGCATGAACCTGACCCCCTGAAGTGGATCCAGTCCTCTGTCCCTGCCCTCGCTTCTTGGGGCAGTACTTAGCCAAGTGTCCAGTCTCTCCGCAATGGAAGCAACCACCACTCATCTTCGCCTTCTTCTTTCTGCAGTCTTTCACTATATGTCCAACAATGCCACAGAAATTACACTTTCTCTTTTCACGGGATTTGTTGTTCTTCTCGCCTTTCTTGAAGTCTGTTTTCTTAGCCTGTAAATCCTCTTTCTTTTCTTGAGGCACTTCCACTTTTGCCTCTTTCTTTCCTTTATCTTCCTCGTGTAGCAGCGCCATGTCCACCAAGCTTTCATAAGTCGCTCCCGTGGATACATGGGTCATAACAAGGCTGTTTAGAGGCTCATTCAGACCCTTGACAAAGCGAAGAGCCTTCTTGTGTTGGGTGTTTACTAAATCCAGCCCAAATCTGGCCAGCTGATTAAACTGATTGACGTACTCCCTGATCGTCATGCTTCCTTGTTTAAGAGTTAGGAACTTCTCCATTTGCAGGCTTCTTTCAGCTTGGGAGAGGAATTTCATCTCAAACCTCATCCTGAAATCTTCCCATGTTTCCACTGGCCTCTCAGCATTGGTGATCTCCCACCAATAAGACGCTTCATCTTTAAGCAACCACACTGCTAGCAGTATCTTTTGCCTGTCGTCAACTTCGAAGATGACAAACAGATCTTCGGTCTCCTTTAGCCAGTTTCCTTTTACTACAAAGGATTCAGTTCCATAAAAGTCCTTTCCACCCATAGCCTTGAAGTCTCTACATGTCTTTGCGAAAGCATTTTCACGAGGAGGAGGAAGAGGAGGAACCGCTGCCACTAGAGGAGGAGGAATGTCTGCTGGGCCCGTGTCATTGGCCCTAGCTTCTAGGTACCTTCGGAACCAGCCAGGTATCTGTACCCCTTCTGGAAGGTTAAGATCTCCAGACATACTAAAACAAAAAGGAAAGGTTCAAAACGAAGGATAGAGAGATGGCGCATATGGCTTTGGGGGATTATGCTTTTTAAAATATCAACACTTTTTCTTGAAAGATGCTTCTTTAAACTTCTATTTTGAAAATAGTTTCAAAAACTTTTATCTGATCTGGTAAACCTATGCTATGATACCAAGTGAAACACCCCACCTCCATTAAGGTCACTCACCGAGGGAATGCCTTAACTTTGGTGGAGGTTTACAGGTAAAAGTCACAGATAAAACAGAAGACAGATGTAAACACATATATATAAGCAGCGGAAAACAAACAGACTTTCATTTCATAAATAAGTGTTCATACAAAAACATCTCCATAATTGTTTTACAATAACTTCCAAAACATTACAACAACATTTCTGTCTTGATTATTGAATAAAGAAGCATAAAACATAATTTAAAACTGCATAAATCCCCATAGAGTGTGTCCATAAGCCATAGCCAATGAAAGAGAGTCCAAACCATACATCTACTATCTTGAAGCTTGCAAAGAGTCTGGCTAAGCTGGATTGTTTCCACCCTGTGGACCTGGGGGGGAAACGGAAGTAAAGAAGACGAAAGAAAACAGGGTCAGACATAAAGCCTGGTAAATCTAGTGACTCTTCAGTATGTGAATAAGAAAAAGAGCATGGCAGGAATAAACTGGAAATGGGAAAATATCATAAACTAAGGTAAAGTAGTTTAGAACCGAATATACTGTCGCACCCCATACTATATCTCTGCACTTACTTGTATTTATTCCGACTGGCACCCCATGCTGATGGTGAAGTGATCCCCTTTCTAAAGATCGGCTCCTACTCGCATAAACATATATGTCATACAGCCTCCAATGATTGTGGCTACCTATGCCGGTCCCACCATGGGGTGTATCAAGATCCATGGTGGCGGCCCGACACAATCCTTAGAATACATAGGTTGTACTACTGATGCCCAGCGCCCTATTTGTCTGCTCCGAAGTGTGTGCATGCCCGCACTCCGTTAGAACCCACACTGTTGCACCAACCGCCGTCGCTTTTGACCGCTTACAATTAGCCCAGTAATCGTGCCCCACCCTGCCTAGTTTTAGGGTACCATGATACCTAATTTGGGTTACTGCTGAAACGGGTCCCTCGTTACTAGGGTTTTCTAGTCAAACATGTTAAGTGCTTAAGTGTTTGTATTAACCTAACCCCACCCATCAGTTTAATTAACATGTTGAATTGGTTAAGTGCTTTGAGTTAACTTAACCCTGCCATCCTGACTTGTCTGTCCTTAGCCTATTAAAGCACTGACCACTCACATTAGACAGATATTGTTATGGTTACTGGATGTGCCGGTCGGTTACGGGCAGGTTTACACCGTAACTCAGTCTAACCTCGGGTCCTTTTTGGGCTCCATGCCTTAACCTCCCACATTGGATAGATATTGTTGTGATTACTGGAAAGCCGGGCGTGTCCGGGCAGGTTTACATCACAACTCAATCCAACCTCGGGTTAAGCATACTCGTATTTTCTAAATTTACATATTTGTCTCTTTTACTTATTATATGTAAATTTGTTAACAATTAAATGTTATGGCCCACATTCCAAGTTCATCATTTTAGGTATAAGAATTTATACCATTTAAGTGCCACCAATTTTGGCATGTGACAAACATGCCAATTTATGTTAAGTTTTCTATAATTACCAAATTTTCCCAACGTTACCCCATCTAAATATTAGGCTAAAATCTTAGCCTAATTTTCCGTTCGCATGATTTTTAACATATAATATTAGGCTAAAAACTTAGCCTAATTTAGCGTACACAAAATTGCATAAAGGAATCCATTAACATAAACATGTCATAGCTGTAAACTTGGCATTTTTTTGGCCTAGTCAACATGAACATAATAGGGGTGAACTTGCAAAATAATCATCATGAATGTCATAGGTGTGAACTTGGCATTTTGGCATAGTCATTATGAACATAATAGGGGTGAACTTGCCAAATAGTCATCATAAATGTCATAGGTTTAATATGTACACCTAAACATGTAGAACTAGCATTTGGTCACATATGTGATAGGATTTTACAACCTAAAACTTGCATAAACATAAGCCTAAACATATTTAGATCTAGGCATAACATCGAACATAACTAGCATATGGCAAGAATATGACACGTCCATAAAGCATGTATAATTTTATCACACTAGATCAAATCATATGTCCCATTTATAACATGAAACATGTATTAAAGTGGATCTTGGCATGGATCCAATTATGAACTTGCAACTTTTGTGTGAACATATGAACATGTATATAAACTTAATCATGTAGGCATAGAGGTTTTAGCATAGAATATATACATGAGATCTTAACTTGGACATAACACATACAATCTCATAAACATATAGGTGTAGATTGTAACATGAACTACACAACTTGCATGTGGCAAACATCAACTAAATTAATCCACAAACATTCTAATGAAATCACCGCAACATATATATAAATTTACATTGTTAACATTATACAACATAGTGTGATTCTAATTTCCAATCCACATCAAATCACGTTCTGTTTCCATTCACATCTCAAACGTAACTAGACTTACAACAATCAATGAACTTGAATTCTGGATTCTGAGTTCTGAAATTGAGATGCATTCCTTTGGGTAGATAAACATTGTTTTGATTTTAAATATGAATTATATTCGCTCGTCTCAAAGCTTTCTACAAGTGGAAGCTCCTCTTAGATTCCTCCCGACAGCATGGCGGCTCCGTCTCTAATTTTTATGTGAATTTAGGTTGGTGACTTGAGTTGTTTATATATAATTTCAAATTGATTTGAGCCGTCAGATGATCACAGACGAATCTCGACCAATCACTTCGAGAGGAGCCAACCAAAATGTGACAAGTCAGCGCTAGTGACACACCAGAGCTCAGAAATTCGACCAGAACCCGACCAGGCCAGCCAGGGCCAAACCAGGTCGACTGGGCAGGTCGACCCCCAGGTCGACCCTATGGTCGACCTGGTCACCCAGGTCGACCCCCTGGTCGACCCGGGTCCTGGGCGGGAATTTTCCCGCCCAGCCCAGTTTGGGTCTGAATTCGAATTTTGAACTGCATTTGAACCGTTTGAATTTTAAATTGAATTCTAAAATTCCGGAGGTCATAACTCCTTCATACAGAGTCCGATTTATGCAAACTCGGACTCTATCTCAAGTAGAATTCCGAGACGATCGCAACGGCGAAACCCGTTTCCCATAATTCTTTCATTTAGAATTAATTATACTTTAATTTGTGAAACTTACTGTTATAGAATTTACGGGGTGCGATCATACCAGCACTAAAGCACCAGATCCCATTAGAACTCTGAAGTTAAGCGTGCTTGGATCTGTAGAGGGATTAAGTACACGTCAGGGTTGGTGGGTAATATCATTAAATATAGGCCCACAAACTTAACCATTAGGAAACCTTAGTAACGGGGACCCATTTCAGCAGTAACCTACATAGATTTATCATGGTACCCTGAAACTAGGCAGGGTGGGGCACTATTACTGGGCTGATTATAAGCGGTCAAAGCGACGACGGTTGGTGCAGCAGTGTAGGTTCTAACGGATTGCGGGCGTGCACACACTCCGGAGCAGAAAAAGCAGGCACTTGGCATCAGTAGTATACACTATGCACTCTATAGTTGTGTCGGGTCGCTACCATGGGACTTGATACACCCCATGGTGGGACCAGCATAGATATCTACAATCAAGTGGGGGCCGTATGACACATGTGAATATGCGAGTAGGGAGCCGATCGATAGGGTAGTAAGGGCACATCGAACATATTCATGGCAATTGGGCTGATTGAGGTGGAGTCCTCATAATCGATGTACACCTGAAGGCTACCATAATTGCGGGGATTGGGATCACGTTGTAATTATTATCATTGTATACAGATTTCTAGTTGGGACACTAGTTAGGCGGTGCAGATACATAGAAATCTGAATAACAGGGTAGTGGCGAGGTAGAGAAAGAGTAGAAGCGCATCCAGTTTACCTTACCTTATCATCTCTTGTGCTTATCCTTTGTTATCTTGTTATCATGGTTATATCTTTTATCCAGTTAATTCATGTCATGTTGTTTTTACCTGTTCACAAGCTGAAAGTAACTGAACTTACCAGGCTTTATGTCTGACTCTGTTTTCTTTCGTCTTCTTTCCTTCCATCCCCCCCCAGGTAGTCAGGGAGGAAACACTTCTGCTTAGCTTGGATTAATTGTTGCTTCAAGATCATCATGTATTGCTTTGGACTCGGTCTCATTTCTGCTATGGCTTGCTCTGCTCTATTGGGGAATATTATTGTTATTTATGCTTCTTTATTTTAGTTAAACAAGATAGATAATTGGGTATTGTAAACAATCTTTGTACAGGCTGTTTTATAAATAAAGTAAAGTTTCATTTTCCGCTGCTTTATTTGTCTGTCTTGTAATTTATCTGCATCTTTTACCTAAAGCGCTCCACCGAAGTTAAGGCATTCCCTTGGTGAGTGACCTTAACAGAGGCGAGGTGTTTCACTTGGTTTCAGAGCTGAAGGTTACCAGATCAGACAAAAGATTTGAAAACAAAAATTATTTTCAAAACGGTTTTAAAAAGAAGCATTTTCAATGGAAATTTTTTGTTTTAAAGGCCTATTCCCCAAAGCCATATGCACTATCTTTTGATTCTCTGTTTGTTTCCTCTTTTCCTAAGTCTCCGGGGCTCCTGGCTTTTTTGGAGGTAACCTCATCGCGGCATGGTTTCGTAGGCTTGGTATGACTATGACACCTGGCAAAGGGCAAAGAAGTGCCCAACTTCCATCGATAGCCGTAGTAGTTTCACCTGCAGCTAATTTTCTTTCAATCTTTGTAGGGTTTTCCTTGCGATGGAGGCAGCTTTCGAGAGACTTGTCAACATGATTACACAGGGATGGAAAATATGAGAATGAGGAAGTTTGGCTAAGGAGCACCTCTAATCATCCTCTGACAGAAAAGGGTGAGTAGGATTTGGAAAACCTTTTGAGGAAATGTTAGCATGGCACAACAGAAGTTGTAGTGCCGAGTATACTAGAAGGAGAAGAGGTGGAACGAGAGGCGATGGTGAAATGAGTTCCAACTCATATTTTGGAAGAAGAAATTAAGAAGCTACGCAATCGTGAAGTTAAGACAGTCAAAGAACAACGGAGTGAAGCTCAAGAAGATGCGACTTAGAAGACTGAAGATAAGACACACGCATCATTTCTTTTTTTTCTTGAGGATATATCCTTGATTTTTTTATAGGAATCTTATGCATACTTGTTTCTATCTTTTTAGGTATATCCTCTAGGTCATATCTTCGATCCTTAGGTAGGTATAAACCTATGGTTGAAACATGTGTTTGAGACATGTTATGTTTGGTGGATGCAAGTGGATGCAAGTGTTTGCTAGTGGTTGCTCATGGATGCATTTACACACATTAGGCACTAGATCGGCTCAGTCACCATTTCATATTGCATATGGATCCAAGTGCATATGTTTGTATATGGATTAAAACTTGTTGTTTTATCATATGGATGTTGCATATGGATGAAAGAATATGCACGCATATAGTATTTACATGGCTAGGGATGCTTGCATACATATTGGACGCATGACACTCTTATGATTCGCATTAAGGAGGTCAACTGAATTAGTGGACCGCCTGATCTTTTGCATTAGTATTGGGACATATACACACACTCTGCATATATTCATACGACATTAGAAACCTTTTAAGGATAGTAGATGCTTGTGGATGATGGTTGAGTAGATGGGTGATTGGATGTTAGGACACATTCTTCTTGACTTGAAGATTTCGGGGACGAAATCCTTTAAGGAGGGGAGAATGTAACACCCCGTATTTTCTATGAACATATAAATAACAAATTAAAAAATAATTAATTTAAAAAAGAAGAATTAGGTAAAATGGGTTGCGCCATTGCGTTCGTCTTGGAATTCTGCTTGAGATAGAGTCTGAGTTTGCGAAAATCGGACTCTGTATGAAGGATATATCTTTAAATTAAATATTGCAGCAAAACATGAAAAAGAGGAATGAGAAAAGAATAATGTTTAGCATTGTTCTTAGGTTTGTAAGCGAAACACTTAGTAGCTCATTTGTTTAGAACATGTGACTTGCATACAAGAGGTACAGAGTTCGATCCCCGCCAGCGCCATATTTTTGTTTTAGGGGAATGGCTTAAAAGTGGCTTAGTGTGAGCGCAGTTCAAAAAGTGGTTTAGTCTGAAACTGGGTAATTGGGAAGATAGATAAATATATATATATGTATGTAATATATATATATATATACACACATATAAATATATATATATATATATATGACGTGTACGCATCTTGTGGCGTACGTTGCGCATTTTTGGTTGTCAAGGATTGTTTTTTTAACGTGGCCTTCTCTAATTGGATTTGTGACAAATTAAAAGTAAGAAAGATTTATTCATGTATAAATAAATATTTATATATGGGCAATTAATGTATACAGTAAAAGGGAAAAATATATATATTAAGTAGGTATTTATGTTCGGTTGATTGACAATAAATAATAAAAAGAAAAGATGTACATTTGGTACATTAACATTAAAGTAGAAAGTTATTAATACAAATGTTGAGTCATTGCTGAGTCATTCCTGACCTGTTGCTGAGTCACAGGGATAGCTCTATCTTGTCTAGACGGCCTTGATTGTTTCTAATATGATCTAATGGCTCTTATTAACTTGAAATCCTATAAAAAATGCCTAGACCTAAGGTTTCTCCACACAAATTCTTTGAGGCGTCTACATGATGTTTCTCTCTATTCTAGCCTCCACCATTAAAATAAATCTTATTCTCCTTATCTAAAAATAATATATAAATCTAAGACGAGGTTATGCTACTCAAGTTTTTCAAGAAGAGATTTAAATCAAGTTAAAACTTCAAGAAGGGAATCAAAGGCTAATTCAACGGCTTCGAGCAACGTCACGCAAATCATAGCAAATCACCACAATGTTATTTTATTATCCTTTTCTAAAACCAATCAATGTAAGTCAGTTACTTTTTAGATTTGAACACTTAGATTCTTATTGTGACATGTAATTAAATGAATATGAGAAAATTCCTAATCCTTCCATTTGAATATGTGCTTGTATATGCCTTTGGATCTGATTTTCGATTATCGCCTAGAACTTATTGTGGCTAATTGCCAATGACTATGATTATGGGACTTTTTGCCTAAGACTTTGACTATGAAACTGTGGCCTATGAAACTATCGCCTATGACTATGATTCATGACAAAGAGACTATTACCTATGAGTATGACTATAAGACTATTGCTTATGACTATGACTATGATTCATAATTTTGAGACTATTGCCTGTGATTCATGACTATGAGACTACTACCTATGACTATAATTGAGAAACTATCGTGGTTAGTCGTACATGACTATTGTGGTTAATTACCTATAACTATTGTAGTTAGTTGCTTATGCCTATTCCCATTAACTTATTATGTGTACTTCGAACTGGCATTATGTTGGGCCAAATCACCTATGCCTATTCCCTTAATTATGCTGGATCTCATATTTAGGATGTTACTTGTCTAGTTTATTCCTATTCACTGTTATGTACATTCTGCCTATTGGAACCATTATTTTTGTATTTGGTTCATTTTTCCATGTTTATTCTTTTATGTCAACTCTCGTGCTTATCCCCTTTTCCTTTTGTTAGTTTCATTTCATGAATACTTAGAAACTTGTGAAATCATGTTATGCGTACGATTACGGCACGTGAATTTGGGCGTAGCTTAATTAAGTTAATTTGGCATAATAAATATATTGGCATAATCTGAATTGGATATAATAGTAAATAATTTACATGCATATTATACTTGAGCGTAAATGCTAAATTGTTAATTGGCCGCAAAGTATGTAATTGGCATGTAAACCAAGTTTTGGGCATAAACTGTAAACTAGAATATTAAATCTTGTTTTAACATGAACTGTAAATTTGGATATTTAATCTAGATTAGGTGTAAAATGTAAATAGTTACATTAAATCTAGATTAGGCTTAACTATTGATTTGGAACGCCAAATATATGACATAGTGATTTTGGGCATGACTATTATGGCGAGTTTGGGAAGGTGGGGTATAGCCTATTCTGATTAATAACTTGAAATTACATGTAATTGACATGTTTAGCATAATCATGGTTAGTGACACTTAATTTGGTATAATTTACATACCAAAAATTATAAACATGATTTAGAGGGAAAGTGGGCCATAATAATAAATGTTGATAATGTACATTAAAAGAGTAATTATGGCATAAGTAAATTAGGAATAATTTACATATAGAATTTGTCCTAAATGAGAAATGTGTACATTGTAGAAAATATGAATATGCCTAACCCGAGGTTAGATTGAGTTGTGGTGTAAAACTACCCGGACCCGCCCGGCTATCCAGTAACCACAACAATACCTATCTAATGTAAGAGGTTAAGGCATTGAGCCCAATATGAACCCGAGGTTAGACTGAGTTGCGGTGTAAAGCTGCTCGGAACCGACCGGCACATCCAGTGACCGCAACAATACCTGTCTAATGTGAGTGGTTGGTGCTTTAATAAATGAATTAAAGCTAAGACAAGATTTGGTGAGGTTAAGTACATTTAGAATACTTAACCAATTTAACATGTTAATTAAACAAGTGGGTAAGGTTAAGTAAATTTAGAATACTAAACGATTACAACATGTTAATTAAACAAGTGGGTGAGGTTAAGTGATTTTAGAACACTTAACCTATATATATATATATATATATATATATATATATATATAATATGACGTGTGGTAGGGTTAAGTAACACAAGAGGATACACTTAACCAACATAACAATATTTGTGGCAGGGTTAAGTAACACAAGAGGATACACTTAACCAATATATATAACATGATGAATGGGAAAGGTTAAGTAACGCAAGAGGGCAACACTTAACCGTAGTAACATGAGAAGTAGATGGGTTAAGTTAACTTGAATTGACTGATGACACTTAACCAATATAACATGGTAAACGAGTGGGGTTAAGTTAATATGAACACTTAACCAACATAACATGGTGAATGAACAGGGTTAAGTTAATAAATCACACTTAACCAATCCAACATGATAAGTGAGAAAGGTTAAGTTAATAAGAAACACTTAACCAACATGACATGACGAGTAGGAGGGTTAAGTACATATCGGGTTGGTGGGTAATATCGGTAAATATAGGCCCACACACTTAACCATTAATACCCATGCTTGAATCCGTGGGAAGGTTAAGTACACGTCGGGTTGGTGGGTAATATTAGTAAGTATAGACCGACAAAACTTAACCATTAAATACCCGTGCTTGAATCAGTAGAAGGGTTAAGTACACGTCAAGGTTGGTGGGTAATATCAGTAAATATAGGCCCACAAACTTAACCGTTAGGAAACCCTAGTAACGGGGACCCATTTCAGCAGTAACCCACATACATGTATCATGGTACCCTGAAACTAGGCAGGGTGGGGCACGATTACTGGGATGATTATAAGCGATAAAAGCGACGGCGGTTGGTGCAGCAGTGTAGGTTCTAACGGAGTGCGGGCGTGCACACACTCCGGAGTAGAAACAGCAGGCACTGGGCATCAGTAGTATACACTATGCACTCTAGAATTGTGTCGGGTCGCTACCATGGGACTTGATACACCCCATAGTGGGACCATCATAGGTATCTATAATCAAGTGGGGGTCGTATGACACATGTGAATATGCGAGTAGGGAGCCAATCGATAGGGTAGTAAGGGTACATCGAACGTATTCATGGCAATTGGGTTGATTGAGGTGGAATCCTCATAATCGATGTACACCTGAAGGCTACCATAATTGCGGGTATTGGGATCACGTTGTAATTATTATCTTTGTATACAGATTTCTAGTTGGGACACTAGTTAGGCAGTGCAGAGACATAGAAATCCGAATAACAGGGTAGTGGCGAGGCAGAGAAAGAGTAGAAGCGCATCCAGTTTACATTACCTTATCATATCTTGTGCTTATCCTTTGTTATCTTGGTATCATGGTTATATCTTTTATCCAGTTAACTCATGTCATGTTGTTTTTACCTGTTCACATGCTGAAAGTAACTGAACTTACCAGGCTTTATGTCTGACTCTGTTTTCTTTCGTCTTCTTTCCTTCCGTTCCCCCCCTAGGTAGTCAGGGAGGATACACTTCTGCTTAGCTTGGATTACTTGTTGCTTCAAGTTCATCATGTATTGCTTTGGACTCATTCTCATTTCATCTATGGCTTGCTCTGCTCTATTGGGGAATATTATTGTTATTTATGCTTCTTTATTTTGGTTAAACAAGATAGATAATTGGGTATTGTAAACAATCTTTGTACAAGCTGTTTTATAAATAAAGTAAAGTTTCATTTTCAGCTGCTTTATTTGTCTGTCTTGTAATTTATCTACATCTTTTACCTAAAGCGCTCCACCGAAGTTAAGGCATTCCCTTGGTGAGTGACCTTAACGGAGGCGGGGTGTTTCATATGGTAAGTAGGTAAATTGGCTAAAAGATGAACATGCCTAACCTGAGGTTAGATTGAGTTGCGGTGTAAGGCTGCCCAGAACCGCCCGACACATCCAGCGACCGCAACAATAATTCTAATGTGAGAGGTTAGCGCATTAAGCCCAAAACCCGAGTTTAGAATAAGTTTGCGGTAGAAGTCTGCCCGGAACCGCCCGACACATCCAGCAACCGCAAACAACAGTTCTAATGTGGGAGGTTAAGGCATTAATGAATGAATTAATGCTAATAACTGACAGGCTAAGATGAATGGGTTAAGTTAACATAGGCAACACTTAACCAATACAACATGTTAATTAAACAGATGAGAAGGGTTAAGTTAACCAATATGACATGATGAACGAGTGGGGTTAAGTTAAGGGGAAACACCTAACCAATATAACATGATGAACGAATGGGGTTAAGTTAATAAGAAACACTTAACCAACATGACATGATGAGTGGGTGGGTTGAGTTAACATGAATGGGTAACACTTAACCAATATAACATGATGTGTGGTAGGGTTAAGTTAAAATAAGAGGGCAACAATTAGCCAATATAACATGATGTGTGGTAGGGTTAAGTAACAAAAGAAGGCAACACTTAACCAATGTAACATGACAAGTGAGTGGGTTAAGTTAACTCGACTGGATTGATAACACTTAACCAATACAACATGATGAATGGGTGGGTTAAGTTAACTCGAATTGATTGATGACACTTAACCAATACAACATGATGAGTGGGTGGGTTAAGTTAACTTGAATGGATGGATAACACTTAACCAATTTGGGGGGTATGCGAATAGACCCTAGGAAACCCTAGTAACAGGACCCGTTTCAGCAGTAACCCTCATAGATGTATCATGATACCCTGAATTAGGCAGGGAGGGGCACGATTACTGGGCTGATTATAAGCGGTCAAAATAGCGGCAGAGGGTACGTCAGTGTAGATTCCGACGGATTACGGGCGTGCACGTACTCCGGAGTGGAAAAAGCAGGCACTGGGTACCAGTAGTTATACACTGTGCATCTTGAATCGTGTCGGGATGCTATCATATGGATTGATACACCTTATGGTGGGACCAGCACAGGGTTTCTACATGCAAGAGAGGGCCGATTGACATAGGCACAAGGAAAATTAATACAAGTAGGGAGCCGATAGATAGGGTAGTAAGGGTACATCTAACATATCCATGGCAATTAGGCAAATTGAGGTGGGATCCTCATAATAGATGTACACCTGAAGGCTACCACAATTGCGGGGATTGGGATCATATTATCATTTTATACAGATTACTAGTTGGGACATTAGTTAGGTGGTGCAGAGATATAGAAATCAGAATAACAGGGTAGAAGCGAAGCAAAGAAAGAGTAGAAGCACATTCAGTTTATCTTACCTTATCATATCTTATGCTAATCTTATGTTATCTTGTTATCTTTGTTAGCACGGTATTGTCTTATATTCAGTTTATTCATGTCATGTTGCTTTTACCTGTTTATGTACTGAAAGTCACTGGACTTACCAGGCTTTATGTCTGACCCGTTTTCTTTCGTCTTCTTTTCTTCCGTTTCCCCCCAGGTAGTCAGGGAGGGAATAGCTCAGCTTAGCTTGGACCATTTCTCTTTCCAAGCTTGAAGATTCTTCGATGTATTACATTGGACTCTCTTTTCCACTGCTATGGCTGGCTCATGCTTTATTGGGGAATATCATTGACATTTTATGCTTCTTTATTTTGTTAAACAAGACAGATGCTTTGTTGTTAATGGGTATTGGTGTTTTGGTGTTGGAAAACAATCTTTGTACAAGATGTTTTACCAAGCTGCTGTTTTATCAATGAAGTAAAGTTTTATTTATTTTTCGCTATTTAAGTTTTGTCTGTTTTGTAATTTATCTGTTCTATACACTTATGACGCTCTATTGAAGTTAATGCACTCCCTTTGTGAGTGACCTTAACGGAGGTGGGGTGTTACATTTAACCAAGTGAAACACCCCACCTCCGTTAAGGTCACTCACAAAGGGAATGCATTAACTTTGGTGAAGTATTTTGGGTAAAAGGCACAGATAATTTACAAGACAGACATATAAACAGTGGAAACTAAAAATCATTTCATAAATTACGTGGTTCAGTCAAAACATTACAAGCATTGTCTCAAAACCCAACTTATAAATTATTACAACAAAACATCTGTCTTGATTTAAAAACTCCAAGTACATAAAGAAGCATAAAACAGTAGTAAAGCAGCATAAATCCCCAATAAAAGTGTAACCACAACAATAGCCCAAGAAGAGAGAATCCAAGCAATACATATACTCTCTTCAAGCTGGAAAAGGTCTGCACTATGCTGAAGTATTCCCTCCCTGCGGACCTGGGGGTGAAACGGAAGAAAAGGAGGCGAAAGAAAATGGGTCAGACATAAGTCTGGTAAGTCCAGTGATTATTCAGCATGTAAATAGGTTAAAGGATCATGACATGAATAAACTGAATATAGGACAATACCATAAGATAAGACAAGATAAACTGAATATACTATCGCACTCATTTCCATTTCTCTGCACCTACTAACGAATGTTTCAACTGCCATCATGTGTTCATAACAAAGTGATCCCTTTTCTGATCGGCTTCTATTCGCATGCATTTCTTACTTGTGTCATTCGGCCCCGCTTGATTGTAGATACCTGTGATGGCCGTTACTAGGGTTTGGACATAATTAATTCATTCCCTTTGTGAGTGACCTTAATTGATGTGACTACCCCAATTTCGACAGACCGATTTTTTTTCAAAATTCCAATCCATCGAAACTCGGATTGGTTTGCTCTGGTATCCTACAGAAAAGACAGAGACATAAAACATGTCAGAGCTCAGAAAAATATCTCACAGCGGAAAGGATAAAATATAGTATGATCAAAACATAGCCTTACCGTATTATTAATATTGCCTAACCAGTATCCAAAGCTATCATGTCTCTGCCATAATCTAACCTGCGAGTGTGTTATGAGGAGGGGGTCAGAACACAAGTTCTGGTGACTGGATTTAAACTATACACTTTGGATAATCTTACATATACCGTTCAATCATATTTTCTTATTTATTAGGTTACTTGGGTTAACAGCACTCAAGGCTTACACAAACGTCGTACCCATTTACTTCCCAGTGAATTAACCTAATACATTATATGTAGCTATCTCTCAATATTGAGATACACCCCATGGTACCCCACTCGCACGGTCTCCACCGTATCATCGCAGGAATGTAGCAGTCCCTAATCCTACGTCCGAATGTCGTACGGATTTCTGTATATATGTCAACGCTATGTCTGCAAAGAACCACTACTTCTATATTACGTAAGCGTTCGGGCTGCCATCTTTGAACCATTCGATCGAATTAGGTTCCATCCTCGAATAATGCCCTCTAGTCTTATGATACACCACCCAGAGCGACATGAGTGTACCTAGACTTTCCCACGTACGTATCGTCAATCGTTCTCGATGTCTATTGCACATGTTTTGTAATTTATCTATTCTATACACTTATGACGCTCCAGTGAAGTTAATGCATTCCCTTTGTGTCATTCGGCTACCTACTTGTATTAACCATTATAACATGTTGATTAGGAAACCCTAGTAACGGGGACCCATTTCAGCAGTAACCCACATAGATGTATCATGGTACCCTGAGCTAGGCAGGGTTGGGCACGATTACTTGGTTGATTATAAGCGGTCAAAATAGCGGCGGGTGGTGCAGCAGTGTAGTTCCGACGGAGTATGGGCGTGCACGTGCTCCGGAGTGGAAAAGCAGGCACTGGGCATTAGTAGTATACATTGTGCATCTTGAATAGTGTCGGGTTGCCATCATGGGAATTGATACACCCTATGATGGGGCCAACACAGGTATCTACATACAAGCGGGGTCGAATGACACAAGTAATAAATACATACAAGCGAGGTCGAATGACACAAGTAATAAATTAATACCAGTAGGGAGCCGATCGATAGGGTAGTAAGGGTACATCTATCATCTTCATGGCAATTAGGCTGATTGAGGTAAGATCCTCATACTAGATGTACATCTGAAGGCTACCACAATTGCGGGGTTGGGATCACCTTATTTTATAACATAGGATACTAGTTGGGACACTAGTAGGGGATACAGATCTATTTTCACAGGATACTAGTTGGGGACACTAGTAGGGAATACGAATCGTTCTATAAAAGACACTAGTTAGGATGTTAGTTGGGTGGTGCAGAGAAAATAGGAAATCAAAGGAAGAACCGAAGCGCATTCAGTGTATCTTACCTTGTCATATCTAACGATGATCATTTTTTGTCTTGCTATGCATATTATCATGGTTATGACTAGTATCCAATTTATTCATGTCATGATGCTTTTACCTATTTACATGCTGAAAGTCACTGGACTTACCAGGCTTTATGTCTGACTCTGTTTTGTTTCGCTTTCTTTTCTTCCGTCCCCCCTAAGTTCACAGGGACGGAATATTACCACTTAGCTCAGTTTTCTTTCCAAGCTCGAAGATAGTCGATGTATTGCTTTGGACACTCCTTTCCACAGCTATGGCTGGCTCATGCTTTATTGGGGAATATCATTGTCATTTCATGCTTCTTTATTTTGTTAAACAAGACAGATGCTTTGTTGTAATGGGTATTGGTGTTTTGGTGCTGGAAAACAATCTTTGTACAAGATGTTTTACCAAGCTGTTGTTTTATCAATAAAGTAAAGTTTTATGTATTTTCTGTTGTTTAAATTTTGTCTGTTTTGTAATTTATCTGTTCTATGCACTTATGACACTCCACTGAAGTTAATGCATTCCCTTTGTGAGTGACCTTAACGGAGGTGTGGTGTTACACGTGGTATCAGAGCGATTTCAACAGTAACCCATTACAAAACATGTGCAATAGACATCGAGAACGATTGACGATACATACTAGGTACACTCATGTCGCTCTGGGTGGTGTATTATAAGACTAGAGGGCATTATTCGATGACAGAACCTAGTAGGATCTAGAATGGTAGTCCAAACATTTACGTAACACAGTGATGATAGTTTCATGCGGATGTAGCGTTGATATATATATATATATATATATATATATATATATATGTATATATATATATTCCAAACTATTGTCAATCATCTAAACATTAATTGCAAATCCCAACGTACCATATTTAGGCTCGAAGTTAGCCTAATTTTAAAAGTAAAAAAAAGAAAGAAGAAGGGAAGAGAATCAGAATATTACAATCATCATGAATATATAAACAAGCATGTGAAATGAACAATAGTAAAATAGATTAGACAGATATATATGTTAGATTCAGGTTTCAGTCCCATCATAATTACAATTCAATTCAATTGTACGTTTATTAAGTGTGTGTGAATGGGGAATGGTGAACGATAGATCCATTATTATACAAAAATGTATTTTAAATCCACTCACATGTATGCCTTCCAAGTTTTAGATCTGATCCATGGTTTTCTTTTTCTTTGCGCAGCGTAGATTTAGACATCTGAATTCTTTTCTCTTTAGCTTGAAGTCAAGGAATCATAAATCTTATCTTTTTATTTTAAGAGAAGATTTGGAGATAAAGAGAATTAGGATTCGTTGTTGTAGATCTCTACTTTTCTTTATTTATTGTGGCTTACTTGCAACAATGTTTTCAGAAATAAGTTATTTAGGGAAATACATCACTTTTCCCTCTTATCACACTAACTCAGTTCATTGCATCCCTTCCTTTCTTATTTTCTAAGTTAGACATTTAATTACCATCCTTTCCATTTATTCATATCTTGTTACATACATTTATTTATTTATATATATATATGCAATAAGAATGAGGTTTGACATGATAACCTTAAAGAACAATTAATTTGGAAACCTTAGTGAAACACCCCACCTCTGTTAAGGTCACTCACAAAGGGAATGCATTAACTTTGGTGAAGTATTTTAGGTAAAAGGCACAGATAATTTACAAGACAGACATATAGACAGCGGAAACTAAAAATCATTTCATAAATAACGTGGTTCGGTCAAAACATTACAAGCATTGTCTCAAAACCCAACTTCTGAATTATTTCAATAAAACATCTGTCTTGATTTTAAAAAACTCCAAGTACATAAAGAAGCATAAAACAGTAGTAAAGCAGCATAAATCCCCAATAAAAGTGTAACCACAGCCATAGCCCAAGAAGAGAGAATCCAAGCAATACATATACTCTCTTCAAGCCGGAAAAGGTCTGCACTAAGCTGAAGTATTCCCTCCCTATGGACCTGGGGGGAAACTGAAGAAAAGAAGGCGAAAGAAAATGGATCAGACATAAGTCTGGTAAGTCCAGTGATTGTTCAGCATGTAAACAGATAAAAGGATCATGACATGAATAAACTGAATATAGGACAATACCATAAGATAACATAAGATAAGACAAGATAAACTGAATATACTATCATACTCATTTCCATTTCTCTGCACCTACTAATGAACGTTTCAACTGCCACCATGTGTTCATAACAAAGTGATCCCTTTTCCGATCGGCTTCTATTCGCATGCATTTCTTACTTGTGTCACTCGGCCCCGCTTGATTGAAAGATACCTGTGCTGGCCCCATCATGGGGTGTATCAATTCCCATGATGGCAACCCGACACAAATTCTAGATGCACAGTGTATATTACTGATGCCCAGTTCCTGCTTTTCCACTCTGGAGTACGTGCAAGCCCATACTCCGTCGGAACTACACTGATGCACCACCCGCCGCTATTTTGACTGCTTATAATCAGCCCAGTAATCGTGCCCCACCCTGCATAGTTCAGGGTAGCGCGATACATTTATGTGGGTTACTGCTGAAATGGGTCCCCATTACTAGGGTGTCCTAAACGTGTTATAACGGTTAAGTGTTCTCGAATTTACCTAACCTCACCTATCTTTTTTACTAACATGTTGTATTGGTTAAGTGTTGCCTTAATTAACTTAACCCTACCATTCTTAGTCTGTTTGTTCCTTAACTTTAATTCATTCATTAAAGCACCACCTCTCACATTAGATCTATAACGTTGCGGTCGCTGGATGTGCTGGGCGGTTCCGGGCAGTCTTACACCGCAGCTCAATCTAACCTCGGGTTTTTGGGCTTAATGCGCTAACCTCTCACATTAGATCTATATTGTTGCGGTAGCTAAATGTGCCGGGCGGTTCCGGGCGGTTCCGGGCAGTCTTACACCGCAACTCAAACTAACCTCGGGTTAGGCATATTCAAATTTAGCCAATTTTACATATTTGTCATATGTGTCCAAATCTATGTGTCAAATTTTTCCACAAGTCTAGTCAATACAAGTTTATGCCACATTCCCATGCTATGCCCAAAATTTAATCAATCAAATTATACCCAATTTTCCCCGTGTTATAATCGCACGTCCAACGAGATTCAATCTAAGTTCCGAGTGAACTTAGTATTCACAAAAGCAAGTAACAAGGGGAAAATAGAGAAGGAACATAAGAATTGACATAAGGAAAAATAGGCATGTGCCCAATTCAAGAATCATGTTTCAATGTTGTACATTAACAATATGTGTAGACAAGCTAAGCGATTTACACCATAGGTATAAAGATTAGATAGAATTGGACTTAAGAGAATCACTAATTTCTATGTACAACATGATAAGTCCCATTATTTAAATCACAATAGTCTCATATGCATAGGATGTACAACATGATATGTTCCATCATATAAATCACAACAGTCTCATAGGCATGATAGGTTCCATTGTGTCAATCTAATAGTCTCATAGGCATGATAGGTTTTATTATGTCAGTCCAACAGTCTCATAGGCATGATAGGTTCTATTATGTCAGTCCAACAGTTTCATAGGCATGATAGGTGTCATTACATCAATCACAATAGTCTCATAGGCATAAGCAATTTAGATTTGACAAAAGGATAGGCACGAATCAGAATTAGGCATCGTTCTAGATCCAATTATTAAAGTCATGATTTATATTAGATGTTTATATCTAAATAATAACTGAACTTACAAAAAAAGGATGGATCTTGTATTCTGGGATCTGATTTCTGAATTTGTTTAGCTATCCTTTGATGTAGATGTTTGATTTGAATCTCTTCTAATCGATTACTAGTTTGGATTTGATTTTCTAGTTTGGATAAGATGGAAGAGGCTTAGGCTAGCTTGTAGATGAATAGCATGACGACACCATAGTTTTAGGGTTATGAGTTTAGGGTCTAGGTTTAGCTACATATATATAGATGTCTAGGATTAATTCTAGCCTTTAGATTATTCTAGGAGAAATCAGAGCCATCAAACCAAAGAGATGTGTCATCCGGCCAACCATAGCATGACACTTAAGCCCTAATACCTCAGAAATTAGTCGTTGGCCAATCAGGGAAGGCCATATCAGCTCAAAGCTACTAAAATTCGTCACAGGAAGCAGATCTCAAAGGGGTCGACTCCCTACAGGGGGGTCGACACCTATGACGACTCCCCTATAGGGGGGTCGACACCTATGTCGACTCCCCCTAGGAGGGTCGACACCCTGAGCGGGAAATTTCCCGCTCAACCTGTTCTGTCTAAATTTTGAATTTTGAACTGGTTTTTGATTTTAATTATTATTTATATTTATTTTCTGCTTAAACTTGAAATTTTCTAACCTTCATAACTTCTACATACGGAGTCCGATTCACGCAAACTCGGACTCTATCTCAAGCAGAATTCCGAGACGAACGCAATGGCGCAACCCGTTTTACTTAATTCCCACATTTAAAATTAAGTGTTCTTTAATTTGTTATTTTAGTATACACATAAAATCCATGGTGTTACATTCTCCCCTCCTTAAAGGATTTCGTCCTCGAAATCTCCAAGTTAAAAAGAATGTGTCCTTGTAACGACCCAGAAAATCTGAACCAATTTAAAATTTTTAAATTGGCTAAAATAATGGATTTTAAATATTTAAAATAAATATTTTAAATAATGGCGATGAAAACTGAGTTTGAATCGACATTTGAAAACGAATATAATTAATTATAATTATATATAGAATTGAAAATGGCGCGGTAGTTCGATAATTCGATTTCAAACTTCAATTGAATATACCGGGTGCAAAACAATCCGGATTTTAGTGAAACCAAAAATATTTAAATCTGTTAGTGAATATCTTTCTAACGAATCCGACCAATCGAAATTTGATAGCGGGAATCAAAAGATATGTCCGGTTGAAAATACTGAATAGTCGCTATGGAATTCAGGCCCTTAAAAATGGACATTTTGCAAACGACCTCGGATTTCGACGAAACCACTTTTGTTGGGTCCGGGATGTCAAGTTATTGCTAGGTTTCAAATTTCATAATTTTTCGAATCAATATGTGAGCGTGCAAAAGAAAACGCGTTTGACCAGTTTCAGTTGATTTTAATCGACTGGAAATTGGCCATTTTTCAAACGGTCTCAGAATTCGACGAAACTAGTTTTGTTAGGACCGTATCGTCAATACGAAGCTAGAAAATATTTTTCTGGAATTTTTCTAGTTAGTATGTGGCCCCGGTAATTTGAAATGTACGTTTAAAATTCAACATAGTGATTTAAATGTAAATTCAAAAGGAAATTGATTGTAACGATCAAATCAGCTTGCGATACATATCCCATTGTGTTCGGGATGGGGGTAAAATGCTATGGACGACAGGCGGTGGGCCTCGTTTCGAGGTCGTATGAAAAAGTCAACCTTTTTGCAAAAATAGAAATAATTAAATAAAAAAATAATAAAAAAATAAAATAATATAATTTCCCTCCCCTTTATCTTCCTTTCTGGCCCCCCCCCGTTCATTGTAATTTCAAAACGAAAAAAGAAGAAGAAGAAAGCAGCAGCAGCAACCGCCGCCTTCACCGTCGGTCAGAACCTCCACCGCGCATCCGATCTTCTTCCCCCCCCCCTCTTCCTCACTCTCGCTCCCTCCTCCTCCTTCAATCCGACCGCCCCCCGAAGTCAACGCCTTCTCCGTTCGAGGCTCTAAGCTCCCTCCCCGTTCGAAACCCTAGCGCCGCCCCCTCGAAGCAGCCTCCGTCGATCTGCGAAACCCCCCCCCCTCTGTAAGTTTTTTTTGTTTTATTAATTTATTTTTATGTATTTAAAATAGTAAAAACTGATTTTTGAAAAAGGATTAAAAACAGATTTTAAAGGTTTAAAAACTGAATTGATTTTTTAAAAGGATTTAAAAACTGAACTGATTTTTATATAAAGTAAAAACTGATTTTAAAAGGAAGTAAAAACTGATTTTCGAAAGAGTTTAAAACTGATTTTCGAAAGAGTTTAAAACTGATTTTATTTTAAACTTTAAAAAGGAAAAGATTAGAACTTTAGAAAAAAAAGAAAGATCCTTTTTTTTTTAATAGAAAAGACGGAATTTTTATTAAGTAAAAGAGGTAAGGTATGATTTTTATATTTTTAAAGTAATAAAAATATAATTTTTACATCGTAGGAATATTAAAGATATAATCTTTATTTTTGAATAGGCGGAATCTATATCTTTGAAATTCGAGTTTTATATATTGAATAACATAGTAAAAATTCGATTTTTACATATGTAGAGAATACAGGCAACGAAGCGACAAAAGGCGAGAAAGGCGAAGATTTCTCTAAAGTGAAGAGTCGTGGTATTGGATAGCTATTGGTGAGATTTCTGATTTAAAAATATTATATATGTGTGAAATGAAAGTGAATTGCTATATATAAATATATATCTATATATATATATATATATATATACGCCCCTCGTCCACAAACCATGGACGATATTTATTGGTTGAAATTGTTGTGAAAATTGATCGATAGCGAATGATTGTTTGGGTTTGTGTGTGATTGATATTGGTTGATTGTGGTTGAAAAATACCCATTTGTGGTTGAGAAATATTTGGTTGAAACCACATAGGATTAGTTTGTGGAAATGAAATAAATATATACATGCCGCCTGCGTGCGAACTAGATGCATGATCCCCATTGTCAAAAACCGCGAGGTTTTAAGGTAGAGCGAGGAGCCGTACTAGGGACGGTCCCGGTTTAACTACCCTGCCGTTATGCTGCCGAAATTTTGAATAATATTCGTGTGTTTGAATTATTTTCATATGCTTAAACTATATTTATTCATTGCATAGAAAACATTCATGTGTTGAATTGATATTCATTCGTTGATTAGAAATTCATGTGTTGAATGGTATTCATATTTTGAAATAAATTGTTCGATAATAAAAATCACATTTTTATCTGTATATAGAAACTATAGAAAACATTCATGTGTTGAATTGATATTCATTCGTTGATTAGAAATTCATGTGTTGAATGGTATTCATATTTTGAAATAAAATGGTTCGATAATAAAAATCACATTTTTATCTATATATAGAAACTATAGAAAACATTCATGTGTTGAATTGATATTCATTCGTTGATTAGAAATTCATGTGTTGAATGGTATTCATATTTTGAAATAAATTGTTCGATAATAAAAATCACATTTTTATCTATATATAGAAACTATAGAAAACATTCATGTGTTGAATTGATATTCATTCGTTGATTAGAAATTCATGTGTTGAATGATATTCATATTTTGAAATAAAATGGTTCGATAATAAAAATCACATTTTTATCTATATATAGAAACTATAGAAAACATTCATGTGTTGAATTGATATTCATTCGTTGATTAGAAATTCATGTGTTGAATGGTATTCATATTTTGAAATAAATTGTTTGATAATAAAAATCACATTTTTATTGTATGCATAAATCGTTAAAATGTGAAGTGTTAAAAATAGCCACTTGTTCAAAATAAACATATATGAGTTGAAATATTCATTAATTAGCTAATGAAATGATTTGCACCTATTTATGTAACATTAGAATGAATGGTGTTTTTAAATCAAATAGAAATCAAGTATGAAGTTGAATAGAAAATGATAAATGATAAGAACCGTATATATGTACATGCATATTCATTGAACAGGTTATAGCGAAGGGGCTAGAGAAGAGGAATAAAATTTTGTGCCCGACAAATAGGTACACATTTACTGTTTTGTTTGGGTGATGATTTTATGAGCCTGTTGGCTAGCCGCTTGGCTGTTTCTTTTTCTTTTTGAGATTAGAAGGACCGGGAAAGCTATTTGCGATTTCCCGATGCTCCCGGTGCAGGGGAGGTTATGGCGAAATTTTCCAAAAATTTAAGGTGTTAGAAAAATATTTGAAGTGAAAACATTATGGAAATCATTGAATGAACTATATTTATATAAATATATAAATATAAATAAAATTAAAACGAAACGAAGCCGTGCAGTTCGTATTTTGAAACCGTGATTTCAAACGACTAGTGCGGGAAATCCGACCATTGGATTTTCCCGAAACCTCAACCGTCGGGTTCGCCTTGGAAATATCTTTCCAACGGCACCAACCTCGTAAAAATCCAACGGTTGGATTGTCTGGAATGTTTAATTCAATTCTGAAGAAAAACAGCGCCAGAAACGATTATATATTTATATATATATATATAAATATAATTATATTTAATCGAATAACGACGCTGCAGTTCGTATTTTGAAATCGAAACTTCAAACGATTGTACCGGGAGATCCGACCGTCGGATTTTCCCGAAACTGGAACCGTTGGATTCGTTTTGAAAAGACCTTTCTAATGATGTAAACTTTGTGAGGATCCAACGGTTAGATTTTCAGATATGTGTAAATCAAATCTGAAGAAAAACAGCGCCACGGCCGCCTTATGGCCCGAAGCGTCGTTTTGAATAAATTAGCTATTTTAAATTAAATAAAAATAGCGATAAATAGTTATAAAATATCCTAAGCGATATGGAATGGAAATAAACTGAATTTGCTCGATTTATGTTGTATTTGATGGTTGAATGTGTTTGGTGTGAAAATTACATTAAAGAACAATATTGGTGTTGTCGAATAATTTAACCATTGAAATAGATTGATTTGAAATTCTAAATATACGTGAATTATCTGAAAAGGCCGAGTTAATTCCCATTTCAAATAATTGACCGACGATTGAAATTCGAAGATGAAGACGACGGTCGAAGACCAGAGATCTTCACCTCGTTTGGATGGTAACCGAGGTCCTGATTGGGAGGCATCCCGAAATATGGATAATGAGTGGTGATCGTCCAGACGTACGTGGTGATCGATGGGTTTGCGAGGTATTTAGTGCCTCCGGTTTCGTTCAGACCCAGAACGGACTTGTAAATGGACTGTGTGTCTGACATTGGAGTTTATTCTGTGTTGATTGATTTCTGTTAAATATACATCTGTTTGGCGGCGGAGAATTTATTCTTTTGCTTAACGCCCTTCTCTGAGACGCACGAGCTCAGAGGTTGTATATCGATGGACGTCAGTCGCATGGCATGAATTGCCTGTGTAGCATGCTAAGATGCAGTGATCAGGGCTTCTGTTGAAAAGCAAAGTCATGTGGTGATGATCAAAGCACCGCCTGTGTGGCGTAGCTTTGTGTATAACGTGAATTCGCGAGCCTCACACCCCGGTATGAACCTAAAACGGGAGAGGACATCAGGGAGGGCATGCGTTTCTTCCTAGCTAGGGTGGTGTCAGCGACCTACCAGCCCTGACATTTATATACTTTTCACCTATGTGGTTGTTGCTGTTGCGAGGCGCCTCGGTTAGATCGGACGATCCGGGTCCGATGGAGTCATTCGTTGGCTCGTTTACGCCCCAAAGGGCGGGGAAACGCATGGTTCAGGCATTTTAATCCACATCGGTGGACCGGCCCTGACGATCCAAGGGTCCACCTGAGTCTGGGTCCTGAGGCTCGGGCTAGGCAGTCTCGAATTCGGTAGACTATCTTTTGCCTTGGTTCATGACGGAAATCCAATTTCCAAATACGACATCGTGCGGTTTTGATTGTATATATATATGGCGACATGATATATGGTACCCATGCCGTCTATGATTGATAGTTATGATTTGAAATTGTTTTCAAAACATATAAACACTAGCAATAATATCAAATGCCTTTGTTTTATTCGTATCAATCATATTTTGGCCATTATAAGGTAAAACTCTATCCTCCGGTTTGCGTTGCATTGTGTGATGGGAACTGAGTCTTATATTGGCTTCATTTTTATAAAAAGCATAGCGATGTTTTAAAAGAAAGATTTGTTTTAAAGCACTGGCAATCCAATGGAGTAAACCCGTTCCACGAAAGTGGCGTGGTCCTGTGATTAGCCAAATTATATATATGTGTTGAGTAGATTTCTCATACCAGTCCCATGACTGACTCGTAGTTTGTTTCACTTTCAAACTCGGGTGCCCCTTTTTCTACACGAGCAGCCTTGTATTCAGGTTTAGCTGGATCTTTCTGGATAGCTGGAGCTGAAGATGGATTCTATCATTTATTTCTTTTTATGCTGTTCAGCTCCTATTGTACATATTTTGTTTATTTCCGCTGTAGACATTTATGTATAGTTGAACTGTATTTGTACTAAGTAAGATCCTGTATACTGTGTAACTCTGATGATCACTTTATCCAGTATATTTTGTTGTTCATTATCTGGTGTATTTATTTAATTCTGTTATGCTATTATCTGTTTCTGTGTTATATTCCAAAGATAACCCTGTTTCCGTGAGAACGGGATTTCGGGTCGTCTCAGTCCTACCATCCATCATCCATCTACTCATCCATTATCCATAAGCATCCAATGTCCTTAAAAGATTTCTAATGCTATATGAACACTTAACCATTATAACATGTTGATTAGGAAACCCTAGTAACGGGGACCCATTTCATGTTCTAATTATGTCCAAATTAATGCACACGTGGCACTAGATCGGCTCCGACACTTTCATATTGCATATGCATATATGTATTTATATATGGATTGAAACTTGATGTGTTATCATGTTGACGTTGCACTTGTATGAATGATTGTGTACTCATGTAGACTTTACAAAATACGATTAGGAACCATTGCATACATGATGGACTCATAACACTGACATGATTCGCATCAAGGAGGTCAACTGAATCAGTAGACCGCCTGATTTGTATTAGATAAGGACATATACACACAATATGCATATAATCATGAAAACATTAGGAATCTTTTAAGTACAATGGATTCCTGTGATTGATGGTTGAGTAGATGGATGTTGGATGTTAGGATACATTCTTCTTAACTTAGAGATTTCGGGGACGAAATCCTTTAAGGAGGGGAGAATGTAACACCCCGTATTTTCTGTGAATATTAAAACTAACAAATCTAAGAACACTTAATTTTTAAAAGAAGAATTAGGGGAAATGGGCTACGCCATTGCGTTCGTCTCAGAATTCTGCTTGAGATAGAGTCCCAGTTTGCGTAAATCGGGCTCCGTATGAAGAAGTTACGGAGTTCAGAAGATTTCAAGTTTAAACAAAAATTAAATTAAAATAGTAATTAAAAGTCAAAACAGTTCGAAATTCGAAATTCAATCAGAGCGGGCTGAGCGGGAAATTTCCCGCTCAGAGGTGTCGACCCCCCTACCAGGGGGAGTCGACATAGGTGTCGACCCCCCTATAGGGGAGTCGACATAGGTGTCGACCCCCCTATAAGGCTGTTGACATAGGTGTCGACCCCCCTGTAGGGAGTCGACCCCTTTAGAGATCCAGTGACGAATTTTTATAGCCTTGAGCTGATATGGCCTTCTCTGATTTGCCTATGACCAATTTCTGAGGTATTAGGGCTTATGTGTCGTGCTATGGTTGGCTGGATGACACATCTCTTTGGTTTGATGGCTCTGATAACTCCTATGTTGATCTAAAGGCTCTTAATAATCCTAGACATCTATATATACATCTCTAAACCTAAACCCTAATTCATAACAATTCCTTATGACACATCTATGCTGCTGAACTCTCAATTCTCTTAGTTGTCGCCTCAAAAACCTAAATCATATTAGGAGTTCTTCATCAACAATCAACTTTGAAGATCAATCAACATCAAATTAGAGTTTCTGCAACAACAACGATTCAATTATCTTTTCTAATCCTAGCAATGTAAGTTCGCGTTATTTTCAGATTTGAATACCTGATTGTAATCATGACATGTAATAAAATGAATCGAAGTCTATGCCTGATTGTAAGATAATCTCTTCATATTTATCCCTAACCTTCTATTGAATCTATGTCTTTACATGCCTTAGAGGTTATTTTTATTGATTAAATTAGGCTTATCTTTGTTGTACATCAGGTTTATAATCCTCTTTGGCTCGTGATGTTATTCTTATGCCTATGATAGTGATTGTATCAGTGTATTCAAGAATCTATCTTTGTTGGATCTAAATCTCTTGTATTAGGTCTGTTGTTACATGCCTATTTTTATACCTATTCTTATTTTATGCTCCTTTTCTCTCTCTTCCCCTATTTCCTTTTTCTTTTATGAACCCGGGTTACCTTCGAACCTAGGCTGAAATTGCGAAATACGAACGGTTGGAATACGGGGAATATTTTGGGTAAATAATTGGGTATAACGTATTCGGTGAAGTTGTTGGACATAATTTTAACTTGTGATTTGGGGTATAAATGTTATTATTGCGAACTTGGGGTAAATTGAAATATTCAATCAAGATTGGGCGGAAACTGTAAATTGGAATATTAAATCGAGATTGGGCATAACTATTGGTTGGGACGCCAAGCATAATGTATATTGCGATTTTGGGGCATGACTATTATTGCAAAATTGGGAAGATTGGGTGTAACCTATTTTGAGTAATAACTTGTAATTGAATTTGTTGGGCATAACTTGGGAAATGGGAACATGACTAGTTTGGTGAATTTAGGATAGTTAGCATATAAAATCTAGACTTGGACATGTATAGTAAATATGTAAATTGGCTAAAGATGAACGTGCCTAACCCGAGGTTAGATTGAGTTGCGGTGTAAGACTGCCCGGAACCGCCCGGCACATCCAGCGACCGCAACAATATAGATCTAATGTGAGAGGTTAGCACATTAAGCCCAAAACCCGAGGTTAGAATGAGTTTGCAGTAGAAGTCTGTCCGGAACCGCCCGGCGCATCTAGCAACCGCAAACAATAGTTCTAATGTGAGAGGTTGAGGCATTAATGAATGAATTAATGCTAATGAACGGACATGCTAAAAATGGTAGGGTTAAGTTAACACAAGAGGGCAACACTTAACCAATGTAACATGACAAGTGGTAGGGTTAAGTAACACAAGAGGGAAACACTTAACCAATGTAACATGACAAGTGGTAGGGTTAAGTAACACAAGAGGGCAACACATAACCAATGTAACATGACAAGTGGTAGGGTTAAGTATCACAAGAGGGAAACACTTAACCATTGTAACATGACAAGTGGTAGGGTTAAGTTAACACAAGAGGGCAACACTTAACCAATATAACATGATGTGTGAAGGGTTAAGTAACACAAGAAGGCAACACTTAACCAATTTAACAAGACAAGTGGGTGGGTTAAGTTAACTCAACTGGATTGATGACACTTAACCAATATAACATGATGAACGAGTGGGGTTAAGTTAATGGGAAACACTTAACCAATATAACATGATGAATGGGGTTATGTTAATGGGAAGCACTTAACCAATATAACATGATGAGCGAATGGGGTTAAGCTAAAGAGAAACACTTAACCAATATAATATGTTCAATGAACAGGGTTAAGTTAATAGAAAACACTAAACCAGTTACAACATGATGAATGAGAAGGGTTAAGTTAATAAGAAACAATTAACCAACATGACATGACATGTGGATGGATTAAGTTAACTTGAATGGATGGATAACACTTAGCCAAATTGGGGGGTATACGAATAGACCATAGGAAACCCTAGTAACGGGGACCCATTTCAGCAGTAACTCACATACATGTATCACGGTACCCTGAACTAGGCAGGGTGCAAAACGCGAGATAGACTTCCACATATATTTAGTTGACAATGAGAAGCCAGTTGCATTACCTGTACGACACAAGACTCCAACGTTGTCGACCCCCCCCAAGGGGAGTCAATGTAACACCCGACGTCCATTAATGTCACTCACAAAGGGAATGCATTAACTTCCATGGAGGTTATAAGTGAATATAGAACAGAAAAATTACAACAAGACAGATAATAAATAGTACTTGGAAATCTAAAACTTCATTTTATTGCAGCGGAGATTAAACATGTTTGTTACATCACAAAACCATAAATCATAACCAAGTACAATATCCATCTTCATAAAAACAAAATACATAATCCCATTACATAAATAGCCATTAAAAAGATAACAAGCTGGACTTTACTTCAACGGTCCAAGCTTTCCAAAGAGAGATGAAGCAATTCAATCAAACTCCACTAGAGCTGGGCCCAACCTGAAGACCTGGAGGGGGGAAAAAGGATAGAAATAGAGGGGATCAGACATAAAGTCTGGCGAGTATGATAATTCTAGCAATACTATTATCAAAATAACTAGACTAAGGCATAAGCTGGAAGACAAGTAAATGTCTATGAACTCTTAGGAAGATAAAGATAGCGTTTAAGATAACGTTAAAGATAACGGTAAAGGCACACCTAATTACTAACGAATGATTACTACACTGCACCACACCAGTCACCATATTGTTTGATCCCACTTGCTTCACACAGAAACTTTATAAATAGCCTTACATACCCCTAGCTGACTACATAGGTGCCGTCTGCCCCTATCTCCACTAGGTGTACCCCACTACCTACTTTCGATCGACTCCCTACTCGTAGATACCCGTGCTGGCCCCACAGTTGGGTGTATCACTCCCCTAAAGTGGCAACCCTATACAACTTGAGAATGCACGGCTTATACCTACACGATGCAACAACGTCTTACCTACCAGCCCGGGTCCACACACGCATACGAAACCCGTTGGACTTGCGTTGCCACAGCTCCCCGTTTTGGCCTCTTACAGTCGAACCCAGCATGCGTGTCTCGTCCTCGACTTGGGTCGAGCCCACAAAGATACGTTTGGGATACTGGTCGAAACGGGCCCCCACAATCTACCCACCTAAGCTTGTCACTAGTATATCCCACTTAACCCTCTTAGTCATGTTCATTTACATGTGTGTTTGGTTAAGTCTTACTAATCGTATTTCATATGCCACTAAGGGCACCCCCTAGATTCCTCATGCCACCCAAGGCACCTACTTAACCCCCATGTCCCACCTTACATGTTTATCTGGTTAAGTATTTCTTAATTCATTCAGGCCATAACCTCATAAAGACCTCTCACATTAGACTGGCATTTATGGCAGCTGGATTTGCCGGGCGGGTCCGGGCAGTCTTACACCATAAAGGAGTCTAACCTCGTGTCTTTACAACCGTTATGCTTTAGTTTAGGCCTAGGACCTCTCACATTGGGCTGACATTTGTGACCACTGGATTTGCCGGGCGGGTCCGGGCAGGTTTACGTCACAAACGAGTCCAACCTCATGTCCTAAGCATTGATTAACACTTAAAATCTTTTACCCTAGTTTTAATAATTCCCTATTCAAATTATTAATTAATTCAACTTTTAATGATGTCCAAAATTGACTCAATTATGGCCATCCACTTATGGCATGCAAAATCATATCAATTGCACCCCAACTTTTTAATATTAAATCCTTAATATTACCCCTACCCCACGTTTATACGTTCGCTTATTCAACGCATAATATAGGATAGACTTGTATAGTTTAACACCTAGCACAAAGATAAATTATCACAATATATAGACAATTAAAATAAATCTAATCATAATAGGGGTGAAACTTGCATAAACTACACATGTTAAGGATCAGAAGGTGTCAACTTGTTAAATGTCTCAATTTATATGATATGATCATAGCCTAAATCTATACATAAACTTGCATATGGGGTTTTTAGGCAGCATAATGATGGTGTGAACTAGCATAGGATATCACATATGTCATAGCATAATTCTAGATGTCATAATAGATGTCTTGGTATATGTTCATAACTTTTCTAATCAATCTAACTTGCATATGTGACTTGTCATATAGATCAACATAACCCAAACATGATGATTTAATTAATATGAACTAACTAGCATAGATGGTAATATCATGGCCTTTTTAACATGTATGATTCACCACAACTTAGCATAGAAACTTTCAACATACATAACATCATCATATCATGATTTACAACATATAAGATATCATCATCACATAACATTGGATTTACAATATACATGATAGCAAAAGGGGTTTACAACAACATAGATGATAATTCACATTATCTACTGATAATCCATTCATAACTAAACCTAATTAAAATGATAATAATCTTGTTAAGATCATCATACTCACAATTTAGAGAAGAAAAGAGAGAGTTTTGCTTTGCTTTAGGGTTGAGAGAATTAGAATTGAATTTGCTTTTCTTCTTTCTTAGTTGGTGGCGGCTCCATTGATTTCCATGGCGATGGTATGACGGTAACTATTCTATTTTAATTATGTTTAAGGTTAGCATTAGGAAGTATTTATAGGTGTAGGAAGTTATTTAGGACCATTAGATTAACCTTGAACCATGAGAACCAATCAAATGCAAAATCTGCATTTGAGCGAATCGGCCCACGGGTTGACAGCCAAACACCCTGGATTAACCCCTAGTCGACCCAGCGGGGCTTGGGTCGACCTCAAAAATGGGCCGGTTCGGTTATTCCCCCTCCCAATTCGCTGTTTTGAACTTTTTCGCATATTTATTTATTTAATTTTTAATTTATATATATATATATATATATCAATATATATATATATATTTCTCTGCGCAACCCATTTCACTTAATTCTTTTCTAAAAATTAAGTATACTTTAATTTGTGAATTTTAATGTTATAAAATTACGGGGTGTTACATTCTCCCCTCCTTAAAGGATTTCGTCCCCGAAATATCCAAGTCAAGAAGAATGTATATCCTACCATCTAATCGTCCATCTACTCAACCATCAAATACCAGCATCCATTGTCCTTAAAAGACTTCTAATGCTTTAATGTTTATATGCACAGTGTGTGTATATGTCCATATCTAATGCAAAATTAGGCGGTCTACTGATTCAGTCGACCTCCTTAGTGCAATTCATGATAGTGCCATGCGTCCAATATGTATGCAAAAGATTCCTAATGATACATATTAATTCTATATGCGTGCACAACCATTAACCCGAATGCAGCAACTATATGATAATACAACCATTATACATCCATTTTACTAAATACATCCATATATATGCAATATGCAATATGAAGTGACTGAGCCGATCTGGTGCCTAATAGTGTGTGTATATGCATCCACGAGCAACCTCTAGCACACACTTGCATCCACTTTGCATCCACCATACATAACATGTCTCAAACACATGTTTCAACCATAGGATTATCCTAACTAAAGGTCAAAGATACTAGCGAGAGGATATACTAAAGATAAGATAAGTACAAGCTAAGCGATAAAGGAGAAATTAAAGGACATACCCTCAAAAAGAAAAGGGTATCATGAACGCATCTTCTCTTTCGTCTCCCAAGTAGCGTTGCTCTCGTCATCTCCCCATTGCACTTTGACTAGTCTTACCTCTCGATTCCTCAATCTCTTGATCTCCGACCCAAGAATGCGCGTAGGAGCTCGTCGAATTGTCGCATCACGCTCTATCTCCACCTCTCTAAGCGAGCTCGGCTCTACCACTTCCGCGGTCTCGTGCAAGCACTTCCTCAAATGTGACACATGGAATACGTCGTGTACACCACTAAGTCTCTTGGGCAACTCCACTCTATACGCCATCTGTCCAATTTTCTCCTTAATAGGAAACGGCCCTACAAACCTTGGTGCTAATTTCCCAACGGACCCAAAGCGAACAACGTTCCGTAATGGAGACACTTTGACAAAGACCATGTCCCTAACTTCAAACTCGAGATCTGTCCTCCTCTTATCCGCATAAGATTTCTGCCTATCCTGTGCTGCTTTCATCCTCCTTCGAATCAAGTCGATCTTCTCCGAAGTCTCCCTAATCATATCAGGCCCAAGTAAGATCTTATCCGTAGATTCCCACCAACATGTAGGTGAACGACAAGGTCGTCCATAAAGAGCTTCGAATGGTGCCATACCAATGCTGGACTGAAAGCTGTTATTATATGCGAACTCCACCAATGGAAGATGCTCTTCCCACGTACCCCCAAAGTCTAGGATACATAGCCTCAACAGATCCTCTAGAATGCGATTCACCCTCTCGGTTTGGCCGTCTGTCTGAGGATGATATGCGGTGCCCAAACATAACTGAGTCCCTACCGCCTCTTGTAAGCTTCTCCAAAATTCGCTAGTGAAAATAGGATCGCGGTCTCTCACTATGCTAGAAGGAACACCGTGCAAACGAACTATTTCTCGAACGTATACGGAGGCTAACCATGGAGCAGTCCGCTTACTCTTTACGGGAATGAAATGGGCGCTTTTAGTAACTCTATCTACTATAACCCAAATTCCCGTATTACCCTTCCTTGATCGCGGTAACCCATCCACAAAATCCATCGAGACACTTTCCCACTTCCATAGTGGAACCTCCAATGGGTGAAGCAACCCACCGGGTTTCTTTTGCTCCGCTTTTACTTGTTGGCACACCAAGCATCTAGCGACATACTCGGCCACATCTTTCTTCATGCCGGCCCAAAAGTAAACTCTCTTCATGTCTTTGTACATCTTGTCCCCGCCGGGATGAATGGTCATCTTCGAATGATGTGCTTCGTCAAGAATAGTCTTCCTAAGGTCATCGTCTTTTGGTACACAAAGTATACCGTCCCTACGTAACCAACCCTTATCGTTTAGGGTATACCTACGAAGATGGCTTGATGACTCCCCTCCTTTGAGTTTTTCTACTAACTCAACCAACTGCGGGTCGTCTCGCTGTGCCTCGCCAATCCGTCCCAAAAGCGTAGGTCTGACCTCCAAGGATGCTAGCAAACCCGGTACGAAGTCAACGGAAGGTCTAAAGTCAAACATCGAAATGAATTCTAAACTTCGCCGCTCAACAAACAAAGGACTTAAGGATAATCTTTTTCTACTTAAGGCGTCTGCCACCACATTACCCTTGCCAGGGATATAGGCTATTTCGAAGTCGTAGGACGCTAAGAACTCCATCCACCTTTGATGCCTTAAGTTCAAGTCCTTTTGAGAGAATAGGTATTTTAAAGACTTGTAGTCAGTGAATAATTCGAATTTCTCACCAAGAAGATAATGACGCCAAGACTTAAGCGCGAAAACAATAGCGGCCAATTCTAGGTCATGTGTAGGATAATTTTTCTCATGCGCTCTCAACTGCCTTCCACCATAGGCTATTACCCTACCCTCTTGCATTAAGACTGCGCCTAGTCCTGTCCCACAAGCATCAGTATAAATGGTAAACGGCTTACCCCCGTCTAGCAATACTAAGATTGGGGCTGAAGTCAAAGCTCTCTTCAAACGTTGCAACGCATCATCACAATCTACGTCCCATGTGAAAACTAGGTTCTTCTTCGTCAAGCGTGTCAATGGAGCTGATATCTTTGCGAAGTCTTTGATAAACTTCCTATAGTAGCCAGCCAACCCCAAGAAACTTCTCACTTCGGTAGCATTTTTAGGGACCTTCCAATCTTGGATGGCCACCACCTTCGTGTGATCCACGGCTATCCCTTCTTTGGAAACCACGTGCCCCAAGAACCGTACTTCCTTCCTCCAGAAGTGACACTTAGAAAATTTAGCCTTAAGGCTATGCGCTCGTAGGGTCTCCAACACTTCCCTAAGATGTAGGGCATGCTCTTCTTCATCCTTAGAAAATATCAAGATGTCATCTACAAAGACTACCACGAATTTGTTAAGGTACTCCCTAAACACCCTACTCATCAAATCAACAAAATATGCTGGGGCGTTTGTCAAACCGAAGGGCATCACTAGCCATTCATAGAAACCGTCCGGAGTCCTAAAGGCAGGCTTGTCTATGCTATCCTCAGCCACTCTCAACTGATGGAACCCAGTGGCTAAGTCCAACTGCGAAAACACTGAGGCGCCAACTAACTGATCGAAGAGATCGTCAATCCTCGGCAGTGGGTGTCTGTTCTTCTTAGTAAGTTTATTAAGTTCTCTATAGTCCACACACAGTCTAAGGGACCCATCCGCCTTCGTGGCAAATACTACTGGAGCACCCCACTCCGATATACTTCATCTTATGAACCCCTTCTCAAGCAACTCCTTCACTTGCTTATCAAGTTCCCTCCTTTCACGTGGAGCCATGTGGCGTACTGGCAAAGATACTGGTTTCGCATTATCCACAAGATATATTCGAAAATCTATCTCCCGCTTCGGAGGCAAGCCCTTCACCTCCTCAAATACATCCGAATATTCTCGGACCACTCTAACAGATCGTAGATTTTCCTCAGACGCGTCAAGCGATTCTAGATAACTTAGCATAACCGAATTTATGGGATTACAGAAGATTTTGAGAGTGTTGCCAAGGCGAGTCACGAGCCTAACTACTCTCCTTTCACAATCAAGAACGGCCCCATTTCTGGATAACCAATCCATTCCTTAAATTAGCCCATAGCCCGTGAAGCCCGACACATAAGCATCACATCTAAATTCAACGCTAAGTATGGAAATTTTCAAATCCAAACACATCATAGACAAATAAGCTGAGCCCCCACTTGGATTCGAAACAACTAAGGGATCCTCTACTAAACTGGTGTTTAGGTGTAGTGATTCAACTAATGATGTAGAGATAAACGAATGTGATGCGCCCGAATCAAATAAGGTACGGACAGGATGATCAAACAAAAAACAAAGCTTTCAACAGAAATGGTTCTACCTCGTTCTTGCAGCGGTGGGACCGCAAGAGCCTGAACTTGTCCCCTTGCCTGCCCTGGTGCCATAAGAGCCTGCACCTGTCCTCCCGAGGTAGCTCCTGCCCTCTGCCCCTTCTTTGGGCAGTCCTTCACTAAATGTCCCGCATCGCCACAATGAAAACAGCCTGTCTTCCTTTTCTTTCGGCAATCCTTGCTGACATGGCCTGGTGTCCCACAGTTAAAACATTTCTTCTTTCCCTTGCCGTTATTGTCTTTACCACCCTTCTTGTTTTGCTGTTGTGGTTTCTTCTGATCCCCCTTCTTCTCGGGTGCCTTATCAGCTTTAGCGCTTTTCTCCACATGCATGAGCCCCATTTCTACTAACTTCTCAAAGGTGGCCCCCATCGGGATGTGGGTCATAGCCAACCCTTGCAATGGTTCATTCAAGCCATTCACGAACCTTAGAGCCTTCTTCTCCGGCGTGTTTACTAAGTCCAAGCCAAACCTTGCTAACTGATTAATTTTATTGACATATTCTTTCACTGATGAGCTTCCTTGCTTCAATGTCAAGAACCTTACCATATATAGATTTTCTTCCGCCCTTGAGAGAAACTTCGCCTCGAACCTACGTCTGAAATCCGCCCAAGAGTCAACAGGACGCTCCCCATTAGTGACCTCCCACCAAAACGAGGCCTCTCCCTTCATCAACCAAGCTGCTAAACGAACTCTCCTCCCTTCTTCTACTTCAAAGATTTCTAGCAATTCTTCCACCTCCTTAAGCCAATGTCTAGCTTCCACAAACGTTTCTGACCCTTGAAATGGTTTTACACCCATAGCCTTGAATTCCTTGCACGTCTTTGCAAAAGTATCTATGCGAGGAGGAGGAGGAGGAGGAACGGGTGCAACTGGTGGTGGAGGAACATTGGCTGGACCTGCAGCGGCCCTAGCCTCCAATAGCCTCCTATACCATCCTGGTATCGTTACACCGTCGGGTAGATTAAGATCTTCAGCCATGCTGAAACGAAAAAGGAAAGATTCAAAATGGAGAATTCAAAAGATAAAGATATGGGCTATTGGGGGTTATGTTTTTCTTAAAAACTTTTCTCTTTAAATTTCTCATTAAAACATGTTTTTGAAAACACTTCTTCCAAAAATAAATATTTTTCTAAAGTATTTTTATCTGTTCTGGTAACCTTAAGCTCTGATACCACGTGTAACACCCCACGTCCATTAATGTCACTCACAAAGGGAATGCATTAACTTCCATGGAGGTTATAAGTGAATATAGAACCGAAAAATTACAACAAGACAGATAATAAATAGTACTTGGAAATCTAAAACTTCATTTTATTGCAGCGGAAATTAAACATGTTTGTTACATCATAAAACCATAGATCATAACCAAGTACAATATCCATCTTCATAAAAACAAAATACATAATCCCATTACATAAATAGCCATTAAAAAGATAACAAGCTGGACTTTACTTCAGCGGTCCAAGCTTTCCAAAGAGAGATGAAGCAATTCAATCAAACTCCACTAGAGCTGGGCCCAACTTGAGGACCTGGAGGGGGAAAAAGGATAGAAATAGAGGGGGTCAGACAAAAAGTATGGCGAGTATGATAATTCTAACAATACTATTATCAAAATAACTAGACTAAGGCATAAGCTGGAAGACAAGTAAATGTCTATGAACTCTTAGGAAGTTAAAGATTGCGTTTAAGATAACGTTAAAGATAACGGTAAAGGCACACCAAATTACTAACGAATGATTACTACACTGCACCACACATTACTACACTGCACCACACCAGTCACCCTATTGTTTGATCCCACTTGCTTCACACAGAAACTTTATAAATAGCCTTACGTACCCCTAGCTAACTACATAGGTGCCGTCTGCCCCTATCTCCACTAAGTGTACCCCACTACCCACTTTCGATCGGCTCCTTACTCGTAGATACCCATGCTGGCCCCACAGTGGGGTGTATCACTCCCCTAAAGTAGCAACCCGATAAAACTTGAGAATGCACGGCTTATACCTGCACTATGCAACAACGTCTTACCTACCAGCCCGGGTCCACACACGCATACGAAACCCGTTGGACTTGCGTTGCCACCACTCCCCGTTTTTGCCTCATGCAGTCGAACCCAGCATGTGTGTCCCGTCCTCGACTTGGTCGAGCCCACAAAGATACGTTTGGGATACTGGTCGAAATAGGCCCCCACAAGCTACCCACCTAAGCTTGTCACTAGTATATCCCACTTAACCCTCTTAGTCATGTTCATTTACATGTGTGTTTGGTTAAGTCTTACTAATCGTATTTCACGTGCCACTAAGGGCACCCCCTAGATTCCTCATGCCACCCAAGGCACCTACTTAACCCCCATGTCCCACCTTACATGTTTATCTGGTTAAGTATTTCTTAATTCATTCAGGCCATAACCTCATAAAGACCTCTCACATTAGACTGGCATTTATGGCAGCTGGATTTGCCGGGCGGGTCCGGGCAGTCTTTCACCATAAAGGAGTCTAACCTCGTGTCTTTACAACCGTTATGCTTTAGTTTAGGCCTAGGACCTCTCACATTGGGCTGACATTTGTGACCACTGGATTTGTCGGGCGGGTCCGGGCAGGTTTACGTCACAAACGAGTCCAACCTCGTGTCCTAAGCATTGATTAACACTTAAAATCTTTTACCCCAGTTTTAATAATTCCCTATTCAAATTATTAATTAAGTCAACTTTTAATGATGTCCATAATTGACTCAATTATGACCATCCACTTATGGCATGCAAAATCATATCAATTGCACCCCAACTTTTTAATTTTAAATCCTTAATATTACCCATACCCCACGTTTATACGTTCGCTTATTCAACGCATAATATAGGCTAGACTTATATAGTCTAACACCTAGCACAAAGATAAATTATCACAACTTATAGACAATTAAAATAAATCTAATCATAATAGGGGTGAAACTTGCATAAACTACACATGTTAAGGATCAAAAGGTGTCAACTTGTTAAATGTCTCAATTTATATGATATGATCATAGCCCAAATCTATACATAAACTTGCATATGGGGTTTTTAGGCAACATAATGATGGTGTGAACTAGCATAGGATATCACATACGTCATAGCATAATTCTAGATGTCATAATAGATGTCTTGGTATATGTTAATAACTTTTCTAATCAATCTAACTTGCATTTGTTACTTGTCATATAGATCAACATAACCAAAACATGATGATTTAATTAATATGAACTAACTAGCATAGATGGTAACATCATGGCCTTTTTAACATGTATGATTCATCACAACTTAGCATAGAAACTTTCAACATACATAACATCATCATAGCATGATTTACAACATATAAGATATCATCATCACATAACATTGGATTTACAATATACATGATAGCAAAAGGGGTTTACAACAACATAGATGATAATTCACATCATCTACTCATAATCCATTCATAACTCAACCTAATTAAAATGATAATAATCTTGTTAAGATCATCATACTAACAATTTAGAGAAGAAAAGAGAGAGTTTTGCTTTGCTTTAGGGTTGAGAGAATTAGAATTGAATTTGCTTTTCTTCTTTCTTAGTTGGCGGCGGCTCCATTGATTTCCGTGGCGATGGTATGACGGTAACTATTCTATTTTAATTAGGTTTAAGGTTAGCATTAGGATGTATTTATAGGTGTAGGAAATTATTTAGGACCGTTAGATTAACCTTGAACCATGAGAACCAATCAAATGCAAAATCTGCATTTGAGCGAATCGGCCCATGGGTTGACAGCCAAACACCCTGGATTAACCCCTAGTCGACCCAGCGGGGCTTGGGTCGACCTCAAAAATGGGCCGGTTCGGTTATTCCCCCTCCCAATTTGCTGTTTTGAACTTTTTCGCATATTTATTTATTTAATTTTTAATTTATATATACATATCAATATATATATTTCTCTGCGCGTCCCATTTCACTTAATTCTTTTCTAAAAATTAAGTATACTTTAATTTGTGAATTTTAATGTTATAAAATTACGGGGTGTTACAGTCGACATAGGTGTCGACCCCCGTATAGGGGTGTTGACATAGGTGTCGACCCCCTTGTAGGGAGTCGACCCCTTTTGAGATCCAGACCCAGTGACGAATTTTTGTAGCCCTGAGCTGATGTGGCCTTCCCTGATTGGCCAATGACTGATTTCTGAGGTATTAGGGCTAATGTGTCGTGCTATGGTTGGCTGGATGACAAATCTCTTTGGTTTGATGGCTCTGATTTCTCCTAGACTAATCTAAAGGCTAGAATTCATCCTATACTTCTATATATACATCTTTAAACCAATACCCTAATTCATAACAATTCCTTATGACGCATCTATGCTGCTGAACTCTCAATTATCTTAGCCACTGCCTTTAAAACCTAAATCATATTAGGAGTTCTTCATTAACAATCAACTTAGAAGATCAGTCAACATCAAATTAGAGTTTCTGCAACAACAACGATTCAATTATCTTTTCTAATCCTAGCAATGTAAGTTCATGTTATTTTCAGATTTAAATACGTATTTGTAATCTTGGCATGTAATAAAATGAATCGAAGTCCATGCTTGATGATAATAAAATCTTTTCAGATTTATCCCTATCTTTCGATCGAATCCATGATTTTATATGCCTAAGAAGTTATTATATTGATTCAATCATGCCTATCTTTGTTATACATCAGGCATATAATCCTTTTTGGTTCATGATGTTATTCTTATGCATGCGATAATGATTGTGTCAGTTTATTCAAGAACCTATCTTTATTGGATCTAAATTCCCTATATTAGGTCTGTTGTTACATGCCTATTTTTATGCCTATTCCTATTTTATGCTCCTTCTCTCTCTTCCCCTATTTCCTTTTTCTTTTATGAACCTGGGTTACCTTCGAACCTAGGCTGAAATCGCGAAATCCGAACGATTGGAATACGGGGAATATTTGGGTATAACCTATTTTGGGTAAATATTGGGCATAATGTACTTGGTGAAATAATTGGGCATAACATATTCGGTGAAATTGTTGGGCATAACTTGTAATTGATGTTGGGGCGTTATTATCATTATAACTGCAAGTTTGGGGTTAATTGGCATGTAAACCAAGTTTTGGGGGTAAATTGTAAATTGGAATATTAATTCTAGATTGGGCATAACTATTGGTTGGGACGCCAAGCATAATGTATATTGTGATTTTGGAGCATGACTATTACTGTAAATTTGGAAAGATTGGGTGTAGCCTATTTTGATTAATAACTTGTAATTGAATTTGTTGGGCATAACTTGAGAATTGAAACATGACTAGTTTTGTGAAATTGGGACAATTATCATATGAAATCTAGACTTGGACATGTACGGTAAATATGTAAATTGGCTAAAAGATGATCATGCCTAACCCGAGGTTAGATTGAGTTGCGGTGTAAAACTGCCTGGAACTGCCCGTCACATCCAGTAACCGCAACAACACAGATCTAGTGTGAGAGGTTAGCGCATTTAGCCCAAAACCCGAGGTTAGAATGAGTTTGCGGTAAAAGTCTGCCCGGAACCGCCCGGAACATCCAACAACCGCAAACAACAGTTCTAATTTGAGAGGTTAAGGCATTAATAAATGAATTAATGCTAATAAACAAGACATGCTAAGAATGGTAAGGTTAAGTAAAATATGAATAGGCAACACTTATCCAATATAACATGATGAACGAGTAGGGTTAAGTTAATAGAAAACAGTTAACCAATATAGCATGATGAACGAGTGGGGTTAAGTTAATGAGAAACACTTAACCAATATAACATGATGAACGAGTGGGGTTAAGTTAATGGGAAACACTTAACCAATATAACATGATGAATGGACATGGTTAAGTTAATAGGAAACACTTAACCAATACAATATGATGTGTGGGTGGGTTAAGTTAACATGAATAGACAGCACTTAACCAATATTGCATGAACAAAGTGGATAGGGTTAAGGCAAGCTTAACAAATAATACATATTGACTTGATAAGGAGGGTTAAGTAAACCATGGGTAGGTGGGTAATATTAGTATATATAGGCCCACAAACTTAACCATTAATAAACATGCGTGAATCAATGAGAAGCTTAAGTAACATATGAATAGGCCACACTTAACCAGTACAACATGTTAATTAAGCAAATGGGTGGGGTTAAGTTAAATTGAGAAGACTTAACCATTATAAAATGTTGATTAGGAAACCCTAGTAACGAGGACCCATTTCAGCAGTAACCCGCATAGATGTATCATGGTACCCTAAGCTAGGCAGGGTGGGGCACGATTACTGGGCTGATTATAAGCAGTCAAAATAGCGGCGGGTGGTGCAGTAGTGTAGTTCCGACGGAGTATGGGTGTGCACATACTCCGGAGTGGAAAAGCAGGCACTGGGTATCACTAGTATACACTGTGCATCTTGAATCGTGTCGGGTTGCCATCATGGGAATTAATAAACCCTATGATGGGGCCAGCACAGGTATCTACATACAAGCGGGGCCGAATGACACAAGTAATGAATACATACAACTGAGGTCGAATGACACAAGTAATAAATTAATACAAGTAGGGAGCCGATCGATAGGGTAGTAAGGGTACATCTAACATTTTCATGGCAATTAGGCTGATTGAGGTAAGATCCTCATACTAGATGTACACCTGAAGGCTACCACAATTGCGGGGTTGGGATCACCTTATTTTATAACACAGGATACTAGTTGGGACACTAGTAGGGGATACAAATCCTTTTTCACAGGATACTAGTTGGGGACGCTAGTAGGGAATACAAATCGTTCTATAAAAGACACTAGTTAGGATGCTAGTTGGGCGGTGCAGAGAAAATAGGAAATCAGAGGAAGAACCGAAGCGCATTCAGTGTATCTTACCTTGTTATATCTAACAATCATCATTTGTTGTCTTGCTATGCTTATTATCATGGTTATGACTGGTATCCAGTTTATTCATGTCATGATGCTTTTACCTATTTACATGCTGAAAGTCACTGGACTTAACAGGCTTTATGTCTAACTCTGTTTTGTTTCGCTTTCTTTTCTTCCGTTCCCCCCCCAAGGTTCATAGGGAGGGAATATTACCACTTAGCTCAGTTTTCTTTCCAAGCTCGAAGATAGTCGATGTATTGCTTTGGACACTCCTTTCCACAGCTATGGCCGGCTCATGCTTTATTGGGGAATATCATTGTCATTTCATGCTTCTTTATTTTGTTAAACAAGACAGATGCTTTGTTGTAATGTGTATTGGTGTTTTGGTGCTGGAAAACAATCTTTTTACGAGCTGTTTTACCAAGCTACTGTTTTATCAATAAAGTTAAGTTTTATTTATTTTCCGCTGTTTAAATTTTGTCTGTTTTGTAATTTAACTGTTCTATACACTTATGACGCTCCACTGAAGTTAATGCATTCCCTTTGAGATCTGCTTCCTGTGACGAATTTTAGTAGCTCTGAGCTGATGTGGCCTTCCCTGATTGGCCAATGACTAATTTCTGAGATATTGGGGCTTAAGTGTCATGCTATGGTTGGCTGGATGACACATCTCTTTGGTTTGACGGCTCTAATTTCTCCTAGAATAATCTAAAGGCTAGAATTAATCCTAGACATCTATATATACGTAGCTAAACCTAGACCCTAACCTCATAACCCTAAAACTATGGTGTCGTCATGCTGTTCATCTACAAGCTAGCCTAAACCTCTTTCATCTTATCCAAACTAGAAAATCAAATCCAAACCAGTAATCGATTAGAAGAACTTCAAATCAAACGTCTACATCAAAGGATAGCTAAACAAATATAAAAATCAGATCCCAGAAATCAAGATCCGTCCTTGTTTCATTTATGCACTTAGACCCCTCACATTAGGTTCAACATTAGTGGCCGCTGGATATGCCGGTCGGGTCCGGGCAGACTTCCACCACTAATGAAACCTAACCTCGTGTCTTAGTACCGTTTCATATATACGCATATATGAAAATATGTAAATGGCAGGACCGACGAATACCATTAATTGTAATAAATGGGAATAAATGAAATTGAATGAAAGATAATTACAACTGTAAGGAAAAGACAACGAATGGGGAATGATAATAACCTATTATGAATGAACTTGAATAAGAAAGATAATAGGTAGGCTTGTCCTAGGGACAAGTGCGAATTATAACTTATGAAATAAGATAAGTTATAAGGAGTGATAGGGAGAAATGAAATTGTTCTCTTACCAATGTATCTGTGAGATGTTTCCCGAACACTGACATGTTTTCATGTCTCTGTCTTTTCTGTAGGATACTAGAGCAAACCAACCCGCGTTATAATCGCATGTCCAACGAGATTCAATCTAAGTTACGAGTGAACTTATTATTCACAAAAGCAAGTAAAAAGGGGAAAAATAGAGAAGGAACATAAGAATTGACATAAGGAAATATAGGCATGTGCCCAATTCAAGAATCATGTTTCAATGTTGTACATTAATAATACGTGTAGACAAGCTAAGCGATTTATACCATAGATAAAAAGATTAGATAGAATTAGACTTAAGAGAATCACTAATTTTTATGTACAACATGATAATTCCCATTATTTAAATCACAATAGTCTCATAGGCATAGGATGTACAACATGATAGGTTCCATCATATAAATCACAACAATCTCATAGGCATGATTGGTTCCATTGTGTCAATCCAATAGTCTCATAGGCATAATAGGTTTTATTATGTCAGTCCAACAGTCTCATAGGCATGATAGGTTCTATTGTGTCAGTCCAACTGTTTCATAGGCATGATAGGTGTCATTACATCAATCACAATAGTCTCATAGGCATAAGCAATTTAGATTTGACAAAAGGGTAGGCACGAATCAGAATTAGGCATCGTTCTAGATCCAATTATCGCAGTCATGATTTATATTAGATGTTTATATCTAAATAATAACTGAACTTACAGAAAAAGGATGGATCTTGTATTCTGGGATCTGATTTCTGAATTTGTTTAGCTATCCTTTGATGTAGACGTTTGATTTGAAGTTCTTTTAATCAATTACTGGTTTGTATTTGATTTTCTAGTTTGGATAAGATGAAAGAGGCTTAGGCTAGCTTGTAGACGAACAGCATGACGACACCATAGTTTTAGGGTTATGAGGTTAGGGTCTAGGTTTAGCTACGTATATATAGATGCCTAGGATTAATTCTAGCCTTTAGATTATTCGAGGAGAAATCAGAGCCATCAAACCAAAGAGATGTGTCATCCATCCAACCATAGTATGACACTTAATCCCTAATACCTCAGAAATTAGTCATTGGCCAATCAGGGAAGGCCACATCAGCTCAGAGCTACTAAAATTCGTCATAGGGAGCAGATCTCAAAGGGGTCGACTCCCTACAGGGGGGTCGACACCTATGTCGACACCCCTATAGGGGGGTCGACACCTATGTCGACTCCCCCTGGGGGGTCAACACCCCTGGGCGGGAAATTTCCCGCCCAGTTGTTCTGGCCGAATTTCGAATTTCAAACTGAATTTATTTTTTTAAACAAGACAGATGCTTTGTTGTAATGGGTATTGGTGTTTTGGTGCTGGAAAAAAAATCATTGTACAAGCTGTTTTACCAAGCTGCTGTTTTATCAATAAAGTAAAGTTTTATTTATTTTCCACTGTTTAAATTTTGTCTGTTTTGTAATTTATCTGTTCTATACACTTGTGATGCTCCACTAAAGTTAATGCATTCCCTTTGTGAGTGACCTTAACGGAGGTGTGGTGTTACACGTGGTATAAGAGCTTTGTTAGAGCAGTAGCGAGTCGACCCCTTTTGAGATCCAGTTACAATGACGAATTTTTATAGCCCTAAGCTGATGGGGCCTTCTCTGATTTGCCTATGACCAATTTCTGAGGTATTAGGGCTTATGTGTCGTGCTATGGTTGGTTGGATGACACATCTCTTTGGTTTGATGGCTCTGATATCTCCTATCTTGATCTAAAGGCTCTTAATCTATATATATATCTCTAAACCTAAACCCTAATTCATAACAATTCCTTATGACGCATCTATGCCGCTGAACTCTCAATTCTCTTAGCCGTCGCCTCAAAAACCTAAATCATATTAGGAGTTCTTCATCAACAATCAATTTTGAAGATCAATCAACATCAAATTAGATTTTCTGCAACAACAACGATTCAATTATATTTTCTAATCCTAGCAATGTAAGTTCGCGTTATTTTCAGATTTGAATACCTGATTGTAATCGTGACATGTAATAAAATGAATCGAAGTCTATGCCTGATTGTAAGATAATATCTTTAGATTTATCCCTAACCTTCTATTGAATCTATGTCTTTACATGCCTTAGAGGTTATTTTTATTGATTAAATCAGGCTTATCTTTGTTGTACATCAGGTTTATAATCCTCATTGGCTCGTGATGTTATTCTTATGCCTGTGATATTGATTGTATCAGTTTATTCAAGAATCTATCTTTGTTGGATCTAAATCTCTTGTATTAGGTCTGTTGTTACATGCCTATTTTTATGCCTATTCTTATTTTATGCTCCTTCTGTCTCTCTTCCCCTATTTCCTTTTTCTTTTATGAACCTGGGTTACCTTCGAACCTAGGCTGAAATCGCGAAATACGAACGGTTGGAATACGGGGAATATTTTGGGTAAATAATTGGGCATAACATATTCGGTGAAGTTGTTGGACATAATTTGTAACTTGTGATTTGGGGTATAAATGTTATTATTGCGAACTTGGGGTAAATTGAAATATTAAATCAAGATTGGGCGGAAACTGTAAATTGGAATATTAAATCTAGATTGGGCATAACTATTGGTTGGGATGCCAAGCATAATGTATATTGCGATTTTGGGGCATGACTATTATTGCAAAATTGGGAAGAGTGGGTGTAACCTATTTTGAGTAATAACTTGTAGTTGAATTTGTTGGGCATAACTCGGGAAATAGGAAACACTTAACCAATATAACATGATGAACGAATGGGGTTAAGCTAAGGAGAAACACTTAACCAATTACAACATGATGACTGAGAAGGGTTGAGTTAATAATAATCACTTAACCAACATGACATGACATGTGGATAGGTTAAGTTAACTTGAATGGATAGATAACACATAGCCAACTTGGGGGGTATACGAATAAACCTTAGGAAACCCTAGTAACGGGGACCCATTTCAACAATAACCCACATAGATGTATCACGGTACCCTGAACTAGGCAGGGTGGGGCACGATTACTGGGCTGATTATAAGCGGTCAAAATAGAGGCAGGTGGTGCAGCAGTGTAGTTTCGACACTGTATGGGCGTGCACGTGTCCGCAGTGGAAAAGCAGGCACTGGGCATCAGTAGTATACACTGTGCATCTAGAACTTGTGTCGGGTTGCTATCATAGGGATTGATACACCTTATGGTGGGACCAGCACAGGGTATCTACACGCAAGAGAGGGCCGATTGACACAGACACAAGGAATGTTAATACAAGTAGGGAGCCGATTGATAGGTTAGTAAGGGTACGTCTAACATCTTCATGGCAATTAGGCTGATTGAGGTAAGATCCTTATACTAGATGTACACCTGAAGGCTACCATAATTGCGGGGTTGGGATACTAGTTGGGACACTAGTAGGGGATACAGATCCTTTTTTACAGGATACTAGTTGGGACACTAGTAGGGAATACGAATCATTCTATAAAATACACTAGTTAGAATGCTAGTTGGGTGGTGTAGAGAAAATATGAAATCAGAGAAAGAACAGAAGCGCATTCAGTGTATCTTACCTTGTCATATCTAACGATCATCATTTGTTGTCTTGCTATGCTTATTATCATGGTTATGGTTTGGTATCCAGTTTATTCATGTCATGATGCTTTTACCTATTTACACGAATGGAATGCATTAACTTTGGTGAATTCTTACTTGTCTGTCTTGTAAATTATCTGTGCCTTTTACAAGACAGAAATAGGTTATTTTTGCTAAATAAAATTTTAGAATAATTTTAAAATTAGTTTTTATCTGTTATTTGACTAAAAATAAACTCAACTGAAATGACACAAACTTCCCCGTAAAGGAAAGTATGGATTGCTTTGAGAACAACACAAATCAGAACACAAACAAAAGAACTTTTTCATTGCTATTACAACAACTACATCAGAGTACAAGAATATATCAGAGAATGAATAAATAATATACATTGGAAATACAATATCAGAGAGTAAATTACATGTAACAATCCATGTTCCGACAGACCGATTTTTCCTAAAAATCCAGTCCATTGAAACCAAGTTAGTTTGCTTTGGTATCCTGTAGAAAAAGATAGAGACAAAAACATGTCAGAGTTCGGAAAACACCTCACAATGGAAGGAAAATATAGCATAATTAAGATATAGCTTTACCTTAATAATAATACTACTAAGCCAGTATCCAAAGCTATACAGTCCCTGTCAAGAACCTAACCTGCGAATGTTATGAGGAGGGGGTCAGAACATAAGTTCTGTGTGAATGAATTTAAATTACACTTCCTGGATAATCCTACATATACCGTTCAATTACATTCTCTTTCTTATTAGGTTATTCGTGTCATTAGCACTCAAGGCTTTTACACCCACGTCGTACCCATCTACTCCTTAGTAGATTAACCTAATATAATGTATATGTAGCTACCCCCAAACTGAGGTACAACCCGTGGTACACCACTCGCACGGTCTCCTCCGTGATATCATAGTAACAAGATAACATAAGATAAGGTAAGGTAAGATAAACTGAGTATGCCATCGTACCCATTTCTATTCCTCTGAAATTACTAGCCTCATGTACTCATAATAAAATGATCCCATCATTGATCAGCTTCTACTCGCAGATATTTATTACCTGTGTCATTCGGCCCCGCTTGTTTGTAGATACCTATGCTGGTCCCACCATGGGGTGTATCAATTCCTATGGTGGCAACCCGACACAAATCAAGATGCACAGTGTATACTACTGATGCCCAGTGCCTGCTTTTCCCGCTCCGGGGCACGTGCACGCCCGTACTCCGTCGAGACCTACACTACTGCACCACTCGCCGCTATATTTGACCACTTATAATCAGCCCAGTAATCGTGCCCCACCCTGCCCAGTTCAGGGTACCATGATACTTCTATGTGGGTTACTGCTGAAATGGGTCCCCGTTACAAGGGTTTCCTAATCAACATGTTATAATGGTTAAGTGTTCCCAATTTAACTTAACCCCACCCATTTGCTTAATTAACATGTTGTACCGGTTAAGTGTTGCATGTTCATATATTACTTAACCTTCCCACTGATTCATGCACGTTTATATAACGGTTAAGTTTGTGGGCCTATATACTAATATTTCCCACTTACCCAAGATTCGCTTAACCCTTCCCTTTATCAAGTCCACGTGTATTATTGGTTAAGCTTGCCTTAACCATATCCATTTTGTAATATTGGTTAAGTTGTTATCAATCAATTCAAGTTAACTTAACCCACCCATTCATTATGTTGTATTGGTTAAGTGTCATCAAAATCAAGTCGAGTTAACTTAACGTACCTACTTGTCATGTTACATTGGTTAAGTGGTGCCTTCTTGTGTTACTTAACCCTACCACACATCATGTTATATTGGTTAAGCGTTACTCATTAACTTAACCCTACCCGTTCCTCATATTATATTGGTTAAGTGTTGCCTTCTTGTGTTACTCAACCCTACCACACATCATGTTATATTGGTTAAGCGTTACCTATTAACTTAACCCTACCCATTCACCATGTTGTATTAGCATTAATTTGTTCATTAATGCTTTAACCTCTCACATTAATATTGTTGTTTACGGTTGCTGGATGTGCCGGGCGGTTCCGGGCAGATTTCTACCGCAAACTCATTCTAACCTCGGGTTTTTCCTGGGTATGGTGCGCTAACCTCTCACATTAGACCTGTTGTTGTGGTTGCTGGATTTTGCCGGGAGTTTCCGGGCAGCCTTACACCACAACTCAGTCTAACCTCGGGTTAGGCATGTTCGTCTTTTTATTTACTTTACATATTTTCCATTCATGTCTATATGTAAATTATCCCTAAGTATTATTATTCAAGTCATGTCCCACTTACCATTTAAATCATGTCCATAGTTCTAGGTATACAAATTATACCACTTTATGCTACTAACCATTTACATGATTTTTGAGCCAATCTATGCCAATAGCATATAATTTAAATTTGGCACAGAACAACCTAAATTTAGTTTAGCATAAAATTGTGAACTTGTATTTTTAGTTGGATCCAATTAACATAGATCTAACATATAAAACATGTAGATCTAGACATGTAAATGTATATGAACATGGCTTAGCTTATGGATTTGTATATAACATCTCATAAAAGAATCACCAAAACATGATAGCTGCAATAGTCTCATAGGTATAGGGAATTTTCAGATTAGTCACAAGGATAAACATAAACCAAAATTGTTTATCTTACAACTAGGCACAAATTCTAGTTTCAATTCATCACACATCATGATTTCTATTTGTTCAAATATAAGTAATAGCTATACTTACTTTGTAATTATGCCAATAATCTAATTTATACACGATTGATTTACACTCATATTAACTCCGTTCTCTTTTTTTGTCATGCTCTTTGTTCCGAACTCTCCTAATTGTTCCAACTAAATTTTGCATATTTTTTTCAGTAATGTCTCAAGTTAATATCTATAGTTATATGCCAAATTATTGATTTCCCCCATTTCCAGTATTTTATAGGTATATATAACAATTCCCCAATCACAAGTTTTTCCCAAAACCTACCATACAAGTTATTTCAATTTCCCAAACATTCTTTTACCACTACCAGTATCGTTCGTACGCATGCCTTTCGGCAAGATCTGGACTAGGCTCGAAATTAGCCTAGTCTATAAACGAAAAAGGAACGGGAAAGAGAACAGAATAGGCCAAAGCATAAACCACAACATTTTAATTGAATTTAGCATTCTAATTTTTTTTTGGGGAATTGCTTAACGATCTGCATATAATTATTCATAAGGGTGATTTAAACCCACTCACCAGCATGCTCTCCAAAGACCTTTAGATCTGATCCATTCTATCATTCATAGTTTTTCATTCCCGCTTTAACTCGATTTACGAGCCTAATAATAATAAACTTGTAATTAATTCTTTTTCTTAAGAAGTAAATTGAATAGTAGATCAGATCAAAGGATTACCTTACTTGGTTAAGAGATCTAAAATCTACATAGATTCGTTGCGACTAAAAGAGAAAGAGGAATTACTGAAGTAGAACCCCAAATCTCTAGGTTTGTATTCCTCTAATAGATCGAAGAGGAAAAAGACTAGAGAAAACTATGTTGCAGCAACACTTCATCGTTGTTGTCGAATTATATGAATAAAACAATGAGTCTAGGGTCTATTATATAGCCGGTAGGTCAAGAATGGAGAAACAAATCTGTCCAGAAGCGTACAAACGAACAGAGCCCAGATCTGTTTATGGGGGTCAACACCCTATAGGGGGGGTCGACCCCTATGTCGACTCCCCTTAAGGGGGGTCGACACCTATGTCGACCCCCCTTAAGAGGGGTCGGCACACCTGAGCGGGAAATTTCCCGCTCAGCCCAATTTTGACTGAATTCAAAACGGTTTGAATTTATGGGATGGTTATATATATATATACATATATGTACATGCATAATCTTACGTGCATACAAACTTCTATCGGTTATAACTTTTTCATACGTTATCCGTTTTATGCAAACTTGGTGTCCATCTGAACCAGAATTTCGAGGCGGACGCAATGGTGATATCCATTTTATCTAATCCCTGATAATTGGATTAAGTAAATTTGTTTTATTATCCTTTCTATTACATAAAATGTTACCGTATAAATTTTCTTCTCTTCATCGTATGTATTTATTTAAACTGCACATCACCACCATGTATATTTTTAATTAAAAATGCAGGGTGTTACATTCTCCCACCCTTTAAAAATTCCGTCCCCGAAATTTGGTAAAGGTAAAATCAAATAATCCCTCGCATATTATATCATCCATCATGTGTACATCCAAAATTTCAATCATTATGCACACGTGCAAAGTGAAACATATCATAGTAATGCATGTATGCCTAATTTGGTACCACCTATATGTGTGCAATCTTTCAAAAATTCTTTCAAAACATGATGCTCATATCCTAAATATACTTGCAGTTCTATATGAATGCAATATTTTTGAAAAATCAAAACATTTTTCACCTAAATTTTTCCACACTCCTACAGAATAAGAGCATAGTTCACCCAATTATTGCATCGGAAATCCAACCAACCATTTTTAAGTTTCAAAAGTTAGAAAAATCTAATTTTTCCTAAATTTTGATTTCTTTTATATTTTGTAACGGAAAATTACACTTTTTCCGTTCTCTTTTACTTACCTTTCTCATAATAATTTCATTTTTATTCAGTTATTCTTAAACTCTCATCATCATATTATTCTCTTTAAGACACAGTGTCCTTATGTACGAAGAATTAACCACGGCAGAAGACTTTCTTATACTTAATAAAACAAACCCATAGATTCTACTATGTTAAAATAAGTCTTAGTACATTGTTACTAAAAATAGATGAATAGAAACGAGAAAGTCAAACACTACATCATAAGACTCTTAAGATCGTACTGCCACAGTGATCCTAGAATGGGGTTAGGGCTCTAACCAAAGAAACTGCGGATGAGGGTCTCCAGTCCATCAATCTTGCCCTCAACCCTATCTAGATGCTCCTCCTACTGCCTTTGCCCGTCTCTAACCTCCAACTGTAAATTCTGCATCCCATCCTCCACCTGATCAAAGCGTTGTTGGGAGGTGTACATTTCTTGTATAATCTGCTGCTGTGTCTGGCCAAACTCAACCTGTGTCCTAAGCATCTCTTGCTGCCCTCTCAAGATATCCTGATGGTCCCTCGTTCACTGAGTCTGTCGCTAAGAGATTGCCCTTAGCTCGTCTCTCCAATCTTGCTCCCTAAAGGTCCAAGTATCCCATCCTGAAGCTTGGGGGGTCTGAGCACCACTCCAAGCCTGCTCTGTCTGCTGATGTGGATCTGATCCTCCAAATGGTGCATAGTGGGGCTCCCTCTCTGGTGTGGGCTGGTATCCAAAATCATGTGCATAACCCTCCTTCTGCGCTCCCCTTCTTCTTTATCTTCACCCTCATGTTCCATGGGCCGAGGGTCTAAGTCCACTAATTCCCGTAGCTCAATATGCATCCTAGACAATGCACCTAAATCTATGATGCGGGAAGGGTGAGAGGTGGGTGATATATAACTTTCTCTGGCTAGAGGGACATGGTATCGAGTAAACACTACTGTCCACAAATTCCCAAAAGCGATGTTGGTCTGCCTCGCCTCCCTAGTGGCTTTGTAATACTGTAAAATGGTGCGGGCCCAATTCACGTGAAGTCCCGCAAAGATGGCATAGGTAGCAAGTTTAACTGTGTGGGAAATCTTATCGAAACCCCCAGTCTTAACAACAAGATTATACTGTAGAATGCGTATAACTAATCTAGCTATAGGGCGCAAATGAGCCATATCCCACTCCCTCTGATATACATTAAAGAAAATCCTATGCCAAATAGTCATATCAGTCATATCTACGTCTTCCAAATTGAGTCCAAACCCACAAATACCAAGCATATCTCCAAATTGTACTTCATTAAACCTAATTATGGTCCCTTTTACCTCGGACTCATAAGTAATCATTCCATGGTTATCTTGACCAATAACTAAATTAGCGTCAAAAAGGCGAACTAACCTTTTATAGCCTTTCTGCTCTACTATGTTGACATCCAAAATCGCAGTCAAAACCGCCGCCGTGAACAATGTTTCTAACGGGGTTCCTATAAAATCCCCAAACTTGACCGGTCGCCCTAGCAAAAGATTCAATCCCTTGGATGCCTCGTATGCTTCGACTATTTCCCTCCGATTGCTACACCATGCAATTTCTTGGGGTGTTAAATAGGGAAAAGAGGCAAGAAGAGAGGGTTGTTCTTCCATGGCGATTTTTCTTCGAATAGAGAGTGGATTTGTGTAGATCCGGGTAGAGGGCGTCGCTAGCTTCGATTTGGTACCAACCTTTCGCCAAATGGTGGTGTTTTGAGGTGGTGGTGGGCTTGGAAAGGGGTGATGAAATTGGGTTTTCGGGTGGTTGAAGGGTGCTGGGTGGAATGGGGAACGAAGGCTTCGGCCTTCGTTTTATATATATTTTCTGACGGGGGGGGGGGGGGGGGTCGACACCTATGTCGACCCCTCTGAAGGGGTGTCGACACCTATGTCGACCCCTCTGAAGGGGTGTCGACACCTATGTCGACCCCCATTCTGGGGTGTCGACCTCGGTGTCGACTCCTTTTTTTTTCTTTTCTTGTTCTCGCCCAGACGTCTTCTTGCTTGATGATCTATCTCCATTCCCTATGTCCTACTGTTTCTAATTTCTGACGGGTTTACTAGGGACTACTTATCCCTTTCTTGTATCTGTTCCAATTCCATAAATTGAAATAGTATTATCTTCCGTGGGATATATAATCTTAAATATCCATTATTTTGTACACTTTTGTTTCTTCTAAAAGAATTTCCCTTTTCTCCATTCTAGTGTACATAGGAAATATTTCATCTAAAATCTTTTCCTCTTTTGCAAGTGAGTCCTTGATTAGTCTAAGTATATCTATATTTATATTTTAGAAAACACAAGTACGCCCACTCATTATTTCCCCAGGAACACTAAATCTAGGCTCTGGTACCATATGTAACAACCCGTGCTCCGACAGGCCGATTTTTCCCAAAAATCCAATCCATCGAAGCCGAGTTGGTTTGCTCTGGTATCCTACAGAAAAAGACAGAGACAAAAACATGTCAGAGTTCGGAAAACACCTCACAGCGGAAGGAAAATATAGCGTAATTAAGATATAGCTTTACCATAATAATAATACTGGTAAACCAGTATCCAAAGCTATACAGTCCCTGTCATGAACCTAACCTGCGAATGTTATGAGGAGGGGGTCAGAACATAAGTTCTATGCAAATGAATTTAAATTACACTTCCTGGATAATCCTACATATACCGTTCAATTACATTCTCTTTATTATTAGGTTATTCGTGTCATTAGCACTCAAGGCTTTTACACCCACGTCGTACCCATCTACTCCTTAGTAGATTAACCTAATATAATGTATATGTAGCTACCCCAAAACTGAGGTACAACCCGTGGTACCCCACTCGCACGGTCTCCTCCGTGATATCACTGTAATAAGATAACATAAGGTAAGGTAAGATAAACTGAGTATGCCATCATACCCATTTCTATTCCTCTGAAATTACTAGCCTCATGTACTCATAATAAAATGATCCCATCATTGATCAGCTTCTACTCGCAGATATTTATTACCTGTGTCATTCGGCCCCGCTTGTTTGTAGATACCTATGCTGGTCCCACCATGGGGTGTATCAATTCCTATGGTGGCAACCCGACACAAATCAAGATGCACAGTGTATACTACTGATGCCCAGTGCCTGCTTTTCCCGCTCCAGGGCACCGTACTCAGTCGAGACCTACACTGCTGCACCACTCGCCGCTACATTTGACCACTTATAACCAGCCCAGTAATCGTGCCCCACCCTGCCTAGTTCAGGGTACCATGATACTTCTATGTGGGTTACTGCTGAAATGGGTCCCCAATACTAGGGTTTCCTAATAACCATGTTATAATGATTAAGTGTTCCCAATTTAACTTAACCCCACCCATTTGCTTAATTAACATGTTGTACCGGTTAAGTGTTGCCTATTCATATATTACTTAACCTTCCCAATGATTCACACACGTTAATATAACGGTTAAGTTTGTGGGACTATATACTAATATTGCCCACTTACCCAGGATTCGCTTAACCCTTCCCTTTATCAAGTCCACATGTATTATTGGTTAAGCTTTCCTTAACCCAGTCCATTTTGTAATATTGGTTAAGTTGTTATCAATCAATTCAAGTTAACCCACCCATTCATTATGTTGTATTGGTTAAGTGTCATCAAAATATAGTCGAGTTAACTTAACCTACCCATTTGTCATGTTACATTGGTTAAGTGTTGCCTCCTTGTGTTACTTAACCCAACCACGCATCATGTTATATTGGTTAAGTGTTACCCATTAACTTAACGCTACCCGTTCCTCATATTATATTGGTTAAGTGTTGCCTTCTTGTGTTACTTAAGCCTACCACACATCATGTTATATTGGTTAAGTGTTACCCATTAACTTAACCCTACCCATTCATCATGTTGTATTAGCATTAATTTGTTCATTAATGCCTTAACCTCTTACATTAGAATTGTTGTTTACGGTTGCTGGATGTGTCGGGTGGTTCCGGGCAGACTTCTACCACAAATTCATTCTAACCTCGGGTTTTTCCTGGGCATGGTGCGCTAACCTCTCACATTAGACCTGTTGTTGTGGTTGTTGGATTTTGCCGGGCGGTTCCGGGCAGCCTTACACCACAACTCAGTCTAACCTCGGGTTAGGCATGTTCGTCTTTTTATTTACTTTACATATTTTCCATTCATGTCTATATGTAAATTATCCCTAAGTATTATTATTCAAGTCATGTCCCACTTACCATTTAAATCATGTCCATAGTTCTAGGTATACAAATTATACCACTTTATGCTACTAACCATTTACACGATTTTTGAGCCAATCTATGCCAATAGCATATAATTTAAATTTGGAACAGAACAACCTAAATTTAGTTTAGCGTAAAATTATGAACTTGTATTTTTAGTTGGATCCAATTAACATAGATCTAACATATAAAACATGTAGATCTAGACATGTAAATGTATACGAACATGGTTTAGCTTATGGATTTGTATATAACATCTCATAAAAGAATCACCAAAACATGATAGGTACAATAGTCTCATAGGTATATGGAATTTTCAGATTAGTCACAAGGATAAACATAAACCAAAATTGTTTATCTTACAACTAGGCACAAATTCTGGTTTCAATTCATCACACATCATGATTTCTATTTGTTCAAATCTGAGTAATAGCTATACTTACTTTGTAATTATGCCAATAATCCAATTTATACATGATTGATTTACAATCATATTAACTCCGTTCTCTTTTTTTTATGCTCTTTGTTCCGAACTCTCCTAATTGCTCCAACTAAATTTTGCATATTTTTTCAGTAATGTCTCAAGTTAATATCTACAGTTATATGCCAAATTATTGATTTCCCCCATTTCCAGAATTTTATAGGTATATATAACAATTCCCCAATCACAAGTTTTGCCCAAAATCTACCGTACAAGTTGTTTCAATTTCCCAAACATTCTTTTACCACTACCAGTATCGTTCGTACGCATGCCTTTCGGCGAGATCTGGACTAGGCTCGAAATTAGCCTAGTCTATAAATGAAAAAGGAACGGGAAAGAGAACAGAATAGGCAAAAGAATAAACCACAAGATTTTAATTGAATTTAGTATTCTAATTTTTTTTGGGGAATTGCTGAACGATATGCATATAATTATTCATAAGGGTGATTTAAACCCACTCACCAGCATGCTTTCCAAAGACCTTTAGATCTGATCCATTCTATCATTCATAGTTTTTCATTGCCGCTTTAACTCGATTTCCGAGCCTAATAATAATAAACTTGTAATTAATTCTTTTTCTTAAGAAGTAAATTGAATAGTACATCGGATCAAAGGATTACCTTACTTGGTTAAGAGATCTAAAATCTACATAGATTCGTTGCGACTAAAAGAGAAAGAGAAATTGCTGAAGTAGAACCCCAAATCTCCAGGTTTGTATTCCTCTAATAGATTGAAGAGGAAAAAGACTAGAGAAAACTATGTTGCAGCAGCACTTCGTCATTGTTGTCGAATTATATGAATAAAAAATGAGTCTAGGGTCTATTATATAGCCGGTAGGTCAAGAATGGAGCCACAAATCTATCCAGAATCGTACAAACGAACAGAGCCCATATCCGTTTATGGAGGTCGACACCCTATAGGGGGGTCGACCCCTATGTCGACTCCCCTTAAGTGGGGTCGACACCTATGTCGACCCCCGTTAAGAGGGGTCGACACACCTGAGCGGGAAATTTCCCGCTCAGCCCAATTTTGACTGAATTCAAAACGATTTGAATTTCTGGGATGGTTATATATATATGCATAATCTTACACTTATATAAACTTCTATCGCTTATATCTTTTCATACGTTATCCGTTTTATGCAAACTTGGTGTCCATCTGAACCAGAATTTCAAGGCGGACGCAATGGTGATGTCCGTTTTATCTAATCCCATATAATTGGATTAACTACGTTTGTTTTATTATCCTTTTATTACATAAAATTTTACCGTATAAATTTTCTTCTCTTCGTCGTATGTATTAATTTAATCTGCACATCCCCACCATGTATATTTTTAATTAAAAATGCGGGGTGTTACATTACATTTAAATACCAGCGGACAAATAAAAAAAACACAACTGAAAGAAATACACGGATACAGAGCTTTCCGAATATCGCTTCAGCTGTAAACCAGGATCCTGTGAATATAATATCTGCAAAACCAAAACTACTAGCTGCCCATGTGTAAAATATGGGCACCCAGAGTTTAGGTTAAAACAATAAACTCCAGGTCAGTCATGGGACTGGTGTGAGAACTAATAGTTATTAGCTTGATTTTAAAGTTGGGTAAATCACGGGACCACGCCGTATAACATGGAATGGATTTACTCCACATGACCCCTAGTTTAAAAGGAAACAACGTAATGCTTTTTGGAAAAATGAAGCTATTATATGACTCAGGTCCCATCACACAATGCAACGCAAGCCGGAGGATAGAGTTTTCCCTTATAATAGCCAAAAATGCTTGATACGCCAAATTTCTCTTTTATTATTACTATAAGTGCATAGTGTAGAAATCAATTTCAAAAGTAAATGTATCAATCATAGACGGCATGGGTACCATATATCATGTCGCCATACTAGTTCTACAATCAAAACTGTACGTGTCGTATTGGAAGTTGGATTTCCATCATGAACCAAGGCAATAGATAGTCCTTACCGAATTAGAGACACTCTAGCCCGTGCCTCAGGATCAGAGCTCGAGTGACCCTAGGAGCGCCAGGGTCGGTCGTCCATCGACGATTAGTTATACCATAAACTATATGTTAGCCTGCCCTATGGGGCATAAAATAATCTGGTCAGTAATGTCGACCAAACCACTATCAATATATATATCCTAGGTGCCTCTCTATCCATCAAGTAATAAGCAACATCCACATGAGTAAAATGCCAGGGCTTGTAAACGCTGACACCCCTCCTAGCTAGAAACTAACATATGTCCATTTCCTTGGGGTCCTTCTCCCATTTCTGGTTCATACCGGGGTGTGAGGCTCGCGAAGTAACGCTGTACACAAAGCTATGCCTAAAATGAGCTGTGCTTTGATCATCTACCACAAGGCTCTGCTTTTAAACAATAAGCCTTGATCATTTGCATCTTAGCATGCCACATTGTCAATCCATACCATACCATTGATTTCTGCCAATATATAACCTCTAAGCTCGTACGTCTCAGAGAAGGGTGTTAAGCAAGAGAATAAATTCTCCACCACCAAACATATATATATATATATTTATCAGAGATCAACGAATACAGCATAAAGGAATACAACGTCAGACATACCATCCATTTACAAGTGCGTTCTGGGTCTGAACGAAACCGGAGGCACCTTATTCCTCGTCCCATATGTCCAATATAGGAGAGAGGTCCTCGCATATCCATTGATCTCCAAGTACGTTTGGACGATCACCACTTATTACCTTGTCTTGGGTGTACGACCCAATCAAGACATCAGTAATCACCCAAACGATGTGAAGAACTCAGGTCTTCAACCACCGTCTTCATCTTCGACTCTTGATCGTCGAATTAATTATCCAGAATGGGTTAAACCCGGTCTTTCCGAATAACTCGCGTATTTTATAATCAAGTGCTATAAAAACAATCATACGCCTCATTCCAATTCAGAATATTCTTTTAATAAAATATTCGCATTTTTAATCTAACTAAAGATTCATAAAACTCTAATTCAGTTTTAATCTCAAAAATCATTACTTAATGATTGTTAAATTTAAGAAATAAATCTTATCTTTAACTGGGTTAAAGAACCAATGTTATTTAAAACATTGTTGACGATAAACCCAAAATCATCTTCCATTAAATATGAAATCTTCACAGAAATCAGATCAATATATAATCGATATAAATTTCCGTATCAGACTAATAATATAAATGGTATAACGACAAAGCCTTTTAAATTCCATATATAGTAGCAGTCTTCATTCACAGAAGGTCATCTCGATTTTTATTAAATCGAATTCCATTCAATTCCAATTTTAATATATTAAATTAGAAAACTTCACTTTGGAACATTTCCATTTAAATCTTAATAAAAGATTTCTAAATTCCAAATTATATTGTCACTGTAAATCGGGTTAAAAAACGAATGTAGTTAAAAACACAGTTCATAAAACATCAGGTTTACCTGCTTCGGAAGAAGCCAGTGCAGCCGCTCCATCATAGACATGTGCCACCTGAGGACTCTTCAGCAACGGATAGTTAGGCTTGATGTGGCCCCTCTGGTGGCAATTATAGCACTCCTTCCTATCTTGAGAACTTTGGCTAGGCCCAGAATCATTCCTCATTGGTCTCTTGGGAGCTCGGCATTCATAGTCGAAGTGCCCCATTTTCTGACAGTTGAAGCATTTCACCATTGATTTATCCCTTTTCTTCTTCCCTTGGGGCTTGGTGGTAGAAGAGCTGCCTGCCTCAGGTTTCTTGTCTGAATCCTTTTTCTTGTTGTTGGCTTGATTCTTTTCTCGCTCTTGCTGGGAACCCTTCAGGTCTATCTCCTCATATCTGCAGGCCATCTCGATCACCTTAGCAAATGGACGCTCGATGTGTGCCGTCACCCTGTTATGATACCTCCTCACCAGACCATTGATAAACCTCTTATTTTTCTGTAGCGGGTCTTGGACTAACTCCGGGGTATATCTGGAAAGCTCGTCGAATTTCTTTACATACTCTGCAATAGTCATACTCCATTGTAACAACCCGGAAAATCAGAACCAATTAATTTTTTTTATTTTGACTATTTTATTGAATTTTGAATAGTTGAAATAATTTATTTTAAATAAGAACAATTAAAATTTTATTTAAATCGAAGTTAGAACGAATATATTTAATTTAATTTTAAAAGGACTTGGAAATAGTGCGGTAGTTTGAAAATTTGAATTCAAACTTTGACAGACTGTACAGGATGCAAAATAAATCGGATTTTAGTGAAACCAAAAATATTTAAATCTGTTTAGTAATATATTTCCAACGAATCCAGAAAATTGAAATTTCATAGCGGGAATCAAAAGTTATGGTCAGTTGAATTTTCAGAATAGTCGCTATGGAATTTAATGTAATATATGGCCCGTATAAATAGCCATTTTTCAAACGACCTCCGTTTTCGATGAAACCACTTTTGTTGGATCCGAAATGTTAAATTATTGCAGGATTCCAATTTTCATAATTTTTGGAATTAATGTGTGAGCGTGGAAAAAGAAAATGTGTTTTGACAGTTTTAGTCAATTTCGATCGACTTGAAAATGGCCATTTTTCCAACGGTCTGCAAATTCAACGAAATTAGTTTTGTTGGGTACGTATCGTCAAAACATAACAAGATTTATTTTTTGGGAATTTTTAGAGTCAGTCTATGGCCCCGGTAAATTAAAAAGTTCGATCAAATTAAATAATAAAACAACTGTAACGATTCAGATTTTGCCCGGACCTAATTGATCGCTAAATCGACCAAGACCGTTCAAAACCCGAATACGTTAACTTTGGGCATACAACACAATCATCAATCAATTAGTTAATTAATTTTTCAAATATGTATAACTTTTATATATTCAAAAATCATATTTTCTAAGATCAGATTATATGTATAATCACAAACACGTTAATTATAAACTTGTCACTCTCGACTCATTCTAGGGCATTTCTAACCCCATTTCTAACAAGTTTTCTCATTCTAGGATACTATTGATCCTATCTCTAATGAGTATTCTTTTATAGGATATTTCTAATCCTACCTCTGATGAGTCTTTTGTTCAGTTCTAACGAAAAGCTTCTCGAATCATGTCGGGACCCAATACAAGTATATTGCCTGGTTCAACCCAACATGCGAGGAAATTTACAAAGCCTGCCATATAATGCTTCAAATGGCGACATTTCCAAGCTTGCTTGGTAACTGTTATTATAAGAGAACTCGACCAAATGCAAGTGATCTTCCCATGATCCGCCAAAGTCAAGAATACAAGCCCGCAACAAGTCTTCCAGTATACGGTTCACCCTCTCAGTGTGGCCATCTGTTTGAGGATGATAAGCAGTGCTCAGATTTAATGTTGTCCCCAGCTCTTCTTGGAATGCTTCCCAGAATTTACTTGCAAATATAGGGTCACGATCACTAACAATGCTACTGGGGACTCCATGTAGTCGGACAATTTCTTTGAAATAAATATTTGCCAAACTTTGAGCTGTTCTAGTTGATTTAACAGGAATAAAATGGGCGGTTTTTGTGAGACGATCAACAATCACCCATATATTGTCATTGCCTTTTCTGGTTCGTGGCAAGCCATCAATAAAATCCATGGAAATTTGATCCCATTTCCAACTTGGAACTGGTAGTGGTTGTAACAAGCCGATAGGTTTTTGTTGATCACTTTTGACTTGCTGGCAAGTATAACACCTGCTGACATAAATGGAGATGTCTCTTTTCATAGATTTCCACCAGAATGTACGCTTGAGATCATGATACATCTTGCTCACCTCTGGATGAATACAAAGCTTGGATTTATGATATTCATCCATTACTTCTCTTTTGAGCTTAGGAATATTCGAAACAAAAATTTGGCCTTTCAATGTCAGAACTCCTTTGTTATCAATTAGGAAACTCAAGGGTTCGCCTTCCTGAACTCTTTTACTTATTCTCTGTATAAATTCATCATCCTTCTGAAGAGCAGAGATTTTGTCGATCAATGTGGGTGTAATGATGTGATTGACGAGGATAAGATTGGTGCTGGCCGTATTCTTTCTGCTAAGTGCATCTGCCACAACATTGGCTTTCCCTGGAGTATATAAGATGTCCAAATCATAAGCCGCTAGAAATTCTACCCAACGTTGCTGCCTCAAATTCAAGTCCTTTTGGGTGAACAGATACTTCAAGGATTTATGATCTGTATATAGTTCAAACTTCTCACCCAAAAGATAGTGCCTCCATATTTTCAAAGCGAATACGATGGCCATCAACTCAAGATCATGAGTGGGGTATTTCTTATCATGCGGTTTCAATTGACGGCTAGCATAAGCAACTACTTTGTCACTTTTCATTAACACTGCACCAATACCTTCTCTAGAAGCATCAGTCCAAACTTTCAAATCTTGATTGCCATCAATAATGGTCAACACTGGAGCAGTAGTCAACCTTAGTTTCAGGTCTTGGAAAGCTGCCTCACATTCAGGGGTCCAAATGAACTTTGTATGCTTCTTTGTAAGCTTCGTCAATGGACAAGCTATCCTCGAAAAATTCTTAACGAATTTCCGATAATAGCTATCCAATCCTAGAAAACTTCTGACTTCAGTAGGAGTGCTAGGCTGCTTCCAATCTTTAATGGTTGTGATTTTGCTGGGATCCACTGAAATTCCTTCCTTCGATACTACATGACCGAGGAACTTCACTTCTTCTTGCCAGAATACACATTTTAAAAATGTCTTTTAATACATTCTTTCTCAGAATTTCCAAAATTTGTTCCAAATGTTTTTCATGCTCGGCAGTTGACTTAGAGAAGATTAAGATGTCATCAATGAAGACCATCACAAATTTGTTTAGGACATCCCGTAATACTCGATTCATCAAATCGACAAAACAGGCTGGAGCGTTGCGTAAGCCGAACGATATTACTAACCATCCATAGAATATGTCTGGACCTCTGAAAGCTGTCAAAGGAACACACTCTTCAGCAATATGCAATTGATGGAAACCTGTAGCTAGGTCCGTCTTTGAAAACACTTTCACTCCATTTAAACGATCCAACAAATCATCTATAAGGGGCAATGGATACTTATTCTTGAGTGTTTGCTTGTTGAGGTCTCGGTAATCCACACATAGTCTGAGAGTACCGTCTGACTTAGGAACAAACACTACTGCTGCACCTCACTCCGAAAAGCTAGGCCTAATCAGACCTTTCCATAACAGCTGTTTGGTTTGATTGCTCAGTTCTTCTTTTTCTTTCCATGTCATTCTTCGAATAGAATGCACAACGGGCCTTGCATTCGAGACTAAATCAATCCTGAAGTCAATTTCTCTTCGCGGAGGTAAGCTATCAACTTCTTCGAACACATCCGCATAATTTTTGACGACAGGAATATTATCAAGAGTAGTGGGGGTGACCTCAAGAGCAGCCCAAAATTCTTTTCTATTTGAACCTGAGCCTACACAGGGTATAACAATATTCCCAAGTTTTGTTTTGAGGTTGTTCAACACATTTAGGGTCGATGGGCGGTCCTAGCGCTGTTTATTCCAAAATTTGATTTACACATATCTTGAAATCTAACCATTGGATTTTAACAAAATTCATATCGATGGAAAGATCTTCCCAAAGCGGTCCTAACGGTTCCAGTTTTGGGAAAATCTGACGGTTGGATCTTACGGTATAATCGTTTGAAGTTACGATTGCCGAAACGCAAACTACCGCGCGCGATTCATTTTAATTTTAATTTATATATATATATATATAAATTGTTTAGCGGTTTCAACTACTTTCAAACAATCACACGCAAGCCAAATACAGTTTATATTCATTTTAGAAATTTTATATATGATTTTTATAATTCTTTTAACATGATAAAAATGATGATTTGAAATAAATTGTGTTTTAATGAATAATTATTTCCAATGGTAACTAAATTACATTGAAAGTATATTCATAATGTTCACCCTTTTTGTTGAAAACAAATGGCAATAAAAACACGATTTTTAATTCTACTATTTTTATTGTATCTAAATTTATAATAAAAATGTGACATTTAAATCTATTCTTTTTATTGTCTCTAAAATGATAATAAAAATGTAACATTAAAACCTGTTCTTTTTATCAACTCTAAAATATAAATATAAATATAACTTTTTAATTGTATGCTTTTTATTGCCTCTAGTTTGACAATAAAAATATAACATATATTTCTGCTCCTTTATTTACAACTAACATGTCAACAAAAATGTCATTTTGGTTTATTCTTTTTATTGTCTCTAATTTGACAATAAAAACATAACATTTAAAACTATACTTTTTATTACATCTAAAATGTGGATAAAGATATAACTTTTAAATTCGATTCTTTTTATTTCCAACTAACATGTAAATGGAAATGTAACTTTTTTCTATGTTTTTATTTGTATCAAAAGTACTAATGAAAAATTGTAGCTTTTATTCTATTCTTTCATTTGCATCAAAAACGTAAATGAAAAATGTAACTTTTATTCTATTCTTATATTTGCATCAAAAATGCAAATGAAAAATTGTAGCTTTTATTCTATTCTTTCATTTGCATCAAAAATGCAAATGAAAAATGTAACTTCTTAAACTAGGCTTTTATTTGCATCTAAAATGCAAACAAAAATGTAACCTTTTTAATTCATGTTTTATTTGCATCAAAGAATGCAAATAAAAATTCAACTTTTAATTTCATGTTTTATTTGCATCAAAGAATGCAAACAAAAATGTAACTTTTTATTTCATGTTTTATTTGCATCAAGGAACTCAAATAAAAATGTAACTTTTTATTTCATGTTTTATTTGCATCAAGGAATGCAAATAAAAATGCAACTTTTTTTATTTCATGTTTTATTTGCATCAAGGAACGCAAATAAAAATGTAACTTTTTATTTCATGTTTTATTTGCATCTAAATTTGCATATAAAAAAATGTAATCTTTTTCTACGATGTTTATTTGCATCTAAATTTGTAAATAAAAATTGTACTTTTCTATAACAATCAAACACAACAAAGGTGATGTTTTTATCAATCAATACACAAAATGATATATTTTACATTGAATTGAAAGTTCTAACTCAATTCAATAACGTAAACAAAGAGATGTTTTTATTGAATCAACAATTCTAATTCAATTCAATAATATAAACAAAAAGATATATTTTATTGAATTGACAATTCTAATTCAATTCTATAATATAACAAAATGATTTATTGTTATTGAATTTACAATTCTATTTCAATTCAATGATATAAACAAAAATGATATTTTCATTGATTTGACAATTCTATTTAAATTCAATAAATATAGGCAAATTAATATTTTATTGAATTGACAATTCTATTTCAATTCAATCATATAAGCAAAATGATATTTTTCAATGAATTGACAATTCTACTTCAATTCAAAAATATAAACAAAAATGATATTTTCATTGAATTGACAAACAAATTCAATTCAATAAATATGACAAAATGATATTTTTAATTGAATTGACAAACAAATCCAATTCAATAAATATGACCAAAATGATATTTTTAATCGAATTGACAAACTAATCCAATTCAATAAATATGACCAAAATGATTTTTTTTATTGGATTGATAAACTCATCCAATTCAATAAAATTGACAAAACGATATTTTTATATTGAATTGACAAACTAATTAAATTCAATAAAAATGACAACATAATATTTTATATTGAAATGACAAACTAATTCAATAGAAATGACAACACAATATTTTATATTGAATTGACAGCTAATTCAATTCAATAAAAATGACAACATAATATTTTATACTGAATTGACAACTAATTCAATTCAGTAAAAATGACAACATAATATTTTATATTTTTTTAATATACATGATTCACAAAATATTGGCAAAGAAGAAAAAAAATGATTTATTTTAATTTAACCACATATAGAAATCTATAATTTAACTAACAGATCTAGCATACATACATACAAAATAAACAGATCAATCATCCAAAATTTCATCACATCGCATAACTAATTCATTAATATACATACAATTATTTAACAACGAGAAAAATAATTAAATTGATTAATTAATTAAAATCAGAAATTTCACAGTCGGGTTATTCTGCTTTGTTCGGATTCCCAAATTTGTCCAAAATTCAAACAGCTCAGAACTGCACCTTTTCAATATAGAGTCGTAGATCTCGTCTCTACGATCGCACAGGATCTGAAATCTCTCATTTTCGATGTCATATGAATTAGTTAGGATTTAAACAGGATGGATAATAGTTTTTAAATTAAATTAATAAAATAATAAAGGAATTAACCTTCTTCTTCCTCTATACAGTAAACGGCCGTAAGCTTTTCAAAAGGTTCAAAACTAGGTCTCACGTTTTCGATCAACACAGCGGGCTAGAAGGCGATCAAACTGCACCACAGCATCGGGCTATGGGCGGTGCACTAGGGGCGCCCGCTTTGGCTCAGCTCGGTCGAGCCTTGAGGGGGCGACAGTGGTTTTTGGCGCAGGTTTAGGGTCGTGGATCTCAGAGTGATGACCCCAGACTTCCACAACACGAAAGTAAGGATAATCATTGGAATATCAGAGCTCGAGTGACCCTTGGATCTTCAGGACCGGTCCACAAATATGTTAGTGGATTAGTTATGCCTAAACAATACATTTCCCTGCCCTTCGAGGCGTAAATAGAGCCACTAGGGACTCAAATAACCGAGGTGCCTCATTCTATCATCCACATAAGTAAAAATGTCAGGCCTTGTAAAAACCATGACACCACTTCTAGCTAGAAAGAAACGTATGTCCTCCCTGCAGTCCTTACTCCCATTTCTGGTTCATACCGGGGTGTGAGGCTCATGAAGTAACGCTATAGACAAAGCTATGCTATTTAAAGCTGTGCTTTGATCATCAACCATAAGGCTCTGTTTTTCAACAATAAGCCTTGATCATTTTCATCTTGGCATACCACACTGACAATTCACGCCATGCGACTGATGTCTACCAATATATAACCTCGGAGCTCGTACATCTCAAAGAGAGGTGTTAAGCAAGAGAATAAATTCTCCGCCACCCATCAGATATATATTAAATAGAAATCAATCAGCACAGAGTAAAATCCAATGTCAGGCGTACATCCATTTACAAGTCCGTTCTGGGTTTGAACGAAACTGGAGACACCGAGAATATCCAGACAATCAACAAGTACGTCCGAACAACTACCACTGTAACCCCTCCTGGGAGCTAACCGATCCAGGGCATCAGTAGTCATCCATTCGATGTGAAGATCGCCGGTCTTTAATCACCGTCTTCAAATCTTCGACTTCCGATCGTCGTATAATTATTTGAAATGAGATTTAACTCGGACTTTCAAATAATTCTCGAATATGTATAATTTAAATCAATCTTTTCATTCCATATCGTTTATAATATTTTAGAATGATTTATCGCTATTTTTATTTATTTTAAAATAGCTATTTTTTATTAAACTACGCTTCAGGTCATTCCATGGCCCTGGCGTTGTTTTCATCAAAATTTGATTTACACATTTCTTCAAATCTAACCGTTGGATCTTAACAAATCATATATCGTTGGAAAGATCTTTCCAAAACGAACCCAACGATTCCAGTTTTGGGAAAATCCGACGGTCGGATCTCTCGGTATAATCATTTGAAGTTATGATTTCAAAACGCGAACTACAGCAGCGCGATTCGTTTTATTTTAGTTATATATATATATATATATATATATATATATATATATAATTCATTCGTTCGACGATTTCAAATTATTTATCCTTTAAATAATTTTCTACACTTCGTATTCAAGTTATTTTTAATGAACAGAAGTCTATTTCAAAACATGTACATTTTCTTCATTCCTTACATGACAATAAAAATGTAAATTTTTATTGCTTATCATTTCTATTCGAACGAGGTGTATTTTTCCTTCATTTATCTGCATTACATTAAAAATGAAATTTTTAATGTTAACTTGTTTTCATTTTGAAAAAATGAACATTTTTACATTTCCTTACATTACATTAAAAATGTAAATTTTAATGTAATCGGGTTTTTCTTATTTAAAACATGACATTTTCCTAATTCTTTTATTTCATGAAAATGTAATATTTTCTTTTCATTCCTTTATTATATAATAAAGGTAATCTTTTTCTTTCATCTTTTCTTTACATTGAAAAATGTAATCTTTCATCTTTTCTTTACATTGAAAAATGTAATCTTTCATTCTATCATTATTTACATTTGAAAAATGTAAACTTTCATTTCACCTTTAATTACATTGAAAAATGTAATCTTTTTCTACTCATTCTTTAATTACATTATAAAAATGTAAATTTTCTATTCTTCGTTATAAAAATGTAACTTTTCTGTTCTTCTTATTACATTATAAAAATGTAATTTTTTTTCATTGAATAAAAAATGTAATCTTTTATTTGCAAAGCAAATATAATCTCTTTTCATTCAATTCTAGTGTTTAAAATATAATGTTTAACATATAACATATATTCTAACATATGTTCCTAACATGAACAATTTTCTAATAAATCATTCTTTTCCTTAAAAATAAGATTTTTAATGTTAACATGTTTTTAATTAAAACGTGAACATTTTACTAGTTTCGTTGTTTTTAATGAATACTAATTACATAAGAATGTAAATTACATGTTCACAAATTTAAACAAAGATCTCTTCTTTTAATGAATTCTAATTATCATTAAAAATGTAAATTTCAAAGTGGACACATCTTTATATCAAAATGTTTATATTTTAATGTACCATTTACATTAAAAGTGAAAAATCAGATGAAAATACATTTTGTATCAAGATGCATATTTTCCAATGTATCATTTACATTAAAAAGTAAAATCACATGTTTATACATTTTTATTTCAACATGTCAATTTTTAATGTATCATTTACATTAAAAGTGAAAAATCAAATGAAAATACATTTTGTATCAAGATGCATATTTTCCAATGTGTCATTTACATTAAAAAGTAAAATCACATGTTTATACATTTTTATTTCAACATGTCAATTTTTAATGTATCATTTACATTAAAAGTGAAAAATCAAATGAAAATACATTTTGTATCGAGATACATATTTTCCAATGTATCATTTACATTAAAAAGTAAAATCACATGTTTATACATTTTTATTTCAACATGTCAATTTTTAATGTATCATTTACATTAAAAGTGAAAAATCAAATGAAAATACATTTTGTATCAAGATGCATATTTTCCAATGTATCATTTACATTACAAAGTAAAATCACATGTTTATACATTTTTATTTCAACATGTCAATTTTTAATGTATCATTTACATTAAAAAGGAAAAATCAAATGAAAATACATATTGTATCAAGATGCATATTTTCCAATGTATCATTTACATTAAAATGTAAAATCACATGTTTATACATTTTTATTTCAACATGTCAATTTTTATTGTAACATTTACATTAAAAATATAAATTCTAATGTTTATACATTTATGTCAAAATGTCAATTTTTAATGTGTCATTAACATTAAAATATAAATTCTAATGTTTATACATTTTGTTTCAACAATTGACCATTTTGACTTACAACAAAAATATGAGTTCTATATCTACATATACTGATCATTTTCATGTTCATATATATATATATATATATATAATCTAATTTAAACAATTTTATATAATAACATAAATATTTTACAACACAAAAATATTTCAGAAAAAATCGGCAGCATAACGGCAGGGTAAATAAAACCGGCACCGTCCCGATGTAAGGCTCCTCGCTCTACCTTAAAGCCTCGCAGCTTTTGACAAGTGGGATTTCAACAATCTACTTCGTATGCAGACGAATTTTTTCCACAATATCAATCAATTTCAATTTCTTTTTTTTTTCAACCACAAACAAACACCAAAATTCAGCCAATCACATATCACAAATCAATCAAGCCGTCCATGGTCTGTGGACGACGGGTGTCGGGAGTTTCTAAACTCCGTCTGCATCCTAATATAATTTATTTTATTTTATTTTCGGTTTCAGATATCTCACCTTGATTTGACGATGCCAAAAATTGTAACAAGCTCTAAAAATTCTCCGGTCAGTTTTAAAAAGTAGATCTCGTCGTCACGAGTCCAACACTTTCAGTTTCGTCGAATTCTGATAAGAAATGAACGAGTTATGACCATTTATGTGTTGATGACAATTTTAAAAATTAATTAAGGAATTAAATTAGAAATTAAAACTTCATCTGCTTCCTTACCAATACAGGCCGCGGTATTCACGGTTTTCTTCAAACCTAGGGCTTCTGTTCGCGAGCAGTACAGTGCACGGGGAGACGATTAGACGGCACAGGGACAACCGCCTTGGAGAGTGTGACGGCCAACCTCGCACCAGCCTGCATTTCCTCCAAAAGTGCGCTGTACACATGCCCGACTAGCACAAGACGGTCGTCATAAGAAAGGAAAGAAGAGAATGAACTAATCAAGGAACCTGTAGAATGTCTCACAGCGCATGGAATAAAATATAATAATAATAATGTACTTGACATAAAACAGGCGAGACAGTACATAAGCTGATAACTAAAACCAACATCAATCTCAAAGCAGCGGAAAACCAAATACAGCTTATTACAACTTTTCAAAATCTACTGTCTCTGAACAACAGAAAGCCAAAATAAAAGATACACCACCAATGCCCAAGCAGTGATTTTCAACAACACAGGGAGAATACTAAATATATATATTACATGGAAGCCTCCTGCTCGTCTCCGGATCATCTACCCGTGCATCACCAGCTAACCTGTCTCTAGTCTGCTCGTGTGAGCACCCAGAGTAATAAGAGGAGACATAAAACTCTGGGTCAGACATAAAGCCTGGTATGAGCGATAAACATCTAAACAGAATAATAACAGGTATACTAAACCATACCTGAACCTGGACCTGCAACCAAAGAGTTAGTACTACATACCGTACAATACTCCAAGGTGCCATAATAAATAGTGTAAGAATACGGGGGTGGGGTGTGCATGTCAAAATGAGAGCAAGCAAATCACCATAGCAACCATCCTCACATCTCTCACTCAGTGCGTAAAGCGTACGACATCTACCACTTTGGAACACTAGACAAACTGAGGTAACGACGAATCCCGACTTGTAGAAACCCTGCTGTGACCAAGCCAAACACTTGGAGTCATGACCAAACATTTCAATGACCCACTTCATTGGTCGTAGCCCTTGGTTCTACCGATGCCATAATGGCCCTGAATCCGCCTTCGTACCTCCTACCATAGTGGTCCAAAGCTATAGGCGTCGATAACTCCTAGGCACGCATCCCGCAGCAAAACCCAATCATGAAGCGAACTCGTTGATTCCCATCTGAATCTTGAGCTCTAACTTCTCATTTGGGCTTCCTTTGCATCTCGGGTTTTGGTCGAATTGGAGTGGGTCTTCAGAAGAATTGTCGTGCAATAGCAGCTCTAGAATTCGGTTCGGGTCGGTAGTCGTTACTCTCGTCGGTTCGGGTCGGTCCTCCTTGTCATCTTTCCATTCGGTTCGGGTCGGGTACTTCACTCCGGGTCGGGTCGGTGTCCTCCTCCGGGTCGGGTTGCTGTCTTCCTTCGAGTTCATGCTCCTCCTTCGATCAGCTTCCTCGTTTTCCATCTACTCCGATCCGATCCGATCCCTTCGTCTTGCTCCAGTCGTAGCCTCCCATTCGTGAGTCGATCCGATCTGGCCTCTATTATGCTTCCGATCCGATCCGCTCTCTCCTACTCCGATCCGATCCTGCTCCATAGTTCCGATCCGATCCCCTGTCCACTCCAACTCTAAGTAAACGGCCTTCCTTTTTGCCAAGTCTCTTATGTGCCAAATTCCAGTTCGGGTCGGGTTTTCTTGCCCAGTTCCCATATCCGATCCGAGCCCCCATCCGATCCGAACCGGTTAGGAACCTGCACATTTCTGCAACTTTCCAGCGAGCCTTCTACGCCATTCGACGACGCTTTCGACCAATTTAACTATTCTAATCAATCATAAAACATACCATAGAGTCATAGCAACATGTAATAGCAATCACAAACAGCAAACAACAACCCAAATGAATCAAAATGGATCAAAAGTGGCTAAAACCTCACATTTTCCTATAATCCTTCTTAATCATGTTTAAGCACATACTTAGTAAAACTTAATCAAATCGTCTAAATTTTCTAACAGATGCATGAAATATTATTTAAGAATTTCTAAACATTTTTCCAGAATTTATTAGTGTATAAATTCGCTAATCTTCACTAATCACCCTTAATTAACTGTAATTAGTGTCAAAATGATGCTATCACTCACCTTGGCCACAAAATAAATCACCAAATCTGAAATATTCTCTGTTTGGGTCGAATTCCTATGTATAGCAGCAGCTCCAACCTTGCTTTGTTGCTATTTGGCCTTGTTTTGATGTAGTCTAGGCTTAATCTTCACAAAAAAATGTGTTTAGGAGTGGTTTTAGAGGATGGAAGCCATTACTAAGGTCTCAAGAAGGTTTGTGGCGGCTCAAAACTGAAATGAAAGTGATAACCTAACCCTAATCAGTCCTCCTATACCTCTAAACCCGAAATTCCCCTTGGGCCTAGCTGCTAATCACCCGGTTAAGCCCAATTAAGCTGTTTTTCACCATCTGAAACTTGTTTCAGCCATATCTCCCAAACGGTAAGCCCGTTTGGCTAATGTGACCACTCTACGGAAAGAGAAACCATCATCCGAAGCCAATGGAAGAGGTTTTAGATCAAAATTCATTTCCAGTCAAAAGTTATGGCCAAAACAGTGCCAACTAGGGGTAAAATGGTCATTTAAAAATCGGGAAAAATCATGAACATGGGAAATGACCACAATAGTCGTCTCCCAAAGTTACATGACCATACGACTTCGTATGTGAAAGAAATAAATATCCTACGATCCTTTGATGCGTAGAATACGGGTCGTTACACTCTTCCCCCCTTAAGAAATTTCGTCCCCGAAATTCCTTAACCTAAAACATACACAGGATCCTGCATGCCTAACACCCACATACAACAATCAAACATGCAAAGCAAGCAAACAAGTCTATCCTAGCATGCGGAAAACTAAATCGCTAATAAAATCTTACCAGACAAAGAGTTCTGGATACTTCTTCCTTATGTCCTCATCTGTTTCCCAAGTACAATCATTCTCGTCTTCGCTCCACTGTACCTTGACTAGTTTCACCGACTTCCTTCGAAGTTGCTTCATGTCGTGCGCGACAATACGGGCCGGCTTGCGGTTCCCAACCGCCTCGGGTTCTACTTCGAAGTCCTCTAACTGATCAGGTGAGATAGTCATATCTGAGTCGTGAACGAACTTCCTTAGTTGGGAAACATGAAATACGTTATGAACTCCCGCCATCTTCTCTGGTAAGTCAATTCTATATGCCAAATTCCCGACTAGTTCAAGAACAGGGAATGGGCCAACGAATCTTGGTGCCAACTTGCCTCTCCTGCCAAATCGTATTATGCTCTTCAACGGAGAAATCTTGACAAACACCAAGTCACCAACGGAGAATTTTAAGTCTCTTCTTCTCTTATCAGCATAACTCTTCTGCCTATCTTGGGCTGCCTTCATTCGTTGCTGAATGATCTTGATTTTATCTGAAGTTTCCCTCACCACATCTGGTCCAAGCATAAACTTCTCGCCAGTCTCTATCCAACATGATGGTGAGTTGCACGGTCTTCCATACAAAGCTTCAAATGGAGCCATACCGATACTGGATTGGTAACTATTATTATATGCAAACTCTACTAGATGCAAATGGTCATCCCATGATCCACCAAAATCCAATATACATGCTCTCAAGAGATCTTCTAAAATACGATTCACCCTTTCCGTCTGACCGTCGGTCTGAGGATGATATGCGGTACTGAGATGTAACTCTGACCCTAGCGCCTCTTGCAAGCTCCTCCAAAACCCACTAGTGAACAACGGGTCTCGGTCGCTCACAATGCTTTTAGGTACTCCATGAAATCTCACTACCCACTTCATATACAATTCTGCTAACTTAGCTGCCGTTCTAGTCGATTTGACTGGTATAAACCTTGCACTTTTAATTAGTTGATCTACAATTACCCAAATGCTGTCATATCCCGATCTAGTCCTTGGTAACCCATCGATGAAATCCATCGAGACTTGCTCCCATTTCCATTCGGGAATTTCTAAGGGCTGTAATAACCCACTAGGCTTCTTTTGCTCGGCTTTAACTAGCTGGCAATTCATGCACTTGGATATAAACTTCCCAACGTCTCTTTTCATCCCTTCCCAGTAGTAGGTCTGCTTCATATCTCGATACATCTTGTTACCACCGGGGTGTATGGTCAGCTTTGAGTGATGACATTCTCTAAGCACTTCATCCCTCAATCCATTGACATTGGGTACAACAAGCTTTCCATTCTTTCTAAGCCATCCATCTCGATCAAGCCCATACTTGTTCATTTCCTCATCGATATCCATCTCTAATTTGGAGATGATTTCCAATACATTAGGATCGTCCCTCTGACTAGAGCCGATCCGCTCAATCAAAGTGGGTCTGATCGTCAAACTTGCTAACATTTCTAGATTCAATTCGCACTTTGGTCTGAAATCAAACCCCGCGATAAACTCCAGTTGCTTCCATTCAAGGAACATAGCCCCTAAGCTGGCATGTCTTCTACTCAATGCATCAGCCACCGCATTGCCCTTTCCTGGTGTGTATGCGATGTCAAAATCATAGGAAGCTAAGAACTCTAACCATCTCTGCTGACGGAGATTTAAATCCTTCTGGGAGAATAGATACTTCAACGACTTATGATCTGTAAACAGCTCAAATCTTTCTCCCAGGAGATAGTGTCTCCACATCTTTAACGCGAACACGATTGCTGCCAATTCTAAATCATGGGTAGGGTATCTTCTCTCGTGCGGTTTCAATTGCCGACTTGCGTAAGCTACAACCCTACCGCCTTGCATCAATACAGCACCCAGTCCGGTACCACAGGCATCCGTGTATACCGTCATCTCTTCATCCCCTTTAGGGATGACTAACACTGGTGCGCTTATCAACTTGTCCTTTAGACTTTTAAATGCATCCTCGCACCTTTCATCCCAGACAAAAGCTAGATTCTTCTTGGTCAACTGGGTCAATGGTGCTGCTGCCTTGGAGAAACCTTGGATAAACTTACGATAATATCCAGCTAACCCCAAGAAACTCCTTACATCTGTTGCATTCTTGGGCGTAGGCCAATCTTGTACCGTAGCCACCTTCGCCGGGTCCACGGCAATACCATTTTCTGACACAACATGGCCCAAGAACCTCACTTCCCTCTTCCAGAAGTGACACTTAGAAAACTTTGCTTTCAATTGGTGTTTCCTCAACACCTCCATTGCTACTCTTAAATGTTCCTTGTGTTCTTCCTCTGTCCTCGAATAGACCAAAATATCATCAACGAACACAAGGACAAACTTATTCAACTGATCCCTGAATACCCTATTCATAAGATCCACAAAATATGCTGGGGCATTGGTCAGCCCAAATGGCATAACCAACCATTCATAAAATCCAGACGGCGTTCGAAATGCCGTTTTAGCTATACTCTCAACTTCCACTCTAAGCTGATGAAAACCTGTCGCGAGATCCAACTGAGAAAATATTCTCGCGCCACTCAACTGATCGAACAAATCGTCTATCCGCGGTAAAGGATACTTATTCTTCCTCATCACTTTATTCAACTCGCGGTAGTCTACACACAAACGAAGGGAACCATCCGCCTTGGTAGCAAACACAACTGGTGCTCCCCATTCAGAAACACTCCTTCTGATAAATCCCTTCTTCAAAAGATCGCTGACTTGCACCTCGAGCTCCCGCTGCTCTCTTGGTGCCATACGACGAAGTGGCATCACTATAGGTCTGGCATCTTTTACCAAATCAATACGAAACTCAATCTCTCGGTGTGGTGGAAGTCCGGTCACTTCTTCGAAAACATCCGGATACTGGCCAACCACGGGCAAACCTGACAACTCACTATGCGGAATGTCGAGGGAGTTTAGAAAACTAGCCAATATCCCCTTACTGGGTAGACCACCAAACACTATCCTCCGCCCATCATCCGCTCTAGCTGTCACCAAAAAGCCCCCACAGTCTACCACCACCCCATACCTTCGGAGCCAATCTACTCCCAAAATAATGCCAAACCCAGTAAAGCCCAAAACAAAGCAATCACAAACATGCATCCATGACTCGATAGGACCACATTACGACAAATCATGCTAAGGCTAGTCGAACCACCAATCGGGTTCGTCACTACTAAAGGTCTATCGACAATCTCGGGCTCCAATCCCAACCTATCTACCAGGTCACTAGATATGAAAGAACTGGAAGCTCCGGTATCAAACAAAACTCTAACAGGAACATCATAAACAGAAAGCATACCTTGAATGACGACATTCTTTCCCTTCTCCGCCGCATTTGGGGCATTCGACGAAGAAGGAATAGCATTAAGAGCATATGCTTTCACCATTTGCTTTTCCTTAGGGGGCTGTGGACACTTGTCCTTGTGATGTCCCATTTGGCCACAGTTGAAGCACTTCCTATCCGCTGGCTTGGCCCGACAATTACTAGCATAATGGCCCTTCTTACCACAGCTGAAGCACTCCACATCTTGCTTATTCTTTTTCTTCGGGCCATCCTTAGTCTGATTCTGCTTTCTCTTATTCTGGGAACCACCTTTGCCTCCACCACTAGCTTGTGGTTTTGGCTCATCTGCGGATGCAACCTCAGTCTTCGGCTTAGGGTAGAGACTTTCTGACCTTAACGCTTTCCCCACAATCGATTCAAACGTCTCATCGATGTGGTTAATAAGTTTTTCCCCCAAGTACTGATCCAATCCAGTTATGAATTTCTCATTCTTTTTCTCGGCAGTATCTATAAGAGATAACCCATATTTTGACAAAGTGTCAAATTCAGCAATATACTCCGAGACAGCCCTTCCATTCTGCTTGAGGTCCAAGAATCTCTTAAACAACATTGACTTCTGAGCAGCTGGGATGAACTTCTCACTAAAGCGAGCCTTAAACTGCTCCCAAGTAATCTGATCTTCGGGAGTAGCTGCCTTTATAGCATTCCACCAATTCATTGCCCGCCCTTGCAGCTGACGGGACGCTAGTTTTCTCTTCATCGCATCCTCGATACCCAAATCCTCGAAGATACGTTCGCAACTATCCACCCAATCCTGAACATCCGTAGCCGACTCCGTTCCATGGAATGGCTTCCCACCAAGGCTAGTATAATCCTTATTCAGCTTGGCGAAGTCGACTCTTGGTGCCTGCATTATTGGACCACCACCATTTCCACCATTGGGAGCTGCTCTCTGTACATCTCTAAGCATCTCTCTCATGAGGTCAGTAAACATCGTCCTCATGTCAGCAGCATTCCCATTATTGGCCCCTCTACCGGTACCTCTAACATATCGGCTCATCGTCAATCTGAAAAAGGAAATGATTAACGACTCCATAGTGGTGCCAGTGCAGTACAACTTCATTTTTATACTACTAATAGTATATATATTTAGCTTTTAAAAATCAAAATAATCACAAATACGCTCTCTCGTATACGTGTACTATCTCTCCCTGATAACTTTCCTAGGTTAACTGCGCAACCTAGAGCTCTGATACCAAATGTGACGACCAACCTCGCACCAACCTGCATTTCCTCCAAAAGTGCGCTGTACACATGCCCGACTAGCACAAGACGGTCGTCATAAGAAAGGAAAGAAGAGAATGAACTAATCAAGGAACCTGTAGAATGTCTCACAGCGCATGGAATAAAATATAATAATAATAATGTACTTGACATAAAACAGGCGAGACAGTGCATAAGCTGATAACTAAAACCAACATCAATCTCAAAGCAGCGGAAAACCAAATACAGCTTATTACAACTTTTCAAAATCTACTGTCTCTGAACAACAGAAAGCCAAAATAGAAGATACACCACCAATGCCCAAGCAGTGATTTTCAATAACACAGGGAGAATACTAAATATATATATTACGTGGAAGCCTCCTGCTCGTCTCCGGATCATCTACCCGTGCATCACCAGCTAACCTGTCTCTAGTCTGCTCGTGTGAGCACCCAGAGTAATAAGAGGAGACATAAAACTCTGGGTCAGACATAAAGCCTGGTATGATCGATAAACATCTAAACAGAATAATAACAGGTATACTAAACCATACCTGAACCTGGACCTGCAACCAAAGAGTTAGTACTACATACCGTACAATACTCCAAGGTGCCATAATAAATAGTGTAAGAATACGGGGGTGGGGTGTGCATGTCAAAATGAGAGCAAGCAAATCATCCATAGCAACCATCCTCACATCTCTCACTCAGTGCGTAAAGCGTACGACATCTACCACTTTGGAACACTAGACAAACTGAGGTAACGACGAATCCCGACTTGTAGAAACCCTGCTGTGACCAAGCCAAACACTTGGAGTCATGACCAAACATTTCAATGACCCACTTCATTGGTCGTAGCCCTTGGTTCTACCGATGCCATAATGGCCCTGAATCCGCCTTCGTACCTCCTACCATAGTGGTCCAAAGCTATAGGCGTCGATAACTCCTTGGCACGCGTCCCGCAGCAAAACCCAATCATGAAGCGAACTCGTTGATTCCCATCTGAATCTTGAGCTCTAACTTCTCATTTGGGCTTCCTTTGCATCTCGGGTTTTGGTCGAATTGGAGTGGGTCTTCAGAAGAATTGTCGTGCAATAGCAGCTCTAGAATTCGGTTCGGGTCGGTAGTCGTTACTCTCGTCGGTTCGGGTCGGTCCTCCTTGTCATCTTTCCATTCGGTTCGGGTCGGGTACTTCACTCCGGGTCGGGTCGGTGTCCTCCTCCGGGTCGGGTTGCTGTCTTCCTTCGAGTTCATGCTCCTCCTTCGATCAGCTTCCTCGTTTTCCATCTACTCCGATCCGATCCGATCCCTTCGTCTTGCTCCAGTCGTAGCCTCCCATTCGTGAGTCGATCCGATCTGGCCTCTATTATGCTTCCGATCCGATCCGCTCTCTCCTACTCCGATCCGATCCTGCTCCATAGTTCCGATCCGATCCCCTGTCCACTCCAACTCTAAGTGAACGGCCTTCCTTTTTGCCAAGTCTCTTATGTGCCAAATTCCAGTTCGGGTCGGGTTTTCTTGCCCAGTTCCCATATCCGATCCGAGGCCCCATCCGATCCGAACCGGTTAGGAACCTGCACATTTCTGCAACTTTCCAGCGAGCCTTCTACGCCATTCGACGACGCTTTCGACCAATTTAACTATTTTAATCAATCATAAAACATACCATAGAGTCATAGCAACATGTAATAGCAATCACAAACAGCAAACAACAACCCAAATGAATCAAAATGGATCAAAAGTGGCTAAAACCTCACATTTTCCTATAATCCTTCTTAATCATGTTTAAGCACATACTTAGTAAAACTTAATCAAATCGTCTAAATTTTCTAACAGAGGCATGAAATATTATTTAAGAATTTCTAAACATTTTTCCAGAATTTATTAGTGTATAAATTCGCTAATCTTCACTAATCACCCTTAATTAACTGTAATTAGTGTCAAAATGATGCTATCACTCACCTTGGCCACAAAATAAATCACCAAATCTGAAATATTCTCTGTTTGGGTCGAATTCCTATGTATAGCAGCAGCTCCAACCTTGCTTTGTTGCTATTTGGCCTTGTTTTGATGTAGTCTAGGCTTAATCTTCACAAAAAAATGTGTTTAGGAGTGGTTTTAGAGGATGGAAGCCATTACTAAGGTCTCAAGAAGGTTTGTGGCGGCTCAAAACTGAAATGAAAGTGATAACCTAACCCTAATCAGTCCTCCTATACCTCTAAACCCGAAATTCCCCTTGGGCCTAGCTGCTAATCACCCGGTTAAGCCCAATTAAGCTGTTTTTCACCATCTGAAACTTGTTTCAGCCATATCTCCCAAACGGTAAGCCCGTTTGGCTAATGTGACCACTCTACGGAAAGAGAAACCATCATCCGAAGCCAATGGAAGTGGTTTCAGGTCAAAATTCATTTCCAGTCAAAAGTTATGGCCAAAACAGTGCCAACTAGGGGTAAAATGGTCATTTAAAAATCGGGAAAAATCATGAACATGGGAAATGACCACAATAGTCGTCTCCCAAAGTTACATGACCATACGACTTCGTATGTGAAAGAAATAAATATCCTACGATCCTATGATGCGTAGAATACGGGTCGTTACAGAGAGGCACGCCAGGGGACCCCGACTTCGTCGAGCTCGATCGCTCCTGGGGGGGTGTGAATCCACTCGATGCAGCGGCGATTGACGAGTCCAGTTCGAGCGAAATACAGGTCTCCAGATGATCTCGCCGTACGGATGTGAAGAGCACTCCTTCTTCTTCAATATTCCCTCAAGAATCATTGAAATTCATAGAACGAATCAAAAGATTTTAATGGGGGAAGGTTTGAATGTTCCATGCCATTGAACGAGAGTATACGACGACTGATGTATTAGGGTTTTTAAGAGAATACGAAATACGTATATAACCATATTCTTAAGTGTATTTCTATTTATTTTATTCCATTTAAATTTTTATATCGCTTCTAACTCCAAATCAGACCCAACGAGTGTCGCCGCTTGCTAAATACCCCCATTCCGGACACAATGAGATATGTCTCGTAGGCCCATTCGACTGTTTCAGTCAGTTATTTTTCAAGTTAAATAATAAATGCATATATTAGAATTTATATGCAAGTATAAAATATTCACATTTGTTAAGATAGTCTTATTGGATAAAAATATGCACTTTTGTTAATATAGTCTAGTTGGAATAAAAATATAGATTTTTGCCAAAACATGTAAATTGAAATAAAAGTTATCATTTGTGTCAAAACATGTTATTGAACCCAATTTAACATTTGTGTCAAAAAATTTAGAATAAAAAGTTTAGAAAAAAAAAGTTTAGAATAAAAAAGTTTCGAATAAAAAGGTTAGAATAAAAAGATTATAAATAAAAGATTATAATAAAAAGATTGCCTTTTTATTTTCACTTAAAGTATTCGAAGATTGCCAACCTTTGGATCCGACTTGTGTGGTTTATGGTCGATTCAAAGGGCGGGGATTTTTGGGTCTTTAATTGACTGTCTTCACACTGTAAAATCTATTAGGACCACATACTGACTCCAAAAATTACGAAGTTTGGAGTCTAGCAATAATTTAATATTCCAGATCCATAGAAAGTGGTTTCGTTGAATTCGGAGGTCATTTGCAAAATTTCACTTTTTATGGCGTATATATATTATATTAAAAATATATATTTATATAAATAAATTCCGAATCCCGAAATATATCAGTGTTTATACTTTTCGAAACGTCATTTTAAACTCAATGGAAGTGTAATCATATTTAAATTATCATAAATATAATAACATTATTTTAACATGTTAAATATTGCAAAACTCGATCATATCATAACATCACATAACAACACAACAATTCATCCAAACAAATATTACAATTATAGAAAATTCATATACTTTCAGTTATAAAAATAAATAACTATACAAAAGGGTTAAGTGAGAAAGAGTTCTCACCTTGGTTTTCACCCCGTTGGTCTTTAATTGACGGTTCAGATCTAATTTTGGCCCAAAATCTATCTTTCTCCAATTTTGTGTGGTTTATAGTCGATGTGAGAAATTCTATTTCTTTTTCTTTTTATATAATTAAAATTACTTAATTATGAAACGTATCTAGAACTAATGTCATTAAAAAAATATGCTATGATATTCTGTGAAATTTTCATACGTGATTTGATTGATGATTGTTGTGTTATTAGTTTTGTTAATTAACAATTGTGTTAAACCAAATCATGATGTTATGTTAGAATCGAAATATGAACATATCACTTTGATATTATGTTAGAATCGAAATATGAACATATCACTTTGATATTATGTTAGAATCGAAATATGAACATATCACTTTGATATTATGTTAGAATTGAAATATGTCATTTTGTTATAAAATTGTTGAAACCAAAATATCATTTTTGGTTAATTATAAATTTGTTAACAAATAAAAATGTGAAAATTATCGTCCCAATCACATAAACAAGTCGGGTAACTTGTAAATGGAAGTGTAATATTTTATCATTTATCATGAATATATCAACATCATGTTAAATATTTTAACATTTGATTTTTTATACTACTTCACTATCATGTTAAAAATTACGAAATCATATTCTAACATATGATCCTTCTTATATTAACATTGCTAACATGTTTAACAAATAAATATTATTTTAAATGAATCAATACATATTCAACAAATGAACATTTTCCTGTTAACATCGTTAACATGACAATGTTTCAATAAATCAAAACATATTTCTTCAAAATGATTCTTTTTATTCAATCTAAGTATACATTAAAAATTACATTTTTAATGTTTCAACCCTTTATGTTAAAAACACGATTCAATCCAAAATTAAAAAAAACTTTTTAATGTTTCATCCTTTTAATTCTTTATTAATGCACCAACCTCTCACATTAGATTTATTGTTGCGGTTGCTGGATGTGCCGAGTGGTTCCAGGCAGACTTATATCGCAACTCATTCTAACCTCGGGTTTAGGCATGTCGTTACTAACCTCTCACATTAGATTTATTGTTGCGGTTGCTGGATGTGCCGGGCGGTTCTGGGCAGACTTATATCACAACTCATTCTAACCTCGGGTTAGGCCCGTTCATCTTTTAGCCAATTTACATATTTACAATTCATGCCCATTCTAGATTTAATGTAATTAAATACCCTTTTTTTCATTTACCTAATTACATTAAAAATTGAACCTGTCTAATGTCATATTTTAATGAAAACTTTATGCACTAAAAATGAAACCTCTTTAATGTCATATTTTAATGGAAACAAATTATATAAAAAATGGAACCTCTCTAATGTCATATTTTAATGAAAACAAATTGCATTAAAAATGGAACCTCTCTATTGTCATATTTTAATGAAAACAAATTTCATTAAAAATGGAACCTCTCTATTGTCATATTTTACCGAAAACAAATTGCATTAAAAATGGAACCTCTCTATTGTAATATTTTAATGAAAACAAATTGCATTAAAAATGGAACCTCTCTATTGTCATATTTTAATGAAAACAAATTGCATTAAAAATGGAACCTCTCTATTGTCATAATTTAATGAAACAAATTGCATTAAAAATGGAACCTCTCTATTGTCATATTTTACTAAAAACAAATTGCATTAAAAACAGATAGTTCTGCAAATTTATGTCCAACTTTGTATGATAAGAAAAATAATCAAGAATGGCGGCAATCCCTCTCTCGTCTATTTTTCCTTCTTCTTGTTCTCGTTCATCGAATCCTCCTTCGTTTCTGCTTGATTTGAGAAGGGTTTCTAATCGCTCCTATGCAGATGTGGCTAGACGCTTTACTCCCAAACCTTTTGTGGCCCTCAATCGCAATTCTTCTTTGCGTAATAGTTTTTTTATGAAGAAATTTGTGAGTAAGCGCTGGTGTTACAGATGTGGGGATTCTCATCACATCGCGAAAGACTGTAGGAATTCGATCAGATGTTTCAATTGTGGAGGTTGGGGTCATCGAAAGAACAATTGTTCTGTGGCTTTTGGAGGAAAATCTGTTCGGGATATTGTGTGGATCAATTGTTTGATCTTTTATCAGAAATTGCTCTCGCTTTTGCAGTTACATGAATTGGGTTTTTCTAATCAGGAATCAGAAGGGGCGTATTTGTTGTTATTATTCGGTTGGCACATGGAGGGTCTGGTTGACGGGATCCTGTGGAAAAAGTGTTCTCTTTCTGATGCAAGAATGGTCGTTTATCCTCCCTTTCCTCCTGCTTTAGATAGAAAGAATCATTCTTTTTCTTTCTGTCTTAATCTTTTGAAATTGAGGCGCTTTTATACTGATTCGTTTTCGTCAGTCAAGAATAAGGCTTTGTTGTTTCTTGATGAGATTTTGTCACATTTTGATGTGATTAATTCTGCTGTTAATATAGAGCATTGTGTGACTGAGGATCAGTGTTTGTTGGAAGAAGCCGTTAGTTTAAAGGCAGGTTCTTATTCTAACGATCTGGGTTCTGATCGACAGAAAGGATGGAAGGATAACTCTAAGGATTCTGCGGCTTCTGTTAATGGTGTTGGTGCATTTTTTTGGGAAGATGAATTGTTGGGTTTTGTTGATAATGTTTGGGTTTCTTTCAAGGAAGATCCTATGTTGATTGATCCATCTGTGTCTACTTGTTTTTATGGTGTATTGAGGTTAGAGGATGTTTTGGAGGTCGAGAGCGTGAGTAGAGGTAAGAGAAAGGAAGTGATGACCGGGTTGGATTGGGTTGATATGCAGCATTATTATTCTGTCAGTGATTCTGAGTGTTCTCCTTTTGCTGTTAATCGTTTCTCTCGTGTTAAGTTTGGCGATTACTGGGCTGTGGCGGAGGATATTGTGTTGTATAATAGTTTTGGAGTACTGCAAGTTTCAGATAAGGATGAGGATGATCTTAGGACTGTTATTAGCGAAAGTTCAGGTATGAAGGGGATGGCATCTGCAAAGTCTTCAAAGGGGTATTGTGTTAAAGGAGATTCTATGGGTCATCCTTATTCTGACTGGGATGGTACTGTTCGTAGGCATAGGAGATCGGTTTCGGATCATAAAAATGGTGAGTCCTTTTCCATGTTGGACTTAAGTCCAGTTTTTGATACTGATGTTAGTTTGGACTCGGGTTTTGGAGAGAGTGAGGCTGTATTATCTTGTTGTGGGCCTGTTTTCACTTTGTCGAGTGGTAGAGTCAATATTACTCCAGATTGTGATGTTGTGGTGTGTGATAGGTGTAGTTTGGGGAAGTATCCTGTTTTCTTTGATAAAGGAGATGGTGTTGATATAGAGATAAGTGCTATGGTGGCTGGTCGTCAGAATTTTGATGGGAGTGATGGCAAGTTTTGGGTGGAGAGGTCTGATTGTTCTTGGGTTTTGGAGGCGTCAGGTGTGAGTATTCTGTCTCTTTCGTTATGTCCTAGTTTTAGGGGGAGGACAGGGTCGTGTGAAGTGGTTGCTTCGATGACTGTTGATTTTAGTCAGCCTTGTGATTCGACAAGGAATGGTGTGCATATTGTGAGTAGAGAGTTTTCTTTAGACAAGGAAGTGTCTTCTACTTCATCTAGAAGGGAGAGGCAAAAGAGAGTTACTCCCAATGTTGGATTGGTACGTCGCAGTGCGAGGATTAGAGCTAGTTCCTCTTCTCACCAAGGTAGGTTCCCGAGCTCGAGTGTGAGTAGTAGCACTTCGGGTTGAGGTTCAGGTATGTCTCCTGTTTTTGGTAGTGAGTATACTCCTTATGCCCTGGGTTGTCTTTCTACCGATCAGCTATTTCAGCTTGATTGTGATACTGCTTTCATTTTTACTGATATTGAGTTGGATGCGGAGTATATTAGGAGTAGGGAAGCAGAGAGGGTTAGTTCTCTCAGATGATAAGGTTTGTCAGTTGGAATACTAGAGGTCTTAATGACCGTAAAAAATGTTATAAGGTTAGGTCTTTCTTTAGAGACTATCATATCGATATTGCTTTGCTTCAAGAAACCAAGATCGATAACCCTGATCTTAATTTCTACATGCCGTTAAGGGAGTCTTTTCTTCGCAGTTGGGTTTGTCTTCCGGCCATTGGGAGTGCTGGGGGACTTATGATTGGGTCGAAGGATAACCAGTATAGGCTTTTTCAGGAGATTCCTAAATTATATTCGTTACACATCATTTTAGTCTCATTGTTTGATAATTCTTTATTAGGCATTTCTAATGTGTATGGTCCTCACACTAAGTTAAAGAGGAGACTTTTGTGGGATGAATGTTCTGATTTTAGAAATCTTGCCCCCAATCAATGGATTGTGGGGGGAGATTTTAATGTCAATAGATTTCTGGGAGAGAGATCGCCTCGAGAGGGCGATTTCTCTGATATGGAGGAATTTAATGATTTCATCTTAGGTAATAATTTGATTGAGATTCCTTTAAGTAATAGATTGTTCACTTGGTCTAATGCCAGGGATAGTCCTTCTTTTGCTTTATTAGATAGATTTTTTTATCAGTACTGAGGTGGATGATAGATTCTCTTTTTGTAGGGTTAAGGGTTTACCTTTTTTATTTTCTGATCATTGTCCTATCATCCTTTCGTGTGATTCGAATATTTCTATTAGTGCCAGTTTCAAATTTGAGAAGATGTGGTTATTGGATCCTAGTTTTAGTTACCTTGTTTCTGTCATGTGGAATTCTTTGTCCTATATTAATATTTTGTATAGGGGTAATTCTGCGAAGATTTTCGTTGGTAAGTTGGTAAGTTAAGATTTTTTCTTAAACGTTGGAATAAGTATATTTTCGGTAGTGTTAGAATTAAGAAAGATAAGATTTTGTGTGAGATACTAGACGTAGACAAGATTAGTGAGTCTAGATCCCTTAATCCCAATGAGAGGGATAGACTTTGCTACCTTAGGAATGATCTTAAGCTGACTCTGGATAAAGAAGAGGTCATGTGGAAGCAAAGGTCCAGAGTCCAATGGATTAAAGAGGGTGATAGCAACACTAAGTTTTTTCATAGTGTTGCTAATAAGAGGAGGCGTGATAATTTGATTCACTCTATTTTTATTAATGATGTGGAAGTGTCCGTTCAAAGGGATTTAAATGAGGCATTCACTAGGTATTATCAGCAGATTTTTGGAGCTAGGATTAAAAGAAGGATTAATGTTAGTTGGAATGACATTTATCCTCCTGACACTAAGGTTGAGTTAGTTGAATTAGACTTGCCTTTTACTGAGTAGGAGATATGGAAGGCTATCTGCGATATGCCTAGTGACAAAGCTCTTAGGCCTGATGGTTTTTCTGTTCTTTTTTATAAGAAATTTTGGGAGGTTTTGAAATTTGATATCATTAACCTGTTTAAGGATTTTTATAGTGGTAATTTACGTTTAGGAAATTTTAACTTTGCTAATATTATTCTAATTCATAAGAGAGAGGGTGCTAATTCTTTAAAGGATTTCAGGCCTATTTCCTTAATTAATTGTTCCGTCAAGATTATTTCCAAAGTCCTTGCTAACAGACTTAGTATGGAGATGAATGAGCTCATAGATTGTTCCCAAACTGCTTTTATTAAAGGCAGAAATATAGTAGATGGAGTGGCCGCGGTGCAGGAATATATTAATGTCTGTTGTAAGAATAATTTGTCTTGCGCCATTTTGAAGTTAGATTTTGAGAAGGCGTTTAACTCTGTTGATTGGGATTTCATTAGTGAGTTGTGTCTTGCTAGAGGTTTTAGTGTCAGATGGATCAACTGGATCATGCTTTTGCTTAGATCTGGTTGTTCTCATATTGTTGTTAATGGGGTTGTGGGGAAGAAGATACATTCTAAGAGAGGTCTTAGACAAGGTGATCCCCTTTCACCTCTTCTTTTTAATTTAGCGGTTGATGTTTTCTCTAGAATTATTAAGAGAGCTGTTAGATTAGGTGTCTTAGGTCGTATTGGGTATGAGGAATTTAATAATGATGTATCTATTCTACAATTTGCAGACGATACATTATTATTTTCCTCGCACCTCCCCAAGCATATTATTGATTTGAAGTTTATTCTTTATTGTTTTGAGATGTTATCTGGGCTTAGAATCAATTTTGATAAGAGTGCCTTAATGGTCCTTAACGATCATGATAATGTTGAGTCTCTGGTTGCTGGAACATTGAACTGTTCTGTCATGAAATTTCCCTTTGATTATTTAGGTTTTAAGATTAGGCCTTCGAAGCTTAAGAAGGATGATTGGTTAGTTATTATTGATAAGATCAATAATAGATTATCAGGTTGGAATAATAGATATCTGTCTAGAGCGGGTAGATTAGTGCTTGTCAATTCAGTGTTGTCTGCTATTCCTACTTATTGGATGGCTGTTCATCGATTTCCTCATTGGGTTATTGAGAAAATTGACAGAATGAGGCGTAATTTTATTTGGAATGGGGTTTCTATTTGTAGAGGTTTTGAATGTCTTGTTAGTTGGGAGGTATGTTGTAAGCCCAAGAAGGATGGAGGCTTGGGGATCATTAATTTGTCTAATTTAATTTTTCCTTACTGGCCAAATGGCCTTGGAGGTATAGATGCCCTGATGTGTCGGCTACCTAGAAGAATATTATTTCCAAATTTTATTATTATGGGGGGGGGGAGTTTATTGTTGGTTCTGGTTTTAGTTGGCTTAATAGGTTATCGTTCTTTTGGAAGTCTGTTCTGAAGTGCTTTGATCTTTTTAATTTAGGATGTAAATTGACTGTTCATTCTGGTAATCTTACTTACTTTTGGCATGATGCTTGGATTTCCCATTTTCCTCTTAAAATTGAATATAGTGAGCTCTATAATAATTGTTGTTTTAAGAATGCCATAATTATTGACGTTTATAGAGGTCCCATTTGTTAATATTATAGAAGGGGGAATGTTAAGGCAATTAGCCTTACTTAAAGCTAAGTTGACCCTTTACCATCTCGATGAGAATAGTGATTCTATTAGTTGGGGTTTTGATAGGAGATTAGTGTTCTCTGTTAATTCTATGTATAAGTTCATTAATTTTTCTAGTGTTTCGTTGTATCCTTTTAAGTTTCTTTGGAAATCTAATGCTCCTCCTAAAGCTAAGTTTCTTATGTGGCTGATTATGCATAAGAAGCTTATTACGGTTGAGCATTTAAAGAAGAAGCGCATTGTTTTTGATGGTAAGTGTTGTTTCTGTAGTCTTTGGGATGAGGATGTTGATCATTTATTTTTCTCCTGTAGTGTTACAAATTATATTCTTATTATGGTCATTAGGATTTTTGTTTTCGGTAGTTCTATTTCCTTTAACAGTTGTGTTGATTATTGGAATTTTTATAGAATTACTTATAATGCTAGACAGAGATATGTAATGGATTCTTTAGTTTCTATAATTAGTTGGTTCAATTGGTTGGAGAGGAACCAGAGATTTTATAATTCTAGTTCTGTGTCTGCTGATATTTTAATTACTAGGATTGTTAATTTCTGTTTTAATTGGATGTCTAACTCTCACTATAAGCTTTTGGGTGAATTGTTTTTAAGAGATATCTGACCAAGGTTAGATCTAATTTGTGTTTATTTTTTAGAATCAATAGTTTTTTAGTTGTAATAGACTGCGTATTTATTATTAGTTTTGTCTCTTTTTTCTTCACATATATATATGGATATATGTATATATATATACATATATATGCACATAAACCCATATATATATGTGTTGGGTACTGATGTTTTTTGTCTTGTTTCTTTCAGGATTCAGGTAGCTGAGCTTAGCTGGGCTTAGCTGAGGTGCTTGGTGGCTAGCTGTGTGGTCTGATGTTTTTCTCTCTTGAGTTTATTAGTGAGAGGTTTTGGGGATGCTCTTATTTGTTGATGTTTTTTTTAGCTTTGTGTATCTTGTTCATGTATTGGAGTAGATATACTTCTATATCGGGTGGTGGCATTGCCGGAATTCGATATTGAAGTTTGATGGGCGGTGGTTTATCCGGAGCTCATCTATCTACTTTCTTCTACATTCCTGTTGTGTTGTATTGTTTTGTCTGTGTCTGTTTTTGGGTTGGTGACTGAATCTTGTATCCTTCTGGTTTTTATTATATATGTGTGCTCTCTTCTTTATAGAAGATCACACATTTTTGTTTTTAAAATTTTTTTGCATTAAAAACGGAACCTCTCTATTGTCATATTTTAATGAAAACAAATTGCATTAAAAATGGAACCTCTCTATTGTCATATTTTAATGAAAACAAATTGCATTAAAAATGGAACCTCTCTATTGTCATATTTTAATTGTAAACTTTTTGTTGTAAGCAAAGTTTCATATAAATGACAATAGAGAGGTTCCATTTTTAATGCAATTTGTTTTCATTAAAATATGACAATAGAGAGGTTCCATTTTTTATGCAATTTGTTTTCATTAAAATATGACAATAGAGAGGTTCCATTTTTAATGCAATTTATTTTCAGTAAAATATGACAGTAGAGAGGTTCCATTTTTAATGCAATTTGTTTTCATTAAAATATGACAATAGAGAGGTTCCATTTTTAATGCAATTTGTTTTCATTAAAATATGACAATAGAGAGGTTCCATTTTTAATGCAATTTGTTTTCATTAAAATATGACAATAGAGAGGTTCCATTTTTAATGAAATTTGTTTTCATTAAAATATGACAATAGAGAGGTTCCATTTTTAATGCAATTTGTTTTCATAAAATATGACATTAGAGAGGTTCCATTTTTAATGTAATTTGTTTCCATTAAAATATGACATTAAAGAGATTTCACTTTTAGTGCATAAAGTTTTCATTAAAATATGACATTAGACAGGTTCAATTTTTAATGTAATTGGGTAAATGAAAAAAAAAGGTATTTAATTACATTAAATCTAGAATGGGCATAAATTGTAAATATGTAAATTGGCTAAAATATGAACGGGCCTAACCCGAGGTTAGAATGAGTTGCGGTATAAGTCTGCCCGGAATCGCCCGGCACATCCAGCAACTGCAACAATAAATCTAATGTGAGAGGTTAGTCATGACATGCCTAAACCCGAGGTTAGAATGAGTTGCGGTATAAGTCTGCCCGGAACCACCCGGCACATCCAGCAACCGCAACAATAAATCTAATGTGAGAGGTTGGTGCATTAATAAAGAATTAAAAGGAGAAACATTAAAAAGTTTTTTTTTTGTAATTTTGGACGGAATCATGTTTTTAACATAAAGGGTTGAAACATTAAAAATGTAATTTTTAATGTATACTTAGATTGAATAAAAAGAATCATTTGGTAGAAATATGTTTTGATTTATTGAAACATTTTCATGTTAACGATGTTAATAGGAAAATTTTCATTTGTTGAATATGTATTGATTCATTTAAAATAAAGTTTATTTGTTAAACATGTTAGCAATGTTAATATAAGAAGGGTCATATGTTAGAATATGATTTCGTTATTTTTAACATGATAGTGAAGTAGTATAAAAGAATCAAATGTTAAAATATTTAACTTGATGTTGATATATTCATGATAATTGATAAAATATAACACTTCCATTTACAAGTTACCCGACTTGTTTATGTGATTGGGACGATAATTTTCACATATCACAGTTGGTATCAGAGCTCGAGTGACCCTTGAATCTTCAGGGCCGGTCCACAAATATGTTAGTGGATTAGTTATGCATGAACAATACGTTTCCCCGTCCTTCGGGGCGAAATAGAGCCACTGGGGACTCAAATAACCGAGGCGCCTCATTCCATAATCCACATAAGTAAAAATGTTAGGCCTTGTAAAAATCATGACACCACTTCTAGCTAGAAAAAAACGTATGTCCTCCCTGCAGTCCTTACTCCCGTTTCTGGTTCGTACCGGGGTGTGAGGCAAGCGAAGTAACGCTATACACAAAGCTATGCTATTTAAAGTTGTGCTTTGATCATCAACCATAAGGCACTACTTTTCAACAATAAGCCTTGATCATTTTCATATTGGCATGCCATACTGACAATTCACGCCATGCGACTGATGTCTACCAATATATAACCTCGGATCTCGTACGTCTCGGAGAGAGGTGTTAAGCAAGAGAATTAATTCTTCGACACCCATCAAATATATATTAAATAGAAATCAATCAGCACAGAGTAAAATCCAATGTCAGACATACATCCATTTACAAGTCCGTTCTGGGTCTGAACGAAACTGGAGACACCGAGCATATCCGGACAAACAACAAGTACGTCCGAACAACTACCACTATAACCCCTCCTGTGTAACAACCCGGAAAATCTGAACCAGTTTAAAAAATTTCAACTGGCTAGAATAGTGAATTTTAAATATTTAAAATAAATATTTTAAATAATAGTGGTGAAAAGTGAGTTTGAATCGATGGTTGAAAATAAATATAATTATCATAAATTATAAATATGGCCTGAAATGGCGCTGCAGTTTCAAAAATGGAATTCAAACTTTAACTGACTGTATCGGGTGCAAAATAAAACGGATTTTAGTGAAACCAAAAATATTTAAATCTGTTAGTGAATATCTTTCTAACGAATCTGAAAAATCGAAGTTTCATAGCGGGAATCAAAAGTTATGGCCAAATGAATTTTCAGAAAGGTCGCTATAGAATTTATATAGCCCGTGATGATAGACATTTTGCATATGACCTCAAAATTCGACGAAACCACTTTTGTTGGATCCGGGACGTCAAGTTATTGCTAGATTTCAAATTTCATATTATTTGAAGCTATTATGTGAGCGTGGCAAAGGAAAATGTGTTTTGGTCAATTACAGTTAAAATGGATCGACCAGAAAAGGGCCATTTTGTAAACGGTCTCAGAATTCGACGAAACTAATTTTGTTGGGACCGTATCGTCAAAACATAGCTAGATTTATTTTTTAGAAATGTTTAGAATCAGTATGTGGCCCCGACAAAATGAAATGTACGTTCAAATTAAATATTGAATGTTTTATATTTTAATTTGAATAAAAACTGACTCAAACAGTCGAATGGGCCTACGAAACATATCCCATTGTGTTCGGAATGGGGGTATTTAGCTAGGGATGACAGTCGTTGGGTTGGAATTGGAGTTTGTGGGAGAAAAGGGCATTTTTGGAATTAATTAAATTAAAAATTTAATATAAAACCCTGGCCCAATCATATCTCAACAAACCATCCTTCTCTCTCCCCGATTCATCAGCTACGAACGGCAGCCTCACTTCTTCCCTTCTCTCCTCTTTTCCTCCTCATCCGTGCAACGAAACCCACCCCTCCTTTGGAGAATTTTGTTACTCTCTCCAAGATCTTCCAATCCATACCCACTGTGCTCTCAACCGTGTAGTATTTAAAGAGAATCACCTCCGAGAAGTCCCAACATTTCGAGCTCCGCCGTGCCTACCTCGCTGCACCGAACTGAGCGCCGCCACAAGGCACGCAAAGCCTGTTCTTCGACGTGGTATCGTCGGATTTTGGTCTCGAGCAACGGATTCGACGTTAAATTGAAACCTAGGTTGGTAGGTTTTCTGAGAGGTAACGGTGTAAGCCAATTAAATTGTTTTCAACTTCGAAAAACCGTTACAAATTCAATCTATCGAATATAAATCATATCTTTTTCATGTGTGATCGAAATCCAGTGAAACAAGAGACAGTGGACTCGTGTGGACGTCTTCTACATTTTAGAAGAGACCACATATTTTTCTGAGCCTTCTGCTATTTTTGGTGGCGTGGAACCCAATGTGAGATTTCTAATTTATAAACGATATGGAAAACAACGATGTATAAATTATATAGTTGATGTATGAGTTATATAAGCGTTGTACATCTCATGTATAAGCGTTGTATAAGTTGTATGTTCGATGTATAAGTTATATATGCGTTGTAAAAATTATATATGCAATGAAATGACATTGAAATGAATTGAAGTGAATTGAAATATATTTATATACGAATATATATATATATATATATATATATATATATACATATATATATATAGTCCCCTCGTCCATAGACCATGGACGATATTTATTGGTTGTGTTGGTGTTTGGATTATTTGGTTGATGTAAAATTTGGTGAATAATGTGAATGGTTGATATGATTGATTGTGGTTGAAAAATACCCATTTGTGGTTGAAAACAAAAATAGAATAGGTTGTGGAAATGAAAATAAAACATGTCGCCTGCGTGCGAACTAGATGCATGAATCCCCATTGTCAAAAACCACAAGGTTTTAAGGTAAAGCGAGGAGTCGTACATCGATACGGTCCCGGTTTTAACTACCCTGCCGTTATGCTGCCGAAATTTCCCGAAATCTTTCTGTGTTTGGTTTATTTTCATTTGTTGAAACTATATTCATTTGTTGAATAGAAATTCATGTACATAAAATAATCATGTTTTGAAATAAATTGTTTTATATTAAAAATCACATTTTTATCACCTGTTTGAACTATATAAAATAATCGTGTTTTGAAATAAATTGTTTTATATTAAAAATCACATTTTTATCACCTGTTTGAACTATATAAAATAATCGTGTTTTGAAAAAAATTGTTTTATATTAAAAATCACATTTTTATCACCTGTTTGAACTATATAAAATAATTGTGTTTTGAAATAAATTGTTTTATATTAAAAATCACATTTTTATCACCTGTTTAAACTATATAAAATAATCGGGTTTTGAAATAAATTGTTTTACAATAAAAATCACATTTTTACTATATACATGAACTGTTGAAAATGGTGATGTGTAGAAATAAATATCTATTGGATAAAAATATCATTTTTATCGACAGTGCGAAGTGAATATGGTTTTATAATAGAAGAATGAACTATACAGAAATATATAGAATTATAATATATCAAATAACGAAGCTACAGTTCGTATTTTGAAACCGTGATTTCAAATGATTATTGCGGGAGATGCGACCATCGGATTTTCCTGAAACTGCAACCGTTGGGTTCGTCTTGGAAATATCTTTCCAATGGCACCAATTTTTTGAAGATCCAACGGTTGGATTGTCTGGAATGTTTAATTCAAATCTGAAGAAAAACAGCGCCAGAATCGATTATAATAATTGTTAGATCGAAATTTGGACCTAACACCCAAATTATTATGAACGGTAGAGAATTTCGAATGAAGAACTAGGAAAAAGAAAATAACACTCAGAATTTATAGTGGTTCGGCGTTAACGAGCCTACGTCCACTTTATATGTTATTGATTATGCTTTATAAGCTAATACAACAATGATTTCTCTCAATATTTCAGTGGTTTGACAACAATGGCGGATTCAGTACTCACTATTGCCAAAAGGATCCCGAAAAATGCCAAGCTTTGGGCTATTTATAGCTGATTTTGCCAAACGGATCGCGGACACGTGGCACGAATTCCGAGATCATCGGATCGCATCGCCTCCGTTGAAGAAACAGTCAAACTAGCCGTTGTGGACAGGTGTCGTGAATCGCTTGAAACTCGGATCGTGCAGATGGGGAGGATTGGCTCGGATAACGGTTGGGGACACGTGTCGCCAGATCCGTGCGATTCGGATCGCTGAAGACTAGCTCTCGCTTGAACAAGTCAGAGGGTTCGCCATGCACCAGCAGATCGGATCAGTTCGCTTGGGATAACAACGTGAGTTTGGATCGGATCGCCCAGTTGTATCGTTCGCTAATGAGGAGAGGCGAATCGATCTTGGGCGAGACGATGATACGCGAATCGATCTTGGGCGAGACGATGATGCGCGATTCATTCCTTCATGTTCTTAGATGCTGTGGTTTCCTGCTTTCCTCTTACGAATGATCCTGGGTGGCTTGGTCAAAAAACGAGCCAACAATTATATATATATATATAATTATAATTAAAATAAATCGAATAATGATGCTGCAATTCGATATTTGAAATCGAAACTTCAAATGATTATTGTGGGAGATCCGACCGTCGGATTTCCCCAAAACTGAAACCGTTGGATTCGTTTTGAAAAGATCTTTCTAATGATATAAAATTTGTGAAGATCCAATGGTTAGATTTTCAGATATGTGTAAATCAAATCTGAAGAAAAACAGCGCCACGGCCGCGTTATGGCCTGAAGCGTTGTTTGAATGAATTGGCTATTTTTAAATAAACAAAAATAGCGATAAATTGTGATAAAATATTATAAAGGATATGGAATGAAAATAAACTGAATTTGCTCGGTTTATTAGATATTTGATGGTTGAATGTGAGTGGCGTGAAAATTACAATTAATGAACTGAATTAATGATGTCGAATAATTTAACCATTGAATTGAATTGATTTGAAATATTAAATATACGTGAATTATTTGAAAAGGCCGAGTTAATTCTCATTTCAAATAATTGATCGACGATTAAAAGTCGAAGATATGAAGACGGTGCAAGACCGATGATCTTCACGTCGAATGGAGAGGTGCTATTGATGCTCCAGATAGGAGTAGCTACCTAGAAGGGGCTGAAGTAGTAACCGTCCAGACGTACATGTCGATTGTGCAAATGTGCAAGGAATCCAGATCCTCCGGTTTCGTTCAGACCCAGAACGGACTTATAAATGGACGTGTGTCTGACGTTGTATATTGACAACGTGGCATACAGAGATGCTGTGATCACAGCTTTTGTTGAAAAGCAGAGCTTTGTGGTTGATGATCAAAGCACCGCCTGTGTGGCATAGCTTTGTGTTTTATCGTTGTTTCGCGAGCCTCACACCCCGGTATGGACCAAAAATGGGAGAGGACCTCAGGGAGGTCATGCGTTTCCTTCTAGCTAGGGTGGTGTCAGTGACCTACTAGCCCTGACATTTATATTACTTTCACCTGTGTGGTTGTTGCTGTTGCGAGGCGCCTCGGTTATATCGGTCGATCTGGGACCGATTGAGTCATTCGTTGGCTCATCTACGCCCCAAAGGGCGGGGAAACGCAGTGTTCAGGCATTTTAATCCACATCAGTGGACCGGCCCTGACGATCCAAGGTTCACTCGAGCTCTGATCCTAAGGGGCGGGCTAGAGCGTCTCGTAGCGGTGAGGACGATCCCTTGCCTCGGTTCATGACGGAAATCCAATTTCCAAATACGACATCGTGCGGTTTTGATTGTATATATATATGGCGACATGATATATGGTACCCATGCTGTCTATGGTTGATAGTTATGATTCAAATTGTTTTTGAAACATATAAACACTAGCAGTAATATCAAATGATTTGTTTTGATCGTATCAAGCATATTTTGGCCATTATAAGGTAAAACTCTATTCTTCGGTTTGTGTTGCATTGTGTGATGGGACCTGAGTCTTATAATGGCTTCATTTTTATAAAAAGCATTGCGATGTTTAAAAGATTTACTTGTTTTAAAGCACTGGCAATCACTGGAGTAAACCCGTTCCGCGAAAGTGGCGTGGTCCTTTGATTTGCCATATCGTAAAATGTGTTAAGTAGATTTCTCATGTCAGTCCCATGACTGAATCATAGTTTGTTTCACTTGCAAACTCGGGTGCCCCTTTTCCTACACGGGCAGCCTTGTATACAGGTTTAGCAGGCTCTTTCTGAAGGCTGGAGCTGAAGATGGATTCTATCATTTATCTCTTTTTATGCTGTTCAGCTCCTATTGTACATATTATGTTGTTTTCCGCTATAGACATTTATGTATAGCTGAACTGTATTTGTACTAAGTGATCCTGTATACTGTGTAACTCTGATGCTTATATTTATCCAGTATATTCTGTTGTACATTATCTGGTGTATTTATTTATTTCTATTCTGCTGTTACCTATTTATGTGTTATATTCCCAAGGATTACCCTTGTCGCCGTGTTATGGGGTTTGGGTCGTCACATCCTGGGAGCTAACCGATCCAGGGCATCAGTAGTCATCCATTCGATGTGAAGATGGCTAGTCTTCAATCACCGTCTTTAAATCTTCGACTTCCAATCGTCGTATAATTATTTGAAATGAGATTTTAACTCAGACTTTTCAAATAATTCTCGAATATGTATAATTTAAATCAACCTTTTCATTCCATATCGTTTATAATATTTTATAACGATTTATCGCTATTTTTATTTATTTAAAAATATCTATTTTTAATTAAACTACATTTTTATTAAAATGTAGGGGCAGCTAGTAGTTTTGGTTTTACAGATATTTATTCACAGGATCCTTGTTTACAGCTGAAGCGATATTGGGAAAGCTCTGTATCTGTGTATTTCTTTCAGTTGTATTTTGTATTATTTTTCCACTGCTATTTAAATGTAATTTTAAATCTCTGTTATTGTATTTCTAATGTAAAATATTTATTCATACTCTGGAATATTCTTGTACTCTGATGTAATTGTTGTAATAAGCAATGAAAATGTTCTTCTGTTTGTGTTGTGATGAGTGTTGTTCTCAAAGCAATCTGTACTTTCCTTTACGGGGAAGTTTGGTTCGTTTCATTTGGTATCAGAGCACACAAAAATCCCACCGTACAAATGAAACTACATTTTCATTTGGTCGATTTTACGGTGAATTTAAATGTAAATTGAAATAAAAGTTATCATTTATGTCAAAATATGTTATTGAACCCAATTTAACATTTGTGTCAAAAAGTTTAGAACCAGCCCTGAAGATCCAAGGGTTCACTGCGGGGAATCCTGAGGCATTTGCTAGAGTGTATCGAAACGGAGAGGACGATCCCTAGCCTCGACTCATGATGGAAACCCATTTTCCAATACGACACCATGCGTTTTTGATTGTAGAACTAGTATGGCGACATAATAGGATGGGGTACTATGCCATCTATGATTGATACATTATGATTGAAATTGTTTTTGAAACATATATACACTAATAATAATATCCAATCCATTTTTATTGTATCAAGCATTTTTGACCATTATAAGGTAAAACTCTATCCTCCGGTTTGCATTGCATTGTGTGATGGGACTTGAGTCTTATAATGGTTTCATTTTTCTAAAAAGCATTGCGTTGTTTAACGATTTACTTAATTTTATGCACTGGCAATCCAATGGAGTAAACCTGTTCCGCGTTAGCGGCGTGGTCCTGTGATTAGCCTTATTATTAGATTAGTTAAGTTAGATTTCTCATACCAGTCCCATGACTGACCTGTAGTTTGTTTCACTGGCAAACTCGGGTGCCCATATTTTCCACACGGGCAGTCGAGTAGCTTGTTTTGCGGATATTTATCTCTTGAGCAGGAATCTGGATTGAAGCTTAAAGTTGTGTCCAGAGCATTTATAGTCTTCCGCTACAATGTATTAAATTCATTGTAAATTTATTCTTCCGCTGTTGTATTATATTCGATGTACTCTGATATTCTGTACTCTAATGTAACATTATTATAATATTTATAAAAGTCTGTTGTTGTTGTTCTAATGTTTTGTATTCCCAAAGTTAAAGTATTCGAAGATTTCCAACCTTTGGATCCGACTTGTGTGGTTTATAGTCGATTCAAAGGGCGGGGATTTTTAGGTCTTTACAATTTTCCTTCTTTTTAAATGACAAAAATGAAACATATTATCAGACCAAACTATAAAGACTATATTTTCAAAAATGTGACAACCCAAATTTCCGTGGTACGAAAGTAAGGGTAATCATAGGAGTATAACATAATTAAACCAATAACAGATCACAGATAATAGCAAAACATATAAATCATTGCAGCGGAAATGGAAATGTCATCACAAACATCATCACAGAAACATCAGAGTACGCAGTACAGGATACACTTAGCAAAATAGATGTCCAAAATAGGGAAAGAAATAAAGTCTCAATCTCCCAAAATACATCAATACTGTCTCAATGGCTCAAGAAGTAAATAAAAAGATAAAAAGAAAAGATCCTTCATCATCTTCATCAGCAAGCTCTAGTCCAGAAAACATCCCTTTTTCTTGTTGTTGTCTTGATTCTTTTCTCGCTCTTGCTGGGAACCCTTCTGGTCTATCTCCTCATATCTGCAGGCCATCTTGATCACCTTAGCAAATGGACACTCGATGTGTGTCGTCACCCTATTATGATACCTCCTCGCCAGACCATTGATAAACCTCTTATTTTACTGTAGCAGGTCTTGGACTAACTTCGGGCATATCTGGAAAGCTCGTCGAATTTCTTTACATACTCTGCAATAGTCATGCTCCCTTGTTGGAGGTGGGCGAACTCATCATGGAGGCGCTCAACTTCATGAGGTGGAATGAACTTCTCATTGAATAGCTCTTTGAATTTCTCCCAAGTTACATCAGCTTCATTACCCCCAACGATAGTTGTTTCCCACCAAATCTGGGCCTGGTCCTTCAGAAACCATGTCTCCATAAATCACTTCCTATGGTCTTCGAGCTCTAATCCTCCCAATATCTTCTCCGTTGTCTTCAGCCATGCTTGTGCCTCTGTCACCGTCTCATGTCCCGTGTAATGCACGCCACCTAAATTCTTGATTTTCTTCGCCACCTTGTCAAGATCAAAAGCACGTGAAGGTGGTGGTGTCTCTACCTCTGGAGTGTCCTGCTCCTGTTCCTGGGCCGTAGGAGTCTCATCTCTGGTGGGTCCTCTTGCCCCACCTCTACCACGGGATCTCGTACGTGCTCTGGTACTCATTTCTCAATCAGTAGTCGGGTTATTCTGCTTTGTTCGGATTCGCAAATTTGTCCAAAATTCAAACAGCTCAAAACTGCTCCTTTTCAGTCTAGAGTCGTAGTTCTCGTCTCTACGATCGCATAGGATCTGAAAACGCTTCTTCTTCCTCTATACAGTAATCGGCCGTAAGCTTTTCAAAAGGTTCAAAACTAGGTCTCACGTTTTCGATCAACACAGAGGGCTAAAAGGCGATCAGACGGCACCACATCGTCGGGCTATGGGCGGCGCACCAGGGGGGCCCGCTTTGGATCAGCTCGATCGAGCCTAGGGGGCGGCGGTGGTTTTTGGCACGGGTTTAGGGTCGTGGATCTCGGAGTTCGGGCAACCAGAGAACAATCAAGCCATATGAAATTGAGGAGGATGAAAATCTCTACAGAAAAGCCTAAAGGAGTGGAGTCTGATATGTAGAGGAGGAGGAGAATTTAGTGGAAGAAAGTGGAGGTGTTCTCAGCCATGGATAGAAGGTTTAGGCGGCGGCTACAGTAGATAGGATTAGGGTTTGAAGAAAAACATGTATTTTTATATTATTTTAATGCTAATTTTACAAATAAATCCAAAAGTTTTAAACCAATCCAATTTCAGTCCAACCGGAGTTGACCCTACCTAATAGCCCCCGTTCTGGATCCAATGTGCTAGGTCTCGTCAGTCCAAACGACTGTCTATGGCCTGAAATCTTTAATTTAATATTTAAATCCTTTAATAAATTAATTCGATCGTATATTTAAATCCACTGGGGCCACATACGGACTCAGAAAATTCCAGAAAAATTATTTATGGCTTTGTTTTGACAATACGGTCCTAACGAAATTAATTTCGTCGAATTTTGAGACTGTTTGAAAAATGACCATTTTCAAGTCGATCAGATTTGACTGAAATTGACAAAACACATTTTTGTTTGCCACGCTCACATATTAATTCCAAAAATTCCGGAAAATTAAACTTAGCAATAATTTGATATTCCGGATCCAACAAAAGTGGTTTCGTCGAAAATGGAGGTCGTTTGAAAACTGGCCTTTTATACAGGCTATAAATTATACTATAACGACCATTCTGAATATTCAACTAACCATAACTTTTGATTCCTGCTATGAAATTTCGATTTTTCGGATTCTTTAGAAAAATAATTTCAAACAGATTTAGATATTTTTGGTTTCACTAAAATTCATTAAATTTTGAATCCAGTACATTCGGTCAAAGTTCAAGTTTGACTTTTCAAACTACCGTACTATTTCTAATTTCTTTTGGAGTCAAAATAAATATATTCGCTCTAACTCCAATTAAAATAAATTTTTAATCGTTATTATTTAAAATAAATTATTTTAACTATTCAAAATTTTCTGAAATAGCCAAAATAAAATTTTTAAATTGGTTCGGATTTTCCGGGTTGTTATAATCTCCCCCACTTAAAAGCTTTTCGTCCTCGAAAAGGAAACCATAGTAAAGTAGGAAACAAAACGGAAAATATAAGGTATTTTAAATGTACCTCAACACAAGAGTCACTCGGAGATATCCACTCTGCACTTGGGATAGGCCTTTTTGATGTTATCCTTTGTCTCCCACGTACAGTCTCTAGGATCCCCGCTCCACTGCACCTTGACCAAGTGGATCCTCTTGTTCCTCAGCACTCGGGTTTCTTTGCCCACAATTTTCACTGGTTCTCTCCTCACTGCTAGGGTCGGGGTAATCTCCAAATCTCATTGCGCTGCTTCCTCCACAACTAAATCTGGATCAAGTACATGCTTCCGGAGTTGGGACACATGAAATTCATCGTGGACCCCAGGCAACTAGTCGCGCAACTGCACTCTATAAGCGAGAGTTCCAATCCTTTCTAGAATAGGGAATGGACCAATGAATCTGGGTGCCAATTTCCAGTCTTCCCAAATCAAATTACACCTCTCAGTGGGGAAACCTTCAAGTATACAAGATCGGCAACAGAGAATTCTAGATCCCTTCCTCGAGCGTCTGCATAGCTCTTATGTCGGCTTTGGGTAGCCAGTAATCGCTTCTTAATAAAATCAACTTTGTCCGATGCTTCGCGAACCATGTCGGGACCCAATACTAATCTACTGCTGGGTTCCACCCAACATGCGGAAGATTTGCATGGCCTGCCATATAATGCTTGAAATGGCGACATCTGCAGGCTTGCTTGGTAGCTGTTATTATAAGAGAATTCGACCAAGTGCAAATGATATTCCCATGACCCACCAAAATCTAGGATGCATGCTCGCAACAAGTCCTCCAATATGCGGTTCACCTTCTTAGTCTGGCCATCCGTCTGAGGGTGGTAAGCAGTGCTCATATTCAGCTTAGTCCCTAACTCTTCTTGGAAAGCTTCCCAAAATTTGCTAGCAAATATCGGATCGTGGTCACTGACAATGCTACTAGGAACTCCATGCAGTATGACAATCTCTCTGAAATAAAGTTGTGCCAAACTTCGAATTGTTCTATTGGATTTGACAGGGATGAAATGGGCAGTCTTTGTGAAGCGATCTACAATCACCCATATATTGTCATTTCCTTTTCTTGTCCAGGGCAAGCCATCAATAAAGTCCATAGAAATTTCGTCCCATTTCCAACTTGGAACCCCTAACGGTTGCAATAGACCTGCTAGCTTTTGCTAATCGCTTTTGACTTGCTGACAAGTGGGTCATCTACAACATATATAGAAATATCTCTCTTCATCGCCTTCCACCAAAAAGTACACTTAAGATCGTGGTACATCTTAAAACAATCATCTTTGTAATCACATTGCTTTTTGTATGAATTTTCAAAGTGTTCCGTTTTAGATCTAGTTAGTTCCATTGTGTGGATCACATTTTTCTGATTCCAACGGATCCGACCTTGTTAAATTCTGATAAGATCTGAATAAGTTATGGCGGTTTATAATTTAATTATATAATTAAATAGTTAAATAATAATTTAATTAACTAACTATTCTCCTAATGACCTTTCCTCATCGTCGTTCTCTTCTGGAACGAGAACCCATTTGTCTGTGACCAACCCTCGCTTGCGCACGCCCCACGACGCTGCTGACCACCGATCCGACACTGCTACATGAACCACTGTAATGCCGCCCCCCTCCAGGACGAGCGCCGCCACACTCGGTGGATTTTATGCCTCGAGAACTGCGCCTAAAGTTCGCCACTTTCTGGCTGAAAACCGCCCAACTCCGATTGCCTGTGGCGATCATAGCCATTGAAATTAAAGAGCTCAGAGAGACGAACAAATTTGCTTTGGATTGGACTTCTAATTCGTGGTGGATTCGAAGAATGGTGAAGGAGATCGAGGGAGCGTTTCAGCCTTTGAAATTTTCTATGGCGGCTAGGTTTAGATTGGGCTAGGGTTTAGTGTAATATTAGGGTATATTTATAATAATTTAATAATATTTTTAATCTTTTAATTCTGAAAAAAAAGGCCCGTACTCATACTAACTCCAAACCCAGCCCAGCGAGTGACTCTCCCGGCCAAATACCCCTATTCCTGACACAATGGACTAGGTCCCGTCATCCCAAACGATCGTTTTCACTCTGTTTTCTTTAATTTAAAATATAAATCATTTATTATTTAATTTTATCATACATTTAAATTTACTGGGGCCACATACAAACTCTAAAAATTCCAGAAAAATTATTTCTGGTTATGTTTTGACGAGACGGTCCTAACAAAACTAATTTTGTCGAATTCCAAGACCGTTTGAAAAATGGCCATTTTCTTGTCGATCCGATTTGACTGAAACTGTAAAAACACATTTTCTTTTGCCACGCTCACATATTAATTCTAAAAATTATGAAAATTGAAACGTAGCAATAATTTGACATTCTGGTTCCAACAAAAGTGGTTTCGTCAAAAATGGAGGTCGTTTGAAAAATGGCTATTTTTAATACTTAAATATATATATAAATTCTATAGCGACTATTCTGAATTTAAACTGAGCAAAGCTTTTGATTCCCGCTATGAAATTTCAATTTTTCGGATTCATTGTAAAGATATTTTAAAAAAGATTTAAATATTTTTGGTTTCACCAAAATCCGATTTATTTTGCATCCTATATAGCCAGTCAAAGTTCAAATTCAAATTTTAAAACTACCGCGCTATTTTAAACTTTTTAAACTCCTTTTATAATTAAAATAAATATATTCGTTCTAACTTCGATTTAAATAAATTTTTCGTCGTTGTTATTTAAAATAAATTATTTTAACTATTAAAATCCCATTAAAATTTCTAAAATAAAAATTTTAAATTGGTTCAGAATTTGCGGGTTGTTACAATCTCCCCCACTTAAAATCTTTTCGTCCTCGAAAAGAAACGGAGCTAAAAATTGTTAAATTAACCAATTTGATTTTTATTCTTTTATTGGTTTTAGTAATTTTATTAGTTGATTGACTTTTCAAATATATATATATATATATATATATTCAAAAATCGAGTTTTCTAAGATCGAATTATATATATATAATCGCAAATACGTTAATTATAAACTTGTCACTCTAAACTCATTGTAGGGCATTACTAACTCCATCTCTAATGAGTTTTCTGATTCTAGGATGCTACTGATCCTATCTCTAATGAGTATTCTTATTGGATATTACTAATCCAATCTCTGATGAGTCTTTTGTTCAGTTCTAACGAGTTGTACCCCCAATGATTTGAGCTAACCAGAGCTCTGATACCAACTGTAAAGACCCACAGGCAGTGGGTTAACCTCCCACCGTGACATACAGATGATCCCCCAGACACCTTGTTTTACGGCCAGCCTCTCGGCTGCAATAACCAACCCTAATAAATACAGGATATGTAGGGGTAAGAGCCCACTGTTCGCCACCAAACAACATGGCGAGAACCCTCTATCATGCGTAACCAGCTCCATAGCCAGCAACAAGGACTGGTCAACAAAGGATATTGTAAAACATAAATTCCAATATCCTTTGTTGGTATCAGACCAACAACAGGGAGGGGTTACACTGGATTTTACATTGAATGTATGTCTCTATGTTTTACACTATCCTTTCTGTTGGCCTGACTCTTTGTCTGCTATTTGCAGACCTAGTAGAAAATGAGTGGCAGAAACAGAAGAAGTAAATCTTTGGTTCAGCAATCTAGTGAGCTAGTCGTGCTCCCACAATCAGAACCAGATCTAGAAGCTCTAGTAAAGAGGTATCGAAATCTGGATGGAGAACCATTCTCGGGCAAAGAGTTCATTATTGAAACTCAAGCATGGATGCGTTCTGCTTAGAATATTTTTGAAGGATTAAAGTTGAATGATGATCAGTAAAGACTAATAGCATCTTAGGTACTCAAAGGTGAAGCTCTATTCTGGTGGGAAACCGTTACAAAGGAGAATCCAGAAGGTAATATTACCTGGGATAAATTCAAAGAAATTTTCACAGAAAAATTTATTCCTCCAAGAGCGATCGAGCTCGACGAAGTCGGGGTCCCCTGGCGCGCCTCTCCAAGGCGGTTGTCGCTGTGTCGTCCGATCGTCTCCCCGTGCACTGTACTGCTCGCGAACAGAAGCCATAGGTTTGAAGAAAACCGTGAATACGTCGGCCTGTATTGGTAAGGAAGAAGATGAAGTTTTAATTTCTAATTTAATTCCTTAATTAATTTTTAAAATGGTCATCAACACATAAATGGTCATAACTCGTTCGTTTCTTATCAGAATTCAACGAAATTGAAAGCGTTGGACTCATGACAATGAGATCTACTTTTTAAAACTGACCGGAGAATTTTTAGAGCTTGTTAGAGTTTTTGGCATCGTCAAATCAAGGTGAGATATCTGAAATCGGAAATAAAATAAATAAAATTATATTAGGATGTAGACGGAGTTTAGAAACTCCCGACTCCCGTCGTCTACAGACCATGGACGACTTGATTGATTTGTGATATGTGATTGGCTGAATTTTGTTGTTTGTTTGTGGTTGAAAAAAAAAAGAAATTGAAATTGATTGATATTGTGGAAAAAATTCGTCTGCGTACGAAGTAGATCGTTGAGATCACCGGCCCTTGTCAAAAGCTGCGAGGCTTTAAGGTAGAGCGAGGAGCCGTACATCGGGACGGTGCCGGTTTTATTTACCCTGCCGTTATGCTGCCGAATTTTTCTAAAATAGTTTTGTGTTGTAAAATATTTATGTTATTATATAATTTTTTTTAAATTAGATTATATATATATATGAACATGAAAATGATCAGTATATGTGGACATAGAACTCATATTTTTGTTGTAAGTCAAAATGGTGAATTATTAAAACAAAATGTATAAACATTAGAATTTATATTTTAATGTTACTGACACATTAAAAATTGACATTTTGATATAAATGTATAAACATTAGAATTTACATTTTTAATGTAAATGATACATTAAAAATTGACATGTTGAAATAAAAATGTATAAACATGTGATTTTACTTTTTAATGTAAATGATACATTGGAAAATATGCATCTTGATACAAAATGTATTTTCATTTGATTTTTCACTTTTAATGTAAATGATACATTAAAAATTGACATGTTGAAATAAAAATGTATAAGCATGTGATTTTACTTTTTAATGTAAATGATACATTGGAAAATATGCATTTTGATACAAAATGTATTTTCATTTGATTTTTCACTTTTAATGTAAATGATACATTAAAAATTGACATGTTGAAATAAAAATGTATAAACATGTGATTTTACTTTTTAATGTAAATGATACATTGGAAAATATGCATCTTGATACAAAATGTATTTTCATTTGATTTTTCACTTTTAATGTAAATGATACATTAAAAATAGACATGTTGAAATAAAAATGTATAAACATGTGATTTTACTTTTTAATGTAAATGATACATTGGAAAATATACATCTTGATATAAAATGTATTTTCATTTGATTTTTCACTTTTAATGTAAATGGTACATTAAAATATAAACATTTTGATATAAAGATGTGTCCACTTTGAAATTTACATTTTTAATGATAATTAGAATTCATTAAAAGAAGGGATCTTTGTTTAAATTTGTGAACATGTAATTTACATTCTTATGTAATTAGTATTCATTAAAAACAATGAAACTAGTAAAATGTTCATGTTTTAATTAAAAACATGTTAACATTAAAAATCTTATTTTGAAGGAAAAGAATGATTTATTAGAAAATTGTTCATGTTAGGAACATATGTTAGAATATATGTTATATGTTAACCATTATATTTAACAGTGCAAATAAAAGATTACATTTTTTATTCAATGAAAAAAAATTACATTTTTATAATGTAATAAGAAGAACAAAAAAGTTACATTTTTATAACGAAGAATAGAAAAATTACATTTTTATAATGTAATAAGATTAATAGAAAAGTTACATTTTTATAATGTAATTAAAGAATGAGTAGAAAAAGATTACATTTTTCAATGTAATTAAAGGTGAAATGAAAGTTTACATTTTTGAAATGTAAATAATGATAGAATGAAAGATTACATTTTTCAATGTAAACAGAAGATGAAAGAAAAATATTACCTGTATTATATAATAAAGGAATGAAAAGAAAATATTACATTTTCACGAAATAAAAGAATTAGGAAAATGTCATGTTTTGAATAAGAAAAACCTGATTACATTAAAATTTACATTTTTAATGTAATGTAAGGAAATGTAAAAATGTTCATTTTTTCAAAATGAAAACAAATTAACATTAAAAATTTCATTTTTAATGTAATGTAGATAAATGAAGGAAAAATACACCTCGTTCGAATAGAAATGATAAACAATAAAAATTTACATTTTTATTGTCATGTAAGGAATGAAGAAAATGTACATGTTTTGAAATAGACTTTTGTTCATTAAAAATAACTTGAATACGAAGTGTAGAAAATTATTTAAAGGATAAATAATTTGAAATCGTCGAACGAATGGATTATATTTATTTATATATAAATATAATTAAAATAAAACGAATCGCACTGCTGTAGTTCGCGTTTTGAAATCGTAACTTCAAACAATTATACCAAGAGATCCGACCGTCGGATTTTCCCAAAACTGGAACCGTTGGGTTCGTTTTGGAAAGATATTTCCAACGATATATGATTGTTAAGATCCAATGGTTAGATTTGAAGAAATGCGTAAATCAAATTTTGATGAAAACAACGCTAGGGCCACGTAATGACCCGAAGCGTAGTTTAATTAAAAATGGCTATTTTTAAATAAACAAAAATAGCAATAAATCATTATAAAATATTATAAATGATATGGAATGAAAAGATTGATTTAAATTATACATATTCGAGAATTATTTGAAAAGTCCGAGTTTAATCTCATTTCAAATAATTATACGACGATTGGAAGTCGAAGATTTGAAGACGATGATTGAAGACCGGCGATCTTCACATCGAATGGATGACTACTGATGCCCTGGATCGGTTAGCTCCCAGGAGGGGTTATAGTGGTATTTGTCTGGACGTACTTGTTGATTGTCCGGATATGCTCTGTGTCTCCAGTTTCTTTCAGACCCAGAACGGACTTGTAAATGGATGTATGTCTGACATTGGATATTACTCTGTGTTGATTGATTTCTATTTAATATATATCTGATGGGTGGCGGAGAATTTATTCTCTTGCTTAACACCTCTCACTGAGACGTATGGGCTCCGAGGTTATATATTGGTAGATATCATTCGCATGGCGTGAATTATCAGTGTGGCATGCCAAGATGAAAATGATCAAGGCTTGTTATTGAAAAGCAGAGCCTTGTGGTTGATGATCAAAGCACAACTTTAAATAGCATAGCTTTGTGAATAATGTTACTTTGCGAGCCTCACACCCCGGTAAGAACCAGAAATGGGAGTAATGACTGCAGGGAGGACATACGTTTCTTTCTACCTAGAAGTGGTGTCATGATTTTTACAAGGCCTGACATTTTTACTTATGTGGATGATGGAATGAGGCGCCTCGGTTATTTGAGTCCCTATTGGCTCTATTTACGCCCCGAAGGACGGGGAAACGTATTGTTCAGGCATAACTAATCCACTAACATATTTGTGGACCGGCCCCGAAGATCCAAGGGTCACTCGAGCTCTGATCCTGAGACATGGTAGGCTAGATTGTGTAACATCCCAGAATTTTAACTATGTTTGATATGGATTTTTATTTATAATTTTGGATTTTCTGAATATAAATTGATTTTTTTTTAGGTTTAAATATGAATTTTAACTTTGTATAAGTATTTTGTTTTATTTATTACGATTTTTATAAGAAAACTTATTTTGAAAATTATAATTATTAGATTTATGTTTAAGTAATGATATTTTCTGATTTTGATAATATTGATTTGTAAAATATGAATTTGGTAAAGGATAATTTATTTTATGATTTTACAAGAATAATAACTATTATTTATTTTGATAAGTTATATGATAAGTTTTACTTGAATTATAAATGAGAATGATTATTAATAAGTTTGGATTTGTTGATACTATTTGTCGTTCGATCAGATTTGTCAAACTATAACATGAATTAGTAGCGTTAGAATTAAGTGGTGCCTTTAGTTTTCATAGCATTTAAGGGAAATGCTACCAAAAGTTCACCTTCTCTTCTTAAGACAAGTGTTAAGACACATGTCTTTATGCATGCTCCCTTTCATGCATGATTGCCACTTGTCCTATGATGTGTCACTCTCTCCTTACTCCTCCTTTCATATAAATACCACTCTTTCCTTCCACTTTTTCATTCATTCTCATTTCTTTTCTTTCTCTTCTTCTTAAAGCTTATGGCCATGGTTTCCATGGCATAAGTCTTCCTCCTTCCCACCACCACCTTGCCAAAGTTCTTCATTTCTCCTCTTATAATATAAAGAGAGATTAGTGTATATTATAGTATATATATTTTTGTGAAGAAGACGTTGCGCCGAAATACTGTCCGACGATTCACTCAACTAGGCTCACCTACCGTGAAGATTTGGAAAGCTGTTAGGTGAGAACTTCTAATTTAAATTTTATTTGAATTAGTTAATTTTAATTAGCTGAGATTAATTATAATTTGTTGATGATGATTGTGTGATGGATGTTGATGTTTGAATGGTTGTTCATGAATTAGATAATACACTGAACACGAGTAAGCGTTATTGTCTGTAACGCTTGTGCACAGTTTAATGTTGTTGTGATGAATGAATTCATATCCATTTGATCGTATAGTTCATTTGGATAGATATGATTGCATTGTATGATCACACACACACAAACACACCGTGGTTGTGGAATATATGGGTGATCGATTTAGATTCTCCTTCATATATATGATTTTATTTAATTATTAAATAAGATTTAAAAATTTTGGTTTTGAATTTAATATCAACTTTTAAATATTGAATTAGGAGTTGGAAAATAATTTAAATTATGTATTGATTTTGTATAACGATCTTTATATCTATGCAAAACTGGTTTTGGAAAAAAAAATATTTTCAATTTAAATTCGAAATGAGATTTTTATTTGAATATGGTTTTTATATAATAATGATATAATATACACCAAAACGTTCTAGGATGACAGAGAGGACAGTGTCTAGGCTTGGGTTTGGAAAATCAGTTTCCTGCTCTCCCTGGCTATCCCTAACTGATCCGACGGATGGGATGGTTAAATAAAAATCTAATTTGAAATTATTTGAATGGTGATTTAATTAGAAGAAAAAAGTTGTGTTTTAAATCCAAATAATTTGAAAAGTCAATTTAAATGATTTATATAAGTTTATAATGATTTTTAAGGTAATTTGAAGTATTTAAGAATAATGATTATTTTGGTCAAAATTAGAGCTTGTCGCATTATGGCAATATGTAAATGCTTATAACTTTTCCAATTTAAATCGGATTTCCACGAAACGAAAAACGTTTGATTCCTATTTACGAGAGCTTTCAAATGAGTGAAAGCAGATTTTAATTTCGGGTTATAGTTTCCAAGTTATGTTTGAAACCGTTTTGGAAAAGATCGATGTAAGAACAATTATTGCCCATAACTATAAACAGCTATTTTTAAATTATTTAAAAATATGGAAAAAAATTTGTAAAATCATTACAAATTATGAAAAGGTGTTTTCAATTGTAAAGTTTAAGTTTTGGCTAAGATAAACGATATTTTGATCAAAATAGTAAGATAACTGTTTTGTAACACTTTTGTAACACTTTTGGAACGCTATTGTAACGCTTTCTTTGAAAACAATCTATTTTGAAGTTTTAACCCGTAAACGATGTTCCGAACTATAAGTAATGATTTGTGGAATGTTTTCAAAGGTTTAAGAGTATTAGAAATATTTTATATGGAATTTAAATTTATACTAATACGGGTTTTTAATACTAAATAATTGGATATGGTTGGAGATAAATCTTCGGATGTTTGATATTAGTTCGGTAAATGAAAACTCTTATTATCTGAGGAATTTAAAAAGGTAATTCACCGTTATTCCGCTTATAATATGAGTTGGATATGGAAATTAATATTGAAGATAAGTTGATGGTATTTCTATCCAGATCTAATGTCAAAGAGTTGAATAAACCTTTCAATTAAGATACGAGTTCTCACCTTGATTGAAATAAGCTAGATAGAAATAATCTTCGATATTTGGTATGAACCTCATGATGTAAATGTATACTATCTGGGGAATTTGAAAGATATTATTATATCGTTATTCTACTTATAGTATTCGTTGATTATGAAAATTTATATCGAATATAAGTGGATAAATTTCTGTGTAATTTATGATTCAAAAATCAATTTGACTTGGGTTTTGTCATGAATCGTATCTTCAATAATATCATCCTTGAAACCCGATGAGATTGAATGGTGGAAATTCATATCGTAATTGGGAATTTTATCAAATCTTTGATTCGAAAAAAATTAAAAGTAAGGAATTGAAGCGAAGTTAAAATCTTTGATTTCAAAGAAGAGATAAGATGATAACGAGATGTATGGAATTTATAGTAATTCAAATCTTGAGTCGTAAATGAATTGATAACTATTTAGAAGGAGATTTGAATTGAAAGGCCTGTGTAAACCATAGCTACTATTTTTAAAGTACGCTTATTACTTGGAAAGACCGGGATCGAGTATATGTTCGAAAACCATTCTAAGTAGTAATACGACGTTATTCAAGACTTGGTAACGACGAATGAAGACCGGAAATATTTGAAGTGTTTAGATTGATTGTTGATTTATTTCTTGGTTGGGTAGGCCACCCGATACGAGATGTGAGTTGCATGAGACCTGAACAAATTTAAGTATTTTCGGGTTGTTGTTCCGTTCAGACCTAGAACGGACTTGCATGGATGGGTGCCTGACATTGAAATTGACCGCATAGCACTGATTTCCGTTAATGTATATCGGATTTGTGGCAATATATTATCCTTGTCTCTAAGTCATATGAACTTAGAGGGTATGCATTGATTTAAATCAGTGATATGTCGTGAATTGTCAATGCGGCATACCCAAGTTATGAGTCGAGCTAGTGATGATCAAAGAATGGCTTATCGAAGCATCGCTTTGCGTATGACGTGACATCGACAAACCTCACACCCCGGATTGATGAGAAACTGGTGGTTAGGTTTTATACTTATATATGAATTGATGATGAAGCTGTGCAGCAGTGGGAAACCACTTATGAACTTGGGGAAGTTGGGTATGTTCGGGGGGCCGTGTCTGGTCGAAAACCGTTGATCTGCCCTGACGATGTGTATTCGGTGTCCGCGTATGGTCGAAAAAGCCGTTGAGGCACTTCGTTTTGTATCCCTGATTGATCTTTCGTGCCAGGAATCATCAAGTTGGAAATCCAAATTTCTTATGCGAGCCATACGATTTTGATTGTATATATATGGCAACATATATTATGGGGTATATGCTGTCTAGGATTAATACATTTACTTGCGAAATGTTTTCCACACTATATATATATATATATTGGTATTGAAGAGAATTTTACGTATGAAAGCATATTTGGTTGTCATAAGATAAAACTCGCCCATCTGGTGTGCGCTTGCATTGTGTGATGTGGGACAAGCTTATGATAGCTTCATTTTCAAAATACATTGCGCATTTATATGCACGGGTATCCACCTGGAGTAAATCCGTTCCGCGTTAGCGGAGTGATCCGGTGAAGTTCCCAACTTTAAGAATGAACCTAACTGTTTTTGAGTTCTCACACCAGTCCCACGACTGACCTGGAGTTTATTGTTCACTCACCTAAACTCTGGGTGCCCATGATTTTTGCACGGGCAGCCAGTAGTTTAGTTTTGCAGTTATAGATCGTTGGAGCAGGATTTAGAGCGCTTCTAGAGTTGGAGTCCACGATAGATTTGAAGCTTCCGCTGTGTTTTAATCTTCCGCTGGGAGTAAAGTTATTTTCTTTCTTCCGCTGTATACTTTATGTTGTAACTCTGATATTCATGTAACTCTGATGTAATATTGGTTTATTCAATGAAAAGTTCGGTTATTTTTGTTCAATGTATGTATGTACCCATAACAATTCGTCTTTCTGAACGGTTTAAGTTGGTTTAATTACCGGCGAAGAATCGGGCAAAAAGATGGGTCGTTACAGATTGTCTCGAATTCGGTAAGGACTATCTTTTGCCTTGGTTCATGATGGAAATCCAACTTCCAATACAACCCATGCGGTTTTGATTATATTAATAGTACGGCGACATAGTACATGGTAGCTATGCCGTCTATGATTGATATTATGATTGAAATGTTTATGAAACATATATACACTAATAATAATATCAAATCCGTTTTTATCGTATCAAGCATATTTTGGCCATTATAAGGTAAAACTCTATCCTTCGGTTTGTGTTGCATTGTGTGATGGGACTTGAGTCTTATAATGGTTTCATTTTTACAAAAAGCATTGCGTTGTTTGATGATTTACTTTATTTATGCACTGGTAATCCAATGGAGTAAACTCGTTCCGCATTAGCGGCGTGGTCCTGTGATTAGCCTTATTATTAAATAGGTTAAATAAGGTTTCTCATACCAGTCCCATGACTGACTCATAGTTTGTTTCACTTTGCAAACTCGGGTGCCCTCTGTTCCACACGCGAAGCCTTGTATACAGGTTTAGCAGATTCATTCTGGATAGCTATGTAGCTGAAGATGGATACTATCATTTCTATTATGTTGTTCAGACTTCACTTAGTATATTATGTTTTTATTCCGCTGTAGACATTTTATATTAAGCTGAAACTGTACTCTATGCTAAGTATGATCCTATTATGCTGTGTAACTCTGATGATGTATTATTTCCAGTGTAATTTGATGAACATTATCTGCTGTAATTCTCTATTTCTGTTCTGCTGTTATTGTTATGTGTTATATTCCAATGATTATCCTTACTTTCGTACTGCGGAAGTCTGGGGTCATCACAGTTGGTATCAGAGCCATAGTAAATTTATGTTTTACAATTTCATTTTTATATATAAAAGGATTCATTAAAAAGATTAAACTTTGATTAGAATATGTTTACACTAAATTTTACATTGTTAATGTAGAATGAATCATTCGAAAAGATTCATTGTTTGGAAATATGGTGTCAACATTAAAATCTACATTTTTACTTATGTGGATGATGGAATGAGGCGCCTCGGTTATTTGAGTCCCCAGTGGCTCTTTACGCCCCATAGGGTGGGGAAACGTATTGTTCAGGCATAACTAATCCACTAACATATTTGTGGATTGGCCCTGAAGATCCAAGGGTCACTCGAGCTCTGATACCAACTGCAACGACTCGGGTTTCGCCCGGACCTAATCGATCGCAAAATCGACCAAGACCGTTCAAAACCCCGATACGCTAACTCTGGACATACAACACATTAGAACAAATAACATAAGACGTTTATTACATCATAATAACGTAACATCAGAATATAGAATATATCATAGTACATCGAATTATATTACAGCGGAAGATTAAATTACAATAATTTAATACTGTGCAGCGGAACTAATAAACTGATACAGCGGAAGTCTATCCATGCTATGGACACAGCTTTAAGCTTCAATCCAGAATCCTTCTCAAAAGATAAATATCTGCAAAGCAAATCACACGACTGACCTGTAGTTTGTTTCACTTTGCAAACTCGGGTGCCCTCTTTTCCACACGTGCAGTCGAGTGATTTGCTTTGCAGATATTTATCTTTTGAGCAGGATTCTGGATTGAAGCTTAAAGTTGTGTCCAGAGCATGGATAGACTTCCGCTGTATCAGTTTATTAGTTCCGCTGCACTGTATTAAATTATTGTAATTTAATCTTCCGTTGTAATATAATTCGATGTACTCTGATATATTATGTACTCTGATGTTACGTTATTTTGATGTAACAAAAGTCTTCTGTTATTTGTTCTGATGTGTTGTATGTCCAGAGTTAGCATATCCGGGTTTTGAACGGTGTTGGTCGATTAGGTCTAGGCGAAATCCGAGTCGTTACAGTATCAGTTGGAATCAGAAAAACGAGATCTACATAATGGAACTAACCAGATCTGAAATGGAACACTTTGAAAATTCAGACAAAAGCAATGTGAGATTTCTATTTTAAAATAGAATTAATTATTTATTTCGTTGTGAAATTTATATTCTTCTATATAAAATTCATGTTGTGTTGTGTATATATTTATTTCAGTGTTGATTGCGATGAATCACTGAGTTGATTTGTGTGCCTCATGTCTGTTATAAAATAGATGAAAACAAACTTATCATGTTTGATAAGATCAGATTGTTGTAAATAATTCTATCATGTTTGATAAGATAAGAGTGTTGTAAATAAAAATATTCACTTTTGTTAATATAGTCTAGTCGAATAAAAATATTCACTTTTGTTAATATAGTCTAGTTGAATAAAAATATTCACTTTTGTTAATATAGTCTAGTTGAATAAAAATATTCACTTTTATTAATATAGTCTTGTTGAATAGAAATATTCACTTTTGTTAATACAGTCTTGTTGAATAAAAATACTCTCTTTTGTTAATATAGTCTTGTTGAATAAAAATATGCACTTTTGTTAATATAGTCTAGTTGGAATAAAAATATAGAATTTTGTCAAAATATGTAAATTGAAATAAAAGTTATCATTTGCGTCAAAACATGTTATTGAACCCAATTTAACATTTGTGTCAAAAAGTTTAGAATAAAAAATTTAGAATAAAAAGTTTAGAATAAAAAGGTTAGAATAAAAAGATTATAAATAAAAGATTATAATAAAAAGATTGCCTTTTTATTTTCACTTAAAGAATTATAATATCACTTTGATATGAAATGTCACATTAGAATTATAACATCATTTTGATATGAAATGTCACATTAGAACTATAACATCATTTTGGTTATGAAATGTTATGTTAAAATTATAATATCATTTTGGTTAGAAATGTCTTCATATTAAAATGTCATTAGAAAATGTCATTTTATTAGAAAATGTTATGTTAAAATATGTAAACGATAAAATTCACATTTTTATCGTATATGTAGAAAAGATGAAAAATGATCACTTGTTTGAAATAAAATATTGAAACATTAAAAATCATATTTTTAACGTAAGAATGAAATGAGATATTCATTGAATTGAGATAAATGTGAAAACATTAAAAATTCTATTTTTTTATGTAAAGTATTATTTATGTAAAATATACATTGTATAGATAAAAATGTTCATTTTTCTCATTTAAATAGAATGACAAAAACATTCATTTTTCTCATTTAAATAAAACGACAAAAACATTCATTTTTGTCAAATGTAAAAGAACGACAAAAACATTCATTTTTGTCAAATGTAAAAGAACGACAAAAATATTCATTTTTGTCAAATGTAAAAGAACGACTAAACATTCATTTTATCATTAAATTAGAAGTAGATAAAAATATTCATTTTTGTCTAATTTAAAAGAATGTAAACTAAACATTCATTTTTGTCATTTAGATAGAATGAGACCAAAACATTCATTTTTATCATTTAAGAAAATGAGACAAAAATATTCATTTTTGTCATTTAAAAAGAAGGAAACACAAATATACATTTTTGGTCATTAGAAAGGATTTAACAAAAATTATACATTTTTGGTCATTAAAAAGAATTAAACCAAAATGTACATTTTTGTTCATTTAAAAAGGATGAAACAAATATATACATTTTTGTCAATTAAAAAGGATTAAACAAAAATAAACTAGAATTGTCATCAAAAGTATAAAATATCACTTTTATTGTAAATGCATATATTAGAATTTATATGCCAGTATAAAATATCACTTTTATTGTAAATGCATATATTAGAATTTATATGCAAGTATAAAATATCACTTTTGTTGTAAATGCATATATTAGAATTTATATGCAAGTATAAATATCACTTTTATTGTAAATGCATATATTAGAATTTATATGCAAGTATAAAATATCACTTTTATTGTAAATAAATATATTAGAATTTATATGTAAGTATAAAATATCACTTTTATTGTAAATGCATATATTAGAATTTATATGCAAGTATAAAATATCACTTATTTTAAATGCATATATTAGAATTTATATGCAAGTATAAAATATCACTTTTATTGTAAATGCATATATTAGAATTTATGTGCAAGTATAAAATATCACTTTTATTGTAAATGCATATATTAGAATTTATATGTAAGTATAAAATACCACTTTTATTGTAAATGCATATATTAGAAATTATTGTATAGATAAAATGTTTGAAACATTAAAAATTACATTTTTAATGTAAGGGTAAAATATATGTAAATATTCATTTTATAGATAAAATGGTTGAAATATTAAAATTCACACTTTTAATGTAAACAAGGAATTATGTGAAGTATTCATAGTTTGGGTAATAATGTGGAAACATTAAAATTTTCATTTTTAATGTAAAGCATGATTCATGTAAAATGATCACTGGTTGAAATAGGAAAGTTTAACAATAAAAATTTACATTTTTATTGTATATAGAAATGATGAGAAATATGCATAGTTGTAATAAATTAGTTAATCAATAAAAATTACATTTTTATTGAATGTATGATTCGCTAGAACAATGCATAGTGGAAATAAATTAGTTGATCGATTAATGGTTTTGAAGTTGTCGAGCGAATGATAAATATAAATTAAAATTAAACAAATCGCGCACGGTATTTCGCGTTTCGAAATTTTAACTTTAAACGATTATATCGAAAGATCCGACCGTCGGATTTTCCCAAAACTGGAACCTTAGGACCTCTTTAGGAAGATCTTTCCAACGATATAAATTTTGTCAAAATATAACGGTTAGATTTCGAGATATGTGTAAATCAAATTTGGTTGAAAATACCGTCAGGGCTGCATAACGACCTGAAGCGTCGTTAAATTAATTTGAGCTATTTTTATATAAATAAAAATAGCGATAAATCATTATAAAATATTAATAATGATATGAAATGATTTAAATTATTATTATTCGAGAATTATTTGAAAAGACCGAGTTCAATCTCATTTCACATAATTATACGAAGATTTAAATTGAAGATATTGAAGACAGTGATTGAAGACTGGCGATCTTCACATCGAATGGTTGACTACTAATGCACAGCACTGGGTCACTCCTAGCAAAGGGTTAAAGTGGCAGTTGTCCGGACGTACTTGTTGATTGTCCGGATAAGCGAGCACCTCACTTCCGTATTGGACATACGGGACAAGGAACAAGGTGTCTCCAGTTTCGTTCAGACCCAGAACGGACTTGTAAATGGATGTGTGTCTGACATTGAATTTCACTCCATGTAAATTAAATTGATTTCTATTTGATATATATCTGTTTGGTGGCGGAGAATTTATTCTCTTGCTTAACACCCTCAGACGGTATATATTGGTAGTTATCGATCGCATGGCGCGAATTATCAATGTGGCACGCCAAGATCCTAATGATCAAGGCTTTTGTTGAAAAGCAGGGCCTTGTGGTTGATGATCAAAGCATAGCCTGTTTAGGCATAGCTTTGTGTATAACGTGACTTCACGAGCCTCACACCCCGGTATGAGTCAAAAACGGGATCAGGACTGCAGAGAGTGCACACGTTTCTTTCTAGCTAGAAGTGGTGTCAGCGACTTACCAGCCCGGGCATTTTTACTTATGTGGATGATGGATTATGAGGTTCCTCGGATTTTTGTAGGCTGGAAGTGGTCATATTATAGGTTCAAAAGGACCGGAAAGCGTGTGTTCAGGCATAACTAATCCACTAACGTTATTTGTAGACCGACCCTGAAGATCCGAGGGTTCACTACGGGGAATCCTGAGGCATTTGCTAGAGTGTCTCGAATTGGAGAGGACGATCCCTAGCCTCGACTCATGATGGAAACCCAATTTCCAATACGACACCATGCGGTTTTGATTGTAGAACTAGTATGGCGACATAGTAGGATGGGGTACTATGCCGTCTATGATTGATACATTATGATTGAAATTGTTTTTGAAAACACATATAAACTAATAATAATATCGAATCCGTTTTTATCGTATCAAGCATTTTTGACCATTATAAGGTAAAACTCTATCATCCGATTTGCGTTGCATTGTGTGATGGGACTTGAGTCTTATAATGGTTTCATTTTTCTAAAAAGCATTGCGTTGTTTAACGATTTACTTTATTTTATGCACTAGCAATCCAATGGAGTAAACCCGTTCCGCGTTAGCGGCGTGGTCCTGTGATTAGACTTATTATTAGATTAGTTTAGTTAGATTTCTCACACCAGTCCCATGACTGACCTGTAGTTTGTTTCACTGGAAAACTCGGGTGCCCATATTTTCCACACAGGAAGTCGAGCAGCTTGTTTTGCAGATATTTATCTCTTGAGCAGGATTCTGGATTGAAGCTTAAAGCTGTGTCCAGAGCATTTATAGTCTTCCACTACAATGTATTAAATTCATTGTAAATTTATTCTTCCGCTGTTGTATTATATTCGATGTACTCTGATATTCTGTACTCTGATGTAACATTATTATAATGTTTATAAAATTCTGATGTTGTTGTTCTGATGTTTTGTATTCCCAAAGTTAAAGTATTCGAAGATTTCCAACCTTTGGATCCGACTTGTGTGGTATATGGTCGATTCAAAGGGCGCCCTGAAGATCCAAGGGTTCATTGTGGGGAATCCTGAGGCATTTGCTAGAGTGTCTCGAATCGGAGAGGACGATCCCTAGCCTTGACTCATGATGGAAACCCAATTTTCAATACGACACCATGCGGTTTTGATTGTAGAACTAGTATGGCGACATAGTAGGATGGGGTACTATGCCGTCTATGATTGATACATTATGATTGAATTTTTTTTGAAACATATATACACTAATAATAATATCCAATCTGTTTTTATCGTATCAAGCATTTTTGACCATTATAAGGTAAAAATCTATCCTCCGGTTTGCATTGCATTGTGTGATGGGACTTGAGTCTTATAATGGTTTCATTTTTCTAAAAAGCATTGCGTTGTTTAACGATTTACTTTATTTATGCACTGGCAATCCAATGGAGTAAACCCGTTCCGCGCTAGCGGCATGGTCTTGTGATTAGCCTTATTATTAGGTTAGTTAAGTTAGATTTCTCATATCAGTCCCATGACTGACCTATAGTTTGTTTCACTGGCAAACTCGTGTGCCCATATTTTCCACACGAGCAGTCGAGTATCTTGTTTTGCAGATATCCATCTCTTGAGCAGGATTCTGGATTGAAGCTTAAAGTTGTGTCCAAAGCATTTACAGTCTTCCGCTGCAATGTATTGAATTTATTGTAATTGATCTTCCGTTGTGTTATTATATTATTCGATGTACTCTGATATTCTGTACTCTGATATAACATTATTATAATGTTTATAAAAGTATGCTGTTGTTGTTCTAATGTTTTGTATTCCCAAAGTTAACGTATGCAGGATTTGTACGGTCTTGGTCGATTTTGCGATCGATTAGGTCCGGGCAAAATTTGTATCGTTACAGTTGGTATCCAGGATGGATGCTGAGCTTAGACTTATGGCATTCGTCCATGACTTCTCTTTTTAGCTCAGGAATATCTGGCACACATATTCTCCCTTATAGCCTGAGGGTTCCCTTGCTGTCTATTTGGAAGCTTGACGCTTCGCCCTTTCGAACTCGCTCACTGATCATCTGAATAAATCTATCACCTTTCTGGAGAGCAGAGATCTTGTCGATCAAGGTAGGGGTAATAATGAGATTAGCAAGGATACGGTTGGTGCTGGTCGTATTCTTCCTGCTAAGAGCATCTGCCACTACATTGGCTTTCCCTGGAGTATATAAGATGTCCAGGTCGTAGGGTGCAAGGAATTCAACCCAACGCTGCTGCCTCAAGTTCAAATCTCTTTGGGTGAATAGGTACTTTAAGGATTTGTGGTCAGTATAAAGCTCAAATTTCTCGCCCAAGAATAGTGCCTCATTATTTTTAGAGCAAATACGATGGCCATTAGCTCAAGGTCATGAGTGGCGTAATTCTTTTCATGCGATTTTAACTGGCGGCTAGCATATGCGACAACTTTGTCTCTTTGCATTAGCACCGCACCAATACCTTAAATAGATATTTAATATAATATTATAAAAATGTAATAACACACTAGAATTGAATGAAAAGAGATTATATTTGCTTTCCAAGACCTGAAACTAAGGTTGACTACTGCTCCAGTGTTGACCATTATTGATGGCAATCAAGATTTGAAAGTTTGGACTGATACTTCTAGAGAAGTTATTGGTGCAGTGTTAATGCAAAGAGACAAAGTAGTTGCTTATGCTAGTCGTCAATTGAAACCCCCACTCATGATCTTGAGTTGATGGCCATCGTATTCGCTTTGAAAATATGGAGGCACTATCTTTTGGGTGAGAAGTTTGAACTATATACAGATCATAAATCCTTTAAGTATCTATTCACCCAAAAGGACTTGAATTTGAGGCAGCAACATTGGGTAAAATTTCTAGCGGCTTATGATTTGGATATCTTATATACACCAGGGAAAGCCAATGTTGTGGCAGATGCACTTAGCAAAAAGAATACGACCAGCACCAATCTTATCCTCGCCAATCTCATCATTACACCCACATTGATCGACAAAATCTTTGCTCTTCAGAAGGATGATGAATTTATACAGAGAATAAGTAAAAGAGTTCGGGAAGGTGAACCCTCGAGTTTCCTAATTGATAACAAAGATCTTTTAGCACGGTGGTTAGTGCATGGTGTTGCTTTCTGGGAGGTCGGAGGTTTATATGAAAATGATTCATTGTTGCATTAAAAAGTTTAACAAAAAAAAGTTCACATTTTTATTGTAAAAAGAGATTATATGAAAATGATTCATTTGTTGAATTAAAAAGTTAAACAATAAAAATTTTACATTTTTATTGTAAATGAGAAAATATGAAAAATGATTCATTTGTTGAACTAAAAAGTTAAACAATAAAATTTTTACATTTTTATTGTAAATGAGAAAATATGAAAAATGATTCATTTGTTGAATCAAAAAGTTAAATAATAAAAAGTTTACATTTTTATTGTAAATGAGAAAATATAAAAAAAATGATTCATTTGTTGAATTAAAAAGTTAAACAATAAAAGAGACTGTAACAACCCGGAAATTCAGAACCAATTTAAAAATTTATTTTAAGAAATTTTAAATAGAAAAAAGAAAAAAAATTGTAATAAAAGAAAGATAAAAAAATGTACTTTTAATATAATCCTTTTTATATTGCATATAAATACAGTCTTTTCATATTACAAAAAATGTAATCTATTTCATTGTATAAAAATGTAACCCTTTTATATTACATAAAAGAATGTAAACTATTTTATTACATAAAAATGTAAACCTTTTTACATTACATAAAATGTAAAACTTTTCTATTCCTTTATTACATTATATAAAAAATGTAATCAATTCTTTTCTTATATTACATTATAAAAAAATGAAACCTTTTATATTCATTTCATTCATGCCATTAAAAATATGATTTTTAATGTTAACATAGTTTTGTCTTCAAAATATGATCATTTTCTAATTTCATTTCTTACATTAAAAATGATATTTAATTATGTGATAAACATGTAGGAACATAAGAAATCACACTTTTGATGAAATATGATATTTAATTATGTGTTTTGAAATATAAAAAGTTGCATAACCAAACAATCAGAGAAAATGAATTAAACATTCATTTTTCCTTTTATTCCCTCTCTCTTTACTTTTGAAATTTGAATGAATAATAAGTGTGGTCCCATCATGCCTAGTCAGCTGATTAAATTACTTTGTAAACTACTATATGTCAAAAGACACATTAATGGGTTTATTTGCAAAATTAGAAATTAAATATTGTTTTATTATAAATTCACAAACAAACAAAACCCTAATCTATCTTCTAGAGCCAGCCGCCATGTCTTCTATCTATGGCTGAAAAACAGTGATCTTCCTCCTCTTTTCTCTTCTAATCCACTCAGCGATTTCTAAATCCATAAAAGCAAAAATCAAAGAGCTAACAAAGATCTAAGTGATGAACGGTGGCGATGAAGGTTCGTTGAATATTTTGTTCGTTCTCTGCTCTCAAACATAGGGCGTTCGAAGTGGGTTTTAGCGGCGCAGGGTTGGTGCGAGTGGGTCGTGACGCCGGGCGTGAGGAGGTGGTGGTTGGGGCTTCCGCATGGTATTGGTTGATCAGAGCAATGATAGTCTTCCGCTGCATTGTATCAAGTTTATTGTAAATTAATCTTCCGCTGTATTATTATTTATTCGATATACTCTGATATTTTGTACTCTGATGTAACATTATCATAATGTTTATAAAAGTCTTCTGTTATTTGTTCTAATGTGTTGTATGCCCAAAGTTAGCGTATTCGAGATTTGAACGGTCTTGGTCGATCTAGCGATCGATTAGGTCCGGGCGAAATCTGTATCGTTACATGTGGTATCAGATCTCGAGTGACCCTTGGATCTTCAGGGCCGGTCCACAAATATGTTAGTGGATTAGTTATGCCTGAACAATACGTTTCCCAGCCCTTTTGTTAATATAGTCTTGTTGAATTAAAATATTCACTTTTGTTAATATAGTGTTGTTGAATAAAAATATGCACTTTTGTTAATATATTCTAGTTGGAATAAAAATATAGATTTTTGTCAAAACATGTAAATTGAAATAAAAGTTATCATTTGTGTCAAAACATGTTATTGAACCCAATTTAACATTTGTGTCAAAAAGTTTAGAATAAAAAGTTTAGAACAAAAAGTTTAGAACAAAAAGTTTAGAATTAAAAGGTTAGAATAAAAAGATTATAAATAAAAGATCATAATAAAAAGATTGCCTTTTTATTTTCACTTAAACAATTATAATATCACTTTGATATGAAATGTCACATTAGAATAAATAAAATTATATAAAATAAATATATTGATCAAAAATAAGCTACATAAAATAATAATATTAATAAAATTATATTCATTTGTTAATGTAATTTATTAAGGCTCTGATACCAACTGTAACGATTTGGATTTTGCCCGGACCTAATCGATCGCAAAATCGACTAAGACCATTCAAAAACCTGAATACGCTAACTTTAGGCATACAACACATCAGAACAAATAACAGAAGACTTTTATAAACATTATAGTAATGCTACATCAGAGTACAGAATATCAGAGTACATCGAATATAATAATACAACAGCGGAAGACAATTTACAATAATTTTAATACAACGCAGCGGAAACAAATAACTAACACAGCGGAAGACTACCAATGCTCGGGACACAGCTTTAAGCTTCGATCCAGAATCCTGCTCAAAAGATAAATATCTGCAAAACAAGCTACTCGACTGCCCATGTGGAAAAGAGGGGACCCGAGTTTGCAAAGTGAAACAAACTACAAGTCAGTCATGGGACTGGTATGAGAAATCTTACTTAACCTATTTAATAATAATAAGGCTAATCACGGGACCACGCCGCTAACGCTGAACGGATTTACTCCATTGGATTGCCAGTGCATAAGCATCATAAATAAACATATGGATCTATAATGCATCAATCAACATGCAATTCCTTAATCTACCCATTTAAGCTTAATCACAAAACTTAGATTTCAAAATCCAATTCACTTTACAGAAATTATTTCTTTCGACTTTATTTCCCGATTTATTTTATTTCAAATCATTTGAAATACATATCTAGCTTTTATAATAAAGTAGATTTCACTTCGGGATTTCAAAACAAAAAATTTGGAAATATGAATTCCAAAACGTAACAATGTATACAAACAAGTATGCAACTAAATATCGGTCATGTTCCCTCAGGACCGGGCAGTACGCACCCTAACCGAACCAGTACATATATATATATATATATATATATGCACCTAATGGCTACACTGACAATGCCCCATCCCACCAATTGGGGAAGACATGCACGCCCTCACACTGTTAGTCAATTTGGGACACCCGCATCTTCAGCCACATACTTGCTAAATCATTTTTATATCCCGAAGTAGGGAAAATCATTTCTTAACATAATCACAAGTATAATCAAATCTATATAGATTTCTACTTACAAATCATTTCGAAATCATCGGGTATAGCCCTCGAAATCCTTTCTGTTTTATAAAACATTTTATAAAACATTCTATAAAACATTCCCTGTCCAAAATCGGGAATACTATTCTTTTTACTTAAGAAATCTCATTTCAAAATCATTTATTAAATTTTGAAATAAACAACATCGATAAACACCTTATAGTCAAATCATGAAGCGTTTCACAAGGTGTTAACACATAGACATTTTTACCCAACCCCATGCTAAATGTAAAAATATATTTTTCTCATAAACTGGTCGAGCATAATCCAAACAATCAATCAATCACAATCCATATTAATAACCAAGTATATTTAGTTCAATCACATTTCATGTTACAATAAAAGAATATTTTATTGTCTACATATTTTCTACATTTCCTATATATACAATAAAAAGATATTTTATTTTCTATACAATTTCTACATTTCATATGCATATAATAAAAGAATTTTTTATTGTTCATACAATTTTACATTAACAAATGTAATTTCTTATGTTAACATAAGAAATTACATTTGTTAATGTAAAATGAATCATTAAAAAGATGTATCATTTGAACAAATAAAATTAATAACACTAACAGATCAGAAATTACAGTTGGTATTACTATAATTGCAGTCGAGTAGCTTATTTTGTAGATATATTCATGGTCATTACAGTTGGTATCATAATAAAACTATGAATTTTAGCCAATCAAGGTGAGATTTCTCGATTTAAAATAAATAAATAAATATATATATATATATATATGTAGATATATATATATATATATATTTTAATTGATTTTGATTGCGATATTCAATATACATGCTATGTAAAACACATATAGGCGTTGTGTAAAAATTGAGATTGAATTATATTGGTTGTAATGAACTGTTAGATCAAAATATATGTTGTTTGTTAAAATATTGTCTTTACCATTTTACTTTAGGATAAAAATATTCATGTGTTAATTATATTTTTGCTAGTCAAAATTTGTCATCCTTAGCATGTTAATGAGTAATAAAATAATCATGTGTTAATTATACTTTTGTTAGTAAAAAATGATCATTGTTTGAAATGAAAACATGTTGACATAAAAATTACATTTTTGTTGTGTATATAAAATACCCACATTTTATATTAAAAATGTCATTATATTAAAATATGATTACATTAAAAATATGTTTACATTAGAAATTTGTTTACGTTAGAAATATGTTTACATTAGAAATATGTTAACCTTTGAAATATGTTTACATTAGAAATATGATTACATTAGAAATATGTTTACACTAGACATATGTTTACATTAGAGATATGTTTACATTAGAAAAATGATTACGTTAAAAATATGTTTATGTTAGAAATATGTTTACATTAGAAAAATGATTACATTAGAAATATGTTTACATTAGAAAAATGATTACATTAGAAATATGTTTACATTAGAAAAATGATTACATTAGAGATATTTTTACATTAGAGATATGTTTACATTAGAGATATGTTTACATTAGGAATATGATTACATTAGAAATATGTTTACGTTAGAAATATGTTTACATTAGAAATATGATTACATTAGAAATATGTTTACATTAGAAATATGATTACATTAGAAATATGTTTACATTAGAAATATGATTACATTAGAAATATGTTTACATTAGAAATATGTTTACATTAGAAATATGTTTACATTAGAAATATGTTTACATTAAAAATTTCATTTTAATATATAAAAGGATTCATTAAAAAGATTAAACTTTGACTAGAATATGTTTACACTAAATTTTACATTGTTAATGTAGAATGAATCATTTAAAAAGATTCATTGTTTGGAAATATGGTGTCAACATTAAAATCTACATTTTTAATGTAGAAGGATGCATTTAAAAAGATTCTAGTTTGAAACATGTTAACATTAAAAATCACATTTTTATTGTAAGAATGAATTCTTTAAAAAGATTCAAGTTTTGATAAAAATATTGTCACATTAAAAATTATATTTTTAATGTATTAGCGAATCACTAAAGATTCAAGTTAGTTAAAAATGTGTTTACATTAAAAAAATATATTACATTTTAATGTATTAGCAATGTAATAATAAGGAATCATATGTAGAAATATATTTTTGTTCATCAAAAATAGTGTGATTAGCATGTTAGCGATGTGATAAAAAAGAATCATATGCAGAAATATATTTTGCTCCTTATCATTAACATGTTAGCGAGGTTAGCAAAATAATAATATGTTTTGTTCAATGTCATTTAGTTAGAAGACATAATTTGTAGATTAAATGTCATTTTTAGTTAGAATATAAAATGTCATTTTTAGTTAGAATATAAAATGTCATTTTTAGTTAGAAATGTAATGTGAAACAAAAAAAATGCCATTTATTTAGATCATGTTATGTTAAACAAAAATGTCATTTATTTAGATATGTTCATGTTACATAAAATATCATTCTATTAGAATATATTCATGTTACATAAAAATGTCATTTATTTAGAAAATGATATGTTGAAATAAAAATGTCATTTTATTAGAAAATGTCATGTTAAACTAAATATGTCATTTACTTAGAATATGTTGTGTCAAAGAAAAATGTCATCTTGTTAGACAAGAATAAGAATAATTATTAGTCAAAATATATGTTTTGTTGAAATTAAATTATAAATATTTATTTATAATTTAACAGTGAAAATTTGTTAAATAATTCAAACCGAATTATAATTGGTTAGATTTATTAACCAATGATGTATTTAGAGGAACTGTTGTTGTTTGAAAACCCCACACGGGCATTGGGATGATATTTGACTTCCACTAGTCCCAATATTTAGTTATATGTCAATCGATGGATTGACAGTCTATGATGAGCGTTATTTATTTATTTTAATGCTCACACAGTTGTAAATTCCACTTTGGATGTGAATGAATTGTTTTATGATTATGTATCATTATTGTTATATACATACGATGTATGAAATCCATATAACTGAATTTATATGGTAATTGATTGAGTCGCATTCCGATTCAGAATATCTTTTATATAAGAATATTTTAAATAAAGAACATTTTAATATAAAGAATATTTTAAAATAAATTTAATAAAGAATAAAATTATGATTTTTATGTCCGATTTTGGATGGACATAAAAATATAAAATATGAAGCCGAACTAAGTAGAAACGCCATTTTTAACCCGAACGGGTTTATCGATCGATTTTATTCATTTTATAATGAATATAGAAAAGTAGTGATTTTAAAATTTAATATTTTGAAAATATTAATATTTTAATATGATATAAATATAGAATATTCAATTTTGCTTTAAAATTGAAAATGAAGTTAAAATCATTTTAAATGAATTTATAAATATTTTATAAAATACATTTTAAATAGTAATCGACGAAATATATATATTATATATATAATGGCCTGAATAGAACACGCCGCGCAGCGACCGTACTGTAATGACCCAAAAATCCCCGCCCTTTGAATCGACCATAAACCACACAGGTCTGATCCAAAAGTTGGAAATCCTCGAATGCATTAACTCTAGGAATTAAACACATTAGAACAAATAACAGCAGACTTTTTCAAAAATTATAATAATGTTACATCAGAGTACAGAATATCAGAGTACATCGATAAATAATAATACAGCGGAAGATAATTTATAATGAATTTAATACAATGAAGCGGAAATGAATAAACTAGCACAGCGGAAGACTATCAATGCTCTGGACATAGCTTTAAGCTTCGATCCAGAATCCTACTCAATATATCTACAAAATAAGCTACTCGACTGCCCGTGTGGAAAAGAGGGCACCCGAGTTTGCAAAGTGAAACAAACTACAGGTCAGTCATGCGACTAGTATGAGAAATCTTTACTTAACTCATCTAACAATATGGCCAATCACAGGACCATGCCGCTAACGCGGAACGGGTTTACTCCATTGGATTGCCAGTGCATGAAATAAAGTAGATCGTTAAACCACGTATTGCTTTTCAGAAAAATGAAACCATTATAAGACTCAAGTCCCATCACACAATGCAACGCAAACTGGAGGATAGATTTTTACCTTATAATGGTCAAAAATGATTGATACGATAAAATGGATTTGATATTATTGTTAGTGTATATATGTTTCTAAAACATTTCAATCATAATGTATCAATCATAGACGGCATAGTACCCCATCCTACTATGTCGCCATACTAGTTCTACAACAAAAACCGCATGATGTCGTATTGGAAGTTGGATTTCCATCATGAGTCAAGGCTAGGAACGATCTCCTTACCGATTCGAGACACTCTAGCAATGTCTCAAGATTCGGACGCTGGCGAACCCTTGGATCCTGCAGGGCCGGTCCACAAATACTTTAGTGGATTGGCAATTCCTGAACACACGCTTCCCGGTCCTATTGAACCTATAATATGGCCATTGGCGACCAAATAATCCGAGGTACCTCATAATCCATCATCCACATAAGTAAAAATGTCAGGGCTGGTAAGTCGCTGACACCACTTCTAGCTAGAAAGAAACGTGTGCACTCGCTGCGTTCCCTTGCTCCGTTTTTGACTCATACCGGGGTGTGAGGTTCGCGAAGTCACGCTATACACAAAGCTACGCCTTAACAGGCTATGCTTTGATCATCAACCACGAGGCTCTGCTTTTCAACAAAAGCCTTGATCGTTTGCATCTTGGCATGCCACATTGACAATCCATGCCATGCGATCGATAACTACCAATATATAACCTCTGAGCTCGTACGTCTCATAGAAGGGTGTTGAGCAAGAGAATAAATTCTCCTCCACCACATATATATATTAAATAGAAATCAATTTAATTTACATGAAATGAAATCCAATGTCAGACGCATATCCATTTACAAGTTCGTTCTGGGTCTGAACGAAACCGGAGACACCTTATTCCTCGTCCCTTATGTCCAATACGGAAGTGAGGTGCTCGCATATCCGGACGATCAACAAGTACGTCCGGACAACTACCACTTTAACCCTTTACTGGTAGCTAGCCAATGTCGGGCATCAGTAGTCATTCATTCGATGTGAAGATCGCCGATCTTCAACCACCGTCTTCATCTTCGACTCTTAATCGCCGTAGTAATTATTCGGAATGGGTTAAACCTAGTCTTTCCGAATAACTTGCGTATTTTATAATCAAAAATCAAGTGCTATAAAAACACATCCAACGACTCATTCCAATTCAGGATATTCTTTAAATAAAATATTCACATTATTCTACCAAAGATAAATTCTTTAAATTTATTCTTTTTCAAGATTCATTAAAACTCCAATTTGGTTTTAATATCAAAATTCATCATTTTACGATTATTCCAATTTAAGATATAAATCTTATCTTTAACTGGGTTAAAGAACCAATATCTTTTAAAACACCGTTCACAATAAACTCAAAATCATATTCCATTAAATATGGTATTTTCACAGAAGTCAAGTCAATATATAATCGATATAAATTTATGTATCAGACCAATAATATATATGGAATAACGGCAAATCCTTTTAAATTCCATATATAGTAGCGGTCTTCTTTTACGGAAACTCGTCTCGATTATTATTAAATCAAATTCCATTCAATTCCAATTTAATATATTAAATTGGAAAACTTTATTTTGGAAAATTTTCCATTAGATCTTAATAAAAGATTTATAAATTCCAAAATCATCTTTTTCATTGTTAATTGGGTTAAAGAACAAATGTCATTAAAACACAGTTCACGGTAAACCCAATTCACATTTCATTTTATTCCAATTACTAAATAAAATTGAAAACTCTAATAATCTTAATTTAAAAGATTTATTCTTTTCATACGGGGTTTAAGAACAGTGTTATTTAAGACACCATCCCCGACAACCCAATAATCCAATTTATTTTATTTAATTCCAAATAAATATTAATTAATTGGAAAACTTCATTAAATTTTGATTAAGGATTTATTATATTTCTTTATTAAAATAACGTTTTCAAAATATTAGATTTTGGAAATTACTACTTTTTATTCTATTCATTATAAAATGAATAAAAACGATCGATAAACCCGTTCGGGTAAAAACGGCGTTTCAACTTATAATGGGCTAAATATTCCAATTCATTACCATGTCCATTTATGGTTCATAATGGGCTAGACCTCCCACATTAGGCCTACAACTTGCGGATGTTGGACATGCCGGTCGGGTCCGGGCAGACTTATCCCACAAGTTGGGCTTAAACTCGTGTCATAGCCTGCTTCGTATTTGCGCACTTATACCTCTCACATTATGTTCAACATTAGTGGCTGCTGGATATGCCGGTCGGGTCCGGGCAGACTTCCACCACAAATGCAACCTAACCTCGTGGCTAAAGTGCAATTATAATTTATAATTGTAATTATTTCACTGAAAAATATTCATTGCTTTAAAATATTCTTTATTTAAAATATCTTTATTCTAAAATATTCTTAATTTAAAATATCCTTTATTCTAAAATGTCCTTTATACTAAATTGTTATTTATTTTATAATATTCTTGTTACCAAATATTCTTTATTTCTGAATTGGACTGCGACCCAACCAATTACCATATAAGTTCATTTATATGGTTTTCATACATTGCATATGAATGATAAATAATCAGTAAACATCCAAATAACAACCAGAGTGCATTCTACAACTAATCACAAAGGAGATGTGTGATTAGAATATCATCCCAAGACCCATGTGGGGTTTCATCCAACAAATAAATAATGAATTATTTGTGCAATTGGGCGATGTGTAAAAAAATATCGTCCCAGTCACATAAACAAGTCGGATAACTTGTAAATGGAAGTGTAATTATAATAACATTATTTTAACATGTTTGATTTTCCAAATCTCAATAATGTCACAATATAACATAAATAACAACACAACAATTCATCCATGAAATAGACATAACAAATATTTCAATCATTTTAATGCAATAAAAATGATACTTTTTATTTCAATCTTTTTAATGAAACAATGTGACAATAAAAATGTAATCTTTTTATTGAAAACACGACATTATCTAAATAAATGATATATTCATTTGACAAATCATTATCCTAATTAAATGACATATTCATTACTCTAACATATATGACATATTTAACTAAAATGACATTTTCTTCTAACATGACATTCTTGTCTAAAATGACAGTTTTAACTAAATTGCCAATTTAATCCTAACATGACATTTAATAAAAGAATAGATTTAAATGTCACATGTTTATTGTCATTTTAGATGCAATAAAAATAGAAAAATAAAAAAAATCATGTTTTATTATCATTTGGTTTCAACCAAAAAGAGTGAACATTAGGAAATTATAATTTTGATGTACTTTAGTTACCATTGGAAATAATTAGTCATTAAAACATGATTTATTTCAAATCATCATTTTATCATGTTAGTTAAGATTTAGAAAATCATATGTAAAATCTCTAACATGAATAATGACTGTATCTTGCTTGAATGTGATTGATTGAAAATAGTTGAAATCGCGAAACTAATTATATTTTTATATATATATATATTAATTAAAATTAAATGAATCACGCGCGGTAGTTCGCATTTCGGTAATCGTAACTTTAAACTGTTATACCGAAAGATCCAACCGTCGGATTTCCCCAAATCTAGAACTGTTAGGACTGCTTTGGGAAGATCTTTCCATCGATATAAATTTTGTCAAAATCCAACGGTTAGATTTCAAGATAAGTGTAAAGAAAATTTTGGTAAAAACAGCGCCAAGGTCGCCCATCGACCCGAAGCGTCGTTAAATAAAATTGGCTATTTTTATAAAATGACAATTAATCGTTATTAAATACCACTAACGATATGAAATGATTTTAAATTATATATATGCGAGGATCATTTGAAAAGACAGAGTTAAATCTCATTTCAAATGGTTATACGACGATCTAAACTGAAGATCTTAAAGATGGCGATTGAAGACCGGCGATCTTCACATCGAAAGGATAACTACTGATGCCTGGCATTGGCTAGCTACCAATAAAGAGTTAAAGTGGTAGTTGTCCGGACGTACTTGTTGATCATCCGGATACGCGAGCACCTCACTTCCGTATTGGACATACGGGACGAGGAATAAGGTGACTCCGGTTTCGTTCAGACCTAGAGCGGACTTGTAAATGGATGTGTGTCCAACATTGAATTTCATTCTATGTAATTAAATTGATTTCTATTAATATATATCTGTGGTGGAGGAGAATTTATTCTCTTGCTTAACACCCTTCTTTAAGACGCAAGAGCTCGAAGGTTATATATTGGTAGTTATCGATCGCATGGTGTGAACTGTCAATGTGACATGCCAAGATGCAATTTGTAATGACCCGCATTCTACGCATCATAGGATCGTAGAATATTTATTTCTTTCACATACGAAGTCGTATGGTCATGTAACTTTGGGAGACGACTACAGGGGTCATTTCCCATGTTCATGATTTTTCCCGATTTTTAAATGACCATTTTACCCCTAGTTGGCACTGTTTTGGCCATAACTTTTGACTGGAAAGGAATTTTGACCTGAAACCACTTCCATTGGCTTCGGATGATGGTTTCTCTTTCCGTAGAGTTGTCACATTAGCCAAACGGACTTACCGTTTGGGAGATATGGCTGAAACAAGTTTCAGACGGTGAAAAACAGCTTAATTGGGCTTAACCGGGTGATTAGCAGCTAGGCCCAGAGAGAAATTTCGGGTTTAGAGGTATAGGAGGGCTGATTAGGGTTAGGTTATCACTTTCATTTCAGTTTTGAGCCGCCACAAACCTTCTTGAGACCTTAGTAATGGCTTCCATCCTCTAAAACTACTCCAAAACACATTTTTAGTGAAGATTAAGCCTAAACTACATCAAAGCAAGGCCAAATAGCAACAAAGCAAGGTTGGAGCTGCTGCTATACATAGGAATTCGACCCAAACAGAGAGTATTTCAGATTTGGTGTTTCATTTGTGGCCAAGGTGAGTGATTTGCATAGTTTTTGCACTAATTACGGTGATTAAGGGTAATTAGTGAAGATTAGCGAATTTATGCGTAAATAAATTCTGGAAAAATTCTTAAAATTCTAAAATAATGTTTTAAGGCTCTGTTAGAAATTTGGGTTAATTTCGATGTGTTTTGCTAATTGTATGCTTGAACATGATTAAGAGTGATTAGGGGAAAATGAGGAGTTCTAGCTATGTTTGATCCATTCTAAATCTATCAAATTGTTGTTATGGTGTATGCAATTGATGTTACTTGTTGCTATGACTCTATGGTATGTTTCATGATTGATTAGAATAGTTAAATTGGTCGAAAACGTCGTCGAATGGCGTAGAAAGCTCGCTGGAAAGTTGCAGAAGTGTGCAGGTTCCGAACCGGTTCGGATCGGAGAAAGGGGTCGGATCGGATTTGTGAACTGACCAAGGGAATTCGAACTGGATTGGAACTTGTCACTGGAGGAGGCTTGGCGAGAAGGAAGGCCGTTTACTTAGGGTTGGAGTTGGACAGAGGATCGGATCGGAGCTATGGAGCAGGATCGGATCGGATCGGAGTAAGCTAAAGAGTGGGATCGGATCGGATAAGGGGATCGGGTCGGGTAGCCGAACTGAACCAAGGTGGTGGCATCTCCAGCAGCGTGGAACTTCAGGGACAACAAGGGAGACCCGGACCGCGACTCTGAAGGACTCGGAGGTAGTTGAAGAAACGACAGCAGGAGTAAGACACCCGAACCGAACCGAGTGGAGAACCCGAACCGAAGGAGCACCGAACCGGGTGGAGTACTGTGACCCGAACCGAACCGAGTGGAGGACCCGAACCGAAGGAGCACCGAACCGGATTGGAGCTGCGATTACGCGACGACTCTTTTGAAGACCAACTCCAATTCGACCAAACCCGAGATGCAAAGGAAGTCCAAATGAGAAGTTAGAGCTCAAGATTCAGATGGGAATCAACGAGTTCGCTTCATGGTTGGGCTTTGCTGCGGGACGCGTGCCAAGGAGTTATCGACGTCTATAGCTTTGGACCACTATGGTAGGAGGTACGAAGGCGGATTCAGGGCCACTATGGCATCGGTAGAACCAAGGGCTACGACCAATGAGGTGGGTCATTGAAATGTTTGGTCATGACTCCAGGTGTTTGGCTTGGTCACAGCAGGGTTTCTACAAGTCGGGATTCGTCGTTACCTCAGTTTGTCTAGTGTTCCAAAGTGGTAGATGTTGTACGCTTTACGCACTGAGTGAGAGATGTGAGGATGGTTGCTATAGATGATTTGTTTGCTATCATTGTGACATGCACACCCCACCCCCGTATTCTTACACTATTCATTATGGCGCCTTGGAGTATTGTACGGTATGTAGTACTAACTCTTTGGTTGCAGGTCCAGGTTCAGGTATGGCTTAGTATACCTGTTATTATTCTGTTTTCATGCTTATCGCTCATACCAGGCTTTATGTCTGACCCAGAGTTTTATGTCTCCTCTTATTACTCTGGGTGCTCACACGAGCAGACTAGAGACAGGTTAGCTGGTGATGCACGGGTAGATGATCCGGAGACGAGCAGGAGGCTTCCACGTACTATATACATAATATTCTCCCTGTGTTGTTGAAGATCACTGCTTGGGCATTGTTGGTGTATCTTCTACTTTAGCTTTCTTTCGTTTAGAGACAGTAAATTTGGAAAATTGTAATAAGCTGTATATGGATTTCCGCTGCTCTGATGATTGATGTTGATTTTGCTATCAGCTTATGCACTGTCTCGCCTGTTTTATGTCAAGTATGTTATTATTATATTTTATCCCATGCGCTGTGAGACATTCTACAGGTTCCTTGATTAGTTCATTCTCTTCTTTCTTTTCTTCTGATGACCGTTCTGTGCTAGCTGGGCATGTGTACAGCGCACTTTCGGAGGAAATGCAGGCTGGTGCGGGACGGGCCGTCACACTTGGTATCAGAGCTCTAGGTTGCGTAGTTAACCTAGGGAAGTTATCAGGGAGAGATAGTATACGTATACGAGAGAGCGTATTTGTAATTATTTTGTTTTTTAAAAGCTATATATATATACTATTAGTAGTATAAGGATGAAGTCGTACTGCACTAGCACCACTATGGAGTCGTTAATCGTTTCCTTTTTCAGATTGACGATGAGCCGATATACTAGAGGTGCTGGTAGGGGAGCCAATAATGGGAATGCTGCTGACATGAGGACGATGTTTACAGACCTCATGAGAGAGATGCTTAGAGATGTACAGAGGGCAGCTCCCAATGGTGGAAATGGTGGTGGTCCAATAGTGCAGGCGCCAAGAGTTGACTTCGCCAAGCTGAATAAGGACTATACTAGCCTTGGTGGGAAGCCGTTCCACGGAACGGAGTCGGCTACGGATGTTCAGGATTGGGTGGACAGTTGCGAACGTATCTTCGAGGATTTGGGTATCGAGGATGCGATGAAGAGAAAGCTAGCGTCCCGTCAGCTGCAAGGGCGGGCAATGAATTGGTGGAATGCTATAAAGGCAGCTACTCCCGAAGATCAGATTACTTGGGAGCAGTTTAAAGCTCGCTTTAGCGAGAAGTTCATTCCAGCTGCTCAGAAGTCAGTGCTGTTCAAGAAGTTCTTGGAGCTCAAGCAGAATGGCAGAGCTATCTCGGAGTATATTGCTGAATTTGACACTTTGTCAAAATATGGGTTATCTCTCATTGATACTGCCGAGAAAAAGAATGAGAAATTCATAACTGGTTTGGATCAGTACTTGGGGGAAAAACTTATTAACCACATCGATGAGACGTTTGAATCGATTGTGGGGAAAGCGTTAAGATCAGAAAGTCTCTACCCTAAGTCGAAGACTGAGGTTGTATCTGCAGAAGAGCTAAAACCACAAGCAAGTGGTGGAGGCAAGGGTGGTCCCCAGAATAAGAGAAAGTAGAACCAAACTAAGGATGGCCAGAAGAAAAAGAATAAGCAAGATGTGGAGTGCTTCAGCTGTGGTAAGAAGGGCCATTATGCTAGTAATTGTCGGGCCAAGCCAGCGGATACGAAGTGCTTCAACTGTGGCCAAATGGGACATCACAAGGACAAGTGTCCACAGCCCCCTAAAGAAAAGCAAATGGTGAAAGCATATGCCCTTAATGCTATTCCTTCTTCGTCGAATGCCCCAACTGCGGCGGAGAAGGGAAAGAATGTCGTCATTCAAGGTATGCTTTTTGTTTATGATGTTCCTGTTAGAGTTTTGTTTGATACCGGAGCTTCCAGTTCTTTCATATCTAGTGACCTGGTAGATAGGTTGGGATTGGAGCCCGAGATTGTCGATAGACCTTTAGTAGTGACGAACCCGATTGGTGGTTCGACTAGCCTTAGCATGATTTGTCGTAATGTGGTCTTATCGAGTCATGGATGCATGTTTGTTTGTGATTGCTTTGTTTTGGGCTTTACTGGGTTTGGCATTATTTTGGGAGTAGATTGGCTCCGAAGGTACGGGGTGGTGGTAGACTGTGAGGGCTTTTTGGTGACAGCTAGAGCGGATGATGGGCGGAGGATAGTGTTTGGTGGTCTACCCAGTGAGGGGGTATTGGCTAGTTTTCTAAACTCCCTCGACATTCCGCATAGTGAGTTGTCAGGTTTGCCCGTGGTTGGCCAGTATCCGGATGTTTTCGAAGAAGTGACCGGACTTCCACCACACCGAGAGATTGAGTTCCGTATTGATTTGGTAAAAGATGCCAGACCTATAGTGATGCCACTTCGTCATATGGCACCAAGAGAGCAGCGAGAGCTCGAGGTGCAAGTCAACGATCTTTTGAAGAAGGGATTTATCAGAAGGAGTGTTTCTGAATGGGGAGCACCAGTTGTGTTTGCTACCAAGGCGGATGGTTCCCTTCGTTTGTGTGTAGACTACCACGAGTTGAACAAGGTGACGAGGAAGAATAAGTATCCTCTCCCGCGGATAGATGATTTGTTAGATCAGTTGAGTGGCGCGAGAGTGTTCTCCCAGTTGGATCTCGCGACAGGTTTTCATCAGCTTAGAGTGGAAGCTGAGAGTATAGCTAAAACGGCATTTCGAACGCCGTCTGGATTTTATGAATGGTTGGTTATGCCATTTGGGCTGACTAATGCCCCGGCATATTTTGTGGATCTTATGAATAGGGTATTCAGAGATCAGTTGAATAAGTCTGTTCTTGTGTTCGTGGATGATATTTTGGTTTACTCAAGGAACGAGGAAGAACACAAGGAACATTTGAGGACAGTGATGGAGGTGTTGAGGAAACACCAATTGAAAGCAAAGTTTTCTAAGTGTCACTTCTGGAGGAAGGAAGTGAGATTCTTGGGCCATGTTGTTTCAGAAAATGGTATCGCCGTGGATCCTGCTAAGGTGGCTACGGTGCAAGATTGTTCTGTGCCCAAGAATGCAACAGACGTAAGAAGTTTCTTGGGATTAGCGGGATATTATCGTAAGTTTATCCAAGGCTTCTCCAAGATAGCAGCACCGTTGACTCAGTTGACAAAGAAGAATCAAGCTTTTGTCTGGGATGAAAGGTGCGAGAATGCATTTAAGAGTCTAAAGGACAAGTTGACAAGCGCACCAGTGTTAGTCATTCCTAAGGGGGATGAAGAGATGACGGTATACACGGATGCCTGTGGTACCGGACTGGGTGTTGTATTGATGCAAGGCGGTAGGGTTGTAGCTTATGCAAGTCGGCAATTGAAACCGCACGAGAAAAGATACCCTACCCATGATTTAGAATTGGCAGCGATTGTGTTCGCGTTAAAGATGTGGAGACACTATCTCTTGGGAGAAAGATTTGAGTTGTTTACTGATCATAAGTCGTTAAAGTATCTCTTCTCTCAGAAAGATCTGAATCTCCGTCAGCAGAGATGGTTAGAGTTCTTAGCTTCCTATGATTTTGACATCGCATATACACCAGGGAAGGGCAATGCGGTGGCCGATGCATTGAGTAGAAGACATGCCAGCTTAGGGGCTATGTACCTTGAATGGAAGCAACTGGAGTTTATCGCGGGGTTTGATTTCAGACCAAAGTGCGAATTGGATCCAGAAATGTTAGCAAGTTTGACGATCAGACCCACTTTGATTGAACGGATTGGCTCTAGTCAGAGGGACGATCCTAACCTATTGGAGATCATCTCCAAGTTAGAGATGGGTATCGATGAGGAGATGAACAAGTATGGGCTTGATCGAGATAGATGGCTTAGAAAGAATGGAAATCTTGTTGTACCCAATGTCAATGGATTGAGGGATGAAGTGCTTAGAGAATGTCATCACTCAAAGCTGACCATACACCCCGGTGGTAACAAGATGTATCGAGATATGAAGCAGACTTACTACTGGGAAGGGATGAAAAGAGACGTTGGGAAGTTTATATCCAAGTGCATGAATTGCCAGCTAGTTAAAGCCGAGCAAAAGATGCCTAGTGGGTTGTTACAGCCTTTAGAAATTCCCGAATGGAAATGGGAGCAAGTCTCGATGGATTTCATCGATGGTTTACCAAGGACTAGATCGGGATATGACAGCATTTGGGTAATTGTAGATCGACTGACTAAAAGTGCAAGATTTATACCAGTTAAATCGACCAGAACTGCAGCTAAGTTAGCAGAATTGTATATAAAGTGGGTAGTGAGATTTCATGGAGTACCTAAAAGCATTGTGAGCGACCGAGACCCGTTATTCACTAGTGGGTTTTGGAAGAGCTTACAAGAGGCTCTAGGGTCAGAGTTACATCTCAGTACCGCATATCATCCTCAGACCGACGGTCAGACGGAAAGGGTGAATCGTATTTTGGAAGATCTCTTGAGAGCATGTATATTGGATTTTGGTGGATCATGGGATGACCATTTGCATCTAGTAGAGTTTGCATATAATAATAGCTACCAATCCAGTATCGGTATGGCTCCATTTGAAGCTTTGTATGGAAGACCGTGCAACTCACCATCATGTTGGATAGAGACTGGCGAGAAGTTTATGCTTGGACCAGATGTGGTGAGGGAAACTTCAGATAAAATCAAGACCATTCAACAACGAATGAAGGCTGCCCAAGATAGGCAGAAGAGTTATGCTGATAAGAGGAGAAGAGACTTAAAATTCTCCGTTGGCGACTTGGTGTTTGTCAAGATTTCTCCGTTGAAGAGCGTAATACGATTTGGTAGGAGAGGCAAGTTAGCACCAAGATTCGTTGGCCCATTCCCTGTTCTTGAACTAGTCGGGAATTTGGCATACAGAATTGACTTACCGGAGAAGATGGCGGGAGTTCACGACGTATTTCATGTTTCCCAACTAAGGAAGTTCGTTCACGACTCAGATATGACTATTTCACCTGATCAGTTAGAGGACTTCGAAGTAGAACCCGAGGCGGTTGGGAACCGCAAGCCGGCCCGTATTGTCGAGCACGACATGAAGCGACTTCGAAGGAAGGCGGTGAAGCTAGTCAAGGTTCAGTGGGGCGAGGACGAAAATGATTGTACTTGGGAGACAGAGGAGAACATTAGGAAGTCACACCCAGAACTCTTTGCCTGGTAAGATTTTGGCTTCGATTTAGTTTTTCCGCATGCTAGGATAGGCTTGTTTGCTTGTTTTGCATGATTGATTGTTGTATGTGGTTGTTAGGCATGCGGGATCCTTTGTATGTTTTGGGTTAAGGAATTTCGGGGGCGAAATTTCTTAAGGGGGGGAGAGTGTAACGACCCGCATTCTACGCATCATAGGATCGTAGAAAATTTATTTCTTTCACATACGAAGTCGTATGGTCATGTAACTTTGGGAGACGACTATAGGGGTCATTTCCCATGTTCATGATTTTTCCCGATTTTTAAATGACCATTTTACCCCTAGTTGGCACTGTTTTGGCCATAACTTTTGACTGGAAAGGAATTTTGACCTGAAACCACTTCCATTGGCTTCGGATGATGGTTTCTCTTTCCGTAGAGTGGTCACATTAGCCAAACGGACTTACCGTTTGGGAGATATGGCTGAAACAAGTTTCAGACGGTGAAAAACAGCTTAATTGGGCTTAACCGGGTGATTAGCAGCTAGGCCCAGAGCGAAATTTCGGGTTTAGAGGTATAGGAGGACTGATTAGGGTTAGGTTATCACTTTCATTTCAGTTTTGAGCCGCCACAAACCTTCTTGAGACCTTAGTAATGGCTTCCATCCTCTAAAACTACTAAAAAACACATTTTTAGTGAAGATTAAGCCTAAACTACATCAAAGCAAGGCCAAATAGCAACAAAGCAAGGTTGGAGCTGCTGCTATACATAGGAATTCGACCCAAACAGAGAGTATTTCAGATTTGGTGTTTCATTTGTGGCCAAGGTGAGTGATTTGCATAGTTTTTGCACTAATTACGGTGATTAAGGGTAATTAGTGAAGATTAGCGAATTTATGCGTAAATAAATTCTGGAAAAATTCTTAAAATTCTAAAATAATGTTTTAAGGCTCTGTTAGAAATTTGGGTTAATTTCGATGTGTTTTGCTAATTGTATGCTTGAACATGATTAAGAGTGATTAGGGGAAAATGAGGAGTTCTAGCTATGTTTGTTCCATTCTAAATCTATCAAATTGTTGTTATGGTGTATGCAATTGATGTTACTTGTTGCTATGACTCTATGGTATGTTTCATGATTGATTATAATAGTTAAATTGGTCGAAAACGTCGTCGAATGGCGTAGAAAGCTCGCTGGAAAGTTGCAGAAGTGTGCAGGTTCCGAACCGGTTCGGATCGGAGAAAGGGGTCGGATCGGATTTGTGAACTGACCAAGGGAATTCGAACTGGATTGGAACTTGTCACTGGAGGAGGCTTGGCGAGAAGGAAGGTCGTTTACTTAGGGTTGGAGTTGGACAGAGGATCGGATCGGAGCTATGGAGCAGGATCGGATCGGATCGGAGTAAGCTAAAGAGTGGGATCGGATCGGATAAGGGGATCGGGTCGGGTAGCCGAACTGAACCAAGGTGGTGGCATCTCCAGCAGCGTGGAACTTCAGGGACAACAAGGGAGACCCGGACCGCGACTCTGAAGGACTCGGAGGTAGTTGAAGAAACGGCAGCAGGAGTAAGACACCCGAACCGAACCGAGTGGAGAACCCGAACCGAAGGAGCACCGAACCGGGTGGAGTACTGTGACCCGAACCGAACCGAGTGGAGGACCCGAACCGAAGGAGCACCGAACCGGATTGGAGCTGCGATTACGCGACGACTCTTTTGAAGACCAACTCCAATTCGACCAAACCCGAGATGCAAAGGAAGTCCAAATGAGAAGTTAGAGCTCAAGATTCAGATGTGAATCAACGAGTTCGCTTCATGGTTGGGCTTTGCTGCGGGACGCGTGCCAAGGAGTTATCGACGTCTATAGCTTTGGACCACTATGGTAGGAGGTACGAAGGCGGATTCAGGGCCACTATGGCATCGGTAGAACCAAGGGCTACGACCAATGAGGTGGGTCATTGAAATGTTTGGTCATGACTCCAGGTGTTTGGCTTGGTCACAGCAGGGTTTCTACAAGTCGGGATTCGTCGTTACCTCAGTTTGTCTAGTGTTCCAAAGTGGTAGATGTTGTACACTTTACGCACTGAGTGAGAGATGTGAGGATGGTTGCTATAGATGATTTGTTTGCTATCATTGTGACATGCACACCCCACCCCCGTATTCTTACACTATTCATTATGGCGCCTTGGAGTATTGTACGGTATGTAGTACTAACTCTTTGGTTGCAGGTCCAGGTTCAGGTATGGCTTAGTATACCTGTTATTATTCTGTTTTCATGCTTATCGCTCATACCAGGCTTTATGTCTGACCCAGAGTTTTATGTCTCCTCTTATTACTCTGGGTGCTCACACGAGCAGACTAGAGACAGGTTAGCTGGTGATGCACGGGTAGATGATCCGGAGACGAGCAGGAGGCTTCCACGTACTATATACATAATATTCTCCCTGTGTTGTTGAAGATCACTGCTTGGGCATTGTTGGTGTATCTTCTACTTTAGCTTTCTTTCGTTTAGAAACATTAAATTTGGAAAATTGTAATAAGCTGTATATGGATTTCCGCTGCTCTGATGATTGATGTTGATTTTGCTATCAGCTTATGCACTGTCTCGCCTGTTTTATGTCAAGTATGTTATTATTATATTTTATCCCATGCGCTGTGAGACATTCTACAGGTTCCTTGATTAGTTCATTCTCTTCTTTCTTTTCTTCTGATGACCGTTCTGTGCTAGCTGGGCATGTGTACAGCGCACTTTCGGAGGAAATGCAGGCTGGTGCGGGACGGGCCGTCACACAATTGACCGAGGCTTTTGTTGAAAATAAGAGCCTTGTGGATGATGATCAAAGCATAGCCTATTTAGGCATAGCTTTGTGTATTTCGTTACCTCGCGAGCCTCACACCCCGGTAGAGTCAAAAATGGGAAGGGAACGAAGGGAGTGCACACGTTTCTTTCTAGCTAGAAGTGGTGTTTGGGTTTTTACAAGGCCTGACATTTTTACTTATGTGGTTGATGGAATGAGGTGCCTCGAATTTTTTTTTATTGGTCGCCAAAGCCAATTTATAGGTCCAATAGGATCGGGGAGCGTGTGTTCAGGAATTGCCAAACCAATAACGTTATTTGTGGACCGGCCCTGCAGGATCCAAGGGTTCACTGCGGGGAACCCTGAGACATTGATAGAGTGCCTCGAATCGGTTAGGAGATCGTCCCTAGCCTTGACTCTTAATGGAAATCCAATCTCCAATACGACATTACGGTTTTGATTGTAAACCTATATATGGCGACATAGTAGGATGAGGTACTATGCCGTCTAGGATTGATACATTTACTTTGAAGTATTTTTGAAATATATTAGGCACTAATAATAATATTAAAAGTATTATTTTCTACGTATCGGGCATTTTTGATCATTATAAGGTAAAACTCTATCCTCCGTTTGCGTTACATTGTGTGATGGGACTTGAGTCCTATAATGATTTCATTTTCTAAAAAGCATTGTGTGATTTTTGACTTAAAAATTTATGAAACTTATGCACTGGCAATCCAATGGAGTAAACCCGTTCCGCGTTCGCGGCGTGGTCCAGTGATTAGCCGAAATTGTTAGTTTAGTAAGATTTCTCATACCCTTCCCACGACTGACTCATAGTTTGTTTCACTTTGCAAACTCGGGTGCCCTCTTTCCACATGGGCAGCCAAATGACATGTGTTAGGTATGGATATTTTTCTGGACTGGAGCTTGCTGAGAGAGAATGTAACAACCCGTATTTTAATAACATGTGACAGCTATAAATCCAGGCAGAATTAATTTTTAAAATAAGAACCAAGGGCAACGGGTTACGCCATTACGCTCGTCTCGAAATTCTGCTTGGAAACGAGTCCGAATTTTCGAAAATCGGAGTCCGTATGACCAAGTTATGACCCTCCAAAGTTTCAGAAATTTTCACAGTTCAAAATAGCTCGAATTCGAATTCAAAATTCGAAATTCAAGCCTAGAACAGACTGGGCGGGAAATTTCCCGCCCAGAACCAGGTCGACTGGGTGGTCGACCCTATAGTCGACCTTCCCAGGACCAGGTCGACCATAGAGTCGACCTGGGTGTCGACCTGGTACCCAGAACCCACTTTTGGGTCAGAATTCATCCTGATGTACCTGGTTCGATTTCAGTCTAGATTCGCTGGTCTGACCGTATATAAACAACCCCCCTAGCCCCTTTTCTCTACATAATTTCTCTCGGGCCTTATGCTGCTCGAATTTTGGTTGAAAAGTTAGAGAAAAGGGACTCCTTCTACGACGAGACTATGTTTAGAGAATTTGCTGATTTGGGGGATTTCTAGTGATTCTACGTTGCCTCTTTTATTCTCTAATTCTCAAACCATGATCTGTAAGCCCCAGTTACTTTTAGATCTAAACTTTAAATTTAATATGGACATATTGTAAATTATAATTGAACCTAAGTGACGATTATCCTGGATTTATCATTGTATATCTTGAATCTATCATTGTATATTCTGAATCTACTTTTGTTCATCTTGGATCTATTATTGTTCATATTGGGTTTATTATTACCCACCTTGAACCAAGTACCGTTCATCTTGAATCTTGACTTTTGGTAAATTGCTATGAAATTGAGTTGGGGACTATTCATGTTGTAAACCTAAACCACTAATGTCCATGATGATTAACATGCCTATGATGATGAATTAGTTGTTGTTCACAAGTTTGGGGTTATTATCTTATATCGACTGCTACCATGACTATCACTCTATTTTGCTAGACTTGATATTTGAGAGCACTATATCATATGCCAATGTTGTTGTAATCATTTACCTCAAATTGTACCATACTTGACTTGTTATCACCTTTGCCACCTTATGCCCGTTTCTTTTATGTTATTCCCTAATTAGATTTAATTATATCGATTCGAATTTATGTGCGAGGGGAATACGTTTTGGGTAGTTTAGACAAACTTGAATTTGATATGAATTTGACATGATTTGACATGAAACATGACATGAAAACTTGACATGTGATTATACTTGAAATCTTGAACATGGACATGACACTTAGATAAACTTGAAAATGGCCAACTCGAGGTTGGGTTGAGTTTGCAGTGTAAACCTGCACGGAACCGCCCGGCAAATCCAGTTACTGCAAACAATAGGATCCAATGTGGGTAATTGGTCATATTGCACGTAAAACCCGAGGTTAGACTATGTTGTGGTGTAAACCTGTCCGGAACCGCCCGGCAAATCCAGTGACCACAACAATTAGTCTAATGTGAGAGGTTGGGATGCATTGATGAATTAATGCCACAAGATAGGGTTAAGTCATCAACCACTTGAATACATTTAACCAACTTGATACATGATTGGATAGTGTTAAGTCACGAATTTAAATGACAACACTTAACCCATTAGAAACCCTAGTTACGCGGTCCTTTTCAGCAGTAACCCACTTAGAAGTATCATGATACCCTGGGACTAGGCAGGGTGGGGCACGATTACTGGGCTGATTGTAAGTGACCAGAACGACGGCTGAGTAGGTGCGCCATTGTAGGTTCAGACGGACTATGGTCGTGCACATAGTCCGGAGTTGAAAAAGCAGGCATTGGGCACCCGTAGGTTTATACTGTGCGTGCTTGATTCATGTCGGTGGTTGGCACCCTAGGGCTTGATACACCCTATGGTGGACCTAGCACAGATGACTACATTTCACGATAGGGCCGTATGACACAGACACTTGACGAGCTTGAACTTGTAGGGAGCCGATCGATTAGTAGATCGTTCTGTAGGACCCCGTAATGGGTCATTTCATGATGTTGGGCCAAGGGACCATTTCATGGTTAATAACTTGACATGGGTAAAAATACTAGTACAGTTGGTGCAGCGAATCTAGAATATGCGATGCTAGACTTGACTTATCTTGTTATCTCAGTTATCATACCTATCCTATTATTATCCTTATGTTTAATTCCAGTTTCCACATGTCATGTTACCTTTACTAGTTTATATACTGAAAGTCACTAGGGCTTACCAGTCTTTTCGACTGACCCTTTTTCTTTCGCCCCTTTTTCTTTCATTCCCCCCCCAGGTTCTCAGGGAGGAAACTCTAGCTCTTTGCTTGGATCTGGCTTGCTTTCTGACAGCTCATGTACGGTTTGGTCTTGAGCTATGCTATGGCTGCACTACTGCTATTTTGGAGAATAATTTACTATTGCTATTTTGAGTTTATGCTTCTTTATTTAGAACTTGATGTAATAGAATAATTTGTACTTTGGATATATGAGGTTTTGACCCTTTCCACGAAAGTAATGAATTTTTTTTTAAATTTCTACCGCTGCTTTATTTATGTTCTGTCTTGTGATATATCTGTGTATGTTTACCTAGATAATGCTCCACCGAAACTAGAGCATTCCCATTGTGAGTGACCCTAGCAGAGGTGGGGTGTTACATTTGGTATCAGAGCAGAAGGTTACCAGACCGGGCAAAAGTTGTAAAAACCTTCTGAAACTATCTTCAAAATCCTTTATAAAGAATCATTTTTCAAGAAAAGTTCTAAAGTTTTATTTTTAAGAAAAGGCTATTCCCCAAAAGCCATTAGCACTTTCCTTTGTTTCCTCGTTTGTATCTTTTTCTTTCCGCTTTTCAGCATGGCCGATCTTAACCTTCCAAAGGGGGTACCCATACCTGGATGGTTCCGAAGGTAGTTAGAAGCTAGGGCTAATGGTGCGGGCCCGACAGACATCCCCCCTCCTCCTCCAGTGGTTGAAGTTCCTCCTCCTCCCCCTCCTTCTGGCACCGCCTTTGCCAAAATATGCAAAGACTTTAAAGAAATGGGCGACAAGAACTTTGTTGGAACTGAAACCTTCGTTAAGGCACGAAACTGGCTAAACGAGACTGAAGACTTGTTTGTTATTTTCGATGTGGAGGATCATAGGAAAGTTCAGTTAGCAGCATGGTTGTTGAAAGAGGAAGCTGCATTTTGGTGGGAAGTCATCAATGCTACCGGGCCAGTTGAGACTTGGGCAGACTTTAGATAGAGGTTTGGGCTTAAATTCTTATCGTCAGCAGAAGAGAACCTTCAGATGGAGAGGTTCCTGGCACTCAAGCAAGGGGACATGTCTGTTTGGGAGTACGTAAATAGATTTAATCAGCTTGCTCGGTTTGGTTTAGACTTGGTCAACACGGCTGAGAAGAAGGCTCTACGCTTTGCTCGAGGATTGAGCGAGCCACTCAACGGTATTGCCATGACTCATGTACCCATGGGGGCGACCTTTGAAAGCTTGGTGAATATGGCCCTACTTCACGAGGAAGACAAGGTTGACAAGAAGGAGGTTAAGCCTAATGAGACTCAGAATAAGAAAGATGACTTCAAGAAGGGAGGCAACAAGAATAACAAGAATAACAAGGGTAACAACAACAATGCTAACAAACCACGTGAGACAAGGAAGTGCAACTTTTGTGGTATTACGGGACATCTGGCAAAAGATTGTAGAAGGAAGAAGAGAAAGTTGGGTGAATGCTTTCATTGTGGGGATACTGGACACATCAGAAAGGATTGCCCTAAGAAGCAAGGACAGGGGAAAGGGCAGACCCAGCGAGCAGGATCTTCTGGAGGGCAGTTACATGCTCTCAACACCACTCCAGCTCTTGACAGAGGTAGTAATATTTCCGTAGAAAGCCTTGTTTACATTTCTGACTTTCCTGTTCGAACCTTATTTGACACTGGCGCATCGCATACTTTAATTTCTTCTGATGTTGTTGAAAATATGCACCTAAGTACTAGTCTAGTTGAGGATCCCACTATGGTTTCAAATCCAATTGGGGGCTCCACTCATTTATCTATGATGTGTGTGGATTTGAGGATTTCTATCTTAAGTGTAGAATTCACGTGTAATGCTTATGTTCTCGTATTTATGGGATACGATTTGATCTTAGGTATGGATTGGCTGTCCAATTATGGAGCCATTCTTGATTGTGAACGAAGGGTAGTGAGGCTCATGACTCACCTTGGTAATACCCTTGAAATTTCTTGTAACCTTAAGGGTCCGGTCATGTTATGTTATCTTGAATCTCTTGACTCGTCCATCGACAATCTGCACTCTGTAAGGGTGGTCCGAGAATATCCAGATATCTTTGAGGAGGTGAAGGGGTTACCCCCTAAACGTGAGATAGACTTCCGAATTTATCTTGTTGATAATGCCAAGCCAGTTTCATTGCCCGTTAGGCACATGGCCCCGTGAGAAAGGAGAGAGCTCAGTAAACAAGTCAAGGAGTTGCTAGAGAAAAATTTCATAAGACGAAGCATTTCTGAATGGGGTGCTCCAGTGGTATTCGCTACTAAGACGGATGGTTCGCTTCGTCTGTGCGTAGATTATCGTGAGTTAAACAAGCTGACAAAGAAAAATAGGCACCCACTACCAAGAATCGACGATCCTTTTGATCAGCTTGTAGGAGCGTCTGTTTTCTCTCAACTCGATCTAGCCACAGGATTCCATCAGCTCAGAGTGGCTGAGGATAGCATTGACAAAAATGCGTTTAGGACTCCAGATGGGTTCTTCGAATGGCTCGTCATGCCGTTTGGATTAACGAATGCACCTGCGTACTTCGTAGATCTGGTGAGTAGGGTGTTTCGGGAGTTCCTTAACAAGTTCGTGGTAGTCTGTGTGGACGATATTCTAGTCTTCTCAAAGGATGAGGAAGAGCATGCTAGACACCTCAAGGAAGTCATGGATACGCTTAGAGCACACCGGTTAAAGGCTAAGTTCTCCAAATGCCATTTTTGGAGGGAGGAAGTTCGGTTTCTTGGGCACGTAGTTTCTAAGCAAGGTTTAGCTATGGACCACGCAACGGTAGTTGCGGTGCAAGACTGGAAAATTCCTAAGAATGCAACAGAGGTGAGAAGCTTTCTCGGTTTGGCGGGCTTCTATAGGAAGTTCATTAAGGACTTCGCTAAAATTTCAGCCCCTCTTACTAAGTTAACAAAGAAAAATCTAGCGTTTGCATGGGACATAGAATGTGAGATTGCTTTTCAGAGACTCAAGAGAGCCCTCACCACAGCTCCAGTTTTAGCATTACCCGATGGAGGTAAGATGTTTACGGTGTACACAGATGCGTGCGGCACGGGATTAGGCGCTGTCCTAATGCAAGATGGAAGAGTGATATGCTATGGGGGTAGACAACTTAAAGTTCATGAGAAGAACTATCCCACGCATGACTTGGACTTGGCGGCGATTGTTTTTGCCCTAAAAGCTTGGTGTCATTATCTCCTAGGGGAAAGGTTCGAGCTGTATACTGACCACAAATCGCTTTAAGTACCTCTTCTCACAAAAAGATTTGAATTTGAGACAACAGCGGTGGATGGAATTCTTGGCATCATATGACTTCGATATAGCTTATACCCCTGGCAAGGGTAACGTGGTGGCGGATGCGCTAAGTAGGAAAAGGTTGACCTTAAGCCCCTTGTTTGTTGAAAGGAAAAGTCTAGAGTTTATAGCAACCTTTTATTTTACACCTGCTGTTGAGTCATTGACTGTTACATTAGCATCTCTTGAATTAAGACCTACACTTCTAGATCAAGTAGGGACTTCACAGAAGGAAGACCCACAGATAGTCGAAATCATGGACAAGCTGATTAGGGGTGAGACGTCAAGTAACCTCGGTAGGTATGCCATAGATGACAAGGGATGGCTAAGGCGTGATGGGAGACTATGTGTCCCACAAGTGGGAGACTTAGTAAGGAAAGTTCTCGAGGAGGCGCATCACTCGAAGATGACCATACATCCCGGAGGGGATAAGATGTACAGGGATATGAAACGCATTTTCTTTTGGGCTGGAATGAAGAAGGACGTGGCGGAGTTCGTTTCGAAGTGCATGGTGTGCCAACAAGTAAAGGCCGAGTCAAAGAAGCCCGGTGGGCTATTACATCCTTTGGAGATTCCGCAATGGAAATGGGAAAGTATCTCGATGGATTTCATGGATGGACTGCCTAGGTCAAGGAAGGGAAATACTAGCATATGGGTCATAGTTGATAGACTCACGAAAAGTGCCCACTTCATCCGATGAAAAGCAAGAGGACCGCATCATGGCTAGTGTCTGTTTACCTTCGAGAGATAGTGCGATTGCACGGGGTTCCTTCTAGTATAGTAAGTGATCGGGATCCGATTTTCACTAGCCAGTTCTGGAATAGTCTACAAGAAGCAATGGGTACACGACTGAATTTAAGTACAGCCTATCACCCACAGACGGATGGACAAACCGAAAGGGTAAATAGGGTACTGGGGGATCTTCTGAGGCTATGAATTCTTGACTTTGGTGGTACTTGGGAAGACCATCTCCCTCTCGTGGAATTTGCATATAACAACAGTTACCAAGCTAGCATAGGAATGGCACCGTTCGAAGCCCTGTATGGAAGACCGTGCAAGTCCCAACTTGTTGGTGGGAGACGACAGACTTATACTTGGGCCTGACATGATAAGAGACACTTCTGAGAAGGTTGAGTTGATACGAAGACGGATGAAATCAGCCCAAGATAGACAGAAATCTTATGCAGACAAGAGAAGGACAGACCTAGAGTTCGAAGTCGGAGATATGGTCTTTATAAAAGTCTATCCTTTATGCAACGTGGTTCGTTTTGGAGTGGTTGGAAAGCTAGCACCAAGATTCGTAGGACCTTTCCCTATCACTGAGAGGATTGGGTGGATGGCCTATAAGGTAGAACTGCCCAAGAAGCTGACCGGAGTACACAATGTCTTTCATGTCTCGCGTCTCTGGAAGTGCTTACATGAATCAGCCGAAGTGGTTGAGCCAAGCATCCTTGAAGGTGTATAAGTGGAAAAAGAAGCAACATTGAGGCGAGTTCCGATTCGTATCTTAGGAACGGAGATCAAGAAGCTAAGGAATCGAGAAGTCAAGCTAGTTAAAGTACAATGGAGCGAAGCCCAAGAAGACGCAACTTGGGAAACCGAGAAGAAAATACGCGCGCTTTACCCATTTGTTTTTGAGGGTACATTCTCAATCTCTTTATCCTATAAGCTTGAAAATCTTTCGTATCATGCTTTTACTGCCTATGTTTGTCTTGTTATCTTCTCGATCTTATCTTGAGAACCTTAGGTAGAATCATATGGATGTAAACATGTGGTTGAAACATGTTATGGTTGATGTTTGCAAATGGTTGCAAGTGTTTGCAAGTGGCTTCTAGTGGATGCATGGCACACATTAGGCACTAGATCGGCTCAGTCACATTTTCATGTTGCATATGCATGAGTGCTTACATTTGTACATAGATGAAACTTGTTATGCTATCACTTGGATGTTGCATATGAATGAATGTTATGTGCACTCATGTAGAGATATTAAATTATGTTAGAAATTTGCATACATGTTGGACTCATTACACGAACATATTTTGCATTAAGGAGGTTTACTAAATCAGTAACCGCCTAATCTTTTGCATTAGATAAGTACATTTACACACACTTACTGCATATGTTCATACAACACTAGAAATCTTTTAAGGACAATAGTTGCTTGTGGATGATGTTTTGAGTAGATGGATGATGGATGGTAGGATACGTTCTTCCTTACTTGGAGATTTCGGGGACGAAATCCTTTAAAGAGGGAAGAATGTAACAACCCGTATTTTAATAACGTGTGATAGCTATAAATCCAGGCAGAATTAATTTTTAAAATAAGAACCAAGGGCAACGGGTTATGCCATTACGTTCGTCTCGAAATTCTTCTTGGAAACGAGTCCGAATTTTCGAAAATCGGAGTCCGTATGACCAAGTTATGACCCTCCAAAGTTTCAGAAATTTTCACAGTTCAAAACAGCTCGAATTCGAATTCAAAATTCAAAATTCAAGCCCAGAATAGACTGGGCGGGAAATTTCCCGCCCAGGACCAGGTCGACTGGGTGGTCGACCCTAGAGTCGACCTGCCCAGGACCAGGTCGACCATAGAGTCGACCTGGGTGTCGACCTGGTACCCAGAACCTACTTTTGGGTCAGAATTCATCCTGATGTACCTGGTTCGATTTCAGTCTAGATTCGTTGGTCTGACCCTATATAAACAACCCCCTAGCCCCTTCTCTCTACACAATTTCTCTCTGGCCTTATGCTGCTCGAATTCTGGTTGAAAGGTTAGAGAAAAGGGACTCCTTCTTCTACGACGAGACTACGTATAGAGAATTTGCTGATTTGGGGGATTTCTAGTGATTCTACGTCGCCTCTTTTATTCTCTTAATCTCAAACCACGATCTGTAAGCCCTAGTTACTTTTAGATATAAACTTTAAATTTAATATGGACATGTTGTAAATTGTAATTGAACCTAAGTGACGATTATCCTGGATTTATCATTGTATATCTTGAATCTATCATTGTATATTCTGAATCTACTTTTGTTCACCTTGGATCTATTATTTTTCATATTGGTTTTATTATTACCCACCTTGAAACAAGTACCGTTCATCTTGAATCTTGACTTTTGGTAAATTGCTATGAAATTGAGTTGGGGACTATTCGTGTTGTAAACCTAAACCACTCATGTCCATGATGATTAACATGCCTATGATGATGAATTAGTTGTTGTTCACAAGTTTGGGGTTATTATCTTATATCGACTGCTACCATGACTATCACTCTATTTTGCTAGACTTGATATTTGAGACCACTATATCATATGCCAATGTTGTTGTAATCATTTACCTCAAATTATACCATACTTGACTTGTTATCACCTTTGCCACCTTATACCCGTTTCTTTTATGTTATTCCCTAATTAGATTTAATTATATCGATTCGAATTTACGTGCGAGGGGAATACGTTTTGGGTAGTTTAGACAAACTTGAATTTGACATGAATTTGACATGATTTGACATGAAACATGACATAAAAACTTGACATGAGATTATACTTGAAATCTTAAACATGGACATGACACTTAGATAAACTTGAAAATGGCCAACTCGAGGTTGGGTTGAGTTTGCAGTGTAAACATGCCCGGAACCGCCCGACAAATCCAGTTACTGCAAACAATAGGATCTAATGTGGGTAGTTGGTCATATTGCATGTAAAACCCGAGGTTAGACTATGTTGTGGTGTAAACCTGCCCGGAACTGCCCGGCAAATCCAGTGACCACAACAATTAGTCTAATGTGAGAGGTTGGGATGCATTGATGAATTAATGCCATAAGATAGGGTTAAGTCATGAACTACTTGAATACACTTAACCAACTTGATACATGATTGGATAGGGTTAAGTCACGAATTTAAATGACAACACTTAATCCATTAGAAACCCTAGTTACGCGGTCCTTTTCAGCAGTAACCCACTTAGAAGTATCATGATACCCTGGGACTAGGCAGGGTGGGGCACGATTACTGGGCTGATTATAAGCGACCAGAACGACGGCTGAGTAGGTGCGCCATTGTAGGTTCAGACGGACTATGGTCGTGCACATAGTCCGGAGTTGAGAAAGAAGGCATTGGGCACCCGTAGGTTTATACTGTGCGTGCTTGATTCGTGTCGGTGGTTGGCACCCTAGGGCTTGATACACCCTATGGTGGACCTAGCACAGATGACTACATTTCACGATAGGGCCGTATGACACAGACACTTGACGAGCTAGAACTAGTAGGGAGACGATCGATTAGTAGATCGTTCTGTAGGACCCCGTAATGGGTCATTTCATGATATTGGGCCAAGGGATCATTTAATGGTTAATAACTTGACATGGGTAAAAGTACTAGTACAGATGGTGCAGCGAATCTAGAATATGCGATGCTAGACTTGACTTATCTTGTTATCTCAGTTATCATACCTATCCCGTTATTATCCTTATGTTTAATTCCAGTTTCCACATGTCATGTTACCTTTACTAGTTTATATACTGAAAGTCACTAGGGCTTACCAGTCTTTTCGACTGACCCTTTTTCTTTCGCCCCTTTTTCTTTCGTCCCCCCCCCCAGGTTCTCAAGGAGGAAACTCTAGCTCTTAGCTTGGATCTAGCTTGCTTTCTGATAGCTCATGTATGGTTTGGTCTTGAGCTATGCTATGGCTGCACTACTGCTATTTTGGGGAATAATTTACTATTGCTATTTTCAGTTTATGCTTCTTTATTTAGAACTTGATGTAATGGAATAATTTGTACTTTGGATATATGAGGTTTTGACCCTTTCCATGAAGGTAATGAAATTTGGTTTTTTATTTATTTCTACCGCTGCTTTATTTATGTTCTGTCTTGTGATATATCTGTGTATGTTTACCTAGATAATGCTCCACCGAAACTAGTGCATTCCCTTTGTGAGTGACCCTAGCAGAGGTGGGGTGTTACAGAGAAGATGAAGAACTTTTCTTTTTTTCTTTTTATTACTTCTTGAGACATTGAGACAGTATTGAGTATTGATGTATTTTGGGAGATTGAGACTTTATTGCTTTCCCTGTTTTAGACATCTATTTTGCTAAGTGTATCCTGTACTACGTACTCCGATGTTCCGTGATGATATTTGTGATGACATTTCCATTTCCGCCGCAATGATTTATAAGTTCTACTATTATCTAAGATCTATTATTGTTTTAATTATGTTATGCTCCTATGATTATCCTTATTTTCATACCACGGAAGTTTGGGTCATCACATTTGGTATCAATTTAGTTCGCGATTAAAATTATTCATATTAAAATAGATTCATATTAGGAATAATTATAATTTTATTGTTGACATTTATATGTGATGATACTAAATTTTAATTATGTTATTGTTGGATTTACCACTATCTTCGTCATTGACTCTTGATCGTCGTAGTAATTATTCGGAATGGGTTTAGCCCGGTTTTTCTGAATAATTCGCGTATTTTATAATCAAGTGTTATAAAAACACAATATGAGAATGATAAATTATTGAAACCAATATGAGAATGAGCGATAAATTAAGCCATAATGAAAGTTGAGTTGACGAGTAAAACAACTTTCGGCTCCGTTCCTTTTCGAGGACGAAAAATTTGGCAATTTAATTAAGACTCAATGTTGAAATGAGTATTTATATTGGGTTTTACCAAAATTTTGGAATGTAATCTATTTTTGATTTAATTATTTGTGTTTACCAGTTTACAGTATTTTAACTTTCTATGTTAACCCATTTTATCAAACTTGTCTTCTTATTTTAATTATGATAACATATATTGACTTGCCTATTTTATACTAAAAGCATTTATTTTATCCAAATTAATTTTACGGTTTTACTTTAACTAAGGTTTCTAAATTTTCTTATATGTAACCATTTTATTTTGTTTATAATATTTAAAGCTTTTATCTTATCTATATCTCTTGTTTCTATTTGCTCCTAAATCTGAAAATCAGTCCCTTAGATATTAAGATTGTTATATGGTTGTTATATCCCAAATTTGTAAAATGGGTTTAATTGTAAAACTCATGTATATTGTCCTTTTTAATCTAAATGTATATTGAATTTTTAGGCAACGTAGAACACAAAGAGATGGTTCTAGTCATTTATTTGCCCTAGAATATAAAATAGTTAAAATTAATAAATTAATATATATAGAATGATAGGAGATAAATATGGGTAATAAGTGCATTAATTCACAAACACACATACTTTATTCGTCCAAAACATGTGTAATAAATGCTAGTTATCGTTACTAAATAGGTAAAGGTTTAGGTTAGGTTGGAATTTGAAATGTTCTCCATTTATTATGGTTATATGTTACTATTACATGTGATAAATGGAATATTAACAATTATAACCATGTAGTTTTGAGAGAAGTAAATATGATAATAAATTAGTATGGAATTAGTGTGTTTAGTTTTATATAATTTTATTCTTTGTCCGTTCGTGCTCCTTTGTATTTTTTCCTAACATTCTTCTTCTCGATTACATTACGTGTATTTGACAAATTTTAGCCTTTTAATTTTGCTATCTTACTTAACATATTTATCTGTTTCAACTCAAATCTATTTGTGTTGTAAACCATTGTATTTACCGATTTTATATTAGAAATATCTATTTTGAACATAGTATTCACTTTGGAATTGAAAATACTTTTGTAAATTTATTTTTTCTAATGTAACGTTTTAGCCTAATTTACACCATTAACAAATTTGAATATTCAATATTGGAATTCTTTTATTGTTTAATAAATGTGATTTGTGGTATTAGATAATTTGGATATGTTGTATGCTTTCCATGAATTTGTTTCAAGTATGAACGCTATATAAAACAAATATCATTCCCTCTTCGTTGTCCTTGAATGCATCATTTATTTCTTTCCTCCAATTTACCAATTTCTTTCCTTTTTTTATAATAAGCGTGATGCATGCAACTCGTTTAGGAATAAATTTCCAGTTACCATAGCTAATACCACCATTTCCAATTCAAAATATTTATTACCTTATAATTTTTTCAATTTGTTGTATAGACCATTACATCCATTGTAGTTGTATTCAAACAATATCAATTTAGGCTCATATATGAACATGCCCATTAAATAAATTCATTTACTGCGTTTCCTTTTTAACAGATTTATATACCTTTTATTACTTGAATGTCATGCTCTGATACCAAATGTGACGACCCAAACTTCCCCGTAAAGGAAATCCCGGATTGCTTTGAGAACAACACACATCAGAACACAAAACAGAAGAATATTTCATTGCGGTTACAACAATTACACCAGAGTACAAGAATATTCCAGAGTATGAATAATCATACAATAGAAAATAATATCAGAGATTTAAATTACATTTAAATAGCAGCGGAAAAATAATACAAAATACAACTGAAAGAAATACACGGACATAGAGCTTTCCGAATATCGCTTCAGCTGTAGACCAGGATCATGTGAACATAATATCTGCAAAACCAAATCTACTAGCTGCCCGCGTGGAATTTTAGGCACCCAGAGTTTAGGTTAAAACAATAAACTCCAGGTCAGTCATGGGACCGGTATGAGAACTCAAAACAGTTATTAATTTGATTTTAAAGTTAGGTAAATCAAGGGACCACGCCGTATTACACGGAACGGGTATCGTCCCAAGAATACCGGTGCATAAAATAAACAGCGCAATGCTTTTTGGAAAAATGAAGCTATTATAAGACTCAGGTCCCATCTCACAATGCAACGCAAGCCGAAGGATAGAGTTTTACCTTATAATAGCCAAACATGCTTGATACGGGAAATTTATCTTTTAATATTACTAGTGAATAGTGTAGAAATCAATTTCGAAAGTAAATGTATCAATCATAGGTGGCATAATATATCATGTAAGTGGCATAATATATTATGTCACCATATAGGTATACAACTAAAAACGTAAAGCTCGTATTGGAAAATTGGGTTTCCATCATGATGGCTGCAGATTCGAAAGATCTATCGTGAATGTATCTCTACGGCTTACGTCTCGGCAAGAGAAAACACCGTAATACATATACTACGCACTTTGGATGAGCATCAATATGTTCTATCCTCATGGGATTCGGTCGGCTGAAATGACCTATCCCAATCTCAGGTGTGGAGCGACCATCACCCAGCACAACTCGGCCGACCAAATCCATATATATATATATATATAGTATATTGGTCAACCTACTAATCAAACAAATCGTTCACCATCATACCAGGGTATGAGGCTCGCGAAGTAACGTTGCATATCATTGATCATCTACCAATATATATAACCTCTGAGCTCGTACATCTCAAAGAAGGGTGTTAAGCCGAGAATAAATTCTCCACCACCAAATATATATATATATATATATATATATATTTAGCAGAGATCAACGAATACAATATAAAAGAATACAATGTCAGACACATAGTCCCTTTACAAGTCCGTTCTGGGTCTGAACGAAACCGTATCCGGTAGATCTCCAAATACGTCTAGATGATCACCAATTATTCCCTCATCTTGGGTGTACAGTCCAATCAAGATATCAGAAATCATCCATACGATGTGAAAATCCCCGGTCTTCAACCACCGTCTTCGTCGCCGATCTTCAATCGTCGTATGAATTATTCAGAATGGGTTGAACCCAGTCTTTCCGAATAATACGCGCATCTTAAAATCATATGCTATAAAAACACAAACTACGTCTCATTCCAATCAAGAATATTCTTTGATTTATCTATAAACCAAATTAAGGTTCATTCAACTAGTCGGGAATAACGCCTTACCGAAGTAAACATTTATTATATTATCCCATTCCCAACCTATTCATCCCATGGAGTAAAACCGGTGGTATCCCATATCTAACACCCAGTGTGTTCCGATAAATTTAATTACCTGTAATAACCCGGAAATACGAGCCAATTTAAAAATTTTATTTTGGCAATTTTGATGAATTTTGAATATTTAAAATGAATTATTTTAAATAATAATGACGAGAAATTTATTTTGAATAGAAATAGAACATATATATTTATTTGAATCATCGTTAGAATATAAATATTTTATTTTAATTATAAAAGGAATTGAAAATGGCGCTGTAGTTTGAAATTTCGATTTCAAAATTCAAATGAACGTACAGGATTCAAAATAAACCGGATTTTGGCGAAACCAAAAATATTAGAATCTATTTGAGAATATCTTTCCAACGAATCCAAAAAATTGAAATTTCATAGCGGGAATCAAAAGTTATGCCCAGTTGAAAATTCAGAATAGTCGCTATGGAATTCTGGCCCTTAAAAATGGAAATTTTGCAAACGACCTCTGTTTTTGACGAAACCACTTTTGTTGGATCCGGGATGGCTAGTTATTGCTAGGTTTCAAAATTCATAATTTTTGAAAGCAATATGTGAGGGTGGCAAAAGAAAACGTGTTTTGACAGTTTCTGTCAATTTCGATCAACCAGAAAATGGCCATTTTTCAATCGGTCTCAGAACTTGAAGAAATTAGTTTTGTTAGAACCGTATCGTCAATACGAAGCTAGAAAATATTTTTCGGGAATTTTTAGAGTCTGTATGAGGCCCAGGTAAATTGAAATGTGCGTTCAAATTCAATATATAGAGTTATATTTTGATTTTGACGAAAACTGATCGAAACAGCCGAATTGGCCTACATGACATATCCCATTGTGTTCGGAATGGGGCTAATTAGCTAGAGACGACAGTCGGTGGGTTTGATTTCGAGTTCAAATAAAAAAGTTACCTTTTAAAATTCAAAAAGAAATTAAAATATATATTATATACCCTCCTTTATACGGTCAAAGCCCTCATTCTCCAATCCTCCGGTCAACGCTTCAAAAACCGTGACGCCCCTTCCCTGGCCACCATCGTCCGCCGCTCCCTCCTCCATCGTTGGCCGGCCACCAGAGCGCCTCCCCCTTCCTCTTCCCCCCTCTCTCTCCTCTCTCTCTCTCTTCCTCTAAGTTGAAACCCGCACCTAAATCAGCACCCCACGACCTCCCTTCGCCCCTGACCCTACCGCGCCGCCGCTCCCCTGTCGCCGACCATCCACCCCACGCCGCAACCCCCTCTGACAGATGAGATTTTTATAGCAATAAAGATGAGATTTTAATAGCAAATAAAGATTGGATTTTTATCTATATGATAGCATAATAAAGATACGATTTTTATATAGAATAAAAATATGATTTTTATTTAGGTAGAGTTATAAAAATATAATCTTTATTAGAAGAAGGGCGATATAAAAATATAATTTTTTATAACGAAGTAGCGATGTAAAAATATGATTTTTTATATATAAACATCATATTAAAAATGTGATTTTTAATATGAACAGCGTGGAAACAAACTACGATGGGACCAATTGGAAATGAATTAGAATTCAAACCGTTCAAAAATGAGGAATGGCGGAGTGGAACCCAAAGGTGAGAACTCCTCACTAAAATTTTCTATTCAGTTATTTATTTTATAACTGCATATATATAAATTGCTCCCCGTCGTCCACAGACCATGGATGACTTGTTTGATTGTTTGTGTTGTGAAAATTGACTATTGGTTGTGAAATAAAATATATATTCATGTGTTGAAATTAAATATATATTCATGTGTTGAAATAAAATAAATATTCATTTACAAATCGAACGATTTGTTTATGTATACCGATTTGACTGATATTGATTGGGACGATAAATTTTACACATCGCCCAACTGCACAAATAAAATCTGTGTTTGATTATTTGAAACCCCACACGGGTGTTGGGATGAGATTGCACATACACTAATCCCAATAATTAGCTGTATGTCGATCGATTGATTGACAGGCTGTTATAAGCATTGAATATTTTTATTTGTTGCTTATACAGTGTAGAATATACTCTGGATGATGGTTGATTATTTATCGTTGCTATTATATACATGTGTTGTATGGAACCCATATAATTAACATTATCTGGTAATTGATTGGGCCTCATTCCAATTTGGAAAATAAAGAATATTATAAAATATAGATTCATGTGTTGAATAGAATAAATATTCATGTGTTGAATAAACGAAATAGTCCTGTGTTGACGATACTCATGTGTTGAGAATATTCATGTGTTGAAACTTATCATGTGTTAAGTAAAATATTTTAACAATAAAATTCACATCTTTATCAAATATGAAATTAGAAACTAACTGGAAATCAGTTAAGATGAATGGTTTCCTGGGTATTGATCTGATGTTAGTCTCGGCCTTCGGGGTTAATATTTAGGGAATCGTTCTCTTACTAATTGACGATTAGAGTCTGATTAAGAATTAAACGATATAAAATCATAATTTTATAAAATATATTAAATAACAAAATAGTCATGTGTTGACGATACTCATGTGTTGAGAATATTCATGTGTTGAAAGAAATATAGATTCATGTGTTGAATAGAGAAAATATTCATTTGTTGAATAGAAAAACGAAGTTAAAACGATTTATAAAATAAGTTTTGAATTGAAACCGATGAAATATATATTATATATATAATATAATGGCCTGAATAGAACGCGACGTGCTACGGCAGCTCGCGAATTTCGACCATTGACTTCGAATTGACGTTGCGGGAGATCCGACCGTCGGATTCTCCTAAAACCGGAACCGTTGGGTTCGTATCGGAAAGAGCTTTCTAAAGAATATTAGAAATCTAACGGTTGGATTTGGAATTATGTCCAAATCAAATTTGGAAAAGGTCGCTATAAGTGCAGTTCGATGGCCGTTGATGGAAATCGACTGTACAAGCCTTGATAAAAGTATTGAAAATATCAATAATTAGTGTAAAATCAAAATAAATGATTTGGAAAGAATTGGGATGAAAAACTTTATATTTGAAAAGATAAAAATAGATTTTTATCGAAATGAACTAGTTTTGAACTAGAATTATAATCCATTTATTTTTGAAATAAATAAATTTGATTTGAAAGGGTTTTAAAAGTTACCAGAATTTCCAATAATTGAATCGGAATGGATTTGAATCGAAATTGTCTTTGGAATATTTCGATGTTGGATTTTGTGATTACACAGATATTGTTATGGAAATTTGAAAGATTTGTTTATATCGTTATTTCCAATACGATATTTGTTAGTCGTAGAATTTGATATTGAATATAAGCCGATATATTTTCTATTCAGAGCCTTGTATTTAATATCAAATGGGATTTGGGTTCGTCGTAAATGGTGTCTTCATTAACACTGTTCTTAACCCAGTTGAGAAAAAAGTTTAAATCTTTCTATTTAGATCTAATGAAGTGTACCAATTAAATGGTATTTAATTGGAATTGAATTTGAATTGATTTTTGGGTTTATCGTGAACGGTGTTTTAAATAACACTTGTTCTTTAACCCGATAATTAATGGAATGTGATTTTGGGTTTATAGTGAACCGTGTTTTAATGACATTGGTTCTTTAACCCAGTTAAAGACAGGATATGATTTCCCAAGTTAAACAATCATTAATATTGATTTTTGGGAAGATTAAAACCAAGTGGAGTTTTAATGAATGTTTAATTAGATTGAAATGATCGGGAATGGAGTATCACCAGTTTTGCTCCAGGCGATAGTTAAATCTTTAATTAGATTTGAACGTGAAAAGGTAATTGAATTTACCGATAACACCATGGTGTTAGACATGAAGTATTACCGGTTCTACTTCATGGGATGAATAGGTTGGGATTGGGAAATTAAAACAAATGATTACTTCGGTAAGGTTCGTTAATCCCGACTAGTTTGGACAAACCATAATTTTGTTTGAATTTATATTCAAAGGAAGATTAAAGAATAAATTTAAAGAATTTATCTTTGATAAAATTAATAGGAACCTTTCCCAAAGTATATGAATATTTGAATAAAAGAATATTCTGAATTGGAATGAGGCATATGTTGTGTTTGTGTAACACTTGTTTATTATATACGCGAGTTATTCAGAAAGACCGGGTTTATCCCATTCTGAATAACTGATTCGACGATGTGTCGAGGATGAAGACGATGGTCGAAGACCGGAGGTCTTCACATCGTTTGGATAATTGCTGATGATCTTGATTGGGTTGTACACCCAAGAGGAGGGAATCAGTTGGTGATCGTCCAGACGTACTTTGAGATCGATGGATATGCAAGGTACAAGGTGCCTCCAGATTCGTTCAGACCCAGAACGAACTTGTATGGACTGTGTGTCTGACATTGGATTTTGCTCTGTGTTGATTGATCTCTATTAAATATACATCTGCCTGGTGAAGGGGAATTCATTCCCTTACTTCACCCTTCTTTGAGACGTACGGGATCAGAGGTTGTATATCGATAGACATCAGTCGCATGGTGTGAATTGCCTGTGTGGCATGCCTAAGTGGCAAGTGATCAAGGCTTCTGTTGAAAGGAGAGTCTTGTGGTTGATGATCAAAGCACAACCTGCGTGGCATAGCTATGTGTAGCGTTGATTCGCGAGCCTCACACCACGGTTGTGAACCAGAAACGGGAGAGGACCTCAGGGAGGACATGCGTTTCTTTCTAGCTAGGGTGGTGTCAGTGACCTACCAGCCATGACATTTATATTATTTTCACCTGTGTGGTTGTTGCTGTTGCGAGGCGCCTCGGATATATCGATGACTATGTGGAGCTGATGGACCATTTGGCTCATTTACGCCCCAAAGGGCGGGGAAACGCCATGTTCAAAAATTTAATCCACATCAGTGGACCGGCCCTGTCGCTCCAAGGGTCACTCGAGCTCTGATCCTGAGGCTCGGGCTAGAGAGTCTCGAATCGGTGAGGACTATCTTTTGCCTCGGTTCACAGATGGAAATCCAACTTCCAATATGTGACATTTGCGGTTTTGATTGTAGAGCCTAGTATGGCGACATGATATATGGTACCCATGCCGCCTAGGATTGATACATTTATATTTGAAGTTGTTTTATACACTATGCACTTATAATAGTATCAAATGATTTGTTTTAACGTACCAAGCATGTTTGGCTATTATAAGGGAAAACCCTATCCCCCGGCTTGCGTTGCATTGTGTGATAGGACCTGGGTCTTATAATAGCTTCATTTTTCCAAAAAGCATTGCGCTGTTTTGTTATATGCACTGGTATTCTTGGGATGAAACCCGTTCCGTGTTATATGGCGTGGTCCCTTGATATATCCGATTTAAAGTAAAGTTCTAAACAACTGCTTTAGTTCTCACACCAGTCACATGACTGACCTGGAGTTTATTGTTTTAACCTAAACTCTGGGTGCCCTTATTTTCGACACGGGCAGCTAGTAGTTTTGGTTTTGCAGATTTATATTCACAGGAACCTGGTTTACAGCTGGAATGATATCCGGAAAGCTCTGTATCTGTATATCTCTTTCAGTTGTGTATTATATTATTTTTCCGCTGCAGTAATGTATTTAAATCTCTGATGTTCGTCAAAGGTGTAATATTGATTTATACATCTGATGGAATTGTTGTAATTAACAATGAAATGTTCTTCTGTTTGTGTTCTGATTTGTCGTATTCTCAATTCAATCCGTGCTTTCCTTCATGGGGAAGTTCGGGTCGTCTCATTACCGTTTATCGTTCAAATCTAATTAAAGATTCAACTATCGCATGGAGTAAAACTGGTGGTACTCCATCCTCGGTTATTTCTAGAATTCAGTAAACTTAATTACTTTATTTCTATTCAATCTAATTAAAGATTCATTAAAGCTCCATTTAGTTTTAATCTTCTAAATCATTATTTAATGATTATTCAACTTTAAGAAATTAATCTTGTCTTTAACTGGGTTGAAGAACAAATGTCGCTTAAAAACATAGTTCACGATAAACCCAAAATCCTATTCCATTTAATTCCAATTTAATATATATTAAATTGGAAATTTTCCCTTTAGAAAATTCTATTAAATCTTAATTTAAAGATTAATAAATTACAAGTCATAATTTCACCGTTAATCGGGTTTTAAGAACTGATGTCATTTAAAACATTGTTCACAATCAACCCAAAATCAATTTCCACTTTATTTCAATATTGGAAAATCTCATTTAAATCTTAATTAAAAGATCTATTCCTTTCTCAAATAGGTTCAAGAATAGTGTTATTTAAGACACCATTCACGACAAACCCAAAATCTTATTTGATATTAAATATAAGGCTCTAAATAGGAATTATCTCGACTTATATTCAATATCAAATTCTGAAACCAATGGATATCATATCGGGAATAACGATATTATATATCTTCCAAATTCCCAAAACAATATCCGCGTAATCACGGAATCCAATATCGAAATAATCCGAAGACTATTTCCATTCAAACCCATCCCAATTCATATATAGGAAAACTCTAGTTATACTAAAATCATTTTAAATCCTTTTATTTATTTGAGAATAAATAAATCAATCGTTTTGATAAAATATCTTTTATCTTTAAAGCTTGGAATTTTTCATCCAAAAGCCCTTTTAAATCATTTATTATGATTTTACAAAAAAATTCCCTATTTTTATTTATTTAAAAATAGGCCTATTTAACTAAATGACGTTTCAGGTCATTTAATTGCACCGACGTTGTTTTTATTCCAACTTGATTTAAACATTTCTGAAAATCTAACCGTTGGATTTCAAATATCTTATTATTATATGAAAGCTCTTTTCGATACGAACCCGTAGGTTCCGGTTTCAGAAGAATCCGACGGTCGGATCTTCCGCTATGTCCAATCGAAGTTAATGGTCGAAATTCGCGAACGGTCGCTGCGTGAAACGTTCTATTCAGGCCATTATATATAGATAACATATATATTGTCGATTTCCTTTCTAAACGTATTTTAAAACGTTTATAAATTCATTTTAAAATGTCTCCAACTTGCATTTCAATTTTAAATCAAAATTGAATATTCTATATCTTTATCATATTAAAATGATAATATTTTCAAAATATTATATTCTGAAATTACATCTTTATATTATATTCAATATTAAATGTATAAAATCGATCGATACACCCGTTTGAAAATAAATGGCGTTGCTACTTAACCGGCTTCATATTTTTATATCTAATTCTTTTTTGTTTGTCATAAACATACAATGAAAATATATTTTTCATTGTTAAATCTTTTTAATGAAACAAAGTTACAATAAAAATGTAATCTTTAATTTCTAATCTTTCTATTTTAACAAAATGACGATAAAAATATGAACTTTTAATTTTACTCTTTTTATTGTAACAAAATGACAATAAAATATGTTCTTTTAATTCCAATCTTTTCATTGTAACAAAATGACAATAAAAATATGTTCTTTTTAATCCAAATCTTTTATTGTAACACATTGACAATAGAAATATAATCTTTTTATCCAAATCTTTTATTGTAACACATTTACAATAGAAATATAATATTCTTAATTTAAAACATCAAAACCATCATTTGATTCCTTTAACTGAATATTATATTAAAAACATTCATTTATTCCTAAGTTGGAATGAGACCCAAACAATTACCATATAATTTGATTATATGGATTTTCGTACATCGCATGAATTCTATACTAATGATCAATAATCATTAAAACAGCCAAAAGCATCCAGAGTGCATCCTGTAACTGTATAAGCATTAAATAAATAAATAATGTTTAACACAGTCTAACTAATCACAAGGGAGATGTGTGATCAGAATATCATCCCCAAACCCGTGTGGGGTTTCATCCAACACATAATCAAATAATATATTATTATTTGTGCACTTGGGCGATGTGTGAAAATTATCGTCCCAATCAACATGAACAAGTCAGGTAACTTGTTAATGGGAGTGTAAAATTATTTAAATTATCATAAGTATAATAACATTATTTTAACACGTTAAATATCACAACTCTCAATCACATCATATCACAACATACGTTTCAACAAGTCATTCATGCAATAGATATGATCAAACAAATATTTCATCACAGACATTTAATTACATATAGTTATAAAAATAAATAACTATAAAAAAGGTTGAGTGAGAAAGAGTTCTCACCTTTGGTTTTCACTCCATTAGTCTTTAGCGGACAAATTGGATTCCATTCTACTTCCATTCAGTTCCATCGCAGTCTGTGTCACACAGTTTGTATACAAAAATGTGACGACCCAAACTTCCATAATATGAATCGTTGATACCAAATTAACTATTTTTATTTATTTAATAGGCCATTTAAATTATAGGATCTATTTTAAAATATATATTTAAAATATGATTATGCTATTTTTATAATTTTTAGGATAACCATTAAAATAGATATATTTTGATTGGGTCCATATGTTAAAGATTTGAATTAAAATGTTCTATTACAAAAATGTTAGAATTGTTCTTTTCTACAAAAATGTTAATAAAATAATCATTTGTTAAAGTATGATTTAAAATGTTAAAAATGAAATCTTTAACATGTTAGTGAAGTATAAAATTATGGTTTTGATGTCCGTCTTTGAATGGCCACAAAAATATAAAATATGAAGTCGGGTTAAGTATAGAAACGTCATTTTAACACGAACGGGTTAATCAATCGATTTTATTCATTTTAAAATGAATATCGAAAAAAAGCGATTTCAAAATATAATATTTTAAAAATATTATCATTTTAATATGATAAAGATATAAAATATTCAATTTTTTTATTTAAAATTGAAAATGAAGTTGGAATCGTTTTAAAATGAAATTATAAATATTTTATAAATACGTTTTAAAGGATTCAAAAAAAATCGGATTTTAGTGAAACAAGAAATATTAGAATCTTTTTAACAATATCTTTCCAACGAATCTGAAAAAATTGAAATTTCATAACGGGAATTGAAAGTTATGCCCAGTTTAAAATTTAAAATAGTCGCTATGGAATTTTATATAATATATAGCCATTAAAAATAACCATTTTGCAAACGACCTCCGTTTTCGACGAAACCACTTTTGTTGGAACCGGAATGTCAAATTATTACTAGGTTTTAATTTTCATAATTTTTGAAATCAGTATGTGAGCGTGGAAAAAGAAAACGTGTTTTGTCAGTTTCAGTCAATTTGGATCGACCAGAAAATGACCATTTTTCAAACGGTCTCCAAATTCGATGAGATTAGTTTTGTTAGAATCGTATCGTCAAAACATAGCTAGAAATAAATTTTCTGTAATTTTTAGAATTAGTATGTAGCCCTGGTTAATTAAAATGTACGTTTAAATTAAATGTATATTGTTTTATATTTTAATTTTGATAAAAACTGATCGTAATAGCCGCGGTGGTACTTGATTTCCCAAAAGTTCGGATGTGCATTACGGTGTTTTCTCTAGCTGGGACATAAGCCGTGGAGTATTTCACTACGCGATAGATCTTTCGAATCAGGAGCCATCTTGATGGAAATTCAACTTTCCAATACGAGCTTTGCGGTTTTAATTGTAAACCTATATATGGCGACATAGTGGGATGGGGCACTCATGCCATCTATGATTAATACATTTACTTTCGAAATTGATTTCTACACTATGCACTAGTAATATTAAAAGAGAAATTTCGCGTACCAAGCATGTTTGGCTATTATAAGGTGAAACTCTATCCTCCGGCTTGCGTTGCATTGTGAGATGGGACCTGAGTCTTATAATAGCTTCATTTTTCCAAAAAGCATTGCGCTGTTTATTTTTTGGTATTCTTGGGGTTAAACCCGTTCCATGTAATACGGCGTGGTCCCTTGATTTACCTAACTTTAAAATCAAATTAATAATTGTTTTGAGTTTTCATACCAGTCCCATGACTGACCTGGAGTTTATTGTTTTAACCTAAACTCTGGGTGCCCATATTTTCCACATGGGCAGGTAGTAGTTTTGGTTTTGCAGATTTATTTCTACAGGATCCTGGTCTACAACTGGAGCTATATTTGGAACGCTCTGTATCCGTGTATTCCTTTCAGATGTATTATGTATTATTTTTCCGTTGCTGTGTTTTTAAATGTAATTTAAATCTCTGATACTGTATTTTCACTGTGTAATATTTATTCATATTCTGATATATTCTTGTACTCTGATGTAATTGTTGTAATAAACAATGAAATGTTCTTCTGTTTGTGTTCTGCTGCATCGTGTTCTCAAAGCAATCCTGGCTTCTCTTTACGGGGAAGTTTGGGTCGGCACATTTGGATCCGACAACACCACGACCATCGCCTACATTTCCGTAATATAAATCATCATATGATAATCATTAAATCAAAATATGATCGATTAACACCACTATAAAAATGATTCTTAACCTATTTAAGGTGACATTTTTATTGTATAAAAATATAACTCAGTTACATGATTATTTTACTCTTATTAACATATGGAAGGTGACATTTTTAATTTATAAAAATGTAATACAATAAATGATTATTTTATTTTCATTACCATTTAAAAGGTGACTTTTTTAATATATAAAAACGTAATTCGATAAATGATTATTTTATTTTCTGCACATTCAATGAAAAATTGTAATTTTTATTGTTAAAACATTTTATTTTAAAATATCCTTTACTTTAAAATGTTCTGTGCATTGAAATGTTTCATTACATTAAAATGTTCCATTTATATTATTAGTCTGACACGGAAATTTATATCTATTATATACTGTTATGATTTCCGTGTAGACTCCATTTTTGAAAAGAAGATGAATTTGGGTTTATCGTGAACAATGTTTTAAAATAACATTTGTTCTTTAACCCAGATAAAGATAAGATTAATTTCTTAAATTTGAATAATTATCAAGAAATGATTTTTGAGATTGAAACTGAATTAGAGTTTTAATGAATTCTAAATCAGATTAATAATATGAATATTTTATTAAAAGAATATTCTGAATTGGAATGAGGCGTATGATGTGTTTTTATAGCACTTGATTATAAAATACGCGAGTTATTCGGAAAGACCGGGTTTAACCCATTCTAGATAATTAATTCGACGATCAAGAGTCGAAGATGAAGACGGTGGTTGAAGACCGGAGTTCTTCACATTGTTTGGGTGATTACTGATGTCTTGATTGGGCCGTACACCCAAGACAAGGTAATAAGTGGTGATCGTCCAAGCGTACTTGGAGATCAATGGATATGCGAGGAATAAGGTGCCTCCGGTTTCGTTCAGACCCAGAACGGACTTGTAAATGGATGGTATGTCTGACGTTGTATTCCTTTATGTTGTATTCGTTGATCTCTGCTACATATGTATCTGTTTAGTGGCGGAGAATTTATTCTCTTGCTTAACACCCTTCTCTGAGCTTAGAGGTTATATATTGGCAGAAATCAATGGTATGGTATGGACTGACAATGTGTTATGCTAAGATGCAAATGATCAAGGCTTTTGTTGAAAAGCAGAGCCTTGTGGTTGATGATCAAAGCACAACCTATTTAGACATAGCTTTGTGTATAGCGTTACTTCGTGAGCTTCATACCCCGGTATGAACCAAAAACGGGATGAGGACTGCAGGGAAATGGACATATGTTAGTTTCTAGCTAGGAGGGATGTCAGCGTTTACAAGCCCTGACATTTTACTCATGTGGGTGTTACTTATTACTTGATGGATAGAGAGGCTCCTTGGATATATATATATATATATATATGTCGGTCCCTATGGGACCGATGGATGTTCTGGTCAACATTACTGACCAGATTATTTTATGCCCCATAGGGCAGGCTAACATATAGTTTATGGTATTGCCAATCATCGACGGATGACCGGCCCTGTTGATAACCGCAGGTGCAGTCACGGCTGTATCCTGAGACTCGGGCTAGAGAGTCTCGAATCGGTGGGGAAAATCCCTTGCCTCGGTTCATGGATGGAAACCCAATCTCCAATACGCGATATTCGGTTTTAGTTGTTAATATATATACGGCGACATAATATAATGGTACCTACGTCGCCTAGGATTCATACATTTATATTCGAAGTTGATTTCTTCACTTATAGTAATAATAAAAGATGAAATTTAGCGTATCAAGCATTTTTGGCTATTATAAGGGAAAACTCTATCCTCCGACTGCGTTCATTGTGTGATGGGACCTGAGTCTTATAATAGCTTCATTTTTCCAAAAAGCATTGCATTGTTTTATTTTAAACTAAGGTTCATAGGGAGTAAACCCTTCCGTGATTTACCTAACTTTAAAATCAAGTTTAATGACTGTTTTGAGTTCTCACACCAGTCCCATGACTGACCTGGAGTTTAGTGTTTTAACCTAAACTCATGTGGAGTTTTTTTTATTCCTTTATGCTGTATTTCTTGATCTCTGCTAAATATATATCTGCTTGGTGGGCGGAGAATTTATTCTCTTGCTTAACACCCTTCTCTGAGACGTACGACCTTAGAGGTTATATATTGGCAGAAATCAATGGTATGGTATGGAGTGACAATGTGGCATGCTAAGATGAAAATGAACAAGGCAAAATGAAACGACCCAAACCTCCCCGTAAAGGAAAGCCCAGATTGAATTGAGGTTTGGGTCGTTTCATTTGGTATCAGAGCTCGAGTGACCCTAGGAGCGCCAGGGCCGGTCATCCGTTAATGATTAGTTATACCATAAACTATATGTTAGCCTGACCTATGGGGCATAAAATAATCTGGTCAGTAATGTTGACCAGACCACTATCAATAAATATATATATATCCGAGGTGTCTCTCTATCCATCGAATAATAAGCAACATCCACATGAGTAAAATGCTAGGGCTTGTAAACACTGACACCCCTCCTAGCTAGAAACTAACCTATGTCCATTTCCCTGGGGTCCTTCTCCAGGGTCACTCGAGCTCTGATACCAAATGAAACGACCCAAACCTCAATCCAATCCGGGCTTTCCTTTGCGGGGAGGTTTGGGTCGTTTCATTTCCATGGTTTGTGGACGAGGAAAGTGATCTAACAAACACTATATACAATTTATAATGATTAAACCAAAGGTGAGAACTCCTTACTAAAAATTCTGCATAGTTATTTATTTATTTTCATAATTGGAAAATATATAGAATGAATCTTCTAAACCTGTATAGAAGGCTGCCCATGTAGAAAAGAGAGCACTCGAGTTTGCAAAGTGAAACAAACTACGAGTCAGTCATGGGACTGGTATGAGAAATCTTACTTAACCTATTTAATAATAAGGCTAATCACAGGACCACGCCGCTAACGCGGGACGGGTTTACTCCATTGGATTGCTAGTGCATAAACAACAACCATATATAAACTTATCAATCTACAATGCATCATACAACATGCAAATCCTTATTCTACCCATTTAGGATTAATCCCTAAACTTAGATTTCAAAATCCAATTCACTTTACATAAATTATTTCTTTGGACTTTATTTCCCGATTTCTTTTATTTCAAATCATTTGAAATATATATCTAGCTTTTACAATAAAGTAGATTTCACTTCGGGATTTCAAAACAAAACATTTGGAAATATGAAGTCCAAAATGTAACAATGTATACAAACAAGTATGCAACTAAATATTGATCATGTTCCCTCAGGATCGGGAAGTACGCACCATAACCAAACCAATATATATATATTGAAAATTTATATATATATATATATATATATATATATATATATATATATATACGTGTGTGTGTGTGCACCTAACGGCTACACTGACAATGCACCATCCCACCAATCAAGGAAGACATGCATGCCTTGCACTGTTAGTCAATTTCAGGTCACCCGCATCTTCAGCCACATACTTGATAAATCATTTTATATCCCTAAGTAGGGAAAATCATTTCACAACATAATCACAAGTAAATCAAATCTATATAGATTTTTACTTATAAATCATTTTCGAAATCATCGGGTATAGTCCTCGAAATCCTTTCTGTTTTGTAAAACATTTTATAAAACATTCCCTATCCAAAATCGGGAATACTATTCTTTTTTACTTAAGAAATCACTTTTCAAAATCATTCATTAATTTTGAAATAAACAACATCGCTAACCACCTTATAGTCAAACCGTGAAGTGTTTCACAAGGTGTTAGTATACATATATTCTGCCCACCTAATGCTAAATGTAAAAACATATTTTGCTCATAAACTGGTCGAGCACAATCCAAACAGTCAATCCATCACAATCAATATCAGCAACCAAGTGTATTTGGTTCAATCACATTTCATGTTTTACATATACAATAAAAAGGGAATTTTTATTGTAAACATATTTTCTATGTTGCTTATGACAAATAAAAAAGAAAGATTTTTATTGTCATAACATTCTTTATGTTGAACATGTTCTATATTTTCTAATGACAAAATAAAAAGACAATTTTGTCTACCTGACATGTTATATAATTCTAATGACAAAATAAAAGATAATTTTGTCTACATGACATATTATATAATTCTAATGTCAAAATGAAAGGTAATTTTGTCTACAAAACATGTTATATAATTCTAATGACAAAATAAAAGATAATTTTGTCTATAAAACATGTTATATCATTCTAATGACAAAATAAAAGAATTATTTACATAACACTTTCCTATGTTCTCTATTGACAAATAAAAAGAGGTTTTACTTGCATAACATGTTCTACATTTCTAATGTCATATAAAAAGAAGTATTTATTTTCATGACATTTTCTATGTTGCGAATGACAAATAAAAAGGATATTTTTATTTGTATACAAATTCCTATCTTTAACATAACAAATAAAAGTGAATATTTATTTGTACACAAATTTCAATCTTTTAATATGACAAATAAATGTGAATACTTATTTGTTAACATATCTCTATTTCAAAACAATGATCATTTTTACATATTCTATTTATACAATAAAAATGTGATTTTTATTCTTAACATATTTTTATTTTCTATAATGATCATTTTTACTCTTTTCTTATATACAATAAGAATGAGAATATTTACTGTTAACATATCTTCATTTCAAACAAATGAACATTTTTAATCCTTTCTACATATACAATAAAAATGTAAATTTTATCATAAACATATTTTCATTTCAAACAGATGAACATTTACAATCTTTTCTACATATACGATAAAATGTAAATTTTATTGTTAACATATTTTCATTTAAAACAAATGAACATTTACAATCTTTTCTACATATACGATAAAATATAAATTTTATCGTTGACATCATTTAACAATTCTAATTTGTTAAACATGACAATTATATTTTGTCCATTCTAAATAAACACAAAATGACATTTATAATTTGTCCATTCTAATTAAACACAAAATGACATTTATATCTTGTCCATTCTAATTAAACACAAAAGGACATTTATAATTTGTCCATTCTAATTAAACACAAAATGACATTTATAATTTGTCCATTCTAATTAAACACAAAATGACATTTATAATTTGTCCATTCTAATTAAACACAAAACGACATTTATAATTTGTCCATTCTAATTAAACACAAAATGACATTTATATTTTGTCCATTCTAATTAAACACAAAATGACATTTATATTTTGTCATTTCTATATTTGACATTCTAATTAAACACAAAATGACATTTATATTTTGTCAATTCTAATTAAACACAAAATGACATATATTATTTTGTCATTTCTATATTTGATATTCTAATTAAACACACAATCGAATCTTGACAGTGTATATAAAAATTTCCAATGCAACAATAATTAATTTTAATTTTTTTAAATAAGAAATCTCACAGTGGTAATTATTCCTTTTGAATTTGTAGATAGCTCCGTTTCAGATCTGGTTTGTTTCATCGTGAAGCTCTCATTTTTCTGATTCCAATGCAACTGAGTTTGCTGAATTTGGATCTCGTATGGAATAGTTATGATGTTACAAACATTTTACATTAATTAAAATAATTAAACTATAATTAAATTCAATAACTACATCATTACTTCATGTTAATTCATCTTCCACATCGTTCGTTACTCAAGACATCGGCCCCTTTTCAAACCCAACTTCGACCTTGCCATACCCAGAACGCACGCCAACCGGAGCCACTTGAACCTGATCCACCATCGCCAATTAGAAGCATCTCATTTAGACAAAGATTTTTGCAGTTATTTGTGTTTGATAATATTGCGTGAGGGAGAAGGAATTTTTGGATTTGTTTTGGAAAATAATGGCCATTGAAGAAGGTAAGTGGCGGCGACTCATGATATGAATTAGGGTTTTGTAATTGTTAGGTTATTTATTGTAGCGACCCGGAATTTCGACACTCGAATTCAGATACTAACACATCCCGTATCCAAACTCAATCATCGAAATCCCAGAAAGCTAATAGAAAGAAGTTAGAGGATGAGAAGAGAAAGAAATATTAGAATAGAAGAATAAGAAGATCAGAGTCTCACAGCGGAATGGACAAAATATAATAATCAATAATACTTAAAAAAAAGAACTGTATATTACATCAGAGTATACATCCAGATCAATACAACACACAGCGGAAATAAAATAGTACCAGTATATATGGAATACGTCTCGACTTCAACTCCTTCTCTGAATCTCCAGCGAAATCTAACCTGTAAAGATACTCGGTCTGACCCGAGCACATTTGAAGCAAAGCAAAATTCACCTGGATCAGTCTGGAATACTTTCAGTGATAAATTCATAACACAAACAACTTGCTTAACTTTGAAATCCTTTTTGAAATAAGACGGTTTTTACCTTACTACAACCCAAAACATTTTGGGATCAATATCTTCTTCTGATATTATAATTGTGTCTAAATACAAGTAGATAGAATCTGTAACAACCCGCAAAATGCGAGCCAGTTTGAAATTTTTATTTTGGCAATTTTAGCGAATTTTGAATATTTAAAATGAATTATTTTAAATAATATCGACGAGAAATTTATTTTGAATATAATTAGGTCGTATATAATATATACGTCGTCGTTAGAATATAAATATTTATATATAATTATAAATAGAATTGAAAATGGCGCGGTAGTTCGATAATTTGATTTCAAACTTCAATTGAATGTACCGGGGGCAAAACAATCCGGATTTTAGTGAAACCAAAAATATTAGAATCTAATAGTGAATATCTTTCCAACGAATCCGAAAAATCGAAATTACATGGCGGGAATCAAAAGATACGTCCAGTTTAAAATTAGAAATAGTCGCTGTGGAATTTTTATATATTTTTATATATATAAGGCCCTTAAAAATAGCAATTTTGCAAACGACCTCGGATTTCGACGAAACCAGTTGGGTCCGCGGTGTCAAATTATTGCTAGATTCCAAATTTCATAATTTTCTGAATCAATATGTGAGCGTGGCAGAGGAAAACGCGTTTGACCAGTTTCAGTTGATTTTAATCGACTGGAAAATGGCCATTTTTCTAACGGTCTCAGAATTCGACGAAACTAGTTTTGATAGGACCGTATCGTCAATACGAAGCTAGAAAATATTTTTTGGGAATTTTTCGAGCTAGTATGCGACCCCGGTAATTTGAAATGTACGTTTAAAATTCCATAAAGTGTTTTAAATGTAAATTTAATGGAAACTGATTGTAACAGCCGAATCAGCCTACGATACATATCCCATTGTGTTCGGAATGGGGGTAATTAGCTATGGACGACAGACGGTAGGCCTCGTTTAGAGGTCGTATGAAAAAGTCAACTTTAATTGAATAATAATAAAATAAAATAAAATAAATTATTATATATTCCTACCCTCCACTCTCTCTCCTCTCATTCTTCAGATCGATTAAAACGAAAAAAAGAAAAAACGTGCGCTGCCTACTTCCACGCCGTCGTCCCTCCTCCATCACCGGCGCCTGCCTCCATCGCGACCCCCAAACTCCGACGAGCCCCTCCAGTCACCCCACCGCCTCCTCCTTCCTTCTTCCGCTCCCCTTTCTTCATTAAACCCGAACCCTAACCGCCCTCAACACTAAAACCCGTCGCCCAGGCCAATACTCCTCCACCGTCGGCCACAGTCGCGACCCCCCCTTTCAGCTCTGCCGCCAAGCAGAAACCCCCCCCCCAAGTCGTCGATCACTGTAAGCTTCCACCCCTTTTATTTTATTTATTTATTTTCATTTATCTGTAAAAATTTTTGTGATATTAAAAACAGGATTTTGTGATGTTAAAAACTGAATTTTAATTTATTTAAAAACTGAATTTTATTTTGTTTAAAAATATGATTTTTATATTTTTAAAGTAGTAAAAATATAATCTTTTATATTGCAGAAAATATAAAAATATGATTTTTATATTTTTAAAGTATTAAAAATATGATTTTTATATTTTTAAAGTAGTAAAAATATAATCTTTTATATTGCAGAAAGATAAAAATATGATCTTTGCATAGTAGGAATTATAAAAATATAATCTTTATGAGATATAGATGTTAAAACATGATAAGGCGATATTTTTATAAAGGTGAAAGATCTAATTTTTGAAAAGGCGGAAACTTTATATAGAAAATAGCGTGATAAAAATATAATTTTTATCTATATAGCAAGAGAAATATAGTTTTTATATATTGAACTTCGAAAGAAAAATATAGTTTTTATATATTGAACTTCGAAAGAAAAATATAGTTTTTATATATTGAACTTCGAAAGAAAAATATAGTTTTTATATATTGAACTTCGAAAGATAAATATAGTTTTTATATATTGAACTTCGAAAGAAAAATATGGTTTTTATATATTGAACTTCGAAATAAAAATTCGATTTCTTATATATTGAATAGCGAGGTAAAAATGTGATTTTTACATATGTAGTGAAAGCGGACAACGATGGTGACAAAAAGGCGAAACGACGAAGACTTCCGCAAATGAAGTGCCGTGGAGCTAGGATAGCTATATGTGAGAATTTCTCACCTTTCAATTTATTTTTCTAGTTATATATATATATACTAGGATGCAGACGGTGCTCAGTAGCACCCGACACAATCGTCCACAGACCATGGACTTGTTTGTTTGGTTGCATAGATTAGTTGGATTATTTGATTGGAATTGAATTGTTTGGTGAAATGAATTGATTTGATGGATGTGTGAATGGCGTGGGCCTTCACTAGACCGGGGATAAGGCTAGGCCTTGTCCCGTTTCTAGTATCGTGCCGTTATGCCGCCGAAATTTTCTAAAATATGTTAGAAAATAAAAATATCATTTTATTGTGTAAATGAATTGAATAGAAATTCATATGTTGGAATAAAATGTTTTATCGTTAAAAATATAATTTTTAACGTGAATGTGAATAAATAAATATTCATTTACAAACCAGACGGTTTGTTTATGTACACCTATTTGAAGGACATTGATTGGGTCGATAAATTTTACACATCGCCCAACTGCACAAATAAAATCTGTGTTTGATTGTTTGAAACCCCACACGGGTGTTGGGATGAAATTTGAAGTTCACTCATCCTGATTGATTAAATATGTCGATCGATTGATTGACATGCTGTTATAAGCGTTAGATATCTTTATTTGATGCTTATACAGTGTAGTGCACTTTGGTTGATGGTTGATCATTTTTCAATGCTATTATATACATGTGTTGTATGAAAATCCATATAATTAATTTTATATGGTAATTGATTGGGCCTCATTCCAGTTTTGAAAAAGAAATATTTGAAAATAGAATATTTGAAAAAAAGAAATATTTGAAAAGAAATATTTGAGATAGAAATATTCGAAATAGAATATTTGAAAATAGAAACATATGAAGCCGTGTTGATTAGATTGACGCTATTCTGACGTAAACGATATTTATATCGGTTTTATTCATTTTGAAATGAATTGAATTGAAAGTGATTTCGAAATGAATTGAATTGTAAACGATTTCGAAATGAATTGAATTAAAAGCGATTTCGAAATGAATTGAATTGAAACCGAATTCAAATTGAATTGAAAGCGAATTGAAATGAATTCAAATTGAATTGAAATTTGAATTGAATAGAAATGAATTTTAAAACGAATTTATAAAGAAGAATTCAATTTAGATTTGAATTAAAATGGAAGTTGAAATTGCTTTTGAAACGAATTTAAAACTATTTATAAAATTCGTTTTAAATAGAAATCGACGAAATATATATTATATATATTATATATATAATATAATGGCCTGAATAGAACGCGCCGCGCCGCGGCAGTTCGTGAATTTCGACCATTTATTTCAAACGGACATTGCGGGAGATCCGACCGTCGGATTCTCCTAAAACCGGAACCGTTGGGTTCGTATCGAAAAGAGCTTTCTAACGAATATCAGAAATTAGAAATCTAACGGTTGGATTTGGAGTTACGTCCAAATCAAATTTGAAAAAGGTCGCTGTAAGTGCAGTTCGATGGCCGTTGATGGAAATCGACTGTACGGGCCTTGATAAAATTATTAAAAATAGCAATAATTTGTGTAAAATCATAAGAAATGATTTGTGAAGATTTTGGATGAAAAACTCCATATTTGAAGAGATAAAAATAGATTTTTATCGAAATGAACTAGTTTTGAACTAGAATTATAATTCTATTTATTTTTAAATAAATAAATTGAATTCGAAAAGGGTTTTGAAAATAACCAAAATTTCCGATGATTGCATTGGAGTGGAATTGAATCGAAATTGTCTTCGGAGTATTTCGATGTTGGAATTCGTGATTATACAGGTGTTGTTATGGAAATTTGAAAGATATATATTTATATCGTTATTTCCAATACGACATTTGTTAGTCGTAGAATTTGATATTGAATATAAGCTGATATATTTTCTATTCAGAGCCTTGTATTGAATATCGAATGTGATTTGGGTTTGTCGTGAATGGTGTCGTCACTAACACTGTTCTTGAGCCCAGTTGTGAAAAGATTAAATCTTTTTATTTAGATTTAATGAAATGTACCAATTAAATGATATTTAATTGGAATTGAATTGGTATTGATTTTTGGGTTTATCGTGAACCGTGTTTTTTTAAATAACACTTGTTCTTTAACCCGATAATTAATGGAATGATTTTTGGGTTTATCGTGAACAATGTTTTAAATAACACTTGTTCTTTAACCCGATAAATAATGAATGTGATTTTGGGTTTATCGTGAACCGTGTTTTAAATGACACGGATTCTTTAACCCAGTTAACGATTAAAACTGAGTGGAGTTTTAATGAATCTTTAATTAGATTGAAATGGTCGAAAATGGAGTATCACCAGTTTTGCTCCAGGCGATAGTTAAATCTTTAATTAGATTTGAACGTGAAATGGTAATTGAATTTACCGATAACACTGTGGTGTTAGATATGAAGTATTACTAGTTTTACTTCATGGGATGAATAGGTTGGGATTGGGAAATTAAAACAAATGATTACTTCGGTAAGGTTCGCTAATCCCGACTAGTTTGAATTGATATTCAAAAATAGATTAAAGAATAAATTTTAAAGAATTTATCGTTGATAAAATTAATGGGAACCTTTCCCTATGAATGTGAAATTTAGAAACTAACTGTCGGTTAGCCAAGCAGAATGGTTTTCTGGATATTGATCTGATGTTGGTTTCGGCCTTCGGGGTTAATGTTTGGGGAATTATTCTCTTGATTAATTTACGGTTAGTGACTAATGAATTGGAATGAGGCATATGTTGTGTTTGTGTAACACTTTTATAATATATACGCGAGTTATTCGGAAAGACCGGGTTTATCCCATTCTGAATAACTGATACGACGATAAGTCGAAGACGAAGACGGTGGTCGAAGACCGGAGGTCTTCACGTCGTTTGGGTAATTACTTGTAACGACCCGGATTTTGAGCGACTTTGGTTATCGACGTAAGCCCGACGTCGATAACCAAAACGTCGAAAAATCCTGGTAGTTAGTGAAAGAAATTAGAGGGTGAGGAAAGATAAGATAGAAAATTAGAATAGAAGAAGAAGAAGAACACAACACCAGAGTAACACGAATCTCACAGCGGAACGAATAACATATAATTCATAACATAACTTTGAAATACAAATCAGTACTTGAATATACATATCATTATCAAAGTACAACACTTACAACACAGCGGAAATAACTATAGCTATATGATCCTGAAGCCTCCTGCTCCAAGCTCTTCCAGTATATCTGTAAATCCCGACTACTTGACTGCCCGTACAAATTTAGGCACCCAAGAGTTTAGGGAAAACAACAAAGTAAACTCCGGGTCAGTCATGGGACTGGTGTGAGTAAAATAGTTTAAAACAGTTATACAGGTATATGATATCTCATAAGACCACGCCGCATAACGGAACGGGTTTTTCCCTTATGAGAATCCAAAATATCTTTATATCAAAAACCTTTTGATATTATAATAATGTCTATCAACCACAGTATATATATATAATCATCTAGCAGAAACGCTTTCATCTCACGTTCTACATATATAGTATACAATCAAAACCGCAAGCACGTATTGGGTAATGGATTTCCAACTATGACAAGGTATGGAATCACCTTTCGCTCGTGTACCTCTAGAGAGGAATACACTGGGTTCAACAAGAACATCTTGCAACCCGGCCACACATGACCGACCACTCATTTCGCTTGAGTGTATCGAATGTATATCACCAACAGTTGGGATCAGCAACCGTTTCCCGAATGGGACAGCATCAACAATAGATTTTTAGAAGTAAATGAAACTCTAGATCAGGTGATTATACACCCTACTTCGGTGCGACCGATTTAGCCATGCTGCCTGCCCGATTTCTGTCATTTACCGGATGATGAGGCTAGAAGCTACGCTTTATCATCATACCAGATTCACTTTGAATGCCACATCGTCAAATCCATCAAATCACCGATTTACGTCTACAACAATACATTATGTGTTAGCTAAAAGAAGTTTCCTCCTCCGCTTCCACTCTTGGTACAGTTGGAGAAATCAATATATGTGATCGTCTGGAAATACTTTGTCAAACATCCGTCCATACAAGTCATCCAGGAACAGGATGAACCGAAGGCACTATTCTGTAATAGGATAGCCCTTGCATAACTCCGTCTTCAATTTCCTTTGGCATATATGATTCGCAACGCTTATGCCAATACAGAGTGGTTCTTTAGATAATAATCCAACTGGTCTCCCCATATTAACAACGTTAAAATGGTCAAAACTTCGATAGTCTGTGATTTAACTATCGAATAAAAACAAGTGTGCAAACAACGATAATATTTCCCAATGGAAATTATATCGATCAAACATCATTTAACATTTATCTCTTTATTTCATTAATTTACTTATCTCCTATTTCCCTACGTTCAATATTCCTTATTTTCTAAATTGGGAAAATATACCTTATTAACAAATGGAAAACATTTCCATTTCTTGTTTTCTTTATTTGAAAACATTTCTGGTTTCTTCTTTGGAAAACATTTCCAAAGCTTCTTCATTGGACTTAGACAGATGTTTAAACAAACCATCGCGATGCCAATTCAAACCATTTCCTTTACTGCCGAACCTTAACTATTCCTTAGTTAAAACGAAGCCAATTAAGTTGGGGTAGAACTACCTCTCAGACCTTAACTGAACAACATTTCTAACTTTGAAATGGGCAAAGTTCACTTTGTATTCCATTTACTAACTTCCTTACTTAACCCTCCTTCGAATAGCTATATTCGATTTACTCTTTTCACTTAACTCTATTCGATTAACCCTTATCAATTAACTCTATTGGACTAACACTATTGGATTAACTCTATTTGACTAACGCTATTGATTTACTCATTTCGCTTAACTCCTTTCGAATAAACTATATTCGATAATTCCTTTTACTTCCTATTCGAATAACTATATTCGATTAACTCATTTGCTTTAACTCTAATCGATTAAACTACCATCGATTAGCTCCTTTCACTTTAACACTAATCGATTAAACTAACATCGATTAGTTCCTTTTACTTTAACACTAATCGATTAACTAACATCGATTAGTTCCTTTTACGTTATCACTAATCGATTAACTAACATCGATTAGTTCCCTTTACTTTATCACTAATCGATTGACTAACATCGATTAGTTTCTTTTGATAAACTACGTTTTCCGTTACAACTATTTCCTTTTTATAATGTTTACTTACCGTTACAAATATTTCCTATTTATAACTTTTATTTACCGTTACAAATATTTCCTATTTATAACTTCTATTTATTTTCTAAATAAATATTCCTTTTCTATTTCTATTTATTTTCTAAATAAATATTCCTTTTCTATTTCTATTTATTTTCTAAATAAATATTCCTTTTCTATTTCTATTTATTTTCTAAATAAATATTCCTTTTCTATTTCTATTTATTTTCTAAATAAATATTCCTTTTCTATTTCTATTTATTTTCTAAATAAATATTCCTTTTCTATTTCTATTTATTTTCTAAATAAATATTCCTTTTATAAAACCGTGTTCGTTTTATAAATAATTCCTTTTATAAAATCCTGTGATTTTATAAAATCCCTTTATTTCAATATACATTGAAATACTTCTTTTTACATCCCAGGGTCTTTTATGATATTTACAATATCGAATAACAATGATCAACATCATTCCAACACCCATAATCCATAACAGATTATATAACACATCATATATCACAATATATGAAAACAGTAAAATAAATGTTGAGGAATCCAGTTGGATTCCTCCAACCTGTTTCCCTGCATCACAGATGTTAAACAATATAGATAACATCACTTTTCAGTTCTATATGATATATTCTGTTAAACAGAATCAATATAGACAATTTAACTAACTGACTAGCAGTTCAATCAAACAGTCAACATACAGTAAATCAACCAATATCTAACAGTTCTAAAAATACAACATGAAATTATAAACTGTTCAAAGTTAGTGAGATTTACTCACTTTGGCAGTTCATCGTTAAAGAATGATAAACTGTTATTTGATTTGAATCAAACAATTTATTTCACCATAAATTCAAACGATCCCCAATCCACTTCCGGTCAGTCTCATTGCTTTGCTCCCGTCCATACGATCCCAACGGATCTTGTTTTGTCAAATTCTGATTACGTAGGCACAAGATATTAAAGTTACAAGATGGTATTCTGTTTTTAAGTTAAAATAAATGCAATATATTATTCGGTTGGGCTTCACCTTTCTTTTTCAGCCCATCCAAGCCCATGAAACCACAACCCGCACTTGTACAGCAATGTATCTCCTTCACTATCGAAAAATCTGCAGCTCTTCCTTTTCAAATGCCTACTTCTACTCCCCACGGCCTTATTAACATTATTAACAACATAATTAACCTTAATAACAATGTAAATAACAATTTCTTATCCACGTTTAATCCTTAACCCACTGAGCTGCCTGCTCCAAATCCCCTTCCTCCCTCCTAATCAATCCCGTATCCTTCAAAGCCATTGACGCCCCTTTTAATCCACCAGAACTCACTCAACTCTCCATTTAAATTCAAAATAAAATGTTCAAAATTCATATAATTGCTTCCACATCAACATCATACCAAAAAGATACATCTCGGCTTCCTCAATTGAAGTCCGTCAGCACCCCTGCGCTGTACAGAAAAAGCCGCGACATCCTCTAGTGCCAAATCCTCCCCAGTTTTGAACGAAGGTGCTATTTCATCTCCTCATTTCATTAACTAGCTCGAAATCCACCATTGAATCCTTAATCGAACCCAGTGGTCAACCCTAGCTGTTCCTCGCCCAACGCAGCAAATTTTCAGCGACAGCAAATAGGGATCGAATCATATAAAAGTGGTACAGGGTTCAAGAGCCCTCTCTTCTGATTTCAAAGAGCCTTGTCTCGAGATTTATAGCCATTAATTTCATTTGATTTTGATTTATGTGGATTTTCTTCCTTGCGTTTATTTTTGTGGTCAATGAGAATGTTGTTCTACGTCGTTTCTTAACTGATGAAGGTGTGGTCATGAATAGAGGGAACGTGGCCTCCTTAGATTCATACATTTAGGATATTTTACATTGATTAATTTATTCATTTTTAATCCTACGTTATGTGTATTTACCTTCTAAAAATCGTTACGATCACATAAGGTACCTAAAAATCACGAAACTGAACATGCAGCTACAGTTCGACATTACGGTCCCAACGAAACTGGTTTCGTCGAATTCCGACTTCGTATGCTCACACAGTGTATTTTTAACTGTCGAAATACTGACTGTTTCTCACTCTAAAAATCTGTACGACCACACAGTGACTCTAAAAATCACGAAACTTGACATCTGGCAATAATTTGACATTGCGGATCCAACAAAATTAGTTTCGTCGAATTCCGAGGTCGTTTGCAAAACTGGCTATTTTTAACGCTCTGAATGACCCATTTAAATATATAAATATATTTAAATATTATTAAATTAAATATAAATAAATTTATATTATCGTATATCTTCACATATGATATCGTCCAGCTCCAGAATATCATATCAGGATATACAGTATGATATTTCAGATTCCCGATTATCTCGATATTCAGTTTTACATTGAAAACCCTTTTATAACGTATATAAAGCGTTGCAAAATATAAAGGAATTTCATAGCGACTTTTCTGAAATTTGATTTGGACGTACATCAAAATCTACACGACGAAATCTCAATTTTTCTCTTCCACTAGAAAGATATACTCCACCAGCTCCACGCGTTTCTTGTTTCACAGAAATCCGGCTTAAAACGAATCCTGTGCATTCAGTTGAAGTTCGAATCGCCAATTTTCGAACTGCAGCGCCATTTCGAGCTCGGTTTTTATTATAATATAAATATACGTTCAACTGTCGACAATTGAATATATTCGTTATTCAAATTCAATTCCAAGCTGAATTACATATCACAGATGATCCGGTTCACACCATATTGCCATTTCAACCAATTCTGATTATTTCAAAATTAAATATATTATTTAATTTATTATTTTAATTAAATACTCACCATTATTTAATTCCACGATCATTTAATTCACTATATCACCATTTATATAATCAAATAAACTAATTAACATACCTTTGCCAGTGCGGGTCATTACAATCTTCCCCACTTAAAATAATTTCGTCCTCGAAATTGCTAAAAGGTAGAGAACGACCCTATCGACTGGTTAGAACATATTTGTTCACTTTTTATCTTCAGTTTCAACTGAACCAATTTAATTTCAATTAAAATATTAATTAATTCTTATCGACGAAAATTTTCAAAAATCCTGAAAATTTTCTAACACCTTAACTCTTCGAAGAATTTCGCCAGCACCTCCTTTGTATTGGTCAATACGTCAAACCACCGCTCGCCTCTCTGGGCCATCTCCATCCCAAAAGAAAATCAAACAGCCAAGCGGCTTGCCAATTCGGCTCATCAAAATCTCATACCATATGAATTATAAACTTGTACCTTTTTGTCGGGCATATCAATTCTGTCACTTCCATATGCTATCAACTCAGCATATACCAATGTTATCCCAATCAAATTCTAGAATCACTTTTATTTTCAACACAACCGTTCGTGTTATATCCAAGCTAAATATCATTTCAAACTCGAGTTTCTCCTCGATTCCCAACTCTTATCTTGATTATCACATTACACTTCATATTTGAATCTCACAATCCAATTGGTCTTGATATCATTCTAATTCAATCTCAGTTACCACTTAACTGAATTTACTTTAATTCAAACTTGCTTTCACAAATTTCTGTTAAATTTGTTTTTAACTCAAACAGTCCTTCCCTGTGAGTTTTTAAACAGATTACTTTTTCAAAAATCAAATTTTCCTTTTTGAAATCCAACTGAGCCCATAATCAATATTCCATTAGTTAAATCACTTCTCTACTTCTTTATCAATATTTGTTAACCAAATATTTTCAATAACCATATTGGCCTTTCATGTTATTTGGAAAACATTTCCGAATATCGCCTTCCTTTATTTTCTAAACTTTTTTAGAAAATACATGCTATTTATATTTGGAAAATACTCCAATTACTTGTCTCTTTTCCGATCTCGTTTATTTCTATACTTAGGAAATGTTTAACATCTATTTCCAAGCTTACACTTATTTGGGTTAAAACGGATGTTGTGTAAAACATCATTACGACAATCCAAATACTATATTCAACTAACTTTTATTCAACATTGATCTTCGAGCCTGAAATCTTACTATTTATTTGTTAATAATGAAATCAATCAAGTTGGGGTATAACTACCTCTCAGACCTTGACTGAATAACATTTATAACGTCAAAACAGATATGACTACTTACTCGTATAATCAATACCATACAACTACTTATTCACCTTTACTCACGTCTACACTTTCTCTTTCTATTCTTACTAGATTTTATTCTTATACTTCCTTTTTGATTTTACTATTCTATTTCTAAGTTCATTTCCTTATCGACTTCTATATATATCGATACGTTGATTTCTAACTATCAAATTATCTTAAAAATATTCTAACTCCTTAAATTCCCGGAAAAATTCGCCATAACCTCCTTTGTACCAGGAGCATCGGGAAAATCCCCAAACTGCCACACAGGCCTTCTCCAATCAAAAAGAAAAAGAAAAGTCAAGCGGCTAGCCGATACGGCGCATAAAATCTCATATATGAATTAAATACATACCTTTCGTCGAGCATTCTATCTATTTCACTTCTATACTATATTCCAACCCTGTCTCATGTATATCCACACATTTCTAATTCATTCCAACTTAATCCAATCGTTTAACTTATTCCGTTAAGTGATTTTCAAATTACTGGTTTTCCCATTTCACCTTCATATTTGAGTATAACATGTTCAAATATATTTTAACTTGTTTATCAACTAATTGAATTCCATTTCAATTTTATTTGAATCCTCTACATTCAAATTTCATTTCACTTTCGATATTCAAATCCTATATTTGAAATCTCTTATATTTTCTATATCCAAACGCCATTTGAATTTTTTATTTTCAAATTCTATATCACTTCTATTGAGTTTCATATATTCAAACTCCCTTTGAATTTCTATATTCAATTCCTATTTGAATTTCTCTTTATTCAAATTCTATTTATTCAAATCCTATATTCAAACTCCATTGAATTATATATTCCAATTTCCATTTCAACTCTATTTGAATTCTATGTTCAAATTCCATTATTACTCTATATGAATTCTATATTCAATTTTCCATTATTTAAATCTTCTTTATTCAAATCTCATTTGAATTTCTATATTCAAATCCCCTTTGAATTTTCTTTATTCAAATTCTATGTTTGAATTTCCTTTATTCAAATTTCTTTAAATAAGTCTTGATTTCAATTCCTTTTGAAATCGATATTTCTACCTTTGGAAAATAGATTTCCCTTTCAATTTCACACTTGTATTTTATTTCTGAATTATCCAATGATAATTCTCTTCACTTCATTTTATAAACTTCGTTTATAAAGGAACTTCTCGTTTTATTTCTTTTAAAACGAGTTAATATTTCAAATCTATTTCAAAGTTCAAATTCTATAATTTAAATCCCACTTTGAAATTTAACACACTTGTCTTTCCCAAAACAAATTCAAAACAGTATCTCTGGTAGTAATTCGTCACTTACAACTCGAAAATGAATACTGATGATGCAGCTGTCATCATCAGAATCTATTTTCCAGCGATCGAAGTGAGTTCAATACTATAAAACCATTTTTAACCCTTTCCACTTTGAAATTCATTTCAAAATATAATTCACACTACTTGTAAAACAATTTAAAATCTCCCAGGATCTTGAATTTTCCTTATTTTCAATCCTAATCCATTTACAAACACTTATCCAATTCTCCAGAGTTTTAATTCAATTTCTGGTTTAAATTTCAGATTTAACTCATCTGATTTCCACGTATTTCACTTACATGAATTCCGATTGGTTATTTACATAACCATTTTACTTTATAATCTTACTCGATTATAATAACAACCAATATATCCAATATATTTAAAATATACGTTGGGTAAACTATTTCGTTTACCCTCTTTTCAAAACATACCATGATGGTTCATCGTATTCAAGTGTTTAGTAACTCCTACCGATACAGTGGATCAAACTGATCGACCAGAACTCATAAACTACTCAACCAATAAATCTTCATAATATAAAATTATTTTTATATCATATACAAATACGTTCACTCGTATATATACACTCAATCTCAGTCTAGGGTATTACTAACCCTATCTCTACCGAGTCACGCCACAGAGCCAAGTAATTCTTAACTTAAGCTCTGATACCAACTGTAACGACCCGGATTTTGAGCGACTTTGGTTATCGACGTAAGCCCGACGTCGATAACCAAAACGTCGAAAAATCCTGGTAGTTAGTGAAAGAAATTAGAGGGTGAGGAAAGATAAGATAGAAAATTAGAATAGAAGAAGAAGAAGAACACAACACCAGAGTAACACGAATCTCACAGCAGAACGAATAACATATAATTCATAACATAACTTTGAAATACAAATCAGTACTTGAATATACATATCATTATCAAAGTACAACACTTACAACACAGCGGAAATAACTATAGCTATATGATCCTGAAGCCTCCTGCTCCAAGCTCTTCCAGTATATCTGTAAATCCCGACTACTTGACTGCCCGTACAAATTTAGGCACCCAAGAGTTTAGGGAAAACAACAAAGTAAACTCCGGGTCAGTCATGGGACTGGTGTGAGTAAAATAGTTTAAAACAGTTATACAGGTATATGATATCTCATAAGACCACGCCGCATAACGGAACGGGTTTTTCCCTTATGAGAATCCAAAATATCTTTATATCAAAAACCTTTTGATATTATAATAATGTCTATCAACCACAGTATATATATATAATCATCTAGCAGAAACGCTTTCATCTCACGTTCTACATATATAGTATACAATCAAAACCGCAAGCACGTATTGGGTAATGGATTTCCAACTATGACAAGGTATGGAATCACCTTTCGCTCGTGTACCTCTAGAGAGGAATACACTGGGTTCAACAAGAACATCTTGCAACCCGGCCACACATGACCGACCACTCATTTCGCTTGAGTGTATCGAATGTATATCACCAACAGTTGGGATCAACAACCGTTTCCCGAATGGGACAGCATCAACAATAGATTTTTAGAAGTAAATGAAACTCTAGATCAGGTGATTATACACCCTACTTCGGTGCGACCGACTTAGCCATGCTGCCTGCCCGATTTCTGTCATTTACCGGATGATGAGGCTAGAAGCTACGCTTTATCATCATACCAGATTCACTTTGAATGCCACATCGTCAAATCCATCAAATCACCGATTTACGTCTACAACAATACATTATGTGTTAGCTAAAAGAAGTTTCCTCCTCCGCTTCCACTCTTGGTACAGTTGGAGAAATCAATATATGTGATCGTCTGGAAATACTTTGTCAGACATCCGTCCATACAAGTCATCCAGGAACAGGATGAACCGAAGGCACTATTCTGTAATAGGATAGCCCTTGCATAACTCCGTCTTCAATTTCCTTTGGCATATATGATTCGCAACGCTTATGCCAATACAGAGTGGTTCTTTAGATAATAATCCAACCGGTCTCCCCATATTAACAACGTTAAAATGGTCAAAACTTCGATAGTCTGTGATTTAACTATCGAATAAAAACAAGTGTGCAAACAACGATAATATTTCCCAATGGAAATTATATCGATCAAACATCATTTAACATTTATCTCTTTATTTCATTAATTTACTTATCTCCTATTTCCCTACGTTCAATATTCCTTATTTTCTAAATTGGGAAAATATACCTTATTAACAAATGGAAAACATTTCCATTTCTTGTTTTCTTTATTTGAAAACATTTCTGGTTTCTTCTTTGGAAAACATTTCCAAAGCTTCTTCATTGGACTTAGACAGATGTTTAAACAAACCATCGCGATGCCAATTCAAACCATTTCCTTTACTGCCGAACCTTAACTATTCCTTAGTTAAAACGAAGCCAATTAAGTTGGGGTAGAACTACCTCTCAGACCTTAACTGAACAACATTTCTAACTTTGAAATGGGCAAAGTTCACTTTGTATTCCATTTACTAACTTCCTTACTTAACCCTCCTTCGAATAGCTATATTCAATTTACTCTTTTCACTTAACTCTATTCGATTAACCCTTATCAATTAACTCTATTGGACTAACACTATTGGATTAACTCTATTTGACTAACGCTATTGATTTACTCATTTCGCTTAACTCCTTTCGAATAAACTATATTCGATAATTCCTTTTACTTCCTATTCGAATAACTATATTCGATTAACTCATTTGCTTTAACTCTAATCGATTAAACTACCATCGATTAGCTCCTTTCACTTTAACACTAATCGATTAAACTAACATCGATTAGTTCCTTTTACTTTAACACTAATCGATTAACTAACATCGATTAGTTCCTTTTACGTTATCACTAATCGATTAACTAACATCGATTAGTTCCCTTTACTTTATCACTAATCGATTGACTAACATCGATTAGTTTCTTTTGATAAACTACGTTTTCCGTTACAACTATTTCCTTTTTATAATGTTTACTTACCGTTACAAATATTTCCTATTTATAACTTTTATTTACCGTTACAAATATTTCCTATTTATAACTTCTATTTATTTTCTAAATAAATATTCCTTTTCTATTTCTATTTATTTTCTAAATAAATATTCCTTTTCTATTTCTATTTATTTTCTAAATAAATATTCCTTTTCTATTTCTATTTATTTTCTAAATAAATATTCCTTTTCTATTTCTATTTATTTTCTAAATAAATATTCCTTTTCTATTTCTATTTATTTTCTAAATAAATATTCCTTTTCTATTTCTATTTATTTTCTAAATAAATATTCCTTTTATAAAACCGTGTTCGTTTTATAAATAATTCCTTTTATAAAATCCTGTGATTTTATAAAATCCCTTTATTTCAATATACATTGAAATACTTCTTTTTACATCCCAGGGTCTTTTATGATATTTACAATATCGAATAACAATGATCAACATCATTCCAACACCCATAATCCATAACAGATTATATAACACATCATATATCACAATATATGAAAACAGTAAAATAAATGTTGAGGAATCCAGTTGGATTCCTCCAACCTGTTTCCCTGCATCACAGATGTTAAACAATATAGATAACATCACTTTTCAGTTCTATATGATATATTCTGTTAAACAGAATCAATATAGACAATTTAACTAACTGACTAGCAGTTCAATCAAACAGTCAACATACAGTAAATCAACCAGTATCTAACAGTTCTAAAAATACAACATGAAATTATAAACTGTTCAAAGTTAGTGAGATTTACTCACTTTGGCAGTTCATCGTTAAAGAACGATAAACTGTTATTTGATTTGAATCAAACAATTTATTTCACCATAAATTCAAACGATCCCCAATCCACTTCCGGTCAGTCTCATTGCTTTGCTCCCGTCCATACGATCCCAACGGATCTTGTTTTGTCAAATTCTGATTACGTAGGCACAAGATATTAAAGTTACAAGATGGTATTCTGTTTTTAAGTTAAAATAAATGCAATATATTATTCGGTTGGGCTTCACCTTTCTTTTTCAGCCCATCCAAGCCCATGAAACCACAACCCGCACTTGTACAGCAATGTATCTCCTTCACTATCGAAAAATCTGCAGCTCTTCCTTTTCAAATGCCTACTTCTACTCCCCACGGCCTTATTAACATTATTAACAACATAATTAACCTTAATAACAATGTAAATAACAATTTCTTATCCACGTTTAATCCTTAACCCACTGAGCTGCCTGCTCCAAATCCCCTTCCTCCCTCCTAATCAATCCCGTATCCTTCAAAGCCATTGACGCCCCTTTTAATCCACCAGAACTCACTCAACTCTCCATTTAAATTCAAAATAAAATGTTCAAAATTCATATAATTGCTTCCACATCAACATCATACCAAAAAGATACATCTCGGCTTCCTCAATTGAAGTCCGTCAGCACCCCTGCGCTGTACAGAAAAAGCCGCGACATCCTCTAGTGCCAAATCCTCCCCAGTTTTGAACGAAGGTGCTATTTCATCTCCTCATTTCATTAACTAGCTCGAAATCCACCATTGAATCCTTAATCGAACCCAGTGGTCAACCCTAGCTGTTCCTCGCCCAACGCAGCAAATTTTCAGCGACAGCAAATAGGGATCGAATCATATAAAAGTGGTACAGGGTTCAAGAGCCCTCTCTTCTGATTTCAAAGAGCCTTGTCTCAAGATTTATAGCCATTAATTTCATTTGATTTTGATTTATGTGGATTTTCTTCCTTGCGTTTATTTTTGTGGTCAATGAGAATGTTGTTCTACGTCGTTTCTTAACTGATGAAGGTGTGGTCATGAATAGAGGGAACGTGGCCTCCTTAGATTCATACATTTAGGATATTTTACATTGATTAATTTATTCATTTTTAATCCTATGTTATGTGTATTTACCTTCTAAAAATCGTTACGATCACATAAGGTACCTAAAAATCACGAAACTGAACATGCAGCTACAGTTCGACATTACGGTCCCAACGAAACTGGTTTCGTCGAATTTCGACTTCGTATGCTCACACAGTGTATTTTTAACTGTCGAAATACTGACTGTTTCTCACTCTAAAAATCTGTACGACCACACAGTGACTCTAAAAATCACGAAACTTGACATCTGGCAATAATTTGACATTGCGGATCCAACAAAATTAGTTTCGTCGAATTCCGAGGTCGTTTGCAAAACTGGCTATTTTTAACGCTCTGAATGACCCATTTAAATATATAAATATATTTAAATATTATTAAATTAAATATAAATAAATTTATATTATCGTATATCTTCACATATGATATCGTCCAGCTCCAGAATATCATATCAGGATATACAGTATGATATTTCAGATTCCCGATTATCTCGATATTCAGTTTTACATTGAAAACCCTTTTATAACGTATATAAAGCGTTGCAAAATATAAAGGAATTTCATAGCGACTTTTCTGAAATTTGATTTGGACGTACATCAAAATCTACACGACGAAATCTCAATTTTTCTCTTCCACTAGAAAGATATACTCCACCAGCTCCACGCGTTTCTTGTTTCACAGAAATCCGGCTTAAAACGAATCCTGTGCATTCAGTTGAAGTTCGAATCGCCAATTTTCGAACTGCAGCGCCATTTCGAGCTCGGTTTTTATTATAATATAAATATACGTTCAACTGTCGACAATTGAATATATTCGTTATTCAAATTCAATTCCAAGCTGAATTACATATCACAGATGATCCGGTTCACACCATATTGCCATTTCAACCAATTCTGATTATTTCAAAATTAAATATATTATTTAATTTATTATTTTAATTAAATACTCACCATTATTTAATTCCACGATCATTTAATTCACTATATCACCATTTATATAATCAAATAAACTAATTAACATACCTTTGCCAGTGCGGGTCATTACATTACTGATGATCTTGATTGGGCTGTACACCCAAGAAGATGGAAACAGTTGGTGATCGTCCAGACGTACTTGGAGATCGATGGATATGCGGGGTACTAGGTGCCTCCGGTTTCGTTCAGACCCAGAACGGACTTGTAAATGGACTGTGTGTCTGACATTGGATTTTAGTCCGTGTGATTGATCTCTATTAAATATATATCTGTTTGGCGGCGGAGAATTTATTCTCTTGCTTAACGCCCTTCTCTGAGACGTACGAGCTCAGGGGTTATATATTGATGGATATCAAACGCATGGAGTGAATCGCCTGTGTGGCATGCCTAAGTGGCAATTGATCGAGGCTTCTGTTGAAAAGCAAAGTCTTGTGGTGATGATCAAAGCAAGGCCTTTGTGGCGTAGCTTTGTGTAACGGTTACTTCGCGTGTTTCACACCCGGTATGAACCAAAAACGGGAGACGGACCTCAGGGAGGGCATGCGTTTCCTTCTAGCTAAAAAGTGGCGTCAGTGGTTTTACACGCCCTGACGAGTTTGACTTATGTGGTTGTTGCTGTTGCGAGGCGCCTCGGATTGATCGGTCGTTCTCGAACCGATGGAGTCATTTGTTGTCTCATTGACACCCCAAAGGGTGGGGAAACGTAGTGTTCAGGCATTTTAATCCACATCGGTGGACCGGCCCTGACGATCCAAAGGCTTGACTGAGTACTTGCCTGAGACACGGGCTAGAGCGTCTCGAATCGGTTGAGGACTATCTTTTGCCTCGGTTCATAGACGGAAATCCAATTTCCAAATACGTGACATTTGCGGTTTTAGTTGTAATCCTATATATGGCGACATAGTGGGATGGGGCGCTCATGCCGCCTATGATTGATACTTATGATTTGAAGTTGTTTTATACACTATGCACTTATAATAGTATCAAATGATTTGTTTTAAAACGTATCAAGCATTCTTTGGCTGTTATAAGGGAAAACCCTATCCCCCGGCTTGCGTTTGCATTGTGTGATAGGACCTGGGTCTTATAACAGCTTCATTTTTCTTTATTTAGCATTGCGCTATTTGTTTTATGCACTGGTATTCTTGGGAGGAAACCCGTTCCGTGTTATACGGCGTGGTCCCTTGATTTACCTAATGATTTAAAATAAAGATTAATAACTGTTTTAGTTCTCACACCAGTCACATGACTGACCTGGAGTTTATTGTTTTAACCTAAACTCTGGGTGCCCTTATTTTGACACGGGCAGCTAGTAGTTTTGGTTTTGCAGATTTATATTCACAGGATCCTGGTTTACAGCTGGAACGATATCCGGAAAGCTTTGTATCCGTATATCTCTTCTAGTTGTGTATTGTATTATTTTCCGCTGCGATGTATTTAAATGTAATTTAAATCTCTGATATTTCTATGTAATATTCATTGTTACTCTGTATATTCTTGTATTCTGATGCATTGTGGTAATATACAATGAAATGTTCTTCTGTATGCGTTCTGTTTTGTCGTGTTCTCAAACGATAGGGCGTTTCGAACGGCCTGGATCGGTTTAGCGACTGGTTCGGACTGAGCGAAATTCCTTGCCGTCACAGTTGGTATCAGAGCTTTGGTTTACAAAGCAGAGAATAAGACACATTAGAACCTTACAAAAGAATTCATCAGATATTGGATTAGTAATATCCAACGGGAATGACTCGTTAGAAATGGGATCAGTAGCATCCTAGAACGGGTGTGAAGAGTATATTTTTCAAATGAAAACATTTTTGTTTTGAAAATTTAAATCAACTATTCGTATTTGATTATTTGTTTATATTGATTTTGGACGATTCAGTATATAAAGAATTTGCATATACGCCTTGCAAACGTATATCCAAAGTTTTAATATACTGGATAGATATGGAATCACATTCTAGTCGCCCGGAGATGGTACTGATGATTGTCATGACATCATCAGTATTTATGTTCGTGTTTCGAAGCTGTGATTTTCTATATATTTCCATTAGGCTGGTGTGAGAACCAAAACTTATATATAGCTACAATACATTGTTGTGATTTGGCATCAAAAATCTGATTTTTGACTATGTATCAAAGTTATGAATTTGAAACTCTAATGCACTAATTGATTGATGTTTGTGTTGTTTGTTTATTTGTTTGATAATTTTGAACCATTTAGCCTAATTGAATCAAATATTGAATCGTATTTAAATTGGTTGCATTTGCTTGCATATGCATATACTTACATTGAACAGGTCATAGCAAGGAGGCTAGAGCAGAGAATAAAATTTGTTTGCCCGACAAATAGGTACATGTTTACTACATAATTTCCTGTTTTGTTTGGGTGATGATGATTTTGTGAGCCTATTGGCTAGCCGCTTGGCTTTTTCTTTTTCTTTTTGAGATCTGAAGGACCGGGGAAGCTATTTGAAATTCGCCGATGCTCCCGGTGCAGGGGAGGTTATGGCGAAATTTTTCGAAAATTTAGGGTGTTAGCCAAATTTTTGAAATTTTGGAAAATTCTCAGAAACTGAAAAGTTGGAGAATGGAAGCCAGATCGAACGTAGGGTTGATTAATCAAACCACTTTCGACTTTGTTCCTTTTCGGGGACGAAAAGTTTTAAGTGGGGGAGATTGTAACAACCCGCAAAATGCGAGCCAGTTTGAAATTTTTATTTTGGCAATTTTAGCGAATTTTGAATATTTAAAATGAATTATTTTAAATAATATCAACGAGAAATTTATTTTGAATATAATTAGGTCGTATATAATATATACGTCGTCGTTAGAATATAAATATTTATATATAATTATAAATAGAATTGAAAATGGCGCGGTAGTTCGATAATTTGATTTCAAACTTCAATTGAATGTACCGGGGGCAAAACAATCCGGATTTTAGTGAAACCAAAAATATTAGAATCTAATAGTGAATATCTTTCCAACGAATCCGAAAAATCGAAATTACATGGCGGGAATCAAAAGATACGTCCAGTTTAAAATTAGAAATAGTCGCTGTGGAATTTTTATATATTTTTATATATATAAGGCCCTTAAAAATAGCAATTTTGCAAACGACCTCGGATTTCGACGAAACCAGTTTTGTTGGGTCCGCGGTGTCAAATTATTGCTAGATTCCAAATTTCATAATTTTCTGAATCAATATGTGAGCGTGGCAGAGGAAAACGCGTTTGACCAGTTTCAGTTGATTTTAATCGACTGGAAAATGGCAATTTTTCTAACGGTCTCAGAATTCGACGAAACTAGTTTTGATAGGACCGTATCGTCAATACGAAGCTAGAAAATATTTTTTGGGAATTTTTCGAGCTAGTATGCGACCCCGGTAATTTGAAATGTACGTTTAAAATTCCATAAAGTGTTTTAAATGTAAATTTAATGGAAACTGATTGTAACAGCCGAATCAGCCTACGATACATATCCCATTGTGTTCGGAATGGGGGTAATTAGCTATGGACGACAGACGGTAGGCCTCGTTTAGAGGTCGTATGAAAAAGTCAACTTTAATTGAATAATAATAAAATAAAATAAAATAAATTATTATATATTCCTACCCTCCACTCTCTCTCCTCTCATTCTTTAGATCGATTAAAACGAAAAAAAAAAAAAAAAACGTGCGCTGCCTACTTCCACGCCGTCGTCCCTCCTCCATCACCGGCGCCTGCCTCCATCGCGACCCCCAAACTCCGACGAGCCCCTCCAGTCACCCCACCGCCTCCTCCTTCCTTCTTCCGCTCCCCTTTCTTCATTAAACCCGAACCCTAACCGCCCTCAACACTAAAACCCGTCCCCCAGGCCAATACTCCTCCACCGTCGGCCACAGTCGCGACCCCCCCCCCCTTTCAGCTCCGCCGCCAAGCAGAAACCCCCCCCCCAAGTCGTCGATCACTGTAAGCTTCCACCCCTTTTATTTTATTTATTTATTTTCATTTATCTGTAAAAAAATTTGTGATGTTAAAAACAGGATTTTGTGATGTTAAAAACTGAATTTTAATTTATTTAAAAACTGAATTTTATTTTGTTTAAAAATATGATTTTTATATTTTTAAAGTAGTAAAAATATAATCTTTTATATTGCAGAAAAGATAAAAATATGATTTTTATATTTTTAAAGTATTAAAAATATGATTTTTATATTTTTAAAGTAGTAAAAATATAATCTTTTATATTGCAGAAAGATAAAAATATGATCTTTGCATAGTAGGAATTATAAAAATATAATCTTTATGAGATATAGATGTTAAAACATGATAAGGCGATATTTTTATAAAGGTGAAAGATCTAATTTTTGAAAAGGCGAAAACTTTATATAGAAAATAGCGTGATAAAAATATAATTTTTATCTATATAGCAAGAGAAATATAGTTTTTATATATTGAACTTCGAAAGAAAAATATAGTTTTTATATATTGAACTTCGAAAGAAAAATATAGTTTTTATATATTGAACTTCGAAAGAAAAATATAGTTTTTATATATTGAACTTCGAAAGATAAATATAGTTTTTATATATTGAACTTCGAAAGATAAATATAGTTTTTATATATTGAACTTCGAAAGAAAAATATGATTTTTATATATTGAACTTCGAAATAAAAATTCGATTTCTTATATATTGAATAGCGAGGTAAAAATGTGATTTTTACATATGTAGTGAAAGCGGACAACGAAGGTGACAAAAAGGCGAAACGACGAAGACTTCCGCAAATGAAGTGCCGTGGAGCTAGGATAGCTATATGTGAGAATTTCTCACCTTTCAATTTATTTTTCTAGTTATATATATATATATATATACTAGGATGCAGACGGTGCTTAGTAGCACCCGACACAATCGTCCACAGACCATGGACTTGTTTGTTTGGTTGCATAGATTAGTTGGATTATTTGATTGGAATTGAATTGTTTGGTGAAATGAATTGATTTGATGGATGTGTGAATGGCGTGGGCCTTCACTAGACCGGGGATAAGGCTAGGCCTTGTCCCGTTTCTAGTATCGTGCCGTTATGCCGCCGAAATTTTCTAAAATATGTTAGAAAATAAAAATATCATTTTATTGTGTAAATGAATTGAATAGAAATTCATATGTTGGAATAAAATGTTTTATCGTTAAAAATATAATTTTTAACGTGAATGTGAATAAATAAATATTCATTTACAAACCAGACGGTTTGTTTATGTACACCTATTTGAAGGACATTGATTGGGTCGATAAATTTTACACATCGCCCAACTGCACAAATAAAATCTGTGTTTGATTGTTTGAAACCCCACACGGGTGTTGGGATGAAATTTGAAGTTCACTCATCCTGATTGATTAAATATGTCGATCGATTGATTGACATGCTGTTATAAGCGTTAGATATCTTTATTTGATGCTTATACAGTGTAGTGCACTTTGGTTGATGGTTGATCATTTTTCAATGCTATTATATACATGTGTTGTATGAAAATCCATATAATTAATTTTATATGGTAATTGATTGGGCCTCATTCCAGTTTTGAAAAAGAAATATTTGAAAATAGAATATTTGAAAAAAAGAAATATTTGAAAAGAAATATTTGAGATAGAAATATTCGAAATAGAATATTTGAAAATAGAAACATATGAAGCCGTGTTGATTAGATTGACGCTATTCTGACGTAAACGATATTTATATCGGTTTTATTCATTTTGAAATGAATTGAATTGAAAGTGATTTCGAAATGAATTGAATTGTAAACGATTTCGAAATGAATTGAATTAAAAGCGATTTCGAAATGAATTGAATTGAAACCGAATTCAAATTGAATTGAAAGCGAATTGAAATGAATTCAAAATGAATTGAAATTTGAATTGAATAGAAATGAATTTTAAAACGAATTTATAAAGAAGAATTCAATTTAGATTTGAATTAAAATGGAAGTTGAAATTGCTTTTGAAACGAATTTAAAACTATTTATAAAATTCGTTTTAAATAGAAATCAACGAAATATATATTATATATATTATATATATAATATAATGGCCTGAATAGAACGCGCCGCGCCGCGGCAGTTCGTGAATTTCGACCATTTATTTCAAACGGACATTGCGGGAGATCCGACCGTCGGATTCTCCTAAAACCGGAACCGTTGGGTTCGTATCGAAAAGAGCTTTCTAACGAATATCAGAAATTAGAAATCTAACGGTTGGATTTGGAGTTACGTCCAAATCAAATTTGAAAAAGGTCGCTGTAAGTGCAGTTCGATGGCCGTTGATGGAAATCGACTGTACGGGCCTTGATAAAATTATTAAAAATAGCAATAATTTGTGTAAAATCATAAGAAATGATTTGTGAAGATTTGGGATGAAAAACTCCATATTTGAAAAGATAAAAATAGATTTTTATCGAAATGAACTAGTTTTGAACTAGAATTATAATTCTATTTATTTTTAAATAAATAAATTGAATTCGAAAAGGGTTTTGAAAATAACCAAAATTTCCGATGATTGCATTGGAGTGGAATTGAATCGAAATTGTCTTCGGAGTATTTCGATGTTGGAATTCATGATTATACAGGTGTTGTTATGGAAATTTGAAAGATATATATTTATATCGTTATTTCCAATACGACATTTGTTAGTCGTAGAATTTGATATTGAATATAAGCTGATATATTTTCTATTCAGAGCCTTGTATTGAATATCGAATGTGATTTGGGTTTGTCGTGAATGGTGTCGTCACTAACACTGTTCTTGAGCCCAGTTGTGAAAAGATTAAATCTTTTTATTTAGATTTAATGAAATGTACCAATTAAATGATATTTAATTGGAATTGAATTGGTATTGATTTTTGGGTTTATCGTGAACCGTGTTTTTTTAAATAACACTTGTTCTTTAACCCGATAATTAATGGAATGATTTTTGGGTTTATCGTGAACAATGTTTTAAATAACACTTGTTCTTTAACCCGATAAATAATGAATGTGATTTTGGGTTTATCGTGAACCGTGTTTTAAATGACACGGATTCTTTAACCCAGTTAACGATTAAAACTGAGTGGAGTTTTAATGAATCTTTAATTAGATTGAAATGGTCGAAAATGGAGTATCACCAGTTTTGCTCCAGGCGATAGTTAAATCTTTAATTAGATTTGAACGTGAAATGGTAATTGAATTTACCGATAACACTTTGGTGTTAGATATGAAGTATTACTAGTTTTACTTCATGGGATGAATAGGTTGGGATTGGGAAATTAAAACAAATGATTACTTCGGTAAGGTTCGCTAATCCCGACTAGTTTGAATTGATATTCAAAAATAGATTAAAGAATAAATTTTAAAGAATTTATCTTTGATAAAATTAATGGGAACCTTTCCCTATGAATGTGAAATTTAGAAACTAACTGTCGGTTAGCCAAGCAGAATGGTTTTCTGGATATTGATCTGATGTTGGTTTCGGCCTTCGGGGTTAATGTTTGGGGAATTATTCTCTTGATTAATTTACGGTTAGTGACTAATGAATTGGAATGAGGCGTATGTTGTGTTTGTGTAACACTTTTATAATATATACGCGAGTTATTCGGAAAGACCGGGTTTATCCCATTCTGAATAACTGATACGACGATAAGTCGAAGACGAAGACGGTGGTCGAAGACCGGAGGTCTTCACGTCGTTTGGGTAATTACTGATGATCTTGATTGGGCTGTACACCCAAGAAGATGGAAACAGTTGGTGATCGTCCAGACGTACTTGGAGATCGATGGATATGCGGGGTACTAGGTGCCTCCGGTTTCGTTCAGACCCAGAACGGACTTGTAAATGGACTGTGTGTCTGACATTGGATTTTAGTCCGTGTGATTGATCTCTATTAAATATATATCTGTTTGGCGGCGGAGAATTTATTCTCTTGCTTAACGCCCTTCTCTGAGACGTACGAGCTCAGGGGTTATATATTGATGGATATCAAACGCATGGAGTGAATTGCCTGTGTGGCATGCCTAAGTGGCAATTGATCGAGGCTTCTGTTGAAAAGCAAAGTCTTGTGGTGATGATCAAAGCAAGGCCTTTGTGGCGTAGCTTTGTGTAACGGTTACTTCGCGTGTTTCACACCCGGTATGAACCAAAAACGGGAGACGAACCTCAGGGAGGGCATGCGTTTCCTTCTAGCTAAAAAGTGGCGTCAGTGGTTTTACACGCCCTGACGAGTTTGACTTATGTGGTTGTTGCTGTTGCGAGGCGCCTCGGATTGATCGGTCGTTCTCGAACCGATGGAGTCATTTGTTGGCTCATTGACACCCCAAAGGGTGGGGAAACGTAGTGTTCAGGCATTTTAATCCACATCGGTGGACCGGCCCTGACGATCCAAAGGCTTGACTGAGTACTTGCCTGAGACACGGGCTAGAGCGTCTCGAATCGGTTGAGGACTATCTTTTGCCTCGGTTCATAGACGGAAATCCAATTTCCAAATATGTGACATTTGCGGTTTTAGTTGTAATCCTATATATGGCGACATAGTGGGATGGGGCGCTCATGCCGCCTATGATTGATACTTATGATTTGAAGTTGTTTTATACACTATGCACTTATAATAGTATCAAATGATTTGTTTTAAAACGTATCAAGCATTCTTTGGCTGTTATAAGGGAAAACCCTATCCCCCGGCTTGCGTTTGCATTGTGTGATAGGACCTGGGTCTTATAACAGCTTCATTTTTCTTTATTTAGCATTGCGCTATTTGTTTTATGCACTGGTATTCTTGGGAGGAAACCCGTTCCGTGTTATACGGCGTGGTCCCTTGATTTACCTAATGATTTAAAATAAAGATTAATAACTGTTTTAGTTCTCACACCAGTCACATGACTGACCTGGAGTTTATTGTTTTAACCTAAACTCTGGGTGCCCTTATTTTGACACGGGCAGCTAGTAGTTTTGGTTTTGCAGATTTATATTCACAGGATCCTGGTTTACATCTGGAACGATATCCGGAAAGCTTTGTATCCGTATATCTCTTCTAGTTGTGTATTGTATTATTTTCCGCTGCGATGTATTTAAATGTAATTTAAATCTCTGATATTTCTATGTAATATTCATTGTTACTCTGTATATTCTTGTATTCTGATGCATTGTGGTAATATACAATGAAATGTTCTTCTGTATGCGTTCTGTTTTGTCGTGTTCTCAAACGATAGGGCGTTTCGAACGGCCTGGATCGGTTTAGCGACTGGTTCGGACTGAGCGAAATTCCTTGCCGTCACAGAATCTAACAGAACGCTTGCATCTCATGCTCCATAAATATAGTATACAATCAAAACCGCAGGCGCTTATTGGAGATTGGATTCGGACTATGACAAGGTATGGAACCACCTGCCGATAGTGTATCTCTAGAGGCGAATACACTGGGTTCAACAAGAACGTCTTGCAACCCGGGCCACACATGACCGACCACTCATTTCTCTTGAGTGTATCGAATATATTGTCACCTCACGGCTGCGCAGCTACCGTTTTCCCGGGAGATACAGAAACAAAAAGAAGTAACAAATATGAATATTCTCTAGATGGTGACAATACACTCTAGTGGGTGCGACCCACATAGCCATGCTGCCTGCCCGATTTTTGTCATTTCCCGGTTGATGAGGCTTGAGGTTATAATCGACTTTTGAAACATCTGGCCATCGTTCACATCGTCCATACAAGTCATCCAGGAGCAAGATGAACCGAAGGCACCCTTCTACCACATCCTAGGAATCACCCTATAGATCAGTAGCGAGTAGTCCTTGCAATCTGTAGATTCCAATCACGACAGAATCATCGTTAACTCTGGGGATCGGCCAGAGGTGTTTAACAATAGTTCTTCCGTTCATGAAGATTTACGGTCTTTAATTGCTCCATCTTGATCAGCATCTTCGACGTATTCGTGTTAATTGGTCGGAATGGTTTTCGAATATAAATTCGATCCCGGTCTTTCCGTACCAATAACGTTGGGTCAGATTTTGATAGTCGGTTATTTAACTATCAAAATAAACAACCATAAAAATAAACATATCCATTGGTTTATTACACAGCATCACTTGGCCATTAATAATATATCAGTTGAAATACCAAAAATAATATATTGGTTTAATATATAATTATACTCAAATCCTTTTACTTATATACCTAGAAAATAACTTAAAATCATATCTAATTTAACCTTCAACTAATATTTCAAAACATTGCTATGACATTTCTTATTATCTTATCGATTCAACTTATCCTTCATAAATCAATCATTATGACATCTTTTTTTTGGCTTCGTTATTTGAACACCAAAATCACCACTCATCCTTTTAGAATAATCCCATTTAAATCTTATTTCAATACTTTGAAAGTACTGTTATGTTTCCACCAATCTCCTTTTTGTTTCTTTTATTATGGGGATATTATTTCATACCATCCAACCCCTTTTATTTCCTTTTATTTCGGAATCTCATTATATGTATTTCCAAATCCTTCAAATAATGTTACACTGTTATTTTCCCAAAATAATTTACTCTAACATCTTCACCATTACAACTAATATCATCCTTTGATAATCCTGAAGTTGTTCAAGTCGGGGTATTCTAATTACCTCTCAGACCTTAACAACAATGTTCTTATCGTCAGTAGATATCATTTGTAATATAAAAACCGATACTCATTCCCAATATCAAACCCAATCCCTTTTTTTTTGTTATACCATCTTGATGAAATATCATCTCTTCTTTAAAATAACGGTTCTATATCGCATCTTTATAATTTATCTCGTTTAACTACACTAATCCAAATTTGGGTTTAAGTTTGATTTTCCATTTCAAATCTCCACTTGTTTCTAACTGTAAATCAGTCAGAAAATAATTCTCTAAATATTGACTATGAATGCCGAAACTAACATCAGATCAATATTCAGATAATCACTCATCTCATCCGATCTCCAGTTAAGCTCTAATTCTTTAATTTCATATTCTGGCTTAAATGTCATTTCTAATATATTCAATACACCTTGGGTTTCATACTTCGTCGAAATCTTGGATTTCATAAATCTGATTAAACAGAATTTCAAATAAGAATTTCTCTTTAAGCCACGATTTAAACTTAACTTCTATTTTAATTAATATAATTTATTTAAAATATTAATGAGCCTTATCTTTTCCTAAATTCCATTTTTCCCTTTACGTTCCAGTATTTCCAATTTGATTATTATTAAATGGTAATCAAATTTCACATTTTAAAAATATGTTTTACTTAACCAATTATCATTTCCAATAAATAAATATAAATTTATTTAATAAATCTATTTTAGTTAACACAATTGACTTAGTCAACTCTAAACATGATTAACTCGTTAATCAAATCATAATTTTTCTTCCCATTTAAATTAATCACAAATCTAATTAATTTAAATAATCCCACTTGATTATTATTAAATAAATAATAATCATCCTTCAAACCTTTTATCAAAATAAACATGGATTGTTTTACCATTAACTATCCTCATTAAATTAGTGAATTAATTAAATAAACAATTTCAGTTAACGCTGTTAACTTGTTCAACTCTAAACGTGATCAACCCGTTAGCCAATCGTTACTGATCTTGCCATTTAAATTAATTAATAATCAATTAACCTAAATAATTCTATTCACTTTGATTTTCATTAAATCAATATCAATATAAACCCATTTTAATTGTTACGTCAATTCTGGTTACTTTGAATTAGCTAAATAAAATCGTTTAATAATCACTTGATCAGCACGTGCTTCGCGCATGGTAGATTTTGTACAAAAATGGTAATTTGTGGTTAAACCAATTAATGTTTATATATGTGGTTGGATTTCTCCTTTTTAGAACTTCATTTAAAATATGATATTTAAAAATATATATTCGGTTATAAAATAAATTCCATAACTTCATTTCTAACGATTCACATGACGGTGAATCGATCTTTATAAAACGGTGTATATCTGGGCCATCTGCTATTTATTTCGCAATCAATACTGTGTATTGATTGAAAGTTCAACCACAATCAACAACTAACAGGGTTTTAAAGTCAACGGGTTTTAAATAGTTCATATAAAATATGAAATAACAGCATACTAAATATTTGAGGAATCCGGTTTGATTCCTCCTACCTGTTCTTCCCTGCATCATAGATCAGCATATAATTCATAACAGCATATGATTTTAATTTGAATGTATCAACCGACGATAATATAATTCACATCAACCATATAAATCAACCATAGGCATTCAAGGCATCCAATCAACCAATTATCAATGATTTAATGAATTTAGCACATCCTAGCATTTCAGAAATGTGTGAGAATTAACTCACCTTTTTTTTTGATTGGCGGTTATAGCATTATCCCGCTAAATTTTAAACAGGTGTTTAAAATCAAACGGAAACTTGATTGCTTCAGATTCCTTCCGAACAACTCGGTAGCGTAGTATTCTTATCCGTGATTCTAATGCGACTGTTTTCGCGTCATTCTTGATAACTGTTTCAATCCCTTAAACAAGTAATCATCCATGCCAGACAAGGTTCACGCGTTTTCTTCTTAAGCCCGATCTTCCCTGTTTTAATTCCTCTTCCCTGCTAACAATTTAAACCATCTGACTCCTTACCTAGGCCTCGCAAAGACCCTTTTCATTCTTCTTGCCAACTAGCTACCTTTTTTCGTTTTCTTTTTCTAACCCACGTGATTTAGCCCAAGCCCGATGAATCGAAAACTTCAACGTTCCAGACCTTTGGAATGCTTCATGACATAACACAATATAATAAATTACCGTTAAAAGTGTTTATCCACGTCATGACCCCATGCGCATTTCCCAAGTTGAGATCCACAAAACCAGTTTTCTTCCTGTTAATTCTTCTCCTTCTCCCTTAGCTTCTATTCCTTACTACTTCCCCAACGATTTTTCCCACCCGCAGTTATGTATTTCAGACCCATTTTCTTTTTAACGGCCAAAGCCTCCCAACTTAAATCTTCTTCTCCGTCCTTAGCAACATGCCTACATGCATGTACTAAAATCCCATTTTCCCTGGTATCACCTTTTCCTTACTGCGAAACATGCCTCTTCCTTTACCCTTCTTCCACGCCAAAATGATTAGGACCCATTTCTTCACAACTACTTGTCATTCCCATGCGTTACTTCAGATCCTTCTTGCTTTAAACATGGCGTGCCCAACTTCACACTATGCTTGCAACCACATGACGCAGCACCACACTACTCCACTGCTGCACACGCATACTCAGTTTTGGGGAAAAAAATACAAGAACCGCGAGCTTCCCCAGATTAGCACGTCCTCCGCCCACTTCCTGTAGCCATCACTATGGTGTCTCATCTTCCCTACCATGCGTGCTCGACTCCGCCTTTCTCAACGTGAATGCTTTTCCAGAAATATACTTTGCTATTTTTTTCTACCGATCCACTTCTTTGGCAGTGGAGTTGTCACCTTCACCAAATAACTCGAGTTGCTATCACAATACCTCGTCCTGACCCCCTCATCATCTCGCTACATCATCCCTTAATGTTCAAACAAACTCCTACCACCTCATCAGGAAACACCCGAGTTCCTGCTCACCACACTCGTCCTCCGTGGGTTCATGACTGGGGCGGGTAGATGCAGGTATAATGGGTTGGTTAAGGCATAGGCTATTTCCAGTTATTACTCGCTGAGTTTTTTTGAATGATTTAGGTTGGTGGAGATTCATGCAGGGCTCTCTTTGTTTTTTTAAGGGTTCCAAGATGTTGCTTGTATTTTTAAAAGCTTTCAATAGTTTTTAACTTGAAAAGGGAGGCTGTGTTTTAATTTGGAGAAGAAGCGGAAAGCAACAACGATATTTATAAGAGAAATATATGTGGCCATCAAGGTGTTATAAGATATAGACATGTAGAGTAGCTGTTCTGGAGCATTCTCCAAAATTTACTTGGTCAGCACGTTCAAGAAAAGTTGAAAAGAAAATACAATGTAGGGCAGGTAGCTTGTACTTGATTTGAGATCTACTTAAGGTAACTGTGTTTTTATTTTTAACGTAGGCTGGCTCATTCGTTTCTGCAGAGATAGCTGCAAAAGTAAGAAATGGATAGGGGTTGAAAATGTAGATGGCATGGTTTTGTTGTTTCATTTCCAATATATAATATATGATGCAACTTTTCAGAAGGTAGCCACATTTCTATATTTATATTGGTGGAGCATAAAGAAGCAGTTGTTATGCGTTTCTCTAGGATAATAGGGGTTGACTCTTTAACCAATGATTTTAGTTTTAAAGTTAAACGTGCACTGCTATATAAATCTCTGTCCGCATATGACTTGCTATCGACAAAAATAAAGATACCGTCGTGCTCAGCAGTGTGCCATGATTATAACCATATAATAAAACAGACAAGTTAACTAACTATGTGAAACCCCAAAATGCTGATATAGGGTGTAAAATACTCCAAATAAAAAGTTGCTTATTTTCCAAATTAAAAATTACAGTAAAATTCTAAAAATTAAATTATAACTACGCCCCAAAAATCCAGTCCAAATTCAAATCCAATATTTAATTATATTAAATAAATCGTTATGGTCTATAATCGATTCCACGGCGACTATTTTAGAATTTGATTTGGACATAAAATAAAATCTACAATACGAAAACTCGATTTTTCTCTTCCATTAGAAAATTATTATCAAATAGATTCGGACATTTCTTGTTTTACAGAAATCCGACTTAAAACAGATTCTGTATGATCAATTGAAGTTCAAACTCGATTTTACGAACTACTACGCTGTTTCGAGCTCGTTTTATTATTTAATTATAAATTTAAATTTAAACGTTCAACCACCGTTTAATTAACGAATTAAATATTTAAAATCCGTCAATATTTCAATTATAATATTTAAAATAGATTTAAATATTCAAAATCAAATAGTCGAAAAATCTGGGCCGTTACATTTATAATATAATTTTTTTAATTCTTTATTTCAAAAAAGAAAAAAAAGAAAAGGACTGTTAATCCTTATGTTGTATGTTAATAAGAAATTAAATTAACTGATAGGGATGAGGTGTTCGTCTATTTAATGTTTATTTCCTATTCAAAGATTTAAAAGAAAACCTAAGGAAAGAAAAAAAAACAGGAATGTAATTAATACATGATTTATTAAACTAAGATGCCCCTTTCTATTAGGTAAGTTATAAATAAATTAAACGTGGTTTATTAAGGCTAAGGTGGCAATATTCATATTCAAAATTCAAAATTCAAAAATAAATCTTAAAGACGAAGAGAAAACAAAAAAAATGAATGCATGAGAAATTGTTTGATGCTAATCATTATAAATTTTTGTGTCTTCTTTAATTTCAAAACATATAACATCATAATTGTAGGGAACATATTAAATTTCACAGACAAGAATAAGGCAACCAAAATGTCTACAAATACATAAAGATAATGTAAATAAGAATAGATATAGAAGAGAATAATATATATATATATATATATATATATATATGTGTGTGTGTGTGTATGTGTGTGTGTGTGTGTGTGGATTGTTTGTTTTTAGAGAAAAGATGACAAGAAAGAAAAACGGGAAAGGAGAATAAGGGGATTAAAACATAATGAATGAGAACATGCAAATGAAATAAGATGCATGAATGTAGAAGTAAGGAAAGAAATAAATGTGCACTTAATGGAGAAAAAGGAAGGAATAATATGTGAAAGATGAATGGAAGGTAAGAGGAGTGACATAAGAATAAATAGAAGAAAGATAAAGGAATTAGAATGGGTAGAGGGTGCATTAACTCTTCATGTGTTTTTTCTTAATGTGTTTTTTATTTATTTAAGAATTGTAATGTTAAGAAATTAATTAAAGGGAAGGGAGAAAGGTGTAATTCTAATAAAGAAACTTTCTCTCCATTTGTTTGTTTTAGCATATTTTTATTATATTTAAATAGAAATGGGTACTGTATGCATTAAATAGAAAACAATGAATGCTACATTAACGGAGAAATAGAGTGGAGAGAAAGAAGCATTGAATTTGAGGAAATTAGGAAAGGAATAGGAAAGAAAAGTAAACTTGCATGAAATGTGAATGGATAGAAAAATTATTTGTGTAATTTATTAAAAAAAAACTTTTTAAATCCAATAATTTAATTTAATAATGGAATTTTTTTTTGACGCATTTTCAAATAAAATTCCCTTAAATTAAAATTTTAAATTAGTTTTGATTTTCCGGGTTGTTACATCTAGAAGGTACACTAATAATCTGAAATCTTTAATTAAAAATAATGGTGAGTTATTGTTTAAACCAAATGAAGTTGGTGAAGAGGCTACAAATTAATTTACTGGTCTGTTCAATGGATAAAATGATGCTGAGTTCCCTTCATTCCAATCGATTGCTGTGATCAACAATCATAGACAACGTGTATTAATGCAACCTATTTCTTTAGAAGAATTTCATAAAGCTATAAATTCAATACATGAGGATGCAAGCACAGGCCTTGATGGTATGAATTCGAATTTTTTATAATCTGCATTGGCATATAATTAAAATGGATTTCCTAGCTGCTATGCAAGATATCTTTAATTCTTCTAAAATACTAAAAGGAATTAATCACACGTTTGTTACTTTAATTCCTAAAGTAGAAAAACCAAACAAAATTGCTCACTACCGTCCAATATCTTTCTGCAATTTATATTATAAGATTTTTAGTAAAATCTTATGTAATAGGATCAAGTGGTACATACCCTATATAATTTCTCCTAATCAATGTGCTTTTATACCCTCTCGTCACATTGTTGATAATATCTTGCTTGCCCACGAGTTATTAAGAGACTTTATGAAAGTAGGGGTGAATAAATTTTGCATGAAGATAGATCTGCATAAAGTGCATGACATGATGAATTGAAGGTTTATATGCCATATTGTGTTGAAAATGGGCTTCCCGGTTCATTTTATAAATGTTGTGTATGAGTGCATTTCAACACCAAAATTTTCAATTTTGATTCAAGAAGTGCCAAAAGGTTTTATAACTTCGAACATGGGATTAAGACAATGGGATCCTTTATCCCCTTCTTTATTTTCAAGTGTAATGGAAATTTTCTCATTTTGTATAAATGAAGCAGTATTCCAACATAAGTTTCTTCCTGTTCACAAATTTGAACGAGTTGTATCTCACCTTCTACACGCTGATGATCTTTGGGATATGTCTACCTATATGAGCCATATCACTGAAGGATATATTTAATAGTTTAAGGCATATTTGTGGATTAACAGTGAGTTTGCTCAAAAATAAGGTATACTTCAGTAATCATGCAAGAAGAACAATAGAGTTTTCATCCATTTTAGGCTTTCAAACTGATCATTTACCTGTTTGATACTTGGGTATTCCTCTATATTCAAACTATATTCATTATAATGATGTCAGTCATTACATCATAGAATATAGGTGAAAATTCAATTATGGGACACTAATTTTCTGAGTTTCGTTGGAAGGGCTGAACTAATTCAATCTTTATTTACCCCAACTGTCTTATATGGGTTATTTGTGTACCAATTGTCAGAACATGTAATAGATAAATTTCATACTATGTGCTCAGATTTTTTGGGTAGTTCTTCTCACAAAATCAAACGAGAAAAGCTATGCTTGCCAAAAACAAAAGGAGGAATTGGTTTGAAATCCTTCATAGATTTGAAGAAAGCCTCAGGAATCATGTTAATGTGGAAGTTTTTAACAGGCATATCAAGGTAGAGTGCTTGGATGAAAGCTAAGTTTTGTAATAATAAGCATTTTAGGAGTATGCAGGTGGATACTAATGCTTCGAGTATGTGGAAGACTATTCTTAGATTGAGAACATCAGGTACTCGGTTTTCTAATAAGGCAATTATTTCTGGATCTTCTACGCATTTGTGGTTTGAACCTTGGATAAATAGCAAATTCCATATGGATTTAATTGGTATTTCTATATTTTCTCAAATAGGTCGAAATAATGAAATGGTTTTTTATATTGCAGTAGATAGCAGAGTTAATGGGAATATGCATGCATCTACTAGAGAGGTTTTACGAGGAAGTAAATTCTATTATTTTGAAACAAGGCACAAGAGATGATTTTTATCAATGGTCTAAAGGTGGGGAGTTTACCTTCCATAAAGCTTGGGATAAAACAAGGGATATGCAACCATAAAACATATCATGTTATAAAGTTATATGGCATAGTAAAAATGCTAGAAGAATTTCGTTTATCTCATATCTTGCTTTGAATGATAGGTTGTCTACGAAGGAAATGTTGAGCAGATTTGGTTTGGGAGAAGATAACAGTTGTACGTTGTGTGAAGGTAATATAGAATCCATTAATCATTTATTTTTCCAATATGAATATTCATGTTATATCTGGAGAGCAATTTGCATGAAGCTTGGACTAGCAAAACATGATATTGGTCACTTAGAGATTGGGGCAGAGAGATTTCTACAAATGTTTAAAAAGAAAGACCAAATGTTCGATGTGGCGTGTGCTGCTTTTACAACTGTTATCTACTAGATATAGCAAGAATGAAATTTCAAGAACAAATATATTCAAAAGGATTTGAAGCTAAATATGATAGTCAAGGAGGTACATTTTTTGGTGAAGAACAATGGAAGTAAATCAAATGGTCACACAGGAAAGAAGAGTTGCTGAGTAGACGGGGTATAGAGATTTTTATTCTTGTTAATGTTTTGTTGTATTTGTGTTTTTGAGAGAATTCATGTCTTGTCTTTGTGAGTTTCATCTCTGTTGGGTCAGTTATACTTGTGTTTAGAGAGAGTTATGAGAGTGGTTCATGAAAATGTTGTTTTTATGTAATGTTAATATATGGAGTTTATATGTACTATTTTCCCTTATGTCACACCCATTTAGGTTGGGGGGAATAAGGTTTTGATGAGGCATATAAACAAAGTATATGATTCGTAGTTGCAATAAAGTGTACCAATAATATATATATATATATATATATATATATATATGTGTGTGTGTGTGTGTGTGTGTGTGGATATGTATGATTTAAGAAATTTACACCCCGATTTTGGTTCATTGCTAGAATTATTCTTACAAGCCTAGGATGCAAGTTGTAATTGTATGTATGTTGTATTTTCCATTACTACTATATGTTATTATGCAATTATGTCATTATGCTTTGAATATAGCGGTCAAAATGTGGAAATTGACTTGTATGCCTTAGATTAGACCAAGTTGACAAATTTACCTCGTTAAAATGTTCTCTCGTTGATACGAAAACTAGCGTTATTTATACATACTAAATATTCTACTTATATAGCGTAATTAGCATAATAATGATGTAATAAATGCGATTAGGATAAGATTTGAATTTGAAATTCCCACATATATTAACTTCTTGTGTGCGCGATAGAATGGCTTACATACATACATATATATATATATATATATATATTAATGACACACAAACACGAGGTTAGTTGTCATTTGTGGTAGAATTCCGCCTGAAACCGACCGTCAAATCCAGCAACCATATGTGGGTCCAACTAATGTGAGAGGATTGGGTGCATTGGGCCATTCAAATTTAGTATACTATGAAACGAAGTTAAACCCTCTTGTAGTACAAGTCATCCCGGAACCGCCCGGCATATCCAGCATCTATAGGTAGACAATTTAATGTGAGAAGTCTAGTATATACATAATAATATATATTTATTATATGTGAAAATAGGCGGGTTTACTATGCCTTAGGAAGGTCTTAAGTGGCTGACTCTCTTCTTATCTAATTTGGGTCTTAAGTGGTTAGAAATAGGATCCTCTCTAAAGGTTTATTCCTTGGATAGGTACCAAAGTCATGGGACCCACCCTTATTAGATTCAAAGTAAGTATATGGGTCCTCCTTCTCTGAAAATGGTTAGGCATAACGAAAATGGAGTGGGTAGTTCACGGGGGATATCCACTTCTCTAGAGGCTTGAGAGGGCTAATCTAGGGATAGGATTGTTTTATATGTGATATATGGTCGTAGCATGCTCACCAACTGTCTAAGGGAAGTCATAAGCGACATAGGTGCTCAAAACGTAATATCAGTTAAGTAGTAACGTTCGCAATATTACTTCTCATATTACTTTTGAGAGTAAAGACTTAAGAATGTTGTCGTATTAGGATGGGGTCTTAAGGATCTAGGGTCCGCCTCAGGGTTATAAGAGATCATAAGAATCCACCATTAATAGGGCAATGAGTGACCAAGGATGTCCACCTCGTTGGGTCTATGTAACGATGCTCCCTTCTGGGCGATCCAAATCGATCGTTAAACGGACTTAAATTGAACCAAAAAGGCGGATACACTAACTTTGAGCGCACAAAAAATCAGAACAAACAACATAAGACCTTTATTAACATCATTATAATGTTACATCAGAGTATAGAATATCAGAGTACATCGAAAATAATACAACAGAAGATAATACACAATAAATACAGTGCAGCGAAAACATATACACTAGCATAGCGAAAGACTATCAATGCACTGGACACAACTTTGAGCTTCGATTCAGAATCCTGCTCGATAAAATATCTGCATAACAAACTACTCGGTTACCCATATAGAAAATATGGACACCCAAGTTTGCAAGGGAAAAACAAACTACGAGTCAGTTATGGGACTGGTATGAGAAACTCTAATAGTTATAATTAACTTATCTTATTTAAAATAAGACATATCACAGGACTACGCCATACGTATGGAACGGGTTTACTCAACACGAATGCCAGTGAACAAACAACAACCAATAATAGACTTATGGACTCACAATGCATCCGATAACATGCAATTCCTCAATCTACCCATTTAGGCTTAATCCCCAAACTTAGATTTTCAAAATCCGATTCACTTTACAGAAACTATTTGTTTGGACTTTATTCCCGATTTCTTATTTCAGATCATTTGAAATACATATCAAGTTTTCATATCAAAGTAGATTTCACTTCCGGATCTCAAACCAAAATCTTTGGAAATATGAATTCCAAAATATCATAATGCATACAAAACGTATGCAACCAAATATTGGGAGGTTTCTCCCATCAACAAGGTAAAGGGCACACACCTTTCTCTTACGATATATATATATATATATATATATATATATATATATAAACACACACACTTGTGCACCTCCCACACATGGAGCGGGTTACACTTATCACTGACCATATCTAAGGTCCTGGGTCTCTCTTACCCATACTTTTAGTTTTCAGGGTTACCTAAATCTTTAGCCACATACTAAATCATTATATATCCCGAAGTAAATAAAAACCATTAACATCAATAATCACAAGTATAATCAAATCTATACAGATTTCCACTTCCAAATCATTTCAAAATCATCAAGTTTAGAGCTCGAAATCCTTTCTGTTTTATAAAACATTCCCTGTCCAAAATCGGGAATAACGCTTCTTTTCACTTAAACAAAATCTCGTTTCAAAAACCATTTAATAAATTTGAAATAAACTAAACAACATTTCTAAACACCTCATAGTCAAATCATGAAGTGTTTCACAAGGTGTTAGCTTACAAATATTTCTACCCAACCCAATGTTAAATGTAAAAGCATATTTGCTCATAAAATGGTCGAGCACAATCCAAACAATCAATCAACAACATGAAATATAAACAACCAAGTATATTTGGTTCTAACATCTATCGTGTTTTTCGTAAACTTAATTACCGTTTATCAATTCCGAATATAAGTAAAGATTTATTAAAACTCTTCTTAGTTTTAATCTCCGAACAATATAATTCATGATATCAAATACAAGGCTTGGAATAGAAATCGTATCGACTTATATTTAATATTAAATTCTCCAATCAACGGATACCGTATCGGGAATAATGATATTGATATCTTCGAAATTCCTCAACAATATCTATATAATCATGGAATCCAATATCGAAATATCCAAAGATAATTTCCATTCAAATATCAATTCATACATTGGAAAACTTAGGTTACATTAAACCCATTATAATTCAATAAGTTATATTCGAAACATTAGATTAATCAATTCCAGAAAACATTGCCTGATCTTAGTCGAATATCTGATGTCCTTTTGGTCATTCCCACCCTTGCCTAACGGAATAATTTCCAGTTAGATCTCACAGGTGGTACTAGACTGTACTCTGAGGAATCATCGCATTTTTCTTTTAGTTCTCTATTCTAATTGTTAACTAGTTCATTCAGACAAATTATCTTTATCTTTCTAAAATTGGGAATATTCAATCCAAAATATTTTTTAAATCATTTATTACGATTTAACAAAATTTATCCATAATTTTAATAATTTTAATATGGCCATTTCAGTCGATTTACAATTACGGTCATCAAACTACATTTATAGCGACCTTTACAAATATTGATTTGGACTTATCTTGAAATCTAACCTTTGGATTTTAAATCTATTAATTTCTTTTGAAAGATCTTTTAATTACAAATCCAACATTTTCATTTTCGAGAGAATCCATTGGTCGGATCTCCCGTTACGTCAGTTCGAAGTTAACAGTTGAAATTCATGAACGGTCATTGCGCGACTCATCCCATTCAAACCAAATTCGATTTATAAATAAAATCGAATATAATTCCAAACTGTTTATTAATTTTATATCATACATCGACAATTAATTATAATATCCAATCCACATATTGTGGTATATACCATATATGCATTAAGCTGTTAACGCTTATATGGGTTCGTCTATCAATAGATTAACCGCAAAATCAATTATCAACAATCATATGTATTCAACACAATAATATCTTTCAACAACAGTGGTGATCATATCTAAAACCGATAACTAATAACTAGTTAAAATTTCCCAATTAATATCCATTTAAGGTTCAATTCAATTTCATAACTCAAATATTTCACAACATTATTCAACAATTAACTAACAAGCAGTTAATTTTAATCCTTTTTCAGTGAATGGTTTCTCACCATGATTGGTTTGAAATATTTATCAGATGGTTATTTTAATTAAATTAAACTAGACATTTAATTTAATCAAAAATTCCATATTGCTCCAAATCTATTCCAATCAGTTTTGCAGTGCAGTGCTCGTCATCACGGTTACATCGAAACCAGTTTCGTTCAATTCTATTTTGATTCGAACAAGTTATGATCATTTTAACTTTAATTACATAACTCAATATCATTAGTAAATAATTAAGCTAGCTCAAACCTTGATTAAAATTAATTAATCCTTCTAAACTCTACAGACCCGATCCAAATAAACCCTCGTCGACCAAAACTCTCACCCGCGCACGATGCCTTAGGTCGTCGGTCGTTGATCGGAGCACGCCACATGAACCGCCTTAGGGTGCGCCACCACCAGCTGGAGAGACATTGAGTTCAGTCGCCTCGATGGCCGTGAAAATGGGTTCGAACCCAGCACTTTGAACTACCAATTCGCTCCAATGACCACACGAAAATCGATCTCAGCTGTATACTTGTATCAATTTGTAGATCTCGAATTGTTCTTCAATTTTTGTTTTTAAATCATGAATCAATTCGAAGTGTATTGCAAGGATTTGAGGGAAGAATTTCTAATCATTCTGGCCCTCCATTTGTATCTGGCTGTGCTGGGTAAATAGGGAAAGTAGATAGGGCTAGACATGATTTACATATATACATATATATTAATATTTAATCTCCAATTACTTCGATATGGCTCCGAAGCCCCAACAAATCTCAACGATTGTCGTCCCTAATCAAAAACCCCTATTCCGGACACAATGGAATATGTTTCGTAAGCCAATTCAGTTGTTAAATTAGTTTTATCAAAATTAAAATATAAATTGATATAACGTTCAATATGTAATATAAACGTACGTTTAATTTACCACGACTATGTACTTGCTCCAAAAATTACGAAATTTTGAATTTGGCAATAATTTAATATTCCGGATCTAGCGAAAGTGGTTTCGTCGAAAACGGAGGTTGTTTGCAAATATCCGTTTTTAAGGGCTTTGTAATATTAGAATATTAATAAATTCCATAGGGACTATTTTAAATTTTAATTTGGATATAACTTACAATTTATAATATAAAAACTCAATTTCTTATATTCGTTAGGAAGATATTACTAACTAGATCCTAAAGTTTCTTTTTTCATCAAATTCTGATTTATAACGAATTATGTATACTCGTTAAAAGTTTAAAACTAAATTTTCAAACTACCACGATGTTACGAGTTCGTTTTAATTAAATTTTAAATTTACACATCCAAAATTCATTTTAAATTAAATTCTAAGTCGTTAATTCTCAAAATAAATAATTTTAAACATTAAAATCAATTAAAAATAAATTTTAAATTGGTTTTAAAATTCAGGGTTGTTACAATCTCCCCCACTTAAAACTTTTTCATCTCGAAAAAGGAACGAAGCTAAGAAAAGAAGACAGAAGCAAGTGCATTATTTAAAATATAACCATCCAAAATCGATTTTGAAGTTCTATTTCTTATTACAAATACGCTCTCTCGTATATGTAATACTCTTAACTCATTCTTAGGGATTACTATCCCTATCTATAATAAGTCAGTCATTCTAGAATACTACTGATTTTATCTCTAATGAGTTTTCTTTTATAGGATATTACTAATCCTACATGTGATGAGTCTTTTCTCCCTGTTAAAATGAGTTGTACACTAAAGATTTGAGTTAACCTAAACTCTGATACCATATGTAATGACTCTCTCTTCCGGGAGATACAATTCGATCGTTAAACCGACTTAAATCGAACCAAAAAGGCAGACACAATAACTTTGGACGCACAACAAATCAGAACAAACAACATAAGACCTTTATTAAAATCATTATAATGTCATATCAGAGCATAGAGTATTAGAGTACATCGAAAAAAATATAGTGGAAGATAATATACAATAAATTCAATGCAACATAAACATATAAACTAACATAGCGACTATCAATGCTCTGGATACAGCTTTAAGCTTCGATCCAGAATCCAGCTCGATAAAATATCTGCAAAACAAACTACTCGGCGGCTCGTGTTGTAAATATGGGCACCCAGGTTTGCGAGGGAAAAACAAACTATGTGTCAGTCATAGGAGTGGTATGGGAAACTCTAACAGTTATAATTAACTTATCTTACTTAAAATAAGACATATCACGGGGCCACACCGTATGTCATGGAATGGGTTTACCCAATACGGATGCCAGTGCACAAACAACAACCGATAATAGACTTATGGATCTACAATGCATCCGACCACATGTTATTCCTCAATCTACCCATTTAGGCCAAATCCCCCAATTTAGATTTTCAAAATCCAATTCACTTTATAGAAATTATTTCTTTGGACTTCATTCCCAATTTTTTATTTCAAATCATTTGAAATACATATCCATTTTTCATATCAAAGTAGAGTTCACTTTGGGATCTCAAATCAAAATCCTTAGAAGTATGAATTCCAAAATATCACAATGCATACAAAACGTATGCAACTAAATATCAGGAGGTGTAACACCCTGTATTTTCAATGAACATTAAACTAACAAATTAAGGTATACTTAATTTTTAAGAAAAGAATTAGAGGAAACGGGTTATGCCATTGCGTTCATCTCGAAATTTTGCTTGAGATAGAGTTCAAGTTTGCGTAAATCGGACTCCATATGAAGAAGTTATGACCTATAGAAGTTTCAGGAATTTAAAATAAAAACCAGCCCGAATTCAAATTCAATGTTCCGAAATTCAAATCACACACCCGGGTTGGGCGGGAAAATTCCCACCCAGGTCAACTAGGGGGTCGACCTGGGGGTCGACCTGGGTAGAACATGTCGACCATGGGGTCAACCTGGGGGTTGACCTCCCCCCTTTTCCAGATCCGTGGACAGATTCGTTTTTCGGTATTTAAACGCCCGTTCGGACCAGATTCGTTGCTCATAAGCTATTTAAACACCTCCAAACATCACTTTCTCTCCACACAATTTCAATACGCCTATACTCTACCCTAATTCATATCAAAATATATCTAAGACGGGGTTATGCTGCTCAAGTCCTTCGTAGAAATCAAGTTTAGAATTCTAGTAGAGATTCAAAGGCTAATTCAATGACTTCAACAACTATTTCTAAGAATCAAATCAAATCTAAATTAGAAGAAAAAATAGTCTACTTCAAGGGAGAGCTATTCAGTTTCAGAATACAGATCCCAGAATTCAAGACCCTTCTGTAATTTGTAACTTCACGTTACTTTTAGAAATAAAAGTTAATTGTGATTCTGACATTGTAAAAAATCTGGATCTGAGATTATGCCTGTCTTTCTATATCCTTTGGATCTATCTCATTGATAATATTATGTCCATTCTTTGTCTCTTCTTTCCTTCTTCCCTTTTTGTTTTATAGCCAGGCTACTGCGAGCCTGAGCCAGATCTCATAAGAGATGAACGTACGTTGGAAATAAAATTGGGCATAAATTATGACTTTGGACATGACCAGTGCTAAAATTTGGGAAAAGTATTAAATTATGTATAATTGGGCATAATTGAGTTGTAACTGATTTGAGGCATAAAGTGTTGGACATATCACTTGAGATTTGAGGCATAAAGTATTGGACATATTACTTGATATTTGAAGCATAAAGTATTGGACATATGACTTAGGATTTAGGGCGTAAATTGGACTGTAAATATAAGGCATAGTACATGTTGTGGTCTAAGATCTAAAATTGGGGCATATACATATATATATATATATATATATATATATATATATGATAGTTCATGATTTGGAAGATGAAGATTAGGTTGTATAGTGACGTATGGCTTAGGCATAAAAACAAGATTTGCCTTAGTTTTGTAAGTCAGTTGCTTTTTATATTTGAACACCTAAATCTAATTGTGACATGTAATATGAGAATATGCCTGATGTAAGCTATCCTTTCATTGAAATCTGCGCTTGAGTATATATCTTTGGGAATCATGCTTTACTATGAAACTGGTCCAATCATATCTATCCTTGTTGTATATCGGAATTGTAATCCTTTTTAAGTTCATGATATAATTCTTATCATATCTATACGTCTGCGATGTATTCCTTGCAAAACTTGTCTTTTTAATACATCAAGTTTATTGGACCAGTAGTTCTTATCATCGTATGACTATGCCTATTCTTACGATGTTCCATCTTGCTTCTCCCCTTATATTATGAATCTTGAGTTGAATCTCGAAATACATACGTTATGAATGCGGGGGAAATTGGGTATAACATGAAATTGGAATAATTTTGCATAATTTGGAACATGTAAAATGGAATAACTATTAAGATGCAATTTGGGGTAATTTGACATGAATTATTGAATATGTAATTTGACATATTGAACCTAGAATTGGCATGAACGACAAAGTATGAAGTTGGCATATAAATCAAGTATTGGGCAAAATTGTTATTGTTGCGAATGTGGGGTAACTCGAGCATAGAATCTAGATTGGGTGTAAAATGTAACATGACTAGTTTTGGTGAATTTGGTAATTAGCATGTAAAATCTAGATTTGGGTATATAGGGTAAATGTGTAGATTAAAGATGAACATGCCTAACCCGAGGTTAGATTGAGTTATGGTGTAAAAATGCCCGGAACCGCCCGGCACATTTAGTAATCACAACAACACCTATCTAATGTGAGAGGTTAGTGCATCATGCCCAAGAAAAACCCGAGGTTAGATTGAGTTGTGGTGTAAAACTGCCCAGAACCGCCCGGCACATCCAGTAACCGCAACAACACATATCTAATGTGAGAGGTTGGTGCATTAATAAACCAATTAATTCTAATGAACAAGACATGCTAAGAAATGACTAGGGTTAATTAATAAGAACACCTAACCAATATAGCATGAATGACCAGGGTTAAGTAATGAGAACACTTAACCAATATTACAAGATGAATGACTAGGGTTAAGTAATGAGAACACTTAACCAATATGACAAGATGGATGACTAGGGTTAAGTTAATAGGAAACACTTAACCCGTATAGCATGATAAATGGAAAGGGTTAAGTTAACACTTAACCAATATAACTTGATTTGTGGTAGGGTTAAGTTAACACAAGAAGGCGACACTTAACCAAAGTAACATGACATGATGAGTAGGTAGGTTAAGTTAACCTGAATTGAATGATGACACTTAACCAATACAACAAGACGAACACATGGGGTTAAGTAACAAGGAAACACTTAACCAACATAACTTGATGAATGGACGGGGTTAAGTATATAAGAAATACTTAACCAACATGACACGATGAATGGGCGGGTTAAGTTAACATGAATGGACAACACTTAACCAATATGACATAATGTGCGGGAGGGTTAAGTACATAGCGGGTTGGTGTGTAATATTAGTAAATATAGGCCCACAAAACTTAACCGTTTAGTAAACATGTTTGAATCGATGGGAGGGTTAAGTACATCTCATGTAGGTGGGTAATATTAGTACATATAGGCCAACAAACTTAACCGTTAAATAAACAAGCTTGAATCAGTGGGAGGGTTAAGTACATATCGGGTTAGTGGGTAATATTAGTAAATATAGGCCCACAAACTTAACCAATAGGAAACCCTAGTAACAGGGACCCATTTCAGCAGTAACCCACATAGATGTATCACGGTACCCTGAACTAGGCAGGGTGGGGCACGATTACTGGGCTGATTGTAAGCGGTCAAAGGAGCGGTATGGGGTACATCAGTGTAGGTTCCGACGGTTTACGGGCGTGCACGTACTCTGGAGTGGGAAAAAGAAGGCACTGGGTACCAGTAGTTATACATTGTGCATCTTGAATTGTGTCGGGTCGCTATCATAAGGATTGATACACCTTATGGTGGGACCAGCACAGGGTATCTACACGCAAGAGAGGGCCGACTGACACAGACACATGGAACATTAATGCAAGTAGGGAGCTGATCGATAGGGTAGTAAGGGTACATTTAACATGGAAATTAGGCTGCTTGAGGTGGAATCCTCACAATAGATGTACACCTGAAGGCTACTATAATTATGGGGATTGGGATCACGTTATCATTTTATACAAATTACTAGTTGGGACACAATTTAGGTGGTGTAGAGATAGATATAGAAATCAGAATAACAAAGTAGTAGCGAAGCAGAGAAAGAATAGAAGCGCATTCAGTTTATCTTGCCTTATCATACTGTGACGGCCCGCTCCGCACCAGCCTGCATTTCCTCCGGAAGTGCGCTGTACACATGCCCCGACTAGTACGGAACGGTCGCCAAAGAAAGGAAAGAAGGGAATAAACTAATCAAGGAACCTGTAGAATGTCTCACAGCGCATGGAATAAAATATAATAATAACATACTTGACATAAAACAGGTGAGAGAGTGCATAAGCTGATAACTAAAATCAACATCCATCATCAGAGCAGCGGAAATCCAAATACAGCTTATTACAATTTTCCAAATTTACTGTCTCTAAACAAAAGAAAGCTAAAGTAGAAGATGCACCACCAATTCCCAAGCAGTGATCTTCAACAACACAAGGAGAATATTATATATATATTACGTGGAAGCCTCCTGCTCGTCCCCGGATCATCTACCCGTGCATCACCAGCTAACCTGTCTCTAGTCTGCTCGTGTGGGCACCCAGAGTAATAAGAGGAGACATAAAACTCTGGGTCAGACATAAAGCCTGGTATGAGCGATAAGCATCTAAACAGAATAATAACAGGTATACTAAACCATACCTGAACCTGGACCTGCAACCAAAGAGTTAGTACCACATACCGTACAATGCTCTAAGGTGCCATAATAAATAGTGTAAGAATACGGGGGTGGGGTGTGCATGTCATAATGATAGCAAACAAATCATCCATGGCAACCATCCTCACATCTCTCACTCAGTGCGTAAAGCATACGATGTCCACCACTGTCAATCACTAGACCCATCGAAGTAGTGACGGAGTTCAACTTGTACAACTACTGCTACTACCAAGCTTACCACATGGAGTCATGACCAAATCTTTACAAATGACCCCACTTCATTGGTTTAAAGCCCTTTAGTCGTACCTAGGCCACTTTGGCCTTGAATCCGTTCACGTACCTCCCATACATAGTGATCCAAAGTCACAGACATCGACTGCCCCTTGGCACACGTCCCGCAGCAAAGCCCAACTCATGAAGTGAACTCGTCGGTTCCCAACTGGATCCTGAGCTCTAACTTCCATTTGGACTACCTTTGCATCTCGGGTTTTGGTCATCGTCTTTGTCCCGATCGGTCGTCATCATTCGGATCGGTCTTCATCCAGTTTTCTCCTCGGATCGTGCTCCCTTGGATGGTTCGGTTCGTGGCGCGCCTCCCCAATCGGATCGGTTCGTTCTCCCTTTGTCGGATCGGGTCGCACCTCTCCAGGTCGTGCCCTTCAGCTCGAGGCGTCCTCTCAAGTGCATAACTCCGGTTCGGATCGTGCTTCTGAAGTGGATCGGGTCGGAAAGCCAGTTCAGTTCGTGACTTCTATTTGGATCGTGATCTCCAGTTTCCATCGGATCGGATCGTGAACTTCAGACGCGAGGGATCGGTTCGTGGTCACCATCCATAGGCGGATCGGGTCGTGTCGTGGCGCGAGCTCCAATCGGATCGGTTCGCATGGGGTAGGGGCGATCCGGTCCGGGGTATTTCCTGCAGTTCTTCCAGCAAGCAGTTTACGCCATTCGACGGCGTTTTTGACAAATCTAACACTTCTAATCAATCATAAAACACACCATAGAGTCATAGCAACATGTAATAGCAACCGCAAACACCAAACAACAATTCAAATGAAGCAAAACGGATCAAAGTGGCCAAAACTCCTTATTTTCCCTTAGGCATGTTTAAGTAAATCTAATCATAGGGTTAACAAAACTCAATTAAATTAAACCAAATTTCTACCAGAGGCATAAAATATTATTTTCGAATTTCTAAACATTTTTCCAGAATTTATTAGTGTATAAATCCGCTAATCTTCACTAATTACCCTTAATTACCGTAATTAGTGCAAAAACTATGCAAATCACTCACCTTTGCCACAATAAAACTTTCAGATCTGAAGTGAACCTCTGATTTGCACGAATTCCAATATATAACAGCAGCTCTACCTCGGTCCTTGTGCTAATCCTCCTTGATTTGATGCCTCTAAGCCTTAATCCTTGATTAGGAAGTGATTTTGGGTGTTTTAGAGAGATTTAGAGAGTGGAGGCCATGGCTAGGTCAAGAGGGATGGAAAGTGATGGCTGAAAAATGAGAAAAAGGTATTCTCCAAACCCTAACAGCCCTTTTAAACTCTTAATCCCGAAATTCCCATTTGGGCCTAGCTGTTAATCACCCGGTTAAGCCCAATTAAGCTGTTTTTCACCATCTGAAACTTGTTTCAGCCATATCTCCCAAACAGTGAGTCCGTTTGGCTAATGTGACCACTCTACAGAAAGAGAAACCATCATCCGGAGCCAATGGAAGTGGTTTCAGGTCAAAATTCCTTTCCAGTGAAAAGTTATGGCCAAAACAGTGCCAACTAGGGGTAAAATGGTCATTTAAAAATCGGGAAAAATCATGAACATGGGAAATGACCCAAATAATCCTCTCCCAAAGTTACATGACCATATGACTTCGTATGTGAAAGAAATAAATATCCTACGATCCTATGACGTGTAGAATACGGGTCATTACACTCTCACCCCTTTAAGAAATTTCGCCCCCGAAATTCCCTAATCAAAACACACACAAAGGTTCCCGCATGCCTATCAATCATAAAACAACAATCAAACATGCAAACAAGCAAAACAAGTCTACCCTAGCATGCGGAAAACTAAACTGCAAAGTAAATCTTACCAGCAAAGAGTTCTGGATATGCCTTCCTAATGCTCTCCTCTGTCTCCCAAGTACAATCATTCTCGTTCTCGCCCCACTGAACCTTGACTAGCTTCACCGCCTTTCTTCGAAGTTGCTTCGCATCGTGCCCCACAATACGAATCGGCTTGCGGTTCCCAACCGCCTCGGGTTCTACTTCGAAGTCCTCTAACTGATCAGGTGAAATAGTCATATCTGAGTCGTGAACGAACTTCCTTAGTTGGGAAACATGAAATACATTGTGAACTCCCGCCATTTTCTCTGGTAAGCCAACCCTATATGCCAAATTCCCGACTAATTCAAGAACAGGGAATGGGCCAACAAATCTTGGTGCTAACTTGCCTCTCCTGCCAAATCGTATCACGCTTTTCAACGGAGAGATCTTGACTAACACCAAGTCACCAATGGAGAATTTCAAGTCTCTTCTCCTCTTATCAGCATAACTCTTCTGCCTATCTTGAGCAGCTTTCATTCGTTTCTGAATGATCTTGATCTTATCCGACGTTTCTCTCACCACATCTGGTCCAAGCACAAATTTCTCGCCAGTCTCTATCCAACATGATGGTGAGTTGCACGGTCTTCCATACAAAGCTTCATATGGAGCCATACCGATACTGGATTGGTAGCTATTATTATATGCAAACTCTACTAGATGCAAATGGTCATCCCATGATCCACCAAAATCCAATATACAAGCTCTCAAGAGATCTTCCAATATACGATTCACCCTCTCCGTTTGACCGTCGGTCTGAGGATGATATGCTGTACTGAGACGTAATCTTGAAACTAGGGCCTCTTGTAAGCTCTTCCAAAACCCACTAGTAAACAACGGGTCTCGATCACTCACAATGCTTTTGGGTACTCCATGAAATCTCACTACCCACTTCATATACAATTCTGCCAACTTTGCTGCCGTCCTGGTCGATTTGACTGGTATAAATCTTGCGCTCTTAGTCAATCGATCCACAATTACCCAAATGCTATCATATCCCGATCTAGTCCTTGGTAAACCATCGATGAAATCCATCGAGACTTGCTCCCATTTCCATTCGGGAATTTCTAATGGCTGTAACAACCCACTAGGCTTCTTTTGCTCGGCTTTAACTAGCTGGCAATTTATGCACTTGGATATAAACTTCCCAACGTCTCTTTTCATCCCATCCCAGTAGTAAGTCTGCTTCATATCTCGATACATCTTGTTACCACCGGGGTGTATAGTCAGCTTTGAGTGATGACACTCTCTAAGCACTTCATCTCTCAATCCATTGACATTGGGTACAATGAGCTTTCCATTCTTTCTAAGCCATCCATCTCGATCAAGCTCATACTTGTTCATCTCCTCATCGATACCCATCTCTAACTTGGAGATGATTTCCAATAGGTTAGGATCGTCCCTCTGACTAGAGCCGATCCGCTCAATTAAAGTGGGTCTGATCGTCAAACTTGCTAACATTTCTGGATCCAATTCGCACTTTGGTCTGAAATCAAACCCCGCGATATACTCCAGTTGCTTCCATTCAAGGAACATAGCCCCTAAGCTGGCATGTCTTCTACTCAATGCATCAGCCACCGCATTGCCCTTTCCCGGTGTGTATGCGATGTCAAAATCATAGGAAGCTAGGAACTCTAACCATCTCTGCTGACGGAGATTCAGATCTTTCTGAGAGAAGAGATACTTTAACGACTTATGATCTGTAAACAGCTCAAATCTTTCTCCCAAGAGATAGTGTCTCCACATCTTTAACGCGAACATGTTCGCTGCCAATTCTAAATCATGGGTAGGGTATCTTCTCTCGTGCGGTTTCAATTGCCGACTTGCGTAAGCTACAACCCTACCGCCTTGCATCAATACAACACCCAGTCCGGTACCACAGGCATCCGTGTATACCGTCATCTCTTCATCCCCCTTAGGAATGACTAACACTGGTGTGCTTGTCAACTTGTCCTTTAGACTTTTGAATGCATTCTCGCACCTTTCATCCCAGACAAAAGCTTGATTCATCTTGGTCAACTGGGTCAATGGTGCTGCTATCTTGGAGAAACCTTGGATAAACTTACGATAATATCCGGCTAATCCCAAGAAACTTCTTACATCTATTGCGTTCTTGGGCGTAGGCCAATCTTGTACCGTAGCCACCTTCGCCGGGTCCACGGCAATACCATTCTCTGATACAACATGGCCCAAGAACCTCACTTCCCTCTTCCAGAAGTGACACTTAGAAAACTTTGCTTTTAATTGGTGTTTTCTCAACACCTCCATCACTACTCTTAAATGTTCCTTGTGTTCTTCCTCTGTCCTCGAATAGACCAAAATATCATCAACGAACACAAGGACAAACTTATTCAACTGATCCCTGAATACCCTATTCATAAGATCCACAAAATATGCTGGGGCATTGGTCAGCCCGAATGGCATGACCAACCACTCATAAAATCCAGACGGCTTCCGAAATGCCATTTTAGCTATACTTTCAGCTTCCACTGTAAGCTGATGAAAACCTATCGCGAGATCCAACTGAGAAAATATTCTCGTGCCACTCAACTGATCGAACAAATCATCTATCCGCGGTAGAGGATACTTGTTCTTCCTCGTCACTTTATTCAACTCGCGGTAGTCTACACACAAACGAAGGGAACCATCCGCCTTGGTAGCAAACACAACTGGTGCTCCCCATTCAGAAACACTCCTTCTGATAAATCCCTTCTTCAAAAGATCCCTGACTTGCACCTCGAGCTCTCGCTGCTCCCTTGGTGCCATACGACGAAGTGGCATCACTATAGGTCTGGCATCTTTTACCAAATCAATACGGAACTCAATCTCTCGGTGTGGTGGGAGTCCGGTCACTTCTTCGAAAACATCCGGATACTGGCCAACCACGGGCAAACCTGACAACTCACTATGCGGAATGTCAAGGGAGTTTAGAAAACTAGTCAATACCCCCTTACTGGGTAGACCACCAAACACTATCCTCCGCCCATCATCCGCCCTAGCTGTCACTAAAAAGCCCTCACAGTCTACCACCACCCCGTATCTTTGGAGCCAATCTACTCCCAAAATAATGCCAAACCCAGTAAAGCCCAAAACAAAGCAATCACAAACAAACAAGCATCCATGACTCGATAGGACCACATTACGACAAATCATGCTAAGGCTAGTCAAACCACCAATCGGGTTCGTCACTACTAAAGGTCTATCGACTATCTCGGGCTCCAATCCCAACCTATCTACCAGGTCACTAGATATGAAAGAACTGGAAGCTCCGGTATCAAACAAAACTCTAACAGGAACATCATAAACAGAAAGCATACCTTGAATGACGATATTCTTTCCCTTCTCCGCCGCAGTTGGGGCATTCGACGAAGAAGGAATAGCATAATGGCCCTTCTTACCACAGCTGAAGCACTCAACATCTTGCTTATTCTTTTTCTTCTGGCCATCGTTAGCTTGGTTATGCTTTCTCTTATTCTGGGGACCACCCTTGCCTCCACCACTTGCTTGTGGCTTTGGCTCATCTGCGGATGCAACCTCAGTCTTCGGCTTAGGGTAGAGACTTTCTGATCTTAATGCTTTCCCCACAATCGACTCAAGCGTCTCATCGATGTGGTTAATAAGCTTTTCCTCCAAGTACTGATCCAAACCAGTTATGAATTTCTCATTCTTCTTCTCGGCAGTATCAATAAGAGATAACCCATACTTTGACAAAGTGTCGAATTCAGCAATATACTCTGAGACAGCCCTGCCATTCTGTTTGAGCTCCAAGAATTTCTTAAACAGCACTGACTTCTGAGCAGGTGGAATGAACTTCTCGCTAAAGCGAGCTTTAAACTGCTCCCTAGTAATCTGATCTTCGGGAGTAGCTGCCTTTATAGCATTCCACCAATTCATTGCCCGCCCTTGCAGCTGACGGGACGCTAGCTTTCTCTTCATCGCATCCTCGATACCCAAATCCTCGAAGATACATTCGCAACTATCCAACCAATCCTGAACATCTGTGGTCGACTCTGTTCCGTGGAATGGCTTCCCACCAAGGCTAGTATAATCTTTGTTCAACTTGGCGAAGTCGACTCTAGGCGCCTGCACTATTGGACCACCACCATTTCCACCAATGGGAGCTGCCCTCTGCACATCTCTAAGCATCTCTCTCATGAGGTCAGTAAACATCGTCCTCATGTCAGCAGCATTCCCATTATTGGCTCCCCTACCAGTACCTCTAGTATATCGGCTCATCGTCAATCTGAAAAAGGAAACGATTAACAACTCCATAGTGGTGCTAGTGCAGTACGACTTCATCCTTATACTAGAAATAGTATATATATATAGCTTTTAAAAACCAAAGTAATCACAAATACGCTCTCTCGTATACGTATATTATCTCTCCCTGATAACTTCCCTAGGTTAACTACGCAACCTAGAGCCCTGATACCAAGTGTGACGGCCCGCTCCGCACCAGCCTGCATTTCCTCCGGAAGTGCGCTGTACACATGCCCCGACTAGCACGGAACGGTCGCCAAAGAAAGGAAAGAAGGGAATAAACTAATCAAGGAACCTGTAGAATGTCTCACAGCGCATGGAATAAAATATAATAATAACATACTTGACATAAAACAGGTGAGACAGTGCATAAGCTGATAACTAAAATCAACATCCATCATCAGAGCAGCGGAAATCCAAATACAGCTTATTACAATTTTCCAAATTTACTGGCTCTAAACAAAAGAAAGCTAAAGTAGAAGATGCACCACCAATGCCTAAGCAGTGATCTTCAACAACATAGGGAGAATATTATATATATATATATATATATTACGTGGAAGCCTCCTGCTCGTCCCTGGATCATCTACCCGTGCATCACCAGCTAACCTGTCTCTAGTCTGCTCGTGTGAGCACCCAGAGTAATAAGAGGAGACATAAAACTCTGGGTCAGACATAAAGCCTGGTATGAGCGATAAGCATCTAAACAGAATAATAACAGGTATACTAAACCATACCTGAACCTGGACCTGCAACCAAAGAGTTAGTACCACATACCGTACAATGCTCTAAGGTGCCATAATAAATAGTGCAAGAATACGGGGGTGGGGTGTGCATGTCATAATGATAGCAAACAAATCATCCATGGCAACCATCCTCACATCTCTCACTCAGTGCGTAAAGCATACGATGTCCACCACTGTCAATCACTAGACCCATCGAAGTAGTGACGGAGTTCAACTTGTACAACTACTGCTACTACCAAGCTTACCACATGGAGTCATGACCAAATCTTTACAAATGACCCCACTTCATTGGTTTATAGCCCTTTAGTCGTACCTAGGCCACTTTGGCCCTGAATCCGTTCACGTACCTCCCATACATAGTGATCCAAAGTCACAGACATCGACTGCCCCTTGGCACACGTCCCGCAGCAAAGCCCAACTCATGAAGTGAACTCGTCGGTTCCCAACTGAATCCCGAGCTCTAACTTCCATTTGGACTACCTTTGCATCTCGGGTTTTGGTCATCGTCTTTATCCCGATCGGTCGTCATCATTCGGATCGGTCTTCATCCAGTCTTCTCCTCGGATCGTGCTCCCTTGGATGGTTCGGTTCGTGGCGCGCCTCCCCAATCGGATCGGTTCGTTCTCCCTTTGTCGGATCGGGTCGCACCTCTCCAGGTCGTGCCCTTCAGCTCGCGGCGTCCTCTCAAGTGCATAACTCCGGTTCGGATCGTGCTTCTGAAGTGGATCGGGTCGGAAAGCCAGTTCAGTTCGTGCCTTCTATTTGGATCGTGGTCTCCAGTTTCCATCGGATCGGATCGTGAACTTCAGACGCGAGGGATCGGTTCGTGGTCATCATCCATAGGCGGATCGGGTCGTGTCGTGGCGCGAGCTCCAATCGGATCGGTTCGCATGGGGTAGGGGCGATCCGGTCCGGGGTATTTCCTGCAGTTCTTCCAGCAAGTAGTTTACGCCATTCGACGGCGTTTTTGACAAATCTAACACTTCTAATCAATCATAAAACACACCATACAGTCATAGCAACATGTAATAGCAACCGCAAACACCAAATAACAATTCAAATGAAGCAAAACGGATCAAAGTGGCCAAAACTCCTTATTTTCCCTTAGGCATGTTTAAGTAAATCTAATCATAGGGTTAACAAAACTCAATTAAATTAAACCAAATTTCTTCCAGAGGCATAAAATATTATTTTCGAATTTCTAAACATTTTTCCAGAATTTATTAGTGTATAAATCCGCTAATCTTCACTAATTACCCTTAATTACCGTAATTAGTGCAAAAACTATGCAAATCACTCACCTTGGCCACAATAAAACTTTCAGATCTGAAGTGAACCTCTGATTTGCACGAATTCCAATATATAACAGCAGCTCTACCTCGGTCCTTGTGCTAATCCTCCTTGATTTGATGCCTCTAAGCCTTAATCCTTGATTAGGAAGTGATTTTGGGTGTTTTAGAGAGATTTAGAGAGTGGAGGCCATGGCTAGGTCAAGAGGGATGGAAAGTGACGGCTGAAAAATGAGGAAAAGGTATTCTCCAAACCCTAACAGCCCTTTTAAACTCTTAATCCCGAAATTCCCCTTTGGGCCTAGCTGTTAATCACCCGGTTAAGCCCAATTAAGCTGTTTTTCACCATCTGAAACTTGTTTCAGCCATATCTCCCAAACGGTGAGTTCGTTTGGCTAATGTGACCACTCTACGGAAAGAGAAACCATCATCCGGAGCCAATGGAAGTGGTTTCAGGTCAAAATTCCTTTCCAGTCAAAAGTTATGGCCAAAACAGTGCCAACTAGGGGTAAAATGGTCATTTAAAAATCGGGAAAAATCATGAACATGGGAAATGACCCCAATAATCCTCTCCCAAAGTTACATGACCATACGACTTCGTATGTGAAAGAAATAAATATCCTACGATCCTATGACGTGTAGAATACGGGTCATTACACATACCTTATACTTATCCTATGTTATCATGTTATCCTTGTTTCTCACGGTATTGTCTTGTATTCAGTTTATTCATGTCATGATGCTTTTACCTGTTTATATGTTGAAAGTCACTGGACTTACCAAACTTATGTCTGACCTAGTTTTCTTTCACCTCTTTTCTCCCCCCCCGCCCCCAAGATTCACAGGGAGGAAATGTTATCACTCAGCTCAGTTTTCTTCCAAGCTCGAAGATAGTCGATGTATTGTTTTGGACTCTCTCTTCCACTGCTATGGCTGGTTCACGCTTTATTTGGGGAATATCATTGTTATTTTATGCTTCTTTTATACTTGGAAGTTTTTGAATCAAGACAGAAGTTCTATGTATTACTTTTAAGTATGATTGAGATAACTATTGTAAAATCTTGACTAATTTAAGTTGTTAATAAAATGACTTTATTTTCCGCTGCTTTATTTATCTGTCTTGTAATTTATCTGCATCTTTTACCTAAAATGCTCCACCAAAGTTAAGGCATTCCCTTTGTGAGTGACCTTAACAAAGGTGGGGTGTTTTACTTGGTATCAGAGCGAAAGGTTACCGGATCAGATAAAAGATTTGAAGAATTATTTTCAAAACGGTTTTAAAAGAAGCATTTTCAAAAGAAAAGTTTTGTTTTAAAGGCATATTCCCCAAAGCCATATGTACTATCTTTTGATCCTCTGTTTGAATCCTTGTTTCCTTCTTTCCTGAGTCTCTGGGGCTCCTGGCTTTTTGGGAGGTAACCTCATCGCGGCATGGTTCCGTAGGCTCGACGAGACTACGACACTTGTCAAAGGGCAAATAAGTGCCCAACTTCCATCTATAGCCACAGTAGTTTCACCTGTGGCTAATTTTTCGAGCTTTGTAGGATTCTCCGTGCGATGGAGGCAGCTTTCGAGAGACTTGTCAACGTGTTACATAAGGATAGTAAAGATGAGACTGAGGGAGTTTTTCTAAGGAGCACAACCAAAGGATGAGGAACTCATGGATATAGCCTTGGTTCACAAAGGAGGTAAAAAGGAAAAAAATAGTAAAACCTAAAACAAGAGGAAGTGTCTTTATTATGGTATAACGGGTCATATAATTAAGGATAAGGGCAAGAACAAAGGACAGGATTTTCAGAAGGGCAAATACATGCTCTCACCGCCAGCGTACCTGAGATAGAGGTAGTAAGGTTTCTGTTGAAAGAGTTTAGTTTTTCTTCTTGATCATCCTGTTAGTACTCTTTTTGATGTTAGCGCTTCACATTCGTTTATATCTGCTTCCATAGTTGAGTCTCTACACCCTAGTACTTGTATAGTAGAAGATCCCATTATTGTCTCAAATCCAATTTGTGGTTCAGCTCATTTATCTTTGGTTTGTAAGGATTTGAGATACTTATGTTTTTGGTTTCATGGGCTATGGGTTGATTCTAGGCATGGATTAGTTAGCTAGTAATCGTGAAAGGAGGGTAGTTAGACTTTTGACTTGCCTCGGGAATACCCTCGAAATTTCGTGTGATCCTAAGGGATTAGTTTGTCTTAGCTACCTAGAATCACTTTATGTATTTATCGACGATTTTCCATCCGTTGGAGTAGTCCATGAGTACGTAGATGTTTTTGATTAAGGTTAGGGGTTTGTCCCCTAAAACGTGAGGTAGACTTCCATATATATCTAGTTGACAACGCAAAGCCAGTTATGCGATTAAGGACAGTTTTGGAGCAAGATTGGTGAGGATAGCCAGAGTCGGTTAAGTGCTAAAAAAATTTGGTTGTTTTGCTAGTATCATCTCACATAAATCGTCCAAATTCGGAGGAGGTATTCCTTGGGTGCTTGTCTGATACTGGTTTAGGCCTTTGGGGCTTGTACTTGAGGAATGTCAAGTTCGACTAGGATAGTTTGCGTGAGAGATATCGACCCTCAGATTTGTGACATGATGGATAAGCTAAGTAGAAGAGAGACCTTTAATCATCTTAGTATATACACTTGGTATCATGGTTAACATCTGTTTATCTTGGAAAGATAGTTCGACAACATTGGATACCCTCTAGCATAGTAAGTGATCGAGGTCCTATCTTTACTAGTGGGTTTTGGAAATGGAGGTCAAGAAGCTTCACAATCGTGAAGTTAAATTAGTTAAGGTACAGTGGGGTGAAGCTCAAGAAGATACGACTTAGAAGAATGAAGACTTGATACGCGCATCATACCCTTTTTGAGGGTATATCCTTGATTCCACTTTTTTCTAAAATATTTATTTGTATGCTAGTCTTTATCTTTTAAGTATATCCGCTCGGTCCTATCCTTGATCCTTAGGTAGAAGCCAATGGTTGTAAACATGTGTTTGAGACATGTTATGATTGGTGGATGCAAGTGGTTGCAAGTGTTTGCTAGTGGTTGCTCGTGGATGCATATACACACATTAGGCACTAGATCGGCTCAGTCACTTTCATATTGCATATGCATATGAATGTATTTGTATATGGATTGGAACTTGATGTGTTATCATATGGATGTTGCATATAGATGAGTGAATATGCACACATATAGTATTTACATGATTAGGGATATTTGCATACATATTGGACGCATGACACTCTCATGATTCGCATTAAGGAGGTCAACTGTATCAGTAGACCGCCTGATTTTGCATTAGATAAGAGACATATACACACACTCTTCATATGTTCATACGGCATTAGAAACCCTTTAAGGACAATGGTTGCCTGTGATTGAATGGTTGAGTAGATGGATGTTGGATGGTAGGATATACGTTCTTCCTAACTTGAAGATTTCAGGGACGAAATCCTTTAAGGAGGGGAGAATGTAACACCCCGTATTTTCAGTGAACATTAAACTAAAAAATTAAGGTATAATTAATTTTTAAGAAAAGAATTAGAGGAAACCGGTTATGCCATTGCGTTCGTCTCGAAATTCTGCTTGAGATAAAGTCCGAGTTTGCGTAAATCGGACTCCGTATGAAGAAGTTATGACCTTCAGAAGTTTCAAGAATTTAAAATAAAAACCAGCCCGAATTCAAATTCAAAGTTTCGAAATTCAAATCACACACCCGGGCTGGGCGGGGAAAATTCCCGCCCAGGACCCAGGTCGACCATGGGGTCGACCTCCCCCCTTTTCCAGATCCGTGGACAGATTCGTTTTTCTGTATTTAGATGCCCGTTCTGACAAGATTCGTTGCTCCTAATCTATTTAAACACCCCCAAACCTCACTTTCTCTCCACATGATTTCATTACGCCTATACTCTACCCTAATTCATATCAAAATAAATCTAAGACGGGGTTATGCTGCTCAAGTCCTTCGTAGAAATCAAGTTTAGAATTTTAGTAGAGATTCAAAGGCTAATTCAACGACTTCAACAACTATTTCTAAGAATCAAATCAAATCTAAATTAGAAGAAAAAATAGTCTACTTCAAGGGAGAGCTATTCATTTTCAGAATACAGATCCCAGAATTCAAGACCCTTCTGTAATTTGTAAGTTCACGTCACTTTCAGAAATAAAAGTTAATTGTGATTCTGACATTGTAATAAATCTGGATCTGAGATTATGCCTGTCTTTCTATATCATTTGGATCTATCTCATTGATAATATTATGTCCATTCTTTGTCTCTTCTTTCCTTCTTCCCTTTTTTATAGCCAGGCTACTGCGAGCCTGAGCCAGATCTCATAAGAGAAGAACGTACGTTGGAAATAAAATTGGGCATAAATTATGACTTTGGACATGACCAGCGCTAAAATTTGGGAAAAGTATTAAATTATGTATAATCGGGCATAATTGAGTTGTAACTGATTTGAGGCATAAAGTATTGGACATATGACTTGAGATTTGAGGCATAAAGTATTGGACATATGACTTGAGATTTGAAGCATAAAGTATTGGACATATGACTTAGGATTTGGGGAGTAAATTGGACTGTAAATATAAGGCATAGTACATGTTGTGGTCTAAGATCTAAAATTGGGGCATATATATATATATATATATATATATATATATATAATAGTTCATGATTTGGAAGAAGAAGATTAGGGTGTATAGTGACGTATGGCATAGGCATGAAAACAAGATTTTCCTTTGTTTTGTAAGTCAGTTACTTTTTAGATTTGAACACCTAAATCTAATTGTGACATGTAATATGAGAATATGCCTAATGTAAGCTATCCTTTCATTGAAATCTGCGCTTGAGTATATATCTTTAGGAATCATGTTTGACTATGAAACTGGTCCAATCATATCTATCCTTGTTGTATATCGGAATTGTAATCCTTTTTAAGTTCATGATATAATTCTTATCATATCTATATGCCTGCGATGTATTCCTTGCAAATCTTGTCTTTTTAATACATCAAGTTTATTGGACCAGTAGTTCTTATCATCATATGACTATGCCTATTCTTACGATGTTACATCTTTCTTCTCCCCTTATATTATGAATCTTGAGTTGAATCTCGAAATACGTTCATTATGAATGCGGGGGAAATTGGGTATAACATGAAATTTGCATAATTTCGCATAATTTGGAACATGTAAAATTGCATAAATATTAAGATGCAATTTGGGGTAATTTGACATGAATTATAGAATATGTAATTTGACATATTGAACCTAGAATTGGCATGGACGACAAAGTATGAAGTTGGAATATAAATCAAGTGTTCGGCAAAATTGTTATTGTTGTGAATGTGGGGTAATTCGAGCATAGAATCTAGATTGGGTGTAAAATGTAACATGACTAGTTTTGGTGAATTTGGTAATTAGCATGTAAAATCTAGATTTGAGTATATAGGTTAAATGTGTATATTAAAGATGAACATGCCTAACCCGAGGTTCGATTGAGTTGTGGTGTAAAAATGCCCGGAACCGCCCGGCACATTCAGTAACCACAACAACACCTATCTAATGTGAGAGGTTAGTGCATCATGCCCAAGAAAAACCCGAGGTTAGATTGAGCTGTGGTGTAAAACTGCCCGGAACTGCCCGGCACATCCAGTAACCGCAACAACACATATCTAATGTGAGAGGTTGGTCCATTAATAAACCAATTAATGATAATGAACAAGACATGCTAAGAAATGACTAGGGTTAAGTAATAAGAACACTTAACCAATATAGCACGAATGACTAGGGTTAAGTAATGAGAACACTTAACCAATATAACAAGATGAATGACTAGGGTTAAGTAGCGAGAACACTTAACCAATATGACAAGATGGATGACTAGGGTTAAGTTAATAGGAAACACTTAACCGGTATAGCATGATAAATGGAAAGGGTTAAGTTAACACTTAACCAATATAACTTGATTTGTGGTAGGGTTAAGTTAACACAAGAAGGCGACACTTAACCAAAGTAACATGACATGATGAGTAGGTGGGTTAAGTTAACTTGAATTGACTGATGACACTTAACCGATACAACAAGACGAACACGTGGGGTTAAGTAACAAGGAAACACTTAACCAATATAACTTGATGAACGGACGGGGTTAAGTAAATAAGGAACACTTAACCAACATGACACGATGAATGGACGGGTTAAGTTAACATGAATGGACAACACTTAACCAATATGACATAATGTGCGGAAGGGTTAAGTACATATCGGGTTGGTGGGTAATATTAGTAAATATAGGCCCACAAAACTTAACCGTTTAGTAAACATGCTTGAATCGATGGGAGGGTTAAGTACATCTCATGTAGGTGGGTAATATTAGTACGTATAGGCCCACAGACTTAATCGTTAAATAAACATGCTTGAATCAGTGGGAGGGTTAAGTACATATCGGGTTGGTGGGTAATATTAGTAAATTTAGGCCCACAAACTTAACCAATAGGAAACCCTAGTAATGGGGACCCATTTCAGCAGTAACCCACATAGATGTATCACGGTACCCTGAACTAGGCAGGGTGGGGCACGATTACTGGGCTGATTGTAAGCGGTCAAAGCAGCGGCAGGGGGTACGCCAGTGTAGGTTCCGACGGTTTACGGGCATGCACGTACTCCGCAGTGGGAAAAAGCAGGCACTGGGTACCGGTAGTTATACACTATGCATCTTGAATCGTGTCGGGTCGCTATCATAAGATTGATACACCTTTTGGTGGGACCAGCACAGGGTATCTACACGTAAGAGAGGGCCGATTGACACAGACACATGGGACATTAATGTAAGTAGGAAGCCGATCGATAGGGTAGTAAGGGTACATCTAACATAGCAATTAGGCTGCCTGAGGTGGAATCCTCACAATAGATGTACACCTGAAGGATACCACAATTACGGGGATTGGGATCACTTTATCATTTTATACAAATTACTAGTTGGGACACTAGTTAGGTGGTGCAGAGATAGATATAGAAATCAGAATAATAAAGTAGTAGCAAAGTAGAGAAAGAGTAGAAGCGCATTCAGTTTATCTTGCCTTATCATACCATATACTTATCCTATGTTATCATGTTATCCTTGTTTCTCACAGTATTGTCTTATATTCAGTTTATTCATGTCATGATGCTTTTACCTGTTTATATGCTGAAAGTCACTGGACTTACCAGACTTATGTCTGACCTAGTTTTTTTCCGCCTCTTTTCTTCCGTTTCCCCCCCCCCAAGTTCACAGGGAGGAAATGTTAGCACTTAGCTCGGTTTTCTTCCAAGCTCGATGATAGTCGATGTATTGTTTTGGACTCTCTCTTCCACTGCTATGGCTGGTTCACGCTTTATTTGGGGAATATCATTGTTATTTTTATGCTTCTTTTATACTTGGAAATTTTTGAATCAATACAGAAGTTCTATGTTTTACTTTTAAGTATGATTGAGATAACTGTTGTAAAAGCTTGACTGAATTAAGTTGTTAATAAAATGACTTTATTTTCCGCTGCTTTATTTATCTTTCTTGTAATTTATCTACATCTTTTACCTAAAATGCTCCACTAAAGTTAAGGCATTCCCTTTGTGAGTGACCTTAACAGAGGTGGGGTGTTTCAGGAGGTTTCTCCCATCAACAAGGCAAAGGGCACACACATTTTATATATATATATATATACATACATACTTGTGCACCTCCCATACATGGAGCATGCTACACTGATCGCTGACCAATTCTTAAGGTCCCGGGTCTCTCTTACCCATACTTTTAGTTTTTAGGGTTACTTGAATCTTTAGCCACATACTAAATCATTTTATATCCCGAAGTAAATAAAAACCATTAACATCAATAATCACAAGTATAATCAAACCTATATAGATTTCCACTTCCAATTCATTTCAAAATCATCAAGTTTAGCCCTCGAAATCCTTTCTGTTTTACAATACATTCCCTGTCCAAAATCAAGAATAACACTTCTTTTCACTTAAAGAAAATCTCATTTCAAAAACCATACATTAAATTTGAAATAAACTAAATAACATTGCTAAACACCTCATAGTCAAATGGTGAAGTGTTTTACAAGGTGGTAGCATACTAATATTTCTACCCAACCCAATGTTAATGTAAAAGCATATTTGCTCATAAATCGGTCGATCACAACCCAAACAATCAATCAACAACAAGGAATATGAATAGCCAAGTATATTTGGTTCTAACAACTATTGTGTTTTGGTAAATATAATTACCATTTATCCATTCCAAATCTAATAAAAGATTTATTAAAACTCTTCTGAGTTTTAATCTTCAAATAGCATCATTTATGATATCAAATACAAGGCTTTGAATAGAAATCGTATCGACTTATATTTAATATCAAATTCTACAACCAACAAATACTTTAGCAGGAATAACGATATCAATATCTTCCAAATTCCTCGAAAATATCCGTATAATCAAGGAATACAATATCAAAATATCCGAAGATAATTTCCATTCAAATCTCATTCAATTCATACGTTGGAAAACTTAGGTTACATTAAACCCATTATAATTCAATAAGTTATATTTGAAACATTGGATTACTTAATTCCAGAAAACATCGTTTGATCTTAGTCGATTATCCGATGTCCTTTCGGTTCTTCCCATCCCTCACCTAACGGAATAATTTCCAGTTAAATCTCACAGGTGGCACTAGACAGTACTCTGAGGAATCAACGCAAATACATTTTAGTTCTTTATTCTAGTTGTTAACTAGTTCATTCAGATAAAATATTTTTTATCTTTCTAAATTTTGGAATATTCAGTCCAAAATCTTTTTTAAATCATTTATTATGATCTAACAAAATCTATCCATATTTTTAATTACTTTAATATGGCCATTTCAGTCGATTTCCAATTACAGTCATCGAACTGCATTTACAACGACCTTTGCAAATATTGATTTGGACTTATCTTGAAATCTAACTGTTGGATTTTAAATCCTTTTATTTCATTTGAAAGCTCTTTTAATTACGAATACAACATTTTAAGTTTTGAGAGGATCTGACAGTCGAATTTCCCATTACATCAGTTCGAAATTAACGGTTGAAATTCACGAACGGTTACTGCGCGACTCGTCCTATTCAAATCAAATTCGATTTATAAATAAAATCGAATATAATTCCAAACATTTTATTAATTTTATATCATTCATGGACAATCTATTATAACATCCAATCCACTTATCGTGGTATATAACATATAAGTATTAAACCGTTAGCGCTTATATGAGTTCGTCACTATGCAGTTAAAGCCCCTCTAAAGCCCCCTGAAATCCCCGCTATATCCCGTAGCACTCTTCGGCCACTATGCTATTTCAATTTAGCGCTGATGAACAGCAGTTCCACTCTAATCCTCGTTATTTTCTGTTGCACCCGTTAAATCGACGCTATTTAGCACCCGCTTTAGCAATATTAATATATAGAGGATGATTTGACCAGTTCTCTTTTAAAATAAATAAATGAAATTTATTGCAAAGAGTTAATTTTAAGGCATAAGTGCCTTTGTAAGACAGAAATCTATAATAATCATCGAATCTAGCATGCATAACCATCATATTATTTGATTTTTTTAAATAATATGAATTAATATACACTTTTTCTACACAAATGACGCGAGAATAATAATTAATTAATTTTAATAACATAGTATTACATTTTGTTAACATTTTTGAACCTCCTTTATATCCCTACTATTTCACCACTTTATCCCCACTACATCTTTTTGCACCTCTCCAGTTATAGAACCGCTAAGCGCTTTAACTGCACAGGTTCGTCAGTCAATAGATTAATCGTAATATAAGTTATCAACAATCATATGTATTCAACACAATAATATCATTCAATAAAAATGGTGATCATATCTAAAACCAATAACTAATAACTAGTTAAATTTTCTCAATTAATAACCATTTAAGGTTCAATTCAATTTCACAACATCAATATATAACTCAAATATTTCACAACATTATTCAACAATTAACTAACAAGCAGTTAATTTTAATCTAGCCATTTTTCAGTGAATGGTTTCTCACCTTGATTGGTTTGAAATAGTTATAAGACGGCTATTTTAATTAAATTAAAATAGACATTTAGTTTAATCAAAAATTGCAGATAGCTCCAAATCTGTTCCAATCAGTTCTGCAGTGTATTGCTCGTCGTCACGGTTACATCAAAACCAGTTTCATTCAATTCTGTTTGATTCGAACAAGTTATGATCATTTTAAATTAACTACATAACTCAAGAGCATTAGTAAATAATTAATTTAGCTTAAACCTTGATTAAAATTAATTAATCCTTCTTCTAAACTCTCCAGGCCCGATCGAAATAAACACTCATCAACCAAAAATCTCACTTGTGCACGATGCCTCAGGCCGGCGGTCGTTAATCAGAGCATGCTACGTGAACCGCCTTGGGGTGTGCCACTATCGGTAGGAAAGGCGTCGAGCTCGATCACCACGATGGCCATGAAAATGGGTTCGAACCTAGCAGCTTTGAGCTGCCAATTCGCTTCAATGACCACACGAAAATCTATCTTATCCGTATTAATTTGTAGATCTCGAAATGTTCTTCAATTTTCGTTTTGAAATCTTGAATCAATTCGAAGTGTATTGCGAGAATTTAAGGGAAGAATTTCTTATCGTTTTGGTCCTCCATTTGTAATTGGCGGCATTGGGTAAATGGGGAAAGGAGATTAGGGTTAGAATGTAATATATATATATATATATATATATATATATATTACAATCTATATTAATATTTAATTCTCCAATTACTTAGATATGGCTCCGAGCTCCAAACGAATCCCAACGACTGTTGTCCCTAACCGAAAACCCTATTCCGGACACAATGGAATAAGTTTTGCAAGCCAATTATATTATTTAAATCAGTTTTTATCAAAATTTAAATATAAATCAATATAACGTTCAATATTGAATTTAAACGTCCGTTTTAATTTACCACGACCACGTACTAGCCCCAAAAATTATGAAATTTGGAATCTAGCAATAATTATAATTATGGATCCAGCAAAAGTGGTTTCGTCGAAAACGAAGGTTGTTTGCAAAATATCCATTTTTAAGGGCTATGTAATATTAAAATATTAATAAATTCCATAGTTGTAACACCCCACGTCCATTAATGTCACTAACAAAGGTAATGCATTAACTTCCATGGAGCATTATTAGTGTATAGAACAGAATATAACAAGACAGATACATATATTGGTACTTCAAAATTTTAAAACAACTTTTATTGCAGCGGAGAAATAGTTTGATTACAACATCTTCATAAACCAACAGTAAAACCAAGTACACTTAATATCCATCTTGACAAATTGTTTTCTGGGTAAATAAAGTAAAAAGCATAACCCCAAACACAAGTAGCCATAAAAGGGATGAGCTGAACTTTACTTTCAGCAATCCAAGCACTTCCAAAAGAGAGAGAAAGAGGCCCAAGATCAAGCTCCACTAGTACTAGTCCCACCCTGAGAACCTAGGGGGGAAGGAAGAAAAGAGGCGAAAACAAAGGGGGTCAGACATGAAGTCTGGCGAGTACCATAACTTTAACAATACAATTATTAAAGTAATTAGGATAAGGCATAAACTGGAAAAATAAGGAATGACTGTGAAGCAAGTGGGCAAGACAAAACAAACAAAGGAATATTCTGGCGCTAATTGCGCTCCTGATCACTATAGGATAATTACTATACTGCACCAATGCTAATTACACCGCACCATTACTAGTCACCCTAAAAGTTGATCCCGCCCACTGAACAAAATAATAATAATGGTAGTTTCGTGTACCCCTAGTTGTCTTCATAGGTGTCGTCTGCCCCTATCTCCACTAGTTGTACCCACTACCCTCCCCATTCTAGTTACAATGTTTATTCATAATATGGTAGTTATACTCCTAGTTGTCTTCATAGGTGCCGTCTGCTCCTATCTCCGCTAGTCGTACCCACTACCTTCCCCATTCGATCGGCTCCCTAACTCGTAGATACCCGTGCTGGTCCCACAGTGGGGTGTATCACTCCCCAAAGTGGCAACCCAATACCACTAAAGATGCACGGCTTATATCTACACGATGCAACAACGTCTTACCTACCAGCTCGGGCCTACGCACGCACATGACCCCGTTGGACTTGCGTTGCCACCGCTAACCCGTTTTGACCTCTTACAATCAAACCCAGTAAGCGTGTCCCGTCCTCGATCTAACTCGAGCTCACAATGATACTTAATGGGTTACTAGTTTGAAAAGGGTCCCCATGTTTGACACAAGCTTTCCACCTTTGCCTGGTCCCCACTTAACCCCTTCTTATTCATGTCTTCTTACATGTTTTCAACTTGGTTAAGTGTTTATAATTATATCCCACATGTCACCCATGTTATCCACTTAACAAATCAACATGTGGTATTGGATAAGCTTGTCTTAACCCTATCTACTTATCAGATCAATATATTATTGGTTAAGCTGGTCTTAACCCCATCCACTTATATCTTATTGGTTAAGTTGGTCTTAACCCTATCCGCTTATCAAATCAATATATATTATTGGTTAAATTTGTCTTATCCCTATTAGATCAATACATGTTATTGGTTAAGTTTGTCTTAACCCTATCCACTTATCAGATTAATATATATATATATTACTGGTTAAGCTGGTCTCAACACTTCCCACTTATCAAATTATTGGTTAAGCTGGTCTTAACCCTATCCACTTATTGGTTAAGTTGGTCTTAACCCCATCCACTTATATATTATTGGTTAAGCTGGTCTTAACCCTATCCACTTATCATGTTTTACTTAATTTATGATTAAGCACATCTTAGTTCACAGATACATTGGTTAAGGGAATGACTCCCTAAGTATCAACCCCGAAGACCGAAATCAACATCGGATTGGTACTCAGAGAATTATTCACTCAACCAAACTTCTGTTTGTCATTCATATTCGTCTTTGATCAGCATTAATTAATTATTAATGCACATACCTCTCACATTAAGTCGATTGCTTATGGCCGCTGGATATGCCGGGCGGTTCTGGGCAGACTTCCACCACAAGCCAGACTTAACCTCGTGTCTAAGCATCATTTAATTTTTATGCCTTTGACCTCTCACATTAGAATACCGTTTGTGGTTGCTGGATTTGTCGGGCGGGTCCGGGCAGTCTTACAACACAAACGAGTCTAACCTCGTGTCTCAGGCCTTTATTACTCATTTAATTTATGCCTTTGACCTCTAACATTAGACTACCGTTCGTGGTTGCTGGATTTGTCGGGCGGGTCCGGGCAGTCTTACACCACAAACGAGTCTAACATCGTGTCTTAGGAATTTATAATTACACATTATTATTCAATCCCAATTTGAATTAATATCCCTATTTCAAATTGCCAATAACTCCCAATTTTAATCCATGTCCATAATTGTCACTTAAATTATGTCCATAATTACTATGCATATAAATTAAGCCAATTAATGTCTCAAATTAATTATATGCCTTTAAGCCATTTATGCCAATTTTCACAATATACATATTTAATATTTTCCCATTATCCCATGTCGTTCGTACGTTGAACATGAAATATGTTCGACTCGCAAATGGCCTAACTTATAAAAAGGAAAGAAACATCACAACTTGTATAGCACACAAATTAGATCTAACATAGATCAAAACTGGCATGATTATGATTCATATTAACATAAATTTGCATAATCAACACTTGCATAGGCAATAGTCATAAAACATAAATTCGTATAAGCCATGTACTGTCATGGATCTAAATGTATAGATCTAAACATGTAATTCTGAACTTGAATATACGGATATGGTTTTCCTATTAACTTGCATATGAACTCCATAAAACTTACATTCAAACTAGCATATGATTCACATACAAAACTAGCATAGGAAATGGTCATAAATTTACATAAGTATGTTACTGCCATGGATATAGATCTAATAAAAATGTGAACTTGTGCATAAACATGGTTTTTCACCTAAACCCATGAATCTTAAATATAAATATAATATAAAAATGTGAACTTGCATACAGATTCCTACAAACTGGCATATGGATCTAAACATGTAAATTAGTGTCATATGTTTTGCATATAAACTAGCATATATATATATATATATATATATATATATACTTGATTCATATATGAACTTGTGTACAATTCACATATAGACTTGCATAAGATTCATATTCAAACTAGCATACGATCTAACATCCCAAACTTGCATAAGGTTTAACATACGAATTAACATATGATTTTTCATCCAAACTTGCATAAGATTCACAAATTAACATATGATTCAGCATCCCAAACTTGCATACATATGAATCAAGTTAAACATATATAATTGTACATATAAATAGATCTACCAACATACAATAACAAAAATGTCATATGTTCACAAACAGACAATAACATCACATGATTCAACAGACATGTTCTCATAATCCAATTACAACCTATCATAACTAATTTATTAATTATATTATGAAAGAAATAGTACTCACAACAAAAGAATAGTCTTGTTTTTATGGGATCTATATTCTGAAACTGAATTGCTCGCCTTTGATGTAGACTAATCGTTATTCTAATTTAGATTTAGATTTGATTCTATCTTGCTTTTGAATTGAAAGAGAATGGTGGCTACTCTAGGTTCACCATTGACGGCATGGCGGCTCTTGGTATGAATTAGTGTGATTTTAGATGGAGGGTTAGGTTGCTTATATAGAATTTTAATTAATTAAGAGCCGTCAGATTAACCTAGAAGCAATCAAGACCATCCAGTCAAGATAGAATAACACCTCAGCCCTAATGACTCAACAATGAGTCAAAACAGCGTCACCTTTCAGATCTGCCCGGGGGGGCAGGTCGACCCCCTGGTCGACCTGTCTTGGGGGAGGTCGACCCCCTGGTCGACCTCCTGGTCGACCAGGCCTTGGGCGGGAAATTTCCCGCCCAGCCCACTTCTGCATTACCAATTTGAATTTTGAATTTCTGATTCGAGCTGTTTTTAATTTATTTAAAATTGCTGAAACTTTGGAAGGCCATAACTTCTTCATACGGAGTCCAATTCACGCAAAATCGGACTCTATCTCAAGCAGAATTCCGAGGCGAACGCAATGGAGTAACCCGTTTCCCTTAATTCTCACATTTGAAATTAATTATTCTTTAACTTTAGTATTTAAAATCACGGGGTGTTACATTCTCCCCTCCTTAAAGGATTTCGCCCCCGAAATCTCCAAGTTAAGGAGAATGTATATCCTAACATCCATCTACTCAACCATCAAACACAGGCATCCATTGTCCTTACAAGATTTCTAATGCTGTATGAACATATGCAAAAAGTGTGTGTATATGTTCCTTATCTAATGCAAAATCAGGCGGTTGACTGATTCAGTTGACCTCCTTAGTGCAAATCATGATAGTGCCATGTGTCCATTATGTATGTGAAAGAATCCTAACGATACATATTACTTCTACATGTGTGCACAACCATTCATCAAAAATGCAGCATCCATATGATAACACAACCATTATACATACATTAATTTAAATATGTGCACACTTTTATATGCAATACGAAAGTGATTGAGCCGATCTAGTGCCTAATGTGTGTGTACATGCATCCACGAGCAACCACTAGCAACCACTTGCATCCATCAAACATAACATGTCTCAAACACATGTTTTCAACAATAGGATTTTTTTCCTATCTAAAGATCGAAGATATCATTGCAAAGACATATTAAACGATAGGACAAGTATCAACAAAGAGGTAGAGAAAGGAGAAGTTAAAAACATATCCTCAAAAAGGAAAGGGTACAGCGTACGCATCTTGTCTTCCGCCTCCCAAGTCGCGTCTGCTTGATCATCTCCCCATTGCACTTTGACCAACTTGACCTCTTTGTTGCATAGCTTTTATACCTCCGACCCAAGGATGCATGTAGGAGCTCGTCTAATCGTGGCGTCTTACTCCACTTCCACTTATCTAAGCATACTCGGCTCCACTACTTCCGCGGTATCTTGTAACACTTCTGTAAATGCGATACGTGAAACACGTCATGAACACCACCAAGCTCGTTGCCTCTTCTCATGTCCCTCAAACTCCTAACCTCAAAAGATCTTCAAGGATTCTATTCACCCCTTTCTGTCCGTCCATCCATCTGTGGATGATAAGCGATGTTCGTACTTGCCGCCTTTTGCATATCACCTTTTTCCTTAGCATCGAAAACTGCTCCAAGCCCTGTCCGGCAAGCACCGATATATACTGCGAGTGGCTTACTTCCATCTGGCAAAACTAAAACTAGAGCTGTCATCAAAGCCCTCTTCAAATGCTGGAAAGCATCGTCATAGTCAACATCCCAAGCAAAAGTCAAGCTCTTCTTCGTTAACCGAGTAAGTGGGGCAGATATCTTCGCGAAGTCCTTAATGAACTTTCTATAATTGCCCGCCAGCCGTAAAAAGCTTCTTACTTCTATCGCTTTCTTAGGAATCTTCCAATCTTGGATTGCCACCACCTTTTACGGGATCCATAGCTATCCCTTCCTTAGAGACCACGTGTCCTAAGAACCTCACTTCTTTTCTCCAAGAATGGCATTTGGAGAACTTAGCTTTGAGTTGATGCACTCGTAGGGCCTCTAAGACTTCCCTAAGATGTAGGGCGTATTCTTCTTCACTTCTAGAGAAAATCCAGACTACCACAAACTTGTTTAGAAACTCCCTAAACACCCTACTCATTAAGTCAGCGAAGTATGCGGGTGCATTCGTCAAACCAAAAGGCATGACGAACCACTCGAAGAAACCGTCAAGAGTTCTAAATGCAGTCTTATCTATGTTGTCTTCAGCCACCCTTAGCTGATGAAATCCTGTAGCCAAATCCAGTTGCGAGAAAACCGAAGCACCGACAAACTGATCGAATAAATCGTCTACCCTCGGCAATGGGTGTCTATTCTTCTTGGTGAGCTTATTCAGTTCTCTATAATCCACGAACAGTCTAAGTGAACCATCAGCCTTTGTAGCAAAAACCACTGGAGCACCCCATTCCAAATACTTCTACTTATGAACCCCTTCTCAAGCAACTCTTTCACTTGTTTACTGAGTTCTTCTTTTCTCTCTCGGGGCCATGTAGTGCACTGGTAGTACAACTGGCTTTGCATTATCTGCTAGGTATATTCGAAAGTCTATCTCGCGCCTTGGGGTAAACCCCGAACTTCGTGGAAGACGTCACTATATTCACGGACCACACGAACAGATTCCGAATCATCGTTAGATGCGTCAAGGGATTCTATGTAACACCCCACCTCCGCTAGGGTCACTCACAAAGGTAATGCCCTAGTTTTGGAGGGGTATTATCTAGTAAACAGGCACAGAGATAACACAAGATAGAACATATATAAAATAGAGTATATAAAGTAGCAGATATAAACTTTAAAACCAAATCTCATTACTAAAAAATAGAGTCAAAATCTCTTACATCAAAATGCCAAGTCATTATTTCATTACATCAAGTTCTAAAGAAGCAAAGTACTTAAAACAACATAAGTAAAATATTATTCCCCAAAAAGAGCATGAGTGCAGCCATAGCATAGCTCAAGACCAAACCGTACATGAGCTGTTAGAAAGCAAGCAAAGTCCAAGCTAAGAGCTAGAGTTTCTTCCCTGAGAACCTGGGGGGGGGACGAAAGACAAAGAGGCAAAAGAAAATGGGTCAGTCAAAAAGACTGGTAAGCCCTAGTGACTATTAGCATAGAAACTAGTAAAGTTAACAAGACATGAATAAATTGGAATTAAACATGGGAATGATGATAAGTCTGGCATGATAACTAAGCTAACAAGATAACTCAAGTCTAACATTGCGTATTCAAGATTCGCCGTACCAACTATACTGGTATACTAATCCCGTGTCAACTATAAATCAAGAAATAATCCCTTGGCCCAATATCGTGAAGTGACCCAATTCGGGGTCCAACGGTACGATCTAATCGATCGGCTCCCTACAAGTCTAGGTCGTCGTGTGTCTGTGTCATACGGCCCTATCACGAATGTAGTCACCTGTGCTAGGTCCACCATAGGGTGTATCAAGTCCTGGGGTGCCAACCACCGACATGAATCAAGAATACACGGATAATCCTACTGATGCCAAATGCCTGCTTTTTCAACTCCGGACTAAGTGCACGACCCTAGTCCGCCTGAACCTACAATGGCGCACCAACTCAGCCGTCGTTCTGGTCGCTTACAGTCAGCCCAGCAATCGTGCCCCACCCTGCCTAGTCCCAGGGTACCGTGATACATCTAGTGGGTTACTGCTGAAAAGGACCGCGTAACTAGGGTTTCGTCCAGCAGGTTAAGTTGTCATTTAAAATCGAGACTTAACCCCAACTACGTGTCATGTCAAATTGACTAAGTATGTCGTTCTAGTTCAAGACTTAGTCCTACGAATCATGTGTCAGGTTGGTTAAGTGTGTTCAAGCGGTTCATGACTTAACCCTATCAAATCAACGTGTCAAATTGGTTAAGTATATTCAAGTGGTCCATGACTTAACCCTATCCAGTGGCATTAATTTACTTAATGCACCCCTAACCTCTCACATTAGACTTGGTTATGGTTACTGGATGTGCCGGGCGGGTCCAGGTAGTTTTACACCATAACCTAGTCTAACCTCGGGTTTCGAGTGCGATATGACCAACTACTCACATTGGGTCCTGTTATTTGCAGTTACTGGATTCGCCGGGTGGTTCCGGGCAGATTTTATACTGCAAACTCAACCCAACCTCGAGTTGGCCACGTTCAAGTTATCTAAGTGTCATGTCCCAAATTCATATTTTCAAGTACAACTTCATGTCAAGTTCATGTTCATATCCAAGCTCAAGTTATAACAATATTCATGTTTTCAAGTTCATACTAAATTCAGGTTTTCCTAAACTACCCAAATCGCATCCCCAACGCTCATGAATTCGAATCAAGGCAATAGATGTAACTAGGGAATAACATAACAAGGATGGGTATAAAGTGGCAAAGATGATTTCAAGGCAAGCATGGTGTAACTTGAGATATGATCATAACATCACTGGCATATGAAATAGGGTGATAAACATAGCAATAGATGACATAAGATAATAATCCTAAACTTGTGACTAGCAATAGTTTCAACATCACAACATCACAGGCATGTTAAAATAATGGGCATGATAGGGTTTAGGTTATGACATGAACAGGCCCCTAAATCAAGTTCTTATCACTATTCCACAAATCAAGGTTCAATATGAACGTTACTAGGTTCATGGTGAATAGATCTAGTGCGAACAAGAGTAAATCTAACATAATAGATCAAAAAGAATAGTCATAGATCAAAGATTTACAAGAATAAGTATTAAGTAGTTATCATGTTTATGTTCAACTTCAATTTACACATGTCCATATTAAGTTTAGAGTTTAGATCTAAGAGTAACTGGGGCTTACAGATCGTGGTTTTGAGAATTAGAAAGTAAAAGAGGCGATGTAGAATCTCTAGAAATCCCCCAATTAGCAAAGCTCTACACGTAGTCTTGACGAAGAAGAAATAGCTTCCCAATATGCAATTCCTAGCCGTAGCCTTCAAGAATTATCCTTCGTGTTTTACTTTAATTTATTTATTTATTTATTTTTCTCAGAGGCAGCATAAGGACAGAAAGAATTGGTGTAGAGAGAATGAGGCTAGGAGGCTATTTATATAGGTTTAGAGCCATGAATCTGGTCAGAAAATTGGTCCAAATACATCAGAATGAACCCAGGCTAAAAACCAGGTTCGGGGACCAGGTCGACACCCAAGTCGACTGCGTAGTCGACCTGGCCCTGGGGGTGTCGAATGCCCAGTCGACTCCCCAGTCGACCTGAGGTGCTGGGAGGGAAATTTCCCGCCCAGTATGTCTAGGTTTTGAAATTTGAATTTGAACTTGAAATCCAAACTGTTTTGAATTCTGAAAATTTCTGAAACTTCGGGGAGCCAGAACTTGGTCATACGAACTCCGATTTTCGAAAACTCAAACACGATTTCATGCAGAATTCCGAGACGAATGCAATGGCGCAACCCGTTTCCCCTTATTCTTATTTTAAAATTTAATTCTGCCTTGTTTTCTTGTTTTAACATGTTATAAAAATTTGGGTTGTTACATTCTTCCCTCCTTAAAGGATTTCGTCCCCGAAATCTTCAAGTTAAGAAGAATGTGTCCTACCATCTAATCATCCATCTACTCAATCATCAATCACTGGCAAACATTGTCCTTAAGAGATTTCTAATGCTGTATGAACATATGCAGAAAGTGTGTGTATATGTTCCTTATCTAATGCAAATGATCAGGCCTGATTGATCTTTCTAATGCAAAATATGTTTAGTGTCATGAACCCAACATGTATGCAAATAATCCTAGTCACGTAAGCACTATATGTGTGCACAAACATTCATCCGTATGCAACATTCATATGATAACACATTCAATTTCATCCATAAATAAGTATAAACACTCATGCATATGCAATATGAAAATGTGTCTAAGCCGATCTAGTGCCTAATGTGTGTTATGCAACCACGAGCAATCACTTGCAACCATTCGCAAACATCAACCATAACATGTTTCAATTACATGTTTACATCCATGGGATTCTACCTAAGGTTCTCAAGATTGGATCGAGAAGATATACAAGATAAAACAGAGTATCTAGGGAAAAGAAGTTAAAGATGTACCCCTAGAAGGTCCTTCTTGCGGGGCTTGCCCTTGCTTCTTAGGGCAGTTCTTGCTGATGTGTCCAATTTCACCGCATTGAAAACATGCTCCTATCTTCATCTTCTTCTTCCTACAGTCCTGGACTGTATGCCCATCAATACCACAGAAGTTGCATTTCCTTTTTTCACGAGACTTGTTGTCTTTGTTGTTGCTGTTCTTGCCTCCTTTCTCGGATTCTACCTTCTTGTTTTGAGACTCATTCGCCTTAACCTTCTTCTTTCCATTCTCGTCTTCTTCATGAAGTAGGGTCATATTCACCAAACTTTCAAAGGTCGCCCCCATGGGTACATGAGTCATGGCCATAGTGTGGAGTGTCTCGCTCAATCCTCGAGCAAAGCGTAGAGCCTTCTTCTCAGCCGTGTTGACTAAGTCCAAACCAAACCGAGCAAGCTGATTAAACTTATTCACGTATTCCCTAACTGACATGTCCCCTTGCTTGAGTGCCAGGAACCTCTCCATCTGAAGGCTCGCTTCTGCTGACGATAAGAATTTAAGCCCAAACCTCTCTCTAAAGTCTGCCCAAGTCTCAATTGGTCTGGTAGCATTGGTGACTTCCCACCAAAATGCAGCTTCCTCTTTCAACAACCATGCTGCCAACTGAACTTTCCTATGATCCACCATATCGAAAATAACAAACAAATCTTCAGTCTCTTTTAGCCAGTTTCGCATCTCAACGAAGGTTTCAGTTCCAACGAAGTTCTTGCCGCCCATTCCTATAAAGTCCTTGCATATTTTGGCGAAGGCGGTACCCGGAGGAGGAGGAGGAGGAACCGTGGCCACCGGGGGAGGAGGAGGAGGGATATCTGCCGGGCCCGCGCCGTTGGCCCTAGCTTCCAAGTATCTTCGGAACCAGCCAGGTATGGGTACTCCCTCAGGAAGGTTAAGATCAGACATGCTGAAAAGCGAAAAGGAAAAAGATTCAAACGAGGAAACAAAGAAAGGTGCTAATGGCTTTTGGGGAATAGCCTTTTCAAAATAAACTTTTCTTGAAAAATGCTTCTTTATAAATGGTTTTGAAAATAGTTTCAGAAGGTTTTTAAAAGCTTTTGCCCAGTCTGGTAACCTTCTGCTCTGATACCAAATGTAACACCCCACCTCCGCTAGGGTCACTCACAAAGGTAATGCCCTAGTTTTGGAGGGGTATTATCTAGTAAACAGGCACAGAGATAACACAAGACAGAACATATATAAAATAGAGTATATAAAGCAGCGGATATAAACTTTAAAACCAAATCTCATTACTGAAAAATAGAGTCAAAACCTCTACATCAAAATGCCAAGTCATTATTTCATTACATCAATTTCTAAAGAAGATAAGTACTTAAAACAACATAAGTAAAATATTATTCCCCAAAAAGAGCATGAGTGCAGCCATAGCATAGCTCAAGACCAAACCGTACATGAGCTGTCAGAAAGCAAGCAAAGTCCAAGCTAAGAGCTAGAGTTTCCTCCCTGAGAACCTGGGGGGGGAACGAAAGACAAAGAGGCAAAAGAAATCGGGTCAGTCAAAAAGACTGGTAAGCCCTAGTGACTATCAGCATAGAAACTAGTAAAGTTAACAAGACATGAATAAACTGGAATTAAACATAGGAATGATGATAAGTCTGGCATGGTAACTAAGCTAACAAGATAACTCAAGTCTAACATTGCGTATTCAAGATTCACCATACCAACTATACTGGTATACTAATCCCGTGCCAACTATAAATCAAGAAATAATCCCTTGGCCCAATATCGTGAAGTGACCCAATTCGGGGTCCAACGGTACGATCTAATCGATCGGCTCCCTACAAGTCTAGCTCGTCGTGTGTCTGTGTCATACGGCCCTATCACGAATGTAGTCACCTGTGCTAGGTCCACCATAGGGTGTATCAAGCCCCTGAGTGCCAACCACCGACGCGAATCAAGAATGCACAGATAATCCTACTGATGCCCAATGCCTGCTTTTTCAACTCCGGACTAAGTGCACGACCCTAGACCGCCTGAACCTACAATGGCACACCAACTCAGCCGTCGTTTTGGTCGCTTACAATCAGCCCAGCAATCGTGCCCCACCCCGCCTAGTCCCAGGGTACCGTGATACATCTAGTGGGTGGCTGCTGAAAAGGACCGCGTAACTAGGGTTTCGTCCAGCAGGTTAAGTTGTCATTTAAAATCGAGACTTAACCCCAACTACGTGTCATGTCAAATTGACTAAGTATGTCGTTCTAGTTCAAGACTTAGTCCTACGAATCATGTGTCAGGTTGGTTAAGTCTGTTCAAGCGGTTCATGACTTAACCCTATCAAATCAACGTGTCAAATTGGTTAAGTATATTCAAGTGGTCCATGACTTAACCCTATCCAGTGGCATTAATTTACTTAATGCACCCCTAACCTCTCACATTAGACTCGGTTATGGTTACTGGATGTGCCGGGCGGGTCCGGGCAGTTTTACACCATAACCTAGTCTAACCTCGGGTTTCGAGTGCGATATGACCAACTACTCACATTGGGTCCTATTGTTTGCAGTTACTGGATTCGTCGGGCGGTTCCGGGCAGATTTATACTGCAAACTCAACCCAACCTCGAGTTGGCCACGTTCAAGTTATCTAAGTGTCATGTACCAAATTCATATTTTCAAGTACAACTTCATGTCAAGTTCATGTTCATATCCAAGCTCAAGTTATAACAATATTCATGTTTTCAAGTTCATACTAAATTCAGGTTTTCCTAAACTACCCAAATCGCATCCCCAACGCTAGTGAATTCGAATCAAGGCAATAGATGTAACTAGGGAATAACATAACAAGGATGGGTATAAAGTGGCAAAGGTGATTTCAAGGCAAGCATGGTGTAACTTGAGATATGATCATAACATCACTGGCATATGAAATGGGGTGATAAACATAGCAATGGATGACATAAGATGATAATCCTAAACTTGTGACTAGCAATAGTTTCAACATCACAACATCACAGGCATGTTAAAATAATGGACATGATAGGGTTTAGGTTATGACATGAACAGGCCCCTAAATCAAGTTCTTATCAGTATTCCACAAATCAAGGTTCAATATGAACGGTACTAGGTTCAAGGTGAGTAGATCTAGGGTGAACAAGAGTAGATCTAACATAATATATCAAAAAGAATAGTCATAGATCAAAGATTTACAAGAATAGGTCTCAAGCAGTTATCATGTTTATGTTCAACTTCATTTTACACATGTCCATATTAAGTTTAGAGTTTAGATCTAAGAGTAACTGGGGCTTACAGATCGTGATTTTGAGAATTAGAAAGTAAAAGAGGCGATGTAGAATCTCTAGAAATCCCCCAATTAGCAAAGCTCTACACGTAGTCTTAACGAAGAAGAAATAGCTTCCCAATATGCAATTCCTAGCTGTAGCCTTCAAGAATTATCCTTCGTGTTTTACTTTAATTTATTTATTTATTTTTCTTAGAGGCAGCATAAGGATAGAAAGAATTGGTGTAGAGAGAATGAGGCTAGGAGGCTGTTTATATAGGTTTAGAGCCACGAATCTAGTCAGAAAATTGGTCCAAATACATCAGAATGAACCCAGGCTGAAAACCAGGTTCGGGGACCAGGTCGACACCCAAGTCTACTGCGCAGTCGACCTGGCCCTGGGGGTGTCGACTGCCCAGTCGACTCCCCAGTCGACCTGGGGTGCTGGGCGGGAAATTTCCGGCCCAGTCTGTCTAGGTTTTGAAATTCGAATTTGAACTTGAAATCCGAACTGTTTTGAATTCTGAAAATTTCTGAAACTTCGAGGAGCCATAACTTGGTCATACGGACTCCGATTTTCGAAAACTCGGACTCGATTTCATGCAGAATTCCGAGACGAACGCAATGGCGCAACCCGTTTCCCATGATTCTTATTTTAAAATTTTATTCTGCCTTGTTTTATTGTTTTAACATGTTATAAAAATTCGGGTTGTTACATTCTAGGTAGCTAAGCATTACCGGACCTCTTAGGGTTAGAAGAAATATCAAGGGTCTTTCCACAATGATTCAACAAACTAGCTACCCTTCTTTCATAGTCTAGGATGGCACCGTATCTAGCTAGCCAATCCATGCCTAGAATCAAGCCGTAGCCCATGAAGCCAAGAACGAAGGCGTTGCATTCAATCCCAATGCCCAAGATAGTCACTCTCAAATCCCGACAAATCATTGAAAGATTAGCCGATCCACCAATAGGATTTGAGACTACTATGGGATCCGTAACTAGACTAGTATTTAGGTGCAGTGTTTCAACTAACGATGCAGATACAAACGAGTGCGAAGTGCGAGAATTCAAAAAAGGTTCAAACAGGATGATCAAAAAGAAAAATACCAAATTTCCAACCAAGATATTTCTACCTCTATCAGGTGTGCCAGTCGTGAGGGAATGCGTCTGCGCTCCAGAAGATCCTGTACCTTGTCCTTTTTTCCTTTGCTTCTTTGGATGATCCTAATAAGATGTCCTGTTTCTCCGTAACGATAACAACTAGTCTTCTTCTTCTTTCTAACGTCGTTATTTAAGTAGTCCGGTATTTCACAAGTGTGGCCCTTCCTTTTCTCTTGGCCTCTTATTATCCTTATTGCCTTTCTTTGTGTCTTTTCCTTGTCTCTCCTGCACATTCTTTGTTCGTGGCCTCCTACAAAAATGAGGCTTCGTCCTTCATTAACCAAGCAGCTAATTGAACCTTCCTTCCATCGTCTATCTTAAAGGTACCAACAAATCCTCTGCTTCCTTCTAGCTCTGACAAATGTCCCATGAAGCGGTTTTCCGCCCATCGTATGGAAGTTCTTACATATCTTAGAAAAAGCGTCTATACATGAAGGAAGAAATTCAAAAAAAGGAAAGAGAAAGAGATTCAAAACGGAGAATCGAAGGAAAGATACATGGCTCTTGGGGGTTATGTTTATCAAAATAAACTTCTTCTCTTAAAAATACTCTTCTTAAAACATACTTTTGAAAGTATTTCTTTATAAAATGTTTTTGAAAAATAGTTTTTCAAAATCTCATATCGGTTCTGGTAACCTTCAGCTCTAATACCACGTGTAACACCCCACGTCCATTAATGTCACTCACAAAGGGAATGCATTAACTTCCATGGAGCATTATTAGTGTATAAAACAGAATATAACAAGACAGATACATATATTGGTACTTAAAAAATTTAAAACAACTTTTATTGCAGCGGAGAAATAGTTTGATTACAACATCTTCATAAACCAACAGTAAAACCAAGTACACTTAATATCCATCTTGACAAATTGTTTTCTGAGTACATAAAGTAAAAAAGCATAACCCCAAACACAAGTAACCATAAAAGGGATGAGCTGAACTTTACTTTTAGCAATCCAAGCACTTCCAAAATAGAGAGAAAGAGGTCCAAGATCAAGCTCCACTAGTACTAGTCCCACCCTGAAAACCTTGGGGGGGGGAGGAAGAAAAGAGGAGAAAACAAAGGGGGTCAGACATGAAGTCTGGCGAGTACCATAACTTTAACAATACTATTATTAAAGTAACTAGAATAAGGCATAAACTGGCAAAATAAGGAATGACTGTGAAGCAAGTGGGCAAGTCAAAACAAACAAAGGAATATTCTGGCGTTAATTGCGCTCCTGATCACTATAGGATAATTATTATACTGCACCAATGCTAATTACACCGCACCATTACTAGTCACCCTAAAAGTTGATCCCGCCCATTGAACAAAATAATAATAATGGTAGTTTCGTGTACCCCTAGCTGTCTTCATTGGTGTCGTCTGCCCCTATCTCCACTAGTTGTACCCACTACCCTCCCCATTCTAGTTACAATGTTTATTCATAATATGGTAGTTATACACCTAGCTTTCTTCATAGGTGCCGCCTGCTCCTATCTCCTCTAGTCGTGCCCACTACCTTCCCCATTCGATCGGCTCCCTAACTCGTAGATACCCGTGCTGGTCCCACAGCGGGGTGTATCACTCCCCAAAGAGGCAACCCGATACCACTAAAGATGCACGGCTTAGTCTACACGATGCAACAACGTCTTACCTACCAGCCCGGGCCCACACACGCACATGACCCCGTTGGACATGTGTTGCCACCGCTAACCCGTTTTGACCTCTTACAATCAAATCCAGTAAGCGTGTCCCGTCCTCGATCTAACTCGAGCTCCCAAAGATACTTAATGGGTTACTGGTTTGAAAAGGGTGCCCATGTTTGACACAGGCTTTCCACCTATGCTTGGTCCCCACTAAGATTCCCCACTTAACCCCTTCTTATTCATGTCTTCTTACACGTTTTCAACTTAGTTAAGTGTTTATAATTATATCCCACATGTCACCCATGTTATCCGCTTAACAAATCATCATGTGGTATTGGTTAAGCTTGTCTTAACCCTATCCACTTATCAGGTAAATATATTATTGGTTAAGCTGGTCTTAACCCTATCCACTTATATCTTATTGGTTTAGTTGGTCCTAACCCTATCCGCTTATCAAATCAATATATATTATTGGTTAAGTTTGTCTTAACCCTATCAGATCAATACATGTTATTGGTTAAGTTTGTCTTAACCCTATCCACTTATCAGATTAATATGTATATTATTGGTTAAGCTGGTCTCAACCCTTACCACTTATCAAATTATTGGTTAAGTTGGTCTTAACCCTATCCACTTATTGGTTAAGTTGGTCTTAACCCCATCCACTTATATATTATTGGTTAAGCTGGTCTTAACCCTATCCACTTATCATGTTTTACTTAATTTATGATTAAGCGCATCTTAGTTCACAGATACATTGGTTAAGGGAATGACTCCCTAAGTATCAACCCCGAAGACCGAAATCAACATCAGATTGGTACTCAGAGAATTATTCACTCAACCATACTTCTGTTTGTCATTTATATTCGTCTTTGATCATCATTAATTAATTATTAATGCACAGACCTCTCACATTAAGTCGATTGCTTGTGGCCGTTGGATATGCCGGGCGGTTCTAGGCAGACTTCCACCACAAACCAGACTTAACCTCGTATCTAAGCATTATTTAATTTTTATGCCTTTGACCTCTCACATTAGACTACCGTTTGTGGTTGCTGGATTTGCCGGGCGGGTCCGGGCAGTCTTACACCACAAACAAGTCTAACCTCGTGTCTTAGGCCTTTATTGCTCATTTAATTTATGCCTTTGACCTCTCACATTAGACTACCATTTGCGGTTGCTGGATTTGTCGGGCGGGTCCGGGCAGTCTTACACCACAAACGAGTCTAACCTCGTGTCTTAGGCATTTATAATTACACATTATTATTCAACCCCAATTTGAATTAATATCCCTATTTCAAATTGCCAATAACTCCCAATTTTAATCCATGTCCATAATTGTCACTTAAATTATGTCCATAATTACTATGCATATAAATTAAGCCAATTAATGTCTCAAATTAATTATATGCCTTTAAGCCATTTATGCCAATTTTCACAATATACATATTTAATATTTTCCCATAATCCCACGTCGTTCGTACGTTGAACATGAAATATGTTAGACTCGCAAATGGTCTAACTTATAAAAAGGAAAGAAACATCACAACTTGCATAACACACAAAATAGATCTAACATGGATCAAAACTGGCATGATTATGATTCATATTAACATAAATTTGCATAATCAATACTTATATAGGCAATAGTCATAAAACATAAATTCGTATAAACCATGTACTGTCATGGATGTAAATGTATAGATCTAAACATGTAATTGTGAACTTGCATATATGGATATGGTTTTCGTATTAACTTGCATATGAACTCCATACAAACTTACATTCAAACTAGCATATGATTCACATACAAAACTAGCATAGGAAATGGTCATAAATTTACATAAGTATGTTACTGCCATGGATATATATCTAATAAAAATGTGAACTTGTGCATAAACATGGTTTTTCACCTAAACCCATGAATCTTAAATATAGATGTAATATAAAAATGTGAACTTGCATACAGATTCCTACAAACTGGCATATGGATCTAAACATGTAAATTAGTGTCACATGTTTTGCATATAAACTAGCATATATATATATATATATATATATATATATACTTGATTCATATATGAACTTGTGTACAATTCACATATAGAATTGCATAAGATTCATATTCAAACTAGCATACGATCTAACATCCCAAACTTGCATAAGGTTTAACATACAAATTAACATATGATTTTTCATCCAAACTTGCATAAGATTCGTAAATTAACATATGATTCAACATCCCAAACTTGCATACATATGAATCAAGTTAAACATATATAATTGTACATATAAATAGATCTACCAACATACAATAACAAAACTGTCATATGTTCACAAAAAGAAAATAACATCACATGATTCAACAGACATGTTCTCATAATCCAATTACAACCCATCATAACTAATTTATTAATTATATTGTGAAAGAAATAGTACTCACAACAAAAGAATAGCCTTGTTTTTATGGGATCTGTATTCTGAAACTGAATTGCTCGCCTTTGATGTAGACTAATCGTTATTCTAATTTAGATTTAGATTTGATTTTGATTCTTGCTTTTGAATTGAAAGAGAACGGTGGCTACTCTAGGTTCACCATTGACGGCATGGCGGCTCTTGGTACGAATTAGTGTGATTTTAATTAATTAAGAGCCATCTGATTAACCTAGAAGCAATCCAGACCATCCAGTCAAGAAAGAATAACACCTCATCCCTAATGACTCAATAATGAGTCAAAACAGCGTCACCTTTCAGATCTGCCCGGGGGGGCAGGTCGACCCCCAGGTCGGCCCCCTGGTCGACCTGTCTTGGGGGAGGTCGACCCCTTGGTCGACCTCCTGGTCGACCTGGCCTTGGGTGGGAAATTTCCCGCCCAGCCTGCTTCTGCATTTCCCATTTGAATTTTGAATTTCTGGTTCGAGCGGTTTTTAATTTATTTAAAATTGCTGAAACTTCGGAAGGCCATAACTTCTTTATACGGAGTCCAATTCATGCAAACTCGGACTCTATCTCAAGCAGAATTCCGAGACGATCGTAATGGCGTAACCCGTTTCTCTTAATTCTCACATTTGAAATTAAGTATTCTTTAACTTTAGTATTTAAAATCACGGGGTGTTACAATAGTGACCATTTTAAATTTTAATTTGGACATAACTTACAATTTATAATATGAAAACTCAATTTCTTATATTCGTTAGGAAGATATTACTAAATAGATCCCAACATTTCTTGTTTCATAAAATTCTGATTTATAACGAATTTTGTATACTTTTTTAATGTTTAAAACTAAAATTTTAAACTACCGCAAAGTTTCGAGTGCGTTTAAATTTAAATTTATACATGCAAACTTCATTTTAATTTAAATTTTGAGTCGTTAATTCTCAAAATAAATCATTTTAAATATTAAAATCTAACAAAATCAATTAAGAATAAATTTTAAATTGGTTCCAAAATTCAGGGTTGTTACAGTCTTTACCCTAAATGCACCAATGGAGGCCTTAAGCGATTGATTTGGATATCCCCCCATTGGATAGATATTTTGTGTACATGTGAATTCTTGTGTGTTTCGTAGACATACCTTGATATATATATATATATATATATAACCTGCTAAATCTAGGGTGTGGCCTTTAAGTTAATACTATACTTCAGTCACACAGGACTTTATGTTCTGAACCCTCTACTTAACATATCCAATAGGCCAGTAGGCGGGGTAGATTCAATGGACGAAGCAATGATGGAGACTGAAGATGAAAATGAAGATATTATGTTATTATTAGTTATCATTGTTGTATTGATTATGGAAACTTTAATGATGAGTTTATTGATGTATATATGGAATAATTGTACCTTGATAATCTGTGTTTGAATTCTGTGGCTTTTTAGTAAAATGATACATCATATTTTGGTATTATACTTTCTCGTTCCGCTGTGTGAGATTTCCATAACGCAATGACTATATATTATTCTGTGCAAATGTAATTCCTTACGGGAACCAATGACCATCTTAGAATAGCTCTATGTTTCGATGGGCTTTTCGAGGTTGAAATTTAGGCCCATTCCGGCCGGGTTGTTACATTTGGTATCAGAGCATAGGTTACCCTATTATAGGGAAATTATACGTATGAGAGACGTATTCGTATTTTGAAAAGGGTTTTCAAACTATATATATAAGCAATTTATACACATACCACAATAAGCATATTCACATATGCTAGGCAACTTTATCGTTTTCTTCCCTTTTCAAATTAAATACTGTCTCGGGTGTATCCACTAAAGGATTCTTCCTTTTCTTTTCAGATAGTAGAATGGCTGATAGTCCTTCCAAATAGGGAAACTAGGCAAGGCCTAGGTGTTTTCCAGAATGGTTCCAATAGTATCTTCGTAACGTGGAGCAAGTCCCTGTTGCTAATTCCGACCCAGTGGTACTACAACGCTTGTAGCTGAGGTAGCCTTTGATTTTTCTCATTTCTATAAGAGCTTCGAAAACCTTGGTGGGAAGTCTTTCTTAGGAAAGGAGGGTTTTACTAGTGCCCAAACTTAGATAACGGACTTCAAAAGAATTTTCAAAGCTACTGGATGTCAAGATGAAGTATAGAGGAGAACTGCAGCCTGGCCCTTGAAAGAGGAGGCCCTTAAATGGTGGAACTTAGTATCTAGAGAGAACGAGGGCTGAATATTTACGTGGGCTGAATTCAAAGCCCACTTAGAAGCAAAGTTATTTCCAAAATTCGAGATGACGATCCAGTTGGAGAAATTTATCCATCTCAAGCAAGGAAGTTTAAGTCTGCAAGAGTACCTGGCCAAGTTCATTGAATTAAGTAAGTTTGGAAGGGGTTTGGTGGATACCCAATGAATAAAGCCTTGAGATTTGTTAAGGAGTTAAACTCCCCATTTAAGGACACTTTGTTATCACAAGTAACGTTCGGAGCGACCTTCGAGACCTTGGTGGAGATGGCTATTTTATGCATAGTTGAAGGGGCCAAGGAGAATAAGGATGGTTAGAAGGGAGAAGGTAATTCTAATAAAAATAAGAAAAAGGAGTTGTGGACGAACAAAACGAAAAGGGAAAATTCAAAAAGGAAGCTAAGACTTGTACGAGGTGCAACTGCAAGGGCCATGAGGCCAAGGATTGTAGGACTACTTTGGCAAAGAAAGAATTTAAAGGAAAGTGTTTCATTTGTCACGAAGAAGGACACATGTCTAAGGACTGGCCAAAGGCATCCGAAGAGGCCAAAATTATGCATTAGAGGCAGCACCGATACAAAGCCGACCCCCAAGAGACCAAGGACAACCCGCACTAGAAGTATAACTTCTGTTTTAGGAATTTATGTTTATACCTTGTTCGATTCAGGAGCAACCCATTCTTTTTTCACTAAGAGGCTAGTTAATCTATTGGACCTTCTCATATCTATCTCTTGTAATCCGATAGAGAAAACCAACCCTATCGGAAGAACTAAGTATCTTGAGTTTTTTTCCAAAGACCTAGTATTGGAGATCGACGATGTCGAATTCCTATGCGAGGCGTATGCTGTGACGACCCAAACCCCGTTCCATGGTGGCAAGGGTAATCTTTGGAATATAACACGTAAACAGATAACAGCAGAACAAAAATAAATAAATACACCAGGTAGTGTACAATAGAATATACTGGATAAATATAAACATCAGAGTTACATAGCATACGGGATCATACTTAGTACAAATACAGTTCAGTTATACATAAATGTCTACAGCGGAATCAAAACATAATATGTACAATAGGAGCTGAATAGCATAAAAAGAGATAAATGATAGAATCCATCTTCAGCGCCAGCTATCCAGAAAGAGCCTGCTAAATCCTGAATACAAGGCTGCCCATGTAGAAAAAGGGGCACCCGAGTTTGCAAGTGAAACAAACTACGAGTCAGTCATGGGACTGGTATGAGAAATCTACTTAACACATTTTATAATATGGCCAATCACAGGACCACGCCACTTTCGTGGAACGGGTTTACTTCATTGGATTGCCAGTGCTTTAAAACAAGTAAATCTTTTAAACATCGCAATGCTTTTTATAAAAATGAAGCCATTATAAGACTCAGTTCCCATCACACAATGCAACACAAACCAAAGGCTAGATTTTTACCTTATAATGGCCAAAATATGCTTGATACGAGCAAAACAAATCATTTGATATTATTGCTAGTGTTATATGTTTCAAAAACAATTTGAATCATAACTATCAATCATAGACGGCATGGGTACCATATATCATGTCGCCATATATATATATATACAATCAAAACCGCACGATGTCGTATTTGGAAATTGGATTTCCGTCATGAACCAATGCCAGGGATCGTCCTTACCGCTTTGAGACAATCTAGCCCATGTCTCGGGATCAGAACGCATCGACCCTTGGAGCGACAGGGCCGGTCCACTCGATGTGGATTAAACTTAAACCCTGAACAATGCATTTCCCCGCCCTTTTGGGCGTAAGTGAGCTAAATGACTCCATATCTGAGGCGCCTCGCAACAGCAACAACCACACAGGTGAAAATAATATAAATGTCAGGGCTGGTAGGTCACTGACACCACCCTAACTAGAAGGAAACGCATGTCCTCCCTGAGGTCCTCTCCCGTTTCTGGCTCATACCGGGGTGTGAGGCTTGCGAAACAACGCTAAACACAAAGCTATGCCACACAGGCGGTGCTTTGATCATCCATCACAAAGCTCTTCTTTTCAACAAAAGCTTTGATCACTGCATCTCAGCATGCCACACAGGCAATTCATGTCATGCAACTGACGTCTATCAATCACACAGAATGAAATCCAATGTCAGACACATTGTCCATTTACAAGTCCATTCTAGGTCTGAACGAAACTGGAGGATCTTTATTCCTCGCATATTTGTACAATCAACACGTACGTCCGGACGGCTAATCCTTCAGCCCCTTCAAGGTAGCTACTCCCATCATGAGCATCAGTAGCACCCCTCCATTCGACGTGAAGATCATCGGTCTTGCACCGTCTTCGTATCTTCGACTTTTAATCGTTGATCGATTATTTGAAATGAGCATTAACTCGGCCTTTTCAAATAATTCACGTATATTTAGAATTTCAAATCAATTCATTTCAATGGTTAAAATATTCGACATCAATAATTCGGTTCTTTAATGTAATTTTCACGCCAAGCACAATCAACCATCAAATATGCAATAAACCGAGCAAATTCAGTTTATTTTCATTCCATATCGTCTATAATATTTTATCATGATTTATCGCTATTTTTATTTATTTAAAAATAGTCAATTCATTCAAACGACGCTTCAGGCCATAACGCGGCCGTGGCGCTGTTTTTCTTTAGATTTGATTTACACATATCTGAAAATCTAACCGTTGGATCTTCACAAATTTTATATCATTAGAAAGATCTTTTCAAAACGAATCCAACGGTTTCAGTTTTGGGAAAATCCGACGGTCGGATCTCCCGGTACAATCGTTTGAAGTTACGATTTCAAAATACGAACTGCAGCGTCGTTATTCGATTTAATTATATATATATATATAATCGATTATGGCGCTGTTTTTCTTCAGATTTGAATTAAACATTCCAAACAATCCAACCGTTGGATCTTCACAAAGTGGGTGTCGTTGGAAAGATATTTCCAAGGCAAATCCAACGGTTGCAGTTTCGGGAAAATCCGATGGTTGGATCTCCTGCACTAATCGTTTGAAATCACGGTTTCAAAACACGAACTGCAGCTTCGTTATTCGATTTAATTTAATTATATATATATATATAATTCATCCTTCGATTTCAAAACCATATTCACTTCATATATTTGATAAAAATGATATTTTTATCATCAAAAATATTTATTCAACACATGAATATTTTTAACACTTCATATTCACAATAAAAATGTTGATTTTATTGTTCAATCTATATATTCAACACATGAATGTTTTCGACTTCACACGCACGATAAAAATATGATTTTTATCGTTCTAGTCCTTTATTCAACACATGAATATTTTCTATAGTTTATATATATAATAAAAATGTGGTTTTTATTGTAAAACAATTTATTTCAAAACACGATTATTTTATATAGTTCATATATAATGTAAAAATATTATTTTTATATTTCAAAGAATTTATTCAACACATGAATTTCATTCAACACATGAATTTATATTCAACACATGAAAATAATTCTAACACATGAATATTATTGAAAATTTTGGCAGCATAACGGCAGGGTAGTTAAAACCGGCACCGTCCCTAGTACGGCTCCTCGCTCTACCTTAAAATCTCGCGGTTTTTGACAATTGGGATTTTCAATATCTAGTTCGTACGCAGACGAATTTTCCCATATACTAATCCTATTGGGATTTCAACCACAATCAATCATTTCAAATCAACCATTCATGATATTCACCCAATTTCACATCAACCAATAATCCAAATAATATCACAACCAATAAATATCGTCCATGGTCTGTGGACGAGGGGAGTATATATATATATAGATATACGTATATAACTATATTTCATTTGAATTTATTCCAACGCATATATCACTTTTACAACGCATATATAACTTATACATCGAACATACAACTTATACAACGCTTATACAAGAGGTGTACAACACTTATATAACTCATACATCAACTATATAATTTATACATCGTTGTTTTCCATATCGTTTATAATTTATAAATCTCACATTGGGTTCCACTCCACCAAAAATAGCAGAAAGCTCAGAAAAATATCTGGTCTCTTCTACAATGTATAGGGCGTCGCCACGAGTCCAGTGTCTCTTGTTTCACTGGATTTCGACAACATAGCAAAAAGGTATGATTTTTATAAGATTATCATACTTTGCGACACTTTTAAACGTCAAAACCCCTCAAAATTAAACAGGCCGTTACTTGCTTTGAATGCTCAAAATTAGGTTTCGAATTTTCTTCCGATCCGTAGCACGTGAGGCCGATCAGGTTGCACCACGTTCTCCAGCTCCGAGAGGCGCTCCGGCGGGTCCCCCCTCTGATGAACTTGACGGAGACTGGGAGGAGGTGGAGGGCTTCGAACAGCGGTTCTTCAAAGGGTCGATTCGGCTAAAATACAAGACGAGGAGGGGGGACGGGTATGGATTTGAAGATCTCTTCAAGCTCTACAAAATCTTTAACAGTGGCACTTGAATTCGTTGAGTGGTTTGACAGGAATCGGTCTGGGAAGGATTGAAGAGGAGCCGCCATTAATCGCTATACGGGGAGAAAGAAAGCGGATGGTTTTATTTTTTTAATTTTATGAAGGAATTTTCTGATTGGTCGATATATATATTTAATTGAAAAATAGTGTTTTCTCAAACGAACTCCAAATCAAACCCAACGACTATCGTTCCTAGCTAATTTCCCCTATTTCGAACACAATGGGATATGTTTCGTAGGCCCATTCGACTGTTTCAGTCAGTTTTTCTTCAAATTAAAATATAAAACATTCAATATTTGATTTGAACGTACATTTCAATTTACCGGGGCCACATACTGATCCCAAAAATTCCAGAAAAATAAATCCAGCTATGTTTTGACGATATGGTCCCAACAAAACTAGTTTCGTCGAATTATGAGATCATTTGAAAAATGTTCATTTTCTGGTCGATCCAATTTAATTGAAACTGACCAAACACATTTTCCTTCGCCACGCTCACACATTAACTTCAAAAATTATGAAATTTGAAACCTAGCCATAATTTGACATCCCGGATCCAACAAAAGCGGTTTCGTCGAATTCTGAGGTCGTTTGCAAAATGTCTATTTTTAAGAGCTATATATTCTCTATACCGACCTTTCTGAAAATTCATTTGGCCATAACTTTTGATTCCCGTTATGAAACTTCGATTTTTCAGATTCGTTAGAAAGATATTCAGTAATAGATTTAGATATTTTTGGTTTCACTAAAATCCGTTTTATTTTGCACCCGGTACAGTCAGTCAAAGTTTGAATTGAAATTTTGAAACTACCGCGCCATTTCAGGCCTTGTTTATAATTTAAAATTAATTATATTTATTTTCAAACTTCGATCCAAACATACTTTTCATAATTATTATTTAAAATATTTATTTTAAATATTTAAAATCCACTAAAATAGCCAATTTAAAATTTTTAAACTGGTTCAGATTTTCCGGGTTGTTACATATGCATTGGATTTTATAGGGTATGACATTATGCTAGGTATGGATTGGCTATCATTTTATTGGTCCATCCTAGATTGCGACAAGAGAATCGTTTGTCTTAGGAGCCAAGGAAGACATAGTCTGAGTATACCTTGTAATGTTAGGAAAAAGGATAAAACCTTATTACATTCCTTATCCCTAGTTCAGAAGGACCATCCTCAGTCCCTGTAGTATGTGAGTTCTTAGATGTCTTTGAGTAATTAAGGGGACTTCCACCCCATAGAAAAATTTCTTTTTGTATTGACCTAGAGAAGGACACTAGACCAGTAGCTTTACCCTTGAGGCATATAGTACCTAGAGAAAGAAGGGAATTGAATAAGAAGATTTCAGAGTTACTACAGAACGATTTCATTCGGTGAAGTACCTCTGAATGGGGTGCACCTGTTGTGTTTGCCATCGAAGTGGATGGATCTTTAAGACTTTGTGTGGATTATAGGGAACTTAATAAGTTGACAAAGAAGAATAGGTATCCCTTACATAGAATTGAAGATCCATTTGACCACTTGGGAGGAGCTCGAGTATTTTCCCAATTAGACCTTGCTACTAGATTTCACCAGTTGAGAATTGTAGAGGACAGTAAGGATAAAATTGTGTTTAGGATGCTGGATGGATTGTTCAAATGGGAAGTTATTCCCTTCAGACTAACAAATGCACCCTCCTTCTTTATTGACCTCATGAGTAGAGTGTTTAGGGGCATTTTGAGTAAGACTGTGGTAGTCTTCGTAGATGATATCGTTATATTTTTAAAGGACCATAAAGAACATGAAAGTCACTTAACACAGATTCTAGGGATATTAAGAAAGAACCAATTAAAAGAAAAATTCGAGAAGTGCCATTTCTGAAGGGAAGAAGTTAGATTTTTAGGACATACCATGTCAAGCGAAGGCTTGCCAGTAGACCCCGCGAAGATCGAAGCAATTAAGGAATAGAGGGTACCTCGAAATGCTACGGAAGTGATATGCTTCCTTGGATTGGCTGGGTATTATCGGAAATTTATTAAAGACTTCGCAAAGATTGCTACTACTTTAAATCTACTGACAAAGAATATTTTGGTATTTTCTTAGAGTAATAAATGTGACGTGGCCTTCAAAAAATTAAAGGAAGTATTAACTATTGTGTCAGTCCTTATTATACCTGATGGTTCGAAATTGTTTACAGTATACATGGATGCATGCGGAAATGATTTAGGAGTGGTTCTTATGCAAGAAGTAAGGGTTGTTGCTTACGCTAGTAGACAACTCAAGGATACCAAGAAGAGGTACCCAGTTATGACCTTGAGTTAGCCGTAGTGGTGTTCTCCTTGAAAATGTAGAGGCGTTATCTTTTAGGGTAGAGATTTGAACTTTTTACCAACCATAAGTCCCTAAAGTATTTATTCTCTCAACGTGACTTGAATTTGAGATAGCAACGGTGGATGGAGTATATATCCTTTTTTGATTATATGATCCAGTATACCCCGGGAAAAGGGAATATCATGGCAGATGCGTTGAGTAAAAAACATGCAACCTTGAATGCAATCTTGGAATGGAAACAATTAGGGTTTCTCTCTAATTTTAATTTGCAACCCTCGCTAGTAACTTCTAATGGTTTTCTTGGAGCTATGATTGTTAGACCTAATCTAAAAGGGAGGATCCAGAGTATGCAATAACTTGACGAAGAAATAAGGAACTTGAAAGAGAAAGTAGGAAAGAAGGAAACCTTTCTCTATTCGGTTAGATATTCGTTAGGTGACGATGAAAGTTTACTTAGGGATGGACGACTTTACGTCCCTAATGATGAAGGATCGAGGAAAGAAATTTTAAAGGAATGCCATAGGACAGCGATGACCATAAATCCCGGTGGAGATGAAATGTATAGAGATATAAAGAGGAATCTCCATTGGGAACGAATGAAAAGGGATGTAGCCGAGCTCGTAGCTAAATGTTTAACATGCCAGAAAGTAAAAGCAGAGCAAGGAAAGCCCGGAGGATTGCTATTACCTCTTGAGATTCATATGAGGAAGTGGGAACATATTCCCATGGATTTTGTTGATGAACTTCCAAAGATCCAAAAGGTAAATGAGGCTATTTGGGTTATGGTAGACTGTTTAACCAAAAGTGCCCATTTTATACAGATCAAAAAGACTAGCACCGCAACCTCATTAGCATAATTATATGTCAAAAAAATAGTGAGATTACATGGTATCTCATCCAGTATAATGAGTGATAGAGAGCCATTATTCACAAATGAATTTTGGAGAAGCTTACAAGCAACATTAAGGACGACCCTCAACTTAAGTACAGCCTATCACCCGCAAACTGATGGCTAGATGGAAAGAGTAAACTCGATCTTAGAAGACTTGCTCAGAGCTGACATCATCGACTTTGGAGGAGTTCGGGAGCAGCACCTATTGCTTGTAGAGTTTGCATATAACAATAGTTGTCAAACGACGAATGGTATGACCCCTTTTGAAGCGCTTTATGGGAGGCCATGCAAATCGCCAACTTATTGGTGGGAAACCATAGAGAAGGTTCTACATAGACCAGACTTCGTCCATGATTCCATGGAGAAGAATTCCTTGATTAGGCAGAGGATGAAGGCAGCCCAAGACCGTCAGAAATCGTATGCCAATAAGCAAAGGAGGGAACTTGAGTTTAATGTTGGAGATTTGATATTCATAAAGGTATCTCCTTTCAAGAAAACTATTCGGTTTGGAAAGACTAAGAAGTTGGCTCCTAAATTTATTCGGCCTTTTCGTGTCATCGAGAAGATAGGATCTTTGGCGTATCGCGTGGATCTCCCAAAATGTCTATCGGGAATCCATAATATTTTTCATGTTTCTCATCTGAGGAAATGCCTTCTGCTTTCAGACTCGAGCTTGATGGAATTGGGGACATATGAAAACCCGAGTTGGAGTCCAGGGTGCCTTGTGCCACTGCAAACATTGTAGAGAAAGGAATCAAGAGACTCCGCATTAAATCCATTCGCCTCGTTTGAGTACAATGAGGAAATGATCCTGCGGAAAGCATATGGGAGACTGAGGATAAGATGAAACAGACCCACCCAAAGCTTTTCTCAATTTTTTTTCACTAAATTACGTTTATGGATGCATTATGGTTGTTGGATTGGATGTTAGGTGTAACAACCCGGAAATTCTGAGCCAATTTAAAATTTTTATTTTGGCAATTTTAGTGAATTTTGATTTTTTAAAATGAATTATTTTAAATAATAATGACGAGAAATTTATTTTGAATAGAATTCAAACGTATATATTTATTTGAATCGTCGTTAGAATATAAATATTTTATTTTAATTATAAAAGGAATTGAAAATGGCGCGGTAGTTCGATAATTCGATTTCAAAGTTCAAATGAATGTACAGGATTCAAAATAAATCGGATTTTAGCAAAACCAAAAAAATTAGAATCTATTTGAGAATATCTTTCCAACGAATTCGAAAAATCAAAATTTCATAGTGGGAATCAAAAGATACGTCCAGTTGAAATTTCAGAATAGTCGCTATGGAATTCCGGCCCTTAAAAATGGAAATTTTGCAAACGACCTCGGTTTTTGACGAAACCACTTTTGTTGGATCCGGGATGTCAAGTTATTGCTAGGTTTCAAAATTCGTAATTTTTCGGATCAATATGTGAGCGTGGCAAAGGAAAACGCGCTTGACTAGTTTCAGTTGATTTTAATCGACTGGAAAATGGCCATTTTTCAAACGGTCTCTGAATTTGACGAAATTAGTTTTGTTAGGACCGTATCATAAATACGAAGCTAGAAAATATTTTTCGGGAATTTTTAGAGTTCGTATGTGATCCTAGTAAATTGAAATGCGCGTTCAAATTCAATATATAGAGTTATATTTTGATTTTGATGGAAACTAATCGAAATGATCGAATCAGCTTACGATACATATCCCGTTGTGTTCGGAATAGGGGTAATTAGCTATGGACGACAGTCGGTGGGTCTCGTTTGGTGTTCAAATAGAAAGTCAACTTTTAAGGAAAGAAAAATAATATTTAATTATTATATTTAAACCTAACTCCTTCTCTACTCTCTCTCTCCTCTCATTCAGATCGTGACAAAATAAAAAATAAAAAAAACTGCGCCGCTTTCAAATCGAAGCCGCCACGACGCCTCCGCCCGCCCCATGACCGCCACCCGCCGTCGGAGTCCCCCCTCCCCCTCTCCACCTCCGCGTCGCTTCGCCCCCCTCTCCATCGAAGACCAAGAATCCCTCAAAACTCCACAACCCTCGAATCCGCAACCACCGCCCACCATTGACCTGCCGCCGCCACTAGCTTCCACCACCACCCCGCTGCGCCACTCCCCGACGCCGGCGCCGCCCCTTAGCCACCCATCGTACATTGTAGGCCCCTTTTCTATTTAAAAATCATTTTTTCCTTTTCCAAGTGCTCGCCTCTAACCCTGAAGCCACCAGCGAGCTTCGACGCCCCCGCTGCGCTGATTTGGATCTTCTTTGACGAGAAAAGGGGTGAGTTTTATTTGTATTTTTATTTAAAGTAATTAGTTAAATAAAAATCGGTTTTATATACTTAGCATGAAAAAAATAGGGTTTTTATTTAGATGAATATCAAAAAGGTATGATTTTTAACTTCAAAAAGGTATGATTTTTAACTTCAAAAAGATTTGATTTTTGCTTTTGAAAAGGTAAGATTTTTAATGATGTAAAGTTTTGATTTTTTTTATATAGAAAAGGCGAAATATTTATATAGAAAAAGGCGAAATTTTTATATTATAGAAAGATTAAAAATATAATTTTTATATTATAGAAAGATTAAAAATATAATTTTTATATTATACAAAGGTTAAAAATATAATTTTTATATGTGTAGTAAAATAAAAATTCGATTTTTATATATATGAAGTGAAGATAAAAATTCGATTTTTATGTACATGTAGTGATAGTAAAAATGTGATTTTCATATATGAACAGCGTGAAAAGAACTGCATTGGAATTTCAAACAGATCCAAACGGTTCAGCAGTTCAAAAGTAAAGCACGACGAAGTGGAACCCTCTGTGAGAACTTCTCACCTTTTAATTTTATTTTTCTAGTTATAATATATACTAGGATGCAGACAGTGTTTAGTAGCACCCGACACCCGTCGTCCACAGACCATGGATGGCTTGTATGCTTGTTTGATTGATTTTGATGTGTAGTTGATTGTGTGATGTGAAATAAAATCTTTATATAGTTAAAAATATTTTATAGTTAAAAATATAATTTTTAACATGTATATGAAATGAAATAAATAATTATAAACAAATCGGACGATTTGTTTATATACACACATTTGACTGATATTAATTGGGATGATAAATTTTAAACATCGCCCAACTGCACAAATAAAATCTGTGTTTGATTGATTGAAACCCCACATGGGTATTGGGATGATATATGGCATACACTAGTCCCAATAATTAGTTGTATGTCGATCGGTTGATTGACAGACTGTTATAAGCGTTAAATATTTATATTTGATGCTTATACAGTGTAGAACGCACTTTGGATGATGGTTGATTGTTTATCGTCGTTGTTGTATATATGAATTGGATGAAATCCATATAACTAAAATTATATGGTAATTGACTGTGTCTGATTTCAATTCGATATTATCGAAATATTTAAAATAGTATTTAGTGAAAATTGAAATGTGAAGCCGTGTTAAGTAGTTAAACGCCATTTCAAAGCAAACGGGAATTTTGTCGATTTTATTTGTTTTATAATGAATATCGAAAAGTGATTTCTTAATCGAATATTTTGAATTGAAATTGAATCGAAATCAATTTGAAATGAATTCGAATTTAATTGAATAGAAATTCGAATTGAATTGAATAGAAGAGAAATTCGAATTGAATTGAATAGAAGAGAAATTCGAATTGAATTGAATAGAAGAGAAATTCGAATTGAATTGAATAGAAGGTGAATTCGAATTGAATTGAATAAAATTGAAATTCGAATTGAATTGAATGAATTTGAAATTCGAGTTGAATTGAAATTGAATAGAAATCGAATAGAAATGAATTCAAATTGAATTGAAATTGAAATTGAAATTGAATAGAATTGAATTCGAACTGAAATTGAATTGAAAACGAACTGAAATTGAATTGAAAACGAACTGAAATTGAATTGAAATCGATTTGAATTGAAATCGATTTGAAATGAATTTAGAAAGATTTATAAAATACATTTTAAAAGGTAATCGATGAAATATATATTATATATATTATATATATAATATAATGGCCTGAATAGAACGCGCCGCTGAAGTTCGTGAATTTCGACCATTGACTTCGAATGGACAATACGGGAGATCCGACCGTTGGATTCTCCTAAAACCGGAACCGTGGGGTTCGAATCGAAAAGAGCTTTCCAATGAATATTAGAAATTAAAAATCTAACGGTTGGATTTGGAATTATGCCCAAATCAAATTTGGAAAAGGTCGCTGTAAGTGCAGTTCGATGGCCGTTAATGGAAATCAACTGTACGGGCCTTGATAAAATTATTAAAAATATCAATAATTTGTGTAAAATCACAATATATGAATTGGGAAGAACTGGGATGAAATATTCCATATTTGAAAAGATAAAAATGTAATTTTATCAAAATGAACTAGTTTTGAACTAGAACTATAAATCCAATTATTTTAAAATAAATAAAATTGGATTTGAAGTGATTTCCAATATAACCAGAATTTCCAATATATAGATTGGGATGGATTTGAATCGAAATTATCTTCGGAATATTTCGGTGATTGGATTCGGGATTATACGAATATTGTTATGGAAATTTGGAAGATATATTTTATATCTTTATTTCCTAAGCGATATTTGTTGGTTTCAGAATTTGATATTGAATATAAGCCGATATATTTTATATTCAGAGCCTTGTATTTAATATCAAATGGGGTTTGTGTTTGTCGTGAACGGTATCTTCATTAACACTGTTCTTGAATCCAGTTGAGAAAAGATTAAATCTTTTTATTTAGATTTAATGAAGTATACCAATTAATTAATATAATTAAATGGAATTGAACTAGAATTTGTTTTTGGGTTTGTCGTGAACTGTGTCTTTAATAACATTCGTTCTTTAACCCGATAATAAATAGAATGTGATTTGGGTTTATCGTGAACTGTGTTTTAAATGACGTTAGTTCTTTAACCCGGTAAAAGGAGTTTCAATGAATCTTTAATCAGATTAAAAATGTGAATTGATTATATAAATTATCAAATATAGGAAATGATCGAGAATAGAGTATTGCCAGTTTTGCTCCGAGCGATAGTTAAATCTTTAATTAGATTTGAACGGAAAATGGTAATTAAATTTACCGATAACACCGTGGTTTTAGTTATGGGGTAATAACAGTTTCGCTCCTTGGGATGAATAGGTTGGGATTGGGAAATAAAATAAATAATTACTTCGGTGTGGTTCGCTAATCCCGACTAGTTTGGAAAACCATAATTTGGTTTGAAATGACATCCAAACGAAGATTAAAGAATAAATTTTAAAGGATTTATCTTTGATAAAATTAATGGGAACCTTTCCCTAAGAATATGAAATTTAGAAACTAGTTGTAGGTTAGCTAAGAAGAACGGTTTCCTGGGTATTGATCTGATGTTGGTTTCGGCCTTCGGGGTTAATATTTGGGGAATTGCTCTCTTACTAATTTACGGTTAGTGACTGAAGAATTGGAATGAGGCGTATGTTGTGTTTACAAGCACTTGTTTATTATATACGCGAGTTATTCGGAAAGGTCGGGTTTATACACATTCTGAATAACTGTTTCGACGATAAGTCGAAGATGAAGACGATGGTCGAAGACCGGAGGTCTTCACATCGTTTGGATAATTATTGATGATCCTGATTGGGCTGTACACCCAAGAGGAGGAAAATAGTTGGTGGTCGTCCAGACGTATTTGGAGATCAATGGATATGCGAGGTGTATAGTGCCTCCAGTTTCGTTCAGACCCAGAACGGACGTGTAAATGGATTGTGTGTCTGACATTGGATTTTATTTTGTGCTGATTGATTTCTGTTAAATATATATCTATTTGGCGGCGGAGAATTTATTCTCTTGCTTAACGCCCTTCTCTGAGACGTACGAGCTAAGAGGTTATATATCGATAGATATCAGTCGCATTGCATGAATTGCCTGTGTGGCGCGCTGAGATGTAGTGATCAAGGCTTTCGTTGAAAAGCAGAGTCTTGTGGTTGATGATCAAAGCACGACCTACGTGGCATAGCTTTGTGCATAACGTGAATTCGCGAGCCTCACACCTCGGTATGAGTTAAAAACGGGATAAGGACTATAGGGAGAGTACGACGTTTCTTTCTAGCTAGAGGTAGTGTTAGTGCTTAAACTGGCTGACATTTATTTTATTTTTACCTATGTGGTTGTTGGAATGCGAGGCGCCTCGATTTTAGGTCTATTAGGACCGAGAAACGTGTGTTCAGGAATACTAATCCACTAACGTAAGTGTGGACCGGCCCTGAAGCATCCAGGGGTTACCCAGAGTGTGTAGTACTGAGGCATTTGCTAGAGTGTCTCGAAGCGGAGAGGAGCTTGCCCCTTGCCTCGACTCATGACGGAAATCCAATTTCCAATATGAGATATTTCGGTTTTATTTGTAGAGCCCAGTATGGCGGCATAGTGGTATGGGTCATTAATGTCGTCTATGATTGATATTTATGATTGAAATTGTTTTGAAACACCTATGCTCTAGTAATAGTATCAAATGATTTGTTTTAAACGTTCCAAGCATGTTTGGCTATTATAAGGGAAAACCCTATCCTCCGGCTTGCGCTGCATTGTGTGATGGGACCTGGGTCTTATAACAACTTCATTTTTTGGAAAAACCATTGCGTTGTTTATTTATATGCATTGGTATTCTTTGGAGGAAACCCGTTCTGTGTTATACGGCGTTGTCCCTTGAATTACCCTCTTTTAAAGTAAAGTTTAAATAACAGTTTTAGTTCTCACACCAGTCACATGACTTACCTGGAGTTTATTGTTTTAACCTAAGCTCTGGGTGCCCTTATTTTCGACACGGGCAGCTAGTAGTTTTGGTTTTGCAGATTTATATTCACAGGATCCTGATTTACAGCTGGAACGATGCTTGGAAAGCTCTGTATCCGTGTATTACTTTCAGTTGTGTTTTGTATTGTTTTTCCACTACTATGTAATTTATTGTAATCTCTGATATTTCTCTGATGTATAATATTCATTTATACTCTGTATATTCTTGTATCTGATGGAATTGTTGTAATTAACAATGAAATATTCTTTTGTTTGTGTTCTGATTGGTCTTGTTCTCAATTCTATCCGTGCTTTGCTTCATGGGGAAGTTCGGGTCGTCTCAGTTTGGTATCTGAGCTCTGGTTTACAGAGCTCGAGAACAAGACACATTAGAACCATACGAAAGAATTCATCAGAAATTGGATTAGTAATATCCAAAGGGAATGACTCGTTAGAGATGAGATCAGTAGCATCCTAGAACGAGTGTGAAGAGTATATTTTTAAAATAAAAAAAAATTGTTTTGAAATTTAAACCATTTCATACGTATTTGAATATTTATTTATATGGAATTTGGACAATCCAATATATAAAGCTTTTGCATATACGCCTTGCAAACGTGTATTCGAAGTTTTAATGTACTAGATAGTTATAGAATCACGCTCTAGTTGCCCGGGGATAATTCTGGTGAAGGGGCACCATCGCCAGTATTTATTTTCGAGTTACGAAAATGAGATTTCTATATATTTCCATTAGACTTGTGTGAGAACCAAAACTAGATAGAATACATTGTTGTGATTTGGCACCAAAAATGTGATTTTTGACTATATGTATCAAGGTTATGAATTTGAAAAGCTATTCACTAATTGATTGATGGTTGTGTTGTATGATTATTCTTTTAAACCATTATGTGAAAGAACGTTGAATTTATGCCAAATTGAACCAAATATTGAAATTGTTTGGAATTGCATGCATGTACATATATATGTGTGAACAGGTCATTGCAAGGAGGCAAGAGAAGAGGAATAAAATTGTTTGCCCGACAAATAGGTACATGTTTATTGTATTTCTTGGGTTTTGGATGATTTTATGAGCCGATTGGCTAGCCGCTTGGATTTTTCTTTTTCTTTTGGATTGAAGAAGGCCATGGGAGGCTATATGAAATATCCTAAAGTCCCCGGTGCAGGGGAGGTTATGGCGAAATTTTTTGAAAATTTAGGGTGTTAGCCAAATTTTTGAAAAAATTGAAAAGTTTTTAGAAACTGAAAAGTTGAAGAACTTAAGCCGTAGTCAAAAATAATGAAAGTTGAGTTGGTTTACAAAACAACTTTCAGCTTCGTTCCTTCTCGGGGACGAAAAGTTTTAAGTGGGGGAGATTGTAACAACCCGGAAATTCTGAGCCAATTTAAAAATTTTATTTTGGCAATTATAGTGAATTTTGATTATTTAAAATGAATTATTTCAAATAATAACGACGAGAAATTTATTTTGAATAGAATTCGAACGTATATATTTATTTGAATCGTCGTTAGAATATAAATATTTTATTTTAATTATAAAAGGAATTGAAAATGGCGCGGTAGTTCGATAATTCGATTTCAAAGTTCAAATGAATGTACAGGATTCAAAATAAATCGGATTTTAGCCAAACCAAAAATATTAGAATCTATTTGAGAATATCTTTCCAACGAATCCGAAAAATCAAAATTTCATAGCGGGAATCAAAAGATACGTCCAGTTGAAATTTCAGAATAGTCGCTATGGAATTCTGGCCCTTAAAAATGGAAATTTTGCAAACGGCCTCGGTTTTCGACGAAACCACTTTTGTTGGATCCGGGATGTCAAGTTATTGCTAGGTTTCAAAATTCGAAATTTTTCGAATCAATATGTGAGCGTGGCAAAGGAAAACGGGTTTGACCAGTTTTAGTTGTTTTTAATCGACTAGAAAATGGCCATTTTTCAAACGGTCTCAGAATTTGACGAAATTAGTTTTGTTAGGACCGTATCGTAAATACGAAGCTAGAAAATATTTTTCGGGAATTTCTAGAGTTCGTATATGACCCCAGTAAATTGAAATGCGCGTTCAAATTCAATATATAGAGTTATATTTTGATTTTGACGGAAACAAATCGAAACGAACGAATCAGCTTACGATACGTATCCCGTTGTGTTAGGAATAGGGGTAATTAGCTATGGACGACAGTCGGTGGGTCTCGTTTGGTGTTCAAATAGAAAGTCAACTTTTAAGTAAAGAAAAATAATATTTAATTATTATATTTAAACCTAACTCCTTCTCTACTATCTCTCTCCTCTCATTCAGATCGTGACAAAATAAAAAATAAAAAAAACTGGGCCGCTTTCAAATCGAAGCCGCCCTCAGCCGCCACGACGCCTCCGCCCGCCCCATGACCGCCTCCCGCCGTCGGAGTCCCCCCTCCCCCTCTCCTCCTCCCCGTCGCTTCGCCCCCCTCTCCATCGAAGACCACGAATCCCTCAAAACTCCACAACCCTCGAATCCGCAACCACCGCCCACCATTGACCTGCCGCCGCCACTAGCTTCCGCCACCACCCCGCTGCGCCACTCCCCGACGCCAGCGCCGCCCCTTAGCCACCCGTCGTACATTGTAGGCCCTTTTTCTATTTAAAAATCATTTTTTTTCTTTTCCAAGTGCTCGCCTCTAACCCTGAAGCCACCAGCGAGCTTCGATGCCCCCGCTGTGCTAATTTGGATCTTCTTTGATGAGAAAAGGGATGAGTTTTATTTGTATTTTTATTTAAAGTAATTAGTTAAATAAAAATCAGTTTTATATACTTAGCATGAAAAAAATAGGGTTTTTATTTAGATGAATATCAAAAAGTTATGATTTTTAACTTCAAAAAGGTTGATTTTTGCTTTTGAAAAGTTAAGATTTTTAATGAAGTAAAGTTTTGATTTTTTTTTTATATAGAAAAGGCGAAATCTTTATATAGAAAAAGGCGAAATTTTTATATTATAGAAAGATTAAAAATATAATTTTTATATTATAGAAAGATTAAAAGTATAATTTTTATATTATAGAAAGGTTAAAAATATAATTTTTATATGTGTAGTAAAATAAAAATTCGATTTTTATATATATATGAAGTGAAGATAAAAATTCGATTTTTATGTACATGTAGTGATAGTAAAAATGTGATTTTTATATATGAACAGCGTGAAAAGAACTGCATTGGAATTTCAAACAGATCCAAATGGTTCAGCAGTTCAAAAGTAAAGCACGACGGAGTGGAACCCTCTGTGAGAACTTCTCACCTTTTAATTTTCTTTTTCTAGTTATAATATATACTAGGATGCAGACGGTGTTTAGTAGCACCCAACACCCGTCGTCCACAGACAATGGACGGCTTGTATGCTTGTTTGATTGATTTTGATGTGTAGTTGATTGTGTGATGTGAAATAAAATACTTATATAGTTAAAAATATTTTATAGTTAAAAATATAATTTTTAACATGTATATAAAATGAAATAAATAATTATAAACAAATCGGACGATTTGTTTATATACACACATTTGACTGATATCGATTGGGATGATAAATTTTACACATCGCCCAGCTGCACAAATAAAATCTGTGTTTAATTGATTGAAACCCCATACGGGTATTGGGATGATATATGGCATAGACTAGTCCCAATAATTAGCTGTATGTCGATCGGTTGATTGACAGACTGTTATAAGCGTTAAATATTTATATTTGATGCTTATACAGTGTAGAAAGCACTTTGGATGATGGTTGATTGTTTATTGTCGTTGTTGTATATATGAATTGGATGAAATCCATATAACTGAAATTATATGGTAATTGACTGTGTCTGATTTCAGTTCGATATTATCGAAATATTTAAAACAGTATTCAGTGAAAATTGAAATGTGAAGCCATGTTAAGTAGTTAAACGCCATTTCAAAGCGAACGGGAATTTTGTCGATTTTATTTATTTTATAATGAATATCGAAAAGTGATTTCATAATCGAATATTTTGAATTGAAATTAAATTGAAATCAATTTGAAATGAATTCGAATTTAATTGAATAGAAATTCGAATTGAATTGAATAGAAGAGAAATTCGAATTGAATTGAATAGAAGAGAAATTCGAATTGAATTGAATAGAAGAGAAATTCGAATTGAATTGAATAGAAGGTAAATTCGAATTGAATTGAATAGAAATGAAATTCGAATTGAATTGACTGAATTTGAAATTCGAGTTGAATTGAAATTGAATAGAAATCGAATAGAAATGAATTCAAATTGAATTGAAATTGAATAGAATTTAATTCGAACTGAAATTGAATTGAAAACGAACTGAAATTGAATTGAAAACGAACTGAAATTGAATTGAAATCGATTTGAATTGAAATCGTTTTGAAATGAATTTAGAACGATTTATAAAATACGTTTTAAAAGGTAATCGATGAAATATATATTATATATATAATATAATGGCCTAAATAGAACGCGCCGCGCCGCCGCAGTTCGTGAATTTCGACCATTGACTTCGAATGGACAATACGGGAGATCCGACCGTCGGATTCTCCTAAAACCGGAACCGTGGGGTTCGAATCGAAAAGAGCTTTCCAATGAATATTAGAAATTAGAAATCTAACGGTTGGATTTGGAATTATGTCCAAATCAAATTTGGAAAAGGTCGATGTAAGTGCAGTTCGATGGCCGTTATTGGAAATCGACTGTACGGGCCTTGATAAAATTATTAAAAATATCAATAATTTGTGTAAAATCACAATATATGAATTGGGAAGAACTAGGAGGAAATATTCCATATTTGAAAAGATAAAAATGTATTTTTATCAAAATGAACTAGTTTTGAACTAGAACTATAAATCCAATTATTTTAAAATAAATAAAATTGGATTTGAAGTGATTTCCAATATAACCAGAATTTCCAATATATAGATTGGGATGGATTTGAATCGAAATTATCTTCGGAATATTTCGGTGATTGGATTCGGGATTATACGAATATTATTATGGAAATTTGGAAGATATATTTTATATCGTTATTTCCAAAGCGATATTTGTTGGTTTCAGTATTTGATATTGAATATAAGCTGATATATTTTCTATTCAGAGACTTGTATTTAATATCAAATGGGTTTGTGTTTGTTGTGAATGGTGTCATCATTAACACTGTTCTTGAACCCAGTTGAGAAAAGATTAAATCTTTTTATTTAGACTTAATGAAGTATACCAATTAATTAATATAATTAATTGGAATTGAACTAGAATTTGTTTTTGGGTTTGTCGTGAACTGTGTCTTTAATAACATTCGTTCTTTAACCCGATAATAAATAGAATGTGATTTGGGTTTATCGTGAACTGTGTTTTAAATGACATTAGTTCTTTAACCCGGTAAAAGGAGTTTCAATGAATCTTTAATCAGATTAAAAATGTGAATTGATAATATAAATTATCAAATATAGGAAATGATCGAGAATAGAGTATCGCCAGGTTTGCTCCGAGCGATAGTTAAATCTTTAATTAGATTTGAACGGAAAATGGTAATTAAATTTACCGATAACACCGTGGTTTTAGTTATGGGGTAATAGCAGTTTCGCTCCATGGGATGAATAGGTTGGGATTGGGAAATAAAATAAATAATTACTTCGGTGTGGTTCGCTAATCCCGACTAGTTTGGAAAACCATAATTTGGTTTGAAATGACATCCAAAGGAAGATTAAAGAATAAATTTTAAAGGATTTATCTTTGATAAAATTAATGGGAACCTTTCCCTAAGAATATGAAATTTAGAAACTAGCTGTAGGTTAGCTAAGAAGAACGGTTTCCTGGGTATTGATCTGATGTTGGTTTCGGCCTTCGGGGTTAATATTTGGGGAATTGCTCTCTTACTAATTTACGGTTAGTGACCGATGAATTGGAATGAGGCGTATGTTTTGTTTACAAGCACTTGTTTATTATATACGCGAGTTATTCGGAAAGGCCGGGTTTATACTCATTCTGAATAACTGTTTCGACGATAAGTCGAAGATGAAGGCGGTGGTCGAAGACCGGAGGTCTTCACGTCGTTTGGATAATTACTGATGATCCTGATTGGGCTGTACACCCAAGAGGAGGGAAATAGTTGGTGGTCGTCCAGACGTATTTGGAGATCAATGGATATACGAGGTATATAGTGCCTCCGGTTTCGTACAGACACAGAACGGACGTGTAAATGGATTGTGTGTCTGACATTGGATTTTATTTTGTGCTGATTGATTTCAGTTAAATATATATCTGTTTGGCGGCAGAGAATTTATTCTCTTGCTTAACGCCCTTCTCTGAGACGTATGAGCTCAGAGGTTATATATCGATAGATATCAGTCGCATGGCATGAATTGCCTGTGTGGCGCGCTGAGATGCAGTGATCAAGGCTTTTGTTGAAAAGCAGAGTCTTGTGGTTGATGATCAAAGCACGACCTACATGGCATAGCTTTGTGCATAACGTGAATTCGCGAGCCTCACACCTCGGTATGAGTTAAAAACAGGATAAGGACTACAGGGAGAGCACGACGTTTCTTTCAAGCTAGAGGTAGTGTCAGTGCTTAAACTGGCTGACATTTATATTATTTTTGCCTATGTGGTTGTTGGATGCGAGGCGCCTTGATTTTAGGTCTGTTAGTGTAACGACCCGTATTCTACACATCATATGATTGTAGAATATTTATTTCTTCTCCATGTGAAGTCGTATGGTCATGTAACTTTGGGAAACATCTATTAGAGTCATTTCCCATGTTCCTGATTTTTGTCGATTTTTAAATGACCATTTTGCCCCTAGTTGGTACTGTTTTGGCCATAACTTTTGATTGGAAAGGAATTTTGACCTGAAACCACTTACATTTGATTCGTTTGATAGTTTCTCTTTCCGTAGAGCGGTCATAATAGTCAAACGGTGTAACACCCCACACCCGCTACGGTCACTCACTAAGGGAATGCCATAACATTGGTGGAGTATTTTAAGTGAATATAGAACAGAAAAATTACAACAAGATAGATATAAGTAATACTTGAAAATTTAAATCATCATTTCAATGCAGCGGAAAGTAAAACATGTTTGGTTACATCACAAAACCATACAAGAGTCAAGTACAAAATATCCATCTTGACTAAAAATAAGTACATAATCCCACTAAGTAAACAATAGCCATAAAAGGAAAGATGAACTGAGCTTTACTTCAACGGTCCAAGCTCCAAAGGATAGATACAGCAATCCGATCAAGGCCCACTAGCACTAGGCCCACTCTGATAACCTGGGGTTGGGGGAAAAAAGATAAAAACAACGGGGTCAGACATAAGTCTGAGTGAGTCCTATAACTTTAACAATACAATCATTAAAGTAACCAGAGAAGACATAAGTTGATATACGGTAACGCCTGGGGATGAATGGCTACACTAAGCAGCTTGGCAAACTTAGGATAAACTAAGATAACCGTAAAGACGCATTTAGCCACCCAAGGATAATTACTAGATTACACCGCCCCAGACCTATCCACCCAAGGATAATTCCTACACTGCACCATACCAGTCATTCCTACTTAAAGGTTGATCCCACTAAGTGTACTTAGTAATTTAGTAGTTTCGTGTACCCCTATCTGACTACATAGGTGTACTCACTACTCCCAAGCGATCGGCTCCCTACTGTATATACCCGTGCTGGTCCCACAATTGGGGTGTATCATTCCCCAATGTGGCCACCTGATAATATCAACGGTGCACGGCTTTATATCTACACGATGCAACAACGACTTACCAACCAGCCCGGGTCCACACACGCATATGAAACCCGTTGGTCCCGCGTTGCCACCGTTAACCCGGTTTGGCCTCTTATAGTCAAGCCCAATATGCGTGTCCCGTCACTCGACTTGAGTCGAGCCCACAAAGATACGTTTGGGATATTGGTTGAAATGGGCCCCCACAAGCTACCACCTAAGCTTGAAATTTTATCTAGTGCATCCCACTTAACCCCTCTTTATAATCATGCCCACTTACATGTTAAGTTTTTGGTTAAGTCATCTAATCATATTTCAATTGCCCCTTAAGGCACCCACTAGATTTCTACATGCCACCTAAGGCACTTACTTAACCCTTTAATCATGTTTACTTACATGTCCCACTTTGGTTAAGTATTCTAATCGTTCACATGCCACCCATGGCACTTACTTAACCCTTTAATCATGTTTAATTACATGTTTCCACTTTGGTTAAGTATTCTAATCGTATTTTCTATTGCCACCCGAGGCAACCCACTAGTTTCCTCATGCCACCCAAGGCACCCACTTAACCCTCATGCCCCACAACATGCTTATATGGTTAAGTGTTTCTTAATTAATTAAGACCGTGATCCTCATAAAGACCTCTCACATTAGACTATCTTTTATGACTGCTGGTTAAGCCGGTTGGGTCCGGGCAGCCTTATGTCATAACCGAGTCTAACCTCGTGTCTTTATATTAATCACGTATTTAGTTTGTGCCTAAGACCTCTCACATTGGGCTAACATTTGTAGCAACTGGTTAAGCCGGTTGGGTCCGGGCAGTTTTACACTACAAATGAGTCCAACCTCGTGCCTTAGTCGATTAATTACATCTAATTAATTACCCTCATAATTTATATTAATTATCCCTAATTAATATCAAGTTTCTCATAACATGGGTAGACCTAACTCAATAGGTAAATTCCCATGGGGTAGACCTAACTCAATAGGTAAATTCCCACTTATGTTAATTTATTTATATGGTATGCTTAATCATACCCAATCATACTTTTATTAACATATTTATTAACCCCATCGTTTCCCATGCAAATCGTTCTCATTTCACGACATAATAAAAGGGAAGATCCATCACAAACCTCATGGGTTTAACCAAATCTTAGCATATAACTTTGTCATGGGTTAAGAGGATGTCAACTTGCATATATGAGCATATATTAACCCAACTACATTTAACCCAAACTTGCATATTATCACACATGACTTGCATAACATATGGCATATGAACTTGCATATTATCATACACATATCTTGCATAACATGTTGAACTTGCATATATTCACATAACTTGCATAACATGTTAAATTTGCATATAAGCATTCACATAACTTGCATAAGCATACATAACTTGCATAACATGTTAAACATGCATTTAAGCATACACATAACTTGCATAAGCATTCACATTCTTGCATAAGCATTCACATACTTGCATATTAACTCATAAACTTGCATAATGTGTCATCATGAACTTGCATTTTAACAAACATGTATCTTGCATAGCATATCTTGCATATTATCATACATGTAACTTGCATATGAACTTGTTAAATATGCATAAACCCACTTGTTAAACATGCATAAACCCACTTGTTAAACATGCATAAACCCACTTGTTAAACATGCATAAACCAACTTATTAAACATGCATAATATCACATACTTAGCATGCATAGAATCACATACTAAACTTGCATAATATCCTATACTTAGCATGCATAAGATCACATACTCATCATGCATAATATCACATACTTAGCATGCATAGAATCACATACTAAACTTGCATAATATCATATACTATGCATAAAATCATGCATAATCATAGGATTAATATTATACATAGATTAGCATATCATTACAAATGATTCAAACTCACAAATCCGCATTTAAGACCATAAGTCTCATTACACCTAATCTACTTACTTTAACAATTGATGTTAAAGTGATAGAAACTCACCACTAGCAATTTGCACTCCAAATGAAGAAGATTAAGATGCTTAGAATGGATTAGAGGTTGATTAGAGAGGTTGATTAGCTTGCTTTCCTCTTCATTGATTTGTGGAGGCCATGATCAAGTTTCATTTTGCCATAGTTTAGTTACAAGATCTAATTATGAATGAATTAGGGTAGGGTTAGGGTGTTATTTATAGGATTAGGTTGCATTTTAGACCCTTAGATTAACCCTAGATTGATTTAGGCCCGTCAGATCCAAGAAGCTTCCAGAAACCAGCCTTCCAAGCCAGCCTAAGACCCAACCTGGTGCAACCTGGTGCACCCAGGTTCTCTGGACGCCGCACCCCCTGTCGACAGGCAAGTCGACAGGCAAGTCGACACCCCCTGTCGACAGGCCTGTCGACAGCCCTGTCGACATGGGTAGGGCGGGAATCTCCCCGCTTGCCCCCGCCTGCTTTATTTTAAAAAAATCTGAATTTAAATTATTAAATCTGTTTTTAGCTTAGAATTTTCTGCAAACTTCGTCGGGTCATAACTGGGCCATACGGACTCCGATTCTCGAAAACTCGGACTCTGTTTTGCGTATTTTTCCGAGACGAACACAATGACGCAGCCCGTTTCCCCCAATTCTCACATCTGAGATTATTTATTCTGTAATTAGTGAATTTTAGCATTAACCGAAATTCGGGGTGTTACAAACGGGCTTACCGTTTGGGAGATATGGCTGAAACAAGGTTTGGAGGGTGAAAAACTACTTAACTGGGCCAAATCGGGTGATTAGTGAGTAGGCCCATAACCCATTTCGGGATTAGGGTTATGGGAGGGCTGAAATGAGATGGAGAATCATTCCATTTCAGTTTTCTAGCCTCCACTTATCACCAAGGAACCCTAAAAATGGCCTCCAACCTCTAAATCACCTCCAAATCATCTTTTGGTCAAGGATTTGGCTTAGTAACCCCTAATCAAAGAAGATCTTCACCTAATCAACCTTGGAGCTGCTGTTAGCATTGGGATTCGCATCAAATCAGAGCATTATTTCAGATCTGAGTTTGTTTTGTGGCTAAGGTGAGTGATTTGCTTAGTTTTGCACTAATTATGGCTAATTAGGGGTGATTAGTGTTAATTAGCGAATTTAAACATGATAAAAATTCTGGAAAAATGTTTATAAAATTCGGAATGATATTTTAGACATCTGTTAGAAATTTGGTTCCATTTGGTTAAGTTTTGCTAATCCTATCATTGGTTTCACCTAATCATGCTTAGGGGGAAATATGGGGTTTTGGGTATGTTTGATCCATTTTGACTTACCATGTTGATGTTTTGATGTTTGTGGTTGATTATGCATGTTGCTATGTGACTGTTTAGAATAGTTGGAATGGTCGAAAACGCCGTCGAGAGGCGTAAACAGCTCGCTGGACAAGGTGCAGGGGATTCGGATCGCATAGGGGGTTGAGGGACGATCGGATCGCCCTATGGGATCGTGGGGGCATCCCCACGAGTCGAGTCACCTCCTCCGAACCGAACCGTCTGTGCAAGGCCCACAAAGCGAATCGATGCAGCGTCGTGCCAAACTGAAGTACTCCGATCTGGATCGCGAATAAGCATTATGACCCGATCCGTCCATGAAGGGTGAGCACGATCCGTCGACCTGGAGAAGGGCGTCCGATCCGAACCGCTTGAAGAACCACGATCCGATCCGCATGGGGTGTCCCGATCCGAACCGAGAAGGGGAGCACGATCCGAAGCAAAGGAAGAGAGGACCACGACCCGATCCGACGTAGGAGGCGCGACCCGATCCAATGAAGAATGCTGAAGGTGACCCGATCTGATCCGAGCTGGTGACGACTAATAACCCGAGATGCAAAGGTAGTCCAAATGGAAGTTAGAGCTCAGGATCCCGGAACCAGTTGGGAACCAATGAGTTCACTTCATGGTTGGACTTTGCTGCGGGACGTGTGCTAAGGAGTTGTCGACGTTCATAACTTCGATTCACCACTAAAAAGGAATGATGGGCTACTTATCAGTGCAGTAGGGTCATTACGACCTGAGGGGCAAGGTGATGGTAGCAAGACTACGTTATCAGTGCAGTAGGGTCATTATGACCTGAGGGGCAAGGTGATGCGTAGTAAGACTATGAGCCAGCGCAGATGGGGTGAATAACTCCATGGGGCAAGTGGACATAGTAAGGATTAGTAAGGCTATGAGCCAGCGCAGATGGGGTGAATAACTCCATGGGGCAAGTGGACATAGCGAGGATTTAGTGGCTACGTATCAGTGCAGTGAAGCCATTTATGACTTCATGGGGCAAAGTGATCGTAGCAAGGAATGTTGGGTGATCGAAGTGGTGAATGTCGTATGCTTAATGCACTGAGTGAGAGATGTGAGGATGGATGATATGCTTGATTGTTTGCCATCATTATGACATGCACACCTCCCCCACCTCCGTATCTTATATTATTTGATATGATACCTTGGAGTGTTGTACAGTATGTAGTGCTAACTCTATGGTTGCAGGTCCAGGTTCAGGTATGTTTTAGTCTACCTGTTATTGTTCACTTTAGATGCTTATCGCTCATACCAGGCTTTATGTCTGACCCAGAGTTTTATGTCTCCTCTTATTACTCTGGGTGCTCACACGAGCAGACTAGAGACAGGTTAGCTGGTGGTGCGCGAGTAGCTGATTCGGAGGCGGGCAGGAGGCTTCCACGTATGATATATATACACACATTCTCCCTGTGTCGTTGGTGGTCACCACTTGGGCATTAGTAGTGTACCTCATTTACCTTACTTTTGCTTTGAGACAGTTTGAAAGTTGTAATAAGCTGTACTTTTGGATTTCCGCTGCTATGATGTTTAGTTCTGATTTTCAGCTTATGCACTGTCTATCCTGTTTTATGTCAAGTATGTTATTATTATATTTTGTCCTATGCGCTGTGAGACATTCTACAGGTTCCTTGTATGTTCATTTCCTTCTTCCTTTTCCTTCTGGCGACCCGTTCCGTGCTAACTGGACATGTGTACAGCGCACCTTTGGAGTAAATGTCGGTTGGTGCGGGGCGGGCCGTCACACTTAGGACCGGGAAACGTGTGTTCAGGAATACTAATCCACTAACGTAAGTGTGGACCGGCCCTGAAGCATCCAGGGGTTACCCAGGAGTATAAATATTAATAATTAATAGAAATGAGAAATTAAATAATAAAATATAAAAATGCTGAAAAACTAGATTTTGCAGCATTAAGAATTTGGCTATAAAATCTTTTATTTGGATTCGTGGCATAATTTTGAATCGTTTTCATGTATAGTATGTTGAAAACGGTAATCGTATGATGAAATTACAATCAAATGAAATTAGACGGTAAACGCATATACATACATACATACATATATATATATGTAGGGGGGTTAACAAATAATATATATCCAAGAAATAAAATAAATTAGATGGATTTGTATTTCAAATGGAGATAAGAATGAGGGGACAAAATAATATACATAAGGAAAGAAATAATCCGATTGAATTAACGTTATATATAATTAATATCTCCATCCCCACATATGCTTGTTGGAAGATTAAGTGACCCAAAGGTCGACCGCTTGGCGGTTGAAACGCCCAATAAGGTCGTGTTTTGGTTAGGTTTTGAGGCTAATTTGTATAAACGGGCATTTAGGATTACATCTTAATAACTCTACGGCTCTTGCTTACACAAGCAACTATAAATAGACCCCTAGACTCCAGACCTAAACCATGGCCACTCTCTCTATTTGTGCCTCCACTCTGCCAACATTGATTCTAGAAATATGTTTTCTTCTTGTAACACCCCGCATTTCTAATGTAATTAAAAATATGCATATATGTATATATTATATGCATAGATATATTTAAAAGGAAAAATTAAATAATATATAAGTGCATTGAAATGAAGGAAAATGAATTGCATGCAATATATATATATATATATATATATATATATATATAAAGAAGTTAATGCAAGGAAAAAAGTATGCAATACAATTGCACATGTAATAATGTTAAAAAGTAAAAGGAAGTACATGCATGTAATTATGATAGAGAAAACAATTAATAAAAAGAAACGTTAATGTAATTAATGTAAATGGTAAAAAGGTGAATTAATAAAATTGCATGCAACAATAAACGAGAAGGGGATATGTGTATACATGTTATTTGAAATTCAAAATCTTGTAGGAAGATAATACATGCACTAAAAATAAGGAATGGGTAAATTAACGATATGAATTAATGCAATAAGGGAAAGAGAAAATGTGAATTTATTGCATTAAATAAATGGATGATGCATTAAATTGTAAGGAATGATGTGTATATTCAAAAGAAAATGTTAAAAACATTAAAATGGAGCAATACATGAACACTCAAATTAATAAACATTAAGCAGAGAAAGCAACTAAATGTGAAGGGGATGAACATTTGAAATTTAAACCTTTAAAAAGCAAACTAAAGGCCATCAGCGAAAAAAAATAAAAAAAAGAAGAAGAATTAATTGCATTTAATAAGCATGCAGCAATGAATTAATAGCCAATATAATGCATGTATGTATAAATATACATGCAATTCAAAAAGTAAGATTATAAATCAGCAAGCCACAATTGAAGGAAGGTTAATGTTATTAAATAACATTCAAATCAGAGGTGCATGCACATGTGATTATTTATAGCAAATATGTAAATAAAAAGATATATATACATACATATATATATATATGCATATTTATGACATTAACAAATTGGGTTGAGGTTGACTAAATGTTAAGTATTTGGTATTATATAAATATATATATATATATATAAGAGGCAACACTAATTTGAGATTAGGGGAATCTGTTTTAATGGTAAGAAATGAAATTGGTAAATTAAAGACATTAATGTTATATTTAGGGATAATATAATGGTTACATTAAATACGGAAAAAGAGAGTTCTTTTAGGGTGAGGTGGCATGTTTTGATTAGTGGACGCTGCAACGTAGCCATTTTTTATTGGTTGAATGACATGGCTATTCAGATGAGCTTTTAATTACATTCTAAGGCCCTAGTTGCTGTAACCTCCCTATAAATAAACCCTTATACCCAACCCTAAAGCTCACAGCTTGGCGGCTACGCTGAAGGTTTGCCTTGGCTTCTTCTTCTTCTTCTCTCTCTCTCTCTCTTCTCAAAATCTCTTCTTAAAATAAAAAGATAAAACTAGGATCCCTCTCAAAATAAAAAAAAGAGTTCAGATGCCTAGAATTACGCTGCACGAAAAAGGAGAGAAAGACCATGAGTGCAAAATTCAGAATTGGGAGAGCATACACTGTGAGTGGGTTTAAATTACCCTTATGAATAATTGTATGCATATCGTTTAGCAATTCCCCAAATTAAAATGTTTAATTCAATTAAAATCTCATAGCTTTTGATTTTTGCCTATTCTGTTCTTCTTCCCGTTCCTTTTTATTTTTATAGACTAGGCTAACTTCGAGCCTAGTCCAGATCTCGTTGAAAGGCATACGTACGAACAATATTGTAATAGTGGAAGGATATTTGGGAAATTAAAACAACTTGCATGATGGATTTTGGCAAAACCTATGATTGGGGAATTGTTGTATAACTTATAAAATACCGGAAATTGGGAATGTTGATAATTTGGCACATAATGGTAGATATTAATTTGGGACATTAATGAAAATATGTGCAAATTAAGTTGGAACAATTAGGTCTGTTTGGAATAAATATAATGGAAAAGGGGGAAAAGTTGATATGGGCATAAATCAATTTGGACATAATTGTGTATAAATTAGATTATTGGCATAAGTTGGATTGGGCATAATTGGAAATAATTTGTATACATGAAGTTTAGCATAAATTTTTAATGACAATGAACGCAAAGTAAATTGGGTGTAATCTAGCATAACATGTATACATATGATTATAGGTCTAATCTGGATAAAAATTATAAACAAAATTTAGGTTGGAAATTGTGGGTATATATTATAATCCAATGTTTGAAATTGTAGACATGAATTAAGAAAGTAAGTTTAGTTATTATTCAGATTTGAACACATAATAGAAAACATGACTATAATGAATCGAATCTAGAATTATGCCTTATTGTATTGATAACTAATTCTGATTCATTCTTATTCTTTTGTCAAATCTGAGATTACCTATGCCAGTGAGACTGTTACTAGTGATACAATTGAATCTATCTTGTTGTACATCAAATTGGTGATTCTTTTATGTTCAGTTCTATCGAATCTTTATGCCTATGATGCAACTTGCTCAGTTTGCTCATATTTATTGTTAATGTACAACAAATCTATTGGAACCATGATTCTTGTGTTTGATACACCTTTACATGCTTATTCTCTTATGACAATTCTTGCGTTTCTTTTCTATTCCCCTTTTCGTTTTATTTTATGAATACTAGGTTCATTTGGAAACCTAGTTTGAATCTTGTTGTACGTACGATTAAAACGCGGGGGATTGGGTATAACTTAATTGAGTAATTTTGGGCATAACAAGTAAATGTGACATAACTTGAATTGACTACACTTGTGGATAATTGACATATAGACTTGGACATATATGGTAAATATGTAAATTGGTTAAAAGATGAACATGCCTAACCCGAGATTAGATTGAGTTGCGGTGTAAGACTGCCCGGAACCACCCGGCACATCCAGCAACCGCAACAACAGGTCTAATGTGAGAGGCTAGCGCATCAAGCCCAAAACCCAAGGTTAAAATGAGTTTTCGGTAGAAGTATTCCCGGAACCGCCCGGCACATCCAGCAACCGCAAACAACAGTTCTAATGTGAGAGGTTGGTGCATTAATAAATCAATTAATGCCAATGAACAGACATGCTAATAATGGTAAGGTTAAGTAACATATGAATAGGCGACACTTAACCAATACAACATGTTAATTAAACAAATGGGTGGGATTAGGTTAAATTGAGAACACTTAACCGTTACAACATGTTGGTTAGGAAACCCTAGTAATGGGGACCTATTTCAGCAGTAACCCACATAGATGTATCATGGTACCCTGAACTAGGCAGGGTGGGGCACGATTACTGGACTGATTATAAGCGGTCAAAATAGCAGCAGGTGGTGCGTCAGTGTAGGTTCCGATGGAGTACGGGCGTGCACATGCTCCGGAGTGGAAAAATCAGGCACTAGGCATCAGTAGTTATACACTGTGCATCTTGAATTGCGTCAGGTTGCCATCATAGGGATTGATACACCCCATGGTGGGACCAGCACAAGTATCTACAAACAAGCGGGGCCGAATGACACAAGTAATAAATACATGCAAGTAGAAGTCGATCGATAAAGGGATCATTTTACTATGAACACATGAGGCTAGTTGAAACAATTGTTAGTAGATGCAGAGAAATAGAAATGAGTGTGATAGCAAATTCATTTTATCTTGCCTTACCTTGTCTTATATTATCTTGTTACTATGGTATTACAGAGGGGACCGCGCGAGTGGGGTACCACGGGGTGTACCTCAGTTTGGCGGTAGCTACATATACATTAGGTTAATCTACTAGGGAATAGATGGGAGCGACGTGTGTGTGAAAGCCTTCAGTGCTAATAACACAAATAACCTAATAGATGAGAAAATGTAATTGAACGGTATATGTAGGATTATTCAAAAAGTGTAGTTTAAATTCATTCACACAGAACTTATGTTCTGACCCCCTCCTTATAACATTCGTAGGTTAGGTTCTTGACAGAGGCTGTATAGCTTTGGATACTGGTTTAGCAGTATTATTATTAAGGTAAAGCTATGTTTTAACTACATTATATTTTATTCCTTTCGCTGTGAGATGTTTTCCGAACTCTAACATGTTTTATGTCTCTGTCTTTTCTACAGGATGCTAGAGCAAACCAACTCAGGTTTCGATGGATTGGATTTTTGAAAAAAAATCGGTCTGTTGGAACGCGGGTTGTTACATCTAGTATCAGAGCTTTGGTTTAGGGTTTCTAGGGAAATAATGAGTGAGCGTATTTGTATTTTCAAAAATATAAATATATATAAATCTAGATCCATAAGGAGCCCACTAAATAGAAAGAGATAAAATATGAAAGAAATGGGATATCTGTTTTGTACACTAAAGAAATGAACATAGAAATTTTGAGACCCTTAGGTGGTTTGGGTGGATAGTGTACAACATGTTTTAGAGAAAGACGAATCCCATACGATGGAAACCGAAATGTTAGTATTTCAGATTAATGGGTTCAGAAGTGAAACCTTATAAATTAGAAAAAGGTTAAAAAGTGGAGAATGGATTAGGAATATTTATAGTTGAGTTGGAGTCCCACTTTGGATCTAACCCAATGATTAACTTTTAAGAACTTGAAATTATAAAAGTTTTGGCAAAAAGGTTTTGTGGTGTTTTCAAGTTTTAATCTTAAATGTATTTTTGATGTTTGAAGAAAATATGTAGAAAAACATATTAGAAAATGTGTATTGGGTTTTAAAGTAAAGTGGGGGTATACTTTGTAAAATAATGATTTCTTATTTTAAAAGAATTCTCTCATGAAAAAAATATATGTTATAAAGCATGTATAGCTCACTTGTTTTCATATTTTAATATATGAAAGGATCAAAAAGTAAAGCATACAAAATGTTGCACTTTGTAAAAGGAAGTTTTGAAATCTCTATTCGGTTAACAATAAGTTTTGATTATTGTTTTAAAAAGAAATTTTGTTGTGTGGACAAAATAAGTTGTAGAAAGCTAGAATAGAGTAGACGTTTGCACCTTATAGAAAGCAGCCAAAATTAACATTGTAGGTAGAAACAATGTAACCCGACAGTTGTCCTTATCTACTCCAGTTTTGTGATTTGAAAAAAAAAATGTGTTTGGAATTTTTGTTGTGACATGTTTTATGGTTTCGCAAAAGCAAGTTTTGGAAAAGAAAACAAAGTTTAAACCACTTCTAATTTTTGGAAGGAAAATGATATGAAAAAAAAGGTCAAACCATGTTTTGAAAAAAATGGAGTAGGTAAGGATTAGTGTCTAGAAAGAACGAGAAGAAGTTTGAGGCTATGAAGTAAATAGCAAGGACCATCTTGGAATAGTGGAAAATTCCCGTAGAATGCATAAGCATTGTGAGGCCTAGAGTTGTTGCTTGAAAAAAAAAAAAGAAATGTAGGCTAGTAATACACAACAAGGGCTAGTAGTAACTACTAGATAGAGAAGGGCAAGTGAGCATTGAGGGTTTGTGGTTGGACTTTTCTTTAGTGAAATAGTCTTATGATTCTTGGCACTTAGTAGTAGCTGTGTAGGATGATGGAAGGGCTTATTTAAAAACAAACTTAAATTGTTGGATTAAGTAAAATAAGCTAAGAAAGAAAAATAGCCTAACTAAAAAGAAAACAATAAAGTTAGAAAAGAAACAAATACGACGGGAAAAGTAAATGAAAATTTTAAGAAAAGATGAAAATTAATAAATGTTTCTAAGATAAGTTGAAAAGGGAAAAGAAGTTTCTTATGTAGTTGTGCTTGGGTAGGAAAATAGGAAACTTTTTATAGAATAGTTATGTAAAAATCCAAGTGCAATTAGAAAAGGTACATAAAAGAAAAACGGAAAATGTAAATTTCTCCGTTTAATACCTTTTTGTAACATAAGAAATCGAATTTCGAAAATTAGATTTTTCTAAATTTCGCATTTAATAATGGTTGGTAGGGTTTTGGATGCAACAATTGGATGAACTATGCTCTTACTCTGTAAGAGTGTGGGAAAATTTAGGTGAAAAATGTTTTGTTTTTTTTTTAAAAAAAATTGCATTCATATAGAACTACAAGTATATTTAGGATGTGAGCATCATGTTTTGAAAGAGTTTTTGAAAGGTTGCATGCATATAGGTGGAACCAAATTAGACATACATGCATTACTATGATGTATTTCACTTTGCACACGGGCACAATGTTTGCAAAAATTGGATGCACACATGATGGATGTATAATATGCGAGGGATTATTTGATTTTACCCTTACCAAATTTCGGGGACGAAATTTCTTAAGGGTGGGAAAATGTAACACCCCGCATTTTTAATGTAATTAAAAATATGCATATATGTATATATTATATGCATAGATATATTTAAAAGGAAAAATTAAATAATATATTAAATGCATTGAAATGAAGGAAAATGAATTGCATGCAATATATATATATATAAAGAAGTTAAAGCAAGGAAAAAAGTATGCAATACAATTGCGCATGTAATAATGTTAAAAAGGAAAAGGAAGTACATGCATGTAATTATGATAGAGAAAACAATTAATAAGGAGAAACGTTAATGTAATTAATGTAAATGGTAAAAAGGTGAATTAATAAAATTGCATGCAACAATAAATGAGAAGGGGATATGTGTATACATGTTATTTGAAATTCAAAATTTTGTAGGAAGATAATACATGCACTAAAAATAAGGAATGGGTAAATTAACGATATGAATTAATGAAATAAGGGAAAGAGAAAATGTGAATTTATTACATTAAATAAATAGATGATGCATTCAATTGTAAGGAATGATGTGTATATTCAAAAGAAAATGTTATAAACATTAAAATGGAGAAATGAATGAATGCTCAAATTAATAAACATTAAGCAGAGAAAGCAAATAAATGTGAAGGGGATGAACGTTTGAAATTTAAACCTTTAAAAAGAAAACTAAAAGCCATCAGCGAAAAAAGAAGAAGAAGAAGTAATTGCATTAATAAGCATGCAGCAACGAATTAATAGCCAATATAAGGCATGTATGTATGTATGTGTGTGTGTGTATATATATATATATATACATATATATATACATGCAATTCAAAAAGTAAGAGTATAAATCAGCAAGCCACAATTGGAGGAAGGTTAATGTTATTAAATAGCATTCAAATCAGAGATGCATGCACATGTGATTATTTATAGCAAATATGTAAATAAATAAATTATATATATATATATAAATGCATATTTATGACATTAACAAATTGGGTTGAGGTTGACTAAATGTTAAGTATTTGGTATTATATATATATATATATATATATATAATAGGCAACACTAATTTGAGATTAGGGGAATCTGTTTTAATGGTAAGAAATGAAATTGGTAAATTATAGACATTAATGTTATATTTAGGGATAATATAACGGTTACATTAAATACGGAAAAAGAGAGTTCTTTTAGGGTGAGGTGGCATGTTTTGATTAGTGGACGCTGCAACGTAGCCATTTTTTATTGGTTGAATGACATGGCTATTCAGATGAGCTTTTAATTACATTCTAAGGCCCTAGTTGCTGTAACCTCCCTATAAATAAACCCTTATACCCAACCCTAAAGCTCACAGCTTGGCGGCTACGCTGAAGGCTTGCCATGGCTTCTTCTTCTTCTTCTTCTCTCTCTCTCTCTCTCTCTCTCTCTCTCTCTTCTCAAAATCTCTTCTTAAAATAAAAAGATAAAACTAGGAACCCTCTCAAAATAAAAGAAAAGAGTTCAGATGCCTAGAATTACGCTGCACGAAAAAGGAGAGAAAGACCATGAGTGCAAAAATCAGAATTGGGAGAGCATACACTGTGAGTGAGTTTAAATTACCCTTATGAATAATTGTATGCATATCGTTTAGCAATTCCCCAAATTAAAATGTTTAATTCAATTAAAATCTTATAGCTTTTACTTTTTGCCTATTCTGTTCTTCTTCCCGTTCCTTTTTATTTTTATAGACTAGGCTAACTTCAAGCCTAGTCCAGATCTCGTTGAAAGGCATAGGTACGAACAATATTGTAATAGTGGAAGGATATTTGGGAAATTAAAACAACTTGCATGATGGATTTTGGGCAAAACCTGTGATTGGGGAATTGTTGTATAACTTATAAAATATCAAAAATTGGGAATGTTGATAATTTGGCACATAACGGTAGATATTAATTTGGGACGTTAATGAAAATATGTGCAAATTAAGTTGAAACAATTAGGTATGTTTGGAATAAAGATTATGCAAAAGGTTGATATGGGCATAAATCAATTTGGACATAATTGTGTATAAATTAGATTATTAGCATAAGTTGGATTGGGCATAATTGGAAATAATTTGTATACATGAAGTTTAGCATAATTTGTTAATGACAATTAACGCAAATTAAATTGGGTGTAATCTGGCATAACATGTATACATATGATTATAGGTCTAATCTGGATAAAAATTATAAACAAAATTTAGGTTGGAAATTATGGGTATATATTATAATCCAATGTTTGAAATTGGAGACATGAATTAAGAAAGTAAGTTCAATTATTATTCAGATTTGAACACATAATAGAAAACATGACTATAATGAATCGAATCTAGAACTATGCTTAATTGTAAGGATATCCAATTTTTATTCTTTTGTCAAATCTGAGATTACCTATGCCAGTGAGACTGTTACTAGTGATACAATTGAATCTATCTTGTTAAACATCAAATTGGTGATTCTTTTATGTTCAGTTCTATCGAATCTTTATGCCTATGATGCAACTTGCTCAGTTTGCTCATATTTATTGTTAATGTACAACAAATCTATTGGACCATGATTCTTGTGTTTGGTACACCTTTACATGTTTATTCTCTTATGACAATTCTTGCGTTTCTTCTCTATTCCCTTTTTCGTTTTATTTTATGAATACTAGGTTCATTTGGAAACCTAGTTTGAATCTTGTTGTACGTACGATTGAAACGCGGGGGATTGGGTATAACTTAATTGAGTAATTTTAGTCATAACAAGTAAATGTGACATAAATTGAATTGACTACACTTGTGGATAATTGACATATACACTTGGACATATATGATAAATATGTAAATTGGTTAAAAGATGAACATGCCTAACCCGAGGTTAGATTGAGTTGCGGTGTAAGACTGCCCGGAACCACCCGGCACATCCAGCAACCGCAACAACAGGTCGAATTTGAGAGGCTAGCGCATCAAGCCCAAAACCCGAGGTTAGAATGAGTTTGCGGTAGAAGTCTGCCGGAACCGCCCGACATATCCATCAACCGCAAACAACAGTTCTATTGTGAGAGGTTGGTGAATTAATAAATCAATTAATGCCAATGAACAGACAAGCTAAGAATGGTAAGGTTAAGTAACATATGAATAGGCGACACTTAACCAATACAACATGTTAATTAGACAAATGGGTGGGGTTAGGTTAAATTGAGAACAATTACCGTTTTAACATGTTGGTTAGGAAACCCTAGTAACGGGGACCCATTTCAGCAGTAACCCACATAGATGTATCATGGTACCCTGAACTAGGCAGGGTGGGGCACGATTACTGGACTGATTATAAGCGGTCAAAATAGCTGCAGGTGGTGCGTCAGTGTAGGTTCCGACGGAGTACGGGCATGCACGTGCTCCGGAGTGGAAAAATCAGGCACTGGGCATTAGTAGTTATACACTGTGCATCTTGAATTGTGTCGGATTGCCATCATAGGGATTGATACACCCCATGGTGGGACCAGCACAGGTATCTACAAACAAGCGGGGCTGAATGATACAAGTAATAAATACATGCGAGTAGAATCCGATTGATAAAGGGATCATTTTATTATGAACACATGAGGCTAGTTGAAACAATTGTTAGTAGATGCAGAGAAATAGAAATGAGTGCGATAGCATATTCATTTCATCTTTCCTTACCTTGTCTTATATTATCTTTACGGAAGGGACCGCGCGAGTGGGGTACCACGGGGTGTACCTCGATTTGGGGGTAGCTACATATACATTAGTTTATTCTATGAGGGAGTAGATGGGTGTGATGTGTGTGTGAAAGCCTTCAGTGCTAATAACACAAATAACCTAATAGATGAGAAAATGTAATTGAACGGTATATGTAGGATTATTCAAAAAGTGTAGTTTAAATTCATTCACACAGAACTTATGTTCTGACCCACTCCTCATAACATTCGCAGGTTAGGTTCTTGACAGAGACTGTATAGCTTTGGATAATGGTTTAGCAGTATTATTATTATGTTAAAGCTATGTTTTAACTACATTATATTTTATTCCTTCCGTTGTGAGATGTTTTCCGAACTCTGACATGTTTTATGTCTCTGTCTTTTTTACAGGATACCAAAGCAAACCAACTCGGGTTTCGATGGATTGGATTTAAAAAAAAACGGTCTGTTGGAACGGGGGTTGTTACACTTCTTCTTCTACATGTCTATTCTTCTTTCTCTATTCTTTTCTTACGGAATTTAGATTAGAATAATAATTGGGATCACATGAAATATATATATATATATATATAAGAATTTTAATCAATTGATTCTTATGTATATAGATCTCTAGAGTTGGAGTTTACATCAAACACTCAAACCAGCGTCAGATCTACAACCTTGCCAATCACTGTGAGTGGAATTAGTATTTCCTTAGGCATATTCTACATTTGTTGATTACTACATGGATTTGTATGCCAAAGGAGACTTGGTATAACAGCAATATCAATCAACAAAACTCCCAAATCTCATGTTTTTATATATTTTGCAAGAATTGTCAATTTATATTAGGTTTGTGGATTTTTGTTTTAGTAGCGGACTGAGAACAATTGGATGATGTGCTATTATTTATTTGATTTTTCCCCTTTTCTACATCTTTGATTCTAATGTTAAAAGGTTTAGATTTGATTAGATTTATTATTTGAATAGGTTTGGGTTTCTATTCTAATTAGATAATCTGAACATATTTAGATTTGAAGCCAATCAAATATGAACGTTTTTATGTGCAGCATAAGAAGGGGTAAATTAGATAAATAAAGGTTTATGCATATGTTTGCATATATTTACACACACACACACACACACATATATATATATGTATATATGTATATATATGGATATGTATGATTTAAGAATTTTACACCCTAGTCTTGGTTCATTACTAGAATTATTCTTACAAGCCTAAGATGCAAGTTGTAGTTGTTTGTATGTTGTATTTTCCATTACTACTATGTGTTATTATGCAGTTATGTCATTATTTCTTGAATATTGCGGTCAAATGTGGAAATTAACTAGTATGCCTTAAATTAGACCAAGTTGACAATTTTACCTCGTTAAAATGTTCTCTCGTTCATACGAAAACTAGCGTTATTTATACATACCAAATATTCTATTTACATAGTGTAATTAATGTAATTAGCGTAATAATAATGTAATAAATGCAATTAGGATAAGATTTGATTTGAAATGTCCCCATATATTGATTGCTTGCGTGTGCGCATAGAATGGCTTATATATATATATATATATATATATATATATATATATATATGACACACAGACATGATGTTAGTTGCCATTTGTGGTAGAAGTCTGCCCCGAACGACCGACCGGCAAATCCAGCAGCCTCAAGTAGGCCTGACTAATGTGAGTGGTTTGTTTGCCATAGGCCATTAAAATTTAGTATACTTTGACATGAGGTTAAACCCACTTGTACTAGAAGTCTGCCGGAACCTCTTGACATATCCAACATCTACAGTAGACGGTTTGTGTGAGAGGCCTAATATATATATATATATATAATAATATATATATCTATTGTGTGTGAAAATAAGCTTGTTTACTACGCCTTAAGAAGGTCTTAAGTGGTTGACTCTTTTATTATATACTTTGGGTCTTAAGTGATTAGGACTAGAATCCTCTCTGAAGGTTTATTCCTTGGATAGATACCAAAGTCATGGGACCCACCCTTATTAGATTCTACGTAAGTCTATGGGTCCTCCTTTTCTGAAAGTTGTTAGGCATAGTGATAACGGAGTAGGGTAGTTCACGGGGGATGTCCACTTCCTCTAGAAGCTTGAGAGGGCTAATCTAATGACATGACTGGTTTATATGTGATATATGGCTGTAGCATGCTCACCAACTACCTAAGGGAAGTCATAAGGGACATAGGTTTTCTACCTTAATACCAGTTAAGTTGTAATGTTCGCAATACTACTTCTCATATTACATTTGAGAGTATAAACTTAAGAATGTTGACGTATTAGGTCGGGGTCTTAAGGAGCTAGGGTCTGCCTTATGGTTATAAGAGATCATAAGAATTCATCTTTAATAAGGCAATAAGTGATCAAGATGCCCACCTCGTTGGGTCTTTACACTAAATGCACTAATGGAGGTCTTAAGCGATTGATTTGGATATCCACCCCGTTGGTTTGATATTTTGTGTACATGTGAATTGCTTGTGCGTTTCGTAGACATACCTTGATATATATAACCTGCTAAATCTAGGGTATAGCCTTTAAGTTGATACTATATTTCATTCATACAAGACCTTATGTTCTGACCCCTCTCCTTAGCATATCCGGCAGGTCCGTAGGTGGATTGATTCAATGGATGAAGCAATGATAGAGACTGAATACGGAAATGGAGATATCATGCTATTATTAGTTATTATGATGTATTTCTTATGGAAACTTTTAATGATGAGTTTATTGATGTACCTATGGAATAATTGAACCTTGACGTTCTATGTTTGAATTTTGTGGCTTTTTAATAAAATGGTACATCATATTTTGGTATTATACTTTCTCGTTCCGTTGTGTGAGATTTCCATAACGCAATGTCTATCTATTATTCTGTGCAAATGTAATTCCTTATAGGAACCAACAACCCGTTTAGAATGGCTCCAAGTTTCGTTGTGCCTTCCTGGGTCGAAATTTAGGCTCAATCCGGGTGGGTTGTTACAGTGCAATCGGTACAATCCTACCTTATGTATTGTTTCTGTGCCTTGTCATATTATCATGATCGATCCCCTAGGATTTTGATTTGTATTGTACTTATTGAGTACCCTCTGATAGCCACTAGTCTATGGTGGCGATTACGGTATCTGTATGGACTTTGATATTTATATATCATGTAAGGGTAATAATAGTAATCCCGCTTACACTATTTCGAATAGTATATTTATTGTAGACACTATTATAATAGCATACTGTATTATATGAATTAATATAGTTCCATTATTCCTTAGAGGATGAGAATCCCAAACATTATTTAAGTTATTGATGCATTTTTTTTGAACATTTCACTTGAGTTGATTCACTTTGTATGAGAATGTTAGTTTGACCCGAGTGTTTTGTTTTACTTTATGCTCGGATCAGACTAAGTATCAAAGTATTGAGATTGCATCATTCGAAGTTGGAGACTTGTTGTAGACCGAAACTCTATCTATTTATCTATTTTAGTTGTTTCCATTCCATCCCATTGCATAAGAAAGTTCTATGTATTAAACTTCCTCCGTATTTGATTCCATAACTCTGATATTGTGCATAAGTTTCGAGAATTTGTATGTAAAAGCTTTCTGAACTACTATTGTATTTTATTTATTCCGCTGTGAGACAATCTTCTTTTGTGTTTGTCACTTATCTATGATTTTGTGATGATTTTATATTCAACCCCATAGAAATAACTGTCCACTATTTCGAATGGTTCGAGTTAGTTTTATTATCAACGTGAATGGCTTGAAAGGCCAGGTTGTTACATCTAATTAATGAATTTCTATTTGGTAAAGGATAAATTAATTAAAAAGGGATTAATAGTCCTTAAAGTGACTTGAGCATACTTTGTATGAACTAAATAAGCATATTTGTTTGCTAACCTATGAAAAGTAACTACTAATATTGACTTTAGTATGATCAACTATGGATAGTTAGCATTATTATGCTTAATGTTAAAATCCCACCGAAAAAGGATTTTCTATTTGTGTGAGTCATGATTGAAGTTCAAGTAGGGATGGAGCAATAGAGCTCTAACTTACTAAATAACGTCTTTTACGAATAATATTTACATGGAGAGTGTCATGATGGTGTTAATAATATTGTTTATTTACTAATTTATGAAAGTCATTAATACTATACTTAATACAGAAGGATGGAAACACGTTGAGTGTAAGAACCTTGAGTTCCACAAGCAACTGCTTAAGGTTCGACAATCGATTAGTTGACTATTGATCATGATCAAACTTAACTTAGTGAACAAACAAAATTCTTCGCGGATTTACACTTGTGGAAACCCCAGTGAGTAGTGCTAGTATGAAGCAACGCTAGCTTTTTATTGCCTGTGAAGAACCAGAATTAAGTTTGCCAAAAATTCATTAGTTCAAATTTTAAGGGGACATGATCGATAAGTGTTTTACTTATTGAAAACCACTTCAAGACAGAGATACATGTTCAATCTCTTTAAAGTAGACTAGCTCGAGACGGTGGAATCTAATTGAGAATTCACGTTATGTTTGAGTTTGAAAGATTATGTCAAAGATGCCGAAAGTAGCCTCAACATCAAAATTACTTAAGACAGAGTAGGATACATGATCCACGGTTTAGTGAACTCAAAGGATTGCACCAACTCCACACCTAGAGAAAGCTTATAGATATGTTACGCATAGGAGTTGATGATACTTAGTTCATGTTGTTCATAAAAGTGTTTGGATGTTGGGCCAACTATGTTTTCTTATGGTACATTTATCGAGAGAAATAAGGTGCTCAAAAAGGTACATTTTATTCCTTGTCATATGAGATGGGTCTCGGTTTACTAAGGAGTTCTTAATGGAAATCAAATATATGTTTGTGACTTAGTGATTTCATATGTATCATTGATATGTTGGAATATAAGACGTAAGCATTTCATCTATGGTTAACAGTTATACTTTTCACCTTAGACATTATTACAATATCACTAAATTATTCTATTAAATAGTTTTGCTATCATAAGGTAAAAATCCCTTCTATTTTTATATGTGGTAAAACCTTGAGATATACCTTTATTTACAAAAGTTTTGTCAAAAATAAATATCAATACGATTGATATTTCATTCATTAGTTTATCAGACTTATCAAGTGTTATTTCCTTATGATGCTTGGTTAGCCCTAAGTATATTTCTAGATCATGATGATGATAATTGGAGTTGTTGCAGAGGATCTAAACATTTTCCTATAGTAGTTTTTTTATTCAGATAACACTATATTTTTTGGCAAAGCCAGCCGGTTTTTAAAGGGGCCGCAAACACCTTTTATAATAACGAGCAATACAATAAAGTACAGGTGATTGTTAGTTGACAATCAGCTATGGATTTTAAGGTGTACCGTCCACCACATACAGAATTTAAATTGTTCCGTCCACTCAATCTTATACAGGCTTCCAGCATGGGAGCTAGCTAAAATTACTAGACAACATACTTTCATCTCCGCGCATGGAGTAGTTTACATAAATTAAATACAAAAGTACTCACAGAAAATATTACATGACATAAGGTGTACTAGACAACGCCAATTTCTTGAGCCACCAACGACAAAACAGCTGTAGCAGCATCACCCATTATTCCACTAGCCTAGCTAGACAAGTTGCATACAAGATTTCATATCATCCATATTACATTGGGCCACGCAAAGCACAATCGCAACAGAACTACAAGCCTGCTAAGCGGGTTGGGATCACGTGGACCCAATTCTCCCTGGTCCCGTGGTCCCAACCAATGAAATCACCCCATTTTGGGGTGAATTACACTTTGCTCTCCTGAATTACACCCGAATTTCAGAGGACAAAATGAAAAATCCCCCAAATGGAGTGATTACATTGGTGCGGACCACGGGATCAGGGAGGATTGGGTCCAAGTGAACTGCACCCATGTTAAGCACAGAAACCAAATATGTATCTAGACATCTCAACAGTACACCGATGAGGTGTTCAACAAGCTTATGGAGATGTGACATGACATAGTTAAGACTGTAGCAACATAACCGAATATGACCATCTAGCACCTTGATGTTGATCGGAGTTTGCTCAGACAGGAGAATAGCTCCACCGAACAGGACAACTAAGGTCAGAGCCGAAGCTTCTAGCGGATAGCCAGCGGACAATGAAGCAGACCCATCTAATAAAAACAACCAATTAACAGATGCAATTCCTTGTTACCAATCAGCATAACTTGGCAACACCATCCACCATGCACTCCATTAAACCACTTCACCATACATACCAAACAAACAACCATCTAAGATCTACAATCTACATGCAAAAGTGATAAGACAGAACTCAGACAGACAGAGAAAATGAAAATGCCTAAAAGTTCCTCTAGATTACCTGATAAACTGAATATCCCCATTAACTCATCAAGTAAGACACCAAGCCCATTATATAGCAAACTCGATTAATATAGGAAAGCATACCAGATAGAAGGAGGAGTATCGCGAAATATATCAGTGAGGAGGTCCAGACCGAGCTTCCGCGTTAGATCCAGACAACCGTCCCATAAGAAAGAACCAAAACTGTTGAATACATCCATTGCAATGACCACAGGAGCACCAGCAAAGCCGAAGTAGTTTCTCGACACAAGTACTGCGGCTATCACAATAGGGGAGCGGCCATTTTTAGGAACACGCTCAGGAACTATCGTATTGACTAGAGAATATGAGGAGAGATTGTTGGAGATGCACAAGATTAGTAAAAAGGGAGATGGGGAAATTAGGGTTAGTTAAGAAATTTGATTTAGTTATTGTTTATATACTAGGTTGGGGCCCATGCTTCGCACACAGGTAGTTGATGGGTTGTAGTTTGGAAATAGAAGCGTCAAAGGCCAAAACTTTGATTTAAGGCATACTGTTAATCCCAAAATTGGAATCAACACCAAAGGTACTAAAAAGTACTCCTCAAAATGCTAGACAGGAAAAATGGGGCCACAAAATAATAGAAAAGTAAGTAAAGGACACCAAATTTTATAGTGGTTCGATCAAACTTAATCTACATCCACTTTGGAATCCATTCTCATTACTTTCACGATGGTTACAATGCATACAATCATTTCAATTACATTCATCTTTTCAACTTCTCAAATTATCCAACTAGATCTCTAAGGATTAGTAGAGGAAATAGAGGAGAAGCCCTTGGAGAATAGGAACGCGATGGTAGGTCTATGAGCTTTCGAGAAATAAAGAGATTCCGGTGAATTCCATGGTGAATTGAATGGATGATCTTCGTTGAATGATCATGATTAGATGTTAGAATAGCATGAATTGGCCGAGAATGAACTTGGGCAGCCTTTCGGGGTCATCAAATTCAGTCCCCATAAATGCGGGGTTGGTCCTCTATTTATAGGTGTGTATAATGTGGAGATATAGTGCCCAGGACCACCGATCGGTGTAAACCGATATTTACGAGTTTTCCATTGGCCAGTTGTCTCCAACTTTCAGTAGCCTCCAAGCCTTACCGGTCGGTACCTCTATCAATATAACTGATCGGTGCCTCTATCAGTATAGCTGGTCGGGGTTCCTGAGTCTAACCGATCAGTATGCCAGGATCCTTACCGATCAGTATGCCTATATCACACTCATACAACGTGTATCTACTCTTCCACCGATCGGTGCCTCCGTTCTCTGACCGATTGGTTTCCCCAAACCTAACCGATCGGTATGCCTGGATCCTAGCCGACCGGTGGTGTTGAATGTGAGTTGAATCAGGGATCTTTGGGGATAAGTTTGACCGATCAGTGCCTAAATTCTCTGACCGATCGGTTATGAATTGAACTATGGTGTCTTTCTAGCTTTTGTTAATGTTTTGCTTCATCAATATGCGTGCGATTTTTAGGGAGTAAACATTTGCCCCTTGGAGTTTACAATTTTTGTTTATGAAAAATTGTGAGCTCCGATATGAACGTCTTTATTTCAAATTGATGGATCATTCACATAGACTTTGCATCAAGTCAGCACTCACAATCATTTGTATTAACAAACTGAGCGAACGGTCGTCTTAGTTGAGCTATCTTGGGGGATGACCGATCGGTATGGTATAATGGGCTTCTATGGACCGATCGGCCCATCTGGCTGTTGCTTTATATTATTCCCATGTTCATTACTCTTCCCATTTTCTTCATTCTCCCAGGCCTACCAGAAAACCCTAATGGCGGCATAGAATTTTCCATAAACCCTTCGACTTCTTTCCAATTTTCAACCTCGTTCTCATCTTGATTTCAATCGCTCTACGACTCAAGCTTCGCTCTGTTGTTTCGAGGTTGCATCCCCTGACTTCGATCTCTCACTAGCACTTTCAATCCCAAATCAAATGTCATCACCTGAATTTGAGTGCTCACAGGTATCGGTTTTTCCCTGGAGTTTGCAATTTACATCTAGTAGTATTGAGGCTTGAATTTGAAATGGATCAATTCGGGGCTGAGGTGTCTATTCGGCAAACTTAGGCTTTTCGTATGCGAGTTTTGGTATTACGATGTCTTGAGAGGGGATTGGATTTAATTGTAATGTGTTTGCGGTTGCATATGTTGGTTTTGTTGCACATTGATCCTTTGAAAACCCAATTTCCATTATATGCACATAATGTGCTTGTTGATTTGCTTGGCTTAGGGACTTTTAGCTTTGTACGTTCTTTCATTTTGCTGTTATGACATCATGTGTAGCTAACTTGGACGTTGTTGTGTGTGATCCATATAAGCTTTCATTTTGGACTAGTAATTCTTTCATTGATAATATTAGCACACATTACCCTAGAGTTGGGTTTTTTTCTCGAACTGTGATAATTCCCTCATTCGTGTTGATTGTCTTTAAACTTCATTTGTTGTACTAGGACTAGATGAAATTACACTTGGTTATGGACTAGAGAATGTTAGGGAATTTAAGGATGCAGGGGGTGGTGCGATCGGCTAGGATTTGTTTTATTTTCTAGAGGCCTGATAGCACCTATCAGTCACACCTTGGTACCGATCAGTCAGTATTAGCCCTTCAGAAAATAAGGTGTGTCGGTCGGTTGATCCTTGGCATAGGTCGGTCAGTGGGCACCCTTTGGAAGATCGATTGCGTCAATATCAATATTTTGAAAGATTGTTTACGCCGACCGGCTTATTTTGGGTACCGACCGACCAATTCTTATTCCCTAGGACTTGATTAATATCGATCATCTCATTGTGATTCATGTTATTCCCTTAACTCTTCTCAATCAATAACCTAAGTGTGGACTCCTATTAGCTAACATACTCTTGTAGCTTGTTTTTTAGTACAACTGTGCCTATAGGAATGATGACTCGCAATCAAACATGTGGACACACCGAAGAAACATCCAAATCTACTCAAGATGGAACTTCTGACCAACCCTTAAACACTGAGATGGCTAATGCCCCAGAATCTAAAGTTAACCCGGAGATCCCTGTACCACGCCCTATTGCGGGGAAACCTTCCGAAAGGATTGCAGAGTAAACTCAGCTTACAATCATATACGAATTTGTGTCTTCAATTTAGAATTCGAGAGGATGATGCAAGATTCCCTAGGCAGGATAAATTTGTTGATTCCCCCCTCTGGGATATGTGGCAGTTAGTCGGCATATGTTGACGATGGGAGCTGTCCCTCCTTTCAACCCCTTTCTAGAGATGATTTTAAGACACCTGGCTATTTCCCCTATGCAGTTACATCCTAATGGCTACGACATCCTAATAGGTTTATATGTACTGTTTATGAGGGTTAAACAACGAGAACCTTCATTCCAAGAAATTTGTTCATTGTACGCTTTTAAAAGGAGGGATAAACCTTCTATCATATTTATAGAGGCAAAACACTCCAAAATCATAACAGATTTGGTAGAAAGCATTAAGGGATATGTAGACCGTCATTGCTTTATTCGATGTCTAGATAGCTTCTTTGGCAGATGGATGGAAGAGGTGAGGATTCTGCTTATTCAAGAATTCTTCATTCTTTTTTCATATTTTAAGAACTCATGTTCTAAATTCCTTTTTTATTCTTTCAGAAATTCCATCTGCTGACTCAGGTGATACTGTTGATGAGAATTTGCTTAGCTCCTTGACAAATGTCAATGAGAATGAAAGGACTAGGAGATTCTTAATTACAAAAATGTTCCTTCGCGACTACCATCTGCTTGACCCTTCTCGTACTCTAATATTGGATCCAGCCTTTAAGAAAGAGATTACTCAAAAATCCCCCGCTAAGAAAACCTCTTTAAAGAAATGCTTGAATATTTTGGGCAGTAACAAAACACCTTCTAAACACAAATCGACCTCCACTAAAGAAGGGGATTCTGAACAGGTTGAAAGAGATGACAGAGTGGGCATTAGTTCAGAATCTGCACATGAAATTGCACATGCTAACGAAGGTGAAACTGCACTAGAGACTGACCCAAATACTGAGACGATGACTGAGGAGCCTCTTGTTCAAGTTACAACAGAGGAAGGTTCTGCAGGTACATTTGATAATTTGGGCGATCTTAACTCAGCTAAGTACCTTAGCCAGGGTGATATTGTTACCTAGCTTCTTGATCCTCAATCCATAGAAACCGGAATAAAGGATGTTGCCACTCAACCAGGAAAATATCTCGCATCTCTAAGAATCTCCTTGGAACCAACTAAAAGAACTGGTTTGTCAAATAGCAACGCTTTAGAAAGCGTGTCTAATACGCATGTGTTTTAAAATTTCTTTACCGTTTTTACAACTTGCCCCGATACTTTGTAGTTCAAGTATTGAAAATCCTCTTTATCTTGTTTCAGGTTCAGACATGCATGGAAAACATTTGTCAGATTTTAGGAAGAAAAGTAAAGCATGTAATCCGAAATATCTATTACAATCTGACTCTTCGCGACCATCGCATCACTCCAAACAGTCTCACCTTCCTCCTCATAAGTCTTCTCACAAACCTTCATAAGCATCGGAATTGGATTTGACTGATGAGAAAAGGCAAAAGATACGTGAGGAGGAAGACGAGGAAAGGAGAAGACGCACTTGGCTTAGGGAAGACACTCCTGACGAAATGGTTCGAGGGAAGAAACGAGGGAAAGAGTATCAAGGGAAAGGCGGTTCACATAAACACCCCCGATTGGAAAAGCTTCCTGTTACACCCCGATTGGTTCTATCCACTGGTCCCCTTGGTCCTTCTGCTGAAATCTACTCAATTATTCATAGGCCTCGTTATGAACCTGAACCAGTAAATGTTCCTCTCTCCGAATGATTACCAGGTTGGAATTTGAAAGGGCATATGTTTGACCGTGTTGTAAACCCAATTAATGCTGATGACATAGCTAATGGAGTAGATGTTGTAATAAGGCAAACACATACCCAACTTGATACCGCTAAGAGCCAACTTGATACGAAGCTAATATTGTCAGGGACAATGCTAAGAAAAAGCTGCGTATATGGAATAAATTTGGCGAAGATTTCCAAAAGCGTAATGACATCAATCTTGCTAAAATCGCAGCTTTGGAGAATGACAAGGCCAAGTGGGGGGAAGTCTTAGATTCCCGTGATGCAACCTTCGCCTCCCTTACTAAAAGAATTATAGAACTGGAGGGATTGGATACCGAGAATAAGAAACCCATAGAAGAACTTGAAGCCGCTAAACAAAAGGAAAAAGAAGCTTTAACTGCCCAAAGCAATGCTGAAGCTACATTTCCTAGGGAAAAAAAAATTGGTAAGCAATATCGGGACGAAGCTACTCAGCTTAGAGAATCCATCAATTCTTTAAAAGCTTCCAATCATATGTTGACGGCTAAGGTTGAATCTCTTGAGAAGGACAAGAGGACTGCTGAGGAAACTCTTAAACAAGTTATAGATGAGGCTGACGCCGACAAATTTCGGTTTTATGTTTTTAGTGTCATGAGCCGCGGGATTTTACACTATTTAGGAGATACCTTCCCTTCTACGTTGGCACTCGTTTGGAAACGAGTACTTGATATTAATGGTGGAAATCGTAACGAAGGAGATCTTATCAATGAACTTTTAGATGACAAGTCTAAGAAGGCTTTAGCTGAGGGAAAAGCCTAGTTGGCGAATGACAGGGCTGGTGCTTCCGGAGAGAAAGTTCAGAGTCCAACTAACATTGCTCCTCCCGTCAATCCTGCGACTATTGAGGCTTCTAGTTCACAGATTCATGTGACTGCTCCCGTTACCTTATCAGAGAAAGATGTAGGCCCTAAAGAGCACATTTTTATAGAGAACGTTATAGAGGAGCACGATGGAGATGACGAACATGATGATGAAAACTTAGACAATCGGAGAATCGAGCAGAGAGATGTCCAGGAAAACCTTCTAGATGCAGGTAAATTCGAAATTAACTATACCATGTCATACTTAGAATCCATTTTTGATTCTCCTGGGTCTATTGCCTCTTATGCTCATTGCTTCCATAATCTAGGTTTAATTTCACCCCTATCTTCTCCTGCTATAGGCAATGCAATGATACTTGAAGCCGCTATAACTGACTCACCCCTGATGACCATTCCTTTTGCTTCTGTTATCACTCCCCCTCCCTGTAGTAACACATCCTCGCTTGTCATTATAGTTCCCGGATTACAAGATGCTAAAATTGGAGCGCTCTACGACTTCGAGGATGTTGACTACAGCCTTAGTGATGATCCTGAAGCCACAGAAACAGATCAAAGCCCAAAAGATGCTGCTAAGGGTAAAAGAAGGAAAGCTGCCAAGTCCTCATTATCTACAAAGCGCCAGAAGAAGAAAAAGCATGCTACGTAAGCTATCGCCCTGTCTTCTCAATAAAATCCAAGCGATGTGGCAGAGACTCCTCCTCCTCCTTCTCTTAACAAACTAGCTCTAAGATCAGGTGACAGGAAGAAGTGTTGTTTGATACCAGCTTATTTTTCTTCTCGACTATTCTCTTTTGTATGCTGTGTTTAGACCAGTTGTATATGCGGGTGTCGGTCCCCGCTTACCGCTTTATGTTACTATATGTCTGAAACTTATGTACTGGATTCATGACTCTGTGACTTGACTTGTGATTCTCTGATCTGGTCTTGTGTTGCTGTGATGAAAATGTGTTCTTCTTGTTGCACTTTAAGCTTTGTCGTACTTTGTTGTTTTGCATTCCACACCTGTTTTATTTTCATGCTCACAACACAGAATTTTTTTATGCTACAAGTCATTTGTTATTGTGCTGTTCGGTATTGAAATGACTTCGTGGAATGTTTTTGTAACTTGGTTTTTTAGCTGTAGCCACGAATCATTATTGGCTGGATTTATTTGACCAATTTTGTTAAATTTCCTTAGTTTTAACTTGGACAATACCCGAAACTTCTTTCTCGTGATTAATCACTTTTGTGCTTATCACAGTATCGAAGTCTCTGAGATTGCCTTAGCCATTTCAAGGTTCAACTCTATTGGTCAAAATAATTCTTGTAAGTACCAAACCTTCAATGTAAAGTTGTGAAGAATTTATGTTATGTTTAAGTAAGCATAATTGATTTTTCTTGATGCAGTGGTAATGCCCCCATACCAAAATTTGTTGCGAACTTTAAAGGTTAGGCACGATACTTGCGATCGATTATGTTTAGAATCTCCTGGCTTGCTTATGAGCCAAAGGTTTCAGGTTTCGTCGAGCAAGCTCATACTTTTAGTGGAGAGGAGTTTTTGTTACTATACCCCTGCTTGAGAGGTCTTATACTTTAACATATTCAATCATGTTTATCGCTAACCTGGAAGTCCAGGCCCTTTAGAGAAACATATGCCCTCGAAGAGGTCTTGGTTTTGATACCTTCGTAGAGATCTTTTATGAACCCATTATTTATTGTGGTTAAATGATTCAGCCACTCATAGAATTTGTAGGGCGCCTTCGAAAAGGTCTTTGGGTCTATCACTAACCGAATTTAGAAGACCCGGCTTGTGGGCGGATGCCCCCAAGGGGGTCTTTAGAATCCCTGGGTGTGTTGTGATCGAGCCATGTATAAATGGCACTAACGATTAACCAGGTGCCCCTCAAGGGAGGTCTTTGGCTTTAAAGCTCAGTGTTTTTCGCAATCTGACCATGTATAAATGATACCAACGATCAACTGAGTGCCCCTCGGGGAGGTCTCTGGTTTAAAAGCCCAATATTTGTCGCAGTCAGACCATATATCAATGGTACCGACGATCGACTAGGTGCCCCTCGAGGAAGTCTTTGGTTCCAAAACCCAATGTTTGTCGTAATCAGGCCCTGTAATAATGGCACTGATGATCGACTAGGTGCCCCTCAGGGAGGTCTTTAGTTTAGAGTTGCATCGTTTCATGGGGCGGACGCTAGTCCGTTCATCGGGTTTTTCCCCCATTTGTTAGAACAAGGGCCATGGACCTTGCAATTAAGAAGGTGCCCTGTAAAAACCCGTAACTTCACCGGTGAGGAAAGCGCGGATAGTTCGAGAACAAGGCACAACAGAACGTAGACGAAATAACATTTCATTGTATATTACAACAATGCACCAGAATACAAGAATATACAGAGTATAAATGAATATTACACAGAAATATCAGAGATTTAAATTACATTTAAATACATTGCAGCGGAAAATAATACAATACACAACTAGAAGAGATATACGGATACAAAGCTTTCCGGATATCATTCCAGCTGTAAACCAGGATCCTGTGAATATAAATCTGCAAAACCAAAACTACTAGCTGCCCGTGTCAAAATAAAGGCACCCAGAGTTTAGGTTAAAACAATAAATTCCAGGTCAGTCATGGGACAGGTGTGAGAACTAAAACAGTTGTAAATCTTTATTTTAAAAGTTAGGTAAATTAAGGGACCACGCCGTATAACACGGAACGGGTTTCCTCCCAAGAACACCAGTGCGATAAACAACAATGCAATGCTAAATAAAGAAAAATGAAGCTATTATAAGACCCAGGTCCCATCACACAATGCAACGCAAGCCGGAGGATAGGGTTTTTACCTTGTAACAGCCAAGAATGCTTGATACGTTTAAAACAAATCATTTGATACTATTATAAGTGCATATTGTATAAAATATCTTCAAATCATAATTATCAATCATAGACGGCATAAGCGCCTCATCCCACTATGTCGCCATACTAGGCTCTACAAATAAAACCGAAATACACGTATTGGAAATTGGATTTCCATCATGGTGGCTCCTGATTCGAAAGATCGATCGCGTAATGCAATTCCCCACGGCTTACGTCCCAACAAGAGAAAACACCGTCTGCACATCCACACTTTTGGGACTAGAGTATCACCGCGGCTTACGTCCCAGCGAGAGAAAACACCGCTTACTCTATATATCCCTGAGCGCTAAGCTCATCTCGGTCGACCGAATCCACCGACTGTCGTCCCTAGCGTATTACCCCCATTCCGAACACAATGGGATATGTACCATAAGCTGATTCGACTGTTTTGATCAGTTTTCGTTAAAATCAACATATAACTCTATATATTGAATTTGAACGTGTATTTCAATTTACCGGGGCCACATACCAACTCTAAAAATTCCCGAAAAATATTTTCTAGCTTCGTATTGATGATACAGTCCTAACAAAACTAGTTTCGTCGAATTCCGAGACCGTTTGAAAAATGGTCATTTTCCAGTCGATTAAAATAAACTGAAACTGGTCAAACGCGTTTTCCTTTGCCACGCTCACATATTAATTCGAAAAATTATGAAAATTGAAACCTAGCAATAACCTGACATCACGGATCCAACAAAAGTGGTTTCGTCGAAATCCGAGGTCGTTTGCAAAATTTTCATTTTTAAGGGCCTGAATTCTATAGCGACTATTCAGAATTTTCAACTGGACATATCTTTTGATTCCCACTATGAAATTTTGATTTTTCGGATTCGTTGGAAAGATATTATCAATTAGATTCTATTATTTTTGGTTTCACTAAAATCCGGTTTAATTTGCACCCAGTACATTCATTTGAAGTTTGAAATCGAATTATCGAACTACCGCGCCATTTTCAATTCCTTTTATAGTTATATAATTATTTATATTCTAACGACGACGTACATGACATATACGTTCGAATTATATTCAAAATAAATTTTTCGTCCATATTATTTAAAATAATTTATTTTAAATGTTCAAAATTCGCTAAAATTGCCAAAATAAAAAATTTTAAACTGGCTCAGATTTTCGTGTTGTTACATGCCCCTTCGGTGAAACTGACAACTTCGTTTGTAGTTTGAACGTCGCATTATTTGACCGTTCAATTCCTAGTACCCCTTATCTACAATGTTGTGCTCCACACCTTTGTATTCTCCACGAATGATGTTTTAAGTATTGAGCAGTGGGCATTTGAGCTCTCCCCATCGGGATGTGCTGTAATGGTCACCAGGTTTTATTAGGTCATAGACGCTTCAACGTTCCTTATAGGGGACCTACAATCAAAATCGATTTTAAGCAACTTGTAAACAAGAATTTGCAAATGTACGATTTAGGCAAGTAAAGCAATTTCATTCATTAATATGTACAAAACTTTTAACAATGTTGCATGGTATTTACAATGCATGATGTTTACAGTTTGCAAAATGAAAGAACTATTAAACGAAATAATGATGAAGATATATGCTATTCCATGCTCTCGGAAGTTGGATCCCATTTGTTGTTTTCAACTCGAATGTGCCATCTGAGAATTTTTGGCTTATCATATACGACCCTTCCAAGTAAAGTCTGAATACTCTAGTTCCTGTCATGATTCTTTTTAAAACAAGGTCCCCAACTAGGAAGGTTCTCAGTTTAACTTTAGCATTAAAATGACGAGATATCCTTCTTTGATGCGCAACGATTCTGAGTTCTGCTTCTTTTCTTTTTTCTTCAAGCAAATCAAGTGCTTCGAGCTGCTATTTTTCATTCTCCTCTTGGTTGAAGTGGATTCTTTGGTGAGTGGGAACTTCCAGCTCTATCGGGATCATAGCCTCGGATCCAAATGCGAGTAAGAATGGAGTGCCTAGTCGTAGTTTTATGAGTTGTACGATATGCCCATAGTGCAAGAGGAAGCTCGTCTACCCGACAACCTTTATCATTTTCAAGACACTTCTTGATGGTTGATTTCAAAATTTTGTTGATTGCTTCGACTTGCCGTTGGCCTGCGGATGAGCAACGGCTACAAAACTCTTCTTAATCTTGTATTTAGCACAGAAATCTAGGAATTCACTGCTCTCAAATTGAGTTCCGTTGTCTGTGATTATTTTCTGAGGTACCCCAAATCGACAAATAATGTTCTTTAAAACAAAGTTGATCACTTTCTTCGAGGTAATAGTTGCTAATGTTCAGCTTCGGGCCATTTACTGAAGTAGTCCACTGCCACGATTGAATATTTCATATTTGACTTAGCTGTAGGCAATGCTCCAATCAAATCTATGCCCTAAACGGCGAATGGCCATGGACTGACCATCTGAGTCAATTCTGTGGGAGGTGCTCTTGGAATCTTCGCAAACCTTTGGCATCTGTCACATTTCTTAGCATAAGTCATTGCATCCAAGTTCACATCGGGCCAAAAGTAGCCATCTCGCAGAATTTTCTTGGCCAGTGTTTGATCGCCTGTGTGACCTCCGCATTCTCCCTCATGCAATTCTGCTAAGGCTGCTCTGGACTTCTCCTTAGTTACACATCGTAGCAGTGGCATGGAGAATCCTCGCCTATACAACCTTCCATCCTGGATAAGTTATAATGGAGCTTTGCACAATATCTTCATTTGCTTTTTCGGATCTTCTGGAAGTGTTCTGTTGAGGATATACTCCTTAATCGGAGTCATCTAGGACACAGGTTCTTCAAAAGTCTCCATAATCCAGTCAATATCCGCTTCTTCAATAGAGGGAGTTGAGAGAACTTTAATGGGAATCAAACCCAACAACTGTGCATCTGAGGAACTGATATACTTGGCAAGATAATCTGCCTTTAAATTTTCCTCCCTAGGAATTTGAGATATAGTGTAGTAGTCAAAATCGTTGAGAAGTTCCAAAGATTTGGTAAGATAAGCGGAAAGGTTTCCAAGTTTGGTTTGGAATTCCTTTAGGACTTGACATACCACCATCTGTGAGGAACTAAGGATTTGCAAGGTTTTTAGATTCAATTCCTTTGGCAGCTTTAGACCTGCGATTAATGCTTCATATTCGGCCTCATTGTTACTTGATGGGTATTCCAACCTTAAAGCGTAGCACAAGGAATGGCTTTCTGGAGTTTCTAGGACAATTCCGGCCCTTGAACAGTAATCATTTCTGGATCTGTCGATGTATAGCTTCCAGCCAGACACCGTCTCTGCTGGTTCCTCTCCTCTATCCATGAACCCGACGATGAAATCCGCTAAAGACTGCCTAGTAATCGCACTTCGAGGGTGATAAGTGATGTCATACTGACTGAGCTTAATGTTCCACTTCAATAACCTCCCTGAAGTTTCAGAGCGAAAGAGAACTTGTCTTAGCGGTTGATCGCTGAGAACCTTTATAGGATGAGATTAGAAATACAGCCTTAGCTTCTTCGAGGCCATGATCAGACAATACGTAAGATTTTCTAACTTTGGGTAGTTTAGTTCTGCCCCAGCGAACCTCTTACTAATGTAGTAGATTGGCCATTGAACCTTGGCATCTTCTCGGACAAGCGCGGCGCTTAAGGCATGTAATGAGACAGCCAAATATAGGAACAATTCCCCTCTATCTTTGGGCTTAGATAGCATTGATGGAGACTCCATGTGCTTAATCAACTCTTCAAAATCCGTTTGGCACTCAGAAGTCCATTGGAAATCTTTCTTCCCTTCCTTCAAAGCATCGAAGAGTGGAATACACCGATCTATTGCCTTAGATATGAATCAGTTAAGTGCAGCTACCTTCCCATTCAAGCTTTGAAGTTCTTTCTTTATCCTTGGAGTGCACATTTCCCGTAAGGCTGTGACTTGAGAAGGATTCGCTTCAATGCCTTTGGCATTGACCATGAATCCGAGAAACTTACCTGATGCAACTCCAAACGAACATTTGAGGGAATTGAGCTTCATTCCATATTTCCTGTGAATATGAAACATTTCAGCCAAATTTTCAAGATTGTCCTCAGCTTTCTTTGACTTTACCAGCGTATTATCAACGTAGACCTCTATTGTGTTTCCGATTTGGGATTTGAACATGGAATTCACAAGGCGCTGGTATGTCGCTCCTGCATTTTTTAGTCTGAACGGCATTACTTTATAGAAATACACGCCTCTATCAGTTATGAAACTTGTGTTCTCTTCATCTGGCTTATACATCATAATATGATTGTACCCAGAGTATGCATCCATAAAAGATAACAGCTCATGCCCCGCCATCGCATCAACAAGTTGATCAATTCTAGGTAGCGGGAAATTGTCTTTGGGAAATGCCTTGTTGAGGTCCGAATAGTCTATGCACACTCTCCACTTGTCGTTGGACTTTTTAACAAGAACTGGATTGGAAACCCAATCGGGATATGTAGATTCTTGTATAAAGTTATTCTTGAATAATCTATCTACTTCTTCCTTTAATGCTACAGATCTTTCAAGTCCTTGAATTTGTCTTTTTTGTTTTATAGGAGTTAAACTGGGATTAACATTCAGCTTATGCACAATTATATCAGGTGATATTCCATAGATATCGGAATGTGTCCAAGCGAAAACATCTAAATTTGCTTTTAAAAACAAGATTAAATCTTTCTACAGCTTTAGGCCCAGTTGAGAACCTATTTTCAAGACTTGGTCAGGGTCTTTATTGTGCACAGGGATGGAGATTGTGGGTTCGGCTGGTGCTGCTATATCTTTTCCCACACTGGCTTTCCTTGGATCGATTTCCTTCTGAGCTCCATTGTGTTCACCAGTGTGAGGGCCCCGCCCTAATTGCTATAATGGGGGGAGGGTATGAATGTGGAGGTTCCACATCCTTCTTCACTTCTTTCTTCCTAGCTTCAACAAGTTCTGCCATATAACATTCTCTCGCTGCTTGTTGGTCGGCTTTAATCACGCCGATTCCATTTTCGGTAGGGAATTTCATTGTTATGCACCATGGAGCCATTATTGTTCTAAATGTTGCGAGGGTTGGTCTTCCAAGGAAGGCATTATATGCTGAAATCTCATCGACTATGACAAAATCTTGCTTTATGGCAACCTTCTTCTCCCCTTCTCCGAGCTCGACGAGCAAGTTGATGATGCCAATTGGTTTAGTGGGTTGCTCTGTGAACCCGTGGATCTTATTTTGGCAAGCCTTCACGTCATCCATGGAAAGGTTCTTCCTATTGAATGCATTAATGAATATGACATTGACGGAGGCCCCGCTGTCAACTAAGACTCTTCTGACTATGGCTGGACCCAAAACAATGGTAATCACCATTGGATCAACCGTCGGCTTTAGCAGTCCGTTTGAGTCTCTTTCTTTAAACACAATATCATCCAATGTGGTCTTCGGTATCTTTGCCGGAAAAGCTTCATTCATGAATTCATGAGCTCTTCTGAAACACCCCACCTCCGTTAGGGTCACTCTCAAAGGGAATGCCCTAATTTTGGTGGAGGTTTATAAGTATAAGTCACAGATATACAAGACAGATATAAGAACACATATTTGCAAACAGCGGAAAATCAACAAACTTTTATTTCATAAAAGCAAATACGTGTTGCAACAACATCACCATAATTGTCTTACATCTTTTCCAAAAACATAACATAACACTTCCATAATCTGTCTTGATTACATTATTTAAAGAAGCATAAATAAAACATAGATAAACTGCAAAAGCCCCATAGTGGATTGTCCAAAGCCATAGTTCAAAATGAAAAGGTCCAAGCAATACATTTCTCTTCTTCAAGCTGGATGTTAAGGCTGGTCAAGCTGCAGTGTTCCCTCCCTGTGGACCTTGGGGGGGGGAAACGGAAGAAAAGAAGACGAAAGAAAAGTAGAGTCAGACATAAAGCCTGAGTAAGTCTAGTACTATTCTGTCTATGAATAAAGAACTGGGTATGATAAGTATAAACAAGAAGTGGGCAAGCACTATAAACTTGGTTAAGTTGTCTAGGGTCGAATATACTATCGTACCCCATGTAAATCTCTGAACCCATATAAACTAGTTTCCAACTGGCACCCCATAACCAGGGTGATGTGATCCATTCTACGATGATCGGCTCCTACTCGCATAGTTACATGTGTCTTACGGCCCCCGATGTTGTAGTTACCTATGCTGGTCCCACCGTGGGGTGTATCAAGTCCCATGGCAGCGGCCCGACACAACCTTAGAATGCACAGGTATGCTACTGGTGCCCAGTGCTTTATTTTTCTGCGCCGGAGTGTGTGCATGCCCGCACCCCGTTAGAACCTACACTGCTACACCACCGCCGTCGATTTGACCTCTTACAATCAGCCCTGTAATCGTGCCCCACCCTGCCTAGTTTCAGGGTATCCTGATACACCTTCTAGGGTTACTGCTGAAAAGGGTCCCCCGTTACTAGGTTTTCTATCTCTAGCCAACATGCTAAGTTGGTTAAGTGTTTTCTAACCTAACCCCCACCAGTCCGTTTAGTTTAGCATGTTCCATTTTGATTAAGTCTTTAGTTCACTTAATCCTAACAATCCTGACTCAGCCTTAATTGTCTTATTAAGGCCCTGACCTCTCACATTAGACAGGTATTGTTGTGGCTGCCTGTTGCCGGTTGGTTCCGGGCAGTCTTACGCCACAACTCAGTCTAACCTCGGGTCCTTATTGGGCTCCATGTTTAACCTCTCACATTGGATAGGTATTGTTGTGACTACTGGACAGCCGGGCGGTTCCGGGCAGGTTTACATCACAACTCAATCCAACCTCGGGTTAAACACATCGTATTTTCTACATTTATATTTTGTCTTTCTTCTTTATTTATATGTAAATATTTGCGGCCCATTAAGTTAATGGTGTAAAGGTTACACCAATCATGGGCCCAACCCATACTTGAATTTGGGCCCTTCTATTTTATGTTTTCATTCATTAGTAATTTTAACCCAACGTTATTTTCCCCCGTTTAACACGTCCGTTAATTATGTATATGTTAGGCTTAGCCTTTTTAAGCCCAACTTAGCCATACGAAAAGGGGAGGCTTAAAGCGTGATTACATACACAAAAAGGGGAAGGTGAGCGCATGAACTTGCAATATGACGTTGGAAATACAAAATAGAAACTGGTGTACTTGCATAGTGGTAACATATACTTTGGTCATAAAGCATAGGTGACATGAATCAAGCCATGTAAACTTGTAGTTGAGATAAGAATCTAAATAGGGTATCATTATTGACACATAGTCATAACTACAACATGAACCTATATTTTATTTAGGCATAATGTCAAACATAAGCATGGCACAAATATTTCTAACATAAGCATGGCATAATGTCAAACATAAGCATGACATAATGTCAAACATAAGCATGGCATAAGTATTTGTTCACATAACCATGGCATAAGTATTTCTAACATGAAATCATGATTTTTACTTTAGTCATGCAAACTTGCAAAAAGGGATTTTTGAACCTAACCTAGCTATGTACCACATATGTCATCATATAATTCTTGTTGACAATTTCAATTATGCAAATTATCAATCATAGCCTAGTCATATTCATAAGTTTGCAAATAGGTGTTCTAGTACAAAAGCATGGCTTAATACATGATGCCAAATTCTCAACATAATTTCATATGGATTATAATAACCCAAACTTATTCCAATTATTCACAAAAATAATTTTTGTATAAAAATTCACATTATGATGGCATAATAGCAAAACCCCAAACTTGCATGAATTTCAATTAATCAACTACATACATGTAGCTTCAACATGGATTATATAATTTGCGAATATTCCAAACGTATACTTGCATAGAACTACCGCATGTAGTTCTTTATAATGAATAACATAATTCAAGAATATCCAAACGTATACAATATTTCAAATCAATAATAATCATAGTAACGCACAAATTATGAATTATTTATCACCATAATCAAGTATACAAACCAACACAGTTATTTGTTCATACCAAAGTAATACTCTACTTACAATGGTGTGGCGAATTAGGGATAAGAAGATGCGGTTTGATTTGATTGAGTTGCTTTATGCCTTAGAATTTGCCTCCTAATCCTCTCTCCAATTTGGTGGCTACCCCTAGTCGTTCCTCAGCAACATGGCGGCTTTGTTCTTATTTTTGAATGAATAGATTAGGGTTTAGTCTAGGGTTGTTTTTATAGAGGTAATGAACTGATTAGGACCGTTGATGTTGCTTGGATTGATCGTAGCCATTCATCCTAAGGAGAGACCAATTAGAGCCTGCCACCTAGCCCTAATGACAAAGCAGACCACAGAAAATCGGCCAAACACAGACCTGGCCAGCCAGGTTGGACTGGGCTCGACCTGGCTCTGGACCAGGTCGACACCCCTGTCGACAGCCCTGTCGACAGGCCTGTCGACCTGGTTAGACCAGGTCGACAGCCCAGTCGACCTGGGTGCGTCAGGCGGGTCTTTTTCCGCCCTGGCCCATTGGGCCCCACTTCGGAATTTTTAATTGTTTTATTCTGTTTGAATTTTAAACTTAATTTAAAAACTTCCGAAGGCCATATCTTTTTCATACGGACTCCGTTTTTCGAAAACTCGGACTCTATTTCGCGTATTTTTCCGAGACGAACGCAATGGCGTATCCCGTTTCCCTTAGTTCTTTGATTTGAAATTAATTATACTTTAGTTTGTTAATTTCACAGTTATAGAATTCGCGGGGTGTTACATTCTCCCCCACTTAAAAGGATTTCGTCCCCGAAATCTTCAAGTTAGGAGGAATGTATATCCTAACATCCAATCATTCATCTACTCATCCATCAAACACGAGCATCCATTGTCCTTAAAAGACTTCTAATGCTTCATGATCATATGCAAAGTGTGTGTGTATACATGTACTTATCTAATGCAAAATCAGGCGGTCTACTGATTCAGTTGACCTCCTTAATGCGAATTATGTAAGTGTCATGAATCCATTATGTATGCAAATTCTCCTATTCATGATTCTACATGAGTGCACAATCATTCATTACAAATGCAACATCCATATGACAACACATTAAAGTTCAACCATATACGAATGCAAACATATATGCATATGCAATATGAAGTGACTGAGCCGATCTAAAACCTAGATTGTGTGTGTATATGCGACCACGAGCAACCACTAGCAATCACTTGCAACCACTTGCAACCATCATACATAACATGTTTCAATTACATGTTTCCATCCAAAGGGTTTCTACCTAAAAGATAAGGTCGAGGAAATATACCTAAAAAGATAGATAAAAGCGCAACTTAAGGAAAAAGAAAGATCAAGGATGTACCCTCGAAAAGAAAAGGGTAGGCAGTGCGTATTCTAGCTTCAGTTTCCCAAGTCGCGTCTCCCTCGGCGTCGCTCCACTGAACTTTGACGAGCTTGACTTCGCGGTTGCGTAGCTTCTTCACTTCCGTTCCTAAGATGCGGGTTGGAACTTTTCTTATGGTTGCTTCGCGTTCCACTTCTGCCTCTTCGAGGATATTTGGCTCTACCACTTTAGCAGACTCATGTAGACATTTTCGGAGATGTGAAACGTGAAAAACGTTGTGGACTCCAGCCAACTTCTCGGGTAGCTCTAATCTATAGGCCATTTTCCCAATTTTCTCAATGATAGGGAATGGCCCTACGAACCTTGGTGCTAGCTTTCCTGTGGTTCCAAAACGAACAACGTTTCTTAGTGGTGATACTTTGAGGAAAACTCTGTCTCCAACCTCAAATTCAAGGTCGGTCCTTCTCTTGTCGGCATAGGACTTTTGTCTGTCTTGGGCCGTCTTCATCCTTCTTCGTATTAAGTCTACTTTCTCTGAAGTCTCTCGGATCATATCCGGTCCAAGTATGAGCTTATCGGTAGACTCCCACCAACAAGTGGGCGATCGACACGGTCTTCCATACAAAGCTTCGAAGGGCGCCATTCCGATGGTTGCTTGATAGCTGTTGTTGTAGGCAAATTCCACCAAAGGAAGGTGGTCTTCCCATGTCCCTCCGAAGTCAAGGACGCATAGTCTTAGAAGGTCTTCCAAAACTCTGTTTACTCTCTCTGTTTGGCCGTCGGTTTGGGGATGGTAGGCTGTGCTCAAGCATAACTGCGTTCCTACTGCTTCTTGCAGACTCCGCCAAAACTCACTGGTGAAGATGAGGTCTCGGTCACTAACAATGCTAGATGGTATTCCATGGAGTCGAACGATTTCCTTAAGGTAAAGTGATGCTAGGGATGAGGCAGTTCTTTTACTTTTGACAGGTAAAAAGTGGGCGCTTTTAGTAAGCCTATCCACTATTACCCAAATGCTAGTGTTGCCTCTCCTAGACCTAGGCAGCCCATCGATGAAGTCCATTGAGATGCTATCCCACTTCCACTGCGGGACCTCCAGAGGATGTAGCAGTCCGCCAGGCTTTTTCTGTTCCGCCTTAACCTGTTGGCACACCATACACTTAGAAACGAACTCTGCCACGTCCTTTTTCATGCCGTTCCAGAAGAAAGTCCTTTTTATGTCTTTGTACATTTTATCTCCGCCTGGGTGTATCGTCATCTTGGAGTGATGTGCTTCCTCGAGAACCTTCTTTACTAAATCCTTTGTCTGTGGGACGCATAGTCTTCCGTCTCGCCTTAGCAACCCCTTATCGTCGATGGAGTATCTGTTGAGGTGACTTGAAGTCTCACCCCTAATTAGCCTATCAATTATTTCCACAAGCTGAGGGTCTTCGCGTTGCGCTGTCCCTACTGAATCCACTAAGGTTGGGCGCACTTCGAGAGATGCTAGCAAGCCTGGTACGAAATCGGAGGAAGGCCTAAAGTCGAAGCTGGCTATAAACTCTAGGCTTTGTCTTTCAACAAACAACGGGCTTAGGGTCAATTTCTTTCGGCTCAACGCGTCTGCAACTACGTTGCCTTTGCCCGGAGTGTAGGAGATTTCGAAATCGTACGAGGCAAGAAACTCCATCCACCTTTGTTGCCTCAAGTTAAGATCCTTCTGCGAGAAAAGATATTTCAACGATTTATGGTCAGTGTAAAGTTCGAACTTCTCACCTAGGAGATAGTGTCGCCAAGACTTGAGTGCAAAGACGATGGCGGCTAACTCAAGATCGTGAGTTGGGTAGTTCTTTTCGTGCACCTTCAACTGCCTCCTGCCATAAGCTACTACCCTTCCTTCTTGCATTAAGATGGCGCCTAGCCCTGTCCCACATGCATCCGTATAAACGGTGAACATCTTGCTCCCATCTGGCAGCGTCAAAACTGGGGCTGTTGTAAGAGCCCTTTTCAGTCGTTGGAAAGCAAACTCGCAATCCAAGTCCCAATTGAACACTAGATTCTTCTTGGTCAATTTCGTGAGCGGAGCTGAGATTTTCGCAAAATCCCTTATGAATTTTCGATAGAAACCTGCTAGTCCTAGAAAGCTTCGGACCTCAGTTGCATTCCTTGGTGTCTTCCAATCCTGTACCGCCACTACCTTAGCAGGGTCCACTGCTAACCCTTGTTTGGATACTATGTGCCCAAGGAACCTCACCTCTTCCCTCCAAAAGTGGCATTTGGAGAATTTGGCTTTTAGTTGATGGACTCGCAAAGTTTCCATGATTGCCCTTAAGTGCTGAGCATGTTCCTCTTCACTCTTTGAGAAGATAAGGATATCATCTACGAAGACCACTACGAATTTGTTGAGGAAATCTCTAAATACCCTACTCATCAGGTCCACGAAGTAAGCAGGTGCATTTGTCAAGCCGAAAGGCATGACAAGCCATTCAAAGAAGCCGTCTGGGGTTCTGAACGCCGTTTTATCGATGCTATCTTCAGCCACCCTTAGCTGATGAAAACCGGTTGCTAAATCGAGTTGGGAGAAAACAGACGCTCCTACAAGCTGGTCAAATAAATCGTCAATTCTAGGGAGAGGGTGCCTATTCTTTTTCGTTAGCTTGTTGAGCTCCCTATAGTCAACACATAGACGGAGAGAACCATCCGCCTTTGTAGCGAACACCACTGGAGCGCCCCATTCTGAAATGCTTCTCCTAATGAACCCCTTTTCTAGAAGCTCTTTAATCTGTTTACTGAGCTCTCTCCTTTCCCGTGGAGCCATGTGTCTAACGGGTAACGCAACGGGCTTTGCATTATCTACAAGATATATGCGGAAGTCTATTTCCCGCTTCGGAGGCAAGCCCTTCACCTCTTCGAAGACATCCGGATATTCCCGGACCACTCTAACTGATTGCAAATTTTCAACAGAGGCATCTAGCGATTCAAGATAACTAAGCATAACCGCATACGAGGGATTACAAGAAATTTCCAAAGTATTACCGAGCTGGGTTAGGAGCCTAACAACCCTTCTCTCACAATCAAGGATGGCCCCATTACTGGATAGCCAATCCATACCCAAAATCAAACCATAACCCGAGAAGCCTAAAACAAAGGCACTACATTGAAATTCTACACTTAGAATAGAAATTTTCAATCCCAAACAGATCATAGACAAATGAGCTGGGCCCCCAATTGGGTTTGAAACAATTAAGGGGTCCTCTACCATACTAGTCTTTAGGTGCAGAGATTCTACTAAAGCAGACGAGATAAAGGAGTGTGATGCGCCAGAATCAAATAAAGTGCGAACGGGGTGATCATAAAGATAAACTACGCTTTCTACAGAAGTATTTGTACCTCGCTGTTGCAGAGGTGGCGCTTCCAGCACATGAACCTGTGCCCCTGAGGTGGATCCAGCCCCCTGCCCCTGCCCTCGTTTCTTTGGGCAGTCCTTAGCCCTGTGGCCTGTCTGACCGCAAGAAAAGCACCCACCATTCTCCTTGGCCTTCTTTTTCCGGCAGTCCTTTACTAAGTGCCCCACTTTGCCACAGAAATTACACTTCCTCTTCTCTTTGTTGCCTTTCCCGCCTTTCTTAAAGTCTGTCTTCTTAGGCTGCAAACCCTCTTTCTTCCCTTGAGAGCTTTCTGCCTTTGTCTCCTTCTTGCCCTTATCCTCTTCATTCAGCAATGCCATTTGCACCAATCTTTCATACGTGGCTCCCATGGGTATATGGGTCATGGCCAAACTGTGTAATGGCTCATTCAACCCTTTGACGAAACGGAGAGCCTTCTTGTGCGGGGTGTTGACTAGGTCAAGCCCAAACCTAGCCAGCTCATCGAACTGATTCACATACTCTCTGACTGTCTTGTCCCCTTGCTTAAGAAATAAGAATTTTTCCAACTGCAAACTTCTTTCCGCATCTGAGAGAAATTTGGTCTCAAACCTTGCCCTAAAGTCCTCCCATGTCTCCACTGGTCTTTCAGCATTAGTGACTTCCCACCAGTAGGAAGCCTCGCCCTTCAATAGCCACACCGCCAATTGTACTTTTTGTCTATCTTCTACCTCAAAGATGATGAATAGGTCCTCCGTTTCTTTCAGCCAATTTCTAGCTGCCACGAAGGACTCAGTTCCATGGAAATCCCTTCCTCCCATAGCTTTAAAATCTTTACATATCTTAGCAAAAGCGTTTCCCCGAGGAGGAGGTGGAGGAAAAGGTGCCGCTGCAGCTGGATGGTTTCCGGCAGCTGGGGGAGGAGGAACGGTAGGTCCTGGCTGAGTGGCTCTTGCTTCTAAGAACCGTCAAAACCAACCAGGTATCGGCACCCCTTCCGGCAAGTTAAGATCTTCGGACATGCTGAAACAAAAAGGATAGGTTCAAAACGAAGGATAAGAGATAGTACCTATGGCTTTGGGGAGTGGACTTTGCCTTTTTAAAATAAAATAATATTTTTCTTTTAAAAATGCTTCTTTAAATTTCCTTTTTGAAAATAATTTTTCGAAACTATTTATCTTATCTGGTAAACCTATGCTCTGATACCAAGTGAAACACCCCACCTCCGTTAGGGTCACTCTCAAAGGGAATGCCCTAATTTTGGTGGAGGTTTATAAGTATAAGTCACAGATATACAAGACAGATATAAGAACACATATTTGCAAACAGCGGAAAATCAACAAACTTTTATTTCATAAAAGCAAATACGTGTTACAACAACATCACCATAATTGTCTTACATCTTTTCCAAAAACATAACATAACACTTCCATAATCTGTCTTGATTACATTATTTAAAGAAGCATAAATAAAACATAGATAAACTGCAAAAGCCCCATAGTGGATTGTCCAAAGCCATAGTTCAAAATGAAAAGGTCCAAGCAATACATTTCTCTTCTTCAAGCTGGATGTTAAGGCTGGTCAAGCTGCAGTGTTCCCTCCCTGTGGACCTGGGGGGGGAACGGAAGAAAAGAAGACGAAAGAAAAGTAGAGTCAGACATAAAGCCTGAGTAAGTCTAGTACTATTCTGTCTATGAATAAAGAACTGGGTATGATAAGTATAAACAAGAAGTGGGCAAGCACTATAAACTTGGTTAAGTTGTCTAGGGTCGAATATACTATCGTACCCCATGTAAATCTCTGAACCCATATAAACTAGTTTCCAACTGGCACCCCATAACCAGGGTGATGTGATCCATTCTACGATGATCGGCTCCTACTCGCATAGTTACATGTGTCTTACGGCCCCCGATGTTGTAGTTACCTATGCTGGTCCCACCATGGGGTGTATCAAGTCCCATGGCAGCGGCCCGACACAACCTTAGAATGCACAGGTATGCTACTGGTGCCCAGTGCTTTATTTTTCTGTGCCGGAGTGTGTGCACGCCCGCACCCCGTTAGAACCTACACTGCTACACCACCGCCGTCGATTTGACCTCTTACAATCAGCCCAGTAATCGTGCCCCACCCTGCCTAGTTTCAGGGTATCCTGATACACCTTCTAGGGTTACTGCTGAAAAGGGTCCCCCGTTACTAGGTTTTCTATCTCTAGCCAACATGCTAAGTTGGTTAAGTGTTTTCTAACCTAACCCCCACCAGTCCGTTTAGTTTAGCATGTTCCATTTTGATTAAGTCTTTAGTTCACTTAATCCTAACAATCCTGACTCAGCCTTAATTGTCTTATTAAGGCCCTGACCTCTCACATTAGACAGGTATTGTTGTGGCTGCCTGTTGCCGGTTGGTTCCGGGCAGTCTTACGCCACAACTCAGTCTAACCTCGGGTCCTTATTGGGCTCCATGTTTAACCTCTCACATTGGATAGGTATTGTTGTGACTACTGGACAGCCGGGCGGTTCCGGGCAGGTTTACATCACAACTCAATCCAACCTCGGGTTAAACACATCGTATTTTCTACATTTATATTTTGTCTTTCTTCTTTATTTATATGTAAATATTTGCGGCCCATTAAGTTAATGGTGTAAAGGTTACACCAATCATGGGCCCAACCCATACTTGAATTTGGGCCCTTCTATTTTATGTTTTCATTCATTAGTAATTTTAACCCAACGTTATTTTCCCCCGTTTAACACGTCCGTTAATTATGTATATGTTGGGCTTAGCCTTTTTAAGCCCAACTTAGCCATACGAAAAGGGGAGGCTTAAAGCGTGATTACATACACAAAAAGGGGAAGGTGAGCGCATGAACTTGCAATATGACGTTGGAAATACAAAATAGAAACTGGTGTACTTGCATAGTGGTAACATATACTTTGGTCATAAAGCATAGGTGACATGAATCAAGCCATGTAAACTTGTAGTTGAGATAAGAATCTAAATAGGGTATCATTATTGACACATAGTCATAACTACAACATGAACCTATATTTTATTTAGGCATAATGTCAAACATAAGCATGGCACAAATATTTCTAACATAAGCATGGCATAATGTCAAACATAAGCATGGCATAATGTCAAACATAAGCATGGCATAAGTATTTGTTCACATAACCATGGCATAAGTATTTCTAACATGAAATCATGATTTTTACTTTAGTCATGCAAACTTGCAAAAAGGGATTTTTGAACCTAACCTAGCTATGTACCACATATGTCATCATATAATTCTTGTTGACAATTTCAATTATGCAAATTATCAATCATAGCCTAGTCATATTCATAAGTTTGCAAATAGGTGTTCTAGTACAAAAGCATGGCTTAATACATGATGCCAAATTCTCAACATAATTTCATATGGATTATAATAACCCAAACTTATTCCAATTATTCACAAAAATGATTTTTGTATAAAAATTCACATTATGATGGCATAATAGCAAAACCCCAAACTTGCATGAATTTCAATTAATCAACTACATACATGTAGCTTCAACATGGATTATATAATTTGTGAATATTCCAAACGTATACTTGCATAGAACTACCGCATGTAGTTCTTTATAATGAATAACATAATTCAAGAATATCCAAACGTATACAATATTTCAAATCAATAATAATCATAGTAACGCACAAATTATGAATTATTTATCACCACAATCAAGTATACAAACCAACTCAGTCATTTGTTCATACCAAAGTAATACTCTACTTACAATGGTGTGGCGAATTAGGGATAAGAAGATGCGGTTTGATTTGATTGAGTTGCTTTATGCCTTAGAATTTGCCTCCTAATCCTCTCTCCAATTTGGTGGCTACCCCTAGTCGTTCCTCAGCAACATGGCGGCTTTGTTCTTATTTTTGAATGAATAGATTAGGGTTTAGTCTAGGGTTGTTTTTATAGAGGTAATGAACTGATTAGGACCGTTGATGTTGCTTGGATTGATCGTAGCCATTCATCCTAAGGAGAGACCAATTAGAGCCTGCCACCTAGCCCTAATGACAAAGCAGACTACAGAAAATCGGCCAAACACAGACCTGGCCAGCCAGGTTGGACTGGGCTCGACCTGGCTCTGGACCAGGTCGACACCCCTGTCGACAGCCCTGTCGACAGGCCTGTCGACCTGGTTAGACCAGGTCGACAGCCCAGTCGACCTGGGTGCGTCAGGCGGGTCTTTTTCCGCCCTGGCCCATTGGGCCCCACTTCGGAATTTTTAATTGTTTTATTCTGTTTGAATTTTAAACTTAATTTAAAAACTTCCGAAGGCCATATCTTTTTCATACGGACTCCGTTTTTCGAAAACTCAGACTCTATTTCGCGTATTTTTCCGAGACGAACGCAATGGCGTATCCCGTTTCCCTTAGTTCTTTGATTTGAAATTAATTATACTTTAGTTTGTTAATTTCACAGTTATAGAATTCGCGGGGTGTTACATCTTCTTCTTTAGGAAGGCTCTTCATCTCATTAGTGTACTTCACAATGTCCCCCTAGCTCCTTCCAGTTGGATGACGTCCACCTGAAATTGTATTGATGATTAATCTTTGGATGACATCTACCGGAGCATTTTCATTCTATCTAGGCTGTCCCACAGATGTCCCTTGTCCTTGAGTAGTCTGGGTGTTTTGCGGGTTCTTTGTATACTGTTGAAGCATGTTCTTCCTTATCAATTCCTCAATAAGGTTCTTCAGATGTCTACACTCATTTATATTGTGTCCCGGTTGGTTATGAAACCGGCAGAACCTCCCTGACTTTACTGCGACATCACTGAGCTTTGTTGGCTTCGATGTTGGATACTCTTCACTATCTTTAGTTGCCATGAAAATGTTCTCTAAAGTGTCGTTCAAAGGAGTCAGTTATGAACTTTTAAAGAAACGGAATTTCTTGTTGGCTCGGTTATCTTTTCCATCATTGCCCCTTTTTTGACCACCTGTATTCTTCTGACCGCCTTCTACATCATTACTTTTCTTTTCGGGTTATGCACTGCTTACTGGAACATCCATGACATAGGCAGGATCTTCATCCACACCTATTTATTCCTTAGCTTTGTCAAACAGTTCCACAAGCGTACTTGGATTCTTCTTTTTAATCCATCGTCGAAGCTTGGTCCTTTTGTTTATGGCTCCCTTCAAAGCCATTGAAGCCAAACGAGGCTCATAATTCCCAACCTCGGCTGCAGATGTGTTGAAGCGGGTGAGAAAGGCCTTGATGGGTTCTCCTGGCCTTTGCTCATGCTCGTTCAACTCCATGACATCCCGCACCTTCGTAGCTTGGAGTCTGAACTACTCTCTGAACAACTTGGTCAGGGTAGCAAAATCATCCACAGACTTGGGTGGAAGCTTTGTGAACCAAAGTGAAGCCACCCCTTCAAGGTAAGTTGGAAAGTACAAGCATTTCAGTTCATCTATGGCGCGTGCTCCATCCATGTGTTGATCATATTTGAACAGAAATATGTTGGGATCACTAGTCCTATTTTAAGCTTGCACCGTCGGGGGTTTGAACTTATTTGGATATGAAGCCATCTTGATCCTCTCCGTGAGTGGGGTTTTGGTAGGAGCAAATCCCCACTCCTTCTCATCGTCTTTGTTTCTCAAGTTCTTTTCCATAATTTTGCAGACCATTTCCGATATATGCTCCTCTTCATTGAGCTGGTCCACGGGGCGGACGCCATTATCCTTGTCGGATGTTTGCCTAAGCAAACATTCTCGGTTTGGATACCGGGGACCTAGGTCTCCCGCTTGGGGTGTCTGCCCATTTGGTGGTTCCAAGCGTTTGTTGAGAGGTCGCTTTATCGAACCTGTTACGCATAGGTGGTTTAGCTTCTTTATGTTGAGGATCATTAGGATTTGCAACCTCTTGGACAGAATTTCTTCGATTTGGACTTGAGGAGGAAGAACCCGCATCTTCCGTATAATTTCTTTGATCAGATTTAGCACGAGTGGCATTTACGGTAATTTTTGCAGTAGCGGCCTGCATGGCGAACATAGACTCAAGCTTCTTTAATATGGCATTGTTTGCAATGTCCATTTGGCTTGTTAAACCCGCAACAACTTCTTCCAACTCTCTTCTCGTTACGGCCGTTCCAGCCTTAGAAGTTTCCCCAACTTCGAATTGGTTGGTGAGTAGAGTATTTTCATTGTTAGCGGCATTGTCAATCTCTTCGACAGTTTTACTAGCAGTCTTCTTCGATGGTCTACCAATGACTTCAGACAGGGACTTGAATTTGGAAGAAAGTTCGTTGATCGGCTTAGATCGTAGATCCGTAGGATCTATGGTTGGTGTAGGCTTAGAACCTTAATGCAAGGCCTTCAACCTTGTGGTCGTTGGTTCGGGCCCCAGAGTAGGCGCCAAATGTTAATCCCAAAATTGGAATAAACACCAAAGGTACTAAAAAGTACTTCTCAAAATGCTAAATAGAAAAAATGGAGCCACAAAATAATAGAAAAGCAAGTAAAGTACACAAAATTTTATAGTGGTTCGATCAAACTTGATCTACATACAATTTGGAATCCATTCTCATCACTTTCACAATGGTTACAATGCATACAATCATTTCAATTACATTCATCTTTTCAACTTCTCATATTTCCCAACTAGATCTCTATGGATTAGTGTAGGAAATAAAGGAGAAGCCCTTGGAGAATAGGAACGCGATGGTTGGTCTATGAGCTTTTGGGAAATAAAGAGATTCCGGTGAATTCCACGTGAATTGAATGGATGATCTTCATTAAATAATCATGATTAAATGTTACAATAGCTTGAATTGGTCGAGAATGAACTTGGGCAGCCCTTCGGGGTCATCAAATTCCGTCCCCATTAATATGGGGTTGGTCCTCTATTTATAGGTGTAGAGAATGTGGAGATATAGTGCCGAGGACCACCAATCGGTATAAACCGATATTTATGGGTTTGCCATTGGCCAGTTGTCTCCAACTGTGAGTAGCCTTCAAGCCTTACCGATCGGTACCTCTATCAACATAACCGATCGGTGCCTCTATCAGTATAGCTGGTCGGGGTTCCTGAGTCTAACCGATCGGTATGCCAGGATCCTTACCGATCGGTATGCCTAAATCACACTCATACGGCGTGTATCTGCTCCATCACCGATCGGTGCCTCCGTTCTCTGAGCGATTGGTTTCCCTAAACCTAACCGACCGGTATGCCTAGATCCTAGCCGACCAGTGGTGTTGAATGTGAGTTGAATCAGGGATCTTTGGGGATGAGCTCGACCAATCGGTGCCTACGTTCTCTGACCGATCGGTTATAATGAATTGAACTATGGTGCCTTTCTTGCTTTTGTCAATGTTTTGATTCATCAATGTGCGTGCGATTTTTAGGGAGTAAACACATACCAAGTAAGTGTTGTAGAATTACTACGAAAATTACAAATGTGATCTACTGCCTAAAAAAATTCATTGTAATGTTAAATGTTTATTTTATCGAATGTTGTGACGCTTTTGCAGTACTGATATTTTCTGTCCAGTTGAAGCAAAGAAAATTAGACGCATGGTTTTGTAGCTATCGTACATTCAATTGTGTTGTCCTAAACATAAATTTGAACATATGTTTATAACAGACATAAAAATGTAAGCACGAAATATTGCGTGCCAAAGTTGAGTCAAATTTTTGTGTAAAAGATTTTGTTACTAAATACATCCCATATTATTTGTGATAAAATGTAAATAGTGCACATAATATTGTATTTATGAATTGGAGGAAGTGTTGTCGTTCATCTCACAAGATCACTGGCCAAACCAAATTTCTGCGTAGTGCATGATTTAAACTTTTTACTACAAACAAACCTTTTACAAATAATAAAGTGAATTTGAAGTGGTTCACGGTAGAGGAGCGAAATTGATTAGGCAAAAATAAAACAAATGGTGAACTTTGTGGCTATAGCTAGGTTTGGCAAAAATAGAAGTTACAAACCCACTCATTACATATTAAAACAAATCAGAAGATATAAGCTTAACAAACATAATCTATCACAAAATAAATCGGAAAAGGTACATAAAGGTGTTTGAAAAACAAAAACAGCAGATTAACGAATTAGTTAAATGAAAACTGTAATTGAAATGCATGAAGTAACAGGACAATAGATAATTCAAACGTGTATTTCTCTTCACTTATTCAGTGCCTTGGTATATGGTGTATATGCTTCAGTTGTAGGTCTTCATATTTATGGAAACAAACTTTAGCAATTTTGTAAGCATTAATGTACGAATTTATAAGTATATAAGAAGAAGTAGTTTGCAGAGAAGCTCAGCATCCGAGATGGTTTTGTTTCTATCAAGTTTGACATATTGACTTTGAAATAAGAAATCATTTTGGTCCTGTATATTAAAAAGAAATAGCAGAATACAGAACACACACAGAAAGTTATTATGTAGATTTGACACTTGATAGACAGTCTCATATGTTATCTTTGGTATATTTGAATTATAAAGTTGGCAACGTACAAAAATAGTTCAATAGTGCAAATTTTAAATTGCATTCTACATCAGCATATAGTTCTAGTAAATCCATTTTCACTAACTCTAATGCAGCATATACTGTAAATAATATTATCTCCAAACAACCGAAGTAGTAAAGAACTTACTGCCTACTACAAGTTCACTTATATGTGCGTGAGTTGGTCCAGAGCTTGCGGTAGCCAAATGATTAATCAAATTCCTACATGTTATTGTCTGCTGGAAGGAAAAAGTAATGATAGTAACCAAAGCATTAGAACATTGGAATATACGCAGTAAGAATTGATTAAACAGAAAAGATACAAACTTAAAATATGTGATTTGTTAGTTGGATGGAGCTTAACAACATAGGAGCACTGAGAAATAAGAGTGAACCGTAAGTCAGTCTATAACCTTCTGTGACGACATTTTTAAAACCAAATGTAAAAGCACATAATGCTTGTATAGATTCAAATACTTTTATTTTTTATGTCAACTAAGAAGCTTAAATAATAAGACCATGAAATCTAGCAGGAAAATTTCTTGTATGTTACTCACCAATCAACTACCTAATCTCCAAACAAAGTTGAAAGTGAACAAATAAGTTGATAGTACTTACAGTTTATGAATTCCCCGAGCCTAAATATCATTCGAGTGAAAACCACAGTACATAATGGACATTTGTAACAACATTATTCAACAACGTCAATATCTATATATCTATTGCAACACATAGAAACACAATTCATTAGCTATGTAATGAATAATAATCAAAAAGTGTATCGAAAATACTTTTGCACAATAATCCTTTTGATACACACTTTGAAACAAAAACATTTTGGCTTCAAGATTGAACACGAATGTACCCAAATTGATGCGACTTCAGCACAACGAAGACAGTTCGTAAAAAGTGGCGAAGCTAGCCTATGGTATCAGAGAGGGCAACATATTTTTCAGGATAAAATAACATGCTTGAGCAGTGAAAAAGCAGTAGAATAAATAGCATAAGACAATCCAAGATAAAAGGAAGTTAGAATTGCAATTAGATAACTAATAGTGGAATTAAAATATAATTCAATTTGGCATGAGAATAGCATTAGTCCATCTCAGATACGGCAAGTTTCTAGTTTCAGATAGGGCTGAAGTAAAGTTTTGTCTTTTTAATGAAGGATTGTAATTTAGATAGGGCACTGGCCATAGCTGACCATCACCTACCTCCACCCCTGTTCGTAAAGAAACAAAGTAAATGAATCAGACTTAAGGCAGGGAGCCTTTTAGCTAAGTTTTTGCTCAAATTCTACTCGAAAGTCAAGCTGATGCGACTACGAACTGATCTACCATGATGAACTAAAAAAATGAATAAATCATTTAATATAAAACAAAATGCATTCTATTCCTAGTTTTAAAGACCAGACCGGGCCCCCGGTTCAACCTTAAAAACCGCGGGCCATAGCCCAATCCGGTCCGGAACTTAATTGGGCCGCAATTGCCAGAAGCCACCAAGAACCGCGGCCTAACCGATAAAAACCCGGTTCAATTCAAATAATAAACCGAACCAGTACAAATTTTATTAATATTAAAGCCCAAATCCAATGACTTCAGCATATGAGGTGGATTAGATAGACTCCAAAAGCCCACCTGGATTCAATTATGCAGCATGTACCGGCCTTTTATAGGGGAAACTTTTTGTGTATTTGCCTTTCTTTCGGAATGTGGGACAACTCTTCTTTGTTGCTGAAAATCTGAAGCAGACTTTGTTTTTTTACATTGGTTTGAGAACACTTTGATGTATATACCCAACATATAAAATTTCCACGGCTTTTACGGTTCGACCGGTCGGACCTTCAAAACCTCCGACCTTGGACTATCACGGTTCGACGTGCGGCACGGTCATGAAAACTATGATTCTATTACTAACAAATGAAGAAAAAAACCAGGAAAATATGGTTATATTCAGTACAGTAATGGTGTATAGGATGAGGTACGGGTAGCACCTGAACATTTATCAAAAAAAATCCTTTTTCCATATTACTGGAAGGTGCGATCGAATTCCCTGTACTAATCAGTCATGTAAGACAAAGGTGAGGATGCAATGGCATATATAAGCAGCATAAATTGAAGTAATGGCGCAGGCTACTACTATAAATTCATGGAATAATCGATCCTATATTCAAAGCGTATGAAAACTGGAATGCACCTGGAAGTAGGATGAAATATATGTTAGAGTTTTCTGTTTGGTATGTTCAATATATTGAGTGATTAAAAAGTGGAAAGAAACGGGGTTGAAGTGTTTTGAAACACGGACTGCGAGACTTTACACGGCACATGGCGTATGGTTGAATTAACCAAATCATAAGTTTTGCATGGCAACTCTACGCTAATTTTTTGTTGAAATCAGTACCACTGAATTTGGGTAAGACGGGAAGTTGACCAGGCTAAAGGAGGTGATGTTGAAATTGAAGCATGCAAATACGCAACACTAAGAGAAAGAGGAAATTCACTTGAGGAGCGTTTGCACAAAATTCATTTGGTATGGAGGCAGAATTGTTTTGGTGTTAATAGGAAGGAATGCAATTCGTGGTGACATGCATATTCGTTGGTATCTAATATGTGTCAAGAAATTTAAACAATTAACATGCATGAGTAAAATAAAGTGATGTATGGTTTATTATGCTTAACTTAAGCAATCTAATACCACTCTCTCATACATTTATAAATCACATGTAACCCCTTCAACATCTTAGCTGAACAGATTACACAAAAACTTAAAATATTCAGTAAGCATGTAACCGTTTTCCAAACTTATTGGTGTCGGTGCTGGATAGTTTGGTATCCTAAACATTTCAATATTGAAATATTTTGTTCTCATCAAATAACTTATGATTAAAACTACAATAGCTTATCGTACCATCAGATTTATTAATTGAAACTCCAGTAGGAAAATTTAGTGCCACCATACAGGACCATATTTCAGACGTTACTAGATTAAACACAAACATTTTCCATTGGAAACAGGAAGATAACAATGGTTTTGGTCACCATAGTAAAATAATGTTAAAAGTTGGTCATGATTTCTTGTTAGAAAAGGGAACAAATAGAGGAAAGGGGAAAACGACATAAAAGATTACCTAATTTCTGTGAAGTGGAGGTGTGGAAGCAACCCATATTGTATGGCTGTAGATAGAAAATCGTTACAATCATTGTTGACAAAATGAGGTCGAATGGCATCAAATCGAAGACACAATGGAGATAGAGCAACAAATCCAAATAAGACGCGGTCGAACAATGGGATGTAATGATAGAAAATAATGACTGTCGAGCAAACAAAGACAGAAAGGGGCGGGGAAGGAAGGGCAATGTAACACCCCGTATTTTCTGAGAATATTAAACTAACAAATTAAAGTATACTTAATTTTTAGAAGAAGAATTAAGGGAAACGGGTTACGCCATTGCGTTCGACTCGGAATTCTGCTTGAGATAGAGTCCGAGTTTGCGCAAATCGGACTTCGTATGAAGGAGTTATGACCTTCAGAAGACTCAAGAATTTAAATAATAAAACCAGCCCGAAATTCAAATTTAAGTTTCGAAATTCAAAAACCCCGATGCAGGCTGGGCGAGAAATTTCCCTCTCAAAGACCAGGTCAACCAGGGGGTCGACCTGGGTACATAGGTCGACCAGGGGGTCAACCTAGGGGTCGACCTGGGGGTCGACCTCCCCCTCGGGCCAGATCTGAAACTTGAAGTGTTTCTTTGTGTGACGATTTTCTGAGTCATTAGGGCTTGTGTGGCAAGTTCTGGTTGGTTCTCTTAGGTTTGAATGGTTTTGATTGGTCCTAGGTTGATCTAACGGCTCTTATTAAATCAAACTTCTATATAAGCAACCTAAATCTAAAACCTAAATCACACAAAAATTCATTCCTATAGCCGTCATAATGTCCATGGTCAACCTAGAGTAGCCGCCATTCTCCTTCAACTAGAAAGCAAGATAGAAGCTACGAATCAAATCAAATCTAAATTAGAAGAACAATTAGTCTACATCAAAGGAGAGCTATTCAGTTTCAGAAAACAAGATTTTCCTTTTGTTTGTAAGTCAGTTACTTTTTAGATTTGAACACCTAAATCTAATTGTGACATGTAATAAAATGGATATGAGAATATGCCTGATGTAAGCTATCCTTTCATTGAATTGTGCTTGAGTATATATATATATATATATCTTTGGGAATCATTTTTTACTATTAAATTGGTCCAATTCTTATCTATCCTTGTTGTATATCGAAATTGTAATCCTCTTTAAATTCATGAAGATATTCATATCATATCTATATGCCTGCGATGTATTCTATGCAAAACTTGTCTTTTTAGTACATCAAGTTTATTGGACCAATAGTTCTTATCATCATATGACTATGCCTATCCTTACGATATTCCATCTTGCTTCTCCCCTTATTTTATGAATCTTGAGTTAAATCTCGAAATACGTACGTTATGAATGCGGGGGTAATTGGGTATAACTTGAAACTGACATTTATTTGGCATAATTTGGAACATGTATTATGGCATGACTGTTAAGATGCAATTTGGGGTAACTTGACATGAATTATGGAATATGTAATTTGACATATTGAACCTCGAATTGGCATGAACGACAAAGTATGAAATTTGGCATGAAAAACCTAGTTTTGGGCATAAACTGTAAATTGGAATATTAAATTTAGCTTGGGCTTAACTATTGATTTGGGACGCCAAACATAATGCATAGTGATTTTCGGCATGACTATTATTGCAAGTTTGGGAAGATTAGGTGTAGCCTATTTTGAGTAATAACTTGGAATTGAATTTGGGGGCCATAACTCGCAATTAGCTTTGTTGGGCATAAATTGAGAATTGAAACATGACTGGTTGGGATAATTAGCATATAAATCTAGACTTGGACATTTATGGAAAATGTGGCATAATCTTAAACTGACTACAATTGTGAATAATTTACATATAAACTATAAATATGTAAATTAGTGAAAAGACGAATGTGCCTAACCCGAGGTTAGATTGAGTTGTGGTGTAAAACTGCCTGGAACCGCCCGGCACATCCAGTAACCACAACAACACCTATCTAATGTGAGAGTTTAGTGCATCACGCCCAAGAAAAACCCGAGGTTAGATTGAGTTGTGGTGTAAAACTGCCCTGAACCGCCCGGTACATCCAGTAACCGCAACAACACATACCTAATGTGAGAGGTTGGTGCATTAATAAAACAATTAATGCTAATATAACAAGATGGATGACTAGGGTTAAGTTAATAGGAAACACGTAACCAGTATAACATGATGAATGGGTAGGGTTATGTAATAAGAAACACTTAACCAGTATAACTTGATTTGTGGTAAGCTTAAGTTAAAACAAGAGGGCAACGCTTAACCAATATAACTTGATTTGTGGTAGGGTTAAGTTAACACAAGAAGGCAACACTTAACCAAAGTAATATGACAAGTAGGTGGGTTAAGTTAACTTGAATTGATTGATGACACTTAACCAATACAACATGATGAACACATGGGGTTAAGTTATCAAGAAACACTTGACCAATATAACTTGATGAACGAAAGGGGTTAAGTTAATAGGAAACACTTAACCAATCCAACATGATAAGTGAGGAGGGTTAAGTTAATAAGGAACACATAACCAACATGACTTGATGAATGGGTGGGTTAAGTTAACATGAATGGAAAAACGTAACCATTAAATAAACATGCTTGAATCAGTGGGAGGGTTAAGTACATATCGGGTTGGTGGGTAATATAAGTACATATAGCCCCACAAACTTAACCGTTAAATAAACATGCTTGAATCGATGGGAGGGTTAAGTACATCTCGTGTAGGTGGATAATATTAGTACATATAGGTCCATAAACTTAACCGTTAAATAAACATGCTTGAATCGATGGGAGGGTTAAGTACATCTCGGGTAGGTGGGTAATATTAGTACATATAGGCCCACAAACTTAACCAATAGGAAACCCTAGTAACGGGGACCCATTTCAGCAGTAACTCACATCGATGTATCATGGTACCCTGAAACTAGGCAGGGTGGGGCACGATTACTGGGCTGATTATAAGCAGTCAAAACAGCGGCAGAGGGTACGTTAGTGTAGGTTCCGACGGTTTACGGACGTGCACGTACTCTGGAGTGGGAAAAAGCAGGCATTGGGTACTAGTAGTTATACACTGTGCATCTTGAATCATGTCGGGTTGCTATCATAAGGATTGATACACCTTATGGTTGGACCAGCACAGGGTATCTACACGCAAGAGAGGGCCGATCGACACAGACACAAGAGAAATTAATACAAGTAGGGAGCCGATCGATAGGGTAGTAAGGGTACATCTAACACATTCATGGCAATTAGGCAGATTGAGGTGGAATCCTCATAATAGATGTACACCTGAAGGCTACCACAATTGCGGGGATTGGGATCACGTTATCATATTATCATTTTATACAGATTACTAGTTGGGACACTAGTTAGGTGGTGCAGAGATATAGAAATCAGAATAACAGGGTAGTAGCAAAGCAGAGAAAGAGTAGAAGCGCCTTCAGTTTATCTTGCCTTATCATACCTTATGCTTATCTTTTGTTATCATGTTATCCCTGCTATCACAGTTTTGTCTTATATTCAGTTTATTCATGTCATGATGCTTTTTCCTGTTTATATGCTGAAAGTCACTAGACTTACCAGACTTATGTCTGACCTAGTTTTGTTTCGCCTCTTTTCTTCCGTTCCCCCCCCACCAGGTTCACAGGGAGGTAATGTTACCACTTAGCTTAGTTTTCCTTCCAAGCTCGAAGATAGTCGATGTATTGCTTTGGACTCTCTCTTCCACTGCTATGGCTGGTTCACGCTTTATTGGGGAATATCATTATTATTTTTATGCTTCTTTTATACTTTGAAGTTTTTGAATCAAGACGAAAGTTCTATGTATTACTTTTAAGTATGATTGAGATAACTGTTGTAAAAACTTGACTGAACCATATTGTTTATAAAATGACTTTATTTTCCGCTGCTTTATTTGTTTGTCTTGTAATTTATCTGCATTTTTTTTACCTAAAATGCTCCACCAAAGTTAAGGCATTCCCTTTGTGAGTGACCTTAATGGAGGTGGGGTGTTTCACTTGGTATCAGAGCTGAAGGTTACTGGATCAGATAAAAGATTTGAAAAATTATTTTCAAAATATTTTAAAAGAAGCATTTTCAAAAGAAAAGTTTTGTTTTAAAGGCATATTCCCCAAATCCATATGCACTATCTTTTGATCCTCTGTTTGAATCCTTGTTTCCTTCTTTCCTGAGTCTCCGGGGCTCCTGGCTTTCTGGGAGGTAACCTCATCGCGGCATGGTCCCGTAGGCTTGATGAGACTACAACACTTGTCAAAGGGAAAATAAGCGCCCAACTTCCATCTATAGCCGCAGTAGTTTCACCTATGGCTAATTTTCTTTCGATCTTTGTAGGATTTTCCGTGCGATGGAGGCAGCTTTCGAGAGACTTGTCTACGTGTTACACAAGGATAGTAAAGATGAGAATGAGGGAGTTTGGTTAAGGAGCACAACCCAAGGATGAGAAACTCATGGATATGGACTTGGTTCACAAAGGAGGCAAAAAGGAAGAGGTGTAAGTGGAAGAATCATAGGACAAGAAGGGAGGAAAGAATAGTAAAACCTAAGACAAGAGGAAGCATCTTTACTATGGTATAACGGGTCATATTATTAAGGACAAGGGCAAGAACAAAGAACAGGATTTTCAGGAGGGCAAGTGCATGCTCTCACCGCCAGCATACCTGAGAGAGAGGTAGTAGAGTTTCTATTGAAAAAGTCTAGTTTTTCTTTTTGATCATCCTGTTAGTACTCTTTTTGATTTTAGCGCTTCACATTCGTTTATATCCGCTTCCATAGTTGAGTCTCTGCACCTTAGTGCTTGTATAGTAGAAGATCCCATTATTGTCTCAAATCCAATTGGTGGTTCGGCTCATTTATCTTTGGTTTGTGAGGATTTGAGAATAGCTATATTGTGTATTGAGTTTAGGTGTAATGCTTATGTTTTCGGGTTTCATGGGCTATGGGTTGATTCTAGGCATGGATTGGTCAGCTAGTAATTGTGAAAGGAGGGTAGTTAGACTTTTTACTTGCTTCGGGAATACCCTCGAGATTTCGTGCGGTCCTAAGGGATCAGTTAGGCTTAGCTACCTAGAATCACTTGATGCATCTATCGATGATTTGCGATCCGTTAGAATAGTCCATGAGTACGCAGATGTTTTTGATTAGGTTAGGGGTTTTCCCCTAAAACTCGAGATAGACTTCCGCATATATCTAGTTGACAATGCAAAGCCAGTTATATGATCAACGATAGTTTTGGAGCAAGATTGGTGAGGATAGCCAGAGTTGGTTAAGTGCTCAATTGTTTGGTTGTTTTGCTAGTATCATCTCACATAAATCGTCCGAATTCGGAGGAGGTATTCCTTAGGTGCTTGTCTGATATTGGTTTAGGCCTTTGGGGCTTGTACTTGAGGGATGTCGAGTTCGACTAGGATGGTTTGCGTGAGAAATAAATGGTTGTGGCAGGCGCCCTAAGTAAGACTGACCTTAAGAGAGGTAAAAAGTACATAGCAACCTTTAGCTTTAGACCCTTAGAATTGTGACATGATGGATAAGCTAAGTATAAGAGAGACCTCTAATCATCTTAGTATATACACTTGGTATCATGGTCAACATCTGTTTATCTTGGAAAGATAATTCGACTACATTGGATACCCTCTAGCATAGTAAGTGAGCGAGGTCCTATCTTCACTAGTGGGTTTTGGAAATGGAGGTCAAGAAGCTTCGCAATCGTGAAGTTAAATTAGTTAAGGTACAGTGGAGTGGAGCTCAGGAAGATGTGACTCAGAAGACTGAAGAATAGATACGCGCATCATACCATTTTTAAGGGTATATCCTTGATTCTTCTTTTTCTGTAAAGTTTATCTGCATGCTAGTCTTTATCTTTTAAGTATATCCTCTCAGTCCTATTCCCGATCCTTAGGTAGAAGCCAATGGATGTAAACATGTGTTTGAGACATGTTATGTTTGGTGGATGCAAGTGTTTGCTAGTGGATGCATATAGACACATTAGGCACGAGATCGGCTCAGTCACTTTCATATTGCATATGCATGAGTGAACTTTTATATATATGATTGAAACTTGATGTGTTATCATATGGATGTTGCATTTGTATGAATGATTGTGCACTCATGTAGAAGTTATAAAGTACGATTAGGAATAATTGCATACATGATGGATTCATGACACCAACATAATCCGCATTTTGGAGGTCAACTGAATCAGTAGACCGCCTGATTTTGCATTAGATAAGTGATATACACGTAAATGTGTATATTTCATCCGCATATTTATCTTATTTTATCTTTTAAATAATTGATATTGTGTATTTATAGCCGTGTTTTCAGATTGTTGACAAGAATTATGGTTTAGAGCATTTGATGAATAAAGCATGAAGAATTTGCTGAAAAAGAGTGAAGTTAAAATTACTTAAGCTTGAAGAGTTTAAAGCTTGAAGAACGGTTGCAAATAGAGTTTAGTTGGGTAGATTTGGCTCACTAAAGACTCATATTGTGTTCACATTGGCTCAATTGCAGACCATTTCACTCATGTAGCGTTCACATTAGCTCCTTTGCAAGGCTTCTCATTCATGCACTGCACGCGTTCACACTGGCTCACTTACAAGGCCTCTTACTCTACAACCCCGTTCACACTAGCTTATGTGTTATTTGGGCTAATTCTTTAGTCCCACATTGTGGAATTTGCCAAGTAGCCTTTGTCATATCAGCTATAAATACACTTTATCTCATTCATTGTAAAACTCATTGGGTTTTATTCTGTAATTCTCTTCTTGGAATAAAATCATTCTTCCTCTGTTCTATTTAGTTTTAGTTTTATTTATGTTCATGTTATTTAATTTCTGTTTTTCTTCTTCTTTAGCTATGTCTAGCTAATCCCCTTTGATTAGGGGGTGATGACGCTAATAGATATGATTCAACATGAATCACATAGCCAATAGATGAGGACTTTATATATGTAGATCTAGATCTGAATCAAGGGTTAGATCCTAACCTTCATATTCTGTGTCGTTTAAGAGCTATGCTCCTTCACAGGGTATATTCGTGTTCGATCTAACAATTATCAGATTTAGATCTAATTTTAGGTTTTTAGAAATTAATTTGTGAATCTGTCCTGATAGTCTATGGTTGTTTAAGAGCTCAGCTCCTGCATAGGCTATGCTTGTCGTTATTTACTTATTTGTTTCTAAGAATCTATTTATCGTTGATTCGTGTTTGTGACATAAACATGAATTAGATCTATATTTATTTGTTGGCTATTGATGATTTTGAATCTGATCTATGTCATTATCCCCTAATTGCTTTCACTTATTGTTAAAACTCTCTTTTATTTAATTTCTGCTATTTTCTTTGTTTTCAACCAATCAAAAGTTAGGGATAACTTGATTGGATTTATTAATAAAATAATTTGGTCCCAGAGTTCGACACCCTCTACAACGATCCTTGTTGTTTAGGAAAGACGAACGAATTTACAGTTGTTTACAATTGTTTAATTTGTTCGCAAACAAATTTTGGCGCCGTTGCCGGGGACCAAAATAATTTTTATTTTTAAATCCTTCGGGTTATATATATATATATATTAGTTTTTCATTAAAAAAAAACACACAAAGATATTTTTATTTTATTTCTTGCTTTTTTTTATATAGATAGTTTTGATTCGGTATTGGATTGATAGTATGATCTTCTAATTAAAAAAATATAACTTGCCAATTATTTTCCAATTTCTTTCCCAGTTCTCTTCTCATTAATCATCTACATAATCTTTCATTCCTTCTTTTTACAATTTCTTTTACAATAATTAAAAAAAAAGATCTTCTGCAATTTTTTCCTATCCTCCCTCATCCACAAACATACTGCCTTGGACCGTTCAACACCATCTTCTTTCTACTATCACAGCCATACCATTACCAAAAGCCACTTACACCACAACCCATATATTCCGATCTCTACAACCAATCCAAACTTCTCTTTCACCCACTTCCATATCACAATCAAATTCCGTCGCCTGTAGGACCACCTCAACCTCAAACCCTCCGCCCACGACCTCCAATTTAAACCAAGTGCAACCTCACACTTCATCCAAGTCGGCCACTTTCTCTCTAAAAACATCACTTCTCCATCAAATAGTGACGTGAACCCCTTCTCTCTAAAAACATCTTTTTCTTGTATTTCTGCTGCAAATTCTCCACTACAAACACTGCAAACAGCCGGACCATCATCAAAGCCACCGTCAACAGTACTACACCCAATTCACGCCCAAAATCAGCACTGAACCCCATAGTGCCATCCTCCTCCTGCAGACCGAACTGCCTACTACATCCATGGCATCCATCACATCACCCCACGCAAAGTCAAAAATACCCCAAACCACTTCCTGCTTCAATTTCCCCACTCCCGAAAACAGCATCACCGCCTCCATCCTGTTACAAAAGGCTCACCTGAAACCAATCTTCTTCCACTTCACAACTACCTTTCATTCTGAATTCCACCCTTCAGACCGTTCAATATCACCATTCAAGCCTCACGCCATCCACAAAACACCCACCACTCCTCCTTCATCAATTCACTTTACGCCAGAATACCCAAAGCCAGACACATCTACAAATTCACAGCAAGCTCAAACCGAGCCCAAATCGTCCACCACCTTGATCCACTCAAATCGCATCGCATACCCAAATCGAACCAATTACTGACTTCTGTGCCGCCATCTAACGAAATTCGAACTTTTTTCCCTTTGTTTGACAGTTTTCTGGAATTGGTATTTTCGAGAAACATGGGGGTTTGTTTTAATTTTAACAGTAAGAAGTTGCTGGAGACTTCGAAATAACTTATGTGTTTTACTTGGATTTGGGAAGGTTTCCTTCCAATGGGTCAGCGGGCTTGTGGGCTTTGATTTGATTTGATTTTTTTTTAGTCACGATTTTGTTTGGCAATTTGTTGGTCTGTTGTTTTAGTTGAAGTGTGCTTAGTATATTTTCTATTCTATTTTCTCTATAAAAAAATGCAATTTGTTTTTCTTTGTGTTTACATTTGAAAAAAAAAACCATCTTTCTTTTTGTTTAATTTGGTTTAGTTTAGTTTGATTTTTATTTTTTTTCATTTTTTTTACTCATTTTCTTTTTAATTTCATTTTTGCTTCATTTTGATTTTCTCTTCAAGAAAAAAAATAGTAGGAGAATTTTTTCAAAAGCAGGTACCGAACCCGTGCCGCAGCGCAGTCAGGCAATTAATAGGAGGCGACAACAACAGAAAGCAGCAGACTATTCATTGTTCGAGCGGTTGCACACCAAGTGGGGTGTGAATGCGCTAGCACGACTCAACTTCACTGGACGGACTGCCGATCAAGGTGAGTATTTTCTATCTCTACAGGGACCGCTGCTGCAAATAAAAAATATATATAGACATTGCTTGTAAAAATCTTCTGCAGGGCATTGGCTTGCTTGTAAAAAAAAATTTGTTTTTTTATTTATCTCTGCAATTGACTGTTCTGTGACTGTTCTGAGACTGTTCATTCCGTGACTAAAAAAATAAATCGCATTCATCTTAGTTTTGTTTTTATTTTCTAAGGACTTCATTATATTTTGACAAATGGTTTAGTTCTAACGGATTATTTCTCGGTGCCTAGACTACGGTAGAGTAATAACCGTTTATAAATATTACGGTGATTCGTAAATATTATATCGGTTGTTCCTCTGAAGGTACTTAAACATTCGGCTGCATTGCTAGGGTGATTCCTGGTGCACCGATAATTCCTGTCCGTTAACTGGCTGAGAAGTCTTTTGTTGAAATAAATCAAACAGTCATTATATAATTCTAGAAATTGTAAATTGCATTAGGTTCATTTAAAAAAAATCTTTTGTGTCTTATTCTTTTTCTCTAAAAAAAAAATTAAAATAATTCTCGTTTTGTAAAAAAAAAAAATCGCTCAAATTTGTTTTGACTCGTCTTCCCTTATTCTTCTCGCTAGTGCATGCGTCATTGGACTCGTGATCCTTCAGACAATCGTTTAGTTCGAACAAACAGTCCTTTAACCATGGCCGAAGAAAATCCCCCTCGATCTCTTATGGATAGATACTTCCCCGATCGGGTTTCTATTCCTTTTTGCATCATATTGCCCGCCCCAACGGGTAACCACTTTGAAATTCATTCGAATCACATAAATACTCTTCCAAAGTTCGGCAATTTAGAATGTGATGATCCGTATATTTTCTTGACCAAATTTGAACAAGTTTGTGCAACCATGAAATTTCAACAATTAAGTGACGATGGAATCAAACTTAGGTTAATTCCATTTGCACTTACCGATTATGCTGAGAAATGGTTGTATAGCTTGCCTTCAAATACGATTGGAACTTGGGGTGAATTTGTAAACATTTTTCTAAAGAAATTTTACCCTCTGGAAAAAACATCCAAAATTCGAAATGAAATCGTCAATTTGGGGGTGAATCCTTTGCAAAATATTTTGAAAGATTTAAAGAGCTTCTAGTCAAATGTCCACATCACAATTTCGAAAAATGGACTCTTTATCAAATTTTATACGATGGACTTGAAAACAACTCTCGAACCATGCTCGAGTCAATGTGCCAAGGAAATTTTCTAGCCCAAGATCACAATGCCGCTAGGCAATTTCTCAAAAATTTGGCCGAAAAATCAGCTCAATGGGAAAGATCTAACGAAAAATCGATTTATTCCCGATCTAACACCCATTCGGTAGGATCATCAGTAGCCTTAGAAGCAAAAATAGACGCGATGATATCCAAATTCGATAATGTCATTTCATCAACGCAAATAAATCAAGCTCAAGCGTCTCAGACATCATGTTACAAATGTAACGATCCTAACCACATAGCCGATCAATGCCCACATTCATTGGAACAACTCAACGCATTTAACAAAGCTAGGAATGACCCATTCTCCCCAACATACAATCCAGGTTCGAGAAACCATCCTAACTTCTCTTGGACCCAAAACAATGCAAATTCGAATGCGGTTCGACCACCTTTTCAGTCGTTTTCGAATAATACTTCGAAACCTCTCTTTCAACAAACTCAATTCCAACATCATGCGCCACATTCTCAAATTCAAGCGCAACAATCTTTTGTTCCACAAGACGATAAACGATTGACATCACTTGAGAAAACTCTCGAAGAATTGACTAAAGCGACGACTCAAAATCTCCAATCAAATACCAATCTTCAAAATTTATTGACTTCACACATGCAAAACACGAGTCAATCGATCGCTAAACATGAAATGCAAATGAGTCCGTTAGCCACTTCGGTAAGCGAACGGGAAAGAGGCACTTTCCCGAGTCAACCCATTCCAAACCCCAACCGTCAAAATCCTAACTCCAACCAAATTCACATCATTCAAGATTCAAACGTTAGTCACTTGAATGCGGTCACGACTCTTAGATCCGGCAAAAAGATTGACAACCATGTGGTCAACCCAAATGCTTTACCGGACGATCTTCCAAACCCTATCGAAAATTCGACCAACTCAGATCAAAAAATTGAGCCAATTTCTGACAAGGACCATCCTCAAACTCAAGTAGCCCAACTTACTGAGTTGTCTGCTCCATTTCCTCATAGACTCCGACCTAGGAAAAAGACGGATCAGCTAGAAAAAATCCTTGAAATATTTAAGCAAGTTAAAGTGAACATTCCTCTTTTAGATATTATACAACAAGTTCCACAATACGCAAAATTTCTAAAAGATATGTGCACTCAAAAACGTCATACACATGTACCTAAGAAAGTGTTTCTAGCAGCAACTCTAAGCGAAGTCTTGTCCCAATCGATGCCAGTGAAATACAAAGATCCTGGCTGCCCTACAATATCATGTACTATTGGGGACAAGAAAATCGATAGATGCCTGCTAGACTTAGGTGCTAGTGTTAACTTGCTTTCATATTCCGTCTATCGCCAATTAGGGCTAGGAGAATTGAAACCCACCAAGGTTACCCTTCAGCTTGCTGGCCGATCAATTAAGAAACCTGTGGGAGAAATCGAGGATGTGTTGATCAAAATTGGCGAATTCATCTTTCCAGTTGATTTCATTGTCTTAGAAACTCAACATGTTAGCAATCCTGCAAACCAGATCCCTTTGATTCTAGGACGACCCTTCTTAGCAACCTCTAATGCGCTTATCAACTGTAGAAATGGGTCTATGAAACTTTCTTTCGGTAACATGACTGTCGAGCTAAACATCTTCAGAACTAAAAACTCTCCTAACTCTTATGTGGACCAGTTTTCTGAAATCCATGCTGTCCAAAATAATGAATCTGAGCTCGACCATCTGAATAACGAAATTGAATCGAATTACGAAACCTTATTTCAAGATATTCCCGAAAATGTCTCTGATTCAATTCCTGTTGAGCCGCTCACAATTGAGCCTATTCCTCAACCAATTTCTTCGGTTGAGTCGTCCCCAAAATCTGAACTCAAAGTGTTGCCCAGTCATCTTAAGTACGCTTAGTTAGGAGACAATGAAACTTTTCCTGTCATCATTGCTTCTGACCTTACTTTAGAGCAGGAACAATTGCTCCTTCCTATTCTTAAGAAAAATAAGGAGGCAATTGGTTGGTCAATGGCTGATATTAAGGGGATTAGTCTTTCGATAGTCCAACATCGAATCCACCTTATAGATGATGCCAAACCCACTCGGGATCCCCAGCGTCGACTAAACCCTATCATGAAAGAAGTATTTCGTGCTGAAATCCTTAAATGCCTTGACAATGGAATCATCTACCCGATTTCTGATAGTCAATGGGTTAGTCCGATTCATGTCGTACCTAAGAAATCAGGGATTACCGTGATCCAAAATGAAGCTAACGAGCTTATCCCAACCCGCACCCAGACTGGTTGGCGTGTTTGCATTGACTATAGGAAACTTAACGCTGCAACACGTAAGGATCATTTCCCTCTGCCATTTATCGATCAAATGTTAGAACGACTAGCCAGTCACGAGTACTATTGTTTCCTTGACGGGTACTCGGGATATAATCAAATCCCTATCGCTCCTGAGGACCAAGAGAAAACCACTTTCACGTGTCCATTGGGTACATTTGCGTACCGACGTATGCCTTTTGGTCTCTGTAATGCACCTGCAACTTTTCAGAGGTGCATGATTAGCATTTTTTCTGATATGATCGAGCGATTTTTGGAAGTGTTCATGGATGATTTTTCCATCTTTGGGGATTCCTACACTGAGTGTTTACATCACCTGGATCTTGTTCTTAACCGTTGCAAAGATAAACACTTAACGCTTAATTGGGAAAAGTGTCACTTCATGGTTAAACATGGCATTGTTTTGGGACATGTCATCTCTAACAAAGGAATTGAAGTAGACAAAGCCAAAATCGAAGTTATCTCGAATCTTCCCATTCCCAAATCCGTTAAGGACATCCGATCCTTTTTAGGTCATGCTGGTTTTTACCGTCGCTTTATAAAAGATTTTGGCAAAATCACTCGATCTTTGACCAATCTTCTTGGTAAGGATGTTCCTTTCGACTTCAATTCTGATTGCATTTCATCTTTTGAGCGTCTTAAAAATGAACTTGTCTCTGCCCCGATCATTTGCTCTCCTAATTGGAAGCTGCCTTTTGAAATCATGTTTGATGCCTCGAATTTCGCTGTTGGCGCTGTCCTAGGACAACGTATCGATAAGATTCTTCACGTCATTTACTATGCGAGTAAGACTTTGAACGATGCCCAAATCAATTATACGACCACTGAAAAAGAACTTTTGGCAGTTGTTTTTGCTCTAGAAAAATTCAGGCCTTATCTAGTTGGCTCACACATCACGATTTATACCGATCATTCCGCACTTAGGTATCTTTTCTCTAAAAAGGATGCTAAGGCTCGTCTCATTCGTTGGATCCTTCTACTTCAAGAATTTGACCTTACCATTAAGGATAAAAAAGGATATGACAACGTTATTGCAGACCACCTGTCTCATCTTCCAAATGCCCCGTCTTCTTCTCTTCCGGTCAACGAGAATTTCCCCGATGAACAGCTGTTTTCTCTATCCACTGATCCTTGGTTTGCTGACATTGTCAACTACTTAGTCACCAAGCAGATCCCTTCTTTTGGTCTAAGAAGGATAAACACAGATTCTTTTCCCAAGTGAAACATTTTTATTGGGATGACCCCTATCTTTCCAAGTATTGTCCCGACCAAATCATTCGAAGGTGTGTTCCCGACACTGAAACTCACAGTGTCCTCTCTTTCTGTCATGACCAAGCCTGTGGTGGTCACTTCGGTCCCAAAAAGACAGCCGAAAAGGTTCTCCAATCGGGTTTCTACTGGCCCACCCTTTTCAAAGACGCGTACGAATTTTGCAAAACTTGTGATCGATGTCAATTCTTAGGGAATATTTCTAAACGGAATATGATGCCCCTAAACCCTATTCTAGAGGTCGAAATTTTTGATGTGTGGGGTATAGACTTCATGGGACCCTTCCCTAATTCTTTTGGGAACCTTTACATTCTCTTAGCTATTGATTATGTTTCCAAATGGGTCGAAGCTGTACCATGCAAAACAAACAATAACAAGGTTGTTGTGCGCTTCTTGAAAGAAAACATCTTTTCTAGGTTTGGCACACCTCGCACAATAATCAGTGATAATGGTACACACTTCTGTAATCGTTCTTTTGAAGCTCTCATGAGAAAGTATTCGATAACCCACAAGTTATCTACTCCTTACCATCCTCAAACTTGTGGGCAAGTTGAAGTATCGAATAGGCAGATTAAACAAATTCTTGAGAAAACTGTGAATCGAAATCGTAAAGATTGGTCCCAAAAGTTAACCGATGCTCTTTGGGCTTACCGCACCGCTTTCAAAACCAACTTGGGTATGTCCCCTTATCGTTTGATTTTTGGTAAGCCATGTCACTTGCCAGTTGAACTAGAACATATGGCATTATGGTCAATAAAAACTTTGAATCTTGATTTAGAGCAAGCAGGAGAACATAGGAAGCTTCGACTTAATGAACTTGATGAAATTCGAAATGATGCCTATGAAAATGAACGAATTTACAAGGACAGAACAAAAGTTTTTCATGATAAATCAATTTTACGTAAAACTTTCATGCCAGGTCAAAAAGTTCTGTTGTATGACTCAAAACTGCATCTATTTCCGGGTAAGCTAAAATCTAGATGGACAGGACCTTACACTGTACAGACTGTTTTTCCGTATGGTGCGGTAGAAATTGAGAATCCAACTGATGGATCATCCTTTAAGGTCAATGGTCAACGCCTTAAACCTTACTTGGAACCAATACCCAACCAAGAGGAAGAGCTCATGGTCCTCCATGAGCCACATTACATTCGGTAAGACGCACTAACCCTCTTTTCTACATATGTAAATAGCCTCTTATTTTATTTTTCCTTTCACTAAGATATGTCTGATTAAGACTATGAGGACACAGTCACACTCAAGTGTGGGGGGGGGGGGATTTACATTACATCAGCAATCAAATTTTATGAACTAGGTCATTCATTGAACAAGGATTAACTTAAACTCATAAATAACACCTTGGTTCTTGTTTGATAAGTTGAATTTTTGGGTGATGAGAATGAACATTATTTATTCATTGAATCGTAATGTGTCTTTTTAAGATGCTAGCTTGAGACTGTGCAGACGTTAGTCGTGTTCTGGAGTAAGCGTGTCAACCTTTGTTATACATGTTAGAATGTGCAAGTAAAAATAATCAAAAAATAATAATAAAAAAATAAAAAAAAATGATTTTGCACCTACATTTGTTGGATTTTCTGAGTTCATTTTCATGCATAATATTTTCTTTTCCACTCAAATTTTCAAAATCGTAAGTTCTAAAATCCACTCGGCCCAATTAAGGAGAAATGACTCATTGTAGCATTCTTCTTCGATACCCCACATTATTCAAACCCAAGTTTTAGTCGATTTACATCCATGTTTCGACAAGTTTATCTTATATTGGTATACTCAAGAACCTTTGTTTAAAGGTCAAAAACGTCACTTTTTATACCAATATTACACCACCCACTCCGTACTTGTTTTAAGGTAGGATAACCATATACCACATCTTATTTTATATGGGTTATCTATCTTACGAAACTTTGCTTATCATTCCTTTCAGCTTTTTGTATAACATCAATCCAGACTTGTGTGTTGAATTAAGGTTATAGAAGTAGAGTAACTAGGGCACAAAACTCCCCTTTCATGAAGTGTTGGTTTAGTAGAGGAGGAATCAAATGAAATAATGTACGGTATCATTCCATTCCATCTCCATTCATCATTCATCATGCAAAAGAAAAAAAAAAGAAAAAGAAGAAGAAAAAAAGAATAGAAAAAAAAATGAAATAAAGAGAGAGTTTCTCTGAATAAAATAGTCTTCATCATTCCTGACTATGAAGCATCCATTTCCATTCCATCCACATCCATCATCCCGTACTTAGAAGCAAGGATTGTAGTTGAGAAGATGAAAGGAAACAAAATGTCCATATTTGCCTTAGTATTACTTTAACTTTTGTAGCTTGAAATTCAACTAATACACTTGCCCTCTTATCTAGAATATTTTTAGAACTTACAAAATTTTCCTTTATCTATGCATAACTCATATCCAATACATTACAGTTACACTGGTGCAAAATTATTCAAAAAAAAAGGGGTTGAATAAATGATTGGGTGCACATTGTCGATGTGTAGAACTTTGGTTGACACCACGCTCTTAACCTTCAAGACAATTACAGTGTTATCAAGGAATTACGAGTCATCTTGAAATTTTTTATTCATTTTTGCACTAATTATGGGATGGACAATTTGGTGCTAAACCGTTATTATTGAAGTTAGGTGAAATCCTTGGAATGTGAAAGACCTTAAATATATTGTTTGATTAATCCGCGTACATAAGACACTTTGGATTTTGTGGGTAGTATCCGCTGAAAACCCTCACGAGACAACACTCGTCCTACTGGGGACACCCAGAGGTTTAACGGCTTGTTGCATACGCTAAATGCAATCGTGTTTCCTACGAAAGTGTGACATATCTTAGTTTAGTTTATTCGAGGACGAATAAAAAGATAAGTGTGGGGTTATTTGATATACACGTAAATGTGTATATTTTATCCGCATATTTATCTTATTTTATCTTTTAAATAATTGATATTGTGTATTTATAACCGTGTTTTCAAATTGTTGACCAGAATTATGGTTTAGAGCATTTGATGAATAAAGCATGAAGAATTTGCTGAAAAAGAGTGAAGTTAAAATTACTTAAGCTTGAAGAGTTTAAAGCTTGAAGAACGGTTGCAAATAGAGTTTAGTTGGGTAGATTTGGCGCACTAAAGACTCATATTGTGTTCACATTGGCTCAATTGCAGACCATTTCACTCATGTAGCGTTCACATTAGCTCCTTTGCAAGGCTTCTCATTCATGCACTGCACGCGTTCACACTGGCTCACTTACAAGGCCTCTTACTCTACAACCCCGTTCACACTAGCTTATGTGTTATTTGGGCTAATTCTTTAGTCCCACATTGTGGAATTTGCCAAGTAGCCTTTGTCATATCAGCTATAAATACACTTTATCTCATTCATTGTAAAACACATTGGGTTTTATTCTGTAATTCTCTTCTTGGAATAAAATCATTCTTCCTCTATTCTATTTAGTTTTAGTTTTATTTATGTTCATGTTATTTAATTTCTGTTTTTCTTCTTATTTAGCTATGTCTAGCTAATCCCCTTTGATTAGGGGGTGATGACGCTAATAGATATGATTCAACATGAATCACATAGCCAATAGATGAGGACTTTATATATGTAGATCTAGATCTAAATCAAGGGTTAGATCCTAACCTTCATATTCTGTGTCGTTTAAGAGCTATGCTCCTTCATAGGGTATATTCGTGTTCGATCTAACAATTATCAGATTTAGATCTAATTTTAGGTTTTTAGAAATTAATATGTGAATCTGTCATGATAGTCTATGGTTGTTTAAGAGCTCAGCTCCTACATAGGCTATGCTTGTCGTTATTTACTTATTTGTTTCTAAGAATCTATTTATCGTTGATTCGTGTTTGTGACAGAAACATGAATTAGATCTATATTTATTTGTTGGTAATTGATGATTTTGAATCTGATCTATGTCATTATCCCCTAATTGCTTTCACTTATTGTTAAAACTCTCTTTTATTTAATTTCTGCTATTTTCTTTGTTTTCAACCAATCAAAAGTTAGGGATAACTTGATTGGATTTATTAATAAAATAATTTGGTCCCAGAGTTCGACACCCTCTACAACGATCCTTGTTGTTTACGAAAGACGAACGAATTTTATAGTTGTTTACAATTGTTTAATTTGTTCGCAAACAATAAGGACATGTACACACAATATGCATATGATCATGAAAGCATTTGAAATCTTTCTAAGGACAATGGACGCCCGTGATTGAATGGTTGAGCAGATGGATGTTGGATGTTAGGATATGCATTCTTCTTATCTTAGAGATTTCGGGGACGAAATCCTTTAAGGAGAGGAGAATGTAACACCCCGTATTTTCTAAGAATATTAAACTAACAAATTAAAGTATACTTAATTTTTAGAAGAAGAACTAAGGGAAACGGGTTACGCCATTGCGTTCGTCTTGGAATTCTTCTTGAGATAGAGTCCGAGTTTGCGTAAATCGAACTCCGTATGAAGAAGTTATGACCTTCAGAAGATTCAAGAATTTAAATAACAAAACCAGCCCGAAATTCAAATTTAAGTTTCGAAATTCAAAAACCCCGAAGCAGACTGGGCGGGAAATTTCCCGCCCAGAGACATGGTCGACCTAGGGGTCGACCTGGGGGTCGACCTCCCCTTGGGCCAGATCTGAAACCTGACATGTTTCTTTATGTGACGATTTTCCAAGTCATTAGGGCTTGTGTGGCAAGTTCTGGTTGGTTCTCTTAGGTTTGAATGGTTTTGATTGGTCCTAGGTTGATCTAACGGCTCTTATTAAATCAAACTTCTATATAAGCAACCTAAATCTAAACCCTAAATCACACAAAAATTCATTCCTATAGTCGTCATACTGACATGGTCAACCTAGAGTAGCCGCCATTCTCCTTCAACTAGAAAGCAAGATAGAAGCTACGAATCAAATCAAATCAAATGTAAATTAGAAGAATAATTAGTCTTCATCAAAGGAGAGCTATTCAGTTTCAGAAAACAGATCCCAGAAAACAAGATTTTCCTTTTGTTTGTAAGTCAGTTACTTTTTAGATTTGAACACCTAAATCTAATTGTGACATGCAATAAAATGGATATGAGAATATGCCTGATGTAAGCTATCCTTTCATTGAATCTGTGCTTGAGTATATATATATCTTTGGGAATCATTTTTTACTATGAAATTGGTCTAACTCTTATCTATCCTTGTTGTATATCAGAATTGTAATCCTCTTTAAATTCATGATGATATTCATATCATATCTATATGCCTGCGATGTATTCTATGCAAAACTTGTCTTTTTATTACAATAAGCTTATTGGACCAATAGTTCTTATCATCATATGACTATGCCTATCCTTACGATGTTCCATCTTGCTTCTTCCCTTATTTTATGAATCTTGAGTTAAATCTCGAAATACGTACGTTATGAATGCGGGGGTAATTGGGTATAACATGAAATTGACATTTATTTGGCATAATTTGGAACATGTATTATGGCATGACTGTTAAGATGCAATTTGGGGTAACTTGACATGAATTATGGAATATGTAATTTGACATATTGAACCTAGAATTGGCATGAACGACAAAGTACGAAATTTGGCATGAAAAACCTAGTTTTGGGCATAAACTGTAAATTGGAATATTAAATTTAGCTTGGGCTTAACTATTGATTTGGGACGCCAAACATAATGCATAGTGATTTTCGGCATGACTATTATTGCAAGTTTGGGAAGATTAGGTGTAGCCTATTTTGAGTAATAACTTGAAATTGAATTTGGGGGACATAACTCGCAATTAGACTTGTTGGGCATAAACTGAGAATTGAAACATGACTGGTTGGGATAATTAGCATATAAATCTAGACTTGGACATTTATGGAAAATGTGGCATAATCTGAAATTGACAACAATTGTGAATAATTTACATATAAACTATAAATATGTAAATTAGTGAAAAGGCGAATGTGCCTAACCCAAGGTTAGATCGAGTTGTGGTGTAAAACTGCCCGGAACCGCCCGGCACATCCAGTAACCACAACAACACCTATCTAATGTGAGAGGTTAGTGCATCATGCCCAAGAAAAATCCGAGGTTAGATTGAGTTGTAGTGTAAAACTGCCTAGAACCGCCCGGCACATCCAGTAACCGCAACAACACATATCTAATGTGAGAGGTTGGTGCATTAATAAACCAATTAATGTTAACATAACAAGATGGATGACTAGGGTTAAGTTAATTAGAAACACTTAACCAGTATAGCATGATGAATGGGTAGGGTTAAGTAATAAGAAAAACTTAACCAATATAACTTGATTTGTGGTAAGGTTAAGTTAAAACAAGTGGGCAACGCTTAACCAATATAACTTGATTTGTGGTAGGGTTAAGTTAACACAAGAAGGCAACACTTAACCAAAGTAATATGACAAGTAGGTGGGTTAAGTTAACTTGAATTGATTGATGACACTTAACCAATACAACATGATGAACACGTGGGGTTAAGTTAACAAGAAACACTTGACCAATATAACTTGATGAACGAACGGGGTTAAGTTAATAGGAAACACTTAACCAATCCAACATGATAAGTGAGGAGGGTTAAGTTAATAAGGAACACTTAACCAACATGACATGATGAATGGGTGGGTTAAGTTAACATGAATGGACAAACTTAACCATTAAATAAACATGCTTGAATCGGTGGGAGGGTTATGTACACATCGGGTTGGTGGGTAATATTAGTACATATAGGCCCACAAACTTAACCGTTAAATAAACGTGCTTGAATCGATGTGAGGGTTAAGCACATCTCATGTAGGTGGGTAATATTAATACATATAGGCCCATAAACTTAACCGTTAAATAAACATGCTTGAATCGATGGGAGGGTTAAGTACATTTAGGGTAGGTGGGTAATATTAGTACATATAGGCCCACAAACTTAACCGTTAAGTAAACATGCTAGAATCAGTGGGAGGGTTAAGTACATCTCGTGTAGGTGGGTAATATTTGTATATATAGGCCCATAAACTTAACCAGTAGGAAACCCTAGTAACGGGGACCCATTTCAACAGTAACCCACATAGATGTATCATGGTACCCTGAAACTAGGCAGGGTGGGGCACGATTAGTGGGCTGATTATAAGCGGTCAAAACAACAGCAGGGGGTACGTCAGTGTAGGTTCTGACGGCTTACGGGCGTGCACGTACTTCGGAGTGGGAAAAAGCAGGCACTGGGTACCAATAGTTATACACTGTGCATCTTGAATCATGTCGGGTTGCTATCATAAGGATTGATACATCTTATGGTGGGACCAGCACAGGGTATCTACACCTAAGAGAGGGCCGATCGACACAGACACAAGTGAAATTGGTACAAGTAGGGAGCCGATCGATAGGGTAGTAAGGGTACATCTAACACATTCTTGGCAATTAGGCAGATTGAGGTGGAATCCTCATAATAGATGTACACCTGAAGGCTACCCCAATTGCAGGGATTGGGATCACGTTATCATATTATCATTTTATACAGATTACTAGTCAGGACACTAGTTAGGTGGTGCAGAGATATAGAAGTCAGAATAACAGGGTAGTAGCGAAGCGGAGAAAGAGTAGAAGCGCCTTCACTTTATCTTGCCTTATCATACTGTTGACGCCAAAAAGTGGTCATCAACGGCCAAAAGTCGAATTTGAGCATGATATATGAAGAAATATCAGATAAAGCGAGAAAAAGCAAGACAACATCGTTTTTATAGTGGTTCGACGTTAACGATCCTACATCCACTTTATAATAGCATAATAATGTCATAAATTCGGAGATACAATGAATGAGATCGACAGGATCTCCATTACCTAGTCATTTTTTAGGAGTATAACAAGTATTTCATGATGAAAGTGGTTGGCAGCCATGATTGTGTCATGCATGGGCCAAAGAGTTAGGCTCTAATCTGAGCTGAAGAAGATGATCCCCTCTTTGTTGTATTGTTTGGTGTATTTATAGGCAGTAGGCTTCAATAATTGGAGTTGCCATGTGTCAGTTGATCCATGTGAATAGCAGATGATGGAGCTGAGTCTTGATTACATGGAGAAGTTCCCTCTAATATGTGGCAGCATAAACGTAGCTAGATCCGAGTCCATAGAATTTAGATTAGGTAGTTGGACAAAGTAAGTAGGCTATTAAATAGATCTCATGACCAAGTCATTGCTGTAATGTAAGCTGATCTCAAGACCATCGAGCCCAGGTATTTCGGACTGAAGTGCTTCTATCCAAGAGCCCTTGAGCCAAGAAGCTTTGAGCCATAAATGTCCAGGCTTGTCCAAGCCCATGCTCGAGCCCTGAGCGATCCTGTGATGGGTCCATGGGTTGACGGCCTTGCCAAAAGGCGGCTCAACACTTTGCCCCCCAAAGTACATCGTGTGGCAGACATGATGTACACTGAATAAGTCGAACTACATCTCTTTGGAATGTCATCCAATTTCGGGAAAGCAATGTCGAGTTGTCATGTCTTTAGGATTAGTCCTGAAGCTTGAATTCTTTTTTCTTTTCTCTGTGCCAACAACATGTCATGCATCACACCGCCATCTGTGTTACCTATCGAGCCAAAGTTCAAAGCTGGAGTAGTTGAGATGAACAGGTAATCACTTATGCCTCGTCGAGCCAAGAGGTCGAATGAAATCATAAGTCAAGATGGGCCGCTAGCTTCTGCACATGGTCGTTCATAAAGAGTCTTCGTCGAATGGTGTCATCTTCTTATGGATGTCGAGAGCATGGTCAAGTGTAAGGTCAAGTCAGACCATTAGCCACACACAAGTCAGTGCAAAGTGCGGTTATCCAAGTCATGAGATAGCGTAGAAAATCAGAAAATGACATGTGAACTTGACATCGCATATGGGTTTTTACTTCTCAAGTCTTTGGAATAGTAGTCTAGGAATCCATGATTGCGCTGTATCTTACCAATATAAAGCTAGAAAATCACGATCACTCCGGATCGTATTAACAGAAGACCATAAATCCATGGTCGCGTCAGATCATATTTAAAGAAATCCACGATAACTCCAAATCGTTTTTATGGTCCAATGATCACGTACGAGTCAGTACGAAATATTGTTGAAATCATGTGAGCCGATGTCTAGTATGAGCGTCAAAATCATAAGGCATTAGAAAAGTTAGTCTCGCTCTCCTTTAATGTACTTGCGATTTGAGTCTTCCAAGTCATGTATAGCTCATAAGCTGTCTCACTTGAATGAGTAACATAAGTCATGTCATAGTCTGAAGGTGTAGTATATATCATTTGAATCACGTGCCAAGTCAGGAATGTATTCAAAGTCAGTCTGTAACTTGATGCTCATGCCCATATCGTCGATGGGTGACAAATGAAGCCAGTGCGCATGCCCCCAGCGTCAGTGCGGGTTGAGCTAAGACAGCTGGGCGTCCAGTCCTTAAGCCTTTATACTCATCGTCGTTGTTTCAGGTTAGAGTTACGGGTTTGGCGATCTTAGCCAACCCAAGTCGTTTTATACTCTCTCTCAAGTCAGCAAGAGTTAGAGTTGAACACGCAAATAGTTGAATCACATTTTCCTAGGCATTGTTCCTTCACTTTAGTCAGAAAATGAGGATCGGCTCATCGAGCGCCAGTGAATCCTAGTTACTCTTATCATTCGAGCCAGTCAGGTCGAGCTCCTTTGTTCATGTTTCATCATACTTTAGTTGAGTCTATTGCTTATGCTCGATTCCATTGAGTTTAACAAATCAAATTGTAGACTTGATCACTAAAATTGGTTCTCTCTGAAACCTTATATTCCTATCATTCGATATGGTCATTGTCCTAGTCATTCTCCTGCCCTCTTCACGAGCTGTGGATTGTTGGGCATTTTGATTCCGCGTATGCAATAGCCACCAATAAGACCTGTCCTTTGACGCTGGATGATGATCTGTTGCTCAAATGCATGCGTGTTAATCTTGAGGAGTGATCCTTTTGGTCGTAGTTTGGGATCATACGGAATTCTGAGGAGAGTAAATGTGCATAGTGTAATCCAACAGTCAAATTCTGCTTCTCGAAGCTTGGATCCCATGCCCCTAGTCACTGGGGTTTGGTTGAGTAGTAAAGGTCAAATCTATGTCTTTCATTAATTTATACTCTCACCGAATTGTGAGTAGAGTGATTGGTTGGTTCCCAGTCCATATGGGTTTATGTTTTCTCATCCAAGCTCAGAGGATCGAAGTTGATGCTCCCATTCTTTCTATGCATCATGAGGAAAAGTCAAGAACTAAGTGATCATGTCACACCCAATTGTTGTATAGGATAAGATAGCTGATTCATGTCCAGCCTTATATGAGCCTTTCAGTCCAGAAGTAAGTTGAAATCGGTCAGTGGATAGTCGGTCTGCATCCGTTTCATGGTCCACATGCGGCAATGTGAAACTCATCGTTGCACTTGGGCTATAGTCAGTCACATATGGGTATCTGTGTTGATTTCAGATATCACTCTTAAGACCCTCTTTCGGTCGTTGCCTTAGGTCATGTGATGTGTCATTGAAGATCCCACTCTCAAGGTCTCCTTTCGGTCGTTGCATTGAGTCGTGTGGGAAGTTTAGCATTAAAAGTCGACATCAGTCCTTCGAACATGACCCGTTTGTTGTTGTATGCGAGTGTGTCCCTCGTGTCTTTTCTTTGTATCTGTACATAATCCTGCAATTCGAAAAAGAATAGTTAGCTTAGTCTTGCAAGCTACTAAGTCAATCTTTAAGTCACAAGCAATTGTAGCTCGAAATGAAAACATGTTGAGTGCTAATCTATCTAGCATAGAATTATTAAATGTCAAAGTGTAAGGTGTCGTAGTATGGAGGTATAGTGTCTGTAGCCTCCGTTTAACTTTGAAACATGGGTCGCGTCTGAAGCATGTTTGAAGTTAATTCAGAAATCTATGCACGTGCCCCCAGCGTTGATGGGAACCGGGTTAAGTCGTTCGGATGTCCGGTCCGTAAGTCCTTTATAATCTTCTCCTCGGTCGGAGGGCGATGAAGATTGCATGCATGTCGCAGCATTGTCCTTTATACTCTATCCCAAGTCGTTAGAGTTATGGGTTTAGTGGTCTTAAGTCATGGTGCACCGTTCACACTAACCCAACAGATTTATACTCTCTCTCAAGTCGTGAGAGTTAGAGTTATGGATGTCGTGGTTCGTCCTGTATACTCTCCCAAAGCCAGTTTGGGTTAGAGTTGTGGATCGAGTGGTCTTAAATCTTGGCGCGCCTGTCACACTCGTCCTAAGTTTATACTCATATCCAAGCTCTGAGGATTAGAGTTAGTCGGGCAAACAGTCGGGTCACATTTGCCTTGGCATCGTCCCTTTGCTCCCTCGTCAAGGGCAAAGGTCGCCATCAGGGATGGTCAGTTCACGCCCCTATTGAGTTTATACTCCTCCTATTGAAGTCATGAGAAAGAGTTAGAGATGTCGTTGGAGAGCGGACGAGTCATACTCATCCCCGTCTTAACATTTCTCTTTTGCCCCCACATCGAAGGCAAAAGTTATGTCATTCATGGGATTGTACCCGTCACTGTCGCACTCTTCCCGTCAGATCAAGGGATAGAGTCGTCGATCTTCTTGATTGTTATGTCACACCCGAATACATCTCTACATCCTGCCTGGCGAATCAAAGGCTGAGGAGGCCTCATTGGTATGACCATGAATAGATAACACACGTCGAACTCATGTGCCTTCATTCTCTTGCGCCATACGTCGAGGGGAAAAAGTCAGCGAATGAATGGTCGAACTTCATTTATGTTAGAATGTTGGCGTTAGGCCAATAGTAAGTGGGTGAATAGTCAAATCACGTTCGCCAAAGCTTTGCGTTCCTCCGATCAAACTATGGAAGGAGTGATTGACACCAAACCTCGTGTACCTGCATCATTCATATACGAATTTGAACGGGTTAGTCATGCCAATAACTCAAGGAGAAGGTAAAGGAAAAATGCATGATTGGAAAGTAAGTATGTTGATGGGCGGTGCTGCCTCCTTTATTTGGATTTATGCAATTCGATGGCATCGAGTGCAGGATCTGGTCGTATGGATTGTCGAACCGCGTAGTCTATGCTGCCTCCTTTATTTGGATTCACGTAATCCGACGGTGTCAAGCATAGAATCTGGCTATATCGATTGTCGAACCGCGTCCATTTTGAGTCGGATTCATACTTTGAAATGCAAAAGTCGATGCACAATTGTCTAGAATCGTGCCATGCATGAGCCGAGTACTGGATGGTCATATCAGATCCACCTTGAGCTGTGTAACTTTCATCGGACGGGGGGTCTGGTTTTGTAAACGAGTGGTCCAGTCGGGCTCGTTATGGCAATGCCCTGTAGTTCTGTATGCAGGCATTGGAAGTATGATCAGTACCAGACTCTGGGTACCTATATCATTCACACATAAATTCATAAGAGTTATTAGTCACATAAATTATTCATAAAGAATGTAAAGATAAAAGATACGGGTAAAAAATAATCCTGTTAAGGGAATGAGTATTATTCAGAATGAGAATGGTATCGCATATCCTTTGCCAGCCCATTTTGACTTGTCCCATCTCTGACAGGTGATGACCGTTGAAGCTTTAATTGATGAAGGAAGTCTTTTCAAAACCTCATGGGGCGGCAAGGCCAAGAACGATCAGACCTGGATCGGGGTACTGGGATAATAAAGGCAATCAAGCGGCCTTTGTGGGTGAATGATGAGGGTGTGTTTCCTTTGAATCGCCTTCTTGCCCCCACGTCGAGGGCAAGGAATAAAGGTCTGGTAGTTAGATCAGAACTGCTAATGGCGGTATCTCATCTTGTGGGTGTTAAGGCTTTGATCGGTAGAAGAACAATGGATCCATGCTTATAGAAGCTGTATTTTCTATGTCAGGAAGTGGGATATGGAGGCTAATAATGTAAATATGCCTCGTCCATCCGCGGTTATGTCTTTAATTCCACGTCGGGGAACGAGAGCCGTTATATAGACAATCAACCAACACCCTGGCATAAGTGTTTCAATCTTTTAACTCGTCGATCATCGGGCAAGACTGAAGCAGTCGATCAGGATTGAATAACCTCAGTAAATGAAGGTGATGGCTCTTGGAGTAATCCCGATCGTTGCCATCTTGCTGTTGATATTCTCGGACTATCCGTTGAATCTTGGATGATAAGTCTTTATGATTATTGTTGGCCAAAATATATGCTGAGCCGAAGGCGAGCCGTCAAGCGGGTCCGGGCGCAACGCCGGTAGGGGTCCGGGGCCCCACAGTCCCGGTGGCGATTGACCTAACCGGTTAGGTCGAAAATGCGGGCACCGTACGATTTTTTCGATTTCGGAAGATGGAGCCTTTTCTAAAACAATCAGAAAAATGCATTTTTTCTTAAAATGACCTTGTCTCGGGTCGATGTGCAAGACTTTAGAAATGACTAGTAATTCGGGTCAGTATTTCTGGAAAAGTTGGTTTGAAGCAGGTCGACCTGGAGATCTTCAGAGGAGTTGGTCGACCTGGAGAGCTTCAGACGAGTCGGTCGATCCGAAGTCGGTAGACCTGGACTTGAACATCGTTACGACGATGGCTGTTCGAACTGATCTCACCTCGACCCATGACCTGCTCTAGGGCAAACTACATACTAGGAGCTTTCCAAAGTGCAATTCCTACTGGATGGTTCTCTGGTTGGGTCGATGTCGACCCAGGAAGGGTCAACCCGACTGGGGTCGAACCCAGAACTGGAAAAAATAGTTTTTTATGCAGATGTTGCTGAATATGACTGAAAATAGGATTTTGTCTTGGACTTGGTGATCCAAAAGTTGAGAAAAACCCTTAAGACGTTGAAAATTCATTTCTCAGTGAAAGCACCAAACTGTTGACGCCAAAAAGTGGTCATCAACGGCCAAAAGTCGAATTTGAGCATGATATATGAAGAAATATCAGATAAAGCGAGAAAAAGCAAGAAAAAGAAAGACAACAGCGTTTTTATAGTGGTTCGGCGTTAACGAGCCTACATCCACTTTATAATCTCATAATAATGTCATAAAGTCGGAGATACAATGAATGAGATCGTCAGGATCTCCATTACCTAGTCGTTTTTGGGGAGTATAACAAGTATTTCATGATGAAAGTGGTTGGCAGCTATGATTGAGTCATGCATGGGCCAAAGAGTTAGGCTCTAATCTGAGCTGAAGAAGATGATCCCCTCTTTGTTGTATTGTTTGGTGTATTTATAGGCAGTAGGCTTCAATAATTGGAGTTGCCATGTGTCAGTTGATTCATGTGAATAACAGATGATGGAGCTGAGTCTTGATTACATGGAGAAGTTCCCTCTAATATGTGGCAGCATAAACGTAGCTAGATCCGAGTCCATAGGCTTTAGAATAGGAAGTTGGACCAAGTACGTAGGCTATTAAATAGATCTCATGACCAAGTCATTGCTGTAATGTAAGCTGATCTCAAGACCATCGAGCCCAGGTATTTCGGGCTGAAGTGCTTCTATCCAAGAGCCCTTGAGCCAAGAAGCTTTAAGCCATAAAAGTCCAGGCTTGTCCAAGCCCATGCTCGAGCCCTGAGCGATCCTGTGATGGGTTCATGGGTTGACGGCCTTGCCAAAAGGCGGGTCAACACATACCTTATGCTTATCTTTTGTTATCATGTTATCCCTGTTATCACAGCTTTGTCTTATATTAAGTTTATTCATGTCATGTTGCTTTTGCCTATTTATATGCTGAAAGTCACTGGACTTACCAGACTTATGTCTGACCTAGTTTTGTTTCGCCTCTTTTCTTCCGTCCTCCCCCCCAAGGTTCACAGGGAGGAAATGTTACCACTTAGCTCAGTTTTCCTTCCAAGCTCGATGATAGTCGATGTATTACTTTGGACTCTCTCTTCCACTGCTATGGCTGGTTCACTTTTTATTGGGGGATATCATTGTTATTTTTATGCTTCTTTTATACATAGAAGTTTTTGAATCAAGACAGAAGTTCTATGTATTACTTTTAAGTATGATTGAGATAACTGTTGTAAAAGCTTGACTGAACCATATTGTTTATAAAATGACTTTATTTTCCGCTGCTTTATTTGTCTGTCTTGTAATTTATCTGCATCTTTTACCTAAACTGCTCCACGAAAGTTAAGGCATTCCCTTTGTGAGTGACCTTAACGGAGGTGGGGTGTTTCAGGCGTAGCGTATCGGAAGTTGTTGTGGAGTTGATTCAAACCTAACGTGGAACGAGAAATTAGATGGAATACAATGTAAGCATGACAGAAACGTGGATTACACACGACCGTTGTTTTTTTCAACGGGAGGAGGAGTCAGAAATAAAGGTATGGTAGGAGATTATGTGGGAGCAGTTGTGCCAAATTCATTTGGTACGAATGCAGAATTATTTTGGTGTTATTTAGTGTGACAGCCCACGTTCGTTAATGTCACTCACAAAGGGAATGCATTAAGTTTCTTGAAGCGTTTTTGGTAAACAGACATAGAATATTACAAGACAGATATAAAATTTTGCATCGTAATAAAAACAACAACTTTATTAATCATAAGATACCATGGTCCAAAACATCACTTGTCTGAAACATAAAAACCCATTACAACATAAAAGCTGCTATCTTGTACTTCAAAAATATCAGAGTAAGTAAAAGATGTAAAATTCTCCAAGAACAAAATATAGCCATAGAAACAAGGATAGGAGCTTGAGCCCTACATGTCAGCAGATCTAGCAAAAGTCAGGAGAATCACGGTCAAGCCTGAGCGTTTCCTCCCAGAGATCCTTGGGGGGGGGGGGGGGCAGAAACGGAAGAAAGAAGGAGAAACAAAAAGGGTCAGACATAAAGTATGGCGAGTCTAGTTACTTTTAACCTGTAAATAAATGAAAGTAACATGATAGGCATATTAAGTGGATAAGAGAGATCATTAAATAAATGGCAGGTGTGATAAGGCAGACAGGATAGGGTATATATATACTTCTAATGATAACTCTGCACTATTACTAGTATAACTAGAATGAGATGATCCCTTCCACTACAAGTTGGTAGACTTAGGCCATACGTCCAAGTGTACCCTAACCACTACCCTAATCGATCGACTCCCTACCACGTAGGTACCCTGTGCCAGCCCCACAGTAGGAGGTATCACTTCCTAAAGTGGCAACCCTTCATTTCCCAAGATGTGCACAACCATATCGACTGGTGTCACGGTCGTATTATCCCCCTCTGTCCGGCTCATGCACGCACATGGCCCGGTCGGTTTGTGCCGCCCACACCATCCTTTACGTTTGGATCTCTTATAATCAGTCTAGTAAGCGTGCCCCTTCTCTGACCTAGTTCGGAGTATATACTTGATACCAACTCCGGGTTACTGGATGAAACGGGTCCCACACAATATGATACAAGATCTCCCTCTTGTCTTGTATCCCCTACTAGGTTTTCACTGACTATGTATACCCCTAGGTTTCTTTAATTACATAGCCTTATTTATTTCTATAAGTTATGCTTACCCTAGAAGGTGTCTTTAGTTACATAACTTTATTATTTCCACTAGTTATGTATACCACTAGGTGTCTTTAATTACATAAGCTTACTGGGTTAAGTTTGTGGGACTATATAAATATTACCCACCCCCTCAGATTTACTTAACCCACCCCCTTTACTTAATCAAGTTTACTTAACCCTAAAATAAGTCTAAGTTCACACAATCCCTACGAATTAGATTTGGTTAAGTAGTCCAGTTCTTTATCATGTCCATTTATGGTTTCATAATGGGCCAAACATCCCACATTAGGCCTACAACATGTGGATGCTGGATATGCCGGTCGGGTCCGGGCAGACTTATTCAATAGTTGAGCCTAACCTCATGTCATAGCCCTATTCGTATTTACGTACGTAGACCTCCCACATTAGGTTCAACATTAGTGGCTGCTGGATATGTCGGTCGGGTCCGAGCAGACTTACACCACTAATGCAACCTAACCTCGTGTCATAAGTACAATTACAATTCCTAATTGTAATTACTAAACATTCCATTTTTAATTAATTAGTCAATTAATTAAGCCTTTCCTTTTATAGGTGTCAATACCTATTTTACCCAATACTTTGTATTACATGTCCAAAATTGTTCATAATCAAATTATGCCATTTTTAACCCTTTTTCCCCCGTTCCTTAACTAGCGCCCTCACAAAATTGGCAGCATGCCTAGGCTAGACAATAGCCTAGTCATGAATGATAATATGGAAAATAATAGGAATATGACTAAAATGATCATCTTGGCATAAACATAAACTAGTATGATAATAAGGTGAACATACATACTGGCATGGACATGAAATTGTCATCATGACAAGGTGATAATTTAGATCACATAAAATAGATCTAACATGATAACATAAGGTGACTATTTAGATCACATAAAATAGATCTAACATGATAACATAAGGTGACAATATAGATCACGTAAAATAGATCTAACATGATAACACAAGGTGACAATTTAGATCACATAAAATATATCTAACATGACAACATAAGGTGACAATTTAGATCACATAAAATAGATCTAACATGATAACACAAGGTGACAATTTAGATCACATAAGATAGATCTAACATGATAACATAAGGTGACAATTTAGATCACATAAAATAGATCTAACATGACAACATAAGGTGACAATTTAAATCACATAAAATAGATCTAGCATAATTAAAGATTTAGATCTACATAAAATATCCACATGATAATTAGATCTAACATAATTAAAGATTTAGATCTACATAAATTAGATCTAACATAATTATAGATTTAGATCTATATAAACTATTCACATGATAATTAGATCTAACATAATTAAATATTTAGATCTACATTAAAATAGATCTAACATAATTAAAGATTTAGATCTACATAAAATATCCACATGATAATTAGATCTAACATAATTAAAGATTTAGATCTACATAAAATGGATCTAACATAATTAAAGATTTAGATCTGCATAAAATGTCCACCTAATAATTAGTTCTAACAAATAAATCTATCATAACATATCATAAGATATGATAATATCATAGAATAGATCTATCATGTCACAACATAAAACATGATAATAACATAGAATAGATTTATCATGTCATAACATAAAACATGATAATAGCATAGAATAGATCTATCATGTCATAACATAAAACATGATAATAACATAGAATAGATTTATCATGTCATAACATAAAACATGATAATAACATAGAATAGATTTATCATGTCATAACATAAAACATGATAATAGCATAGAATAGATTTATCATGTCATAACATAAAACATGATAATAACATAGAATAGATTTATCATGTCATAACATAAAACATGATAATAACATAGATCCAAATCATAGTCTTTCATAATTCACTTTTATTTATTTAAACCTAAAAATAACTATACTCACAAGGATTGGATTTATCAGAATAGAAGGATAAAACTGAAACTTGAATCTCAAAATTTGATTTGCAAAACTGATAATTGAAGAAAGCAGATCCGCCTTAATTCGCACTCCAGCAGAGTTTGGCCGCCATTGTTTCTTTGTGAAGAAAGCAATGGAATTGAGGTGATTTTATAGCCGCTAGGTTTCAGAAATCGAATTGCCACCTCAGCCCTAAAAAGGGATTGGGTATTGGGTCGCTATCCACTTGAAAGAGGCCCGAATACCAAAAACATCTATCATTCATAACTTCTTCATACTTTATCCGTTTTAAGCAAACCAAGTGTCTATACTGACCAGAATTTCGAGACAGACGTAATGACGTAATCAGTTTTCTTTAATACTTAATTTAAATTAGTTATTCTTTAATTTATCCTCTTTGATGATAACACAATTATGGGGTGTTACATTCCCCCTACTTAAAGGTTTTCGTCCTCAAAATCTCGAAGTTGGGAAGAATGCATATCCTACCATCCATTATCCATCTACTCACCCATCAATCACTAACATCCATTGTCCTAAAGGATTTCTAATGATTTCATGAATATGTGCAAAGGTGTGTGTATATGTCCTTACACTAATGCGAAGATCAGGCGGTCTACTGATTCAGTCGACCTCCTTAATTCAATGTATGTTAGTGCCATTAATCCAACATGTATGCAATAATCCTATTATATCATGTAAGTTCTATATATGTGCACAATCATCCGTCCAAATGCAACATTCATATGATGATACATTCAATTTCTTCCATAGAGAAAAAAAATGCACACACATCTATATGCAGTATGAGAGTGATTGAGCCGATCTAGTGCCTAATGTGTGTGTATATGCATCCACAGGCAACCACTAGCAAGCACTTGCATCCATCAAACATAACATGTCTCAAACACATGTTTACAATCATGGGATTTCCTACCTAAAGGTCGAAGACTCGATCGATAGGATATACTCAGATGATAGAAGAAAATGCGAATAAAAGCTTTGGAAAAAAGAAGTTAAGGACTTAGTCCCAAAATGGAAAGGGTATGAAGCGTGATCTTTGTCTTCAGTCTCCCAAGTCGCATCCTCGCTGTCTTCTCACTATTGCACTTTTATTAACCTAACCTCTCTGTTGCGCAGTTTCTTAACCTCTGATCCAAGTATGCAAGTCGGAACTCATCCAATCATTGCTTCCTTCTCTACATTCACTTCCTTACGCAAGTTTGGCTCCACTACCTCAAACTCTATACATTTTATCGCCGCTTGGATGAATAGTCATCTTAGAATGATGGGTTGCCTCAAGGACTGTCTTCAATAGATTTCCCATCCTGATGTGATTCACCTATCAAACCTCTTCTAAGTAGCTCCCCTACTTGCTTACTCAGCTCCCACCTTTCCCTTGGAGCCATATGGCGCACTGGCAATGCAACTGGCTTTGCATTGTCCACCAGATATATACGAAAGTCGATCTCACGCCTTGGAGGTAAACCCCGAACCTCATCAAAAACATCGGAAAAATCCCGGACTACTGCAACAGATTGCAAATCGTCGAAATATGCATCAAGAGACTCTAGGAAACTAAGCATAATCGACCCTTTTGGGTCACATGAAACCACGAGGGTTCTCCCATGACAACTCAGAATCCTAACAACCCTCTTTTCACAATCCAGAATGGCACCATACGTGGTAAGCCAATCCATTCCTAGAATCAACCCATAGCCCATAAACCCAAGCACATATGCATCACATTCAAATTCGACGCCTAACATAGATATTTTCAAACCCCGACAAATCATAGATAAATGAGCTGAACCACCAATGGGGTTTGAGATAACTACGGGATCCATTACCATACTAGTAATTAAGTGCGGAGATTCAACTACAGAACTTGATATAAATGAGTGTGAAGTGCCAGAATCAAAAAGAGTTCTAATGGGGTAACTGGAAAGAGAAATCAATCCTTCCACAGAAACTTTCCTACCTAGATCTGGAGCACTGCCAAGAGAGCATTCGCTTGCCCTCCAGAGGTTCTTGTCCTTGTTTCTTCGGGCAATACTTAATATGATGCCCAACCTCTCCACAAACAAAGCAAGCATTCTACCTTTTCCTGCAGTCCTTAGCTAAGTGACCCTCTCGCCCACAACTATGGAACTTCCTCTTATCTTTAACCTTATCATTCTTTCACCTTTCTTTTGTTGTTGTTGTTGTTGCTGTGTTGTCCATTCTTGGGCCACACCTTCTCATTTTGCGTTACCTCCTCAGCCTTTCCTTCCTTCTTTTCTCCCTTGTCTTCCTCATGCATTAGGGCCATATCAACAAGATTTTCAAAAGTGGCTCCCATTGGGATATGGGACATGGCTAACCCATGAAGTGGTTCATTTAGCCCTTTAGCAAACTGCAAAGCCTTCTTATGCGGCGTATCCACCAATTCTAACCCGAACCTTGCTAGCTGGTTGAATTTGTTCACATACTCTTTCATCGTCAAATTCCCGTGTTTGAGTGCTAAGAACCTCTCCATATGCATGCTTCTCTCAGCTTGGGAAAGAAATTTCATTTCAAATCTTTATCTAAAATCTTCCCAAGTTTCCACCGGGCATCCATCTTGGGTAACCTCCCACCAGAATGAGGCTTCATCTTTCAGTAGCCAATCAGCTAACTGAATCTTCCTTCTATCTTCTAACTCAAAGATTATGAACAAATCCTCGGTCTCCTTGAGCTAATTCCGTGCCTCTACGAATGTCTTGTTCCCATGGAATGACTTCACTACCATAGCGCGTAAGTCTTTGTAGATCTTAGCGAAATTATCTGCTCTTGGAGGAGCAAGAGGAGGAGGAATGACTGGTGGAGCTGGGGGAGGCGCCGTGGCCTCCAGATACCTGCGGAACCATCCGGGAATCGTAACGCCCTCTGGGATATTAGGAATGTTTGGTTCCCCAGACATGCTGAAAAGAAAAAGGAAGAGATTCAGACAAAGGATCAGATATTACATATGGCGTTTTGGGGAATGTTTTTCAAAATAGACTTCTCTTTTTTAAAATACTTTCTTTTAAAACCTTTTTGAAAATAAATTTCAAAAACTTTTATTTAATTTGGTAACCTTCAGCTCTGATACCAAGTGTGACACTCCACGTCCGTTAATGTCACTGACAAAGGGAATGCATTAAGTTTCGTGAAGCGTTTTTGGTAAACAGACAAAGATTATTACAAGATAGATATAAAATTTTGCAGTGGAATAAAAAAACAACTCATTTAATCATAAGATACCGTGGTCCAAAACATCACTTGTCTGAAACATAAAAACCCATTACAACATAAAAGCTATTGTCTTGTACTTCACAAATATCAGAGTACATAAAAGAAATAAAATTCCCCAAGAAAAAATATAGCCATAGAACCAAGGATAGGAGCTTGAGCCGTACATGTGAGCAGCTCTAGCAAAAGTCCGCAGAATCATGGTCAAGCCTGAGCGTTTCCTCCCTGAGAACCTGGAGGGGGGAACGGAAGAAAGAAGGAGAAACAAAAAGGGTCAGACATAAATTCTGGCGCGTCTAGTTACTTTTAGCCAGTAAATAAATAAAAGTAACATGATAGGCATATTAAGTGGATAAGAGAGATCATTTCATAAATGGCAGGTGTGACAAGGCAGACAGGATAGGGTATATATACTTCTAATGATAACTCTGCACTATTACTAGTATAACCAAAATGAGATGATCCCTTTCACTACAAGTTGGTAGACTTAGGGCATACATCCAAGTGTACCCTAACCACTACCCCAATCGATCGGCTCCCTACCCCGTAGATACCCTGTGTTGGCCCCACAGTAGGAGGTATCACTTCCTAAAGTGGAAACCATTCATTTCCCAAGATGTGCAAAACCATATCTACTGGTGTCACGGTCGTCTTGTCCCCCTCTGCCCGGCTCATGCACGCACATGGCCCAGTCGGTTTGCACCGCCCACACCGTCCTTTACGTTTGGATCTCTTACAATCAGTCCAGTAAGCGTGCCCCTTCTCCGACCTAGTTTAGAGTATATACTTGATACCAACTCCGGGTTACTGGATGAAACGGGTCCCACACAATATGATACAAGCTCTCCCCCTTGTCTTGTATCCCCCACTAGGTTTTCACTGACTATGTATACCCCTAGGTGTCTTTAATTACATAGCCTTATTTATTTCTATAAGTTATGCTTACCCTAGAAGGTGTCTTTAGTTACATAACTTTATTATTTCCACCGGTTATGTATACCACTAGGTGCCTTTAATTACATAACCTTACTAGGTTAAGTTTGTGGGCCTATATAAATATTACCCACCCCCTCAGATTTACTTAACCCACCCCCTTTACTTAATCAAGTTTACTTAACCCCAACTTAAGTCTAAGTTCACACAATCCCTATGGATTAGATTTGGTTAAGTAGTCCAATTCTTTATTATGTCCATTTATGGTTTCATAATGGGCCAGACCTCCCACATTAGGCCTACAACATGTGGATGATGGATATGCCGGTTGGGTTCGGGCAGACTTATTCCACAGTTTGGCCTAACCTCTTGTCATAGCCCGATTCGTATATACGTACTTAGACCTCCCACATTAGGTTCAACATTAGTGGCTGCTGGATATGCTGGTCGGTCCGGGCAGACTTCCACCACTAATGCAACCTAACCTAGTGTCATAAGTACAATTACAATTCCTAATTGTAATTACTAAACATTCCATTTTTTAATTAATTAATTAATTAAGCCTTTCCTTTTGAAGGTGTCAATACCTATTTTACCAAATACTTTGAATTACATGTCCAAAAATGTTCATATTCAAATTATGCCATTTTTATCCCTTTTTCCCCCGTTCCTTAACTAACGCCCTCACAAAATTGGCAGCATGACTAGGCTAGACAATAGCCTAGTCATGAACGATAATAGGGAAAATAATGGGAAAGTGACTAAAATGATCATTTTGGCATAAACATAAACTAGTATGATAATAAAGTGAACATACATACTGGCATGAACATGAAATTGTCATCATGACATGGTGATAATTTAGATCACATAAAATAGATCTAACATGATAACATAAGGTGACAATTTAGATAACATAAAAAATATCTAACATGATAACATAAGGTGACAATTTAGATCACATAAAATAGATCTAACATGATAACACAAGGTGACAATTTAGATCACATAAAATAAATCTAACATGACAACATAAGGTGACAATTTAGATCACATAAAATAAACCTAACATGATAACATAAGGTGAGAATTTAGATCACATAAAATAGGTCTAACATGACAACATAAGGTGGCAATTTATATCACGTTAGATAGATCTAACATGATAACATAAGGTGACAATTTAGATCACATAAAATAGATCTAACATGACAACATAAGGTGACAATTTAGATCACATAAAATAGATCTAACATGATAACACAAGGTGACAATTTAGATCACATAAAATAGATCTAACATGATAACATAAGATGACAATTTAGATCACATAAAATAGATCTAACATGACAACATAAGGTGACAATTTAGATCACATAAAATATATCTAACATAGTTAAAGATTTAGATCTACATAAAATATCCACATGATAATTAGATCTAACATAATTAAAGATTTAGATCTAACATAACTAAATATTTAGATCTACATAAACTATTCACATGATAATTAGATCTAACATAATTAAAGATTTAGATCTACATTAAATAGATCTAACATAATTAAAGATTTAGATCTACATAAAATATCCACATGATAATTAGATCTAACATAATTAAAGATTTAGATCTACATAAAATGGATCTAACATAATTAAAGATTTAGATCTACATAAAATGTCCACATGATAATTAGATCTAACAAATAAATCTATCATAACATATCATAAGATATGATAATAGCATAGAATAGACCTATCATGTCATAACATAAAACATGATAATAGCATAGAATAGATATATCATGTCATAACATAAAACATGATAATAACATAGAATAGATTTATCATGTCATAACATAAAACATGATAATAGCATAAAATAGATTTATCATGTCATAACATAAAACATGATAATAGCATAGAATAGATTTATCATGTCATAACATAAAACATGATAATAGCATAGAATAGATTTATCATGTCATAACATAAAACATGATAATATCATAGATCCAGATCATAGTCTTTCATAATTCACTTTTATTTATTTAAACCTAAAAATAACTACACTAACAAGAATTGGATTTATGAGAATAGAAGGAGAAAACTGAAACTTGAATCTCAGAATTTGATTTGCAAAACTGATAACTGGAGAAAGCAGATCCGTCTTAGTTCGCACTCCAGCAGAGTTTGGACGCCATTGTTTCTTTGTGAAAAAAACAATGGAATTGAGGTGATTTTATAGCCGCTAGGTTTCATAAATCGAATTTCCACCTCAGCCCTAAAAGGGGATTGGGTAATGGGCCGCTATCCACTTGAAAAAGGCCCGAATACCCAAAAACTTCTATCGTTCATAACTTCTTCATACGTTATCTGTTTTACGCAAACCAGTTGTCTATCCTAACCAGAATTTCAAGACGAACGTAATGACATAATCAATTTCCCTTAATTCTTAATATTACATTAATTATTCTTTAATTTATCCTCATTAATGTTAACACAATTACGGGGTGTTACATTAAGCAGGAAGGGACGCAGACCATGGTATGTTAAATGCGAGTTAAGAAAGGGAATTCCATCTCGCTGTTTTGAATCAGAGGGAAAAAATGGTGACATTGCAGTTGCAGAGAGGAGGAATTAAACTGCGAGTAAGATGGGGGGAACGGTTAGATTAAAACAAAAGAGATAGGACTGCATAGAGAAGGTGGTATTTTGAAATGGTACGATTTTAGAGTTTCCAGATCAGTGGCTATGATATCCTGTTTTCTATTAAAAGTAATTGTAACAACCCGAATTTCGATAACATGTTAAAATAAGAAAACAAGGCAGAATTAAATTTTAAAATAAGAATCAGGGAAAACGGGTTGCGCCATTGCGTTCGTCTCAGAATTCTACATGAAATAGAGTCCGAGTTTTCGAAAATCGGAGTCCGGATGAAGAAGTCATGGCCTTCGGAAGATTCAGCAGATTTCAGGCAGCACTGTACCAGAGGGTCGACCTACCCCCCCAGGTCGACCATAGGGTCGACCTACCCCCCAGGTCGACCATAGTGTCGACCTCCCCCCTTACAGGTCGACTTGGTCGTCATGTTTCGCCCCAGAACCCATTTTTGAGGCCCGGTACGTGTTTTGATGGTCCGGATTGATTCTAGGGTTAATCTAAGGGCCTAAACTTGTTGCTACACCTATAAAAACACCCTTAGACCTAACCTAATTGATATCAAATCATTCTTACACCTCAATGCTGCTGGAATCCCTCTTGATCATGGCCGCCACCTCTAATAAATTTCCTAAGCTTTCATACACAATCCAATTCGAAGATTAAGGCTTCTACAATGATTCAAGACAATAAATCAACAACGTCACTACAACATTCTACAACAAATTCAGTTCTTAATTCATTAGCCATGCTCTGTAAGTAATAGTTACTTTTAGATCTAAATATTTAATTATAATATGGCCATGAAATAAATTGGAATTGGATCTAAGTATGTTTATCGATTCAGATCTATTTCTGTTGAATCTTGAGTTTTGAGACTTGTTTATCTTTATTCTCATGCCAAGTTTATGATCTATTCAGCAGTTTTCTTGATTCGTAATGATGTTATCACCAAGTTGTAATATTTATGCCTATCATGATGATTTATGCTGTTTTCTTTCTGATCTTGTTCTTATTGCAACTTCTACCTCCCCCTATTTATTTTATTTTGATGAACCTTGGTCAATTTCGGACCTAGGCCTAAACCGCGATTTGCGTACGGTTGAATACGGGGGAATATTGGGATAATACCTATTTGGATATATGTGTTTGGTGGAATTGATGGCATAACATAAAAATTGGATATTTGGGTATTATTACCATTAACATGAAATTGAATATTTGGGTATTATCATTATAATAGTAATTGCAAGAATGGGGATTGGCATATATAATTTGACATGGATCTTGATATATGTAATATGACATGGATCTTGATATATGTAATTTGGCTAGAACTCGTTATGGGTAAATTGGTGTAAACATGTTATACATGTAATTTTGGGTATAAAACTGGATCTATGTAAATTGAGCATAGCTTTGTAAACATGTAAATCATGAATCTTGACGTATTTAAAGCGGCATGAAACTTGGTATATGTGTAAATTGGCATTAAATTGGCATACATGTAAAACAGCATGAATTGAACATATGTAAATTTAGTATGAATTGGGCATATGTAAAAGTGACATGTAACCTAGAACTTGGGCATATGTTAATTATGTAAAATTTGGAATAGAAACATATGTGATAATTTATGACTTGGAGAATGTTTAATATGAACGCGCCTAAGTTGGGTTTTGGGTAGTTGGTATGTATTGGACATCTAGAAGGCATGTAAGCATGCTTATGAACTTGAAACAGGAATTGGTTATGAATATGAATCATTAACTTGATAATAGGCATAAGTGAAAACATGAAACTTGACATGAAACTCGCCATGAAACTAGACACGAACTTGACATGAAACTTGAACATGGACATGATATTAGAATGAACTTGAAAATGGCCAACTCGAGGTTGGGTTGAGTTTGCAGTGTAAATCTTCCCGGAACCGCCCGGCGAATCCAGTGACTACAAACAATAGGATCCAATGTGGGTAGTTGGTCATATCGCGCTTAAGACCCGAGGTTAGATTAGGTTGTGGTGTAAATCTGCCCGGAACCGCCTGGCGAATCCAGTGGCCACAACAACTAGTCTAATGTGAGAGGTTGGGGTGCATTAATGAATTAATGCCACATGATAGGGTTAAGTCATGAACCGCTTGAATATACTTAGCCAATTTGACACGATGACTTGATAGGGTTAAGTAATGAACCGCTTGAATATACTTAACCAATTTGAAACGATGATTTGGTAGGGTTAAGTCATGAACCGCTTGGATATACTTAACCAATTTGACATGATGATTTGGTAGGGTTAAGTCATGAACCGCTTGGACATACTTAACCAATTTGACACGATGATTTGGTAGGGCTAAGTCATGAACCGCTTGAATATACTTAACCAATTTGACACGATGACTTGATAGGGTTAAGTCATGAACCGCTTGAATATACTTAACCAATTTGACACGATGACTTGATAGGGTTAAGTCATGAACCGCTTGAACATACTTAACCAATTTGACACGACGATTTGGTAGGGTTAAGTCATGAACCGCTTGAACATACTTAACCAACTTGACACATGATTCGTAGGGCTAAGTCATGAACTTGAACAACAACACTTAGCCAATTTGACATGACACATAGACGGGTTAAGTCACGAACTTGAATAACCACACTTAACCAACTTGACATGCTAGACTGATAGGGTTAAGTCTCGAATTTAAATGACAACACTTAACCTGCTGGACGGAAACCCTAGTTACAAGGTCCTTTTCAGCAGTAACCCACTAGATGTATCATGGTACCCTGGAACTAGGCAGGGTGAGGCACGATTACTGGGCTGATTGTAAGCGACCAGAATGACGGCTGAGTTGGTGCGCCATTATAGGTTCAGGCAGACTACGGTCGTGCACGTAGCCTGGAGTTGAAAAAGCAGGCATTGGGCACCAGTAGGTTTACACTGTGCGTGCTTGATTCATGTCGGTGGTTGGCACCCTAGGGCTTGATACACCCTATGGTGGACCTAGCACAGGTGACTACATTCGTGATAGGGATGTATGACACAGACACATGAACGAGATAGGACTTGTAGGGAGCCGATCGATTAATAGATCAATTCGTGGGACCAAGTAATGGGTCATTTCATGACATTGGGCAAGGGATCATTTTATAGTCAACACATGACACGGGTTGGGATACTAGTACGGGTGGTGCAGTGCAAATAGATATCATAAAAATACTTTAATGGTGAAGCAGAGAAATCTTGCGATTCTTGATAGAAATCTCGCGAATTTATATTTAGTTTATCTTGAATGGGAACCTTGCGATGTTATACTTGACAAAAATCATATGAGGTTATTCTTAGTTATCTTTCCTGTAGCTTATCTTGTCATCATGCTTATGTTTACTTTCAGTTTATTCATGCCATGTTATCTTTACCTGTTTCTATGCTGAAAGTCACTAGGACTTACTCAGTCTTTATGACTGACCCGTTTTGTTTCGCCTCTTTTTCTTCCGCTTCCCCCCCAGGTTCGCAGGGTGGGGATACAGCTTAGTTCGGATCTTACCAAGCTCCAAGGCTCTTTCTTGTACGTCTTGGATTTCTCTTGGCTATAGCTTGCTTTGCTTTATTGGGGAATACTACAACTTATTTTATGCTTCTTTGCTTTTGAGCAATACAGATATTTTAACTATGTAATTGGGTATTGGAAGTTGATGGGCTTTTATTGTAAACAATTATATTTAATAAATGATTTGAAGTACTTCCACTTTACTTTCCGCTGTTTTATATATGTCTGTCTTGTAATATTTCTGTTCCAGTACCCATAATGCTCCATTGAAGTTAAGGCATTCCCTTTGTGAGTGACCTTAACGGATGTGGGGTGTTACATTTGGTATCAGAGCAGAAGGTTACCAGACTGGGCAAAATATTTTAAAAACCTTCTGAAATTATTTTCAAAACGTTTACAAAGAAGCATTTTTCTAAGAAAAGTTTTGTTTTACGAAAGGCATATTCCCCAAAGCCATATGCACTATCTTTTGATTCTCTCCTTGAGTCTCTTCTCTCTTTCTTTTTCACCATAGTTTGTAGACATACAACACATGTCGGAGGGCAAAGTAGTGCCCAACCTCCATCTGTAGCCGCAGTAGTTTTACTTGCGACTAATCTTATTCCAAGCTTTGTAGGGTTGCCGTGCGATGAAGGTAGCTTTTGAGAAACTTGTCAATAAGCTATACAAGGAGAGTAAGAACGAGAATAAAGGACACAAGCCTAAGGACGAGAAACTTGTTATGGCTTAATCCACTAAGGAGGAAAAGGTGAAAGGCAAGAGGCCAAAGTGAAAGAATAATAAAACCCATGACAAGAAAGAACACCGTTGGTATGGTAAAAAGGGATATGTAGTTAAGTATTATAGGGCAAAGAACAAGATCGTTGAGAGGGCAATTGTATGCTCTCACTACTAGCGTACCTAAGAGAGGTGGTAACGTTTCTGTTAAAGGTTCAGCTTTTCTTTTCTATCATCCCACTAGAACTTTGTTTTTTTTGTACATCGCATCCTTTTAATTCTACTTCGATAGTTGAGTCTCTACACCTTAGTACTAGCGTAGTAGAGGATCCCATTTTTGTCTCAAATCCTGCTGGGGAATCGGCTCATTTATTCATGACTTGTTTGGATTTGAGAATGTCTATGCTAAGTGTTGAGTTTAGAAGTAATGCTTATGTTTTTGGGCTATGGGTTGATTCTAGGGATGGAGTGGTTATCCAGTAATGGTGCCATGCTCGATTATGAAAAGAGGGTAGTTAGACTCTTAACTTGCCTCGGTAATGCCCTCGAAGTCTAGTGTAATCCTTAGGATTCTGTCATGCTTAGTTACCTAGAATCTCTTGATATATTTATTGATCCGCTCGAGTAGTGTTTGCCACTAAGGCTAATGGTTCATTTCGCTTATGCATGAGTTATAGAAAATCACCTTAGTAAGTACATTTGGCAACATGGTTGGCATTTGTTTGTTTTCAAGAGATAGTTCTTCTGCGTGGAATACCTTATAGTGAGTAAACGAGATCCAGGATTCACTAGTGAATTTTGGAGAGCTTGCATGAAACCATGAGTACGCAGTTATGTTTAAGCCGAGTATACTAGAAGAAGAATAAGTAAAAGTGGAACGAGAGGCAACAGCAGAATGAGTTCCAACTCATATTTTGGAAACAAGAATTAAGAAGCTACGAAATTGTGAAGTCAAAGATGGTGAAAGCACAATGGAGTTAAGCTCAAGGAAATGCGACTCAGAAGATCGAAGACTAGATACGCATATCATATCTCTTTTTAAGAGTATATCCTTGATCCCTCTTTTCCTGTAGAGCTTATTTGCATGCTATCTTTCAAGTATATCCTCTCGGTCCTATTCTCAATCCCATTTCTATTAGAAACCCCATAGAGAGCATGACTCGTCTGTTAGTAATACATTTTGGGGCTTGAGGGTGTCCGTTGGGTTGGCTAAACTCTTTGGGTTTTATAGGATACGGGTTGGTTTTAGGAAGGGATTTCCTTGTGACCTAAAAGGAGTCCATCATGCTTAGTTTCCTAGAATCATATATATTGGTTGGGTTGAGTAATTCTTTGGGTGTAAGCCTGATGTTGATTTCGGTCTTCGGGGCTGATGCTTAGGGGGTTCTTCTCCAAATCAGTATATATATGACATAGATTTCCAGTTTTGACATTGCCTAATGGGCACAAGGTTTTTACTTGCTTCTATCATTCGGCTATACCTTTAGGTATGAACAATTGGGTGTAAACATGTGTTTAAGACATGTTATGATTGATGGTTGCAAGTGGCTGCAAGTGGTTGCTAGTGGTTGCTCGTGGAGGCATTTACACATTAGGCACTAGATCGGCTCAGTCACCTTTCATATTGCATATGCATGAGTGTTTATACTTGTTAATGGATGAATTTGAATGTGTTATCATGTGGATGTTGCATATGGATGGATGTTTGTGCACACATGTAGTGTTATTGTGACTAGGACTATTTGCATACATGTTGGACTCATGGCACTAGACATATTTTGCATTAAGAAGATCAATCAGGCCTGATCATTTGCATTAGACAAGGAACATATACACACACTTTCTGCATATGTTCATACAACATTAGAAATCTATTAAGGACAATGGATGCCTGTGATTGATGATTGATGATTGAGTAGATGGATGATTGGATGGTAGGACACATTCTTCTTAACTTGAAGATTTCGGGGACGAAATCCTTTAAGAAGGGGAGAATGTAACAACCCGAATTTTGATAACATGTTAAAACAAGAAAACAAGGCAGAATTAAATTTTAAATAAGAATCAGGGAAAACGGGTTGCGCCATTGCGTTCGTCTCGGAATTCTACATGAAATAGAGTCCGAGTTTTCGAAAATCGGAGTCCGGATGAAGAAGTTATGGCCTTCGGAAGATTCAGCAGATTTCAGGCAGCACTGGACCAGGGGGTCGACCATAGGGTCGACCTACCCCCCTGGTCGACCATAGGGTCGACCTACCCCCAGGTCGACCTACCCCCCAGGTCAACCATAGGGTCGACCTACCCCCCAGGTCGACCATAGTGTCGACCTCCCCCCTACAGGTCGACCTGGTCGGCCTGTTTCGCCCCAGAACCCATTTTTGAAGCCCGGTACGTGTTTTGACGGTCCGGATTGATTCTAGTGTTATTCTAAGGGCCTAAACTTGTTGCTACACCTATAAAAACACCCTTAAACCTAACCTAATTGATATCAAATCATTCTTACACCTAAATGCTGCTGGAATCCCTCTTGATCATGGCCGCCGCCTCTAATAAATTTCCTAAGCTTTCATACACAATCCAATTCGAAGATTAAGGCTTCTACCATGATTCAAGACAATAAATCAACAACGTCACTGCAACATTCTACAACAAATTCAGTTCTTAATTCATTAGCCATGCTCTGTAAGTGCTAGTTACTTTTAGATCTAAATATTTAATTATAATATGGCCATGAAATAAAGTGGAATTAGATCTAAGTATGTTTATCGATTCAGATCTATTTCTGTTGAATCTTGAGTTTTGAGACTTGTCTATCTTTATTCTCATGCCAAGTTTATGATCTATTCAGCAGTTTTCTTGATTCGTAATAATGATATCACCAAGTTGTAATCTTTATGCCTATCATGATGATTTATGCTGTTTTCTTTCTGATCTTGTTCTTATTGCAACTTCTACTTCCCCCTATTTATTTTCTTTTGATGAACCTTGGTCAATTTCGGACCTAGGCCTAAACCGCGATTTGCGTACGGTTGAATATGGGGGAATATTGGGATAATACCTATTTGGATATATGTGTTTGGTGGAATTGATGGCATAACATAAAAATTGGATATTTGGGTATTATTACCATTAACATGAAATTGAATATTTGGGTATTATCATTATAATAGTAATTGCAAGAATGGGGATTGGCATATATAATTTGACATGGATCTTGATATATGTAATATGACATGGATCTTGATATATGTAATTTGGCTAGAACTCGTTATGGGTAAATTGGTGTAAACATGTTATACATGTAATTTTGGGTATAAAACTGAATCTATGTAAATTGAGCATAGCTTTGTAAACATGTAAATCATGAATCTTGACATATGTAAAATGGCATGAAACTTGGTATATGTGTAAATTGACATAAAATTGGCATACATGTAAAACGACATGAATTGAACATATGTAAATTTGGTATGAATTGGGCATATGTAAAACTGACATGTAACCTAGAACTTGGGCATATGTTAATTATGTAAAATTTGGAATAGAAACATATATGATAATTTAAGACTTGGAGAAAGTTTAATATGAACGCGCCTAAGTTGGGTTTTGGGTAGTTGGTATGTATTGGACATCTAGAAGACATGTAAGCATGCTTATGAACTTGAAACATGAATTGGTTATGAATATGAATCATTAACTTGATAATAGGCATAAGTGAAAACATGAAACTTGACATGAAACTCGCCATGAAACTAGACACAAACTTGACATGAAACTTGAACATGGACATGACATTAGAATGAACTTGAAAATGGCCAACTCGAGGTTGGGTTGAGTTTGCAGTGTAAATCTGCCCGGAACCGCCCGGCGAATCCAGTAACTGCAAACAATAGGATCCAATGTGGGTAGTTGGTCATATCGCGCTTATGACCCGAGGTTAGACTAGGTTGTGGTGTAAATCTGCCCGGAACCGCCCAGCGAATCCAGTGACCACAACAACTAGTCTAATGTGAGAGGTTGGGGTGCATTAATGAATTAATGCCACATGATAGGGTTAAGTCATGAACCGCTTGAATATACTTAACCAATTTGACACGATGACTTGATAGGGTTAAGTCATGAACCGCTTGAATATACTTAACCAATTTGACATGATGATTTGGTTGGGTTAAGTCATGAACCGCTTGGATATACTTAACCAATTTGACACGATGATTAGGTAGGGTTAAGTCATGAACCACTTGGATATACTTAACCAATTTGACACGATGATTTGGTAGGGTTAAGTCATGAACCGCTTGAATAAACTTAACCAATTTGACACGATGACTTGATAGGGTTAAGTCATGAACCGCTTGAATATACTTAACCAATTTGACACGATGACTTGATAGGGTTAAGTCATGAACCGCTTGAACATACTTAACCAATTTGACACGACGATTTGGTAGGGTTAAGTCATGAACCGCTTGAACATACTTAACCAACTTGACACATGATTCGTAGGGATAAGTCATGAACTTGAATGACCACACTTAGCCAATTTGACATGACACGTAGACGGGTTAACTCATGAACTTGAATGACCACACTTAACCAACTTGACATGCTAGACTGATGGGGTTAAGTCTCGAATTTAAATGACAACACTTAACCTGCTGGACGGAAACCCTAGTTACGAGGTCCTTTTCAGTAGTAACCCACTAGATGTATCATGGTACCCTGGAACTAGGCAGGGTGGGGCACGATTACTGGACTGATTGTAAGCGACCAGAATGACGGCTGAGTTGGTACGCCATTGTAGGTTCAGGCGGACTACGGTCGTGCACGTAGTCCGGAGTTGAAAAACAGGCATTGGGCAACAGTAGGTTTACACTGTGCGTGCTTGATTCGTGTCGGTGGTTGGCACCCTAGGGCTTGATACACCCTATGGTGGACCTAGCACAGGTGACTACATTCGTGATAGGGTCGTATGACACAGACACATGAATGAGATAGGATTTGTAGGGAGCCGATCGATTAATAGATCGTTTCGTGGGACCAAGTAATGGGTCATTTCATGACATTGGGTAAGGGATCATTTTATAGTCAACACATGACACGGGTTGGGATACTAGTACGGGTGGTGCAGAGCAAATAGATATCATAGAAATACTTTAATGGTGAAGCAGAGAAATCTTGCGATGCTTGATAGAAATCTAGCGAATTTATACTTAGTTTATCATGAATGGGAACATTGCGATGTTATACTTGACAAAAATCATATGAGGTTATTCTTAGTTATCTTTCCTGTAGCTTATCTTGTCGTCATGCTTATGTTTACTTTCAGTTTATTCATGCCATGTTATCTTTACCTGTTTCTATGCTGAAAGTCACTAGGACTTACTTAGTCTTTATGACTGACCCATTTTGTTTCGCCTTTTTTTCTTCCGTTTCCCCCCGCAGGTTCGCAGGGTGGGAATACAGCTTAGTTCGGATCTTACCAAGCTCCAAGGCTCTTTCTTGTATGGCTTGGATTTCTCTTGGCTATGGTTTGCTTTGCTTTATTGGGGAATACTACAACTTATTTTATGCTTCTTTGTTTTTGAGCAAGACAGATATTTTAACTATGTAATTGGGTATTGGAAGTTGATAGGCTTTTATTGTAAACAATTATATTTAATAAAAGATTTGAAGTACTTCCACTTTACTTTCTGCTGTTTTATATATGTCTGTCTTGTAATATTTCTGTTCTAGTACCCATAATGCTCCATTGAAGTTAAGGCATTCCCTTTGTGAGTGACCTTAACGGATGTGGGGTGTTACAGTAATAGATAGACAAGTCTAAATGGACACAAAATGTTGACACAAAATTAAACACACAAAATCTGAACCATTAGAATTTCCCTAAATTCCACCTCACACATAAAGACAAACAAATCCTATAGTCCAGATTTTGTGCCTCTAATTTTGTGTCTCAATAGCTGCTCCTATATATATATGTATATGTATATGTATATATATATATGTACATATATATGTATATATATATATGTATATATATATCAACAATTTTGATGGTGTGCAGTTATAACTGGCCATGCTAATGATAAGTTGTTTAACTCTGATCAACGTATGTGTATGAAAGTTTTCTTTTTGTAAAAGTTCTTTGAGATATTACAAATTATCATTTCAATGTGAGATTTAGTTATTTTTCTTCTGGTTCTTTTTCTTCTATTTTATTTACCCTGTTGTTTTTCCAGCACTTTGGTGCTTGTTACATGATGTATTGGTATGGACATTAGACGATTGAAAAGGCTATTTGTAACAAAAACCTTATTTTGACTTTCACAAGGTTATTCCAACAACCATAACTCTTGCCATAAACACAAAAAAGCTGCACTTCACTCAAGCTTCGTCGTGAACTGACCGTTCATGTCCTCCACCATTGGTTCGTCGTAAATTATTTCAAGATAGTAAAATAGTCAACAAGTAAAATCCCACATGTTTCTTGATGAAATAGCAAGCAACTAATTTCAAAAAATATATCAAACAAGTAATATAAATTTTTGAATCTTGTGGAATGGGTTTTTTTTGTATAGAGAGAAAGAGAAAGGAATAATGAAATGTTAAAGTAATGATGATTACTAAGGGAAATGAATTATAATGATTTATGTGAAGTTGATATATGTACTTATAAACCCAACATAGAATTACTTAATCACTGTTAGAATTCCAATCAAATCAAAAGGCAAGTAAAAAATCAAGTTACTTTAATGGTAAGAAAACCAAAACCCACACCCTAACAACTCATCAAAATCAATCGCTCTCAAATATTAAAAAGTTTTGTTGAATAGCTTTTATTGTACTTCGCTACACAACATTCCTTTTGCATACGAGCTGCCAAGGAAAAAAATAGAAATATGATCGTGCTCAATAGCGCGACGCAATTAAAATATAACGATATATTTTATTAGTTAATTAATTCTATTAAATTTAAAAGATATAAACTTCTTCGGTAAAACTGTCAAATGACCTACTTAAATACATTCCAAATTATATATTATGAATTTTTTTTGCTAATTCATTCTATTACAAAATTTATTTTCTGTTATTCAAACTATTAATCATATATAGAATATTAACTAAGTATCAAAAATCAAAGCGGTAAATTTTTAGGTTGTTCCAATATTATCATTTAATTTTGGAAACATTTAAAAATAAAAATACAATTGTATTAACAATAACGTTTTTTTATTACATACCTTAAATTATCATTGTTGGCAACATTTTAGGTTATCGAGTAGTTAGTTTAAAAGAACTTCATCATTATAGTGGTAAACAATTAAATTATTTTTTAAATCACACATCGACAATTTCAGTGTATAAAAAAGTAATCTTTACCCATATTTCCACCTATGCATTTATAAATAATTTATCATTATTAGCAATATTTAGGAAATTAAAGGGTATTTCCAAAATACACAGTTATTTGATGGAGTTTACTTATTTGTAGAAGGGATTTAATATTATATATATATATATATATATTTGTGTGTGTGTGAGCACGCGCGTGTGTCCTTTTTACATTGAGAGAATGAATTTTATGCCTTGATTCACCTATCATAGTTATCTAGTAATTATTTAATTAGTATTCCATTAATCAAATTCAAGTTTAATATAACATTATGTTTCATCCTATTATATATTAATATAAAATTTAGCATTCTTTATAAAAAAAAGGGATTTGCTTATTTTGAACCAAAATTAGCTTAGGTTTTTGGTTAAGTTAATCACTTTTATTAAAAAAATATACACTTTATATTCAAAGTTATTGAAGAAACTTTTAAAAAATAAAGCGTACTTTTTTGAAATTATCTACACGATGTTGAATCAGACAACAAATTTTATAATACTAAATTAATATTATGTATCAATGTAATTATTCCATGTTTGTTATATTCAATGTCATAAAAGTAGAGGCTTCCAATAATTCTATACTTTCTAATAAAATTATATTAATCTATTAGAAGCAATCACTACTTGTGAGTTTTGAAATTAGAAGGACAATTGTATCCCCATGTAATTCACTCTCTTATTTCCATTTCTTACTTGTTGCTGCTAAACATTTAAAATTAAGATTAATTGACATGAATAATCTGAAGTTTAACGTGCTTTCCCATAATAATCCAAATTTTGGATTATTTATAAATAATCCAAAATTCGGGGGTGCCTTCCCCAAATGATCCCACTGACCTAATAACTTGATACAGCCGGTTTTTACTTTTTTACTTTACCAATTCCAACGTAAATTCGTTTCTTCTTCTTAATCGTTCTTCTTCCTTGCTCGACTTCAATTCTTTCTGCAATTCTTTTCTTCAATTCTTACTTTCTTTCTCGAATTCAATGAAAACTCAATCACTTTCTCCTATTTCGAGTTCATCTAGATTTGCAGAATTCCTCCTTACCTTATTGAGATTTCTCTTTCTACAATTTGTGATTCCTACAGTTAATATGCAAAATTATATGAATGGGAAAAATAATGCTAACCTTGGGAAGGACGTTGGGAATATGCTACATATGGGCAAAGAGAGAAGGATACCAAAATGTCACCAATGTCTGCAAAGTTCAAAAGATGATCTAATTCTTTGTTTTAGATGCGGATGCAAGTGGTACTACACTACTTGCTTGGCAACCTGGTACCCTGGGCAATCAAGGAAGAAATTGAAGGCAACCTTCCTATTTTCATGAAGAAAGTGATTTGGTATACAAATCAACTGTCAAAATTATTCATGAAGAAAGAGATTTGATTGAGAAAATGCAAATTTATTTGCGATAAATTTTACATGCTTGGCCCTGTACGCTAGAAAGAATACGAAGATGGAAGAAATTTCAATAGTGATTTATTGAAAACATTACTTCACGAAACTGAATGTTTTGACTAGTAGATATATTTTTCTTAATGAAGACGAATTCGACTATTTTTCCGACTATTCATACTTCGCTCGAAACAATTGCAGTGTGAGGAAAGCTCAATTTAATTTCTGTTATCATAATGCAAGACCAACTTTAGTGCAAATTAAGGGACAACCTGCTAATCAGAAAGCTACATGCTGCTCGTATTGGTTTTAGAAAAAAAGGAAGATGCCAACGCATACGACATAGTTATAGATACATGACATGTTTTTACATATGGGGACACATAGCTGATGAATTCTTTGTGAATCCAAACAAATTGGTTTAGTCGAGATAATAATATGAATTTTGTTTGATTGAGCTTGAATCGAAAAAATTGGAAGAATTGGGGAAGAAGGTTGTGTCATGTGAGAGAGAAGGGGATGAAACTGACTGTAACAAGTTAAACGGTTACCAGTATCAATATGGGAAGCCACCCCCAAACTTTGGATCGATTTTCTATAAATAATCCAAACTTGGGATTATTATGGTAAGGCGCGTTAAACTTTGGATTGTTCCTGTCAATTAATCCTTAAAATTAAACAAAACTTAGAAAGTGGATGCTCTGATCAAATATATTACTTACTTCACGCCAGTTAATAGAGATTGACATAAAGGATCCTATTTCGTGCATATTATTTATTATTCTTGAACCAGAATTAATTTTAAAAAGAAATAGTAGAATGTTAAATTAATGTAATTAAAATGAAACCGCAAGTTTAGTTGTAGTGATTCGTTAGACCCAGCTTAGCTAATTAGTTAACACATAAGGCTCTAAATTTCAACATAGAGACAATTTGTTTTTCCCTTTTTTAAATACAATTGGATAATTATACTAATGTAAGTTTTATAAAACTCTCGAACTTAAGTTATTGTCTTTCTCAAAATTATCTAGTGGCACTTATCTCAAATACAAAATAATTCTTATTTTCAAGAACTCTCATCCATACTTCGCAAACGGAGTTCACATACAACTACTTGACTTCAATCACCCATAACAACACCTTTATCTTCTCTTCCTTTGGCTGCATTTCCAAATTTTATCTTCTCATAATCACAACATGTACATTAGAAAATATATTAAGTTTCTTAGATTCTTTCATTCCACCTCGCTATCACTACCTTCTTATTTAGGGCGTGCTTCAAATTCTACGAGGCCCTAATCAAAATAACTAAATTACGTTTTATTGGATAATGATTAAAGGTGTCTATTTCTAAAAATTACACTCTTTTCCTAAAATTAAGGTTGAACATATGCAAATGTAGAGTGTATAGATTACTAAAATTGAAGAACATAGAGAAGATATTTTTGCTATATTTTTTAGCGAAGATCACAAGTTCAAATGTAGTCAAAATGAAAATGAATTTAATACAGAATAAAATAAAATAAAAGATACACGAACTACTAAAATGAATGCTATAAGAACTTAGCATCATATATACTATTATATAGGAAAACACACATTGGTTCCCTCTAGGTTACTTTGGTATTTGGACTCGGACATGCACTTACATGTTGGAAATTGTTGGATTATATAAGTTTTATTAAAAAATAGCACCAAATTTGTTTTTTTTAAGATTGCAACATTTCTAAATTCTTGATGCGATAATATTTTAAAACAATATTCTACCTTACTCCTATCATTCACTTTAGGTTAGCGGGTTAGTAATAATATTCTACCTTGTCAAACGCCATCCACAAAAGTAAATAGATAACTGGCGAAACCTCCTTGGTAACCCGCTACCCTCTACCATTTGCTCGCCTCCATCACTAACCTTTTTCATCCTTGTCTTTGCCCTCATCGCTTACAGTCAATACTATGAATTTCACAAATAAGAAGGAAGAAAGTGGCTGTTATGGTCACTCTTTTTCGCCATGGATCTTGTAAACATATAGAACGAAAATGGGTTTTGAACTACAGGAAATAAAAGAGAATCAAGACAGATTGAGATGTAGAAATGGTTAGAAGTAGAGAACACTTATTCATAAATGTGGTCAGAATGAGGAGAAGAAAAGATTTAAGAATTAAGAGGAAGAAGATAATAGGTTTAGAGGTGTTTAGACGTAATAAGAAAAATAGTAAAAGAAGAATTTTTTTTCAAACACTCAGCATAACCTTTTTAATGGACAGTCTTATCTATTTATACACATTAACATATGCAATAATATTACTATACTCAGCCGAAATTACACACATCTAAAAATACATAGCTCCATGCTCCTTTTATTTATAACTTCTGATGTCTTCATATGTTTTCATGCACCAGTGTACGCATGCACATTAATTCTGGACAGTGCTGGAGTCAATTTTATTCGTAGCAAACCTGGACATGTCTAATTCTTCAAGTACCACGTGGTCATCGACAAAACCATCCCCAAGATTGCCGGCCAGAAGTGGTTTTGTACATTCTATTTTAGTGTTCGATGTATTTCTCAAGGTGTTATTGAAATGCCTCTTCCAATTTTAGACTGCTGGATATACATAGAGTTTTTTTCATTTCTAACAACCCCTCCCCTCAAAAGACTAAATCCTAGTAATCCTCCCACGTAGCAACTTCTTCGGATCTTTGCTTCCATTTGGCTAATACTTGCGTCACGACTTTATTATTCTTATGTACCATTCTTCAGTCTAATATTAATTTTAGTTCATTAATAATTTGTTCGATGAAAGTAGAATCTACACTTTGTATCACTACATTTCTTCTCACCATTTGTTTTAACTGTGATACATGAAATACTTGATGAATTTTTAGTCAGAGGTGGAAGGTATAGTTTGTAAGCAACCTCCCCACTTTTCTGCAAAATTTGGTATAGTCCCTAAAATTTAGGAGCAAGCATATTTGTCTTCATATTGGTGGCTGTTATTTGTCGGTAGGTCTGTAACTTCAGGTAGACCCAATCTCCCACCTTGAAATTCCTTTCGGTTCTCTTAAAATCCGCATATCTCTTTACTCGTGACTGGCTCATTACTATGCAGTCCTTCAAGAGTTGAAGCACAATGTCACTTGAGTATAAATCTTATTCAACTTGAGGAATTTTAGTTGTGTTAAGCACACAAGATAATAGTGTAGGAGGGGGTACACCATATACAGCAGTGAAAGGTGTCTTATTCGTTGAGCTTTGCCAACTAGTTATACCAAAATTTGGCCACTGTTCACCATTGTGACCATTCATTCGGCTTGTGACAAACAAAGCAACGTAGATAACTTTCAAGTATCTTGTTTATAGCTTTTGTTTGGCCGTCGAATTAGGGATGATAGGCTAAACTTAGGTTTAAAGGACATCCATATAATTAAAAGAGTCATTGCCAAAAGATAGAGGTGAATATGGCATCCTTATCACTGACTATGCTTCTTGGCATACCGATTTTAAATATCCCATTAAATTATTTTTTAAATTACATACTAACAATTTCAGTTTATAAAAAAGTAATTTTTACCCATATTTCCGTCTATGCATTTATAAATAAGTTATCACTGTTAGCAGTATTTAAGAAATTGACGGGTATTTCCGAAGTACGTTGTTGTTTGGTAAAATTTACTTATTTGTAAAAGGTATTTAATATATTATATATATGTATATATGTGTGTGTGTGTGTGTGTTTGTGTTTATGTGTGCATGCGTGTGTGTGTGAGTGTGTGCTTTATAAACTGAGAGAATGAATTTCATGCCATGATACACCTATCATAGTTATCCCATAGTAATTTAATTTAGCATTCCATTAATCTAATGCAAATTTAATATAGCATTATGTTTCATCCTGTTAAATGTTAATATAAAATTTAGCATCCTTTATAAAATTTGAGATTTTCTTACTTTGAACTAAAATTAGCTTAGATTTTTGTTTAAGCTAACCCCTTTTATTAAAAATATACACTTTATATTCAAAATTACTGAAGAAACTTTTAAAAAATAAAGTGTACGTTTTGAAATTATCCAGACCTAATGTTGAATCGAAAAGCAAATTTTGTAAAAAAAAATCAAAATTATGTTTCAATGTAATTATTCCATATTGTTATATTCAATGTCATAAATGTAGAGGCCTTCAGTAATTTTATAATTTCTAATAAAATTATATATTTATCTTTTAAAAGCAGTCACTCATCGTGATTTTTAGAAATAGATGGACAATTGTATCTCTATGTAATTCAGTCTCTTATTTCCATTGCTTACTTGTTGCTGCAAAACGTATAAAATTAAATAATACTGAGAAAGTGGATGCTCTGATCTACTATATTACCTACTTCTCGCCAATTAGTAGAGATCGACATAAAGGATCCAATTTCGTGCATATTATTGATTATTTTTGATCCAGAATTGATTTTAAAAAGAAATAGTAGAATATTGATATAACGTAATTAAAATGAAACTACAAGTTTAGTTTGTGTACGTAGTGATTTATTAGACCCAGCTTGGCCAATTAGTTAACCTATAAGGTTCTAAATTTCAACATAGAAGAGATTTGTTTTCCCTTTTTTAAATACCATTGGTTAATTATACTAATGTAAGTTTTATAAAACTTTCAAATTTAAATTATTATCTTTCTCAAAATCATCTAGTAGCACTTATCTCAAATACAAAATAATTCACATTTTCAAAAAGTCTCATCCATACTTCCCAAACGAAGTTCACATACAACTACTTAACATCAATCACCCATAACAACACCTTTATCTTCTCTTCCTTTGATAGCATTTCCAAATTTTATCTTCTCATAATCACAACATGTATATTGGGAAATATATTAAGTTTCTTCGATTCTTTCATTTCATCTCACTATCACTGCCATCTGATTATTTGGGACTGGTTCAAATATTATGAGGCCCCAATCAAAATAGCTAAATTATGTTTTATTGGATAATGACTAAAGATGTCTATTTCTAAAAATTACACTCTCTTCTTAAAATTAAGGTTGAAAATATGCAATTGTAGAGTGTATATAGATTACTAAAATTGAAGAACATAGAGAAGATAGTTTTGCTACATTTTTTAGTGAACATCACAAGTTCCAAAATTTAGTCAAAATGTAAATGAATGTGAATTTATTACAGAATAAAATAAATTAAAAGATACATGAACTACTAAAATGAATGTTATAAGAACTCAGCATCATATATACTATTATATAGGAAAACACATGTTGGTTCCCTATAGGTTACTTTGGTATTTGGACTCGGATATGCGCTTACATGTTGGAAATTGTTGGATTATATAATTTTAATTAAATAGTAGCACCAAATTTGTGTTTTTGTTAAAAGATTGCAACCTTCCTTTATTCTCGGTGTGATAATATGTTTAAACAATATTCTACCCTACTTCTATCATTCACTTTGGGTTAGTGGGTTAGCAATATTCTACTTTGTTAGCCTCCATCCACGAAAATAAACAGATAACTGGCGAAACGTCCTTGCTAACCCTCTCCCCCACCATTTTCTCACCTCGATCACTAACCCTTTTCGTCCTCATCTTTGCCCTCGTCGCTTACAGTCAAAACTTTGAATTCCACAAATAAGAAGGAAGAAGGTGGTTGTTATGGTCACTCTTTTTCGACATGGATCTTGTAAACATATAGAACGGAAATGGGTTTTGAACTATAGGAAATAAAAGAGAATCAAGGTGGGTTGAGTTGCATAAATGGTTATAAGTAAAGAATAGATATTCATAAATGTTGTGAGAATGTGGAGAAGAACTGATTTAAGAATTAACAGGAAGAAGAGAATTGGTTTATAGGAGTTTAGACGCAATAAGAAGAATAAAAATAGAAGAATTTTTATTCAAATTGTTGGCATAAGCTCTTTAATAGCTAGTTTTATCTATTTATACACATTGACATATGTAATAATCTTACTGGACTCGGCCAAAATTACACACATTTGGAAACACATAGGCCCATGCTCCTTTTATTTATTACTTCTGTTGTCTTCATATGTTTCCATCTACCAATGTACGCATGCACATTAATTCTGGACACTGCTGGAGTCAACTCTATTCATAGCAAACTTGGACTTGTTTAATGCTTCGACTACAACGTGGTCATCAACAAAACCATCCCCTAGATTGCCGACCAGAAGCGGCTTGTACCTTCTGTCTTGTTGTTCGATGTATTTCTCAATGTGTTCAATGAAATGCCTCTTCCAATTTTATACTGTTGGATATTCATAGTGTTGGTTTTAGATCAAACAGTCTGTCCCCTTCAAAATTTGACCTTGTCTCACAGTCAAAAGCTGGAAAACGCTTGACTAAATCCCAGTAATCCTCCTATGTATCATATTCTTCAGATCTTTGCTTCCACTTGACTAATACTTGCGTCATTGCTCTATTATTATTATGTACCATTCTTCAGTCTAATATTAATTCCGATTCATCGGTAATTTCTTCGATGAAAGTATGATCTGCACTTTGTATCACTGCATTTCTTCCGACCTTTCATTTTAACTATGACACGTGAAATACTGGATGAATTTTGGCCAGAGGTAGAAGGTCTAGTTCGTAAGCTATCTCCCAAATTTTCTGCAAAAATCTGGTATGATATGTAAAATTTAGGATCAAGCTTATTTGTCTTTATATTGGTGGTTGTTATTTATCGGTAGGGCTGCAATTTCAGGTAGACTCAATGTAACACCCCGTAATTTTAAAGGACATTATAACAATAAACTAAAGAATACATAACTAGATATTGGGAATTAAGGGAAACGGGTTGTACCATTGCGTTCGTCTCAGAATTCTTCTTAAGATAGACTTTGAGTTTGCGAAAAACGGACATCGTATGAAGAAGTTATTAAGATTTGAAGTTTGTATACACATAAGCAAAATATGTATGAACAAACCAGTCCAGAATATTCAAATAGTTCAAAATCATAGAGCGAGAAACCACATGGGAGATTGACCCGTTGGGGGTCGACCCATGCCCCAAGGGGGTCGACCCCAGGGACGACCCACACAAGGGTGTGTCGACCACCCGGGGATCTGGCCAGATCCATTCTCTGATCCTGGACTTATTTCTTGACCTGATTCGTTGGCTTAAGGCTATAAATAGGACCTCATTTTTATTTTATTTTATTCACCCAAAACAATAAAGACAACGAGATGCTACCCCAGCTCAGATTGAATTAGCCTATTCTTCTGCAACAACAACTTATACGTATACAAGAACCTCTATTACAACATCAGCACTCTTTTCTCAGTTCTTTAGATCCAGTCTCTGTGAGTTTATGTTGCTTTTAGATATAAACATTTAACAAGTAATCCTGACAAGTTTACAAGTTTGGATCTAAACCTATGCCAGTTAATAACCTGAATCATAACTAAGCAGATCTGCCATTACGTGTACACCTAATCTACTGTTTAGTCCTTACATGCCTATCTTATTATGCCCATTTCTATTATCATATCTCTATTCTGTTATTATGCCTATTTCTGTTCTCTTCTCTCCCTCCTTCCCTTTTTATTTTTATAGCCAGGCTACCTTTGAGCCTAGGCCTATCACTGAAATATGCGGATGAACGAAATTAGGAATGATACATTGGGGCATAGCTCATATTATAAAACATGATTGGGATTTAGGGCACAACTTATACCGTGATCAAAGACTTTAATTTGGGGCATATCTTATGTAATGATTTATGACTTGAGGGTAAGGGCATGGAAAACCTATGATAAACATGAATAATTGTTTAAGAATGAATATGCCTAAATTTACAGTAAATAGAAATTGTAACCGCACTTAGACACGAGGCTAGATTCAACTCGTGCTAGAAGTCTGTCCAGAACCGCCTAGCAAATCCAGCATCCACGAGTGGTTAATTAATCTAAGGGGTATAGTGCATAAATGTACACGTAACTATGCTAAGAAACGAGGTTAAGTCCAACTTGTGGTAGAAGTCTGCCCGGAACCGCCCGACATATCCAGCATCTACAAATGGTCAACTTAATGTGAGAGGTCTGGTGCATTAACATACATGAACGGGGAATGATAATAACCTGTTATTCTGTAATATTTAACCTGTTTAAATCTTAGGGGTTATATGAACGTGTCAAATTGTGTAAGGGTTAGGTAGACTTGCTTGAATAAATGGGGGTGTTAAGTAAATCAGTTAAATCTATTGAGGTTAACCCGACAAACTTAACTTGTTTATACGTTGGGATTATGAGGGCTAGCTAATATGTTAGGCCTAACCTATCAAAATACTAGCAGTGGGGATTCAAGTCTAAGGGGTGGCTTGTATCATCCATTGTGTAGGACTTGTATCAGTCAGTAACCCATATCGGTATCTAAAGGAGGACCCCTAGTATCAGTCAGTAAACCATATTGGTATCGAAAGGAGGATCCCGAACTAGGTAGGGGTCAGGGCATGCTTACTGAGATGATTATAAGTGGTTCATATGGGTGGAGGTGTTGACGGCGTATTCCAAAGGAGTCATGCGCATGCATGGGTCCGAACTGATTGAGAAATTAAGACGTTGCGACAACAGTAGATATGGTTGTGCCTATCGGGGGAAGGGGTTTCCACTTTAGGAAGTGATACATCCTACCATGGGGCCAACACAAGGTATCTACGGGATAGGGAGCCGATCGATTGGGGTAGTAATTAGGGTACATCTAGCCCTGCTTGTTTAGGACACCGTTATTATCGTTTGGGGTAACACCTGTTATTTCTGTTGGGCTGCCTATTATTATATTTTGGGGATAAAACCCGTCACTAGAAGTACACCTAAGTCTACCATTTGTTTCTATTGGGATCATTATGTTTCCGTTATACTAGTATTGGTGTAGAGAAAGGTATTCGAGAAGCGTAATCAGTTCTGTTTATTCTGCTTATCATGCTCTGTCTTTTATACCTGTCTTATGATACTATTATCTCTCTCATCCAGTTTATATGCCTGTCATGATGCTTTTACTTATTAAAATGCAAAAAACTATGTAACATCCCACGTCCATTAATGTCACTCACTAAGGGAATGCATTAACTTTCATGGAGTATTATAAGAGTATAGAACAGAATATCACAAGACAGATATATAAAATGGTACTTAAGAAAATTTAAAATTTATTCATTGCAGCGGAAAAACAAAACATGTTCGGTTACAACATCAAAACCACATACTAGAGTCAAGTACATAAATATCCATCCTGAACGAACTTATTATCAAAGTACATAAAAGTAAAATCATAATCCCACTCCAAATAGCCATAATGGAAAAGAGATAAAGTTGAGCATTACTCTCAACACTTCCAAGTACTTCAAGAAGAAAGAAATCCAAGTCAAGCTCCACTAGTCACACCCTGAGCACCTGGGGGGGAAGGAAAGAAAAGAGGCGAAACAAAACAGGTCAGACATAAAGTCTGGCGAGTCCAGTGACTTTAACGATATAATTAGTAAAGTAACAGGATAAGGACATAAAATGGATATAAGAAATGATTGTAACATAAGCAAGTATGAGAAGGTGAGCAAGATGAACAAGATATAACGTTGATTGCGCTTCTAATCACTATAAGATAATTCCTACACCACACCAATGCTAATTTCACCGCACCATTACTAGTCCCATACTGAAAGTTGATCCCTCTTACTAATCATAATAATAATAACGGTAGTTTCGTGTAATCCTGGCTACTGTCATAGGTGCCGCCTGCTCCTATCTCCACTAGTTGTACTCACTACCCTCCTTATTCGATCGGCTCCCTAACTCGTAGATACCCGTGCTGGTCCTACAGTAGGGTGTATCACTCCCTAAAGTGGCAACCTGATACTACTAAAAATGCACGGTTTATACCTATACGATGCAACAACATCTTACCTACCAGCCCGGACCCACGCACACACATGACTTCGTTGGACTTGCTTTGCCACCGCTGACTCTTTATTGACCTCTTACAATCAAACCCAGTAAGCGTGTCCCGTCCTCGACCTAGTTCGAGCTCACATAGATACAGAATGGGTTACTGATTGAAAAGGGTCCACACACTTGACACAAGCTTCCCTCCTAAGCTTGGTCCCCACTAGGAATTCCCACTTAACCCCTTCTTATTTCCATGTCTTCTCACATGTTTCACCATGGTTAAGTGCTTCAAATTATATTTCACATGTCACCCATGTCACCCACTTAACCCCCATGTCTTACTACATGCCTTATCTTGGTTAAGTGTTTATTAATTCATTATAACCGTAATCTTGCAAGACCTCCCACATTAGATTGTCATCTTGCGGTTGCTGGATATGTTGGGCGGTTCCGGGCAGTCTTATACCGCAATCCGAATCTAACCTCGTGTCTTTGCATTATTACATATCTAATTTCTGCCTTTGACCTCTCACATTAGATTACAAAATTGCGGTTGGTGGATGTGCCTGGCGGTTCCGGGCAGTCTTATACCGCAATTCGAATCTAACCTCGTGTCTTAGGCGTTCATTATCACTTTCTCAATTCATGTCCCCAATTTCAAAATTTGGATTATAATATATAACCATAATTTCCAATTTAAATTATGTTCGTCATTTTAATCCAAATTTATGTCCATAATCTCTTGTAAACAATTTGTACCAATTCATGCCCCAAATCAATTACATGATTTCAAGTCTTTTTATGCCCAACTGCCTATTATTCAATAATTTCCCTAAACTTTTCCCACAACGTTCCACGTCATTCATACGTATAATAATATGTTAGGCTCGCAGTTAGCCTAATCTCATAAAAAGGAAAAGAAGAGAAGAGGGGAAGAGAACCATGACATCAAAACTAGCATAAAAATAAGCATAAGAAGTATGAACTGGCATAAAACTTCAAAATAGATCTAATTAGGCATATGAACTGGCATAGGGTAACAAAATAGATCTAATTAGAATATGGAAAATAAACTGACATAGGACAATAAGATAGATCCAATTAGCATTTGGAACATAAACTGGCATATAACAATAAGATAGATCCAATAAGGCATATGGAACATGAACTTTAGATGTGAATCTAAAAGATAAGAATTCACCAAACATGATATGATTCATCTTACAGGCATGTTCATATAGTCCAATTCACAAACTTATCACAATTACTTTTAATTAATTAAAAGTGAAAGTAACGTGGACTCACAGTGGTAGAAGAGAAAATAGATCTGAATTCTGTATTCTGAATTTGATTAGCTAAACCGTTGTTTTAGAATTTGATTCTTATCTTCCAATATGAATACTCTATTCCGATTTGCTTTAGTGTAGAAGAAAGACTAGTTTAGGTTGTGGCAGCATGGAGGCGTATGAATTAGTGTAATGAAATTAGGGTTAGGTCTTGGTGTGTTTATATAGGTGTATTAGGTGAATTAGGGCCTTTATATTAGGTTTGGATCCATCTAAACCATCCAAACCAAAAAAACACATCTCCCAGCCAATCAGAGAACGCCACATAAGCCCTAATTCTCCAAAATTCGTCACTGCCCAGATCTGGCCGATGAGGTTGACCCCTACAAGGGGGTCGACACCTATGTCGACAGCCCTATAGGTGGGTCGACACCTATGCCGACTCCCCTATTGGGGTCGACACCCTAGAGCGGGATAATTCCCGCCCATCCCGCTTCTTGCTGATTTGAATTTCGAATTTGATTTTAATTCTGGTTTAAACTGAAATCTTCTAAGCTCCATAACTTCTTCATACTGTATCTGATTTACGCAAACTCGGACTCTATCTCAAGCAGAATTCCGAGACGAACGTAATGGCGCAACCCATTTCCCTCAATTCTTCTTATAAAAATAAGTATTCTTTAATTTGTCAATTTTAATATTATGGGTTGTTACATTCTCCCCTCCTTAAAAGATTTCTTCCCCGAAATCTTCAAGTTAAGAAGAATGTATCCTACCATCCAATCATCCATCTACTCATCCATCATCCACAAGCATCCATTGTCCTTAAAAGATTTCTAATGCTATATGAACATATGCAAAAGTGTGTGTATATGTCCCCTATCTAATGCATAGATCAGGTGGTCTACTGATTCAGTTGACCTCCTTAATGCAAAACATGATAGTGCCATGCATCTAGTATGTATGCAAAAGAATCCTAATGATACATATCATTTCTATATGAGTGCACAACTATTCATTCAAATGCAGCATTCATACGATAATACATTCAATATACATCCATTAACTTAAATATGCACACTCATTCATATGCAATATGAAAGTGATTGAGCCGACCTAGTGCCTAATGTGTGTGTAAATGAATCCACGAGCAACCAGAAGCAAACACTTACATCCACTTGCATCCACCAAACATAACATGTCTCAAACACATGTTTACAACCATAGGATTTTCTACCTAAGGGTCGAAGATATAATCGAAAGGATACACTAAACGATGGAACAAGTATAAACAAAGCAGTAGAAAAAGGAGAAGTTAAGAACATACCCTCAAAAAGGAAAGGGTACGTCGCGCGTATTTTGTCTTCAGTCTCCCAATCGCATCTCCTTGATCATCTCCGCACTGGACTTTAACCAACTTGACCTCTCGGTTGCGTAACTTCTTGACCTCCGATCCAAGGATGCATGTAGGAGCTCGTCTAATCATGGCATCTTGGTCTACTTCCACTTCTCTAAGCATGCTCGGCTCTACTACTTCCGCGGTATCATGTAAACACTTCCGCAAATTCGACACATGAAATACGTCATGAACACCACTGAGCTTCTCGGGCAACTTCACTCTATAGGCCATCTGTCCAATTCGCTCAGTAATAGGAAATGGCCCTACGAACCTTGGTGCCAATTTCCCTACAGCTCCAAAGCGAACTACATTCCTCAACGGTGATACTTTAATAAAGACCATGTCTCCAACATCGAACTCAAGATCGGTCCTTCTCTTATCAGCATATGACTTTTGTCGGTCCTGTGCCGTCTTCATGCGTCTTTGAATCAAGTCTATCTTCTCTGAAGTTTCCCTAATCATCTCGGGCCCAAGCAAAATCTTATCCGTATATTCCCACCAACAAGTAGGTGATCGGCAAGATCGTCCTTATAGATCTTCAAAAGGTCCCATGCTAATACTAGTATGATAGCTGTTGTTGTAGGCGAACTCTACTAATGGAAGATGTTCCTCCCATGTTCCTCCAAAGTCCAAGATGCATAACCTCAAAAGATCTTCTAGAATCTGATTCACTCTTTCTGTTTGGCTATCCGTCTGAGGGTGATAAGCGGTACTCAAACACAATTGCGTTCCTACCACCTCTTGCAAGCTCTTCCAAAACTCACTAGTAAAAATGGGATCTCGATCGCTCACACTACTAGAAGGTATGCCGTGTAGACGAACTATCTCTCGAAGATAAACAAGTGCTAACCATGCCGCTGTTCTTTTACTCTTAACGGGAATGAAATGGGCGCTCTTGGAAAGTCTATCTACTACTACCCAAATCCCCGTATTACCCTTCCTTGACCTCGGCAACCCATCGGTGAAATCCATGGAAACACTTTCCCATTTCCACTATGGAACCTCTAAAGGGTGAAGCAAACCACCAGGCTTCTTTTGCTCAGCCTTGACTTGTTGGTATACTAAGCATCTTGAAACGAACTCAGCCACATCTTTCTTCATTCCGGCCCAAAAGAAAACTCGCTTCATATCCCTATACATCTTGTATCCACCGGGATGTATGGTCAGCTTAGAACGATGTGCTTCTTCAAGGATTGTCTTTCTCAAACTCTCGTCTCGAGGTACGCAAAGTCTCCCATCCCTATGCAACCAACCTTTGTCATCGATAGTATACCTACTAAGATGGCTCGAAGACTCCCCTCTTATGAGCTTGTCTACTATCTCCCTCAAATGTGGGTCATCTCGCTGTGCCACACCTATCTGTCCCAAAAACGTAGGTCGTACCTCTAACGATGCCAACAAACTGGGTACATAACCAATAGAGGGTCTAAAGTCAAAGGTAGAGATACTCTAAGCTCTGCCGCTCGACAAACAAAGGACTCAAAGTCAACTTCTTTCTACTCAAGGCGTCCGCTACAACGTTACCCTTGCCAGGGGTATATGCAATCTCAAAATCGTAGGATGCTAAGAACTCCATCCACCTTTGTTTCCTTAAGTTTAGATCTTTTTGAGAGAACAGGTATTTTAGTGACTTATGGTCTGTATACAACTCAAACCTCTCACCAAGCAAATAGTGACGCCAAGACTTCAGCGCAAAAACTATGGCCGCTAACTCCAAGTTGTGGGTAGTGTAATTCTTCTCATGGACTTTCAACTACCTTCCACCATAGCATATCACCCTTCCCTCTTGCATCAAAACTGCGCCAAGCCCTGTCCCACAAGCATCGGTATATACTGTGAACGGTTTACTCCCATCTGGCAAAACTAAAACTGGAGCTGTCGTCAATGCCCTCTTCAAACGTTGGAAAGCATCGTCACAGTCAACATCCCAAGAAAAGGTCAACTTCTTTTTCGTCAATCGTGTAAGTGGGGCTGATATCTTGGCAAAGTCCTTGATGAACTTTCTGTAATAGCCCGCTAAACCAAGGAAACTTCTTATTTCTATTGCATTCTTAGGAATCTTCCAATCTTTGATTGCCGCTACCTTCGCGGGATCCACAGCTATCCCTTCCTTGGAGACCACGTGCCCTTAGAACCTCACTTCCTTCCTCCAAAAATGACATTTGTAGAACTTAGCTTTGAGTTGATGTGCTCGAAGGGTCTCCAATACTTCCCTAAGATGTAGGGCATGCTCTTCCTCGCTTCTAGAGAATATCAAAATATCATCCACAAAGACCACCATGAACTTGTTTAGTAACTCCCTAAACACCCTACTCATCAGGTCTACAAAATATGCGGGTGCATTTGTCAAACCAATAGGCATGACTAGCCATTCAAAGAAACCGTCGGGAGTCCTAAAAGCAGTCTTATCTATATTATCCTCAGCTACCCTCAACTGATGAAATCCTGTAGCTAAGTCCAACTGCGAGAAAACTGAAGCACCAACCAACTGATCGAACAAATCATCTATCCTCGGCAATGGGTGTCTATTTTTCTTCGTAAGTTTATTTAGCTCCCTATAGTCCACACACAATCTAAGTGAACCATTAGCTTTCGTAGAAAAAACAACGGGAGCACCTCACTCCGAGATACTTCTTCTTATGAACCCTTTCTCAAGCAACTCTTTCACTTGTTTACTAAGCTCCCTCCTTTCTCTTGGAGCCATGTGGCGCACAGGAAATGCAACTGGCTTTGCATTGTCCACCAAGTATATACAGAAATCTATCTCGCCTTTTGGAGGTAAGCCCCTAACCTCCTCAAAAACATCTACATACTCATGGACTACTCAAACAGATTGCAAGTCATCAATAGATATGTCAAGAGATTCTAGGTAGCTAAGCATAACAGAGCCCTTAGGGTCATAAGAAATATCGAGAGTATTACCCAAACTAGTCAACAGTCTAACTACCCTCTTCTCACAGTCGAGAATGGCACCACACCTGGTTAGCCAATCCATTCCTAGAATCAACCCATAGCCCGTGAAGCCAAGCACATAAGCGTTGCATTCGAACTCAACGCCATACACATATATTCTCAAATCCTGACATAACATAGAAAGATGAGCCGTACCCCCAATAGGATTTGAGACTACAATGGGATCCATAACTAGACTAGCATTTAGGTGCAATGTTTCAACTAACGAAGCAGATACAAACGAATGTGAAGCGCCAGAATCAAACAAAGTTCAAACAGGATGACCAAAAAAGAAAATCAAACTTTCAACAGAAATGTTTCAACCTCTCTTCTGTCCTGGTGCCATGAGAGCAAGAACCTGCCCTCCAGAAGTAGATCTTGTCCTTGCCCTTGTCCTTGCATCCTTGGGTAGTCTTTAATCATATGTCCTGCCTCACCACATTGGAAGCAACCCGTCATCTTCTTCTTCCTATAGTCCTTGCTTAAGTGGCCCGGTGTTCCACAATTAAAACATCTTTTCTTCCCTTGGCCCTTGTTATCCATACCACCTTTCTTTTGTTGTTGCTGTGCTTTCTTTGGATCCAATTTCTTATCATGTGCCTTAACTACATTATCACCTTTCTCCTCTTCATGCATCAACGCCATGTCAACAAGTTTCTTGAAAGTAGCCCCCATAGGAATGTAGGACATAGCCAGCCCGTGTAATGGTTCATTCAGACCCTTGGCAAATCTCAAAGCCTTCTTATGTGGTGTATTAACTAATTCCATACCAAATCTTGCTAACTGGTTAAACTTGTTAACGTACTCCTTCACATACAAACTCCCTTGTTTCAAAGCCAAGAACCTCTACATGTATAAACTCTCCTTTGCTTGTGAAAGAAATTTTAGCTCGAACCTTCATCGAAAATCCACCCACGTCTCCACTGGGCGTCCTCCATTAGTTACTTCCCACCAAAAGGAAGCTTCATCCTTCATCAACCAAGCAGCTAGCTGAACCTTCCTTCCATCGTCTATCTCAAAGATACCAAACAAGTCCTCAACTTCCTTGAGCCAATTTCTGGCCTCAACAAACGTCTCAGTCCCATGAAATGGTTTTCTGCCCATCGCACGGAAGTCTTTGCATATCTTCGAAAAGCGTCCACACGAGGAGGGGGAGGAGGAGCGGCTGCATCTGGGGGAGGAGGAACGTCTGCTGGGCTTACGGCGGTAGACCTAACCTCTAGATACCTTCGAACCATCCCAGTATCTGTACGCCCTCTGGAAGATTAAGATCCTCGAACATGATGAAACGAAAGAAAAAGAGATTCAAAATAGAGAATCGAGAGATAGATATATGGCTTTTGGGGATTATGTTTTTCAAAATAAAGTTTCCTTTTGAAAATACTTCCTTTTAAAACCTTTTTGAAAATAGTTTTTCAAAAACTTTTATCTAATCTGGTAACCTTCAGCTCTGATACCACGTGTAACACCCCACGTCCATTAATGTCACTCACTAAGGGAATGCATTAACTTTCATAGAGTATTATAAGAGTATAGAACAGAATATCACAAGACAGATATATAAAATGTACTTAAGAAAATTCAAAATTTATTCATTGCAGTGGAAAAGCAAAACATGTTTGGTTACAACATCAAAACCACATACTAGATTCATGTACATAAATATCCATCTTGAACGAACTTATTATCAGAGTGTATAAAAGTAAAATCATAATCCCACTCCAAATAGCCATAATGGAAAAGAGATAAAGCTGAGCATTACTGTCAACACTTCTAAGTACTTCAGGAAGAAAGAAATCCAAGTCAAGCTCCACTAGTCCCACCGTGAGCACCTTGGGGGGGGGGGAGGAAATAAAATAGGCGAAACAAAACAGGTCAGACATAAAGTCTGGCGATTCCAGTGACTTTAACTATATAATTAGTAAAGTAACAGGATAAGGACATAAACTGGATATAAGAAATGACTGTAACATAAGCAAGTATGACAAGGTGAACAAGATGAACAAGATATAACGTTGATTGCGCTTCTAATCACTATATGATAATTCCTACATCACACTAATGCTAATTTCACCACACCATTACTAGTCCCATACTGAAAGTTGATCCCTCTTACTAATCATAATAATAATAATGGTAGTTTCGTGTACTCCTAGCTGCTGTCATAGGTGCCGCCTGCTCCTATCTCCACTAGTTGTACCCACTACCCTCCCCATTCGATCGGCTCCCTAACTCGTAGATACCCATGCTGGTCCCACAAAAGGGTTTATCACTCCCTAAAGTGGCAACCCGATACTACTAAAAATGCACGGCTTATACCTACACGATGCAACAATGTCTTACCTACCAGCCCGAACCCACGAACGCACATGACTCCGTTGGACTTGCGTTGCCACCGATAACTCTTTATTGACCTCTTACAATCAAACCCAGAAAGCGTGTCCCGACCTCGACCTAGTTCGAGCTCACATAGATACAGAATGGGTTATTGGTTGAAAAGGGTCTACACACTTGACACAAGCTTCCCTCTTAAGCTTGGTCCCCACTAGGAATTCCCACTTAACCCCTTCTTATTTTCATGTCTTCTTACATGTTTCACCATGGTTAAGTGCTTCAAATTATATTTCACATGTCACCCATGTCACCCACTTAACCCCCATGTCTTACTACATGTCTTATCTTGGTTAAGTGTTTATTAATTCAATATAACCGTAATCTTGCAAGACCTCCCACATTAGATTGCCGTATTGCGGTTGCTGGATATGCCGGGCGGTTCTGGGCAGTCTTATACCGCAATCCAAATCTAACCTCGTGTCTTTGCATTATTACGTATCTAATTTCTGCCTTTGACCTCTCACATTAGACTACAAAATTGCGGTTGTTGGATGTGTCGGGCGGTTCTAGGCAGTCTTATACCGCAATTCGAATATAACCTCATGTCTTAGGAGTTCATTATCACTTTCTCAATTCATGTCCCCAATTTCAAATCTTAGATTATAATATATACCCTTAATTTCCAATCTAAATTATGTTCATCATTTTAATCCAAATTTATGTCCATAATTTCCTTTAAACAATTTGTATCAATTCATGCCCCAAATCAATTACATGATTTCAAGTCTTTTTATGCCCAAATGCCTATTATTCAATAATTTCCCCAAACTTGTCCCATAACGTTCCCACGTCATTCATACGTATAATAATATGTTAGGCTCGCAGTTAGCCTAATCTCATAAAAAGGAAAAGAAGAGAAGAGGGGAAGAGAACCATGACATCAAAACTGGCATAAAAATAAGCATAAAAAGTATGAACTGGCATAGAACAACATTATAGATCTAATTAGGCATATGAACTGGCATAGAGTAATAAAATAGATCTAATTAGCATATGGAACATAAACTGACATAGGACAATAAGATCGATCCAATTAGCATTTGGAACATAAACTGGCATAGAACAATAAGATAGATCCAATAAGGCATATGGAACATGAATTTAGATGTGAATCTAAAAGATAAGAATTCACCAAACATGATATGCTTCCTCTTACAGGCATGTTCATATAGTCCAATTCACAAATTATCACAATTACTTTTAATTAATTAAAAGTGAAAGTAACGTGGACTCACAGTGGTAGAAGAAAAAATAGATCTGAATTCTAAATTCTGAATTTGATTAGCTAAATCGTTGTTGTAGAATTTGACTCTTATCTTCCAATATGAATACTCTATTCCGATTTGCTTTAGTGTAGAAGAAAGAATAGTTTAGGTTATGGCAACATGGATGCGTATGAATTAGTGTAATGAAATTAGGGTTAGGTCTAGGTGTGTTTATATGGGTGTATTAGGTGAATTACGGCCTTTAGATTAGGTTAGGATCCATCTAAACCATCCAAACAAGAAAAACACATCACCCAGCCAATCAGAGAATGCCACATAAGCCTTAATTCTCCAAAATTCGTCACTGCCCAGATCTGGCCGGTGGGTTCGACCCCTACAGGGGGTCGACACCTATGTCGACTCCCCTAGGGGGGTCGACACCTTAGAGCGGGATAATTCCCGCCCATCCCGCTTCTTGCTGATTTGAATTTTAAATTTGATTTTAATTATAATTTAATTCTGGTTTAAACTGAAATCTTCTAAGCTCCATAACTTTTTCATACTTTATCCGTTTTACGCAAACTCAGACTCTATCTCAAGAAGAATTCCGAGACGAACGCAATGGCGCAACCCATTTCACTTAATTCTTCTTATAAATATTAAGTACTCTTTAATTTGTCAATTTTAATATTACGAGTTGTTACAAATTACTAGACTTTCCAGACTTTATGTCTTACCTGTTTTGTTTCCTCTTCTCTCTCTTCCTCCCCCCAAGGTTCTTAGGGTGGGAATACTCAGGCTTGATTAGGATTCTCTCTTCTGTTTCTGCTTGGAGCTGCGTAGATGTACCGCTTTGATTACCTTTCTACCTTGCTATGGCTATTTTTGGGGGAATATGATTTTATATTTCTGTAATCTGATGATTTTAGTACAAGGTAGATATTTTAATTTGATGTAATGGGTTTTCTGTATTTCAGACTAATGTTGTAACTGGATTTTGGACCATGCTGTTTTCTGTTTGGAAAATAAAGTTTTAAATTCCGCTGCTATTTTATATCTGTCTTGTGGTGTTTCTGCTTTTGTTTACCTATAATGCTTCATGGAACTTAATGCATTCTATTAAAAAGTGACACTAACGGACGTGGGGTGTCACATTTGGTATCATAGCTGAAGGTTACAAGATCGGGCAAAAGGTTTTGAAAATTATTTTCAAAAGATTTCAAAAAGAAAGTATTTTCAAAGAAAAGTCTGTTTTTGAAAAACATATTCCCTAGAGCCTTTTGAAACATCTTTTGATTCTCTGTTTGAATTGCTTTTCCTTTTTTTTGGATGTCTGGGGAAATGATTTTTCCTGAGGGCATTACGATACTGGCTTGGTTCTGTAGGTATCTAGAGGCTATGGCGTCTGCCGGAGGCCAAACAGACGCCCCTCCCTTAGTTGCAACCGCTGTTCCTCTTCCTCGAGCGGATAATTTCTCCAAGATATGCAAGGATTTCTATGCTATGGTAGGAAAGCCTTTCTGAGGAACTGAGACCTTTGTGAAAGCAAGGAATTGGCTTAAAGAGACGGAGGATTTGTTTGAGATTTTTTAGGATGACGATCGTAGGAAGATTCAATTGGTCATTTGGTAGCTGAAAGATGAGGCTTCATTCTGGTTGGAAGTAACGCAAGCAAGGCGTCCAGTTAAGATGGGACGATTTCCGAATGAGATTCGAGATGAAGTTTCTTTCTCAAGCTGAAGAGAGTATGCAAATGGAAAGGTTTCTGGCACTTAAGCAAGGAGGCATGTCTGTCAAAGAGTGTGTCAATAAGTTCAATATATTTGCAAGATTTGATTTGGAGCTAGTGAATACCCTGCACAAGAAAGCTTTGAGGTTTGCAAGAGGGTTAAATGAACCCCACCATGGGTTGGCTATATCTCATATTCCGATGGGGGCAACTTTCGAAAAATTCGCTGATATGGCATTGATGCACGAAGAAGACAAAGGCGAAAAGAAAAAGGCTAAGATTGATGAGACACAAAACAAGAAAGTGTGGCCCAAGATAGAACAACAACAGCAAAAGAAGGGCAGAAAGAATGACAAAGCTCGAGGAAAGAGGAAATGTCATAGTTGTGGACGCGTGAGTCATTTGAGCAAAGATTGAAGAAAAAGGAAGAATGCTTGTTTCCACTGTGGGAGGTTGGACACTATACTAGGGAGTGCCCAAAGGAGCAAGGACAAGGCCAAAGGACAGGATCTTCTAGAGGGCAGGTGCATGCTTTCGTGGCCAGTGTACCGAACAGAGGTAAGAACGTTTCTATTGAATGTTTGATTTCTCTTTCCGATCATCCAGTTAGAACTCTTTTTGATTCTGGCGCTTTGCATTCTTTTATATTCGATTCTGTAGCAGAGTCTCTGCACCTTAGTACTAGTATGGTTTTGGATCCCGTTGTTGTCTCAAACCCCATTAGGGGCACGGCTCATATGTCTATGATTTGTCAGGGTTTGAGGATATTTGTGTTGGGCGTCGAGTTTGAATGCGACGCATATGTGTTTGGTTTCATGGGCTATGGTTTGGTTTTATGGATTGATTGGCTAGCTATGTATGGTTCCATTCTAGACTGTGAGAGGAGGGTCGTTAGGCTTTTGATTTTCCGTGGGAGGACTCTCAAGATTTCTTGTGACCCTAAGGGGTCTATTATGCTTAGTTTCCTAGAATCGCTTGATGCTTCTGTAGATGATTTACGATCTATTCCTGTAGTCTATGAGTATCCTGATGTTTTTGACGAGGTTCGGGGCTTACCTCCAAGGCGCGATATTGATTTCTGGGTATACTTGGTGGACAATGCAAATCCAGTTGCATTGCATGTGCGCCATATGGCTACTAGGGAAAGGAAGGATCTCAGCAAGCAAGTAGAGGAGCTACTTGAGAAGTGGTTTATTAGGTAAAGCATATCTGAATGGGGTGCTCCAGTTGTCTTTGCAACTAAGGCGGATGGCTCGCTTCGCTTATGCGTGGACTACAGAGTGTTGAATAAACTCACTAAGAAGAATTGGCACCCACTTCCGAGGATAAATAGTATGTTTGACCAGCTTGTTGGTGCATCTGTTTTCTCCCAGTTAGACTCGGCCATAGGGTTTCATTAGTTGAGGGTGGTCGAGGACCGTATAGACAAGACCACTTTTAGAACTCCAGATGGTTTCTTCAAGTGGCTCGTCATGCCTTTTGGGTTGATGAATGCACTTGCCTATTTTATGGATCTAATGAGTAGGGTGTTCCGGGAGTTTCTGAATAAGTTCGTTGTGGTCTTTGTGGATGACATTCTAATATTCTTGAAGAATGAAGAAGAGCATTCCCAACATTTAGGAGAGTTCTAAAGACTCTCCGAGTGCACCAGCTTAAGGCGAAATTCTCTAAATGTCATTTTTGGAGAAAGGAAGTGAGATTTTTAGGGCATGTTGTCTCCAAGGATGGGATAACAGTGGATCCCACAACAGTAGTTGCAGTTCAAGATTGGAAATCTTCAAAGAATGCAACGAAGGTGAGAAGTTTTTTGGTTTAGCAGGATACTATAGGAAGTTTATTAAAGACTTCACGAGGATGTCAGCCCCTCTCACCAGGATGACGTAGAAGAATCCGACCTTTGCTTGAAACGTTGATTATGAGGATGCTTTTATGCAATTAAAGAAGGCTCTGACAACATCCCCTGTTTTGAAATTGCCTGATGGGAGCAAGGTATTCACAATGTACACTAATGCATGTGGTACAGGACTAGGTGCCATTTTGATGCAAGAGGGAAGGGTAGTATACTACGGGAGTAGATAGTTCAAGGTTCATAAGAAAAACTACCCCACTCACGATTTGGAATTGGCTGCTATTGTATTCGTGCTTAAGTCATGGCGACATTATCTACTTGGAGAGAGGTTTGAGTTATACACGGACCATAAATTTCTCAAGTATCTGTTCTAACAAAAGATCGCAATTTGAGACAGCAGAGATGGACGAAGTTCCTAGCGTACCATGAATTTGAGATTGCTTATACCCCTAGCAAGGGTAATGTGGTGGCGGACGCGTTGAGTGGGCGGAGGGTGACCCTGAGTCCTCTATTTGCAGAGAGGCAGAGCTTGGAGTATATATCGGCCTTCGATTTTAGGCCCTCTACCGAGTTTACACCTGGTTTACTAGCATTGTTAGAGGTGTGACCTACTCTTTTGGATCAAATAGGATCTTCGCAGTGAAAGGACCCACAGGTAGCAGACATTTTGGATTGGCTCAGCAGAGGAGAACTTCTAGTCACCTTAGCAGATACTCCACAGATGGCAAAGGGTGGCTACGAAGGAATGGAAGGCTTTGTGTTCCCTAAGTTGGGAGTCTGTTGTAGACGGTCCTTGAAGAAGCCCATCGTTCTGAAATGACCATCCATCCGGGTGGTGATAAGATGTATATAAATATGAAGAGGGTTTTCTTTTTGGCGGGGATGAAGAAAGATGAAGCGGAATTTGTAAGTCAATGTTTGATATGACAGCAAGTTAAAGCTGAACAAAAAAAAGCCTGGCGGGTTGTTGCACCCTTTGGAGGTCCCACAGTGGAAGAGGGAGAGCATCTCTATGGATTTCATTGATGGTTTGCCTAGATCGAGGAAGGGCAATACCAGCATCTGGGTTATAGTAGACATGCTTACTAAGGGCGCTCATTTCATTCCAGTTAAGAGCAAGAGAACGACAACATGGTTGGCATCAATTTAACTTCGTGAGATAGTCCGACTGCATGGAGTACCTTCCAACATAGTAAGTGATCGTGATCCCATCTTTACCAGTGAGTTCTGGGGAAGCTTGTAAGAGGCACTTGGTACGCAGTTATGTTTGCGCACCGCATATCACCCTCAGACCGAGTTCTTGAGGATCTTTTGAGTCTGTGTATCCTAGACTTCGAATGGACTTGGGAAGAGCATCTTCCATTGGTGGAGTTCGCCTACAACAACAATTATCATGCAAGTATTAGCATGGCACCCTTCAAGGTATCGTATGGACGACCTTTTAGATCACCGACTTGTTGGTGGGAGTCAACAAATAGGCTTCTACTGGTACCTGAGATGATTAGAGACACTTTAGAGAAGATTGATCTTATCTGTAGACGCATGAAGACAACTCATGACAGGAAGTAGTCCTACGCAGATAAAAGAAGGACTAATATTGAGTTTGAGGTGGGATACACGGTTTTCATTAAGGCATCACCTTAGAGGAATGTGGTTCGCTTTGAATCCGTAGGGAAATTAGTGCCAACGTTTGTAGGACCATTTCCCATAATAGAATGGATTGGTCAATTGGCATATAGAGTAAATCTACCAGAGATATTAGTAGGTGTGTATGATGTTCTCTACGTTTCTCATTTGCGGAAATGTCTACACGATACAGAAGAAGTAGTTGAGTCGAGCATGCTTGAGGCAGTAGAGGTAGAAAAGGACGCAATAGTTAGGTGAGTTCCTACCCGTGTACTTAGATCAGAGGTTAGAAAGCTCCACAATCGAGAGGCCACGTTGGTAAAACTCTAATGGGGAGAAGATAGCGAAGATGCAACTTAGGAGACAAAAGACAAGATTCGCGCTCCGTACCTTTTTCTTTTGAAGGGTATGTTCTTAGCTTCTTTTTCCAAGCTTTTATCTGTACTTGTTTCTATCATTCGTCTGTATCCTATCAATCAAATCTTCGACCCTTAAGTAGAAAACCAATGGGTGTAAACATGTGTTTGAAACATGTTATGTTTGATGGATGCAAGTGGATGCAAGTGTTTGCTCGTGGATGCATATACACACACATTAGGCACTATATCGCCTCAATCACTCTCATACTACATATGAATGAGTGTGCATTTTTCTTTTTTTATGGATGAAAATGAGTATGTCATCATATGGATGTTGCATTTGGATGGATGGTTGTGCACACATTTAGAAATTACATGATATATTAGTATTATTTGCATACATGATTGTATTCATGACACTAACATACATTGCATTAAGGAGGTCAACTGAATCAATAGAATGCCTGATTTTTCGCATTAGTATAAGGACATATACACACACTACTGCATATGTTCATAAAAGCATTAGAAATCTTTTAAGGACAATGGATGCCTGTGATTGATGAATGAGTAGATGGATGTGGTTGTTAGGATATACATTCTTCATAACTTAGAGATTTCGGGGACAAAATCCTTTAAGTAGGGGAAAATGTAACACCCCATAATTTTAAAGAACATTATAATAATAAACTAAAGAATACTTAATTAAATATTGGGAATTAAGGGAAATAGACTACCATTCCATTCGTCTCGGAATTCTTCTTAAGATAGACTCTAAGTTTGCGTAAACGGACATCGTATGAAGAAGTTATTAAGCTTTGCAGTTTGTATAGACATAAGCAAAATATATATGAACAAACTAGTCTAGAATATTCAAATAATTCAAAATCGTTGAGTGGGAAACCACACGGGAGATCGACCCATTGGGGGTCGACGCATGCCCCAAGGAGGTCGACCCACACAAGGGCATGTCAACCCTAGGGTCGACCTCGGGGTCAACCCACCTAGGGATCCGACCAGATCCATTCTCTGAACTTGGACTTGTTGCTTGACCTGATTCGTTGGCTTGAGGCTATAAATAGGACCTCATTTCTATTGTTTTATTTGCCCAAAACAATGGAGACAACGAGATGCTGACCCAACTCAGATTGAGTTAGCATATTCTTCTGAAACAACGACGTACACGTATACAAGAATCTCTGCTACAACATCAACACTCTTTTCTCAGTTCTTTAGATCCAGTCTTTGTGAGTTTATGTTGCTTTTAGATATAAACAATTAACAAGTAATCCTGACATGTTTATATGTTTGGATCTAAACCTATATCTGTTAATAACCTGAATCATAATTAAACAGATCTTCCATTACTTGTACACCTGATCTACTGTTTAGTCCTTACATGCCTATCTCTATTATGCCCATTTCTATTATCATATGCCTATTCTGTTATTATGCCTATTTATGTTCTCTTCTCTCCCTCCTTCCCTTTTTTATTTTTATAGCCAGGCTACCTTTGAGCCTAGGCCTATTGCTGAAATATGCGGATGAACGAAATAGGGAATGATTGGAATGATAAATTAGGGCATAACTCGTATGATAAAACATGACTAGGATTTGGGGCATAACCTATACTGTGATCTAAGACTTTAATTTGGGGCATATCTTATATGATGATTTATATCTTGAGGGTAAGGGCATGAAAAACCTATGATAAACATGAATAATTGTTCAAGAATGAATATGCCTAAATTTACAGTAAACAGAAATCGTAACCACACTTTGACACGAGGTTAGATTCAACTCGTGCTAGAAGTATGCCCGGAACCTCCTAGCAAATCCAGCATCCACGAGTGGTTAATTTAATGTGAGGGGTCTACTGCATAAATGTACATGTAATGGTGCTAAGACACGAGGTTAAGTTCAACTTGTGGTAGAAGTCTTCCTGTAACCGCCCGGCATATCCAGCATCCATAAGTGGTCAGCTTAATGTGAGAGGTCTGGTGCATTAACAAACATGAACGGGGAATGATAATAACCTGTTAACCTGCTTAAGTCTTTAGGGTTTATATGAACCTGTCAAATAGTGTAAGGGTTAAGTAAACTTGCTTGAATCAATGAGTGGGTTAAGTAAATCTATTAAATCTGTGGGGGTTATACGAAAACGACAAACTTAACCTGTTTTATATGTTGGGGTTATGCAGGCTTGCTAATCTGTTAGGCATAACCTGTTAAAATCCTAGTAGTGGGGATGCAAGCCTAGGGGGTGGCTTGTATCATCTATTGTGTAGGACCCGTATCAGTCAGTAACCCATACTGGTATCCAAAGGAGGACCCCGAACTAGGTTGGGGTCAGGGCACGCTTACTGAGATGATTATAAGAGGTTCATATAGGAGGAAGTGTTGACGACACATTCCAACGGAGTCATGTGCGTGCATGGGTCCGGACTGATCTAGAAATTAAGTCGTTGTAACACCAGTAGATATTGTTGGACCTATCGGGGGAAGGTGTTGCCACTTTAGGAAGTGATACATCCTATTATGGGGCTAGCACAAGGTATCTACGGGATAGGGAGCTGATCGATTGGGGGTAGTAATTAGGTTAAGTCTAGTACTGCTTATTTGGGAGACCGTTATTATCATTTGGGGTAACACCCATTATTTCTGTTGGGCTGCCTGTTATTATCGTTTGGGGGTGAAACCCGTCATGTAACACCCCACCTCCGCCAATGCCACTCTTGCAAGCACACTAGCTTTGGAGGGGCGTTAAACAAGGTAAACATGCATGTAGATATCACAAGACATAACATATAATTAAAAAAGAGTAGTAAAGCAGCGGATAAAACTAACATTTCAAAACCATAGTCAAGTTACATCAAAGTACTTGGTCATTATTTTCCCACAAAACAAAGTCTGGAACATAAACTGAAAACTGGAAAAAAACATAAAGCAACTATCCCCAAAGTAGAATAAAGCCATAGCATGCTCAAGTCCAAACCGTACATGAGCTATCCAGAAAAGCAGCTAAAGATCCAGCTAGGTACCAGTATTCCCACCCTGCAAACCTGGGGGGAAACGGAAGAAAAGAGGCAAAAGAAAACGGGTCAGTCAAAAAGACTGGTAAGTCCTATCTACTATTAGTATAAAAACTAATAAAGTTAACTGGACATGTAAAGCAGAGATGAAACATAGGGTGATAACTGGCATGGTGAAGAGACAGATCAAGTGTGGTATCGCATATACAAGGTTAAGTTGCACCAAGTGTGTACTAGTAATCTATGTCAAGTATCAACAAGAAAACATCTCTTGGCCCAATCTTGGCCCAACATCCCGAGATGAGCTAGATCAAGGTCCAACAACACGGTCTAGTCGATCGGCTCCCTAAAAGCCTAACTCGTCAAGTGTCGGTGTCATACGGCCCAATCACGAAGTGTAGTCAAACTGTGCTAGGTCCACCCTAGGGTGTATCAAGCCCTAGGGTGCCAACCACGGACACAAATCAAGCACGCACAGTCTAAACCTACGGGTGCCTGTGTCTGCTTTTTCAACTCCGGACTATGTGCACGACCATAGTCCGCCTGAACCTACACCGGCGCACCTACTCAGCCGTCGTTTTGGTCGCTTACATGTCAGCCCAGTAATCGTGCCCCACCCTAGCCTAGTCCCTAGGGTATCATGATACAATCAAGAGGGTTACTGGTGAAAAGGACCACGTAACTAGGGTTTCTAACGGGTTAAATGTGGTTAACCCTACCCCATCAAGTTGGTTAAGTGTACCCAAGGTTCATGACTTAACCCTATCAACCCATCGTGTTTAATCGGTTAAGTATTCAAGTGGTCCATGACTTAACCCTATCATGTGGCATTAATTAATTTAATGCACCCAACCTCTCACATTAGACCTTGTTGTGGTTACTAGTTAAGCCGGGCGGGTCCGGGTAGCTTTACACCACAACTTGGTCTAACCTCGGGTTTCAAGTGCGACATGACCAACTACTCACATTGGGTCCTATTGCTTGTAGCCACTAGTTAAGCCGGTCGGTTCCGGGTACATTTATGCTACAAACTCAACCCAACCTCGAGTTGGCCATTCTCATGTTTTCTAGAAGTCATGTCCAAGTTCATGTTTCAAGCATAATCACATGTCATATTTCATGTCATCTTTTCAAGTCATGTTTTTATGTCATTTTAGTTTACCCATAACGTAACCCCATCGCATGTAAGTTCGCATAAACACAAATAGATCTCAAAGGGAAACTTAGAAGCATGACATAATTAATATGGTTTGGGCCACAAGTTAAACATGGTGGCATATGAGGCAAATGTGTTCATAAACTTGCATATTACATTATAGGCCTCAAAACATGCATGATATCAACTTTAGCAAAATAGATGAAACATGGTCATAAATGACATAGGATGATAGCAAGTGATTCGCATATAACATCATATGCAAGATAGCACAAGGTTTATGAGAGTTTCTATGTTGCTTTATGCAACATTTCCAATCAAAGCTCATAGCTTTCTATGCATAAGGTAAAGGTCATAGCTTTACAAACATGCATAGAATAAATCTATGCATAACATGATAGGATCAAAGCACATATCATACTTAGGCCCAAACTCGAACTTGCAACATGTCATATTTAACTTCATAGTTAGAATCTAAGAGTAGTATAGGGCTTACAATGCTATGAAGACTTATAAAATATAAATAAGATTGAGACGAAGCCACTAGCAACTCTAAAGACCCCCAAATAGCAAGCTTCAATGAAAACCCTTGAGAAATAAGAAGAAGATCCTTGCTTTGATGAAGAAAGATTGAACTTTGGCCTTAGAAACTCTCAAACAAGCTTAGGAACTCTCATATGAATGAAGATGGAGGCTATGACAAGAGGGTGGAGGCCATGATTAAACATTTTGGCATAGTTTAGTTGTAGGATTGATTTATGATGATTTAGGCTAGGTATTAGGGTCCTTTTATAGAAGATTAGGTTAGTTTAGACCATAGGATTAACCCTAATTCAGATCTGGGCCATCAATTCACATCACTAGCCTCCAAACATGTCTTGAGAAACAAGTCAGGTGCACCCAGGCCAGACTGGCCGACCACCCAAGTCGACAGGGGTGTCGACTGGGCAGTCGACACAGCCTGGGGTGTGCCGACTCCCAAGTCGACTCCCCAGTCGACTTGGGGAGTGGCGGGATCTTTTCCCGCCTACCTGCCCAGCTGAATTTGAATTCGAAACTGTTTTTAAACATGAATTTTCTGAAACTGCTATGGGCCATAACTGGGTCATACGGACTCCGATTTTCGAAAACTCAGACTCTATTTCCCGTATTTTTCCGAGACGAACGCAATGGCACAGCCCGTTTCCCTTGATTCAGATTTTATCATTGAATTCTGCCTTGATTTATGTTATAACTTGTTATTCAAAATATGGGCTGTTACATCCTCCCCACCTTAAAGGATTTCGTCCCCGAAATCTCTAAGTTAGGAAGAACGTATCCTACCATCCATCATCCATCTACTCAAAACATCATCCACGTGCAGTCAATGTCCTTAACAAATTCTAAATGTTGTATGATTATATGCAAAGGTGTGTGTATATGTACTTATCTAATGCGAAAATCAGGCGGTTACTGATCCAGTAAACCCCCTTAATGCAAAGTATGTTAGTGAAATGAGTCCATATGTATGCAAAATCCTAACATAATTTATAATCTCTACATGAGTGCACATAACATTCATCCATATGCAACATCCACGTGATAGCATAACAAGTTTCATCCATGAATAAGTATAAGCACTCATGCATATGCAATATGAAAGTGTGTGAGCCGATCTTAGTGCCTAATGTGTATCATGCATCCACGAGTATCCACTTGCAAACACTTGCAACCACTTGCAAACATCAAGCATAACATGTTTCAAATACATGTTTCATCCAAAGGGTTTCTACCTAAGGTTCTCATGACAAGGTTAACGAGATAACAAGATAAACAGGATAAACATGGATAGCAAAAAGGAAGATATGTAAAAGGAAAAGAGGTCGAGAATGTACCCTAAAAAAGAAATGGATAAAGCCCACGCATCTTCTCCTCGGTTTCCCAAGTTGCATCCTCTTCGGCTTCACTCCACTGAACTTTCACCAATTTGACTTCTTGATTTCTTAGCTTCTTGATCTCTGTTCCCAAGATACGAATTGGAGCTCTCCTCAAGGTTGCCTCTTTCTCTATCTCCACGTCTTCAAGAATGCTTGGTTCAACCACCTCAGCGGACTCATGTAGGCACTTTCGGAGATGCGAGACATGAAAGACATTATGCACTCCGGCTAGCTTCTCGGGCAATTCCACCTTATAAGCCATCTTTCCAATTCTCTCTATGATAGGAAAGGGTCCTACGAATCTTGGTGCCAGCTTCCCAACTGCTCCAAAACGTACCACATTACACAAAGGAGAAACCTTCACGAAAACCATATCCCCAATTTCGAATTCCAAATCTGTCCTTCGCTTGTCAGCATAGGATTTCTGTCTGTCTTGGGCCGCTTTCATCCGTCTTCTCACCAATTCAACTTTCTCGGATGTGTCCCGTATCATATCGGGCCCAAGTATAAGCCTATCCGTTGTCTCCCACCAACAAGATGGTGACCTACACGGCCTCCCATACAGAGCTTCAAATGGTGTCATCCCTATGCTAGCTTGGTAGCTATTATTATAAGCAAACTCTACAAGAGGAAGGTGGTCTTCCCAAGTACCACCAAAGTCAAGAACACAAAGCCTCAAAAGATCTTCTAGCACTCTATTAACCCTTTCGGTTTGGCCATCCGTCTGGGGGTGATAGGCTGTACTCAGATTCAATCGCGTACCCATCGCTTCTTGCAAACTATTCTAGAATTGGCTAGTGAAAATTGGGTCACGATCGCTAACTATGCTAGAAGGAACTCCATGCAACCGCACTATCTCTCGAAGATAAATAGATGCTAGCCATGATGCGGTCCTCTTGCTCTTCACTAGAATGAAATGAGCACTCTTCGTAAGTCTGTCAACTATGACCCATATGCTCGTATTCCCTTTCCTTGACCTAGGCAATCCATCCACAAAATCCATAGAAATACTTTCCCACTTCCATTGCGGGACCTCCAATGGATGTAATAGCCCTCCGGGTTTCTTTGACTCGGCTTTCACTTGTTGGCACACCATGCACTTTGAAACATACTCTGCCACATCTTTCTTCATTCCAGCCCAAAAGAAAATGCGCTTCATATCTCTATACATCTTATCTCCTCCAGGATGTATAGTCATCTTCGAGAACTATATGCACCAAGTCTCCTACTTGTGGAACACATAGCCTTCCATCACGCCTTAGCCAACCCTTGTCATCAATAGTATATCTAGCAAGGTGACTAGACGTCTCACCACGAATCAACTTGTCCATGACCTCGACTATCTGCGGGTCTCCTTTCTGCGAAGCCCCAACTTGATCAAGAAGTATAGGTCTAAGCTCAAGGGATGCTAACGAACCCGTCATCGACTCAACAGCTGTTGTGAAATCAAAGGTTGCCAAGAACTCTAGGCTCCTCATATCAACAAACAAGGGACTCAAAGTCAACCTACTTCTGCTTAATGCATCTGCCACAACATTACCCTTGCCCGGGGTATAAGCTATCTCGAAGTCATAAGATGCCAAGAATTCCATCCACCTTTGCTGCCTTAGATTCAGATCCTTCTGCGAGAAGAGGTACTTGAGCGACTTATGATCAGTATATAACTCAAACCTTTCGCCTAGAAGATAGTGGCGCCAGGATTTGAGTGCAAAGACGATCGCCGCCAACTCCAAATCATGAGTGGGATAGTTCTTCTCATGAACTTTAAGTTGCCTACCCCCATAACATATCACTCTTCCCTCTTGCATCAGAACAACACCTAACCCCGTGCCACATGCATCGGTGTACACGGTAAACATCTTACCGCCATCAGGTAATGCCAAAACTGGAGTTGTAGTAAGGGCCCTCTTGAGCCTTTGAAAAGCAAGCTCACACTCTAAGTCCCATGCAAAGACTAAGTTCTTCTTCGTCAACTTAGTAAGAGGGGCTGAAATCTTAGCGAAGTCCCTGATGAACTTCCTATAGTAGCCCGCCAGACCGAGAAAGCTTCTTACTTCGGTTGCATTCCTAGGAGTCTTCCAGTCTTGAACTGCAACCACTTTCGCGGGATCCACCGCTATGCCTTGCTTAGAAACTATATGTCCAAGAAACCGAACTTCCCTTCTCCAGAAATGGCATTTGGAGAACTTGGCTTTCAACTGATGAGCTCTAAGCGTATCCATCACTTCCTTGAGATGTCTGGCATGTTCTTCCTCATCCTTTGAGAAGATCAGAATATCATCCACGAAGACAACCACGAATTTGTTAAGGAACTCCCTGAACACCCTACTCATCAAATCTACGAAGTAGGCGGGTGCATTAGTCAAACCGAATGGCATGACAAGCCATTCAAAGAATCCATCTGGAGTCCTAAACGCAGTCTTATCAATACTATCCTCAGCCACTCTAAGCTGATGGAATCCGGTGGCTAGATCGAGCTGAGAGAAAACAGAAGCACCAACAAGCTGGTCAAAGAGGTCATCAATCCTCGGTAACGGGTGCCTATTCTTCTTTGTCAGCTTGCTCAACTCTCGATAATCAACACATAGACGAAGCGAACCATCCGCCTTAGTTGCGCATACCACAGGAGCACCCCATTCCGAAATGCTTCGCCTAATAAAATTTTTCTCATGCAACTCCTTGATTTGCTTACTGAGCTCTCTTCTTTCTCGTGGGTCCATGTGCCTAACGGGCAATGAAACTGGCTTGGCATTATCAACAAGATATATGCGAAAATCTATCTCTCGTTTAGGGGGTAACCCCTTAACCTCTTCAAAGACATCAGGATATTCTCGGACCACCCTTACAGATTACAGATCATCGATGGATGAGTCAAGAGATTCAAGATAACATAACATGACGGGATCTCTAGGGTTACAAGAAATTTCTGGGGTATTACCGAGGCGAGTCATGAGCCTCACCACTCTATGCTCACAATCGAGAATAGCTCCATGACTGGACAACCAATCCATGCCCAAGATCAACCCGTATCCCGTGAATCCGAGAACATAAGAATTACACGTGAATTCTACGGTCAAGATAGAAATCTTCAAATCCACACAAATCATAGATAGATGGGCGGAACCCCCAATTGGATTTGAAACACTAACGGGATCCTCAACTAGACTAGTACTTAGGTGCAAATTTTCAACAGGATCAGAAGAAATAAAACTATGCGATGCGCCAGAATCAAATAAGGTGCGAACAGGATAATCAGAAATATAAACAAGGCTTTCTACAGAAATACTACCTCGGTCCTGAACTGGAGCAATGTTGAGAGCATGCACTTGCCCTCCAGAAGGTCCTGCACGCTGAGTCTGCCCTTGCCCTTGTCCTTGCTTCTTGGGGCAATCCTTGCTAAGGTGTCCAGGCTCTCCACAGTGAAAGCATTCGCCCAACTTCCTCTTCTTCTTTCTACAATCTTTGGCTATGTGCCCAACAATCCCACAGAAGTTGCATTTTCTTAGGTCTTTTGCCTTGTTGTTGTTGGCCTTATTGCCCTTGTTGTTCTTGTTGTTCTTATTGCTCTGATTTCCTCCCCACTTGGAGTCCGTCTTCTTGGTTTGAGTCTCATTAGTCTTGACTTCTTTCTTGCCATTCTTATCGTCTCCTTGAAGCAATGCCATGTCCACTAGGCCTTCAAAAGTGGCCCCCATGGGTATATGAGATAGGGCTAAACCTTGTAATGGCTCATTCAACCCTCGTGCAAAGCATAAAGCCTTCTTCTGGGGAGTATTAACCATGTCCAAACCGAATCGAGCGAGCTGGTTAAACTTATTCACATACTCCCTCACTGTCATGTCCCCTTGCTTCAAATATATAAACTTCTCCAATTGCAGATTCGCCTCAGCTGATGATAGAAACTTAAGCCCAAACCTCGTCCTAAAGTCGGCCCAAGTCTCTATAGGCCTAGTAGCATTGGTGACCTCCCACCAATAAGCAGCTTCTTCTTTTAATAGCCATGCTGCCAATAAAACCTTTCTATGGTCTTCCACATCAAAGATGGCGAAGAGATCTTCAGTTTCTTTCAACCAATTTCGTGCCTCCACAAAAGTCTCCGTCCCAATAAAATTCTTGCCACCCATCGCCTTAATGTCCTTGCAAACCTTTGCGAAATCTGCTTGTGGATGCTGAGGAGGAGGAGGAACCTCAGTTACGGTGGGGGTATTTGCTGGGCCCGCATCGTTGGCCCTAGCTTCCAAGTACCTCCGGAACCATCCGGGAATGGTTACTCCCTCAGGAAGGTTAAGATCGGCCATGCTGAAAAAGGAAAAGATAGATTAAGAACGAGGAAACAAAGGATAGTGCTAATGGCTTTTGGGGAATAGCCTTTTAAAATAAACTAGACTTTTCTTGGAAAATACTTAATTGGTTTTGAAAATAGTTTTCCAAAAAGGTAAGTTTTAAAAACACTTTTGCTCAAATCTTGTAAACCTTATGCTCTGATACCAAATGTAACACCCTACCTCCGCCAATGCCACTCTTGCAAGCACACTAGCTTTGGAGGGGCGTTAAACAAGGTAAACATGCATGCAGATATCACAAGACAGAACATATAAGTAAAACAGAGTAGTAAAGCAGCGGATAAAACTAACATTTTAAAACCATAGTCAAGTTACATCAAAGTACTTGGTCATTATTTTCCCACAAAACAAAGTCTGGAACATAAACTGAAAACTGGAAATAAACATAAAGTCACTATCCCCAAAGTAGAATAAAGCCATAGCATGCTCAAGTCCAAACCGTACATGAGCTATCCAGAAAAGCAGCTAAAGATCCAGCTAGGTACCAGTGTTCCCACCCTGCAAACCTGGGGGGGGGGAACGGAAGAAAAGAGGCGAAAGAAAACGGGTCAGTCAACAAGACTGGTAAGTCCTATCTACTATTAGTATAAAAACTAATAAAGTTAACTGGACATGTAAAGCAGAGATGAAACATAGGGTGATAACTGGCATGGTGAAGAGACAGATCAAGTGTGGTATCGCATATACAAGGTTAAGTTGCACCAAGTTTGTACTAGTAATCTATGTCAAGTATCAACAAGAAAAGATCCCTTGGCCCAATCTTGGCCCAACATCCCGAGATGACCTAGATCAAGGTCCAACAACACGGTCTAGTCGATCGGCTCCCTAAAAGCCTAACTCGTCAAGTGTCGGTGTCATACGGCCCAATCACGAAGTGTAGTCAAACTGTGCTAGGTCCACCCTAGGGTGTATCAAGCCCTAGGGTGCCAACCACGGACACAAATCAAGCACACACAGTCTAAACCTACGGGTGCCCGTGTCTGCTTTTTCAACTCCGGACTATGTGCACGACCATAGTCCGCCTGAACCTACACCGGCGCACCTACTCAGCCGTCGTTTTGGTCGCTTACATGTCAGCCCAGTAATCGTGCCCCACCCTAGCCTAGTCCCTAGGGTATCATGATACAATCAAGAGGGTTACTGGTGAAAAGGACCACGTAACTAGGGTTTCTAACGGGTTAAATGTGGTAAACCCTACCCCATCAAGTTGGTTAAGTGTACCCAAGGTTCATGACTTAACCCTATCAACCCATCGTGTTTAATCGGTTAAGTATTCAAGTGGTCCATGACTTAACCCTATCATGTGGCATTAATTAATTTAATACACCCAACCTCTCACATTAGACCTTGTTGTGGTTACTAGTTAAGCCGGGCGGGTCCGGGTAGCTTTTCACCACAACTTGGTCTAACCTCGGGTTTCAAATGCGACATGACCAACTACTCACATTGGGTCCTATTGCTTGTAGCCACTAGTTAAGCCGGTCGGTTCCGGGTACATTTATGCTACAAACTCAACCCAACCTCGAGTTGGCCATTCTCATGTTTTCTAGAAGTCATGTCCAAGTTCATGTTTCAAGCATAATCACATGTCATATTTCATGTCATCTTTTCAAGTCATGTTTTTATGTCATTTTAGTTTACCCATAACGTAACCCCATCGCATGTAAGTTCGCATAAACGCAAATAGATCTCAAAGGGGAAACTTAGAAGCATGACATAATTAATAAGGTTTGGGCCACAAGTTAAACATGGTGGCATATGAGGCAAATGTGTTCATAAACTTGCATATTACATTATAGGCCTCAAAACTTGCATGATATCAACTTTAGCAAATTAGATGAAACATGGTCATAAATGACATAGGATGATAGCAAGTGATTCGCATATAACATCATATGCAAGATAGCACAAGGTTTATGAGAGTTTCTATGTTGCTTTATGCCTCATTTCCAATCAAAGCTCATAGCTTTCTATGCATAAGGTAAAGGTGATAGCTTTACAAACATGCATAGAATAAATCTATGCATAACATGATAGGATCAAAGCACTTATCATACTTAGGCCCAAACTCGAACTTGCAACATGTCATATTTAACTTCATAGTTAGAATCTAAGAGTAGTATAGGGCTTACAATGCTATGAAGACTTATAAAATATAAATAAGATTGAGACGAAGCCACTAGCAACTCTAAAGACCGCCAAATAGCAAGCTTCAATGAAAACCCTTGAGAAATAAGAAGAAGATCCTTGCTTTGATGAAGAAAGATTGAACTTCGGCCTTAGAAACTCTCAAACAAGCTTAGGAACTCTCATATGAATGAAGATGGAGGCTATGACAAGAGGGTGGAGGCCATGATTAAATTTTTTGGCATAGTTTAGTTGTAGGATTGATTTATGATGATTTAGGCTAGGTATTAGGGTCCTTTTATAGAAGATTAGGTTAGTTTAGACCATAGGATTAACCCTAATTCAGATCTGGGCCATCAATTCACGTCACTAGCCTCCAAACATGTCTTGAGAAACAAGTCAGGTGCACCCAGGCCAGACTAGCCGACCACCCAAGTCGACAGGGGTGTCGACTGGGCAGTCGACACAGCCTGGGGTGTGTCGACTCCCAAGTCGACTCCCTAGTCGACTTGGGGAGTGGCGGGATCTTTTCCCGCCTACCTGCCCAGCTGAATTTGAATTCGAATCTATTTTTAAACTTGAATTTTTTGAAAACTTCTATGGGCCATAACTGGGTCATACGGACTCCGATTTTCGAAAACTCGGACTCTATTTCGCGTATTTTTCCGAGACGAACGCAATGGCACAGCCCGTTTCCCTTGATTCAGATTTTATCATTGAATTCTTCCTTGATTTATGTTATAACTTGTTATTCAAAATATGGGTTGTTACACGTCACCAGAAGTACACCTAAGTCTACCATTTGTTTCTGTTAGGATCATTCTGTTTCTGTTATACTAGTATTGGTGTAGAGAAAGGTATTTGAGAAGCGTTATTTGTTCTGTTCATTCTGCATATCCTGCTCAGTCTGTTATACCTGTCTTATGATATTGTTATCTCTCTCATCTAGTTTATATGCCTGTCATGATGCGTTTACTTATTTATATGCTAAAAGTAACTGGACTCGCCAAACTTTATGTATGACTCGTTTTGTTTCCTTTACTCTCTCTTACCTCCCCCCACCCCAGGTTCTCAGGGTGGGAATACTCATGCTTGATTAGGATTCTCTCTTCTGTTTCTGCTTGGAGCTGATTAGATGTACCGCTTTGATTACCTGTCAACCTTGCCATGGCTATTTTTAGGGACTATGATTTTATATTTCTATACTCTGATGATTTTAGTACAAGGAAGATATTTTAATTTGATGTAATGGGTTTTCTGTATTTCAGACTTGTACTGCAACTGGATTTTGGACCACGATGTTTTCTATTTGGAAATAAAGTTTTAAATTCCGCAGCTATTTTATATTTGTCTTGTGATGTTTCTGTTTACCTATAACACTTCACGGAACTTAATGCATTCTATTAAAGAGTGACATTAACGGACGTGGGGTGTCAAACCAAATCTCCCTCCTTGTAGTTCCTTTCGGCTCTCTTAAGGTCCGCATATCTCTTCATTCGCGACTAGCTCATTACTAGGCTATCCTTCAAGAGTTGAAGCACAATGTCTGTAACACCCCACGTCCGTTAGTGTCACTCACAAAGGGAATGCACTAAGTTCTATGGAGCATTTAGGGTAAAAGATGCAGATAAATTACAAGACAGACAGAATTTAAACAGCGGAAAATAAAACTTTGCTTTATTGATAAAATAGTTTGTACAGTGGTTTCTTTGCAATATCAGAGTATCATCTGTCTTACAAAATAAAGAAGCATAAAAACAACATTTATATTCCCCGATTTTAGCAAGAGCCAGCCATAGCATCTGAAAAGAGAATCCAAGCAAACTTCGACAAATCTTCAAGCTGGGAAAGAGTGGCAGTCCAACTTAACCTGAGCTAAACTATTCCCTCCTTTACTACCTGGGGGGGGGGGGGAAGAAAAGAAGACGAAAGAAAAACAGAGTCAGACATAAAGCCTGAGTAAGTTCAGTAACTTCTAGCATGTGAACATGGAAAAACAAAACGATATGAATTAACTGAATACAAGATTACACCATGACGATAGGGTCAACAAGATTAGACAAGGTAATCACAAGATATGCTAAGATAAGATAAACTGTATACGCTCTAATACTTTTGCCGCTTCGCTATTTCCTTGTTATACTGGTTTCTATATCTCTGCACCACCTAACTAGTGTCCCAACTAGTAACGATAACGTGATCCCAATCCCTGTATTTTCCATTGCCTTCGAGCATCCATTTATTATTTATTACCTAGATCTAATCTAGGGTTTTCTATCCAATGCTTCCTAGATTCGACTAGAGTTTACGCTATCTGCTGAACGCTTCTCGGATTCAGGATTTATGCCACCTAGTCCAACTAGGGATTATGCTACCTGTCGAACGATGCCCCCAAGTCTAGGACACACTACCTAGAGTGGTATATGTTCCTATACTTCCCCACGCATGTATCGCGAATCGTTATCGCTTGTCTAGATGCACATGTCCTGTAATGTGCGGTTCGAGTCTTGTGACAGGGAAAATCAAGGAATACAGAACTCGGTCGGGAGCTTTCAGATATCTGCCGATGCAGATGCTATGGTCTTTTTTTATTCCAGTGGCTATGGTCCCACTTGACCCCTCCCTCAACTGGCACACCTTGTAAAATGAGAACTATACGCCGGCCCCGGTGCCCCTCTATCCTATGGCCATCCTCACCCATAACTAGATAGCAAGTATATGGTCTTTTGGAGTTCTCCGCCTTTCCCCTTCACGTATCTCGATTGACTGAAGATGGATGGTAGACGACGAGTTGCTATCACAGGGCTACCATTTTCTCGCCGAATCACGCCGGTCCATCCTAGTCTTTAGGTTGCCATATATTGCAACCAAGGCATACCCCTAGTTCTTCTACCCAGACCTTAACCTCTGTGAGCCCAGGAGGATCATCTGCAGCCTCACAGAGGGATACCAAGAGTACCCTCACGTCCCCTCGAAGCCTCGGGCTTCGTAACCCAATTCGTTGGAGCCTTCTTTTTTACCCAGACGGACATTCGCTCCTTTCCGTGTTATACTAAGAATTACTACTTAGTTTTACTAACTAAGATTTACCACATAGTTTCCAGAATCGTTGTTTTCTTAACTAAGGTTTACTACTTAGTTCTCCTTCCCGTCAATTTGGATTGGTTAAGTGTCATTAGTCAATTCAAGCCAACTTAACCCTCTTCATTTATCCTGTTAAACTGGTTAAGTGTTATCAGTAATTCATGTTGACTTAACCCCATCACAAACCAAGTTATATTGGTTAGGCATTTCTTATTACTTAACCCTACCCCTTCATTCTGTATTGGTTAAGTGTTCCTTTTTAACTTAACCCTGCCCGTCTGTTTTAACTAACATGTTATTAATGGTTATGTATTATCACTTCATGTTTTAGACTTAACCCTATTCCTTTATCACAATCTTATGGTTAAGTGTTCAAATTTACTTAACCCTACGGTCTAGCCCAGCTAACATATCAAATTGGCTAAGTATATTAAATCTTACTTAACCCCAACCTCTAGTCCAGTTAACATGTTAATTTGGCTAAGTGTATTAACTTTACTTAAACCCACCTTCTAGTTTAGTTAACATGTAAATTTGGCTAAGTGTATTAACTTTACTTAACCCCACCTTCTAGTCTAGTTAATATGTTAAGTTTGGTTAAGTGCCCCTATGGACTTAGCCCTCCCATTCTAGCTTAACTGTGTTAAGTTGGTTAAGTGTTCCTATGGAATTAACCCTCCCATTCTAGCTTGACTGTGTTAAGTTGGTTAAGTGTTCCTATGGACTTAACCCTCCCATTCTAGCTTAACTGCGTTAAGTGTCAGTATGAACCTAACCCCTCCCATCGATTTGGTTACCATGTTGAGTTGGTTAAGTGTCTTAATTAACTTAACCCTACCATTCTTGTTCTAGCTTTAATTAAATAGATTAAAGCCGCGACCACTCACATTAGACAGATATTGTTGCGATTACTGGATGTGCCGGTTGGTTCCGGGCAGGTTTACATCGCAACTCAGTCTAACCTCGGGTTAGGCATATTCGTGTTCTCTAAGTTCAAAAGGGTTTTGATTAATTTTCAAATCAGGTTTTGAAAGTAACCATCCTGTCCGTCGGATCAGTTAGGGATAGCAAGGTAGAGCAGGAAACTTGTATTTTCCAAACTCAAGCCTAGACATTATCCTCTCTGTCACCCTAGAACTTTCTGGTGTGTTATTAAAAGAGATGTCGTTAAGAAACCTTTAATTTGTCTAAATTTACCTTTCCTCATTTAGGACAAATTCTATAAGTAAATTAATCCTAATTTACTTATTTCCCAATTACTCTTTTAATGTAAATTGTCTACATTTATTCTTATGGCCCATCTCCCCTCTATATCATATTTATGCCCTTTTGGTATGTAAACTATACCAAATTAAGTGTCACTAACCATGATTTTGCTAAACCTAATAGTTATTCCCAATTATGGCCAATCTCATATTTATGCCAATATACTTGCCGTGCCAAATTAGCTAATCCAATTTCGATTCAACATTCTAATTCACGTCAAACTAGACTTATTACTCTAGTTCACAATTCATGTAAATGCTAGATTTACACGCCAATACTAGATTCAAATTACACATCCTATAATTCATGTCAAATTTATCCAATTTGCATGTCGTAATGCATGTTCCCAATTTATGCCAATTTCCAAGTTAAAAACTACTCTTTAGTAAATTTCATATTTTGCCCAAATCGTATTCCCACCGTTCGTATAATCGTGATTCAATCTAGATTATAGATAAATCTAGATTCGCAGAAAATAGGGAATGAACCAAAGATGCTATGCAAAAGATAGACATAATAACTGGCATAAAAAGGGTTGAATAACGACGTCGGTTCAAGAACATGGGTAGACCTAACTTAATAGGTAAATTCCCAAGGTCTAAAACCAAAGATAACCAAGAATAGACAGAATAGAGACGTAGGTTCAAGAACATGGGTAGACCTAACTTAATAGGTAAATTCCCAAAGTCTAAAACCAAAGATAACCAAGAATAGACAGAATAGATGATCGGGTTTAGACCCAATTTCATAGTCACAAAACTTAAGCAACACTTTCCTAGTCATGAATCACAGGGGTTTAATCACAGATGTCCTTGTTATGTCATAGGCAATAGTTTATATTTCCTAATCAAAGGCATAGGCTTAGTCAAGGAAATAATCCTCATAGTCACAGTCACAGTCATACGCAATGTTCATAGTCATAGGCAATGTCCATAGTCATAGACAATGTTCATAATCATAGGCAAATGTTCATAGTCATAGGCATATGGTTTTAAGGTCCATAGTTTCATAGTCACGGTCTTATTTGTCCTCGAATCATAACAGTTCTTAATTAGGTTCAAAAGTATAGGCACTGATTCGAATAGAGAGAGAGAGAGATTTGGCATATTCTTTTATTCCTTTAATTTCATGTCACGAACAGAGAAAAACGTTAAAATCTAGAAATAACTGACTTGCAAAGATTTAGATTAGAAAAGAAAGATGGCGTTTCTATGATTCGTGCGACGTTGCTCGAAACCGTTTGAGCTAGCCTTTGATTCTTTACTTAAAATCCTAGCCTGACTTGAACCTCTTCTTGAAAATCTTTGAGCAACATCTCCTCGTCTTGATTTATTTTATATATATTATTCTATTTATTATTCTTTTAAGAGGAGGAGAAGAAGCCATATTCACTAAGAATATTTGCAGCATAAGGGTAGAGAAGAATTGCGAATAGAGAAGGAGACTATGGCTGTTTATATAGTGTTAGGCGGACGAACCTGGTCAGAAAACGTGACCGGATACATCAGAACGAACCAGGTGCAGAAAGCTGGAAAAAGCAGGGGGGTCGACCCCCAGGTCGACTACCCAGTCGACCTGGGTGACCCAGGTCGACTACCCTGTCGACCTGGGTGCCCCAGGTCGACTACCCAGTCGACCTGGGTGCCTTGGGCGGGAAAATTCCCGCCCAGCCCGATCTGGGTCTGTTCTTGAATTTCGAACTCGTTTTTCTGAACTGTTTTGAAATTGGAACTTCGCTGAATCTTCCGAAGGCCATATCTTCCTCATACGGACTCCGATTTACGCAAACTCGGACTCCTTTTCATGAAGAATTCCGAGACGAACGCAATGGCACAGCCTGTTTCCCTTGATTATGATTTTAAATTCCAATTATGCCTTGATTTGTGAATCTTAGCGTTACAGAATTACGGGGTGTTACAATGTCTCTTGAGTATAAAACTTATTTAACTTCAGGAATTTAAGCTGTGTTTGGTACATAAGATAATAGCGTAGGAGGGGGTACACCATATACGATAGTGAAAGGTTTCATATTTTTTGAGCATTGCCAGCTAGTGTTATACCAAAATTCGGCCACTATTAACCATTATGACCATTCATGCGTCTTGTGATGAACAAAGTAGCATAAATAATATTCAAACACCTTGTTTGTAGCTTCTGTTTGGCCGTCAGATTGGAGATGATAGGTTGAACTTAGGTCTAAAGAACATCCCTGTAATTTAAAGAGTTCTTGCCAAAAGATAGAGGTGAATATGGCATCCCAATCACTCACTATGCTTATTGGCATAGCCTGATGTTTAATTACGGCATCAAAGAATATTTTGGCAATGTCTCTTGATGTATAGGGGTGTCGAAGAGGGAAGAAATGTGAATACTTAGACAACCTATCAACTACTACATATATTGCTATATAGCCATGACTCCTTGGCAAACCTATGATGAAATCAATTGAAATGTCACTCCAAAATTTTTTAGGTATAGGAAATGGCTACAACAGTCTAGGTACAAGTATGTTTTTGTGCTTATTTCTTTGGCAAGTGTCATGCTCTCTAATGTTAGCTTCTATATCCTTCTTCATTTTCTTCCAGTAAAATTATTGATTAACTTTATGATTAGTCTTTTTAACCCTTGTATGAACGCCCAAGTTGTCCCATGGTATTCATTTATGATTTTTTTTTATCAATTCTTTGCATTGAAAGTCTACGTAAATTCTGCCTTTATAGAATATAATGTCATCCATGACCTTGTACTTCCCTGTTGACCTTGCCCTCCCGAATGTGATGTGCCAAATAATTGTACTAATTTGAGTTTTGTACTTTTTGTTTCAACTACCACAGCCAACTACTTTCCACTGTGGACACAACTTGGTAGTGTGCCAATTCTTCTGGTAGCCAAGATAAAGCATCTGCTGCTTTATTTTCCCATCCCTTCTTGTATTCTACCTTATAGTCAAAGTCATGCAGCTTAGCCAAACACCTTCCTTGTATACCAGTTGTTGGCTAGCTTTTTGACCAAGCCATCAAGGTTCACACACAAGAATAAAATATGAAGTCTCGTTCCTCTAGTTCACGAGAAGTCAGATTGTAGTCGCTCAACCATCCCCAGTTCGGATCGTCCCCCTTTCGGGTCGCTAAACCCCTATGCGGATCGATCCGCCTCTTCCACCTCGATCCGATCTAAGCCTCTAAGTTGCAGCGAAGACTCTGACCCATTCTATCACGATCCGAGATGTATGGATCTCGTGACACCTGTCACCAACTGTCATATTAACCAATTCTTCGTCAGGCTACGATCCGATCCGATATTCTCGGGATTTGCGCCATGTATGACCACGATCCGCCTGACCAGATCAGTTATAAATAGCCCAGAGCTTGGCAATTTTTAGGATCTTTTGGCAGTTTTAAGGATTGATTCCACCATTACTGTCATACCACTATTTCTTACCAGTTTTACTTCGAGATAACTGAAAGAAATCGTAATTGTAAGAGTGAGTTTGAGAGAAATCATTGGTTGTACTAGCATTCAAAGTATAATCAATAACATATAAAGTGGACGTAGGCTCGTTAACGCCGAACCACTATAAACCGTGTGTGTTTTCTGCTTTTTCCTCCTTTTTCAGTTATAATTCCCTACGAATCAGAACAATTTGGGTGTTAGAGCCAAATTTTGATCTAACATTTTGGTTCTTTCACTGAGAATTGATTTCTCAGCATATTGGATTGTTGCTCCGTTGTTTGGATATTCAAGTCTGAAGGAAACAGTTCTGAAACTTCACTGTTCAGATTTGAAGATTCCAGTGGCATCTGATATCATGGCCGGAAAGAAGTCTTAGGAAGTACGAGCTTCGCAGGCGATTGAAGTCGCGAATGAAGCAGTTGAAGAAAGTGTACATGAGCAGGTTGAGGAGGCCTTCGCGGATCGCGGTGACATAGGGGCGGACCGATCCGGACGTGGCGTCACGAACCAGTCTGAAGGGGGCGCCATGATCCAAACTGAAGGGGTCGTCACTCGATCCCACGACAACGTCGCGAACCGTCCCCCTAATGTTACCACGATCCGACCCCAGGGGGGCGCTACGAGCCACAGACACATGTCCACTGCGATCCGAAGTGATGACCAGACTACAACTCGACCTGGGAAGGAGGTTATGGCTCTCTCTTCCCGTCTCGGTACCTCTGTTCGACCTGGCTCAAGTTCCCTGCGCATAATAGAAAATGTTGATGACCAATATGACCCCTCTGCTCCGGTCACTGAAGGAGATCTCTCTCGCTTCTCTGAAATGTGGGATAGGCTGTTTGATGAATTAGCTGCTCAAAGGCAGCAAAGCTCTATGCTGCAACGGAACTTAACGGCTATGGATAGAAGGCTCGATGATCTCGCAAGGAAAAGAACACTCCTAGTTCGTCCGTTCACCCCAGAGTACTCTTCTTCGTTAGAGGAATCGCCAAGAGCTCCGCGGCGACCGTATGAGAGGGCTGAAAACATAGAGCAGCTCCGATTTGGAACCCTGCCATCACGAGAGGAAGAGACACTTGGTGTAGGACCCTCAAACCGCAACTTGAATAATCGTGCCGCAACTCCTAGAGCTCGAGTTGTGGACAATCCTGTTGAGAAGAGACCACCTCAGCACCTTCGCCGTACAAATACTCATGGTAACAGGGGGCAACGAAGCCCGATCCGAGCTCCGGATATCGTGGCTGTTCCTAGAAGAGAGATCGGAGAATTCCACCGAGCGAGAAGCGCTGATCCCGAGCCTCCGATGACCAGTGCAAATGTTGCAGCTATGGTCCATCAAATCCTGGCAGACAGCTGTGGACAAAGGAATGAAGATTGGGGGATTGACCGCAGTCACACCCCTTTTACTGATGACATTCTAGACGTAACATTCCCGAGGCGCTTCAACATGCCTCAGATGAACCGTCACACAGGTAGATCTGATCCAATCCAACATCTAATGAGGTATTCTTGGTCAATGACCGCTGCCGCAGCCTTTGACGCTGTAAAGTGCAAAGCATTCCCTATATTCCTGGAGGATGTAGCGTTATTATGGTTTACTCGCTTACCAGCAAGATCAATTTCCAGTTTCAGGGAGTTGAGTGAAAGGTTCGTGGAACAGTTCCACATTTATGCACAGAGGACAAAGAGTGTGATTGATTTGTTCCTTGTCAAACAACGGCCAGGCGAGAGCTTGAGGGTGTATCTGGATCGTTTCAACCTAGCCGCCACTGAATTCAAGGATCCCCATGAGCCAACTGTTGTGGCAGCCCTGATTGATGGGGTAGATAAAGATACTAAATTTGGGAGATACCTGGCCGGCAAGCCACCTCATACTAGAGAATTGTTCTACGAGAAAGCAAATGTACGCTTACGTCAGGAGGAGGTATATGCTAACCGGAAGATGAAAATGGCAAATAAGGAGGAAATCCAAAGTAATGTGGCCATCAAGCAAACCGGAGACAACTCGGGGAAGGTTGAAGTCAATGTTGGAAACCGAAACCAGGGCGGCGGCCACCAGTCAGGAAACAATGGTAACAACAGTAATTGCAATAATCGGAAGAGAAATCGGGGGAACGACTCCCAGAGAAGGACCCATCCCAGGTCTTTCGAAAATTATACGCCAATAAATGATACTTTGGAGAATATCTTCGTAGACTCATACAACGTTCTCCAACATAAAAGGCCTCCTCCAAGAGATTCGACGGAGAAAGAACGTGAGACGGGGAAGTTTTGTCTCTTCCATCAGACTCACGGCCACTTTACAAATGAATGCCGTCATCTGAGAGACGTAGTTGAGAGGCTGCTCCGGGAAGGGAAATTGGATGAGTACAGGGTGACTCCTAGAGACAGGGGGCAAGCTATTCAGACCCCGAACCAAAACCAGAATCAATCTACTGCCAGACCAACTGTCTAGCAAAAATGAAAAGATCTTATTATCAATACTATAATCGGAGGGCTTCACCTAGCCGGGCATAGTTTCAAGGCGATGGATCAGTACGTAAATGCAGCAAAGCAGCATATTGAGGTAGGAGAGTGTAGCAACCCTGAGGGCAGTTTCGTTGTTTTCAACTCAATGTTGGCCATTTTGAGATCTTCTACTTCCTTCTTTAAAGCCATCCTCTCTTGGCTATTGGAGTCAAGTTCCGAATGAAAGCGCTTCGTAGCATTCTCCAATTCAATCTTATAATTTTCGGCATCTCTCCGCGCTAAGGCGAGTTGGGATTGAGCATCTTCCAAGTCCTTCTCCATCTTTGTTCTGGCCCTTTCGTTGTTATCAATTTTCACTTTAGATCTATGGGCTTCCATTTCGAGTGTTCGAATGACTTCGGAAAGATTAACCGCATGTTTCTTCATCATCTCATACTGTCTGCCTACATGGCGGATGTGCCCGACAACTTCATTATCCCAGTTCTTAGGGACCGGTTCCAAGGCTGGAACAAACGTCATCCTTTCGAAGAAAATGTTTGGGAATTGTTCCCGCAGCTTTTCCAGCCTACCTTGAATCTCGGGACCATGGATGTAATCCCGTGACCCGGGAGCAGCCAACTCTGGCTGGCTGGAAGGGACGATGTCACTCCTCTCCTTTTCAGACTCTTTGATTGGATCCTTGCCTTTATCCTTAGACTCGTGATGCCTTTTTGACGACCTGCTGTGAGAGGGTGCACTTTTCGGAGGAGTTAACTATTTAGGAAGTTTCTTTCCCCCTGCAGGAACTACCGGATAACTGTGAAGCTTAGCAGATGTCGATTTCGGTGGAGACCGGGGTTGCGAGGAAGTCGGCTTGTGAGATGGGCCGCGAGAGCGCTCAATACCCGGATGAAGACTGGGTGTGCCCTCACGAAGAGAACGATAAAAATAAGATCGCCTGCGGGACATCTTTCCTGCAAAAAAGAAAAGAGCATATTAAAACTTTGAATCCTGACAATATAAGAGTGCGGGGTCAGACAGTGTGTGTGATTTGTGCATCCCATATAATTCCCCCTAACAGACCCGGGCCTGAAGACAGGCTCATCTGACTAGTTTCTTGTTCTCTAGTTGGAGCGATGGTCTCTACAGAAGCAGGGAAGAATGGCTCCCCTTCAAAGTCCCTCTCTGTGTATACATCATCGGGCAGAGGAATTTTGCTCAGCTCGTTGAATAACTGTTCTTCTGTCAAGTCATCGGGAGCAGCGGGTTCGATTGGAGTAGAAACTGGGATTTTCTTGGACTTGTCACCGCGGGCCTCATCCCCTCTGTATATGTTCAGGTCCTCATCGTCTTGGATGACTATCGGGGAAGGACTCTTGCGAAATTTAGTTGTTTCTACTGCTTGCGATGTTCCTTCTCCCTCCGTTGGGGGCACATATCTATAGGGTTTGCCGCCAGCGCCAAGTCCAAATCTTATATCCAGAAGATGATGCTTATGAAGATTCTCATCAGTGATGCACTTTTTGATCCTTAGAAAGTCGGATCTGCTTTGTAGAAGAATAGACAATCGATTATTGTATAACGGACCCTCCGTTTTCGGGAAGACGTGATCTGTTTAAAACAAAGAAAAAGGGGGGAGAATGTTAATGCTTCGACTTCTTGAACAAGATATTCAGTCAAAAGATTAAAGTTTACTTGATTTAAGCCATCTTCTTGAGCATCCGGCCTGTTTCTTTATATAGAACCTATCAGATTTAGGATCCCCTATATTGCTGTATCCGTCATACAGAACCTTCCTATTCACCACCGATTCAAAGAAAGAGAAATTTGGGGTTGCCGAGGAGCGATGCTTGAAAAGAAAGAAGAATGTTAAATCTCTAAATGTGAGTTCGGTATGTAGGATCTCCGCGTATGCAATATATAGGGTGTATAGAGATGCGTAGGCGTTAGGATGAAGCTGCATCGGAGCGATACCCAGTCGTTTTAAAGTCTCGATGACGATTGGAGGAAACGGAGGAATAGCTCCTATCAAGCACATGGTTCGGCTGACTGCCATATACCCTTCCGGAGCTAAGTGGGGTCTATCTTCGCTATCGGGTGTCCTCACATCATCCCAAGGAATCCCATGTCTCAGGCAGATTCTTTTAAGCTTTATATCATCGAGCTTAGATGCTAAAGAATCGGAAAATTTCTCTATCCCGAGCGCGCCAGGAATCTCGTCGGGAGCTCGCCTGTCTATCTCGGACTCTTCACTAAATGAAGTACTTTCAGACGAATCCGGTTCCATTGCCTCGTATTCAGAGCCAGAATCTTCACCTCCTGGGTTAATTGGAGGGACCTCGGGGTTGTATTGCTCAGGAACCTCGGACTCCGTTTCTGTAACGGATCTTGAAGAAGATTGCTTATCCGACATTACTGTTAGGCGAGAAAACATGAAAAATGAGATTAAAACTACCCGTCCCCCATGTGTGCAAGTGCTGGTGTGTGTGCTTGTGCATGCATTAAAGAAAAGCGTAAAGGCTGATGAGATCGTCAAAATATTGGTCGTTTTATGCTGTTAAGTTATGCATTTGGTCAGTCTAGAATATTCGTCATGAAGGGTCTAGCCTAACTGTCCATTGGTGTACTGGAATTAAATTGCATTGCTTATTCTACAAGTTCTTTGGAGCATTCACTCTTCGGTTCGTGAAAACCCTTTCGGACCGTGGGATGTGGATCGGATCATGGTGCGATCACGGGTTCGCGAGGCCAGCCCGGACCAGCAACAGAGGCGCTAACTCCAGGAAGTATTTCGGTTCGGATCGCTATAATCTCGTAGCGATCCGTGTCCCCGCCACCTCGTCACGATCCGCTGCTTGCTCTTCTCCCATCCTCACAAGCATCTCCACGATCCGATTCACCACTTCACCATTTCCTCACTCCGATCTGATGCAAGACTTCACACTACTACTTTCCCCCTGCTCTTCGTATCGCCACAAACCGATGTCTCGCCATCTCCACGATCCACTGCTTTGCTTGCACCCACGCCAAAGCCTCACGAAGCGAACCGACCTGTCATTTTTCTCTCCTCCTTCTTCTTTCCTCTCCTCTCTTTTCCTTCTCCTCCTCCTCTCCAGCGACTGGAACCCAATGGCCATGGCGTTCACATCGCCTCCAAAACCTCGAAAAACAGTGAATCCGCTCCTTTTCTCCCACTAATCAGCGAAAAACTCAGAGAAAACGAGTGAGGGAGTTGTTAGCAAGTTTACCTTTCTTAAAGTTAGGGGAACACGAGAATTGCTGAAGATTAAAAGGGCTAGGGTTTTTGGTTTGGAAGACTGGCAGCGGAAGAAGAAGAAGGGAAGAGGGGAGATGGGTTCGACTTATATATACCGGGAGGCGACCGTTGCTCTTCTGTTTTTTGTCTCATGCAGACCGAAGAGGCCGTGGGCCACGAGTCAGGCCATCAGAAATAAAGGGCACGGCCCGTTACGCTGGGGACCCAGTCAAGTCACGGATCGCGACGAACCTCCATCCCACGATTCACGCCTCGAGCACGCGATCCGAATCGATAAATGACCGACAGATTCAGTGATGAAGACTCTGAAAGATCCCAGAAAAGGAATTGTTCACTGATTTGCGTCTCGTTGTGAAAAGACGATTCTATAGCTTCGAAGCATGTTCCATCATCGATAAAACATACTTCGAGGGGGCAAAATGTTGGCTAGCTTTTTGACCAAGCCACCCAGGTTCATTCACAAGAAGAAAGTATGAAACTACATTCCCTAAGTACATGAAGGAACGGATCGCACCATCGACTCGCCCCTCACCGGATCGCACCTCATCGGATCGCACCTCATCGGATCGCCCCCATTTCATCAGCGAAACGACACCTCTATGCGATTCGATCCGTACATACATTACTGCCCAGTATAGACCGATCCGATCCCCTGATGCACGGCGAAGTCTCTGACCCGTTCAAGCACGAGCTAGTCTTCAACGATCCGAGACGCACGGATCCAGCGACACGTGTCCCCAACCGTCATTTTGACTGATTCTCCCCATTTGCTCGATCCGATTTTCGAGGGGATCACGACACCTATCCACAACGGCTAATTTGACTATTTCTTCATCGGCTGCGATGCGATCCGATGTTCTCGGGATTCGTGCCACGTGTTACCACGATCCGCCTGACAAAATCAGCTATAAATAGCCCGGAGCTTGGCATTTTTTGGGATCTTTTTGGCAATATTGAGGACTGATTTCACCATTATTGTTATACTACCATTTCTTATCAGTTTTATTACTAGATCACTGAGAGAAATCACAATTGTAAAAGTGAGCTAGAGAGAAATCAATGATTGTACCAACATTCAAAGTATAATCAATATCATATAAAGTGGACGTAGGCTTGTTAACGCCGAACCACTATAAATTCTGTGTGTTTTCTGCTTTTTCTTCATTCTTCAGTCAAAACTCCATAAAAGTCCGAACGATTTGGGTGTTAGATCCAAATTTTGATCTAACAATCGATATAATTTCCATCTGGAAATAATATCGTTGTTTGCACACTTGTTTTCTTTGATAGTTAACTCATCGACTATCGAAGTTTTTGACCATTTTAACGTTGTTAATATGGAGAGACCGGTTGGATTATTATCCAAAGAACCACTCTGTATTGGCACAAGCGTTGTGAATCATTTATGCCAAAGATAAGGGAAGACGGAGTAAAGTGCAAGGGCTGTTGTATAAATCTTAGTTAACAGTGACTAAGATGGATATACTGAATAGTGCCTTTGGTTTGTCCAGTCCCAGGACAACTTGTATGGACGAAGGTCTGACAGAGTATATCCAATGGATTGCGTAAGTTGATCTGTTAAAACGTATTCACGTTTGGTGGCGGAGGAATTCGTTTCTCTAAGCTGTATACCTGTGTTACTTTTGGATAAATAAATTTGTGATTTGGCGGGTATGACGATGTGACATTCTAAGTGAATGAGGATGACTTGTGTTGATGAATGTCTGACAGAGTATTTCCAGAAAGGTCATGTACATTGATTTCTTCAACTTTATCAAGAGTGGAAGCGGAGAAGGAAACTTCTTTAGCTAACACGTAACGTACTGTTGTAGACGCCAATTAGTGATTTTCGATGGATCTGACAATGTGGCATTCGAAGTGAATCTGATGAAATGATAAAGCATAGCTTCTAACCTCATCAACCGGTAAATGACAGAAATCGGGCAGGCAGCATGGCTAAGTCGGTCGCACCGAAGTAGGGTGTATAATCACCTATCTAGAGAATATTCATTTGTTTCTTAAATCTATCAATGTTGTCCCATATATATACGGGAAATGGTTGCTGATCCCAACCGTTGGTGATATACATTCGATACACTCAAGCGAAATGAGTGGTCGGTCATGTGTGGCCGGGTTGCAAGATGTTCTTGTTGAACCCAGTGTATTCCTCTCTAGAGGTACACTAGCAGAAGGTGGTTCCATACCTTGTCATAGTTGGAAATCCATTATCCAATACGTGCTTGCGATTTTGATTGTATACTATATATGTAGAACGTGAGATGAAAGCGTTTCTGCTAGATTGATATATGTTTGTACTTAGACATTATTATAATATCAGAATGATATTGCTTGTCAAAGATGTTGGATTCTCATAAGGGAAAAACCCGTTCCGTATTCACGGCGTGGTCTTATGAGACATCATATATATGTTAAACTGTGTTAAACTATTTTACTCGCACCAGTCCCATGACTGACCCGGAGTTTACTTTGTTGTTTTCCCTAAACTCTTGGGTGCCTAAATTTGTACGGGCAGTCAAGTAGTCGGGATTTACAGATATACTGAAGAGCTTGGAGCAGGAGGCTTCTGGATCATATAGCTAAAGTTTATTTCCGCTGTTGTTGTAAGTGCTGTACTCTGATAAGTGTTGTTGTATACATAACTATTATATTTCAAAGTTATGTTATATATTATATGTTATTCGTTCCGCTGTGAGGTTCGTGTTACTCTGATGTTGTGTTCTTCTTCTTCTATTCTAAGTTTCTATCTTATATATTCTCACCCTCTAATTTCTTTCATTAATTACCAGGATTTTTCGATGTTTTGGTTATCGACATCGAGTTTATGTCGATAACCAAAGTCGCTCAAAATCCGGGTCGTTACATCCTCAATGGAAAACCTAACAATCATTTCCTCCTTAAAGATCACCCATTGTTCATAATTTCGTACCATCTTCATAAGCCATCCAATCCATAGGTGTGTTTTCCTTTGAGATGAAAAGAACATATTGGAACCCATTTAGTCTCGGGAGTTGAGACACCATACATCCGTTAATGTCACTCACAAAGGGAATGCATTAAGTTTTGTGAAGCGCTATAGTAAACAGAACAGAAATATTACAAGACAGACATATAAAATAGCAGTGGAATAAAAGCTTTATTTATCATAAGATATCGTGGTCCAAAAACATCACATGTCTGAAATACAAAAGCCCATTACAACATAAAAGCCACTGTCTTGTAATTCAAAAATATCAGAGTACATTAAAGAAATAAAATTCCATAAAAAAAATATAGCCATAGCAACAAGAATAGGAGCTTGAGCCAATCATCTTAGCAGCTCCAGCAAAAGTAAGCAGAATCACGGTCAAGCCTGAGTGTTCCCGCCCTGAGAACCTTGGGGGGGGGGGAATGGAGGAAACAAAGAGGGTCAGACATAATGTCTGGAGAGTCCAGTTAATTTTAGCAAGTAAATAAATAAAAGTAGCATGACAGCCATATAAAGTGGATAAGAGAGAGATAACTACATAAAAGGCAAGATATGACAAGGTAAACATGATAGGGTGTATACGCTTATAATGATTACTCTGCACTATTACTAGTATATCCAGAATGAGATGATCCCTTCCATTATAAGGTGGTAGATTTAGGCATACGTCCAAGTGTACCCTAATTACTACCCTAATCGATCGGCTCCCTAATCGCGTAAATACTTTGTGCTGGCCCCACCGTAGGATATATCACGTCCTAAAGTGGCAACCCTCCACTGATATGCACAGCCCCATATCTATAGGTGTCACGGTCGTCTTATCCCCCTCTGCCCGGCTCATGCACGCACATGGCCCGGTCGGTTTGCGCCGCCCACACCGAACTCCATGTTTGGATATCTTACAATCAGTTCAATAAGCGTGCCCCTTCTCCGACCTAATTCGGAGTATTCTGCCTGATACCTACTCCGGGTTACTGACTGTAACGAGTCCCACACAATATGATACAAGATCTCTCCCTTGTCTTGTATCCCCCACTAGGTTTCCCACAGGTTATACTTACCCTAAAAGGTGTCTTTAATTATATAACCCCAATCTTTCTACCGGTTATGCTTACCACTAGATGTCTTTAATTACATAACCTTATCGGGTTAAGTTTATTGGCCTATATGTAAATATTATCCACCCCCTCAGATTTGCTTAACCCACCCACTGTCCAACCAATTTTACTTTACCCTAACTTTAGTTCATAATCGTACAATCCCTATGGATTAGATTAAGTTAAGTAGTCCAATTTATTACCATGTCCATTTATGTTTTATAATGGGCTAGACCTCCCACATTAGGCCTACAACTTGTGGATGCTGGATATGCTGGTCGGGCCCGGACACACTTCTTCCACAAGTTGGGCCTAACCTCGTGTCTTAGCCTAATTCGTATTTGTGCACTTACACCTCTCACATTAGGTTCAACAATAGTGGTTGCTGGATATGCCGGTCGGGTCCGGGCAGACTTCCACCACTAATGCAACCTAACCCCGTGTCATAAGTGCAATTACAATTTCTAATTGTAATCCTAGATATTTCATTATTATCCAATTCTCACCTATGTCGTTATAGGTTATAGGTTCCATGCCCCCTTTTCCCCAATTTTGTACAAAGTGAATTATATGTCCATATTCATATCCATTTACCAAGTTATGCCAATTCTAATATTTTCCCCCGTTCCCTCACTAACGCATTCGTATATATTTGGCGGCATCTAGGCTAGAAAGTAGCCTAGCCATAAACAATAAATGGGAAAGGTGATGGGAAAAGTGACAATAGTGATCATTCTAACAAAAGTGACATAAACATATATACTGGCATAGACATGTAATTGGCATAATAATAATGTGGACATAAAAACAGATCTAGTGAAAAGGGTAATGATAAAACTAGATCTAACATGCTTAGGATGAACAGATCCAAATAAGAATTCATATGTCCAATAATGACAGATCTTAATTTAATCACAACATGATGATCTAGATCTAAACAAAGGTTTAATTGTCCAGATAATGATAATCCCAAATTAACCACAAACTTAAAAAAAGGGTAAGAGCCACATAGGTGACAAGATTAATTAACCTTAAAAGAATTAGATCTATAAAATAGATCTAGCATGATAAGGTCTAGGCTTATAGATTCACAAATTATGATAGATCCAATATGATTCAGTCACAAGCATGTATATATCCAAATCACAGTCATATCACAAATTACTTTTAATCATTTAAATCTAAAAGTAACTAAATCACAGTGTTTGGATTAAAAGAAAAGGTAGAAAATCGAAGGGGTTTGATCTACACTTGAATCTCTAAGTTTGATTTGCAAAGTTGATTGTTGTTGGAGAAAAGGGTTCTGTTCAGTTCAGACTCCAGCAGCATTTGACCTCCATTGATCTCCAATGAAGAAGACAAGAGAAATGACCATGTATTTATAGCTGCCAGCCCCAGAAACTGACTTAGCCATGTCAGCCCTATGGAGGTCGACCCACCCCTTAGGGGGTTAACCCTAGTGTCGACACCCCCGTTGGGGGGTCGACCTAGGGGTCGGCACTCCCTTAAGGGGTCAACTCCCCTAGGCGATAATTTTCCCGCTCACCCCGAATTTCTAAAATTTGAATGAATTTAAACTTTCTGGAACCGATTTTGAATTTTTGGACCCTATATGTGTGTGTGTGTGTGTGTATATATCTTGCGCGTATACAAACTTTAAACCCTCATAACTTCTTCATACTGTGTCTGTTTTACGCAAACCAAATGTCTATCTTGATCAGAATTTCGAGACGGACGCAATGACGCAGTTCGTTTCCCTTAATTTCGAATATTAAATTAATTATTATTTAATTTATCCTCTTTTAGTGTTTTTTAAAAATACGGGGTGTTACATTCTCCCCTACTCAATGTATTTCGTCCCCGAAAACTCCAAATTAAGAAGAATGCATATCCTACCATCCATCATTCATCTACTCATCCATCAACCACTGGCGTCCATTGTCCTTAAAGAATTCTAATGCTCATATGAATATATGCAAAGGTGTGTGTATATGTCCCAATACTAATGCGAAGATGAGGCGGTCTACTAATTCAATTGACCTCCTTAATGCAATGCATGTTAGTGCCATGTATCCAATATGTATGCAAATAATCCTATTATAACATGTGAGTTCTATATGTGTGCACACTCATTCTTCCAAATGAGACATCCATATGCTAATACATTCATTTCCATCCATAAAAGAATAGAAAATGCACACACATCCATATGCAGTATGAGAGTGATTGAGCCGATCTAGTGCCTAATGTGTGTGTATATGCATCCACAGGCAACCACTAGAAAACACTTACATCTACTTGCATCCATCAAACATAACATGTCTCAAACACATGTTTAAATCCATAGGATTCCTATCTAAAGGTCGAAAATTCTATGGATATGATATATTCAAGTGATAGAAACAAGCACAGATAAAATTTTGGAAAAGGAGTTAAGAACATACCCTCGAAAAGAAAAGGGTATGAAGCCTGAATCTTGTCTTCGGTCTCCCAAGTTGCATCCTCTGGGTTATCTCCCCATTGAACCTTTACCAGCTTGATCTCTTTATTGCGTAGCTTCTTAACTTCTGATCCAAGAATACGTTCGTCTAACTGTTGCCTCCCATTCCACTTCTACTTCCTCTAATATACTTGGCTCAACAACTTCCGCGGTGTCATGCAAGCACTTTCCCAGATGAGAAACATGGAAAACATCATGAACGACAGATAGATTTTCTGGGAACTTTAATCTATAGGCCATTTGGCTAATCCTTTCGGTTATGGGAAATGGTCCCATAAATCTGGGTGCCAACTTCCCTACAGATCCGAAGCGAACCACATTCCTCAGAGGTGACACTTTAATAAAAACTAAATCGCCCACTTCAAATTTGATGTCAGTCCTTCTCTTGTCTGCATAGGATTTTTGCCTATCTTGGGCTGTCTTCATCCGCCGTCGAATAAGGTCAATCTTCTCGGACGTTTCCCTAACCATATCTGGTCCAAGTAATAACCTTTCTGTAGATTCCCACTAACAAGTTGGTGATCAACAGGGTCATCCGTACAATGCTTCGAAGGGTGCCATGCCGATGCTAGCTTGATAACTGTTGTTATAGGCAAACTCTACTAAAGGAAGATGCTCTTCCCAAGTCCCTCTGAAGTCTAGGATACACAGCCTTAAAAGATCTTCAAGAATTCTGTTTACCCTCTTCGTCTGCTCATCGGTCTGAGGATGATAAGCGGTGATCAAACATAACTGTGTACCTAATGCTTCTTGTAAGCTCCTCCAAAATTCACTGGTGAAGATCGGGTCACGATCGCTCACGATGCTGGATGGTACTCCATGAATACGAACTATCTCTCTGACATAGATTGCTGCCAACCATGATGCCATCCTCTTACTCTTAACTGGAATAAAGTGAGCGCTTTTAGTGAGTCTATCTACCACAACCCAGATACTGGTATTGCCTTTTTTGGGTCTAGGCAAACCGTCTATGAAATCCATAGAGACGCTCTCCCATTTCCACTGTGGAACTTCCAAAGGGTGAAGTAAACCACCAGGCTTCTTTTGCTCAGCTTTAACTTGCTGGTAAACTAAACATTGAGAAACAAATTCTGCTACATCTTTCTTCATCCCAGTCCAAAAGAAAACCCTTTTCATGTCTCTATAAATCTTGTCACTACCTGGATGAATAGTCATTTTAGAATGGCGGGCTTCTTCTAGGACTGCTTTTATCAGACTTCCAGTTTGAGGAACACAAAGCCTTCCATCTCGTCGCAACCACCCCTTTCATCTATGGTATATCGACTGAGGTGACTAGAAGTCTCCCCTTTTCTGAGCTTATCCATAATGTCTAAAATCTGTGGGTCACCTTGCTACGAGACTCCTATCTGATCCATAAATTTGGTCGTATTTCTAACGATGCAAACAAATCACGAAAAATCTCGATGGAGAGTCTAAAGTCAAAGGTTGATATGAACTCCAAGCTTTTCCTCTCCACAAACAGAGGACTTAAGGCCATCCTCTGCCTACTTAGAGCGTCTGCCACCACATTATCCCTGCCAGGGGTATAAGAGATTTCGAAATCATAAGAAGCTAAGAAATCCATCCACCTTTGTTGCCTTAAATTAAGATCCTTCTGTGAGAATAAATACCCGAGAGATTTATGATTGGTGTATAACTCGAACTTCTCTCCAAGTAAATAATGATGCCACGTCTTTAGCGCGAACACTATGGCCACTAGTTCTAGATCATGGGTGGGGTAGTTCTTCTCATGAACTCTCAACTGTCTACCCCCATAACACACTACCTTTCCTTCTTGCATCAGAACCGCACCAAGCCCTTTACCACATGCATTAATGTAAATGGTAAACACTTTACTTCCATCAGGCAAGGTTAAGACTGGGGCTGTTGTCAGAGCACTCTTCAGTCGTTGGAAAGCAACACCACAATCTATATCCCATGAAAATGCCAAGTTCTTCTTCGTCATCCTGGTGAAAGGGGCTGATATCTTTGCGAAGTCCTTAATGAACTTCCTGTAATATCCTGCCAATCCAAGAAAGCTCCTCACCTTTGTTGCATTTTTAGGAATCTGCCAAATGTTGCACCGCAACTACTTTCGCGGGATCCATAACTATCCCTTCTTTGGAAACGACATTCCCTAAGAATCTCACCTCCTTTCTCCAAAAATGGCATTTGGAGAACTTTACCTTAGGCTGATGGTCACAGAGAGTTTTCAAAACTTCTCTCAAATGTTGGGCATGCTTTTCTTCGCTCTTGGAGAAGATCAAAATATCATCAACAAAGACTACGACAAATTTATTTAGGAACTCCCGAAACACCCTACTCATCAGATCGGCAAAATAGGCGGGTGCATTCTTCAGCCCAAAAGGCATAACTAACCATTCGAACAAAAGGCATAACTAACCATTCGAAGAAACCATCCAGAGTCCTAAAACCAGTCTTGTCTATACTGTCCTCAGCCACCCTCAACTGTTGAGACCCCGTGGCCAAGTCGAATTGAGAGAATACCAAGTCATCGACAAGCTGGTCAAACAAGTCGTCTATCCTCGAAAGTGGGTGCCTATTCTTCTTTGTGAGTTTGTTCAATTCTCTATAGTCCCCACACAAACGAAGCGAACCATCCACCTTAGTTGCAAATACAACTGGAGCACCCTATTCAGATATGCTTCGTCTGATAAATACTTTCTCAAGTAGCTCCCCTACTTGCTTACTCAGCTCCCTCCTTTCCCTTGGAGCCATATGGCGCACTGGTAATGCAACTTGTTTTGCATTATCCACGAAATACATGCGAAAATCGATCTCGCGCCTCAGAGGTAAACCCCGTACCTCATCAAAAAATCAGAATAATCTCGGATTACTAGAACAGATTGCAGATCATCAATAGATGCATCAAGAGACTCTAGGAAACTAAGCATAACCGATCCTTGTGGGTCACACGAAATCTCGAGGGTCCTCCCATGACAAGTCAGGAGCCTAACTACCCGCTTCTCACAATCCAGAATGGCACCATACGTGGTAAGCCAATCCATTCCTAGAATCAACCCATAGCCTATAAACCCAAGCACATATGCGTCGCACTCAAACTCGATGCCTAACATAGATATTTTCAAACCCCGACAAATCATAGATAAATGAGCTGAACCACCAATGGGGTTTGAGACAACTACGGGATCAACTACCATACTAGTAATTTAGTGCAGAGATTCAACCACTGAACTTGATATAAATTAATGTGAAGTGCCAGAATAAAAAAGTGTTCTAATCGGATGGTTTGAAAGAGAAATTAAACCTTCCACAGAAATTTTTCTACCTCTATCCGGAGCACTGGTCACGAGAGCATGCACCTGCCCTCCAGAAGTTCCTGCCCTTTGACTTTATCCTTGTGATCCTTGTTTCTTTGGGCACTCCCTAGCAAAGAGTCCGACTTCTCCACAATTGAAGCAAGTGTTCTTCCTTCTTTTACAATCTTTGACCAAGTGACCCTCTTTCCCACAACTGTGAAATTTCCTTTTATCCTTGGCCTTGTCATTCTTTCCAACTTTCTTCTGCTGTTGTTACTATTGCCCCTTCTTGGGCCATACCTTCTTATTTCACGTTGTTTCCTCGGCTTTAACCTCCTTCTTTTCCCCTTTCTCTTCCTCATACATCAAGACCATATCAACAAGTCTTTCAAAGGTGTCTCTCATTAGGATATGGGACATGGCTAACCCATGAAGGGGTTCGTTTAGCCCTTTAACAAACTGAAAAGCCTTCCTATGCGGCGTGTCTACCAATTCCAGTCCAAATCTTGCCAGGTGGTTAAATTTGTTCACATACTCTTTAACCGTCAAGTTCCCTTGTTTGAGTGCCAAGAACCTCTCCATCTACATGCTCTTCTCATCTTGGGAAAGGAATTTCATCTCAAACCTCTGTCTAAAGTCATCCTAAGTTTCCACAGGACGACCTGCTTGGGTTACCTCCCACCAAAATGAAGCTTCATCCTTTAATAGCCAAACAACTAACTGAACCTTTCTTCGATCCTCTACTTCAAAGATTACAAACAAGTCCTCGGTCTCATTAAGCCAGTTCCTTGCCCCCACAAACATCTCAGTTCCATGGAATGACTTCCCTTCCATAGCACGGAAATCTTTGCAGATCTTTGAGAAGTTGTCTACACGCGGAGGAGGATGAGGAGCAAAGGGTGCAGCTGGGGGAGGAACGTTTCCTTGGCCTTCGGAAGCCGCCGTGGCCTCCAGATACCTACGGAACCATCCTGGTATCGTAACGAACTCTGGAATGTTGGGTTCCCCAGACTTGCTGAAAAATAAAAGGAAAGATATTCAGAAAAGGGATCGAAAGATATTACTTATGGCTTTTTGGGGAATGTTTTTCAAAACAGACTTTTCATTTGGAAATGCTTTCTTTTAAAACGTTTTTTTTAAAATAGCTTTCAAAAACGTTTATCTAATCTGGTTACCTTCAGCTCTGATACCAAGTGAGACACCCCACGTCCGTTAATGTCACTCAAAAAGGGAATGCATTAAGTTTCGTGAAGCGTTATAGTAAACAGAACATAAATATTACAAGACAGACATATAAAATAGCAGCGGAATAAAAACTTTATTTATCATAAGATATCATGGTCCAAAAATATCACATGTCTAAAATACAAAAGCCCATTACAGCATAAAAGCTACTATCTTGTACTTCAAAAATATCAGAGTACATAAAAGAAATAAAATTCCCCAAAAACAAAATATAGCCAGAGAACCAAGGATAGGAGCTTGAGCCAAAAATCTTAGCAGCTCCAGCAAAAGTAAACAGAATCACGGTCAAGCCTGAGTGTTCCCGCCCTGAGAACCTGGGGGGTGGGAATGGAGGAAAGAAGAGGAAACAAAGACGGTCAGACATAAAGTCTGGCGAGTCCACTTACTTTTAGCAAGTAAATAAATAAAAGTAGCATGACAGACATATAAAGTGGATAAGAGAGAGATAACTACATAAAAGTATAGATATGACAAGGTAAACAGGGCAGGGTGTATACGCTTCTAATGATTACTCTGCACTATTACTAGTATATCCAGAATGAGATGATCCCTTCCACTACAAGGTGGTAGACTTATGCATACGTCCAAGTGTACCCTAATTACTACCCTAATCGATCGGCTCCCTAATCCGCGTAGATACTCTGTGTCGGCCCTACCGTAGGATGTATCACGTCCTAAAGTGACAACCCTCCGCTGATATGCACAGCCCCGTATCTACAGGTGTCACAGTCATCTTATCCCACTCTGCCCGACTCATGCACGCATTTGGCCCGGTCGGTTTGCGCCGCCCACACCGAACTCCACATTTGGATATCTTACAATCAGTTCAGTAAGTGTTCCCCTTCTCCGACCTAGTTCAGAGTACTCTGGCTAATACCTACTCAGAGTTACTGACTGAAACGGGTCCCACACAATATGATACAAGCTCTCCCCCTTGTCTTGTATCCCCCACTAGGTTTTCCATAGGTTATACTTACCCTAAAAGGTGTCTTTAATTGTATAACCCCAATCTTTTTACCGGTTATGCTTACCACTAGGTGTCTTTAATTACATAACCTTATCGGGTTAAGTTTGTGGGCCTATATATAAATATTACCCACCCCCTTAGATTTGCTTAACCCACCCACTGTCCAACCAATTTTACGTAACCCTAACTTTAGTTCGTAATCATACAATCCATATGGATTAGATTAGGTTAAGTAGTCCAATTTGTTACCATGTCCATTTACGGTTTATAATAGGCTAGACCTCCCACATTAGGCCTACAACTTGTGGATGCTGGATATGCCGGTCGGGTCTAGGCAGACTTCTTCCATAAGTTGGGCCTAACCTCCTATCTTAGCCAGATTCGTATTTGTGCACTTAGACCTCTCACATTAGGTTCAACAATAGTGGTTGTTGGATATGCCGGTCGGGTCCGGACATACTTCCACCACTAATGCAACCTAACCTCATGTCATAAGTGGAATTACAATTTCTAATTGTAATCCTAGATATTTCATTATTATCCAACTCTCACCTATGTCGTTATACGTTATAGGTTCCATGCCCCTTTTTCCCCAATTTTGTACAAAGTGAATTATATGTCCATATTCATATCCATTAACCAAGTTATGCCAATTCTAATATTTTCCCCCGTTCCCTCACTAACGCATTCGTATAAATTTGGCGGCATCTAGGCTAGAAAGTAGCCTAACCATAAACAATAAAAGGGAAAGGTGATGGGAAAAGTGACAATAGTGATCATTCTAACAAAAGTGACATAAACGTATATAGTGGCATAGACATGTAATTAGCATAATAATAAGGTGGACATAAAAACAGATCTAGTGAAAAGGGTAATGATAAAACTAGATCTAATATACTTAGGATGAACAGATGCAAATAAGAATTCATATGTCCAATAATGACAAATCTCAATTTAATCACAACATAATGATCTAGATATAAACAAAGGTTTAATTGTCCAGATAATGATAATCCCAAATTAACCACAAACTTAGAAAAAGGGTAAAAGCCACATAGGTGACAAGATTAATTAACCATAAAAGAATTAGATCTATAAAATAGATCTAGCATGATAAGGTCTAGGCTTATAGATTCACAAATTATGATAGATCCAATATGATTCAGTCACAGGCATGTATATATCCAAATCACAGTCATATCACAAATTACTTCTAATCATTTAAATCTAAAAGTAACAAAATCACAGTGTTTGGATTAAAAGAAAAGGTAGAAAATAGCAGGGGTTGGATCTACACTTGAATCTCTAAGTTTGATTTGCAAAGTTGATTGTTGTTGAAGAAAAGGGTTCTGTTCAGTTCAGGCACCAACAACATTTGGCCTCCATTGATCTCCAATGAAGAAAACAAGAGAAATGACCATGTATTTATAGCTGCCAGCCCCAGAAACTGACTTAGCCACGTCATCCCTAGGGTGGTCGACCCATCACTTAGGGGGTCGACCCTGGTGTCGACACCCCCGTTGGGGGGTCGACTCCCCTAGGCGGGAATTATCCTGCTCACGCCGAATTTCTGAAATTTGAACGAATTTGAACTTTCTGGACCCGATTTTGAATTCTTGAGCATGTATATATATATATATATATATATATATATCATGTGCATATACAAACTTCAAACCCTCATAACTTCTTCATACGGTGTCCGTTTTACACAAACCAAAAGTCTATCTTGACCAGAATTTCGAGACGGACGCAATGGCGCAGTCCCTTTCCCTTAGTTCCGTATATTAAATTAATTATTATTTAATTTATCCTCTTTTAGTGTTGTTAAAAATACGCGGTGTTACAAGAGTGTTATGATAATGGAATAGTTGTTAAACTCGACTAATCCACTCAATCACATTGCCTTCGCCATTATTAGTGGGAAAATCCAGTTTGAGAACAATATTTTCAAGAGTTTTGGGGTTAGTGAATTGTTGGTTGCTAACTGACTTGGCGAACTTGCTAATATACCTGCAAAATTCCTGGAGTTCCTATGGGCCAGAGGTGTGTAAGGATTGTGATTTCGATTCTTGAGTTCTATCATTTCACGTACAAGGCCTTGGATTGCTTCATTAATGTTATCCATTTTGTTGTTAATTTCTCGAGTACTTTCTTGTTGATTGTGGTAGTTTTCTTAAAACTCCCTAATGTGCAAGGCGGTTTTTGCATTGATTTGTTGTCGTCTGGATTCATCAATGGTTCGAACTATCGATCCATTTGGGTTTTCTTCATCAGAAACATCTAGTTGTTCCTCAAGATGGAACTGGTCTGATGCCGATTTGTTATGGTCACTCTTTTTCGCAATGGAACTTGTAAACATATAGAATGGAAACGGCTTTTGAACTATAGGAAATAAAAGAGAATCACGACGGATTGAGTTGCAGAAATGGTTAGATGTAGAGAATAGAAATTCAGAGTTGTGGTGAGAATGGGGAGAAAAAAAGATTTAAGAATTAGCAGAAAGAAGAGAACTAGTTTAGCGGAGTTTAGACGCAATAAAAAGAATACCAATAAAATAATTTTTATTCAAACTCTCGCCATTACCTTTCTAATAGCCAGTCTCATCTATTTATACACATTTACATATGCAATAATCTTACTAGACTCGGCCCAAATTAAATACATTTGAAAATACATAGGCCCATGCTTCTTTTATTTATAACATCTGTTGTCTTCATATGTTTACATGCACCAGTGTACACGTGCATATTAATTCTGGAGACTACTGGAGTTAACTATATTCGTAGCAAACCTGGACTTGTTTAATGCATCGAGTACCGCGTGGTCATCAACAAAATTGTCCCCTATATTGTCGACCATAATCGGTTTCGTACCTTATATCATGGTGTTCGAAGTATTGCATAAGGTGTTCGATGAAATGCCTCTTCCAGTTTTATACCACTGGATATTCACAAAGTTGGTTTCAATTATAACGGAGGCTGATGTCTTTGCTGTACAAATCAAATCACCTTAATTTGATTACAAATAGGTAAAAAAATTACTATCAACTTCTTCACTTTGGTTGAATTTTTGTCCCTGCCTCTCATTCCAGTAATGTTTAATTTGATGCTTTTGTTGTCACTTAATTGCCTAAAATGTGGTCTCTATTTTAAACCCCTTGAATTAGCCACTGGTCAATAAGCTTTGGGAAAGCTTCTCAAATTCTGATATTCCTGGGTCTTCCTTCTGCCCAAAAACTTTAAAAGTTGAAATATAAATTTTGATTTTATTTTTGTTTGTTTTCCGTAGTTCTAATTTTGAATTTCAGAAGAGTTGTCAGATGATTACAACTACAATTTACAAATCGTTCTTTTGTTGATAATTATTTTTGCCCTTTTTGCAAGGTACTTTACTGTAGCAATTTTCTTCTTCCTAATCGTTTGGTTTTGAATTTTTCTTCCATTGTGGTTTCAAATCAGATGCTCAATTAAACAATGTGATTTCATTAGTAATCATTATTTTGGTTGCCTCTAATGTTAAGTTGTGATGCGAGATACGAAAATTAGCGGTGAGCTTCAAAATTACTGGTTTCAAACTAGCATTTCTTCTTGGGTTTCTACAATTAGAGTCATTGCTTTGTTTCTCCACTACTGACTAGTTGTTATTTTTACTATCCAATTCTGTCTACAACCCAATTTTGCTTATTATTCAATTCTTTGGCTATCAATATGTTATTTGGCAATTGATGTTTTAAGCTGTCATTATGTATACCAGGGAAAAATTTAGTATTTAAACAACTTAATTTTTTTTACCTTCTACGCTGGGGTGTTCTCCATCTATTGGTTTTTGCTTTGTTCTTAGTGTTTTTGAAACCTTATTATAGCTAAAGATATATCTTATATGGAATTTTTTGTTTTGCAATAAATCCTTCATTTGTAATTAAATTTTATTAGTACATATGGCATGTTCTCTATCCTTCATTTGAGTTGAAGTTTTCAACTTTTTAGGCTGCCTTGTTTTTCTCACTTTGTTGTGAATCTGACTTCTGGTTAATTAATCAGAACTTTGTATGCTGTTTGTTTTTTTGTTAATGTTCTGAATAAATTAAGCATTCAGATATAATCATTCAGAACATTTTTCCTTCTTGTTTCTTGTTCTAAATGCTGAATATGTTATTTTTGTTCTGAATGCTTAATTAAACAAACAATTATGTGATTATTCAGAATTCAGCAATCAGATTTCAGCAACCAGACATTATAATTCAGCAAGCAGAACTCAGATTTTACATTTTAAACAAACAAAGCCTTAATCTCATGTGTCGGGTACGCTATTATTGTTCTCCCTTATTGAATATTTTTGTTGCTTTTGTCTCTGGTATGCAGTTATTCTCCTTATTTGATTAGTGTATTCATTGCTTTCATTCTGATTTACATCTATTGGTGCTTCTTTAAATTATGCATCTATGTTTTTTATCATTCATTCGTGTTGATTTATATCTAAAATTGTTAATAATATTTGTCTACATCAATTCATAAAAGTACCGAATTGAATAAATATGAAGTTTTAACTAGTTCATCCTTCCTACCTTGAACCGTGCATGGTTTGAACCTAAAATATTTGGGTTGTTGAATTCAATTTTTATTAATTCTTGCTTTATAAGAGCATCTCCAACAACATTCAGACCCGTAAGATTACAACACGTAATATTCGACAGAATATTACGTGTTTTTCCCAACTGTTAATTTTTTTTTCCGTCACGAGCCTATTTTATCGGCTCGTGATGTCGCAAGCCTATTTTATCGGCTCGCGACGTCGCGAGCCTATTAAATCGGCTCGCGACAAAGAATTTTTTTGTCATTTTCTGTTGTTTCGAGCTGATTTAATCGGCTCGCGACGTCGCGAGCCGATAAAGTGTGCTCGCGACGTTGCGAGCCGAAAAAATCGGCTCACGGGACCAATTCCGAATTCGGAATTGGCCCCGTAATATTTGCCTTAATATTCATGCTTGTTATACCTATTGGGGAGAATTTCTTGCTTGATTCATGATTCAGACCATAAATCAAGGCACCGTTGGAGATGCTCTACTAGTTCATCCCTTTGGAAAATATTTCCACAAATATTTTGCTTACTTCAACATTTTTGCGGATGTTTTATTCAGGCTATGACATTATGTCATTCTTTACTTTTAAGTTGTGTTATGGTCCCTCCACGTACGTGTAGGATGTGTTTCAGAGATGCAAATTAGATTTTTTTTTTTTTAATTTTAGGCTGTGACATGCTAAACTCTTTTTTGAATTTTAGATGTGCAACTTGGATATTAAAGCGAAACCCACTCTTTCAAGTTTAGGTTCTTCTCTTTGTTTAATATGACTCTACTTCTGTTTCAAAGTACGATCTTCCTGCACAGGGAAACACTATCCACAACAATTTAAGGTAGTGTTTGGTTTTATTTTATGTTTTGAATTTTGAGTTTTCAACGTTAATTTTGGAAAATGTGGAGATTTGAAGGATAGCGGAGGCGAAGGAGGTGATGGATGGGACCGAAAGACAGTGGATGAATGAATTTGTCATCGTTCTTCCGTTGTTTCTTAAAATATGAAGAATAATAAAAAAGTCGTTTTTTCTTTTCTATGTTAACTTCGTTTTGTAAAACGATCGTTTTTCACGATATGTGTGTGTCATCCATACTTTTGTATATACGAAAACACTAAATTTAAAAATAGAAACCAAACTCTCCCTTGTACTTCAAATTTTAAATGCTTGAGGTTGCGATATAATATCCAAATCCAATGGCTAAAAGTGCAACATGATTTGCATTTATGTTTAACAATAACGTTGTCCTTTTTTCATTCTTTCAGGATTTTGCTAATTTTGAATGTTTCTTTGACTTGTAATCTTTGAAGTTTTTGTCATACTTTCATGTTGCTTATCTTGATCCATCCTAGTATCCGTTTTCATGTTGCTAATTTTAAATGCTTCTATGACACTTGTAAAAAACAAATAGTTTCATTAGTACCAAAGGATAAAATTACAAATTTGGTTTAGGGGATTTTATTATGAAGGACAAATTTCATGATTTTTTTAAGCTCAAGGACAACCCATCAAAAATTTATTCACAAGGATAATACACTGTAAAACTGATACCATACACACTATAAAACTACTACTTAAATACTGATAGCTAAATTCTGCTACTGTACACATTTTAAAACTGATACTTAAAAACTGGTAGTCGAATTCTGATACCATGCACACTGTAAAACTAATACTTAAAATTTGATGCTTTGTCCTTTAGAATAAAATTTCAGCAGTCCGTCCTTACGGTTGAAAAAATGGGTAATTTTTTTCTTAACTCTATTTTCGTGTTTGTTTTAATACTCTTTCTAACAATAATATTACAGATGATAATTGATAAATGTAACTTGCCTCGTTTTGAGCAAAGAGATCTTCATATTGTTTCCTTTTTTAATAGAAGGGAATGAAAATTGTTGCATATGAAAAGTGACCTCCTTGATTTGAATTTAAGCAAAACATACAAATTTGTTTTATCATGCCATGAAGAAACCTTGCTATAAAGGATACATAAAATATCAAACTTATGACAAATAGAAATAGCAATTTATGGAGATATTTTAGTCCTTAAGAAACTAGCAAACCAACATTTCTATATTTTTGGATATGTACTCAACCATTCAAATAAAATATTTATTTGCCAAATGTTTTATTGTTTTCTTTAGTTTTAAATTTTATAATCTGATGTTTGTATGACCATATACATAAATAATGTAATCTCCCATTAGACCTTGAATATGCTACCATCTAAAACCTTCGTGTTTGGATGCATTCAACGCTATAACATAACTAAAAAATAGGGATGTGCAATAAATAACTAATTGGCATAATCAGAACATTCATAGCTTCTTTAGCGGAGGGATATTGTTAATGGTGTCAAGGTATTCTCTTTCTTCTTCTTTTTCTTCACGCTATAAATCTCTTCCCTTAACCATTTCTCTCCTTTCTCCTATTCCACAGAATCTTTTCTACTCCTTTCCTTGTTTACACTGTGCGTGGAACCCTCCGTTAAGCATATTTTCGCCTTCAAATCTAAGCTCAAGCCATGTAAACTTTTCTGAATTCCAATCTCCACTTTTTTCTTTAATCTCATCTCTACAACACACTTATCTCTGGAACCCTTTCTGACTTTGTTCCCATTTGATGCTTACTGGCTATTTCAGGCAACTACTTGCCTTTTGTTTTTTCAAAGGCTTGTTATTCAATTGGTGGCTAGGGCAGTGGACGGGACAATCTGCTTTGTTTACGCATCTCGACTTATTATCTGTGATGGGACAATTTGCTTTTTAGGTATTCAATGGTTGCTATGTACTCGTCTTGTTGGTAGCAGAGGCATAGCCAGGATTATACGGTGGAGGGTGCCAAAAAATATTTAAACAAACAAACAAAAAAATCATGTGGTATGCTTTGAGAACAAAAGCATACTAGCTTTGTTGATCGAAACTGTAGTTGATTTTTTGTTAAAACAATATCTATAATTATGTGCTTACTGAGCTGGTCCACCTTATGTATTGAGCATCATGTAGAAGGATGAATCTTGATTTCATAATTATAGATATAGACAATATCTATTGAACAAATGTGCTCACTGAGTTGTAAGTAGTCTTATATATTTCGTGCACTGTTAAAACAAAAGCATACTGGTTTGTTAAAAAAGGAACAAACTAACATTTATTCAATGCAATTATGAAATCTTTGGGGGAGGGGGGGGGGGTCATGGCCCCCACTGGTCCACCTTATGCTACGCTCCTGGTTGGTAGACCTGGTAGACGATTTTATGTTTTTTAGGGAAAATTGTTGTTTGTTTGAGGTGTTTGGTTGTCTTCTTGGTCATTTGGAGCTCAGGATGTAACGCTGCAGATTGCAAGTGACATGATTGTGTTTGGGTTTGCATGGTTTGGTCATCACCATTGTTTGACGGCTAAACACGAGATGGTAAGGCACTGACGCTAGGTGTTGCTTTGGTGGTGGTTTCGCCTGACTATGCTAACTCAGTTACATGCTCTTGTGTTACTTTGCAGTTTAGTAAAATAATTCGATGGTGCAAAATGGGTTTGTCGAGACAATGGTGTGCTGGTATGGAGAATAACTCTTCTTCCCTGCTTTGGATTAACGCTATTTTGTCAATTCTGATGGGACATTCAGGCTCTTGCTTTGATGCCGGCTAGGTCTACAATTGGAGAGCGAGTTTGTTGACACCACTTTATGTGGTGTCACCATGACTCCGACCTCCCATTGGTGAAAATCAGGGGGGCCCATATGGGTCCACCTGATTTCCACCAATTAGGTGGTGGAGTCACGTTGACATCACATAAAGTGGTGTCAACAAACTCGTATTGCTACAATTGTATGGTGTGCTCAATGTAATCCACTACTGCTGATGTATGGTCTCTTCGTACTGTGCTTTCCCCTACAGCAGTCCCTATGTATTATGTACACAATTTGGGCCTTATATTGATTTTATATTTTGTTGTGTACTGTATGTAATTCACTTCTATTTGAAGTATGAAATGTAACATCTCATATCCTTTCTGCGTGAAGTGTTTGTGTAGTCTAGTAATTAAGCTAGCTCCAGTGTTGTAAGCCTTCTTAGGTGGAGTGGATGGAACACTTTAAACTCTGTAGGTGGTGGACGGTCCACCTTATAAACCGAATAACTGGTTGTTTACTAATAATCACCTATAACATTATTATTAGTTATAATAAAAGGTGTTTGTGATCACCTTTCAAACCCGTCGGCTTTGCCAAATAAATAAATAGGGATATACGTGTTATTTTGGATTTTAAATGTTTGTTTCCATGTTTAGATGGATGCAAGACATTTTAATGAACTTTGCCGATTTTAAGTTGTATGCTTCAACATACTCATAAAATAAAAACAATTAGAGACAGATAATTTATTTACTTTTTAATTATTTTGGAATTGGATATTTGAGTCAACGGTTTTCATTGCAACATGTTCAATACGAAAGAACTTTTAATAATGTGGAAATAATTAAAAGCAAAAAAGTTGCAACAAATATATACTACCAATATTCAATATGTATTTCTTTAAATGTTATGCAATTTTTTATTGTATCCACTTATACTTTCACATCCATTTGGGGTCCATTAATAATCACATGTTATATTAATATCGTATTAATAATATGCCTTTTTACTATAGAATAATCATTATTTTAAGCTTTTAAGGCTTACTTAAATTTCGTTTTTTAACCTATGATTAGGTCATTAATGTACTATGGCCTTGTTATTATTTTGGCCAAAAAGATTTATATCAAATCAGCCTTTTCAAAATGTCAGTTTCCAAATATGTGAAAGCATTAATTTCTTTCTTTCCAAAAGTTTAAGCACTATGCGGGTCTTGCATGCAACTTCCCATGTTAATGTAAAAGACTTCCATAGGTGGCCTGGTTGGTAATAGAGTATCATGACTGACCATAGACGTGTCAAAAGGGTGAGATATGGTCATATGTGGGTCAAGTAAAATTTGACCCGATCCTTTAGCTACATACAATAGCTTGACCCTTTTTTATTTTCTTGATTAAAGGGTTAACCCATTACAACCCTTATAACACTAATAGTAAATGAAAGTAATTAAATTTGATTTAGCTAATAAAAAAATGCTAATTTTTTTATTCTCAAAATATTCCATAAAATTTTGAACTTTCAAAATTTGAAATTCAAGTGTAGAATTATTCGAAAATAAAAGTTAACAAAAGAATTATTCGAAAATATTCATTTTTAAAGTTAAGAAGGCCAAAATTACGAAAATAACCTTCATGTTGAAAAAAAAGAAAAAAAAAGAAAATAAATTTTAGAAAATCCAGAAAATTACGAAATGAAAAGTAGAAAAAGAATTATTTTAAAGCTAAAAAATGCTAAAATTACGAAAATACCCTTTATTTTGAAAAAAGTGAAAAAAATTTCAAAAATTTCAGAAAATTACGAAATGAAAAGTAAAAAAAGAATTATTTTACAACAACGATTTTTAAAGCTAAAAATGCTAAAATTACGAAAATACCCTTCATTTTGAAAGAAGTGAAAAAAATTTCAAATAATCCAGAAAATTACGAAATGAAAAGTAAAAAAAGAATTATTTTAAAATAACGATTTTTAAAGCTAAAAAATCTAAAATTACGAAAATACCCTTTATTTTGAAAAAGGTGAAAAATAATTCAAAAAATCCAGAAAATTACGAAATGAAAAGTAAAAAAAGAATTATTTTACAACAACGATTTTTAAAGCTAAAAATGCTAAAATTACGAAAATACCCTTCATTTTGAAAGAAGTGAAAAAAAATTCAAATAATCCAGAAAGTTACGAAATGAAAAGTAAAAAAAGAATTATTTTAAAATAACGATTTTTAAAGCTAAAAAATCTAAAATTACAAAAATACCCTTCATTTTGAAAAAGGTGAAAAAAAATTTCAAAAAATCCAGAAAATTACGAAATGAAAAGTAAAAAAAGAATTATTTTAAAATAACGATTTTTAAAGCTAAAAATGCTAAAATTACGAAAATACCCTTCATTTTGAAATAAATAAATAAATTTAAAAAAGTGAAAATTAGGCTCACATCCCTGTTTTGAAACTTAATTAGGCTCACATCCCCCCTAAGTTTAAAATACAAACCCGCCCCCTATTTTCACTTCCGCCTCCTGCATTTCAAAATTTTCGCTTTCTTCAAATTTTGCCAGAAAATAATGCGACTCTGATTAAAAAAATATATTCTAAATTCAGGAAATATTCTCGGAAGTCCACGTAAGAAAAAAAAATTTGCATTCATGTATGCAACTTTTGCCAAGAGTTGCACACTTGTATGCAACTATTGCATGAAGAAATCTTACCTATTTTTTTGCCTGCAAATTGTTGCACGTATGTGTGCACCTATTTCGTTTTACTGCACGCCTGAATGCAAATAAATGTTAATTGAATTGCACGCGAGTGATTTTCTGCACATTTGTATGCAAGAAATATGCAGTACTTGCACAGATGTATGCATTTAACTGTAATTTCGCTGATTTTTGTTATTTTTTTTGTATTTGATGCGTTGTTTACTGGTTTTTTGGTCTGATTTTTTTGCGATTACATGTTTTAATTAAATAAGAATTTACGTGATATATATATATATATATATTATTAAATTTTCAAAAAATAGGGACTAAATTTACAATAAGTTTATGACCGGATGTGAGCCTAATTTTGAAACTTAATAGGGACCTGTAAAAAACCCCACCCTTTAAAAAAATCCGGAAAATTATAAAATGAAAAGTATACAAAGAATTATTCGAAAATTACGATTTTTAAAGCTAAATATGCCAAAATTACGAAAATAAAGGGTATTTTCATTTAGTAATTTTAGCCAAACTTGTAATAAATTTCATATTTTAAAAATAAAGGGTATTTTCGTAATTTTAACTTTAAAAATCGTTATTTTAAAATAATTCTTTTTTTACTTTTCATTTCGTAATTTTTTGGAGTTTTTGAAATTTATTTTGTTTTTTTCACTTTTTTCAACATGAAGGGCATTTTTGTAATTTTGGCCTTTTTAAGTTTAAAAATTATTATTTTCGAATAATTCTTTTACTACATTTCATTTCATAATTTTTTGAATTTTTTTCCACTTTTTCCAATATGAAGGGTATTTTCGTAATTTTTACATTTTTAGCTTTAAAAATCGTAATTTTTGAATAATTCTTTTTTACTTTTCATTTTGTAATTTTTTGGGTTTTTTGAAATTTATTTATTTTTTTCACTTTTTTCAAAATGAAGGGTATTTTCGTAATTTTAGCATTTTTAGCTTTAAAAATCGTTATTTTAAAATAATTCTTTTTTTACTTTCCATTTCTAGATTTTCTGAATTTTTTTAGTTTTTTTCACTTTTTCCAAAATGAAGGGCATTTTCGTAATTTTGGCCCTTTTTGCTTTAAAATCATTATTTTCGAATACTTCATTTTTTTAATTTTTATTTCATAATTTTCTGGATTTTTTGAATTTTTTTTCACTTTTTCCAAAATAAAGGGTATTTTCGTAATTTTGACCTTTTTAACTTTAAAAATCGTTATTTTAAAATATTACTTGCTTACTATTTGGGTAAGTGGGTTACCCATTTGTAACCCTTTTAAAAATGGATCAACCCTTTTATGACCTATTTAATAAAAAATTATAAGTGGGTTGACCCAACAGGGTTGTAATTAGGGTAAAATGAGTTGGATAAATGAGTAGGGTCATATTTAGACAGGTCTAACTGACCATGCTAATACGTAGTCTAGCATGACAAGTATTATGTTGATTTCATAAACAAAGAAACTGATGTACTTTGTGGTTTGTCTACGATCATTTTATCCAGTGTTCTTATGACGTAATCATTTTCAAATGCATATTTAGTGGGCTCTCTATAATGGATCATATGGATTGAGTTTTCCTGTTTGACGCATGCACGCAATTAGTAAAGTAAAGGATATTAATATATGATAAACTACAATTCCCACTGTAATCTAATAAATGTAGGAAATATTAGACACAGTATATTATATGTCAAAACATATAAATATCTTATATGGCTAATACAGAAATGTTGAATTTATAATGATAACATCAAATAGGTTAAATCAAAGATACATATAATTACGTCATTTATTTTCATCCTAGTTGGTAAAACTATATCAAAATTAAAATCAAAAATTAATTATATAGCCCTAGTTCTTTATTTTTGTACAAAAAGTAACTATAATAATAAAGATGTAAATTAGGTTCATATTTCTTATAAATAGGAAGTAAAAGTTATATTTTTGATGTAAAGTATTACATTTTTTTTCTTTCTTTCCGTGCAGCAGATGATAAGACATCATTCAACATTGGATTCAGTAAATTATCGCACCATATGCCACTAGCAGTGGATGCCTGGAAGATCTGGCTTGATTTGGTAGTGCATTCCCCAAGTTATTCTATATAGACCTACTAAAAGTATCTATAATACTGACCATGCGGTCAGGACAACTATTGCAATGTGCATGAAATTTCTGTTTAGTTAGTATGTATATGCACTTTTATTGATATATGTTTATATGGACAAGCAACGCTGTATTTTTTGTGTTACCATAGCCATATAAATATGTTGCTGTAGCTAAACAAGTCTTACTTTATTTCCCACTAACATTTTCATGTCTTACGTGGCGATGCACACCTCTAGCTAAAACAAATCTCATCCGTCCAACATAATATACCATGCGTACTCTATTTTGCGCTAACATTTTCATTCACGCGCTTCTTTTTCATTTCGTTCTCCCCCCATATTGCTAACCTTTCTCCACTTCTATGGAGAAAATAATGGTGGCGGCTTGCTCAAGGTTATGCCATTTCCTTTGATTCCTGAAATTCTACTCTTCCACTGCATCTCTAAAGCACTTAGATCTCCAATTTGCAGAGTTCCTTCGATTCAGTCGAGTTGAAGTTCTTCAATTTGATTCACAATTCAATCTCGTTCTCAGGTATGATTTTTTCATTTTAATTTCCTTCGGATTTTAACTCGAACTTTGATGTTATTAGGCCGATGATGATTGTGATGAATATATAGGGTTTTTATGTCTTAAAATGCGACTGATTTTCTGTTGAACTTCAACTCTTTTGTTGTCACGACTTCGAATCTCCATATATTTTGAATATATTCGGATATATGCTGTTAATTCATGAATCTTGAAATTATAGTTATTTTTAACTATATAATTGGCTTCTGGATTTCTGAAAAACTTTGTTACACTATCTGCATTTTGGATTTTTGATAATGTTAGACCAAAAAGTGGTTCGAACACCCAAATGAATGATTATTTTAAGAAAAATGAAACAAGAAACAACAATGGAGTTCGAGTAGATAAATGGCCAAAAAATTCCTCAAAATGGAGTGTTGTGGGGTATTTATAGGCTGAAAGTTCATTCGGTTCGGGTGCCACGTGCGGCCCATCCCACAAATCTCGGATTTGGATGCTTCAAGATGAGGACAACACATGAGGGACGTCGATAAATGGGTGAAAACCACTCCGAGTATGCTGGAATGTGGTGCATAACCGCTTATGGATATAACTATTGGTCTGTTTCGGTGGGGAAGGTTCTGAACTGATCCGCCCTTCCTTAGTTGAGTCCGGTCCGTCGTGAATGGGTAAGAGGAGATTAACCACTGAGCTTCGATCTGAACCGTGCAAGAATGAGACCGATAGCCGTTCCGACCCGAATCCTCTTCCTATATTCGACTAAATGAATTCTTATCATTGGCCCGCAATATCTTCCACCTTCAAGTATATTCATCTTCTCAAGCTTTGCATAGTCTGGTTTCAAAGCAGGCTTACATTTTGCCTCCTCGAAGTACCTTTTCATTGGAAATGAAGCGTGCTTCGAAATAGTCAACTTATCTGCTCACGAATCAGTGTTAATCAGTAATCATGTCTTTTGGTACAGTCGTGTCGCTTTATGAAGTCGCGTCTTTCGGTGTCTGATGACCTATAAATACATCATGGGACCTTCTGTTATTTTTAATAACTTCAAAATTTTACTTAAGGTATGAGCATTCTCCCAAGGTAATTTTCTAGATATATATATGAATCTTGGCACTCTCCTTTAAACCTGTTTATGCCTCATAAATACATTGAGTCATATCACCAAACCAAGGATCATATTTAGGTTCGAATCAATTTATTCTGATCCGTCTATCAATTGGTCCAATGTCCTGTTATTGGGCTGAAAGGCCTTGAGTTCGCTTGTTTTTTTCTTCTATTCGGATTGAATTGGACTGTCCAGTCCATTAGAACACGAAAGGTCTTCTTACTCTCCATATATAATTGGTGCTTCCACTTTCTTCCTTTACTTTCACTACTGTGTTTCACTTAGCTTCACCAAGAAACCCTATTCTCCGAAATCTTGAAAATTTGCTCAATCTTCTAACAAAATCCGTAAATGAGGGTTAAATCTTAGTTTCTTTAATCTAATCATCGTTTTCGCGTGTACGGTATTCAAATTCGCATTAATTTATGTTATTCTTTGGTTAAACAGGGGTGGAGCCAATGTCGAAATCATATGAGCATCCGCCATCGAGGTGGCGTCGTCGCCGCTTCTAGGCGGAGGCATGGTTGAGTTGTTTTCGATGTTGATGGACTCGACACTAGGGTTGGTTCCGCAGCTTGGTGAAACCAATGAAAGGGCGATGGAAGTTTGTTCTATCAGTGCGGTGAAAAGGAAGAAGGAGGAGATGAGTTAGAGAAAAGAGGCTCGGTTCGGATCGAAATATAAGACTTTGAATGAAGTTGAAAAGTGTTTAAGTGAAGTGACAGAGTTGTAGTGAGTGGGGTTGATTCGGTTTGAATTTCCTTGATTCGCTTCGGTGGGGATTTTGATTCGATCCGGACAAACAAAATTCCTTATAAGATCCCATCCCGGACCGGACTGATTTCGTTTATAACTCTGAAACGGAACGTTGTCTTTGTTCCTTATCCTCCGATCTGATCCTATAATTTCAATACATAGGCTTCCGAGACGATTTGCTGTATCGCCTATACTCCTGAACCGACTCGGTTCACCGACTCTAGGAACGCCGATATGAGCCGATACTTACAACATGGAGTGTAAACACAACTTAAAACTATTGAACTTGGATGAAATCAAAAACTCTGGGGATGTGAATTCACAGCTTAATCTTGTATACAACTCAACTAAAATCGAGCACAGCTTGCAAACTTGTGGACAGTTATAACGGAGCCTCTATAATTGGACCGTCTGGACTTAACGAACAAATGATTATTAACTTTCCCTTTTAATGCATTTCTTTCTGCTTGCTTTTACATTATGACTTCAGTAATGTACACACCAGCACAGATCAGCACATACACACACACGGGTGACACCGGCAACTACACTCTAATTTTTGTCATCTCTTGGATTAGTACAACAATCATCTTAGGAAGACGTTCATCTAGACTTGCAGAAAAAGATGAAGCTTTAGGGCCCTCTGAGAATCCCAACCTTGAAGATATACCTTCTACTTCAGACTCAGCATTGGACAGTTCCGGTCCGGACTACGAAATAGAAATTCATGAAAGTGCAGAATCATCTAGTAGTAAAGTCTCTGTAGATGAAGAAAAGGAAGGAGGGGTAGGAGACAACCGCGCTCCTGATGAATTTGAGAGTGCCACTATCATGGAAGCACCTACAGACTCAATTAAGTCAACAATCGATGGTCCCAAACTTACACGACTATGTCTAAAACATGGAATTCTCCGAAGAGATACCGAAGTGGCAACTGAAACAAATAGGCCTCATAATCCGCCTGAAGGATACATGGCGATTAGTCAATTAATGTGCATTGTCAGGGCGATCTCTCCGTTTCCTCCATTCGTCGTCGACTTTCTAAGACAAATGCAAATTTCCTCCATGCAACTCCATCCCAATGCCTATGCCTATCTGTACACGTTGTACATCGCTTATAGGGAAATTTTGGTGATAGAACTTACCGTTGAAGACGTATGTTTCATCTACAACTTTAAACATCGAACAAAAGATACTCCGTCCTTTGTGTATTTTGATTCAGTGCCAAAAAAGAAGATTATTGACGTGTTGTTCAGCAGCAAAGTGGGTGATATGAAGCCTAAATAGTTTTATATCAAGCAGTAACCAGGATGTGTTAGGCGATGGCTCAAATCAAGTAAGTTTCAGTTTCCGTCACACTAACTTTAATTGTTGCCGTAAACGCATTGACTCATCTCATAATTATTTGCAGTTGCTAATCCAAAGAAGGAAGTGCATCAGGTGTACTTGGAACGCCTGAATTGTTTGCTTAATGGTGATTAAAAATTTCTGACTATTAGAGAACGTCTAGTAGATGACTATCTTCATCGCCATCGCCTACTTGTTGTGACTAGTAGCATAGGCCACGGGAAAGGTCCTTATGTATACGTGCCCCCAGTCGAGGGACCATTCAAAACCTTAATTGAGAAGCGAGAAAGTTTAAAAGGTGAAGAACTTGTAGGATCCAACCAAGGACAGCAATTAGGCGGTGAGGAAACGACCAGGGGCGAGGATCCAAGTGCACTCCGAAAGAGCCCTTCTTCTGACTTAAATTAGGACGATTTGTTAGTGAACATACCCGCCAAGTGTAACACCCCACGTCCATTAATGTCACTCACTAAGGGAATGCATTAACTTTCATGGAGTATTATAAGGGTATAGAACAGAATATCACAAGACAGATATATAAAATGGTACTTATGAAAATTCAAAATTTATTCATTGTAGTTGAAAAGCAAAACATGTTTGGTTACAACATCAAAACTACATGCTAAAGCCAAGTACACAAATATCCATCTGGTACAAAATTATTATCAAAGTACATAAAAGTAAAACCATAATCCCACTCCAAATAGCCATAATGAAAAATAGATAAAGCTGAGCATTACTTTCAACACTTCCAAGCACTTCAAGAAGAAAGGAACCCATGTCAAGCTTCACTATTCCCACCCTGAGGACCTTCGGGGGGGGGGGAGGAAAGAAAAGAGGCGAAACAAAAAGGGGTCAGACATAAGTCTGGCGAGTCTAGTGTCTTTAACAATATAATCAGTAAAGTAACAGGATAAGAACATAAACTGGATATAATAGATGACTGTAACATAACCAGATATGACAAGGTAACAAGATGTAACGTTCACTGCGCTTCTAATCACCATAAGGTAATTCCTACACCGCACCAATGCTAGTTTCATACTGAAAGTTGATCCCTCTTACTAAACATAGTAACAATAATAATGATGGTAGTTTCGTGTACTCCTAGCTGCTGTCATAGGTGCCGCTTGCTCCCATCTCCCCTGGTTGTACCCACTACCCTCTCCATTCAATCGGCTCCATAACTCGTAGATACCCATGCTGGTCCCACAGTAGGGTGTATCACTCCCTAAAGTGGCAACCCGATACTATTAATATGCACGACTTATACCTACACGATGCTACAACGTCTTACCTACCAGCCCGTACCCACGCACGCACATGACTCCATTGGACTTGCATTGCCATCGCTAACTCTTTATTGACCTCTTATAATCAACCCCAGTAAGCGTGTCCCGTCCTCGACCTAGTTCGAGCTCAGATAGATACTAAATGGGTTACTGGTTGAAAAGGGTCCAGCCACTTGACACAAGCTTCCCTCCTAAGCTTAATCCCCGCTAGGAATTCCCACTTAACCCCACTTTATCCCCATGTCTAATCACATGTCTCATCTTGGTTAAGTGTTTTAATCATGTTTCACATGCTACCCATGTTACCCACTTAACCCTTTTATCATTCCCATGCCTTACCACATGTCTTATCTCGGTTAAGTGTTCATTAATTCATTATAATCGCAATCTTGCAAGACCTCCCACATTAGATTGTCGTTTTGCGGTTGCTGGATATGCCGGGCGGTTCCGGGTGGTCTTATACCGCAAACCGAATCTAACCTCGTGTCTATACATTATTACACATCTAATTTTTGCCTTTGACCTCTCACATTAGATTACCAAATTACGTTTGCTGGATGTGCCGGGCGGTTCCGGGCAGTCTTATACCACAATTCGAATCTAACCTCGTGTCTTAGGCGTTCATTATCACTTTCTTGATTCAAGTCCTAATTTTAAATCTTGGATTAAAATATACTCCAATTACTCATAATTTCCAACCTAAATTATGTTTATAATTTTAATGCAAAATAGGCCTATAATCTTATGTATACATGTTATGCCAAATTACGCCCAAATTAATTTGCGTTTATCGTTATTAACAATTCTTGCAAAAACTCATGTATACAAATTATATCCAATTATGCCCAATCCAACTTATGCCAAATCTCATGTATACAATTTATACACAATTATGCTCAAATTGATTTATGGAAATAGTCTCATTTTATTACAAATTTCCCCAAACTTTTCCCAATCGTTCAAATGTTATTCGTACGCAAATCTCAACGTAATATGTTAGGCTCGAAGTTAGCCTAATCTCATAAAAAAGGAAAAGAAGAAGGAAAGAGAATCATGTCATCAAAACTGGCATAAAAGAGACATACGAAACATGAACTGACATAGAACAATAAAATAGATCCAATTAGGCATATGATAATAGTGATTTGGGTATGAATCTGAAAGATAAGAATTTACAAACTTGATATGATTCATCTTACAGGCACGTTCATAAAATCCAATTTACAATCCTATCATAATCACTTTTTAATTAATTATATGTGAAAGTAACATAGACTCACAGCGATAAGATTTAGGAGAGAGGATAGTTCTGAGTTATGATTTCTGAATTTGATTAGCTAAACCGTTGTTGTAGAATTTGATTCTTATCTCCCAATTTGAATACTCCTATTCTGATTTGCTTTGGAGAAGAGAAGAGAGGCTAGTTTAATTTAGATTAGAGCAGCATGGAGGCGCCATGGATTAGTGTAATGAAATTAGGGTTAGGTCTAGGTGTCTATTTATAGGAGTACTAGGTGTATTAGGACCCTTAGATTATATTAGGATCCATCAGAACCATCCAAACCAGACAAACACGTCATCCAGCCAATCCCAGAAGGACGCATCAGCCCTAGATCTCAAAAACACGTCTGTCAGATCTGGGCAGACGGGGGTCGACACCCATATAGGGGGGTCGACACCCCTGTCGACACCCCTGTAGGGGGGTTGACACCTATGTCGACTCCCCTGGGGGCGTCGACACCCTAGAGCTGGAGATTTCCCGCTCACCCAGATTTTATGATTTTTATTTTTGAACTCGTTTTTGATTTTTAATTATTATTTTAATTTAAATACTGCTAATTCTTGAATTCTTCTAAGCTTCATAACTTCTTCATATGATATCCGATTTACGCAAACTCGGACTCTATTCCAAGCAGAATTCCGAGACGAACGCAGTGGCGGCACCCCGTTTCCCTTAATTCTTCTTATAAAAATTAAGTATTCTTTAATTATTCCTTATGTCATGTTCTAAAATTATGGGTTGTTACATTCCCCCCTCCTTAAAGGATTTCGTCCTCGAAATCTTCAAGTTAAGAAGAATGTATCCTACCATCCATATACTCATCCATCATCCACAAGCATCCATTGTCCTTAAAAGATTTCTAATGCTATATGAACATATGCAAAAGTGTGTGTATATGTTCCCTATCTAATGCATAGATCAGGCGGTCTACTGATTCAGTTGACCTCCTTAATGCAAAACATGATAGTGCCATGCATCTAGTATGTACGCAAAAGAATCCTAATGATACATATCATTTCTATATGAGTGCACAACCATTCATTCAAATGCAGCATTCATATGATAATACATTCAATATACATCCATTAACTTAAATATGCACACTCATTCATATGCAATATGAAAGTGATTGAGCCGACCTAGTGCCTAATGTGTGTGTAAATGAATCCACGAGCAACCAGAAGCAAACACTTACATCCACTTGCATCCACCAAACATAACATGTCTCAAACACATGTTTACATCCATAGGATTTTCTACCTAAGGGTCGAAGATATAATTGAAAGGATACACTAAACGATAGAACAAGTATAAACAAAGCGGTAGAAAAAGGAGAAGTTAAGAACATACCCTTAAAAAGAAAAGGGTACGACGCGCGTATCTTGTCTTCAGTCTCCTAAGTCGCGTCTCCTTGATCATCTCCCCACTGGACTTTAACCATCTTGACCTCTTGGTTGCATAATTTCTGGACCTCTGATCCAAGGATGCATCTAGGAGCTCATCTAATCGTGGCATCTCGCCCTAGTTCCACTTCTCTAAGCATGCTCGGCTTTACTACTTCCGCGGTATCATGTTAACAGTTCTGCAAATGCGACACATGAAATACGTCATGAACACCACTAAGCTTCTCGTCCAACTTCACTCTGTAGGACATTTGTCCAATTCGCTCTGTAATAGGGAATGGCCCTACGAACCATGGTGCCAATTTCCCTACAGACCCAAAACGAACTACATTCCTCAAAGGTGATACTTTAATAAAGACCATGTCTACAATACTGAACTCAAGATCGGTCCTTCTCTTATCAGCATATGACTTTTGCCGGTCCTGTTCCATCTTCATGAGTCTTCGAATCAAGTCTATCTTCTCTGATGTTTCCCTAATCATCTCTGGCCCAATCAAAATCTTATCCGTAGATTCCCACCAACAAGTCGGTGATCGGAAAGGTCGTCCATATAGAGCCTCAAAAGGTGCCATGCCAATACTAGTCTGATAGTTGTTATTGTAGGCGAACTCTACTAAAGGAAGATTTTCCTCCCAGATCCCTCCAAAATCCAAGATGCATAACCTCAAAAGATCTTCTAGAATTCGATTCACTCTTTTTGTTTGGCCGTCCGTCTGAGGGTGATAAGCGGTGCTCAAACATAATTGCGTTCTTACCGCCTCTTGCAAGCTCTTCCAAAACTCACTAGTGAAAATGGGATCTCAGTCGCTTACGATACTAGAAGGTATGTCGTGTAGAAGAACTATCTCTCGGAGATAAACAGATGCTAACCATGCCGCTATTCTTTAACTCTTGACGGGAATAAAATGGGCGCTCTTCGTAATTCTATCTACTACTACCCAAATCCCCGTATTACCCTTCCTTGACCTCGGCAACCCATCGACGAAATCCGTGGAAACACTCTCCCACTTCCACTGCGGAACCTCTTAAAGGTGAAGCAAACCACCAGGATTCTTTTGCTCAGCCTTGACTTGCTGGCACACTAAGCATCTAGAAACAAACTTAGCCACATCCTTCTTCATTTCGACCGAAAAGAAAACTCGCTTCATGTCCCTATACATCTTGTCTCCACCAGGATGTATGGTTAGCTTACAACGATGTGCTTCTTCAAGGATTGTCTTTCTCAAACTCTCATCTCGAGGTACGCAAAGTCTCCCATCTCTACGCAACCAACCTTTGTCATCTATAGTGTACCTACTAAGATGGCTCGAAGACTCCCCTCTGGTGAGCTGGTCTACTATTTCTATCAACTGTGGGTCATCTCGCTGTGCCGCACCTATCTGTCCCAAAAGCGTAGGTCGTACCTCTAACGATGCCAACAAACCGGGTACATAATCAATAGAGGGTCTAAAGTCAAAGGTAGAGATACGCTCGACAAACAAAGGACTCAAAGTCGACTTCTTTCTACTCAAGGCGTCAGCTACAACACTACCCTTGCCTGCGGTACCTTTGTTGCCTTATGTAACACCCCACCTCCGCTAGGGTCACTCTTTCGGGGGCACTAGCTTCTGGGGGGCGTTAGAACTGGGTAAGCATGCATAATGATATATCAAGGCAGAACAAGAACATAAATATATATGTAAAACAGAGTAAGTGAGAATAAACAGCGGAATATCTCAAACCATCTCAAAACAAGTCTAGTACATCATAAAGTCAACTGCCAAAATAAACATGTCTAGTACATCATAAACAGAAATACTGAAATACATAGTGCTATCCCCAAAATAAAGATGATAAACCATAGCGAGCTCAATGTCCAGCCATACATGAGCTATCCAGCAAACAAGCAAGCGATCCAAGCTAAGCACCACTATTCCCTCCCTGAGAACCTGGGGGGGGGGGGGGGAAACGGAAGAAAAGGAGCGAAAGAAAACGGGTCAGTCAAAAAGACTGGTAAGCCCTACTACGATCAGTCTATAAACTAATAAAGTTAACATCATGATGGAAACTGAGATGAACATACTGGCAATAGATAAAGGTGTCATCACATAAAGAAGATTAAGCTTTGCACCACAGTGTACTAGCAAACTAACATAACAGGTATTGATCCCTCAGCCCAACCTTTGGCCCAATAACATGAGGTGACCTTAATACAAGGCCCAGCCCAACGGTCTAGTCGATCGGCTCCCTATAAACCTAACACATTAAGTGTTGGTGTCCATACGGCCCACATATGGTTGTAGTCAGACTGTGCTGGGTCCACCTTCGGGTGTATCAAGCCCTCGGGTGTCAACCCCAGACACCTAAGCAATAATGCACAGTCTAAACCTACTGGTACCCGTGCCTCGAGTTTGTCCAACACCGGACTACGTGCACGTCCGTAGCCCGCCTGGACCCGCACCGCTGTACCACTCAGCCGTCGCTTTGGTCGCTTACATCCGTCCAGTAATCGTGCCCCCGCCCTAGCCTAGCCTCTAGGGTTGTGAATGATACCCAACTGGGATTACTGCTGGAACAGACCACGTTGCTAGGGTTTTCTAAGAGGGTTAAGTGTGGTTTAACCCCTCACTAATCATGGATTAAATTAGTTAAGTGTAACCAACAGTTCACCACTTAACCCCATTTAATCCCTCGTATCCCCAAAATTGGTTAAGTATTAGTGGGCCATGACCTAACCCTAATCATGAGGCATTAATTAATTTAATGCACCCAACCTCTCACATTAGACCCTGTTGTGGTTACTAGTTAGGCAGGGCGGGTACGGGTAGTTTTACACCACAACTTAGTCTAACCTCGGGTTTCACGTGCAACATGACCAACTACTCACATTGGGTCCTATTGCTTGTAGCCACTAGTTAAGCCGGTCGGTTCCGGGTAGGTTTATGCTACAAACTCAACCCAACCTCGAGTTGGCCACACTTATGTTTTCTAAGTGTCATGTCCACTTTATTTTCAAAACATAATTACAAGTTTAACAAATACTTGGGTAGACCTAACTTAATAGGTAAATTCCCAAGGGGTAGACCTAACTTAATAGGTAAATTCCCAATCTTATATTTTCATGTATTTTAAGTTTTACCCAAACCCCCCAACGTCATTCCATCGCTTACATATTCGTCATAACGCATAAAGGATAGGAAGAGGGAACTTGGCACAACATACATGATGAATCTTACATATCATAATAAACATGCATAACATGTTGGACTTGCATAACTTAGCATAGTGAACTTGCATAAACATGCATAACTTGTCAAACTTGCAAATCATGGCATAGTGATCTTGCATAAACATGCATAACTTGTCAAACTTGCAAATCATGGCATAGTGAACTTGTATAAACATGCATAACTTGTCAAACTTGCAAATCATGGCATAGTGAACTTGTATAAACATGCATAACTTATCAAACATGTGTAATATGGCATAGTGAACTCGCATAAGCATGCATAACTTATTAAACATGCATAAATCCCAACTTTCATCACATATTAACTTTAGAGTTTCTAAAATGAAGGTAAGAGGGCTTACAAATATTATGAAGACTCAAATCTACAAATAAAGATTGAGAAGCCCTTTATGCAAGCATAAAAACCCAAAACAAAGCTCCAATAAGAAACACCCTTAACAAAAATCCCAAAAACTCTAGCTTAGCAAATAAAACTTGTAACTTGATGATGTATGCAAGCTAATGATCATTCATACAACTTAGAAATGCTTGTATGAACATCATAATCTTCATAGGAATGTTTTACGAAGAGGGTGGAGGCTAGGGTTTTCAAGTGGAGGCCATTTGAGAAATCAATTTGACATAGTTTGGTTGCTAGAATGAATAATGGGGTTTTAGGGTAGGATTAGGGTCATATTTATAGAAGATTAGAGTGTTTTTAGCCCTAGGATTAACCCTAGGTTGAATTAGGTCCATCAGATTTCGGAAGTCTCCAGAACTAAGCCACACAACCAAGCCCAGATCAAAAATGGTGCGCCAGGCTAAACTGCCCGGCCACCCCGTGTCGACAGGGCTGTCGACAGGGCAGTCGACACCCTTAGACCCCTGTCGACTTGTGGGGTCTTGGCGGGAGTTTTCCCGCCTGACGCCAGTTGTGCCCTAACCCTTGTTTTTAACTTAAAATTTAAATCTGTTTTTAATATGGAAATTTCTGAAAACTTCAATGGGCCTTAACTGGGTCATACGGACTCCGATTTTCGAAAACTCGGACTCTATTTCGCGTATTTTTCCGAGACGAACGCAATGGCACAGCCCGTTTCCCTTGATTCAGATTTTTAAATTAAATTCTGCCTCAATTTATATCTTAACAGGTTATTAAAAATACAGGTTGTTACATTCTCCCCTCCTTAAAGGATTTCGTCCCCGAAATCTTTAAGTTAGGAAGAACATATCCTACCATCCAACATCCATCTACTCAAAACATCATCCACGAGCAACCATTGTCCTTAAAAGATTCTAAATGCTGTATGAACATATGCAAAAGTGTGTGTATATGTACTTATCTAATGCAAAGATCAATGCAAAATATGTTAGTGAAATGTATCCATATGTATGCAAATCCCTAACATAATGTATAATATCTACATGCGTGCTCAATCATACATCCATATGCAACATCCATGTGATAGCATACAAATTTCATCCGAGAATAAGCATAAACACTCATGCACATGCAATATGAGGAGTGTGTGAGCCGATCTAGTGCCTAATGTGTATCATGCATCCACGAGTAACCACTTGCAAACACTTGCAACCACTTGCAACCATCAAACATAACATGTCTCAAACACATGTTTCATCCAAAGGATTCTACCTAAGGTTCTCATGATAAGATAGACATGATGAACTAGATAAACTAGATAGACATGGAAAGATAAAGAGATTGAGAGTGTACCCTCAAAAAGGAATGGATAAAGCCTACGCATCTTCTCTTCAGTTTCCCAAGTTGCGTCTTCCTCGGCTTCACCCCATTGAACCTTCACCAACTTGACCTCACGATTCCTTAATTTCTTGATCTTTGTCCCCAAGATACGAATCGGAGCTTTCCTCAAGGTAGCCTCTTTCTCTACTTCCACATCTTCTAGAACACTTGGCTCAACCACCTCTGCTGACTTATGCAAACACTTCCGGAGATGCGAAACATGAAAAACATTATGCACTCCAGCTAGCTTCTCGGGCAATTCCACTCTATAGGCCATCTGCCCGATCCTCTCTACAACTGGAAACGGTCCAACAAACCTTGGGGCTAACTTCCCAACGGCTCCAAATCGGACCACATTCCGCAAAGGAGAAACCTTCACGAAAACCATATCCCCAACATCAAACTCCAAATCAGTCCTTCGCCTATCAGCATAAGATTTCTGTCTGTCTTGGGCCGCCTTCATCCGTCTTCTAATCAACTCGACCTTCTCGGATGTATCTCTAATCATGTCAGGTCCAAGTATAAGCTTATCTGTAGTCTCCCACCAACATGTAGGTGACTTGCACGGTCTCCCATATAAAGCCTCAAATGGTGCCATCCCAATGCTCGCCTGATAACTGTTATTATAAGCAAATTCCACAAGAGGAAGGTGGTCTTCCCAAGTACCACCAAAATCCAGAATGCAAAGCCTCAACAAGTCCTCAAGTACCCTATTCACCCTTTCGGTCTGACCGTCCGTTTGTGGGTGATAAGCCGTACTCAGGTTCAACCTCGTGTCCATAGCTTCCTGCAAACTGTTCCAGAACTGACTAGTAAAGATGGGGTCTCGGTCACTGACTATGCTAGAAGGGACTCCATGTAGTCGTACTATCTCACGAAGATATACTGATGCTAGTCCAGATGCTGTCCTCTTGCTCTTCACCGGAATAAAATGAGCACTCTTCGTAAGTCTATCCACAATAACCCAAATGCTCGTATTCCCTTTTCTTGACCTTGGAAGCCCATCAATAAAGTCCATGGAAATACTCTCCCACTTCCATAGCGGGACCTCTAGAGGATGCAATAGCCCACCGGGCTTCTTCGACTCGGCCTTAACTTGCTGGCAAATGATACATCTAGAGACAAACTCCGCCACATCCTTCTTCATCCCAGGCCAAAAGAAAATACGCCTCATATCTTGGTACATCTTATCCCCGCTTGGATGTTTAGTCAACTTAGAGCGATGCGCTTCCTCCAGAACTTTTCTTACTAAATCTTCTACCATGGGGACACATAACCTTCCATCTCTCCTCAGCCAACCCTTGTCATCAATAGAATATCGAGCGAGATGACTAGACGTCTCTCCTCGAATCAGCTTATCCATAATCTCAACTATCTGAGGGTCTTCCTTCTGCGAAGCCCCAACTTGATCCAGAAGGGTAGGCCTGAGCTCAAGAGATGCTAAAGAACCGGTCATCGACTCAACTGCCAAAGAGAAATCAAAGGTTGCCAAGAACTCTAAATTCTTCATCTCAACAAATAGAGGACTTAGTGTCAACCTTTTTCTACTCAACGCATCCGCTACAACATTCCCCTTGCCAGGGGTATAGGCTATATCAAAATCGTAGGACGCCAAGAATTCCATCCACCTTTGCTGCCTCAAGTTCAGATCCTTCTGCGAAAAGAGATACTTCAAAGACTTATGATCAGTATACAGCTCAAATCTCTCTCCCAGAAGATAATGACGCCAAGCCTTGAGTGCATATACTATCGCTGCCAGCTCTAGATCATGAGTGGGATAATTCTTCTCATGCACCTTAAGTTGCCTACCACCAAAACATATAACTCTGCCTTCTTGCATCAGAACGGCGCCCAATCCCGTGCCACAAGCATCAGTGTACACGGTAAACATCTTACCACCATCGGGTAAAGCTAGAACTGGTGCTGAGGTAAGGGCTCTCTTGAGTCTCTGAAAAGCAAGCTCACAGTCCATATCCCAAGCAAAAACTAAGTTCTTCTTCGTCAACTTAGTAAGAGGAGCGGATATCTTCGCGAAGTCCTTGATGAACTTCCGGTAAAATCCTGCAAGACCAAGAAAACTTCTTACTTCGGTTGCATTCCTTGGAGTCTTCCAATCCTGCACAGCAACTACTTTAGCGGGATCCACCGCCAATCCTTGCTTAGATACTATATGCCCAAGGAACCGAACTTCCCTTCTCCAAAAGTGACACTTGGAGAACTTGGCCTTTAACTGATGCGCTCTAAGCGTATCCATCACCTCTACAAGATGCCTCGCGTGCTCTTCTTCATTCTTAGAGAAGATCAGAATATCGTCCACAAAGACCACGACAAACTTGTTCAAGAACTCTCGAAACACCCTACTCATCAAGTCCACGAAATACGCGGGTGCATTCGTCAAACCGAACGGCATAACAAGCCATTCAAAGAATCCATCTGGAGTTCTGAATGCAGTCTTGTCTATACTATCTTCAGCCACTCTGAGCTGATGAAATCCAGTAGCAAGATCAAGCTGAGAGAAAACAGAAGCACCAACAAGCTGGTCAAAAAGATCATCAATCCTCGGTAATGGGTGTCTGTTCTTCTTAGTTAGCTTATTCAACTCTCTGTAGTCCACACAAAGTCGAAGAGAACCATCTGCCTTAGTAGCAAACACCACAGGCGCTCCCCATTCGGATATACTTCGTCTGATGAGGTTCTTCTCAAGCAATTCCTTTACTTTCTTGCTGAGCTCCCGTCTCTCACGCGGAGCCATGTGCCGAACGGGCAAAGAAACAGGCTTAGCATTATCCACCAGATAAATGCGAAAATCAATCTCTCGTTTAGGGGGCAACCCCTTAACTTCTTCAAACACATCTGGATAATCTCGGACCACCCTTACAGACTGAAGGGTTTCCTCTGACGAGTCGAGAGATTCAAGAAAGCACAACATGACGGGATCCTTCGGATTGCATGAAATCTCTAAGGTGTTGCCAAGGCGAGTCACAAGCCTCACAACCCTATGCTCACAATCAAGAATGGCTCCATGTCTAGACAGCCAATCCATGCCCAAAATCAATCCGTATCCCCTGAAACCAAGAACATACGCACTACACAAGAACTCTACACTAAGTATAGAGATCCTCAGATCCTCACATATCATAGATAGATGAGCAGAACCCCCAATGGGATTCGAAACACAAACGGGATCATCCACTAAGCTAGTACTAAGGTGCAAATTATCAACAAGATCAGATGAAATAAAGCTATGTGATGCACCAGAATCAAACAAGGTACGAACTGGAAGATCGGAAACATAAACAAGGTTCTCAACAGAAACACTACCTTGATCGGGAAATGGAGCGGTATTGAGAGCATGAACTTGCCCTCCTGAAGGCCCAGCACGCTGAGTCTGACCCTGCCCTTTCTTCTTCGGGCATTCCTTGCTGAAATGTCCAGTCTCACCACAGGAAAAACATCCACCACTAAGCTTCCTTTTCTTCTTCCTACAATCCTTAGCAAAGTGTCCAGGCGCACCACAGTAATTGCACTTTCCCTTGCCTTTGTTGTTGTTCCCCTTCTTGTTCTTGCTCTGATTCCCCTGACTGCTTTGACCACCTTGATTGCCTTTACCCTGAGAATCAGTCTTCTTTGCTTGAGTATCACTCGACTTGACCTCTTTCTTTCCATCACCCTGAAGTAGAGCCATATCGACCAAACTCTCAAAAGTAGCCCCATGCGGAATATGTGACATTGCCAAACCCTGCAGTGGCTCATTCAACCCTCTAGCAAATCGAAGAGCCTTCTTCTCAGGAGTGTTCACCATATCCAAACCAAAACGGGCCAGCTGATTAAACTTGTTCACATACTCCTTGACAGACATATCACCTTGCTTTAATGCAATGAACTTCTCCATCTGTAAATTCGCCTCAGCAGCAGATAGAAACTTGGCCACAAATCTAATCCTCAAATCGGCCCAAGTCTCGACGGGCCTTGTCCCATTGGTGACCTCCCACCAATAGGCTGCTTCGTCCTTCAAAAGCCACACTGTCAATAAGATCTTCCTCTCGTCATCAATCCCAAAGATAGCAAACAAGTCCTCAGTGTCTTTCAGCCAATTCCTAGCTTCAACAAAAGATTCCGTGCCTAGGAAATTCTTGCCTCCCATCGCCTTGAAGTCTTTACAAACCTTCGTGAACTCAACCTGAGGATGCTGAGGGGGAGGAGGAGGAAGAGGAGCCTCAGCAACTGGAGGAGGAGGAACAGGAACCACCGGAGGAGGGACATTAGGGGGAGGATTCTCAACTATAGGAGGAGGAGTGGGAGTAGGGTTTGCGGGGCCAGCTGCCGCCCTAGCTTCTAGAAGTCTCCTATACCAGAGTGGTACGTTTACTCCATCCGGGATGGCAAGATTCTCAGCCATACTGAAACGAAAGATAAGATAAGATTAGGTCAAGGGAACGAAGGATAATGCTAATGGCTTTTTGGGGAATAGCCTTTTAAAATACTAGACTTTTCTTTGGAAAATACTTTATACTTGTTTTGAAAATAGTTTTTCAAAAGTCTTTTAAAAACTTTTTGTTCTTTCTTGTAAACCATATGCTCTGATACCAAATTTGTAACACCCCACCTCCGCTAGGGTCACTCTTTCGGGGGCACTAGCTTCTGGGGGGCGTTAGAACTGGGTAAGCATGCATAATGATATATCAAGGCAGAACAAGAACATAAATATATATGTAAAACAGAGTAAGTGAGAATAAACAGCGGAATATCCCAAACCATCTCAAAACAAGTCTAGTACATCATAAAGTCAATTGCCAAAATAAACATGTCTAGTACATCATAAACAGAAATACTGAAATACATAGTGCTATCCCCAAAATAAAGATGATAAACCATAGCGAGCTCAATGTCCAGCCATACATGAGCTATCCAGCAAACAAGCAAGCGATCCAAGCTAAGCACCACTATTCCCTCCCTGAGAACCTGGAGGGGGGGGGGGGGAAACGGAAGAAAAGGAGCGAAAGAAAACGGGTCAGTCAAAAAGACTGGTAAGCCCTACTACGATCAGTCTATAAACTAATAAAGTTAACATCATGATGGAAACTGAGATGAACATACTGGCAATAGATAAAGGTGTCATCACATAAAGAAGATTAAGCTTTGCACCACAGTGTACTAGCAAACTAACATAACAGGTATTGATCCCTCAGCCCAACCTTTGGCCCAATAACATGAGGTGACCTTAATACAAGGCCCAGCCCAACGGTCTAGTCGATCGGCTCCCTATAAACCTAATACGTTAAGTGTTGGTGTCCATACGGCCCACATATGGTTGTAGTCAGACTGTGCTGGGTCCACCTTCGGGTGTATCAAGCCCTCGGGTGTCAACCCCAGACACCTAAGTAATAATGCACAGTCTAAACCTACTGGTACCCGTGCCTTGAGTTTGTCCAACACCGGACTACGTGCACGTCCGTAGCCCGCCTGGACCCGCACCGCTGTACCACTCAGCCGTCGCTTTGGTCGCTTACATCCGTCCAGTAATCGTGCCCCCGCCCTAGCCTAGCCTCTAGGGTTGTGAATGATACCCAACTGGGATTACTGCTGGAACAGACCACGTTGCTAGGGTTTTCTAAGAGGGTTAAGTGTAGTTTAACCCCTCACTAATCATGGATTAAATTAGTTAAGTGTAACCAACAGTTCACCACTTAACCCCATTTAATCCCTCGTATCCCCAAAATTGGTTAAGTATTAGTGGGCCATGACCTAACCCTAATCATGAGGCATTAATTAATTTAATGCACCCAACCTCTCACATTAGACCCTGTTGTGGTTACTAGTTAGGCCGGGCGGGTCCGGGTAGTTTTACACCACAACTTAGTCTAACCTCGGGTTTCACGTGCAACATGACCAACTACTCACATTGGGTCCTATTGCTTGTAGCCACTAGTTAAGCCGGTCGGTTCCGGGTAGGTTTATGCTACAAAATCAACCCAACCTCGAGTTGGCCACACTTATGTTTTCTAAGTGTCATGTCCACTTTATTTTCAAAACATAATTACAAGTTTAACAAATACTTGGGTAGACCTAACTTAATAGGTAAATTCCCAAGGGGTAGACCTAACTTAATAGGTAAATTCCCAATCTTATATTTTCATGTATTTTAAGTTTTACCCAAACCCCCCAACGTCATTCCATCGCTTACATATTCGTCATAACGCATAAAGGATAGGAAGAGGGAACTTGGCACAACATACATGATGAATCTTACATATCATAATAAACATGCATAACATGTTGGACTTGCATAACTTAGCATAGTGAACTTGCATAAACATGCATAACTTGTCAAACTTGCAAATCATGGCATAGTGATCTTGCATAAACATGCATAACTTGTCAAACTTGCAAATCATGGCATAGTGAACTTGTATAAACATGCATAACTTGTCAAACTTGCAAATCATGGCATAGTGAACTTGTATAAACATGCATAACTTATCAAACATGTGTAATATGGCATAGTGAACTCGCATAAGCATGCATAACTTATTAAACATGCATAAATCCCAACTTTCATCACATATTAACTTTAGAGTTTCTAAAATGAAGGTAAGAGGGCTTACAAATATTATGAAGACTCAAATCTACAAATAAAGATTGAGAAGCCCTTTATGCAAGCATAAAAACCCAAAACAAAGCTCCAATAAGAAACACCCTTAACAAAAATCCCAAAAACTCTAGCTTAGCAAATAAAACTTGCAACTTGATGATGTATGCAAGCTAATGATCATTCATACAACTTAGAAATGCTTGTATGAACATCATAATCTTCATAGGAATGTTTTATGAAGAGGGTGGAGGCTAGGGTTTTCAAGTGGAGGCCATTTGAGAAATCAATTTGACATAGTTTGGTTGCTAGAATGAATAATGGGGTTTTAGGGTAGGATTAGGGTCATATTTATAGAAGATTAGAGTGTTTTTAGCCCTAGGATTAACCCTAGGTTGAATTAGGTCCATCAGATTTCGGAAGTCTCCAGAACTAAGCCACACAACCAAGCCCAGATCAAAAATGGTGCGCCAGGCTAAACTGCCCGGCCACCCCGTGTCGACAGGGCTGTCGACAGGGCAGTCGACACCCTTAGACCCCTGTCGACATGCCTGTCGACTTGTGGGGTCTTGGCTGGAGTTTTCCCGCCTGACGCCAGTTGTGCCCTAACCCTTGTTTTTAACTTAAAATTTAAATCTGTTTTTAATATGGAAATTTCTGAAAACTTCAATGGGCCTTAACTGGGTCATACGGACTCCGATTTTCGAAAACTCGGACTCTATTTCGCGTATTTTTCCGAGACGAACGCAATGGCACAGCCCGTTTCCCTTGATTCAGTTTTTTAAATTAAATTCTGCCTCAATTTATATCTTAACAGGTTATTAAAAATACAGGTTGTTACACCTTAAGTTTAAATCTTTTTGGAAGAACAAGTACTTTAGTGACTTATGGTCCGTATACAACTCAAAACTTTCACCAAGAAAATAGTGATGCCAAGACTTAAGCGCAGAAACTTTGGCAGCTAACTCTAAGTCGTGGGTAGGGTAATTCTTCTCAAGGACCTTCAACTGCCTTCCACCATAACATATCACCCTTCCCTTTTGCATCAAAACTACATCAAGCCCTGTCCTGCAAGCATCGATATACACTATGAACGGCTTACTCCTATCCGGAAAAAATAAAACTGGAGCTGTCTTCAATGCCCTCTTCAAACATTGGAAAGCATCGTCACAGTCAACATCCCAAGAAAAGGTCAAATTCTTTTTCGTCAACCGTGTAAGTGGGGCTGATATCTTAGCAAAGTCTTTAATGAACTTTCTGTAATAGCCCGCCAAACCAAGAAAACTTCTTACTTCTGTTGCATTCTTAGGAACCTTCAAATCTTGGATTACCACCACCTTCGCTGGATCCACAGCTATCCCTTCCTTGGAGACCACGTGCCCTAAGAACCTCACTTCTTTTCTCCAAAAATGACATTTGGAGAACTTAGCTTTAAGTTGATGTGCTCGAAGAGTCTCTAAGACTTACCTAAGATGTAGGGCATGTTCTTCCTCGCTTTTAGAGAATATCAAAATATCATCCACAAAGACCCCCATGAACTTGTTTAGAAACTCCCTAAACACCCTACTCATCAAGTCTATGAAATATGGGGGTGCATTCGTCAAACCAAAAGACATGACGAGCCATTCGAAGAAACCATCGGGAGTTCTAAAGGCGGTCTTATTTATACTATCCTCAGCTACCCTCAACTGATGAAATCCTGTAGCTAAGTCCAACTGCGAGAAAACCGAAGCACCAACCAACTGATCGAACAAATCATCTATCCTCGGCAGTGGGTGTCTGTTTTTCTTCGTGAGCTTATTCAGCTCCCAATAGTCCATGCACAATCTAAGCGAACCATCAGCCTTCATAGCAAAAACAACAGGAGCACCCCACTCCGAGATACTTCTTCTTATGAACCCTTTCTCAAGCAGCTCTTTCACTTGTTTACTAAGCTCCCTCCTTTCTTTTGGAGCCATGTGGCGCACTGGAAATGCAACTGGCTTTGCATTGTCCACCAAGTATATACGGAAATCTATCTCGCGTTTTGGAGGTAAGCCCCTAACCTCCTCAAAGACATCTGCATACTCACGGACTACTCGAACATATTGCAAATCATCAATAGATGTGTCAAGAGATTCTAGGTATCTAAGCATAACAGAACCCTTAGGGTCACAAGAAATATCGAGAGTATTACCCAAACTAGTCAACAGTCTAACTACCCTCTTTTCACAGTCGAGAATGGCACCATACCTGGCTATCCAATCCATTCCTAGAATCAACCCATAGCCCATGAAGCCAAGCACATAAGCGTTGCATTCGAACTCAACGCCATACACATATATTCTCAAATCCCGACACAACATAGAAAGATGAGTCGTACCCCCAATAGGGTTTGAGACAACTACGGGATCCATAACTAGACTAGCATTTAGGTGTAGTGTTTCAACTAACGAAGCAGATATAAACGAATGTGAAGCGCCAGAATCAAACAAAGTTCGAACAAGATGATAAAAAAGAAAAATCAAACTTTCAACAGAAATGTTTCTACCTCTCTCTTGTCTAGGTGCCATGAGAACTTGAACCTGCCCTCCAGAAATAGATCTTGTCCTCTGTCCTTGCCCTTGTCCTTGCCTCCTTGGGCAGTCTTTAATCATATGTCCTTCCTCACCACATTGGAAGCAACCCGTCTTCTTCTTCTTCCTACAGTCCTTGCTTAAGTGGCCCGGTGTTCCACAATTAAAACACCTTTTCTTCCTTTGGCCCTTGTTATCCTTGCTGCCTTTCTTTTGTTGCTGTTGCGCCTTCTTTGGATCCCCTTTCTTATCCTGTGCCTTATCTACATTCGCACCTTTCTCCTCTTCATGCATCAACGCCATGTCAACAATTTTCTCGAAAGTAGACCCCATAGGAATGTGGGACATAGCCAACCCGTGTAATGGTTCATTAAGACCCTTGGCAAATCTCAAAGCCTTCTTATGTGGTGTATTAACTAATTCCATACCAAATCTTGCTAACTAGATAAACTTGTTAACGTACTCCTTCACAGACAAACTCCCTTGTTTCAAAGCCAAGAACCTCTCCATGTTTAAACTCTCCTCCGCTTGTGAAAGAAATTTCAACTCGAACCTTCGCCTAAAATCCACCCACGTCTCCACTGCACGTCCTCCATTAGTTACTTCCCACCAAAAGGAAGCTTCGTCCTTCATCAACCAAGCAGTAAGCTGAACTTTCCTTCCCTCGTCTATCTCAAAGATACCAAACAAATCCTCCACTTCCTTGAGCCAATTCCGAGCCTCAACAAATGTCTCAGTCCCATAAAACGGTTTTCCGCCCATTGCACGGAAGTCTTTGCATATCTTAGAAAAAGCATCTACATGGGGAGGAGGAGGAAGAGGAGTGGCTGCAGCTGGGGGAGGAGGAACGTCTGCTGGGCCTACGGCAGTAGCCCTAGCCTCAAGATACCTTTTGAACCAACCCGATATCCGTACGCCCTCGGGTATAACGGGTTCCCCAGACATGCTGAAAGGAAAAAGGAAGAGATTCAAAACAGAGAATTGAAAGATAGATATATGGCTTTTGGGGATTATGTTTTTTCATTATAAACTTTTCTCTTGAAATACCTTCTTTAAAACATGTTTTTGAAAATACTTCTTTCTAAAAATGCTTTTGAACATGGTTTTCAAAATCTTTTATCTGTTCTGGTAACCTTCAGCTCTGATACCACGTGTAACACCCCACGTCCATTAATGTCACTCACTAAGGGAATGAATTAACTTTCATGGAGTATTATAAGGGTATAGAACAGAATATCACAAGACAGATATATAAAATGGTACTTTTGAAAATTCAAAATTTATTCATTGCAGCGAAAAAGCAAAACATGTTTGGTTACAACATCAAAACCACATGCTAAAGCCAAGTACACAAATATCCATCTTGTACAAAATTATTATCAAAGTACATAAAAGTAAAACCATAATCCCACTCCAAATAGCCATAATGAAAAAGAGATAAAGCTGAGCATTACTTTCAACACTTCCAAGAACTTCAAGAAGAAAGGAATCCAAGTCAAGCTTCGCTATTCCCACCCGGAGGACCTGGGGGGGGGGGAGGAAAGAAAAGAGGCGAAACAAAAAGGGGTCAGACATAAGTCTGGCGAGTCTAGTGAATTTAACAATATAATCAGTAAAGTAACAGGATAAGAACATAAACTGGATATAAGAGATGACTGTAACATAACCAGATATGACAAGGTAACAAGATGAACAAGGTGTAACGTTGACTACGCTTCTAATCACTATAAGATAATTCCTACACCGCACCAATGCTAGTTTCATACTGAAAGTTGATCCCTCTTACTAAACATAGTAATAATAATAATGATGGTAGTTTCGTGTACTCCTAGCTGCTGTCATAAGTGTCGCCTGCTCCCATCTCCACTAGTTGTACCCACTACCCTCCCCATTCGATCGGCTCCCTAACTCGTAGATACCCGTGCTGGTCCCACAGTAGGGTGTATCACTCCCTAAAGTGGCAACCCGATACTACTAAAATGCACGGCTTATACCTACATGATGCAACAACGTCTTACCTACCAGCCCAGACCCACACACGCACAAGACTCCGTTGGACTTGCACTGCCATCGTTAACTCTTTATTGACCTTTTACAATCAACCCCAGTAAGCGTGTCCCGTCCTCGACCTAGTTTGAGCTCAGATAGATACTAAATGGGTTACTGGTTGAAAAGGGTCCACCCACTTGACACAAGCTTCCCTCCTAAGCTTAGTCCCCACTAAGAATTCCCACTTAACCCCTCTTTATCCCCATGTCTAGTCACATGTCTCATCTTGGTTAAGTGTTTTAATTATGTTTCACATGCTACCCATGTTACCCACTTAACCCTTTTATCATTCCCATGCCTTACCACATGTCTTATCTCGGTTAAATGTTCATTAATTCATTATAATCGTAATCTTGCAAGACCTTCCACATTAGATTGCCGTTTTGCGGTTGCTGTATATGCCGGGCGGTTCCGGGTAGTCTTATACCACAAACCGAATCTAACCTCGTGTCTTTGCATTATTACGCATCTAATTTCTACCTTTGACCTCTCACGTTAGATTACCAAATTGCGGTTGCTGGATGTGTTGGGCAGTTACGGGCGGTCTTATACCACAATTCGAATATAACCTCGTGTCTTAGGCGTTCATTATCACTTTCTTGATTCAAGTCCCAATTTTAAATCTTGGATTAAAATATACTCCAATTACCCATTATTTCCAACCTAAATTATGTTTATAATTTTAATCCAAATCCGTCCTATAATCTTATGTATACATGTTATGCCAAATTACGCCCAAATTAATTTGCGTTTATCGTTATTAACAATTCTAGCCAAAACTCATGTATACAAATTATATCCAATTATGCCCAATCCAACTTATGCCAAATCTCATGTATACAAATTATACACAATTATGCTCAAATTGATTTATGGGAATAATCTCATTTTATTACAAATTTCCCCAAACTTTTCCCAATCGTTCAAACGTTATTCGTACGCAAATCTCAACGTAATATGTTAGGCTCGAAGTTAGCCTAATCTCATAAAAAAAAGGAAAAGAAGAAGGGAAGAGAATCATGTCATCAAAACTGGCAAAAAAGAGACATATGAAACAAGAACTGACATAGAACAATAAAATAGATCCAATTAGGCATATGATAACAGTGATTTAGGTATGAATCTGAAAGATAAGAATTTACAAACTTGATATGATTCATCACAGGCATGTTCATAAAATCCAATTTACAATCCTATCACAATCACTTTTTAATTAATTATATGTGAAAGTAACATAGACTCACAGCGATAGGATTTAGGAGAGAGGATAGTTCTGAGTTATGATTTCTGAATTTGATTAGCTAAACCGTTGTTGTAAAATTTGATTCTTATCTTGCAATTTGAATACTCCTATTCTGATTTGCTTTGGAGAAGAGAAGAGAGGCTAGTTTTAATTTAGATTAGAACAACATGGAGGCGCCATGGATTAGTGTAATGAAATTAGGGTTAGGTATAGGTGTCTATTTATAGGAGTACTAGGTGTATTAGGACCCTTAGATTAGATTAAGATCCATCAGCCCCATCCAAACTAGAAAAACACGTCATCCAGCCAATCCCAGAAGGACACATCAGCCCTAGACCTCAAAAACACGTCTGCGAGATCTTGGCAGACAGGGGTCGACACCCCTATAGGGGGGTGGACACCCCTGTCGACTCCCCTAGGGGGGTCGACACCCTAGAGCGGGAGATTTCCCGCTCACCCAGATTTTCTGATTTTGAATTTTGAACTCATTTTTTATTTTTAATTATTATTTTAATTTAAATTCTGATAATTCTTGAATTCTTCTAAGCTTCATAACTTCTTTATATGATATCCGATTTACACAAACTCGGACTCTATTCCAAGATGAACGCAATGGCGCAACCCGTTTCCCTTAATTCTTCTTATAAAAATTAATTATTCTTTAATTATCCCTTATGTCATGTTCTAAAATTACGGGTTGTTACACCAAGGATAAACATCAGTATATTACCCCTGAGCACGCTGCTACTCCTAAAAAAGGAAATTCTCCAAATATGCCACCGGTAGCGAAGTCTCAAGCTGACGACTCCTATATAGATGATTCTATATATTAAGGTCTGGGAAAGCTTCCCTTGCCCGATGCCATTTACACTTCACAAGATTTTGGAACAGACTCCATCTTTCCCACTTCTGAGGAAGAAGTCACTCCCGTGAAAGACGGGGGGACTGCACAAATAAGCCTAACTCCGGGCTCTGATCTGCTGGGGAGATCACTTAGGATATATACACCACACTTGTACTGCAAGTCACAACACTTGCTTACCATATTAATTCGGTTTCTAATGTTTACTTGCGTTGTTTTGCAGGACAATTGATATGCTACGGCTACCCTCTCAGAAATGTTCGTTCAAGCATGCCCAGATTCGATTCTGATACGGAGCATGATCGGAATGGTGATCGCGGGAGAGATAGCAGGAGACGTCATGATTCTTACCGTCCTTACTCTTCACGCTCTCGTTCTTCTTGTCGGTCAGACACTGATAAACAAAAGAGTCATCAGGATCGTCGTGAAGGAGACAAATCACATCCCAAGTCTCCAACTCCCCCTAAAGAGAACAATGTAACGACCCGCATTCTACGCATCGGAGGATCGTAGAATATTTATTTCATTCACATACGAAGTCGTATGGTCGCATAACTTTGGGGAACGACTATTGGGTTCATTTCCCATGTTAGTGATTTTTATCGATTATTAAATGACCGTTTTGCCCCTACCGAATCTTGTTTCGCCTATAACTTTTGATTGGTAAGGAGTTTTGACCTGAAACCACTTCTGTTGGATTTGGATGATGGTTTACTTTTTCGTAGAGTGGTCACCCTTAATTAAACGGACTTACGGTTTAGTTATGGTTGAAATATGGTTTGGAAGCTGAAAAACAGCATAATTGGGCATAACTTGGTGATTAGCAGCCAAGCCCATAACCCATTTCGAGATTAGGGTTATGGGAGGGCTGAAAGGGTCTGGGAAAATATTTCATTTCAGTTTTCTAGCCGCCATTTACCTTCTTCTAACCCTAGCAATGGCCTCCACCTTCTGAATTCGTTCTTAATCACTTTCTAATCACATATTAGCCTAATCTACATCAAATTAAGGCGGATTAGCATAAAAACGAGATAAAGCAGTTGGAATCATTGGGATCCCTGCCAAATTAGTTAGCGTTTCAAATCTGAAATTTATTTGTGGCTAAGGTGAGTGCTTAACATGTTTTTACACTAATTACGGCTAATTAGGCGTGATTAGTGATAATTAGCGAAATTATGACTTAGAAAAATATGGAAAAATATGCATAAATTCTGAATATTATTTTATGTTACTGATAAAAATTTGGGTTAATTTGGATTAAGTTTGCTAATCGTATGGTTAAACATGATTAAGGGGATTAAGGGAAAAACATGGTTTTGGGCATGTTTGATCCTAAATAACACATATGATTGATGTTTTGATGTTTTTGATTGATTACACATGTTATAACTGCTGTGTGGTATGCTTTGAGATTGCATAAGAAAGTTAGAATGGTCAAAAACACCGTTGTATGACGTAAACACTTATTGGAAGGAAGTGCAGGAAATGGGATCGGATCGGGTCCCCAAACCCGCTCGTGAAGCACCTCACGACCCGCTCGTGCTCCACGTACCACGATCCGCCCCACCTTCTCCGAGCCGACCAGCTCGCATCAAAGACCCTCGAACCGAGCTGCTTTTGTTCAAGCACCACGAACCGGACCATGAAACCCGACTCCGAACCGCTTGGTGACCACGAATCGAAGTACCACGACCGGACTGTCACGAATCGAGAAGCTTGAACCGAACCACTGTGGCACCACGACACGGGCTGGAGCATTACGATGCGACCCGGAGGAGTTTCCATGCACCAACCAATCCGAAGCATGCAATCAAGGCCCGACCCAGATGTGCATCACGAACCGAATAGAAGCTCCCACTCGAAATGAATGGAGACCGAACCGAACTGGAGAAGACTAGAACCCAAGATGCAAAGGAAGTCCAAGTGGGAAGTTGTTACTGAGGATCTAGATGGGATCCAACGAGTTAACTTCATGAATGGGGTTTGCTGCGGGATGTGTGCAAAGGGGTTATCGATATCTATAGCTTTAGTTCACGGCAAAATATGTCGAAAACACCAAAGATTCCTATTACTTGGAATTGTTTTTGTGGTCACAAGACTAAGTATAAGAAAGCAGTAAATGACACAAAGGATTTATAGTGGTTCGGTCTCGGTAGAGGCCTTCGTCCACTTTACAAAGGCGTTGGAATATTATTAATCACTCAAGAATTACAAAGTAGAGCCACGCTCATTACATTCACTTTCATAATTGCCATGTGCTAAGTATTTGGGAAAAAGGAATATTTAATTCTCCTTCTTTCTCAAATAGTAGATGCCATTAATGAGGCTCATGAAGCTCTAGGAAGGTCCCAAGTGAAGAAAATCCAACCCCTTTGAAGTGTGAGGCCATGGGCTATTTATAGAAGTGGGGGTAGGTAGGAGCAAGGTTTTAAATCTCGGATATCAGTCGCGTTTCGTCTCGGGGATTTTATAAATTCGGTCTCGTATTGGGGGAGATCTCGGACGAGATGAGTCAAACTCGGGAGTTCGTCTCGGATTTACATCTCAGGCCTGAAAGTTCATATCGGAACAATCTCGGGGTACATGATATGTTAAAAATGATATTTTAACAAAATGATTTTTATGAATGCTATCAGAAACATAGTAACTTAAAGTTAAAATGCAACATAACTTTGTTATTCTTTATTTTGCGAATGATCATTCATACGCTAAATTGTAATATGCTTAAAACAGGAATATTGTTAGACAGGAAACATTAAAAGGATCCAAATATTAAAAAAAATTAGCATAAATAGACCATAATATTCATAATTTCATAAGTAACATGTATGTAAAAAGACGAATATGAAAATCATAAGCATTGTAAAACATATACGAACATACAATATAGTCATTTAACATGCAAAATGTAAAATAACAAAAGATTGATATGGCTAGATTTGAGTTTTTTAATTATAGTTCTAGTTTAGGCACAAATTTAAATTTTAACCAAAAAACTAAGTTCTCGGATGATATTCTGGTATTTCGTCTCTCTCGATATATCGTTCGATATTACAATATCTTGGGCGATATATTCAAAAAGAGATTTAGAGCGATATTTGCTGTTTTGTTTCGGAAGGAGCCCAAAATGAGATCTCGGAGGAGATCTCGGGCGATATTTGCGAGATTTGAAACAATGGGTAGGAGTAGGTGAGAAAGGGGGATCACATGCAGATTTTCAAACTCGTCACCTACACTAGCAGAATTTTCGCACCTGGAGCTGGGTGCGAAATTTCGCACCTGACTGGGTGCAAAATTTTGCACCATGCGAAAATTTCGCTCTCGTTGGATGCGAAATTTCGCACCCGTTGGATGCGAAATTTTGCACCTGCTAGGTGCGAAATTTCGCACCTGATAGGTACAAAATTTCGCACCTACTGGGTGCGAAATCCGCTTTCCGGGGTGCGCGAGGACTGCAGATTCGGGTGTTTTTCGGGACTTGCGATTCCTCCCGGATTTGAGGCCTCGGCTCGGAAATGGGTCTTAGGTGTTGCGAGGTTATGTGCGGCACGGTCCCTTCTTGATCCTTTCTCTTTCGCTCCTAAGCGTCCCTCTCGGTCTTAGCACCATGCGATGCGTTGAGTTGAGCGTGTCTGATGCGCTCCTCGGAACCGAACCAAAAAGCTGGTTAACATTTTCCCCCTAAAGTACATCTAGTCTTGGCATAATGTGCTTTGTGTTGGTTGAGATAATATTTGAGTTGTTGATTCTTCCTGTAGATCAAAAGGAGAAAAAGCATTAGCTATTGGGCACGTTCGCACTGGTGGTGCAAATGAGCTATCGTTGGGGGCAGCGCTGTGCTCAAGTCGCTAAGTACCTATAGCGCGTCGCCTCCGTGGATGCACGGGAGTCGGTGCGCATGTAGGGACTACGTATACAAGAGAGTGTGGCGCGGTACCTCGAACCATGGGGTGTGCTTTTTTTTTATTTTTTTTGGATGTGAACCTTCGAACCCTTGGAGGTTCGAAATTCCGACCCCAGGAGGTTCGAAATTTCGAACCCCTGGAGTTTCGAATTTTCAAACCCAGGGGGTTCGAAATTTCGAACCCCTGGCAGTTCGAAATTTAGAACCTGATAGGTTCGAAATTCTCTAACTGACCCTAGAATACGAATGGACAAACTTTTCTTTTATAAATCGGCCCCCTTACTTTCTTCCACCTACTATTTCTTCCCTGACCGCCATTGCTGTCAAGCTTCGAACCCGAGAACTTCGAACCAGTAATTTCAAACTCGAACTAGGTAAGGCCTTGGGTCGAGAAGGTGAGGAGGAAAGGGAGTCAAAGTGCCATGGCGCCGCTGCAAGAGGCGGATTTTTTGAGCCTCTGGAGAAGGCATGGAAGTTCGAACCCAGCTAGGTTCGAAGTCTCAAATCTCCCTAGGTTCGAATTCTCGAACCCTTGGGTTCGAATTTTCGAACCTCATGAGGTTCGAAACTTCGAACCCTGATAGGTTCGAGTCTTCGGACTCGGTAGGGCTCGAAGTTTCGAACATGGAGGGGTTTGAAGATTCGAACCTTGTGGGGTTCGAGATTTCGAACCCTGAGGGATTTGAGATTTCGAAGCCTGATGGGTTTGAAATTTCGAACCCAGGGGTTTGAAATTTCGAACCTGGAGGAGTTCGAAAGTTCAGAGTTCAAGGCCTCGGACTCTCAATTCTGAAACGGGTTGGTGCCTTTCTCTCCCGCCTAGGACTTTGACCTTCCGACTGCCCATGTTCAGATTTACATATCAATCGTACGACCGTGCGTTCAGCACTCATGTATACACTAGTGGTTGCGCGAGCATGGTTTCGAACTTTTCACATAGGATAGAACATACATTCAGACTGGGACTTGAACTTTTGGATTGTTTCGGACTTGTCTTTATGTTACTCTTCTTTGCATAGCACTACACATACATGTTAGCTATCACCGACATGTGGGGTACAGGTCACTTTACTGCTAGTACTAACACTGATGTATTGAAGTATAGTTACCAATGCAAACAAGATCGAAGATTGGACAGACCTCGGAGGCCGAGGCTTCCCTGCCCTCGCCGCACACATCCGGCCCTACCCCTAGTGGTAGCTTGTTTGGCAGCGAGCTTGAGACTACAGAAGGATCGACTCCTTATCACACAGCTAGCTCACCTGGAGCATCTGAGCACTGGGAACAAACTGAGAGCCAGCATTCCCCAGTTGTAATTGAGGAGGTTGAGAATGTGGACATTATGAGTGAGGATGCGCCTACGCCTCCGGTGGCCCCAAATATGCTGCCTGACGCGGTTATCTTAGAGAATCCATTAGATTCGGTACCATCGCGCATGGACGCCGCAGCAGTTAGAAAAATGGCGGCGCATTTCAATATACCAGTGGGTGAAGCCCACGTCCCAGGAAGGGATAGAAGAGCTCATGCGCCGCCCGAGGGTCTCACTGCCTGGAATAGACAGGCTTTCTTTGTTGGGTGCATTCCCCCGGCCAATGACTTCATTCAGAACATGCTATACTATTTTCGCCTTGCACCATCGCAACTGCACCTGTATGCTTATGCTTCGCTCTTGGCCACCTATGTTCTCTACCACGAGTTCTTGCAACGGGAACCAACTGGAGAAGATATCCAATACTTTTTACGCTTAAGGAGAACGAGCAACACCGCACCTTCTCAATGGTTTCTAGAAGCTACGCCTGCCACCAAATTTTTTATCTGGAAGTGGCCCAGGCCATCAGTGATTAAGTACGAATGGTTCTTTGTCTGCTGCCCTCCCGGGTTTGCGAGGAGATGGATAGAAAGGAGTAAATATTCCTCTAAATTTATTCCTTGCTGTAAATTCCTGGATCTCCTATCTCATTTTTCTCTTGATTGGATCATGGTAGGGAATCCGGAGGTACCTACCGGTGATGAGTATCGACAATGCCTTAATGCTCTACGAGCGATACCGGGGAATCTCCGCAATACCGACACCATGACAAGCCAGGAGTGCCTTCGCCGTGCCGGGTTGCTTCCTAGTGATCGAGTTATGATTAGGACCGCAGTTGCAAGAGTGCACCAAAGGAGATAGTGGCTACTGTTTCAACCGCCGTTGGGCGAAAGAGGAAGATGCCCCCTTTAGGGGGGGGAACTGCAAAAGACTGCCAAATCGCAAGGAGATGTGCGCGGAGGCGAGGCCCATGGTCAGGAGGAGGCTGCTGGAGACGAGGAGTTGTCGAGCGCTTATGTCCTGCCTCCATCGGGAGAGGGGGAAGGAGCGTTGGATAGACCACAATCTCTTGTGACCCACTCTAGGACCGTTTCTTCGCTCGAGGATGCGGGGAAGTTTGATGAATTAAATAAACTCGACCTGGATTTTACTCCGTGGCCAAATACAACGAGCATGGAAGAGCTAACCCTTGCTGCAGAGGGGTTAACTTCTTCATGCGGACCACAATCTGGTTTGTTGAGGGAACACTTAGGGGATACACTCATGTACACTGCATAGCGTAGATGTTCGCCCATGCGTGTTACTTGACTAACTTTTACCCATTCCCTTGGCAGGTGACATGATTAGAGGACTTAGTGGACGAGGTTACATACATGGGAACCACCGATGCCCCCGGAGCTATTCCTTTGAAAGTTTTAGGAGATCGACCAGTTTGTATGACGTCCCACCCCAACCAGGATAGGATAGTGAACATCGGGGTAGAGATCGATCTCAGCGATCCCCGACCCCTCCTCCTCCTCCCATTCGCGTGTCTGCGGGAGATTCTATACTTAACCTAGGCAGCTCCCGGCCTTCTCCTGCGACAGCTTCCCTATGTATTGCCCCTGTGACCCTCGTTCAGCCTGCTAAGGGGAAGGGGTTACTCTTTGGTCAACCAGGACCGGGTAGGGAGGCTGTGACGGGAATGCAAGACCTGACAGAGTCCCAAATTCATACGTTTTCTGCAGAGGAGAGGAGAACATTTTTGGAGATGTATTTTCCCCAGTACTACTTTGATGAGCTGGCATCCCTTCCTGATCTCCGCCCAGCTCCTAGCAGGGAGTCGGGAGAGATATGGATGCATGTTCGGGCTGCATATCATCAAGCCAACGAGCTTACCAAATACTCTTTTTGTCTTTCGGAGCTGATCAAAGAGAAGAACTTGGATCTCTTTAACCAGAGCTCAACTATTGATGCCAGGAAGACCACTGTTGAAAATTTGAACAAGAAGATAGGTATGTCCATCCCCCACATTGTAAGTCTTCTTTTAAGCATTAGCAAACCCTTGAATGCTCGCTTACAACTCTTGTTGTTGCAGCTGAGTTGACACAGGCTTAAAATATACTGAAGAGGGAGTCGGAGCATGCCCTTTTGAATTTTAAAGACACCGTGGCTGAGTTAACTACCGAGAACATGGCTATAAAAAAGGACAAGGCTGATCTGGTGCGAGCGTGTGGTATATTGGAGAAGGACAATGCGAGGGTTACCGAATTCCAGAATGATAATGCTGCTCTGAGGGCGGAGAATGAAAGGTTGCGAGCCGAGAATGTCAAGGTTGCTGAGCTAAAGAGGCAACTAGAGGCTATGAGTAAAGCAAAGGAGGATGCCGAGGCTCGGAACTGGGATGTGTTGAGCATGTTTGATGGGCTGAAGGCTGAACATATGAGGGAGGTAGAGCAGCTAAGGGGACAGCTGGAGGATGCGTAATTCCGCGTAGGATCATCCTTTGAGGAAAGCATCCAAAATATGTATGTCAAGATTCTGAAATTCCGTGAGCTTGCATGGGTTGAAGACTACTCCCGTGAGCTAGCTCGAACTTGGGAGAGGTTGGTCCCATATGAGGCTCATTTGCGTCGAGTGGATGTGAGCACTTTGGATGAGCGCCAGCTTATGATCGACCTTCTGACCGCTAAGGAGCGCGAGGAGCTGGAGGAGGGAAGGAGACTGTTGCTAGAGGAGGCCGAGAGAGAGAGGTTGGCTAGCTTTATGCGAGAAAAGGAAATCCGCCATCGCTGAGAGCGTGACCGTGGTGACTACATTTGCAGAGGGGAGTTCTTACCGGCACCCGGCCCCCGAGTCTGCTATGCTGAGTGGCTCCGGAGCCTTGGCCCAAGCCTCCACCGAGTACAATCCCGATTATCCGGCGTTTAGGGACACCGGCTTTACCTTACCTGCTGTTACAGGTGCCTTCCCTCTCTACACCGTCCCCGACAATAGGTAAATTTCCTTTATCCTGCATCCCTGAGGATGACGTGATTACTGAATTTGCAGACGAAAAAGGTTGCATTTTTGTTGTGCAACTCCTTCTAGGTCGTCAATGCCTGACCCTTCCTCCATGATCCTACAAACGACCGAGTCTAGACTAGGGCCTTTAGAGATGTAGTTTGGAGAGGGTGGCGATAGGCTTGACACTTTCTCAAGGATTGAGATAACTCCAAGCATGTGTGACATCCTTAACGAGGAAGGAGAGGTGGTAGACAAACAGAGTGCTCCCGCTAGAGGCCAAGTGGAAGCAGACATGCCTTCGATGGAAGCTCTAGTTGCAGCTCAAACAGCCAAAATGGTTGCCAAGCATGAAGAGGTGGAGGAGAAGGCTGAACGGGTAGGAAAGGAGGTCCCAAAACTGAGCGAGGCCGTGATAAGCCTTGTTGCTGGGAGTGCCCCCATGTCTGTGCCACCTGCCATTATTACTGACATCACTGAGATCTCCAGCGGTGACCGAGCCGGTGAACGATGCCTTTCGGTTATTCATGAATCAGTTACTCCTCCGAAGGGCCGAGGAAGCAGGAGTGGGTCACGAAAGAAGAGGCATGGCACGAAGGATGACCCGTCGAGCGCCGAATCTACAAAGAAAGAGCAAAAACACAAGGACAAGAAGAAAAAACATGATTAGTTTTAGTAACTTAAGTAAAAGTTACCGTTATTTTGGTAGTGTAGGCTGATAGTTTACGCGGGTACGACCCTCGCTTTTGGTTTTTCAAGACATGGTGTGGTTCTCATGTACTCCCTGTCATTAGAAAGGAATATGTTAGACACGTAGCCTGTTAAATGTGTGTGAGTAAAAATTGAAATATGAAGTAGTAAAGATCGCAGTTTATGTCAAGTATTCAGATGTTCTTTTTATGTTTTCCAGCGTCCTGTACTTGCATAAGCATACTTATCGTTGCACTTGTCATAAAAGCGATTGGATATCGCGCTCCGAGTCAATTATTCCATAGGGGTGTAATAGAGCGCTGGTTTCAATAAGTTTCCCTCAGCTCAAGAAATCCGTAGTTTGCGAAACCAGACTGTGCGCTTGCTGTCTTGGGTTGCTCGGGGTTAATCCCAAGTATAGAAAAGGCGTAGGGCATCGTGTTGTGTGGTCCGCCAGGTGGGTGGCTCTTCCGTCGTTCATCGGGTTGGGGCGAGCCGTCGGCGTTATTTATTCGCCGATGAGGTGAGCCTAGATCATCAGCTCGTAAGGTCCAATCGTGGCCATGGGGTACCCCTAAGCCTTGACAGCTAAGGGGGAAGAAACGATTTAAGGTCGGTCTTGGTGCTGCGTCAAGATTCGAACGACATCCGCGATCGCGAAGAGAGACTTGCGTCACTCCTAGTCGGTCGCTGGGTGGCGGCGCCAAATCGCCTGGACTAGGACACGGAACGATTTATCCTCGGCCTTGGCACGGTGCCAAGGTTCGAGTCAGTGGTTGTTTATACTCGGTCACGCCGCGGGCCGGCGATTCGAGTAGCGTTGCCGGCTCCCGTGATCGGGGTGCTGGACATAGCCAAGTGTTTTAGCCTCGATGTTGGCTCGAGGTTGGGGCGACGACACCGGCTCCCATCCCTGGGGTGCCGATACCGTGATCGCATGTTTGATTTATGCTTGTTTTTAGAACTAATAGGACACATCATGTAAGAAGTAAACAACAAGGAGATAGGAAATTGAACATCATTTCTACTAATAACTTTGGCAGTAGTAGCCTTTACAATGCCTTGAATTTCTAGAAAACAAAACATTGTTAGAAAGCGTAAACAACCATAAACTGAGTTATGTAAAGTAGCGGCGGAGATGTTCGCTGTTCCATGCCCTTAGGAGTTCAGCTCTGTCGACATTTGCGAGTTTGAAAGTTCCATTGCTAAGCTTTCGTTATATGGAGTACGGGCCTTCCCAACGAGGTGCGAGGCCTGTTGGCGGGGAAAAACACGCTTCAAGACGAGGTCGCCGATGTTGAGGTCCTTATGTCGGACCCTGGAATTGAAGTATCGGGCTACCCGCTGTCATTGGGCGGCGGCTCTGAGATCGGCCTCATTCCTTTTTTCCAACAATTCGAGTGATCCCAAAAGTAGGTCTTGGTTTGTCCTTGGATTGAAGTAAGTGACCCAATGGGATAGAAGCTTGAGCTCGATGGGAATGATGGCTTTGGATCCGTATGCGAGGGTGAAAGGACTATGGCCGGTTTCTGTCTTGTGGGTGGTATGGTAGGCCCATAGGGCTAGAGGAAGATCGTCTGCCCACATGCCCCCAGCCTTTTCCAGACGTTTCTTGATGATGGATTTGAGGACCTTATTAACCGCCTCGACTTGCCCATTGGCTTGAGGATAAGCCACCACTGAAAATCTTTTATCGATGCCATGGTGCTGACAAAAGGCTTTGAACTCGGCGTTCTCAAACTGAGTACCATTGTCGGAGATGATAGCTTGGGGAACCCCATAGCGGGTAATGATGTTGCGGACAACAAAGTTGATCATCTTCTTCATGGTAATAGTGGCGAGGGCTTTAGCTTCTGCCCACTTGGTGAAATAGTCCACTGCAACGACGGCATATCGTGCCCCGCCTCTAGCCATTGGAAGAGTTCCGATGATGTCGATTCCCCACATGACGAACGACCATGGGCTGACCATTTGAGACAATTCGGTAGGCGGGGCTCTTGGGATTTTAGAGAAGCGCTAGCACTTATCGCACTTGCAAGCGTAGTCCGCAGCATCTTGATCAAGCGTGGGCCAATAATAACCATGTCTTAGTATTTTTCTGGCCAGGGTTTTCCCCCTACTGTGGTCGCCGCATTCGCTTTAATGCACGTCGCTCAACACTCGGAGGGCGTCGCCATGAGCTACGCATCGAAGAAGGGGAACAGAGAATCCCCACGGTAAAGTACTCCATCCGTAAGAAGGTACCAAGCTAATTAGCGAGTAAGCGCCTGCCTTTCTTTGTAGTGCTTTGGTAGGGTCCCATGCTGTAGGTAATTCCTGATCGGTGTCATCCATGACTCAGGACCGGATTTGGTACTGATGACCATCTCGGTTGGTCCTTGCTTGATGCTCGGAGAGTTGAGCACTTCAACTGGAGTGAACCCATTAAGTTGCGGATCTTCGGTGCTTGCCATCTTGGCGAGGGAATCTGCTCTTTGGTTTTTCTCTCGAGGGACATAGGTGATGGCAAAATGGTCAAAGTGAGTGAGTAGCTCCTAAACCCGGCCCAGCTATAGGGCGAGACGTCCCTCTTTCGCTTGATACTCTCCTTGCACTTGACGGACAATAAGCTGATAGTAGGAGAAGATTTGGACGGTCTCCAACTTGAGCTCGATCGCGATTCTGAGCCCAGCGATCAAGTCCTCATATTCTACGTCGTTGTTGGTAGCAAGGAAATTTAGTTTTAACGCGTAATAGATCGGGCGTTCTCCAGGGGTGATGAGGACGACTCCGGCCCCGGAGCATTTCCAGTTAGAGGAGCCGTCCACGAACAACTTCCATTGGGTACCGGGAGCTTCGGCATTCTCCGTAGGATTCTCCTCTGGTGCAGTGAATTCCACTATGAAATCCGCGAGAGCTTGGCCGAGGATGGCTCGCCGAGGGATGAACGTTATCTCAAATTGGCTTAGCTCCACACTCCATTTCAGTAGTCGGCCGGATTCCTCGGGCCGTTGTAAGACCGGACGTAGCGGTTGGTCGACGAAAACTTTTATGGGGTGAGAATGGAAGTATGGCCGGAGCTTTCGAGAGGAAATCAACAAGAAGAATGCTAGCTTTTCCAGCTTTGGGTAATTCTTTTCTGCCCCTGTCAGCAGCTTGCTGATATAGTAGACAGACCGTTGGATGCGATCTTCGAGGCGTATTAGTGCCGAGCTGATTTCCTGCGCAGAAACAACCAGATAAATGTATAAGTCATCATGGTCTATGGGCTTAGACAGGATAGGTGGTCGCTCTAAGTGGCCCAGAAGTTTTTTGAATGCCCAGACGCATTCGGGGGTCCACTCGAAGTTGCGTTTCCCTTTTCGAAGTAAGTCGAAGAAAGGAATGCACTTGTCGATGGCCTTGGAGATGAACCGACTTAAAGCGGTGACCTTTCCGTTCATACTTTGGATATACCTGATGCCCTTGGGGATTTGGATATCCCGAATAGCTTGGATTTTTTCTGGATTGGCTTAAATGCCCCGATAATTTACAATGAAACCCCAGAATTTTCCTGAGGTGACTCCAAAGGAGCATTTCAGGGGATTGAGTTTCATGTCGTACTGGAGGAGGACATCGAACATTTCGGAGAGGTCGTGGACGTGGTCGCTTGATATCTTAGATTTTACCAGTATATCGTCCACGTACACCTCAATGGATCTCTCGATTTAATGATTAAAGAGACGATTGACCATTCGTTGATAAGTGGCACCGGCGTTCTTGAGGCCGAAAGGCATGACACGGTAGAAGGAAAGTTCGAGGTCGGTGATAGAGGAAGTATGATTCTGGTCACGAAGATTCATGGGGATTTGATTTTAGCCTGAATAAGCATCCATGGAAGATAGTAGCTGGCACCCGACAGTTGAGTCGACTAGTCTGTCGATATTCGAGAGTGGGAAGCTATCCTTGGGGCATGCCTTGTTTAAATCGGAGAAGTCAATGCACGTTCGCCATTTACAGTTGGCTTTTTTGACCAGGACCGGATTTGAGACCCACTCAGGATAATCGGCATTGCGAGTGAAGTTGTTGTTGAGTAGGTGGTCTACCTATTCCTCGAGTGCTTTGGACCTCTCGGGTCCCAAGAAGTGCCGTTTTTGCTTGACCGGAGGCACCGTAGGATATAGGCCTAGAAAGTGACAAGCAACAACAGGATCGATGCCTTTCATGTCGGAGTGAGTCCATGCAAACACATCCAAGTTGGCCTTCAGTAAATCTATAAGATCTTCTTTGATTGTAGGGTGGAGTTGTGATCCCACCTTCAACACCCTTGTCGGGTCGTTGAGGTTGACGGGAACATCCTCTGTGGATTTAACCAGGGTGGCCCGCTCATATTCGGGCTCTTCGTCCTTCCGTGGGTCGAGGTCATCGAAAAGACGGCAGTGGCGCCTGAGCCAGGGCCCAGACGCCGCTGATTGCTATGCTGAAATGTTCTTGGTGCAAGAAGGTGTGGGCACGGCTTTGCCCTTTTCCTTATTGCACATGTTCTTCCATTCTATTGCATAACATTCTATGATGCTCACTTGGTCACCTTTGACTGTTCCAATCCCGTTTTCTGTTGGGAATTTAATTATGAGAGACCATAGCGCCATACAAACCTGAAACTCAGTGAGAAAAGGGCGCCCTAGAAAAGCATTGTAGGGGGAATCGATGTCTATAACCATAAAAATGAGAATCCGGACTCGGCTCCGGTCCCCTTCGCCCAATTCCACAGGTAGCTCAATCATCCCTACGGGGGAACTATAGGCCTCGTTGAAGCTGTGGATCGGGGCGCGGCATAGCTTTAAATAGTTAGTTTCCAATTTCATCTGGTCGTAAGCGGTTTTAAAGATGATGTTGACCGAGCTGCCTAAGTCAATTAATACCTTTCTGACAGAAGGGGCACCAATCTAAGCCGTGATGACTAGTGGATCGGTGGTCGGGATATCCATCCCAGTAGAATATCTTTCATGGAAAATGATGTCATCCCGCATGTTCTTTTGTACCTTGGCTGGGGCGGATTCGCTGAGAGCGGAGTAGACTTTATAAGTAGCATACTTTATGGAACGCACATACTCCTCCATTTTTCGGAAGCTGTCGTGTGTCGGGTAATGTCCGCCACATATAGTTTTGATCACAATCCCTCGCTTTGGATTAGATGGACCCGGAGCTGCCTTGGCGGGCGCCGGAGGAGCCATTGCCGAAGGCTGATAGTTTGGTTCGGGAGGAAAGGGTTCTTTGACATATTGTTTGAGTCGCTTCTGACGGACAAGCTTCTCGATGGCGTCCCTAAGCTGGAGGCACTCGCTGGTGTCATGCCCGTACACATCATGGTATCGACAGTAGCTCCCATTGTTCTTCTTGCGGTCAGTTGATTCCCTGACACGCGGATTTTTGTATGGCAAAGTGTTGCATGTTTCCAAGTAAATTGTTTCTAAGTCTTCATTTAATGGGGTGTAGGTCTCGAAGGCACGGTGAGGGCCGGGTCGTCCTGTCTCTGCTGGGATTTGTCCGTCGTTTCGGCCACCTGGCCTACCGTTGTTTGGTTTTTGCCTATAGGGACCTGCCCCCTGTTTGGATCGGGGTTCCCCGACTTGCCTTACTCTAAGGTTGTTATTTGCGGTGTCCGCTTAGGGGTCATTGGGATGAATGGTGGTAGAGAGCCGGTTCCGTCTTGCCTCCTATTGGCGTAAGTACTGATCCGCCTTCTCATAGAAGGCATTGAGTGTAACATCCCGTAACTCTGTAACATTAAGTTTCGCAAATTAAAGTATAATTAAATTTTAAAATAAGAATTAAGGGAAACGGGTTGCGCCATTGCGTTTGTCTCGAAATTCTTCTTGGAAACGAGTCCGAGATTTCGAGAAACGGAGTCCGTATGATGGAGATATGACCCTTGAAGTTTCAAGGATTTTCAAAACAGAAAAACAGCTCGAATTCGAATTCAAACCCCAACGCAGACTGGGCGGGAATTTTCCCGCCCAGGACCAGGTCGACCTGGGGGTCAACGCTATGGTCGACCTCCCAGGGACCAGGTCGACCCTATGGTCGACCTGGTGCTGAAACCCAGTTTTGAGCCTGGGTTCATTCTGATGTTTCTGGTCTCGTTTTCAGTCTAGATTCGTCCTCCTAATCCTATATAAACAGCCCCCTAGCCCCATTCTCTTTACACCATTTTATTCTCTCCTTATGCTACCTCTGGAATAATTGAAATAAATAAATTAAAATAAAACACGAAGACTATTTCTTGAAGACTACGGCTAGGAATTGCATATTGGAGATTTAAATAAAGTTAAAGCTTCAAGAAGGGAAGTGAAAGCTAATTCAACGGCTTCGAGCAATGTCACGCAAATCATAGCAAATCACCACAATGTTATCTTATTATCCTTTTCTAAAACCGATCAATGTAAATCAGTTACTTTTTAGATTTGAACGTCTAGATCTATTTGTGGCATGTAATTAAATGGATATAAGAATATGCCTGATCCTCTCATTTGAATATGTGCTTGTATATGCCTTTGGATCTAATTAAGAACTATTGTGATTAATTATCGATGAGACTGTGCCTATGCCTATGACATTGAAACTATTGTTAATGGCCTAAGACTATGGCTGTGAACATAAGACTATGCCTATGCCTATGACTGTGAACATAAGGCTATGCCTATGACTATGAACATAAGACCTTTGCCTACGACCATGATTCATGACTATGAGATTTTTGGCTATGATTATGAACATAAGACTATTATCTATGAACATGACTTTGAAATTATTACATTTAATTGCCTATGACTATTTAGGATAATTGCCTAGGACTATTTTGGTTAATTATCCATGACTATTGTGGTTAATCGCCTATGATTCATAACTATGAGATTTCTACCTATGATCATGACTATGATTATTGTGGTTAATTGCCTATGACTATTATCGTTAATTGTTTATGCCCATAACACTATAGTTACAAACCATGTTGTACACCGAACTGGCATTTTGTTGGATCTCATACCTAGGGTGTGACTTGCTTAGTTTATTCCTATTCGCTATTATGTACACCAAAACCATTGGATCCATTATCCTTGTATTTGGCTCGCTTTTGCATGCCTATTCTTTTATGTCAATTCTCATGTTTATCCTCTATTCCCTTTTTAGTTTCATTTCATGAGTATTTAGAAAACTTGTGAAATCATGGTATATGTACGTTATGATTGCGGGGTTATTTGGGTATAACATGAAATCTATATTATATTGGCATAATTTAGAGCATGTATTATAACATGACTATTAGATGTAAATTAGGGTAATTTGACGTGAATTATAGAAGATGTAATTTGGTATATTAATCTAGTATTGAAAAGTAAACTAAGCTTTAGGCATAAATTGTAAACTAGAGTATCAAATCTAGTTTTGACATGAACTGTAAATGGGAAAACTAGATCTAAATTGGCATAAACTACAGGTTGGGTTAAATGATAGGTAAATCAAGATTTGGGCCTAGAATGTAGGTATGTTAGTGGGCATGACAAATGAATATGATATAGGCCAAATTTGTTTAAAAGAGTTGTTAGCAATTTTTATATAGACAAAAAGGATAAATATGTAAATCTAGGAAAGACGAATATGCCTAACCCGAGGTTAGATTGAGTTACGGTATAAGACTGCCCGGAACCGCCCGGCAAATCCAGAAACCGTAACAATACCTATATAATGTGGGTGGTTAGAGCATTGATCCCAAAAGGACCCGAGGTTAGACTGAGTTGCGGTGTAAATCTGCCCGGAACCGACCGGCACATCCAGTGATCGCAACAATATCTGTCTAATGTTAGTGGTTGGTGCTTTAAATGAATAATTTAAAGCAAAGAAATAGTTAGGCTAGAATGGGAGGGTTAAGTCCATAGGAACACTTAACCAACTTAACATGTTAACAAGACAAGACTTGTAGGGGTTAAATAACCGTTATAACATGTTGACTAGACAAGTGGGTGAGGTTAAGAAAAGGTTTAACCGTTATAACATGTTAACTAGACTAGAAGGTGGGGTTAAGTAAAATACACTTAGCCAAATTAACATGTTAACTAGACTAGAAGGTGGAATTAAGTAAACTTAGGACACTTAGCCATCATAGTGTGACAAATGAACAAGGTTAAGTTAAAACATGAAGGGACAATACTTAACCATTAGAACATGTGAATTAAACAGATATTAGGGTTAAGTTAACTAAGAGAACACTTAACCGTTATAACATGTTAGCTAAACAGATGGGCAGGGTTAAGTTAAAGGGAACACTTAACTAATATAAGATGAAGGGGTGGGGTTAAGTAATAAGAAATACTTAACCAATATAATTTGATTTGTGGTAGGGTTAAGTCAACAAGAACTACTGATAACACTTAACCAGTTTAACATGACAAATGAATGGGTTAAGTTAACTTGAATTGACTAATGACACTTAACCAATCCAACTTGACGAGGAGGAGAACTAAGTAGAAAATATTAGTTAAAGGGGATAAGTGGAAAACATTAGTTAAGAAAACGAAGTTAGGAGAACTAAGTAGTAATCCTTAGTGGAACACAAAAAGGAGCGAACAACCATCTGATCTTAAAGAAGGCTCCAACGAACTGGGTGACGAAGCACGTGGCTTCAAGGGGACGTGAGGGTACACTTTGTATCCCTCTGTGAGGCTACAGATGATCCTCCTGGGCTCACAGAGGTTAAGGTCTGCGTTAGAAGAACCAAGGATAGGCCTTGGTTGCAATATAAGGCAACCTAAAGACTTGGATGGACCAGCATGATTCGGCGAGACCAGTAACCCTGTGATAGCAACTCGTCGTCTACCTACCATCTTGAGTCAATCGAGATACGTGAAGCGGAAATGCAGAGAACTCCAAAAGACCATATACTTGCTATCTAGTTATGGTTACAGATGGCCATAGGTTATTGGGGGCATAGGGGGGCCTGCGTATAGTTCTCATTTTTCAAGGTCTGCCTTTCATTAATTGAGGGAGGGGTCAGGTGGGACCATAGCCACTAGAAAAACAGACCTTAGCATCTGCATGGCAGATATCTGAAAGCTCCCGACCGAGTTCCGTGTTTCTTGGTTTTCCCTGCCACGAGACTCGGGTCGCACATATGGAGGACATGTGCATCTAGACAGTGATAACGATCCATGACACATACGTGGGGAAAGTCTAGGAACATATACCACTCTGGGTATTGTGTCCTAGATTAGGGGCGTCATTCGATAGGTAGCATAATCCCTAGTCGGACCTAGGTCGCGCAAACCCTAAAATCCGAGAAACGTTCAATAGGTAGCATAAACCCCAGTAGCCCTGGGTAGCGTAAACCCTGGTTGGATCTAGAATGCGCTCGATAGAAAATCCTAGATTAGATCTAGGTAATAAATAATAGATGTACACCTGAAACAACCACAATTGCGGGGATTGGGATCACGTTATTGCTTTATCAGTTTATACAGATTACTAGTTAGGTTGTGCAGAGATACAGAAATTAGAATAACAAGGTAGTAGCGAAGCAGAGAAAGTATAGAAGTGCATCCAGTTTAGCTTACCTTATCATATCTTGTGCTAACCTTATGATTCATGTCATCATGGTGTTGTCTTGTATTCAGTTAAATTCATGCCATGTTGCTTTTACCTGTTCACATGCTGAAAGTTACTGAACTTACCAGACTTAATGTCTGACTCTGCTTTCTTTCGCTTTCTTGTCTTCCGTTTCTCCCCTCCCCCCCCCCGGTTCGCAGGGAGGGAATATTACTACTTAGTCCAGTTTTCTTTCCAAGCTGAAGATTTGTCGAAGTTTTGCTTGGATTCTCTTTTCAGTTGCTATGGCTGGCTCACGCTACATTGGGGAATATAAATGTTATTTTATGCTTCTTTATTTTGTACGACATATATTCTGGTATTGGAAAACAATTGTTGTACAAACTATTTTATGAATAAAGTAAAGTTCTATTTTCCGCTGTTTTAATTTTATCTGTCTTGTAATTTATCTGTATCTTTTACCTATAACTCTCCACCGAAGTTAAGGCATTCCCTTTGTGAGTGACCTTAACGGATGTGGGGTGTTACACGTGGTATCAGAGCTAAAGGTTACCGGATCAGATAAAAGATTTGAAAATTTATCTTCAACGGTTTTAAAAGAAGCGTTTTCAAAAGAAAAGTTTTGTTTTAAAGGCATATTCCCCAAAAGCCATACGCACTATCTTTTGATCCTCTGTTTGAATTCTTGTCCCCTTCTTTCTTGAGTCTTCGGGGCTCCTGGCTTTCTGGGAGGTAACCTCATCGCGGCATGGTTCCGTAGGCTTGATAAGACTACGATACCTATCGAAGGGCAAAGTAGTGCCCGACTCCCATCTATAGCCATAGTAGTTTCACCTGTAGCTAGTTTTCTTTCAAGCTTTGAAGGGTTTTCCATGCGATGGAGGCAACTTTTGAGAAACTTGTCAATATGATTACACAGGGATGGTAAAGATGAGGATGAGGGAGTTTGGCTAGGGACCTCAACGCAAGGATGAGAAATTCAGGAATATAAACTCGACTCACGAAGAAAGAAGGAATTATAAAACCTAAGATGAGAGGAAGTATCTTTTCCATGGTATAATGGGGCATATAATTAAGGACAAGGGCAAGGACGAGGGACAGGATTTTCAGAAGGGAGAGTGCATGCTTCCACCACCAGAATACCTGAGAGAGAGATAGTAAAAGTTTCTGTTGGAAGAGTTAGCTTTTCGTTTTGATCAACCAGTTAGTACTCTTTTGATCTTAGCGCTTCGTATTTGTTCATATCTACTTCCATAGTTGAGTCTCTGCAACTTAGTACTTGTATAGTAGAAGATCCCATTAGTGTCTCAAATCCAATTGGTGGTTCGGCCCGTTTACCTTTGGTTTGTAAGGATTTGAGAATACCTATATTAAGTGTTGTTTAAGCGTAATGCTTATGTTTTTGGTTCCATGGGCTATGAGTGATTCTAGGCATAGGTTGGTTGGCTAGTAATTCTGAAAGGAGGGTAGTTAGACTTTTGACTTCCCTTGGAAATACTCTCGAGATTCCGTGCATAGAATCAGTTAGGCTTAGCTAGCTAGAATCGCTTAATGCATTTATCGACGATTTGCAATCTGTTAGGGTAGTCCATGAGTATGCAGATGTTTTTGATTAGGTTTTTACCCCTAAAACGCGGGATAGACTTCCGCATGTATCCAGTTGACAATGAAAAGCCAGCTATCCGATCAACGACAGTTTTGGAAATAGAGGTCAAGAAGCTTCGCAATCGTGAAGATTAATTAGATAACGTACAGAATAGTGAAGCTCAAGAAGACGCGACTTAGAAGACTGAAGACTAGATACACGCATCATACCCTTTTTCTTAAGGGTACATCCTTGATCTCTTTTTCTAGGAATTTTATGCATACTTTCTAGCTTTTAAGGTATATCCTCTAGGGCGAATCGTCGATCCTTAGGTAGAAGCCAATGGATGTAAATATGTGTTTGAAACATGTATTTGAAACATGTACTTGAAACATGTTATGATTGATGGTTGCAAATGGTTGCTCGTGGATGCATATACACACCATAGGCGCTAGAACGACTCAGTCACTTCCATATTGCATTCGCATATATGTGTTTTCTTAACGGATTTAACTTGATATGTTATCATATGGATGAATGGATATGCACACATGTAGTATTTACATAACTAGGGATGCTTGAATACATGATTGGACGCATGGCACTAACATAATTCGCATTTAGGAGGTCAACTGAATCAGTAGACCGCCCGATTTTGCATTAGATAAAAGCATATACACACATTATGCATATGAACACGAAAGCATTAGAAATCTTTTTTTAAGGACAATGAATGCCTGTGATTGAATGGTTGAGTAGATGGGTGATTGGATGGTAGGATATATTCTTCCTAACTTGAAGATTTCGGGGACGAAATCCTTTTAAGAGGGGGAGAATGTAACACCCCGTAATTCTGTAACATTAAGTTTCACAAATTAAAGTATAATTAAATTTTAAAATAAGAATCAAGGGAAACTTGTTGCGCCATTGCGTTCGTCTCGAAATTCTGCTTGGAAACGAGTCCGAGTTTTCGAGAAACGGAGTCCGCATGAGGGAGATATGACCCTCCGAAGTTTCAAGGATTTTCAGAACAGAAAAACAACTCGAATTCGAATTCGAAATTCGAATTCAAACCCCAACACAGACTGGGTGGGAATTTTCCCGCCCAGGACCAGGTCGACTTGGGGGTCGACACTATGGTCGACTTCCCAGGGACCAGGTCGACCCTATGGTCGACCTGGGGGTCGACCTAGTGCTGAAACCCATTTTTGAGCCTGGGTTCATTCTGATGTTTCTGGTCTCGTTTTCAGTCTAGATTCGTCCGCCTAATCCTATATAAACAGGCCCCTAGCCCCATTCTCTTTACACCATTTTATTCTCTCCTTATGTTGCCTCTGGAATAATCGAAATAAATAAATAAAAATAAAACATGAAGACTATTTCTTGAAGACTACGGCTAGGAATTGCATATTGGAGATTCAAATAAAGTTAAAGCTTCAAGAAGGGAAGCAAAGGCTAATTCAACGTCTTCGAGCAACGTCACGCAAATCATAGCAAATCACCACAACGTTATCTTATTATCTTTTCTAAAACAGATCAATGTAAGTCAGTTACTTTTTAGATTTGAACGTCCAGATCTATTTGTGGCATGTAATTAAATGGATATAAGAATATGCCTGATCCTCTCATTTGAATCTGTGCTTGTGTATGCCTTTGGATCTAATTAAGAAGTATTGTGATTAATTACCGATGAGACTGTGCCTATGCCTATGACGTTGAAACTATTTTTAATGGCCTAAGACTATGACTGTGAACATAAGACTATGTCTATGCCTATGACTGTGAACATAAGGCTATGCCTATGCCTATGACTATGAACATAAGACCTTTGCCTACGACCATGATTCATGACTATGAGATTTTTGGCTATGATTATGAACATAAGACTATTGCCAATGACCATGATTTTGAAATTATTACAGTTAATTGCATATGACTATTTAGGATAATTTCCTAGGACTATTTTGGTTAATTATCCATGACTATTGTGGTTAATCGCCTATGATTCATAACTATGAGATTTCTACCTATGACCATGACTAGGATTATTGTGGTTAATTCCCTAAGACTATTATGGTTAATTGTTTATGCCCATAACACTATAGTTACAAACCATGTTGTACACCGAACTGGCATTTTGTTGGATCTCATACCTAGGGTGTGACTTGCTTAGTTTATTCCTATTCGCTATTATGTACACCAAAACCATTGGATCCATTATCCTTGTATTTGGCTCGCTTTTGCATGCCTATTCTTTTATGTCAATTCTCATGTTTATCCTCTATTCCCTTTTTAGTTTCATTTCATGAGTATTTAGAAAACTTGTGAAATCATGGTATATGTACGTTATGAATGCGGGGTTATTTGGGTATAACATGAAATCTATATTATATTAGCATAATTTAGAGCATGTATTATAACATGACTATTAGATGCAAATTGGGGTAATTTGACATGAATTATAGAAGATGTAATTTGGTATATTAATCTAGTATTGACAAGTAAACTAAGCTTTAGGCATAAATTGTAAACTAGAGTATCAAATCTAGTTTTGACATGAACTGTAAATGGGAATACTAGATCTAAATTGGCATAAACTATAGGTTGGGTTAAATGATAGGTAAATCAAGATTTGGGCCTAGAATATAGGTATGTTAGTGGGCATGACAAATGAATATGATATAGGCCAAATTTGTTTAAAAGAGTTGTTAGCAATTTACATATAGACAAAAGGGATAAATATGTAAATCTAGGTAAGACGAATATGCCTAACCCGAGGTTAGATTGAGTTACGGTATAAGACTGCCCGGAACCGCCCGGCAAATCCAGCAACCGTAACAATACCTATATAATGTCGGTGGTTAGAGCATTGAGCCCAAAAGGACCCGAGGTTAGACTAAGTTGCGGAGTAAATCTGCCCCGAACCGACCGGCACATCCAGTGGTCGCAACAATATCTGTCTAATGTTAGTGGTTCGTGCTTTAAATGAATAATTTAAAGCTAAGAAACAGTTAGGCTAGAATGGGAGGGTTAAGTCCATAGGAACACTTAACCAACTTAACATGTTAACAAGACAAGACTTGTAGGGGTTAAATAACCGTTATAACATGTTGACTAGACAAGTGGGTGAGGTTAAGAAAAGGTTTAACCGTTATAACATGTTAATTAGACTAGAAAGTGGGGTTAAGTAAAATACACTTAGCTAATTTAACATGTTAACTAGACTAGAAGGTGGAATTAAGTAAACTTAGGACACTTAGCCATCATAGTGTGACAAATGAACAAGGTTAAGTTAAAACATGAAGGGACAATACTTAACCATCAGAACATGTGAATTAAACAGATATTAGGGTTAAGTTAACTAAGAGAACACTTAACCGTTATAACATGTTAGCTAAACAGATGGGCAGGGTTAAGTTAAACGGAACACTTAACCAATATAAGATAAAGGGGTGGGGTTAAGTAATAAGAAATACTTAACCAATATAACTTGATTTGTGGTAGGGTTAAGTCAACATGAACTACTGATAACACTTAACCAGTTTAACATGACAAATGAATGGGTTAAGTTAACTTGAATTGACTAATGACACTTAACCAATCCAACTTGATGAGGAGGAGAACTAAGTGGAAAATCTTAGTTAAAGGGGCTAAGTAGAAAACCTTAGTTAAGAAAATGACGATTCAGGAAACTAAGTGGTAAACCTTAGTTAGGAGAACTAAGTAGTAATCCTTAGTGGAACACAAAAATAAGCGAATGTCCATCTGATCTTAAAGAAGGCTCCAACGAACTGGGTCACGAAGCACGTGGCTTCAAGGGGACGTGAGGGTACTCTTGGTATCCCTCTGTGAGGTTGCAGATGATCCTCCTGGGCTCACATAGGTTGAGGTCTGCGTTAGAAGAACAAAGGTTATGCCTTGGTTGCAATATAAGGCAACCTAAAGACTAGGATGGACCAGCGTGATTCGGCGAGACTAGTAGCCCTGTGATAGCAACTCGTCGTCTACCTACCATCATGAGTCAATCGAGATACGTGAAGTGGAAAGGAGGAGAACTCCAAAAGAACATATACTTGCTATCTAGTTATGGTTGCGGATGGCCATAGGTTAGTGGGGCATAGGGGGGCCTGCGTATAGTTCTCATTTTTCAAGGTGTGCCTTTCATTAGTTGAGGGAGGGGTTAGGTGGGACCATAGCCACTGGAAAAACAGACCTTAGCATCTGCATTGGCAGATATCTGAAAGCTCCCGACCGAGTTCCGTGTTTCTTGGTTTGCCCTTCCATGAGACTCGGGTCGCACATATAGAGGACATGTGCATCTAGACAGTGATAACGATCCACGACACATACGTGGGGAAAGTCTAGGAACATATACCACTCTGGGTAGTGTGTCCTAGATTAGGGGCGTCGTTCGATAGGTAGCATAATCCCTAGTCGGACCTAGGTTGTGTAAACCCTAAAATCCGAGAAACGTTCAGTAGGTAGCATAAACCCCAGTAGCCCTGGGTAGCGTAAACCCTGGTTGGATCTAGAATGCGCTCGATAGAAAATCCTAGATTAGATCTAGGTAATAAATAATAGATGTACACCTGAAACAACCACAATTGCGGGGATTGGGATCACGTTATTGCTTTATCAGTTTATACAGATTACTAGTTAGGTTGTGCAAAGATATAGAAATTAGAATAACAAGGTAGTAGCGAAGCAGAGAAAGTATATAAGTGCATCCAGTTTATCTTACCTTATCATATCTTGTGCTAACCTTATGATTCCCGTCATCATGGTGTTGTCTTGTATTCAGTTAAATTCATGTCATGTTGCTTTTACCTGTTCACATGCTGAAAGTTACTGAACTTACCAGACTTTATGCCTGACTCTGTTTTCTTTCGCTTTCTTGTCTTCCGTTTCTCCCCCCTAGGTTCGCAGGGAGGGAATATTACTACTTAGTCCAGTTTTCTTTCCAAGCTGAAGATTAGTCGAAGTTTTGCTTGGATTCTCTTTTCCGTTGCTATGGATGGCTCACGCTACATTGGGGGTAATTAATTTTATTTTGTGCTTCTTTATTTTGTAAGATAGATATTCTGGTATTGGAAAATAATTGTTGTACAAACTATTTTATGAATAAAGTAAAGTTTTATTTTCCGCTGTTTTAATTTTATCTGTCTTGTAATTTATCTATATCTTTTACCTATAACTCTCCACCGAAGTTAAGGCATTCCCTTTGTGAGTGACCTTAACGGATGTGGGGTGTTACATCGAGGCTCTTTGGCTGCTTCCGATCGATCCATGCTCCGAACTCTAAAGTAGGGAGGAAACCTTTAGCTAACTGAAAGAGTACGGTGCGAGGATCCGGGTCTTCGACCTCGGCGAGAGTTGTGTTGAATCGAAAAAGGTAGCTTTTGAGCGACTCGGCAGGCCCTTGGTATAGGTTGGAAAGAGTGAGGGCATTCTTCGGAGTTGGGATATGAACCCTGAATTGCTTGACTAGTCCTGTCGCTAATTGCCCAAAGTTGTTAATGGAACAAGTGGGAGGCGAGATAACCAAAGTAAAGTGGTTCCGGATAGGAAGACCAGGAAGCATTTGCATTTGGTTGGGTCATTACCCCGACTCGAGTCCATTTGCCATTCATATCGATTTAGGAAGGCGCAAGGATCGGTTGTTCCATCGTAGAGTGGCATTTGCGGCATGCTAACGCGTTGTGGCCATTCGGCCTCATTTACTTTTCTAGTGTAGGGGTTACACCTAATGTGAGCCTCCCATGAGCCATGAGCGCCCCCTCGCATTTCTCTCATGATCATTCATACCATGTTGGGAAGGCAAGTTGGATGGGGATCTGCCATCGGGATCCATGGGTTTTGATGAGGTTCTGGAGTTTTGTTGCGAGGGCGCCTTCTATGATGGACGTCCGGATCGTCTTCCTCCATGTCCTCGATGTCTATGTTTGGGTCTTGGTGTGGATGGTGAGGTGGGGTAGGGTGATGTGGTTACTGTTTTGGAGGAATGCGGGTCGTTGGGATAGTGGGCCCATCATCCTGATTATCCACCGTCGGGTTGTGTCGAGGAATAGGTTGGTTTGTAGGACCTTGTCCGTCATTGATGATCAAGCGAGAGCATTCTCTCTGTTGTGCCCCTCGCTATATGTGACCGTAGTTCGGTTGTCGTTGTCGTTCCCATTGTCGTTGGCGTAGCCATTGCCATTATCGTTGTCGAGGGCATTGGTACAAGCGACGACATTGTTGATGAGGCTAAAATTCCTTCTTTGATGTGCCCCCCCCGACTCGGAAGTGGAGGTTTCCGAGGCAGTTGGTCGAGGACGAGTGTTATTGCGAGTTAGTTGAAGTCGAGCGATGACGCCACTACATGAAAATGTGGTCTTTACCTACCAATTGTAAGCGTAGGTAAAACTAACATAATGGTGGGTAATATATTTTAGCTACCAATATTGAATTGGTAGAAATTGGTAGGTAAAGCTTAGTAGATAAAGAGTTTTACCTACACTTATTGATATTGGTAGGTAAAAGAACGAATGGAGCCCACTACGCTATGACTCAAATTATGAGTCATCAGCTGATGTATCATCTACCTACGTGACTGCTGATATGGCTGATGATGTGTCATCCTACATGGTTGCTGACATGATTGTCGTAGAAGTATACACATGGCATATATTAATGCCGACACTTGGCACTTAATGGTTGGTTCATGTGTCAAACAATAATTTTTCCATGTGTCATCATTTGATTAGTGCACATGACATCATTTTTTAGGCCACATGACATTATTTGATTAGTCCATGTGGAATTATCTGATTTTTCACGTGGCATTATGTCATTGGCCTAAATTATATAAGGTTGTTTTTTTAAAAATCTTTGCTATTTTTGATTTAGCAATGGTTTATGGCCGATGCGAATTTGCATTTTTTTAAAAATATATTTTACTTTTGGCTGTTTTACAGCAGCAAATTCATTTAACTTTATACTCAATATAAAAATTTGCAAATTTAACATAATCTCACAACAAAAAGATCATTAAACCAAACATTTTTTTTCTTTCTTTCCGTGCAGTAGATGATAGGACATCATTCAACAATGGATTCAGTAAATTATCGCACCATATGCCACTAGCAGTGGATGCTCGGAAGATCTGGTTTGATTTGGTAGAGCATTCCCCAAGTTATTCTATATAGACCGACTAAAAGTATCTATAATACTAAACATGCGGTCAGGACAACTATTGCGATGTGCATAGAATTTCTGTTTAGTTAGCATGTATATGCACTTTTATTGATATATGTTTATATGGACATGCAACGCTGTATTTTTGTGTGTTACCACAGCCATATAAATATGTTGTTGTAGCTAAATAAGTCTTACTCTATTTCCCACTAACATTTTCATGTCTTACGTGGCGATGCACACCTCTAGCTAAAAAAAAATCTCATTTGTCCATCATAATGTACTATGCATACTCTATTTTACGCAAACATTTTCATTCACGCGCTTCTTTTTCATTTCGTTCTCCCCCCAAATCGCTAACCCTTCTCTACTTCTCTTGAGAAAATAATGGTGGTGGCTTGCTCAGGGTTTTGCGATTTCCTTTGATTCCTGAAATTCTACTCTTCCACTCCATCTACTTAGATCTTCAGTTTGCAGAATTCCTTCGATTCAATCGAGTTGAATTTGATTCACAATTCGATCTCGTTTCCGGGTATGATTTTTTCATTTTAATTTCCTTCGGATTTTAACTCGAACTTTGATGTTATTAGGCCGACGATGATTATGGTGAATATATAGGGTTTTTATGTCTTGAAATGCGACCGATTTTCTGTTGAACTTCAACTCTTTTGCTGCAACAACTTCTAATCTCCATATATTTTGAATATATTCGGGTATATGTTGTTAATTCATGAATTTTGAAATTATAGTTATTTTTAACTATATAATTGGCTTCTGAATTTCTGAAAAACTTTGTTACACTATCTTCATTCTGGATTTTTGATAATGTTAGATCAAAAAGTGGTTCTAACGCACAATTGAATGATTATTTTAAGAAAAATGAAACAAAAACAAAAGATTTATATTGGTTCGGCGTTAATGAGCCTACGCCCACTTTATATTTTTCTGATTTATGAATTGAATACAAGTACAACAATGATATCCACTCAATCTCACTAGTACAATCAATAATTTCTCTCAATTTCCTTGAATTATACTCAAAGATTCTAAATACAATCTAAAATTGTAACGACCTAGGGATTTTCGGCCTCGAAAATCGACATAAATACAATTCTATATCTCATGCCGATCTTCCAAACACCGAAACCACTGGATAGTTATTAGGAAGAAATTAGAGGGTGAGGTAAGAAAGTAAGAAATATTAGAATAGAAGAAGAAGAAGAAACACCACATAACCACAGAGTCTCACATCGGAGCGGAACAAAAATATAATACAGAAATAAATCTTTATTGAGAGATTTTAAAAATACTTACAATATTAGAGTACATCAACACCTTCAGACTGTTATAATAATCTGCCTCATACACAACACACAGCGGAATACTAGATATATAATATCATACGTCTGAACACCTCCAGCTCGTCTCTGGACTTCGCAGCATCCAATAACCTGGACCTGTACACCCCGGTCTAACCCGAACAGTTACAAAACACCGGGTCAGCCTGGTGAACCAAAGTGAGAAAAAACTCGCACGGTATTAAAGGGAATCATCCAACTTGATTTTTAAGTTCAAAAATCTTTTCAAAGAAAAGGATAATCGTAAGACCAAATCCACACATAAATACGGACGGTTTTTACCTTACGATAACCCAAATTTAATTTGAAATCAATATCTTTTTTGATATTATAATAGTGTCTAAATACAAGTAAATAGCAATCTAGCAGAACGCTTGCATCTCACGCTCCATATATATAGTATGCAATCAAAACCGCGGGCGATTATTGGAGATTGTATTCCGACTATAACAAGGTATGGGACCACCTGCCGATAGTGCATCTCTAGAGGCGAATACACTGGGTTCAACAAGAACGTCTTGCAACCCGGCCCACACATGACCGACCACTCATTTCGCTTGAGTGTATCGAATGTATATCACCAACGGTTGGGTGCGACCCACCGTTTCCCGAAAAGGGACAACATTGAAATAAATTAAAGAAGCAAAAGGAATTTCTCTAGATAGGTGATTATACACCCTAATGGGAGCGACCCACATAGCCATGCTGCTTGCCCGATTTTTGTCATTTCCCGGTTGATGAGGCTTGAGGTTTAGATTAACTTTTGAAACATCTGGTCATCACTCACTTTGAACGTCACATCGTCAGATCCGCCAGATATCACTAATTGACGTCCACGAAAATACTGTAGTTAGAAGCTAAGAGAACGGCTATTCTCCGCCAACAACTATAGCATATTTGAAGAAATCAACGTACGTGACTCTTTGGAAATACTCTATCAAACATCCGTCGATACAAATCATCCAGGAACAGGATGAACCGAAGGTACTCTCATACTGCATCCAATATAGGAATCACCCCATGGATCAGTAGCGAGAAGTCCTTGCAACCCGTAGATTCCAACCATGACAGAATCGTAGCTTATCTCTACTTGCCAGACAGAGAGTATTAGTGGTTCTTCCGTTTATGAAAATCCACGGTCTTTAGTGCTCCATCTCGATCATCTTATGATATCTTCACGTATTTGTTGGTCGGAATGGTTTTCGAATATAAATTCGATCCCGGTCTTTCTGTACCAACAACCGTATTGGACAGATTTGATAGTCGGTGATTTAACTATCAAAATATACAGTGATTCAATCATGAAAAACCAATGAGTTCACTGGTTCAATATTCAGCATCACTTGACCCTTTTAATTAAAACAAACTAGTTCACTTCTGCTTAATTAAATCTTTTAACTCTTTTAATATTTAAAAATACGATAATTGAATTCTTATTTAATATACTAATGTTCTCAAAACCAATTCATTATATCACTTAATAACTTATAACCATATTCAATTTCCACTTAATTCTCCTTTCAAAACATTTGTTACATCATTCTTTATTATATAAAACTTGGGAAATCCACTTAACTTATTATTCGTAACCAACGTTACGTAATATCTTTTATTCTATACTTGAAACAATAACTAATATTTATTTATATAAAATAAAACTCAACTTTACATTTCCTTCCTAACCCGAGATATCGTTATATTTTCACGCAACCCTTTTTTGTTTTTCTACAACTTTGGAATTCTCATTATATAATTCCCTTCTTACTAATTTCCCTTACTTCGGATTTCTCGTTATATATTTTCCAAATTCTCACCAAATGTAGCATTATAATTTATCACTAACCTCTTTTACGATTACCAACTAATATCATCTTCAGATAAACCTGATGTTGTTCAAGTTGGGGTATTTTAATTACCTCTCAGACCTTGATCAACAATGTTCTTATTCTCAGATAAATATAAGTTGTAATCCAAAAACTAATATCCCAATCCATTCTCAAAACAAATTCCATTATAAATCGGATTTGGTTACACAATCCTATTACCCACTTCTTTACCCAAATTCACTTTTACCAATCTCTTTTCAAATCTATTCAACCATTCCCCGCTTTGGAAATCTTATTTCAAATACCCCTTTTTTACTTAATCTCATTTTTAAGTAACGTAAATTTAAAATTAATGCTTTTACACTTTAAATCTCATTTATATAACTCTGGTTTAATATAAACCCTTTTCCTCTTAATCTCCTTTCACTTATTTCAAATGATCAAGTAACATTTATTTCAAGCTATTGTATTAGCTTGGAATTCCTTTTATAACTTCGTTATAACAATTTCGGGTTTTAGATATAAAACTCGTTCATAAACTCCTTTCACCATTCCATTAGGTTTCTTTTCAATTCCGATTACTCTTGAGATGAATTTCCATAAAAAGTAATTTTCTTAATTATTATTAATTAAAATAATTATTTATTTCAATCATTAACTACTTTAGTAGTTAATTTCTTTATTAACTAAATATATAGTAAATTTCCTCAATAAAAATCTTATTAAAGTTAAAACAATATTCTTTAAACTATTTTATTGTGTAAATTCGAAACAAACTAATTTTATAGTCGATTCCAGTTAAAATGGTCGATTTTGTCAAGATAAAACTCGATTATCTCGTTAATCGATTCCAATTAGTTCTCACTTTAAATTAATTAATAATATAATTAATTTAAATAATTCCATTTAATTGTTTCTTAGCAAAACAATTTATCCAAGCTTAACCATTTGATTTATTTCTTATTCTCGTACTTATAAACCTGATTAATATCAGAATTGGCTTTATAAAATCAATTAATAATAAATCAAAGTCTTAAATAAATAAAATATTTATTTATTTCTCTTTAATAACTTTTATTCAAAATAATATATATATTTAAAAATCTATTTCCAGTTATAAAAATAAATTTTATAACTTCAGTTCTATCGATTCACCTGACGGTAAATCAACATTTATAAAACGATTGATTTTATAGGCCATACGCTGCCAATTACTCAACCAATGTTGCCCATTGGTTTAAACCAAACAGATGTTGAATATTCAGTCCATAATCAACAATCAAATCAATCACCCCATCAGATCAGTTCATATATGATAATATGAAAATAAATAATATATTTGAGGAATCTCGTTGGATCCCTCCAACCTGTTCTTCCCTGTATTCAAATGGTTATCTCAAATCAGATCATTCAGTTTTATTTATCTGATAATAATAAATAACGACCATTAACAACAACCAATTCACAAGCAATTCAACAATTTAAACACGTTTATTTTATAAACGTGACCAACCAAGGTGAGTTACCTTTATTGGAACCAATCATTAAAAATAACGATTTGGTATTTCATTGAAATTAAACGACATTTTAATTTCATTAGTTAAATCAATAAATAAATATATAATTAGAAAACAGTCAACCATTAGCAAACAGAGCACACAGAATAAAAACCTAATTTATATAAAATATAAATGGGAAGAACTGAGTGAGTTTAACTCAGCTTGATCTGGTTCGTGGTTTAAACGATTCAGTTCTAGTTAAATTAAACAGGTGTTTAATTTAACTAAAAATTCCAGTCTGTTCCAGCTTTGTCCAGAGTAGTCCCAGAATATTGTGTTCAACAGTACAGTTCCAACGGCTCCTGTTGATTCAATTCTGATAGCATAGACATGAATTATAATAAATATAAGTTCATTGTTTCTACGATTTATTTTAAACAATTTATTTCATTTAATTTCAAATTAACTATAACTAATTACTTTGTTTATAAAGATCACAGCCCTTCCTCATGTTCCCATCTTCACATTTCTTGCTGGTCTGTACTCACGTATGCACTGCGCATTCGGATTGCAGAAACCTAGGCCCAATATCCTCAAGTCCTTCATCCTTACCACTTGCTCACAATTTCTGTTCCAGTGTATATAATTTCGTTCATATTATAACTAACTTTTAAATTATAAAATCACTACTTAAATTACTTGTTGAAAACAATACTTGGTCGACCTCCTTATTATTTTTCACACTTTTTTTTTCAAATAACGGGCCCAACATAACTTAACTTCTTCATACACGGTTTGTTTCAAGCTTCAGCTCCCCTTCATCACACTATCTCCCTTCACGTGATTCCTATAATGTAAGAAAACGTTTCCTATTAATTAACTACTAATATTGTTTAATTAACAATAAGTTAGATCCAATTGCGTTTATACCGTAAAACCCAAGCTAACGGTTTGTGCTTTCCATGCAAACCCGTTCTCCTCAACCCCTTCTGTTTAAACATGAGAGCATGCCCTGCTTTTGTTTTCACGTAAAAAAAAACTGTTTTTTCCTACTACCAACTAAGAGCCGTCCCTTTTCTTTGTTTAAACGGTGGTCCACCTTTTGTTCCTTACGAAACTGCTTTTTCAACACCCAATACTTCACTGTGTCCTCATTGTAATACATGGTCCGCAACTTCCAATATGTGGCACGCTTGGCCAAAATAGTCAGGCTGATAGTCTATTACTTCCCATCTACCCGTAACGATTAACGTTACAATTTAGGCTACTATTTAATAATAAAACTTAGTAATTTAATTATAACTTTGTAACAGTAATTACGTTGGCAAAGGTTGGCACATTAGTTCATTCGTTCCTTACCTAAGTATTCCAGTTTTCATCGTGTTCGACTACATCTCCACGGCAAAACCCCACCACCGCGCTCCTGTCAGTCCACCGACGTCAAATCTGGGGTGTCCATCGGAAGCGCCTCGACGTCCTCCACTTCCACGCCAAGTCCGAGTCACTCCGATGGTCTCCTCCACCAGCAAAAACACCACGACCGTCATCGCTTTACGAGCTGATTCCGGTCACCACACCACTTGGACACACATCACCACCGGTAGGTCTAAAGCTCTTGACGAGCTCAACGGGTTTCAGGTTGAAGAGTTTTGAATTTGATGATGGGATCGGAAGGATTTGGGGGAGAATTGTTTTGAAATATGGTTAGTTCAGTTTTCTGGTGGAGGAGGAAGTAACAATTCTGACCGCGTTGACTAGAACATTAGGGTTGGACTGATTTAAAGGATATTTATAGTGTGGACAAATAACATAATTATATTTATGAAACTTCAACACGAAGTAACATGCAGAAACCCCCACAAACGACTTCCGTTTTCTGATAAAAAAATAATCTTAGCATAAAAAAATATTCTGGACCCAATGAGACAAGTTTCGTCGAATTCCGAGATCGTTTGTGAAAACTCCCTTATAAATCACAAGCGAAAACACATGTTTAAATTTTCCACGATCACTAGATAAACTCAGTCAGCTTGATACTTTGAAATCCAACAATAATTAATTAATACGAATCCAACGGCGCGAGTTTCGTCGCATTCCGAGACTGTTTCCCGATATGCTATTTTTGTACGCACCGCAATGCCATTTTGGACACCAAATTAGCTGTTCTCCAAAAATAACAAACTATATACCTATCCTGACTCTAATCGACAATACAAACTCAACGGAAATGGTTTCGTGGCTTAATTCGATCGTCTTCTCAAGTTACACTCAAATATCCCTTTATTAAATTAAATTAAATTAATTTAATTACGCGCTATAGAAAATAAACGACGTTTACGGCTACCGTGGTCACATACGACATCGGTTTGCCACGCAATCTAATACCGTGCAATAATTTAGCGTTATGGTTCCAATGAAACTAATTTCGTCGAAAACGGAGTCCGTTTGCAAAATCGCCATTTTAAAGGCCTATATTTTAATAACGATTTCCATAGCGACTATTTCAAGTTTTGATTTAGCCATAACTAACAAATTATAATACAAAATCTGGATTTTTCTCTTCCATATGAAAATTATAATCAATACGACTACCTTTTATTGTTTCACAGAAATCCGACTTATATCAGATCCTGTATTCTCAGTTGAAGTTCAAAACCGAATATTACGAACTACCGTGCTATTTCGAGCTCGTTTTATAATTATATAAATATATAATGTTCAACTTTGTTTTTAATAATGAATTAAATATTAAAATCCTTAATATTCCAAATATAATATTTAAAATAATAAAATAAATAAAATATTTGGCTGCCAAAAATACGGGTCGTTACAAAAATAATCGAGGAAATTCGTGTGTGATGTAGTCCGAGTAGGTAAATTGCCAAAAAATCACTCAAAATGGAGTGTCGTGGGGGTATTTATAGGCTGAAAGTTCATTCGGTTCGGGTGCCACGTGTGGCCCATCCCACGAATCTCGGATTTGGATGCTCCGGGATGAGGACAACACATCAGGGACATGGATAAATGGGTGAAAACCGCTCCGAATATGCTGGAACGTGGTGCATAACCGGTTTTGGGTATAACTGTAGATCCGGTTCGGTGGGGAAGGTTCTGAACCGATCCACCCTTCCTTAGCTGAGTCCGGTTCGTCGTGAATGGGTAAGAGGGGATTAACCACTGAGCTTCAATCCGAAACGTGCCAGAATGAGACCGATAGCCGATCCGACCCGAATCCTCTTCCTATATTCCACTAAATGAATTCTTATCATTGGCCTGCAATATCTTCCATCTTCAGGTATATTCATCTTATAAAGCTTTGTATAGTCCGGTTTCAAAGCAGGCAAACATTTCCCCCCTCGAAGTACGTTTTCATTGGAAATGAAGCGTGCTTCGAAATAGTTAACTTGTCTGCTCGCGAATCAGTGTTAATCGGTAATCATGTCTTTCAGTACAGTCGTGTCGCTTTATGAAGTCGCGTCTTTCGGCGTCTGCATGACCTATAAATACATCATGGGACCTTCTGCTATTTTCAATAATTTTAAGATTTCACTTAAGGTATGAGCATTCTCCCCAGGTAATTTTCTAGATATACACACACATATATGTATATATATACATATATATATATATATATATATATATATGAACCTTTAAAAAGTCAATGTGTACGACTTAAGCAGGATCCATATGGATATAGCAGAAATGTAGATGATATACTAACTAGCTAATATACAATAGTTACGCAGGTAAAAATCAAAGCTATAGAAATATATCAAAAGTAAATGCAATAAGAAATAACACCAGGAATTTTATACTGGTTCGGACTTCCCGCCCTACGTTAAGTCCCGAAGCTCCTCTTCGGAATTCACTATCACGTCCTCTCTTAACCCGGAGGAATAGGTCAGTACACCCGAGCCCCAACAAGGATGCCTCTCGTCTGAGCAATTATACAGGACTTCAACAATTACAAGTGTTTTGACTTCTACTTTGTGTTCTTGAATCAACACGGATAGTCAACGGTTTAAGTACACCCTTCCTATAATCTTACCCTTGAGTATTTGAAATGTTTGCGAAGATTAAAGGAAGTAAGTTGCTTGTCGAATCAAGATATAAGAAGTGTTATCAAGGATTCAACAAGTAACTTGAATTTGGAGAGCTTTTTGTTTGCAAAGTATATACAAGTTTATATCAGAAAATAGAGAGAATATATTCAAAATTGGTGATTTGTAAAACACGTTTGAAGTGTTTATATAATAGTAGAAAGGTAGCAATTTTTCATAAAGAGTTTTAACCAAAAGAAGTTTTCATTCCCTTTCAGAAATGAAGAGATTTCTCTTCATGAATGAAGACAACCTTTCAGAAAATATATGCTGTTTCGAATCAGTTGACTGGTTAAAAATCATCAGTCGACTGGTTAAAAAAGTATGAAATCGTATATATTTAAAATATTCAGAAACTAGCCGTTACTGGAGCAAAATTGCTTGACCTGTCGACTGGTTGGTTTTGGACCAGTCGACTGGTCTGGAATTTTTCCCCAATCAGACTGTTTCATGTCATTTTGAATGTATATATATATTTAAGCTTTGTTTTAAACTCGTGTTATACTTGAGGATAGATTTTAACATAATTCTAACATGACTCAATGTGTGTGTGTATATATATATAACCTTATCTCTATAACATGATTTCCAATGCACTTCTCATTGTTGACATTAATCAAAATCTTGATATCAACATTCTCCCCCTTTTTGATTGATGACAACATATCTAATTTTTCCCCCCTGAGTCCTTGCTCCCCTTGAATTTCTACATATTTCGTTAGTTCATAAATTTATAATCTTACCATTTGATTCCTGCAACAAAAAATGTTAGCACATATATTCCAATATCATGGAATCATAAAATTTTATATCACATATAGCATGGAATCATAAGAAAGATATTTCTCCCCTTTTGTCCTCGATTAAAAAGAAACTAAGACATCATAAGCACAAAGTAATCGAATAACAAATTGATGCTAACATAAAAACATAATTATTTCAAGCATGCATAATGTTCAACACAACCAAAAAACATAGAGGTTCCAACCATAAGTTATTACATAACCAAAAGCATAAGCAACAAGTTTGAAAAAGATGCTAAAGCAAATAACAAACACAATGTACTACTAAGTTAAAAATCATCGGATTCGGTACTTTCAGAAGCGGTCCAATTTAGAGGAGACATGGGTCGTTTTTACGGAACCGTCAGATGACCAGTGTTTACAACAGTGCAAGAGATTAAATTCCACATCCTTCCAAGAAAATCCTTAATTTTGTCAAACTTTTTGTCCATTTTCTTATCCATTCTTTTAAGTATTGCTTCTAGAAGGATTTGGTTGCACGCAACTACATCAAGTGCTTGTCTTGACGTTTGAGATGGTTCCGTTAGTCGGACATCTTCGGGATTAGCACGAATAGAACTTGATGATGGTTGATCCAAACTTCTTTTTTCCAACTTTCTAAACTCATGAATCAAATGGTTGGAGGAGGCATATGCATTTTCAAATTCTTCTTATCCAATATTTTTATTTCAATTATTTCCCAATCCGGTTTTGGAATTTTTGCATTTTCAAAGACCCTCATTAAGTATTCACTATAATGAAAATATGTAGTCACTCCTTGTGCATAGAGAAGTAGATGGTCCATAATTATTTGCATCCAATTAATCTTCACACGACCCAAAGTTGCATACAAAGCTCTAAAAGTGCCTGAATACACAAGATCATGTGTTCCTGATCTTGGAAGTATTGTTCGAGTAAGAACATGGTGAAGAATCTTTGCATTAGGTCGTAGCCCTTTGGTTCGAGATCCGTCTGAGTCGTCATCAATAAAGAGATGACTTACTTCATCCCTTATACCACATTCACAACTTAATTCAGATAAAGCTATTCCATCCATAGGTGAATTTAGAACCTCTCCAAGTCTATCGATAGAAATAAAGATAGGTTGCCCACAAACAATGCTCCAAAAACAATTTTGTGAATTAGTGGGGTTTTGATGGTCCAAATTCATATTGGCCAAAAATATCTTTATCATGGTGACATTAATTTTGATATTGTTTTGAGAATAATGTAAAAGTGATTCAAGTCTACCTTGATGAGCTAGTTGTTGTAATACATAGGAATTGAAGTCTTCAAATTTTGCAAATGGCCCTGGGATGAATTTCAAATTTGATAAAAGCTTCCACCTTCTCTTGGCTAGGTCATTCCAGAGCCATTGATCAATAGAGGGTTTAATTGGCTTCTTTCATCTTGTTCTAGAAGATGATCCAGTGCCTCTTTAACGTTTAGGAGGTGCCATGATAGAATTTCTGAGTTTCTAGGGTTTTTAAGACGTTTTTGGATAAGTTGAAAAGTGAGAAAAAGAGGGGTAGAGGGGTTAAGAAGCACCAAACACAACTAGAACCGGGTATTCGGGTTTTCCTTAACCAGTCGACTGGTGTGTTTCTTACCAGTCGACTGGTGTGTTTCTTACCAGTCGACTAGTTGCTTTTTATTTTGAGTTGATTCCTTGAAGACTTATTATGTGAATTGATTTTAAAATTATTAGTTTGAAAAGAAACATATATATATTTTTATTATAATTAAAATACATTACAACTCCGACAATCAAAACATTGGAAAATTTTCATTATTGTTCAATGCAAGTCTTATTAAGCCAAAAAGAAATGTTCCTATGATTCGATTACTATTCTTCAGATGAGGTTGATTTTCGTGGTGTCCTAGCTCCCTCATTCTATCGATAGTTCTTTTCCCACGAGTTTGGACTTGCCTTCTTATTTTTGTCGGTTTTCTTCCATGCACTCAATAAAGTAGAGGGTCTCTTTGATGATTCAGGAGTCGTAGAAAGAGGGTAATGCCTTGGTTCTAGGACAGCTGATCTTCCACAAATTTGAAGAGCTAAAGTTTCGAGAAAAGTTAATCTATCTAAAGTTTGCTTTTTCTCATGATACAGTCTCTTTGTAATTTTAGTTGTTTATGTTGATAATGTCGAATATCATCAATTTTGTCTTTTGTTGATGGAACCGAAACTTCTATTCTCTTCTTGGTTTTGGAGTGTATCCGGTTCGATACTCTTCCCATCGAAGAGTTTGTTCGTTGTTTGGAGTAGGAGACGTGATGATATTAATCGAATCGGATGAAGTTTTGTCTAAAGATTTGGTTGGTGTTGATGGGGATTTTTCTTTCTTTGACATGATACACGAAGGTTTTTGGTTATCGTTTCTTTATTAGATTTAAAACAAAACACTTTTTCTCTAGAATTTGTACAAAAGTATATACTAAATATAGTATATCAAATGAATGGCAAGACTATTATTAACCTTTCCTTTAGAAACCGAAAATAAATTTTGCTAAAAACTAGGTATTATATATGTTTTAATGAATGGTTTGTGCGTCAGATAAAATGCTAAAATATAGTATGTATAATTTAGTTTAGCAGCAACAATATTAAGTAAACTATATATAAACAATAACATTTCTTAGAAGCATATGTTAAAAAATAACTTACATAAATGAGTCAGTATTTGAGGATTCCTTTTTGGTCGAGCTAGTTACAAAAGAATATTTGGGGTACCTGCAAAAAAATAAAAAATAAAATGGAACCCACTTCCTCCGTTAGGGTCCTAAGGATTAAGTCTTAGGAAGCCATACCCAAGAGGGTTTAGGATCCTTTTTGAAAAAATAATTATTATTATAATGAACAGAATCTAAAAAAAAAATTAATATGTTATTCCTAATAAGAACATTATTTGTCTTCGGAATCCATATACTAATATTTCCCGAGAGTTTTTTCTTAGTAGAAATATTTAATTTACTACAATAAATTTCTGGTTTAATATTAGAATTTTTGAACTAGATTTCCTTTTTGGTTTTAATTTTTTTATCATACCCTAGTCCTTTCTTACAAAAAACTGGTTGAGAGTTTTCTAATATTTTAGATAAATTCTCTCTTCCTTTGTTAAAATTGTTAACGTTTTTAGAAATGCTTTCTAACTTAATCTTTAAACTAAAATTTTCTAATTCTATATTTTTAACTTTAGTAATTAAATCATGATTATCAGAAGCTAATAAATCATTTTTATTCTTTTGAGTCTCGATTTCTTGACTCAACATAGATATCTGAGAATTTGCTATTGAAAGAGATTCATGTAATTTTATTATTTCATTTTCTAAAATTTCTTTCTCATCTTTTAAAAGATCTCTCTCAAATTATGCTTACTTTTTATCCTCATCAGCTTGTTTAAACTTTCGCTTAAACAATTTCCTAGATTCTAAGATTTCAGTATTGATTTCTACTAATTCATCAAAAGTAAAATCACTTACATCATTATCCTTGGCCATGAAGCATATGTTTGCTTGCTCACTGTCATTGTCGCTCTCACTTTCAGAAGATGAATCCGAGTTGTCCCAAGTGACTGAAAATGCTCGTCTCTTTGATTTTTCTTTTTTGTGATTTTTCTTCAATTCTGGACAATTCTTTTGATAGTGTCCAGTCTTGTGACAATTAAAGCATTCTACCAGTGCAGGGTCAGCCTCTTTTGATGAATTATTTTTCACATTTTTGCTTTGGCCTTTTCTGTATTTTAGAAATTCTCTAAATTATTTTGCTGCGAAAGCAATATCTTCTTCATCTGAATCGGAATCTTCTTTCTCAGCATGGAAAGCTATATTTTTCTTATCCTGTACCTGTGCTTTCTTTGCCTACAAATTTACTTCATAAGACATTAGATTGTCGATCAACTGTTCTGGTTTCATGGCAGAGAGATCATTAGCTTCTTCGATTGCTAATACTTTCTCTCCCATTCATCCATTAAGGAGTTAAAATTTTTTGACACTATATCAAAATCATAATACTTTTCTCCTAATCCTAACAGAAAGTGATAAATGTTTTGGAAACGTGAATACATATCATTTATGGATTCATTTTCGTTCGTCTTAAAATTTTGAAACTGATTCTTAAGCATAGATATTTGATTTGTTTCACCTTGTTAGTTCCTTCATGAGTAATCTTGAATGTTTTCCAGATTTCATATGCTGTGTTGCACATACAAATCCGGTTAAAGTCGTTTCTATCTAAAGCACAATGCAACATGTTCATAGCCTTAGCATTGGCACTAGCCTCTGCTTTTTCAGATGCATACCATTCAGTAAATAGTGTAGTAGGTTGTGTGTACTCTTTTTGTGTGATATTCCATGCATCAAAACTATTTGCTTACATGTATATCCTCATTCGTGTAGCCCAATAACTATAGTTCATGCCATTAAAGAAGGGTGGTCTAGCAGTGGATTGGCCTTCCGAATATCTGATGTTATTGCTAGTACTAGTGTTATTATCCATATTATCTAAGTATCAGATAACAGTTTTATGGTTAAATGATGGCCTTGCCCTGATACCAAATGAAAAGTCGATGTGTACGACTTAAGCAGGATCTATATGGATATAGCAGAAATGTAGATGATATACTAACTACCTAATATACAATAGTTACGCAGATAAAAAGCTAAGCTATAGAAATATATCAAAAGTAAATGCAATAAGAAACGACACCAGGAATTTTATATTGTTTCAGACTTCCCGCCCTACATCCAGTCCCAAGATCCTCTTCGGAATTCACTATCACGCCCTCTCTTAACCAGGAGGAATAGGTCAGTACACCCGATCCCCAACAAGGATGCCTCTCGCCTGAGCAACTATACAGGACTTCAATAATTACAAGTGTTTTGACTTCTGCTTTATGTTCTTGAATCAACACGGATAGTCAACGGTTTAAGTACACCCTTCCTATAATCTTATGCTCGAGTATTTGAAATGTTTGCGAAGATTGAAGGAAGTAAGTTGCTTGTCGAATCAAGATATGAGAAGTGTTATCAATGATTCAACAAGTAATTTGAATTTGGAGAGCTTTTTGTTTGTAAAGTATATAGAAGTTTATATCAGAAAATAGAGAGAATATATTCAGAACCGGTGATTTGTAAAACAGGTTTGAAGTCTTTATATAATAGTAGAAAGGTGGCAATTCTTCATGAAGAGTTTTAACCAAAAGAAGTTTCCATTCCCTTTCAGAAATGAAGAGATTTCTCTTCATGAATGAAGACAACCTTTCAGAAAATATATGTTGTTTCGAATCAGTTGACTGGTTAAAAATCATCAGTCGACTGGTTAAAAAAGTATGAAATCGTATATGTTTAAAATATTCAAAAACTAACCGTTACTGGAGCAAAATTGCTTGACCAGTCGAATGGTTGGTTTTGGACCAGTTGACTGGTTTAGGCATTTTTGCCCAATCAGACTGCTTCATGGCATTTTGAATGTGTATATATATATATTTAAGCATTGTTTTAAACTCATTTTGTGCTTGAGCATAGATTTTAACATAATTCTAACACATATATATATATATAAAACCTTATCTATATGACATGATTTCCAATGCACTTCTCATTGTTGGCATTAATCAAAATCTTGATATCAACAATCTTGACACTCTCCTTTAAACCTGTTTATGTCTCATAAATGCGTTGAGTCATATCACCAAACTAAGGATCACGTTTAGGTTTGAATCAATTTATTCCGATCCGTCTATCATGTGGTCCAATGTCCTGTTATTGGGCTGAAAGGCCTTGAGTTCGCTCGGTTTTTTTTCTATTCGGATCGAATTGGACTGTCCAATCCATTAGAACATGAAAGGTCTTCTAACTCTACATATATAAGTCAGTGCGTCTTCTTTCTTCCTTTACTTTCACTGATGTGTTTCTCTAAGCTTCACCAAGAAACCCTAATCTCCCAAATCTCGAAATTTTGTTCAATCTTCTAACCAAATCCGTAATGAGAATTAAATCTTAATTTCCTTAATCATCATTTCCGCGTGTACGGTATTCAAATTTCGCGTTAATTTATGTTATTTTTTGGTTAAACCGGGGGTGGAGCCAATGTCGAAATCATCTGTGCATCCGCCGTCGATGGTGGCATCGTCGTCGCTGCTAGGCGGAGGCGTGGTTGAGTTGTTTTCGGTGTTGATGGACTCGACACAAGGGTTGGTTCCTCAGCTTGGTGAAATCAATGAAAGGGTGATGGGAGTTTGTTCTATCAGTGCAGTGAAAAGGAAGAAGAAAGAGATGAGTTAGGGAAAAGAGGCTCAGTTCGGATCGAAATATAAGACTTTGAATGAAGTTGAAAAGTGTCTTAGTGAAGTGACAGAGTTGTAGTCCGGTTGGAACTTCATTGATTCGCTTCGGTAAAGATTTTGATCCGATCCGAACAGACAGAATTCCTTTTAAGATCGCATCCCAGACCGGACTGATTTCGTTAATAACTCCAAAACGTAATGTTGTCTTTATTCCTTATCCTCTGAACTGATCCGATAGCTTCAATACATAGGCTTCCGAGACGATTCACTATATTGCCTATACTCCTGAAACGACCCGGTTCACTGACTCTAGGAACCCCGATCCGAGCCGATACTTACAATATGGAGTGTAACCACAGCTTAAAACAGTTGAACTTGGATGAAATCAAAAACTCTGGGGATGTGAATTCACAACTTAATTTTGTATACAACTCAAATAAAATCGAGCACAGCTTGTAAACTTGTGGACAGTTAGGATAGAGCCTCTATAATTGTATCGTCTGGACTTAACGAACAAATGATAATTAACTTACCCTTTTAATGCGTTTTTTTTTTGCGTGCTTTTACATTTTATGACTTCAGTATTGTACACACCAGCACAGATAAGCACATATACACACACGGGGGACACGGGCAACTACGCTCCAATTTCTGTCATCTCTTAAATTAGTACAGAAATCATGTTAGGAAGACGTTCATCTAGACTTGCAGAAAAAGTTGTAGCTTTAGGGCCCTCTGAGAATCCCAACCTTGAAGATGTACCTTCTACTTCAGACTCAGCATTGGATAGTTCCGACCCAAACTACAAAATAGAAATTCATGAAAGTGCAGAATCATCTAAGTCTCTGTAGACAAAGAAGAGGAAGGATGGGTAGGATAAAACCGCACTTCTGATGAATTTGAGAGTGCCACTATCATGGAAGCACCTACAGACTCAATTAAGTCGACAATCAATGGTCCCAAACTTACACGACTATGTCTAAAACATGGAATTCTCCGAAGAGATACCAAAATGGCTACTGAAATAGATAGGCCTCATAATCCGCCTGAAGGATACATGGTGATTAGTCGATTAATGTGCATTGTCAGGGCGATCCCTCCGTTTTCGCCATTTGTCGTCGACTTTCTAAGATGAATGCAAATTGCCCCTATGCAACTCCATCCCAATGCCTATGCCTATCTGTACATGTTGTACATCGCTTATAGGGAAATTCTGGTGATAGAACTTACCTTCGAAGACGTATGCTTCTTCTACAACTTTAAACGTCGGACAAAAGATACTCTATCCTTTGTGTATTTTGAGTCAGTGCCAAAAAAGAAGATTATTGACATGTCATTCAGTAGCAAAGTGGGTGATGTGAAGGCTAAATGGTTTTATATCAAGCAGCAACCGGGATGTGCTAGGCGATGGCTCAAATAAAGTATGTTTCAGGTTCCATCCCTCTAACTTTAATTGGTGTCGTAAATGCATTGAATCATCTCATATTTATTTGCCCAAAGAAGGAAGTACATTAGGTGTACTTGGATCGCCTGAATCGTTTGCTTAATGGTGATCAGAAATTTCTAACAATTAGAGAATGTCTAGTAGATAACTATCTTCGTCGCCATCGCCTACTTGCTGTGACACGTAGCATAGGCCACGGGGAAGGTCATTATGTATGCGTGCTCCCAGTTGAGGGACCATTCGAAACCTTAATTGAAAAGGGAGAAAGTTCAAAAGGTCAAGAACTTGTAGGATCCAACCAAGGACTGCAATTAGGCGGTGAGGGAACGACCAGGGGCGAGGATCCAACTGCACTCCGAAAGAGCCTTTCTCCTGACTCAACTTAGGACCATGTGTCAGTGAATATACCCGCCAAGGATAGACATCGGTATATTACCCCTGAGGACGCTGCTACTCCGGAAAAGCGAAATCCTCCAAAGACGCCACCGTTAACGAAGTCTTAAGTTGACGACTCCCATTTATATGATTATGTACATCAGGGTCTAGGAAAGCTTCCCTTTCCTGATGCCATTTACACTTCATAAGATTTTGGAACATATTCTTTCTTTCCCACTTCCGAGGAAGAAGTCACTCCCGTGAAAACCGGGGAGACTGCACAAACAAGCCTAACTCCAGGCTCTGATCCGTTTGGGGGATCACTTAGGATATACACACCACACTTGAACTGCAAGTCACAACACTTACGTACCATATTAATTCTGTTTTTAATGTTTTTTTGCGTTGTTTTCCAGGACAAATGACATGCTACGGCTACCCTCTCAGAAATGTTCATTCAAGCATGACCAGATTCGATTATGATACGAAGCATGATCGGGATGGTGATCGCGGGAGAGATAGCAGGAGACATCATGATTCTTATCGTCCTTACTCTTCACGCTCTCATTCTCCTCGTCGGTCAAACGCTAATAAACATAAGAGTCATCAGGATCGTCGTGAAGGAGACAAATCCCATCCCAAGGCTCCAACTCCCCCTAAAGAGAAACATCTTCAAGAAAAGCCACCATCAAAGCATTTTGATTCACAGGATAAAATCAAAGTTTCGAGAAAGGGCAAGATAAAGGCAAGACATCCCTTGTACTTGCTAAGCGACGAAATGTTGGCTTATCGATAGCGAAGCCTGTGACACTTGATTTCGAGAATAAAGCAAAACTGAAACTTCTGAAGAAACAATTTCCAGATCATCACTTTGACAACATGCTTTTTGTTCATGCTCTAGAACCAGTGCCTTTGAAGTGGGCAGATGATGTTAAGGCTAAGATGGACTTAGTAGATAAGCAGTATACGAAGATGTATAGATACTCGAGAAACCTCTCCAAAGTTATTCGAGGCCTAATAACTGATGTGAAGAACATGAAGGAAATGGCCGAGTATGACGAGATCATGATGAAAGAAACAGAAAAAGAAGTGGAGGACGCACAAACTCAGCTTGCTCTTGCACAACGTAAGGTTAACAACTACAAAAAGCAATACGAAAAGCTACAAAAGCGTTACCATACCTCACTTGAAGCTCATAGCTAGGATCGCTTAGACTTGAAGAAACAAGCTGAGGATGCTAAATCTGAAAGCACAACAGCAAAGTTAGCTTATGCTCATCTCGAGCAGGAGAAGGCAGAGTTGGATAAGAAGAATGCTGATTTGGAAGCAAAGCTAGTGGACATTGAATCAAAGCAGTTCTAGCTGAGGGGAACACAAGTATTGCCATTAAATCTGCCGAGGATGCTAACGCACAACTTGTCTGTGCTCAGAAAGAATTGGACGATTATAGTGAGCTCATGATTCAATTCTTTTCCCGGGTGGTCCGCTATCGGGGTATTTCATGGATTGAGGGCTACCCAACGACTTTTGTTTACGTATGGGATCAGGTTATCGAGCGAGAGAGAAAACAACTTAAGATGGACACCATCGACGAGGAAAAACTCATGGAAAAATACTTGAAAGGTGAGGAACCAGATCGTTTGGCTGAAGGGCATAGGCTTATTGCTGCTGGTATGGAGGAGGAGATGCGCCAGTTCAAAGTAAAACACAGTGTCGACGCTGGTTCTTCATCTGGTGCCCCCGAGGCTACCGAATCAGAGGGATATGACCCCGAGAATCCAGGGATTCCTAAAGCATCTCTCTTGTCTCCAATTGTCGAAACAACCTCAGAAACTCCTGCTGCCCATATTGAAAAGTCATCTGAAGGTATCTCTTCCTCTTCGCCTCAATTTAAGCCATCTCAACTTTCCGTCATATCGTTGGGTAAACAATTGAAGTATGCGCTTTTTCTCCTGAGCTAATAACTATTACTTCTCGTCCTGTAGGTGCAAAGCCAGCCGAAAAAACTGATGAACAACAAGAAGAAATAGATAATGCGAAGTCTGCTGAGAAGGCTCAGGAGAAAAAGGAAGAATCCACGGACTCCAAGTTCACGGAGAAGGCCGAAGTAAAAAAAATAAGAAGTTATTGACAAAGCTCTCATGCCGTCTAACACTAAGACTACTAAGGATGGGGATATGATAGGCGCTTTGAAAGATGATGACGACAATGATGGAAAAGAGGAATATGATGATGTTGTGGTAACTAGAGGCTCGGGAGAAGCCAATGATATGACTTTGGCTGAGATGAAGGTGAAGACTGACGCGCTTTTGAAAGCTGAATCTAAGGGATAAACCGAAGAACCTCTTAACATTAATCCTATCCAGTCGGTACCTCCCGAGCAAAAGATAGTTCTTAAAGTTTCAAAGTCAACCACTTCTTAGTTAGCTTCTCAATTCTCTGTTTCTCCCCAAATTACTCGTCTAGAAAAGAAAAAGTCGAGGAAACACCTTCTCACAGATGCTGAGAGGGAAAGGAAAGAGAATTAGAAGGATGCTCGAAAATCCAAGCCTTCCCCCAAATCCAAATGAAGTGTGGCTTAATCTTTTTATTTTGTTTCCCACTAGCCTGCTGTTGTTGTAGTGAGTGCGGCTCTCGCATCTTTTGATTAGTCTCCTTGTATAAACCTTTGCTTATTTAAATAAAGTAGCTTGTTTTTTGCGATGTTAAATATATGCAAGTTTGTCAGCTGTTTCAACTAAATGCATTATTAGTCAAAGCATTACTAACATAAATGACATATGATATATCACAATGAATGATACTATAGATCAAACAATGATAAATCACATTGCAGACCAAACAGAAAATCTTGTACGAGCTTCCCTGCAAACCATAACATATGCAATATAAAATCATTGCTAGACTAAGTAACAAACAACAGGGAAATGTGATATGTATGGGTATGCCCCCAATCAATCATGAATAAAATGTCCGGCCAGGGCTTGTTCGGGATTGATTAGGATTGTATTAAATTGCCCCCAATTCTTCAGTGGGGTAAGGATCCTTTTTTCTTGGCACTTGTTCTCAATGCCTTTATACTCTCCTGTCATATGCCCAGGTTAGAGTGCGGTCAAAGCGGTTTTAATCGTGGTGCACCATCATGCCCGGGGGACGTCGTCTTCCCGTCCTTTATACTATCTCTCAAATCATGAGAGCTAGATTTGGGACGTCGTCTTCCCATCCTTCATAATCTATTATGCAAACGGTCGTCTCGTTCGCTCCGGTTTTCTTCTATACCTAATTTCTTAAGGTATAGTTTCACCGGTTCGAGTATTATGCTCGCTTTTAATTTCAGTTCAAGTTTAATTTTTTATTCCCAGAACAAAACAATCACAAGATGTAAGGAGATAAACGCAGGAAAAGTAAATGACACAATATTTTTATAGTGGTTTGGCCAAATCTTAGCCTACGCCCACTTTAAAATCTTTTGTTTATATTAACTAGACTTTTCTAGGTAAGTCGTGCCTTTTTACATAGTCCATAAAACAAAAGAATCAGTACAAGTTTAAGTCAAGTATTGTCGCAAGTGCTGGGCATTCCAGGCTCTGGGTACTTCCTCACCATCTACGGTCGTTAACTTGAAAGCTCCTGTGTCAAGTCTTCATTAAATGGTAAACAGTCCTTCCCTTTTCAGACCCAGATGGACAGGGGTCAGAAAGACACGTCCCTATCGGGAAGAAACATTTAAGAACTAAATCTCCAGGTTCAAAGGTTCGAGGTCGAACCTTCCTGTTATAGTATCGCGCCACTTTGTGTCTGTGCCTAGAGGCACGTAAGTCCACTTCATCTCTTTTTTCCTCAACCATGTATAAGGATTCAAGAAGAAGCGCTCTTTTTTTCATTGGATCATAATACGTTGTTCTGTTGGAGGGAACTTTCAACTCCAATGGGATGACCGCTTCTGATCCGAATGATAATGAGAAAGGGGTATGACTGGTCGTCGATTTATAAGTCGTCTGGTGAGCCCACAATGCTAAAGGTAACTCGTCAACCCACATAGCTTTTTCCTGCTTCAGCCGCTTCTTGATAATGGATTTGATGATTTTGTTTACTACTTCGATTTGTCCATTTGATTGTGGGTGAGCTACTTCAGTGTATCTCTTGTCAATTTTGTATTTCTAGCAGAAATCTTTGAACTCGATACTATCGAATTGGGTTCCATTATCAGTTATGATGGCTTTGGGAATTCCAAATTGGCAGATTATGTTTCTGACTACAAAATTGATTACCCTCTTTGTTGTGATCGTGGTTAATGGCTCGGCTTCTGCCCATTTAGTAAAATAATCTACGGCCACGATTGCATATTTGTCTCCACCTATAGTGATCGTTAGGCTTCCAATGATGTCTATTCCCCATACATCAAACGGCCATGGGCTCACCATTGACTTAAGTTGACTTGGAGGTGCTCTAGGAATCTTTGCGAATTTCTAGTGCCTAATGCAGCATCGTGAATAATCAGCTGCATCTTTGTTTATGGTAGGCCAGAAATAGCCATACCGTAATATTTTATTTGCTAATGTTTGACCTCGGGTGTGATCTCCACATTCACCTTCATGTACTTCTTTTAGTACACGTTTGATGTCGTCATGTGCTATACACTGGAGCAAGGGCATACAAAATCCCTGACGGTAAGGGACTCCATCTTATATGACATATCTCGATGCTTTGCGAACCACAACCCATCTTTCACTCTCTTTTTTCGGGAGTGTTCCACTTTGCAAGAAATGCTTTATTGATGTCATCCAAGATTTTCTTTCCGGTTCGGTCTCCAGTATTAGATCAACTTCCATCTAGTCGATGCTTGGAGATCCTAGTACATTAATTGGAACCATCTCAGTTTCCTCTGGATTATCTGAACTTGCCAACTTAGCTAATCTATCCGCTTTCTGAATTTCTGTCTGCGGAATGTGAGTTATGCTATAATGCTATAAGTTGTCTAATAATTCTTCTATCTTTTCCACGTAAGAGATGAGTCGATGGCCTTTAGACTGGAACTCCTTCCGGACCTGGAAAACGAAAATCTTCGAATCATGGAAAATATTCAACGTAGTTACACCAAACTCCTTAGAGAGTTTCAACCTGGCAATCAGGGCCTCGTACTCGGAATCATTATTAGTTGCAGAAAATTCTAACCATAAAGCATAGTATATCGATCGTCCTTCAGGAGTTGTCAAAACAACTCCAGCGCTGGATCGTCTATCATTCTTACCACCATCTGTGTATAACTTCCATGTGCTAAGTTCTAATTTCTGCTTCGAGCGGCAAGCCTCTTCATCTAAGACAACCTCCTCAAGGATTGTAAATTCAGCGATGAAGTCAGCTAATGTTTGCGCCCTTATTGATCTTTTGGGTTGGAAGTTTAGGTCGAACTGGCTTAGTTCAATATTCCATTTAAGTACTCGCCCAGGCGCCTCAGTTCGTTGTAGGACCTGTCGAAGCGGTTGATCGGTATATACAACGACTGGATGAGCCTAAAAATAATGTCGGGGTTTTCTAGAAGTAATTAGTAAGCTATAAGCAAGCTTCTCTATCTTCGGATAATTGTGTTCTGTTGCCGCTAACTTCTTGCTTACATAATATATTGGCCTTTGAATTTTTTCTTCCTCACAAACTAGAAATGAACTAATGACGTGAGACGATACTGCCAAATATACAAATAAATCTTTGTGATCAACTGGTTTAGACGGTATCAGGGGGTTTTCAAGGAGATCCAATAAGTTTTGAAAGGCTTCTACATAATCGGGGGTCCACTCAAAATTGTGTTACCCACAATTTATCAAATCGAATAAAGGAACGCATTTGTCTGTGGCCTTAGAAATAAACTTGCTCAATGCTGCGATCTTTCCTGCCAAACTTTGGACATCTTTGATCTTTCGTGGTTTTTCAATATTCCTAATAGATGTAATTTGATTAGGATTTATCTCAATTCCCTAGGAACTAAATATGAAACCCAAAAATTTTCCAGATGCAACTCTGAACGAGCATTTCAAAGGATTAAGCTTCATTTCATATTGTCAGAGAATACCGAACATTTTTGCTAAGTCCAATGTATGGTCAGATGATCGCTTTGACTTTACAAGCATATCATCTAGATATACTTCAATTGTTTTCCCAATTTGGTTGTCAAACATATGATTCACTAAGCGTTGATAGATGGCTCCAAAGTTCTTCAATCCGAACGGCATCACCACATAATAGTATAACCCCAAGTACGTAATGAAACTAGTATGCTCCTGATCCGGTACATGCATGGGAATCTGGTTGTACCATGAGTATGCATCCATGAAAGAGAAAAGTTCGTGCCCTGCCATTGAGTCTACCAATTGGTCAATTTTGGGGAGTGGAAAGCTGTCCTTCGGGCAGGCTAAGTCAATACACGTTCGTCACTTCCCGTTGGATTTCATGACTATGATGGGGTTTGATAACCAGTCTGGATATGTTGAGTCTCTGATAAACCTGTTATCTCTTAACTTCTCCACTTCCCCTTTCAAGGCGACTGACCTCTCTAGGCCCAACATACGCCTCTTCTGCTTTACAAGGGGATGATTTGGGTTTATATGCTCAGTGAATGGCTCATAATTGATGGATAAATCCCACACATATCAGCGTGGGTCCAGGAAAATGCATCTAGGTTTTCTTTCAGAAAGCCTATCAATTCTTTCGTCCGAAAAGAATCCAGGTGAGATCCGATCTTCAAGACCTTTGTCGGTTCGTCGTTATCGATTGGAATGTCTACAGTTGCTTCATTAGACATCGCCTTCCTGCTTCCTGGTTCTTTGTCCTCTATAGGATCGATGTCTTCAAGCACGTCGTCATGCAACTCCCTCGGTGACATTTTCTTTAGCTGCAATGTTGAGCCTGCCTCAGCAGGAGGGGATGTGCTCTTGGACTCTGCATCCTTTCCATTGCGCAACATCTTTAGTTCCGCCATGTAACAAGCTGTTCCCGTAACCTGGTCACCATGGACCATTCCCACTTCGGCATCGGTTGGGAATTTCATTATCAGGCACCAGGCTGCTATATAGGCCCTAAATTCTGTAAGAGCTGGCCGACCAAGGAAGGCGTTGTAAGGTGAATCAATATCCATGATCACAAATGAAAGAATTCTCACTCTCTGGCGATCTCCCTCTCTTAATTCCATGGATAAATCTACCATACCAATTGGAGTCATCGATGATCCGTTAAAGCCGCGTATCCAGCCTCCACATGGCTTGAAATTCTTCATCTCTATTTTCATTTGATCAAACACTATTTTAAATAAGATGTTGACGGAACTTACGCTATCCACCAGGACTTTCTTAACTACCGCAGGTCCGATAATGGTAGTTATCACCAATGGATCGGTGCTAGGGGCTTCGACCCTAACACTCTCTCTATCTCGAAAGATAATATCATCTATGGTTGTCTTTTGCTGCTTCATAGGTGCAGCTTCTTCAAGATTACTACATTCTCCTATTTCTGTGTGTTTGGCGGCATCAACATACTGTTCCATAGTCTTGTTGCTAAATCCTACCGGATGTTGTCCCCCAATTATGGTATTAATGACTATACATTTCCCTTTTGCTGAGCAGTGGATTTGGAAGCGGGCTGATTCTGATTTGGAGCCTGTCCTCCTTGCCCCTTGTCCTTTGGGGTGACTTTGTATTCATCCAGCTTTCCCGCACGGAGAAATTTTTCAACAACATCCCTCAGATGATGACATTCGTTCGTAAAGTGACCGTGGGTTTCACAAAATAGAAAGAATTTCCCAGTTGCGCGTTCCTTCTCCGTGGAGTCCTTGGGTGGAGGTTTCTTGTACTGTACAACGCTATAAGTATGTAGATAAAGGTTCTCCAAAGTGTCACTCAACGGTGTGTAATTCTCGAAAGTTTGAAACCGAGGTCTCTTTCTAGAATTGTTCCCCCGATTCCTATTTCTTCTGCCACTATTTCCGCCCTGGTGATCGATTCCTCCACTCTTGTTACCGACATTGAACTCGACTTTCCCAGAATTGTCTCTGGACTTCTTGATAGCAACATTGCTTTGAATGTCTTCCCTAGGAGCTCCATTAGACTTTCTCTTTCGATTGGCATAAATTTCATCTCGTCGCAGTCGAATGTTTTCCTTTTCATAGAACAACTCCCTAGTCATTGGTGGTTTTCCAGCCAAGTATGCCCCGAACTCAGTATCCATATCGACTCCATCTATTAACGCCATCAGAATGGTTTTATTATGTGGATCACTCACCTCTGTGACTGCATATTAAAGCGATCCAAATACGACTTTAGGGCTTCCTCGAGGGCTTGTTTAATTGAAGATGACTCATTGACACTTTTAGACTTTCGGGCATCGAGTCGGAACTGGTTCATGAAACTTTCACTTAGTTCTTTAAAGCATGAGATTAATCGAGGAGGGAGTCGAGTGAACCACATCAATGCAATGTCTTCAAGATATATTGGAAAAGACTTACACTTTTCGGCATCAGGAGCTACAGTGGCATTCATGTACCATAAATACCTAATCAAATGTTGTCTTGGATCGGTTCTTCCTCCATACCGATCCATTGTAGGCAGGTTGAAACGTCTGGGAAACAAGAAATCAAGAATATGATCAGCGAAAGGGGTGTGGCTACGTTTAATTCCCTAGTCCTCATTGGTGTAATGTCGACTATCAGCCATAATCTGACGTACCATTGCCTCTACTTCGACATTGGTTAACGTTGGTTCGTGATCTCCACTTCTAGTTCTCCTAATATGTCCAGTCCCTACTTCAGGCGGAGTTCTTTGGTTCCTAACAGCTATTGAACTTCCCTACCCTCTACGTCCCAGATCGATCACAGGACGGGTGGGATGAAGGTGCTGTCCCTGAGTAGGGTTAGTGATATTGGGATCTCTGGGAAGGACATGAGATCCCCGCATTGACAACAACATCGGTTCTCTTAAGCTAGGGTCATCAGGTCCTAAGACATGGGTCGCGTCTTCGCGAGATCCCAATGATCCAAATGACAATTGCTCGAGGTTCTCGGGTCTTTCATATGGCCTTCTCGGACATGGATGCCTTACTTCCAAAGAAGATGAATGATCCGCAGCGAGGCGATGAGTTTTGGAGGGCGTTCTTTGTCTACGAAGCTCGTCTATATCTATACTCATGACTTTCATGTTTTCCCGCATAAGAACGCTAACGTCTCTTAGCCTCTAAGGCCTCATTAGATCTATCCAACATATCAAGCAAGCGCGAGAAATCCATGTGTGTGACGGGTGTAGAGGCATTAGGCTGATTACTAGTTGTCGCGGCTGGCATTGGAGCATTTGCAGTGACTCGAGTAGAAGTACCAACCTTGACCATGGTCAGTTCGAATCAGGTCCCTGTTGCACCATCAGTTCGGATCGGAGGAACACTACTAGTGATGCCTTGGTTTCCGGTCCGGTTCGGGTCAGCATTACTGGTTCGGTTCTGAATCCTTTCTCTAGTTTGGTTCGGGGTACCTCCTTTGGCCTGGTTCGGAGCCGATCCATTCCTCTGCAATCTGGCAGAAACTACAGTCTGTTGATTTTCATTTGCCTCGTTTCCTGAGAAACTTGTGGTTCTTTTCCTTTTCTTCGAGACATGAAGCTTGATTATTTTGAGATTAACAAAAACTTCAAAAATTGTGTTAAAAGCGGACTAACTTCTTTAGACTTGAGAATCCAAAACATAGACCGATAATCCGAAATGCTGAGAATTCAAAGCTTCTCAGTGAAAGCACCAAAACGTTAGACTAAAAAGTTGTTTTAATACCAAATTGAATGATTATTTTAAGAAAAATGAAACAGGAAAAAACAAGAACAAAAGATTTATAGTGGTTCGGCGTTAATGAGCCAACGTCCACTTTATACTTTTCTGATTTATGAATTGAATACAAGTACAACGATGATATCCACTCAATCTCACTAGTACAATCAGTAATTTCTCTCAATTTCTTTGAATTATACTCAAAGATTTTAAGTACAATATGAAATAATAGAGGAAATTCGTTGGTGATGGAGTTCGAGTAAATAAATGGCCAAAAAATCCCTCAAAATGGAGTGTTATGGGGTATTTATAGGCTAAAAGTTCATTTGGTTCGGGTGCCACATGTAGCCCTTCCCACGAATCTCAGATTTGGATGCTCTAGGATGAGGACAGCACATCAGGGACGTGGATAAATGGGTGAAAACCGCTCCGAATATGCTGGAACGTGGTGCATAATCGCTTCTGGGTATAACTGTAGGTCTGGTTCGGTGGGGAAGGTTCTGAACCGATCCTCCCTTCCTTAGTTGAGTCTGGTCCGTTATGAATGGATAAGAGGGGATTGACCACTGAGCTTCGATCTAAACCGTACAAGAATGAGACCGATAACCGATCCGACCTGAATCCTCTTCCTATAATCGACTAAATGAATTCTTATCATTGGCCTGCAGTATCTTCCACCTTCAAGTATATTCATCTTCTAAAGCTTTGTATAGTCTGGTTTCAAAGCAGGCTAACAGATAATTTTGAACCTTCCTGTTCACTTTAATTCGCTGCAATAAATTTCCTTGATTAATATTCGTCCATTGCCCTGTCTCTTGTTCGATTGTTTCTATAGTTGAAAAGTTAGATGAACTTTAGGTACTATTATATATATATATTGCATATATAGTATATGCATGAAATAGTTAACTTTTAATCATAGCTTTGGTTCTGTGTATATATACATGTTGTGTATATGAACTGTTTCACTATATGTCTGCATCAAATATATTGCACTATTACACATACACACACACATATCCACAGCTATGTAAAAGGGGATGCCTATGATTTATCTTAATAATGAAAAACAGAGAGACTTGTTAATTGCATAAGTTAAATCTAGGCACTAAATTTGGTTTTATGAAAAAATGATGATGATTTTTTTTTGGTTTATGAATTGTTACAAGAAATGATACTGCTAGCTTATTTAATAAGATATACAGTGATTTACGAAAATGGTTTCATAAGGATGCTTACATACACATGATAGTATTTATTTCTTAAGTATTTGCATGTTTATCATATACATGATTTTTCACCTAGTTCCCAATCAGATAAGATTTGTATGCATAGTTAGAAATTATGTGCAAATTCACTTTATCTGTGAATGTTTACACCTATTGTACATTGATGTATGCATCACCATTGACATCATTATGTGCCAGTTAACCAAAAATTGTTTAAGTAATGCTTGGATATGCTTAAAAGGCCATACAATGATATATCTGCACACATGAATGAATAAGCTGCTAATGGATGATTGTTTCTTCATGATGCATGCTTCTAAAATTTAAGTGATATCACAAATTTTATGTGACCCGTTGACATCATTTTATGTGTGTGTGTATTAGATTGTCTAATAAATATATGCATTTTTTGTTTTGGTTATGCACACAAGTACTGAATGAATGAAATACATGTCTGAAAGCCAACTGCATGAAATTTATGATATGGAATATATACACAATCATTTGCAGTTTGTGATATTACTGAAATGATTTGTATTTTGTGGTATCACTTCAATTCTTCCTTCATTTCAAGTTCAGTGACCGCTCAATCAATTTCTACTTCAAATTCATCGACAACAGCGGCAAATAAGACTGCCACCACAAAATCCCAGGCAAAGATGAGGATTGTGAAGGTAGGGTCGAATGCGGGTAGAAGTTTTTGGTTGCTCCATGTGGTCGGCAAGTGATATACACGTAAATGTGTATATTTTATCCGCTTATTTATCTAGTTTTCTATTTAAAATAATTAATATTGTGTATTTATAGCTGCGTTTTCAGATTGTTGATAAAAAGCTTGGTTTAGAGCATTTGATGGATAAAGCATGAAGAATTTGCTTAAAAAGAGTGAAGTTGAAATTACTAAAGCTTGAAGAGTTTAAAGCTTGAAGAACGATTGCAAATAGAGTTCAGTTGGGTAGATTTGGCTCACTAAAGACTCATGTTGCGTTCACATTGGCTCATTTGCAGACCATCTCACTTTACAGCTGCGTTCACACTAGCTTATGTGTTAGTTGGGCTAATTCTTTAGTCCCACATTATGGAATTTGCCAAGTAGCCTTTGTCATATCAGCTATAAATACACTTTATCTCATTCATTGTAAAACACACTTAGTTTTATTCTGTAATTCTCTTCTTGGAATAAAACTCTTCTTCCTTTCTCTCAGTTGTTATTTTATTTTATTTATGTTTATGTTATTTAGTTTCTGCATCTCTTCTTCTTTATCTATGTCTAGCTAATCCCCTTTGATTAGGGGGTGATGACGCTAATAGATATGATTCAACATGAATCACATAGCCAATAGATGAGGACTGTATACATGTAGATCTGGTTCTGAATCAAGGGTTAGATCTGAACCTTCATATTCTGTGTCGTTTAAGAGCTATGCTCCTTCACAGGGTATATTCGTGTTCGATCTAACAATTATCAGATTTAGATCTAATTTTAGGGTTTTAGAAATTAATTTGTGAATCTGTCCTAATAGTCTATGGTTGTTTAAGAGCTCAGCTCCTGCATAGGCTATGCTTGTCGTTATTTACTTATTTGTTTCTAAGAATCTATTTATCGTTGATTCGTGTTTGTGACAGAAACATGAATTAGATCTATATTTATTTGTTGGCTATTGATGAGTGTGAATCTAATCTATGTCATTATCCCCTAATTGTTTTCTCTTATTATATTTTTTTTATTTATTTAATTGTTGTAATTTTCTGTGTTTTCAACCAATCAAAATCCTGGAATAACTTCATTGGATTTATTAATTAAAATATTTTCGACACCCTCTACAACAATCCTTGTTGTTTAGGAAAGCCGAACGGATTTTACAGTTGTTTACAATTGTATAATTTGTTAGCAAACAAATTTTGGCGCCGTTGCCGGGGACCAAAATAATTTTTGTTTTTAAATCCTTCGGGTTATAATTTTCTTTTTCTTAATATAAAAAAAAACACAAAAAATATTTTTATTTTATTTTGTTCCCTTTTGTTTTCTAGCATAGATAAAAAAAAAACTTGTTGGTTGATTTGGTATTTGATTTGTGATACCGTATATCTACCAAATAAGAGAAAAAAAATTATTGCCTTTTGTTTTGTTTCCTTTCTTTGTTGCTTTCCTTCTTTCTTGACATCTCTCCATAATTTTTTTTTCCTTTTTACAATTTTTATAAATTAAAAAAAAACAAATCTTTTTGTGATTTTCTTTCCTTCTCTTCTATTTCTCTTCCTCCTTGCAATTGTTTCACAAATTGATTTCTTTCCAAGTTTCTAAAAAATAAAATTTTGCCAATTTTTCTAATTAATGTCCATTCAATTTCTTTCCATCTATTTCTATCCTAATCTTTCATTTACTTCTTTCCGATTTTTCTTCAACACAATCTCTTCTCTCTCTTCTATTTTGACAACAATAAAAAAAATAATTGCATTTTTTTATTTATTTCTTTCCACTTTTATTTGCATCTTGCTTCCTCCTTTCAACATTTACATATAATAAATTTCAACTTTTCTAACAATTCCTTTCTTTTAATTCCTTTCTTTTTCTTTCAAATTTCTTTCCACCTTTCCACACCTCTACTTTTACAACAATTCTAATTAAACAAAAAAAAAACTTGCAAATTTAGTTTGATCTCTTTCCTTTTCTACTTTCTTTTTTATTCATTACCATTCTTTCTTCATTTATTTCTTTCCCTTTCTTTCATTAATTTCGTTCCAACTTTTTCCAATTTCTTTCCCCTCTTTTCCATTAATTTTTTCCAAATTTCTACAATCTCTTTCTATCTTTCAGCAATTCTCTAAAAGAGAAAAAAAATTGCTTTTATTACAATTCCTTTCCTTTCTTTTCTTTAATTTCTTTCCAAACTTCTCTACTTTCCAATAATCCTTGTATAAATACATTCCTTTTCCCAAAAAAATAAAAAAAATAAAAAATCCTTTTCTCTTCTTTGAATTTTGTAAGTTGGTTCTAGCTTTCTTTTCCCAAATCCTTTTTTTTTTTAAAAAAATTTGTTTTCATTGTTTGTTATATATTTTCTTGTGTTTCTTAAAAAAAAAGGAAGAAAGAGATTTCATCTCTTTGTTTAATTTTTTTTATTAGCCTTAGTTTTCTTTTGTTTTTGTTTTAGTGCCATTTTAGTTTTCCTTTCAAAAAAAAAGTCAAAAAAGAGAAAGAGAGAACTCAAACAAAGGCAAAAGCACAAAGAATTCAAGGCTCAAGCAAACAAACCAAGGAATCGAATTCAAGCAAAGAAATCAATTCAAAGGCCAACGAGAAGTGAAGAGTTCAGCCAAGTGATTTGCAAACAGATTTGATTGGAGCGGTTGCACACCAAGTGGGGTGTGAACGCGCTAGCGCTACTCAACTGCACTGGACGGACTGCCGATCGAGGTGAGATTTTTCTAAACTCTACAGGGACTGCTGTTGCAAATAAACAAAAATATATAGACATTGCTTGTAAAAATCTTCTGTAGGGGCAGCGGCTTTCTTGTAAAATATTTCAATTTCTGTGATTATTATTTCTGCAACTGTATTCATTCTGTTAAGGGCAATACCCCAATTCACATAAGGTGAGGGATTTCATCACCCTTTCCTTAGCCCACAAACTGCATTCATTGTAGAATCTGACTAATAATAACGGTTAGACGTTGGACCTAAGGGTGTCACGGGCTCATATAGGGCTTAATTGTGTTGTGATAGTTGATTTATTTGGAACGAATTATTTCTTGGTGTCTAGACTACGGCAGAGAAATAACCATTTATAAATATTACGGTGATTCGTAAATATTATATCGGTTGTTACTCTGAAGGTACTTAAACCTTCGGCTGCATTGCTAGGGTGATTCCTGGTGCACCGATAACTCCTATCCGTTAACCGGCTGAGAAATCTTTTGGTCTAAGTAATCAAACGTGTCACTATACAATTTTGAGTTAGGAGCCATTAAGGACAGAAAATTTCATTATAGCTAATTTCTGTGTGTGATTGGTTTGTAAAAAAAAAAAAAAAAATCAAAACTCCTCAAAAATAAATAAAAATTTGAAAAACAAAAACAAATAAAAAAATTAACATTTTTTTCTTCTTTTAAACCTCTCTAGACTATAAGTCGTACTTTTCCAAAAAAAAAAAACTCCCATTGTCTAAATTTCCTTGACAAACTCTCTTTTTCTTCTTTCTAGTGCATGCAACCGTGACCAAGAATCTCGTCGTTTAGTTAGAATCGAACCAACTTCTCTTTGCTCAAAAACCAATTTTCCCGAACAACCTTTAGAAATGGGTAACGAACCCGCACCTCGTACCCTGATGGACAGAATTCTTCCCGATAGAGTTTCTGTCCCTTCTTGCATTCAATTACCCAATCCTGTGGGTAATCACTTTGAATTCTGATCGAGTCAGATAAACATCCTTCCCAAATTCGGAAATTTTTCTCATGATGAACCATATAGTTTCTTAACGAAATTTGAATATGCTTGTGCAACCTTTAAATTACAACAGTTATGTGAGGACGGTATTAAACTTCGTTTGATTCCATTCGCACTAACTGACTCCGCAGAAAAATGGTTTCGCAGCTTACCCCCAAATTCGATTAAAAAATGGGATGAATTTACAGCAGTTTTCCTTAAAAAATTCTACCCCCTAGAAAAAACAGCTAGAGTCAGATATGAAATCACCAATTTCCACCAAAAAGGGGGTGAATCTTTTTGGCAATACTTCGAAAGATTTAAAGAACTGCTGTTGAGTTGTCCCCATCATGGTTATGAAACATGGTCATTGTGTCAAACTGTATACGATGGACTGGATAATAGTTCTAGACAAATTTTAGAATCCATGTGTCAAGGCAATTTTCTAAAACAAACTGATGTAGAAGCTTGGGAATTTTTGGACGAGTTAGCAGAAAAATCGAAACAATGGGAACGAACCAATGAAAAATCTCTCTATTCGCGATCCAGTAGTAATTCTGTTGAATCCTCTTCTTCTTCTTCTAATACTCTTGTTGATTCCATACTGAACGTTGTTAGAACACACACTCAGTCTAATAACGCTTCCCAAGCCATGTGTCACATCTGTCTTGACTCCAATCATATGGCTGATGACTGTCCCCAGTCCCTTGAGCATGTAAATGCTTTCAATAGACCCAACAACCACCCAAATCTTTCTTATGGTCCAAATAACCCTCTGATGAACAGACCCTCGAATCGAGCATTTCCGAACAATGATTTGAACCCTCCTCTTAGGCAAAATCAGTACACTTCGAACCAGATGCCTTTCAACAATCAAACGGTTGCACCTCAACATGAGAAACGCCTTTCTACAATTGAGGGGAATTTATCTGAGGTGAGTAACCTGTTGGCGCAAATGACTAAGCCAAGTGTTGATAATCAAAACAAGTTAGACAACACGTTACACTCATATATGCAAAACACGAATCAACAAATGAGTGAACTCCAAAAACAAATGTCTCAGCTTAACGCTAGATTAAGTGAACGGGAAAAGGGTACTTTTCCAAGTCAACCCATTCAAAACCCTAGAGGACAAAATTCAAACCCCAACTAAATTCACGTCATTCAAGATTCAAACGTTAGTCAATTGAATGCTGTCACGACTCTTAGATCCGGCAAAAAGATTGACAACCATGTGGTCAACCCGAATGCTTTACCAGACGATCTTTCAAACCCTCTCGAAAATACGATCAACTCAGATCAAAACATTGAGCCAATTTCTGATAAGGACCATTCTCAAACTCAAGTAGCCCAACCTACTGAGTTGTCTACTCCATTTCCTCATAGACTCCGACCTAGGAAAAAGACGGATCAGTTAGAAAAGATCCTTGAAATATTTAAGCAAGTTAAAGTGAACATTCCTCTTTTAGATATTATACAACAAGTTCCACAATACGCAAAATTTCTAAAAGATATGTGCACTCAAAAACGTCATACACATGTACCTAAGAAAGTGTTTCTAGCGGCAACTCTAAGCGAAGTCTTGTCCCAATCGATGCCAGTGAAATACAAAGATCCCGGTTGCCCCACAATATCATGTACTATTGGGGACAAGAAAATCGATAGATGCCTGCTAGACTTAGGTGCTAGTGTTAACTTGCTTCCATATTCCGTCTATCGCCAATTAGGCCTAGGAGAACTGAAACCCACCAAGATTACCCTTCAGCTTGTTGACCGTTCAATTAAGAAGCCTGTGGGAGAAATCGTGGATGTGTTGATCAAAATTGGCGAATTCATCTTTCCGGTTGATTTCATTGTCTTAGAAACTCAACAGGTTAGCAATCCTGCAAACCAGATCCCTTTGATTCTAGGATGACCCTTCTTAGCAACCTCTAATGCTCTCATCAACTGTAGAAATGGGTCTATGAAACTTTCTTTCGGTAACATGACTGTCGAGCTAAACATCTTTAGAACTGAAAACTCTCCTAACTCTTATATGGACCAGTTTTCTGAAATCCATGCTGTCAACGATAATGAATCTGAGCTTGACCATTTGAATAACGAAATTGAATCGAATTACGAAACTTTGTTTCAAGATACTCCCGAAAATGTCTCTGATTCGATTCCTGTCGAGGCTCTCACAAATGAGTCTATCCCTCAACCAATTTCTTCGGTTGAGTTGTCCCCAAAATGTGAACTCAAAATATTTCCCAGTCATCTTAAGTACGCTTACTTAGGAGATAATGAAACTTTTCCTGTCATTATCGCTTCTGACCTTACTTTAGAGCAGTAACAATTGCTCCTTCCCATCCTTAAGAAAAATAAGGAAGCACTTGGTTGGTCCATGGCTGATATTAAGGGGATTAGTCCTTCGATTGTCCAACATCGAATCCACCTTATAGATGATGCCAAACCCACTCGGGATCCCCAGCGTCGACTAAACCTTATCATGAAAGAAGCAGTTCGTGCTGAAATCCTTAAATGCCTTGACAATGGAATCATCTACCCGATTTCTGATAGTCAATGGGTTAGTCTGATTCATGTCGTACCTAAGAAATCAGGGATTACCGTGATCCAAAATGATGCTAACGAGCTTATCCCAACCCGCACCCAGACCGGTTGGCGTGTTTGCATTGACTATAGGAAACTTAATGCTGCAATACGTAAGGATCATTTCCCTCTGCCATTTATCGATCAAATGTTAGAACGACTAGCTGGTCATGAGTACTATTGTTTCCTTGATGGGTACTCGGGCTATAATCAAATCCCTATCGCTCTTGAGGACCAAGAGAAAACCACTTTCACTTGTCCGTTTGGTACATTTGCATACCGACGTATGCCTTTTGGTCTTGTAATGCACCTGCAACCTTTCAGAGGTGCATGATTAGCATTTTTTCTGATATGATCGAGCGATTTTTGGAAGTGTTCATGGATGATTTTTCCATATTTGGTGATTCTTACTCTGAATGTTTACATTATCTTGATCTTGTTCTTAACCGTTGCAAAGATAAACACTTAACTCTTAATTGGGAAAAGTGTCACTTCATGGTCAAACATGCCATTGTTTTAGGACATGTCATCTCTAATAAAGGAATTGAAGTAGACAAAGCTAAAATTGAGGTTATCTCGAATCTTCCCATTCCCAAATCCGTTAAGGACATCCGATCCTTTTTAGGTCATGCTGGTTTTTACCGTCGCTTTATAAAAGATTTCAGCAAAATCACTCGACCTTTGACCAATCTTCTTGGTAAGGATGTTACTTTCGACTTCAATTCTGATTGCATTTCATCTTTTGAGCATCTTAAAAATGAACTTGTCTCGGCTCCGATCATCTGCTCTACCAACTGGAAGCTGCCTTTTGAAATCATGTGTGATGCCTCGAATTTCGATGTTGGCGCTGTCTTAGGACAACGCATCGATAAAATTCTTCATGTCATTTACTATGCGAGTAAGACTTTGAACGATGCTCAAATCAATTATATGACCACTGAAAAAGAACTTTTGGCAGTTGTTTTTGCTCTAGAAAAATTCAGGCGTTATCTAGTTGGCTCACACATCACTGTTCATACTGATAATTCCGCACTTAGGTACCTTTTCTCTAAAAAGGATGCTAAGGCTCGTCTCATTCGTTGGATCCTTCTACTTCAAGAATTTGACCTTACCATTAAGGACAAAAAGGGATCTGACAATGTTATTGCAGACCACTTGTCTCGTCTTCCAAATGCCCCATCTTCTCCTCTTCCGATCAACGAGAATTTCCCTGATGAACAACTATTTTCTCTATCCACTGATCCTTGGTTCGCTGACATTGTCAACTACTTAGTCACCAAGCAGACCCCTTCTTTTTGGTCTAAGCAGGATAAACACAAATTCTTTTCCCAAGTGAAACATTTTTATTGGGATGACCCCTATCTTTTCAAGTATTGTCCCGACCAAATCATTCGAAGGTGTGTTCCCGACACTGAAACTCACAGTGTCCTCTCATTCTGTCATGACCAAGCCTGTGGTGGTCACTTCGGTCCCAAAAAGATAGCTGAAAAGGTTCTCCAATCGGGTTTCTACTGGCCCAACCTTTTCAAAGACGCGTACGAATTTTGCAAAACTTGTGATCGATGTCAATTCTTAGGGAAAATTTCTAAACGGAATATGATGCCCCTAAACCCCATTCTAGAGGTCGAAATTTTTGATGTGTGGGGTATAGACTTCATGGGACCCTTCCCCAATTCTTTTGGGAACCTGTACATCCTCTTAGCTGTCGATTATGTTTCCAAATGGGTCGAAGCTGTTCCATGCAAAACAAACGATAACAAGGTTATTGTGCGCTTCTTGAAAGAAAATATCTTCTCTAGGTTTGGCACACCTCGCACAATAATTAGTGATAATGGAACACACTTCTGTAATCGTTCTTTTGAAGCTCTCATGAGAAAGTATTCGATAACCCACAAGTTATCCACTCCGTACCATCCTCAAACTTGTGGGCAGGTTGAAGTATCGAATAGGCAGATTAAAAAAATACTTAAGAAAACTGTGAATCGAAATCGTAAAGATTGGTCTCAAAAATTAACCGATGCTCTTTGGGCTTACCGCACTGCTTTCAAAACAAACTTGGGTATGTCCCCTTATCGGTTGATTTTTGGTAAGCCATGTCACTTGCCAGTTGAACTAGAACATAGGGCGTTATGGGCAATAAAAACTTTGAATCTTGATTTAGAGCAAGCAGGTGAACATAGGAAGCTTCAACTTAATGAACTTGATGAAATTCGAAATGATGTCTATGAAAATGAACGAATTTACAAGGATAGAACAAAAGTTTTTCATGATAAATCAATTTTACGTAAAACTTTCATGCCAGGTCAAAAAGTTCTGTTGTATGACTCAAAACTGCATTTATTTCCGGGTAATGTAAAATCTAGATGGACAGGACCTTACACTATGCGGACTGTTTTTCCGTATGGTGCAGTTGAAATTGAGAATCCAACCGATGGATCGTCCTATAAGGTCAATGGTCAACGCCTTAAACCTTACTTGGAACCAATACCCAACCAAGAGGAAGAGCTCATGGTCCTCCATGAGCCACATTACATTCGGTAAGACGCACTAACCCTCTTTTGTACATATGTAAATATTCTCTTAATTGTTTTTCCCTTTCACTAAGATATGTCTGATTAACGACTGTGAGGACATAGTCACACTCAAGTGTGGGGGGAATTTACATTACATTAGCAATCAAATTTTATGAACTAGGTCATTCATTGAACAAGGATTAACTTAAACTCATAAATAACACCTTGGTTCTTGTTTGATAAGTTGAATTTTTGGGTGATGGGAATGAACATTATTTATTCATTGAATTGTAATGTGTCTTTTTAAGATGCTAGCTTGAGACTGTGTAGACGTTAGTCATGTTCTGGAGTAAGCGTGTCAACCCTTTTTATACGTGTTAGAATGTGCAAGTAAAAAAAATCAAAAAAAAAATCAAGAAATAAAAATGATTTTGCACCTACATTTGTTGGATTTTCTGAGTTCGTTTTCATGCATAATATTTTCTTTTCCACTCAAATTTTCAAAATCGTAAGTTCTAAAATCCACTTGGCCCAATTAAGGAGAAATGACTCATTGTAGCGTTCTTCTTCGATACCCCACATTATTCAAACCCAAGTTTTAGTCGAATTACATCCATGTTTCGACAAGTTTTTCTTATATTGGTATACTTAAGAAGCTTTTACTGATTTATTTTCAAAGGTTCAGAAACGTCACTTTTTATACCAATATTACACTACCCACTCCGTACTTGTTTTAAGGTAGGATAACCATATACCACATCTTATTTTATATGGGTTATCTATCTTACGAAACATTGTTTATCATTCCTTTCAGCTTTTTATATAACATCAATCCAGACTTGTGTGTTGATTTAGGGTTATAGAAATAGAGTAACGAGGGCATAAAACTTTCCTTTTATGAAGTATTGGTTTAGTAGAGGAGGAATCAAATGAAATAATGTATGGCATCATTCCATCTCCATTCATCATTCATCATGCAAAAAAAAAAAGAAGAAAAAAAAAGAAGAAAGAAAGAAAGAAAAAAGAGAAAAAGAAAAAAAAAATTGAAATAAAGAGAGAGTCTCTCTGAATAAAATAGTCTTCATCATTCTTGACTATGAAGCATCCATTTCCATTCCATCCACATCCATTATACTGTACTTGGAAGTGAGGATTGTAGTAGAAGAGATGAAAGGAAACAAAAATGTTCATATGTGCTTTAGTATTACTTTATCTTTTGTAGCCTGAAGTTCAACTAATACACTTGCCCTCTTATCTAGAATATTTTTAGAACTTACAAAATTTTCCTTCATCTATGCATAACTCATATCCAATACATTACAGTTACATTGGTGCAAAATTATTCAAAAAAAAAGAATAAAGAAATGATTGGGTGCACATTATCGATGTGTAGAACTTTGGTTGACACCACGCTCTTAACCTTCAAGACAATTACAGTGTTATCAAGGAATTACGATTCAGCTTGAAAATTTGTGTTCATTTTTGCACTAATTATGGGATGGACAATTTGGGGCTAAACCGTTATTATTGAAGTTAGGTGAAATCCTTGGAATATGAAAGACCTTAAATATATTGTTTGATTAATCCGCGTACACAAGACGCTTTGGATTTTGTGGGTAGTATCCGCTGAAAACCCTCACGAGACAACACTCATCCTACTAGGGACACCTAGGGGTTTAACGGCTTGTTGCATACGCTAAATGCAATCGTGTTTCCTACGAAAGTGTGACATATCTTAGTTTAGTTTATTCGAGGACGAATAAAAAGATAAGTGTGGGGGTATTTGATATACACGTAAATGTGTATATTTTATCCGCTTATTTATCTAGTTTTCTATTTAAAATAATTAATATTGTGTATTTATAGCTTTGTTTTCAGATTGTTGATAAAAAACTTGGTTTAGAGCATTTGATGGATAAAGCATGAAGAATTTGCTTAAAAAGAGTGAAGTTGAAATTACTAAAGCTTGAAGAGTTTAAAGCTTGAAGAACGGTTGCAAATAGAGTTCAGTTGGGTAGATTTGGCTCACTAAAGACTCATGTTGCGCTCACATTGGCTCATTTGCAGACCATCTCACTCTACAGCTGCGTTCACACTAGCTTATGTGTTAGTTGGGCTAATTCTTTAGTCCCACATTATGGAATTTGCCAAGTAGCCTTTGTCATATCTGCTATAAATACACTTTATCTCATTCATTGTAAAACACACTTAGTTTTATTCTGTAATTCTCTTCTTGGAATAAAACTCTTCTTCTCCATTTCTCTTAGTTGTTATTTTAATTTATTTATGTTCATGTTATTTAGTTTCTTTTTATTTTCTTTTCTTTTAGCTATGTCTAGCTAATCCTCTTTAATTAGGGGGTGATGACGCTGATAGATATGATTCAATATGAATCGCATAGCCAAAAGATTTGAACTTCATGTATGTAGATCTAGATATGAACAAAGGGTTAGATCTGAACCTTCATACTCTGTGTCGTTTAAGAGCTGTGCTCCTTCACAGGGTATATTCGAGTTCGATCTAACACTTATCAGATTTAGATTTAATATTTAGGGTTTTAGAAATAAAATAGTGAATCTGTCCTAATAGCCTATGGTTGTTTAAGAGCTGAGCTCCTGCATAGGCTATACTTGTTGTTATTTACATATTTGTTTCTAGAAATCTAATTATCATTGATTCATGTTTGTGACAGAAACATGAATTAGATCTGTATTTATTCGATTGGCCATTGATGAATATTAATCTAATCAATGTCATTACTCCCTAATTACTTTCTTTATTGTTAAAAACTCGCTTTTTGTTTATTTTCTGTCAATTTGCAATTCAATCAAAATTCTGGAATAACTTGAGTGGATGTATTAATTAAAATATTATTGGTCCCAGAGTTCGACACCCTCTACAACAATCCTTGTTGTTTAGGAAAACCGAACGGATTTTACAGTTGTTTACAACTGTTTGATTTGTTCGCAAACAGCAAGTATAAATTAGGTTTTTTTGGTTGCTTTGCAGATTATCATATCTTTCAGTGATGTTTTAGTCGAGAATTTAAGATATGTGCAGAATGGAGATTTTGGGTATTTTATGTGGCATGACGAAGTGTATGAAATCAATAGTAATGTTGAATTGGATGATACTACTGTTAAATTGATGGAAAAAGAAAATACTACATCGCAATTGCTCGTGGAAAGGAAGACAATTGAAGAAAAATTGCTGAATCAAAGACAAAAGAGGGCAAAAGCTGATGAATTTGTGGCAGATATAAAGGAGGATTGACCTAATGCACGTTAAATGTGGAAAACACGAGAAAGGAAAAAATTCTTTGCAACAACTTTAGTTATGTCTTAGATCATGTTTGGAATTCTTTTGTGTGTTGCTATGAAAATGTAGTGCAGTGAAGTAACATCAAATAGCATGCATGGACATTTTTTCAGGTATAATTTTAAGTCTTGTCACAGAATTTTTTCCCTATTATAGGACATCCAGAATTTTTGCCACATTTAGTAACTAAGGCATTTACTTACTATACACTTGTATCAGACTGAAGCACGTATCAGTTTATAACTGAAGCAATGCCTCGGTTCGCAATTGAAGCAATGGTTGTGTTTGTACTTGAACGAGTCGTGGCATAGTTATACTATGACATAGATTTGCAACCGAGGAAGTACCTTAGTTATACTATGGCATACTATTGCATTCCTTGATATCGTTTTTGCTTCGAACAAATTGAGTCATTGCAACAATTTGCAAATGAGGCATGCATGCCTTTCAGATCGTGCTGAAATGCAACCGTGGTATGCAGGCCATAGACTGTGCTGAAATGTCTTTATGCTGAAATGCAACTCAGTTATACTATGGCCATAGTTTGTGTTGAAATGCAACCGAGGCAAGCATGCCTCTCATTTTTTGTTGAAATGTAAACAAGGCATTGCCTCAGTTTGTAACCGAGGCGTGCATGACTTTAGTTGTGCAGAAAACATTAGTTGCACTAATGGCACTGCTAAAATGCATGACTTTTGAAACTACTTTATTTTGCAGGTGAAGGAGGCAGTGATGAAGCTGTTCAACAATTTGTTACTGAAGGCACTAGAGATACTGGAGGCAGCAGAGGCACTGAACGCACTGGAGGCTCGCGCTATATTTTGAAACTGTTTTAGTTTGATGTAATCATGAATTTTGTACTGGCTGTGTTTGTAAGTACTATCTATAAAACTTAATTTAGTGGCTATGTTTTGTTATTTTGTAGTTGACTAAGTAGTACTTGTGTTGCTGGTTAATTTGAAATGAAAAGTTCTTTGTTAATTTCAGTGTGTGATGTTAATTGTTGTTATGTTGCAGTATGTTGTGAAATATTGTCATAACTAGGGGTGAGCAAACCCCGGTTCGGTTCGGTTTTGGGGTAAACCGAAACTGGAACAGAAAGACCTCGGTTTTAAAAATTGATAACCTAAACCGTAACCGAAGCATCGGTTTCGGCTTTGGTTTCAAAACCTCGGTTTCGGTTTTTATTGGCTCGGTTTTGGTTTTATAACCGATTTAAACAAAAAATATTATAAATTTAAACAACCATAAAAGAAATTAAAATAAATTGTTGTAACCGAGTGTATTGAGACATATGGTACAGAGTACAGACTAATAGACCAAAGTAGTACAAAGCTAAGCTAGCTAGCTCTAAGCCGAAGACAAGAAATGAAAAGAAGGAAATGAGCAGGAGAACTCTAGTGAAACACACTACAGCAAACCAACAACAACTTAGAATTCTAGAAAATAGTCTACTGGTACCTAATTTCTATATAATACGGAACAATAGGAAGAGACAATGTGCAAAATTTTATGGACTTAACAGAATACTTGAGTATATGATTAAGTAGAGATTATATAAATGAAATTCCTATCTATATCGTTAACCCAATTCTTTCTATTTGCAGAGTATATCCAAGATGTCATATATGCTAAATACAAGACATGATTTATAAATTACAAATATTATATATTTATTTAATTATTTTAATAATTCGGTTCGGTTTGGACCTAAACCAAAAACGAAATATTAGTACGGTTCGGTTTTTCGATTTTCGGTTTCGTTTTTTTTCGGTTTGGTTTTTATCGGTTTCGGTTTTTTGCTCACCCCTGGTCATAGCTATGATATAATGTTGCAGTATGTAATGTTAAATGTTGCCATAGCATGATACAGTGTTGCCATTGGATGGTAAAAGTATTGCCATAGATTAATGAATGTGGGCTCCACAACAGGTTTCCATAAACCCGGGCTACAGATTTTAGTGGGACCCACAATGTGGCTCCACATGTTGTGGCCCATATTATGGGGCCTACTTTTTTGTAAATTTAGTACATGTGGCAACAGCTGTACCAATGTTGACATAGGGTCGCAAAGGTGTTGCCTTTGATTCTATGGCAACACCGGGAAAGTGTTGCCACAGATCATTTTTTGCCTATAGCAATATTTTTTGGCACTTCCTGCATCACTTCTCTGGTGTTGCAGCATGCAAGCTATGGCGTACTGTTTGAATGTGAATGGTTCATTTTGTTTCAGGTAATTTGAATGACAATTATTGTTAATTATTAATAAGATATTTCTTTTAATAGTAATATTATGAAATTTATGGTTAATAAGAATTGTAAAAAGATGAATTAGCAGTTGCACAATTATTTGTTGCAACATTCATCGTTAGTCGTAGTAGATCATATTACATGTTATAAAAACACTTGTAAAATGATAACGCAACTGACAAAAACTGTTGTTAAAATGAAATGACCCAAACTTCCCCTTGCGGGAAAGCCCAGATTGCTTTGAGAACACGACGCATCAGAACACAAACAACAGGACATTTTATTATTATTGCAATAATTTACATCAGAGTACAAGAATATTCCAGAGTATGAATAAATATTACACATTGGAAATACAATACCAGAGATTTAAAATTACAATGCAGCAAAAAATAATACATAACACAACTGAAAGAAATACTCGGATACAAAGCTTTCCGAATATAGCTTCAGCTGCAAATCCAGGATCTTATATAAAGAAATATTTGCTAAACCAAAACTACTAGCTGCCCATGTGGAAAATAGGGGCACCCAGAGTTTAGGTTAAAACAATAAACTCTGGGTCTGTAACGCCCCGCCTCTATACCCATTATCGTCCAGTTCATTTCACAGAAATGTCATAGACCATAACGGAGAGTGAGGTTTGTGAAGAGCAACCGATTGTATGATTACTCCATGTGAGGAAAGCACATCGAATTTTGATACCGATTAAAATTTCGACATGAACATTCGGCACATAGGGCAACTACACAACGGCTATATGCAATCCGGAAAGCAGTATAAAATAGACAACAACAATAATATAAATATGGTATATCTCAAATCCAGACACAGAATAATCATATCACAAAGGCGAAATAGATATGAATAAATCAAGAATGTGTACAACAAGCTAGTGGTCAACAAAGATCCACTAATACATGTACCATGATCAAAATAAAAGAATATGTACACAACGATAGAAAATGTCGTAGGTACAAAAGTACATAAAGATGCGGAGATAGAGTAGCAAGCTGAAAGCAGAAGATCAATCCTGCGATGAGACCCAAAGAAGCACCTAAAATGACTCGGCCTGACCCGAGTATTATTTATAAGAAAATAAACAATAAACGGATCAGTCTAGCTGTACTTATCAAATAAACTGAGATAATAAGAGATATAACGCAGGATGACATGATTCTAATAATTATATCTAATCGTAAATAAATATGAAATATGGCATGTCAACACAATCAGGAAATGACAATGGAATGTCAGCACACAAATATCTCTAAATAATCTCCTAGCTAATGTAGAATGCAACATTCAAATAATAGCACATAACAGGAAATGACAGAGGAATGTCAAACATAAATCAAATTGATGCACATCGCATCAAAGTAAACATAAATCAAAAATCATTTATCAAATTGACGCGCATCGCGTCAAAGTATTCAAGAATCAAAAATCATTTATCAAATTAACGCGCATCGCATCAAAGTAATCAAGAGTCAGAAATCATTTATCAAATTGACGTGCAATGCGTCAAAGTGGTCAAATTGATGCGCAATGCATCAAAGTGGTGAGATACGATCTCTAGGTAGCTAACCCATGTTGAGATACAATCTCTAGGTCCTACACCCATGATGAGATATGATCTCTAGGTCCTACACCCATAAGTTTGAGCCGAAGCTCCCCACGGTGTCGGGTCGTGACCTCGGATGATGAAAAAACATAAATCATAGAAAATCATAGAAAGTTGGACCGAAGTCTCATAGATGAAGGTCCCAAATCGTAAATTCCCACTAGGGCGATTGCGAACCAAACAACTATGTCGGGAGGCGTATACCAATGATCCGGGTGAGTATGAATTACACCGAGATAGTTAATATAAGAAAATAGCTAAATGTCCTATAACCACTCCCCATTCTCGAACATTTACGAACCCGTTGTTAGTGCATTTTCAAAACATCAAGAATAATCAAAAACGGATCACATCGATCCGGGCGAATAGAAATTACTCCGGGCTAGTTAATATAAGAAAATAGCGACAAGTCCCATAACCACATGCTATTCTCGAATATTTACGAACCCATAATTGGTTTCTATTCAAAACAGAGAAAATCACCACACATGTTCGAACGCACGAGTCCAAGAGTTATTCGCCGAAGTAAACGTATAAGGGGTCATAGTCCTTAGTTTTACTAAGGTAAAAAAGCAAAATTTCTCGCCCGATCGAGTAAAGAGGATCCGTACGCATAATATATCGGAATCCGAAGAAGGATTCGTGGTCCATTAATAATATATAAACCCTCTTATAATTTGAAGTGACAATAAACAATAGTACGATTGCCGAGGCAAATCGATCAAGGGGATTTACGTCTTGAAACACCCCACCTCCGTTAGGATCACTCTCAAAGGGAATGCCCTAATTTTGGTGGAGGTTTATAAGTACAAGTCATAGATACACAAGACAGATATATAAAAAAACATATATTTTTGAAACAGCGGAAAACAACAACAACTTTTATTTCATTAAAATACGTGTTACACAAACCATGCTATAATTTGTCTTACAATACTTCCAAAAACATAACATCTTCATAACTGTCTTGGTTACATTATTTAAAGAAGCATAAAAACATAAGTAAACTGCATAAGTCCCATAAGTGTTGTCCAAAGCCATAGTCCAAAACGAAAGAGATCCAAGCAATACATTCTTTCTCTTCAAGCTGGATGTAAAAACTGGTCAAGCTGCGGTATTCCCTCCCTGTGGACCTGGGGGGGGGAAACGAAAGAAAAGAAGACGAAAGAAAAGTAGATTCAGACATAAAGCCTGAGTAAGTCTAGGACTATTCAGTCTATGAATTAAGAATTGGGCATGATAAGTATAAACTGGAAATGGGAAAGCACTATAAACTAGGTTAAGTTGTCTAGAGTCGAATGTACTATCGTACCCCATATTAATCTCTATACCCATATAAACTAGTTCCCAACAGGCACCCCATAATCAGGGTGAAGTGATCCATTTTTGATGATCGGCTCCTACTCGCATAGTTACATGTGTCTTACGGCCCCCGTTGTTGTAGTTACCTATGCTGGTCCCACCATGGGGTGTATTAAGTCCCATGGTGGCGGCCCGACACAATTCTAGAATGCACAGGTATACTACTGGTGCCCAGTGCCTTATTTTTCTGCGCTAGAGTGTGTGCACGCCCGCACCCCGTTAGAACCTACACTGCTGCACCACCGCTGTCGATTTGACCTCTTACAGTCAGCCCAGTAATCATGCCCCACCCTGCCTAATTCAGGGTATCCTGATACACCTTGTAGGTTTACTGCTGAAAAGGGTCCTCCGCTACTAGGTTTTCTATTTCTAGCCAACATGCTAAGTTGGTTAAGTGTTTTGTAAACCTAACCCCCAATCAGTCTGTATAGTTTAGCATGTTCCATTTTGATTAAGTATTAATTCAATTTACTTAATCCTATCAATCCTGACTCAGCCTTAATTGTCTTATTAAAGCCTCGACCTCTCACATTAGACAGGTATTGTTGTGGCTGCCTATTGCCGGTTGGGTCCGGGCAGTCTTACGCCACAACTCAGTCTAACCTCGGGTCTTCATTGGGCTCCGTGTTTAACCACCCACATTGGATAGGTATTGTTGTGACTACTGGACAGCCGGGCGGTTCCGGGCAGGTTTACATCACAACTCAATCCAACCTCGGGTTAAACACATCGTATTTTCTAAATTTACATATTTTGTCTCTTTTCTTTTTATATGTAAATATTTGTGGCCCATTATTCAAATTCATCTTTATTGGGTAAAATTAATTTATACCACTTAATGGTTTTTCAAGGTCATTGGCATGCGTCAAACATGCCAACACATATGTTTTATATTTTAACCCAACCGTCATTAACCCCGTTTTATACGTTCGCTACAATATAACATATGTTGGGTTTAACATTTAAACCCAACCTAGCCACATGAAAAAGGGGAGGCTTAGAACATGGTGTTTATATATTCTAAGTAACATAAAAAGGGGAGTGTGAACGCATGAACTTGCAACATAGCGAACTAATTAACATAAATTTGTCACTTGTGAACTTGCATTGTAATAGCATATAATCATGGCATAAACATACCTAAACTTGAAATCATGGTTTTTGATCTATTCATATAATCATGGCATAAACATACCTAAACATGAAATCATGGTTTTTAATCTATTCATACAAGCTTGCAATTGGAATGTAAATCTAACTTAATTATGTGTCACATATATTATCATATCATTTTGATAACAACATAGGCCTAAAACATGTTTTTCAATTAGGCATAACACCAATCATAGTTTAGTCATGTTCATAGAGTCAACACAAGTTCACAAAGATGCTTACTTTTGTCTCTAATACAAAAGTATGGTTTTACACTTGAATCATGATGCCAATTCCAACATAAATTCACATAAGTCATAATACCCAAATGGATCCAACTACACTAAAAGTGGTTATAATATATATTATGTTGGCATAATAGTGAATCATATACTTGCATGAATCTCAAATAAACTACCACAAACATATAGTCATTTCTTTCAACATGAATCATATACTGACAATTATCCAATAGGTGTTGTAATAAACTACTACAAACATGTAGTTGTTAATTTTCAACATGAATCACATACTTGCAAATATCCAATCGTTATACCACAACATCCCAAATCGCTTAGAATCATAGCAACATACAAATATGAATTATTATCACCAGAAATCAAGTACAACTCTATTTCTCATTTTACACAAATCAAAACACAATTATTTATTCACATCGGAATAGCACTCTACTTACTACGTATGACGAATCTTAAATTCAGGAATCTGAATTCTGAATTTGGAGATGCTATCCTTTGTTGTAGGCGTTGTTTTGATTTAGTTGTCGTTGCTTTAAGCTTTTGAATTGTCTCCTAATCGTCTCTCAATTTTGACGACTACTCCTTGTCTCTCCTCAGCAGCATGACGGTCTCATTCTCATTTTTATTTGTATGAATTAGGGTGAGTCTTAGGTCCTTTTTATAGAGTTTGTGAATTGATTAGGACCGTCGATTGAGCTTGGATTAATATTAGCCATTCGTTTGAAGGAGAGACCAATCAGGAGCTGACACCTAGACCTAGTGACAAGGCAAGGCTCAGAAATTCGGCCAAACACAGACTAGGCTAGCCAAGGGGGCTGGGTTCGACCTGGCTCAGGGGCCAGGTCGACACGCCAGTCGACACCGTGTCGACTTGGCAGTCGACACGGGTGACCCAAGTCGACTACCCAGTCGATCTGGGTAGCCCCAGGTCGACTACCCAGTCGACCTGGGTGCCTTGGGCAGGAAAATTCCCGCCCTGGCCAATCCGGCCCGATTTTGAATTTTGAATTGGTTTTTCTGAGCTGTTTTGAATTTTAAACTGAGTTCTGAAACTTCCGGAGGCCATATCTTCTTCATACGGAGTCCGTTTTACGCAAACTCGGACTCTATCTCAAGAAGAATTCCGAGACGAACGCAATGGCGTATCCCGTTTCCCTTAATTCTTTGATTTGAAATTTGTTATACTTTAATTTGTGAATTTCACTGTTATAGAATACACAGGGTGTTACATTCTCCCCCACTTAAAAGGATTTCGTCCCCGAAATATTCAAGTTCATGAAGAATGTACATCCTAACATCCAAACATCCATTTACTCATCCATCAAACACGAGCATCCATTGTCCTTAAAAGACTTCTAATGCTTCATGATCATATGCGAAGTGTGTGTACTTGTACTTATCTAATGCAAAATCAGTCGGTCTACTGATTCAGTTGACCTCCTTAATGCAAATTATGTAAGTGTCATGAATCCATTATGTATGCAAATTTTCCTATTCATGATTCTACATGAGTGCACAATCATTCATATAAATGCAACATCCATATGACAACACATTAAACTTCAACCATATACAAATGCAAACATATATATGCATATGCAATATGAGGTGACTGAGCCGATCTAATACCTAGATTGTGTGTGTATATGCAACCACGAGCAACCACTAGCAATCACTTGCAACCACTTGCAACCATCATCCATAACATGTTTCAATTACATGTTTTCATCCAAAGAGTTTCTACCTAAAAGATAAGGTCGAGGAGATATACCTAAAAAGATAGATAAAAGCGCAACTTAAGGAAAAAGAAAAATCAAAGATGTACCCTCGAAAAGAAAAGGGTAGGCTGCACGTATTCTAGCTTCAGTTTCCCAAGTTGCGTCTCCCTCGGCGTCGCTCCACTAAACTTTGACGAGCTTGACTTCGCGGTTGCGTAGCTTTTTCACTTCCGTTCCTAATATGTGGGTTGGAACTTTCCTCACGGTCGCTTCGCGTTCCACTTCAGCTTCTTCTAGGATATTTGGCTCTACCACTTCAGCAGATTCATGTAGACATTTTCGGAGATGCGAAACGTGAAAGACGTTGTGAACTCCGGCCAGCTTTTCGGGTAGCTCTAATCTATAGGCCATTTTCCCAATTTTCGCGATAATAGGAAATGGTCCTACGAACCTTGGTGCTCGTTTTCCTGTGGTTCCAAAACTAACAACATTCCTTAGCGGAGATACCTTAAGAAAATCTCTTTCCCCAACCTCAAATTCAAGGTCGGTCCTCCTCTTGTCAGCGTAGGATTTTTGTCTGTCTTGGGCTGTCTTCATTCTTCTCCGTATTAAGTCTACTTTTTCTGAAGTCTCTCGGATCATATCTGGTCCAAGTATGAGCTTGTCAGTAGACTCCCACCAACAAGTGGGCGATCGGCACGGTCTTCCATATAAAGCTTCGAAGGGCGCCATTCCGATGGTGGCTTGGTAGCTGTTGTTGTAGGCGAATTCCACCAAAGGAAGATGGTCTTCCCACGTCCCTCCGAAGTCAAGGACGCACAATCTTAAAAGGTCCTCCAAAACTCTGTTCACTCTTTCTGTCTAGCCATCGGTTTGGGGATGATAGGCTGTGCTCAAGCATAACTGTGTGCCTACCGCTTCTTGCAGACTCCGCCAAAACTCACTTGTGAAGATAGGGTCTCGGTCACTAACAATGCTAGAGGGTATTCCATGGAGTCGAACAATTTCCTTGAGGTAAAGAGATGCTAGGGATGAGGCAGTTCTTTTACTCTTGACAGGTAAAAAGTGGGCGCTTTTAGTAAGCCTATCCGCTATTACCCAAATGCTAGTGTTGCCCCTTCTAGACCTAGGCAGCCCATCAATGAAGTCCATTGAGATGCTATCCCACTTCCACTGTGGGACCTCTAGAGGATGGAGCAGACCACCAGGGTTTTTCTGTTCCGCCTTAACCTGTTGGCAGGTCATACACTTAGAAACGAAATCTGCCACGTCCTTCTTCATGCCGTTCCAAAAGAAAGTTCTTTTTATGTCCTTGTACATTTTATCTCCGCCTGGATGTATCGTAATCTTGGAGTGATGTGCTTCCTCGAGAACCGTCTTCACTAAATCCCTTGTCTGTGGGACACATAGTCTTCCGTCCCGCCTTAGCCAACCCTTATCATCGATGGAGTATCTGTTGAGGTGACTTGAAGTCTCACCACTAATTAGCCTATCAATCGTCTCCACAAGCTGAGGGTCTTCGCGTTGTGTTGTCCCTATTGAGTCCACTAAAGTCGGGCGTACTTCGAGAGATGCTAGCAAGCCCGGTACAAAATCGGAGGAGGGCCTAAAGTCAAAGCTGGCTATGAACTCTAGGCTTTGTCTTTCAACAAACAGCGGGCTTAGGGTTAGTCTATTTCGGCTCAACGCGTCTTCCACTACGTTGCCTTTGCCAGGAGTGTAGGAGATCTCGAAATCGTACGAGGCAAGAAACTCCATCCATCTTTGTTGTCTCAAGTTAAGATCTTTCTGCGAGAAAAGATATTTCAACGATTTATGGTCAGTGTAAAGTTCAAACTTCTCACCTATGAGATAGTGTCGCCAAGACTTGAGTGCAAAGACGATGGCGGCTAACTCAAGATCGTGGGTCGGGTAGTTCTTTTCATGAACTTTCAACTGCCTTCCACCATATGCTACTACCCTCCCTTCTTGCATTAAGACAGTGCCTAGCCCTGTCCCACATGCATTTGTATAAACTGTGAACATCTTGCTTCCGTCTGGCAACGTCAAAACTGGGGCTATTGTAAGAGCCCTTTTCAGTCGTTGGAAAGCAAACTCGCAATCCAAGTCCCAATTGAACACTAGATTCTTCTTTGTCAGCCTTGTGAGCGGAGCTGATATTTTTGCAAAGTCTCTGATGAATTTCCGATAGAAGCCTGCTAGCCCGAGAAAGCTTCGGACTTCTGTTGCGTTCTTTGGTGTCTTCCAGTCCTGCACCGCTACTACCTTAGTAGGGTCCACGGCTAACCCTTCTTTGGATACTATGTGCCGAAGAAACCTTACTTCCTCTCTCCAAAAGTGGCATTTGGAGAATTTGGCTTTTAGCTGGTGGACTGACAGAGTTTCCATGATTACCCTTAGGTGCTGAGCATGTTCCTCTTCACTCTTTGAGAAGATCAAGATATCGTCTACGAAGACCACCACGAACTTGTTGAGGAATTCTCTGAACACCCTACTCATCAGGTCCACAAAGTAAGCAGGTGCGTTTGTCAAGCCAAAAGGCATGACAAGCCATTCAAAGAAGCCGTCTGGGGTTCTGAATGCCGTTTTATCGATGCTATCTTTAGCCACCCTTAGCTGATGAAAACCGGTCGCCAAATCCAGTTGGGAGAAAACAGACGCTCCTACAAGCTGATCAAACAGATCGTCAATTCTGGGGAGAGGGTGCCTATTCTTTTTCGTTAGCTTGTTGAGCTCCCTATAGTCAACACATAGACGGAGTGAACCATCCGCCTTTGTAGCGAAACCACTGGAGCGCCACATTCTGAAATGCTCCTTCTAATGAACCCCTTCTCTAGAAGCTCTTTAATCTGTTTACTGAGCTCCTTCCTTTCCCGTGGTGCCATGTGTCTAATGGGCACCGCAACGGACTTTGCATTATCTACAAGATATATGCGGAAGTCTATCTCCCGCTTCGGAGGCAAGCCCTTCACCTCTTCAAAGACTCGCCTTTCTTCGTATGATTCTCATGGGAATGAGAATCGATAGAGTGCACAAAAATCATGCGAATCTAATTTGGAATTTCAAGAAGAAATGGGTCAGCGTCCAACATACGCGAGATATCAATAGTAGATATTTCTCTTAGGATATGAAATGGGAAATTTACAATGGTTTACTAATCCATTCCCAAAACTCAATCACGATGATGTAGCGAATATCGAACCTGAGCACTTTAGTCATGCGACAAGGTAGCTGACACCAACGAAAGAACAACACAGAGATTCCAACGAATTTAGCTAAGGAGAGCAATTCTCGAAGGAATAATCAATGATCCCAGGTTGGTATGGAATACCAACGAGCTAGAAATCGATAACTTGTATTGGTAATGGAATACCAATGAACTATTGGGGAAATCGATTTCTAACCAGGTACTAAATCTCATTTAGTAACCATAAAGACGAATCACTAGGAATTATACGAAATTCTCAATATTTAGGAACTCGAGTATCAATTTTAGAAAATTAGAAACATCAAGAAGATGATGGATAAGTAGTGCACAACTTAACACTTCAAAACAACATGATTTAAGATAATTTTCCACCAAAAATCTCAAAACACAAAAACATCAGCAATTAATCAAAGAAGCAATAGACAATTTCTATAACAAGATGAGTTTAAACCAAAGAGGTCGTAATCCCCAAAAAAAATTGATTCACAAGGGTTAACAAACGTGCAGAGACAATTGTCGTCCCAAATGATTCAAACAAACATGGAATGAATATCAAAAGAACTCATCCTCTCGAGATTCATCTCTAAGAACGACGCAAGGCTAAGTTCATAAGTGAATTGACTATAGCACTTCCGGATGATCGACTAGATCATAGATTCGAAGAATGGAATTATTGTGTTCGTCGCGGATCGCAGAAACTCAAATTTCCCTCCCCCACGGGATTCCCATTCTCTCGAGCGATCGTTCACTAGAGAAAATAAGGAGACCCATGGAATCACAAGAATAATAAATTCTCTTTAGCAAATCGGAACAAGGATTAAGAATTATGCGAGATTCTCAACCACTAAGAATTCCCGAAAATCAAAGATCTGAAATCCAGAAACAAGACATAAATAAATAACTTTTTGGGTTGTTCCTGGAGTTATTTAATTTACTCAAAGAAAAGATTCAAGATAATTTCTAATCAAAAATCTTGAACTACTCAAAATCTTGGAATTGCTCAAAGGAAATCTAGAAATAAATTATCTAGAAAAATAACAAACGATTACGAAAAAATCGCAAAAATCAGAAATATTAGTATTTTGATTAACTTATTAGGAAAATTTTAATTTTAGGAATCATTTCGAATGTCGGATTGTCACATAATGGTGTTTAGGAATTTCGAACTACAACATGGCGTCCCATATCTCGTTCGAGAACATTAACGCACCCGATGGACAAGTTAACACAGGGAAGTCCTCACAATTTCTAACGTTCACGTAGAACTCGCGAAAATATAAAAAATCAATAAATCATTCGGGATGGCATAAAGGAAATAAAATTCCTTTATCAACTTACGAATAAAACAAAAATGATATCTTTTGATAATAAAGAACACGGTCGACGTATATCAAAAGAACATAAATAAAATAATCTATGAACAAGGTAAATGACATTAAGGAATTAATGACACGTACCTTGACTCAAGAAGAGGGATCACAAGAAGCGGGATGCTTTCCCTCGTTCTTGATCTTGAGTTTGGAACGCAACATTACATTTGTTGAGTTAATTTTGCACAAATGCTTGGTGACTCACACCGGCGCAACGAGGTAACAAATGAGTTATTTTAGCCCGAAGGCTTGGTGATCTAACACCGAACTAGAACTTTATAGTTGACAACAAGGGAGTAGGTTTAGTCACAAAGACATGGTATCTCCATACCGATCGACAAATGATCAATAGACCATGCTAGGTACGTAACGACGTACGAAATAATCTTAAGTAGAAATAAAAAAATATCAGGATCAAAGGCGCTTACGATGTGCGTAACGACGCACGGGCAAGATATCCAATGATCAATCAACTTCAAGGATCATAAATGATCAACAAGATAAGTGTGATACACAATAGGACAAACAGACATCGATTAGCAACTCGAGTCATAGAATGAAACAGAAGCACCACTAGAGCACACGGGCCCTTGACAGACTATAGAAACCAACCCGAAAGGGACTGTTCGATGACTATTTTAAAGGACTAAAATAGGCCACTTGAGACATAATCACCCCTCCCATAGGAGGTACACTGGGTGAACCGGCACTTGCACGGCTACGACCAACTATTTCGCTTCTTTAAGGAAAAAGGAGGAAAAAGTTAGTCTTAAGTTGAATTCAAACGATGTGAATTCAATCAAAATGGAATCGTATAGGAAGATAATCTATGATGGGTCTTAAGACTCTAACTAAAACCCTAAAGCACGATTCCCAAAAGGGGCTCAAGACAATACCATCGTCATACTATCTTACACTGTTCCGGAAAGTGGCTCTGATACCAACTGTAACGCCCCGCCTCTATACCCACTATCGTCCAGTTCATTTCAGAGAAATGTCGTAGATCATAACGGAGAATGAGGTTTGTGAAGAGTGACCGATTGTATGTTTACTCCATGTGAGGAATCCACATCAAATTTTGATACCAATTAAAATTTCGACATGACTATTCGGCATATAGGGCAACTACACAACGGCTATATGCAATCCGGAAAGCAGTATAAAATAGACAATAACAATAATATAAACATGGTATATCTCAAAGTCAGACATAGAATAATCATATCATAAAGGCGGAATAGATATGAATAAACCAAGAATGTGTACAACAAGCTAGTGGTCAACAACGATCCACTAATATATGTACCATGATCTAAATAAAAGAATATGTACACAATGATAGGTAATGTTGTAGGTACAAAAGTACATAAAGATACGGAGACAGAGTAGCAAGCTGAAAGCGGAAGATCAATCCTGCGATGAGACCCAAAGAAGCACCTAAAATGACTCGGCCTGACCCGAGTATTATTTATAAGAAAATAAACAATAAACGGATCAGTCTAGCTGTACTTATCAAATAAACTGAGATATAATGCAGGATGACATGATTCTAATAATTATATCTAATCATAAATAAATATGAAATATAGCATGTCAACACAATCAGGAAATTACAATGGAATGTCAGCACACAAATATCTCTAACTAATCTCCTAGCTAATGTAGAATGCAACTTTCAAATAATAGCACATAACAGGAAATGACAGAGGAATGCCAAACATAAATCAAATTGACGCACCTCGCATCAAAGTAAACATAAATCAAAAATCGTTTATCAAATTGATGCGCATCACGTCAAAGTAATCAAGAATCAAAAATCATTTATCAAATTGACGCGCATCGCATCAAAGTAATCAAGAGTCAGAAATCATTTATCAAATTGACGCGCAATGCGCCGAAGTGGTCAAATTGACACGCAATGCATCTAAGTGGTGAGATACGATCTCTAAGCAGCTAACCCATGTTGAGATACGATCTCTAGGTCCTACACCCATGATGAGTTACGATGTCTAGGTCCTACACCCATAAGTTTGAGCCGAAGCTCCCCACGGTGCCAGGTCGTGACCCCGGATGATGAAAATACATAAATCATAGAAAATCATAGAAAGTTGGACCGAAGTCCCATAGATGAAGGTCCTAAATTGTAAATTCCCACAAGGGTGATTTCGAACCAAACAACTATGTCGGGAGGCGGATACCAATGATCTGGGTGAGTATGAATTACACCGAGATAGTTAATATAAGAAAATAGCTAAATGTCCCATAACCACTCGCCATTCTCGAACATTTACGAACCCGTTGTTAGTTCATTCTCAAAACATCAAGAATAGTGAAAAACGGATCACATAGATCCGGGCAAATAGAAATTACTCCGGGCTAGTTAATATAAAAAATAGCGACATGTCCCATAAACACATGCTATTCTCGAATATTTATGAACTCGTAATTGGTTTCTATTCAAAAAGAGAAAATCACTACACATGTTCGAACGCACGAGTCCAAGAGTTATTTGCCGAAGTAAACGTATAAGGGGTCATAGTCCTCGGTTTTACTAAGGTAAATAAACTAAATTTCTCGCCCGATCGAGTAAACAGGATCCGTACACACTAATAGATTGGAATCCGTAGAAGGATTCGTGGTCCATTAATAATATATAAACCCTTTTATAATTTGAAGTGCCAATAAACAATAGTACGATTGCCGAGGCAAATCTATCAAGGGGAATTACGTCAAAATGACGTAAATTCAAATCATAAAGCATCAAATGTAAATTCGATAAATCAAATATACATATAGCTCGTTAGTGAATCCAATGACATTAAGAAACGATTAGAAATCACCCTGGAGCGACAGGAAACAAAGACATAAAATTAGGTGCCACAGATCAAAGTACAATCACCAAGGTGATCGATAATGCGAAATTCACATTACAACAACATACAGGAAATCAAAGGGATAATTGTTGTACTTTCGATCAACGAAGGAATCGAAATCCCAAACTATCACCCGAAGGTTCTAAACTATAACGGAATGGACTCGAAGGATATTGAGTCAATAATTCGCATTTTAATGGCACGAATAATATTAACAAGAGTATTGAATAAATTCGATATACAAATTAGAGAACATGGGCTTTAGAATGATCACTTATTCAATTCACATTGTAAACAATGTGAATAGGCCAAAAAGAATCAACATTGGAAGAATCAAATGAGAATCAAAGCTGATGAATCGAGCTGCTGGAATCTCTGAATTCGTAAAGCTGAAGTTCACAAACGAAGTCCGAACGGCCCGAGCTCCGGCCGGGAAAGAGCCTGGATGGGGGTAGACTGTGTACCGAGGTTCCTCTGGTCCACAGCAGAAAAACAGATTCAGACGTCTGAATCATTTAGGTCAGACGTCTGAACTGGGATTTTCAGAAACCAACAAGAATTTAGTTCATTTTGGCCCCCTTTCAGACGTCTGAATTATTCCGGTCAGACGTCTGAATTACAATTCAGACGTCTGAATAAAATAATTCAGACATCTGAATTGCTCTTCTGATTTTCATAATTATTTGAAGCAGGTTAGACGTCTGACCTATAATATTCAGATGTCTGGATCTTGTTCCAGAGCACAATTTGCCTTGAAAACATGTTCAAAATGATATCGACGAATGCCCGAAGGCCTATGATGTTATGCACATGTATATGAGGCTTCACAAGCTTGCTGAAACAACTTATAACACCCAAATACGTATGCACAAACATTCACACAAGAGATTAATAATGGCTACGATTATAAATTCTAAAATGGACGAATTTTCTAACCAAAGCAATCAAATACGATTCAAGCGACTTGTGAAGATTTAGAACTTTGTCAAGGGATAACGGAGCTTCACAACATCACCAAATCAAATCATAGCATATGCATCAGATCGTGTAAACAATCCTACTTATAATTTCAATTTAATGGAACATAAATACATGAAATCGGCTAAGTTACACTAACATAACCAATTCACTAGCACATGCAAACTCATATGAACACAAAATTACACTTGTACAAGCCAATGGCTTGTGGCATAGATGTGATTTCAAAAAGAACTCACCTTGGATTCATTCGGAGGAAGAACAAGCACAAACCCAAGTAAAGAAGCTTCCTTTCTTCAATTGTTCCTCTCTAATCACCATATAAACACACATGCAAACGCATGGATATTAGAACATCATAAAAATCCAAAATTGATGAGCTATGGAGGTAAAGAAGAGGATAGAGAAGCTTACCCTTGTCATAGAATTGGATTTGCATAAGAATTGAGCTCTAGATTGAAGGCCCTAGCTTAGGGAATTTCTATTTCCCATTCCCTACCTCATTTTCTATTTTCTTTGAAGTGAGAATGAACGAAGGAGGAGAGAGCTAGGTGGAGCTCTTAAGTGAATGAGCTAGGTTGGCTAACCAAGCCCTAGCTAAGGTGCCAAAATTCGAAAGCTCGGAATATACCGAAGTTTATACTTTTCGAACTCCTAAACAACGTTTTGCACTCGATGGAAGTGGTTTCGAGTGCAAATTCATTCGTATGCGAAAAGTGATATTTTGGTCATACACTCAAATGAGAAAACGACCAAATTTTACCTAACTCCGAATGTATCGACGCTTATAGACAAAAAGGTCATAAACGACGATCCGAACTCAATGGAGGTGGCCCCGAATCCTAATTTTATTGTTTGTGAAAAACGACATTTTGAGCGACACATCGGACACGACGAAATATTTAAACAAAATATTTAAATCTATTATCATCGAATGAGCGGGTTGTTACAAGGTCAGTCATGGGACTGGTGTGAGAACTAAAACAGTTATTAAATCTTTACTTCAAAAGTTGGGAAATCATGGGATCACGTCGTATAACATGGAACGGGTTTACTCCATATGAACCTCAGTTTAAATTAAAACAACGCAATGCTTTTGGGAAAAATGAAGCTATTATAAGACTCAGGTCCCATCACACAATGCAACGCAAGCCGAAGGATAGTGTTTTCCCTTATAATAGCCAAACTTGCTTGATACGCTTAAAACAAATCATTTTGATATAACTATAAGTGTGTAGGCATTAAAAACAACTTCAATATAAATGTATCAATCATAGACGGCATGGGTACCATATATCATGTTGCCATACTAGTTATATAATCAAAACCGCATGATATCATATTGGAATTTGGATTTCCATCATGAACCAAGGCAAGGGATCGTCCTTTCCGAATTCGAGACACTATAGCCCGTACCATAGGCTCAGCCGCAACTGCACCTTGGAGCGCCAGGGCCGGTCCACACATACTTTAGTGGATTAGTAATTCCTGAACAATACGTTTCCCTGCCCTATGGGGCATAAAATCTGAGCCATTAGGGACTCAATATCCGAGGTACCTCTCTTTCCATCATCCACATAAGTAAAAATTTCTGGGCTTTATACCATGACACCACTTCTAGCTAGAAAGAAACGCATGTCCTCCCTTGGGTCCTTCTCCCGTTTCTGGTTCATACCGGGGTGTGAGGCTAGCGACGTAACGCTATACACAAAGTTATGCTAATTAAATCTGTGCTTTGATCATCAACCACAAGACTCTGCTTTTCAACAAAAGCCTTGATCATTTGCATATTGGCATGCGACACTGACAATTCACGCCATACAACTGATGTCTATCAATATATAACCTCTAAGCTCGTACATCTCAGAGAAGAGTGTTAAGCAAGAGAATAAATTCTTAGCCACCAAACAGAATGAAATCAATATATATTTAATAGAAATCAATTAGCACAGAATGAAATCCAATGTCAGACACACATCCATTTACAAGTCCGTTTTAGGTCTGAATGAAACCGGAGGCACCTTATTCCTTGTCCCATATGTCCAATACAGGAGAGAGGTCCTCGCATATCTGTCGATACCCAAGTACGTCTAAACGATAACCACTTATTACCTTGTCTTGGGTGTACAGCCCAATTAAGACATCAGTAATCATCCAAACGATGTGAAGAACTCCGGTCTTCAACCACCGTCTTCATCGCCGACTTTTAGTCGTTGTATTAATCACTCAGAATGGGTTAAACCTGGTCGTTCTGAATAAATCGCATGTTTTATAATCAATAATAAAGTGCTATAAAAACACATCCTACGCCTCATTCTAATTTAGAATATTCTTTTTTTCCAATATTCGTATTTTTAGGGAAAGGTTCCTATTAATTTTATCAAAGATAAATTCTTTAGTCTTCCTTCGTATATTAATTTCAAAAAAATTTATTTTATCCTTTATCAATTCTAAACCAAATTAAGGTTTATTAACTAGTCGGGATTAGCGAACCTTACTGCAGTAATCATTTATTTATTAATCCCAATCCCAACCTATTTTTCCCATGGAGCAAAACTGGTAGCACTCCATATCTATCACCCATTGTGTTATCGGTAAAATTAATTACCATTTCATGTTCAAATCTAATTAAAGATTTTACTATCGCCTGGAGTAAAACTGGTAGTACTCCATTCTCGATCATTTCAAGAATTCAATAAATTTAGTTATCTCATTCCCATTTCAATCTAATTAAAAATTTATTAAAACTCCAATTTGGTTTTAATATCAAAAATCATTACTTAATGAATATTCAAAATTAAGAAATTAATCTTATCTTTAACTGGGTTAAAGAACCAATGTCATTTAAAACACAGTTCATGATAAATCCAAAATCATTTTCCATCAAATGGATTCTACACGGAAATCATAACAGTACATAATCGATATAAATTCCCGTGTCAGACTAGTAATATAAATGGAATTGCGGCAAAGCCTTTTAAATTCCATATATAGTAACGGTCTTCATTCACAGAAGCTTATCTCGATTATTACTGAATCGAATTCCATTCAATTCCAATTAAATATATTAAATTGGAAAACTTTACTTTTGAAAATTTCCATTAAATCTTAATAAAAAGATTTATAAATTCCAAATCATATCTTCATTCTTAATCGGGTTAAAGAACGAATGTCGTTAAAAACACAGTTCACAATAAACTCAATTCACATTTCATTTTATTCCAATTACTAAATATAATTGGAAACTCTAATAATCTTAATTGAAGGATTTATTCTTTTCATACGGGGTTTAAGAACAATGTTATTTAAGACACCATTCACGACAAACCCAAAATCCAATTTATTTTATTCAAAAACATTGGATTATTATTCTAGGTAATAACTAGTTCATCTCGATAAAAATATATTTCTATCTTTTCAAATATGGAATTTTTCATCCAAAATCTTTCCAAATCACTTGTTATGATTTTACATAATTTTCTCATATTTTTAATAATTTTATCAAGGCCCGTACAGTCGGTTTACAATAACGGCCAAAAAACTGCATCCATAGCGACCTTTTTCAAATTTGATTTGGACATAATTCCAAATCCAACCGTTAGATTTTAAATCTCTTATATTCATTAGAAAGCTCTTTTCGGTACGAACCTAACAGTTCCAGTTTTAGGAGAATCCGATGGTCGGATCTCCCGTTACATCAATTTGAAGTTAATGGTCGAAATTCGCGAACGGTCGCTGCGCAACGCGTTCTATTCAGGCCAGTATATATATATATATATATATATATATATATATGTATATGTATATATATATATATATCATCGATTTCATTTAAAACGTATTTTATAAATCGTTTTAAATTTGTTTTAAAAATGATTCCAACTTCATTTTCAATTTTAAATCAAAATTGAATATTCTATATCATTAATATATAAATGATAATATTTTCAAAATATCAGATTTTGAAATAATTTCCTTTTCAATATTCATTATTAAAATGAATAAAATCGATATAAATATCGTCCGCGTCAAAATGGAGCATAACTAATCAACACGGCTCCATACATTTCAATATTTTCGTGTCCATCCAAAATCGGACATCAAAATCATATTTTAATCCTTTATTGAATATTATTTTAAAATATTCGTTATTTCAAAATATTCGTTATTTCTGAATTGGAATCAGACATAGTCAATTACCATGTAATGTTATTTATATGGATTTCATACAACACATGTATACAACATCAATGATAAACAATCAACCATCATCCAGAGTGCATTACACAACTTCATAAGCATTAAATATAAATAATTAATGCTTACAACAGTCTGTCAATCAATCGATTGACATACAACTAAAAAATTGGGATTAGTGTACATCAAATATCATCCCAATACCCGTGTGGGGTTTCAACCAACAAATACTGAATATTATTTGTGCAGTTGGGCGATGTGTAAAATTTATCATCCCAATCAATATCAGTAAAATGGCGGTACATAAACAAATCGTCCGATTTGTAAATGAATATTTATTTTCACTCCAGGATAATTTTATGCCATTCACATATACGTTAAAAAATATATTTTTAATGATAAAATATTTTATTCAACACATGAATATTATATACAGTGCATTCATTCAATAAAAATGATATTTTTACTGTTCTAACATTTTATTCAACACATGAATATTTTGTATATTTCATTTATACAATAAAAATGATATTTTTATTATTCAAATATTTTATTCACAATCATTTCACAATTGGTCCAAATTTCCATAATACAATCCAAACAAACAACCATGGTTTGTATAATAAATAGTGTCGGGTGCTACTAAGCACCGTCTGCATCCTAGTATATATTTAACTGTAAATAAATTTGAGTGAGAAAGAGTTCTCACCTTTGGTTTCCACTCCACCAGTTCTTAATTGAATGGTTTGGATTATGTTCGCTTCCAGTCGGTTCCATCGCAATCCGTTTTCAAGCGGTTTATATTAAAAATCACATTTTTAATATAGTGCTATATATGTATAAAAATTACATTTCTAAAAAAACACTTTACATTTAAAAAAAATCCGATTTTTAAATAATGCTATTTATATATTTAAAACAATGATATTTATAAAACAATGATTTTTATTTAACAATGATTTTTATAAAACAATGATTTTTATAAAACAATGATTTTTATACAACAATGATTTTTATACAATAATGATTTTTATAAAACAATGATTTTTTTTCAACAATGATTTTTATTCTTTGTATACCATTTAAATTAAATAAAAAAAGTAATTTATTAATTAAACAATGTTATTTCTATTTTAAAATCACATTTTTATCACAACGCTATATAGATAAAAATCACATTTTTATTCGATGTTCTTATATTTTTAAAACTGAAAATAAAAAAAATGCTAATTCATTTTTAAAAAAGTCACATTTTTAAATCATCGTTATTTCATATATTTAAAAATCATATTTTTAAATCAAAGCTATATACATAGAAATCATATTTTTATCTTCCTATTTCTGTTTTAAAAACAATGCTAATTTTATTTTTAAAAACAATGCTAATATTATTTTTAAAAACAATGCTAATTTTATTTTTTAAAACAATGCTAATTTTATTATTTTAAAAAAATGCTAATTTTATTAAAAAAAAAACAGATATGAAAATCAATGCTTTATATATATAAAAAAAACTGGTTTTTAAACAATGCTTTATATTTAAATTTCATATTTTTATTAAATATTATTTAGGCTAAATTATCATTAAAAATTTGGATCCAAGGCATGCTGTTCTTCCTCTTCAACGTCCAGGTACTCATCGCGAAGCCAAACCCGTTCGAAGAACTAGGGTTCCCATCCAGCTCCAACATGAAGCGTCGGAGCCAGATCAATGACCACCCCTCCAACCGCCGCGGTCTCCTCCACCTGCGCGCCAAAAACGGTGCAACTCGCACCCTCCTACCCTTGGAAATCACGACTGAACAGTGGGCCTTTGAGCCCCAAAATCGAACGCCATTTTCCATAATTTCTGATCATAACTGTATGGGATGAAAGCCCTCGAAGTCCTCCACCATTTTCTCTTTAGAACCCTTAGCTAATTCAGTGCAGTTTAGGTGCGATTTACGATTTCTTTTAGGAGCTCTACGACCATTGATTCTGAACGGTGGCACTGGGTTTTATTGGCTAGGGTTTAATATTTTAGTGTATTTATAGAGAATTTTATATTATATTTTATATTATTTAATTCCATAAAAGTAGGGTTTTGCATCCGAACTCCAAACGAGACCCAACGAATGTTGCCCTTAGCCAAATACCCCCATTCTGGACACAATGGGATATGTCCTGCAAGCTGATTCGACTGTTACGATCAGTTTTCATCAAAATTACAATATAACTCAATTTAAATTGAATTTGAACGTACAATTTAATTTACCGGGGCCACATACTGACTCCAAAAATTACAGAAAAATTATATCTAGCTATGTTTTAACGATACGGTCCTAACAAAACTAATTTCTTCGAATTTGGAGACCTTTTGAAAAATGGTCAATTTCCAGTCAATTAAATTCAGACTGAATTTACCAAACACATTTAAATTCACCACGCTCACAAATTGATTCCAAAAATTATGAAAATTGGAATTTAGCAATAATTTGACATTCCGGATCCAACAAAAGTGGTTTCGTCGAAAAAGGAGGTCGTTTGCAAAATGTCTATTTTTAAGGGCCATATATATTAAAATATATATAAATTCTATAGCGACTTTTCTGAATTTTAAACTGGACATAACTTTTAATTTATAAAGTGAAATCTCAGTTTCTTACATTCTTTAGAAAGATATTATTAATCTAATTCAAATATTTCTTGTTTCGTCCAATTCTGATTTAAAACGAATTCTATATATTTAATTGAAATCGAAAATTGAATTTTCAAACTACCGCGCCATTTCAGGCTCGTTTTATAATTAAAATAAATTTATACGTTCTAACTTCATTTTAAATAAAAAATTTAGTCATTATTATTTAAAATAAATCATTTAAATATTCAAAATTCATTAAAATTGCTAAATTAAAAATTTTAAATTGGTTCTGAAAATCCGGGTTGTTACAATCTCCCCCACTTAAAATCTTTTCGTCCTCGAAAAGGAACGGAGCTGAAAGTTGTTTGACCAACCAACTCAACTTTCATTCTGGCTTTCATTCTTCAACTTTCCAGTTTCTAAGAATTTTCTAATTTCTCAAAAATTTGGCTAACACCCTAAATTTTCGAAAAAATTCACCATAACCTCCTTTGTACGGGGAGACCTTTAAAACCGCAACTAGCCTCATAGGGGCCACACCAATCCAAAAGAAAAAAGAAAAAGCCAAGCGGCTAGCCAATCGGCTCATAAAATCATCCAAACCCAATAAAATAGTAAACATATACCTATTTGTCGAGCATACAATTTTATTCCTTTTCTTAGCTTCCATGCTATGACATGTTCAATGTATATACATAAACATATATGCAATTTCAATCAATTTTCAATTCAGTTGAATATTTGATTTAGTTTTCTAAATTTACCTTTTATTCTCTTATTGGTTTTATCATTCCAATATTATTAATTAGTTAAACTAATAATTATCCATACAACCAGCAATCAATTAGTTGATTAGCTTTTCAAACACATAACTTTAATACATTGTCAAAAATCATATTTTTAGCGCCAAATCACAACAACAAATTCCAACTATGTTTTGGTTCTCACACCAGTCAACTGGAAACATATAGATATCTCACTTTCGAAACTCGAACATAAATGCTGATGATGTCTAGACTATCATCAGAATCTTCTCTGGGCAACTAGGGTGTGATTCTATATCTACCCAGTATATTTGAGACTTCGAATATACGTTCATGACACGTATATGCAAAATCTTTATATACTCGATTGTCCAAAATAAATATAAAATAAAATACTCAAATACGTATAATAAGATAAAATTTTCAAAACTAAATTTGTTTTTTAATAAATAACACACTTCAAACTCATTCTAGGATGCTACCGATCCAATCTCTAATGAGTTATTCTTATAGGATGTTACTGATCCTATCTCTGATGAATTCTTTCGTTCGGTTCTAACGTGTCTTGTTCTCGAGTTCTATAAACCAAAGCTCTGATACCACGCTGAAACGACCCAAACTTCCCCTTGTGGGAAAGCCCAGATTGCTTTGAGAACACGACACATCAGAACACAAACAACAGAACATTTTATTGTTATTACAACAATTTACATCAGAGTACAAGAATATTCCATAGTACGAATAAATATTACACATTGGAAATACAATATCAGAAATTTAAAATTACAATGCAGCGGAAAATAATACATAACACAACTGAAATAAATACACGAATACAGAGCTTTCCGAATATAGCTTCAGTTGTAAATCCAGGATCCTGTATAAAGAAATGTCTGCAAAAACAAAACTACTCGCTGCACATTTGGAAAATAGGGGCACCCAGAGTTTAGGTTAAAACACTAAACTCCAGGTCAGTCATGGGACTGGTGTGAGAAGTAAAACAGTTATTAAATCTTTACTTTAAAAGTTGGGAAATCATGGGACCACGCCGTATAACACGGAACAGGTTTACTCCACATGAACCTAAGTTTAAATTAAAACAACGCAATGCTTTATGGAAAAATGAAGCTATTATAAGACTCAGGTCCCATCACACAATGCAACGCAAGCCGAAGGATAGAGTTTTCCCTTATAATAGCCAAACATGCTTGATATGCTTAAAAAAAATCATTTTGATATAACTATAAGTGTGTAGCATTAAAAACAACTTCAAATATAAATGTATCAATCATAGAGAACATGGGTACCATATATCATGTCACCATACTAGTTCTACTGATGTCGTATTGGAAGTTGGGTTTCCATCATAAACCAAGGCAAGGGATCGTTCTTACCGAATTCGAGACACTCTGGCCCGTGCCTCAGGCTCAGCCGCAACTACACCTTGGAGTACCAGGCCGGTCCACACATACTTTAGTGGATTAGTAATTCCTGAACAATACGTTTCCCTGCCCTATGGGGCATAAAAATCCGAGCCACTAGGGACTCAATATCTGAGGTACCTCGCTTTCCATCATCCACATAAGTAAAAATGTCTGGGCTCCATACCATGACACCACTTCTAGCTAGAAAGAAACGCATGTCCTCCCTGGGGTCCTTCTCTCGTTTTTGGTTCATACCGGGGGTGTGAGGCTCGCGAAGTAACGCTATACACAAAGCTAAGCTAATTAAAGTTGTGCTTTGATCATCAACCACAAGACTCTGCTTTTCAACAAAAGCCTTGTTCATTTGCATCTTGGCATGCCACACTGACAATTCATGCCATACAACTGATGTCTATCAATATATAACCTCTAAGCTTGTACGTCTTAGAGAAGGGTGTTAAGCAAGAGAATAAATTCTCCACCACCAAACAGATATATATTTAATAGAAATCAATTAGCACATAATGAAATCCAATGTCAAACACACATCCATTTCCAAGTCCGTTCTAGGTCTAAACGAAACCGGAGGCACCTTATTCCTCGTCCCATATGTCCAATACAGGAGAGAGGTCCTCGCATATCCGTTGATCTCTAAGTACGTCTGAACGATCACCACTTATTACCTTGTCTTGGGTGTACAGCCCAATCAAGATATCGGTAATCATCCAAGCGATGTGAAGAATTCTGGTCTTCAACCACTGTCTTCATCGTCGACTTTTAGTCGTCGTATTAATTATTCAGAATGGGTTAAACCTGGTCTTTCCGAATAACTCGCGTATATTATAATCAATAATAAGTTGCTATAAAATCACATCATACGCCTCATTCCAATTTAGAATATTCTTTTATTCCAATATTCATATTTTTAGGGAAAGGTTCCTTTTAATTTTATCAAAGATAAATTCTTTTAAATCTATTCTTTAGTCTTCCTTTGTATATCAATTTCAAAAGATTTTATTTTATCCTTTATCAATTCTAAATCAAATTAAGGTTTATTAACTAGTCGTGATTAGTGAACCATGCTGCAGTAATCATTTATTTATTAATCCCAATCCCAACCTATTCTTCCTATGGAGAAAAACTGGTAGCACTCCATATCTAACACCCATTGTGTTATCGGTAAAATTAATTACCATTTCACATTCAAATCTAATTAAAGATTTTACTATCGCTTGGAGTAAAACTGGTGGTACTCCATTCTCGATCATTTCAAGAATTCGATAAATTTAGTTATCTCATTCCCATTTCAATCTAATTAAAAATTTATTAAAACTCCAATTTGGTTTTAACCTCAAAAATCATTACTTAATGATTATTCAAATTTAAGAAATTAATCTTATCTTTAACTGGGTTAAAGAACCAATGTCATTTAAAACAAAGTCCACGATAAACCCAAAATCATTTTCGATCAAAATGGAATCTACACGGAAATCATAACAGTACATAATCGAAATAAATTTCCGCGTCAGATTAATAATATAAATGGAATAGCGGCAAAGACTTTTAAATTCCATATATAGTAACGGTCTTCATTCACAGAAGCTCATCTCGATAATTACCGAATCGAATTCCATTCAATTCCAATTTAATATATTAAATTGGAAAACTTTACTTTGGAAAATTTCCATTAAATCTTAATAAAAAGATTTATAAATTCCAAATAATATCTTCACTGTTAATTGGGTTAAAGAACGAATGTCGTTAAAAACACAGTTCACAATAAACCCAATTCACATTTCATTTTATTCCAATTACTAAATATAATTGGAAACTCTAATAATCTTAATTGAAGGATTTATTCTTTTCATACGGGGTTTAAGAACAATGTTATTTAAGACACCATTCACGACAAACCCAAAATCCAATTTATTTTATTCAAAAACATTGGATTATTATTCTAGGTAATAACTAGTACATCTCGATAAAAATATATTTTTACCTTTTCAAATATAGAATTTTCATCCAAAATCTTTCCAAATCACTTATTATGATTTTACATAATTTTCCCATATTTTTAATAATTTTATCAAGGCCCATATAGTCGGTTTCCAAAAACGGCCACCGAACTGCATCCATAGCGACCTTTTTCAAATATTATTTGGACATAATTCCAAATCCAACCGTTAGATTTCAAATATCTTATATTCATTGGAAAGATCTTTCGGTTCGATCCCAACGGTTCCGGTTTTAGGAGAATCCGACGGTCGGATCTCCCGTTAAATCAATTTGAAGTTAATGGTCGAAATTCGCGAACGGTCGCTGCGCGGCGCATTCTATTCAGGCCATTATATATATATATATATATTTCGTCAATTTCATTTAAAACGTATTTTATAAATCGTTTTATATTCGTTTTAAAAACGATTCCAACTTCATTTTCAATTTTAAATCGAAATTGAATATTCTATATCATTAATATATAAATGATAATATTTTCAAAATATTAGATTTTGAAATAATTTCCTTTTCGATATTGATTATAAAAATGAATAAAATCGATATAAATATCGTTTGCGTCAATATGGCGCATAACCAATCAACACGGCTCCATACATTTCAATATTTTCGTGTCCATCCAAAATCGGACATCAAAATTGGATTTTAATCCTTTACTGAATATTATTTTAAAATATTACTTATTTTAAAATATTCCTTATTTTAAAATATTCATTATTTCTGAATTGGAATCAGACACAGTCAATTACCATATAATGTTATTTATATGGATTTCATATAACACATGTCTACAACATCAATGATAAGCAATCAACCCTCATCCAGAGTACATTACACAACTGCATAAGCATTAAATATAAATAATTAACGCTTACAACAGTCTTTTAACCAATCGATTAACATACAACTAAACAATTGGGATTAGTGTACGTCAAATATCGTCCCAATACCTATGTGGGGTTTCAACCAACAAATACTAAATATTAATTATGCAGTTGGGCGATGTGTAAAATTTGTCATCCCAATCAATATCAATAAAATGGGTTTGTAAATGAATATTTATTTTCACTTTAGGATAATTTTATGCTGTTCACATATACGTCAAAAATTATATTTTTAACGATAAAAGATTTTATTCAACACATGAGCATTTTATACAATTCATTCATTCAATAAAAATGAATTTTTATTGTTCTAACATTTTATTCAACACATGAATATTTTGTATATTTCATTTATACAATAAAAATGATATTTTTATTATTCAAATATTTTATTCATAATCAACTCACAATCAGTCCAAATTTCAACAATACAATCCAAACAAACAACCATGGTATGTACAATAAATGGTGTCGGGTGCTACTAAGCACCGTCTGCATCCTAGTATATATATAACTGTAAATAAATTTGAGTGAGAAAGAGTTCTCACCTTTGGTTTCCACTCCGCCAGTTCTTAATTGAACGGTTTGAATTCTGTTCGCTTCCAGTCGGTTCCATCGCAATCTGGTTTCAAGCGGTTTATATTAAAAATCACATTTTTAATACAGTGCTATATATGTATAAAAATTACATTTATAAAACAATACTTCTCATTTTAAAAAAAAAATCTAATTTTTAAATAATGCTATTTATATATTTAAAAAAATGATATTTATGAAACAATGATTTTTATTTAACAAGGGTTTTTATATAACAATGATTTTTATACAATAATGATTTTTATAAAACAATGATTTTTATATAACAATGTTTTTTATACAATAATGATTTTTATAAAACAATGATTTTTATTCAACAATGATTTTTATACAACAATGATTTTTATTCTTTGTAAACCATTTAAATTAAATAAAAAAAGTCATTTATTAATTAAGCAGTGCTATTTCTATTTAAAAATCACATTTTTATCACAACCCTATATAGATAAAAATCACATTTTTATTCGATGTTCTCATATTTTTAAAACTAAAAATAAAACAATGCTAATTCATTTTTAAAAAAATCGCATTTTTAAATCATCGCTATTTCATATATTTAAAAATCATATTTTTAAATCAAAGCTATATACATAGAAATCATATTTTTATCTTCCATTTCTATTTTAAAAACAATGCTTATTTTATTTTTAAAAACATGCTAATTTTATTTTTTTAAAACAATGCTAATTTTATTTTTAAATACATTGCTAATTTTATTTTTAAAAACAATGCTAATTTTATTTTTAAAAACACTAACTTGAAAATCAATGCTTTATATATATAAAAACTGGTTTTTAAACAATGCTTTATATTTAAATTTCAGATTTTAGTTAAATATTATTTAGGCTAAATTATCATTACCGTTCAGATTTGGATCCAAGGCATGTTGTTCTTCCTCTTCAACGTCCAGGTACCCATCGCGAAGCCGAACCCATTCGAAGAACTAGGGTTCCCGTCCATCTCCAACATGAAGCGTCGGAGCCAGATCAATGACCACCCCTCCAACCGCTGCGGTCTCCTCCACCTGTGCGCCAAAAATGGTGCAACTCGCACCCCTCCTCCCCTTGGAAATCGCGTCTGAACAGTGGGCCTTTGAGCCACAAAATCGAATGCTATTCTCCATAATTTCTAATTATAACCGTATGGGATGAAAGCCCTCGAAGTCCTCCACTATTTTCGCTTTAGATCCCTTAGCTAATTCTGTGTAGTTTAGGTGCGATTTACAATTTCTTTTGGGAGCTCTACGGCCATTGATTATGAATGGTGGCGGCTGTGTTTTATTGGATAGGGTTTAATATTTTAGTGTATTTATAGAGAATTTTATATTATATTTTATATTATTTAATACCATAAAAGTAGGGTTTTGCATCCGAACTCCAAACGAGACCCAACAAATGTCGCCCTTAGCCAAATACCCCCATTCCGGACACAATGGGATATGTCCTATAATCCGATTCCACTGTTACGATCAGTTTTTATCAAAATTAAAATATAACACAATTTAAATTGAATTTAAACGTACTTTTTAATTTACCGGGGCCACATACTAACTCCAAAAATTACAAAAAAATTATATCTAGCTATGTTTTGACGATACGGTCCTAACAAAACTAATTTCATGGAATTTGGTGACTGTTTGAAAAATGGTCAATTTCCAGTCGATTAAATTCAAATTGAATTTACCAAACACTTTTAAATTCACCACGATCACATATTTATTCCAAAAATTATGAAAATTGGAATCTAGCAATAATTTGACATTCCAGATCCAACAAAAGTGGTTTCGTTGAAAACGGAGGTCGTTTGCAAAATGGCTATTTTTAAGGGCCATATATATATATATTAATATATATAAATCCTATAGCGACTTTTTTGAATTTTAAACTGGACATAACTTTTAATTTATAAAGTGAAATCTCAGTTTCTTACATTCGTTAGAAAGATATTATTAATCAGATTAAATATTTCTTGTTTCGTCCAATTCTGATTTAAAATGAATTCTATATATTCAATTGAAATCTAAAATTGAATTTTCAAACTACCGCGCCGTTTCAGTCTCGTTTTATAATTAAAATTAATTTATACGTTCTAACTTCATTTTAAATAAATTTTTTAGTCTTTATTATTTGAAATAAATTATTTTAAATATTCAAAATTCATTAAAATTGCTAAATTAAAAATTTTAAATTGGTTCTGAAAATCCGGGTTGTTACATAAAATACTACCTACAAGAGAAATAACTGCTGTAAAAGTTTTTTTACAACCACTAAAAGCAATTTTAAATTTATCTTTTACAACTGTTACAAGCAGTTTTAAGAAGATTTTTTACAACCGTCATAACCTACTGTAAAAGAATCATGATCTATTACAACTATGGCTATAAAGACTAACGGGTGCCAGTTGTAATAGACCTATAACAATTGCTTTAGGAAATTGTGAAAAGGTATTTTTGCTGTAGTGAGTTGTCCTTAGAATCGTGAACATCACCATCTACGTTAGATAACTACAAATCTTGGGTAATGGCCTATAAGTTTTAGTTTATTTATGAATATTCAATTCAATTTAAATTTTTAATTAATTGCCTTCAAAAATAAAATTATCCATCTCTAAATAATAATTAATGGTATAAAATTTATTTTTAATCTGTTTACATTAGAAATAGTGCGATGGAAAAATGAAAATATAACCAAAACTAAAAATTTTGGTTTTATCTTGTATGGAACAACAAGTTGTTAGAAGATTATAATATATTTTTTGCTATCAAACATCATTTTAATTTGTAAAAATAAATTATATTGGAATATAATAAGTATTTAACAGGTAAAAAAATTTGAATTTGGAAAACATAATAAAGTGTGAAGTGACTGCAAGTAAGCAAATAGGTACGTATAGCCTTATACTTCAAAATGCATTAAACAACTCAGTACTACGAAGGCTTGAATTTGATGGATAAAGTAATTAGATAATAGAGGAAAAGTAAAACATATTTTTAAATTTTAGGATTGAAGTTAAATAATTTGGAACCTTAAGTGAAATGGTAAACTTAGGTGTTAAGCCCAACTTTTCCCCCATGGTCTTACATACTATGTACTTAGTTGATTATGAAAATATGTAGAGTGAAAAGAGCATTTTAAACTTCTCTTATTTTGATATAAAATAGAAATAGGTAAACCTTTTTATATAAACATACACTATTCCACAATCCTACTTCATCCTTTGTAGTTTTTTTCCAACATAATCTTTTTCGTTCGAACTTTTCAGAAGTAAAAGATCATCTTTTGAATAAGAAAAAAATTTAGCTTAGGTTTGCAATAATTGGAAGGAGATAAGAATCACTAACTCTTACCTATTTGTTTTAGAAAATAAATAAATGAATTTTGCTCAAGATTTTTTTATGAAGTACGCATATTGAATATTTTTATGTTATGCTTGTTCAGGATAATATGATTGATAATTAAAATTTTCAATCATTAACTTTGAGAGATCTACTTTGGAAAAAATAATTGTTTGGCGTGTTGGAAAACTTAATATGTACATGTGAAAGTTACAAGTTTCATCTTCTTGAATCTGTTCTTCATCCTATCAAAACAATAACACATTTCCAACTTCTTTTCAGTATCCGTGAGCTCCATAATTGTTGTGTATTAGTGAGAAGTTCCAACTAGAGAGTCATGTTAACGATACTTTTCGCTAACACCGGAGATAAGTCTGACAAGGTGACCAAAGAAGAAAAAAAGATTATTTGACTCTCCCCAGCTTGGGTTGATTCACCGCTTCCCAGACGTCAAAAACCTCAAACTCGAAGGTTCATCATTCTACTCTCAAGAGGTGAATGTCACATTTTTGTAATTCATGGATCAACAACCCTCTTGGGAGAGAAGTTTCCGTGGGAAGAGAGCGTCGGGCTTTTGAAGCCTTACTAGCCAGCGTTATGGTATTCCGGTAATTCTGTAGCGTAACAGAATACATGCAGAAATACGTTGAAGAACAACATATCATGCAAAAGAAACAAAATACACACAATTTATAGTGGTTCGGTTCGATTTGAACCTACATTCACTTTATGGATTTTGATGATTTTATTCAAGGAGGAGGTTACACAGGAGATCTCCAGATTGATTTACAAATTAGGGATTCTCTCCCCTAAAATATGAATTTTGAGTGTGACCCATGAGGTCTGATTTATAGTGAATTTGGAGTCCCTTTTGTTATTAGGCCGTTGGGCCTGTAGGGGTCTTTGCTGACCACCTTTTCCTTTGCCCTTGAATGTCCCTGCCTTCAGTCGCTTAGTCACGCTTGTCATGGCTCTCGTAGTGCAGGTCTCGGTTAGCTGGTAGCCTCCTTGAGATTGGAATGATCTTGCTGCTGTAGCAGGCTTTCGGAAGGTGCTATGAGTTTCTGGTTGTATGCTCTCGATCGTAGATTGTTGGGTATAGGTTTCTGGCTTTCCCTCGAATACTTAGAGGAGCATGTCCTCATTATGTAAGTGGACCGCTCGTACCCCTCCGGTGTTTCGGTTTACCTTTCGGTGGGATTTCCAAGTATAGCTTGATCTTCCAGAAGGTTGCTCCTGATTACTCATTCGTCACTTCATCAATATGTCCATTCGGTATTTATATGACAGGTGTTTCGGAAACTAGATTTAGATGTGCTTCTAGCTTAATTCTTTTGGCGTTTTAACCTCTTGGATGGCCTTTCGCTGCAGGACCCTTTGTCGGGTTAACGCTATCGGAAGGCTCCCGTCGATCCGACCATGTCGGATGGACCCTGCTGGCTAGATCTTTTAGCTTCTATGGTCCTTTCTCTTTGATATGTCTTGGATGATGTCGCTTTAGGGATCTTTCTCCCTAATTTTGATTCTTCCTAGCATTTGTTCTTATTTCTTGAAGGATTTTCATGTACTTGCGGTCATCTGATACCCCTTCTCTATCAGCCTATTTCATCGTTAATTCTGGTAGTAACATTTACCCCTAGTGAAGGGGTGTTTTCGACTTTCCAAGTCAAATTCTTTGTCCTTTGCAAGGTATCATTCTCTATCATTTGATTTCCCTCAACCGAGGCGCTGATTGGCCTCTCTTTGTGTGGTCCATATTTAACTATGAATTCTGAATACAAAAATTATTCTTTTTTTTCATACTTAAATATATGCCTATTCTCAACAAAGTTACATGCTATACTTAAGTACATGCAGTAGTCAAATAGAGAGTTACATTTAGTACAGTCCAAAATAAAACATATACGAACATTGCCCACACAGGAGCCAAATTCGTTCCATGCAAACTAAAGAAAGCATTTAAAGCGAGTTAAACCACATCATCTACTTGCTTTGCGTTCGGCCGCCAAAGCTACCGTCCAGCGAGTCGGCGAACTCCCAACGATCAACTTCTTTCGAAGGGTGATCAACATTAAAGCTCCACCCCGCTCTGTGCATCAAAGGTGACATACCAGAAGATACAACCACCTCCTTGCTCTTGTTGGACTTTCGTGCCATTCCCACGCCGTCATTAAGACCCACATTTTCAAGCACCATGTCAATAACATTAACCCTCTTATCACCATCCTCAAAACTGAATACTTCCTCTTCATCTTCGTCTGATTGTTCCTCCTCTCCCTTATTGAGAATTGAAAGAGCCGCAAATGGATTTGAAGAAGATGCCCCACCACCAGAACTACCAGTAACCCTCATCCTTCTTTTTGGTTTCCAAACCTTCAGAAACCATCCCTATCTCTTTTAAACACCCAATTCTTAAAATTGGCTGGTTCAAAAGGATCGTTTGGATTCCTTGAAATTTTTCTAACTTCGATTTCATGATACGTGGTCCTGGTTAAAAGCCTTATCAATGATGGAATATACACGGGAGGTGGGACTCCTATTTCCACCCTAAGATATGAAAAGTCAGCTGCGCTCCATGCATCTTCTTGCATTCTTAAAACCCTTCCTACTTTCGACAACATGACTTTCACCATCTCAAGATTCCAAAACACAGTGGGAAGGTTCATTAAGGTAATCGAATGAGTAATCTCTTGTTTCGGTCTTGAAGAACCAAAGCTGAGACTCCATGACTGAATATGCAGAGTGCCCCTGTCATTTGAAATAGAGTAGAATTCCCCCCTAAAGAAATTACTTCGAAATTTAGCAATAAAGACGTTCCCGAACTTCTTGACCGTCCATTCCCAAGAATGCAGATAACCGAACTCCTTCCTCAAAGCCTGCTCGATGAGATTGATGGAGAATTGACCCGAGAAAATTGAGACAATTGCCGAAGAACTGAAGCGCTGCAGATCACCGTCAAGAACAAATGGTGACATATTGACCTCATTTCCAGTTGCCATGCTTTCGTTATTTGAAGATAAAGAACTAGAGCATTGAAGTCCCTTATGCTCTTTCTTTATATATTTGAAACAAATAATCGGTTTCCTACAATCCTTGATCAAATGGTTAGAATCTCCGCATCGGAAGCGTCATTTTACGTGATTTGATCTCGCTTAGAGCTTCAGAATACGAAGAGACCATAGGAGCAGACAATGATGATTTGTTTACCTTGGTCTTAGGAGCAGGATTTTTTTTAATAATATTCATTTGCTAAGAGTATGTTTCGTATATCCTCGTAAAGCGTCACATATACTTAGTGTGATTAATTGTACCTAGCATGTTGAATATGAGATGTCTATAGCATTTACTTATGTTTTGTACATTATAATAATTATTCAATAAGTTTGCATATTAAACTGATAAATGTACTAGTTTAAGATGCTTCCGGAAGCAAGTTAGCAGGCCATAAACTTGTGCCCAATAATGTCGAGAGTGTGTTTCCAAGTCAGATACTAGTCAGTAAGTGGGTTGGACCACCTCATCTTGTTTAGTTTCGAGCGTTAGAATTGATCTGGACTCTGGTATTGATAGAAGATCAGGAATTCCTTTTGATATTTGAAGAGAGATGAATTAACCCAGATTCAGGTGTTCATGGATAGAAGACTGGAACCTACTCCAGTATTTAACAGAAGTCCCAAACCTAACCCAGATTCGGGTATTTATAGATAGAAGACCGGAACCTCCTCCGGTATTTAACAGAAGTCCCGAACCTAACCCAAATTCGGGTATTTATAGATTGAAGACAGGAACCTCCTCCATTGTTTAATAGAATTCCCGAACCTAACCCAGATTCTGGTATTTATAGATAGAGGACCATAACCTCTTCCGGTATTTAACAAAAGTCCTGAACCTAACCCAGATTTGGGTATTTATAGATAGAAGACTGGAACCTCCTTCGGTATTAAACAGAAGTCCCGAACCTAACCCTGATTCGGGTATTTATAGATAGAGGACCGGAACCTCCTTCCGGTATTTAATCTTTGTTTTGAGTCACCGTTTCGGTCTTTTGAGCCACTCCCTGGGATTTTGTTTTGGTTTGCAAGTTACTTCTAAGAGCTTTGATTGGACATTTCGGCTTTGTTCTTTTGAGTATGGGTTGCGTGTGCTTTTGAATGCTCTCTTCGAGCTTCCTGTTCCCTTCTATAGGATGATATTTGAGTAGAGAATGTACATGATTCGAGTGCTCCCTTCGAGCTTACGTTCCCTTCTATGGGATGGAGTTTGAGCAGAGGATGCATGTGCTCCAAGTGCTCCCTTCGAGCTTTCGTTCCCTTCTGCGGGATGGAATTTGAGTAGAGGATGTACGTGCTCCGAGAGCTCCCTTCGAGCTTTTGTTCCCTTTTGCAGGATGGAATTTGAGCAGAGGATGTACACAATTCGAGTGCTCCCTTCGAGCTTTCGTTCCCTTCTATGGGATAGAATTTGAGAAGAGGATGTACGTTCTCCGAGTGCTCCCTTCGAGCTTTCATTCCCGGGTAGGCAGAGGATGTACGTGCCTAGGATGCAAACACACAGTTCGCGGCGAGAACACATCTCGTGGGCGAGCACACAGCTCGCAGTTGCAAGAACACATCTCGCGGGCGAGTACACAACTCGCGGGTGCAAACACACAGTTCGCAGTGAAAACACATCTCGCGGGTGAGTACACAACTCCCGGGTGCAAACACACAGTTCGCGGCGAGAACACATCTCATGGGCGAGTACACAACTCGCATGATCACAAAGCGCTTTAAGTACGAGCCGCACAACTCGCATGAGTACATAACTCAAAGTAGGGGGGATGCTAACATATTGAAAATTGCAAGTATGTTCTAGATGCATGGATATATCGCTTGAGTTAAAAGAGATGTTAGCAGACCTTCATGATGTCTAGTTGTCCTTCAGAAGTTCAAGGCACAATGATACTATGTGACCGAGGCTTCGGGAAATGCGACACGTGCGTGGCTCGCGGCATTGATTAGCACAGTGATTATTTGATCCACAATTGTAGCAGCTTCTGCAAGTAGAATTTGGAGCTTTGGCTTTGGAGGTTCTGCGCCTTCTCCTCACATTTGAATGAGGCTCAGGATTCCCACTAGGATCTCCCTTCTTTTTGGAGTTTCCTTTTGAACAAATGAATTCATTCATACGAATGAATTTGTCTGCTTAGAGATAGAAATCTTGCAAGTTTCCACATCCGCGGATATATAACTCTTTCCAGAATGGTGTGTTCTTATTTAAACCTGAATAAACAGTGATGAGTTTCTCCCGGTCATTCATGTCTTCTTCTTGAAGGGCCTCAGCCTTGAACCTTTTCAAGTAACTACTCAAAGATTCTCCTAGTTTTTGCTTTATATTTGCGAGGATCGTATAGCCCACGGCTGGATCTTTGCAAACGCAGAACTATGTTGAGAATTCGTGAGAGAACTGCCTCCATGAATGGATGGTATCTACTTGACGTTGTCGGTACCATTTGGCGGCCGATCCTTGAAGCGTTATTGGAAATAGTCTGCATCGTATAGCACCAGAAGCATCATAAACGTCCATTTGGCTATTGAAGGTCATGAGATGGTTGTCTGGATCAGAGGTCCCATAATATTTCATGGTTGGGGTCTTCACATGTGGAGGTATTTCTGTATTCTTGATCTTATCGACAAAGGGCGTTGTTCTATCATCGTCACTAATATGCGTGTCCAAGATTCTTATCCTTTCGGTTTCGAATAGTTTCTTTACGGTTTTCTCCGCCATGTTCCTAAGATAGGTTTCCAAGTTCCTATGGTTCGTTTTTTCGGGACTAGACTCTCTAGTAGTTGAACTTCTAGATTGCTCTTTGCTTTCATCGTATTGGTTCTTGTCGCACCTTTTGTCTATAGGGTTAGTTCTTCTTCTCTTGGAAGGAATCAGATAAGATTTCTCTTTTATTTCTGATATCTGCATGGCCATATTTTTCCTTGTAGATTTGGCCTCGTTTTTCTGCTCTAGTCTAATGTCCTTCAAAGAATCTCGTGATTGAGTACTACCCCCCAAATCTTTCATTGCAGGCAGATGTCGCTTCAGGGTCTTACTCCCCTCGACTTCCTCCTTTACCAAGTTCAGATTCAAAGGTTGTGTTGGAATTATAAACCGGTTCGCTCTCATAGCGTGTTGGCCAAATGATTGGGCTGTATTCCATGTTAATGTTTGACTGCTTAGTGGTGATCTTAAGTTATCATGCAGATTTGGTGAGGATCTACTTTGGCTGTCAAACTCGGAAGATGTCTTCATCTCTGATTCCCCTTGACAAAAGTCAAACATTGAGGTTCTTCGGATTGAGTTCTCTTCAATAAACTTTATAGTAGCATCAATACGGAAAGCCAAATGTAATTCTTCTAGCTCATTATCCTTCCCTCCTATTAGGTTTGACGATCCCTTGATTTCCGGATTTACTGAGCTAATATTCGGAAGTGTGCTATTCTCCAAAGCGGTTGATGCATTGGAATCTTGTTCCCAGATCCCTTTTGTCATAACCATTTTTTATGGGTATTGGGCTTTTTTTTACGATAGGAGGGAAGGAAAGGGTAAAAAGGTTTTAGGGAAGAAGGTTTACGATAAGTATGAAGGTTTTACCATGAGGATGAAGGTTCAAGGTTACCTGTCCTTCGAAAAGCAAAGATAAACGGTGCTTGAAGTAGTAATTTGGCACTCAGAAGCCCCTTTCCAAGACCCTTTGCTTATAATCTTGCTTCTTCAAAATTTAGTCCATATCCAGGACGGAACAACGCAGTTAGAAACATGGCAATGTCACTTTAAAGGTAGAAAAGGGAACGGAGGTTCAGACCCTCCTTCTAGCGCCAAAATGTTAACGATATTTTTCGCTAACACCGGAGATAAGTCTAAGGAGGTGACCAAAGAAGAAAAAAAGATTATTCGACTCTCCCCAACTTGGGTTGATTCACCGCTTCCCAGATTTCAGAAAACTTAAACTCGAAGGTTCATCATTCTTCTATCAAGAGGTGAATGTCACATTTCTATAATTCATGGATCAACAACCCTCTTGGTAGAGAAGTTTCCTTGGGAAGAAAGCATCAGGCTGTTGAAGCCTTACCGGCCAGCGTTATGGTATTCCGGTAATCCTGTAGCGTAACAGAATACAAGCGAAAATACATTGAAGAACAACATATCGTGCAAAAGAAAGTAAATACACACAGTTTATAGTGGTTCAGTTCGATTTGAACCTACGTCCACTTTAATGATTTTGATGATTTTATTCATGGAGGAGGTTACACAGTAGATCTCCAGATTGATTTACAAATTAGGGATTCTCTCCCCTAAAATATGGGATGATGAAGAAGAAAAAGTCCACCTTTGAGTGTGACCCTTGAGATCTGATTTATAGTATATTTGGAGTCCTTTTTGTTATTGTACCGTTGGGACTACAGGGGTCTTTGCTGACTGCATTTTCCTTTGGCCTTGAATGTCCCTGCCTTCGGTCGCTTAGTCATGCTTGTCTGGCTCTCGTAGTGCAGGTCTTAGTTAGTCGGTAGCCTTCTTGAGATTGGAATGAACTTGCTGTTGTAGCAGAATTTCAGAAGGTGCTATAAGTTTTCGGTTGTATGCTCTCAGTCGTAGACTGTTGGGTATAGGTTTCAGGATTTCCCGCGAATACTTAAAGGAGCCTGTCCTCATTATGTAGTGGATCGCTCGTACCCCTACGGGGTTCTAGTTTACCTTTTGGTGGGATTTCCAAGTATAGCTTGATCTTCCAGAAGGTTACTCCTGATGATTCATTTGTCACTTCATCAATATGTCCTTTTGGTATTTATACGACAGGTGTTTGTGAAACTGGTTCTAGATGTGCTTCTGGCTTAATGTTTTGGCTTTTTAACCTCCTGGTTGGCCTTTTGCTACAAGACCCCTTATCGGGTTAACGCTATCGGAAGGCTCCCGTTAGTCCGACCCTGTCGGATGGACCCTGCTGGCTAGATCTCTTCGCTTCTATGGTCCTTTCTCTTTGATAGGTCTTGGCTGATGTCGCTTTCGGGATCTTTCTCCTTATTTTTGATTCTTCCTAGAGTTTGTTCTTGTTTCTTGAATGATTTTCATGTACTTGCGGTCATCCGATACCCCTTCACCGTCAGCCTATTTCATCGTTAATTCTGGTAGTAACAAGTCATTTCATTTTGTGTTTAATTTCTTTAAAAAAATGTGTGACGATATTTAAAAAATAATCTACAAGTGTTCCACGACTAGGGTGGTCGGAAGGGTGGAATAAAAGTAAGTGATTTAAGGAAGGCGAACCTTTTGTGATCTTATTTCATAAAATGTGCTACTGAAGAGTGTTCATCTTGATGAACTAGGAAATTTAATGGTGGCCGCTGTTTTTTTAGTATTATCGAGTTTCGGGAAGATCAAGATGAACCATTTCCAATTTTGGACAAAATACGGTGACGATTAATGCAACTTTTTAGCCATCTTCTAATGATTATTTCTTAATGTACTAATGCTTTTTTACTATGGACTCCTTGCATATACTTTTTTAGCTTTAGGTATAATGCAGTGATTTTATTTATTATGAAGAAGAAGAAAATTCCTTATGTTTGCATTTAAATTGAAATATAAATTTTGTCTAGATACTTTGAACAAAAGAGAAACTTTGGACTCTTTTTAAGCTTTTATTGAATTTGGTCTAAATACTTTTAATGATCTAAAAGGGAAACTTTGGACTCTGTTTTAACTTTTTATGGAATAACAATATATGAAAAATATCAACTTCATAGAAAGTTATTAATGAGAGTATAAGGAAACTTGAAAAATATACGTCCATCGGCTATTAACTAAATTGTATTGATCATCGCCATATATCATTCATGTTTTAATGAATATTTGCTATGTATTTGACAATTCCAATGTTTACATGCACATTTACATAAGTCTAACTTACAGGAATATGGATCATTCTAATTCTATTTTTGTTCTGTCATTTTTTATGATTTTCGCTTTTTATACTGTCTTACTAAAAGATTTTGGCATTTTCCAAATTTATTTTGATTTTTTTTTACTATATGCTGACATATGATTAATATCTTGATTGACAGATTATTGTGATGATAACTACTGGATGAGGGGTCTTCTTTCTATTGATGGTATGCTTGAGAAATTATTTATTCATTATATATATTGTATATGTTAGGCAATACATTTACGACAATATAAAGAAAGAATCACATTATGAGCAAAACATGTGTATATGATCAAAATTTACAACCCATTAGACAATTTACAATATAATTTTAGATTATCTTAGGATTTTTTAATAATAATATGAAAAACCAAAATAAAACTTGCAATTGGTAATGGGGCATAATTTGAACAAAAAAAAGGAAAATCATACATGTAATTCTCATTTAATCGAGTACACCAACATTTTATTTCATTTTACTTATTACTTGATCGTCTATGTGCTCTTGAACTAGCTTCATTTAATTTTAAAATCGTATAACTTCATTTAGTTGCATCAATCTAAAGTTTTATCTTCAAATTAGGATAAATGAGTATAACCACTTAATTTTGTTAAACATTAATAAATCGAAACTGGGAAAGAAATGGTCAAGTGCCAATCTAGCTTTTTTCATCCATTAGTATTTGGTCTCAACAATATATCTTTTAACCCAAAGTGGATAAAGGAGTTATGAACTTTAGTAACTTTGTTTCCCTCTTAATGATTCTCTTAGTGTTCTTAAATCAGGGTTAATAAAAGGAGTATGATATATGTGAAAAATCATAGAATCTTGGTAGTAAGTTGCATTGGGACTATGCATGTATATGTTTGACTTTGTGTGAAAAGGGTAATAGAGCATATCTTTACTCTCTTTTTTTACACACATTTGATTTTACGTAAATATATGTATATTTATTTTATGGGAAATTCTTTCTAGACATTGCACATTATCAAAGCAACAAGCAGGTTGCAAATAACACGGTTGTATTTCTTAAGTTTTGCGTTTTTTGTAATTCATTAAAAACATCATTTTAGCTTCATCTAAAATTTCATATTTAATCATTTTATTTGTGCTTCTTTATTATCAATTGTTTGGATTATTTATTTAGGGATTTCATTCAATAAGCTATCAACCTTTGTTTTCTAATAGGCATTCAAATCATATAGGGGTTTTCTCTTTTTATTTCCCAATAATATATTTGAATGCACTTTTTTGTTCATTAAATTATATTTCCAGAATATGTGTAGCAATTAATGTAAGCAATGGTAGTAATAATATGGCATATATGTCATGAGTAGGCCCGCACAAGCCGACATTTCCAATGAAAGTGCGCTGTGCCGATGTCCAACCAGCACGGGACGGTCGTCAAAGAAAGGAAAAGTAAGGAATTTGAACTAACAAGGAACCTGTAGAATGTCTCACAGTGCATGGAATAAAATATAATAATAACCTACTTGACAAAAAACAGGCGAAACCGTACATAAGCTGAAAATTAAACCATAATCATCATAGCAGCGGAAATTCAAAATACAGCTTGTTACAACTCCAACATACTGTCTCTAAAGCAAAGAAAAATGCCCAAAGTAGTGACCAGCAACAACACAGGGAGAATATCTATATACATCATACGTGGAAGCCTCCTGCTCGTCTCCGGTATAGCTACTCATGATACCATCTAACCTGTCTCTAGTATGCCCGTTTAAGAGCACCCAGAGTAATAAGAAGAGACATAAAACTCTGGGTCAGACAAAAGTCTGGTACGAGCGATAAGCAGCAAAAACAGAAAAATATGAGGTATACATAACCATACCTGAACCTGGACCTGCAACCAAAGAGTTAGCACACAAGATGTACAATACTCTTAGGTGACGCTAAAATATGGTGTAACGATACGGGGAGGGGTGTGCATGTCATAGTTATGTCAAATAATCAAGCATAGCAACCATCCTCACATCTCTCACTCAGTGCGTAATGCATGCGATATCCACTGCTTTGACCACCCAAATCCTTGGCTATGATCACTCTGCCCCATGGAGTCATGATGGCTCCACTGCACTGATCCATAGCCACTAGTCCATTGCTATGTCCACTCTGCCCCCATGAAGTCATGATGACTCCACTGCACTGGCTCATAGCCATGCTACGGTCACACTGCCCCATAAAGTAATAACTACCCCACTGCACTGATCTGTAGCCTAACATCCATCTCGGTGGTGAATCAAAGTTATGGACATCGATAACCCCTTAGCACACGTCCCGCAGCAAAGCCCAATCATGAAGTTGACTCATTGGTTCTCATCTAGATCCTGAGTACAAACTTCTCCTTTGGACTGCCTTTGCATCTCGGGTTTTGGTCTCCTCCGGGTTCGATTCGGTCCTTCTCCTTGTCCTTGGTTCGGTTCAGTTTGGTCGTGCATACTCCCGGTCGGTCCGTGATACATACTCCAGCTCATGGTCATCAAGCTGGCTCGTGGGAGGCTCCCTTATCCAGTTCATGATGAAGCTCTGGTTCGGGCTCGTGGTGATGCCCCGGTTCGGGTCGAGAGCTACAGGTGCGAGTAGTTCGTGAGCTCCTAATCGGATCGTGGTACTTCATTCGGTTCGGACTCGTGACCTGCTCTTGGGTCCGTGATGGCACTCCACGGTTCTGCTCGTGATGGTGCTCGAGGACTTCATGCAGGCGGTTCGATTGGGGGAACGACTAGGTTCGTGATGGTACTCCTCGATCCCATGGGCGATCCGATCCGACCCTCCAAATCCCATCCGATCCGAATTCCTACACCACATCCAGCAAGCTATTTACGCCACACGACGGCGTTTTCGACCAATCTATCTTTGCTAAGCAGTCACTTAACATTCCAAACAGTCATAGCAACATGTATAATCAACCCTAAACAGCAAAACAACAATTTAACATGTTTATACGGATCAAACATGCCCAAAAACCCATGTTTTCCCCTTAATCCCCCTTAATCATGTTTAAGCATACAATTAGCAAAACTTATCCAAATTAGCCCAAATTTTTATCAGAGCCCTAAAATAATATTTTAGAATTTTACAAATTTTTCCAGATTTTTCTGAGCCATAATTTTGCTAATTATTACTAATCACCCCTAATTAGCCGTAATTAGTGAAAAACAATGCAAATCACTCACCTTAGCGACAAATTACTTATAGATCTGAAAGTATCTCTGATATAGGTCGAATCTCTGTGTATTCCAGCAGCTCTATCACAAACTTGATGCTAATTTGATGTAGATTAGGCTAATACTTGATTAAACGGTGATTAGAAGGCGTTTTAGCAGTTGGAGGCCATTGTTAGGGTTGAAGAGAGGTAAGTTGCAGTTGGAAAATGTCAAAGAAAAGGTTTCTCTGACCCTAATCAGCCCTCATATAGCTCTAATCCCGAAATCCTCCAATGGGCCTAGCTGCTAATCACCCGGTTAAGCCCAATTAAGCTGTTTTCCACCTTCTAAACCTTAATTCAGCCATATATCCCAAACGGTAAGTCCGTTTGACAAGTGTGACCACTCTACGGAAAGGTAAACCATCATCTGGATCTAATGAAAGGGGTTTCAGGTCAAAACTCCTTACCGATCAAAAGTAATAGGCGAAACAAGGTTTGCTAGGGGCAAAATGGTCATTTAAAAATCGGCAAAAATCGTAAACATGGGAAATGACCCCAATAGTTGTTCCCCAAAGTTACACGACCATACAACTTCATATGAAAAAGAAATAAATATTCTACGATCCTTCGATACGTAGAATGCGGGTCATTACACTCTTCCCCCCTTAAGAAATTTCGCCCCCAAAATTCCTTAACCAAAAACATACAAAAGTGTTCTACATGCCTATCAGTCATTCACAAACAATCAAACATACACAACTAGCCTACCCTAGCATGCGGTTTACTAACAAGGGAAGAAACTATCACTATTAAAATCTTACCAGGCAAAGAGTTCTAGATGCGATTCCCTTATGCTCTCCTATGTTTCCCAAGTACAGTCACTCTCATTCTCGCCCTCACTGAACTTTGACCAGTTTAACCACCTTCCTTCGAAGTTGCTTCGTATCGTACTGGACAATACGGATCGGTTTGCGGTTCCCAACTGCCTCAGGTTCTACTTTGATGTCATCCAACTGATCCGGTGAATAGTCATATCGGGGTCGTGCACGAACTTCCTAAACTGGGAAACATGAAACATGTTGTGAACTCATGCCATCTTGTCAGGTAATCCAACTTTATATGCTAAATTTCCAACTTGCTCAAGAACCGGGAATGGACCAACAAATCTTGGTGTTAACTAGCCTCTCCTACCAAATCGAATCACGCTCTTTAACGGAGAAATCTTGACAAACACCAAGTCACCATTGGAGAATTTTAAATCTCTTCTCCTCTTATCAGCATAACTCTTCTACCTATCTTGGGTAGCCTTCATTCGTTGTCGTATAACCTTGATCTTATCTGTGGTTTCTCTTATCACATCTGGTCCAAGCACAAATTTCTCACCGGTTTCTAACCAACATGATGGTGAGTTGCACGGTCTTCCGTACAAAGCTTCATATGGAGCCATACCAATAATGGACTGATAACTATTATTATATGCGAACTCCACTAGATGCAAATGGTCATCCCATGATCCATCAAAATCCAATATACAAGCTCTCAAGAGATCCTCCAATATACAATTCACCCTCTTTGTCTAACTGTCGGTTTGAGGATGGTACGTGGTACTGAGATGTAATTCTGATCATAAAGCCCCTTGTAAGCTCTTCCAAAATCCACTAGTAAATAAAGGATCTCGGTCACTCACAATGCCTTTGGGTACTCCATGAAATCTCACTACCCACTTCATATATAGTTCCGCTAACTTAGCTGCCGTTCTATTCGACTTGATAGGTATAAACCTTGCACTCTTGGTCAATTGGTCCACAATCACCCAAATGCTATCATGGTCCGATCTAGTCCTTGGTAACCCATCAATGAAATCCATTGAGACTTGTTCCCATTTCCATTCTGGAATTTCTAATGGTTGCAACAAACCACTAGGTTTCTTTTTCTCAGCTTTAACTAACTAGCAGTTCATGCATTTGGATATAAACCTCCCAACGTCTCTTTTCATTCCTTCCCAGTAGTAGGTCTGCTTCATGTCTTGGTACATTTTGTTACCACCGGGATGCATGGTCAGTTTTGAGTGATGACATTCTCTAAGCACTTCATCTCTCAATCCATTGACATTGGGTACAACTAGTCTTCCATTCTTTCTAAGCCATCCATCTCGATCAAGCCCATACTTGTTCATTCCTCGTCGATACCCATCTCTAACTTGGAGATGATTTCCAATAGGTTAGGATCGTCCCTCTGACTGGAACCAATCCGCTCAATCAAAGTGGGTCTGATCGTCAAACTTGCTAGCATCTCTGGATCCAATTCACACTTTGGTCTGAAATCGTACCATGCGATATACTCTAGCTGCTTCCACTCAAGAAACATAGCCCCTATACTGGCATATCTTCTACTCAATGCATCAGCTACTGCATTTCCTTTTCCAGGTGTATATGCGATATCGAATCATAGGAAGCCAAGAATTCTAACCATCTTTGTTGTCGAAGATTTAGATCCTTCTAAGAGAAAAGATACTTTAACGATTTATGATCGGTAAACAACTTGGATCTTTCTCTCAAGAGATAATGTCTCCACATCTTCAATGCGAATACGATCGTTGCCAATTCCAAATCATGGGTAGGATATATTTTCTCATGCGGTTTCAGCTGCCGACTAGCATAAGCTACTACCCTACCTCCTTGCATCAATACAGCACCAAGTCCGGTACCACATGCATCTGTGTATATTGTCATCTCTTCATTCCCTTTAGGAATGACTAACACTGGTGCGCATGTCAATTTTCCGTTAGACTCTTAAATGCAACCTCGCACTTTTCGTCCCAAACAAAAGCTTGATTCTTCTTGGTTAACTGAGTCAACGGTGCCGCTATCTTGGAGAAGTCCTGGATAAACTTACTATAATATCCAGCTAACCCCAAGAAACTTCTTACGTGTGTTGCATTCTTGGGCGTAGACCAATCTTGTACCGTAGCCACCTTCGTAAGGTCCACGGCAATACCATTCTCTGAAACAACATGGCCCAAGAATCTCACTTCCTCCTCCAGAAATGAAACTTAGAAAACTTTGCTTTCAATAGGTGTTTTCTCAACACCTCCATCACTATCCTCAAATGTTCCTTGTGTTCTTCCTTTGTCCTCGGATAAACCAAGATATCATCCACGAACACAAGAACAAACTTATTCAATTGATCTCCGAATACTCTATTCATAAGATCCGAAAAATATGATGGTGCATTGGCCAACCCGAATGGCATGACCAACCACTCATAGAATCCAGATGGCATCTAAAAGGCCATTTTAGGAATACTCTCAGCTGCTACTCGGAGCTGATGAAATACTGTCGTGAGGTCCAATTGGGAGAACACTCTTGCTCCCTTCAGTTGATCAAACAAATCATCTATCCATGGAAGAGGATACTTATTCTTCCTAGTCACCTTATTCAACTCACGGTAGTCCACACACAATCGAAGGGAACAATCTACTTTGGTAGCAAACACCACTGGTGCTCCCCACTCGGAGACACTTCTTTTGATAAATCCCTTCTTCAAAAGATTGCTTACTTGCACCCCGAGCTCTCTCTGCTCCCTTGGTGCCATACGACGAAGTGGCATCACTATAGGTCTGGCATCTTTCACTAAATCAATACAGAACTCAATCTCTCGGTGTGGTGGAAGTCCGTCACTTCCTCGAAGATATCCGGATACTGGCCAATAATGGGAATTCCTGCTAACTCGTCCTGCGGGATGTCGAGGGAATTTAAAAAACTAGCAATCACCTCATCACTAGGTAGGCCACCAAACACTAGCTAAACATACGGTACCACGCGGAAACAGAATGTAGAATTAGGTGTACACTAGTAAATGGGCTTTTACCACCCGAACAGATGGTACCACGCGGAAGCAGACAAGTGTTACCACCCAACAGAAACAGACGGTACCAACAGAAACAGACAGAACTAAGTGTACCCTAAAACCCTACCCCAAGCGATCGGCTCCCTAATACATAAATACCCTGTGTCGGCCCCACAGTAGGGTGTATCACTCCCTAAAGTGACAAACAATTGGCACAGACCTATTTACAGATGTCATGGCGTCTTACATCCTCAGAAGCAGATCGGGATCCATGCACGCACATGACCCGATTGGAACGCACCATCAACACCCCTCACCATTATCAGAATGAACCGCTTATAATTAGTTCAGTAAGCGTGCCCGGACCCTACCTACTGTTGGGTCAAAGTTTTGATACCAGAAAGGGTTACTAACTAATATGGGTCCCAAACAACAGATGACACAAGTAATTCCTCTCCTAACCTTGTGTCCCCAGACTAACAGATTTCAGATTAACTTGTTTACAAGTTCAGACATACAAAATTCAGATAAACTAGTTCACAGATCAGACAAGTTTTCAGACTAATGGATCAGATATACAGATTTAATAGATTTACAGATTTTTCTAACTTTGTAATTGGGCCTACAGATTCACGGAACAGATTTATTAAATTCATCAGTCTAGTGGGTTTAACCCTATCCGCCCAACACGTTTTAGACATCGTATTTATCTCAGATTTCAATTAATTAAATATTAATGCCCAGACCTCTCACATTAGACTGAGAGTTTGCGGCTAGTGGTTAGGCCGGTTGGTTCCGGGCAGATTTCTGCCGCAAACTGAGTCTAACCTCGGGTTTTAAGCACGCTATGACTAACTTCTCACATTAGAACATATTGTTTGCGGACACTGGATGTGCCGGGCGGTTCCGGGAAGGATTACGCCGCAAACTCATTCTAACCTCGAGTCAGCCATGTTCATCTTTGCGGCCAATTAATTAATAATTTACCATTTATGCCCACGCCTAATATACATGTCGATTATTCATAACTATAGCCAATTCATATTTTGTTGATAAAAGACTAATTATATCAACTCAACAGATATAACAGACAACAGATTTCGCAGATTTAGGCGACTTAACGGATTTAGCAGATTAAGCAATTTAGCAGATTTAGCATATAACAGATTAGGCATTTTCAGCAGACTTAGCAGATGACAGATTTGGCAGATGAACAGATCTAGCAGACTAGGCAATATAACAGAACTAGCAGATTAGGCAATATAACAGAACTAGCAGATTATAACAGATTTAATCATTCCTTAAAGTTTCATAAACATATCTTGCCTAGTTATAAATTTGGCCTAAGTCCACATGCCTAAATAATTGTCATGATTCACAATATGATCATATACCCCACGTTTAAATTGAATTTACATCTCACAGATTAGGGTCATAATTTACCATATTACACATGTCCCAAATTTAGTTAAACTTGCCTAGTACAAAAGATTCACATATAAATTATACCAAATATAGCCATCGATTTCAATGCATGTCATATATTCGGAAATCTCCCACTTAGGTGTTATTCACATATAATAGTCATCAAACCTTAATATAGACCTTCATACCTAAGTCATATTCTCTTTTTATCTCAAGTCATGAATTATAACAGATCTTAATTCAAAATATGCGTTTTGTCCAATGTCTCAAGTCACATGTTAACATACAATGGTTCCTCTTCTTCCAATTCACAGAATATGCATAGATCTAAATCTAGTTTAGTACATGTGTCCTTCTAGTCACAGATTAGCCATATCCAATTTATGCCATCATTCATTATTTGTCCCAAAGTTTAACGTTCGTGCGTTAATCTCTTATGAGATTTGGTGCAGGCTCGTGGTAGCCTGGCTATAGAACAGAAAGAAGAAAAGATATACAGAATAAAATAGATCAGAACAGAACATACACAATCTCAGATTCAGATTTATAATCTTGTCACAATTTTAATTAAAGTTTATATTGGAAAATAACCGCACTTGCCTTGATTGGATTAAAGAAGAAGAAGAGTTGCAGTTGTTCTCTTTTAATTCTATTCAGTTTGGAAGAAGATGCTTTAGTCCTAGTTCCAGTTCAGATTTCAGCAGAGTAGCGATGCCATTTTTATTTTAATTAGAACAGAGGCAGAGTATTGGCAGAATGAAATGGTGTAGAGAGAATGAGGCTAGGGGGCTGTTTATATAGGTTTAGAGTCATGAATCTGGTCAGAAAATCGGGCCAAAAACATCAGAATGTATCAGGTTCAGGAAATGGGTTCGGGAGGCAGGTCGACCCCCAGGTCGACAACCCAGTCGACAACCCAGTCGACTTGGTCAGGGGGGTCGACTACCCAGTCGACTCCCCAGTTGACCTGGTCAGGGGGGTCGACTACCCAGTCGACTCCCCAGTCGACCTGGGTCTTGGGCGGGAAATTTCCCGCCCAACCCGCTTCTGGGTTTGAATTCGAATTTTCGAGCTGTTTTCGATTCTGAAAATTCCTGAAACTTCGGAGGGTCATATCTCCCTCATACGTACTCCGATTCTCGCAAACTCGGACTCGTTTCCAAGCAGAATTCCGAAACGGACGCAATGGCACAACCCGTTTCCCTTAATTATTCTGTACAATTTAATTATTCTCTGATTTTTTATTAATACGTTCACAGAAAATACGGGGTGTTACATTCTCCCCTCCTTAAAGGATTTCGTCCCCGAAATCTTCAAGTTAGGAAGAATGTGTCCTACCATCCAACATCCATCTACTCAATCATCAATCACTGGCGTCCATTGTCCTTAGAAACTTCTAATGTTGTATGACTATATGCAAAAGTATGTGTATATGTTTCTTATATAATGCAAAGATCAGGGGGTCCACTGATTCAGTTGACCTCCTTAATGCGAATTATGCCAGTGCCATGAGTCCAACATGTGTGCAATTTTCCTACTTGATACATATCATTTCTATATGAGTGCACAACCATTCAGTCATATGCAACATCCATGTGCTGAGTCAATCATTTTGCATCTACAAAAATTGAAAATGCCCACACATCCATATGCAGTATGAGAGTGTTTTTGAGCCGATCTAGTGCCTAGTGTGTGTATTTGCATCCACGAGCAACCACTAGCAACCACTTGCATCCACTTGCAACCATCAAACATAACATGTCTCAAACACATGTTTACATCCATTAGTTTCTACCTAAAGTTCGAAGATTCGATCGATAGGATACAGTCGAATGATGGAAGCGAGTACAGATAAAACAAAAACTTGGTTCCCATTAGACATTGGTTGAGAGAATAATTTCCCCTAAGTATCAACCCCGAAGACTGAATCCAACATCAGATTGACACCCAGAGGATTACCCTCTTTAGATAATGTCAAAACTGAAAATCTTAACCTTATCAGAAATATTCAGATATTTATAGATTACTGGTACAGATCAGATTACCGAACTAAACATGATAAAACCCAGAATGTATGCATCCTACTTGATGCCTAACACAGATATCTCTCAAAACCCCAATCTATCACAAACAGATGAGTCATAACCCTTATGGGTTTGAGTCTACAGCGGAATCAGAAACAATACTAGTATTAAAGTGCAGAGTATCGATTACGGAGTCAAAATGCCAGAATCAGAAAGTGTTTTAACTCAACAATCAGATAAGAAAATTAAACCTTCTACTTAAATTTTCTTATTTCTACCCTATCTACCAGTCACTTGAGCATTCGCCTGTCCTCCAGAGGTGGGTTCTGCCCTTGCCCTCGTTTCTTCGGGCAGTCCCTAGTGAAGTGTCCAATCTCACCACAGTTGAAGCAAGTGCCCTTCCTTTTTCTGCAATCCTTGTTTAGATGAGTCGAGCTTCCACAACTAAAGCACTTTTTCTCCTTCTTATCTTCAGACTTCTCATCCTTCTTTTTTGTTTCCTTTTTAGGCCATGCTTTCTTGTTCTGTGGTTCTTCCTTCTTTGTCTCTTTCTCACCCTTGTCTTCCTCGTGCAGTAGTGCCATGTCCACAAATTTCTCGTAAGTCGCTCCCATAGGTACATGGGTCATGGCTAGGCTGTGCAGTGGCTCGTTCAATCCTTTAACAAAGCGGAGAGCCTTTTTATGCTGAGTGTTGACTAAATCCAGTCCGAACCTAGCTAGTTGGTTGAACTGGTTGACGTATTCCTTGACCGTCATACTTCCTTGCTTAAGAGATAAGAACTTTTCCAGTTGTAGACTTCGTTCAGCTTGCGAGAGGAATTTCGTCTCAAACCTTGTTCTGAAATCCATCCATGTTTCAACCGGCCTCTCGGCGTTAGTGACTTCCCACCAATAGGAAGCTTCGTCTTTGAGCAACCATACCGCCAATTGTACCTTCTGCCTATCGTCCACCCCGAAGATAACGAATAGATCCTCAGTTTCTTTGAGCCAGTTCCTTGCTTCTACGAATGATTCAGTTCCCTTGAAATCCTTTCCACCCATGGCCCTAAAATCTCTACAGATCTTTGAGAAAGCAATTGCACGAGGAGGGGGCGGAGGAGGGGGATCACTTGCTGGACCTGCGGCGGCGGTCCTAGCCTCAAGATATTGACGAAACCAACCGGGTACATGAACACCCTCTGGTATATCAGATGCTTCAGACATGCTGAAACGAAAAAGGAAAGATTCAATACAAAAAGGACCGAAGGAAAGATATATGGCTCTTGGGGATTATGTTTTTCAAAATAAGCCTTATTTTTGAAAATACTTCCTTTTAAAACCTTTTTGAAAATAACTTTCTAAAACTTTACCCAATCTGGTAACCTTCAGCTCTGATACCAAGTGTAACACCCCACATCCGTTAAGGTCACTCACAAAGGGAATGCCTTAACTTTGATGGAGCATTTTAGTAAATAGAACAGAATATTACAAGACAGATATAAAAATAGTACTTGAAAAACTTTATAACTTTATTGCAGCGGACAGTAATCAGTTTGGTTACAACTTTACCAAAAACTCAAGTACATATATATCAGCCTTGTTCAAAAGCCATCAGGGTACAAAACTTTAAAATCATAATCCCCACAGAACGGAAGCTATACAGAGCCAAGCCATACTTTAAGCACTTCAAGCAGAAGGAATCCGGATCAAGCTAAAGTATTCCCTCCTTGGATAACCTGGGGGGAAACGGAAGAAAAAGGGGCAAAAACAAGCAAGGTCAGACATAAAGTCTGGCAAGTCCAGTGATTTTCAGTTATGAACAAATAATAATAACATGACATGAAAATAAAACTGGATGAGAGATAACAGTAACAGGTGTAGCGGATATAACCGAAGAACAGAATGATATAAACCATTACTTTGCACTTCTCTGCAATAATATTAGTATAACAGGATTAGGTGTCACCCTAATGTCTAAACTGAAACAAAAACGGGAACAGAATAATTTCCACAGAAGAGAATGCTAGAAATGGGCCTTTACCACCCCAACAGAAACAGACAGAAACAGATTAATCCCTACGGAAACAGAATGTAGAATTAGGTGTACACTAGTAAATGGGCTTTTACCACCCGAACAGACGGTACCACACAGAAGCAGACAGGTGTTACCACCCAACAGAAACATACGGTACCAACAGACACAGACAGAACTAAGTGTACCCTAAAACCCTACCCCAAGCGATCGGCTCCCTAATACATAAATACCCTATGTCGGCCCCACAATAGGGTGTATCACTCCCTAAAGTGACAACCAATTGGCACAGACCTATTTATAGATGTCACGGCGTCTTACATCCTCAGAGGCAGACCGGGATCCATGCACGCACATGACCCGGTTGGAACGCACCATCAATACCCCTCACCATTATCAGAATGAACCGCTTATAATTAGTTCAGTAAGCATGCCCGAACCCTACCTACTGTTGGGTCAAAGTTTTGATACCAGAAAGGGTTACTGACTAATATGGGTCCCAAACAACAGATGACACAAGTAATTCCCCTCCTAACCTTGTGTCCCTAGACTAACAGATTTCAGATTAACTTGTTTACAAGTTCAGACATACAGAATTCAGATAAACTAGTTCACAGATCAGACAAGTTTTCAGACTAACGGATCAGATATACAGATTTAACAGATTTACAGATTTGTCTAACTTTGTAATTGGGCCTACAGATTCACGGAACAGATTTATTAAATTCATCTGTCTAGTGGGTTTAACCCTATCCTCCCAACACGTTTTAGACATCATATTTATCTCAGATTTCCATTAATTAAATATTAATGCCCAGACCTCTCACATTAGACTGACAGTTTGTGGCAACTGGTTAGGCCGGTTGGTTCCGGGCGGTTTTCTGCCGCAAACTGAGTCTAACCTCGGGTTTCAAGCACGCAATGACTAACTTCTCACATTAGAACTTATTGTTTACGGCCACTGGATGTGCCGGGCGGTTCCGGGCAGGATTACGCCGCAAACTCATTCTAACCTCGAGTCAGCCATGTTTATCTTTACGGCCAATTAATTAATAATTTACCATTTATGCCCATGCCTAATATACATGTCGATTATTCATAACTATAGCAAATTCAGATTATGTCGACAACAGACTAATTATATCAACTCAACAGATATAGCTGACAACAGATTTTGCAGATTTAGGCGACTTAACGGATTTAGCAGATTAAGCAATTTAGCAGATTTAGCATATAACATATTAGGCATTTTCAGCAGACTTAGCAGATGACAGATTTGGCAGATGAACAGATCTAGCAGACTAGGCAATATAACAGAACTATCAGATTAGGCAATATAACAAAACTAGCAGATTAGGCAATATAACAGAACTAGCAGATTATAACAAATTTAATCATTCCTTAAAGTTTCATAAACATATCTTGCCTAATTACAAATTTGGCCTAAGTCCACATGCCTAAATAATTGTCATGATTCACAATATGATCATATACCCCACGTTTACATTGAATTTACATGGCACAGATTAGGATCATAATTTACCATATTACACATGTCCCAAATTTAATTAAAATTTCCTAGTACAAAAGATTCACATATAAATTATACCAAATATAGCCATCGATTTCAATGCATGTCATATATTCGGAAATCTCCCACTTAGGTGTTATTCACATATAATAGTCATCCAACCTTAATATAGACCTTCACACCTAAGTCATATTCTCTTTTTATCTCAAGTCATGAATTATAACAGATCTTAATTCAAAATATGCGTTTTGTCCAATGTCTCAAGTCACGTGTTAACATACAATGGTTCCTCTTCTTCCAATTCACAGAATATGCATAGATCTAAATCTAGTTTACTACATGTGTCCTTCTAGTCACAGATTAGCCATGTCCCATTTATGCCATCATTCATTATTTGTCCCAAACTTTAACGTTTGTGCGTTAATATCTTATGAGATTTGGTGCAGGCTCGTGGTAGCCTGGCTATAGAACAGAAAGAAAAAAAGATATACAGAATAAAATAGATCAGAACAAAACATACACAACCTCAGATTCATATTTATAATCATGTCACAATTTTAATTAAAGTTTATATCGGAAAATAACTGCACTTGCCTTGATTGGATTAAAGAAGAAGAAGAGTTGCAGTTGTTCTCTTTTAATTCTATTAAGTTTGGAAGAAGGTGCTTTAGTCCTAGTTTCAGTTCAGATTTCAACAGAGTAGCGACGCCATTTTTATTTTAATTAGAACAGAGGTAGAGTATAGGCAGAATGAAATGGTGTAGAGAGAATGAGACTAGAGGGCTGTTTATATAGGTTTAGAGTCATGAATCTGGTCAGAAAATCGGGCCAAAAACTTCAGAATGTATCAGGTTCAGGAAATGGGTTCGGGAGGCAGGTCGAACCCCAGGTCGACTACCCAGTCGACCTGGTCAGTGGGGGTCGACTACCCAGTCGACTCCCCAGTCAACATGGTCAGGGGGGGTCGACTACCCAGTCGACTCCCTAGTCGACCTGGGTCTTGGGCAGGAAATTTCCCGCCCAACCCGCTTCTGGGTTTGAATTCGAATTTTGAATTCGAATTTTCGAGCTGTTTTCGATTCTGAAAATTTCTGAAACTTCGGAGGGTCATATCTCCCTCATACGGACTCCGATTCTCGCAAACTCGGACTCATTTCCAAGCAAAATTCCGAGACGAACGCAATGGAGCAACCCGATTGCCTTAATTCTTCTGTTACAATTTAATTATTCTCTGATTTTTTATTAATACGTTCACAGAAAATACGGGGTGTTACAGAACATCATTGATAGCATATGCTTTCACAATCTGCTTCTCTTTAGGGTGTTGCGGATACTTGTCCTTCTGATGTCCCACTTGACCACAATTGAAGCACTTTCTGTCCGCTGGCTTTGCTCGACATTCTTTAGCATAGCGGCCCTTCTTGCCACAGCTAAAGTACTCAACATCATTCTTGATCTTCTTCTGACCATCCTTAGTCTGATTCCGTTTCCTTTTGTTCTGAGAATTATTCTTGCCTCCACCGCTTGCTTGCGGCTTTGGCCCCTCTGCAGATGTAACAACGACTTCAGTCTTGGGTTTAGGATAAAGGCTCTCTGATCTCAAATCTTTTCCAACAATCGATTCAAAAGTCTCATCAATACGGTTGATAAGCCTTTCCCCCAAGTACTGATCTAACCTATTATGAACTTCTCATTCTTCTTCTCGGGAGTGTCAATAAGGGATAACCCATACTTCGATAAAGTATCGAACTCAGCAGTATACTCCGAGACTGCTCTACCATTCTGCTTAAGCTCCAAGAACTTCCTAAACAATTCTGATTTCTGAGCAGCTGGGATGAACTTATCACTGAATCGGGCCTTAAACTGATCCCAAGTAACTTGATCCTCAGGGGTAGCTGCCTTAATAGCGTTCCACCAATTCATTTCCTGTCCTTGCAGATAACGGGATGCTAGCCTTTTCTTCATCGCATCCACGATACCCAAGTCTTCGAAGATACTCTCACAGCTATCTAACCAATCCTGAACTTCTGTAGCCGACTCCGTTTCGTGGAACGGTTTCCCACCAAAACTAGTGTAGTTCTCACAGAGCTTGGCGAAATTGGCTCTAGGCGCCTGCACCGCTGCACCACCACCATTTACAGCATTAGGAGTTGCCCTCTGAACATCCCTAAGCATCTCTCTTATGAAGTCAGTGAACATCGTCCTCATGTCAGAAGCATTCTCATTATTAACTCCTCTACCAGTACCCCTCGTATGTCGGCTCATCATTCAATCTATAAGGAGAAAACGATTAACCATCCCTTTAGTGGTGCCAGTGCAGTGCAACTTCATCCCTAGATATACTAATAGTATATATATAGAGAGAGAGCTTTTGAAAACCAAAATATCGAAAATACACGCTCTCATATACGTACACTATCTCTCCCCGGTGTCTTTCCCTAAGTTAACTACGCAACCTAGAGCTCTGATACCAAGTGTGACGACCCGCCCCGCACCAGCCGACATTTCCAATAAAAGTGCGATGTGCCGATGTCCAACCAGCACGGGACGGTCATCAAAGAAAGGAAAAGTAAGGAATTTGAACTAACAAGGAACATGTAGAATGTCTCACATCGCATGGAATAAAATATAATAATAACCTACTTGACATAAAACAGACGAGACAGTGCATAAGCTGAAAACTAAACCATAATCACCATAGCAGCGAAAATTCAAAATACAGCTTGTTACAACTCCAACATACTGTCTCTAAAACAAAGAAAAAGGTGCACTAATAATGCCCAAATTAGTGACCAGCAACAACACAGGGAGAATATCTATATACATCATATGTGGAAGCCTCCTTCTCGTCTTCGGTACAGCTACTCGTGCATACCACCTAACCTATCTCTAGTATGCCCGTTTAAGAGCACCCAGAGTAATAAGTAGAGACATAAAACTATGGGTCAGACAAAAGTCTGGTATGAGCGATAAGCAGAACAATAACAGGTATACATAACCATACCTGAACCTGCAACCAAAGAGTTAGCACACAAGATGTACAATACTCTAAGGTGACGCTAACGTATGGTGTAAAGATACGGCGGAGGGGTGTGCATGTCATAGTGATGTCAAACAATCAAGCATAGCAACCATCCTCACATCTCTCACTCAGTGCGTAAAGCATACGATGTCCACTGCTTTGACCACCCAAATCCTTGGCTATGATCGCTCTGACCCATGGAGTCATGATGGCTCCACTGCACTGATCCATAGCCACTAGTCCCTTGCTATGTCCACTCTACCAAATGAAGTCATGACGACCCCACTGCACTGGCTCATAGCCATGCTATGATCACTCTGCCCCATGAAGTAATAACTACCCCACTGCACTGATCCGTAGCCTAACATCCGTCTCGGTGGTGAATCAAAGTTATGGACATCGATAACCCCTTAGCACACGTCCCGCAGCAAAGCCCAATCATGAAGTTGACTCATTGGTTTCCATCTGGATCCTGAGTACAAACTTCTCCTTTGGACTACCTTTGCATCTCTGGTTTTGGTCTCCTCCGGGTTCAGTTCGGTACTTCTCCTTGTCCTTGGTTCGGTTCAGTTTGGTCGTGCATACTCCCGGTCGGTCCGTGATACATACTCCAGCTCGTGGTCATCATATTGGCTCGTGGGAGGCTCCCTGATCCGGTTCGTGATAAAGCTCCGGTTCAGGCTCGTGATGATGCTCTGGTTCGAGTCGAGAGCTACAGGTGTGAGTAGTTCGTGAGCTCCTGATCGGATCGTGGTACTTCATTCGGTTCGGACTCGTGACCGGCTCTTTGGTTCGTGATTGCCACAGTTCTGCTCATGATGGCGCTCGAGGACTTCATGCAGGCAGTTTGGGAGAACGACTCAGTTCAGGGGAATGACTCGGTTCGTGATGGTACTCCACGATCCCATGGGCGATCCGATCCGACTCTCCAAATCCCATCCGATCTGAATTCCTGCACCACTTCCAACGAGCTATTTACGCCACACGACGGCGTTTTCGACCAATCTAACTTTGCAAAGCAATCACAAAACATTCCAAACAGTCATAGCAACATGTATAATCAACCATAAATAGCAAAACAACAATTTAACATGTTTATACGGATAAAACATACCCAAAAACCCATGTTTTCCCCTTAATCCCCCTTAATCATGTTTAAGCATACAATTAGCTAAACTTATCCAAATTTGCCCAAATTTTTATCAGAGCCCTAAACTAATATTTTAGAATTTTACAAATCTTTCCAGATTTTTCTGAGCCATAATTTCGCTAATTATCACTAATCACCCCTAATTAGCCGTAATTAGTGAAAAACAATGCAAATCACTCACCTTAGCCACAAATTACTTATAGGTCTGAAAGTATCTCTGATATAGGTCGAATCTCTGTGTATTCTAGCAACTCTATCCCAAACTTGATGCTAATTTGCCTTGATTTGATGTAGATTAGGCTAATACTTGATTAAACGGTGATTAGAAGGTGTTTTAGGAGTTGGAGACCATTGTTAGGGTTGAAGAGAGGTAAGTGGCGGCTGGAAAATGTCAAAGAAAAGGTTTCTCTAACCCTAATCAGCCCTCATATAGCTCTAATCTCGAAATCCCCAATGGGCCCAGCTACTAATCACCCGGGTAAGCCCAATTAAGCTGTTTTTCACCATTTAAACCTTAATTCAGCCATATCTCCCAAATGGTAAGTCCGTTTGACAAGTGTGACCACTCTACGAAAAGGTAAACCATCATCTAGATCTAATGGAAGTGGTTTCAGGTCAAAACTCCTTACCAATCAAAAGTTATAGGAGAAACAAGGTTTGCCAGGGGCAAAATGGTCATTTAAAAATCGGCAAAAATCATGAACATGGGAAATGACCCCAATAGTCGTTCCCCAAAGTTACACGACCATACGACTTCATATGAAAAAGAAATAAATATTCTACGATCCTTCGATACGTAGAATGTGGGTCGTTACATTATTTCTGTCTTTTTGTCATGAAACTGTAGAGTAATTCTTTTCCCTACAATGTTGTACCAACTTTAAGTGTGATTAGTTCTTAATGCACTAATGTTTTTTGGTACGAACTCCTGGCATATATGTAACACCCCACATTCCTTAAATGTTACTCGTATTAGGATTTCATTAAGAAATTATGGAGCATTGCAGGTATAAAAACAAAAAACAACATAGAGACTACACATTGTAGGTATAAAAACATAAAACATCACAGAGACTAAGATTTCACAAGGTATAAAATAATAAATTTACAACAGAAGAAGGAACTTTCATTTTATAAATACAAAACCATCTTTTCTTCAATTAACCAAATAGTTACAAAGTATCATGTCTCAAAATCTCAGTCAAAAACAACATCAGAGTAAAATAATATTATCCCCTAAATAGTCAAAAAGATACAAACTAACCTTGAAAATAGAATAGGAAGTAATCCACCTTTTGCAGAAAATCTTCAAGGCAAAATCAACAAAAAAAAATATAAACTATACACTTTCTCCCTATAAGCCTGGGGGAAAGAAAAGAGAAATAATGAAATGGGTCAGACATTGTAACACCCCGAATTTCAATTAACACTAATGGTTAGTAATTAAAGTATAATTAATCTCAGATGTGAGAATCGGGGGAAACGGGCTGCGTCATTGCGTTCGTCTCGGAAAAATACGCGAAATAGAGTCCGAGTTTGCGTAAAACGGGTACCGTATGAAAGAGATATGGACGAACGAAGTTAGGCAGAAAAACCCGAAACAGGCCAGAAATGCACTGGCGCACTTGTGAAGTGCGCCAGCACAAAAATACACTGGCGCACTTGGGAAGTGCGCCCATGTCGGGACAGGAAACCTGCACAGTTTCTAGAGAGTTCTGTGGTTGGGTGCACCAGTTTGGGGTTTGGGCTTGGTCTTAGGGCTGGTTTCTGGAAGGTTCCGAAATCTAAGGGTCCTAATCTAATTTAGGGTTAATCTAAGGGCCTAAAACACTCACCTAATCTATAAATACACCCTAAACCTACCCTAATCCATACTAAAAATAGAATTGAGGGCTACATGCCGCCAAATTAAATCTTAGAAGGAGCCTCCACTAATTTATGAAGAGGGTTGCAAGCTAATCACTCTCTAATCAACCTCTAATCCATTCTAAGCATCTTAATCTTCTTCATTTGGAGTGCAAATTGGCTAGTAGTGAGTTTCTATCACTCTAATGATCAATTGCTAAACTAAGTAGATGAGATATGATGAGATCATATGGTTTTGTTTGTGGATTAATGGGTTTTAAGTCATATGACATGATGTTAGTTTGCTAATGTATGTGGGTTATGCAAGTTTTGTGCTTTGTGATCATATGTTAATATGCAAGTTACATGTATGATAATATGCAAGTTACTTGTATGATAATTATGCAAGTTGTATGTTTCTTCATATGCAAGTTTATGAGTTCATATGCAAGTATGTAACATGTTATGCAAGTTCATATGCAAGTTTATGAGTTCATATGCAAGTTATGTAACATGTTATGCAAGTTCATATGCAAGTTATGTGACATATTATGCAAGTTCATATGCAAGTCATGTATTTGTTAATATGTAAGTTTATGTAACATGTTATGCAAGTTAATATGCAAGTTATGTGACATGTTATACAAGTTAATATGCAAGTTATGTGACATGTTATACAAGATTATATGCAAGTTATGTGACATGTTATGCAAGTTCATATGCAAGTTATGTGTTTGTTAATATGCAAGATGGCACCTTTGAAACATGTTCATATATATGCAAGTTGACACCTTTTATATGTGTTATGTCATGATAACGAAATTACGTGGGAACGATGGGGTTAATTAAATGCATATGTTAATAAGATTGTGTGAAATCAATATAATTATGCATAACATAAAATAAATGAACATAGTATGGGAATTTGCCTATTAAGTTAGGTGTACCCATACTATGTGTTGGGAATTTGCCTATTAAGTTAGGTGTACCCACACTTTGGAGTTGGGAATTTGCCTATTAAGTTAGGTGCACCCATATTCCTAAAATAAACATGATAATTAACACAAATTATGGGGGTGATTAATTAGGAGTAATTAATCGATTAGGACACGAGGTTGGACCCGTTTGTAGTGTAAGACTGCCCGGAGTTTACCGGCTTAACCAGGCATCTACAAATGACGGTCCAATGTGAGGGGTCTTAATCATAAATTAAATACGTAACAAGGGTAAATGACACGAGGTTGGACCCGTTTGTAGTGTAAGACTGCCCGGAACCTACCGGCTTAACCAGGCATCTACAAATGACGGTCCAATGCGAGGGGTCCTTTACACGGTTACGGTGTTAATCAATTAAGAAACACTTAACCAGATAAGCATGTAGTGGGGCATGGGGGTTAAGTGGGTACCTTGGGTGGTATGTGGAAATTGCTAGTGGTTGCCAATAGAAAATATGATAAAATACTTAACCAAGATGAAACATGTAATTAAACATGATTAAAGGGTTAAGTGGGAAACACTAGTGGGTGGGCCAAGCTTAGGGGGATGGCTTGTGCTGGGGGCCCATTTCAACCAGTAACCCATACGTATCTTAGTGGGCTCGACCCATGTCGAGGACGGGACACGCATACTGGGCTTGACTATAAGAGGCCAAAATGGGTTAGCGGTGGCAACGCATGACCAACGGGTTTCATATGCGTGTGTGGACCCGGGCTGGTAAATAAGACGTTGTTGCATCGTGTAGATATAAGCCGTGCACCGTTAATTTTATCAGGTTGCCACGTTGGGGAATGGTACACCATACGGTGGGGCCAGCACGGGTATCTACATTAGGGAGCCGATCGAATGGGGAGTAGTGTGTACACCTAGTGGATTGTAGGGCCCCGTGGCGTCTACTTAGTCACCTAGGGGTACGCGAGAACTATTAAGTTAATTTTATAAGTCCATGGGTGGGATCAACCTTTAAGTTAGGAATGACTGGTGTGGTGCAGTTTAGTAATTTACCTTTGGAAGGGTAGATGCGTCTTTATCTTTTATCTTAGTTTAGTTGACTGCTTAGTGTAGCCATTCATCCCCATTAGTTACCGTATATCAGTTTATGTCTTCTCTGGTTACTTTAACGATTGTTTTGTTAAAGTTATAGGGCTCGCTCAGACTTATGTCTGACCCCGTTGTTTTTATCTTTTTCCCAACCCTCAGGTCCTACGGTGGATCCTAGCAGTAGTGGAGCTTGATCGGATTGCTGTTCCAGTCTTTAGGAGCTTGGATAGATGTAAAGCTCCAGTTACCCAGTTATCTTTTCTTTTGTCATGGCTATTGTATGAGAGTGGGATTATGTACTTCTTTATTTTGATGGATATTGTACTTGACTTTTATTGTGGTTTTATGATGTAACCAGACATGTTTTACTTCCGCTGTTATGAGATGATGTTTTAAATTTCAAGTACTATTTATATCTGTCTTGTTGTAATTTTTCTGTTCTATATTCACTAAAATACTCCACCGATGCTATGGCATTCCCTTAGTGAGTGACCATAGCGGGAGTGGGGTGTTACACGTGGTATCAGAGCTGAAGGTTACCGGAACAGATAAATTTTTGAGAAAAATACTTTTTTATTAGAAAATAGTAAAGGTATTATTTTTGGAAAAAGTATTTTCAAAAACATGTCTTTTAAGAGAAAAGTTTTTGAAAAAGAAAAGCATAATCCCCAATAGCCATATCTTTATCTTTCGGAATCTCCTTTTTGAATCTTTCCTCTTTCGTTTCAGCACGGCTGAAGATCTTAACATCCCGGAGGGCTTAGTTATAACACTATGGTATAGGAGGTTACAAGAGGCTAGGGCCGCGGCTGCGGGTCCAGCCAATGCTACTACACCAGAGGCAACCGCTCCTCCTCCTCAGCCTAGAGTGGATAATTTTGCTAAGATTTGCAAGGAGTTCAAGGCTATAGGAGGAAAACCTTTTCTAGGTTCAGAGACTTTCGTAGAGGCTAGAGATTGGCTTAAGGAAGTGGAAGAGTTGCTAGATATCTTTGAAGTGGAAGAGGGAAAGAAAGTCAAGTTGGCGGCTTGGTTAATGAAGGGAGAGGCCTCATTCTGGTGGGAGGTCACTAATGGAGAACGCCCTGTTGACTCTTGGGCAGATTTCAAGCAAAGGTTTGGGGCTAAGTTTCTCTCAAGGGCGGAAGAGAATCTGTTTATGGAGAAGTTCTTGAATTTGAAGCAAGGGAATCTCACGGTGAAAGAATATGTCAACAAATTCAATCAATTAGCAAGGTTTGGCATAGAGTTGGTGAATACACCGGAGAAGAAGGCTTTGAGGTTCGTTAGAGGCTTGAACGAACCATTGCAAGGAATAGCTATGACTCACATTCCTATGGGGGCCACCTTTGAGAAGCTTGTCTACATGGCACTTATGCATGAGGATGATAAGAGTTCTAAGGCACCAGAGAAGAAGGGGGATCAGAAGAAACCGCAACAACAACAACAAGGCAAGGGTGGAAAAGGCAATGGTGACAATGGGAAGAAGAAGAAGAAGTGCTTCAATTGTGGGACCCCAGGCCACCTCAGCAAGGATTGTCGCAAAAAGAAGAAGACCGGTTGCTTTCATTGTGGTGAAGCAGGACATCTTGTGAAGGACTGCCCAAAGAAGGGGCAGAAGACGGGGTCTACCTCAGGAGGTCAGGTGCAAGCTCTTATGGCACCAGCTCAGGCAGGGGGGCAAGTTCAGGCTCTCTCAGTTCCACCGATTCAGCAGAGAGGTAGAACTATTTCCGTTGAAAGTCTGGTTTTTCTGTTTGATCATCCAGTTCGTACTTTGTTTGACTCTGGCGCATCGCATTCTTTTATCTCATCATCGTTAGTTGAGTCACTGCACTTAGACACCAGTCTAGTTGATGATCCCTTGGTTGTTTCAAACCCAATTGGGGGCTCCATATATCTGTCTATGATATGTTTGGGTTTGAAGATTTCTATACTTAGCGTTGAGTTTGGATGTGATGCTTTTGTATTGGGCTTCACGGGCTATGGGTTGATTTTGGGCATGGACTGGTTATCCAGTAATGGTGTCGTTCTTGATTGTGAAAGGAGAGTTGTCAGGCTTATGACCCGCTTGGGTAATACTCTCGAGATCTCTTGTAATCCCACGGAATCTGTTTTGCTAAGTTATCTTGAATCGCTCAATGCTTCGGTCGAGAGTTTGCGTTCTATCAGAGTGGTCCGGGAATATCCGGATGTGTTTGAAGAGGTGAAGGGTTTGCCTCCGAAGCGGGAGATAGATTTCCGAATTTATTTGGTGGATAATGCCAAACCAGTGTCTTTGCCAGTGCGCCACATGGCTCCTCGTGAGAGAAGAGAACTTCATAAGCAAGTAGGGGAGTTGCTTGAGAAGGGGTTCATAAGGCGAAGTATATCGGAGTGGGGAGCTCCAGTAGTGTTTTCCACGAAGGCGGATGGGTCCCTCAGACTTTGTGTGGATTATAGAGAACTTAATAAGCTCACAAAGAAGAATAGACACCCATTACCGAGGATAGATGATCTCTTTGATCAGTTGGTTGGCGCCTCAGTGTTTTCGCAGATGGACTTAGCTACAGGGTTTCATCAGTTGAGAGTGGCGGAGGACAATATAGAGAAGACTGCTTTTCGGACTCCGGATGGTTTTTATGAGTGGCTTGTGATGCCATTTGGGTTGACAAACGCCCCTGCATACTTTGTTGATCTGATGAGTAGAGTGTTCAGAGAGTATCTGAATAAGTTTGTAGTGGTCTTTGTGGATGACATCTTGGTCTTTTTCAAGAGTGAAGAAGAGCATGCCTTACATCTCAGAGAAGTGTTGGAGACTCTTCGAGCACATAGTCTTAAAGCTAAATTCTCTAAATGTCATTTTTGGAGAAGAGAAGTGCGATTCTTAGGGCATGTGGTCTCTAAGGAAGGGATAGCTGTGGATCCCGCAAAGATAGTATCTATCCAGGATTGGAAAGTTCCTAGAAATGCTACCGAAGTAAGAAGTTTCTTGGGGTTGGCAGGATATTATAGGAAGTTCATCAAAGACTTCGCGAAGATATCAACCCCATTAACCCGCTTGACGAAGAAGAATCTGGTTTTCTCATGGGACGTAGATTGTGATGATGCTTTCCGACGGTTAAAGAGAGCTTTGACCACCGCTCCAGTTTTAGTGCTTCCAGATGGGAGTAAGCCGTTTGTTGTTTATACCGATGCTTGTGGGACAGGATTAGGCGCACTCTTGATGCAGGAGGGAAGGGTAATAGCCTATGGAGGGAGGCAATTTAAAGTGCATGAGAAGAATTACCCTACCCATGATCTAGAGTTGGCCGCGATTGTTTTCGCACTTAAGTCTTGGCGCCATTATCTTCTTGGTGAGAGATTCGAGTTGTTCACTGACCATAAATCATTGAAGTACTTATTCTCTCAGAAGGATTTAAACTTAAGACAGCAAAGGTGGATGGAGTTCTTAGCATCCTATGATTTCGAGATAGCGTATACCCCTGGCAAGGGTAACGTGGTGGCGGACGCCTTGAGTAGAAAAAGGCTATCTTTGAGTCCATTGTTCGTGGAACGGCGAAGCTTGGAGTTTCTTTCTTTGTTCGACTTCAGACCTTCTGTTGACTTTGTACCTGGTTTGTTAGCATCCTTGGAGGTTAGACCTACTCTTTTGGGACGGATTGGCGAGGCTCAGCGAGACGACCCACAGTTGGTTGAGTTGGTAGAGAAGCTTATGAGGGGGGAGTCGTCCAGCCATTTGGGTAGATACACCATATATGATAGGGGATGGTTGCATAGAGACGGTAGACTTTGTGTACCGCAAGATGAGGGTTTGAAGAAGGCTATTTTGGATGATGCACATCGTTCAAGGATGACTATTCATCCCAGTGGGGACAAAATGTACCAAGACATGAAGAGAGTTTTCTTCTGGGCCGGTATGAAGAAAGATGTGGCCGAGTATGTGGCTAGATGCTTAGTGTGCCAACAAGTTAAAGCGGAGCAAAGGAAACCCGGTGGGTTGCTACACCCATTGGAAGTTCCGCAATGGAAGTGGGATAGTGTCTCGATGAATTTCATCGATGGGTTACCGAGATCAAGGAAGGGCAATACGGGAATTTGGGTTGTGGTAGACAGACTTACCAAGAGTGCCCATTTTATACCCGTGAAGAGTAAGAGGACCGCTCCATGGCTTGCTTCAGTCTATGTTAGAGAGATTGTTAGGTTGCATGGCGTACCATCCAGCATTGTGAGTGATCGAGATCCTATCTTCACTAGTGAGTTTTGGAGAAGTTTGCAAGAGGCGGTAGGGACTCAGTTGTGTTTGAGCACCGCATATCATCCTCAGACGGACAATCAGACCGAGAGGGTGAACCGTATCTTAGAAGATCTCTTGAGGCTTTGTATCTTGGATTTTGGAGGTACATGGGAAGAACATCTTCCTTTGGTGGAGTTCGCATACAATAACAGCTTTCAGTCTAGTATTGGCATGGCACCTTTCGAAGCTCTTTATGGAAGGCCTTGTCGATCTCCTACATGTTGGTGGGAATCTACGGATAAGATCTTGCTTGGGCCAGATATGGTTAGAGAGACTTCAGAGAAGATTGATTTGATTCGAAGAAGGATGAAGGCAGCGCAAGATAGACAGAAATCTTATGCGGATCGAAGAAGGACGAATCTTGAGTTTGAGGTTGGGGACATGGTTTTTGTCAAAGTATCTCCGTTGAGAAATGTTGTTCTCTTTGGGTCCGTTGGGAAGTTAGCACCGAGGTTTGTTGGGCCGTTTCCTATTAAGGAAAGGATTGGACGGATGGCATATAGGGTGGAGTTGCCCGACAGACTTAGTGGTGTTCATGATGTATTCCATGTATCACATTTGAGGAAGTGCTTACATGAGACCGCAGAGGTGGTAGAGCCGAGCTTGCTTAGAGATGTAGAGGTAGAGCGTGATGCGACGATTCGACGAGCTCCTACTCGCATCCTTGGGTCAGAAACTAGGAAGTTGAGGAACAGAGAAGTTCAGCTAGTTAAAGTGCAATGGGGAGATGACGAAAGCAATGCTACTTGGGAGACGGAAGCGAAGATGTGTTCTTTGTACCCATTTCTTTTTGAGAGTATGTCTTTTAACTTCTCCTTTATCGCTTGTCTAGTACTTATCTTATCTTTAGTATATCCTCTCGCTAGTACTTATGACCTTTAGATAGGGTAAAACCTATGGTTGAAACATGTGTTTGAAACATGTTATGGTTGATGGATGCATGTGGATGCAATTGTTTGCTAGTGGTTGCTCGTGGATGCATATACACACACATTAGGCACTAGATCGGCTCAGTCACTTCATGTTGCATATCGCATAAATGGATGTGGTAGTTAGATTGATGGATGTATCAAGGCTGTGTTATCATGTGGATGATGCATTTTTGTGTATGGTTGTGCACGCATATAGAAATTGTATGTGTCAATAGGGTTTCGCATACATATTGGATGCATGGCACTATCATGGTTTGCATTAAGGAGGTCGACTGAATCAGTAGACCGCCTGATTTTGCATTAGTATACGGACATATACACACACTTTCTGCATATGTTCATACATCATTAGAAGTTTCTAAGGATAATGGTTGCTTGTGGTTGATGGTTTAGTAGATGGTTGTTGGGTTGGTAGGATACGTTCTTCTTGACTTAGAGATTTCGAGGACGAAATCCTTTAAGTAAGGGAGAATGTAACACCCCGAATTTCAATTAACACTAATGGTTAGTAATTAAAGTATAATTAATCTCAGATGTGAGAATCGGGGGAAACGGGCTGCGTCATTGCGTTCGTCTCGGAAAAATACGCGAAATAGAGTCCGAGTTTGCGTAAAACGGGTACCGTATGAAAGAGATATGGACGAACGAAGTTAGGCAGAAAAACCCGAAACAGGCCAGAAATGCACTGGCGCACTTGTGAAGTGCGCCAGCACAAAAATACACTGGCGCACTTGGGAAGTGCGCCTATGTCGGGACAGGAAACCTGCACAGTTTCTAGAGAGTTCTGTGGTTGGGTGCACCAGTTTGGGGTTTGGGCTTGGTCTTAGGGCTGGTTTCTGGAAGGTTCCGAAATCTAAGGGTCCTAATCTAATTTAGGGTTAATCTAAGGGCCTAAAACACTCACCTAATCTATAAATACACCCTAAACCTACCCTAATCCATACTAAAAATAGAATTGAGGGCTACATGCCGCCAAATTAAATCTTAGAAGGAGCCTCCACTAATTTATGAAGAGGGTTGCAAGCTAATCACTCTCTAATCAACCTCTAATCCATTCTAAGCATCTTAATCTTCTTCATTTGGAGTGCAAATTGGCTAGTAGTGAGTTTCTATCACTCTAATGATCAATTGCTAAACTAAGTAGATGAGATATGATGAGATCATATGGTTTTGTTTGTGGATTAATGGGTTTTAAGTCATATGACATGATGTTAGTTTGCTAATGTATGTGGGTTATGCAAGTTTTGTGCTTTGTGATCATATGTTAATATGCAAGTTACATGTATGATAATATGCAAGTTACTTGTATGATAATTATGCAAGTTGTATGTTTCTTCATATGCAAGTTTATGAGTTCATATGCAAGTATGTAACATGTTATGCAAGTTCATATGCAAGTTTATGAGTTCATATGCAAGTTATGTAACATGTTATGCAAGTTCATATGCAAGTTATGTGACATATTATGCAAGTTCATATGCAAGTCATGTATTTGTTAATATGTAAGTTTATGTAACATGTTATGCAAGTTAATATGCAAGTTATGTGACATGTTATACAAGTTAATATGCAAGTTATGTGACATGTTATACAAGATTATATGCAAGTTATGTGACATGTTATGCAAGTTCATATGCAAGTTATGTGTTTGTTAATATGCAAGATGGCACCTTTGAAACATGTTCATACATATGCAAGTTGACACCTTTTATATGTGTTATGTCATGAGAACGAAATTACGTGGGAACGATGGGGTTAATTAAATGCATATGTTAATAAGATTGTGTGAAATCAATATAATTATGCATAACATAAAATAAATGAACATAGTATGGGAATTTGCCTATTAAGTTAGGTGTACCCATACTATGTGTTGGGAATTTGCCTATTAAGTTAGGTGTACCCACACTTAGGAGTTGGGGATTTGCCTATTAAGTTAGGTGCACCCATATTCCTAAAATAAACATGATAATTAACACAAATTATGGGGGTGATTAATTAGGAGTAATTAATCGATTAAGACACGAGGTTGGACCCGTTTATAGTGTAAGACTGCCCGGAGTTTACCGGCTTAACCAGGCATCTACAAATGACGGTCCAATGTGAGGGGTCTTAATCATAAATTAAATACGTAACAAGGGTAAATGACACGAGGTTGGACCCGTTTGTAGTGTAAGACTGCCCGGAACCTACCGGCTTAACCAGGCATCTACAAATGACGGTCCAATGCGAGGGGTCCTTTACACGGTTACGGTGTTAATCAATTAAGAAACACTTAACCAGATAAGCATGTAGTGGGGCATGGGGGTTAAGTGGGTACCTTGGGTGGTATGTGGAAATTGCTAGTGGTTGCCAATAGAAAATATGATAAAATACTTAACCAAGATGAAACATGTAATTAAACATGATTAAAGGGTTAAGTGGGAAACACTAGTGGGTGGGCCAAGCTTAGGGGGATGGCTTGTGCTGGGGGCCCATTTCAACCAGTAACCCATACGTATCTTAGTGGGCTCGACCCATGTCGAGGACAGGACACGCATACTGGGCTTGACTATAAGAGGCCAAAATGGGTTAGCGGTGGCAACGCATGACCAACGGGTTTCATATGCGTGTGTGGACCCGGGCTGGTAAATAAGACGTTGTTGCATCGTGTAGATATAAGCCGTGCACCGTTAATTTTATCAGGTTGCCACGTTGGGGAATGGTACACCCCACGGTGGGGCCAGCACGGGTATCTACGTTAGGGAGCCGATCGAATGGGGAGTAGTGTGTACACCTAGTGGATTGTAGGGCCCCGTGGCGTCTACTTAGTCACCTAGGGGTACGCGAGAACTATTAAGTTAATTTTATAAGTCCATGGGTGGGATCAACCTTTAAGTTAGGAATGACTGGTGTGGTGCAGTTTAGTAATTTACCTTTGGAAGGGTAGATGCGTCTTTATCTTTTATCTTAGTTTAGTTGACTGCTTAGTGTAGCCATTCATCCCCATTAGTTACCGTATATCAGTTTATGTCTTCTCTGGTTACTTTAACGATTGTATTGTTAAAGTTATAGGGCTCGCTCAGACTTATGTCTGACCCCATTGTTTTTATCTTTTTCCCAACGCTCAGGTCCTACGGTGGATCCTAGCAGTAGTGGAGCTTGATCGGATTGCTGTTCCAGTCTTTAGGAGCTTGGATAGATGTAAAGCTCCAGTTACCCAGTTATCTTTTCTTTTGTCATGGCTATTGTATGAGAGTGGGATTATGTACTTCTTTATTTTGATGGATATTGTACTTGACTTTTATTGTGGTTTTATGATGTAACCAGACATGTTTTACTTCCGCTGTTATGAGATGATGTTTTAAATTTCAAGTACAATTTATATCTGTCTTGTTGTAAATTTTCTGTTCTATATTCACTAAAATACTCCACCGATGCTATGGCATTCCCTTAGTGAGTGACCATAGCGGGAGTGGGGTGTTACAGACATAAAACCTAGTGAGCGGCTTTGACTACCAGCTTGAGTACTAAGTTAAGGAAAACAGATAAATGGTGGTTCTAGTGTCATAAAAGGGTAAGTGTCTGTACATATCTAAAGGTGAACAATAACTGATATGAACTGATAATTAGGATTGGCTATTCTTATGGAAAAGACAATGGTGATAATAATAATAATAATGACATCAGGTAGATTGACTGTTTTGCACTCCTACAGATTAAGACAGAAACAAATAATTAGGAAGGAAATTCCTATTGCTACTCCTTGATCGGCTCCCTAAACAGACACGAATAACCTATGCCAGTTATGACATCCGAGGATATCAGTCCCGAACCCATCAGCTAAAAAGACACAGCCTTATCCGTCGGCGTTACAACGTCTTATCTTCCCTGTTCGAAACAACGCACACTCATGGTTCTGCCGAAACGTGCCCATCCCCACCTCGGAATTTGAACCTCTTACAATCAAGCATGAAAAAAGAGTGCCCTAGTCTCTTCCTAGTGCGAGACTCAGATGATAACAGGAGGTTACTGATTGATATGGGTTCCAAACAAATGAACAAGCAAGCATATTAACACAAGCCAACACTAGGCCTGGCCCCTAAGTTAACTAGTATTTTAAGAGTGCCCACATATTTTACTAGAATGGAATTCTTGGCTTATTAATCAAACAGGTTTAACTTAACAGTTTTAAGTTCATTAATAAGCTTAATATAACCTTGTTATATTTCGAGATTGTAAGTAACGAAAGTAATCTACAACCTTATATCTCTAGATTGTAATTAACGATAGTAATCTACAACCTTTTACCAAATCAGACAAATCCTGCTCAGAAGTTTTCCAGATATAGGTTACTTAATATTAAATAAAGAACGATTAACATATTTTCCAAATACAGGTTACTTAATGTTAAATTAAGTACAATTTATTCCAATTAACATGTTTTCCAGATACATGTTACTTAATGTTAAATTAAGTATAATTCACATGTTTTCCAAATACAGGTTACTTAATGTAAAATTAAGTATAATTCATTCCAATCAACATGTTTTCTTAACCAATGTCAAATTAACATGTTTTCCAAATCACTGTCAAATTAACATGTTTTCTAAATTAATGTCAAATGAACGTAAATGTCAAATTAACATGTTTTTTTCCAAGTTAATATCAAATTAACATGTTTTCCAAATTAGCGTCAAATAAACATGTTTTTCAGATAAATGTCAAATAAACATGTTTTCTAATTCACAAGTTTGTATATTCTTCCACTAGAATTTACCCTAATTTAAAGTCCATAATTCACCAATTCTTAATATGCCCAAAATCCCCTTATTAATAGTATTTCAAACTATTCCAATTTTACGCAAATTTAACGGTAAAGGTCTAGGCTCTCGTTGGCCTTGGCTCAACGCAAAAACAAAGGAAAAAGGAGAAATAGACCTAGGCTCATAGATAAACAAGATGAATAAATATGCATTATAAGACTGTAAATAAACAATGATAGAGAAGGGGATAAAGAAGAAGAATTTGTAAACAAATAACAACTGGACAGGAATAAATAATAGATAGAAAATAAAATGAACAATAACTTGTAAAAGACAAGCTAATAAACACTGTAATTGCCAAACTTTCAAATCCAATCTATTTTACTGTCTTAATCCTTTTTATTGAGTTCTGAAATCACTGTAACAACTTTTGTATCTATTTTAACATTAACTTAGAAGAAATCTGATAATCACAGTAATACTCACATAAAATTGTTGTATATTCAGAAGAAGACCTTTGAAAAGGAAGTAGAAGCAGAATATCCTTTCAGATCTATATTTGATAGCACCCAGACTTTTCCCTAATTTTAATTCTATTTCAGAACATTATATAGTGGAGGCTAAGAAGATGAAGAAGAATAGGTGTGGGGAAAGAGTGAGGGTTGGTAGTATATTTGTAGGTGTGTTAGGATAGTTTAGGCCATAGGATATCAGGGTTTTATTCCAAACCATAGAAAACACCTCAGCATGAGTCAGCAAAAGGAATAATCTAGAAACATGCGTGTTTGGCCAGGTACAGGTTCATGCTTGGGACGAAGTGGGTCGACCAACCTCCTATGTGGGTCGACACATGTGTCGACCCCGGGGTCGATACAGGGGTCGACCCATATAGGGCCGCCCATTTACCATTGCTTTATTCTAATTTGTTTAATTAAATTATTTAATTTAACTTCAAATTTTGATTGATCATAACTTGTTCATTTTTAGTTCGATTTACGCAAACTAAAAGTCTATTTGAATCAGAATTTCGTAATGGATGTAACGGTGAAATTTATTTTGATCAATTCCCAATATTTATTTTATGATTTTAATCCTAAATTAATTAATCCATTAAATAATTATTGTTTGTTAAAAGTTCGGGTTGTTACATTCTCCCCTCCTTAAAGGATTTCTTCCTCGAAATCTCCAAAGTTAGAAGAATGTTACGACTGCTAACACCCATCTACTCAACCATCATCCAATGGCGTCCATTGTCCTTAGAATTTATAATGCTTTGTATGAACATATGCAAAGGTGTCGTGCATATATCCCTAAAATTTATGCGAAAATCAGACGGTTTACTGATTTAGTCGACCTCCTTAATGCAATTATGTTTGTGTCATGTATCCAATATGTATACAAAAGAATCCTAATGATACATATAAAATTATATATATGTGCAACAACCATTCACCAAATTGCAACATCCATGTGATGATTCAACCATTTTTTCATCCATAGTGAAATAAATTAAAATGCGCATGCATCCATATGCAATATGTAAGTGTTCTAGTTCATCCGATCCTTATCTAGTGTCGTGTGTGTGTGTGTGCATCCAATGCATCCACGAGCAAACATTTGCAATCATCAAACATAACATGTCGCAAACACATGTTTCAACCATATCCTATCATTTCTAAACTCAAATCCTAAGATCCACACTTCCAAAGGATATACTAGAAGGAAGTCCCTAATCAAAGGAAGAAGCTACTGATAGAATACCCAAGAGGAAATACTTGTCAAAAGAATACAGGTATGAAACTTGATTCCCTCGGTGTAGTTATCCCAAATGAACTAATCCAAAAGCTTCACTTAATCTTACAAGTAAAGTTACACTTTTCCTACTCTCCGTCCTCAAATTTCTACTCTCTATTTTACCCATTTTGTGTTCCTTGGTTAATTCCACTAATATTGTCCAACCTCCTAAAGACTCACGTACAGCCCATTTTATATATGTAAAATTTTCCAGAACCATATTTAAGAAAATCTTAATAAGGAAAAGTTTTAATTACGAAAAATTCTTTTTGAAATATATGTACATAGTTGCTTTATGAAATTCCCAAAAATACAAATTTCATATCAAAATGCATTAGTCTTTCAAAATTCCCATTTCTTAAAATTTTATACATATGGGGTTTCGACTCAAACTGGTTCCACAAATCTCTATAAAACACCTCCTTGTTAAGCTCTTTCCTTAGAACACAATTATCCGTTAGGAATATCTATATTCTCTTTATTCACTGATTTGTTAACTAAACCCATTACTTGTTATAGTTTTGTGGTCATATAAGATTTTGTCAAAACTTCTGAAATCTACCTCTTTTGTCCAAATGATAAAAACGTGATAAACATCGAAACTCAATAATATACTTTGGCAAATCGTGAATTCCTATCCAATCTTAAGATACAATCTCAGGTTAAATTTATTGGATTTACAAAATATTCCCATTAATATTACATGAATCCTTTAAACTTTCAAAGAGCCAAAAATTGTTTTTGATTATCTAAAAAATCATAAGATACTCAAATTCAATGTATTTTCCTTATCTTAAAGCCCCAGTCCTAGGTAAGGAAACAACTAACCAATAACTTATGCTTACTGAAAATTCAAACTTCTCACATAGTAGTCGATGGTCCTTCTCTTATAACAAACTAATGGTGGTTAATCCGAGATAACTACTCTTATAGGTTTTTATAACTATTGTTACTTTAATAGAATTGGTACTAAAGCATTCATCTGAAAAGGCTTTCTGATTCCAACATGCCACTAACACAGTCTATACCAATTGTCCTACTACAAAAGTCAATAGCTAGGCTTAGGTACAAACTAGCCAAAAAGGTATGGTAACTAGTTCAAAAATTCTTTTACTTGGCATTTTCCCAAAACCTTTCCGTTACAACTGAAGTTCAACTACTTCCTTAAAATACATGCGGAAAGTTCCAACATAAGGGTCACACTCTTCTTTTCAAAAGATAGGGTTAAGGGAGTAAAATATTTCAACTGAACTATGAAACTCAATTCTCACTTACAACCCCAAAACCATGTGCTTTACCAAAATGCTACAAGTTTAGTGTCATCACAAATACAGATTTGAAAATCAACCTCTCTCCTAGCGATAATCTTTCAACTGCTTACCATATCCGGGATATGAAACACAAAGAGAACTGAATCGATAATTCCTAGGGATGCACTAAGGAAAATAGGAATATCAATATGACTGACCCTTCGGGTCGTAAGAAGTCCAAAAAAATTAGTCCATCGCATGACTTAGCCCGACCATTTTATTCTTGCAATCAAAATAGCCCCCATAAATATTTAATAGATATTAGACCCGTAACTTTTCCCTATAAGTCCATATGTTATATTAAATCCTACGTCATATTTTAGGCCCATAATTTATCCCTTCGTTGTAAATCAATATGTCATATGAGCCCTAATCAAGGCAACCTAATCCATACCTGGAAATGCTCCAAACATCAAGATTTTAGTTTCAACCCTGACTCTCCACTGATAAATAGATAATCATGCTGATCCCTACGGGGTTCAGAAACTACTGTTGGGACTAAGTGCAAAACAGTCACTGGTGCTATCGTCACACCCTCGGGGATTTACCATACATGTAAAGGTCTACTTCATTAGGCCTACAATACAGATGCTCTACAAGAATCAACTCATCGTGGCTATGGCCCTACACAGCCACCCCAACCAATATATTAAAGGAAAAAGGGACAAAATATTTCTAAACCAAATAGGAAAACTAGAAAGAACTAAAGATAGTTAGCATTCTTTCTTTCACTAACCCTTTCCTTCTCCCATTCCTTGACCACTTTTAAACAACACCTTTCCTCATAATCCTTTCGACATTAATATACTCATGTTAATCGTTTACTTGCAATCCTTAAATTTTCCCTTTTAAGAAGTTCTGCTTTATCCTAATTGGTTGGTTGCCGAAAACGTATAAAGATCTATTTTCATAGTTTGAGACAATCTAATTTATAAAAATTCTTAATTACAAATTATTTCTTTTTACTTATCTTTAAGTCAGAGGATAATGCGCAATATGGTAAAAACCCTATTTCGCACCAATCCATTCATTCTTGCAATGACGTTTTCTAGGTTAAATCCAAACCCAACTATGGAAATACATCCCTTTTTCTTAACCAATCAATCTAGGTTATTCTTATTTTCCAAACTACCCTTTTATATCCATGATTAACTCTATTTTTATATTTGTCAAGTAGCAAGTCCCTTTCTAACCTCGACCTTTCCCAACTATTGAGCTAAACGAGTTTGTCCATTAGTAAAATTTTCAACCTATAAAGAACATCTTAAATCTTAACGAAGAAAAGATAAAGATTCAGAATTTAAAAGAGTCAAAGGAAGGTTGTAACTGACTATAGGGGATATTTTATTTTCAAAAGTAACTTTTGGTTTCTGAAAAATGCGTTTTCTTTTGAAAATACTTTATTTTAAGACAAAACCTTAGTGATCTTGGTAACCTTAGGCTCTAATACCAACTATAACACCCCACATTCCTTAAACATCACTGGTATGAGGATTTCATTAAGAAATTATGGAGCATTTTAGGTATAAGGACGTAAAACATCATAGAGACTAAGATTTCAAAAGACATAAAATAATAAATTTATAGCGGAAGAAGGAACTTTCATTTTATACATACAAAATCATATTTGTTTCAATTAACCAAATAGTTACAAAGTGTCATGTCACAAAATATCAGTCAAAAACAACATTAGAGTAAAATAATATTATCCCCTAAATAGTCAAAAAGATACAACTTTCATTTGGCATCACTTTGGTAACAGTGAGGGGGCAAACTTCATTTAGCGTCAAACCTCATGGGATTCCGGTCAATTTCCGCATCACTCAACGCCCGTTGTACCTTCTAGTTGTCCAATTCCCATGGCAAATCCAATAGGGTTGTTCTTGCTCGCATGCTTCTTTCTTATATTTGTTGGCATATTTAGTGCGATAGATATAGATTTCGGTATGACAACAAGAATTTCGATTGTGCCAAAATCATCCATCTTATACATGATGATATTAAAAACCTATTACTCGCTTCCCCGTATACAAGTCCAGTTTGTGGATTCTTAAACTCTTATATCACAGACTTCAACATATCCTGCAGTACATGATGTTTTACTACAGTCTAATTCATCGTTACTATATTTGGTTTGGTTAATGCTGGCTTTTGGTGTTTCGTTTCATCTTTGGGTTGGTGGTGCTAGATCTATATAAAATGGCCTCACATGCCTTTATATGCTGGATTGGATAGGACTTGGACTTCCTCGTGACTTACCCCGGCTATTGGTTCACCTTATCTTGTCACACTCTGTTAGTCCTCTCCTTTTTGAACTCTTGCCTATTTGCTCCGATTTGGCTCTTCTTGGTTTATAGCATCTGGCATTGTCGTTAATGTGCCTAGATCAGCTCTACATCTACTCGGATGGTCTGACTGCTGGATCTTCACTACTTTAGCGCCTTTTTGTAACGCATACTTTTTTGTATGTCTTCAGGCTATTTTTGTCATATATTTTGGCTTAGTTGTTCTACTGATAATTATCTTTGTGAGCCACAGGTTGGAGGCATTTTCCTAACCTTTTATTTTATATCACGGCGCCACCCTACCCTACCATCTTTTTGATAGTTTTTTAGGGTTGGCTTTTATTGTAAAAAAAGGTTTTTGTAGTAAAAAAAGATACAACCTAACCTTGGAAAGAGAACTAGAAGTAATGCATTTTTTGTAGTAAATCTTCAAGAACAAATCAACGAAGAGATCTGAAGTATACTCTTTCTCCCTGTAAGCCTGGGGGAAATAAAACAGAAAGGAAGAAAGAAATGGGTCAAACATAAAGTCTGGTGAGCTGCTGTGATTACCAGCCTGACCATTAAGTTAAGAAAAACAAATAAGTAGTAGTTCCAGTGTCATAAAAGGTTAAGACTTTGTACATATCTAAAGGTGAAAAATAACCGATATGAACTGATAATAAGGATTGGCTATTCTTATGAAAAAGACAATGATGATGATGTTGATGATGATAATCAGATCAGGCAGATTGACTTTTTTGCACTCCTACAGATTCAGACAAAAACAAGTAATTAGGAAGGAATTTCCTAATGTTACCCATTGATTGACTCCCTAAACAAACATGAATAACCTATGCCAGTTATGTAATTCGGGGATATTAGTCTCGAACCCATCAAGTAAAAAGACACAGCCTTATACGCCAGCGTTACAATGTCTTATCTTCCGTGTTCGGAACAATGCACGCTCATGGTTCTACCAGAATGCGCCCGTACCCACCTCAGAATTTGAACCTCTTATAATCAAGCATCAGTAAAGCGTGCCCTTGTCTCTACTTAGTGCGAGACTCAGATATAACAGGAGGGTACGCAATTATATAGGTTCTAGACAGATAAAAAGCAAGTAGATTAACGTAAGCCACCCCTAGGTTTGGCCCCCCGAGTTAACTAGGATTTAAGAGTCCCTACATATTTTACCAAAATGGACTTCTTATCTTATTAATCATACAGGTTTAACTTAGCAGGTTTAAGTTCATTAGAAAGCTTAATATAACCTTGTTATATTTCTAGATTATAATTAGCGAAAGTAATCTACAACCTTTTATCTCTAGATTGTAATTAACGAAAGAAATCTATAACCTTTTCCCCAGTCAGACAGATCCTAATCAGATGTTTTCCAGATATAGGTTACTTAATATTAAATTATGGATAATTAACATATTATCCAAATACAGGTTAGTTAATGTCAAATTAAATACAATTCATTCCACTTAACATGTTTTCCAGATACAGGTTACTTAATGTTAAATTAAGTATAATTCACATGTTTTATAAACATAGGTTACTTAATGTCAAATTAAGTATAATTTATTCCAATCAACATAATTTCTTAATCAATGTCAAATTAACATGTTTTACAAATTACTACCAAAATAACATGTTTTCTAAATTAATGTCAAATGAACAAAATGTCAAATTAACATGATTTTTTCCAAGTTAATATAAAATTAACATGTTTTCCAAACGTCAAATGAACATGTTTTCCAAATAAGTGTCAAATAAACATGTTTTCCAATTCACAAGTTTGCATATTCTTCCATTAGAATTTACGCTAATTTACAGTTTATAATTCACCAATTCTTAATATGCCTAAAATCCCATTATTAATATTATTTCATATTATTGCAATTTTATGCAAATTTAACAGTAAAGGCCTAGGCTTTCATTGGCCTAGGCTCAGCGCAAAAACAAAGGAAAAAGGAGAAATAGATCTAGGCTTAGAGATAAACAAGGTGAATAAATAGGCATTATAAGACTGTAAATATACAATGATAGAGAAGGGGATAAAGATGAAGAATTTGTAAACAAATAACAACTAGATAGGAATAAATAATAGATAATAAATAAAATGAACAATAAATTGTTATAGACAAACTTATAAACATTGTAATTGTCAAACTTTCGGATCCAATCTGTTTTACTGTCTTAATCCTTTTTATTTAGATCTAAAATCACTGTAACAACTATTATATCTATTTTAACATTAACTTATAAGTAATCTGATAATCACAGTAATACTCACATAAAATTGTTGTAGATCCAGAAAAAGGCCTTTGAGAAGGAAGTATAAGCAAAATATCCTTTTAGATCTATAATTTGATAGCACGCAAACTTTTCCCCAATTTAAATTATATTTCAGAAACATTATACAGTGGAGGCTAAGAAGATGAAGAAGAATAGGTGTAGGAAAGATTGAGGATTGTTAGTCTATTTATATGTGTGGTAGTATAGTTTAAGCGATATGATATTAGGGTTTTAATCCAAACCATAGAAAACACCTCATCATGAGTCAGCAGAAGGAATAATCTAAAAACAAGCTTGTTAGGCTAGGCATAAGTTCGTGCCTGGATCGAAGTGGGTCAACTCACCTCCTATGTGGGTTGACACGTGTGTCGACCCAGGGTTCGACCCATATAGGGCCTGGTTGGCCCGTTTACTATTGCGTAATTTTGATTTTTTAATTAAATTATTAAATTTAACATCAAACTTTGATTGATCATAATTTGTTTATTTTTAGTCTGATTTATGCGAACTAAAAGTCTATATGAATCGAATTTCATAATGGACACTGTAATAACCCGGAAATTCTGAACCAGTTTAAATTTTTTATTTTAGCTATTTTATTGAATTCTGAATATTTAAAATGAGTTATTTTAAATAATAACGATGAGGAAATTTATTTTGAATAGAAATCGAACGAATATATTTATATAGTTCGTCGTTAGAATATAAATATTTATTTTAAATTACAAAAGGAATTGAAAATGGCGCGGTAGTTCGATAATTCGATTTCAAACTTCAAATGGATGTACAGGATTCAAAATAAACTGGAATTTAGTGAAACCAAAAATAATAGAATCTAATTGAGAATATCTTTCCAACGAATCTAGAAAATCAAAATTTCATAGCAGGAATCAAAAGATATGTCCAAATGAAAATTCAGAATAGTCGCTATGGAATTCTGGCCCTTAAAAATGGGAATTTTGCAAATGATCTCGGATTTCGACGAAACCACTTTTATTGGATCCGTGATGTCAAGTTATTGCTAGATTCCAATTTTCGTGATTTTTAGAATCAATACGTGAGCGTGGCGAAGGAAAACGTGTTTAACCAGTTTTAGTTGATTTTAATCGACTGGAAAATGGCCATTTTTCAAACGGTCTCGGAATTCGACGAAACTAGTTTTGTTAGGACAGTTTCGTCATTACGAAGCTAGAAAATATTTTTCTGGAATTTTTCGAGTTAGTATGTGGCCCCGGTAATTTCAAATGTACGTTTAAAATTGAATATACAGATTTATATTTTGATTTGAACGAAAACTAATCGTAACGATCGAATTGGTCTACGTGACATATCCCATTGTGTTCGGAGTGGGGGTAATTAGCTAGGGACGACACTCGGTGGGTTTCGTGTCGAATTCGAAATAAAAAGTTACTTTTAGGTGGATTAAATTAAATTAAATATTTATAATATAACCCCTCACCCTCACATCTCCCTCTCTCTCTCTCTCCTATTCGATCTGTAAACTAAAAGAAAAACAAACCCGATCCAAATTGTTCACGCCGCCGTCGCCCTAGGGGCGCCCATCGCCGCGCCGCACCTCCTCAGGCCCCTCCGACCAACCCCCTTTCCTCCTCCACCTCCCCTCCCTCTTTCCTCGACCACCAAGCGAGCCCCGCACCCCCACTGAACCAAATCGCTAGGAGTGCCACCTCTGGCCAATCCCGCCACCACCAGGCCATCGGCGACCACCCTGCGCACCCATCCCTTCCCCCTCCGACCACCCTTTCTTCCCCGTCCTTCCTCCTCTTTCTTCTACAACTCCAAGACCGCCAAAACCCCAAACGCACCACCAACCGCGTCTCCCGGACCACCTACAGCCTCAGGCGCTCCGTCCCCTCCCCCTTATCAGCCCGGTGAGACTCTATTTTATTTTTATTTATTTAATTAGATAAAAATCGGATTTTTACCATATGTAAAACGGTATAAAGATTGGATTTTTATCATACGAGAAGCGTTATAAAACTAGGATTTTTATTCGAACAAAGATGGGATTTTTAAAAGTATGAGAAAATGATTTTTATCGCTATAAAGGAATGATTTTTATCACTATGAAAGATAGGATTTTTAAAACATATAAAGCTATGAATTTTCTATATGAAGAGCGAGAGAAAAGATTTGATTTTTATCTAAAAAGAATTGATTTTTAACAGGAGAAAGGCGAGACTTTTAATTCATGAAAGGTGAGATTTTTAAATAAGAAAAGATATAATTTTTATATGATGTAGAGAATAAAAATATAATTTTTATATACATAGCGAATTAAAAATATGGTTTTTATTGTTTGAAAGGCGTTGTAAAAATATATGATTTTTATATATGAAGTGCCGTTATAAAAATGTGATTTTTAAAATAAAATCATATTAAAAATATAATTTTTATTATGAACAGCGTAGTAAAGACTGCATTGGAATTTCAAGCAAATCCAGATGTTCAGCAGTTCAACAACAAAGCACGGCGGAGTGGAACCCTCTGTGAGAACTTCTCACCTTTTAATTTTGTTTTCTAGTTAATAATATAAATACTAGGATGCAGACGGTGTTTAGTAGCACCCGACACCCGTCATCCACAAACCATGGACGGCTTGCTTGTATGCTTGTTTGTTTGATTTTGATGTGTAGTTGATTGTGTGATGTGAAATAAAATATTTGTATAGTTAAAAATATTTTATGGTTAAAAATAGATTTTTTTAACGAGTATATGAAATGAAATAAATATAAACAAATCGGACGATTTGTTTATATACACGCATTTGACTGATATTGATTGGGACGATAAATTTTACACATCGCCCAACTGCACAAATAAAAACTGTGTTTGATTGATTGAAACCCCACACGGGTATTGGGATGATATATGGCATACACTAGTCCCAATGATTAGTTGTATGTCAATCGATTGATTGACAGGCTATATAAGCGTCGAATATTTATATTTAATGCTTATACAGTGTAGAATGCACTCTGGATGATGGTTGATTATTTATCGTTGCTATTATATACATGTGTTGTAGAAAATCCATATAATTCACATTATATGGTAATTGATTGGGCCTCATTCTAATTTGGAAAATGAAGAATAGAATTATATATTCATGTGTTGAATAAAAGCCGTGTTGATTAGATTGACGCCATTTTGACGTGAACGATATTTATATCGATTATATTCATTTTTAAAATGAATATAGAAAAGGAAGTGGTTTCAAAATATGATATTTTGAAGTGAATTGAAATTCGAATTAAATTAAAGTAAATTGAAATTCGAATTAAATTTGAAGTGAATTGAAATTCTAATTAAATTGAAGTGATTTGAAATTCGAATTAAATTGAATAGCATTGAAATTCGAATTAAATTGAAATGGAAGTTGAAACTGTTTTTGAAACGAATTTAAAACGATTTATAAAATTCATTTTAAATAGAAATTGATGAAATATATATTATATAATGGCCTGAATAGAACGCGCCGCGCCACGGCAGTTCGTGAATTTCGACCATTGACTTCGTATGGATATTACGGGAGATCCGACCGTCGAATTCTCCTAAAACCAGAACCGTTGGGTTCGTATCGAAAAGAGCTTTCTAACGAATATTAGAAATTAGAAATCTAACGGTTGGATTTGGAATTATGTCCAAATCAAATTTGAAAAAGGTCGTTGTAAGTGCAGTTCGATGGCCGTTGATGGAAATCGACTGTACGGGCTTTGATAAAATTATTAAAAATATTAATAATTAGTGTAAAATCATAAGAAATGATTTGGAAAGAATTGGGGTGAAAAACTCCATATTTGAAAAGATAAAAATAGATTTTTATCGAATTGAACTAGTTTTGAACTAGAATTATAATCCCATTATTTTTAAAATAAATAAATTGAATTTGAAATGGTTTTAAAAATAAATAAGATTTCCATTATATAGATTGGAAATGGATTTGAATTGAAATTGTCTTCGGAATATTTCGATGTGGGATTTTGTGATTATACAGATATTGTTATGGAAATTTGAAAGATATATTTATATCGTTATTTCCAATACGATATTTGTTGGTTGTAGAATTTGATATTGAATATAAGCCGATATATTTTCTATTCAGAGCCTTGTATTTAATATCAAACGGTATTTGGGTTTGTCGTGAATGGTGTCTTCATTAACACTGTTCTTAAACCCAGTTGAGAAAAAGATTAAATCTTTTTATTTAGATTTAATGAAGTGTACCAATTAAATAATATTTAATTGGGATTGAATTGGAATTGATTTTTGGGTTTATTGTGAACGGTGTTTTAAATAACATTTGTTCTTTAACCCGACAATTAATGGAATGTGATTTTGGGTTGTCGTGAACGGTATCTTTAATAATACTGTTCTTAGACCCAATGGAGTTAAGAAAATCAGAAATTAACTAAAGATTAGTTAAGTTGAATGATTTCTTGAGTATTGATCTGATGTTGGTTTCGGCCTTCGGGGTTATTACTTAGGAAATTGTTCACTTGCTAATTTACGGTTAAAGTCTGGTGGAGACAGAATGGGATTATGGGTTTATCGTGAACCGTGTTTTTAAATGACATTGGTTCTTTAACCCAGTTAAAGATTAAAACTAAGTGGAGTTTTAATGAATCTTTAAATAGATTGAAAAGTGAATTTGATAATTAAAATTATCAAATTCAAGAAATGATCGAGAATGGAGTATCACCAGTTTTTCTCTAGGCGATAGTTAAATCTTTAATTAGATTTGAACGTGAAATGGTAATTGAATTTACCGATAACACCGTGGTGTTAGATATGAAGTATTACTAGTTTTACTTCATGGGATGAATAGGTTGGGGTTGGGAAATTTAACAATTGATTACTTCGGTAAGGTGCGTTAATCCCGACTAGTTTGGATAAACCATAATTTGGTTTGAATTGATATTCCAAAGAAGATTAAAGAATAAATTTTAAATAATTTATCTTTGATAAAATTAATGGGAACCTTTCCCTAAGAATGTGAAATTTAGAAACTGACTGTAGGTTGGTTAAGTAGAATGGTTTCCTGGGTATTGATTTGATGTTGGTTTCGGCCTTAGGGGTTAATACTTAGGGAATTGTTCTCTTACTAATTTACGGTTAGTAACTGATGAATTGGAATGAGGCGTATGTTGTGTTTGTGTAACACTTGTTTATTATATACGCAAGTTATTCAGAAAGACCGGGTTTATCCCATTCTGAATAACTGATTCGATGACGAGTCGAAGACGGTGGTTGAAGACCGGAAGTCTTCACATCGTTTGGGTGATTACTGATGATCTTGATTGGGCTGTACACCCAAGATGAGGGAATCAGTTGGTGATTGTCCAGACGTACTTGGAGATCGATGGATATGCGAGGAAAGTGCCTCCGGTTTCGTTCAGACCCAGAACGGACTTGTAAATGGACTGTGTGTCTGACATTGGATTTCATTTTGTGTGATTGATATCGGTTGCATAGAGTGGTTTGCCTGTGTGGCATGCTAAGATGCAAATGATCAAGGCTTCTGTTGAAAAGCAAAGTCTTGTGGTTGATGATCAAAGCACCGCCTGTGTGGCATAGCTTTGTGTAACGTGATTTCGCGAGCCTCACACCCCGGTATGAACCAAAAACAGGACGAGGACCTCAGGGAGGACATGCGTTTTCTTCTAGCTAGGGTGGTGTCAGTGCCTACCAGACCTGACATTTATATACTTTTCACCTGTGTGGTTGTTGCTGTTGCGAGGCGCCTCGGTTATATCGGTCGATCCGGGACAAATGGAGTCATTCGTTGGCTCATTTACGCCCCAAAGGGCGGGGAAACGCAGTGTTCAGGAATTTTAATCCACATTGGTGGACCGGCCCTGTCGCTCCAAGGCTTGACTGAGTACTTGCCTGAGACATGGGCTAGATTGTCTCGAATTCGGTTAAGGACTATCTTTTGGCTTGGTTCATGACGGAAATCCAACTTCCAATACGTGACTTTGCGGTTTTAATTGTAAACCTATATGGCGACATAGTGGCATGGGACGCTCATGTCGTCTATGATTGATACTTATGATTTGAAATTGTTTTGACTATATGCACTTATTATAGTATCAAATGATTTGTTTTAAACGTATCAAGCATTTTTTGGCTATTATAAGGTAAAAACCCTATCCTCCGGCTTGCGTTGCATTGTGTGATGGGACCTGGGTCTTATAATAGCTTCATTGTTCTTTATTTAGCATTGCGCTGTTGTTTTATGGACTAGTATTCTTGGGAGGAAACCCGTTCCGTGTTATACGGCGTGGTCCCTTGATTTACCGAACTTTACAATAAAGAATAATAACTGTTTTAGTTCTCACACCAGTCACATGACTGACCTGGAGTTTATTGTTTTAACCTAAACTTTGGGTGCCCTTATTTTCGACACGGGCAGCTAGTAGTTTTGGTTTTGCAGATTTATATTCACAGGACCCTGGTTTATAGTTGGAACGGTATCCGGGAAGCTTTGTATCCGTATATCTCATTCAGTTGTATTTTGTCTTATTTTCCGCTACTATGTAATTTATTGTAATCTCTGATATTTATCGAATGTATTTTATTTGTTTAATACTCTGCATATTCTTGTATTTTGATGAATTGTTGTAATAAACAATGAAATGTTCTTCCGTCTGTGTTCTAATTTGTCGTGTTCTCGAACACGATCGGACGTTTCGAACGGTCTTGGTCGGTTTAGCGACTGATTCGGATCGAGAGAAATTCCCTGTCGTCACAGTTGGTATCAGAGCTTTGGTTTACAAAGCTCAGAGAACAAGACACATTAGAACCGTACGAAAGAATTCATCAGAAATTGGATTAGTAATATCTAATGAGAATGACTCGTTAGAGATAGGATCAGTAGTATCCTAGAACAAGTGTGAAGAGTATATTTTAAAAAAAATGAAAAACAATTTTGTTTTGAAATTTAAATCGTATTATACGTATTTGAATATTTATTTATATTGAATTTGGACAATCCGATATATAAAGATTTTGCATATACGTCCTGCAAACGTGTATTCGAGGTTTTAATATACTGGATAGATATAGAATCACCCTAGTTTTCCGGGGATAATTCTGGTGATGGGGCACCGTCGCCAGTATTTATTTTCGAGTTTCGAAAGTGAGTTTTCAATATATTTCCATTAGACTGGTGTGAGAACCAAAACTAGATAGGATACATTATTGTTGAGAATTGGCACCAAAATGTGATTTTTGACTATATATCAAAATTATGAGTTTGAAAGGTTAAACCATTAATTGATTGATGATTGTGTTGTTTGATTATTGTTTGCCTAATTAAATGTTGAACCGTTTAGCCAAATTGATCAAATATTGAACTATATTGAAAATTGTTTGCAATTGCATGCATGTACATGTGTATCTATTGAACAGGTCATAGCAAGGAGGCTAGAGAAGAGGAATAAAATTGTTTGCCCGACAAATAGGTACATGTTTATTGTATTTCTTGAGTTTTGGGTGATTTTATGAGCCGATTGGCTAGCCGCTTGGCTTTTTCTTTTCCTTTTGGATTGAAGAAGGCCATGGGAGGCTATATGAAATATCCCGAAGTCCCCGGTGCAAGGGAGGTTATGGCGAAATTTTTCGAAAATTTAGGGTGTTAGCCAAATTTTTGGAAAATTTGAAAAGTTCTTAGAAACTGAAAAGTTGAAGAACTTAAGCCGTAGCGAAAACAAAGAAAGTTGAGTTGGTTTTTAAAACAACTTTCGGCTTCGTTCCTTTTCGGGGACGAAAAGTTTTAAGTAGGGGAGATTGTAATAACCCGGAAATTCTGAACCAGTTTAAAATTTTTATTTTAGCTATTTTATTGAATTCTGAATATTTAAAATGAGTTATTTTAAATAATAACGACGAGAAAATTTATTTTGAATAGAAATCGAACAAATATATTTATATAGTTCATCGTTAGAATATAAATATTTATTTTAAATTATAAAAGGAATTGAAAATGGCGCAGTAGTTCGATAATTCGATTTCAAACTTCAAATGGATGTACAGGATTCAAAATAAACTGGAATTTAGTGAAACCAAAAATAATAGAATCTAATTGAGAATATCTTTCCAACGAATCCGGAAAATCAAAATTTCATAGCAGGAATCAAAAGATATGTCCAAATGAAAATTCAGAATAGTCGCTATGGAATTCTGGCCCTTAAAAATGGGAATTTTGCAAACGATCTCGGATTTCGACGAAACCACTTTTGTTGGATCCATGATGTCAAGTTATTGCTAGATTCCAATTTCCGTGACTTTTAGAATCAATACGTGAGCGTGGCGAAGGAAAACGTGTTTAACCAATTTCAGTTGATTTTAATCGACTGGAAAATGGCCATTTTTCAAACGGTCTTAGAATTCGACGAAACTAGTCTTGTAAGGACCGTATCGTCAATACGAAGCTAGAAAATATTTTTCTGGAATTTTTCGAGTTAGTATGTGGCCCCGGTAATTTGAAATGTACGTTTGAAATTGAATATACAGATTTATATTTTGATTTGAATGAAAACTGATCGTAACGATCGAATTGGCCTACGTGACATATCCCATTGTGTTGGGTAATTAACTAGGGACGACAGTCGGTGGGTTTCGTTTCGACTTCGAAATAAAAAGTTACTTTTAGGTGGATTAAATTAAATTAAATATTTATAATATAACCCCTCACCCTCACATCTCCCTCTCTCTCTCTTATTCGATCTGTAAACTAAAAGAAAAGAAAACCCGATCCAAATTGTTCACGCCGCCGTCGCCCTGGGCGGGGCCATCGCCGCGCCGCACCTCCTCAGGCCCCTCCGACCAACCCCCTTTCCTCCTCCAACTCCCCTCCCTCTTTCCTCGACCACCAAGCGAGCCCCGCACCCCCACTAAACCAAATCGCTCGGAGTGCCGCCTCTGGCCAACCCCGCCACCACCAGGCCATCGGCGACTACCCTGCGCACCCATCCCTTCCCCCTCCGACCACCCTTTCTTCCCCGTCCTTCCTCCTCTTTCTTCTACAGCTCCAAGACCGCCAAAACCCCAAACGCACCACCAACCGCGTCTCCCGGACCACCTACAGCCTCAGGGGCTCCGTCCCCACCCCCTTATCAGCCCGGTGAGTCTCTAATTTATTTTTATTTATTTAATTAGATAAAAATCGGATTTTTACCATATGTAAAACGGTATAAAGATTGGATTTTTATCATATGAGAAGCGTTATAAAACTAGGATTTTTATTCGAACAAAGATGGGATTTTTAAAAGTATGAGAAAATGATTTTTATCGCTATAAAGGAATGATTTTTATCACTATGAAAGACAGGATTTTTAAAACATATAAAGCTATGATTTTTCTATATGAAGAGCGATAGAAAAGATTTGATTTTTATCTAAAAAGAATTGATTTTTAACGGGAGAAAGGCGAGATTTTTAATTCATGAAAGGTGAGATTTTTAAATAAGAAAAGATATAATTTTTATATGATGTAGAGAATAAAAATATAATTTTTATATACATAGCGAATTAAAAATATGGTTTTAATTGTTCGAAACGCGTTGTAAAAATATATGATTTTTATATATGAAGTGCCATTATAAAAATGTGATTTTTAAAATAAACACCACATTAAAAATATAATTTTCATTATGAACAGCGTAGTAAAGACTGCATTGGAATTTCAAGCAAATCCAGATGCTCAGCAGTTCAACAACAAAGCACGGCGGAGTGGAACCCTCTGTGAGAACTTCTCACCTTTTAATTTTGTTTTCTAGTTAATAATATAAATACTAGGATGCAGACGGTGTTTAGTAGCACCCGACACCCATCGTCCACAGACCATGGACAGTTTGCTTGTATGCTTGTTTGTTTGATTTTGATGTGTAGTTGATTGTGTGATGTGAAATAAAATATTTGTATAGTTAAAAATATTTTATGGTTAAAAATAGAATTTTTAACGAGTATATGAAATGAAATAAATATAAACAAATCGGACGATTTGTTTATATACACGCATTTGACTGATATTGATTGGGACGATAAATTTTACACATCGCCCAACTACACAAATAAAAACTGTGTTTGATTGATTGAAACCCCACACGGGTATTGGGATGATATATGGTATATACTAGTCCCAATGATTAGTTGTATGTCAATCGATTGATTGACAGGCTGTATAAGCGTCGAATATTTATATTTAATGCTTATACAGTGTAGAATGCACTCTGGATGATGGTTGATTATTTATCGTTGCTATTATATACATGTGTTATAGAAAATCCATATAATTCACATTATATGGTAATTAGATTGACGCCATTTTGACGTGAACGATATTTATATCGATTATATTCATTTTTAAAATGAATATAGAAAAGGAAGTGGTTTCAAAATATGATATTTTGACGTGAATTGAAATTCGAATTAAATTAAAGTAAATTGAAATTCGAATTGAATTTGAAGTGAATTGAAATTCGAATTAAATTGAAGTGATTTGAAATTTGAATTAAATTGAATAGCATTGAAATTCGAATTAAATTGAAATGGAAGCTGAAACTGTTTTTGAAACGAATTTAAAATGATTTGTAAAATTCATTTTAAATAGAAATCGACAAAATATATATTATATAATGGCCTGAATAGAACGCGCCGCGTCGCGGCAGTTCGTGAATTTCGACCATTGACTTCGTATGGATATTACGGGAGATCCGACCGTCGGATTCTCCTAAAACCAAAACCGTTGGGTTCGTATCGAAAAGAGCTTTCTAACGAATATTAGAAATTAGAAATCTAACGGATGGATTTGGAATTATGTCCAAATCAAATTTGAAAAAGGTCGTTGTAAGTGCAGTTCGATGGCCGTTAATGGAAATCGACTGTACGTGCCTTGATAAAATTATTAAAAATATTAATAATTAGTGTAAAATCATAAGAAATGATTTGGAAAGAATTGGGGTGAAAAACTCCATATTTGAAAAGATAAAAATAGATTTTTATCGAAATGAACTAGTTTTGAACTAGAATTATATTCCCTTTATTTTAAAATAAATAAATTGAATTTGAAATGGTTTTAAAAATAAACAAGATTTCCAATATATAGATTGGAAATGGATTTGAATCGAAATTGTCTTCGGAATATTTCGATGTGGGATTTTGTGATTATACAGATCTTGTTATGGAAATTTGAAAGATATATTTATATCGTTATTTCCAATACGATATTTGTTGGTCGTAGAATTTAATATTGAATATAAGCCGATATATTTTCTATTCAGAGCCTTGTATTTAATATCAAATGGGATTTGGGTTTGTCGTGAATGGTGTCTTCATTAACACTGTTCTTAAACCCAGTTGAGAAAAAGATTAAATCTTTTTATTTAGATTTAATGAAGTGTACCAATTAAATAATATTTAATTGGGATTGAATTGGAATTGATTTTTGGGTTTATCGTGAACGGTGTTTTAAATAACATTTGTTCTTTAACCCGACAATTAATGGAATGTGATTTTGGGTTGTCGTGAACGGTATCTTTAATAATACTATTCTTAGACCCAATGGAGTTAAGAAAATCAGAAATTAACTAAAGATTAGTTAAGTTGAATGGTTTCTTGAGTATTGATCTGATGTTGGTTTCGGCCTTCGGGGTTATTACTTAGGAAATTGTTCACTTGCTAATTTACGGTTAAAGTCTGGTGGAGACAGAATGGGATTATGGGTTTATCGTGAACCGTGTTTTTAAATGACATTGGTTCTTTAACCCAGTTAAAGATTAAAGCTAAGTGGAGTTTTAATGAATCTTTAAATAGATTGAAAAGTGAATTTGATAATTAAAATTATCAAATTCAAGAAATGATCGAGAATGGAGTATCACCAGTTTTGCTCCAGGCGATAGTTAAATCTTTAATTAGATTTGAACGTGAAATGGTAATTGAATTTACCAATAACACCGTGGTGTTAGATATGAAGTATTACCAGTTTTACTTCATGGGATGAATAGGTTGGGGTTGGGAAATTTAACAATTGATTACTTCGGTAAGGTGCGTTAATCCCAACTAGTTTGGATAAACCATAATTTGGTTTGAATTGATATTCCAAAGAATATTAAAGAATAAATTTTAAATAATTTATCTTTGATAAAATTAATGGGAACCTTTCCCTAAGAATGTGAAATTTAGAAACTGACTGTAGGTTGGTTAAGTAGAATGGTTTCCTGGGTAATGATCTGATGTTGGTTTCGGCCTTCGGGGTTAATACTTAGGGAATTGTTCTCTTACTAATTTACGGTTAGTAACTGATGAATTGGAATGAGGCGTATGTTGTGTTTGTGTAACACTTGTTTATTATATACGCGAGTTATTCAGAAAGACCGGGTTTATCCCATTCTGAATAACTGATTCGATGACGAGTCGAAGATGAAGACGGTGGTTGAAGACCGGAAGTCTTCACATCGTTTGGGTGATTACTGATGATCTTGATTGGGCTGTACACCCAAGATGAGGGAATCAGTTGGTGATCGTCCAGACGTACTTGGAGATCGATAGATATGCGAGGAAAGTGCCTCCGGTTTCGTTCAGACCCAGAACGGACTTATAAATGGACTGTGTGTCTGACATTGGATTTCATTCTGTGTGATTAATTTCGATTGCATTGAGTGGTTTTCCTGTGTGGCATGCTAAGATGCAAATGATCAAGGCTTCTGTTGAAAAGCAAAGTCTTGTGGTTGATGATCAAAGCACCGCCTGTGTGGCATAGCTTTGTGTAACGTGAATTCGCGAGCCTCACACCCCGGTATGAACCAAAAACAGGACGAGGACCTCAGGGAGGACATGCGTTTTCTTCTAGCTAGGGTGGTGTAAGTGACCTACCAGCCCTGACATTTATATACTTTTCACCTGTGTGGTTGTTGCTGTTGCGAGGCGCCTCGGTTATCTCGGTCGATCCGGGACCGATGTAGTCATTCGTTGGCTCATTTACGCCCCAAAGGGCGGGGAAACGCAGTGTTCAGGAATTTTTATCAACATCGGTGGACTGGCCCTGTCGCTCCAAGGCTTGACTGAGTACTTGCCTGAGACATGGGCTAGATTGTACCGAATTCGGTTAAGGACTATCTTTTGCCTTGGTTCATGACGGAAATCCAACTTCCAATACGTGACTTTGCGGTTTTAATTGTAAACCTATATATGGCGACATAGTGGCATGGGACGCTCATGTCGTCTATGATTGATACTTATGATTTGAAATTGTTTTGACACTATGCACTTATTATAGTATCAAATGATTTGTTTTAAACGTATCAAGCATTATTTGGCTATTATAAGGTAAAAACCCTATCCTCCGGCTTGCGTTGCATTGTGTGATGGGACCTGGGTCTTATAATAGCTTCATTGTTCTTTATTTAGCATTGCGTTGTTGTTTTATGCACTGGTATTCTTGGGAGGAAACCCGTTCCGTGTTATACGGCGTGGTCCCTTGATTTACCGAACTTTAAAATAAAGAATAATAACTGTTTTAGTTCTCACACCAGTCATATGACTGACCCGGAGTTTATTGTTTTAACCTAAACTCTGGGTGTCCTTTTTTTCGACACGGGCAGCTAGTAGTTTTGGTTTTGCAGATTTATATTCACAGGACCCTGGTTTACAGCTGGAACGATATCCGGGAAGCTTTGTATCCATATATCTCATTCAGTTGTATTTTGTATTATTTTCCGCTGCTATGTAATTTATTGTAATCTCTGATATTTATCGAATGTATTTTATTTGTTTAATACTCTGTATACTCTTGTATTCTGATGAATTGTTGTAATAAACAATGAAATGTTCTTCCGTCTATGTTCTAATTTGCCTTGTTCTCGAACACGATCGGGCGTTTCGAACGGTCTTGGTCGGTTTAGCGACTGATTCAGATCGAGAGAAATTCCCTGTCGTCACAGACACAATCATGAAATCCATTTTGCTTAGTTCCCTATGTTTATTTTATCAGTTTGATCCTAAATTAATATATCCATTAATTAATTATTGTTCGTTAAAACCTCGGGTTGTTCCAATATACTTTTAAGTTTTAGGTACAATGCAATGATTTTATTTATTGAATTTTTTTGTTTTTGTTTTGATGTTTAAGTTGCAATAGAAATTTTTCTTAAACACTTTTAATGAATCAAAAGGGAAACTTTGGACTTAGTTTTAAGTTTTCACGAAATAATAATATTTGAAAATATATTAACTTCACAAAGATTTATTAATGAGAGTATAATGAAACTTGAAAAATATATGTCTATCAACTCTGAACTAAATTGTTTTGATCGTCATCATATGCTAATCATGTTTTAATGAATGCTAACTATGAATTGTCACATTCCTATGTTTACATGCACGTTTACATATGTCTTACTTACTGGAATATGGTTCATTTAAATTCTTTTTTTTATTTTTTTATTTTTATTAATAAAATAGTTTCTCTATTTATATTATCTTACTAAAAGATTTATGGCTTTATCCAACTTTATTTTGACATTCTTTTACTATAGGATGATATATGATTAATCACTTGACTGACAAAAATTGTAATGATATCTATTAAATGAAGGTTCTTCTTTCTATTGAAGGTATGCTTGAGAAATTATTTCTCTAAGTATGCCAAAATTTTATTTCATTTGACTTGATCACCTATGTGCTGTTGAACCAACTTCATTTAATTTAAGAATCACACAACTTCATTTAGTTGTATCAGTCATCTTTCCTCGAGTTTTGTCTATTATGATTATGTAACAACCAATATTCCAACGGGCCTGGATTTTTCAGAAATTCTAAATTTGAACCACTGAAGCTCGAGTTGGCATGTCTGGTATCCTGCAGAAAAGTCATAGGTAATAGATATATCAGAGCTCGGTAAAACATCTTACATCGTAATCGGTATAATAATCAAATATAGCCTTACCGAAATAATGACATTGCTAGCAAGTGTCCAAAGGCTACCAAATCTCTGCTATAAATATAACATGCGAGTATGTTATGAGGAGAGGGTTAGAAGACAAGTTCTGGTGAGAGGATAAATTATAAATTCAGAAATAACAGTACATATACCATTCAGTTACATTATTTAATTATTAGGTTATTCGAGTTAACAACACTCTAGGCTCTGCACACGTGTCGCACCCATCTACTCCCTTGTAGATTAAACGTGATCCAATATATATGTAGCTATGCCCAACATCTCAAGGTATTCCCCATAGTACCCTCCTCGTACGGTCTCTGCCGTCACACCACGAAAGCATGCACAACCTGCACCATATGCCTAACCGCATACTGAAATCTTCATCCCTACGCCATGTTATCACATAAAACCACCATCACTGTACCATATAAGTGTACGGATCGTCGTATCCGTACTGCTCGGTCGATCCACGTATGCACATGAAGTAATGCCTTAATGCCTACAATACATCACCCAGTGCATGTATATAGACCCTCACACGAATGTGCTGCCTACTATAACCAGAGTTCTATAATGGAACTGAATCCAATGCATGGAACCCGATCACGAGCATTCGATATCTGTAAAGGACAGCTTCATTAGGCCTACATTACAGATACACACCTATGGTCTGTCTCTTTTCACGATGGCTATGGTCTAAATCTGGCCCCTCCCTCAACTAATGAAAGACTGCATTAAGAACTAATGATGTGTCCCTATCAACCCATCTAACATCCAATTTGGAATATCCGTCGACCAACGTTCCAATAGTGAAATATCGTTGGTCTGTTGGTTTAGCTCCGGTCTTTCTGCATAACACTAACTGCCGATGAAAGATATCCGACGATTACTATCCATAATTAAGTCCTGACCACCTCACAAAGCGAGGAAAACCACTGAATCATCCAACTCCATCTTCCACAACCTTCTGACTGTCGCACCATAGTTGCAGTTAAGGTATACTCTAGATGGTGCAACAGAACTACCACCGAGCGACGGCTTCATCTTACTATGCCTTGGTGGGCCATCTCAGAGTACCCTACCACATCCCGCAGAAGCCTCGTGCTCCCCTCTAGTCCCATAGAATAATCAGTTGGACGTGCTCCTCTCGTATCTCCAAACACCGTGACGATCTACCCCGTTGGGTTCTTCATATCTATGCGTACGAACTGGTTCAAACGCATCATGCCATCGCGTTATTAGAACCTATATCTAATCTTTCAATCACACGCTTGTTTTAACTTATTACATTGCTAATTAACTTGATTATTTACACATTCAATTTTTATTCAAGTTACTAGTTTATTAGCTTATATTTGGCTACTTACTTTCCCTAATTTGGCTCATGCTGCCGGAACGAACCATATCTATGAACCACTTATTTTCCCTAATCATCTTCACGCTACCGAAATGGACTTCTCTTATTATTATTACATTCGTTACACTTAATATTCCCCATTGATAAGTACAATAATAATAAGACTCTTTTTACATGTAATTTTAACCTCATGTTATACCGTTACCACAACTGTTGTTGTTGGTTTCCTTAGTTCCACTAACTATGACTAATTAACAAGTTCTCATCTTATCTTTTATTATAAAATACGTTATAATTCCACTTGTCCTTAGGAAAAGTCTATCTATTATACTTCATCCCCATTCATATAATGGATTATTATAGGTTATATTCCCTATTCATCATATTTTCCCTTGGTTTCTTATTATTTAACTGAACCCTTACTGTTGCTACTTTCTTTTATTTACCGTCTTTGGAATTTCTATTATTACAAGAAATAATTCACACACTTTGTCAAATAAATCGGTGGAAATGTACAAAAAACTATTTCCAAAATATACATCAATTAAGATTCGTTGGGGTACCGTCTGTTTTTGTTGGGGTGGTAACACCTGTCTGTTTCTGTGTAGTACCGTCTGTTGGGCTGGTAAAAGCCCATTACTAGTGTACACCTAATTCTGACATTCTGTTTCTGTAAGGAATATTCTGTTTCCATCTCTGATTCCGTTTCTGCTTCTGTCTCTAAACCGTCTGTCTCTGTTCGAGTGGTAAAGGCCCATTACTAGCATTCTGCTTCTGTACATCTGTCTCTGTTAGGGTGGTAAAGGCCCATTACTAACATCGTGTTTCTGAAGAGATCGTTCTGTTTTCTGTTTAGATATTAGGATAACACCTAATTCTGTTATACTAGTATTAGTGTAGAGAAGTGAAAACCAAGTAAGAAGCTTAGTTTAGCCCATATCATTCTGTCTCTTCTGTTAACCTGCTACTCCTATTATGGTTATCTCTCATCCAGTTTTATTTGCATGTCATGATACTGTTATCCGTTTATATGCTGAAAGTTACTGGACTCACCCGACGTATGTCTGACCTAGTTTGTTTCGCCTCTTTTCTTCCGTCCCCCCCCCCCGGGTTCTCAGGGTGGAAACATAGGAGCTTTGATTCAGGTTCCATCTGCTTGAAGTGCTAGAAGTGCTTGTAATATTGCTTGGCTTTGATTCTTCCTATTTATGGCATTCTCTGTTGGGGATTATGGCTTTAAAATTTTGCATTCTAAAGGATTTTGTATAAGACTGATATTTGTGTACTTGGGTTTTGGTATTATGATGTAACAAAACTTATCTTTGTTTCTGCTGTAATAAAGTTATAAATTTTTCAAGTACTACTTTACATATCTGTCTTGTAAATTTCTGTTCTGTTTACTTTTAACGTTCCACCGAAGTTAAGGCATTCCCTTTGTGAGTGACCTTAACGGAAGTGGGGTGTTACACAATTTACCGTAATCTTTCTCAATCCAGCATTTTTATCATATTATTAAAAATATATTTTGGGTATATACACAATTTGCTGTCAAATTTATAATCACATTATTACAGTAAATTTAAGCCTAACCAAAACAATACAGTGATAGATTTACACAACAGTGATATTCTTAACGCATTTTGGGAATGAATTACACAACAAACACAACTGTTCCATTTATTTATTTCGTTAATAATTGAAATGACCCAAACTTCCCTGTAAAGGCAAGCCTGGATTACTTTGAGAACAACACATCAGAACACAAACTGGAGAACATTTTATTGCTGATTACAACAATTACATCAGAGTACAAGAATATAACAGAGTATGAAAACTTATTACACAAAAGAAATACAATAATATCAGAGATTTAAATTACATTTAAATAGAAGCGGAAAAATAATACAAATATACAAACGAAAGGAATACACAGAAACAGAGCTTTCCGAATATTGCTTCAGCCGTAAACCAGGATACTGTAAATATATCTGCAAAAAGCTACTCGACTTCCCGTGTGTAAAATATGGGCACCCGAGTTTGCCAGTGAAACAAACTACAGGTCAGTCATGGGACTGGTATGAGAAATCTTACTTAACTTATCAAATAATAAGCACAGGACCACGCCGCTAACGCGGAACGGGTTTACTGCATTGGATTGCCAGTGCATAAAATAAAGTAAATCGTTAAACAACTCAATGCTTTTTAGGAAAATGAAACCATTATAAGACTCAAGTCCCATCACATAATGCAACGCAAACCGGAGGATAGAGTTTTACCTTATAATGGTCAAAAATGCTTGATATGATAAAAACGAATTTGATATTATTATTACTGTACATATATTCCAAAAACAATTTCAATCATAATGTATCAATCATAGACGGCATAGTACCCCATCCTACTATGTCGCCATACTAGTTCTAAAATAAAAACCGCATGGTGTCGTATTGGAAATTGGGTTTCCATCATGAGTCGAGGCTAGGGATCGTCCTCACCGATTCGAGACACTATAGCAAATGCCTCAGGATTCCCCGCAGTGAACCCTTGGATCTTCAGGGCTGGTCCACACTTTAACGCTTAGTGGATTGGCAATTCCTGAACACACGCTTCCCGGTTCTTTTGAACCTCTAATATGAACACTTCCGGGCTATAAAAATCCGAGGTACCTCATAATCCAACATCCACATAAGTAAAAATGTCAGGGCTGGTAGGTCGCTGACACCACTTCTAGCTAGAAAGAAACGTGTGCAGTCGCTGCAGTCCATATCCCGTTTTTGACTCATACCGGGGTGTGAGGTTCGCGAAGTCACGCTATACACAAAGCTATGCCGAAGTAGGCTATGCTCTGATCATCCCACAAGGCCCTACTTTTCAACAAAAGCCTTGATTCTTTGCATCTTGGCGTTCCACATTGACAATTCACGCCATGCGATCGACAACTACCAATATATAACCTCTGATCTCGTGCGTCTCAGAGAAGGGTGTTATGCAAGAGAATACATTCTCCGCCACCAACAAATATATGTTAAATAGAAATCAATTTAATTTACATGGAATGAAATTCAACGTTAGACACACATCCATTTACAAGTCCGTTCTGGGTCTGAACGAAACCGGAGACGCTAAGTTACCGCATATCCGGACAATCAACAAATACGTCCGGACAACTACCACTATTAACCCTTTCCTAGGAGCGACCCAGTGTCGGGCATCAGTAGTCGTTCATTCGATGTGAAGATCGCCGGTCTTCAACCACCGTCTTCATCTTCGACTCTTCATCATCGTAGTAATTTATTCGGAATGGGTTAAACCCGGTCTTTCCGAATAACTCGCGTATTTTATCATTAAAAATCAAGTGCTATAAAAACACATCCAACGCCTCATTCCAATTCAGAATATTCTTTTAAATAAAATATTCACATTATTCTATCAAAGATAAATTCTTTAAATTTATTCTTAAATATTTCTTTTTAAGATTTATTAAAACTCCAATTTGGTCTTAAATATCAAAAATCATTATTCAACGATTATTTAAATTTAAGAAATTAATCTTATCTTTAACTGAGTTAAAGAACTAATGTCATTTACAACGTTGTTCACGGTAAACCCAAAATCATCTTCCATAAAATATGGAATCTTCACAGAAATCAAATCAATATATAATTGTTATAAATTTCTGTATCCGACCAGTAATATAAATGGAATAACGGCAAAGCCTCTTAAATTCCATAGGTAGTATCGGTCTTCTTTTACAGAAGCTTATCTCGGTTATCATTAATTTGAATTCCATTCAATTCCAATTTAATATATTAAATTGGAAAACTTTACTTTGGAGAAATTTCCATTTAAATCTTAATAAAAGATTTATAAATTCCAAATCATATTTTCACTGTCAATTGGGTTAAAGAACAAATGTTGTTTAAAACACAGTTCACAATAAACCCAATTCACATTTCATCATATTCCAATTACTAAATATAATTGAAAACTTTAATAATCTTAATTAAAAGATTTATTCTTTTCTCAACTGGGTTTAAGAAAGATGTTATTGAAGACACCATTCACGACAAACCCAAAATCCAATTTATTTAATTTAATTCCAATTAAATATTAACTAGATGGAAAACTTCATTAAATCCAAATTTAATGATTTATTCTAGTTAATAACTAGTTCATTTCGATAAAAATATACCTTTCTAAAATATATTCTTTTTCTAAGAATATTCTTTATTGGAATGTGACTCAATCAACAACCATATAGTTTCAGTTATATGGTTTCCATATATGGCATGTAATCAACAATCATGATAAATAATTATCAAACATCCAAATAACAACCAGAGTGGATTCTACAACTAAATATTGGGATTATTGTATGTCAAATATCATCCCAATACCCATGTGGGGTTTCATCCAACAAACAAATAATAAATTATTTGTGCGTGTAAAAATTATCGTCCCAATCACATAAACAAGTCAGATGACTTGTAAATGGGAGTGTAATATTCAATTTGAATATACTAACATTATCTTTAATACATCAAAGATTGCAACATTACATCCATATATTTCAAGCCATCGCTAGCATCATATTTTTAACAAATGAATATTCTATCTTAATATATAATCCTTTTTAATACAACAATCATACAATGAAAATATAATTTTCATTGTCAATTTTTTTCCTGATGAAAATGATTTACAATAAAAATGAAATTTTATCGTCAAATCTTTTTCTTAAACCAATGACAATCAAAATGTGAACTTTATATTCTAATCTTTTATTGAAAACAAATTGGCGATAAAAATATAATCTTTTTATTTCAATCTTTCTATTGTGACAAAGTGACATTAAAAATATGATCTTTATATCATAAACCTTCTATTGCAACAAAGTGACAATAAAAATGTAATCTTTTATTTCATTTCTTTTTATTGAAACCATATCACATAAAAATACAATCTTTTAATCCTATTCTTTTTTTTATGAGAATAAAATTACATAAAAATGTATGTTTTTAATTCCATTCTTTTAAATGAAAGCAAAGTGATAAAAATATGATCTTTTTATTATAACTAAACGATATAGTAAAAATATGAACTTTTATTTCTAATCTTTAGATTATAACTAAATGAAAATAAAAATGTGAACTATTATTTCTAATCTTTTTATTGTAACTAATCGACAATAAAAATATTAACTTTTATATCTAATCTTTTTATTGTAACTAATCGACATTAAAAATATTAACTTTTATATCTAATCTTTTTATTGTAACTAATCGATAATAAAAATATTAACTTTTATATCTTTTGTGTAATCCTTTTTTTTAATGACCAAAAATGTATATTTTGGTGTAATCCTTTTCAATGACCAAAAATGTATATTTTTGGTGTAATCCTTTTTAAAGACCAAAAATGTATATTTTTGTGTAATCCTTTTCAATGACCAAAAATGTATATTTTGGTGTAATCCTTTTCAATAACCAAAAATGTATATTTTGGTGTAATTCTTTTCAATGACCAAAAATGTATATTTTTGGTGTAATACTTTTTAATGACCAAAAATGTATATTTTGGTGTAATCCTTTTCAATGACCAAAAATGTATATTTTGGTGTAATCCTTTTTAATGACCAAAAATGTTTATTTTGGTGTAATCCTTTTTCAATGAACAAAAATGTATATTTTGGTGTAATCCTTTTCAATGACCAAAAATGTATATTTTGGATTAATCCTTTTCAATGACCAAAAATGTATATTTTTGGTGTAATCCCTTTTAATGACCAAAAATGTATATTTTGGTGTAATCCTTTTTCATGTACAAAAATGATAATTCTGATCTAATTCTTTTAATTTACAAAAATAGTTATTTTGGTCTAGTTCTTTTTAATGTACCAAAAATATCTATTTTGGTTTCATTCTTTCAAAATGAAAAAAATGAATATTTTGGTCTTAATCTTCTTAAATGACAAAAAGGAATGTTTGGTTACATTCTTTTAAGTTTGACAAAAATGAATATGTTTGTCTACTTCTAATTAAATGACAAAAATCTATATTTTTATTTCAATAATCATGTTTTGACAAAATCTATATTTTTATTTCAATAATCATGTTTTGACAAAACCTATATTTTTATTACAATAACCATGTTTTGAGAAAATCTATATTTTTATTACAATAATCATGTTTTGACACAAAAATGTTATTTTTCTTCACTAACATGTTTTTACACAAAAATGTTATTTTTCTTCACTAACATGTTTTAATACTAAAAATGAATAACACTCTTTATTGTATTCAATATGACAATAAAAACATAATTTCTAATTCTTATATCCATTTGACAATAAAAATTATTCTTTTGAACCTAATCTTTTTATTGTATCTATTTGACAATAAAAATTATTCTTTTTATTCAAAAAGAATACGTCACCAAAATATGTTCTTTTTATTTAAAAAGAAAATGACAATAAAAATTATTCTTTTTAAATGACAAAAATGAATATTTTTAATTCATTCTTTTAAAGTGACAAAAATGAATGAATTTACTTCATTCTTTTCAAAGTGTCAAAATGAATGTTTTTAATTCATTCTTCTAAAGTGACAAAAATGAATGAATTTACTTCATTCTTTTCAAAGTGTCAAAATGAATGTTTTTAATTCATTCTTCTAAAGTGACAAAAATGAATGAATTTACTTCATTCTTTTCAAAGTGTCAAAATGAATGTTTTTAATTCATTCTTCTAAAGTGACAAAAATGAATGAATATACTTCATTCTTTTCAAAGTGTCAAAATGAATGTTTTTAATTCATTCTTCTTAAGTGACAAAAATGAATGAATTTACTTCATTCTTTTCAAAGTGTCAAAATGAATGTTTTTAATTCATTCTTCTAAAGTGACAAAAATGAATGAATTTACTTCATTCTTTTCAAAGTGTCAAAATGAATGTTTTTAATCTAAATAAAACATTTCTAAACAAAAATGCTATTTTAAATCTAAGGTAACATTTCTTAACAAAAATGTTATTTTAATCTTTCTTAACAAAAATGCTATTTGTAATCTAATGACACATTTTATAAAAAATGTTATTTTTCCCTAATGTCACATTTTATAATCAAAATGCGATTTCTTTCTAACTCGACATTTTATAACAAAAATGATAATTTAACATTAATGTAACATTTTATAATAAGAATGTTGATTCCTCTAACATAACATTTTATAATAAGAATGATATTTTCAATCTAACATGTCATTTCTAATAATAAGGATATTTCTATTCTAATACATCATTTTATAAACAAAATGGTGTATTTAATCTAATAATCATTTCTTAACTAAAATGTTTTTTTTACTTCTAATAAAAATTTCTTAACTCTATTTTTTTCCGATTTCTTGGAATGGCGGCTGGAAATTCTTCGTATTCTTGGAATAGATCTCGCTCTTTTTTTCCGATTTCTCAATCTTTCTTGGCCAATTTAGATCGGAATGAAAAGGGGAACAAGGCGAATCGTTCCTCTCATTTAGATATATCTTTTGTACCTAAGGCAAAAGGTTACAATATATGTTTGAATGAGGGGTCGTTTTCTTCCAAATCGAAGAGGCGTCCGTAAAATGATAGCGAGCAAATTGTGCAGCATCGTGTACTTAGTTCCGGTTTGGTTCTGTTGAAGAAAATTATTAGCCTTCACAATCAGATTCAAATTGTTAAGCGATGTCAAGAAGCAGGAATTGGGGAAAGTGGATTCATTAGGCCTACATATGAAAATGGGGCCAAACTAAATCTGCACATGATGTGTTTTGGCCAAATTTGGAATCCGCAGGCTAGAAAATATGAGGATAATGGGCCTTCACTCAAAGAAATTCCTAAAGAAATGTTGAACCTGGTTAGTGATGCTATTACTGAAGCACGTAAAGAAATTATGATTAATGAAAGATGTGTCGAAGAATTGCCGAGAATGAATCCCGACACGTGTATTGTTAATTTCTACAATTTAGAGGGAAAATTGGGGCTTCATCAGGATAAAGATGAAAATCGTGATAGCTTGATAGCTGGACTCCCTGTTGTTTCCTTCTCCATTGGTGATTCGGCAGAATTTGTCTATAGGGAGGAGAAAGGTGATGGTATATTAAGAAAAATTATATTGGAATCAGGCGATGTATTAATCTTTGCAGGGAAATCCAGGGGAATTTTTCATGGCATTACTAAAATCTTTAAGGATACAGCTCCGGTATTGCTTATTGAAGAGACAAAAATGAAGCCGGGGCGGATTAATCTTACATTCAGGCAATGCATGTTAGATGGGAATCAGGCTAAATCAGGTAATACTAGTTCTCGATCCTATGCTGATATAGTCAGAAAGCCATCTACTTCCTCGGATTGGACATCTATTCCAGATAAAAATCCTTTTTTATTAAAAAGGTCAAAATGAGATACTGTTTCAAATGTGGTGAGTCTTCCCATAAGGCGAAAGACTGCCGTAATGGAATCAGATGTTTTAACTGTGGTGGTCTAGGTCATCGCAAGTTTACTTGTCCATCGAATTATAGTGGAAAATCCGTATTAGATCTATTGCATTTCAACTGTTTGAGAATATGCCAGAACATAATTTCTCTATCGGACTTATATATTGCGGATTTTTATGAAGATGAGAATGAAGGGGCATATATGTTATTATTGTTGGGTTGGCATTTAGAAGGAATTGTCGATGGAATTTTGTGGAGTAAGAAGGTTGATAGTATTGATATTTTTCTTCCCCTGCCAAGTCCGTTGGAAAGGAAGGATCATGCCATAGCATTTGGTTTGAATTTCTTAAAGTTCCGTAGTTGGTATGCTGAATCGTGTTCAAACAATAAGAGGAGAGTGGGATTGATCTTGAATGAGATGTTGAAACACTTCGATGTCATTAATAATGTCATTAACTGTGACAGTATGTGACGACAAGGAATTTCGCTCGGTCCGAACCAGTCGCTAAACCGATCCAAACCGTTCGAAACGCCCTATCGTTTGAGAACAAGACAAAACAGAACGCAGACGGAAGAACATTTCATTGTATATTACAACAATGCATCAGATTACAAGAATATGCAGAGTAAAAATGAATAAATATTACACAGAAATATCAGAGATTTAAATTACATTTAAATACATAGCAGCGGAAAATAATACAATACACAACTAGAAGTAGATATACGGATACAAAGCTTTCCGGATATCGTTCCAGCTGTAAACCAGGATCCTGTGAATATAAATCTGCAAAACCAAAACTACTAGCTGCCCGTGTCAAAATAAGGGCACCCAGAGTTTAGGTTAAAACAATAAACTCCAGGTCAGTCATGTGACTGGTGTGAGAACTAAAACAGTTATTAATCTTTATTTTAAAGATAGGTAAATCAAGGAACCACGCCGTATAACACGGAACGGGTTTCCTCCCAAGAATACCAGTGCATAAAACGAACAGCGCAATGCTAAATAAAGAAAAATGAAGCTATTATAAGACCCAGGTCCTATCACACAATGCAACGTAAGCCAGGGGATAGGGTTTTTACCTTATAATAGCCAAGAATGCTTGATACGTTTAAAAGAAATCATTTGATACTATTATAAGTGCATAGTGTATAAAACAACTTCAAATCATAAGTATCAATCATAGGCGGCATGAATGCCCCGTAACACTATGTCGCCATATATAAGTTTACAATCAAAACCGCAAGACGTCGTATTGGAAGTTGGGTTATCATTTATGGTATGAACCGAGGCTAGGGGCAAGATCCTCACCGATTCGAGACAATCTAGCCCATGTCTCAGGCAAGCGCGCAGACAAGCCTTGGATCGTCAGGGCCGGTCCACCGATGTGGATTATTATGCCTGAACAATACGTCTCTCTGCCCTTTGGGGCGTAAGCCTGGTCCGTCAGCCGACCAGAAGCATCGGCCGAAACCGATATCACGAGGCGCCTCGCTTTTCAGCAAGTAATAATAAGCAACATCCACATAAGTCAAACTCGTCAGCCAGTTCAAGCACTGACGCCACTCCTAACTAGAAACAAACGCATGTCCTCCCTGATGTCTGTCTCCCGTTTTTGATTCATACCGGGTGTGATACTCGCGAATCAACGTTACACAAAGCTACGCCACAAAGGCCGTGCTTCGATCATCAACCACAAGACTTTGCTTTTCAACAGAAGCCTTGATCATTTGCATCTTAGCATGCCACACAGGCAATTCACTCCATGCGATTGATATCCATCAATATATAACCCCTGAGCTCGTACGTCTCAGAGAAGGGCGTTAAGCAAGAGAATAAATTCTCCGCCGCCAAACAGATATATATTTCATAGAGATCAATCACACGGACTAAAATCCAATGTCAGACACACAGTCCATTTACAAGTCCGTTCTGGGTCTGAACGAAACCGGAGGCACCTAGTACCCCGCATATCCATCGATCTCCAAGTACGTCTGGACGATCACCAACTGTTTCCATCTTCTTGGGTGTACAGCCCAATCAAGATCATCAGTAATCACCCAAACGACGTGAAGACCTCCGGTCTTCGACCATCGTCTTCATCTTCGACTTATCGTCGTATCAGTTATTCAGAATGGGATAAACCCGGTCTTTCCGAATAACTCGCGTATATTTTAAATAAGTGTTACACAAACACAACATACGTCTCATTCCAATTCATTAGTCACTAACCGTAAATTAATCAAGAGAATAATTTCCTAAATATTAACCCCGAAGGCCGAAACCAACATCAGATCAATATCCAGAAAACCATTCTGCTTGGCTAACCGACAGTTAGTTTCTAAATTTCACATTCATAGGGAAAGATTCCCATTAATTTTATCCAAGATAAATTCCTTGAATTTATTCTTTATTCTATTTTTGAATCTCAATTCAAACTAGTCGGGATTAGCGAACCTTACCGAAGTAATCATTTATTTTAATTTCCCAATCCCAACCTATTCATCCCATGAAGTAAAACTGGTTATACTTCATATCTAACACCACGGTGTTATCGGTAAATTCAATTACCATTTCACGTTCAAATCTAATTAAAGATTTAACTATCGCCTGGAGCAAAACTGGTGATACTCCATTTTCGATCATTTCAATCTAATTAAAGATTCATTAAAACTCCACTTAGTTTTAATCTTCGACTGGGTTAAAGAATCAGTGTCATTTAAAACACAGTTCACGATAAACCCAAAATCACATTCCATTAATTATCGGGTTAAAGAACAAGTGTTATTTAAAACACTGTTCACGATAAACCCAAAAATCATTCCATTAATTATCGGGTTAAAGAACAAGTGTTATTTAAAACACTGTTCACGATAAACCCAAAAATCAATACCAATTCAATTCCAATTAAATATCATTTAATTGGTACACTTCATTAAATCTAAATAAAAAGATTTAATCTTTTCTCAACTGGGTTCAAGAACAGTGTTAGTGAAGACACCATTCACGACAAACCCAAATCACATTTGATATTCAATATAAGGCTCTGAATAGAAAATATATCGGCTTATATTCAATATCAAATTATACGATTAACAAATGTCGTATTGGAAATAACGATATAAATATATATCTTTCAAATTTCCATAACAACATCCGTATAATCACGAATTCCAACATCGAAATATTCCGAAGACAATTTCGATTCAAATCCACTCCAATGCAATCATTGGAAATTCTGGTTATTTTTAAAACCCTTTTCAAATTCAATTTATTTATTAAAAATAAATAGAATTATAATTCTAGTTCAAAACTAGTTCATTTCGATAAAAATCTATTTTTATCTTTTCAACTATGGAGTTTTTCATCCCAAATCTTCACAAATCATTTCTTATGATTTTACACAAATTATTACTATTTTTAATAATTTTATCAAGGCCCGTACAGTCGATTTCCATCAATGGCCATCGAACTGCACTTACAGCGACCTTTTTCAAATTTGATTTGGACGTAACTCCAAATCCAACCGTTAGATTTCTAATTTCCAATATTCTTTAGAAAGCTCTTTTCGATATGAACCCAACGGTTCCGGTTTTAGGAGAATCCGACGGTCGGATCTCCCGTAATGTCCGTTTGAAATAAATGGTCGAAATTCACGAACTGCCGCGGCGCGGCGCGTTCTATTCAGGCCATTATATTATATATATAATATATATAATATATATTTCGTCGATTTCTATTTAAAACGAATTATATAAATAGTTTTAAATTCGTTTCAAAAGCAATTTCAACTTCCATTTCAATTCAAATCAAAATTGAATTCCTCTTTATAAATTCGTTTTAAAATTCATTTCTATTCAATTCAAATTTCAATTCAATTTGAATTCATTTCAATTCGCTTTCAATTCAATTTGAATTCGTTTTCAATTCATTTCAATTCCAAAGTCGTTTTCCATTCGATTCAATTCAAATTGGTTTTCTATTCGATTCAATTCAAATTGGTTTTCTATTCGATTCAATTCGAATTCGTTATCTATTCAATTCAATTCGAATTCGTTTCGTTTGCTATACAATTGAAATCAAATTCGTTTTGTTTTCTATTTGATTCAAATTCAAATTTCATTTTAAAATATTCGATTTCGAAATCACTTTTCAATATTCGTTTTAAAATGAATAAAATCGATATAAATATCGTTCACGTCAAAAATGGCGTCAATCTAATCAACACGGCTTCATATATTTCCATTTTCAAATATTCTATTTCAAATATTTCTTTTTCAAAATAGTTGTTATTATCAAAATATTTCGTTCAACACATGACCAATCTCAATGGATGAGTACTGTCAACACATGAACCTTTATTTTATATTGATAAAGATGTAAATTTTATTACTAAAATATTTCATTCAACACATGACCAATCTCAATGGATGAGTACTGTCAACACATGAACCTTTATTTTATATTGATAAAGATGTAAATTTTATTACTAAAATATTTCGTTCAACACATGACCAATCTCAATGGATGAGTACTGTCAACACATGAACCTTTATTTTATATTGATAAAGATGCAAATTTTATTATTAAAATATTTCATTCAACACATGACTAATCTCAACGAATGAGTACAGTCAACACATGAACTTTTATGTTATAATATTCTTTATTTTCTAAATTGGAATGAGGCCCAACCAATCACCATATAAAATTAATTATATGGATTTTCATACAACACATGTATATAATTAGCATTGAAAAATAATCAACCATCAACCAAAGTGCACTACACTGTATAAGCATCAAATATAGATATCTAACGCTTATAACAGCCTGTCAATCAATCGATCGACATATTTAATCAATCAGGATGAGTGAACTTCATATTTCATCCCAACACCCGTGTGGGGTTTCAAACAATCAAACACAGATTTTATTTGTGCAGTTGGGCGATGTGTAAAATTTATCGACCCAATCAATGTCCTTCAAATAGGTGTACATAAACAAACCGTCTGGTTTGTAAATGAATATTTATTTATTCACATTCACGTTAAAAATTATATTTTTAACGATAAAACATTTTATTCCAACATATGAATTTCTATTCAGTTCATTCTTTAAATAAAATGATATTTTTATTTATCTAACTTATTTTAGAAAATTTCGGCGGCATAACGGCACGATACTAGAAACGGGACGAGGCCTAGCCTTATCCCCGGTCTAGTGAAGGCCCACGCCATTCACACATCAATCAAATTCACCAAACAACCAATTCAAATCAAGTCATCAAATTAATTTATGCAACCAAACAAACAAGTCCATGGTCTGTGGACGATTGTGTCGGGTGCTACTAAGCACCGTCTGCATCCTAGTATATATATATATAACTAGAAAAGAAATTGAAAGGTGAGAAATTCTCACTGATAGCTATCCAACCATCTCGACTCTTCTTTATAGAAATCTTCATCGTTATCGCATCTTCGTTGCCCGTAGCCACTACATATGTAAAAATCGAATTTTTACTTCGCTATTCAATATACAAAAATCGAATTTTTACTATCTAAAAATCAAAGCTTTTCCTACAGTAAAAATCATCTCTTTGTTTCGATAAAATTCGCATCTTTGTTTCGATAAAATTCAATTCTTTGTTTCGATAAAATTCGCATCTTTGTTTCGATAAAATTCGCATCTTTGTTATATTTTTATTTACAAAGAAATTTCATTTCAAAATTTACATTTCTACACTAATGCTAAAATATATGAAAATTACTTTTAAAACAATGATTTTTTTTATAATTTCTACAAATATTTTTTTCTATGTTATTTATATTTCTAAAACATTTTCTATTCATAATTTTAAAGGCTGAAAAATAAAATTCACTAAGCAATTAACTAAATAATTAAGGGGATTACCCCTTTCATCTTCTTCGTTCGTTTGCTCCAGCTTCACACGTGCTTCGAATAACCTCAGCACTTAGGGCTTCCATTCGCTCGAAACCCGAGGCACCGGAGTTGGATCCAATGACCCCACGAGATGCGCCAAGACCAGAGCTCCCGCCGTTGGCCAGGGGGCCCCACTCGCACGCTCCGCCGCCAGCAAAAACTGCTCCAAGGACGGCCTGTTTGAACCCACGAATCGAGAAATCTGGGCGATGAAAACTGATCTCCACCGTTGAAGACGAAGAGCTCGAGATGCCCTTTCATCTGGATTTGGAATTTTCAAAATCCATTGAGTAGATTGGGAGAAAAGAGGAGGAGAAGGATCGAGGAAATATCGCCGTTGGTTTCTGGAAAGAGCGGCGCGTTTATTTTTCTGGCCAATCAAATTAGGGTTTAGTGGATAAGGGAATATATACATATTAATATTTAATTATTTTATTTCGCTAATTTTGCTTCTTAAGGAAATTTTACGTCTGGACACCAAACGAACTTCAACGACTATCGCCCCTAGCTAATTAGCCGCATTTCGAACACAATGAGATATGTATCACAAGCTGATTCGACTGTTACGATAGGTTTTCATCAAAATTAAAATATAAATATGTATATATTTAATTTGAACGCACATTTCAATTTACCGGGGCCACACACTAACTAGAAAAATTCCCGAAAAATATTTTCTAGCTTCGTATTGACGATACGGTCCTAACAAAACTAGTTTCGTCGAATTCTGAGACCGTTTGAAAAATGGCCAATTTCCAGTCGATTAAAATCAACTAAAACTGGTCAAACGCGTTTTCCATTGCCACGCTCACATATTGATTCGAAAAATTATGAAATTTGGAATCTAGCAATAATTTAACATCACGGATCCAACAAAAGTGGTTTCGTCGAAATCCGAGGTCGTTTGCAAAATGTTCATTTTTAAGGGCCTGAATTCCATAGCGACTATTCAGAATTTTCACCTGGACATATCTTTTGAATCCCGCAATGAAATTTCGATCTTTCGGATTCGTTGGAAAGATATTATCAATTAGATCCTATCATTTTTGGTTTCACTAAAATCCGGATTGTTTTGCACCCGGTACATTCAATTGAAGTTTGAAATCGAATTATCGAACTACCGCGCCATTTTCAATTCTATTTATAATTATATATATAATCATTTATATTCTAACGACAGCGTAGAGAATATATACGTTCGAATTATATTCAAAATAAATTTCTCGTCGATTTTATTTAAAATAATCTATTTTAAATATTCAAAATTCGTTAAAATAAAAATTTTAAACTGGCCCAGATTTTCGGGTTGTTACACAGTAGAACGGCTATCTTTCAGAATACTGCTTATAGGGATGGTCTTGGTTCGAGTTATGTATTTCTTCTAGCTGATTTGTCGGAAAAGCTCCAGGTGAAAGAGTTAAATTTGAACGAAGAGGTGGAGATGATCAGCGAGGAAAAGTTGGTAGATCCAATTGGATGGGATTGGAGGCGTGTTGACCCTTTGCTTAATGATCCTGAGGTAATTTTGTGTAGGGGTCTCGCTGAAAAACATGGGTTTGCGGGCAGTTTGGACAAAAAGAGAGCAAGAGCGAGAGACTGGATGACAGGAGACGATCTTATGGACATGAGTGGTTTCACTGACATTGTGGGTGTTTCTTCTTCCAGTCCAGCGCTTGTGAAGGGGTGTAAATGGAAAGTGGCGGATGATGTTGATCTTCGGAATAGTTTCGACTGTTTGGAGAAGTATGAGGCTTATCAGGATGTATCAATGATTGATACATCAGCAGCTTCTGCTTCGGGTATAAACAATGGGCTATCTTATACTTCCTCAAAGAACAGAGGGTTCAAAGTGGGGAAAGTCAAAGTCGCGAGACACACAAACAGGAAAGATAAATATTGTGACAATATTATGTTCAGTTCTAATGGTGACAAGTCGTGCTTTTCAAGTGCGGAATTGGTCAGTATTGATATAAACGTGGGGGACATGCAGTATAATGATGGGTTCGGTGAGCAAATGGATGATGTTTATGGTGGAAATGGTAGCATGGAAGGTTCCGTCGGGTGTGGTAATGCATGCTTTACATCAGCGGAAATGGTCAGTATAGGGTTAAATGACGGGGACATGCAGTCTAATGATGGTTGTAGAGAGAAAATGGTTGGTGATTATGGAGGGAATGGTTGCATGGGAGGTTCTGTTGGATATGGTAATTCATGCTTTACATTTGCGGATCTGGTCAGTATTGGTTTAAATGACGAGGACATGCAGTCTAATGATGGTTGCAGAGAGCAAATGGATGGTGATTATGGAGGGATTGGTTGCATGGGAGGTTCTGTTGGGTGTGGTTATTCGTTTCTATTGGACAGTGATGTTGGTTCGGTGTTGGTTAGTATGAGGGATGTGAGATATTTCTTTATGTTTCTGCGTCCATGTTATGGTGTATCGTCTTCGGTGTATGTCATGCCTTTTTCCGTGACGGTTTCCGATGTTGATTTCAGTATAGCGGTGAGTAGCGGATTGCGAGAGTATAGTGTTGAACTGACTCGGAGTAGTGAAGCTTCATCTTCTGCACCGAGGAGGAGGAGACGAAGACGTGTGTTACCCAGTTCAGGATTGGTTCGGCGTAGTGCTTGGATCAGATACGGTTCTTCTTCGTCCCGAGGTAAGTTCCCGAATTCAACTACTAGTAGTAGTAGATTGGATTTGGGCTCAGGTTTGTCTCCTACTTTTTTTAGTGATTATACTCCTTTTGCTTTAGGAAGTCTGTCTACTAGTCAGTTATTTCAGTTAGCAAATGATACTGCTTTTGTTTTTTCTGATATAGAGATGGATGCCGAGTATATTAGGAGTAGAGAATTAGAGAGGGTTTCTTCACTGCGTAGATGAGGATTGTTAGTTGGAATGTTATGGGTCTAAATGAACCTAAAAGATGTGCAAAAATTAGGACTTTTTTTAGAGATTATCACATTGATATTGTCTTGCTTTGAGAAACTAAAATTGAGTGTCCAGATTTTAATTTTTATATTAGGTTAGGTGGGTCTCTTTTCCGTAACTGGGCGTGTCGTCCGGCAGTTGGAACGGCCGGAGGAATTATGATTGGTTGGAAAGATAACCAATACAGACTGGTACATGAATTTCCAAAGCTACATTCTTTACATATCATTTTAGAATCCCTTTCGGATAATTCCTTCTTGGGCATCACTAATGTGTATGGCCCCCACACTAAGGAGGAAAGGAGAGTCTTATGGGACGAGTGTTCTAGTTTCAGGAACCTTTTCCCTAATCTTTGGATTGTGGGGGGGGGATTTTAATGTCACCAGATTTTTAGGAGAGAGATCACCACGGGAAGGTGATTTCTCTGATATAAAGGAATTCAATGAATTTATTTTAGACAATAGGTTAATAGAAATTCCCCTTGAAAATAGATTGTTCACTTGGTCAAATGTCCGTGATAGTCCTTCTTTTGCATTATTAGACAGATTTTTTATTAGTTCTGAGATAGATGATAGATATGCGATCTGTAGAGTAAAGGGTTTACCTTTTTTACATTCTGATCATTGTCCAATTATTCTTACGTGTAATTCAAATATTGTTATTAGTAGTAGTTTTAAGTTCGAAAAAATGTGGTTGTTGGATCATAGTTTCACTAATCTTGTCTATGTAAAATGGAACTCCTTGTTTTATTTCAATAATATTTATAGGGGCAATTCTGCTAAGATTTTTGTTGCAAAGTTAGGTAAGTTGAAATTTTTTCTTAAACGTTGGAATAAATTTATTTTTGGTAATGTAAGATTTAGAAAAGATAAGATCATGTGCGGACTGTTAGATTTAGATAAAATCAGTGAGTCCAGGATGCTCAATTCCAATGAGAAAGTAAGATACTGTAATCTTAGACAATATCTCAAGCAGATTTTAGAAAAAGAAGAGACTATGTGGAGGCAAAGGTCTCGCATTCAATGGATCAAGGAAGGGGATAATAACACTAAGTTTATTCATAGTGTGGCTAAAAAAAGGAGACGTGATAATATGATTCATTCAATTATTATCAATGATGTAGAATTGACTATGCAGAAGGAACTTAATGAAGCTTTCACTAGTTGCTATAAACAGATCTTCGGTACTAAGATAAAGAGAAGAACTAATGTTAGATGGAATGATTTATATCCTTCTGATACTAGGGTTAATCTTGTAGATTTGGATAAACCTATTTCAGAGTAGGAGATTTGGAAGGCAATTAGTGATATGCCTAGTGACAAAGCTCCTGGACCTGATGGGTTCTCTGTTAATTTTTACAAGCAATTTTGGGAAATATTGAAGTTTGATATTATTGAATTATTTAATGAATTTTATAGTGGTGACTTGCATTTAGGTAGTTTTAACTTTGCCAATGTCATTCTCATTCATAAGAGAGAAGGAGCTAATTCTCTTAAGGATTTTAGGCCTATCTCTCTTATAAATGTTTCTGTTAAGATCATTTCAAAAGTCCTAGCGAATAGGTTGAGTAGTAAGATGAACGACCTTATTGACTGCTCCCAAACAGCTTTTATTAAAGGCAGAAATATAGTGGATGGAGTGGCAGCGGTACAGGAATACATTAATATTTGTTGTAAGAACAATATAACATGTGCCATTTTAAAGTTAGACTTTGAGAAGGCATTTGATTCAATTGATTGGGATTTTATATGTGAATTATGTCCTGCCAGGGGCTTTAGTATTAGATGGATTAACTGGATCTTGATATTACTTAGGTCTGGTTGTTCCAACATTGTTGTTAATGGGGTAATGGGTAAGAAGTTACAATCCAAGAGAGGACTTAGACAAGGCGACCCCTTATCGCCTTTTCTGTTTAATTTAGCGGTTGATGTCTTCTCTAGAATCATTAAGAGAGCTGGGAGATTAGGGGTTCTAGGTAGTGTTGGGAATGAAGAATTTAATAATGAATTATCGATTCTTCAATTTGCAGATGATACATTATTATTTTCTTCTCATTTGCCTGAGCATATTATTGCTCTTAAATTTATCCTTTAGTGTTTTGAGATGTTATCTGGTCTTAGAATTAACTTTGATAAGAGTGCAGTGATGGTTCTTAATGATTTTAACAATATTGAGAATTCGTTAGCTAGTACTTTGAATTGCTCAATTATGAAATTTCCTTTTGATTATTTAGGTTTTAAGATTAGGCCTTCGAAGCTTAAGAAGGAAGATTGGATAGTCATCATTGATAAGATTAATAATAAATTATCTAGCTGGAATAATAGATTCCTGTCTAGAGCTGGTAGATTAGTACTTGTCAATTCGGTACTATCAGCTATTCCTTCTTATTGGATGGCTGTTCATCGATTCCCTAAATGGGTCATTGAGAAGATTGATAGGATTAGGCGTAATTACCTTTGGAATGGTGATTCTAATTGCAAAGGTTTTAAATGTTTAGTAAAATGGGACATGTGTTGTAAACCCAAAGAAGAGGGGGGTTTGGGGATCATAAATTTACACAATTTTAATTCCTCTCTGCTTGCCAAATGGTTATGAAAATATAGATGTTCAAAAGTGAAGGCTTCTTGGAAGTTTATCGTTTCCAAATTTTATTATTCAAGAGGAGAGTTCTTTATTGGAAATAATGGTAGTTGGGATAATAGATTTTCTCACTTTTGGAAGTCGGTTTTGAGTTGTTTTGACTTTTTTAAATTAGGATGCAAAGTGTTAGTGCACTCAGGTAATCTTACTTATTTTTGGCACGATGCTTGGATTTCTAGTGTGCCGCTAAAAATTGAATTTAGTAAGCTTTTTAATATAAGTAGATTTAAGAATGCTTTAATTATTGATGTTTACAAAGCAGAATTAGATCGCCCGTGGGAGTTCTCCTTTGATAATATTCTAGAAGAAGAATTATTAAGACAATTGGCCTTACTTAAAGCTAAGTTAGCCTTATATCATTTAGATGAGAATGATGATTCTATTAGCTGGGGTATAGATAAGAGTTTAGTATACATTGTTAATTCTATGTATAGGTTTATTAATTTTTCTGGTGTTTCATTATATCCCTTTAAATTTTTATGGAAGTCTAATTCTTCACCTAAAGCTAAGCTTCTAATGTGGTTGATCATTCATAAGAAGCTCAATACGATTGAACTTTTAAAAATAAAAAATGTTATTTTTGATGTAAAGTGTTATTTCTATAATACTGGGGAGGAGGATGTTGATCACTTATTTTTCTCTTGTTATTTTACCTTTTCTATTTTCAATATGATAACAAGGATTTTTTACTTTTGATTGATTTAATTCCTGTAGTAGTTGTAGTGATTATTGGAATTATCATAGATTATGTTACAATTCCAGACAGAAATACATTTTAGACTCCTTAGTAATATTCATATGTTGGTTCATTTGGGTTGAGAGGAATCAGAGAATCTTTCATTCAATTTCTGTACCTACTGATAATTTAATTATAAACATAGTAAATTTCTGTCTGCTTTGGATGTCTAATTCGCACTATAAACTATTTGGTGCTGTGCAATTTGAGCGTTTTTTGTCCAAAGTTAGATTTAATGTAAGTGTATTCATTCGTATCAATAGTTATTTTAGACGCAATAGGCCTCGTCTGGGTTGTTGATTTCTTGTTACTTGGGTTAGCTCTTTTCTCATGCTTGTTGTTTCTTATGTCTTTCTCTTTATACATATATATGGGTATATGTCTAAATATAGGCATATACTCATATATATGTGTAAGTTACTGACGATTTTGTGTCAACTTTTTCAGATTACAGGTTGTAGATAAAGCTGTGGAGCTCTTAAGTTTTGCTGTTTGGATTGTACATTTGTGGCTTGCTTGGGATATATTGGTGTATGAGGAGTAGGAGTGTGTATTTTTTGGTGATCTATTTCACATTTGTTTTTGTACCTTGTTTTTTATATGTATGGGCATAGATATACTTCTTATCGGGTGGTGGCCTTGCCGGAATTCGATAACGAAGTATGATGGGTGGTGGCCTTGCCGGAACTCATCTATCTATTATCCCTTACATTCCTTTTAGGTACTTCTGTTTTTGGGTCTGTGTCTTTTGAGTCTGTATTTGGATACTTGTACCACTTTATTTTTATTATATATATGTGTGCTCTCTTCCCCTTGGAAGACCACACATTTTTTACTCAAAAAAATAAACATTTCTTAACTAAAATGTTAATTTTTCTATCTAATAAACATTTCGTAACAAAATGGTATTTTTAATCTGACCATAATGTAATTCAACAAAACATAAATAAATGATAATTTTGTTGTTTGTTCATTCTAATTCAACAACACATAAATAAATGATAAATTTATTTTTAACACGATAATCAATCAAATTAACAGATCATTCTAACAGCATCAAGAAAACCACATCCAATCGTGAACAACACAAACTGAATTTACAGCGTTAATGTAAGAATTTATAAATACGATAGTAATAAACTAGTTTTAATTATATTAAAAAAATCTCACATCGATTTTATCTGAATTTTCAGAGTGCTCTATTTCAGATCTGGTCTGTTCCATGTTGTAGATCTTGGAAAGACGATTCCAACGCAACTGACGGTTCATAAAACGGATCTCGTATCAAAAAGTTACGTTAATTCATATGTTAATTGCATCGTTAAAATAATTAAATAATTACTTTAATTTAAAATTCCCTTTACCCTTCTAATTAATCAAGGTTGTTCCCAGTAGTTTCTTCACCGTCCGCTCCTTCTTCTATCGTGACTAGCAACTGAACCCAACGCATCCTCCCCCTCTTCCAAAATCGCATGTGCAATGAAACCTCCAGAAGCCGATCCACTCACACCACATCGAAGAACTTCCAACCCCCGCCCTTCGCCTGGCGTATGGCGGCGCTCGCCGTACTCCTCCCCCTAGAACTGCGTGCAAACAGCCGACGTTCAAGCCACTAGATCTCTCAAACCACTCCATGAATTTTGATCAAGTCCGTATAAAATTAAAGAGGGTGAAAGGCTCTTGAATTTGGTGTTGGAGATTTGTTTTAATTTGAAGCATAGAGGGAGAATTTGAAGGAGGAAAATCGGATGTTCTCAGCCATTAGAAACGATAGATGGCGGCTGTACAATTTGAATGAATTAGGTTTTTTTAATTATCTATATTTATAATATTAATTAATTTATTTATCACTAAAAGGCCCGTTTAGCCACTAGCTCCAAATCGAGCCCAACGACAGTCATTCCTAGACAATAACCCCCATTCCGAACCCAATGGGCTAGCCCAAACGATCATCTTTAGCCTGTTTTATTTAATTTAAAATATAATTTATTTATTCATTTATTTAAGTCGTACAATTAAATTCACCGGGGCCACATACGAACTCTAAAAATTACAGAAAAATTATTTCTAGCTTTATTACGAAGATAAATTAATTTCGTCGAATTTCGAGACTGTTTGAAAAATGGCCATTTTCAAGTCGATTAAATTTGACTGAAACTGACAAAACACGTTTTCCTTTGCCATGCTCACATATTAATTCGAAAAATTATGAAAATTGAAACCTAGCAATAATTTGACATTCCGGTTCCAACAAAAGTGGGTTCGTCGAAAACGGAGGTCATTTGAAAAATGGCTATTTTTAAGGGCTATATATTTAATTAAAATATATATAAATTCTATAGCGACTTTTATATATTTTAAACTGGACATAACTTATTATTTATAAAGTGAAATTTTGATTTCTTACTGATATACACGTAAATGTGTATATTTTATCCGCTTATTTATCTTATTTTCCCTTTAAAATAATTGATACTTTGTATTTATAGCTGTATTTTCAGATTGTTGACAAGAAGCATGGTTTAGAGCATTTGATGGATAAAGCATGAAGAATTTGCTTAAAAAGAGTGAAGTTTAAAATTGCTAAAGCTTGAAGAGTCTAAAGCTTGAAGAACGGTTGCAATTATATTTCAGTTAAGAAGATTTGGCTCAATAAAGACTCAAACTGCATCCACATTAGCTCATTTGGAAGGCCTCTTACTCATGTTGCGTTCACACTAGCCTATTTGCTAAACCACTCACTCTAAAAGTTGCGTTCACACTGGCTTATGTGTTATTTGGGTGATTTCTTTAGTCCCACATTATGTAATTAGCTAGCTAGCCTTTATCATATCAGCTATAAATACATTGTATCTTAGTCTTGTAAGGAACACATTAGGTTTTATTCTGTAATTCTCTTCTTGGAATAAAATCATTCTCTCCCTTTCTTTTTACTTTTTGTTTATTTTATTTATGTTCATGTTATTTATTTTCTTTTTCTCTTCTTCTTTAGCTATGTCTAGCTAATCCCCTTTGATTAGGGGGTGATGACGCTGATAGTATGATTCAATATGAATCACATAGCCAAAAGATGAGGACTGTATACATGTAGATCTGGATCTGAATTAAGGGTTAGATCTGAACCTTCATATTTTGTGTCGTTTTTCAATGATAAATTTCTGCAGTATATGAATTCTTTTTGGAATAACACTGTTTTGAAGAAAACACGATTTCGTAATTTACTGAAAATCCACTTGTTTGGTTTTGACTTTAGGTTTACAAATGAATCTTTAGTTAACAACATTTCAAATATCAAAGCAAAACTGAACAATATTTCTCAAAACAAGTGTGAGGGTGAGAATGATGTGCACGTCTCTCAATTTATACATTATCTGAACAAATCGAATTTTGTTTTTGAAACTTTTACTGAACCCCAGCTCACTGACTTCTCTTTAGTTGCTATAGAAATTCAATTCGATTTTCGGATCAATTGTAAGCTCAAAATTTTAAAATTAGCAACTCAAACTTTTGAAAAAACCAAATTTGTTTTTCCAAATCTGTCATGTAATATACAATCCTTTATGATTTGGTTTTCTGTGCTTCAGCTGTGTATCATAAGCTTAATGAGGCTGATCCATTGGTCCATTGTGGACCGGTTCATCTATTCGATGACTGCATATTTTCTGCACGCACTCGGTAAGCCGTGCTGACCCTCTTATTTTATTTCCCTTTCACTAAGATATGTATGATTAACGACTGTGAGGACACAGTCACACTCAAGTGTGTGGGGGGGGGGGGATTTACATTACATCAGCAATCAAATTTTATGAAGTAGGTCATTCATTGAACAAGGATTAACTTAAACTCATAAATAACACCTTGATTCTTGTTTGATAAGTTGAATTTTTGGGTGATGAGAATGAACATTATTTATTCATTGAGTCGTAATGTGTCTTTTTAAGATGCTAGCTTGAGACTGTGCAGACGTTAGTCGTGTTCTGGAGTAAGCGTGTCAACCTTTGTTATACATGTTAGAATGTGCAAGTAAAAATAATCAAAAAAAAAAAATCATGAAACAAAAGGATTTTGCACCTACATTTGTTGGATTTTCTGAGTTAGTTTTCATGCATAATATTTTCTTTTCCACTCAAATTTTCAAAATCGTAAGTTCTAAAATCCACTTGGCCCAATTAAGGAAAAATGACTCATTGTAGCGTTCTTCTTCGATACCCCACATTATTCAAACCCAAGTTTTAGTCGATTTACATCCATGTTTCGACAAGTTTATCTTATATTGGTATACTCAAGAACCTTTGTTTAAAGGTCAAAAACGTCACTTTTCATACCAATATAACACCACCCACTCCGTACTTGTTTTAAGGTAGGATAACCATATACCACATCTTATTTTATATGGGTTATCTATCTTACGAAACTTTGCTTATCATTCCTTTCAGCTTTTTGTATAACATCAATCCAGACTTGTGTGTTGAATTAAGGTTATAGAAGTAGAGTAACTAGGGCACAAAACTTTCCTTTCATGAAGTGTTGGTAGTAGAGGAGGAATCAAATGAAATCATGTACGTCATCATTCCATCTCCATTCATCACTCATCATGCAAAAGAAAAAGAAAAAGAAAAAGAAAAAGAAAAGAAGAAAAAAAAAGAATAGAAAAAAAAAGAAATAAAGAGAGAGTCTCTCTGAATAAAATAGTCTTCATCATTCTTGAATATGAAGCATCCATTTCCATTCCATCCACATCCATCATACTATACTTAGAAGCAAGGATTGTAGTTGAGGAGATGAAAGGAAACAAAATGTCTATATGTGCCTTAGTATTACTTTATCTTTTGTAGCTTGAAGTTCAACTAATACACTTGCCCTCTCATCTACAATATTTTTTAGAACTTACAAAATTTTCCTTCATCTATGCATAACTCACATCCAATACATTACAGTCACATTGGTGCAAAATTGTTCAAAAAAAAAAAAGAATAAAGAAATGATTGGGTGCACATTGTCGATGTGTAGAACTTTGGTTGACACCACGCTCTTAACCTTCAAGACAATTACAGTGTTATCAAGGAATTACGATTCAGCTTGAAAAATCTTATTCATTTTTGCACCAATAATGGGATGGACAATTGGAACTAAACCGTTATTATTGAAGTTAGGTGAAATCCTTGGAATGTGAAAGACCTTAAATATATTGTTTGATTAATCCGCGTACATAAGACGCTTTGGATTTTGTGGGTAGTATCCGCTGAAAACCCTCACGAGACAACACTCGTCCTACTGGGGACACCCAGAGGTTTAACGGCTTGTTGCATACGCTAAATGCAATCGTGTTTCCTACGAAAGTGTGGCATATCTTAGTTTAGTTTATTCGAGGACGAATAAAAAGATAAGTGTGGGGGTATTTGATATACACGTAAATGTGTATATTTTATCCGCTTATTTATCTTATTTTCCCTTTAAAATAATTGATACTTTGTATTTATAGCTGTATTTTCAGATTGTTGACAAGAAGCATGGTTTAGAGCATTTGATGGATAAAGCATGAAGAATTTGCTTAAAAAGAGTGAAGTTTAAAATTGCTAAAGCTTGAAGAGTCTAAAGCTTGAAGAACGGTTGCAATTATATTTCAGTTAAGAAGATTTGGCTCAATAAAGACTCAAACTGCATTCACATTAGCTCATTTGGAAGGCCTCTTACTCATGTTGCGTTCACACTAGCCTATTTGCTAAACCACTCACTCTAAAAGTTGCGTTCACACTGGCTTATGTGTTATTTGGGTTATTTCTTTAGTCCCACATTATGTAATTAGCTAGCTAGCCTTTGTCATATCAGCTATAAATACATTGTATCTTAGTCTTGTAAGGAACACATTAGGTTTTATTCTGTAATTCTCTTCTTGGAATAAAATCATTCTCTCCCTTTCTTTTTACTTTTTGTTTATTTTATTTATGTTCATGTTATTTATTTTCTTTTTCTCTTCTTCTTTAGCTATGTCTAGCTAATCCCCTTTGATTAGGGGGTGATGATGCTGATAGTATGATTCAATATGAATCACATAGCCAAAAGATGAGGACTGTATACATGTAGATCTGGATCTGAATTAAGGGTTAGATCTGAACCTTCATATTTTGTGTCGTTTAAGAGCTATGCTCCTTCACAGGATATATTCGTGTTCGATCTAACGTTTATCAGATCTAGATCTAATTTTAGGGTTTTAGAAATTAATTAGTGAATCTGTCCTGATAGTCTATGGTTGTAGAGCTGAGCTCCTGCATAGGCTATGCTTGTCGTTATTTACATATTTATTTCTAAAAACCTATTATCGTTGATTCATGTTTGTGACAGAAACATGTATTAGATCTGGTTAATCTTTTGGCTATTGATGATTATGAATCTGATCTATGTCATTATCCCGTAATTGCTTTCACTTATTGTTAAAACTCTCTTTTATTTAATTTCTGCTATTTTCTTTGTTTTCCACCAATCAAAAGTTAGGGATAACTTGATTGGATTTATTAATAAAATAATTTGGTCCCAGAGTTCGACACCCTCTACAACAATCCTTGTTGTTTAGGAAAGCCGAACGGATTTTACAGTTGTTTACAACTGCATAATTTGTTCGCAAACACTTACCTTCGTTATAAAGATATGATTAAACAGATTTAAATATTTCTTGTTTCGTTCAATTCTGATCTAAAATGAATTCTGTATAGTCAATTGAAATTAGAAATCGAATTTCCGAACTGCCGCACCATTTTAAACTCCTTTTATAATTAAATTAAATTTATTCGTTTTAACTTCGATTAAAATAAATTTTTAGTCGTTAATATTTAAAATAAATCATTTTAAATATTAAAATCCATTAAAATTTCTAAAATAAAAATTTTTAATTGGTTCAAAATTTCCGGGTTGTTACAATCTCCCCCACTTAAAATCTTTTCGTCCTCGAAAAGGAACGAAGCTGAAAGTTGTTTAACTAACCAACTCAACTTTCAATTCTAATCAATTTTCAATTCAGTTCAATATTAAATTCGATTTAGCTAAATTTATCAATCTTTTATATCTTGGTTTAATTAAGTATCATTCTAATATTTAATTAGTGAAACTAATTACCAAACATCACAACCAGCAATCAATTAGGTGATTAACTTTTCAAATATATATAACTTTTATATATAGTCCAAAAATCATATTTTTAGTGCAAATCACAACAATATATTCTAACTATATTTTGGTTCTTATACCAGTCAATTGGAAATATATAGATATCCCACTTTCGAAACTCAAACATGCACTCTGATGATGATGCATCAATCATCAGAATCATCTCCGGGCGACTAGAGTGTGATTTTATATCTATCCAGTATATTAAAACTTCGAATATCCGTTAATTACTCGTATATTCAAGATCTTTATATACTCGATTGTCCAAATTAAAATAATATAATATGCTCAAATACATATTTTAAGATAAAATTTTCAAAACTAAATTTGTTTTTATTTTTTTACTTTTATTTTTAAAGAAAATAATACTCTTCACACTCGTTCTAGGATACTACTGATCCTATATCCAACGAGTTATTCTCATTGGATATTACTAATCCAATCTGTGATGAATTCTTTCGTTCAGTTCTAATGTGCCTTGTTATTGAGCTCTGTAAACCAAAGCTCTGATACCAAATGAAACGACCCAAACTTCCCTGTAAAGGCAAGCCTGGATTGCTTTGAGAACAACACACATCAGAACACAAACTGGAGAACATTTTATTGTTGATTACAACAATTACATCAGAGTACAAGAATATAACAGAGTATAAAAACTTATTACACAAAAGAAATACAATAATATCAGAGATTTAAATTACATTTAAATAGCAGCGGAAAAATAATACAAATATACAACCGAAAGGAATACACGAATACAGAGCTTTCCGAATATTGCTTCAGCTGTAAACCAGGATCCTGTAAATATATCTGCAAAAAGCTACTCGACTGCCCGTGTGGAAAATATAGGCACCCGAGTTTGCCAGTGAAACAAACTACAGGTCAGTCATGGGACTGGTATGAGAAATCTTACTTAACTTATCTAATAATAAGGCTAATCACAAGACCACGCCGCTAACGAGGAACGGGTTTGCTCCATTGGATTGCCAGTGCATAAAATAAAATAAATCGTTAAACAACGCAATGCTTTTTAGGAAAATGAAACCATTATAAGACTCAAGTCCCATCACACAATGCAACGCAAACCGGAGGATAGAGTTTTACCTTATAATGGTCAAAAATGCTTGATACGATAAAAAGGAATTTGATATTATTATTAATGTACATATATTTCAAAAACAATTTCAATCATAATGTATCAATCATAGACGGCATAGTACCCCATCCTACTATGTCGCCATACTAGTTCTAAAATCAAAACCGCATGGTGTCGTATTGGAAATTGGGTTTCCATCATGAGTCGAGGCTAGGGATCGTCCTCACCGATTCGAGACACTCTAGCAAATGCCTTAGGATTCCCCGCAGTGAATCCTTAGATCTTCAGGGCCGGTCCACACTTTAACGCTAAGTGGATTGGCAATTCCTGAACACACGCTTCCCGGTTCTTTTGAACCTCTAATATGACCACTTCCGGCCTATAAAAATCCGAGGTACCTCATAATCCAACATCCACGTAAGTAAAAATGTCAAGGCTGGTAGGTCGCTGACACCACTTCTAGCTAGAAAAAATGTGTGCACTCCCTGCAGTCCATATCCCGTTTTTGACTCATATCGGTGTGTGAGGTTCGCGAAGTCACGCTATACACAAAGCTATGCCGAAGTAGGCTATGCTCTGATCATCCCACAAAGCCCTACTTTTCAACAAAAGCCTTGATCCTTTGCATCTTGGCGTGCCACATTGACAATTCACGCCATGTGATCATCAACTACCAATATATAACCTCTGAGCTCGTGCGTCTCAGAGAAGGGTGTTATGCAAGAGAATAAATTCTCCTCCACCAACAGATATATATTAAATAGAAATCAATTTAATTTACATGGAATGAAATTCAACGTCAGACACACATCCATTTACAAGTCCGTTCTGGGTCTGTGATTGATATAGAAATGTGTTTATTTTGTGCTCTTATATCTTATCTTTTGTATATAAATAAATATTACTTGGGTATTGTTTTGTTACTTTTACAGATATTCCAACCCAGCCCGCATGCAACCAGAAAAATAGAGAAATGGAGATCGGATTGCTACATATTTACATTTTGAAGAAGTATAGATGAAGACCTCACATCTAGTTGTTGTTGGACAAGAAAATGATTGATAAAAAGGCCATGCACATCTCAAATTAAAGGAGGCTTGCAAGAGAAAAGGAGAAAAGGCCTAGAATTTGTTCCAAATAACAAAAGGCCAAAAATTTACATGAAATAGCTAGGCCCATTTGTAATTAGGGTTAGGGTTTGGTTATCTCCTATAAATACCCTTATTGTAGCCACCATCCCATTTTCTATCTTCTTCTCAATTAACAAAGTTCTTCTTATTATTTTCTGCATTTTTTATTTTCTTAGCAATTAGTGTTGTCTATCCAATTAGATTTGGTAGAACACTATTTGTCTTTTTCATTTATGTTTCATTAGTGATTAACCATCTGACTAGATTCAGCGGTAATCCTAATTTTAATTCCTGTTTGTTATTTCAATTTCTGCAGTTTTAATTTCTGTTCTTTTTATTGCGTTCTTAGGTCATATTGGATTGAATATAGATTTGATTAGATTCAGTTTCGTACTCAATTAATTAATAGTTTTATCTTTTTTTCAAAATCAATCCCCAAGCTTCGTCTAACTCGCCCAAGAGATTAGATAAATAATTTGATTTTAATCTACCTCCCTGTGTTCGACCTGTATGCTACACACCTGTGCGCTTGCAGAATTTATTTTAAAATTCGCGCTTTTCTAATTCATAGAAAAGCGACGATCAAGTTTTTGGCGCCATTGCCGGGGAGGCAATAATTAAATTTTATTATTTATTTAATTTCCGATTCGTGTTAGTTTTATTTTATTTTTATTTTTTTTCCTTTATTTTTCTTGTATATATATAAAAAAATTCTTGATTGGATAGATTTGGTATTGTTCAATGATACCGTAATTTTCCAAATAAGAGAAAAAAATATCTTGCTATTTTTTCTTTACTTCTTTCCTCTTTTCAACTTCTTTCCCTTTTGTTTCCTTTTTCCATCTATTTCTTTCCTTTGTGCAATTTGTTTTCTTGCCAATTTTTCTTTTGTTTCTTTCCTTTTTTCTACAATAATATCTCTCCTTGTACAAATTTCCTCTCTCCTTTCAAAGAAAAAGAAACTTGCATTTTTTTTGTTTATTTCTTTCCAATTACAACTCTCTCTCACTTCCTCTAATCACTCTTTCCATCTTTCAATCACTCTTCTAATTTTTTACATTTGTTTCTTTTTCTTTCCTTTCCTCTTTTGTTTCCCTCTTCTTTCTACAATATCTTTCCCAAAAAAAATTCTCTTTTAAAATCTTTCCTCTCTGCCTTGTGATTAATTCTCTACTTGAATAATTAGATCTCTTCCCACTTTTGCAATCCCCCCCCCCACTTTTACATCTCTTTCCTTTCTTTTCGTATTATCCCTTTTTCAACAAAAAAAAAGAGGTCATAAAAAGATTCTTCTTTTGAAATTCTTTCCTTATTGTATATTTCCATTGCTTTAATTTCTTTCCTTTTTTTCTCTTCATATTTTTCTATATTTCTTCTTCTGTTGCTTTTATTCTTCCATATTTCTTCTCCATCCTTGTCTCCAGTCCAAAACCACATTCACAAACCATCCTTCCACTTAGCATCACACAAAAGTTATCACCCATCATCTTCACGTTCTTCTCACACAAACCATCAATTCCTCCTACAACAAATTTCCTCAACCTCGCCCACTTTCCATTACAAGACCAACTACTACAATTCAAGATCATAGCAATTGTCAGCACCGAATTGCCTACCTCATTCACGTCCGTAGCCTCACCAACACCGACAAGTTTCTACATCACCCAACCACCTTTAAACCAAGTTCTAGAATCCACCTTCAACGCCAAAACAACCGCCCAGATCGCACAACCAACCCTGCTTCCTTCCATACCCTCACCAGAACCGATTTGAAGGTCTAAACCTCTTTTTTTTGTGCGATTTGATTCTGAAAAGAAAAGGGGGCGCGACTTCATTGCGTTGAGTGACAAATTTTGTTGCACGGGTTGTTCTTTAAAAGAAACATGTCTGTTTCGATTGAATAGAAATAAAAGGAAGGTGGGAAAAGTAATTGCTTGATTTCATTCTTATTTAGGTTTTGTTCATTTTCTTTTGGTGCGGGATTTGGTTCATTGTTTGCGTGATTTAATTTCTTTTGTGGAGCAACTTTTGGGGGTCTGTTCATAGGGGGTGTGACTGATTTATTGTGGTTTTCTAGAGTTGATTGCGGTGTTTCATAGACAAAAGAAAGATAAAAAAAGGAAAGCGTGAATGAGTTTTAGGGTTTTCAATTTATTTTCTGAAATATAGAAATATAAGAGAAGGGTGACTTAATTCTTTGTTGACCTTTCTTTTTGAGTGGTTGTTTGATTATTTGTTTGGGTGGGTTCCAGAAGACATTTGTGCGTGGTTTATTCTAATTCGCTTGGCTTTATTTTGAATATCGTTGTCTATTTGTTTGAGTTGGATTGTTTTTGTTAGCCTTAGATTCTTTTTTATTTCTTTTTCTTTTTTCCCCTTTCTGAGTTTTGTTTTGTTTTTTTCCTTTTCACTAATTTAGTATTTTTTCCTTATTAGTTTCCTTTTTATTTAGTTGTTTATTTCGTTCCAAAAAAAAAATCAAAGGCTCAAGTGAAAGAAGGAATTCAAACAAACAAATCAAAGGATGAGAAAGATTCAAGCAACATACAAGGATTCAAAGGTCAACGGATTTGCATATAATGGATTTCAATCATTGATACTGCTCAATTTTTTTGGATAGATTGCCATACACCACTGTAATATTTTCTAAACTCTACAGGTGCTTTACTGCAAAGAAAAAATATATAGAAATTACTTGTAAAAATCTTCTGCAGGGGCAGCGGCTTGCTTGTACAAATTTTTTTCAATTCTGTTATTATTTTGTGACTGTTATGTGACTGAATTTTCTGAATCTGTTTGTGAGGAACGAATTTCCATAACTAAAATCATCACTCTCGTCATTTTTCAATTATAAAGCTTGATTTGATTTGCAAAATAACATAATTGAAAAGTGGTGTTTTGTGAAGTTAACTGTCTCGTAAAATTGGATCGCGGATATATAGTAGTTCAATTTATTGAACTATTAGCAAAAGAGGTTGCATACTACCCGTAAAACATTGGTCGTATCCCTTAGTATTTATACTATACGTGAACGGCCATAAGACCCTCTTCCCCCTTCTAATTGAGTCAGTTAATTAATAGAGCACAACTCATTCTTTTATACTATTTTGAACTCAGAAAAGTTTCAGTTTTGCCGTGACTTCTTTAAAATGTCTGATTCAAAAAAATCCTTGAGAGAATTGTGGGATAATAGTCGGAGTAGACGTCCGCATGAAGAGTATGAGTACGAATTACAATTCATGAGGCAAGATTTTCCAGAATTTCGTGAGCATAATGCCAACAATTTTTAAAAGTTTCCAAATGACCAACATTTTCAAAATCATGGATATGATCGAAATTACGATTTCAACTCAAATTTCAATAATTTCGATTATGGGCCACATCCACATCAAAATGGGTTTGAATCCCAATATAGCTTTGATCCACATCAATATGGGGTTGTAAACCAAAATTTTCAAAATTATAGCCCATATCAACATCCTGAAAATAACCAAAATCACCCAAATTTTAACTCAAATTTTAACAGTTTTGGTTACGAACATAATTTTTATGATCAAAATGATTTCCAATATCATTGCCATTTTTCTGAAAATTCAAACAACCACCACATTGGAAATAATTTTGATTGTGAAATTGATGTGGACTATAATTTTGAAAATCAAGAAATCCACAATGAGAGCTCTCAAATCAACAATTATGAAGAATGTCATTTTGATGAGAGGGAAGAAAGGCTAAATAAAAAGATGGATGAACTTCTTTGTTTAATGGCATCTTTGAAAGAACAACGAGAGCAACAAAATCAAATTCAAACAAGCGATGAGTCAGAAAATAATCCATTCTTTACTGATAGTGAAAATTTTCAGATAACAACTTTCAAAATTGAGAATAACGATCTAAATGAAGTTGTTCAAAATTCAATAAATGATTTGGACTTTGATTCTTTTCAGAAAAAAGATTTAAGCTTGGAATTTGATATTTCTCTTTCAGGCTGTGAGAAACCTGAAATTCTAGAAATTGAACAGAATAAAAACGTTGAATTTCTCAATTCAAATTTGGAGAAGGATTTTAATGAACATGAATTTTTTGGATTATATGAAGATGAGTTGCCAAATAAGGATGAAATTGAATCAAGCCACAAATCCAAGTTCGAAAATTTCGATTTTGAGGTTTCAAAAGAACTAGAATTTATCAGTGTCGAAAATATGTTGTCAATTGATAAAGTTGAGAAATGTGATCACATAGTCTTGAACAACACTCAGAATTTAAAATTCACGATTGCAACTGAGTTTATATACAATCACAAATTTTTGAACAATTACACTGATAAATTTGTTGAACACTTGAATTATTTTTGGAATGCTGGCTTGGTTGAAAAACTTCATGTTAGGAAGACCCTGGATATTCATCTACTGGACTATAGATCTAGGTATAAAGATGAGATGGTTTTCAAAAACCTTTGTTTATTAGAAAACATGCCTAGACTTAATGGGAGTCTGATTCATAGGGCTAGAACCAAGTGTGGGGGAAAAAGTTGGTGGCATTCTTTGCATCGCATGCATCGCAAACACATATATCATTGTACATATGATCCATTCTTACATATAGTTAGATTGCAATTTATTTTACAAATCATTTTGCATTTGATCCATCTTTGGGTATGATCTTTCAAATTTAGGAAACGTTTACAGTGTGGACGCTGTTTAGTTCTATTGTGGGGGGAAGTCTGCATTTCATTCATTTTCATTTTTCTTTGTTTTTCTTTCTTTTTATTTTTAGCCATTTAAATAGGATCATCATACATTTTAGATCGTAGTAACATACCATAATTTAATTTTATCTTTTTTGAAACATGACACATTTTAGTTTGATACAACAAAATAAGTTAACGATTGTTAATCAGTTGATAGTATTTTTTCTCTCAACTAAGATCGAATAAGAAATATAATGAAAAGTTGAATTTTGAGGGATAATAGTGTAACCGGTACATAGGGAGATTCTTAGGTGATGGCCATGAAGTTTATTCTATATTGTAGTCTTTGTTTAAATAAGTGGAGGACTTAAAATACTTATATTGGCTTTTCGGATCTTTAAAACTAAGTTGTGTTAAGCTGAATTCGCGTAATCTCTCTTGTTCTTATATTTTCAGTAATAATAATAAGAATAATAGTAATTCAAGGGTATCCAACATTGCTTGTATATCTAGCGTTGGTGTGCAAACCCGCCAAGCTCTATCTGACATGTTGTTGACAAAGTCAGCGTCAATATATCTTGGTCTCATTTTATGAGATTGGACACCTAAGGATTACCGACACGTTGTTGACAAAGTCAAAGTCAGTCTGCACAATCCGCCAAGCTCTTTACCCACTCTTCGTTAGTCTGCGAGGCAGTGCATGAGTGGTAAACCTTGGTCTTCTGAGTTAGGTGTATGTACTTAATCATAAATTTTAATTTTATAGCGATAGAGAATAAGCGATGATGCCCAAACACTTCTTGACCTTATTGATTTGATTGGTTATATACAAGGAATTGAGAATACCACTTTGCAAACTGTGACAAGCAAACAAAGAATTTATTTCATGGCTGCACTTTGTTATCGACTGAACTAACTGGCCAAACTGAAATTTAACATTTGAAAACTTGATTTATATTAAAAATTTGTGACAAGTTGAGATATCTAAAATAAAATCAACTGACTAGAAATTGTTAATTTAATTTGTTGTACCACTTTCCTAAAACAAATCGTGTTTTCATTTTTTTATTTTCATTTGCATATGTTTGTTTCATTCATTAGTTGCATTAGAACCATATCATACTGCATTTGGATTTTGTGGGTAGTATCCGCTGAAAACCCTCACGAGACACCACTCGTCCTATTAGGGACACCTAGAGGTTTAACGGCTTGTTGCATACGCTCAATGCAATTGTGTTTCCTACGAAAGTATGACCTATCTAGTTAGTTTTTTAATTTTGTTTTACTCGAGGACGAGTAAAAGATAAGTGTGGGGGTATTTAATTGACATAGAAATGTGTTTATTTTATGCTCTTATATCTTATCTTTTGTATATAAATAAATATTACTCGGGTATTGTTTTGTTACTTTTATAGATATTCCAACCCAGCCCGCATGCAACTAGAAAAATAGAGAAATGGAGATTGGATTGCTACATATTTACATTTTGAAGAATTGTAGATGAAGATCTCACATCTAGTTGCTGTTGGACAAGAAAATGATTGATAAAAAAACCATGCACATCTCAAATTAAAGGAAGCTTGCAAGAGAAAAGGAGAAAAGGCCTAGAATTTGTTCCAAATGACAAAAGGCCTAAAACTTACTTGAAATAGCTAGGCCCATTTTTAATTAGGGTTAGGGTTTGGTTATCTCCTATAAATACCCTTGTAATATCATTGTAGCCACCATCCCATTTTCTATCTTCTTCTCAATTAACAAAGTTCTTCTTATTATTTTCTGCATTTTTTTTATTTTCTTAGCAATTAGTGTTGTCTATCCAATTAGATTTGGTAGAACACTATTGGTCTTTTTTATTTATGTTTCATTAGTGATTAACCGTCTGATTAGATTCAGCGGTAATCCTAATTTTAATTCCGATTTGTTATTTCAATTTCTGCAGTTTTAATTTCTGTTTTGTTTATTGCGTTCTTAGGTCATATTGGATTGAATATAGATTTGATTAGATTCAGATCTGTACTCAATTCAATAATAGTTTTATCTTTTTTTCAAAATCAATCCCCAAGCTTCGTCTAACTCGCCCAAGAGATTAGATAAATAATTTTATTTTAATCTACCTCTCTGTGTTCGACCTGTATGCTACACACCTGTGCGCTTGCAGAATTTATTTTAAAATTCACGCTTTTCTAATTCATAGAAAAGAGACGATCAGTCTGAACGAAACCGGAGACGCAAAGTTCCTGCATATCCGGACAATCAACAAATACGTCCGGACAACTACCACTATTAATAACCCTTTCCTAGGAGCGACCCAGTGTCAGGCATCAGTAGTCGTCCATTCGATGTGAAGATCGCCAGTCTTCAACCACCGTCTTCATCTTCGACTCTTCATCGTCGTAGTAATTTATTCGGAATGGGTTAAACCCGGTCTTTCCGAATAACTCGCGTATTTTATCATTAAAAATCAAGTGCTATAAAAACACATCCAACGCCTCATTCCAATTCAGAATATTCTTTTAAATAAAATATTCACATTATTCTATCAAAGATAAATTCTTTAAATTTATTCTTAAATCTTTCTTTTAAAGATTTATTAAAACCCCAATTTGGTCTTAAATATCAAAAATCATTATTCAATGATTATTTAAATTTAAGAAATTAATCTTATCTTCAACTGAGTTAAAGAACTAATGCCATTTAAAACATAGTTCACGGTAAACCCAAAATCATCTTCCATAAAATATGGAATCTTCACATAAATCAAATCAATATATAATCGTTATATATTTCTGTATCCGACCAATAATATAAATAGAATAACGACAAAGCCTCTTAAATTCCATAGGAAGTATCGGTCTTCTTTTACAGAAGCTTATCTCGGTTATCATTAATTCGAATTCCATTCAATTCCAATTTAATATATTAAATTGGAAAACTTTACTTTGGAGAAATTTCCATTTAAATCTTAATAAAAGATTTATAAATTCCAAATCATATTTTCACTGTCAATTGGGTTAAAGAACAAATGTTGTTTAAAACACAGTTCAGAATAAACCCAATTCACATTTCATCATATTCCAATTACTAAATATAATTGAAAACTTTAATAATATTAATTAAAAGATTTATTCTTTTCTCAACTGGGTTTAAGAAAGGTGTTATTGAAGACACCATTCATGACAAACCCAAAATCCAAATTATTTAATTTAATTCCAATTAAATATTAACTAATTGGAAGACTTCATTAAATCCAAATTTAATGATTTATTCTAGTTAATAACTAGTTCATTTCAATAAAATATACCTTTCTAAAATATATTCTTTTTCTAAGAATATTCTTTATTGGAATGTGACTCAATCAACAACCATATAGTTTCGGATATATGGTTTCCATATATGGCATGTAATCAACAATCATGATAAATAATTATCAAACATCCAAATAACAACCAGAGTGGATTCTACAACTAAATATTGGGATTAGTGTATGTCAAATATCATCCCAATACCCATGTGGGGTTTCATCCAACAAACAAATAATAAATTATTTGTGCACTTGGGCGATGTGTAAAAATTATCGTCCCAATCACATAAACAAGTCGGATGACTTGTAAATGGGAGTGTAATATTCAATTTGAATATACTAACATTATCTTTAATTCGTCAAAGATTGCAACATTACATCCATATATTTCAAGCCATCGCTAACATCATATTTTTAACATATGAATATTCTATTTTAATATCTAATCCTTTTTAATACAACAATCATACAATGAAAATATAATTTTCATCGTCAATTTTTTTCCTGATGAAAATGACTTACAATAAAAATGAAATTTTATCGTTAAATCTTTTTCTTAAACCAATGACAATCAAAATGTGAACTTTATATTCTAATCTTTTATTGAAAACAAATTGGCGATAAAAATATAATCTTTTTATTTCAATCTTTCTATTGTGACAAAGTGACAATAAAAATATGATCTTTATATCATAAACCATCTATTGCAACGAAGTGACAATAAAAATGTAATCTTTTATTCCATTTCTTTTTATTGAAACCATATCACATAAAAAAACAATCTTTTAATCCTATTCTTTTTTTTACGAGAATAAAATTACATAAAAATGTATGTTTTGAATTCCATTCTTTTAAATGAAAGCAAAGTGTTAAAAATATGATCTTTTTCTTATAGATAAACGATAGTAAAAACATGAACTTTTATTTCTAATCTTTTGATTGTAACTAAATGAAAATAAAAATGTGAACTATTATTTCTAACCTTTTTATTGTAACTAATCGATAATAAAAATATTAACTTTTATATCTAATCTTTTTATTGTAACTAATCAACAATAAAAATATTAACTTTTATATCTAATCTTTTTATTGTAACTAATAGACAATAAAAATATTAACTTTTATATCTTTTGTGTAATCCTTTTTTTAATGACCAAAAATGTATATTTTGGTGTAATCCTTTTCAATGACCAAAAATTTATATTTTTGGTGTAATCCTTTTTAATGACCAAAAAATTATATATTGGTGTAATCCTTTTCAATGACCAAAAATGTATATTTTGGTGTAATCCTTTTAAATGACCAAAAATATATATTTTGGTGTAATCCTTTTCAATGACCAAAAATGTATATTTTTGGTGTAATCCTTTTTAATGACCAAAAATGTATATTTTGGTGTAATCCTTTTCAATGACCAAAAATGTATATTTTTGGTGTAATCCTTTTTAATGACCAAAAAATTATATGTTGGTGTAATCCTTTTCAATGACCAAAAATGTATATTTTGGTGTAATCCTTTTCAATGACCAAAAATGTATATTTTGGTGTAATCCTTTTCAATGACCAAAAATGTATATTTTTGGTGTAATCCTTTTTAATGACCAAAAATGTATATTTTGGTGTAATCCTTTTCAATGACCAAAAATGTATATTTTGGTGTAATTCTTTTTAATGACCAAAAATGTACATTTTGGTGTAATCCTTTCTCAATGACCAAAAATGTATATTTTGGTGTAATCCTTTTCAATTACCAAAAATGTATATTTTGTTGTAATCCTTTTCAATGACCAAAAATGTATATTTCTGGTGTAATTCTTTTTAATGACCAAAATTGTATATTTTGGTGTAATCCTTTTTAATGTACAAAAATGATAATTCTGATCTAATTCTTTTAATGTACAAAAATAGTTATTTTGGCCTAGTTCTTTTTAATGTACCAAAAATATCTATTTTGGTTTCAGTCTTTCAAAATGACAAAAATGAATATTTTGGTCTTAATCTTCTTAAATGATAAAAAGGAATGTTTGGTTACATTCTTTTAAGTTTGACAAAAATGAATATGTTTGTCTACTTCTAATTAAATGACAAAAATCTATATTTTTATTTCAATAATCATGTTTTGACAAAATCTATATTTTTATTTCAATAATCATGTTTTGACAAAAACTATATTTTTATTACAATAACCATGTTTTGACAAAATCTATATTTTTATTAGAATAATCATGTTTTGACACAAAAATGTTATTTTTCTTCACTAACATGTTTTAACAAAAAAATGTTATTTTTCTTCACTAACATGTTTTAACACCAAAAATGAATAACACACTTTTTTGTATTCAATATGACAATAAAAACATAATTTCTAATTCCTATATCCATTTGACAATAAAAATTATTCTTTTGAACCTAATCTTTTTATTGTATCTATTTGACAATAAAAATTATTCTTTTTATTCAAAAAGAATACGTCACCAAAATATGTTCTTTTTATTTAAAAAGAAAATGACAATAAGAATTATTCTTTTTAAATGAGAAAAATGAATATTTTTAATTCATTCTTTTAAAGTGACAAAAATGAATATTTTTAATTCATTCTTTTAAAGTGACAAAAATGAATGAATTTACTTCATTCTTTTCAAAGTGTCAAAATGAATGTTTTTAATTCATTCTTCTAAAGTGACAAAAATGAAAGAATTTACTTCATTCTTTTCAAAGTGTCAAAATGAATGTTTTTAATTCATTCTTCTAAAGTAACAAAAATGAATGAATTTACTTCATTCTTTTCAAAGTGTCAAAATGAATGTTTTTAATTCATTCTTCTAAAGTGACAAAAATGAATGAATTTACTTCATTCTTTTCAAAGTATCAAATTGAATGTTTTTAATCTAAATAAACATTTCTAAACAAAAATGTTATTTTAAATCTAAGGTAACATTTCTTAACAAAAATGTTATTTTAATCTTTCTTAACAAAAATGCTATTTTTAATCTAATGACAAATTTTACAAAAAATGTTATTTTTCCCTAATGTCACATTTTATAATCAAAATGCGATTTCTTTCAAACTCGACATTTTATGACAAAAATGATAATTTAACATTAATGTAACATTTTATAATAAGAATGTTGATTTCTCTAACATAACGTGTTACAATAAGAATGATATTTTCAATCTAACATGTCATTTCTAGTAATAAGGATATTTCTATTCTAATACATCATTTTATAAACAAAATGGTGTATTTAATCTAATAATTATTTCTTTAGTAAAATGTTTTTTTTACTTCTAATAAACATTTCTTAACTAAAATGTTAATTTTTCTATCTAATAAACATTTCATAACAAAATGGTATTTTTAATCTGACCATAATGTAATTCAACAAAACATAAATAAATGATAATTTTGTTGTTTGTTGATTCTAATTCAACAAAACATAAATAAATGATAAATTTATTTTCAACACGATAATGAACCAAATTAATAGATCATTCTAACATCAAGCAAACCACATCCAATCGTGAACAACACAAACTGAATTTACAGTGTGAATGTAAGAATTTATAAATACGATAGTAATAAACTAGTTTTAATTATAAAAAAAATCTCACATCGATTTTATCTGAATTTTCAGAGTGCTCTATTTCAGATCTGGTATGTTCCATGTTGTAGATCTTGGAAAGACGATTCCAACGTAACTGACGGTTCGTAAAACGAACCTCGTATCAAAAAGTTACGTTAATTCATATGTTAATTGCATCGTAAAAATAATTAAATAATTACTTTAATTTAAAATTCCCTTTACCCTTCTAATTAATCAAGGTCGTTCCCTGTAGTTTCTTCACCGTTCGCTCCTTCTTCTATCGTGACTAGCAACTGAACCCAACACATCCTCCCCCTCTTCCAAAATCGCATGTACAATGAAACCTCCAGAAGCCGATCCACTCACACCACATCGAAGAACTTCCAACCCCCTCCCTTCGCCTGGAATATGGAGGCGCTCGCCGTACTCCTCCCCCTAGAACTACGTGCAAACAGCCGACGTTCAAGCCACTAGATCTCTCAAACCACTCCATGAATTTTGATCAAGTCCGTATAAAATTAAAGAGGGTGAAAGGCTCTTGAATTTGGTGTTGGAGATTTGTTTTAATTTGAAGCATAGAGGGAGAATTTGAAGGAGGAAAATCGGATGTTCTCAGCCATTAGAAACGATAGATGGCGGTTGTACAATTAGAATGAATTAGGTTTTTTTTAAATTATATGTATTTATAATATTTATTAATTTATTTATCGCTAAAAGGCCCATTTAGCCACTAGCTCCAAATCGAGCCCAACGACAGTCATTCCTAGATAATAACCCCCATTCTGAACCCAATGGGCTATGCCCCGTGAGCCCAAACGATCATATTTAGCCTGTTTTATTTAATTTAAAATATAATTTATTTATTCATTTATTTCAGTCGTACAATTAAATTCACCGGGGCCACATACGAACTCTAAAAATTAAAGAAAAATTATTTCTAGCTTTGTTATGATGATACAGTCCTAACAAAATTAATTTCGTCGAATTTCGAGACCGTTTGAAAAATGACCATTTTCAAGTCGATTAAATTTGACTAAAACTGACAAAACACGTTTTCCTTTGACATGCTCACATATTAATTCGAAAAATTATGAAAATTGAAACCTAGCAATAATTTGATATTCCGGTTCCAACAAAAGTGGTTTCGTCGAAAACGGAGGTTATTTGAAAAATGGCTATTTTTAAGGGCTATATATTTAATTAAAATATATAGAAATTCTATAGCGACTTTTCTATATTTTAAACTGGACATAACTTATTATTTATAAAGTGAAATTTTGATTTCTTACTTCGTTAGAAAGATATGATTAAACAGATTTAAATATTTCTTGTTTCGTTCAATTCTGATCTAAAATGAATTATGTATATTCAATTGAAATTAGAAATCGAATTTCCGAACTACCGCGCCATTATAAACTCCTTTTATAATTTACTTAAATTTATTCGTTTTATCTTCGATTAAAATAAAATTTTAGTCATTATTATTTAAAATAAATCATTTTAAATATTAAAATCCATTAAAATTTCTAAAATAAATTTTTTAAATTGGTTCAGAATTTGGGTTGTTACAATAATAACGGTGAATTAAACATTATATATACTATTATCCAAAGGCATAATTTAAATCCACTCACCTGTAATCTTTCAAATTCTAGAATCTGATTCAGAATTATCACATGTAGTTTTCCCTAGATTTAATTCAAACACTGTAATAACCACGGATTTACAATTCCGAGCACAAAAGAAAATAAAAGAAACGAATTAGAATTAGATCCACTGAATTACCTCGTACGAAAAGAATTTTGAGCATCTACAATCCTAAGCTATGAATTTCATTCTCCAATTTTTGTTTCTGAAGGCCTAAACTAATCTATTTTATTCAAAATAGGTTTGGAGAAGAAATGAAACGACATGCCTTTCGCGTCTGCTCAAAAAATAATGAGTTTGATGGCTAGCCCTGAACTTTTATTTATAATCTGTCAAAAGAACCTATTCTGTTAGATTCGTGGAAAGCGAATCAGAACCGTCGCTCGAAAGAAAACCACGTCATATTCTTGAAATAAATAACGGCACCCAGGCCCCGTGGGTCGACCCATATGCTTTCTGGGTTGACCCGGACCCTCTTTGGGTCGACACAGGGTCGACACAAGCATAATTATGGTTCGACCCATACATGTTTGGAGAAAATGTGTGTATGCCTTTAAACACAGTGATTAATTCTTGCCTATTCTCTTTCTTATTGTTATAACTTTAATTTTCTGATTTAATTATTTCCCCATTCTTTAGCCTTATCCATTTTAAATTTCAAATGCAAAATTAATATGCACATATAATTTCTTCCATTTTAACTTTCTATGTGTTTACTATTTTTTTTTTTAATTCAATGAATGATTATTTTTAATGTGTAGTATTTCCATTTCAAATGTGCACCATCAATATATTAATATGTTCATATCTATTCTAAATTGAAACTCTACTTAATTAACGTTATTCTAAACTTCCATTTATTGCATAGTTTTGCAACATTTATGACATGTGTTTATTTTGCGTGCTTCTTCTGCAATTTATATCTAAATATATTGTTACTTTATCAATGTCAATTATGACAAGCGTTGTCAATTAATAGGAACGTTTCAATTTTAATGTCAATTACATTCCTCTTTCTGACTGTCCATTTATTTAGTTTCAAACGACTATTTTTCTAGGAATTTATGTACGTAAATAATTTAAAAATATAGATTATATTTTCACATGTTACATACAAATATTTTCTGATGCTAAACTTCTTACATTCGTAAATTTGCCGTATAAACTCCATTCAGAACATATTATATATGTAAATTTATCAGAAAAATGCAACGAATGCAGTGGTACACATTCCGAAGCCCAATTATAACAATTCCAAAAATATTCGTTTTCCATTCATCTATTTTTGTAATTATTTCATTGAATTAATATTATAGAAATGCAGGGTGTTACAGATTAAAATAAAGGAGCATGACCACTTAATTATGTCAAAAATTAACAAAACAAGTAGTTAGGAAAGCAACTGTCAAGTTCAACCATCTTTTCTGAAGTTTTATCTATTCAAATTAGGATAAATAACCACGACCACAAGGAAAGAAATGCTTGTGTATTTTTTGTCAATTTAAGCAGAAGCATTATTAATCAAGATCTGGTATTGTATATTTAGATGCCAATGGAACTCAAGACAAAAACAACATATGTAGTCTCACAGATACAATAACAGAAATAAGAGACACAGAGGATTTAACATGGTTTAGATATGAATATCCAACATTCACGGAGACCCAACAACTCTTTTATTTCAATGAAGAAAAAATTACAAAAGAGAGGGAAGAATAATGGTGTTGTTCTTGCACACTTGCATGCAGATGAAGATAAAATTCTTTCATTTAAATAGACTGACAATGAAGGATTGCTTGGAGATGTAGAAAAAATAATTTCCATGTTTCTTGGAGATGAAGAAAATTAACTTCTAGATTATCCAAATATATTTCCCCAATTCAAAGTCCTCTTCTTCTTTTAAATTGGGGGTGTGATGATTCCATTGGAAAAATGAAGTCCTCATTTAAATTTTTTTAATTTTTGGTTAACTCATAAAGATTTTTCTAGTATACTTTTGCAGGTTTGTGGTAATTCGTACGGCAGGAATCCTATGGACATTTTAGTTTACAAGTTGAGATTGCTTAAATTTCATTTAACGGTTTGGTCTACGCATCAGTTTGGTAATGCACAATCATCATTAGTAAGGAAAGAGTTATTCAAGGTACAAGAGACTTTAAATGTCGATCCATTTGATAATCAGCTTCAACAAATGGAATATGTATTGCATAGTAGGCTTAAAGAGTTGTTGGACATTGAATTGCAATCAGCTAGGCAATGTTCATACTTAAGAAAGGAAAAAGATGCTTTTAGGAATTCAAAGTTTTTTCACAATTCTTTAAAAGTTGCCAAGTTCAAGGAGGCTATTGTTATGGTTAAGGATACTTAAATTAAAATTCAAACTTGTACTGATGGTATTAATGAAGCACTTGTCAGCTACTTTATTTCAATTTTGGCTCCAACTTCTTTATCTGCTAGTCATATTGATCCTCTTTATCAAATTGAACTTCCTTTTATCTCTAGTCAACAATCTAAGGAGTTGGTTTCATTGATAACTGATGATGAAATTATATCTGCTGTGTTTAGTCTAGATTCGAATAGTTCAGGAGGGCCAGATGGATATAATGCCTATTTTGTGCAAAAGTGTTGGTTTATTATTGGTCATGATGTCTCTGAAGCAGTGCACTACTTTTTTATGAATAGCTATTTACCTGCAATGTTATCTTCAACATTTATAGCACTGGTTGCAAAGGTTCATAATCCTTTCTAAGTCTCTGACTTTACGCCTATTTCCTGTTGTAGTGTTTTTTATAAGATCATTTCGAAGGTGCTTGCTAATAGGCTTCAATCAGTCTTGCCTTCTATAATTTTAGCTAATCAGTCTGCTTTTTTCCCTGGAAGATCTATTAGTGACAATATCTGATTACTCAGCAGTTACTATTAGGATATGACGGGAAACATATTTCTCCAAGATGTATGTTAAAGCTTTATATCATGAAGGCTTTTGATAGTGTCTCTTGGTCATCCATTTTAGCCATAATGTCGAAAATGAACTTTGCAAAACCATTTTTATCCTGAATATATACATGTATTTCGTCTCCCATGTTTTCTATATCTAGGAATGGTAGGATGCATGTATATTTTAAAGGGAAGCATGGTGTCAGACAGGGGGATCCTATTTCATCATATCTTTTCATCATAGCTATGGAATTGTTGAATTCTTTAATCATACATCAGGTGAATTTAGGGAATCTTGAGCTCCATCCTCGATGTAAAAACCCTCTAATTACCCATTTATTGTTTGCGGATGACCTAGTGATCTTGACTAAACCTACTGTGGGTAATATTCAATGTATTCTTTCAATCCTTCAACAATTCCATGAGATTACAGGGCTGCAGGTTAATTTGAACAAGTCCTATATTAAAATTGCTGGGTTATCTTTGAATTTAAAGGATGAGCTCATCTCTATATCAGGTTTGAAGGAATTACCTGACAATTCAATTTATTTGGCCTTCCTCTATTCATTTATAGAGTCACTAAAGAAAAGTGTATGTCTCTATATGAGAAAATCATTGACAAGCTTAAGCAGTGGCCTTCATGCAAATTATCTCAAGCGGGAAGGTTAACTATTATTCAATCAATTATAACTTCAATGACTTCTTATTATACGAGACACTATATACTTCCTGTGAATCTTGTTAACATGGTTATTAGTGCAATGAACAAATTTCTGTGGTATGGGGATCCATTTGCCAAAAAGATTATTCCTATTTCCTTTGCAAAATTGTGTGAAAGCAAGAAAAATGGAGGGCTTGGAATTATAAATCTTTTACAATGGAATAAGGCTGCTGTGTCATTGTATATAGATAAACTTTTTTCTAATGATAATTGTCTATGGACTAAATTTGTGAGGAGCAATCTAATTGAGGAAAATTTTTTGGACCATGGAGATCCCACAAAACTGTAGTTGGAGTTGGAGACAAATACTGAAATTGAGAAGACTTTTTCTTCCTTTTATTCTGTGCAATGTAAGTATGAATGTTGGTTTACCATTTTGGCATTCTACTTGGGCTAGTTCTGGTCTGATTCTAAGTGACATAGTTGATTATAATTTGCGTACAAATAGTGGTATAGCAGAGGTTGCTTTAGTTGAGGATTTTATTCATGAAGGTGATTTGATATTACCGCATAGTAGTTCAGCAGTTTTACGTGGACTTTGGAATGAAATTTCAAGAACTTTTAAGTTTACTGGTAATCATCATGTTGTATGGTTAGGAAAGGTGCATTCAATCAATCATGTTTGTGGTCTTCTAAATGGTGATAAGCCATTATTTCCTTGGTATAAAAGAATTTGGAGTTTGATGAGTTCAGCTACGTGTAACTTTTTATTATGGAAAGTTATGTCGAACTCTTTAAACCCTGTTAGATCAAAATTTGGCTCTAACACCCAAATTGTTCTGATTCGTAGAGAATTATAACTAAAAATTAGGAAAAAAGAAGAAAACACACACGATTTATAGTGGTTCGGCGTTAACGAGCCTACGTCCACTTTATATGCTATTGATTATACTTTAGATGCTAGTACAACCAATAATTTCTCTCAAACTCACTCTTACAATTACGATTTCTCTCAGTTATCTCGAAGTAAATTTGGTATGAAATAGAGGTATGACATTAATGGTGGAATCTATCCTTCAAACTGCCAAAAGATCCCGAAAAATGCCAAGTTCTGGGCTATTTATAGCTGATTCTGTCAAGCGGATCGCGATCACACGTGGCACAGATCCCGAGAATATCGGATCGGATCGTAACTTGAGGAAGAACTGGTCAATATGACAGTTGTGGACAGGTATCGCAAGATCCATGCATTCCGGATTGTGAATGACTTGGTCAGGGGCTTCGATGTGCCTTCTGGGATCGGATCGCAACGCAGGGAAGAGGGTCGGATCGCTCTATGGCGCAGCGAACCGAAGAGGGCGTCGCGATCCGCAAAGGATTGTTTAACCACGATCGGACTTTTGTGAACTCGGGAAGTAAAACTTCATATTTTCTTCTTGTGTGTAAACCTTGGTGGCTTGGTCAAAAAGCTAGCCAACATTTTGCCCCCTCAAAGTATGTTTTATCGACGATGGAACATGCTTCGAAACTGCAGAGATATCTTTTCATGAATCGATGCAATCGAATGGTCGTGCCTATCTGGAATGTCATGTTACTTCAAAGAGTCGTATCCTTTGACAAGTATAAACATCAGTTAAATCTTCAATCATTCTTCTATTTGTCGGATAATTTCTATCTTTGGAATTTTTGGAGACTTCGTTGTCGAATTTATCAGGTAAACTTCTAAATTTTTTGCCAACATTTCTGAATATTCACTTCTATCCATCCTAAGTTGGTTCGTCGGTTCGGATCACTCCAGCGTGCCACGGTTCGTGGTGAGTCGCTTGTCTAGGCCAAATGCAGGTATTCGGGCCTTGGATCTTGATTATGTGATGCGGATCGTGGGAAGGAGGCTCGTCGCGATCCACCATTCAAACGGGTCTTCAATGAAGCAGGCCGCGCCCTTTTTTCCAATGGTCTTGGACTCGTGGCCCACCAGGCCCCCACGGTTCGAACGAGACAAAAAAGGGAAGACTAACGGTCGCGGACCCGTCTATATAAACCCGACTTTTCTTCCTTCTTCTCTTCATCTTCTTTCTTCGCTCCGTCGCTTGAAGCTTCGACCGAACCCATATCTTCTCCGATTTCAAAAGAGAAAAACCCATATTTCTTCACTTTTAAGAAAGGTAATGACATAAAAACATAGTCTAACGTCTCTATCTTCATTTTACTTGAGTTTTTGACTGGTTTGAGGAAAAAAGGAGCGGATTTTTGAGGTTTTGGAAGCTGTCAAGGCGCCATGGTTGATGGGTTTCAATCGCTCGAGGGAAGGAGGAGGAAGGAGAAGAAAGAAGGGGAAGAGCTGGTCAGTTTGGTTCGTGAGTGAGGCTTGAGTTCGAAGATGGATTGATGAAGGGATCGGATCATCGTGGTCGAGTCGGATCGTGAGGGGTCAGTGCGATCCGCTTCAGTGCGCAAGATCCAACATTCTTACTTGGACTGATGTTTCTCCTACAGGTCTATGTTTGCTCCGCGATCTGCTGAGGCTCAGCGACCCGATCCTTGACCCGCGATCCAAGGAGATGGGCGATCCGATGAGATGTGTGATCCGATGAGATGTGCGATCCGATGAGATGTGCGATCCGATTTACTCGTTAAATAAACAAAGAAACTTGACCTGAACACACCAATGGACAGTTAGGTTAGAGCCTTTGAGACGAACATTCTGGACTGAACAAATGCATAACTTATTAGCGAACAACGACTAATATCTCGACGATCTTTTTAACTTCTATGCTTTTCTTTAAGGCACTCATAGGCTCACACCTGCACTTGCACACACGGGGGAAGGGTAGCTATATTCTAATTTGTTATGCTTGCCAAAACAGCAATGTCGGGCAGACGATCTTCTAAAGAGTCTGAAGCAGAGATGGACCTAGAGATATCGGAATAGTCTAACCCTGAGCTCCCTTCAACTAATCCGGAGGGTTAGAAATCTGGATCCGAATATGAAGCAGAAACGGAATCCGATTCGTTAGAGAGCACTTCAACTGAGGAGTCTGCTGTAGACGAACGAGCTCCTGATGAGATTTCTGATGCTGAGGAAATCGATAAATTCACAGATTCAAAGGCATCCAAACTAGATGACGCAAAACTCCTGAAAATATGCTTAAGACACAGGATACCTTGGGATGACGTTAAAACTCTAGGCAAGGATTATCTTCCCCACCTTGCCCCACCTGGATATATGGCCATTAGCAGATTAATGTGTAGCGTCGGCGCTATTCCTCCATTCCCACCAATCGTCATAGAAACTTTGAAACGGTTGCGCATCGCCCCAATGCAGCTTCACCCCAATGCCTACGCGGCCCTGTACACTCTCTATGTTGCGTATGCGGAAATCTTGCACACAGAGCTCACCTTTAAGGACTTAAAGTTCTATTACCTTTTCAAACATCGTTCCTCGATGACTCCAAATTTCTCCTTCTTCAAATCAGTGGCTAATAGGAAGGTCTTATCGGACAGTCACAACAATATAGGGGATCCCAAAGCCGACTGGTTCTATATAAGACTGCAAGCTGGGTACGCGAGGAGGTGGCTTAAATCAAGTAGGTTCTGAGTTTTCAAGCACATGGCTTCATTACATAATCGAAACACTAACGCGTTTCCTTTTCTTTTTCCGTAGATCATAAATTCCCAAGGATAGAAGGCAAGACATACAAGGACCGACTATCTCGCCTTCTTTAAAGTAAATCGGACTTCTTGAGGATGAAGAAATGTATCATTGATGAGAACCTTCACAGACACCGTCTACTGGATATTAGGTTCGGGCTTGGAGCAGGTGGTAAGCCTTATAAGTACATGCCCCCAACTGGAGGTGAGGGAACCTCAGGGGCCACTAAGATGATTGAACTTCCCAAGAGTCCTCCACCACATATTGATCAAGACGATGAAGATCTGAATAAGAGTAAGGGAGATGAGATCCGGGCTAACGAGCCTAAAGAAATTCCAGACTCTAAAGAACATTCTCCCTTAAGAGCTTTACCGCCTGTCAATCCCGTCGTTCATGATGATTTCACGGAGGAGCAGATAATAAGGGGACTGAACAAGATTCCTCTACCAGATGCCATTTACTCTCATGAAGACTTTGATAAAGAACCATTCTTTCTTTCCTCTGAGGAAGCGAATGCCCCCGTTGGAGAAAAAGATACTACACAGACGAGCCTAGCTCCGGGCCCTGGTCCGTTAGGGGGTTATATGGGATGCACAGATCACATGCACCGCTCTCCACAACACTTCCTACACCACTGTTGTTCATAGTTCTAATATATGCTTGTTTCATTTGTAGGAAGGATGACTCGCAGACAATCTTATTCTTATCGTTCCCTTCGTGCGGGCACCCCAAGTCTTGGTTCGGATCCTAAGCATGCTCGTAGCAGTAGCCGAGGGGGAGATAGCTATTGGTCCCGGGATTCTCACAAGCCTCATCTTCACGGTCCAGATCTCCGTCAAAACAAACCTCTGGAAAGCCCCATAGTCATCAAGTGCCACCTACAGGGGGAAAACAACTTCCTAAAGACCTAACTCCTCCAAAGAGCACGCCGTCTCATAGCAGATTATCCAAAAAACACCATGAGCCTAAGGATAAAAACAAGGATCCAAGCAAGGATTCTGAGAAGGAGAAAACAGACATCGTCCCCTCCTGTCAACAAAGTTTAAGTGCCTCCGGGGCACGAGACTATGTCCATGGTCCTGAGACTCAGGCTAAGCTGGAGAAATTAAGAGAACAATTCCCCGATATCTTCTTCGAGAGGATGATGTTCGTTCCAACTCTAGAACCAATCCCTAGGAATTGGGATACTGAAGTTATCGGGCACGTTCGCCATGTAGCCAAGCAATATGAGGCGATGAAGAAACACGCTGTCAATCTTTCAGACGCTATCCGGAAGTTAGAAATGAAAGCACACAGGTCCAAAGTAAGGATAGATAACAGTGACAGGGCAAGGGTAAAAATGGAAAAGGACTTGGAAGATGCACAATATCTGCTTGCCTTGGCTCAACGAGATGCTCAAAATTACAAGACAGAGCTGGAAGAGGCCGGGCAACATTTTGACAATGAGCTCGATTCTAATAGCAAAGAGCGTGTGTCGTTGAAAAAGGAGGTGGAAGATCTCAAGATGGTCAACACCGAACTGAAAACAGCATGGGATCATTTCGAAGCTGAAAAGGCTGCTTGGGAGAAAGAAAGGGCAAGCTTGAAAGATAGTTTAGCTCTGGCCGAAAAAGAGAGAGCGATTCTGAATGATCAACTCGTGCAATTAGAGAAGCGTGCGGTTCTTGCTGAAAATAATGTGGAAAGTGCCATTGAAATGGCTACTGCTTCTAATGAAAAGCTCCTCGAGAGAGAGAAAGATATTGAAGGATTTGAAGAACCGCTGTTTGACTTACTTGGCCAGGTCATCAAGACCCGTAACATCTCCTGGATCCCGGACTACCATGTCACTTTGGCCAACATACGGGATGCAATCGTCCAAGGCGAGAAACGGCGATTAGGAGTTGATGAGATTGATGAGACTGAGTTAATGCGGACCATTCTTAAAGATAATGAACCCGAGGATTTAGAGAAAGGTAGACGCCTACTCCGAAAAGAGATGGATAAAGAGAAAATTCTGGCCAAGGGTAAAAATAAAATTGAAGGAGGCTCGAGCTCAGCTACAGAGCTTGAGGCCTCCGAAACTGAGGAATACAGCCCTGATGATCCATTGATTCCTCTGGTTCCGACTCCTCCAGTTGTGGGAGCTTCTGCGGCTAGTTTGGATGGAGGATCAACGGAAGGTATCTCTATATTTTCTCCGCAATTTGTCAAAGCATTCGTCACTTGTCGCCGTCTTGCCGAACAATCAACTGAGCGAACCGCATTCTCTCCTGAAATAACATTTGTTTCTCATGTTACAGGTGGCGGACCAGCCGATATGGATGCTGGGAAGAAGACAAAGGCGGAGAAGATTGACGTCCCGCCAAGTGCTAGTGCTGACGCTCCCAAGCAATCCGAAGGTTCGACAACGGAGAAAGTCATTCTCGCACCCAGTGCTGATATTTCCCGAGATGCTAAGCCCATCGAGGCTTTGAAAGATATGGACGGGCACCACGAAGACGATGAAGAGGAAGTCACCATTACCAAAGAAATCAAAGGGGATGATGAAGAAACCTTGGCTGAGAGGAAGGCTAGGGAAGAAAAACAGCTGGCCTTGAAAAAGGATGAGCAAGAGCCTTTGAATGTGGTGCCGATCTCAGAGTTTAATCCCAAAACTAGGTTGGTATTAAAACTCCAACCCAAATCAATTACCAAACAGCTTGCTTCCCAGTCTTCTGATGATTCCTCAGCTCCCCTCATTGACAAAAGAAAAAGAAGGAAGAGTGAGTGATCAATCTGTTGCTAGCAAGGCGGAGCTGGAACAGCAGAAGAAAGAGAAAAAATCCAAGCCGTCTTCCAAGCAGAAGTAGGATGTAGTCGTTTATCTGTATTTTGTTTTTAGGCTTTCCACTGGCCATGAAATGTTATTGTGAGAATGGCCCTCACTTTTTTTAGGTTCCTCATTATCTTGTAAGCTTGCAGTTTATGAATGAAAGTTTTATTTCTTTTGCATCATCGTATACCTGCATCGAATAAACTCTTCACACTTAATCACAAATCATTTGACTATAGCCAAGCTGAAATTATACTACAAATCATTCAAGCGACAGAGAAAATTAAAAAATTTCTATGCATGTTGCCCCCTATCTTTGAATACGGGGGACTTGGAATTTTTAGTAAGATTATTGTCCTTGAGGCGCCAAATCTCCGGCACCTCTATACTTTCCCGATCCATCAGCGGGTTAGAATTCGAACTCGTATCATTATCTGCTCACCGATCCTTCAGCGGGACAAAAATTCTGGGGGCGCTGATTCTCCAGAATCATTCTCAACGCTTAATCATTGACGCTTTTATACTCTCCTGGCGGTCGCCAAGGTTAGAGTTCGAACTCAGCTGTTCAGTCGCTCCCCGATCCTTCAGCGAGGTAAGAACTCTTTCTCAGCGCTTAATCATAGACGCTTTTATACTCTCCTGGCGGTCGCCAAGGTTAGAGTTCGAACTCAGCTGTTCAGTAGCCCCCCGATCCTTCAGCGCGGTAAGAGCTCTTTCTCGGCGCTTAATCATAGACGCTTTTATACTCTCCTGGCGGTCGCCAAGGTTAGAGTTCGAACTCAGCTGTTCACTCGCTCCCTGGTCCTTCAGCGGGGTAAGAGCTCTTTCTCAGCACTTAATCATAGATGCTTTTAAACTCTCCTGGCGGTCGCCAAGGTTAGAGTTCGAACTCAGCTGTTCAGTCGCTCCCCGATCCTTCAGCGGGGTAAGAGCTCTTTCTCAGCGCTTAATCATAGACGCTTTTATACTCTCCTGGCGGTCGCCAAGGTTAGAGTCTTGTCAAGGCGGTTCTTATCATGGTGCATCGCCTTGCCATGTATACGTTATTTTCGCGTCCTTTACTTTCTCTCTCGGCTCTGGAGAGTTAGAGTGCAACCAATGGTGTGACTCACTTTATTGCACATTCAGCTTCTGGCTGTGGATTATTCTCCATTCTGATGGAAAACACTTAGAATTACAAGTTTCTGTGATCGCTATATGGTTTTATAGCAAACTTTATAAACATAGAAGAGCAGATAAATAATAGTGCAAATAAAGGTAAACGACACACAAATTTTTTTATAGTGGTTCGGTCAAATCGTGACCTACGTCCACTTTATAATCCTTTGCTCAAAACACTGGACTATTCTAGGCAAGTCATGCCTTTTACATGGTCCTATGAAACAAAAGGATAAATCTGACAACTTTACGTCAGATAGGGCCGCAAATGTTGGGCATTCCACACTCTGGGGATTTCTTCTCCATCTACGGTTGCTAGCTTGAAGGTTCCATTATCAAGCCTTCGTAGAACGGGGTATGGTCCTTCCCACTTCGCACCCATATGAGTTTGGGGTGGAAAGACGCGCTTCAGAACCAAGTCTCCGGGTTCAAACATTCGGGCTCGAACTCTTTTGTTGTAGTATCTAGCGACCTGTTGCTTGTGTCTCAAGGCACGCAGGTCTGCTTCATCCCTCTTCTCCTCTATTGTATCTAGGGATTCAAGGAGAAATGCGTTATTAGTCATCGGATCGTAGTAAGTGACTCGGTGAGATGGTACTTTTAGCTCAACCGGAATGATTGCCTCTGCTCCAAAAGCAAGAGAGAAGGGGGTATGACATGTCACCGATTTATACGTTGTCCTGTAGACCCATAATGCCAAGGGTAATTCATCGACCCACATGGCTTTGGATCACTTCAATCTTCTTTTGATAATGGACTTAATCACTTTATTTGCTACTTCGACCTGTCCGTTCGATTGCGGATGTGCCACAGAGGTGTACCGTTTCTCGATGTGGTACTTCTGGCAGAAGTCCCTGAACTCATTGCTATCAAACTGAGTTCCATTGTCAGTTATGACGATCTTCGGGATCCCAAACCGGCAAATAATGTTCCTAACCACGAAATTAATCACTCGCTTGGTTGTGATTGTAGTTAACGGCTCAGCCTCGACCCATTTGGTGAAGTAGTCTACAGCTACAATAACGAACTTTACTCCGCCCTTCGCTATAGGGAGGCTTCCGATGATATCAGTTCCCCACATAGCGAAAGGCCATGGACTCGTCATTGTCTTTAGCTGGCCAGGAGGTGCCCTGGGAATTTTTGAAAATATTTTGCATGTATCACAATGTCGTGCATATTTTGCCGCATCTTTGTTTATGGTAGGCCAGAAGTAACCATACCGCAATACCTTTTTTGCCAAAGTCTGTCCTCCAGTATGGTCACCGCATTCACCCTCATGTACTTCCTGCAGTACACGCTTGATGTCGTCATGGGCTATACACCGGAGAAGAGGCATCAAAAATCCCTGTCTGTACAGGACTCCGCCTTGCAGAACGTATCGGGAAGCTTTACGGATTATTTTACGCCTCTCGCTCTTCTTGGTCGGAAGCGTTCCATTCATCAAGTAATTCTTTAGGGGGGTCATCCATGACTCCCTTCCTGGCTCAATCTCTAGTACCGGATCAATTTCCATCTGACCTATGCTAGGGAGCTGAAGTACTTCAACTGGAGCTAGCCCGGCTTCTTCAGGATTGTCGGAACTAGCCATCTTTGCTAACTTGTCCGCCTGTTGGTTCTCTGACCGTGGAATATGAGATATACTGTAGTGATCAAAGCCAGTCAGCAACTCCTTCACTTTCTTCAAATACAAAATCAATCTTGGGCTCTTAGCTTGGAACTTTCCAGTGACCTGATTTACAACCAACTTGGAATCACAAAATATGTCCACTTTTGCGATCTCTAATTCCCTTGCGATCCTCAGCCCGGCTAACAGGGCTTCATATTCAGAATCGTTGTTAGTGGCGTGAAATTCCAACCGGATATCATAGGATATTAGTCGTTTCTCAGGAGTTTCAAGCACCACTCCGGCACCGGATCGCTTATCATTTCTAGCACCATCAGTATACAATTTCCAGGCACTAGGATCGAGAAGTAGTTTCGGTGGGTCAGCCTCTTCATTTACTATGTCATCCTCTGAGACAGTAAATTCTGCTATGAAACCTGCCAGCACTTGCCCCCGTATCGATCGTCGGGGCTGAAAATTCAGATCAAATTGACTCAATTCAATATTCCATTTGAGCAGTCTCCCAGAAGCTTCTGGTCTCTGTAAAACTTGCTTGAGCGGATGATCAGTGTACACGGTAATAGGATGAGCTTGGAAATAATGCCGAAGCTTCCTAGATGCAATCAATAAACTGTACGCCAGCTTTTCTATCCTCGGATAATTGCGCTCAGCTGCCGCCAATTTTTTACTTACGTAGTACACTGGCCTTTGAACCTTGTCTTCTTCTCTTACTAATGCTGAGCTGATTGCGTGGGACGACACTTCTAAGTACACGAATAAATCCCCGTGGTCCACTGGCTTAGACAGTATCGGAGGCCTCTCCAGATGATTCAACAGGTTCTGAAATGTTTCTATGCAATCAGGAGTCCATTTAAAATTGCGTTTTCCTCGCTTTATCAATTCAAAGAATGGAATGCATTTGTCTGTCGCTCTAGAGATGAATCTGCTTAATGCTGCTACCTTCCCTGCACGGCTTTGCACATCTTTGATTTGTCTAAGCTCCTGAATGCCTCTGATTGCTGCGATCTGGTCTAGATTAATCTCAATCCCGCGCGAGCTGACAATGAATCCCAAGAATTTCCCGGAGGCAACTCCAAATGAGCATTTCGTTGGGTTGAGTTTCATCCCATACTTTCGAAGGATACCAAACATCTCTGCCAAGTCCGTAGTGTGATTGGATGATTGTCTGGACTTAACCAACATGTCGTCAACGTATACCTCCATCGTTTTCCCAATCTGGTTGTAGAACATTCTGTTCACTAACCGTTGATATGTAGCGCCTGCGTTCTTCAAACCAAAAGGCATTACCACGTAGCAGTATAATCCCAGATACGTAATGAAGCTAGTATGTTCTTGATCTGGAACATGCATAGGGATCTGGTTGTATCCTGAATAAGCGTCCATGAAAGAAAGGAGTTCATGTCCCGCCGTCGAATCCACTAACTGATCAATTCTGGGTAACGGAAAACTATCTTTTGGGCAGGCTTTATTCAAATCTGAAAAATCAATACATGTACGCCACTTTCCATTGGCCTTCTTTACCAAAACTACTTTTGTAATCCAATCTGGGTAGGTTGAGTCTCTGATGAATCCGTTAGTTCTTAACTTTTCAACTTCTTCTTTCAAGGCCGTGGACCTCTCTAGGCCCAGCATTCGCCTTTTTTGTTTTACAGGTGGATGCTTTGGATTAATGCTTAATGAGTGACTCATGATTGATGGAGATATCCCACACATGTCCGCGTGGGTCCAAGAAAATACATCCAAGTTATCTTTCAGAAAATCTGTCAGTTCTTTAGCTCGAACCGGATCCAACTGGGATCCAATCTTCAGGACCTTCTCTGGGTCACTATCATCGATCGGTACATCCACAGTCGTTTCGTTGGGTGCCGCCATTCTGCCCCCAGTTTCTTCGTCCTCTCTGGGATCTATATCCTCGGGCAGTTCTCTGGGCGACTCACCCATAGTCATTCTCTTTAATTGCTATGACGCCTCCTCCCTTGTGGGGGAAGAAGCGTCTTTAGTTTCTATATCTCTTCCTTTACGGAGTAGTTTTAGCTCTGCGATATAACATGCTCGTGCGGCCACCTGATCTCCTCTGACTATACCAACACCATCCTCTAGGAAACTTCAATAACAAGCACCAAGGGGCTAAACAAGCTCTAAACTTTGCTAGGGCCGGTCGGCCCAAGAAGGCATTATAAGGCGATTCAATACCCAAAACCACGAAGGGAAGAATTCTCACTCTTAGGCGTTCTCCTTCCCCAAGTGTTACTGGCAGCTCTACATATCCCATTGGAGCAGTTGAAGCTCCGTTAAATCCACGGATCCATCCTTCACACGGCTTTAAATCTTTCAATTCAAGGTTCATTTGATCAAACGTCTTTTTGAATAAAATATTGACCGAACTCCCGTTATCCACTAAAACTTTATGAACAGTGGCCGGGCCAATAGGAACTGTGATTACAAATGGATCTTCGGTCGGAGCATGGACGCCTATACTCTCTCGATCGCGGAAAATGACGTCATCTGACATCATCTTTTGCTGTTTTACCGGGACATTGTCCTCAGGGTTGCTACACTCTCCTATCTCAAGGTGATGCTTTGCTGCGTTCACGTACTGATCCATCCCCTTGAAACTATGCCCGGCTAGGTGAAGCCCTTTGATTATGGTATTGATAACCAGATCCTTTCCTTTTTGCTGGACAGTTGGCCTGGCAGTTGGTTGATTCTGGTTTTGGTTCGAGGCCTGAATAGCTTGCCCCCTGTCTCTAGGAGTCACCCGGTGCTCATCCAGTTTCCCTTCCCGGAGCAGTATCTCAACTACGTCTCTCAGATGACGGCATTCATTTGTAGAGTGGTCATGAGTTTGATAGAAGAGACAAAACTTCCCCGTCTCACGTTCTTTCTCCGTCGAATCTCCTGGAGGAGGCCTTTTATGTTGGAGAACGTTGTATGAGTCTACGAAGATATTCTCCAACATATCATTTATTGGCGTTTAATTTTCGAAAGACCTGGGACGGGTCCTTCTCTGGGAGTCGTTCCCCCGATTTCTCTTCCGATTATTTCCATTACTGTTGTTATCATTATTTCCTGACTGGCGGCCACCGTCCTGGTTTTGGTTTCCAACATTAACTTCAACCTTTCCCGAGCTGTCTCCGGTTTGCTTGATGGCCACATTACTTCGGATCTCCTCCTTATTTGCCATTTTCATCTTCCGGTTAGCATATACCTCCTCCTGACGTAAGCGTATATTAGCTTTCTCGTAGAACAACTCTCTAGTATGAGGTGGCTTGCCGGCCAGGTATCTCCCAAATTCAGTATCTTTGTCTACCCCATCGATCAGGGCTGCCACAACAGTAGGCTCATGGGGATCCTTGACTTCAGTAGCGGCTAGGTTGAAACGATCCAGATACACCCTTAAGCTCTCGCCTGGTCGTTGCTTGACAAGGAACAGATCAATCACACTCTTTGTCCTCTGTGCATAAATGCGGAACTATTCCACGAACCTTTCACTCAACTCCCTAAAACTGTAAATTGATCTTGCTGGTAAGCGAGTAAACCATAATAACGCTACATCCTCCAGGAATATAGGGAATGCTTTGCATTTTACAGCGTCAGAGGCTGCGGTAGCGGTCATAGACCAAAAATATCTCATAAGATGTTGGATTGGATTAGATCTCCCCGCGTAACGGTTCATCTGCGACATGTTGAAGCGCCTCAGGAATGTTACATCTAGAATGTCATCAGTAAAAGGGGTGTGACTGCGGTCAATCCCCCAATCTTCATTCCTATGTCCACGGCTATCTGCCAAAATTTGATGGACCATAACTGCAACATTTGCACTGGTCATCGGAGGCTCGGGATAAATGCTTCTCGCACGGTGAAATTCTCCAATCTCTCTTCTATGAACAGCCACGAAATTCGGAGCTCGGACTGGGCTTCGTTGCCCCCTGTTACCATGAGTATTTGTACGGCGAAGGGGCTGAGGTGGTCTATTCTCAACAGGATTGTCCACAACTCGAGCTCTAGGAGTTGCGACACGATTATTCAAGTTGCGGTTCGAGGGTCCTACACCAAATGTCTCTTCCTCTTGTGATGGCAGGGTTCCAAATCGGAGCTGCTCTATGTTTTCTGCCCTCTCATACGGTCTCCGCGGAGGTCTTGGCGATTCTTCTGATGAAGAAGAGTACTCCGGGGTGAGCGGACGAACTGGGTGTGTTCTTTGCCTTGCGAGATCATCGAGCCTTCTATCCATAGCAGTCAAGTTATGTCGCAACATAGAGCTTTCCTGCCTTTGAGCAGCTAATTCATCAAACAGCCTATCCCACATTTCAGAGAAGCGAGAGAGATCTCCTTCAGTGACCGGAGCAGAGGGGTCATATTGATCATCAACATTTTCTCTTATGCGCCGAGAACTTGAGCTAGGCCGAACAGAGGTACCGGGACGGGAAGAGTGAGCCATAACCTCCTTTCCATGTCGAGTTGTAGTCTGGTCATCACTTTGGATCGCAGCAGACCTGTGTATGTGGCTCGTAGCGCCCCCCTGGGATCGGATCGTGGTCACATTAGGGGGAGGATTCACGGCGTTGTCTCGGGATCGAGTGACGACCCCTTCAGATGTTCGATTCGTGACGCCCTCAGTTCGGATCGTGGCGTCCCCTTCAGATTGGTTCGTGACGCCACGTTCGGGTCGGATCGTCCCTATGTCCCCGTGATCCGCGAGGCCCTCCTCAACCTGCTCATGTACACTTTCTTCAACTGCTTCATTTGCCTGCGAAGCTCGTACTTCCTTAGACTTCTTTCCAGCCATGATATCAAATGCCGCTGGAATCTTCAAAAATCTGAACAGTGAAGTTTCGGGACTGTTTCCTTCGGACTTGAATATCCAAACAACGGAGCAACAATCCAATATGCGGATAAATCAATTCTCAGTGAAAGCACCAAAATGTTAGATCAAAATTTGGCTCTAACACCCAAATTTTTCTGATTCGTAGAGAATTATAACTGAAAATGAGGAAAAAAGAAGAAAACACACACAAATTATAGTGGTTCGGCGTTAACGAGCCTACGTCCACTTTATATGCTATTGATTATACTTTAGATGCTAGTACAACCAATAATTTCTCTCAAACTCACTCTTACAATTACGATTTCTCTCAGTTATCTCGAAGTAAATTTGGTATGAAATAGTGGTATGACAGTAATGGTGGAATCTATCCTTCAAACTGCCAAAAGATCCCGAAAAATGCCAAGTTCTGGCTATTTATAGCTGATTCTGTCAAGCGGATCGCGGTCACACATGGCACAGATCCCGAGAATATCGGATCGGATCGTAACTTGAGGAAGAACTGGTCAATATGACAGTTGTGGACATGTATCGCAAGATCCATGCATTCCGGATCGTGAATGACTTGGTCAGGGGCTTCGCTGTGCCTTCTGGGATCGGACCGCAACGCAGGGAAGAGGGTCGGATCGCTCTATGGCGCAGCGAACCGAAGAGGGCATCGCGATCCGCAAAGGATTGTTTAACCATGATCGGACTTTTGTGAACTAGGGAAGTAAAACTTCATATTTTCTTCTTGTGTGTAAACCTTGGTGGCTTGGTCAAAAAGCTAGCCAACAAACACTAAAGATAAGCTCTTCAAAATGGGGATTATTTATGATGATACTTGTGTTCTGTGTAAAATGGATGTAGAGAGCAATACACATTTGTTTTTGAGTGTATGTATGTACATCAGATTTGGAAAAGACTTTTGGCAAATGGTAATTTCCATACACCTTCGGCTAATAGTAGAGATGAATGGTTCTTATTATTTAAATCTACAAAGTGGAAGACGAGGAAAAGCATGCTTTTATTGAAGATTCTGAAGATATTTGTATATGAGATTTGGATGGAAAGGAACAGAAGGGTGTTTAGTAATTTGGATATGACTTCTAATGAACTCTTTGATCTAATACATAAAAGGATTGTGAAGAAATTGAACTCAGTTTAAATGCTTGTCATCATTCATATGAGCTTGAAGCTGATGAGCTAGAGTGCTTTATGTCTTGCTTTGAAGATTGTTGTTGTTGTCATTGACGTGTATGGTGCAGTTTTGAGTTTTTTTATGCTGATTGTTACATTCTATTGTTTTTTTTCTCAAAGTTGTATAGTGTATAGGAATTAATGTGTTAGTGTATTTTTGTGCAGTTTGTTGTATAGTTCGTTGAACGTTGTAATTTTTGAAGTGTTAATAAAGTCCAATTGCCTTTCAAAAAAAAATCGCCAATTGCATGATTTGATTTGATTTGATCCTCCATTAATTTCTTCATATGGCCAAATCAACGAATATATAAATATGCTTCTTTCCACCATTATAATTTCATTGATTAATTAATCGATCGTCTAATTAATTGTTTCCTTCCAATATATCCTTCAAATCTTCCTTCAAATCTTCTCACATATGGCTTAATTGATTGATTGAACCAATCAATTAATTTCTTTCTCTCTTTAGCAAATATTCGAATCACATAAAATCAACACTCCACCTAGATTTAAATATAATAGTATATCTTCATCATTTCATCATCAAATAATCAACATATAAATTGTTGGGTCTAGTGCCTCTTGGTGCTCAAGTAATAGGAAGTAAACTGATCAATTTTGAGTAATGCTCAAACTTGTCCTTCGGAAGAGACTATGTCATCATATTTGAAGGATTATCCCACGTACCTACCTTCAACAATTTGATCTTGCTTTGTTCTTCTTCAAGCATAAGAAAGAAACCTCTGACATCAATGTGCTTTGTCCAAGAATTATAAGCTTGATTTTCTACAAGATGAATCAGACTCTGACTATCTTAAAATAGCTCTATTGTCTACTGCGCCATTGAAAGATCATCCAATAACCGAAGTAAGTATAGTCCTTCCTTTGTTGCTATGACAATCGATATCAGCTCTAAATCGGTCGTCGATAAAGGTACAATAGATTGCAACTTTGATCTCCATGAAATCAAGCCTATGCCAACTGTAAAAACATATCCCGACACTGACTTCCTAGCACCCGTACCCCTAGCATAATCAGAATCAAATTATCCTCTAAGAGTGATGTCACTATCTACTCCACCGTATAACAAGCCCACCGAAGAAGTGCCTCGAAGATATCTAAGAATCAACTTCACTGCTTGCCAATGCTCATTGCCTGGGTTAGACATATATCGACTCACAACACCCACTACATGGGCCAAATCTGGTCTTGTGCACACCATCGCATACATAAGACTACCAACAACACTAGAATAAGGTACATTAGCTGTGACGACCCACACTGCTAGACGATTCAAATCGATGGTTAAACCGAATTAAACCGATGATCAAGACGTATCACTTGGAGTTACGACTAATAAGAACTGAACAAAACAACTTTTCCATTATTATTACAATAACTTTTACATCAGAGTACAGCTTGCATCAGAGTACAATAATAAATACAATGCAGCGTGGAAATAACTATATAAGAGTGTATCATGTATACAACGGAAAATATAAACTCAGTGAAAGAAATAAAATGCTCTGCACACAGCTTTAGCTTTAATCCAGCATCTGCTCTATAAAATATCTGCAAATCAAATTTACTAGACTGCCTGTGTGGAAAATATGGACACCCAAAGTTTAGGTGGGAAACAAAAAACTCCAAGTATGTCATGGGACTGGTGTAAGAACTAAAATGGTTATTAAACTTTACTTTAAAGTTAAGTAAATCCCGGGACCACGCTGTATAACTTGGAACGGGTTTTCTCCACATGAATACCAGTCATAATCTACTCGCAATGCTTTTTGAAAATGAAGCTATTTTAAAACTCAAGTCCCATCACATAATGCAATGCAAACTGGAGGAAAGAGTTTTACTTTATAATAACCAAATATGCTGAATACGCGAAAATCTCTTTTATTATTAGTAGTGCATAGTGTTGAAATCACTATCGAAAGTAAATGTATAAATATTAGCTCGCATAATGCCCATCCCATTATGTTGGCTATTTGGTTACATCTGAAAACGCAAACTCATATTGTAAATTGGATTTCCATCATTATGGTTCCTGATTCAAAATATCTATTGTTGAGGTGTGCATTTCAATGATTTAGTCCAGTCTCAGATTTAAGTGCACCGTAATACACATCCGCGCTTTTGTGAATCAAGTGTCACGCCCAGCGGCTTTAGTCCTGGCGTGGAACATCGCAATACTCTATCCACATCAGACATTACATGGCCCTACCACTGTATATATCATCTCGGTCGACCTAATCGATTACAATCTTAAAAGTTGTTCATTCTCAATCCATAGTTTGTTCATTCTTAACTTGAAATTCATACTGAACTAACAATTAGTTCACCATCGTATCGGGATGTAAGGCTTTCAAGTCACGTTATATACAAAGCAATGCTATATCATCCATTCTTTGATCATCATCAACAAAGCTCTGCTTTTCAACAAAAAGATTTAATCATCTCAGCACTTAGCATGCCATATTGTCAATTCACAACATATAATCAGTGTCTATTGTTATATAACACTCTGAGTACCTAAGTCTCGAGGAGGGTGTTAAGCTAAGAAAATAAACCCTCCAACACTAACTGATATAACATCAATAGAAACAAATTGGTTATAACATAAAATACAACATCATACACACATCCATTTACAAGTTCGTTCAGGGTTGTAAATGAAACTGAAGGCACCTTATTCCTCGTCCAATAAAGGAGAGTGGCCCTTGCAAATCTGGACAATCTCCAAATATGTCTGGACGATTGCCATTTATAACCTCATCTTGGGTTGTACACCCCAATCGAGACATCAACAATAATCCAAACAATGTGAGTCTTCAACCACTGTCTTCAAGTATCTTCAATACTCGTCGTATAGTTATTCAAAATGGGTCAAAACCCGGTCTTTCCAAATAACTAGCAATCCTTTACAATCGATTGATATATAAATATATCATGAGTCTCATTCCATTTCAGAATATTCATTTTACTCAAATCATTCTTCACATTGGGAATTACTCCCTTGATTCTGATAAAAAATTTACACTTTTGACTCTTGTTTAAATCTTTCCTTGGAAATCATTTCAGATGATTAAAAAATCTCATTTCACGGACTTAACTCAAATTGAGTTTTCTACGCTTTGAAACACCCTACCTCCGTTAAGGTCACTCACAAAGGGAATGCCTTAACTTTGGTGGAGGTTTATAGGTAAAAGTCACAGATAAAACACAAGACAGATGTAAACACATATATATAAGCAGCGGAAAACAAACAGACTTTCATTTCATAAATACGCGTTTATACAAAACATTTCCATAATTGTCTCACAATAACTTCTCAAAACATTACAACATCATTTCTGTCTTGATTATTGAATAAAGAAGCATAAAACATAATTAAAACTGCATAAATCCCCATATAATGTAACAAAAATCCATAGCCAATGAAAGAGAGTCCAAACCATACATCTACTATCTTGAAGCTTGCAAAGAGTCTGACTAAGCTGGATTGTTTCCTCCTTGTGGACCTAGGGGGGGAACGGAAGAAAAGAAGACGAAAGAAAAACAGAGTCAGACATAAAGCCTAGTAAGTCTAGTGACTCTTCAGTATGTGAATAAGAAAAAGAGCATGGCAGGAATAAACTGGAAATAGGAAAGTATCATAAACTAAGATAAAGTAGTTTAGAACCGAATATACTATCGCACCCCACACTATATCTCTGCACCTACTTGCATTTATTCCGACTGGCACCCCATGGTCAGTGTGAAGTGATCCCCTTTCTCTAAAGATCGGCTCCAACTCGCATAAACATATGTGTCATACGACCCCCAATTGATTGTAGACACCTATGCTGGTCCCACCATGGGGTGTATCAAGTCCCATGTTGGCGGCCCGACACAATTCTAGAATACATAGGTTATACTACTGATGTCCAGTGCCCTGTTTGTCTGCTCCGAAGTGTGTGCACGCCCGCACTCCGTTAGAACCCACACTGTTGCACCAACCGCCGTCGCTTTTGACCGCTTATAATCAGCCCAATAATCGTGCCCCACCCTGCCTAGTTTCAGGGTACCATGATACCTAATTGGGTTATTGCTGAAATGGGTCCCCATTACTAGGGTTTTCTAGTCAAACATGTTAAGTAGTTAAGTGTCTGTATTAACCTAACCCCACCCATCAGTTTAGTTAACATGTTGAATTGGTTAAGTGTTTCAATTACTTAACCCTACCATCCTGACTAGTCTGTCCTTAGCTTTAAATCAGTTAAAGCACCAACCACTCACATTAGACAGGTGTTGTTACGGTTACTAGATGTGCCGGTCGGTTCCGGGAAGGTTTACACTGTAACTCAGTCTAACCTCGGGTCCTTATTGGGCTCAATGTCTTAACCTCCCACATTGGATAGGTATTGTTGTGATTACTGGACAGCCGGGCGAGTCCGGGCAGGTTTACATCACAACTCTATCCAACCTCGGGTTAAGCATACTCGTATTTTCTAAATTTACATATTTGTCTCTTTTACTTGTTATATGTAAATTTGTTAACCATTAAATGTTATGGCCCACTTTCCTGGTTCATCATTTTTAGGTATATAATTTATACCGTTTCATGCCATAAATTACCTAGGTGGTTTTTCACCCATTTATGTCAAGTTTCCTATAATTACCAATTTTCCCAACGTTACCCCGTCTAAAATATTAGGCTAACAATCTTAGCCTAATTTTCCGCTCGCATGATTTTTGACATATAATATTAGGCTAAAAACTTAGCCTAATTTAGCGTACAAAGTTTGCATAAAGGAATCCATTAACATAAACATGACATAGGTGTAAACTTGGCATTTTTGGCATAGTCAATATGAACATAATAGGGGTGAACTTGCAAAATAGTCATCATGAATGTCATAGGTGTGAACTTGCAACGTAGACTAAACCACATACATATATGTGAATTTGCATCATAGACATATATGTGAATTTGCAACACAGACTAAATCAACTTACATATATGTGAACTTGCAAATCAATCACAAACATGTGAATAAGTGTGAACTTGAAATATGACACAGGTTTAACATACACACCTAAACATGTAGAACTAACATTTGGTCACATATGTGGTAGGATTTTACAACCTAAAACTTGCATAAAACATAAGCCTAAACATGTTCTTATCTAGGGATAACTTCAAACACAAACTAGCATGTGACAAAGTTAATATATAAACATATAGGTGTAAATCCTAACTTTAACCATATACTTGTATGTGATGTTGCCTTCATTCTAAATGTACAATAGGACCAACATCAAGTCAATTATACCACAAACATCCCAATACCATTCACAATACAATCATTGCAATACACAGATATGAATTAACATCGTCGTTATACAATAGTAAAATTCCATTTCCACTTTACATCGAATCAAGTCTTAATTTTATTCTCAACGGAAAAATCATTATACTTACAACAAACGATGAACTTGAATTCTAAATTCTAAGTTATGAATTTGCAATGCTTTCCTTTGGGTAGATAAACGTTGTTTGAATCTTGTTTTACTTTAGTTTTGCTCGTCTCTAAGATTTTCTACAAGTGGAGGCTCCTCTCAGTTTTCTCCCGACAGCATGGCGGCTCCATCTCTAATTTTTATGTGAATTTAGGTTGGAGACTTAAGTTGTTTATATAGAATTTCAGATTGATTTGAGCCGTCAGATGATCATAGATGAATCTAGACCATTCACTTCGAGAGGAGCCAACCAGAATGTGACAAATCAGCCCTAGTGACACACCAAGACTCAAAAATTCGACCAGAACCCGACCAGGCCAGTCAGGGCCTGACCAGGTCGACTGGGCAGGTCGACCTACAGGTCGACCCCCAGGTCGACCTGCTTACCCAGGTCGACCCCCAGGTCGACCCCCTGGTCGACCTGGGTCCTGGGCGGGAATTTTCCCGCCCAGCCCAGTTTGGGTCTGTTTTTCGAATTTTGAAATGATTTTGAACTGTTTGAATTTTAAATCGAATTCTGAAACTTCCAAAGGTCGTAACTCCTTCATACGGAGTCCGATTTATGCAAACTCGGACTCTATCTCAAGCAGAATTCCGAGACGATCGCAACGGCGAAACCCGTTTCCCTTATTTCTTTGATTTAAAATTAATTATACTTTAATTTGTTAATTTAATGTTTAACCGAAAATTCGGGGTGTTACATTCTCCCCTCCTTTTAGGATTTCGTCCCCGAAATCTTTAAGTCTGGAAGAACGTATATCCTACCATCCAATCGTCCATTTACTCAACCATCATACACAAGCGTCCATTGTCCTTAAAGACTTCTAATTCTTCATGATCATATGCATAGTGTGTGTATATGTCCTTATCTAATGCAAAAATTAGGCGGTCTACTGATTCAGTTGACCTCCTTAATGTGAATCATGTAAGTGTCATGAAACCATTCATACAAATGCGACATCCATATGACAACATATCAAGTTTCAACCACATACAAATATGAATATATATATATATGCATATGCAATATGAAGTGACTGAGCCGATCTTAAACCTAGGGTGCGTGTGTATATGCATCCACGAGCAACCACTAGCAATCACTAGCAACCACTTGCAGCCATCATCCATAACATGTTTTCAAATACGTGTTTGCATCCATTAGTTTTCTACCTAAGGAGTTAGGAAAAGGACCGAGAAGATATACCTAAAAAGATAGATACAAGCATAACTTAAGGAAAAAGAGAGATCAAATATGTACCCTCAAAAAGAAAAGGGTAGGCAGCGCGTATTCTGTCCTCAGTTTCCCAAGTCGCGTCTTCCTCGGCGTCGCTCCATTGCACTTTAATGAGCTTGACTTCACGGTTGCGTATCTTTTTGATTTCAGTTCCCAAGATACGAATTGGAACTTTCCTCACAATCTCTTCTTGTTCTATTTCAACTTCCTCTAGGATGCTTGGCTCCACCACTTCCGCAGACTCATGTAAACATTTCCGGAGATGAGAAACGTGAAAGACATTATGGACTCCAGCCAATCTTCCGGGCAGCTCTACTCTATAAGCCATCTTCCCAATCTTCTCGATGATAGGGAACGACCCTACAAATCTTGGTGCTAGCTTTCCCGTGGATCCAAAGAGAATGACGTTGCTTAAAGGAGATACCTTAAGGAAAACCCTGTCCCCAACCTCAAACTCAAGGTCGGTCCTTCTTTTATCGGCGTTGGACTTCTGTCTGTCTTGGACCGTCTTCATCCTTCTTCGTATTAAGTCCACTTTCTCTAAAGTCTCTCTAATCATGTCTGGTCCAAGTATAAGCTTATCTGTAGACTCCCACCAACAAGTTGGTGATTGGCACGGTCTTCCATACAAGGGTTCGAAGGGTGCCATGCCTATGGTGGTTTGGTGGCTGTTGTTGTAGGAGAATTCTATTAAAGGAAGATGATCCTCCCATGTCCCTCCAAAGTCAAGAACGCAAAGTCTCAAAAGATCCTCCAAAACTCTATTCACCCTTTCCGTCTGGCCATCGGTTTAGGGGTGATAGGCCTTGCTCAAGCATAACTGTGTGCCTACAGCTTCTTGCTGACTCCGCCAAAACTCGCTTGTAAAGATAGGGTCCCGGTCACTAACAATGCTGGAGGGTATTCCATGGAGTTGAACTATCTCTTTATGATAAAGAGACGCTAGAGATGAGGCAGTCCTTCTACTCTTGACAGGTAAAAAGTGGGTGCTTTTTGTAAGCCTGTCCACTATTACCCAAATGCTAGTATTGCCCCTTCTTGACCTAGGCAGCCCATCAATGAAGTCCATTGAAATGCTATCCCACTTCCATTGTGGGACCTATAGAGGATGAAGCAGTTCTCCAGGCTTCTTCTGTTCCGCCTTGACCTGTTGGCAGGTCATGCACTTAGAAACGAAATCTACCACGTCCTTCTTCATGCCACTCCAAAAGAAAGTTCTTTTTATATCCTTGTACATCTTATCTCCGCCAGGGTGTATAGTCATCTTGGAATGATGTGCTTCCTCGAGAACATTCTTTATCAACTCCCTTGCTTGTGGGACGCATAGTCTTCCATCCCGTCTCAGCCAACCTTTATCATCGATGGTGTATCTATTGAGGTGACTAGAATTCTCACCTCTAATAAGTTTATCAATCACACCATCAAGCTGAGGGTCTTCTCGTTGTGTAGTCCCTATTGAGTCCAAAAGAGTAGGGCGCACTTCAAGAGATGCTAATAGACCCGGTACAAAATCAGAGGAGGGCCTAAAGTTAAAACTGGCTATATACTCCAAGCTTTGCCTTTCTACAAAGAGAGGGCTTAGTGTCAGCTTCTTTCTACTTAAGGCGTCTGCTACTATATTGCCTTTGCCAGGAGTGTAGGAAATCTCGAAATCATACGAGGCAAGAAACTCCATCCACCTTTGCTGCCTCAAGTTAAGATCTTTCTACGAGAAAAGATACTTCAAAGATTTATGGTCAGTATATAGTTCAAACTTCTCACCTAGGAGATAATGGCGCCAAGACTTAAGTGCAAAGACGATGGCGGCCAACTCAAGATCGTGGGTTGGGTAGTTCTTTTCATGAACTTTCAATTGTCTTCCACTATAAGCTACTACCCTCCCTTCTTGCATTAGAACAGCGCCTAGTCCCGTTCCACATGCATCCGTGTATACTGTGAACATCTTGCTTCCGTCAGGCAAAGTTAGAACTGGGGCTGTTGTAAGAGCCCTTTTCAAGCGTTGGAAAGCAAATTCGCAATCCAAGTCCCAAGCGAAAGTTAAGTTCTTCTTCATCAGCCTTGTAAGAGGAGCTGATATTTTTGCAAAGTCTCAAATGAACTTTCGGTAAAAGCCTGCTAGCCCAAGAAAACTTTGGACTTCGGTTGCGTTCCTTGGTGCCTTCCAATCTTACACCACCATACTTTCGTGGGGTCCACGGCCAACCCCTCTTTGGACACTACATGCCCAAGAAACCTTACCTCTTCTCTCCAAAAGTGGCACTTGGAGAATTTGGCTTTTAGCTGTTGTGTACGGAGAGTATCCATGATTTCTTTTAAATGCTGAGCATGCTCTTCCTCATTCTTTGAGAAGATCAAAATATCGTCTACGAAGACAACCACAAACTTGTTGAGGAACTCTCTGAACACCCCGGTCATTAGGTCCACGAAATAATCGGGTGCGTTTGTCAAGCCGAAAGGCATGACAAGCCACTCAAAGAAACCGTCTAGGGTTCTGAACGCCGTTTTATCAATGCTATCTTCAGCTACCCTTAGCTGATGGAACCCAGTAGCCATATCAAGTTGGGAGAAAACCGACGCACCTACAAGCTGATCAAACAAATCATCTATTCTGGGAAGAGGGTGCCTATTCTTCTTGGTAAATTTGTTTAACTCCATATAGTCAACGCATAGGCGAAGCGAACCGTCCGCTTTGGTTACAAACACCACTGGAGCACCCCATTTTGAAATGCTCCGTCTAATGAACTCCTTCTCGAGAAGCTCTTTAACTTGCTTACTGAGCTCTTTTCTCTCCTTTGGAGCCATGTATCTGACAGGTAAAGCTACGGGCTTTGCATTATCAACAAGATATATGCGGAAGTCTATTTCCCACCTCGGAGGTAAGACCTTCACCTCCTTAAAGACATCCGGATATTCACGGACCACCCTAACTGACTGCAAATTCTCAACAGAAGCATCAAGCGACTCTAGATAACTAAGCATAACAGCATTCAAGGGATTACAAGCAATTTGTAGAGTGTTACCGAGCCGAGTCAAGAGTTTAACCACTCTCTTCTCACAATCAAGAATGGCACCATTACTGGATAACCAGTCCATGCCTAAGATCAATCCATATCCTGAGAAACCCAAAACAAAGGAACTACATCTAAATTCAACGATTAGAATAGAGATTTTCAAACCCAAACAAACCATTGACAAATAAGATGAGCCCCCAATTGGGTTTAAAACAACCAAGGGATCCTCTACCATAGTAGTGTCTAGGTGCAGAGATTCTACTAAAACAGATGAAATAAAGGAGTGTGATGCGCCAAAATCAAAGAGAGTGCGAACTGGATGATCATAAAGATAAACTACACTTTCTACAGAAATATTACTACCTCGTTCCTGTGGAGGTGCCACCAGTGCGTGAACCTGACCCCCTGAAGTGGATCCAGTCCTCTGTCCCTGCCCTCGCTTCTTTGGGCAGTCCTTAACCATGTGTCCAGTCTCACCACAATGGAAACAACCACCATTCATCTTCGCCTTCTTCTTTCTGCAATCTTTCACTATATGCCCCACACGCCACAGAAATTACACCTTATCTTTTCACGGGGCTTATTGTTCTTCCCTCCTTTCTAGAAGTCTGTTTTCTTACCCTGTAAACCCTCTTTCTTTTCTTGAGGCACTTCCACCTTTGCCTCTTTCTTGCCTTTATCTTCCTCGTGTAGCAATGCCATGTCCACCAAGCTTTCATAAGTCGCTCCCGTGGATACATGGATCATAGCAAGGCTGTGTAGAGGCTCATTCAGACCTTTGACAAAGCGAAGAGCCTTCTTGTGTTGAGTGTTTACTAAATCCAGCCCAAATCTGGCCAGCTGATTAAACTAATTGACGTACTCCCTGATCGTCATACTTCCTTGTTTAAGAGTTAGGAACTTCTCCATTTGCAGGCTTCTTTCAGCTTGGGAGAGAAATTTCATCTCAAACCTCATCCTGAAATCTTCCCCAGTTTCCACTGGCCTCTCAGTATTGGTGATCTCCCACCAATAAGAAACTTCATCTTTAAGCAACCACACTGCTAGTTGTATCTTTTGCCTGTCGCCAACTTCGAAGATGACAAACAGATCCTCGGTCTCCTTTAGCCAGTTTCTTGCTACTACAAAGGATTCAGTTCCATAAAAGTCCTTTCCACCCATAGCCTTGAAGTCTCTACATGTCTTTGCAAAAGCATTTCCATGAGGAGGAGGAGGAGGAGGAACCGCTGCCACTGGAGGAGGGATGTCTGCTGGGCCTGTGCCATTGGCCCTAGCCTCTAGGTACCTCCTGAACCAGCCAGGTACCGGTACTCCTTCCGGAAGGTTAAGATCTCCAGACATGCTGAAACAAAAAGGAAAGTTTCAAAACGAAGGATAGAGAGATAGTGCATATGGCTTTGGGGGATTATGCATTTTTAAAATATCAAAACTTTTTTTTTCTTGAAAATGCTTCTTTAAACTTCTCTTTTGAAAATAGTTTCGAAAACTTTTATCTGATCTGGTAAAGCTAGGTTCTGATACCAAGTGAAACACCCACCTCCGTTAAGGTCACTCAAAAAGGGAATGCCTTAACTTTGGTGGAGGTTTATAGGTAAAAGTCACAGATAAAACACAAGACAGATGTAAACACATATATATAAGCAGTAGAAAACAAACAGACTTTCATTTCATAAATACGCGTTTATACAAAACATTTCCATAATTGTCTCACAATAACTTCTCAAAACATTACAACATCATTTCTGTCTTGATTATTGAATAAAGAAGCATAAAACATAATTAAACCTGCATAAATCCCCATAGAATGTGTCCAAAAGCCATAGCCAATGAAAGAGAGTCCAAACCATACATCTACTATCTTGAAGCTTGCAAAGAGTCTGACTAAGCTGGATTGTTTCCTCCCTGTGGACCGGAGGGGGGGGGGGAAACGGAAGAAAAGAAGACAAAAGAAAAACAGAGTCAGACATAAAGCCTGGTAAGTCTAGTGACTCTTCAGTATGTGAATAAGAAAAAGAGCATGGCAGGAATAAACTGGAAATAGGAAAGTATCATAAACTAAGATAAAGTAGTTTAGAACCGAATATACTATCGCACCCCACACTATATCTCTGCACCTACTTGCATTTATTTCGACTGACACCCCATGGTCAAGGTGAAGTGATCCCCTTTCTCTAAAGATCGGCTCCTACTCGCATAAACATATGTGTCATACGGCCCCCAATTGATTGTAGACACCTATGCTGGTCCCACCATGGGGTGTATCAAGTCCCGTGGTGGCGGCCCGACACAATTCTAGAATACATAGGTTATACTACTGATGCCCAGTGCCCTGTTTGTCTGCTCCGAAGTGTGTGCATGCCCACACTCCGTTAGAATCCACACTGTTGCACCAACCGCCGTTGCTTTTGACCGCTTATAATCAGCCCAATAATCGTGCCCCACCCTGCCTAGTTTCAGGGTACCATGATACCTAATTGTGTTACTGCTGAAATGGGACCCCGTTACTAGGGTTTTCTAGTCAAACATGTTAAGTGGTTAAGTGTCTGTATTAACCTAACGCCACCCATCAGTTTAGTTAACATGTTGAATTGGTTAAGTGTTTCAATTACTTAACCCTACCATCCTGACTAGTCTGTCCTTAGCTTTAAATCAGTTAAAGCACCAACCACTCACAATAGACAGGTGTTGTTATGGTTACTGGATGTGCCGGTCGGTTCCGGGCAGGTTTACACCGTAACTCAGTCTAACCTCGGGTCCTTATTGGGCTCAATGTCTTAACCTCCAACATTGGATAGGTATTGTTGTGATTATTGGACAGCCGGGCGGGTCCGGGCAGGTTTACATCACAACTCAATCCAACCTCGGGTTAAGCATACTCGTATTTTCTAAATTTACATATTTGTCTCTTTTACTTGTTATATGTAAATTTGTTAACCATTAAATGTTATGGCCCACTTTCCAAGTTCATCATTTTTAGGTATATAATTTATACCGTTTCATGCCATAAATTACCTAGGTGGTTTTTCACCCATTTATGTCAAGTTTCCTATAATTACCAATTTTCCCAATGTTACCTAGTCTAAAATATTAGGCTAACAATCTTAGCCTAATTTTCCGCTCGCATGATTTTTGACATATAATATTAGGCTAAAAACTCAACCTAATTTAGCGTACAAAGTTTGCATAAAGGAATCCATTAACATAAACATGACATAGGTGTAAACTTGGCATTTTTGGCATAGTCAATATGATCATAATAGGGGTGAACTTGCAAAATAGTCATCATGAATGTCATAGGTGTGAACTTGCAACGTAGACTAAACCACATACATATATGTGAATTTGCATCATAGACATATATGTGAATTTGTAACACAGACTAAATCAACTTACATATATGTAAACTTGCAAATCAATCACAAACATGTGAATAAGTGTGAACTTGAAATATAACATAGGTTTAACATACACACCTAAACATGTAGAACTAACATTTGGTCACATATGTGGTAGGATTTTACAACCTAAAACTTGCATAAAACATAAGCCTAAACATGTTCTTGTCTAGGCATAACTTCAAACACAAACTAGAATGTGACAAAGTTAATATATAAACATATAGGTGTAAATCCTAACTTTAACCATATACTTGTATGTGATGTTGCCTTCATTCTAAATGTACAATAGGACCAACATCAAGTCAATTATACCACAAACATCCCAATACCATTCACAATACAATCATTGCAATACACAGATATGAATTAACATCGTCGTTATACAATAGTAAAATTCCATTTCCACTTTACATCGAATCAATTCTTAATTTTATTCTCATCGGAAAAATCACTATACTTACAACAAACGATGAACTTGAATTCTGAATTCTGAGTTCTGAATTTGCAATGCTTTCCTTTGGGTAGATAAACGTTGTTTGAATCTTGTTTTACTTTAGTTATGCTCGTCTCTAAGCCTTTCTACAAGTGGAGGCTCCTCTCAGTTTTCTCCCAACAGCATGGCGGCTTCGTCTCTAATTTTTATGTGAATTTAGGTTGGAGACTTAAGTTGTTTATATAGAATTTTAGATTTATTTGAGCCGTCAGATGATCATAGATGAATTTAGACCATTCACTTCGAGAGGAGCCAACCAGAATGAGACAAATTAGCCCTAGTGACACACCAGGACTCAGAAATTCGACCAGAACCCGACCAGGCCAGTCAGGGCCTTACCAGGTCGACTGGGCAGGTCGACCTACAGGTTGACCCCCAGGTCGACCTGGTTACCCAGGTCGACCCCCAGGTCGACCTGGGTCCTGGGCGGGAATTTTCCCGCCCAGCCCAGTTTGGGTCTGTTTTTTGAATTTTGAACTGATTTTGAACTGTTTGAATTTTAAATCGAATTCTGAAACTTCCAAAGGTCGTAACTCCTTCATACAGAGTCCGATTTATGCAAACTCGGACTCTATCTCAAGCAGAATTCCGAGACGATCGCAAAGGCGAAACCCGTTTCCCTTAATTCTTTCATTTAGAATTAATTATACTTTAATTTGTTAATTTAATGTTTAACCAAAATTTCGGGGTGTTACACGCTTTGTCGAGATTATTAAATCTCATGAAAAGGGTAATTCCTTAAGTCATTATCCCATTCCCATCCTATTCATCCCATGGAGCAAAACTGGTGATAATCCATATCTAATACCCCTCGTACTCTAGTAAGTTTGATTAGCTCATTCATTTCAAATCCGATTAAAGATTTCAATTGTCTTTACGGGATAACATGCTTATCCCAAACCCAAAAGTGTACTTACGATTTCCTAACTTATCGCATACGCGAAAAACACGCTTAGCTTCTTTTAAGCGATTCTTAACCTTGTTCCCATTATAGTTTGTTAGGGAAAACTCTTTCATTCAAATCTTTATAATTAAATATAATAAAGATTTCACTTCAACTGATCTTCAAAAATCATCTTTATCTTTAACTGGGTAGGAAAAACAAAAGTTAGTTAAAACATCATTCACAATAAACCCAAAATCATACTTCATTTAGAAATGGAATCTTCATGGAAATCATATTAGTTCACAATCGATATAAATTTCTGTATCAGAATAATACTATAAGCGGGATAACGGCAAAGCCTTTTAAATTCCTTAAATTGTAAATGTCTTCATCCACAGAGACGGATCTCGATTTTCACTAAATCGATTTCCATTCAATTCCAATTAAATTTATTAATTAGAAAAAATTTCTTTGGAAAACTTCATTAAACCTTATTTAAAAGATTTATCATTATATTCCAAATCATATTTTTTTATAGTTGGGTTAAATGAATAATGTTTAATAAGACGTAATTAACAACAAATCCAAAATCCAATTGATATCAGATATTAGATTTAACCAGAATTTACATCAAATTATAGTCAACACCAATTCTCATAATTAATGAATACCGTAAGTGGAACAACGATGTAAAACATCTTCCAAATTCCTAAAAATATTAAACATCTACACAATAATAATCAATACCAAATATCTGAAGATCATTTCTATTCAAATCCAATTTTATTCAAATTTGATTTGCACATATTTCATGGAATGGCCATGCTTTTAGCTAGAAATTGTTTTTTATACAAATGGTTTTCTAATTTCAAAGTTATAAGCCAGAGCCATTCTATCCTAATCAAAATCCAGGATCCCAAAATTTTACCAATATAAAAATATTAGCTCATATAGAAAATGTTCTGATATATATATGTGGAGATATATATATATATATATATCCCTCTTGCATTAAATCAGAGCAGAAAGAAAGCAAGAGATCCATTGACCTCATTATAGATCGATGTTAAACACAGATCTAAAACTGATACTCTTATGCCTACAAAAATGATACTTTTGCATCATAGGGATAAAAATGATACTCTTATGCACGCAAAAATGATACTTCTGTGACTACCAATAATAATGATATTCTTGTGACTGCAAAAATGATATTGTTGTTCCTACAGAAATGATACCTTCAAAAATGACACATAATAACATGTAGAAATGGTACTTGCAAAAATGGTACTTTCCAAATGATACTCTGATGCATACAGAAATGATCCTTTCAAAATAGTGTTATCAAAAATGATACTTTTATGCATACATACATGACACTTTTGTAATGATGGGTGTAACATGTGCATGTTTACTATCCTGGTCTTTGGTGCATGGGTCAACATTGCACCCCTGGTTAGCCCTTCTCTGATCTGAACTGAACCAAGTGTGCCTATGTGCACCACTTTTGTATTTGAATTTACTGAAAGAATGCACCAATCAACCGACATACAAACTCGTACACTTTTCTTTGCATAATAACTCTAGATTGACTAATACAAATAATATTAGTAAATCTTCATAATTCAAACCTATATTTTCCCAATTATATTTTGCAAAAAGGATTATATAAAATACTACTTTAGCTCAGACATTAACATAGTACATTGCACATAGTTCTCTTATCATCTAAACATAATTTTTTAGGACTCAGCTTAATGTTTACAAAACTGATTCATAAAGTAGTTCTCAAGGATTCATACAGATACAACAATTCATAAGCTTTTACTTTCTAAATTAAGCATGATAACATCCATGAAAACAAGCTAGTCTCCTAACCCAGTTCTTAATTAGCTCCATTATTTCCTAAAAAAGCATTAGAGGTCACCCCATCATATAATGAGACACTCCATTTGCCATGAACAAACAAGGTCAGACTAATGTGTTAGGTATGAGCATCTCAATCAAAACTTAATAATAAAAATTAGGATAAACTCTATGAAGAAGTCATATTTTAAAAAGACATACTCCATGTAAGTTAATTAATAATCTTGTGCTATTGCACTTTCACTGATATATACATTATTTACCAACAGTGTTCAAGCTAATACATACAAATCAATCCTGCACATGTGCATAACAGGTAAACCAATCCTGATAATATTATGATTTGTATCCACCATGCTTTCACAATTTTCCCTAGGAAGTCTTCCTGGAAAACTCAAGTTCCTTGTATTTATTTCCTTCCATATATCAATTGATTTAAATACCCTAGTCTCATATTTATAAGTGAATCACTGGGACACATTATAGTAATCTAATTCACATTATTACACAAAGATATCACAACCAAAATTAGGCCATGTGTCAGACTTACAACTCAAGTGCATGCCATTCAACATCATCTTGACCAAAAATACCTTAGTTAAATTACTAAGTGTTTTTCCTTATATTCTCCAGTGACTATTTACCTGAATATGGTAGACTAACGCAATTAGATTTACTTCATAATGCCATGGATTTCATAGAAACCACCCAAATAATCAAAGAAACCATTCAATCAGAAACATAAGCCATCCAAACAGAAACATAACTCACCCAGTCTATATATATATTTCAGAAGATCATTTATCTTGGAGTTTTAATGAGATAAAAATCTTTGTTTAGACATGACTACATGCATATATATTTGTCTGGATATACATCTGATATTAATCTATCGCTTTTTATGAATATTTTTAAGAGATTTTTCCACTATGCGTAAACTGGTTTCAAATGGATATCAAAACCTAGCTGAGACATAATGTTTGCATTCTTGATTAGAGATCAGCACATAGAAAATCCTATTGCTCTCTAAATCAACCATTTTATAGAGCCTCAGCACCTATACACATGTATATTGCAGCTCATATACATTTTCATGAGTGATTGTCGTAGATCAGTATTATATATATATCTATATTCATATTTATGAAGCTTTCCAAAGTATCATAAAAAGGTTTTCAAGGTATCATAAACTAAATAGATTCAACTAAATCTGAACCCCTGTTGTAAAGCTCAGTCTATTTTTAAATAGAATCATTAACATATTCAAAATCGCTTAAAGATAGGTAAAATAATCAGAAGATCAAACTCAGAATAAAACGAGCATATCAAATATTGGCTGCCTCTTTAGTCTCAGGACTTAATGCCATTTGTTTTAAGTGAGAATACTCACCAAACTTCTTCTTCTAAGCTAAAGAAAAATCAGAGAACTATTGCTTTACCCCCAAGCTTTCCTTCTTCCTTTCTAAATAAATTTTATGTATTTTTACTTGTTTTCACTAGGCAGTTTAATTTTGCCCCATCCACCCTTACTTATATCATCAAATTCCTAGGGTTTTCCAAGTTATACAATGTCAGTTTTCCCCCTAATCAGATCATGCTATTTGTGTGAGTGGCATTCACATTATTTGCTTTATCTTTTTTATAGTGCTCAGGTGTAAAATCTACATTACTTTTTCAGAAATAAATAAATGTTTTCAAACCATTTTCCCTCCATAACAAGTCATGACAAAATAGCAAATGGACTTAATAATCCCCCTTTTCTAAATCTGGCTATGCAGTATTTAATCTTGGTGCAACTTGTTTTTACCATAAAAATGTATATGCATTATCTGAAACCTTCTTTATTAAGACGACCCAAACTCCCCCTTACGGGAAAGCCCGGATTGAATTGAGAACACGACAAATCATAATACAAACATAAGAACATTTCATTGCTTATTACAACAATTACATCAGAGTACAAGAATATATCAAAGTATGAATAAATATTACACATAAAAATATCAAAGATTTAAATACATAGCAGCGGAAAATAATATAAGTACAATGCATAGTGGAAAATAACAACTGACACAACTGAAAGAAATATACGGATACAAAGCTTTCCGAATATAGCTCCAGCTATAAATCCAGGGTCCTGGGAAAATAAATCTACAAAACCAAAACTACTAGCTGCCCGTGTAGAAAATATGGGCACCCAGAGTTTAGGTTAAAACAATAACTCCGAGTCAGTCATGGGACTGGTGTGAGAACTAAAACAGTTATTTAAAACTTTACTTTTAAAATAAGGTAAATCAAGGGTCCACGCCGTATAACATGGAACGGGTTTACCCCCAAGAATACTAGTGCCTAAACAAACAGCGCAATGCTAAATAAAGAAAAATGAAGCTTTATAAGACTCAGGTCCCATCACACAATGAACGTAGTCAAGGATAGAGTTTTACCATATAATAGCCAAATATGCTTGGTACGTTTTAAAAACAAATCCTTTTGATACTATTATAAGTGCATAGTGTATAAAATCACTTCAAATATAAATGTACCAATCATAGACGGCATGAGCGCTCCATCCCACTATGTCGCCATATAGATATACAATCAAAACCGAAAAATGTCATATTTGGAAGTTGGATTTCCATCATGATGGCTACTGATTCAAAAGATCGATCACGTAGTGCAATTCCCAATGGCATACGTCCCGTGTATGAGAAAACGCCATAATGCACATCCGCACTATCCTGGAAATCAAGTATCTCAACGGCTTACGTCCCATGCATGAGAAAACGCCGTATACCCTATCCAATGTGGGAATCGGAGGGTGTGCCCCTATCCCTACAAGGAGTGTAGCGACCACACACAGCCTATCTCGGTCGACCGAATCCATCCTCATATCAAAAGTATATTGATATAACCATCAGTTCACCATCATATCGATGTGTGAGGCTCGCGAATTAACACTACACAAATCTATGCTAATTAAAGTTGTGCTTTAATCATCATCCACCAAGTTCTGCTTTTCAACAAAAGCTTGGATCACTTCAACTCAGCATGTCATACTATCAATCCATACCATATCATTGATTTCTACCAATATATAACCTCTGAGCTCGTACTTCTCAGAGAAGGGTGTTAAGCAAGAGAATAAATTCCATGTCACCAAACAGATATATATTTAGCAGAGATCAACGAATACAGTATATAGCAATACAACGTCAAACATACCATCCATTTAAAAGTTCGTTCTGGGTCTGAACGAAACCGGAGGCACCTTATTCCTCGTCCCGTATGTCCAATATAGGAGAGAGGCCCTCGCATATCCGAAAAATAAACAAATACGTCCGGAGGGCTACCACTGTAGCCTCTTCAAGGTAGTTACTCCAAACATGGGCATCTGTAGCAACCCATCCATTGGATGTGAAGATCGTCGGTCTTGCACCATCTTCAATCGCTTCGACTTTTAGTCGTATCAATTATTCAAAATGGGTTAACCCGGACTTTCCGAGTAACTCGCGTATCTTATAATCAAGTGCTATAACAACACATCATATGCCTCATTCCAATCCATAATATTTTTTTATTTAAATATTCTTTTCAAATTAAACCAAATTAAGGTTTTCCAAACTAGTCGGGATTAGCGCACCTTACTGAAGTAATCATTTGTTTTATTTCCCAATCCCAACATATTCATCCCATAGAGAAAAACTGGTAATACTCCATATCTAACACCACGGTGTTATCGGTAAAAATTAACTACCATTTCATGTTCAAATCTAATTAAAGATTTAACTATCGCTTGGAGCAAAACTGGTGATACTCCATTCTCGATCATTTCCCAAATTTGATAATTTAAATTATCACATTTACGTTTCAATATAATCAAAGATTCACTAAAACTCCGCTTAGTTTTAATCTTCCCAAAAATCATTATTAATGATTATTTAACTTTAGAAACACAAACACGTCACATCGACAATCTACACCGTACCACTGATTTCTGCCAATATATAACCTCTGAGATTGTACGCCTTAGAGAAGGGTGTTAAGCAAGAGAATAAATTCTCCTTCACCAAACAAATATATATTTAGCAGAGATCAACAATACAGTTCGAAATACAATGTTATACATGTAATCCTGTCTTTAACTGGGTTAAAGAACCAATGTCATTTAAAACACAGTTCACAATAAACCCAAAATCACATTCCATTAATTATGTAATATTCACGGAAAACAGATCAATATATTTAATCGATATAAATTTCTGTATCCAACTAATAATATAAATGGAATAAAGGTTAAGCCTTTTTAAATTCCATATATAGTAACAGTCTTCCTTTACAGAAGCTCATCTCGATTATTACCAAATCGAATTCCATTCAATTCCAATTTAATATATTAAATTGGAAATCTTTACTTTGGAAAATTCCATTAATCTTAATTAAAAGATTATAAATTCCAAATCATATTCTTCACTGGTAATTGGGTTAAAGAACAAGTGTTATTTAAAACACCGTTCACGATAAACCTAAAAATCCAATTCTTTTATTCAATTTCAATTAAATATTAATTAATTGGAAAACTTCACTAAATCTTAATTTAAAGATTTATTCTTTTCTTATCTGGTTTAAGAACAGTGTTAATGAAGACACCATTCATGACAAACCCAAAATCCATTTTCAATCCAATTAAATATTAATTAATTGGTAAAATTCCCTAAATCTTAATTAAATGATTTATTCTTTTCTCAACTAGGTTTAAGAACAGTGTTAATGAAGATACCATTCACGACAAACCCAAAATCCAATTTGATATCAAATACAAGGCTCTGAATAGAAATTATATCAGCTTATATTCAATATCAAATTCTGAAGCCAACCAATATCATATTGGAAATAACGATATATATATCTTCCAAATTCCTTAGCAATATCCGTATAATCACGGAATCCAATATCGAAATATTCCGAAGATTATTTCCGTTCCAAGTCCATTCCAATTCATTAGTTGGAAAATTCTGGTTATTTTAAAACCATTTTCAATTCCAATTTATTTATTTCTATAAATAATTGAATTATTATTCTAGTTAATAACTAGTTCATTTCGATAAAAATATATTTGTATCTTTTCAAAACTTGAATTTTTCATCCAAAATCTTCCCAAATCATTTATTATGATTTTACACAATTTTTCCATATTTTTAATAATTTTATTATCGCCCGTATAGTCGGTTTCCAATAACGGCGACCAAACTGCATCCATAGCGACCTTCTCCAAAACTAATTTGGACATATCTTAAAATCCGACCGTTAGATTTCAGATATTTTATATTCATTTAAAATCTCTTTTCGATACAAACCCAACATTTCTGGTTTTAGGAAAATCCGACGGTCGGATCTCCCGTTACGTCCATTTTAAGTTAATGGTCGAAATTCGCGAACGGTCGCGGCGCGGCGCGTTCTATTTAGGCCATTATATAATATATATATATACACACATATATAATATCGTCGATTTCCATTTAAAACGTATTTTATAAATTGTTTTAAATTTGTTTTTAAAAACGATTTCCACTTCCATTTCAGTTTTAATTCAAAACTGAATATTCCTTTGTAAATTCATTTTAAATCGATTTCAACTCCATTTCAATTTTAAATCAAAATTGAATATTCCTTTATAAATTCGTTTATAAATTCATTTTAAATCGATTTCAACTCCATTTCAATTTTAAATCAAAATTAAATATTCCATATCATTATAATATTAAAATGACAATATTTTCAAAATATCAGATTTTGAAATCACTTTTCTATATTCATTATAAATTGAATGAAATCGACAAGAAATCCCTTTCGTTTTAAAATGGTGTTTAACTACTTAACACGGCTTCACATTTTAATATTCACTAAATATTATTTTAAAATATTTGTTAATTCTGAACTGGAATCAAACTCAAACAATTACCATATAATTTCAGTTATATGGATTTCAACATCACATGTATACAATAATAATGATAAACAATCATTAAAAAACTCATACAACATCCAGAGTGCATTTTACAATTGTATAGGCATTAAAATAAATAAATAAATAACGCTTATACAGTCTATCAACCCATCGATTGATATACCACTAATTATTGGGATCATTGTATGTCAAATATCATCCCAATACCCGTGCGGCGTTTTCAAACAACAAATTTTGATTATTATTTGTGCAGTTGTGCGATGTGTAAAAATTATCGTCTCAATAAATATCAGTAAAATGGGTGTACATAAATGAGTCGTCTGGCTTATAAATGAATATTTATACCAATTTCTTTTCATGATAATTTTTATATACATTTTATGTAAATAATTTTATATATACAACAATATCGATCCCAATCACAATCCAAACAAACAATCAACCATGGTCTATACAAAAAAAATGTCAGAATCTACTAAGCCCCATCTGCAACCTAATATATAATAACTGTAAAATAATTTGAGTGAGAGAGAGTTCTCATAGTCGGTTTCTACTTTGTCATTCTTTATCGAACAATTTGGATTTAAATCTACCCTAAATTCTAACAAGCTCCAAATTTGACCCGGTTAGTCTTGTTGCGAAGCTCTCGTCCCCACGATCCCAACGGATTCTGTCTCACGCGATTTGGAGTTTGTATGAGAAAGTTATGATCTTATAAACATTAATGGCATTTTAAAATTATTAATATAATAATTAGTTAAACATAAACCACCTTTCGTCTTCTAAATTATACAGTCACTCGCTTAACCCAATTCATTCAAACCTAGGGTTCGATTTGGCGAGCAAAACACGGCGCATGTTGACGATAAGAGGCTACCACGCTGACGGCCTTCGAGAGTGCTTCCTACGGCTACCTTCCTCGTTCAACTCGGTGGAGTCTCCAGCGCGGAAATCAAGGGCGAACGACCGGACTTTGGAATGGCGATTCGAGCTGATTGCTCGACGATGAATAACTCCAGTCGTTGGACATAGAGACCACACTGTCCTCTTCAATCTTCCTTCAGAAAATCCTTCGAATCATTGAGTGGATTTCAGGATTGAACGGGTTTTATTTTTAAGCAGTTATTGCCTTCCGTCGAGTGTAGATGATGGCAGGTTTCAAAAAAGTTGATAGGGTTTTTTCTAAATTTTCATTGGCCAGAAAAAATATATATATAATTTTAATTTACAAAAATACCCTTGTATTGATATGAACTCAAAACGAATCCCAACGACTGTCGCCCTAGCTAAATACCACCATTCAAGACACAATGGGATATGTTTCGTAAGCCAATTTTAATGTTTTGATCAGTTTTTCTTTAAATTAAAATATAAATCAATATATATTGAATTCAAACGTACATTTTAATTTACCGGGGCCACATACTGACTCTAAAAATTCCAGAAAAATAAATCTAGCTATGTTTTGATGATACGGTCTTAACAAAACTAATTTCGTCGAATTTTGAGACCGTTTGAAAAATGGCCATTTTCCGGTCGATCCAATTCAAATTAAAACTGTCAAAACACATTTAAATTTACCACCCTCACATATTAAATCCAAAAATTATGAAATTTGAAACCTAACAATAATTTGACATTCTGGATCCAACAAAAGTGGTTCCATCGAAAACGGAGGTCGTTTGCAAAATGGCTATTTTTAAGGGCCATATATATATATATATATTAAATATATATATATATTCCATAGCGACTATTTTAAATTTTTAACTGGACATAACTTTCAATTTATATTATGAAATCTTAATTTTTCACATTCGTTGGAAAGATATTATTAAACAGATTCAAATATTTCTGGTTTTACTGAAATTCGATTTATTTTAAATTTTGTATATTCATTTGAAATTTAAAATCGAATTTTCAAACTACCGCGCCATTTCAAGTTCGTTCTATAATTAAAATAGATTTATACGTTCTAACTTCGATTCAAATAAATTTTTAGTCGTTATTATTTAAAATGAATCATTTTAAATATTCAAAATCCATTAAAATAGCAAAAATAAAAAATTTAAATTGGTTTAGAAATTCCGGGTTGTTACATTTATGTTGTACATTAAATCAGGCTATACGATTTAATTCATTTTCCACTGGAATACATGTATAATGACATACATAATTCACATTATTCATCCTGGAATTATGGTTTTGCCTTGTGCATGTCCCTGTTGCACACATATGTACACACACATACATGCACACATACCAAAACCCCACTAATTCCATGTTAAAAATTCAGTAAACATTTTAAACCATGTTAAACTAATTTTTTTTACTAAAAGTTTTGGGTCATTACATTTCAAGATCTAACCGTTGAATCTTTCAACTTCCTTTTTCATATTAAAACTCTTTTCATTTTAAAAATCTTTTTATTTCGAACTAATCGCTTCTCATTTCAGGAGAATCTGATTGGTTGGATCTCCCGGTACGTCAATTCGAAGTCAACAGTCGACGTTCGCGAACTATCGCTGTGCGACTAGTCCTATTCAGACCATACTTCAAATTATATTTTAAAGTCAATTCGAATTACTTTCTAATTGATTTACAAATTTTATAAACCATATATAATAGCTTTGGAAACTATCCATTCAGTGTCTAACTTTAAAAGTCAAAAATGTTGTTTACCGTATTCACCAAGTTAGGCTGAAAACAAAAATATCTAAATAGTTCAAAACTTCATATTTAATTTTCAAATCTCTTTGAAATCACTTATTACGATTTATCATAATTTTTCCACATTTTTACTAATTTAAAAATAGCTCATTTTATTAAAATCCAGTTTGGGTCACTAACAACACTGGCATTGTTTTTCTTCAAATTTGATTTGAACTTATCTCAAAATCAAACCATTAGATTTTAAAACTTTACATGTCATTTAAAATCTCTTATCAATGGAAAACAAAGTTTCCGGTTTCGTGCAGTTCCGATTTAAATTGCATTAGTTATGGCCATTTGAAGTTCATGGTTGAAATTCGCGAACAATCGTTGTGCGACATGTCTTGCTCAAACCATATTATTATTTAAAATAAAAGTTGTCAAATCAGTTCAAATATATTATTTAAAACGTTTATAAGCTCGTTTAAAAATGATTCAAACTTCAATTCCGTTATTTTTCAATATTAAATATTCTATATTATTAAAATAATAATATTTTCCAAATATAATATTTTGAAATCCAAAATTTCCTGTAATTTATTATAAAAATAAATAAGATCATTGGAATAATTCATTCGATTTAAAAATGTCATTTATATACCTAACTCAAATTCACTTTTGAATATACTATTCAAATTTTAATTTGAATTAAAACAAGCTATTTCTAATTTAAAACTCTTTCAAATCCATTTCAACGTTTTCAATAGTTGTTTGAAATCATTTATATTTCATTTTCAAATAGTTTCGGATATAAAATCCAATTTCTATTTTCATGTCATTTTTCACTTGAATGAAAATATATTCATTTAAAATCCCAATGGAATGAAACTCTATCATTTCCCAAATAATTTCATTTTCGTGGTGTTAATATTGTAAACAATAATAATAACAACCATAATAGTTTAACATCAATCAAACAACATTCATAAGATAAGCGTTTATAATTTTTAACGCTTCAATGTACATAAATAGTGTGTATATAAAATTGTAAATAAATGTCCATCAATCAAGAAGCAATCATAGCAACCATAAGAAATCAGTATATAATTAGATAAGTCTTGACCCGCTTTTTAGTCAAAACCGTCACACATGAAATCTCTGGTTAAAATACGCTCAAGTATTGGGAATATCGTCAGAAGACAGGAAGCGATTTGGTTGAAGTCGCATCACAAACAAAGATTGGCCCGAAATTCCTATCAGATGGCCTCTTTTGGGCCCGAAAACAGAAATTACGGAGCAAAGCTCCGTAACTCTTGCAGCTCTCTGAATCAGCTTCGAATTGAACTTTCGTTTGGCTAAAACGGACTTACGGTTTGAAAGTTATGCCCGTTTCCGTGAACATGTACAAAACCAGGAACTAGGAATTTGGGATTGGCACAACCCTTTCGGATCGGAACAGTCTAGGAGGATCGGAATGGATTGAGGCATCCCACGTTCACCAACTCAACATCTTCCCTTCAACACTTAGATGTCGGCTCGGATCGGAGACCCCGGTTCGGATCAGGATGAGGCAGACCCGACCCGCTTCACATCAAATCCTCACAAGAGCATAAGGCCCTCAGGTTGGAAACTCCGGTTCAGATCGGATCCGAACCGATCCGACCCCCTTCGACTTGCTACCACGCATCATATTTGACCGATTCTCACAGAGTAACCGCTCCTACTCTGTCGGATCGAGCTCCAGCTGTCCTAGCACGATCTGAAGACCACTTCTCCACTACTTCCATGATGGCCTCACCACCCTCCACGTGGCGCCTCCGAACCGGACCGCTCTAGGGCTATGCAAGGCTCCTCTACGCCTATAAATACACCCTCACATGGCCATTTCAAGGGACTTTTTTGGGTGATTCCAAAACATGGCCTCCATTACAACCAAGTAAGGACATTGCTCATCAATTTAACATGAGGAATTCGTGTATAAATCATTCTTTTATCTCCTCTTCTTCATTGTAACACAAGGCTATTGTGTATAAACCGCAAACAAACAGCATTGTAATAGCTTCTTAGGATTTAGGAAACTATAAAGTGAACGTAGGCTTGGATTGAGCCGAACCACTACAAAAATCCCGTGTGTCTCCTCTTATTTTACTGCTTTTTCTGTAATTATTCTGTGATTGTGAGGTATTCATATTGGATTTGGGTGTTAGTGCCAATTTTTGGTCTAACATTTTGGCGTGCTAGGAAGGGGGGCACACGATACAACTTCTTCTACTAGCTTGAAAGGAAGCGGATTTATTGGCTATTGGATTAATGGCCAAACAATAACTTCCCCGTCCTGAGGATGAAGGCATGAGAAAAGAGGCAAGTCAGGGAGCTTCCTCTCATGAAAACCCATCAGCATACTTAGCCAGAGAAGAGATGGATGGCGTTCTTGCTGAATTGAGAACACAAATGGAAAGGCAAGACAATCTCTTGCAGAAGCAACTAGAGATGATGGATGCATTCTTCGCTCGGATGGAAGGCAGGCCGAGCGGTGATACACAACTCGCTGAAAATAGCATGGAATCAGCCCCAGCAAAAGCAGCAAACCGGATCGGATCGGATACAATCCGGATCATAGAGCGAATTCCGATCCGAACCGGGGGCACGGAGGGAACAAGGGGCAATCCCCCTCAGCAATCTGCAGTCGCAACACTCAGTATTTTGGATGGAAACACAGGCTTAGGTCGAGCACGACCTTCCTCCGCTCCGGTCCGTATGGACATTCAGCCACCCCATCCAGCTCAATGGCAACAGGAAATTGCTTGGAACAGAGGCCCAGAAACAGGTCGGATCGGAACACTAGACCCGAACCGTGGCCATTACCACGAACCTCCTCACTTCTCCGAGCCAGAACGTGGGGGCACCTCCGAACCGAAACGGATGGTCCTCCATGCACCCCATACATTTCGAAACGCTTCTGGATACAACGCTGGGGGCACCACTTCTGATCTTAGCAGCTTACAACAGCTCTTTGAGGGCGACCGGCTCGCCAACCTCATTGAACGCCTCTCGAGAGGCAACACTTATCAGAATGACATGGATGATGTCAATCACAATCCATTCACACAGGAAATCAGGAATTCCCGCAATCCTCCAGATTTCAAACTTCCACAACTGGAGCCCTACAACGGAAGGACGGATCCTACCGTGCACCAAATGCGCTACAAACAACATATGGAAGTTCAATCGGCGTCGGAAAACGTCATGGCAAAGTGCTTCCCTCTCTTCTTGACTGATATTGCTGCTATGTGGATTCGACACCTGGAATCTGAATAGATCAACAGTTGGAACATGTTGGTCGCTCGCTTTATTGAACAGTTTCGGGTCCACATCGCTCGACACAAGAATGTCATCTCGCTTACTACTATCAAGCAGAGGCCTAAATAAACTCTGCGCTCATTTTTGGAACGGTTCAACGTTGCAGCAACATCAATTGATCGACCTGAGCCATCTATGGTATTGATGGCAGCAGTATCCGGCGTTCAAGACAACTCGGAGTTCAAAAAATCGTTATATCGAGATCCACCAAGGAATCTCAGCGAATTCTACCTTGAATCGGATAGGTTTCTGCGTGAAGAAGACGAGACGTCCGAAAAGAAAATTCTCGATGTTAACATGCTCAAAGACGGAGACTGATTCTGGTAAAGGCAAAGGAAAAGCTGCTGTCAAGAATGACCGCAACGCTCAGCCCCGGAGAGGGCCAAGATATGAAAAGTACACCGAACTCAATTCAACCTTAACTGACATCTACGTGAACACAAACGGTGACCTCTCCTATCCAAAGCCTCCTAGGAGGGAGCCATCGCAAAGAGAACGCGATTCTGAAAAATACTGCATGTTTCATGATATGGATGGTCATGAGACAAATGTCTATAGACACTTGCGAGACTTGATTGAGGAACGGGTTAGACGTGGAGAGCTACCCGAGTATGTGAAACAACCAACAGCGCCAGCACCTGTGCTACCCCACCCGCTCCCCGGAGAGGGAATGACCCTGGATCGAGCTCTGGCAGGTTCATCATCAACTGATCTAGATGAGATCAGCCTGGATTTCCTGCATTTCTTAGGATTTAAGATATGTTTCTTTGCTTTCTTTAGGTTTTCCGATTGGCTAAATCAGAGTACACATGTTCAGGGTTAGGATTTAGCTCCAAAGCGTGCTTTGCACTCGATAACAAACCAATCAGGATTTGCTTTAGTTTTGTACCTTGAATTGAATAAGGAAGGACTTTCCGAGCATGGATTAGGTTTGGCGATTTAAGTGTCTTGTCAGGTTGTGGCAGGATTCTCAATCTCAATTAAAGTATGGCTTATACTTATCTCAGACCCCTAGGCATCGATTATGCCTAGGGACAGACTGTCTTGTCAGGTTTTGGCAAGTATAGCTCTATCCCGACATGAGTATGGATTGTACTCACTAGGATGCTTAAATATGGATTATACTCCGTAACGACAAATGATCTTGTCAGGATTGGGCAAAGGAACTCAATAAAACTCGAGTATGGCTTATGCTCAGTTTGAAATTCCTGGTATGGCTTATACCCGGAAGGTTAGGTCCCTCGCCAGGTTTTTGCAGGATGATTCGAATGTCCCTTGAGTATGGTTTATGATCAAACAAACGCCCAAGCATGGTTTATGATCGAAAGTGTAATCAGTTTTGTCATGACTTGACACACCTTTTTGCTCTCTTTTCTTCGCAGGTGTGGATTATACTTGCAGCTGGCAGGCCCGGCGTGGCCTTGGATTATCCAGAACACGTCTTCCTTCAACCAGCAAGATATGTTCTGGGGGGCAAAATGTTGACCTGCTTTTTCGTAAAAACCGTCACACATGAACTCTCTGGTTAAAATACGCTCAAGTATTGGGAATATCGTCAGAAGACAGGAAGCGATTTGGTTGAAGTCGCGTCACAAACAAAGATTGGCCTGAAACTCCTATCAGATGACCTCTTTTGGGATCGAAAACAGCAATTACAGAGCTAATCTCTGTAACTCTTGTAGCTCTCGGAATCAGCTTCGAATCGAGCTTTCGTTTGGCTAAAATGGACTTACGGTTTGAAAGTTATGCCCGTTTCCGTGAACGCATACAGAACCGGGAACTTGGAATTTGGGATTGGCACAACCCTTTCGGATCGGATCAGTCTAGGAGGATCGGATCGGATTGAGGCATCCCACCTTCACCAACTCAACATCTTCCCTTCAACACTTAGATGTCGGCTCGGATCGGAGACCCCTGTTCGGATCAGGATGAGGCAGACCCGACCCGCTTCACATCAAATCCTCACAAGAGCATAAGGCCCTCAGGTTGGAAACTCCGGTTCAGATCGGATCCGAACCGATCCGACCCCCTTCGACCTGCTACCATGCATCAGCTTTGACCGATTCTCAGAGAGTAACCGCTCCTACTCTTCCGTATCGAGCTCCACCTGTCCTAGCACGATCTGAAGACCACTTCTCCACTACTTCCGAGATGGCCTCACCACCCTCCACGTGGCGCCTCCGAACCGGACCGCTCCAGGGCTATGCAAGGCTCCTCTACGCCTGTAAATACACCCTCACATGGCCATTTCAAGGGAATTTTTTGGGTGATTCCAACACTTGGCCTCCATTACAACCAAGCAAGGACATTGCTCATCACTATAACACGAGGAATTCGTGTATAAATTCATTCTTTAATCTCCTCTTCTTCATTGTAACACAAGGCTATTGTGTATAAACCGCAAACGAACAACATTGTAATAGCTTCTTAGGATTTAATAAACTATAAAGTGGACGTAGGCTTGGATTGAGCCGAACCACTATAAAAATCCCGTGTGTCTCCTCTTATTTTACTGCTTTTTCTGTAATTATTCTGTGATTGTGAGGTATTCGTATTGGATTTAGGTGCTAGTGCCAATTTTTGATCTAACATTTTGGCGCGCCAGGAAGGGGGGCACACGATACAACTTCTTCTACTAGCTTGAAAGGAAGCAGATTTATTGGCTATTGGATTAATGGCCAAACGAAAACTTCCGCGTCCTGAGGATGAAGGCACGAGAAACGAGGCAAGTCAGGGAGCTTCCTCTCATTAAAATCCATCAGCATACTTAACCAGAAAAGAGATGGATGGCATTCTTGCTGAATTGAGAACGCAAATGGCAAGGCAAGACAATCTCTTGCAGAAGCAACTGGAGACGATGGATGCATTCTTCGCTCGGATGGAAGGCAAGCCGAGCGGTGATACACAACTCTCTGAAAATAACATGGAATCAGCCCCAGCAGGAGCAACAAACCAGATCGGATCGGATCCGATCCGGATCATAGAGCGAATTCTGATCCGAACCGGGGGCATAGAGGGAACGAGGGGCGATCCCCCTCAGCAATCTGCAGTGACAACACTCAGTGTTTTGGATGGAAACACAGGCTCAGGTCGAGCACAACCTTCCTCCGCTCTGGTCCGAATGGACATTCAGCCACCCCCTCCAGCTCAGTGGCAACAGGAAACTGCTCGGAACAGAGGTCCAGAACCAGGTCGGATCGGAACACTTGACCCGAACCGTGGCCATTACCACGAACCTCCTCACTTCTCCGAGCCACAGCGGTGGGGGGGAACCTCCGAACCGAACTGTATGGTCCTCCATGCACCCCATACATTTCTAAACCCTTCTGGACACAACACTGGGGGCACCACTTCTGATCTTAGCAGCTTGCAACAGCTCTTTGAGGGCTACCGTCTCGCTAACCTCATTGAACGCCTCTCGAGAGGCCGCACTTATCAGAATGACATGGATGATGTCAATCACAATCCATTCACACAGGAAATCAGGAATTCCCGCAATCCTCCAGATTTCAAACTTCCACAACTGGAGCACTACAATGGCAGGACGGATCCTACCGTGCACCTGATGCGCTACAAATGACATATGGAAGTTCAATCGGCGTCGGAAAACGTCATGGCAAAGTGCTTCCCTCTCTTCTTGACTGATATTACTGCTATGTGGATTCGGCAGCTGGAATCTGAATCGATCAACCGTTGGAACATGTTGGTCGCTCGCTTTATTGAACAGTTTCGGGTCCACATCGCTCGACCCAAGAACGTCATGTCGCTTACTACTATCAAGCAGAGACCTAAAGAAACTCTGTGCTCATTTTTTGAATGGTTCAACGTTGCAGCAGCATCAGTTGAAAGACCTGAGCCATCTATGGTATTGATGGCGACAGTATCCGGCGTTCTAGACAACTCGGAGTTCAAAAAATGTTTATATCGAGATCCACCAAGGAATCTCAGCGAATTCCACCTTGAATCGGATAGGTTTCTGCGTGAAGAAGACGAGGCGTCCGAAAAGAAAATTCTCGATGTTAACATGCTCAAAGACGGAGAACCGTCTGATTCTGGTAAAGGCAAAGGGAAAGCTGCTATCAAGAATGACCGCAACGCTCAGCCCCGGAGAGGGCTAAGATATGAAAAGTACACCGAACTCAATTCAACCTTGACTGACATATACATGAACACAAACGGTGACATCTCCTATCCAAAGCCTCATAGGAGGGAGCCATCGCCAAGAGAACGCGATTCTAGAAAATACTGCATGTTTCATGATATAGACGGTCATGACACAAATGACTATAGACACTTGCGAGACTTGATTGAGGAACGGGTTAGACGTGAAGAGCTACCCGAGTATGTGAAATAACCAACAGCACCAACACCTGTGCTACCATCACCCGCTCCCCGGAGAGGGAATGACCCTGGATCGAGCTCTCGCGGGCTCATCATCAACTAATCTGGATGAGATCAACCTGGATTTCCTGCATTTCTTAGGATTTAAGATATGTTTCTTTGCTTTCTTTAGGTTTTCCGATTGGCTAAATCGGAGTACACACGTTCAGGGTTAGGATTTAGCTCCAAAGCGTGCTCTGCACTTGATAACAAACCAATCAGGATCTGCTTTGGTTTTGTACTTTGAATTGAATAAGGAGGACTTTCCGAGCATGGATTATGTTTGGCGATTTAAGTGTCTTGTCAGGTTGTGGCAGGATTCTCAATCTCAATTAAAGTATGGCTTATACTTATCTCGGACCCCTAGGCATGGATTATGCCTAGGGACAGACTGTCTTGTCAGGTTTTGGCAAGTATAGCTCTATCCCGACATGAGTATGGATTGTACTCACTAGGATGCTTAAATATGGATTATACTCCGTAACGACGAACGATTTTGTCAGGATTGGGCAAAGGAACTCAATAAAACTCGAGTATGGCTTATGCTCAGTTTCAACTTCCTGGTATGGCTTATACCCGGAAGGTTAGGTCCCCCGCCAGGTTTTGGCAGGATGATTTGAATGTCCCTTGAGTATGGTTTATGCTCAAACAAAAGCCCAAGCATGGTTTATGATCGAAAGTGTAATCAGTTTTGTCAGGATTTGACACACCTTTTTGCTCTCTTTTCTTCGCAGGTGTGGATTATACTTGCAGCTGGCAGGCTCGGGGTGGCCTTGGATTATCCAGAACAAATCTTCCTTCAACCATCAAGATATCTTCTAGGGGGCAAAATGTTGACCCGCTTTTTAGTAAAAACCGTCACACATGAACTCTCTGGTTAAAATACGCTCAAGTATTGGGAATATCGTCAGAAGACAGGAAGCGATTTGGTTGAAGTCGCGTCACAAACAAAGATTGGCCCGAAACTCCTATCATATGACCTCTTTTGAGCTCGAAAACAGCAATTACGGAACTAAACTTCGTAACTCTTGGCTCTCTGAATCAGCTTCGAATCGAGCTTACGCTTGGCTAAAACGGACTTACGGTTTGAAAGTTATGCCCGTTTCCGTGAACGCGTACAGAACTGGGAACATGGAATTTGGGATTGGCACAACCCTTTCAGATCGGATCATTCTAGGAGGATCGGATCGGATTGAGGCATCCCACCTTCACCAACTCAACATCTTCACTTCAACACTTAGATGTCGGCTCGGATCGGAGACCCCGGTTCAGATCAGGATGAGGCAGACCCGACCCACTTCACATCAAATCCTCACAAGAGCATAAGGCCCTCAGGTTGGAAACTCCGGTTCAGATCGGATCCAAACCGATCCGACCCCCTTCGACCTGCTACCACGCATCAGCTTTGACCGATTCTCAGATAGTAACCGCTCCTACTCTTCCGGATCGAGCTCCACCTGTCCTAGCACGATCTGAAGACCACTTCTCCACTACTTCCGAGATGGCCTCACCACCCTCCACGTGGCGGCTCCGAACCGGACCGCTCCAGGGCTATGCAAGGCTCCTCTACGCCTATAAATACACCCTCACATGACCATTTCAAGGGACTATTTGGGTGATTCCAACACTTGGCCTCCATTACAACCAAGCAAGGACATTGCTCATCACTTTAACACGAGGAATTCGTGTATAAATTCATTCTTTAATCTCCTCTTCTCCATTGTAACACAAGGCTATTGTGTATAAACTGCAAACAAACAGCATTGTAATAGCTTCTTAGGATTTAAGAAACTATAAAGTGGACGTAGGCTTGGATTGAGCCGAACCACTATAAAAATCCCGTGTGTCTCCTCTTATTTTACTGCTTTTTCTGTAATTATTCTGTGATTGTGAGGTATTCGTATTGGATTTGGGTGTTAGTGCCAATTTTTGGTCTAACATTTTGGCGCGCCAGGAAAGGGGGCACACGATACAACTTCTTCTACTAGCTTGAAAGGAAGCAGATTTATTGTCTATTGGATTAATGGCCAAACGAAAACTTCCCCGTCCTGAGGATGAAGGCACGAGAAACGAGGCAAGTCAGGGAGCTTCCTCTCATTAAAATCCATTAGCATACTTAACCAGAGAAGAGATGGATGGCGTTCTTGCTGAATTGAGAACGCAAATGGCAAGGCAAGACAATCTCTTGCAGAAGCAACAGGAGATGATGGATGCATTCTTCGCTCGGATGGAAGGCAGGCCGAGCGGTGATACACAACTCGCTGAAAATAACATGGAATCAGCCCCAGTAGGAGCAACAAACCGGATCAGATCGGATCTGGATCATAGAGCAAATTCCGACCCGAACCGGGGGCATGGAGGGAACAAGGGGCAATCCCCCTAAGCAATCTGCTGCGGCAACACTCAGTGTTTTGGATGGAAACACAGGCTCAGGTCAAGCACGACCTTCCTCCGCTATGGTCCGAATGGACATTCAACCACCCCCTCCAGCTCAATGGCAACAGGAAACTGCTCGGAACAAAGGCCCAGAACCAGGTCGGATCGGAACACTTGACCCGAACCGTGGCCATTACCACGAACCTACTCACTTCTCCGAGCCACAGCGGTGGGGGGGCACCTCCGAACCGAACCGGATGGTCCTCCATGCACCCCATACATTTCAAAACCCTTCTGGACACAACAATGGGGGCACCACTTCTGATCTTAGCAGCTTGCAACAGCTCTTTGAGGGCGACCGGCTCGCCAACCTCATTGAACGCCTCTCGAGAGGCCGCACTTATCAGAATGACATGGATGATGTCAATCACAATCCATTCACATAGGAAATCAGGAATTCCCGCAATCCTCCAGATTTCAAACTTCCACAACTGGAGCCCTACAACGGCAAGACGGATCCTACCATGCAACTGATGCGCTACAAATGACATATGGAAGTTCAATCGGCGTCGGAAAACGTCATGGCAAAGTGCTTCCCTCTCTTCTTGACTGATATTGCTGGTATGCGGATTCGGCAGCTGGAATCTGAATCGATCAACCGTTGGAACATGTTGGTCGCTCGCTTTATTGAACAGTTTCGGGTCCACATCGCTCGACCCAAGAATGTCATGTCGCTTACTACTATCATGCAGAGGCCTATAGAAACTCTACGCTCATTTTTGGAACAGTTCAACGTTGCAGCATCATCAGTTGATCGACCTGAGCCATCTTTAGTATTGATGGCGGCAGTATCCGGCATTCTAGACAACTCGGAGTTCAAAAAATCTTTATATTGAGATCCACCAAGGAATCTCAGCGAATTCTACCTTGAATCGGATAGGTTTCTGCGTGAAGAAGACGCGACGTCCGAAAAGAAAATTCTCGATGTTAACATGCTCAAAGACGGAGAACCGTCTGATTCTGGTAAAGGCAAAGGGAAAGATGCTGTCAAGAATGACCTCAACGCTCGGCCCCGGAGAGGGCCAAGATATGAAAAATACACCGAACTCAATTCAACCTTGACTGACATCTACGTGAACACAAACGGTGATGTCTCCTATCCAAAGCCTCCTAGGAGGGAGCCATCGCAAAGAGAACGCGATTCTGGAAAATACTGCATGTTTCATGATATGGACGGTCATGACACAAATGACTATAGACACTTGCGAGACTTGATTGAGGAACGGGTTAGACGTAGAGAGCTACCCGAGTACGTGAAACAACCAACAGCGCCAGCGCCTGCGCTACCACCACCCGCTCCCCGGAGAGGGAAAGACCCTGGATCGAGCTCTCGCGGGCTCATCATCAACTGATCTGGATGAGATCAGCCTGGATTTCCTGCATTTCTTAGGATTTAAGATATGTTTCTTTGCTTTCTTTAGGTTTTCCGATTGGCTAAATCGGAGTACACACGTTCAGGGTTAGGATTTAGCTCTAAAGCGTGCTCTGCACTTGATAACAAACCAATCAGGATTTGCTTTGGTTTTGTACTTTGAATTGAATAAGGAGGACTTTCCAAGCATGGATTATGTTTGGCTATTTAAGTGGCTTGTCAGGTTGTGGCAGGATTCTCAATCTCAATTAAAGTATGGCTTATAATTATCTCGGACCCTAGGCATGGATTATGCCTAGGGACAGACTGTCTTGTCAGGTTTTGGCAAGTATAGCTCTATCCCGACATGAGTATGGATTGTACTCACTTGGATGCTTAAATATGGATTATACTCCAAAACGACGAACGATCTTGTCAGGATTGGGCAAAGGAACTCAATAAAACTCGAGTATGGCTTATGCTCAGTTTGAACTTCCTGGTATGGCTTATACCCGGAAGGTTAGGTCCCTCGCCAGGTTTTGGCAGTATGATTCGAATGTCCCTTGAGTATGGTTTATGCTCAAACAAACGCCCAAGCATGGTTTATGCTCGAAAGTGTAATCAGTTTTGTCAGGATTTGACACACCTTTTTGCTCTCTTTTCTTCGCAGGTGTGGATTATACTTGCAGATGGCAGGCCCGACGTGGCCTTGGATTATCCAGAATACATCTTTCTTCAACCAGCAAGATATGTTCTGGGGGGCAAAATGTTGACCTGCTTTTTAGTAAAAACCGTCACACATGAACTCTCCGGTTAAAATACGCTCAAGTATTGGGAATATCGTCAGAAGACAGGAAGCGATTTTGTTGAAGTCGCGTCACAAACAAAGATTGGCCCGAAGCTCCTATCAGATGACCTCTTTTGGGCTCAAAAACAGCAATTACGAAGCTAATCTCTGTAATTCATGTAGCTCTCTGAATCAGCTTCGAATCGAGCTTTCGTTTGGCTAAAACGGACTTACGGTTTGAAAGTTATGCCCGTTTCCGTGAACGCATACAGAACTGGGAACTTGGAATTTGGGATTGGCACAACCCTTTCGGATCGGATCAGTCTAGGAGGATCGGATCGGATCGGATTGAGGCATCCCACCTTCACCAACTCAACATCTTCCCTTCAACACTTAGATGTCGGCTCAGATCGGAGACCCCGGTTCGGATGAGGATGAGATAGACCCGACCCGCTTCACATCAAATCCTCACAAGAGCATAAGGCCCTCAGGTTGGGAACTCCGGTTCAGATCGGATCCGAACCGATCTGACCCCCTTCGACCTGCTACCACGCATCAGCTTTGACCGATTCTCAGAGAGTAACCGCTCCTACTCTTCCGGATCGAGCTCCACCTGTCCTAGCACGATCTGAAGACCACTTCTCCACTACTTCCGACATGGTCTCACCACCCTCCACGTGGCGCCTCCGAACCAGACCGCTCCAGGGCTATGCAAGGCTCCTCTAGGCCTATAAATGCACCCTCACATGGCCATTTCAAAGGACTTTTTTGGGTGATTCCAACACTTGGCCTCCATTACAACCAAGCAAGGACATTGCTCATCACTTTAACACGAGGAATTCGTGTATAAATTCATTCTTTAATCTCCTCTTCTTCATTGTAACACAAGGCTATTGTGTATAAACCGCAAACAAACAGCATTGTAATAGCTTCTTAGGATTTAAGAAACTATAAAGTGGACGTAGGCTTGGATTGAGCCGAACCACTATAAAAATCCCGTGTGTCTCGTCTTATTTTACTGCTTTTTCTATAATTATTCTGTGATTGTGAGGTATTCGTATTGGATTTGGGTGTTAGTGCCAATTTTTGGTCTAACATTTTGGCGCGCCAGGAAGGGGGGCACACGATAAAACTTCTTCTACTAGCTTGAAAGGAAGCGGATTTATTGGCTATTGGATTAATGGCCAAACGAAAACTTCCCCGTCCAGAGGATGAAGGCACGAGAAACGAGGCAAGTCAGGGAGCTTCCTCTCATGAAAATCCATCAGCATACTTAACTAGAGAAGAGATGGATGGCATTCTTGCTGAATTGAGAACGCAAATGGCAAGGCAAGACAATCTCTTGCAGAAGCAACTGGAGATGATGGATGCATTCTTCGCTCTGATGGAAGGCAGACCGAGCGGTGATACACAACTCGCTAAAAATAACATGGAATCAGCCCCAGTAGTAGCAGCAAACCGGATAAGATCGGATCCGGATCATAGAGCGAATTCCGATCCGAACCGGGGACACGGAGAGAACAAGGGGCAATCCCCCTCAGCAATCTGCAGTGGCAACACTCAGTGTTTTGGATGGAAACACTGGCTCAGGTCGAGCACGACCTTCCTCCGCTCTAGTCCGAATGGACATTCAACCACCTCCTCTTGCTCAATGGCAAAAGGAAACTGCTCGGAACAGAGGCCCAGAACCAGGTCGAATCGGAACACTTGACCCGAACCGTGGCCATTACCACGAACCTCCTCACTTCTCCTAGCCACAACGGGGGGGCACCTCCGAACAGAACCGGATGGTCCTCCATGCACCCCATACATTTCTAAACCCTTCTGGACAAAAAACTGGGGGCACCACTTCTGATCTTAGCAGCTTGCAACAGCTCTTTGAGGGCTACCGGCTCGCCAACCTCATTGAACGCCTCTCGAGAGGCCGCACTTATCAGAATGACATGGATGATGTCAATCACTATCCATTCACACAGGAAATCAGGAATTCCCGCAACCCTCCAGATTTCAAACTTCCACAACTGGAGCCCTACAACGGCAGGGCGGATCCTACCGTGCACCGGATGCGCTACAAATGACATATGGAAGTTCAATCGGCGTCGGAAAACGTCATGGCAAAGTGATTCCCTCTCTTCTTGACTGATATTGCTGCTATGTGGATTCGGCAGCTGGAATTTGAATCGATCAACTGTTGGAACATGTTGGTCGCTCGCTTTATTGAACAGTTTCGGGTCCACATCGCTCGACCCAAGAATGTCATGTCGCTTACTACTATCAAGCAGAGGCCTAAAGAAACTCTGCGCTCATTTTTGGAACGGTTCAAATTTGCAGCAGCATCAGTTGAAAGACCTGAGCCATATATGGTATTTATGGCGGCAGTATCCGGCGTTCTAGACAACTCGGAGTTCAAAAAATCTTTATATCGAGATCCACCAAGGAATCTCAGCGAATTCTACCTTGAATCGGATAGGTTTCTGCGTGAAGAAGACGCGACATCCGAAAAGAAAATTCTCGACGTTAACATGCTCAAAGACAGAGAACCGTCTGATTCTAGTAAAGGCAAAGGGAAAGCTGCTATCAAGAATGACCGCAACGCTCAGCCCCGGAGAGGGCCAAGATAAGAAAAGTACACCGAACTCAATTCAACCTTGACTGACATCTACATGAACACAAACGGTGACGTCCCCTATCCAAAGCCTCCTAGGAGGGAGCCATCGCAAAGAGAACGCGATTCTGGAAAATACTGCATGTTTCATGATATGGACGGTCATGACACAAATGACTATAGACACTTGCGAGACTTGATTGAGGAACGGGTTAGACGTGAAGAGCTACCCGAGTATGTAAAACAACCAACAGCGCCAGCACCTGTGCTACCACCACCCGCTCCTAGAGAGGGAATGACCCTGGATCGAGCTCTATCGGGCTCATCATCAACTGATCTGGATGAGATCAGCCTGGATTTCCTGCATTTCTTAGGATTTAAGATATGTTTCTTTGCTTTCTTTAGGTTTTCCGATTGGCTAAATCGGAGTACACACGTTCAGGGTTAGGATTTAGCTCCAAAGCGTGCTCTGCACTCGATAACAAACCAATCAGGATTTGGTTTGGTTTTGTACTTTGAATTGAATAAGGAAGGACTTTCCGAGCATGGATTATGTTTGGCGATTTAAGTGTCTTGTCAGTTTGTGGTAGGATTCTCAATCTCAATTGAAGTACAGCTTATACTTATCTCGGACCCCTAGGCATGGATAATGCCTAGGGACAGACTGTCTTGTCCGGTTTTGGCAAGTATAGCTCTATCCCGACATGAGTATGGATTGTACTCACTAGGATGCTTAAATATGGATTATACACCGTAACGACGAACGATCTTGTCAGGATTGGGCAAAGGAACTCAATAAAACTCGAGTATGGCTTATGCTCAGTTTGAACTTCCAGGTATGGCTTATACCTGGAAGGTTAGGTCCCTTGCCAGGTTTTGGCAGGATGATTCGAACGTCCCTTGAGTATGGTTTATTCTCAAACAAACGCCCAAGCATGGTTTATCCTCTAAAGTATAATCAGTTTTGCCAGGATTTGACACACCTTTTTGCTCTGTTTTCTTCGCAGGTGTGGATTATACTTGCAGATGGCAGGCCCGGCGTGGCTTTGGATTATCCAGAACACATCTTCCTTCAACCAGCAAAATATGTTCTAGGGGGCAAAATGTTGACCCGCTTTTTAGGAAAAACCATCACACATGAACTCTCTGGATAAAATACGCTCAAGTATTAGGAATATCATCAGTAGACAGGAAGCGATTTGGTTGAAGTCGCGTCACAAACAAAGATTGGCCCGAAACTCCTATAAGATGACCTCTTTTGGGCTCGAAAACAGCAATTACGGAGCTGTGCTCAATAACTCTTGTAGCTCTCTAAATCAGCTTCGAATCGCGCTTTCGTTTGGCTAAAACGGACTTATGGTTTGAATATTATGCCCGTTTCCGTGAACGCGTACAGAACCGGGAACTTGGAATTTGGGATTGGCACAACCCTTTCGGATCGGATCAGTCTAGGAGGATCGGATTGGATTGAGGCATCCCACCTTCACCAAGTCAACATCTTCTCTTCAACACTTAGATGTCGGCTCGGATCGGAGACCCCGGTTCGGATCAGGATGAGGCAGACCCGACCCGCTTCACATCAAATCCTCATAAGAGCATAAGGCCCTCAGGTTGGAAACTCCGGTTCAGATCGTATCTGAACCGATCCGACCCCCTTCGACCTGCTACCACGCACCAGCTTTGACCGATTCTCAGAGAGTAACTGCTCCTACTCTTCCGGATCGAGCTCCACCTGTCCTAGCACGATCTGAAGACCACTTCTCCACTACTTCCGAGATGGCCTCACCACCCTCCACGTGGCGCCGCCGAACCGGACCGCTCCAGGGCTATGCAAGGCTCCTCTACGCCTATAAATACACCCTCACACGGCCATTTCAAGGGACTTTTTTGGGTGATTCCAACACTTGGCCTCCATTACAACCAAGCGAGGACATTGCTCATCACTTTAACACGAGGAATTCGTGTATAAATTCATTCTTTAATCTCCTCTTCTTCATTGTAACACAACGCTATTATGTATAAACCGCAAACAAACAGCATTGTAATAGCTTCTTACGATTTAAGAAACTATAAAGTGGATGTAGGCATGGATTGAGCCGAACCACTATAAAAATCCCGTGTGTCTCCTCTTATTTTACTGCTTTTTCTGTAATTATTCTGTGATTGTGAGGTATTCGTATTGGATTTGGGTGTTAGTGCCAATTTTTGGTCTAACATTTTGGCGCGCCAGGAAGGGGGGCACAAGATACAACTTCTTCTACTAGCTTGAAAGGAAGCGGATTTATTGGCTATTGGATTAATGGCCAAACGATAACTTCCTCGTCATGAGGATGAAGGCATGAGAAACGAGGCAAGTCAGGGAGCTTCCTCTCATGAAAACCCATCAGCATACTTAGCCAGAGAAGAGATGGATGGCGTTCTTGCTGAATTAAGAACACAAATGGAAAGCCAAGACAATCTCTTGCAGAAGCAACTAGAGATGATGGATGCATTCTTCACTCGGATGGAAGGCAGGCCGAGCGGTGATACACAACTCGCTGAAAATAGCATGGAATCAGCCCCAGCAGGAGCAGCAAACCGAATCGGATCGGATCCAATCCGGATCATAGAGCGAATTCCGATCTGAACCAGGGGCACGGAGGGAACAAGGGGCAATCCCCCTCAGCAATCTGCAGTGGCAACACTCAGTGTTTTGGATGGAAACACAGGCTTAGGTCAAGCACGACCTTCCTCCGCTCCGGTCCGAATGGACATTCAGCCACCCCCTCCAGCTCGATGGCAACAGGAAACTGCTCAGAACAGAGGCCCAGAACCAGGTCGGATCGGAACACTTGACCCGAACCGTGGCCATTACCATGAACCTCCTCACTTCTCCGAGCCACAGCAGGGGGGCACCTCCGAACCGAACCGGATGGTCCACCATGCACCCTATACATTTCCAACCCCTTCTGGACACAACGCTGGGGGCACCACTTCTGATCTTAGCAGCTTGCAACAACTCTTTGAGGGCGACCGGCTCACCAACCTCATTGAACGCCTCTCGAGAGGCCGTACTTATCAGAATGACATGGATGATGTCAATCACAATCCATTCACACAGGAAATCGGGAATTCCCGCAATCCTCCAGATTTCAAACTTCCACAACTAGAGCCCTACAACGGCAGGACGGATCCTACCTTGCACCTGATGCGCTACAAATGACATATGGAAGTTCAATCGACGTCGGAAAACGTCATGGAAAAGTGCTTCCCTCTCTTCTTGACCGATATTGCTACTATGTGGATTCGGCAGCTGGAATCTGAATCGATCAACCGTTGGAACATGTTGGTCGCTCGCTTTATTGAACACTTTCGGGTCCACATCGCTCGACCCAAGAATGTCATGTCGCTTACTACTATCAAGCAGAGGCCTAAAGATACTCGGCGCTCATTTTTGGAACGGTTCAACGTTGCAGCAGCATCAGTTGATCTACCTGAGCCATCTATCGTATTGATAGCGGCAGTATCTGGCGTTCTAGACAACTCGGAGTTCAAAAAATCTTTATATCGAGATCCACCAAGGAATCTCAGCGAATTCTACCTTGAATCGAATAGGTTTCTGCGTGAAGAAGACACGACGTTCGAAAAGAAAATTCTCGATGTTAACATACTCAAAGACGGAGAACCGTCTGATTCTGGTAAAGGCAAAGGGAAAGCTGCTGTCAAGAATGACCGCAACGCTCAGCCCCAGAGAGGGCCAAGATATGAAAACTTCACCGAACTCAATTCAACCTTGACTGACATCTACATGAACACAAACGGTGACGTCCCCTATCCAAAGCCTCCTAGGAGGGAGCCATCGCAAAGAGAACGCGATTCTGGAAAATACTGGATGTTTCATGATATGGACAGTCATGACACAAATGACTATAGACACTTGCGAGACTTGATTGAGGAATGGGTTAGACGTGAAGTGCTACCCGAGTATGTGAAACAACCAACAGCGCCAGCACCTGTGCTACCACCACCCGCTCACGGAGAGGGAATGACCCTGGATCGAGCTCTCGCGGGCTCATCATCAACTGATCTGGATGAGATCAGCCTGGATTTCCTGCATTTCTTAGGATTTAATATATGTTTCTTTGCTTTCTTTAGGTTTTCCGATTGGCTAAATCGGAGTACACACGTTCAGGGTTAGGATTTAGCTCCAAAGCGTGCTCTGCACTCGATAACAAACCAATCAGGATTTGGTTTGGTTTTGTACTTTGAATTGAATAAGGAAGGACTTTCCGTGCATGGATTATGTTTGGCGATTTAAGTGTCTTGTCAGTTTGTGGCAGGATTCTCAATCTCAATTGAAGTACGACTTATACTTATCTCGGACGCCTAGGCATGGATAATGCCTAGGGACAGACTGTCTTGTCAGGTTTTGGCAAGTATAGCTCTATCCCGACATTAGTATGGATTGTACTCACTAGGATCCTTAAATATGGATTATACTCCGTAACTACGAACGATCTTGTCAGGATTGGGCGAAGGAACTCAATAAAACTCGAGTATGGCTTATGCTCAGTCTGAACTTCCTGGTATGGCTTATACCCGGAAGGTTAGGTCCCTCGCCAGGTTTTGGCAGGATGATTCGAATGTCCCTTGAGTATGGTTTATGCTCAAACAAACGCCCAAGCATGGTTTATGCTCGAAAGTGTAATCAGTTTTGTCAGGATTTGCACACCTTTTTGCTCTCTTTTCTTCGCAGGTGTGGATTATACTTGCAGCTGGCAGGCCCGGCGTGGCCTTGGATTATCCAGAACACATCTTCCTTCAACCAGCGAGATATGTTCTAGGGGGCAAAATGTTGACCCGCTTTTTAGTAAAAACCGTCACACATGAACTCTCTGGTTAAAATACGCTCAAGTATTGGGAATATCGTCAGAAGACAGGAAGCGATTTGGTTGAAGTCGCATCACAAACAAAGATTGGCCCGAAACTCCAATCAGATGACCTATTTTGTGCCCGAAAACAGCAATTACGGAGCTTAGCTCCCTAACTCTTGTAGCTCTCTGAATCAACTTCGAATCGAGCTTTCGTTTGGCTAAAACGGACTTACGGTTTGAATGTTATGCCCGTTTCCGTGAACGCGTACAGAACCGGGAACTTGGAATTTGGGATTGGCACAACCCTTTCGGATCGGATCAGTCTAGGAGGATCGGATCGGATTGAGGCATCCCACCTTCACCAACTCAACATCTTCCCTTCAACACTTAGATGTTGGCTCGGATCGGAGACCTCGGTTCGGATCTGGATGAGGCAGACCCGACCCTCTTCACATCAAATCCTCATAAGAGCATAAGGCCCTCGGGTTGGAAACTCCGGTTCAGATCGGATCCGAATCGATCCGACCCCCTTCGACCTGCTACCACGCATCATCTTTGACTGATTCTCAGAGATTAACCGCTCCTACTCTTCCGGATTGAGCTCCACCTGTCCTAGCACGACCTGAAGACCACTTCTCCACTACTTCCGAGATGGCCTCACCACCCTCCATGTGGCGCCTCCGAATCGGACCGCTCCAGGGCTATGCAAGGCTCCTCTACGCTTATAAATACACCCTCAAATGGCCATTTCAAGGGACTTTTTTGGGTGATTCCAACACTTGGCCTCCATTACAACCAAGCAAGGACATTGCTCATCACTTTAACATGAGGAATTCGTGTATAAATTCATTCTTTAATCTCCTCTTCTTCATTGTAACACAAGGCTATTGTGTATAAACCGCAAACAAACAGCATTTTAATAGCTTCTTAGGATTTAAGAAACTATAAAGTGGACGTAAGCTTGGATTGAGCCGAACCACTATAAAAATCCCGTGTGTCTCCTCTTATTTTACTGCTTTTTCTATAATTATTCTGTGATTGTGAGGTATTCGTATTAGATTTGTGTGTTAGTGCCAATTTTTGGTCTAACATTTTGGCGCGCCAGGAAGGGGGGCACACGATACAACTTCTTCTACTAGCTTGAAAGGAAGCGGATTTATTTGCTATTGGATTAATGGCCAAACGAAAACTTCCCCGTCCTGAGGATGAAGTCATGAGAAACGAGGCAAGTCAGGGAGCTTCCTCTCATGAAAACCCATCAGCATACTTAACCAGAGAAGAGATGGATGGCGTTCTTGCTGAATTGAGAACGCAAATGGCAAGACAAGACAATCTCTTACAGAAGCAACTGGAGATGATGGATGCATTCTTCGCTCCGATGGAAGGCAGGCCAAGCGGTGATATATAACTCGCTGAAAATAACATGGAATCAGCCCCAGCAGGAGAAGCAAACCGGATCGGATCCGATCCAGATTATAGAGCGAATTCCGATCCGAACGGGGGGCACGGAGGGAACAAGGGGCAATCTCTGTTGTTTTCCGCTGTATAAAATATATGTGTTCATATCTGTCTTGTGTTTATCTGTGACTTATACTAAAAAAACCTCCACTGAAATTAGGGCATTCCCTTTGTGAGTGACCCTAACGAAGGTGGGGTGTTTCATAAATCCTAACCCTCAACGTGTGTACTCTGATTTAGCCAATCGGAAAACCTAAAGAAAGCAAAGAAACAAGAAACTGCTTGGAACAGAGGCCCAGAACCGGGTCGGATCGGAACACTTGACCCGAACCGTGGCCATTAATACGAACCTCCTCACTTCTCCGAGCCACAGAGGGGGGGGGCACCTCCTAACCGAACCGGATGGTCCTCCATGCACCCCATACATTTTCAAACCCTTCTGGACACAACGCTGGGGGCACCACTTCTGATCTTAGCAGCTTGCAACAGATCTTTGAGGGCGACCGGCTCACCAACCTCATTGAACGCCTCTCGAGAGGCCGCACTTATCAGAATGACATGGATGATGTCAATCACAATCCATTCACATAGGAAATCAGGAATTCCCGCAATCCTCTAGATTTCAAACTTCCACAACTGGAGCCTTACAATGGCAGGACGGATCCTACCGTGCACCTGATGCGCTACAAATGACATATGGAAGTTCAATCGACGTCGGAAAACGTCATGGAAAAGTGCTTCCCACTCTCCTTGACTGATATTGCTGCTATGTGGATTCGGCCGCTGGAATCTGAATGGATCAACCGTTGGAACATGTTGGTCGCTCGCTTTATTGAACTGTTTCGGGTCCACATCGCTCGACCCAAGAATGTCATGTCGCTTACTACTATCAAGCAGAGGCCTAAATAAACTCTGCGCTCATTTTTGGAACGGTTCAACGTTGCAGCAGCATCAGTTGATCGACCTGAGCCATCTATGGTATTGATGGCGGCAGTATCCGGCATTCTAGACAACTCGGAACTCAAAAAATCTTTATATCGAGATTCACCAAGGAATCTCAGCGATTTCTACCTTGAATCGGATAGGTTTCTGCGTGAAGAAGACACGACGTCCGAAAAGAAAATTCTCGATGTTAACATGCTCAAAGACAGAGAACCGTCTGATTCCGGTAAAGGCAAAGGGAAAGCTGCTGTCATGAATGACCGCAACGCTCAGCCCCGGAGAGGGCCAAGATATGAAAAGTACACCGAACTCAATTCAACCTTGACTGACATCTACGTGAACACAAACGGTGACGTCTCCTATCCAAAGCCTCATAGGAGGGAGCCATCGCAAAGAGAACGCTATTCTGGAAAATACTGCAAGTTTCATGATATGGACGGTCATGACACAAATGACTATAGACACTTGCGAGACTTGATTGAGGAACGGGTTAGACGTGGAGAGCTACCCGAGTATGTGAAACAACCAACAGCGCCAGCACCTGTGCTACCACCACCCGCTCCCCGGAGAGGGAATGACCCCGGATCGAGCTCTCGCGGGCTCATCATCAACTGATCTGGATGAGATTAGCCTGGATTTCCTACATTTCTTAGGATTTAAGATATGTTTCTTTGCTTTCTTTAGGTTTTCCGATTGGCTAAATTGTAGTACACACGTTCGGGGTTAGGATTTATGAAACACCCCACCTTCGTTAGGGTCACTCACAAAGGGAATGCCCTAATTTCAGTGGAGGTTTTTTAGTATAAGTCACAGATAAACACAAGACATATATGAACACATATATTTTATACAGCGGAAAACAACAAACTTTTATTTCACAAGATACGTGTTCATACAAAACATTTCCATAATTGTCTCATAATACTTCCATGGAACATTACATTCTCAATACTGTCTTGAGTATTAAAGAAGCATAAAACATAATTAAAGTAACAAAATCCCCATAGTGATAACCAAAGCCATGATCCAAGCGAAAGAGATCCAAAACATACATCTATGGTCTTGAAGCTTGCAAAGAGTCTGACTAAGATGGGTTGTTTCCTCCCTGTGGACCTGGGGGGGGGACGAAAGAAAAGAAGACGAAAAGAAAATAGGGTCAGACATAAAGCCTGAGTAAATCTAGTGACTCTTCAGTATGTGAATAAAGGAAAAGGGCATGATAGATATAAACTGAAAACAATAAAGTATCATAAGCTAAGGGAGTGTAGTCTAGAGTCGAATGTACTATCGCACCCACACTATATCTCTACATCTACTAGAATTTATTCTAACTGGCACCCCATGCTGAGGGTGAAGTGATCCTTTTTGATTTTCTAAAGATCGGTTCCTACACGCACATGTGTCTTACGGCTCCCCCAAGAAGTGTAGATACCTATGGTGGCTGCCCCGACACAATTTCTAGCTGGCATAGGTGATACTACTGGTGCCCCCAGTGCCCTGTTTGTCTGCTCCGGAGTGTGTGCACGCCCGCACCCCGTTAGAACCCACACTGTGCACCAAACATTACCGTTATTGACCGCTTACAATCAGCCCAGTAATCGTGCCCCACCCTGCCTAGTTTCAGGGTATCATGATACCTAATTTGGGTTACTGCTGAAACAGGTCCCACGTTACCAGGGTTTTCTAGTCAAACATGTTAAGTGGTTAAGTGTCTGTACTTAACTAACCTCACCCATCAATTCTTGTTAACATGTTGAATTTGGTTAAGTGTTTTCATTTGACTTAACCCTACCATCTGTCCTTAGCCTCTTAAAGCACCGACCACTCACATTAGACAGTTATTTCTATGGTTACTGGATGTGCCAGTTGGTTCCGGGCAGGTTTACACCATAGCTCAGTCTAACCTCGGGTCCTTATTGGGCTAAATGCTTAACCACCCACATTGGATAGGTATTGTTGTGACTACTGGACAGCCGGGCGGGTCCGGGCAGATTTACGTCACAACTCAATCCAACCTCGGATTAAGCATATCGTATTTTCTAAATTTACATATGTAATCATTTCTCAATTTTATATGTAAATGTCATGTCCTTTATTCTTGGGTATAATAATTCATACCGCTTAAATGTCACAGTCGTTGGCATGTGCTAAACATGCCAACATATACATTTTCATGTTTTACACCCAACGCTATTACCCCCGTTTGTACATTCGCAACGTTATAACAAATGTTGGGCTCGACACAATTCGGCCTAACTTTATAAACATGTGAAAAGGGGAAATCAAAAACATGTAATACTTTACAATACAAAAGGGTGTGTGGCGCATGAACTTGCAATTTAGCGATTCAACTAACGTAAGCAATAGGTCGAGTGAACTTGCAAATTTAGATAGGCATATAACTAAAGAGGTGTCATATGAAATGGCATAGTTTTGGTTTATACAAACTTGGGTTTAAACATGTTCAACTTGGCATAATGTCAATCACAAAACTAGCATGTTGTATATTCACCAAAATGTCCAATTTTAACATCTAAACATATACCCTATTTCAACATGAACTTGCATAGTCTATGCATCCCAAACTATACTTGACATGGGTCCAAATTATACTTGCAATGAACATAAGATGAACACATAATCTTTTAGGTTACATAGGCATAAAGGTCTCAATCTAGAACATGTTACATAAGTCTAAATTTTAGACTTAAAAGATGTATATAGTCCATACTATCGATGTAAACATAAAGGAATCAAATTCTAGTTCTTGTCACAAACTTGCAATTGCTATGTTTTTCATATACAAATGTCCAATGGCCTTGCATCAAATCAACTTATGCCACAAATATCAATACACAAATCATGACAGAATCATTACAATACACAGAATTCACATCGTTATAACAATACAACTCTATTTTCGTTTACATCGAATCACGTCACAGTTTCTATTCATATTCTGAAAGATCACTATACTTACAACGAGTGATGAATTCTTGTTTTCTGATTTCTGTTATTCTGATTTGGAGATGCTCTCCTTTGGGTAGAAAAGTTGCGTTGAATGATTTGATTTAAGCTTTAGTTTTCTTCTTAAATTGATTCGTCTCTAAGCTCCTCTCTCTTGACGGCTACGCTCAATTCCTTCCCGGCAGCATGACGACTCCTTTCTTATTTTTTTTTGTGAATTTCAGTTGAGACTTAGGGTGTATTTATAGAGTTTTAAATTGTTTTGAGCCGTCAAATGAAGACAGGAGGAATCCAGACCATACAAAGTTCAAAGAGCCAATCAAGAGGCGACATGTCAGCCCTAATGACACACCGAGCCATAGAGATTCGAGCCAGACCCAGCCAGGCAGGTCGACCAGGCAGGTCGACACCCAAGTCGACACCATGGTCGACCTGGGGTGACCAGGTCGACACCATGGTCGACCCAATGGTCGACCTGGTCACTGGGCGGGAATTTTCCCGCCCAGCCCAGTTTGAGTCTGTTTTCGAATTTGAATTTTTGAACTGAGCTGTTTTGAATTTTAAATTTGATTCTGAAACTTCCGAACGTCATAACTCCTTCATACGGAGTCTGATTCACGCAAACTCGGACTCTATCTCAAGCAGAATTTCAAGACGAACGCAACAGCGTAACCCGTTTCCCTTAATTCTTTCATTAGAATTAATTACATTTTAATTTATAGAATTTACGGGGTGTTACATTCTCCCCCTCTTAAAAGGATTTCGTCCCCGAAATCTTCAGGTTAGGAAGAATGTATATCCTATCATCCAATCATCCATCTACTCAACCAACAAACACAGGTGTCCATTGTCCTTAAAGACTTCTAATGTTTTATGACCATATGCAAAGTGTGTGTACATGTCCTTATCTAATGCAGAAATCAGGCGGTCTACTGATTCTGTTGACCTCCTTAATGCGAATCATGTAAGTGTCATGAATCCATTATGTATGCAAATTTTTCCTACTCATAATTCTACATGAGTGCTCAACTATTCATACAAATGCGATAACCATATGATAACATATCAAGTTTCAACCATGTACAAATGAGAATACATATATGCATATGCAAATATGAAGTGATTGAGCCGATCCAAAACCTAGGATGTGTGTGTATATGCATCCACGAGCAACCACTAGCAATCACTTGCAACCACTTGCAGCCATCATCCATAACATGTTTTCAAATACATGTTTGCATCCATTTGTTTTCTACCTAAGGATTTAGGAAAAAAAGGACTGAGGAGATATACCTAAAAAGATAGATAAAGCATAACTTAAGGAAAAAGAGAGATCAAAGGTGTACCCTCAAAAAGAAAAGGGTAGGCAACGCGTATTCTGTCCTCAGTTTCCCAAGTCGCGTCTTCCTCGGCGTCGCTCCATTGAACTTTGACGAGCTTGACTTCGCGATTGCGTAGCTTTTTCACTTCAGTTCCTAAGATGCGAGTTGGAACTCTCCTTATAGTTGCTTCACATTCCACTTCGGCTTCTTCTAGAATGCTAGGATCCACCACTTTCGCAGACTCATGTAAACACTTCCGAAGGTGAGAAACATGAAAGACGTTGTGAACTCCGACCAGTCTCTCGGGTAGCTCTAGTCTATAGGCCATCTTTCCAACCTTCTTGATGATAGGAAACGACCCTACAAATCTGGGTGCTAGCTTCCCAGTGGATCCAAAGCGAACTACTTTCCTTAAAGGAGATACCTTAAGGAAAACCCTGTCGCCAACCTCAAACTCAAGGTCGGTCCTTCTCTTATCTGCGTAAGATTTTTTCCTGTCTTGGGTTGTCTTCATCCTTCTCTGTATCAAGTCTACTTTCTCCGAAGTCTCTCGAATCATGTCTGGCCCAAGTCTAAGTTTATCTGTAGAATCCCACCAACAAGTTGGCGATTTGCACGGTCTTCCATACAATGCCTCGAAGGGCGCCATACCGATGGTGGCTTGGTAGCTGTTGTTGTAGGCGAATTCTACCAAAGGAAGATGATCCTCCCATGTCCCTCCAAAGTCAAGAATGCAAAGTCTCAAAAGATCCTCTAAAACTCTATTCACCCTATCCGTCTGGCCATCGGTTTGGGGGTGATAGGTCGTGCTTAAACATAACTGTGTGCCCACAGCTTCTTGCGAACTCCGCCAAAACTTGCTTGTGAAGATAGGGTCTCGGTCACTAACAATGCTGGAGGGTATCCCATGGAGTCGAACTATTTCCTTGAGATAAAGAGATGCTAGAGATGAGGCAGTCCTTCTACTTTTAACGGGTATAAAGTGGGCGCTTTTAGTAAGCCTATCCACTATTACCCAGATGCTAGTATTGCCTCTTCTTGACCTAGGCAGTCCATCAATGAAGTTCATTAAAATGCTATCCCACTTCCATTGTGGGACCTCTAGGGGGTGAAGCAGTCCTCCAGGCTTTTTCTGTTCCGCCTTGACCTGTTGGCATATTATACATTTAGAAACAAAATTTGCCACATCCTTCTTCATGTCGCTCCAAAAGAAAACTCTCTTTATGTCCTTGTACATTTTATCTCCGCCTGGGTGTATTGTCATCTTGGAATGATGTGCCTCCTCGAGGACCTTCTTTACCAACTCCCTTGTTTGTGGGACGCATAGTCTTCCATCGCGTCTCAGCCAGCCTTTATCATCGATAGAGTACCTATTGAGGTGACTGGAAGTCTCACCCCTAATAAGTTTATCAAGCACTTCTACTAGCTGAGGGTCTTCACGTTGTGTAGTCCCTATTGAGTCCACGAGAGTAGGGCGTACTTCTAGAGATGCTAACAAACCCGGTACAAAATCGGAGGAGGGCCTAAAGTTAAAACTGACTATATACTCCAAGCTTTTCCTTTCTACAAAGAGCGGGCTTAGGATCAGTTTCTTTTAGCTCAACGCGTCTGCCACTACGTTGCCTTTGCCGGGAGTATAGGAAATTTCAAAATCATACAAGGCAAGAAACTCCATCCACCTTTGCTGCCTCAAGTTAAGATCCTTTTGCGAGAAGAGATATTTCAATGATTTATGGTCAGTGTATAATTCGAACTTCTCACCTAGGAGATAATGGCGCCAAGACTTAAGTGCAAAGACGATGGCGGCCAACTCAAGATCGTGGTTTGGGTAGTTCATTTCATGAACTTTCAGTTGCCTTCCACCATAAGCTACTACCCTTCCTTCTTATATTAGAACGGCGCCTAGTCCCGTTCCACATGCATCTGTGTATACTGTGAACAATTTGCTTCCGTTAGGCAGAGTTAGAACTGGGGCTGTTGTAAGAGCCCTTTTTAGTCGTTGGAAAGCAATGTCGCAGTCCAAATCCCAAGCAAATGCTAGATTCTTTCTTGTTAGCCTTGTGAGTGGGGCTGAGATTTTCGTGAAATCCCTAATGAATTTTCGGTAGAAACCGGCTAGCCCAAGAAAGATTCGGACTTCGGTTGCATTTCTTGGTGTCTTCCAATCTTGCACTGCCACTACTTTCGCGGGGTCCACATCCAACCCTTCTTTGGACACTATATGCCCAAGAAATCTTACTTCTTTTCTCCAAAAGTGGCACTTGGAGAATTTGGCTTTTAGCTGATGAACTCGAAGAGTTTCCATGATTTCTTTCAGATGCTGAGCATGTTCTTCCTCATTCTTTGAGAAGATCAAGATGTCGTCTACGAAGACCACCATGAATTTATTGAGGAATTCTCTGAATACCCTGCTCATTAGGTCTACGAAATAAGCAGGTGCGTTTGTCAAGCTGAAAGGCATGACAAGCCACTCGAAGAAACCGTCTGGGGTTCTGAACGTCGTTTTATCAATGATATCTTCAGCTACTCTTAGCTGATGGAACTCAGTTGCCAGATCAAGTTGGGAGAAAACCGATGCACCTACAAGCTGATCAAACAAATCGTCGATTCGGGGAAGAGGGTGCCTATTTTTCTTGGTCAATTTGTTCAACTCCCTATAGTCGACGCAAAGGCGAAGCGAACCGTCCGCTTTGGTTGCGAACACCACTGGAGCACCCCATTATGAAATGCTCCGTCTAATGAACCCCTTTTCGAGAAGTTCTTTAACCTGTTTACTGAGCTCCTTTCTCTCCTTTGGAGCCATGTGTCTGATAGGTAAAGCTACAGGCTTTGCGTTATCCACAAGATATATGCGGAAGTCTATTTCCCGCCTCGGAGGTAAGCCTTTCACCTCCTCAAAGACATCCGGATATTCCCGGACTACTCTAACTGATGTAAATTCTCATCAGAAGCATCAAGCGACTCTAGATAACTGAGCATAACAACATTCAAGGGATTATAAGAAATTTCTAGAGTGTTACCAAGCCGAGTCAAGAGTCTAACTACTCTTTTCTCACAATCAAGAATGGCACCATTACTGGATAACCAGTCCATGCCTAAGATCAAACCATATCCCGAGAATCCCAAAACAAAGGCATTGCAACTAAACTCAATGCTGATAATAGAGATTTTCAAACCCCAAACAAACCATTGACAAGTAAGTGGAGCCCCCAATTGGATTTGAAACTACTAAGGGATCCTCTACCATACTAGTGTCTAGATGCAGAGATTCTACTAAAGCAGATGAAATAAAGGAGTGTGATGCTCCAGAATCAAAAAGTGTGCGAACTGGATGATCATAAAGATAGACTACACTTTCTACAGAAATATTACTACCTCGTTCCTGTGGAGGTGCCACTAGTGCATGAACCTGACCCCCTGAAGTGGATCCGGCTTTCTGTCCCTGCCCTTTCTTCTTTGTGCAGTCCTTAGCTTGGTGCCCCATCTCCCCGCAATGGAAGAAACCACCCATCTTCACCTTCTTCTTTCGGCAGTCTTTCTCTATGTGTCCAACTATGCCACAGAAATTGCATTTTCTCCTCTCATGGGACTTTTTGTTCTTCCCTCCTTTCTTGAAGTTTTTTTTCTTAGGCTACAAACCCTCTTTATTTTCTTCCACTTTAGTCTCTTTCTTGCCGTTGTCTTCCTCGTGTAGCAACGCCATGTCCACCAAGCTTTCATAAGCTGCTCCCGTGGATACATGGGTCATAGCAAGGCTGTGTGGAGGCTCATTCAAACCTTTGACGAAGCGAAGCGCCTTCTTGTGTTGGGTGTTTACTAAGTCTAGCCCAAATCTGGCCAGCTGATTAAATTGATTGACGTACTCCCTGATCGTCATGCTCCCCTTTTTCAGAGTTAGGAACTTCTCCATTTGCAGGCTTCTCTCAGCTTGGGAAAGGAATTTCATCTCAAATCTTGTCCTGAAATCTTCCCATGTTTCTACTGCCCTCTAAGCATTAGTGATCTCCCACCAATAGGAGGCTTCATCTTTAAGCAACCATACTGCTAGCTGTATCTTTTGCCTGTCATCAACTCCGAATATGACAAATAGATCCTCGGTCTCCTTTAGCCAGTTTCTTGTTCCTACAAAGGATTCTGTCCCATGAAAGTCTTTTCAACCCATATCCTTGAAGTCTCTACATGTTTTTGCGAAGGCATTTCCACGAGGAGGAGCAGGAGGTGGAGGAGGAACCGCTGCCACTGGAGGAGGAATGTCCGCTGGGCCCGCTCCATTGGCCATAGCTTCAAAGTACCTCCTAAACCAGCCGGGTATTGTACTCCTTCAGGAAGGTTAAGGCCTCCAGACATGTTGAAACAGAAAGGAAAGATTCAAAACGAAGGATAGAGAGATAGTGTACATGGCTTCGGGGGATTATGCCTTTTAAAATATAACAATTTTTCAAAAAAAAATGCTTCTTTAAACTTTCTTTTGAAAACAATTTTCAAAAACTTTTATCTTATCTGGTAAACCTATGCTCTGATACCAAGTGAAACACCCCACCTTTGTTAGGGTCATTCACAAAGGGAATGCCCTAATTTCAGTGGAGGTTTTTAAGTATAAGTCACAGATAAACACAAGACAGATATGAACACATATATTTTAAACAGCGGAAAACAACAGCCTTTTATTTCACAAGATACGTGTTCATACAAAACATTTCGATAATTATCTCATAATACTTCCAAGAAACATTACATTCTCAATACTGTCTTGATTATTAAAGAAGCATAAAACATAATTAAAGTAACAAAATCCCCATAGTGATAACCAAAGCCATGATCCAAGCGAAAGAGATCCAAAACATAAATCTACGATCTTGAAGCTTGCAAAGAGTCTGACTAAGCTGGGTTGTTTCCTCCCTGTGGACCTGGGGGGGAAACGAAAGAAAAGAAGACAAAAAGAAAATAGGGTCAGACATAAAGCCTGAGTAAATCTAGTGACTCTTCAGTATGTGAATAAAGGAAAAGGGCATGATAGATATAAACTGAAAACAGTAAAGTATCATAAGCTAAGGGAGTGTAGTCTAGAGTCGAATGTAATATCGCACCCACACTATATCTCTGCATCTACTAGAATTTATTCTAACTGGCACCGCATGCTGAGGGTGAAGTGATCCTTTTTGATTTTCTAAAGATCGGCTCCTACACACACATGTGTCTTACGGCTCCCCCAAGAAGTGTAGATACCTATGCTGGTCCCACCATGGGGTGTATCAAGACCCATGGTGGCGGCCCCGACATAATTTCTAGCTGGCATAGGTGATACTACTAGTGCCCCCAGTGCCCTGTTTGTCTGCTCCGGAGTGTGTGCACGCCCGCACCCCGTTAGAACCCACACTGTGCACCAAACATTGCCGTTATTGACCGCTTACAATCAGCCTAGTAATCGTGCCCCACCCTGCCTAGTGTCAGGGTATCATGATACCTAATTTGGGTTACTGCTGAAACGGGTCCCACGTTACCAGAGTTTTCTAGTCAAACATGTTAAGTGGTTAAGTATTTGTACTTACCTAACCTCACCCATCAATTCTTGTTAACATGTTGAATTTGGTTAAGTGTTTTCAGTTGACTTAACCCTACCATCTGTCCTTAGCCTCTTAAAGCAACGACCACTCACATTAGACAGTTATTGCTACGGTTACTGGATGTGCCGGTTGTTTCCGGGCAGGTTTACACCATAGCTCAGTCTAACCTCGGGTCCTTATTGGGCTAAATGCTTAACCACCCACATTGGATAGGTATTGTTGTGACTACTCGACAGCCGAGCGTGTCCGGGCAGATTTACGTCACAACTCAATCCAACCTCGGATTAAGCATATCGTATTTTCTAAATTTACATATGTAATCATTTCTCAATTTTATATGTAAATGTCATGTCCTTTATTCTTGGGTATAATAATTCATACCGCTTAAATGTCACAGTCGTTGGCCTGTGCCAAATATGCCAACATATACATTTTCTTGTTTTACACCCAACGCTATTACCCCGTTTGTACGTTCGCAACGTTATAACAAATGTTGGGCTCGACAAAATTCGGCCCAACTTTATAAACATGTGAAAAGGGGAAATCAAGAACATGTAATACTTTACAATACAAAAGGGTGTGTGGCGCATGAACTTGAAATTTAGCGATTCAACTAACAAAAGCAATATGTCGAGTGAACTTGCAAATTTAGATAGACATATAACTAAAGAGGTGTCATATGAAATGGCATAGTTTTGGTTTATACAAACTTGGGTTTAAACATGTTCAACTTGGCATAATGTCAATCACAAAACTAGCATGTTGTATATTCACCAAAATGTCCAATTTTAACATCTAAACATATACCCTATTTCAACATGAACTTGCATAGTCTATGCATCCCAAACTATACTTGACATAGGTCCAAATTATACTTGCAATGAACATAAGATGAACACATAAGCTTTTAGGTTACATAGGCATAAAGGTCTCAATCTAGAACATGTTACATAAGTCTAAATTTTAGACTTAAAGGATGTATATAGTCCATACTATCGATGTAAACATAAAGGAATCAAATCCTAGTTCTTGCCACAAACTTGCAATTGCTATGTTTTTCCTATACAAATGTCCAATGGCCTTGCATCAAATCAACTTATGCCACAAATATCAATACACAAATCATGACAGAATCATTACAATACACAGAATTCACATCGTTATAACAATACAGTTCTATTTTCATTTACATTGATTCACGTCACAATTTCTATTCATATTCTGAAAGATCACTATACTTACAATGAGTGATGAATTCTTGTTTTTTGATTTTTGTTATTCTGATTTGGAGATGCTCTCCTTTGGGTAGCAAAGTTGCGTTGAATGATTTGATTTAAGCTTTAGTTTTCTTCTTAAATTGATTCGTCTCTAAGCTCCTCTCTCTTGACGGCTACGCTCAATTCCTTCCAGGCAGCATGACGACTCCTTTCTTTTTTTTTTGGTGTGAATTTCAGTTGAGACTTAGGGTGTATTTATAGAGTTTTAAATTGTTTTAAGCAGTCAGATTAAGACAGGAGGAATCCAGACCATACAAAGTTCAAAGAGCCAATCAAGAGGCGACATGTCAGCCCTAATGACACACCGAGCCACAGAGATTCGAGCCAGAGCCAGACCCAGCCAGCCAGGTCGACCAGGCAGGTCGACTGGCAGGTCGACACCCAGGTCGACACCATGGTCGACCTGGGGTGACCAGGTCGACACCATGGTCGACCCTATGGTCGACCTGGTCACTGGGCAGGAATTTTCCCGCCTAGCCCAGTTTGAGTCTGTTTTCGAATTTTTGAACTGAGCTGTTTTGAATTTTAAATTTGATTCTGAAACTTCCTAAGGTCATAACTCCTTCATACGGAGTCCGATTCACGCAAATTCGGAATCTATCACAAGCAGAATTTCGAGACGAACGCAATGGCGTAACCCGTTTCCCTTTATTCTTTCATTAGAATTAATTTCATTTTAATTTATAGAATTTACTGGGTGTTACAATTTAGCTCCAAAGCGTGCTCTGCACTCGATAACAAACCAATCAGGATTTGCATTGGTTTTGTACTTTGAATTGAATAAGGAAGGACTTTCCGAGCATGGATTATGCTTGGCGATTTAAGTGTCTTATCAGGTTGTGGAAGGATTCCCAATCTCAATTAAAGTATGGCTTATACTTATCTCGGACCCCTAGGCATGGATTATGCCTAAGGACAGACTGTCTTGTCAGGTTTTGGCAAGTATAGCTCTATCCCGACATGAGTATGGATTGTACTCACTAGGATGCTTAAATATGGATTATACTCCGTAACGACGAACGATCTTGTCAGGATTGGGCAAAGGAACTCAATAAAACTCGAGTATGGCTTATGCTCAGTTTGAACTTCCTGGTATGGCTTATACCCGGAAGGTTAGGTCGACCCAAGAATGTCATGTCGCTTACTACTATCAAGCAGAGGCCTAAAGAAACTCTGTGCTCATTTTTGGAATGGTTCAACGTTGCAGCAGCATCAGTTGATCGACCTGAGCCATCTATGGTATTGATGGCGGCAGTATCCGGCGTTCTAGACAACTCGGAGTTCAAAAAATCTTTATATCGAGATCCACCAAGGATTCTCAGCGAATTCTACCTTGAATCGGATAGGTTTTTGCGAGAAGAAGACGCGACGTACGAAAAGAAAATTCTCGATGTTAACATGCTCAAAGACGGAGAACCGTCTAATTCTGGTAAAGGCAAAGGGAAAGTTGCTGTCAAAAATGACCGCAACGCTCAGCCCCGGAGAAGGCCAAGATATGAAAAGTACACCGAACTCAATTCAACCTTGACTGACATCTACGTGAACACAAACGGTGACGTCTCCTATCCAAAGCCTCCTAGGAGGGAGCCATCGCAAAGAGAACGCGATTCTGGAAAATACTGCATGTTTCATGATATGGACGGTCATGACACAAATGACTATAGACACTTGCGAGACTTGATTGAGGAACGGGTTATACGTGGAGAGCTACCGAGTATGTGAAACAACCAACAGCACCAGCACCTGTGCTACCACCACCCGCTCCCCGGAGAGGGAATGACCCTGGATCGAGCTCTCGCGGGCTCATCATCAACTGATCTGGATGAAATCAGCCAGGATTTCCTGCATTTCTTAGGATTTAAGATATATTCCTTTACTTTCTTTAGGTTTTCCGATTAGCTAAATCGGAGTACACACGTTCAGGGTTAGGATTTAGCTCCAAAGCGTGCTCTGCACTCGATAACAAACCAACCAGAAAAAGCTTTGGTTTTGTACTTTGAATTGAATAAGGAAGGACTTTCCGAGCATGGATTATGTTTGGCGATTTAAGTGTCTTGTCAGGTTGTGGCAGGATTCTCAATCTCAATTAAAGTATGGCTTATACTTATCTCGGACCCCTAGGCATGGATTATGCCTAGGGACAGACTGTCTTGTCAGGTTTTGGCAAGTATAGCTCTATCCCGACATGAGTATGGATTGTACTCACTAGGATGCTTAAATATGGATTATACTCCGTAACGATGAACGATCTTGTCAGGATTGGGCAAAGGAACTCAATAAAACTCGAGTATGGCTTATGCTCAGTTTGAACTTCCTGGTATGGCTTATACCCGGAAAGTTAGGTCCCTCGCCAGGTTTTGGCAGGATGATTCGAAGGCCCCTTGAGTATGGTTTATGCTCAAACAAACGCCCAAGCATGGTTTATGCTCGAAAGTGTAATCAGTTTTATCAGGATTTGACACACATTTTTGCTCTCTTTGCTTCGCAGGTGTGGATTATACTTGCAGCTGGCAGGCCCGGCGTGGCCTTGGATTATCCAGAACACATCTTCCTTCAACCATCAAGATATGTTCTGGGGGGCAAAATGTTGTCCCACTTTTTAGTAAAAACCGTCACCCATGAACTCTCTGGTTAAAATACGCTCAAGTATTGGGAATATCGTCAGAAGACAGGAAACGATTTGGTTGAAGTCGCGTCACAAACAAAGATTGGCCTGAAACTCCTAGCAGATGACCTCTTTTGGGCCCGAAAACAGCAATTACATAGATGAGCTCGGTAATTCTTGTAGCTCTCTGAATTAGATTCGAATCGAGCTTTCGTTTGGCTAAAATGGACTTACGGTTTGAAAGTTATGCCCGTTTCCGTGAACACGTACAGAACCGGGAACTTGGAATTTGGGATTGGCACAACCATTTCGGATCGGATCAGTCTAGGAGGATCGGATCGGATTGAGGCACCCCACCTTCACCAACTCAACATCTTCCCTTCAACACTTAGATGTCAGCTCGGATCGGAGACCCCGGTTCGGATCAGGATGAGGCAGACCCGACCCGCTTCACATCAAATCCTCACATGAGCATAAGGCCCTCAGGTTGGAAACTCCGGTTCGGATCGGATCCGAACCGATCCAACCCCCTTCAACCTGCTACCACGTATCAGCTTTGACTGATTCTCAGAGAGTAACCGCTCCTACTCTTCCGGATCGAGCTCCACCTGTCTAGCACGATCTGAAGACCACTTCTCCACTAAATCCGAGATGGCCACACCACCCTCCACGTGCCGCCTCCGAACCGGACCGCTCCAGGGCTATGCAAGGCTCCTCTACGCCTATAAATACACCCTCACAAGGCCATTTCAAGGGACTTTTTTTGGTGATTCCAACACTTGGCCTCCATTACAACCAAGCAAGGACATTGCTCATCACTTTAACACGAGGAATTCGTGTATAAATTCATTCTATAATCTCCTCTTCTGCATTGTAACACAAGGCTATTGTGTATAAACCGCAAACAAACAGCATTGTAATAGCTTCTTAGGATTTAAGAAACTATAAAGTGGACGTAGGCTTGGATTGAGCCGAACCACTATAAAATTCCCGTGTGTATCCCCTTATTTTACTGCTTTTTCTGTAATTATTCTGTGATCGTTAGGTATTCGTATTGGATTTGGGTGTTAGAGCCAATTTTTGGTCTAACATTTTGGCGTGCCAGGAAGGAGGGCACACGATACAACTTCTTCTACTAGCTTTAAAGGAAGTGGATTTATTGGTTATTGGATTAATGGCCAAACGAAAACTTCCCCGTCCTGAGGATGAAGGCACGAGAAACGAGGCAAGTCAGGGAGCTTCCTCTCATGAAAATCCATCAGCATACTTAACCAGAGAAGAGATGGATGGCGTTCTTGCTGAATTGAGAACGCAAACGGTAAGGCAAGACAATCTCTTGCAGAAGCAACAGGAGATGATGGATGCATTCTTCGCTCGGATGGAAGGCAGGCCGAGCTGTGATACACAACTCGCTGAAAATATCATGGAATTAGCCCCAGCAGGAGCAGCAAACTGGATCGGATCGGATCCGATCCGGATAACAGAGAGAATTCCGATCCGAACCGGGGGCACGGAGGGAACAAGGGGCAATCCCCCTCAGCAATCTGCAGCGGCAACACTCGGTGTTTTGGATGGAAACACAGGCACAGGTCGAGCACGAACTTCCTCCGCTCCGGTTCGAATGGACATTCAGCCACCCCCTCCAGCTCAATGGCAACAGGAAACTGCTCGGAACAGAGGCCCAGAACCAGGTCGGATCGGAACACTGGACCCGAACCGTGGCCATTACCACGAACCTCCTCAATTCTCCGAGCCACGGCGGGGGGGGCACCTCCGAACCGAACCGGATGGTCCTCCATGCAACCCATACATTTCCAAACCCTTCTGGACACAAAGCTGGGGGCACCACTTCTGATTTTAGCAGCTTGCAACAACTTTATGAGGGCGACCGGCTCGCCAACCTCATTGAACGCCTCTCGAGAGGCCGCACTTATCAGAATGACATGGATGATATCAATCACAATCCACTCACACAGGAAATCAGGAATTCCTGCAATCCTCCAGATTTCAAACTTCCACAACTGGAGCCTGACAACGGCAGGACGGATCCTACCGTGCACCTGATGCGCTACAAATGACATATGGAAGTTCAATCGGCATCAGAAAACATCATGGCAAAGTGCTTCCCTCTCTTCTTGACTGATATTGCTGCTATGTGGATTCGGCAGCTGGAATCTGAATCTATCAACAGTTTGAACATGTTGGTCGCTCGCTTTATTGAACAGTTTCGGGTCCACATCGCTCGACCCAAGAATGTCATGTCGCTTACTACTATGAAGCAGAGGCCAAAAGAAACTCTGCGCTCATTTTTGGAGCGGTTCAACGTTGCAGCAGCATCAGTTGATCGACCTGAGCCATCTATGGTATTGATGACGGCAGTATCCAGCGTTCTAGACAACTCGGAGTTCAAAAAATCTTTATATCGAGATCCACCAAGGAATCTCAGCGAATTCTACCTTGAATTGGATAGGTTTCTGCGTGAAGAAGACGCGACGTCCGAAAAGAAAATTCTCGATGTTAACATGCTCAAAGATGGAGAACGTTTGATTCTGGTAAAGGCAAAGGGAAAGCTGCTGTCAAGAATGAACGCAACGCTCAGCCCCGGAGAGGGCCAAGATATGAAAAGTACACTGAACTCAATTCAACCTTGAATGACATCTATGTGAACACAAAAGGTGACGTCTCCTATCCAAAGCCTCCTAGGAGGGAGCCATCGCAAAGAGAACGCGATTCTGGAAAATACTGCATGTTTCATGATATGGACGGTCATGACACAAATGACTATAGACACTTGCGAGACTTGATTGACGAATGGGTTAGACGTGGAGAGCTACCTGAGTATGTGAAACAGCCAACAGCGCCAACACCTATGCTACCACCACCCGCTCCCCGGATAGGGAATGACCCTAGATCGAGCTCTCGCGGGCTCATCATCAACTGATCTGGATGAGATCAGCCTGGATTTCCTGCATTTCTTAGGATTTAAGATATGTTTCTTTGCTTTCTTTAGGTTTTCCGATTGGCTAAATCGGAGTACACACGTTCAGGGTTAGGATTTAGCTCCAAAGCGTGCTCTGCACTCGATAACAAACCAATCAGGATTTACTTTGGTTTTGTACTTTGAATTGAATAAGGAAGGACTTTCCGAGCATGGATTATGTTTGGCGATTTAAGTGTCTTGTCAGGTTGTGGCAGGATTCTCAAACTCAATTAAAGTATTGCTTATACTTATCTCGGACCCCTAGGCATGGATTATGCCTAGGGACAGACTGTCTTGTCAGGTTTTGGCAAATATAGCTCTATCCCGACATGAGTATGGATTGTACTCACTAGGATGCTTAAATATAGATTATACTCCGTAACGACGAACGATCTTGTCAGGATTGGGCAAAGGAACTCAATAAAACTCGAGTATGGCTTATGCTCAGTTTGAACATCCTGGTATGGCTTATACCCGGAAGGTTAGGTCCCTCGCCAGGTTTTGGCAGGATTATTCGAACGTCCCTTGAGTATGGTTTATGCTCAAAAAAACGCCCAAGCATGGTGTATGCTCAAAAGTGTAATATTTTTGTCAAGATTTGACACACCATTTTTCTCTCTTTTCTTTGCAGGTATGGATTATACTTGCAGCTGGCAGGCCCGGCGTGGCCTTGGATTATCCAAAACACATCTTCCTTCAACCAGCAAGATATGTTCTAGGGGCAAAATGTTGACCCGCTTTTTAGTAAAAACCGTCACACATGAACTCTCTGGTTAAAATACGCCCAAGTATTGGGAATATCGTCAGAAGACAGGAAGCGATTTGGTTGAAGTCGCGTCACAAACAAAGATTGGCCCGAAACTCCTATCAGATGACCTCTTTTGGGCCCGAAAACAGCAATTATGGAGCTGAGCTTGATAACTCTTGTAGCTTTCTAAATCAGCTTCAAATCGAGCTTTCATTTGGCTAAAACGGACTTACGGTTTGAAAGTTATGCCCGTTTCCGTGAACGCGTACAGAACCGGGAACTTGGAATTTGGGATTGGCACAACCCTTTCGGATCGGATCAGTCTAGGATGATCGGATCGGATTGGGGCATCCCACCTTCACCAACTCAACATCTTCCCTTCAACACTTAGATGTCGGCTCGGATCGGAGACCCGGGTTCGGATCAGGATGAGGCAGACCCGACATGCTTCACATCAATTCCTCACAAGAGCATAAGGCCCTCAGGTTGGAAACTCCGGTTCGGATCGGATCCGAACCGATCCGACCCCCTTCGACCTGCTACCACGCATCAGCTTTGACCGATTCTCAGAGAGTAACCGCTCCTACTCTTCCGGATCGAGCTCCACCTGTCCCAGCACGATCTGAAGACCACTTCTCCACTACTTCCGAGATGGCCTCACCACCCTCCACGTGGCGCCTTCGAACCGGACCACTCCAGGGCTATGCAAGGCTCCTCTACTCCTATAAATACACCCTCACATGGCCATTTAAAGGGAATTTATTGGGTGATTCCAACACTTGGCCTCCATTACAATCAAGCAAGGACATTGCTCATCACTTTAACACGAGGAATTCGTGTATAAATTCATTCTTTAATCTCCTCTTCTTCATTGTAACACAAGGCTATTGTGTATAAACCGCAAACAAACAGCATTGTAATAGATTCTTAGGATTTAAGAAACTATAAAGTGGACGTAGGCTTGGATTGAGCCGAACCACTATAAAAATCCCGTGTGTCTCCTCTTATTTCTTTTTCTGTAATTATTCTGTGATTGTGAGGTATTCGTATTGGATTTGGGTGTTAGTGCCAATTTTTGGTCTAACATTTTGGCGCACCAGGAAGGAGGGCACATGATACAACTTCTTCTACTAGCTTAAAAGGAAGCGGATTTATTGGCTATTGGATTAATGGCCAAACGAAAACTTCCCCGTCCTAAGGATGAAGGCACGAGAAACGAGGCAAGTCAGGGAGCTTCCTCTCATGAAAATCCATCAGCATACTTAACCAGAGAAGAGATGGATGGCGTTCTTGCTGAATTGAGAACGCAAATGGCAAGGCAAGACAATCTCTTGCAGAAGCAACAGGAGATGATGGATGCATTCTTCGCACGGATGGAAGGCAGGCCGAGCTGTGATACACAACTCGCTGAAAATAACATGGAATCAGCCCCAGCAGGAGCAGCAAACTGGATCGGATCGGATCCGATCCGGATCACAGAGCGAATTCTGATCCGAACCGGGGGCACGGATGGAACAAGGGGCAATCCCCCTCAGCAATCTGCAGCGGCAACACTCAGTGTTTTTGATGGAAACATAGGCTCAGGTCGAGCACGACCTTCCTCCGCTCCGGTCCGAATGGACATTCAGCCACCCCCTCCAGCTCAATGGCAATAGGAAACTGCTCGGAACAGAGGCCCAGAACCGAGTCGGATCGGAACACTTGACCCGAACCGTGGCCATTACCACGAACCTCCTCACCTCTCCGAGCCACAGCGGGGGGCACCACCGAACCGAACTGGGGTGGTCCTCCATGCACCCCATACATTTCCAAACACTTCTGGACACAACGCTGGGGGCACCACTTCTGATCTTAGCAGCTTGCAACAGCTCTTTGAGGGCGACCGACTCGCCAACCTCATTGAACGCCTCTCGAGATGCCGCACTTATCAGTATGACATGGATGATGTCAATCTCAATCCATTCACACAGTAAATCAGGAATTCTCGCAATCCTCCAGATTTCAAACTTCCACAACTGGAGCCCTACAACGGCAGGACGGATCCTACCGTGCACCCGATGCGCTACAAATGTCATATGGAAGTTCAATCGGCGTCGGAAAACGTCATGGCAAAGTGCTTCCCTCTCTTCTTGACTGATATTGCTGCTATGTGGATTCGGTAGCTGGAATCTGAATCGATCAACAATTGGAACATGTTGGTCGCTCGCTTTATTGAACAGTTTCGGGTCCACATCGCTCGACCCAAGAATGTCATGTCGCTTACTACTATCAAGCAGAGGCCTAAAGAAACTCTGCGCTCATTTTTGGAACGGTTCAACGTTGCAGCAGCATCAATTGATCGACCTGAGCCATCTATGGTATTGATGGCGGCAGTATCCGGCGTTCTAGACAACTCGGAGTTCAAAAAATCTTTATATCGAGATCCACCAAGGAATCTCAACGAATTCAACCTTGAATCGGATAGGTTTCTGCGTGAGGAAGACGCGACGTCCGAAAAGAAAATTCTCGATGTTAACATGCTCAAAGACGGAGAACCGTCTGATTCTGGTAAAGGCAAAGGGAAAGATGCTGTCAAGAATGACCGCAACGCTCAGCCACGGAGAGGGCCAAGATATGAACAGTACACCGAACTCAATTCAACCTTGACTGACATCTACGTGAAAACAAACGGTGACGTCTCCTATCCAAAGCCTCCTAGGAGGGAGCCATCGTAAAGAGAACGCGATTCTGGAAAAAACTGCATGTTTCATGATATGGACGGTCATGACACAAATGACTATAGACACTTGCGAGACTTGATTGAGGAACGGGTTAGACGTGGAGAGCTACCCGAGTATGTGAAACAACCAACAGCGCCAGCGCCTGTGCTACCACCACCCGCTCCCCGGAGAGGGAATGACCCTGGATCGAGCTCTCGCGGGCTCATCATCAACTGATCTGGATGAGATCAGCCTGGATTTCCTACATTTCTTAGGATTTAAGATATGTTTCTTTGCTTTCTTTAGGTTTTCCGATTGGCTAAATCGGAGTACACATGTTCAGGGTTAGGATTTAGCTCCAAAGCGTGCTATGCACTCGATAACAAACCAACCAGAAAAAGCTTTGGTTTTGTACTTTGAATTGAATAAGGAAGGACTTTCCGAGCATGGATTATGTTTGGCGATTTAAGTGTCTTGTCAGGTTGTGGCAGGATTCTCAATCTCAATTAAAGTATGGCTTATACTTATCTCGGACCCCTAGGCATGGATTATGCCTAGGGACAGACTGTCTTGTCAGGTTTTGACAAGTATAGCTCTATCCCGACATGAGTATGGATTGTACTCACTAGGATGCTTAAATATGGATTATACTCCATAACGACGAACGATCTTGTCAAGATTGGGCAAAGGAACTCAATAAAACTCGAGTATGTCTTATGCTCAGTTTGAACTTCCTGGTATGGCTTATACCCGGAAGGTTAGGTCCCTCGCCAGGTTTTGGCAGGATGATTCGAACGTCCCTTGAGTATGTTTTATGCTCAAACAAACGCCCAAGCATGGTTTATAGTCGAAAGTGTAATCAGTTTTTTAAGGATTTGACACACCTTTTTGCTCTCTTTTCTTCGCAGGTGTGGATTATACTTGCAGCTGGCAGGCCCGGCGTGGCCTTGGATTATCCAGAACACATCTTCCTTCAACCAGCAAGATATGTTCTGGAGGGCAAAATGTTGACCCGCTTTTTAGTAAAAACCGTCACACATGAACTCTCTTGTTAAAATACGCTCAAGTAGTGGGAATATCGTCAGAAGACAGGAAGCGATTTGGTTGAAGTCGCGTCACAAAAAAAGATTGGCCCGAAACTCCTATCACATGACCTCTTTTGGGCCCGAAAACAGCAATTACGAAGCTCAGCTCATTAACTCTTGTAGCATTCTGAATCAGCTTCGAATCGAGCTTTCGTTTGGATAAAATGGACTTACAGTTTGAAAGTTATGCCCGTTTCCGTGAACACGTACAGAACCGGGAACTTGGAATTTGGGATTGGCACAACCATTTCGGATCGGATCAGTCTAGGAGGATCGGATCGGATTGAGGCATCCCACCTTCACCAACTCAACATCTTCCCTTCAACACTTAGATGTCGGCTCGGATCGGAGACCCCGGTTCGAATCAGGATGAGGCAGACCCGACCCGCTTTACATCAAATCCTCACAAGAGCATAAGGCCCTCAGGTTGGAAACTCCGGTTCGGATCGGATCCGAACCGATCCGACCCCCTTCGACCTGCTACCATGCATCAGCTTTGACCGATTCTCAGAGAGTAACTGCTCCTACTCTTCCGGATCGAGCTCCACCTGTCCTAGAACGATCTGAAGACCACTTCTCCACTACTTCCGAGATGGCCTCACCACCCTCCATGTGGCGCCTCCGAACCGGACCGCTACAGGGCTATGCAAGGCTCCTCTACGCCTATAAATACACCCTCATATGGCCATTTCAAGGGACTTTTTTGGGTGATTCCAACACTTGGCCTCCATTACAACCAAGCAAGAACATTGCTCATCACTTTAACACGAGGAATTCGTGTATAAATTCATTCTTTAATCTCCTCTTCTTCATTGTAACACAAGGATATTGTGTATAAACCGTGATCAAACAGCATTGTAATAGCTTCTTAGGATTTAAGAAACTATAAAGTGGACGTAGGCTTGGATTGAGACGAACCAGTATAAAAATCCCGTGTGTCTCCTCTTATTTTACTGCTTTTTCTGTAATTATTCTGTGATTGTGAGGTATTCGTATTGGATTTGGGTGTTAGTGCCAATTTTTGGTCTAACATTTTTGCACGCCAGGAAGGAGGGCAGACGATACAACTTCTTCTACTAGCTTAAAAGGAAGCGGATTTATTGGCTATTGGATTAATGGCCAAATGAAAACTTCCCCGTCCTGAGGATGAAGGCATGAGAAACGAGGCAAGTCAGGGAGCTTCCTCTCATGTAAATACATCAGCATACTTAACCAGAGAAGAGATGGATGGCGTTCTTGCTGAATTGAGAATGCAAATGGCAAGGCAAGACAATCTCTTGTTAAAGCAACAGGAGATGATGGATGCATTCTTCACTCGGATGGAAGGCAGGCCGAGCTGTGATACACAACTCGCTGAAAATAACATGGAATTAGCCCCAGTAGGAGCAGCAAACTGGATCGGATCGGATCGGATCCGATCCGGATCACAGAGCGAATTCCGATCCGAACCGGGGGCATGGAGGGAACAAGGGGCAATCCCCCTCAGCAATCTGCACCGGCAGCACTCAGTGTTTTGGATGGAAACACTGGCTTAGGTCGAGCACGACCTTCCTCCGCTCCGGTCCCAATGGACATTCAGCCACCCCCTCCAGCTCAATGGAAATAGGAAACTGCTCGGAACAGAGGCCCAGAACCGGGTCGGATCGGAACACTTGACTCGAACCGTGGCCATTACCACGAACCTCCTCACTTCTCCGAGCCACAACGGGGGGGACCACCGAACCGAACCGGATGGTACTCCATGCACCCCATACATTTCCAAACCCTTCTGGACACAACGCTGGGGGCACCACTTCTGATCTTAGCAGCTTGCAACAGCTCTTTGAGGGCGACCGGCTTGCCAACCTCATTGAATGCCTCTCGAGAGGCCGCACTTATCAGAATGGCATGGATGATGTCAATCACAATCCATTCACACAGGAAATCAGGAATTCCCGCAATCCTCCAGATTTCAAACATCCACCACTGGAGCCCTACAACGGCAGGACGGATCCTACCGTGCACCTGATGCGCTACAAATGACATATGGAAGTTCAATCGGCGTCCGAAAACGTCATGGCAAAGTGCTTCCCTCTCTTCTTGACTGATATTGCTGTATGTGGATTCGGCAGCTGGAATCTGAATCGATCAACAGTTGGAACATGTTGGTCGCTCGCTTTATTGAACAGTTTCGGGTCCACATCGCTCGACCCAAGAATGTCATGTCGCTTACTACTATCAAGCAGAGGCCTATAGAAACTCTGCGCTCATTTTTGGAACAGTTCAACGTTGCAGCAGCATCAGTTGATCGACCTGAGCCATCTACGGTATTGATGGCGGCAGTATCTGGCGTTCTAGACAACTCGGAGTTCAAAAAATCTTTATATCGAGATCCACCAAGGAATCTCAGCGAATTCTACCTTGAATCGGAAAGGTTTCTGTGTGAAGAAGACGCGACGTCCGAAAAGAAAATTCTCGATGTTAACATGCTCAAAGACGGAGAACCGTCTTATTCTGGTAAAGGCAAAGGGAAAGCTGCTGTCAAGAATGACCGCAACGCTCAGCCCCGGAGAGGGCCAAGATATGAAAAGTACACCGAACTCAATCCAACCTTGACTGACATCTACGTGAACACAAACGGTGACGTCTCCTATCCAAAGCCTCCTAGGAGTGAGCCATCGCAAAGAGAACGCGATTCTGGAAAATGCTGCATGTTTCATGATATGGACGGTCATGACCCAAATGACTACAGACACTTGCGAGACTTGATTGAGGAACGGGTTAGACGTGGAGAGCTACCCGAGTATGTGAAACAACCAACAACGCCAGCGCCTGCGCTACCACCACCCGCTCCCCGGAGAGGGAATGACCCTGGATCGAGCTCTCGCGGGCTCATCATCAACTGATCTGGATGAGATCATCCTGGATTTCCTGCATTTCTTAGGATTTAAGATATGTTTCTTTGCTTTCTTTAGGTTTTCCGATTGGCTAAATCGGAGTACACACGTTCAGGGTTAGGATTTAGCTCCAAAGCGTGCTCTGCACTCGATAACAAACCAATCAGGATTTGCTTTGGTTTTGTACTTTGAATTGAATAAGGAAGGACTTTCCGAGCATGGATTATGTTTGGCGATTTAAGTGTCTTGTCAGGTTGTGGCAGGAATCTCAATCTCAATTAAAGTATGGCATATACTTATCTCAGACCCCTAGGCATTGATTATGCCTAGGGAAAGACTGTCTTGTTAGGTTTTGGCAAGTTTAGCTCTATCCCGACATGAGTATGGATTGTACTCACTAGGATGCTTAAATATGGATTATACTCCGTAACGACGAACGATCTTGTCAGGATTGGGCAAAGGAACTCAATAAAACTCGAGTATGGCTTATGCTCAGTTTGAACTTCCTGGTATGGCTTATACCCGGAAGGTTAGGTCCCTCGCCATGTTTTGGCAGGATGATTCAAACGTCCCTTGAGTATGGTTTATGCTCAAACAAACGCCCAAGCATGGTTTATGCTCGAATGTGTAATCAGTTTTGTCAGGATTTGACACACCTTTTTGCTCTCTTTTCTTCGTAGGTGTGGATTGTACTTGCAGCTGGCAGGCCCGGTGTAGCCTTGGATTATCCAGAACACATCTTCCTTCAACCAGCAAGATATGTTCTGGGGGGCAAAATGTTGACCCGCTTTTTAGTAAAAACGGTCACACATGAATTCTCTGGTTAAAATACGCTCAAGTATTGGGAATATCGTCAGAAGACAGGAAGCGATTTGGTTGAAGTCGCGTCACAACCAAAGATTGGCCCGAAACTCCTATCAGATGACCTCTTTTGGGCCCGAAAACAGCAATTACGAAGTTGAGCTTGATAACTCTTGTAGCTCTCTGAATCAGCTTCGAATCGAACTTTCGTTTGGCTAAAACGGACTTACGGTTTGAAAGTTATGCCCGTTTCCGTGAACGCATACAGAACCGAGAACTTGGAATTTGGGATTGGCACAACCCTTTCGGATCGGATCGGATTGAGGCATCCCACCTTCACCAACTCAACATCTTCCCTTCAACACTTAGATGTCGGCTCGCATCAAAGACCCCGGTTCAGATCAGGATGAGGCAGACCCGACCCGCTTCACATCAAATCCTCATAAGAGCATAAGGCCCTCAGGTTGGAAACTCCGGTTCGGATCCGAACCGATCTGACCCCCTTCGACCTTCTACCATGCATCAGCTTTGACCGATTCTCAGAGAGTAACCGCTCCTACTCTTCCGGATCGAGCTCCACCTGTCCTAGCACGATCTGAAGACCACTTCTCCACTACTTCCGAGATGGCCTCACCACCCACCACATGGCGCCTCCGAACCGGACCGCTCCAGGGCTATGCAAGGTTCCTCTACGCCAATAAATACACCCTCACATGGCCATTTCAAGGGACCTTTTTGGGTGATTCCAACACTTGGCCTCCATTACAACCAAGCAAGGACATTGCTCATCACTTTAACACGAGGAATTCATGTATAAATTCATTCTTTAATCTCCTCTTCTTCATTGTAACACAAGGCTATTGTGTATAAACCGCAAACAAACAGCATTGTAATAGCTTCTTAGGATTTAAGAAACTATAAAGTGGACGTAGGCTTGGATTGAGCCGAACCACTATAAAAATCCCGTGTGTCTCCTCTTATTTTACTGCTTTTTCTGTAATTATTCTGTGATTGTTAGGTATTCGTATTGGATTTGGGTGTTAGTGCCAATTTTTGGTCTAACATTTTGGCACGCCAGGAAGGAGGGCACACGATACAACTTCATCTACTAGCTTAAAAGGAAGCGGATTTATTGACTATTGGATTAATGGCCAAATGAAAACTTCCCCGTCCTGAGGATGAAGGCACGAGAAACGAGGCAAGTTAGGGAGCTTCCTCTCATGAAAATCCATCAGCATACTTAACCAGAGAAGAGATGGATGGAGTTCTTGCTGAATTGAGAACGCAAATGGCAAGGCAAGACAATCTCTTGCAGAAGCAACAGGAGATGATGGATGCATTCTTCGCTCGGATGGAAGGCAGGCTGAGCTGTGATACAGAACTCACTGAAAATAACATGGAATCAGCCCCAGCAGGAGCAACAAACTGGATCGGATTGGATCCGATCCGGATTACTGAGCGAATTCCGATCCGAACCGGGAGCACGGAGGGAACAAGGGGCAATCCCCCTCAGCAATCTGCAGCGGCAACACTCAGTGTTTTGTATGGAAACACAGGCTCAGGTCGAGCACGACCTTCCTCCGCTCCGGTCCGAATGGACATTCAGCCACCCCCTCCAGCTCAATGGCAACAGGAAACTGCTTGGAACAGAGGCCCAGAACCGGGTCGGATCGGAGCACTTGACCCAAATCGTGGCCATTACCACGAACCTCCTCACTTCTCCGAGCCACAGCGGGGGGCACCTCCGAACCGAACCGGATGGTCCTCCATGCACCCTATACATTTCCAAACCCTTCTGGACACAACGTTAGGGGCACCACTTCTGATCTTAGCAGCTTGCAACAGCTCTTTGAGGGCGACCGGCTCGCCAACCTCATTGAAACAATCTCATTGCGAGACTTGATTGAGGAACGGGTTAGATGTGGAGAGCTACCCGAGTACGTGAAACAACCAACAGCGCCAGCACCTGTGCTACCACCACCCGCTCCCCGGAGAGGGAATGACCCTGGATCGAGCTCTCGCAGGCTCATCATCAACTGATCTGGATGAGATCAGCCTGGATTTCCTGCATTTCTTAGGATTTAAGATATGTTTCTTTGATTTCTTTAGGTTTTCCGAATGGCTAAATCGGAGTACACACGTTCAGGGTTAGGATTTAGATCCAAAGCATGCTCTGCACTCGATAATAAACCAATCAGGATTTGCTTTGGTTTTGTACTTTGAATTGAATTAGGAAAGACTTTCCGAGCATGGATTATGTTTGGCGATTTAAGTGTCTTGTCAGGTTGTGGCAGGATTCTCAATCTCAATTAAAGTATGGCTTATACTTATCTCGGACCCCTAGGCATGGATTATGCCTAGGGACAGACTGTCTTGTCAGGTTTTGGCAAGTATAGCTCTATCCCGACATGAGTATGGATTGTACTCACTAGGATGCTTTAATATGGATTATACTCCGTAACGACGAACGATCTTGTCAGGATTGGGCAAAGGAACTTAATAAAACTCGAGTATGGCTTATGCTCAGTTTGAACTTCCTGGTATGGCTTATACCCGAAAGGTTAGGTCCCTCGCCAGGTTTTGGCAGGATGATTCGAACGTCCCTTGAGCATGGTTTATGCTCAAACAAACGCCCAAGCATGGTTTATGCTCGAAAGTGTAATCAGTTTTGTCAGGATTTGACACACCTTTTTGCTCTCTTTTCTTCGCAGGTGTGGATTATACTTGCAGCTGGCAGGCCCGGCGTGGCCTTGGATTATCCAGAACACATCTTCCTTCAACCAGCAAGATATGTTCTGGAAGGCAAAATGTTGACCCGTTTTTTAGTAAAAACCATCACACATGAACTCTCTGGTTAAAATACGCTCAAGTATTGGGAATATCGTCAGAAGACAGGAAGCGATTTGGTTGAAGTCGCGTCACAAACAAAGATTGGCCCGAAACTCCTATCAGATGACCTCTTTTGGGCCCAAAAACAGCAACTACGGAGCTGAGCTCGGTAACTCTTGTAGATCTCTGAATCAACTTCAAATCGAACTTTCGTTTGGCTAAAACTGACTTACGGTTTGAAAGTTATGCCTGTTTCCGTGAACGCGTACAGAACTGGGAACTTGGAATTTGGGATTGGCACAACCCTTTCGGATCGGATCAGTCTAGGAGGATCGGATCGGATTGAGGCATCCCACCTTCACCAACTCAACATCTTCCCTTCAACACTTAGATGTCGGCTTGGATCGGAGACCCCGGTTCGGATCAGGAAGAGGCAGACCCGACCCGCTTCACATCAAATCCTCACAAGAGCATAAGGCCCTCAGGTTGGAAACTCTGGTTTGGATCCGAACCGATCCGACCCCTTCGACCTACTACCACGCATCAGCTTTGACCGATTCTCAGAGAGTAACCGCTCCTACTCTTCCGGATCAAGCTCCACCTGTCCAAGCACGATCTGAAGACCACTTCTCCACTACTTCCGAGATGGCCTCACCACCCTCCACGTGGCGCCTCCGAACCGGACCGCTTCCGGGCTATGCAAGGCTCCTCTACGCCTATAAATACGCCCTCACATGGCCATTTCAAGGGACTTTTTTGGGTGATTCCAACACTTGGCCTCCATTACAACCAAGCAAGGACATTGCTCATCACTTTAACACGAGGAATTCGTGTATAAATTCATTCTTTAATCTCCTCTTCTTCATTGTAACACAAGGCTTTTGTGTATAAACCGCAAACAAACAGCATTGTAATAGCTTCTTAGGATTTAAGAAACTATAAAGTGGACGTAGGCTTGGATTGAGCCGAACCACTATAAAAATCTCGTGTGTCTCCTCTTATTTTACTGCTTTTTTTGTAATTATTCTGTGATTGTTAGGAATTCGTATTGGATTTGGGTGTTAGTGCCAATTTTTGGTCTAACATTTTGGCGTGCCAGGAAAGAGGGCACACAATACCACTTCTTCTATTAGCTTAATAGGAAGCGGTTTTATTGGCTATTGGATTAATGGCCAAACGAAAACTTCCCCACCCTGAGGATTAAGGCAAGAGAAATGAGGCAAGTCAGGGAGCTTCCTCTCATGAAAATCCATCAGCATACTTAACCAGAGAAGAGATGGATGGCGTTCTTGCTGAATTGAGAACGCAAATGGCAAGGCAAGACAATCTCTTGCAGAAGCAACAGGAGATGATGGATGCATTCTTCGCTCGGATGGAAGGCAGGCCGAGCTGTGATACACAACTCGTTGAAAATAACATGGAATCAACCCCACCAGGAGCCGCAAACTGGATCAGATCGGATCCGATCCGGATCACAGAGCGAATTCCGATCCGAACCGGGGGCACGGAGGGAACAAGGGACAATCCCCCTCGGTAATCTACAGCGGCAACACTCAGTGTTTTGGATGGAAACATAGGCTCAGGTCGAGCACGACCTTCCTCCACTCCGGTCTGAATGGACATTAATCCACCCCCTCCAGCTCAATGGCAACAGGAAACTGCTCGGAACAGAGGCCCAGAACCGGGTCGGATCGGAACACTTGACCTAAACCGTGGCCATTACCACAAACCTCCTCACTTCTCCGAGCCACAACGGGGGGCACCTCCGAACCGAACCGGATTGTCCTCCATGCACCCCCATACATTTCCAAACCCTTCTGGACAAAACGCTGGGGGCACCACTTCTGATCTTAGCAGCTTGCAACAGCTCTTTGAGGGCGACCGGCTCGCCAACCTCATTGAACGCCTCTCGAGAGGCCGCAATTATCAGAATGACATGGTAGATGTCAATCACAATCCATTCACACAGGAAATCAGGAATTCCCACAATCTTCTAGATTTCAAACTTCCACAATTGGAGCCCTACAACGGTAGGATGGATCCTACCGTGCACCTGATGCGCTACAAATGACATATGGAAGTTCAATCAGCGTCGTAAAACGTCATGGCAAAGTGCTTCCCTCTCTTCTTGACTGATATTGTTGCTATGTGGATTCGGCAGCTGGAATCTGAATCGATCAACAGTTGGAACATGTTGGTCGCTCGATTTATTGAACAGTTTCGGGTCCACATCGCTCGTGTAACACCCCGTAATTTTATAACATTAAAATTCACAAATTAAAGTATACTTAATTTTTAGAAAGGAATTAAGTGAAATGGGTTGCGCAGAGAAATATATATATATTGATATATATATATATATAAAATAAATAAATATGTGAAAAAGTTCAAAACAGCGAATTGGGAGTGGATATAACCGAACCGGCCCATTTTTGAGGTCGACCCGAGCCTCGCTGGGTCGACTAGGGGTTAATCTAGGGTGTTTGGCTGTCAACCCGTGGGCCGATTCGCTCAAATGCTGATTTTGCATTTGATTGGTTCTCATGGTTCAGGGTTAATCTAATGGTCCTAAATAACTTCCTACACCTATAAATACATCCTAATGCTAACCCTAAACCTAATTAAAATAGAATAGTTACCGTCGCCATGGAAATCAATGGAGTCGCCGCCAACTAAGAAAGAAGAAAAGAAAATTCAATTCTAATTCTCTCAACCCTAAAGCAAAGCAAAACTCTCTCTTTTCTTTTCTAAATTGTGAGTATGATGATCTTAACAAGATTACTATCATTTTAATTAGGTTGAGTTATGAATGGATTATGAGTAGATGATGTGAATTATCATATATGTTGCTGTAAACCCCTTTTCCTATCATGTATATTGTAAATCCAATGTTATGTGATGATGATATCTTATATGTTGTAAATCATGCTATGATGATGTTATGTATGTTGAAAGTTTCTATGCTAAGTTGTGATGAATCATACATGTTAAAAATGCCATGATGTTACCATCTATGCTAGTTAGTTCATATTAATTAAATGATCATGTTTGGGTTATGTTGATCTATATGACAAGCCACATATGCAAGTTAGATTGATTAGAAAAGTTATGAACGTATGCCAAGACATCTATTATGACATCTAGAATTATGCTATGACATATGTGATATCCTATGCTAGTTCACACCATCATTATGTTGCCTAAAAACCCCATATGCATGTTTATGTATAGATTTGGGCAATGATCATATCATGTAAATTGAGACATTTAACAAGTTGACACCTTTTGATCCTTAACATGTGTAGTTTATGCAAGTTTCACCCCTATTATGATTAGATTTATTTTATTTGTCTATATGTTGTGATAATTTATCTTTGTGCTAGGTGTTAGACTATACAAGTCTAGCCTATATTATGCGTTGAATAAGCGAACGTATAAACGTGGGGTAGGGGTAATATTAAGGATTTAATATTAAAAAGTTGGGGTGCAATTGATATGATTTTGCATGCCATAAGTGGATGGCCATAATTGAGTCAATTATGGACATCATTAAAAGTTGACTTAATTAATAATTTGAATAGGGAATTATTAAAACTGGGGTAAAAGATTTTAAGTGTTAATCAATGCTTAGGACACGAGGTTGGACCCGTTTGTGACGTAAACCTGCCCGGCAAATCCAATGGTCACAAATGTCAGCCCAATGTGAGAGGTCCTAGGCCTAAACTAAAGCATAACGGTTGTAAAGACACGAGGTTAGACTCTTTTATGGTGTAAGACTGCCCGAACCCGCCCGGCAAATCCAGCTGCCATAAATGCCAGTCTAATGTGAGAGGTCTTTATGAGGTTATGGCCTGAATGAATTAAGAAATACTTAACCAAATAAACATGTAAGGTGGGACATGGGGGTTAAGTAGGTTCCTTGGGTGGCATGAGGAATCTAGGGGATGCCCTTAGTGGCATGTGAAATACGATTAGTAAGACTTAACCAAACACACATGTAAATGAACATGACTAAGAGGGTTACGTGGGATATACTAGTGACAAGCTTAGGTGGGTAGCTTGTGGGGGCCCATTTCGACCAATATCCCAAACGTATCTTTGTGGGCTCGACCCAAGTCGAGGACGGGACACACATGCTGGGTTCGACTGTAAGAGGCCAAAACGGGGAGCGGTGGCAACGCAAGTCCAACGGGTTTCGTATGCGTGTGTGGACCCGGGCTGGTAGGTAAGACGTTGCTGCATCGTGTAGGTATAAGCCGTGCATTCTCAAGTTGTATCGGGTTGCCACTTTAGGGGAGTGATACACCCCACTGTGGGGCCAACACGGGTATCTACGAGTAGGGAGCCGATCGAAAGTGGGTAGTGGGGTACACCTAGTGGAGATAGGGGCAGACGGCACCTATGTAGTCAGCTAGGGGTACGTAAGGCTATTTATAAAGTTTCTGTGTGAAGCAAGTGGGATCAAACAATAGGGTGACTGGTGTGGTGCAGTGTAGTAATGTGCGGTGCAGTGTAGTAATCATTCGTTAGTAATTAGGTGTGTCTTTACCGTTATCTTTAACGTTATCTTAAACGCTATCTTTATCTTCCTAAGAGTTCATAAACATTTACTTGTCTTCCAGCTTATACCTTAGTCTAGTTATTTTGATAATAGTATTGTTAGAATTATCATACTCGCCAGACTTTATGTCTGAGCCCCCCTATTTCTATCCTTTTTCCCCCTCCAGGTCCTCAGGTTGGGCCCAGCTCTAGTGGAGTTTGATTGAATTGCTTCATCTCTCTTTGGAAAGCTTGGACCGTTGAAGTAAAGTCCAGCTTGTTATCTTTTTAATGGCTATTTATGTAATGGGATTATGTATTTTGTTTTTATGAAGATGGATATTGTACTTGGTTATGATCTATGGTTTTATGATGTAACAAACATGTTTAATTTCCGCTGCAATAAAATGAAGTTTTAGATTTCCAAGTACTATTTACTATCTGTCTTGTTGTAATTTTTCTGTTCTATATTCACTTGTGGGACAGGACTAGGCGCAGTCTTAATGCAAGAGGGCAGGGTAATAGCCTATGGTGGAAGGCAGTTGAGAGCGCATGAGAAGAATTACCCCCACACATGACCTAGAGTTGGCCGCTATTGTTTTCACGCTTAAGTCTTGGCGTCATTATCTTCTTGGCGAGAAATTCGAACTATTCACTGACCACAAATCTTTAAAATACCTATTCTCTCAAAAGGACTTGAACTTAAGGCAGCAAAGGTGGATGGAGTTCTTAGCGTCCTACGACTTTGAGATAGCATATACCCCTGGCAAGGGTAACGTGGTGGTCGATGCCTTAAGTAGAAAAAGATTATCCTTAAGTCCTTTGTTTGTTGAGCGGCAAAGTTTAGAATTCATTTCGATGTTTGACTTTAGACCTTCCGTTGACTTCGTACCCGGTTTGCTAGCATTCTTGGAGGTCAGACCTACACTTTTGGGACGGATTGGCGAGGCACAGCGAGACGACCCGCAGTTGGTTGAGTTAGTAGAAAAACTCAAAGGAGGGGAGTCATCAAGCCATCTCCGTAGGTATACCCTAGACGATAAGGGTTGGTTACATAGGGATGGTAGACTTTGTGTACCAAAAGACGATGACCTAAGGAAGACTATTCTTGATGAAGCACATCATTCGAAGATGACCATTCATCCCGGCGGGGACAAGATGTACAAAGACATGAAGAGAGTTTACTTTTCGGCCGGCATGAAGAAAGATGTGGCCGAGTATGTCGCTAGATGCTTGGTGTGCCAACAAGTAAAAGCGGAGCAAAAGAAACCCGGTGGGTTGCTTCACCCATTGGAGGTTCCACTATGGAAATGGGAAAGCATCTCGATGGATTTTGTGGATGGATTACCGCGATCGAGGAAGGGTAATACGGGGATTTGGGTTATAGTAGATAGACTTACTAAGAGCGCCCATTTCATTCCCGTGAAGAGTAAGAGGACTGCTCCATGGTTAGCTTCTGTATATGTCCGAGAAATAGTTCGTTTGCACGGTGTTGCTTCTAGCATAGTGAGCGACCGCGATCCTATTTTCACTAGCGAATTTTGGAGAAGCTTACAAGAGGCGGCAGGGACTCAGTTATGTTTGAGCACCGCATATCATCCTCAGACGGACGGCTAGACCGAGAGGGTGAATCGCATTCTAGAGGATCTGTTGAGGCTAGACTTTGGGGGTACATGGGAAGAGCATCTTCCATTGGTTGAGTTCGCATATAATAATAGCTTTCATTCCAGCATTGGTATGGCACCATTCGAAGCTCTATATGGACGACCTTGTCGTTCACCTACATGTTGGTGGGAATCTACGGATAAGATCTTACTTGGGCCCGATATGATTAGGGAGACTTCGGAGAAGATCGACTTGATTCGAAGGAGGAAGAAAGCAGCGCAAGATAGGCAGAAATCTTATGCGGATAAGAGGAGGAAAGATCTCGAGTTTGAAGTTGGGGACATGGTCTTTGTCAAAGTGTCTCCATTACGAAACGTTGTTCGCTTTGGGTCCGTTGGGAAATTAGCACCAAGGTTTGTAGGGCCGTTACCTATTAAGGAGAGGATTGGACGGATGGCGTATAGAGTGGAGTTGCCCGAGAGACTTAGTGGTGTACATGACGTATTCCATGTGTCACATTTGAGGAAGTTCTTGCACGAGACCGCGGAAGTGGTAGAGCCGAGCTTTCTTAGAGAGGTGGAGATAGAGCGTGATGCGACAATTCGACGAGCTCCTACGCGCATTCTTGGGTCGGAGATCAAGAGGTTGAGGAATCGAGAGGTCAGACTAGTCAAAGTGCAATGGGGAGATGATGAGAGCAACGCTACTTGGGAGACGGAAGAGAAGATGCGTTCACGATACCCTTTTCTTTTTGAGGGTATGTCCTTTAATTTCTCCTTTATCACTTAGCTTGTACTTATCTTATCTTTAGTATATCCTCTCACTAGTATCTTTGACCTTTAGTTAGGATAATCCTATGATTGAAACATGTGTTTGAGACATGTTATGTATGGTGGATGCAAAGTGGATGCAAGTGTTTGTTAGTGTTTGCTCGTGGATGCATATACACACACTATTAGGCACCAGATCGGCTCAGTCACTTCATATTGCATATTGCATTTATATGGATGTATTTAGTAAAATGGATGTATAATGGTTGTATTATCATATAGTTGCTGCATTCGGGTGGATGGTTGTGCACGCATATATAATTAATATGTATCATTAGGAATCTTTTGCATACATATTGGACGCATGGCACTATCATGAATTGCACTAAGGAGGTCGACTGAATCAGTAGACCGCCTAATTTTGCATTAGATATGGACATATACACACACTGTGCATATAAACATTAAAGCATTAGAAGTCTTTTAAGGACAATGGATGTTGGTGTTTGATGGTTGAGTAGATGGACGATTAGATGGTAGGATATACATTCTTCTTGACTTGGAGATTTCGGGGACGAAATCCTTTAAGGAGGGGAGAATGTAACACCCCGTAATTTTATAACATTAAAATTCACAAATTAAAGTATACTTAATTTTTAGAAAAGAATTAAGTGAAATGGGTTGCGCAGAGAAATATATATATATATTGATATATATATATATATATATATATAATAAAAAAATAAAAAAATAAATATGCGAAAAAGTTCAAAACAGCGAATTAGGAGGGGAAATAACCGAACCGACCCATTTTTGAGGTCGACCCAAGCCCCGCTGGGTCGACTAGGGGTTAATCCAGGGTGTTTGGCTGTCAACCCGTGGGCCGATTCGCTCAAATGCAGATTTTGCATTTGATTGGTTCTCATGGTTCAGGGTTAATCTAATGGTCCTAAATAACTTCCTACACCTATAAATACATCCTAATGCTAACCCTAAACCTAATTAAAATAGAATAGTTACCGTCGCCATGGAAATCAATGGAGCCGCCGCCAACTAAGAAAGAAGAAAAGCAAATTCAATTCTAATTCTCTCAACCCTAAAGCAAAGCAAAACTCTCTCTTTTCTTCTCTAAATTGTGAGTATGATGATCTTAACAAGATTACTATCATTTTAATTAGGTTGAGTTATGAATGGATTATGAGTAGATGGTGTGAATTATCATATATGTTTTTGTAAACCCCTTTTGCTATCATGTATATTGTAAATCCAATGTTATGTGATAATGATATCTTATATGTTGTAAATCATGCTATGATGATGTTATGTATGTTGAAAGTTTCTATGCTAAGTTGTGATGAATCATACATGTTAAAAAGGCCATGTTGTTACCATCTATGCTAGTTAGTTCATATTAATTAAATCATCATGTTTGGGTTATGTTGATCTATATGACAAGTCACATATGCAAGTTAGATTGATTAGAAAAGTTATGAACATATGCCAAGACATCTATTATGACATCTAGAATTATGCTATGACATATGTGATATCCTATGCTAGTTCACACCATCATTATGTTGCCTAAAAAACCCATATGCAAGTTTATGTATAGATTTGGACTATGATCATATCATGTAAATTGAGACATTTAACAAGTTGACACCTTTTGATCCTTAACATGTGTAGTTTATGCAAGTTTCACCCCTATTATGATTAGATTTATTTTAATTGTCTATATGTTGTGATAATCTATCTTTGTGCTAGGTGTTAGACTATACAAGTCTAGCCTATATTATGCGTTGAATAAGCGAACGTATAAATGTGGGGTAGGGGTAATATTAAGGATTTAATATTAAAAAGTTGGGGTGCAATTGATATGATTTTGCATGCCATAAGTGGATGGCCATAATTGAGTCAATTATGGACATCATTAAAAGTTGACATAATTAATAATTTGAATAGGGAATTATTAAAACTGGGGTAAAAGATTTTAAGTGTTAATCAATGCTTAGGACACGAGGTTGGACTCGTTTGTGACGTAATCCTGCCCGGACCCGCCCGGCAAATCCAGTGGTCACAAATGTCAGCCCAATGTGAGAGGTCCTAGGCCTAAACTAAAGCATAACGGTTGTAAAGACACGAGGTTAGACTCTTTTATGGTGTAAGACTATCCGGACCCGCCCGGTAAATCCAGCAGCCATAAATGTCAGTCTAATGTGAGAGGTCTTTATGAGGTTATGGCCTGAATGAATTAAGAAATACTTAACCAGATAAACATGTAAGGTGGGACATGGGGGTTAAGTAGGTGCCATGGGTGGCATGAGGAATCTAGAGGGTGCCCTTAGTGGCATGTGAAATACGATTTGTATGACTTAACCAAACACACATGTAAATGAACATGACTAAGAGGGTTAAGTGGGATATACTAGTGACAAGCTTAGGTGGGTAGCTTGTGGGGGCCCATTTCGACCAGTATCCCAAACGTATCTTTGTGGGCTCGACCCAAGTCGAGGACGGGACACGCATGCTGGGTTCGAATGTAAGAGGCCAAAACGGGGAGCGGTGGCAACGCAAGTCCAACGGGTTTTGTATGCGTGTGTGGACCCGGGCTGGTAGGTAAGACGTTGTTGCATCGTGTAGGTATAAGCCGTGCATTCTCAAGTTGTATCGGGTTGCCACTTTAGGGGAGTGATACACCCCACTGTGGGGCCAGCACGGGTATCTACGAGTAGGGAGCCGATCGAAAGTGGGTAGTGGGGTACACCTAGTGGAGATAGGGGCAGACGGCACCTATGTAGTCAGCTAGGGGTACGTAAGGCTATTTATAAAGTTTCTGTGTGAAGCAAGTGGGATCAAACAATAGGGTGACTGGTGTGGTGCAGTGTAGTAATGTGCGGTGCAGTGTAGTAATCATTCGTTAGTAATTAGGTGTGCCTTTACCGTTATATTTAACGTTATCTTAAACGCTATCTTTATCATCCTAAGAGTTCATAGACATTTACTTGTCTTCCAGCTTATGCCTTAGTCTAGTTATTTTGATAATAGTATTGTTAGAATTATCATACTCGCCGGACTTTATGTCTGAGCCCCTCTATTTCTATCCTTTTTCCCCCTCCAGGTCCTCAGGTTGGGCCCAGCTCTAGTGGAGTTTGATTGAATTGCTTCATCTCTCTTTGGAAAGCTTGGACCGTTGAAGTAAAGTCCAGCTTGTTATCTTTTTAATGGCTATTTATGTAATGGGATTATGTATTTTGTTTTTATGAAGATGGATATTGTACTTGGTTATGATCTATGGTTTTATGATGTAACAAACATGTTTAATTTCCGCTGCAATAAAATGAAGTTTTAGATTTCCAAGTACTATTTACTATTTGTCTTGTTGTAAATTTTCTGTTCTATATTCACTTATAACCTCCATGGAAGTTAATGCATTCCCTTCGTGAGTGACATTAATGGACGTGGGGTGTTACAGCTCGACCCAAGAATGTCATGTCGCTTACTACTATCAAGCAGAGGCCTAAAGAAACTCTGCGCTCATTTTTGGAACGGTTCAACGTTGCAGCAACATCAGTTGATCAACCTGAGCCATCTATGGTATTGATGGCAGCAGTATCCGGCGTTCTAGACAACTCTGAGTTCAAAAAATCTTTATATCGAGATCCACCAAGGAATCTCAGCGAATTCTACCTTGAATCGGATACGTTTCTGCGTGAAGAAGGCGCGACGTCCGAAAAGAAAATTCTCGATGTTAACATGCTCAAAGACGGAGAACCGTCTGATTCAGGTAAAGGCAAAGGGAAAGCTGCTGTCAAGAATGAACGCAACGCTCAGCCCCGGAGAGGGCCAAGATATGAAAAATACACCGAACTCAATTCAACCTTGACTGACATCTACGTGAACACAAACGGTGACGTCTCCTATCCAAAGCCTTCTAGGAGGGAGCCATCGCAAAGAGAACGCGATTCTTGAAAATGCTGCATGTTTCATGATATGGACGGTCATGACACAAATGACTATAGACACTTGCGAGACTTGATTGAGGAACGGGTTAGACGTGGAGAGCTACCCGAGTATGTGAAACAACCAACAGCGCCAGCACCTGTGCTACCACCACCCGCTCCCCGGAGAGGGAATGACCCTGGATCGAGCTCTCGCGGGCTCATCATCAACTGATCTGGATGAGATCAACCTGGAATTCCTGCATTTCTTGGGATTTAAGATATGTTTCTTTGCTTTCTTTAGGTTTTCCGATTGGCTAAATCGGAGTACACACGTTCAGGGTTGGGATTTAGCTACAAAGCGTGCTCTGCACTCGATAACAAACCAATCAGGATTTGCTTTGGTTTTGTACTTTGAATTGAATAAGGAAGGACTTTCCGAGCATGGATTATGTTTGGCGATTTAAGTGTCTTGTCAGGTTGTGGCAGGATTCTCAATCTCAATTAAAGTATGGCTTATACTTATCTCGGACCCCTGGGCATGGATTATGCCTAGGGACAGACTGTCTTGTCAGATTTTGACAAGTATAGCTCTATCCCGACATGAGCATGGATTGTACTCACTAGGATGCTTAAATATGGATTATACTCCGTAAAGACGAACGATCTTGTCAGGATTGGGCAAAGGAACTCAATAAAACTCGAGTATGGCTTATGCTCAGTTTGAACTTCCTGGTATAGCTTATACAGGGAAGGTTAGGTCCCTCGCCAGGTTTTGGCAGGATGATTCGAACGTCCCTTGAGTATGGTTTATGCTCAAACAAACGCCCAAGCTTGGTTTATGCTCGAAAGTGTAATCAGTTTTGTCAGGATTTGAAACACCTTTTTGCTCTCTTTTCTTCGCAGGTGTGGATTATACTTGCAGCTGGCAGTCCCGGCGTGGCCTTGGATTATCCAGAACACATCTTCCTTCAACCAGCAAGATATGTTCTGGGGGGCAAAATGTTGACCCGCTTTTTAGTAAAAACCGTCACACATGAACTCTCTGGTTAAAATACGATCAAGTATAGGGAATATCGTCAGAAGACAGGAAGCGATTTGGTTGAAGTCGCGTCACAAACAAAGATTGGTCCGAAACTCCTATCAGATGACCTCTTTTGGGTCCGAAAACAGTAATTACAGAGTTGTGCTCGGTAACCCTTGCAGCTCTCTGAATCAGCTCCGAATCGAGCTTTCGTTTGGCTAAAATGGGCTTACGGTTTGAAATTTATGCCCGTTTTCATGAACGCGTACAGAACCTGGAACTTGGAATTTGGGATTGGCACAACCCTTTCGGATCAGATCGGTCTAGGAGGATGGGATCGGATTGAGGCATCCCACCATCACCAACTCAACATCTTCCCTTCAACACTTAGATGTCGGCTCGGATCGGAGACCCCGGTTCCGATCAGGATGAGGCAGACCCGACCTGCTTCACATCAAATCCTCACAAGAGCATAAGGCCCTCAGGTTGGAAACCCCGGTTCGGATCGGATCCGAACCGATCTGACCCCCTTCGACCTGCTACCACGCATCAGCTTTGACCGATTCTCAGAGAGTAACCGCTCCTACTCTTATGGATCGAGCTCCACCTGTCCTAGCACGATCTGAAGACCACTTCTCCACTACTTCTGAGATGGCCTCACCACCCTCCACGTGGCGCCTCCGAACCGGACTGCTCCAGGGCTATGCAAGGTTCCTCTACGCCTATAAATACACCCCCACATGGCCATTCCAAGGGACTTTTTTGGCTGATTCCAACACTTGACCTCCATTACAACCAAGCAAGGACATTTCTCATCACTTTAACATGAGGAATTTGTGTATAAATTCATTCTTTAATCTCCGCTTCTTCATTGTAACACAAGGCTATTGTGTATAAACCGCAAACAAACAGCATTGTAATAGCTTCTTAGGATTTAATAAACTATAAAGTGGACGTAGGCTTGGATTGAGCCGAACCACTATAAAAATCCCGTGTGTCTACTCTTATTTTACTGCTTTTTCTGTAATTATTCTGTGATTGTTAGGTATTCGTATTGGATTTGGGTGTTATTGCCAATTTTTGGTCTAACATATTATCGCCCCAGGAAGGAGGGCACACAATACAACTTCTTCTACTAGCTTAAAAGGAGGCGGATTTATTGGCTATTGGATTAATGGCCAAACGAAAACTTCCCCGTCCTGAGGAAGAAGGCACGAGAAACGAGGCAAGTCGGGGAGCTTCCTCTCATGAAAATCCATCAGCATACTTAACCAGAGAAGAGATGGATGGCGTTCTTGCTGAATTGTGAACGCAAATGGCAAGGCAAGACAATCTCTTGCAGAAGCAACAGGAGATGATGGATGCATTCTTCGCTCGGATGGAAGGCAGGCCGAGCTGTGATACACAACTCGCTGAAAATAACATGGAATCAGCCCCAGCAGGAGCAGCAAACTGGATCGGATCGGATCCGATACAGATCACAGAGCGAATTCCGATCCGAACCGGGGGCACGGAGGGAAAGAGGGGCAATCCCCCTCAGCAATCTGCAGCGGCAACACTCAGTGTTTTGGATGGAAACACAGGCTCAGGTCGAGCACGACCTTCCTCTGCTCCAGTCCGAATGGACATTCAGCCACCCCCTCCAGCTCAATGGTAACAGGAAACTTCTCGGAACAGAGGCCCAGAACCGGGTCGGATCGGAACACTTGACCCAAACCGTGGCCATTACCACGAACCTCCTCACTTCTCCGAGCCACAACGGGGGGGCACCTCTGAACCGAACCGGATGGTCCTCCATGCACCCCATACATTTCCAAACCCTTCTGGACACAATGCTGGGGGCACCACTTCTGATCTTAGCAGCTTGCAACAGCTCTTTGAGGGCGACCGGCTCGCAAACCTCATTGAACGCCTCTCGAGAGGCCGCACTTATCAGAATGACATGGATGATGTCAATCACAATCCATTCAGACAGGAAATCAGGAATTCCCGCAATTCTCCAGATTTCAAACTTCCACAACTGGAGCCCTACAACGGGAGGACGGATCCTACCGTGCACCTGATGTGCTACAAATGACATATGGAAGTTCAATCGGCGTCGGAAAACGTCATGGCAAAGTGCTTCCCTCTCTTCTTGACTGATATTGCTGCTATGTGGATTCGGCAGCTGGAATCTGAATCGATCAACAGTTAGAACATGTTGGTCGCTCGCTTTATTGAACAGTTTCGTGTCCACATCGCTCGACCCAAGAATGTCATGTTGCTTACTACTATCAATCAGAGGCCTAAAGAAACTCTGTGCTCATTTTTGGAATGGTTCAACGTTGCAGCAGCATCAGTTGATCGAGCTGAGCCATCTATGGTATTGATGGCGGCAGTATCCGGCGTTCTAGACAACTCGGAGTTCAAAAAATCTTTATATCGAGATCCATCAAGGAATCTCAGCGAATTCTACCTTGAATCGGATAGGTTTCTGCGTGAAGAAGACGCGACGTCCGAAAAGAAAATTCTTGATGTTAACATGCTCAAAGACGGAGAACCGTCTGATTCTGGTAAAGGCAAAGGGAAAGATGCTGTGAAGAATGACCGCAACGCTCAGCCCCGGAGAGGGCCAAGATATGAAAAGTACACCGAACTCAATTCAACCTTGACTGACATCTACGTGAACGCAAACGGTGACGTCTCCTATCCAAAGCCTCCTAGGAGGGAGCCATCGCAAAGAGAACGCGATTCTGGAAAATACTGCATGTTTCATGATATGGACGATCATGACACAAATAACTATTGGCACTTGCGAGACTTGATTGAGGAACGGGTTAGACGTGGAGAGCTACCCGAGTATGTGAAACAACCAACAGCGCCAGCACCTGTGCTACCACCACCCGCTCCCCGGAGAGGGAATGACCCTGGATCGAGCTCTCGCGGGCTCATCATCAACTGATCTGGATGGGATCAGCCTGTATTTCCTGCATTTCTTAGGATTTAAGATATGTTTCTTTGCTTTCTTTAGGTTTTCCGATTGGCTAAATCGGAGTACACACGTTCAGGGTTAGGATTTAGCTCCAAAGCGTGCTCTGCACTCGATAACAAACCAATGAGGATTTGCTTTGGTTTTGTACTTTGAATTGAATAAGGAAGGACTTTCCGAGCATGGATTATGTATGGTGATTTAAGAGTCTTGTCAGGTTGTGGCAGGATTCTCAATCTCAATTAAAGTATGGCTTATACTTATCTCGGACCCCTAGGCATGGATTATGCCTAGGGACAGACTGTCTTGTCAGGTTTTGGCAAGTACAGCTCTATCCCGACATGAGTATGGATTGTACTCACTAGGATGCTTAAATATGGATTGTACTCTGTAACGACGAACGATCTTGTCAGGATTGGGCAAAGCAACTCAATAAAACTCGAGTATGGCTTATGCTCAGTTTGAACTTCCTGGTATGGCTTATACTCGGAAGGTTAGGTCCCTCGCCAGGTTTTGGCAGGATGATTCGAACGTCCCTTGAGTATGGTTTATGCTCAAACAAACGCCCAAGCATGGTTTATGCTCGAAAGTGTAATCAGTTTTGTCAGGATTTGACACACATTTTTGCTCTCTTTTCTTCGCAGGTGTGGATTATACTTGCAGCTGGCAGGCCCGGCGTGGCCTTGGATTATCCAGAACACATCTTCCTTCAACCAGCAAGATATGTTCTGGGGGGCAAAATGTTGACCTGCTTTTTAGTAAAAACTGTCACACATGAACTCTCTGGTTAAAATACGCTCAAGTATTGGGAATATCGTCAGAAGACAGGAAGCGATTTGGTTGAAGTCGCGTCACAAACAAAGATTGGCCCAAAACTCCTATCAGATGACCTCTTTTGGGCCCAAAAACAGCAATTATGGAGCTGAGCTTGATAACTCTTGTAGCTCTCTAAATCTGCTTCGAATCGTGCTTTCGTTTGGCTAAAACTGACTTACGGTTTGAAAGTTATGCCCGTTTCCGTGAACGCGTACAGAACCGGGAACTTGGGATTTGGGATTGGCACAACCCTTTCGGATCGGATCAGTCTAGGATGATCGGATCGGATTGAGGCATCCCACCTTCACCAACTCAACATCTTCCCTTCAACACTTAGATGTCGGCTCGGATCGGAGACCCGGGTTCGGATCAGGATGAGGCAGACCCGACCCGCTTCACATCAAATCCTCACAAGAGCATAAGGCCCTCAGGTTGGAAACTCCGGTTCGGATCCGATCCGAACCGATCTGACCCCCTTCGCCCTGCTACCACGCATCGTCTTTGACCGATTCTCAGAGAGTAACCGCTCCTACTCTTCCGGATCGAGCTCCACCTGTCCTAGCATGATCTGAAGACCACTTCTCCACTACTTCCGAGATGTCCTCACCACCCTCCACGTGGCGCCTCCGAACTGGACCGCTCTAGGGCTATGCAAGGCTCCTCTACGCCTATAAATACACCCTCACATGGCCATTTCAAGGGACTTTTTTGGGTGATTCCAACACTTGGCCTCCATTACAACCAAGCAAGGACATTGCTCATCACTTTAACACGAGTTATTCGTGTATAAATTCATTCTTTAATCTCCTCTTCTTCATTGTAACACAAGGCTATTGTGTATAAACCGCAAAAAAACAGCATTTAATAGCTTCTTAGGATTTAAGAAACTATAAAGTGGACGTAGGCTTGGATTGAGCCGAACCACTATAAAAATCCCATGTGTCTCCTCTTATTTTACTGCTTTTTCTGTAATTATTCTGTGATTGTTATGTATTCGTATTGGATTTGGGTGTTATTGCCAATTTTTGGTTTAACATTTTGGCGCGCCAGGAAGGAGGGCACACGATACAACTTCTTCTACTAGCTTAAAGGAAGCGGATTTATTGGCTATTGGATTAATGGCCAAACGAAAACTTCCCCATCCTGAGGATGAAGGCATGAGAAACGAGGCAAGTCAGGGAGCTTCCTTACATGAAAATCCATCAACATACTTAACCAGAGAAGAGATGGATGGCGTTCTTGCTGAATTGAGAACGCAAATGGCAAGGCAAGACAATCTCTTGCAGAAGCAACAGGAGATGATGGATGCATTCTTCGCTCGGATGGAAGGCAGGCCAAGCTGTGATACACAACTTGCAAAAAATAACATGGAATCAGCCCCAGCAGGAGCAGCAAACTGGATCGGATCGGATCCAATCCGGATCACAGAGCGAATTCCGATCCAAACCGGGGGCACGGAGGGAACAAGAGGCAATCCCCCTCAGCAATCTGCAACGGCAACACTCAGTGTTTAGGATGGAAACACAGGCTCAGGTCGAGCACGACTGTAACACCCCACCTCCGTTAAGGTCTCTCACAAAGGGAATGCCTTAACTTTGGTGGAGCATTTTAGTAAACAGAACAGAAACTTACAAGACAAATAAAACAGTACTTGAAAAATTTTAACTTTATTACAGCGGAAACAGAAATCAATATGGTTACACCCTTTCAAATCTCAGAATTCAAGTACAAAATATCAGTCTTGTACAAAAGCCTTCAAAATGCATGGTTTAAAATCATAATCCCCATAGAACGGAAGCTATACAGAGCCAAGCCATACTTTAAGCACTTCAAGCAAATAGAAATCCGGATCAAGCTAAAGTATTCCCTCCTTGGATAACCTGGGGGAAAACGGAAGAAAGGAGGCGAAACAACAAGGGTCAAACAAAAAGTCTGGCAAGTCCAGTGACTTTCAGCATATGAACAGATAATAATAATATGACATGAACATAAAACTGGATGAGAGATAACTGTAACAGGTGTAGCAGATATAACAGAAGAACAGAATGACATAAACTATTGCTTTACACTTCTCTGCACTAATACTAGTTTAACAGGATTAGGTGTCACCCTAATGTCTAAACTGAAATAGAAGCGGGTACAGAATGATTTAACAGAAACAGAACGCTAATAATGGGCCTTTACTACCCGATCAGAAACAGACAGAAGCAAAAACAGATTAATCCCTACGGAAACAGAATGTAGAATTAGGTGTACACTAGTAATGGGCCTTTACCACCCGAACAGACGGTACCACGCAGAAACAGACAGGTGTTACCACCCAACAGAAACAGACGGTACCAACAGAAACAGACAGAACTAAGTGTACCCTAAAACCCTACCCCAAGCGATCGGCTCCCTAATACATAAATATCATGTGTCGGCCCCACAGTAGGGTGTATCACTCCCTAAAGTGACAACCAATTGGCACAGACCTATTTACAGATGTCACGGCGTCTTACATCCTCAGAGGCAGACCGGGATCCATGCACGCACATGACCCGGTTGGAACGCACCATCAACACCCCTCGCCATTATCAAAATGAACCACTTATAATTAGTTCAGTAAGCGTGCCCGGACCCTACCTACTGTTGGGTCAAAGTTTTGATACCAGAAAGGGTTACTGACTAATATGGGTCCCAAACAACAGATGACACAAGTAATTCCCCTCCTAACCTTGTGTCCCCAGACTAACAGATCTCAGATTAACTTATTTACAAGTTCAGACATACAGAATTCAGATTTACTAGTCACAGATTAAGTTAACAAGATTTCAGACTAACAGATCAGATGTACAGATTTTTCAGATTTGTCTAACTTTGTATTGGGCCTACAGATTCATGGACGGGTTTACTACACCTATTAATCCAGTTGGTTTAACCCTATTTCCCCCAATACGTTTTAGATGTCATTCTTATCTTTGATTTGCATTAATTAATTATTAATGCCCAGACCTCTCACATTAGGTCGCTAGCTTGTGGCCGCTGGATGGGTCGGGCGGTTCCGGGCAGACTTCTGCCACAAGCCAGACCTAACCTCGTGTCTTAAGCAGGTTATGACTTACTTCTCACATTAGATCCTATTGTTTCGGCCACTGGATGTGCCGGACGGTGCCGGGCAGAATTACGCCGCAAACTCATTCTAACCTCGAGTTAGTCACGTTTATCTTTGCGGCCAATTTATTAATAATTTACCGTTTATGCGCATGCCCAATATATATGCCAATTCAGATTATATCAATAACAGGATGATTATATCAACACAGCAGATAACAGATTTTAGCAGATAACAGATTTTCCAGATTATATGACTTAACGGATTTAACAGATTTAGCAACTTAGCAGATTTTGGCATATAACAGGTTAGGCATTTAAACAAATAAATTTAACAGATTTAGGCATTTTCAACAGACTTAGCGGATGACAGATCTAGCAGATGAATAGATCTAGTAAACTAGGCAGTAGAGCAGAACTAGCAGATTAAGCAATATAACAGAACTAGTAGATTAGGCGATATAATAAAACTAACAGATTAGGCAAATATAGCAGAACTAGCAAATTAGGCAATTATAACTGATTTTCATCATTCCTTAAAGTTTCAGATATCTTGCCTAATTATAAATTTGGCCTAAATTTGCATGCCTAAACAGTGGTCATGATTCACACTAGGATCATATACCCTACGTTTGCATTGAATTTGCATGTCACAGATTATGGTCATAATTTACATGTCCCGATTTAGTTCCACTTGCCTAGTACAAAAGATTCACATATAAATTATACCAACCATAGCCATCTATTTCAATGCATGTCATATATTCAAAAATCTCCTACTTAGGTGTTATTCACACTTGATAGTTATCAAATCTTAATATGGATCTTCACACCTAAGTTTATAATCCGTTATAAAATATGCCCAAGGATCTAGATCTAACATATGATATGTGTTTTAGTTCAGATCTTAATATTCCAGATTTGCAAGTTATGTATTATCATATGATAATCCCAAACAGTCATATATGCACAGATCTAGATCTAGTTTATATACTCAAATCGGTCACAGATCAGTCCAATTATGTCTTTGATTTATGTTCTAAGTTCCAAGTCCAACCTACGTTCTTTCCTCAAATCAATCACATATCGGTCATGCCCAATTTATGCACATTCATTTTATTATCCCAAACATTTTAGCGTATGTTGATCTCTTATGAGATTGGCTCAGGCTCGTGGTAGCCTGGCTATATAACAGAAAGAGGAAAGAGGTACAGAATAAAACAGATCAGAACAGAACAGATATAACCTCTGATTCAGATTTATAATTCATGTCACAATCAGAATTAACGTTTATAGCGGAGAATAACTGCACTTGCCTTAATTGGATTAAAGAAAGAACTCCAGTTGTTGTAGAACCGTTGCAGAAGCTCTAATCTCTAATTGAATTTAGGATGATGTTGATTGTCTTCTAGTTTTGATTCCAGCAGAGTAGCAACGCCATTTTTATTTTTAATTTAGAACAGAGGCAGAGTAGAAGAAGATTAGAATTGTGTGCAGAGAAGGCTGGGTTTGGGGCTGTTTAAATAGGTTTAGGCAGACGAATCTAGACAGAAAACGAGACCAGATACATCAGAACGGACCCAGGCAGAAAAGCAGATTCGGGAGGCAGGTCGACCCCCAGGTCGACACTAGGGTCGACTCTAGGGTCGACCCCCTGGGGGCAGGTCGACTCTAGGGTCGACCCCCTGGGGGCAGGTCGACTCTAGGGTTGACCCCTGGGGGCAGGTCGACTCTAGGGTCGACTCCCCTGTCTACCTGGTCTGTGCTATTTAATTTTTTTCTGAACTTTGGAAGGCCATAACTTGGTCATATGGACTCCGATTTACGAAATTTCGGACTCTATTTCGCGTATTTTTCCGAGTCGAACGCAATGGCACAGCCCGTTTCCCTTGATTCTGATTTTATATTTTAATTATACTCAGATTTGTAATTCTTAAGTTCATAGAAAATACGGGGTGTTACAACGACCTTCCTCTGCTCCGGTCCGAATGGACATTCAGCCACCCCCTCCATCTCAATGGCAACAGGAAACTGCTCGGAACAGAGGCCCAGAACCGGGTTGGACCAGAACACTTGACCCAAACCGTTGCCATTACCACGAACCTCCTCACTTCTCCGAGCCACAGCGGGGGGGGCACCTCCGAACCGAACCGTATCGTCCTCCATGCACCCCATACATTTCCAAACCCTTCTGGACACAACGCTGGGGGCACCACTTCTGATCTTAGCAGCTTGCAATAGCTCTTTGAGGGCGACCGGCTCGCTAACCTCATTGAACGCCTCTCGAGAGGCCGCACTTATCAGAATGACATGGATGATGTCAATCACAATTCATTCACACAGGAAATCAAGAATTCCCGCATTCCTCCAGGTTTCAAACTTCCACCTGGAGCCCTACCACGGCAGGACGGATCCTACCGTGCACCTGATGTGCTACAAATGACATATGGAAGTTCAATCGGCGTCGGAAAACATCATGGCAAAGTGCTTCCCTCTCTTCTTGACTGATATTGCTGTTATGTGGATTTGGCAGCTGGAATCTGAATCGATCAACAGTTGGAACATGTTGGTCGCTCGCTTTATTGAACAGTTTCGGGTCCACATCGCTCGACCCAAGAATGTCATGTCGCTTACTAATATCAAGCAGAGGCCTAAAGAAACTCTGCGCTCATTTTTGGAACGGTTCAACGTTGCAGCAGCATCACTTGATCGATCTGAACCATCAATGGTATTGATGGCGGCAGTATCCGGCGTTCTAGACAACTCGGAGTTCAAAAAATCTTTATATCGAGATCCACCAAGAAATCTCAGCGAATTCTACCTTGAATCGGATAGGTTTCTGCGTGAAGAAGACGCGACATCCAAAAAGAAAATTCTCAATGTTAACATGCTCAAAGGCGGAGAACCGTATGATTCTGGTAAAGGGAAAGCTGCTGTCAAGAATGACCGCAACGCTAAGCCCCGGAGAGGGCCAAGATATGAAAAGTACACCGAACTCAATTCAACCTTGACTGACATCTACGTGAACACAAACGGTGACGTCTCCTATCCAAAGCCTCCTAGGAGGGAGCCATCGCAAAAAGAACGCGATTCTGGAAAATACTGCATGTTTCATGATACGGACGGTCATGACACAAATGACTATAGACAATTGCGAGACTTGATTGAGGAACGGGTTAGACGTGGAGAGCTACCCGAGTATGTGAAACAACCAATAGCGCCAGCACCTGTGCTACCACCACCCGCTCCCCGGAGAGGGAATGACCCTGGATCGAGCTCTCGCGGGCTCATCATCAACTGATCTGGATGAGATCAGCCTGGATTTCCTGCATTACTTAGGATTTAAGACATGTTTCTTTGCTTTCTTTAGGGTTTCCAATTGGCTAAATCGGAGTACACACGTTCAGGGTTAGGATATAGCTCCAAAGCGTGCTCTGCACTCGTTAACAAACCAATCAGGATTTCCTTTGGTTTTGTACTTTGAATTGAATAAGGAATGACTTTCCGAGAATGGATTATGTTTGGCGATTTAAGTGTCTTGTCAGGTTGTGGCAGGATTCTCAATCTCAATTAAAGTATGGCTTATACTTATCTCGGACCCCTAGGCATGGATTATTTCTAGGGACAGACTGTCTTGTCAGGTTTTGGCAAGTATAGCTCTATCCCGGCATGAGTATGGATTGTACTCACTAGGAGGCTTAAATGTGGATTATACTCCGTAGCGACGAACGATCTTGTTAGGATTGGGCAAAGGAACTCAATAAAACTCGAGTATGGCTTATGCTCAGTTTGAACTTCCTGGTATGGCTTATACCCGGAAGGTTAGGTCCCTCGCCAGGTTTTGGCAGGATGATTCGAACGTCCCTTGAGTATGGTTTATGCTCAAACAATCGCCCAAGCATGGTTTATGCTCGGAAGTGTAATCAGTTTTTTCAGGATTTGACAAACCTTTTTGCTCTCTTTTCTTCGCAGGTGTGGATTATACTTGCAGCTGGCAGGCCCGGCGTGGCCTTGGATTATCCAGAACACATCTTCCTTCAACCAGCAAGATAAGTTATGGGGGGCAAAATGTTGACCTGCTTTTACTAAAAACCGTCACACATGAACTCTCTGGTTAAAATACGCTCAAGTATTGGGAATATCGTCAGAAGACAGGAAGCGATTTGGTTGAAGTCGCGTCACAAACAAAGATTGGCCCGAAACTCCTATTATATGACCTCTTTTGGGCCCGAAAACAGCAATTTTGGAGCCGAGCTCCATAATACTTGTAGCTCTCTGAATTAGCTTCGAATCGAGCTTTCGTTTGGCTAAAAATGACTTATGGTTTGAAAGTTATGCCCATTTCCGTGAACGCGTACAGAACCGGGAACTTGGAATTTGGGATTGGCACAACCCTTTCGGATTAGATCAGTCTAGGAGGATCGGATAGGATTGAGGCATCCCACCTTCACCAACTCAACATCTTCCCTTCAACACTTAGATGTTGGCTCGGATCGGAGACCCCGGTTCGGATCAGGATGAGGCAGACCCGACCCGCTACACATCAAATCCTCACAAGAGCATAAAGTCCCCCGGTTGGAAACTCCGGTTCGGATCGGATCCGAACTGATCCGACCCCCTTCGACCTGCTACCATGCATCAGATTTGACCGATTCTCAGAGAGTAACCGCTCCTACTCTTCCGAATCAAGCTCCACCTGTCCTAGCACGATCTGAAGACCACTTCTCCACTACTTCCGAGATGGCCTCACCACCCTCCACGTGGCGCCTCCGAACCGGACCGCTCCAGGGCTATGCAAGGCTCCTCTACGCCTATAAATACACCCTCACATGGCCATTTCAAGGGACTTTTTTGGGTGATTCCAACACTTGGCCTCCATTACAACCAAGCAAGGACATTGCTCATCACTTAAACATGAGGAATTCGTGTATAAATTCATTCTTTAATCTCCTCTTCTTCATTGTAACACAACGCTATTGTGTATAAACCGCAAACAAACAGCATTGTAATAGCTTCTTAGGATTTAAGAAACTATAAAGTGGACGTAGGCTTGGATTGAGCCGAACCACTATAAAAATCCCGTGTGTCTCCTCTTATTTTACTGCTTTTTCTGCAATTATTCTGTGATTGTGAGGTATTTGTATTGGATTTGGGTGTTGGTGCCAATTTTTGGTCTAACATTTTGGCGCGCCAGGAAGGAGGGCACACGATACAACTTCTTCTACTAGCTTAAAAGGAAGCGGATTTATTGGCTATTGGATTAATGGCCAAACGAAAACTTCCCCGTCCTGAGGACGAAGGCACGAGAAATGAGGCAAGTCAGGGAGCTTCCTCTCATGAAAATCCATCAGCATACTTAACCAGAGAATAGATGGATGGCGTTCTTGCTGAATTGAGAACGCAAATGGCAAGGCAAGATAATCTCTTGCAGAAGCAACAGGAGATGATGGACGCATTCTTCGCTCGGATGGAAGGCAGGCCGAGCTGTGATACACAACTCGCTGAAAATAACATGGATACAGCCCCAGTAGGAGCAGAAAACTGGATCGGATCGGATCCGATCCGGATCACAGAGCGAATTCCGATCCGAACCGGGGGCACGGAGGGAACAAGGGGCAATCCCCCTCAGCAATCTGCAGTGGAAACACTCAGTGTTTTGGATGGAAACACAGGCTCAGGTCGAGCACGACCTTCCTCCGCTCCGGTCCGAATGGACATTCAGCCAACCCTCCAGCTCAATGGCAACAGGAAACCGCTCGGAACAAAGGCCCAGAACCGGGTAGGATCGGAACACTTGACCCAAACCGTGGCTATTACCACGAACCTCCTCACTTCTCCGAGCCAGAGCGGGGGGGCACCTCCGAACCAAACCGAATGGTCCTCCATGCATCCCATACATTTCCAAACCCTTCTGGAAACATTGCTGGGGGCACCACTTCTGATCTTAGTAGCTTGCAACAGCTCTTTGAGGGGGACCGGCTCGCCAACCTCATTGAACGCCTCTCGAGAGGCTGCACTTATCAGAATGACATGGATGATGTCAATCACAATCCATTCACACAGGAAATCAGGAATTCCCGCAATCCTCCAGATTTCAAACTTCCACAACTGGAGCCCTACAACGGCAGGACGGATCCTACCGTGCACCTGATGCGCTACAAATGACATATGGAAGTTCAATAGGCGTCGGAAAACGTCATGGCAAAGTGCTTCCCTCTCTTCTTGACTGATGTTGCTGCTATGTGGATTCAGCAGCTGGAATCTGAATCGATCAACAGTTGGAACATGTTGGTCGCTCGCTTTATTGAATAGTTTCGGGTCCACATCGCTCGACCCAAGAATGTCATGTCACTTACTACTATCAAGAAGAGGCCTAAAGAAACTCTACGCTCATTTTTGGAACGGTTCAACATTGCAGCAGCATCAGTTGATCGACCTAAGCCATCTATGGTATTGATGGCGACAGTTTCCGGCGTTCTAGACAACTCGGAGTTCAAAAAATCTTTATATCGAGATCCACCAAGGAATCTCAATGAATTCTACCTTTAATCGGATAGTTTTCTGCGTGAAGAAGACGCGACGTTTGAAAAGAACGTTCTCGATGTTAACATGCTCAAAGACGGAGAACCGTATGATTCTTGTAAAGGCAAAGGGAAAGCTACTGTCATGAATGACCGCAACGCTCAGCCCCGGAGAGGGCCAAGATATGAAAAGTACACCGAACTCAATTCAACCTTGACTGACATCTACATGAACACAAACAGTGACGTCTCCAATCCAAAGCCTCCTAGGATGGAGCCGTCGCAAAGAGAACGTGATTCTGGAAAATGCTGCATGTTTCATGATATGGATGGTCCTGGCACAAATGACTATAGACACTTGCGAGACTTGATTGAGGAACGGGTTAGACGTGGAGAGCTACCCGAGTATGTGAAACAACCAACAGTGCCAGCACCTGTGCTACCACCACCCGCTCCCCGGAGAGGGAATGACCCTGGATCGAGCTCTCGCGGGCTCATCATCAACTGATCTGGATGAGATCAGCCTGGATTTCCTGCATTTCTTAGGATTTAAGATATGTTTCTTTGCTTTCTTTAGGTTTTCCGATTGGCTAAATCGGAGTACACATTTTCAAGGTTAGGATTTAGCTCCAAAGCGTGCTTTGCACTCGATAACAAACCAATCAGGATTTGCTTTGGTTTTGTACTTTGAATTGAATAAGGAAGGACTTTCCGAGCATGGATTATGTTTGGCGATTTATGTGTCTTGTCAGGTTGTGGCAGGATTCTCAATCTCAATTAAAGTATGGCTTATACTTATCTCGGACCCCTAGGCATGGATTACGCCTAGGGACAGACTGTCTTGTCAGGTTTTGGCAAGTATAGCTCTATCCCGGCATGAGTATGGATTGTACGAACTAGGATGCTTAAATATGGATTATACTCCATAACGATGAACGAACTTGTCAGGATTGGGCAAAGGAACTCAATAAAACTCGAGTATGGCTTATGCTCAGTTTGAACTTCCTGGTATGGCTTATACCCGGAAGGTTAGGTCCCTCGCCAGGTTTTGGCAGGATGATTCGAACGTCCCTTGAGTATGGTTTATGCTCAAACAAACGCCCAAGCATGGTTTATGCTTGAAAGTGTAATTAGTTTTGTCAGGATTTGACATACCTTTTTGCTCTCTTTTCTTTGTAGGTGTGGATTATACTTGCAGCTGGCACGCCCGGCGTGGCCTGGGATTATCCAGAACACATCTTCCTTCAACCAGCAAGATATGTTCTGGGGGACAAAATGTTGACCCGCTTTTTAGTAAAAACCATCACACATGAACTCTCTGGTTAAAATACGATCAAGTATTGGGAATATCGTCAGAAGACAGGAAGCGATTTGGTTGAAGTCACGTCACAAACAAAGATTGGCCCGAAACTCCTATCTGATGACCTCTTTTGGGCCCGAAACAGCAATTACGGAGCTAAGCTCGGTAACTCTTGTAGCTCTCTGAATCAGCTTCGAATTGAGCTTTCGTTTGGCTAAAACGGACTTACGGTTTGAAAGTTATGCCTGTTTCCGTGAACGCGTACAGAACAGGGAACTTGGAATTTGGGATTGGCACAACCCTTTCGGATCGGATCAGTCTAGGAGGATCGGATCAGATTGAGGCATCCCACCTTCACCATCTCAACATCTTCCCTTCAACACTTAGATGTCGGCTCGGATCAGAGACCCCGGTTCGGATCAGGATGAGGCAGACCCGACCCGCTTCACATCAAATCCTCACAAGAGCATAAGGCCCTCAGGTTGGAAACTCCGGTTCGGATCAGATCCGAACCGATCCGACCCACTTCGACCTGCTACCACGCATCAGCTTTGACCGATTCTCAGAGAGTAACCGCTCCTACTCTTCCGGTTCGAGCTCCACCTGTCCTAGCACGATCTGAAGACCACTTCTCCACTACTTCCGAGATGGCCTCACCACCTTCCACGTGGCGCCTCCGAACCGGACCGCTCCAGGGCTATGCAAGGCTCCTCTACGCCTATAAATACACCCTCACATGGCCATTTCAAGGGACTTTTTTGGGTGATTCCAACACTTGGCCTCCATTACAACCAAGAAAGGACATTGCTCATCACTTTAACACGAGGAATTCGTGTATAAATTCATTCTTTAATCTCCTCTTCTTCATTGTAACACAAGGCTATTGTGTATAAACCACAAACAAACAGCATTGTAATAGCTTCTTAGGATTTAAGAAACTATAAAGTGGACGTAGGCTTGGATTGAGCCGAACCACTATAAAAATCCCATGTGTCTGCTCTTATTTTACTGCTTTTTCTGTAATTATTCTGTGATTGTGAGGTATTATTATTGGATTTGGGTGTTAGTGCCAATTTTTGGTCTAACATTTTGTCGCGCCAGGAAGGAGGGCACACGATACAACTTCTTCTACTAGCTTAAAAGGAAGCGGATTTATTGGCTATTGGATTAATGGCCAAAGGAAAACTTCCCTGTCCTGAGGATGAAGGCACGAGAAACGAGGCAAGTCAGGGAGCTTCCTCTCATGAAAATCCATCAGCATACTTAACCAGAGAAGAGATGGATGGCGTTCTTGCTGAATTGAGAACGCAAATGGTAAGGCAAGACAATCTCTTGCAGAAGAAACAGGAGATGATGGATGCATTCTTCGCTCGGATGGAAGGCAGGCCGAGCTGTGATACACAACTCGCTGAAAATAACATGGAATCAGCCCGAGCAGGAGAAGCAAACTGGATCGGATCCGATCAGGATCATAGAGCGAATTCCGATCCGAACCGGGGGCACAGAGGGAACAAGGGGTAATCCCCTCAGCAATCTGCAGCGGCAACAATCAGTGTTTTGGATGGAAACATAGGCTCAGGTCGAGCACGACCTTCCTCCGCTCCGGTCCGAATGGACATTCGGCCAACCCCTCCAGCTCAATGGCAACAGGAAACTGCTCGGAATAGAGGCCCAGAACCGGGTCGGATCGGAACACTTGACCTGAACCGTGGCCATTACCACGAACCTCCTCACTTCTTCGAGCCACAGCGGGGGGGCACCTCCGAACCGAACCGGATGGTCCTCCATGCACCCCATACATTTCCAAACCTTTCTGGACACAACGCTGGGGGCACCACTTCTGATCTTAGCAGCTTGCAACACCTCTTTGAGGGCGACCGGCTCGCCAACCTCATTGAACGCCTCTCGAGAGGCCGCACTTATCAGAATGACATGGATGATGTCAATCACAATCCATTCACACAGGAAATCAGGAATTCCCGCAATCCTCCAGATTTCAAACTTCCACAACTGGAGCCCTACAACGGCAGGACGGATCCTACCGTGCACCTGATGCGCTACAAATGACATATGGAAGTTAAATCGGCGTCGGAAAACGTCATGGCAAAGTGCTTCCCTCTCTTCTTGACTGATATTGCCGTTATGTGGATTCAGCAACTGGAATCTGAATCGATCAACAGTTGGAACATGTTGGTCACTCGCTTTATTGAACAGTTTCGGGTCCACATCGCTCGACCCAAGAATGTCATGTCGCTTACTACTATCAAGTAGAGGCCTAAAGAAACTCTGCGCTCATTTTTGGAACGGTTCAATGTTGCAGCAGCATCAGTTGATCGACGTGAGCCATCTATGGTATTGATGGTGGCAGTATCCGGCGTTCTAGACAACTCGGAGTTCAAAAAATCTTTATATCGAGATCCACCAAGGAATCTCAGCAAATTCTACCCTGATCGGATAGGTTTCTGCATGAAGAAGACGCGACGTCCGAAAAGAAAATTCTCGATGTTAACATGCTCAAAGACGGAGAACCGTCTAATTCTGGTAAAGGCAAATGGAAAGCTGCTGTCAACCGGAGAGGGCCAAGATATGAAAAGTACACCGAACTCAATTCAATCTTGACTGACATCTACGTGAACACAAACGGTGACGTCTCCTATCCAAAGCCTCCTAGGAGGGAGCCATCGCAAAGAGTACGCGATTCTGGAAAATACTGCACGTTTCATGATATGGACGGTCATGACACAAATGACTATAGATACTTGCGAGACTTGATTGAGGAACAGGTTAGACGTGGAGAGCTACCCGAGTATGTGAAACAACCAACAGCGCCAACACCTGTGCTACCACCACCCGCTCCCCGGAGAGGGAATGACCCTGGATTGAGCTCTCGCGGGCTCATCATCAACTGATCTGGATGAGATCAGCCTGGATTTCCTGCATTTCTTAGGATTTAAGATATGTTTCTTTGCTTTCTTTAGGTTTTCCGATAGGCTAAATCGGAGTACACACGTTCAGGGTTAGGATTTAGCTCCAAAGCGTGCTCTGCACTCGATAACAAACCAATCATGATTTGCTTTGGTTTTGTACTTTGAATTGAATAAGGAAGGACTTTCCGAGCATGGATTATGTTTGACGATTTAAGTGTCTTGTCAGGTTGTGGCAGCATTCTCAATCTCAATTAAAGTATGGCTTATACCTATCTCGGACCCCTAGGCATGGATTATGCCTAGGGACAGACTGTCTTGTCAGGTTTTGGCAAGTATAGCTCTATCCCGACATGAGTATGGATTGTACTCACTAGGATGCTTAAATATGGATATACTCCGTAACGACGAACGATCTTGTCAGAATTGGGAAAAGGAACTCAATAAAATTCGAGTATGGCTTATGCTCAGTTTGAACTTCCTGGTATGGCTTATACCCGGAAGGTTAGGTCCCTCGCCAGGTTTTGGCAGGATGATTCGAACGTCCCTTGAGTATGGTTTATGCTCAAACAAACGCCCAAGCATGGTTTATGCTCGAAAGTGTAATCAGTTTTGTCAGGATTTGACACACTTTTTTGCTCTCTTTTCTTCGCAGGTGTGGATTATACTTGCAGCTGGTAGGCCCGGCGTGGCCTTGGATTATCCAGAACACATCTTCCTTCAACCAGCAAGATTTGTTCTGGGGGGCAAAATGTTGACCCGCTTTTTAGTAAAAACCGTCACACGTAAACTCTCTAGTTAAAATACGCTCAACTATTGGGAATATCGTCAGAAGACAGGAAGCGATTTGGTTGAAGTCGCGTCACAAACAAAGATTGGCCCGAAACTCCTATCAGATGACCTCTTTTGGGCCCGAAAACAGCAATTACGTAACTTAGCTTCATATCTCTTGTAGCTCTCTGAATCAGCTTCGAATTGAGCTTTCGTTTGGCTAAAACGGATTTACGGTTTGAAAGTTGTCCCCGTTTCCGTGAACGCGTACAGAACCGGGAACTTGGAACTTGGGATTGGCACAACCGTTTCGGATCGGATCATTCTAGGAGGATCGGATCAGATTGAGGCATCCCACCTTCACCAACTCAACATCTTCCCTTCAGCATTTAGATGTCGGCTCGGATCAGAGACCCTGGTTCGGATCAGGATGAGGCAGACCCGACCCGCTTCACATCAAATCCTCACAAGAGCATAAGGCCCTCAGGTTGGAAACACCGGTTCGGATCGGATCCGAACCGATCCGACCCCCTTCGACCTGCTACCACGCATCAGCTTTGACCGCTTCTCAGAGAGTAACCGCTCCTACTCTTCCGGATCGAGCTCCACCTGTCCTAGCACGATCTGAAGACCACTTCTCCACTACTTCCGAGATGGCCTCACCACCCTCCACGTGGCGCCTCCGAACCGGACCGCTCCAGGGCTATGCAAGGCTCCTCTACGCCTATAAATACACCCTCACATGGCCATTTCAAGGGACTTTTTTGGGTGATTCCAACACTTAGCCTCCATTACAACCAAGCAAGGACATTGCTCATCACTTTAACACTTGGAATTCGTGTATAAATTCATTCTTTAATCTCCTCTTCTTCTTTGTAACACAAGGCTATTGTGTATAAACCGTAAACAAACAGCATTGTAATAGCTTCTTAGCATTTAAGAAACTATAAAGTGGATGTAGGCTTGGATTAAGCCGAACCACTATAAAAATCCCGTGTGTCTCCCCTTATTTTATTGCTTTTTCTGTAATTATTCTGTGATTGTGAGGTATTCGTATTGGATTAGGGTGTTAGTGCCAATTTTTGGTCTAACATTTTGGCACGCCAGGTAGGAGGGCACACGATACAACTTCTTCTACTAGCGTAAAAGGAAGCGGATTTATTTGCTGTTGGATTAATGGCCAAACGAAAACTTCCCCGTCCTGAGGATGAAGGCACGAGAAACGAGGCAAGTCAGGGAGCTTCCTCTCATGAAAATCCATCAGCATACTTAACCAGAGAAGAGATGGATGACGTTCTTGCTGAATTGAGAACGCAAATGGCAAGGCAAGACAATCTCTTGCAGAAGCAACAGGAGATGATGGATGCATTCTTCGCTCGGATGGAAGGCAGGCCGAGCTGTGATACACAACTCACTGAAAATAACTTGGAATCAGCCCCAGCAAGAGCAACAAACTGGATCGGATCCGATCCGATCCGGATCACAGAGCGAATTCCGATCTGAACTGGGGGCACGGAGGGAACAAGGGGCAATCCCCCTCAGCAATCTGCAGCGGCAACACTCAGTGTTTTGGATGGAAACACGGGCTCAGGTCGAGCACGACCTTCCTCCGCTCCGGTCCGAATGGACATTCAGCCACCCCCTCCAGCTCAATGGCAACAGGAAACTGCTCGGAACCGAGGCCCAGAACCGGGTCGGATCGGAACACTTGACCTGAACCGTGGCTATTAACACGAACCTCCTCACTTCTCCGAGCCACAACGGGGGGCACCTCCGAACTGAACCGGATGTTCCTCCATGCACCCCATACATTTCCAAACCCTTCTGGACACAACGCTGGGGGCACCACTTCTGATCTTAGCAGCTTGCAACAGCTCTGTGAGGGCGACCGGCTCGCCAACCTCATTGAACGCCTCTCGAGAGGCCGCACTTATCAGAATGACACGGACGATGTCAATCACAATCCATTCACACAGGAAATCAGGAATTCCCGCAATCCTCCAGATTTCAAACTTCCACAGCTGGAGCCCTACAACGGCAGGACGGATCCTACCGTGCACCCGATGCGCTACAAATGACATATGGAAGTTCAATCGGCGTCGGAAAACGTCATGGCAAAGTGCTTCCCTCTCTTCTTGACTGATATTGCTGCTATGTGGATTCGGCAGCTGGAATCTGAATCGATTAACAGTTGGAACATGTTGGTCGCTCGCTTTATTGAACAGTTTCGGGTCCACATCGCTCGACCCAAGAATGTCATGTCGCTTACTACTATCAAGCAGAGGCCTAAAGAAACTCTGCGCTCATTTTTGGAATAGTTCAACGTTGCAGCAGCATCAGTTGATCGACCTGAGCCATCTATGGTATTGATGGTGGCAGTACCCGGCGTTTTAGACAACTCAGAGTTCGAAAAATCTTTATATCGAGAACCACCAAGGAATCTCAGCGAATTCTACATTGACTCGGATAGGTTTCTGCGTGAAGAAGACGCGACGTCCGAAAAGAAAATTCTCGATGTTAACATGCTCAATGACGGAGAACTGTCTGATTCCGGTAAAGGCAAAGGGAAAGCTGCTGTCAAGAATGACCGCAACGCTCAGCCCCGGAGAGGGCCAAAATATGAAAAGTACACCGAACTCAATTCAACCTTGACTGACATCTACGTGAACACAAAAGGTGACGTCTCCTATCCAAAGCCTCCTAGGAGGGAGCCAACGCAAAGAGAACGCGATTCTGGAAAATACTGCATGTTTCATGATATGGACGGTCTTGACACAAATGACTATAGACACTTGCGAGACTTGATTGAGGAACGGGTTAGACGTGGAGAGCTACCCGAGTATGTAAAACAACCAACAGCGCCAGCACCTGTGCTAACACCACCCGCTCCCCGGAGAGGGAATGACCATGGATCGAGCTCTCGCGGGCTCATCATCAACTGATCTGGACGACATCAGCCTGGATTTCCTTCATTTCTTAGGATTTAAGATATGTTTCTTTGCTTTCTTTAGGTTTTCCGATTGGCTAAATCGGAGTGCACACGTTCAGGGTTAGGATTTAGCTCCAAAGCGTGCTCTGCACTCGATAACAAACCAATCGGGATTTGTTTTGGTTTTGTACTTTGAATTGAATAAGGAAGGACTTTCCAAGCATGTATTATGTTTGGCGATTTAAGTGTCTTGTCAGGTTGTGGCAGCATTCTCAATCTCAATTAAAGTATGGCTTATACTTATCTCGGACTCCTAGGCATGGATTATGCCTAGGGACAGACTGTCTTGTCAGGTTTTGGCAAGTATAGCTCTATCCCGACATGAGTATGGATTGTACCCATTAGGATGCTTAAATATGGATTATACTCCGTAACGACGAACGATCTTGTCAGGATTCGGCAAAGGAACTCAATAAAAATCGAGTATGGCTTATGCTCAGTTTGAACTTCCTGGTATGGCTTATACCCGGAAGGTTAGGTCCCTCGCCAGGTTTTGGCAGGATGATTTGAACGTCCCTTGAGTATGGTTTATGCTCAAACAAACGCCCAAGCATGGTTTATGCTTGAAAGTATAATCAGTTTTGTCAGGATTTGACACACCTTTTTGCTCTCTTTTCTTTGCAGGTGTGAATTATACTTGCAGCAGGCAGGCCCGGCGTGGCCTTGGATTATCCAGAACACATCTTCCTTCAACCAACAAGATATGTTCTGTGGGGCAAAATGTTGACCCGCTTTTTAGTAAAAACCATCACACATGAACTCTCTGGTTAAAATACGCTCAAGTATTGGGAATATCGTCAGAAGACAGGAAGCGATTTGGTTGAAGTCGCGTTACAAACAAAGATTGAACCGAAACTCCAATCAGATGACCTCTTTTGGGCCCGAAAACAGCAATTATGGAGATATGCTCCATAACTCTTGTATCTCTCTAAATGAGCTTCGAATCGAGCTTTCGTTTGGCTAAAAAAGACTTACGGTTTGAAAGTTATGCCCGTTTCCGTGAACGCGTACAGAACCGGGAACTTGGAATTTGGGATTGGCACAACCCTTTCGGATCGGATCAGTCTAGGAGGATCGGATTGAGGCATCCCGCCTTCACCAACTCAACATCTTCCCTTCAACACTTAGATGTCGGCTCGGATCGGAGACCCCGGTTCGGATTAGGATGAGGCAGACCCGACCCGCTTCACATCAAATCCTCACAAGAGCATAAGGCCCTTAGGTTGGAAACTTCGGTTCGGATCGGATCCGAACCGATCCGACCCCCTTCGACCTGCTACCACGCATCAGCTTTGACCGATTCTCAGAGAGTAACTGCTCCTGCTCTTCCGGATCGAGCTCACCTGTCCTAGCACGATCTGAAGACCACTTCTCCACTACTTCCGAGATGGCCTCACCACCCTCCACGTGGCGCCTCCGAACCGGACCGCTCTAGGGCTATGCAAGGCTCCTCTACGCCTATAAATACACCCTCCCATGGCCATTTCAAGGGACTTTTTTGGGTGATTCCAACACTTGGCCTCCTTTACAACCAAGCAAGGACATTGCTCATCACTTTAACATGAGGAATTCGTGTATAAATTCATTCTTTAATCTTCTCTTCTTCATTGTAACACAAGGCTATTGTGTATAAACCACAAACAAACAACATTGTAATAGCTTCTTAGGATTTAAGAAATTATAAAGTGGACGTAGGCTTGGATTGAGCCGAACCACTATAAAAATTCCATGTGTCTCCTCTTATTTTACTGCTTTTTCTGTAATTATTCTATGATTGTGAGGTATTCGTATTGGATTTGGGTGTTAGTGCCAATTTTTGGTCTAACATTTTGGCGCGCCAGGAAGGAGGGCTCACGATACAACTTCTTCTACTAGCTTAAAAGGAAGCGGATTTATTGGCTATTGGATTAATGGCCAAACGAAAACTTCCCCGTCCTGAGGATGAAGGCACGAGAAACGAGGCAAGTCAGGGAGCTTCCTCTCATGAAAATCCATCAGCATACTTAACCAGAGAAGAGATGGATGGTGTTCTTGCTGAATTGAGAACGCAAATGGCAAGGCAAGACAATCTCTTGCAGAAGCAACAGGAGATGATGGATGCATTATTCGCTCGGATGGAAGGCAGGCCGAGCTGTGATACACAACTCGCTGAAAATAACATGGAATCAGCCCCAGCAGGAGCAGCAAACTGGATCGGATCGGATCCGATCCGGATCACGGAGCGAATTCCGATCCGAACCGGGGGCACGGAGGGAACAAGGGGCAATCCCCCTCAGCAATCTACAGCGGCAACACTCAGTGTTTTGGATGGAAACACAGGCTCAGGTCGAGCACGACCTTCCTCCGCTCCGGTCCGAATGGACATTCAGCCACCCCCTCCAACTCAATGGCAACAGGAAACTGCTCGGAACAGAGGCCCAGAACCGGGTCGGATCGGAACACTTGACCCAAACCGTGGCCATTACCACGAACCTCCACACTTCTCCGAGCCACAACGGGGGGGAACCTCCGAACCGAACTAGATAGTCCTCCATGCTCCACATACATTTCCAAACCCTTCTGGACACAACGCTAGGGGGCACCACTTCTGATCTTAGCAGCTTGCAATAGCTCTTTGAGGGCGACCGGCTCGCCAACCTCATTTAACGCCTCTCGAGAGGCCGCACTTATCATAATGACATGGATGATGTCAATCACAATCCATTCACACAGGAAATCAGGAATTCCCGCAATCCTCCAGATTTCAAACATCCACAACTGGAGCCCTACAACGGCAGGACGGATCCTACCGTGCACCTGATGCGCTACAAATGACATATGGAAGTTCAATCGGCGTCGGAAAACGTCATGGCAAAGTGCTTCCCCCTCTTCTTGACTGATATTGCTGCTATGTGGATTTGGCAGCTGGAATCTGAATCAATCAACAGTTGGAACATGTTGGTCGCTCGCTTTATTGAACATTTTCGGGTCCACATCGCTCGACCCGAGAATGTCATGTCCCTTACTACTATCAACCAGAGGTCTAAAAGACTCTACAATCATTTTTGGAACGGTTCAACATTGCAACAACATCAGTTGATCGACCTGAGCCATCTATGTTATTGATGGCAGCAGTATCCGGCATTCTAGACAACTCGGAGTTCAAAAAATCTTTATATCGAGATCCACCAAGGAATCTCAGTGAATTCTACCTTGAATCGGATAGATTTCTGCGTGAAGAAGACGCGACGTCCGAAAAGAAAATTCTCGATGTTAACATGCTCAAAGACGGAGAACCGTCTGATTCTGGTAAAGGCAAAGGGAAAGCTGCTGTCAAGAATGACCGCAACGCTCAGCCCCAGAGAGGGCCAAGATATGAAAAGTACACCGAACTCAATTCAACCTTGACTGACATCTATGTGAACACAAACGGTGACGTCTCCTATCCAAAGCCCCCTATGATGGAGCCATCGCAAAGAGAACGCGATTCTGGAAAATACTGCATGTTTCATGATATGGACGGTCATGACACAAATGACTATAGACACTTGCGAGACTTGATTGAGGAACGGGTTAGACGTGGAGAGCTACCCGAGTATGTGAAAGAACCAACAGTGCCAACACCTGTGCTACCACCCGCTCCCCGGAGAGGGTATGACCCTGAATCGAGCTCTCGCGGGCTCATCATCAACTGATCTGGATGAGATCAGCCTGGATTTCCTACATTTCTTAGGATTTAAGATATGTTTCTTTGCTTTCTTTAGGTTTTCAAATTGGCTAAATCGGAGTACACACGTTCAGGGTTAGGATTTAGCTCCAAAGCGTGCTCTGCACTCGATAACAAACCAATCAGGATTTGCTTTGGTTTTGTACTTTGAATTAAATAAGGAAGGACTTTCCGAGCATGGATTATGTTTGGCGATTTAAGTGTCTTGTCAGGTTGTGGCAGGATTCTCAATCTCAATTAAAGTATGGCTTATACTTATCTCGGAACCCTAGGCATGGATTATGCCTAGGGACAGACTGTCTTGTCAGGTTTTGGCAAGTATAGCTCTATCCCGACATGAGTATGGATTCTACTCACTAGGATGCTTAAATATGGATTATACTCCGTAACGATGAACGATCTTGTCAGGATTGGGCAAAGGAACTCAATAAAACTCGAGTATGACTTATGCTCAGTTTGAACTTCCTGGTATGGCTTATACCCGGAAGGTTAGGTCCCTCGCCAGGTTTTGGCAGGATGATTCGAACGTCCCTTGAGTATGGTTTATGCTCAAACTAACACCCAAGCATGGTTTATGCTCGAAAGTGTAATCAGTTTTGTCAGGATTTGACACACCTTTTTGCTCTCTTTTCTTCGCAGGTGTGGATTATACTTGCAGCTGGCAGGCCCGGCGTGGCCTTGGATTATCCAGAACACATCTTCCTTCAACAAGCAAGATATGTTCTGGGGGGCAAAATGTTGACCCGCTTTTTAGTAAAAACCGTCACACATGAACTCTCTGGTTAAAATACGCTCAAGTATTGGGAATATCGTCAGAAGACAAGAAGCGATTTGGTTGAAGTCGCATCACAAACAAAGATTGGCCCGAAACTCCTATCAGATGACCTCTTTTGGGCCCGAAAACAGCAATTACGGAGCCATGCTCTGTAGCTCTTGTAGCCCTCTGAATCAGCTTCGAATCGAGCTTTCGTTTGGCTAAAACGGACTTACGGTTTGAAGGTTATGCCCGTTTCCGTTAATGCATACAGAATCGGGAACTTGGAATTTGGGATTGGCACAACCCTTTCGGATCGGATCAGTCTAGGAGGATCGGTTCAGATTGAGGCATCCCACCTTCACCAACTCAACATCTTCCCTTCAACACTTAGATGTCGGCTCGGATCGGAGACCCCGGTTCGGATCAGGATGAGGCAGACCCGACCCGCTTCACATCATATCCTCACAAGAGCATAAGGTCCTCAGGTTGGAAACTCCAGTTCGGATCGGATCCGAACCAATCCGACCCCTTCGACCTGCTACCACGCATCAGCTTTGACCGATTCTCAGAGAGTAACCGCCCCTACTCTTCGGGATCGAGCTCCACCTGTCCTAGCACGATCTGAAGACCACTTCTCCACTACTTCCGAGATGGCCTCCCCACCCTACACGTGGCGTCTCCGAACCGGACCGCTCCAGGGCTATGCAAGGCTCCTCTACGCCTATAAATACACCCTCACATGGCCATTTCAAGGGACTTTTTTGGGTGATTCCAACACTTGGCCTCCATTACAAATAAGCAAGGACATTGGTCGTCACTTTAACATGAGGAATTCGGGTATAAATTCTTTCTTTAATCTCCTCTTCTTCATTGTAACACAAGGCTATTGTGTATAAACCGCAAACAAATAGCATTGTAATAGCTTCTTAGGATTTAAGAAACATAAAGTGGACGTAGGCTTGGATTGAGCCGAACCACTATAAAAATCCTGTGTGTCTCCTCTTATTTTACTGCTTTTTCTGTAATTACTCTGTGATTGTGAGGTATTCGTATTGGATTTGGGTGCTAGTGCCAAATTTTGGTCTAACATTTTGGCGCGCCAAGAAGGAGGGCACACGATACAACTTCTTCTACTAGCTTAAAAGAAAGCGGATTTATTGGCTATCGGATTAATGGCCAAACGAAAACTTCTCCGTCCTGAGGATAAAGGCACGAGAAACGAGGCAAGTCAGGGAGCTTCGTCTCATGAAAATCCATCATCATACTTAACCAGAGAAGAGATGGATGGCATTCTTGCTGAATTGAGAATGCAAATGGCAAGGCAAGACAATCTCTTGCAGAAGCAACAGGAGATGATGGATGCATTCTTCGCTCGGATGGAAGGCAGGCCGAGCTGTGATACACAACTCGCTGAAAATAACATGGAATCAGCCCCAGCAGGAGCAGCAAACTGGATCGGATCGGATCTGATCCGAATCACAGAGCGAATTCCGATCCGAACCAGAGGCACGGAGGGAACAAGGGGCAATCCCCCTCAGCAATCTGCAGCGGCAACACTCAGTGTTTTGGATGGAAACACAGGCTCAGGTCGAGCACGACCTTCCTCTGCTCCGTTCCGAATGGACATTCAGCCACACCCTCCAGCTCAATGGTAACAGGAAACTGCTTGGAACAGGGGCCTAGAACCGGGTCGGATTGGAACACTTGACCCAAACCGTGGCCATTACCACGAACCTCCTCACTTCTCCGAGCCACAGCGGGGGGGCACCTCCGAACCGAACTGGATGGTCCTCCATGCACCCCATACATTTCCAAACCCTTCTGGACACAACGCTGGGGGCACCACTTCTGATCTTAGCAGCTTACAACAGCTCTTTGAGGGCGACCGGCTCGCCAACCTCATTGAACGCCTCTCGAGAGGCCGCACTTATCAGAATGACATGGATGATGTCAATCACAATCCATTCACACAGGAAATCAGGAATTCCCGCAATCCTCCATATTTCAAACTTCCACAACTAGAGCCCTACAACGGCAGAACGGATCCTACCGTGCACCTGATGCGCTACAAATGACATATGGAAGTTCAATCGGCGTCGGAAAACGTCTTGGCAAAGTGCTTCCCTCTCTTATTGACTGATATTGCTGCTATGTGGATTCGGCAGCTGGAATCTGAATCGATCAACAGTTGGAACATGTTGGTCGCTCGCTTTATTGAACAGTTTCGGGTCCACATCGCTCGACCCAAGAATGTCATGTCGCTTACTACTATCAAGCAGAGGCCTAAAGAAACTCTACGCTCATTTTTGGAACGGTTCAACGTTGCAGCAGTATCAGTTGATCGACCTGAGCCATCTATGGTATTGATGGCGGCAGTATCCGGCGTTCTAGACAACTCGGAGTTCAAAAAATCTTTATATCGAGATCCACCAAGGAATCTCAGCGAATTCTACCTTGAATCGGATAGGTTTCTGCTTGAAGAAGACGCGACGTTCGAAAAGAAAATTCTCGATGTTAACATGCTCAAGGACGGAGAACCGTCTGATTCTGGTAAAGGCAAAGGGAAAGCTGCTGTCAAGAATGACCGCAACGCTCAGCCCCGGGGAGGGCCAAGATATGAAAAGTACACTGAACTCAATTCAACCTTGACTGACATCTACGTGAACACAAATGGTGACGTCTCCTATCCAAAGCCTCCTAGGATGGAGCCATCGCAAAGAGGACGCGATTCTGGAAAATACCGCATGTTTCATGAAATGGATGGTCATGCACAAATGGCTATAGACACTTACGAGACTTGATTGAGGAACGGGTTAGACGTGGAGAGCTACCCGAGTATGTGAAACAACCAACAGCGCCAGCACTTGTGCTACCACCACCCGCTCCCCGGAGAGGGAATGACCCTGGATCGAGCTCTCGCGAGCTCATCATCAACTTATCTGAATGAGATCAGCCTGAATTTCCTACATTTCTTAGGATTTAAGATATGTTTCTTTGCTTTCTTTAAGTTTTCCGATTGGCTAAATCGGAGTACACACGTTCAGGGTTAGGATTTAGCTCCAAAGCTTGCTCTGCACTCGATAATAAACCAATAAGGATTTACTTTGGTTTTGTACTTTGAATTGAATAAGGAAGGACTTTCCGAGCATGGATTATGTTTGGCGATTTAAGTGTCTTGTCAGGTTGTGGTAGGATTCTGAATCTCAATTAAAGTATGGCTTATACTTATCTCGGACCCCTAGGCATGGATTATGCCTAGGGACAGACTGTCTTGTCAGGTTTTGGCAAGTATAGCTCTATCCTGACATGAGTATGGATTGTACTCACTAGGATGCTTAAATATGGATTATACTCCGTAACGACGAACGATCTTGTCAGGATTGGGCAAAGGAACTCAATAAAACTCGAGTATGGCTTATGCTCAGTTTGAACTTCCTGGTATGGCTTATACCCGGAAGGTTAGGTCCCTCGCCAGGTTTTGGAAGGATGATTCGAACGTCCCTTGAGTATGGTTTATGCTCAAACAAACGCCCAAGCATGGTTTATGCTCGAAAGTGTAATCAATTTTGTCAGGATTTGACACACCTTTTTGCTCTCTTTTGTTCGTAGGTGTGGATTATACTTGCACCTGGCAGGCCCGGCGTGGCCTTGGATTATCCAGAACACATCTTCCTTCAACCAGCAAGATATGTTCTGGAGGGCAAAATGTTGAATCTCTTTTTAGTAAAAACCATCACACAAGAACTCTCTGGTTAAAATAAGCTCAAGTATTGGGAATATCGTCAGAAGACAGGAAGCGATTTGGTTGAAGTCGCGTCACAAACAAAGATTGGCCCGAAACTCCTATCAGATGACCTCTTTTGGGCTTGAAAACAACAATTACGGAGCTAAGCTCTGTATCACTGGTAGCTCTCTGAATCAGATTCAAATCGAGCTTTCGTTTGGCTAAAACGGACTTACGGTTTGAAAGTTATGCCCGTTTCCGTGAACGCGTACAGAACCGGGAACTTGGAATTTGGGATTGGCACAACCCTTTCGGATCGGATCAGTCTAGGAGGATAGGATCGGATTGAGGCATCCCACCTTCACCAACTCAACATCTTCCCTTCAACACTTAGATGTCGGCTCGGATCGCAAATCCCAGTTCGGATCAGGATGAGGCAGACCCGACCCGCTTCACATCAAATCCTCACAAGAGCATAAGGCCCTCAGGTTGGAAACTCCGGTTCGGATCGGATCCGAACCAATATGACCCCCTTCGACCTGCTACCATGCATCAGCTTTGACCGATTCTCAGAGAGTAACCGCTCCTACTCTTCCGTATCGAGCTCCACCTGTCCTAGCACGATCTGAAGACGACTTCTCCACTACCTCCGAGATGGCCTCACCACCCTCCCCGTGGCGTCTCCGAACCGGACCGCTCCAGGGCTATGCAAGGCTCCTCTACGCCTATAGATACACCATCACATGGCCATTTCAAGGGACTTTTTTGGGTGATTCCAACACTTGGCCTCCATTACAACCAAGCAAGGACATTGCTCATCACTTTAACACGAGGAATTCGTGTATAAATTCATTCGTTAATCTCCTCTTCTTCATTGTAACACAAGGCTATTGTGTATAAACCGCAATCAAACAGCATTGTAATAGCTTCTTAGGATTTGAGAAACTATAAAGTCGACATAGGCTTGGATTGAGCCGAACCACTATAAAAATCCCGTGTGTCTCCTCTTATTTTACTGCTTTTTCTGTAATTATTCTGTGATTGTGAGGTATTCGTATTGGATTTGGGTGTTAGTGCCAATTTTTGGTCTAACATTTTGGCGTGCCAGGAAGGAGGGCACACGATACAACTTCTTCTACTAGCTTAAAAGGAAGCAGATTTATTGGCTATTGGATTAATGGCCAAACGAAAACTTCCCCGTCCTGAGGACGAAGGCACGAGAAACGAGGCAAGTCAGGGAGCTTCCTCTCATGAAAATCCATCAGCATACTTAACCAGAGAAGAGATGGATGGCATTCTTGCTGAATTGAGAACGCAAATGGCAAGGCAAGACAATCACTTATAGAAGCAACAGGAGATGATGGATGCATTCTTCGCTCGGATGGAAGGCAGGCCGAGCTGTGATACACAACTCGCTGAAAATAACATGGAATCAGCCCCAGCAGGAGCAGTAAACTGGATCGGATCGGATTCGATCCGGATCACAGAGCGAATTCCGATCCGAACCGGGGCCACGGAGGGAAAAAGGGGCAATCCCCCTCAGCAATCTGCAGCGGCAACACTCAGTGTTTTGGATGGAAACACAGGCTCAGGTCGAGCACGACCTTCCTTCGCTCCGGTCCGAATGGGCATTCAGCCACCCCCTCCAGCTCAATGGCAACAGGAAACTGCTCGGAATAGAGGCCCAGAACCGGGTCGGATTGGAACACTTGACCCAAACCGCGGCCATTACCACGAACCTCCTTACTTCTCCGAGCCACAGCGGGGGGGCACCTCCGAACCGAACCGGATGGCCCTCCATGTACCCCATACATTTCCAAACCCTTCTGGACACAACTCTAGGGGCACCACTTCTGATCTTAGCAGCTTGCAACAGCTCTTTGAGGGCGACCGGCTCGCCAGCCTCACTGAACGCCTCTCGAGAGGCCGCACTTATCAGAATGACATGGATGATGTCAATCACAATCCATTCACAAAGGAAATAAGGATACCCCCAATCCTCCAAATTTCAAACTTCCACAACTGGAGCCCTACAATGGCAGGACGGATCCTACCGTGCACCTGATGCGCTACAAATGACATATGGAAGTTCAATCGGTGTTGGAAAACGTCATGGCAAAGTGTTTCCCTCTCTTCTTGACTGATATTGCTGCTATGTGGATTCGGCAGTTGGAATCTGAATCGATCAACAGTTGGAACATGTTGGTCGCTCGTTTTATTGAACAGTTTCAGATCCACATCGCTCGACCCAAGAATGTCATGTCGCTTACTACTATCAAGCAGAGGCCTAAAGAAACTCTGCGCTCATTTTTGGAACGGTTCAACGTTGCAGCAGCAACAGTTGATCGACCTGAGCCATCTATGGTATTGATGGCGGCAGTATCCGGCGTTCTAGACAACTCGGAGTTCAAAAAAATCTTTATATCGAGATCCACCAAGGAATCTCAGCGAATTCTACCTTGAATCGGGTAAGTTTCTGCGTGAAGAAGACGCGACGTCCGAAAAGAAAATTCTCGATGTTAACATGCTCAAAGACGGAGAACCGTCTGATTCTGGTAAAGGCAATGGGAAAGCTGCTGTCAAGAATGACCGCAACGCTCAGCCCCGGAGAGGGCCAAGATATGAAAAGTACACCGAACTCAATTCAACCTTGACTGATATCTACGTGAGCACAAACGGTGACGTCTCCTATCCAAAGCCTCGTAGGATGGAGCTATCGCAAAGAGAACGCGATTCTGGAAAATACTGCATGTTTCATGATATGGACGGCCATGACACAAATGACTATAGACACTTGCGAGACTTGATTGAGGAACGGGTTAGACGTGAAGAGCTACCCGAGTATGTGAAACAACCAACAGTGCCAGCACCTGTGCTACCACCACCCGCTCCCCGGAGAGGGAATGACCCTGGATCGAGATCTCGCGGGCTCATCATCAACTGATCTGGATGAGATCAGCTTGGATTTCCTACATTTCTTAGGATTTAAGATATGTTTCTTTGCTTTCTTTAGGTTTTCTGATTGGCAAAATGGGAGTACACACGTTCAGGGTTAGGATTTAGCTCCAAAGCGTGCTCTGCACTCGATAACAAACCAATCAGGATTTGCTTTGGTTTTGTACTTTGAATTGAATAAGGAAGGACTTTCCGCGCATGGATTATGTTTGGCGATTTAAGTGTCTTTTCAGGTTGTGGCAGGATTCTCAATCTCAATTAAAGTATGGCTTATACTTATCTCGGACCCCTAGGCATGGATTATGCCTAGGGAAAGACTGTCTTGTCAGGTTTTGGCAAGTATAGCTCTATCCCGACATGAGTATGGATTGTACTCACTAGGATGCTTAAATATGGATTATACTCCGTAACGACGAACGATCTTGTCAGGATTGGTTAAAGGATCTCAATAAAACTCGAGTATGGCTTATGCTCAGTTTGAACTTCCTGGTATGGCTTATACACGGAAGATTAGGTCCCTCGCCAGGTTTTGGCAGGATGATTCGAACGTCCCTTGAGTATGGTTTATGCTCAAACAAACGCCCAAGCATGGTTTATGCTCGAAAGTGTAATCAGTTTTGTCAGGATTTGACACACCTTTTTGCTCTCTTTTCTTCGTAGGTGTGGATTATACTTGCAGCTGGCAGGCCTGGAGTGCCCTTAGATTATCCAGAACACATCTTCCTTCAACCAGCAAGATATGTTCTGGGGGGCAAAATGTTGACCAGCTTTTTAGTAAAAACCGTCACACATGAACTCTCTGGTTAAAATACGCTCAAGTATTGGGAATATCGTCAGAAGACAGGAAGCGATTTGGTTGAAGTCGCGTCACAAACAAAGATTGGCCCGAAACTCCTATCAGATGACCTCTTTTGGGCCCGAAAACAACAAATACAAAGCTAGGATCCGTATCTCTTGTAGCTCTCTGAATCAGCTTCGAATCGAGCTTTCGTTTGGCTAAAACGGACTTACGGTTTGAAAGTTATGCCCGTTTCCGTGAACGCGTTAAGAACTTGGAATTTGGGATTGGCACAACCCTTTCGGATCGGATCAGTCTAGGAGGATCGGATCGGATTGAGGCATCCCACCTTCACCAACTCAACATCTTCCCTTCAACACTTAGATGTTGGCTCGGATCGGAGACCCCGGTTCGGATCAGGATGAGGCAGACCCGACCCGCTTCACATCAAATCCTCACAAGAGCATAAGGCCCTTAGGTTGGAAACTCCGGTTCGGATCGGATCCGAACCGATCCGACCCACTACGACCTGCTACCACGCATCAGCTTTAACCGATTCTCAGAGAGTAACCGCTCCTACTCTTCCGTATCGAGCTCCACCTGTCCTAGCACGATCTGAAGACCACTTATCCACTACTTCCAAGATGGCCTCACCACCCTCCACGTGGCGCCTCTGAACCGGACCGCTCCAGGGCTATGCAAGGCTCCTCTACGCCTATAAATACACCGTCACATGGCCATTTCAAGGGACTTTTTTGGGTGATTCCAACACTTGGCCTCCATTACAACCAAGCAAGGACATTGCTCATCACTTTAACATGAGGAATTCGTGTATAAATTCATTCTTTAATCTCCTCTTCTTCATTGTAACACAAGGCTATTGTGTATAAACCGCAAACAAACAGCATTTTAATAGCTTCTTAGGATTTAAGAAACTATAAAGTGGACGTATGCTTGGATTGAGCCGAACCACTATAAAAATCCCGTGTGTCTCCTCTTATTTTACTGCTTTTTCTGTAATTATTCTGTGATTGTGAGGTATTCGTATTGGATTTGGGTGTTAGTGCCAATTTTTGGTCTAACATTTTGGCGCGCCAGGAAGTAGGGCACACGATACAACTTCTTCTACTTGCTTAAAAGGAAGCGGATTTGTTGGCTATTGGATTAATGGCCAAACGAAAACTTCCCCGTCCTGAGGATGAAGGCACGAGAAACGAGGCAAGTAAGGGAGCTTCCTCTCATGAAAATCCATCAGCATACTTAAACAGAGAAGAGATGGATGGCGTTCTTGCTGAATTGAGAACGCAAATGGCAAGGCAAGACAATCTCTTGCAGAAGCAACAGGAGATGATGGATGCATTCTTCGCCCGGATGGAAGGCAGGCCGAGCTGTGATACACAACTCGCTGAAAATAATATGGAATCAGCCCCAGCAGGAGCAGCAAACTGGATCGTATCGGATCCGATCCGGATCACAGAGCGAATTCTGATCCGAACCCGGGGCATGGAGGGAACAAGGGGCAATCCCCCTCAGCAATCTGCAGTGGAAACACTCAGTATTTTGGATGGAAACACAGGCTCAGGTCGAGCACGACCTTCCTCCGCTCCGGTCCGAATGGACATTCAGCCACCCCCTCTAGCTCAATGGCAACAGGAAACTGCTCGGAACAGAGGCCCAGAACCGGGTCGGATTGGAACACTTGACCCAAACCGTGGCCATTACCACGAACCTTCTCACTTCTCTGAGCCACAGCGGGGGGGCACCTCCGAACCGAACCGTATGGTCCTCCATGCACCCCATACATTTCCAAACCCTTCTGGACACAACGCTGGGGGCACCACTTCTGATCTTAACAGCTTGCAACAGCTCTTTGAGGGCGACCGTCTCGCCAACCTCATTGAATGCCTCTCAAGAGGACGCACTTATCAGAATGACATGGATGATGTCAATCACAATCCATTCACACAGGAAATCAGGAATTCCCGCAATCCTCCAGATTTCAAACTTCCACAACTGGAGCCCTACAACGGCAGGACGGATCCTACCGTGCACCTGATGCGCTACAAATGACATATAGAAATTCAATCGGCGTCGGAAAACGTCATGGCAAAGTGCTTCCCTCTCATCTTGACTGATATTGCTGCTATGTGGATTTGTCAGTTGGAATCTGAATCGATCAACATTTGGAACATGTTGGTCGCTCGCTTTATTGAACAGTTTCGGGTCCACATCGCTCGACCCAAGAATGTCATGTCGCTTACTACTATCAAGCAGAGGCCTAAAGAAACTCTACGCTCCTTTTTGGAACGGTTCAACGTTGCAACAGCATCAGTTGACCGACCTGAGCCATCTATGGTATTGATGGCGGCAGTATCCGGCGTTCTAGACAACTCGGAGTTCAAAAAATCTTTATATCGAGATCCACCAAGGAATCTCAGCGAATTCTACCTTGAATCGGATAGGTTTCTGCGTGAAGAAGACGCGACGTCCGAAAAGAAAATTCTCGATGTTAACATGCTCAAAGACGGAGAACCGTCTGATTCTAGTAAAGGCAAAGGGAAAGCTGCTGTCAAGAATGACCGCAACGCTCAGCCCTGGAGAGGGCCAAGATATGAGAAGTACACCGAACTCTATTCAACCTTGACTGACATCTACGTGAACACAAACGGTGACGTCTCCTATCCAAAGCCTCCTAGGATGGAGCCATCGCAAAGAGAACACGATTCTGGAAAATACTGCATGTTTCATGATATGGACGGTCATGACCCAAATGACTACAGACACTTGCGAGACTTGATTGAGGAACGGGTTAGACGTGGAGAGCTACCCGAGTGTGTGAAACAAACAACAGCGCTAGCACATGTGCTACCACCACCCGCTCCCCGAAGAGGGAATGACCCTGGATCGAGCTCTCGCGGGCTCATCATCAACTGATCTGGATGAGATCAGCCTGGATTTCCTGCATTTCTTGGGATTTAAGATATGTTTCTTTGCTTTCTTTAGGTTTTCCGATTGGCTAAATAGGAGTACACACGTTCAGGGTTAGGATTTAGCTCTAAAGCGTGCTCTGCACTCGATAACAAACCAATCAGGATTTGCTTTTGTTTTGTACTTTGAATTGAATAAGGAAGGACTTTCCGAGCATGGATTATGTTTGGCGATTTAAGTGTCTTATCAGGTTGTGGCAGGATTCTCAATCACAATTAAAGTATGGCTTATACTTATCTCGGACCCCTAGGCATGGATTATGCCTAGGGACAGACTGTCTTGTCAGGTTTTGGCAAGTATAGCTCTATCCCGACATGAGTATGGATTGTACTCACTAGGATGCTTAAATATGGATTATACTCCGTAACGACGAACGATCTTGTCAGGATTGGGCAAAGGAACTCAATAAAACTCGAGTATGGCTTATGCTCAGTTTGAACTTCCTGGTATGGCTTATACCCGGAAGGTTAGGTCCCTCGCCAGGTTTTGGAAGGATGATTTGAACGTCCCTTGAGTATGGTTTATGCTCAAACAAACGCCCAAGCATGGTTTATGCTCGAAAGTGTAATCAGTTTTGTCAGGATTTGACACACCTTTTTGCTCTCTTTTCTTCGCAGGTGTGGATTATACTTGCAGCTGGCAGGCCCGGCGTGGCCTTGGATTATCCAGAACACATCTTCCTTCAACCAGCAAGATATGTTCTGGAGGGAAAAATGTTGACCCTCTTTTTAGTAAAAACCGTCACACATGAACTCTCTGGTTAAAATACGCTCAAGTATTGGGAATATCGTCAGAAGACAGGAAGCGATTTGGTTGAAGTCGCGTCACAAACAAAGATTGGCCCGAAACTCCTATCAGATGACCTCTTTTGGGCTTGAAAACAGTAATTACAAAGCAAAGCTCCGTATCACTTGTAGCTCTCTGAATCAGCTTCGAATCGAACTTTCGTTTGGCTAAAACGGACTTACGGTTTGAAAGTTATGCCCGTTTCCGTGAACGCGTACAGAACCGGGAACTTTGAATTTCGGATCGGATCAGTCTAGGAGGATCGGATCGGATTGAGGCATCCCACCTTCACCAACTCAACATCCTCCCTTCAACACTTAGATGTCGGCTTGGATCGGAGATCCCGGTTCGGATCAGGATGATGCAGACCCGACCCGCTTCACATCAAATCCTCACAAGAGCATAAGGTCCTCGGCTTGGAAACTCCGGTTCGGATCGGATCCGAACCAATATGACCCCCTTCGACCTGCTACCATGCATCAGCTTTGACCGATTCTCAAAGATTAACCGCTCCTACTCTTCCGGATCGAGCTCCACCTGTCCTAGCACGATCTGAAGACGACTTCTCCACTACCTCCGAGATCGCCTCACCACCCTCCTCGTGGCGCCTCCGAACCGGACCGCTCCAGGGCTATGCAAGGCTCCTCTACGCCTATAAATACACCCTCACATGGCCATTTCAAGGGACTTTTTTGGGTGATTCCAACACTTGGCCTCCATTACAACCAAGCAAGGACATTGCTCATCACTTTAACACGAGGAATTCGTGTATAAATTCATTCTTTAATCTCCTCTTCTTCATTGTAACACAAGGCTATTGTGTATAAACCGCAAACAAACAGCATTGTAATAGCTTCTTAGGATTTAAGAAACTATAAAGTGGACGTAGGCTTAGATTGAGCCGAACCACTATAAAAATCCCGTGTGTCTCCTCTTATTTTACTGCTTTTTCTGTAATTATTCTGTGATTGTGAGGTATTCGTATTGGATTTGGGTGTTAGTGCCAATTTTTGGTCTAACATTTTGGCGTGCCAGGAAGGAGGGCACACGATACAACTTCTTCTACTAGCTTAAAAGGAAGCGGATTTATTGTCTATTGGATTAATGGCCAAACGAAAACTTCCCCGTCCTGAGGATGAAGGCACGAGAAACGAGGCAAGTCAGGGAGCTTCCTCTCATGAAAATCCATCAGCATACTTAACCAGAGAAGAGATGGATGGCATTCTTGCTAAATTGAGAACGCATATGGCAAGGCAAGACAATCACTTACAGAAGCAACAGGAGATGATGGATGCATTCTTTGCTCGGATGGAAGGCAGGCCGAGCTGTGATACACAACTCGCTGAAAATAACATGGAATCAGCCCCAGTAGGAGCAGCAAACTGGATCGGATCGGATTCGATCCGTATAACAGAGCGAATTCCGATCCGAACCGGGGCCACGAAGGGAACAAGGGGCAATCCCACTCAGCAATCTGCAGCGGCAACACTCACTGTTTTGGATGGAAACACAGGCTCAGGTCGAGCACGACCTTCCTTCGCTCCGGTCCGAATGGACATTCAGCCACCCCCTCCAGCTCAATGGCAACAGGAAACTGCTCGGAACAGAGGCCCAGAACCGGGTCGGATCGGAACACTTGACCCAAACCGCGGCCATTACCACGAACCTCCTTACTTCTCCGAGCCACAGCGGGGGGGGCACCTCCGAACCGAACCGGATGGTCCTCCATGCACCCCATACATTTCCAAACCCTTCTGGACACAACTCTGGGGGCACCACTTCTGATCTTAGCAGCTTGCAACAGCTCTTTGAGGGCGACCGGCTCGCCAACCTCATTGAACGCCTCTCGAGAGGCCGCACTTATCAGAATGACATGGATGATGTCAATCACAATCCATTCACAAAGGAAATCAGGAATTCCCCCAATCCTCCAGATTTCAAACTTCCACAACTGGAGCCCTACAACGGCAGGACGGATCCTACCGTGCACCTAATGCGCTACAAATGACATATGGAAGTTCAATCGGCGTTGGAAAACGTCATGGCAGAGTGTTTCCCTCTCTTCTTGACTGATATTGCTGCTATGTGGATTCGGCAGTTGGAATCTGAATCGATCAACAGTTGGAACATGTTGGTCGCTCGTTTTATTGAACAGTTTCAGGTCCACATCGCTTGACCCAAGAATGTCATGTCGCTTACTACTATCAAGCAGAGGCCTAAAGAAACTCTGCGCTCATTTTTGGAACGGTTCAACGTTGCAGCAGCATCAGTTGATCGACCTGAGCCATCTATGGTATTGATGGCGGCAGTATCCGGCGTTCTAGACAACTCGGAGTTCAAAAAATCTTTATATCGAGATCCACCAAGGAATCTCAGCGAATTCTACCTTGAATTGGGTAGGTTTCTGCGTGAAGAAGACGCGACGTCCGAAAAGAAAATTCTCGATGTTAACATGCTCAAAGACGGAGAACCGTCTGATTCTGGTAAAGGCCAAGGCAAAGGGAAAGCTGCTGTCAAGAATGACCGCAATGCTCAGCCCCGGAGAGGGCCAAGATATGAAAAGTACACCGAACTCAATTCAACATTGACTGACATCTACGTGAGCACAAACGGTGACGTCTCCTATCCAAAGCCTCCTAGGATGGAGCCATCGCAAAGAGAACGCGATTCTGGAAAATACTGCACGTTTCATGATATGTTCGGTCATGACACAAATGACTATAGACATTTGCGAGACTTGATTGAGGAATGGGTTAGACGTGAAGAGCTACCCGAGTATGTGAAACAACCAACAGTTCCAGCACCTGTGCTACCACCACCCGCTCCCCGGAGAGGGAATGACCCTGGATCGTGCTCTCGCGGGCTCATCATCAACTGATCTGGATCAGATCAGCCTGGATTTCCTACATTTCTTAGGATTTAAGATATGTTTTTATGCTTTCTTTAGGTTTTCTGATTGGCTAAATCGGAGTACACACATTCAGGGTTAGGATTTAGCTCCAAAGCGTGCTCTGCACTCGATAACAAACCAATCAGGATTTGCTTTGGTTTTGTACTTTGAATTGAATAAGGAAGGACTTTCCGCGCATGGATTATGTTTAGCGATTTAAGTGTCTTTTCAGATTGTGGCAGGATTCTCAATCTCAATTAAAGTATGGCTTATACTTATCTCGGACCCCTAGGCATGGATTATGCCTAGGGACAGACTGTCTTGTCAGGTTTTGGCAAGTATAGCTCTATTCCGACATGAGTATGGATTGTACTCACTAGGATGATTAAATATGGATTATACTCCGTAACGACGAACGATCTTGTCAGGATTGGGGAAAAGGATCTCAATAAAACTCGAGTATGGCTTTTGCTCAGTTTGAACTTCCTGGTATGGCTTATACACGGAAGATTAGGTCCCTCGCCAGGTTTTGGCAGGATGATTCGAACGTCCCTTGAGTATGGTTTATGCTCAAACAAACGCCCAAGCATGGTTTATGCTCGAAAGTGTAATCAGTTTTGTCAGGATTTGACACACCTTTTTGCTCTCTTTTCTTCGCAGGTGTGGATTATACTTGTAGCTGGCAGGCCCGGCGTGCCCTTAGATTATCCAGAACACATCTTCCTTCAACCAGCAAGATATGTTCTGGGGGGCAAAATGTTGACCAGCTTTTTAGTAAAAACCGTCACACATGAACTCTCTGGTTAAAATACGCTCAAGTATTGGGAATATCGTCAGAAGACAGGAAGCGATTTGGTTGAAGTCGCGTCACAAACAAAGATTGGCCCGAAACTCCTATCAGATGACCTCTTTTGGGCCCGAAAACAACAAATACGAAGCTAGGATCCGTATCTCTTGTAGCTCTCTGAATCAGCTTCGAATCGAGATTTCGTTTGGCTAAAACGGACTTACGGTTTGAAAGTTATGCCCGTTTCCGTGAACGCGTACAGAATTTGGAATTTGGGATTGGCACAACCCTTTCGGATCGGATCAGTCTAGGAGGATCGGATCGGATTGAGGCATCCCACCTTCACCAACTCAACATCTTCCCTTCAACACTTAGATGTTGGCTCGGATCGGAGACCCCGGTTCGGATCAGGATGAGGCAGACCCGACCCGCTTCACATCAAATCCTCACAAGAGTATAAGGCCCTCAGGTTGGAAACTCCGGTTTGGATCGGATCCGAACCGATCCGACCCCCTATGACCTGCTACCACACATCATCTATGACCGATTCTCAGAGAGTAACCGCTCCTACTCTTCCATATCGAGCTCCACCTGTCCTAGCACGATCTGAAGACCACTTATCCACTACTACCGAGATGGCCTAACCACCCTCCACGTGGCGCCTCTGAACCGGACCGCTCCAGGGCTATGCAAGGCTCCTCTACGCCTATAAATACACCGTCACATGGCCATTTCAAGGGACTTTTTTGGGTGATTCCAACACTTGGCCTCCATTACAACCAAGCAAGGACATTGCTCATCACTTTAACATGAGGAATTCGTGTATAAATTCATTCTTTAATCTCCTCTTCTTCATTGTAACACAAGGCTATTGTGTATAAACCGCAAACAAACAGCATTTTAATAGCTTCTTAGGATTTAAGAAACTATAAAGTGGACGTAGGCTTCGATTGAGCCGAACCACTATAAAAATCCCGTGTGTATCCTCTTATTTTACTGCTTTTTCTGTAATTATTCTGTGATTGTGAGGTATTCGTATTGGATTTGGGTGTTAGTGCCAATTTTTGGTCTAACATTTTGGCGCGCCAGGAAGGAGGGCACACGATACAACTTCTTCTACTAGCTTAAAAGGAAGCGGATTTGTTGGCTATTGGATTAATGGCCAAACGAAAACTTCCCCGTCCTGAGGATGAAGGCACGAGAAACGAGGCAAGTCAGGGAGCTTCCTCTCATGAAAATCCATCAGCATACTTAACCAGAGAAGAGATGGATGACGTTCTTGCTGAATTGAGAACGCAAATGGCAAGGCAAGACAATCTCTTGCAGAAGCAACAGGAGATGATGGATGCATTCTTCGCTCGGATGGAAGGCAGGCCGAGCTGTGATACACAACTCGCTGAAAATAATATGGAATCAGCCCCAGCAGGAGCAGCAAACTGGATCATATCGGATCCGATCCGGATCACAGAGCGAATTCCGATCCGAACTCGGGGCTTGGAGGGAACAAGGGGCAATCCCCCTCAGCAATCTGCAGTGGAAACACTCAGTGTTTTGGATGGAAACACAGGCTCAGGTCGAGCACGACCTTCCCCCGCTCCGGTCCGAATGGACATTCAGCCACCCCCTCTAGCTCAATGGCAACAGGAAACTGCTCGGAACAGAGGCCCAGAACCGGGTCGGATTGGAACACTTGACCCAAACCGTGGCCATTACCACGAACCTCCTCACTTCTCTGAACCACAGCGGGGGGGGGCACCTCCGAACCGAACCGTATGGTCCTCCACGCACCCCATACATTTCCAAACCCTTCTAGACACAACGCTGGGGGCACCACTTCTGATCTTAGCAGCTTGCAACAGCTCTTTGAGGGCGACCGGCACGCCAACCTCATTGAACGCCTCTCAAGAGGACGCACTTATCAGAATGACATGGATGATGTCAATCACAATCCATTCACACAGAAAATCAGGAATTCCCGCAATCCTCCAGATTTCAAACTTCCACAACTGGAGCCCTACAACGGCAGGACGGATCCTACCGTGCACCTGATGCGCTACAAATGACATATGGAAGTTCTATCGGCGTCGGAAAACGTCATGGCAAAGTGCTTCCCTCTCATCTTGACTGATATTGCTGCTATGTGGATTTGTCAGTTGGAATCTGAATCGATCAACATTTGGAACATGTTGGTCGCTCGCTTTATTGAACAGTTTCGGGTCCACATCGCTCGACCCAAGAATGTCATGTCGCTTACTACTATCAAGCAGAGGCCTAAAGAAACTCTGCGCTCATTTTTGGAACGGTTCAACGTTGCAGCAGCATCACTTGATCGACCTGAACCATCAATGGTATTGATGGCGGCAGTATCCGGCGTTCTAGACAACTCGGAGTTCAAAAAATCTTTATATCGAGATCAACCAAGAAATCTCAGCGAATTCTACCTTGAATCGGATAGGTTTCTGCGTGAAGAAGGCGCAACGTCCGAAAAGAAAATTCTCGATGTTAACATGCTCAAAGACGGAGAACCGTTTGATTCTAGTAAAGGCAAAGGGAAAGCTGCTATCAAGAATGACCGCAACGCTCAGCCCCGGAGAGGGCCAAGATATGAAAAGTACACCGAACCCAATTCAACCTTGACTGACATCTACGTGAACACAAACGGTGACGTCTCCTATCCTAAGCCTCCTAGGATGGAGCCATCGCAAAGAGAACGCGATTCTGGAAAATACTGCATGTTTCATGATATGGACGGTCATGACACAAATGACTATAGACACTTGCGAGACTTGATTGAGGAACGGGTTAGAAGTGGAGAGCTACGCGAGTGTGTGAAACAAACAACAGCGCCAGCACATGTGCTACCACCACCCGCTCCCCGAAGAGGGAATGACCCTGGATCGAGCTCTCGTGGGCTCATCATCAACTGATCTGGATGAGATCAGCCTGGATTTCCTGCATTTCTTAGGATTTAAGATATGTTTCTTTGCTTTCTTTAGGTTTTCCGATTGGCTAAATCGGAGTACACACGTTCAGGGTTAGGATTTAGCTCTAAAGCGTGCTCTGCACTCGATAACAAACCAATCAGGATTTGCTTTGGTTTTGTACTTTGAATTGAATAAGGAAGGACTTTCCGAGCATTGATTATGTTTGGTGATTTAAGTGTCTTATCAGGTTGTGGCAGGATTCTCAATCTCAATTAAAGTATGGCTTATACTTATCTCGGACCCCTAGGCATGGATTATGCCTAGGGATAGACTGTCTTGTCAGGTTTTGGCAAGTATAGCTCTATCCCGACATGAGTATGGATTGTACTCACTAGGATGCTTAAATATGGATTATACTCCGTAACGACGAACGATCTTGTCAGGATTGGGCAAAGGAACTCAATAAAACTCGAGTATGGCTTACGCTCATTTTGAACTTCCTGGTATGGCTTATACCCGGAAGGTTAGGTCTCTCGCCAGGTTTTGGCAGGATGATTCGAACGTCCCTTGAGTATGGTTTATGCTCAAACAAATGCCCAAGCATGGTTTATGCTCGAAAGTGTAATCAGTTTTGTCAGGATTTGACACACCTTTTTGCTCTCTTTTCTTCGCAGGTGCGGATTATACTTGTAGCTGGCAGGCCGGGCGTGGCCTTGGATTATCCAGAACACATCTTCCTTCAACCAGCAAGATATGTTCTATAAGGCAAAATGTTGACCCTCTTTTTAGTAAAAACCGTCACACATGAACTCTCTGGTTAAAATACGCTCAAGTATTGGGAATATCGTCAGAAGACAGGAAGCGATTTGGTTGAAGTCGCGTCACAAACAAAGATTGGCCCGAAACTCCTATAAGATGACCTATTTTGGGCCCGAAAACAACAAATACGAATGTAGGATCCGTATCTCTTGTAGCCCTCTGAATCAGCTTCCAATCGAGCTTTCGTTTGGCTAAAACGGACTTACGGTTCGAAAGTTATGCCCGTTTCCGTGAATGCATACAGAACCGGGAACTTGGAATTTGGGATTGGCACAACCCTTTCGGATCGGATCAGTCTAGGAGGATCGGATCGGATTGAGGCATCCCACCTTCACCAACTCAACATCTTCCCTTCAACACTTAGATGTCAGCTCGGATCGGAGACCCCGGTTCGGATCAGGATGAGGCAGACCCGACCAGCTTCACATCAAATCCTCACAAGAGCATAAGGCCCTCGGCTTGGAAACTCCGGTTCGGATCTGATCCGAACCGATCCAACCCCCTTCGACCTGCTACCACGCATCAGCTTTGACCGATTCTCAGAGAGTAACCGCTCCTACTCTTCTGGATCGAGCTCCACCTGTCCTAGCACGATCTGAAGACCACTTCTCCACTACTTCCGAGATGGCCTCACCACCCTCCATGTGGCGCCTCTGAACCAGACCGCTCCAGGGCTATGCAAGGCTCCTCTATGCCTATAAATACACCCTCACATGGCCATTTCAAGGGACTTTTTTGGGTGATTCCAACACTTGGCATCCATTACAACCAAGCAAGGACATTGCTCATCACTTTAACATGAGGAATTCGTGTATAAATTCATTCTTTAATCTCATCTTCTTCATTGTAACACAAGGCTATTGTGTATAAACGGAAAACAAACAGCATTGTAATAGCTTCTTAGGATTTAAGAAACTATAAAGTGGACGTAGGCTTGGATTGAGCCGAACCACTATAAAAATCCCGTGTGTCTCCTCTTATTTTACTACTTTTTCTGTAATTATTCTGTGATTGTGAGGTATTCGTATTGGATTTGGGTGTTAGTGCCAATTTTTGTTCTAACATTTTGGCACGCCAGGAAGGAGGGCACACGATACAACTTCTTCTACTAGCTTAAAAGGAAGCGGATTTATTGGCTATTGGATTAATGGCCAAACGAAAACTTCCCCGTCCTGAGGATGAAGGCATGAGAAACGAGGCAAGTCAGGGAGCTTCCTCTCATGAAAATCCATCAGCATACTTAACCAGAGAAGAGATGGATGGCGTTCTTGCTGAATTGAGAACGCAAATGGCAAGGCAAGACAATCTCTTGCAGAAGCAACAGGAGATGATGGATGCATTCTTCGCTCGGATGGAAGGCAGGCCGAGCTGTGATACCCAAATCGCTGAAAATAACATGGAATCAGCCCCAGCAGGAGCAGCAAACTGGATCGGATCCGATCCGATCCGGATCACAGAGCGAATTCTGATGGGGGCACGGAGGGAACAAGGGGCAATCCCCCTCAGCAATCTGCAGCGGCAACACTCAGTGTTTTGGATGGAAACACAGGCTCAGGTCGAGCACGACCTTCCTCCGCTCCGGTCCGAATGGACATTCAGCCACCCCCTCCAGCTCAATGGCAACAGGAAACTGCTCGGAACAGAGGCCCAGAACCGGGTCGGATCGGAACACTTGTCCCAAACCATGGCCATTACCACGAACCTCCTCATTTCTCCGAGCCACAGCGGGGGGTGCACCTCCGAACCGAACCGGATGGTCCACCATGCACCCCATACATTTCCAAACCCTTCTGGACACAATGCTGGGGGCACCACTTCTGATCTTAGCAGCTTGCAACAGCTCTTTGAGGGCGACCGGCTCGCCAACCTCATTGAACGCCTCTCGAGAGGCCGCACTTATCAGAATGACATGGATGATGTCAATCAGAATCCATTCACACAGGAAATCAGGAATTCCCGCAATCCTCTAGATTTGCTTTGGTTTTGTACTTTGAATTGAATAAGGAAGGACTTTCCGAGCATGGATTATGTTTGGCGATTTAAGTGTCTTGTCAGGTTGTGGTAGGATTCTCAATCTCAATTAAAGTATGGCTTATACTTATCTCGGACCCCTAGGCATGGATTATGCCTAGGGACAGACTGTCTTGCAGGTTTTGGCAAGTATAGCTCTATCCCGACATGAGTACGGATTGTACTCACTAGGATGCTTAAATATGGATAATACTTCGTAACGACGAACAATCTTGTCAGGATTGGGAAAAGGAACTCAATAAAACTCGAGTATGGCTTATGCTCAGTTTGAACTTCCTGGTATGGCTTATACCCGGAAGGTTAGGTCCCTCGCCAGGTTTTGGCAGGATGATTCGAACGTCCCTTGAGTATGGTTTATGCTCAAACAAACGCCCAAGCATGGTTTATGCTCGAAAGTGTAATCAGTTTTGTCAGGATTTGACACACCTTTTTGTTCTCTTTTCTTCGCAGGTGTGGATTATACTTGCAGCTGGCAGGCCCGGCGTGGCCTTGGATTATCCAAAACACATCTTCCTTCAACCAGCAAGATATGTTCTAGGGGGCAAAATGTTGACCTGCTTTTTAGTAAAAACCGTCACACATGAACTCTCTGGTTAAAATACACTCAAGTATTGGGAATATCGTTAGAAGACAGGAAGCGATTTGGTTGAAGTCGCGTCACAAACAAAGATTGGCCCGAAACTCCTATCAGATGACCACTTTTGGGCCTGAAAACAGTAATTACATTGCAAAGCTCCATAATGCTTGTAGCTCTCTGAATCAGCTTCGAATAGAGCTTTCGTTTGGGTAAAACGGACTTACGGTTTGAAAGTTATGCCCATTTCCGTGAACGCGTACAGAACCGGGAACTTGGAATTTGGGATTGGCACAACCCTTTCGGATCGGATCAGTCTAGGAGGATCGGATCGGATTGAGGCATCCCACCTTCACCAACTCAACATCTTTCCTTCAACACTTATATGTCGGCTCGGATCGGAGACCCCGGTTCGGATCCGGATGAGGCAGACCCGACCCACTTCACATCAAATCCTTACAAGAGCATAAGGCCCTCAGGTTGGAAACTCTGGTTCGGATCGGATCGGAACCGATCCGACCCCCTTCGCACTGCTACCACGCATCTGCTTTGACCGATTCTCAGAGAGTAACCGCTCTTACTCTTTCGGATCGAGCTCCACCTATGCTAGCACGATCTGAAGACCACTTCTCCACTACTTCTGAGATGGCCTCACCACCCTCCACGTGGCGCCTCCGAACCGGACCGCTCCAGGGCTATGCAAGGCTCCTCTACGCCTATAAATACACCCTCACATGGCCATTTCAAGGGACTTTTTTGGGTGATTCCAACACTTGGCCTCCATTACAACCAAGCAAGGACATTGCTCATCACTTTAACATGAGGAATTCGTGTATAAATTCATCCTTTAATCTCCTCTTCTTCATTGTAACACAAGGCTATTGTGTATAAACCGCAAACAAACAACATTGTAATAGCTTCTTAGGATTTAAGAAACTATAAAGTGGACGTAGGCTTGGATTGAGCCGAACCACTATAAAAATCCCGTGTGTCTCCTCTTATTTTACTGCTTTTTCTGTAATTATTCTGTGATTGTGAGGTATTCGTATTGGATTTGGGTGTTAGTGCCAATTTTTGGTCTAACATTTTGGCACGCCAGGAAGGAGGGCACACGATACAACTTCTTCTACTAGCTTAAAAGGAAGCGGATTTATTGGCTATTGGATTATTGGCCAAACGAAAACTTCCCCGTCCTGAGGATGAAGGCACTAGAAACGAGGCAAGTCAGGGAGCTTCCTCTCATGAAAATCCATCAGCATACTTAATAAGAGAAGAGATGGATGGCGTTCTTGCTGAATTGAGAACGCAAATGGCAAGGCAAGACAATCTCTTGTAGAAGCAACATGAGATGATGGATGCATTCTTCGCTCGGATGGAAGGCAGGACGAGCTGTGATACACAACTCGCTGAAAATAACATGGAATCAGCCCCGGCAGGAGCAGCAAACTGGATCGGATCGGATCCGGATCACAGAGCGAATTCCGATCCGAACCGGGGGCACGGAGGGAACAAGGGGCAATCCCCATCAACAATCTGCAGCGGCAACACTCAGTGTTTTGGATGGAAACACAGGCTCAGGTCGAGCACGACCTTCCTCCGCTCCGGTCCAAATGGACATTCATCCACCCCCTCCAGCTCAATGGCAACAGGAAACTGCTCGGAACAGAGGCCCAGAACCGGGTCGGATCCGAACACTTGACCCAAACTGTGGCCATTACCACGAACCTGCTCACTTCTCCGAGCCAGAGCGGGGGGGGCACCCCCGAACCGAACCGGATGGTCCTCCATGCACCCCATACATTTCCAAACCCTTCTGGACACAACGCTGGGGCACCACTTCTGATCTTAGCAGCTTGCAACAGCTCTTTGAGGGCGACCGGCTCGCCAACCTCATTGAACGCCTCTTGAGAGGCCGCATTTATCAGAATGACATGGATGATGTCAATCACAATCCATTCACACAGGAAATCAGGAATTCCCGCAATCCTCCAGATTTTAAACTTCCATAACTGGAGCCCTACAACGGCAGGACGGATCCTACCGTGCACCTGATGCGCTACAAATGACATATGGAAGTTCAATCGGCGTCGGAAAACGTCATGGCAAAGTGCTTCCCTCTCTTCTTGACTGATATTGCTGCTATGTGGATTCGGCAGCTGGTATCTAAATCGATCAACAGTTGGAACATGTTGGTCGCTCGCTTTATTGAACAATTTCGGGTCCACATCGCTCGACCCAAGAATGTCATGTTGCTTACTACTATCAAGAAGAGGCCTAAAGAAACTCTGCGCTCATTTTTGTAACGGTTCAACGTTGCAGCAGCATCAGTTGATCGACCTTAGCCATCTATGGTACTGATGGCGGCAGTATCCGGCGTTCTAGACAACTCGGAGTTCAAAAAATCTTTATATCGAGATCCACCAAGGAATCTCAGCGAATTCTACCTTGAATCGGATAGGTTTCTGCGTGAAGAAGACGCGACGTCCGAAAAGAAAATTCTCGATGTTAACATGCTCAAAGACGGAGAACCGTCTGATTCTGGTAAAGGCAAAGGGAAAGCTGCTGCCAAGAATGATCGCAACGCTCAGCCCCGGAGAGGTCCAAGATATGAAAAGTAAACCGAACTCAATTCAACCTTGACTGACATCTACGTGAACACAAACGGTGACGTCTCCTATCCAAAGCCTCCTAGGATGGAGCCATCGCAAAGAGAACGCGATTCTGGAAAATATTGCATGTTTCATGATATGGTCGGTCATGACACAAATGACTATAGACACTTGCGAGACTTGATTGAGGAACGGGTTAGACGTGGAGAGCTACCCGAGTATGTGAAACAACCAACAGCGCCAGCACCTGTGCTACCACCACCCGCTCCCCGGAGAGGGAATGACTCTGGATCGAGCTCTCGTGGGCTCATCATCAACTGATCTGGATGAGATCAGCCTGGATTTCCTGCATTTCTTAGGATTTAAGATATGTTTCTTTGCTTTCTTTAGGTTTTCTGATTGGCTAAATCGGAGTACACACGTTCAGGGTTAGGATTTAGCTCTAAAGCGTGCTCTGCACTCGATAACAAACCAATCAGGATTTGCTTTGGTTTTGTACTTTGAATTGAATAAGGAAGGACTTTCCGAGCATGGATTATGTTTGGCGATTTAAGTGTCTTGTCAGGTTGTGGCAGGATTCTCAATCTCAATTAAAGTATGGCTTATACTTATCTCGGACCCCTAGGCATGGATTATGCCTAGGGACAGACTGTCTTGTCAGGTTTTGGCAAGTATAGCTCTATCCCGACATGAGTATGGATTGTACTCACTAGGATGCTTAAATATGGATTATACTCCGTAACGACGAACGATCTTGTCAGGACTGGGCAAAGGAACTTAATAAAACTCGAGTATGGCTTATGCTCAGTTTGAACTTCCTGGTATGGCTTATACCCGGAAGGTTAGGTCCCTCGCCAGGTTTTGGCAGGATGATTCGAACGACCCCTGAGTATGGTTTATGCTCAAACAAATGCCCAAGCATGGTTTATACTCGGAAGTGTAATTAGTTTTGTCAGGATTTGACACCCCTTTTTGCTCTCTTTTATTCGCAGGTGTGGATTATACTTGCAGCTGGCAGGCCCGGCGTGGCCTTGGATTATCCAGAACACATCTTCCTTCAACCAGCAAGATATGTTCTGGGGGAAAAATGTTGACCCGCTTTTAGTAAAAACCGTCACACATAAACTCTTAGGTTAAAATACGCTCAAGTATTGGGAATATCGTCAGAAGACAGGAAGCAATTTGGTTGAAGTCGCGTCACAAACAAAGATTGGCCCGAAACTCCTATCAGATGACCTCTTTTGGGCCCTAAAACAGCTATTACGGAGCTATGCTCCGTATCCCTTGCAGCTCTCTGAATCAGCTTCGAAACGAGCTTTCATTTGACTAAAACGGACTTACGGTTTGAAAGTTATGCCCGTTTCCGTGAACGCGTACAGAACCGGGAACTTGGAATTGACGTGTCGCTCGCACTTGTAGAAGAAGAGTGGGTGGGCTGCCGCTTAGGAGACACATCTGTCACTACTATTTCATTTCGTACAGTGATAACACACAAACACACACACACACAAATATATATATATATCAGTTCACAAACTCATAACATACTGTTAAACATACTCAGAACATACTCATAAACATATTCATCATTAAAAAAAATCATACATTGTATTAGTTCATAAACTCAGAACATACATTATATAGGTTCACTATACCAATTCATAAACTCAGTACAGAATACCAGTTCATTATAAGAAAACATATCATTATACAGTATAGCTCACAACATAGTTAAAATTGCAGATATATTTATACAACAAATGATAAAAATATTATCAGTCTTTATCATTTTCCGATTCAGTCTTGGTCTCGTACTCTATATCGTTTTCTCTTACATTCTCAAATTCTTATATTAAAACATTGTACATCATTCAACGACCCTAAAACAATATCACATGTTATTATTATTTCATCATTTTTCTCTAGATCCACTATATACGCTGCATCTTCTGGAATAGTAAATTCCATCAAACATAAACCTTGCCTTTGTTTTGAATACATTAAACCAATCTGCTTTATCTCTTTTTAAGACGGATACGACAAATAAATTAGTATTGCTTGCTTGGCTAATACGAAAGGGTCATGCTTATGGTAATGTGATGTGTGCTTTATTTCTATAAGCTTATAATCTTTGTGCATGTTGATTCAAAAACTTGAACATTGCTGAACCAGTTGCACTTGATTAAAACAACATTTTCAGTAGCTTGTACATATTCTAAAACCTATGTTAAGACACCGTAAAGATCTTTGATATGCTTATTTGGATGGTCACTGCCTTTGACAAATGCACCATTGTTATTTTTTCAGTACCATAGCCTTTGGTGTTAAATTCAAATCCATTGGCGAAGAATATTGAATAAGTAATAGCATTTCTTTTTAGTCCATATGCAAGATGTTGTTGCAGTCCTTCATCATCGATGAAGTTTATTGTATTGTAAACATAGTTCGAAACCATTTAGCAAAATCATTACTGAGACCGCCAGGTGGATACTATGATTCGTAAATACTACAAACATATATGAGTTTATTATTACATAACAATTGACGTAAGTATACTAATTAAAATAAATATGAATTTATTATTACCTGACAAATGATGCAACTTTGGCACAATTTAGAAGAACGGATGCGTGTGCTACATGGTGATCTCTACCGTCTAACCATATTTCCACACATTTTCCAATAGGTCGGCCATGTTATTTTAAAAAATAGATAATATTGTGGAACAAATATATTGTTCAACAGCTTTTTCATTACGAGGATCACTTACAAATGATAAATTCACATGGTCATTGAAATAATGAGAAAAAAGAACGACGCTTCTTATTCATGATAAGATTTGCAAATCGAACATTCAACTTGTGCCTTTTGTTGAACTTTTCTCTTCATATTATTCAAATACCTATTACAAAATTAATTCAGTTTAAATGCACTTACATAAGTCGGATGGAAGATGAACATGTAAATGCTCCATTACATTACAGAAACCAAGAGGAAATATTCTCTATAGTTTGCAAATCAATATTGGGATTTCTACTTCAAGTTTACATAGGCGGTCAATTTTATACTTTGTTGAACAAAGCTATTTATAAATTAGACTTGACTCTACTATAATAGCACTCCACACTCATACATGTAATAATTCTTGAACACCACTAGTATCAAGTAGTCCATAATGATATGACAATTATGACTTTTCATCCCGCTGAATTTATTATTTTTAAAGTCAACACATCGACGGAGATTAGAAGGAATCCCATCGTGACATTTTAGGCCTTTAACATATTTTAGCATGAGTTTTATTTGCTTGTTGTCTAGTTTATAGAATGCTTTAGGTTTTTCATTGTCATGGGCCTCATATGAAGTTCGGGATGTTTACAGAAGCGTTCCATGTTAGTCTTGAATTCAAGTCGTTATTTGTTTCCCTCTTTACACTCAAAATTATATTAAACATCTTATCAAACACATTTTTTATGCGCATTATGTCAATGTAGGAGATCTTTTCCATAGGGTAGCTACCAAAATATACTTTGTTCGCAACAATTATGAATGGCATATTTACCAAGAATTTTAGTATGCACTCCAGTTTCATGTATCTTGGGGTAGTTCTTTACAGTTTCATATATTTATTTGTTTGACAAAATCTTTGATGCTTACATACTCTCTTCTTTGTTAGCTTTATTTTTTTTATCTCTTCTAAATGTATGACTGGGATGGAGAAAACAATGATGATAATCAAACAAAAAGTTTCCTCCCATATCATAAGGAAAATACTTGTATTTCTTTCATGCAATGAGGACAAGCTAGATGATTGGTCATACTTCAACCTAAAAGCATTCTATATGTAAGAAAATAACTAATAGTCCATAACAAAAAAACAAACTTATAATTTTCTTTGGTAAATGTTATATGTTTCAACTTCTTTAACTCATAGTATTTTCAACTCTTTGATTAATGGTTGTAGATGAACGTTGAAGTCTTTTGTCGGATTTTGGGGCCAGGAACGACAATAGTGAGAAAATATATGGAGTTTTCATACGCATCTATAGAGGTAAATTATAAGGAGTAATGATAATAGGAAAAGATGAATATTTACATCCAAACACGGAGAATGGTGAAAACCCATCCATACATAAACCAAGTCTTATGTTATAACTCTCGGCAGCAAATGTAGGACACTTCCTATGAGAATGTTCCCATGCTTCTCCATCTGGTGGATGTGTCAAAATTTCATCTTCTAGTGTTCTCACATTGTGCCACAGAATAAGACATGTATTGACTAAGAACGCGCATAACCTTTGTGTTGACGTCAAAAGTTGGTCTAGTGACAGTCAACCCCCAAAGTGTGTTATGCACACACAATTATAATGACATAATGCAAGAAAAATAAAGTGAACACAAGAGATACAATATTTTTATAGTGGTTCGGCTTCAACCAAACCTACATCCACTTTATAATCTCTATTTATACTATCGATTATAGGTTACAATCGTTTTGATTGAAAGAAAGTAGAGAAAGATGTGGTATATACAAAAAATCTTTATGTTATATTTGAAGTGTGCGGCATACTATTTATGGAATGTCGAGCATAAGCTTAGTCATATATTATCCAAGATATTTCAGATGCTTTCTATTTCTAGTAAGGATGTATTTATAGGCAGGAAAGTGGGCCGAGTTGAGTGCAACGTGGCATGCATCTTTTTCGGGGTTGGCCACATGTAACTTGATCTCAAAAAGTAGTTCTAGGTGGAGGGCCCCAGTCTCCAGCTGAAGAATAGTTCTTCTCAAGAATTGTGGCATACGTGGAGCTCGAAATCTAGTGCATGAAAAGTAGTGCAGGTCAAAGTTGACCGGTTCTGTAGCCTTTGGAGTAGGACTTCGTCTTGTAGCGCATTACTTGGCCTGATATTTTCGATCCAATATTCCATCCTGATCCGATCTTTCAAGGATGACTCGTTTGATCGGTTGGTTTTGAATTTGGAAGTGAATGGCAATTCTAGAGGAGGATATCTTAGTCTACTAATAGATTGATTCTGGTCAAACCATAGTCGATCGATCCACAATGAAGGTCGGTATCCGAAAATGAGTTTCTTTCTTGAGTTATGACGGCTTTTCCAAAAAGCTGCTCAAAACTTTTCCCCCCAGAACATATCTTTCTTGACAGATGGAGGTATGTTTTAGATCTTTATGAAGTTGTTTGAGTAGAAATCCAGTTGAAGCCTGGAAAGCCATGGTACGCCGAACCATAATATGAAGAAGGCCAGAAAACCGACGATCAACGATGATTATGTTAAGGCCAGAAAACCTACGACTGTTGAGAACCGGAAAACCAACAATCACCATAGGATCGTATTAAGCCGAAAATCCAAGAATGTAAAAAAACCAACGATCATGCCGAATCGATCCTGGAGAATAGCAAAAGGACCGGGATCCTACCGAGTTAAACAATGCCTGTAAAGGGCATAAAATAGACATGCCAAATCCTGATGATGTCGTTCGATATTTTCAAGCATAATCCATGCTTGGGTGTATGTTTAAAGTATAAACCATACGCAGCTTGTTATTGTGAGGGGTATAAATCATACCCTGGTATTCGAGCATAAACCATACTCAGGAGTTTAAAGTGGGATATAAACCATACCCGAAGTTTAAGGAGGACGAGCACAAACCATACTCTGTTTTCGTGAAGGGGTATAAACCATACCATGAAGGGGTATAAACCATACCCTGGGGATGAGCATAAACCATGCTCAGGATGCAATTTATCTTGCTATGTCCTGGCAGAATAATTAGTTCTTTCAAGGATAAGCCATACCTTAGAATTTAGAGTCGAGCATCAGCCATGCCCGGGATGTGATCTTTCCAAAGAGGTCGAGTAAAAACCATACTCGAAATTTAGTACTTGCTAAAACCAGATAAGGTTTGGTTCAAGTATTATCCATACCCATATCGTAAGAAAGTTAAGCTTGTCACATCCTAACAAGTAGGATTTCAAAATTGGTATCAACCATACCTTGAAAACGAGCATGAACCATGCTTGGTTCAAGAGAAAGTTAGGCTCGTCACATCCTGATGAATAAATCTGGGTTTCAACCATACCTTTGGGACGAGTATAAACCATGCTCGATTTTGGATTGGGGACTTTGCCACATCCTGGAAAATCATTTATCATACATAATCCATGTTCAAGAAAGAAATTTTATTGGTGCTAAAAACTATTACAAAGACCGAAGTAAATCCTAATGGGTTTATAGTCGAATCCAGAGCACGCCTTGGGAATAAATCCTAACCCCGTACGTGTGTACTTTAACATAACCACATTATTAAAAAACAGAAACACATTTCTTATATCCTAAGAAATGAGGTGTATCCTCAGTGATCTAAACCAAATCAGTTGATGATGATGTCGTGGTTGCTAGGCTTGGGGTCCTTCCCATTTCTGGAGGTACGGGGATCGTTCTGAGAAGCTTGGGAAGGTAGCAGTGGCGGTGTGGTTGGTGCATATTTTTTAACATACTCGGGTAGCTCTCTATGTCTAACCTGTTCCTTAATGAGGTCGCGCAAGTGCCTGCAGTCATTGGTTCCATGACCTGCCATATCATGATACATGCAGTTCTTTCCTGACTCAGGTTCTCTTTGGGTAGGCTTCCTCTTGAGAGGCTTAGGAAAAGGTAGAGATCCTGGTACATCGAGGTATATATCCAGTTGGTAGGAGTTGAGCTTGGTGTATTGATCGTATTTTGGTTCTTTCCGGAACCGCACATTCTTGTCGTTCTTTTCCTAGGTTTTCTCTTTACCCTTGTTATGGACAGCGGTGGTCGGTCCTCTATCCTTTATAGCAAGTATCTCGAGATTTTACATCTCGATGTTAGCATCTTCTTGTCGGAGGAATCTATCGGCTTCAGAGTAGAAGTCTCCAATGTCACTAGGAGGATCCCTTTGGAGGGAGATCTTGAAATCAGTTCGGTCCAGGACATCGACCATGGCGGCCATAAGCACCATTGATGGCTTGGGTCGATCAACCGATGCTACAGCCGCGTTGAATCTTTCTAAGAGGAGCACTGGGTCACGTCGGACCGCTGTTTGATGGATGTTAGGAACATGACGCTCTTCGGTCGAGATACATGAACTCTGAACTGTTCGACGAAACGGGTGACCAACATATTACAGTTATTGATCGATTCAGTTGTTAACTGTCGAAACCAAATGCCAACAATATCGGCGAGAAAGAGAGGGAAGCACTTGGCGATGACATTTATCGATGTTGATAGTACTTCTATGTGACGCATATATCGCATGAGATGTATGGTCGAGTCAGTCCTGCCGTTGTAGAGCACCAGTACCAGAAGCTTGAAGTAAGGTGGATATCGGGAATTTCGGATTTCCCGTGTGAATGGACTGTGATGGACGTTATCCACATCTTGTTGAGAAGAGGTGCCTCTGGCGAAGCGTTTAATGATGCTAGCGATCTGATTTCCATCCCCAAGGAGCTGCTGCCACGAGTCCAATTCTGCACCATGGACATTGGTGAGAATCCTAGTACGGGGTGGAAGCAGGCCGTGAGTCCTTGGGGTCAGTTCGGTATGCCCACGAGTGATGGGTGGAGGTGATCCCCATCCTTAGTTGTATGTTCTGGATTGTCCTGGGCTCCTGAGTTGGTATGTGTATTGTTTTGAACCATACCACTAGTTGTAGGATTGGACTGGTTCGGGTAAGCGTTATCAGTTCGGGGCTCGGTATTGCCCCACTCAGGGCGATGTCATGGTGGTCTTTAGTAGCATCTCCCTCCGTCCTACCAGAACTAGTATGGTAGAGTGCTCTTGTTGGGACAGAGGGTTACTGCCCCTAGCTAGGCTTGGTTCGTTGTGTTGGCTAGGTCATGTTGGGATGACATAAGTCTGGTTTGCGGTAAGATACTGGGTCGAAAAGATGGTTGCATCGATCTATGCTCTGGTCGACTTAGAGGTTGCACTGATCCAAGACCAGCTTGTCCAGGGAGTTGATCCGAACCTTGGACTGGAGGCAAATGATCAACCAACCTAGGGCTTGGCTTTGGTTGACCCGAGGTTCTTCATTCGTTCCAAGTTCTTGGGTTCCAGGGAGTGACGACCTAAGATTTATCCGATTGGGAATTGAAGTTGGACCAGGTGGAGGCGGAGCTATAGACCGATCTGGGGATTGGATTTCAGCAGATTGAAGATTAGTTGTTTCCCCAGCTTCGCCTGGTGCAGGAAGTGATGCTGGGTTGCCCGGCATTCCTTCTATTCAAGCAAAGAAGTTGTCAACATTTCCTATTGCTTTGCGAGGAGTTCATCTTAATGTAACATCTGAGCTTTGAGTTCAGTGAGAACTCCATCCATCTCGTCCCTAGTTAAGTATTGGGATAGTTCTTCGTGAGAGGAGGTCTAAAGGCTTTCCTCCACTGATGTGTATGCTAGACTGGTAGGTTGAGATTGAGCGTGACAAGGTGCTGCATCCTTCTTCCGCTTTACCATTTCTTCTTTAAGAGTTGCCGAAGGTTGTTGGTTCGGCCCCTACCTGGCGTGCCAAAGTGTTAACGTCAAAAAAATTTCTAGTGATAGTCAACACCCAAAGTGTGTTATGCATGAAATAAAGTAGACACAATATTTTTATAGTGCTTCGGCTTTAAACAAGCCTACGTCCATTTTATAAACTCTGTTTATACTGTTAATTACATGTTATAGTTGTTTTGATTGAAATAAAATAGAGAAAGAAGTAGTTTTACATGAAATCCTTGTGTTATATTTGAAATGTGCGACATACTATTTTTGGAATGTCGAGCATAAGCTTAGTGGTAGATTATCCAAGATTTTTCAGATGCTTTCTATTTTTGGTAAGGATGTATTTATAGGCAGAAGGTGGGCCGAGCTAAGTGCAACATGGCATTCATCTTTTTCAGGGTTGACCATGTGTAACTTGATCTCAAAAAGTAGTTGTAGGCGGAGGGACCCGGTCTCCTGTTGAAGAACAGTTCTCCTCGAGAATTATGGCATACATGGAGCTCAAAATATGGTGCATGAAAAGTAGTGCAGGTCAAAGCTGACCGGTTCTGTAGCCTTAGGAGTAGGACTTCGTCTTGTAACGCATTATTTGGCCTATTATTTCTGATTCGATATTCCAGCATGATCCGATCTTTCAAGGATGACTCAATCGATCAGTTGGTTTTGACTTTAGAAGTAAATGCCAATTATGGATGAGGATATATTTGTCTGCTAATAGATCGGTTCGGGTCGAATAATAGTCGATCGATCCACAATGAAGGCCGGTATCCAAAAATGAGTTTCGATCTTGAGTTGTGACGGCCTTTTCCAAAAAGATGCTCAACACTTTGTAGCCTAGAGCTGATGGGTAAATAATGCATTCACTTATTTTTAAACTTCATTTCCTTTGTTTTTTCTAGGTTTATACCTTTTCGCACCATATATTATGTAGTTCATAAGATCAATATCATCTTTCCAATAAAAAATGCATACTTTTATACAAGTATATATCTTTTGGTACGGCAGATCAAAAGCCGACATTAGTGTTATACATTGTTACGACTATCGTACATCATATTATTGGGTGGCATACATGCTTTTCGGCTTATACAACCGCCATAAATCTTGCTTATATTAAGATGTTTTTTGATTTCATAGTAATGTATTCAGCGGTTACTAATACAACCATCACACAACGGTCTCTTAACAAAATCCAATAAATCACGAGAAAAATTCACTTCCATATTCAGTTCTTCTTCATTACTGATGTCGTCATCAACAATTTGAATAATAGGGAACATTGCCAGTGCTGCATCTTTTATAGTATCTTCTATTATATTCATCCTAACTTATTCGGCCTCTAACACTATATAATTTACTGTAGATGTAGTAAGTTTTCCATGACGATCTCATAAATAATAATTTGGCACAAAACGAGATTTATACGAATGTACATTAACAGTCCTTCATTTACAAAACCTCATCAGTTTGCTCCTACTACAAGGGCAACTAAGTTCCTCATAATTTAGATTATTAGATACTGCGAATCTAATAAATTCATTTACGATATTGTAGAAATGTGCTTTCACCAAACCTTTCATTCCAGTTTTAAAGTCATACATCCAACTGCTGACAACATAATAATGGAACATCGTTCCTATTTTAAAAATATATGTTAGTAATTTTTATTGCACATATATATCTTAGGTCTAAAATACATTAGAACCTTTTAGGACCAATCATACGACTCATACACCGGGCCTCTAAAAATAACAATAATGCCTTTTGGGACCAAAGGAATCACACACCGCACTTTTTACAAATTTCGATAGCGCTTCGCTATACTTCTCTTCTATGCATTAGTTGCATCCAAGGGGAATATTTTTGTTGTTTTGTTTGAAAATAAAGCAAAGCCTTTTGGATCATAGGCTTTACAAACTACACTAGCGTATCTCAACATTACTTCATTTCACTCTAATTCACTTCTCCTCTATGAATAAAATAGTAATTAAGGCTTATTTTCAAACCTACCTTATATTCATTTCAAAATTCTCAAAAAACTTATTTCAAAGGAATATTTTATTTTGTATATTCATTTTCTAACTTCCTATAAAATCGATTTTAGCATAATTTTTGTCGTTGCCATTTTTTTATTTTTTAGATAATAAATTTCAATATAATGTTAGAAAGACGTTATATTTAATTCCGACCTATTTATAAAATCGATATTCGTACAGTATTTGATGTTGTTATAATCAATTCAATAATTTTTAGAAAAACTAATTTAATACGATATGTATTCTTGTATATATTCAATACTTGAATTCTTTAAAAAACTATTTAATTAGCATATTCGTTCTACTATCATTCACTAATCTTAACTTTTCCGAAATTCATTTTAAGTAGAATATTTTTATTGCCAATTTTTTTAACTTATTAGAAAATACATTTTGATAGAATATTTTTTATTGTTAAATTCATTTCTGAACATTATAGAAAACAATTTTAGTATAATATTTGTTATTATTAAGATTCATATATAGGTAATTATGGAGAAGGACAAACTATGGGAAAAAAATTAGGCTGTAGGACATCAAGTTTTAATTTTAGGTTGAAGGACAAAATTTTTGAAAAAAATTAGACTGAAGAAAAATGCTAAATACAACAAGCATTGTATTTAGTTTTTACATTATATCGGAATGCTAGTTTCAGCTAGCATTATATTCAGTTTTTCACTATAGAAAATGCTAGTTTTATTTAGCATTGTCCTTCAATCTAATATTTTTCAAAATTTGTCCTTCAGCCTAAAAAAGAAACATGGTTTCATTCAGCCTTAATATTTTCTAATGTTTGTCCTTATGCCTATTTTCCACATCCATATAAATATTAACTTTTCCACGTAAACTATAGCAAACATTATTTTACGCTTTACGTTCCCATAAACTTATCAATATGCATATTAATCACACATTTATGCTAAATTTCGAATAACCATAATTTTTAATTATAAAATAGAAAATCAGACCACTAATTATAATCCTCAAATCAATAGACACACCATATTATCGTCGACTAATATAAAATATACATCTATTTCTAATCGATAATCACCTAATTTTTTTACATAGGATTTTAATGATATTTTTAAATAAACTAAAAATTAATATCATCGTCTAACAATGGTTAATCCACATATGCACACACACAATCATCTAAACTTACTAAATTAGGAACTAAAAATTATACCTTAAAATCAGATAGAAATAAGGGTAGAATGATGTAGCGATGGGTATGGTGCACCTAGAGGCGGCCAGTGACGGGAGGGGAGGCGGCGGACACGGAAGTGGGCCACGTGGGTGCTAGGTTTTCCCCTTTTTTGGCGTGTGCATTTTATTTTTGGGGAGAAAACTACGAAAGTTTTTGTCTGTCATATTCATGGGATGTACCTAATTTGGTGACAACTTGCAATTATGGACCGCTATTTCTTCTGTTCCTATTAATGGGATAAAATAAACAAGTGCATAAACTTTAAATGTACCTAGTCTAAACAAATGAGAAGCAATTATAAGATCTATGTGTCAACATGTATATCACGTGGATTGGAAGTATCTAGGTCATATGCTAAACGTATCTACAAAATTAATTATCTGCGTGTTGGAAATGATGCATGCGCAGAAATTATTTAGTAAAAAGAAGTTACCTAAAATGGGCATTATTAGTTAATTGTTCGCTACAATGGAATTTCTATTAAATTAGAAAACCGTCGCACGAATATTGAAATAACCGCAAGTGCACGGCGTACTATTGTAATACGTAGTGAGTGCGAGTCGATCCACAGGGAAAGAAGTGATTTCAATTTTATTCAATCGAATTAAACCAAACTTTGAATTGTTCTAATAAAAACTATGAAACTAGAAACTAAGTTGAGAGTTAAATATGAAATTAGAGAGTAATTTAGAGGTAAATCCACTCTCACCTTTATGTAAGTTGTCAAACATACAATGTATGATCTCAACAAGTGATATAAATGCAATATTTACACCACTTATGATTCTCATGAAAATGAAACTAAAGCAAAACTATTCTAAGTATGGTCTATGAACTATTGGCTAGAACTATAGACCATCAAATTTTGTTCATACTTTCATTTCAAAATCAATAATCACTTAGCAAATATTGATGTAACTTGTGTTTATATTGAATAAGCATAGATCATTTGCAAATGCAACATGACCTATCAAACCCATATGTATAAACTCACATCAATATTCACTAACATGAAGCACATATTAAAGATCACAAATCATACACATGTTGAACTTACACAAAGTTAGAGAGCATCATTACCCCTAAATCAAGGGATTAGCCACTCATATGTGTTGTAATATCAACACATGCAAGTTTCAACATTAGAAAATTAAGCAAAATGAAAGAAAAACTAAGTAAAACAAGAAGAGAACTAAACTATGAACATAAAGTAAATCTAAGCTATGAGCATGAAAGTAAATCTAAGCTATAAACATGAATGTAAAAAGCATAGAAATTAAATTACATTAAAGCAAAGAAGTTACATAAAGAAAATGGCTAAGTAGCCATTAAAATAAAAGAGAGCTATGAACTAAACTAAACTAATAAATGATAAAAGAGAAGATCCAAGAAAAGGTCGGATAAATGAACATAAAGGGGGTATATATACAAGATCACAAACCCTAAAACCCTAATCACTCATAATGGGAAATCCCCAAAATGGCCCTTCATGAAGCTTCTAATCCTCTCTTAGCCACTAATGAGTCATGTAGGATGCATGAGGCCTTTTGTCTTATTCAATTAGTCTTTAATAAGAAGCTTTAAGAGAAAAAGGTTAATTTGAGAGGTGGGGTCCTCCATGATCATGTATGAGAATTATTTCCTCTTCATTCCTTTGTATGCATGCATTTGTGCTCCAAATCTTCATGTGTATGCATTATTTGTGCACCAAAATTCCTATTAGAGACAATAACAAAGAACAAGTAAATGCAATCACAAAATAAAACATGCATAAGTGATCAATTTTTCCCAAAATGAGTGATGATTTTGAAAATATTTAAAATATGGTTTGATCGTATAAAACACCCAAAAATGTTCATTTATTTATTTAACAAGAATAAATATGTGAATATAAATGTGCAATTTTACGTGCACATCAAATACCCCCACACTTATCTTTTTATTCGTCCTCGAATAAAGTAAAAAAACTAAGATAAATCCGTTTTCGTAGGGAGCACGATTGCATTGAGCGTATGCAACAAGCCGTTAAACCTCTGGGTGTCCCCAGTAGGACGAGTGTTGTCTCGTGAGGGTTTTCAGCGGATACTACCCACAAAATCCAAATGTTAAATACAAAAAAATATTTACAAAATGCAAGATTAGAAAATATGTATAAGATGAATGCAAGATTATTTACAAATGGGTAATTTACTTTTAAATTTACACAAAGGAGTTAACACAAGTTTGGGTCGTCACTATGAAATTTAAGTCCGTTACTAATCAAAACTTCAAAAAAAAGTCAGTTATCGCTACAAACTCCTCTAGCTTGGCCAGTTGTTTTGGTAGAAACATAGTGCAAATATGAAATGGATTCTGTAATCGATATCAACAATCGTACATTGGCATCTTTATTTACTTTTGGTTAGCAAGTTAGGTCAAATAAGTGAAGAGTGTGCTTGGATTTCAAGTGCTAACTCCCTCTTTATTACAAAATATTTACATTATTATTATTTACATATACCTAGGTATACCACCCCTACATTGCACTACGACTTACGTGAGGGTCAGTAATCCTAAGGTGTCCAACTCATAAAATGAGACCAAGATATACCGACGCTGACTTTGTCAACAAGGTGCCGGATAGAGCTTGGCGGGTTTGCACACCAACGCCAGATGTACCAGCAATGTTGGATACCCTTGGATTATTATATCTATATACATTCTTTTTTTTTTGAGAGAGAGAGTTTAGCGAGAATATCTTAGCACAACTTCACTTAAATGATCTAAAATGTTAACGTAAGTAATCTAAATCAACCGTGCATTTAATCGGATTACAATTTAGAAAACACTTCATACTCATCACCTATGAATTTCCCTATATACCGGTTACACTAAATTTGCTCATAATTCAAACTTTCTTTCGTTATCTGTTAAGAGAAGTAAAATTCCAAATATTTTAATCGTACGACCAAAACCTTATGTCTACATCATTGTGCCCATTTAAAAGTAAACTAAAATGCAATTTTTTTTTTTTTGAAATTTTGTTTTGGGATGAAGAAGGAAAAGAAAGTTGAAATCTATGCAAAAACAAATAAATATGAAACTCCCCCTACACTTGATTTTAACTGTGTCCCCACAGTCAACCCAAGTGGCAAGAGAAAAGAAAAAGAAAATATTGAAAATATGCCCTATATTTACAAAATAGAAAAAGATATTTATAGTATATCAGAAAATATATTGACAAAAAGTAAATGAAACGGTCTTCTAAAGACCGATTCATTTGTCTCTTCAATTGTGAGAGACACAGCTTAAGGTCGAAAAACCAAATCATAAAAAGTTTTGAAGTTGAATGTAGATTTGGAAAAACAAATGTCGTTTTATTAAAAATCGAACGAGTTGGTTTGTTTTCGATGGTTTTCTGGGTAAATCGAATAATGGATTGAATTTCATGTTTATTTCCACCAATTTGAATTTCAAGATTATCATTGAAAAACTCTTTTGAATTATCGGTTTCGAAATCACAATGGTGATTCAAATGTACTCTTTCACAATTCAATTCTTCTTCGGAAAGTCCAAAAAATTTGTGTTCATTAAATTCATCTTCCTTTGAATTATTAACAACTGCATTACTTATATCATTTTCAAAGTCTAAAGTTGTTATTTTAAAGTTTTCAGAAAAAGGAAGATCGAATTCTAAATTTTGTTCCACCCTCTTATAAGAATTGAAATCCAACTCAATTACCGTGTTATTAACAACTTCGTTAAGATTGTCATTTTCCATTTCAAAAGTTGTTATTTCAAAATCATCAATTGTAGGCAAAGATGGATTATCGTTCAAATTGCCACACGTTGAAACTTGATTTTGTTGGTCACGTTGTTTCAAGTATGTTTCAAATACCAAATCCGTGTGATTATCAAAAATTTCGTTCATTTGCTCAACAAAATCAAAGTTATAATTATTAACTTGAGTAGTTTGAAATTGTTGAGAACAAAAATCGTTAATCACACCATCATTGAAATTATTCCCATTGCCAAAATCATTTGAAAAGTTATCCACATTTCCATTTTGAATTTGAAATTCATTTTGGAGTTCGAAATTGTATTGGAAAGGGTTATGATCAAAATTATTTGAATTTGAATTTGGAATTGAATTTTGAATATTTTGAAAACTTTGACTTGAATTTTTGCACAAATATGAATTACACCATTCATTTATTCTTTGATTTTGTTGTGTGCTCATTTCAAGTAAAGATTCAATTTGTGTTTCAAGAGTTGAAGGTTGATCATTAGTTTGAAAATTATATGGTGGAAAATCAGAGTTATTTTGAATATTTTGAAAAGTTGATGGTGTAAAATCCAAAGTGTTTGGACAATAGTTGTTATTAAAATATCCATATGAATTTGGTGCAAAATTATATGGATTATATTGATTTTCACAACTATCGTAAAATTCTGATGAGTATGGAAATTGAGACATTTTCAAAAGAAGTTTCCCTTTTTTTTTTGGTTTTTTTGAAATTTTAAAAGAGAAAAGAAAATATTCACAAAAGAGATAGTATTTTTTTTTAGATTTTGGATTTTGAGATTTTTTTTTTTTCAAAGAGAAAAAGGTGAAAAACAAAATTTACAAAATGATTTTTTTTTCTTATGTATGCATGAACCTAATGCCACTATATGAGTGCAAAATAATTATTTACAATTTTCTAAAATTATATAATGATGGTTAGATTAATTTCAACAAAAAATTTCTCAGTCAGTTAACGGACAGGAGTTATCGGTGCACCAGGAATCACCCTAGCAATGCAGCCGAAGGTTTAAGTACCTTCAGAGGAACAACCGATATAATATTTACGAATCACCGTAATATTTATAAACGGTTATTACTCTGCCGTAGTCTAGACACCGAGAAATAAATCGTTGGAAATAAACCAATTTGTCATTATATAATAATGTCCTTAAAAAAAAATAAAAACAAAACTAAATGAATGCGAAACAGAAATTAAACGTGAATTAACGATGCAACTACGAATGAAATTTTGTTTATTTTTGGATTTTTTGTAAATGCAAATGCAAGCAAACAACAATGCAATTAAAAAAAACAAGGGTGAAAAGAGCAATACCAGAGCGTCTGAATTTATTAGAAATTTTATTTTTAGTGGTAATTTATTTAAGCAAGCGTAGTGGCGCAATCCAAGCAAGCAAGCAAAGTTCCTTTGATTCTGCAATCTGAAAAGACGATATATATATATATACAAGACAAGATTGAAAACAATTTTTTTTTTAGAGAAAATAAAATAAAATAAAAGGTGAAGATATGAAACAAGCGAACCCTTAGAAGGATACAAGGGAGATACTTGAAATTGAATTCACAAAACTAAATATTTTATTGGTCTAACCAAAAGAAAAAAGAGAAAAGAAAAAAAAATAGAAATCAAAACACTCAAAGTTAAAGTGCGGCCCGTTATAACCCACAAGCCAGAGGCCCAAAACCCTATATTACCACAGCCGCTCTTTTAACTAGAACGTGTCCTCCCATTTTTTCTAGAACAAAGATGGATTCCAAAATCAGTTCGAAATTCAAAATAAACTAAAATCAATCCCTGCGATTGCACTCCTGGGTTATGATTCGAGGCGATTGGAAACGGACATAGGCGAGTAAGGATTTTGTTTGGTGGGGTTCGATTTGCGAATTTGGTGATTTTGGTCGGGTTGACGGTATTGAAGAGGAGTTCGGGTGATGATTTTGGGGATAAGGGCTGCGATTTTTCAGGTGGTGTTTGCAATTGGGGTGGTAGGGTTTTCGAATTTGGGGTGGTTGGCAATTCCGAGTTTCAGGTGGAAATTCTAGTGGACGTTGGCGGTTTGGTGAAGCAGAAGTGGAATTGAGGGTTTGCGGTTTTGAGTTTGTTATGCTGTCGATGCTTGTTGCTGAGGGTTTGTTTTTCGAAGATGAGTTTGTGTAGGTCGGTGACTTCGTTTTGAAGCTGCGATGTGGGTAGTTTGGGTTTGAGACAGGGGGTGGCGGAAGTAAAGTTTTGATTTTGGACTGAGTTGCGTAGTGATTGATTGGGGAATGCTGTGATTTGTGAATTTGCTGTGTATTTTGAATGGTGGTGTGCCGTCTTTGGATGGAGGCACTTCTGGTTTGATGTCGAGGGGGTGCAGTTCTTATTTGAAGATGGTGTGATGTAGTGAACGGAGTTGAAGTGTTGAATTTGTGGATTTGCCGAAGCGAGGCGATTTGGAGGTGATTGGTAACTCGCGGTTTTTTGGTAGATGAGAAGTTTCGATCTGGGTTTGTTTTGGCAGTATCGTGACTTTGGTGGCTTCGGGTTTAAGGGGAGGAGGTGCGGATTTATGATTGCTTGTGGAGAGTGATTTTAGTTTTGGTTGAAGCTGGACTGGGGTTGGAGAAGGTTGAAAGATGAGGGTGAAACTGTGTAGCAGAGTTTTGTAGAAGTTGTGGTGCTGGAGTGATCTTTGGTTTGTGAGGTCCGGCGCTTGCGTTTGTGTGAGGATGGTAAATGAAGAGGGGTATGGATATGGCAGTAGTATGAAACTGTGTATGGTGATTGAAATGTGGACTAATGGAATGGTTTGACAGTAGATGATGTTGAAGAGGAGTTGTGGTTTGGGTTGTTCTGGTGGTAATGGAGTGGTGAAGGGGGTGTTGTATTGTGGAGTGAACGGTGGAAAGGTTTGGTGTGTGAAGTCTGTTAAGTATGTATGGTTGAGGAATGGGTTGATGGAGGCGAGAATATGCAGAGTTGAGGGGAGGCTGGTTGTTTATTGTTTATAATGTGATGGGTCTGTCGAAATAGTGGGATGAATGGTTTGCTTGTTGAAGGAGGTTTGAGTTGCAGTTTTACTTGGTGGAAGTATGGTGATTCGAAGACTTGTGATATGACAGTGGAAGATTGAAAAGAATGCAGTGTATTGTGCAAGTGTGAAGTGCAAAGAGTGCACAGTTTTGAAGTGCAAGTGTTGAGTGGAATGCAAGCAATTCTCTCTTCTTCTTCTTTTTTTTTTTTTTTTTTGGTAAACAGAAGTGTAATTGTTAAAAAGAAGAGGAATATGTATCTGAGAAATAATTGAAATGCAAACCTATTTGTGCAAAAAATGTTGGAACTGTGCGAGGTAGAAATGAACTAACAGAAGTGCATGGACTAACAGAAATGCACAGTCGACAGTGCACAGGATTGAACAGCAAAACCAATCAATTAAACAGTAAATGGAGTTAATCTAACAGAAAATGCAAATCAGAAGTTAAAATCAATGACACTTGGAATGTTGTTTTAGATGCAGAACTGTCTTTTCTTTTTTTTTAAACAAGAACACTGAAATGGAAACACAGCAGATAACAATGAAGAAATGCAGAGAACATCACTAGCAATTACAAACAATACAAAGGCAAACTGATAATAGAACACAATGTAAAATGCAAACACACAAGAGAAAATAAACAAGGCAACAATAACACTGTTTTTTTTTTTTTTTTTTTTTTAGAAGATGAACACAAAACAAGCACACAAAAAGAAACAACAACAAACCAACACAAAAACAAAAGAGAAATAAAACACAAAATCTATGAACAAGAACACAAGTTTTTTTTTTTTTTTTTAGAAGAACACAAACAAGAAAATTAATTCGAAGAATAAAACTAAAACTAAATTCCTTCCCCGGCAACGGCGCCAAAAACTTGTTCGCTACAACGGAATTTCTATTAAATTAGAAAACCGTCGCATGAATATTGAAATAACCGCAAGTGCACGGCGTACTATTGTAATACGTAGTGAGTGCGAGTCGATCCACAGGGAAAGAAGTGATTTCAATTTTATTCAATCGAATTAAACCAAACTTTGAATTGTTCTAATAAAAACTATGAAACTAGAAACTAAGTTGAGAGTTAAATATGAAATTAGAGAGCAATTTAGAGGTAAATCCACTCTCACCTTTATGTAAGTTGTCAAACATACAATGTATGATCTCAACAAGTGATATAAATGACATATTTACACCACTTATAATTCTCATGAAAATGAAACTAAAGCAAAACTATTCTAAGTATGGTCTATGAACTATTGGCTAGAACTATAGACTATCAAATTTTGTTCATACTTTCATTTCAAAATTAATCACTTAGCAAATATTGATGTAACTTGTGTTTATATTGAATAAGCATAGATCATTTGCAAATGCAACATGACCTATCAAACCCATATGTATAAACTCACATCAATATTCACTAACATGAAGCACATATTAAAGATCACAAATCATACACATGTTGAACTTACACAAAGTTAGAGAGCATCATTACCCCTAAATCAAGGGATTAGCCACTCATATGTGTTGTAATATCAACACATGCAAGTTTCAACATTAGAAAATTAAGCAAAATGAAAGAAAAACTAAGTAAATCAAGAAGAGAACTAAACTATGAACATAAAGTAAATCTAAGCTATGAGCATGAAAGTAAATCTAAGCTATAAACATGAATGTAAAAAGCATAGAAATTAAATTACATTAAAGCAAAGAAGTTACATAAAGAAAATGGCTAAGTAGCCATTAGAATAAAAGAGAGCTATGAACTAAACTAAAATAATAAATGATAAAAGAGAAGATCCAAGAAAAGGTCGGATAAATGAACATAAAGGGGGTATATATACAAGATCACAAACCTTAAAACCCTAATCACTCATAATGGGAAATCCCCAAAATGGCCCTTCATGAAGCTTCTAATCCTCTCTTAGCCACTAATGAGTCATGTAGGATGCATGAGGCCTTTTGTCTTATTCAGTTAGTCTTTAATAAGAAGCTTTAAGAGAAAAAGGTTAATTTGAGAGGTGGGGTCCTCCATGATCATGTATGAGAATTATTTCCTCTTTATTCCTTTGTATGCATGCATTTGTGCTCCAAATCTTCATGTGTATGCATTATTTGTGCACCAAAATTCCTATTAGAGACAATAACAAAGAACAAGTAAATGCAATCACAAAATAAAACATGCATAAGTGATCAATTTTTCCCAAAATGAGTGATGATTTTGAAAATATTTAAAATATGGTTTGATCGTATAAAACACCCAAAAATGTTCATTTATTTATTTAACAAGAATAAATATGTGAATATAAATGTGCAATTTTACGTGCACATCATTAACTTCGGCATATCTTCCCTATCATAAGAGAAACTAGCTCCTTTTTCTCTTTAATAAGTCAAGAAGATACACAAAACGAGAAGAAGATTTAAATCGACGTAGGAAGGGTAGTCAAAAGCAAAAGAAAAATATAGAAGACATGGAAAAATACTAGTTTCTTCAAAGAAAGGGACAAAACCATTCAAAATAAAGACATAAAATAATAAATTTGATAAGAACCATTATTCAAAGTGGTTAAGACACCTGTACATGATGATAAATATCATGGGTTCATATTCCATTTGTGGTATTCAATCCACCTACCATGTAGTATGTTATATACTATCTAAACTTTTATATAAACCATCCAACTAAATAAATATAAAAATTCATAAAGCAATATGTTTCTACGATGTGCTGCAGAGAAAAGAAAATTTAAGGCCTGAGCAAAAAAGAACCTTGCACATCCTAAAGAGTGGTTCTCCTATACAAAATATAGAAGGTCATTCCATTACAATATGTGTTGTGTGAAAAATTACACAAATTGCTCTGATACCAAACTGTTGGGGGGTTTTGTGCGCAGCGCAAAAGACAAAACACCAAAAAAGAAAAAAAAATTCTCACCTAATCACTTGAAGACTGTGTAGTTAAAGCCCCGCAAAATCCCCGCTATAGCCCATAGCGTCATTCAACTTCTATGTTATATCTGTTTAGCACTGACGAACGGTAGATCTACTTTTAGCCCCTCTATTTTCTGCTGCATCCGCTAAATCAACGTTTTACAGCACCCACTTTAGCAATATTAATATACAAAGCTTGATATGTCTAATATATGGTAGAAATCTATTATAGTCATCAATTCTAATGTGTGTAACCATGATATTCTTTGATTTTATTATATAAATTAATAGATATTAATTTCTTCTACACAGATGATGTAAGAATGATAATTAATTAATTTTAAAATACTTATTTTTACATCTACTATAACTTTTTGTACCTCCGCTATATCCCCGCTATTTCCATGCTTTATCCCCGCTACACCTTTTTGCACCTCCACCGCTATAGAACCGCAAAGCGCTTCTACTGCCAAGCTTAAAGATGAATTTTATTGAAAAATAACAAAACAGGAGACTGGAAATAATATCAATACGCACATATTCCACCCAACCACCCTCTTTATTGATTCATCAAAAGCAAATTTTGTTTGCACTCAATGGACCAAAACAAAAAATAAACAAAATACAATTGAATCAAAAACCAGACCGAGAAAGGGAAAGAATACTAGATGACTACAAATATTGTTCGAGAAGAAGAGCAATGAAGAACGACAACAAATCCTTGAATCAACCTGGAGGCGTAAACTTCATTTATCAACAGTAAACAAGAATAACTTCTCTCAGCTCTAATTCCTATATCTTCCTCTCCAAGGCGCAAGCCTTAGAGGCACAATCTCTCCTGATATCTCACATGATTTCTAGTTATTCTGATCTAACCGAGAAGGTTACGTATAAAGGAGAATAGAAGACCTAGGCAAATAACCAAATTACCCTTTCAAAATATCTCCAGAATATAATCTTTACTTTCTTTCCTTCTATGACAAAATTAATCAATCTAATCAATCAATTAGTTAAATCAATTAATTGGTCAATCAATCAAATCAATTGATTGATTACATCCTCTTCATAAATATTTGAATCAATAGATTCAATAATATGAAAGGGGGAAATTCAAAAATAAAATAAGTCATAAGTTAATAAGATATTGGGACCGATAGAAGTAGCGGTGGGCCAAACATTAATAGCCCTTCCGGAGAAGCGGAGGAAGAGGAAAATGTTGGGAATATGGATCTTAAGGTTAACTTAACATTAGAAGGGGTGAATAGTGTATAATAGAACTTATGTACTTTTTGAATATAACAGAATCAAATGAAAACCACAGATATAAAATAATTACTGATGCAAATAATAAGTAAAAATAGTAAAGGAAAGAACGCAATAGAATTTTATATACGGTTAAGAGTTACCCTACATTCAGTCTCACACAAATCAGGATTGTGTAGATTTCTTTTCAAATAGATGTTGACATTACAATACTTAATTTCAGAGCCATGAGATACACCCCCACTTGCTTCCAAGTATAAGGAACTCTCTTGATTTAACTAGGCTACAAGATTATCTAATTGACTTATAGGATAGAATCACACCCAATTTATTTGAACGGGAAACAACTACACCTTTTAAATAACAATTTGATAGAGAGACTCGATAGGACATTGATCTTTCAATCTTTGATTACAAATTCTTTTATGACTCTAAATAGAACTTAGATCTTTGAGAAAGAGTGGTAGAGAATTAAACTAGTGATGATCAGGTTTGATTCTCTTTGAATTTCGACAGAGTTTGGATAAGAATTCTTGGAATTTAGAAAGGAAATGGAATGGTGAAGGAGTGGAGAAACAATAAAATTAGTTGTTAAAAATTCATTTTTGGTTAGGTATTTTAGGAAAACAATAGCCATGTCCATTCACGAAAAGATTTGAACGAACATGCTTCTTTTGAAAATTGAAATTTTGAATTTAACGGCCACCATGTCGGCATGGGTCATCCCATGATGTCAACATGCCCTTTGAAATAATTGAAAATTAATTTTTGGAAAAACAATGAAAATGATGTTTAAATAAATCGAAGTAATTATGAATTTTAAACAAGATATTTCTTTATATTATAAGGTAGTATAATAGAATTAGAATATAGATTTAAAACGTATATTTATAACGTGTGGTGCTAAGAGCACCCCAATATACTCTTCCTAATACCACAATTAAAAAAATAAAACTCATTAAATTTTGTATGCTTCCTACTTCCACATTACCTCTCCATTCTAATCTCTCACTCCACCATTATTTGTCGAACTAATCACGTACTCAACCCTAATCTGAAAACCCTAATCTCTCTTACGCAATAAAATCGTTGTCTTCTTCACCTTTCACTCGAGAAAATCAAATTCTTATCGTGATCTCTCTTAGGCAATTTTGGTAATCTGAAAAACCTCTCTCACTTCCTCTTCCAGTTTGCTAAATTCAAACCTTATTCACAGCTTTTGTATATTCATCCATGCATTCTTTTAGTCTCATTGAATTTTTGTGTGGAGAAAGATGGTTGAATTCGCTGGAAACAAAATTCATGGCATTGAATCCGAAAATGAGGTTTGTTTTATAAGTTTGCACTATATTCTTTATTTTGTATTGGAAAAATTGTAAATATATTGTCATTCTATTATTTTGTTGAGGATGCGAGCAATGCATTTGGGTTGGAAGACTTGGATGGAGATATCAAAATTGATGATGTTGTTATAGATAATGATGATGTAAGTGTGATAGTATGATTTTATGACTTGAGCATTATATTTTTTAATTTTAGTGTTTTTTTGTAAATAAATCTTGTAGTCAATGGCGGATGAGTTAAACATGGCAGAAAATATGGAGTTGATGTTCTTGGTAAAGGTCAAACATTTTGTCCAAGTATTGAGTCGACTGTTAATGAATGTTGAAGTTGATGTAACAAACAATTTTGTTATGGATTAAGTAAGTGATTTGAATTTTAAATAAATCATTTGGTAGAAAAATTGAAAATGCACTGACATGGTGAAATTTTAATTTCAGGTTGTTAATTCCTGGAATGACTTGATTCATTGGTGCAAAGTGGAAGCTAAAAAATTAAAAACTATTATAGTCATTATCAAATTTGATAAACTGGCACCCGGTAGAAAACCAAGATTGTAGTTAGGTTGTGAAAGAGGTGGAATATATCGAACTCACAACTCCAAAAAAGAAGAAGAAAATCCAACTTTGAAGCATTATCGAGATAGTGCTACTAGAAAGTGCAATTGTCCATTTTTAATTAAGGGTGTGTATATTGCGAAAGACAGATGGGAAATCGTTGTATACAACGGAATACATAATATGAGCTTGCGCATACTTTAGTCGTTCGTCCATTTGCAGCGAGACTACTACACGAAGAGAGAAAATTTTCAACCGATATGACACTTGTGGGGGTGCATCCACGAGAGGTACTCACTACTATTAAAAACTCATTTCATGAAAATATGTCCACATTGAAGACCATTTTTAATGCAAAATATAGGATGCAACTTTCAACCATGGAATGTAAATCTACGATGCAACAACTGATGAAAGTTCTTGTAGACAATCATTATGTACCCTTTGGTAGATTGGATTCGTCTAGTGATTATTTGATAGACTTAATGTGGTGTCATCCGAAAAGTGCAAGTATAGTTAAATGTTTTCCGTCGGTTTTATGACTTGATTGCACTTACAAAACAAACCGTTATAACATGCCTTTATTAGAAATGGTTGGGATGGCATAAACTGGTCTTACATATAGTATCGCACATGCTTTTCTTGCACATGAAAGAAAAGAAATTACAAACTGGCCCTGTCGAAGCTTAAACATTTATACATGCCTGATAAATTAACTAAAGTGATAATCATAGATAAATAGTGGGATCTAATCAATGGAGTGAAGAAAGTATTTCCGTAATCAAACTTAATGATGTGTTTATGGCATACGGGGAATAATGTTATAACGAATTGCAAACTCGAATTCGAAACAAATGATATATTTGAGATGTTCTTGCAAAGTTGGAAAATTTTTGTTCATCCACAAACGAAAGAAGAGCTTTGGATTGGGTGGCTTGATCTCAAACAAAATTGGAAAGAATTCTTAAAATTTTTGAACTATCTTGGAAATGAATGGATTCCATTCAAAGAATATGTATGTTTAGCTTGGACAGATAAGATTAAACATAGGTGCAATAGGTCAACTACAAGAGCAGAATCTTTGCATGCTCAATTGAAAAAGCATCTTGGTACGTGAAAAGCGGCATTTAATGTAGTTTGGTCAAAAATGAATAATATGTTTTGCATACAACATACACAAATTAAAGTATCATTCGAAAGAATTTTAGGAGAAACAAAAACATCTTACCAAATTTCTTTGTCTAGAAATCTCCATGGCAGAGTATCGTTTTATGCATCGTATTTAATTGTGGAAGAGATGAAAAATATTAAAGCAGTGAGTATAGAACCTTTAGCTTGTGATCATCTTAACCGAGTGATGTATGGTCTTCCTTGTGCCCATGAAATGTTGGAATTTCACAACGAAGGTCATCCATTACCGGTGGACATGATAGACGACCATTTGACGAAGATGAACTATATTCCACAAGTTGAGGAGTCAATGGAGTTGCTTCATACTCCACAATTCATATATTTCAAAAAATTGTTTGATTCTTCTACAGATGAAGAAAAAAGGTATTGTTGTTGAATTTAAAAGAAATTGCTTTACCATCAACAACTTCTACATTAGAGCCTAAAACCACTCAACACAAAGGAAGACCAGCGGGAAGGGAAATCAAGTTAACTGCTAAGCAAAAGAAACAAGCTCAGTCGAAAAAAAGAGAACAATTGTCCTTTCAATTAGTGGCAACTATGGAAGAAAAAATTTCTCAATCCAATGTTACTAAGAAATTGACACCTAGACGTGACAAGCCTAAACCTAAGGTATAGTTTGATGTCAAGGTAACTCCATCATTGAATAATAATTTCCAGTTGTTAGTTTTCATTCTTAGCTTCTATCACAAGTACATTATTGATGTTCAAGACTTTGCTCGAGATGGCAATTGTGGATTTCGTTGTGTAGCAGAACAAGTGGAGGAGTTAAATATTGATTGGATTCAAGCAAGAAAAATCATTTTATAAGAACTCAGTCAAAATTGGGACTTGTATGCATGACATTTTGATGTTCAAACTTGCCAGACATTAAAAGAAGTCGTGGATTGTTATATTCCCAATTGTTCGTCTTCTAAGTGGATGATAATGCCCGAGATAGGATATTTGATTGCAAATGCGTTCAATCATGTTATCGTTTATATTTCGCATAAGTAATCATTTACTTTTTATCCTCATCGAAAAGGTCCGAAACTTGAAACATCAACCCAGTTTATTGTTTTTCCTTTTATACAAAATTGCCATTTTGTAAAGTTGACATTGAGGAATGATATGCCCATACCACCAATAGCTAGCTTTTGGAATAAGTTTGCAAGCGACGAGGCTATAGGATGGAATGAACTATTTATCAATCATCAAAAAGAATTTTTGAAAATTAAACCTCCAGAAATGGCAGTCGAAGATGGTTTTCTGTAGTTTAGTGGGTTTAACAGTTGCTTGTTACGGGGTACACCATTTTTTGCAGTTTAGTGGGGTATCCTATTAAAAGTAAAGATTCTTGTATAGCAAAAATTACTAATGTAATAAATTTCTATTATATTGTATTTATGTCATTTGTCTTTATTTTCACTCATGAGTTGTGGTTCTCAATGATTGTGATTCTCATGACTCTCCAATGGATGATATTACACTTGGTATTTCATATGTGGTGGATATCATAAATAGTTTTTTTTAATCATTTATAGATATGTTTCCTTTATCATGGGTTGTAGCATTTTTTTTAAGGTTGAAAAGGACAACTTTCACGCTATTTTTATTATTATAATGTAATAGTGTTACTATTTACTATTATGCTCCACATAAAAGGATAAACTTTGGTATCTATTGCATATGATGAGAGTAAATATATTTTAATGTTATTTTTAAAAAGGACAATGATGTATACAAGCAATTTTCTTCATCTTTTCTCATGTATTTGAGATAATGATTTGATACATGTTATTTATGCTTCTCTCTCTATTTCTCCATTTGAATGGTGAATTTGAGGTTTAACAATTCATTTTAGTCTTCAAAAACCGAAATAAAGTAATACACGCAGCAATAAATAGTCGACCAGAGATAATGTGCAACACAAATTCCCCTCATTCGGCCAATGACAACCGAACATATTAAATATCCACGGCGATGTATGACCGTCCAATAAAAAGATTTCAAGTTTGTATAATGTGACAGTTTATTCGCCTTCAAATAACCAAACAGATCAATGATACTCGGCTTCAAATAATCGAACAAGGAAAGATAACAGTTTGTTTCCTATATTACTTTCATTCGGTAGTTCAACTTCGAATATTATACTTCACCACAGTTAATTACAACCGAACATGGGATTCAAATTTGGTTATAAAACACCGACCAGTGGATAACAAAATGGGTTAGTTTGGTATATCACCATATGGTGGTAACCAGCCGAGATATATCCAAATTAGCGACGTACAACCACCGAACAGGAGAAATCCACATGGTGTTACATCACCGACCAGTGGGAACTAAAATGGCTATGTTAACCCAACTCTCCTTATGGTGGTGACACGCCGTATATTTTAGACAAGTTTGGTGTCCAACCACCATTCGTGAGAATGGTATCTGATCGGTGTTCACTCACCGATCAGTAGATTTGTTCATGGCATATAGGAAACGACCAATGGAGATACACATCACATCTTATAGTAGAACTTAATTTCCTAATTATCAAACATTATACGCTACGTAATTGTAGCAACAGTTGAACAACTCAGCACGAAGAAGTGAAGGGATCTAATCATTCAAACAATTAATTATCAACAAATGAAGTAGATATCTTACAACTCATTATGCATTCTTACCATAATACACATTCTTACAAAACATAGTACCTTAAGTCAAAAGTTACAATTTCATACAATACATGTTCATACATCATAACACGACAAGTTCAAACAGCAAAAGCTAATAATAGTTCATAAATTACACATTCATAGGCCACGAGCTAAATCCTAGAATCATGCATGTTTTTCTTATGTTTTTCACATTTGGTTGGCTCATTCAAAGCTTCCTCCAAAACGTCCACAGCTTCTTGGGCCATTTGCAGTAAATTCTCTATTCATTTAGGAGGCAAAGCATTTAAATTTTGCTTCAGCATTTCTGTTCTGGTCCCAGCAGCAATTCTCTGATATAAATATTATAATAAGTTAGCAATGTATAATGGATACGGTAAAACGAGGTAAACTAATTATTACCAATCTCTCAGCAGCTTTAATTTTTCTACCGCAACTTTGTCTCATATCCGGATGTTGAACTTATGATGTGATTCTTTCATGTACCATGACATGTATTTAGCAGTACAATCCCAAGGATCGACAACCAATGGTAATCTTGATTTAGATGACAACACATGATCCTCCTAATTTTTGGTGTACCAGAAACAATTATCGTACGAAATCTTATATTGGTTAGCATTCAATCCCTTACCATAATTTTTAGGTTCCATTGGTTTGCTTGGAATTATTTGATAAATACCAAATTGTCTAAGTTCTCTTTATGGATAATACGGTTCAGCATTATCAAAAAATAATAAAACACCATTGAAAAAGCAACATCGGGCAATGGATAGTGAGATCTCGTATCTCGACAAGGGTACCAACAAACATACAAGGTTAAATGTACTCAACAACTATAATTAAGTAAAATATATTTTAAGGGTGTGTAATACTTACATCTTGTGCATTTAAATCATCAACTTGCTCGCGTACACAAAAAATGGCTAAAGTAGCATCACCGGATTGTTTAACCGGATGCCATCTACCCATCCTAGGCATCGTGTTATCATAGTTTTTGTTTGGGACGACATTTTTAAGCATCGGGAAATGATCATAAATCCATGCCTAAATTAATATCTATGAATATTTGGATATAATAATCAAACTTGCACATAAAATAGTAAATTTGACTTACAGTCAGTGATGTCAAGTAACCTTTCATCTTCCTAACATCGCGTCTAGAAGCCAATCCTAGTTGTCGATAAAAGTGAGCTAGTACTCCCATGCCCCATGCATATTCACCTAGCCGATTCATGTTGTCTAAACATCTCAGATAATTAAGAGAAACTTTAGTTCCTGACTTATCACAGAATATAGAGCGACCCAAAAGATACAAAATATAAGCCAGAGTAACAATCTCATAATCATGCTCGTTTGTGTCTTCTTTGTTTTCCCTTTTACCAAATTTATCCAATAAAAAAAATGAAGTTTCACTGAAAATGAGTCATTTGTTTTTTTACCTTGCTTCTTTTTTCGTAATTTCAAGATATTCCATTAATAATTTATTTGCATATCGATCATCCTTCTTGTACATACAAGTATCAACTACAGGAATTTTTAAAATTTGGGCAACATCATCTAAGGTGGTTGTCATTTCTCCAAATGGCATATGGAAAGAGTTAGTTTCTGGATGCCATTTGTCAAGGAAAGCAGGTATTGTTATGTAATCAACGTGCTTATACGTGTATTATACTAAATTAAGCAAACCAGAATTTTTAACCTTTTCCACCACAACACTAGGCATGTCCTTTAAACTCTGTTCTTGTATCTTTCTCCAATGCGAAATGCTTTTCAATGGCCCTCTCTCTTATAATATAATATAACACAATTTAACAAAGTAAATTATATGAAATAAATAGGCTATGTGTGTGTTAAAACGTTTAAGTACAGAATCACTAATGCTTAGAGAATGACGGACAACTTTGGCAACTGTAGATGTCGATGGACCTCTAACTACCAGTGTAGAAGAAGGTTCTTTTTCTTTTTCTTCCAAATCATCCTCCTCACTAGAACTATCACTGTCATTTTATTCATCATCATCTCTTGAACCATCACCAGTGGAAGCTTCTAAACCATTCCCAGTTGACTCTTTAGATACATCGTCAGTTGATTATGTTGAACCATCACTTGTTGAACGATTAGAACCATCCTCACTTGATGCTTTATCGCTTGATTCATCTCCGGTGTTGCTTTCATTCTCTTCAACCTCTTTTTCTGATTCTTTAACAGAGGCTATTACTCGTGGTTTCTCTAGTTCTTTAGCCTGTTTACGTCGTAATGGCGCTGTCAAGGGTTGTTTTTATTTTCCTGTACAAATCACAAATAAATTATTGATTAACGTAAAATGTTTACGAAAATTATGTTAGACTACACAATTGTGTTGCATGACAATATCACAACAAATAAATTATTATAATAAAATAATTTTTATCCAATTTGATAGCAATATCACAACAATATTGTTTTACATAGAAACAGACAAAAACATTATATATGAGTATATTCTGAAAAGGAAAATAATAGGTGAAAATGAGTTGAAACAATTCCACATCATGCATAATTTTCAAATTTGAACGATGTCAAGGCGAACTAAGGAAAAATAAATATGTAGATAAATAAACGAAAAATGAGTTAGACAACTTAGTGATACAAATGGAATCATTTTAGATAAAATGAAATAATAAGGCGCTCACAATTAGTTGTTAATTTGATGATACTAAAATCAGCTAGGATAGTAAAATGGTTATTATGATGTTTCATGCTTTGTGGACAAAATGTATTCATAATAGTTACAACTATCAAATCCAAAATTGCACACCACTTTCTACTATATATGGAAAACTATACATGATTATATGACAAACGACAACTTTCTCTTTTCTTCTTTTTTGAAGACACGTTCTCATGTAGTTTTTGACTTTAGACATTTTTAAGAGGTTGTTTACCTTTACCATTTTCAATCATATTTCCGAATCAGTTTAGGCTTATAAGACTGACAACTCGTTTTAAGTTTGAGCTTGTTTGCATATAATCTAACCAAAGAAAGACACCAACAAACAATGCATCGATCATTAAATCTAATTGCAAATAAACTAGTAGATAATCATGGGACAACAGCTAGATATCATAGCCGACATCATAAATGTTTCACGCCTTAGTTTACCACTTTGGGTGCTCGATAACACTGTTATCAGAATAACGCTTTGGCCAACACATAAACATAGGTTTTCCTTCACGATAACTAAAATACACTAACACACACACAAGCAACAACACATACACTCACAGTTTCTCACCCATGCATAGAATCATACAATTGCATACATGCATAAAAATGCACACAAGAACGTGGATTCACACTTTCTCGCATCTAACATAAACAGCCACGCACTCGCGTAAATCTATCACGCACACATAAAACATGCAACAATTAAAAATTGGCAAAATGTATTATATGGCAAACTATGTATGTGTTATATTTTTAAAACCAAGAAATTATTGTCGCAATATAAACTTGAAGCTATAGATAACGTTGTCAAAACATTTAATGGAATTTCTACTGTATATACTTTAGCAAAAATCTTTATTTACAAGAACTGTTTTCCTCATGAATAACAAATAAAAGGAACAGCACCAACAAGATTAACTCATGTAAATCCAGATTTTAGTAAATGCATTGCGGTAGTTTAAAAGAAAATGCCTTTACTTATTGGATAAGATACAGTTTTTGAGGAAAATGCGTGTAGAAGATGCATAACATGATAACAAATATAGAGACCAAATGGTGATCAACCACCGCCAAAAGAACAAACATTCGATGTTTAACTACCGTTCGAACAACCCAATTCACGGCAAGAAAAATCTGTCCAATTAATGTCAATCACCATCAAATAACACACAAAGAAATATTAAATCATACCAAAATTAGGGTTTAAAACTTACTTGATTTGGATTGAGAGGATGATGCACTTGCAGCTTTCTTCCTAAGCATTAGCAACAATTTCATATTATCGACGATAAGAGGAAGAGAGGACGTGTAACACCTGTATTTTTATGTTAAAAATGGAAAAGGAAAATATAAAAGATTATATTTTCAGAATTTGACCCCGAGACATTTACTAATGCATTCGTGGTGATTTTCTGATTCATTTTGGTATATGGTATGACTAAAACGGAGAACGTATGCAAAAGATAACAATAAATTAAATAATTGGAAAGTTATGTGTATATATATAAGTAAAAATATAAACTCGTAATGATGTATAAATTGGTATGGGGGAAAATCAAAGGAAGCAAAAAGGGGCAAGTAATCGAACGTTCAAATAGAAAACGTTAAACACGGCAAATTAACGTCAAACAACACATCTGGACCCAGATGGATCGACCCCATCGTTCATGGGTCAACCCACCGGCAGACGGGTCGACCCAGGGGTCGACCTAGGTGATATCCAGATCTGCTTTTCGACGTGTATTTTGTTGACGTATGCAGCCCTTATTTTATGAATTAAATTTGACGGTTCTGAATTTCTCATGCGCCTATAAATAGACTAGCATGGCCAAGCCTAAATCCCATATTCTGAGATGCTGCCCAGGCCCTGCCATTTTCGTTTCTCCTCAAATCTTTTCAGAAAATTAGTTTTAGGTAATTCTGATTCAAGATTTGAAGATAAAAGAGTACAGATCTACAAATAGGTGTTCAGAATTCTGATCTGCATGAGGTAAGTCCTTGAATCTAGTTTATATAGGTTTCTTTCTCTTTTCCCTCCTCTTTAGCAACATATTTGTGAATCCATGGATATTTTTGATAATAGATTCAGTTTGGGATGTCATGGAACAACAAATCTGGATCAGATTCATGAATTGGAAAGTTGTTAGGTGAGTGGATCTAAATTATAACATTTTGAATAACGGTATATTTATCATTTGTATTCCCCGTTATATTTAATCTACTAAACAGTTGATAATTGTGGAAATTGTGTATTAAAACTGTTTAGGACATGTTAAAAAGATTATTGTTGTATATAGAACCATCCTAAGAACTTGTTAATTGGATATTGTAAATCAAGTTACAATAAAATTGCGAATAATTATAGTAATTGGGGTCAAATCTGCTGAGAACATTTCTATCATATAAGCCTGTTTCCATTAAATATCTGTCTAAATGGGGAAATTACTGTAAATGCTGTAATTATGGAATTTATGATAAACCTGAACATTTGCCTAAAAATATTATTATGCCAAAAAGGTTGTAAATATAATTACAGTAAATTTTGGAAGAATAGATATGCCTAAATAAGATGGAAAATTTACAGTAATTAGAAAACTGTAACTGCACCGAGACACGAGGTTTAATTCAACTTGTGGTAGAAGCTTGCCCGGAACCGCTCGACAAATCCAGCATCCACAAGAGGTTAATTTAATGTGAAGGGTCTAGTTCCTAAACATATAAAAATATATGTATATAAGTGGAATGTGTGTGAAAAAATCACAAGACAGAAAAGAGATAAATGTTACAACAGTAAAAGTTTGGTTAATGTAGAGGACCAAAGAAAAATGTGATAAACAGGGAATATAACCTATTATAATTAATTATATGAATGAGAATGGAATATAATAGGTAGGCTTGTCCTAGGGACAAGTAGAAATTATAACATAGGTTATAATAAATGGACACCAAACTTATTAATAAACCTTAGTTAAAAGAACTAAGTTAATAAGTAAACAACAACAAGTTGTAATGATAGTGTAAGATGAGGTTATAATTAAATAAGAAATAATGAGGTGGACTTACGAAATGAAATAAATTCTATTTAATAATATATATACATATATATGTATGTAACATGTTGATAGAAAAATTGTGAATGGGGATAAAATATACTTAATTATACATTAAGTAAAACATGTTATTGTAATTTGTAAACCTAAAATTGGACAATGAATGAAAGGATAATAATATAAGAAGATTGTAGATTACAGACCTTGAATTAAAATCTAGAGAACAACATGTTAGGGGCTTATTAATGAACTTAAATGGGTTAAGTTGTATACTGAAATTAATAAGCCAAAGGAGTCCATTCCTTAGAGATATAAGGGGCTCGGAGGGAACCTGGTAACTTGAACAAGAAGTTAAAATGATTGGAAATAACTAAGTTAACTGGAAATCGAATGAGGAAGAGCAAGTGCATAATTAAATGTTTGGACATAGGGTTTAATCACACGTTAACATGATGCGCTTGGACCATTCCGCACGTCTGAAGGTGAAGAATCCAATGGGGTAGATCATCGTGGTGTCTATAGGCATGAGAGGAGCACGTCCATCTGATTACTCTACTGATATTCTGCTTGCTGGCTCTGTGGGACTGGAAGGAAGCACGCGGCTTCTAAGGGACGTGGTATTGTACTCCGTGGTGGTCCTATTTGTGGTGGCAGCGCTCAGGTTGTACTCGTAGAGCTTGGGTCTGTGCGAAACCACCCAGTGGGTATAACTTGACTGTAACGGTAGTTTGGCAATCAAAAGGCAGTTGGGTGATTCAACGATTAGCCTACGGATAAGATGGTCAGGACCATATAAAGGATAGTAATCGTCGGGTACCTATCACCAGCAATCAGTGTGACGCGGAAAGACTAGAGCTAAACCTACAGACCATCAATCTTTCACTATTGAGACTTCGGTTGCTGGACACGCCAATTTGGATGTAAATTGTTTGCTAGGATCATTTCACTTAGCTCTTAATGTAGTCTTTCGCTAGTTTAGGGAGGGGTCGAGGTGGGACCATAGCCACCTTAGAAATGCAGACCATAGTATAGATATTTGTACTTTAGGCCTCTTTATCAGACCTATACAGATATGGAAAAGCTCCCGACCAAGTTTCGTGCATTCAGATGCAGTCCTATTATGGAACTCGAGGTACAGAAGACAGTGCGTACGTGTGAGGATACATGCACGTCGCACCGGGTGGTGTATTGCTAACGCTAGGGCATTAGTCCGTGTCAAAACTAGATTCGACCGAGGAGATTGGATATGGCAGTCCATACGTTGATGCAGCATAACGATGGTGGTTTTGTGCTTTATATGGCGTAGTCTTGTGAAGATCCGTACGTCGCTCTGACGTAGGACGAATGTTACGGACGCTTCCATAGCATGACAACGGAGGCGGTGCTAGGAGGGTACTATGGGAAATACCTCGATATTGGGGGTAGCTACATATACTATATTAGGTTAATCTACTAGGAGTAGATGGGTACGACGTGTGTGTAAATCCTTAAGTGTTGTTAATCCAAAACACCTAATAAATAAGTAACATAACTGGATGGTATATGCAGGGTTATTTCAGATTGTGTAATTTAGTCCAGTCACCAGAACTTGTGTTCTGACCCACTCCTCATAACATACCCGCATGTTAGGCTTTGGCAGGTATATGTTAGCTTTGGATACTGGTTAGGCAGTATTATTACTTCGGTCAGGCTATATTTAATTATATTATATTTTACTCCATTCTGCTGTGAGATATTTTATGAGCTCTGATATATTTTATATCTCTGTCTTTTCTGCAGGATATCAAACGAGCCAACTCGGGTTTCGGTAGATTGGGATTTTGAAAAAAAAAATCAGTCTGTCAGAATTCGGGTTGTTACATTTGGTATCAGAGCCTAGGTTTAGGATTCATGTTTAAGTTGTGAGAGCATGTACTTGTATATTCTTATATGATAAGAATAGTATATATAGTTATATATATATATATCTACATACAAGTGAGAAGTTCAGTCGTCAAGACTTGTGCACTATATGAAATTTATTTAAAAAAAGGGAAAAATCAGAGATATTGGATAATTCGATAAAATGGTTAAGTAGGTGCACAAGATATTGGAAAAGGAAATGATGGAAAGATTAGTCCTAAAGGCATCATCGGAAATTGATGGATTTTAAGAATAAAAGAAAAACAACGGTGCAGCGAGAATAGACACTTTAGGACATGCAAACGACAGTTGACCAACCCTTCCTTTTTCTTCTCTTGGGTTAACTGTAGTCAGAAGTCGGTAGGGGGAACAAGAAAAAATCTAGGTTGGGTCGACCCAGTTTCGGGAGGGTCGACACACCGCGAGGGTTCGACTAATGGGTCGACACACCCACTACAATGGTTGACCCACCACCGCAGGCCCAAAAATAATAAAAGATGAAGCCGAAAGGCTTCGTTGTTCATTTCGTCCTCCCCCCTGAAAACCCTTTTTTCCCCAACTTTCCATGGCCACCACCACCTCAAATCTCCACTGTTTCGTACAAATTTATTGTCGAATCGAAGCCCTTGACGTTCTCTACCCAGATCCACACAAGTTTCTTTTAGATTTGGTGAAAAATCGCCATGCAACTGCAAACTTCTATCGCCTCCTCATTTCCCCAATTAAACCCCCAAGAGATCGCTTGGTGCAACAACTGGATGGATAAAATGAAAGCATGTGTGAGGACCAAAGGATATAGTATTTTGCTTGGGAGACCGGTCAAGTTTATAGACTTTTTAGGCACCACTTTGGAGCCATTGTTTAATGCGGTAGCGCTAGACCACAACATAGTGGATATGAGAGCTTACCCAAGGTTAGTACGTCTTTTTAGGCTAATTTAGTAAATAGGGAAGAGAATGAGATTGTAGTTTTTGGGTCAGAAGTTAAGGGAGTACCTATTTTATTTATTGAGAAACAGTTTGGGGCCATACTTGGTATACGAGGTTGGGTCCTAGAATTAGAGAATATAGAGATGACAGACCAAACAGTAATACGTAGGATTTTTGTTAATGAGAATGAGAGGACTTGGGATATGGCGCATTTGCGCCCACTAGCTAGAGTGGTTATACGTATTCTGCAGTATAACCGGGCAGCGAAAATGGGCAGCTTCGATAGGGTTTCCCCCATGATTAGGTTAGCTACCTATGCAGTTTTCGCAGGACTCGAGGTGAATTGGGTCCATTTGATTTTACAGTACTATCGCTCCTCCATGGATTCTAGGCAGACCAACATCTTGTTTGGACACCTTTGGACGACAGTTTTTATACATGCTGGGGTCCCCTTAGCGAGAGAGTCTCTTTTTGCACCCCGACCATCTTATAGACCTAGCCATGCAGACTAGGATGCAGATTGAGTTTCAGGACTTGCTGGCAGTGGACCCACTGACGATGGAGCATGACGGTGACGATGGGGGTGACGGAGGTGATGGGTTTGGCGGAGGTGATGGAGGAGGAGAGTTTCTAGGTGAGGACGCTGCAGATATAGGTCATAAGGATAGGGGAGGTAAATCGGGTTAAGGAGAGCAGCCGGTTCCCCAGTAGGGGTGCCATATGGGACTATGGTTGGATATCAACCCATAGCAAGGATTAAGCCTTAGTTTGCATCGGCAGAGGAGCCACAACAGTATCGATATTTCTATCCTCCAGAGGATTATCAATATGCAGACATAAAGAAACCCTGGGAGGCGCTGAGTCTTCCCAGACATCTGGGTGGGACACATGGTCATCCAGAGAGCCTTGGGATATGAGATCTGAGATTAGGACCATCTCGGATAGATAGTCTCAACTAGCTAGAGAGCATCAAGACATCTTGCTTGGACAGCAGGAGATGGCTCGAGCACGGATAGAGGTTGCACAGACATAATAGCAGAGTTTGCAGCAGATATACGCTGCTCAGCAGCAGTTTGACGGGATGTAGGCAGAGATGCAGGACATGTAGCGAGAGATTAGAGAGGGTACTAGGCGATAGGAGTAGCATCTAGGTAGAGCGGAGGATACTCTAGGATGATTAGATTCGTTTATCCGCGGTATTTTTGGGTTGGGGCCCAGACCTCCATTCCAGTGATGGATAGTTGTGGTATTGTTTGTTGGACCACATGTCTCAGGACTTGACTATCAAAGCCTGACTTGTTGTAGCAGAACTTATATTTAGATTTAACTTCATTGTAGTAGTGTGTAGTTACGTTAAAACTCTATTTATTAGTAAGAAAATTTCTACTGTATATTGTAATGTAATGACAAGCAAAAAAAAAATAACAGCACAAGCTAATAAACGGTAAAAATATGTCTCCTTAAAAGCATTACGAGGTGAAAAGATTTGGGAAAAACCAATTTTCCCTAAATTAATAATTCGAAAGTTGGATGGTAGGATTTTAGATGCAAAAATTTAGCGAACTATTCCTTTTCTTTGCAAGGGTATAGGAAAAATTGGTTGAAAAATATTTTATTTTGCAAAAATATACTGCATTCATATAGAAATCGCTAATACATTTAGGATGTGTGCATCATATTTTTAAGATTGTTTTGAAAGAAAGAAGTTTGCATTCATGTAGGAGGTACCGTTTAGGCATCCATTGCATTCATTTTTTTGTACATGTAACACTTTGCACAGGTGCACAGATGGTTGAAAATTGGATGTACACCATTTGGTTGCTATATACAAGGAGTAACATTATTTCATCCTTAGCAAATTTCGGGGACGAAATTTCCTAAGGAGGGGAGAATGTAACACCCCGTATTTTTATGTTAAAAATAAAAAGGAAAAAAATCAGAATTTGACCCCGAGACATTTACGAATGCGACCGTGATGATTTTCTGATTCGTTTTAGTATATGGCATGACCAAAACCGAGAACGTATGCAAAAGATAAAAATAAATCAAATAATTGGAAAGTTGTATGTGTGTATATATATATAAGTAAAAATATAAACTCAATAATAATGTATAAATAGGTATGGGGAAAATCAAAGGAAGCAAGAAAGGGGAAAGCAATCGAACGTTCAAATAGAAAACGTTAAACACAGCAAATCAACATCAAACAACACATTTGGACCCAAATGGGTCGACCCCATCGTTTATGGGTCGACCCACCGGCAGACAGGTCGACCCAGGGATCGACCTAGGCGCGATCCAGATCTGCTTTTTGACGTGTATTTTGTTGACATGTGCGGCCCAGATTTTATGAATTAAATCTGATGGTTCATACTTTCTCGTACGCCTATAAATAGACTAGCAGGGCCAAGCCTAAATCTCATATTCTGAGATGCTGCCCAGGCTCTGCCATTTTATTTCCTCTAGAAAATTTTTCAAAAAATTAGTTTTAGGTAATTCTGATTCAAGATTTGAAGATAAAAGAGTATAGATCTACAAATAGGTGTTCAGAATTCTGATCTGCGTGAGGTTAGTCCTAGAATCTGGTTATATAGGTTTCTTTCTGTAACAACCCGAATTTCGACAGACCGAATTTTTTTTAAAATTCCAATCCATCGAAACTCAAGTTGTTGTGCTCTGGTATCCTGCAGAAAAGACAGAGACATAAAATATATCAGAGCTCAGAAAATATCTCACAGAGGAATGGATAAAATATAGTATAATCAAAACATAGCCTTACCATATTATTAATATTGTCGAACCAGTATCCAAAGCTATCATGTCTCTGCCACAAATCTAACATGCGAGTATGTTATGAGGAGGGGGTCAGAACACAAGTTCTGGTGACTGGATTTAAACTATACACTTTGGATAATCCTACATATACCGTTCAATCATATTATCTTATTTATTAGGTTACTTGGGTTATCAGCACTCAAGGCTTACACACACATCATACCCATTTACTTCCCAGTGGATTAACCTAATATAGTATATATGTAGCTACCCCTAATATTGAGATACGCCCCAGGGTACCCCACTCACACGGTCTCCACCGTAACACCATCGAAATATACGCAGTCCCTCATCCTACATCGTAGTGACGTACGAATAACAATATTATGTTCCACATATATCTATCATTACTATGCTACGCGAACGTACGGACTGCCACCTTTGTTCGAATCAGAATTCGTACAGGACTAATGCCCTCAAGTCTACGATACACCACCCAGAGCCGACATGCATGTATCGAGACTGTCCACCATACGTATCTTCAGTTGTAGCTCGATGCCTCGATCGCACATCCTCTAATGTCCACCGAGTTCCATGGCAGGGCTATACAAGAAATTCAGAACTCGGTCGGGAGCTTTTCCATATCTTTACAGGCCCGTTTTTAAGAGCCTCTACAGATATTCCTAGGGTCTGTTTTCTCGGTGTCTATTGCTCCACCTAGGCTCTTCCCTCAACTAGTAAAGACTACAAGAGCTAAGCAACGTGCCCCTAATAACAAACAATCTAAACATCCATTTGGCGTCTCCCTTCAACCACCGTACCCCGATAGCAAAAGGTGAATGGTTTCTTGCGTTTAGCTCTAGTCTTTTCGCATCTCGCTAGCTGTCGATGACGAGTATCCGACGATCCACTATCTTTGTTGGTCCTGACCCCACCTCGTGTTGAGGAAACCGCCGAATCATCCTGGTGTCACCGCGTCACATCATTCTGATAGCTACTCCTGCAGTCAAGGCCCACCCACCTAGTAGTTACGCGCAGACCCAACCTCTGCGAGCACAGCCTAAGACATCTTCCACCGCACAGAGGACTACTAGGAGCACCTTACGTACCTCAGGAAGCCGCGTGCTTCCCCTTCCAGTCCTTCGGAGCCGTCAGAACAATCAGATGAATGTGCGATCCACTCGTGCCTTATAACACCTCGATGATCTACCCCGTTGGGTTATTCACCCTCAAACGTACGGACTGGTCCAAGCGCCTTAATTTAATATGTTGTTAGACCCTACGTCTAAACATTCTTTTACGTGCTTGCCTTATCTCACTAGGTTTCCATTTAACTTGGTTATTCCCTTTCATATTGAATTCTTGTTCAAATTACCAAGTTTCTCTTGCTTATTAATTTCAGTCATATAAGTTAACCCATATAAATTTATTAATAAGCCCACAACATGTTATTCTCTACATTTTGGCCCAAGGTCCGTAATCCACAATCCCTTTTATATTTTTGTTTGATTTCATCATTACAATAACATGTTTCACTTAATATGTAATAAAGTATATCTCAATTCACATGTTTTCTGTTTAACATGTCAGTCATTATTTATGATTAAATATAACTTATTTCATAAGTTTTCCTCATTCTTTCTCATTTAATCACAATTCCATTTTACACCGTCACGACAACTTATCATTGTTTACTTATTAACTTAGTTCTCTTAACTAAGGCCCATTAATAAGTTTCTCTACCCATTTATTATAACCTATGTTATAATTTCCTCTTGTCCTTAGGACAAGTCTAAACATGTTATTCTTATCAGCGGGTTTCAGACCTCCAAGTTAACATATTACTTAATTTATAATTAAGTACAATATATTTTCCCCCTTTTATTAACTGGTTTCAGGTTTTCCCCTTTTTTGATTACTTAATGTACTATTAAGTTTCCCTTATCTCATTTCACCAGTTATCCAATTTACTTTTTAGTTTATTATAACCTAAGTTATAATCCCCACTTGTCCCTAAGACTAGTCTACCTATTATACAACATTTTTCATTAATATTATTTATTTATAATAGGTGATTATCATTCCCCTTTTAAACCATTTTCTTTTACTGTTGTATTCCAGTATTCTCCATTCATTGTAATATATGTTCCTTATTTCAATTAAGGAAAACACTTCATGCACCTTATAAGTTTGATAGAAGGAATCACTGATTTATTTTCATAACGTATTCCCATCTAAATTCATGGTAGCAAGTAATTTCTTTACTTTTCTTACTTTATTTACTGTGGCTTACTTGCAACCACTTTCTCAGAAATAGATCATTTAGGGAAATACATCACTTTTCCTTCGTATCACACTAACTCAGTTCATTACATCCCTTCCTTTCTTATTTTCTGAGTTAGACATTTAATTTGCCATCATTTCCATTTATTCATACCTTGTTATATATATATAAGCACTAGACCCTTCACAATAAGCCTACACTTGTGGACGCTGGATTTGCCTGGCCAGTCCGGGCAGACTTCTACCACAAGTTAACTTAACCTCGTGTCCTAGCACCATTACATTTTTTAAGTTTTTACACTTAGGCCCCTCACATTAGATTTACCACTTGTGAATGCTGGATATGTCGGGCGGTTCCGGGCAAACGTCTTTCACTAGTGCAATCTAACCTCGTGTCTAAGAGCGTTACAGTGTCAAATTACTGTGTATTTAGGCATGTTCATATTTTAATAGTTATCCTTTTTTCATGTAAATTTTTGGCATATTATCCTATTCATATGTTTACTGTAATCCAATTTACATGTCGTCAAGTTATGCCTATATTTTGGCGCATGTCCTTTTTAACATGTATTTAATTATAATTATTGACATGTAAGCATTTAATCGGGTAATTGTTCAGATGTAACTTGTCAAGTACTCAATAATATGCCACAAGTAAACCATGTAGTTAAAATCACTGAATTGGCTATTCATATCCTAACAATTTTATTTTCTCCAACATGTAAACATTCAATACTTTAGTCAATTCAACATAGGAATTTCCTGACATATTCATATTAATATTTCAAATCGTTACAACAATAATTTATAATTAATTTGGCAATTTCACAATTAATAAAAAGGGGAATACTAAATGATTATGTACCATTATCTAAAATAATATGGCTTAAATCCACTCACCTCGAAAGCTTTCCAAATCCTGGATCTGGTCCAGATCTAATCTTCCATGATTTTCCCCTAATTGAATTCAGAACCTAATAATCATCGATTTACTATTTTTACTAAAAGAGAAAGGGAAAAGAAAGAGGAGGAAAAATTGAATAGATTGGATCTGGAATGTTACCTTACTTTTCATGTAATTCTGAACGCCTAAAAAAATATCAATCTCTTCCCTCCAGATCATAATTTAAGATTTTCGAATTTATAAATCTTAATTTTTGAATATATTTGAGAGGAGAGAGAGAGTAATGGCAGGGCTCCAGCGTAGCCGCCAAATTATGAGGTTTAGGGTTAGGTCTAAGGTCTTATTTATAGGTGTATGGAGCAAGCAGGACCCTTAGATCTAAATCTAAAACACCAAAACCGACCACGTCAGAAAAGAATGTTCAAGATCCGCGGGTGGGTCGACCTGTAACGACCCGGATTTTTCGGTCATTTGATTTGATTATTTAAATCTATTTTAAATATTTTATTTGGTATATTAATGGAATTAATATCGAATTCAGTACGTCCATTTTTCGTTTTGTTCGGGGTTCAGGTAAGGTGGTACGTACGGTTAATGTTCAACGCTAAATGGCGGAGGAATTTGTTAACCGTGTAAAATAAAATTTTAAATAAAAGCAATCTTAAATCCTAAGCAAATTAAAATATAAACAAAATCAATATCTTTCCTTTCAAGCCAAGTAACACCATTTTCTAGCCACCCTAGATTCTGCCACAGTGTTGTAACAAACGAATTGAAATCAAACAAAGGAAAAAAACGATCTAAAAAGATAGATAAAATTTTCAGTCTATCCTAGTTTTGTACCTACCATCAGTTCATGAAAACGACTAGACGGGTTCAGTCTAATAAATGAAGCATGCAAGCCAATCCGGTTGCAGACCCTGTTTCATTAAAATATAATGAAGCTCTACCCATTCCTGTCAATCCAAAACACTGTCCAGCAAATCTTGAACCGAGGACACCCTAAGACCATCCCCAACGGGGGGTGGGTCACGAAGCAACCGACCCCCAACGGGGGGTCGGCAAGTCCCATCCGGGTTGCCTTGGCAACCCCGAAGGTTGCCAAGGCAACCACGGGGTTGCTTTAAACATAAGCCATATCCGGCTTATTAAAAGCCGGATATGGCTTATACGGCTTAATTTAAGCCGTATAAGGGGAATTTCATTTCCCCTTATACGGCTTAAATTAAGGCATATAAAGGGGTGGGCATTTAATTCTGCCCACCCCTTATACGACTTTATTAAAGCCGTATAAGGGCAACGGCTGTTTTTTTAGCCGTTGCTCCTTCCCCGCTCCATTATCCCTACCCCTTCCCTCCTCTATATACACATCAAATTTTTACTTTCAACCACACTTCTTTCTCTTCTATCTTACCAAATTTATCAGATACAAGTATCTTGATCATCCAATTGTGATGTCGAATAAACCAAGCAGCAAGAATAATAAAGGAAAATCGAAGATGGCGTCACAAAGCAATCCAAGGCCATACAACTTTCATCAAGAGCAGCAAGATTTTCCAACGCAAACTTCTTATCAACGGAACGAACATTTTAACTCAGGTACAATGCACAACACTTCTACTTGTTATCCACCGCAGCAAAATCATAACTTCTACCCGTCACAACAAAATTCTAATAATTTTCAAAACACTCAAGTATCCGCCTATGGGCATAACTCCTCGTTTCAACAATCATTTAGCAGTCAACCATATTCATCTCCTAGTAGCCAACATGAAGCGACATTTCCAAATAATTCTCCCCAACTATGTAGAAACTTGAACATGCTGTACGGTGATGATAGTGTAGAAAACAACGAAATGGGAATTGATATCATTGAGATTCCCGATTCAGTTATGAATCGTCCGCCTGCGAAGGTTGCGAAAATGGTCAAATGGACACCTGATGAACAAGGCGAACTAGCGTTTTGTTGGGTTCAGTGTTCGAAAGATAACGTGAAAGGAACTAATCAAACTGAAAATTCTTTTTGGAGTTCGGTTTGTAAATTATTCAACAGTCGAAGTCCATATAAGCCTCCGAGATCGATTGACTCTTTGAAGCAGTCGTGGAAGAGAATCAATGCTTGTTGTCAACTTTGGAAAGGAATAATGAGTGGGTTGGCTAGTTGACAGCAAAGTGGAGCAAACGACATGGACTTGGTACTAACTTTGAATACACCCTTTTCATTTCTCTTGTTTTATCCTATTTTCGTTTATGTTAATTACTGTAAAGCAGCTTAGCAGAGCAAATGAAGTGTATATGGCCAAATCAAAGAACCAACCGTTCACTATGCACAATTACTATGATATACTTGCGCGAGAAGATAAATGGAGCAATGTGCGACAGGAGCATACAACACAGCGGTTCATGCCACTATGGCCGAGCGAAGATGTTAGTCCCGGGAGCAATGGTGCAAACGAAGAAACCCCTTTTACAAGCGGTTCAGGAGGACGTCCACCTGGGAAGTACAAAGCGAATAAAAAGGCTTCGAAAGATTACAGCCAGTATTACGAGCAACTCGATGGACGTATGGCAGCCGCGGAGGAATCAAACCAGCAGTACTTGGAAACAAAGGAAGCATCCAGAATAGAGAGAAGAGAGAGAGCAGCGGAAAAACAACGACGACATGAAGAGCTTCAACAAATGAGAATCAACGAATTGGAGTTACGAAGAGAAGAGTTAGCTCGACAACAAAGTGTAGATGATTTTGCACTTATGAGTGTCAAGCTGGACGATCTAAATCCAATTCAAAGGAGGTACATGGAAAAACGACTTGAAGAGTTCGAGAAACGTAACGCACTTTAGGCAGTTTCAGTGATATGTTCTAATTTAAGTGTAGTTGTGTTTAAGTGAATGTTGTTGTTTTAGTATTTTAATTCAGGTCTTGTACTTTAAGTTTATAATTAAGTTGTATTGCCCTTTAAATTGTTACTCGGTGAATGAGGTATTAGTTGCAGCAATATTATAAAATGTCATCACAGAACGAGATTACGGAGCAGAGTTGGCAGGGAAGGAAAGCATAGAAGCATTAATTTACAATAAAATATAAATAATAAGTACGTAAGCACACTAAATCATAGATAATAATGGCTTCACTACAATCATTAAGGCAGTAATTTTCTATTGGTTTCCCGCATGCTCCCAATAGTGTTCAACAAGCTCTTCTCGTAATTCTAGATTAGCTTGTGGATCTTGCACCTCTTCCATTCGCTGCAAGTATTCTGCAAATGTATTTGGGTCCTTATACGGTTTTTTCCTAAATTCCACCGCAATGTCCGGGTAGTTTCGAAGTTGGAGTTCATATCCTCCTCGTTCTTCTTCAACAATCATATTATGTAAAATAATGCAACAGTACATGATGTCAGCTATAACAGATTTATCGTGGAAGTGTACTTCGTTTCGCAGTATGTGGAACCTACCTTGAAGTACTCCAAATGCCCTTTCAATATCTTTCCTCAAGCTCTCTTGTTGTTTCGTGAATAAGGCTTCTTTTGCATTGTTTGGTTTTTTGTATGCTTGCACTAGTGTCTTCCATTTCAGATATATTCCATCTACAAGATAATAACCAACGGAATGTTGTGATTCACCAATTTTGTAGTTGCAAGGGGGTGAGAGGTCATTGTACAAATCGTTAAACACATAGGATTGTCGTAATACATTAATATCGTTTAGCGATCCAGGAACACCAAAAAAAGCATGCCATATATAAAGGTCAAACGATGCAACAGCTTCTAAAATCATCGTAGCCTTTTTCATATGACCTTTGTATTGTCCTTGCAGTGCCACTGGACAATTTTTCCATGTCCAGTGCATACAATCCAAGCTACCCAACATACCTGGAAATCCATGTTGATCCCCCATAAGTAATAATCTAGCAGTGTCATGAGCTGTTGGCGATCTAAGATATTCTTCACCGAACTCACGTACAACGGTTTTGCAAAATTGCTTCAAGCATTCTACGGTCGTTGACTCACCAATTCTGATTTTGTCGTCCAACGAATCAGCGGAACTTGCATAGCAAAGCATACGTAGGGCGGCAGTTACTTTTTGCAGTGGTGAAATGCCCAGTTCTTTGATGGAATTTCTTCTGTGTGTGAAATATACGTTGGTTGCGGAAACTTTGGTAAGTACTCGAGTAAATATAGTTTTCGACATACGAAATCTTCGGCGTAAATAAACATCTCCGTATACGGGTTTTGCCACGAAGTAATCCCTGACCAGTTGATTGTGTCCAGCGGGATAGTCCCGTCCGTATCGCAAATCCTTTCTACCATCAGTGCTTCCACCTTGGGTTGACATTGAGCTTTCAGCAGTATCTCGTTCTATCGCATATCTTGTTTCTTCATGAAAAGAGTGTAGTTCTCTTTTACGATGCGCAAAATATTCATCCGACGTTGAGGAGGAAGAAGAGCTAGAAGCACAGCACCATAAATTTTTTAAGGCACTCATTGGTTAGCCAATACGTTTTGGAGACGTCTAATCCAACGATAAACATAAAGATACAGTAGGTAACAGTTACCGTAGTTCACCACTTTTTTCGTTCAGTCTCAAGGGAGTTTCATAATTTTCAATCGCAGTTGGTCGACATCCTTTTGGAGACGTCTACTCTCCTGTTCTAGTTCGTTCGCATATGTTATTCCCCGTGAACACAACGGTGGGTCTATCCATTCCGTGTAACTGCAACCATTTGGATATGCTGGACATTGCTGCATGCGCCGACCAATATTGTTGCCCTCTGCTCGAACTACAACCTCAACCGCATAACCGCAGTTGCAACGAACTGGATATGAATTAACTTCATGCTCATTTGGTGGTACTCGATAGAACTCTACTTCTTGCGTTGGTTGAGAGATTGGCTGTTCATATGACACTCCGGCAGGTGGTCCAAGAGCTTGATGTGGAAGTTGAATGTTCCCCTGTAGATGTGTTGGTTCACTATGGGGTCTTATTTCGGTGAGAAACTCTAATTCATCTGCAAGCTCCTTTAGCCTTATCTCTTCATACGCCTGGTCATCTGAGTTTGTAGATGATGACCAAGAAGACATTTGCAATGAGTGCTAAGCGACGTGGTTAATGTATTAATGGGATGAAAGATATTTGAGTGAGGCAAGTTGGTAGTTACTTAGACATATATTTATAGGCGGATAGTTTTCACGAATTGGTAAAACAAATAATGCTCAAGTGGATGACCCATACCCTGTCAAGGGGAATCCAATGTTGAAACAAGCAATTCAGACAAGGATACCCTCGGGCGCTGTTCACGCGTGATGACCCTAGTTTTTGACTTTTCTTCAATAAAGGTCGACAAGTCCCCTTGATTTCGGCTTTGTTTTATGAAAGCAGTCGTCGGCTCATCGATAATCGTTACGAGTTGTCACGTCAGGCTATTTCTATGCGCTGGAGAATCTATAGCACGTTACCCTAGTGGTGCAGAGTGTTGTCTTGTCATATGTTTGTATCCTACAACTCAATTAATGATGATAGATCTTTACCATTAACCAACCCCCGTGTTTAAATAGTTTACACTTCTTCCCCACAATCATACCTACAACTTTGTCAGTTCTACAACAACCACGACGATAAGGTGAGATACTTGTTGTAACGACCCGTATTCTACATATCATAGGATTGTAGAATATTTATTTCTTTCCCGTGAGAAGTCGTATGGTCATGTAACTTTGGGAAACATCTAGTAGAGTCATTTCCCATGTTCATGATTTTTGTCGATTTTTAAATGACCATTTTGCCCCTAATTGGTACTGTTTTGGCCATAACTTTTGATTGGAAAGGAATTTTGACCTGAAACCACTTCCATTTGATTCGTTCGATAGTTTCTCTATCCGTAGAGTGGTCATAATAGCCAAACGGACTTACCGTTTGGGAGATATGGCTGAAACAAGGTTTGGAGGGTGAAAAACTGCTTAACCGGGCCAAATCGGGTGATTAGTGAGTAGGCCCATAACCCATTTCGGGATTAGGGTTATGGGAGGGCTGAAATGAGATGGAGAATCATTCCATTTCAGTTTTCTAGCCTCCACTTATCACCAAGGATCCCTAAAAATGGCCTCCAACATCTAGATCACCTCCAAATCATCTTTTGGTCAAGGATTTGGCTTAGCAACCCCTAATCAAAGAAGATCTTCACCTAATCAACCTTGGAGCTACTGTTAGCATTGGGATTCGCATCAAATCAGAGCATTATTTCAGATCTTAGTTTGTTTTGTGGCTAAGGTGAGTGATTTGCTTAGTTTTGCACTAATTATGGCTAATTAGGGGTGATTAGTGTTAATTAGCGAATTTAAACATGATAAAATTCTGGAAAAATGTTTATAAAATTCGGAATGATATTTTAGACCTCTGTTAGAAATTTGGTTCCATTTGGTTAAGTTTTGCTAATCCTATCATTGGTTTCACCTAATCATGCTTAGGGGGAAATATGGGGTTTTGGGTATGTTTGATCCATTTTGACTTACCATGTTGATGTTTTGATGTTTGTGGTTGATTATACATGTTGCTATGACTGTATGAAATGCTATGTGACTGTTTAGAATAGTTGGAATGGTCGAAAATGCCGTCGAGAGGCGTAAACAGCTCGCTGGACAAGGTGCAGGGGGTTCGGATCGCATAGGGGGTTGAGGGACGATCGGATCGCCCTATGGGATCGTGGGGGCATCCCCACGAGACGAGTCACCTCCTCCGAACCGAACCGTCTGTGCCAGGCCCACGAAGCGAATCGATGCAGCGACGTGCCAAAGTGAAGTACTCCGATCCGGATCGCGAATGAGCATTGCGACCCGATCCGTCCATGAAGGGTGAGCACGATCCGTCGACCTGGAGAAGGGCATCCGATCCGAACCGCTTGAAGAACCACGATCCGATCCGTATGGGGTGTCCCGATCCGAACCGAGAAGGGGAGCACGATCCGAAGCAAGGGAAGGGAGGACCACGACCCGATCCGACGTAGGAGGCGCGATCCGATCCGCTGAAGAATGTGAAGGCTGATCCGATCCGATCCGATGGTGATGACCAATAACCCGAGATGCAAAGGTAGTCCAAATGGAAGTTAGAGCTCAGGATCCCGGAATCAGTTGGGAATCAATGAGTTCACTTCATGGTTGGACTTTGCTGCGGGACGTGTGCTAAGGAGTTGTCGATGTTCATAACTTCGATTCACCACTAAGAATAATGGGCTACTTATCAGTGCAGTAGGGTCATTATGACCTGAGGGGCAAAGTGATGGTAGCAAGACTACGTTATCAGTGCAGTAGGGTCATTATGACCTGAGGGGCAAGGTGATGCGTAGTATGACTATGAGCCAGCGCAGATGGGGTGAATAACTCCATGGGGCAAAGTGGACATAGCGAAGGATTTGTGGCTATGTTATCAGTGCAGTGAAGTCATTTATGACTTCATGGGGCAAAGTGACCATAGCAAGGAATGTTGGGTGATCGAAGTGGTGAATATCGTATGCTTTACGCACTGAGTGAGAGATGTGAGGATGGATGCTATGTTTGATTGTTTGCCATCCCTATGACATGCACACCTCCCCCACCTCCGTATCTTTATGTTGTTTGATATGATACCTTGGAGTGTTGTACAGTATGTAGTGCTAACTCTTTGGTTGCAGGTCCAGGTTTAGGTATGTTTTAGTCTACCTGTTATTGTTCACTTAGATGCTTATCGCTCATACCAGGCTTTATGTCTGACCCAGAGTTTTTTGTCTCCTCTTGTTACTCTGGGTGCTCACACGAGCAGACTAGAGACAGGTTAGCTGGTGATGTGCGAGTAGCTGATTCGGAGGCGGGCAGGAGGCTTCCACGTATGATATATATATGCACATTCTCCCTGTGTCGTTGGTGGTCGCTACTTGGGCATTAGTAGTGTACCTCATTTATCTTGCTTTTGCTTTGAGACAGTTTGAAGTTGTAATAAGCTGTATTTTTGGATTTCCGCTGCTATGATGTTTAGTTCTGATTTTCAGCTTATGCACTGTCTCTCATGTTTTATGTCAAGTATGTTATTATTATATTTTGTTCTATGCGCTGTGAGACATTCTACAGGTTCTTTGTGTGTTCATTCCCTTCTTCCTTTTTCCTCCTGGCGACCCGTTCCGTGCTAACTGGACATGTGTACAGCGCACATTTGGAGTAAATGTCGGTTGGTGCGGTGCGGGGCGTCACACTTGGTATCAGAGCTCTAGGTTGCGTAGTTAACCTAGGGAAGGACACTAGGGGGAGAGTTAGTACGTATATGAGAGCGCGTATTTGTGATTACTTTGGTTTTCAAAAAAAACTATGTATGTATATACTATTAGTAGTATAAGAATGAAGTTGCACTGCACTAGTACCACTATGGGGTCGTTAATCGTTTTCCTTTTACAGATTGACGATGAGCCGATATGTGAGAGGTACTGGTAGAGGGGCCAATAATGGAAATGCCGCTGACATGAGGGCGATGTTTACCGACCTCATGAGAGACATGCTTAGAGAAGTGCAAGGGGCAGTTCCTAATCCCGGAGTTGGTGGTGGCCCAGTAGTGCAAGCGCCTAGGGTCGATTTCGCCAAGTTGTGCAAGGATTACACTAATCTTGGTGGGAAGCCGTTCCACGGAACGGAGTCGGCCACGGATGTTCAAGATTGGATGGATAGCTGTGACCGTATCTTTGATGACTTGGGTCTTGAGGATGCGATGAAGAGAAGGCTAGCGTCTCGTCAGCTGCAAGGGCGAGCGATGAATTGGTGGAATGCCATTAGAACAGCTACTCCAGAGGACCAAGTTACTTGGGTTCAGTTCAAGGCTCGCTTTAGCGAGAAGTTTATTCCAGCTGCCCAGAAGTCGGTGTTGTTCAAGAGGTTCTTGGAACTGAAGCAGAATGGGAGGGCAGTTTCTGATTATATTGCTGAGTTCGACACTTTGTCGAAGTATGGACTGTCTCTTATCGATACTCCTGAGAAGAAGAATGAGAAGTTCATTACTGGTTTGGATGGGTACTTGGGGGAAAGGCTTATCAACCACATCGATGAGACTTTTGAATCGATTGTGGGGAAAGCTTTGAGATCAGAGAGTCTTTACCCTAAGTCAAAGACCGAGGCTGCATCTGCAGAGGGACCAAAGCCGCAAGCAGGCGGTGGAGGCAAGAATAGCTCTCAGAATAAGAGGAGGCAGGACCAATCAAAAGGTGGCCAGAAAAAGAGCAAAAAGGATGTTGAGTGCTTCAGCTGTGGAAAGAAGGGCCATTATGCTAAGGAATGTCGGGCCAAGCCAGCGGAAAGGAAGTGCTACAACTGTGGTCAAGTGGGACATCAGAAAGATAAGTGTCTGCAACCTCTTAAGGAGAAGCAGATCGTGAAAGCATATGCTCTTGATGCTATTCCTTCTTCGTCGAATGCCCCAACTGCGGCGGAGAAAGGAAAGAATGTTGTTATTCAAGGTATGCTTTCTATTTATGATATACCCGTTCGAGTTTTGTTTGATACTGGGGCTTCCCGTTCCTTCATATCTAGTGACCTGGTAGATAGGTTGGGACTGGAACCCGAGATAGTCGATAGACCATTAGTTGTGACGAACCCGATTGGCGGTTCGACTAGCCTTAGTATGATTTGCAGGAATTTGGTCTTATCGAGTCATGGATGTATGTTTGTATGTGATTGCTTTGTTTTGGGCTTTACTGGGTATGGCATTATATTGGGAGTCGATTGGCTCCAAAGATACGGGGTGGTGGTAGACTGTGAGGGCTTTTTGGTGACAGTGAGGGCGGATGATGGGCGGAGGGTAGTGTTTGGTAGCCTACCTAGTGAAGGGGTTATGGCTAGTTTTGTAAATTCCCTCGACATCCCGCAGGATGAGTTGTCAGATGTGCCCGTGGTTGGCCAGTATCCGGACGTCTTCGAGGAGGTGACCGGGCTTCCACCACACCGAGAGATTGAGTTCCGTATTGATTTAGTGAAAGATGCCAGACCTATAATGATGCCACTTCGTCGTATGGCACCAAGAGAGCAGCGAGAGCTCGGGGTGCAAGTCAGCAATCTTTTGAAGAAGGGATTGATTAGAAGGAGTGTCTCCGAGTGGGGAGCACCAGTTGTGTTTGCCACTAAGGCAGATGGTTCCCTTCGTTTGTGTGTGGACTATCGCGAGTTGAATAAGGTGACGAGGAAGAATAAGTATCCTCTACCGCGGATAGATGATTTGTTTGATCAGCTGGAAGGAGCTAGAGTGTTCTCCCAGTTGGACCTCGCGACAGGATTTCATCAGCTTCGAGTAGCAGATGAGAGTGTTCCGAAAACGGCATTTAGGACGCCGTCTGGATTTTATGAGTGGTTGGTTATGCCATTTGGGTTGACCAATGCACCAGCCTATTTTGTGGATCTTATGAATCGAGTATTCAGAGATCAGTTGAATAAGTTTGTTCTTGTGTTCGTGGATGATATCCTTGTTTATTCAGGGACAGAGGAGGAACACAAGGGACACTTGAGGACAGTGATGGAGGTGTTGAGGAAACACCAATTGAAAGCGAAATTCTCTAAGTGTCATTTTTGGAGAAGGGAAGTGAGATTCTTGGGCCATGTTGTTTCAGAGTGTGGTATTGCCGTGGACCCTGCGAAGGTGGCTACGGTACAGGATTGGCCTACGCCCAAGAATGCTACAGATGTAAGAAGTTTCTTGGGATTAGCTGGATATTATCGTAAGTTTATCCAGGACTTCTCCAAAATAGCAGCACCGTTGACTCAGTTGACTAAGAAGAATCAGTCCTTCGTCTGGGACGGAGTGTATGAGGATGCCTTCAAAAGTCTAAAGGAGAGGTTGACGCGTGCGCCAGTGTTAGTCATTCCTAAAGGGAATGAAGAGATGACGGTATACACGGATGCTTGTGGTACCGGACTGGGTGCAGTATTGATGCAAGGAGGTAGGGTTGTAGCTTATGCTAGTCGACAGCTAAAGCCGCATGAGAAGAAGTATCCTACCCATGATTTGGAATTGGCAGCGATTGTATTTGCGCTGAAGATGTGGAGACACTATCTCTTGGGAGAAAGATTCGAGTTGTTTACCGATCATAAATCGTTAAAGTATCTCTTCTCTCAGAAAGATCTGAATCTCCGTCAGCAGAGATGGTTAGAGTTCTTGGCTTCGTATGATTTTGATATCGCGTATACACCTGGGAAGGGTAATGCGGTAGCCGATGCCTTGAGTAGGAGACATGCCAGCTTAGGAGCAATGTTTCTTGAATGGAAGCAACTGGAGTATATCGCGGGGTTTGATTTCAGACCAAAGTGCGAATTGGATCCAGTTATGCTAGCTAGTTTGACGGTCAGACCCACTTTGATAGAGCGGATTGGTTCTAGCCAGAGGGACAATCCTAATCTATTAGAAATCATCTCCAAGTTAGAGATGGGTATTGATGAGGAGATGAATGTGTATGGGCTTGATCGAGATGGATGGCTTCGAAAGAATGGAAGACTAGTTGTGCCCAACGTGAATGGTTTAAGGGATGAAGTGCTTAGAGAATGTCATCACTCAAAACTGACTATACATCCCGGTGGTAATAAGATGTATCGAGACATGAGACGGACTTACTACTGGGAAGGGATGAAAAGAGACGTTGGGAAGTTTATATCCAAATGCATGAATTGTCAGCTAGTTAAAGCCGAGCAGAAGAAGCCTAGTGGGTTGTTGCAACCATTAGAAATTCCTGAATGGAAATGGGAGCAGGTCTCGATGGATTTCATCGACGGTTTACCTAGGACTAGATCGGGATATGATAGCATTTGGGTAATTGTGGATCGATTGACTAAGAGTGCCAGATTTATACCAGTCAAATCGACCAGGACGGCAGCCAAGTTGGCAGAATTGTATATGAAGTGGGTAGTGAGGTTTCATGGAGTACCCAAAAGCATTGTGAGTGACCGAGACCCGTTGTTCACTAGTGGGTTTTGGAAGAGCTTACAAGAGGCTCTAGGGTCAGGATTACATCTCAGTACCGCATATCATCCTCAGACCGACGGTCAGACGGAGAGGGTGAATCGTATATTGGAAGATCTCTTGAGAGCGTGTATATTGGATTTTGGTGGATCATGGGATGACCATTTGCATCTAGTAGAGTTTGCATATAATAATAGCTACCAATCCAGTATCGGTATGGCTCCATATGAAGCTTTGTACGGAAGACCGTGTAACTCACCATCATGTTGGATAGAGACTGGCGAGAAGTTTGTGCTTGGACCAGATGTGGTGAGAGAAACTTCAAATAAGATTAAGATCATTCAGCAACGAATGAAAGCTGCCCAAGATAGGCAGAAGAGCTATGCCGATAAGAGGAGAAGAGACTTGAAGTTCTCCGTTGGTGACTTGGTGTTTGTCAAGATCTCTCCGTTGAAGAGCGTGATACGATTTGGCAGGAGAGGCAAGTTGGCACCAAGATTTGTTGGCCCATTCCCTGTTCTTGAACTAGTCGGGAATTTGGCGTATAGAGTTGGCTTACCAGAGAAGATGGCAGGAGTTCACAATGTATTTCATGTTTCCCAACTAAGGAAGTTCGTTCACGACTCAGATGTAACTATTTCACCTGATCAGTTAGAGGACTTCGAAGTAGAACCCGAGGCGGTTGGGAACCGCAAGCCGATTCGTATTGTGGGGCATGATACGAAGCAACTTCGAAGAAAGGCGGTGAAGCTAGTCAAGGTTCAGTGGGGCGAGAACGAGAATGATTGTACTTGGGAGACAGAGGAGAGCATTAGAAAGATGCATCCAGAACTCTTTACCTAGTAAGATTTACTTTGCAATTTAGTTATTCCGCATGCTAGGATATACTTATTATACTTGTTTTGCATGTTTGATGGTTGTTTTATGATTGATAGGCATGCGGGACCTTTGTGTGTGTTTGGATTAGGGAATTTCGGGGGCGAAATTTCTTAAGGGGGGGAGAGTGTAACGACCCGTATTCTACATATCATAGGATTGTAGAATATTTATTTCTTTCCCGTGAGAAGTCGTATGGTCATGTAACTTTGGGAAACATCTAGTAGAGTCATTTCCCATGTTCATGATTTTTGTCGATTTTTAAATGACCATTTTGCCCCTAGTTGGTACTGTTTTGGCCAAAACTTTTGATTGGAAAGGAATTTTGACCTGAAACCACTTCCATTTGATTCGTTCGATAGTTTCTCTATCCGTAGAGTGGTCATAATAGCCAAACGGACTTACCGTTTGGGAGATATGGCTGAAACAAGGTTTGGAGGGTGAAAAACTGCTTAACCGGGCCAAATCGGGTGATTAGTGAGTAGGCCCATAACCCATTTCGGGATTAGGGTTATGGGAGGGCTGAAATGAGATGGAGAATCATTCCATTTCAGTTTTCTAGCCTCCACTTATCACCAAGGATCCCTAAAAATGGCCTCCAACATCTAGATCACCTCCAATTCATCTTTTGGTCAAGGATTTGGCTTAGCAACCCCTAATCAAAGAAGATCTTCACCTAATCAACCTTGGAGCTGCTGTTAGCATTGGGATTCGCATCAAATCAGAGCATTATTTCAGATCTTAGTTTGTTTTGTGGCTAAGGTGAGTGATTTGCTTAGTTTTGCACTAATTATGGCTAATTAGGGGTAATTAGTGTTAATTAGCGAATTTAAACATGATAAAATTCTGGAAAAATGTTTATAAAATTCGGAATGATATTTTAGAACTCTGTTAGAAATTTGGTTCCATTTGGTTAAGTTTTGCTAATCCTATCATTGGTTTCACCTAATCATGCCTAGGGGGAAATATGGGGTTTTGGGTATGTTTGATCCATTTTGACTTACCATGTTGATGTTTTGATGTTTGTGGTTGATTATGCATGTTGCTATGACTGTATGAAATGCTATGTGACTGTTTAGAATAGTTGGAATGGTCGAAAACGCCGTCGAGAGGCGTAAACAGCTCGCTGGACAAGGTGCAGGGGGTTCAGATCGCATAGGGGGTTGAGGGACGATCGGATCGCCCTATGGGATCGTGGGGGCATCCCCACGAGACGAGTCACCTCCTCCGAACCGAACCGTCTGTGCCAGGCCCACGAAGCGAATCGATGCAGCGACGTGCCAAAGTGAAGTACTCCGATCCGGATCGCGAATGAGCATTGCGACCCGATCCGTCCATGAAGGGTGAGCACGATCCGTCGACCTGGAGAAGGGCATCCGATCCGAACCGCTTAAAGAACCACGATCCGATCCGTATGGGGTGTCCCGATCCGAACCGAGAAGGGGAGCACGATCCGAAGCAAGGGAAGGGAGGACCACGACCCGATCCGACGTAGGAGGCGCGATCCGATCCGCTGAAGAATGTGAAGGCTGATCCGATCCGATCCGATGGTGATGACCAATAACCCGAGATGCAAAGGTAGTCCAAATGGAAGTTAGAGCTCAGGATCCCGGAATCAGTTGGGAATCAATGAGTTCACTTCATGGTTGGACTTTGCTGCGGGACGTGTGCTAAGGAGTTGTCGATGTTCATAACTTCGATTCACCACTAAGAATGATGGGCTACTTATCAGTGCAGTAGGGTCATTATGACCTGAGGGGCAAAGTGATGGTAGCAAGACTACGTTATCAGTGCAGTAGGGTCATTATGACCTGAGGGGCAAGGTGATGCGTAGTATGACTATGAGCCAGCGCAGATGGGGTGAATAACTCCATGGGGCAAAGTGGACATAGCGAAGGATTTGTGGCTATGTTATCAGTGCAGTGAAGTCATTTATGACTTCATGGGGCAAAGTGACCATAGCAAGGAATGTTGGGTGATCGAAGTGGTGAATATCGTATGCTTTACGCACTGAGTGAGAGATGTGAGGATGGATGCTATGTTTGATTGTTTGCCATCCCTATGACATGCACACCTCCCCCACCTCCGTATCTTTATGTTGTTTGATATGATACCTTGGAGTGTTGTACAGTATGTAGTGCTAACTCTTTGGTTGCAGGTCCAGGTTCAGGTATGTTTTAGTCTACCTGTTATTGTTCACTTAGATGCTTATCGCTCATACCAGGCTTTATGTCTGACCCAGAGTTTTATGTCTCCTCTTATTACTCTGGGTGCTCACACGAGCAGACTAGAGACAGGTTAGCTAGTGATGTGCGAGTAGCTGATTCGGAGGCGGGCAGGAGGCTTCCACGTATGATATATATATGCACATTCTCCCTGTGTCGTTGGTGGTCGCTACTTGGGCATTAGTAGTGTACCTCATTTATCTTGCTTTTGCTTTGAGACAGTTTGAAGTTGTAATAAGCTGTATTTTTGGATTTCCGCTGCTATGATGTTTAGTTCTGATTTTCAGCTTATGCACTGTCTCTCCTGTTTTATGTCAAGTATTTTATTATTATATTTTGTTCTATGCGCTGTGAGACATTCTACAGGTTCTTTGTGTGTTCATTCCCTTCTTCCTTTTTCCTCCTGGCGACCCGTTCCGTTCTAACTGGACATGTGTACAGCGCACATTTGGAGTAAATGTCGGTTGGTGCGGGGCGGGGCGTCACACTTGTACCCTCCATTCCTTCTAAGTGGTTACCTACTTACGTGTGTACATAATATGTTTCTTGTTTCTGTGTAGCTTAAATGGACGATTGGGTAATAAGTGATGAACTCGTAGATAGAATGTTTGATGAGTATGAACGGAACAAGGAGGAGGAAAAGGATGGTGGTTTAGTTCAAGATACACGAGCGGAAGAGGCGGATGAAGCAGTTCATACTGAAGTTGTTCGTGGTACTCAACAAATAGTACAAGTTCAAAAACCAAAAGGACGTCCACGCAAAAACATAGCAAGGCTAGTGGTTAACCGTAATTGTCCCAACCAAAGTGATGCTAGCTCCAGTGGTACTACTACAGAACTCTCTTCTCATGACTTACTTATACTCATGAAATGCTATATAGAAGTTGATAAAAGAGAATTACTGCTGTTGCAAAATGGAGGTCTACTAAGTAAGATACAGGCAAATACAACATGAACGTCTACTAAGTAAGATACAACTAATCATCATCTAGATCCGCAGGCACCATCTCCACATCCTCAATATCGTCGTTGCCTGGGACGAATGTCGGTCTATATCCGTACCGCTCCTCATAAGCGCTCCTCAGCTCGTTCATACGAGCAGTCAACTCTTCTATGCTCCTTTGATGCTCGCGATACATTGCCTGACGCAGACCTAACGTCATCTGATAAAGATCCTGATAAGAAAAAACAGATGGATCTGGATACTCCGTTACTTCTGGCCGTGGTATATCAATATACCTATCAGATCCGTATGTAGTTGGTACTGCAACAGTCCAACCGTAGTCTGGCACCTCGGATGAGCGTGGAGGAGGTGGATCCTGTGGAGCATGGTAAACCTGTGTGCACTGTGAAACATCAAGTACGAAAGGGGGCTCAACGCCAGTACGGAGTGCAGAAGGGCCAACCAAGTCAACGGATGCAGCATGCACAAAACTCCCGGTCTGAGGTGGGGAGTAATACTGACGCCAGAAAGAAATATAATCCCTACCGGTAAGAATGAAATCACTGGCAGGCCACCACACGTCTGCGTGCTCCTGTAAAGCACTAGTACTATAAAGCCTGGGAATAGCTGTATGTGGGTGTGGATCATCAGGAACAGCATCCCCATCATATATCTGTCTCCAACAATGTTCCCCTAAGTACCAGAAGCAACGTAAACTAGGGGGCATGATACTAGTGGAAACCGCCTCGAAGATAGATAAAGAGCATGCACCGAGGGGGGGTCAGCAAGACCCCGTGACTCATCAAAGGGATGCCAGATAACTGCATCACGCGTCCTCCGCAACTCAATCTGATTGCGAGCTATAGCAAATACATGTCGTGCCTGTCCTCCAGGCACCAGTCTACGGTTACTGACACTCCACGCTCTTACTCTAGGATAGAAAGTGGATAATGATGGATCCACGGTGGGAAAAGACAAATTGTGGAAGTACTCAAAGTACCAGTACTGTAAAATCTCCCAAAAACCAGTAATCGAACCCACCCTGGTCCGAACGACACACTGAAGATCCAATGACCTATACAGGTATGCTAAAATAGGTGTTCCCCAATCATACACAGTCGGACTGCCATCAAATGAAAACGGTTCAACTACCGCCACATAACCACACGACAATGAGCTCGAAGAATTTGTGAAAAATAATTTTCCCATCATATACAAAACAAATAAGCGTGCAATCTCCAAATGATGAACTTTGGGTTGCTTTGTCAATAATTTCTGTATTGCTAGTTTTATACCAGAGCATCTAATCTGGAAATCACTGGTGATGGAATCATTTAGATTAAGATGTGGAAATAACGTACGGAGAGTAACGTAGTTCTGGTACACCTCATCATACGGCAAAGGAGCCCCTTGGCCTATGGCAAGACCAGTAATCATAGAAAAGTCTAGTGGTGTGATTCCCATCTCCCCAAAACCAAAGTGGAATGTATGAGTTGTTTTCCACCAACAAGCAGCCAATGCACCACATAATTGAACATCATTATTTAAAAGACGTTCGATACCTATTTAACGAATAATTATGAAGTTACAACGAATGTAATGAAAATGGTAATAGACATACGACGAGAATACGTACTCAGAAAGTCGCCCAAACCAATACTACTGAGAAATGTATGAATAGTAGCATCTGTATCATACTCACGAATCTGACTATACAGACGAACAACACCAGCCCAAGACCCACGCGTTCGCTCGCTTCGAGCCTAATATTACAAATGAGACTTACTTATTTTATGTCCGACATTACGAAGAAGTAATATTTAATAAATAAAACGTACCGATGTGTCAACTAACGTGCTGACGTGCTCCTCTCTATCCGCCAACTTACGAAAATCGGCCAATTGCTTATCAGGTCTTAAATTTGGGTCCCGGTGCGACTCCAAAACGTCGGTTCTCCTAGCAACTCGTCTTCTTATAACGGACGGTGATTCACGGTCTTCCGTACCCTCACTCGATACGTTTTGTTCTACCTCTTCGTGCTCGTCACTTGGATCTACATTCTGGTTTCGGCTACTGCTACCTCGAAGAGCCCTCATAACACGTTTCATATTTTTTTTTTTTTTTTTGCTAAACGAAACCTAGGCTGGAAACAGCAAAAGGAAGGAGGAAAAGAGAGGGAGGAGGAGGCTGAAGAAGAGTGGCGGCGAGGGTTATTTTTTTTTTTTTTTATACTACGGTTATCCGGCTTTTAAAAAGCCGGATAAAAAGCAACTTTTTATCCGGCTTTTTAAAAGCCGGATAAAGGATAAAAGCATCTATGACGTACACCGCCTAAAAATGCACATGCTGCTCTAAAGATTTGCATCCATGGTATAAGCAAACGGGTGCGGATCCTCTGGACCAGATTCTCCCTGATCCGGTGGTCCGCACCAATGAAATCACCATATTTTGGGTAATTTTCACATTGCCCCCTGAAATTCGGGTGTATTTCAGAAGGACAATGTGTAAATCACCCCAAAATGGGGTGATTTCATTGGTTGGGCACACCGGACCAGGGAGAATCTGGTCTAGGTGATCCCAACCCATAAGCAAACATAGCTAGGATTTAATACACATCATGCAAACTACCCATACACAAACTCCAACTTTGCATGATTTTCTTGCCCTCCTACCACCTAAACTGAGTACATCTATAGGCTCCTACATGTTCTGTCTCTTCAACTGAAAGTGAAAGAACACCGCCTACAAATGCACAAACTACCGGCTAACCATTTCTTTCCTTTCTACTGAAGCTTTAACGCATGCTAATAGTATCAACTAGCAGTAGCTTCCATATACTCTAGTTCAGCTAAGCACATGGCCTTACACATGGGAAAGGAGACGGCTTCAAGTATATTTCAATTGAAAATGACATTTTGCACAATACAGTAAACTACCTATGCTAAAAGGAAGATACAGCCTACACTACAAAAAAATATTGATTTAAAGACCGCAAATTTCGGTCTGTACTAAAGTAATTCAGTCTTTAAATAACGTTTAAAGACCGATCAAAAACTGAAACGCTCAGTCTCTAAACCGCAAGTCCTAAAATCAGTTAAGACTGACATTTCAGTTTCAAAGGTTAGGAACTGATATTTCAGTCACAAATAATTTTTGGACTAAATTCTAAAGACTGAAATAAGGTCTGTAGTCGGTCTTAAATTACAAAAAAAAGACAATCGTCTAATTTCATCCAAAACCAAATTTTAATTAATATGGTCTAATTTCATCTAAAACCAAATTTTAATTAATATCATTTAAATAAGAAGAAACCTTTGTGATGCACAATTCATAGGGCTGCACACAACCCATATCCAACCCGACCCAACCCACCAACCCGACCCAACCCACATAAACCCAACCCAACCCATCCTAGTTCGGGTCGGATATGGGTTACAATATATAACCCATACTACATACGGGTCGGGTTTGATATTTTGTTCAACCCAACCTTATTTTAACCCAACCCAACCCTATATTAAAAAAATAATTTAATATCAACCTACTAAAAATGAGAATAGTATAATACTAGAATAATGTTTATGTATTCTATAGTAAATATACAAAAATCATATTTCATGTCAATCCAAACTAGATAGAATTTGGAAAATATATTTTAAAGTGCATTTCAGTGTATCTTAAAATGAAACACTTGTTCTATTGCATAGTAAATTAATTTTGTATAATGTGTTTTACAATGAAATTTTAACAAAATATATCTTATAATGAATCAGTTATTTTAAACACATTATGCTAGCAAAAATCTAATATATTATGTTGAATATTTTAATACTACTTTTAAAAAAACTCCCTTTATTCTCATTTTTTTATAATATTCGAGCAACCCAACCCAACCCTACTAAACCCGACCCAACCCATACTTCAACCCAACCCATATCCAACCTCATATAGGGTCGGATACGGGTTGAACTTTCTTAAACCCATACCTATGCGGGTCGGATGTAGTATTTGGTCCAACCCGACCCAACCCATACTTTGTGCAGCCCTAACAATTCATATGCCTATCGGTATCCTCGTTCAATTGAATATTTTCAAACAAAGCATAGCCAAAGTAGCACTCAAATAACATTTAATAACATTCAATGCAAAAGTGTAAACAACTTTTTTTTTGTTCCTATAACTGTATGCGGTTGCTTTATTTACGCACATATATTTACATGCTAACAATAAGTGAGAGCAACAATATTCTATGAAAGGCTCTCTGATTTATTGACGTAGTCAGACTTCTAGTTCCCTGAGTTCACAACAATTCCATGCCAGTAAATGCTTCAGGAAGCTTGTATGTTGGTGGCCTATCCGCACCCTTTCTAAATTACTCTCTCTATCTTCGAGCAGCAGCTGCAGCTCTTTTTGATCTCTCCTTGGCCTCTTCTTCTGTGTTTTGGTGACCCTTTGGCTTTCCCCAAAGATCGGTCCAAGAGTCATCTTTATCTGAACCTTTTTGCTTATTCATTCTCACGCCGGCCTTTTCCAGCACTTTTCGTTTCTATCACCTAGAGCCAGACATTTTAAAAACGTCTGCAAGGACATCGATTCCTGCCAGCATCAGTCCAACATTCACTCTCTCCATCCTACGCATTTCATCTTCCAGAAGAGAAACTTTTGCAGCAGAAGTTCAATGAATACAATCAACATGGCAGGTGTCAGTTGCTTCTTGAACGAGCGCAGGATTCCCAAACTTGTGCAGCAGAAATTAATAAGTGATTTCATCACAGAATAAATAAAAAAACAAAACATTAAAACTTCATATCAATTCAACATCAACGACTTTATATCACTTGAATTAACTTTGAGTATCCTTTTTCATCGATTGAATCTGCAATGATAGAAGTTTCAGCGGATCAATAATCAAGCCTAGTAGCATAGTACTCTCACTCTCCGGAAAATTGTCTATATGGAAAACAAAAATAATAATGATCAAAACGGTTCATTTCTTTTTGTCCATACCAGGATAAGCCTTCAGAGAATCTCCGACACCTTTCTAGATATGAAACTGCTTCTCACTGTATTCCTTTTGTAATTTTGTATTACTAAGCTTCGTCGGCTTTGCACTGTCAATCTCAGATAGCTTTCCCAACCCTATTTTTCCACCACCACTCATTTTTGTTCTCGCTGGCCGTAAAATATATTTACCTATTTGTCCATTAATAACTATATTTACCTCAAAAGGAAAAAATGCAGGCGATAGGTAAAATGAAATAAGGATCGAGCAAAAAAGAGTTGCGATCTTCAGAATTTTTTTAGAGGCTAATTTTCAGACTATGCGGTTTCACGAGAAGAAGGTAAGAGAAATAAAAGCCTCCTTGTTTAGTGCGTTTAGTGGAGGATAAGGTCTTACTGGGAGATGAGGATTCTTTTCCTGTTACGTGTCATAAGATCCAAAACTTTCTAAGATGCAGATCACTAAGCAGAACCGTAGGATTAAATAAAAGTAGAAAGTTTCTAAGATTCAGATCACTATGCTGAGCCGTAGGATTAAATAAACGTAAAGAAGAAATTACAGACCGAGAGTAGGTTCCCAAACGGTTCCAGATTGTAAAAGACCGAACAGTAACTTAATTTCAGTTTTAATTGTTTAAAAGTAACGACCGACTATTTCAGTCTTTCTTTCCGTTTCAAATTAAATACTAATGAACATCAGTTTGAATATTGCAGTCTCTATATTTACTTATTTTTGTAGTGCTACCCCTTTTCCTCCCAAATGACACTCAGCTACACTGTAAATACCCAGCTACCCTATCCGTCTTTTTCCGCCTGCCATTTCTTTTCAATCACTTGAAATAACACTGCCGTATGAAGGACAGACTACCCACCCAGCTTTGTTTTGTATAGTCTCATATCACTCCGTTTCAATACAGCCAGGAAGCAGTACGTGCGGAAATGAAAGAGAAAAATATATATACTTTGCATGTACCTTAGCAGACAAAGCCTATAACCTACCCACGTACCAATTCCTTGGAAGCCAAGGATTTATCCACTATATATACACGTGAGCGAGAGAGCTTTGGATCATATTCCACTATATATACACGTGGAGCCTGGTAAGTCGAGCAGGAGATCACGGTGGAGCTACTGAGCTTGGGAGTGACAGTGCAGTACGACATGCGAATGACGTGCTCATGAGTCGGACCGCGGTGTAATAGTGAAGTTGGGTCCGAAGAGGCAAAACAGCAGGTGATTGATGGACGTGGCGCATGGGATGTTTCAGCAAAGAGAGTACTCGCGTGAAAACGGGTACTGATGCTACCAATGTGTGATGAGGAAGAAGATGTTTGGTGGGGGAGTTGTTGCAGCTGAAGGTCAGCTAGATAGGGTCGACGCCGTCCGTTTGGTGTCAATGACAGGCATCTGGTGCCGGGAAGTCGGAGCAGTACGACGGACGGATTCCGATCGAGGTGACTGCGGGTATGGTGGAGCATGTAGGCTGTAGCCAGAACAATGCGGAAGGAGAACTGCGGTTGTGGAAGGAAAATGGATCCATAGATTTGCGTTAAAGGGTGGGTAGGCTGAGGAGATTATTGGGCCTTATGGGCTTTCGTTTCAAGGATAAAAAAAAGGAGATGATAGGGGCAAAGAGGAAGTAAGACGTGCTGGGTAGGTGGGAGCAAATGAAACCAAGTTGCAGCAGTCAAACCAATGAACGGTGGGAGGGAGAACTATTTCTAATGGAAGGGGGGAGCTATGCGTTTTAACAGTGGAAGTTTGGGCCGATCATTAAAGGCAAAGTGTAAGGTAAATCGGCCCAGATTTGTTTATAAACGATAATTAAAATTAGTTTAATTAATTTTGATTTATGAATTAGTGAATTTAAATTTTACTGTTAACTTAATTAATTTAAATTTAGCTTTAAAAATCGTAATTTTCGAATAATTCTTTTTTTACTTTTCATTTAATAATATTCTGGATTTTTTAATTTTTATTTTGTATTTTTCACTTTTTTCAACATGAAGGGCATTTTCGTAATTTTGACATATTTAGCTTTAAAATCGTACTTTTTGAATAACTCTTCTTTTTACTTTTCATTTCGTAACTTTTTGGATTTTCTAAAATTTATTTTGTTTTTTCACTTTTTTCAACATGAAGGGCATTTTCATAATTTTGACATATTTAGCTTTAAAATCGTAATTTTCGAATATTTTTTTTTTTTACTTTTCATTTCGTGATTTTCTGGGGTTTTTTAAATTTATTTTGTTTTTTTCACTTTGTTCAACATGAAGGGTATTTTCGTAATTTTGGCCTTTTTAACTTAAAAATTATTATTTTCGAATGATTCTTTTATTACTTTTCATTTTATATTTTTCTGAATTTTTTTTATTTTTTTCCACTTTTTCCAATATGAAGGATACTTTCGTAATTTTTACATATTTAGCTTTAGAAATTGTAATTTTCGAATAATTCTTTTTTTTCATTTCTTAGTTTTCTGGATTTTTAGAAATTTATTTGTTTTTTTCACTTTTTTCAAGATAAAGGGTATTTTCGTAATTTTGGCATTTTAATTTTGAAAATTATTATTTTCGAATAATTCTTTTATTAACTTTTATTTTCGAATAATTCGACACTTGAATTTCAAATTTTGAAAATTCAAAATTTTGTGAAATATTTTGAAAATAAAAAAATTTATCATTTGTTTTTATTAGCTAAATCAAATTCAGAAACTTAAGTGGGTTAAATGGGTAACCCATTTATTAGAGGGTTGAGTTATAAACGAGTTGGGTAATAAATGGGTCAAGGAGAATAGATCATACATGGGTTGAGTCAAAACTTGACCCTGCCCATTTGACCCAACCTAACCCATTTGACACCTCTAAGCTGCTATGTCAATATTTAGTGTCTGGTTTGCTTAAGAAATACTCCCTCCAGTTCGATTTATATGACGTTTTGCAAAGTTTTCCATTTTTCAGAATGTATGACGTTTTGCAGTTTTTATCATTTCCAATGTAGCATATGCATTTACATTTCCTCCAGTGCCCAACTTATTCCATTACTTTTTGCCTCCATTCTGACGTTCTGTAGCTTTTTCCAATGAATTTCTATAGAGCCCGATGAAAAACATGCAAAAGCCAAGACATAATTAAAGCTTTAACATTGGTAAGTGTGAATTTATGGTTAATTAAATCAGTCTTAACTTTTTCTTAATTTGTGTGAAATTTTTTAAAACGTCATATAAATCGAACTGGAGGGAGTACTTTGTTCACCTCGTTTTCTCCTTAACCCTAGATCATAAACCCAAATGCGATTTAGTTGCTCTCGCCATTCTAGTTTAACAAAACAAAATTGTCGTCTCTCTCTGCTTTCTTCTCCTATAGTCCCGCTGGGTAATGTTTCTTTGCTCAATGATTTATTTGTTTCTTAATGACTGCATCCCTTTTAATTAAAAATGGTGATTTTTTAATCGAATTCAATTTTGATTCAATGAGTGCCATTTCGGTTGAATTTTGTTACGGTCATAGCGGGAAACGGAAACGATCAGATTTTCGGCATACTGGACGGAATGTCAAACCATGGTAGAAATATGACTAAAAGAGCGTGGACGATTATCGGAAGCCAGTATTTACCAAAATAAGTAGAAGAAACAAATGAGTCGTAGAAATAATGTAAGGTACTGTTTGTTTTCTTGAATGCCCAATTTACATTCGCGTCTGTGTCCGATGCGTCCGAAGCGTTGACGTGGGGCTACCACATTTGCCTCTTCTGATGAACAGCCCAAAACATACCGTTCGTTTCCCCTTTCAGTTTTAACACCTCTTTTACATCCATTTGCCCCTTTTGTGTGCTCCTTCCGAATAAAATAAAACGCATTCCCCTTTCATCAATTTTCGTCCTCTCCAACCCCTTCCTGTTAAAAATCAAACGCATCTTTAATCAACATCAAGGAAACTGAAAAATAATGGTTTCATTACAAACTAATAAAGAAATCTCAACCTTGTGTTATAAATAAATTTAAAAGTGACATAAAGTAAAAAGAAAAGTCACTCAAACACAAAGTGAGTGAAAATAGCTCAAAAATTAATTTAGTAGATAAAGCGATGATGGAAAACGAGCAAAGAAATGTGTCTTACATGTTAGTTGGACCTAAAATAATTAAGCTTGAGATCATGTGTGATTCTTTTCCTTTTGGAGCTAGTAACAGAGAAAGCCAAGAAGAAGGATAAGTATATATTATTACAATGGCAAAATGATGGCGAAACCGATTGTTTGAATATATAATTTAGAAAGAATTATTGTATTTTTAAATTAATCGATAATAACATGATTAATTTAAGAATTTATTGCATTTTTAAAAAATTGTTGAACTTTTAAATTAATCTATTTAGATCTATCAAAGAGTATTACAGTAGAAATAAGATATTGATAGTAGATCTGAAGTAAATTTGAAATATAATGGATATTTCAAAGATATCTTAAGCATTAGAATTTGAAATCCTGAAAACATTAGAAAAAACAATTCCGAGATATGAAAAGTATTATTTTGACTTCAAACTAATTTATTTTGAGTAATGACAATAAGTAAATCTTTCTAACGGTCACTTTGATAAACCATCAAACATAATCTTACTGTGTTGCGATCAAGAATGCAAGAAATCACAACCGCTGAATACTAAAATAATAATTGTCATTCTCGAAAAAATGGAAATAGCTTTGGAAAACGAAGCGATTACCATCTTAACGGTTAGAGAAAACAACCAGCCAAAACGGTACTTGTGCACAGAGCACTATATGTGAAACGAATGCAAAGACCGGCTAAAAGATGGCCCATGGGTACAAAGAATGATAAGTCTGCGCTCTTCTGCATGGATACATACTTGAGGGAAAGCGTTATTCTCAATTATCAATTAATATTTAAATTACACAAATTAGCAAAACCATGAGATGCACAGGCTTCGACCATTGAGTAATGGTACGGATCAGCTGAACAGAATACCTTGCTGTGGGCATAGGAGAGACAAACTAGAAGATCATCAAAAAATGTGTAGCGCAGCAATGTATATAGAACTATACTGCGAACCATTTATGTTCTAATCAACGATGCTTGCACTTGTACAGACACAAACCGCCCTATTCTTATATGGCTCAGGGCAATGAACGACTTGGCTTATCCATGTATAACCAATACGCACAGTAAACTATAAGACGACACTGAATGATGAAGTAAAACAGCGCCAATAGCTAAGTTGTGCCATATAGCACCAAATTATGTTTCATGATCAGTCTAATTAACCAAATATTGAGTGCAAAAGCATGCTGCCTTATTACAACAATCTTTCTGTATCAATATTATCCCAAACAAGTTAAGACAAGCCGCCGAGAGGGACTACGAGTCTACGATGCAATGAAATCGGGTCACAACATACAAAATCCTATAGGAACTATGCCGCCACAACCGCCTTGTGCTCTACCATAATTTTGCTCAGCATTTACGTCAGTAAACGGACACTGTGGACATCCTTTCTAGCAACTATGTATTAAACGAGGATGCGGCATAATCTTACCTACATTTGTGAAGTAATAGGTATGCAGTATAATCTTGCATGATTATAATAAAGCTATAAGAACGCACCATAATCTTGACATGATGCCAAAGTGGTAAAGATGCGCTGCCTTGTAGGTTTGATGAAAATGCGCCGCCTGCCAAACTCAAATGATAGCTTACTATAAAATCACATTAGCAAAATGTAAATTGTACTACGTGACTCAATCAAAAATAATGACATAGCACATTGCTGAGGTTGATCTAAGAAAAAAACTACATAACTCAAACGAGGTGTACTGTGCTAAATAGCTATCGATGGTTTAATGAGCCAAGACCAAAGCAGAAAGTGCATGGTATGCACTCCCCGCCAATTGAGTCCTATACAGCATGGAACCCATAAAAAATATTTTTCCCTCGAGACAGTGATAGAGTCCGCAGTCCCCAAACCATATGCAAGTCAAGCACATGATGATCTACATAGGAACTTTTAATCCAAATCTACACCAGTTCCATTCCGAGCAAGCCACAAAAGAAAACTATGCATATCAAAAGGACCAATAGACCGTGGAACAACTACTTCTAGCACTTATGAATTGCTGAGACCTTCAGGTTTGAACCTGCGCTACAATTACCGACGGTTTTGTAAGTTATACCATGCATAATCAAATGCATTCGGAGGGTTGCACACAAAGTCACTAAAAGTGTGATCAAGCACAGTTCAACACCTACTGGTTATTGGTTAACAACAAATATACAAGTATTTCTTATCAATAACTAGCGCAACCCCATACCAGGAACATAGAAGCACAAATCACTAGGAGTAACTACCTTAAAAAGTGGATCTTACAAGCTAAGCATCACAAAACAACTCCACTCTACCTATATTGAAGTCGTACTATACAAACAATGAACAAACAGATAGCACAAGACATGTACAACCAGTCTTTTTGACCCTGGGAAGTCGACACTGATACATTATCAGTGTTCATGTAGCGGACATTCAGGTATCGAAAATGATAGAAAAGCAGAATTGAGATGAAACAACAGTTTATTATTGAAGAATTGTAATACAAGATAATACAAATTGTATAGAGAAGTCCTCTATTTATAATACAAGAAATAAATATAAATAGGCTTGAATAATAAGCGTGTGACCGTTGCTTTGTTATAATGAGCATGTGACCTTTGCTTTGTTATAATAAGCATGTGACCATTGCTTTGTTGTAACTGGCATGTGACTGTTGCTTTCCCATTATTCTTTCCTTTATTACCGCCCCTCAAATTAGGGTTAGGGTTTGCAACTCTAATTTGCCATTTCGTGGAATGGCGTTGGTAAAGAGTAAGCAATTTCAATCCTTCGTCATACTAGTTAAGATACAGGTAAGATCCAGGTATGAAAGTTCCATCTTTTACTTGGTATTTGTTTGTAACTCTTTGATTCCAAGTGCATCTTTGAATCTATGGAAATTTTTGGCTGAGAGTGTTTTTGTAAGCATGTCGGCCCTCCGATAGTAAGCTAAAATATGATTCACTTGTAAATTTTTCTTTTTAACTTGTTCTCGAATAAATTAGATAACGATTTCTATGTGTTTGGTTAGTTTATGCTAAATAGGATCTGCTATCATGTAGATTATGCTTAAATTGTCACACCAAATTATAGGATTTCTGTTAGATGATAGTTTTAGCTCCTTCAACAATGATTATAGCCATAAATTTCTGCTGTAGTACTAAGAACACTCCTATATTCTACTTTTGTGCTTGATCTCGAGATGGTTGTTTGCTTTTTGGGAAACCAAGAAATAAGACTTTCTCCTATATAAATGCAATAACGAGAAATTGATTTTCTATCATCTATGTATGTAGCCCAGTTTGCATCGGAATAAACTGTAATGTTTAAATCTTTGCTGCCTTTTAATGATAAGCCAAAGTTGATTGTTGCTTTCAAGTTCTGAGTATTCTTTTCACCGTTGTCCATTGCTCACTTCCGGGTTCCTGCAAAAATTGAGATACTTTGTTAACATTAAAAGAAATATCAGGTCGTGTTATAGTAGCATATTGTAATTAATGCTCCTACAACACTCCTGTATTGTTTGATATTTTGAGATAGCTTCCCCCCTGTTCTTTGACGAGTGTTGGTTTGATATCATAGGAGTTGGTTGGCTATTTGCTTCAATCGTGTTTGTCTTGTTTAGAAGCTCTGTAATATACTTTCTTTGGCAAAAATGAATTTCTTTATCTGATTTTCTTGTAACTTCTATTCCAAGGAAATAAGATAATTCACCCAAATCTTTTATTGAGAACTAATTGTTCAAATAATTTGCCAATTTTCTAATTTCAGTTTCACTGTTGCCTGTGATAATTAAATCATCCACATATATTAATTTATAAGCGGTAGATGATTCACTGGTTTTTGTGAATAGGGATGTGTCAGATCTGTAGGTGAATAGCCTAGTGTTGTCAAACTTGCTTTAAGTCTTTCAAACCATACTCAGGGTGCTTGCTTCAGGCAATAGATTGCTTTATTCAGTTTACATGCCAATGTTGGGTCTTGTGTATAGCCTTGTGGTTGTTGCATGAATATCTCTTCATGTAGATTCCCATTTAAGAATGCATTGTTGACATCTAACTGCTTGATTTTTCCGTTATTTCTTAATGTTATAGTCAATATAAGTCTAATAGTTGAGGGTTTTATCACTGATGAGAAAGTTCCATTATAATCAAAACAAAATTCTTGTGTGAATCCTTTTGCAACAAGTATTGCTTTATATCTATTAATGGATCCATCTGGATTCTTTTTCATTCTGTAGACCCACTTGCATCCAATTATATTCTTGTTGTTTGGTGGGCTCACTAGTTCCCATGTGCAATTTTTCATCAGTGCTTGATATTCTTCATCCATTGCTTTTCTCCATTCTTTGTGTTTGACTGCTTGTTGATAATTATTTGGCTCTTCTTCAGTAATGGCTGCAGTATAAGTCTTTGGTTTGAATATGCCTCTTTTTGATCTGGTTATCACTGGATGTCCAGTTTGATGTTGTGATGGTTGAGTTAGTGAGTCATTTTTTCTGCTGCTGGAGTTTTGATTGCTATCATTATAGATTTCTTATCTTATTTCTTCTGATTGTCTGCAACTTGATTATGTAGGTGATTGAATGGCGTGGATATGATCATCATTAGTTTCATTATCACTGTGTGACCTTCAGAGTTACTAGCAGCCTTGTCACCATTCTCTTGATGCCATGTGTTAGCAACGTTATGCAGATCAGGTATACTAAACTTTGGATTATATATTTTGGCTGTGGTTGTATATCTGATCTGCTATAAGGGAAAATATTTTCTTCAAAAATAACATGTCTGTTTGTAAATATTCTAACAGACTTGTCTATACATCTATACCCTTTTTGATTATTGCAATAACCTATGAAAGTGCTGGGTTTAGATATAAAGTCAAGTTTGTGATTTTTATAAGGTCTTAAATATGGGATACATAAGCAACCAATTTTTTTTAGACTGTTGTAATCAGGTTTGACATTAAATAGCTTTTGTAGAAGTGTTATGTTTTTCAGTACTTTAGTGGGCATTTTATTTATTGGATGCACAACAGTACTGAAAGCACCAGGACAAAATTTAAGTGGCAAAGATGCTTAAGCTAACAAAGCTAAACCTGATTCAACTATGTGTCTATATTTTCTCTCAACTATACCATTCTGTTAAGAAGTATAGGGACATGTTACTTTATGTATAATACCATTACTTTTAAAATAATCTGTCAGGGGTTTGTATTCCAACCCTCCATCAGATTGCATGACTTTAATTTAACAGTTTATTTGGTTTTTAAACATATTGATAAAACTGATGACAACACTTTTAGTATCAGATTTAGCTTTTAAAAATTATATCCAAGTATATCTAGTGTAAGCATCAATAAATGATATGTAGTATTTGTATCCATAATCAAAAAATATAGGAGATGGACCCCAAATATCAGTGGTAATTAATTGACCAGGTTTGGAATACACAAGTAATGAATTAGAGAACGGTAACATACATAAGGTAATTTTGCAGTAATAAATTTTATTTTATTATCATTAAAAAAATTGTTGCAATGCTAGAACTAGGAATTCCTAACTTATAATGCCATAGGTCAAAAGTACTTCTAGTTTGAATTTCGTCAGTCATATCAGTCAGATTACAATGTTGGTGATTATTGATAGTAGTATTGTGGTTGTCGAGATTGAATTCATAGAGTCCCTTCACAGCATTACCCCGAAGAAGAAATTCCCTAGTTATTATGTCTCTAACTACACAGTATTTAAGGAAAAATTCAAAGTATACATTATTATCTTTAGAAAATTGAGACCCACTAATTAGGTTTTTCTTAATAGTGGGTACTCTTAGTAAATTATGCAAAAATAACTGCCTATTACTAATGATGCTACCAGTTCCAATATAAGATATTTTAACACACTTACCGTTGTCCATGATTATTATTTGATTACCTTTGTATTCTTTGTTTCTAAGATTCAGGTTGTTCAAATCATTAGTGATATGATGGCTAGCTCCTGAGTCTGGGTACCATGATTCATCTTGAATATGATTAGTGTTGTCAGTATGATTAGTTGCATCTCCCTATACTTGTGCTAAATTGGCAGTGAAATTGGTGTTTCTTTGACTATTGTTGTTGGCTTGGCCTACTGAGTAGTTTGAATTGTATCTGAAATAGCACTTGATAGCAGTATGGCCAATCTTCTCACATATTTGACACTTTGGTCGATTGTTGTTGTTGTTACTCCAACGTCCTCTTTCTCTACCATCTCTGCCTCGGGTGACGGGGTTGCCCCTCTGAAAGGTTTGCTCATTTATGTAATTATTACTTATCTGATTTCTTTTATTGTCATTACTTTATTAATTGCATAGTTAGTAGAGAAGTCACTTTCTTGAGTTTTCTTGCCTTCAAGCCTAGCTTCATGTGCTAATAAAATAGAGAGAACAACATTAAGAGATGATTTCTTTTGTGAGGAAATATGGCTTCTACATCACCCCACGTCCGTTAATGTCACTCATTAAGAGAATGCATTAAGTTTCGTGAAGCATTATAGGTAAACAGAAGCAGAAACATTACAAGACAAATATAAAATAATAGCGGAATAAAAACAAACTTTATTAATCATAAAGCATCGTGGTTCAAAACATCATATGTCTGAATTACATAAAAACCAGTACATCATAAAAACTTATGTCTTGTACTTATAACATCAGAGTACAAAATAAAAGAAGCAAAAACCCCAAATAAAAACATAGCCATAGTAGCAAAGATAGGAGCTTGAGCAAAACATCTAAGCAGCTCCCGCAAATGATAGCAGAATCCTGGTCAAGCTTGAGTATTCCCACCTTGAGAACATGGGGGCGGGGGGAAACGGAAGAAAGAAGAGGAAACAAAAAGGGTCAGACATAAATTCTGGCGAGTCCAGTTACTTTTAGCAAATAAATAAGTAAAAGTATCATGACAAACATATAAAGTAGATAAGAGAGATAAAATAAAAAAGGGCAGGTATGACAAGGTAACCATGATATAAAGTGTATACGCTTCTCCAATGATTACTCGGCATTAATACTAGTATGACCAGAAAGAGATGATCCCAACAACTATAAGACGGTAGACTTAGGCGTACTTCTGGTGGGAGGTTTTAACCTCATACAATCCATATGCAGCCCAATCTAATAGGATCCTAAACTTTACCAGATTCTAGATGTACCCTAAATAATACCCTAATCGATCGGCTCCCTACTCTGTAGATACCCTGTGCTGGCGCCACATTAGGATGTATCACTTCCTAAAGTGGCAACCCTTCATTGATGTGCAGGACCATATCTACAAGTGTCACGGTCGTCTTACCCCCCTCTGCTCGGACCATGCACGCATATGGCTCCGGTCGGTTTGCGCCGCCAACACCGTCCTCCACGTTTGGATCTCTTACAATCAGCCCAGTAAGCATGTCCCGACTCCGACCTAGGGCGGAGTACTCGTTTGATACCGTTCTATGGGTTACTGACTGAAACAGGTCCCCCACACAAGATGATACAAACTCTCCACTCTGTCTTGTATCCCCACTAGGATTTCCGCAGGTTATGCTTACCTAACGGTGTCTTTAATTACCTAACCCCAATCGGTTAAGTTTGTGGGCCTATATATAAATATTACCCACCCTACCTGGATATACTCAACCTTCTGTTTCAACCAAGTTCACTTAACCCCTATTAAAATTCATGTTCATACAATCCCTACGGATTTAACTAGGTTAAGTATTCCAATTCATTACCATGTCCATTTATGGTTATAATGTGCTAGACCCCTCATATTAAGCCTACCGCTTGTGAATGCTGGTTATGCCAGTCGGTTTCGGGCAGACTTCTTCCATAAGTCGGGCTTAACTTCGTGTTTCAGTATGTCTCGTATTTGTGCACCTAGACTCCTCACATTAGATTCACCACTTGTGGTCGCTGGTTATGCCAGGCGGTTCCGGGCAGACTTCCACCACAAGTGTAATCTAACCTCGTGTCTAGGCGCAGTTACAGTTTCTAATTACTGTAATCCTAGGCATTTCATTATTAGCCAATTTTACCTGTGTCATTATAGGTTTTCATGCCCCTTTCCCCAGATTACGTTCATAATAAATTATATGCCAAAATTCATATTCATACATTTTATTCAGGTTATGCCTAAATTCCCAATTACAAGTTATGCCCAATTTCAATGTTTTTCTCCTCGTTCCCCGTTTAACGCGTTCGCATATTTCAGCTACATGCCTAGGCTCAAAAGGAGCCAGGCTATGTAAAATAAAAGGGAAAGTTGAAGGGAAGATGATAAAAATGATCATACTAACTAGATTAACATATAATGGCATAAACATATAGTGGCATATATAATGACAAGACAGGCACATAGGAACAGATCTGATGAACATATGATAATAAAACTTATTCTAACATAATAGAGATGTCATAACAGGCATGATAAGATCTAAACATTGGTTTAGATATCCAACTAATAACAGATATAATTTAACCACAAACATGATAAGGACAAATATAAGGTGATCTAAACAGTGAAACAATGGCAGATCTGACATGATAAATAGGTGAAGGTTTAGATCTAAGTCATAATCATGTCATAACATCATAGACAAAGGTTATAGCAGATCTGATTTGATTCAAATGGTCATAGGCTTAGATCCAAGTTAATGTCATATCACGTTTTACTTTTAATTATTTAGATCTAAAAGTAACTTAAACTCACAGTGTTTGGATCTAGAAAAACAGAAGGAGAATAGCATATGTTGAATCACAGATATACACATGAATAACTCTAAACTTGATTAACTCGATTACAGAAGAAGAAAAAGGTATGATTCAGTCCGGGCAGCGATAGCATTTAGTCCTCCATTATTTTCAGTGTGAGAAAACTAGAGAAATGAGGCTATATTTGCAACCAAAGCCCCGAAACCCTAATCTTCCACGTCTGCCCTAGGGGGGTCGACCCATGGGTCGATACCCCCCTTGAGGGGTCGACCTAGGGGTCGACACCAGCCTTAAGGGGTCGACACCCCTGGGCGGGAATTTTTCCGCTGCCCAATCTGCACGATTTTGAATTTTCTGAACCAAATTTTGAATTTCTGGACCGAATATATATATTCTTCTTGCGCGTATACAAACTTCAAACCTTCATAACTTCTTCATACGGTGTCCGTTTTACACAAACCAAGTGTCTATCTGGACCAAAATTTCGAGACGACGCAATGGCACAGTCCGTTTCCTTTAATTCTGAATATTAAATTAATTATTCTTTAATTTGTCCTCTTTAGTGTTGTTAAAATTACGGGGTGTTACATTCTCCCCTACTCAAAGGATTTCGTCCTCGAAATCTCCAAGTTAAGAAGAATATATATCCTACCATTCATCAACCATCTACTCATCCACCAATCGCAGGCATCCATTGTCCTTAATGAATTCTACTGCTTATATGAACATATGCAAAGGTGTGTGTATATGTACCAATACTAATGCTAAGATCAGGTGGTCTACTGATTCAGTCGACCACCTTAACGCAATGTATGTTAGTGCCATGAATCCAACATGTATGCAATAAACCTATTATAACATGTAAGTTCTATATGGGTGCACAATCATCCGTCTGAATGCAACATCCATATGATGATACATCCAATTTCATCCATTAAAAGAAGAAAAATGCACACATGCAGTATGAGACTGATTGAGGCGATCTAGTGCCTAATGTGTGTGTATATGCATCCACGAGCAACCACTAGCAAACATTTGCATCCACTTGCATCCATCAAACATAACATGTCTCAAACACATGTTTACATCCGTGGGATTCCTACCTAAAGGTCGAAGATTCGATCGATAGGACATACTTAAATGATATAAACAAGCATAAATAAAAGCTTTGGAAAGGAAGTTAAGAACATACCCTCGAAAAGAAAAGGGTACGAAGCACGAATCTTGTCTTCGGTTTCCCAAGTCGCATCCTCTGGGTAATCTCACCACTGAACTTTCATCAATTTGACTTCTCTATTACGTAGCTTCTTAACTTCTGATCCAAGAATACGGGAAGGAACTCGTCTGACTGTCGCCTCCCGTTCCACCTCTACTTCCTCCAATATACTCGGCTCAACTACTTCCGCGGTATCATGCAAGCACTTAAACAAATGAGAAACGTGGAAAACATCATGAACTTCGGATAGTCTCTCGGGTCGCTTTACTCTATAGGCCATTTGGCCAATCCTTTCTATTATGGGAAATAGCCCTACAAATCTTGGCGCCAATTTCCCTATAGATCCGAAGCGAACCACGTTCCTCAAAGGTGACACCTTAATGAAAACCATGTCTCGTACTTCAAATTCAATGTCATTCCTTCTCTTGTCCGCGTAGGATTTCTGCCTATCTTGAGCGGTCTTCATTCATCGTCTAATAAGATCAATTTTCTCGGACGTTTCCCTAACCATATCTGGTCCAAGCAATATCCTTTCTGTAGATTCCCACCAATAATTTGGTGATCTACAGGGTCGTCCGTATAATGCTTCGAAGGGTGCCATGCCAATGCTAGCTAGATAACTATTGTTGTAGGCGAACTCTACTAAAGGAAGATGCTCTTCCCAAGTCGCTCCGAAGTCTAGGATACACAGCCTCAAAAGATCCTCAAGAACTATGTTCACCCTTTCCGTCTGTCCATCAGTCTGTGGTTGATAAGCGGTGCTCAAACACAACCATGTACCTAATGCTTCTTGCAAGCTCCTCCAAAATTCACTAGTGAAAATAGGGTCACGATCGCTTATGATGTTGGAACGTACTCCATGAAGACGGACTATCTCACGAACGTAAATTGTTGCCGATCATGCTTCCGTCCTCTTGCTTTTAACTGGAATGAAATGAGCGCTCTTAGTAAGTCTGTCTACTACAACTCAAATATCGGTATTGCCTTTCTTCGATCTAGGAAAACCATCTATGAAATCCATAGAGACGCTCTGCCACTCCCACTGTGGAATCTCCAAAGGATGAAGTAAACCACCGGGCTTCTTTTCCTCGGCTTTGACTTGCTAACAAACTAAACATTGAGAAACAAACCCTACCACATCTTTCTTCATCCCAGCCCAAAAGAAAACCCTCTTCATATCCTTATACATCTTATCACCGCCTGGATGAATAGTCATCTTAGAATGATGGGCTTCCTCTAGGACTGTTTTTAACAAACTTCCAATTTGGGGAACACAAAGCCTTCCATCTCGTCGCAACCACCCTTTATCATCTATGAAATATCTATTTAGGTGACTAGAATTCTCCCCTGTATTGAGCCTATCCAAGATGTCTGAAATCTATGGATCATCTCGCTGCGAAGCTGCTATCTGATCCATAAGAGTAGGTCGTATCTCTAGCGATGCAAACAAACCAGGTAAAAACTTTATGGAGGGTCTAAATTCAAAAGTTGATATGAACTCCAAGCTTTTACTTTCCACAAACATAGGACTTAAGGCCATCCTCTGCCTACTCAGTGCGTCTGCCACCACATTACCCTTGCCAGGGGTATAAGCAATCTCAATATCATAAGAAGCTAGGAACTCCATCCACCTATGTCGCCTTAAATTAAGATCCTTCTGCGAGAACAAGTACTTGATTTATGATCGGTGTACAACTCGAACTTCTCTCCAAGAAAATAATGACGCCACATCTTAAGTGCGAACACTACAGCAGCTAGCTCTAAATCATGGGTAGGGTAGTTTTCTCATGAACTCTTAGCTGTCTACCCCCATAACATACTACCTTTCCCTCTTGCATCAGAACCACACCAAGCCCTGTACCACATGCATCGGTGTAAACTGTAAACACTTTATTCCCGTCAGGCAAGGTCAAGACTGGGGCTTTTGTCAGAGTCCTTTTCAATCGTTGGAAAGCAACATCATAGTCTATATCCCAGGAAAACGCCAAATTCTTCTCCGTCATCCTGGTGAGTGGGGTTGATATCTTTGCGAAGTCCTTGATGAACTTCCTATAATAGCCTGCCAATCCAAGAAAGCTTTTCACCTCCATTGCATTTTTCGGAACTTGCCAATCATGAACTGCAACTACCTTTGCTGCTATCCCATCTTTAGAAACCACTTACCCTAGGAATCTCACCTCTTTTCTCCAAAAATGGCATTTGGAGAACTTTGCCTTAAGCTGATGCGCACAAAGAGTTTTCAAAACTTCTCTCAAATGTTGGGCATGCTCTTCTTCGATCTTTGAGATGATCAAGATATCATCAACAAAAACCACGACAAATTTATTTAGAAACTCCCGAAAAACCCTACTCATCAGATCAACAAAATAGGTGGGTGCATTCGTCAACCCAAAAGGCATAACTAGTCATTCAAATAAACCATCAGTAATCCTAAAAGCGGTCTTATCTATACTGTCCTCAGCCACCCTCAACCGATGAAACCCCGTTGCCAAGTCTAACTGAGAGAATACTAATGCACCAACAAGCTTGTCAAACAGATCATCTATCCTTGGGAGTGGGTGCCTGTTCTTCTTTGTGAGTTTGTTCAACTCTCTATAGTCCACACATAAGCGGAGCAAACCATCCGCCTCAGTCGCGAATACTACTGGAGAACCCCATTCAGATACGCCTCGCCTAATAAACCCTTTCTCAAGTAGCTCCCTTACTTGCTTTCTAAGCTCCCTCCTTTCCCTTGGAGCCATATGGCGCACAGGTAATGCAACTGGCTTTGCATTTTCCACTAAATATATACGAAAATCGATTTCATACCTCGGAGGTAATCCCCGTACCTCATCAAAAACATCCAGATAATCTCAGACAACTGGAACAGATCGCAAATCATCGATAGATGCATCTAGAGACTCTAGGAAACTAAACATGACAGACCCTTGCAGGTCATAAGAAATCTCGAGGGTCCTCCCATGGCAAGTCAAAAGTCTAACGACCCTCCTCTCACAATCTAGAATGACACCATACATGGTTAGCTAATCCATCCCTAGAATCAAAACATAGCCCATGAAATCGAGCACATATGCGTAGCACTCAAAGTCGACGCCTAACACAGATATTCTCAAAACCCAACAGGTCATGGACAAATGAGCCGAACCACCAATGGGGTTTGAGACAACTACAGGATCCACTACCATACTGGTATTTAGGTGCAAAGACTCAACCACAGAACTAGATATAAATGAATGTGAAGCGCCAGATTCAAAAAGAGTTCTAACAGGATGACTGTAAAGAGAAATCAAACCTTCCACGGAAATTTTCCTACCTCTATCTGGAGCATTGGTCGCGAGAGCATGCACCTGCCCTCCAGAAGCTCCTGCCCTTTGACCTCGTCCCTGTTTCTTCGGGCACTCCTTAGAAAAGTGTCCAACCTCTCCACAATTGAAGCAATAATTCTTCCTTCTTTTACAGTCCTTTACCAAGAGACCCTCTCGTCCACAACTATGGCACTTCCTCTTTTTCTTAGCCTTGTCATTCCATCTGCCCTTTTTTTTTTGTTGTTGATGTCCTTTCTTGGGCCATACTTTCTTGTTTTGTGATTCCTCAACTTTAACTTCCTTCTTATCAATTTTGTCTTCCTCATGCATCAAGGCCATATCAACAAGCCTTTCAAAAGTTCCTCCCATTGGAATATGGGGCATAGCTAACCAATGAAGGGGTTCAATCAGCCCTTTAGCAAACCGCAAAGATTTCTTATGCGGAGTATCTACTAGTTCCAATCCAAACCTTGCTAGCTGGTTGAATTTGTTCACATGTTCTTTAAAAGTCATGTTTCCTTGTTTGAGCGCCAAGACCCTCTCCGTTTGCATGCTTTTCTCAGATTGAGAAAGAAACTTCATTTCAAACCTCTGTCTACAATCATACCAAGTTTCCACTGGACGCACCACTTGGGTTACTTCCCACCAGAACAAAGCATCATCTTTCAGTAGCCAAGAAGCTAGCTGAAACTTCCTACGATCGTCCACATCGAAAATTCCAAACAAGTCCTCTGTCTCATTGATCCAATTCCTTGCCTCTACGAATGTCTCAGTTCCATGGAATGGCTTTCCTCCCATAGCACGGAAATCTTTGCAGACTTTAGAGAAATTATCTGCACGCGGATGAGGAGGAGGAGGAACGACGGGTGCAGCTGGGGGAGGAACGTCAGCTTGACCACCGGCAGGTGCCGTGACCTCTAGATACCTACGGAACCAGCTTGGTATTGTAACGCCCTCAGGAATTTTAGGTTCCCCAGATATGCTAAAAAGAAAAGGAAAGAGATTCAGACAAAGGATCGAAAGATAGTACATATGACCTTGGGGAATATGTTTTTCAAAACAGACTTTTCTTTTTGAAAATGCTTTCTTTTAAAACCTTTTTAAAAATAATTTTCAAAAACTTTTATCTAATCTGGTAACCTTCAGCTCTGATACCAAGTGTGACACCCCACGTCCATTAATGTCACTCATTAAGAGAATGTATTAAGTTTCGCGAAGCATTATAGGTAAATAGAAATAGAAACATTACAAGACAGATATAAAATAGTAGCGGAATAAAAACAAACTTTATTAATCATAAAGCATCGTGGTTCAAAACATCATATGTCTGAATTACATAAAAACCAATACATCATAAAAACTTCTGTCTTGTACTTAAAACATCAGAGTACAAAATAAAAGAAGTAAAATCCCCAAATAAAAACATATCCATAGTAGCAAAGATAGGAGCTTGAGCAATACATCTAAGCAGCTCCAGCAAATGATAGCAGAATCCTGGTCAAGCTTGAGTATTCCCACCCTGAGAACCTTGGGGGGGGGGGAGGGGACAGAAGAAAGAAGAGAAAACAAAAAGGGTCAGACATAAAGTTTGGCGTGTCCAGTTACTTTTAGCAAATAAATAAGTAAAAGTATCATGATAGGCATATAAAGTGGATAAGAGAGAAAACATAAAAAAAAAACAGGTATGACAAGGTAAACATGATAGAGTGTATAATCTTCTCCAATGATTACTCTGCACCAATACTAGTATAACCAGAATGAGATGATCCCAACAACTATAAGATGGTAGACTTAGGCGTACTTCTGATGAGAGGTTTTAACCCCATACAATCCACAGGCAGCCCAACCTAACAGGCTCCTAAACTTTACCAAATTCCAGATGTACCCTAACTACTACCCTAATCGATCGGCTCCCAACTCCGTAGATACCCTGTGCCGGCCCCATAGTAGGATGTATCACTTCCTAAAGTGGCAACCCTTCGTTGATGTGCACAACCATATCTACAGGTGTCACGGTCGTCTTATCCCCCTCTGCCCGGACCATGCACGCACATGGCGACGGTCGGTTTGCACCGCCCACACCGTCCTCCCCGTTTGGATCTCTTACAATAAGCCCAGTAAGCATGTCCTGACTCCGACCTAGAGCGGAGTACTCATTTGATAACGTTCTATGGGTTACTGACTAAAACGGGTCCCCCACACAAGATGATACAAGCTCTCCCCTTTGTCTTGTATCCCCACTAGGATTTCCACATGTTATGCTTACCTAACGGTGTCTTTAATTACATAACCCCAACCGGTTAAGTTTGTGGGCCTATATATAAATATTACCCACCCTACCCAGATATACTTAACCTTTCCACTGTTTCAACCAAGTTCACTTAACCCCTATTCAAATTCATGTTATACAATCCCTATAGATTTAACTAGGCTAAGTATTCCAATTCATTACCATGTCCATTTATGGTTATAATGTGCTAGACCCCTCACATTAAGCCTACCACTTGTGGATGCTGGATATGCCGGTCAGTTCCGAGCAGACTTCTTCCACAAGTCGGGCTTAACCTCATGTCTTGACACGTCTCATATTTGTGCACCCAGACCCCTCACATTAGATTCACCACTTGTGGTCGTTGGATTTGTCGGGCGGTTCCGGGCAGACTTTCACCATAAGTGTAATCTAACCTCGTGTCTAGGCGTAGTTATAGTTTCTAATTACTGTAATCCTAGGCATTTCATTATTAGCCAGGTTTACTTATGTCATTATAAGTTTTCATGCCCCTTTCTTCAAGTTATGTTCATAATAAACTATATGCCCAAATTCATATTCATACATTTTATTCAGGTTATGCCCAAATTCCCAATTACAAGTTATGCCCAATTTCAATGTTTTCCCCCTCATTACCCGTTTAACGCGTTCGCATATTTCAGCGGCATGCTAGGCTCGAAAGGAGCCAAGCTATAATAAATAAAAGGGAAAGATGAAGGGAAGATGATAGAAATGATCATACTAACTAGATTGACATATAATGGCATAAACATATAGTGGCATAATGACAAGACAGGCGCATAGGAACAGATCTGATGAACATATGATAATAGAACTGATTCTAACATTATAGGGATGTCATAACAGGCATGATAAAATCTAAACAATGGCTTAGATATCCAACTAATAACAGATCCAATTTAACCACAAACATGATAGGGACATGTATAGGGTGATCTAAGCACTGAAACAATGGCAGATCTGACAAGATAAATAGGTGAAAGTTTAGATCTAAGTCATAATCATGTCATAACATCATAGATACAAAGGTTATAGTAGATCTGATTTGATTCAAATGGTCATAGGCTTAGATCCAAGTTAATGTCATATCAAGTTGTACTTTTAATTATTCAGATCTAAAAGTAACTTAAACTCACAGTGTTTGGATCTAGAAAAACAGAAGGAGAATAGCAGATGTTGAATCATAGATATACACTTGAATAACTCTAAACTTGATTAACTCGATTATAGAAGAAGAAAAAGGTTTGATTCAGTCCAGGCAGCGACAGCATCTAGTCCTCCATTATTTTCAGTGCGAGAAAACTAGAGAAATGAGGCTATATTTGCAGCCAAAACCCCGAAACCCTAAACTGCCACGGCTTCCCCTAGGGGGTCGACCCATGGATCGACACCCCCTTGAGGGGTCGACCCAGGGGTCGACACCACCCTTAAGGGGTCGACACCCCTGGGTGGGATTTTTCCCGCTCCCCCCAATCTGCGCGATTTTGATTTTTCTAAACCAAATTTTGAATTTTTGGACCCTATATATATATATATATTCTTCTTGCGCGTATGCAAACTTCAAATCTTCATAACTTCTTCATACGATGTCTGTTTTATGCAAACCAAGTGTCTACCTTGACTAGAATTTCGAGACGGACTCAATGGCGTAGTCCGTTTCCCTTAATTCTGAATATTAAATTAATTATTATTAAATTTCCCTCTTTAGTGTTGTTAAAATTGCGGGTGTTACACTCATATTCTTTACTTAAGCCATTGAGAATAGTCAAGATTTGTTCAGAATCTTGCACTTTAATGCCAGTAGCTTCTAATATGTCATAAACAGACTTAATTTTGCTCAAGTACTCTCTCATGGTAATATTGTCCTTCTTTATTTTTTGCAATTGTCTCTTATAAAACATGACTTTAGCAGCTGACTAGTTGTTGAAGGATTTTTCTATTATTGTCCATATCTCGTTAACACTTTTGCAGCCAGTCACTTGTGGTAATAAGCATTGATTGATAGTGGATAGTAGCCATAAACAGATTAAACGATTTTACCTATGGTATTTCATGTATTCTTCATTACTGATTATTTTATCCTCTTGATCAGTAATGAATTTTGGTGGAACTGATAAAGTCCCCATGATGAAACCTTCAACGCCATAACCTTGGATTGCAGTTTCGATCTGAAGTTTCCAAAGCAAGTAATTGTTTTCATCCAATTGCACTGTAATTAGTTGTGATTGAGGACTAATTACAGTTTTGGTGAGTCTGTCAACAACAATGAGGCTTTCAATCATTTCAGTACCATTGTCAGAAGCCGATGAAGCAGTATAATTGGCCATGATGACCAAACGATGAATAATCCGATGACAGTTAAGCCTTAATAAGCTCTGATACCATGATAGAAAAGCAGAATTGAGATGAAACAACAACTTATTATTGAAGAATTGTAATACAAGATAATACAGACTGTATAGAGGAGTCCTCTATTTATAATACAAGAAATAAATGTAAATAGGCTTGAATAATAGGCATGCAACCGTTGCTTTGTTATAATGAGCATTTGACCGAAGCTTTATTATAAAAGGCATCTGACCGTTGCTTTGTTATAATAGGCATGTGACCGTTGCTTTCCCATTATTTTTTCTTCCCTTTATTAGAAAAGATAGATTATTGGAGAAACGAAAGTAGATACAGGATAAAAACTCTCAACAGAACGAATAATTTACTATATAACAATGATGTTACACAAAAGAAAACTGTAATTTCCATACATGAACTAGAGTACTATCCCACATCAGCGTGGAAAGTTATAAATTCTGTCTTTAAAATCGCTAATACATATAACAAAATATACGATGGAAAAATATACAAGAACACGAGAGTACTTCTCAAGCCTCCAGCCCATCTCTTGAAGCTCCAAATCAATCCAAAATTGATCTGGGTAAATATACTTGGTTTGACACGAGCAATGTAAGAAAGTAACTCCTAGGCCAGTCGGATAAAGCAGCGCGAGAAAACTCAAATCGTAGATAGTTGGTTCTTTAAAATTATGAAACCTTTAGAGTCAAAGACATCTCTATGACCAAGCCGTTCATAAATACAAGAATTTTTTTAACTTACGATAATCAAAACATGTTTTATTGTAAAGTCCTTTGATATTACGATAATGTCTAGCTAAAATTCGCAAATAAGTATAGAATATAGTTGAAATGCTTCCATCTCACGTTTCAACATATTTGGGTGCAAATAATTATGTATGGTACTTATTAGAGTGGATTTCCATCAGTGACTGGGCTATTAAGGCACTTCCTGCCACAGTAGGCCCTAAAAAAATATCGAGAGTCGTGCAAGGATTCCCTACGAATCAGAGCCAACCCGCCCCTTATTGGGTAGTACTGAATATGTCACCACAATGATTATGATCAACATCTATATCAAAGCATACATAAATGGATCAACACTGAAACCAGATCACGTGATGGCAATACCTTAATGGATTTGACCCTCGCAGCCTTGAAGAATATTCCTTGTTTTTTGGCATTTCCAATTGATGAGGCTTGAGATTACATTTTATCTTTCTTAGGTTATATTGTTCATTTCCCTTCTGTGACAATGTGCTTAAAACATTCATCCATATAAGCCGTTCTGATTAAGAACGAACAAAAGACATTACTTCTACTATATCCTCAGGATTATTAATAAGTAACTCTTACACTTCAAAGAGATTCTTCTTCTTCGGTTTCATTATTAAAAGATATCTTTCATATTTGTACATTTAAGCACGTTTAAAGTGGTACTAGATATAACTTTGATCCCATTCTTTTCAAAAACCACAAATGATTTTTTTCGATGGACTCAACTCTATTTCTTAAAGAAATAACATACAATAAATAAGAGTGTGGATCACCCTCTAACCATTTAAGTGAATGGGTCTAAAATCAGTTGTCTTATGTATTTCTATAGTTTAAACTAACCAAATATGATAGTCAATTATTTAACTGTCCAATAAGACAAACAGTCAAATCAACACAAACTAAATTCCCATGTTAGACACTCGGCTTCGTTTAATTAATCACTTGTTAATTAAATCTCTTTATATACTTGGAATAGTATACTTATCTCAATGGTACAAATATATTCACAAACATTAAATTGTCAATACTAAGAAAATATATTAATTTGCTTATATTACTTGTAAAAGTATATTCACAAAGCATCAAGGAAAGCTTCCTTATTTTCAAACTATAATAAATATATCAAGCCTATAGTATTAAGGGTTCGTTAAGTCCTTCAATAAAAAACATAAATAAATTATCATATATAATTTTCTTTTATAAAATATTGCGTGTAAAACTCCTTTACATATTATTACTTATAAAGTAATTTTTTTTAAAACAATTTATTAATTATAAACATATAGAAAATCTTTAATTATTATTTAAAATGTTATAATTAGATTATTAATGAATTTTGAAACATTTCGCATAAATAATTAAGTATCATTAAACCATTTATAAATAAGCAATTAACCAATTTTAAAGCATTATAAATTAATAATTGTCAATTAAAAAAGCATCTTTATTAGTGAATAATTATTAACTTTTAAAATACTAATTAAATAAGAAATAATTATCCTTTCCGGAATATGGATAAAATAATTAAACAAATTTAGATAAAAAATATTAATTTCCAAGCATCATTAATAAATTAAATTATTCAAAATTAAGCATTAATACAACAATTAACATTAATTTAAAACATAATTAATAATAATTGATTATTTTGATAACATTATTAACTAATAATTATTGACTAGAACAACTTTTTTCAAATTGGGCTAAGCCATTGAAATGGTCCTTAAACAAACTACCATTAATTTAGTTAGACTTTCTCAATCATATCATTGATATCTACTAAACAAACACATGTGTAAATAAATAAATAATTAGCAATCAACGGCTAACATATAACTTAATAATATTAAAATTGGAAAACCAAAGTAATATTACAATAGAAGGGAATTCATTCTTCAAAACAAATGTTGTTCAAAATAAATTCTTCCAGATTTATTTTGTCAAATAAATAATACCTAAACTAAACTTAAATCAACCATATTGTAGTTTAAATAACGTCAATATCAATTTATCACTTCACATATAGTCCATTTTCCGAAATAAGTTTGAATATAAATTTATATGCAAACAACATGTAATAGCATTTCTAGATGCTATATCATGATTCTGCATTATATTCAAACAATCTAATAGCATTTCAAGATGCTGTATCATGATCCCATATCCAATTCAATAATCACAGCCAGTAATAAGTAAATTTTATCTACAACATAATTCAACTTTACTGATTAACCAAAAAGGTGAGTTTAACTCACGAAAATCCCAATTGGCGCCGAAGTGTTCCAATTTTGAATTAAAATCGAACAACTTTGACTTTAGCTTGAAAATAAAAAGTTTCAAATCCCACCAATTTAGTGTCAAACCTAGTGTTCGACGCTGCAAGTGCAATGCAAAAACCCACATCTCGATTGGACCTCTTATAAGAGAATTATTCAAAATATAAGATATTGATTTTTAGATTATATTAATTAAGCACTAGTAAAATTATTAACTTACCTTAATCCTTCTTCCATGAAACGAATTTCCCAATTATGCTTCTTGATACAACCTACTAACCTCTCTCTTCTCTCCCTTTCCCTATGCTCCAAGATTTAATGAACTGTTGCTTCCAATGCGCTCCTTCATAATATCTCTTCACCATGGTCATCGTCGATGAGGGCTCAATCAATTCATGTGGTCCATGACTCAATATTTATTCAAGCAATCATAAAGCAGATGCATTTTGCTTTAGATGTCGACAGTTGCTTAAATTTCATGTGCTTGGCATCTTGGTTAAAGGATGACAATCTATATCCGTAAGATTGGCATGCTTCAATTTGGTGTGGATGAAGGCAACTCATATTCTGTCACTGTAGTTTTGTCCATGAAGTATTGTAGGGGCTGACCACTCTACGCATGTTATGTAACACCCTGCATTTTTAACCATTCAAGTCGACAATGATCCACACAATTCAACCCAAACAAATCCAAAATACAGATAGTTATTTGGGTAACAAAAGAAAGAAAAAAGAGAGTAAAACAATCACAGATTCTCATAGCATATGGATAAAAATATAATAATCAAATAACAGTTCATGAAGCTGTTAAAATACACATTTGATTATACTTTACAACAATTATCAGAGTTATACATACCTAACATTATACAATAATACAACGGAATAGAAATGATGTACTAGGAATATATAATATATGATATACCAAAACTCCGTCTTTATCCTTAAGTATAATGTGGTCTCCGCTAACTGAAAAACTCAGGCTGACCCGAGCACCAATGAAAAGACAAAAACACTCGGATCAGAACTAAAATATTCTCATATCAGCCAAATCAAACTATGTAACAATATGAGTTTCATGGCGTCAGAGATGTTTACGGTAATTCACACCTCATATCCAATGTGCCCACGAGTGAAATAACTTAAGAGATGTTATAGGGAATTCTATTTCCTAAGGAACCGTTAAACTATTAAGTATAATAGTATACGCTATAATAGGTAATGTCTATCAGTAAAATAAATATCAAAATTGTAACCACCCCTATTTGGAGATTACCGCTAATATTAAATTATAATGAGAATTATGATTTAATATTGGATTGATTGTATTAATTAAAGAATCAAAATGTGAAGGAGGGTTTTTATTTAAAATAAACCATGATGTTGAGGTTTATTTTGGGGTACTATAATGAAACAAATAAGTGAATTGCTTATTTGTGAATTGATATTATTAAGATGTAACAAATGGGAATTAATTTGGGTATATGGAAAATATTAGTAATTTAAAAACTAATAATTGAAGTGTTAATTGAAAATGGGAATTTTAATGTGTTCATTTTGTTGGAACTAGAATAAAAATATATTTGAGCATGAATGAAATAAAGATCGTCTTTAGTTCCTGAATTTTAATGTATTATTTTACTAAATTAATTTAAATTGATAAAATGCTTAATATTGGATTTAATTTCCAACATTGTCATTTTATTGGATAATAAATTAAGTAATAATGATGGACATGATTAGGAGTGATATAATTTTTTTTATTTAGTGTAAAACTTGTTGTGCCTTTATTTATGAGCGTTGGATATTTTTATTTAACCAAAATAATGAGTTAGCAATTTATTTTGCGAAAATGCGTAAATTGCTTAAATACAAGTAATTAATGGTAAAATAAATTATAACTTATTAAAAATAATGTTTTTCTGTTGTTATAAAATTCTACGCATTTAGAGAAATCCAATGCATATTTATTTTCGCAAAACGAATGAGAAATGAAAAAGATATGAATTAAAACATTTTGTATATCAGTAAACTTTAATTAATTAGGCTAAGTGTTGGAGTTGGGCTAATGGTTTAAATCCAAACCCAAACCCAAACCCAAACCCAAACCCAAGAAGGAGGCTTCTAGAGAAATCTTCTGGGTGAATTGGAAGTGTACATATAGACACTTCCATTCTCTATCTTCTTCTCAAAACATACAGAAGCTTCAGTAAAGAAAAATAACAGCCTCTTTGCTAACCTCTCGTTAAAATCCAAGCTATTTTCACCCAAAATCTAGTATTTTTTAGTTATAAACATAAAACAAGGTAATCTCCTACCTAAGTAATCCCCAATTCACGCGAAATCCCAATTTTCAGTTATTATATGATTTTGTTTTATTGAAGATCTTCTTGCATGTCTCTTTCTCAACATTTACAGTTGATATAGGTGCAAAATCTTGCTGAAAGTCTCCTTCTTGCAACCAAAAGCTCCATCTTTTACCCCTAAATCATCTTCATTTGCTGGTGGAAGTAAGTATATAATTTGCAACAAGCTATCAATTGAATTTTGTTTGGGTTTGGTGAGATCCGTAGTTGTTTTTTTGGGTTTTGATTATACCTCGTTTTCCTGAAAATGCATCTTAGTAAAACGGGAATAGCTTTCATATTTCTAATCCGATTTGGCTCAAATATTTTGTGTGAAAACTAGACTCAATAAGGAACAAGTTCTCTTCGGATTGTATCTCGAAATTTTTCCATTTGAAGGACCTGAAACAGGGTTGAAGACAGAAGTCCAATTCTGTCTTTAACAATTCAGGTTGAGTATGTATTTGTTAGTAAAACGGGGATAACTTTCACATTTCTAATCCGATTTGGCTAAATAAAATTTTGTGAAAACTAGACTCAGTAAGAAACAAGTTCTCTTCAGATTATATCTCGAAATTTTGCCATTTGAATGACCTGAAACAGGGTTGAAGATAGAAGTCTGATTATGTCTTTAACGATTCAGGTTGAGTATGTATTTGTTAGTAAAACGGGAATAACTTTCACGTTTATAATCCTATTTGGCTCAAATTATTTGCGTGAAAAGTAGAATCAGTAAGGAACAAGTTCTCTTTAGATTGTATCTCGATATTTTGATGTTTAAATGGAGAAAAACTGATTTTTTTTACTGTTGGCATGTCATTGACAACCACAACGTTTATGTGTTTGTTCAATTTTGACAATTCTATTTGCATTATTTTGCAAAATTTCTACATGACGTTTGATACGAATGTTTGATCATGATGTCCAGCAATGGAATAGTCAAGTTATGATGAGATTTTAATTTAAATTAAATTCAATTTAAGTGTAAATATCAGTTTATGTCGATTAAATTGCAAATTTATTGTAATGTCCCATAATTTTTACGGTATAATAATTAATTTATTTAATTATTTAAATAATGAAAATGGTTGTTTAATTAAAATTATATGGGATATTTAATTAATGTAAATAATAGAATAATATATTTAGTTTCGAAATAGTCGGAAATAGTGAATTGACAATGTTGTGTAAATTGGATAGTTTAAAATATATAATTCAGTTTAGAGTTGAATTATATTAACGAATATATTATTTAAACGAAATTTGAACATATAATTATATTATAATTATAATCGAGCTCGAAATGGCGCTGCAGTTCGTAATTTGGCGATTCGAACTTCAACTGAATATACAGAATCCGTTTTAAATCGGATTTCTGTGAAACAAGAAACGTTCGGAACTGGTGAAGTATATTTTTCTAATGGAAGAGAAAAATCGGGATTTTGTTGTGTAGATTTTGATTTATGTCCAAATCAAATTTTAAAATAGTCGCTATGGAATTCCTTTATAATTCATATCGATTTATTTATATTTTAAAAGGATTTAAATATAAATCGAATATCGATATAACTGGGGAATTGGAAATATCAAGTTATAAATCCAATGGGAGCTGTATGATATTCTGTTGGGAATATATACGATAATATTTATTTATAAATATTTAATTTAATTATATTTATATATTTAAATGGGTTATTTAGAGCTTTAAAAATAGCCAGTTTTGCAAACGACCTCCGTTTTTGACAAAACTAATTTTGTTGGATCCGCAATATTAAATTATTGTTAGATTTCAATTTCCGTGATTTTTAGAGTAAGTATATGGCCGTACGGATTTTTAATGTGAAAAACAGTTAGTATTTTGATGGTTAAAAATACGCTGTGTGAGCAAACAAGAGTCGGAATTCGACGAAACCAGTTTCGTTGGGTCCGTAATGTTGAACTGTAGGTGTATGTCCATTTTCATCATATTTGAATATCGTATGTGATCATACGAATTTTTAGAAGTCAAATAGAGATAATGGTAGCTTATTATATTGAAAATATTAGAATATAAAAATATTAAAACTATACTATAAATACCCCAAACTATTTCTAAACCTAAATCAATTCTCCCATGGTCAAACGAGGCGTCGTAACCTTTGAGAAAATTATAAACAGTAAAATTGAGAGTTGTAAAAATCAAAATAATCCGTATAAAAATCCTAAAATCATCTAATATATATATATATGAGCTTCTCGAAGGATTCTCTACATCGTTATTCTGGTTTTGGCGTGTTCGAAGTTACTAGTGTAACTGAGTTTTTCCAACAGCGTAGTCTAGGGTTCAGAAAATGGAGAGATCGAAGCATCTGTGGGTGAAACGAGATTCATTTCTGGGTTTCTAGGATTGAATAGATTTTGCTTGCAAATTTTTGGGATTTTCATACGAAAATAGTTTGGTGGATTTTGGGGTTATTTGGGTTCGAACTGGAAATCGTGGGGGTGGAAAACGAGTGCGAGAGTGATGAAATTGGTATGGTAAGGTGCAGATTGTGAAGGAGAAGACAATGGTGATATCGGTTGGTTAAATGGTGGTGTATGGATGGAATAAGGATCGTAGAAGGTTGCGTTAATGGCCGTTGAAGGGGGCTGAGAGCGGAAGATCGTCCAGGAAGAAGAAGGAATAGTGCGTAAGTTGTTTTAATTAACAAATGATTTGTTTTAACAATAATTAGTATAATCTGAATTATTGGTTAATAATGGTGGCTTTTGGTTGTGAAACAATGGAGGAGAAGTCGGCAAAAGAAAACAGGAATCCGGTTGGGTATACTGGAGATGAAAAAGGGATATTAGCGGTTTACCGTGAATGAGAAATTAAAGGAAGGTGATTAATGATTGATTAAATTATTTAATCTATATAGTGAAAAACCTTTATATGTGCACCAACCGTGTAATATTAATAAATTCTGCATACTTGATCAGAATTGGACAAAATAAGATCCGTTGGGATCGTATGGACGAGAGCTTCACAATGGAACTGGTTGGGAGTGAATTGGAGCTCGTTACAATTTATAGCGAAATAAATTGTCCGTCTGAATCAAAGATAGTTAATCGTTTTTAACGATAACCATCCAATGTGAGTAAAACTCACAAACTCTATCAGTTCATATTTTTATAACGTATATTTAGAACTGATAAATGATGATTGATTGCTGTGTTTTGACTGTTTGATTGAACTGCTAAGTAATTGGTTGAAATTATAGATCTGGTTATATATATAAATTGATTCTGTTTAGCAGAATATTTCATAGTGAAATGAAATTGATGTTAATTGGATTGTGTAACATCTGTGGATGCAGGGAAACAGGTCGGAGGAATCCAACTGGATTCCTCAACATTTATTTTACTGTTTTTCATATATTGTGTTATATGATGGGATATGAAATCTATTGTTGATTTTGTATGTTGGAATGATACCAATCATTGTTATATGGTACGTTAAATACCATAAGGAATACTGGAATGTAAAAAAGGAAAATTTCAATGTTATATTGAAAAAGAAATATTTATAAAATCAAAAGATTTTATAAAAAGAAAATATTTATTTAGAAAATAAATAGAAAGATAAAAGGAATATTTATTTTTTAAATAAATAGAATAAGAAATAAAGGAATATATATTCGGAAAATAAATAGAGTTATAAAAGGAAATATTTGTAAAACATTTACAAATAGAATAGAAAATGAAATATTTGTTAAAACAAATAGAAAAGGAAATATTTGTGAAAACAAATAGAAAAGGAAGTATTGTAATCAAATAGAGTTAGTCGAATATAGTTTAATCGAATATAGTTTATTCAAAGAAGGGAGTTATCGAATATTGGTTATTCGAAAAAGAGTTATTGAATATTGGTTATTCGAAGAAAGGAGTTAATCGAATATTGGTTATTTAAAAGGAGTTAATCTAATTAGAGTTTATCGATTAGAGTTAGAGTTAATCGATTAGAGTTAGTCAAATAAAGTTAATTGATTAGAGTTGATCGATTTGAGTTAATCGAATACAGTTAATCCAATAGAGTTATTCGAATTAGAGTTAATCCAATAGAGTTAATTGAATAGAGTTAATTGAATTAGAGTTAATCGAATAGAGTAAATCAATTAGAGTTATTGAATAAAGTTAATTGAATAGAGTTAATTGAATAGAGTTAGTTGAATAGAGTTGATCGAATTAGAATTAATCAAATAGAGTTAATTGATAGAGTTAATCGATTAGAGTAATTCGAATAGAGTTAAAGGAAGTAATCGAATATAGTTTATTCGAAAGGAATTAATCGAATATAGTTTATTCGAAAGGAATTAATCGAATATAGTTTATTCGAAAGGAATTAATCGAATATAGTTTATTCGAAAGGAGTTATCGAATATAGTTTATTCGAAAAGAGTTATCGAATATTTGTTATTCGAAAGAGAGTTAATCGAATATTGGTTATTCGAAAGAGAGTTAACAGAATATTGGTTATTCGAAAGAGAGTTAATCGAATATTGGTTATTCGAAAAGAGTTATTGAATATTGGTTATTCGAAAAGAGAGTTAATCGAATATTGGTTATTCGAAAGAGAGTTAATCGAATATTAGTTATTCGAAGAGAGTTAATCGAATATTAGTTATTCGAGGAGAGTTAATCAAATATTAGTTATTCGAATAAGAGTTAATCGAATATAGTTTATTCGAATAGAGTTAAAGGAGTTAATCGAATATAGTTTATTCGAATAGAGTTAAAGGAGTTATCGAATATAGTTTATTCGAAAGGTGTTTATCGAATATAGTTTATTCGAAAGGAGTTAAGTGATAAGAGTTAATGAATTAAAGTTAATCGAGTTAAAGTTATTGGAATTAGGGTAAATTGATTTGAGTTAATCGAGTTATATTTTGGAGTTAGATATTTCAGAAGTAGAGATTATAACGCTATAGTTATAATCAATGTTTTTCAATAAAGAAGTGGATTCGTAAATAGAATCCGAGAGTTACGTAAGGAAGTTTGTTAAAGATTTAAAGGGTGAACTTTGTCTATTTCGAGGTTAGAAATGTTGTTCAGTTAAGGTCTGTGAGGTAGTTATACCCCAACTTGGTTGACTTCGTTTTTAACTAAGGAATGGTTAAGGTTCGATAGTGAAGATTGGTTAAGTGAATTTAGCTAATGAAGGTAATGGTTTGAGTTGGCATAGCGATGTTTTATTTAAACATTTGTTTAAAACCAAATGTAGGAGGTTTGGAAATATTTTCCAAGCAAAAATCAAAAATGATTTCTAATATAGAAAATAAGAAAGGGGAGTAAATATGGAAATGTCTTCCAATGTTAATATCGTATATTTTCTAAAATTAGAAAATAAGAATTTCTGTATATATACGAAAACCGGAAATGGAGAATAAATAAATTAATGATAAATTAATTTAAGAAATAAATGATGATTGATGATTGATCGATAGAATTTCCATCTGGAAATAATATCGTTGTTTGCACACATGTTTTTCTTTGATAGTTAACTCACCGACTATCGAAGTTTTTGACCATTTTTCCGTCGTCAATACGGAGTGACCGGGATCAGATTCATTATCTGAAAACCATTCTGTATGGGCGTTAGCGATGCGATCAAATATGATGAAGATAATTGAAGACGGAGTTATGCAAGGGCTGTCCTGTTTACAGAATAGTGTCTTCGGTTTGTCCAGTCCTAGGACAACCTGTATGGAAGAATGTCTGACAGAGTATATTTAATAGATCACGTAAGTTGATCTCTTCAAATGTATGTACGTTTGGTGGCGGAGGAATTCGTTTCTCTTAGCTTAATACCCGTGGTATTTTTGGGGAAATCAATTTGTGATTTGGCAGGTATGACGATGTGACATTCAAAGTGAATAATTGTGTGATCTATCAGAGATAAGTGTGGCCTCTAGCCTCACAACCGGGAAATGACAAAAATCGGGCAGGCAAAATGGCTAAGTGGTTGGCTTCCAATTAGGGTGTATTATCACCTATCTAGAGATATTCATTTCATTCTATAATCTATTGTCGATGCTATCCCATTCGGGAAACGGTTGATGATCCCAACCGTTGGTGATATACATTCGATACACTCAAGCGAAATGAGTGGTCGGTCATGTGTGGCCGGGTTGCAAGATGTTCATGTTGAACCTAGTGAATTCCTCTCTAGAGGTACACTATCGGAAGGTGGTTCCATACCATGTCATAGCTGGTAATCCATTATCCAATAAGTGCTCGCGGTTTTGATTGTATACTATATATGTAGAACGTGAGATGGAAGTGTTTCTGATAGATGATTATTATATTATGGTTGATAGACACTATCATAATATCAAAAGAATTTTGATATAAAGTTTATCGTTTCTTTCAAAAGGATTTTGAAAGTTAAATCAAATGTTTTGGATTCTCACAAGGGAAAAACCCGTTCCGTTATACAGCGTGGTCTTATGAGATATCGTTTAATTGCTCAAACTGTTTTAACTGTTTTACTCACACCAGTCCCATGACTGACCCAGAGTTTATTTTGTTTTGTTTTCCTTAAACTCTTGGGTGCCCAATTTTGTACGGGCAGTCAAGTAGTCAGGATTTTACAGATATATTTGGAAAGCTTGGAGCAGGAGGCTTCAGGATTATATAGCTATTGTTTATTCCGTTGTGTTGTAAGTGTTGTAGTCTGATAATGCTACTGTATACATATACTGATTTTATTTCAAAGATATGTTATCTATTATATGTTGTTTGTTCCGCTGTGAGATTCGTGTTTACTCTGATGTTGTGTGTTCTTCTTCTTCTTCTTCTATTCTAAGTTTCTATCTTATCTATTCTCACCTTCTAATTTCTTTCATGGACTATCCGGTGTTTCCGATGCTTGAATAGTCGACATAGTTTTGTATGTCAATATCCAGGATCGCAAATTCCCCGGTTCGTTACATTTATGTCTTCTAGAGTTTGAAATTTCTATGTAATTTCCTGGAAACTTTATAAATTTATGGTTTATGGTAATAAACTAGTTTAAGAAATTTTCTATGATTTTAATTAATTATTACATATTTTAGGGATTTTTAGAAATGGTTTTATATCCATTAAAAGAACGATTTTTCTTATAAAATCCTTTGTATAAATTGCTATAAATAGTTTTAAAAAAATCCCGCTTTCTCTTCTTAAATATTTTTATAGTAAATTTAATTATTTTTATCATTTTAATGATTATTCAGATGTATAAGAAAGTACATTAATCGGTTTAGTAAAAACCACGAGGTATGGGACTCGTGCATGTTTTCTTCATCGATTAAATACAAACTTACACGATTGAAATAGTTTTGAGGAATCAGTTGATTTCCTCCAAGATTATTAACCACTACGTGGTACCTTGGAATTGATTTATAACATTGTTCTTATATTAGCACGATTAGCTAATATGTGAATGTAGTCCAATAACTCCTGATTTGGAATATATTTGACTATGGACTATCACGATTTTAATGCACCAGAAGATGAGATGAGGTGAAACCATTATTTGGTTGATTATCATTTTATTATTTTGGTTGTGGTTTTACTTGTCAATGATATGAGACAATTCTGGATTTATTTTAGATTTACGGTGGCGGAATTGCTACAAATTGAATATTTACATTCGCCGATGAGATGAGGCAATGTGATTTTATTGATTTATGATTTTTCCTAATGTGGAACCAACGAGGGATTAGTAAACCATTAGGTGATAACTCATGGTACGGGGACGTGGGTTATACCCTTATGGGTTCCTATTCTCGATGTTGATACATATTCAAGATTGGACTAGTACTATGAGACCACGAGTTAACTGAGGAATCAAGATGTGAGATTAAAACCCAAATCATGAATTTACTACTACTCGGGTCTTTGACGTCACCGATTGGGATTGATTAAATTATAGGCTACGTAGTCGTCAAGATTTATCTAGATGACATGATCCCGATTATTGGTACCAAAGTATAGTACTAGTGGATTATTTAAAGAACATGCGGAATTCCTATTGATGCTTTATGATTGATAAAGATTTATGATTTTTATAGCCTTACTTAAGATTAAGGAGACATTATATTATGATTCATGATATTCAGTTCATTTCATGATTTGCTTGAGATTTATTGAGATTTATAATATTATACGATTTTCTGGATATTTATTTATGGTTTACTAGGCTTACTAACATCCTTACTCCTTATTGCATTAAAGTGAATATATTGACACATCCCAGGATTATCACGATGAACCTTACACCCATTCTGTTGGAGACAATGGAATGTATACCTCATCTTTACTTATTATCCTTAAGACCCTTATCTACTGATGGGTTTAGTTGCCTGACCCGTGTGTTCTTCACTCAGGTCAGACCGAGTTGCAGGTTAGATTGGGTTGCTCTATCTTTTGGATTCATCTTGATATTCTGTGGGACACTTGCATATTATGGATTGTTCATATCTCATCTTTGAGTCGTCTTTAGTAAGATCAGGTGTATATTTTGGATGTATATTTTGATATTTAGTTACCTTTCTTCTATGTACTTATGACGTATTATGTAGGGATGTATGGTGGAGAACATATTTGTATATGTCTAGTCTGGGTTTGTTGTTCTGTGACAGTATTTACTTCCACTTAACATATTACGTTATTTCTGAAATGTTTTATAGCCACCATAGTGTGCAATAGTTATGTACTAGACATGTCAACCTCATATGAGAAAAAAATTTAGCACAACCTTGACATGTTTAGTTCTTAACTATAGTATGCTATGATTGGTCGCTCTTCTCCAGCCCTATTCTCCGCGTTAGTAGATAGAATTATTCGTTAGTTCCCTTTACTAACGTGGGTCTCGAGGTGGGGTGTTACAGCTTGGTATTAGAGTGTCATTTCAGAAAATAATGTGCTATGTATACACAACAACACACGAGATACCATACATTAAGTATAATACATCTACAAGTATCATCCCATAAATCACGACTCGTTTCACTTTGTTATTTTGTCCCTAGCCATGATTGAGTGTGTCCCACTTCGGTTCCTTTGGGGTAAATAAAAAGGGATACGTTTAGGAATGTATATTTTATTCCGTAGTATTCCGTAAAATTTCTGCATTTGAATTGCTAATAAATATATTTACCCTGTGTATAATCTTATCTCATCCTATCTTTCAGCTATGTCTGGGCGTGGTAGAGGACTTCATTCAGCGGCGGGACCGTCCAGTGGTTCTCGTCCTGAGGGCGTATACATGTCTACCGATAAGATTCTCGAGCTTGTGCGAAACATTCAGTCTCCCACTTCTAGTTCTTCTATTCCTTCCCAGAAGTTTGCATTTGCACGTATATGTAGTAATTTTACTCATTTTGGTGGCAAGCCTTTTAAAGGCACTGAGACTGTTCTTGAGGTCGAGGCCTGGCTCAGTTCTTGTGAGCGTATCTTTGACCGTATAGAGATACCTAGCCACCACCATGTTCTTGTAGCATCTAGTATGTTGTAAGAACGTCCTCTTCATTGGTATGATCTTCTGATTGCTGAGGCTGATGAGTCCACACTTGAGTGGGATCAGTTCCGTGAGCGGTTCGAGCTCAAGTTTATTCCCGATTCCGAGAGAGCTACTCTTTTGCGATGTTTCCTTGAGCTCAAGTAGGGAAAGTCTTCGGTTTCTGATTATGTTGCTTCCTTCGAGGGACTTTCTAAGTATGGTCTTGAGCACATACCTACTCCTCACAAGAAGAATCTTAACTTCATTTCCCGACTTAAGGAATATTTGAAGAAGTCTCTTATGCTACGCCTTGAGCTTTCTTTTGAAAAGCTTGTTGATATGGCACTTCAGTTGGAAGAGGTTGAAAAGGAAGAGGATAGTAATGATAATTCTAGTGTTCGGGCCAACTCGAACAAGAAGAAGGAAAAATTATTTCCTAAGTCTAAGCCTTTTCCTCCGAAGAAGAAGAAGAAGCAAGGTGGTTCTTCTTCTCAATCCCAGCCTGCTCTGTTAGTGAAGTCATTTGCTTGCTTTAATTGTGGCTCCCCTGATCATCATGTTAGAGAATGTCCCAAACCCCGTTGATGCCTATATTGTAAGAAAGAGGGACATTTGGTTGCTTCTTGACCCAAGAAGGGGAAAGGACCTCGTCAAAGTCAGCTTAATGTTGCTAATACCTCTGGTGATGCCTCTCAGTCTAAAGGTACATCTTCTTCTGATTTGGAGGGTTCTATTTTATTTCATGATTGTTATATTAGAGTGCTTTTCGATATGGGTGCTTCTCACTCATTTGTATCGAAGGAACTTGTAGTTGATTTGCACATGGATGTTTCTTGTTTACTTACTTCTTTGCTGATTTCTAATCCTATTGGAGGATCCGCTACCCTTAGCCTATTTTGTGATGATGTTGAGATTATGATTTGTGTATATTCTTTCCGTGCAAATCTGCACGTGATTCCTTTCCTTGGTTTCAATATGATTCTTGGTATGGACTGGCTAGTTTGATATGATGCCAGGATTCTTTGCATGGAGCGAGTTCTTTTTCTTCGACATCCTGATTCTCCCGATCAACTGTCCCTCTCGCTTTGCAATTCTAATTGTAATTCTGTGGCTTCCTTATTTTCTCTTAATTCTCAAGATGTTGTTGGTGATATATCTCTTATTCATGTTGTTTGTAACTTTATTGATTTATTCTAGCTTGTTTCCAGATTGCCTCCTAAGCGATCTATCGAGTTCCGTATTGATCTTATTCCTGGTGCTCAACCTGTTAGTCATCCTCCCACAAGGATGTCTATACGGGAAAATGAGGAACTCAAAAAGCAACTTCTTGAACTTGAAGCCAAGTATTTCATTCGTTCTAGCTCTTCATCATGGGGTGCCGTGGTGGTATTCGTGAAGAAGTCCGATGGGACTCTTAGGCTTTGCGTCGACAATCGCAAATTTAATGAGTTAACCATCAAGAATTGTTATACTTTGCCTCGTATTGACGATATGTTTGATCAGTTGAGTGGTGCAAAGGTCTTTTCTTAGTTGGACCTTGCCACAGGTTTTCATCAACTCCGAGTTGTGGAAGATAGTATTCCTCTCACAGCCTTCTGTACGCGTTATTGTTCTTATGAGTGGCTCGTCATGCCATTCGGTTTGACAAACTCTCCTGCTTACTTTTTCGATCTTATGAATCGAGTATTCCAAGAATACCTTGATAAATTCATGCTTGTTTTCACTGATGACATCCTTGTTTATTAGAAATCTAAAGTTGATCATACTTGACATCTTAGAATTGTTTTAGGTACTCTCCGACAGCATCGACTCAAAGAAATTTTTTCTAAGTCTCACTTCTGGGAGAAGAAAGTGAAATTCCTAGGCCATGTTATATCTTCCGATGGCATCTCAGTCGATCCTTCAAAGATCGAAGCTATTCAGAATTGGAAAAGGCCTAAGAATGTTCATGAGATTCGCTCTTTTTTGGGTTTAGAGGTTTATTATTGTCGTTTCATCAAGAATTTTTCCCGCATTATGCTTCCTTTGACTAGCCTAACGAGAGAAGGCGTTCGATTTATTTGGTCCGATAAGTGTGAGGCTTCTTTTCAACGATTGAAAGAGCTTCTCACTAATGCTTCAGTTCTCATGGTTCCTCATGGGAACCAAGATCTTATCGTGTACATCGATGCCAGCATTAGTGGTCTTGGCGCAGTACTGATGCAGAAAGATCGGGTAGTTTCTTATGCTTCGAGACCGTTACGTCCAAATGAGTTTCGGTATGCTACCCTTGACTTTGAGCTTGCTGCCATTGTCTTCGCTTTGAAGATTTGACATCATTATCTTTTAGGAGAGCACTTCGTTCTCTACACCGATCACAAATCCATTAAGTATCTCTTTTCACAGGAGGATTTGAATATGAGGCAAAAGCGATGGTTTGCCGCCTCATATGATTTCGATATCGTGTATACCCCTGGTAAGGCTAATCGAGTTGCTGATGCACTTAGTCGCAAGCATTCGAATGTGGTTTCTATGATGTTAGCTGAATGGGATGTTCTGATGACCCTATCTTCTTGTGATATTCATGATCGAGCTCCATCTTTCGATTCACCTGTTTTATTGTTAAGTATGGACGCTCGTCCATCTCTGTTGGATCGTATTTCAGAGGCTCATAGGCATAATGATTTACGATGCGCCTCATTAAGTCTTGCTCTTCTGAGTCTCGTGATAAGGAGTTGCAGGATTATTCGATTGATTTTCACTGTTATCTTCGTCTGAAGAACCATATCGTTGTGCCTTCTGACGCAGCACTTAGGCATGACATACTTGATGATTGTCATCGTTCTAAGTATACCGTTCATCCAGGCAGTAGTAAGATGTATGTAGATATACGTCGTCTTTATTATTGGGAGGGAATGAAGCGTGATGTTGCAAGTTATGTGAGCAAGTGCCCAACCTGTTAGCTTGTTAAGGTCGAGCATCAGCGACCATCTGGTCTTCTTCGGCCTCTAGAGGTTCCACTATGGAAGTGGGACAAGGTTTCGATGGATTTTGTTGATGGTCAGCCTCGTTCGAGGTCGGGTCACTCTAGTATTTGGGTCATTGTTGACCGCCTTACAAAGTCAGTTCATTTTGTTCCTATTAAGTCTAATAGGAATGCTTCTCTGTTAGCAAAGCTCTATATAAAAGAAATCATGTGGTTACATGGAGTTCCATCTTCGATAGTTTGTGACCATGATCCTTTATTCGTTGGTCAGTTTTGGTCGAGTTTTCAGCAAGCTTTAGGTACAAAGCTTAATCTTTCGACTACTTATAATCCTCAGTCCGATAGACAGACGGAGAGGGTGAATCGTATTTTTGAGGATCTCCTTCGAGCTTATATTCCTAATTTTGGTGGATCATGGGAAGATCACATTCCATTAGTAGAATTCTCATATAATAACAGCTTTCAGTCCAGCATTGGCATGGCGCCGTTTGAGGCACTTTATGGTAGACCGTGCCGTTCTCCATCTTGTTGGTTAGAATCTGGCGAGAGGTTGATTCTTAATTCGGATTTGATTCGTGATTCTTCAGAAAAAATTTCTCTTATTAGACATTGAATGAAAGAGGCTCAGATCCGTCAGAAATCCTATGCGGATAATCGTAGGAAACCTCTTGAGTTCGATGTGGGTGATTGTGTATTCATTCGTGTATCTCCGATGAAGGGAGTGATGCGCTTTAGCTCCATAGGAAGTTGGCTCCTCATTTTATAGGACCATTTCCGATTTTTGAGTGCATTGGTCCAGTAGCTTACCGAGTTTCTCTTCCATCTCATCTATCGGGCATTCATGATGTATTCCATGTCTCTCAGCTTTAGAAGTGTCTTCAAGATTTTGATTCTATTATCGATCCTTCCGAGCAGCTTGCACTTGAGATCTCACTAAGCTTATCTACTATTCAGCGACCTATTCGCTTGCTTGATTCATAGTTGAGACGCCTTCGAAACAAGAACGTTCCTCTAGTCAAGATTCAATGGTTAGAGAATCCCAACGACTGCACTTGGGAAACCAAAAAAATTTATCGAGCGTTCTTTTCCGGATTTTCTTTTTTCTTGTGGCGAAGGTGAGAATCTATCTCAAGTGATTATTTTCTTTTCTCTCGATTGAATTCTTGTATTTGTTATGGATTTTCCCTAAGAAATTGCGGGGACGCAATTTTATTAAGGGAGAAAGTCTGTAACAACCCCGGTTTGGAGATTACCGCTAATATTAAATTATAATGAGAATTGTGATTTAATATTGGATTGATTGAATTAATTAAAGAATTAAAATGTGAAGGATGTTTTTTATTTAAAATAAACCATGATGTTGAGGTTTATTTTAGGGTACTATAGTGAAACAAATAAGTGGATTGCTTATTTGTGAATTGATATTGTTAAGCTGTAACAAATGGGAATTAATTTTGTTATATGGAAAATATTAGTAATTTAAAAACTAATAATTGATGTTTTAATTGAATATGGGAATTTTAATGTGTTCATTTTGTTGGAACAAGAATAAAAATATATTTCAGCATGAATGAAATAAAGATTATCTTTAGTTCATGAATTTAAATGTAGTATTTTACTACATTGATTTAAATTGATAAAATGCTTAATATTGGATTTAATTTCAAACATTACCATTTTATTGGATAATAAATTAAGTAATATTGATGCACATGATTAGAAATGATATAAAAATGTTTATTTAGTGTAAAACTTGTTGTGCATTTATTTATGAGCATTGGATATTTTTATTTAACCAAAATAGTGAGTTTGCAATTTATTTTGCAAAAAAGCATAAATTGGTTAAATACGAGTAATTAATAGTAAAATAAATTATAAATTATTAAAAATATTGTTTTTATAAAATTCTACACGTTTAGAGAAATCCAACGCATATTTATTTTTGCAAAAAGAATGAGAAATGAAAAAGATATGAATTAAAACATTTTGTATATGAGTAAACTTTAATTAATTAGGCTAAGTGTTGGAGTTGGGCTAATGGGTTCAATCCAAACCCAAACCCAAGAAGGAGGCTTCTAGAGAAAGCTTTTGGGGTGAATTGGAAGTGTACATACAGACACTTCCATCCTCTATCTTCTTCTCAAAACATACAAAAGCTTCAGTAAAGAAAAATAATGGCCTCTTTGCTAACCTCTCGTTAAAATCCAAGCTATTTTCATCCAAAATCTAGTATTTCTTTAGTTATAAACATAAAACAAGGTAATCTCCTACCTAAGTAACCCCAATTCATGCGAAATCCCAATTTTCAGTAATTTTATGAATTTGTTTTAGTGAAGATCTTCTTGCATGTCTCTTTCTCAGCATCTACAGTTGATATAGGTGCTAAATCTTGCTCAAAGTCTCCTTCTTGCAATCAAAAGCTCCATCTTTTGCCCCTAAATCATCTTCACTTGCTGGTGGAAGTAAGTATATAACTTACAGCAACCTATCAACTGAATTTTGTTTGGATTTGGTGAGAACTGTAGTTATTTTTTTGGGTTTTGATTATACCTCGGTTTCCTGAAACGCATCTTAGTAAAACGGGCATAACTTTCACGTCTCTAATCCTACTTGGCTCAAAATTTTTTGTGTGAAAACTAGACTCAGTAAGGAACAAGTTCTCTTCAGATTGTATCTCGAAATTTTGCGATTTGAAGGACCTGAAACAGGGTTGAATACAGAAGTCCGATTCTGTCTTTAACAATTCAGGCTGAGTATGTATTTGTTAGTAAAACGGGCATAACTTTCACGTTTCTAATCCGATTTGGCTCAATTTTTGTATGTGAAAACTAGACTCAATAAGGAACAAGTTCTCTTCATATTGTATCTTGAAATTTTGCCATTTGAATGACCTGAAACAGGGTTGAAAACAGAAGCCCGATTGTGTCTTTAACAATTCAGGCTGAGTACGTATTTGTTAGTAAATCGAGCATAAATTTCACGTTTCTAATCCGATTTCGCTCAAATTTTTTGTGTGAAAGGTAGACTCAGTAAGGAACAAGTTATCTTTAGATTGTATCTCGATATTTTGATGTTTAAACCGAGAAAAACTAATTTTTTTACTACTGGTATGTCATTGACAACCACAGCGTTTATGTGTTTGTTCAATTTTGACAATTCCATTTGCATTCTTTTGCAAAATTTCTACATGAAGTTTGATATCAATGTTTGATCATGATGTCCAGCAATGGAATAGTCAAGTTATGATGAGATTTGAAATTAAATTTAAATTAAATTCGATTTAAGTGTAAATATCAGTTTATGTTGATTAAATTGTAAATTTATGTCTTCTAGAGTTTGAAAATTCTATGTAATTTCCTAGAAACTTTCTAAAATTTATGGTTTATGGTAATAAACTAGTTTAAGAATTTTTCTATGATTTTAAGTAATTATTACATATTTTAGGGATTTTTAGAAATGGTTTTATATTCGTTAAAATAACAATTTTTCTTATAAAATCCTTTGTATAAATTGTTACAATTAGTTTAAAAAAATCCCTCTTTCTCTTCTAAAATATTTTTATAGTAAATTTAATTATTTTTATCATTTTAATGATTATTCAGATGTATAAAAAAGTATATTAATTGGTTTAGTAAAAACCACGAGGTATGGGACTCGTGCATGTTTGCTTCATCGATTAAATATAAACTTATACGATTGAAATAGTTTCGAGGAATCAATTGATTTACTCCAAGATTATTAACTACTATGTGGTACCTCGAGATTGATTTATAACATTGTTCTTATATTAGCATGATTAGCTAATATGTGAATGTAGTCCAATAACTCCCGAATTGGTGTATATTTGACTATGGACTATCACGATTGTAATGCACATGCCGATGAGATGAGGCGAAACCATTATTTGGTTGATTATGATTTTATGATTTTGATTGAGATTTTACTCGTCGATGATATGAGACAAGTCTGGATTTATTTTAGATTTACCATGGCGGAATTGCTACAAATTGAATATATACATTCGCCGATGAGACGAGGAAATGTGATTTTATTGATATATGATTTTTCCTAATGTGGAACCAACGAGGGATTAGTAAACCATTAGGTGATAACTCATGGTATGGGATGTGGGTTATACCCTTATGGGTTCCTATTTTCGATGTGATACACATTCAAGATTGGAATAGTACTATGAGACCACGAGTTAACTGGGGAATCAAGATGTGAGATTAAACCCCAAATCATGGATTTACTACTACTCCGGTCTTTGACGTCACCGATTGGGATTGATTAAATTATAGGCTACGTAGCCGTCAAGATTGTCAAGATTTATCTAGATGACATGATCCCGATCATCACGATTATTGATACTAAAGTATAGTACTAGTGGATTATTTAAAGCACGTGCGGAATTCCTATTGATGCTTTATGATTGATAAAGATTTACGATTTCTATAGCCTTACTTAAGGTTAAGGCGACATTATATTATGATTCATGATATTTAGTTCATTTCATGATTTGCTAGAGATTTATAAGATTATACGACTTTCTGGATGTTTATTTATGATTTACTAGGCATATTAACATCGTTGCTCCTTATTGCATTAGAGCGAAAATTATTGACACATCTCAGGATTATCACGATGAACCTTACACCCATTTTGTTGGAGACAACGGAATGTATACCTCATCTTTACTTATTATCCTTGAGACCCTTATCTACTGATGAGTTTAGTTGCCTGACCCGTGTGTTGTTCACTCGTGTCAGACCGAGTTGCAGGTTAGATTGGGTTGCTCTATCTTTTGGATTCAACTTGATATTCTATGGGACACTTGCATATTATTGATTGTTCATATCTCATCTTTGAGTTGTCTTTAGTAAGATCAGGTGTATATTTTGGGATGTATATTTTGATATTTAGCTACTTTTCCGCTACGTACTTATGATGTATTATGTATGAATGTATGGTGGAGAACATATTTGTATATGTCTATTCTGGGTTTGTTGTTTTGTGACAGTGTTTACTTCCGCTTAACATATTACGTTATTTATGAAATGTTTTATAGCCACCATAACGTGCAATAGTTATGTACTAGACGTGTCAACCTCATATGAGAAAAAATAATTTAGCACCAACTTGACATGTTTAGTTCTTAACTATAGTATGCTATAATTGGTCGCCCTTATCCAGCCCTATTCTCCGCGTTAGTAGATAAAATTACTCATTAATTCCCTTTGCTAACGTGGGTCTCGGGGTGGGGTATTACAAAAATAGCCTTAAGGCTTTACATTGGTCCACCTTAACACATATAATTTGGCAACTAAAGTCTTAATGAGTTCGTATAAGCAAAATATGACAAGGTAATGCCCTAGATAGGATTCTACCAGTTTACCCTTTTTGGCTGGTCCTTAACCATTCGTGGCCGACTACGACTATCAATCCGACGAACAAGGGTGCACCCATCGAGTACAAAATCATGATAGCAATACGAGTGGTCAACATCGCTAGAGGTAGAAAACCTCATTGGCTAGACATAATTTTCCTGTTTTAGTCATTTTAATTATGACACGACTGTCAAGGCTATCCATCATCGTTCTCTTACTTCGTTCCAGTAAAAGTTCACCATTTCAACCACTACATTTTTGATATCATCCACTGCATACACGATTAACAAAGTGGTTCCAATATTGATAGAGAGTATGCCAATAAGAAGCCCCGGTCTCTTTAGCAACCAATCGTAAATTTACATACTGGTTGGTTCTTTTACATTTCACAACAATTCACATTTGATATCAAAGTATCATATTTGTTTCAAAAACCAAATCCATTTTGTAATCATCATATCTATTTCAAAATATTACTTCATTCAAAATCACATATATATGTTTGAAATATTACTTCAATTTCCAACTTAAGTTATATTTCATTACCCACATCCGCATTTAAATCCATGATTTAAATATAATATTCCACCTTGCATGGTTTGAAATTCTTATAAAAATAGTTTGAATAGTAATAAATAGTCTAAAATAGTTTAGTTTGAAAAAAGATTTATATACTAAAATAGTTTGTAAAACAAAAATAAATTGAGTATTCATAAAATAAGTTTTAGAACAATTTATATTGAAATAATAAAATTTAAAAATATATCAAATTAAAGCGTTTCCTCCATTCCAACAAATCTAGACTCGTGTCCAAATTTCAAATAAATAAGCTTAATTATTAATTTCTTACAATTTCATTTTGACCAAATTTCGATTTAGTTTTGATCCATGACTTAAATCCCGATTGAAATAAATCTTGTCCTTTAAATCATACATCTAAAAGTTTAGTTCGACTCAACAATTTACATCATGATTTAAAATTCCAGAGCCCATTCTTATTCTAAACCATATCAACTTGTATCAATTTTAAATCTATTTTCGATTTAAAACATGGAAATCGAATTAAATTCCATTTTTCAAATCTTAGTTCAAATCAACAAATTAAACTCATTTTCTAATTAAATCCATACACCATTCATAACTTCGTATTTCCAAATCAATACTTTAAACGATTTTTATTAACTAACTCTCATTTCAATTCCAAATTAACTTCAATTCTAATCTAAGCTGATTTCAATTCCAAATAAATTTCAATTTCAATTTTAATTTCATATAAATTTCTAACCCTTTCAATAAATTGATCCTTTGAATTTAAAATCACATTTCGATTATAACTTCAAAATCTCAACTTTGATTTTTAAGTAATTTCAATTGCCAAGTTTAAATTTCAACATTCCGAACTCCAGTTTGAAAATAATTCGATTTCCACAAATTTGATTTTCTTTTGTTCAAAATAATTCCAAATAGTTTCAAATCACTATTCAAAATCATTTATTTTAACCAATCTAGTGTCCATGTATAATTTTCTATCCTATGGTCAAGTGATACTTAAATTTTAGTATTAAGGGATGAATAAAATATGATTTCAATCCAAATTAAAGGTCATAGGTATTTATCATTTCAACATATGTTCTTAACTCATTATAAATGATTAATCCCGGGTTTATTTGATGCCAGTAACATCTAGGGTAAATAGTTGTGATTAATCAACATAAATAATAGTCATACATAAATATGGTGAATAACTGGGTGAATCACACAATTAAACATTGATATATCAACCATGTCAATCCAAGGCACCCATCAAAATCAATCCATCCAAACAGTTCAAGATCACATCAATTTACTAGTTATCAGGTCTCGGGTTTAACTAGCAAATAAATTTCGAATTTAACCTAACTGTAAAACTTAAATTTCAAGTTAATTTAAATTATACTATCGATGCAAATCAACATGAATATGCATTCTTGTAACGACCCGTATTTTTAGTCACTTTAAAATATGGATTTAAATATATTTTAAGTGGATTTTATATGGTAAATTTTTGAATATGGACCTAAAAACTATTGAAAACGAGTATATTGAAATTGAATTAAAAATGAATATATTGAAATTCGATAATTTAGTATTATTTTAATAGCCAAAAATAGACCATTTTGACATGGTTTCAGAATTCGACGAAACTAGTTTCATTGGATCTGTATCAATGAAGTATGGTAGGATTACAAATTTCATACCAATGGGACTTGCGGTTTGATCGTATGAGTTGAAAACACATAAGGATCGTTTAATTAAATAAACCATAAAGTAGGAAGCTTTCAAGTTCTTCCATGAACCATGTGCCTTCACTTTTGAGGTGTCAATTTCATCTCTTCTTCCCATCTTTGCCTTACACCTCATTACTTCACTCTCAGGTTTCATTATTTAGAACAATGTCATCACATGCTTTACAAAACAAGCCTCCATCCTCCTTCTTCTTCTCCCTTTCTTCATTTTTCCTCCTTCTTTCATTTCCTCCTTCCTTCCTCCATTAGTGGCCTCCTCCTCCTCCCTCTAGCTTTCAGCCCAAACACTATTCCCCTTCCTCCTCCACTCAAACCACCTCAAAACCACTTGAAATCTTCCTCTTTACTTCACTAAACTTATACACACCTCTTCTCCAAAAACCTCCAACCCGCGCCATTCTCCTCTAGACCGAGCCTATATCCCCTTTAAACACCTCAAAGCTAGCTTCTTTCCACCATTAAAACACTTGCCTAGCTCCTCTGTACCAAGTCAAGCTCTTAAATGTGTTAAAATCCGATCTTTGTGCTAAAACGTTCCTCCTTTACTTCATTTAACCCTAGATCCAAGCTCCACAAGCACCCACCACCTTGTTCCACCTCCTACCTTTTTATAGGGGATGTGACCACTTAAGACCTTAATCCCAAAGCAGACCACGTTATTAAGTTATTCCCATTTAGTTTTACTTCACGGAAACACCATATGTATACAAACTACCATCGTCACGGGTTCCTATGGTTATTGATATGTCACATCAGTTGGACAAATATTCGACTGTTGGAAAGTGAAGACTTCTGTCGAATAAGATAACTGACCTCGTATCATTAACCTACTAAGTTCGACTCTAACTTTTAATTATAAATTTTATATTAATTAGTATAAATAAGGAAAGTTATATCCTTCTTAGCCTAGGATATTTATTTAAGTATTTTTCTTATTGGACTTAGTACTTAAAACAACAATTAATACCCATTAATCCCCTTTTATTTCATTATTTCTATTTAATAGGGTTATTACCATTTATGACCATGAGGGTCATATTTTCCTAAGGCAACAATTTATTTCTTAATTATTATTTATTGCCATTGATTATAATTAATGTCACTTATTACCCTAACAATCATAATTCCCTAAGACATTAATTATCCTTAATTATCAGCCCCGAAATATCTATTTGTTGTCCCCCAACAGACACTACTAATTTATTAATTTATTTTTTGTTGTGTGTGTGTGTGTATGTATGTATATGTATATATTTATGCACTAGATCCCTCACATTAAGCAGACACGTATGGATGTTGGATTTGTCGGGCGGTTCCGGGCAGACTTCTACCACAAGTTGAGCTTAACCTCGTGTCTTAGTGTGGTTATAATTTAATTTCCTAATTGGGGTTTACAACATTAATACTGGACAATTTAGAAATTGTAACCGTTAGGCTTAACTACCTAATTAAATTTGTTTTGCCAAAATCAATTACGGTTACAATAGTTATTTATTTATTTATCGCCCTATTTATAGTAATCAATTGCACTAATTGCTACAACGATCACCACAAATATTTTCATTCAATATGGATTACATTTACATGTATAATTTCATAAAATGAAAACCATTCAAACATTCATTATAACATATATTTCGTTGTTTGCGTAGATTTGGACGGATAATGTGCGTGTGTGTATGTGTGTGTATATATATATATATATATATATATATTCGTGTAGTTAACGTAGTTATTTTTCTTTCATTATCATTATTGTTAAGTTTTAATGTTTTGGTTCAACAAATAACCAAACACTCCTTTTTGCATTCAATTTTGAAATAAGGCTCTAAATCTTCCAAAAGATTGTCAACTATAATTATTGTAAATTTTGTTGGAATGTTGGAACAAACACATTTCAAACCACAAGATATATATATATATTGTATGTTTTGGAATAGTTGATGCAAACTACTCACAAATATATATATATATATATATATATATATATATATATATATATGTGTGTGTGTGTGTGTGTGTGTGTGTGTGTGAATTTATACAACTTTTTCCTTTTTCAACATTCGACATATTTCTTATTGGTTTCAAATAATGTCTTTTTATTTAAAAAGAGCAAAAAGGCACATTTACAATAACTAAGTTAAAGCCCTACCAAAACTAAGCACAAACAGGTTTATATCATTTTGATCGAAATTACATGAATCACTATTTAACACTGAAACTACAGATCTGGAATAAAATTACATCTTAACAGCATTTTCAAAGACTAATTTCCAAATCTCTGGTGTTTACAATAACCATAATATATTTTAGACACAATTGTAGGCAATAATAATATTATCAATTAAGTAAGCCTACAAATTATAGTATTATTCAAACCACAAATTTGTACTTCCAGATTTTGATAAAAATTCATAAATAGATCTAATAGGCATTATATCAGGTTTTTCGATATTATAAACAGATCTGATAAATGTTAGGCATAGATTTAAGATCTAACACAAACGAGATAATAAGTTATTGTAAATTTGTTTATAAATTTCCCACTCACCTGAAAGCATCCAAATCTAAAATCTGAATAATCTTTTAGGCCCACATTTCCAAAATTCTTACAGATCTATAGTTATTTTGAAAAGGGGATACTTTCAAATTTGTAGATTTGCAAGATAATAGGAAAAGAAAGGAGAATCTGATAAAGGAGAGCTTAGGCGTTAATTCATAACTTTTTTCACTTGAATCTGATTATCCCTTTCAAATCCATATGGTTTATGTTTGATTGATTGTATATGAATCTATTTTTTTATTTAGAATTTGGTTAAAGAGAAAGGGAAATTGCAAAGCTTCGCTGCTGCTTATAGATTTATGTGGAAAAGAATGAGGTATTACCTCTTTATTTATAGGAGTTGAATTGGCCATGAACCTTTAGATTTGATTAAATAAACATCCTTCCATTTATATAATAATATTTGTTTACCTAAATCCTTTTAACCTGGCCGTCACTGGGTTGTCAAGGCTCGAAGCAGTCGACCACTTCTATCAGGATGTCGACCGTCCTTCAGCCGATTTGCCCGGTCAAGGAGGGTTACAAAAGGAAATAAATATTTAATTTATTATGTTTTATTATTTTCGTATGTTTTTCATATTTCATCCGTAATTTTTTCATATGGACTCTGATCGCGAAACTTCAAACATGAAAGTTGACCGGAATTACAAGACAAACACAACGGTTAAAATTTCGTGGTTAAATTAATCACTTGTTATGGGACATGTAGATTAATTATATCGAAAATTCCTAGCTCGATGATCAAAGATATTTGATGTTTTCTAGTATTAAGTGGGCTAACTTGAGGTGAATCGATTAGCGAAACGTGCGGTATGAGACGTATTATTTTCACTTTTTGAGTTATTGTTTAGAAGTATGTGACACATTCTTATAGTATCAGTACTTGCTTCAATGTGAAGTTATACTTGGTGGAGTCTAATATGTATACATATTCACTTGACCGAAATAGTCAAATTAACTCGACTGAGGCGAGTCATGGTGAAGACATACACAACCGAGAAGGGTCGTAGTTAAGACTTTCAACAAAGATGGGTCACACTTAGGCTCTCAACCGAGAAAATTCGTAGTAAGATTACACTCAATTGCGGTAGGTCGTAGTGATGTTGTACTTGACAGAGATGGGTTATAGTAAATTTCTACTCAATCAATATGGGTCGTAGTAGAATTATATTTGATCATGATGGGTCATAGGGAGTTATACTCTACCGAGACGGGTCGTAACAATAGGTGCTTGACTACATATATATAGCACTTGGAAAAATAGTTTTCTTTAGCTGATGCACATGCAATAATTTCTCATGTTTTGGACCCATTTTCTGGAATTGGTGATTAAGGTGTTTGTCATGTCGAATCCATTTTTGGTGACATATTATGATGAATTTCCATTATAGCAACATAGATAATTTGATGATTTTAAGATTTGTGATCACTTTTGCAATGTTAAACTCTTATGAGTTTATTATACATAATTTGGAGTATTTTTTTATGTTATCTTTGGTGTATACGTTTGATGACTTTGGGGTTTAAAAGATGATACATGTGTTTGGATCAAAGCTAACACTTGTCGATTGTAGAACATTTTCTTGTGTCGATCCTATGTCTCATTACTCTAAATTTCAATTAACCCATTTTGGAATTTGGGAAATCTGTATCGATGGAAATGTCTGTGGAGGTTTACGAGTAATCTGAGTACAAACTCATGAATTTATCTTTTGTGAAATATGTTGTTATGAGTTATTCTATTCCTTTCTAATAGAAAGGAATAATCTTTTCTATGTTTTTGAGTTTATTTGGGATTATGAGATTCCATTTCTTATGCAAATTAATTGTTCCCTTCATGATACTTCTCTTCACTTATCTTATTATACTAATATGTGGAAGCTAGACTGACCCATGTATTTATACTTGGGTCAAACTGAATTGTTTTAGGTTCATAGCTCATTGTAGATTCGTGTTTAGTTGTTCTCACCCTGGACTATTTTTCTTGAAGCTATTACCCCAGTTTTGTAGTCGTGTATATACATATCATTTGTATATTTATTCTTTTGAGACTCGTTGTATGTATATGGTTCATGTGTAAACATTCGACTTTGTAGCACATGTAAATGTTGTATTCTATGGTTGTATCTATATGTATTTTGTTCTATGATTTGTTATTTGTGATATATTGTAATTTGTTATGAATACGATCCTTAGTCATCGTAGTTTTATATTAAATGAATTGAGTACATCGGTCCACTTGAGGTAAGAAAGAAAATTTTATACACCCAGTCGATGTATTCTATGCTCGTCTAATACAAGATTATGGATGATCACTCTAAACCAGCCCTACTATCCACTCTAATAGACTGTATTACTCTATAATGCTCGTTGTTAGGGTAGGTCTCGTGTGGGGTTTACCAAATGTGTTAAGGTGGATATGGTAACGCCTTAATACCATTTTCAATAGTATATTTTGTTGGGTACAACAATGTGTTGTATGGTTTTTGTTTGATGATAACAAACATATGATATTATTATTTAAATGTGTTTGTAATTGTACTATTTTATTTTTCATCGCATAGGAATAAATATTTATTGAATAATATACTAGTGTACACAATTGTATATTTACACGGTTTATTTATTCAAATAAATATTTTATTTCAATATTTAAAATAGTACAACATTCAGACTCCACTATTGTATATTCACAGATATTACTTCACATAATATTGTACTCGTAAATAAATTGAATACGATAGACAAATTTGTTTGAACACAATAAAATAATATTTTATTTCAATCAATTTTGTTTATTACAAATATCAGTACAATTTTATCACTCTATACATCTCGTATATATACACATAATCACTCACTTATACAATCACTTTTATACACTGACACTATCACTCAGTTGACATTTCAAATACAGACACACACTAACACTGTTCTTGTCTTCATCTTCAATTTTCTGTCTTCACAGCATCCTTCTGTTAGTCCAGTCATCTGCTTACCTGTCACAAGAAACACACATACACAGTACACTGCAATAGAAATAAAATTGAATACACGCGAATATTAATTTTAATTTTAAAATTTTGTTTGCATCAGAATTTCGGTGTGTTTCTCATCATTTTTCTAGACTTGGTCTGATATGCAGGGACAGAAAATCAGTCTGATGGCTGCATATACGCACGTGTATAAATATACACGTGTGCATTGCCGCGCAATCAAAAATCAGCGAGCAACTGAGGAGTAGCCACAAGGACCATCTCAACTCAGTGCATATGAATATGGTCGAGAGCGTGAACAACTCAATGCAACATGAAATCAAAGCAGCCAAAAGTGGTCGAGCCATGTTCAAACACAAATTATAAAAATATGAACCAATTTCAAGTGCAAGAGCAAAGGTGGAGTGTAAAGGTACACAAAGCAGTGGTGATACAAGTGGTGCTACAGGACAACAAATAATAAGAGTGAAAAATCAAAATATAGTATCCATACTCATGTCCGAGGTCGAGGTGCAAACTGTGAAACAAAACAGGTGTACCCAGCAAGTTTGTGGTGCAAGAGAAATTAGTTCATGGTCACAAATAAATGGTTCAAAGGTCACAACATGATGGACTTAATTCAAGTTACAGGCGCAACAAAATTTCTGGTTCAAATATAAAGCAAGATACACAAATAACGCCAACTATATAACAAAGGCCCGGAAATGGTTCAAGCATGTACAAGCTCGAAGAAGTTTTCAAATATGAACTGGCACAAGTCGAGCACATCAAACAGTTTTGAAGAAGCATATAGGTGAACTTGGTTATAATCACAATCGAGCACAATGGTGATCAAGTCCAAATGGCAAGAGACAAAGTGCAGCATGCTCAAGTCAGCAAGCAAAAGTGGTGCATGGACCAAGACAAATGTGCAAAAGCATCAAAACAACATAGTGGACATGGTGAACAACTAAAATACCTTGGCGCAAATATAATTGCAACAGCTTTGAAATGGACCAACTATTTACAAAAGACAATTCGGTTTCAAGGGAAGAGGATACACCAAGTTTCAAGTGTCAAGTGTTCAAGTGCAAATTCAAAGTACAGTCAGAGCTGAAGCTAAAACATGGATGCCTTAAACACATGCACACAAGGATGGACACCACAACAATTACATGCAGCAGTTTTGTATTGGTAAAGGGGAGTGAACAGATGGGTGTACATATATATATATGGTAGTACTACAAAGTAGCATATGGACATAGCAGCAGTTTCATGTTCAAACAAAGTGTTACACACAACATGTATATATGGTCAAGTATCATAGATAGGGTTCATGTTCAAGCATTATAGTAGCTAATAATGGTGTGCAACAATATGGTGCAGTTATACAATGGTGCAACAAACTCAGGTCAGTGTACAAGTATGCACAGAATAAAGCAAGTATTGGTCACGACATTAACATGTTAGGATGGACAAAGGCAAAATGGTCCATATTCATAAATCTAGTCAGCCAAGTTCAGGTTCAGGATCATAACCATGAATGGTACAATTTGGTACATAGGAAGGCATGTATACAAGTATTTCAGACAACAACAGTTGAGCACAAGGTGAAGCAAGGCATACAACATAACTAGTTCAAATGGGAAGTTTAGGTCAAAGTGCAACAGCAACATGGTTATGTTCAAGTTCACTCAAGTTAACAAAATTAAAGAGGCACAAAATCAGTTCTTATCAGTTTCAAAAATGATCCAGTATTATTCAAAGACAAATCAAGTAGTATCAACAAGATTCAATGGTAAAGGGAAGTGTATATTGGAAATGCAGAATATCAGCAAGGAGAACATGGTTTAAATAAGTCCATAAAAATATATACAAAGCAGTTTTTTTTAAATGACCAATTCAAACTATGAACACGCAAAATTCCAGAAGTGTTTGAAAAATTCAAATTCCAAGAAATTCAAGTCGTGGATTTAAGGAGCCAAAGCTTTATACTCATTCAAGTTCAATACGAAGAAATCTCCAGAAACTATGAAGAATTCAACCCAATAATTTCGTGAATACCAAACCAGGTCTAATACGAAATCATAGCAAAAATTTAGTATTTTTAATCCTATAAATACACCCACATCATCATCGGCTCGAGATCATCCAAGTTAAAACAAATAAAAAAAATCAGTTTGAAATAACATACCAGAGATCGACGGTAGCTTGGATCAAACAATCCCAAATCGATAAAACAACAAGGGCAACACAAGAATACAGAGAACCAGCAATTCCAAAAGCCATCGAATTGATTTGGAGGAGTATTCAGAAACCCTAGTTCAAAGTGTCAGCCGCCATTTCTATTTCCAGAAAGACAAAGGAGATCGGGCCAAAAAGTGAAGTGGTGAAGCAAATAAAAAAGAGGCCGGCCAAGTTTTCAAATAAAGGGGATAACCCTTATTTTAATTTCTAGGGTTTTGTTTTGTTTTGAATTGTTTTTCAGTTTATAAACCATCAATCAGTTTCTAGAGTCTGTAAAAATCTAGCAGTTTTCTAGTTTGTCTCTAAAACTAGGGAGACGAATTACGGGATTTGTAATTCGGGGAAATCTGGTTTCGGGGATAGAAACCTGTGCAGGGTTTTGAGCGTAGGGTTAAGAACAGTTGGGAGCAAGTGTCGCGAGTTTACAGGGGATTGTAAGCATAGATATTGTTTTAACTCCTAGTAGAAACCTTGGGGAATGCAGCAGTAGGCAGGGTTTTGCCGAAGATGGGTATATCTGTGTGTTATTTATTTTCCGCATTTATTATGATTATTATCTATGTTGTTATTATTTAATTACTCAGGAAAATCTGCGATAAACCCTATTCACCCCCCCTATAGGGTTAATTTTGATCCTACATATTTTACTGATGGACGTCATATTGTAGTATATCTTATTATATTGTATATATTTTAATGAATCCTTAAAGGATGGAAACCCCAAACATCCTTTGAGTTGTTGATGCATTTATCTTGAACATTTCACTTGAGTTAATTATTTAAACAAGAACATTAATCTTGACTCAAGTGTTTTGTGTACTGTACGCTTGGGTCAGCTTGAGACTTCCAATTCTTTAGAGATTCATCTTGGAAGTTGAAAACTTGTTGAAGATTTATTCATTTGTCTATCTTTTAGTTATTTCGTATTTTAATTATTTCCTCCTCAAACAGTTTATTTCATCATGCATTGGTAATTTTTATGTACTTGGATTTCTACGGTATTAGGTCGAGACTCTGCATTTGACTTTGAGATATTGATTATCTAGTAGCTTTATGAGCTACTATATTTATTTTACTTCCGCTGCAATATTCTGTATTTGTGATTCTTAAACTTAATTTTAGTAACATTCTTTGTTTTGAACGATTGGAGTAGGTTTTATTACCGACTTTAATGGTTCAAAATGGAGGGTCATTACAGTATTCTAGTTTCTAAGCGAGAAACTGCCGCACAATAATTTATTTAAAATTGTTTGACAACAGCTATTTTTTTTTTGAGTTTCAGAGATATTATTTGATATATAAAATAAGTATACAGTACTATGTAATTACCGAAATATTTTGAAATAAAACCTTCATGTTTAAATCTAAAATTTTCAGTGCAGTTATTATGTAGATGCATGTATATTAGAATTAGCTTGTTTTTCATCTCATTTTGATATGTTGTTTAGTGGTCCCCATTTGTTTAAATGAAATGGAATTTTCAATATCTTTTGACAGTCCACCATTTCTCATTGATTTCTTTTTAAGGACAGGGTTGGTGAATCATTCAGAATAGAGGGCGTCCCGAATAAGGTCGTTATCAAGTAGCCATCCATCTCCATTTTGATGGTCGTCGATCTTTCTGACCTTAAGATCAACGTTTCTATTTGACTAGAAGGAACCTTGGTCAATATTAAGAACGTGACTTGCAATTTCTAATGTAATACCATACATATCAAAATGGTAACAAGCAAAAATTTCAAGGTTAGCCTATAAAAAGTTGGCAAGTTCCTTATGTATAGCTGAATTGAGCGGAAATCCAATCTTCAAGACCCGAGTCGGGTCATTGTGCAGACTTGGAACATCAACGTTTAGCTCAACTAGTATATCTCTTTTGTATTCTGGCTTTTTGTCTTTCCTTGGGTCAAGCACTTGGTAAAGACAGCTATGGTGTCCAAGCCAGGGCTCGAACGTTGGTTGCTAGCATTAAGTTCTTGGTGTAGAGTGAAGTATTTACACCCTTCTCTTTCTTACGGTAAAGATGTCTTTTCTTTTCATGAAGTAACATACTCTCCTTATGATGTAATCCCTATTGATTACTCCAACTCTTGTCAGCATGGAATTTTAGATGTTGACACCAAAGCACTGTGTAGATTTATAATTCTGATATGGTTGGACGCCCCAAGTCGTTGTAGGGGGAGTAGATGTCGATAATAACGAAAGAGAAAATTATGACTCGATTGTGATCTTCTTTGCCAAGTTGCACCAGTAGATCGACTATCCCAATCGGCTTTAATAGTGCTATTGAAGTCGTGAATCATGGCTTTGCACGGCTTTAAGTCTTTGGTTTCTAGTTTCATTTGGTCGTAAGCCTTCTTGAAGAGGATGTTAACGGAGCTTCCCGAGTCAATGAGGATTTTGCGAACAAAGGCAGGACTATATAGGCCGAGATGACGAAGGGGATATGGTTGGAGCTTCCACTCCTGTAGACTCCCTTTCGTGGAAGGCGATGTCATCTCTCATCATTTTTTGGAATTTAGCAGGGGCCCCTTGTCCCCAACAGAACACACTTCGTATTTAGCGCGCTTTATGAAATTGACATATTCTTCCATACATCCGAAGCTATGGTTTTCGGGGTAAGGACCACTTTAAAAAGCGTTGATGACGAGGCCTCGTTGAGGAGGTCTAAGATTAGATGGTCCTGGTGTCATCTTGGGTTGTAGGGGTGTTGAAGGACCCAATACTCCATCTTGAAGAGTCTAATTCTGAACATATATTGCTCAAGACGCTTTTCGTATATGAGATTTTTGATGGCATCCCTAAGATGATGACAATCATTAGTGTTATGACCGTATATCTCGTGAAATCTACAATACTTACCCGATTGTTTCTTCCTCTCCGTGGATTCACACACAAATTGAGATTTTTGTACTGGATAATATTATAAATCTCCAGATACTGTCTTTATTTGAGAGTTCAATGGTGTATAAACATTGTAATAAGGAAATCAATTTCTTTTCTTTGAAGCGTTCTTCTTGTCATGACCTTTAGAATTATCATCGCCCTGTTTTGGCTTAGTTGAGGCATTTCCGTTATCTTTTGGGAGTTTTCTCTAATTGGTTTAACAACGATATTGCTTTGCACAGTGTCAAGTGGTGGGTTATGGGGTTGACCCGCAAGGCCAGATTCCTATGCGCTTCTTCCTAGCATAGGTATTATAATTGGTTTTTTCATAGAATCTCTCCAAAGTCTTTCGAGGTTATTGGTCTAGCCAATGCCCGATTTCATTATATGGATGAATGCCCTTAGCAAGCTGAAAAATAATGATGTTTGGTCACGGATCATCGACCTCCACGAAGACGTTGTTAATTTTTTTTAGAAGGCCTTATAAAGATTCTCCAGCTCCTTGGAATATACTATAAATGGTCAGGATGTCCTTTGGTTTGGTAATGTGCATCCTGAATTACTTCATCAAATCTCTAGTATGTTGATCAAGGGAAGATATGATTCCCACGGGGAGTCAAGAGAATCGTATAAGGGCTACACATTCGAGGAATACGACGAAGCACTTGCACTTCACCGAACCAGTGGCACGGGCTGAGTCCATATGCAACTCATACCTATTAAGGAATTATCGAAGATTGGTTTTCCTTGAGTAAGCAGCAAACTATGACATTTTCGAGGTTGTTTGACATTCAAAATGGAATAGGTGAAAGGACCATGCCTAGTACTTGCTTCCTAGTTGTCTGTGATGTAACATTGGGTCTCCCTCATGATCCTACGAATCATTGTGGTGAGATCGGGGGTCGGGATTTCATCGAATACCCGCAGTCGTGATTTGACTCTGGTGTATAGTGTTAGGATTGCCTCGCATGTTATTAAGAAGGAATGGCGGGTTGGAATTAATAGTCCCACATCATGGAATAAATTGAAGAAGTTGAGTACAAATATGGGTTGGTACGCACGTAACATCAGGGATTCCTTCTGTTATATGGGAGTTGTGTGCTAGCTCATATGCGTATAAGGAAGGGGGACCTTGTTCCGACCATCGTTACATAACAGTGGTATCAGAGCCGAAGGTTACGGACTGGGCCATGCAGGTAAGGCAGTGCTCTCAAAAGATACTCATAGGATGCGAATCAAGGGGGAGACTGTTAGGATTGCCTCGCATGTTGTTAAGGAGGAATGACAGGTTGGAATTAATAGTCCCACATCATGAAATAAATTGAAGGAGTTGAGTACAAATATGGGTTGGTACGCACGTAACATCAGGGATTCCTTCTGTTATATGGGAGTAGTGTGCCAGCTCATATGCGTACAAAAAAGGAGGACTTTGTTCCGACCGTTGTTACATAACATATAGTGCCTATAGCGCCTCCTTGGAGGAAGTTCATCTTCTTTATCAAGGTCGACAATCTTTGCTGTCTGGTTTCGGGAGGTTAAGAAGGAGCTAATTGGTTTTGGTTAGTAGAAAGAAATCCGAAAACCAATTTTTGAACTTTGGTGGCATGAGGTTTCCGGTTCGGTTCTAGCTCCGTGGTTGGGATCTGGACTGAGCTAGGAACTATCACGTTGACTCGCTCCCTCAATGGCAACGACCCCCGCACCGTCATGCGATTTTCTTCTCGTATGGCTTCGGTGGATTTTGCGGGTATCAAATGAAGAACTTTTGGAGACATAGCTATTAGGAGCTTGAATATAATGCTTATATTTTCCTTAAGGCGGCTAATATCACTTCGGGTAGATTATTGTAGTTGTTATTAGTTCAAGGTTTTGCTTGATCTACTAGCTGGTTGAGCTAGGTTTGGGTGTCTTTTAGTTTCTTTATCATAGCATACATCTGTACCTGAGTAACTTGAGCATCAAGATTGGATGAAGTGGCTACATCGGTTGTGGTGAGAAAATTAGAATCCATATTATCGGAAGATTGTCGTTGGATCGATGCCTTCTAATGTTCGGCATGAGAAGTCCAATGGCTTGGGACTTGTTCATCTTCACCATTGTTTCAAGCTTCATACATAGACGTGTGGAGATGTGAGGAAATTCATAAACATGAATGGTAAGAAGATAGGAAAAATCAAGCTTTTTCGTTTTAGTGAAAACACCAGAATGTTGACACCAAAAATTGGTACAACATCCAACGAGTTCAACGTAAGTTAAACTAAAACAAATAGAAAACAAGGAATATAACTATAGAAATGCTGTAAAAAAGAGAGACAACGGTTTATATTGATTCGACATTGATTGATCTATGTCCACTTAGAATATTTGATCAACTTATTGCTAAATTCTCAAAGTACAGTTGCTTGGATCGGTAAGAGACTTCGAAAGATGATTGTTTAAAGTAGTCAAAATGCCAAAAAGACCTATTTTTTCGGTCTAAGAGACGGGTTTTTATATTTACAGTTCAAGTTAGAATGTCTGAGGACTATTGAGACAAAGTCTTCAGGGTCCAAACCCATATTTGTTTAAGGGGAGGAATCGGCACCGATCCCCGAGTTTGGCTCCTAGGGTAGCGTGGGTTTTCCTGTGGGTCTCACCTATATAGTTGAGTTGTCATGTAAAGTTTGGTTTGGTTTGGACTTGTACTCTGTGGATTATGATTCTTTGTTTGTTTGAAGTTGTGTATCCAGTCTTATCTCTTTGGAGTTATACTGAACTCTTGGTATTGGTTTTATCAATCCGTCAATGGAAGAGTTCTCAAGTCCTATTCAAGCAAGTTAATGAGATCATTGTTGTATAATGCTATTCGGATTTGATCATTAGGCCATTGGGTTACGATTCTAATTCGTTTAGCCTTGTAATTGTCGAGTTGTGTCAATTAGAGTAACTTTCGATGGACGTGCCAAAAAGTCGGATTTAAGATAGTCATATTTTAATAATTTTAAAAAATTTTGTGGGGACTTTATTAGTTAGCTCTTCACAGAAAAAATAAACATGGTTTTGTGAACACGCTGTATGCTCACAAGTAGACCTAAAATTTCTTAAATAACCATCTTACGTTTCGACAAAATTGATTTTTTGTTGTCATTGCAGGAAAGTCATATTCAGATCTATTATTTAACTGTAAACAGCTGAATTCAAAGGTACATACACCATTTATTAATGTATGGCTAGAGACTTGCTGTGTATTCTTTAGGAATAGGTTGTTTATTATCGTTCTCTTGTATACTCCCTCTGTATTCTAAAAGAAGAAGTTGATATAAACGGTAAACAAATATCTCTGTCTTTGTATGTGAACATGTATCAGTGCAGTTTGGCTCTGCGAACATGAAAATTTAATTCCAAACTGCATGAATGTTCAACGATAAAGACCCGCCGATATACCGGGGATATAACGCTGTAAAGTCGAACCCGTTGGTGATGGTTAAAAGAATTAATGAATGAAAATGCTTTGATTTATTTCTGTTTTGATTAATTGTACAGAAATGTTTTGATAGTAGAACAGAGACAAAGTGTAAGTGAAAAATACTGTTATTGAAAACTGAATACAAAGGTAATGTACAGAGGTGTATTTATAATGTGTAAATAAACTGATTTGGGTCTTTATTCTTTTAAGGTCCATCTTGCATCAGAGAAATAGTTGGGCTTGGGCTTCGGCCTTTTGTATGACTGTTGTATACTTGAGCATTGTGAACCGACATATCCTTTAATCCCCCCCATAAATCAGTGCTAGGGTTAGGTTTTTCATGTCTTCTTCCAGAGCGATTTTGTGATTTCATCTTCAGTCTATCCTCTCTTCTACTGGAATCCGTCAGTTTCTTCGTCTTTATGGTCTCTGAGTTAATGGATCTGTTTGATTGAGAGGCGCTTGAGCTCTTTATATCTCTGGTATGTTGATTGTCTTCAAATTTCTCGTTTTTATCATCACGTTTGTTGTTTTGCTTCAGATCTGGCTTTTTCATGGCAGCTTCTTCTTTGTTGCAGATCTTCGTGACTTTCAATAGCTATCTGAACTTGACGAAGTTGGTGTAGGATAGAGGTTTAGTGAGAGTGTCGGTTCTCTGGTAGGTAGCAGGTAAGTGTCTAACTTCTAAATTCCCTTTTATCACTTTCTCTCTTACGAAGTAAAGATCTATTTCAACATGTTTGGTCCTTGAGTGTAAAATAGGGTTAGCTAACATGAACACTGCACTCTGATTGTCACACCATAATATAGATTGTTTTGACTTTATGTTTAGTTCAGAGAGTAAGGACCTTAACCACATTATTTCAGATGTTGCATTAGCAATACTTCAGTATTATGCTTCAGTGATTGATCTTGATACTGTTGATTGTTTCTTAAAACACCATGATACTATATTATCACCAATGTATATGTAGTATCCAGTAGTTGATTTTCTATCATCTGGATCTGAGGCCCAATCTGCATCTGTATACCCTGTAATAGTGTAATTGTTGCATGCTTTGAAAGTGATTCCAAGATCTATAGTTGCCTTTAGATATCTTAGTATCCTTTTAACAGCTTTCCAGTGTATGTCCAAAGGGTCCTGCATGAATTGACAAACCTTGTTAACACTGTATGATATATCAGGTCTGGTAATTGTTGCATATTGCAATGCACAACTACACTTCTGTATTGTTTTATATTGTGTATAGGTTCTCCCCTGTGTTTAGATAATGTCTGACTGCTGACCATTGGTGTTGGTTTGCCTTTAGCTTCCTCCATTTGAGTCTTTGCTAAGAGTTCACCAATGTATTTCTTTTGAGACAGAGTTATTTCTGCTGATGATCTCGAATTTACCTCTATTCCAAGGAAATAATTTAGTTCACCTAGGTCGTTGACAGAGAATTGACTGTCTAAATATTGTACAAGGTTGTTTACTTCAGTGCTGTTATTGCCTGTAATTATTAGATCATCAACGTAGATAAGAATATAAATAGTGCAGTTGTTATCAGACTTTATAAAGAGTGAATTATCAAATTTGGTAAATTGGAATCCCATATCACTAAAAGTGGATTTCAACTTATCAAACCAGACCCTAGGGGCTTGTTTTAGACCATAAATTGCTTGTGAAGCTTGCATACGAGTCTAGGATCTTTAGTATACCCCTGGGGCTGTTCCATGTACACATCCTCGTTAAGAATTCCATTAAGGAATGCATTATTAACATCAAGTTGCCTAGGCTTCCACCCTCTGCTTATGGCAATAGATAGTATTACTCTAATAGTTGTAGGTTTGACTACAGGAGAAAATGTTTCCTTGTAGTCAAAGCCTTGCTGTTGTGTGAACCCCTTTGCAACTAGTCTGGCCTTGTATCTTTCTATAGACCCATCTGACTTTCTTTTGGTTTTATAAGTCTACTTACACCCTATGATGTTCTTGTTTTGAGGGGGTTCAACCAGTTTCCATGTTTTATTTTGCATCAGTGCTTGATATTCAGTGTCCATAGCTTTAACCCATCTACTATCAGTTTTTGCTTGATCATAGTTGCATGATTCTTTGTGATCCATGAGTGCAGCATATATTTTGGGCTTGAAAATACCACTTTTGGCCCTGGTAATCATTGGATGAGATGGTTTTTCTTGAGTTTGAGTGGGCTCTTTTTCACTGATTTCTGGTTCATTGTTACTTTCATCTTCATTCTCCTCATTGTTGATATCGTCCTCATTGTTATATGGAATAGGTGACATGTTAGGCTGTGTTGATGATTAAACAGTACCACTGTCAGGTGATGTTGTTTCTTCATGCACCATTTTAGGTTCACCTGCACTAGTGAAATCATAGTATACAGGTATGGGAGGTATGGATACAGTAGCATTGTGTAATTTTCTAGTTGTTTTGATTGTGTCATCATTGTATGGAAATATTCTTTCATTGAGCATTACATGTCTACTAATGTAAACATGACCACTATCATCTAGACACTTGTATCCCTTTTGGTTGTCTGCATATCCTAAGAAAGTACATGGTTTTGACCTGTAGTCAAACTTATGTTTATTGTATGGCCTTATGTAGGGATAGCACAAACATCCTAAGGTTTTCAGAAATTTATAATCAGGTTTTCTATTAAATAGAACCTCAAATGGACTTATGCCTTTAAGAACATTAGTTGGTAGCCCGTTTATAAGATATACAGCAGTTTTAAAAGAATCAGGCCAGAATTTTAATGGTAGTTTTGCTTGTGCTAGCAAAGTTAAACCTGTTTCCACAACGTGTCCGTGTTTCCTTTCAACAAGCCCATTCTGTTCAGATGTATGAGGACATGTAATTCTATGAATTATTCCTCTTTTTAGCAAATAATCTCTTAGTGGTTTGTACTCTGCACCACCATCAGATTGAAACACTTTGACTTGTGAGTTTGTTTGCTTTTCAGCTTGTGTGATAAAGTGTATAACAGTTTGATATGTGTCTGATTTAGACTTTAATAGATATAACCAAGAAAATCTACTGTAGGCATCTACAAAAGAAATGTAGTAATTATACCCATAGTCTGAATTAATTGGTGCTGGACCCCAAAGGTCAGTATCAATTAATTCAAGTGGTTTAGTGTATTCGGTATTTGAGTGTGTAAAGGGTAATTTGTGTGATTTTCCCATTTGACAACATGTGCATAGGTAAGGCAGAGAAATTTCATTACACTTGATATTGTTTTCAGCAATAATTTGTTGTGTAACACTTGCACTAGGATGTCTTAGTTTATTATGCCAAACATCAAGGACACTAATCTCTTTTTTAGAGACACTTCGACTATAATTGCAATTTAAAGTCCTTCTTCCATCACTCCCACAAGAATTTTGATTGAATTTTTATAGTCCCTTGACTTCATTGCCCTGCAGTAAAATTTTCTTAGTCAGGATGTCTTTGATTAAGCAATAATTAGGATAGAATTCAAAGTATACATGATAATCCTGAGCAAATTGAGATACACTTATAAGATTTTTCTTTATGTCAAGAACTCTCAATAGATTCTTTAAAAGCAAGTTTTCATTACCATTTAAAGTACCACAACCAGTATGAGTGATGTGAATAGACTTACCATTGCCCATGCTAACAGACCGATTACCTCTGTACTCTTTGCATCCCAGATGAAGATTCTCCAGTTTGTTTGTTAGATGGTTAGTTTCCCCTGAGTCTGGATACCAACTTTCATCACTTATGTGTTCTGGTCTTGTAGTTTCATCACTGCTAGTAGACTTTCCCTCATTCTGGTTATTTTGATCACTTTGTATTTGAGAAACATTAGCACTAGCATTGTTTCTTTGATTGTTTGAGGACTGATTAGGAGTGAAATTTTGATTGAACCTGAAGTAACACTTAAGTGCTGTATGTCCAATTCTTTCACAAATTGGACATTTAGGTCTATTACTGTTATTGTTCCTGCCTCTACCTCTTCCTCTGTTATTAGATCCTCCTCTCTGTGGGTTTTGACCAGACCTTTGATCCCAATCTGACACTGTTGGCATAGTTAATTGATAGGTATGTTTCATGAGATTTCTTGCTCTCCAATCTTGCCTCATGTGACAAAAGAATCCCATGTACTTCATCTAAGGCAGGTGTAGTTCTTTGAGATGAGATTATGGCTCAACAGCTTCATATTCATAACTCAATCCATTCAAGATATTCAATACATGTTCTGATTCTGTCACTTTATGGCCTGCTGCCTCAAGTTGATCAGACAGAGTTTTCATCTTTGAGAGATATTCTCTCATAGTACTGTTTCCTTTCTTGGTATTCTGAATTTGTCTCCTGTAGTGCATTATCTTTGCAGTTGATTGAGCATTAAAGTTCTTTTCAACATTTGTCCATATTTCATTTGATGTCTTACATCCAACAATTTGAGAAATTAGGTTATTGCTTATGGATGACAACAACCATGCACTCACTAATCTGTCCTGCTTATGGTACTTAGTGTACTCTTCATTTGGAACAACAATATTTTCTGCATTTGTGATATATGCTGCTGGAACAGGTAAAGTGCCATAAATGTATCCTTCAAGGCAATATCCTTGAATAGCCGTTTCAACTTGATATTTCCAGTTCAGATAATTTGTTTCATCAAGTTTTATTGACACTAATTGATTTTGAGGGCTAATTGATGTTTTAACTAATTGATCAACAGGTGATGTAATGATAGTCGACTGATTTTGGGATGATACAGAGGCTGGTGGTGATTTGTCAGTCATGATGACAAAAAAGAAAAACCAATCAAGAATTGGCTAAATAGGAAAGAACACTTACTTGATCAAATCTTGAATGCCAAAACAAGGATTTTATTTGAATGTATGGTAAGGCAATACTTCAGATTGATTTCTTGATTTTCTGGTGGCCTTGATTTGATTTTCTTGTTGCTTTCCTTTTCTTTGTTGCCTCGAATTACTGATCTTCAGGATCAGATGCAGCTAGTGGTGATTGTTGGCGAGGCCTGGATCTTGTGCAGCTAGTTAAACACTTGGCAAGGCAAGGATCTGGTGCAGACAGTAATTGCTGCTTGGCATGGCGCTGATCAGGTTGATCACAACAACTCTCAAATGAGGAGTGGAAGACACTCTGATGAAAGGAATCCCCAAATGATGAAGTTACTCTGATGGGGATGATAATTCTTGATCTTTCAGATGATCAGAGTACACATTTATTAAACATAATATAGATGTATTAGGAAATATTTTGCTGAAGCATTAGATATTGCTCATTAATAATAGTTATTATTAACTATTCCTTATTTCTTCTTATTTATAATTAAATATAACTTATTAAAAGTTTATTATGTATATTTTACTAATTATTCATTATTATATACTTAACAATCATTATTAAAAAATAATTACTATTTATTAATTATTAAGTATTTATTATTTAATATTAATTATTGATTATTGTTGGTTTGTAAAGTTATTATTAGTTATTAATTATTCTTAAAATATTAGTATTATTAATTACTAAATATTAATTATTAAATATTAGATATTACTAATAATTAGTAGGCCTCCATTACCATAGTTATTAATTATTATATAATTATATTTAATTTTTATTGTTTATTAAAATCTTATTTATTAATTATTATAAATGTTATATTTATTATTAATATTTTTATGAATTATTATATAATTTAATTGCCAAATATTAAATATTACTTCGTAATTAAAATTGTCAAAAGTTGGCAGATCAAAAGCAATGCCATTGACTACTTACAACATTAATTTTACACACAAATAAAAAAAATCTATCAAAAGCGCACAAACTAACACGGTTGTTAACTGCTGAACAAACAAGTTTGCCAAAATTATATTTATTAAACTGCTAAAATAATTACTACCAAATCAAATATTACTTATTAATAATAGTTTTTAATTAACTTTTACTTATTTCTACTTAGTTAATTATAATTGAGAGTAATACTTATTAAAAGCTTATGTTACTATTAATTACTAATAAGTAGATAACATACATTAACTATTAAAAATAAATTACTACTTATTAACTATTAATTATTTAATAATAATTGATAAATATTATTGATTCCCAAGTTTATTATTAATTATTATTATTAAATATTAATATAATTAGTTATTAAATATAGATATTATAAACATGTAGTTTGTAATAGGCATCTATGACAACTAATAAAATGAAAAGTTGTGATATATACGTTTATTACAAATTTAGAGAGCTGACAGTTGTAAAAAAACATTTATTACAACTATGCTTTTTGCGCAGTTGTAAAAAAGCATTTTGTAATAACCCGGAAATCCGAGCCAATTTAAAAATTTTATTTTGGCAGTTTTAATGAATTTTGAGTGTTTAAAATGAATTATTTTAAATAATAACGACGAGAAATTTATTTTCAATAGAAACAGAACGCATATATTTATATAGATCGTCGTTAGAATATAAATATTTATTTTAATTATAAAAGGAATTGAAAATGGGGCGGTAGTTTGAAATTTCGATTTCGAATTTCAAATGAATGTGCAGGATTCAAAATAAACCTTATTTTGGTGAAACCAAAAATATTAAAATCTATTTGAAAATATCTTTCCAACGAATCCGGAAAATTGAAATTTCATAGAGGGAATAAAAAGTTATGCCCAGTTGAAAATTTAGAATAGTCGCTATGGAATTATGGCCCTTAAAATGGAAAATTTGCAAACGACCTATGTTTTCGATGAAACCACTTTTGTTGGATCCGGGATGTCAAGTTATTGCCAGATTCCAAAATCTTAATTTTCTGAATCAATATGGGAGTGTGGCGAAGTAAAACGTGTTTTGACAGTTTCAGTCAATTTCGATCGACCAGAAAATGGCCATTTTTCAAACGGTCTCAGAATTCGATGAAATTAGTTTTGTTAGGACCGTATCGTCAATACGAAGCTAGAAGTAATTTTTTTGGAATTTTCAGAGTCCGTATATGACCCCAATAAATTGAAATGTACGCTTAAATTGAATATATATATATTTATATTTTTAATTTAATTCAAAACTGATCAAAACGATAGAATTGGCCAACGAAACATATCTCATTGTGTTCGGAATGGGGGTACTTAGTTAGGGACGACAGTCGTTGGTTTGGATTTGGGGTTCGATTGAAAAACACACTTTTTGGTGAATAAAAAAAAGTATATTACATAACCCCCCCCCCCCACCGTTACTTTTCCCCCTTCAAAAATAAATCGAGCCCTTTTCACAGAAAAAAACCCACCCGTTGATCCTCGCCCCCTCCCAAATCGATCGCCGATGGCGACGCCACCTACGCCACCGCCCACCCCACCAGCGGCGCACCTCTCCGGACCTCCCCCCACTGATGTCGCTCCTCCCACTCCTCACTACTTCCTCCAATCCGCAGAAGTACACCGCCGCCGAGATCAACAGAGCACCACCTCTGCCCCAGGCGTCCGCCACGCTCGAGAACTGCGCTCACCTGAGCCTCCGCGCCATACCGGAGGGCCACCGATCCACCTTCCCCCTTCTCTCCGCGCTCGAATCGTGCTCCACCAATGGAGACTGCGTCGTCAGTACCTCCGCGAGCACAACGAACCCCTCAGCCTCCCTCGAGCCTTCTCCAACCACTAGCAGCTCAGACGAGCTGTAAAATTCCGGTGATCAAAACCCTAGAAAGTAAGTTTTTTGATTTTTATCCTATTAAAACTATGATTTTTATTCACATGGAAAATTGGATTTCTTGTTTATGAAAGATACGATTTTTAGAATAAAAAAGATATGATTTTTTAGAATAGAAAAGATATGATTTTTTAGAATAGAAAAGATGTGATTTTTTTAGAATAGAAAAGATACGATTTTTAGAATGGAAGAGATATGGGTTTTTATTTATGAAAGATGGGATTTTTATTTAAATAAAGTTAGGATTTTTATTTAAATAAAACTAGGATTTTTAGTTAGGTAAAGCTAAGTTTTTACATACGATAAAAATTCGTTTTTATCATGAAGATAGCAACATAAAGATTCGATTTTTTTTTTAAATAGAAATTAGCGAGGTAAAGATTCGATTTTTATATAGAAACTAGCAATGCAAAAATGTGATTTTTATCATATGATTAGCAATAAAGATTTGATTTTTATACCATATAAAAATGTGATTTTGATATGTATAATAGCCATATAAAAATACGATTTTTAGTTGATTAAAAATATGATTTTTATATAATAGAGAATACGAAAATGTGATTTTTATATATGTAGCGAATACGGACGACGAAAGTGACAAAAGGCGAGCACGGCGAAGATTTCCTACATATGAAGAGTCGTGGCGAATTGGTTTAGCTCTTGGTGAGAACTTATCACTTTTATTTTATTTTCTAGTTGAAATATATACTAGGATGCAGACGGTGCTTAGCAGCACCCGACATCCGTCGTCCACAGACCATGGATGACTTATTTGTTTGATTGATGTGTTGTGAAAAATGATTGTGTGTAGTGGAATGAAGTAAATTATTTTATGGTTAAAAATATAATTTTTAATGTGTATGTGGATAAAATAAATATTTATAAACAAATCGAACGATTTGTTTATATACACGCATTTGACTGATATTGATTGGGACGATAAATTTCACACATCGCCCAACTGCACAAATAAAACATGTGTTTGATTGTTTGAAACCCCACACGGGTGTTGGGATGATATTTGGCGTACACTAATCCCAATAATTAGTTGTATGTCGATCGATTGATTAACAGACTGTTATAAGCGTTGAATATTTATATTTGATGCTTATACAGTGTAGAATGCACCATGGATGATGGTTGATTATTTATCGTTGCTATTATATACATGTGTTGTATGGAACCAATATAATTAACATTATATGTTAATTGATTGGGCCTCATTCCAATTTGGAAAATAAAGAATATTATAAAATATAGATTCATGTGTTGAATAGAATAAATATTCATGTGTTGAATAAACAAAATAGTCATGTGTTGACGATACTCATGTGTTGATAATATTCATGTGTTGAAACTTATCATGTGTTGAGTAAAATATTTTAAAAATAAAATTCACATCTTTATCAAATATGAAATTAGAAACTAACTGGAAATCAGTTAAGATGAATGGTTTCCTGGGTATTGATCTGATGTTGGTTTCGGCCTTCGGGGTTAATATTTAGGGAATCGTTCTCTTACTAATTTACGGTTAGAGTCTGATTAAGAATTAAACGATATAAAACACAATTTTATCAAATATATAAAATAACAAAAATACTCATGTGTTGAGAATATTCATGTGTTGAAACCATTCGTGTGTTGAAAATATTCATGTGTTGAATAAAATATATATTCATGTGTTGAAGAAAATATTCATTTGTTGAATAGAATAACGAAGTTATTGAAATGTATAAAGCCGTGTTGGTTAGATTTGCGCCATTTTGACGCGAACGATATTTATATCGATTATATTCGTTTTTATAATGAATATAGAAAAGGAAGTGATTTCAAAATATAACTTTTGAAAATATTATCATTTATATATTAATGATATGGAATATTCAATTTTGATTTGAAATTGAATATAAAGTTGAAATTGTTTTGAAAACGTATTTAAAACTATTTATAAAATACGTTTTGAATTGAAATCGACGAAATATATATAATATATATTAAATGGCCTGAATAGAACGCGCCGTGCCGCGGTAATTCGCGAATTTCAACCATTGACTTCAAATTGACGTTGCGGGAGATCCGACCGTCGGATTCTCCTGAAACCGGAACCGTTGGGTTCGTATCGAAAAGAGCTTTCCAATGAATATTATAAATTTGAAATCTAACGGTTGGATTTGGAAATATGTCCAAATCAAATTTGGAAAAGGTCGCTGTAAGTGCAGTTCGACGACCGTTATTGGAAATCGACTGAACGAGTCTTGATAAAATTATTAAAGATATTAATAATTTGTGTAAAATCATAATATATGAATTGGAAAGGACTAGGATGAAAAATCCCATATTTAAAAAGGATAAAAATATATTTTTATCAAAATGAACTAGTTATGAACTAGAATTATAATCCAATATTTTTGAATAAATAAATTGGATTTGAAGTGGTTTTAAAAATAATCAAAATTTCCAATATACGAATTGGAATGGATTTGAATCGAAATTATCTTCGGAATATTTCGATATTGGATTTCGTGATTATACATATATGGTTGTGGAAATTTGAAAGATATATTTATATCGTTATTTCCAATACGATATTTGTTGGTTTCAGAATTTGATATTGAATATAAGCCGATATATTTTCTATTCAGAGCCTTGTATTTAATATCAAATGGGATTTTGGGTTCGTCGTGAATGGTGTCTTAAATAACACTGTTCTTGAATCAAGTTTAGAAAAGAATGAATCTTTTAATTAAGATTTAGTGAAATTGTCCAGTTAATTAGTATTTAATTGGAATTGAATTTAAATTGGTTTTTGGGTTTATCGTGAGCGATGTTTTGAATAACACCTGCTCTTTAACCCGATTAACAATGGAATGAGATTTTGGGTTTGTCGTGAAACGTGTTTTTAAAGGACATTGGTTCTTTAACCCAGTTAAAGACAGGATATTGATTTTTGGGAAGATTAAAACTAAGTGGAGTTTTAATGAATCTTTAATTAGATTAAAGTGATCGAGAATGGAGTATCACCAGTTTTGCTCCAAAGCGATAGTTAAATCTTTAATTAGATTTGAACGTGAAATGGTAATTAATATTTACCGATAACACCGTGGTGTTAGATATGGAGTATTACCAGTTTTGCTCCATGGGATGAATAGGTTGGGATTGGGAAATAAAATAAATAATTACTTCGGTGTGGTTCGCTAATCCCGACTAGTTTGGATAAACCATAATTTGGTTTGGATTGAAATCCAAAAGAAGATTAAAGAATAAATTTAAAGAATTTATCTTTGATAAAATTAATGGGAACATTTCCCAAAGTATAAGCATATTTGAATAAAAGAATATTCTGAATTGGAATGAGGCGTATGTTGTGTTTGTGTAACACTTGTTTATTATATACGCGAGTTATTCAGAAAGACCGGGTTTATCCCATTCTGAATAACTGATTCGACGGTGTGTCGAGGATGAAGACGATGGTCGAAGACCGGAGGTCTTCACATCGTTTGGATAATTACTGATGATCTTGATTGGGCTGTACACCCAAGAGGAGGGAATCAGTTGGTGATCGTCCAGACGTACTTAGAGATCGATGGATATGCGAGGTACTAAGTGCCTCTGGTTTCGTTCAGACCCAGAACGAACTTGTATGGACTGTGTGTCTCACATTGGATTTTGCTCTGTGTTGATCGATCTCTATTAAATATACATCTGCCTGGTGAAGGGGAATTCATTCCCTTACTTCACCCTTCTTTGAGACGTACGGGATCAGAGGTTGTATATCGATAGACATCAGTCGTATGGTGTGAATTGCCTGTGTGGCATGCCTAAGTGGCAAATGATCAAGGCTTTTGTTGAAAAGCAAAGTCTTGTGGTTGATGATCAAAGCATCGCCTGTGTGGCATAACTTTGTGTAGCGTTAATACGCGAGCCTCACACCCCGGTTGTGAATCAGAAACGGGAGAGGACCTCAGGGAGGACATGCGTTTCTTTCTAGCTAGGGTGGTGTCAGTGACCTACCAGCCATGACATTTATATTATTTTCACCTGTGTGGTTGTTGGATTGCGAGGCGCCTCGGATATATCGGTGACTATGTGGAGCCGATGGAGTCATTTGGCTCATTTACGTCCCATAGGGTGGGGAAACACAGTGTTTAGGCATTTTAATCCACATCGGTGGACCGGCCCTGACAATCCAAGGTGCAGTCACGGCTGTTCCTGAGACATGGTAGGCTAGATTGTCTCGAAGCGGTGGGGACGATCCCTTGCCTCGGATCACAGATGGAAATCCAACTTCCAAATACGACATTTTGCGGTTTTAATTGTAGAACTAGTATGGCGACATGATATATGGTACTCATGCCGTCTATGATTGATACTTATGATTGAAATTGTTTTGACACTATACACTTATAGTAATAATAAAAGATGAAATTTAGCGTATCAAGCATTCTTTGGCTATTATAAGGTAAAACCCTATCCTTCGGCTTGTGTTGCATTGTGTGATGGGACTTGAGTCTTATAATAACTTCATTGTTCTTTATTTAACATTGCGCTGTTGTTTTATGCATTGGTATTCTTGGGGGGAACCCGTTCCGTGTTATACGGCGTGGTCCCTTAATTTACCGAACTTTAAAATAAAGATTAATAACTGTTTTAGTTCTCACACCAGTCACATGACTGACCTGGAGTTTATTGTTTTAACCTAAACTCTGGGTGCCCTTATTTTCCACGGGCAGCTAGTAGTTTTGGTTTTGTAGATTTATATTCACAGGGTCCTGCTACAGCTGGAATGATATTCGGAAAGCTCTGTATCCGTGTATCTTTTTCAGTTGTGTTTGTATTATTTTTCCGCTGCTATGTAATGTATTGTAATCTCTAATATGTATTGAATGTATTTTATTCATTCATACTCTGTATATTCTTGTATTCTGATGGAATTGTTGTAATAAGCAATGAAATGTTCTTTTGTTTGTATTCTGATTTGTCGTGTTCTCAAAACAATCAGGGGTTTCGAACGGTCTTGGTCGGTTTAGCGATCGATTCAGATCGAGCGAAATTCCTTATCGTTACACATTTATTACAACTGTGATTTTTGCGCAGTTGTAAAATTAAAGTTGTAATATGGTATTTTTGTTGTAGTGTTTCTCAGTCTAAGAGACAGGTTTTTATAGTTACAAGTCAAGTTAGAATGTCTGAGGACTATTGAGACAAAGTCTTTAGGGCCAAAGCTCATATTTGTTTTAGGGGAGGAATCGATACCGATCCCTGAGTTTGACTCCTAGGGCCGCACGAGTTTTCCTGTGGGTCTCTCCTGCAATGTTGAGTTGTTATGTAAAGTTTGGGTTGGTATGGACTTGTAGTCTGTGGATTATGATTCTTTGTTTGTTTGAAGTTGTGTATCTTGACTAGGGGTGAGCAAAAAACCGAAATAAAACTGAAATCGAACCGAAACCGATAAAAATCGAACCGAAAAAAAATCGAAACCGAAAAAAGCCGAAACCGAAAATCAAAAAACCGAACCGTATTATATTTCGGTTTCGATTTTAGGTCCAAACCGAATCCAAAAAAACCGAACCGAACCGAATTATAAAATGTTGCACATTTTCTTTTGCTGCATGTTGTTTAGTATTATATAGCGTATACATACTGGCCACTACTTCACTCATTTGTTTTAGCTGAATACATGATTAGTGGTAGACTTATATAAAATGTCCATTTTTTGTTTTTATAGATTCTTGGATGTTTTGAATTGAAGATGAAAGTTGAGGTACCAATATACTATTTTCTAGAATTTCAAGTTGTTGTTGGTTTACTGTAGTGTGGTTCACTAGAGTGCTCCTGCTCATTTCCATTTTTTTGTTTCTTGTCTTCGCTTAGAGCTAGCTAACTTAACTTTGTACTACTTTGGATGACTTACAGTCTATTAGTCTGTACTCTGTACAATGTGTTTCAATACACTTAGTAGAAACAATTTATTTTAATTTCGTTTATGGTTATTTAAATTTATAATATTTTTTGTTTAAAACGGTTTTAAAACCGAAACCGAACTGATAAAAACCGAAACCGAGGTTTTGAAACCGAAACCGAAAACGATGCTTCGGTTACGGTTTCGATTATCGATTTTTAAAACCGATGTTTTTCGGTTTCGGTTTTACCCCAAAACCGTTCTCGAGTGTTGTTCATGTGAGTTAATGTGATCATTGTTGTATAATGCTATTCGTATTTGATCTTTAGGCCATTGAGTTATGATTTTGAGTCGTTTAGCCTTGTAATTGCCGATTTTTACGTCAATTAGAATAGCTTTTGATGGACGTGCCAAAAAGTCGGATTTAAGATGGTCATATTTCAATAATTTAAAAAATTGTTGCGGAGACTTTATTACTTAGCTCTTCACAGAAAAATTAAACATGGTTTTGTGAACACGCTGTATGCTCAAAAGTAGACCAAAACTTGCTCAAATAGCTATTCTTACGTTATGACAAAATTGATTTTCTGTTGTCATTGCGGAAAAGTCATATTCAGATCTATTATTTGATTGTAAACAGTTGAATTTAAAGGTACATATATTATTTACTAGTGTATGGTAAGAGACTTGCTAACGTATTCTTTAGGAATAACGTTGTTTATTATCGTCCTCTTATATACTTCCTGTGTATTCTAAAAGAAGAAGTTGATATAAACGGTAAACAAATATCTCTTTGTAACTTCAATTGAACATGTATGGCTCTGCGGCTGCGAACAGAAGATTTTAATTCCAAACTGCATGAAAGTTCAACGATAAAGACCCGCCGAGATATGCCGGGGATATAACTGCGCTCTATATCCAGTCACAAAATCCGTGTAAAATAATCATGCAAACTGTCTATATAAACAAACTTCCCTCAGGTGAAGTCTTCACAAAAGATCAAAAACCAAATCTTTAAGAAGATGGCATTCTACAGCATGCCTCAAGATGATTTCTTAGCAATCGTAGTTCCCATACTCGTCTACTGGGCTTATTCAGGTATGTACCTAATGCTCGGCTCGCTCGATAGCTACCGCCTTCATTCAAGAACCGACGAAGACGATCTCAACTTAGTCTCCAAGCGCAAAGTCGCCATTGTTGTTCTACGCCAACAGCTCATGCAGGCTACCATGGCCTTCATCCTTTTCAAAGTATGTAAACACACTTGATCATAAAAATCTATAAACTTTTATATGTTAACATGATCTTTTGCATGATACTGTGCTAGCTTACAAGCGGAGATCATAACGCTGTAAAGTCGAGCCCGTCGTTGATGGTGATATGCTACCAGTTCTTGATAGGCATGCTTGTGGTGGACACATGGACATACTTTGTGCACAGGTACATGCACATGAACAAATTCATGTACAAACACGTGCACTCGTGGCATCACAGGCTCGTGGTTCCGTACTCGTTCGGAGCGCAGTACAACCATCCGGCAGAAGGCTTGATTCTGGACACCGTGGGCGGTGCAATAGGGTTTCTGCTGTCGGGAATGAGTGTCCGAACTTCCATTTACTTCTTTTCCTTTTTTGCAATGAAAAGTATCGATGACCACTGCGGGTTGTGGCTGCCTGGTAACCCGTTCCAGGTGTTTTTCTGGAACAATACGGCCTACCACGACGTGCATCATCAGCTCCACGGTCTTAAGTACAACTTTTCTCAGAATTTTTTTATTCATTGGGATAAAATACTGGGGACTCACATGCCTTATACGCTTGAAAAGAGAGATGGTGGCGGGTTTCAAACCAAGCCAGTTAAGAAGAAGTCTTGATGAAATTTAAATAATTCTGTAGTGTAAAGTGTCCTATTTTTTTGGCGTTATAAGTTGGTTTCTGAGTGTGTTTCATGTTATGTTCCTATAAGTGATAATATATGAGTGGAAAAAAAGAACGTTGCATCAAGGCGGACTGGATTTTGTATCTGCTGACTTTCAGCTTTTGGACACGGTGAAGTGATGTTACGTTCTACTAGACGGACTCAATTCTTCTGTGCCCGTCTTCACTCCCGCCAATCAGATCGTCTGATTTCTCTTGTTTTGCAATTAAGTCTCTCAACATTTCAAAGGTTTAAGTGTAAAACAACGGAAATGAGGACAGAACAATTGGGTCTCTATTAACAGTAATGAAAGTGTTTTATACTGTCTGTATTTATGTCTTATTCACAGGGCCGGCCCTGGGCATAGGCGACCTAGGCGGTCGCCTAGGGCCCCGGATCCGGCAGGAGGAGAAGATGGGAGGAGGGGGCCTCAAAGTACTGGGTTTTTGTAAGCAAAGGGATACTGTGTTTCTCTTTCAAGTGTGAAGCTGCATTGACTTGGTGGTAGTGTTGCAAATGTCTACCATGCGACCTAGGTTCAAATCCTGGTGTGCTCAGCTTTGTTTACATTTTGCTATTTTGGAACCTGCCTTCCATCAGTGTACAAAAATTGGGGCCTCCTCATTTTTTTTTGGCCTAGGGCCACGAGCCATCCAGGGCCGGCTCTGCTTATTCAGTGATATCATTTTGTTTATACAAACAATTTAGTACGACATTAGACATCTCTACCTTTATTTCAATGGGGTATAGTAATCTAAAGGATAAACAAGCTACATGAGGCCAACTTTCTATATTTGGTCTAATTGTTTGAACCAAGTAACTGCTTTTTAGGCATTAGTTATGGGAACATAGGAAGTAGTTTTTAGAGTGACAAAGTGAGAATTTATTACTTATAAAAAATTCTATAAACTTTTAAATAAAAACATCATTTTGAATTAAAATGCTTGAAAAAAAATTATGAATAAATGTGCGGATAGTGCCAGCCGGCTTTACCGAGTATTCTAAGATTCGTGTCTTTCTTCTCATATCCAACTTTCAAACCTATCAAAAATATAAATCAGTTTAATGAAGTATTTACAAAATCACTTAGAAGAAGAATTTCTTACAAAACTACTTTTTATCCTTAATAAACAGACTTAAGTCAAAAAGATCAATATACTATTACAAACATATTTAAAAACAAATATGTAACTGAATTTATAGAATTAAGTGACTCTACACTAAATGAGTATGATATTATAAGTGAAATAGATATATTTCATTATCTTACTCGGACAAAAAATGAAAACATAACTTTAAGTCAAAGATTTCTAAAACAATGTCATAAAGAATGGATGAATATCATAGTACAAGAAGAAGAAAGAAGCTAATCTATAGAGTATGATCTCGATATGGATCTTTACCATGATTCGTAAAAAATCTATGTTAAAAAATAGAGACTGTTAGGGATTGCGGAATGGATCGTTAAGGCAAAACAAACACTAGAGGCGAGGTGAATAGTGGTTTTGAGAATTTAATCAAAATTTAAAACTTATGTGAACTGCTGTATGAATCAAACACCACAAACACAATCACAGACACAGATTCAAACAAAACACAAAAATAAACAGAAATAAAAGTGCAGAAAAGGAAATAACACACCAGATTTTATACTGGTTCGGAATTGCTCCTACGTCCAGTCCTACGCAACGCTGAATTGCACGGAGTTTTATTACTATATCAATATCCAATTGCAATCCTCCTTGATTTCACGGCTACAAGAGATACCACCGTTTCCACCCACGCGCTTGATCAAGTATACCTTCCTTGATTTCACGGCTATAAGGGATACCACCGATTACCCGTCTTTGATTTCACGGCTACAAGGGATACCACCGATTCTTTTACAAAGTCCAAACTATTACAAACAGCCTAATAACTCTTCAATAGCACTTGATTCAGACAGTAATGAGTAGAGAGTGTAGAAAGAAGAAAATTAGTGAAAAAAATTGATTCATTTGGCAGAGCGTAGGTGTAGAAATCATAAAAATGAAAAATAATGGTGTAATAAGTGAAAGTGGAGAAGGAGTGATTAAAAGTTCGAATTCAAGCCCTATTTATAGTGTGTGAAAGGTTGCAACGCTTCAGAACCGTCACAATTAGTGAAAAGACACTTCCTTTCAAAATTAAAAAAATGACAGTTATATGTCGGCATAATGTTTTTATTATGTCGACATACACCTAGTGTAAAATTAATTTTTTGAGCATTTTTCAAGTATTTTGATATAAATATAATTCTGGAAATTTTTGAATTAAAAATAGTGTTATAAATTAATATTATAAAGCACGAAATCATATGAAAACATAAATACAAACTATATAAACATATTTATAAAATTATAAAGTTTAAAACTATATAAATATAAAATATTAATATATAAAACTTAAAATCCTTGAGTTTGAAACAAAAGTAAAGTAAGAAAGAAAAATAGAAAAGGTAGAAAATAAAATAGAGAAGATTGAAAATAGAATTTGGAAACAAAATTTGAAAAACAGAATTTGAATTTGAACCTGGAGTGCTATTTAGAGTCTTACATAATCTAGACTCTATAACTACATTAGTCTTGAAATCTTGAATACTCATGAGTCTTGAAATATCTCTGAATTTTGAATCTCTAATATCTTTAAACTGTACAGTCCCCAGTGATATTTCCTGTATATAAATCTTGCATATGTGTGTGTGTGTATATATATATATATATATATATTCTATAGAAAAGTGTTAGTACATATTTTATAATCAATTAATATTGAAATAAGGTTGTTGTCATCAAAACTTCGTTCTCCAACGAAGAATACTAGAACCTGAACGAAAATTTAAAAGACTCTGAAAATAAAATAAAGATAATTGGGTTCCTAATTCATAGTGTGACACCCTTCCCGGAGATCCACCGTAATAAAGAGCATTAATGGGTAATGTCATCTATTAGAGCAGAGAATAAGGCTGGATATGAGTGACTATCCGTAATTTCGCATTAGTCGATTATTTTATACGTTGATTAGGCATATAAATTTTCTTTCTCTTATCTCAAGTAAATCGACATACTCAATACATCTAATATGAAACTATGATGGCTAAGAATCGTATTCAGAACAATCTAAAACTCATCACAGTAAATAGATTATGGAACAAATACATATAGATACAATCACAGAATACAATATATACACATGCTATAATTCAGAATGTTTAAACATGAATCGTACAAAAGAAACTACAAAACTTCAAATGAAAGAATATACAACGACTCGAGTACTTGAATACAACTAGGAAATGAATTCAAAGGATAAAGTTCAAGATGAATCAGCTAACATCGAATCAGCAACAGATTGTAACCTGAAACAACTCGATCTGACCCAAGCGTTAACACACACGGGTTAGTCTAGCTTACGTATTGGTAATAATACAACATGTGAATAAGAAGTATTATAGATATAAATTCCTTTTGACACAAAAAAGAACTATATAAACCCAAGACAACAAATACTTCATGAAATAACCAAGGCCAAGCAGCCTATAAGAATTCAAGATTAATGTTAGACCAAAAAGTGGTTCTAACACCCAAATTGACTAAAATCGAAATAAAATAAGATCAAAAGTGAAATGGAGACACAGAATTTATAGTGGTTCGGCGTTGAAAAGCCTACATCCACTTTATAATCACTTTCCTTGATGATATAGATGAAAGTACAATGAGATATTCACTCAATTTCACTCACTTTTCACGTACATTCAATCAATTATCTCAAAATATATGTTGAATGACGATTTGGATTGTCTGGGAATGTTGGAATTCGGTTCTTGAAAGTGGTTGTACTCTCAAAGTGCCAAGAAGAAGATCCCTTTAATTGTCTCTGGGCGGGGTATTTATAGGTGGAAATTTACTCAGAATCCGATCCGGGTCGAAGCCACGTGTCTTCCATCCCATCGTCCTTGGGCTCGGATGGATTCCAGTGCTGACAGCGCATCAGAGTAGTGGTCATCGTGGGTAGGAAATGGTCATAACCGCTCCGAATATTCAGGCGATCATGGGGTGAAGTGATATGGAATGTGGGTTCGGTTCGGAGGAGCGAGCAGAAGGGGTTCGGATCGGGACATTCGATCCGACCCGAACTGAACTGAAACTGAGTCCTTGTCCATTTTGCTCTGTTCCGTCCCGAACTGGTAGTGGGTAGCCCTCCGATCCGACTGATAGTAGGTAGCCCTCCGATCCGACTGGTAGTAGGTAGCCCTCCGATCCGACTGGTAGTAGGTAGCCCTCCGATCCGGCCTGATAATTTCTGAGAAGAAATGTTCTTCAACACTTGACATCTCGACTTTGTGTTGCCTAGTTCACAAAGTAGGCTAACATTTTGCCCCCTCAAAGGATGCTTCTATTGGAAACGGAGCATGCTTTGATTGTTGTTGCCCAGTGCCTTCCTGGTAATCTTCCTTTTGATTTTCCTTGTGCTTTCATCTTTCTCTTCGAATTTTAGCTTAATTCAAATGCCAAGTTGTCATACGATATTCTGTTCGGTTCGGGCTCCGACCCGAACGGCTTCTTTTCTTTTCCTGTTTCGTATTAGGCTAGCAGGCCAGACTGCGATGCTGGACTCTTGATCCGGTCCGAGCGAGAAAACAGGGCAGGAATACGAGGGGTCAACACTAATACATATATATAAACCTGTCATTCACCTACTTTCTTCTTCCTCTTTCATCATTCTCGTTTTCTAATTTTCATACCGAACCCTAATCCTCAGAGAATCTCGAAATTCTTGCTTCGATTCTTGAAACAAACACATAGGTAGTCTCGAAACTATGAATCCTATCGTTGTAACTGTCTTTAATCAAGATTTTATGGTTAATTCGAGCAAATTGAGCATATTCATCACATGGCTTCGATGTCGTGGTTTCCTCCTTCCTCGCCGTCGTCGCTGCTGGCTCCGCCACCACCTCGAGGCGCTGGGAGGTTGGAAAGGATATATGCTCATTTCCCTATGGAGTTTTGGAAATCAGATCGGGTTCGACTGTGGTTGAGGATGAAGAAGATACAGAACATAGAGGATCGGTCCGGGTGAAGAAGTATGAGGGATGTAGGAGAAGAAAAGGAAATGAGGCTTTCAGTATCGGATTGGGTCGGAGTTAAATGTGAATGAGGGAAGGTGGAGTCTACCTAACCAGGTCGGGTCGGAGTTAAATGTGAGAGAGAAGACGAAGTCTACCTAGCCGGATCGGGTCGGAATGTGGATTAAAGAAGAAGGGGTGTTGGGAATCAAGTCCATCCGATCCGATCCGAACACATAATCCCGAACCGATCCGATTAGATACCACTTCTGACCAAAACAAAGCCTTACCTCCGATCCCATCCAATCATCTATACCCGAACCGATCTGAAGCAGCCTCATCTTAATACACAAGAATCTGTCTAATTTGGCCAAATCAATACTTGACATAATTTCCAACTTCGTGAACAGTTAGGATAGTGCCCTGCGAACATAAATTGACATCAAGAACTGCCTTGAACCTTATTACTTTGCCAGGATTTTGCGTCGCACTTTCGAACGTTAACTTTACGCTTTCTGCATACACTGCTCACACTTTAGTTTATACACATGCACGGGGGGATACGGGCTAATTTACTCTAACTTGTGCTATTGCTTCTTCAATAGTTTTGTGATCATGATATCCAGACGCTCCTCTAGATTAGCAGAGAAGAAGGAGGTCCCAGAGACATCCAACAAAATTACTCTTGAGGACATATCTTCTTCCTCGGATCCAGAATGGGATGACGAGGGCTCAGACTACGAGGTTGAAACTCGCGAAAGCGACAATGTGTCTTCTGAGGGTGGAGTTTCCCTGGGTTGTGAAGAGGAAGGAGGAATTGGCGATGACCGAGCTCCTGATGAATTTGAGTCTGCCATCATACTGGAATCACCTCAAGATTCCGTTGAATCGACGATCGACAATGACAGACTTATCCGAATACGACTAAAGTACGGGATACCCAAAGGGGATACCTTGTTGCCATCAAAATCTGATCGTCCCCACAACCCTCCAGAGGGGTATATGGCAATTACTCGGCTGATGTGCATGGTCGGGGCTATTTCTCCTTTCGTCGTCGATTTTCTAAGACAAATGTGAATTGCCCCCATGCAGCTGCATCCCAATTCCTATGCTTACTTGTACACCTTATATGTAGCGTACCGTGAGATCTTAGGCATAGAGCTCACTTTTGACGACGTTCACTTCTTCTATAACTTCAAGCATCGGACTCGAGAGACTCCTTCTTTCTGTTACTTTGAGTCTGTCCCTAAGAGGAAAATAATTCCAGCACCATTCAGTAGTAAAGCTGGGGACTCCAGGCTGGAATGGTTTTATGTAAAGCGACAGCCAGGGTGTGCTAGGAGGTGGACGAAATCAAGTAAAGCGCTGGTTTTCTAAATCTCGACTCTGTACATTCAAGCCATCACATTAATTCGTTTTTCTTTTTGTTTGCAGTTGATAACCCAAAACAAATATCGGACCAAGTATTCTTTGATCGGATGCACCAGCTCCTTAATGGTGATCAGAAGTTTTTAACTATTGATGAAGTCCTTAAGGACGAATATCTTCATCTTCATGGGTTGCTGTCCATTACCCGTAGCATCGGTCACGGGACGGGTCCATATGTATATATTCCTCCAGTGGACGTAATCCCAGAAACGGGCGAAGGTTCGAGAGCTCCTACAGTGCCTCTTCAGGCTTCACCCTCTCCATCTTCTACTCAAGATGATGAATTGGCTAACATGGCCGAAAAGCATCGTGAAGGGTATACTGTTCCCGAGGATGCCATTTCTCCGGAAAGGTCAACGTCTTCCAAAGAGTCGCCGATTGATGCTTATGAGGGAGATGTCCCTAGTACCGATGACCCACTATTCCAGGGTTTGGGGGATCTCCCCTTACCTGAAACTATTTACACTTCAGAGGATTTTGGGAAGAATCCTTTAGTTTTCACTTCTTCCGAAGAGACCACTCCTGCTAAGGCCAAAGAACCCGCTCGCACTAGTCTATCTTCGGACTCGGGTTTGTCGGGGGGAAAACACCACTTAGGACGCACTTAACACAATAGCACCACAACTCATAGCATCTTTCTCTTTATGAAAATATTGATCCTGAATTTCATTTGTCTTGTTGTGCAGGCACGATGTCCCGATCCTATTATGACATCAGGAAACTCCGCCGCAACATGTCTAATCCGCCCTATGATACTGAGCATGATCGTCGCGAAGATCGCAGTAGGGAGGATAGAAGGCCCTATGATCCTTATCGCTCGCGAACCTCGCGTTCTCGCTCTCCTGTCCGGACAGACCCAGAGCGATATAAAGGTTACCAAGGTCGTCGGGAAGAGGACATGCCGCAATCAAAAGACTCAACCTCTTCTCAAGAAAAGCGCAGTAGGGAGAGGAGTCCGGCAAAAGATACCGAATCACGAAGCAAGCGTAAGGTTCCCGCTAAACGGCCTAGAACGGATAAAGAGGCCATTGAGCCCTCCACGCACAGGGATACTGAGATGACAATTCCCGCCCCTCCACCGCTAGATGCTGAAACTGTAGTTAAGCGGGCGTATCTGGAGGAGCAATTTCTTCAAGGTGGGCAGATGAGGCCAAAGCAAAGATAGATACGGTCGAGAAACAGTATTCAGAAATGTTCAAGTATTCGCGCAGCCTTTCCAGAATCATCCGCACTTTAATCACGAATGCTGACTCAATGCAAAAAACCGCAGAGGACGATGCAAAGGCCTTAAAAAATCTAGGAAAAGACTTGGAGGATACACAGGCCCAGCTTGCTGTTGCTCAACGGGATGCTACTAGCTTCAAACAACAATTTGAAGATCTACAAAAACGCTATCATGATTTGCTTGAGTCCCATACCCAAGAGCGTTCGGAATTGAAAAAACAAGCCGAAGATTCCAAGACAGATGCTGCCAAAACGCGACTTGCTTACGCTGACCTTGAGCGGAAGAATGCCGAGTTAGCGAGGAGGAATGCTGAATTGGAAAAGAAAAACGCTGACTTGGCTTCTAAGCTAGTGGAGGCGGAGAACAGGGCTGCCCTAGCGGAGGGTAACGTCGAATGTGCTATCAAGTCCGCTGAAGAGGCCCGCAAACAACTGTCGGAGGCTGAGGGAGAGGTGTAGGGTTTCGGCGAATTAATGATTGAGTTCTTTGCGCATATCATCCGCCGCCGGAACATTTCTTGGATTGAAGATTATCCATCTACCTTAGTCCAAGTATGGAGTCAGATCGTTGAATGGGAGAAAGAGAAGCTCAAGGTTGATTCCATTGACGAGGACAAGCTGATGGAGAAATATTTACGAGATGATGAACCAGAACGCCTAGTCGAAGGACGCCGACTCATTACTGCTGTTATGGACGAAGAGAGGCGGAAGGCTAAGCAAAAGAACATTCCTGAGGCTGGTTCTTCCTCCACTGCCTCTGCAACTTTTGAAGTAGAGGGATATGATCCTGAAAACCCGGGGATCCCTCGGACATCTCTTTTATCCCCCATACCCGAAACGGCATCGGAGACAGTAGTCACTCCAGCCGAAAAGTCTTCGGAAGGTATCTCTACATTTTCTCCTCAATTCGTCAAAGTTATCTCTACCTTTCGTCACGTAATTGAACAATCGATGAAGAACCCATTATTTTCTCCTGAGTTGATAACTGTTGCTTCTCACTCTGTAGGTATTGAACCGTCCGAAAAGATAGATGTGTCCCAGGGAACCGCCTCTGGAGCAGAGCCTATGGAAAGGGCAAAAGGGGGAAAAGACAAGGCTTCCCCCATAGATTCGGGAGAAAGAAATGAACCGTCTAAGGCTGACACTCCTTATGATGATGAAATGATAGATGCCTTAAAGGATGACGGCGGCAACGGGGGACATGAGGAAGACCCTAAGGTGGCTATAGTCGGGGAGTCGAAAAGCGCCGATGATGTTACCTTAGCTGCACTGAAAGCTGAGCAAGATAAACGCATGCAGCTTAAATCTGAAGACTTAGACCCTGAAAGCCTTAAGCCCCTCGCAGTAGTGGATGCGGGATCAAGGTTAGTTGTTAATCTTTCAACTAGATCTATTACAGAGGAACTTGCTAAAAAGTCTTCTCTTGATTCCAGCGCTCCGCCTTCCGGGAAGAAGCCAACTGATTCCAGCGCTCCGCCTTCCGGGAAGAAGCCAACTGATTCCAGCACTTCAGCTTCAGGGAAGAAAAAGTCAAAGAGCATCTTGACGGAGGCCGAAAAAGAGGCGAAGGATGCGGAGAAGGCTGCTAAGAAGTCCAAGCCTCCGTCGAAGTCTAAATGATGGAGTGTCTTGTGTTATTTTAGCCTTTGATTGACCCAAAATTGTTGCTGCAAGGGTGGCCCTTACACCTTCTTTTTGTCTGTTTTCCTGTACAAATTCATTCGTTTGTAAATAAAAAATAATTCGTTTTCTGCAATGTCTGTTAGTTATCAGTTTTGCACTTATGTATGAATGCATGTCCCACTATAAGTGTGTAATGAAGTTATGGTGGGGGGAAATATGTGTGTACATATATGCCCCCAGTCAATCTTGAAAAAACTATTCAAGATTTAGTCAAGTAGTCTGAATGTCCCCGATTCTCCGACGGGGTCACATTCTCTGTGTCGTTAATGCCTGTCGTTTTTTCTGGCATTTTTTATACTCTCCTGTCTTATACTCAGGTTAGAGTTCTTACTGAGGTGGTCTCTTATCTGGGTGCACCTTCACGCCTCAGAGGACGTCGTCTTCCCGTCCTTTATACTCTCTCTCAATTCTCGAGAGTTAGAGTTAAGAATGTCGTCTTCCCATTCTTTTATGTCTTATCGCACAAACAGTCGTTGTGCTTTTTCTTGCGTATAAACTGTTTTCAACCTTTCAGGTTTTACATCATCTTATATTCCATAATCGTAACGGAATAATAGTTGAAGATATATATATATATATATATATATAATGCAGGAAAGTAAATGACACACGATATTTTTATAGTGGTTCAGCTAAGTCGTAGCCTACATCCACTTTATAGTTCTTTGTTCATATCAACAGACTTTTCTAAGGCAAGTCGTGCCTTTTTACAGAGTTCATAAGAAAAACAGCAAGGAGTACAACATTTTTAATTCAAATATCGCATCAAGTGTTGGGCATTCCATGCCCTAGGCACCTCTTCGCCATCTACGGTCGTTAACTTGAAGGTTCCTGTTTTAAGTTTCCGTTGGATGACAAAGGGTCCTTGCCACTTTGGACCGAGGTGAGGAAGGGATGGAAAGACTCTCTTTAGCACCAAATCTCCCGGTTCAAAAGTCCTAAGACGAACTTTTTTGTCATAATAGCGTGCCATCTGACGTCGATGTCTTGACGCACGCAAGTCTGCTTCATCCCTATTTTCTTCGATTTCATCAAGAGACTCGAGTAAGAGTGCCCGATTCGTCATCGGGTCATAATATGTCACCCTGTGGGAGGGAACTTCAAGCTCTACTGGAATTACTGCTTCTGAACCAAATGAGAGGGAGAAAGGGGTATGACCGGTAGCTGTCTTAAACGTTTTCCGATATGCCCACAAAGCTAAGGGCAATTCATCCACCTATTTTGCCTTTGCGCGTTCTAATCGTTTCTTGAGGATGGATTTTATGACTTTGTTTATTGCTTCTACTTGCCCATTCGACTGCGGATGAGCGACCGCAGTGTACCGTTTGTCGATCTTATATTTCTGGCAGAAATTCCTGAATTCGGCACCATCGAACTGTGTTCTGTTATCAGTTATAATGGTCCTTGGGATCCCAAATCGGCATATAATATTTCAAACCACGAAACTTATCACCTTTCTCGCCGTGATTTTGGTTAAGGGCTCAGCTTCCACCCACTTCGTAAAATAGTCCACAGCAACTATTGCATATTTCGCTCCTCCTTTAGCAATTGGTAGAACTCCGATGATGTCAATTCCCCACATGGAAAACGGCCAAGGGCTCACCATCGATCTGAGTTGGGTCGGTGGTGCTCTGGGGATTTTGGCGAATCTCTGGCACTTGTCGCAGCGTCGTGAATAATCAGCTGCATCTTTATTAATTATGGGCCAGAAATATCCATACCGCAATATCTTTTTCGCTAAAGTCTGACCTCCTGTATGATCTCCACACTCACCTTCGTGTACTTCTCATAGTACACGTTTGATGTCGTTGTGTGCTATACATCGTAACAGGGGCATAGAAAATCCTTGTCTATAAAGAGTATCATCTTGAAGGATGTATCTGGTGGCCTTGCGAACTATAGCCCGTCTCTCACTCTTCTTTGATGGGAGTATCCCATTCTTAAGGAAATTCTTAATTGGGGTCATCCATGACTCCTTCTCCGGTTCTTCTTCGAAAGCGAATTCAATTTCCATCGACTCAAAGCATGGCGATTCCAACGTTTCAATTGGAATTATTTCGGTCTCTTCCGGGTTGTCGGAACTAGCTAGCTTTGCTAGCCTGTCTGCCTTTTGGTTTTCGGCTCTTGGGATATGCGTTATGTTATACCGCTCCAGGTTGCTCAACAGCTTTTCCACTTTCCCGAGGTAGGCGATAAGTCGAGGTCCCCGAGCCACAAACTCCTTTCGCACTTGGCAAACAACTATTTTGGAGTCGCAGAATATGTCCAATGTCTTTACTCCGAGTTCTTTAGCAAGTTTCAGCCCGGCAATCAGGGCTTCATATTCAGAGTCTTTATTAGTCGCTGAAAATTCTAATCGTAGAGCGTAATATAACGACCGTCCCTCAGGAGTAACCAAGACGATTCTAGCTCCGGACCTTCGGTCGTTCTTGGCTCCGTCTGTGTACAGCTTCCATGGATCTAATTTTAACTTGTCCTCTGACTTGACCACTTTGTCATCGATTATTTCCTCCTCTGGGATTGTGAACTCTGCTATAAAGTCAGCCAGAGCTTGCCCCCTGATCGACCTTCGCGGCTGAAAATTTAAATCAAACTGACTTAATTCAATATTCCATTTGATCAAACGCCCCGATGCTTCGGGTCTCTGCAACACCTGCCTCAGAGGCTGGTCAGTGTATATGGTTATTGGGTGAGCTTGGAAATAGTGACGAAGTTTTCGGGAGGCGATTAGGAGGCTGTAAGCGAGCTTCTCAATTCTTGGGTAGTTGCGTTCTGCAGCTGCCAATTTCTTGCTTACATAATATACCGGCCTTTGCACTTTGTCTTCTTCTCGGACCAAGGCTGTGCTAACAGCGTGAGCCGAGACCGCTAAGTAAACAAATAACTCTTCATGATCCACTGGCATTGATAAAATCGGTGGTTTTTCTAGTAATTCCAATAAATTTCGAAAGGCCTCAACACAGTCCGGAGTCCATTCGAAGTTCTTCTTTCCCCTTTTAATCAAGTCCAAAAATGGGACGCATTTGTCCGTTGCTTTGGAGATAAATCTACTCAACGCGGCTACTTTCCCCGCAAGACTTTGGACATCTCTAATTCTCCTCGGTTCTTCAATGTTTCTTATTGCTGCTATTTGGCTAGGATTGATTTCAATCCCTCGAGAGCTCACAATGAAGCCTAGAAACTTTCCCGATGCCACTCCAAATGAGCATTTCAAAGGATTCAACTTCATCCGATACCTTCGTAAGATGCCAAACATTTCTGCCAAGTCTTGTGTATGGCTGGAGGACTGTTTCGATTTGACAAGCATATCATCCACATAAACTTCCATAGTCTTCCCTATTTGGTTATAAAACATCCTGTTCACCAGGCGTTGTTAAGTGGCTCCAGCATTTTTCAATCCGAACGGCATGACCACATAACAATACAACCCCAAATTTGTAATGAAGCTCGTATGTTCTTGATCTGGCACGTGCATAGGAATCTGGTTGTACCCGGAATATGCGTCCATGAAAGAAAGAAGTTCGTGTCCCGCTGTCGAATCTACAAGCTGGTCAATTCTGGGGAGTGGCAAGCTATCTTTCGGGCAAGCTTTGTTCAAGTCTGAAAAATCAATGCAAGTCCGCCATTTTCCGTTTGGCTTCTTTACTAAGACGGGATTCGATATCTAGTCGGGATATGTCGAATATCTAATAAATCCGTTCTGTTTCAGCTTCTCCACTTCTTCTTTCAGAGCTGCCGACCTCTCTGGGCCCAGCACACGTCTCTTTTGCTTTACAGGTGGGTGTTTTGGGTTTATATTTAGTGAATGACTCATGACGGATGGCGATATCCCACACATGTCGGCGTGGGTCCAGGCAAATACGTCCAGGTTTGCCTTCAGGAAGTCAGTTAGTTCTTTGGCTCGATGTGGATCCAACTGGGATCCAATCTTTAAGACTCTTGTTGGATCAGCTTCGTCAATGGGTATGTCCACTGTCGCTTCATTAGGAGTCGCATTTCTAGCCTCTGGTTCTTCATCTTTTCTGGGATCCAGGTCTTCAGGCGTTCCTTTGGGCAACTCCTTCGAGGCTGATCCCTCTAATTGCTATGCCGAACCCTCCCTTGGAGGAGGCGAAGCACCTTTATTTTCAATGTTAAGTCCCTTCATCAACATCTTTAACTCGGCAACATAACAAGCCCGTCCGGAGACTTGATCTCCTCTCACTACTCCTGTTCCGGCTTCAGTTGGGAATTTAAGCAATAAACACCAAGGGGCGATGCAAGCCCTGAACTCTGCAAGGGCAGGCCTTCCCAAAAATGCGTTGTAGGGCGAATCTATGTCCAACACTACGAACTGAAGCATTCGTACTCTCCGGCGTTCCCCTTGCCCCAATGTTACGGGCAATTTTATATACCCCATCGGAGCTGTCGATGCTCCGTTGAAGCCTCGAATCCAACCTTCGCATGGCTTCAAATCTTCAGACTCAAGTTTCATCTGATCGAATGACTTTTTAAACAAAATATTAACAGAGCTTCCATTGTCTACTAACACCTTATGAACCATTGCCGGTCCAATGGTAGTGGTAATGACCAACGGATCGTCAGTGGGTGACTGGATTCCGGTATTATCTCTGCTACGGAATATCACGTCATCAAACATTGTCCTCTACTGTTTCACAGGGGCGACATCTTCCAAATCATCACATTCATCCACATCTACGTGCTTAGCTGCATTAACGTATTGATCCATTGCTCTAAAACTGTGGATCGCTGGGTGGGGTCCACCCACTATGGTGTTGATAACAATTCCCTTGCCTTTCTGCTGTGCTGTAGGCTTGGGAGCAGATTGGATCTGGTTTGGAGCCTGTTCTCCTTGCCCCCTGTCTCTTGGCGCAGCCTTATATTCATCCAATTTTCCTTCCGCAGCAGCTTCTCAATCAAATCTCTCAAATGTCGACATTCATTCGTTGAATGCCCATGAGTTCCATGAAATAGACAAAATTTTCCAGTTGCGATTTCTTTCTCCGTTGAGTCTCGAGGTGGCGGTCTTTTATATTGCAAAACATTGTATGTATCCAAGTAAATGTTCTCCAGAGTGTCGTTCAGCGGTGTATAATTCTCATAAGTCTGGAACCGGGTCTTTTATCAGGATTACCTCCTCTATTCCTATTTCTTCTATTACCGTTCGCGTTACGGTTGTTGTTGTTGCCCCCGTTTCCATTATTGTCGTTTCCTCTCTTGTTTCCGACATTCACCTCAACTTTCCCGGAACTTTCTCCGGACTGCTTCACGGCGACATTACTCTGAACAGTTTCTTTTGAAGCCACTCCAGACTTTCTCTTTCGGTTTGCCCTTGCCTCCTCTCGTCTTAACTGAATATCGGCCTTTTCATAGAATAACTCTCTCGTGGGAGGTGGCTTCCCAGAAAGATAATCTCCAAACTCGGAATCAGGATCGACTCCTTCCATCAAAGCCATCAAGATGGTGGGCTCGTGCGGGTCACTGACTTCTGTCATAGCTAAGTTGAAACGGTCGAGATATGACTTAAAAGACTCTCTCGGCGTCTGCTTAATTCTTGATAATTCAATAACACTCTTAGACTTTCGGGCATGGAGTCGGAACTGATTCATAAAACGTTCGCTCAATTCCCTAAAATTCGATATCGACCGAGGGGGAAGTCGGGTAAACCATAGCAGCGCCACATCTTCTAAATAGATCGGGAAGGCTTTACACTTCACTGCGTCAGGGGCAGCAACAGCATTCATGAGCCATGCGTATCGCATCAAATGTTGTCCTGGATCGGTTCTCCCATTGTACTTGTCCATCTACGGCAGGTTAAAATGTCGAGGAAACTGAAAGTTGAGGATGTTGTCAGTGAAAGGAGTATGGCTTCGCTCAATGCCATAATCCTCATTGGTGTAGTTCCGGCTTTCAGACATGATCTGGCGTACCATAGCCCATACGTCAGCATTGGTCAAGGGCCGTTCAGGCTCCCCGGCTCTGGTATCCGGGTTCCCTCTGGGCTCTTGATCAGGAGACGCCCTCCTTCTGATGTTCGGGTTTCCTCTGGGCTCCTGATCAAGGGACGCCCTTCTTCTTCGAGCCTCTTCTGCTCTGCTTCGTTCCCTACGCTCCCGGTCGATCTCGGGAGGAAGGGGCTGGAGCATTTGTCCCTGAGTGGGATTGGTAAGGTTAGGGTCTCTAGGTAATACATGGGATCCCTGCATCGGTAACAACATAGGCTCTCTCAAGCTTGGATCATTGGGTCCTAGTACCCGTGCAGCGTCCTCGCGGGGCCCCAAAGATCCGAATGTCAGCTGCTCCAAATTCTGAGGTCGTTCGAGCGGCCTTCTTTCACGGGGCCGTTCTTCCTTAGAAGAAGAAGACTGATCCGTTGGTGTGTGATGAACCGAGGATGGAGTTCTCTGTCTGCGGAGTTCGCTAATCTCCCTGCTCATGATTCTCATGTTTTCTTGCATCATGAGATTGGTGCGCTTGTGGATTTTCATAGCCTCCCTAGTACTCTCAAGCATGTCAAGTAGGCGCGAAAAATCTCCTTGAGTAATAGGCGCAGATGGATTGACCTGATCATTGACCCTGGTGGCTGGAGTCGGAGCATTTGGAGGGGCTCGAGTAGAGGTTCCAACATCACCAAGCGATGGATCGGATCGGAGCTGGGCTATCAGGTCGGGTCGGAGCTGGGAGACTTGTTCGGGTCGGAGCTGGGAAGCTTGTTCGGATCGGTGCAGTGCGATTTGTTCGGGTCGGTTCAGGTTGGGGGAGTGCACTGCTTCAGATTCTCCTACTCGGATCGGATCGGAGCTCTCTCCTTGAGTGCGGTTCGGATTTCCAGTATCTGTCTGATCCACTCCCGAGCTCTGCCCACGAGACCTTGTCACAACCGCATTTTGCTGATCTTCACCAACTCCGTTTCCTCGACTGGTTTGAATTTCCTTGCCTTTTCCTTTGGCCATAGTTCTTCAACAATCAACCAACAAATGTTCAAGAGCATCGAAATTTGAGGATTAACATCTTTGAACTCAACGGTCCAAAAAGTAGAACGATAATCCGGAAAAACAGAGAATTCAAATGGTTCTCAGAGAAAGCACCAAAATGTTAGACCAAAAAGTGGTTCTAACACCCAAATTGACTAAAATCGAAATAAAATAAGATCAAAAGTGAAATGGAGACACAAAATTTATAGTGGTTCGGCGTTGAAAAGCCTACGTCCACTTTATAATCACTTTCCTTGATGATATAGATGAAAGTACAATGAGATATTCACTCAATTTCACTCACTTTTCACGTACATTCAATCAATTATCTCAAAATATATGTTGAATGACGATTTGGATTGTCTGGGAATGTTGGAATTCGGTTCTTGAAAGTGGTTGTACTCTCAAAGTGCCAAGAAGAAGATCCCTTTAATTGTCTCTGGGCGGGGTATTTATAGGTGGAAATTTACTCAGAATCCGATCCGGGTCGGAGCCACGTGTCTTCCATCCCATCGTCCTCGGGCTCGGATGGATTCCAGTGCTGACAACGCATCAGAGTAGTGGTCATCGTGGGTAGGAAATGGTCATAACCGCTCCGAATATTCAGGCGATCATGGGGTGAAGTGATATGGAATGTGGGTTCGGTTCGGAGGAGCGAGCAGAAGGGGTTCGGATCGGGACATTCGATCCGACCCGAACTGAACTGAAACTGAGTCCTTGTCCATTTTGCTCTGTTCCGTCCCGAACTGGTAGTGGGTAGCCCTCCGATCCGACTGATAGTAGGTAGCCCTCCGATCCGACTGGTAGTAGGTAGCCCTCCGATCCGACTGGTAGTAGGTAGCCCTCCGATCCGGCCCGATAATTTCTGAGAAGAAATGTTCTTCAACACTTGACATCTCGACTTTGTGTTGCCTAGTTCACATAGTAGGCTAACAATTAACATAAATGATCGTCATGCGAGATTTATCTCCATCAAAAGGTGCTAAGCTTTAAGCTAAGCACTAAAGTATAACCTTAAGAGATAACTTCAAAACTCCAACAAAACAACATATAAACTCGTATAAGAATTTATTTAACCAAAAGTAATCATTATGTCTAAAAGAAGCACAAATTAGCTCTAAGGCTATAATTGGTTTCAGTTTCAACAAACCTATCGTAAATAGGACCCAAAGTACCAAATGACAATAACCCAACAAGTCATTATAATAGGGGTCCAAAACCACGAAGTCAACAATATCAACGAAATATCAATTTGGATTCAAGACATCAAAGTTATCTATGATCGTAAGATCAAATCATCAAAATACCAATATTTGAATCTAAAACAACAAAGTCCATCAATAACAGTAATTTGGATCCCAATTGTCATAGTATTGCACGTGAAAATAAGCTCCCCCCAAGCTTTGCCAAGTACGATACACGCATCTATTACTACGATCTATCTCGATCGAGTATAACCATCGGATGACCCATCTTGGTTTAATGTCTTTATTACGACCCACCTTGGTCGAGTATGACTTCACCACGACATGCCTTAGTCGGGTGTACTTGGCAACTTTGGCCAAGAGAATACGTATACGAAACTCCTTCCCCTCCCCAAGTCCAATTTCCCTCTGAAGCAAGTACTAGCATACCAACAACCATCAATATATGTTATAGACTCACAGTCAGTAACCCAAGTATTGGTAACGTGTGTCCCATATCACACGTTCTCATTACTGGTTCACTACTCGCTAGTCAGTCCACAATGGAAATCGTTAGAAACATCAAGTCAGCGGAAATATCAAATCGTCGGCTTCAATTAGACAAGTCTTTAATTAACCAATAAAATATACCTTCGTGTCACATACCACAAGGTTTACAATATCATTTAATCACAATCACGCCTTCTCGAAGGGTGTGAAAATGTGTATTTAATACACGAAAAATACTTGGTTTAGCGTAAATGAGATTATAAAATGATTTCGAAGCCAATTGGATTTATGCTTTAAAATCCTTTATTATTCCGGAAATATATAATATTACCTTGAGATGATTTATCTTTAAAACTCAAAACATGGAAATTCAGTTTGTCTCGAAGCTATAAGGAAAATTATAAACTTATAGTTAAATATAAAACCATTTCTAAAGCGTGCAAGTGTGTCAAAACTCATCAAAATCAAACATGAAATATAACTCCAAAATCATCATAAACTATTAAATATGGAGTATGGATTGAATATAGTGTAGACTTACATTGTTAGCAATGAAATCACAGCGAAAACTTCACTAAACCAGCTTAGAAATCCATTAAAAAGCAACTTAAAGAAGATGGGTATAGAATCATACAATCAGCAAGTAGCAGGAATCACCTACGCAAGATTATACTACATGGGTCAACCCATGTGTCGACTCATACATGGGTTGCATCGACTCGTAGGCCGACACATCCACTGCCTATGTCGACCCAATTCACGGGAATTCTCCAGGCACGAAACTGTGCCCGATTGCAACTTCGACAATAATTTCCAGACAGCAATACTAGCCAAAATGACCTAAAATTTTACAAACAAGTAAACAAGAAATTCAACTATGGATTACAACAAGATTGACCTATTTTCGTCAAGGCATCACAGAGTAGAACTTTTGAGTTGTTTTACAAATAGAGACACAGTATGAAAAAAATCAAATATTTTACAACAAACAACATACAAATACAATCCCAAATGAAAACATTGTAAACTAGAAATGTGAGATTCCACTCACTTTGAATGCAAGAAACAACAAGTATTGTGGTGATTTGAAGCAATTAGAAGCTTTTGTGGTAGCTTGAATATCTACAGAAGGGGTTATAATAACTACAAGACACACAATATATAGCAACCGAGGGGGCAACATCCGCCATCGGCACCCTGTAACGGCTTCCAACGGAATCTAAATTCTGGAATTTTCTTTACGTAATTAAAAAAATCGTTGCAAGCCGTTGGTAGTCATTGCTTAGTCGAGCAAAAATTTACCGACCTACTTTCTTCCTCCTACATTTCATTTTCTCCCCAATTTTTTCCAATTTCTCCATTTCCTTCCTCCCCATTTCTGAAATCGGCCACCGCCACCACCATAGCCACCGCTACTCTCTCTAATGCATTCAAGGCTCTCTCCTCCTCGCTAGGCTCCGGTTCATCCCCAGTTTTCAAGGAATAAAGCCCAAATTTTATTTAATACCATAGGTTTGCTAATTTAAGCTTAATTTATTTTTTAGATTATATGTTTGTATGTGTAGTGTTGTTAATATGTGCATACACAAGTTGAATTAAATATGTTGCTAATCTAGTGTTAATTAGTTTATGTTGTATGTATATGTGTATATATAGTGTTGTTAATTAATCTATGTATAGGTGGAATTAATTAAGGCCCAATTCATCGAAAACGATATTTAATTTATCGAAAACGTTTAGCAAAAATGGAAATAATTAATTTTATGTTTTATAAAAATTTATCGAAAACGATATTTAATTTTATATATAACGTACGGTTAGCTCGATTGAATATTGAAAATATACGTATATGTGATAAAATTCATATACGTACAATTAGAGATTGAAGAGCCCCAATCGTAATATATTATATTCATAAAGCCTTAGAGAGTTTTCGGTCTGTCTGACAAGTATTGTATATGACTGTTATGTGAATGTTCGTTTTGTTAACAAAACAAACATTTATATTCATCATATACAATATTTGTTGGATTTTTCCTTGTATTGGACAAGTTACTAACACAATAACAAAATTGAATCTCGCAAATCATTTCATTTTAAACCACTATGCCATAAACGGCCTAATGCAATAGAAAAAAAACTGTTGGCACAAGCCCAAAAAATGTTGGCATAGGTCTTTGGTAACATTTTTCGAGTAATGCAATTTTCACTGTTGCAACAAACCTCAAAGCAGCATTACGACTATTTACGGCAACATAACAAATATTGTTACAATAGACCCCTATTTAGGTCTATAGCAACATCTTTAGGTGTCTGTAGCAACATTCCAAAAATGTTGCTATGGATATTAACTTAATTAATATATCTTATGGGACCTATAATGTGGGGCCCACTGAGTCCATGACCCAATCTAATCTCATCCCTACTGCAACACCTTGTATGACTATTGCAACATTTATAACCCAGTGGGAACACTATACTAAAACTACTGCAACACTACACTAAAGCTACTACAACATCATTGTAACGAACATGAATTTTCGACCTTGAGAATCGACATAAACACCATGTCGATTATTCAAGTATCGGAAATACTAGATCATTAATAGAAAGAAGATAAAGGGCGAGAAATAGAAAGATAGAAAATTAGAATAGAAGAAGAAGAAGACACAATAGAGTAAATAAGAATCTCACAGCGAAATGAATAAAGAATATTATATAACATAACTTTGAAAAACAAAACCATACTTGAACTTACATGTATCATCCGATCACACAAATATCACAGCAGAAATAACTACATATATATATATATATATATCTAACACTGAAGTCTCCTGCTCCAAGCCCCTTTAATGATATTTGTAAAATCCTGATTGCTTGACTGCCCGTAAAAATTTGGGCACCCAAGAGTTTAGGGAAAACAAAAACAAAACAAACTCTGGGTCAGTTATGTGACTAGTGTGAGTAAACTCTAATCACTTGATTTAGATTTTAAACTCCTTTTATAAAAAATGGTAAACATAAGGCCGATCCACACATAAACACAGACGGTTTTTACCTTATGATAACCCAATATATTTCTTAAGATCAATATCTTCTGATATTATAGTAATGTCTAAATCAAGTAAATAGCAATCTAGCAAAACGATTTCACCTCACGCTTTACATATATAATATACAGTCAAAAACCACGGGCTCTTATTGGGTAATGAATTTCCAACTATGACAAGGTATGGAGTCACCTTCTGATCAGTGTACTCTAGAAGCGATACACTAGAGTTTAATAAGAACATCTTGTAACTCGGCCACACATGACCGACCATTCATTTCGCTTGAATGTTCCGAATAAATTATCACCTTACGGTTGGTATACCAATATAATCATTCTCAGGAGACACCGAAGCGAAAGAAGTAGCAAATATGAATATTCTCCAAATGGTGACAATATACCCTAATTGGGTGCGACCCACTTAGCCATGCTACCTACCCGATTTTTGTCATTTTCCAGTTTATGAGGCTTGAGGTTATAACGTACTATAATACAGATCACATCTATAATTATTTGAATGCCACATCGTCATACCCGCCAAATCATAAATTAATTTCCCCAAAAATATCACAGGTATAAAGCTAAGAGAAACGAGTTTCTCCGCCACCAATACGTTTGAAGAGATCAACTTACGTGATCTATTAGATATATTCTGTCAGACATACGTCCATACATGTTGTCCTTGGACTGGACAACCCGAAGGCACTATTCGGTAAATCCATCTTAGGCAATTTCTACCTAGGATTGCCAGAACAACCCTTCCACAAACTCCGTCTTTAATTATCTTCATCACATTTGATTCGTAATGCTAATTCACATATGGAGTGGTTTTCAGATAATAAATCTGATCCCGGTCCCTCTGTATTGACAACGGAAAGAGGGTCAAACACTTTGATAGTCAGTTATTTAACTACCAAAGAAAAATATACATACAAACAACGGTCGTATTTCCAAATGGAAATCTTACTGATCAATCATCAATCTACACTAATCCCCTTTAATTTAATCTATCATTAAATTATCCATTTCCCAATTTCCTTTCAATATCTTTACTTAAATATTCCTTCAATTCGTTTATCCTCTCATGATTTCTTGGAAAAACGCTTCCATATATTCACAACTCCTTATTTCTCGTATTTCGAAAATATACGTTATTTTTGGAAATTATTTCTGTTTCTTATCCACTCATCACTATCATTCAACGTCCATTAGTTCCTAACCGTAAACTAGTAAGAGAACAACTCCCTAAGTATCAATCCCGAAGGCTGAAACCAACATCAGATCGATACATAGAAAGCCACTCAACCTAACTAATCTCTAGTTAGTTTCTAATTTCCATACTTCCATTTCTATTTGCAAACCGTTTGCTTTTAAACCATTTTTCACTATAAAATGTGAATATCATTTCTATACTAAAACCTAGACTCGTTTTATCAAATCAATCTTGATTTGTATTTGAAAATATCATTACTGGTTTAAATCCATTCATCGAGTTATTTTATAATTTCACAATTTTATTCCACTGCATACTCTCCATTCACAAGTGTACTTCTTGATAATTTTATCAAGTTTATAACTTCATCTCGATTTCAAAATCGATTTAAATTATTTGTTTCAAATCAAATATTAACTATGTTTTCAAATTCTAAATTATTTAATATATAATTTCTAAAAATATATTTATTTATAAATATTTGACAAAGTCGAATTCTAATTTTACATCCTTATGTGTTTATTTAAATCCTGCTTACATTTCGAACATCGAAAAATCTCATCGTTTTCTTTGGAAATCAATTCTTCATTTCCTTTTTAAATTCATTCTTGGATTTACCATCCAAGGTTATTATTTAATAATAATTATTCCATTTCATTTTCAAAATATTATCTATAAATTTAATTACTTGTTTTACTAAAACAAGTTATCTAGCATACTCGAACTTCAGTTTTTATTTTAAAAATAGAATTTCCCTTTTTAAAATCCCAGTTTCTTTACCAATATATTCAAATATATTTTTCGGTATTTTAATACTAAGTCAATGTTGTTCAAACATCCCAATCACACTATAATCAATACCAGATTATTTGTCACATTATATAATGTAATATATAAAAAAACAACAATATAATTTGTTGAGGAATCCAGTTGGATCCCTCCAACCTGTTTCCTTGCATCCACATATGTTAATCAACAATAATAACATTATTTCGTATCAATATGAAATATCATAATGAACAGATTCGGTATTTAATCAATGATTTATATATATAACTATATATATTATTTTAACCAATTAATTAGCAAATCAACCAAACAACCATCACACATAGCATTCAATCATTTTTACCAATATTTAATAACGTTTATAAAATTATAAAACTGGATAGAGTTAGTAGGTTTACTTACATTGGTCGTTAATTATTGTAACACCCCACCTCCATTAAGGTCACTCACAAAGGGAATGCATTAAATTTAGTGGGGGTCATAAGAGTATAGAACAGATAAAATTACAAAACAGACAAATTTAAGCAGCATAAAACAATTAGAACTTTTATTCCATAGTAGCATAATAGGATAAACTTTCATAAGTGTTGTTTCAAACATCAACACCAAAACATCAAAACCCATTACATCAAATATCTGTCTTGTTTCTCAAAAGAAGCATAATACAAAATAACATAACATAATTCCCCAATTAAGCAGTAGCCAGCCATAGCAGTAATGCAAAGAGTCCAAAGCAATACATCACAATCTTCAAGATTGAAAAGAATCTGAACCAAGCGGTGGTATTCCTTCCCTGTGGACTTGGGGGGGGACGAAAGAAAAAAGGCAAAACAAAAACAGAGTCAGACATAAAGCCTGGTAAGTCCAGTGACTTTCAGCATGTAAACAGGTAAAGGTATCATGACATGAATAAACTGGATACAAGACATAACCATGATAATAAGCATCGCAAGATAACAAGATAAGCATAAGATAAGACTAGAACATGATAAGGTATTGTACTGATTCCTAATTTCTCTGCACCACCTAACTAGTGTTCAACTAATGTCATTTGTTACAAAACAAGATAAGTGATCCCCATTTCCCACATGATAGTTTTATAGGTACATATCTCATTATGCGGGTCCCACCTCATATTGACAGTTTACTTGTCCCCACCGTACCTATCTTAATTGGTCGGCTCCTACTCATAACGTTCTGCATGTGTTTGTATCAACCCGGCCCCTACTTGTAGATACCTGTGTTTGTTCCACTATAGGGTGTATCATTTCCTAGGGTGGGAACCCGATACAGTTCTAGAGGGCACAACTTTATACCTATTTGGTACTCAGTGTCCAAATTTTCCCATGCCAGAATTACGTGCACGCCCGTAATCCATCGGAACCTGCACCGCCGTACCACCTACCGCTATTTTGACCACTTATAATCAGCCCAGTAATCGTTCCGCACCCTGCCTAGCTCAGGGTCCCGTTGATACCTAATGTGGGTTACTGCTGAAAAGGGTCCCGCTACTAGGGTTTTCCTAGGGTCTATTCGTATACCCCCCATATTGGTTAAGTGTCATTAATCAATCAATTCAAGTTTACTTAACCCACCCATTCATCATGTTATATTGGTTAAGTGTCATTAATCCAGTCGAGTTACTTAACCCACCCACTTGTCATGTCATATTGGTTAAGTATTGCATGTTGACTTAACCCTACCATACTTAACATGTTTGTTTAGCATTAATTATTTATTAATGCATCAACCTCTCACATTGGACTTATTTGCGATAGCTGGATTGTGTCGGGCGGTTCTGGGCAGTTTTACACCGCAAACCAATTCCAACCTCGGGTTCAAGCATTCAATGCGCTAACCTCTCACATTAGACTTGTTTGCGGTTGCTGGATGTGCCGGGCGGTTCCGGGCAGTCTTACACCACAAACTCATTCTAACCTCGTGTTAGGCATTATTACCCATCTAATCTTCACCTTTGACCTCTCACATTAGATTGTTGTCGTTGCAGTTGCTGGATGTGCCGGGCGGTTCCGGGCAACCTTATACCACAACTCAAATCTAACCTCGTGTCTTAGGCGGCCATTAGATTTAATTAAATTATATACTTGCCAATTATGTCCAAATTCCAATTTTTACATGCCAATTATCGTATGCCCAATTATTGATTTACATGCCAATTTACATATGCCCAATTATTGATTTACATGCCAATTTATATGTGCCCAAATATTGATTTACATGCCAATTTACATATGCCCAAATATTGATTTACATGCCAATTTACCCAAACTTGCAATAATAATAATACCCCATATCCATAACAAATTATGCCCAATAATTCCATCAAACATGTTATGCCCATAAATTCACCCAAATAGGCAATACCCAATGTTCCCCGTATTCCAAACGTTCGTATTTCGCGATTTCAACCTAGGTTCGAAGTTAACCCAGGTTCAATAAAAGAAAATAAATAGAGGGAGGTAGAAGTTGCATAAAATAAGAACAGAGAGAAAATAGGCATGAAAATATCATCATAGGCATGAAGGCTAAGACTTGATAAGAACATCATCATGAACATGAAAAACTGATGTACAACAAGATAAACTGATGATGATAATAGCATCATGAGAATAAGAATAGAAGCAAAAGAACAACTTAGAATCAGGCATAGTCTCAATTTCATCTTATTACATGTCAAGACTACATTTAGGTGTTCAAATCTAAAAATAACTGAGCTTACAGCGTTTGGATAAGAAAAGATAATTGAATTGCTTGTTGTTGTTGAAGAACTCTAACTTGATATTGATTAATCCTCTAGGTTGATGAAGAACTTTTGATTTGATTTAGGTTTTAGTGGCGACTAGGTTTAGATGAGAGTTTGGCGGCATGGAGGCGCCATGAGAGTGAATAATAGAATTAGGGTTTAGGTTTGGATATGTATTTATAGGTGTGTTAGGCAAACTATAGCCTTTAGATTAGCATAGGAGTCATCAGAGCCATCTAAACCAAAGAGACATGTCACCCAGCCAACCACAGTGCGACACATAAGCCATAAAACACAAAATTTCGTCACAGACCATTCTAGGCCGACGGGTTTGATTCCAAACACCCTGAGTTGACCCTGGGGTCGACCCAGTGGGACTCGGATTGACACATAAAATTGGTCGGTTTGGCGTTTTTCCTTCCCGCTTCCGCTGTTTTGAATTTTTTTCTTGAATTTTAGGTTGATTTTTATTTTATTAATATATATATACATATATTTCCCTTATATGTATACAAACTTCCAAGGTCCATAACTTTCTCATACATTATCCATTTAATGCAAATTTTGGGTCCATCTTGACCAGAATTTTGAGACGAACGCAGTGGTATAGTGTGTTTTACTTAATTCTCACTTTTGAAATTAAGTATTCTTTTAATTCGTCTGTTAATATTCATAAAAAAATATGGGGTGTTACATTCTCCCCTCCTTAAAGGATTTCGTCCCCGAAATCTCTAAGTTAAGAAGAATGCATCTACCATCTAACATCCATCTACTCAACCATCATTCACAAGCATCCATTGTCCTTAAAAAAGATTTCTAATGCTATATGAACATATGCAAAAGTGTGCGTGTATATGTTCCTTATCTAATGCAAAATCAGGCGGTCTACTGATTCAGTTGACCTCCTTAATGCGAATTATGTTAGTGCCATGAGTCCAATTATATATGCAATTATTCCTAATGTAATTCATAACCTCTACGTGAGTGCACAATCATTCATCCATATGCAACATTCATATGATAACACGTCCAATTTCAATCTTATCCATAGCCATACATATATATATATATGCATATGCAATGTAAAAGTGACTTGATAAGATCTAGTGCCTAAGGTGTGTGTGTAAATGCATCCACAAGAAACCACTTGCATCCACTTGCATCCACCAAACATAACATGCCTCAAACACATGTTTACAATCGTAGGATATTCCTAGATAAAGGTCGATGATATAATCAAGAGGACGTCCTAAACGATAGAACAAGTATAAACAAAGCGGTAGAAAAAGGGGAAATTAAGAACATACCCTCAAAGAGAAAAGGATACAACGTACGCATCTTAGCTTCCATCTCCCAAGTAGCGTCTCCTTCATCACTTCCCCATTGTAATTTGACTAGCTTGACTTCTTTGTTGTGTAACCTCTTGACCTCCGATCCAAGGATGCACGTAGGGGCTCGTCTAATCGTGACATCTTGCTCTACTTCAACTTCCTCAAGTATGCTCGGCTCCACCACTTCCGCGGTGTCATGTAAGCACTTCCTCAAATGTGATACGTGAAACACATTATGTACACAACTAAACTTCTCGAGCAACTCTACTCTGTAGGCCATCTGTCCAACTCTCTCTGTAATAGGAAACGGTCCAACGAATCTCGGTGCTAGCTTCCCTACCGACCCAAAGCGAACAAAATTCCTTAACGGTGATACTTTAACAAGGACCATGTCTCCAACACTAAACTCAAGGTCGGTCCTTCTCCTATCAGCATACGACTTTTGCCTATCTTGTGCGGTCTACATATGTCTTCGAATTAGATCCACTTTCTCCGAAGTCTCTCTAATCATATCTAGCCCAAGTACTAGCTTATCTGTGGATTCCCACCAACAAGTTGGTGATCTACATGTCCGTCTATACAAAACTTCAAAAGGTGCCATGCCAATGCTATACTGGTAGCTGTTATTATACTCAAACTCTACTAGTGGAAGGTGGTCCTCCCATGTCCCGCCAAAGTCCAAGATACAAATCCTCAAAAAGTCTTCTAGAATCCGATTCACCCTCTCGGTTTGGCCGTCCGTCTGAGGATGATACGCCGTGCTCAAGCATAACTGAGTCCCTTTGGCTTCTTGCAAACTTTTACAAAAGTCACTAGAAAAGATAGGATCACGATCGCTTACTATGCTAGAAGTTACCCCATGCAAACGAACTATCTCCCTAACATAAATAGGTGCTAACGATGATGTGGTCCTCTTTCTCTTGACAGGAATGAAGTGAGCACTCTTCGTAATTCTGTCCACTATCACCCAAATACTAGTATTGCCTCTCCTAGACCTAGGCAACCCATCGATAAAGTCAATCGAGATACTCTCCCATTTCCATTGCGGAACCTCTAGAGGATGAAGCAGTCCACCAGGCTTTTTCTGCTCAACCTTTACTTGCTGACATACCAAGCATTTAGAAACGAACTCAGCCACGTCCTTCTTCATTCCGGCCCAAAAGAAACCTCGCTTCATGTCTTTGTACATCTTGTCACCACCGGGATGTATGATCATCTTAGAATGATGGGCTTCCTCAAGAACTGTCCTCCTCAAGTTCTCGTCTTGTGGTACACAAAGTCTCCCGTCCCTATGTAACCAACCCTTGTCATCTAGGGTATACCTACCAAGATGGCTCGAAGACTCCCCTCCTATGAGCTTTTCTACTAGCTCAAGCAACTGTGGGTTATCTCGCTGGGCCTCTCCAATCCGTCCCAAAAGTGTAGGTCTCACCTCTAAGGATGCTGAAAAACCGGTCACATAATCGACAGAGGGTCTAAAGTCAAAGGCCGCTATGTACTCTAAGCTCTGCCTCTCCACAAACATAGGACTCAAAGTCAACTTCTTCCTACTCAAGGCGTCAGCTACAATGTTACCCTTTCCAGGGGTATATGCGATCTCAAAATCGTAGGATGCTAAGAACTCCATCCACCTTTGTTGCCTCAAGTTAAGATCTTCTACGAGAAAAGGTACTTCAACGATTTATGGTCAGTATACAATTCAAACTTCTCACCTAGGAGATAATGGCGCCAAGACTTAAGCGCAAGAACGATGGAAGCTAACTCTAGATTGTGGGTTGGGTAGTTTTTCTCATGTACTTTCAACTGTCTTCCACCATAAGCTACTACCTTCCCTTCTTGCATCAAGATAGCGCCTAGTCCCGTACCGCATGCATCTGTGTATACTGTAAACATTTTACTCCCGTATGGCAATGTCAACACTGGGGCTGTTGTAAGAGCCCTTTTCAATCGATGGAAAGCAATGTCACAATCAATGTCCCAAGCACCTATGTTGCATTCTTTGGGAACTTCCAATCTTGCACCGCAACTACTTTTGCGGGGTCTACAGCTATCCCGTCTTTGGACACCACATGTCCTAGAAACCTTACTTCTTCTCTCCAAAAGTGACATTTGGAGAACTTCGCTTTAAGATGATGTGCTCGAAGGGTATCCATGACTGCCCTCAAATGCAAAGTATGTTCTTCCTCGTTCTTTGAGAAAATCAAGATGTCGTCCATGAAGACTACCACAAACTTATTAAGGAACTCCCTAAACACCCTACTCATCAAGTCAACAAAATAGGTGGGTGCATTCATCAAACCAAAAGGCATGACGATCCATTCAAAGAAACTGTCAGGGGTCCTAAAAGCAGTCTTATCTATACTGTCCTCAGCCACTCTTAGCTGATGAAAACCCGTAGCCAAATCTAGTTGTGATAAAACAGACGCACCTACAAGCTGGTCAAACAAATCATCTATTCGTGGAAGTGGGTGCCAATTTTTCTTAGTCAGCTTGTTTAACTCTCTATAATCTACACATAAGCGAAGTGAACCATCCGCCTTAATAGCGAATACTACTGGAGCACCCCATTCAGAAATACTTCGCCTAATAAACCCCTTCTCAAGCAACTCTTTAACTTATTTACTAAGCTCCTTCCTTTCCTAGGAGCCATGTGTCGTACGGGTAAAGCAACTGGTTTGGCATTATCAACCAAGTATATGCGGAAATCTATTTCACGTTTTAGGGGTAAACACTTCACCTCATTAAAGACATCGGGATACTCACGGACTACTAGAACAGATTGCAAATTATCAACAGATGCATCAAGAGATTCTAGGTAACTAAGCATGACAGAACCCTTGGGGTTACACGAGATTTCGAGGGTATTACCGAGACAAGTCAAAGGTCTAACTACCCTCCTTTCACAATCGAGAATGGCATCATTTCTAGATAACAAATCCGTCCCTTGAATCGACCCATAGCCCATGAAACCAAGAACATATGCATTACATCGAAAATCAACACTAAGTATGGATATTCCCAAATCCAAGCTAATCAAAGATAAATGAGCCGAACCCCCAATTGGATTTGAGAAAACAATGGGATCCTCTACCAACATGTACTAAGGTGCAGAGACTCTACTATAGAAGCGGATATAAAAGAATGTGATGCGCCAGAATCCAAAAGAGTGCGTACAGGATGATCAGCAAGAAAAACTAAACTTTCAACTGAAAATTTCTACCTCTCTCTTTAGTGGGTGCCATGAGAGCATGAACTTGCCCTCCAGAAGGTCCTGACCTTTGCCCTTTCTTCTTTGGGCAATCCTTAACCACATGTCTTGTCTCGCCACAATGGAAACAACCACCCTTCTTCCTCTTCTTCTTTATACAGTCTTTAGCGATGTGGCCAATGATACCACAATAATTACACTTCCTCTTGTCACGTGGCTTGTTGTTCTTTCCACCCTTCTTATTGTCCACCTTCTTGTTTTGAGGTTCATCCTTCTTCACTTCTTCCTTCCCACCCTTATCTTCTTCATGTAATAGCTCCATCTCGACCAATCTCTCAAAAGTTGCGCCCATTGGAATATGGGACATAGCTAGACCATGCAATGGTTCATTCAAGCCTCTAGCAAAACGTAAAGCTTTCTTGTGAGGTGTATCTACCAACTCCAACCCAAATCTTGCAAGCAAATTGAATATATTGACGTATTCGTTGACAAACATACTCCCTTGTTTGAGTGCTAGAAACTTATCCATCTGTAGGCTTTGTTCAGCTGGCGAGAGGAACTTCATCTCAAACCTCTGCCTAAAGTCCACCCAAGTCTCAATAGGTTGCTCAGCACTAGTAAATTCCCACAAGTAAGAGGCTTCTTCCTTCATTAGCCAAGCAGCCAATTGTATCTTCCTCCTATCATCCACTTCAAAGATAACAAACAACACTTTTGTTCCCTTGAGCCAGTTCCGTGCTTCAATAAATTTCTCAGTACCTTTAAAGATCTTTCCGCCCATAGCATGGAAGTCCTTACAAATCTTAGCAAAAGCATCTACGCGAGGAGCGACGGCAGCTAGGGGAGGAGGAGGAATATTGGCTGGGCCCGCGGCAGTGACCCTAGCCTCTAGGTATCGTCCGAACCAAGCGGATATCGGAACACTCTCAGGTATCTTGTGTTCCCCAGACATGCTGAAAAGAAAAAGAAAGGATTCAAAACAAAGAAAAGAAGGATAGTGCATATGGCTTTGGGGAATATGCCTTTTTTAAAATAAAAATACTTTTCCTTGAAAGTGCTTCTTTAAATCATGGTTTTGAAAATATTTTCTTTAAAATATGCATTTGAAAATAGTTTTCGAAATCTTTTGTCCGTTCTGGTAACCTTCAGCTCTGATACCACGTGTAACACCCCTCCTCCATTAAGGTCACTCACAAAGGGAATGCATCAACTTTAGTGGAGGTCATAAGAGTATAAAACAGATAAAATTACAAAATAGACAAATTTAAGCAGTGGAAAACAATTAGAACTTTTATTCCATAGTAACGTAATAGGATAAACTTTCATAAGGGTTGTTTCAAACATCAACACCAAAACATCAAAACTCATTACATCAAATATCTGTCTTGTTTCTCAAAAGAAGCATAATACAAAATAACATAACATAATTCCCCAATTAAGCAGTAGCCAGCCATAGCAGTAAAGCAAAGAGTCCAAAGCAATACATCACAATCTTCGAGCTTGAAAAGAATCTGAACTAAGCGGTGGTATTCCCTCCCTATGGACCTTGGGGGGGATGAAAGAAAGAAGGCGAAACAAAAACAGAGTCAGACATAAAGCCTGGTAAGTCCAGTGACTTTCAGCATGTAAACAGGTAAAGGTATCATGACATGAATAAACTGGATACAAGACATAACCATGATAATAAGCATCGCAAGATAACGAGATAAGCATAAGATAAGACTAGAACATGATAAGGTATCGTGCTGGTTCCTAATTTCTCTGCACCACCTAACCAGTGTTCAACTAATGCCATTTGTTACAAAACAAGATAAGTGATCCCCATTTCCCACATGATAGTTTTATAGGTACATATCTCATGATGAGGGTCCCGCCTCATATTGACAGTTTACCTATCCACACCGTACCTATCTTAATTGATCAACTCCTACTCATAACGTTACGCATGTATTTGTATCAACATGGCCCCTACTTGTAGATACCTGTGTTGGTCCCACCATAGGGTGTATCATTTCCTAGGGTGGCAACTCGATACAGTTCCAGAGTGCACAGCTTTATACCTACTGGTACTCAATGTCTAAATTTTCCCATGCCGGAATTACATGCACGCCTGTAATCCGTCGGAACCTACACCGTCGTACGCCCTGCCGCTATTTTGACCACTTATAATCAGCCCAGTAATCGTGCCCCACCCTGCCTAGCTCAGGGTCCCATTGATACCTAATGTGGGTTACTGCTGAAAAGGGTTCCTCTACTAGGGCTTTCCTAGGGTCTATCCGTATACTCCTCATATTGGTTAAGTGTCATCAATCAATCAATTCAAGTTTACTTAACCCACCCATTCATCAAGTTATATTGGTTAAGTGTCATTAATCCAATCGAGTTATTTAACCCACCCACTTGTCATGCCATATTGGTTAAGTGTTGCATGTTAACTTAACCCTACCATACTTAACATGTTTGTTTAGCATTAATTATTTATTAATGCATCAACCTCTCACATTGGACTGATTTGCGGTAGCTGGATTGTGCCGGGCGGTTCCGGGCGGTCTTACACCGCAAACCCATTCCAACCTCGGGTTCAAGCATTCAATGCGCTAACCTCTCACATTGGACTTGTTGTTTGCGATTGCTGGATGTGCCGGGCGATTCCGGGCAGTCTTACACCACAAACTCATTCTAACCTCGTGTTAGGCATTATTACCCATCTAATCTTCGCCTTTGACCTCTCACATTAGATTGTTGTCGTTGCGGTTGCTGGATGTGTCGGGCGATTACGGGCAGCCTTACACCACAACTCAAATATAACCTCGTGTCTTAGGCGGCCATTAGATTTAATTAAATTATATACTTGCCAATTATGTTCAAATTCCAATTTTTACATGCCAATTATCAAATGCCCAATTATTGATTTACATGCCAATTTACATTTGCCCAATTATTGATTTACATGCCAATTTACATATGCCCAAATTGTAACACCCCACGTCCATTAATGTCACTCACAGAGGGAATGCATTAACTTCTATGGAGCGTTTTAAGTGTGTATAGAACAGAAACTTAACAACAAGACAGATATAAGCAGTACTTAAAAATTTAAAATTTTATTCATTGCAGCGGTAAACACATAAGTTTGATTACATCATCAAAAACCAGAGTCAAAGTACAGAATATCCATCTTGACTAAATCAGAGTACATAAATTGAAAGACATAACCCTAACACAAAATAGCCATAAATAAGATAGGCTGAACTTTTACTTCGGCGATCCAAGCAACTTCTAAAAGCAAGAGATACAGCTGTCCAAAATCAAGCTCCACTGGTGCTAGTTCCACCCTGAGCACCTGGGGGGAAAAGGAAGTAAAGAGGTGGAAACAAAGGGGGTCAGACATAAAGTCTGGCGAGTGCGATAACTTTAACAATATAATTACCAAAATAACTAGGCTAAGGCATAAGTAGGAAAATAAGGAAATGACTGTGAACAATTGGGTATGACAAAGCAAACAAGGAATAAGATAACGTTAATTGTGCCTCCAACACTATAGGATAATTACCATACTGCACCAACACTAGTCACCCTAGAAGTTGATCCCGCCTACTGAACATAAGTGATATTAATAATGGTAGTTTCGTGTACCACTAGCTGCTGTCATAGGTTCCGCCTGCTCCTATCTCCACTAGTGGTGCCCACTACCCTCCCCATTCTGACTACAATATTTATAATATGGTAGCTGTACTCCTAGCTGCTGTCATAGGTGCCGCCTGCTCCTATCTCCACTAGTCGTACCCACTACCTTCCCCATTCGATCGGCTCCCTAACTCGTAGATACCCGTGCTGGTCCCACAGTGGGGTGTATCACTCCCCAAAGTGGCAACCCAATACAACTCAAGGATGCACGGCTTATACCTACACGATGCAACAACGTCTTACCTACCAGCCCGGGCCCACGCATGCACATGAAACCCGTTGGACTTGCGTTGCCACCGCTAACCCGTTTTGGCCTCTTACATTCAACCCCAGTAAGCGTGTCCCGCCCTCGACTTGGGTCGAGCTCACAAAGATACTTATGGGTTACTGGTTGAAACGGGCCCCCATTACTTGACACAATCTATCCACCTAAGCTTGGTCCCCTCTAGTACATCCCACTTAACCCTCTTCTTGTTCATGTTCACTTACATGTTTCAAATTTTGGTTAAGTGTTTCTAATCGTGTTTCACAAGGCACCCACTTAACCCCCATGTCCCACCACATGTTTATCTGGTTAAGTGTTTCTTAATTCATTAACACCGTAACCTTGTAAAGACCTCCCACATTAGACTGCATTTGTGGCAGCTGGTTTGTCGGGCGGGTCCGGGCAGTCTTACACCACAAACGAGCCTAACCTCGTGTCTTTACAACTGTTACACATTTAATTTATGCCTAAGACCTCCCACATTAGACTGGCATTTGTGGCAGCTGGATTTGTCGGGCGGGTCCGGGCAGTCTTACACCACAAAAGAGCCTAACCTCGTGTCTTAGACGATTAACTACTCAAAATTAATTATTCCCCAATTTGAATTAATTTTCCCTATTCAAATTATCAATCAATTCCAAATTTAACTATGTCCATAATTGACTCAATTATGTCCATTTATGGTATGCAAAATCATACCAATTTTCATCACAAATTGATTATATGCCATTTAAGGCATTTATGCCAATTCTCAATATTAAATCTTTTAATATTATCCCATTGCCCCCACGTTGTATGTTCGTTCGTTTAACGTAAAATATACCTTAGACTCGAATAGTCTAACTTATGGAATAAAGAGAAAACATCACAACATACATAGAGATAAAACTAGATCTAACATAAGGGGTGAACTTGCAAGTGTGAATGAGGTTCTACATCTAAAACTTGCATAGGCCAAAGTCACAAACTTGCATAAAACTACATATGTCATAGATCTAAATCTAAAGGTGTAAACTTGTTTAGGTAATAGTCACAAACTTGCATAAACCATGTATGTAATGGATCTAACCATAAGGGGTAAACTTGCATAGGCATGATTCATACTCCAAACATATACATATATATACTTGCATATGTGATTTATGCAACATAAACGATGGTGTAAACTTACATCTAAGCATGTAAACTAGCATGTAGAATTTTGTATACTAGCGTATAACTCACACATGTCATAGCCTAACTTTAGATCCAATTTACACATAAAATAGATGTCATGAAACATGTAAGGTTATATAAAATTCTCACTAACTTGCATATGATCCATGCCTCAGTTTACACCCTAACTTGCATAAATACATATGATTTATCATATGAATTAGTTCCAACAACAAAACCAAACTAGCATTTGAAATAACATTATGAATTGATTATACGTAAGCCAATCATATAATTACAACATAGATGATAACATCACAACTTTACAACATAGGTGATAACATGCGGTCAATAATTCACAACATAACCATATAATCCGCATCATAGCTCAATCCAATTAAATTGTTAATTATTTTATTAAAGAAATCGAACTCACAACTCAAAGAAGGTCCTGAGTTCTGAAATTTGAGTTCTGAAATTGAATTAGCTTTCCTTTGAAGAAGACAATTTGTTGCGGTTTAGATTAGAATTGAATTTGATTAGCTTTTCTCCCTCTCTAATTGGTGGCGGCTTTTCTAGGTTGCAAGGTGACGGCATGGAGCCATGATTCTAATTTTAATTTGATTTTAGGGTTTGAGTCTACATGTGTTTTTATAGAGTTTAGGATTAATTTAGGCCGTCCGATCAACCCAGAATTAACCCCAGCCATTCAAAGCAGATCAGAAACCCTAATGACTTAGCATACAGTCATAAACAGGTCATCAAACAAATCTGCCCGGGGGGGAGGGCGCAGGTCGACCCCCATATTTACCCTATGGTCAACTTGGTGAGGGTAGGTCGACCCTATGGTCGACCTGGCCCTGGCGGGAAATTTCCCGCCTAGCCCATTCTGACTCTGAAATTTGAATTTTTGAAATCTGTTTTGAATTTTCTGAAACTTCCAATGGCCATAATTTCTTCATACGAAGTCCAATTCACGCAAACTCGGACTCAACCAGAATTCCGAGACGAACACAATGACGCAACCCGTTTCCCTTTATTCTCACATCAAAGATTAGTTATTCTTTAATTTGTGAACATTAATATTGAAAATTACGGGGTGTTACATCCTCCCCTCCTTAAAGGATTTCGCCCCCAAAATCTCCAAGTTAAGGAGAATGCTTATCCTAACATCCAAACAACCACCTACTCAACCATTAAACACAGGCATCCATTGTCCTTATAAAATTCCTAATGCTGTATTAACATATGCAAGAAGTGTGTGTATATGTTCTTTATCTAATGCAAAATCAGGCGGTCTACTAATTCAGTTGACCTCCTTAATGCAAACCACGATAGTGCCATGCGTCCATTATGTATGCGAAAGAATCCTATCGATACATATCATTTCTACATGTGTGCACAACCATTCACCAAAATGCAGCATCCATATGATAGTACAACCATTATACTTCCATTAACTTAAATATGTACACACATTTATATGCAATATGCAATATGAAGTGACTGAGCCGATCTAGCGCCTAAAGTGTGTGTATATGCATCCACGAGCAACCACTAGCAAACACTTGCATCCACATGCATCCATCATACGTAACATGTCTCAAACACATGTTTCATCCATAGGACTACCCTATCTAAAGGTCAAAGATACTAGAGAGATGACACACTAAAGATAAAATAAGTACAAGCTAAGCGATAAAGGAGAAATTAAAAGACATACCCTCGAAAAGAAAAGGGTACAATGAACGCATCTTCTCTTCCGTCTCCCAAGTAGCGTTGCTCTCATAGTCTCCCCATTGCACTTTGACTAGCTTGACCTCTTGATTCCTCAACTTCTTAATCTCCGACCCAAGAATGCACGTAGGAGCTCGTCGAATCGTCGCATCACGCTCTATCTCCACCTCTCTAAGCAAGCTCGGTTCTACCACTTCCGCGGTCTCGTTCAAGCACTTCCTCAAATGTGATACATGGAATACATCGTGTACACCACTAAGTCTCTCGGGCAACTCCACTCTATACGCCATCTGTCCAATCCTATCCTTAATAGGAAACGACCCTACGAACCTTGGTGCTAACTTCCCAACGGACCCAAAGCAAACAACATTCCGTAATGGAGATACCTTGACAAAGACCATGTCCCCAACATCAAACTCAAGATCTGTCCTCCTCTTGTCAGCATAAGATTTCTTCCTATCTTGCGCCATCTTCATCCTCCTTCGAATCAAATCGATCTTTTCCGAAGTCTCTCTAATCATATCGGGTCCAAGCAAGATCTTATCTGTAGATTCCCACCGACATGTAGGCGAACGACACGGCCGTCCATAAAGAGCCTCGAATGGTGCCATGCCAATGCTAGACTGAAAGCTATTATTATATGCAAACTCCACCAAAGGAAGATGTTCCTCCCATGTACCTCCGAAGTCTAAGACACACAACCTCAATAGGTCCTCTAGAATACGATTCACCCTCTCGGTCTGGCCGTCCGTCTGAGGACGATATGCGGTGCTCAAACATAACTGAGTCCCTACCGCCTCTTGCAAGCTCTTCCAAAACTTGCTAGTAAAGATAGGATCGCGGTCGCTCACTATGCTAGAAGGAATACCATGCAAACGAACTATCTCTCGAATGTATACGGAGGCTAACCATGGAGCAGTCCTCTTACTCTTCACGGGAATGAAATGGGCGCTCTTAGTAAGTCTGTCTACCACGACCCAAATCCCCGTATTACACTTCCTCGATCTCGGTAACCCATCAACAAAGTCTATCGAGACACTTTCCCACTTCCATTGTAGGACCTCCAATGGGTGAAGTAACCCACCGGGCTTCTTTTGCTATGCTTTTACTTGTTGGCACACCAAGCATCTAGCGACAAACTCAGCCACATCCCTCTTCATGCCGGCCCAAAAGTAAACTCGTCTCATGTCCATATACAACTTGTCCCCGCCGGGATGGATGGTCATCTTCGAACGATGTGCATCATCAAGAATGGTCTTCCTCAAATTCTCGTCCCGTGGTACACAAAGTCTACCGTCCCAACGTAACCAACCCTTATCATCTAGGGTATATCTACTGAGATGGCTCGATGACTCCCCCTTTTGAGCTTTTCTACTAACTCGACCAACTGTGGGTCATCTCACTGTGCCTTACCAATCCATCCCAAAAGCGTAGATCTGATCTCTAAGGATGCTAGCAAACCGGGTACAAAGTCAATGGAAGGTCTAAAGTCAAACGTAGAGATGAACTCTAAGCTTCGCCGCTCAACAAACAACGGTATCAAGGACAACCTTTTCCTACTTAAGGCGTCTGCCACCACGTTACCCTAGCCAGGGGTATATGCTATCTCGATATCGTAGGACGCTAAGAATTCCATCCACCATTGCTTCCTTAAGTTCAAGTCCTTTTGAAAGAACAAGTATTTTAGCGATTTGTAGTCAGTGAACAATTCGAATTTCTCGCCAAGAAGATAATGGCGCTAAGACTTAAGCGCGAAAACAATAGCGGCCAACTCTAGGTCATGTGTAGGGTAATTTCTCTCATGCACTATCAATTGCCTTCCACCATAGGCCGTTACCCTTCCCTCTTGCATTAAGACTGCGCCTAGTCCTGTCCCACAAGCATCGGTATAAACGGTAATTGGCTTACTCCCATCTGGCAATACTAAGACTGGGGCTGTGGTCAAAGCTCTTTTTAAATGTTGGAACGCATCATCACAATCTTCGTCCCATGTGAAAACTAGGTTCTTCTTCGTCAAGCGTGTTAATGGGGCTGATATCTTTGCGAAGTCATTAATAAACTTCCTATAGTAGCCGGCCAACCCTAAGAAACTCCTCACCTCGGTAGCATTTTTAGGGACCTTCCAATCTTGGATGGTCATTACCTTTGTGGGATCCACAACTATCCCTTCTTTGGAAACCACGTGTCCTAAGAATCTCACTTCCTTCCTCCAAAAGTAACATTTAGAAAATTTAGCTTTAAGGCTATGCGCTCGAAGGGTCTCCAACACTTACCTAAGATGTAGGGCATGCTCTTCCTCGCTCTTAGAAAAGATCAAGATGTCGTCCACAAAGACTACCACGAATTTATTAAGGTACTCCCTAAACACCCTACTCATTAAGTCAACAAAATATGCGGGGGCGTTTGTCAAACCGAAAGGCATCACAAGCCACTCGAAGAAGCCGTCTGCAATCCCAAAGGCAGTCTTGTCTATGCTATCCTCAACCACTCTCAAATGATGGAAACCTGTGGCTAAGTCCAACTGCGAAAACACTGAGGCGCCAACTAACTGATCGAAGAGATCGTCAATCCTCGGCAGTGGGTGCCTATTCTTCTTAGTAAGCGTATTAATTCCCTATAGTCCACACAAAGTCTAAGGGACCCATCTGCCTTCGTGGCAAATACTACTGGAGCACTCCACTCCGATATACTACGTCTTATGAACCCCTTCTCAAGCAATTCTTTCACTTGCTTACTACGTTCTCTTCTCTCCCTTGGAGCCATGCAGCGCACTGGCAATGCAACCGGCTTTGCATTATCTACTAGATATATTCGAAAGTCTATCTCACGTTTTGGGGGTAGACCCCTCACCTCATCGAAGACATCAACATATTCACGGACTATACGAACAGAATGTAAATCATCATTGGATGCGTCAAGGGATTCTAAATAGCTAAGCATTACTGGACCTCTAGGGTCACAAGAAATATCAAGGGTCTTTCCACAACGAGTCAATAATTTAACTACCCTTCTTTCACAATCTAGGATGGCCCCGTATCTAGTTAGCCAATCCATTCCTAGAATCAAGCCGTAGCCCATGAAGCCAAGAACAAAGGCGTTGCATTCAAACCCAACGCCCAAGATAGACACTCTCAAATCCCGACAAATCATAGAAAGATGAGCCGAACAACCAATAGGATCTGAGACTACTAAGGGATCTATAACTAGACTAGTATTTAGGTGCAGTGTTTCAACTAATGATGTAGAGATAAACGAATGTAATGCGCCAGAATCGAATAAAGTACAGACAGGATGATCAAACAGAAAAACTAAACTTTCAACGGAAATTGCTCTACCTCATTCTTGCAGTGGTGGGACCACAAGAGCCTAAACTTGCCCCCTTGCCTGCCCTAGTGCCACAAGAGCCTGCACCTGTCCTCCCGAGGTAGACCCTGCCCTCTGCCCTTTCCTTGAGCAGTCCTTAATCAAATGTCCTGCTTCGCCACAGTGGAAACAGCCAGTCTTCTTTTTCTTCCTACAATCTTTGCTTAGATGGCCTGGTGTCCTACAGTTAAAACATCTTTTCTTTCCCTTACCTTTGTTGCCTTTACCACCTTTCTTGTTCTGTTGTTGCTGTTGCGGTTTCTTTTGATCCCCTTTCTTCTCGGGTGCCTTATTAGCATTGGCACCCTTCTCCTCTTCATGCATAAGCACCATGTCAACTAGTCTCTCAAAGGTAGCCCCATGGGGATGTGGGTCATAGCTAACCCATGAAGCGGCTCGTTCAAACCCTTAACAAATCTCAGGGCCTTCTTTTCTGGTGTATTCACCAAGTCCAAGCCAAATCTCGCCAACTAATTGAATTTTTTGACGTATTCTTTCACTGATAGATTCCCTTGCTTCAATGCCAAAAACCTTTCCATGTATAAATTCTCTTCAGCCCGTGAGAGAAACTTTGCTTCAAACCTCCGCCTTAAATCTGGCCATGTATAAACTGGACGCTCTCGATTAGTGACCTCCCACCAAAACGAGGCCTCATCCTTCATTAGCCAGGCAGCTAACTGGACCTTTCTTCCATCTTCCACTTCAAAGATCCCAAACAATTCTTCCACCTCCTTTAGCCAATTTCGAGCTTCAACAAATGTCTCCGTCCCATGAAAAGGTTTTCCACTCATTGCCCGAAAGTCCTTACATATCTTTGCGAAAGTATCGACACGAGGAGGAGGGGGAGGAGGAGGATTTGGTGGACCTGCGGTAGTGGTCCTAGTCTCCAAATACCTCCTAAACCATCCTGGTATCGGTATCCCCTCGGGTATCTCGGGAATTCCAGACATGCTGAAACGAAAAAGGAAAGATTCAATACAAAAGAACCGAAGGAAGGATATATGGCTCTTGGGGTTATGCTTTCTAAAATAAGCTTTTCTCTTGAAAATACTTTCCTTAAAACATACTTTTGAAGGTATTTCTTTATAAAAGTGTTTTTTGAAAAACAGTTTTTCAAAATTCATATCTGTTCTGGTAACCTTCGCCTCTGATACCACGTGTAACACCCCATGTCCATTAATGTCACTCACAAAGGGAATGCATTAACTTCTAAGGAGCGTTTTAAGTGTGTATAGAACAGAAACTTAACAACAAGACAAATATAAGCAGTACTTAAAAATTTAAAATTTTATTCATTGCAGCGGTAAACACATAAGTTTGATTACATCATCAAAAACCAGAGTGAAAGTACATAATATCCATCTTGACTAAATCAGAGCACATAAATCGAAAGACATAACCCCAACACAAAATAGCCATAAATAAGATAGGCTGAACTTTTACTTTAGCGATCCAAGCAACTTCTAAAAGCAAGAGATACAGCTGTCCAAAATCAAGCTCCACTGGTGCTAATTCCACCCTGAGCACCTGGAGGGAAAAGGAAGAAAAGAGGTGGAAACAAAAGGGGTCAGGCATAAAGTCTGGCGAGTGCGATAACTTTAACAATATAATTACCAAAATAACTAGGCTAAGGCATAAGTTGGAAAATAAGGAAATGACTGTGAACAATTGGGTATGACAAAGCAAACAAGGAATAAGATAACGTTAATTGCGCCTCCAACACTATAGGATAATTACCATACTGCACCAACACTAGTCACCCTAGAAGTTGATCCCGCCTACTGAATATAAGTGATATTAATAATGGTAGTTTCGTGTACCACTAGTTGCTGTCATAGGTTCTGCCTGCTCCTATCACCACTAGTGGTGCCCACTACCCTCCCCATTCTAACTACAATATTTATAATATGGTAGCTGTACTCCTAGCTGCTGTCATAGGTGCCGCCTGCTCCTATCTCCACTAGTCGTCTTCCCCATTCGATCGGCTCCCTAACTCGTAGATACCTGTTATGGTCCCACAGTGGGGTGTATCACTCCCTAAAGTGGCAACCCAATACAACTCAAGGATGCACGGCTTATACCTACACGATGCAACAACGTCTTACCTACCAGCCCAGGCCCACGCACGCGCATGAAACCCGTTGGACTTGCGTTGCCACCGCTAACCCGTTTTGGCCTCATACAGTCAACCCCAGTAAGCGTGTCCCGCCCTCGACTTGGGTCGAGCTCACAAAGATACTTATGGGTTACTGGATGAAACGTGCCCCCATTACTTGACACAAGCTATCCACCTAAGCTTGGTCCCCTCTAGTACATCCCACTTAACCCTCTTCTTGTTCATGTTCACTTACATGTTTCAAATTTGGGTTAAGTGTTTCTAATCGTATTTCACAAGCCACCCAAGGCACCCACTTAACCCCCATGTCCCACCACATGTTTATCTGGTTAAGTGTTTCTTAATTCATTAACACCGTAACCTTGTAAAGACCTCCCACATTAGACTGGCATTTGTGGCAGCTGGATTTGTCGGGCGGGTCCGGGCAGTCTTACACCATAAACAAGCCTAACCTCGTCTCTTTACAACTGTTACGCATTTAATTTATGCCTAAGACCTACCACATTAGACCGGCATTTGTGGCAGCTGGATTTGCCGGGCGGGTCCGGGCAGTCTTACACCACAAAAGAGCCTAACCTCGTGTCTTAGACGATTAATTACTCAAAATTAATTATTCCCCAATTTGAATTAATTTTCCCTATTCAAATTATCAATCAATTCCAAATTTAAATATGTCCATAATTGACTCAATTATGTCCATCTATTTATGGTATGCAAAATCATACCAATTTTCATCACAAATTAATTCTATGCCATTTAAGGCATTTATGCCAATTCTCAATATTAAATCTTTTAATATTATCCCATTGCCCCACGTTGTACGTTCGTTCTTTTAACGTAAAATATACGTTAGACTCGAATAGTCTAACTTATGGAATAAAGAGAAAACATCACAACATACATATAGATAAAACTAGATCTAACATAAGGGGTGAACTTGCATGTGTGAATGAGGTTCTACATCTAAAACATGCATAGGCCAAAGTCACAAACTTGCATAAAACTACATATGTCATAGATCTAAATCTAAAGGTGTAAACTTGTTTAGGTAATAGTTACAAACTTGCATAAACCATGTATGTCATGGATCTAACCATAAGGGGTAAACTTGCATAGGCATGATTCATACTCCAAACATACATACACACACACACACACACACACTTGCATATGTGATTTATGCAACATAAACGATGGTGTAAACTTACATCTAAGCATGTAAACTAGCATGTAGAATTTTGTATACTAGCATATAACTCACACATGTTATAGCCTAACTTTAGATCCAATTTACACATAAAATAGATGTCATGAAACATGTAAGGTTATATAAAATTCTCACTAACTTGCATATTATCCATGCCTCAATTTACATCCTAACTTGCATAAATACTTATGATTTATCATATGAATTAATTCCAACAACATAACCAAACTAGCATATGAAATAACATTATGAATTGATTATACATAAGCCAATCATAGAATTACAACATAGATGATAACATCACAACTTTACAACATAGATGATAACATGCGGTCAATTATTCACAACATAACCATATAATCTGCATCATAGCTCAATCCAATTAAATTGTTAATTATTTTATTAAAGAAACCGAACTCACAACTCAAAGAAGGTCTTGAGTTCTGAAATCTGAGTTATGAAATTGAATTAGCTTTCCTTTGAAGAAGACAATTTGTTGTGGTTTAGATTAGAATTGAATTTGATTAGCTTTTCTCCCTATCTAATTGGTGGCGGCTATTCTAGGTTGCAAGGTGACGGCATGGAGGCCATGATTCTAATTTTAATTTGATTTTAGGGTTTGAGTCTACATGTGTTTTTATAGAGTTTAGGATTAATTTAGACCGTCCGATCAACCCATAATTAACCCCAGCCATACAGAGCAGATCAGAAACCCTAATGACTCAGCATACAGTCATAAACAGGTCATCAAACAAATCTGCCCGGGAGGAGGGGGCAGGTCGACCTGGTGAGGGTAGGTCAATCCCCAGGTCGACCCTATGGTCAACCTGGCCCTGGCGGGAAATTTCCCGCCTAGCCCATTCTGACTCTGAAATTTAAATTTTTGAAATCTGTTTTGAATTTTCTGAAACTTCCGATGGCCATAACTTCTTCATACGAAGTCCTATTCACGCAAACTCGGACTCTATCTCATCCAGAATTCCGAGACGAACACAATGGCGCGACCCATTTCCCTTAATTCCCACATCTGAGATTAGTTATTATTTAATTTGTGAACATTAATATTGAAAATTATGGGGTGTTACACAAATATTGATTTACATGGCAATTTACATATGCCCAAATATTGATTTACATGACAATTTACATATGCCCAAATATTGATTTACATGCCAATTTACCCAAACTTGAAATAATAATAATAATACCCCATATCCATCACAAATTATGCCCAATAATTCCACCAAACATGCTATACCCATAAATTCACCCAAATAGGCAATACCCAATATTCCCCGTATTCCAAATGTTCGTATTTCGCGATTTCAGCCAAGGTTCAAAGTTAACCCAAGTTCAATAAAAGAAAATAAATAGGGGGAGATAGAAGTTGCATAAAATAAGAACAAAGAGAAAATAGGCATGAAAATATCATCACAGGCATGAAGGCTAAGACTTGATAAGAACATCATCATGAACATGAAAAACTAATGTACAACAAGATAAACTAATGATAATAACATCATGAGAATAAGAATAGAAGCAAAAGAACAACTTAGAATCAGGCATAGTCTCTGTTAGCCCGATTTGTGAACTAGGCAACACAAAGTCGAGATGTAAAGCGTTGAAGAACTTAGAAAGCATCATAGCGGATCGGATAGGAGAGCTGTTGCTAATCGGATCGGAAAGCTGCTACTATTCGGATCGGAGAGCTGCTGCTAACCGGATCGGAGAGCTGCTGCTATTCGGATCGGAGAGCTATTGCCAGTTCAAAACGGAGCGGAGTAAAATGGATAAGGACTCAATTTCAGCTCAAGTCGGGTCGGATCAGATGCCCCGATCCGAACCCCTTCTGCACGCTCCTCCGAACCGAACCCATATTCCATGTCACTTCCCCCCACGATCGCCTGGATATTCGAAGCGGTTATGACCAATTCCTACCCACGATAATCTCTACTCTGATGCGTTGTCAGCGCTAGAATCCATCCGAGCCTGAGTATGATGGGATGAAAGACACGTGGCTCCGAACCGGGCTGAATCTGAGTGAATTTCCACCTATAAATACCCCGTCAAGGAACAGAAAAAGGGATCTTCTTTTTGGCACTTTTAGAGTTCAAATACTTTCATAAACCGAATTCCAGCACTCCCAGATAATCCAAATCGTCTTTCAACGTTTGTTTTGAGACAATTGGGTGAATGTGTGTGAGTTGTGAGTGAAGAGTGAATATCTCATTGTAACTACAACTATATCATCGAGAATAGTGATTACAAAGTGAACGTAGGCTTTTCAACGCCGAACCACTATAAATTCTGTGTCTCCATTTTACTTTTGATCTTATTTTATTTCGATTTCAGTCAATTTGGGTGTTAGAACCACTTTTTGGTCTAACATTTTGGTGCTTTCACTGAGAATCATCTGAATTCTCTGTTTTTTAGGATTATCGTTCTACTTTTTGGACCGTTGAGTTCAAAGAAGTTAATCCTCAAGTTTCGACGCTCTTGAATATTTGTTGATTGATTGTTGAAGAACTATGGCCACAGGAAAAGGCAAGGAAGTTCAAACCAGTCGAGGGAACGGAGTTGGTGAAGATCAGCAAAATGCGGTTGTGACATGGTCTCGTGGGCAGAGCTCGGGAGTGGATCGGACAGATACAGGAAATCCGAACCGCACTCAAGGAGAGAGTTCTGATCCGATCCGTGTAGGAGAATCTGAAACAGTGCACTCCCCCAACCTGAACCGACCCGAACAAATCGCACTGCACCGATCCGAACAAGCTTCCCAGCTCCGACCCGAACAAGTCTCCCAGCTCCGACCCGACCTGATTGCCCAGCTCCGATCCGATCCGTCGCTTGGTGATGTTGGAACCTCTACTCGAGCCCCTCCAAATGCTCCGACTCCAACCACCAGGGTCAATGATCAGGTCAATCCATCTGCGCCTATTACTCAAGGAGATTTCTCGCGCCTACTTGACATGCTTGAGAGTACTAGGGAGGCTATGAAAATCCACGAGCGCACCAATCTCATGATGCAAGAAAACATGAGACTCATGAGCAGGGAAATTAGCGAACTCCGTAGACAGAGAACCCCATCTCCGGTTCATCACACACCAACGGATCAGTCTTCTTCTTCTGAGGAAGAACGGCTCCGTGAAAGAAGGCCGCTCGAACGACCTCAGAATTTGGAGCAGTTGACATTCGGATCTTTGGGGTTCCGCGAGGACGCTGCACGGGTACTAGGACCCAATGATCCAAGCTTGAGAGAGCCTATGTTGTTAGCGATGCAGGGATCCCATGTATTACCTAGAGACCCTAACCTTACCAATCCCACTAAGGGACAAATGCTCCAGCCCCTTCCTCCCGAGATCGACCGGGAGCGTAGGGAACGAAGCAGAGCAGAAGCGGCTCGAAGAAGAAGGGCGTCTCCTGATCAAGAGCCCAGAGGGAACCCGGATGCCAGAGCCAGGGAGGCTGAACGGCCCCTGACCAATGCTGACGTATGGGCTATGGTACGCCAGATCATGTCTGAAAGCCGGCACTACACCAATGAGGATTATGGCATTGAGCGAAGCCATACTCCTTTTACTGACGACATCCTCAACTTTCAGTTTCCCCGACGTTTTAACCTGCCGCAGATGGACAAGTACAATGGGAGAACCGATCCGTGACAACATTTAATGCAGTACTCATGGCTCATGAATGCTGCTGCTGCCCCTGACGTAGTGAAATGTAAAGCCTTCCCGGTCTACTTAGAAGATGTGACGCTGCTATGGTTTACCCGACTTCCCCCTTGGTCGATATCGAATTTTAGGGAATTGAGCGAACGTTTTATGAATCTGTTCCGACTCCATACCCGAAAGTCCAAGAGTGTTATTGAATTATCAAGAATTAAGCAGGCGCCGGGAGAGTCTTTGAAGTCATATCTCGACCGTTTTAACTTAGCTGTGACAGAAGTCAGTGACCCGCATGAGCCTACCATCTTGATGGCTTTGATGGAAGGAGTCGATCCTGATTCCGAGTTTGGAGATTATCTTTCTGGGAAGCCACCTCCCACGAGAGAGTTATTCTATGAAAAGGCCGATATTCAGTTAAGACGAGAGGAGGCAAGGGCAAACCGAAAGAGAAAGTCTGGAGCGGCCTCAAAAGAAAATGTTCAGAGTAATGTCGCCGTGAAGCAGTCTGGAGAAAGTTCCAGAAAAGTTGAGGTGAATGTGGGAAACAAGAGTGGAAACGACAATAATGGAAACGGGGGCAATAACAACAATCGTAACGTGAATGGTAACAGAAGAAATAGGAATAGAGGAGGTAACCCTGACAAAAGACTCCGGTTCCAGACTTATGAGAATTATACACCGCTGAACGACACTCTGGAGAACATTTACTTGGATACATACAATGTTTTGCAATATAAAAGACCGCCGCCTCGAGATTCAACGGAGAAAGAAATCGCAACTGGAAAGTTTTGTCTGTTTCATGGAACTCATGGGCATTCAACAAATGAATGTCGACATTTGAGAGATCTGATTGAGAAGCTGCTGCGCGAAGGAAAATTGGATGAATATAAGGCTGCGCCAAGAGACAGGGGGCAAGGAGAACAGGCTCCGAACCAGATCCAATCTGCTCCCAAGCCTACAGCGCAGCAGAAAGGCAAGGGAATTGTTATCAACACCATAGTGGGTGGACCCCACCCAGCGATCCACAGTTTTAGAGCAATGGATCAATACGTAAATGCAGCTAAGCACGTAGATGTGGATGAATGTGATGATTTGGAAGATATCGCCCCTGTGAAACAACAGAGGACAATGTTAGATGACGTGGTATTCCGCAGCAGAGACAATACCGAAATCCAATCACCCACCGACGATACGTTGGTCATTACCACCACCATTGGACCGGCATTGGTTCATAAGGTGCTAGTAGACAACGGAAGCTCTTTTAATATTTTATTTAAAAAATCATTCGATCAGATGAAGCTTGAGTCTGAAGATTTGAAGCCATGCGAAGGTTGGATTCGAGGCTTCAACGGAGCATCGACAGCTCCGATGGGGTATATAGAATTGCCCGTAACATTGGGGCAAGGGGAATGCCGAAGAGTACGGATGCTTCAGTTCGTAGTGTTGGATGTAGATTCGCCTTACAACGCATTTTTGGGAAGGCCTGCCCTTGCAGAATTCTGGTCTTGCATTGCCCCTTGGTGTTTATTGCTTAAGTTCCCAACCGAAGCCGGAACAGGAGTAGTGAGAGGAGATCAAGTCTCCGGACGGGCTTGCTATGTTGCCGAATTAAAGATGTTGATGAAGGGACTCAACATTGAGAGTAAAGGTGCCTCGCCTCCTCCAAAGGAGGGTTCGGCGTAGCAATTAGAGGGATCAGCCTCGAAGGAGTTGCCAAAAGGAACGCCCGAAGACTTGGATCCCAGAAAAGATGAGGAACCAGAGGCTAGAAATGCGACTCCTAACGAAGCGACAGTGGACATACCCATTGACGAAGCCGATCCAACAAGAGTTTTGAAGATTGGGTCCCAGCTGGATCCACATCGAGCCAAAGAATTAACTGACTTCCTGAAGGAAAACCAGGACGTATTTTCCTGGACCCACGCCGACATGTGTGGGATATCGCCATCCGTCATAAGTCATTCACTAAATATAAACCCGAAACACCCGCCTGTAAAGCAAAAGAGACGTATGCTGGGCCCAGAGAGGTCGGCAGCTCTGAAAGAAGAAGTGGAGAAGCTGAAACAGAACGGATTTATTAGAGATTCGACATATCCCGACTGGATATCGAATCCCGTCTTAGTAAAAAAGCCGAACGGAAAGTGGCGGACTTGCATTGATTTTTCAGATTTGAACAAAGCTTGCCCGAAAGATAGCTTCCCACTCCCCAGAATTGACCAGCTTGTAGATTCGACAGTGGGACACGAACTTCTTTCTTTCATGGACGCATATTCTGGGTACAACCAAATTCCTATGCACGTGCCAGATCAAGAACACACGAGCTTCATTACAAATTTGGGGTTATACTGTTACGTGGTCATGCCGTTCGGATTGAAAAACGCTGGAGCCACTTATCAGCGCTTGGTGAACAGGATGTTTTATAATCAAATAGGGAAGACTATGGAAGTTTATGTGGATGATATGCTTGTCAAATCGAAACAATCCTCCATCCATACACAAGACTTGGCAGAAATGTTCGGTATCCTGCGAAAGTATCGGATGAAGTTGAATCCTTTGAAATGTTCATTTGGAGTGGCATCGGGAAAGTTTCTAGGCTTCATTGTGAGCTCCCGAGGGATTGAAATCAATCCCAGCCAAATAGCAGCGATTAGAAACATTGAAGAACCAAGGAGAATCAAAGATGTCCAAAGTCTTGCAGGGAAAGTAGCCGCGTTGAGTAGATTTATCTCCAAAGCAATGGACAAGTGCGTCCCATTTTTTGACTTGATAAAAAGGGGAAAGAAGAACTTCGAATGGACTCCGGACTGTGTCGAGGCCTTTCGAAATTTATTGGAATTGCTAGAAAAACCACCGATTTTGTCAAAGCCAGTGGATCATGAAGAGTTATTTGTTTACTTAGCAGTTTCGGCTCACGCTGTTAGCACAGCCTTGGTCCGAGAAGAAGACAAAGTGCAAAGGCCAGTATATTATGTAAGCAAGAAATTGGCAGCGGCAGAACGCAACTACCCAAAGATTGAGAAGCTCGCTTACATCCTCCTAATCGCCTCTCGAAAACTTCGTCACTATTTCCAAGCTCACCAAATAACCATATACACTGACCAACCTCTGAGGCAGGTGTTGCAGAGACCCGAAGCATCGGGGCGATTGATCAAATGGAATATTGAATTAAGTTAGTTTGATTTAAATTTTCAGCCGCGGAGGTCGATCAGGGGGCAAGCTCTAGCAGACTTTATAGCAGAGTTCACAATCCCAGAGGAGGAAATAATCGATGACAGAGTGGTCAAGTCTGAAGATGAGTTAAAATTAGATCCATGGAAATTGTACACAGACGGGGCCAAGAACGACCGAAGGTCCGAAGCTGGAATTGTCTTAGTCACTCCTGAAGGACGGTCGTTATATTACGCTCTAAGATTAGAATTTTCAGCGACTAATAATGACTCTGAATATGAAGCCCTGATTGCCGGGCTGAAGCTTGCTAAAGACCTCGGAGTAAAGACATTGGACATATTCTGCGACTCCAAAATAGTTGTTTGCCAAGTGCGAAAGGAGTTTGTGGCTCGGGGACCTCGACTTATCGCCTACCTCGGGAAAGTGGAAAAGCTGTTGAGCAACCTGGAGCGGTACAATATAACGCATATCCCAAGAGCCGAAAACCAGAAGGCGGACAAGCTGGCAAAGCTAGCTAGTTCCGACAACTCGGAAGAAACTGAAATAATTCCAATTGAAACGTTGGAATCGCCAAGCTTTGAGTCGATGGAAATTGAGTTCGCTTTCGAAGCAGAACCGGAGAAGGAGTCGTGGATGACCCCAATTAAGAATTTCCTTAAGAATGGAATACTCCCATCAAAGAAGAGTGAGAGACGGGCTATAGTTCGCAAGGCTACCAGATACATCCTTCCAGAAGATACTCTTTATAGACAAGGATTTTCTATGCCCCTGTTACGATGTATAGCACACGACGACATCAAACGTGTACTAAGAGAAGTACATGAAGGTGAGTGTGGAGATCATACAGGAGGTCAGACTTTAGCGAAAAACATATTGCGGTATGGATACTTCTGGCCCACAATTAATAAAGATGCTGCTGATTATTCACGACGCTGCGACAAGTGCCAGAGATTCGCCAAAATCCCCAGAGCACCGTCGCCCCAACTCAAATCGATGATGAGTCCTTGGCCTTTTGCCACGTGGGGAATTGATATCATCGGAGTTCTACCAATTGCTAAAGGAGGAGCGAAATATGCAATAGTCGCTGTGGACTATTTTACGAAGTGGGTGGAAGCTGAGCCCCTAACCAAAATCACGGCGAGAAAGGTGATAAGTTTCGTGGTTAGAAATATTATATGCCGATTCGGGATCCCAAGGACCATTATAACTGATAACGGAACCCAGTTCGATGGTGCTGAATTCAGAAATTTCTGCCAGAAATATAAGATCGACAAACGGTACACTGCGGTTGCCTATCCGCAGTCGAACGGGCAAGTAGAAGCAATAAACAAAGTTATAAAATCCATCCTCAAGAAACGGTTAGAACGCACAAAGGCAAAATGGGTTGACGAATTGCCCTTAGCTTTGTGGGCACATCGAACAACATTTAAGACAGCTACCGGTCATACCCCTTTCTCTCTTTCTTTTGGTTCAGAAGCAGTAATTCTAGTAGAGCTTGAGGTTCCCTCCCACAGGGTGACATATTATGACCCAATGACGAATCGGGCACTCTTACTCGAGTCTCTTGATGAAATCGAAGAAAAAAGGGACGAAGCAGATTTGCGCGTGTCAAGACATCGACGTCAGATGGCACGCTATTATGACAAAAAAGTTCGTCTTAGGACTTTTGAACCGGGAGATTTGGTGCTAAAGAGAGTCTTTCCATCCCTTCCTCACCTCGGTCCAAAGTGGGAAGGACCCTTTGTCATCCAACGGAAACTTGAAACAGGAACCTTCAAGTTAACGACCGTAGATGGCGAAGAGGTACCTAGGGCATGGAATGCCTAACACTTGATGCGATATTTGAATTAGAAATGTTGTACTCTTTGCTGTTTTTCTTATGAACTCTGTAAAAAGGCATGACTTGCCTTAGAAAAATCTGTTGATATGAACAAAGAACTATAAAGTGGATGTAGGCTACGACTTAGCCGAACCACTATAAAAATATCGTGTGTCATTTACTTTCCTGCATTATATATACCTTCAACTACTATTCTGTTGTGATTACGGAATATAAGATGATTTAAAACCTGAAAGGTTAAAAACAGTTTATACGCAGGAAAAAGCACAACGACTGTTTGTGCGATAAGACATAAAAGAATGGGAAGACGACATTCTTAACTCTAACTCTCGAGAATTGAGTGAGAGTATAAAGGACGGGAAGACGACGTCCTCTGAGGCGTGAAGGTGCACCCAGACAAGAGACTGCCTCAGTAAGAACTCTAACCTGAGTATAAGACAGGAGAGTATAAAAACGCCTGAAAAAACGACAGGCATTAACGACGCAGAGAATGTAACCTCGTCAAAGTATCGGGGACATTCAGACTATTTGACTAAATCTTGAATAGTTTTTCAAGATTGACTGGGGGCAAATATGTACACACATATTTCTCCCCACCATAACTTCATTACACACTTATAGTGGGACATGCATTCATACATAAGTGCAAAACTAATAACTAACAGACATTGCAGAAAATGAAGTATTTTTTATTTACAAATGAATGAATTTGTATAGGAAAACAGGCAAAAAGAGGGTGCAAGGGCCACCCTTGCAGCAATAATTATTGGTCAATCAAATGCTAAAATAACGCAAGACGCTCCATTATTTGGACTTCGAAGAGGGCTTGGACTTCTTAGCAGCCTTCTCCGCATCCCTCGCCTCTTTCTCGGTCTCCGTCAAGATGCGCTTTGACTTTTTCTTCCCTGAAGCTGAAGTGCTGGAATCGGTTGACTTCTTCCCGAAAGGCGGAGCGCTGGAATCAAGAGAAGACTTTTTAGCAAGTTCCTCTGTAATGGATCTAGTCGAAAGCTTAACAACTAACCTTGATCCTGCATCCACTACTGCGAGGGGCTTAAGGCTTTCAGGGTCTAAGTCTTCAGCTTTTAGCTGCAAGCGTTTATCTTGGTCAGCGTTCAGTGCAGCTAAGGTAACATCATCGGCGCTCTTCGACTCCCCGACTATAGACACCTCAGGGTCTTCCTCATGTCCCCCGTTGCCGCCATCATCCTTTAAGGCGTCTATCATTTCATCATCATGAGGATTGTCAGCCTTGGACGGTTCAATTCCTACCCCCAAATCTATGGGGGCGGCCTTGTCTTTTCCCCTTTTAGCCTTCTTCGTAGGCTCTGCTCCAGAGGCGGTTCCCTGGGACACTCCTGTCTTTTCGGACGGTTCAATACCTACAGAGTGAGAAGCAACAGTTATCAACTCAGGAGAAAATAATGGGTTCTTCATCGATTGCTCAATCACGTGACGAAAGGTAGAGATAGCTTTAACAAATTGAGGTGAAAATGTAGAGATACCTCCCGAAGACTTCTCGGCTGGAGTAACTACTGTCTCCGATGCCGCTTCGGGTATAGGGGATAAAAGAGATGTTCGAGGGATCCCCGGGTTTTCAGGCTCATATCCCTCTACTTCAGAAGTTGCAGAGGCAGTAGAGGAAGAACTAGCCTCGGGAATGTTCTTTTGCTCAGCCCTCCGCCTCTCTTCGTCCATAACAGCAGCAATGAGGCGGCGCCCTTCAGCTAGGCGTTCTGGCTCATCATTTCGTAAATATTTCTCCATCAGCTTGTCCACGTCAATGGAATCAACCTTGAGTTCCTCTTTCTCCCACTCAATGATCTGACTCCATACTTGGACTAGAGTAGATGGATAATCTTCAATCCAAGAAAAGTTCCGGCGGCGGATGATATGCGCAAAGAATTCAATCATTAATTCGCTGAAACCCTGAACCTCTCCCTCAGCCTCTGACAGTTGTTTGCGGGCCTCCTCAGCGGACTTGATAGCACATTCGACGTTGCCCTCCGCTAGGGCAGCCCTGTTCTCCGCCTCCGCTGACTTAGAAGCCAAGTCAACGTTTTTCTTTTCCAATTCAGCATTCCTCCTTGCTAACTAAGCATTCTTCCGCTCAAGGTCAGCGTAAGCAAGTCGCGTTTTGGCAGCATCTGACTTGGCATCTTCGGCTTGCTTTTTTAATTCAGAACGCTCTTGGGTATGGGACTCAAGCAAATCATGGCTGCGTTTTTGCAGATCTTCAAATTGTTGTTTGAAGCTAGTAGCATCTCGTTGAGCAACAGCAAGCTGAGCCTGAGTATCCTCCAAGTCTTTTCCTAGATTTTTTAAGGCCTTTGCATCATCTTCTGCGGTCTTTTGCATTGAGTCAGCATTCGTGATTAAAGTGCGGATGATTCTGGAAAGGCTGCGCGAATACTTGAACATTTCTGAATACTGTTTCTCGACTGCATCTATCTTTGCTTTGGCCTCATCTGCCCACCTTGAAGAAATAGGCTCAAGAGCAGGTAAAAAAGTCAAATTTTCGAAGTAATGATCAGGAAATTGCTCCTCCAGATACGCCAGCTTAATTGCAGTCTCAGCATCTAGCGGCGGAGGGGCGGGGATTGTCAGCTCAGTATCCCTGTGCGCGGAGGACTCAATAGCCTCTTTATCCGTTCTAGGTCGTTTAACAGGGACCTTATGCTTGCTTCGTGATTCGGTATCTTTTGGCGGACTCCTCTCCCTACTGCGCTTTTCTTGAGAAGAGGTTGAGTCTTTTGATTGCGGCCTGTCCTCTTCCCGACGACCTTGGTAACCTTTATATCGCTCTGGGTTTGTCCGGACAGGAAAGCGAGAACGCGAGGTTCGCGAGCGATAAGGTTCATAGGGCCTTCTCTCCTCCCTACTGCGATCGTCGCGGCGATCATGCTCAGTATCATAGGGCGGATTAGACATGCTGCGGCGGAGTTTCCTGATGTCATAATAGGATCGGGACATCGTGCCTGCACAACAAGATAAATGAAATTCAGGATCAATATTTTCACAAAGAGAAGGATGCAGTGAGTTGTGATGTTATTGTGTAAAATGTGTCCTAAGTGGTGTTTTCCCCCCGACCAACCCGAGTCTGAAGCTAGACTAGTACGAGCGGGCTCTTTGGCCTTAGCAGGAGTGGTCTCTTCGGAAGAAGTGAAAACTAAAGGATTCTTCCTAAAATCCTCTGAAGTGTAAATAGTTTCAGGTAAGGGGAGATCCCCCAAACCCTGAAATAATGGGTCATCAGTGCTAGGGACATCTCCCTCAGAAGCATCGATCGGTGACTCTTTGGAAGACGTTGACCTTTCCGGAGAAATGGCATCCTCGGGAACAGTATACCCTTCGCGATGCTTCTCGGTCATGTTAGCCAATTCATCATCTTGAGTAGAAGATGGAGAGGGTGAAGCCTGAAGAGGCACTGTAGAGGCTCTCGAACTTTTGCCCGTTTCTGGGATTACGTCCACTGGAGGAATATATACATATGGACTCGTCCCGTGACCGATGCTACGGGTGATGGATAGCAACCCATGAAGATGAAGATATTCGTCCTTAAGGACTTCATCAATAGTTAAAAACTTCTAATCACCATTAAGGAGCTGGTGCATCCGATCAAAGAATACTTGGTCCGATATTTGTTTTGGGTTATCAACTGCAAACAAAAAGAAAAAAGAATTAAGGCGATGGCTTGAATATATAGAGTCGAGATTTAGAAAACCAGTGCTTTACTTGATTTCGTCCACCTCCTAGCACACCCTGGCTGTCGCTTTACATAAAACCATTCCAGCCTGGAGTCTCCAGCTTTACTACTGAATGGCGCTGAAATTATTTTCCTCTTAGGGACAGACTCAAAGTAACGGAAAGAAGGGGTTTCTCGAGTCTGGTGCTTGAAGTTATAGAAGAAGTGAACGTCGTCAAAAGTGAGCTCTATGCCTAAGATCTCACGATACGCTACATATAGGGTGTACAAGTAAGCATAGGAATTGGGATGCAGCTGCATGGGGGCAATCCGCATTTGTCTTAGAAAATCGACGACGAAAGGAGAAAATGGAGGAATAGCCCCGACCAAGCACATCAACCGAGTGATTGCCATATACCCCTCCTGAGGGTTGTGGGGACGATCAGATTTTGATGGCAACAAGGTATCCCCTTTAAGTATCCCATACTTTAGTCGTATTCGGACAAGTCTGTCATTGTCGATCGTCGATTCAACGGAATCTTGAGGTGATTCCAATATGACGGCAGACTCAAATTCATCAGGAGCTCGGTTATCACCAATCCCCCTTCCTCTTCACAACCCAGAGAAACTCCACCCTCAGAAGACACATTGTCGCTTTCGCGAGTTTCAACCCTGTAGTCTGAGCCCTCATCATCCCACTCTGGATCCGAAGAAGAAGATATGTCTTCAAGGGTAATTTTGTTGGATGTCTCTGGGACCTCCTTCTTCTCTGCTAGTCTAGAGGAGCGTCTGGATGTCATGATCACAAAACTATTGAAGAAGCAATAGCACAAGTTAGAGTAAATTAGCCCGTATCCCCCGTGCATGTGTACAAACTAAAGTGTGAGCAGTGCATGCAGAAAGTGTAAAGTTAACGTTTGAAAGTGCGACGCAAAATCTTGACAAAGTAATAAGGATCAAGGCAGTTCTTGATGTCCATTTATGTACGCAGGGCACTATCCTAATTGTCCATTAAGTTGAAGATTATGCCAAGAGTTGATTGGGCCAGTTAAACGAGTTTTTATGCATTAAGTTGGACTGCTCTTCGGTTCGGTTCGGGCGCATTCATTGGGATCGGATCGGGGGCGTAGCCCTGCCTTGGGCTCGGACAAACATTGAAGCCCAGGAATCAAAATCGGATCGGTTCGGAAGTAGATTCCCCGAACAGTTCGGGTCGGATTAGGCAGTCATGCCTCTCTCCTCCTTTATCCTACAGTCCGACCCGATCCGGTTAGGTGAGATCCATTCCCCCCTTCAACTGCTTGCCCCAACCCGATCCGACCTTCTGGATTTCTCTTCCTTTTCTTTTCCTCTGTTCTCCATACTCCATCGCCCGAACCAACTCCCTGTGATCTTCTTCTTCTTCCTCTTCTTTAATCTTAAACCCAATCTCATCTCTGAAACCCCAGTCATGATCGAAAAAACTACGACTCCCTCTTCCAACGCCTCGAAGTAGCAACGGAGCCACCAACGACGACAACGAAGGAAGAGGATGTTGTAGCATGGAAACCACGTCCAAATCGGTGGGATTGACCATAAATTTCAATTAAAACCAATTATCATGAAATTAATCAAGGATTTAAACCTACCAAGGTGGTTAATTTGGTGATTCGCACGAGAATTGTAAAAGTTTTCCTCTTTTGAGACCTAGGGTTTCGGAACAAAACTTATAAAAAGGTGAAAGGAAAAGAAAGTGAGAGGAAGATGAAGGCTAGGTTTATATAAATACATGGTCAGTGACAATTCGTATCCCCGTTCGGACCGGCTCGAAAGCCAGTAGCACAGCTTGGCCCACTAGTCCAATGTGAAATAGAAGAAGAAGAGGATCCGTTCGGGTCGGAATCCGAACCGAACAGAATGTCGTATCTCAGCATGGCCTGTGAATTAAACTAAAATTCGAAGAAGAGGATGAAAGCACAAGGAAAATCAAAGGGAAGATTACCTAGAAGGCGCTGTGCAATGATAATCAAAGAATGCTCCGTCTCCAACAGAAGCATCCTTTGAGGGGGCAAAATGTTAGCCCACTTTGTGAACTAGGCAACACAAAGTCGAGATGTAAAGCGTTGAAGAACTTAGAAAGCATCATAGCGGATCGGATCAGAGAGCTGCTGCTAATCGGATCGGAGAGCTGCTACTATTCGGATCGGAGAACTGCTGCTAACCGGATCGGAGAGCTGCTGCTATTCGGATCGGAGAGTTATTGCCAGTTCAAAACGGAGCGGAGTAAAATGGATAAGGACTCAATTTCAGCTCAAGTCGGGTCGGATCGGATGCCCCGATCCGAACCCCTTCTGCACGCTCCTCCGAACCGAACCCATATTCCATGTCACTTCCCCCCACGATCGCCTGGATATTCGGAGCGGTTATGACCAGTTCCTACCCACGATAATCTCTACTCTAATGCGTTGTCAGCGCTAGAATCCATCCGAGCCCGAGTATGATGGGATGAAAGACACGTGGCTCCGAACCGGGCTGAATCTGAGTGAATTTCCACCTATAAATACCCCGTCAAGGAACAGAAAAAGGGATCTTCTTTTTGGCACTTTGAGAGTTCAAATACTTTCATAAACCGAATTCTAGCACTCCCAGATAATCCAAATCGTCTTTCAACGTTTGTTTTGAGACGATTGGGTGAATGTGTGTGAGTTGTGAGTGAAATTGAGTGAATATCTCATTGTAACTGCAACTATATCATCGAGAATAGTGATTACAAAGTGGACGTAGGCTTTTCAACGCCGAACCACTATCAATTCTGTGTCTCCATTTTACTTTTGATCTTATTTTATTTCGATTTCAGTCAATTTGGGTGTTAGAACCACTTTTTGGTCTAACAGTCTCAGTTTCATCTTATTACATGTCAAGACTAGATTTAGGTGTTCAAATCTAAAAATAACTGAACTTACAGTGTTTGGATTAGAAAAGATAATTGAATCGCTTGTTGTTGTTGAAGAACTCTAACTTGATATTGATTAATCCTCTAGGCTGATGAAGAACTTTTTGATTTGATTTAAGTTTTAGTGGCGACTAGGTTTAGATGAGAGTTTGGCGGCATGGAGGCGCCATGAGAGTGAATAATAGAATTAGGGTTTATGTTTGGATATGTATTTATAGGTGTGTTAGGCAAACCATGGCCTTTAGATTAGCATAGGAGTCATCAGAGCCATCTAAACCAAAGAGACATGTCACCCAGCCAACCACAGTGCGACACATAAGCCCTGAAACACAAAATTTTGTCACAGACCATTCTAGGCCGATGAGGTCGATTCCAAACACCCTTAGTTGACCTGGGGTCGACCCAACAGGTCTTGGGTCGACCCATAAAATAGGTCGGTTTGGCGTTTTGTCTTCCTGCTTCCGCTGTTTTGAAATTTTTTCTTGAATTTTAGGTTGATTTTTATTTTATTAATTTATATATATATACATATATTTCCATTATATGTATACAAACTTCCAAGGTCCATAACTTTCTCATACATTATCCGTTTAATGCAAACTTTGGGTCCATCTTGACCAGAATTTTGAGACAAACGTAGTGGTATAGTCTGTTTTACTTAATTTTCACTTTCAAAATTAAGTATTCTTTTAATTTGTCTATTAATATTCATAGAAAAATATGGGGTGTTACAACTATTGAAAAACAATTAATGTCGGTTGATTCGAATCAGACGTTTAATTCTGCCATAAATTGTAACGTGCTCCAAATCATTCCAGATTGGTCCCATTGCACAGCCTACGATTATGCAATCCTAAGGATCTAAGTTTGCGTAATTTTGTTAGCGTATGTACAAGATATAAAAATTTAAATGTTTGTATATTATTTACTTAAGTAAAAACTTAAATTTAATGGTTTCCGGACCTTACCCATTAAATCACGTTGGCCCATTATCACCATGACTTTTCCCCTTTTTAAATCTTCCTTCCCCACTGCTAATTCAACCGCTGCCATTACACTTTTTTCTTTCTTTTATATAAAAAAAAGTGGGCTCACACTTCGGCCCATACTCACATTCAAAACCCACACACTCGTGCCTTCTTCCTTCCAAATACAAAACATGTGGCTCCAGCACCATCTTCCACTGCAGTAATATTTCAACCAACTTTCATGGCCATTTCGAGATTTTTAAACACCACGCACTTCATAATTTCTGATCAACCATTTTCGTCTCCTGATAACACTCGAATTACACAGTGCAGTCCCGAAATACTCTATACCCAACACTTCCCAAACTTCACCGTAATGCTCTGACCCTTAGAACTGCATATTACATTATCCAGGCGGGTATGAACGATACGGGTGCTTCTGTCTTCCCAACACCATCGACCCTGTCACAAAAATGTCGAGCCTATCCCCATATACGTTGCACCGCACTTCTACATACAGGAAAAACATGCAACATTTCTCACGTTGATCTCACCATGATTTCCCACTAACCCAAAAATGAACACCTTGCACCTCCTTCTTTACCCTACTTAACTTCAAATGTAAAACGCTCCACTCCACATCAACAACACTACCTTGAAGCAACAGGTAGATAGCCTCGTTTATTTGTATGATAGTGTTCCGCATGATTTTAACTTTTATTTTACCTCATCTAACTTGGTTTCCGATTCCTCGTGTTTACAAGTATTGTTTCACTTCATGTCCTTACATTTGCAGAGTTGATCCATCTCCTTTGCCACCACAGATCCAATACACCCCTCTTTAAACACAGCTCTGCTAGACTCATCCTCCGTAAATTCCTTAAGCTCTTCCCATGCTATTGTTGCATGTCTTTTCATCTATCTGTTGTGTTTCTCTCCCTCCCCAACGTCTTCACTTGTTCTTGCCTTCCCACCCCCTCACAGTTAACTTGGCCCAGCACCCAAATGCAAAGCACCCAAATCCGAACGACACAGTATCATCTGCTCCCTCTTTTTAAAAACAAACTTTGAACTCCATTACGTTTCTCACCCCATCGGTTTTGCACGAACTCTTCTTATATATATTTACACTAGATTTTGTTTGTTTTAATTTTTTAGATTTTAGTTTACCTATTTTCTTGAATGGGTTCTCTTTTCAAAAATGGCGAAAGAATGTGGAACAACAGCTCATGTATTTATGGGGTATGGAGTCTTCATCGTGAAGAAATAGGATGTACTATTCTAGTTATACAGGTTTGCAGGCTTTTGATTTGCCTTTACATAGCTTAGTAAAACAGGTAGGCTGTGTTTCTTTTGGAAGGGACAAGGTACGAAACTTTGACTGTACGGAATGCAAATATGTTTATTTACAAAATCGGTTGGTTTCTTTGCATAGATGAGTTTATGTAAGTATTTTTATTGATCTGAACTTGTGTAGTTGTGTATATTCGAAACCAATCTTTATTGAGCTGCCAATTCTATAAATAATTATATTTGACCGTAAGTATACTAGGGTAAATGAACCATCCAGTTCAAAATTTGTTTATTCTAACTCATTCTAAATTCTTATTATTGCGTATACATCTCATCACCTCCCATTGAATGATTGTTTATATTCAATGCTCCATTTTTTTCTTCTTCTAAGTTTAGCGTACCCATTCCGTAAAACTCCATTTGTTTGCGGACTCCTATCAACAAAAATAAAAATATCGTTGTGACCAGCAATGTGTCACGTTCCCAAAAATATAATAAAATAGACAAGTTAGCTTATTCTGTGTAGTTTTAAAATTGCTGATTTAAGGTGCAAATTACGTTGAACTAAAAGTTGTTTATTTTCCAAATTAAAAATTACAGAAAAATTCTATAAATTAAACTAAACATACGACTTAAAAATCTTATCCAAATTCGAAATTGATATTTTATTAGAAGAAATAAATCATTCTGGCCTATAAACGATTCTATAACGACTGTTTGAAAATTTGATTTCGACATAACTCACAATATATACGACGAAATCTCGATTTTTCACTTCCATTAGAAAAATACAGCTCAACTGGTTCGAATGTTTCTTGTTTTAAAGAAATCCGACTTATAACAGATCCTGTATACTTAGTTGAAGTTCAAAACTCAATATTACGAACTGTCACGACGTTACGGGCTCAATTATAATTTATACTATAATTAATTCGTTCAACTATTGTTTAATTAATGTATTCGTTATTAAAATTCGAATATAAACTCAAATAAATATTTTATATTATCTAACTTACCCAATATTGTAAATTCAGCTATTTCTGACCCTTTTAGAGATAATTATATTATCCCTATTATTTATATTAATTAAATATTTGGATTTAAACCACTTCATACTATCAAACAATTCTATAATTAACTAAATAAATTAATTATTATATCCCTAAAAATCCGGAACGTTACATTCTTTCCCCCTTAAAAGAATTTCATCCCCGAAATCACTAAGCCGAAAAAAATGCTATTAACTCGATTAAAAATATTTTATTCTACTCCTTATCATCAGTTTCAATCCAACCAATTTATTTCAATAAAAAATATTAATTCATTCCTATAAACGAAAATTTTCAAAAATTCTAAAAAATTTCTAACACTCCAAATATAAAAAAAAAATGCCAGCGTCTCCTTTACATGGCTCAATCAATACAACTACAACTCGCCTCTCTATGCCTTCTCCAATCCAAAAGAAAATCAAACAGCCAAGCGGCTTGCCAAACAGGCTAATAAAAATCTCAAACTCATATATAATATAAACTTGTACCTTTTTGTCAGGCATTCAACTCTATTTGCTATCACTCCAGCAAATACAACGTATTCCCAAATGATCTCCACTCGATTTACCCTCAAAATCCAATCTTTCGCTTATACCCAAGTCAAATCCATTTCAACTCCAGTTCCATTCTCAATTCTCAACTCTTAACTTATCAACCTAGTTCCATTTTAGATTATCTCTAGTCCAACCAGATTTTATTTAACTTAGTTTAAGTAAAATTCCAATTTATTCATTCTCTTTTATCACTTCAATCTATTTAACTTTTTAAGTTAAATTTTAAAGTTCAGAATTCAAATTCCTGGGTTCTATTTCAAATTAGTTTGAAATCATATATAATAATAACAATTCAAAACATTTGAATTTTTGAATACTTATTTCCTCAAAATAATTGAAAACAAAATCTATGGTAGTAACCCATCACTTAGAAACTCAAAAATGACACTAACGCTGTCGTCGTCATCATCAGAATTATTTTCCAGTTATCGAAATGAGTTTAATACTATATTATTTCAAAAATCATCTGAAAACACATCCATTTTAAATTTACTTTAAAATATCCCTTTCAACACATGGAAAACATTTCCAAATTCCCTAGGATTTTAAAATTCCATATATTTGATCCAAAATTCATTTCACATACTATTCCAAGTTCCAGAATTATAATTCCAGTTCTGTTTAAATTCAGATTTAATTCATCTGAATGTATACGTTACATTTATGTTAATTCTGATTGGTTATTTATAACCATTTCAATTCATAATCTTATTCGATTATAAAAATAACCAACACATCCAATATATCATAATAATTATAATATATAAAATTTAATTTGGGTAAAATTATTTCATTTACCTCTTGTCAAAACGTACTGTGTCGATTTATCGTATTCGAGTGTTTAGAAACCCCTATCGACCTTATGGTGCCCCACTGTCGATCCAGAATTCATAAGCTTCTCAACCAATAAATCTCCACAACACAAAAACATTTTTATAAAAATCTACAAATACGTTCTCTCGTATATATACACTCAAACTCAATCTAGGGTATTACTAACCCTATCTCTATCAAGTTATTCCACAGAGCCAAGGTAATCACTCTACCTTCACCTCTGATACCACCATAACGAACATGAATTTTCGACCCAGAGAATTGACATAAACACCATGTCAATTATTCAAGTATCGGAAATACCAGATCATTAATAGAAAGAAGATAGAGGGTGAGAAATAAAAAGATAGAAAATTATAATAGAAGAAGAAGAAAAACACAACAGAGTAAATACGAATCTCACAGCGGAATGAATAAAGTATATTATATAACATAACTTTGAAATACAAAACCATACTTGTACTTACATATATCATCCGATCACATAAATATCACAGCGGAAATAACTATATATATATATATATAACACTGAAGTCTCCTACTCCAAGATCCTTTAATGGTATCTGTAAAATCCCGACTACTTGACTACCCATACAAATTTGGGCACCCGAGAGTTTAGGGAAAACAAAAACAAAATAAACTCTGGGTCAGTCATGTGATTGGTGTGAGTAAACTCTAACCACTTGGTTTAACCTTTAAAATCCTTTTTAAAAAATTGGTAATCATAAGACCGATCCACACATAAACACAGACGACTTTTACCTTACGATAACTCAAAATATTTCTTAAGATCAATATTTTCTGATATTATAATAATGTCTAAATTAAATAAATAGCAGTCTAGTAGAGTGCTCTCATCTCACGCTCTACATATATAATATACAATCAAAAACCGTGGGATCTTATTGGGTAATGAATTTCCAACTATGACAAGGTATGGAATCACCTTCCGATCAGTGTACTCTAGAAGCGATACACTAGATTTCAACAAGAGCATCTTGTAACTCGGCCACACATGACCGACCATTCATTTCGTTTGAATGTTCCGAATATATTATCACCTTACTGTTGGTATACCAACATAACTATTCCTGGGAGATACAGAAGCGAAAGAAGTAACAAATATGAATATTCTCTAGATGGTGACAATATACCCTAATTGGGTGCGACTCACTTGCCATGCTGCCTGCCCGATTTTTGTCATTTCCCAGTTAATGAGGCTTGAGTTCATAACGTACTATTATATAGATCACACCTATATTTACTTTGAATGCCACATCGTCATACCCGCCAAATCACAAATTGACTTCCCTAAAGATATCATGGGTATAAAGCTAAGAGAAACGGGTTTCTTTGCCACCAAACGTAAATACGTTTGAAGAGATCAACTTACGCGATCTATTAGATATACTCTGTCAGACATTCGTCCATACACGTTGTCCTTGGGATGGACAACCCGAAGGCACTATTCTGTAAATCTATCTTAGGCAATTTCTACCTAGGATCGCCAGAACAACCCTTGCACAAACTCCGTCTTTAATTATCTTTATCATATTTGATTTGCAACGCTAATTCCCATACGGAATGCTTTTCACATAATAAATCTGATCCCAGTCTCTCCGTATTGATAACGGAAAAAGGGTCAAACACTTTGATAGTCGTTTATTTAACTATAAAAAAAACATACATACAAACAATGGTCGTATTTCCAAATGGAAATCTTACCGATCAATCATCAATCAACACTGATCCCCTTTAATTTAATTTATCATTAAATTATTCATTTCCCAATTTCTTTTCAATATCTTTACTCAAATATTCCTTCAACTCATTTATCCTCTCATGATTTCTTGGAAAAACATTTTCATATATTCATAACTCCTTATTTCTTGTATTTCGAAATTATACGTTATCTTTGGAAATCATTTCTATTTCTTATCCACTCATCACTATCCTTCAACGTCCATTAGTTCCTAACCATAAATTAGTAAGAGAACAACTCCCTAAGTATCAATCCCGAAGGCCGAAACCAATATCAGATCAATACACAGAAAACCGCCTAACTTAACTAACCTCTAGCTAGTTTCTAATTTCCTTACTTCCATTTCTATTTGCAAACCGTTTGCTTTTAAACCATTTTTCACTATAAAATGTGAATATCATTTCTATACTAAAACCCAGACTCGTTTTATCAAATCAATCTATATTTGTATTTAAAAATATCATTACCGGTTAAAATCCATTCATCAAGTTATTTTATAATTTCGCAATTTTATTCCACTGTTTACTCTCCATTCATACGTGTACTTCTTGATAATTTTATCAAGTTTATAACTTCATATCGATTTCAAAATCGATTTAAATTATTTGTTTCAAATCAAATATTAACTATGTTTTCAAATTCTAAATTATATAATATATAATTTCTAAAAATATATTCATTTATAAAATATTCGACAAAGTTGAATTCTAATTTTACATCCTTATGTGTTTATTTAAATCCTGCTTACATTTCGAACGTAGAAAAATCTCAATGTTTTCTTTGGAAAACAATTCCTCATTTCCTTTTTAAATTCATTCTTGGATTTATAGTCCCAAGTTATTATTTAATAATAATTATTCCATTTCATTTTCAAAATATTATCTATAAATTTAATCACTTGTTTTATTATTAAAACAAGTTATCTAGCATACTTGAACTTCAGTTTCTATTTTAAAAATTGTTTTTTCCTTTTAAAAACCCCGATTTCTTTTCCAATATATTTGGATATATTTTTCGGTATTTTAATACTAATTAATTCAAGTCAATGCTGTTTAAACATTCCAATCACACAACAATCAGTACTAGATTATTCGTCACATCATATAATGCAATATATGAAAAACAACTATATAATTTGTTAAGGAATCCAGTTGGATCCCTCCAACCTATTTCCATGCATCCATAGATGTCAATCAACAATAATAACACTATTTCATATCAATATGAAATATAATAATAAATAGATTCGGTATTTATTCGACGATTTATATATATAACTATATATATTATTTCAACCAATTAATTAGAAAATCAACAAAACAACCATCACACACAACATTCAATCATTTTTATCAATATTTAATAACGTTTATAAAATTATAAAACTGGACAGAGTTAGTGAGTTTACTCACATTGGTCGTTAGTTGTTGAAAAACAATTAATGTCGGTTGATTCGAATCAGACGTTTAATTCAGCCATAAATTGTAATGTGCTCCGAATCATTCCAGACTAGTCCTGTTGCAAAGCCTACGATCCTAACGGATCCAAGTTTGCATAATTCTGTTAATGTCTGTACAAGATATAAAAAAGTTAAACTTTTGTACATTATTTATTTAAGTAAAAACATAAATTTAATGTTTCTGGGCCTTACCCATTAAATCACATTGGCCCATTATCATCATGACCCGTCCCCTTTTTAAATATTCCTTTCCCACTGCTAATTCAACCGCAGCCATTACACTTTTTTTGCCTTTCTTTTATATAAAAAAAAGTGTTCTCACACTTTGGCCCATACTCACATTCAAAACCCACCCGCTCGTGCATTTATCCTCCCAAATACAAAACATGTGGTTCCAACACAATCTTCAACTACAGTAACATTTCAACCAACTTTCATGGCCATTTTAAGATTTTTAAACACCACGCACTTCATAATTTCCAATCAACCACTTCCGTCTCCTAGTTACACTCGAACTACACAGTGCAGTTCCGACATACTCTATGACCAACACTTCCCAAACTTCACCATAACGCTCCGACCCTTGGAACTGCAGATTATATTATCCAGGCAGGTATCAACTATACGGGTGCTTCTGTCTTCCCAGCACCATCGACCCTATCTCAAAAATGTCAAGCCTATCCCTATATACGTTGCACCGCACTTCTATATCCAGGAAAAATGTGCAACATTTCTCACGTTGATCTCACCATGGTTTCCCGCTAACCGAAAAACGAACACCCTGCACCTCTTTCTTTACCCTACTTAACTTCAAACGGAAAACACTCCACTCCACATCAACAACACTACCTTGAAGCAACAGGTAGATAGCCTCGTTTATTTGTGTGATAGTCTTCCATAGGCTTTTAACTTTTATTTTACCCCATCTAATTTGGTTTCTGATTCCTCGTGTTTATAAGTATTGTTTCCCTTCATGTCCTTATATTCGCAAAGTTGAACCATCTCCTTTGCCACCACAGATCTAATACACCCCCTATTTAAACATTGCTCTGCTAGTCTCCACCCCTGTAAATTCCTTAAGCTCTTACCATGTTGTGTTTCTCTCCCTCTCCAACGTCTTCACTTGTTCTTTCCTTCCTACCCCTTCATCTAGTTAACTCTTCCCAGCACCCAAAAGCAAAGCACCCAGATCTGAACGACACAATATCATCTCCTCAAACTACGAACTCCATTATGTTTCTCACCCTATCGGTTTTGCACGAACTCTTCTTATATATATTTACACTAGATTTTGTTTGTTTTAAATTTTTAGATCTGAGCTTTCCAATTTTCTTGAATGGGTTATCTTTTCGAAAATGGCGGAAGAACGTGGAATAGCAGCTCGTGTATCTATAGGGTATGGAGTCTTCGTCGTGAAGAAATAGGATGTGCTATTCTAGCAATACAGGTTTGCAGGCTTTTGATTTGCCTTTACATAGCTTAGAAGAACAGGTAGGCTGTGTTCCTTTTGGAAGGGACAAGGTACGAAACTTAGCCTGTAAGGAATGCAAATATATTTATTTACAAAATCGATTGGTATGTTTGCATAGATGAGTTTACCTAAGCATTTTTATTAATCTGAACTTGTGTAGTTATGTATGTTCAAAACCAATCTATACTTAGCTGCCAATACTATAAATAATTATTTTTGACCGTAAGTATAATAGAGTAAACGATCCATCCAATTCAAAATTAGTTTATTCTAACCCATTCTAAATTTTGATTATTGCGTATAAATCTCATCACCTCCCACTGAATGATTGTTTATATTCAATGCTCCATTTTTTTCTTCTTTTAAGTTTTGCGTACCCATTCCGTAAAACTCCATTCGTTTGCGGACTCCTATCAACAAAAATTAAAATACCGTTGTGACCAGCAATGTGTCACGTTGCCAAAAATATAATAAAATAGACAAGTTAACTTATTCTCTGTAGTTCAAAATTCCTGATTTAAGGTGTAAATTACATTGAACGAAAAGTTATTTATTTTCCAAATTAAAAATTACAGAAAATTTCTATAAATTAAACTAAACATACATTTTAAAAATCTTATCCAAATTCAAAACCAATATTTTATTAGAATAAATAAATCATTATGGCCTATAAACGATTCCATAGCGACTATTTGAAAATTTGATTTGGACATAACTCACAATCTATACGACAAAAATCTCGATTTTTCACTTCCATTAGAAAAATACAGCTCAACTGGTTCGAACATTTCTTGTTTTGAAGAAATCCGACTTATAACAAATCCTGTATACTCAGTTGAAGTTCAAACCTCAATATTACGAACTATCGTGACATTACGGGCTAGATTATAATTTATATTATAATTAATTCGTTAATCTGTCGTTTAATTAATACATTCGTTATTAAAATTCAAATATAAACTCAAATAATTATCTTATATTATCCAACTTACCCAATATTGTAAATTCAGCTATTTCTGACCCTTTCAGAGATACTTACATTATCCTATTATTTATATTAATTAAATATTTGGATTCAAACCACTTTATACTATCAAACAATTATATAATTAACTTAATAAATTAGTTATTATATCCCTAAAAATCTGGGATGTTACATTCATACTAAAGAGACATTAAAAGCCACAATATCACATAAATACCTGCATAATACACAGTACACATCACAATTTGTATAGTACTTATAACCTGCATAAACATCATAATATGCAGTACACATTGGAATTTATGTCAACAACTACAAAATATCCAGTACTTATAACTTAATAGACTAGAAATCTACTCCAAAGTATCCCGTACACATAACAATTCATAAATGAGACTAAGAGCAAGTGCCTCCAGTCAGATTTTCATTGTCACTGGACATGGTTGTGGAAATTAGTTCCTCTCTATATTCAACTTCGGGTTAGCATCGCCTAATTTTTTAAGCACCCAAGCCAAATTCTCCTATACCTTCTGATTTACCTTGGATTTTAGCTTTGCTTCCTTTTCTTCGACAAGCCTTTGCCTTAAGTCCTTTATATAAGCATTTGTTGGAGCCTCTGTTGATTGTTTTGTACACTTTGCATGCCTCCCTATAAGAAAAGGGTGACCAAGTGATCTTCTATTTGAAATTACCATTTCAACAGTTTTCCTCCTTCTCCACTGGTCATTGCCTTTTGAAGTAAGTCCTAAAAAATAAATCCACATCAAAATTACCCTATAGTAAATGCTGAGAATGTAACAAATGCCTACATATGGAGAGAAAGCAACAAATACTTACATATGGAGAGAATGCAGCAAATTACCTTACAATAAATGCTTATATATGCAGCAAATGCAGGGAAAGCCACATTTTGGAAAATAATTTGTTTGTGTGCATAATTAGAAAACAATTCGTCACATATATACTGGTAAAAACTGGAAAAAAAACAATGTACGGTTGCGATCAGAGATCGTCATATGTTTATAAGCAAGTAGAAGGCATATATATATAGCCACATTCATAATGCAAATGCTTACATATGACAGTTTTTGTTGGATCGAGATTAACCCTAAAGAGGGGATGAATAGGGTTTATTGGATATTTAAACAATCTTAGAATAATAAAAGTAATTGCAGAAAAGAAAATCACACACGGAAGTTACCTAGCTTCGGCAAACCCTACCAACAGCTGCAATCCTAAGATTTTTACTAGGTATTAAGACAAGACTTGCTTACAAACCCTTGTAAACTCCTAATCCATGCTCCTGTTTTAATCCAATGCTCAAAATCCTAGACTGGTCTATATACCTAAGATCCGATTTCCACCAGATTACAAATCAATAACCCGTAAACCCTAGTTTAGAAGTAAATTAGCAAACTTATAGAATGTTTACAAAAAACAGAAAAATAAAACCCTAGAACTTAAAACCTTGAATTAAGAAAGAAGGTTTATCCTCTGTATATTTCTTTATTCCTTTAAAAAGAAAACATAGTCGCTTTTTTAATTTCATTTCTGCCCCAAAGAAATTGTTGGCTAGGGTTTTTGACATCTTCCAGATAGTCGAGAATGGGAGGAATTGACTTTAGATGATCTTCGAACTTGAGTCCAGATGAACTTTGTGATCTTCGAATCCCCAATCACTCTGTCGAATAACAAGTAAGCTCTCTGACAATTACTCTTACTCGAATACTTGTGCTTGATTTGTTTTCGATTGGGATGAATTTGCCAATGAGGAGAATGGTGTATTTATAGTGTTTAGAAACCCCAAATCTATGATTTCGAAAGATGACTTGCTTGATTTGATTTTGAGGATTTTTGGAAAGTATTGATTTGATTTTATGGCCCCTGATAACAATTTGAACATTTCTGGAAACATTTTTAACTCGAATTTGTTTGTTTCTAGAAAACATTTCCTTCGAATTCGTTAAAAACAAAATTGTATGAATCTTGTGATGAATCTGGATGACTTTGTGAACCACTGCGAATTTTGGCAAATTGAAAACAATATTTGATTTCCAAAATTGATTCATGCCATCAATGCAAAGAAGAAAAAATTTCCATACGATCAAAACATGAATGAAAACAAGGAATTTCTTTGCAAATATCCTTCATGCCACCAATGAAAATGTATGCACCTTCCATAGTTGATTTTCTGAAATTTATTTGGGACATGAATTCCCCGTTTGCCTCCCTTGGTTATAATTTGTTGAGTGCTACATTATTATTTTTATCAACATATGTATTGATGAGTTCTTTGATTTGCTCATTATATCCTTGTCTTCTATGAACCTTCATGCTTCAAGAGTTCGAACACAATGTACACATAGACTGTGTATGCATATTTATGCTTCAAGAGTGCTACATTCTTATTTTTATCAATATATGTGTATGCATATGCAGTTTCAAGTAATCTGCCATGTTGTGTTATTTCTATCATTAGTTTGCCCATGCTTATTTTTGTTTCTTGCTTGTATTCTGGACTATTTGTACCATGAGTGTTTGATTTTGTACACATGAAATTTTACTGAGATGAAATTTTATTTCTCTGTTCACATTGTTCTTTTGCAATTGCTATGTTATTTGCTTCACCTGTTTATATTTCACTGCTGGGTCTTGAATCTTTCCAGTTTGTGTGTGTACCTCTATGTAGACTGTCTTGTACTTGTTGCACAATGGTTCGAGCTGTTCCACTATACATCACCTATGTGCCTTCCTACACTGCTGTGTCTTATGAAGTATGTCATGCTTGATCCTGTCTTGAACCATTTTGCTTGCTTTCTATGTTGCATGTGTGTTTGTATCTCTGTGTACACATGATGTGTCTTATGTGTACATGGTTGATTTCACTGTTGTGTGTACATGCCTTTGTTGTATGGCTTGACTTGGCCATTTTTGCACTTGTCTGGGCTGACCTGAATCGATTTTCTATTCCATATTTAAGCAGTGCATGATGCCATTGCTTCTTATGCGTACTGGATTTCTTAGTTCATGTCCACTTACGATGTTTGACCGTATTGTCCCTGCACAAAAATATGTGTATATACATACATATGTATGCGTATACATGTATAGTGCACATGCAGAATATATATACATATACATATGTATGTATGTGAGCACTATAGATGATGTCTACCTTGTGGTATTTACAGTGAATTATTGTGAATATCACAAGTAGTCTAGACACAGATGGATGTATATATAAACTAGTCAAGTCAGAAAAATGATGAGAAATACACCAGAAAAATCTGAGGCAAAAAAATAAATAAAGTAAATTTATATTTGTTCAGATTTATATTTGTTTAGGTCCAGTCTACTGTGCGTTTATTTCCATGAAAGGTTTCTAGATGATGGGGCAAGATTAGGACAAGATGTAGATATAGTAAGAGTGAACAGATATTGTAGTGTGTGAGAGAGGTATTGTAGTGAGGATCATATGTAAAAAAAAAACAATGTGTAAAGATTTAACTCTATATATGAGAGTTCTGACAAGATGTACTATTTTGTTTGTGAAATAAAATTTATTTGTGAATAATAAATACTTGTGTGAATATTTTAATTCTGTGTAGAAGAAATATTAGTCAAAAATAATTTATATTTCTAAATGATGTGAAAATAGAGAACGGTACAATTTCAAACACATTTGTAAAATAAAATATATTTGTTATCATCAAACAAAAAATCACGTATTCAACAATCTTCCCCTTTTGATGATGACAAACATACTTAAGATTTTGAATATAACAAACTTGTTTGACTCTGAAATATGAGAACTCCCCTTATATGTGTGTTGCGCATATAACATAGCTCCCCCTACAACTGAAAGCAGACTTAATAAATTTGAACGACATTTAAGAAATATAGAAATTAATTAAACACTTAGCATTAATGGACAAATAGATTCTACAGATATCTGCATACTCATCAAAATCTTTACTCTTATCCCCTTTTTGTTATCATCAAAAGATGAATAGAACTGGAAATTTGCAAAGGATTTGGACCATAAATAGAAATTCAAAAACAATTAACAGAATCAAATAGCGCAAACCCAAAAAAAAAACCATAAGATAGAAACACATTTCACAATGTAGAGGGTGGATTGGAAGGATAGTTATTACATACCAGGGAGGATTCCACATATATTATTATTATTATTATTATTATTATTATTTTCTTTTCCTTTTCTGTCTCCATTTTTTAATTAATTAATTATTTATTTCAAGAGCACACTAACCACGCATAACCAGATCTTGGATTTTTAAATAGGATTAGTTGCAACATGAAAAAATAAGTAATCTAATAACCATGCATGACCAAATCTTGGATTTTAAAATGAGGTTAAAGAAACACTTATTATTATACACAAAATCCCCTTAATATATAAAACTATAATGGATGATAAAAGAATGATAGAGATAAAGATGGATGTGAAATAAATTCCTAAATTACTCACATTATGAAATATATTCAATCAAATCAGGATTATTGAGAATCTTTCAACTATCTCATGTTCTGAAATATAATACAATCACAATTTTATCACAAATGTCCAAAAGAAATTGTTCTTTTTTCAATGATTTGAAAAATGGTTTGATTTGTCAGAAAAGGAAATTGATAACAAAACTCCCAAGAAGAAATTTTACCAAAATGCAGAGGGACAAATCAACTTATGTAATCCCCAAATCCAACTGTACTCTGGAAAATCTATCTTTAGGAAGGGGTTTAGTAAAAATGCTAGCCAATTGAGATTCAATTGGAATAAATTCAATACAAATGTCCTCACTAGCAATATAATCTCTAATGAAATGGTGTCTCACATCAATTTGTTTTGTGCGTGAATGATGGAAAAGATTTTTTGATAAATCTATTGCACTCTTACTTTCACATTTTAAAGGTACTTGTTTATAGATTAGCCCAAAATCAGAGAGAGTTTGCATCATCCATAAAATTTGTGCACAGCAACTTCCTAAGGAAATATATTCAGCTTCAGTGGTGGACAATGCAACACAATTTTGTTTACGACTTGACCCAGAAACAAGAGAATGACCTAACATAAAATAAGTTCCGCTAGTGCTCTTTCTATCAGTGAGTGAAACGGCATAATCAACATCAGAAAAACCAACTAATTCAAAATTTTCACAAGAGGGAAACCAGAAGCCAAGTTTTTTTGTGTGCAACAAATATCTCAAAATTCAAATTGTAGCTTTTAAATGAGATTCTTTTGGATTAGACTGAAAACGAGCATACAAACAAACAGAAAACATAATATCAGGTTTAGAAGTAGAGAGATAGAGAAGTGAATCGATTATACCGCAATATTTTTTTTTTTGATCAACAACAATACCTTTTTTATCTTTGTCAAGCTTGGTTGTTGGGTTCATTGGTGTTCTCATTGGCATTGCATCTTCAACTCCAAAAAAATTTAGCAGCTCCATCACATACTTTGTTTGAGAAATGAAGATTCCTTTTCTACTTTGTTTGATTTGAAACCCAAGGTTATTGCAACCATTAGAAATCCCCGAATGGAAATGGGAACAAGTATCAATGGATTTCATTGATAGGTTACCAAGGACTAGATTGGGTCATGATAGCATTTGGGTAATTGTGGATCGATTGACCAAGAGTGCAAGATTTATACCAGTCAAGTCGAACAGAACGACAGCTAAGTTAGCAAAACTGTATATGAAGTGGGTAGTGAGATTTCATGGAGTACCCAAAGGCATTGTGAGTGACCGAGATTCGTTGTTTACTAGTGGATTTTGGAAGAGCTTACAAGAGGCTTTAGGATCAGAATTACATCTCAATACCGTGTATCATCCTCAAACCGATGGTCAGACAAAGGGGGTGAATCGAGTGTTAGAAGATCTCTTGAGAGCTTACATATTAGATTTTGATGGATCATGGGATGACCATTTGCATCTAGTGGAGTTCGCAAATAATAATAGTTATCAGTCCAGTATTAGTATGGCTCCATTTGAAGCTTTATACGAAAGACCGTGCAACTCACTGTCATGTTGGTTAGAAACCGGTGAGAAATTTGTGCTTGGGACAGACGTGATAAGATAAACCTCAAATAAGATCAAGGTTATCCGACAACGAATGAAGGCTGCCCAAGATAGGCAGAAGAGTTACACTGATAAGAGGAGAAGGGATTTAAAATTCTCCATTGGCGACTTGGTGTTTATCAAGATTTCTCCGTTAAAGAGCGCGATTCGATTTGGTAGGAAAGGCAAGTTAGCACCAAGATTTGTTGGTCCATTCCCAGTTCTCGAGCAAGTTGGGAATTTGGCGTATAAAGTTGAGTTGCCGGACAAGATGGAGGGAGTTCATAATGTATTTCGTGTTTCCCAGTTAAGGAAATTCGTGCATGACCTCGATGTGGCTATTTCACCTAATCAGTTGGATGATATCGAAGTATAACCCGAGGCGGTTGGGAACCGCAAGCCAATTCGTATTGTCGAGCACGATACGAAGAAACTTCGAAGGAAAGTGGTGAATCTAGTCAAGGTCCAGTGGGGCGGGGATGAGAATGATTGTACTCGGGAGACAGAGGAGACCATTAAGGAGACGTATTAAGAACTCTTTGTTGGTAAGGTTTTCATTTCGATTTAGTCTTTCCGCATTCTAGGATAGATTTGTTTTGTTTGTTTTGTATGTTTGATTTCGAGATATGGCTGATAGGCATGCGGGACCCATTGGTTGCTTCTTAGTTGAGGAATTTCTGGGGCGAAATTTCTTAAGGGGGAGAGAGTGTAACGACCCACATTCTACGCATCGGAGGATCGTAAAATATTTATTTCTTTTCGTATGAGGTCGTATAGTCATGTAACTTTGGGGAACGACTATTGGGTTCATTTCCCACGTTCACGATTTTTGCCGATTTTTAAATGACCATTTTGCCCCTAGCTGATCTTGTTTCGGCTGTAACTTTTGATTGGTAAGGAGTTTTGACCTGAAGCCACTTCCATTAAATCCAGATGATGGTTTACCTTTCTGCAGAGCGGTCAAATTAGCCAAACGGACTCACCGTTTGGGAGATATGACTGAAACAAGGTTTAGAAGGTGAAAAACTACTTAAGTGGGCTGATTAGGGTAATTAGCAAATGGGCCCATAACCCATTTCGGGATTAGGGTTATGAGGAGGCTGAAATGAGTTAGGTTTTCATTCTATTTCAGTTTTCTAGCCGCCATTTTCCTCTTAGGAACCCTAACGATGGCCTCCACTTTCTAATTTCATCCCAAATCGCTCTCTAATCAAGGGTTAAGCTAATTAGCATCAAATCAAGGCAAATCAACATCAAATTAGAGGCAAAGGCTGCTGCGTGCATTGGAATTCGTGCCATTTAAAGAATCAATTCAGATCTGAGTTTATATTATGGATAAGGTGAGTGATTTGCATTTTTTTTCACTAATTACGGTTAATTAGGGGTAATTAGTGTTAATTAGCAAATTCATACATTATTAAATTATGGAAAAATGTTTAGAAATTCTTAAATATTATTTTAAGCCTCTGTTAGAAATTTGGGTTAATTTGGACATGTTTTGCTAATCGTATGGTTAAACATGATTAAGGGGAAAATATGGGTTTTGGGTATGTTTGATCCGTATTGACATGTTAAATTGTTGTTTTGGTGTTTATGGTCATTTCTACATGTTGCTATGACTATTTGGAATGATTTGTGATTGCATAGAAAAGTTAGATTGGTCGAAAACGCCGTCGTATGGCATAAATTGCTTGCTGGAAAAGTTGCAGAATTTGGTCAGGACCCATGTTCGTGAAGCACCTATGTGATCCGACCCGATCTTGACACCCCTCACCACGAGCCGCCTGCATCATCATGAACCGATCCACTTTGAGAATCACGAGTTGATTTGGAGCTTGGAGCCACAAACCACCTTTCACGAGCCGCCATGTCCACCATGAATCGAGCTACTATATCACGACCCAGATGGAGTCCATGAGCCGGTCACGAGCTGGAAAGGACAGGACCACGAGCCAGTGCAGGGAAGGAGGATCACGACTTGGAGTTGGAACCACGATCCGATGCCAGGGGAGAGCCACGAACTGATGACCAGGGTGAACCACGAATTGATCTCCAAGTCTGGACATCGAATGAACTGAATGGAAACTGAAGTACGAACGGGATAATGACCAATACCCGAGATGCAAAGGTAGTCCAAATAAGGAGTTGTTACTCAGGATCCAGATGGGAACCAACGAGCCAACTTCATGAATTGGACTTTGATGTGGGACGTGTGCAAAGGGGTTATCGACATACATAACTTTGATTCACCACCAAGACGGATGTTAGGCTACGGATCAGTGCAGTAGGGTAGTTATTACTCCATAGGGCAGAGTAATGTAGCATGGTTATGAGCCAGTGCAGTGAAGTCGTCATCACTTCATGGGGCAGAGTGGAAATAGCAAGGACTAGTGGCTATGGATCAATGCAGTGGAGTCTCCATGGCTCTATGGGGCAGAGTGATCATAGCAAGGATTTGGGTGATCAAAGCGGTGGATATCGTATGCTTTACGCACTGAGTGAGAGATGCGAGGATGGTTACTATGCTTGATTGTTTGCCATCACTATGACATGCACACACCTCCCCCGTATCTTTACACCATATGTTAGTGTCACCTTAGAGTATTGTACATCTTGTTGTGCTAACTCTTTGGTTGCAGGTCCAGGTTCAGGTATGGTTTAGTATACCTGTTATTGATCTATTTTGCTGCTTATCGCTCATACTAGACTTTTGTCTGACCCAGAGTTTTATGTCTCTTCTTATTACTCTGGCTGCTCTTAGACGGACAGACTAGAGACAAGTTAGGTGGTATGCACGAGTAGTTGTACCGGAGACGAGCGGGAGGCTTCCACGTATGATATATATAGATATTCTCCCTGTGTCGCTGCAAGTCACTGTTTTGGGCATTAGTAGTGTACCTTTCCTTTACTTTGCATTAGAGACAGTTTGAAAAGTTGAAATAATGATGATGTGGAACATAAGCTGTATTTCGATTTCCGCTGCTATGATGGTTTAGTTTTCAGCTTATGCACTATCTCGCCTGTTTTATGTCAAAGTTATTTATTATTATATTTTATCCCATGCGCTGTGAGACATTCTACAGGTTCGTTTTGTAGTTTTAGCTTCAAACCCCTTTTCTTTGGCGACCGTCCCGTGCTATTGGGCATCGGCACAACGCACTTTCATTGGAAATGTCGGTTGGTGCGGGGCGGGTCGTAACATTTAGGCTCCTCCATGGTCAAACAATTCATCAGTCCTCGATAAGGGATATCTATACTTTTTAGTCAGCTTTTTAAGTTCCTTATAATCCACACATAATCTCAATGATCCGTCACACTTTGTGACAAACACCACTGGTGCACCCCACTCAGAGGTACTCCTACGAATAAACCCTTTCTGCATAAATTCCGGCATTTGTCTATCAAGCTCTCTCTCTCTTTCTTTAAGAGCCATGTACTTTAAAGGCAACACTACAGGCCTCACATCCTTTTCGATGTCTATCCTAAATGATATTTCTCGGTGGGGTTGGGAGTCCTACGAACTCCTCAATAACATCAGTAAACTCACATAGAGTCGGTACTGAAGATGTTCCTTCTAAATCGAAAGATAAGGAAAATAAAGTTGAATCCTTATTCCTTGTCCTATAAGGGATATCTAAGATGCAGTCTCCATGGCTTCTCAAACAACTCTTCTATCGCAGTTAAGGACGACTCTATAAAATGATAGTTAGTCCATTCCCAAAATAAGAGCATACCCCTCGAATTCAAGTACATGCACATCGCAAAAGAAGTCAACATCACTGATGTCTGTTATTAGGTATTTACATACAACACAAATTTGCATAGTCCCTCCGATAGGGTTAGACACCTCTATCAGATGGCTAGCAATGGATAGGGGAAGTTTCAAAGAATCTACAATCTTCCTAGCAATGAATGAGTGGGTGGTTCCTGAATTAAATAGGGTACACAAAGAAATTCCTAAGATGGAAATTATACCTTCCAATGTAGGTTGTCCTTGATCCCTACGGGGATGACCACAAATCGACGCTACTTCCAAGTCATATATATGATTACTCTGCACAACTTCCGGTCTAGGCCAGTTCCTTGCTAAGTGCCCATCCTCATGACACTTAAAGCATTTTCCCTTGAACTCTAGTTTTTCTAAGCTCACTCTGCAGTCCTTTGCCTCATATCCTTTTTTGTGGCATCCAGAACATGTCTTGGCCTCCTTCTTGAATTTACTTCCCTTCTACTTTTTAACCCATAAACTTTTCTTCTTGTTCTTCCCGAAGTTAGAGGTGCATTCTCCCGTATCAGTCTTAACTTCCTTAGCACCCTCAACTGAATATAGGATAGCTACCTTGATAAGGACTTCAAATGTAGCTCCAAACGTCACTTGGGCCAAGAGCAATTCTCTCAGTGGAGAATTCAATCCTTTAACAAATATAAGGACCTTATCCATAAGGGTATCCACTAATCTTCTTCCAAACTTAGATAATTATGTAAATTTCACCACAGACTCTTTTAGATCCAACTCTCCTTGCTTCAACTAGATAAACTTTTCTAGTTGCAGACTCTTCTCAGCATTAGTTAAGACTTAGCCTCAAAACAGTTCCTAAACTCTACCCAAAAATCACTCTTCCCACATTCTCTTGTGAAATCAAGTTCCACCATTCCAAAGCCTCTCCCTTCAAATGCCAAGCTACTACCATACGCTTAACCTGATCGTCCTATCGGGCATCTTCAAAGATTCTCTCGCACTCCGTGATCCATGCTTTAGCTTCAATTAAGCTCTCAGTTCCCAAAAATGATATTCCTCCTAAACTCACCAAATCCTTGAAAAGACAAGGGAAGTTGCGGGCCTCTTCAACGGGTTGAGCTGCTGGTTCCGCTGTGGCAGGATTGGCAGTAGAGACCTGTTCCACAGTCTTAAGGTACTGTTGGAATCATTCTAGTAAGTAACGAAGTGTTGTCGGGTTCTCCTACTTGGGTGGGTTATTGGCCATTTCTACTATCTAAAAAAGGAAAAATCCTTTAGTGGACTTCATACGGTAGTATCAAGGCCCAAAAAAAAGAAAGATAAGATTACATAGTATAATTTGCTTATGTTTTTGAGGGTATAGTACATATACATATATATATCTATATTATAATGAGAATACCTTGAAATGAAGCTTTTGAAATGTCTGAAACACCCTTCTAATTTGTATTGGGTTAATGGGGAATTTTGTCATTTTTCAGCTGCTATGCCTCATTTCCACCTTCTCCACGAAATCCACTATAGCAATTACCGTTTGATGCATTTCTTCCTCTTTCATCTCATCGATTATCTCGGTGAACTGCTCTTTCTTCTCGCAAATAACGCGACTCCGAATCAAAACCTTCGACTCCTCAACTGTTTGTAATAGCTTCGATCGGTGTTCCATATGCTCGCCCTCATCATCTCCGCTTCCCCGGTTCTTTCTCTAGCCCTAATTTAGATTGGCTGCAACAAGCGGTTATTCTCTGCATCCCTCTCCACTGTTCATATAGATTAGTTTGTTCTACTTTAAATTTTACTATGCTATTCCGAAAGCTTTCTAAACTATTAGTTTCGTTGCAATTTTCATGGGAAATGTTAGTTTCCTAAGTTTAATCAGCAGTGAAGGAATACGAGCCTGACGTTCAACAACTGGATGTTTTTTCCAATAATCTGAATCCAACGAATTCATTCCATCTGCTAAAAGAGTGAATACGAATGCTCCTCTTCTTGCTTCTTCAATGGATTTCGAGTAATATGTTGCTGGAAATCCTGAGAATCATCAGAAGGTAAATTGATTTATTTTTTTAGAAACTTTATTGGTTTAATGAATATTGGATAAAAGTATAAGTTTGAACTGATTTGTGACTTCTTCAGAGAGGAGAAATGGGTACAATCAAGGGAGAAGATGAGCGAATGAAGTAATGAGAAGTGCTGATATGTTTGCAGTTTGCAGGCAAAAGTAAGTTCTTTTTCTTGCTCTGCTAAATAAAATCCAATTAAATTTGCGAATATAGAATTGAAAATTGTGATATGGTTTTCATTGTCTGAAAACTGTGACATGCTTTTGCATATAATGTTTTGGTTTGGTACATTTTTTTGTTTTGTTTATACATCTTCTATTACTGCCCCATTTTTACTCAATGTTGTTGAATAGGTTTGGGGATAATTGGTATGTTTGAAAATTGATTTTCTGTCAACTAATATGTACTATCATTATAAGTTAGTAGGATTACTCTATCGAATACACTATCAGTCACAGACATATGCAAAAATACCATTTTCTAATTGGGTTTTTGACAGAAACACTATACGATAGGGTAGTTCTTGTAGAGAAAACAAAATAACAATAAAAGAATAATATTGTTTTGGCCATTCACATGCACTTAGAAATTATAGAATATTGTATATCAAGAGATTTGCATGTATCAGTCACTTATTTGAAGTTAAGAAAGAATACTTATTTGATTAGAGATGTAATTTACATAGAAAATAGATTGAGGTGCCTGGCATAAATATGAGTTAGTCAAATTTCCCTTTTCTCTTTGTACGTATGATTTTAACATATAACAAAAAAAAAGTTTTGGATGATAAGTTGATATATCAATGTTTCCTCTAATGTAAGAAAGGATTACCTATATCTTTTAAAAAACAGTAAGATTGCTCACTGATAGGTGATTCTCTTTGTACTCTTATTCTAACATGTGCTATCATTTTGCATTTATGTATGCTTTTCCAGCAATTTTGGTTAGATCTCAGTTTTTAGCTTAGCATCGACTGGAAATTCAAATTTAGTGCAATCCTTTTTTTGTTTGCTGTATGAGTATTTGTTTCAATATCTGATCGATAACTAAAAGGTAATGCAAAAGGACTGGAAGATAGAAGTTGCTTGACATAATAAAGAAGCATTCAAAATAAATGTCAGTTGTAGAATTGAAAAGAAGTTATTTCATTTATGTCAAAAGTTGTATAAATAATTAAAAAGACACTCTAATCAATGTACACCGACACACACACACACACACACACATATATATATATATATATATATATTTACATACATATACATATATGCGTACATGTATATATACATACATACATACATATATACATATATATATAGGGGGCGACTATTTGAACACAAAATTAGAGACAAAGAGGGAGACATAGAGCCTCAACCGTTGGATCTTTTTGTCTTTATAGGAAGAGGTATAATTCATAGGTGATCCAATGGTGCAAATCAATTGTGTCACCATTTGTGTTAAAATTTTGTGTCTCTATAGACTTTCCCATATATATATATATATATATATATATATATGGGGGCGGCTATTTGAACACAAAATTAGACACAAAGGGAGAGACACAGAGCCTCAACCATTGAATCTTTTTGTCTTTATATGGAGAGGTGTAATTCATGGGGTGATCCAATGATGCAAATCAATTGTGTCACCATTTGTGTCAAAATTTTGTGTCTTTGTAGACTTTCCCTATATATACACACACACACATGTATATATATATATATATATGACTTCTCAATGCTATTGTAAATTGTTCACCTCAATAAATCTTGGCACTAAGAATTGCATATCTAATATAACTGTGAAATGTATATTATTTAATATAATAAACTATGGTATTCTTTTAATGGTGTATTTATTAGCAACATTGCTCAGGTTACTGTGTTGTTTGTTTTCTTCAAAAGATAAAGTTATTGTAAGTGTTTCCAAGGATGAAAATAGTATCATATATTTTCCTACTGTGTTACTAATTCTATATATGTTCCATTGATTATTTGAAATTAATGTGTTTTAAATGATAAATTTATTAACAAAATAGCTCAAGCTCCTGTGTGGTTTGGTTATTCTGAAAGCTGAAGTGTACAAATATTTTTTGGAATATCATATATTTGCTTGCTATGATATATGTATTATTAACTATTTGAAATTAATATATTTCAAATGCGTATTTACTTCTTTTTTTGTGAATAATCATTGGTATTGTTATTCAGTAGTCATGTGAAATGTTTAACACTATCTTAAGACCTAGGTTTTTTTTCATTTTTGAACTACTACAATTCTTTCGTACAAATTAATTTTCTTTCTTTTCAAATAATATTCATATACTTTGAGTGTTAGAGTTATTTTACAGATCAAAACTTTCTTAAAGTTTTAGTGAAAGTACTGAAAGAGGGATATTATCTCCTTTTTGACTCTCACGTGATAACTTCAATGGATAATTACTAAGCAACTTATACACAAATCTTAGAGTTTGGGGTGGTTTGTATATATCTACCCGTGTGCTTAAAAATGAGTGAACTTCATTTATAATAAGAACAAAAGATAATACATATCTATTTTCATCATGCATCACGAATTCAAATGTTATACACTCCCTATCTAAAGGGGAAACTAACACAAGACAGCCTTGCGACATACAACTGAAACCAGTAGACCTAAGATACTTTTGAGGAGATGCTAAAATATAGCGCAAAAACTGAAATGCTACATGCATTATTGTGTATTCTGCTCCACACCTGAGCCACTTCAAGTAATAATTATTATTTTTGCATTTTATGTTATCTCATCTTAGCTTTTTTCTTCATAAATTTGCATATAATCACTGTAAGAGAAAATCCAATAAATGTAAAGTAATTTATCAATAAAGATGCTTATTATTTTAGGTGCTTTATCATTTTGTTTTGACTTACTAATTCATTGAATAGGACGCAGTACACTAGGATAAACGTTGCAACATTTTCATTTTCATTTTGATATAGCTGAATCAAATTTTAGATTCAACAATTCAAATTTGTGGTGCATTAAGTATTTTCATAAATGCAAATACCAGTTTTACATATAACTGAATCAGATTTTAGATTCAACCATTCAAATTTGTAGTGCATTAAGTATTTTCATAAAAACAAATACCAGTTTTAGATATAGCTGAATCACATTTTAGATTCAACCATTCAAACTTATTGTATCTATCTTCGACGCATAGGAGGTATGCACGTTACTTTGTTTTAAAGTAAATTGCAAAAAAAAAAAACAATTTATATCGAGAAGTCCCAGTTTACATAATTTTAACAATTAAAAAAGTAGGATATTATTTGTATGTTCTGTATTTCAGGTTGGTATGTTTTAACATTTTACTGTACATGTATACAACTAATTTCTTTTGTTGTGTGTATCCAATACAAATTAAACTATCTGTACACACTAATTGGAAGATGACATAGCTGATACTGATTGGAGCACATATATGCCAGTTTGCACTCCGATGTAATCCCTTGCCACTGGACTTTCCATTTTTGTGATATGAACAATAAATGGTATTATGGGTGTTTATATTGGCCGAATGGTGAAAACGATGGAAAGAACCATGCAAAAATAATACACAGCTGAAACTATCATTTTACTCCATGTTTTTCCAGATTAGGATTTGTTGTTTTGCAATGTTAATGATCAAATTAAAATTCATTTGAACCACATTCATAATACAACTGAAACTTTGTCTATCTCTATCAATACCAGATGATCTCCAGATCTGCACACTTCCATTTGAACCACATTCAAGGCATGGTTGATGTTGACGCTTCAGTTACACTAGTGAAGTACCAGGTTCGTCGTTGTTATGTAAGCAGCTCTTTATATTTTACTTTGCAAAACTTTAAATACAACATGATGATTCTCCATTTTTAAGCTTTAACTCCATCACAAAAGGTCATGGTGGGTGCCTTTAAATAATCTTCTTACTCAACTGCATGTAGATAATTCAGCAAGGCTATTTACATTTGAGTAGTCAATTTGTACCTAACCTTTTGAGTAGACAAAATTTTTGATTACTCATATTCAGGAAGCCAAAAAAAGGGTACACGTATGTATTTGTTGACATTTTATAGTTTATTTAGCTACTTATTTGTTCACAAAACCAATTAGTTGATGTAAACTATAGCTTCTTAATATTTATCCAGGATCTTAGTTGAATATTTCCCGATGTGGGACTTATATTTTCAACACTCCCCCTTCACGTGTGGCGTATTTGAGCCATCTACGTGATCATCATAGTTAGTTTTTTTTTATTTTTTTTATTTTGGATGGAGTGACGGACATATGGCAGTTAAGCGCATATGTACTAGTTGAATTAGTTCAAATCCTGTGCTCTGATACCACTATTGACATTTTATAGTTTAGTTAGCTACTTATTTATTCACAAAACCAACTACTTTTTTTTTCTATGCTATCCATAATTACTCTTACTCAATATAAGAAATAGAGGCTGTCATTTTTATACTTGGTGTAACTTTTACTTTTTAACTAAATTATAAATCTTCCCTTGCTTACCATGCTCAAAAGTTCTATGACCCATGTAAATTGTCGAAGGTAAAACTATTCTTTGTCACTCCATTGGTTATGACGTTTTATTGAGCTACTTTTCTAGATTTTTTGTGTGTTTTGTTCTTCTGTATTATTTAGAATGGGAGAGGTGAGAAAAAACGGAAGTGGGAATGAAAACGAAGCAAAAAACGAAAAGGAGTCTATTGACTATGAAGAAGATGATGAGAAAACACTTTATGTGGCCAAAATCCGGAGGCGAAGAGCCTAAGAGGTATCCTTTTTCTTTAATTTTCTAGAATCAATATATTCCATTGCAATTTTTTCTACGTACCTAATGTGCTTTTTGTGCTTGATAACATTATAATGGCCAAAAAAAGGTTTTCTCATTGTATCTGTTTTGTTTTTGAATTAATTTTATGATATTTGACATTGAATCTCTTTGATTACGTTACCATTTAGCACTTCATAGATGTCAAACATCTAGCTATCAAAATTTAGTTACTAGAACTGACCATACATATGATTATCAAGGTTTAGGTTTGCACCTTTTTTTATATAAATATGAACAATGAATTTGGCAACTAAAGTTTCCAACATGCTCTTTGTTGTGAAAACTACGCCTTTGCGGAAGCGACCAGGATCTTATTCACCCAATTACTTAAAGATGATTTCTATGGAAATAAACACAGATATGAAATCACACGCACAAACACAAAATATTCCACCCAACCACCCTCTTTATTGATTCTCAAAACGAATTTTGTTTACACACCTGGTTCAACAACCAACAATAAACAAACTACAAGAATCAATAATCTTATTGAGAAAGGGAAAGAATATCTAGATGACTACAACTCTTGTTGGAGAAGGAGAACAATGAAGAACGACGGCTAACCCTTGGATTAATTGGAGGCACCAATCCTCTCTAGGGCACCAAGCCCTAGAGGCACGCAGCCGCCACTCTATTCGGTCATGATCCCATATCTTTAATCCAACCCTAGATGCTGCTTTTATAGGAGAATAGAAGCCCTAGGCAAATACCCAATTTGCCCCTTCATTACTTACAGAATAAGTCACAGAAAGACCAAGTCAAGCCATAGAAAAGACCCGCTTAGACGTCTGACCTAAATAGGTCAGACGTCTGTCAATGCTCTCGGGTTAAAAACCCTGTATACTCAGACATCTGACAGGCATAGCTCAGACGTCTGAGCTGAAGCTCACCCCAAAATTGCTCCTTCTTGCCTTCTCTCTGCCGCTGCTCCATATTCTCTAACGCCTAGCACATCCATGCCTCGTCTTCATCAACATATATGATTTCATGTCACAAATCACAACACTCCACCTTGATATGAAATCGCATCACATTAAACAAACTTCCAACACACAAGTCATCTAGCTCTTTCAACGACACCTTCTCTCAATTAAACCAACCTCTATTTCCAAGCAACGAGATACACCCCACCTGTTCCGAGTACAGGGACTCAATTGATTTCAGGGCAACAATCACACCCAGTCGATTTGAAAGGACTACGACCACACCTCAATTACAAACACAACCCACCGCCTACAAAAGATGCATCTACCACCTAAGATGCACCGTGCATCAACCAACGGTCTAAAAGTGCTTGCAATTCCACAACGACACCCGTCTACCACTTGACCTGAGCTCCTAATTCGATCATCCCGGATCCCTCGAGCATCATCAACGTGAAGACCCCTGTCGAACACATTAGCAGTGACCAAATTAACCTCTCTACCTTGCTGTGGACTAGGTTCTTCAACCGTCACTCGCCTTCCACATCGACACCCGTCTACCACTTGACCTGAGCTCCTTCCTCGATCACTCCTGATCCCTCGAGCATCATCAACATGAAGACCCCTATCGAAAACATGAACCGAATCACCAAGGTACAGGCAAATCAAACCAATTGCCAACATCTTCGTCTTCTTCCATCTTCCCTCATCCACATCAGAGGGCTTCTCTTCATCTCCATCAACCAAACCATTGAGGCCTTCAAATCCCCAATCAAAATTAGTCATCACCAACAGTGCCATCATATCCGACTAAAAAAATCGATTTTTCCACTCCAAAATCACTCTAAGCTTTGCGATGATCTAGCTCTGATACCAACTGTTGTGAAAACTACGCCTTTGCAGAAGCTTTCAGGATCTTCTTCACCCAATTACTTAAAGATGATTTCTATGGAAATAAACACAGATATGAAATCACACGCGCAAACACAAAATATTCCACCCAACCACCCTCTTTATTGATTCTCAAAACGAATTTTGTTTACACACACTGGTTCAACAACCAACAATAAACAAACTACAAGAATTAATAACCTTATTGAGAAAGGGAAAGAATATCTAGATGACTACAACTCTTGTTGGAGAAGGAGAACAATGAAGAACAACGGCTAACCCTTGGATTAATTGGAGGCACCAATCCTCTCTAGGGCACCAAGCCCTAAAGGCACGCAGCCGCCACTCTATTCGGTCATGATCCCATATCTTTAATCCAACCCTAGATGCTACTTTTATAAGAGAATAGAAGCCCTAGGCAAATACCCAATTTGCCCCTTCATTACTTACAGAATAAGTCACAGAAAGACCAAGTCAAGCCGTAGAAAAGACTCACTCAGACGTCTGACCTAAATAGGTCAGACGTTTGTCAATGCTCTCGGGTTAAAAACCCAGTATACTCAGACGTCTGACAGGCATAGCTCAGACGTCTGAGCTGAAGCTCACCCCAAAACTGCTCCTTCTTGCCTTCACTCTGCCGCTACTCCATCTCCTCTAACGCCTAGCACATCCATGCCTCGTCTTCATCAACATATGTGATTTCATGTCACAAATCACAACACTCTTTGTTTTTTTAATATAAATATGGACATGATTTTTAAATTTCCAATAAACTAAAGTTTCCATTATCCAGTACAAATATCAACAGAAGATAAACTATTTTTTGAGATGATAGGCAGGTTTCAAATGCACAACAATATTGCTATCTTTTACAAGTTGGCACATGTTTCTGTGATGTTGCTCGATTTGGGCTTGATGCAGAGGTGAACTTATTTTCATATTCTCTGATTCGCTTATAAGTTTAGTAGTATTTCATTCATCCATAGATTGAGTGCAGTTGTTTTAGCTATATCATTTGTTGCAAGTGGTGACTGTTAATTAATAACATAATCATGACCTGTGTATATGATGGTTCAGATGGGAAACAAAGATATGTTCCTAAACAAAAGGACTGTATATAATCTTATCATCATAACTAACCTTATCATCATAACTAACCTTATCATCATTGAATGTTTTCGAAATACAAATTTCATTTTGTTGCATTCAAATTTCCATTTTCCATTGGACCGTTTTATGCCTCAGGAGTAGAGGGCTTTCCACTAAACATGTTCACTTGTTGCCAACCCCTAGGAGTTCATTGGAAAGGGAAAAGAGGGATTGACCGAATTAAATGAGAAAGAAGAAAAACAACTGTTTCCTGGCAGCGATCCTTTTGTTGAATTGAATTAAAGGTTTTAACACGTCATTTCCAATTTAGTATGTCTGCATTTCAGCTACCATGTATACCGGTTTTCTTGATTCACTACTTTGTTTGTCCAATTCGAAGCTTTACTATAGTCTGTGTTAATAAAAACATTCGTTGTTATTCTATTCTTTCTAACAGTCTATGATATTCATTTTTATGCTTTTAATGTAAGTTGTTAGATTCGGCTTTAATTCATTGTTCTTCATAATTTTAGTCACATAATGCGCACAACATGCTTGAAAACTGTTAATTTACCTGGCTTTCTATTTTCTATCTTTTTATTCTATTTTATACTTGAAACAAGTCTGAAGATGGTCAATATTGATTTTAATTTCACAGCCAAGATAAAATAAAATAACGTTAACTCATGCACTTATGCGCAGTTTGTATTGAGAGGTATTCTTGCATAGACATGGAAAGATACAACACTTAAGTACATCCGATCCTTGATAATTCACTACAACCCATACGACCATAGATTATAATTTTAACCTTGCTTTGCACCATATGTGACCATAGAGTTGTGTGAGTTAGTTATTTTCTGACTTTAAGTTAAATAATGTTGCAAACTCCCATTTATCCATCTACAACTCAGCTTAAATACTAAAACTTAATTGGGAGTGCGAAAAAAGAGAGAAAATATATGTGTTAGCGAGTGCACGTTACTTCACTTGGGTTTGCTGCCCAATTCCCAGCAAGGTCTACCTTTTACCAACTTTTTTAGCTTTAATATATGACTAAACAATGTTCTAAATCTTGCTCATGTGGGTTAACATCTTTAATGTATATGTTTATACATGTCAAATAAAATCTACATGCGACCACCTTTTACAAACACATAACATTGCTCTTGGTTTCTTCGCATATATCCAACGGACGTGCCAAACATACTGGTATATATAGTTTTGAAAACCTTTTTAAATAACAAATGCGTATCTCATACATATATTTCCCCATAATCGGAAAACCAATGCTATGACACCAAATTAAGGGGCCGCCCGGCTCACCCCTTAAAGGGTGTGGCTACAAATGGTAACCCCAGACTCACTTGTTTTACGACCAGCCTCTTGACTGCTCTAACCAACCCATTCACTCGGGAGGTGTAGGGGTAAGCGACAAACTTCGCCATTGTTCATAATGCGAGAACCCCCATCACCTAAGCATAAACATGCCAACAAGATCTGGTAAATGAAATACATAAGTTTAGAAATGACTATTCCTTATATTTGGCAGTGTAAACCATTCATGTAATGTCTAAGCAAACAAACATGCACATAATTAAACATATGAGGCGAATATCCTAACAGTCGCTTAAGCCCTATATGTAAATCTAAGGGAGGACATCCCTATAGTCACTTAATATCCCCAAAAGTAAATCTAAGGTTGGGCATTATTACATTCACTTAATACCATACGAGGCGGGCCATACCCAGTCACTTAAGGCCACTATCTAATTTATTAAGGGCGTACATCCTCACAGTCACTTAATACCCATAGCAGACTCCTAGCCATTTAAGACCTCGTCCTAACGTCAACGTCATAATAAATATATACTCTCTTTGTATGTCGAGAAATAGTAACAGCCACTTAATACCAGGTTTCGGTAGGAACACGGTTTTATTTAAGACCCTCCTAGAGGACCATCTTGCTACTATCTAATTGTTCCTACAAGTGAACTCCTAGCTACGTAATACTTCCCTTAGACGGTGGTTCCCTTAGGATTTTTATACAAATCGTCCCTAGGATAGCCTATAAGCCCCTAGATAAGAAGCGGACATTACTTGGAGAACAACTCACTCATATGCTATCGTTTAATAGGACCATTTAATACCTTATGTATAAGAGAAGGTAGACAACCACTAACCTCGAAGGGTGGATCCCATGACTTGGGTCCAGAACCAAGGAGTGAACCTTAGAAACGGGCCTAGTCCTAATCCCTTAATACCCAACAAGAGGCAGGTTAGCTACTTAATACCTTTCCTCCAAGACAGGTCCACTTTACACACAAATATATATACACACACAGAGTAAACATTTTACATTAGACTGACCACTTGTAGATGTTGGAACTGCTGGGCGGTTGTGGACAGGCTTCTACTATAAGTTGGACTTAAACTCATATCATAGTTTACTAATTATAATGGCATATGACACTTAGACCTCTCACATTAACCAGTCTTACAAGTAGTTTCTGGATATGCCGGTCGGTTCCGGGCAGACTTCTACTACAAGTAATGGTTAACCTCATTTCTGTGTCATTTATTACAATTTAAGCTATTAACTCATACATATACATACAAATTCCTATAGGGACATTCAAATTTTATTTCCTAATTTAACGTATTTATTATGCACTTAATAGTAGTTAATATTATGTTTACTACGCTATTAATATATATAAATACTTGTGTAAATTTTTCAAATAAGATTAGCATCTTTACCACGTTTGAATTGTCAATCCCTATTCAAATTAAAGGTGTAAAAGTAATTCCCCATATTCCTTCAATCATGGCATAAATATACATATTAACATGTAACAATCAAAATGGGAAAACAATAATATCAACACAAAACTTATAACCTAGGTTTGATTTGATTATTTCAACAATAAAAGATAAACAAAATGCTATATATCTAATATATAGAATTCCTATTCTGGTACAGATCCACTTCTTATGTAAGTTTATCTGCAAAACATTAATATTTGGACATCTTGTAAATAATACATTCAAATACTCCATTTAGAAAAATAGAGATTTAAACATATTCAAATTTATAATCTGTCCAAATCTTTGCACAAAACCACACGTATGAATTTTCACAAATAAAATAATATGAATTTGACCATTATAGAGAATTATACGACACCAAATGCTTCTTTTTATTATTTAAATAATCCAAACCCGCATACACAAACAGATTGACTATTTCTTCGTACAAACATAAAGTGGAACATTTAAGGGATTTGATATAGTTTTCTTTTCATAATAACTTAAATCTCCCTAGGCATGATAATCCAGATTTAGACTAACAAATCATAGAAAATAGTAAACTTAAATGAATTCCACTCACAGAGATTTTGAGATAGAAAATTAGAATTTGTTGAAGTACTAAAATCTGGATTTGGCTTACGCAACGAGCTCCAATTCTTCTATAATATACATATATATATATATAAGAATTAGAATCTCGTATATATATAAACCAAATTTCCAGAATTCTAATCTATAGAAAAACCTAGATAAGAGAAGTTAGAAATGAAGATAAGAGAGGAAGAAGAGATCTAACCTTTCTCTGGAAATTGGTAATGTTAGAATGGAGGCATGCCGAGGAATAAATGTAGCGTTTTGGGTGAGAGTTAGGGACATATTTATAGTTGACATCGTGTATACAGGCCGTTAGATTCAATAGATTAAATCTAAGCAGTCCGTTTGATGAAAAACATAAGTAAGTCCTCCTTTAAAAATATCTTCACTAGGCACCCTACAAGAGGGCGGTCGGCCGCTCCTATAGGAGGGCGATCGACACCCCTGGTCGATCCCCTTCTACGAGGCGGTCGACCCCCTTATGGGGTCGATCCCAGGAGACTTGTTCTCATGTATGTTACTTTTTCACTAATTTCTGAATTGATTTGATTGATTGGTAACCTTATATTGATTATTTTTGTCCTCTATTGTATATAAATATATACACAAATTTGAATTCAATAGGAATATTCTTTTCATGCTTATCTACATCAATACATTCCAGATTTGTATATTTGGTTATTTGAAATTCAAACCTTGTGCGTTAAATTTACGCACAACTTGTTTTATTAATATCTTTCAGATACAGACTCTATTTTCAGTAGATAAAATACAAAAACGGATCAAAATCTCACCACGAACGCAACTACGATACTTTCGTGGCCCAACCCCAAATTATCCAAAATTACATTTTTAGCCCATTAGTTTATTATTGATTTTTATTATTTATATTAATTTACATTGCCCCCAAGTCTAATTCAGATTTATTCTACGGGGTGCTACAATAAGAATAAAAACAATGCCTACATTAGAAACCTTTTTAAGAAAATTTAAATAGATTGGTTAAACAACAAAATAATGATTCACTAATAGAAGATCTAATAAGTGAATACACTGAACAAATATATTTAATGTAAGAACAACGAGAAAGTTATCGGAAACTTATCCTAAAAAACCTCTATATAAAATGGATTATCCTTTGGATACCCGCCAATAATAAATGTAAATCCTTATACTGATGAAAATAAAAATCTAAGAACTATAGGAAAAAGAATACCTATTGAAAAAATATTTTTGGATTTTTTTGTAATTCTTAACGTTACAGAGTGTCATCCACAAGTATTATATAATCACTTAAAATAATGGACTACAGCAATAGCCATAGATTATTCAGCTAAACATCCAAATATAACAAGCGGGGAGGAAATGGTTAGAATAACAATGAATTATTTAGGTGATATAGCTAAAAAATGTGGAATGCCTACAAAAGCAATTTTCCAGATGAAGTAACCATCTTAGTAGCACAAGGCGGAAATATACATAACTTTGCATATCTTATACATAGGATAATAGCTAGTCGAAAAGTAAATACAGGATTGACACTTAGACAACAAGAAGCCAAAAGAGATCTAGAACAAATACAATTACTAGATTGGAAACATATAATAAATTTTCTAAATGAGTTTTTATACAATGTAACCATATATGGAAATTATTACTCTAAAGAAATAGGTGATAGGCTATTTTTTTAATTACCAGGAGATAGGAAAAGAAATACATAGGTCTTGGAATGAAATACATATATTCAAATATCCCTAAAACAAATGATAACAAAGAAATATAATTACTCTTGTAATTTCTAAACTCAAAGAAATGTACAAATCCAAAAGTAAAAAGAGAATTGAAGCAAAAAAATTATGGGCTTGTTCGCAAATATATTGTTTACCAGCTTTTTGACCCGACTACCAAAAGCAATCTGAGCCCAAACAGATCGGCCCATCGTGTGGTTCAATAGCCTAGAAGCATTGTCGAAACACTCGGGACCCAAGCCTAGACAGAGTCATACAAGAGTAGTCGTCCTGACTCGAACAAGCTGCTCAAATATGTATAAACACTCGGGATCGGTATTCAGTACCAAGAATATTTCGTATTCCAAAGTCCTTCAACAACTCCTCAAAATTCCACCAAATCCAAATCATATCCCTAAGATACGACTCTCGGGGTCGGTAAAAACCCATCACCTGCCATATTTTCGTATCCCACTCCATGAGTCCTTGAATTGGTATTTCCTACAACCTCCGATTTTGTATCAAGCCTCCCTTCATCTTTTCGTATCCCACTCCATCGCATTTCATATTCAACCATGGATACAAAGTCACAAAGAACTCCAGGATACGAAGTTACAAATTTTACGAAGGGAAACAAAGAAGCAAGTTTAAGAGTTCCGAAATGAAGCAGAACAAAAGCTGAATACCCAGGTCTGTACCCAGACCCCAAGGTACGAAATGCCGGTGTGGTCCCCACATTCCACCTACTCCTACCTCACTATCTCCATCTCTCCTATAAATACCCTCGACCCTACAACATGAAAATGGTTGGTTCCAAGCTCGTTGTACACTTTAGGAAGAAGATAAGCTTCCTACCACTTCTTAAGCACACTTCATCCCTTCGGGAGGAAGAAAGAAGCAACTTCTTGGACACTTGGGTTGCATAGGTATTTTAAGAATAAGGAACTTACCTCCATTTTGGACATATAGAACCTTGTTTCCACTATTACTATTGTAGAGACATAGAATTATTGTTCCCAACATTGTAAACTTGTGCAAAGAGAATAATAAAAGAGAAAAGTCATTCAAACTGGAAGTAAGCCTTCGCGGGACGAACCACCACAAACATTGTGTTATTTAATTTCCTACATTATTTCCATTTTGGACATTTAGTTTCATTGTCTTGGAACTCTTTGGGTGTTGTGCCAACTTTTGCACATCAACATTCTGATGCTTTCATTGAAAGACTAAAAGATTTCACCTTTCTTACCATTCGATCACCGAGATTTAGAGTGCTACTTAGGTCATCCTAGACTTTCCGACCAAGTTTATTATCGACATTGGTGACCAAAGAAAAGATTGTCATGGTCAGACCTTCTACGGTTGATTCTGACTCGGAAAACTCTCCTCAGCCTCGACCCACTTCCAATCAACTTGGAAATCGCTGCTTCTTACAATCTTACAGCTTCGGTTACCCGAAATCAATTTGTCGAAGTCATGAGAAAGTTAAGGGAAAAACAAAGTAACCTCAGCAAACAAATCACGCATAACCTCGAGTTAACACAATGACTTCGAAATTACTCTCAACGAGACATCCTTAGCCTTTAAGCAAATAAGAGCGCTCAGCCTCCGTCTAACTTCTCTCCTCGGGCACCATTCCCGTTCCTCTTCACCATTACCGAAGCCAACACTGGACAACCAATCGTCGTGATACCAGAATTACCAACAAGGAGGGAACGTGAAATCCAAATTGTTCCCGGTTAGGGTCCCAAGAGATTGGTCCTTGACCCCTTCCTATACAGGATCGACATGTTACAATCCGAAACTTGGTGCTCATGCTTCAAATGACAACCCAGGCCCAAGTTCCAGCTTATCGACCTCCGCAAAGTCAAGAATCCAAGGCTGAAGATTCTTTAGAAGATGTCAACATTCATCCTAGAAGACGTCCACGGCTGCGCATTCCTAAATCAGATCATGACCGCTGGGATCAAGCAGAGATCCGAACTCATATTCTTGCCAACCTGATCCACAACATCATGAAAGAATCTTGTGGTCACGTCATCGATAATTGGGAAACCAGTGCGAGAAGGAACCACTTTACCGAAGATGTGCTCGACGTCGAATAGCCCAAACACTTCAACATGTCGCAAACATAGGCTTACTCGAGGAGATCAGACCATTGAAACTTTATAAACCACTACGAATCGTGTATGGATTCTTCTTACGCAACAGACGTCGTGAAGTGGAAGTGCTTTCTTGTCTTTCTAGAAGGCGTACCTCTGTTTTGGTTCACTCGACTTCAACCGGGAACCATCTCAACCTTGATCAACTTGCGAGGAATTTGATCAGACAATTTGGAATGTATATATATATAAAGGCAACAACAAAACTCCAAAAAGCTATCTCGAAAATTTTGACAATACTTTGGCGGATGTTGAAGACCCGAATCCTTGTACTTTCTTATCTCAACTTTCCTAGGGCAATAACTTGCATTCGAAAATTAGGTTGTTGATTGGCCGAAAGCAACCAGAGACATTGGAAATCTTCTACAAGGAAGCCAACTATTTCCTACGTCAAGAAGAAGCACATAGGATTCGAGTTCTTAGTTAGGATAATCTACTTCGAGATGAAATCCAAAGCTCTAACGACTTCAGTCCTAATGCTCCAAGCAAACCTGCTCAAGTCGGAAATAACGGAGGTATTCACAACAAGAAGAGGAAACATTCCAGACTTTGTCTATCTGCAACTACATTCCACTCAAAATATCCCTTGAGAACATCTATCTCGATACATGAAATGTCCTGTAATACAAGAAGCCAAAGCCTAGGAAGTCGTCGGACGGGACAAAAAATACTGTTGGTTCCACAATGTCCACGGATACGACACAATAAATGCCGCTACTTACAGGACAACATCGAAAAGCTCGTCTGTAAGGGAAAGATTGAGCAGCACATCCCTCACACGAAGTTTCCGAGCCATCCAACGCTCACAAAGAATTTCAATCGACCTGGACCTTGCCTAACAACTAGATCCCACAGGATCGTCTTTTCGACTCTGCAAGACTGCAACACAAATAAGCGGTTTAGACACTGCACTGCATGACTCGTCTTGTCTGAGTTACACCTTGTATGAACTTAGTTATACTCATTTCCATAATTAGTTCCGTTGTATGTTTTAATCTAGCTTATTAATGACTTCAAAAACCATAGCTATCAGTAATGCCAACGAGTATGGTTTCTGAAATGTAGTGACTACCTACAAATCTTATTCTTTGTCCACTTACACTTGAAAGTGCCAGCACATTCCTTGGTCAAACTACATGAACTCTGAATTGACTCACAAATTTTTCCACTAATTCGATCTACTCCTGATAATTGACCAATTATCTTGCTGGAAAAGCCATATGATAGCCAAATCAGTCAAGTACAATGGGAGAATCACCTCGTTACCTCATATAAAGTTGTTAACACTCTCATACACCAAGTACATACCATTAAGTGAATAGTTGGATCCAATCATCCATCATACGACTCCAATGGAGGTAATGCAAAATCAGATGCATTCCTAGCATATTAGGCATTTGGTTTGAAATTGTTTTCATTCACATCCTCCAAACTTTGATCAATAACTTCATAGAAAAGTACATATTTTACCATTTCAACTGAGCGACCATTAAGATTAAGTTGAAATATCTTTGCATGCCTTTGGTTTAAATCTTATTCATGCATGGGATCCTATGGGGAACTTTTGGTATTGAGTATTGTGTCTACGAATCTACATTCTAATCTTGATTTCAAGGCGCTCGGCATCATCCGTTTGGCACTCTCTTCCAAATTTGACATCCAAATTTATCATGCTCCGTTATCCAAACATATCGTTATCTGATGGCCTGGACCTCTTGGTACCATCCTATGGGCGTGTTGGGAAATGGTTTCAAATTATTTTGCTTCATGTCCTTATCTATCTGCTATGGCTTATAGCATATTGTTTTGATTTTCAACAACTCCAACTGCACTTTATTATCTTATTCTTTTGAATAAACTGTCCATTAACTTTTCCGGAACCAATTATAATCCCACTTATCTCCTCTTTAGTCAAATAGATAAATGTAAATTTGAACTAACAAATGCCTCCTACCTTCTCCATGCTCTTTTTGACTTGGTCCAGGTAAGCACTTCCCGATGCGTTGATCCAAAATTTAAGATGACTACCAGATTTGCATCATACTAAGAAGTACAACCTGTTAGGTTTTTAAATTACCATAGAGCATAATTATAAGGGTAAACTGTATAACATTAAGCACTTTCAGATCTTATAACGGAAGGAATTGAAATATAAGTATTGAAAGTAGACATTCTAGAAAAATAATTTCCAAAATGCTTAATTGTCATATACATTGATTCCAACGTACAATATAAGTTTTATAATTATTCAATACAACAAATAACCATTAAGGAATAATGAAGAGTCAAAAACTCCAATGTTTAGCTTCTTCCTCCATGTATTATGCATAATCAACTACTACCATATCATCCTACGATGAGGACAAATGAAAAGAAAGGGGTGGATAAAAAAAACTCTAGTGAATGAGTACATGTTTAATATATGATAATCATGTGTAGTTGAATTTCATTTTACTATATATGACCTGATGTGCACTACATATGTCCTGTGACTCTTAAGAGTTTGTTTTGGTTGATACACATATATACCAATAACTTATACAATCTTCTACAAGGATCGAGCCTCAATAACTAATGATTAGCTAATAGCTCATGGAGCTTCCCCAACATAAGGTCATTCTATAACATTCTCGTACAAGATTACATGTCATGCATTACAACTAAGCAAAAGTATCCTGCTTATATTTCTCCACAACTTCCACATGGAACAAAACTTCTCATATATAACTACACATAATCCAACTACGACTTAAGGGGGGCTTACACCTCTTGTTGCATGCGTCAGTGTGTCTCATCATAATTATATCCATGTTCATCTCTTAATAGTAGCTTACGCCTCTTATAACATACACCAGAATCGGTTAAGAAATAGTACCACGTCATGTTAGGTATCGACAAATGTCTAGAAACCCCCATTATATCAAGCCCATACACTAATTTTGACATCAGTCTGTGTTACACGTTCACTATAGAATCTTCCATAAGTGCTATTAGGGATAAAAACGCCTCAGACGAATTATTGACCCCTACTATGTAAAGACATTTATTCAACACTGCAACTTCCTAGCAGCGCCATCTCATATGGACTAGCTTTCTTACTTTTACCACCATCCATTTATATATATACTTAATATATAAGTAATTAACAATAATTCAAAACCCAACATTTATACCTTGTTTTAATCAATGTTTCAAAATGCCTACTAGATGATTGCTCTATATAGAGCGGTCGACTATTCCAAGTACCGTGGCCAACCAGTCACAGTATAAAACTTAGGGTTATAATTCCATTTACGCTCATTACCACTAATTAAATTTTTTTGCTCTCTAACTTTGATATTAAACGTACAATTTCATGTTTAGAAACTCTTATGAAGCTGACATGGTATTTATCCAACTCATAATTGATTAGGCTTTACGGTATATAGTCACTTATAATTTGAGTTCAATTCATATTAAAATATCTAGATGAATTTATAATAATTACCTAAATTTAAGGTTCAATTTATACTGATCTAGGTGAATTTACAACCAATCAGTTTAACATAACATTACCATTAAAACATTATATTAGGCTAGTTGTTGTAAATATACAGATGATGCTTACAAATCTGAGTTATAAAAGGGGTTTTATATTCACATACTAGTATTTATATTTCCATTTGAACCAAAGAATGTTTATCAAATTCATCCATATACAATCATGTTATTAAAAATGAAGCCACTCACCTCAGATCCAAGCTTTGTTTCTCTTCTTTATTCAAAAACTATTTCTTACTTATTGCTCGATCTCATCTTCTTAAATCTTTTGTTGAGAGGAATGAACTTGATGGAGTTTCGATGTACAGATAATTTAATGGGTTATGCTTTAGATTAACTCTATATTTATAGGGTGTAACAACCCAGATTTTTGGTCGATTTATTTTAAACATTAAATATTGTTTTAAATATTGAGTTGATAATATAAATAAATATTTATATGGAATTTATCGATTTAACAATCGAATACAATTTAATTTAGAATATATCAAATTATCGTAATATGAAATATAATCGAATTTGAAGTTTAAAACTAAAATGAAACGATTTAGACTGTCAATATAAATTCTATTTGAATATAAACGATAATAAGAATAATTTATTATCAAGGAATTAATTATTTTGAATTTGATTTATATTATATTGATTTAAATTAATATCCTCTCCATATGACCGAATGGGGATTCGAAACCTGTTCCAGTGTATTCAGGATAGTGGTATAACCCTAGGAATGCCGGTTGTTGCACTCAAACAAGGGTTCGAAATTTCGCGATAATTTAAATAAAATAAAATCATACCAGTTCTAAATCAAACCTGGTACCAAACTGTGTTCTTCCTCCCTAAGCTAAAACTCTTTACTACTTTCTTAAGCTATGGAGAGTACACTGCAAACCTACTCTACCACTAACCCTATCGGTACCTTGCACAGACTTTAATTCTTAATGCCTAAGTATTCATTGATTATAAATACGCACCAAAACCCTTCTCCTTTTATTTTCTTCTTAGTATTTCTATATCCAAATTTAACAAGGAAAACCTGACCTTCTTCGATTTCTGAAATTCGAACCAATTCGAATTAAAGCCTGAATTCCTTGATTTCAATCGCATACGAACTGAACTTCAACCCAATGTCTTCATTGTGTGTGCGATCGTAACTGAGAATCTCAATTTTGAATGGCAGAGCACGATGGGTTTTCCACTTTTCAATCATGGACACAGCGCGACAGTTCAAGTACCGCCTAGGGCTCAGAAATTGTTGAAATCTATATAGAAGGGAAAGCATTCGATTAGAGATTTGGATTTTTGGGCAAGGAGGAGCGTCGATAGACCAAAGCTGATGGAGTTCAATTCATATTATTGTCGCATCTTTGTATGGAGAAATAAGGTTTGCGATTTTTCCTCGTACTTGCATGGACTAGTGGTGAACGCTATTTGAGTGGCGAGGTCGGAGGTAAGGTGAGGATAATCAGAAGAAAGAAATATAGAGTTGGCAGGGAAGTCGCGATCATATGGGGCAAGCAAATGGAAACACTGTAAAGGAAATATCAAAAACGAAAATAGAAATGATATAAGATCATTATTGTAGCAGTTTGGAGGGGCCTAGTTGAGTTCTAAAGTGAAGTGTCTATTTGTTTTCATTGGGTTAGGGAGGAGGAGATGACAGGAACAATGGTGGTAGTTTCGGTGTGCTGATGAGTTCGTAAGGAAGCAAGGAGTTGGAAATGACAATATAACAGAGCGTGACATTGGGGAAGAACGAGATGAGTACGTGATTAAAAAATTAATGAAGGTAATTAATCTTAAAAACTCATTGTTTACAATTAATGATTTTTTATATGTATAAATATAATCTTGATGATTAAATAAATACAAGAATTAAAATGTAGAGAGGTTATATGGGTTGAAGACAGGCAAGTTCAGTTGTAGTTGTGTAGTCTACAATCTAAAAATGGATTTGGATTTTCCTGAAGACATATGGAATTCAAATCAACGTCTCCGATTGGTTTCATTCAATAAAATCAATGCGAGTAAACTCACTCTTCGGTTCGATTATAATATATTATAATCGAATTTTTATTTAATATAAATATTTATATGTTGTTTGTTGATTGATTGGTTGCATTGCTATTTATTAATAAATGGTAGTTATTATATATATTAGTTATTTAGGCTTGGTGGTTGTGACTATTATATATATATATATATATACTGGTGGTTGGATATTTCCCGTAGTACCATTAGCGAATGCCCGTTGTATCAATAGCGGATGACCCTATGCGCCCCACAATACATTATAGTGGATGATCATCTATACCGTGATATCCTGCCTCGAAGCAGGATGCGTATTATTATGCTGGCTAACGTCTGTGGATGCAGGTAAACAGGTTGGAGGGATCCAACTTGTAACAGCCTGCATTTTACGTATCGAAAGATCGTAAAATAGTTTTATTTTATTCCCTGAGGGTTGGATCATTCTCATCTTTTAATATGTTTGTTATAGGGATGTGAGACATGTCCATAATTTTTACCGATTTTGTTTGTGACCATTTTGCCCCTGCCAGTCTTGTACAGGGCATAACTTTTGACTCAGGTTAAATCAAAGGGTGAGACCTGTGCAATTGGAAAGGAATTGATGATTGTCTTTCCGTAGAGTGGTTACATTAAAGATTTGGCTCAGCGGTTTGGGAGAAATCGCTGTTTTAAGGTTTTTCAATTGGTTGTTCAGGTTTGGAGAGCCTAATGGGCTGAATTGGGGAGGCCTATTAGTGGGCTGGTGGAATCCTATAAATAGAGGGTGAGAGTGGAGGGAAAAGGTTTACTTTCCCACTCTCTCATTTGGAGGCATTGATCTCCTTCTTCCTCTAACACCTTCCCACCATTAAAAATCCAAATCTAAGGAGGGAAATCATAGATCTACACCATTGAAGGCTAGATCTACATCATTTCAAAGGTGAATTCATCGGATTGAGGAGTTTGGTTCGAATTGCTCGTTGTCCGGATTCATAATTTTATCATTTTAGCTAGTATTGGAGAATCGGTGAGTGGATTACATCTCTCACATGGATTCGATAAAATGTATGCGTAATAGATCATGTTTCTCATCAAATTCAAGTGTTTTTCCTTAGATCCATGTATTGGTAAGTTCATTTTCATATAGATCACCATAGGATCTGATTTAGCAAGTTTAGATAGGCAATTTCTATGATATTTCATACGAATGTGCAAGTTAGATCCATGGTTTTTGTTCATATGCATATTTGTGGTGATTTTGGTGAATTTGACATTATCGTTGATAGAATTGTCATATTAATGATATTGTTGATTTCATAACATGCTTGTAATCCTTTTTGATGAATTGGATGAGTTAGTTCTGTCGGATTTATCGTTTGGCGAAGTTTTGGTCGAAATCGGAGTTGAATTGCAATATGCAGGGTTTGGATCAGACCAAAGTGGGTTGGACCGAAGTGGGTCGGACTAAAGTGGATCGGACCAAAATGGGTCGGCCTATTCTGGTAGCCATTTCTGGTCAGCCATTTTTTTCATTTCTAGGCAGCTTCTGGTCGGACACTTCCGGCGATGATGTGACTTCAAAGCGAATTCAATTGGGAAGTTTGGAAGTGTTGAAAAGTGTTTGTTGCTCATTGTATGCAACAAACGGGGAGACAACTTAAGGATGTATCGAGTTCGTGTGAAGTGACAGTTCTAAGGTGTTCTGAGCTAATTAATAGTCATAAGTGATAACGACTAGAGAGGAGAAGGCCGAGGAATTATTATTGTCGTAGGTTCTAGCGGACTCAAAGCAGAGGTACAATTGAAGTCCAATTATATAGGTTGAGTACCTCGGGCGTTGTGCATGGCCTAGACACATGTTGAGTATAGCGTGTAGCATGTGTTGAGTATAGCATGTGGAGTTTTGCTAGAACCGGGGCGTCGTATGTGGTCCTTGACAATTGACGGCAAATTGTTAGTCAGTCATACGATAACGAGGGTTCTAAAGCAAGGTTGGCGGTGATAGCCAGAGTCAGTCATGGACGTTTGAATGCTTGTTGTGATCATGATTGAGTTGCTTTGCTATATATGAATGGATGCTTTAATTGCCATGACTGAATTGTTATTCCTTTGGGTGTATGGATTGCAAAAGGCTATCACTGTCATGTAATGGGGAAGGAAATTGAGAGTTCTTCTCTGATGTTGGGTAGATTAGTTGATTATTTACCCATTCTCATATACTTTATTGATGAAGTTTATTAGTTGTTTTATCGCTCGCTAAGACTGTTGTCTGACTCAAGGTTTTATGTTTCCTCTTATTACCTTGGGTTGTTCATCCGGTTGTGGATGGGCAGACTGAGTAACAGGTGGCAGGTATTGCTTTAGTGAGGACGACGATGCTGATCGATGGCGAGTAGGAGGCTCACGTACCAGTTTTATTACTATCTAGTATTCGTTTCCGCTGTTTGCTATTTCTCTGAGTGTTGTTGTGAGGCAAATTGTACAAACACTATTGTTGTTATCCACGTGTATGGGGAATACTTTCTAGTTGTCATGAAAGTTTAGTGTTTTCTGCTTCACCATCACTCCTGTTATATATGTTCTATTATATTTTATCCTTGCGTTGTGAGTTTACGACAGGTTTCGTTTATCCACCATACCTTGATGATCGTCCATAGCTTCCTAGCACACCTTTCAGCGCATTATTCCTCTTGTATAGTGTGGGGATTGTGGGTGGTCGTCACATTTGGTATCAGAGCTCCAATCAACGATTGTGGCCAAAGTTCGAAGACATAATCACGTATGAGAGGCATACTTGTAGATTTCAGTTGGATGCTTATTATATATATTAGCATATATAGTAGTAGCGGTTGTATTCTTTAGTAGTTTTTCTTGGAAGTGGCTAATTATTTTGAATTGCAGATTTGGAATGAGTAGACGATCATCAGGACACGCTGCTAGGGAAGCTAATACTGGAGGGGGTAATGGCGGGGCACAAGACTACCCGGCCATGTTTGAAGCTATGATTGAAGCATGCCTTTGAAGGAACCCTGCTCTAGTGGAAGCTACGGTTGATGTTGGAGTCCAAGTGCCTAGAGCTGTAGAATTTGCAAAGCTATGTAAATACTTTTCTTCATTGGGAGGAAAACAGTTCAAAGGCACTGAGCTAGTTGAAGAAGTCCAAAGGTGGATGGATACTTGTGTTAGGATTTTCAAAGACATGGGCATTGATGATGCAACAAAGAGGAAGCTTGCATCAAGGCAGTTAGTGGGCAGAGCAATGGACTAGTGGAACTCTGTAACACTTGAGACCCCTGAAGAGGATATTTCATGGGAGTTGTTCCAAACAAAGTTTGAAGAAAAATTTATCTCCGCCGTGCAGAAGTCTGTTCTGTTTAAGAGGTTCGTGGAGCTTAAACAGAATGGTCATCCGGTTCTTGGCTATATTTCCAACTTTGAGGCTCTATCAAAGTATGCTCATTCATATGTGGATACTCCTTATCAAAAGAATGAGAAGTTTGTCTTGGGATTGGATGAATATCTGGGGGATCAGCTTGTGGATCACCTCGATGATAGCTTTGAGAAGATCGTTGAGAAGGCTTTGAAGCATGAAAGTCTCTTCCCCTAAGAAGATGTCTGTTGTTGCACCTAAGGAGGAACAGAAGCCACAACAGGGTGGTAATAATAAGAAAAGGAAGTAAAAACAATAGAAAGGAAAGGATGGCCAAAAGAAGCAGAAGGGAGAAGTGACTTGCTTCAGTTGTTGGGAGAAGGGCCATTTTGCTAGTGAATGCAAGAATCCTAAAGCCGAGAAGAAGTGCATCAAGTGTGGGAAGCCAGGACATGAGAAGAAAGATTGTCCAGAATCAGCCAAAGGGAAGCAAGTGGTTAAGGCTTATGCTTTGGGGGCAGTGCCATCATCTTCGAAGGCTCCTACTGCTGAGGAGAAGGGAAAGGGTGTCGTGGTACAAGGTACTCTTTCTATTCATGGTGTTTCAGTTCGAGTTTTGTTTGATACTGTAGCATCTCATTCATTCATTTGCAATGAGCTTGTGTGCCGCTTGGGTTTGGAACCCGAGATATGTGATAGACCTTTCGTAGTAACTAATCCAATTGGGGGTTCGTCAAATCTTTGCATGATTTGCCGAGGTCTAGTGTTGTCGAGTCATGATTGCTCTTTTGTGTGTGATTGCTTTGTTTTTTATTTCGCTAGGTTTGGGATCATCTTGGGCATGGATTGACTCAAGAGGTATGCGACAAGGGTGAATTGCGAGAAGCTAGAGGTGAAAGCCGGGGATGTGGAAGGCCGAAAGGTGTTGATAAAGTGTAAGCGCAAAGTGAGTGTCTTCGTTAGCTATCTATATTTGCTTGTGATTCCACAAGAAGACTTGTCATCTGTGTTGATCGCTAATAAGTATGAGAATGATTTTGACAAGGTAAAAGGGTTGCCACCACATCATGAGATCGAGTTTAGGATCGATTTAGTCGATGGTGTTAGACCAATTGTTATGCCTCTTAGGCGGATGGCGCCTAAGGAATAGCGAGAGTTGGAGGTGCAAGTTCGTGAACTTCTGAGGAAGGGAATCATTCGGAGAAGTGCTTCCGAATGGGGTGCACCGGTCGTGTTTTCAACCAAGGCAGATGGCTCGTTAAGATTGTGTGTGGACTATCATGAGCTGAACAAGGTGACTAAGTAGAACAAGTATCTGTTGCCAAGGATTGATGACTTGTTCGATCAGCTTCACGAAGCCAAAGCATTTTCTCAGATGGATCTTAACAACGGGATTTCACCAGTTGAGGGTGGCCAAGGATAGTGTGCCAAAGACTGCTTTTAGGATACCATCCGATTTCTTCGAGTGGTTGGTGATGCCATTCGGGTTGACTAACGCGCCAACGTACTTTGTGGATCTTATGAATAGAGTGTTCAGAGATCAGTTGAATAAGTCTGTGCTTGTGTTCATGGATGATATTCTGGTTTACTACAGGAATGAGGAAGAACACAAGACACACTTGAGAGTTGTGTTAGAGATCTTGTGAAAGCATCAGTTGAAAGCTAAGTTCTCGAAGTGCCACTTCTGGAAGGAGGAGGTGAGATTCTTAGGTCACGTTGTTTCTGGAAAAGGGATAGCAGTTGACCCCGCTAAAGTTGCAGCAATGCAGGACTAGGATCGACCTAAGAATGCGATGGATGTTCGGAGTTTCCTTGGGTTGGCAGGATATTACCGACGGTTTATTAAGGATTTCTCCAAGATAGCTGCACCGTTGACAGGATTAACGAAGAAGAGCCAAGTGTTCACATGGGATGCAAAGTGTGAACAAGCATTCGAATTCCTAAAGGAAAGATTGACAAGTGCACCTGTGTTGACCATTCCAACTGGGAATTAAGAGATGGTGGTATACACCGATGCATGTGGTACTGGGCGTGGAGCAGTGCTAATGCAAAAGGATAAGGTTGTGGCTTACGCAAGTCGACAGCTAAAGCCGCATGAGAAGAATTACCCAACTCATGATTTGTAGTTGGCAGTGATTGTGTTTGCTCTGAAGATTTGGAGACATTACCTGTTGGGAGTCCGATTCGAGTTGTTTACGGATCACGAGCCGTTGAAGTATCTTTTCTCCCAAAAGGATTTGAATCTTCAGCAGCAACGATGGTTAGAGTTCCTGGCATCGTATGATTTTGATATAGCCTATACTCCTGGTAAAGTTAACGCAGTTGCAGATGCGTTGAGTCGAAGACACGCAAGTTTGGGAGCGATGTTTTCGGAATGGAAGAGTCTTGAGTATTTGGCAAGGTTTGATTTCAGGCTAAAGTGTGAGTTGGAACCTGAAATGTTGGCAAGCTTATCGATATGACCTACTCTCATCGAAAGGATTGGCGAGAGCCAAAAGCAAGATGCAAAGCTTGTCGAGTTTATCCAGAATCTAGAACTAGAAGATAAAGAGTTCGAAGTCGATCGAGAAGGTTGGCTTCGGAAGCAAGGGTGGCTAGTTGTCCCTGATATTGATGGATTGAGAGATAAGGTTTTGAGAGAATGTCAACACTCAAAGTTGATGATTCATCCCGATGGTAACAAGATCTATCAGGACATGAAGCGAGTCTACTACTGGGAGGGGATGAAGCGGGATATTGGAAAGTTCATTTTCAAGTGCATGAACTGTCAGTTAGTGAAAGATGAACAAAAGAAGCCAAGTGGTTTGCTTCATCAATTGGAAGTTCCTACATGGAAGTGGGAACAAGTATCGATGGATTGCCTAGAACTAGGACAGGAAATAAAGGGATTTAGGTCATTGTGGATCACTTGACCAAAAGTGCAAGATTCGTTCCTATCAAGTCAACTAGGACAGCGTCGAAGCTGGCTGAATTTTATGTGAAATGGATTGTTATATTCCATGGCGTCCCAAAGACTATAGTGAGTGATCGAGATCCATTATTCACTAGCAGATTTTGGAAGAGTTTGCAAGAAGCTTTGGGAACCGAATTGTGCTTGAGTCATGCATATCATCCCCAAACTGATGGTCAGACTAAGAGAGTCAATCGAGTTTTGGAAGATCTCCTAAGAGCTTGTGTGTTGGACTTTGGGGGATCATGGGAGGACCATCTACATCTGGTTGAGTTTGCATATAACAATAGCTACCATTCCAGCATTGGGATGGCACCATACAAGGCGTTGTATGGGAGACCATGCAATTCTCCGGCATGTTGGTTAGAAAATGGAGAAAAGTTGGTACTTGGGCCAGAAATGATAAGAGAGACCTCGGATTGTATCGAGATCATTCGGCAATGAATGAAGGCACCCCAAGATCGTCAGAAAAGTTACGCCGATAAGCATCGTAAGGACTTGGAATTCGACGTTGGCAACATGGTTTTCGTGAAGGTTTCGCTGTTGAAGCATATGATGAGATTTGGAAGTAAAGGAAAGTTAGCTCCTAGGTTCATAGGACCATTTCCGATAGTTGAGCGAATTGGAAAGGTCGCATATAGATTGGAGTTAACCGAGAAGATGTCGAGTGTGCATAATGTTTCCCATGTGTCGTTTCTACAGAAGTTCGTGCATGATTCGAATGAGGTGGTATCTCCAGAGCAGTACGAAGACCTAGAAGTGTAAACCTTAGTTACGAGACCTTGTGCGCCACTTCGTGTTGTGGGAAATGACATGAAACAGCTTAGAAATAAACGGTTAAGCTTGTCAAGGTACAATGAAGTGAAGACGGTGAAGATTGTACATGGGAGAGGGAAGAGAGTATGAAGGCGACTCATCCAAAACTCTTCGTCGGTAGGACCCTTTGATATCGTACTATCGTTATATCGTTGTATCTTGTTGTCGTTTGATAGAATTCTGCATGCTAGGATAAGGCTATGGATGCAAGGCTTGGTGGTTACTAGTTTGGATGATAGAATTGGCTTCTCATGAATGATAGGCATGCAGAATTGTTGTGATTGCTTGTGTTTGCTTGGAATTTCGGGGGCGAAATTCTTAAGAGGGAAGAATGTAACGGCCCGCATTATATGTATCGGAAGATCGTAAAATATTTTTATTTTATTCCCTGAGGGTTGGATCATTCTCATCTTTTAATATGTTGCTTATGGGGATGTAAGACATGTCCATAATTTATACCGATTTTGTTTGTGACCATTTTCCCCCTGCCAGTCTTGTACATGGCATAATTTTTGACTCAGGTTGAATCAGAGGGTGAGACCTATGCCATTGGAAAGGAATTGATGATTGCCTTTCCGTAGAGTGGTTACATTAAAGATTTGGCTCGGCAGTTTGGGACAAATCGTTGTTTTAAGGTTTTTCAATTGGTTGTTAAGGTTTGGAGAGCCGAATGGGTTGAATTATGGAGGCCCATTAGTGGGCTGGTGGAATCCTATAAATAGGAGGTGAGAGTGTAGGGAAAAGGTTTACTTTCCCATTCTCTCATTTGGAGGCATTGATCTCCTTCTTCCTCTAACACCTTTCCACCATTAAAAATCCAAATCTAAGGAGGGAAATCATAGATCTACACCATTGAAGGCTAGATCTACATCATTTCAAAGGTGAATTCATTAGATCGAGGAGTTTGGTTCGAATTCTCGCTGTTCGGATTCATAAATCTATCATTTTAGCTTGTATTGGAGAATCAGTGAGTGGATTACATCTCTCACATGGATTCAATAAAGTGTATGGGTAGTATTTCATGTTTTTCATCAAATTCAAGTGTTTTTCCTTAGATCCATGCATTGGTAAGTTCATTTTCTTATAGATCACCCTAGGATCTGATTTAGCAAGTTTAGATACGTAATTTCTATGATATTTCATACGAATGTGCAAGTTAGATCCATGGTTTTTGTTCATATGCATATTTGTGGTGAATTTGACATTATCATTGATAGAATTGTCTTATTGATGATATTGTTGATTTCATAACATGCTTGTAATCCTTTTTGATGAATTGGATGAGTTAGTTTCGTCAAATTTATCATTCGGCGAAGTTTTGGTCGAAATCGGAGTTGAATTGCAATATGCAGGTTTTGGATCGGACCAAAATGGGTCGGACCAAAGTGGGTCAGACCAAAGTGGGTTGAACCAAAGTGGGATCGGACCAAAGTGGATCGGACCAAAGTGGATCGAACGAAAAATGGATCGGACCAAAGTGGATCTGACCAAAGTGGATCGGACTAAAGTGGGTCGGACCAAAGTGGGTCGGCTTATTCTGGTCAGCCATTTTTTCCATTTCTGGGCAGCTATTTCTGGTCGGACACTTCCGATGATGATGTGACTTCAAAGTGAATTCAATTGGGAAGTTTGGAAGTGTTGAAAAGTGTTTGTTGCTCATTGTATGCAACTAATGGGTAGACAACTCAAGGATGTATTGAGTTCATGTGAAGTGACAGTTCTAAGGTGTTCTGAGCTAATTAATAGTCGTAATTGATAACGACTAGAGAGGAGAAGGCCAAGGAATTATCATTGTCGTAGGTTCTAGCGGACTCAAAGCAAAGGTGCAATTGAAGACCAATTATAGGTCAAGTACCTTGGGCGTTGTGTATGGCCTAGACATGTGTTGAGTATAGCATGTAGCATGTGTTGAGTATATCATGTGGATTTTTGCTAGAACCAGGGCGTCGTGTGTGGTCCTTAACAATTGACAGCAAATTGTTAGCCAGTCATACGATAACGAGGGTTCCAAAGCAAGTTTTGCGGTGATAGCCAGAGTCAGACATGGACGTTTGAATGCATGTTGTGATCATGATTGAGTTGATTTTCCATATATGAATGGATGCTTTAATTGCCGTGACTAAATTGTTATTCCTTTGGGTGTATGGATTGTAAAGGCTATCACTGTCTTGTAATGGGGAAGGAAATTGAGAGTTCTTCTCTGAAACTGGGTAGATTAGTTGATTATTTACCCATTCTCATATACTTTATTGATGAAGTTTGTTAGTCGTTTTATCGCTCACTAAGATTGTTGTCTGACTCAAGGTTTTATGTTTCCTCTTATTACCTTGGGCTGTTCATCCGGTTGTGGATGGGCAGACTGAGTAACAGGTGGTAGGTATTGCTTTAGTGAGGACGACGATGTTGATCGATGGCGAGCAGGAGGCTCACGTACCAGTTTTATTACTATCCAGTATTCGTTTCCGCTGTTTGCAATTTCTCTGAGTGTTGTAGTGAGGCAAATTGTACAAACACTATTGTTGTTATCCACGTGTATGGGAAATACCTTCTAGTTGTCATGAAAGTTTAGTGTTTTCTGCTTCACTATCACTACCTATTATATATTCTATTATATTTTATCCTTGCGCTGTGAGTTTATGACAGGTTTCGTTTATCTACCATACCTTGATGATCGTCCATAGCTGCCTGGCATACTTTCCAGCATATTTTTCCTCTTGTATAATGCGGGGGCTGTGGGCGGTCGTCACACAACTGGATTCCTCAAAATTTATTATTGCTTGCTTTCATATATACATTATCATATATGATGTTTTAGAAAACCTGTGATTGAAAATTGGGTGTTTGGGATGTTTAAATATCACTGGGCCTAAATATTGATTTATAAAAATATTGTGAAAAAGGTATTTTGAGATTTCAAAGGGGAAATCTATTTTTCTAAAAATAGAATTTGAATTTTGAATGGGCTAAAAAATATTAACTGGGCTAAGAAATATTAACTGGTTTTTATTAAAAAAAACAAGTAGTGAATTTATAAACAATGTTTATAAATAAAATGGAATAATTTTCATTGGATAATGTGTGGAATTGAAATGAATATATAAATGGTGTTTATAAATGAAATGGATAATTATCATTGGATAATTGGAGAGTCTAAATTCAAATGTGAATTTAAAATGAGAATTGGGAATCGTTCTAGATAGAAAACGATGAAATCTATTCTGATATTCGGAATGTAAATTTAATTGGATAATTTAATTAGATTATGCCGAATTTATAAAATAAGTATATCCAGAAAGGATATTGAAATTGTATTAGTTACAAATTAAGATTTGAAATTAATAAAATAGATTTTATGTTATATATAGATAAGTTATAAAATAAAATTGTCTAGGATATGAATTTGGTTTCAAATGAATATTTGAAAGGGAAGCTTGCTTTAATTTATAAAACAAGGGAATTAATTTATAAACGATGTTTATAAATGTAATGAATTAATTATCATGAGATAATTTGGAATTTTAAATTCAAGTATGAATTTAAAACAAGAATTGGAAATCGTTTCAAAAAGAGAACAACGGACTTTATTCTGAAATTCAGCATATAAAAGAAATTGAGTTTCAAATAGATTTTTAAATGAAACTTGTTTTAATATATAAAACAAGGAAGTTGAATTTTATAAACAATGTTTATAAATGTAGTGAAATAAATTATCATTTGATAGTTTAGATGTTTAAATTCAAGTATGAATTTAAAAATGAATTGGAAAACGGTTTGAAATAGAACGATTGATTTTATTTCGGAATTCGGAATATAAACTGAATTAAGAAAAAAATCAACGGATTATGACTGGAATTCGATTTCATCGAATTTTATAAAATAATTCATTTCTAATGAAACTGGAAGTTAATAATAGAAATGGAGTTGTGATTGAATTGATAACTGAATAATGAAATATTCGATGATTTGGGATAATCAGAAATTTTAGGTTGGATTTGGAAAACTGGATTAATATATATTAAAATATATAAGAATGAGATTGGAATTATAATAAACAACGTTTAAGCGTTTTATATTTAAATATAATTAAAATGAACTCGACGCAGCGCGGTAGTTCGTAATTTGACGTTTTTAACTTCAATTGAGTATATAAAACTCAATTTAAGTCAGAATTCGTTGAAACAAGAATCATCAGGACCGATTGAATAATAGTTTTCTAATAGAAGAGAAAAATCTAGATTTCATCCTATAAATTTTATGTTATGTCAAAATCAAATTTCTAGAAAAACTGTGCCATAGTCGTTTCAAAATCATAACGGTTTATTTAAATAAATAAAAGGATTTTAAGCAAATAAAACTTAGATTTCCATTAGAAAAACCCAGATTTGAGTTATAAAATAAATATGAACCCAATTAGAGCATATGAATTGATTTTTGAAACAAAAATGAGATTTTTTTTAGAATTAACTAATTTAAAGAATAATTAGTTAATAGAATTTTGAATCGAAATTGGACTTTGGATATGAAAACTGGATTTGTGAATTTATATTCAAAATCGAATATCAGAATTGAATTGAAAATGGAATTCAATTAGTTTATATGTAAAATAAAATATAATTTAACATGATATGTTCTACAACGTCCCGTATTTTTACGGTACAATAATTAGTTTATTTAATTATTTAAATAGTGATTTAGAGATTTAAATGGTTGTTTAATTAAATAATAATTAATATTTAATTAATATAAATAATAGAATAATATATTAATTTCCAAAATAGTCGGAAATAACAGAATTTACAATATTGTGTGAATTGGACAATTTAAAATATATAATTCAGTTTAGAATTGAATTATATTAACGAATTTATTTATAAATGTCAACTGAACATATAATTTATATTATAATTATAATCGAGCTCGAAATGGCGCGGCAGTTCATAATTTGGCGATTCGAACTTTAAACGAATATGCAGAACCCAATTTATTGTAATTCGGCGTCAGTTTAACATATGTTGATGCAGATAAACAGGTCGGAGGGATCCAACAGGATTCCTCGATATTGTAATACTGTTTGTTCTCATATATTGTGATATATGAGATGATATATAATCTATGATTGATTATAATGACACTGGTCGCTTTATTTGGTATTTTAAATATCATAAGAAATACTGGAATGCAAAGAGGGAATTTTCAAAGTGTATTTTGAAAATAAAATATTTATATGAAATAAATAGGATATTATAAAATAAAATATTTATATGAAATAAATAGGATAATATAAAAGGAAATATTTATATGAAATAAAAAGAATATTATAAAATAAAATATTTATATGAAATAAATAGAATTATAAAAGGAATTATTTGAGAAATAAATAAAATTATAAAAGGAAATTGGAGGGATATAAAAGAACTACGAGAAGATGGATTCAAAGTAGATTGTAAATAGAAATATGTTTTAGAAGATAAATTGGGAAGATTAATTTATAAATAATATTTTATAAATAAAGTAAAATATTTATCATTTAATAAATGAAATATATAAGTCTGAATTTATGTAGAGAAGTAAAATCGGTCTTAACACCGATATTTGAAATTGAATGTGAACGTAGCAGTTATGGAAAAGTAATTATCAATGAGATGATAAGTGTTAGGAATAAAATAATATTTTTATGAAAAATTCTATAATTTAAATTTTAAATAGAATTTGGAAATGGGATACTATTTTTAAATATGAAATCAAACTATTTTTATTATATAGAAGAAATATTATTCACGTTCAATGTGAATAAGGGATTGAAGTAAATATTTTTCAAATAAAATATTTGTAAAGGAATTTGGGTTTTGAAATAGGATTTAAAATGGAGTTAATGAAATTAGAAACTAACTGGAGACTAGTTATGTTGAACAGCTTTTCGGGTATCGATCTGATGTTGGTTTCGGCCTTCGGGGTTTATACTTGGGAAGTTGTTCTCTTACTAGTTTACAGTTAGAGACTGATGGAGGTGGGAAGATATTGATGCGTGAATCAGAAATGGAAACGTTTTCCAAAGTTAATAACGTATATTCTTTTTATTTTTGAAATAAGGAATTTATGAATATACGGAAATGATAAATGGGAAATTTGGAAATGAAATGATGATTGATCAGTAAGATTTCCATTTGGGAATACGACCATTGTTTGTGCACATGTTTTCCTTTGATAGTTAAATCACCGACTATCAATGATTTTGACCATTTCTGTTGTCAATACGAAGAGACCGGGATCATATATATTATCTGAAAACTACTCCATATGGCATTGGCGTTGCGAATCAAATATGATGAAGATAACTGAAGATAGAGTTATGCAAGGGCTGTTCAGTAAATCCTAGGTAGAAATTGCCTAAGATGGATTTACAGAATAGTGCCTTCGGGTTGTCCAGTCCCAGGACAACTTGAATGGACGAATGTCTGACAGAGTATATCAGGTAGATCATGTAAGTTGATCGTTTCAAACGTATTTACCTTGGTGGCGGAGGAATTCGTTTCTCTTAGCTTATACCCGTGGTATTTTTGGGGAAATTAATTTGTGATTTGACGGGTATAACGATGTGGCATTCAAAGTAAATAAAGGAGTGATCTGTTAAAAGATACGTTTTGACCTCAAGCCTCATTAACTGGGAAATGACAGAAATCGGGCAGGAAGCATGGCTAAGTGGGTCGCACCCAATTAGGGTATATTGTCACCATCTAGAGAATATTCATATTTGTTACTTCTTTCAATTCTGTATCTCCTGGGAACGGTTATGTTGGTATACCAACCGTAAGGTGACAATATATTCGGAACATTCAAGCTAAATGAATGGTTGGTTATGTGTGGTTGAGTTAAAAGATGTTCTTGTTGAACTCCAGTGTATCGCTTCTAGAGTACACTGATCAGAAGGCGGTTCCATACCTTGTCATAGTTGGAAATTCATTATCCAATAAGAGCCCGTGATTTTTGATTGTATATTATATATGTAGAGCGTGAGATGAAAGCGTTCTACTAGATTGCTATTTATTTGATTTAGACATTATTATAATATCAGAAGACTATTGATTTTATAAACAAATGTTTGGATTATCGTAAGGTAAAAACCATCCGCGTTTATGTGTGGATCGGTCTTACGATTTTTTTCTCTTTTAAAAGGATTTTAAAAGTTAAACAAATTGTTGGAGTTTACTCACACCAATCACATGACTAACCCAGAGTTTATTTTGTTTTGTTTTCCCTAAACTCTTGGATGCCCAATTTTGTACGGGCAGTCAAGTAGTCGGGATTTTACCGATATAATTGGAAAGCTGGAGTAGGAGGATTCAGTATTATATAGCTATTATTATTTCCCACTGTGTTGTAAGTGTTGTACTCTGATAATAGTATTGTATACCGATACTGTTTTTGTAACAACCCGTATTTCGATAACATGATTAAGACGAGAATCAAGGCAGAATTTAATTTTAAATTCTGAATCAAGCGAAATGGTCTATGCCATTGCGTTCGTCTCGGAAATATACGCGAAATAGAGTCCGAGTTTTCGAAAATCGGAGTCCGTGTGACCCGGTTAAGGCCCAACGAAGTTTTCAGAAAATTTCTAAGTAAAAACAGATTTCAAATTCAAACTTGAATTTGGAAAATTGGGCCAGTTGGGCCAGGCGGGAAAAATTCCCGCCACAGTACCCCCAAGTCGACAGCCCTGTCGACTTGGGAGTCGACTTGGTCTGACCAAGTCGACAGCCCTGTCGACTTGGCTGTCGACTTGGCTCAGACGAGCATTCCTGGCTTGGTGCACCTGCACTGGTCCCTGGTCTTGTTCTGGAAGCTTCTGACGTGGTTTGATGGTTCAGATCTATCCTAGGGTTAATCTAAGGGCCTAAAACTATCCTAATCTCTATAAAAAGACCCTAAACCTAACCTAAATCCCTAAAAATCAAACCTAGCAACTAAGTGCTGCCAAAATCAATTTTGATCATGGCCTCCATCTCCAATCCCTAGAGCCTATGCATTCAAATCGGGTTCAAATCAAAAGGTGCAAGCTTGCTACACCAAATAGAGGCCAAATCAACGTTGCTATGCGAGTTTCATGACGGATCTTCATCAAAGGAGTCACCTTTCTTCGTCAAAACGATTCATGCTCCTAGTCCTCTTGCCACGCTATGTAAGTTCTAGCTACTTGTAGATTTAAACGATGATCTTGATGTGACATGGGATAAAATGCAAAGTAACATGAGTATGTTAGCCTATGGGAACCTAGTTTGCCCCTTTAGCATGAACATATGACTTTGGGTTATGTTGTAGCGACTAAACCATGCTATTCATGTTACATTGGACCTAGTTTGCCATGCAAGATTGGACCTTTGCTTGTGGTATGTTAGCATGCACACTTGAAACCACTTTGACTCATGAAACATGTGCATGAATGTGACTTTGAGGCTATGCAAGTATATGAACCCGAAATCCCTTATGATAATATGCAAGTTTACCTTTTTATCACATGAGTAACATGGGCATGTTCATCCCTTCATGATAGGTTTACGACATGAACACTTATGCAAGTAATCCCCTTTTATGCTATGCATGTTTGTGGCCAAATCCCCTTGAGATACTATGCATGTTTGTGGCCAAATCACCTTATGACACTATGCATGTTTTTGGCCAAGGTTGTGCATGTGGAAGCCAATCCCTTTTTGGCATCATGCATGTTTTGAGGCCAATATGTGACGTAGTATCCTTATTATGTTGACTCGCTTTTGCTTGCGTTGGAAAACACGACTTTGGGGTAGTTAGATAAACATGAACATGACGCGAAATCTTGACTTGAATATGACATGAAAACTTGACTTGAGGTTACATGTGAACACGACATGTAAGTTGAACCAAAATGGGGGCATGACACGTGGGGTAAACTTGGGACTTGAAATTAGACACGTATGGGTTGTAAGTGTAATATAACACTAGACCAAACATGGAAGTGGCCAACTCGAGGTTGGGTTGAGTTTGTAGCATAAATCTACCCGGACCCGCCCGGCTTAACTAGTAGCTACAAACAATAGGATCCAATGTGAGAAGTTGGTCATGTCGCGCTTAAGACCCGAGGTTAGACTAGGTTGTGGTGTAAATCTACCCGGACCCGCCCGGCTTAACTAGTAACCACAACAAGGTCTAATGTGAGAGGTTGAGGGTGCATTAATTAAATTAATGCCACATGATAAGGTTAAGTAAATTTGACTAATGACACTTAACCGATATGACACGAATGGGTAGGTTAAGTGGGACCGGACTTGATTTCTTAATGACACTTAACCATGCAAGATGATTAGGGGATGAGGTTAAGTAATTTACACTTAACTAATCCGACTTGGTAATTAGATGGGGTTAAGTAATTAAGACTTAACTAATCTAAACACGGTAATTAGATGGGGTTAAGTAATTGACGCTTAACTAATCTAACCACGGTAATTAGATGGGGTTAAGTAATCCACACTTAACTAATCTAAACACGGTAATTAGATGGGGTTAAGTAATCCACACTTAACTAATCTAAACACGGTAATTCGATGGGGTTAAGTTAAACACTTAACCAACTTAAACTTGGTAATTCAATGAGGTTAAGTAACCAATACTTAACCAACTTAACGTGATAATTTAATGGGGTTAAGCAACTTATACTTAACCAATTATACATGATGATTTGATGGGGTTAAGTAACCTACACTTAACCAATCTAATACGCGGACCTGATAAGGTTAAGTCACAAGACCTTTTTAGAATATACTTAACCATTGTAGTACGATTAGAGGATGGGGTTAATCCCACCTATACTTAACCAATCCGACTCGATAATTTGATGGGATTAAGATAATCTATGCTTAATCGATCTAGCAAGATAATCCGATAGGATTAAGGTAAGCTAGTACTTGACCGATTTGACTTGATAGGGTTAAGTCATGAGCCTCTGGGTACACTTAACCAACTTGTAGGGCTAAGTCTTGAACTTAAATACTTAGCCAATCTTGACGTGATTCGTGGGCGGGTTAAGGCATGGACTTGAATGATAACACTTAACCCAATAAGACAAACCCTAGTTAGGGGAACTAGGTATAGAATCGTGGTTAATCAAGGACAACGGGAAAGGAAGCTAAGTGGTAAACCTTAGTTAAGGGTAACTAAGTAATAATTCTTAGCTAAGGACATAGGATTAATTCACAAAGCGATGAGTAACCTGATACGGTAGGTCATCGCTTAGTATACGAGGAGGAGCAAGTTATCTGACTTGGATAAAAGCTCCAGCGCACTGGGTGCCGAAGTGGAAGCTTCGGGGGACGTGAGTATATTCTTGGGATCCCTCTGTGGGCTGCCAGGTAATTATACTAGGCCCATGAGAGGTTAAGGTCTGCGTTAGAAGGACCAAGAGTATGCCTTGGTTGCTATGCGAGTGACCTAAAGACTGGGATGGATTAGCGTGGAGTCGACGATTCTTGGTTTTTGCCCTGGATAGCACATCGCCGACTACCTACCATCTTTAGTCAATCGTGTACGTACGGAAAGGCAGAGAACCCCCAACAGACCATGTGCTTGCTATCGAGTCATGGGTGAGGTTGGCCCGTAGGAAAGTGGGCTATAGTGGGGCCGGGGAGTGGGTCTCATACATGATTTTTCGTGGGTTGCCTTTCACTAGTTGAGGGAGGGGTCACGTGGGACCATAGCCACGGGTACAAAAACAGACCTTGGTATCTGCATCAGCAGACGACTTAAAGCTCCCGACCGAGTTCCATATTTCTTAGTTTGCCCTGGCACGGAACTCGGATGGCACATTGTGGAACATGTGCATCTAGACATGGAAAACGATTCACGATACATACGTAGGATCAAGGGCGCGGTTGACGGGTAGCGTAATCCCTAGTGGTCCTAGGTGGCCAAAACCCAAACCGAGACACGGAAACGTTCATTAGGTAGCATAATCCCTAGCGGCCCTAGGTGGCATAAATCCTAAGTGGACGCGCGATAGTTCATGGTAGGGAAACACAATTAGATCAAGGGTTGCAGTCCAAAACAACTTCAAGGATAAAACGTTTACATGGGAAAACCCGTACGGCCTACGGCAAAGGACTGAACTTATACATGGAAAGAAACATACGAGTTGGGAAAACCTACATATGCTATATATTAGGTTGACATGGACCATTACATGACATTGGGCAAGGGACATTCATGGTTAACACATGACGCGGGTTGGGATACTAGTACGAGAGGTGCAGAGCAAATATACATGTTAGAACCAGGAAGAATATACATAATAGATACCGTGGGATGTTAGACGGGGTAGATACCTTGGGATAGTATACTTGATAGAAACCTGACGATGTGATACCTTGATTTATCATGACACTGTAGTTTACCATGATATCTTAGTTTACCTTGCTACAGTAGTTCAGTCTGTTACCCTGGTTTAGTTTATCTATCTTGTAGTCATCCTTATATTTACTTTCAGTTTATGCATGTCATGTTACCTTTACCTGTTTTTATACTGGAAGTAGATAGGACTTACCAGTCTTTATGACTGACCCCGTTTTCTTTCGCCTCTTTGTCTTCCGTTTCCCCCCCCCCCCCAGGTTTCAGGGAGGAAATGATGTTGTTTAGTTCGGACTTCTTCTGTTGAAGGTCATCATGTATAGCTTGATGTATAGCTTGGTCTTCTCTTGGCTATGGCTGCTTCACCGCTTTATTATGCGGAATAATTCATGAAAAGGTTTTTATGCTTCTTTATTATTGCAAGACAGGTTTTTGATGTATTCTGATGTAAAAGGCTTTAGACCTTATTTATTAATGATATGAAAGTTGGTTTTACTTCCGCTGTTTTATATATGTTCTGTCTTGTAATATTTCTGTGCATGTTTACCAATAATACTCCTCCAAACCTAGTGCATTCCCTTTGTGAGTGACCCTAGCGGAGGTGGGGTGTTACAGTTTTATTCCAAAATTATGTTACATAATATATTTTATTCGTTCCACTGTGAGATTCGTGTTACTCTAATGTTGTTGTAGTTGTGTTCTTCTTCTATTCTAATTTTCTGTCTTATCTATTCTCATCATCTAACTTCTTTCTATTAACTATCCGGTATTTCCAATGCTTGGATAGTCGACATTGAGTTTATGTCGATTACCAAGGTCACAAATCCCACAGGTCGTTATAGTGGTATCAGAGCTGAAGTTTAAGTAATTACCTTGGCTCTGTGGCACAACTCAATAGAGATGGGGTTAGTAAGATCCTAGATTGAGTTTGAGTGTATATATACGAGTGAACATATTTGTAGATTGTATAAAAATGATTTTATATTGTGAAGATTTATTGATTAAGTGGCTTATGAATTTTGGTCGATAGTGGGGCACCAAAAGATCGATAGGGATTTCTAAACGCTTGAGTACGATGAACCGACACAGTATGTTTCTGAAAAGAGGGTAAATGAAATGATTTTGTCCAAAATTATATTTGAATGTATAAAAAAAAGTATATATATTGGAAATAATATATTGGATGTGTTGGTCGTTATTATAGTCGAATAAGATTATAAAGGTTGTATATAAACCAAAAATAAGTCGTATAAGTGTTATGGAATGAATTAAATCTGAATATAAATCAGAACTGGAATTAAAACTCTGGAAAATTGGAGAAGTGTGTGTAAATGAATTTTGGATTTAATATATGGAAATTTTAATATCCTGGGAAAAATTTGAAATGTTTTCCAAGTGTTGAAAATGATATTTTGAAGAAGCTTCAAAACTGGACGTGTTTGAAAATGATATAGTATTGAACTCACTTCGATCGCTGGAAAATAATTCCGATGGTGATCCGGACATCATCAGTGTGATTTTCGAGTTTCTAAGTGACGGATTACTACCAGAGATTTGATTTTGAATTGTTTTGCGTAAATAAGTTGTTTAGAAATTCAAAAGTTTTGAATTATTGTATATGATTTCAAACTAATTTGAAACAAAATCCCAAGATTTTTAAATTCCGAAAATTAAATTTAACTTGTGAAGTTAAATAGATTGAAATGGTAAAAGTGAATAAATAAATTAGAATTTAACTTGATCTAAGTTAGATAAAATTGGATTGGATTAGAGATAATCTGAAATTGAATTGGATTGGAGATAATATGATTTGGAAGTGGATCGTTGGGTAAGAGTTTGGAATTGAGATTTGGAACTGGAGTTGAAATAGAATTCGGTTTGGATAAAAGAGTGATTGTTTTGAGAATGAACTGGTTGTAGATCGATTGGAATTGCTTGGGTATATGCAAAAGCGATAGCAAATGAAAGAGACAGAGTTGAATGCCCAACAAAAAGGTACAAGTTTATATTTTATTTGGATATGAGATTTATGAGCCTATTTGGCAAGTCGTATGGCTGTTTGATTTTCTTTTGGATTGGAGAAGGCCCAGGGAGGCGAGTCGTAGTTGTACCGATTGAGCCATAAAAAGGAGGTGCTGGCGAAATTTTTCGAAAATTTCAGGTGTTAGAAAAATTTCAGAGATTTTGAAATTTTTTTGTTAATAGAAATGAATTAATATTTTAATTAAAATTAATTGGTACAGTGAAACTGAAATTTAAGTAGTAAACAAATAATTTTTAATCCAGTTAATAGGGTTTGTTTTCTACCTTAGCAATTTCGAGGACAAAATTATTTTAAGGGGCGAAGAATGTAACGTCCCGTATTTTTACGGTATAATAATTAATTTATTTAATTATTTAAATAGTGATTTAGAGATTTAAATGGTTGTTTAATTAAATAATAATGAATATTTAATTAATATAAATAATAGAATAATATATTAATTTCCGAAATAGTTGGAAATAACAGAATTCACAATATTGTGTGAATTGGACAATTTAAAATATATAATTCAGTTTAGAATTGAATTATATTAACGAATTTATTTACAAATGTCAGCTGAACGTATAATTTATATTATAATTATAATCGAGCTTGAAATGGCGTGGCAGTTCGTAATTTGGCGATTAGAACTTTAAACGAATATGCAAAACCCATTTTAAGTCGGATTTCTGTGAAACAACAGACGTTCGGAGCTAGTGAACTATATTTTTCTAATGAAAGAGAAAAATCAAGATTTCGTCGTGTAGATGATAAGTTATGTCCAAATCAAATTTTAAAATAGTCGCTATAAAATCCTTTATAAACCATAACGATAAGTTAATTATTTTAAATTATTTATTTTGAATTTGAAAGAGATTTTTTTTGACGTAGTTATAAATTATTTTTTAGAATTTTACTATAATTTTTATTTTAAAAAAATAAGCACTTTTTATTTTGGAGTATTTTACACCCTATATCAGCATTTTGGGGTTCCACAAAATAAATTAACTTGTCCATTTTATTATATTTTTGGGATCGTGGAACATTTCTCGTCACAGCAGTGTTTTTAATTTTGTCGTTAGCAGTTATATTGATGTGTACTTTGTGGTCTTCCTTTCGTTCACTCGTGCTTCTGCTACAAGTTTGATTAAGTAATTTCAACCTTGTTTTTTTTGTTTTTTTGAGTGCACATTTTTATTAAATGTAAAATGTTAATGGTATTGAAACATGATTATTGTTTTTGAAACAATTTATGTAATGTAATGAATTCTCATGCACTAACACATGAAGCAGAAACCAAAAAGAGTGCAAATAATGTTGTAATGAATTCACGTATCTTCATATACCCAAGCTAGTTAAAACATAGCAAAAGAGCATACCAGAAATCACAAGAACCAAACCAATACCCAACAAAGAGTAATGTTTTGAGAGAATGTCACGTCCTTTGTTCCTTAACAACTAGATAAGGGTACAGGCGCAGACATCACGCAAGACTAAGAAGTGACAAATCAAGCTATATTTTGAGCTAGGCGTGGACTAATAGCAAGTGTACTACCCCTATAACCTAACAATGAAGATATCTTAGACACTAAGTAATTTAATCTATAAATACGCATCAACCCATTCATCCCTTCCGTTTTCTGAAAACTAAAACTCCAACTCGCCATGATTATCATTTTTACAGTAAATATTCGAAACTTTAAAAATAAAGATGGAATTAATTCTTCCTCGAAAAAAATTCGAAACTTATATGAATGCATTCCCGAGACTAAGGGCTTTCATCTGGGGTATTTCCGTAAGAATCAATCATTGTTCTAGTAGATCGAAAATGTCACAGTAGCCTAGGGTTCGGAATATCTGGATGTTGAAGCTTCGACTGGTTATTCAAATATTGCAGTTGAATCTGTGGCTTCAAGGAGAGGCGGTTGTGAAAATTTTGTGAAGTTTTGGAATAAAAGGGTTAGGTACTCCACTGTGAGGCGTGGGGGAGGATTTCCAAACGCAACGAAAAGGAAGAAATCGAGTTAAGCAAGTAGGGCTTGAGGTTGGAGAGAATTTGGAGATGTGAATTTAGATGATTTTTAATGAATTTATAGTTAAGTAGAGAGGGTGGTTTGAAGGAGAGATGGTGTGGTTGTTGTATAGAAGCTTCAGCGGGTTTATTCTAAGTGATTGGAGAAGAAGGTAGCGGTATGGGTTTTAAGGATGTGGGTGGGCTGATATTAGGATGAATGGCGCAAATTTGGATCCATTGGGATCGTACGGACGGCGGCTACACAATGGAACTGACTGGGAGTGAATTGGAGCTCGTTATAATTTATAGCAAAATAAATTGTCTGTCTGAATCAACCGACAGTTATCGTTATTTAATGATGACCGTCCAATGTGAGTTAAACTCACTATCTCTGCCAGTTTATATTTTTATAAATATAATCTAGTATTGATAAATGATGGTTGATTGTTGTGTGTTGATTGTTTGGATTAACTACTTACTAATGTGGTTGAAATTATAGATATAATTATATATATAAATCGTTGATTATATATTGATTCTGTTTATCAAAATATTTCATATTGAAATGAAATTAACGTTAATTATATTGTTTAACATATGTGGATGCAGGTAAACAGGTCGGAGGATCCAACAGGATTCCTCAATATTTATAATACTGTTTGTTCTCATATATTGTGATATATGAGGTGATATATAATCTATGATTGATTATGATGGCACTGGTCGCTTTATTTGGTATTTTAAATACCATAAGAAATACTGGAATGTAAAGAGGGAATTTTCAAAGTGTATTTTGAAAATAAAATATTTAGATGGAATAAATAGGATATTATAAAAGGAAATATTTATATGAAATAAATAGAATATTATAAAATAAAATATTTATATGAAATAAATAGAATTATAAAAGGAATTATTTGAGAAATAAATAAAATTATAAAAGGAAATTGGAGAGATATAAAAGAACTACGAGAAGATGGATTCAAAGTAGATTATAAATAGAAATTTGTTTTAAAAGATAAATTGGGAAGATTGATTTATAAATAATATATTATAAATTAAGTAAAATATTTATCATTTGATAAATGAAATATATAATTTTGAATTTATGTAGAGAAGTAAAATCGGTCTTAACACCGATATTTGAAATTGAATGTGAAGTAGCAGTTATGGAAAAGTAATAATCAATGAGATGATAAGTGTTGGGAATAAAATAAGATATTTATGAAAAATTCTATAATTTAAATTGTAAATAGAATTTGGAAATGGGATACTATTTTTAAATACGAAATCAAACTGTTTTGATTACATAGAAGAAATATTATTCACGTTCGATGTGAGTAAGGGATTGAAGTAAATATTTTTCAAATAAAATATTTGTAAAGGAATTTGGGTTTTGAAATAGGATTTAAAATGGAGTTAATGAAATTAAAAACTGATTGGAGATTAGTTATGTTGAATAGCTTTCTGGGTATCGATCTGATGTTGATTTCGGCCTTCGGGGTTTATACTTGGGAAGTTGTTCTCTTACTAGTTTACAGTTAGAGACTGATAGAAGTAGGAAGATATTGATGCGTGAATCAGAAATGGAAATGTTTTCCAAAGTTAATAACGTATATTCTTTTTATTTTAGAAATAAAGAATTTATGAATATACGGAAATGATAAATGGGAAATTTGGAAATGAAATGATGATTGATCAGTAAAATTTCCATTTGGGAATATGACTATCAATGATTTTGACCATTTCTGTTGTCAATACGGAGAGATCGGGATCATATATATTATCTGAAAACCACTCCATATGGCATTAGCGTTGCGAATCAAATATGATGAAGATAGAGTTATGCAAGGGCTGTTCAGTAAATCCTAGGTAGAAATTGCCTAAGATGGATTTACAGAATAGTGCCTTCGGGTTGTCCAGTCCCAGGACAACTTGAATGGACGAATGTCTGACAGAGTATATCAGGTAGATCATGTAAGTTGATCGTTTCAAACGTACTTGCCTTGATGGCAGAGGAATTCGTTTCTCTTAGCTTATACCCGCGGTATTTTTGGGGAATCAATTTGTGATTTGACGGGTATGACGATGTGGCATTCAAAGTAAATAAAGGAGTGATCTGTTAAAACATACGTTATGACCTCAAGCCTCATCAACTGGGAAATGACAGAAATTGGGCAGACAGCATGGGTAAGTGGGTCGCACCCAATTAGGGTATATTGTCACCATCTAGAGAATATTCATATTTGTTACTTCTTTCAATTTTGTATCTCCCGGGAATGGTTATGTTGGTATACCAACCGTAAGGTGACAATATATTCAGAACATTCAAGTGAAATGAATGGTCGGTTATGTGTGGCTGAGTTATAAGATGTTCTTGTTGAACTCAAGTGTATCGCTTCTAGAGTACACTAATCGGAAGGTGGTTCCATACCTTTCATAGTTGGGAATTCATTATTCAATAAGAGCCCGCGATTTTTGATTGTATATTATATATGTAGAGCGTGAGATGAAAGCGTTCTACTAGATTGCTATTTATTTGATTTAGACATTATTTTAATATCAGAAGACTATTGATTTTAAAAACAAATGTTTGGACTATCATAAGGAAAAAACCATCCGTGTTTATGTGTGGATCGCTCTTACGATTATTTTTTCTTTTAAAAGGATTTTAAAAGTTAAACAAATGGTTAGAGTTTACTCACACCAGTCACATGACTGACCCAGAGTTTATTTTGTTTTGTTTTCCCTAAACTCTTGGGTGCCCAATTTTGTGCGGGCAGTCAAGTAGTCAGGATTTTACAGATATAATTGGAAAGCTAAAGCAGGAGGCTTCAGGATTATATACCTATTGTTATTTCCGTTGTGTTGTAAGTGTTGTACTCTGATAATAGTATTGTATACCGATACTGTTTTATTCCAAAGTTATGTTACATAATATATTTTATTCGTTCCGCTGTGAGATTCGTGTTACTCTGATGTTGTTGTAGTTGTGTTCTTCTTCTTCTATTCTAATTTTTTATCTTATCTATTCTCACCCTCTAACTTCTTTCTATTAACTATCCGGTATTTCCGATGCTTGGATAGTCGACATTGAGTTTATGTCGATTACCAAGGTCGCAAACCCCCCGGGTCGTTACATGTTCAAATAAAATAATGGAATTGGCTGAAGAGCTGATTAAAGAATAAATTAGCGAATTGAGTTAAAAATGATTAGATTGAGTTGGAATAAATTGGGAATGCACGTATATATGTTAAATAGGTATGAAATGAAGAGAATGAAGTTAATTACTCGAGTGCCCGACAAAAATGTACATGTTTAAATTTCATATAAATTTTTATGCACCAAATCGGCAAGTCGCTTGGATTTTTGACTTTCTTTTTAAATGGAAACGGCCTAGAGAGGTGAGCTGAGGTTTGAGCTATTGATCGGTACAAAGAAGGTGCCAGCGAAATTTTTCAAAAATTTAAGGAGTTAGAATATTTTTAAGAAAATTTGATAATTAGAAATCAATATGCCGATATATATATATATATATAGAATTCAATAAGCAAACGAACTTAAAATAGAATGTTATAAACAAAAAGGAAATCTATAATTGAATATGGTAAAAATAGAAAGGGAAGCATACACACGTTTTAAATGGATAATTGGTTTTTATGGTATTGATTATTCGAAATAAGTAGTCTTGTCTGTTTTGAAGTTAAGAATGTTTTTAGTCAAGGTCTAAGAGGCAATTATACCCCAACTTGATTGATTTCATTATTAAACGATGAATAGAAAGATTCAGGCTCGAAGATCAATGTTTAAGTAAGATTTAGTTGAATGTAATATTTTGGGTTGTTGTAATGATGTTTTATACAACATTCGTTTTAACCTAAGTAAGTTGAATATTGGAAATAAAATAAATAATTATTCCCTTAGTGTAGAATTGAACGGGCGTGAAAGAGATAAGTAATTGGAATGTTCTTTAATTATGAATAGAAGATATTTTCTAAGTATAGAAAATAAAAGAAGTCGATATATGAAAATGTTTTCCAATAAGTGTAAGGGGCCAAGATGATTGTTGAAATTACTGGGTTAACAAATATTGATAAGGAAACGGAGAAGTGATTTAATTAATGAAATATTAATTAAGGGGCCCAGTGATTGTTTGATGCTTTGAATGAATGTTTTTTTTTCTTGTCTTTCTAGAAGGCGCACCACTGTTATGGTTCACTCGACTTCCGTCGAGAACCATCACAACCTTTGATTAGCTTGCGAGGAATTTAATCAGAAAATTTGGAATGCACATATACAAAGGCACCGACAAAACTCCAAAAAGCTATCTCGAAAATTTTGACAATACATTGGCGGATGTTGAAGACCCGAATCCTCGTACTTTCTTATCTCAACTTTCCAAGGGCAATCACTTGCATTCCAAAATTCGGGTGTTGATTGGCCGAAAGCAACCAGAGACTTTGTAAATCTTCTACAAGGAAGCCAACTATTTCCTACCTCAAGAAGAAGCACATAGGAATTGAGTTCTTAGTTACGACAATCTACTTCGAGATGAAATCCAAAGCTCTAACGACTTCAATCCTAATGCTCCAAGAAAACCTGCTCAAGTCGGAAACAATGGAGGTATTTGTAACAAGAAGAGGAAACGTTCCAGACTTTGTCTCACTACTACAAAACAGGGTTGTTGCTTCACCTCATTTGCATCAGTTGTAGCAAAAACAGATGCTAATAACAATATTTGCATCGGTTCTGTATGAAAAGTCGATGCAACTAGTAAGAGGAAAGCAGCAGATAACACAAAACTGCAGTTTGCATCGGTTTTATGTAAAAACCGATGAAAATAAACCAATGCAAAAAGTTTAATTGCACTGGTTATTATTATAGCTGATGCAAATATAGTTATTTGTACAAGCAAAAAATCCAAAATTGATAGAAATTAATTTGCATCGGTTAAACTAGGGATGCAAATCCCCCCCCCTTTATACACACGTTGGACACGTGAAATTTTTTTCCCCCTCTTTTGCACGATACTTCCCGCTGCTTCCCCCCGCTTCCTTTTTCTCTTTCCCAAAAAAAAATACTTCGTCATTATTCCAAAAAAAAAAAGACTTCGTAATTATCCCTAAAAAAAGACTTCGATCATTATTTAAAAAAAAAACAGAAGAAGAGAAAATTGGATTTCCCCCAAAAGTTGATTGAGCTGATCGGATTTTCCAGAAGACGCTTCTCAATTCGTCGATCGCTTGGATTGACTACGCCAGGTATCGGATTCTTTACCTTGTTTGGATGTTTTATATTTTTATTTTTATCATCATGTAATCTGTAATTGAAAATATTCTATATAATTTTGATTTTGAGAAAGTGACGAGTTCTGGACGAAATCAGTAATTGGCTTTAGTAACATTTTCATTTTTGAAAATTGTTGAGAAATCTGGACTTTTTTAAGTAATTGCCTTTCTTTTCTATATTAATCAATTAATCAATCAATTATAAAAAACGAATCTTTGATATTTTATAACAAGTTAAAATCGGAAAGTTCAATTTCACTTCTGTAATATGAAATGCAAAGGTAGATCTTTCTCTACCAGATCCACAATGGCTTCAGATGGACCAGTGTTTCACGAGAATGTAGGTTTAGAAACTAACATTACTTTTGTGTGAAATGTTGCAGAGACAATATTTTTCACGTACTGGATTGAATTTGGAGGAGATTGTGAAGTGCAAGTTTTGCTGCTAAGTATAAAGGAAAAGGAGACCCATTAGTTGAAGTTATTTAAGCTTCGATATAGGTTAGTGGTTGTTGAATTCTTTTTTTATTTTTTAAATTGATACTTGAACTATAGATATATTGTAGTTAAATTTCAGAGTACATTTGCACTCTTTTTTTATGGAAGTTACATACAGTTTTACCATTACGCTATTCTGTTTACAAATATTTGTTTTGTGTTTAGTTTCCTTGTTATCAGAATGAAATGTTTTATTTCTAAACTGACACCGATAATGTTACATTTGGTGGATACGTGTATTTGTACTTGTACATGAGATAATGGGTAAAAGAGTTCGAACAGCTTATGTATAAAACGATATAAAGCTAGAGTGTTTGTTTGAACCGAAATAAACTATCTCATATTTTATCTAAACTAAACTAGGAATTTCTTTTTTAAGCACAAATCAAATTATGAATTTCCATGTATAATGAGTATTCATTTTGTGATCAGGTATTTGTAACACCCCACATCCGTTAAGGTCACTCACAAAGGGAATGCCTTAACTTCGGTGGAGAGTTATAGGTAAAAGATACAGATAAATTACAGCCAGAAAAAATTAAAATAGCGGAAAATAGAACTTTACTTTATTGATCAAATAGTTTGTACAACAATTATTTTCCAATACCAGAATATCTGTCTTACAAAATAAAGAAGCATAAAATAACATTTATATTCCCCAATGTAGCGTGAGCTAGCTATAGCAATGGAAAAGAGAATCCAAGCAAAACTTCGACTAATCTTCAGCTTGGAAAGAAAACTGGGCTAAGTAGTAATATTCCCTCCCTATGAACCTGTGGGGGGGGGGGAACGGAAGACAAGAAAGCGAAAGAAAACAGAGTCAGACATAAAGTCTGGTAAGTTCAGTAACTTTCAGCATGTGAACAGGTAAAAATCAACATGGCATGAATTAACTGAGTACAAGACTACACCATGATGACGGGAATCATAAGTTTAGCACAAGATATGATAAGGTAAGATAAACTGGATACACTTCTATACTTTCTCTGCTTCGCTACTACCTTATTATTCTAATTTCTATATCTCTGCACCACCAAACTAGTAATCTGTATAAACTGATAAGAACAGATACGTGATCCCAATCCCCGCAACTGTGGTTGTTCAGGTGTACATCTATTATTTATTACCTAGATCTAATCTAGGGTTTTCTATCGAGCGCATTCTAGATCCAACCAGGGTTTACGCTACCCAGGGCAACTGGGGTTTATTCTACCTATTGAACGTTGGATTTTAGGATTTACGCGACCTAGATCCAACTAGGGATAATGCTACCTACTGAACGGTGCCCCCTAGTCTAGGACACACTACCTAGAGCGGTATATGCTCCTAGACTTTTCCCACGTATGTGTCGCGAATCGTTATCGCTGTCTAGATGCACATGTCCTCCGTATGTGCGACCCGAGTCTCGTGGCAGGGCAAATCAAGAAACACGGAACTCGGTCGGGAGCTTTCAGATATCTTCCGATGCAGATGCTAAGGTCTATTTTTCCAGTGGCTATGGTCCCACCTGACCCCTCCCTCAACTAATGATAGGCACACCTTGAAAAATGAGAACTATACGCAGGCCCTCTATGCCCCCACTAACCTATGGCCATCCGCACCCATAACTAGATAGCAAGTATATGGTCTTTTTGAGTTCTCCGCCTTTCCGCTTCACGTATCTCGATTGACTCAAGATGGTAGGTAGACGACGAGTTGCTATCATAGGGCTACTGGTCTCGCCGAATCACGCCGGTCCATCCTAGTCTTTTGGTTGCCTTATATTGCAACCAAGGCATACCCTTGGTTCTTCTAATGCAGACCTTAACCTCTGTGAGCCTAGGCGGATCATTTGCAGCCTCACAGAGGGATACCAAGAGTACCCTCACGTCACCTCGAAGCCGCGTGCTTCGTAACCCAGTTTGTTGGAGCCTTCTTTAAGATCAGATGGACGTTCGCTCCTTCTCGTGTTGTACTAAGGTTTACTACTTAGTTCTTTTAACTAAGGTTTACTACTTAGTTCCTGAATCGTCGTTTTCTTAACTAAGGTTTACAACTTAGTCCTCTTAACTAAGGTTTACTACTTAGTTCTTTTTCTCGTCAAGTTGGATTGGTTAAGTGTCATTAGTCCATTCAAGTTAAATTAACCCATTCATTTGTCATGTTAAACTGGTTAAGTGTTATCAGTAGTTTATGTTGACTTAACCCTACCACAAATCAAGTTATATTGGTTAAGTATTTCTTATTACTTAACCCCACCCCTTCATCTTGTATTGGTTAAGTGTTCCCTTAGTTAACTTAACCCTAACATCTGTCTAGTTCACATGTTATAACGGTTAAGTATTGTCCCTTCAAGTTTTAACTTAACCTTGCTCATTTGTCACACTATGATAGCTAAGTGTTCTAAGTTTACTTAACTCCACCTTCTAGTCTAGTTAACATGTTATACAGTTAAACCTTTTCTTAACCTCACCCACTTGTCTAGTCAACATGTTATAGTGGTTATTTAACCCCTACAAGTCTTGTCTTATTAACATGTTTAGTTGGTTAAGTGTTCTTATGGACTTAACCCTCCCATTCTAGCTCAACCGTTTCTTAGCTTTAAATTATTCTTTAAAGCACCAACCACTCACATTAGACAGATATCGTTGCGGTTACTGGATTTGTCGGTCGGTTTTGGGCAGATTTACACCGCAACTCAGTCTAACCTCGGGTCCTTTTGGGCTTAATGCTCTAACCACCCACATTAGATAGGTATTGTTACGGTTGCTGGATTTGCCGGGCGGTTCCGGGCGGTCTTATACCGTAACTCAATCTAACCTCGGGTTAGGCATATTTGTCTTTCCTAGATTTACATATTTATCCTTTTTGTCTATATATAAATTGCTAGCGACTCTTTTAAACAAATTTGGCCTATATCATATTCATATGTCATGCCCACTATCATACCAATATTCTAGGCCCAAATCTTGATTTACCTAAAGCTTAGTTTACTTGCCAATACTAGATTCAATATATCAAATTACCTCTTCTATAGTTCACGTCAAATTACCCCAATTTGCATCTAATAGTCATGTTATAATACATGCTCTAAATTATGCCAAATAATATAGATTTCATGTTATACCCAAATAGCCCCGCTTTCATAACGTACGTATACCATGATTTCACAAGTTTTCTAAATACTCATGAAATGAAACTAAAAAGGGAATAAAGGATAAACATGAGAATTGACATAAAAGAATAGGCATGCAAAAGCGAGCCAAATACAAGGATAATGGATCCAATGGTTTTGGTGTACATAATAGCGAATAGGAATAAACTAAGCAAGTCACACCCTAGGTATGAGATCCAACAAAATGCCAGTTCGGTGTACAACATGGTTTGTAACTATAGTGTTATGGGCATAAACAACTAACCATAATAGTCTTAGGCAATTAACCACAATAGTCATAGTCATGGTCATAGGTAGAAATCTCATAGTTATGAATCATTGGCAATTAACCACAATAGTCATGGATAATTAACCAAGATAGTCCTAGGCAATTACCCTAAATGGTCATAGGCAATTAACTTTAATAATTTCAAAGTCATGGTCATAGACAGTAGTCTTATGTTCATAACCATATGCAATAATCTCATAGTCATGAGTCATAGGTGATTAGCCACAATTGTCCTTGTCATAGTCATAGGTAATAGTATTATGTTCACAGTCATAGACATAGGCATAGTCTTATGTTCACAGTCATAGTCTTAGGCCATTAACAATAGTTTCAACGTCATAGGCATAGGCACAGTCTCACCAGAATAGTTCTTAACTAGATCCAAAGGCATATACAAGCACCGATTCAAATGAAAGGATTAGGCATATTCTCATATCCATTTAATTACATGTCACAAATAGATCTAGGCGTTCAAATCTAAAAAGTAATTGACTTACATTGATCGGTTTCAGAAAAGGATAATCAAATAACGTTGGTGATTTCCTGTGATTTGCATGACATGGCTCGCAACCGTTGAATTAGCCTTTGCTTCCCTTCTTGAAGCTTTAACTTTATTTGAATCCCCAAGATGCAATTCCTAGCCGTAGTCTTCAAGAATGGTCTTCGTGTTTTATTTTAATTTATTTATTTCAAAGGAAGCCATGTCCATCAAGAATTTGTGCAGCATAAGGTTAGAGAAGAATGGTGTGAAGAGAATGGGGCTAGGGGGCTGTTTATATAGGATTAGGCGGACGAATCTAGAGAGAAAACGAGACCAGATACATCAGAATGGACCCAGGCTCAAAACTGGGCTTCAGCATCAGGTCGACCCCCAGGTCGACACTATGGTCGACCTGGTCCCTGGGAGGTCGACACTATGGTCGACCCCCAAGTCGACCTGGTCCTGGGCGGGAAATTTCCCGCCCAGCCTGTTCTGGGTTTTGAATTCGTATTTGAATTCGAATTTTCGAGCTGTTTTTTATTCTGAAAATCTCTGAAACTTCGGAGGGTCATATCTTCCTCATACGAACTCCGTTTCTCGAAAACTCAGACTTGTTTCCAAGCAGAATTTCGAGACGAACACAATGGCGCAACCCGTTTCCCTTTATTCTTATTTTAAAATTTAATTTTACTTTAATTTGTGAAACTTAATGTTGTAGAATTACGGGGTGTTACATTCTCCCCCTCTTAAAAGGATTTCATCCCCGAAATCTTCAAGTTAGGAAGAATGTATCCTACCATCAAATCACCCATCTACTCAACCATTCAATCACAGGCATTCATTGTCCTTAAAAAATTTCTAATGATTTCATGTTCATATGCATGTGTGTGTATATGTCTTTATCTAATGCCAAATCAGGAGGTCTACTGATTCAGTTGACCTCCTTAATGCGAATTATATCAGTGCCATGCGTCCAATCATGTATGCAAGCATCCCTAGTTATGTAAATACTACATGTGTGCATAGCCATTCATCCATATGCAACATCCATATGATAACATTTCAAGTTAAATCCGTTAAGAAAATACATATATGTGAATGCAATATAAAAGTGACTGAGTCATTCTAGCGCTTATGGTTGTATATTCATCCATGAGCAACCATTTGCAACCATCAATCATAACATGTTTCAAATACATGTTTACATCCATTGGCTTCTATCTAAGGATCGATGATACTCCCTAGAGGATATACCTTAAAAGCTAGAAAGTATGCATAAAATTCCTAGAAAAAGAGATCAGGGATATACCCTTAAGAAGAAGGGTATGATGCGTGTATCTAGTCTTAAGTCTTCTAAGTTGCATTTTCTTGAGCTTCACTATTCTGTGCCTTATCTAATTAATCTTCACGATTGCGAAGCTTCTTGACCTTCATTTCCAAAACTATCGTTGATCGGATAACTGGCTTTTTATTGTCAACTGGATACATGCGGAAGTCTATCCCGTGTTTTAGGGGTAAACTCCTAACCTAATCAAAAACATCTGCGTACTCATGGACTACCCTAACAGATTGCAAATCGTCGATAAATGCATTAAGTGATTCTAGCTAGCTAAGCCTAACTAATTCTTTACACGGAATCTCGAGGGTATTCCCAAGACAAGTCAAAAGTCTAACTACTCTCCTTTCAGAATTACTAGCCAACCAACCCATGCCTAGAATCAACTCATAGCCCATGGAACCAAAAACATAAGCATTACGCTTAAACTCAACACTTAATATAGTTATTCTCAAATCCTTACAAACCAAAGGTAAACGGGCCGAACCACCAATTGGATTTGAGACACTAATGGGATCTTCTATTATACAAGTACTAAGGTGCAGAGACTCAACTATGGAAGTAGATATGAACAAATGCGAAGCGCTAAGATCAAAAAGAGTACTAACTGGTTGATCAAAACGAAAAGCTAAACTTTTCCAACAGAGACTTTTACTATCTCTCTCTCAGGTATTCTGGTGGTGAAAGCATGCACTCTCCCTTCTGAAAATTCTGTCCCTCGTCCTTGCCCTTGTCCTTAATTATATGCCCCATTATACCATGGAAAAGATACTTCCTCTCGTCTTAGGTTTTATAATTCCTTCTTTCTTCGTGAGTCGAGTTTATATCCATGAATTTCTCATCCTTGCGTTGAGCACCCTAGCCAAACTCCCTTATCCTCATCTTCGACATCCCTGTGTAATAATATTTACAAGTTTCTCAAAAGCTGCCTCCATCGAACGGAAAACCCTTCAAAGCTTGAAAGAAGACTAGCTGCAGGTGAAACTACTATGGCTATAGATGGGAGTCGGGCACTACTTTGCCCTTCGATAGGTATCGTAGTGTTATCAAGCCAACGGAACCGTGCCACGATGAGGTTACCTCCCAAAAAGCCAGGAGCCCCAAAGACTCAAGAAAGAAGGGGACAAGAATTTAAATAGAGGATCAGAAGATAGTGCGTATGGCTTTTGGAGAATATGCCTTTAAAACAAAACTTTTCTTTTGGAAAATGCTTCTTTAAAACCGTTTTGAATTTTTTTTTTTTTAATCTTTTATCTGATCTGGTAACCTTCAGCTCTGATACCACGTGTAACACCTCACATCCGTTAAGGTCACTCACAAAGGGAATGCCTTAACTTCGGTGGAGAGTTATAGGTAAAAGATACAGATAAATTACAGCCTGACAAAATTAAAATAGCGGAAAATAGAACTTTACTTTATTGATCAAATAGTTTGTACAACAATTATTTTCCAATACCAGAATATCTGTCTTACAAAATAAAGAAGCATAAAATAACATTTATATTCCCCAATGTAGCGTGAGCCAGCCATAGCAATGGAAAAGAGAATCCAAGCAAAACTTTGACTAATCTTCAGCTTGGAAAGAAAACTGAGCTAAGTAGTAATATTCCCTCCCTGCGAACCTGGCGGGGGGGAGGGGAAACGGAAGACAAGAAAGCGAAAGAAAACAGAGTCAGACATAAAGTCTGGTAAGTTTAGTAACTTTCAGCATGTGAACAAGTAAAAAGCAACATGGCATGAATTAACTGAGTACAAGACTACACCATGATGACGGGAATCATAAGGTTAGCACAAGATATGATAAGGTAAGATAAACTGGATACACTTCTATACTTTCTCTGCTTCGCTACTACCTTATTATTCTAATTTCTATATCTCTGCACCACCTAACTAGTAATCTGTATAAACTGATAAGAACAGATACGTGATCCCAATCCCCGCAATTGTGGTTGTTCAGGTGTACATCTATTATTTATTACCTAGATCTAATCTAGGGTTTTCTATCGAGCGCATTCTAGATCCAACCAGGGTTTACGCTACATAGGGCAACTGGGTTTATGCTACCTATTGAACGTTTCTCGGATTTTAGGGTTTACACGACCTAGGTCCAACTAGGGATTATGCTACCTACCGAACGGTGCCCCCTAGTCTAGGACGCACTACCTAGAGCAGTATATGCTCCTAGACTTTTCCCATGTATGTGTTGCGAATCGTTATCGCTATCTAGATGCACAAGTCCTCCGTAAGTGCGACCCGAGTCTCGTGGCAGGGCAAATCAAGAAACACGAAACTCGGTCAGGAGCTTTCAGATATCTGCCGATGCAGATGCTAAGGTCTGTTCTTCCAGTGGCTATGGTCTCACCTGACCCCTCCCTCAACTAATGAAAGGCACACCTTGAAAAATGAGAACTATACGCAGGCCTTCTATGCCCCCACTAACCTATGGCCATCTGCACCCATAACTAGATAGCAAGTATATGGTCTTTTGGAGTTCTCCGCCTTTCCGCTTCACGTATCTCGATTGACTCAAGATGGTAGGTAGACGACGAGTTGCTATCACAGGGCTACTGGTCTCGCCGAATCACGCTGGTCCATCCTAGTCTTTAGGTTGCCTTATATTGCAACCAAGGCATACCCTTGGTTCTTCTAACGCAGACCTTAACCTCTGTGAGCCCAAGCAGATCATCTTCAGCCTCACAGAGGGATACCAAGAGTACCCTCACGTCCCCTCGAAGCCGCGTGCTTCGTAACCCAGTTTGTTGGAGCCTTCTTTAAGATCAGATGGACGTTCGCTCCTTCTCGTGTTGTACTAAGGTTTACTACTTAGTTCTTTTAACTAAGGTTTACTACTTAGTTCCTGAATCGTCGTTTTCTTAACTAAGGTTTACAACTTAGTCCTCTCAACTAAGGTTTACTACTTAGTTCTTTTTCTCGTCAAGTTGGATTGGTTAAGTGTCATTAGTCCATTCAAGTTAACTTAACCCATTCATTTGTCATGTTAAACTGGTTAAGTGTTATCAGTAGTTTATGTTGACTTAACCCTACCACAAATAAAGTTATATTGGTTAAGTATTTCTTATTACTTAACCCCACTCCTTCATCTTGTATTGGTTAAGTGTTCCCTTAGTTAACTTAACCCTAACATCTGTCTAGTTCACATGTTCTAATGGTTAAGTATTGTCCCTTCATGTTTTAACTTAACCTTGCTCATTTGTCACACTATGACGGCTAAGTGTTCTAAGTTTACTTAACTCCACCTTCTAGTCTAGTTAACATGTTATAACGGTTAAACCTTTTCTTAACCTCACCCACTTGTCTAGTCAACATGTTATAGTGGTTATTTAACCCCTACAAGTCTTGTCTTGTTAACATGTTAAGTTGGTTAAGTGTTCTTATGGACTTAACCCTCCCATTCTAGCTTAACCGTTTCTTAGCTTTAAATGATTCTTTAAAGCACCAACAACACACATTAGACAGATATCATTGCGGTTAGTGGATGTGCCGGTCGGTTCCGGGCAGATTTACACCGCAACTCAGTCTAACCTCGGGTCCTTTTGGGCTTAATGCTCTAACCACCCACATTAGATAGGTATTGTTACGGTTGCTGGATTTGCCGGGCGGTCTTATACCGTAACTCAATCTAACCTCGGGTTAGGCATATTTGTCTTTCCTAGATTTACATATTTATCCTTTTTGTCTATATATAAATTGCTAACAACTCTTTTAAACAAATTTGGCCTATATCATATTCATATGTCATGCCCACTATCATACCTATATTCTAGGCCCAAATCTTGATTTACCTAAAGCTTAGTTTACTTGCCAATACTAGATTCAATATATCAAATTACCTCTTCTATAATTCACGTCAAATTACCCCAATTTGCATCTAATAGTCATGTTATAATACATGCTCTAAATTATGCCAAATAATATAGATTTCATGTTATACCCAAATAGCCCCGCATTCATAACGTACGTATACCATGATTTCACAAGTTTTCTAAATACTCATGAAATGAAACTAAAAAGGGAATAGAGGATAAACATGAGAATTGACATAAAAGAATAGGCATGCAAAAGTGAGCCAAATACAAGGATAATGGATCCAATGGTTTTGGTGTACATAGTAGCGAATAGGAATAAACTAAGCAAGTCACACTCTAGGTATGAGATCCAACAAAATGCCAGTTCGGTGTACAACATGGTTTGTAACGATAGTGTTATGGGCATAAACAATTAACCATAATAGTCTTAGGCAATTAACCACAATAGTCATAGTCATGGTCATAGGTAGAAATCTCATAGTTATGAATCATAGGCGATTAACCGTAATAGTCATGGATAATTAACCAAGATAGTCCTAGGCAATTACCCTAAATGGTCATAGGCAATTAACTGTAATAATTTCAAAGTCATGGTTATAGACAATAGTCTTATGTTCATAATCATAGGCAGTAATCTCATAGTCATGAGTCATATGTGATTAGCCAAAATTATCCTTGTCATAGTCATAGGCAATAGTCTTACGTTCACAGTCATAGGCATAGGCATAGTCTTATGTTCACAGTCATAGTCTTAGGCCATTAACAATAGTTTCAACGTCATAGGCATAGGCACAGTCTCACCACAATAGTTCTTAATTAGATCCAAAGGCATATACAAGCACCGATTCAAACGAAACGATTAGGCATATTCTCATATCCATTTAATTACATGTCACAAATAGATCTAGGCGTTCAAATCTAAAAAGTAACTGACTTACATTGATCGGTTTCAAAAAAGGATAATCAGACAGCGTTGGTGATTTGCTATGATTTGCATGACGTTGCTCGCAACCGTTGAATTAGCCTTTGCTTCCCTTCTTGAAGCTTTAACTTTATTTGAATCTCCAAGATGCAATTCCTAGCCGTAGTCTTCAAGAATAGTCTTCGTGTTTTATTTTAATTTATTTATTTCAAAGGAAGCCATGTCCATCAAGAATTTGTGCAGCATAAGGTTAGAGAAGAATGGTGTAAAAAGAATGGGGCTAGGGGGATATTTATATAGGATTAGGTGGATGAATCTAGACAGAAAACGAGACCAGATACATCAGAATGAACCCAGGCTCAAAACTGTGCTTCAGCACCAGGTCGACCCCCAGTCGACACTATGGTCGACTTGGTCCCTGGGAGGTCGACACTATGATCGACCCCCAGGTCGACCTGGTCCTGGGCGGGAAATTTCCTGCCCAGCCTGTTCTGGGTTTTGAATTCAAATTTTCGAGCTGTTTTTGATTCTGAAAATCTCTGAAACTTCGGAGGGTCATATCTTCCTCATACGGACTCCGTTTCTCGAAAACTCGAACTCGTTTCCAAGTAGAATTTCGAGACGAACGCAATGGCGCAACCCATTTCCCTTGATTCTTATTTTAAAATTTAATTATACTTTAATTTGCGAAACTTAATGTTATAGAATTACGGGGTGTTACAGTATTGGTTGGGATGTTCAAATAATATTAGGGAAGTAAATGCAAAATATTTGTTATTTGTGTATCCAACGGTTGTCAAATTTAAGGATAAAAGGATGTAATGGAAATAAAATGTACATATCAATTTCATAATGAATGTGGGTATAGAAATCAATTTTTCTTTTACAATTATTAGCTCGGCTCCAAATACTTCTATGGGAAGTTAAATGTAATCATCAATAAATTTAGCAAATTAACTATACTTATATTGTTGCGTACAACGAATTAATAAATAATTAGCCTTTTCTATACGAGTATTATTTGTTTTCATGTAATATGTCTAAAGTCGTACATCTAAGCACAATATTACAACATGCCATAAATATGTGAAAGTAGAGGAACACTGCACACTCCAACAGAAAATGAAAGCAGATTTGCAGTTTAATACATACAGAATTGCTACAATGGAAAGTAACATTGTTTGCTTGCTGATCCAAATTTGTATACAATGGAAGAAATTTAAGTAACTTTCTTGTTTGGGAAAAGATCATATCATTTTTTACTCTTTTCTGAAGAAATCATATGAAGTAACACTAAAAGTATATCAAAAAGTGCATAATTGTTCAATTAATGATCTAATGCAATAAAAATATCTATATATGCACCTCAAGGCATGATATAATTTCAATCAACTTTAGTTTCCAAATTTTTAATTACAATGTTTTTCTCAGTTTCCTTCCTAGGCCATTAAACTTCTTGCAAGCCTCACTTGCTTTACTGCCTTATGCTTAATCCGATGGTGAGCACTTACAAGTTACACCATCATGTATAATTAGCAATATCAAAGCATGTACAACCGGGGCTACCAATGGATGTCATATATATCAAGCCATTTCACATAGTAATAAGTTAGCAATCTCATTACTATCACAAACAACAATTTTGCCCTTTAAATAGTACCTTTATTACTGCTAACTTGATAAGGCATGTTATTAAGAATGGCTTAGATCGTGGTGAAATCAATTTCGTTATTTTTCATTGAAAAGCATGGTACAGCTAGGTCAAACAGTGGAAATAACATATTCTATGCTTTGGCCATGAGAAGCGCCAAGAAGATTGATAAAAGGAATTTAATATTGACTATGATTTTGCCAACTATATATACATGACTATTATTATGTATTTATGTTAGGCAGCTGTATGTGATGCCGATATACATGTGGAATGAATTTTTTTTAAGTTTCATTTCATATTGTATTTTTTATCAATATAAAAAATATCTTTATACAATTTATTATTATAGATACTGGAGTAATAATGAAAATAAAGTTTGATTTGTGACTGCTGCATAAGAGCAACTCCAGCAGAATTCAGGGATGTAATATTACGTTCTTGAAAACTAAGGGGAAGAGAAGGAAATTTCCCCAATAGTCCCGCCTTGATTCCTAGTTTATTATTATAATTGGATACAAAGGACATGTATCTTATTATAATAGTTGGATGATAAGAGCATATGTATTCAATATAGAAGCTTTAAATTTATTATGATTTGAAATGTACAACAGTAATTCATGAACATACGACAATAGTTAAGTGCTGGAGCATTCCCACTTTCAATTAGAGTAGCAAGAAGTTTCCCCTCTAGAACTTTCAGTGGAAATATCACTTACTGCATGAGTCCTTGTTTTACAAGATACAAATTTTAATACTGGGCATGTACGCCTACATTTTCGTTCAGTTTTATTTAGTGGAAATAGCATTTGATAAACCTGCTCAGTTAAAAGTAGATCACTAAAAAATTTTGGCCCCCTCTTGTCCAATTCCCGGCTTCGTCCCTGTCTATGACAATAGTAATCCTTGGATAAAAATATTAAATGTAAAATATCTGCTTTTGATTTGAAGAAGAACTATTATAACGCAACACATGCGCTACAATGACATTGACGATGAGAAGTGTTCAAATTTAATTATGTTGCAACTATTTTCATCTATTTTCAGTTTTCTATGTTTTATGCATTTTTTCAGTGTGCTTCTCAAAACTGCTTAGTGCTTAATTGTTTCAAAACTGCAGTTGCAATTGTTTCATTTCCTTCATTTACATTTCATGTTCTCTCTAATGTTACATTTTTTTTTGCAAGTATCTGGTCTTTACCATCTATTGCTACAAACTACAAACTATAAACTATAAACATAGGCAGTCATCGGTATTATATTTTCTCAGTCCTTTAAAAAGTTATGAACATAGACTGTTTTGTGTTTCATGAAAGGACTGTTGCGAACTTTGTCCCGCAAGTCTTTGGTCTGGAACATATGTTTCTGTTCAGGAGAAAAAATGACACCCTTGTAGCATGATCTTGTACATTATGTGATTCAGGCCTACAAGATCGAATGTTAGTCTTAGGTTTTCATTCCTGTTCAAAATTTATGAGTGTAATTTCCTGTATTCGCTCCATGTTCATCATCTCCAACATCTTAATATGCTTTTATCTTTTTTCTTTGTTTCATGTTATTTTCTGAACATGTCTTCCATTTTTTCTGTTATATGCTTTTTGAAATCCATTCTTGCAATAGTGAGTATATTTTTCGTGCTATGATTTTGTGAATCAGCCTTGCCTACAATGAATTATCTGTGAATCAGCCTTGCATATAATGAATTATTTGTTTTATTTCATCCGTGCAATGAACTATTCTCCATAGGATTAAGCTTTGAGCGATCAGCCTTGCCTACAGGCTGTTTTAGATTCCCCATAGGTTGGAGTATTTTAGATTCACCTAATAGGTCCAACTATTTGTTTTATTTGAGAAAGTCTGACTTAAGCCTGGTTGTACAGTGTGAATCATAAATGTCATATTTGAAACTAGACAGAAGTAAATGATTATATAAAATATGAATGTTGCAAACTAATTTTAGTAATATGTATTTGGTATTCAACGATTTTTTTTTTTTTTGATTTTGTAGTGTGTCATTTGAACATGGATCGTATGTGGATGTACAATGTGAAACGCAGCGATGATGGGTTCCTAAACAAAATTGAAGAGTTCATCAATTGTGCACTGAATGATCAAGTAAGAAGAGGGGAAGAAACTATTTTTTGTCCTTGTAAATACTGCAAAAATAATCAAAGATCACATAATTCGCTATGGATTCAAGCAAAATTACACGCGATGGATATGGCATGGTGAAAGTGTACTTAATAGATCCAATTCCAATAATCGTGAAAATGACGAGAATGACCAAGAAGATAATATGAATAACGAGGCAAATCATGAGAGTGATCATGTTCAAGAGATGTTTTATGATGTTGAAGAACAATTGATGGAAGATCCAAAGTTATATGAAAGAATGTTAACTGATGCCGAGAAACCTTTGTTTCCTAATTGTGCCAAGTTCACAAAATTGTCTGTTGTTCTCAAGCTTTACAATTTAAAAGCAAAGCACGAGTGGAGTGATACAAGTTTCACATCATTGCTGGAAATTTTGAATGACATGCTTCCGGACGGTAATGAGCTTCCTACTTATAACTACTAGGCAAAGAAAATTATGTGTCCAATTGGTATCGGATATAAGAAGATACATGCATGTCCAAATGATTGTATATTATATCGAAATGAATATAAGAACTTGCAAGAGTGTCCAAAGTGTGGATTATCTCGTTATAAGTCACGAGCGGATGTTCATAATGATCGAGATAAGAAACGGCCTCCGGCAAAAGTCTTATGGTATCTTCCTATTATACCAAGATTTAAACGTCTATTTTGCAAACGAAGAAAATGCAAAAAAAAATAAGGTGGCATGCAGATGTGAGGAAAACTGATGGATTATTAAGGCATCCAGCAGATTCTCCGTAGTGGAGAAACATTGATGCAATGTATCGTGATTTTGGCAAAGAAAGTAGAAATCTCAGACTTGGTCTTTGCACAGATGGCATAAATCCATTTGGTAACCTAAGTAGCCAACATAGTACTTGCCCCGTTCTTTTGGTGATTTACAACCTTCCACCTCATTTGAGTATGAAGCGCAAATATATCATGTTATCTCTTTTAATATCTGGACCACGACAACAGGGAAACAACATTGATGTTTACCTAGCTCCTTTGATTGATGATCTAAAACTTTTATGGGATAAAGGCGTGTGTGTGTTTGATGCATATAGCAAAAGTGACTTTACATTGCGTGCTATGCTCTTTTGTACTATAAATGATTTTCCCGCTTATGGTAACCTGTCTGGCTACAATACAAAAGGTGCTCGAGCATGCCCAATTTGTCTAGACGATATGGTTGTTGAGCGTTTGCATTATTGCAAGAAATATGTGTGTATGCATCACCGTAGATTTCTCCCTGTTGATCATTCTTATCATAAAAAAAAGAAAGCTTTCAATGGAGAGGTAGAGAATGGAGTTGCTCGTTTGCCATTATTAGGGAATGATGTTTATGAACGGGTCAAAGATATTGAAAATACGTTTGGCAAAGCCTCTCCTCTTTTAGAAGGTCCTTGGAAGAAGAAATCTATATTTTGGGAGCTTCCATATTGGAGACATTTACAAGTTAGACATTGTTTGGATGTAATGCATATAGAGAAAAACGTTTGTGACAATATAATTGGGACACTCTTGAATATACCTGGTAAGACAAAGGATATTGAGTAAGCCAGGCAAGATATGTTGAAAATGGGTATTCGGAAGGAGTCAGCACCGATCCTGAAAGGTAAACGTACCTATTTGCCTCCTGCATGTTATACATTGTCCAAAAAAGAGAAAATTAGTTTATGTGAGTGTCTTCGTGGTGTGAAGGTTCCAATAGGTTATTCTTCAAACATTAGCAGTCGTGTATCAATGAAGGATTTGAAATTGACGAACTTGAAGTCTCATGATTGTCATGTGCTAATGCAACATTTATTACCTGTTGCAATTAGAGGTATATTGCCTAAGCATGTTAGACATGTTGTTACAAATCTTTGTATCTTTTTTAATGCAATTTGTAGCAAAGTGATAGATCCTGATAAGTTGGATGCTAAACAAGCCAATGTTATCGTTACTTTATGCCAATTTGAAATGTATTTCCCTCCTTCATTTTTTGATGTTATGGTGCATTTGGTTGTTCACCTTGTCAGAGAAATCAAAACTTGTGGTCCTGTATTTATGAGATATATGTATCCGTTCGAAATGCATATGGGAACTTTGAAAAGAAAAAAAAATAGATACAGACCAGAAGCTAGTATCGTAGAAGGTACTATAGCTGAGGAGGTTATTGAATTTGTCACTCCATACTTACCTGGTGTTGAGTCTATTGGACTTCGTAAATCTTGGCATGAAGAACGACTTAACGGGCAAGGCATAATCGGGTTCAAATTAATTTCAGTTGGTGATGAAATGTATCGCAAAGCTCACCTGCTAGTTTTACAACATCTTAGTGAGGTTCATCCTTATTTGGAGAAGCACATGGCAATTCTAAAATCTGAGAATCCTTCAAAGAATGAAAGGTGGTTGACGAATGAACATAACAGCTCATTCGTGTCATGGTTCAGAGAAAATGTATTGTCTCATTGGATGAAACACATCATAATATTTCTGATACAATACGATGGTTAGCTTATAGGCCTCGATTTCAAGTCAAATCTTGGGAAGGATATGATATAAATGGGTATGTCTTTTATACAAAGCGTAGGATGAAAAGAGCAAAATGCAAAATAGCGGAGTTAGCATCGTGGCATTGTCAAGAGAGTTTGCTAGTGCTAAAGATAATAGACCAATAGATGCGACAATGTCATATTATGGGATAATCGATGATATTTGGGAGCTTGAGTATATGGACTTCACGATCCCGTTGTTTCGATGTAGATGGATTGATAATCGTCGTTCTGCACGAGTGGATTAACATGGATTCACACTTGTTGACTTTAGTCGAGCTAGTCATGATAATGATCCATTCATCTTGGCATCTCAAGCAAAACAAGTTTTTTACGTAACTGATCCAGCTGATAATAAGTGGTCTGTTGTTCTTCCCGGCAAAAGACGCATTGTTGGGATTAGTGATGTGGTGGATGAAGAAGAGTATAATCAATTTGATGAGAATCCACCTTTCTCCAGTGGCGTAAGTCTATCAGAAGAAGAAGTTGATTTAAATGCAACTTATGCACGTTCTGACCACGAGGAAGGGGTTTGGATAGTGGGGCAATGTTTTTTTCGTATTCATAATGGTTTAGTTGTCGTTTGAAATCTTACATGAGACTATCTTATATTTTCTATGATACTTATAGTTTCTACATGTGAAAATCTTACATTTCTACGGTACTTGTAGATTTTTCTTTTAATGTTCATAATGATTTTGAGAGTAAATAGTAATATTACATTTTACAGGGACACTTGATCGTTGTTTCTATTGCAAACTTTAGACGCTACATTGTTGCTTGCTCTCAGGTAGAGATTATATTTCATGTTCATAATGGTTTGTCTTTTTCACTTTTGTTTTGACTTGAATACACAATTTAATTGTTTAGGACAAGATCTGAACTACTGCATTATGTGAATATTGAAATCTTTTAGCATAAAATTATGTGGTAACATGTTTTAATTTTGAATGCAGAAAAACTCTTTTAAGGTCTTCCTATTCTTCTTGGAGGTCTTTGCGCTTTGACAATTTTGATTGTCTTCATGTTTGTAAGTATTTTTTTTCTTGCTTCTGATCTTTTTTATTTGTTCTAATTTCTATAAACTATCCAGTTTTAATAACATGTTATTATAGTTACCAGGTAATTATTAATTTGAAAACAGTTCCTATGACAATACCTATTTTTTGAATACGATACTTTCTAAAAATAAACAATTCCCTTAATTTTTTGATTTTATTTGCACAACTTTCTAAAAATAAACACGAGTATATTATCTAATTTCTGGAAAGTTTGATTCATTCTTCTTGCCCAAAATAAAATATTTTGAATCTCATATATATTGGACTTCGGCTTTGTGATAATATTCTTTGGCTTGAAGTTCTTAATGTTTCAAAACATATCAGTTTCCTGGTCCCTTATATTTTCTTTGATCAAAACTGTATCTTTACTTTAAAAAAAAAATTGGCCTTGGTTTATTTTAGAATACGATACTACACTTGAGGCTTTAATAAAATAAGAATAGATACTCTTCTTGAGTTCACTTTGTCACTGCTACACTCTTTTGTCGTATGCTTGAATCATCTTTTGTGATGCCTTGTTCACTTGAAACTTGTTATTTTGCACTTGTTTTGCTACTTGCTGCATAAGCTGATTATTTCTTTGCTAACCATGTTTGTGGATCATGTTTCCCTTGACATTTTAATTGCTTGTGTCGTGAACCTGTATCCTTTACTCCACTTTCATGCTTTACTTCATTGGCTATCACTTCTATGCTTCATGACTGACACTGTTGTGTTACTTGTTGAGTTGGATTGCCTTGAACTGCTTGTTTGGGTTTCTGTTGTCTCGATCTGCTTTATTTCAGTGTATTTGTTCACCACTGTTTCATTTACATGTTACCTGAAGTTGAGTTTATGTGCTTGTGCTCCTTGCTATGAGTTGATTCTTATTCATTCTCTTTTCACCCGAAAGTCTTGGATTTGTACACATCTAATGCACATGTATTGTTTATAATGCTACTATTTTTGTCAAAAAAACAATACCTATTTTAACAGCCTTGTTGTTTTTCCTCATCTTCATATATCGATATATATTCATACTTTATCCTTATTGAATTAGAGTGGAAAGTACATATATATATTATTTATATGTTGTGCCTTCTTCAATATGCAGCTGTATATAAATAAACTTAAATAGTTCAAATCTACATTTATTCACCAGTTCAAATCAACTACTTTGCAATTCCAAACTGCATTTTGTATATTATGTTATGTTTTATAAAAAGTTGATTTTATGCACTGTATATTTACTTTGCAATCCCAAACTGCATCTTGTATATTATGTTATGGTTTATAAAAAGTTGATTTTATGCACTGTTTATTTTAATTGATGATAATTTTTTGATGCAAAACTTTTGATATAGGAATAATGGAGATAGAACTAGTTGGACATAATGAAGTGCACGATTCTTTTACTTTGCAGCCTTTGTCTAAAAAGAGACGAAGAGGTCCAACAACGGGGAAGAAATATAAAACACAAGAACCAAAATATGTTGAATGGAGTGATAATGGCAAACCCATTGGAAAGTGGGCCAAGTCTTTTAAGGCGTATGCAGGCGATACAGCTAGATCCCAAATTGATATCAACATTAAGAGTTGGGCTGACGTTAGTACCGGGCTTAAGGTTCTTATGTGGGAAGATATCAAGGTATTATAAATTAATCTGTTCATGTTTTTAATCTTTGTTCAGTGTTGTGCATTTTTTTTAATCACTTTGTTTCATGCATAACTTACCATGCAGTGTATGTGTATAACTTACCATGCAGTGTACAACTTTTTTTAATCATTTTTTTAATCACTTTTTTTAATCACTTTGTTCAGTGTACAATTTTTGAGACGACCCGAACTTCCCCATGAAGGAAAGCACAGATAGAATTGAGAACAAGCCATATTAGAACCCAAACAGAAGAACATTTCATTGTTAATTACAACAATTCCATCAGATACAAGAATATACGGAGTATAAATGAATAAAATACATTCGATAAATATCAGATATTTCAATAAATTACATAGTAGCGGAAAACAATACAAAACACAACTGAAAATAATACACGGATACAGAGCTTTTCGAGCATCGTTACAGCTGTAAACCAGGATCATGTGGATATAAATCTGCAAAACCCAACTACTAGCTGCCCATGCGGAAAATAAGGGCATCCAGAGTTTAGGTTAAAACAATAAACTCCAGGTAAGTCATGTGACTGGTGTGAGAACTAAAACAGTTATTAAGCTTTACTTTTAAAAGAGAGTAATTCAAGGGACCACGCCGTATAACACGGAACAGGTTTCCTCCCAAGAATACTAGTGCATAGAATAAATAACGCAATTCTTTTTCGAAAAATGAAGCTATTATAAGACCCAGGTCCCATCACACAATGCAACGCAAGCCGGAGGATAGGGTTTTCCCTTATAATAGCCAAACATGCTTGGTACGTTTAAAATAAATCATTTGATACTATTATAAGTGTATAGTGTCAAAACAATTTCAATCATAAATATCAATCATAGACGGCATAAGTGCCCCCATCCCACTATGTCGCCATACTAGGCTCTTCAATCAAAACCGCAAAGTCACGTATTGGAAATTGGATTTCCGTCATGAGTCGAGGCAAGGGGCAAGCTCCTCTCCTAACAGACCTAAAATCGAGGCGCCTCATTCCAACAACCACATAGGTGAAAATAATATAAATGTCAGCCAGTTTAAGCACTGACACTACCTCTAGCTAGAAAGAAACGTCGTGCTCTCCCTGCAGTCCTTATCCCGTTTTTAATTCATACCGAGGTGTGAGGCTCGTGAATCAACGCTACACAAAGCTATGCCACACAAGCCGTGCTTTGATCAACAACCACAAGACTTTGCTTTTCAACAGAAGCCTTGATCAATTGCCACTTAGGCATGCCACACAGGCAATTCACTCCATGCGATTGATGTCCATCGATAAATAACCTCTGAGCTCGTACGTCTCAGAGAAGGGTGTTAAGCAAGAGAATAAATTTTCTGCCGCCAAACAGATGTATATTTAATAGAGATCAATCAGCACAGAATAAAATCCAATTTCAGACACACAGTCCATTTACATGTTCGTTCTGGGTCTGAACGAAACCGGAGGAACTTTCCTCGCATATCCATCGATCTCCAAGTACGTCTGGACGATCACCAACTGTTTCTCTCCTCTTGGGTGTACAGCCCAATCAAGATCATCAGTAATCACCCAAACGATGTGAAGACTTCCAGTCTTCAACCACCGTCTTCATCTTTGACTTATCGCCGAATCGGTTATTCAGAATGGGTGTAAACCCGGCCTTTCCGAATAACCCGCGTATATTATAGACAAATGTTACACAAACACAACATACGCCTCATTCCAATTCATCAGTCACTAACCAAAAATTAGTAAGAGAATAATTCCCCAAATATTAACCCCGAAGGCCGAAACCAACATCAGATCAATATCCAAGAAACCATTCTTCTTAACTAACCTACAGTTAGTTTCTAAATTTCACGTTCTTAGGGAAAGGTTCCCATTAATTTTATCAAAGATAAATTCTTTAAAATTTATTCTTTAATCTTCCTTTGGATATCATTTCAAACCATCTTAAGGTTTTCCAAACCAGTCGGGATTAGCGAACTACATCGAAGTAATTATTTATTTTATTTCCCAATCCCAACTTATTCATCCCATGAAGCACAACTGGTAATACTCCATATCTAACACCACGGCGTTATCGGTAAAATCAATTACCATTTCACGTTCAAATCTAGTTAAAGATTTAACTATCGCTTGGAGCAAAACTGATGATACTCCATTCTCGATCATTTCAATCTAATTAAAGATTCATTAAAACTCCACTTAGTTTTAATCTTTAACTGGGTTAAAGAATCAATGTCATTTAAAACACGATTCACGATAAACCGAAAGTCACATTCCATTCTATCAGCCCTTAACCGTAAAATAGCAAAGTGAGCAATTCCCCAAATATTAACCCCGAAGGCCGAAACCAACATCAGATCAATACCCAAGAAACCATTCAACTTAACTAATCTCCAGTTAGTTTCTGATTTTCTTAATTCAGTTGGGTCTAAGAACAGTATTATTGAAGATACCGTTCACGACAACCCAAAATTACATTCCATTAATTATCGGGTTAAAGAACAAGTGTTATTCAAAACACCGCTCACGATAAACCCAAAAACCAATTTAAAGTCAATTCCAATAAACACTAAATAACTGGACAATTTCACTAAGTCTTAATTAAAAGATTTATTCTTTTCAAAACTGGGTTCAAGAACAGTGTTAATGAAGACACCATTCATGACAAACCCAAATCACATTTGATATTAAATACAAGGCTCTGAATAGAAAATATACCGGCTTATATTCAATATCAAATTCTGAAACCAACAAATATCGTATTGGAAATAACGATATATAATATATCTTTCAAATTTCCACAACCATATCTGTATAATCACGAAATCCAACATCGAAATATTCCGAAGATAATTTCGATTCAAATCCATTCCAATTCACGTATTGGAAATTCTGGTAACTTTTAAAACCATTTCAAATCCAATTTATTTATTTCAAAAATAAAATGATTTTAATTCTAGTTCAAAACTAGTTCATTTCGATAAAAATCTATTTTTATCTTTTCAAATTTGGAAAATTTCGTCCCAAATCATTTCTTATGATTTTACAAAAATTATTACCATTTTTGATAATTTTATCAAGGCCCGTACAGTCGATTTCCATCAACGGCCATCGATCTGCACTTACAACGACTTTTTCCAAATTTGATTTGGACATAATTCCAAATCCAACCGTTAGATCTCAGATTTCTAATATTCATTGTAAAGCTCTTTTCGATAGGAACCCAACGGTTCCGGTTTCAGGAGAATCCGACGGTCGGATCTCCCGTAACGTCAGTTCGAAGTCAATGGTCGAAATTCGAGAACTGCCGCGGCGCGGCGCGTTCTATTCAGGCCATTATATTTATAATATATATATATTATATATATTTCGTCGGTTTCCATTTAAAATGAATTTTATAAATCGTTTTAAATTCGTTTCAAAAACAATTTCAACTTCCATTTCAAATTCAAATCAAAATTGAATTTTTCCTTATAAATTTGTTTTAAATTCATTTCAAATTGATTTCAATTCAAATCGATTTTTAATTCAATTTCAGTTCGTTTTCAATTCAATTTTGAATTCATTTCAAATCAATTTCTATTCAATTTCAATTCGTTTTCAGTTCTATTCAATTTCAATTCGAATTCAATTCTATTCAATTTCAATTCGAATTCATTTCAAAATATTCGATTTTGAAATCACTTTCAATATTCATTATAAAATCGACAAAATTCCCGTTCGTGTTAAAATGGCGTGTAACTACTTAACACGGCTTTACATTTCAATATTCAAAGAATATTATTTTTAAATAATTCAATAATTCTGAACTGGAATCAGACACAGTCAATTACAATATAATTTCAGTTATATGGATTTCATCAAATTTATATATACAACAATGACGATAAACACTCAACCATCATCCAAAGTGCGTTCTACACTGTATAAGCATCAAATATAAATATTTAACGCTTATAACAGCCTGTCAATCAATCGATCGACATACAGCTAATTATTGGGATTAGTGTATGTCATATATCATCCCAATACCCGTGTGAGGTTTCAAACAATCAAACACATATTTTATTTGTGCAGTTGGGTGATGTGTAAAATTTATCGTCCCAATCAATATCAGTCAAATGTGTGTGTATAAACAAATCGTCCGATTTTTTTATATTTATTTCATTCTAAATACACGTTAAAAATTCTATTTTCAACTATAAAATATTTTTAACTATATAAATATTTTATTTCATTTCACCTCACACAATCAACTACACATCAAAATCAAACAAACAAGCATACAAGCCGTCCATGGTCTGTGGACGACGGGTGTCGGGTGCTACTAAACACCGTCTGCATCCTAGTATATATTTTAACTAGAACAAGAAAATTAAAGGTGAGAAGTTCTCACCGACTAGCTAAACCAAACGCCACGACTCTTCTTATGTAGAAATCTTCGTCGTGCTCGCCTTTTCTCAATTTCACTGTCCGTAGCCAATACATATATAAAATCACATTTTTATACTGTTGCTATGTATATAAAAATCACATTTTTATAATCACTCTATATGGATAAAAATTCTATTTTTACACCGCTACTATATAGATAAAAATTCTATTTTTATAACGGTGTTCATATAATAAAGATCATTTTTTTATCACGCTATTCTCTATATAAAAATCATATTTTTATATATAGAGATTGTATTTTTATATCTCTACTACCCATGTAAAAAATTACACCTTTACAACGCTACTTCCATGATAAAAATTATATTTTTATCTTGCTAGTAATATAATAAAAAGTATATTTTTATTACTCTACATGAATAAAAATCATATTTTTATTCTTCCTATGATATAAAGATCGAATTTTTATTTTCATTCCTTCATGATAAAAATAAAGTTCATATTTTAATTTAACTTCATATACTGTAAAGATTACATTTTTCTTTCACTTCTCATATAATAAAAATTATATTTTTATTATGCTACATATATAAAAATTATATTTTTAATTCACTACTTATATAACAATCATATTTTTAATATGCCACTAGTATAAAAATTATATTTTTAACCTTTCTATAATATAAAAATTATATTTTTAACCTTTCTATGATATAAAAATATTATTTTTCATTGTATAAAAAATTTATTCTTCTTCCTATAAAAATGTAATCTTTCATATAAATAAAAAATCCCATTTTCATATATGAGAAATCATATCTTTCGTCATCTAAAAATCATAACCTTACTCTCCTAAAAATTCAAAGCTTTATCATGTTAAAAATCAAAGCTTTTCAAGTTAAAAATCATTTCTTTATACTCAAAATATATAAATAAAAATCATTTAAGTTTATCGATGTCGTGATATCTATAAAACTGATTTTATTTAATCACTAAAATCTATTTAAACTAGATAAATAAAATAAAATAGAGTAAAAATCACCTTTTCTAATCGAGGAGGGCGCTCAGCCGGAGATGGTGGCTGAGGGTGGGCGCGTCGGGCTCGGCAGTTGGTGGGGGAGGTGCGGCGTGGGTGGAGCTCGGCGGTGGGGTCTCTCTGGCGCGGCGCGGCGGTTTAAAGGTGGAGGGAGAGCGAGGCGAGAGGGGGGTGTTTTGGGGGTGGGCGCGCCACCTGGGGGGGCCGCGATGGGGCGGCGGTGGTTCCCCCTCCCCCCCTCCCCGTCGCTCCTTTCCCGCTTTTTTTTATTGTCTTGAATGAATTGATTTCAAATGGGGGGGCTGAGAGGGAATAAGGGAGAGGAGAGAGAGTTTTCTATTTATTTATTTAATTAATTATTTCAAAAAACAACTTTTAATTTCGACCTTGAAATCGAACCCACCGCCTGTCGTCTGTAGCTAGTTACCCCCATTCCGAACACAATGGGATATGTATCGGAGGCTGATTCGATCGTTTCGATCAGTTTTCGTCAAAATCAAAATATAACTCTATATATTGAATTTGAACGCGCATTTCAATTCACCGGGGCCACATACTAACTAGAAAAATTCCCAAAAAATATTTTCTAACTTTGTATTGACGATACGGTCCTAACAAAACTAATTTCGTCGAATTCTGAGACTGTTTGAAAAATGGCCATTTTCCAGTCGACTAAAATCAACTTAAACCGGTCAAACACGTTTTCCTTTGCCACGCTCACATATTGATTCAAAAAATTATGAATTTTGGAATCTAGAAATAACTTGACATCACGGATCCAACAAAAGTGGTTTCGTCGAAAACCGAGGTCGTTTGCAAAATTTCCATTTTTAAGGGTCAGAGTTCCATAGCGACTTCTGAATTTTCAACTGGACATAACTTTTTATCCCCGCTACGAAATTTCAATTTTTCGGATTCATTGGAAATATATTCTCAATTAGATCCTAATATTTTTGGTTTCGCTAAAATCCGGTTTATTTTGCACTCGGTACATCCATTTGAACTTAGAAATCGAATTTTCGAACTACCGCGCCATTTTCAATTCCTTTTATAATTTCAAATAAATATTTATATTCTAACAACAATCTATATAAATATATACGTTCGAATTCTATTCATAATAAATTTTTCGTCGTTATTATTTAAAATAATTCATTTTAAATATTCAAAGTCCACTAAAATCACCAAAATAAAATTTTTAAATTGGCTCGGATTTCCGGGTTATTACAATCTCCCCCACTTAAAACTTTTCGTCCCCAAAAAGGAACGAAGCCGAAAATTGTTTAACTAATCAACTCAACTTCCATTATTTTCACTACGGCTTAAGTTCTTCAACTTTTCAGTTTCTAAGAACTTTTCAAATTTTTCAAAAATTTGGCTAACTCCCTAAATTTTCGAAAAAATTCGCCATAACCTCCCCTGCACCGGGGACTTCGGGATATTTCATATAGCCTCCCATGGCCTTCTTCAATCCAAAAGAAAAAGAAAAAGCCAATCGGCTCATAAAATCATCCAAACCCAATAAATTTGTAAACATGTACCTATTTGTCGGGCAAACAATTTTATTCTTCTGCTCTAGCCTCCTTGCTATAACCTGTTCAATGTATACACATGTACATGTATGCAAATGCGACAAATTTTCAATACAATTCACTATTTGATTCAATTTGACCTAAATTCACCGTTCTTTCATACAATGGTTCTAAAGGAATAATCATACAACACAACCATCAATCAATTAGTTAATTAGCTTTTCAAATTCATAATTTTGATATATAGTCAAAAATCACATTTTTGTGCCAAATCACAACAATAAGCCCTATCTAATTTTGGTTCTCACACTAGTCTAATGGAAATATATAGAAATCTCACTTTCGTCACTCGAATATAAATACTGGCGATGGTGCCCCATCACCAGAATTATCCCCGGGCAACTAGAGTGTGCTTCTATAAATATCCAGTACATTAAAACTTCGAATACACGTTTGCAAGACGTATATGCAAAATCTTTATATATCGGATTGTCCAAATCAATTTAAAATAAATATTCAAATACGTATAAGGTTTAAATTTTCAAACCAAAGTTGGTTTTCATTTTAAAAACATACTCTTCACACTCGTTCTAGGATACTATTGATCCCATCTCTAACGAGTCCTTCTAACAGGATATTACTAATCCAATATCTGATGAATTTTTTCGTTTGGTTCTAATGTGTCTTGTTCTCGAGCTCTGTAAACCAAAGCTCTGATACCAAACTGAGACGACCCGAACTTCCCCGTGAAGGAAAGCACGGATAAAATTGAGAACAAGCCCTATTAGAACCGAAACAGAAGAACATTTCATTGTTAATTACAACAATTCCATCAGATACAAGAATATACGGAGTATAAATGAATAAAATACATTCGATAAATATCAGAGATTTCAATAAATTACATAGCAGCGGAAAAACAACACAAAACACAACTGAAAATAATACACGGATACAGAGCTTTCCGAGCATCGTTCCAGCTGTAAACCAGGATCCTGTGGATATAAATCTACAAAACCCAACTACTAGCTGCCCGTGCGGAAAATAAGGGCACCCAGAGTTTAGGTTAAAACAATAAACTCCAGGTCAGTCATGTGACTGGTGTGAGAACTAAAACAGTTATTAAGCTTTACTTTTAAAAGAGAGTAATTCAAGGGACCACGCCGTATAACACGGAACGGGTTTCCTCCTAAGAATACCAGTGCATAGAATAAATAACGCAATGCTTTTTCGAAAAATGAAGCTTTCCTCCCATCACACAATGCAACGCAAGCCGGAGGATAGGGTTTTCCCTTATAATAGCCAAACATGCTTGGTACGTTTAAAACAAATCATTTGATACTATTATAAGTGTATAGTGTCAAAACAATTTCAATCATAAATATCAATCATAGACGGCATAAGTGCCCCCATCCCACTATGTCGCCATACTAGGCTCTTTAATCAAAACCGCAAAGTCACGTATTGGAAATTGGATTTCCGTCATGAGTCGAGGCAAGGGGCAAGCTCCTCTCCGCTTCGAGACACTCTAGAAAATGTCTCAGGACTACTCTCTCTGGGTAACCCTTGGATACTTCAGGGCCGGTCCATACTTACGTTAGTGGATTAGTGTTCCTGAACACACGTTTCCCGGTCCTAACAGAACTAAAATCGAGGCGCCTCATTCCAACAACCACATAGGTAAAAATAATATAAATGTCAGCCAGTTTAAGCACTGACACTACCTCTAGCTAGAAAGAAACGCCGTGCTCTCCCTGCAGTCCTTATCCCGTTTTTAACTCATACCGAGGTGTGAGGCTCGTGAATCAACGCTACACAAAGCTATGCTACACAGGCCGTGCTTTGATCATCAACCACAAGACTTTGCTTTTCAACAGAAGCCTTGATCAATTGCCACTTAGGCATGCCACACAGGCAATTCACTCCATGCGATTGATGTCCATCGATATATAACCTCCGAGCTCGTACGTCTCAGAGAAGGGCGTTAAGCAAGAGAATAAATTCTCTGCCGCCAAACAGATGTATATTTAATAGAGATCAATCAGCACAGAATAAAATCCAATGTCAGACACACAGTCCATTTACAAGTTCGTTCTGGGTCTGAACGAAAACGGAGGTACTTTCCTCGCATATCCATCGATCTCCAAGTACGTCTGGACGATCACCAACTGTTTCTCTCCTCTTGGGTGTATAGCCCAATCAAGATCATCAGTAATCACCCAAACGATGTGAAGACTTCCGGTCTTCAATCACCGTCTTCATCTTCGACTTATCGCCGAATCGGTTATTCAGAATGGGTGTAAACCTGGCCTTTCCGAATAACCCGCGTATATTATAGATAAATGTAACACAAACACAGCATACGCCTCCTTCCAATTCATCAGTCACTAACCGCAAATTAGTAAGAGAATAATTCCCCAAATATTAACCCCGAAGGCCGAAACCAACATCAGATCAATATCCAAGAAACCGTTCTTCTTAACTAACCTATAATTAGTTTCTAAATTTCACATTCTTAGGGAAAGGTTCCCATTAATTTTATCAAAGATAAATTCTTTAAAATTTATTCTTTAATCTTCCTTTGGATATCATTTCAAACCATGTTAAGGTTTTCCAAACCAGTCGGGATTAGCGAACTACACCGAAGTAATTATTTATTTTATTTCCCAATCCCAACCTATTCATCCCATGAAGCACAACTGGTAATACTCCATATCTAACACCACGGTGTTATCGGTAAAATCAATTACCATTTCACGTTCAAATCTAGTTAAAGATTTAACTATCGCTTGGAGCAAAACTGGTGATACTCCATTCTCGATCATTTCAATCTAATTAAAGGTTCATTAAAACTCCACTTAGTTTTAATCTTTAACTGGGTTAAAGAATCAATGTCATTTAAAACACGATTCACGATAAACCCAAAGTCACATTCCATTCTATCAGCCCTTAACCGTAAAATAGCAAGTGAGCAATTCCCTAAATATTAACCCCGAAGGCCGAAACCAACATCAGATCAATACCCAAGAAACCATTCAACTTAACTAATCTCCAGTTAGTTTCTGATTTTCATAACTCAGTTGGGTCTAAGAACAGTATTATTGAAGATACCGTTCACGACAACCCAAAATCACGTTCCATTAGTTATCGGGTTAAAGAACAAGTATTATTCAAAACACCGCTCACGATAAACCCAAAAACCAATTTAAAGTCAATTCCAATTTAATACTAACTAACTGGACAATTTCACTAAATCTTAATTAAAAGATTTATTCTTTTCTAAATTGGGTTCAAGAACAGTGTTAATGAAGACACCATTCACGACAAACCCAAATCACATTTGATATTAAATACAAGGCTCTGAATAGAAAATATACCGGCTTATATTCAATATCAAATTCTGAAACCAACAAATATCGTATTGGAAATAACGATATATAATATATCTTTCAAATTTCCACAACCATATCTGTATAATCACGAAATCCAACATCGAAATATTCCGAAGATAATTTCGATTCAAATCCATTCCAATTCACGTATTAGAATTTCTGGTTACTTTTAAAACCATTTCAAATCCAATTTATTTATTTCAAAAATAAATTGATTTTAATTCTAGTTCAAAACTAGTTCATTTCGAAAAAAAACTATTTTTATCTTTTCAAATTTGGAAAATTTCGTCCTAATTTTTCCCAAATCATTTCTTATGATTTTACATAAATTACTACTATTTTTAATAATTTTATCAAGGCCCGTACAATCGATTTCCATCAACGGCCATCGAACTGCACTTACAGCGACCTTTTCCAAATTTGATTTGGACATAATTCCAAATCCAACCGTTAGATCTCAGATTTCTAACATTCATTGTAAAGCTCTTTTCGATACGAACCCAACGGTTCTGGTTTCAGGAGAATCCGACGGTCGGATCTCCCATAACGTCAGTTCGAAGTCAATGGTCGAAATTCGCGAACTGCCGCGGCGCGGCGCGTTCTATTCAGGCCATTATATATATAATATATATATTATATATATTTCGTCGATTTCCATTTAAAACGAATTTTATAAATCGTTTTAAATTCGTTTCAAAAACAATTTCAACTTCCATTTCAAATTCAAATCAAAATTGAATTTTTCCTTATAAATTCATTTTAAATTCATTTCAAATTGATTTCAATTCAAATCGATTTTTAATTCAATTTCAGTTCATTTTCAATTCAATTTTGAATTCATTTCAAATCAATTTCTATTCAATTTCAATTCGTTTTCAATTCTATTCAATTTCAATTCGAATTCAATTCTATTCAATTTCAATTCGAATTCAATTCTATTCAATTTCAATTCGAATTCATTTCAAAATATTCGATTTTGAAATCACTTTCAATATTCATTATAAAATCGATAAAATTCCCGTTCGTGTTAAAATGGCGTGTAACTACTTAACACGGCTTTACATTTCAATATTCAAAGAATATTATTTTTAAATTATTCGATAATTCTGAACTGGAATCAAACACAGTCAATTACCATTTAATTTCAGTTATATGGATTATATCAAATTTATATATACAACAATGACGATAAACACCCAACCATCATCCAAAGTGCGTTCTACACTGTATAAGCATCAAATATAAATATTTAACGCTTATAACAGCATGTCAATCAATCCATCGACATACAGCTAATTATTGGGATTAGTGTATGTCATATATCATCCCAATACCCGTGTGGGGTTTCAAACAATCAAACACAGATTTTATTTGTGCAGTTGGGCGATGTGTAAAATTTATCGTCCCAATCAATATCAGTCAAATGTGTGTATATAAACAAATCGTCCGATTTGTTTATATTTATTTCATTCTAAATACACGTTAAAAATTCTATTTTCAACTATAAAATATTTTTAACTATATAAATATTTTATTTCATTTCACCTCACACAATCAACTACACATCAAAATCAAACAAACAAGCATACAAGCCTTCCATGTTCTGTGGACGACGGGTGTCGGGTGCTACTAAACACCGTCTGCATCCTTGTATATATTTTAACTAGAACAAGAAAATTAAAGGTGAGAAGTTCTCACCGACTAGTTAAACCAAACGCCACGACTCTTCTTATGTAGAAATCTTCGTCGTGCTCGCCTTTTGTCAATTTCACTGTCTGTGGTCACTACATATATAAAATCACATTTTTATATTGTTGCTATGTATATAAAATCACATTTTTATAATCACTCTATATGGATAAAAATTCTATTTTTACACCGCTACTATATAGATAAAAAATCTATTTTTATAACGGTGTTCATATAATAAAGATCATATTTTTATCACGCTATTCTCTATATAAAAATCATATTTTTATATATAGAGATCGTATTTTTATATCTCTACTACCCATGTAAAAATTACACCTTTACAACGCTACTTCCATGATAAAAATTATATTTTTATCTTGCTAGTAATATAATAAAAATTATATTTTTATTACTCTACATGAATAAAAATCATATTTTTATTCTTCCTATGATATAAAGATCGAATTTTTATTTTCATTCCTTCATGATAAAAATAAAGTTCATATTTTAATTTAACTTCATATACTGTAAAGATTACATTTTTCTTTCACTTCTCATATAATAAAAATTATATTTTTATTATGCTACATATATAAAAATTATATTTTTAATTCACTACTTATATAAAAATCATATTTTTAATATGCCACTAGTATAAAAATTATATTTTTAACCTTTCTATAATATAAAAATTATATTTTTAACCTTTCTATGATATAAAAATATTATTTTTCATTGTATAAAAATTTTATTCTTCTTCCTATAAAAATGTAATCTTTCATATAAATAAAAAATACCATTTTCATATATGAGAAATCATATCTTTCGTCATCTAAAAATCATAACCTTACTCTCCTAAAAATTCAAAGCTTTATCATGTTAAAAATCAAAGCTTTTCAAGTTAAAAAACATTTCTTTATACTCTAAATATATAAATAAAAATCATTTAAGTTTATCGATGTCGTGATATCTATTAAACTGGTTTTATTTAATCACTAAAATCTATTTAAACTAGATAAATAAAATAAAATAGAGTAAAAATCACCTTTTCTAATCGAGGAGGGCGCTCAGCCGGAGATGGTGGCTGAGGGTGGGTGCGCCGGGCTCGGCAGGTGGTGGGGGAGGTGCGGCGTGGGTGGAGCTCGGCGATGGGGTCTCTCTGGCATGGCGCGACGGTTTAAAGGTGGAGGGAGAGTGAGGCGAGAGGGGGGGTGTCTCGGTGGTGGGCGCGCCACCTAGGGGGGGCGCGATGGTGCGGCGGCGGCGGTTCCCCCCCGTCGCTCCTTTCCCTTTTTTTTTTTTATTGTCTTGAATGAATTGATTTCAAATAGGGGGGCCTGAGAGGGAATAAGGGAGAGGAGAGAGAGTTTTCTATTTATTTAATTATTTCAAAAAGCAACTTTTAATTTCGACCTCGAAATCGAACCCACCGCCTGTCGTTCATAACTAATTACCCTCATTCCTAACACAATGGGATATGTATCGGAGACTGATTCGATCGTTTCGATCAGTTTTCGTCAAAATCAAAATATAACTCTATATATTGAATTTGAACGTGCATTTCAATTCACCGGGGCCACATACTAACTAGAAAAATTCCCGAAAAATATTTTCTAACTTCGTATTGACGATACGGTCCTAACAAAGCTAATTTCAACGAATTCTGAGACCGTTTGAAAAATGGCCATTTTCCAGTCGATTAAAATCAACTTAAACTGGTCAAACACGTTTTCCTTTACCACGCTCACATATTGATTCGAAAAATTATGAATTTTGGAATCTAGCAATAACTTGACATCACGTATCCAACAAAAGTGGTTTCGTCGAAAAACGAGGTCGTTTGCAAAATTTCCATTTTTAAGGGCCAGAGTTCCATAGCGACTATTCTGAATTTTCAACTGGACATAACTTTTTATCCCCGCTATGAAATTTCAAATTTTCGGATTCGTTGGAAAGATATTCTCAATTAGATCCTAATATTTTTTGGTTCGCTAAAATCCGGTTTATTTTGCACCCGGTACATCCATTTGAACTTAGAAATCGAATTTTCGAACTACCGCGCCATTTTCAATTCCTTTTATAATTTAAAATAAATATTTATATTCTAACGACGATCTATATAAATATATACGTTTGAATTCTATTCAAAATAATTTTTTCGTCGTTATTATTTAAAATAATTCATTTTAAATATTCAAAGTCCACTAAAATCGCCAAAATAAAAAATTTAAATTGGCTCGGATTTCCGGGTTATTACAACTTTGTTCGGTGTTGTGTATTTTTTTGTTAGGGAAAACATATTTTAGTTGAAACATGTACTTTACAACAAATTTAACATTTACTCCTGGCTTCATTTAATTAAGTTATAGATGGTGATTATCTTTGTTTCATCTGCTCATGCATTAGTTATTCCCTTAATTTCATTCCAACAGACTCACATATTTTTTTGAACATTTATTCTTAAAAAATTTGATGATTATCTTCATGTATGTTCCACTGTGTTGGAGTAAACACATAATACACTAATATCATTCATTGGATAACTATAATAACCAAAAAATACATCATTAGATAAATGATTTATAATTGTATTTATTTAATATATATCTAAACGAGTACCTAATAAATACATCATTTCTGGGTAATATATGTCTAGAGTATAAATATTGTTTATTTCATATTGTATGGACTAAATAACCTCTATGACACGAATATATTAAAAATCAATATAGGGCGGAGCATGAAAGAAAATTTGGACTATTCAAAAATGACGTCAAAGTTAGAAATCACTTGTATGCTTTACATGTTCAATTATAGCGTTGAATTACCTTTTGGAATGTTTAGCATAGGAATTTGTTGTGTAAATTATATTTAATGGTTAATGATAAGACTGTGAATATGTTGTTCAAACATCATCTAAGATCTTTTTATTTCATATTCATAGTTCATACACAAAAATGTTAAATTAAGTATACGTAGCTTAACAGTGCTAACTGTATAACTTGATATGGTTTGATGATTGATTGTTAACAACATCCTCTATCATTGCAAGATGTAGTTTATTGATTGATTGTAAGATATAAATACTTTTTTTTAAAACCACTATTGTGCTGTTTTAGTCATCGTCTTTGGCTGATAATTGCACTCAGTTTTTAACATCATATGAGAAGACTGAAAAAATTACGTCAACTTATATATGCAATTGATAATTATGGATCGATGTGTACAAATTTTAATTATAGGAGTAAGGATGATGCAGTAGAAGGGACTTCTAACCGCTAACTGTATTGTGGCACAAAAAGTCAGTCAGATAACTATACAAATGTTCATTACTGACCACCAATTCGTAATCCATTTTTTGAAATGCTTTTAGAAGGAAAAATGATTGTTCATGGAATTTTGGTAATCCCAGCTACATTCGTGATGATTGTGGAACCCTGTTGTGGTACAATGTTTACGTTATGATGATATGCACAAATAAACAACTTATGTATGTAATTGTTGAAAAATGCATTTTTCTTGATAGAAGTCTATAATGCACATGAAGAAGGTATGTTATTACCTAATTGTTTCACGCAAGGCTAAAGTCATTTGTTTCTTTCTAGATTACTAATTTTGTTATGACAGCATTGGTATGATCCAATTCATATTTTTGGCTTGTGGTTATTTTTTTCCTGCCTTGCCTTACTAAAATTAGGCCAATAACATTTTTTGCTTATGCAATTTTTTGGACGTTATTACTCAAATTTGTTTGCAAAATATATTTGTTATATGCAATTACTGGTCAACAAGTTGGTTATTCCACTAATTTATCTTCCATTAAATATTTTAGGATGTATAAGTAGCTTAGTTTAAGCGTCTCTGCCGCATCATAGCCAACTCTTAGAAGCAGTAGTTACCTAACTGTGGTATCAATAGCAATGATGCAACGAGCAGTAGTAAAACCATTAAATCACTAATAAATCCATTTAAGATAGCTTACACTCATCTAATTCCTACAGCTTCTACCTTAATTATTGTGGTTTTCTACTGTGTTTATTTCATGTTTCTCTATCCAACAATGATTGAAATTAGTGTTTAGCTTGAATTTGTTACATTTGCTAAACAAAAACTGTTCACCTTTGCGAAACTTAGTTTATTCAATTCTGTAGACCTGAGTTTTACTCCGTTTAGGATAAACTGAGATTTACACGGTTTAGCATCGGTTTTTCAATTTGCAATGTCATTTATGTAACTTATAGTACTGAGAAATGTCACCATTCTAGTATGTTTATTGTTCATATTAGTTTATTGTTCATATTAGCTGTTTATTGTTCAATTTGCATTTGTTTCCGAATTCTTTTTGTCAATAATTCTTTGTAACTATGAATTTATTGTTTTAGGCCGAGTTCCACATTGATGAAAATATGAAAGATGATGTGTTAAAATATATTTGTGGACGCTGGAAGGATTTTAAAACAAAATTGGTCGGCGGTTGGATTACGAAAACAAGAAAGCTTCCGGAGGACCATAAAGAGTCGTACGAGTTTTACGATGGTATAACACAAGCACAATGGGAATTATTTAAGAAGAATTTTGAAATGAAGAATTTAAGGTATTTTTAAAACTCTCATCCTTGTTTTTTTAGTCACCGTCCTTGTTCTGAAGTGGACGAAACATTGTAAGTTTCATACTCTTGTAAAGGCTGCCAGCTCTACTCTTTAATATCAGAAGATATATCATATAAAGTGGGTCGTGCCCAAGTTCAAGAAAATATGAACCGAAGTTCAGCAAGCCAAACCAAGAAGAATAAATCAATGTATTTATAAATATTGTATATCAAGTTAAACAAATGTATCATTTCATTATCAAAATCAGACTTCTGTTAGATACACAATTCGACGTTTAGATAAACTTTAGATTAATTTTTTATTAACATATATGATCTATCTTCTTCTTTGATATAAATGACAACAAATATTCGTTCTTTGACAGAAAACAAGTGAAAAGGCTAGGAAGAGTCAGGCACACAATGAACATCCTCACTACTTGGGATAAGCCGGATACGCCGGAAAGAAGCCCAAATGGATAGCCGAAGGCCATAGTTCGTTGACCACATTACCAAGTGGCTCCATTCTGGATCGAAGTGTTGATTGGATTTTAGCAAGATAAAAAATGAGCAGATGGAAGTTATGAAATCCCTAATGAGAAAACTAAGATGGTTGTAGACAAAGCGGTATGACTAGTTTCCTTGCATTTTAAGATTTGACAATAGTTAGTGCACTGTTTAAGTTAGCTATAAAACACTAGGGGCCACAATCAAACACTGTCACTTAACTGGTCTTGTCCCGTTATACTTGCACCCGATGTTGTACTATACAATGAGAATGAGAATGCGGGTAACATTTATACATTTCTTTCTAATAAAGTTCTTGTTGGCCATGAAATATTATTATTGTTGTTTTCAAGAAATTCAAAGCTGGCTGTGCTTGCCTGAAAACTATATACTGCAATATAACTGTACTGTGTACATTTAAATTGTACAGACATGCATGTGTTAATTGAAATATAAGAAAGTTGACTAAAAGCATGTTTACTCAGAACAGGAGTCGTTGGACATAAATCTTTGATACATAAATTATTTTAATAATCCAACCGCAGGTCCATATAATCCACATTGATTAGGTGAATATGTTCCTTTTTATGTTCACGTTCATGCTGTACTGCTCTGCATATTTCAAATAATACATGAGTGAAGTTCAGAAAACATCCAGGTCGAATATAAGTTCCTTTTCTTGTAATATAATATATAAGTGAACTTATATTCTCTAATTAGTGTTGGTTTTCAAATAATATAATATGTTCCTTTTTTGTTATCAGAATGAATGGAGAGAAAAAGATATCGAAGGAAAATGGGTTCCAAATAGGCATGATGATGTCTTGAGTCGTGCACTTGAAAAAAAAGAGCATCCAGGTCGAGTCAGAAAAGTTGGCAGGACAACCGATATCAAAGATGTATTTGGAAAGACATTGAGAAATAAAGGTCCAACTGGTGTAATATCAACAGACGATCTACCTCTTATCACTTAAGAAATTAAGGATAACATGAGAAAAACATTCGCGTGTATGGTAGATACGATGGTTGAACAAAAGCTTGCAAACTTTTTCAGCAGGTTGAATATGCCGATGCCCAATGATATGATGCTCAATAACATGCTATCAGGTGATCGTCGTAGTAGTTGTCAATCAGTACAGCTTGGCAATTTACAAACTACTGATAAAACTCAAGAGGAAGACCCCTGTGAAAACTTGCAGGTAAATAATTCAAAGGTTTATTTTTATAAACTTATATGATTTTATACATTTAGAACAAATGAATAATGTTGATGTTGTACTTGTCTTTATAGAGCCCAACAAAATGTCGTTTGGCTGTTAATGTCGAATCTAAAATTGTTGTTGTGGGTCGTGGTATGGTGCATCCTGCTTCCGGGCCCGAAGATCGATGTCATGGCCAACTAATCTTAGCTAATCATGTAAAGGTCGGAATTGACATGGTGAAGCCTGATCATGTAGGAACCCCACTTCCCGTTCCAAGTGCATATCTCATGACAGTAGGAGAAGCCCTTGGTAGTTATGTACAATGGCCTAAAAATCTCGTGCTTTTTGGGGATGATACGGTAAAGATTTTCTTTATGACCAACTTATAAATATCTTTTTCTAAAAATATGTTAGGTTTATAATTGCAGTTTTTTTTTAAAAAACCTTTATTGTTCAATAAAAGATGTGCAGCTTATTGTTAACTATGTGTTGTGCATTTCATAATGAACCTGCTTTTAGCAAAGTAAAACATGCAAACCTAATAACTAGCTTTGATTATAAAGAAAGTAATAATGATATAAAGTTACAAACGTATACAGGTTTTAAGGTAACAACATCAATGTAAAAATTACAATAAGAGGAGAGTCATTTTTAATTATCTGATAAAGTTGTAATAATTATCTGATAATATTTTTAAGAGATTATTAATGGCACTTCACTTATAAATAAGAGGAGAGTCATTTTTGTAAAAAAAAAAATTACTATGAGCGGTACAAGTGAACAGACCCATAACAAATTTTCTGTTTTTCGGATCTGACTTAGGGTATGAGTTGTGGTATTGGGTATGATTTTCTTGTTTTCAGATCTAACTTAGAGTATGAGTTGTGGTATTGGGTATTTTGTTGTGGCTTCTTATTTGTAATATATTTTTTTACTTAATAATTGTTGTACTTAATTAATCCATAAGCTTGTAATCTACATTTTTTTTTGTGTAGGCTACGCATATTGGAAGCAAAGACAAAGTGCAATAGTTTATTGCTATGGCCTTGAAAAATAATCAAAATCATATGAATACGAAGACAAAAGAGTCTACAAACCGTAACAAGATAGTGGACAAAGTGGAACAGTGTGTTGATACGGCCGTGAAAAATAATCAAAATCATATGAATGTGAAGACAAAAGAGTCTACAAACCATAACAAGAAAGTGGATAAAGTGGAACAGTGTGTTGATACGGCTGTGAAAAATAATCAAAATTAAATGAATATGATGACAAAAGAGTCTACAAACCGTAACAAGATAGTGGATGAAGAGATCCTTGTAACTTTAACGAATGACAGCAAATATTTTCATGACCTGATAGCTCAAGCGCCATCCGGTGTTAATAATGCCATCAATGCAATTCACGTGGATAAAGATTTATTTACGTACGATGAGGATTTCGAAATCCATATCACTATGGATGACATTATCCATTCCTTAATATGGCATGGTTGAATGTATCATGGTTGCAAATTTATATCATGTGAGTATTATTCACAATAGTCATTCTCGTCTTATTACACACACACACAAACACACTAACTAGGGTATAATAATAATATGTACGTTGTATTTATTTGTATGTAGGTGGTTAAATCATTTATGCAATGACCTCAAAGTGGATACCATTGGGTTTATGTGTCCTTATAAGCTGTCCCAAGTGCGAAAATTTCTGGACGCCACAAATAAATATATCTCAAACACATGGCATGCGTCAAAAACGATAAAGAAAATAATCTTGGCCCCACACTACGAAGGGTATGAATTTTAACTTTTATAAACAAGTTTACTATTATGATTTTAACTTCTTACAAATTTTATAATGTAGGAAACATTGTCTATTGCTTGCTTTTCGTATAGAGAAGAATGAGGTTTATGTTTTGGATCCTCAAGTCAAACACAAAATTAGATTGGAAATTAAACCGCAAGTGAACATGTACGTTGTACTTATTTGTCTTTTAATATGCTTTTTGCTTGATGTATTTGTAATAACATTAATTACAGTGTTAGAAATGCATGGTTATGGCTGATAGCAAGTGTACGGCCTTTAACAAAAATAAATTATTATTTAACATTTTCTTGCATGTGTAGGGCCTTTAGAACTTATAGAGCAACCGGTGGCAAGTCTCAAGGATCTGCCTTGAAATGGATTAATGTTACGGTGATTTGTTTTCCACCAATGAAAAAAACTTGTATGTCCTTTGAGATATAAATTAATTTTAGACTAACTATTAAATTATTTTTGCTAGTGTCCTCAACTATCTAGATCGACAGATTGTGTCTATTAGGTGATGAAGTATAGGTATGATATTGTCAAAAACTACCAGCCAATCACTGATTTACATGAGGTATCACTTTAATTTTTTCCTTCATATTTTTGTGTTAAGTAATTATATGATGAATGTTTTGAAACAATCTCGTAATTGCAATACTTTGTGCAATATGGTTCTTATAGCCAACAAGAGATGGACGAGGTTCGTGATCATTTAGCAAGTTATATCATCCATAACTGGATATAGTCTTCCCATATGCTACAACATGGTAAGTTCATTTACGTCTCTTACTTTTTTATTTGTGAATATATTATACATATACACAAGGAATGCAATGTTACATACAAAAAACAAGTCTCCCTTTATCTATTTATTTAATTTAGACTTGGACTGTTGGACATTCTGCATATATGTTTCATTTTGCATCATTCTGTATATATGTTTCTTTTGTATGTTTCATTTTACATACAAAAAAACAAATCTGATTAACAGCTAGTTACTTCTTAGTCGTTATATAGCCTTAATATAAAATGCTAACTTTTTTGTTTTCTAGTTAAAGCATAAGTAAATGATAGGTAAGTAGTTAATTATTTTACTAGTATGCATATATAACAAATAGAAGTTGGATATTGTAAGTATTATGTAAAGAAAGAGACAGCAAACTAAAAGACTTAACGTTTAAGACAAAAACAAAAGAGTGTTTTGCTTTATAAAGGAGAAATAGAGGCTAAACAAACATCAAAATAAATGAAAGCAAGGGATAAAAGAAGGATTTTGTTAATTCAAGAAGACCTGAACCGATTGTCATTTTTCTTTTGGATTAAGTTTAAATATAAATTAATGGACAATAAATGATGAAAAGCATGCAATGCTTTTAATTGTCCTTTTATATTAGTGGTACTAATGTTTGTCAACAAATCAATTATTTAAGTTGAGTTGGGTGAGTTTTGATTTTTCTAGCATAAACAATGTAAAAGAAAGTGCCATCACTTTGTGTTTTGCAATATGCTTACAGATTCAAAAGCCTACTTTTAAGCGAAAGGATCACTGAAATACACCGAAAATTGGTTAATAGTTTTCCTTTCTTTATTTTCATTTGCGATAAATATTTGTCTATAAAAATAAACTAAAAGCCATAGAAGTATTATAATGGAGAGCATTTATCATTTACCTTGAATTTACCATGTTAACATATATGCCAGATCTCATTTGGCTAATAGAATCAAGACTATTTGGCAATGTTAATGTCTCTCCACCAAACACATGCTAGGAACAATAGTTGTACTAGTTTTATTATTGTTGTATGCTTACACAATTACGATGTAGCCGATTCACTAATGTTTTTAGGTTTTTCTGTTGTTGTATGCTAACTTTAATATTAATTTTAATAAATATCGAATAAGAAAGATGCATGGCATACTGAAACATTAGTTGGATTTGGCGTCACTACGATCTGTGGTTTAGAAGAGTTGAGTATGTGCTTTTAGAAATTTGATTTATTTTTTGGTCTGCGGTTTATGCAGAAGAATACTTCCTGTGTTGGCTCCCAAATAATTTTAAGCCACAGGTTAGTGTCCATGACCTTTTCATTCCACTAAAAGTAGCTTTTCCAGTTTTAATTTGATTTTAATCAATTAACATTATCGCATTTATTGCTAAAAATCAAATATGAGAATGTAAAATAAAAGCATGGTTTTGCGCTATGCTAATGATCTAATCCTTGTTTACAGTTTTAATTAAGATATATTTCAATCAGCATGAGGGGTAGCCATGAATTATCTGGCAAGTTAGTTTTGGGATGTCAGGGGAGTCTCTGGACATCAATTGAGTAAAATAGTAATAGTATTCAATTCAACATACAAGAAAAGAATGTTCAAGAAACTAACATAAAAACAAAAAATTCAAATAAATATAAATCCAATAATTAGTAATGAATCATTTACAAAATATAATTTACACTACAAAATAAATATTAAATGGTAGCTAATGCACACATATTTTGGAGTTAGTCAATAAATTATCTAAACTTGGATACAATTTAATATTTCAAGATAAGTAACTAATTTCTGATGTTTACATAAAGTTCGACTATTAAACATTACAAAACTCAAATTCTATTTCAGAAATAGTTTACAAAGAAGAGTATTACACATGAAGATTGTCTCACAATTTTATATAATCAAACATAATTATTATGTAACATTATTAAATCCAAAACACTTCGATATATAAATAATTTATTAAATTTCAAGTAACATGTCATATTTATTGTACTATTTTTTATTTTAATTTATACGATTTTTTCCAGAACCTTTTGTTTGGAAAATAATCAAAGAAAATTTGGTCATTTTGCGGCAACCATTGGAATTCTTGAAACTTCATAAACTTAGACAATTAATTAAAGTTCTTTTACGATCAAATCGTGTTACGCACAACTAGAAGCGAGAAAGGTATATAAAGTATCTGACTTGCTACAGTAATGTAGTGGATAAGAACCGAGCTAGCAGTAATGCAATGGTAAGGCTGAAGCCTGATTATGAAGACACCTAGCGTAATCAGCCTGTCATCTTATACAAACAGAATTGTTATTGACCCGGACAAACAGTGAGCATAGCATGAGATTATGAACTTTTCAGTTGTTGCCGTGTTCGGCAGCGCACTTAGAAGTTATGACCTGTCAACATTTAAGTGAAAGCATGGTTTAGAAAAGGATAAAAAGGTGTGCAAGCTAGCATTAGGTTTGTCGTGATGAGCTGCTAAAATTTAAGTGAATTTATCCGCAGTAGTTTTATATACATGCAGTGCAGTTATAAGGGAAAGAATGGGGCCACCTTCATTTGTATGTATATAAAGTATCTGAAATCTTTCGATACCACACCGCCGTCTTTCTATATTGGTAATCACTGCTATTTTTATATATTCTTTGGTTTCCACTATGAAACTGCAATTTTTATATATTTTTTGTTAAGGATATTCCTACAATTGTTGAGGAAAAGCATGTACCAATTATGGTTTGACTTACAGTTCTTAGAATCATCTTCATAAGATTTTCAGTGTGTGAAACGAGCCAATGCTACTTTATCCTATAGCCTGATTTACACGTTTGGATATGGATATGAATCAAATCTGTTAATTATGTACTACTTCAAATATTATTGGTGATATGCTCCTCTTTGCAAAACAAATTGCCGAAATCTGGTTTAAGATCTACTGCGATTCATATTTTCATCATTCTTCATCATTAACCTTTATGCCTAAGAAGTGTGCTTTTGGTTACAACGATTTCAATTTGTTTGCCAAGAGTGTTTCTGTGGGTTATCTGCAGCTGGCCCCTACGATAGTTGCAGACCTGAAGTTTAAACTTTTGTAGAATCTATTTGGAATAACTGTGTTGTTCTCAATTGAAATATAGCAATGTTTGGTTTTCCTAGTTGTCGATCATTTGTGTGTGTGTGTGTGTGTGTGTATGAACACTTTAGGATGCTCTCTTCTGTTTAAATTAGATCTTAAACATGATTCCAACTTAAATATGTGACTCACAACTTTGAGGCTGTTTAGAGGGTAACATTAGAAAATCTCTTATATCCTTATACTTGATTTACTCAGTGGGGTATTCGGTTGGAAGTTGTGAACTGGAATAAGTAGGTATACTGAAGTTTTGAAGCTCTCACATCGATTTTAGATACAAAAAGAGTTGAAATATAAAAGCGAATTAAAATACAGCAGATATTAATATTGTGTTCTTTTAATAAATATGATGAATAAAATGGCAATGGCAGTTCAATGCTAACAGTATGCTTGTGCTCTGTTGTAGCACCAGCTCATTCCATTTTATATATGTATGTAATCTATCTAGTGCTAGTATTTGTTGTTGGTTAAGTTCTCTTGGAACTTTGTTGCTTCTTGAATGCATGAAGTGAGTTAAGGAGGGAACATGAGTTTGGCTGTTTGATTTGTGAGAGTCGTTGATCAGTTGTTCTGCCAGCAGGAAAGAAGGTGCACTAACTTTTGGAGCTGATGTTATTTTCTTGTGTAGCATTAGTTTCTGGTGGTGACTTTTTTCTTTTGGTTCAGTTCTTTAGTTAGTGTGTGTGATAGCTTAGGCGACTTATGACCGAGTCAGTGTTTATAGGACTGCTTTCTACCTGTATAAGTAATTGATGTAGTGCTATGTTTTGTTTTGTTTACTTGATAGTCTCTGAACTAAGCATCATCCAATATTGCTTTTATATTGACTGTTTAGTTTTCTGCCTTTGCAGCTTTCCTACCTGTCTAATTGCTGCCTTTCTTTTGCGGATCTGGCCGATTAACATGAGATTCCCAGGACCTGCTTCTGTCTTTTGCCTGCAGCGTTGCTGGTTGTATGGAATCAACACTTTTTTGTATAGATTTATGAGTATGAAAGTAAGTTAATGAATTCAAAACTGATGTGAATTTATAATTCACTTTTTTGTATGGATTATGAACATTGTATTTGACATATATTTATGAAAGTAGTTAATGAATTCAATTTGCAGTTGATGTCAATTTGTTTAAATGAATATAATATTGTTTGTTATGAGAATTGTTCTTCTGTGTCGGTTACTGATATTATAAGCAGTAGAGTGATAATTTGCATCTACAGTAAGAAACAGCCGATGCAAAATATGGATGGAGCAAATGCAATATCCCCTTATATTGCATCGGTTGGTAAGAATAGTAATAATAACTGGTGCACCAGTATACTTTTTCATCGGTTATTACTATTAACCGATGCAACAGAGTGATTAGTTTTGAGTCAAAAATCCTTATTTTTGCATCGAATATTACTGAAAACCGATACAGAAAACCATTTCTTGCATCGGTTTTAAAACCGATGCAATTTTTTTTTATCTTCTTGCATCGGCTGCATATGCATCGGTTGCTGAACTGATGCAACAGGGGGGTAAACAACCGATGCAACTGGCCTGTTTTGTAGTAGTGTCTATCCGCAACTACATTCCACACAACGTCTCCCTTAAGAATATCTATCTCGAGACATGCAATGTCCTGCAATACAAGAAGCCAAAGCCTAGGAAGTCGTTGGACAGGCCAAAAAATACTACGAGTTCCACAATGTCCACGGATACGACACAACAAATGCCACCACTTACAGGACAACATCGAAAAGCCCGTCTGTAAGGTAAATATTGAGCAGTACATCCTTCACACGAAGTTTCTGAGCCGTCCAATGCTCACAAAGCATTTCAACCAACCTGGACCTTGCCTAACAACTTGATCCCCTAAGATCGTCTTTTCGACTCTGTAAGACCGCACCACAAATAAGCGGCTTAGACGCCGCACTGCATGACTCTTCTTGTTTGAGTTACACCTTGTATGAACTTAGTTATACTCATTTCCGTAATTAGTTCCGTTGTATGTTTTAATCTAGCTTATTAATGACTTCAAAAACCATAATTATCAGTAATGCCAATGAGTAAGGTTTCTGAAATGTAGTGACTACCTACAAATATGATTCTTTATCCACTTACACTTGAAAGTGCCAGCACATTCCTTGGTCAAACTATATGAACTCTGAATTGACTCACAAAATTTTCCACTAATTTGATCTAACTCCTGATAATTGACAAATTATCTAGCTGGCAAAGCCATATGATAGCCAAATCAGTCAAGTACAATGGGAGAATCACCCCGTTACCTCATATAAAGCTACTAACTCTCATACACCAAGTACATACCATAAAGTGAATAGTTGAATCCAACCATCCATCATATGACTCCAATGTAGGTAATGAGAAATTAGATGAATTCCTAGCATATTGGGTGTTTGGTTTGAAATTGTTTTCATTCACGTCCTCCAAACTTTGATCAATAACTTCATAGAAAAGTACATATTTTATCATTTCAACTAAGCGACCGTTAAGATTAAGTTGAAATATCTCTGCATGCCTTTGGTTTAAATCTTCTTCATGCATGGGATTCTATAGGGAACTTTAGGTATTAACTATTGTGGCTACGAATTTGCATTCTAATCTTGATTTCAAGGCGCTCGGCATCATCCATTTGACACTCTCTTCCAAACTTGACTTGCAAATCTATCATGCACCGTTATCCAAATATATCGTTATCTAATGGCCTGGGCCTCTTGGTACCATCCTATGGGCATGCTGGGAAATGATTTCAAATTGTTTTGCTCCATGTCCTTATCTATCTGCTATGGCTTATAGCATGTTGTTTTGATATTCAACAACTCCAACTGCACTTTATTATCTTATTCTTTTGAATAATCCGTCCATTATCTTTTCCTATTGCGTGATCATTCTCTCTTGCGAACTAATTATAATCCCACTTATCTCCTCTTTAATCAAATGGATAAATGTAAATTTGAACAAACGAATGCCTCCTACCTTCTCCATGCTCTTTTTGACTTGGTCCATGTAAGCACTTCCCGGTGAGTTGATCCAAAATTTAAGATGACTACCGGATTTGCATCATACCAAAAAGTATAACCTGTTAGGTTTTTGCAGTATCATAGAGCATAATTGTAAGGATAAACTGTATAACATTAAGCACTTTCAGATCTTATAACAGAAGGAATTGAAATATAAGTATTGAAAGTAGACATTCTAGAAAAATAATTTCCAAAATGCTTAATTGTCATATACTTTGATTCCAACGTACGATATAAGTTTTATAATTATTCAATACAACAAAGAACCATTAACGAATAATGAAGAGTAAGAAACTCCAATGTTTAGCTTCTTCCTCCATGTATTATGCATAATCAGCTACTACCCTGTCATCCTACGATGAGGACAAATGAAAAGAAAGGGGTGGATCAAAAAAAACTATGGTGAACGAGTACATGTTTAATATATGATAATCATGTGTAGTTGAATTTCATTCTACTCTATATGACCTGATGTGCTCTACATATGTCCGTGTGACTCTTAAGAGTTTGTTTAGCTTGATACACACATATACCAATAACTTATACAATCTTCTACAAGGATCGAGCCTCAATAACTAATGATTAACTAATAGCTCATGGAGCTTCCCCAACACAAGGTCATTCTACAACATTATCGTAGAAGATTACATGTCATGCATTACAACTAAGCAAAAGTGTCTGCATATATTTCTCCATAACTTCCACATGGAACAAAACTTTTCATATATAACTACACATAATCCAACTACGACTTAAGGGGGCTTACGCCTCTTGTTGCATGCGTCAGTGTGTCTCATCATTATTATATCCTTGTCCATCTCTTAATAGAAGCTTACGCCTCTTATAACGTACGCCAGAATCGATTAAGAAATAGTACCACGTCACGTTAGGTATCGACGAATGTCTAGAAACCCCCATTGTATCAAACCCACACACTTCTTTAGACATCAATCAGTGTTACACGTTCACTATAGAATCTTCCATAAGTGCTATTAGGGATAAAAACGCCTCAGATGAATAATTGACCCCTATTATGTAAAGACATTTATTCAACATTGCAACATCCTAGTGGCGCCATCTCATATGGACTCGCTTTCTTACTTTTACCACCATCCATTTATATATACTTAATATATAAGTAATTAATAATATTTCAAAACCCAACACTTATACCTTGTTTTAATCTATGTTTCAAAATGCCTACTAGATGATTGCTCTATATAGAGAAGTCGACTATTCCAAGTACCGTGGCCAACTAGTCATGGTATAAAACTTAGGGTTACAATTCCATTTATGCTCATTACTACTAATTAATTTTTTTGCTCTCTAACTTTGATATTAAACTTACAATTTCACGTTTAGAAACTCTTATAGAGCTGACATGGTATTTGTCCAACTCATAATTGATTAGGCTTTACGGTATATAGTCACTTATAATTTGAGTTCAATACATATTAAAAGATCTATATGAATTTATAATAATTACCTAAATTTAAGGTTCAATTTATACCGATCTAGGTGAACTTACAACCAATCAATTTAACGTAACATTACCATTAAAACATTATATTAGGCTAGCTGTTGCAAATATACAGATAATGTTTACAAATCTGAGTTATAAAAGGGTTTTATGTTCACATACTAGTATTTATATTTCCATTTGAACCATATTATGTTTATCAAATTCGACCATATACAATCATGTTATTAAAAATGAAGCCACTCACCTCAGGTCCATGCTTTGTTTCTCTTCTTTATTCAAAAACTATTTCTTACTTATTGCTCGATCTCATCTTCTTAAATCTTTTCATTTACTTATATTTTATTTTAGGGAACTTAATAAGTTGAGAGGAATGAACTTGGTGGAGTTTTGATGTACAGATAATTTAATGGGTTATGATTTAGATTAACTCTATATTTATAGGGTGTAACGACCCAGATTTCTGGTCGATTTATTTTAAACATTAAATATTGTTTAAAATATTGAGTTGATAACATGAATAAATATTTATATGGAATTTATCGATTTAATAATCGAATACAATTTAATTTAGAATATATCAAATTATCGTAATACGAAATATAAATGAATTTGAAGTTTAAAACAGAATTGAAAAGACTTAGACTGTCAATATAAATTCTATTTGAATATAAACGATAATAATAATAATTTATTATCGAAGAATTAATTGTTTTGAATTTGATTTATATTATATCTATTTAAATTAATATCTTCTCCATATGACTGAATGGGGATTCGAAACCTGTTCCAGTGTATTCAGGATAGTGGTATAACCCTAGGAATGCCGGTTGTTGCGCTCAAATAGGGGTTCGAAATTTCGCGATAATTTAAATTAAATAAAATCATACCAGTTCTAAATCAAACCTGGTACCAAACTGTGATCTTCCTCCCTAAGCTAAAACTCTTTACTTCCTTTTTAAGCTATGGAGAGTACACTGCAAACCTATTCTATCACTAACCCTATCGGTACCTTGCGCAGACCTTAATTCTTAATGCCTAAGTATTCATTTTTTGTAAATACGCACCAAACCCCTTCTCCTTTATTTTCTTCTCAGTATTCCTATATCCAAATATAACAAAGAAAAACCCGCCCCTCTTCGATTTCTGAAATTCGAACCAATTCGAATTAAATCCCGAATTCCTTAATTTCAATGCGTACGGACTGAACTTCGACCCAAGGTATTCATTGTGTGTGTAACTGAGAATCTCGACTTCGAATGGCAGAGCGGGATGGGGTTTCCACTTTTCAATCATAGACACAACACGAAAGTTGAAGTGCCGCCCTGGGCTTAGAAATTATTGAAATCCAAGTAGAAAGGAAGGCGTTCAATTAGAGGTTTGGATTTGTAGGCAAGGAGGAGCGTCGCTAGACCAAAGCTAATGGAGTTTGATTCATATTACTGTCGCATCTTTGTATGGAGAAATAAGGTTTGCGATTTTTCCTAGTACATGCGTGGACTAGAGGTGAACGTGATTTGAGTGGTGTGATCGGAGGTAAGGTGAGGATAATAAGAAGAAAGAAATATAGAGTTGGCAGGGAAGTCGCATTCATATGGGGCTGGGAAATGGAAACACTGTAAAGGCAATATCATAAACGAAAATAGAAATTGTTGATGGGCCTTTCGGATAGCCCATCAAGGCCCGACAACGCCGCAGGCTCGTACCTTGAATGCTCGAAGTGGGCCAATCGATGAGGCCTGACATTTGAATGTACTTCCTACACCAGGCGCGGTCCAGGAGAAGTCCGATGTGACCAAGCATGCTCAGGCGCACCGCATCAAACTGTGAACCGAAAGCCCGCCTACAGAATAGCTCATCCTTGATCTTACCCATTCCAAAGTATCTGATAAAGACGGATCAGTTGCCACTTCTTACCGATAATTCGAGGAATACCAATTCCTTAGGAGATAACTACTTCTTTAGGCTTAACTACTTTTTTGGATCCCATGACATGTGTCCAAGACGGCTCAAGCACTGTATCATCTATAAATACCCCTTCTGAACTCAGAGGAAGGACTTCTGGAAGTTTAGAAACTCTATCTTTTGAATATCTTTATCTCTTGTAGTACCGCCATTGTAACTGTTTTGTCTAATAGTCTAAATAGTATATAAGAGATTATAAAGTGGACGTAGGCTCATTAACGCTGAACCACTATAAGTTTGTGTGTGAACTTCTCTATTTCAGTTTATTTCAATCATTAACCTTCACCTATTATCTGCATAACCCTTTCTTTGGGTGTTGTGCCAATTTTTGGTGTCAACACTTTGGTGCTTTCACTGAGAACTGATATTATCAGCCTAATACAGATTTTTGCTCTACTTTTGGATCACCAAGTCCAAGACAAAGATCTTATCTTCATTCCCGCATTGTTGATTGATGGCTAGAAAAACAGCTCGCAATACTGGAAAGCAGCTGGAGGTAGGAACATCTGCGGAACAGACCGACGGATCGACCGCACCCGAAACTACTTTGGATCAACCTGCATTACCCTCTGTGGAAGATTCAGCTCCATCCACAGCTTTCGCCACCCGAGTTGAGTTTATAACTGTGTTAAATCGGCTCTGGGAAACTACAGATGCCTTGAAAGCTTATGCTCAAGAGAATGCTGCGATGCAGCAAGATATGACTCACATGACAAGGCAATGAGAGGAGTTCAGAAACCAAACTCAGGAGATTCGGGACCATCAACTCCCTCTCCCCAGTTAGATCGAGTATCGGAAGGCTCCTCATCATCCGAGGAAATCAGAGATCCATGTCGGTCTCGACGTCCGCTAGAAAGAGCTGAGAATGTTCGGCAGTTATGTATCGAGGGGCGTCAAGACCAACCAAGGGCAGGTGACCAAACCTAAGTCGACCAAGCCGAGGTAGAAACTGTTGGTCCCACAGCTCCACAAAAACGAGAAGCCTCTCCTCCTGCTCATTAGAATGCTACCCGGAAAGACCGAGCCCCTATTCACCCCCCTCGGAATCTTGTGATCGACCGAGACACCCGGGGAGGAAGAAGGACTGTCCAAACGGCAAGTCAAACGATGTTATCCGATGAAAGAGCCAAGGGAGGTCAGTCGGTCGAGGAAACCGATCGAGACATAGTCATTCCGCCGAATCTGATCGCCGTGGAACGGCAGATCATGAATGATAGTCGCGGACATAGGAATGAAGATTGGGGAGTAGATCGAAGCCATACTCCGTTTACTGATGACATCTTAAGGGCGGAATTCCCCAGGAGATTCAACATGCCACAGATGAACCAATACGATGGCATCGCTGACCCACAACAGCATCTTATGAGGTATTCATGGCACATGGAGGTGGCGGTAGCACCTGACACTATTAAGTGCAAAGCCTTTCCAATCTTTTTGAGCGGAGTAGCACTCATGTGGTTTGTACGCCTTCCTGCAAAGTCGGTCCCGAGCTTTAAAGATTTGAGTGAGAAATTTTTGAATCAATTCCGCCTCTACGCCACCAAATCAAAGCATGCCATGGATCTTTCAGCCGTCAAGCAGGGAAGGGGCAAATCCCTGAGAAATTATCTTAATCGATTCAATCGGGCTGCCACTGAAGTAAGCAACCCGAATCATGAAACTGTTCTGACGGCCATGGTCGATGGCATCGATAAGCGAACAGAGTTCGGAAAGTATTTGATTGGGAAGCCGCCCACAATGATCGAAGCATTCTATGAGAAGGCCCACATCTGATTGAGGCAGAAGGATGCGCAGTTAGAAGAAGAGGATGGGCAGAGAAACACAGCTGCCACACTAATTCAAAACAACATCGCGGTTAAACAATCTGGAGATAATTAAGGTAAACTAGAAGTGAATATTGGAAACCATGGCAAACGGAATAGCGAACGAACAAATGAAACTAGTGGGAACTCTGGACAAAGGGGGAACGCCAGTAAACGACCTCGAGTCCAGGTGTTCGAGACTTATACAGCCTTGAATGACACGTTGGACGATATCTATCTCGATATCTACAACACGATCCAGTATAAGAAACCTCCCCTACGTGAACCCACTGAGAAGGAGCGGGCGATTGGGAAGTATTGCTTATTCCATGACATCTACGGACATACGACCAACAAGTGTCGACATCTCCGGGACATCATTAAGAAGCTAATTCGAGAAGGAAAACATGATGAATATAAGCCAGCCTTGAGAAACATGGAAAGGGGCTTCGGCGCCTAAACAGAACTAGGCCGCATCTCGGGCCACTAACCAGGAAAAAGGAAATGGGATTGTCATCAATGCCATTATTGGAGGGCCGCATCCAACAAGTCACAATATTCGAGCCATGGAGCGTCATGTGAACTCCGCGAATCACCTCGATGTTACGGAAACAAGTCCACTTGAAGTTGCAAGTCCCATTAAACAAAGAAAAATGGTGTCCGACGATATCGTCTTCCGCGACCGGGAGTCAATCGACATAGAGACCCCGACGGTCGATCCACTGGTGATAATAGCCATTATCTGACAAGCTACGGTCCGAAAGGTTCTGGTCGACAATGGAAGCTCGGTGAAAATTTTGTTCAAACAAGCCTACGACCAAATGAAGTTGGACCTTGTAATGACCCGCATTTGCAAAGGTATTATAATTAATTTATTTAATTATATAAATAGTGATATAGTGAATTAATGGTCGTTGAATTAAATAATGGTGAATATTTAATTTAAAATAATAAATTAAATAATATATTTAATTCTGAAATAATTAGAGTTGGCTGAAAAGGGCGATATTGTGTGAACTGTATCATTTGTGATATTTAATTCAGCTTGGAATTGAATTTGAATAACAAATATATTATATAAACGACAGTTTGAACGTATAATTATATTATAATTAAAATCGAGCTTGAAATGGCGTTGCATTTCGTAAATTGGCGATTCGAACTTCAACTGAATGTACAGGATTCGTTTTAAGCCGGATTTCTGTGAAACAAGAAACGTGTGGAGCCGGTGGAGTATATCTTTCTAGTGGAAGAGAAAAATCTGGATTTCGTTGGGTAGATTTTGATTTACGTCCAAATCAAATTTCAGAAAAGTCACTGTGGAATTCCTTTATAATTTATAAAGGAATTATTTATATTTTAAAAAGGAATTTCAATATAAATCGAATATCGGGTTGACCCAGATTTGAAATATCGAGTTAGAATCCATATGACATTTATTCTGGAGATGTACGGTATTCTAGTGTGAATATATACGATAATATAAATTTGTTTATATTTAATTTAATTATATTTAAATATATTTATATATTTAAATGGGTCATCCAAAGCTTTAAAAATAGCCATTTTTGCAAACGAAGTCGGAATTCAACGAAACTAATTTTGTTGGATCCGCAATGTCAAATAGTTGTTAGATTTCCAGTTTCGTGATTTTTACAGTCACTGTGTGGTCGTACAGATTTTTAGAGTGAAAAACAATCAGTATTTCGACGGTTAAAAATACGCTGTGTGAACATACGGAGTCGGAATTCGACGAAACTAGTTTCGTTGGGACCGTAATGTCGAACTCTAGCAGTATGTCCAGTTTGGTGATTTTTGGGTATCGTATGTGATCACAGGAATTTTAGAGGACGAATACAAATAGCAATTGCTTAAAATAAAATAAAATATCCAATAAAAAAATAATATAATCTTCCTATAAATACCCTTACAACTATTCTAACCCTAATTAAATCCTTCCACAGTCAAACAATGCGCCTCCACTGCAGGAAATTTTAAACCGCAAGAATCCTCCTTTTCAAAGATTTTTAGAAAATCATACAATGTTTTATAAATCATAAAACCCTCGTCTTTGGATTCCTGGTGGAAATCCCTTCGATCCGGTATGTATAATGCGGCGTTCGAAACTGTTTTTGTCGAAGTCGGAGGTTACAGTCGAACTAGAGTTGGGGATTTGAGGGAAGTAGGATCATCGATTACCAAATCTAATGTTGGATTCGGGTTCTGGAGATGAGGCGCACCTGTCAACTTGGTTGGGTGAGATTCCGACACAGTTGGTGTCGATACTTCGCCTGTAGTAGCGACCGTGGTTTCCAGAACGCGGTGAGAAAGGAGCGTTTGAACTTGATGTGGAGGGGGTGTATTCGAAGAGGACTGGAAGGAGATCTGAACGGGAGTGCTCGTTGGAATTTTCGTTGAGGAAAGTGGTGGAGAAGGATATGCGTGAATGGCTATTGAAGGAGCACGTCACGGCAATGCATTTGGGGGAGAAAGAGGTCCAAGAGGGGTGGGCTTCTGAAATAGATGATGGGCCAGAGGGAAAAGAGTAAAGCCCATCACTTTAAAATCCAAGTTTTTTATTTGATTTAAATAATCGTATAATTTGTAACTGGTATAACTTATTCATACATTGACGGAATTCGGCGAAACAAGATCCGTTGGGATCGTATGGCCGAGGGCAACACCATGGAGCTGACTGGGAGTGAATCCGAGCTCGTTACAATTTATAGCAAAATAAATTGTCCGTCTGAATCAAACCGAGCGATGGTTATCGTTATTAACGATGATCGTCCAATGTGAGTAAATCTCACTAACTCTGAACAGTTTATAATTTCATGTTGTATTTTTAGAACTGTTAAATATTGGCTGATTGACTGTGTGTTGACTGTTTGATTGAACTGCTAGTCAGTTAGTTGAATTTCTATATTGATTCTGTTTAACAGAATATATCATATGGAACTGAAAGTGATGTTATCTATATTGTTTAACATCTGTGGTACAGGGAAAACAGGTTGGAGGAATCCAACTAGATTCCTCAACATTTGTTTTACTGTGATTCATATATTGTGATATATGATGTGATATATAATCTGTTGTTGATTATGTGTGTTTGGACGATATTTATCGTTGTTATATGGTATGTTAAATACCATAAGAAATACTAGATGTGGGAAAGGGGATTTTCAAAGTGTATTTTGAAAATGAATCATTTATATAAAATCGATGGATTTTATATAGGAAAGGAAAAGGATTTTTTATAAAAGAGAATAATTATAAAATCGAAGGATAAGTTATAATAAAAGGAAATATTTATTTGTTAAATAAATAGGATAGATAAAAGGAATATTTATTTGTTAAATAAATAGAATTATTAAAAGGGTGTATTTATTCAAGGAATAAATAAATCAAATGAGTTAGTTAAACCAGATTTGTCAAATGAGTTAGTTAAACCAGATTTGTCAAATGAGTTAGTTAAACCCGATTGTCAAATGAGTTAGTCAAACCAAGTTAAATGAGTTGATCAAACCAAGTTGATCGAGTTAGTTAAACTAGTTAACCCAAAGGAGTTAAATCGATTAGGGTTACCAGTCAGAGTTAATCAGTTAGAGTTAACTAGTAAGAGTTAGAGTAAATTAGTTAGAGTTAGAGTAAATCAGTTAGAGTTATCCAAATGGAGTTAATCGAGTAGAGTTATCGAATATAGTATACTCGAGAGAAGAGTAATCGAGTATTGGTTATTCGAAGTGAGTTAATCCAATATTGGTTATTCGAGAAGAGTAATCGAATATTGGTTATTCGAAGTGAGTTAATCGAGTATTGGTTATTCGAAGAGGGTTAATCGAATATTGGTTATTTGAAAGGGGAGTTATCAAACCTAGTAGAGTTAAAGGAGTTAATCGAATCTAGTTTATTCGAATAGAAGTAAAGGAGTTAATCAAATATAGTTTATTCGAATGAAGGAGTTATCGAATATAGTTTATTCAAAAGGAGTTAAGGGGGAAAAAGTTAATAGATTAGAGTTAAATCAAATAGAGTTGACCCAATAGAGTTGATCCAATAGAGTTAATCCAAAGGAGTAAATCGAATAGAGTTAAGTGAAAAGAGTTAATCGAATATAGTTATTCGAAAGAAAGGTTAAGTAAGGAAGTTAGTTAAAGAAAATATAAAGTGAACTTTGCCTATTTCAAGGTTAGAAGTGTTGTTCAGTTAAGGTCTGAGAGGTAGTTCTGCCCCAACTTGATTGGCTTTGTTTTTAACTAAGGAATGGTTAAGGTTCGGCAGTAAAGGATGGTTAAGAGAATTTAGTAATTAAAGGAAATGGTTTGAGTTGGCATAGCGATGTTTTATCTAAACATCCGTCCAAGTCCAATGTAAGAGTGTTGGAAATGTTTTCCAATAAGAACCAGAAATGTTTTCTAATATAGAAAACAGGAAATGGAAATGTTTTCCAGTGTTAATAAATTTTACTTTCTAAATATAGAAAATATCAAATGTTGGATATAGGGAAACAGGAGATGTAAAATGAACTAAAGAGATTAATGTTAAATGATGTTTGTTCGATATAATTTCCATCTGGAAATAGTATCATTGTATGCACACTTGTTTTTCTTTGATAGTTAACTCATAGACTATCGAAGCTTTGACCATTTTAACGTTGTTAATATGGAGAGACCGGTTGGATTATTATCCAAAGAACCACTCTGTATTGGCATAAGCGTTGCGAATCATATATGCCAAAGGAAATTGAAGACGGAGTAAAGTGCAAGGGCTATTGTATAAGTCTTAGATAACAGTGCCTAAGATGGATGTACTGAATAGTGCCTTCGGTTCATCCTGTTCCTGGATGACTTATATGGATGAATGTCTGACAGAGTATTTCCAGACGATCACGTATATTGATTTCTCCAACCGTACCAAGAGTGGAAGCGGAGAAGGAAACTTCTTTTAGCTAACACATAATGTATTGTTGTAGACGTCAATCGGTGATTTGATAGATTTGACGATGTGACATTCGAAGTGAATCTGGTGTGATGACGAAGCGTAACCTCAAGCCTCATCAACCGGTAAATGACAGAAATCGGGCAGGCAACATGGCTAAGTCGGTCGCTCCGAAGTAGGGTGTATAATCACCTGATCTATAGTTTCATTTACATCTAAAAATCTATTGTCGATACTGTCCCATTCGGGAAACGGTTGCTGATCCCAACCGTTGGTGATATACATTTGATACACTCAAGCGAAATGAGTGGTCGGTTATGTGTGGCCGGGTTGCAACATGTTCTTGTTGAACCCAGTGTATTCCTTTCTAGAGGTACACATAACGAAAGGTGGTTCCATACCTTGTCATAGTTGGAAATCCATTACCCAATACGTGCTTGCGGTTTTGATTGTATACTATATATGTAGAAAGTGAGATGAAAGCGTTTCTACTAGATGATTATTATATTGTGGTTGATAGACATTATTATAATATCAAAAGGTTTTTGATATAAAGATATTTTGGATTCTGATAAGGGAAAAACCCGTTCCGTTATACGGCGTGCTCTTATGAGATATCATTTACCTGCTTGAATTGTTTTAAACTGTTTTACTCACACCAGTCCCATGACTGACCCGGAGTTTATTTTGTTTTGTTTTCCCTAAACTCTTGGGTGCTCAATTTTGTACGGGCAGTCAAGTAGTCGGGATTTACAGATATACTGGAAGAGCTTGGAGCAGGAGGCTTCAGGATTATATAGCTATAGTTATTTCCGCTGAGTTGTAAGTGTTTTACTCTGATAATGTTATTGTATACATATAATGATGTATATTTCAAGTTATGTTATATATATTATATGTTATTCGTTCCGCTGTGAGGTTCGTGTTACTCTGATGTTGTGTTCTTCTTCTTCTTCTATTCTAAGTTTCTATCTTATCTTTCCTCACCTTCTAATTTCTTTCATTTGTTACTGGGATTTTTCGATGTTTTGGTTAGTCGTCATTGAGTTTATGGCGATAACCAAAGTTGCAAAAATCCGGGTCATTACAGACCTAAAGGACCTGGGGCCCTATATCGAACAGATACGCGGTTTCAATGGAGATTTGACCGAACCAATCAACCAAGTTAAGCTATTTGTAGAATTGGGAGATGGGGACCGTCGGAAAGCTAGAATCCTGCAGTTTGTTGTGATGAACAACAACTCGCAGTATAATGCATTTCTGGGACGACTAGCCCTAGCTGTATTTAGGGAATGTATCGCCCCTTGGAGTTTACTTTTGAAATTCCCGATTGATAGTAGAATCGGGACAGTACGAGAAGATCAAGTTACAGGTTGAGCCTGCTACTTGGCAGAATAGAAAGAGCTGCGAGGCAGTAACATCAAAAAAATCTGAAGAACCCTCTTGTGACGACTGCCCAGACAAGAGGAATAATGCGTTAAGAAGTGTGCCAGGTAGTTGTGGACGATCATCAGAGTAGGTAAACAATATCGGAACCTATAGTAGAACTCACAGCATAAGGATAAAATATAATAGTACTTATACAACAAGTAATAGTAATGAAGCATCATATAGCAAACTTTTACAACATCCTGAAAGGTTATCCAACGAATACCAAAGTTTGTACATAAGGCCTCACTACAACCCTCATAGAGCACTCAACAGCGAAAATAGAAATACTAGATAGTAATAAAACTAATACGCCGGCCTCCTGCTCGCCTTCGCACAACATCATCGTCCTCACTAATAACCTGTAACCTACTACTTAGTATGCCCATCCACAACCGGATGAAAAGCTCAAGGTAAGAAGAGGAAACATAAAATCTTGAATCAGACAACAGTCTTAGTGAGCGATAAACCGCTAACAAACTTCAACAATAAAGTATATGAGAATAGGGAGATTAACAAACCGATCTACCAAACACCAGAGACGCGTCTTCCCCACATCGGACAGTGATAGCCTTTACATTAAATAATTCGACCATTCGTCCATGAAAACCAGAACACTCATTCAATCATGGTAAATCACTCATAACATACAGATTATATATATCTCATGTAAACCATCCTAATCGAATTCAATATCCCTCAAGCACAAGCCCTAGAGGTCTAAACTAATATCAAACAAGCACCCAAGGAACTTCTCCTTTGACGCTGGACGACCTGCATGAGATGGTACAAACAGAACAACCAATCATCCTTGACTGACTCTAGCTATCACCGCCAATCCTGCTTTAAAACCATCATTAATCGTATGACGGCCAACCTTGCCACATATCAAGGGCTAATGGTAACCCCAGTTCTAGCATAACCAATCATTTTTAACTGACTCTGGCTATCACCGCCAATCCTGCTTTAAAACCATCATTAATCGTATGACGGCCAACCTTGCCACATATCAAGGGCTAATGGTAACCCCAGTTCTAGCATAAACTCCATACGCCTTTCAACGATACATATGTATATCCAATCTTGACAAACAGGCCTTTCAACGATACCCAGCGTACTCGACCTACAACCGGTGTTTTAGACGTCTCTAGTGTACCCTTGCTTCGAGCCTTGCTAGAACTTACGATAATGATAATATCTCGGCCTTCGCATCTCTAGTCATCCAACTTGATGACTTTTCACAGCTCAAGCAACCTTCTCAAACGGCCATTATCCACCAACTCATGACCTTAGAGTTGTCACCTCACTCGCTGTTCTCCACCGATCAACGAACGCCTTTCAACACTTTGAACCTTCCTACTTGAATTTATTTCGAAGTCACACCATCACCAATCCAAATTACATCACTGCGCTGCGGCTAGGGTTCGGGGGGTTGCCCCAATTTTTTTTTCAAGCTCTTTTCTTCAAATTTGGGTCGTACCCGAAAAATATACTTTTTCAGAAATGACCATGTGCGACCGACCCCTGGCCTGCTCGACCGACCCACCTTGCACGACCCAAATTTCCTGAAGTACGACCGAGCACCTTTAGCTTGGATGCCCAACCCAACATCCATGGTCAACCGACCGACTCAGGTGCGACCGACCCAAACACTGCTCAACCCTGAAATGCTCAACCTCATACTCACTCACTTGCTCGACTGACCCGGTATAAAGCTCGACCGACTCGCATCAAGACCGACCCAACCCATTTCTTTTCCTCCAAGAAAACCTCCCCATGGTTCGATCGACCCACCATGACCGACCAGGCCTTGCTTGACCCAAAACCTGTACATCTCCATTTCAACTCCAATTTCGACGTAAACTTTGTCGATCAATATAATCAACGAAACTAACTCATCCTATCCATTCAATACATCTACAAGCATGTTATGAAACCAACCATAACACCAACATGAAAATCCCATCAATAATTATGTAAAATTTCCCAAATTCACCATAAATGAGCATATGAGCAAAACCGTGGATTTAACTTGCATATTCACATGAAATATCATAGAAATTACCTATCTAAACTTGTTAAATCATATCATAGGGTGATTAATATGAAAATGGACTTACTAATGCATAAATCTATGAGAAAACACTTAAATATGATGAAAAACATGGTCAAACATTCATATACTTCATTGCATCCATGTGAAAGATGTAAATCACTCACTGATTCTCCAAAACAAGCTAAAATCATTGAAATAGGAATCCAGACGAGGAAGTTGATTGAATTTCTCCGGGCGAACTTGACGTGTTTGCATGGACCCACGCTGACATGTGTGGATTTTCACCTTCCGTTATAACTGATTCCCTCAGCATTAACCCGAAGTATACTCCGATAAAGCAAAAGAGGCGAATGCTGGGCCCCGAAAGATCTGCGGCCTTGAAAGAAGAAATTGGGAAGTTGTAGCCAATGGATTTAGCTGGGATTCGACCTATCCCGACTGGATAGCAAACCCGGTACTTGTGAAGAAGGCTAATGGGAAGTGGAGGACTTGTATTGATTTTTCTGACTTAAATAAAGCCTGCCTCAAGGACAGCTTCCCATTACCTAGGATTGATCAGTCAGTTGACTTGACTGCAGGGCACAAGCTACTTTCACTTATGGACGCATATACAGGATACAACTAGATCGCCATGCATGTTCCCGATCAAGAGCACACCAGCTTAATCACTAAACTTGGGTTGTATTGTTACATAATAATGCCCTTTGAGCTGAAGAATGCAGGGGCAACCTATCAATGGTTAGTTAATCGGATGTTTCATGACCAGATAGGGAAAATGATGGAAGTGTATGTGGACGATATGCTAGTGAAGTCAAGACAATCGTTCGAGCATGTAAATGACCTGTCAGAAATGTTTGGCATTCTCCGAAGGTATGGAACTAAATCCTTTAAAGTGTTCTCGGAGTAGCCTCAGGCAAATTTCTGGGTTTTATTGTTAGTTCTCGAGGGATCGAAATTAATCCCGACCAGATTTCGGCCTTCAGAGGAATCTAGGAACCTCGACGAATCAAGGATGTTCAAAGTCTAGCGGGTAAGGTAGTAGCATTGGGTTGATTTATTTCGAGGGCCACTGATAAATGCCTACCCTTCTTTGAGTTAATTAAAAGAGGGAAACGGAGCTTCGCTTAGATGCCCGACTGTGTTGAAGCTTTCAATGGCCTGCTCGACCATTTAGAGAAACCCCTTATTCTATCTAGACCTATCGACCATGAAGATTAGTTTGTATATTTAGCCGTATCCGCACACGCGATCAGCTCAGTCCTGATCCGTGAAGAAGATCAAGCGCAACGGCCGGTTTATTATGTAAGCAAAAAGTTGACAGGGGTCGAGCGCAACTATCCGAAGATCGAGAAACTCACCTATGACTTACCAGGAAGATAATCCCGAGCCCTTGTACACTAAGTTGAAGTCAGTCGCTTGGAAGCTATATACGGATGGAGCCTGTAATGACCGACGTTCGGGTGTCGGCATAGTGTTACTGTCTCCCGAGGGACGGGCAGTCTATTATGCTTTGAGGTTAGAATTTTTGGCAATAAACAACGAATCCGAGTATGAGGCCCTGATTGTCGGGCTCAAACTTGCGATGGATCTGAAAATAATGGCGCTTGAGATTTTTTGTGATTCACAACTTATGATCCGCCAGGTTCAGAAGGAGTATCTTACCGAAGGGGATCGCCTGACTTCCTATCTCAAACAGGTCAAAAAATTATTATGTGGTTTCAACCAATATAGAATTTCCCACATTCCTAGAAAGGAAAATCAAAAGGCAGATAGATTGGCAAAATTGGCCAGTTCAGACCACCCGGGTGAAATGGAACTAGTTCCTTTAGAGACCATGAACACACCAATCATCGAACAGATGGAAGTCGACCAAGCCGATACCGAGCTTGAAGGGGAATCTTGGGTGACTCTCATCAAAAACTTCCTCCTCCACGGCATGCTACCGGAAAAAAGAAATGAGAGGCGAGCCATTGTGCAACAAGTTTCCAAGTACGTTATTCAGCAAAACCAGCTATATAAAAGAGGTTTATATGTTCCCATGTTTCGATGCATGGCCAATGACGATATCAAAAGGATACTAAGAAAGGTGCATGAAGGAGATTATGGAGCACATACCGGGGGACAAACCCTAGCCAGGAAAGTGTTGCGGTACGGGTACTTCTGGCCGACTGTTAACAAAGGCGCTGCTAACTATTCCAAAAGATGTGATAAATGTCAGAGATTCGCACAAATCCCATGAACTCCTCCGCCAGAGATCAGCTAAATGGCCAGCCCTTGGCCATTCGCCGTTTGGGGAATAGACATCATCGGGACCTTGCCTATCTCAAAGGGAGGCGCTAGGTATGCAACAAAATAGGCAGAGGCCGAGCAGATGACAACAATCACAACAAAACGAGTCATTAACTTCATCTAGATAAATATTATATGCCGGTATGGGATTCCTCGAACCATTATTATGGATAATGGAACTCAATTCGATAGCCTGGAGTTTAGGGATTTTTGTGAGAAGTATCACATCGAGAAGAAGTATCTGCAGTTGCGCACCCCCAGTCTAATGGTCGAAGCAGTTAATAAATTTATCAAAACCACCTTGAAAAAGAGGCTACCGACCATACTCCTTTCGCCCTATCCAACAGTTCGGAAGCAGTTCTCCCAATAGAACTCGAGATCCCTTCTCATCGGACGACTTACTATGACCCCTTGTCTAATAAAGAACTTCTCTTAACATCGATAGATACGATTGACGAAAAAGAGAAGAAGAAAACCTCAGTGCAGAAGCCCACAGATGGAGGGTCGCACGATACTACAACAAGAAGGTCCGACCAAAGACTTTCATTGAAGGCGACTTTGTTTTGAAGCGGGTCTTCCCAATCCCCGTCCACATGGGCCCCAAGTGGGAAAGACCCTACGTCATCCAACGAAATCTTAATAATGGAAGCTTCAGGTTGTCAACTATTGATGGTGAACCTTTTCGAAGAGCATGGAATGCTCAGCACTTACGACTTTATCTTTCTTAGAATTTCTTAATTTATTTACCATTTCATTTGTTTTAGTAATTGTAATAAGCAATCGTTTATCGATTACAGTAGCGTATGAATAAAAGACTCCTCTCCTGCTCCATTGCATTGTTATAAAGGCTAAATGTCGTGACTCGACCAACTGTAGCTTACGTCCTAACACTCTCATGTGTTGACCCGGGACAAAGCGGGCCAACATCATTGAGAGAATAAAGACTCAACCAAATCGAAGGCATCGACCTTAAACTTAAACTGATCGAACCGCTTTTGACTCCTACTTTGTTAACTTGAAGAAAGGTTAACACCTAACCAAACATATTGACTGACTGTTTGGACCTAATTCTAATTCCCACGACTTAGGGATGAGTATAAATGACTAAAGAGCGTGAATGGTGCACCCCGACAAAAGACCGCTCGATCCTTAAAAACTCTACCCCTTATCGACTAAAGGGTGAGTATAAAAGACTAAAAGCACCCCTGCTTGATGGCATCTAGCCCCTGACTAGGGTCGAATCCATTTGAGTATGATTGGAGAGCTTGCTATCCGAACAACCTACCCCGACACAGGGGGCAAGAGGGTCGATGGATACCCTGAACCAGGGTAGTATTCGAGTAACTCTCAAAGGATGGATCAAGATAGGAAATCCGAATGACATTTTCATTCTTAATATATCCAACGCATGATTGACATAAGTATTTAAAGACAAATAAATTTTCATTTATGATAACGTAACATGATTACAAAATGTTACCGCAGGTACAGTTTAAATATCATCCATGGAGATACAAAGTTTGATAATAACAAAAACGCGAGGGCCGCACTCGCATGAGACTTCCAGAGGGCCTAAAAAGAAAATTACAACAAAAGGGGTTTAAAACGGAGGTGCCATATCCCCACGATCGATCATATCCACTAGCTCTTTCTGCTTGACCATTTTCACCACTTCCTCGGTGTTCAATCTGCGTCCTGACCCCCCAAGCGTACTTCCAAATGAACGGGGAGCAGAAGTTGAGACTTATGGGTTGATGGAATCCGTGAAAGGGGAATCTCGGCTGAAGAAAGGATGGTCAGAGGAATAACTTGGATGGGCTGAACATTCAAAGGATCCTCGGATGGCTCGGGCTTCATGAATGAAATGTCCTTCTCGCTCTGAGCTTTGATCTCAGCCATGAACGGATGATCATCTTACTTGGACTCCCCAACAATTTCAATGTCATCATCTTCTGATGATTCTATATCAATTCTTTCCTCCCTTTAGACTTTGGTTGCATCCTCGGCGATACTCTTCTCCCCGGCAACAGTCTCTACCTCCATATTCTCCTTCACCAATTAATCACCTACAACAGAAAGCATAAGTCAGAGTTGGCCAAGTAAACTTAAGATTAGTACGTGGGCTTACCTCCAATATCGGGTTTGGTCGGCTGTTTTTCTACGACCTCGGTTGATTTGGGGGGAGGGATAAATGTCGAACCCTTCTCAATATTTGTGGAAGCAAGAGAGATAGAAGCCTTGGTCCGACTGTTACCAACTTATTTCTCGGGGACTGACTTCCCCTTCACTCTACAGTGTTCTGCCTCTGACCCGCTCTTTTCTTGACTTCTTCCCTCAGCCAATATCGCTCGCTCCTTGTCATTCAGAATTTTAGTCATCAAAGCTTCTTCGTCCACCGGTTGCCCTTTTGCTGCGTCTCTCTCTTCCCTCAGAATTAGTTTCCATGTATCGGCCAGAACAGTGGAATACCTTGGCATCTAGGACAGATCCCTTTGACGAAGGAACCTTACAAAGAATGAAAGAACTTGGCGTCCATGACTTTTTTTTAGTTCGAGCATCTCTTGAGTATGCTCGACTTTGATGGTTTGAATTTCGACATCATGTTGAAGCTTCAAGTTGTCTGCCGACTCAATTGTCGCGGCGGCATTCTCTTCATCCATATTTTTGGTCAACTAAGATGAATGAAGGAAGGACTTGAGATTCTACACATCTAAGCCCAGTCGAGCATTGTCGTCCTTTAAAGATTCAACATCGCCCCTCAATGAGTCGCATTCCTGGTTTTTCTATTGGAATCGAGCATTCATATCCTCGGCCGCTCTCTCATATCTCTCCTCATCGGTCGTTGCCTGCAACTCCTGATCTTTAATTTTATTTTCAAAAAACCGAAGGTCTTCTATCACAAGCTATACCTCTTTTCAGACCGGCAATCTTAGTCAGCTTGTCCTTCAAAACTCTACTTACTTGCCCAATGTACTCACGCATTGCGTCATACTGAGAAAGAGCATGGTCAAGGTTGTTGCAAATATGACGGTGAAAGCTATGTGATAATGGCTGTAACTCGGGGGCAGGTTCAATCCCTGTAAAGATGAGGTCAGGAAAATCTCATTCCAATTCTCTAACTAGATTAGTGGAAGAAGGTTCGACCAAGGGTCTGGGGCGACTCAACACAGCTCGAGAATGTTCAATTTTCTTTCCCTCCCCGGGGGTCTTTTTCTGAGGACGGGGAGAAAGCCGAAGCTCGGAGTACTTATTCCCTTTTTTCTTTTTTGGGCATGTTCCCTAGCTCTTCCTTGTCTTCCGATGTCCGATCATGTTTTCCCAAACTTCTCTTCTTTTACTTGTTCTAATCTCGAATCAACTCTTTCTTTCTCTCTCAGTCTCTCTCTCATTTTCTTTCTTCCTACTCTTGTCTTCTTTCTTCTTCTCTTTCTCTCTCTTTCTTTCCTAGTCTCTTCTAGTGCCTTCACCTCTCTTCTCCTTCTCTCTCTTGCTGCCATCATCTTTGTCATTGTCTCCTTGTCCAACGAGCTGCGAAGTTGGGTTGTCAGGCTTGATATCTGTTGGGAAGGAGGCAAAAAGATTGCCATAAAACTCTTCATCGATGTCCTTTATGTAAAGAAGAAGGATCATAATTAAGATAGTCAATATTCAGTTTACACAAGAGAAGAAACACTATATGACAAATCATAAACCCTATGCTGAGGGTAAGATCGTACCTTCAGCACCTTTTTGTTCGACCGGGAAAGACATCCCCTCAGACTGATTGGCCAAAAATTGGTTTGGATCTAAACTCTGTGGTGAAAGAATGATATCTGGCATCTACAGTTTTTCCAACCCAGGAAGAGGGGATGCGACATGTTCCTCCTGCGAGTCATAGACCACTGAGGGATCTTTCTCGATGTCAGAATCTCTCGAGAGATCCTCAACGGGGATCTATTTGGCCAGATCCCCTCGTGCTTTCTTTGGGATTTTCTTGGCAAAAGATTTTTCTCTTTTTTGACGCTCGGCCTCCCGACGCTCAGCCTCTCAAGGTCGTCTTTTGAAAGAAGGCTTTTTTGGATGGAGACTCTTTTTCTCCCCAGGCGAGGAGCGGACCGAGGGCTCTCCGACCAAATGGGTTGTTTGCGTACTTCCAAATTTCTTTATGAATGGGGGCATCTCACCCCGACTTGGTGTTGTTGACCCGGATCCATCCTTCTATGACCCGATTGTTATATCCTTATCAAGGAGAGCATATCGATGTAAATGCTCGTCAGTCAAGCAATTCGAAAATCACCGCCGCTCGAATTTCAACTTGATCAATCGCCTATGATGTTCCTTAAACACTTTCTCCTCAGGCCTTGTTGGGTCGTCCCCTATGGAAAAAAATGATTGTTATAAGGAACTCTACTATGAATGTGTCAATCAATAAAGAGACTTACTGCATTGAACCAGTATCGGGCGCATCCTGGTTCCACTTTGATCCAAAACCATTCCTGCTTTGGATCACCCACCTTGCTTGGAATCTCTTCAATAATTTTCTAACCTTGAGCAATCTCGAAGTAAAGAAGAGAAGGGGACTATTTCTCATTGTGTATAAAGTGAAATGGAAAGCCAAGTCATCGAAGGTCGGAGGGTGACCAAAATACCTCATGTACAAGTAGTAAACTGATAATAGGTTGTCGTAAGCAATTGGATGGAACTGCATCAGAGCCAAGTTCATCCGTAGTAAGAAATTGACAATGAATGAAGGAAAAGGGGGACAGCTCCCACATTACACATCGGGAGATATATTGCTATATAACCATCTAGGGGTCTGTGAGGCTGATCATTTTTCTGTGGGAGAAGAACATTGTTGAAAGGAATGTTGTGTTTACCAGTCAAATTTCATAGCCGTTTAAGAGGTATGGTGGTTCTTTCTACATCCGGGGGTTTTTCTAGAATTTCTACACCTGGGAGCATGTCGGGTGCTATAGGAATGGGTGCTGCTTCATTTAACTCGACCGTTACCTTGGGAGGAGGTAGTGAACCTGTCGACCGACTTCGAGGGTCGCTATCAGAATCAGGTTTCGATCGGGATGACGAATCAGAAGTACTATCAACCCTAATAGAAAAAGACAACTCCTCGCCTCATCCTCGCTTATGGGTGCCACGTGCTTTAATCATCGGTAAATGAAAAGATCGTCAAGCTGAAATTAAAGGTTAATTCAAAAGGGGGTTAGTGCCACTTTACAGTGCTATCTCAGTAAAAGACAAGGCACAGAAATCAAAATTTACTCCCATACGTCAGATTATACAAAAATCACTACCTTTTTACCACCCTCGCAAACACCACCACGTGTTCCAGGGTTCAGCAACACCTTAACACACAAAATGCTATGAATGGGCGGGAAATCTCTCTACTTCCATGACATAATCAGATTAGCGGATCCGACACCGTCAGATCCTGCTCAAATGACACATGTATCAGCATGAACAATCACATCGCCGCTGACTCCGACGAACCGATGCTGATGATCCCAATCACGGATCAGGTGAAACCCAAATTGCAACAAGAAAGCAAAGAAAAGAGAGACCCTACGCAATAATGACATTTAGGCGTTTTGAAAAAGACAAAGAATCTGCCACTCTATTGTTGGTCCAAATGTGGTATTAGTTGGTTGGCGTCAAGAGTGGGGAAGTTCCTTTGTATGGACATAGCCACTGAAAGGCTCGATCGCCTAGAATACGCAAAATGTATGGTAGAGGTAACTCCATATGTTGAGCTTCCCGATCAATTCCCTGCATTATTACCTGACGACACTGAGCAGATGGTTTATGTAACTTATCTGTGGCGGCCAGAAATCTATGTGGAGTGCACTTGTTTCGGGCATTCTACTCTAAATTATGACAAACAAGTGATTGAAGCAACAGTGGAGGCAAACCCGTCAGCGAAGAGCAAAGTTTACGCAAGAAATACTGTTGTTAATGTGCAGCAGAGAGAAAAGCTTTCAGCTATTAATGGTTTGCATGCCAACACAACAACTGAATGGAGAGAAGTGGTAGGTAAATCAAATGTTGGTTCAGCAGCCAGTTTAGTCAAGGGGAAAGGAGTGCAAGCTAAAAGTAACATATGTAATTCCAAGTTTTTTGTCCTATCTGACTTGCAGGAAGATGTTAATGAAATTGAGTTTGAAGAGAATAATGAGGAAGGGGAGATACGTCAAGTTAGCGAACTGCTATCGCGTGCATTTCCTGTTGGCACAGTCAATGCTACTGCTAATTTGATTAACGCATGCAAAATTATTGCTCCTGCTGAACCCGCCATGATTCAGATGACTGGAAAACATGACAGCATATTGAATACTAAGTAGGTAAATTCTTTAGCAAACAGTGAGAAGTTTGTTCGAAATAAAAGCAAGGATGTGAGTAAGGAAATTCAAGCAAGTGATCCAAAAGAAGTAGAGCAGGATGAAGCTCAACTAGACTCTTTCCTACAATGCAATTTCGATTGCGTTGAAGTGACCGATGAAGTGAGCAATAAAATGGTGGCTGGGCTAAACTTAGATCATCATGAAGAGAGCTTTCGGCAAGCGATTGAAACCCTTAGTGATGAGATTTCCAGTGGCAAGCTCGACGACATATTGTGTAGAAACAAGCAGAAACTCTTGGAGATTATGACAAAGAACTACAATAACATCAATTCGAGAGCAGCAATTAGAAACAAGCAAGTCCACAAAACTGATGAGGATAAAAGTTCCAAATCTTTGCTTTTGGCACTTAAACCGGGATTCCTCAACTCAAGCAAAGGAAAAAATCTAAGTCTTTCTGGATCTAATATAGAGGTAATTCCTTTTTCTCTAGATGCTAGTTCCTCTGCTCCTAAGATCAAGAATAAGCAAAAATTAAAAGATAAGGCTAACCCATATGCCCATCTCTCTCCACCATCAGCGTTCAAACCTCCACCACTAGATAGCTTTAAAAACACGCCACCTGATATCTCTTCTTCTGGTAGACCGCTGGGTAGTGCACCGTTAACTAGAAGCAAGAAGATCGAGATTCTAAAAGGGTTGGATGATGACAAGGGCTGAAGATCCTTGCTGGCCTATTCTTACAAAAGTTTAATTTTAAGCAATTTGAATGTAATTCCATGTAATTTTATATGTCAGGTTATTAGCGTATGCAAGTAGTGTATTACTTCCTTCTGTGGAAGTGTCTATAGTTGTTATGTCGACTGCATATCACCTGAACCTCCTATTTGTACCTTTATTTTGTAATAAATAAAAAGTGCTATGGATCACTATAAAAACCGGTCAGCCTTGCAAAAAAAAAAGAAAGATAAAGAATCAGTTGCTACCTAAAAAAGATGAACTTGGGGGGAAGACGGCGATCATCCTTCTTCTTCTTCATTTTATGGAGCAGTAAGTCGGTTTTTGCGAGAGTAAAAGTAAAAAGAAAAAGGTGAAAAAGGCTTTCCTTTTATAATATGATGGAGTGGCTATTCAAATTTGGATGACATGACCTTCAGACTGGACTCGGCCGACGTGTAAAGCAGTTGGTGAGCCAAGGATCAGCCGATAAAACGGATGACAGTGAGGCGTCATTATTACCTGAACTCGTTTGAGTTTTCAAAACGGCTGATAGATTTATTGCGGTTTACAAGGCTCATTAAATGGATGACTCAGACCGACCTACGAAATTATTCAGTTGATAGGAAAATATTTGTTCAGGGCACGTGTTTACAAAGTACGTCCCATTTCCAACGTACCGTACCTGGGGGGGCAAAGTGTAGATGGGCCTTTCAGACAGCAAATCAAGGCTCGACAACGCCATAGTCTCGTACATTGAATGCTCGAAGTGGGCCAATTGATGAGGCCTGACATTTGAATGTACGTCCCACACCAGGCGCGGTCTAAGAGAAGTCCGATGTGACCAAGCATGCTCAGCCGCACCGCATCCAACTGTGAACCAAAAGCCCGCCTACATAATAGCTCATCCCTGATCTTACCCATTCCAAAGTATCTATATCAGATGGATCAGTTGCCACTTCTTGCCGATAATTCGAGGAATACCAATTCCTTAGGAGATAACTACTTCTTCAGGCTTAAATACTTTTTTGGATCCCACGACATGTGTCCAAGCTGGCTTAAGCACTGTATCATCTATAAATACCCCTTCTGAACTCAGAGGAGGGACTTCTTGAAGTTTAGAAACTCTAGCTCTTGTATATCTTTATATCTTGTAGTACCGTCATTGTAATTATTCTGTCTAATAGTTGAAACAATATATAAGAGATTATAAAGTGGATGTAGGCTCAATAACGCCAAACCACTATAAGTTTTTGTGTGATCTTCTCTATTTTCAATTTATTTCAATCATTAATCTTCACTTATTCTCTACATAACCCTTTCTGTGGGTGTTGTGCCATATTTTGGTGTCAACAGAAATGATATAAGATCATTAATGTAGTAGTTTGGAGGGGCCTGGTTGAGTTTTAAAGTGAAGTGTATATTTGTTTTCTTTGGGTCAGGGAGGAGGAGATAACAGGAACAATAGTGGTGTTTTTGGTGTGTTGATGAGTTCGTAAGGAAGGAAGGAGTTTTGGCAATAGCAATATAACGGAATGTGACATCGGGGAAGAACGAGATGAGTACGTGATTAATAAAGTAATGAAGGTAATTAGTCTGAAAAACTCATTGTTTACAATTATAGATTTTTTTCGTGTGTATATATATAATCTTGATGATATTGGTTGCATTGCTATTATTAATAAATGGTGGTTATTATATATATATATTAGTTATTTAGGGTTGGTGGCTGTGGCTATTATATATACATATATACATATATATATATATATATATATATATATATATATATATTGGTGGTTGGATATTTTCCGCAGTACCATTAGCGGATGCCTGCAGTATCATTAGCGGATGACCCTATGTGCCCCACAATATATTATAGTGGATGACCTTATATACCGCGATATCCTGCCTCGAAGCAGGATGGGTATTATTATGTTGGCTAACGTCTGTGGATGCAGGGAAACAGGTTAGAGGGATCCAATTGGATTCGTCAAAATTTATTATTGTTTGTTTTCATATATATATATATATATATATATATATATATGTAATCATATATGATGTGTTAGAAAACTGTGATTGATAATTGGGTGTTTTGGATGTTTAAATATCACTGGGCCTAAATGTTAATTTATAAAAATAGGTTTTGAGATTTAAAAAGGGAAATCCATTTTTCTAAATAGAATTTGAATTTCAAATGGGCTAAGAAATATTAACTTGTTTTGAATAATTAAAACAAGTAGTGAATTTATAAACAATATTTATAAATAAAATGGAATAATTTTCATTGGATAATATGGGGAATTGAAATGAATTTGTAAATGGTGTTTATAAATGAAATGGATAATTATTATTGGATAATTAGAGAGTTTAATTCAAATGTGAATTTAAAATGAGAATTGGGAATCGTTTTAGATAGAAAATGATTAAATCTACTCCGATATTCGGAATGTAAACTTAATTGAGTAATTTAATTAGATTATGCCGAATTTATAAAATAAAGTGTATCCAAAAAGGATATTGTAATTGTATTAATTAGAAATTAAAAATTTAAATAGATTCTATGTTATATATAGATAAGTTATAAAATAAAATAGTCCAAGATATGAATTTAGTTTCAAATGAATATCTGAAAGGGAAGCTTGATTTAATTTATAAAACAAGGGAAATAATTTGTACGCGGTGTTTATAAATGTAATGAATTAATTATTATGAGATAATTTGGAATTTTGAATTCAAGTATGAATTCAAAACAAGAATTTGAAATCGTTTCGAAAAGGGAACAACGGTCTTTATTCCGGAATTCATAGTATAAAGGGAATTGAGTTTCAAATAGATTTTTAAATGAAACTTGTTTTAATATATAAAACAAGGAAGTTGAATTTTATAAACAATGTTTATAAATCTAATGAAATAAATTGTCATTTGATAGTTTAGACGTTTAAATTCAAGTATGAATTTAAAAGTGAATTGGAAAACGGTTTGAAATAGAATGACTGATTTTATTTCGGAATTCGGAATATAAAATGAATTGAGAAAATCCAACGAATTATAATTGGAATCCGATTTCATCGAATTTCATAAAATAATTTATTTCTAATAAAATCGGAAATTAATAATAGAAATGGAGTTGTGATTGAATTGATAATTGAATAATGAAATAATCGACGATTTGAGATAATCAGAAATTTTAAGTTGGATTTGGAAAACTGGATTAATTTATACTAAAATATATAAGAACAAGATTGAAATTATAATAAATGACGTCTAAATGTTTTATATTTAAATATAATTAAAACGAAATCGCTGTAGCACAGTAGTTCGTAATTTGACGTTTCGAACTTCAATTGAGTATATAAAACTCAATTTAAATCGGAATTCTCTCAAATAAGAATCGTCAGGACCGATTGAAGAATAGTTTTCTAATGGAAGAGAAAAATCTAGATTTCGTCCTATAGATTTTGAGTTATGTCAAAATCAAATTTCCAAAAAAAAACAGCGCCATAATCGGTTAAAAACCATAACGGTTTATTTAAATAAATAAAAGGATTTCAAGCAAATAAAACTTAAATTTCCATTAGAAAAACCCAGACTTGAGTTATAAAATAAATATGAACTCAAATGGAGCATATGAATTGATTTTTGAAACAAAAATGAGATTTTTTAGAATTAACTAATTTGAAGAATAATTAGTTCATGGAATTTTGAATCGAAATTGGAATTTGGATAAGAAACTGGATTTGTGAATTTATATTCGAAATCGAATATGAAACTTGAATTGAAAATGGAATTCAATTGGTTTATATGTAAATTAAAATATAATTTAACATAATATGTTCAAATAAAAAAATGAAATGGGCAAAAGAGCTAATTAAAGAATAAATTAGCGAATTGAGTTAAAAATGATTAGATTGAGTTGGAATAAATTAGGAATAGGCATATATATATTAAAGAGGTATGGAATGAAGAGAATAAAGATTATTATTCGAATGCCCGATAAAAAGATACATGTTTAAATTCCATATGAATTTTACCCGAATCGGCAAGCCGCTTAGCTTTGATTTTCTTTTTGAATAGAAAGGGCCTAAAGAGGCGAGTTGAGAATTGAGCTATTGACCGGTACAAAGGAGGTGCTGGCGAAATTTTCCAAAAATTTAAGGAATTAGAATATTTTTAAGAAAAATTGATAATTAGAAATCAATATACCGATATATATAGAATTCGATAATAAAAGAACTTAAAATATAATATTATAAACAAAAAGGAAATCTATAATTGAATCTGGTAAAAATAGAAAGGGAAACATATACACGTTTTAAATGGATAATTGGTTTTTATGGTGTTGATTATTCGAGGTAAGTAGTCTTGTCTGTTTTGAAGTTAAGAATGTTTCCAGTCAAGGTCTGAGAGGTAATTATACTCCAATTTGATTGATTTCATTATAAACCATGAATAGAAAGACTCAAGCTCGAATATCAATGTTTAAGTCAGATTTAGTTGAATGTAATATTTTGGGTCGTTGTAGCGATGTTTTATACAACATTCGTTTTAACCCAAGTAAGTGGAATTTTGGAAATAAAATAAATAAATATTTCCTTAGTGTAGAAATGAACGGGCGTGAAAGAGATAAGTAATCGGAATGTTCTCCAATTATAAATAGAAGATATTTTCTAAGTATAGAAAATAAAAGAAGTCGATATATGAAAATATTTTCCAAATAGTGTAAGGGGCCAAGAAGATTGTTGAAATTATTGGGTTAACAAATATTGATAAGGAAATGGAGAAGTGATTTAATTAATGAAATATTAATTAAGAGGCCCAGTGATTGTTTGGTGCTTTGAACGAATGTTTGTTTTTATTTGATAGTTAAATAACGCGACTATCGAAGTATTTGCCAATATCGTTGTCAATATAGACACCGGTTGGATTATTATCTAAGAATCACTCTATATTGGCAGTAGCGTTGCGAATCAGATTATGAAGACAAATCGAAGACGGAGTAAAGTGCAAGGGCTTTTTCTGTTAATCCTAGGTAGAAATTGCCTAAGATGGATTAATGGAAATTGTGTCTTTCGTTCGGTCCCAAAACGAACGTGTATGGACGAATGTCTGAAAAAGCATTTCCAATGATCGCATATATTGGTTTGTACAAATATACATCTGGTGACGGGGAATTTATTCTCTTGGCATTATACCCAGAATATCTTTGTGCAGATCAATTAGTGATTAATGGATCTGACAATGTGGCATTCAAAGTGATTGTGCTATCAATGAATGGTAAAGTAATCGTAGCCTTAGGCCTCAACAACCGGGAAATGACAAAAATCGGGCAGACAACATGGCTAAGTGGATAGCTCCCAATTAGGATGTATTATCACCTATCTAGAGAAAATTTATTTCCTTTTTTATTTTATTCGATGCTGTCCCTTTTTCGGGAAACGGTAGATGATCCCAACCGTTGGTGATATACATTTGTTTCACTCAAGCGAAATGAGTGGTCGGTCATGTGTGGCTGAGTTGCAAGATGTTCTTGGTGAACCCAGTGTATTCCTCTCTAGAGATACACTATCAGAAGGTGGTTCTATACCTAGTCATAGTTGGAAATCCATTACCCAATAAGCTCCCACGGTTTTGATTGTATACTATGTATGTGGAGCATGAGATGCAAGCGTTCTGCTAGATTTCTATTTATTTGATTTAGACACTATTATAATGTCAAATAAGATATGATTTCAGAAATGTTTTGGGTTATCGTAAGGTAAAAACCATCCGTGTTTATGTGTGGATCGGTCTTACGATTATACTTTGTGTTAAAAGTATTTTTAAAAGTTAAACCAAGTGGTTGATGTTTACTCACACCAGTCCCATGATTGTCCCAGAGTTTATTTTGTTTTGTTTTACCCTAAACTCTTGGGTGCCCAAATTTGTACGGGAAGTCAAGTAGCTCAGGTGTTTACAGCTATACCTGGAGGAGCTTGGAGCAGGAGACTTCAGTGTTAGATATTTACTGTTTATTTTCAACCGTGTTGTATTGTACTCTGATAATGATATATATGTATATACAGTAAAAATTTTGTATCCAAAAGTTGTTATAGATATTATATTTTATTCCGCTGCGATGTGAGATTCTGTGTTGTTATTTCTGTTATTCTTCTATCTTTTTATTCTTTATTTCATAATGATTCGTATTTCTGTGCAATTTGGATTACATGTGTGGTGTATTTAGTCAACTCAGATAGTACGAATTCGTGGGCCACTACATATGGGTTTTAGATTAGTCTTGGTCGTTAAATTAACCTCAAAGAATATCCACTTACATTTAATGAATCTATTAATTATTCCATTTCCAAATAAAAATATTTTGTTAGAATTAAGCCATTGGCCGCTCAAAATTCTTGACTTGGGACGTCATCCAATCGATCACTATCTCAATCGGTCGACCTCTTGTTCCTCACCGGCTGACCGCTATATGCTTATTTTAGTTAATTAATTTCTTTTCAAATTTGTGCATTTAATTGTATTAAATTATGAAGTTTTAAACTTCTTTAACTTCTTCATATTACCTACGATTTCAAGTGCTAAATATGAAAATTATTCAAAAATCACTACGAATGTAATGGTACAAGTTTCATAATCAAATTTGAACGTTCGCAACTTTTTCCCTTGTTATATTAAAATTAATTCTTTTATTAATCTTTTAGGGTATAACAGTCATATAGTGGCTACTATAACATGCCTCTTCATCTTCACTAATACAAGATCTAAGCTCATCTTAATGGAAACACAAAAAAGTTGTCTAAAAATTGGTACAAACCCCTAATATCACTAAAAAAATATGAATTAAACGAATATCAAAATGAAGAAGTCAAACGAGAATGAAGGAAAGTCATAAGACTTTCTTAGTGACTTGATAAAATGTTTGATATATGTATACTCAATTGGTTTTATTTACGAATTCTCTTCATAATACACAATTTACAATCAAACTCAAGTTATAGTTTGGCATATCTCCGTCTTTTCAAAGTTTCATGAAGTAGAAGATGAACTGAATCGATCATCTTTCTAATCGAAGAGAGACTGCCATTTATAAACGATATTTGACACGAATTTCACCATTTTTTGTTTGAACGAACCATTCCTTAAAGATTTAAACTTCTATGATGAAGAAACGGTCGTCGCATGGGCTTCCAAAGGCAACCAAACATAACTCTGTATGTCAAAACTTCCATTTTTTTCCTTTTAGTTTGATTACCAAGCTTCCAAAGTAGCCAAACCAAAATCCAAAATTATGTCAGTACCGACCAAATCACGTCAGTACTAACATGTTTTTATTGTCTACAGCTTAATCAAACTTTGCGTATTCATTCTTTTTATTTGATGATTCTCAAATCACACGTCATTTTTTTTTTGTATTTTAAAAACATTGCAAAACATTTAATTTATCCAACCTTGACATCTTCCAAGTATCTAAACTCATTCCAATTATGTGACTTTAGTAAACTTATCGAAAATAACCATGAATTTGAATATCTAGCGATTAATGAACAAAATTGCAGAATGAAAAGAATATTGTTTGAAAACCGTTTGGATTTAAAATGAGTATCAGCTCCCTACAAATCAACTAAGTAGAATCAACAGAGTGAGCTAAATGCAGTTCAAGATTTTTTAGAGGAAAAACTTTGGGTTATGTACCGAAAAAAGAGAAAGAAATGAAAACAAGTCGTAGGATGTAGACTGCACCGTGGATACAGCTATCAATGGATGCATGAAAATTCCGAACTTAGTCTTTATTGATATCCCAAAAATGGATAAATATCCAGTATTTTAAAAAAAGATGCTAATATGACAATATTCGCATCCGAAAGTTATTCGTCCGTTTTTTGAAAATTATGATTTAGGTACCGACATTTTAGTATGATGAATTATATTTATTTATCGTTTTAATAAGTTAGAAGTTTATTTATATACGCTAAACGCATGTTAATTGCTTAAAACTATTTACTAATAGCCGTATTTGTTTATTTTTTTTACTTTAATAATAAATGAAATTTAAAGACATTTATTTATATTAAATTAAACTTTTTATTTATTTATATTTTTTGGTTTGTTAACGTTCGTGAATGCAAAAATCCAAAAATGATTTTAATATTCGCATTAAGTATACATTTGGATTGGTGGCCTGACAAATGGTTTTACTGATAATTTGGTGTGTGATAAGGCCGACCCAATCTCAATACTTTCTATCAATCATCTTCCTCTCTGAACTGAAGCTTGGGGTTTCTGGAAAAATTAGGTTGGCTGCTTCTTCCTATTCCTCCTTTTTTTTTTCTTTTTGCCTTAATCGAGATTGCGATGCCGAAATAAATCTCTTTTGATTTGTTTCAATTGGATGTTTAAATTGAAATCGCGATTCAGTATAAGAGTCCAATATTTTGGTTTTGAAGTCGAATCGCACATTTTACACGGCCTGCGATCCAATTTAACCTAGGTCGGGAAGGCTGCGATTCTTACCAAATCGCGCTTTGGAACGTGCAGTCTCGCGATTCTCGCGATCACTGATGTAGTACTAAGTTTCTTCGGCGAACTTCAGTTGTAACCTTGTATTTATCATGAAAGAAGTTCAACTTTGGTCCATGAGTAAAATATTATGGCTGTGTCTGTTGGCACCCCACTGATTAGTCTTCGCCCCATTCAAAATATTAAATTAAGGCTTCGTTTGTTTAAAATGCTGAATTCTGAATTCTGATTGCAAACTCTGAAGTCTGAATGCTGATTGTTTAATGCTGAATTCTGAATGATTACTAATTTGTTTGTTTGCATTCAGCATTCAGAACAAAAAAATAATATTCAGCATTCAGAACAAAAATTAAACATTAAAAATGTTCTGAATTATTTTGTCTGAATTGATGGTTTCATTCAGAACTTCAACAAAAAACAAACAACTTCAAAAGTTCTGATTTATAATTCAGAACAAGTATTCAGAACATTTAACAAAGAACAAACGCAGCCTAATAATTCCAATTTTACCCTTACATTATTAGTTAAGCATTTTGTTAAATATAATTAATGATTCTAGTTGTTCTTCACCGTAACATTGATCGAAATCAACCAACATTTTAAGGGCGGGTCTATTTAATCAACCCTACTCTCGAATGCAACTCAACAAAATCGTTGTCAATTTTTCAAAAATTGTTATGATGTCATTGTTTTTTTTCTTTTTTTCCGTAATTTTGTTTCCTTGTTGTTTGCATCTTTTTCATTGAAAATAGTAGATTGTAAAGTTGTTAGGGTTTTGATGGAGGAACGAAAAACTGTAAAAGGAAGTAAAAAGGAGAAAATAAACATAGATAATGAAAAAACAAGGGTAGTTAAGGAATAAACGGGATGGGAAAAGAAAAAACTGGGGTGAATATTATTTTTTAAAATGATCGGGGTGGGGAGAGCAAATTGCGGGGTAAGAATAGATGGAGCCTAAGTAAATTTTAATTAGTTACTTATTGAGTGCACCATTCCTATTGGATTGAGCATCTACCATACAGCAAACAACATCCGCGTACCCGTATGTGCATGCAGGCAGCACAAATCCATCTAGTGTGGATATTACTTTTTTCTACAAATGTTAAATGATTGAAGTAGAAAACTGATTTCTCTAGGCATAATTTATTGATATGCACCAAGCTGTAAAGTTAAGCTCCTATAAGAAAGCATTTGCATTTGTACTTTTTGTTTGTGGTAGCTGTTCGATTTCCCTTAGGCTAACACCATCTTTCTTTTAAGTCATAATTCATAGGCTCCACAAATGACCATAGTATGCTAAAAACTTGTTTCTTGCTAATCCTTTTTTCTTAATGAAAAATAAAGCTACCATTTTGTACTTCACAAGAAATCTACATCAATAATCTGCTCTTGTCTGAAATCGCTTATGACATGTGGCAATCACTTTTATAGCAAGCAAATAATGAACCATCCAATTTCTTCTGAAGTTCTTTTTTATTTTAGAACAACCATATTTCATTTATCTTGTTTTTTTCTCTCAGTTTCAGACTACATGTATTATGCTAGCTTTAGCTCTCTATATCTTTGTTAATCATGTCATTATAACAGATTCTAATTACAGAAGGCAGCTATATTTTGTGAAAAATGAGTAGACAAGATCATTATTCTGATTCTGGGATGAATCAAATGATTGCTGCTCAAATGCAGCATGCACAAGCACAGAGACCACCACAGAATGCAGGAATAGGCCATTATCCAGGTAGAGTGGATGAAGAAAACCAATACATGTCTTCAAAAGCAGGGGGGCAGTGGCAGTGGAATAGAGACGGGCCTAAGGCATCACATGCTCTCTCACCTCGTATGTACCATGAAGGTATGTTACGGAAAATTGTGAGATATGCCTTCACAAGATGTTTATAGTCCTACATTATAATTATTTATCTGCATGCATGACATTTTCTTATTATCATTCATTGGTCCTTTTTTTATAGGAATAATTTTTGCTGGTTTTTGATTTATTTTTTTAAATTCCATTTATTCTTTTTATTCCTAATCATGACGACATCCATCAACTTTTCTCTTAAAACAGACCAGTACTAAATGCACAGCCGATGAACTTGTGCAAAAAGTGTAATCTGTATAATATACCGTTCACTGCTAAAATTTGGAGCAGACAACACCGTGTGCATGTGTGCTGCGAAACAACCATTCGTGATATAACTGCCAAAATGTAACGGTAGTCCAAAGCAGTTTCATGGTTAAAAAAGACATATAATTTCATTTACATTATTTTTACCCATTAATATTGTATTATTCATGTTTATGAAAATAGCAAAAATTATAAAGATCCATAATTATTTTCAATACGTAATACAGAACTCAAGGAAATCTTGTTGAGGACCTTCAAATAAAAACTAATTTAGCTAATTTAAACTAGTGCATTGCTACTTTCAGAAAAAAGCTTTATTAAAATCACCATTATTTAGGATAACATCGTTTTTATTATCACTACAATATAACCAAAATATCACATGGAATGTAATTGGCTATATCATCTGATGATATATATTATAAACAAATATTTCTAATAATACAATTTGATATATCATTAATAATATATTTTGGAACATCTTCAGTTAAATAACAGTTCCATGCTCACCATCTTAAACTGCAGCTGATTTATGGCTATTATGGTAATTGTTAACATTGCCACCTTGCGGACACTGCTGTCGTACCGTTTTTACTGATAAACTTGAATTGTTTACGTTACTGAATTCCCGGTATACCGAAGGTTGTTATACCGGCTAACTAATAATCGTTACACTAATAATGGTAAATGCCATTTGTCTAAAATTATATGTATATACACAATTACACACATAAAATACTATTATAGCTTTTAATCATATATTTCATCATGCCACTAATAAAAGACAACAGAGGGGGGAAAGTAATTAGCATTGTTTAAACTGAATTTTTAAACTAAATCATTTTTTTGCTTCTAAATGTCAATAACTCAACGTTTTACATGGTTACCGGAGTATTATAAATGAATTGATAAATTTCTGTTCCATTGATTTGAGAAAATGTTACTGATATTTTGCTGTTGAAAACGATAAATTTACGGTTAGCGTATCGTTCATTCTTACCGCCCTAACAATATGTTAGCATATTTCGTATTACTGTCTTAAATTTTAAACAGACTAATATTTTCAACCTAAAATACAATTTTATCAACATGTTCTACAATCATAGTGCAGTTTTTGCTTTAGACATGGATAGACTTAAGGTCACTAAAATTTAAGAGATCGGATAAAAAACACATATCCAGTGTTTTGATAGAATATTCTCAAGTGATTGAATGTGCCCAAATAATATGTTGATCTCCAATTGCAAATTCATGTAATAGTCCTCCAGTATCAGAAATTAACTCAATGCATTATGCACTTTGTTTTTCCTCTGGTATAAAATACATGTCCATTATAAAGCACATAGTGTAAATGATTTTTTTTTGATAATGTATGATTATATATCATGATAATTACATATGTGATGAACAAATGTTGTCAAACTAAATATCTTTCCAACAGAATGTCTATGCCAAGTTAAATTAAAATAATTGATATATCAAAATGTTTGAAGTGAGATATTCAAATATCACTTACTTTGGGAATTTATAAATGATATTTTTTAAATATCATTTATGTTAATGTTAACTCCGTTGATACAACGCAGCATCATGGTCGAACACCCTGGGTCGAACACTGTGGCTCGAGCACCCTCAGAATGGTCGGTCGAGCACCACGGGTCGATCATGTATGGTGCACCGCTTTGGAACGGTCGAGTAGTAATCTCACTAAATAAACGAGCGGCGTGATAAGCATGTGTCACCATATAAAAGAAGACTATACCTTGGGTCTCAAATAAAAAGTGTGACGTACCAGAATATAGCTCCATATATCGGTTCACATGTCACATTCAACGAGGGACGTTTGCTTCAACACATATATGAACCGACCTGAATAATACATAGAGCATGCGAATCATATGTGTGCCATGAACTGTATACGAAATATATGAATACAGTGCAAATTGGAAATAAAAGAGCTACTACAAACAAGAGGCAATGGCATTTTTGTTAATAACAAACCCATATAAGTTTGCATGGATACGTCACTACAAATTGGTCAGCGTTAACACATTACAGTGCGCGGAGTTGGCACATTAGCATTTGTGTTGGATCGGTCCTACCTCCTAAAGCAAGTGGGTCGAGCAGACCAAGACACTAGGGTCGAGCAGACCGAAATCCTGGTCGAGCAGACAGTACAGGGTCGACATGCTTCAGTGCCACGTGTTCGATCACTGATTCAATTATGGGTCGCCCATGTTGTTGAAGTCAAAACAACCTGGTCGGTCACATTAATATAATGTTGGTTGGTCCAACGTTTAGATGGCAACGTGTGTGGATAGTAGACAACGTGGCAGCATCTATTTAGTGTACGGGTCTGTACCATTTTGTTTGGAATTTACAGTGCCCCAATCTCTTTTTGGCATGAAACGTTTACGTACAAACCTGAAAGCAATTTATAATACACGTGGATTTGCATGCTACTGGTAAATGGTACAGCTCTAGTAAAAGAACGGGCTAGCATCATATGAAAGCCACGTGGAAGTGAAGTTAGCCTTGCATCTAAGTCTGGGTCGGACAGTGAAAATCATCTGGGTCGCGCATGGATTAATGTTTGGACCGGTCATCCTCTCCTTTTGGGTCGAACAGTTAAGAGGTCGGTGGCAAAACAATAATATTTTGGGTTGGGCATACAGCTGTACACAGCTGGCTCCAACTGTCCAGTGGCATTTCTATAAATACCCTTATGTTCGATCCATACCCTTTTCACCATAATTACAGAACTGCCACCTGGTCCAAACTCCTTCTATAAATACCTCATCTCACCATACTTCAAGAGATCGATTCCTTTACCCCGAAGGGCTGCACAAATGATTTCTCCACCATTCTAAAGCTCCTTAAAGCTCCATTAATGGCCGCCAAAGCTCTCTCCTTCTTCCTCCGACTACATGAAGATCAAATCACGTCCATTATCCATCCAAAATGGCTCTAACTCAATTCTAGTGCTCTCCAACCGCCTTTAATCTTCTCTGAAGGTCTGTATCTAACACAAACTTCATCACAGAATCTAGGGAAAGCATCTACGCGTCAAAGTGATTGAAGATCTACAAGATAACATTCACAATCCGCGAGATCTAATCCATTCCTCTACGAATTCAAGTGAGATCTAAAGTTAAAAGAGAGCGAAAATGGAGAATCATTGTAAAGAGAATGAGCAATTGATATAAATGAGATGTATGAGATAGTGCTATATGTAATTTTCTCCATGATAATGAAGAACATTTCAAAGTGGACGTAGATCTTCCCTAAGATCGAACCACTATAAAACCTTTTTGTCTTTTACTCGTTTTTTCCTGCTTTTTACTTGCATTTGCATTTGTGGCCCCATTTTCGTTTTTCATACCATTTGGTGAAGTGTGATTTCACAGCTTTGGCGTTTGAATCATTTTTGATTCAAACATTTGGCGCCCACCGTGTGGCCGCATTCGCACTTTTCTCAATCTTAAGAGCTTGCCATTGGAGTCCTAATCCTACTAACATAGATCCCGCAAGTCTACGATCTAGACTAATCAGCGAATCTTCATCTTGTCCGAAGTCATGGCCAAATCTAAGAAGACCGCTAGCAAAGCCGGTGAAGAAAATGACAACGTTGTTAATCACGAAACTACTCCACTCACCAACCGCTTTGAAGTTGGAGAAAATTCAATGTCCGGAGCTGTAGTGACTAAAGCCGAATTATATGCCATCGTCACTAACTTGAGTCAACGCACGGAAGCCTCCAACAAAGCTTTAATGGAAGCTAATAAAACTCTCATGGACGCTAATCAAGCTTTAATGGATAAAATGAGTGCTCTTCTAAACGCTCAACTGAATCCCGCTCCTCCTCCGAAGATCCATGTCAACCTTGAAGAGGATGCAAACTCATTAGCCTCCAATCATCATCATGAGGACGACGTGGAAGGACTTGTTGACGAAGACAACGCTAATATCGAAGACTCAAAGTTGAAATCTAAAAACCTTTCCAATTGAAATAGCCGATGAGTTACAAGTCCCGTCAAGGGGGGCACCTTCTCATAGTGGAGGTAAAAGGCCTAGATCTTCTAAACGCGATCGCTCGCCACGACGAGCAATCGGAAAAGAGATCGAAGTCCGCTCTTCGGAACGACACAACTCGAAGGAATATATCACGTATATGGTAAAGCAAATCATGAAAGATAACATGCCTCGCAATGACAATGAAAGAGAATGGGGCTTCTCCCCTAACAAAAATCCGTTCACAAAGAGGATTCGCAAGGCTGAATTCCCCAAAAAGTTTACTCATCCTATTTTGTCTCCGTACAACGGGACTTCTGATCCGAATCACTTCCTATACAAATACGAGTGACACATGAATGCAACCAAGACAGCGGATGAGATCAAATGTTTGTGCTTCCTTCTCTACTTAGAAGGTGTCGCATCGCTATGGTTCACAAGGTTGCCGCCTAAATCCGTCGACCTATTTGGTGATCTGATTCTGAAATTCAAGGAGCAGTTCAGGTTACAGGCTACCAAGGCTAAAGACGTTATTTCTCTTACATCAATGAAACAGAATCTGGGAGAATCCGTTAAAGCCTTCCTTAAGAGATTCCATAATGCTTTGGCCGAAGTAGGAAATCCCGAGCCTGCATGATCTTAATGTCTCTAATTGGCGCCATAGATGAGAAGAGCAAATTTGGTAAATGGATCAAAATAAAAGAGCCAATTACGCTTGACAAATTCTATAAAAAGGCCGAGGAGTACATGAAAGTCGACGCTAATCCCGTACCTCTTCAGATTATTGAAGCTAACCCGCTCCTTGAAGCTCCCAAAAATGCAGCTGCTCAGTGTAATCAGAAGAACACTCAGGGGCAGAAGCGCGCCAATGATGAAAACGACAATAAGGCTAATAAGAAGTCTCGCCTTTTCAACTCATCAGAGCTGACGTCTTTGAACGACACTCCTGAAAATATCTATCTTGCAACAAAGAATTCTAAGGAGTATGCGGAGCCAAATCCGATAAGGATGAGCGACAAAGCAACAAACTTGGGAAAGTTCTGCAGATTTCACAACCAGGCTGGTCATAACACTAATGAGTGCCGACACCCGAGAAACCTCATCGAGGAACTTACCAGGAAAAACAGGTTGCAACAATATGTGAAAAATCCGCAATCTTCAAATGCTGTACCAATTCCCCAGGGCCTGGGGGAAACAAGCAACGAAACTCTTGTTCAAACCATTCCAAGGCTGATCATCAACTAATAACCTTTGACGGTTCTCTAATTTCGATGGCTTAGGATAAGCAATCAACATCACCACTGCTTTATCTTCATGCCATATTTCCTGCTTTAGTTCATGCTTTACCTCATGTTTTACTTTCTGTTATATTCAAAACTTCTTGTAAACAATCTGTAATAATCTACAAGTGATGCACTGAACATTAGCTCTACGACTAAGAGCATATCTGTTTGAATGGATTTCTTGCTTGCAAAATTATATGTCAAATCAAAACTTTCTTAAAAGATGGTTTCATATTGCAGGCCATCTGTCGAGCGCTTGTTCTTGTAACATTGCGACCCTAACAACGCTGGTTCAAGAGCCAAACGTTGTAGATGTCAGCATGCACAAAAAATGTAAATAGGAAAAACACCGCCTTCAAAAGTGAATTGGAAAGTCGCAAAGATCCAAACAATGAGCAAGCGCCACGACAAACAAACAAGAGAGCTGCATCCGACAAAGGGATTGATGGCCGCCCCTTGAAACAATATAACAACCACTCAATCCATTTGCGTAACATCTGAAAGTCTCAGATATGAAGAATGTAATCCATTTTGCATGGCATCTGGAATCCCCAGATGTGAAGAATGATCAAACCACTTGCGTAGCATTTGAAATCTCAGATGTGAAGAGTGTCAATCCACTTGCGTAACATCTGAAATCTCAGATGTGAAGAGGTGCCAATTCATTCGCGTAGCATCTGAAAATCTCAGATGTGAAGAATGTAATACATTTGCGTAGCATCTGGAATCCCCAGTAGTGAAGAATGATCAAACCACTTGCGTAGCATCTGAAATCTCAGATGTGAAGAGTGCCAATACACTTGCGTAGCATATGAAATCTCAGATTTGAAGAGTGCCAATTCATTTGCGTAGCATCTGAAAATCTCAGATTTGAAGAATGTAATCTATCTGCGTAGCATCTGAAATACCAGATGTGAAGAATCAGAAACCAAGGTCCTCTCTGGGGGCACCCAATTGATCATCAGTATCAGGAAGCACCTGATCCGACAACGACAAATATTGGGGTTGTAACCAAAGTCCTCCCTGGGGGCACTCCTTCTGAATCTATCGACACTTGGATTAATCAATATAATTGGGTGACGAAAGTCTCCAATACCTGAATTAACGAAGCCGGATTACAGATGTAGTTCGAATTTAACCAGTTAACTTGCGTAGTGTCTGAAAATCTCAGATGCGACAAGTGTTGGATTTCAGCCCAACCAGGGGCATGAAATCCAAAGTACTTCCCATAATGAAGATTAACTATAACCTCTTAAACAGGGGCACGAATATCAAAGCCTCTCAAAGAAGAGACAGAAAATATATCATAAGTACATATTTCTCAGATGTGAAATATTGTATATCATCATATAAGTTATCAAAACGATAACGTTTGAAATCCATAGTCGGCTTTAGTCGATCTTAGGCGTTAACGCGAATCCGAATATCGTATTTGTGCAGATAATATTCAATGAGTTTTAAACCGTTGGGTAAAACAATCATGTACAGATACTTTATTCAATTCAAAGTAAAATTCGCTATATTTCATTATTTAGCTAATCCATTTATCGATATGGACGCTCGATGGTAAGTATAAGTCCAAAATCGCCAAGTGCTTGTTTTGATTACTGAACAGGTGACATGAGGTATACAAATTCAAAGCATGATCTGCCATAGCAAACAAAAAGTTATAACTGGATTTCAATGCAAAGTATATCAACAACAATGTTCAGTTCGAAGCCTGCATTTCTCGCAAACGAGAAATACAAGCTTCGAGGGGCAAATGTTAACCTCGTTGGTACAACGCAGTGTCATGGTTGAACACCCAGGGTCGAACACTGTGGCTTGAGCACCCTCAGAATGGTCGGTCGAGCACCACGGGTCGATCATGTATGGTTGCACTGCTTCGGAACGGTCGAGCAGTAATCTCACTAAATAAACGAGCGAAGTGATAAACATGTGTCACCATATAAAAGAAGACTGTACGTTGGGTCTCAAATAAAAAGTGTGACGTACCAGAATATAGCTCCATATATCGGTTCACATGTCGCATTCAACGAGGGAAGTTCGCTACAACACATATGAATCGATCTGAATAATACATAGAGCATGCGAATCATATGTGTGCCATGAACTGTATACGAAATATATGAATACAGTGCAAATTGGAAATAAAAGAGCTGCTACAAACAAGAGGCAATGACATTTTTGTTAATAACAAACCCATATAAGTTTGCATGGATACGTCACTACAAATGGGTCAGCGTTAACACCAAGGTTATTACGATGTCAAGTCGAGCCATTACCGTCTAGAAGACTAGTCGACAAATCGTCCGACTAGTCGTGACTAGTCGACAAATCTTTTATATACATATATTTATGTAGTTTTTAAAAATATCATTTAAAAATGTAATACGATTATTGTTCTAATAATTAAGCAATCATTATTCAATTGAAATAGGCTCAACTCGGTCCAAACATAAAAGAAATAGAATAAAAGTTGATTTGCACAATATAAAAATGACCCAGCCCAACCTAAAACAGTCCAACCCACAATTCCACTAAACCCTATCCGCAAAAAACACATCCTTTCTGGCAACGTAAGGTTAAAAAACAATGAAAGAGGGCAAAAGCAATTCAATTTCCACAGCAAACTCGGGGAAAAAATCAGATGAAGAAAAAAATGTTCGATCTGCGACGAGGTGGACGAGAAGCAATTAGGTTTTTTTTATCGATGTGCGATTTAGGGTTTTTATCGATCTGGTCTGTTATGCGACGAGGAGCATATTGGTTTTATCGAAGTCGATTTAGCTCGATTAAGGGTTTTCTGGGCTCGATTTAGGGTTTGTTGGGTCGGTTAAACCCAGTATCGTCGAAATGGAAAAGTCGATCATCGCCGAATCTTCTCGAGCGACCGGTCGACTAGTCGTCGACGTGATAACAATGGTTAACACATTACAATGCGTGGAGTTGGCACATTAGTATTTATGTTGGATCGGTCCTACCTCCTAAAGCAACTGGGTCGAGCAGACTAAGATACTAGGGTCGAGCAGACCGAACTCCTGGTCGAGCAGACAGTACAGGGTCGACATGCTTCAATGTCACGTGTTCGATCACTGATTCATTTATGGGTCGCCCATGCTGTTGAAGTCAAAACAACCTGGTCGGTCACATTAATATAATGTTGGTTGGTCCAGCGTTTAGATGGCAACGTGTGTGGATAGTAGACAACGTGGCAGCATCTATTTAGTATACGGGTTTGTACCATTTTGTTTGGAATTTACAGTGCCCCGATCTCTTTTTGGCATGAAACGTTTGCGTATAAACCTGAAAGCAATTTATAATACACGTGGATTTGAATGCTACCGGTAAATGATACAGCTCCAGTAAAAGAAGAACGGGCCAACATCGTATGACAGCCACGAGGAAGTGAAGTCAGTCTTGCATCTAAGTCTACGTCGGTCAGTGAAAATTATCTGGGTTGCGCATGGATTAATCTCTCCTTTTGGGTCGAACAGTTAAGAGGTTGGTGGCAAAACAGTAATATTTTAGGTCGGGCATACAGCTGTACGCAGCTGGCTCCAACCGTCCAGTGATATTTCTGTAAATACCCTTGTTCGACCCATACCCTTTTCACCATAATTACAGAACTGTTACTTGGTTCAAACTCCTATAAATACCTCATTTCACCACACTTCAAGGGACCGATTCCTCTACCCCGAAGGGCTGCCCAAATGATTTCTCCACCATTCTAAAACTCCATTAATGGTCGCCAAAGCTCTCTCCTTCTTCCTCCGACTACATGAAGATCAAATCACGTCCATTATCCACCCAAAATAGCTCTAACTCAATTCTAGTGCTCTCCAACCGCCTTTAATCTTCTCTAATGGTCTGGATCTAACACAAACTTCATCACAGAATCAAGGAAAAACATCTACACGCCAAAGTGATTGAAGATCTACAAGGTATCATTCACAATCCGCGAGATCTAATTCATTCCTCTACGAATTCAAGTGAGATCTAAAGCTAAAAGAGAGCGAAAATGGAGAATCATTGCAAAGAGAATGAGCAATTGATATAAATGAGATGTATGAAATGATGCTATATGTAATTTTCTCCATGATAATGAAGAACATTTCAAATTGGACGTAGATCTTCCCTAAGATCGAACCACTATAAAATCCCTTTGTCTTTTACTCGTTTTTTCCCGCTTTTTACTTGCATTTGCATTTGTGGCCCCATTTTCGTTTTTCATACCATTTGGTGAAGTGTGATTTCACACCTTTGGCGTTTGAACCATTTTTGATTCAAACAGTTAAGATGTATTATAATATTTTCAGTTATCATTTATGGTCAAAACAATATTTTCATATGTTGTTTGCATGTGCGAATGTGTGTTGAAATAATCAAAGTGGATATTTTTAATACCATGTAGATGTTAAAATAACAATATTTGATAAGAGAATATTCTCGTGTATTTAAATGTGCTGAATAATATGTTGATCTCCACTTGGAAATTCATGTAATATTTTCTCCAGGATATTTTATCAGAAACTCACTCAATGCATTATGCACTTTCCTTTTGTTCGCTGCTATAAAATGCATGTCCATCATAGAAGCACATAGTGTAAACGATTTATTATTGAAAGAAAATGATAATATATAATTAAGTAATTATATATCATGGTAGTATTATATGCGATAAACAAATGTTGTCAAACTAAATGTCTGTATCCAACAAAATGTCTATGTCAAGTTAAATTAAAATTACTGATATATCAAAATATTTAGAGTGAGATTTTCAGATATCACTTAATTTCGGAGTTTGTAAATGATATTTTTAAAATATCATTTATGTTAAGATGTATTATGATATTTTTAAATATCATTTACTGTTAAAATGATAATTTTATATGTTGTTTGCTTGTGCGCGTGTGTTGAAATAACCAAAGTGGATATTTTTAAATACCACTTAAATGTTTAATATAAATATTAATTTTGATATTTTTTAATACAATAAAATAAACAGTCACTTAAGGATGTATGGGACATTTTCACCAAATGAGCTAATTCTCCAACATTAGCGGATTGTTTCGGGATTGCAACCCGAATTGGTGACATCATGCCATTGTCATCATAGTCAACGACCTGCTATTAAGTCATTTTGATATTTTCAGTCATCACTTTTCACCCATGCGACGACAACATGCCACTGTCGTCATAGTCAATGATCTGCTATAAAGGCACTGTGGTTGTGTACGTCTTTGTGTTGATGTTTCTACATCTTTAGATGGATTGAGGTATCCAGCTATGCTATTGGGGTGGCATAGAGGTCGGGTGGACAGGTGGAGATATCCGCATTACCGGGAGTTGTGATTAAACTATAGTATACATGTTCGCGTATGTGCGCGTGCGTCTCTCTGTGTGTGTGAGACATAGGAATAAAGTGAAAATTCATGAAGTATATACCTCAATACTGGAGAGGAAGTTCTTAAGATCAGCATGTATCGGACAGGTATAGTGCATGTCCATTGTCCAGATACTGCAGCTTGTCTGGAATGGTGCAAGATAAGAAATAAAAATTCATATAAGAACATTATGATGTCTCAAATGAAGCTTTTCCATGTAAAACACACTCTTTATGTCATATTTGACAACTTTAATTTCTTAAACCATTATTTAGTATTAAATGCTGTACTTATCTATTTGGCATCTCTGTATTTAAGATTATCAAATTTATTGTCCATGTCTGTTTAATTTTGTATGCAATGAATATATCATTCGTAACCAAGAGTGCAAGGATAAATTTTGAAAACCACAGTCCAGTTATGGATGCACATATGAAGGCGGTACCAAATATTTCACTGTTTCAAAACATGGTAATAAAATTATCAGGGATTGTTGAACATATTGTGAAACAGCAGCACATCTTTTGAAAGTTTCAGTGCAATATTTAGCACTAGTAGTAAAAACACATCGATGTCAGCGATAAAATGATCTACCAAAATGCAGCAATACCGAAGGCAACAAAGCTTATGCAACTACTTCAAAATGTATATTGCTGTATGGTGTTGTTTCATTAGTCAATGGCACTGTGCGCGCGCACACATCATGTTTTCTCATTTTTTTCCTGGCATGAATTGTTAGATTTCAAAAGCCGACGATCTGCTCTAAATTATTACTGCAAGGTCAGATTTGGAAAAGTGCCTCTTTAACATAAAAATGTCAAATTTTTTACTTCACATAATTAATGCAAAGGGCATTTTAGAAATTATTAGGCTCAAAGGTAGATGGATATCAGAGATTCTACTAGTTTATATATTTTGTATTTCAGGTCACCAAAAATATTCAATACAAAAGCTAATGTGTGACTAGGCCTTTCAATGGTACGGGTTTTGACACGAATCTGCCTTATTAATGCAGTTACGGGTTTGACTCTAACTAACTGGACCTAACCTAAGTCCTACCCAGTTACTAATAGGATATTGTACGGTCTGGGCAGAACTTGTCCCGGTTTGAGATCGACCCGATTATTATTTTTATGTAGTATCAAAACGCGAATGTGTATATGATTTGCTTACCATTTTATTTGTTTACATATAGATGTTTTTGTTTACCATTTTGTTTGTATGTAGATGTTTTGCATATTATTATTGTAAACGTGGTCACATCGTCATCCATGTTGTATGTTAACATTGTCTATTTTTTTTTTCCTGAAAATTGCGAGTCTGAAGTATGATTTTAACATAAATGTTCTAAGTTTAGTATATGGATATTATCCAACAGGCTTGAGAATCTTGACGGATCAGGTTCAGGTATTGGTTCTGAAATATGCAACGATTTTAGGTCTAGCTTGGGTTTGATTATTGTAACTAGTCTCGGGTCCGGGTTTAAAGATACTTGGATTGAACCAGATCCATTGGCAGACCTTGGTATGACCAGTGACTGCATAAATGTCTAGAATGCAACTTATTGATCGTAATTTCCTTTATGCCCAAAAAATAAAACCAAAGCTCAAAATTCACATAAGCATACCAATTTACACTTATTAATTTTTTCTATGAAACACTAAAATTATGAACAAAATAAAACAAACTTAACTAAGTGGAATAAATACATGCACATGCATTACAAATGGTGGTCACAGTCTGACTTATTTGGTTGGATCTAGGCCCAACCCAACGGATTTAATTTTTACGTTTGATTGGATCCGGATCCAACTCGACAAGTTTAAGTTCTAAGCCGGTCGAGTTTTGTCGGGTCTAAATTTTATATTTTGAAACTTTGACCCGACCCAACCTAGGGTTTAGTTTTGGTCTGGTTGGATTGGATTGGATTGATTTCAGTTAGGTAATTACACCAAAAATGCACGTACTTTATGTTTTTGGTCGGTTCAGTTTGGACCAGGTTTGATCGGATCTGAATGATATTTTACGTCACCTGGTCCCAACCTACATCCACTGAGTTCTGGTTCAGTTCGGGTTGTGGTTCTTCATTTTAATTGCAAGCCCCAAGTTTGGAATAGCTACAAATGTTGAGCGATACAGAGAAAATGCTCAGCAACTTGGTAGTTTAGAAGCAGAAGTTCAATCTACGTCATGTTTATTCAGTGACTCCCTCCATGTTTTGGCCAATATCATCCAAATTTCAAATTACTTATTATGGGTTTTTATTTTCTAATCATAGGAGGTTAGTGTAAATTTCGAACCCAACACGGAATTGTATGCCAAAGAAAATACCTATGTTAATATGCTCTTACATCAATTACAGTTTTTAGCTTACATTTTCACATCTCTCTGTTGACATGTTTAAAATTTCAGAAGTATATTTTTACAAATGCAGCATTGTACAAAACTGGATTTTAAAATGTTTTAGCAAAATATTATAATCATGTGAACAAAGCTAGAAATCCTATAAATTAATTTTTTATTAAAGTAATACATAACAAATCGTGAGCTCACCATGGAAGTTAAAAACCGTTCCGAATTTTAACTTTGACATCACAACAAATAAATTTCCTATAGTAGAAAGAGATGATACAATCATATGTTATGTATAATTAAATATTACAGGTGATTGCACCTAAGTTGAATAGAAAGAATCAAAAGAGGTATTATACTAGTGTGTATCATGTGCATTGCACACATGCATATTGTTAAATAATAATATTTACATTTTAGTTATTGCTAAAATATATTTTATTATTCAATATACGATAAATATATCACGATATACTAAGCATAAATTAAAACGACATGCGAAGCTTAGACATAAGATTGAAGGTTTAATCCCCATGACTACATATCTTTATATAAATTATTGTCCTAACTCAAAAGATCGCAAATTAAATTGTTAATATTATATATGTAAATAATTCATGTTTTTTCTTAATGACTTGAATAATTTATGTTATTTGACACATATTTTTATACTTATGAGTGAATAAGTAACTTTACCATTTTGTTAATATGATTATCGCATATACATTGAATTGTCATTTTTTTTAAAAGGATTTATGAATGAATGAGCATTAAATAATTGAATTTATTTAGAAAATTTGAATTAATGATCAACATTTGTTAACCTGTTTTTACAAGGCCGTACACATGAGATTCAGATGTAAACTTTTTAATCATCAAGGCGGATAGACCAGGGTGATGGTTGGATAGGTTACAACTCAAGCACATATAAGGTTATAAGGCTATGGTTAAGCGGATAAGCTATGGAATTGGCTACGTATGGATTTAGACTCCGCATATACATCAAATCAGTACCCGTTCAGTCGTATGAGCACATGCATCAACTTCAACAAAGGACGATCAAGAACTCAACAATATTTGACATGGATGGAACACCCGTAGAGAAGGCAAATATAGGCGTAATTGAAGTATATAATTTCAGACTTGGAACTGGGACCATGAACGTAGATTGGATTGACCATGAGCGATCCCTAACCATGGAAGAGGAATCAAAACCGATCCATATACTGGGATCCGTACCAATCCGAGTACTGTAGGTGCAACGGAGATGGATCTTAAGGCAAATCTAACACTAGAGAGGGGTGAATAGTGTTTGTGGAATTTATATGAATCTATTTGAACTACTTTAGTTATATGTACGTAGACAAAAACAATCACAGATTTATCACAGAAATCATAGAAAATAGAACAGAATCGAAAGCAATAAAAAACAGTAAAGTAAAGGGAAGAACATACCAAATTTTATACTGGTTCAGGGTTATCCTATATCCAGTCTTGCACCAAAGTCTGTACGAATTTTTATTATCTTCAAATTTTTTTTACACTCTTTGATTTTAAGGCTACAAGGAGACTCCCTCTAGAATTCGCCTATAGGCACGATGGTCTTGTATTTCCGAAATAACTAGATGCACCCAATTGCTTTTCTGATACAATTAGACCCAACTTGACTTATGGGCTAATAGGTCACACCCTTTAGAGTATATTTGAAAGGATTTTACAATGAAATGCATACTTAGTGTTGTGATCTTGATTACAACAGCCATATAACTCTGATTTGCACTCTGTTCTTGAGAGATTATGGAGAGGATGATAGAGAATTAAAAGTTAAGTAGAAACGGTTTGATTTACTTGAGAATTTGGCAGAGTATAAGTAGAATTTGGTTAATAATTAATGCAGAAGAGAAGATGGAAGAAGAAGATATGATTGAAAATTCATTAGAAAACCATCTGTATTTATAGAGGAATAACGATCATGTCCATTCGCGAAATGATATGACGAATAAACACTTATTTTGAAAATTGAAAATAACGGGCACTATGTCAACAACCTCAAAGATGATATGTCGACAATAGACATACTTATGTATTATAATAAAAAAAACTTATTTTTCAAATTTATTTGAAAATCTAAAATTATACGATTAAACCTTAAACTTTTAGAAACTATTATACATAGTAAGAGATAATTTTAAACATAAAAACACTTAAGAAAATTTATTAAAATAAATTTTTAAATAATTTAAACTTGAATATATATTATATAATTAAAATCAATATATAAAGTAATTTTAAATCTAAAACTAAATACTTAAAACAATAAGGATTAAAATAGTTATATATAGCTCAAATAATAAAATGTATTAAATTATAATTAAGTACATGTAATCAGAAATTTGAAATCCTATGTAATCAAAAATCAAAATATAATATCAAATATAATCAAAAATAGATATAATATCACATATAAATATTAAAATAGATATAAATATAATTGAAATTGTATAAATTTGAAACTTTAAAACATAAAATATCAAACTTTAAATCTAAAAAATAAATATAGAATATATACTTTGAAAACTTTATTTTTGAAAAACATCTGAAATTTATTTGAAAAACATTTGAAAAAGATCATACGAGTGCAAACGAGTTTTAACATATATAACTAAGATTCCAGTATGTCTTCATTATTTTTGACTCTTGATAACTCACGAGTCTTGATTTATATCATAAGCCTTGATAAGCATCACGAACAATCTTTTTACTGTACAGTCTTGAATATCAACGTCTATTATAAAGCCTGTACTATATACTGTATATATAATTATTAGCAACAACTGTTAAAATGATCGTAAATAACCGTAAATATATTTTATACCAATACCTGTTGTACCTGTTATATTTGTTGTTTTATCATCAAAACATCATTGCACTAACAATCTCCCGCTTTTTGATGATGATCTTTGTATAAAATATATTTTCTAATCCCCCCTTACTCCAACACCATATTTTATTTCTTCCTTTTTGTCGTCCATCAAAATCTCAAATACAAGTAATATTAATTCCAAGTAGTAACTCTCCCTTATTCTGATCACTCCCTCTTAGTTAGTATTTTATTTTATTTCACCTCTTTTGTTATCATTCAAAACCACTATTCTCAAAAACACCTTTGATTATCTCTAATCAAAATTTGAACTCCCTCTGACTCAAATACTAGTCATAAATTCTGACTTGACTCAATTATCGTTTCAACTATAGACTCGATTCAATTACTAGCTTCTCCTAACATATTACATCATAATACTATTGGACTTGGAACATATCTAAGTGTTATAGTTTAAACATTTCGATCCAATACAAACAAGTATTAAATTCTATTAAAACAAACACGTTATATATATTTGAAACATCCATTACAACCAAACTTAAACTTATAAACCAATTCAAGTTATATATATAATCAATCAATTTTAAGTCAAACCAATCCAAACTAGTTTATACATTCAAATCAATGAATTCAAATCATACAATATTAAATTTAACTTATTTATACACATATTTAAATATTTCTAGGAACTTCAACCCATCTATCTTTATCGAATATTATATTTGCTTTAATGATATCTCATTCTTTGTCATCTTTGTTAAAAGTGCATTCTGGGTTGTGATTTGGATCGTCTTTGGTTAGGAAGGACATCATCCATCGAAGAGCATCGAAATGTTTTTTTGGGTCCTTGATCATCTGCATTTGGTTTAATTCTAAATGCCTTTGATTTTAAAGGATGAATTAGAGAATATTTTTGAAAGATTCAAGAGTTGTTTCTACGTTTTTGGCTAAACTACGGGTCGGATTATCCATAATTCTTGTTTTTTGATAAGAGAATGAATAAGGAAGAGAATTATGAATTTTTGATTCGAAATTCTGAGTTGAAAAACTGCTGCTATTTACAAAGGAATAATGGTCACGTCCATTCGCGATATGATATGGCAAATAGACACTTCTTTTGAAAATTGAAATTTTAAAATAACAGACACTATATCGACAATCCCAAAGATGATATGTCGACATACTTCTGTATTATAATAAAAAAAATCTCAAATTGTTTTGAAAAATTAAAACTATATGATTAAACATGAAACTTTTAGAAACTATTATACACAGTAAGAAATAGTTTTAAACATACAAATACTTAAGAAATTTTGTTTAGATAATTTTTGAAGTAATTTAAACTTAAATATATATATACTATATAGTTAAAACCAATATATAAAGTAATTTTAAATCTAAAACTAAATACTTAAAACAATAAGGATTAAAAGAGTAATATATAATTCATATAATAAAATGTATTAAACTATAAAGTATATGTAATAGAAAATCAAAGTATAACATCAAATATAATCAAAAATAGGTATAATATAAAGTATAAATATTAAAAAATATATAAATATAATTGAAATTGAATAGCTTTGAAACTAAACATATCTAATTAAGACTCTAGTGTATGTCTTCATTATTCTTGAGCTCTTAAACTCTTAATAACTCACGAGTCTTGATTTATATCATCAATCTTGATCAGTCCCACAGACAATCTTGTTATTGTACAGTCTTGAATATCAACATTTGTTATAAAGCTTGTACTATATACTCTGTGTGTGTGTGTGTGTGTGTGTGTATATATATAAATTTTAGTAATAACTGTTAATATAATCGTAAATAACTGCAGATATATTTTATACCAATACCAGTTATACCTATTGTTGTGATCATCAAAACATCCTTGCACTAACATGTACTATTGTGAGGTATGATCGAATTAGATTGGAGAATGTTGGTGTTCATGTAGCTAAGTCTAAAAATGATGGTTGAAGTTATCCCTGAATAACAACAACGAGTTTGCGGACATGATCTGATGAGTTATGCGAGCATGTTTAGTGAATCGAGATTCAGAAGATGTATCAAGGAGCGCTTTCACTCCAAACATCGGGAATGTTATGAATCCTCCGGAATTCAAGATACATGTAATGGAAATACGTAATGGCAGGACTGATCCTATCGTACATATGTCGAGGTACATGGGACATTTGGAAATACTGAAGACATCTAAAGGAGTTACGGTGAAGTATTTTCTCCTCTACTTAACAGACGTAGCTGCATTATGATTCAGGCAATTGAGGAATAAATCTATCAGCACAGGACGAGGCTGTTTGATAGATCTACGGGACAATTTCGGGGTCACATCGTGGGACCGAAGAATGTTATGGCACTGACATCGATAAAGCAATGGAATAGAGAATCCTTGAAAAAACTTCTTATCCAGTTTCAATGTGGCAGTGGCTTTGATCGGACAACCAAATATGCAGATGGTTTTGGCGGCAGTAGTATCTAAAGTGGCTGATAATACATAGTTCAAAATATCATTGGAACAAGGTCCGCCAAGAGATCTCAGGGAATTTGACCATGAAGCAAAGAGATTGCTACGACAGGAAGATGCAAAAGCGGACATAAAGGAATTAGAGGTAAATGCGATCAAGGGTGGAGGACCGTCCGGATTAGGTTCAAGAAAAGCGTAAAACTGATGATAGTTATGGTGGATTTAAAAGACATGAGAGAACTGAAGTTACCATCTTATACAGATATAAATACAACCTTGGATCATATATATATATATATATATATATGTATATGGAAATATGGGTCGCTTACCAAAGGTTGGTCAGAGAGATCCCATCGAGCAGCAACGAATTTGGAAAGCACTGCATATCATGTGATTTGAATGGGCAAGCATTTGAAGGATATGAATGAGGAACGCGTGTGGAATGGACAACTGACTCAACATGTAAGGTATCAGACTGCAGTGACATAACAGAAGCAGCCGTCAACTACGCAAAATCAGAATGCGGCTAGCTTAATGGCAGGAATCATCATGAACTGAATTTTAATAATAAATTCGCATAATAAAACAGTTAAATCACCAACGTATCTACGAGATCAGAATTTAATCCCTAGGTATGCTTTGAGAGGCAATGAACCATTGTTTTCTTGAATATACCGAAATCTTGGTTTTGAAAATGTAATAAAACGCATGGATTTGAAGAATTGATTTTTTTTAATATTTTAATAATTCAATGGTCGTCGAGTGTGAAGTACGTTTGGCAATGGATAGGCCGTTACACTAAGATATAGGGAGATCGCTTATTTAGGTCGTTAGGTATGCACTGTCTGGCAAGGGGTAAGCTGCTCCATTATGACACGATGAAGTGGCTTACTCATGTCACCAAGTGTGGACTATGTTTGGTAAAGGGTGGGCCGCCTTGTCAAAACAAGACGAAATCGTCTATTCAGGTTGTCAGTATGGACTATGCTCGGTAAAGGTCCAAAGGGACCAAGATCATTAGGATGGACTATGCTTGGCAAGAAATGAGCCGCTTCATCGAGACACGGTAGTGTTGTTTATTCGGTTGTCTGGTATGCACCATGCTGACAAAGGCCCGAAGAGGCCACAATTACTGAGATTCAAACGGGCCCACCACACAGACCACACATATTTTGGTGATGGTTCACCAATCGATTGGTGCCGATCTGACCCCTATAAGGATCGGTGCCGATCCGATAACCAAATATGTGTGGTCTGGACGATTGGGAAGAAAGAATTTTGGGCATAACAAAAGCAATTCATAGTTAACAATTTTTTAAACTGAGGGGGCAGCAAGCGATGGAAAGACAATAAATGGAGACAGGATATAGAATATAAAGAAGAGAGAAGGGAAGTAAGTCAGTAACTCAATTACGTCGACTGTTGCTGTTCACACACACACACTGTGAATCAGCGTCAGTTTTGACTTCCTGGTTGACAGAAGAAACAAACTGAGAAACTGGCTGAGGATGAAACTGAAAGGAAAAAAAAAAGATCATGTTTACCACCAAAAGGCAAATATACCCATACTTTATGCCAATTTAGTAAACTGGAAATAAGGCATTCTTGGAAACTCGGAAAAGGCTTCGCTTTGACTTGTTTCATCAAGGTTTTGCTTTACAATAAAAAATGTAAGTTTGCTCATTGTATATATTTTATTTTATTCAAATTTAACTGAAATCATTTGCATAAATTTTAGTAATAAAAAGAATAGAATTGAAGTTTATTTTTGATTGCACAGTAATTTATATTAAAACATTATTTATGAAATATGTACATTCATTCAGTTTTCAATTTTTATTTTTTAAAATGACTGCGTTTGGCTTACATGTACAATTTTACTTAAAATTGTATGCTTATTTTAGGTAAAATGCTTTGTGAATTAGAAACTAATTATTTATCAGTATGTAAAAATGGTATTCAATTTATCTAGAACATTATAGTAAAAAAATTGAATAATACCAAGTGCAGTGCTGATAATTCCATGAAAGGTTGAAGTATAAATATAATGGAGTAAAGGATATTAGAAGGGATAAATTTAACGTTTCAAGAAAGGAGAATCATATATATTACATCATATGAAAATGTGTTTCCTTTGTTAACGGTATAGATGATTCTTTGCTTGTTCCCCTTCTACTAGTACTAATGCAATTCCATCTTTTCTATTTCCTCAGAAGAACAATTCAAACATTTACAGACATTCAATGTTATATTTTTTGATATGATTGGCCTTAGCTGAGGCGAAACAACATCTATTTTAATGCTTATCTTGCCCTTTTCCCTTGCATTAGCATAGATGCCCAAAAAAAGTTCTGTGTGATCTGTAATAGATGGTCATATATCACCGGGCTCATCTTAACAGAGCCAACATCATCATTAATGATTTATACTGTCTCCCTCTTGTCTAGAACGGTACCCAAGTAGATCCGTAAAGGCTGTGCTACTATTGGTTGTTTACGTAGTTAATGCATTTTTTTTTTAAATGAAAATCTTCACTGGGTGAAACTTATGCTGTTATGGTTGATGGTTTACCCACTTTGATAACTCATTATGAAAAACCATGAAGACATCATAACCTAGCTAAATGGCATAAGAACCTTGCTTAAATTTATACATTTGTGCTCTACGTATTATGTTTGAGGATTCATCCCACGTGCATACAACTTACCATTATGTATTTCAGGGCCCTTTTCATGTATACTTTTATGGTTAGCAGGCTAATTTGTTTGAGGTGATGTAGGGATAATAGGTTGATTTCCCATGTCATTAATATTTATAGTTGCATACAACAAATTTGGTTCTGTAGATGCAACGTAAATACCAATCGCCTTTTATGATTTTCCATTAAGTATAAGGTCCCTGATCATATGTGACATTTGATATCCACATGGCTCGTACTTTTTTGTGATACATGCTGCAAAAGGGGTGAGTCTGTATCGTGCATACACAATAACCTTGTTGCAATTACTAAAATCCAGTATAAATCGTTCACAACTTGATTTTATATTACGAATTTCGTGAAAATCATATTAAAGTAGTGCTACTGCTATCTCATAGTACTGAGGAGTAATGGTTTATTGCTCTAGTTTTGCGCTGATGAAAAGAATGAGAGGGTCTTAAAACCGTTGCTCAAATATTAGACTACAACGAGATATATGTAAACGGTAACTTCTCCAAGAGTAGGTACACGAACACAAACACCAACACCAGAGCTATCGGAGGAAATCTTATTTGTGAAGGCATTGAGAAACTTCGTTTAGAATACTATCTCGTATTCTTTACCAACTGTACTCATGTCTCTCTGAGGAGTTTGAGAATCTGAAATGTTCCATATGGTAATATGTCCTAGTCACGTCATTGAATATATTCTTCTTGCTACGTAGGTTCACACAGGGTGGTTTCGGACGTTTGTGTGGCACTGAGATTCTTCATTCAGGATATTGGATATTGATGTTTCTTTTTCCTTCCTTTTTTTAATGACTTAAGTCCATGATGAAGTTAATCACTAGTATCTGTCTATATTGAATTTAAGAATCTTTGGACTAGGATGGTGATAGTGCGTCCTAGTTATGCCACTACATCGAGTTTGAGCATCTTTGAACTAGGAAAATGTTAGTGCATCCTATTCTGCCGTAAATAGTCACCATAGTTCTAAATGAGCGGTTAATGTCCTAAAGTTCAGACTGAAATGTAATTTTATCAATATTATGAACATCACTGCGATAAAGAAAAGTTCAGTCTACTAAACTGTTTGTTTCAGTTTGCATTGTCCCGGGGGGGGGGGGGGGGGGGTTGCGAATGAAATTTCATTATACTGAAGCAGGTTACTTAACTGTTAGCATTCTTGGTACATTGTAGCAAAAGTAAAACATTACATCAGGAAAATGAGATTTGGAAAATCGATTCTGTTTAATCTTACTAGTTTCAAATTTACCTTTTCAAATGAATCTCACGTTAGTATTACAGGTCAAATAATTGATGCATCAAGATCTTCATATCCAGGTCAAAGACCAGATGGAAAACTAGGCATAGAGAAGCAAGCAGTTAAAGACCCAAGAGCTCCATCCCATGAAGCTGACATGGAGGTGGGTTATGAAGACAATGCTGTTCTCCCACAAACTTTTGAAAGTCTTGAACAGAAGTTTATTCAAGATATTATTGAGTTGACCAAGGAACTTGAAGACGCAGAGGACAAAGAAAATGCAAGGCATAGAGAGGTCAGTTCCCTAGAATGTTCTTGCACAATTATTCCTTTATACAATTGCAGTATAAAAAGAAAATAGAAAAGAGAAGCATCACCTGATAGAAATCTGTCATCTTAAGCAGTCTTTGCTTCGCGAACTGTTCTTTGCTTTCTTTAGGATTATTACTCAACTTGTTTTTATTAATTGGCTTGCAGAGATTGATGGAAATAAACACAAAATATCAAGAGAAGCTGGTGGCATTGAGAGCTAGGCAAGCAAACAAAAGAGAAGAGGTCCTCCGAATAGAATCGCAGGCAAGACATAATGAATACCAAAAACTGCAGCAGCAGCAGCAGCAGGCACATATGGTTGGTTATCAAAGCAATGTGCGGCCTTCTGAGCCTCATGGATATGGTCCGCGAGGTGGGCCAATTAGCAGTGGATACAGTGCTGCTTCAGGCAGCGAGTTAGAATCTGCATATGGAGATCAACCCAGGAATCGTGGGTATCAGCAGCCTCGTGGTCCGTATCCTGGCGGCAGGGCTTACAATTCTGATGGTCGATATTTTTGAAGGAAAAAAAAATAGCTTGCCAATCTTGAGTTTCTTGTATGATCGGTGTATCTTGTTTGCTTTTGTTTTCTTCATACAGGCTTTTGCATATTGTTTGGCTCACTTGTATTATGAGGCTTTGTGGAGAAAGCTTTGCTTTGCATGTTTCTGCGTCTATTGCATGTAAAGGCTGCTTACGTTTTTCTTAAGCTTTGCACAGGTTAAGAAGCTGGATCTGCCTCGTTTTTTTGACCAATAATTTATTGCGCTAGGTACTAATTTAAACTAGGATGTAGCCCGTAAGTAACGGTGGTGTTAGCTGTCAAAGTTTTGGTACGAATTTTTCATATCTTTGCTTGGGGAAGAACTGACGTGCCATTGAACAGCGTTTGCGGGTGAACTGACAATTTTAACAAAGTAGATATCATTTATAGTTGGATCTATCAAAACTTACCCAGTGTACTGAACTCATTTCCCCAAACCATTTATCTTTTTTACGATCCTGTTGGGTCAATTATTTATGAATTTTTATTAAATGAATCCTTAAAGAGTTGATCACTTTTTTGAAGGGTTATAAATGGATGATCTATTTAGTCATTTAACTCCTTACATACGAAGTTGTTACTTTTTTGTTTAAATTGTAGCAACTTTTCATATTGTCACGAAACCGGACGAGCTTTCGATCGATGAAATTCCACCTAAGTTTTCAAAAATTCTAAATTTAAAATTCTAAAAAATTTAATTTTCAATTTTTAAATCTTCAAAATTTCGTATTTTAAAGTTTCAAATTATCATTTTTATAAATTTCAAATTTCAAAATTTTCAAATTCAAATTTTCATAAATTTTCAAGATTCAAATTTTAAATATCAAAATTCAAAGTTTTAAAATTTCAAATTTCAAATTTTCAAGTTAAGATCTAAATTTTTAAATATCAAAATTTCAACTTCAAATTTTTGCAATTTAAAATTTAAAATTTGAATTTGTTTTTTTCAATTTTTAAACGAATGTTATAATTCATCATGGTGACTAATGGTTGTATTTGAAAAATAACAGAATATGGGTAACTCACATAATATGCGAGACGGATAAGGTAAATCTTTATGTTAAATGGGTCAAAGTAAATGGATTGGATCAAATTTTGCTGGACCCTCGTACAATCCTACGTGACCCATTTGACACCCCTAAGTCTTGGAAAACAAATATTTGGTGAGAAGTTGAAAACAGATATAGCCGATACATTAAAGGAAACAAAGTGAATGATTACAAATCAATTTGATATACCACTGCAACAGCGAAGGCTATTATTTCAAAATACATCAGAGGCTTTCCTCGCAGATGTTCAGTAACTGAAGCAAGCTTAGACCCTCTCAATGTTGGCAATTTCTTATATTTCACATGCTTTCGGTAAACTACAACTGTTATGAGAGAGTACATTGGTTTCATATTCCTCCTCTTACCTAGAAAGTTGGGACCATCAATTTCTTCAGCAAAGTTATAATACACATCTTTTCAATGAAACTAACAGTTCACATTTAAGATAATAATAAGTCCGGTAGTACAATCCATAATATTGTAATATGAAGCTGAAATTTATAACTTACAATTTGAACAAAGAAGTTAACATGAAGCAGCAGGTTATTAGTAATATCAACAAAGCTACGTTAACCAACACCGCTCCTATTTTTCAACATATAAACAACAATATGATTGACCAGATGAATTTGCATCCTAACTATCTCAGTAATTGCAATTTCCTCTTTTACTTATGATACTTCTAGTAGTATAGGTTAATGATCCACACGAATGATAACAGGAATATAAGGGTTGGTTTTAATTGCTGAAAACATTACTCAACTCTGGCAATATCCAGCAATCAAAGGTGCAAGTACAGAAATGCATCCAATGTATAAATATTCCACTAAGTGCTCTAGATGGATGCCAAAGATGAATGTGAAAAAGTGGCGCAAATTAAATTTAATCCAAGTAAACAATTTAGGTGATTAGTGATATTTTTCAAACATAGCCACATAAGGTATGAATATGACTGCCATGATTATTTTTACCACAGCAAACCAATCAATATGAATCATGCATAGACAATTTTATCAACACTGATTCATTAATGACTTATTACAACTGATTCTATATTGCATAATGCTTGTACGCCTGAAATATAATTTGTCACTTTCTGCAAAAGTGATGTTAACCATAGGAGCTGTACTGACCCTCGTTTCATCTACTTAAATTCAAATCCATTTAATTTAACATACATTTTTGTTAAGATTTATGATATTACATTACATGTCCATTGATGCCGACTCTGCATGTGTTATTATGGATGTTACTTTGTAGTGGAGAAGACAGTTCACGAATCATAGCTTGAAGGAGGAAGATATGAAAAATCAGAGAGAGGAAGAGCTGATGGCACAACTAAAACACCTGATCAATCAGGTCAGACGTGTGGTCGCTGGACTTGTAATATCCAGTGACCAAGGTTAGATGTTTAACCAAGTTGGTTAGAGATCAAGTCACTAGAAATGAAAATTCCAGTGACCTTGCTCAGATGTTTGGCCACCTCATCAGACGCTTGAGCCGGATATTCTTAGTTTTGATTGATTATTTTTTTCCAGAATATATTTGTGATATTTCTAAGGGCAATTTGAGTATTTGTCTATGTTTTCTATTCTCCTATATAAGTTGCTTTCATAATTGGAACAATGGATGGGGATTAAAGCTCTTAATTAGTTAATCGAGGGTTATCCATTGTTCTTCATGGTTCTTCTTCTCTAACAATATTAGTGTTCAGATATATTTTCTTTCTCAATTAGGTTATTGATTCAATTATAATTTGTTTATTTTTGGCTCGTTCCAATAAGTATAAACAAAATTTATTTTTGGTGAATCAATCAAGAGGATTGTTGGGTGAAATATCTTGTATTTATGTTTTGATTGCATTTCCATCTTATTTTCAATCTAAGTTACCTCTTTATGATTTGGATAACTAAGATCATGGTATAAATGCTTCCGCAAAAGTCATAAATTTCCACAACAGTTGGTATTGGAGCAGCACATCACAAAGCATAGAGTAATTTTTGGTTTGAATTTTTTTCGATGTCGGATATGATTTCGTTTTCGTAGATGGTTGTTTTTTATGGAAGAGTTTGGGGATTTGAAAGCTAAGACGGAGGATGTTCATTACCTCAATGATCTTCATGATCCGACTGGTGGAGATGGGAAGAAGTCCTCTGATGTAGATGATGGAAATGGAAGAAGATGGATAAGAAGACAATTTCTTTGATTCACCAATACCTTGACGATTCGGTTTTCCATCATGTGGCTATCTATGAACCATGAAGGATTTGTGGGACAAGTTAGTATCCTTGTATGAGTCAAGAAGTGCTACAAGTAAGGCTTTTCTGATTCAAAAATTGGTACAATTGAGATTATATGAAGATATGTCTGTTGCCAGAACATTTGAATCCATTTCAAGTTGTCATAAATCAATTAACAAATTTAAAGGTCAATTTTGATAATGAGTTATAGGCTCTTTTGTTGATGAGTTCCCTTTCAGTAAGTTTGAAAACTTTGGTTGTTTCATTAAGTAATTTCAATGCTAATGGAGCCATCTCTCTGAAAATTGTACAAAGCAGCCTTTTGAATAAAGAGCTTAGGAGAAAAAGGTCGGGTTTGATTTTAGTTTAAACTAAGGCTATGGTGGCAAAGGACTCGAAGTAGGATACAATGTTGAAGAAGAAAAAGCTAACGGTAAAGACATTATTGTCTGTCGTTATTGTATAAGAAAGGCCACATACACAACAAATGTCGCGCTTATAAAAGAGACCAAAAGAAGGCTACACAAGGTAATAGTGGTGATGATGCACAGGTAGTTTTTGCTGAAGGTACCAATGGTGATGCTTCTTATGATGTACTCGTTAGTGAAGAAAAGCCTTGAAAGATGGATTCTTAAGTCAGTTTTCACATTTATAGTGATATGAATAGTTTTTCCTGTTATGAGAAGAATGACGACATAATTAGGATGACCAATGGAGTAGAGATGCCAATTTGTGGTACTGAATCTATCCGCTTTCGTATGCATGATGATGTGGTAAGGGAAGTCTATGGAGTCAGATGTGTACACACCTTGTTCGCATATTCTTATTTCTCTCGATCAGTTGAATTGTCGTGGTTGCACTTATAAGACTCAAGATGGAATTTTGAGAGTGAAAAAAGATGGTCACGTAAAGATGAGAGAAGTATTGGAAAAAAGAAATCTTTATAGATTGGTTGGTTCTATATTCGACTGTGGAAAGCGAGTGACGGTTGAAAGACTTAGTCCACAGCAGGGTGGAGAGGTTAACGTGGTCACTACTTACAATTCTAGCATTGAGAATCATGATTTAGACATGGGTCTTCATGTTGATGATGCTCGAGGATCCAGGATGATCAAGTTATAGGCTCTTCGGTCAAGTGATGGACGAGTGTCGAGTTGCAAAAAATAAGATGCAAGTCTATGTGGTAATGCAAACGCTTTTGAGACCGGTTTTGTATAGTGCACCTCATGAGGGAGATACATTACTTGTTGGTGGTGGTTGAGGTTTGTAATTTAGCCTGAAGCTATTGATGACTTGTTTGCTGATTGTTGGAATGCTTATGTGATTTCATATTAAGGTGAAGTGTTAAGATTTATGATATTACATCACATGTCTATTGAAGCCAACTCTATATATATTAGTTATGGGTGTAACTTTGTAGCAGAGAAGACGGTTCGTGAATCGGAGATTAAAGGAGGAAGATCTGACAAATCAAAGGGAGAAGGAGCTGATGACGTTTGGTCACTGGATCTGGAAAATCAAGTGACCCACATTAGACGTCTGACACAGTTGGTCATTAGAAATGATAATTCCAATTACCTTAGCTAGCTAGACATGTGGCCACCTGGTCAGACGTATGAGCCGGATATTCCTGGTTTGAGTTTTTCCAGAATATATTTATGATATTTCCAAGGGGAAATTTGGGTACTTGCATATATTTTCTGTTCTCCTACATAAGTTGGTTTCAGAATTGGATCAATAGATGGGGATTAAGGCACTTAATTAGTTGAGCAAGGGTTAGTCGTCATTCTTCATGATTCTTCTTCTCCAACAATGTTAGTTATCTAGATATTACTTCCCTTTCTCAATTAGGTTATTAATTCAATTGTAATTTGATTATTTTTGGGTCGTTCCAGTAAGTGTAAACAAAACTTATTTTTGATGAATCAATAAAGAGGGCGGTTGGGTGAAAATATCTTGTGTCTATGTTTTGAGTGCATTTCCATCTTGTTTTCAATCGAAGTTATCTCTTTGCAGTGACTAAGATTCTGGTATAAATGACAACCGTCTAGCGAGGCAGTCGGGATGGTTATTATAAATGTTTGTCACTATGCTCCATAACCCTTCATGGCTTAGACACCCACCTATTTGCAGTATTAAATCATGCATGTGATCAACTTCAATATATGCTTTCATGAGAACATGTAACTCCAAAGAAGAAATATTAATGGTCGATATTTTTATTCAGTAAGTTATGCTTATAATTGCAGAAGAAGATGAACATTTATAAGCTTTAAAAATCCAAAATTTAAAAAGTTTCAACTGCAATACATGTTGTTGCTAGTCGCATTTTCCAGTCGCATTCGGTGTCAGGAGAATTTATGTAGCCACATTGCGTAAAGAAAGTTCGTATTCAGTGTAAGAAAAATTTATGGAGCCACCTTAGTGGCTACAGTGCCCAGTCGTATTCACTGTCTGAATACTTTTTGTAAAGAAAGTCACTGATAGGTTGCATTCGATGACTGTAGCTAACGTTACACGGTATTCTTTGCACCTACCAGCATTCACTCATTTTTCAAACGAACCATTGAGTATTCTTTTGTCGGCATTCACTCATAAATACCAGCAAATGTGAGATAAATTGATTTGCAAATTTATCTCAACTCATAGAATTTCCAATTTCATATTCATCCTCATATGATTACACCGACATTCTATCAAATCCTAATCCATCTTCACCTAGAGAACCGATTGAATGGTACATTGAAATGGACGAGCGACATGACGAGAAATTACGACAAAGAGAGCTTGATGAGGGGATACATCAACTGCAAATTGACCATTAGCAAGAACAGCAATTCCTTCAACGTACCCAAAGTTCACAAGTTGTAACTCCTCCTGCCCAAAATGCGGTTGAACTGGATGAGGTACAATCTGCAAATATTATGTGTTTTTGTGTTTTCGAAGCACCACTACTAGTCGTTTGACATGGAAACGATGTTGATCATAGATATTATCGTTGTCCAGTGCGTCCAAATGGATGCTAATTTGGACAGTGGGTAGGCGATTATTTTCCTTCCAAGGCTATTACATATGCTTTGGAATTGGAAGAAGAAATCGGGAAGTACGTAATCAAGTCAATGATCTTAGTCAGGAAAATTATAGACTTCAAAATGGTTTAAATTAGAAGTTTTTGTATTTTATGTTATGTTAGTCAAAATTGGTTACTCATTCCATTCCTCTCCCATCCCCAGTTCTTCTTTAATTGTGTTACCAGTTCACTAGGGATAGTTATCGAGTTGCCTATGGAGTAAGGTTTGGTCTGTAATAAGTGCTTTAGTATACCTATCTATCATTAGTAGAAAGACTTTTGAAAATGTTCCCCCGCTGCTCAATTTTTCAGCTACAATGAATTGCTACTATTGAGCTTATTCTCAGGACAGTCATATAAAAGCACGAAATTTAATAGGTTGTCGACAGAATTGTGGAAAACACGGAACTTTTAGATCACATTCCAGGCTTTCCAGAACATCCAAAATAATCAAATTCTGATAAGAAACGAAAAGGTTATGCACAAATTCATTTCAGGTCTTAGCTGGTTCTTTGTGCTATCATTTGAGATAATCAGTTGAATCTTTATGCTTATCACCATTGTATCTCCACGATTATTGTCCTTTCATGATGTATGCATGTCAAAAATGTAATTCGGTTTATCGATTCACTAGTAGATCTAGCTATTTAGCCATTTTTTGTAGAAAACACACATGATTAACAACACAGTAACGTAGTATGAAGTACCAACATGAAATTGTTAACTGGCCTTTTGGTCCGGTTCCCAAAAGTACACCAGGCACGCTCGACTCAACACATCACGTGACACCAAAGCCCGAATTGTCGCCAAAACACAAGAGATTCGAGACCAAGAGAAGTCGCGCAAGCGCAAGCCTTACAACTCCACAAAGAAGTGCACTCAGCACATTTCGTATCCCACTAAACATGTATTTCAAACCCCTCAAAAATATACATATTTCGGATCCCTCACTCAGGGAATTTCAAACCCCTCACAATGAATTTTGAATACCTCTACTTTGTATCAAAAATCTCGATTTTCTTAGCCTCACTCGAAATATCTCAAACTTATCCCTAGGGATACGAGTTTGTATCCCTTAGGGGACACGAAAGACTCGTATCCTCTAGGGATATGAATTTCATATCCCCTAGGGGATAAGAAATTATCGTACCCCCTAGGAATACGAGATAACTCATGTCCCTCCAAGGATACATTATTTCGTATCCCCTTAGTGACATATTATTTCATATCCCAAGGGATACAAATTTCATATCCCTTCAGATACGAAATTCGTATCCCCAAGGGGGATATGTAATTACCTATGCACCAAAGAGGGAAGTCGAAATTCTGGATGTGGTCTCCAGGAATACGAAATCCTGCTGTGTGGTCCCCAAATCCTACCTACTCCCACCTAACCCTTCAACTATAGATACCCCTAAGCTTGGCCTTCAAAAGGGGCGGATTTTTGATGATTTGACATCTCTTAGAGCTCCAAGAACTCATTAATGGTAGCCTACTTTTGAGGAAGAAGAAGCTCAAACTACTTTTTCCCAAGATTCTACATATGACAAATATGACTCAAAAATACATGAATGGACTTGTAAACGAACGCCTAAATGGCATTCAATGCTTGTAATTGAGTTGTGTGAATAAAATATCAGCGAAATCTTTAAAAGTGGACGTAGGCCCCTCATGGACCAAATCACTATAAATCCATTGTGTCATTTACTGTTTTCTGCACTTAATTTCTTTATGCGAAACATAACTCTCTAGTAACGGAGAATCTTTGGGTGTTACGACATTTTTGGCCATCAAAATTCTGGTGCTTTCATTAAGAGCTTAGAATCGTTTCTTTCATGCACACTACTTTCATCTCGACTTCGACGTGCTACTCAGGTTTTTCTTAACCTACCGCTCGAGTCCACTTACGATTGTTAAGCGAGCAAAGAACCGGATGATCAGAACTTCGGCAACAGTTGAAGCTGCTACTACTCAACAACTTCAATCGGCGTGAAAACCGACCAAAGCAGACATCCTTCTTATTACGGACCCGAATGCTCCGGCAATTCAAGCATAGATTTATGCACTTAACAAACGGCTGAGGAATAGATTTCTCGAGATCAACGACTCATTGAAAACCAACATTGACCTTATGCACCGACTTCAAGAAAGTCAATGCCTCGTCTCTCAACTCCAACTTGCTCAGAACAATGCTCGCCCGCGCACAACTCCTCTAAAAGTGCCTCTTTCGAAACTCAGGGTCAGAGCTAAAGAACGAGGTTCACTCTCAACACTAATGTCGCTGCTCACACTAATTCCTATACCAACGACAACGGTAACGGGACCACCATAACCATCAGCGAGGGAATGCACCAACATGACCATTCCCGGTTGGTTATCAATGATGAACCAGGTCCAAGTAACTGACCCCCTCCTCGATAGAACCCATTTGTCATCGCTCTAAACTTGGGTCCTACACGTCTAGCAACTCAACAGGCCAAAGTCTTATATGATCAAAATCTGGATCAGCCTGCTCAACCACATCAACCATACCAGAATCAGGTCAACAATGACGATGACATGGATGAGGACGAGCCCGAAATTCGTCGTAGGCAACATACGGCCCAGAACTCCCAAGGTGAACAACAACGACTAGATCCCGCTAGAGAATGTTCATCAGCATATCTCTTCGACATGGTCCGAACGATCATGAGGAATATGCGAGGAAATGTCAACGACGTGTGGGAAACCCACTTGAGACGTAAACCCTTCAGTAGGACCGTGCACGAAATCGTGTTGCCTCGACGCTTCAACTTGCCACAACTGGGCCTCTATGGTGGAACAACTAACCCCTGCGCTTTTTTGAACCGCTATGAGTGGTACACATAAACTTCAGCAAGGCCATACTGAAAAGAGTCGATATGTACGACTTAAAGGATCTATATGGATATAGCAAAAATACATGTGATATGCTAGCTAAATGATATGCAATAGTCAAATACAATCTAAACTACGGAGATATATCACAATCAAAGTAAATGCGGAAAGTAAAGTGACACCAGGAATTTTTATACTGGTTCGGAGTTCCCGCCCTATGTCCAGTCCCGAAGCTCCTCTTCAGAATTCACTAACAACGCCCTCTCTTAACCCGGAGGAATAGGTCAGTACCCCCGAACCCCAACAAGGATGCCTCTCGCCTGAGCAAATACACAGGTCTTCAACAATTACAAGTGTTTGACTTCTAATTTGTGTTCTTGAATCAACACGGATAGCCAATATTTTAAGTATAACCTTCCTATAATCTGATCCTCGAGTATATGCTTTGAATGCGAAAATTTAAGGAAGAATATTGCTTGTTGAATCAAATGATATTAAATTGATTAATGGATTCAACAAGTATTTGAATTGGAGAGCTTTTTAATCGCAAAGAATGTAAATAGAGAGAATAGAATGATGATCAAAAAATCGGTTAAATTCAGATAGATTAGGTGATTGTAAAATATGATTAAACTTGTTTATATAGAGTATAAGAGTAGCAATCCTTCATGAATATTTTCCATAAAAATTTATGTCTATTTCCTTTGATTAATGAAAAGGAATCTCTTCATGAAGAATGGTGACTCTTCAGAAAATAGTTGCTGGGTCGAATCAGTCGACTGGTTAAAAATCATCAGTTGACTGGTAGAATTAAATTATTTAATTAAAACTTTTAAAACTAGCCGTTATGGTAAAAACAGCTTGACCAGTCGACTGGTCCATTTCCTACCAGTCGACCGGTAGGCCAGTTTCTGCACATATCTGGCTTTTTAAGGTTTTAGTTATATATATATATATAAACTTGATTAGCACATTCGTATATACTTGAGGATATATTTTAACATAATTCTAACACAACTCAATGTACATATATATAAAACCTTATCTTTACGATTCGAATCCTATAGTAGCTTTATTCGTTGGCAACGATCAAAATCTTGTTATTCAACATCCTCCCCCTTTTTGATTGATGACAACAATTTGGATTTTCTTCCCCTGATGTATAGCTCCCCCTGAATTTCTGCACAAATTTGTTAGTTCATAAATTTTATAACCTTACCATTTGATTCCTACATTCACAAATGTTAGCACAATTTCCAATAGTATGGAAAATATAATAGCATGGAAACATAACATAGGTAACATAAGAGATATTCTTCCCTCTTTATCATCAATTAAAAAGAGAGTAAGACATTATACGCACATGATAATCGAAGAACTGTTTAGAGATCTTTGAAGGATACAATTCCTAGTTCTTGTCGGAGGTGAAAGAATTCTCTAAAAGGGGTTTAGTGAAGATATCTGCAATTTGATTTTCTGAGTTAACAAATTCTAAATTATTTGTTTGTTTTTCAATATTATATCTTAAGAAATGATGTCTGATGTCAATGTGTTTAGTTCTGGAATGGTTTACCAGATTCTTAGGTAAATTTATTGCATTTGTATTGTCACAATAGATTATGGAATTTGACAAATTTATATTGAAATCTTTTAGTGTTTGCTGCATATATAATACCTAAGCACATGCTAGTGCAACCGATATGTATTCAGCTTCGCACGTTGATAATGAAACACAATTTTGCTTTTTGCTAAACCAAGATATAAGCGATTTACCAATAAAGTGACATGTTTCACTTGTACTTTTACGATCCATTCGTGATCCTCCAAAATCAGCATCGCTATATGAAACTAATTCAAAGGAACAGTCTTTTGGATAGAAGAGTCCAAAGTCTTTGGTACTACTTAAATATCGTAATATTCGTTTAACTGCTCTTAAATGAGACTCTTTTGGATTAGCTTGAAATCTGGCACATAAGCAAACACTCATCATAATGTCCGATCTACTTGCTGTTAGAAATAAAAGCAAACCTATCATGCTTCGATATAACTTTTGATTGACACTTTTACCATTTTCATCTTTTTCTAAATGTGTCGATGTACTCATTGACATAGGTTTACTTGACGTTTTTTCCATTCCAAAACGTTTTATTAAATTAGTACAATATTTTTCTTGATTAATGAAAATTCTATTTGGCAATTGCTTAATTTGTAATCTCAGAAAGTAAGAAAGTTCTCCCATATGTGAAATTTCAAATTCATTGGTCATTATTTTTGAAAATTCTTGACATAATTTATCATTTCGTGATCCAAATATAATGTCAGCTACGTATATTTGAACTATTAGAATATCTTTATGGTCCTTTTTGATAAATAGTGTTTGATCAACCTTTCCAATTTGAAATCCTGAATCTAACAGGTAAGTTTTGAGACGTTCATACCAAGCATGAGGTGCTTGTTTCAAACCATATAATGCTTTTTTCGGTTTATAAACATGATCAGGATATTGTTCATGAGTGAATAGTGGAGATTGTTCAACATATACTCGTTCTTTAATGTAGCCATTTAAGAAAGCGCTTTCAACATCCATCTGATATAGTTTAATTATAACATACTATATTAAGTAAAATATTTGAGTAAACTTACAGAAATGCTCCAGTTAGTTGAGAAACTCCCTTTTTTTAGTTGAGCTACCAACATGCTTATTTATGGTACCTGCAAAAATAAAAAGTAAAAATGGTACCCACGTCCTCCGTTAGGGTCCTAAGGGTTAAGTCTTAGGAAGCCAAACCCAAGAGGGCTTAGGTTCCTTTTTGAAAAAATAATTACTATTATAATGAACAGACTCTAAAAAGTTTTTAATATATTTATTCTTAATAAGATTATTGTTTGTCTTTGGAACCCATATACTAATATTATCCAATTTTTTTTTCTTAATAGCATATTTATTTTACTACTAGAAATTTTCGATTTAATATTGGAATTTTAAAAATTGGATTTCCTTTTTGAATTTATATTATTATCATATCCAAGTCTTTTTTTATTAAAAACTGATTGAAAATTTTCTAAAATTTTAGATAAACTCTCTCCACCCTTGTTAAAATTATTTACATTTTTAGAAATATTTTCTAACTTAGTTTTTAAACTAGAGTTTTCTAACTCTATAATTTTAACTTTATTATTTAAATTATGATTTTCAGAACCACATAAATCATTTTTATTCTTTTGAATTTCTAGTTCTTGACTTAATAAAGAAATTTGAGTATTTGCATTAGAAAGAGAATCTTGTAATTTTCTAATTTTTTCTTCTAAGATTTCTTTTTCATCTTCCAAAAGATCTCTCTCAAATTCAGCTTTGTTTTTATCTTCGTTAGCTTGTTTAAATTTTCTTTTAAACATTTTCCTCGATTCTAAGATTTTAGTATTATGTTTTACTAATTCATCAAAGTAAAATCACTTACGTTGTACTTAGCCATAAAGCACAAGTTTGCTTGCTCACTATCGCTATCACTTTCAGAAGATGAATCCGAGTTGTCCCAAGTGACTGAAAAAGCTCGTTTCTTTGATTTTTCATTTTTGCGATTTCTTTTTAGCTCTAGACAGTTCTTTTGATAGTGTCCGGTCTTGTGACAGTTGAAACATTCTACTAGAGCCGGATCAGGTTCTTTTGATGAATTCTTCTTTATATTTTTGCTTTGACTCTTTCGGTATTTTAGAAATTTTCTAAAATTCTTAGCTACAAATGCTATATCTTCTTCATCTGAATCGTAATCTTCTTTTTCTGCATGGAAAGATAAAATTTTCTTATCTTGTATCTTTCTTTGCTTGCAAATTTACTTCATAAGACATGAGATTACCGATCAATTCTTCTGGTTTCATGGCAGAGAGATCATTAGCTTCTTCGATTGCTAATACTTTTCTCTCCCATTCATCGGTCAAAGAATTCAAGATTTTTGGAACTATGTCAAAGTCGGAATATTTTTCTCCTAGTCCTAATAAAGAAGGATAAATATTTTGAAAACGTGAATACATATCATTTATACATTCGTTTTCATTCATCTTAAAATTTTGAAACTGATTCTTGAGCATATATATTTTACTTTGTTTAACTTTGTTAGTGCCTTCATGAGTAATCTTAAATGTTCTCTAGATTTCATATGCAGTGTTGCACATACAAATCTGATTGAACTCATTTCTATCTAGAGCACAATATAGCATGTTTATGGCCTTAGCATTTGCAAAAGCTTCATTTTTCTCAATATTTGACCATTTAGTATATGCAGTAGTAGGTGATGTATACTCTTTTTGCGTAATATACTATGCATCATAGCTATTAGCTTGCATGTATATTCTCATTCGAGTAGCCCAATTACTATAGTTCATACCATTAAAGAAGGGTGGTTTTGCAGTTGATTGGCCTTCAGAATATCCGGTGTTATTGCTAATGCTAGTATTATTATCCATAGTGTCAATGTATCAAATAACGGTTTTGCGGTTAGATGATGGCCTTGCTCTGATACCGATTGAAAAGATTCGATATGTACGACTTGAAGGATCTATATGGATATAGCGGAAATATATGTGATATGCAAGCTAAATGATATGCAATATTCAAATCCAATCCAAACTACGGAGATATATCACAATCAAAGTAAATGTGGAAAGTAAAGTAAAGTGACACCAGGAATTTTTATACTGGTTCGGACTTCCCGCCCTATGTCCAGTCCCGAAGCTCCTCTTTGGAATTTGCTAACAACGCCCTCTCTTAACCCGAAGGAATAGGTCAGTACACCCGAGCCCTAACAAGGATGCCTCTCGCCTGAGCAACTATACAGGTCTTCAACAATTACAAGTGTTTGACTTCTGATTTGTGTTCTTAAATCAACACAGATAGCCAATATTATAAGTACAACCTTCCTATAATTTGATCCTCGAGTGTATGCTTTGAATGCGAAGATTTAAGGAAGAATATTGCTTATTGAATCAAATGATATTAAATTGATTCATGGATTCAACAAGTATTTGAATTGGAGAGATTTTTAATTGTAAAGAATGTAAATGGAGAGAATAGAATGATGATTAGAAAATCGGTTAAATTCATATAGATAAGGTGATTGTAAAATATGATTAAACTTGTTTATATAGAGTATAAGAGTAGCAATCCTTCATGAATAGTTTCCATAAAAAGTTATGTCCATTTCCTTTGATTAATGAAAAGGAATCTCTTCATGAAGAATGGTGATTCTTCAAAAAATAGTTGCTGGGTCGAATCAGTCGACTGGTTAAAAATCATCAGTTGACTGGTAGAATTAAATTATTTAATTAAAACTTTTAAAACTAGCCATTATGCGCAAAAACAGCTTGACCAATCGACTGGATCGTTTCCTACCAGTCAACTGGTAGGCCAGTTTATGCACATATCTAGCTTTTTAAGGTTTTAATTATATATATATATATAAAAAACTTGATTATCACATTCGTGCATACTTGAGGATATATTTTAACATAATTCTAACACGACTCAATGTACATATATATATATATAGATAACCTTATCTTTACGATTCGATTCCTACAGTAGCTTTATTCATTGGCATCAATCAAAATCTTGTTATTCAACACATCTAACTGAAATCTACAAATACGTCTCTCATATGTAATTATGTCTTTGAACTTTGGCTAAAATCGTTAACTAGAGCTCTGATACCAACAGTAACGACCGCCTATAACCCCTACACTATAAAAGAGGAATAATGCGCTGAAAGATGTGCACGATAGCTATGGACGATCATCAGAGTAGGTAAACACAAGCGGAACCTGTTGTAAACTCACGGCGCAAGGAGAAAATATAATATAACATATACATTAGGTGGTGATAGTGAAGCAGAAACACCACACTTTCATAACAACAAGAAAGTAATTCTCATACATGTGGATAACAACAATAGTGTTTGTACAATTTGCCTCACTACAGCACTCAAAGAAATACCAAATAGCGGAAATCCAAATATTAGATAGTAGTAAAACTAATACGTAAGCCTCCAGCTCGCCATCGATCAACATCACCGTTCCCACTAAGGCATCACCTGTCACCTGCTACTTAGTCTGCCCATGCAACAATTGGATGAACAACCCAAGGTAATAAGAGAGAAACATAAAACCTTGAGTTAGACAATAGTCTTAGTGAGCGATAAAAAGCTAAAAATCTTCATTAATAAAGTATATGAGAATGGGTAAATAAATGAACTAATATACCCAGCTCCAGAGAAGAGCTTACACTTGCCTTCCCTGCACCTGATGGTGATAGCCTTTACAATCCAAAACATCCAAAGGGATAACAATTCAGTCATGGCAACCAGAACAACAATTCATACATAGCAACAGCAACTCAACCATCATCACAACAAGGCATTCAAATGTCCATGACTGACTATGGCTATCACCACCAACCTTGCTTTGAAACCACAGTTAATCATATGACTGGCCAAACAATTTTTCCATCCATCAAGGGCCAATGGTGAACCTCAGTTCTAGCTAAAACCCAACACACCATACAACGAAATGTGTAGGCCATACTATGAAACCCAGGGTACTCGACCAAACGACGAAATCGTGTAACCCTTGCTTTGAGTCCGCTAGAACCTACAACAACGATAATCTCTCGGCCTCCATGATCTCTAGTCGTCATCAACGACGACTATCCCGCCATTATCAACCAACTCAGGACATCTTTGAGTTAGTTTCACCCGTTGCACTACGACTGGCAACGTAGACATCACCTCACTTCGATATTCCTCATTGAATTAACCTCGAATTTATCACCATTCTCGAACGAAAGAAAACACCAATAGTAAGGTCCGAAACAATCCATAACAATCATACACATATGCTAAAGGAAGCAAACCACATCACTTAAGTCATCAACCATGGTGTTTTACAAGCGCTGCCAAAAGTCATGACCGACCAGGGTATGAACGACCGACCATCCCCGAACGACCGACCAGCCTCCACCACAACTCTTTGGTTTCAACCCTGAACTCCCGACCAACCCATACAACTAGGACCGATCGACCCAAACCACCTGGGTGCAACCGACCCTTTCACTTTACCATTTTCAGGCTTCTCAACCGACCAGGAGAGATACACGACCGACCAGCTCCTCAACCTATACATTTATGCTCGAGCTAACCTCGCCCGACCAACCACCTAGATTTTCTTTTTACCAAAACATGGACGATCCACCAGGACCTGAACGACCAACCCTTTCTCCTCCAGGCTCGCTCGTACATTTACCTTACAACTAGCTCGCTCGACCGATCAACTCCCTAGCTCGCTCGAGCCTGTTTTCTGCCTTGTTTCCCAAGAAATCACGCCATGGTGCGAGCGACCCCTCATGAACGACCCAAAACCTGCAATCTCCAATGCAACTCCAATTTCGACCAAATACTTCTCCAGTCGACATAATCGATGAAGTATACTCGTCCAACCCATTCAATACAACCACAAACATGTTATGAAACCAATAACATTACCAATTTGGAAAATTTCATCGACAATTAAATAAAATTCACCAAATTAACTATAAATGTAAATATGAACAAAACTATGGATCTAAGTTGCATAATCATATAGAATAGCATAGAAATAACATAGAATCATGGATTTAAACTTACCAAAAAATATCATATGGTGATTCATATGAAAATGAACTTATAACGGTATAAGTTTATGGTTAAACACTTGAATTTGATGAAAAACATGATCAAACACTCATACACTTCATTGAATCCATGTGAGAGATGTAAACAACTCACCGATTCTCCAAAACAAGCAAAAATCAATGAATTAAGATTCTGAACAGCAAGCAATTTGACAAAAAAACCTTGATCCGATGAATTCCCACTTCAAATGATGTAGATCTAGCCTCCCATGGTGCAGGTCTTCGATTTGCTTCCTTAGATTTTGATTTTTTTAATGGTGGAAAGGTGTTAGAGAAAGGAGGAACATAAGCCACCTAATGAGAAAATGGAGAAACCAAACCATTTCCCGTATCTCTCACCCCCTATTTATAGCTTTCCACCAGCCCACTATTGGGCCTCCTCAAATCATCCCATTAAGGCTCCCAAAACCTGAATAACCAACTGTTAAACCAACAACGATTCCTCCCAAACCGCTAAGCCAAATCTTTAATGTAACCACTCTATAGAAAGGCAATCATCGTTTCATTTCCAATGTCTTAAGTCTCACCCCTGATTCGACCTGAGTCAAAAGTTATGCGATGTACAAGGATGAAAGAGGTAAAATGGTCACAAACAAAATTGGTAAAAATTATGGACATGTCTCATGTCCCCATAAGCAACATATTAAAATATGAGAATGATCCGACCCTCATGGAATAAAATAAAAATATTTTACGATCTTCCGATATGTAAAATGGGGTTGTTACATTCTCCCCTCCTTAAGAATTTCACCCCCGAAATTCCAACAACCATAAAGAACCAAAACGATTCCGGATGTCTATCATCCATAAGCGGCCAATTCTATCATCCAGACTAGTAGCCATCAAACCATGCATCCATATCCTTATCCTAGCATTAGGAATTCTAACTACAACAACAAAGATAACAACAATAATCACAAGTAACAATAATAATAACAAGTAATAATGATGTAATGATGGCAGGATTTCAATGGGTCGTACAGACGAAGAGTTTTGGATGGGTCATCTTTATACTCTCCTCTGTCTCCATGTACCATCTTTCTCCCAAGCTGTTTCGTGTCATTTGCCGCAACACGAAGTGGCTTACGAAGTCTCGCAACTGCGGCCTCAACTTCTAGGTTTTCGTATTGTTCCGGAGACACTACCACATTCGGATCATGCACACATTCCATAAAAACGATTCACGAAAAGAATTATGCATACACGACATCTTCTCGAGTAACTATAATCTATATAGCAGCTTTCCAATTCGCTCAACTATCGGAAACGGTCCAATGAACCTAGGAGTTAGCTTTCCCATACTTCCGAACCTAACCACACGCTTTCATGGCGGGTCCTTCACGAGAACCATATTGCCAACATCGAATTCCAAATCCTTTCAACGCTTATCAACATAATTTTGCAGATGATCTTGGGATGTCTTCATACGTTGTCGAACGATCTCGATACAATCCGATGTCTCTCTTATTATCTCTGGCCCAAGTATCAACTTATCTCCAGCTCTAACCAACATGCTGGAGAATTACGTGGTCTACCATACAACGCCTCATATGATGTCATCCCAATGGCTTTTGTAGATTCTACCAAAATCCACTGGTGAATAATGAATCTCGATCACTCACTATGCTCTTCGGGATACCATGGAATCGAATTATCCATTTCACATAAAGTTCAGCCAATTTTGATGTTGTCCTAGTTGATTTGACAGGAATGAACCTTGCACTTTTGGTCAAGCGATCCGCGATGACCCAAATCCCTTCGTTTCCTGCCCTACTTCTAGGTAGTCAATTGATAAAATCCATCGATATCTACTCCCACTTCCACATACGAACTCCCAATGACTGAAGCAATACACTTGGCTTTTTCTGTTCTGCTTTCACCAACTGACAGTTCATGCATTTGGAAATGAAATTTCCAATATCTCGATTCATCCCCTCCGAGTAGTAGACTCGCTTCATGTTCTGATACATCTTATTACCACCGAGATGAATCGTCAACTTCGAGTGATGACATTTTCTCAGAACCTCATCTCTCAATCCTTCAATGTCAAGAACAACTAATCTCCCTTGTTTTCGAAGCCAACCTTCTCGATCGATTTCGAACTCTTTATCTTCTGGTTCCAGTTTCTGGATAAACTCAACAAGCTTTGCATCTCGCTTTTGGCTCTCGCCAATCCTTTCGATAAGAGTAGGTCTTATCGATAAGCTTGCCAACATTTGAGGTTCCAACTCACATCGTGGCATAAAATCAAACTTTGCCAAATACTCGAGGCTCTTCCATTCTGAAAACATCGCTCCTAAACTCGCGTGTCTTCGACTTAATGCATCAGCCACTGCGTTGCCTTTGCTAGGAGTATAGGCTATACCAAAATTATATGATGCCAGAAACTCTAACCATCATTGATGCCGAAGATTCAAATCCTTTTGGGAGAAAAGATGCTTCAACGACTTGTGATCGGTGAACGAATCGAATTCCCAGCAGGTAATGTCTCCACATCTTCAGAGCAAACACAATTGCCACCAACTCTAAATCATGAGTTGGATAATTTCTCTCATGCGGCTTCAGCCGTCGACTCGCATAGGCCACAACCTTATCCTTTTCCATTAGCATTGCTCCAAGCCCAGTACCACATGCATTGGTTTATACCACTATCTCCCTTTCAGGATCCCGAACACTTGCTCACACTTTGCTTCCCATGTGAACACTTGGTTCTTCTTCGTCAATCCTATCAACGGTGCAGCTACCTTGGAAAAATCCTTGATAAACAGTCGGTAATAACCAGCCAACCCAAGAAAACCCCGAATATTCGTTGCATTCTTAGGTCTATCCCAGTACCGGATTGCTGCCACTTTAGCAGGGTCAACCACTATTCCATTTCCAAAGACTATATGGCCTAAGAATCTCACTTCATTATTCCAGAAGTGACACTTCGAGAACCTAGCCTCCAGCTAATGCTTTCGCAATATCTCTAACACAACTCTTAAGTGCGTCTTGTGTTCTTCCTCATTCCGAGAATAAACCAGAATACCATCCACGAACACAAGTGCTAGCTTATTCAACTGATCCTTGAAAACTCTATTAATAAGATCTATGAAATACGCGGGAGCGTTAGTCAACCCAAACGGCATCCACCAACCACTCGAAGAAACCGGATGATGTCCTAAAAGCAGTCTTTGGCATACTATCCTTTGCCACGCTCAACTGGTGAAATCCAGTTGCCAAATCCATGTGAGAAAACACTTTGGCTTCGTGAAGAACAAGTCATCTATCCTTGGCAACAGATACTTGTTCTTTTTGGTTACCTTGTTCAACTCATGATAGTCCACACACAATCTTAACGATCCATCTGCCTTGGTAGCAAACACGACCGGTGCACCCCATTCAGAAACACTTCTCCGAATAAATCCTTTCCTAGAAGGTCATGAACTTTCACCTCCAACTCACGTTGTTCCTTAGGCGCTATCCGCCTAAGAGGCATAACGATTGGTCTAGCACCCTCGACCAAATCGATCATAAACTCAATCTCACGATGCAGCGGCTACCCTTTGACCTCATCAAAAACATCCTTATACTCATTAGCGATTAGCATAGATGACAAGTCTTTTTGTGGAATCACAAGCAAATATAGATAGGTAACAAAGACACCCTCTTCATTCTTATACCGTATCAACACTTTTCGCCCTTCCACATCCCCGACTCTCACCTCCATCTTTTCGTAATTCACCCTTGTCGCTTACCTCTTGAGCAATCCATGCCCAAGATGATCCTAAACCCAGTGAAGTTAAGAACAAATCAATCGCACACAAAAGAGCAACCATGACTCGACAACACTAGACCATGACAAATCATGCACAAACTGGATGAACCCCCAATTGGATTAGTCACAATCAATGGTTTATCCCAAATCTCAGGTTCCAAACCCAAGCGATACACAAGCTCATTGCAAATGAATGAATGCGATGCTCCAGTATCAAACAAAACCCAAACTGAGAAACCTTAAATAGAAAGAGTACCTTACACCATGACACCCTTTCCCTTCTCCTCAGCAGTAGGAGCTTTTGAAGAAGATGGCACAAACCCCAAAGCATAAGCCTTAACCACTTGCTTCCCTTTAGTTGAATCTGGACAATCTTTCTTCTCATGTCCCGGCTTTCCACACTTGAAGCACTTCTTCTCAGCTTTAGAATTCTTGCATTCACTAGAAAAATGGCCCTTCTGCCAACAATTGAAGCAAGTCACTTCTCCCTTTCACTTCTTTTGGCCATCCTTTCCTTTCTGTTGTTGTTGCTTCCTTTTCTTGTTATTACCACCCTGTTGTGGCTTCTGTTCTTCGTTAGGTGCAACAACAGACATCTTCTTAGGAAACAGACTTTCATGTCTTAAAGCCTTCATGACGATCTTCTCAAAATTATCATTGAGGTGATCCACAAGCTGATTTTCAAGATATTCATCAAATCCCAAGACAAACTTCTCGTTCTCTTGATAAGGAGTATCCACATATGAACTAGCATGCTTCGACAAAGCCTCGAAGTCAGAAATATAGTCAAGAACTGGGCGACCATTCTGTTTAAGCCCCATGAATCTCTTAAACAGAATAGAATTCTGCACGGTGGAGATAAACTTTGCTTCAAACTTAGCTAGGAATAGCTCGTATGAAATATCCTCTTCAGGAGTCTCAAGTGTGACAGAGTTCCACCAGTCCATTTCCCTGCCCACTAACTGCCTTGATGCAAGTTTCCTCTTTGTTGCATCATCAATGCCCAAGTCTTTGAAGATTCTAACACAAGTATCCAACCACTTTTGGACCTCTTCAACTGGTTCAGTGCCCTTGAACTGTTTTCCTCCCAATGATGTAAGGTCTTTGCACAACTTTGCGAATTCTACAGCTCTAGGCACTTGGACTCCAACATCCACCGTAGCTGCCACTGGAGTGGGGTTCCTTCAAAGGCATGCTTCCATCATAGCATCAAACATGGCCGGGTAGTCAGGTTCACCACCATTTCCCCCTCCTATGCCAGCTCCCCTAGCAGTGTGTCTTGATGGTCGTCTAGTCATTCTATATCTGAAATTTAGAATAATTAGCCATCTCCAAGAAAAAATGCTAAAGGAATACAACCGCTACTGTTATATATGATAATATATATAGTAAGCATCCAATTGAAATCTACAAATACGTCTCTCATACGTAATTACGTCTTTGAACTTTGGCTAAAATAGTTAACCAGAGCTTTGATACCAAATGTGACGACCACCCATAACCCCTGCACTATACAAAAGGAATAATGCGCTGAAAGGTGTGCACGACAGCTATGGACGACCATCAGAGTAGGTAAACACAAGAGGAACCTGTCGTAAACTCATGACGCAAGGAGAAAATATAATAGAACATATACAACAGGTAATGATAGTGCAGCAGAAACACCATGCTTTCATAACAACAAGAAAGTAATTTCCATACACATGGATAACAACAATAGTGTTTGTACAAGTTGCCTCACTAAGCACTCAAAGAAATAACAAACAGCGGAAATCCAAATACTAGATAGTAGTAGAACTAATATGTAAGCCTCCAGCTCGCCATCGATCAGCATCACCATTCCCACTAAGGCATCACCTGTCACCTGCTACTTAGTACGCCCGTCCAACAATTGGATGAACAACCCAAGTAATAAGAGGGAAACACAAAACCTTGATTCAAACAACAGTCTTAGTGAGCGATAAAATAGCTAACAAACTTCATCAATATAAAGTATACGAGAATGGATAAATAAACAAACTAATCTACCTAGCTCCAAAGAAGAGCTTACATCTGCCTTCCCTACACCTGACGATGATAGCCTTTACAATCCAAAACATCCAAAGGGATAACAATTCAGTCATGGAAACCAGAACAACAATTCATACATAGCAACAGCAACTCAACCATCTTCACAACAAGGCATTCAAACGTCCATGACTGACTCTGGCTGTCACCACCAACCTTGCTTTGAAACCACCGTTAATCGTATGACCAACCAAACAATTTTGCCTTCCATCAAGGGCCATTGATGAACCTGGTTCTAGCTAAAAACCCACACACCATAAAACGAAATGTGTCTAGGCCATACTACGAAACCCAGGGTACTCGACCATACGACGAAATCGTGTAACCCCTGCTTTGCGTCTGCTAGAACCTACAACAATGATAATCTCTCGGCCTCCATGATCTCTAGTCGTCATCAACGACGACTATCCCACCATTATCACCCAACTCTGGACACCTTTGAGTTAGTTTCACCCATTCCACTACGACTGACAACGTAGACATCACCTCACTTCGATATTCCCCATTGAATTTACCTCAAAGTTATCACCATTCTCGAACCAAAGAAAACACCAATCATAAGGTCTGAAATAATACATAGCATTTATACACATTTGCTAAAGGGAACAAACCACAACACTTAAGTAAACAACCACAGCGTTTTAGAAGCGCTGCCAAAAGTCATAACCGACCAGGGTATGAATGACCGATCAGCCCCGAACGACCGACCAGCCTCCACCACAACTCTTTGGTTTCAACCCTGAACGATCGACCGACCCACACAACTAGGAGCGACCGACCCAAACCACCTTGGTACAACCGACCCTTTCACTTTACCATTTTCAGGCTTTACAACCGATCAGGAGAGAAACACTACCGACCAGCTCCTCAACCTGTACATTTCTTCTCGAGCTAACCTCGCTCGACCAACCACCCAGATTTTCTTTTCACCAAAACATGGACGATCGACCAGGACCTGAACGACCGAACCCTTTCTCCTTCAGGCTCGCTTGTACGTTTGCCTTACACCCAGCTCGCTCGACCTATCAACTCCCAGGGTCGCTCGAGCTTGCTTTCTGCTTATTTCCCAAGAAATCACGCCATGGTGTGAGTGACCCCCCATGAACGACCCAAAACCTGCAATCTCCAATGCAACCCCAGTTTCGACCAAAAACTTCTCCAATCGACACAACCGAGGAAGTATACTCATCCAATCCATTCAACACAACCACAAACATGTTATGAAACCAATAGCACCACCAATTTAGCAAATTTCATCGACAATTAAGTAAAATTCACCAAAATCACCATAAATGTAAATATGAACAAAACTATGGGTCTAACTTGCATAACCATATGGAATAGAATAGAAATGACATAGAATCATGGATTTGAACTTACTAAATGAGATCATAGGGCGATTCATATGAAAATGAACTTATAGTGGTATAGATCTATGGTTAAACACTTGAATTTGATTTAAAAAAACATGATCAAACACTCATACACTTCATTGAATCCATGTGAGAGATGTAAACCATTCACTGATTCTCTAAAACAAGCAAAAATCAATGAATTAAGATTCCGAACAACAAGCAATTCAAACCAAACCCCTTGATTCGATGAATTCCCACTTCAAATGACGTGGATCTAGCCTCCAATGGTGTAGATCTTTGATTTGCTTCCTTAGATTTTGATTTTTTTAATGGTGGAAAGGTGTTAGAGGAAGGAGGAATATAGGCCACCTAATGATAAAATGGAGAAACTAAACCATTTTCCATATCTCTCACCCCTATTTATAGCTTTCCACCAGCCCACTAATGGGTCTCCTCAAATCAGCCCATTAAGGCTCCCAAAACCTGAACAGCCAACTGTTAAACCTTAAAACAGCGATTTCTCCCAAACCGCTAAGCCAAATCTTTAATGTAACCACTCTACGGAAAGACAATCATCATTTCCTTTCCAATGGCACAGGTCTCACCACTTGATTCGACCTGAGTCAAAAGTTATGCCATGTACAAGGCTGATAAGGGTAAAATGGTCATGCACAAAATTGGTAAAAAATGTGGACACATCTCACATCCCCATAAGCAACATATTAAAATATGAGAATGATCCGACCCCCAGGGAATAAAATAAAAATATTTTATGATCTTCCAATATGTAAAATGCGGGTTGTTACATTCACTATCAACACTAATGTCGTTGCTCACACTAATTCCTATACCAACAACAACAATAACGGGACCACCATAACCACCAGCGAGGGAATGCGCCAACATGACCGTTCATGTTTGGTTATCAATGATAAATCAGGTCCGAGTAACTGACCCCCTCCTTGACAAAACCCAGCTGTCATCGCTCTAAACTTGGGGCCTACGCGTCCGGCAACTCAACATGCCCAATTCCTATCTGATCGGAATCTGCATCAACCTGCTCAACCTCATCAACCATACCAAAATCAGGTCAACAATGACGATGACATGGATGAGGCCGAGCCCGACATCCATCCTAGGCAAAGTTTGCGGCCCAGAACTCCCGAGGTGAACAATAATCGCTAGATCCTGCTAGAGAATGTTCATTCGGCATATCTACTCGACATGGTCTGAAATTCATGAGGAATATGCAAGGAAACGTCAACAACGTGTGGGAAACCCACTTGAGACGTAACCCCTTCACCAGGACCATGCACGAAGTCATGTGGCCTCGACGCTTCAAAATGCCACAGCTGGGCCTCTATGGCGGAACAACCGACTCATGCACTTTCCTGAACCACTATGAGTGGTACACATGGACTTCAGGAGGTCCATCGGTGTCGTCAAGTGTAAATGCTTTCTAGCCTTTTTGTAAGGCACAACCTTGCTTTGGTTCACCCGCCTTCCACTTCAATCTATCAGTAACTTTGACCATTTGGAAACCGAGATGGTTAGACAGTTCATAATGCACATTCCTATGGTAAAGAACTCTCTCACCCTCTCCAACCTCTATCAGGGCCCGATTGAAAGTCTCAAAAGCTACCTTGAGCATTTCAACACCGCCCTCGCTTTGATGACTAGGAACCTCGCACAGTTCTCGTCCAGCTTGCTAAAGGCATCCTTGCTAATTCCGAATTTGGGGCATGGATAGACTGGAGGCAACCAATGACTCTACAAGCCTTCTACGAGATAGCCTGGCAATTCCTATGTCAAGAAGAAGCTCGGCACAACAGGGCCACTCAAGGCAGCCACCTTAACAACCCACACATAGCACTGTCGAAGACAATGTCAAAGGAAAACAAGTCGGGGAATCTTCCAACAAGGGTAAGGAGGTAGTCTTGTACAAGCCCAAGCAGAACAACGGCAAACCTGGCAGTCGTAACAACAACCAAGCTCCCACAAATCCCAAGAAGCACGACCGCTATCAAAGTTATAGAAATTACACTTCGCTCAATCGAGACATATAGATAATCTACTTCAAAACATGTAATACTCTCTGTATAAGAAGTCCCATACTCGGGAATCCACCGATCGCGAGAAAAACTACGGCAAGTTGTGCCGATATGTATCGGCACAACGCTGACGACTGTCGCCACCTCAAGGATGCGATTGAAAAACTCATCCACGAGAAACATCTAGAGAAGTACATTCAGATCATGCTCCCTCCGAAGCAGCTGCAAGTCCTTCAGCGCCCGCCCTTCCTCCAGCTAATACGACCACAGGGCCATCCAATCAAAGACCACATGGCATCGTGATCAACACTATTTGTATGGACCTCACCCCGCACACGAGAGCTTCCGAAATATGGAAGAATATGTTAACTCCATTAAGCATGCCAGCCACGAAACATGCTCTACTTTGGATGAATCCATCCCCGCTAAGCTTCAAAAGACTATGCAGGACGATATCATCTTCTGGGAGAGAGAGTCTACGGGAATCGAGATCCTAACCATGAACCCTCTCGTCATCTTTACTTAGATTAGCCCTCCCTTTGTTAGAAGGATCCTAATTGATTCACGAAGCTTGGTTAACATCATCTTCAAGGCGACCTACAATCAAATGAAACTAGAGGCCAAAGACCTGAAGCCCTGCCATGCCATGATTCATGGCTTTAACGGTTCCTTCAGCCAACCCGTGGACATGGCCGACCTATCACTAGAGCTTGAAGATGGGGATCAGAGTCGGGTCTGAATCCTCACCTTTGTGGTCATAGATGTCATCTCTCCATATAAAATCTTCATTGGTCGCCCTTTCCACGTAGTGTTCAGAGTCTACATATCCCCATGGTACCGTCTAATGAATTTTTCGACAGAGAATGGGATCAGCACAATTAAAGGCGACTAAGCAACTGCGAGATCTTGCTACTCATAAAGTATAAGAACACACACAATAAGGACAAAGGAAAGATGGTACCTCTACCTTCTTACGCCAAGACCATCTCTGTATAGCAATCGAAGGTGTCTGAGTTCTGGCTCAGGCACCACTTCCATCTTTCTGACGTTCTCGACCCGAGGGAACACGAAGATCCAAATTTCGAAAGGGACACCCCAGTAAAACCAACGGTGGATGTTCCGATCATCCCCGACGACCCGACAAAGGTCTTGAAAGTTGGGTCGCAACTCCACCTTGCAATAAAGGAAGAGCTTGTGGAATTTTTAAGGGACAACCTTGATGTATTCACTTGGACCCACACCGACATGTACGGCATCGACCCAGGAATTACTTATCACATGCTCGGCATTGACCCCATGCAACTTCCAGTTAAACAGAAGCGTCGAATCTTGGGGATCGAAAGGTCGATTGCACTTAAAGCGGAGGTGGATAGGCTACTTGATAATGGCTTTATCTGCGATGCCTACTACCTAGAATGGGTCTCCAACCCGGTCATTGTTAAGAAATAAAATGGCAAGTGACGAACATGTGTTGGCTACTCCGATTTGAACTAAGCCTGCCCAAAGGACAGCTTCCCAGTTCTTAAGTTTGATCACCTTGTTGATTCAACTGCTAGCTATAATCTTCTTTCCTTCATAGATGCGTACTCAGACTACAATCAGATTCCAATATACCTTTCGGATCAGGATCATACTTCTTTCGTCACCGACCTTGGGCTCTACTTTTATGTCATCATGCCTTTCAGCCTCAAGAATGCTGGAGCAACCTATCAATGACTGGTCAACTGCATGCTCAAGGACTGGATTGGGAGATCTATTGAGGTTTACATGGACGATATGCTCATGAAAACGAGGGCATCGAATGACCACGTCAATGACCTTGCTGAAATGTTCGGTGTCCTCCGCTAATATGGCATGAAACTCAATCCCTCGAAATGCTCTTTTAGCGTTACATTAGGAAATTTTTTTGGTTTCATTATTAACTCGCGAGGCATCGAAGCCAACCCAAATAAGATTAAGGATATCCGGGATATCCAAGCTCGACGGAGCATCAAAGATGTTCATAGTTTAAATGGTAAGGTGTCCGCCATAAGTTGATTCATCTCTAACGCTACAGATAACTGTCTTCCCTTTTTCGATTTGCTCAAAAAGGGGAAGCGCAACTTCACATGGACACCAGAGTGCATAGATGCATTCCAAGACCTCTTGAATCACTTAGAGTGACCACCTATCTTGTCCATACTCGTGGATCACGAGGACTTATACATCTATTTGGTTGTGTCTATGCAGGCAATCAGCTCAGTGCTTTTGTGTGTTGAAGATCGTGTCCAACGGCTTATTTACTACATCAGTAAGAGATTGACAGGGGTAGAAAAGAGCTATCCAAAGCTCGAGAAGTTAGCCTACTATCTGTTGATCTCGTCCCGAAAGTTGAGGCCTTACTTTCAACCTCATCCAATCAATGTCTTTTCTAGCCAGCCGCTACGACAGGTCCTGCAACAACTTAGGGATTCTGGACGACTTCTAGAATGGAACATAGAACCGAGTCAATTCGAGATCACTTTCATACACCGTCGAGCCATCCTCAGACAAGCTCCCACAGACTTCATAGTGGAGTTCACCATTCCTAAAGATCCCCTTCCGGAAGACTTCGACACTCCATATATTCAATGGAAACTGTTTGTGGATGGATCCTCTAACAATTAGTGTTCTGTTGTTGGAGTCTTACTGATTACTCCTGAGGAACACTCGATATGTTACGCTTTGAAGCTCGACTTCCTTACCACCAACAACGATGCAAAGTACGAAGCCTTGATTGCTGTACTCAAAATTGCAATCGAACTTAACATCAAGGCTATCCAGATCTACTCCGACTCACAGCTAATCGTATGTCAGGTGCAGGGAGAGTACCAAGCCAAGAGGGAAGTCTCTCTCCCTACCTTTCTCATGTCTGCGAACTGCTCACTAACTTCGAAAACTGCATCATTACACACATCCTCCATCGATAAAATGAAAAATCTAATTCATTAGCCAAACTGGCAATCTTTGAGGATGCACAAATTATGCAACTAGCCCCAATCGAAGTGCTCGACTCCGAGCATCGATCAGATGTAGATTGATTCGGTAGCAATGACGGAGACCGAGGGTCTTGGATGACATCTATAAGAATTACTTACAGCATGGAATCCTCCCTGAGCGCTACAAATAAAGATGAGCACTCACTTGCAAATCATCCCATTATATCATTCAGAATGAAGTGCTCTACCGAAGAGGATTTTCTATTCCCCTACTCTGATGTGTAGCACACAACAATGTCGATCGTGTGTTATCGAATGTACACGAAGGCGAGTATGGTGACCACACCGGGGGGCAAACCTTGGCAAGGAAGATCCCCAGATATGGCTACTTCTGGCCCACACTCGACCAAGACGCCGCGGATTTTGCCCACAAGTGCCAGAGGTTCTCTAAGATTCCCAGATCCCCGCTAACCGAGTTGACACAAATGGTCAGTCCTTGACCATTTGTCATGTGGGGGATCGATATCATCAGAACTCATCCAATGGCCATAGGCGGTGCACGCTACACTATCATCACAGTTAATTACCTCACCAAATGGGCAGAATCTGAGCCCTCACTACAATCACTACCAAGAAGGTGATTAACTTCGTTGTCTGCAACATCATCACTCGATATAGAATCCCCTAAGCTATCATTTCTAACAATGAAACCCAGTTCGAGAGCGCTAAGTTCAAGGTTTTCTACCAACGACGCAATATCAAAAAAAGATTCTCTGCATTAGCTCATCCGCAAGCCAATGGGAAAGTCAAGGCTGTTAATAAAGTAATCAAGTCCATCGTCAAGAAGCGTTCGGAAAAGCCGGAGGCTTATGGGTAGATGAGCTACCTTTGGCCCTATAGGCCGACCAGACCACCCATAAGGCAGCGACTAGCCATACTCCTTTCGCTCTCGCCTATGGATCCGAAGCAGTCATTCCCATTGAGATCAAACTCCAATCTTATTGAGTCACTTACTATGACCCAAAGACCAACCAAGATCTCCTCTTGGAATCACTTGACTTGCTTGAAGAGAAAAGAGATAAAGCTGAACTCAGCGTTATCGTCCAGCGCCAACGAGTCGCTAGATACTTCAATTCCATAGTCCGTCCAAAGGATCTCAATGTCGGAGACCTCGTCTAACGGATCTTTCCCACACTGACTTGCTTCAGTCCTCGCTGGGAAGGCCCATACATCATACAATGGAGACTTGGAGATAGAACCTTCAGACTAACAACTGTTGATGGCACCGAACCCCCAAGTTCGTGGAATAATGAACTTCTCCATCGCTATTTTACGTAACTTAGTGTATAGATTTACTACATTCCAACAATGTTTTGTTTTCTTCAGATTCAAGGCATTGTAAAGTAAAGGCCATAATCGCCAAAGTTATTAGTAAAGACATCGGCCCTCTATGTTCTTGGCGTGTTTACTTCCTGCACAGTATGATCAAGCAACTATCACAACTGACTTGCATGCACGAGCGAACAACACTGGATTGGCACCCTGGAGCATAGAACCGATCCTATATAACTCGAATCTCAAATCAACGACGAGGCTGAGTATAAACTACTTGGGACGTTCATTTATTTGAATACCCAACCTCTCTCCCAAGTCTCCGGACTTGGGGGCAGCCCACCGACCAAATAAACATGACATGACCCTCTTGTTTGGCTCTGTCTGACCCAATGGGTCCGAATCTGGGTAATACTTGGCAAACCAACGACGCCCTCAAACCCTAACCCGAATGAAATGACAGGAGAGTCTAAATGACAAACCAACTACGTCCACGCATTCTCACGATTTGGGACCAACGACCTTAGGGAGGGCCCGAGGTAGAAGGCACTAGAGCTGAATCTTCGCACGACTCAGAACCGCGACCAAGGGAGATCGAGAGCAAAGTACGTGAATACAAGCATGACTCAGAATTCCTGACCAAAGGAAGTCACGAGAGCTAATTACACACTTACAACCTTCGCACGACTCGGAATTCCTTATCAAAGGAAAATCCGAGAGCTTCGCTTGTGCTTAAACCTTTGCACGACTCGGAATTCTCGACCAAAGGAAGTCCCGAGAGCGAAGTCCGCGCTTACAAACTTCGCACGACTTGGAATTCTTGAATAAAGGAAGTCTCGAAAGCGAAGTCTGTGCTTACAACCTTCGCATGACTTGGAATTCCCGACCAAAGGAAAATCCAAGAGCAAAGCTCGCACTTCTAATCTTCGCACGACTCGGAAATTCTAACCAAAGGAAACTTCGAGAGCGAAGTCCGTGCTCCTAATCTTCGTACGAATTGGGATTCTTGATCGAAGGAAGCCCCGAGAGGAAAGACCGCACCTACGATCTTCGCACGGCTTAAGAGACTCGAGAGTGAAGCCGTGGACAACGTTTGCCTAAGTGGAACGACAAGTATATTTGTTCAAGTACAAGAAATGGAAAGCGTTCAGACACTTAGTACGAGTTATGATATAAGAAAAGTCAACTAATACTTTCATTCATAACTAAAAGCAAACTACATAAGTCTATCTATCTGTCTTTCTAACGACATGGCATACATGAAAACCATACCATGCCTCCAAAAGCGAGGGTCGTACTCGCATATATTATCGTCCTACATAACAAAAATATCTATAATGTCTATAGCAATCACTGGGCGATCTTTCCTTCTTTTACTTCCTCTTCTTTATAAACTTAGCGTTGGATGGGTCATCATTAGTCTTTGTCCTCTTCCTTCCAGAGCTTCCAATACCTCTTCCTCCTTTGCCCTTGACTGGGGAAATGGACTCGTGAGACAACGAAATTCGCTTTCCATCACCATCCTCTCTACTTGTGATCACTATCATCTTCCCGGGCAAGAAAGCTTGTAGCGGTTTAGGGGAAGTGTCGGTGGCAAGAGCCAGCACAGCCTAAGTGCCATCCTGAGCTTTCTTAGCTTTCAAATCCACCTTCTTCTTAGCATCCCTTGTGGCTTTTCATTTAGCTTTCTTCCTAGCCTTAAGTTACGCCTCCGCATCCGCAAAAAGTTTCTTATAAGCCTCTGCACCCTCCTATTGGTATCCTCATCAGCCTGTTTCTTCTTAAACTCATCATCAGCCCTCTTCTTCTTAGCCTCATCGACAGCTTTCTTCCTCTCTATCTCTGCATCAACTCCCTCCTCCGCATTATGCCTAGCCTTCACTTGAGCTTCCTATAGAGCTACCTCGTCTGCCTTCCTTTCCTCTTCCAACTCCTCTTCCTTGGCAACCAGTTGGGCTTTATGTGCCTCCACCATATTGTGCATCGTCTGCACACTCGCATCCACTAGACCCGTCACATGTATACTTTGGATATCTACCATTTCCCCTTCTTTGAGAAGAACCTTATAAACACTAGAATTGAGATATACATCCAAGAACGTATCCATGTGACCACCTCCCTCTCCAAATTGTATTCCCTGCAATCCCAATCCAGATTCAGGCATTTAGCGATATATCAGGGCAAAGCCGGTTGTCATCTCCGCTCCGAAGGGGGCTGCACAACAGAGAAGAAGGATACTTATTCTCTTGTAACTTAGTGCTTATATCCTTTTTGAGCGTTCATGATAATGAGACTTTACCTCTAGTAATATGTAGCATGGGGGAAATAGGCAGAGTGCTCGTAGTTGTGGTCAGGGAGGAGCCCCACAACCCCAACTCTGGAAAGTCGGGGTTATACCCTGTTGTTGTAAGGGTGGGGCTGTAGGGCTGCTGATAGTGGCGGATAGCATGACTTGGGGCTGGTAATAACTCCCCTCTTCAAACTCTTGAGTGACAATCACACTCTCAGTAGGCACAAACTTCCCCTTAGCAGCAGCAAGTCTCACCAACCTCTCTTTCTTAGCATCATCGTGTATCAGTCTCCTACCTTCCGCTAACACCTCACGCTCTTTATTATCTAGGAGGGTTTCCATGAGCAGGAATTCATATACTGTCTCCACCTCTCGTAACCGAGCCTCAAATTGCAACAACCTCTCCCATGTCTGGCCCATCACTTGGGGATAATCTTTAGCCCACGAGATTCCACGAAATCTTAGCCCTTGACATACACACTCTAGATGGGCTCCTCCAAAGATGCCTCCACCCTGGGGTAACACGCCGTAATTTTAAAGAACATTAGAATGATAAATTAAAGAATACTTAATTAAATATTAGGAACTAAGTAAGATAGACCGCACCATTGCGTTCGTCTCGGAATTCTACTTAAGATAGACTCCGAGTTTGCATAAAATAAACATCGTATAAAGAAGATATTAAGGTTTGAAGTTTATACATATATATAAGCTAAATATATCTAAATATAATTCCAAAAAATCAGAAAATCGAAGGTAGGAAGGGGCGGGAAATCGGTTCGTTGGGGGTAGACCCCAACCCTATGGGTGTCGACCCATGGGTTGACACCACAACAGGGGTGTCGACACCCATGTCGACATCCCTAGATCCTAGCCAGATTAATTTCTACGTACGTGGACTTATTTTCTGACCAGATTCATGAACCCTAGGCTATATAAAGGACCTTAATCCCATTGTTTTATTCATCTAAATCAATGGCGATAACACGGTGTTGCCCCAACTTAGTATGATCTAGCCTATTCTTCTTCCTCAAACAAGTTATCTGTATTCAGAGATCTGTGCTACCACATCTGCAATCAATTCTATGTTCTTTAGAACCAATCACAGTGAGTCTACGTTATTTTTTGATATAAACATTTAACAAGTAATCCTGACATGTTTATAAATCTTCCTGATTATTATTACATGTTCATCAGATCTGTTCTTATATGCCTACTTCTTCTCATCAGATCTGTTCTTATATGCCTATTTCTGCTATCATATGCCCATTTCTGTTACTGTTGGTTATATGCCTATTATGTTCTTCTCTCTCTCGTTCCCTTTTTATTTTTATAGCCAGGCTACTTTCGAGCCAAGGCCGATATCGTTGAAATATGAGTACAAATGAAATTGGGTTAAATTGGAAATGATTGGAAATGGTAATTTAGGGGCATAATTTGTATTTTGAATCACGATTAGAATTTAGGGGCATAACTTGTACTTTTAATCACGATTGGAATTTAGAGGCATAACTTGTACTTGAATCACGATTGGATTTTAGGGTCATAAACTATATTGTGAAATTAGACTAAAAAAAATGAGGCATGATTTCTACTATAAATTATAACTTGTGGTTTGGGACATATAAATCTGTAGGCTTAATTTAAGATTAAGCGAAACATGTTAATGGAACTATAAAGAATCTGTGAAGCTTGTTAAATCCATTGAAATTGAACACTATAATTGAAAAAAATACGATGGGCATGAATAATTGTTTAAGAATGAATATGCCTAGATTTAGAGTAGTTAGAAACTGTAACCGCACTTAGATATGAGGTTAGATTACACTTGTGGTAGAAGTCTGCCCGAAACCGCCTGGCAAATCCAGCGTCCACAAGTGGTTAATCTAATGTGATGGGTCGAGTGCGTAAATGTACATGTAACAGTGCTAAGACACGAGGTTAAGTTCGACTTGTGGTAGAAGTCTGCCCGGAACCGCCCGACATATCCAACATCCACAAGTGGTCAACTTAATGTGAGAGGTCAGGTGCATTAACATACATGAACGGGGAATGATAATAACCTATTATGAATAAAGCCGAATGGGAAAAAGGAAAGATAATAGGTAGGCTTGTCCTAGGGACAAGTGGTAATTATAACTTAGGTTATAATAAATGATAGAGGAAGGTGATAACTTATAAAAAAAAATAAGTTGTACTTAATTATAAATTAAGTAGTCTGTAAATCTGGAAACCCGTTAAATCGGTGGGGTTAAGTAAACCCTTTAAATCTATGGGGTTAAGTAAACCTGTTGAACCTGTGGGATTGAGTAAACCCGTTAAATCTGTGGGGTTAAGTAAACCTGTTGAATCTGTGGGGCTTATACGAACTTGTTAATCTAGTAAACTTAACCTGTTACATCTGTTGGAGTTATATGGACCTGTTAACTTGTAAAGTTTAACCCCTAAATCTGTGGGGGTTATGCGAATCTATTAAATCTGTTAGGCATAACCTATCAAAATCCTAGTTAATTGGGGACACAAGATCTGTAAGGGTTGGCTTGTGTCATCTGTTGTGTGGGACCCATATTATTCAGTAACCCATTCTGGTATTAAAGGGGGACCCTGAACTAGGTAGGAGTCAGGGCACGCTTACTGAGCTGATTGTAAGAGGTCCAACGAACTCATGAGCATGCATAAGTACAACTTGCATTGGGAAAATAATTCGTTGTAGCACCAGTAAATAGGTCTGTGTCCTTCAGTAAGTTGCCACTTTAGGGAGGAATACACCCTACTGTGGGGCCGGCACAGGGTATTTATGGGATAGGGAGCCAATCGATTGGTGAGAGTAATTATGGTACATCTAGTCATGTCTGTTTCTGTGGGGTACCTATATTTCTATTTGGGTTAACACCCGTTATTTCTGTTTAGGTAATGGTTAATTCTGTTTGGGGTAAAACTCGCTACTAGAGTATACATAAAACTACTATTATATTTTGTTGGGATCATCTTGTTTCTGTTATACTAGGATTGGTGCAGAGAAAAGTATTAGAGAAGCGCAATGCATGTTTTGTTCAGTTTATCATGTTTACCTTGTTATACCTGCTATATGACATCGTTATCTCTCTCTCCAACTTATATGCCTGTCATGATGCTTTTACTTATTTATATGCTAAAAGTAACTAGACTCGCCAGACTTTATGTCTGACCCATTTTGTTTCCTCTTATTTCTCTTCCATTTCCACCCCTCCCTCCAGGTTCTCGGGGTGGGTGTAACAACCCGTATTTTTGAATAACATGTTATAACATAAATCAAGGCAGAATTAAACTATAAAATCTGAATCAAGGGAAACGGGCTGTGCCATTGCGTTCGTCTCGGAAAAATACGCGAAATAGAGTCCGAGTTTTCGAAAATCGGAGTCCGTATGACCAAGTTATGGCCCGTCAAAGTTTTCAGAAAATTACAAGTTCAAAAACAGTTCAAATTTGAATTTAGAATTCAAATTCAGCCAAAACAGACTGGGCGGGAAAACTCCCGCCCAGACAGGTCGACAGGGGGGTCGACACTAGGGTCGACCTCCCCCCCAACCAGGTCGACACTAGAGTCGACCTGGGGGTCGACCTCCCTGGTCGGCCAGGTCGGCCTGGTGCACCTATTTTGGCTGTTTGGACCTGTTTTGGAGGTTTGTGACGTGATTTGATGGCTCGGATTGGATCTAGGGTTAATCCTATGGCTAATACTATCCTAATCTTCTATAAAAGGACCCCTAAGCCTAGCCTAAATCATCATTATTCAACTCTACAACTAAACTATGCCAAATTTGTTCCTCTCATGGCCTCCACTCTCATGCTAAAATTTCTAAGTTTATTTATATGAGATATTTTGAGTTCATACAAGTGTTTTCAAGCTTGTATGAGTGTTCTTAGTTTGCATTCAAGTCAAGTTGCAACATTTCTATTTCAAAGCCAGGGTTTTTATTGATTTGGCTCAAAGGTTTTTCATTTGGAGCTTGCATATTTGGGTGATTGCATAAGGGCTTCGTCTCAATCTTTATAATAAATATTCATTTGTGTCTTCATAGCATTGTAAGCCCTTTTCTACTTTCTCTTTTTGAACCATAAAGTTAAATGAATGATGCAAGTTTGGGTTGATCATTATGATATGCAAGTTTGGTTGATCATGATGTTGTGCAAGTTGGTTCAATCATTATGTATGACACATGTTGCTATGCTATGCAAGTTTGGGTTGATCATTATACACATGTTATCATGTTATGCAAGTTAAACTTGAGTTTGTGAGCTTAAAGCTTCAAGCTTTATATTAAAGGTTGCATTTTGGCAACATGGAAGTTATCATATCCCTTATGATAACTTGCATGTGAGGATAAATGCGAACTTCTAGCAACTTCTACATGTCATTTATCACCATGTATCACTTATATGCTAAATTTGGTTTTATGCATACTTTTGAAGCCTAATAATGCAATATGCAAGTATATGAACATATGTACATTTCATATGCCACCATGTTAAACTTGTGGCTCCAACACCTTTTTGTCATGATTATGCCAAGTTCCCTATTTTATCCTTTATGCATTGTTGCGATTATGTAAACGATGGGATTACGTTGGGGTTGGGTAACATTATGACATAAACATGGTTTTTATAACATGACGTGATATGTTAGCTTGTAATTATGTTTTGGAAACATAATGGACATGACACTTAGAAAATATGAGTGTGGCCAACTCGAGGTTGGGTTGAGTTTGTAGCATAAATCTACCCAGACCCGCCCGGCTTAACTAGTGGCTACAAACAATAGGACCCAATGTGAGAAGTTGGTCATGTTGTGTTCGAACCCGAGGTTAGACCAAATTGTGGTGTAAAGCTACCCGGACCCGCCCGGCTAAACTAGTAACCACAACAAGGTCTAATGTGAGAGGTTAAAGCACATTAAGTTAATTAATGCCTCCTGATTAGGGTTAAGTCATGGTCCACTTAATACTTAACCAATTTGGGCTTGATGGGTTAATCGGGGTTAAGTCATGAACCTTGGGTACACTTAACCAATTTAATCCACGTTTGGATCGGGTTAACCACATTTAACCCGTTAAGAAACCCTAGTTGCGTGGTCCTTTTCAGCAGTAACCCCCTTGATAGTATCATAAGACCCTAGGGACTAGGCTAGGGTGGGGCACGATTACTGGGCTGACATGTAAGCGACCAAAACGACGACTGGGTAGGTATGCCGGTGTAGGTCCAGGCGGACTATGGTCGTGCACTTAGTCCGGAGTTGGAAAATCAGGCACGGGTACCAGTAGATCTAGACTGTGCATACTTGATTGGTGTCCGAGGTTGACACCCTAGGACTTGATACACCCTAGGGTGGACCTAGCGTAGTTTAACTACATTTCATGTTTGGGCCGTATGACACCGACACTTGACGAGTTAGGCTTATAGGGAGCCGATCAACTAGACCGTGTAGTTGGACCTTGATTTAGGTCACCTCATGATGTTGGGCCAAGCTTGGGCCAAGGGATCAATTCTTGTTTTTACTTGACATGTTAGAATGCTAGTACATCCGTGGTGCAAAACTTAACCTTGATTATGAGATGACACCTTTATCTATCTTGTTAGTTAACCATCATGTCAGTATGTTGTTATCCTTATGTTCATCTGAGCTTCTCATGCCAGTTAACTTTACTAGTTCATGAACTGATAGTAGTTAGGGCTTACCAGTCTTTTTGACTGACCTGTTTTCTTTCGCCTCTTTTCTTCCGTTTCCCCCCCCCCCCTCAGGTCCTCAGGGTGGGAACATTGGAGCTTAGCTTGGATCTTTATAGCTTGCTTACTGGATTTGCTCATGTACGGTTTTGGACATTGAGCTAGCTATGGTTTATCACTTCACTTTGGGGATAGTACTTTATGTATTTCAGTTTTTCAGTTTATGCTTTTCTCTAGACTTTGTTTGTTGGAAAATAATGACCAAGTACTTTGTTGTAACTTAACTATTGTTTTGAAATGCTAGTTTTATCCGCTGCTTTACTACTCTGTTTTACTTATATGTTCTGTCTTGTGATATCTGCATGCATGTTTACCTTGTTTAACGCCCCTCCAAAGCTAGTGTGCTTGCAAGAGTTACCCTGGCGGAGGTGGGGTGTTACAGTGGGAATACTCAAGCTTGATTAGGATTCTTCTTTCCTTCTGCTTGGAGCTACTTAGATGTACTGCTTGATTTCGTATCTTCTCTATTATGGGTATGTTTTGGGGATTATGCTCTTTTTATGTATTATTGTACTCTGATGATGATTTTGTACAAGGCAGAAGTTTTATGTTTTCACGGTTTAAACCACGAAGCTTTTCTATTAAATAAAGTTTCAAATTCCGCTGTTATTTATATTTGTCTTGTAATATTTTCTGTTCCTGTTTACCAATAACGCTTCACGAAACTTAAAGCATTCTAATAAATAGTGACATTAACGGATGTGGGGTGTCATATTTGGTATCCGAGCTGAAGGTTACCAGATCGGATAAAAGATTTTGAAAACTATTTTCAATAAGATTTTAAAAGGAAGCATTTTTCGAAGAAAAGTTTTTTTTTTTGAAAAACATATTCCCCAAAGCCATATAAAATATCTCTTGATTCTCCGCTTGAGTCCCTTTTCCTTTTCTTTTCATCATGTCTAGGGAATCAATTCTTCCCGAAAGGTGTCCCCATTGCGGCATGGTTCCATAGGCATGTTAAAACAACGGCACATGTCGAACGGCAAGGAAGTGCCTAACCTCCATCTGTAGCCGCAGTAGTTTCACCTTCTGCTAATTTTCTCGAGCTTCGTAAGGATTTTCGTGCGAAGGAGGCAGCTTTCGAGAGACTTGTTAGCTTGTTATACAAGGATGGTAAAAAGGAGAATAAGGGAGTTAGGGCTAAGGAGCACAGCCCAAGGATGAGAGAAATGGTGGCCCAAGAAGGGAACATAGATAAAGTTCAAATAAAGGCAAGAAGAAATGTTATGGTTGTAGGAACTTGGATCATTTGATCAAAGATTGCAAGAAAATGAAGAATGCTTGTTAGTATTATGGAGAGGTCGGACATCTTATTAAGGATTCCCCGAAGAAGCAAGGGCAGGGGCAAAGGGCAGGATCTACTGGAGGGCAAGTGCATGTTCTCGTGGTCGGTGTACCAGATAGAGGTAGGAAAGATTCCGTTGAGGGTTTGATTTCTCTTTCCAATCATCATGTTAGGACTCTTTTTGATTCTGGCACTTCGCATTCGTTTATATCTGATTATGTGGCAGAGTCTCTGCACCTTAGTACTAGTATGGTTTTAGATCCCGTTGTTGTCTCAAACCCCATTGGTGGTACGTCTCATCTATCTATCATTTGTTGGGGTTTGAGAATATATGTGTTAGGCGTCGAGTTTGAGTGCGACACATACATGCTTGGTTTCATGGGCTATGGTTTGATTCAAGGGATGGATTAGCTAACCATGTATGGTGCCATTCTGGATTGCGAGAGGAGGGTCGTTAGACTTTTGACTTGCCATGGGAGGACCCTCGAGATTTCTTGTGACCCTAAAGGGTTTGTCATGCTTAGTTTCCTAGAGTCGCTTGATGCATCTACCGATGATTTACGATGTACCTGTAGTTTTTGAGTATCTAGATGTTTTCGAGGAGGTTGGGGACTTAGCTTCGATGCACGAGATTGATTTTCGGATATACTTGGTAGATAATGCGAATCCAGTCGCATTACATATGCACTACATGACTCCAAGGGAAAGGAGGGAACTCAGCAAGCAAGTAGGGAGCTGAACAACATAAAAAGAGATAAATGGTAGAATCCATCTTCAGCTCCAGCTATCCAGAAAGAGCCTGCTAAAAACTGAACACAAGGCTACCCGTGTAGAAAAAGGGGCACCCGAGTTTGCAAGTGAAACAAACTACGAGTCAGTCATGAGACTGGTATGAGAAATCTACTTAACACATTTTATAATATAACTAATCACAGGACCACGCCACTTTCGCGGAACGGGTTTACTCCATTGGATTGCCAGTGCTTAAAACAAGTAAATCTTTTAAACATCGCAATGCTTTTTACAAAAATGAAGCCATTATAAGACTCAGTTCCCATCACATAATGCAACGCAAACTGGAGGATAGAGTTTTTACCTTATAATGGCCAAAATATGCTTGATACGAATAAAACAAAAGCATTTGATATTATTACTAGTGTTTATATGTTTCAAAAACAATTTCAAATCATAAGTACCAATCATAGACGGCATTAATGCCCCATACCACTATGTCGCCATATATAGGTATACAATCAAAACCGCACGGTGTCGTATTTGGAAATTGGATTTCCGTCATGAACCAAGGCAAAAGATAGTCCTTACCGAATTCGAGACGCTCTAGCCCGTGTCTCAGGCAAGCGCGCAGGCAAGCCTTGGATCGTCAGGGCCGGTCAACTAATGTGGATTATTATGCCTGAACACTGCGTTTTCCCTCCCTTTGGGGCGTAAATGAGCCCAATGACTCCATCGGCTCCACATAGTCACCGATATATCCAAGGCGCCTCGCAACAGCAACAACCACACAGGTGAAAATAATATATATGTCAGCCAGTTTAAGCACTGACACCACCTCTAGCTAGAAAGAAACGCATGTCCTTCCTGAGGTCCTCTCCCGTTTCTGGCTCATACCGGGGTGTGAGGCTCGCGAATTCACATTATACACAAAGTTATGCCACATAGGTCGTGCTTTGATCATCAACCACAAGACTTTGCTTTTCAACAGAAGCCTTGATCATTTGCCACTCAGGCGTGCTACACAGGCAGTCCACTCCATGCGACTGATTTCTATCGATATATAACCTCTGAGCTCGTACGTCTCAGAGAAGGGCGTTAAGTAAGAGAATAAATTCTCCACCGCCAAACAGATATATATTTAATAGAGATTAATCAGCACAGAACAAAATCCAATGTCAGACACACAGTCCATTTACAAGTTCGTTCTGGGCCTGAACGAAACCGGAGGCACCACATACCTCGCATATCCATCGATCTCCACGTACTTCTGGACGATCACCACTTATTATCTATGTTTCGGGATGCCTCCCAATCAAGACGTCAGTTATCATCCAACCGAGGTTAAGATCTCCAGTCTTCAACCACCGTCTTCTTCATCGACTTCTTATCGCCAATCAATTATTTGAAATGAGATTTAACCCGGCCTTTTAAAATAATTCACGTATATTTAGAATTTAAATCAATTCATTTCAATGGTTAAATTATTCGACATCAATAATTCTGTTCTTAAATGCAATTCTCACGCCAAACACATTCAACCATTAAATATCCACTAAACCGGGTAAATTAGGTTTATTTCCATTCCATATCGTTTATAATATTTTATAACGATTTTTCGCCATTTTTATTTATTTAAAAGTAGCCTTTTCATTCAAACGACGCTTCAGGCCATAACATGGCCGTGGCGCTGTTTTTCTTCAGATTTGATTTACACATATCTGAAAATCTAACCGTTGGATCTTCACATATTTTATATCATTAGAAAGATCTTTTCGAAACGAATCCAACAGTTTCAGTTTTGGGAAAATCCGACGGTCGGATCTCCCGGTATACTCGTTTGAAGTTTCGATTTCAAAATACGAACTGCAGCGTCGTTATTCGATTTAATTTAATTATATATATATATATATATATAAAATCGATTCTGGCGCTGTTTTTCTTCAGATTTGAATTAAACATTCCAAACAATCCAACCGTTGGATTTTCACAAAGTGGGTATCGTTGGAAAGATATTTCCAAAGCGAACCCAACGGTTTCGGTTTCGGGAAAATCCGATGGTCGGATCTCCCGCACTAATCGTTTGAAATCACGGTTTCAAAACACGAACTGTAGCTTCGTTATTCGATATATTTTAATTATATTTATATATATATATAATCGATTCTTAAACTTCAAAACCATTTTCACTTCACATATTTGATAAAACGATATTTCTATCCAACAGATATTTATTTCAACACATGAATTTAGTTTATTTTATTTCCACACAGGAATTTCTATTCAACACATGAATTTTATTTATTTTATTTCCACATAGGAATTTCTATTCAACACATGAGTTTTATATCAACATTCAACACATGAATATTTTCTATAGTTTATATATATATATATAATAAAAATGTGATTTTTATTGCAAAACAATTTATTTCAAAACACGTTTATTTTATATATTTTATATATAAGGTAAAAATGTTATTTTTGGTGTTAAAACAATTTATTTAAACCACTAATATTTTATATAGTCTATATATATGATAAAAATGTTATTTTTATCTTTAAAAGAATTTATTCAATACACGAACTCCATTCAATACATGAATTTATTTCAACACATGAATTTCTATTCAATACATGAATTTTGTTTCAACATTCAACACATGACTTTAATTTCAACATTCAACACATGAATATAAATCAAACACAGAAATATTTCAGAAAATTTCGGCAGCATAACGGCAGGGTAGTTAAAACCGGGACCGTCCCTAGTACGGCTCCTCGCTCTACCTTAAAGCCTTGCAGCTTTTGACAATGGTGATTTTCAATATCTAGTTCATACGCAGATGAATTTTCCCATATACTAATCTTATTGGGATTTCAACCACAATCATTTATTTCAAACCAACCATTCATGATATTCACCAAATTTTCACATCAACCAATAATCCAAACAATATCACAACCAATATATATCGTCCATGGTCTATGGACGAGGGGAGTATATATATATAGATATACGTATATAACTATATTTCGATTTCATTTCAATTTATTTCAATGCATATATCACTTATACAACGCATATATAACTTATACATCGAACATACAACTTATACAACGCTTATACATGAGGTGTACAACGCATATATAACTCATACTTCGACTATATAATTTATACATCGTTGATTCCATATCGATTATAATTTAGAAATCTCACATTGGGTTCCACTCCACCAAAAATTGTAGAAGGCTCAGAAAAATATCCGGTCTCTTCTAGAATGTAGAAGACGTCCACACGAGTCCACTGTTTCTTGTTTCACTGGATTTCGACCACATAGCAAAAAGATATGATTTTTAGAAGTTTGTAACGGTTTTAAAGTGTTAAAACTGTTTTAAATTAACAAAGCTAATTACCTCAGCAAATTGATCGTAACTAGGTTTCGATTTAACTTCAAACCCGTGAAGTAGGAAGAGGATCGAGCTATGCAGCGTCGAAGGGGGAGGAGTGGCGCTCAGGCGCGTGGGGGACTGGGCCCACTCGGTGGCTCAAGGTGCTTCTGGAAGCGGTTGAAAGGCTCCGACTTTGGACGCTTGGATCTCACGATTTACTTGACGAGAGGGGGTGCAACAACCATGGATTTGAAGAGGGGGCTCGGCTCTATGAAAAACTCCAAAAGGCCATGGTGTTTTGGTGCGTGATCGGAGAGAAAAAGAGGAGAGAAGGGAGGAAGGTGTTATCGTCGTTCGTGACTAGAGCGGATCGGGGAGAGAGAGAAGTCTGTGGCCAATAGGATTTTTATTTATTTATATATTTTCAAAAACCTAAAATACCCCTTTTCACATACTAGCTCCAATCCAAACTCAACGACTATCGTCCCTAGCTAAATATCCCCATTCCAAACACAATGGGATATGTTTCGTAGGCCCATTCGACTGTTTTAGTCTGTTTTTCTTCAAATTAAAATATAAAACATTCAATATTTGTTTTGAACGTACATTTCAATTTGAGGGGGCCACATACTGGTCCCAAAAATTCCAGAAAATTAAATCTAGCTATGTTTTGACGATATGGTCCTAACAAAACTAGTTTCATCGAATTCTGAGACCGTTTGAAAAATGGCCCTTTTCTAGTCGATCCAAATTAACAGAAATCGACCAAACACATTTTCCTTTGCCACACTCACATACTAACTTCAAAAATTATGAAATTTGAAACCTAGCAATAATTTGACATCCGGGATCCAACAAAAGTGGTTTCATCGAATTCTGAGGTCGTTTACAAAATGGCCATTTTCACGGGCTATATAAACTCTAAGCGACCTTTTTGAAAATTCATTTGGCCATAACTTTTGATTCCCTCTATGAATCTTCTATTTTTCAGATTCATTAGAAAGATATTCATAAAAAGATTTAAATATTTTTGGTTTTACTAAAATCCGTTTTGTTTTGCACCCGGTACTGTCAGTTAAAGTTTGAATTGAAATTTTGAAACTACCGCGCCATTTCAGGCCTTGTTTATAATTAAAGATAATTATTTTTATTTTCAATCGTCGATTCAAACATACTTTTCATCATTATTATTTAAAATAATTTATTTTAAATATCTAAAATTCACTAAATTAGCCAAATTAAAAATTTTAAATTGGCTCAGATTTTCCGGGTTGTTACAATCTCCCCCACTTAAAACTTTTCGTCCTCGAAAAGGAACAAAGTCGAAAGTGGTTTAATTAACCAACTCTACTTTCAATCTGGCTTCCATTCTCCAACTTTTCAGTTTCTAAGAATTTTCAAATTCTTCAAAAATTTGGCTAACACCCTAAATTTTCGAAAAATTTCGCCATAACCTCCTTTGTATGGGGAGGGGTTTGGAAATTTATTGGGCCGTATTAGGTACCCAATAAATCCTAATAAGCATGCACATATTTATAGTGATATATTCCGGTGTCCACAGGGGAGTGTGTATAGATCATAACTCCAGAAAATAAATTCTCGTCACCCTATAAATGGTTTTTGTGCCTTAATGACCAGAGAGACGTGTTTATTGTCATCTCCAGACCCGTGTGGGGTTTTTATTAATCTTGCAATTTACCATTACATTTTATATGGTCCATATCAGTCATCAGTTTAACCAGTAATATATAGCCATCGCCATACAAGCCTCTCGCTCGTATGAATCTTCAACCTCGTCACACCAGCTCCAAATGCTTATGTGGTATATGATGAAGTATGCCTATCTTCAAGAAGTATGCCATGCAGTTTAGTTCAAAATTAATTGTTACTATCCTATGGCGACATTTATTATTACATACAGAACAACCAGCACTCCGCATCCAATGACATTCACATGAGTTGATATAATAATAAAATTACGCATCCAACTCATTAAGGTTTACCTATTTGTCGGGCACGCAAATAAATTCTTTACTCAACAACTAATCCATTTACCTGTTCAAACATATATAATGCACATGTATATATTTCTATCTATTTTTAAATTAGTTCAATACGCGATTTAATTGCATAGATTTACCCTTCATTCATTGATTAAATTAACTATCTTTCTAATAATTCAATTAGTCAAATCCACTATCACACCACACAAATAACAATCAATTTGTTTTTAAACTTTCAAAAATATACTAATCTATTCATATACTCTTTTAAAATAATCTGACTATAGAATTAGAAGTTTACGTCCATGAAAAGAAAATAACAACAAAGTAGAGAACATAATGGAAATATCAAAATATGGTAATATCTTGCACCAGAGTCAATCATAGATATCTACCCTGCACTTAGGATAGGCTTTCTTAATGCTTTCCTCTGTTTCCCAAGTACAATCTCGCGGATCTCCACTCCATTGCACTTTGACTAAGTGAACCTTCTTGTTCCTCAGCTCTTTGGTTTCTTTGCCAATAATCTTTATCGGCTCTCTTCTCACAGCCAATTCTGGAGTAATTTCCAATTCCTGTTGTGCGGCTTCTTCCACAACCGAGTCCGGATCCTGTACATGCTTTCTAAGTTGAGAAACGTGAAATACATCATGTACTCTAGGCAACCAATCAGGAAATTGAACTCTACAAGCAAGAGTTCCAATCCGTTTGAAGAATAGGGAATGGTCCAATAAATCTGGGCGCCAACTTCCCAGTTTTGCCAAATCGAATCACTCCTCTCATCGGAGAAACCCATAGATACACATAGTCACCAACAGAAAATGCTAAATCTCTTCTTCTCGAATCAGCATAGCTTTTCTGTCAGCTTTGAGCGGCGAGTAATCGTTTCTTAATGAAATCGACTTTGTCTGCAGCTTCACGGATCATATCAGGTCCCAATACAAGTCTATTACCAGGTTCGACCCAACAAGCAGGAGATCGGCACGGTCTACCATACAATGCTTCGAATGGTGATATTGTCAGGCTCGCTTGGTAGCTGTTGTTGTATGAGAACTCAGCCAAATGCAAATGGTCTTCCCATGATCCTCCAAAATCAAGAACATAAGCCCGCAATAAATCTTCTAGTATACGATTCACCCTCTTAGTTTGACCATCTGCTTGAGGATGATAGGCGGTGCTCAAGTTCAGTTTTGTCCCCAGTTCTACTTGAAATTCCTCCCGGAATTTGCTAGTAAATATTAGATCTCTATCACTAACTATACTGATCGGCACTCCATGTAGCCTAACAATTTCCTTGAAATAAATCTGTGCCAGACTCTGAGCAGTTCTATTGGATCTGACAGGTATAAAATGGGCTGTCTTCGTGAAGCGATCTACGATCACCCAAATACTGCCATTTCCTTTCTAAAATCTGGGCAAACCATCTATGAAGTCCATGGAAATATGTTCCCACTTCCAACCTGTAATGTCCAACGGTTGCAACAATCCAGCCAGTTTCTGTTGGTCGCTTTTGACTAGTTGGCAAGTAGAGCACCTGCTAACATATATTGAAACGTCCCTTTTCATAGCCTTCCACCAAAATGTTCGCTTGAGATCGTTATACATTTTGGTCACAGCTAGATGGATACTCAGCTTGGACTTGTGACATTCGTCTAACACTTCCCTTTTGAGCTCGGGGATGTCGGGAACACAAATCCTTCCTCTCAATCTCAGGATCCCATCGTTATCTATTTGAAAACCCAAGGGTTCGCCTTTCTGAATTCTTCTGATCATATCCTTAATAAAATTATCATCCTTCTGAAGAATAGATATTTTGTCAATCGAGGAAGTCGTAATTATAAAACTAGCGATTATTGCATTCTTTCGACTTAGTGCATCGGCCACAACATTGGCTTTCTCTGGAGTTAACAATTTCTCAAAATCGTATGCTACAAGAAATTCTAGCCAACGTTGCTGCCTCAGATTCAAGTCTTTCTGGGTGAACAGATAATTTAGCGATTGATGATCTGTATACAATTCGAATTTCTCACCCAAAAGATAGTGCCTCCAGATTTTCAAAGCAAATACAATGGCTAACAACTCAAGGTCATGAGTAACGTAATTTTTCTCATGCGGTTTCAGCTGACGGCTAGCATAAGCAACCACTTGACCTCTTTGCATTAATACTGCACCAAGGCCTTCTCTAGAGGCATCTGTCCAGACTTTCAAGTCTTGATTGACATTGATTATCGTTAACACTGGAGCCGTTGTTAATCTTAACTTTAGCTTCTGAAAAGCCTCCTCACATTCGGGAGTCCACTTGAATTTTGTGTGCTTCTTTGTAAGCTTTGTCAAGGAACTAGATATCTTCGAAAAATCTTTAACAAAATTCCGATAATAACTAGCCAATCCAAGAAAACTTCGAACTTCAGTGGGAGTACTAGGCTGCTTCCAATTTTGAATAGCGGTGATTTTGTCGGGATCCACAGAAATTCCTTCTTTTGATACAACATGGTACATAAATTTGACTTCTTCTTGCCAGAATATACATTTGGAAAGTTTGGCCTTCAAGATGTTCTTTCTGAGAATTTCTAACACTTGTTCTAAATGTTTCGCGTGCTCGCTCTCTGACTTAGGGAAGATCAATATGTCATCAATGAAAACCAGAACAAATTTATTCAAGACATCGCGGAACACTCGATTCATCAAATCCACAAAATAGGCAGGAGCATTGCATAAGCCGAACGACATTACTAACCACTCATAAAACAAATCAAGACCTCTAGATGATGTCATAGAAACACACTCTTCGGCAATACGAAGCTGATGGAAGCCTGTAACTAGGTCCATCCTTGAAAATACTTGTGCACCATTTAATCGATCCAACAAATCATCAATCTGCGGCAATGGATATTTATTCTTTAATGTCTGCTTGTTCAAGTCACGATAATCCACGCATAATCGAAGAGTACCGTCTGACTTTGGGACAAACACCACTGCTTCTCCCCAATCAGAGAAGCTAGGCCTGATCAGACCCTTCCAGACAAGCTGTCGAGTTTGATTACCTAATTCTTCTTTCTCCTTTAGAGTCATCCTACGAATAGTGTGCACTACTGGCCTTGCATTCGGAATTAAAGTGATCTTGAAATCAATTTCTCTCTTCGGAGGTAAGCTAACAACTTCTTCGAACACATCTGCATAATCCTTGACGACAGGAATATCTTTTATGAGGTCCGGTATATTCTCTGTGACTACAGGGATATTTTCTATTTGAGCAGGAGAAACATTAAGAGCTGACCAAAAGTCTTTTCTATCTGAATTCGGACCTTCGCATGGTATGGTGATATAATCCCCTGATTTAATACTTGCCTTAACCACTCTCTCGGCACATTCAACCTCAGCTTCATATTTGGTTAACCAATCCAATCCCAAAATAAGATCGAATTCGGTAAAATTCATGACGATAGAGATGGTAGGAAACCGATATCTGGGAAAAGAGACAGGCGCCCCACAAATCTAGCTAAGGTCGAGAGAACCACCAACCGGATTATGGACAGTGATGGGTTCTTTGAGCTTTCTCAAATTCAAACCCAACTTCTTAACGACGTTCTTTGCAATAAAGCTTCGTGACATGTCTGTATCAAACAGTACTTTAACTAGAATGTTTTTGACAGTAAGCATGCCTTCCAAAACATCAGATCTTCCTTGACTAACTGAGGGTGCTGGAGTTTCTGCCACTTCATTTACTTGAGCCACTTTGGCCACTTTCAACAGCCAGCAGTCTCGCTTTATATGGCCAGTCTGATGACAAAGGTTGCACGCTCTAGTCTCTTGAAACCTGTTTTTGGTTTTAAATTCATTCTTCTTTCGTTTCTTTAAGGGTCCGCAATTTATTGCTAAATGCCCTTTTTGATTACAGTTAGAGCAGGTGGCAGTAGTTACTGGTTCTTTCTCAAATTTAACCCTTTTCCTCTTGGCTTTGGGCTTCTCACTGACCTCAGACATCGTACTGGCCTCAGGACTATCAGTTTCAGACTCCCCTTTGTTACTAGAACTGACTTCCTCTTCGTCGTTCAAAAGACCTTTCTTATGGAGATCTTCATACTGATAAGCCATGTATATCATTTCTGAAAAAGGAAGCTTCACATGTCCCATTACACTATTCTGGTACTTCCTTTGAAGACAATTAATAAACCTCAGATTCTTCCTCTTCGGATTTTGAATTAGATGAGGGTCAAAGTGAGAAAGTTCATTGAATTTCTTATGATATTCTGGAATATCCATATCTCCTTGTATCAAATAGTAGAATTCATCACATAACCTTTCAGTTGCTTCTGGAGGAGTAAATCTTTCACTGAAAATTTCTTTGAATCTATCCCAGGTGATATCACCTTCTAGATTATCCTTAATGATTGTTTCCCACCAGATTAAAGCTTCTTCTTTGAGCGCCCAAGATGCCACTAATCTTTTCTGATCATCTCTTAGCTGGAGACGTTCAAAAATTCTTTTAGCAGAACTCATCCATGCCTGAGTTTGAATAATGGATTCATTTCCCGAGAATTGTGCTCCACCCAGATTTCGATATTTCTTTAATAGATCTTCTAGATCTGGTTCTGTATTCCTTCTTCTGTTTCTGACACTCATTTTCTAGTACTTCTGCAAAGAGCAGATCAAGTGTCAGGTCAACAGAAAAGAAATTTTAAAGCATAGAAACATATACTTGAATGTAAATGTGTTTACCGAGCGTATTTCATTCTGCTGTACTCATACTAGGATATTGCCGATCCTATCTGTAATGAGTTTTTTCGTCCTAGAACACTACTGGTTCAATTTCTGACGAGTTCGTTAATATGTTATATTCCAGAACTAAGCTTAACCAAAGCTCTGATACCACGTTGTGACGCCCCCAAAACCCCGTACGACGGTGGCAAGGGTAATCTTGGGAATATAACACATAAACAGATAATAGCATAACAGAATTAAATAAATACACCAGATAATGTACAAATAATACACTGGATAAACATCATCATCAGAGTTACACAGTATACAGAATCATACTTAGTGCAAATACAGTTCAGTTATACATAAATGTCTACAGCGGAAAACAAAGCATAATATGTACAATAGGAGCAGAGCAGCATAGAAAGAGATAAATGGTAGAATCCATCTTCAGCTCCAGCTATCCAGAAAGTGCCTGCTAAAACCTGACCACAAGGCTGCCCGTGTAGAAAAATGGGCACCCGAGTTTGCAAGTGAAACAAACTACGAGTCAGTCATGGGACTGGTATGAGAAATCTACTTAACACATTTTATAATATGGCTAATCACAGGACCACGCCACTTTCGCGGAACGGGTTTACTCCATTGGATTGCCAGTGCTTAAAACAAGTAAATCTTTTAAACATCGCAATACTTTTTACAAAAATGAAGCCATTATAAGACTCAGCTCCCATCACATAATGCAACGCAAACCGGAGGATAAAGTTTTTACCTTATACTGGCCAAAATATGCTTGATATGAATAAAACAAAAGCATTTGATATTATTACTAGTTTTTATATGTTTCAAAAACAATTTCAAATCATAAGTATCAATCATAGACGGCATTAATGCCCCCATACCACTATGTCGCCATATATAGGTATACAATCAAAACCGCACGGTGTCGTATTTGGAAATTGGATTTCCGTCATGAACCAAGGCAAAAGATAGTCCTTACCGAATTCGAGACGCTCTAGCCCGTGTCTCAGGCAAGCGCGCAGGCAAGCCTTGGATTGTCAGGGCCGGTCCACCGATGTGGATTATTATGCCTGTACACTGCGTTTCCCCGCCCTTTGGGGCGTAAATGAGCCCAATGACTCCATCGACTCCACGTAGTCACCGATATATTCGAGGCGCCTCGCAACAGCAACAACCACACAGGTGAAAATAATATATATGTCAGCCAGTTTAAGCACTGACACCACCTCTAGCTAGAAAGAAACGCATGTCCTCCTTGAGGTCCTCTCCCATTTCTGGCTCATACCGGGGTGTGAGGCTCACGAATTCACGTTATACACAAAGCTATGCCACACAGGTCGTGCTTTGATCATCAACAACAAGACTTTGCTTTTCAACAGAAGCCTTGATCATTTGCCACTCAGGCGTGCCACACAGGCAGTTCACTCCATGCGACTGATTTCTATCGATATATAACCTCTGAGCTCGTACGTCTCAGAGAAGGGCGTTAAGCAAGAGAATAAATTCTCCACCGCCAAACAGATACATATTTAATAGAGATCAATCAGCACAGAACAAAATCCAATGTCGGATAGACAGTCCATTTACAAGTTCATTCTGGGTCTGAACGAAACCGGGGGCACCACATACCTCGCATATCCATCGATCTCCACGTACGTCTGGACGATCACCACTTATTGTCTATATTTCGAGATGCCTCCCAATCAAGACGTCAGTTATCATCCAACCGAGGTGAAGATCTCCAGTCTTCAACCACTGTCTTCTTCATCGACTTCTTATCGCCGATCAATTATTTGAAATGAGATTTAACTCAGCCTTTTCAAATAATTCACGTATATTTAGAATTTAAATCAATTCATTTCAATGGTTAAATTATTCGACATCAATAATTCCGTTCTTAAATGCAATTCTCATGCCAAACACATTCAACCATTAAATATCCACTAAACTGGGTAAATTCTGTTTACTTCCATTCCATATCGTTTATAATATTTTATAGCGATTTTTCGCTATTTTTATTTATATAAAAATAGCCTTTTCATTCAAACGACGCTTCAGGCCATAACAAGGCCGTGGCGCTGTTTTTCTTCAAATTTGATTTACACATATCTAAAAATCTACCGTTGGATCTTCACAAATTTTATATCATTAGAAAGATCTTTTCGAAACGAATCCAACGGTTTCAGTTTTGGGAAAATCCGTCAGTCGGATCTCCCAATACACTCGTTTGAAGTTTCGATTTCAAAATACGAACTGCAGCGTCGTTATTCGATTTAATTTAATTATATATATATATATATATAAATATAATCGGTTTTGGCGTTGTTTTTCTTCAGATTTGAATTAAACATTCCAGACAATCCAACCGTTGGATTTTCACAAAGTGGGTATCTTTGGAAAGATATTTCCAAAGCGAACCCAACGGTTTCGGTTTTGGGAAAATCCGATGGTTGGATCTCCCGCACTAATCGTTTGAAATCACGGTTTCAAAACACGAACTGCAGCTTCGTTATTCGATATATTTTAATTATATATATATATAAATATAATTGATTCTTCGACTTCAAAACCATTTTCACTTCACATATTTGATAAAAACGATATTTTTATCCAACAAGTATTTATTTCAACACATGAATTTAGTTTATTTTATTTCCACACAGGAATTTCTATTCAACACATGAATTTTATTTGTTTTATTTCTACACAGGAATTTCTATTCAACACATGAATTTTATTTCCACATTCAACACATGAATATTTTCTATAGTTTATATATATATATATAATAAAAATGTGATTTTTATTGCAAAACAATTTATTTCAACACACGATTATTTTATATATTTTATATATAAGGTAAAAATGTTATTTTTGGTGTTAAAATAATTTATTTAAACCACTAATATTTTATATAGTCTATATATATGATAAAAATGTTATTTTTATCTTTCAAAGAATTTATTCTGTAACACCCCACCTCCGTTAAGGTCACTCACAAAGGGAATGCCTTAACTTTGATGGAGCGTTTTAGTAGACAAAACAGAAATTTACAAGACAGATAAAACAATACTTGAAAAATTAATAACTCTATTACAACAGAAACCGAAGAAAGTTTGGTTACATCTTTTCAAATCACAATATTATAATTCAAGTACAAAACATCAGCCTTGTACAAAAGCCTTCATAATGCATAGTTTTTAAAATCATAATCCCCAACATAAACTGCCATGGAAAGATAGAGCCAAGGCCAAGCAGTACTTCCAGCAGAGAAAATCCGAATCAAGCTCCTATACTTCCACCCTAAGAAACCTGGGGGGGGGGGGGGGGGGAACGAAAGAAAAGGGGAGAAAACAAGCAAGGTCAGACATAAAGTCTGGCAAGTCCAGTGACTTTCAACATATGAACAGATAACAATATCATGACATGAAAATAAAGCTGGATAAGAGACAAGAGCAACAGGAGTAACTGGTATACTTAAGCTAAACAGAAGAAACAGAATGATATAGCCCAAGTTATGCTTCTTACTTATATTTTACTTCTCTGCACTAATACTAGTATAACATGATTAGGCGTTACCCTAATGTCCAAACTGAAACAGAAACGGAACAGAATAATCTATACAGGAACAGAATGCCAGTAATGGGCCTTTACCACCCCAATAGACAGAATGTACATAAACGGAATCAGAGACAGAAACAGAGTAATCCCTACAGAAACAGAATGTTAGAATTAGGTGTACACTAGTAAATGGGCCTTTACCACCCCAACAGACGGTACCACGCAGAAACAGACAGGTGTTACCACTCAACAGAATCAGACGGTACCCCAACGGAAACAGACAGAACTAAGTGTACCCTAAATCTACCTTAAGCGATTGGCTCCCTAATACATAAATACCCCGTGCCAGCCCCACAGAAGGGTGTATCACTCCCCAAAGTGGCAACCTTTAAATGACACAGACCTATTTACATATGTCACGGCGTCTTACATCCTCAGAGGCAGACCGGGATCCATGCACGCACATGACCCGGTTGGAATGCACCATCAACACCCCTCGCCATTATCAGAATGAACCACTTATAATTAGTTCAGTAAGCGTGCCCGGACCCTACCTACTGTTGGGTCATAGTTTTGATACCAGAAAGGGTTACTGACTAATATGGGTCCCAAACAACAAATGACACAAGTATTTTCTCTCCTAACCTTGTGTCCCCAGACAAACAGATTTTAGATTAACTTGTTTACAAGTTTTAGGCCTACAGAATTCAGAATCAACTAGTTCACATACCAGAAAATCAAGTCAACAGGTTTTCAGACTAACGGATCAGATGTATAGTTTTAACAGACTTGCAGATTATCTAACTTTGTATTGGGCCTATAGATTCACGAAACAGGTTTATTAATTCATCAGTCCAATTGTTTTAGCCTTATCTACCCAACACGTTTTAGATATCATATTTATCTCAGACTTGCATTAACTAGATATTAATGCGCAGACCTCTCACATTAGGTCGGTAGCTTGTGGCCGCTAGATAAGTCGGGTGGTTCCGGGCAGACTTCTGCCACAAGCCAGACCTAACCTCGTGTCTAAGCATATTTTAGTTATGCCTACAACCTCTCACATTAAACTAGAAGTTTTCGGTTGCTGGTTAAGCCGGTTGGGTCCGGGAAGGCTTCTACCGCAAACATGAGTCTAACCTCGTGTCTCAGCATTTTTATTTTAACCAGTTTATTCCATTACAAGTTATACAAATATCAGACTAAATATGTCAATTTAAAAGATTTGACTTCTTTTCAAGTCGCAGCAGATTAAAAAAATTAACATGTTTTACACAAATTACAATCATTTAGCTTTTCAACAGATTTAACAGATTTAGCAGCTCAGACGGTTCAACAGATTTAGCAGATTAGGCAACTCAACAGATTTGGCAGATTAGGCAAAATTAGCAGATTAGACGATTCAACATATGTAACAGTTTAGGCAATTCAAAAGATTAAACAGGTAACAGGTTTAGCAGATTAGGCAAATTTAACATAATCAGCAGATAACAGTTTTAGCCGATTTAAACATTCCTTAAAGTCCTATTCACATATCTTGCCTAATTCATAAGGTAAGCCTAAACTTATATGCCCAAATTATGGTCATAATTCACCATATAACATATGTCCCAATTTTTAGTTAAACTTGCATAGTTCAGAATATTCTCCAAAAACCTTACATATAAATTATGCCAAATATAGCCATTGATTACAATGCATACCACATATCCAAAAAACCCCTTTACTTAGGTGTATTCACACTTAATAATTATCCAATCTTAATATGGATCTTTACACCTAAGTTAAATGCAAATTAATTCTCTTTTTTCCAAATTTCAGATTATAATATATATAGTATGTCCAGATCTAGATTTTGAATTACAACTTGTACTATGCATCCAAATCAGTTACATTTTCACAGTTAAACTTTACGCCACAAATCCCAAGTCATATGTCCAATATTCTTTATGCCTCAAAACTCAAGACATATGTTAAATACACCTTATGTTTTAAATACAACATGCCCAATTATATGTCTTAGATTTACGTTCTAAATTCAACCTATGTTCTTTATGTTCTAAGTCACAATAATCCTCTCCTTCCAAGTCATAGATCGTCTTATACAATATGCCTCAAATTCATGTCAAGAATTACAACATGCGTTGTATCCTCAAATTAGTTACAAATCAATTATGCCCAAATATGCCTCATTCAATATTCTTTCCAAATTTAGCGTTTATGCGTTCATCTCTTACGAGATCTGGCTCAGGCTCGTAGTAGCCTGGCTATCAAACAAAAAGAAAGAAAGGAGGAAGAAATACAGAACAAACAGAATAATAAAACAGACGAACAGATCTGATAAATAGAAAAAGGGCATAATCTCAGATTCAGTTTTATAATTATGTCAAGATCATGATTAAAATTCATATCGGAAAATAACTGCACTTGCCTTGAGATTGGATTATAGAAGAAGAGTTGCAGTAGTTCTCTTTTAATCTTATTCAGATTTGAAAGAAGATGCACTAGTTCTAGTTTTGATCCCAACAGAGTAATGACGCCATTATTTTATTTATTTATTATAGAGGTAGAGTATAGGCAGAATGAAATTGTGTGGAGAGAAAGTGAGGTTTGGGGGTGTTTTTATAGGAGAATAGGGTGATTTAGAGCCTTCAGATCAGTCCAGAAGTCATCAGAACCACCCAGCTCGAAGACAGGTCATCCAGCCACTCAAAAGAAGACACGTCATCACAGAACACTCCAGAATTCTGTGCTGGATCAGTATGGGCGCACTTGGCAGGTGCGCCAATGTATTTTTGTACTGGTGCACTTCACAAGTGCGCCAGTGTATTCTGGCCTGTTTCCGGTTTTTCTGCCTAACTTCGTTCGTCCATATCTTCTTCATACAATATCCGTTTTACGCAAACTCGGACTCTATCTCAAGCAGAATTTCGAGACGAACGCAATGGCGCAACCCGTTTTCCTTAATTCTTCTCCTAAAAATTAAGTATATTTTAATTTATTACTTATACGTTCACAGAAAATACGGGTTATTACATATTCAATACATGAACTCCATTCAACACATGAATTTATTTCAACACATGAATTTCTATTCAACACATGAATTTTGTTTCAACATTCAACACATGACTTTAATCTAAACATTCAACACATGAATATAAATCAAACACAGAAATATTTCAGAAAATTTCAGCAGCATAACGACAGGGTAGTTAAAACCGGGACCGTCCCTAATACGTCTCCTCGCTCTACCTTAAAGCCTCGCAGCTTTTGACAATGGGGATTTTCAATATCTAGTTCGTACGCAGACGAATTTTCCCATATACTAATCCTATTGGTATTTCAACCACAATCATTTATTTCAAACCAACCATTCATGATATTCACCAAATTTTCACATCAACCAATAATCCAAACAATATCACAACCAATACATATCGTCCATGGTCTGTGGACGAGGGGAGTATATATATATATAGATATACGTATATAACTATATTTCGATTTCATTTCAATATCATTTCAATTTATTTCAACGCACATATCACTTATACAACGCATATATAACTTATACATCGAACATACAACTTATACAACGCTTATGCATGAGGTGTACAACGCATATATAACTCATACTTCGACTATATAATTTATACATCGTTGATTCCATATCGATTATAATTTAGAAATCTCACACTGGGTTCCACTCCACCAAAAATTGTAGAAGGCTCAGAAAAATATCCGGTCTCTTCTAGATTGTAGAAGACGTCCACACGAGTCCATGTTTCTTGTTTCACTGGATTTCGACCACATAGCAAAAAGATATGATTTTTAGAAGTTTGTAACGGGTTTAAAGTGTTAAAACTGTTTTAAATTAACAAAGTCGATTACCTCAGCAAATTTATCGAAACTAGGTTTCGATTTAACTTCAAATCCGTGAAGTAGGAAGAGGATCGGGCTATGCAGCGTCGAAGGTGGAGGAGTGGCACTCAGGCGCGTGGGGGAGTGGGCCCACTCGGTGGCTCCAGATGCTACCGGCGGCGGTTGAAAGGCTCTGACTTTGGAGGCTTGGATCTCACGATTTACTTGACGAGAGGGGGTGCAACAACCATGGATTTGAAGAGGAGGCTCGGCTCTATGAAAAACTCTAAAAGGCCATGGTGTTTTGGTGCGTAATCGGAGAGAAAAAGAGGAGAGAAGTGAGGGAGGTGTTATCGTCGTTCGTGACTGGAGCGGATCGGGGAGAGAGAGAGAAGTCTATGGCCAATAGGATTTTTTTATTTTTTTATATATTTTCAAAATCCTAAAATACCCCTTTTCACATACTAGCTCCAATCCAAACTCAACGACTGTCGTCCCTAGCTAAATACCCCCATTCCGAACACAATGGGATATGTTTTGTTGGACCATTCGACTGTTTCAGTCAGTTTTTCTTCAAATTAAAATATAAAACGTTTAATATTTGTTTTGAACGTACGTTTCAATTTGCCGGGGCCACATACCGATCCCAAAAATTCCAGAAAAATAAATCTAGCTATGTTTTGACGATACAGTCCTAACAAAACTAGTTTCATCGAATTTTGAGACCGTTTGAAAAATGGCCCTTTTCTGGTCGATCCAAATTAACAGAAATCGACCAAACACATTTTCCTTTGCCACGCTCACATACTAACTTCAAAAATTATGAAATTTGAAACTTAGCAATAATTTGACATCCCGGATCCAACAAAAGTGGTTTCGTCGAATTCTAAGGTTGTTTGCAAAATGGCGATTTTCACGGGCTATATAAACTCTTTAACGACCTTTCTGAAAATTCATTTGACCATAACTTTTGATTCCCACTATGAAACTTCAATTTTTCAGATTCATTAGAAAGATATTCATAAACAGATTTAAATATTTTTGGTTTCACTAAAATCCGTTTTGTTTTGCACCCGGTACAGTCAGTCAAAGTTTGAATTGAAATTTTGAAACTACCACGCCATTTCAGGCCTTGTTTATAATTAAAGATAATTATTTTTATTTTCAAACGTCGATTCAAACATACTTTTCGTCGTTATTATTTAAAATAATTTATTTTAAATATCTAAAATTCACTAAATTAGCCAAATAAATTTTTTTAAATTGGCTCAGATTTTCCGGGTTGTTACAAAGTAGAGGTAGAACGGGAGGTGATAATTAGATGAGTTCCTATAGGTATACTTGGATCAAAGGTTAAGAAACTGTGCAACAAGGTGGTTAAATTAATAAAAGTGCAATGGGACGAAGACAACGAGGATGTTAGTTGGTAGACTAAAGACAAGAATCGCATTTCATACCCTTTCATTTTCGAGACTATGTTCTTGACTTCTTTTTCTAAGCTTTTATTCGTATTTGCTTCTGTCATTCGTGTGCATCCTATCAATTGAATCTTCGACCTTTAGGTAGAAATCCCACGAATGTAAACATGTGTTTGAGACATCTTATGTTTGATGCATGCAAGTGGATGCAAGTGTTTGCTGGTTGTTGCTCGTGGATGCATATACACACACACATTAGGCACTAGATTGGCTCAATCACTTTCATACTACATATGGATGCATGTGCATTTTTTTCTTTCAATGGATGAAAGTGGGTGTATCATCATATGAATGTTGCATTTGGATTAATGATTGTGCACACATATAGAACTTACATGTTATAATAAAATTATTTGCATACAAGTTGGATTACATGGCACGAACATAAATTGCATTTAGGAGGTCGACTGAATCAGTAGACCGCCTGATCTTTCGCATTAGTATAGGGACATATACATGCACCTTTGCATATGTTCATACAAGCATTAGAGATATTTTAAGGACAATGGATGCCTGTGATTGGTACATGAGTAGATGGATGATGGATATTAGGCTGCATTCTTATTAACTTGGAGATTTCGGGGACGAAATCCTTCAAGTAGGGGAGAATGTATGTAACAACCCGAATTTTAATAACATGTTGAAACTAGAAATCAAGGTATAATTAACTTTTAAAAGTGAGAATCATGGGAAATGTGTTGCGCCATTGCGTTCGTCTCGGAATTCTGCATGAAATCGAGTCCAAGTTTTCGAAAATCGGTGTAACAACCCGTATTTTTATAACATGTTAAAACAAGAAATCAAGGCAGAATTAAATTTTAAATTCAGAATCAGGGAAAACGGGTTACACCATTGCGTTCATCTCGAAATTTTACATGAAATAGAGTCAGAGTTTTCGAAAATCGGAGTCCGGATGAAGAAGTTATGGCCTGTACAAGTTTCAGCAGTTTTCAGGCAGCACTGGACCAGGGGGTCGACCATAGGGTCGACCTACCCCCCCTGTAACAACCCGTATTTTCAATAACCTGTTATAACATAAATCGAGGCAGAATTTAATTCTAAAATCTGAATCAAGGGAAACGGGCTATGCCATTGCGTTCGTCTCGGAAAAATACGCGAAATAGAGTCCGAGTTTTCGAAAATCGGAGTCCGTATGACCCGATTAAGGCCCAACGAAGTTTTCAGAAAATTTCAAAGTAAAAACGGATTTCAAATTCAAGTTTGAAATTGGAGATTAGGGTAAGATTGGGCCAGGCGGGAAAATTCCCGCCAGAGCACCCAAGTCGACAGCCCTGTCGACTTGGGAGTCGACTTGGTTGGACCCAAGTCGACAGCCCTGTCGACTTGGCTGTCGACTTGGTCCAGCCGGGCAGTTTTGCCTGGTGCACCATTTTGGGTTTGTGTTGAGTTTGGGGGCCAGATTCGGTTTTAAGGGCTGAGATTGGAACTAGGGTTTGATCCTAAGGCTAGACCTAATCCTAATCTCTATAAATAAGCCCCTAACCTAACCCTAAATCATCATTATTCATTCAAGTAACTAAACTATGGCAAAATCAATCCTCTCATGGCCTTCACTCTCTTCATAAAATTCCTAAGATATTTCTATGAGAGATTTTCCATGCATACAAGTGTTTTCAAGCTTGTATGAGCATCATTAGCTTGCATTCAAGTCAAGTTTTCTATATTCACATCATAAAGCAAGAGTTTTGATCATTTTGGCTCAAGGGTTTTTCTATTAGAGCTTGCATTTTGGGTCTATTTGATTGCATAAGGGCTTTGTCATATTTTTGTGCCTTCATAAGCATTGTAAGCCCTTTTCTACTTTCATATTTAAACTCTAAAGTTAATGAATGATGCAAGTTGTGTTTGATCATTATGATGTGTTATGCAAGTTTGCTATGATGTGTTATGCAAGTTTACTATGATGTGTTATGCAAGTTTACTATGATGTGTTATGCAAGTTTATCATGTTATGTTATGCAAGTTTGTCATATGATATGCAAGTTATGTTATGCAAGTTTGATATGCAAGTTTGTCATATGATATGCAAGTTATGTTATGCAAGTTTGGGTTGATCCTTTTTGTTCATGTTATCATGTTATGCAAGCTTATCTTGGGTTTATGAGCTTAAAGCTTCAAGCTTTATGCTAAAGGTTGCATTTTGGCAACATGTAAGTTATCATATCTCTTATGATAACTTGCATGTGAGGCTAAATGCGAACTTATGGCCATTTCTACATGCCATTCATCACCATGTATCACCAATATGCTAAGTTTGGTTTTATGCATGCTTTTGAGGCCTAAAAATGTAATATGCAAGTATATGAACATATGTACATTTCATATGCCACCATGTTAAACTTGTGGCTTCAACACCTTTATGTCATGATTATGCCAAGTTCCCTCTTTCTATCCTTTATGCGCTATTGCGATATGTAAGCGATGGGATTGCGTTTGGGGTTGGGTAAACTTAAAAGACATAAAAACATAAGATTGGGAATTTACCTATTAAGTTAGGTCTACCCATTGGGAATTTACCTATTAAGTTAGGTCTACCCAATTGCTTGAAAATTTGTAACATGTTTTGGAAACATGATGGACATGACACTTAGAAAAGATAAGTGTGACCAACTCGAGGTTGGGTTGAGTTTGTAGCGTAAACCTACCCGGAACCGACCGGCTTAACTAGTTGCTACAAACAATAGGACCCAATGTGAGAAGTTGGCCATGTTGTACCTTGAACCCGAGGTTAGACCAAGTTGTGGTGTAAAGCTACCCGGACCCGCCCGGCTTAACTAGTAACCACAACAAGGTCTAATGTGAGAGGTTAAGGCGCGTTAATGAATTAATGCCTCATGATTAGGGTTAAGTCATGGTCCACTTAATACTTAACCAATTTGGGCTTGGTAGATTAATCAGGGTTAAGTCGTGAACTCATCGTTACACTTAACCAAGTTAATCCATGATTAGCAAGAGGGTTAAACCGTACTTAACCCACTAGAAAAATCCTAGCAATAGGGGTCCACTCCAGCAGTAATCCCAAGTTTGTATCATTAAGGCCCTAGGGTCTAGGCTAGGGAGGGAGCACGATTACTAAACTGGAGGTAAGTGACCAAAAACGACGGCAGAGTGGTACGTCGGTGTAGTTGCGGGCGGACTTATGGTCGTGCACATAGTCCGAAGCCGGGTAAAACATGCACGGGTACCAGTAGATCGAGACTGTGCACGCATGTTTATGGTGTCCAGGGGTTGCCACCCTAGGGCTTGATACACCCGACGGGAGACCCGGCACAGTCTGACTACAATTATGTTTGGGCCGTATGGACACCAACACGTGACGAGTTAGGCTTATAGGGAGCCGATCGACTAGACCGTTTGGTTAGACCTTGTATTAGGGTCATTTCATGTTATTGGGCCAAAGCTTGGGCCAAGGGATCAATACTTGTATATTCAAGTCATGTTTATGCGATGACACCTTTATCTACCTTGTTAGTTAATCATCATGCTAGTATGTAGTTATCCTTATGTTCATACCTGCTTCATCATGCCAGTTAACTTTATCAGTTTACATTGATTGTAGTAGGGCTTACTCAGTCTTTTTGACTGACCTGTTTTTCTTTCGCCTCTTTTCTTCCGTTCCCCCCCCAGGTTCTCAGGGAGGGAATATTGGAGCTTATCTTGGATTTCTGATCGCTTGCTTGTGGGATTTTAGCTCATGTACGGTCTTGACATGAAGCTAGCTATGGTTATCACTTATTTTGGGGATAGTACTTATGTATTTCAGTTTTTCAGAAATGTTGTTTTTATCTAGACTTGTGTATTTGGAAAGTTGACATTATGTTGTACCAGACTTGTTTTGAAATGGTTTGAAATCTTCCGCTGTTTTATCTATGTTATTTACTTTGTTTATATATATATACATATGTTCTTGTTCTGCCTTGATATATCATTATGCAAGTTTACCTGATTCAAACGCCCCTCCAAAGTCAGGGTGCTTGCAAGAGCCACCCTGGCGGAGGTGGGGTGTTACATTTGGTATCAGAGCATATGGTTTACGAGAAGGAACAAAAAGGTTTTTAAAACTTTTGGAAAACTATTTTCAAAATCAAGTATAAAGTATTTTCCAAAGAAAAGTCTAGTTTATTTTAAAGGCTATTCCCCAAAAAAGCCATTAGCAAAATTCATTCGTTTTTCTCCATTCTGAATCTATCTTTTTCTTCGTTTTCAGTATGGCCGATAACTTTGCCATTCCGGAGGCAATACACGTACCTGTTTGGTATAGGAGACTTTTGGAGGCTAGGGCGACCGAAGCCGGCCCCGCAAATATTACTCCTCCTCCGGTAGTTGATGTTCCTCCTCCTCCTGTCGCTGAGGTTCCTCTTCCTCCGCCCCCTCAGCATCCTCAAGCTGACTTCGCAAAGATTTGCCAAGACTTTAAGGCGATGGGTTGCAAGAATTTCATTGGAACCGAGATTTATGTTGAGACAAGGAATTGGTTGAAAGAAACCGAAGATCTTTTTGCCTTCTTTGATATAGATGACCGTAGGAAGGTTTTATTGGCAGTGTGGTTGCTAAAGGAAGAAGCTGCACGTTGGTGGGTGGTCACCACCGCTACTAGGCCAATTGAGACTTGGGATGACTTTCGGGGAAAGTTTGGACTAAGGTTCCTATCACTGAAGCAAGGGGACATGACTATTAGGGAATACATAGATAAGTTTAATCAACTGGCTCGGGTCGGTTTAGACTTGGTTAACACAGCTCAGAAGAAGGCCCTATACTTTGCTCTAGGATTAAACGAGCCATTACATGGTTTAGCCATGACTCATATACCCTTGGGGGCAACTTTCGAGAGCTTGGTGAATATGGCCCTACTCAATGAAGAGAATAGGAGTGACAAGAAAGAGATCAAGAGGAATGATACTCAAGTCAAGAAGACTGATTCCCAGTGGAAAGGAAATCAGGGTAATCCAAGTGGTCAGAGCAGTCAAGGCAATCAGAACAAGAACAAGAACAAGAGTCAAGGCAACAAGGGGAACAACAACAAGGGCAATAACAAAAAGGGAAAGTGCTATTATTGCGGTTTAGTTGGGCATCTTATTAAGGATTGTAAGAAGAGGAAAAGGAAGAGTGGTGAATGCTATCGTTGTGGTGAGTTTGGACATTTCAGCAAAGATTGCCCGAAGAAGCGAGGGCAAGGCCAGGGTCAGACTCAGCGTGCTGGACCTTCAGGAGGGCAAGTTCATGCTCTCAATGCCGCTCCAGTTCCCGATCGAGGTAGTATTTCTGTTGAAAGCCTTGTATATATTTCTGATTTTCCAGTTCGTACCTTGTTTGATTCTGGTGCATCGCATAGCTTTATTTCATCTGATCTAGTTGAAAGTTTGCACCTAAGTACTAGTCTAGTTAATGATCCCGTGTGTGTTTCAAATCCAATTGGGGTTTCCGCCCATTTGTTTATTATCTACGTGGATTTGAACATCTCTATCTTGAGTATAGAATTCTCGTGTGATGCTTATATTCTCGGTTTCATGGGGTATGGGTTGATTTTTGGGCATGGATGGGTTGTCCAGTTTTGGAGCCATCCTTGATTTTTGAGCATAGGGTTGTGAGGCTCATGACTCGCCTCGGTAATACCCTAAAAATTTCTAGTAACCCTACGAGTCCCGTCATGTTGTGTTATCTTGAATCCCTCAACTCGTCTATCGATAGTTTGTAATCGGTGAGGGTGGTCCGAGAATATCCTGATATCTTGGGTGAAGTGAAGGGGGTTACCCCTAAACGAGAGATAGATTTCCGCATTTATCTGGTTGATAATGCCAAGATAGTTTTGTGGCCGGTTAGGCACATGGCCCCGCAAGATGAGAGTTAAGAAGGCAAGTCAAGGAGTTGCTTGAGAAGAACTTCATTAGACGAAGTATATCCGATTGGGGAGCGCCTGTAGTATTTACTACCAAGGCAGATGGTTCTCTTCGACTTTGTGTTGATTATCGTGAGTTAAAGAGAATAGACAACCATTGCCAAGGATCGATGATTTGTTTGATCAGCTTGTAGGAACATCTGTTCCATCAGCTCAGAATAGCTGAAGATAGTATAGACAAGATTGCGTTCAGAACTCCGGATGGATTCTTAGAATGGCTAGTCATGCCATTCGGTTTGACTAATGCACCCGCCTACTTCGGGGACTTGATGAGTAGGGTGCCTAGGGAGTTCCTGAACAAGTTTGTGGTAATCTTTGTAGAAGATATCCTGACTTTCTTAAAGAACGAGGAAGAACATGCTAGACATCTCAAGGAGGTGATGGATACGCTTAGAGCGCATCAGTTGAAAGCCAAGTCCTCCAAATATCATTTTGGAGAAAAAGGAGTTAGATTTCTTGGGCACATAGTATCTAAGCAAGGCTTAGTGGTGGATCCCGCTAAAGTGGTCGCGGTTCAAAACCGAAAAGCTCCGACGAGGACAATTGAAGTAAGAAGTTCTCTCAGTTTAATTAGTTAGCGTCCCTTGAGCTTAGACCTACCCTTCTGGATCAAGTAGGGACTTCGCAGAAAGAAGACCCGCAGTTAGTCGAGATCATGGACAAGTTGATTCGAGGCGAGATGATAAGTCACCTCGCTATAGATGACAAGGGATGGCTAAGACGCGATGAGAGAAAGAAGGTTCTTGAAGATGCACATCACCCGAGGAGGTGGCCGATTTTGACCCAAGGTGCATGTTGTGCCAACAGGTTAAAGGCCGAGTCATAGAAGCCCGGTGGGCTATTACATCCATTGGAGGTCCCCGCAATGGAAGTAGTAAAGCGTCACGAAGGATTCCGTGGATGGAATGCCTAGGTCAAGGAAAGAGATTACGAGCATATGGGTCATAGTAGGTAGACTCACGAAGAGTGCTCATTTCACTCCGGTAAAGAGCGAAAGGACTGCATCATAGCTAGCGACAGTTTACTTTCAAGAAATAAAGCGGTTGCACGAGGTTCCCTAAAGGATAGTTAGTAACCATGACTCAATCTTCACCAGTCAGTTTTGAGATAGTCTACGGGAAGTCATGGGCAAGCAACTGAATCTAAGTATGGCCTATCATTCGCAGGCGGATGATTCATTTCGTTCAAGCATGAGTTATAGAAAATCACGTTGGTAAGAGCAATTGGCAACGTGGATTGGTATTTCCAAGAAAAGTTCTGCTGCGTGGAATACTTTATAGTAAGTAAACGAGATCCAGGATTCACTAGTGAATTTTGGAGAGCTTGCATGAAACCATGAGGTCATAGTTATGTTTAAGCCAAGAATGATAGAAGAGTAAGTGAAAGAGGAAGACGAGAGGCGACAATAAAATGGGTTCCAACTCATATTTGGAAATAAGAGTTAAGAAGCTAAGAAATCATGGGGTAAAAGACGGTCAAAGCACAGTGGAGTTAAGCTCAAGGAAACGTGACTTAGAAGACTGAAGGCTAGATACGCGCATCATATCTCTTTCTAAGAGTATATCCTTGATCCTTGTTTTCCGGTGAAACTTACTTGCATGTTATCTTTTACGTATATCCTCTCGGTCCCATTCTCAGTCCTATTTTTGTCGGGGGGTATGACTTATTGGCTAGTAATACATGTCAGGGTTAGGAAGGGATTTCTTATAATCCAAAAGGAGTATATCCTGCTTATCTTTCCGATCTCTTTGTAGCATATCTTTTGCTATCCATGTTTGTCTTGATTATCTAGTTTATCATGTTAATCTTGTCATGAGAACCTTAGGTAGAAACCCTTTGGATGAAACATGTGTTTGAAACATGTTATGCTTGATGTTTGCAAGTGGTTGCAAGTGTTTGCAAGTGGTTACTCGTGGATGCATTATACACGTTAGGCACTAGATCGGCTCACACACTCCTCATATTGCATATGCATGAGTGTTTACGCTTATTCATGGATGAAAATTTTTGTGTTATCACATGGATGTTGCATATGGATGTATGTTATGTGCACACATATAGATGTTATACATTATGTTAGGAATTGCATACATATGGATTCATTTCACTAACATAATTTGCATTGATGATATTTGCATTAGATAAGTACATATACACACACCTTTGCATATGTTCATGCAACATTTAGAATCTTGTAAGGACAATGATTGCTCGTGGATGATGTTTTGAGTAGATGGATGTTGGATGGTAGGATACGTTCTTCCTAACTTGAAGATTTCGGGGACGAAATCCTTTAAGAAGGGGAGAATGTAACAACCCGTATTTTCAATAACCTGTTATAACATAAATCGAGGCAGAATTTAATTCTAAAATCTGAATCAAGGAAAACGGGCTATGCCATTGCGTTCGTCTCGGAAAAATACGCGAAATAGAGTCCGAGTTTTCGAAAATCGAAGTCCGTATGACCCGATTAAGGCCCAACGAAGTTTTCAGAAAATTTCAAAGTAAAAACGGATTTCAAATTCAAGTTTGAAATTGGAGATTAGGGTAAGATTGGGCCAGGCGGGAAAATTCCCGCCAGAGCACCCAAGTCGACAGCCCTGTCGACTTGGGAGTTGACTTGGTTGGACCCAAGTCGACAGCCCTGTCGACTTGGCTGTCGACTTGGTCCAGCCGGGCAGTTTTGCCTGGTGCACCATTTTGGGTTTGTGTTGAGTTTGGGGGCCAGATTCGGTTTTAAGGGCTGAGATTGGAACTAGGGTTTAATCCTAAGGCTAGAACTAATCCTAATCTCTATAAATAAGCCCCTAACCTAACCCTAAATCATCATTATTCATTCAAGTAACTAAACTATGGCAAAATCAATCCTCTCATGGCCTCCACTCTCTTCATAAAATTCCTAAGATATTTCTATGAGAGATTTTCCATGCATACAAGTGTTTTCAAGCTTGTATGAGCATCATTAGCTTGCATTCAAGTCAAGTTTTCTATATTCACATCATAAAGCAAGAGTTTTGATCATTTTGGCTCAAGGGTTTTTCTATTAGAGCTTGCATTTTGGGTCTATTTGATTGCATAAGGGCTTTGTCATATTTTTGTGCCTTCATAAGCATTGTAAGCCCTTTTCTACTTTCATATTTAAACTCTAAAGTTAATGAATGATGCAAGTTGTGTTTGATCATTATGATGTGTTATGCAAGTTTGCTATGATGTGTTATGCAAGTTTACTATGATGTGTTATGCAAGTTTACTATGATGTGTTATGCAAGTTTACTATGATGTGTTATGCAAGTTTATCATGTTATGTTATGCAAGTTTGTCATATGATATGCAAGTTATGTTATGCAAGTTTGATATGCAAGTTTGTCATATGATATGCAAGTTATGTTATGCAAGTTTGGGTTGATCCTTTTTGTTCATGTTATCATGTTATGCAAGCTTATCTTGGGTTTATGAGCTTAAAGCTTCAAGCTTTATGCTAAAGGTTGCATTTTGGCAACATGTAAGTTATCATATCTCTTATGATAACTTGCATGTGAGGCTAAATGCGAACTTATGGCCATTTCTACATGCCATTCATCACCATGTATCACCAATATGCTAAGTTTGGTTTTATGCATGCTTTTGAGGCCTAAAAATGTAATATGCAAGTATATGAACATATGTACATTTCATATGCCACCATGTTAAACTTGTGGCTTCAACACCTTTATGTCATGATTATGCCAAGTTCCCTCTTTCTATCCTTTATGCGCTATTGCGATATGTAAGCGATGGGATTGCGTTTGGGGTTGGGTAAACTTAAAAGACATAAAAACATAAGATTGGGAATTTACCTATTAAGTTAGGTCTACCCATTGGGAATTTACCTATTAAGTTAGGTCTACCCAATTGCTTGAAAATTTGTAACATGTTTTGGAAACATGATGGACATGACACTTAGAAAAGATAAGTGTGACCAACTCGAGGTTGGGTTGAGTTTGTAGCGTAAACCTACCCGGAACCGACCGGCTTAACTAGTTGCTACAAACAATAGGACCCAATGTGAGAAGTTGGCCATGTTGTACCTTGAACCCGAGGTTAGACCAAGTTGTGGTGTAAAGCTACCCGGACCCGCCCGGCTTAACTAGTAACCACAACAAGGTCTAATGTGAGAGGTTAAGGCGCGTTAATTAATTAATGCCTCATGATTAGGGTTAAGTCATGGTCCACTTAATACTTAACCAATTTGGGCTTGGTAGATTAATCAGGGTTAAGTCGTGAACTCATCGTTACACTTAACCAAGTTAATCCATGATTAGAAAGAGGGTTAAACCGTACTTAACCCACTAGAAAAATCCTAGCAATAGGGGTCCACTCCAGCAGTAATCCCAAGTTTGTATCATTAAGGCCTTAGGGTCTAGGCTAGGGAGGGAGCACGATTACTAAACTGGAGGTAAGTGACCAAAAATGACGGCAGAGTGGTACGCCGGTGTAGTTCCGGGCGGACTTATGGTCGTGCACATAGTCCGAAGCCGGGGAAAACATGCACGGGTACCAGTAGATCGAGACTGTGCACGCATGTTTATGGTGTCCAGGGGTTGCCACCCTAGGGCTTGATACACCCGACGGGAGACCCGGCACAGTCTGACTACAATTATGTTTGGGCCGTATGGACACCAACACGTGACGAGTTAGGCTTATAGGGAGCCGATCGACTAGACCGTTTGGTTAGACCTTGTATTAGGGTCATTTCATGTTATTGGGCCAAAGCTTGGGCCAAGGGATCAATACTTGTATATTCAAGTCATGTTAGTTTGCTAGTACACCTGTGGTGCAAAACCTTAAACCTGATTATGCGATGACACCTTTATCTACCTTGTTAGTTAATCATCATGCTAGTATGTAGTTATCCTTATGTTCATACCTGCTTCATCATGCCAGTTAACTTTATCAGTTTACATTGATTGTAGTAGGGCTTACTCAGTCTTTTTGACTGACCTGTTTTTCTTTCGCCTCTTTTCTTCCGTTCCCCCCCTCCAGGTTCTCAGGGAGGGAATATTGGAGCTTAGCTTGGATTTCTGATCGATTGCTTGTGGGATTTTAGCTCATGTACGGTCTTGACATGAAGCTAGCTATGGTTATCACTTATTTTGGGGATAGTACTTATGTATTTCAGTTTTTCAGAAATGTTGTTTTTATCTAGACTTGTGTATTTGGAAAGTTGACATTATGTTGTACCAAACTTGTTTTGAAATGGTTTGAAATCTTCCGCTGTTTTATCTATGTTATTTACTATGTTTATATATATATATACATATGTTCTTGTTCTGCCTTGATATATCATTATGCATGTTTACCTGATTCAAACGCCCCTCCAAAGTCAGGGTGCTTGCAAGAGCCACCCTGGCGGAGGTGGGGTGTTACACCCCCCCGGTCGACCATAGGGTCGACCTACCCCCCAGGTCGACCATAGTGTCGACCTCCCCACCTTACAGGTCGACCTGGTCGGCCTGATTTGACCCAAAACTCATTTTTGAAGCCTGAGACATGTTTTGATGGTCCGGATTGATTCTAGGGTTAATCTAAGGGCCTAAACTAGTTCCTACACCTATATAAACATCCTAAGGCCTAACCTAACTCATACAATAATTCATATGACACCAAAATACTGCTGGACTTCCTCTTGATCATGGCCGCCACTCTCTAAACTTTTCTCTTAGCCTCCAAACTAGATTCAAACTAGAGATTGAAGCTTCTACAACAATTCTACAATGATTCAAGACAATAAATCAACAACGCCGCAACATTTTTACAACAAATTCAGCTCTTAATTCATTAGCCATGCTCTGTAAGTTCTAGTTGTTTTTAGATTTAAACATTTAGTTATAATATGGTCATGGAATAAAGTGGAATTGGATTTAAGTATGTTTATCGATTCTGATCTATTTCTGTTGCTCCTTGAATCTTATGTTTTAGGACTTGTTTATCTTTATGCTCATGACAAGTTTATGATCCATTCAGCAGTTTTCTTGATTCGTAATGACGTTATCATCAAGTTGTAATATTTATGCCTATGATGATGTTTTCCTCTGATCTCATTTTTATTCAATTTCTATCTCCCCCAATTTATTTTCTTTTCATGAACCTTGGTCAATTTCGGACCTTGGCCTAAAATCGCGATGTATACGGGGAAATTATGGGATTATTGCCTATATGAATATGATGTAATAATTGGAAACATGAAATTGGATATTATCATTGTATTTGCAAGTTTGGGCTTGATCTGTAAATTTTGGTACAATATTGTTATGAGCAAATGTGCATAAATATTATATACATGGAATTTGGCACAAATAGAATCTATGTAATGTAACATGAGATTTGGTATATATAACATGTATGTAATTTGGCATGTAAATTAAACCACGAGATCGGGTCTATGTAAATTAAATCAAAAGATTAGGCTTACGATTGGGCATATGTAGAATTGGGGATTTGAATATAAAAGCGATTGTAAATTTGATAATTGGCATAAATATGTATTATGAACTTGGGTAGTTGGCGTGTGTTGTAATAAAAAGATTACAGTTTGGGATAACTACATCATGAATCATGATTTGGGTTTATTTGGGCATGATACATGCAATTTTGGCTAGAACTCGATATGGGTGAAATAGCATAAACTTGGCATACATGTAAATAGGCAAGAATTGGACATATGTAAACTGACTAGAATTGGGTATATATATCCATATATATATATATAAATTGTCATGTAATTTTGTAACTTGGGCATATGTTTATTAATATGTAAAGTTGGGAATTTGAAACATGAAAATGACTGTGTATTGGATAATTGACTTGAACACGAACATGAACATTTCTATATGTTAAACACATGAACTGATATTGGGGTTTTGGGGGGAATACGACCATTAATGAACCTTTGACACAAGGTTAGACTCAGTTTGGGGTGTAAATCTGCCCGGAACCGCCCGGCAAATCCAGTAGCCACAAAGTACCAGTCTAATGTGAGAGGTCGAAGGTCGTATTGTAGGCGTAACGATTCATGACACGAGGTTAGACCCAGTTTGTGGTGTAAATCTGCCTGGAACCGCCCGGCAAATCCAGTAGCCACAAAATGCACGGTCTAATGTGAGAGGTCATGATTCGTTCGTCATAATGAATGAATTAAGGAATACTAACCATAATAAGACGTGGGTATGGTTAGAGGGTTAGGTGGGATAACATGGAAATTTGACATGTAAATGTGGACCTAACCGGTATGAGTTAAGAACATGTAAAACTTATAAATGTAGGCTCAACCAATATGATATGAATGGGTGGGTTAAGTAACGTGGCTAGGCTAATGACACTTAACCGTTATAACATGACTAGCGGATGGGTTGGGATAACTTGAATAGGTTGATAACACCCAATCGATATAACCTGACACGTGGCAGGGTTAAGTCAACTTGAACATATAGATAATACTTAACCAATTTAACACGATGATTTGATAGGGTTAAGTCATGAACCGCTTGAATATACCTAACCAATTGGACACGATGATTTGATAAGGTTAAGTCATGAACCGCTTGAATATACTTAACCAATTGGACACGATGATTTGATAGGGTTAAGTCATGAACCGCTTGAATATACTTAACCAATTTAACACGATGATTTGATAGGGTTAAGTCATGAACCGCTTGAATATACTTAACCAATTTAACACGATGATTTGATTGGGTTAAGTCATGAACCGCTTGAATATACTTAACCAATTGGACACGCTGATTTGATAGGCTTAAGTCATGAACCGCTTGAATATACTTAACCAATTGGACATGATGATTTGATAGGGTTAAGTCATGAACCGCTTGAATATAGTTAACCAATTTAACACGATGATTTGATAGGGTTAAGTCATGAACTGCTTGAATATACTTAACCAACTTGACAGATGATTCGTAGGGCTAAGTCATGAACTTGAACGACAACACTTAGCCAATTTGACATGACACGTAAGCGGGTTAAGTCACGAACTTGAATGACAACACTTAACCAACTTGACATGCTAGACTGATGGGGTTAAGTCTCGAATTTAAATGACAACACTTAACCTACTGAACGGAAACCCTAGTTACGCGGTCCTTTTCAGTAGTAACCCACTAGATGTATCACGGTACCCTGGAACTAGGCAGGGTGGGGCATGATTACTGGGCTGATTGTAAGCGACCAGAACGACGACTGAGTTGGTGCGCCATTGTAGGTTCAGGCGGACTATGGTCGTGCACGTAGTCCGGAGTTGAAAAAGCAGGCATTGGGTACCAGTAGGTTTACATTGTGCGTGCTTGATTCGTGTTGATGGTTGGCACCCTAGGGCTTGATACACCCTATGGTGGACCAAGCACAGGTGACTACATTTCGTGATTGGGCCGTATGACACAGACACATGAACAAGCTAGGACTTGTAGGGAGCCGATCGATTAATAGATTGTTACGTGGAATTCGTTAGGTAGCATAATCCCTAGTGGTCCTAGGTGGCATAAACCCTAATTGAATCTAGAAAACGTTCAATAGGTAGCATAATCCCTAGTGGTCCTAGGTGGCATAAATCCTAGTTGAACACGCGATAGTTCATGATAAGGAAACCTAGCCAGAACAAGGGTGGCAGTCCAAACGATTCCAAGAATAGTGGCACTACGTTGAAGTAGTATAGAAATATGTGATGAAACCCATACGATACATAGCCAGGGACTATACATATACATGGAAAGGATGATACGGGTTGGGGTACTAGTACAGTTGGTGCAGAGAATATAGGAAACAAAGAAAATAGTGGAATGGTGAAGCTTAGAAATCTTGCGATGTTATACTTAATAGAAACCTTGCAATGTTATACTTGATTCATCGTGCCTGTACCTTACCTTGTCATCATGCTTATGTTTACTTTCAGTTTATTCATGCCATATTATCTTCACCTGTTTTTATGCTGAAAGCCACTAGGACTTACTCAGTCTTTAAGACTGACCCAGTTTGTTTCACCTCTTTTTCTTTCGTTCCCCCCGGTTCGCAGGGCGGGAATACAGCTTAGTTCGGATCTTACCAAGCTCCAAGGCTCTTTCATGTACTGCTTGGGTTTCTCTTGGCTATGGCTTGCTTTGCTGTTTTACTTGGGGAATGATTTATGACTATGGTTTTATGCTTCTTTACCATTGCAAGACAAATTTCGATGTAATGGATTTAATTGCGTTTTGATGTAAAAGGCTTTAGACCTTTCTAGATTTTAAAGCAATGAAATTTGGTTCTTCTTCCGTTGTTTTATATGTTCTGTCTTGTAATATTTCTGTGTATGTTTACCTAGATAATGCTCCACCAAAGCTAGTGCATTCCCTTTGTGAGAGACCCTAGCGGAGGTGGGGTGTTACATTTGGTATCAGAGCAGAAGGTTACCAGACTGGGCAAATTTTTTTAAAACCTTTTGAAATCATTTTCAAAACCATTTACAAAGAAGCATTTTTCAAGAAAAGTTTTATTTTTAAAGGTTATTCCCCAAAGGCCATTAGCATTATCCTTTGTTTCCTTGTTTGAATCCCTTTTCCTTTCTTTCCTCCATCTGTAGTCACATTAGTTCCATCTGTGACTAACCTTATTTCAAGCTTTGAAGGGTTGCTGTGCGATGGAGGTAGTTCTCGAAAGACCTATTAACACGTTAAATAAGAAGAGATAAGGGTGGTTAAGGCGAATGAGGCTCAGAACAAGAAGGTAGAAATGTTTCTGTAGGAAAGTCTAGTTTATCTTTCTATCTTGTTCGTACCCTTTTTGATTATGGTACATCGCATCCTTTTTATTTCTGCTTCGATAGTTAAGTCTCTGCACCTTAGTACTAGCGTAGTAGAGGATCCCATTTTATTCTCAAATCCTGTTAGGAAATCAGCTCGTTTATTCATGATTTGTTTAGATTTGAGAATGTCTATGCTAAGTGTTGAGTTTAGAAGTAATGCTTATGTTTTTGGGCAATGGGTTGATTATAGGGATGGAGTGGTTTTCCAAAAGTGATACCATCCTCTAGTATGAAAAGAGGGTAGTTAGACTCTTGACTTGCCCCGGTAATGCCCTCGAAGTCTAGTGTAACCCTTAGGGTTCTGCCATGCTTAGTTACCTAGGATCTCTTGATATATTTATTGATCCGCTCGAGTAGTGTTCGCCACTAAGGTGGATGGTTCATTTCGCTTATGCATGAGTTATAGAAAATCACCTTAGTAAGTACACTTGGCAACATGGTTGGCATTTGTTTATTTTCAAGAGATAATTCATTTTTGTGGAATACCTTTTAGTAAGTGAACGAGATCCGAGATTCACTAGTGAATTTTGGAGAGCTTGCATGAAACCATGAGTACGCAGTTATGTTTAAGCCGAGTATACTAGAAAAAGAATAAGTGAAAATGGGACGAGAGACAACAGTGAAATGAGTTCCAACTCATATTTTGGAAACAAGAATTAAGAAGCTACGAAATTATGAAGTTAAAGGCAGACAAAGCACAATGGGGTTAAGCTCAAGGAAATGCGACTTAGAAGATTGAAGACTAGATACGCGCATCATATCTCTTTTTAAGAGTATATCCTTGGTCCCTCTTTTCCTGTAGAGCTTACTTGCATGCTATCTTTTATGTATACCCTCTCGGTCCTATTCTCAATCTTATTTCTGTTGCAAACCCCATAGGGGGTATGACTTATCTGTTAGTAATACATGTTGGGGCTTGAGGGTGTTCGTTGGGTTGACTAAACTTTTTTTGGGTTTTATAGGATATGGGCTGGTGCTTAGTGAGATCTTCTCCTATTCAGTATATATGTGACGTAGATTTCCAGCTTTGACATTGCCTAATGGGCACAAAATTTTTCTTTACTTGCTTCTACCATTCGGCTATACCTTTAGGTAGGAACTAATGGATGTAAACATGTGTTTGAGACATGTTATGGTTGATGGTTGCAAGTGGTTGCTAGTTGTTGCTTGTGGATGCATGGACACACATTAGGCACTAGATCGGCTCAGACACATTTTCATATTGCATATGCATGAGTGTTTATACTTGTTTATGGATGAGATTGAATGTGTTATCATGTGGATGTTGCATATGGATGGATGTTTGTGCACACATATAGTGTTTATGTGACTAGGACTATTTGCATACATGTTGGACTCATGGCACTAAACATATTTTGCATTAAGAAGATCAATCAGGCCTGATCATTTGCATTAGATAAGGAACATATACACACACTTTCTGCATATGTTCATACAGCATTAGAAATCTCTTAAGGACAATGGATTCTTGTGATTGATGATTGAGTAGAAGGATGATTGGATGGTAGGACACATTCTTCTTAACTTGAAGATTTCGGGGACGAAATCCTTTAAGGAGGGGAGAATGTAACAACCCGTATTTTTATAACATGTTAAAACAAGAAATCAAGGCAGAATTAAATTCTAAAGGGCAGAATCAGGGGAAATGGGTTATGCCATTGCATTCGTCTCGAAATTTTACATGAAATAGAGTCCGAGTTTTCGAAAATTGGAGTCCGGATGAAGAAGTTATGGCCTGTACAAGTTTCAGCAGTTTTCAGGCAGCACTGGACCAGGGGGTCGACCATAGGGTCGACCAACCCCCCCCCAGGTCTACCATAGGGTCGACCTACCCCCCAGGTCGACCATAGTGTCGACCTCCCCACCTTACAGGTCGACTGGTCGGCCTGGTTTGACCCAGAACTCATTTTTGAAGCCTGAGACATGTTTTGATGGTCCGGATTGATTCTAGGGTTAATCTAAGGGCCTAAACTAGTTCCTACACCTATATAAACATCCTAAGGCCTAACCTAATTCATACAATAATTCATATGACACCAAAATACTGCTGGACTTCCTCTTGATCATGGCCGCCTCTCTCTAAACTTTTCTCTTAGCCTCCAAACTAGAATCAAGCTAGAGATTGAAGCTTCTACAGCAATTCTACAATGATTCAAGACAATAAATCAACAACGCCGCAACATTTTTACAACAAATTCAGCTCTTAATTCATTAGCCATGCTTTGTAAGTTCTAGTTGTTTTTAGATTTAAACATTTAATTATAATATGGTCATGGAATAAAGTGGAATTGGATTTAAGTATGTTTATCGATTCTGATCTATTTCCGTTGCTCCTTGAATCTTGTGTTTTGGGACTTATCTATCTTTATGCTCATGACAAGTTTATGATCTATTCAGCAGTTTTCTTGATTCGTAATGACGTTATCATCAAGTTGTAATATTTATGCCTATGATGATTTTTCCATTGATCTCATTTTTATTCAATTTCTATCTCCCCCAATTTATTTTCTTTTCATGAACCTTGGTCAATTTCAGACCTTGGCCTAAAATCGCGATTTGCGTACGATATGTATGCGGGGAAATTATGGGATTATTGCCTATATGAATATGATGTAATAATTGGCAACATGAAATTGGATATTATCATTGTATTTGCAAGTTTGGGCTTGATCTGTAAATTTTGGTATAATCTTGTTATGAGCAAATGTGCATAAATATTATATACATGGAATTTGGCACAAATAGAATCTATGTAACGTAACATGAGATTTGGTATATATAACATGTATGTAATTTGGCATGTAAATTAAACCACGAGATCGGGCCTATGTAAATTAAATCAAAAGATTAGGCTTACGATTGGGCATATGTAGAATTGGGGATTTAAATATAAAAGCGATTGTAAATTTGATAATTGGCATAAATATGTATTATGAACTTGGGTAGTTGGCGTGTGTTGTAATAAAAAGATTACAGTTTGGGATAACTACATCATGAATCATGATTTGGGTTTATTTGGGCATGATACATGCAATTTTGGCAAGAACTCGATATATGTGAAATAGCATAAACTTGGCATACATGTAAATTGGCAAGAATTGGACATATGTAAACTGACTAGAATTGGGTATATATATCCATATATATATATATATATAAATAAATTGGCATGTAATTTTGGAACTTGGGCATATGTTTATTAATATGTAAAGTTGGGAATTTGAAACATGAAAATGACTGTGTATTGGATAATTGACTTGAACACGAACATGAACATTTCTATATGTTAAACACATGAACTGATATTGGGGTTTTGGGGGGAATACGACCATTAATGAACCTTTGACACGAAGTTAGACTCAGTTTGTGGTGTAAATCTGCCCGGAACCGCCCGGCAAATCTAGTAGCCACAAAGTGTCAGTCTAATGTGAGAGGTCGAAGGTCGAATTGTAGGCGTAACGATTCATGACACGAGGTTATACCCAGTTTGTGGTGTAAATCTGCCCGGAACCGCCCGGCAAATCCAGTGGCCACAAAATGCACGGTCTAATGTGAGAGGTCATGATTTATTCGCCATAATGAATGAATTAAGGAATACTAACCATAATAAGACGTGGGTATGGTTAGAGGGTTAGGTGGGATAACATGGAAATTTGACATGCAAATGTGGACCTAACCGGTATGAGTTAAGAACATGTAAAACATATAAATGTAGGCTCAACCAATATGATATGAATGGGTGGGTTAAGTAACGTGGCTAGGCTAATGACACTTAACCATTACAACATGACTAGCGGATGGGTTGGGCTAACTTGAATAGGTTGATAACACCCAATCGATATAACCTGACACGTGGCAGGGTTAAGTCAACTTGAACATATAGATAAAACTTAACCAATTTAACACGATGATTTGATAGGGTTAAGTCATGAACCGCTTGAATATACTTAACCAATTGGACACGATGATTTGATAGGGTTAAGTCATGAACCGCTTGAATATACTTAACCAATTGGACACGATGATTTGATAGGGTTAAGTTATGAACCGCTTGATTATACTTAACCAATTTAACAAGATGATTTGATAGGGTTAAGTCATGAACCGCTTGAATATACTTAACCAATTGGACACGATGATTTGATAGGGTTAAGTCATGAACCGCTTGAATATACTTAACCAATTGGACACGATGATTTGATAGGGTTAAGTCATGAACCGCTTGAATATACTTAACCAATTGGACACGATGATTTGATAGGGTTAAGTCATGAACCGCTTGAATATACTTAACCAATTTAACATGATGATTTGATAGGGTTAAGTCATGAACCGCTTGAATATACTTAACCAACTTGACAGATGATTCGTAGGACTAAATCATGAACTTGAACGACAACACTTAGCCAATTTGACATGACACGTAAGCGGGTTAAGTCACGAACTTGAATGACAACACTTAACCAACTTGACATGCTAGACTGATGGGGTTAAGTCTCGAATTTAAATGACAACACTTAACCTACTGAACGGAAACCCTAATTACGCGGTCCTTTTCAGCAGTAACCCACTAGATGTATCACGGTACCCTGGAACTAGGCAGGGTGGGGCACGATTACTGGGCTGATTGTAAGTGACCAGAACGACGGCTGAGTTGGTGCGCCATTGTAGGTTCAGGCGGACTATGGTCGTGCACGTAGTCCGGAGTTGAAAAAGCAGGCATTGGGCACCAGTAGGTTTACACTGTGCGTGCGTGATTCGTGTCGATGGTTGGCACCCTAGGGCTTGATACACCTTATGGTGGACCTAGCACAGGTGACTACATTTCGTGATTGGGCCGTATGACACAGACACATGAACGAGCTTGGACTTGTAGGGAGCCGATCGATTAATAGATCATTACGTGGAATTCGTTAGGTAGCATAATCCCTAGTGGTCCTAGGTGGCATAAACCCTAATCGAATCTAGAAAACGTTCAATAGGTAGCATAATCCCTAGCGGTCCTAGGTGGAATAAATCCTAGTTGAACACGCGATAGTTCATGATAAGGAAACCTAGCCAGAACAAGGGTGGCAGTCCAAACGATTCCAAGAATAGTGGCACTACGTTGAAGTAGTATAGAAATACGTGATGAAACCCGTACGATACACGGACAGGGACTGTACATATACATGGAAAGGATGATACGAGTTGGGGTACTAGTACAGTTGGTGCAGAGAATATAGGAAATCAAAGAAAATAGTGGAATGGTGAAGCTTAGAAATCTTGTGATGTTATACTTAATAGAAACCTTGCAATGTTATACTTGATTCATTGTGCCTGTAGCTTACCTTGTCATCATGCTTATGTTTACTTTCAGTTTATTCATGCCATATTATCTTCACCTGTTTTTATGCTGAAAGCCACTAGACTTACTCAGTCTTTATGACTGACCCAGTTTGTTTCGCCTCTTTTTCTTTCGTTCCCCCCCCCCCAGGTTCGCAGGGTGGGAATACAACTTAGTTCGGATCTTACCAAGCTCCAAGGCTCTTTCATGTACTGCTTGGGTTTCTCTTGGCTATGGCTTGCTTTGCTGTTTTACTTGGGGAATGATTTATGACTATGGTTTTATGCTTCTTTACCATTGCAAGACAGATTTCGATGTATTGGATTTAATAGCGTTTTGATGTAAAAGGCTTTAGACCTTTCTAGATTTTAAAGCAATGAAATTTGGTTCTTCTTCCGCTGTTTTATATGTTCTGTCTTGTAATATTTCTGTGTATGTTTACCTAGATAATTCTCCACCAAAGCTTGTGCATTCCCTTTGTAAGTGACCCTAGCGGAGGTGGGGTGTTACAATCGGAGTCCGTATGACCGAGTTATGACCTCTAGAAGTTTCACGAATTTTCAGAATCAAAAACAGCTCAGAAATTCGAATTCAAGACCCAGAAGCGGGCTGGGCGGGAAAATTCCCGCCCAGAGCCCAGGTCGACCATAGGGTCGACCTGGGGGTCGACCTAGCCCTCTGGTCGGGCCAGGTTAGCATGGTTGGGTGCACCGGTTGAGTCAGTGGGCTGGGACGATTTCTGAAGGTCAGGATTGATTCTAGGGTTAATCTAAGGGCCTAAACTAGTTGCTACACCTATAAAAACACCCTTAGACCTAACCTATTTCACAACAAATCATTCTTACACCAAAATGCTGCTAAACTCCCTCTTGAACCATGGCCGCCGCCCCCAAATTAAATCTTAAGCATTCAAACTCAAATCAATTCTAAGGACAAAGCTTTCCTACACGATTTAATTCGAAGATTAAGGCTTCTATAATGATTCAAGACAATAAATCAGCATTCTACAAAATATTCAGTTCTTAATTCATTAGCCACGATCTGTAAGTTCTAGTTGTTTTTAGATTTAAACTTGTTAATTATAATATGGCCATGGAATAAAGTGGAATTGGATTTAAGTATGTTTATCGATTCAGACCCATTCCTGTTGCTTCTTGAATCTTGGGTTTTTGAGACTTGTCTATCTTTATTCTCATGTCAAGTTCATGATCTATTCAGCCTGTTGTAAATCAGTTTTCTTGATTCATGTTGAATTTATTTGCAAGTTGTAATCTTCATGTCTGTAATGATGTTTTTCTCTCTGATCTTATTTTTATGCAAAATTCTATCTTCCCCTATTTATTTTCTTTTAATGAACCTTGGTCAATTTTGGATTTAGGCCTAAACCGTGATTTGCTTACGATTGAATACGGGGAAATGTTTGGGATATTACCTATTTGGATATACGTGTTTGGCATAACATGAAATTGGAAACTTAGGTATTGTCAACATAATTGAAATTGCAAGTTTGGCCATTGACATAATTAATTTGGCATAAAGTGGGCATATATGAATTGGCTTGTATATTAAATCACAGGTTCGGGCCTATGTAAATTAAATCAAAAGATTAGGCTTATGATTGGGCATAAGTAGAATTGGGAATTTGTACCTAAAAGCGATTGTAAACTTGATAATTGGCATAAATATGTATTATGAACTAGGATAATTGGCGTGTATTGTAACAAAAAGATTATAGTCTGGGATAACTACATCATGAATCATGATTTGGGTTTATTTGGGCATGAAACTTGATACATGTAATCTTGGCTAGAACTTGATATGGGTAAAATGGCATAAACTTGGCATAAATGTAAATAAGCAAGAATTGGACATATGTAAACTGACTAGAATTGGGTATATATATATAAATTAGCATGTAATTTTGGAACCTGGGCATATGTTTATTTATATGTAAAGTTGGGAATTTGAAACATGAAAATGACTGTGTATTGGATAATTCTCTTGAACACGAACATGAACATTTCTATATGTTAAACACATGAACTGGTATTGGGGTTTTGGGTGGAATACGACCATTAATGAACCTTTGACACGAGGTTAGACTCGGTTTGTGGTGTAAATCTGCCCGGAACCGCCCGACAAATCCAGTAGCCACAAGGTGTCAGTCTAATGTGAGAGGTCGAAGGCCAAATTGTAGGCGTAACGGTTTATGACACGAGGTTAGACTCAGTTTGTGGTGTAAATCTGCCCGGAAATGCCCGACAAATCCAGTGGCCACAAAATGCACGGTCTAATGTGAGAGGTCATGACTCGTTCGTCATAACGAATGAATTAAGGAATACTTACCATAATAAGACGTGGGAATGGTTAGAGGGTTAGGTGGGATCACGTGGAAATTTGACATGTAAATGTGGACCTGACCGGTATGAGTTAAGAACATGTAAAACTTATAAATGTGGGCTTAACCAACATAACTGTTAATCAGACCAATGGGTGGGTTAAGTAATATGACTAGACTAATGAAACTTAACCAATATAACATGACACGTGGCAGGGTTAAGTCAACTTGAACATATAGATAATACTTAACCAGCTTAGCAAGATACGTGGGCAGGTTAAGCCATTAATTACTTGAAATACTTTACCAATGCAATCTGATGAATGGGAGGGTTAAGTTAAATGGGTCGGTTTAACTTGAATGGGTTGATAACACCCAACCGATATAACCTGATGTGTGGTAGGGTTAAGTAAATACACGAGGGTAACACTTAACCATTATAAAATGGCTAGTGGATGAGGTTGAGTTAACATACACTTAACAAATCTAACGTGAGGTGTGGTAAGGGTTAAGTTAACACAGGGGAGAACGCTTAACTGATATAACAAGACATGCGGTAGGGTTAAGTAACACAAGAGAGAACACTTAACCACGGTATCATGATGGGGGTGGGGATAAGTTAAATAGATATCTCTTAACCAACCTATGGGATATACGAATAGACCCTAGGAAAACCCTAGTAGCGGGACCCGTTTAAGCAGTAACCCACATTAGGTATCAACGGTACCCTAAGCTAGGTAGGGTGGGGCACGATTACTGGGCTGATTGTAAGCGGTCAAAACGGCGGCAGGGGATGCAGCAGTGCAGGTTCCAACGGATTACAGGCGTGCACGTATTCCGAAGTGGAAAATTTAGCCATTGGGCATTAGTAGATATAAAGCTGTGCATCAAAAAGGGTGTCGGGGTTGCCATCCTAGGGATTGATACACCCTAGGGTGGGACCAGCACAGGTATCTACAAGTAGGGGGCCGCAAGAACTAGGTCGAGTAGGAGCCGATCGATTAGGGTAGTAAGGATACATCTAACACATTCATGGTAATTGGGCTGGTTGAGGAAAAATCCTCATATTAGATGTAGTCCTGAAGGCTACCACAACTACGTGATTGGGATAACCTTAGTATATAACACATGTGAAACATGGTAAGTAAGAGCCGATCAATTAAGGTAGGTATGGTGGGGACATGAAACTGTCAATATGAGGGGGGGACCCTCATCGTGGGATATGTATCTATAAAACTATCATGTGGGGTATGGGGGATCACTTATCTTGTAATTACAACTAAGTAAACTAATTAGAACGCTAGTTAGGTGGTGCAGAGAATATAGGAAATCAAGAAAAATAGGGTAATGGTGAAACTTAGAAATCTTGCGACGTTATAGAAACCTTGCGATATGATACTTGGTAGGAACCTTGTGATGCTACCCTTGATAGGAAGTATGGGATGTTATACTTGATTCATCGTGCCTGTAGCTAATCTTGTCATCATGCTTATGTTTACTTTCAGTTTATTCATGCCATGTTATCTTTACCTGTTTTATGCTGAAAGTCACTAGGACTTACTCAGTCTTTATGACTGACCCGTTTTGTTTCACCTCTTTTTCTTCCGTCCCCCCCCTCCCCCCCAGGTTCGCAGGGTGGGAATACAGCTTAGTTTGGATCTTACCAAGCTCCAAGACTCTTTCATGTGCGGCTTGGATCTCTTTTGGCTATGGCTTGCTTTGCTTTATTGGGGAATACTACAATTTATTTTCACGCTTATTTGTTTTTGAGCAAGACATATATTTTAGCTATGTAATTGGGTATTGGAAGTTGATGGGCTTTTATTGTAAACAATTATATTTAATAAATGATTTGAAATACTTCTACTTTGCTTTCCACTGTTTTAGATATGTCTGTCTTGTAATATTTCTGTTCCAGTACCCATAATGCTCCATTGAAGTTAAGGCATTCCCTTTGTGAGTGACCTTGACGGATGTGGGGTGTTACATTTGGTATCAGAGCAGAAGGTTACCAGACTGGGAAAAAGCTTTTAAAAACCTTCTGAAATTATTTTCAAAATGTTTACAAAGAAGCATTTTTTAAGAAAAGTTTTGTTTTACGAAAGGCATATTCCCCAAAGCCATATGCATTATCTTTTGATTCTTTCCTTGAGTCTTTTCTCTCTTTCTTTTTCACCATAGTTTTGTAGGTGTACGATACATGTAGGAGGGCAAAGAAGTGCCCAATTTCCATCTGTAGTCGCAGTAGTTCCATCTGCGTCTAATCTTATTTCAAGCTTTGTGGAGTCGTCGTGCGATGGAGGTAGCTTTCGAGAAACTTATCAACAAACTATACAAGGATAGTAAGAATAGGGATAAAGAACACAAGCCTAAGGATGAAAAACTTGCTAATATGACTTAATCCACGAAGGAGGAAAAAGGTGAAAGGAAAGAGGTCAAAGTAAAAGAATAATAAAACCCATGACAAGAAAGAGCATCGTTGGTGTGGTAAAAAGGGGCATGTAGTTAAGTATTATAAGACAAGGACAAGGGCAAAGAACAAGATCGTCGAGAGGGCAATTGTATGCTCTCACTACTAGCATACCTAAGAGAGGTGGTAACGTTTCTGTTAAAGGTTTAGCTTTCTTTTCTATCATCCTGTTAGAACTTTGTTTTTGTACATCTCATCCTTTTAATTCTGCTTTGATAGTTGAGTCTCTGCACCTTAGTACTAGCGTAGTAGAGGATCCTGTTTTTGTCTCAAATCCGGTTGGGGAATCGGCTCATTTATTCATGACTTGTTTGGATTTGAGAAAGTCTATGCTAAGTGTTGAGTTTAGAAGTAAAGATTATGTCTTTGGGCTATGGGTTGATTCTAGGGATGGGGTGGTTATCCAGAAATGGTACCATTCTCGAGTATGAAAAGAGGGTAGTTAGGCTCTTGACTCGCCTCGGTAATGCCCTCGAAGTCTAGTGTAACCCTTAGGGTTCTGCCATGCTTAGTTACCTAGAATCTCTTGACACATTTATTGGTCCGCTCGAGTAATGATCGCCACTAAGGCGGATGGTTCATCTCGCTTATGCATCAGTTATAGAAAATCACCTTAGTAAGTACACTTGGCAACATGGTTGGCATTTGTTTATTTTCAAGAGATAATTCATTTATGTGGAATACCTTCTAGTAAGTAAACGAGATCCAGGAGTCACTAGTGAATTTTGGAGAGCTTGCATGAAACCATGAGTATGCAGCTATGTTTGAATCAGGTATACTAGAAAGAGAATAAGTGAAAGTGGAACGAGAGGCGACAATGAAATGAGTTCCAACTCATATTTTGGAAATAGGAATTAAGAAGCTACGAAATCATGAAGTTAAAGAAGGTCAAGGCACAATGGATTTAAGCTCAAGGAAATACGGCTTAGAAGATTGAAGACTAGATACGCACATCATATCTCTTTTTAAGAGTATATCCTTGATCCCTCTTTTCCTGTGGAGCTTACTTGCATGCTATCTTTTAAGTATATCCTCTCGGTCCTATTCTCAATCCTATTTTCTGTTGCGAACCCCATAGGGAGTATGACTCATCTGATAGTAATACATGTTGGGGGCTTGAGGGTGTCCGTTGGGTTGACTAAACTTTTTGGATTTTATAGGATACGGGTCGGTTTTAGGAAGGGATTTCTTGTGACCTAAAAGGAGTCTATCATGCTTAGTTTCCTAGAAACATATATATTGGTTGGTTAATTCTTTGGGTATCAGTCTGATATTGATTTCGGTCTTCGGGGCTGGTGCTCAGGGAGTTCTTCTCCTAATCAGTATATATGTAACATAGATTTCCAGTTTTGACATTGCCCAATGGGCACAAAGTAAATGCTTCTATCATTCGACTATATCTTTAGGTAGGAACAATTGGGTGTAAACATGTGTATGAGACATGTTATGATTGATGGTTGCAAGTGGTTGCAAGTGATTGCTAATGGTTGCTCGTGGATGCATATACACATACATTAGACACTTGATCGGCTCCGTCACCTTTCATACTGCATATGCGTAAGTGTTTATACATGTTGATGGATGAAATTGAATGTGTTATCATGTGTATGTTGCATATGGATGGATGTTTGTGCACACATATAGTGTTTATGTGATTAGGGCTATTTGCATACATGTTGGACTCATGGCACTAAACATATTTTGCATTAGAAATATCAATCAGGCCTGATCATTTACATTAGATAAGGAACATATACACACACTTTTTGCATATGTTCGTACGGCATTAGAAATCTCTTAAGGACAATGGATGCCTGTGATTGATGATTGAGTAGATGGATGATTGGATGGTAGGACACATTCTTCTTAACTTGAAGATTTCGGGGACGAAATTCTTTAAGGGGGGAAGAATGTAACAACCCGAATTTTAATAACATGTTGAAACTAGAAATCAGGGTATAATTAACTTTTAAAAGTGAGAATCATGGGAAACGGGTTGCGCCATTGCGTTCGTCTCGGAATTCTACATGAAATTGAGTCCGATTTTTCGAAAATCGGAGTCTGTCTAACTGAGTTATGACCTCTAGAAGTTTCACGAATTATCAGAATCAAAAACAGCTCAGAAATTCGAATTCAAATTCGAATTTAAGATCTAGAAGCGGGCTGGGCGGGAAAATTCCCGCCCAGAGCCCAGGTCGACCTGGGGGTCGACCATAGGGTCGACCTGGGGGTCGACCTGACCAGACCAGGTCGACCAAAGGGTCGATCTGGGGGTCGACCTGGCCCCCTGGTCGGGCCAGGTTGGCCAGGTTGGGTGCACCGGTTGAGTCAGTGGGCTGGGACGATTTCTGAAGGTCAGGATTGGTTCTAGGGTTAATCTAAGGGCCTAAACTAGTTGCTACACCTATAAAAACACCCTTAGACCTAACCTAATTCACAACAAATCATTCTTACACCAAAATGCTGCTGAACTCCCTCTTGAACCATGGCCGCCGCCCCCAAATTAAAGCTTAAGCATTCAAACTCAAATCAATTCTAAGGACAAAGCTTTCATACACGATTTAATTCGAAGATTAAGGCTTCTACAATGATTCAAGACAATAAATCAGCATTCTACAACAAATTCAGTTCTTAATTCATTAGCCACGATCTGTAAGTTCTAGTTGTTTTTAGATTTAAACTTGTTAATTATAATATGGCCATGGAATAAAGTGGAATTGGATTTAAGTATGTTTATCGATTCAGACCCATTCTTGTTGCTTCTTGAATCTTGGGTTTTTGAGTCTTGTCTATCTTTATTCTCATGTCAAGTTCATGATCTATTCAGCCTGTTGTAAATCAGTTTTCTTGATTCATGTTGAATTTATTAGCAAGTTGTAATCTTCGTGCCTGTAATAATGTTTTTCTCTCTGATCTTATTTTTATGCAAAATTCTGTCTTCCCCTATTTATTTTCTTTTGATAAATCTTGGTCAATTTCGGACCAAGGCCTAAACCGCGATTTGCTTACGATTGAATACGGGGAAATGTTTGGGATATTACCTATTTGGATATACGTGTTTGGCATAACATGAAATTGGAAACTTGGGTATTGTCAACATAATTGAAATTGCAAGTTTGGCCATTGACATAATTAATTTGGCATAAAGTGGGCATATATGAATTGGCTTGTATATTAAATCACGGGTTCGGGCCTATGTAAATTAAATCAAAAGATTAGGCTTATGATTGGGCATAGGTAGAATTGGGAATTTGAACCTAAAAGCGATTGTAAACTTGATAATTGGCATAAATATGTATTATGAACTTGGATAATTGGCGTGTATTGTAACAAAAAGATTATAGTCTGGGATAACTACATCATGAATCATGATTTGGGTTTATTTGGGCATGAAACTTGATACATGTAATCTTGGCTAGAACTTGATATGGGTAAAATGGCATAAACTTGGCATACATGTAAATAGGCAAGAATGGGACATATGTAAACTGACTAGAATTGGGTGTATATATATATATTAGCATGTAATTTTGGAACCTGAGCATATGTTTATTTATATGTAAAGTTGGGAATTTGAAACATGAAAATGACTGTGTATTGGATAATTGACTTGAACACGAACATGAACGTTTCTATATGTTAAACACATGAACTGGTATTGGGGTTTTGGGTGGAATACGACCATTAATGAACCTTTGACACGAGGTTAGACTCGGTTTGTGGTGTAAATCTGCCCGTAACTGCCCGACAAATCCAGTAGCCACAAAGTGTCAGTCTAATGTAAGAGGTCGAAGGCCAAATTGTATGCATAATGGTTTATGACACGAGGTTAGACTCAGTTTGTGGTGTAAATCTGCCCGGAACCGCCCGGCAAATCCAATGGCCACAAAATGCGCGGTCTAATGTGAGAGGTCATGACTCGTTCGTCATAATGAATGAATTAAGGAATACTTACTATAATAAGACGTGGGAATGGTTGAGGGTTAGGTGGGATGACGTGGAAATTTGACATGTAAATGTGGACCTAACCGGTATGAGTTAAGAACATGTAAAACTTATAAATGTGGGCTTAACCAACATAACTGTTAATCAGACCAATGGGTGGGTTAAGTAATATGACTAGACTAATGACACTTAACCAATATAACATGACACGTGGCAGAGTTAAGTCAACTTGAACATATAGATAATACTTAACCAACTTAGCATGATACGTGGGTGGGTTAAGCCATGAATTACTTGAAATACTTAACCAATGCAATCTGATGAATGGGAGGGTTAAGTTAAATGGGTCGGTTTAACTTGAATGGGTTGATAACACCCAACTGATATTACCTGATGTGTGGTAGGGTTAAGTAAATACACGAGGGTAACACTTAACCATTATAAAATGGCTAGTGGATGAGGTTGAGTTAACATACACTTAACCAATCTAACGTGAGGTGTGGTAAGGGTTAAGTTAACACAGGGGAGAACGCTTAACCGATATAACAAGACATGCGGTAGGGTTAAGTAAAACAAGAGAGAACACTTAACCACTGTATCATGATGGGGGTGGGGTTAAGTTAAATAGATAACACTTAACCAACCTGTGGGGTATACGAATAGACCCTAGGAAAACCCTAGTAGCGGGACCCGTTTCAGCAGTAACCCACATTAGGTATCAACGGTACCCTGAGCTAGGCAGGGTGGGGCACGATTACTGGGCTGATTGTAAGCGGTCAAAACGGCGGTAGGGGATGCAGCAGTGCAGGTTCCGACGGATTACGGGCGTGCACGTATTCAGAAGTGGAAAATTTAGCTACTGGGCATCAGTAGATATAAAGCTGTGCATCAAAAAGGGTGTCGGGGTTACCATCCTAGGGATTGATACACCCTAGGATGGGACCAGCACAGGTATCTACAAGTAGGAGGGCGCAGGAACTAGGTCGAGTAGGAGCCGATCGATTAGGGTAGTAAGGATACATCTAACATATTCATGGTAATTGAGCTGGTTGAGGAAAAATCCTCATATTAGATGTATTCCTGAAGGCTACCACAACTACGGGGTTGGGATAACCTTAGCATATAACACATGTGAAACATGGTAAGTAAGAGCCGATCAATTAAGGTAGGTACGGTGGGGACATGTAACTGTCAATATGAGGGGGGCCCTCATCGTGGGATATGTACCTATAAAACTATCATGTGGGGTATGGGGGATCACTTATCTTGTAATTACAACTAAGTAAACTAATTAGAACGCTAGTTAGGTGGTGCAGAGAATATAGGAAATCAAGGAAAATAGGGTAGTGGTGAAACTTAGAAATTTTGCGATGTTATAGAAACCTTGCGATATGGTACTTGGTAGGAACCTTGTGATGATACCCTTGATAGGAAGTATGGGATGTTATACTTGATTCATCGTGCATGTAGCTAATCTTATCATCATGCTTATGTTTACTTTCAGTTTATTCATGCCATGTTATCTTTACCTGTTTTTATGCTGAAAGTCACTAGGACTTACTCAGTCTTTATGACTGACCCATTTTGTTTCGCCTGTTTTTCTTCTGTTCCCCCCTCCCCCTGGTTCGCAGGGTGGGAATACAGCTTAGTTCGGATGTTACCAAGCTCCAAGGCTCTTTCATGTGCGGCTTGGATCTCTCTTGGCCATGGCTTGCTTTGCTTTATTGGGGAATACTACAATTTATTTTCACGCTTCTTTGTTTTTGAGCAAGACAGATATTTTAGCTATGTAATTGGGTATTGGAAGTTGATGGGCTTTTATTGTAAACAATTATATTTAATAAATGATTTGAAATACTTCTTCTTTGCTTTCCGCTGTTTTAGATATGTTTGTCTTGTAATATTTCTGTTCCAGTACCCATAATGCTCCATTGAAGTTAAGGCATTCCCTTTGTGAGTGACCTTAACGGATGTGGGGTGTTACAATGTAACACCCCATAATTTTTGAGAATATTAGAATGATAAATTGAAGAATACTTAATTAAATATTGGGAATTAATTAAAACAGACTACATCATTGCGTCCGTCTCGGAATTCTGCTTAAGATAGACTCCAAGTTCGCGTAAAACGGACACCGTATGAACAAGATAATAAGCTTTGAAGTTTATACATATATGTAAGCTAAATATATATAAATATATAATTACATAAAATCATAAAATCGAAGGTGGAATGGGGTGCGAAATCGGCCCATCGGGGGTCGACCCCAACCCTATGGGTGCTGACCCATGGGTCGACACCATAACATGGGTGTTGACACACATGTCGACACCTATGTCGACACCCCCAGATCCAAGCCAGATTAATTTCTGCATACATGGACTTGTTTTCTGACCAGATTCGTGAACTCTAAGCTATATAAAGGACCTTAATCCCACTGTTTTATTCACCTAAATTAGTGGTGACAACAAGGTGTTGCCCCAACTCAGTCTGATCTAGCCTATTCTTCTTCCTCAAACAAGTTATCTGTACTCATAGATCTTTGCTACCACATCTGCAATCAATTCCATGTTCTTTAGATCCAATCACAGTGAGTCTACGATATTTTTAGATATAAACATTTAACGAGTAATCCTGACATGTTTATAAATTTGGATATAAACCTATGCCAAATTAGTCTTGTTATTACATGTTCATCAGATCTTTTCTTATATGTCTATTTCTGTTCATCAGATCTATTCTTATATGCCTAATTCTGCTATAATATGCTCATTTCTATTAATGTTGCTTTTATTACTATTCGGTTCTTCTCTCTCTCATTCCCTTTTTATTTTTATAGCCAGGCTACTTTCGAGTCTAGGCCGATATCGCTGAAATATGCGTACAAACGAAATTGGGTTAAATTGGGAATGATTGGAAATGGTAATTTAGGGGCATAACTTGTACTTTGAATCACGATTGGAATTTAGGGGCATAACTTGTACTTCGAATCACAATTGGAATTCAGGGACATAACTTGTACTTTGAATCACGATTGGAATTTGGGAGCATAGACTATATAGTGAAACGGACTAAAAAAATTGTGGCATGATTTCTACTGTAAATTATGACTTGTGGTTTAGGACATATAAATCTGTAGGCTTAATTTAAGATTAAGCGAAACATGTTAATGGAATTGTAAAGAATCTGTGAAGCCTGTGAAATCCATTGAAACTGAACACTGTAATTGAAAAAACTACGATGAGCATGAATAATTGTTTAAGAATGAATATGCCTAGATTTAGAGTAGTTAGAAACTGTAACCGCACTTAGACACGTGGTTAGATTACATTTGTGGTAGAATTCTGCTCGAAACCACCTGACAAATACAGCGTCCACAAGTGGTTAATCTAATGTCAGGGTCAAGTGCGCAAATGTACACATAATGGTCCTAAGACACGAGGTTAAGTTCGACTTATGGTAGAAGTCTGCCCGGAACCGTCCGGCATATCCAGCATCCACAATTGGTCAACTTATGTGAGAGGTCACGCTACACCATATCAGCCAATTTGGCACACACGGATGCGGGTGTGAAATTCGGCTGATTGTCGTATCAAATTTGATAATGCTCAGGTCCGTATCAAACAACAATTTGCGACCGCACCACCACAAGTACCCCAAATCTGACCGTCCATCGCGAATGCTCCAGATCGGTTAATATGATTCGACTGTTGGCCGTTTCAAATTCGTGCTTTTTTGTGTAAAACTTTTGCCCAAAAAAGCACACCCATCCCTCCAATTTTTTAATCCTTTCAGGTTATCTCCCTCCCTTTTCTTATTTCCCTCGTCTAATATTGTATCCCATGCCCTTTTTTCATTTTTGAAAATTGCTCCAAAAAATTTACAGAAATCTGATAGTTGTCTGCTCATATCTGCTTCTTTGTCACTGCCTGCAAATCGTGCGTCTCTATTGCTGGTAAAATTTTGGTTTGATTCAGTTTCTTGTAATCAATATTTTTTGCGCTATTGTTTCAATTCATGCTCAACATGTTGTATGCCAGAGAGCTATTTATTGGTTTTTACCCAACGGCGGTTATGAAGCAAGGTTGAACGTTAAAGAAAGTTAGGTTTTTTCAAGTTGTTCATAGTTCACCATGGTTAGTGCACATGTTATTTGATCTATTTCCTTGTATTAAATTAGCTAGTCATGATACTGAATATGTAAAATATGAACCTTGAATTTTGTTTGTTAAATTGCTGTTGGAAATGTTTTGTTTCCCAACAACTGCCATACCCATTCCAGTAAATAAAACTAGTTTTAGGTTAACCAGTAAAAAAACCAACTTGCCAATGAAAACATCCAGTGATTGATGCAATTTGTAAGTTGTAACAATTTTTGAATTTATAGGCTAGCAACATGCCATTCGGTATAGACAAAAAGTGGATAAATGGATCTAATAAAAGATATCCATACTATATTGATGGGGTGAAAAATTTATTTGTTTTGTTGAAGAAAACGGTGGTAAGAAAGGGGTGTATTTATGCCCTTGCAATCGGTGCTAAAATATGAAGACATTCAAATTAGATGAAATTCATTTTCATTTGCTTATATGGGGTTTTATCCAATCATATAGCGTGTGGTATTTTCATGGGGAAAAAAGGGTGGAGATGGGAAAACAACAACCAACTAGTAATTCCACAAGTACTGACGAGGCTGAACATATTGTGATGGAAGACCTAGTCAATGATGCAAATAGATTTCATGATTTTCAACCTAAAAATCCGTTGTTTAATCATGCTAATGTTGGAGAACAGTGTACAGATGATGGCAATTGGCAGGCCAATGAAAGCAAGAAGTATACACCACTTTATGTAAGTGCAAAAGAGCCACTGTATCCTTCATGTCCAAAAGGGATAACGAAGATGTATGCCATTGTGAAACTGAATAGCTTGAAGACCCAATACAGCTTCTCGAATAATGGTGTGACTGCACTACTCGAACTAATGAAGGAGTTACTCCCCGAAGGTAACACGCTGCTGACAAAATACCCCGATGTGAAGAAGTTCATTAAGAAAGTTGGGATGAATTACACAACTTATGACACATGCATCAATGATTGCATGTTGTACTAGAAAGATGATGCGAATAGAATTTCTTGTACAAATTGCAAAGAACCAAGATATATGACATCTTTTAGCGACGAGAGAAAAGGAACCAAAGTAGCAGGAAAGACATTAAGACATTTTCCATTAATTTCTAGATTGAAGAGATTGTATACTGTACCATGGATAGCAAACGCAATGACCTGGAATGGTCGTGCCAAGTCTGATCCAAATGCAATGCGTCATCCATGTGACACTTCTCAATGGAAAGCCGTGGATTCCTTTGACAAAACATTCGCATTCGAGCCAAGAAATGTCAAACTTGGAATAGCAACAGATGGTTTCTGTCCGAATGCTTCTCTTACTAACCTTTACAGTTGTTGGCTGGTAATTGTAGTACTGTATAATCTTCCTCCGTCTATGCATGAAACGGGAGTTTTCAATGTTAACACTGTTGATTTCTGGGCCAAAACAACCGGGGAAGGATATTGATGTTTATTTAGAGCCGTTGGTAGACGAGTTAAAGAAGTTATGGGAAGGAGTTGTTACATATGATTCATCAAGTAAATCCGAGTTTACAATGAGAGCTAGGGTGTTGTGGGCGATCCATGATCACCCTGCTCTTGGGACTTTAACGGGATGCACAACTCACGGTTACGTTGCATGTCCTGTTTGTGGGGAAAACACTTGTTCTTATCATCTTCATGAAAGTAAGAAGATGTGTTTTATGGGACATTGAATGTATCTTCCTAACTGACATAGGTTTCGATACGACAAGATAAATTTCAATAATGAACAAGAACTTAGTCGTCCTAAAAGGCCGTTGAATGGTTTTGAAGTTGAAAAGAGAGTAGCGAATGTCAAAATGAAAATCGGTAAACAAAAAGAAGAAGTTGGTCAAAAAAGGAAAAAGTCGGCCGTTGAAGAAGGTGACAATGTTTCTGCTTGGTATAGGAGGTCTATCTTTTTTGATTTACCATATTGGAAAGCAAATATGATTCGACATAATATTGATGTTATGCATACGGAGAAGAATGTCGCAGAGCATCTCATCAGCACCATTATGGGCCATAAAGAGAAGTCAAAAGATGGCATCAATGCAAGCAAGGATATGAAAACCATGGGTATAAAAAATAGTTGTGGGTGAGGGTAGTCCCGAAACCAAAAAAACAATCATACCAAAGGCAAATTTCACCTTGAGCAAAGAAGAAAAGATAAGATTTTGCACCATATTGAAAATTTTGAAAGTACCTAACAAATTCTCCTCTAACTTCCGCAACAACGTGTGCATCAATCCTCCCAAACTAAGAAATATGAAGTCACATGATTACCACGTCATAATGCAACATCTGCTTCCGGTATTGCTTCAATATACTTATACACAACATAAGGATCTACGAAATGTTATTCATCGTATTAGTCGATTCTTTAACATTTTGTGCTCGAAGGTTATCAATAGGGAACACCTTATAAAAGCAAAGGCTATGTTGGTGGAAGCAATGTGTGTTTTTAAAAAACATTTTCCACCTGCATTTTTTGATATCAGTATCCATGTTATGGTTCATTTAGTCGATCAAGAATTGGTTGGTGGCCCTATCAGATATAGATGGATGTACCCTTTTGAACGGTAAATTACTAATTTCTGTTATGTACATTATTATTCGGTATAAATGTCTATCGTATGCAAGTTATAATTGATCACAATCATAGGTTGATGAAAACATATAAAGGGTATGTGCGCAACAAAAGACACATTGAAGGGTGTATTGCAGAAGGATATATCATACAAGAAGCTAGCCTTATTGCATGGAATATATCCCAAACGGAGGTTATGGCAACCATAAACATACCCGCGAAGCATTTTTAGACGAGGATGATGAGTTTGCTGGTGAGATACCTTTGGATAATGGTAAAGACATAAGTTTAACCCAAATGCAATTCGAACAAGTGCATAGATGGGTCCTATGTAAGTATGATGGATTGGATCCATGGAAGAAGTAAGTTCATGATGTAAGTTTCGAATTTCTATTTTTTAATTCAATTTATACATTCATTTCAATATGTGTTATCTACGTATAGAAGGTACAACTCCTATGTGAAAAACACTAAATTTCAACCACGAGGCAGAGGTACAACCGTCGAAGTCGTTAAACCTTTTACTATATGGTTACGTAATGAGGTATTATATCATCTACAGTATTTCACGTTTTTATCAGTTTGCACTACACCATCGTGAACATGCTTGATTTTTCTTCTTGTGTTTTATGTAGTTGTTGAATTGCAGCGATGTAGACCCAACTCTTTGGCGGCTAATACACGGGCCGAACTTCACGGCGCTTATTTATATGAAGTACCAAGTGAATGGGTTTTTATTTTCCACGAAAATGTACGAAGACCATATGGTAACACAGGATAGCGGTGTATGCATGAGAGCAATTACAAAATTTAGAGCGAGTGACAAAGATAAAAATTATAAGGAAGCAGAAACAACGTATTACGGAGTCATTCAGCAGATACTTGAGTTGGATTACATTGATTTCAAACAAACAGTTTTTTATTGCGATTGGGTAAAAGTCAAGGATAAGATCAATGGTTGCAAAATAGATCCCGCTTCAAACCTGATCATGGTTAATTTAGGAAAATTAAAAGAACAGGGACAACGTGAATGATGAGCCATTGATTCTTGCATCCGAAGCGAGCCAAGTGTTCTACTCAAAAGATTTAGAAAATGACAGCTGGTCTGTGGTTTAGCATACACCAAAACGGTTGACTACAAATGTGGATGACATTGAGTATGCTACCGTCTATCAATCAGCTTTTGAAGACAATGAAAAACTAAAAGATCTAACCAAACTCATGTGTTAACCTATGAATTGTTGAATGCTTTTTTTACCAGGGAATCATATGTATTTGGAATGTCATGACTTACACTTTCTTATCGCAATCCATTATGCTTTTATTATTTCTTTTAACTATTTCATATTCATGGTGTATGCATGAGTGAAATTGTAATAGAGAACACGATCAGTAGCAAATGTGAATAATATTCTTATTCATGATGTTTGTCATGATTCTTAATGTTGCTTCTATTTCGCAAAAAAATACGTCGCAAGATCCAACATCATCACATGCATCGTGTTCGAAAGATCAACAAGTTGAACAAAACTTACTTGGTATTCCAGTCTCAGAAAATGCTCCAAAAATCGCTACTACGCTTGGTAAACTAGTACGATCTTATGTGCCGATCTCTTACACAGGTTGGGATAAAGTACCCAAAACATGTAAGGATGACGTTTGGAACCAGTTGGTGGTAAATTTATGAAAAATTGCATGTAAATGTTACAGTTTATTTTTACAGTCTCTGACTCTTAATTTTTGCAGAAAATGTATGCGCTTGAGCCGCTTTCAAAGGAAATGTTTTCAAAAAGAATGGCCGAGGCTTTTAGGAGATACAAGAAAAACTTGAGAGCAACTTATTATGACATTTTCGACAATGACGAAGAACGGATGAAATATTATACACCTTCAATTGCTCAAGATGATTGGAACGAGTTCATAAAGAATGAAGCAACGCCTGAAGCAAGCGGAAGAAGGACGACATGCAAAAAAAATAGATCCAGTCTAAGTTATGCCCACCATGCAGGACGTAAAAGTCACGCTAGAGTAGAACACGAATTGGTAAATTATTTGATCATTTTCTTTCAACAGTAGTAAAAAACACAATCAAAGGAGAGAATATACATGAACTGGAATATATTGCAGATCATTGCAAGTCCATCTGCAAATATCAACCGTCGTCAAGTACGGGAGAAGACACACAAGAAAAAAGATGGTAGCATATCAGATGCCATGTCTGCGTACTTCGTAAGTTTTTACTTGTATTATAGTTATTACAGTTAACATCGATCATTCTATAGTTTGGACTTTCATTTCAGGCTTTCCATAATTGTGATTAATTAGTTTCTCATGACATTTTCTTCATTACGTGTTTTTATTGTTATGGTGCTATGTCTGGATAGAATTTATTCAGTTAGGAGTAAGATACTATAGTTGCAAGCTATTACAAGTAAATGTTGGTGTAAACACATTTAATTTTTATCCCAGGATCAAATTGCCAAATTGAAGGAAAAGATCACCGATAGTGATGAAGAAAAATTGCCTGTTGATGAAGATATCTTATCACAAGTGTTGGGTAAGGATATAAGGGGTAGGAGTCGCGCTGTTGGGAGCATCATACCAAAGATGCATGTTAAGGCTTGTGCCATTGCACAGAAACAGTTCAAACATGTTCGTGAAGACAATGATGAGTTGAAAACGAGGGTGGGAAGCTTGGAGGGTATGATGACTGATATGAAGGGTACAGTGGGAAATTTGTCTGGAAAAATGGAGGTTCTGATCAACATGGTAGGAACTTTGACTGATCAAGGAACTCAGGCACCGTTAACTACGTCGGATGGAGGACGCAGCAGTACACACATCAGTGCATCAAAGGGTGTTCCTTCTCCGATCCAGGATACGACCATTGTGGTGAACAATCAACGATGTGAAATTCTCAACGCTGATCTAGACATAATAGCAACAGGTATTTTATTAATAAAATCAAAGGGTGTTGCATGTTTTATTGCACTCTGATCTAAAGCGAGTGCTTATAGTTTAATGGATACGTACTCCAGTTTTCCTGTTTTAATAAAATTAAGCATATTTTATTAATACCATCCTTTGAAATTCTCGACTTTATTGCAACAGGTACTGTCTGTCGAGATCCTACGTCATCCAGATGCCATGGGATTCCTGTACCACCTACACATGAAAAAGTGGTTTTGGACAGTATACTACTACCAGATGAGAAAACCTCCAAATTGAATCGTCAATTTGCAGAGACCTTTGATGAAGTCTGAGTGGGTGGGTTTGTGTGTCATGTGAAGTCCCTGATTCACTATCTTTAGACCTTGGTGACTCTTGGTTTACATATGAAATAAGAATTCCATGACACTTGTGTTTACATTAGTTTCATGAACTCTCTTCGATGGCATACACATGAGACACGATATGCACACACGAATATTATTTGTTAATGTTTTTACAAATTGATTGATCCGCTGATAATTCATGTGTGTACATCTAGCCTATGCTTATCAACGCAAGCTTTGAAACATATAAATTTTGTGCATTCAATATCAGCATCTACTCATCATTGCTTTAATTTACAGCAACGTGGACTACAGCATGATCAACACGCTCAATCTTCCCGGTCCGATCCTGCAGTTTTATCACATTTTTTTCTTTGATTAAATTTGCTACTTTCAATAACCAGCTCAGTTATATCAGACTTTGTAATTAGATGAAACATCTGTGACAGTTTTCGTTTAATAATTGTACGACACTCTATAAATTGTGTTATGAAAATTCTTGTTATGCTTTGTGCATAAGTTGTGCTATATATGCTTTGTATAAATTGCGATATGGTCTGTGTTATGGAAAATATGTGTTGTAGTTTCTGTTTTTATATATATATATAATATGTATATGTATATATATACGTATATATAATAAGATACGGTTTAAGACCGTGTTTACCTGACATCATAGATACGGTCTAAAACCGTTTCTAAAATATATTAAAGCAGCGCCCATCGGAAATTGGCTACGGTTTACATTCGTATCTAGCTGCCCTTTAGATACGGCAGCGAGTCGTTTCTATTTTACCTTTTGATACGGCTACGTGGGCGTGTCAAATTTTAAGTTAGACACGGCCTATAGCCGTATCTAATAATTAGACACGCCACTTTTTGATACGGCTTTTTACCGTGCCCAAGAGTTTAGATACGGCTAAAAACACAGCCTAATCAGCAGATATGGTGTAGTGTCAGATGCATTAACATACATGAACGGGGAATGATATAACCTATTATGAACACTACACCAGAAACAACTTTTCACAGCGTTTGAAAAACGTTGTAATAGGATATGACAGCGTTATTAGAAATGCTGTCTAACGACATGCTGTCGTTGATGCATAATTTCTAACAGCATAACAGAAACGCTATCAAAAATAATTTTCTGACAGCAATTTATAAACGCTGTTATTACTTGTTTCATCAGCAATTCTTATACGTTGTTAATATCTATACTCTTTATCTTTTCCATGAACTCACAGCATGCCATAAATGTTGTCGTTTAAGAAATATTGTACAATTGCAATATCCATATACCATTAATCTAATTGCATTTAATTATATTCCAATTGATTAATATTCAAAACATACACAAATCAATCTAAAATTAATAAAATAAAAGCATAATAATTAATCGTTTTCATAAAATAAGTTGAGCACAATATCCATAAATATTAGACAACGATATCTAAAAACGTTGCAATTTATAAATCATCTTCATACAACATTAGACAAAGACATAATATTCACAAAGTTTGCATCAAATATTAAAGACAAAACATGCAAACATAAACTTTTCATATGCTAACTAGGCCGAACCTCCAAAAAACAAAAGAGTATCTTGTGCATTTCTTGCATCTAAAAACTTCACCTACCTGTAACAATTAAATATGAAAGTCGGTGTTGACAAACACACTTAAAATAACATATATAGTTTGCAACTACTAAAAAAATTCTATTGTCTTTATGTAGTGTACGTAAAATATTTGGCTATTCCTATTTCGGTTAATTGATCACTGCAAGTAAATTATGGAGTTGAACGTGGTTCTCATTAGCTTAGGAGTATCATAAAGTAAACATGAGAAATATGAAGAAACTAATTATTATATTATAAAAAAATTCGTATTAATATGAAAATGAAATCAGTAGCTTAGGAGTATCATAAGGTAAGTGCAAAAATTATGCTAAACTGACCCTGAAATAATGGACTGAAGAGCAAACAGTCCTTCCTCAGTTATACTATTCAGTGCATCTATGGCTGAACATGTCTCTCTTGCCTGATTTATTTTATTTATTTAGTATCTTTGAAGTGATGCTTCTTTAGCTCGTTTAACCCTATCACTATTAAAACAATAAAAGCAAAAAACCATAGTAATATAGTAAAGGTTTTACTTTATGTAAAAGGAAGTCGAACTTGTAAATATTGTTCTCCTCGTGACTTGTATTCCTAATTGAAATAATGAACTTAGTTACACTGGAGACAAATATATACCTATAGGTTGTGTTTTTATAGTCGTGGAACCATAGTGATGTATAGAAAAGCATATAGTTTTCAACTTTTGATATTAAGGTGCATTCAACAAGCATTGATCAAAAACAAAAGACGCAACTTGCAATATAGGTAATCAAATTATACCTTAATTGAATATGCAAAATCAAGTTTCCCAGCTCATGTATGATTCAGTGGAGGTCTGCATTCCAAATGATTGGATGTTTGAGAGGCAATGCAAGTTATTTAATTTCTCCCCAAAGCATTAAACTGCAACCCAAATTCAGTGGTGAAGAGGTTAACTAAGCATGCTCTTATTGTGTAAGCTAAATATATCCAGTGTTGGATAAAAGAAGAAACCTACTTATAAATAACAGGGTAAAAAACAAAAATAAACGGCAAGCGGTAAAAATGGTTGTCATCAATAGCACAAAAATGTTGTGCTAAGCAATCAGAATAAAGAATCCTCTGATATAAGCACTACTGAGAATGAAACAAATAGGGAGACAATCGCATTTACGAATCGCAAAGACCAGTTTCAGACCCTGTGTACCAAGTAATAGAATCAAAAATGGTTACGTTTTATTGCCTGACGCTGCTTGATTAAATCAAACTTAAAATTCTACATGTTCCTTGCTATATGTTATTAAGACAAATTCCATTCGAAAATATCTATTATTTTGATCACCACTAGTTTTCGTAACAATTTGCACTGATCTCTCCTATTTACATATAAAGAGAAAAATCAATGTACCCGGAATATACTATCATAGAGGTTATATATGCACACACACACATGCATACATAAACAAATTTATATAATCAATAGGTGTATATTTAAAAATAAGGAAACTGGTATGGCAGAGGCAATTGGATTCCTAATGTAGAGACAATAATCAAACTACAACGAGATTTGCTACAACACCCCCTAAGCGACCTATTGTCAAATGTATGCAGTGCCAACTGTCCATGCACAAGGTATAATGGATCTTGGGTATCGACGAAGAATCTCTCATGATAACACTCCGGTTTGCCAACTACCATAGCCCAACAACTATTGAATTTATTAGCTTAATGGCTTATATTTCTCCACACGAATTTGTCTGTCAAGCTCAGAATTCTACACTGTCTAGTCAGCATATGCTCAACTTTGTTGAAAAAGTGAATATGGCATAGAAGATGTTATATAGTGTAATTTACTATAATATAAAGTCATGGTATAAAATAATGTTGTTGTAAGGTTGTTGCCTAACTATTCATGAAAATACTTTAAAACTTCATGAATAATTGAATAAAATATGGATAGCAGTACAAATAAATAAATAAAAATAGTTACTATATGAACTGGATCCATCATGGGAATAAATAAAATAATATTGATATGTCCACTTTTTTGTATTTTAATAGTATTATACCTTCCAAGGAAAGTATAAAAAAAATATTTCTATAGGACAACTGCATTGGTTTGGACCATACATAGAAATAAAAAAAGGAAAAAGAAACATGAACAATGAACTAAAATCTTTTAGAAATATAATTAAATAATGTGTACAATATACTATAGGAAAAAAATGAACAATAATGGAATTTTTGAAATATACTGAAATCAATAAGCGAATGGGCTCACAATCATTATCAATTGAATCAATTCTTTTTCATACATAGTTAAAAAATATAGTATATGTTCAACTCACTCGGTACAGACCATCTTTTTCATTTCTTAATTGGAAACAAACAAAAGTCAGCACGAGAATAACCTAGCATACAGTGTTCATTATTGTTTACTGAGGCAATAACGATCTTTTTGTTTCGCTGTTTATGAACACGGTAAGCAATTAGAAATAGATACTTTTCCACATTTCCAAATGAATCTTCTATAGTGTCAATTAACATTAATTTCAGCAGTAATAGAGTTGTACCTTCTTTTTAAAATTTTCAACTTCACTTCCACCGTAAATTCCCAACTTACTACTGCCATCTTTCAAAATGAAAAGCAATGGAGAAATACTGCTAGAGTCGAAAGCAAAGCCAAAATAAAATAAAACCCAAATCAACTGCAAAAGACAGAGCAGAGCTAAAGTAAAACCATAATAGGAGTCAAAAGTAACATTTGTTTCCCATAATTTAGCTTTACAAGTGACTAATCAATTTTTTAAATGTTTCTAATAATAGATGTATAATTAACAGAACAAAATGCACTAAACTTATAAGCAACAAAAGTGAAGAGCCTAAATTAAAATACAAGTAAATCAGTTCGAGATGCCGTAGCATAATCATAAAGAACTTATGCTTATAGTTTAATCTTAAGTGTGATCAATAAAAAAAAAAGATCCTTTAAAGCATGTAAGTATGATTAATAGAACAATAGACGCATGAAACTGATGTGTAGAAAAGATGAAAAGCCTAAAGTAAAATATAAATAAATCAACAGAATATTTATGTGTGCATAACACTTTACCTTTTGCATACTGTATATAGCCTTCAATGTCATGGTAATCACGATTTGAAATAAAACTTGAGCCTTGAGGTTTTGTAGATAAATAAGAGAAGCTCTAATCCTTTCCTATAACTTTGAAGCAAATTTTGGTGCATTGCTGATTGTGTATTTGCACCTTCCAGTTGGAAATCTGAAGTAATGCATGGTGAAAGATAAGCAGAATATATTAAGAGTGTATTACTGAATTGATAGAAAAAAAAACATGTAGAAAAGGATATAAACACAAAAGTAAATCCAACTAAGACCCAAATTGAAAATAAGCTCCAAAGGAAATGGAGCAACGCCCTAAAAAGATATCATAGAAATCAACCAAAAAATAGGAAGTGACGGCACCTGTATTAATATTCATGATATATCACAGAAACATTTTCATGCATGTACGAAAAATAACCGGAAGTCAATATACAGGTAGCAAGTATGAAAAATGTATACAAATATAAAGCACTACAGTACCCTACACTCCTCAAATTTAACATTCACGTTTTCTGATGAATGTTAATTACACTTTGTTATGTAGTGCTCACTCTGTGCTAGTCTTTCAAATCGTACACATACTCTCAAGTTCAATAGAAAATTTATGCACTTTTAACATTCATTTACTAAATCTATATATTTACAAATGGTACAAGTTCTTCGCCTTTAACATCCATTTACTAAAACTCTATATTTACAAACTGTTCAGCTTCTATGATAAAAAAAATTCACATAGCTTGTGTTCAAGTATTAGTAGAAGTAAATCATAATTATTGTTATAGAAGTTTTATAAATCCACTATTTGAAATTTCGTTTATTATTTTTCCTCAAAAACATTAAAGTTTACAACATGAAACTTGTTTAGTTAAACAAGAACAATCAAACTGATCATAGTCACCTCAAACATCATCAACAAACTAGAGAAAAAGGATAAATTTTCGTATTCCTATATTCACGTCTGTTATTTCAGTTCTCATGTCAGTGAAGTCCATGCCATGTACCCATAACTTTGGCATCTATTTATGAATCATAAATCACTATACAATGACAGTTAAAACAACAACTGATGAATTGTAAAGGTTGAAGTATTTTTTTAAAACATAACTCGACAATGTTAATATTACATATACATTTAGTCATAAAGAGGGCCTAAAGCACGTGACATCTTAAATGGAGTCCAACAAACTAAAAATGTCTTTTACTAAACTTGATAATGGTGATGTAAGTACTATATATAAAAGCTTTTGTAAAAATAATATTTAAATAAAAAAAAATAAGACGAACGGTGGACATGAACATATATTTGCATAATTGGTAATTTAACTAATTACACATGAAATGAGACATTAGTAAAAAGGATACGATATGAAAATTTTCCTTTATACACCATAAAATATTAAAAGATGTGAAAGGGACAAGTATCTAACTTATTGTATTGGTGAGACACACGTATAAAGGATTTTTCTGATGAACTTAGAATAGAGTTAGCCTGCCACGCACACTTTGTTAAATCAATCACCAAATACCTGTTACCTTATTTGATATCAATAGATGAAAAAACAAAAATATCATATGATTTTTTGAATGATGGTGAAGGGAACTAAAATATCAATTTCAGCGAAGTACTCCCAATGTTACTAGTGCTTATGTTTTGTATTATACTGTTTATAATTGCACCAACATCTTAAATCTTTCTTCTATTGATACTGAAATCCTCGATCGCCATTCGACCGCGTAACTATGGACTCTTTTCCTACATAAAGCCCTACTTGTATCCTTAACAGACATAGCTTATGCATTTAGATAAGCATGCATCTCTTAATTAAGCTCTATGTCTTTCTATTTCCTTCCAAATCACTTGCCAAGCTTGCTATAGCTCATGGTAAAACCTCTTGGTTGCTCTATAACCCAACAACCTAACAGGACGGATCCTCTTGTTTGCCTTGAACAATTATAAGCATGGACAAGCAAAGCAGAGGAAAATTACTTACAGTTTTTCGCCTACCTTTATTGCTCTTTGGATAAACTACTTCTTTCTATGATTTACATAGTTTTTCTCTATTTCTTGGTTACAGTGCATGCTGCCTAACACTATACGGTGTTGGGCACTCTTTTTTTTTTTTGAATAATATTGAATGTATAAATTAGAAAGCTTTTATAAATTTAAAGTTCAATTCAGGCAACACTGATTGTAATAATCGAATTCTAGAGGATGTATAGACTATCAAATTTCTAATTGTTATTACAATCACATATGAAAATACAAGTTAGCGATTCATCATCCAGATCTTGATAGCTATAGATCTACTGGTGCTCCAAATGGCGATTCAAGTGGTAGTCTGCATGGTGCGGTAGTAGAATTGAAATAATGGTTGGAAGAATGTTGGCGATGGCAAATTAGGGTTGAGCATTATATTTGGGAATCTCAATTAAAAAATGAATGAGCGAATTAGAATGAATAAAGGAACAAACAAATTATGAACGATTTAACTGAGATTAGATTCAAAAAATCAGGATGAAGAATAATATGCAGAATATAAGGGTGAAGAAGATTATTGATATTTTTTGGGGATGAAGTTTGAGAATAAGAAGGGAAGGCGGCTAAAATGAAATTTCATTGCCCGCGTTAAATTTTTGGGCATAAGTATAAAATGTTAGCGTTTGTCCATGAATACTAATAATCTTTTAAAATGTGTTTAACAACACCTGCTCTCAAGACGCTAAAAAAAATTGCTGTCGAAACTAAACTTTGTTGTAGTGGAATAAAGCCGAATGGGAAAAAGGAAAGATAATAGGTAGGCTTGTCCTAGGTATAAGTGGTAATTATAACTTAGGTTATAATAAACGATAGAGGAAGGGGTTAACTTATGAAATAAGATAAGTTGTACTTAATTATAATTTAAGTAGTCTTTAAATTTGGAAACCCGTTAAATCTGTGGGGTTAAGCAAACCCGTTAAATCTAGGGGGTTAAGTAAACCTGTTGAACCTGTTAAATCTGTGAGGTTAAGTAAACCTGTTAAATCTATGGGGTTACGTAAACCTGTTAAATCTGTGGGGGTTATACAAACCTTTTAATCTAGAAAACTTAACCTTTTACATTTGTTGGAGTTATATGGACCTGTTAACTTGTAAAGTTTAACCCATGAATTTGTAGGGGGTTATGTGCATCTATTAAATATGTTAGGCATAACCTGTCAAAATCCTAGTTAATTGGGGACACAAGATCTGTAAGAGTTGGCTTGTGTCATCTATTGTGTGGGACCCATATTATTCTGTAACCCATTCTGGTATTAAAGGGGGACCCTGCAATGGGTAGGGGTCAGGGAATGCTTACTGAGCTAATTGTAAGAGGTTAATCTGGGAGGATGTGTGTATTGGCGCGTTCCAATGGACTCATGAGCATGCATGAGTACGGCTTGCTCTGGGAAAATAAGTCGTTGTAGCACTAGTAAATAGGTCTGTGTCCTTCTGTAAGTTGCCACTTTAGGGAGGAATACACCCTACTGTGGGGCCGACACAGGGTATTTACGGGATAGGGAGCCGATCAATTGGGGGGTAGTAATTATGGTACATCTAGTCATGTTTGTTTTTGTGGTGTACCTGTATCTCTGTTTGGGTTAACACTCGTTATTCCTGTTTAGGTACTGTTAATTCTATTTGGGGTAAAACCCGCTACTAGAGTATACGTAAAACTACTATTATATTTTGTTGGGATCATCTTGTTTTTGTTGTACTAGTATTGGTGCAGAGAAAAGTATTAGAGAAGCGCAATGCGTGTTTTGTTCAGTTTATCCTGTTTACCTTGTTATACCTGCCATATGACACTGTTATCTCTCTCTCCAACTTATATGTATGCCATGATGCTTTTACTTATTTATAGGCTAAATTAACTGGACTCGCCAGACTTTATGTCTGACCCATTTTGTTTCCTCTTCTTTCTCTTCCATTTCCGCCCCCTCCCTCCCCCCCAGGTTCTCAGGGTGGGAATACCCAAGCTTGATCAGGATTCTTCTTTCCTTCTGCATGGAGCTGCTTAGATGTACTGCTTGATTTTGTTTTTCTTTACTATGGCTATATTTTGGGGATTATGCTCTTTTGATGCATTATTGTACTCTGATGATGATTTTATACAAGGCAGAAGTTTTATGTTTTCAGTATTCTAGACTTATTATGTAATTGGGTTTGAACCACGAAGCTTTTCTATTAAATAAAGTTTTAAATTCCGTTGTTATTTTATATCTGTCTTGTAATGTTTTCTGTTCCTGTTTACCTATAATGCTTCACAAAACTTAATGCATTCTGATAAAGAGTGACATTAACAAACATGGGGTGTCACACTTGGCCTCAGTGTCCTCAATCTCCTCCTTGAGTCTCTCTACCTTTCTTTGGAGTCGGCCCTAAGCCCATCCAGTGCACTCATCATATCACTGTTGCTGGCCTCGGTATCCTCTTTGTCCTTCTTGGTCGCCTCCAACTGTCTCTTTAGCTTGGCATTATATTTCTCAGCTTCTGAACCTCCTCATTCTCAGCCTTCAGCCTATGGTTCTCCTTCATCAAGGCCTCATTCTCCTTCTAAAACTGGAACACCCTCTTGTTATCCTTCATCAAACGGGTAATCTCCTTTACCAGGCTGGAGTTCTCCTTCTTAAGGCTTGCACTCTCGGTCGACACCGAAGCCATGGTGTCTTGAAAGGTTGAAGCGTCTTGCTTTGACTCCCTCTCCAACCGCTTATGCCTCTCTTTCAGCTCACTTGTTTCGGCAATAGATATTTAGCATACAAACATATTGCTCGAATAGCAGAAATAGGTACAACTTAAAAATCATCTTACGCGGTGACTCTTCACGAACATGGGCCGTCAGCGGCTCATCCTTGACCTCCTGCTTCAGGTTAGCATTCTCCACATTCTTGTTTTGGATGAGCTCCGGGAGATGCACTGAATATTTGTAGAATTCATTGCATTGATAGTAAGAAGCATGCACTTTTTGTAGCACCATGTCGGTATCCTCTCGGGGAATCGGAATGATATCTGGAAGCCACTTTATTTCATCAAAATAATGCTTGGGAAACCGCTCTTTCAATTGGGCCTAACTTTGGTCTACGGTAAGCTCTAGAGCTTCGGGTGCCTCTGGCAGTTGCCCCTTTTTCTTCGATGCTGTCTTCTTTCTTTGTTTGGTATGCACCAACTCTTTTTCTTTGGAAGAGATGATGGCATTGCAGGCGGAATGTAATGAGCAGTCGCCAAAGAGGGTTTCCCAGTGCCCGTGGTGATGTGTTTTGTGTCTATCCCAGATGACAGAATGTATGGAGGAGGAGATTCAAAACGTCGAGATCTTTCTCTGTAACAATACTCACTGCCACGGTCGCGAGAGTGCGGAGGTTCATGGATCAAACTAGCAACTCTTCTAAAATCTACGAGGAAAGCACTCCTCGAAGGTCGAAAACTTCTGGACCCTTGGCCACGGCCTCTACCTCCTCTAGCCATTTCACCTGCGGAACAAACAGATTCAAGATTTAATTCGAACACTCTTTACACACGAACAAATGTTGTGTTATGTAGTGTTATGAGTGTGTGTCCTAAGTGTTCTCTCAAAAGACTAGATAGCGACCCGCTCGAAGGAGTGGTCTCCCCAACGGTTAGAGTTAATTCCTCCATACTTGTGGCGTTAGGCCAAGGAGACGTAATAAGTAGGAGCTTGTTCCGCTCGTCAAACTGATCCTCCTTTTACAACGAGATGGTGGTCTCATAGGGAGTTACTGGAGACTGTGGCCTAGGCGACACTTCTGTCCTTGCCTCACCTGTCGTGGGCAGGGCAGAAGCAACCAACGAGCCGTCGTCTGTGACAACCGCCTCCTTATCGTCGGTCTCATCCCTACTAGATCCATCCAGATTCTTCGCAACCTTGTGTATCTTAAACCAGATACGGGACGCTTTCTTTTTACAGCCTGGAGAGCTCGCTTCTCCTTCAGTTTCTGTCTTCCTTTTAATCCCGGCAATGGTCGGTCTGATTATTACACGACCGACGGGAAGTAAGCATGCATGACGAATAAAGACTCTCGGTCGAGAGAGCACTGGCCGGGATAGCCAATAAAGACTCGAGACACTGCTAATACACGGGATCTTTTGGTGCGGTAGGATTTCCTGTTATACGAAAGCACAGTTAATTCTCAACCGACAACCTGGCAAGTTTTGAACTCAAAAACAAGCTAAGATACTTACTTCCCTCTAGCCACCTCCTCGCAAACCCGGGAGGATATCACACAAAGAACTAGTCATGTTTAAACACACTCAACTTACTCCACTTCCCATCAAAGAACCTAGTGCTGGGTAAAGCTTTTAGGAAATACTAAGAAGGCGAGATAGTGTCCCTCCTCTTCAATTGAAAAAAATACCAAATTTCTTCTCTATTGGGCTCTACTACAGGTACTCCCTGAAGAGAACGCAGGTATCTAAGAGAGAGGCATACACATTCGGGTGAAACTGCGAAGGCACAAGGCAAAAATAGTGCAGTATGTCCTGGATGAAATTGTTAGCCGGGGGCACGGACCCAGAAGTTCACGCCTCTCTGTTCCAAGCATGGAACCCATCGAGTAGTGCGTGAACCCTATCGCCTTTTTCGGGCGTGCGAACATCTCCCTGGGGGATACCGAACTATGTCATCGTACGCCTTGCTGCAGTCTCATAAAATGTGTGAGGGCACCGAATCTGGCAGGTTCTCGACTATAATTGCGCCTGCCATCATGTCCGGCGCCACCAAGGTGCTTCCCTTCATCATATCCACGTGTTCTTCCTTATCGGGGTTTTCCTTGGGAACTTGGGGTAGTCTTCATGTCATTGACCCGCTAAGTGCTTGATCACCGGTTATGGTCCTCCTAATCGTACCCCTTGGTCGGGCGCTTTGGCCGAACCCAGTGGTTAAGAAGAAGTAATTCTCCAGAGGTCTCATGTTTGCTGTCTTCGATGATAAAACAGTTTGTTGATCCAGAATGGGGTGACGAATGCTGAGAAGTTTTAGCCTTTAGAGTCTGTTGTTTCTTAGATCTTGTTTCCATTGTTAACTATACTTCCAACACAATTGTATAAGCCATCGCATTGTATAACCTTTACACCTCGTGTTGGTGCAAACTTATATATACATGCAGTGCGGTGTGATCTTATTACAACTATAACTTGAAAACTGTGGCCACGACGACAATCACAAGTCCTTGAGACCGTAACCATCATCGTCATCAACCAATGTTGCTAGATTCACATTGAGTCGCGGCTATGTAACGACTAAAATCGAGAAAGAACGTTTAGTAATTCGATAGTTTAGTCAAAGTCATGGTCCAAATGTATGCTCTAATCCTAAGTGCTAGGCTGAATTGTCGACTAAATTATGGTCAATGTCAGTTTCGATTCAATCATACAACGCCGTGGAAGCAACACGAACACCTAGATAGGAAGTCAAAAGTTTAAATCTTAAATTAGAAACACGAAGCATCGTAACAGCGAGACTCCAATCGTACGAGCCAACAGAGGATCCCGTATCCCCTCAAGGGTACGAAATTTCATATCCCTCTGGGATACGAAATTTTGTATCCCCTATAGACGGATACGAATCTCCACACACCTGCCACCGGTTTCGACTCTCCCCAAAAAACTTTGCCTACTACATTTTTCACTCAACCAAGATTTCGACCCCCTTCTCTTTTCGACTCCCTCTACTTCTCCAACACTTCTTCACCAAAATACTACTCATGCTTGAAATCAAACCCATGAGCACACCTCAAACCGATCCCTCTAGAAGTCGCCACCTAGTTTGACTCGAATTTGGTTTCATCCCTCTCAAACTCGATAATCGAGTTCAAGGGCGTGATCAATTGCAACATCGAGACGAGGCACGACAACCGGGGTAAGTCAAGCACAAATGTCGAATCCAACTTGAAACTCATCTCCATTTCCCAAGCCCAAATTTCGTACCCCACCTGTTTTCGAGTTCAGCGTTCATAAATTTTGAGTATTGGGGCTATGAGTTCTTGGGTCAAATGTTGGTAGAAAAGGAAGAAGAAGAGGCAAAAGGAGTAGTGCGGTCCGAATTTATAAGGGAGGAAGGTTTGCGTTTGTCCCAAATGAAGTTTCATATCCCACGTAGAGATGCGAAATCTCGTATCTCAGTGGGATACGAAATCTCGTATTCCACCGAGATTCGGAATTTTTATCCCTATGTAAGGATAAATTTTTTTGTATCCCCACGTAGGGATACAAAGTTTTGTATCCCTAAGTGGGGTACGAAACTTGTATCCCCACTAGGGATACGAGGCCTCTCCTAAAAAAAGAGAAATATATATACATACATATCACACACATGTGAATATATATACAGATATGAAACATATATATATATAATAACACATACGCGCATGTACAGTTTTGACATCACGACAATCGAGGTCGATTCAAATCACTAACCGACGGTACGCTCGTAAGTCCAAACGACTCAGGAATGTAATACAAGCGATCACATCCACGATTCGATGTCGTTTTCTCAAAACCCAACTGCACATTAGTCTAATTTCATACTCCAATCGTAGTACGTAAAACGACGTAGCAACGTGTGAACATACGCACGATATCAGTCCACAATGAATCGTCCACATTACAACGTGAACGAGAGTCGATGACTGATGTTTAAATTAATTAGTAAGAAAGAATTTGATGACTAACAAAAATAAGCTTTCAACTCAAAGCACATCATGTCAAGACAAGACGTACTTTGGGGGCAAATGTTAACCGGCCTTTTGGTCTGGTTCGCAAAAGTACACCAAGCACGCCCGACTCAACACATCGCGTGGCACCAAAGCCCAAAATATCGCCAAAACACCAAGGATTTGAGACCAAGAGAAGTCATGCAAGCGCAAGGCCCACAACTCCGTAAAGCGGTGCACTCAGCACATTTTGTATCCCACTAAACATGTATTTCGAACCCCTAAAAATATACATATTTCGAATCCCTCACTCAGGGAATTTCAAACCACTCACGACGCATTTCGAATCCCCCTACTTCGTATCAAAAATATCGACTCCCTTCGCCTCACTCAAATACCTCAAACGTATCCCTAGGTATACGAGTTCGTATCTGATAATGACAAAATATGTCGTAAATACCCAAAATTCTTAGTTACCTAAGAATTATAGTTTCACGTGGAAAAGTAAGTGCGGAAAGCATTAAATAACACAAGAGATTTATAGTGGCTCGGTCCCGTGAGGGACCTATGTCCACTTTGGAAGAGTCGCTGGAATATTATTGACAACAAAGAGTTACAAGCTTGAGACTATCACATGACATCCTTTTACATACATTTCTAAGTAATGAGGTTATAATTGTCATACGTATAGATATTAGGAAAAGGACACTTTTGCCCTTCTTCTTCCTCAAAGCATGGATGCCATTAAAGTGCTCACTTGGAGCTCTCAAGAGATGTCAAATCAATTAAATTCCAACCCCTTTGAAGTGTGAACTTTGGGTATTTATAGTGGAGTGGTTAGGTAGGATTAGGTAGGAGTAGGGGACATGTCAGAAATCTCGGATCCCGTGGTGCAGGCCATCAAAAACTTGGACACCCTAGCTTCTCCCCAGAAACTCGTCCCTCTCAGTGGGGTATGAAATTCGTCCCCCAAAGGGTATGAAATTTGTATCCCGAGGGGTAAGAGGGATTTTGGAATGAGTCGAGGTTAGTGAGACCCGAGGCTTTCTGGTGTTAGGGGCATTGGTTTGGCGATGCTTTTAAGACTGGTGAGGTTCCTATTTGGGCAACCCCTTCTCGGATCATTTCCTTAACTCCTTGGCGACACTGCGGGCTTTAACATCATGCAATACATTGAGCCGAGCATGTCTTGCGTACTATTGGGAACCGAACCAAAAGGCTAGTTAACATTTGCCCCTCAAAGTACGTCTTGTCTTGACATGATGTGCTTTGTGTTGGTAGAAGTGTTTGTTAAGCCATCGATTTTCCTGTAAACTCACGAAAATAGACGTTAGTCATTGGGCTCATGTATGTTGTAATCATAAACGAGTCAGCGTTGGTATGACGTCATGCGTATGTCGTTACGTTCGTATGTTATATTGAGTTTGCGCATATGTAGTTATATATGCATACGTACATGCGTGGAAACGCATGTATCTATGCGTTTATTATCATCATTTTTTTGTTGTACCCTTTGTTTGGGGTACGAAAACTTCGTACTCCAAATAGGGGTAAGAAATCTCGTACCCAGGTGGGGTATGAAATCTTGTACCCCACTAGGTACGAGAGCTCGTGTTCCCTTAGGGGTCACGAAGGGTCGGCGGTTCAAACCCACTCCTCTCCCTTTCCCCATTTATAAATATAGGCTCCTCCCACTCACTTTCTCTTCTTCTCCTTTGTTTTGCGATTTAGACCCGAAGCTCGGAAATCGAGAAAAAAAGAGAAACCTAGCTCAATGTAGAAGGTAGTTTTGGACACAGTCCTCGGCGTTTTCACCCATCGACGAGTTCAGCCATGGCGCTTGCATTGGTCTTGGGGCGAGTTGGTGTCGGTCGTGCTCTTCGATTTCGAATTGGAGTTCAGAAGAGCTCGAGACCAAGCCTCAGCTCATGGTCAAGTCTCATCCTCGAGTTTTTGGCTCGAGTCGATCGAGCGTGCTGGACTTTGAGATGAGGGAGAGCGAGAGTCGAGAAAGGGAGAGTTCGGGGGGAAGGAGAAAGGTGGGAGTCGAGAACTTGAGTCTCGATGTAGCTTCGTATCCCCTTCAGTTTGGGATACGAAATTTTATGCCCTTGGGGGACACGAAACTCTGTATCCCCAGTGGGGTATGAAGTTTCGTGCCCGTAAGGGGTATGAAGTTTCATGCCCGTAAGGGGTACGAAGTTTCGTGCTCTTCGGGGTAACGAAGTTTCTGTCCTGACCTTGCAGTTATTCTGCCTCTCTTTCGTGGGTCGTGCCTTTTATTTATGAGGCCTTGAAGCACCGACTTTCTACCTATGGATTCGCACTATTTCTGTATTGTTTGCATGACTGAACTAATGCATGTGTGGACGACCACACGATTGATGACTTGAGCTTACACATAGGTTTAGAGCATATACTAGAATTAAGACCGGATTGTCGAATTATCGGCCATGTTTCATTGATTCCAAGTGCTACGTAGTAGCTATTTGACGTGAACCTGGGCAAGTTGGTTGACGGCGATGATAATTATAGTTGCATGGACTTATGGTTGTCGTCGTGTCTTAAGTTTTTGACTTATAACCTATATTTTTCTGACAATGCACTGCACTACACGCACATGCTAGTTTACAACAACACCAGGGGTATAGGTTACTCAACGGAAGCTGAGACTTCTTACCGTCGTCGCACACTTTCGACTCAACTAGCAATGCTAGCTCAATGGGCAGGGAGCTTGAGACTTCCGGGAGCTCCACTCCTTATCAGACGACAAGTTTCCCGGAAGTGCCTGATCACGGGGAGCATATAGAAGGACAAGACTCCCCGGTTATGCACGAGGAGGTAGAGAATGTAGATATTGTTGAGGGAGGTGTGCATGTGGCGCCGAATACGTTGGCGGACGCGGTTATCCTTGAAAATATGTCGGATTAGGTCTCATCTCATATGGATGCGATGGCGGTAAGGCGTATGGCCTTGTAGTTTCTCATTCCCGAAGGAGAAGTTACCTCACTAGGAGACGATGGTAGGGCGCACGCACCCCCATAGGGGTATACCACCTGGAGTGGGCAGGTTTGCTACTAGGTGTGTGCCCCCAGCTAGTCGCTTTATTAGGGATATGTTATACTACTTTAGCCTTGCGCCATCGCAGCTTCATCCAAACGCGTACGCTTCCCTCCTAGGTACCTACATTCTCTATAGAGAGTATCTACAGTTAGAACCCACCGGAGAAGACATTCGGTATTTGTTTCAGTTAAAGAGGAGAGCTAATATATCGTCGTCTCAGTACTTTCTAGAGGCTTCACCCACCAGTATTTTGTCGGGACGTGGCCCATGCTAACTGTATACAAGAATGATTGTTTTTTGCGCTACTCTCGAGGAGATGATTAGAAGGAAGTAAGCCTTCTTCTTCGAGCTTTGCGTCTCCTTAAAATTCGTGGATTCACAACTTATATTTGACTTTGTTTCCATATGACAGGAAACCCTGAATCGCCCATAAACGTTGAGTACCAACAGCGCCTTGAGGCTTTATTGGCTATACCGGCTGAGTCACATTCTACTGAGAAGGTCCTAAGTCAAGATCGTCTTCGTCGTGCAGGGCTATTCCCCGGAGATCGAGCAATAATCAGACCGGCCGCCGCCAGTAGTGGAATGGCACCGATGTCGGAAAGAAGGCGAGCTCTCCAAGTCGGAAGAGGAAGATGGCCTCTGCCAGGCATAAACCACGCAAGGCAGCTAAGACTTAGGAGGGAACCGATGGGGGTGAGACTGGTATCGAGGAGGTAGCACTACAAGAAAACACTGATTTAGCGTCATATATTTAGAAGCGGAAATTTCCATCGCTAATTTGCAACGGATTTCCATGTGATCTGCAAGGGATAGTTTTGGTTTTTCAACTTTTTTTTTCTTTTATTTATTATCGTCATCTTCTGTCATCCCTCATTAAGCCATTGTAAATTATTTCAAATTCTTGATAGAAAATTCTACCACTATTTTTTGCTGCAAATTCAGGAAGAATACCGACGAATATTTATTCAAGCTATTTTGCCGCAGAATTCCAACAGATTTGCAAGAGATATTCATATTATTTTTCTAAGATATTCTTTAGTGTTATTTTTTAATAATTATTAACATGTTCAATAATTAATAATTAATTTGTTCTAATTAATGATATAAGTAATAATAAATAATAATTTACGTTCTATAATAAATAACTTATAATCATTGCTTATTTAGAATTAGCAAAATATTCTTTGCTCATAAACAATGTAATTACTAAATTCCTAATTAAGTCCTCTGCTTTCATCACAAATTTCAGTCAGTATGCCAGTATATTTTACGCTAAACCCTAAAATTTTAAATTGTTCTTTTATAATTATTCCCCTAAATAATGAAAATAGCGGTTTATTATAATAATTATTTAATAATTAATAATAAAATTTAATACTTAGGAAATGATATCTAGTATTCAATAATTAATTTTAAATAATTGTATTTAATAATTACATTTGATGGTTATAGCTGATACTTATAGTTTATAATTATAGTTGATAATTATATATTATATTTTGAAAATTTTAAAAAATTGAAATCATATTGAATAAATTTGAGAAAACCATAAAGTTTATTAAACCAATTATTGTTTGACACAAAATAACCAAAATTTCTGAACTTTAAAATATTGAAAAAGTTCATTTAATAGTTTAATTTAAATTGTATAACACATCATATTCTAATTATAAAATTTTCTATAAATTCTGACTAAGACAAAGTACAATTTTTTAAACGTTGGCTCTACAAGTGAAATTTTGGCTCCAACGTGTAATACCCCACATTTTTAATGAAATTAAAATTGTGGAAATATGTATATATATTATATACATAGATATATTTTAGAGAAAAATTAAATATTGCAACAAAACATGAAAAAGAGGAATGAGAAAAGAATAATGTTTAGCATTGTTCTAAGATTTGTAAACAAAAGATTTAGTGGCTCATTTGGTTAGAACACGTGACTTTTATACAAGAGGTTCTAAGTTCAATCTCCGTCAGCGCCATATTTTTGTTTTAGGGGAATGGCTAAAAAGTGGCTTAGTATGAACGCAGTTCAATTAAAAAAACAGTTTAGTGTGAAAAGGGTTAATTGGAAAGATAGTTAAAAAAGAAAAGTATATATATATATATGACATGTGGGTGTCAACACCCCTTCTGCTCATACTGTTGCACACATGGCGCATTTTTATTTGTTAATGACGATTTTTGAGTTTTAGGGCTGACGTGGCCTCTTCTGGTTGGCTAAGTGGTGTGTCTTTTAAATCTGAATGGTTTAGATAAATCCTAGTCAGATCTAAAAGCCCTAATTCACTCACTACACCTATATAAACACATCTAGACCTAATTTCATTCTACTAATTCATGGCGCCTCCATGCTGCCGCAACCTAAGCTAGTCTTTCTTCTACACTAAAGAAAATCTAAATAGGAGTAATTCATATTGGAAGATAAGAATATAATTCTACAACAATGGTTTAGCTAATCAAATTCAGGATACAAAATTCAGATCTATTTTCTCTTCTTCCACTGTGAGTCCACGTTGCTTTCACAAATAATTAGTTAAAAGTAATTGTGATAAGTTTGTGGATTGGATTTTATGAACATGACTGTGAGATGAATCATATGTTTAATTAGATCTATTTTATGATGCCAGTTCATACGTTTAATTAGGCCTATTTTATGATGCCAATTCATATGTTTAATTAGATCTATTTTATGATGCCAGTTCATATGTTTAATTAGATCTATTTTATGGTGCAAGCTCATATGTTTAATTAGATCTATTTTATGATGCAAGTTCATATGTTTAATTAGATCTATTTTATGATGCTAGTTCATATGCTTAATTAGATCTATTTTATTATGCCAAGATCATATGCTTATTAGATCTATTTTATTATGTCAGTTCACATGCTTATTAGATCTATGCCAGTTCATATGCTTATTAAATCTATTTTATGTCAGTTCATATGCTTATAAGATCTATGCCAGTTCATATGCTTATTTGATCTATTTTATTGTATTTATGCCAGTTTTGGTGCTTTAATTCTCGTCTTCTCTTTTTTTAATGAGATTAGGCTAACTGCGAGCCTAACATATTATTATACGTACGAATGACGTTGGAACGTTATGGGAGTGTTTGGGAAAACATTGAATTATATGCAATTGGGCATAAATTGATTTGTAATCATGTAATTGACTTAGGGCATAAATTTGGCATAATTTATATGCATGGAATTATGGGCATAGATTTGGATTAAAATGACGAACATAACTTAGATTGGAAATTGTGAGTAATTAATATATTTTAATCCAAGATTTGAAATTAGGGACATAATTAAGAGAGTAATAATGAACGCCTAAGACACGAGGTTAGACTCGGATTGTGGTATAAGACTGCCCGGAACCGCCCGACATATCCAGCTATCACAAACCGTAGTCTAATGTGAGAGGTCGAAGGCAGAAACTAGATGTGTAATAATGCATAGACACGAGGTTGGATTTGGATTGCGGTATAAACCTGCCTGGACCCACCCGGCAAATCCAGCAACCTCAAAATGGTAATCTAATGTGGGAGGTCTTACAAGATTATGGTTCTAATCAATTAATGAACACTTAACCAAGATAAGACATGTAGTAAGACATGGGGGTTAAGTAGGTGACATGGATGACATGTGAAATATAACTAGAGGCACTTAACCAAGGTAAAACATGTAAGAAGACATGGGAATAAGAAGGGGTTAACTGGGAATTCCTAGTGGGGACCAAGCTTAGGAGGGAATCTTGTGTCAAGTGTGTGGACTTTTTTCAACCAGTAACCCATTCTGTATCTATGTGAGCTCGAACTAGGTCAAGGACGGGACACGCTTACTAGGATTGATTGTAAGAGGTAAAACGAGGTAGCGGTGGCAACGCAAGTCCAACGGAGTCACGTGCGTGTGTGGGTCCGGGCTGGTAGGTAAGACGTTGTTGCATCGTGTAGATATAAGCCGTGCATTTAATAGTATCGGGTTGCCACTTTAGAGAGTGGTACACCCTACTGTGGGACCAGCACGGATATCTACGAGTTAAGGAGCCGATCAAACGGGGGGGTAGTGGGTACAACTAGTGGAGATAGGAGCAGGCGGCACCTATGGTAGCAGCTAGGAGTACACGAAACTACCATTATCATTATCATTATTATTAGTAAGAGGGATCAACTTTCTGTATAACTAGTATTGGTGCGGTATAGGAATTATCTTATAGTGATTAGAAGCGCAATCAACGTTATATCTTGCTTATCTTGTCCATCTTGTTACCTTGTCATATCTATTCATGTTACAGTCATTTCTTATATCTAATTTATGTTCTTATCCTATTACTTTACTGATTATATGTTAAAGTCACTGGACTCGCCAGACTTTATGTCTGACCCGTTTTGTTTCGCTTCTTTTCTTTCACCCCCAAGTGCTCAGGGTGGGATTAGTGAAGCTTGACTCAACTTTCTTTCTTCTTGAAGTGCTTGGAAGCGTTGAAGTAATGTTCAGCTTTATCTCTTTTCATTATGGCTAGTTGGAGTGGGATTATGCTTTTGTTTTTATGTACTTTGAAAATAAATTGTTTAAGATGGATATTCGTGTACTTGGCTTTATTATTTGGTTTTGATGTTATAACCTAACTATACTCAGTTTTCGCTGCAATGAAGTTATTTAGAAATTTGAAGTTCCATTTTATATATCTATCTTGTATTATTCTGTTCTATGCACTTATAATGCTCCATGAAAGTTAATGTATTCCCTTTGTGAGTTACATTAATGGACGTGGGGTGTTACACGTAGTATCAGAGCTGAAGGTTACCAGAACAGGTAAAAGATTTTGAAAACCGTTTTCAAAAAGCATTTCTTTAGAAGTATTTTCAAAAACATGTTTTAAAGAGAGTACTTTTAAGAGAAATGTTTATTATGAAAAACATAATCCCCAAAGGCCATATATCTATCTTTCGATTCTCTGTTTTGAATCTCTTCCTTTTTTCCTTTCAGCATGTCTGGGGAACCCATTATACCCGAGGGCGTACAGATACCAGGATGGTTTAGAAGGTATCTGGAGGCTAGGGCTACTACCGCAGGCCCAGTAGACGTTCCTCCTCCCCCAGCTGCAACCACTCCTCCTACTCCCCGTGTAGATGCTTTTTCTACGATATGAAAGGACTTCGGGCGATGGGCGGAAAACCTTTTCATAGGACTGAGACGTTCGTCGAAGCTAGAAACTGGCTCAAGCAAGTGGACTTATTTGGTATCTTTGAGGTAGATGATGGAAGAAAGGTTCAACTAGCTAGCTGCTTGGTTAATGAAGGACGAGGCCTCATTTTGGTGGGAGGTCATGAATGGAGAACGTGCAGTGGAAACTTGATGGATTTCAGACGGAGGTTCGAGTTGAATTTCTTTCACGAGCAGAGGAGAGTTTATACATGGAGGGGTTCTTGGCTTTGAAACATGGGAGTTATCTGTGAAGGAGTACGTTAATAAGTTTAACCAGTTAGCAAGATTCGACTTAGAGTTGGTGAATACACTGCATCAGAAGGCCCTGAGATTTGCTAAGGGTTTGAAATGAGCCACTACACGAATTGGCTATGTCCCACATTCCTATGGGGGCTACTTTCGAGAAACTTGTTGACATGGCACTTATGCATGAAGAGGAGAAAGGTGCTAATATTAATAAGGCATAGGATAAGAAGGTGGATTCAAAGAAAGCACAGCAACAACAAAAGAAAGGTGGTAAGGATAACAAAGTCAAAGGGAAGAAAAGGTGTTTTAATTGTGGAACACCGGGCCACTTAAGCAAGGACTGTAGGGAGAAGAAGAAGACTGGTTGCTTCCAATGTGGTGAGGCAGGACATATGATTAAAGACTGCCCAAGGAGGCAATGACAAGGGCAAGGGCAGAGGACAAGATCTACTTCTGGAGGGAAGGTTCATGCTCTCATGGCACCAGGACAGGAGAGAGGTGGAAACATTTCATTTGAAAGTTTGATTTTCCTTTTTGATCATCCTATTCGAACTTTGTTTGTTTCTGGCGCTTCACACTCATTCATATCTACTTCGTTAGTTGAAACACTGCACATAAATACTAGTTTAGTTATGGATCCCATAGTAGTCTCAAATCCTATTGGGGGTATGACTCATCTTTCTATGTTATGTCAGGATTTGAGAATATTTGTGTATGGCGTTGAGTTTGAACGCAACGCTTATGTGCTTGGCTTCAGGGGTTATGGGTTGATTCTAGGAATGGATTGGCTAACCAGGTATGGTGCCATTCTCGACTGTGAAAAGAGGATAGTTAGACTGTTGACTAGTTTGGGTGATACTCTATATATCTCATGCGACCCTAAGGGTTTTGTTATGCTTAGCTACCTAGAATCTCTTGACACATCTATTGATGATTTGCAATCTGTTCGTGAAGTCCGTGAGTATGGTGACATCTTTGATAAGGTTTGGGGTTTACCCCCGAGACGCGAGATAGACTTCCATATATACTTAGTAGATAATTCAAAGCCAGTTGCATTACCAGTGTGCCACATGGCTCCAAGAGAAAGGAGGGAGCTTAGTAAACAACTGAAAGAGTTGTTTGAGAAAGGGTTCATAAGAAGAAGTATCTCGAAGTGGGGTGCTCCAGTTGTTTTTGCTACGAAGGTAGATGGTTCGCTCAGATTGTGCGTGGACTATAGGGAGCTGAACAAGCTCACAAAGAAGAACAGACACCCATTGCCGAGGATAGATGACTTGTTCGATCAGTTGGTTAGTGCTTCGGTTTTCTCGCAGATGGATTTAGCTACAGGGTTTCATCAGCTAAGGGTGGCTGAGGACAGCATAGATAAGACTACATTTAGGACTCCCGACGGTTTCTTCAAATGGCTCGTCATGCCTTTTGGTTTGACAAATGCACCCGCATATTTTATAGACTTGATGAGTAGGGTGTTTAGGGAGTTTCTAAACAAGTTCGTGGTAGTCTTTGTTGATGATATTTTGATTTACTCTAGAAGCGAGGAAGAACATGCCCTACATCTTAGGGAAGTCTTAGAGACCCTTCGAGCACATCAACTCAAAGTAAAGTTCTCCAAAGGCCATTTTGGAGGAAGGAAGTGAGGTTCTTAGGGCATGTGGTCTCTAAAGAAGGGATAGCAGTGGATCCCGCGAAGGTGGTGGCAATCCAAGATTGGAAGATTCCTAGAAATGCAGCAGAAGTAAGAAGTTTTCTTGGGTTGTCGGGCTACTATAGGAAGTTCACTAAGGACTTTGCGAGGATATCAGCCCTACTTACACGATTGACGAAGAAGAACTTGACTTTTTCTTAGGATGTTGACTGTGATGATACTTCCCAACGTTTGAAGAGGGCTTTGACGACAGCTCCAGTTTTAGTTTTGCCGGATGGGAGTAAGCCATTCACAGTTTATACCAATGCTTGCGGGATAGGGCTTGGCGCAGTTTTGATGCAAGAGGGAAGGGTGATATGTTATGGTGGAAGGCAGCTGAAGGTCCATGAGAAGAATTACCCTACCCACGACTTAGAGTTAGCCGCTATAGTTTTTGCGCTTAAATCTTGGCACCATTATCTCCTTGGCGAGAAGTTTGAGTTGTATACAGACCATAAGTCTCTAAAGTACTTGTTCTCTCAAAAAGATCTAAACTTAAGGCAACAGAGGTGGATGGAATTTTTAGCATCCTACGATTTTGAGATTGCATATACCCCTGGCAAAGGTAACGTTGTAGCTGACGCCTTGAGTAGAAAGAAGTTGACTTTGAGTCCTTTGTTCGTAGAGCAGCAGAGTTTGGAGTACATATCTACCTTTGACTTTAGACCCTCTATCGATTATGTACCCAGTTTGTTGGCATCACTGGAGGTGCGACCTACGCTTTTAGGACGGGTTGGAGAGGCACAACGAGATGACCCACAGTTGGTTGAAATAGTAGACAAGCTCATAAGAGGGGAGTCTTCGAGCCATCTTAGTAGGTATACTATAGCTGACAAAGATTGGTTGCGTAGGGATGGGAGACTTTGTGTACCTCGAGACGAAAGCTTGAGAAAGATGATTCTTGAAGAAGAACATTGTTCTAAGATGACCATACATCCCGGTGGTGACAAGATGTATAGGGACATGAAGCAAGTTTTCTTTTGGGCCGGAATGAAGAAGGACGTGGTCGAGTTCGTTTCTAGATGCTTGTTGTGCCAACAAGTCAAGGAGGAGCAAAAGAAGCCTGGTGGTTTGCTTCACCCCTTAGATGTTCCACAGTGGAAATGGGAAAGAATTTCCATGAATTTTGTCCACGGATTGCCGAGATCAAGGAAGGGTAATACGCGGATTTGGGTAGTAGTAGATAAGATTACCAAGAGCGCCCACTTCATTCCCGTCAAGAGTAAAAGAACAGCGGCATGGTTAGCATCTGTTTATCTTCGAGAGATAGTTCGTCTGCACGGCATACCTTCTAGTATCGTGAGCGATCGAGATCCCATTTTCACTAGTAAGTTTTAGAAGAGCTTGCAAGAGGCAGTAGGAACACAATTGTGTTTGAGCACCGCTTATCACCCATAGACGGACGGCCAAACAGAAAGAGTGAATCGGATTCTAGAAGATCTTTTGAGATTATGCATCTTGGACTTTGCAGGGAGGTGGGAGGAACATCTTCCATTAGTAGAGTTCGCCTACAACAACAGCTATAAGACTAGCATTGGCATGGCACCTTTTGAAGCTTTGTATGGACGACCTTGCCGATCACCGACTTGTTGGTAGGAATCTACGGATAAGATTTTACTTGGACCCGATATGGTGAGAGAAACTTCGGAGAAGATAGACTTGATTCGGAGACGTATGAAGACAGCACAGGACCGACAAAAGTCTTATGATGACCAGAGAAGGACCGATATTGAGTTCAATGTTGGAGACATGGTCTTTCTTAAAGTAACACCGTTGAGGAACGTAGTTCGCTTTGGGTCCGTAGGGAAGTTGGCACCAAGGTTCGTAGGGTCATTCCCCATTACAGAAAGAATTGGACAAATGGCCTACAGAGTGAAGTTGCCTGAGAAGCTTAGTGGTGTTCATGATGTATTTCATGTGTCGCATTTGCGGAAATGTTTACATGATACCACGGAGGTAGTAGATTCGAGCATGCTTAGAGAGATGGAAGTAGAGCGAGATGCCACGATTAGACGAGCTCCTATATGCATCCTTAGATCGGAGATCAAGAAATTACGCAACCGAGAGGTCAAGTTGGTTAAAGTCCAAAGGGGAGATGATCAAGGGAATGCGACTTGGGAAACGGAAGACAAGATACGTGCATCGTACCCTTTCCTTTTTGAGGGTATGTTCTTAACTTCTCCTTTTTCTACCGCTTTGTTTATACTTGTTCTATCATTTAGTATATCCTCTCGATTGTATCTTCGATCTTTAGGTAGGAAAATCCTATGGTTGTAAACATGTGTTTGAGACATGTTATGTTTGGTGGATGCAAGTGTTTGCTAGTGGTTGCTCGTGGATGCATTTACACACATATTAGGCACTAGATCGGCTCAATCACTTTCATATTGCATATGAATGAGTGTGCATATTTAAATTAATGGATGTATATTCAATGCTTTATCATATGGATGTTGCATTTGAATGAATGGTTGTGCACTCATATATAAATGATATGTATCATTAGAATTCCTTTGCATACATGTTGGACTCATGGCACTGACATAATTTGCATTGAGGAGGTCAACTGAATTAGTAGACCGCCTGATCTTTGCATTAGATTAGGAACATATACATACACCTTTGCATATGTTCATATAGCATTAAAAAACTTTTAAGGACAATGGATGATTGTGGATGATGGATGAGTAGATGGATGATGGATGGTAGGATATATTCTTATTAACTTGAAGATTTCGGGGACAAAATCCTTTGAGTAGGGGAGAATGTAACACCCCGCATTTTTAATGAAAAGAAAAATGTGGAAATATGTATATATATTATATACATAGATATATTTAAGAGAAAAATTAAATATTGCAACAAAACATGAAAAAGAGGAATGAGAAAAGAATAATGTTTAGCATTGTTTGAAGCTTTGTAAACAAAAGACTTAGTGGCTCATTTGGTTAGAACACGTGACTTGTAAACAAGAGGTTCTGAGTTCAATCCTCGCCAGCGCTATATTTTTGTTTCAGGGGAATGGCTAAAAAGTGGCTTAGTGTGAACGCAGTTCAATTAAAAAAGCGGTTTAGTGTGAAAAGGATTAATTGGAAAGATAGTTAAAAAGAAAAATAAATAAATATATATTTGACATGTGGGTGTCAACACCCCTACTGCTGCGCATCATGTTGCACACAAGGCGCATTTTTATTGGTTAATGACGATTTTTGAGTTTTAGGGCTGACGTGGCCTCTTCTGGTTGGTTGAGTGATGTGTCTTTTTAATCTGAATGGTTTAGATGAATCCTAGTCAGATCTAAAGGCCCTAACTCACTTACTACACCTATATAAACACACCTAGACCTAAACCTAATTTCATTCTACTAATTCATGGCGCCTCCGTGCTGCCGCAACCTAAGCTAGTCTTTCTTCTACACTAAAGCAAATCTAAATAGGAGTAATTCATATTGGTAGATAAGAATCGAATTCTACAGCAATTGTTTAGTTAATCAAATTCAGAATATAGAATTCAGATCTACTTACTCATTTTCCACTGTGAGTCCACATTGCTTTCACAAATAATTAATTAAAAGTAATTGTGATAAGTTTGTGGATTGGATTTTATGAACATGACTGTGAGATGAATCATATGTTTAATTAGATCTATTTTATGATGCCAGTTCATATGTTTAATTAGACCTATTTTATTATGCCAGTTCATATGTTTAATTAGATCTATTTTATGATGCATGTTCATATGTTTAATTAGATCTGTTTTACGATGCAAGTTCATATGTTTAATTAGATCTATTTTATGATGTCAGTTCATATATTTAATTAGATCTATTTTATGATGCAAGTTCATATGTATAATTAGATCTATTTTATGATGCTAGTTCATATGCTTAATTAGATCTATTTTATTATGCCAAGATCATATGCTTATTAGATCTATTATATTAAGATCTATTTTATTATCTCAGTTCACATGCTTATTAGATCCATGCCATTTCATATGCTTATTAGATCTATTTTATGAGATCTATTTTATGTCAGTTCATATGCTTATAAGATCTATGCCAGTTCATATGCTTATTAGATCTATTTTATTGTTTTTATGCCAGTTTTGGTGCTTTAATTCTCTTCTTCTCTTTTTTTATGAGATTAGGCTAACTGCGAGCCTAACATATTATTATACATACGAGTGACGTGGGAACGTTATGGGAAAGTTTGGGAAAACATTGAATTATATACAATTGGGCATAAATTGATTTGTAATCATGTAATTGACTTGGGGCATAAATTTGGCATAATTTATATGCATGGAATTATGGGCATAGATTTGGATTAAAATGATGAACATAACTTAGATTGGAAATTGTGGGTAATTAACATATTTTAATCCAAGATTTGAAATTGGGGACATAAATTAAGAGAGTAATAATAAACGCCTAAGACACGAGGTTAGACTCGGATTGTGGTATAAGACTGCCCGGAACCGCCCGGCATATCCAGCCACCGCAAATCGTAGTCTAATGTGAGAGGTCGAAAGCAGAAACTAGATGCATAATAATGCAAAGACACGAGGTTAGATTCAGATTGCGGTATAAGCCTGCCCGGACCCAACCGGCAAATCCAGCAACCGCAAAATGGTAATCTAAGGTGGTAGGTCTTGCAAGATTACGGTTTTAATGAATTGATGAATTCTTAACCAAGATAAGACATGGGGGTTAAGTGGGTGACATGGGTGACATAGGTGACATGTGAAATATAATTAGAGGCACTTAACCAAGGTAAAATATGTAAGAAGACATGGGAATAAGAAGGGGTTAAGTGGGAACTCCTAGTGGGGACCAAGCTTAGGAGCGAAGCTTGTGTCAAGTGTGTGGACCATTTTCAACCAGTAACCCATTCTGTATCTATGTGAGCTCAAACTAGGTCGAGGACGGGACACGCTTACTGGGATTGATTGTAAGAGGTCAAACGAGGTAGCGGTGGCAACGCAAGTCCAACGGAGTCACGTGCGTGTGTGGGTCCGGGCTGGTAGGTAAGACGCTGTTGCATCATTTAGATATAAGCCATATATTTAATAGTATCGGGTTGCCACTTTAGGGAGTGATACACCCTACTGTTGGACCAGCACGGGTATCTACGAGTTAGGGAGCCGATCGAATGGGGAGGGTAGTGGGTACCACTAGTGGAGATAGGAGCAGGTAGCACCTATGACAGCAGCTAGGAGTACATGAAATTACCATTATCATTATGATTAATAAGAGGGATCAACTTTCTGTACAACTGGTATTGGTGCGGTGTAGGAATTATCTTATAGTGATAAGAAGCGCAATCAACATTATATCTTGTCCATCTTGTTAACTTGTCATATCTATTCATGTTACAATCATTTCTTATATCCAGTTTATGTTCTTATCCTGTTACTTTACTGATTATATGTTAAAGTCACTGGACTCGCCAGACTTTATGTCTGATCCGTTTTGTTTCGCCTCTTTTCTTTTCTTCCCCTCCCCCCCCCAAGTGCTTAGGGTGGGATTACTGGAGCTTGACTCAACTTTCTTTCTTCTTGAAGTGCTTGGAAGCGTTGAAGTAATGTTAAGATTTATCTCTTTTCATTATGGCTAGTTGGAGTGGGATTATGCTTTTGTTTTTATGTACTTTGAAAATAAATTGTCCAAGATGGATATTCGTGTACTTGGCTTTATTATTTGGTTTTGATGTTGTAACCAAACTATACTCGTTTTTCGCTACAATGAAGTTATTTTGAAATTTAAAGTACCATTTTATATATCTATCTTGTAATATTCTGTTCTATACACTTATAATGCTCCATGAAAGTTAATGCATTCCCTTTGTGAGTGACATTAATGGACGTGGGGTGTTACACAACGTGTGAAACTTTTGGCTCCATTGTTCGGGTTTCATTCAAGTTTCATCACCGTTGATTTATATTTATCTATTCTCATATCGAAAATGCTATTTTACCTATTTTTTGTTAAAATGTGTGAAAGCTGAAACTAAACGATAAGGCTCGTGAATTCTGGATTTTAAACTGAAAACACTGTTTCTATATCTTTCCTCATATTTTGGTCATTCTAGAAAAGTCCATTAGACATACAGCTTCCCGCTTTGCCTTTTCATTCCCGCTATAGGAATTCATTGAAATTTCTGTGTTCCCTCTGTGTTCCTCACTTCAAATTAACATTGAAAAAAAATCCGAATGCATCTTTCGGATCCCCAAATTACTAAAACCTAAATCTAAATTCGACCTCCTCCATCGTGAGCTCTCTCCATCCTCTTCTCTTCATCCATATCTACTCCTAGTTTTATCTGCATCCCCCATACTTTTTTCTCCTCTTTTTCCCTTCCCTCCCTTGTCGAATCTTTTTCTAGCCTCTACGTCCCTTTGACCAGCCCAGTCCTACTTTTTTGAGTCACTGTGGTGCTCGTGGATCTAGGATCCCTCGACATGCTTGAAAATCTCATGGAGACTGTGTGGAGTTGGGTATCAGTTTCTGGCGTGGTTGCTTTTGGTTCTAGTTGAAGTCTTAGTACATGTGAGTTGTTGTGATTGTACTGGCATTGGAGTTGTTCTTGATGGTGACGGGTTTTTCTGTTGGATGCTGGAGAATGCATGGTTGCTGGCCTTCCGTTTCATATGTTGTGTTGCAAGTAAGTGGTTTTAGGTTATATGTTGTGATTTTGTTCTTGTTGTGGAAATGGTTTGGTATAAGGAAAGTTAAGTTTCTTGGTGGCATGAAATTTTCTTATGTGATCATTGTGGTGGTACGTTGATGAAGTTACTTGGTAGTTGGCTACCATTTGTGGTTGGCTGCCATTCATGCCTTCACTTATCTCTAATCCTCCAGGTGGGATTCTAGTTTTCAAAAAATAGTTTTTAATGCAAGTATTGACGGAGAATCTGGTATTTTTAATTTGTTCTATAAAAATCTATCATTGTGGGCATGAAACATTAGTGAAAATGTGCTTAGCAAATAGGCTACTGAAGATATTATATTTCAGGATTCCAAGATTTATTTAATATGCCTATTATCTTAGATATGCAATTTAGTTGAGTAGAGTTCAAACTAACAATATTTCAAAAAAGAAAACAAAGTCACCATTAAATAATAATGAGTTCTTGGAAAATTTGTTATCGTTCATAGAAACAATACTAGAAACTGATGTGACATATGAAAATTAAATTTATATAATAGAAACCATATTTCTTTAGTTGGATTCTATTATGGTATATAGAAATAAAAATCTTACTGATAGGTAAGTGTTAGGCATTGTCTCATTGATTAAATATCTACATTCAAATCGGTCATAATTAGCAATAGCTTAAAAAGATAAAATGAATGAATACCGTACATATATAAATATAAAATGTGGTTTAACTAATAGAATAGATACCATAAGTTCTCTAGTTGGATAAAATGAACCATCACGGTAAAATAGACTGCAAATTGATATATTAGGAACCATATCTCTTTAGTTGGATAAAATGAATAGAGACAGTAAAGTAGACTATTAAATAGAATGTTATATTTTTAGTTGGAACCATATCTCTTTAGTTTTGATCCTCTCAAGTGGAGCACCTCAAGCCTGGAATATCTAGGCTGAAATCATTCGATTCATATAGATATTTGATCTGTTTCCAAATCTTTGGTTGATCTTTGAATCCTATCCAATTTGAACCATGTTATTGGATTAAGGTGAACTAAATGTTCATTCTAAATTTATAGGAAACACTTAATTGTTACTTTAGAAAATGTTTATTATCATTATTACAATAATCAATAATTAGTTTTATTGTATTATTTCTCATTATCTAATTAAACGCTATTTTACATTAATGATTATAGTTGTATTTTAGCCAATTGATGCCACCCCAAATGTTCCCATTTTAGATTAACTTGGTTTGCCAGCAAGGCTACTGGTAACTTCTTTGTGACTTATCCGCTTATTCCTTCGTTGAATACATCTGATTAATGCAATATACTTTGTTGCTGAAATGTATTTCTAAAGTCATTGTTGATACTTTGAATAAATGGTATTCTTTTGGAAATAGATTCATTTCAATACTATTTGATATCTTTTCTTGTTTATGTTTGCTCATGCTATTGCATGAATTTAATCATTCTTGTAGTCTTTATAGATATTTTAAATGGATAATCAATTGATTATTGATGTTCAATTAACTATTAAAATGACTATTAGGAATGTTTTCACATTAACTTGAGCATCCATAATTCCTTTCTGAAAAAACAAAATGGGAACATTAGTTGTATGTTGAGTAATGATCCTTTAGTAATATTTTATTGATTTATTGCAATGCTATTTGTGTTGTGCAGTAAATCCAAAATGGAAACGCAAAAATGACAGTTTCTCATAAATTAGAAAATCTTATTCATTTGTAGTTCTGTATTTATACAATTTTATTAATCATTTAAAATGAAATTATTGTTTAATTGTTTAAATCCTAGCATGATTGAGTCAATGACACACAAAATAATATTATAAATGCTAAGTTATTCAATGCAAATACAATTTTGTTTTTCACATGTTTGTCTTTCCAGATGTGAATGACAAAGTTGCACCTTTCGATCAACCGTCTTCTTCAACTTTACTTAATTGACGATGATGCAAAACCCACTATTGAATGGTTATTAACTTGCATCAACTTCCTTTTAATTTCAGTTTCAAAATTCTGGAGTTGCTACCTTTATAAATGTTGGACCAAAATATTGAAGGTGTGTATATATATATATATATATCAGTTTCAGTTTCAAAACCCACTATTGAATGGTTATTAAGTTGCATTAGTTGTCTTTTAATTCATTTGATTTATTTTTTATTTACAGCAATATGAATTTAGCTTTGTGAATTCACAACGAATTTAGCTTTAATTGACATGGTACTGCTTATCTATAGGTGATGTAGAGCAAATGCTTCAAGAATTTGGGACCGAAAAAGGGAGACATGCAGCTTTACATGTTGGAGGTACGAAAGCACAAAAGAGCTTCTGTATTTGTTGTTCTTTTAGAAGCAAGATCCCGAGTCAAAAAGAAACTTCTTTGGATGGTAATAGAGCAGTCTCTTGTTAAGCTAATGTTAGGTGGTTGTCGATCAAACTACTTTTGTTTAAATGTATATTACTAGTGTATGCTTGGACATATTAGAAAGTTCAAGACATACGCAGTTGTCAAAGTTGAATGTACTAAGCGAGAAATAAATCATAACTGCTAATGTATTTTTGGATATGTTATTTATTTCAGTATTCATAGTTGATTGATATTAGTTCGATAAATATACATATTTATATGTGTATATATATATATATGAATATGTATATTCATATATATAAACATATATATACACAGATAATATATTTGCAGATTAGAAGGGGAACAGTGGCGGATTACTAACAGATGATGATAGATTAAATATTTACATAAATTAAAATCCATCGCTAATCCCTTGGCAATTATTAAGGGTTTACCAATGCCTTTTATAAAGAATATTGTATTATAAATTATTTATCTATCGGTAAATAGTCGGTATATGAATTAAAATTAAATTAATAAATAAAATATTATTTTTATTATATAATTAGTAAAATGACGGAAAACTGTAGGAAAACTCATTCTAAATTTCATCGCAAAATTTTGATACAATTACCGTCATGGTTTTTACCGACCATTGTGTTATGCAGGAAATCCGTCGCTAAGGCCAATATAGCGACGGATTAGATGCGGATACTGCCGCCGCTATATGTTGTTTTTCTTGTAGTGTAGTAGATGGGGACGAGGGCCCATTGAACGCCCATATCCTGCCTTCGACAGACGAGGCGAGGGTAGAAGTGTTGACAAGATCGTAGTCTCCATCGACTCCTTCAGAGACCACCATCTCACTCTAGAGAGAGAGGCAGTTTGATGATCTTATCAAACTCCCTCTAGACTTGTCTCCATGGATGGGCATGACAAGTATGGAATAACTAGCTTTAGCTGCAGGGGAGTTTACTCCTTCGGGTGGATCATCACCTGGTCTGTTGATAGAACACTTAGAATACACATACTCATAAGCACTGCATTACACAACATTTGTTCATACCTGCAGGGAGATAGAGTCTAAATTTCCAATTGTTTCTTTAATAGGTGACATGGCTAGAAGCAGAGGTCGTGGTTATGGACCAGGGAGCTACCGACCCCCCCCCCAGAAACACTTTTCTTGACAGCTTTAGATAGGAGACTAGCTTGTTTGGCGAATCTCCACCTCCGCACGATCGTAGTAATGAATATCGCCATAGAGACTAATCTCGGCAATCTCCAACTCCTCCACCTCCGATCCGATTATCTGGGACGGATTCCAAATTCGGTGTTACGGGTCTCCGGCACTCCTCGTCGACAGCTCCTTCTCGCACTGCAGCTTTGGCTCCTACTCACACATCTAAAGGAAAGGGGTTTGAGACTAGTCACCCCAAGAAGAAAGAGCCGGCGAAGAAGAAAAAGTATGATCTGGTGGTGCCTAAGACCCAATAGCTTTCCATCGAGGAGAGGAAAGCGTTGCTAAAACAGAAGTTCACTGAAGTGGTATGGATGCGGGTGAATCCCGCGTACTTCCAGCCCAAAGATCTTACCAAGTATTCCTTTCAACTATCGAACCTGGTTAGAAGGAAGAACATGGAGATCCAAAACCAGGGGTTGGCCATTGACGCCGAACGGACCACCGTCCATAATTTGGAGAATGAGATAAGTATATCCGCTTCCTGTGATGTAATTATTTCTTTGTTCGCATTCTTACCCTCGCGTGATAATTTTTTATCTTTGTTGTCTTAACAGAGTTGAAGGAGGCGCATGACAGACTAAAGAAGGAGGCGGAGCATGCCTCTTCGACCTTCAAGGATACAGCAGCCACGCTAACGACCGAGAATATGGCCCTAAAAAGGGACAAGGCCGAGCTGGAGAAAGCGAATGTTGAACTAGAGAAAGACAACAAACGAGTATCTTAGCTTCAGATCGATAATGTCACCCTGAGGGCGGAGAATGAGAGGTTGAGAGATGAGAATGCGGAGGTCGCCAAGCTGAGAAGGCAGATAGAGGTGGAAAGGAAGGAAAAGGACGAAGTCGAGGCTAGCAATAAGGATGTACTGAGCTCGGTAGATGGGTTAAAGACTGAGCATCTGAGGGAGGTGGAGAACTAGAGGGAGGAGATCGACGATGCGGAGGTTTGGGTGGAGACATCCCTAGAGGAGAACATTCGAAATATGTACGTCAAGGTTCTAATGTTCCACAGAATCTCATGGGTTGAGGACTACCCTCGGATGCTAGTCCTGACCTGGGAGAGTTTGGTGTCATATGAGGCTTGGTTGCGTCAGGTAGAAGCGGGAACTCTAAATGAGCATCAACTGGTGACAGAGCTCTTGAATGATGAGGAGAGTGAGAAACTGGAGGATGGGAGGAGATTGTTATAGGAGGATGCAAAGAGGGAGAGACTGGCAAAGCGTGCTACCGAGATGGGGAGGTTTGTTCCTTTGGAGAGCATGGTTGTTACGGAGGCATTTGTAGAAGGAAGCACTTATCGGTCATCGGTTCTCCAATTCGCCATAATTAGTGGCCCTACCGCTGCAGCTCAAGCCTCAACTGAGTATGGTCCCAAGTACCCAGGATTTGGGATGTCTGGATCCACTTTTACTGCCACGACGAGCACTCTTCCTATTATTCCTGCACCATCCTTGTCTGGAAGTAAATTTTCATTACCACGAATACCCAAAGACGAGGTAATAACCAAATTTATAGGCTAGAAAAGATTGTTTTTTTACTGTGCAACCCCTCCTGGAGCTGCTATGACGTCATTTAGTGACGCCATAATGACTTTGTGATGGCACGACGTCGCTGAATTTATAGTCACCACTAAATTGTCAGTATGTCACAATCACGTTTGTAATTGATTATGTCTTAGCGACGCCACGAATGTATATATGTTTTAAAGAAGACGTCGTAAATGCGTAGAAAAATCTTTACGCTTTTGTGACGCCTACAAGAAAAAAAGCTGGTTTCTGACATCAATTAGTGACACCATTGTGACCCATCATCGATACGACATCGCTAAATTTATTTTCATCACTAAGGCATCATAATTGGGTCGCTAACTTGCTTCGTCTTTCTGACAACATAGTTGTAACAATGTTCGTCTAGCGTCATCGCAAAAGCATTAGAAAACATCTACGCCTTAGCGACTACAAGCAAAACTTCACAATCCATTTCATCTATACGTACACACCCTACACCGTTAACCTAATTTGATCCAATGATTCATATTAGCAATCCAATCTATTACTTTAGTAGTAAAACAGGAAAATGGAATTGCAAACGTGGCACTTTCGTTGTTTCCGCATTTCAAAATAAAGCCCACCGTCCCTCCACGCAGTTTTTCCGTTACTTCTTCACCCCGATAAAGTAGCACACGTTCCGTTCCATTCCTAACATAATCTTCTTCACTTATTCTTTAACTTCCTTATCAAAATTAATTGATACTACCTCTGCACCGCTACTCCGCAAACTAAAAGAGGGCCCTAAATTTCTGAAATTTAAATTTCCTATCGCGTGTCCATTTCGACGCTAAGGTCGGTCTCACTGCAGGTTGGTAACCCTAACTCCGTTATGTTTGCATCCAATTTCAATCAATTTACCCCTAACAACCACCCCTCACATCTACCTAGCGCTTTGTCATGTTCTCAATGCCGATTAAACTTATACTTGGCAATCGAAGGAGGGACAAAAATGAAGAATAAGATAAATGAACAAGTGGTTCAATTTAGGTAACTTATTTTTGTTGCCTCTTTTAACATCGTATTTTTTTTCCTTGTGATTGCTACATACAAATCAAGATTCTGCATTGAATCTCTATTGCTTTCGTTTCAAATCGATGTTCATATTGAAACTGCAATTAAATAAGCGTGTCTTCATTCCAAATTAGGGTTGTATATCCTACAGGATTTGCGATCCAACTTAACTCTTAGACCAGGAACATTGCGGTTCTTTCCAAATCACAGTTAGAGACGTAAACTTTTACATTGATTGCTTAACTGCTAATACAAAATTGTTTATGCTTTGTAATTTAGAGTAATTGTATACTAATGCTTTCAATTCAATTTTTTTACAGCCAAATGCATTAAAATAATGATAATCATGGTTAGATTATGTTACTACTTATATATATATATTTTACTGGTTAAACAAGTTCATTTAATGAGGATTTGAGAATATTTGTTGTCCAGTAAAAATTGAGTTGTGCTGATTGTACATATCAAACATGAAGCTCCATTTTTCAGTCCATTATAAAATATAGACAAAATTGTAGGTAGGTGTAGCGTTATTCACTTTGCATTATCCTATGTTGTTGTGTAAGCAGTAAACTTTAGTTAAATTTTATGAATCACTGTGTCGTATTTTTGGTCTAGCTTCTGCATTTTTCTTCAATCTATTATCTGCTACCATTTTATTACATACTTAGGTTTCACGTGGTGTAGGTCATATACATATTTCACAAATTTTCTGCTTACTAATGCAAGATATTTTTAATGGAATTTTAGTTTTTTACGAATACTGCATGACAAAGAAGAAGGTGTTTTTCGAATCAAGCTTACTAAGCCTTTCGCCGAGGTTTTGTTCCATTTAGCTTTTCAACAAAGCAAATCGTTACGTTTATTTGTATATTTAGTTCATTTTTTACAAGATATGAATGGAGACAGAGGTCTTAACACTCTTCATCTGTAATGCTTCATTGGTCCTGTTTTTATTTTTGTACCTATGCTTTGAGTAAAGATCCATACAAGTTGCTTTGCATTGTACATTGTATGTATTGACAATTAGCAAATAATTACTGATATAGATTACAATGAAACCGCACCAACTTTTAAAGTAGCTGAATTCGCTTTTTCGGAACTCAAATTATTGACAAGGACATTATTTAGATTTATAGGGAAGGAGGCGACTGTCAAAAGTAATGATGGAATTTGATTGATGAATCCATATTAATTGCTTACCTATATTTTTAATTTCTCCTTTAATTTTTTAACTTGTAAGTGAATCTGTTAAACTATTAAGTTGACCTTTGATTGATGTACTTTCCAACTAGATAATTTTGCTGAAATGGTGGGTCGATCTTTTTCGCCAAGGGAACATTCGGTCAGAAAGACTTCCATGAATCCATCAAATGCATTTGTCTTTAGACTAACTGGAAATAAATTGTGGATACGACCTTTATTTCCTTCGCAAATTCATTCTCATAGCTCAGTACTTTTACAATTTTGTTTCCCACTATTGCCATTATGACGTTAGCTTCTGTTTATTTCCATACAATTCTGTATCCACTATTCTTAATGAGATATTTTTTTAAATTATATCGCCTTTACTTTTTCTTCGACTTTGCTGCTACCAAGTATAATTTTTTATCTGCCTTCCACACATTGAACAGTGTAGCCTAAAAAGGTACATATTTTTTACGTTGAAAGTGAATTTTAAAACTTTTACTTTTTTGCTTTTTTCCTCAAACTCCTTTTGCTCATTCGTGTTCCCAAAAATTTAGTATTCCACTTATTTGCATAGTTTAGGACAATGACCATAATATCTAATTGTCTCAAGCACACTTTTTTTACGGTGCTCTATTATGACAAATTTTTGGTCCCTTTACTGTTGCTGGTAAGGGAAGAACGTCATTTTAAATAAGTTGTAGACTTATTTATGTTTGATTCAGAAAAAATAATTGATAAACCTTTTTGCTTTCTTCTCTATGAATTAACTGTGTTTTGTGTTTTAGTTTTGGTTAAATCCCAATTTTCTCCATCCTTCAGTGTTTTCTGCTAGCCATTATCCCATCATGTCAATAAATATTTGCTTTAAAATTACTTACATACGCACACATAAAATCACGTACTAACACAAACGTTGGAAGTCCATTAGCCTCACACTATAGCATTAGTGATTGATCCTACTAATCGGATGTCAATACATAACTTACGTATTTCAAAATCCGATAGCGTATTGTATGATACTCTTTGAAAACACATTTTTTTCCAGCAATTGTGTTAAGCTTCCTTCTTGAGATCTATTTTAGGGCTGAAGATGAGCATACCTTTATTAATGTGGTTGCTGCACTGATCTATTGTGTGGTCAGCAGTGATCTACGGATTCATGTGTATACAATGGAAGTTCTAGGTGCAGCTGATGTTTTAAGTGGGGTTTTGCATGCAAGATAGCTTGGGTGAATGAGTCTGTATGGGTTATAGCATTGATGAAAAAATAATTTGAGAGGAAGAGATGAAAATTTTGGAGAAGACAATATTTTATTGCTTGTTTTTTTTCATTACATAGATGCTTCTTTTATACATGATTTGAATGAAAATTCTAGATAAGATCGCATTAATACATTTCCAAACATAACCAAATAAGCAAAAATAGGAAATGTAATTAACACATGCAATATTTAATGCAATGTTTAATGCAATTTTAATTTATTCCAACAATGTCTCCCCTAAATTAAAACTTGCTTCTCACTCCCAATCCTTCTGCGTTTCTCCTGAAACTTTGTCCACTAAGTGGCTTCTGTCAAAAATATCAGTCATCTGGCCATCTTCTTTGAGAACATCTCGATTTTGAATCCTTTTATACCTGACGTGTTTTGGCAAGAAAAATAATGATATGATTACACATTTGTTAATTGCATTGACTTTGCTATTCATCTTTGAACTTTCCAAAGCAAATTCAGGCGTCTTCTTTTTGCTTTTATAAAGTTTACAATATCCAACAGGAAATTTTCGAACAACTGACAATTGCTCTTTCCTTTTAAACAGACCCTGATGTAACAACTTAAGCTCACTTAGCTTCTTCCGTGCTAGTCTGTAACCCTCTTTGGGTATATCCTTCAACAGGGTACCAAATCCCTTCTCAACTACAAGATTCCTTTCTGGTTCTTTTTTAATGACATCAGCCAATCTTTCCACTGACTTTCTCTCTTTAATCAGACGTTCAATCGAAGGAGTATGAGGGCTTAGTATTGCCACTTTTGGTTTTATTTTGGCATCAATATTTTCTAGTTTTTGTTTCAGGGTAGAAATATCCTTTGTCTTCTCCTTCCCCTCTGACTTCATTTTCTTGCTTTTATCCTTTTGTTTCTCTTTCTTCTCCTTCTTTCCCTTTTTTTAGTCTCTTGCTGGTTTTTTGAATCATCTTCAATTTTGAGTTCCCAAGTGATAATTTCTTCCCTGTCATTTTTGTCTTCCTTCTTATTTTTTGTATCAACGTCTACATCCTTGTGCTTTACTTCTTCCTCGACGTCTTTACTCTTCTCCTTCTCTGACTCTTTGCCTTCATCTTCTTCATTCTTATCCTTTTTTTCTTCTCCTTTTTTCTTGTCTTTCTTCTCCTTTGCATCTCCATCTTCATTATCATCTTCTTCTTGTTTCCCTTTCTTCTCTGTTCCTTTCATCTTCTCCGCCTCTCTGCCTTCATCTCCATTTTCTTCATTTTTGTCCTTCATTTCTTTCCCTTTTTTTCTCTTTTTTCTCCTTTGCGTCGTTGCCTTCGCTATCTTCTTCTTCTTCTTGATCTCCATCAGGAATCTTCTTTTCTTTCTCTTCTTCCGCTTTCTTTCTCTCTTCTTCTTTCTTCTTCTTTTTCTGATTCTTCGAATCCATTTCTCTTTTTTTTTTTTGACTCTTCAGCTGAACGTGCTTTTTCTTCATCTTCTTTTGATTCTCCATTTATATCTTTCTCCTTCTTTGTAATTTGATCTTCTTTGTCTTCTGGATTGTGCTATGTTTGAGCGTCTTCAACTTCAGTCATTCTGGAATCAATGTTTTCATTCTCGCGTCTGTCTTCTCTTTCCACATCCATTTTTACTTCATTTTTGTTTATAACATTCTCATCTTCAGCTTCAGCATAACTCTCCTCCTCATTATTTTTCCCGTTCTCTTCCTCAACGCTGCAGTTGTCTTCTTCTATTATTTTTATGTCATCATTTGCATATACCTCTTTTAATAATTTCCACGAACCTTTTGCGAATTTTTCTCCATGAATATGTCTCCATGCTTCTCCATCAACGTTCTCACTCATCAAAAAACGAGCTTGAAGATCTTTCCGTCTCAAGCTTACAAATGCTTTACTCTCTTTCTCCGTCATGTTTTTAACATCTTTTGGCCATTCGTAGTCACACTCAACAACCTCCCTTAATCCTTTGGAGATCAACTATTATTTCTTTTTATTACTCCACTCTTCGAAATTTTCTTTTGTGAGAACAAACGTTGAGAAAAATTGAAATCTCATGATTTCAACCAAGCTCTGATACCAATTGATGAAAAAATAATTTGAGAGGAAGAGATGAAAATTTTGGAGAAGACAATATTTTATTGCTTGTTTTTTTTCATTACATAGATGCTTCTTTTATAAATGATTTGAATGAAAATTCTAGATAAGATCGCATTAATACATTTCCAAACATAACCAAATAAGCAAAAACAGGAAATGTAATTAACACATGCAATATTTAATGTAATGTTTAATGCAATTTTAATTTATTCCAACATATAGCACTAAATATTTGCTTACATACCAACTTATATATGTGTGTGTTGCAACTTGCAAGTATGTGTTTTCGGACGTAATCAATTAGTATGCATATCTAATTCTTTCACATGGCTACAACGTTTTTCCTGTTTTTGCTTTACCATATCTTCATTTTCCTATGACTGTTTGCTTTCTCCTGTGTGCCTTTTTTTATATGCACAGTTAAATTAGCTTTATGGCTTTATCTTTTTTTCTTTTCTTACTTGCTTTTGCTGCTACTCCCTGCTGCTGAGCACTGCACCTTACAATTATCTGCATTATTACCCATTTGTCTGCAGCATCCACATCTATTCAATAATTCATACTGAAGCCAAAGGCTAGAAAAGCAAAGCTGTTGTGTTGAGGCCTGAGCAAAAACATGACTAGCGGGCATAGAGGAAAAGTGCTCACATTATCCTACCTCAGTCAGCGGCATGAGCCAAAGATAACGTGAATGTGGTTGCTTCTTGGGTGCTTCTTCGGTGCAACTAAAGTGAGTATTTAAAATATTTTAGTGCTGTGCTTTTTAGGCAATGTTGTGTATGGTTCAATGTAAATTTATTTTGTTCGCGATACTTGTGATATATTGTAAACATTGTTGTTAACAGCAGACTCTATGATGGAACACAACTCCAGAGGGCTGCTATTCTAGAATTAATAGAATTTGATTTTAGTAATTCTCCTTACGTTTTTGTTTCCATTTGGTGAGTACTTGTGCTACAGACTAATACTACCAACATGTGAACCAACAGATACAACATACAACCAACTGAATTTGTAAGGGATGGACAGTGTGCTATTTTATACATTAAATACATGTTTATCCAAGGTTATAATGCTGGTGACTAAATTCATGTCACTCATATAATGTTTGGGGGTTGACACTTCTGTATTTAAAGTAGAGAAATAACGGTTTTGTTATGATCTATATGTATATTGTTTGTTTGATTTCAAATGATTACATGCGTGCTTTTCTTATCGTTTTTGTTTTGTTCTATGTTGTTTTGCATTGCAAAATACATGGTACGGTGATGATGTATGACTAGGTTAAAGTTATAATGGGATTACGCTAATTTGAGGTATCAACATCTCTCAACCGTTTTTTTTTTTTTGAATCCCTAATATATATTTCCTTACTTTACAAACGCACGCACACGCGTGTGCGCACACACACACAAAATCAAGTGCTTGAATTTGGTATAAGTGGGTCCAAGTTTCTTTTCCTAATATTCATTCTGGGCCTGCACTATTCGGACTCAGATCTGGCAGCGGTTTCTCCTGGATCCGTTTTACTTAGTACTAATCGAATTCAGTTTTTGCTACACAACTTTCTTTGTCCTAATTCCAGTTTGAAAAGGTTTAGCTTGACTATCCTTAAAGGGGAGCCTTCTGGCGTTGTCTCAAAGATTTTGAAAGGTATGAGGTTTTACTTTTGAAGTATTTTTATTCCCTATTTGCAGAATGTAAAGAGTTCTAATATTTGCTATTTTATTATTTCTATATTCCCGTTTGTTATTTCTAACTTTATATAATCTCATACATTACAACGCCTTCACAGTTAAGAAGAGTTGTTCACCGTATATAATTTGGAGATATTGCGATATCTGGGTTTATACCGTGCTGATAACCGATGGTGTTTTTCTTCTTATTTGACTGATGTATCATAGTAAGTACTCCTGCAACACATGTTTCATATCCATAACATATAAAAGGAATCCACGCTATATTATTAGTTTATTGGTAGGTCCATTTCGATGTTGCTGCATTACTTCATATATCTACCGATATAAAGAATTAATACATGAAGTTGGTATGTTAGAACATGAACATACGTGGTATGTTAGAACACGAGTATATGAATTATGTCAAAGAATGACATACGTCATGTTTTGGAAACGATTTAATACGGTAGGTTCGCTATGGACAAAGATAAAAGGGAAGAAATAAAATTGCTATACATTTTCTATAGTTCCCTGCTTTTCCGACTTATCTACAGTTTATGAATTTTGAAATGGAAGGAAAATTCTATCCTAAAAGACCAAGAGAGATTAACAGTCTTTGACCATATTAGTTTAAAAAGTTGTATAGGGGTGCTTTATTTACATCACATCTATATTATCATTGCATTTTAGGCTCATCTTTTACAGTTTGTTCATGAAGTTGCAAGTTTGTGTTAAACTATTCAAATGATGTGAATGCGCTATGAGATGCAACTATGAATAGGCCTGATTCTAACAGCTTGCACAGAAAAAAATGCTACTGTTGGGAGAAGCACGCAGGACAAGGTACCCAAGCAAAGATTAACGGCAGGTTATGAAACCGAGTTGAGAGCCGGTGCAAAAGCAGAGAGGTGATTGGGTATTCCGCAAGTGCATGTACTTGCATTGATAGGAGAGCCTACTACCTGGCGAGGAACAGAACAAGCTGTGTAGATGGACAAGGGAGGGACAGAGATTGGAAAGCACATTGGTCGTGCAAAGAGCTGAGAAGGAGGTGAAGCACGAAGATGATCAGGGGACGTTAAAAAAACAAAGGCTTCTGCATGTGTTTACATGAAAATGTGCATATATACATAAAAGTTCTGATGTAACTCAATGAAACAAGAGTGGATGCATTTACTTCGTTCTACTGTGTCTATGTGAGCGCACATGACTAGTGTACAGATTGTATAAATACAGAATTGTTCTTACATGCGGGAAGGAGAATTAAGGTACAACAACGTACATAAATAATGTTTGTGAAGTCTTAATACAAGGTATTAGTTCAAGCTCGAGGAAAGAGCTCACCGTGGAAGTGGCTAATTAAAGTAAGAAGAGATAGATGAAAATAATTTCAGATTTTCATTCCACCTAGGCAAAATCTTTAATTTGTCTGTTTACAACAATTAATATTTAGCTGTTTAGCTATGCAAAATGATCTTTGAATTTCCAGTTAAATACGTTAATGGTGGCTGCACATTAGCACAATGTTCTATATAAATTGTATAAGATGTAACTGACAAAGTGTAAAGATTGTTCCCTTAATTCACGCTAATACTTATGTCAGACTGATTTTCTACCAAAACATAAATCAAATATGCTGACTGACAAATTGAAAATAGTCCAAACTGCATTAAAAATTATTTAACAACAAAGTGATAATTATTTTTATTCATACATTTTGGTGACAGCATGAGGTCTAAGATTATGGTAGAGCGATAAATAATGTAACAGTGAATAAAAACGTTGGTAAAGTTCTTATACTCAACGCCTTTTAAATAAGGATTAAAATCAGTCTGTGAATAGTACAAATTATATACTATACCGCAACACATAATATTAAACATCTGATTTTACCATTCTTATGATAATATATATGATAGAGTTGATATATCAGTGCCCGTAGCACGGGCCGCTCACTAGTACGCCTTGTTATGACAAATCAGGTCCACGGATTAATAATCCAACATCCTACCAAGATTAGTCACCTTACCCCGAAATCCTCCTTCACGTACCACATCAAACCTGTTTCTCTCAACAGTTCAGCATCTTCTCAAATATCCGATTTTGTAAACCCTAATTTTTTAAATATCTCCTCTTATGGTTCGTACAAAGCAAACTCAGCAGGGCCAGCCTTTAGGCAAAGCTGGGAAAGCGTTCACTTTTAGGCCTCGTCAAAAACTAGGGCACCACTTAGAACGGAAAATCAATAACTGCGCAGCCGATAAGAATCTGACGGAGACGCATCGCAATTGCAACTATTCACTTCAGTCGACGACATGGCATCGCAGTTGAGCAATTTCACTTTCAGTCAGAGTTTGGTACTTGGACGAGGGCAAGCGAGGCTACAAGCAGAAGTTTCTGACTTTGTCAATTTTTAGTTCTTGTTGTTCGTGATTCATGGATTATGGATTAGCTCCAAAAATTAAAATGGAATGAAAAAGAAGGATCTGAAGCTTAAAGGTTTGTTATTAATTTTCTGTAAACTCCAATTAATGTTATGGTTTCTGTAATTATGACGATAAGTTTATATTTAAGTATCTTTTTGTTGAAATGTTGAATTTATGTAATATTAGGGATCAATTTTCTGTAAATCCATATCAATAGTCAGGTCTATGCAATTGTTAAATAGTTTATTTCTATGTTTTGTGAAATTTAAACATATATTTTGATGTCAAATTAAATAGTTAAGCAGTAAAAGAGAATTTTTGTGGCAAATATTCCTGATAAAATATAACTATAATCAACTGAATTTTCTTTCCAAACGCCAGTGACCTATAATAGGTTTAACAAACTCACTTTCCCGAGTATATACATTTTATTTTGATATTCATTTTGTAGTATTGCTCATGGATAGAAAATTATACAATTTATTAAAAAAAAAAAACCATCAACTCCAATTTTTTGTACATTTTTTTGTTCTTAGTAACTTGAAATTTTATGGTAATTTTGCTTGTCAAAATGTTAGGAAAATATACGTTTTTAAGTTAATCTAATATTGAACATTAATTATTGTTACGATTAAGATTATTTCCTTTTGTTCATCTTTTCATTACTTAAAAACAACGCTAATTATTAATTAAGGATAATAGTATCAGCCTTTATGTTGGGCCTTGGATTTGTAATTTGCTTTCGGTAACAAAACTTCTTGGACCGGCTGCTTACCAAATCCCCTCATATTCCAGATCCTACACATCCCTCGACATCTTAGTGCTGGAGTTAGCTGTCAGGCGGAGACGGATGCCTATCACATCACTATCTGGGAAGATACGTGGCGGCGATTGAGTATGTTGCGGTCTAGTTCTGGTGAAAAGCAACGGATTTTGTGTTGGGTTCTGGGTGGGAAGCTAGCGCCGATCTGATGTTGGGTAAAAACATATTATGTACTCAGGGCTCCTCTTCAAAAAGGTAATTTTCTTAGTTATATATGTTCTATCCACGTTAATACAAGAATTAAGTTGAAAATAAGCAGAAGGAAGGGAAAAACATGTTACAATCCTGTCCGTCAATAATAGATGATCTTCTTAGGTTCGATGCGCATATATTGTAGCACTATGTCGTTAAACTAGTCACATTCAACACATGATTTTCTGACTCAAACCGAAGTAGAATTTTTTGTTCTTCAATATTCGGTTGTTGATATTGCTTACAGGATGATATTTGTTGAGCAGTACAGTACTATTCACACCATAAACATTTCTAGAACTGCTGATTTTAGCTATGCGCTCGTGCTTCGATTCAAATGTCTGATTCTAAAAAAGTTCGAAAAGATGTATCAAACAGTGGTACAAATTGTCTGTTGCAAACTGTAGTGGGCATACGTGTTTTTGTATCACTGACCGAAAGTTGGGTAATTTTCAGTTACTTTTATACTGTGAATGGTTATGCTGTATTCATTTGTCAAATTTTAATATTTGTATGCCTATGTTCGGTTACATATTTTCTCCCTAGGATGGTGTTTATACAACTAATATTATATTTGACATATTTTCTTCTATCCTTCCATGCATTCAGGAATGTGAGGAGTCTCTCATTGGAAGGATGCTATCAAATAACAACAGAAGGTCTCGAGTCAGTAGTTCTATCGCTAACCGATCTAAAAAGCCTTACAATAGTATCATGCAACAACATACGCGACGATGCTGTCGCTCCCACTTTATCAAACTTAGTCACCACCTTAAAGGAATTCAAATGGCGACCTAATTCCAAATCTGTTCTTTTAACGAGCTTGCAAGGAACTGGAATGGGTAGAAAAGGCGGTAGATTTTTCAGACTGGTGTGAACATATCACACTCTCTTTCATTTTGCAGATCTTGTGGCTCTCTAGGTAATTGCCAAATTCAACTTTGGAAGTCAAGCAAAATATAATTTCTTTCAGTTTATTGGTCAGGAAGTTGGTTTTATTAGACTTTTATGTCTGCTTGTCCAATTGAACTTTTTGACTTGTGTTCTTTGATAGCAAGAAAGAAAGGTATTATTAGTTTTATTACTTCCTGTGCATGTTAACCTCAGCAGTTTTTTATTGGTATAATTGCCTCCATGGTATATTGGTTTAGATGAAATGTTAACCTCTATAAGTTTTGATAGATAGAATGTATTATAGTGTAATTCTTCTATTTGAATTAGAGTATTTTTTTGACATACAAACATGACTTCTACAATGGTGTGAGTTATTTGTCCCGTGGTGTTTTTTTTTAAAATGTGATTTTCAGTAATGGAGGACTTTTATTTCCCCTCTCAAAGAAGAATGACTTGTAATTTTGTTTTGTGCTGAGTAACCTAAATGTTTTAACAACACAATGATCAAATGTTGGGTATCTTAAAAAATGAAATTCTTTATACAAAATGCAATAAATTTGTTGTAAAACAAGCAACAAATCGAAGAAACTTGTTGTCTGAGCATGGAAATGCTTTTTATAATTACCATTAAAGTAGGTTTGAGTTCGAGTCGTAATTTTTTATAATTACTTATAAGATTTGTTTGTCGATCAACTAAAAGTTACAAAAAAGGTTCAAAAGCAACTTTTGGTGCTCAATCCTCACATGCTTAAGTATATAATTTATTTTAGTGTGATTTATTTATTTTTATATTTGATTAAGAAGAGAAATTCACAATTTTAATAACTTTTAATAACGTCAAATGTAATAAGTACAACAGTGAAATACACTAGGCGTTTTAGGGGAATACAAGCCTGCTTTAGTGGTGTTTTAATTATATAGATAGATGCTATCTTCTATACTGACTGCACATCCACCATAAGATGTGTATCCTTCAAAACCACTGATGAATTTTTTCATAGTCTAATCTTTAAAATAACTGGTGTATCATCTCATGCTTACACCCTTTAAGATATCATTTGCATATACTTAATGGTTACGCCATCAGAATGATATATGTGCTCACTCAAGGCTACGTCCTCAGAAATATACGTCCTCATTAGTGGCTACATTCTCAAAATAATACGATAATCTACTCATGCTGTAGCTGCATCAATCCTTGATTTCCAGATCCATCTGCCCAGACGGTCATGAAGTCTGAACCCACATGGATCATAAGGTCTTGTACCAAGCACTTTTGGATACATAGCAAACACCACAATCTCTTTAATACTTGTATCATACCACTCCGTACGACCCGGAAACCAGACCAGTTCCGCAAGGGTCAAGTCTATTTCTAAACACGCTTTGGATATATGATGACATAGATGACCATATTCTCAAGGTTAACTAATACTCACCACCGGAAGAGCACTACAGTCAGAAAATTAGATCATCCCATAAAGGTCCACGGTAATGGATTATGTCCTGGTGTGTTATTGCATCTTTCTAGGAGAATATAAGATTATTTATGTAAGATATTATGTAGTATATGCTTAAATGTCACCCTTGAAAACATTTTATGCATTGTACTCACAAGTTGCACCTCAAATTCTGTTACAAGCTGTATGCAATCGATGAATAGAGTCTCATCAGTTTTCTGCTTCCCTTGCAGTGTCAGCTAGCTCATTTTTCTTTTTTTCTCGAACATCATCATTTGACAAAATAGTTATGATTTTGGGTGCAAGCCACAAATTATTAGTGCTTGCAGTACTCCTACTCTAAAAGACCACTGTAAACCTTTACTCGTTCATTTAAGTGATTGGTTTAATGCTAAATGCTGCATGCCACACGCCCTGGCATATATGCAAGTTCAAGTAAAGTCATGATGGAAGATGATAGTAACACAGAAACTCCTTCACCTGTTAAGCATGAAGAGTTGAGAAATATATTACTGTGAGCACCTACAAAGAAAGGTTGTTCTACCTTTTTAATCAGGTATGTTAGTATTCCTGTCATTGTTCATTTTCGCAATTACCTGGAGCGCTTACAAAGGAAGGAGTACGATAAATGCAGCTAACAATTATGTCACTGCAGGAGTTAGTAGTATCAATGAAACAGGCATGAATGCACCACCAGATTGCTTTCAAGTGCCAAAAAGAGTTGACTATTAATGAAATAGAATCTTTAAGCATCTTTGCAGTGCCAAGGATGGTTGATAGTCATGTAGGTGCTGGGAACAATGGCATAAATGAAATCAATATGGGTACAACTTCTTCAAGTAGCTTTCCTTGTCAAATACAACTAATAGTTATGTTAGTATAAGAACTAAATAGCAGTGAACAACCAAACAAAAGGGATGCTAAGGAGAACACATTTTTCCAAATATCACTGAAGGGGAGGACCAGTTAGAGGCAAATAAACATGAAGCGCAAGGCAACAAGCTATAGACAGCAAATTGAGAAGGGTGAAACAAGGAAAGCAGTCAAAATTGCATCAGAAAATCACAAATTTGTAGTAGTGTGTTCATTTGGGTATTTCGTGAAAGATTTATGTATTTTTGTTCCATTAGGTGTTATTTAGACATGTTTGGTAAGGAATTGTGCTTGTCATGTGATTTTACTTTATTAAACAGCATTATGTTCAGACGTAATTTGTGCATTTTGTGATAGTACAATTATGTATATTAGCTTTATTAATATATGATTGCTTGAAATGATATATTATGAATATTGCGCATGTTGACTGTGACGACCCCAAACCCCGTACTGACGGTGGCAAGGGTAATCTTTGGAATATAACACATAAACAGAAATAACATAACAGAATTAAATAAATACACTAGATAATGTACAATAGAATACACTGGATAAACGTAATCATCAGAGTTACAGTATACATGATCATACTTAGTACAAATACAGTTCAGCTATACATAAATGTCTACAGCGGAAAACAAACATAATATGTACAATAGGAGCTGAACAACATAAAAAGAAATAAATGATAGAATCCATCTTCAGCTCCAGCTATCCAGAAAGAGCCTGCTAAGACCTGAAAACAAGGCTGTCCGTGTAGAAAAAGGGGCACCCGAGTTTGCAAGTGAAACAAACTACGAGTCAGTCATGGGACTGGTATGAGAAATCTACTTAACACATTTATAATGTGGCTAATCACAGGACCACGCCACTTTCGCGGAACGGGTTTACTCCATTGGATTGTCAGTGCTTTAAAACAAGTAAATCTTTTAAACATCGCAATGCTTTTTATAAAAATGAAGCCATTATAAGACTCAGTTCCCATCACACAATGCAACGCAAACCGGAGGACAAAGTTTTTACCTTATAATGGCCAAAATATGCTTGATACGAATAAAAACAAAAGAATTTGATATTATTACTAGTGTTTATACGTTTCAAAAACAATTTCAAATCATAAGTATCAATCATAGACGGCATTAATGCCCCATACCACTATGTCGCCATATATAGGTATACAATCAAAACCGCACAGTCACGTATTTGGACATTGGATTTCCATCATGAACCAAGGCAAAAGATAGTTCTTACCGACTTCGAGACTCTCTAGCCCGAGCCTCAGGACCCAGACTCAGGTGGGCCCTTGGATCGTCAGGGCTGGTCCACCGATGTGAATTAAAATTCCTAAACACTGCGTTTTCCCGCCCTTTGGGGCGTAAGTGAGCCAACGAATGACTCTATCGGTCCCGGATCGACCGATATAACTGAGGCGCCTCGCAACAGCAACAACCACATAGGTGAAAATAATATAAATGTCAGCCAGTTCAAGCACCGACACCACCTCTAACTAGAAAGAAACGCATGTCCTCCCTGAGGTCCTCTCCCGTTTCTGGTTCATACCGGGGTGTGAGGTTCGCGAATTCACGTTATACACAAAGCTATGCCACACAGGCCGTGCTTTGATCATCACAACAAGACTTTGTTTTTCAACAGAAGCCTTGATCACTGCATCTTAGCATGCCACACAGGCAATTCACACCATGCAACTGATGGCTATCAATCACACAGAATGAATTCCAGTGTCAGACACACAGTCCATTTTCAAGTCCGTTCTGGGTCTAAACGAAACCGGAGGCACTATATACCTCGCATACCCATCGATCTCCACGTAAGTATGGACGATCACCACTCATTATCCATATTTCGGGATGCCTCCCAATCAGGACATCAGTTACCATCCAAACGAGGTGAAGATCTCCGGTCTTCAACCACCGTCTTCATCTTCGACTTCCTATCGTCGATTCAGTTATTCAGAATGAGATAAACCCGGTCTTTCTGAACAACTCGCGTGTATAATAAACAAGTGCTACACAAACACACATACGCCTTATTCAAATTCATTAGTCGCTAACCGTAAATTAGTAAGATAACGATTTCCCAAATATTAACCCCGAAGGCCGAAACCAACATCAGATCAAAACCCAGGAAACCATTCGACTCAGCTAACCTTCAGTTAATTTCTAAATTTCACATTCCATATCGTTTATAATATTTTATAACGATTTATCGCTATTTTTATTTATTTATTTATAGCCAATTCATTCAAACGCTTCGGACCATAACGTGGCCGTGGTGCTGTTTTTCTTCAGATTTTATTTACACATATCTGAAAATCTGACCGTTGGATCATCACAAATTTTACATCATTAGAAAGATCTTTTCAAAACGAATCCAACGGTTCCAGTTTTGGGAAAATCCGACGGTCGGATCTCTCGGTACACTCGTTTGAAGTTTCGATTTCAAAATACGAACTGCAGCGTCGTTATTCGATTTATTTTAATTATATATATATATATATATATAATTGAATCTGGCGCTGTTTTTCTTCAGATTTGAATTAAACATTCCAGACAATCCAACCGTTGGATCTTCACAAAGTTGGTGTCATTGGAAAGATATTTCCAAAGCGAACCCAATGGTTTCAGTTTCGGGAAAATCCGATGGACGGATCTCCCGCACTAATCGTTTAAAATCACGATTTCAAAACACGAACTGCAGCTTCGTTATTCGATATATTTTAATTATTTATATATATATATATAAATATAATTGATTCTTCGATTTCGAAACCATATTCATTTCATACATTTGATAAAAATGATATTTTTATCCAACAGACATTTATTTCGACACTTCACTATTTTTAACAATTCATGTATATAATAAAAATGTGACTTTTATTGTAAAACAATTTATTTCAAAACACGACTATTTATAGTTCATATAGATGGTAAAAATATAACTTTTATTATAAAACAATTTATTTCAAAACACGAATATTTTATATCGTTTATATAGATGATAAAAATATGATTTTTTTTATTATAAAACAATTTATTTCAAACACGAATATCATTCAACACATGAATTTCTATTCAACGAATGAAATTCTATTCAACACATGAGTTTCTATTCAACACACGAATATAGTTTCAACATATGAAAATAATTCTAACACATGAATATTATTCAAAATTTCGGCAGCATAACGGCAGGGTAGTTAAAACCGGGGCCGTCCCTAGTACGGCTCCTTGCTCTACCTTAAAGCCTCGCAGCTTTTGACAATGGGGATTTTATGCATCTAGTTCGCACGCAGGTGGCATGTATATTTTTTTCATTTCCACAAACTAATCCTATGTGGTTTCAACCAAATAATTCTTAACCACAAACGGGTATTTTTCAACCATAAATCAATCAATTTCAACCACAAACAATTCCAATTAACCATTCATAATCAACCAATTTTCACACCAATCACAACTAATAAATATTGTCCATGGTTTGTGGACGAGGGGCGTGTGTATATATATATATAATTATATTTCACTTCTATTCAACACATATATAATTTTTTTACAACGCATATATAACTTATACATCGAACGTACAACTTATACAACACTTATACATGAGGTGTACAACGCTTATATAACTCATACATCGACTATATAATTTATACATCGTCGTTTTCCATATCGTTTATAATTTAGAAATCTTACAATGGGTTCCACTCCACCAAAAATAGCAGAAGGCTCAGAAAAATATGCGGTCTCTTCTAGAATGTAGAAGGCGTCCACACGAGTCCACTGTCTCTTGTTTTACTGAATTTAGTCAACAAACGAAAAAGATACGATTTTTACAGTGAAATCAAAAAACCTAGCGCTTAGAAGTGCTATAGAATATAAAATAAAATAAACCGCCGTACCTTTCTATTTTGATTCAAAACTAGGTTTTCACTTTTCTCGAAATCCGTGCCACTTCAGAACGATCGGCCAGCGCCACAGCGTAGAGCTAGGAGAGAGCTTCCCGGCGCTACCACCTTGCTCAGCCCGACGCCATGTAGCGAGCGCGACGGCGGTCCAAAGTCTCGGACTTTAGGGACTTGAATCTCCCCCCACGCTTGATGATAGACAACGAACCTTAGATGGATTTAAAGGTGGTGGAGAGCTCTTCAAAAAGTTGAACTGGGGCCAGGTTTTTCGATGCGTGGATTCGCTGGACAAGAAGAGAGAAGGAGTGGAAGATAGCCATCGTCGATCGGGGGTGCGGGGAGAGAGAGAGAGGCTGATGTGGACAAATGAGATATTTTCTTTATATTTATAAATTTTAAAAATCCGAAGATACCCCTTATCACACACGAACACCAATTCAAACCCAACGACTGTCGTCCCTAGCTAAATACCACCATTTCGAACACAATGGGATATGTTTTGTAGGCCCATTCGACTGTTTCAGTCAGTTTTCCTTCAAATTAAAATATAAAACATTCAATATTTGATTTGAACGTACATTTTAATTTGCCGGGGCCACATACTGATTCTAAAAATTCCCGAAAAATAAATCTAGCTATGTTTTGACGATACGGTCCCAACAAAACTATTTTTGTTGAATTCTGAGACCGTTTGAAAAATGGCCCCTTTCTGGTCGATCCAATTTAACTGTAATTGACCAAAACACGTTTTCCTTTGCTACGCTCCCATATTAACTTCAAAAATTATGAAATTTGAAACCTAGCAATAATTTGACATCCTGGATCCAAAAAAAGTGGTTTCGACGAATTCTGAAGTCGTTTGCAAAATGGCCATTTTCACGGGCTATATAAACTCTATAGCGACCTTTCTGAAAATTCATTTGGCCATAACTTTTGCTTCCCACTATGAAACTTCGATTTTTCAGATTCGTTAGAAAGATATTCACTAACAGATTTAAATATTTTTGGTTTCACTCAAATCCGTTTTGTTTTGCACCCGGTACTGTTAGTCAAAGTTTGAATTCAAATTTTGAAACTACCGTGCCATTTCAGGCCTTGTTTATAATTAGAATTAATTATATTTATTTTCAAACGTCGATTCAAGCTTACTTTTCGCCATTATTATTTAAAATATTTATTTTAAATATTTAAAATCCACCAAAATAGCCAATTTAAAATTTTTAAATTGGTTCAGGTTTTCCGGGTCGTACAATGACTCTGTAACTATTATGTTTGGGTGTTATTGGCAGAAATGAATATTAGGTGGTGGTGTTGAATTTTACAACAATTATACGATGTAAGTCATTTCAAATTTAACGATGCCATTATGATGCATATTTTGCTAAATCATTTGCGTTGATATAGGGTCACTAAATTTAATGATCCCATAGCGATGGACGCTATCTATTAGAGCTAAGATGTCACAATCACGTCACTATATATTAGTGACAATATTGCGATTCCAATATTTTGAGATTCTAATTGTGTCACAAGAGCGTCGGTAATATTTACCGACGCCATTGCAACGCAATATTTTTTTCAAATCATTTGTGTCGTTATGGCGTGAGAAATATTTAGTCACGCCGTAGTGATGATATTTCTGTGACACCATAGCGACACCTAGTAATTTAGTGACGTCTTTTTTTCTGATGTGTATTTGATGTCGTTATGGAGTCAATAAAAAATTTAGTGACGCCTTAACGACGCAAATAAGGGGTCAGAAAACTGCAGATTTGTAGTAGTGGACACTAGGTTTTCCCCCATGCTTCCCCAAATAATGGAACCCGAGATAGGAGTGCAAGGGATACAGTTTGGGGGGGAGGGGGAGGTGGTCAGTTAGACACTTTCTCGGATGTCGAGCTAGGATCCATTATTTACAAGGGCCTTATAGAGGAAGGAGAGGTGGTGGACTCCCAGAGTGCTCATGTGATGGATCAAGTGGAGGCCAACGTGCTCTCGATGCAAGCCATGGTGGAGGCCCATAAGGCCTGGATGTTGGCTAAGTCTAAGGAACAGGAGGAAAAGAGGAGGCATGATGAAGCTGCTAGGCAGGAGGCACAAGCCAAAGCCAGATGGGATGCCGAGAGACGGGTTGTTGCTGTAGTAGAGAAGGAGAAAGATGATGTCGAGGCGAAGAGGGTTGCCAAAGAGGCTAGGCAAAAGAAGGCCACGAATGATGTTGAGATGGAGAGGGATGCTGCAGAGGCTAAACAGAAAGAGGTCGATGATGCCAAACAGGGAGTCACAATGACCTATGAGAAGCTCAAGGCCGACGACATCGTGAAGCTTAAATCCAAGAAGCTGGCTGACCGGAAAGCTGCCAGAGAGGCTAAGAAGAAAGCGGGGCTAGAGGCCACGGAAGTCCTGGGAAAGGGTGACGTTGTGCTAGCCCTTGCTTTTGGTGCTGCCCCAAGCTAGTGCAATACATTTTACCTACCGAGATTACGGAGATCACGAGAGGTGAGGATGAAGGTGGAAGGTGCATCTCGATTTCTCATAAGTCGGCAACTCCTCCAAAGGGCAGAGGAGGGAGAAGTGGCGGCGGTTCTGGAAGAAAGAGATCCTTTTCTGGCAATCCACCAAGTGCTGAATCTGTCCAAAAGAAGAAAAGAAAGAAGAAGAATGAGTAGCATTATTAATTACTATAGTTGTTACCAATATTTTGGTTATCTAGGCCGATAGTATACGCGAGTACGACCCTCACTTTTGGTTTTTAAAGGCACAGTGTGGTTCTCATGTACACCCTTTCATTAGAAAGGAAAAATATCGGACATGTAGTTTGTTTTTGTGTGTGCGTGAAAGGAAATATTAGTTACTAAAAATCGCATTACATGTTAAGTGTTCGAATGTTCTTCGCATGTTTTCCAGCATTCTATACTTGCACAAGCGTACTTATTGTTATAGTCACAAAAATGTGATCAGGCATCTCGCTCTGGGAATTCCAGTCGCGTCGAGATTGAGTGTTGTTTCTGTTTGTGGGGTTTCCTTTGTTCAGGAATCCCGATGGGTGTGGAATCCATGCCAGGCGCCTTCTGCCTTGGACTGCCCGAAGTTAGTTCTAAGTAGGGTGAAGGCATGGACATTGCGATTTGTCGGACTATTGGCACTCCCGTCGTTCATTCGGGTTTAGAGCTCGGGGGCGTCGTTTATTCGCCTAAGGGTGCTCGGATCCGAGCCCGAAGGGTCGGATTGTGGCCGAGGGGCTACCCCCAAGCCCTGGGGCTTAGGAGTAGAAACGATTTAAGCTCGGTCTCGGTGCTGGGCCGAGATTCAACAGGTACTTGAATCCTGACTTGAGGGGTCAGATGGAGCCATCCGAGCAGTTAGTATCACACTAGGTTGGCTGGAGGGCAGGCCCTAAGTCCAGGGACTTAGGAGCGGAACGATTTATACTCGGTCTCGGTGCTGGGCCAAGGTACGAGTGGAGTTGTTTATAATCGGTTGCGTCGCGGGCTGGGGACTCGAGTAGCGGTGTCATCTCCCATGCTCGGGGTGCCGAATAGGTGCCATTGATGTTTTTTCTCGATGTTGGTTTGAGGTTCGGATGGTAGCATCGGCTCCCGTGCCCAGGGCGTCGATGCGACGATCAAGTGTTTGTGTACGCATGTCAGCTACGATGTTTAATTAAACATATCATGCGAGGAGTAAACATGGAAAGGACACATGAAATTGAACATCATTTCTACTGATAACTTTGACAGTAACAGCCTTTATAATGCCTTGAATTTCAAGAAAACAAAACATCGTTGGAAAGCATAAACACCTGTACACTAAGTTATGTAAAGTAGCGGTGGATATGTTCATTGTTCCATGCCCTGGGGAGTTCGGCCCCATCTACGGTTGCCAGCTTGAAAGTTCCATTTCTGAGCTTACGTTGTATGACGTACGGGCCTTCCCAAGGAGGACTGAGGGCAGTTAATGGGGGAAAGACCTGTTCCAGGACGAGGTCGCCGATATTGAGATCCTTATGGAGGACTCTAGAGTTGAACTATCGGGCTACTTGTTGTCATTGGGTGGCAGCTCTGAGTTCAGCTTCTTTCTTCTTCTCCTCGAGTAAATCGAGTGATTCCAGAAGTAAATCTTGATTGGTTTTCGGATCATAGTAGGTAACTCGATGGGATTGAAGCTTTAGCTCAATCTGGATGACGACTTCGGACCCATAGGAAAGGGCGAATGTAGGGTGATAGGTAATTGACTTATAGGTGGTCTGGTAGGCCCATAGGGCCAGAGGGATTTTGTCTACCCACAAGCCTCCGGCTTATTCCTGAATCTTCTTGATGATGGATTTAATCACTTTGTTAACAGCCTCGACTGTCCCATTAGCTTGAGGGTGAGTCACTGCCGAGAATCTCTTTTCGATGTTGTGCCGCTAACAGAAGGTTTTGAATTATGCGCTCTCAAATTGGGTCCCATTATCCGAGATGGTGGCCTGGGGGACTCCGTAACGGGTGATGATATTATGGACAATGAAATTGATTACCTTCTTGATGGTGATCGTGGCGAGAGCATCATATTCTTCCCATTTGGTGAAGTAATCAACTACGACAATGGCATAACATGCCCTGCCTCTAGCCATTGGAAGAGTCCCAATAATGTTTACTCCCCCACATGGCAAACGGCCAGGAACTGACCATTTGCCTCAACTTGGTAGGCGAGGCTCTTGGAATCTTTGAGAAGCGCTGGCATTTGTCGCACTTGCGGGCGTAGTTCACGACGTCTTGATCGAGCGTGCCCCAAAAGTAGTCTTGCCTGATGATTTTTCTTGCTAAGGATTGTAACAACCCGTATTTTGAATAACAAGTTATAACATAAATCAAGGCAGAATTAAATGATAAAATCTGAATCAAGGGAAACGGGCTGTGCCATTGCGTTCGTCTTGGAAAAATACGCGAAATAGAGTCCAAGTTTTTGAAAATCGGAGTCCGTATGACCCAGTTATGGCCCGTAGAAGTTTTCAGAAAATTCAAGTTTAAAAACAGATTCAAATTCAAATTCAGCCAAGCAGAACAGGCGGAAAAAATTCCCGCCACCCCCAAGTCGACTGGGGAGTCGACTTGGGAGTCGACACACCCCAGGTGGTGTCGACTGCCCAGTCGACACCCTTGTCGACTTGGGTGGTCGGCCAGTTTGGCCTGGGTGCACCTGACTTGTTCCTCAAGACATGTTTGGAGGCTTGTGACGGATTTTAATGGCTCAGATCTGAACTAGGGTTAATCCTATGGCCTAAACTAACCTAATCTTTTATAAAAAGACCCTAAGACCTAGCCTAAACCCTCATTAATCATTCATACAACTAAACTATGCCAAAATGTTTCTTGATCATGGCCTCCATCTTCATAACATGGCCTCCATCCTCTTCATGAAAATTTGAGTGTCCTAAGCTAGTAAAAGAGCCACCTTTCTTCATCAAAACAAGGATCTTTCTTCATACAAATCAAAGGAGCTTATTGTTTCTCAAAACAACTTGGAGCTTGTATGCGATTGGGGGTTTTTAGAGTTGCTAGTGGCTTCGTCTCAATCTTATTTTATTTCATAGGTCTTCATAGCATTGTAAGCCCTATTCTACTCTTAGATTCTAACTATGAAGTTAAATATGACATGTTGCAAGTTTGAGTTTGGGCCTAAGTATGATTTGTGCTTTGATTCTATCGTGTTATGCATAGATTTATTCTATGCATGTTTGTAAAGCTATCACCTTGAATTTGAGCATAGAAAGCTATGAGCTTTGATTCTATCATGTTATGCATAGATTTATTCTATGCATGTTTGTAAAGTTATCACCTTGACTTTGTGCATAGAAAGCTATGAGCTTTGATTCTATCATGTTATCCATAGATTTATTCTATGCATGTTTGTAAAGCTATCACCTTGACTTTGTGCATAGAAAGCTATGAGCTTTGATTTGAAATGTTGCATAAAGCAACATAGAAACTCTCATAACCCTTATGTTATCTTACATATGATGTTATATGTGAATCACTAGCTATCATCCTATGTCATTTATGGTCATGTTTCACCTATTATGCTAAGGTTGATATCATGCATGTTTTGAGGCTTATAACACATTTGCCTCATATGCCACCATGTTTAACTTATGGCCAAACCTTAACCCCTCATGTTCCTTAATATGCTTGTGGCCGAACCACCCTAATGCTATTATGCATGCTTGTGGCCAAATCACCCTTATGCTATTATGCATGCTAGTGGCCAAATCACCCTTATGCTATTTGATATGTTTGAGGCCAAGTCACCTTTTATGCTATCATACATGTTGAGGCCATATGCTAGTATGTTGAACCTCTTTTGGCCTCAAATATCACCATGTTTGACTTGTGATAGACTTTGCCACCTTATGCCCACCTTGTCATATTGTTCTGTTCCCTCTTTGATCTATTTGCGTTGATGCGAATTTACGTGCGATGGGAATACGTTATGGGTAGTTGGGCAAACTTAAATAACATGAAAACATGACTTGAAAATATGACATGAAAGTTTGACATGTGTTTATGCTTGAAAACACGAACGTGGACATGACATGTAGAAAACATGGAAGTGGCCAACTCGAGGTTGGGTTGAGTTTGTAGCATAAATCTACCCGGAACCGACCGGCTTAACTAGTGGCTACAAACAATAGGACCTAATGTGAGTGTTGGTCATATCGCACTTAAAACCCGAGGTTAGACTAGGTTGTGGTGTAAAGCTACCCGGACCCGCCCGGCTTAACTAGTAACCACAACAAAGTCTAATGTGAGAGGTTGGGGTGCATTAAGTTAATTAATGCCACATGGTAGGGTTAAGTCATGGACTACTTGAATACTTAACCAATTAAACACGATGGATTGGTAGGGTTAAGTCATGGACTACTTGAATATACTTAACCAATTAAACACGATGGATTGGTAGGATTAAGTCATGGACTACTTGAATATACTTAACCAATTAAACACGATGGATTGGTAGGGTTAAGACATGGATTACTTGAATACTTAACCAATTAAACCCGATGTATTGATAGGGTTAAGTCATGAACTGCTTGAATACACTTGACCAACTCAATACATGGTTAGGATAGGGTTAACCACACTTAACCCGCTTGAAATCCTAGTTACGTGGTCCTTTTCAGCAGTAAACCACTTGGAAGTATCATGGGTACCCTGGACTAGGCTAGGGTGGGGCACGATTACTGGACTGATTGTAAGAGACCAAAAGAGACGGCTGAAGGGTGCACCGGTTGTTCAGGCGGACCATGGTCGTGCACATTAAGTCCGGAGTTGAACATGGGCACCGGTATGTTTAGACTGTGCGTGCTTGAATTGTGTCTGTGGTTTACACCTTAGGGCTGGATACACCCTAGGGTGGACCTTGCACAGTTAACTACATTCCACGATTAAGCCGCATGACACCGATACACGACGAGTTAGGCTTATAGGGAGCCGATCGACTAGACCGAGTAGTTGGACCTTGATTTAGGTCACCTCATGATATTGGGCCAGCTTTGGGCCAAGGGATCATTTCTTGTTTATACTTGACATGGATTGGAATACTAGTACACACCTGGTGCAACCTAACCTTGTATATGCGATGCCACACTTGATCTATCTTATTAACTTTTCACCATGCCAGTTATCACCCTATGTTTCATCTTTGCTTTACATGTCCAGTTAACTTTATTAGTTTTTATACTAATAGTAGATAGGACTTACCAGTCTTTAGACTGACCCGTTTTCTTTCGCCTCTTTTCTTCCGTTCCCCCCCCCCCAGGTTTACAGGGTGGGAACACTGGTACTTAGCTTGGACCTTTAGCTGCTTTTCTGGATAGCTCATGTACGGTTTGGACTTGAGCATGCTATGGCTTTATTCTACTTTGGGGATAGTTACTTTATGTTTTTTTCAGTTTTCAGTTTATGTTTCTAGACCTCGTAGTAGTTGGAAAATAATGACCAAGTACTTTGATGTAATTTGACTATGGTTTTGAAATGTTAGTTTTATCCACTGCTTTACTACTCTGTTTTACTTATATGTTCTGTCTTGTGATATCTGCATGCATGTTTACCTCGTTTAACGCCCCCCAAAGCCAGTGCCCTTGCAAGAGTGGCATTGGCGGAGGTGGGGTGTTACATTTGGTATCAGAGCATCAGGTTTACAAGATTTGAGCAAAAGGGTTTTTAAAACTTACACTTTTGAGAAACTATTTTCAAAACCAATTAAGTATTTTCCAAGAAAAGTCTAGTTTATTTTAAAAGGCTATTCCCCAAAAGCCATTAGCACTATCCTTTGTTTCCTCGTTCTCAATCTATCTTTTTCTTCGTTTCAGTATGGTCGATAATTTTGCCATTCTGGAGGGCATACCAGTACCTATTTGGTTTAGAAGGTACACGGAGGCAAGGGTGAATGAAGCCGGCCCCGCGGACATTCCTCCTCCTTCCCCCGTGGCTAACATTCCTCCCCCTCCCGTAGCTAAGGTTCCTCCTCCTCCTCCTCAGCATCCACAAGCGGATTTCGCGAAGATTTGTAAGGACTTTAAGGCGATGGGTGGCAAGAATTTTATTGGGACGGAGACTTTTGTTGAGGAAAGAAACTGGTTAAAGGAAACTGAAGACCTCTTTGCTATCTTTGATGTGGAAGACCGTAGAAAAGTTCTGTTGGCAGTATGGCTATTGAAAGAGGAAGCTGCATATTGGTGGGTAGTCACCACCACTACTAGGCCAATTCAGACTTGGGATGACTTTAGGAGAAGGTTTAGACTGAGGTTTCTATCATCGACAGAAGAGAACCTTCAGATGGAGAGGTTCCTATCTCTAAAGCAAGGGACATGACAGTTAGGGAATACGTGGATACATTTAATCAACTTGCTCGGTTCGGTCTAGACTTGGTTAACACAGCTCAGAAAAAGGCCCTACGCTTTGCTCTAGGATTGAATGAGCCATTGCACGGTTTGGCCATGTCTCATATACCCATGGGGGCGACTTTCGAGAGTTTGGTGAATATGGCCCTGCTTCAAGAGGAAGATAAGGGTGGCAAGAAGGAGGTCAAGGCAAATGAGTCTCAAGGCGAGAAGGTAGATTCCGGAAAAGGAGGCAAGAACAACAACAGCAAGGACAACAAGTCAAGAGAAAGGAGGAAGTGCAACTTCTGTGGGATCACTGGGCACATAGCCAAAGACTGTAGGAAGAAGAAAAGGAAGTTGGGAGAATGCTTTCATTGTGGAGAGTCTGGACACTACAGTAAGGATTGCCCGAAAAAGCGAGGACAAGGGAAAAGGCAAATTCAGCAAGCAGGACCCTCTGGAGGGCAGTTGCAGGCTCCCCTCGCTCTTCCAGCTTTTGATTCGAGGTAGTGTTTCTATAGAAAGTCATGTTTACATTTCTGATTTTCCTATTCGCACCTTATTTGATTCTGGCGCATCGCATAGTTTTATTTATTTCTGATCTTGTTGAAAGTTTGCACCTAAGTACTAGTCTAGTTGAAAATCCCGTTAGTATTTCAAATCCAATTAGGGGTTCCGCCCATCTACCTGCGATTTGTATGGATTTGAAAATCTCTAGCTTAAGCGTAGAATTCATGTGTAATGCTTATGTTCTCGGGTTTATGGGACACGGGTTGATTGTGGGCGTGGATTGGTTGTCCGGTTATGGAGCCATTCTTGACTTCGAACATAGGGTTGCGAGGCTCATGACTCGCCTCGGTAATACCCTCGAAATCTCGTGTGACCTTTAGGGTTCCGTCATGATTAATTATCTAGAATCCCTTGGCACTTTTTGGAAATTTGTAATCCAATCGAGTAGTGTTCGCCACTAAGGCGGATAGTCCATTCCGCTTAAGCATGAGTTATAGAAATCACCCTAGTAAGAACATTTGGCAACGTGGAGTGGCATTTGTTTTCAAGAGATAGTTCTTCTGTGTGGAATACCGTATGGTATGTAAACGAGATCCAGGATTCACTAACGAATTTTGGAAAGCTTGCATGAAACCATGAGCACGCAGTTATGTGGAAGCCAAGTATTTTAGGAAAAGAAGTGGAACGAGAGGCAATGGTGAAATGAGTTCTAACTCATATTTTGGAAATAAGAATTAAGAGCTACGAAACTGTGAAGTTAAAAGACGGTCAAGGCACGGTAGGATTAAGCTCGAGAAAATGCGGCTTAGAAGATTGAAGACTAGATACGCGCATTATATCTCTTTTTAAGAGTATGTCCTTGATCCCTATTATTCTGTAGAGCTTACTCGCATGCTATCGTTTAAGTATATCCTCTCGGTCCTATTTTCAATCTTAGTTCTGTTGCAAACCCCATAAGGAGTATGACTCGCCTGTTTGTGATATATAGTTAGGATAAAGATGTCTGTCAAGTTGACCAAACTATTGGGCTTTATGGGATATGGGTCATAGTTGATAGACTTACATAGAGTACTCACTTTGTTCCGTTGAAGAGCAAGAGGACCACATTAGGGCTAGCATCTATTCACCTTCGAGAGACAGTGCGACTGCATGGAGTTCCTTCTAGCATAGTTAGCGATCATGACCTAATCTTCACTAGCCAGTTCTGGAATAGTTTGCAAGAAGCGATGGGTACGCGATTGAATCTAAGTACGGCCTATCACCCACAGACAGATGGTCAGACCGAAAGGGTGAATAGGGTACTAGAAGATCTATTGAGGCTATGCATTCTTGACTTTGGTGGTACTTGGGAAGATCATCTTCCTCTCGTAGAGTTTGCTTATAATAACAGCTATCAAGCAAGCATAGGGATGGCACCATTTGAAGCTTTATATGGGAGGTCGTGCAAGTCACCAACATGTTGGTGGGAAACGATGGATAAGCTTATACTTGGGCCCGACATGATAAGGGACACATCCGAGAAGGTTGAGTTGATTCGAAGGCGGATGAAGACGGCCCAAGACAGACAGAAATCCTATGCTGACAAGCGAAGGACAGATTTGGAATTCGAAGTTGGAGATATGGTTTTCGTGAAGGTTTCTCCTTTGCGAAACGTGGTTCGTTTTGGAGCAGTTGGAAAGATAGCACCAAGGTTCGTAGGACCCTTCCCTATCATAGAGAGAATTGGGAAGATGGCCTATAAGGTGGAATTGCCCGAGAAGCCGGCCGGAGTGCATTATGTCTTTCGTGTCTCGCATCTCCGAAAATGCCTATATGAGTCAGCCGAGGTAGTTGAGTCTAGCATTCTTGAAGACGTGGAGGTAGAGAAAGAAGCAACCGTAAGGCGAGCTCCGATCCGTATCTTGGGAACAGAGATCAAGAAGCTGAGGAATCGAGAAGTCAAGTTAGTAAAGGTTCAGTGGAGTGAAGCCGAAGAGGACGCAACTTGGGAAACCGAGGAGAAGATGCGCGCGCTTCACCCATTTCTTTTTTTGAGGGTACATTCTCGATCTCTTTTCCTAGCCAGCATATCTTTCTTTCACTATCCATGTTTATCTTGTTATCTCGTTAACCTTGTCATGAGAACCTTAGGTAGAAACCCTTTGGATGAAACATGTATTTGAAACATGTTATGCTTGATGTTTGCAAGTGGTTGCAAGTGTTTGCAAGTGGATACTCGTGGATGCATGATACACATTAGGCACTAAGATCGGCTCACACACTTTCATATTGCATATGCATGAGTGCTTATACTTATACATGGATGAAACTTGTTATGCTATCACGTGGATGTTGCATATGGATGAATGTTATGTGCACTCATATAGAGATTATGAATTATGTTAGGAATTTGCATACATATGGACTCATTTCACTAACATACTTTACATTAAGGAGGTTTACTGAATCAGTAACTGCCTGATTTTCGCATTAGATAAGAACATATACACACACCTTTGCATATAATCATACAGCATTTAGAATTTGTTAAGGACATTGACTGCACGTGGATGATGTTTTGAGTAGATGGATGATGGATGGTAGGATATGTTCTTCCTAACTTAGAGATTTCGGGGACGAAATCCTTTAAGGTGGGGAGGATGTAACAACCCGTATTTTGAATAACAAGTTATAACATAAATCAAGGGAGACTTAAATGATAAAATCTGAATCAAGGGAAACGGCCTGGGCCATTGCGTTCGTCTCGGAAAAATACGCGAAATAGAGTCCGAGTTTTCGAAAATCGGAGTCCGTATGACCCAGTTATGGCCCATAGAAGTTTTCAGAAATTCAAGTTTAAAAACAGATTCAAATTCAAATTCAGCCAAGCAAAACAGGCGGGAAAAATTCCCGCCACCCCCAAGTCGACTGGGGAGTCGACTTGGGAGTCGATACACCCTTAGGTGGTGTCGACTGCCCAGTCGACACCCCTATCGACTTGGGTAGTCGGCCAGTTTGGCCTGGGTGCACCTGACTTGTTCCTCAAGACATGTTTGGAGGCTTGTGATGGATTTTAATGGCTCAGATCTGAACTAGGGTTAATCCTATGGCCTAAACTAACCTAATCTTCTATAAAAAGACCCTAAGACCTAGCCTAAACCCTCATTAATCATTCCTACAACTAAACTATGCCAAAATGTTTCTTGATCATGGCCTCCATCTTCATAACATGGCCTCCATCCTCTTCATGAAAATTTGAGTGTCCTAAGCTAGTAAAAGAGCCACCTTTCTTCATCAAAACAAGGATCTTTCTTCATACAAATCAAAGGAGCTTATTGTTTCTCAAAACAACTTGGAGCTTGTATGCGATTAGGGGTTTTTAGAGTTGCTAGTGGCTTCGTCTCAATCTTATTTTATTTCATAGGTCTTCATAGCATTGTAAGCCCTATTCTACTTTTAGATTCTAACTATGAAGTTAAATATGACATGTTGCAAGTTTGAGTTTGGGCCTAAGTATGATTTGTGCTTTGATTCTATCATGTTATGCATAGATTTATTCTATGCATGTTTGTAAAGCTATCACCTTGAATTTGTGCATAGAAAGCTATGAGCTTTGATTCTATCATGTTATGCATAGATTTATTCTATGCATGTTTGTAAAGCTATCACCTTGACTTTGTGCATAGAAAGCTATGAGCTTTGATTCTATCATGTTATGCATAGATTTATTCTATGCATGTTTGTAAAGCTATCACCTTGACTTTGTGCATAGAAAGCTATGAGCTTTGATTTGAAATGTTGCATAAAGCAACATAGAAACTCTCATAACCCTTATGTTATCTTGCATATGATGTTATATGTGAATCACTAGCTATCATCCTATGTCATTTATGGCCATGTTTCACCTATTATGCTAAGGTTGATATCATGCATGTTTTGAGGCTTATAATGTAATATGCAAGTTTATGAACACATTTGCCTCATATGCCACCATGTTTAACTTGTGGCCAAACCTTAACCCCTCATGTTCCTTAATATGCTTGTGGCCAAACCACCCTAATGCTATTATGCATGCTTGTGGCCAAATCACCCTTATGCTATTATGCATGCTAGTGGCCAAATCACCCTTATGTTATTTGATATGTTTGAGGCCAAGTCACCTTTTATGCTATCATACATGTTGAGGCCATATGCTAGTATGTTGAACCCCTTTTGGCCTCAAATATCACCATGTTTGACTTGTGATAGACTTTGCCACCTTATGCCCACCTTGTCATATTGTTCTGTTCCCTCGTTGATCTATTTGCGTTGATGCGAATTTACGTGCGATGGGAATACGTTATGGGTAGTTGGGCAAACTTAAATAACATGAAAACATGACTTGAAAATATGACATGAAAGTTTGACATGTGTTCATGCTTGAAAACACGAACGTGGACATGACATGTAGAAAACATGGAAGTGGCCAACTCGAGGTTGGGTTGAGTTTGTAGCATAAATCTACCCGGAACCGACCGGCTTAACTAGTGGCTACAAACAATAGGACCCAATGTGAGTAGTTGGTCATATCGTACTTAAAACCCGAGGTTAGACTAGGTTGTGGTGTAAAGCTACCCGGACCCGCCTGGCTTAACTAGTAACCACAACAAAGTCTAATGTGAGAGGTTGGGGTGCATTAAGTTAATTAATGCCACATGGTAGGGTTAAGTCATGGACTACTTGAATACTTAATCAATTAAACACGATGGATTGGTAGGGTTAAGTCATGGACTACTTGAATATACTTAACCAATTAAACACGATGGATTGGTAGGATTAAGTCATGGACTACTTGAATATACTTAACCAATTAAACACGATGGATTGGTAGGGTTAAGACATGGATTACTTGAATACTTAACCAATTAAACCCGATGTATTGATAGGGTTAAGTCATGAACTGCTTGAATACACTTGACCAACTCAATACATGGTTAGGATAGGGTTAACCACACTTAACCCGCTTGAAATCCTAGTTACGTGGTCCTTTTCAGTAGTAAACCACTTGGAAGTATCATGGGTACCCTGGACTAGGCTAGGGTGGGGAACGATTACTGGACTGATTGTAAGAGACCAAAAGAGACGGCTGAAGGGTGCACCGGTTGTTCAGGCGAACCATGGTCGTGCACATTAAGTCCGGAGTTGAACATGGGCACCGGTATGTTTAGACTGTGCGTGCTTGAATTGTGTCTGTGGTTTACACCTTAGGGCTGGATACACCCTAGGGTGGACCTTGCACAGTTAACTACATTCCACGATTAAGCCGCATGACACCGATACACGACGAGTTAGGCTTATAGGGAGCCGATCGACTAGACCGAGTAGTTGGACCTTGATTTAGGTCACCTCATGATATTGGGCCAGCTTTGGGCCAAGGGATCATTTCTTGTTTATACTTGACATGGATTGGAATACTAGTACACACCTGGTGCAACCTAACCTTGTATATGCGATGCCACACTTGATCTATCTTATTAACTTTTCACCATGCCAGTTATCACCCTATGTTTCATCTCTGCTTTACATGTCCAGTTAATTTATTAGTTTTTATACTAATAGTAGATAGGACTTACCAGTCTTTAGACTGACCCGTTTTCTTTCGCCTCTTTTCTTCTGTTCCCCCCCCCCTCCCCCCCGGTTTACAGGGTGGGAACACTGGTACTTAGCTTGGACCTTTAGCTGCTTTTCTGGATAGCTCATGTACGGTTTGGACTTGAGCATGCTATGGCTTTATTCTACTTTGGGGATAGTTACTTTATGTTTTTTTCAGTTTTCAGTTTATGTTTCTAGACCTTGTAGTAGTTGGAAAATAATGACCAAGTACTTTGATGTAACTTGACTATGGTTTTGAAATGTTAGTTTTATCCGCTGCTTTACTACTCTGTTTTACTTATATGTTATGTCTTGTGATATCTGCATGCATGTTTACCTCGTTTAACGCCCCCCAAAGCCAGTGCCTTTGCAAGAGTGGCATTGGCGGAGGTGGGGTGTTACAAGGATTGCCCCCCAGTGTGGTCGCCACACTCGCCTTCATGTACGTTTGTCAGCACACAGTTGGCGTCGTCGTGGGCTACGCATCAAAGTAGCTTGACAGAGAAGCCCCTGCGGTAGAGCACTCCAACCAGAATGATGTAGCGAACTGACTAGCGAGTGAGCACCCGTCTTTCCTTTTAATTTCCTGGGAGGATTCCGTGTTGTAGATAGTTTTTGATCAGCGTCTTCCAAGGTTCGGGTTCAGTCTCAGTGTTTATGACCGAATCGGTCTGCATCTAGCTACTGCTTGGTGAATCAAGCACTTCGATCGGGGCGAACCCCATAAGCTGTACATTCTCGGAGCTTGCTAACTTAGCCAACACGTCTACTTTTTCATCCTTTTCTCAGGGAATATGCATGATGTCGAAGCGGTCGAAGTTGGTGAGCAACTCCCGAGCCTAAGCAGGATAGGGAGCGAGTCGTGCCCCCTTAGTCTGGTATTCCCCTTGTACCTGATGCACGATGATCTGCGAGTCAGAGAAGATCTGAATGGCCTTTAGGTCAAGTTCGAATGTGATTCTAAGTCCGGCTATTAAGGCCTCATATTTTGCGTCGTTGTTGGTAGCAGGGTAGTTGAGCTTTAAAGCGCAGCATATCGGGCACTCTTCTGGAGTGATAAGCACGACTCCAACTCCAGAGCATTTATTATTGGAAGACCCATCTACAAATAGTTTCCAGTGAGTGTCGGGAGCTTCGATGTTTTCTGGAGGAGACTCCTCGAGAGTAGTGAATTTTACTATGAAATCGTGAGAGCTTGTCCAAGGATGGCACAATGGGGGATGAATGTTATCTCAAACTAACTCAACTCTATATTCCACTTTAATAGTCACTCGGATGCCTCAGGTCATCGCAGGACCTGTCGTAGTGGCTGGTCAGTGTAGACCTTTATAGGGTGAGACTGAAAGTATGGTCGTAGCTTCTGGTAGGAGATCAATAAGCAGTAGGCCAGTTTCTCAAGCTTTGGGTAATTCTTCTCTGCCCCCGTCAACCTTTTGTTGATGTAGTAAACGAGTCGCTGGACACGGTCTTTAATGTGTACCAATGCCAAGCTAATTGCCTGCATGGATACAACCAAATAAACATATAAGTCCTCGTGGTCCACAGATTTGGACAAGATAGGTGGTCGCTCTAAGTGATTCAAAAAGTCCTCGAATGCGGCGACGCATTCTGGGGTCCATTCGAAGTTCGGCTTCCCTTTCCGAAGCAAATCAAAAAAGGGAATGCATTTGTCAGTGGCTTTGGAGATGAATCGGCTTAAAGCAGTTACCTTATCATTTTAAACTTCGGACATCTTTGATGTTCTGAGGGAGTTGAATATCTCAGATAGCTTTGATTTTGTATGGATTGGCTTTGATGCCTCGAGAATTGACAATGAAATGCAAGAATTTTCCTGAGGCGACTCCAAAGAAGGATTTCAGGGGATTGAGTTTCATGTCGTACTGGCGGAGGAAATTGAACATTTCGGAGAGCTCACGGACAAGGTCGCTCGATATTTTAGATTTTACCAACATATCGTCCATGTATACCTCCATGGATTTTCTAATCTAGTTCTTAAAGAGTCAGTTAACCATCCGTTGAGAAGTGGCTCCTGCATTCTTGAGACCAAAAGGGATGATATGGTAGCAATAGAGTTCAAAATCGTTTATGAAAGAGGTGTGATCCTGGTCGCGAAAACACATCAGAATTTGATTGTAGCCTGAATAAGCATCCATGGAGGATAAGGGCTGGTATTTGACGGTCGAATCAACGAGTCGGTCGATCTTCGGAAGTGGGAAGCTGTCTTTAGGCATGCCTTGTTTAAGTCGGAGAAGTTAATGCACGTTCGCCACTTGTCATTTTCTTTTTTTTTACCAGAACCGGGTTGGAGACCCATTCGGGGTAGTCGACATCACGGATAAAGTTGTTGTTGAGTAGCTTGTCAACTTCTTCCTTGAGTGCATTGGATCTTTCGGGTCCTAAGAAGCGGCATTCCTGTTTGACCGAAGGTAATGTAGGGTCGAGATTTTACTGGTGGAAAGCAACTGCGGGGTCGATACCCCTCATGTCCGAGTGGGTCCAAGCGAATACTTATAGGTTAGCCCTTAATAAATCCACAATATCCTCTTTTTTTGTTGGGTGGAGTTGTGATCTGATTTTCAAGACTTTGGATGGGTCATCAGGACTGATCAGAACGTCCACCGTAGCTTCAACTGGAGTAGCCCTCTCGTAGTTGGGCTCTTCGTCCTCCCTTAGATCGAGATCATCAGAAAGACGACATTGACGCTTGAACTAAGGCTCAAACGTCATTGATTTCTATGCAGAGATGATCTCGGCGCAAGAAGGCAGAGGCTCGGTCTTGCCTTTGGCCTTACTGCGCACGTCCTTCCATTCTATTGCATAACAATCTCGAGTGGTTGCTTGGTCTCCTTTAACCTTACCGATCCCATTCTCTGTCGGGAACTTCATCAGGAGAGACCAAGGTGACATGCAGACCCGAAATTCTGTGAGAAAGGGACGTCTAAAGTAGACATTGTAGGGAGAGATAATGTCGATAACCACGAAAATGAGGGCTCGGACCCAGCTCCGATCCCCCTCCCCAAGTTCAACAGGTAGGTCGATCATACCCACTCGGCGACTGGAAGATCCATTGAAGTCGTGGATCGTGGCATGGCAAGGTTTCAAGTCCTTAGTTTCTAACTTTATCTGATTGTAGGCGGCTTTGAAGATGATGTTGACCGAACTCCCCGAGTCGATCAATACCCTTTGGATGAAAGCAAAATCGATCTAAGCCGTGATCACGAGAGGGCCTGTGGTTGGGATCTCAATTCCCGTAGACTTACTTTCACGGAATACGATGTCATCCCGCATTGTTTTCTAAAGTTTGGCAAGTATGGACTCGTCCATAGTGGAGCAAGCTTCATAGGTGGCGTGCTTTATAGAGCTCACGTACTCCTCCATTTTTCGAAAGATTTCATGCGTGGGGTAAGGGCCACCACAGATAGTGTTGATCACAATGCCCCGCCTTTGGTTAGACAGATCAGGAGCCGTCTTGGCAGGTGCTGGATTTGCGGCCGTAGGTGGACCCGAGTTTCCTTCAGGAGGAAGAGGGTCATGAACGTACTGCTCAAGGCACTTTTCACGGATAAGCTTTTCGATTGCGTCCTTGAGTTGGCGACAATCAATGGTATTGTCCCCATACATGTCGCAGTATCGATAGTACTTGTCGGTGTTCTTCTCGTGGTCAGTGGACTACCTAGTGTGGTTTCATATACTGGAGCATGTTATATGTTTTTAGGTAGATCGTTTCCAATTCTTCATTCAGCGGAGTGTGGGTCTCATAAGCATGGTAGCGGCCGGGCTTCTTGGATCCGCTGGAACCTGGTTGTTGTTGCAGCCGCCTTGCCTGCCGTTACTCGACTTTGATTTGTAGGGACCTTCCCCCTTATCCTTACCGAAGGATTCTCCAACCTGTTTCCCTTTGATGTGGTCGTTGATGGTATCGATATGCAGGTTGTTGGAATGGTTGGTCCGGGAAATTCGGTTACACCTTGCTTCTTCCTGACACAAGAGCTCTCCGACCTTTTCATAGAAAGCGTTGAGACCTTAGGTTGCTTTCTGTCGATCCAGGCCCCGAATTCGAAAGTGGGGAGGATGCCTTTTGCAAGTTGGAAAGCATGGTACGAGGCTCTGGGTCGTCTACCTCGGCAAGGGCAGTTTAAAACCGCGAGAAGTAGCTCTTGAGTGACTCGACGGGTCCTTGGTACAGATTAGACAGAATGAGGGCATTTTTCGGAGTTGGGACGTGCATTCTAAATTGCTTAACCAACTCCATGGCCAGTTGGCCGAAGTTGTTGATAGAATGGAGCGAAATGTGAGAGAACCGGAGCAAAGCAGTGCCTGACAAGACAACTGGGAAACACTTGCATTTGACCAGGACGATGGTCCGACTAGAGTCCATCTGCTACTCATAGCGGTTTAAGAAGGCACAGGGATCGGTCCTGTCGTCATAAAGTGGCATCTGCGGTATGTTGAAGCATCGTGGCCATTCGGCTTCATGCACGATTCTAGTGAAGGGGTGCGCCTTATGTGGGTTTCCCATGAGTCATTGGCATTCCCACGCATCTCTCTCATGATCCTTCGGACCATGTCAGAGAGATATGTTAGAAGCGGGTCTACCGGTGGAATCCATTAGTTTCAACGAACTTCGGGAGTTCTGTTTCGCGGTCGCCTTCTATGATGCACATTCGGATTATCCTCTTCCATGTCATCAACATCTATAATCGGGTTTTGGTATGGGTGGCGAGGCTGAGCATGTTGGAGTGCATCTTGATCAGGAAGTACTGGATCTTGCGGGGCCGTGGGAAGAGTAGGCTCCTGATTCTGAGCGGCGACAATTAGGTTCTGTCGAGGAGGTGGTCGATTATTCGGACCCGGTTCGTCATTGATATTTAGCAGGGTATGGTCACAGTACTGTGTTCCCATGCTGCAAGTGACGGTAGTTCGGTCTCCATTCCCATTTCCGTTTCCATTGTCGTTATCGTTGGCATGAGCGTCGAAACAGACGACAACATTGTTGATGAGGCTGAACCTTCTTCTTTGATGTGGACCCCTTGATTCGGAAGAGGAAGTTTCCGAGATAGTACGCCGTGGTCGGGCGTTGTTGTGAGAAAGCTGAAGCCGAGCGACGATGCATTAACTTTCTTGGAGTTGACACATAAGGTCGATGTTATTTCTCAACGCCTGATTGAGCTCGAGTGTTGTGACGACCGCCCATAACCCCGGCACTAAACAAGAGGAATAATGCATTGAAAGGTGTGCCACACATCTATGGACGATCATCAGAGTAGGTAAACAACATCGAAACCAGTCGTAGTACTCACAACGCAAGGATAAGATATAATAGGACATATACAACAAGTAATAGTAATGAGGCATCATATAGCAAATTTTAGAAAACTTTCTCAACATCATGAAAGGTTATCCAACTGACACCAAAGTTTGTACATAAATCCTCACTATAACACTCATAGAGCACTCATACAGCGGAAACAGAAATACTAGATAGTAATAATACTGGTACGCCAGCCTCCTGCTCGTCCCCGCACAGCAGCATCGTTCTCACTAATCACCTGTAACCTGCTACTTAGTCTGCCCATCCACAACAGGATGAACAACCCAAGGTAATAAGAGTAGACATAAAACCTTGAGTCAGACAATAGTCTTAGTGAGCGATAAAACAGCTAACAAACTTCAAAAATAAAGTATATGAGAAGGGATAAATAAACATACTAATCTATCCACAACACCAGAGAAGAACTCAATCTTATCTTCCCCACATCGGACAATGATAACCTTTAAAATAAACAATTCAACCATTCATCCATGGAAACAGAACACCCATTCAATCATGGTAAAAAACTCATAACATCCAGATTATATATATCTTATGTAAATAATCCTAATCGAATTCAACACCCCTCAAGCACAAGCCCCAGAGGCCTAAACCAATATCAGACAAGCACCTAAGGAACATCTCCTTCGACGTTGGACAATCTACATGAGACGGTACAAACAGAACAACTAATCATCCATGACTGACTCTGGCTATCACCGCCAATCCTACTTTGAAACCATCGTTAATCATATGACGGCCAACGTTGCCATATGTCAAGGGCTAATGGTAACCCCAGTTCTAGCATAAATTCCATATGCCTTTCAATGATACGTATGTATGTCCAACCTTGACAACTAGGCCTTTCAACGATACCCATGGTACTCGACCTACAACCGGTCTTTTGGGTGCCCCATCGTACCTTTGCTTTGAGCCTGCTAGAACTTATGACAACGATAATCTCTCAGCCTTCTCATCTCTAGTCATCCAACTTAATGGCTTTCCATAGATCAACCAATCCATTATCCACCAACACACAACCTTTGAGTAGTCACCTCATTCGTTGTTCTACACCGATCAACGAACACCTTTTAACACTTTAAACCTTCCTCCTTGGATTCACTTCAAAGTTACACCACTACTGTGCTGCGGCACAGGTTTGGGCACTTTTGCTCGAATTTAAAAAAAAAGCACTTTTCGCTCAAATCTGGGTCGTACCCAAAAATATAAATTTTCAGAAATTTGCCTTCTGCGACCGACCCTTCACACTGCTCGACCGACCCGTTACACTGGTAGAACCAACCAAAGCGACCGACACCTCACATTAGTAGAACCAACCAGAGCGACCGACCCACCCAACTTAGAGCGACCGACCCATCACTTTGCCACTTCCAGGCTTCACGATCGACCCGATAGGAGCGAGCGACTCCTTTACTCAACCATAGGCTCGCTCGACCGAACCTTTTTTTTAGGCTTGCTCGTCTGCTTGTCTTTCACCCAGCTTGCTCGACCGACCGACTCCCTGGCCCGCTCGAGCCTGCTTTTTGTCTTGTTTCCCAAGAAATCACACTCTGGGGCGAACGACCCCCCTACGTGCGACCCAAAACCTGCACTTCACAATTTCTACTCCGATTTCCACCAAAACTTCGCCAAACGATAGATTCGACAGAAATCAATTCATCTAATACATCCAATACAATCATAAGCATGTTATGAAACCACTAACATCATGAAAATGAAAATTATCGTCAAATTATGCAAATTTCACCAAAGTCATAATAAATGAACATATGATCTAAATTGTGGATCTAACTTGCATAATCATATGAAATAGCACAGAAATTACCTATCTAAACTTGTTGAATCAGATCATAGGGTGGTTAATATGAAAATGGACCTAATATGGCATAAATATATGGAAAAACACTTGAATTTGACTAGAAACATGCACAATCACTCATATACTTCATTGCATTCATGTGAGAGATGTAAATCACTCACCGATTCTCCCAAACAAGCAAAAATCAATGAAATAGGAATCCAGACAGCAAGCACCTCACACCAAACACCTTGATCTGATGAATTCTTGCTTCAATTGACATAGATCTAGCCTCCAATGGTGTAGATCTTCAATTTCCCTCCTTGGATTTGGATTTTTAATGGTGGAAAGGTGTTGGAGGAAGAAGGAGCACAAGGACACCCAATGAGGAAATGAAAAACTAAACCATTTCCCATATCCCTTAACCCTACTTATACCCTCCCACCAGCCCACTAATGGGCCTCTCCAATTCAACCTATTATGGCTTACCAAAACTGGATAGCCAACTGAAAAACCTTAAAACAACGATTCCTCCCAAACCGTTGAGCCCAATCTTTAATGTAACCGCTCTATGGAAAGGCAATCATCAATTCCTTTCCAATGGCATAGGTCTCATTCTCTGATTCAACCTAAGTCAAAATTTATTCCCTGTACAAGACTGACATGGGCAAAATGGTCACAAACAAAATCGGTAAAAATTATGGACATGTCTCACATCCCCATAAGCAACATATCAAAAGATGAGAATGATCTAACCCTCGGGGAATAAAATAAAAATATTTGACGATCTTCCGATACGTAAAATGCGGGCTGTTACAAGTGTCGTACTCTCATATTTCTCATTAAGTGCGCGAATCTGCGGTGATGTTGCGGGAGCTTCGGAGTCCACATGAGGAAGGGTATCGGTTTTAGCTTGGATATATGCCGGCTGAGGTTGTTGAGATGTTCCAGCTTCGGCTGCGGTGAAAGAGCCGATCATTGCATTCTTTGGTCGCTTTACCATCCGAAGCGGACTTAGCGGCAGGTAAAAGAAAGAACCTAAAGTACGTCAGAGTCAAGATGGTGATGTGCAACAAAGAAGCGAATCTGAGTTCTCTCAATGAAAGCACCAGAATGTTGACGGCAAAATATGTTGTAAACACCCAAGATTCTTAATTACTTAAGAATTATAGTTTCGCATGGAAAAGCAAGTGCGGAAAGCAGTAAATATCACAAGAGATTTATAGTGGTTCGATCCCATGAGGGGCCTACGTCCACTTTGGAAGAGTCGCTGGAATGTTATTGACAACAAAGAGTTACAAGCCTTAGACTATCACATGACATCCTTTTACATCATTTCTAAGTAATATGAGGTCATAATTATCATATATAAATATAGGAAAAATACACTTTTGTCATTCTTCTTCCTCAAAGCATGGATGCCACTAAAGAGGTCACTTGGAGCTCTCAAGAGATGTAAAATCAATTAAATTCCAACCTCTTTGAAGTGTGAGCTTGGGGTATTTACAGTAGAGTGGTTAGGTGAGAGTAGGTAGGAGTAGGAGACCACATCAGGAATCTCAGATCCTGTGGTGCAAGTTATCAAAAACTCGGACCCCCTAGCTTCTCCCCGGAAACTTGTACCTCTCAGTGGGGTACGAATTTCATACCCCCATGGGGTATGAAACTCGTACCCCGTAGGGTACGAATTTCATCCCCCAAGGGGTACAAAACTGGTACCCCGATTGGTACGAGGGATTTTGGAATGAGTTGAGGTTAGTGAGACCCGAGGCTTTCTAGAGTTCGGGGCATTGGTTTGACGATATTTTGAGGAGTGTGAGGTTCCTGTCTGCGTGGCCCCTTCTTGGCTCATTTTCTTAGCACCTTGGCGACATTCACGGCTTTAACATCACGCGATACGTTGAGTCGAGTGTGTCTTGCGTACTTTTGGGAACCGGACCAAAAGGCCGGTTAACAGTATCCCTTAGGGGACACAAAAGACTCGTATTATGTAACGACCCGGAATTTTCGACCAATTGAATTGGATATATAAATTGGGTTTAAATATTATATTTAAAATATTAACGGATCTTAATATCGAATTCGTTATTTAACGACGACTGAACATTATATTTATAATATAATTAAAACGAGCTCGTAACATCGCGGTAGTTCGTAATTTACGATTTAAACTTCAATTGAATATACATAATCCGTTTTAAGTTGGAATTCTGTGAAACAAGAAATGTTAGGATCATATTGATTATAATTTTCTAACGAAAGAGAAAAATCGAGATTTCAGCTAATATATTGTAACTTATGTCCAAATCAAAATTTAAAATAATAGCTATGGATTTCGATTATAAAAGGATTTATTTATGAATTTGAATATCATTTAACATGAAAATATTTAGGTTGAGTTATCATTCTGAATCTAAAGTTGTATATCATTTTATTTAGATGTTTATGACAATAATGATTATTTTTATTTAATTTAATTATTTTGTAATTTATTTATATTTTTATGGTATTCTATAAGCTTTATAAATAGAAGTTTTCAAAAACAATCTTTGTTTTTTGGCAAAACAAATTTTATTGGAATGCGTACGACTAGTTATTGATAAATTTCTAGTTTAGAGCCTAACAGGGTTGTTTTATTGGTAGACGAAATTTAAAAGTGAACCGATAAATAATTTGAAATGGAATAACATCGTTTTTGCAAACGGAATCGGATTTTAGCGAAATTAGTTTCAGTAGAACTAGAACGTCAAGACGTGGCAGTACGTCCGTTTTTATTACGTTTGAAGTTCATAGATTTTGGTACGAATTTTAGAGTGTTCAACGTAAAATGAGGAAGAATAAAATTTACCATAAAAACTAAGGAGGCTTCCATCCTAAGAAATGTAATCATAGCCTAACCTATACTGTTATTTCCCCCTAAAGCTGAGAAAGAGCTCACGTAAGGCCTAGGCAGGTACCATCACTAAGCTGTCAACAGACATTATGGGAAAAGGCTAGGCCACCACCAAGTAAGATTAGACCATTCTTACTTAGTCGAGGGTATGGATATGCATAAAAGGGAAGGTTTCCCACTTAGAAAGAAAAAGGGATAACCTATAGGACGATAGGAAGGAACATGTATTTAATTTCTTCACACTACCGTGATGAGCAAGGAAAGACTTTGGTACGAAAAGGAGAAATTTCCTAGCATGCTTACATAAGCTTGGAAGGAAGTACGACGAGACTCTGAGGACTGTAGGAACACCAAAGTCAAGCTAATACACCACTACCTCCTTAAGACTTCTTTAGATTGGATTAAAGCTGAGCTACCCTATTTTTACACTACACATATGCACATGCCTTAGCTGCTCCGTGCGTGTACTCAGTAGCGAGTTTTCAATGCAAAATATACAAATTCTTACCTAAGGAGATCACACGACAAGCATTTTCACATCAACAAGGCAGGCACATGCAAGTTTGTACACAAAACGCACACAGTGATCCCATCATCTACACACTGAAGTTCCAAATTAAGTTGAATAGCTACTCTACGAGCCTACGCCTTGTCAACAAAAATCACCCATCACCGAAACGAAAACTCATCCTTGAAGTGATAAAAATACACAGCTAGCTACAAATCTAAACCGTGCCTACCAATCTTTGAACCGTGCTTGCCAAGGTTCTTCACTCTATATATACAGTCTCGCGATTACCAAGAATCAAACCAGCAGTAAACTGAAAATGAAAAAAGAGAAATCAACTTTGAAAAAATCATTCCAACCCATACACTCCACAGAAAAATACAAAATATATGTATATAAATTCGAAATCATAACTTTTCGATCGAGTGGTGGTTTTAATTGGTTTGATCACCCTTTTGGGTTCGCTGTGAGGTATACAGAGTCACCAACGTTTTGAGATGGTAGGAGATTTAAGTCTTAATGCATGAATTGAGCATCATATTTGAGTTCGGGGTGGAGAATGGAAATGGAATAAAAATTTTGGTGAGTATTGGAGAAAATAAATGTCGGACTGCGGAGGGGCTATTGGCCGTCAAAGCGAGCAGCACTTCATCAGAGGTGGACGTCGTGAGCTTGGAAAGACCGACATTGGGAGGAGAGTCGTTCAGAGAACAGTGTGTGGTAGTTCCAGAAGAAATGTGAGGTATCCTATATTTCCATACACAGTTTGCGCACACAGAAGAAACGAGAGCGAGCATCAGATATTTAAAGAAGAAAAGGATCACTGTAGCGACGGGTAACGGTGTAGAAGACATGGGCTTTGGAGATGTTGGGCTTAGGCCTGTTTCATAAAAACAATAAAAAGGAAATGGGAAGTAAAATAGGCAAAAAAGGGAATGGGAAGTTGAACCGACGAAGGAATATATGAAGGAACGAGAGTGCGGATTTTGGCTTCAATGAAGAACACAAAGATCCAATGTGGACGGATCGGATGGCAGAAAAATGAAGCAGGTGAGATAATTTAAAAGAAAGAAAAGAAAAAAAGGTAAACGATTAGAAAAGAACGCATGGGATAGAAATACATTGCATGGGAAGAATTAGCATGCGTGTGAAGCAACACTGCAGGTTTCAAGAATATCATGGGGATAGCTATTGCAGCGAAACTGGTGTGTAGATTTATGGACAGTGAGAAATTAGGTAAGACCCAAGTTTTAATAATATAAGCTTAGTTTTTAATTTAAAATATATGCACACAAACTTTAAATTATAATAACTCGTTCGTTCGTGAACAGTTTGAGGTGTCGTTGGACTCGTTGAAACCATACCGTCAAAAGCAACGCAATAGAACTGGTTTGGATCATTTTGGAGCTCGTCAGGATTTATCACAAAATAAAACGGTTGATCGAATTATTCGACTATAAAACCAAGGTGAGTTTAACTCACTCAGTTATCCCATTTATAATTTTTATAAATTGGGTTTATTGTTTGTGTGCTATGTTTGCTAGTTATTGGTTGATTTGATGATTGTTTGGTTATTTGCTATATTGTTTAAATTAAACGATTGTTTAATTTAAATGAAATCTTTATTTTTAACGATTAATTCCAATTGAGGTAACTTACCTCGTTGGTTGCGTTTATAATAATATAAACGTTTTTTAATTAAATTGGATGCTTGAATGATTATTATTAGTTGACCGCTATAAATTAAATTGATTATTTATCTGCATATGATCATTATATGAACTGTTTAACCCATGTGATTGGATTATTGATTTGATTACCGATTGTTGAATTAAAATTCGACGTTGTTATGATATTAACCAATGAGTGATATTGGTTGGGAAATTTATAGCAGATGTCCAAGATACAAACTATTGTATAAAAATTGATTTACCGCAAGGTGAATCGATAGAAATGAAGTTATGAAATTTATTTTATAACTAAATATAGATTTTTAAATATATTATATTAAATAATGTTTATAAAAAAAGAAATAAACCAACCACACACACACACACACACACACACACATATATATATATATATATATATATCGATTGTTTTAACTACCAGTCATCATTTTTGTACCGAAATCTCCCGTGTGTAAAGCACGTGCCTCGTCTTAATTATCAAATGATGATTTATAAAGCTAACTCTTACATTGCAAGAATTGCTAAGCAAGTGAGCAAGAATTAATGTAATGATTTATAACTGAAATTAATTATTTTTAAGTAACAATTAAAATGGAATTATATTGAATCGATTTTTATTTATTTAATAATAACCGAAGTAAAATGAGATTATTTAAATTAAGTATTACTAATTTATTTAAATCAAAAGGCTAATTAGAATTGATTAATGTGCTAATCATGTTTCTGAATTGACCAAGTCAACTGTTGTAACTGAAACATATTTTTAAATTAAATTAGTTTGTGTCGATTAATTTAATGAAATAATTTAGTGAATAATGTTTAACTTAATAAGAATTAAAAAAAGGAAATTGGATATTTATCCCAGTTAATGATAAAGTGAATTAATAATAATTTAAAGGAGTTTCTTCTTAAATGAACTTTATTTAAGTAGTCGAAGTTAGTAATGAAAAATATTGAATTTTAAAGGAAATTTGTGGACGGTTTTATATTTAAACCGAATTTGGGAAATTAAGAGATTTTAAGCAAATAGGTAAGCTTAAAATATATGATACTTAATGTTTGAATTAGGTAAGGTAAATTGAAATGAAAAAGGGTTTTATATTAAACCAGAATTGTATAAAAGAGTTTATGGAAAGAGATGGGAAGTTAAAGCGTTAATTTTAAATTAATGGTACTTAATAATGGTATTAAGTGAAATGGGTGGGATTTAAAATAAGATTTCCCAGAATGGATGATTGAAAGGTTTAGAAAAGAGTTTTTATAATTAAATTTGGTAAACGATCGAGAAATGGGATTCGTAATAAAACCCAGATAATGAAACAAATAATTTAAAGACGTTAAAGTTTAAAAGTTGATGTTTTGTTAATCATTTACTAAATCAATCAATTCAGTAATAATAATATATTCAAAACGGAGATTTCAAAAGTAAGAAGGTTTATAAAACTATATGTTAAATAATGAAATGGTAATAGTTGATATTAGAATGAATATGGGTTATTGAATTACAATTCATATTTATCTTAAGATAAGAATGTTGTTGATCAAGGTTTGAGAGGTAATTAAAATACCCCAACTTGAACGACCTCAGGATTATCGAAGGACGATATGAATTGTAATGGTAAAGATGTTAGAAGAGATTTATTTTGAGAAACAACAATGCAACATTATTTGAAGTATTTGAGGAAACATATATTGATATTCCCAATGTAACGAAAATGAAATGGGTTAGAGAATATGAAATGATATTTTCATAATCAAAGTAATAAAAGGAGTTATGAAATACAACAATATTTTCAAAGTAAGGAGAGGGGATTTGGAATGAGTTTACTCTGAAAAGGGAAGTGGCGATTATGGTGTTCACATAACGTAATGAAAGGTATATCGTAATAAGTTGAGTCAAGTTCCCAGTTATTGATAACAAATAATGTTATAGCAAATGGTTTGAAATGAGAGTTAACGGGGAATTGGATATGATTTAAAGATATGTTTGCTAAGTATATTAAATGAAATGATTTGAGAATATAAATATACGAGAACTAATATATTATTTTTGGTATTTCACTTGACATATTATTTAAAAAAAGGACAAGTGATGTTGTATACCAAACCAATGGATATATTTTATTTTTATGGTTGTTTATTTTGATAGTTAAATAACCGACTATCAAAATCATGCCCAATGCGTTGTTGGTACGAAAAGACCGGGATCGAATTTATATTCGGAAATCATTCTGAACCAACAAATACGTGAAAGATGCTGATGGAAGATGGAGCAATTGAAGACCGTAAATCTTCATGAGCGGAAGAATTGTTGTTAAATATCTCTGGCTAATCCCTGGAGTTAACAATGATTCTGTCGTGATTGGAATCTACGAATTGCAAGGACTACTCGCTACTGATCTATAGGGTGATTCCTAGGATGTGGTAGGAGGGTGCCTTCGGTTTGTCCAGTCCCAGGACAACTTGTATGGACGGATGTCTGACAGAGTATTTCCAAAGGGATCATGTACGTTGATTTCTTCAAACGTATTTCTGTTGATGGCGGAGAAGGCCGTACACCTTCTCTTAGCTAAACCACAGAGTATTTGTGTAGACGTTAATTAGTGATATCCGGCAGATCTGACGATGTGGCATTCAAAGTAAATAGTGGCTACATGTTCTAAAGGTAAATTCTAACCTCAAGCCTCATCAACTGGGAAATGACAAAAATCGGGCAGCCAGTATGGCTATGTGAGTCGCTCCATTAGGATGTATAATCACCTATCTAGAAAAAATTCATTTCCATCTTTAATCTATTTCGATGCTGTCCCTTTTCGGGAAACGGTGGTTTGAGCCCAACCGTTGGTGATATACATTCGATACACTCAAGTGAAATGAGTGGTCGGTCATGTGTGGGCCGGGTTGCAAGACGTTCTTGTTGAACCCAGTGTATTCCCCTCTAGAGATACACTATCGGTAGGTGGTTCCATACCTTGTCATAATCGGTATCCAATCTCCAATAAGCGCTCGCGGTTTTAATTGTATACTATATATGTAGAGCATGAGATGCAAACGTTCTGCTAGATTCTATTTAGTTGTATTTAGACATTATTATAATATCAGAATAAGATATTGATTTCAAAATGTTTTGGGTTATCGTAAGGTAAAAACCATTCGTATTTATGTGTGGATTTGGTCTTACGATTATCCTTTCCTTTCAAAAAGATTTTCGAACTTTAAAATCAAGTTGGATGATATTATAAACTTAGCGAGTTTTTCTCACTCTGGTTCACCAGACTGACCGGGTATTTGAAATGCTCGGGTTAGACTGGGTTGTACAGGTTCAGGTTATCGAATGTTGTGAAGTCCAAAGACGAGATGAAGGAGTTCCGACGTATGATATATACCGTTATTTCTCCGCTGTGTGTTATATATATAAGAACAGGATATTATAACTGTCCAAGTGTATTGATGTACTCTGATGTTGTAAGTATTATTTCAAGCTCTCAATGAAAGTTATTTCTATATTATATTTTGTTCCGCTACGATATGAGACTCTAATTCTATGTGTATTGGTTCTTCTTATTCTTTTATTCTAATATTTCTTTCTTTCTTATCCCACCCTCTAATTTCTTTCTAATAACGTTCTGGTGTTTTCGATGCTTAAATGTTCGACATAGTGTTTCGTGTAGATTTTCGGGGTCGAAAATCCATGTTCGTTACATATCATCTAGGGATATGAGATAACTCATATCCATTCAGGGATATGTTATTTCGTATCCCTTAGGGATATGAAATAATTCGTATCCCCCCGGGGACACTTTATTTCGTATCCTCTAGGGGGATACGTAATTACCAGTTCGCCAAAGAGGGGAGTCGAATTCTGGATGTGGTCTTCAAGGATACAAAATCCTGCTGTGTGGTCCCCAAATACTACATACTCCCACCTAACCCTTCAATTATAAATACCCCAAGCTGGGCCTTTAAGAGGGCTAGATTTGTTGATTTGACATCTCTTAGAGCTCCAAGAACTCATTAAAGGCGGCCTAGTTTTAAGGAAGAAGAAGCTCAAACTACTTTCTCCCAAGATTCTACATATGTCAAATATGACTCAAAAATATGAACGCCTAAATGGAATTCAATGCTTGTAATTGAGTTGTGTGAATAAAATATCAGTGAAATCCTTCAAAGTGGGCGTAGGCCCCTCATGGACCGAACCACTATAAATCCACTGTGTTATTTACTGCTTTCTACACTTAATTTCCTTATGCGAAACATAATTCTCTAGTAACAGAGAATCTTTGGGTGTTATGACATTTTTTGCCATCAACAGAAACATACAATGATCAACAGCACATTAACCGTCCATCTAGCAATTTTGGTCACACGAGGTGACATCTCAACGCGATATTCGATTAAAAAAAATTAAAAACAAAAATCATGAAGGTGCAACTGGAAAATGACCAGTAGAGCCTTGGATGTTTATTTAATCAACACCCCATTTCTGGACGCTGATTAAATCAACGTCCGGCCGTAAGACGCTGACTTAAACAACACCTTATGGCTAGGCGCTGATTTAATCAACATCCACTCAAGGACGATGACTAAATCAGCGCCAGGCTATTGGCTCCGACATTCAATATTCAACTGTAATATTACGAATCGTAATATGGACATGCTCTTAGTTGAGCACTAGCCATTCTTTTCCCCAGAAATAAGTTTGCATTTCTCTCTCCCTATATCAAACTGATGAACTTCTTGAGTATAATTAATGTTACATAGGTCTACATGCTTCCAATCTTACACTTTCAGTTGATAGTCCACTCCAATACATTGTTCCAAACAGTATCGGGTCTGCCAATCTTTCCCATCAGAACTTCTCGTAGATCGAAGACATCAGGGAAGTTAAAAAAACAAGGATTTTTTTTCATTTGGCTTCGTTTTGAAAATTTATTACGCAAATGTCCTGGTTTTGAAAATAATTACGAAGTTTATAGTCCTGTTTTGGCCAACTCAGCGAGTTGGCCATAATACACTTGCGAAATTTCAAATCGCATTAGTATAATTTTTTTTATATTGTCGTCATCTGAAATGGCGTCAGACAAAAATAATTAATATTTGCATTGACGCAATTTGAAAACGAGCTAGTGCAAAAGATTTTATACTAGCGCAATTTCAAATTGCGCCAGTGTATGTTGGTCAACTCAGCGTTGAATTGGCCAAAACCGAGCTATAAACGTAATTATTTTTGAAACCGGACTATTTGCGTAATAAAATTTCAAATTGATACCAAAAATAGAAATAAAAATCCAAAAAATAAATGTAAAACATCCTCATCCTCTGGAAGATAGAATCTGCATGTACCATCAGTATGCATCCCTCTACTTAAAAGTTTGGCTTTGATATTTAAGGCATTATTATGCATTACTTTCAATTACATACATACATACATATATATATATATATATATATATATATATATATATATATATATGAGGAGCGTTAAATGGCACTCCATTTGCATCCGAGTTATATTCACTCGTTTATATTAGAATAAGACAGTGGAGGGAGAGAGAAAACAGATGTCTGTTGAAAAATAGAGGGTCAAAGGGGTGCTAACACAGTTTAAAGTGCTACTGAATGCTCGATATATATATATATGAGCATTCTGGGGTGTCCTTGTTTTGTAGCACCGCACCCCTACCCGTTCGTGAGCTACACCAATTCAAATCCAATAGGAATATGTAGATGTTCAATTCATACACATATAATCATGTATCCAAATTTGAGCTCATTCTGGCATTCATAACATTTTCAAAATTTTAACTTAATTATTCACCATTTATACGTTTATTTGAACTGTTAAAATTAAACATCAAATATATTATTCTACGAATGTCGGAACGAGCTTAAATCTTGGATAGATGATAATATATATGTAGATTGAACATCTACAAGTTTTTGTTGGATTTGGATCGCCGTACCTCACAGACGGATAGGGGTGCTGCAAACAGGGGTGCCCTGGATCGCTCCTTATTTATATATATATATATATATATATATATATATATATATATATATATATATATATATATATATGAGGTGGGTTCCGCTACACCTCTTATATTGCACGTGAACTCTCCCCCTTAATCTCTACTACTCATTTCCCCACTCATTCTCTCTCTTTCCATTTCAATATTATTTGTTAGTGGGAAGAGAGAGAATGAGTGGTTACATATATATATATATATATATATATATATATATATATATATGAGGTGGGTTCCGTTACACCTTTTATATTGCACGTGAACTCTCCTCCTTAATCTCCACTACTCATTTCCCCACTCATTCTCTCTCTTCCCATTTCAATATTATTTGTTAGTGGGAAGAGAGAGAATGAGTGGTGGAGATTAAGAGGGAGAGTTCACGTGCAATATAAGAGGTGCAGCGGAACCCTTATATACACACACACACACACACACACACACACACACACACACACACATATATATATATATATATATATATATATATATATATATATATATATATATATGAGGAGCGATCTAGGGCACCCCTGTTTGCAGCACTCCGTCCGTGAAGTACGACGATCCATATCAAACGAGAATTTGTAGATGTTCAATCCACATATATTTAAGGACCTATCAAAAATTTGAGTTCGTTCCGACATTCGTACAATAATATATTTGATGTTTAAATTTAACGGTTTGAATAAATGTCTGAACGGTGAATAATTGAGCTAAGATTTTGAATATGCTATGGATGTCGGAACAAACTCAAATTTTGGATAGATCCTTAAATATATGTGGATTGGACATCTACAAATTCTCGTCCGATTTGCATCGTCGTAGCTCACGGACGGCTAGGGGTGCCCTGAAACGCTCTTATATGTATGTATGTATGTATATATATATATATATATATATATATATATATATATATATATATATATATATATATGTGTGTGTGTGTGTGTGTGTGTGTGTGTATGTCTATATATACGCGCGCGCACACACACATATACATATAGTTATTTCCAACACTTCTACTCATTCGTGAGCTACACCAATCCAAATCAAATAATAATTTGTTGATGTTTAACACATGTACATTATCATGTATTCAAAATAACTCGTTTCGAAAATGGTTTTGTGATGATTTTGTCCAATGTCTTTTCCTTTGCTTGAATTAGAAATACGTTAGCATTGCTATTGTTGACTTTAGTTCCTTATTGTACATGAATAATCATAAGCTTAATATCATCTTTGATTTTTTTACTTCTTGGAATCGTTGCTGCTTTCATAATTGTTTACAAAATCCCATATAAAATAATGTTCTATTCCCCATGTTTACCAAGCATGCAAGTGTTTTATGTTTATGTATTTATTACGGTTTTGCTATTATTTCCTAAGTCAGTGTTAGAAAGATTTATTCCTGTTGAATTGTTTAATAATTTTAGAGCTAATTCTATGCACCTAGCACGCATGCTACTTGTGAGTAAGTAAAATAAAAGAAATGATCATTTTCGAATTTCTTGTACATTTCGTAGTTATGAATACATTTTAACTATATTAATCAAAATTAACTAAAACAAAATGATAATAATCATTATTCATAACAAAACAGTTGCAATACTCAGTTTAAATGCTTCTCCTGTGACAAGAGAATGCATTTTTCCTTCACCAAAAACTCTCATTCGTGCTTTTCCAACGCTCATTTTGTTAAACTTTCGAACAACAAACTATAACCACATAAGAATATGCGTGGTACAAACATAAATTATATGTTACTCCTTTTATCTTCCTGTAATCGCATTTTTCTCCTTAATAAACTGTGACCCATGCTGCGTAACTTGCTGCCTTCAATTCATGGGCAAAAGCTTCACTTCTTTTTTCATAATGAAGGCGTTTGTCTTAAGCATTGGTCTTGTCTGCACGTTTGAGCTAAAAACCTGAAGAATCATTCATCCTCCATCGCGTTCGTTAGAAGAACTCGCCTTTAGGCAAATTTCTTCATCACTAGTTCCTGTATGATTAACAGAACTGTAATACAGCTTCACCACATAAAAAAGATCCATCCAATCCGCACGGCATCACCATGTTCATCGATATTTAATTTGAAAAACGCAAATTTTTGATACAATCGCAAACTTTCAAAATTACCATAAATATGTTTATCCTATAAGTTACTTAAAAATAAAATCTAACCATTAACACTGTATCTACAAATTAATTCAAAATGTATTTCTATAAATATTAATAAATTTTAGTTTCACTTAAAAAATTAATTTAGTAAACATTCTTTTTTATAAGTTAATAACGCAAAAACAAAAAGCAATAAATGATTCGATACTGCAGTTACGAATCCGAAATAAAAATTCAAAGTACAAATGATTTCAATGCAAAAATATAACTAAAAATTTATGCAAATCATATTCTCCTCAATGTGTTAAACCTATATAGTTTCTAGAAGTACAACTCATACGCCAATGCATATGCTATAATGCCGTAACAGTTGCTAATTAATAATAAAGATTTCTTTTGAAGAGATGTTGCCCCAAATAAAAGCAAGTTAAACCACAAAATCTCCACCAGCCGAAATTACATGCGCTTCGCATCAGATAACCCTAAAAATTTTCAATCATTTAACAAAGTAGCAAAAATAATAGGCTAGTACCTCACAAGCTGCAGTCTGTGAGATTGAATTGCATATATAAAAGTTACAACATATGATTTATTTAGATATGTTTATCTGCTTATCACTGTAGTAGATATATACAACGCAGAACAACATCACGGGAACTCATAAGCATATGTCTAAAAGTATTGTGAGTTCTTATGGCTTGTAGTTCTTGGTTTTTCCTTTCACATCGTCCAGACTAGCATTTCCATATCTGCGAAAAACCTTCAACCACGACTTCTTAATGCACATCTTCATATATCAATACCTGAAATTCACAAGGTTTAATGTCAATACTGAAAAACATCAAATAAAAGTAACCAATTTTTGTGTGTGTGCAGGAAAAGGGGGAAGGAGGGGATGTGTGTGTTCCAGAGGTTAAATATCATATTCCAATTCATAGGAAAGAAATAAAACAGTGCAACGTTTGTAAGACCAATGGACATGGATCTACAAAATTGTGCAGGGGAATGATAAGAAGAATATATTAACTATTGGGAGGTTGCAAGTTCATATTAATTGTTGAAAATATTCGTATTAACCATAACTAAAAATGTATTTTTGGAAGGAGTCAACAAAATTCAAAATGATTTGGTTTTTCACATTGATGATCTACAGCTATCGAATAGAAAATATTCACAAAAATTCGCTTACATTCAGCACAAAAAGAAGAAAAGAATAATAGATGTTTAAAGGATGAGAGATCTAGCGATTCTTACGCGCACTCACGTGTGTACGTATACACATACACACATTTATATATACAATATACAGACATAACGGCACTCTCTACACATCCGCGTGTACACAAGGACCAACTATACCCCATGTTTGCCTTTCTTACGGTTCTTGGTATTAAAATGTTCCAAATCAAATAAAACTTTAGCAATGTTCGATCTACACTAGGAACATCATTTGCACAATAAATGAGACCATTTTGAAGCTGATTGCTTTTTTAAAAAATGAGTTTAACATTAACTGCTGTGTTTTAATATTCGATTTGAAATATTATTTCGAAACATATGAGATTATGCAAACAAATCAAAATTGTGAAGATGATCTTTAGTTGTCTACAAACTCAATAAATTATCAAGGTATAGGACCAAGGTTCCAATTTCTTCCTCATCCACACATAATTATTATACATATCATATGATTTTGAACATGCTAGTTGAGGCCAATGACCAATGAAATCTGATCTAACTAGATACACAATCTAGAAACATATAATTATCGATGATATAAATCTAAAATTTTGACCCGAACAAGTCTAATTAACACCAATAGGATCTGATCTCAGACATTTTGACATTTCAGAGATATATCACTATCTAGTAAAGAACATCTCTCAGTAGAAGTTATACATCGTAGATTCATACATACACATCATATGTAGACGTACACACATACATACATGGGAGGGAAATATATATATATATATATGTGTGTGTGTGTGTGTGTGTGTATGTGTGTATATATATATATATATATATATATATATGTGTGTGTGTGTGTGTGTGTGTGTGTATATGTGTGTGTATGTATATATATATATATATATATATATATATATATATGTGTGTGTGTGTGTGTGTGTGTGTGTATATATATATATATATATATCCCTTTCAGAAAAAAGAATCCTTCTCAAATTGCCCCTCCATCTTTTTGTGTAGAAAATTTCCAGATCAACTTGAACTTCTTTACATATGTCAAGTTCATTAGCTGGATTATCTATGCAAAATCTGAAATGGATTCAAAGTTTTAATCCCCCTAAAATTATGTGTTAAAATAAATCATTACAATAATGACATATCCTACGGATGATCTTGCTAATGATCGCAACATGGGAACAAAAATTCAATTTGATTTGTTAAATATTTGTGGCACAAAAGACGGCTAGGGATCTAAGGATATAAACAAGAGAATGATCTTGATCGCACCTCATATGTGTGTACAGAGAGAGGTGGGATTCATAAACCCTTTATGTAGTTCCCCTTCATCTTTTATGTAAAACTTTTTCGAAATGAAAAAAGGGACGTACATATAATCTATACTAGTTACCAGGATCATCTACACACAAAAATTAGATCGTTTTGACTTTTGAAACGTCCAACTCATACACAAATAAAGAGTGTGCATGTGTGTGCACACGCATGCATGCATACACATGCATTTAGGGTAGGAAAAATAGGCTCAATGACATATCCCTTTTGAGGGCACTTATTTAGCACTTCTATGCTATTTTGGGCTACAATATCCTAAATTCCACAAAAAAATGTGTCTATGTTCATATTAGTCACATCCAAACAAAATTGAGCTTATTTGAATATATCTAACACAGAACATATAATGTTTAAAATTAATTATTAAAATAATTGTTTTAAAGGTGAACCTTTGACTTCCAATACTGAAGAGGCTAGAAGTCTCAAATGATCTCATATTTTTGTTAAGATCATAATCATATCTTAAATTATAGAAATTGGAAGTGTAGCTCAAAGATATAACAGGCATACCAAAAGGGACGCTACACAGAGGGGTATATCACTGAACCTTTTCATGCATATACACACAGAGAGGAGGGATCCACTACACATCACTTATTTATGCTGCCCTGTGATTTTTAGAGCTATACAACTCAAAATCAAACAAAATTTTACAATATCCTATCAAACTATGAATATCACGTCGAACAAAAATGAGACCATTTCAAAACTTACAGCATGTCTAACATGTTAGACTATGCATTAACCACTGAATTTAACTTCCAGTTTCAATTATTATGTTCAAAAATATTAAAAAAATATCCAATAATTATTATATTTCTGAGGATGTGTTGCATATAAAAACATACCCCAAAACTTTTGGTTTCGTATAGAATTGTTTAACTCAACAAATTATCAAAGATGCGGCGTAAAATCTGCAAAAGACGCAGGTGATCCATCACACACAGGGGTATATATGTATATATTCATTTCCCCTCTCCTGCCCTTTCGTGTGAAATTTATTGAAACAAGAAAAAAATATTGGGAGATATGATCTATTTATCATCGAGATCAACAGAAAATTGGATCAATTTTTTTTTTTTTTATTATTACAAGGAAAATGAGTGATCCTCATTCCTCACAAGGAGGAGAGTACTCAAATAATCATTTTAAAACTTTTAACTCCCTCAAAAATCACATTTATAATGGAATGCATTATAATAGACGATTGGTATACATTTACAAACGATAGTTAAATCACTAAACAATTGGCATTTGTGATTTCAAGTTCTGATACGAAAGGTTAATCCTATATTCTGATATCTAGCCATACCAAGGTGTTTTTTTTTTTCTTTTTTCTTTTTAGTTCTTAAATTTAATTTAGAGAGTCAAGATTGGTTGCAATTGTTTTTTAAGATAAAAAAAACTTTTGAAGCTTTGATCACTACGAATTGTTCTAAGAAACTTCAAGTTTGTAACTTCCATTTCACCGTTAACTGCGACTTTACATATTAATGCGGAATGATGCTATACATACACCCTAGCATCAACTCCTTTTTACCCAAGTAAAAAGAAAAGGAAACAAAACCAGGTACATGCTTCATTTTTCCCTGTTTTTGTTTGTAGTTAACTATCAACCGGTCGGCGATGGTTGATCGAAACAGGGTAATATAAATGGCCATTTTTATTGGAGGCATGAACTCCTCTAAGAATCGCATTCTTGGAGTCCAGGTTTGAAAATCGCAATCTAGTCATTTCAAGAAGCGTCGGTGGAGTATGCAACTGTGGAGAGAGTAATCAACGGTTTAATAAGAAGTGTGTAGCGTCTTGAGCGATGGATGGTGAGGGCACGATTAACGGTAGTAAATTAGGGTTTTAGAGGGAAATAAAATTTAATTGGTGGGTAGTATGAAATACCAAACGAGTAATATTTAGCACGCAATGACATCTGACCGAGTAAAATGAAGGCTGGGTAAAAAGAAGTTGGGGGTGTTTATATAGCACTTCTCTGAATGCATGCTCTTTAATCTTTATGTTATATTTCATATTGCATCCCCCATTACACATGTGATATATTAATTGAGAATCGTTCCGTCTATGATACTAACAGTTGATGATAAAACAATATAATATTTTGCTGCAAGATATTATTAATATATTTTAAGATGAAAACTTGCAATTACAATATTGAATATTCTAAGCTTTGTTCAAGCTCCATTCAAACTCAATTCACATCCACAACATCTAGTGGCCCGCTCAATCTTAGCCCACATAGAGCACCTAGAATTAGCACATTTTAGATCAATCAACGTTTAGCTCCCTTGCTTTTCATAAGATAACCATGAAAAACAAAACATGTGTCTAATAGAAATAAAACGAAATAGAAATAGAAGGATGAACGTGACTTTTGTTTGATTTGTTAGGAATTGAGATGATGGATTTGATAACAACATTTTTAACTATTATTATCAAATATATGTTAACATTTTTGTTTCTATATATATATACATATATATATATATATAAATATATATATAAATTTACATATACATAAACATATATATTACATATATATAGGATATATATATATATATATATATATACGCAGGTGTTTATTATCAAAGACTATACGGTATAAAGACTTAAGACCAAAAATGAAGATATCAAGTTTGAAGGCTCATGGCTATCAAGATCAAGACTTCAAACTAAAAATAAGCATCTAGAATTTTTTGTTAAAACTTCATAATAACTAGGGGTGAGGAAATGGTTGGTTACGTTTAAAACCGATCAAAAATGTTGAAACCAAAATAACCATTCAAGAAACATAAACCGAACCAAACAAATCAATATTTTTTTAAACCAAAACCAACCGAACTGATAATATCTGGCTGGTTTATCTCAAAATGAAGTAGATCTAGTTTTTGATATAACATAAGTTTTAGACAACTAATTAAGTTCATATGATGCAAACATTTTGGAAAACAAACCCACCTAAAAATGTTAATATGTAATTAAAGAAAAATAATATTATTATGATAATATTATAAAGAATAGCATTATTGGTGGTAATTTTTTAACTTTAAAATAAAATTTTAAATTTGGTTTAATTGGTTGGTTCGATCTTCAAATATTAAAAACCAAAACCAATCAATAAACCAAAGTAATATACAAATAAAAACCAACCAATTAACTTACAAAACCAAACTAAACCGACCAAAATTCATTGGTTTGGTTGGTTTAATTTGTTTTAACCAAAAATGCTCACCCATAATAATAACACCGAAATCTTTATTCCGGTTTTCTTATGGGATGGAACACACTTCTCTCTTTGTTAAGGGAATGGAACCCAAAGTGGGATGGAACCCACAACCAACTCAAGTTTTGATGGGAACCGATGCTTGGCATGATGAAATACTCTCCAAGTAGGAACTAGCGAAACTATTTCAAAATTTCATTTATATATATTTTCTCAGAAAAGTTTTAGCCTTAAAACTGTACTTAGCTTTTGTTTTCAAAATATTTCAAATCACTTTCCATTTTCAAACTTAACAACTTGTTTTAAAACATCTCCTGTTCTTAAATTTATTAGAAAACATCTCTTGATTTTAGACTAACTTCCGATTTAAATATTTTAGTCTTAAATCTCAAAATTGTATACAATTTAATATCATTTTTATATATATTATAAACATTTGTTTATAAACTATATTCGTACTCTATTATACTATCTTACCATATATATAAAAATAGTTTGTTTAAACTTCAAAATTTCTTCAAGCTATTTATACATCATTTTCATTTCTTTACCAAAATCCAATAGGAATGTCGACATGGTGTCCGTTGACATCAAAAATTTGAATTTCAAAAAAGTGTCTATTCGTTCAACTCTCTTTGTGAATAGACAGGGTTGTTGTTTTCCAATAAATACCTAACTAGAAACGAATTTTCAACAACTTTTTCAATATTCTCGTTTCTCGTCCACAAATCCATACTCTCATATATTCATATTTTCAAATATTGTACCAAAACTCTACCGAATTCTTTAGTAAATCGAACTAGAACCTCCTCTTGTTTGATTCTATGCCCTCTATCAAAGATCAAAGTGCTATTCAGAGTTATAGGATCTCTGTGATACAAAGTATATCGAGTCTCCCTACTTAAGGCGTGGTTGTGCCTAGAAATCAACCGATGATCTTGAGTCCCGTAAATAAAGAATTTTTTCCCCGGACTCGAAGATAGGAGGGTACTTCAAATCCTTAGAAATTGAGGATTGCAATCTTGACATTGGTTTAATAAAAATCTGCACAAGGTATTGGTGCAGGCCTGGATGTATGGTAACTCCAAACCAGTATAAAAAACCGAGTGTGTTCTTTCTTTATACTGTTCTTATTTACTTTTTGCATCTGTAAATGATTCTGCAATTGTTCGGTGTTTGAGTTTTGCATTTGTTTGTGTTAAGTTTAATTTGGCTCATACAAGTCTTAAATGCCGTTAAACACTATTCACCCCCCCCCCCCCCTTTTCTAGTGTTAAATCAACCTTAAGGTCCTTAATCCGTATCTCCTTTCATGATTTTTCCCCCTTTCCCCATTTTTTTTATATGTCTATATTAAAAGAGAAAGATGAGACTAAAACGATTACGTAGCATGTAAATTCATTTTTGTTTGCCTGTTAGATGGACTGTTTAAAGTGAGTGCAGGACAAGAATATAAGTATTTTGAAGTTTGCACTTACTAAAAACAATGGAACAATAAGAGTTCTGTATTTTATTTTCGCAATGAAGTCTATATTCATATCATGTTTCTTTCATTGGTTTAATTAGGTGAAACTTTACAACAATTATGAATTTTCATTGTAAAGTATAAGATATCTGAAAACAGTAGCCAAGGTTCAAAATTCCGTCTTTCGTTTCTGATCCATTATAAATTTTGATTCTGTTTTCGAACGTTCTGTTACATTTGCGGTTTAGAAATTTCGGAGCTGCTCTCTATGTAACTAAGTTATAACCAATATAAAGTGATGTTATACTTGTAAATTAAAAACAAAATATAGGTAACCCAATATGGAAGAAGCCATTCCAAGCAAATTATTCATCACATATGCAAAGTCAGCCCAACCAAATTATCCACCCTTGCTAAATTTTTAAACCTAATAAGAAAGGCCTTACTTAAGCTATACTACAAACAACAAAAGATTCAGAACCCATTTTACCTGTTCGACCGCCAATATAAAGCGGACAAAACTAGGGTTAGGTTTAGAATGAAGAAGAAAGTGAATACGAAATTGGCTTATGTTGCTCAACTTTGAACCTAAGGCTAGAAATTGCTAAATTTAATTTGAATTTCACCTAGTTTGTTGCACCTTTTTCTTGACTGTTGTCCTTTAATGTTTTTTTCACTGCTTTGCTTCCTAGTCTTCCTCTTTTTACTTTCAGCTTTCATCATGACATATGAGACCATTTCCAATGTTGATGGCCGAAATAGGATTCTTAGGCATATTCCATTCTGTTACTGGTCGGATACGAAATGGCATGGTCCGAATGTCGGAGTTCCAGCTCGAATCTTGAACCTTGACAAATTTCAAAAGATTCAGAACCCGTCTTACGTGTTCAACCGCCAACATAAAATGGACAAAACTAGGGTTAGGTTTAGAATGAAGAAGAAAGTGAATATGAAATTGGCTTATGTTGCTCAACTTTGAACCTAAGGCTAGAAATTTTGCTAAATTTAATTTGAATTTCACCTAGTTTGCTGTACCTTTTTCTTGACTGTTGTCCTCTAATGTCTTTTTTATTTCTCTGCTTTGCTTCCTAGTCTTCCTCTTTTTATTTTCAGCTTTCATCATGGCATATGAGACCATTTTCAATGTTGATGGCCGAAATCGGATTCTTAGGCATATTTCGTACCGTTACTAGGACGGACACGAAACGACATGGGTCCGAATGTCGGAGTTCCAGCCTGAATCTTGAACCTTGACAGAAATGTTATCAACATTTATATAACTAACAAATTACCAATGAATTTTCAGACAAAAAGAAAGAAAATGAAGACTGAATTGACATTGAAATCGAGTAACCAAGGTGAATTCACTTAAGGTAACAAACTACTTTCCTCTGCAGGTGAGACATCAAAAAAATGATAGTTGTTTTTGATGTAGTATAAAGTAAGGTTCAAGATTTCGACTGAAAAACAGACAATTCAACCATGTCGATTCGAATCCGGCCAGTACCGGAACGGAATATTGCCCAAGTATCCAATTTCGGCCATCAACATTGAAAATGATCTCACATGCCATGCTGAAACTAAGAAGCAAAGCAGAGGAATAAATAAGATATTAGAGAACAACAGTCAAGACAAAGGTACAGCAAATTAGGTGAAATTTGAATTAAATTTAGCAATTCCTAACCTCGGGTTCAATGTCAAGCAACATAAATCAATTTCGTGTTGACTTTCTTTTTTCATTCTAAACCTAACCCTAGTTTTACCTGTTTTATATCGGCGGCAGAACACGCAAAATGGGTTCTGAATCTTCTGATGTATGTGGTATAGCTTAAACAAGGCCTTTTTCCTATTAAGTTTAATAGTTTAACAAGGGTGGATAATTTGCTTGGACTGACTTTGTATATATGGGCTGATAGAATAAGTGCGTACTACATGGGCTGATGAAATAAGTGTAAGTTGGTATGTACTGCATATGTAAGGGTGAATAATTTGCTTGGGCTGGCTTCTTGTGTATTGGGTTACATATATGTTTTTTTGTAACTTACAAGCATAACATCACTTTTATGTTGGTAATAACTTAGTTATTTAAAGAGCATTATCAGAATTTCTAAACCGGCAATATAACATAACGTCTGAAATTTTCAGGATCAAAATTTATAATGGACCGAAACAGAAAACGGAATCTTGAAAAGTTCATCAACCCCCCCCCCCCCCCCCCCTCGAATAAAACACACACACAAAAAGAAGGAAAATCTAAGCAAAAATTGTTTTAGAACTATTTCACACACGCACACAAGCTTTTTTGTAAATTAGAAGGAAAAATCTATGCCATTTTTCGTAAACTGTGAAAGTAAACATAATTTACATCATCTACCAAGCGCATAAGCTCACACTTGAGCTTGGTTTGGGTGAATAGCTTAATATGCAGTGGTACCTCTACTACTGAAAAGGCCTGAGACTTGGTCAACAAATCGAGCAACCAGAAAAGTCAAACACGATGACTCATAATTTTGTTTTCACATAAAGTGGGACATCCAGCCAGTTAATATAGATTAAAATTTAAATATCAAGTACGAAGGAAAGTAAACACATTTTATTAGGACTGTAAATTTCAATGATAAGTGAAACAAAATTAATTTGATCAGACTACATTTTATAAAGGGCGAATAAGTCCATGTTTTTGAAAGATGCAATATAAGAGGAGCAATGATTTGCACTTCTAGAGAAATCTGAATTATACCGATTTTCTTCATAGGTTGTCTCCAAACATTTGATGATGAGAAATAATTATATGGGCTTTGGTCAACAATGAATAATTATACGGCATTTGGTCAACAATAATCACGTTACTGATGTGCTAACTGAATTGCACTTTAGTAAATGATCCAAGTTTCACAGATTGTTTTTAATGATACCAACAGGGATCAACCTCAAACATTTGGGAACACTGGTGAATTATACTGATTTTCTTCATAGGTTATCTCCAAAAAATTGATGATGATAAATAATTATATGGACTTTGGTTAACTATGGAATAATAATATGGCATTTGGTCAACAATAATCATGTTACTGATGTGCTAACTGATTTGCACTTTAATAAATGATCCAAGTTTCACAGATTGTTTTTAATGATACCAACAATACTAAGAGGCTTCAACCCCAAACATTTTGGAAACATGGTGAAGTATCTTACAAACCTACTAGCAGTTTTCAACAAAATTTCACAACCTTTCTTTAAGTAATTGTTTATATTATTGAAACCAAATTGATTGTGTTCATATACAAAGTGCAAAACACAAGTTAACATGTTTCCACAACAAATTTCTAAAATTGACAAGTGAAAACAAAAGGCAGCTTCATCATTCATATAAAAAAATGTCTAGAAAACAAATAATTCATACTTTAACATTCAAATAACTGATTAATGATAGTAATGAAAAAACTTATTATACATGGAGAAAATCAATAGACAATTAAATAATTGTAATACAATTGCCTACTAATAAAATCACAAATGAAACAACACACCGGGAAAAAAGGTATCTGACACCATATTAGAAAAATTGTTTACTATGGGTTAATGTATCAAAAGAAGAGACATAGCACCGATTTCCACCAATGCCAATGACTGTTCAAAAAATGAAAACCTTACAATGAAATGATCACAGGGTTATATAATGGTGGAAGTTACTTCGGAATAAGAACACACAAAGGTACAAAAGCTTTGTGAAGCCTAGATGCGCAATATGGCGGATGGTGGAGGTAATGACACGAGGAGCACAAAGCAACGCATGGCGCACAATACAAGGCACACAACAGGCGTGACACATGAAGCACAGCAAGGCACAATACAGGATACTTAAAGTCCATCTTTTTGGAATACTTCGATTAAATCCGACAAATATTAAATAAATAAGTAAATGAATAAAACAAAGCCAATATAAAAGATGTTTCATTTAATAGAAGTCAATAACAATTTATAACATTCACACAAAAAAACCTCATCAAGCGTAAAGTTTTATGCAAAGAATTTTAAGTAAAAAGGTAAATCTTAAATGGAAAAAAAAATTGAGCACATAATTAGATAAAAGATTTTACCTTTTCCTTCCATTCACTAGGACGTAAAAGACGAATTAAAGGCGATCTAAATAGCACTACTATATTTAACATAATAATTTTGTATTCCTTAACAGAAACAAGAATGAAAACATGAACCAAGTGAAAAAACAAGGGAGAGGGTGGTTATTTTCGCCGTACTGCACATGCGCCAATCTGTCTTCCCATGTGTGTTATGCCAGAGGAAAAGGAGATGTTATTACCCTGTCACTGCATGCGGTTTGGCATTTTTTGTGCCACAGCTTTTAAAACACTAAGTAAAAGCATGGCGAACCCTGGTGAAGTCAATTTAACCATAACACAGCAAGTTTGAAAATACATTTGGACAGCAAAAATATAGATCAATTAAGAGAACCTATGACTAATATCGATGGTATTTTCTTTCCTTTCCATAGGATGCAGGTTCCAAAAAAATTCGCCCCTTTTAGCTTATAAGGAAGGTGAGATATGTTACTTATTTCCCTGGATCATGGAAGATTTGTAAGAATATACTTTTCAGAAGAAGAAAAATGGTATAGGGGAAACATTTTAGAGAACTAGGGAGAACAGTTGACATTTTATGATTGTGGCATTAACTAACGATATTGGAATATGCAAAAGACAAGTCAAAGAAAATGCACATACCATAAAAAAAAATGAAACTTAAGCATATGTGGTGCCGAAGCTTTGGAGTAATTTAACTTGGTATTACTGTTGGGGTGTGAGAAGCAGGTGTGTCGTTATCATTTGGTGCAGAATTAGCATTATTTGCAGATCTCTCATTATTTGGATGGGTATCAGAGGCCTCTTGTGTAGAATTACCAGTGGTTCTACTTTCTCTTATGTCAAGGCGATCCATCATTCTTGAAACAGTAGCGATTCCAGCACTAACCTCTCTTCTCACCTCAGAACCAATATCTGACACAGAAGTACTGCGTGAAAATAGCCTCTCCTTCCACCCTCTTGTGTTTTTAGCTATAGAATCCTTGTACCTTATCCAAGTCAAGTATATAAATACACAGTTTTAGCCTATAGAATCCTTGTACCTTATCCGAGTCAAAGTTAATAAATATATAGTTTTAGCTATAGAATCCTTGTGTATAAAGAAATAATCAACTCCTAAAAAACCTGATGTCATAGAAATGCATACCTCATGGAAACAGCATTCAGTCGGGATTTTAAAGAGTCGGAAAAGGACTGCAGATCTGAGGGTCCAGCCCTATCTTGACTAACTGGAGTACTTTGTCCAGCAGACAACCTGTTATGAACACGAAAGTGAATATATAACATGGGAGTTCAAATTGTAAAGAGACTTTGAAGTTAATAATTAAAATTTGATAATTCAGAGAGATTTCATGCAGTGAACTTTGGCACTATATTTTACTAGATATATCTCCTGTTTAATATGACAGGTCTGCTGGCACTACCAATTATAATTATAAATTGACAATTCAGAGGGAATTCATGCAGTGAATATCGGTACTATATTTTTACAGAAGTACCTCCTGTTTAATATGACAGGTCTGCTGGCACTACCAGCTTCTGAGTTAACTTGCCCTGGAGATTCTTGTTCAGTGGTTAGTCCCACAACATATGGTTCATTTTCACCATTTGGAGCAGAACTGATAGAATCTGTGTTTGGGTGCGTCGAAATAACCATAACCTGTGAGGGCCGCTGAGCTCCTGACCTACTTCGTTGTCCTTCTCTTCTAGCGATATGACGTGTTCTTCCCATTGCTGCAGCTGCTGCCAAATGTTGAATTATCCGTTCTTCAAGTTCACTATCTTGTAACTACAGAGATATGTTTATTATAAACTGAAATTATCAAGGGAAAAACATACTCTTGTCATACATCAAACAGTACTCACATGTGGTAGCTCAATATCACCTAATGCAGGGTGGTGAAAAATTGTAGGGTTTCGAATTTGATTGGACCTGATTTTTCTTTCATTTTCTATGCCTTCAAATAACTCTTGGCTATCATTATATGACAGATCATCATTGTTATTAGAAAGATCACATCATCAATCTCACTAATTAAGGAACATAACGAGAACAAACCTTGTGGGATCTTTCAAACTAATGGGTTGCCAACACATAGGACATTGAGAGCTCCTTTGGCACCTAAATCAAATGTTATCAATTAATTAAGGTAAACTAGAAGCATTTGATCTGTGCCCCTTGATTCTTGGGCTATATTTCACTTAAATGCATTATTTCTTCGCATTCTCTATTATTTTCCGCTATCGGTGTCCGCATTCAATGTCTCCACATTTCTAAAATTCACCGTAATAAAACAGTTACCAACTTTTGCACTTAAAGCCATTTGAATGGTTAAAATTATCAACTCTTCACCTATATCTTCCTTCGTCTTTTTTTGAAATTCAAAATTATCTTCTACTCAAGACAAACTTTTCAAATCCAGATTCGTACATCATTTGTTCACACAATTTTTGTAGGCATCTAACAAATCTGATATTTACAAAATCATTTTTTTCCGGGCAGAAGTAAATTATTTTTATTTTAAGGTTGACCAAGTAAATAAACCAAATCAGTTACTCATGTAACAAACATCAAACCATACAATAATAAGAACTTCAATCTACAACTCATTTGATTTAGTAAAAGTAACAAACTTAGTTCATGTCGCATCAGTGTATTAAAAAAAGGCATGTGAGGCACGCTTCAAGGAGAGACGCAAGCTAAAACACATTGAGATGCAAGTCAAAAGGCATTTACACTATAGGGTCATGCTTCAGATGGTTGAGACGGAGATAATGCACGCCTCAGGTCAGAAATACAATGAGGTTTAAGACTTTTAAGTAAAATTTCAATGATCTGCTTATTCAAAAACTCTATTACTCTATCTTTAGTCGCACATTCTACCTTCTAGTTTGAAGAGCTAAAAAAATGATCTTTTCTTTTTCTTAGTTTACTTATGCAAATGCAACTGGAATCAACTTCGATTTCATTATGGCATTCCAATTCGAAGTTTGGGATCGACTTTGATCTCTGGAATCGACTAATCGAACTTGATTGTGGGATCGAGCTCGATTCCAGTAGGTGGAATCGAGTTTGATTCCACTTACTGGAATTTATTAAGCAATTTTTTTCCCTTTTTAATAAAAAGTTGCTTACTAGAATGATATGGCGTTTTCCTTTCTGTTCCTTGTTCAACATTTGACATTTAATGTCATTTTATTTCAAACTCCATTGTATAAATCGCGGCTTTCTTTTACCCGAAACGGTTATGTTTCAATGTTTCGAGGCTTACACATCGCCTCACAGATCCCAAAACGCCTTGTGCACGCTTTCATCTTTCGAAACATCGGTTCAAATTCATAACAATATATGAAATTCAACAAAAAAATTTAATATATACTTAGGATCTAACCACCTTTTTCCAACAACAGCATTGTCATGTGCGAAACACATGACAATTTAGTCATTGTTTAGCAAATGTCATAAAGATCTAACATATAAGCTGAGAAAAATATTTAAAAACCAACCGTATATTTAGGTACAATGCGGTATAACTGAAGACAACAAGTAACCACCGATAGTGATATGTAGGTTAAATGAGTTGAATAACATTCACAAAATATCTACATACATCGTTGTATTTCATCATGTTAGAATTTGATATTAAGAGGAGAGATTTATAAATGTAAAACTAGAAGAGAACTACATTGTTATTACATTGTTATTCACTCCTGTTAAAAATATATAAAGAGATACAAGTACTTAAATAGACCTAAGACACAAACCATTAACTAATTACTTGACCTACAATTTAGGAAAGACCAATACTTACGCTGATTATTAGGCACATGATGATTGATCAATTAAAACATACCCAACTTCTAACACCCTCCCTTAAACTAGATGTGCTAACAACCAGTTTACAAAGCAATGAACTATATTTCTCAATTTCTTCATCGTCTTGCACAGAAGAACTCGATCAAAACTATCATCCCTATCTGTTTGGGCATGCTCAACTGTTCTATGTTGATTGGTACTTTAACCATCAACAGATACTTTTGGTTTCCTTTTAGGAATCCACTGACTTCTTCATTCAGGTCTTCCCTTGTATATGTCATCCTCCTCCAATAAGTGAGAACTGCGGCTCTTTTTCCTTACTTGTTGGATGACACAAAACCAAATCTTCTTCACTCAACCTACTTCGCATGTAAGCATGTCTATCTTCTCTTAGGCATATCATCAAACAGTTCTCGAGTGCTCTCAATAAATGTCCAACCCTATAACCAACGTTCTACATTTCATCGTCTTTATCTTCATCTCCACGTTGTTTTCACGTAAGGACTTCACTATAAGCACTTACTCCTTCACGGTTCCTTACATCCAACAAGTCTAAAGAATCATAACTCTTACAAATCAAACCTGCAAACCATAACAAACTTCTTTAGTCACCAACAAAGCAACTCCCACTCTACTTCCCTACTCAGCCAGCACACCCTCTCGCCTCTCGATTGGAAAAAAAGTTTGCTCCTCCTTTTCATCTACATATCACAAATTGCAGCGTACTCTCCTACAAACAAAACAACATTATATAACATCATTAATCTCCTTCATGCTAAAATTAAAAACAATTAACAACTTCAATGAATCGCCATGATCAACCAAAACACTCACTTAATTGAACCAAGCCTCATCAGCAACTTTTACTTGGAGCCTGTAGCCAAGCACTCCGTGTGTCTTCTTCCTGTTGCTTCTTCTATCTTAAACCAGAAACCTTTCAAACGTAAGAAACCTGAATCACCTACCGCCTCCTCCTCCTTATCGCGCCTCCGTACCAAAACCTCCATTTGTGTTGCTTTTCGCCTCGACTAAAAACACCTTCGCACCTAGAACCCGACCCGCCACCTTCCTTCGAGGCTACGACCTTCTCCCTAGAAACGCCCTAACAGCCTCTCCGATCTCAACCCCTCATCAAGTATGTCTTTGCTTGTAGTCGCTGTCAGCTCCGCACTGACCCACTGCATCTCTCCGCACAGCGAAGAGATAGTTAGGCAAACTGTTGTTGGAGTTGAATTAGGAGGATTTATAAATATTTGAGAAGGGTGGGAGAAGGATAAACAAGAAAATAGCAACACTGGAAGTCGGAGGATAAACATCGGGTTTGGATCATGTGAAAGACCGATGTAGGCGACGTGTCAGATCTAAACTGAGGAGAGGCTTGGCGGCGGACATGACTTGGATCGTGGAACGATGAGAGGCAAGGTGGAAGCGTATGAAGATCCAGGAAAGAGAATCAACTATGAATTGAGGTTTATTTAGGATTATTTTCTTAGCCTTATAATCTCTCTCTATCTCTCTTTCTCTAACCTGGGATTTCTTTTGGTCTCACTATCTCAGCCCTCTCTCTCTCCTCTCCTTTCTCTCTCTCCTCTCCTTTCTAACATTTAACCAAGCTCTGATACCATGTTAGAATTTGATATTAAGAGAAAAAGAGAGATGTATAAACGTAAAACTAGAAGAGAACTACGTTGTTATTCACTTCAATTAAAAATATAAAAAGAAATATAAGCACTTAAATAGACCTAAGACACAAACCACTAACTAATTACTTGACCTACAAACTAGGAAAGAACAATACTTACGCTAATTATTAGGCACATGATGATTGACCAATTAAAACATACTCAACTTCTAACAGTTACAGATATATTTCTATATCCACGTAAAATAGCACTAATAATAGTAAAATTTGTTGAACTGTATTTATAAATTGTTTAAAACACGTTCATACAGAATTAACAGGTAAAGGATAGTTAAATCATTTCGAGCATGTTTGAAAGCTATCTACAAATAGTTATATCAACATATTAGTTACTCGTTACAATTTGTGTGTTTGTCAACTTACAAGAAGACAAAATAAGTTGATAAGTTTTTTTTTTGACGAAAATATATGTATATATAAAGGAACAAAAGGTCCTCAAAGTTGTTGATAAGTTGGTATGCTACAAAAGATTGCTTGCTCGTGACTTATTTTAATATATACAACTAAAGTTTAGTGCTATTTCAACTTATTTACCCAAATACTTCACATGTTACTATTTGAAAATTACTTAAAAGTTGCCATAATGAAATCGAAGTTGATTTCAGTTTAACACTTTCCAAGAAAACACTTTTATAGCATCTCATTCATTTCTCGTTTAACACTCGTTTCTTTCAAGACTAATTCTAGATGTAGATTTTAATTAGAGATTCTTGAATTCATGTTTATCTTTTACACAAACATTTTACCCTTTTATAGGTCCAAAAGAAAATATCCTATAAATTATCACCTAATAATTCCTCGAATCCTACACACACATACTTTTTTCATTTCGTCGATGTTTAAATGAGAGGAACTTTTCGCTACCTACCAACTTAATCAAACCATTATTCTCCTCAAAGAGAGTAATCTTCTCAATGGTTACTTTGAGATATTTCCAAAATGAACTTGAAGGTTTGAAATTTCAAGACGAGCATTTGAGACACAATCGCGTCGTCTAAGAGATCAACGAAAATAAAATACCATGAGCGAAAATACTGAGATGGATCGTAATCGAAATCTGATATTCGAAACCCTCATTTCATCATATATATATATATGTGTGTGTGTGTGTATGTATACACATACATATGCATGTCAATGGATGCCCAAAATATATGAAACTTGTTTGCATATGTATTTGAAAAGCAGATAAATATACGAAATTCTGAAAAACGGATGTGATATGATGGTGTCCACATATGCAAATTATTCGTCCAATTTTTGCCAAGATAACAATTAATAGTTTGTATATTTTAGTATTACGAATGACAAGTGTTTATTTATTAATTAAATTATCAATTTGTATTATATGATTTTAATGCACATTAATTGATCAAACCGTAGAAACAAGGAACGTGGGACGTGGCCACGATCTGTGATCCGGTTTGTTCATCCCCGATCCCGAAACGGAACGCGACCCGGAAACGTTAGCGGTCGCGAAAAGAAGATGACACGCGGGTTTTTGAAAAGAATAAACGACCATTCGATTTGTGTTGTACAACTGTATATGGTTGTAATATATATTGGAAGGACGACCATATAATATATCAATTTGTATATAGATTGGAAGGGCAGCGGTAAGTTTGCAAGATCTTCACAAATTGTATTGTTTGACTTTCAAATTTGGTAACTAACATAAAAAAATAAATAGATTAGTTTTTCCAAAGTAGAAGAAAAAACATGTTTCGTACCCTTGCGTTCCCACGTACCCATGCGTTCCCTCGTACCGGAAACATTCAAGACAACCTTCCATGTATCCGTTTTTGTACCGCGTTTCGTATCGAACCACGTCCTATGTAACTATGGATCAAACTATTTTTTTATAATCCTATTTGTATTTGTAGATTTTTCAAACTTTTATTGTCAATGAAAACATAAGAAAACACATCTACACCAAAAAAAATTGTTTATATTTTTCAGTTTATCGATCGTTAGCAGATAGGATAATTATCCACTATCTGTTTGTGTCCGTGGATATGGAAGCAAATATAGCACAACCTTGCAACAAAAATTATCCATTTACAGGCCTACATATAGACAACAGGATTCTCACATATGCGCATGGAGAAAAGCAATGGCTCGTGCCCAACAATCCACAAGATTGGTAACAATTAAGGAATAAAATAGACTTAAATACAATGTCACAGTCATTTAACTATACTATCAAACTTTCTGCTGAACATTTGCATATTGTTATCACTAATTGTAAACAAATTTAACATAAAATGGAAACAGCAGTTATTACCACTCAAGAATGCACTGAAGGTGAAACTCATGCTTGCAGCTGGTTACCTGGATGTACAATACTTATCAAAACATGTCTACAAAAATTTGATTTTAAATATATGAAAATTCAGCAAATCACTAACAGTTGAAGGATCACTTTCGCAGAAAGCCTCTAGACATATGCTACAAGAATCATCGCAAGCATCTTGAATTCCTCCTTCAACAAATGCTGCAGCTGATTGCAGCTGGCTCTCCATCTTCAGTTTCTCATCCATTACTAAGCATTCAATTTAAGAGAAACAAAATCAAAACTCAAATTAACTTTCTAACATTGAAGACTCTATAAACTGGACATTGCCACTTTAAACCACCAAAGGTTTTGAATCAAATTGGACACTATACCATCAAGTTCTTATTCATTCCCAGTCACCAAAAGACGTATTATTATTATTATTATTATTATTATTATTATTATTATTATTATTATTATTATTATTATTATTTGAATAAAACAAAATCAACGGTTAAATCAAAAAATATAAAAAAAACCTAACTTACAAAAATCACAGCTTGAACCTAAATTTTACTGTTCCTCGATGCAATTACCGTTACCCCGAACAAACTGATTAGATGATTATGCAATATCTAAAAAATCATAACCTCCACGAAATGAAAACCTTGTAAAACCAGAGTTAACGGATTTATCGCCCACGACAAATCTATGATAAGAATCTTACATACAAAAATCTGGAAAGATACGAAACAGAAGCCCCACAAGCGTACCAAATTTACAGAAATTGACCCCCGATTTGACCCAAATTGATCGAGGAGTAATGAAATAGGATGAAACCCCTAAAACGAAAGGAAACGAGAAAAACGAGAAGATAAAGAGCTATATGCAATGATTTCCATAATTGGACGTTTTGATGTATACAATTATTGAATGTTGGGCTAAGTTGGCCCACTTCAGTTATTTTCTACCGAGCCATCTTCTTTTTCTCTTCATTATAGTATGAGTCCATTTTCCATGATAAAACACCACACAAAATACGTGGGGATAATCATTGGACTCATCAATTTCCTATACGATCCGAAACCTGTACGGAAATTGGCAGGTTAACCAGACCCGTTTAGTTAGCGAGTCATTTTTGGATAAACCCGAATTTAACTCGTTTATAAACGAGTCGGTTTATGGTTGACCCGCTAACCTGATTTTGACCTGGCAAATCCGATTATATGATGTATATCTTCCATACTATTAGCCTTTTATATGTTGTTAGTGTTAGTCTTTTATGTATGCAGTAATTAGTATGCTCGTATATTCTTGCGTAAGTTGTTATATTTTACTTATTTATTCTTATATGTTATTAGTTATATTTTACTTATAACAATTGTATCTCTTCCATATTGTTAGTCTTTTATGTATGCAGTATGCTCATGTGTTCTTATACATGGAGAATGATTTTTGGATATGGTAATTTCATGCTTTATATATGTATTGTCTCTTGGTGATTTTGTAGCTTGTTTCCTGTTGGTGAGATTTTGTAACTTGCTGCATGTTAGTGATTATATAGCAGTGTTGTATGTTAGTGATTTGGGGCTTTTGTTGTTTATATTAGTGGTCAATATTTGTCAATAGGTCAAACGGGTAAACCCGACCCAACACGACTCTTTTAGTTAAACGGGTTACACAGGTCGGGTCGGCTCAATCCGTTTATAAACGGGTCGGGTTAGGGTTGAGAAAAAATGGCTCGTTTAATAACGGGTTGACCTGGCCCGTTGTAAATCAACCAGAACCCGACTCGAACCCAACCCGACACGACTCATTGACAGCCCTAATTATCATAAGTCATAACCATAAACGAAATGAAAACCCTGAAGTCCAACCATTAAATTTGAGATCCGTGTTTCCTTACATAGCCAACTCAGATACTGTAGCAGTGCATTTCTTCCTCTGTTAAGTGGCATTGTTTCAATCCATTAGTTTCAAATCTTTTCTCCCTCCTTTTTAACTGGTACATAACTCTTGCGTTGCACACGATAATATTGTTAAACATAGTATTTATTATTTTAATGTTAAAAAGAGAACTTTGTTATGCAATATATGATAAAGTTTGAAGTGAAATACATAATCTATTAACTAAAATTAGTATTACTGTTTGTGTGTTTATGTTCCATAGCTTACATAAACAATATGCATGTATGTGTATTTGAGAATTTTTTATTCATTTTTGTCAATATAAATATACATGTTGAAATTGATGTATGTTAGTAATCTGTTCGATTAATTAGCAAATATTATTTAATAGAGTTTGTTTAAATAAGATAATGTAAATTTACGAAGTTAATTTAACTGTATAGCATAGCAAAAAGAATTGAATTTGTTTTTGCAAAAAATGTATAAATTTATTGTGGAGTTATTGATGTTCAAAAAGAATTTTATGATGTAATATATGATAAATTCTTGATATAAATTAATCATAACTAATTTACAAATTAACTTTGTCGTCATTGTAGATATAGTTCATGTGTGATAACCCTAAATTTATAACTAGATGTGGAAATGTATAATAAACTGAAATATATACTAGTAGTGCACACAAGTGTATAAGAAATTGGTAATTTATAAGCATAAGTTATATTTTTGAATGATAGAAAAATAAAAATGCCATATAGCTTTATAGTTAATAGATTTACAGGAAATAATATGATGAAAACCCTTAGGATTTTAAGTAATAGCCGGGAAAAATAATGTCTGAGTTAAGTATTTCAAAGGGAAAAAAAAATTTAAGGACAAAAGCCCACTAAAATTTATCCATAAGGACAACCGCCTAATATTTTATCCTAAAGGACAACACACTAGAAAAAAAATTCGACTGCTTCTTTCTTCTTCTCTCCTCTTGCGCATCAGTCATCACGAAATACAAAAAACACGAAATCATGAATTGCAAAATCACAAATTTCAGAATAAAACAAAAACGAAATTTGAAATCGAATTCAAACATCACGAAATCGAAATCGAATAGAAAAGCATTCGAAACAAAAATCGCGAGAAACAAAAACCCTAGAAAAAAAATGTCGAACAACATAAATCCATTCGAAATCACAATTGAATTGAATAGTAATATTTTTCTAACGATGGAAAACGCAGTTAAAGAAGTTGAAATTGTTGAAATAATTTTTTCGTGATTGGAAATGTTTTTTTTTAATCGTTAATAGTATAGCAGTTCGTAGGTATCATTTTTCTATTTTCTTAGTTATCATTTTTCCTGTTTTAACTTTAAAACATAGCAGCAGTTTTTAGTTATCATTTTTCTATTTTTTTAGTTATCATTTTTACTGTAGTTTATGTGTTATGTTAAACATCAAAGCAGTTTTAAGGTATCATTTTTATATTTTTTAAGGTATCATTTTTAGTGTAATTTCTCTGTTATGTCAAACATTACTGCAGTTTGAAGGAATCATTTTTATATTTTTTAAGGTATCATTTTTACTGTAATACAACAAAAAATCACATGAAAAAAAACTTAACACGGTTAAAACATTAAAACTGATATTCAAAAAAATAGAAAACTGATACCTAATAACTGATTCAATGTTTTGAAGAAAAACTAATGAAAAAATATAACAAACAAATGAATACCTACAATATTAAAAAACTGATATTCATGAACTCTGAAAATGAGAAAAACTTTAACTTAGCCGTACCAACTTATAAAACTGATAACAAAATATAACAGTTTGATTGAATAAAACATATAAAATGATACCTCAAAAAATAGGAAAATGATACTTACAAACTGCATCAATGTTTTTAAGAAAAATTAATGCAAAAATTGTTTACATCACAGTTTGATTGAATAAAACGAAATACGTTCGACTGAGTGACGAAGTTGATGCAAAAAAACAGTTTCAAAATTAACACAGCAATAAAATCACATCAAAACAACACATAACACAATTAAAACAGAAAAAATGATACCTTAAAAATTAGAAAAATGATACCTAAATACTGATGCAATGTTTTGAAGATAAAATAATGGGGAAAAAATTTATATCACAGTTTTATTGATTAAAATGAAAAAAGTTCGACTTAGTTTCAAAGCTGATACAACAATATAACTTCAAAATCAACACAGCAACAAAATCTCCTGAAAAAACATGAAACACAGTTAAAACGGTAAAAATGATAACTACAAAAATAGCAAAATGATAACTAAAAACTGCTGCTATGTTTTTAAAGTTAAAACAGAAAAAATGATAACTAAAAAAATAGAAAAATGATAACTAAAAACTGCTGCTACGTTATAAAGTTAAAAACAGGAAAAATGATAACTACAAAAATACAAAAATGATACCTACGAACTGCTGTACTGGTAAAATAAAAAAATAAAAAACCATTTCCAATCTAAAAAAATTGTTTCAACAATTTCGACTTCTTCAATTGTGATTTCCATCGTTTGTAAAATATTTTTATTCCATTCACTTCTGATTTCCATTGGGATTTTGTTGATCGACATTTATTTTTTTATTTTTTAGGGTTTCGAATGATTTTCTTCTCGATTTTGATCTTGTGATGTTTTCCTTTTATTTCGAATTTCGATTTTAGTATTTTCTGAAATTCGTGATTTCGCGTTTTCTGATTTTATGATTTCGTGATTTAAGATGAAATCGAGAATGACGTGAGAGAGGGAGAAGTTGAAAGTAGCGGCCGACGTGAGAGAGGGAGAAGATAAAAGTAGCGACCAAAATTATTTTTCAATGTATTGTCCTTCTGAGTAAAATTTTAGTGGGCTGTCCTTATGGATAAAAAGGCCTTCAGTTTTGTCCTTGTAAATATTTTCCTGTATTTCAAAATACATTGCTAGTGTCACTTACTTTCTAGTATAATACAAACAGGGACCACTTGAATAAGCATTCACACAAATAGCATAATAGGTAAAAATCTCCAAAATAGCCTATAGCATATAGGGGAATTTGAATTAGTACACAGAGGGGTATTACATGATGAATTCAGTCACGTTAAATGAGAAAGGATTAAAGGATAATAAAGGGATTTTATCCAGAGGAGAAACCCTAGAATATAGCTGGGTATAAAAATACATGACATGGCCATTTAGGGAAATAGAAAATAGTATTATATCTCTGCCAGTAAACTAGTAATGGAGACATAAGAAAATATTGATCAAAGTAGGGAAATATTGATCAAAGTTGGAAAACCTTGGGATAAGAGAAGAAAGGGTGTTGGTGAGTGTATTTCATTATTTAAATGGGAATAATTCCATCTATGCGGCCTATTTTATATGGATATTATAGTTATATATGTTGAATAAAGTTTATCTTATGCTTTGATTGTTGAATAAATATTTGCATAATTGTTATGACGCACATTGCAGTATATATGGATTGGTGTACGAATAGAGGAAATAATATAAATATTGGCATGAGGTAAGGTTATAAGTTTAAAGGTAAGCAACATTAAACAAGTGGATTTAAAGCTTATGCTTGCTTTTAACAATATGGTAAATGGATCTATGGAAGGTGTTCATATGCTGATCTGTTTACCATTGATAAATCTCTTATTCTGATTATATTAGATAAAGAGAAATATAAGGATTGGAGGTGTCCTAATCATCTTCATCTTATGCTCAAGGAAATAGAATACATAGTTATACTTTTATTTAATAACCTAAATCCTCAATAATAAAACTGTTTATGTTTATCCTATTGTATGTGTGTATTTATGTTTTTGGATGAATTATCTAACTGTATATGATGTGTGAATGAATGATTGTTTGCATCAGTCACATTAGGCATATTTAACACTCAAATATGTGCAAGTTATTTATCATTTTAGGACGGGGTTACATGCATCAAGAGGGGTGTATGGGATAGTTGGGTCAACACAGTTAAAACCTAACCAGAAACACGATAGTGGGTCAAGTTGTGGTGCTAGTCACCGTTGTGTTGATCTGTCTAGCATCAAGTTAGGATGTTAAATATGCATATGGCTTAATGCAAACCCTATAGGCCTTTGTGTATTTGGGAAATACAATGTGCATAAGTGTTCAATACATGGTACTTTAGGATTGTGACCCACTGGTTTAGTTTGTAATCAGGCCAGGTTGTTATGAAACATGGGATTATAGAGAGTAATGACAAGTTATAAGAGGAATGGGATCATATATGTGAGTTATATGATGTGTATTGGAGTCTGCATTTACCTTTTTAAAGTAAATATGCACAAAGTACCTACGGTAAGAACTCTACTAAGATGCTAGCTAAATACTGGCTTATGCTCATACCAGACAGTTTTTCTGACCCTGTTTGGTTGTTTCTTCAATCTTTGGGGTGTCTCATTTATACTAGGGCAGCTCAAAATGTTGATTCAGAGAAAGAGGCTTAAGTAAGATGTTATGAAGACACAGTTTGAGATGCTTAGCTAAAGGAGAAATTGTTGTCGTAGTTTAAAGTTTAAGTAGTTGCATCAATGCTTATAATAAAATGTATGCAAATTATTTGCAAAAGACTAGTATGTTGCTTGCTGTTTAAATGAATCAAATGTAATGCTTAAGTACTATGAAACCAATAGAAGAAGCAGAACCATATGCCTTATTTTCATGAGAAACTGATATCATGAATGAGCTATAATAGTAGTATAATCTACAAGCTAAGATATACGCACGCACACGCACACACATACATACATACATACATACATACATATGTATATATATATATATATACTTGCTTAATAGTCATGACCCATAGCAAAATGAATATGATATATGGAAATAGGTATTTTCACTACTTCTCTTCGGTGCATATGTCATCGTCTAGGTATGGGTTAAGGTAATAGATTACACAGTTCAAATGTGTACATTATGACACTGATATCTCTCTATGTCATTTTCACTTGAAATGTTATACATTTCTACCTATATTTGGTAATTTATTTCTTAGTATATTAAAGATTCTAAAGCATAAGTATTGAAATGGTACTAACTATAGTAAAAGAGAATTTTCAGATGGTAAGACATTTGAACCAAATACATGTACTTTATGCCACCTGAATGTGATTTATTTAGTCATAAGAACAAACTGAAATGAACTCTTATGTAAGATTTCAACTTATAATACGTAAGGAGATAAACTCTCCTATAATACTGCAGGAGTTATGTTTTACAAGTCATTTCATCATACACTTTGTTAGGTGTTTAAGGAAATGTCACTACGAGAATTTAGATGATATTTTCTATATTATAACTTTATATTTTCAGAATATCACTCAGTTTTGTTACTTACAAATTAAAAAGATTTTGTAGTTATCTGTAAGCAAAGCTCATAGGGCCTGTGCATGTGTGCACACTATGCATGTGCACATACGCTAAGCTCAAAGTGTCCAGATTTATCTTTCCTTTTTGTAATTCTTTTAAAATATAATTGCAAGAACTTATTAAAGGTTGTATTGTAGCAACAGATAAAAAGTATAGAAAATGACTTATATATATATGTGTGTGTGTGTGTGTGTGTGTGTGTGTGTGTGTGTGGCACCAGAAATGGATATAGCTTGAATAATCTATGTAATCTGTTTTGCAAATAAACACTTGCCCTTACAAAATGCTACTGGAATTCATCAATTATGTGAATAAGGAAGTTTGTATACCAACTGATATTTTTATATTGGTGTGTGAATGATCTTGGGGTCTTGATAGGGTAAACATATTAAGTGATCCAAGTAACATCGATATTAAACCACGATAATTATTTATAATAAAAATTGGGTATAAATGGTAGGTCACTTCATTTGGTATCAGAGCTATGTTAGAACAAAAACATACATGTATGACTGTATTGTTGTTTTGTTTGAAAGTGGTTGCAAACAATAATGCTAATAGTTAAATTACTCTGAAATATTAATACCTAACTTAATGAAATATGGATTGTTATTAAAGATCCATGGTAAGTAGATGATCACATCAGGGAGTAGGGGGTTCAGATGACCCTCCCATGATTAATGTTCAAGAATTTTTGAGAGTAGTAAGAGATGGGATATAGGCAAGACAAGAAAATCCACATAAAGAGCTGTCTAAATTGTTAAAGACCTACACCCATCTAGGAAGAAAATAATTTGAAGGAACTGAAGGAGTTATAGGAGTGCAAACTTAGTTCAGTAATTTGGAAAGAATATTTGCTGACATGCAAATAAATGTCCAAAGGAAAATACATATTGCTTCAAGGAGATTGAAGGGAGTAGCTTTGGACTGGTGGGAAGTAATGATAGCTGGAAGGCCAGAAAATGAAACCACTTGGAATTGGTTCAAAGAAATGTTGGAGGCCAGATTTGTACCAGCTTCAGCTAAGGCTAATCTACTCGAGGAATTTACTAAGTTGAAATAAGCTAATATGAGTGTAACTGAGTATACAAAAAAATTTGAAAGCTTGACTAAGTATGGTGTTGTTTTAATAGCTGATGAAGCAGCTAAAAATGGGAGGTATATACAAGGGCTTAATGCATGCTTGAGTAGGGCTATGCTACCTTACATAGAGAAGAATTTTGATCAAGTACTGGATTTAACTTTGAAGTTTGAACAACATGACAATGCAAGGGAAAGGTTCAGGAACATGAATAGCAATAATAAAGGAAAAGCCAAAGTTCAACCTTACGATAAAAAGCAAGTGGATTCTAATGCTAAGAAAGGAGATAGTGGTGCAACTTCTGAAACTAAGATGAAAATCATTTGTTATGATTGTGGCAAAGAGGGTTACATGAAAGCTACTTGCAGGGTTGGAAAAGTGGCAATGATCAAATATTTTAATTGTGGAAAAGAGGGTCACATTAAGAACAATGTCCTAAACCAAGGAAGCCAGCTAAGATGGGGGCTTTAGAGGGAAAGGAAGAGGCACCTGGTCAAGTAGAAGGTATAATTTTTACTGAAACCTTACCAATATCATTAGTATATGACACGAGGGCAACCCATTCTTTGATATCTCATGACAATGTTCAGAAACTAAAACTTGCTTGTGTATATGTGGATAACCTTTTGCATATAAAGAGTTCCCTAGGGAGTTCATGTGTTTTAGAAATGCAATGTATAGGGGTAAAATTAAAAATAGGGGGCCATATATTTCTAGCAGAGTTACATGTGTTAAATTACCTTGGAATTGGATTAATTTTGGATGTTAATTGGTTACAAAAATACAAGACAGTGATAAATTTGGAGGAATTTACAATCTCTTTGATAAACCCAAATAATAAAAGAATAACAATTATGTGACAGACTATTAAGTTTGGACTAGGAAATATTTGGCAAATAGATGAGGAAGGCAGTATATTAAAATTAGAAAACATACCCATAGTTAACCAATATCCAGATTTATTTAAAGAAGTAAATGGAGTTCCTTAAGAAAGGCCAGTAGAACTTCAAATCGGATTAATTCTAGGGGCAGCTCCTGTAATTATAAAGCCAACCAGAATGGGTCCTAAAGAGTTGATTGAATTAAAGAAACAACTTGAAGATTTGGAGAAAAATGGGTTCATTAGGCCTAGTAGTTCTTGCTGGGGTTCACCGGTGGTTTTTATTAAGAAATAGGATGGTTCACTGAGAATGTGTATTGATTATAGGGAATTAAATAAAGTAACCATTAAGAACAGATACCCTCTGCCAGGAATAGATGATCTCTTTGATCAGTTGAATAAGGAATGGGTTTTTAACAGACTGGATTTAGCATCAGGATTCCATCAAATGAAAGTGGAAGAGGAAAGGATTAAGTACACTGCATTTAACACCAGGTATGGATTATATGAGTACTTGGTAATGCCCTTTGGTTTAACCAATGCTCCTTCTTATTTCATTGACGTGGTGAATAGAACTTTTAGAGACTACTTAGATAAGATTGTTTTAGTGTTTATAGATGACATTCTGATTTATTCAAAATCTACAGAAGAACATAAAGAGCATTTGCATTTATTTTTAACCAGATTGAGACAACATGTATTAAAAGATAAATTTTCAAAATGTGTTTTCTGGCAACCTAAAGTGTAAGTTTAAGGACATATAATATTAGAAAAAGGGATTGCAGTAGAACCCTGGAAAGTAATTGTTGTGAAAGCATGGCAAAAGCCTAGGTCAGTGACTAAAGTCAGATCATTTTTAGGCATGGTTGGATATTATAGAAGGTTTACTAAGGATTTTGCAAGAGTAGTTATACGGCTGATGTAATGAACCGATAATTTTGACGTTTATTATATACAAAATTTATTAAAAACTTTAACATCATAAATGAATGTTATAACTAATATTTGAAAAAAACATTAAATTAAATTAAATTTATTATATGTTGAAGATATGAATTCAGTTTTCAATTATAAATTTAGCATGTATGTTGTTTTGAAATATAGGATTTAAAACGATATGTTTATTTAGAACTTGTTTGTTGATTCATGTGTGCATTTGAATTTGTATATAATCATTATTGGTTTCAAGGTTAACACATTACGTATAATATGCAAAAAGGGGAATTTAAGTGGATAAATAAGAAAGGAATAAAATCAACAACAGAAGTTAACACGTATCAGTATAACTCTGAAGATTTTACACGCATTCAAAAAGTAACAGTAAACATCTCACACGTGTTCACTTTCATCTGCACCCTTCCCTATTATTTTCTCTTCCTCTTCGTCATTTTGTTTGCATCAGAAAAAAATAAAGCTTCCTCAAAGCTCAAATCACAAACCAAATTACGATTTAATCCCTCAAAAGAACCCAGTTCAAGGTCAGCCTCCTCAATAGTCGCCCTCATCCCATTGCAAGCAGGCGCCGCCGCACTGTTTGCGTGCCTCGGATCGAATCTCCCTCCCTCTCCGGTACCCCTTCTACCCACCTAAGCCTGTTCGATCTTGAAGAGCACCCTACAACGACTTCGTTGCTAGCGAGGTTGACCGAGTCAGGAGATCCATCACCAGAAGCCACTGCGTCAGCCGCTGCGAGGCGTTGTAGCCATGACCTCCGCCGACTGCTCTTTTGTTTAACCCATTCGGTCTGTGCTCCTCCTTCTTGTGAAAAGTCGGAGGCCCCAAATCCACTCAATGTGCTGACTTGATTCCTCTCTGTCCTCCAACAATCACCAGGAATCAACGATGTTGCAACCGGAGGCTCTATCTGCAACTCGCAGTTGCCATCAAACTCCGAACCCATGATCCAAACCACCCTTGAGCTCCACTCATAGCTGAAGTTCAGGTCTTGCCTAAGGACCTTTGTGAATAACCCGAAACCTGGTTATTATTTCAAACTTTGGCCCATTCTATGTAGTCGAGGGATAGCCTATTAAAATAGTTTGGTGAAGTTTATATCTTGATGTGTTGAAGCTCATATTGATTTTGGAGGTAAGGTTCTGTCTCTCTTTTTTTTTCCTTCCCTCTGTTCAATCTTAGGTGCTTACTCTTGTGAATACATATATATATATCCATGTATGCATTTTGGGTTTGAGAGTTTAGTTATGAAAACTGTTGCAGTATGGAGTTAAAGTTGTTGTTGTTGATGGAAGAGACCGCCTTTGGATGTAGGAGGAGGTCTAAACTGGTCGCTGAGCAAAAGCGGTGGGTGGTAGCATGTTAGAGGAGGTGGGGTTGTTGTGGTTTTGATGTGGGAATTCGATCCAAATGGTCGAGGCCGCATATCAGGTCGGACAACAGACTAAGGATGTTAGTGGAGAATGATTTATGGAGCTGCTAATTGTAATGTGTGAGCGGTGTTGGAGTTTGCATGTGCATCACGTGACGTACTTGTGTTGTTATCCTTACCCAAGCCGCGCTAAGTGAGTATCCCCTCACCCACCACTAACTAATGATTAAGTGAATTAAATATTTGAGATGTTAAATGAAATATTAGGTTGCTTTAGAAATTGTTTGCTATGTGATTGTGCACATGTAACACGTACCCTATCATCATATATGACACACTTGGATGCAGTGCACCGTATGCTATGTTTGTATTGCTCTCACCTTGCAAATTCCCTATAGATTTAGGAAAATCACCATGGGTTCAAATGATACACACCTGAATGAATTGTATATATTTGAGAAATAAATTCGAACTGATTTCGGATGCGGGTTGAAATGATATATATACCCAAGATTCGAATTTTCCCCTTTAAAATGGATTGAAATGATACATATCCGTATCACTTGACCATAAGGTACAAAATTATATACGGACGTTGTGGTCAATAAAACCCATTTCTTAAAATATTAGAAGTACGTATCGATTTTAATAAATAGATTTTGGAACGTAAATTATGTGTAAAGAAAATTTAAAAGAATTTTTCTCGTATTAAATCTTAAGTAAACTTATTTTAGATAAAAGGGTGTTTAAAAACTTTAGTGTAAAGATTCAAATGACTTAACAAGACTTTAATAAAATCTGATTTGTAAAGTGGTACAAAAGTCTTTCTATTTTATGCTACTTGAAGTGTTTAGTTCAATATAATATTTTTAGTAAAGGATTTGATTTAAAAATTAACAAATTTATTATGACATAAATATTTAATTTAAATAATGTGTATAAATTTAACTTGGAAGCAATTAAATGTAATTTATTTTTTGGTATAAAGAATGTTCGTAAGAATTTTCTCGGATTAACTTAAATTTGATAAAGTTTACGTAAAATTTTGCTCAATGAAAAGTGTTTGAAATCTATTTGTAAAGATTTATATTTTCTTTTAAGTTAAGATTGAGTTAAACAAGATCCATGAAATTTTACTTTTATAGATTTCTATAATGCAAATTTAAGGTGTTTGATTCAATATAACAAAAATCTTACATTGATATTAAGATTTGATCTAAAAATTATTCTGAGGTTAAGTTAAGAAAAGAAGTGAATGTAAATGAGATTTCTTGGTTAAACCAAAAGGAAATGGAAATAATATGTTACTTAAAGAAGTTTGGCCTGAGATTTTGAAGGGAAAATAGCAAGTTTGGGATTCCTATTTAAATAATGACTTAACAACAAATGTTGAAGTTGTTTTGAATTTAATAAACTCAAAATCGAAGTTGAAGCTAACTTGGAGATAATGTTATGAGAATGTTTCCAGTTAAAGAAGAATTTAAAGTCGAACTAGTAAATGTGAAATTGACTTGAATATGGAATATGAAGGGTAGAAATCGGACTTTCAAATATGGATTCGAATCGAATTGGATCATTTTTTTTAAATCAAACCATAATTTCTTGAAGCAAATCTTCTTTATTTCTTAGTTTTCCACAAACCATTTTTAACTAATAACTAAAAATTATTTTACCAGTAATGATTTATGTAATTTTATAACTATTTATATATATGTACTATTATTTTTTAATTTAGTATATAAATACACTATTTTTAAATTTAATATATAAACACTACTTTCAAAATTTATGGTATATACACTATTTTCAAATCTTACTATTCTAAGTATATTTATAAATTCAAATAGATTTCAGGTCCAATCCAGAACCAATGAATTCAAAGTGATTAAACCGAAGATTTCAAATCTAAACTCGAATCGTTTTGACAAGGAACATTTGCGAATATAATATTTGAGGTTCCAACTGAACTACTGACGTATCATTTTAAATAATCGATTTTAAGTCAATACTTAAAATAAATCAATTTGCGATACTCGCAATATGATTTCAAATCTAATGACCACTGTGTGAAAAATGTAAACGTTTGGTCGTTAAAGAGACCGGAGTCAGTAGATGTCATACTCTCTGTCAATACCGATACCACTTTAACAACTGGGTACGTGGTGGAGAATCCAAAACGAAGTAGGATGGTATGGAGACGATTACTGGATTTGAAGAAAGAGAACGATAATCGATTGACTTTGAGCTTCAGGTCATAATTAAAATGACTAAAACAGGTGCTATACCGTGACTAAGTGAGGTCGTACCTCCGATCAGGCATGCTCCTTCGATACCATCTCTATGACTACTGTGACCGATTTGGGTGCATCCTTTGATTATGGGAGTGTGTTCCGAGGTGGGCGGTAGTTGCTACTATGCGTTACCACCGGTCCGGGCATGCAAATTGTAGAATCCTACCCTGGGTATTCCTCGGTGCTTTGTCATATTTATCCTGATCGATCCCCCTATGATTTTGATTTAACGTTGTTGTATCGCGGCGCATCCCTATCTACCGACGTGCTGGTGTTTTATATGCAATGTGGACGACAATGTCTGTAAACGACGTAAGGGTAACAATTTAATCCCGCTTACGCTATTTATAAAATATTATACTTTACTGAATAGACACTATTATAATAGCGTATTATAATATATGTATTAGTTCCACGGATCCTTAGAAGGTGGAAATCCCAAACATCTTCTAAGTTATTGATGCATTCCATTTAAACATTTCACTTGAGTTAATTCACTTATATAAGAATGTTAGTCCTGACTCGGGTATTTCGTTTGTTTTATTTCTTACAATATACTCGTGTCAGACTAAGTATTTCAGCTTTGGAGATTTGCTTGTTGGAGCTTCGAGTATTTCTGGAGTCTAGTCTTTTATCCTTGTGTACTCAATTTATTTTATTTCTTATGTGTTAATAAATATCTGTATTCAGTCTTCATATGTATTATTTTGTACTCTGATTTGTATAAATGAAAATTTTGTATTATTGTATAAATTTTACTTCTGTTGTGAGATATTCTGTGTTCTGTGTCTGTGATTCTGCGATGATTTATATTTCAACTTCATAAGCAATAACAATCTGTCATTTTGAACTGTTCGAGTTAGTTTAATTACCGATTTGGAGCGGTCGAAAATGGTAGGTCTTTACAATGTGGTATCAGAGCTTTGGTTTATATAAAGCTTAGCTTATGAGGTTGAAACATTCATTAGAGATAGGGTAGTAATACCTTAGAATGAGCGAAATCATCTTAGAATCGTGTCCGAGAGAGCGTATTTTGAAGATAAAAATATTTTAAATGATTTTAAGGGATTTTAAAAGGATTTCCTGTATATGAAAATAATTTGAAATTTTGCCTTGTTTTAAAAATAACATATTCTTGTTTTGCATTTCATTCCTTCGAACTCGTCCTTTTAGTTAGATTTCTCTTAGGTTGAGTTTTCCGAATCTAAGTCTCAATCTTGCTTTGTTCTATCTTAGTAATTTTGAATTTGTCGCTTTCTATATCCTGAATCTTCCCCAATCTATCTAATTCTCCCTAATCCTTGGTAAAATCCTATCGCTTTGACCCGTTCGTCCATTTAATTTTGTTCATCCAAGGGTTCAACCCTAACTTATAATAATCCAACTTAACTCAAAACGAATTAAATTAAGGCGTGTGAGTTTAATGGAAAGCTTGAATAAATAGTTGAGCGTTAAAACACTTGGTTGCATTGAATTTAAAATCCAATAGAAATAATTACATATGAATTAGAACCCTATATCAAGGGAAAATGTCAATGATTAAAATATTTGTGTACCTATAAAAAATATTAAGAAATTTCAATAATTTATGAACCTATTAAGTTACATCGAAGTAAATTGTATACAAGCAGGACTTGTAAATTGAAATTTAAAATTTAATGACTTCATTAAATTCCAGAAGACCACGAAGAGTAATAAAACTGCATAGCTAAGTGTAATGCAAGTTAAAGGTAAATTGATAAAATGGTAACTTAATACTTAAAGTGTGTTCTGGAAACTAAAAAAAATGCTTTATAAAAACGTGCTATTCAGAATGGCGAAGTTTGTAAAATATTTATATATGGGATTTCCTAAGCATAAGAAAAACAAACGCAAAAACTAATATTTGAAAACTAAATGTGTTTGGAACCTAAAATTATTAGACAAGAAAACCTATATAGTATATGTGATTTTCCATTTAAAATGATAAGATAGGATATAAATAAATAAACGATTGCAATCAAAATATGACAAACAAAAAATAAGTGAGGGAGATCTACAATTTTCCCTACTTGAAAATTTTACAATTAGATATGTTTTGAAATATACTATTTAGTCCTTTGTTTTAAAGACAAAAGTTTCGGGTATTCCATTTGACGTCAAAGTTGGACTATCAGATACGTGAAGATTTTGAATATACGCCTAGCTAAAGTATATGTGAAATCCTATACGTATTGGATAGATATAGAGTCACACTCTAATCGCTTGGAAATAATTCTGGCAATGCTGCAGCATTATCAAAAATTATTTTTGAGTTTTGAAAGTGGGATGAATATATATTTCCAGTTAAGACGTCAAATTAATATTTGAAACCTTATTTTGAAAGAATGTGGAGAAACTTAGCTTTGAATAAGCAACTAGAAATAAGAAAGATGGCTTCGAATCAATAAGAGATAGAATTATAAATTTTCCTTTATATAACATTTGAACTAGCGTTGGTGTGTAATTTTATTTTGATAAGTAAAATACAAGCAACCTATGACTTACGGTAACTTGGAACAAATAAGTTGTTTGTAAAAGGAACTAGGGCTGATGAAGAAAAAATAAAAGCAAAGCGCTTGAACGAAGAATTAAATGCAACAAAAGGGATAAGCATTCAAGTGTAATATGGATTTAATGAACCATTCAAATTATATATTTGTTGTTTTCAAACGAAATAAATAAGAATGAATGAATTGAAAAAAAAGGGAATGAAAATGGAATGTGAATGAATTGAATGCAAGTGTAATATGTTAATCGATTAAGTAAACATGTACATAAATTTACATAAGAATAATTTGTCCAATTTACTATAGCTTGTATGTATAATAAATTTTGCTGGAACATTAATGCTGGACTTTTTAAGATTATTTGGAATCGTTTACATTTTATTACATATGTTTATATATTATTTTGCTTAGTTCTCATTCACCTTCAAATGCAAACAATAGTTGGAAATAAACAAATTCTATGAAGGCAAGATGTAAGTTAATGAAAATAAATTGAGTGTGGACATGAATTAAACGAAAGGCATGTTAAAAAAAAAAAGAAACATGTTTGCATGTTAATAAGTTTATGTATATTGTTTAGCTTATTCGCATTGTCATAGTGCTATTTTGTTTCATGTGATATTTTGAGTATGTATATTTAACTTTGTCATACATATATGTTCGTTTCATTAGCATTTTGTCAAAATGCTAAAGAAGTATGACATATATTGCTTATTGTTGTTTAACTATATCATTCCCACTGTATTTTGAGTGTCTTAGTAGGTTGCAATGGCGCGCTTTACTTACGAAGCTCACTTTTGCGCAAAATGAAAAAAAAATGCGCTTTAATAATGCTAAATAAGGTTTAAATATTGTTTTGGGTTGAAAATATGTTATTTCCCCTAAATTGGGATGCCTCATCGTGTGAATGAGATGTATATCGATGTATTTTGTATATGTAAGTTTTTCCGGGCAAGCTGTACAAAGAAGATGCTGCCCAAATTTTTCGTAAATTCCGGATGTTAAAAAAGATTTTGGTTTTAAAAATCTATAACTTACTGTTCCTTCTAAAAAGTTTTGAACTAAGCAAAAGTACCTGGAACATTATGTATGTAGAATTAATTTATACAACGTTTCCTTTTTGAGACGAGAAGCGCCGAGTGGGGGAGAATGTAATGAACCTATAATTTTGACGTTTATTATATATGGAATTTATTAAAAATTTAACGTCATAAATGAATGTTATAACTAAAATTTGAAAAATAAATAAATTAAATTAAATTTATTATATGTTGAAGATATGAATTCGGTTTTCAATTATAAATTTAGCATGTATGGTGTTTTGAAATATAGGATTTAAAATGATATGTTTATTAGAACTTGTTTGTTGATTCATGTGTGCATTTGAATTTGTATATAATCAGTATTGGTTTCAAGGTTAACAAGTTACGTATATATATGCAAAAAGGGGAATTTTAGTAGATAAATAAGAAAGGAATAAAATCAACAACAGAAGTTAACACGTATCAGTATAACTCTGAAGATTTTACACGCGTTCAAAAAGTAACAGTAAACATCTCACACGATTTCACTTTCGTCTGCACCCTTCCCTATTATTTTCTCTTCCTCTTCGTCATTTTGTTTCATCAGAAAAAAATCAAAGCCACTGTTGCTTCCTCAAATCACAAACCAAATTACGATTTAAGTCCCTCAAAAGAACCCAGTTCAAGGTCAGCCTCCTCAATAGTCGCCCTCGTCCCATCACGAGCAGGCGCCGCCGCACTATTTGCGTGCCTCTGATCGAATCTCCCTCCCTCTTCGGTCAAGCTTCGCTGCCCTTTTTACCCACTGAAGCCCGTTCGATCTTGAAGAGCACCACATAATGACTTCGTTGCTAGCGAGGTAGACCGAGTCAGGAGATCCATCACCAGAAGCAACCGCGTCAGCTGCTGCGAGGCATCATAGCCATGACCTCCGCCGACTGCTCTTTTGTTTCACCCATTCGGTTTGTGCTCCTCCTTCTCATGAAAAGTCGGAGGCCCCAAATCCACTTAACGTGCTGACTTAATTCCTCTCTGTCCTCCAACAATCACCGGGAACCGATGATGTAGCAACCGGAGGCGCTATCTACAACTTGCAGTTGCCATCAAACTCCGAACCCATGATCCAAACCACCCTTGAGCTCCACTCATTGCTGAAGTTCAGGTCTTGCCTAAGGACCTCCGCGAATAACTTGAAACCTGGTTATTGTTTCAAACTTTGACCTATTCTATGTAGTCGAGGGGTAGCCTGTTAAAATAGTTTGGTGAAGTTCAAATCTTGATGTGTTGAAGCTCATGTTGATTTTGGAGGTGAGGTTCTCTCTTTTTTCTTTTCTTCTTCTCTATTCGTTCTTAGGTGCTTGCTCTTGTGAATAAATATATATCCATGTATGCATTTTGGGTTTGAGAGTTTAGTTATGAAAACTGTTGCAGTATGGAGTTGAAGTTGTTGCTGTTGATGGAAAGTGATCGCCTTTGGATGTAGGAGGAGGTCTAAATTGGTCGCTGAGTAAAAGCGGTAGGTGGTAGCATGTTAGAGGAGGTGGGGTTGTTGTTGTTTTGATGTGGGAATTCGATCCGGATGGTCGAGGCCGCATGTCAGGTCAGACAACAGATTAAGGATGTTGGTGGAGGATGATTTATGAAGCTGCTGGTTGTAATGTGTGAGCGGTGTTGGAGTTTTCATGTGCATCATGCGACGTGCTTGTATTGGTGTCCTTATCCAGGCCGCGCTAAGTGAGTATCCCCTCACCCATGACTAACTAATGATTAAGTGAATTAAATATTTGAGATGTTAAATGAAATGTTAGGTTGCTTTAGAAATTGTTTGCTATGTGATTGTGCACATGTAACACGTACCCTATCATCATATATGACACACTTGGATGCGATGCACTGTATGCTATGTTTGTATTGCTCTCGCCTTGCAAGTTCCCTCTAGATTTAGGAAAATAACCATGGGTTGAAATGATACACACCCGAATGAATTGTACAGATTTGAGAAATAATTTCGAATTGATTTGGGATGCGGGTTGAAATGATATATACCCGAAATTCGAATTTTCCCTTTTAAAACAGATTGAAATGATACATATCCGTATCACTTGACCATAGGGTAGAAATTATATATGGACTCTGTGGTCAATAAAACCCATTTCTTAAAATATTAGAAGTACATATCGATTTTAGTAAATAGATTTTGGAACGCAAATTATGTGTAAAGAAAAATTAGTAGAATTTTTCTCGTATTAAATCTTAAGTAAACTTATTTTAGATAAAAGGGTGTTTAAAAACTTTAGTGTAAAGATTTAAATGACTTAACAAGACTTTAATAAAATCTGATTTGTAAAGTGGTACAAAAGTCTTTCTATTTTGTGCTACTTGAAGTGTTTAGTTCAATATAATATTTTTAGTAAAGGATTTGATTTAAAAATTAAAAAATTTATTGTGATATAATTATTTAATTTAAATAAATTGTATAAATTTAACTTGGAAGCAATTAAATGTTATTTAATTTTTGGTATAAAGAATGTTCGTAAGAATTTTCTTGGATTAACTTAAATTTGGTAAAGTTTAAGTAAAATTTTGCTTAATGAAAAGTGTTTGAAATCAATTTGTAAAGCTTTATATTTTCTTTTAAGTTAAGATTGAGTTAAACAAGATCCATGAAGTTTTACTTTTATAGATTTCTATTATGCAAATTTAATGTGTTTAATTCAATATAGATTTGTTAATAAATGGATTAGTTTTAAGGTTTAACAAAAATCTTACATTGATATTAAGATTTGATTTAAAAATTATTATGAGGTTAAGTTAAAAAAGAAGTGAATGTAAATTAGATTTCTTGGTTAAACCAAAAGGAAATGGAAATAATATGTTACTTAAAGAATTTTGACATGAGATTTTGAAGGGATAATAGCAAGTTTGGGATTCCTATTTAAATAATGACTTGACAACAAACGTTGAAGTTGTTTTGAATCTAATAAACTCGAAATCGAAGTTGAAGCTAACTTGGAATAATGGTATAAGAATGTTTCCAGTTAAAGGAGAATTTAAAGTCGAACTAGTAAATGTGAAATTGACTTGAATATGGAATATGAAGGGTTAGAAATCAGACTTTCAAATATGGATTCGAATCGGATTGGATCATTTTTCAAAATCAAACCATAATTTCTTAAAGCAAATCTTTTTTATTTTTTAGTTTTCCACAAACCATTTTTAACTAATAACTAAAAATTACTTTGCCAATAATGATTGATGTAATTTTATAACTATTTATATATATGTACTATTATTTTTTAATTTAGTATATAAATACACTATTTTCAAATTTAATATATACAAACACTACTTTCAAAATTTATAGTATATACACTATTTTCAAATCTTACTATTCTAAGTATATTTATAAATTCAAATAGATTTCAGGTCCAATCCAGAGCCAATGAATCTGGAATGATTAAACCGAAGATTTCAAATCTAAACTCGAATCATTTTGACAAGGAACATTTGCGAATATAATATTTGAGGTTTCAACTGAACTACTAACGTATCATTTTAAATAATCGACTTTAAGTCAATACTTGAAATAAATCAATTTGCGATACTCGAAATATGATTTCAAATCTAATGACCACGGTGTGAAAAATGTAAACGTTTAGTTGTTAAAGAGACCGGAGTCGGTAGATGTCATACTCTCTATCAATACCGATACCACTTTAACAACTGGGTACGTGGTGGAGAATCCAAAAGGAAGTAGGATGGTATGGAGACGATTACTAGATTTGAAGAAAGAGAACGATAATGGATTAACTTTGAGCTTCGGGTCATAATTAAAATGACTAAAACAGGTGTTATACCGTGACTAAGTGAGGTCGCACCTCTGATCGGACATGCTCCTTCGATACCATCTCTATGACTACTGTGATCGATTTGGGTGCACCCTTTGATTATGGGAGTGTGTTCCGAGGTGGGCGGTAGTTGCTACTATGCGTTACCACCGGTTCGGGCATGCAAATGGTAGAATCCTACCCTGGGTATTCCTCGGTGCCTTTTCATATTTATCCTAATCGAGCCCTATGCGATTTTGATTTAACGTTGTCGTATTGCGGCGCATCCATATCTACCGACGTGCTGATGTTTTATATGCAATGCGTATGACAATGTCTGTAAACGACGTAAGGGTAAAAATGTAATCCTGCTTACGCTATTTTTAAAATATTATACTTTACTGAATAGACACTATTATAATATCATATTATAATATATGTATTAGTTCCACGTATCCTTAAAAGGTGGAAATCCCAAACATCTTCTAAGTTATTGATGCATTCCATTTAAACATTTCACTTGAGTTAATTCACTTATATGTGGATGTTAGTCCTGACTCGGGTATTTCGTTTGTTTTATTTCTTACAAAATGCTCGGGTTAGACTGAGTATTTCAGCTTTGGAGATTTGCTTGTTGGAGCTTCCAGTATTTCTGGAGTCTAGTCTTTTATCCTTGTGTACTCAGTTTATTTTATTTCTTCATGTGTTAATCAATATCTGTATTCAGTCTTCATCTGTATTATTTTTGTACTCTGATTTGTATAAATGAAAATTTTGTATTATTATATAAATTTTACTTCCATTGTGAGATATTCTGTGTTCAGTGTCTGTGATTCTGCGATGATTTATATTTCAACTTCATAATCAATAACAATCTGTCGTTTTGAACGGTTCAAGTTGGTTTAATTACCGATTTAGAGCGGTCGGAAATGGCAGGTCATTACACCTGACTATGCTAACAAGGAAAGATCAGCCTTTCATTTGGACTGATAAGTGTGATCAAGCATTTAAAAGATTAAAACAAGCATTAGTAGAGGCACATTTATTGCAAGTTCCAGAAGGGAATGAGGGGCTGGTGCTTTATACAGATGTTAGTGGCTCTAGTTTAGGAATTGTACTGATGCAACATGGGCAGGTGATTACATATGAATTTAGTCAGCTTAAACCAAATGAAACTAGGTATACAACCTATAATCTTTTTTTTTGAACTTGACGGTTGTGTAGAGGGGTACTACACAGTCGATTCGTAGATATTATAGAAATAAGGTAACATAGCGGTCAACAAGCCTGATCAGTGGTTAAAACACAACAAATTATGCATGCAGGCATGCATGCAAGTAGAGTACGTAGCGCTATGCACGAATATACAAGTACATAGATAATGAAACAGCCACAACCAACATGCAACACACCAACACACGAGCTGAACTAAACAACTCCAAAACATCACTAACTACTACAAACCAAAAAAATGGCATGAGCTTACAAGGTGCGTGGACATTTTGTGAGCAGGAGGATGTTACCATGGACGTGGATAGAACCTGCGCTGGTGCAAACCATCAACTTGAGAGCTATCGACCGATTCGTCCTAAACAATTGCCGTGTCCATGATGGTTGGGATGAAAGGTTGAACCCGTGTACTAGAGGTCAATGCATTGAGTCTGGCGCTGTGCCTGACTGTTGAAGTAGACAAAGCTGGAGCTTGCATCGAAGAAAACCACAATCCATGATCTTGAACTTGCAGCAGTGGTGTATGCATTGAAGTTGTGGAGGCACTATTTGTTTGGGGAAAAGTTTGATTTATATACTGATCACAATTCTTTAAAGTATTTATTTTCACACAAAAAAAATTTAAACATGAGGCAACATAGATGGTGGAATTCTTTGTTGCATATGATTTAGACATCTTATATACCCCAGGAAAAGCAAACAAAGTTGATGATGCACTTAGTAGGCAACATGTTAAGTTGGCTAAATTAATGACAGAATAATATAAGGCCTTAACTATTTTGGGGGAGGCAGGTGAGATAATTGAAAGGAAAAAATTAGGAGAAATGCAGAATTATGGGAAGTTAAACATGGTGACCATAAGGCCATTTCTAATGGATAAAGTAGGATCAATACAAGACCAGGATCCATATTTAAAGGAAAGATCAGTTAATGGAAAGAAAGGATGCGGAGAATTTTTCATTAAATGAAAAAGGGTACTTAAAATTTAGAGGAAGAATATGTGTACCAGATTTAATAGAACTAAAGAAAGAGGTGATGGATGAGCATCATAGAATTAAATACACAATTCATCCAGGAGGAATGAAAATGTATCATGACCTTAAGAGAAGTTACTGGTGGAAAGGTAAGAAGAGTGATGCAGCAAAATATGTTTCAAAATGTTTAATATGCTAGCAGGTAAAGGCTGATTATCAAAAGCTTTCAGGTATGTTGCATCCTTTAAATATACCCATGTGGAAATGGGAAAGTATTTCCATGGATTTTATTGAAGGATTTCCTAGATCAAAAGGGGGAAATGATTTCCAGTAATATTTTATTGAAGTATTTCCATGCATATGGGTTATAGTTGATAGGTTAACAAAATCAGCCCATTTTATTCCAGTAAGATTTGATATAAATGTTAACAACTTAGCTCGGATATTCCTCAAAGAAATAGTGAGATTGCATGGTGTACCTAAAAATATTATTAGTGACAGAGATGCATTGTTCATATCGAGGTTTTAAGGTAGTTTTCAAGAAGCAATGGGGACTGAATTGAGCATGAGCACTGCATATCACCCACAAACTGATGGGAAAACAGAGATTGTAAACAAAATTTTGGAGGACTTGCTTAGAGCATGTGTGTTGGATTTTGGAGCCAATTGGGAAGAATATTTACATTTGGCTGAATTTACCTATAATAATAGTCACCGGTTTAGTATTATGATGGCTCCATTTGAAGCTTTATATGGTAAACCTTGCTTGTCTCCTACTTGTTGGATGGATGCGGGTGAAAGAATATTGATAGGACCAGAATAAGTTAAAGAAATAACGGCTAGAATTGAACTGATAAGACATAGGATGAAAGTGGCATAGGAAAGACAAAAGGATTATGCAAATAGAGGAAGGAAATCAGTGGAATTCAGAGTAGGGGATTTTGTTTTTCTTAAAATTTCTCTAATAAGAAAGGTACTTAGATTTGGCAAAGCAGGAAAATTAACACCTAGGTATGTAGGACCTTATGAAATCATAAAAAGAATAGGAACACTGGCTTATAAGTTGAGGCTACCAGAGGAATTGAAAGGAGTACACAATGTATTTCATGTGTCTCAACTCAGAAGGTGGGTACATAATAAAGAAACTATTATGGAATCTCCTACTCAGGTGAAGATTAAAGTAGATTTAAATTATGAAAAGGAGTCCATAGGTATTGTTGCAAGAGAAGAAAAGAAGTTAGGGAATAAAAGCATAAACCTGGTTAAGGTACAATGGAGCTTGAATACAAATGATTGTACATGTGAGGTTGAACATAAAATGAAGACAAAATATCCAAGGTTGTTTGCTAATAAAGGTAAAAGTCTGAATTAATTTTTGGCCGAAATTTTATTTATTTTGGATTAAAACTAATTGCAATTTATATTTGCTTGTTTTCTATAGTTAGAGTAAATGCATGACTTGCAATATAATTACAATTAAATATCAAGAGTAAGTTAATGGATTTAATATATGATTTTAAAATGCAAAGATAAGAAGAAATTATGTGACACAATTCCTAAAGGAGGGGTGAATGTGATAACCCCAAATTTATAACTAGATGTGGGAATGTATAATAACTGAAATATATATATTCGTAGTGTACACAAGTGTATAAGAAATTGGTAATTTATAAGCATAAGTTACATTTCTGAATGATAGAAAAATAAAAAGTGGAAATTAGGTTGTTGTCCCTATTTATGTTCAAAATGTAAACGACATCCTGGGTAAGAAAGGGTCCCTAAAATGGATGTTACGTGTTTTCCCGAAAATTGTGCGCTGCCATATAAGAAAAAATCTTAAATATGCAAATACTCCCAGAAGACTACAGGAAAAAAAACATGCATACGTGTATGCATGTATGCACAATATTTGCACACATGTATGCAAGTATTCCTGAAGCAGTTTACACTGAAGATATGCATAAATTTCAACATACATGTATGCAGGTATTCTAAATATATGTATATATATGTATGCAAATAATTCGTGAAGCTTTCACGTTGAAAAATCTGCGTGAATACTTGCATGCAAGTATTCTATTTTCTTGCATACATGTATGCAAGTAAAAATGAACTGATATCCATGCCTACGGATTGTTGCATACATGTTTGCATTTATTATGAGTACTTGCATGCATGTATGCAAGTAAATATGAAATAATTTGCATGCCTATGGATTATAGCACACTTGTATGCAAGAATTATGTATTACTTGCATGCATGTATGCAAAAAACCTAACGCAGATGTATAACTGAAATAGTTGCACAGATGAATGCAAGAATTTCAAATATATGCATCCGTTGATGCAATTAACTGCAGTTTCGTTGTTTTTCATTCTTTTTTGTTTTTGGGGCTTTAGTCGGTTGTTTTTGGGCCGAATTTTTTTACATTTATGTGTTTTAACTAAATAGGAATTTACGTAATTTTTTTTATGAATTTTCCAAAAATAGGGACCTTATTTATAATAAGATTTGGACCAGACCTGAGCCTAATTTCCAAACTTAACAGGGACCTGTGCCAAACACACGCAAATAAAAATGCCATATAGCTTTACATAAATTTATAGGAAATAATATAATGAAAACCCTTAGGACTTTAAGTAATAGCCATGCAAAAAAATGTTTGAATTATGTATTTCAAAATACATTGCTAGTGTCACCTACTTTTTAGTATAATACAGGCAGGGACGACATGAATAAGCATTCACACAAATAGCATGATAGGTGAAAATCTCCAAAATAGCCTATAACACATAGGGGAATTTGAATTAGTACGCAGAGGGGTGTTACATGATGAATTCAGTCATGTTAAATGAGAAAGGACTAAAGGATGATAAAGTGACTTTATCTAGAGGAGAAACCCTAGAATATAACTGGGTATAAAAATACATGACACAGCCATTTAGGGAAATAAAAAATAGTATTTTATCTCTGCCAGTAAACTAGTAATGGAGACATAGGAAAATATTGATCGAAGTTGGAAAACCTTGGGATAAGAGAAGAAAGGATGTTGGTGAGTGTATTTCATTATTTAAATGGCAATAAGTCCTATCTAGGCAACCTATTTTATATGGATATTATAGTTATATATGTTGAATAAAGTCTATCTTATGCTTTGATGGTTGAATAAATATTTGCATAGTTGTTATGATGCACATTGCAATACATATGGATTGGTGTATGAATAGAGGAAATAATATAAATATTGCCGTAAAGTAGGGTTACAATTTTAAAGGTAAGCAGTGTTAAACAAGTGGATTTAAAGCTTATGCTTGCTTTTAACAATATGGTAAATAGAGCTATGGAAGGTGTTTATATGCTGATCTGTTTACCATTGATAAATCCCGGATTCTCATTATATTAGATAAAGAGAAATATAAGGATTGAAGGTATCCTAACCATCTTTGTCTTATGCTCAAGGCAATAGAATACATAGTTATATTTTTGTTAATAACCTGAATCCTCAATAATAAAACCTGTTCATGTTCATCCTATTGTATGTGTTTATCGATGTTTCTGGATGAATGATTTAACTGTATATGATGTGTGAATGAATGATTATTTGCACCAGTCGCATTAGGCATATTTAATACTCAAATATGTGCAAGTTATTCATTATTTTAAGATAGGGTTACATGCATCAAGTGGGCGTATGGGATAGTTGGGTCAACACAGTCAAAACCTTACTAGAAACATGATAGTGGGTCAAGCTATGTTGCTAGTCACCTGTTGTATTGATTTGTCTAGCATCAAGTTAGGATGTTAGGTATGCATATAGCTTAATGCAAGACCTATAAGTCTTTGTGTATTTGGGAAATACAATGTGCACAATTTTTCAATACAAGGTATTTTAGGATTGTGACCCACTGTTTAGTTTTTAATCAGTCTAGGTTGTTATGAAACATGGGATTAAGAGAGTAATGACAAGTTATAAGGGGACTGGGATCATATGTATGAGTTATATGATGTGTATTGGAGTCTGCATTTACATTTTTAAAGTAAATATGCACAAGGTACATACGGTAAGAACTCCGTTAAGATGCTAGTTAAATACTGAGTTATGCTCATATCAGACTGTTTTTCTGACCCAGTTTGGTTGTTTCTTCAACCTTTGGGGTGTCTCATTTATAATGGGGCAACTCAAAGTGTTAATTCACGGAAAGTGGCTAGAGTAAGATGTTATGAAGATGCTGTTTAAGATGCTTAGCTGAAGGAGAAATTGTTGATGTAGTTTAAAGTTTAAATAGTTGTATCAATGCTTATAATAAAATGTATGCAAAGTATTTGCAAATGACAAGAATGTTGCTTGTTGTTTGAAAGAATCAAATGTAATGCTTAAGTACTATGAAACCAATAGAAGTAGCAGAACCCTGTGCCTTATTTTCATGAGAAACTGATATCATGAATGAGCTATAATAGTAGTATAATCTGCAAGCTTATATATATACTTACTTAATAGTCATGACCCATAGCAAAATGAATATGATATATGGAAATGGATATTTTCACTACTTCTCGTCAGTGCATATGTCTTCGGCCAGGCATAGGTTAAGGTGGTAGATTACACAGTTCAAATGTGTACCTTATGCCACTGATATCTCTCTATGTCATTTTCACTTGAATGGTTATACAGTACTACCTATCTCTAATAATTTATTTCGAGTATATCAAAGATTCCAAAGCATAAGTATTGAAATGGTACTAACTATAATAAAAGAGTATTTTCAAATGTTGTGTATATTTATATTTGTCTATATCTGCTTCATTTGTAAACTGATACTCAGATGGTAAGGCATGTGAACCAAAAACATGTATTTATTCCACCTAAATGTGATTTATTTAGTCACAATAACAATCTAAAATGAACCTTTATGTAAGATTTCAACTTATATTATGTAAGGAGATAAACTGTCATGTAATACTGCAGTAGTTATGTCTGATGAGACATTTCATCATACACTTTGTTAGGCATTTGAGGAAATGTCACTACGAGATTTTAGATGATATTTTATATGTAATACTTTATATTTTGTAGAAAATTACTCAGTTTTTTTACTTACAAATTAAAAAGATTTTGTAGTTACCTGTAAGCAAAGCTCATAGGGCCTGTGCATGTGTGCACACTGTGCATTTGCACATACCCTAAGCTCAAGGTGTCCAGATTTCTCTTTCCTTTTTTGTAATTCTTTTAAAATATAATTGCAAGAACTTGTTAAAGGTTGTAATGTAGCAACAGATAAAAAGTATAAACAATGACTTATATATATGTATATATATATATATATGTGTGTGTGTGTATGACACCCGAAATGGATATTGCTTGAATAATATATGCAATCTATTTTGCAGATAAACATTTGCCCTTACAAAATGCTACTGGAATTCATAAATTATGTGAATAAATAAGTTTGTATACCAACTGAAATGATATTTTTATATTGGTGTGTGAGTGATCTTAGGGCCTTAATAGGGAAAACCCTATTAAGTGACTCAAGTAACATCTGATATTAAATCAGGATAATTATTTATAATGAAAATTGGGTGTAAATGGTAGGTCACTTCACCATGTTATGTGATTTATACATTTTTATTGTTGCATGAAAAACTACATTTTCTAATATGAATATACATTTTTTTTGAATTTGTTCAGGAGGGAAACCGAACGGAGTCGTAAAACCCACCCTACTAGTGCACCTAGCCTTGCCCGCGAGCACCACATAAGTGGATGATCTTAGCGTATGCACATGGTAAGCTCTTAGCATGTCATTCCGGGTTTCGAACCTGCGCCGCTGTTACCACGACGCAAAGTCTTTAACTGTCGGGCTACTGTTGTGGACTAATATGAATATACAAAGTAAAATTGATGTATATTTTCGAGAACTATTAGAAAAATAGAATATATACTCTCTAAAGATTATTTAAATAAATATATCTTTTGAAGCAAAAAGGCAGTGAATCAGATAGATTCACGCCTTAATACATTACAAAACGTAGTTCAGTACATCATACGTATTTGTACATAGTATTTACAAACAAAAAAAGCAGGCAAATAGATCATTTCCCACCAAAAAGAGATAGAGCATCATATACAACATATTACAGACCCCAAAAAAAACTAAGTAGCATACAATAAAAGAGAAAGCAACATCATATTCAAGTAGAAGGTCTAGCAATCCTTTTCACCCTCACACGCACTCTATCAGCGATGCTTTCAACATACTTCTTCCTTTCAGTGCCAAAGTCTACACACATGCCCCAAATCTGCAAGTACTGCTCTGGGAACATTCAAATGTCTACAAACAACCGACAAGTTCTTCAAACCAGCCCATACTTCGACCTTCTTCTTGGCGATACTGCCAACCTGCAGGCTTCACCACTTTAGATTCACAACCCCCTTCGTAGTAACAAAGGAATAGTTGAAATTATCCATCAACAGGGAAGGAGGGAATTTCACGATAAAATCATCATCCATTCTTCTAACAGTCCAATTCCAATTTATTGCTCTATTACCAAACCTAGATCTGATGAGATCTTCGAGTTCGATGACAGAGAAAGCTCCCCGAGCTATCAAGACCATTGCCATAAATCTTACCCACTTAAAATCATTTAGAAATGATTCGGCAGAAATATGAGTATTAATATTAGGGTTCGCCATTTTCTGTGGAATTTTGAGATGGGATCTGCAATTAAAACCCTTGTGCCCAGTTTTATTGCATCTGAAACATAAAACTGGATTTTGACACCTACTAGCCCAATAAGCTGAAGATCCGCATCTGAAGCACCCATTGTTAGACTTGATGTTATTAATTTTTTCATGAGAAGTTTAAATATACGGAAATATAAAATATCACAAAAGAATTGAGGAAGTTCAACAAATATGTAACTCCTAGATTTTTCAGCGATTTTAATTTGAATATTTAAATATGTTTAAATATCAATCTGGTAATATTAATGAATTTTATCGATATATTATAGGCCTTAAATCTGTATCTTTTCAAACGACATCCGTTTTCGATGAAATAAATTTTATTGGAATGCATATAATTAATTTTTGTTTGATTTCCAGTTTCGGGCAAATCGGAGTTGTTTTATCGGTAGACGGTATTTAGGGGTGAACCAATAAATTTAAAATAGCGTCGTTGTGCAAACGGAGTCCGTTTTCAACAAAATTAATTTCTTTGGAACCGGAATGTTGAGACATAGCGGTAAGTTCATTTTCGTTGCGTTTGGAGTCTATAATTGTTGATGCTCATTTACCGGTCAGCGTTAAATTAGCGGTACCATATAAAATGAAATAAAATAAAATTTACAATATAACATAATATAAACGAAGCTTCCACTCTAAGTCACTTTAAATATGTGTGTGCCACAAAGATGCGCAACTACTTTAATTGACACTGAAAAGAATATTCACTATACATGCCATGGAGTATATTTTCAATGCCTATTTTATCTCATACAACCCCTTATGCAAACCTTCTTGCTACTCATGTAAATATCTATGGGACAACTCATGCACGCAGGCAACTATTACTTGATTGGAAAGGAAACGTTCGCACAGCTAATATAATAAAGTAAAATTAAAATAAATCTAAATTCTTAAGCAAAGTATCTACACCCATATCCTTGCCTGTATACGCACAGTCACATGACGCCTACTATGGTTTCATTTGTCAACGTCTATTGTCTTCTGCAAGCCTAAATCTATCATATTTGCTTTCGAAGTTTATTCAGCCCATTCCCCAGCTATTTTAGACTTACTACATGATGAATGTACGGATTGTACATAACTCTGTTTGATCCGCACCAAACCAACCTAACCTATTTTTATTTGAATTGTCAAGTTCTTTATCCAGATTTTTGAACAGCAGCAGTAGGCACATGCGTAAACCTTGCTATTAAATTAAGGTGCCCAGGCCTTTCTGAACAAACCATAGGCCTAAGAAGAAAATTTTGCACTTCACCCACGTATCTATATTGTACCATAAGAAATTGACATCGTTCCTATCCCTTAGAATCTCCCACTATAAATACCCGTTCCTATCGTCATTTCTACCCATTCTTTTGCTTCCAACGAATGGAAATAACTCGTTTTCCTTCTATTTTTAATCTATGCGAGTTACCTCCTCTCGCATACACAAAAATATCACACCTCTTCAGTCTGTTCGAGACTCATATATTCATTTAGTTCCTTCGGTTGAGCTAGCTTCGGCCATGGCAGTAGGGTCCCTACGGTTGCTGGCTGCCGCTGGTTTCAGGTTGGGCACAGGTGGCGATGGTTGATGATCGGAAGCGAAGCCGGAAGCTTGGTCGAGGCAGTGATGGGGTAGTGTTGTGCGTGGCCGAGTCTTGGGAGCGTAGGGGGTGGACTGAAAGAAGAAAAGAACGTGGAAGTTCATGAGAGGTATGTAGTTGATATTATGTGATGGTGCGGAGTTGAACCGTGAGGAGTATGATACGTGAGCAGGTGGTTAAGGATATGTATATTGCAAGGGGATGTTTAAATAAAGACAGTGGGAAGCTGAAAGTTGGGCACGTAGCACATGTGGGGATTGGTGTAAACAAAGAAGCAGTGGAGATATGTGTAACAAAAAGAAGATGGGGCGGTCTGACGTGGAGTTTTGGAGACTTGGATGTGAACGTACATAGAAGAAAGCATGAGTGGAAAGGTCGGAGGCAAGGTGTTAGTGCTGCACCTCGTCGCAGGAAGAAAAACATGTAGATGAGAGTTATGGGTTACTGTGTACATTGGCATGGGTAGAAATAAAGTAGCAGGTGGGAACATGGTTAACGTTGGGAACGTTTGGGAAGTGTGGTTTGTAGTCGAGCATAGTGAAGTGGGATGTTTGGACTGGGCGCAGCAACATAGAAGAAAGAATATTTGTGAAATGAAAGTTAGCAGAAGAATGTGGTGGGGGGCTACAGTATGAAGTAATGTGCACTGTAGTTTGACGCAGTACATCGGTGTGTTGAAGGGGCGGAAAATGGGATAATGTGGAAGTAGTTGCCGAACTAGAGAGTGAAGGAGGCAGCGCTGGCAAAGTGAAAGTGATCAGTTAGAGTGGCGCAAGCTATAGGAAAGAGGATTCTGAAAAATATGATATAGGGGAGAAGACAATAAACAGTTCGGTGAGTTAAGCCCTATTTCATAGGCCTAATCTAATTATATTTTTGCCTAATCCATCTTAGATAGTGCCTAATCAATATAATATTACCTAACCTTACATTTATATTATAATAGCCTAACCATATGTTTATGTGCCAAACTATATAATTAGTTTAGTTTAATTCTATACTTATAAAACATATTTCGTTCCTAATCAGAATAATGTGGTGTACCCGATACATATAAACTGTCTAGATAACGTGGCCTAGTGGTAAGTGTTGAACCAATGGTTTACGTGGCCCAACTTTATAACCATATATATTGTAACCTTCCTAGTATTAGTTTCAGTTATGCCTAAATTTTTATATATTGTCTAATCAAAGATTTTTAAATGAACATTAGAAAATTTAGTTAATAAATTATCACTAAGTTACAAATAATATATGCTTATATATAAATAACGTATAAAATTATAACCGTGTCATATGTACACAGAATCAAATCAAACAAGGAGTGTTGGAACCATATCAACGGATGTGAGATTTTGGAATGAGAACGGACGGAGTAAAGCAGCTGGAAACGTGTAAAACCAACCGGTTTAACGACAAATGGAGATCCAGGCGAGTTCAACTCACTCAGTTTATCCCGTTTATATTTTATATAGACCGGTTTTTTTATTTTGTATGCAATGTTTGCTGATGGTTGATGATGTAATGACTGTTTACAAGTGTGCTGAATATTTTTAATATTCACTGGTTAAATTAAGCATTTGTTTAATTAAATTAAATTGTTATTTTAATGATTAGATTCCAAACGAGGAAACTTACCTTGTTGGTTACATTTATAATAATATAAACGTATTAAATGGATAATTGAATGTTTGGTTGGATGTAATAAATTGTTTGTTGACTATTATTAGCTGAACTATTTATTTCTGGTTATCGTAATGCATAAATATATCGTTGTATTAAATGTCGGATAACCCATTGTGATGTAGGGAAGGACATGTAACATCCTGTATTTTCTGTGAACGTATAAGTAACAAATTAAAGTATACTTAATTTTAGGAGAATAACTAAGGGAAACGGGTTGCGCCATTGCATTCGTCTCGAAATTCTACTTGAGATAGAGTCCGAGTTTGCATAAAATAGATATCGTATGAAGAAGATATGGACGAACGAAGTTAGGCAGAAAAACCGGAACAAGCCAGAATACACTGGCGCACTTGTGAAGTGCGCCAGTACAAAAATACACTGGCGCACCTGCCAACTGCTCCCATACCAATCCAGCACAGAATTCTGGAGTGTTCTGTGATGGCGTGTCTTCTTCTGAGTGGCTGGATGACCTGTCTTCGAGCTGGGTGGTTCTGATGACTTCTGGACTGATCCGAAGGCTCTAAATTACCCTATTCTCCTATAAAAACACCCCCCAAACCTCACTTTCTCTCCACACAATTTCATTCTGCCTATACTCTGCCTCTATTCTAATTAAAATAAAATAATGGCATCGCTACTCTACTGAAATCTAAGCTAGACCTGGTGCATCTTCTTCCAATCTGAATAGAATTAAAAGAGAACAACTATTTTCTAATCTAATCGATAGTCTACGCCAAAGGAGAGCTATTCAGTGTGATAATACAGATTCCAGAATACAAGAATCGTTCCATTTTTTAGTACAGTTATTTTCAAATATGAACTTTAATTATGATCTTGACATGGCTATAAATCTGAATTTGAGGTTATGCATATTCTTATCTGTCAGATCTGTTTTTCTGTGACTATTCTCTTTTTTTCTATTCTATAGCCAGGCTACTACGAGCCTGCGCCAAATCTTATAAGAGATTAACGCACGAATGCTAAATTTTGGAGTAAATAATGAATAATGCATAATTGGACATGACTGATTTGAGAAAATGACATATGTTGTAAATTAATCTAGATCTGTGCATACTTTGTGATTTAGAAGAAGAGGAATCATTGAATGATAACATATGACTTGAAACTTGGGGACAGAATGCATATAAAAATTAAGATCTGATTTTGAGAGAATATAATTTAAAGATCTAGATTTTTGGGTATATTTTATATAACGATTCATGACTTGAAAAAGAAATATGAAACTTAGGCGTAAGGACCTATATTAAAATAGGATAACTATTAATGTGAATGCGCCTAAATATGGATTTTCGGATATTGGCATTAAAGGCTATAATTTGGCATAATTCATATCATGACTTGGGGCTTTTAGAGAGTGTTCTGTACTGTGCAAAGTTTAACGAAAATTTGGGGGAATATATTGTATTATGAATTATGACCATGATTTGAGCATGTAAGTTTACGCTTAATTTATGATTAGGCAAGATATGTAAATAGAATTTTTAAGAAGCATTAAATCTGCTGAATTGCCTAATCTGCTAAATCTGTTCAATTGTCTGTTCTACTAATCTGCTAAATTTCCTAATCTACTAGATATGTTATCTTCTAAATCTATTGAATTTCTTAATCTGTTGAAAGCTGAATAATTGTAATTTGGAGGTTCGATCTAAAATTGAGCAAAACATGTTAATAGAACTTTGGATAATTTGCCATAACTTGTAAAGAAGTTAAATCTGCTAAATGGACATAATTAGTATGATATTTTCTGTAATGGAATAAAGTGGCTATGACACGAGGTTAGACTTCGTTTACGGTAGAAGCCTGCCCGGAACCAACCGGCTTAACCAGCGACCGCAAACTGTCAGTCTAATGTGAGAGGTCGTAGGCATAACTAAAATATGCTTAGACACGAGGTTAGGTCTGGCTTGTGGCAGAAGTCTGCCCGGAACCGCCAGGCATATCCAGCGGCCACAAGCTACCAACCTAATGTGAGAGGTTTGTGCATTAATATTTAATTAATGCAGATCTGAGATAAATATGATGTCTAAAATGTGTTGGGTGGATAGGATTAAACCAACTGGACTGATGAATTTAACAAACCCATTTCGTGAATCTGTAGGCCCAATACAAAGTTAGACAATCTGTAAGTCTGTTAAAACTGTACATCTGATCCATTAGTCCGAAAACTTGTTAACTTGATTGTCTGATCTTTGAACTAGTAAATCTGAACTCTGTATGTCTGAAACTTGTAAACAAGTTAATCTGAAATCTGTTAGTCTGGGGACACAAGGTTTGGAGGGGAAATACTTGTGTCATCTGTTGTTTGGGACCCATATTAGTCAGTAACCCTTTCTGGTATCAAAAACTGTGACCCCACTAAATATAAGCGGTTCATTCTGATAATGGCGAGGGGTGTTGATGGTGCGTTCCAACCGGGTCATGTGCATGCATGGATCCGGTCTGCTTTGAGGATGTAAGACACCATGACATATGTAAATAGGTCATTGCCAATTGGTTGCCACTTTAGGGAGTGATACACCCTACTGTGGGGCCGACACAGGGTATTTATGTATTAGGGAGCCGATCGCTTGGGGTAGGACTTAGGGTACACTTAGTTCTGTCTGTTTCTGTTGGTACTATATGTTTCTATTGGGTGGTAACACCTGTCTGTTTCTGCGTGGTACCGTCTGTTGGCGTGGTAAAGGCCCATTACTAGTGTACACCTAATTCTAACATTCTGTTTCCGTAGGGATTATTCTGTTTCCGTCTCTGATTCCATTTCCGATCCTATTTCTGTACCTTCTATCTATTGGGGTCGTAAAGGCCCATTAGTTGGGTGGTAAAGGCCCATTATTAGTATCCTGTTTCCGTACCTTCTGTCTGTTGGGGGTGGTAAAGGCCCATTATTAATATTCTGCTTCTGTACCTTCTGTTTGCTGTGGTGGTGAAGGCCCATTACTAGCATTCTGTTTCTGTATAGATTATTTTGTTTTGATTCTGTTTCAGTTTAGACATTAGGGTAACACCTAACCCTGTTATACTGGTATTAGTGTAGAGAAGTAAGATATAAGTAAGGAACATAACTTGGTTTACATCATTCTGTTTCACCTGTTTACTTAAAGTATATCTGTTATTCCTATTGATGTAATCTCTCATCCAACTTTATTTACATGTCATGATAATATTATCTATTTATATGCTGGAAGTCACTGGACTCGCCAGACTTTATGCCTGAGCTCGTTTGTTTATGCCCCTTTTCTTTCCGTTCCCCCCAGGTGCTCAGGGTGGAAACATAGGAGCTTGATTATGATTCTCTCTGCTTGAAATGCTTGGAGTATTGCTTGGCTTTGACTCTATATTTTCATGGCAGTTTATGTTGGGGATTATGGCTTTGAAACTTTACATTCTGAAGGATTTTGTATAAGACTGATAATTGTGTACTTGAGTTTTGGTATTGTGATATAGAAAGATGTAACCAAACTTATTTCTGCTTCTGCTATAATAAAGTTATAATTTTTCAAGTACTACTTATCTGTCTACTAAAACGCTCCATCAAAGTTAAGGCATTCCCTTTGTAAGTGACCATAACGGAGGTGGGGTGTTACACTTGGTATCAGAGCTGAAGGTTATCAGATTTGATAAAAAAAATTTGAAAACTATTTTCAAAAAGGTTTTAAAAAGGAAGTATTTTCAAAAGTAAAGTTTATTTTGAAAAACATAATCCCCAAAAGCCATATATCTATCCTTTCTCCGTTTTGAATCCCTTTTCTTTTTCGTTTCAGTATGTCTGGGGATTATAACCTTCCAGAGGGCGTACCAGTACCTAGTTGGTTTAGAAGGTATCTAGAAGCTAGGGCTAATGATGCGGGCCCAATAGACGTCCCTCCTCCCTCAGCTGCAGCGGTTCCTCCTCCTCCTCCTCACGTGAATACTTTCCCGAGGATATGTAGAGACTTTCGAGCCATGGGTGGGAAGAACTTTAATGGAACTGAATCATTTGTGGAGGCAAGGAACTGGCTCAAAGAAACCGAGGATTTGTTTGTTATCTTTGAGGTGGACGATAGGCAGAAGATACAGTTGGCGGCATGGTTGCTTAAGGACGAAGCTTCTTTTTGGTGGGAGGTCACAAATGGAGAGCGTTTGGTAGAGACATGGATGGATTTCAAGCATAGGTTCGAGATGAAATTTCTCTCATGAGCAGAAGAGAGTCTATACGTAGAGAGGTTCTTGGCGTTGAAGCAGGGGGATTTATCAGTGAGAGAGTACGTCAACAAGTTTAATCAGTTGGCGAGATTTGGCTTAGATTTGGTAAATATACCGCATAAAAAGGCACTGAGGTTTGCTAAAGGTTTGAATGAGCCGCTACACGGATTAGCGATGTTCCACATTCCTATGGGGGCAACCTTCGAGAAATTGGTGGACATGGCGTTAATGCATGAAGAGGAAGCCGAAAGTAAAAAGAAAGATGAAAAGCTCGAAGGACCACAGAACAAGAAGGCGGGGCCCAAAAAGGAAACACAAAAGAAGGATGAAAAGTCTGAAGATAAGAAGGAGAAAAAGTGCTTTACTTATGGAAGCTCGACTCATCTGAGCAAGGATTGCAGAAAGAGGAATGGCACTTGCTTCAACTGTGGTGAGATGGGACACTTCACTAGGGACTGCCCGAAGAAACGAGGGTAAGGGCAGAGGACAGGTCCTACTTCTGAAGGGCAGGCGAATACCCTCGAGGCTGGTGGATAGGATAGAAGTAGGAAAAAAATTCTATAGATGGTTTAATTTCCTTATCTGATTGTTGAGTTAAAACTCTTTCTGATTCTGGCATTTTGATTCTGTAATTGATACTCTGCACTTTAATACTAGTCTTGTTTCTGTTCCTGCTGTAGGCTCAAACCCATAAGGGTTATGACTCATCTGTTTGTGATAAATTGGGGTTTGAGGGTATCTGTGTTGGGCGTTAAGTTAACTATGACGCATACATTTTGGTTTTTTTTATCATGCTTGGTTTCCTAAGAATCATTTGATAATCTGATCTGTACCAGTAGTCTGTAAGTATCTGAATATTTCTGATAAGGTTAGGGGTTTTTACTTGAAGTGTGAAGTAGATTTCCAATTTGGCATTGTTTAATGGGTGTAACACCCCGCCTCCGCTAGGGTCACTCGCAAAGGAATGCACTAGCTTTAGAGGGGCATTATTGGTAAACATGCACAGAAATATCACAAGACAGAACATATAAAATAGCGGAAGTAAAATCAAACTTTCATAACATGAATAAATAAGGTCTAAAGCCTTTTACATCAGAGTACATCAAAACCTGTCTTGCAATAGTAAAGAAGCATAAAGACATTTTCATAAATTATTCCCCAAGTAAAAACAGTAAAGTAGCCATTAGCCAAGAAAAGTCCAAGCCATCCATGATGACCTTCAAGCAGAAGAAGTCCGAACTAAACAACAGTATTTCCTCCCAGTAACCTGGGGGGGGGGGGGGAACGGAAGAAAAGAGGCGAAACAAAACGGGTCAGTCAAAAAGACTGAGTAAGCCCTATCTACTATTAGCATAAAAACTAGTAAAGTTAACTGACATGAGAAACTGAGATGAACATAAGCATGATAACAAGATAGATAAGCTAAATCAAAATAACAGGATGAACTACTGAACTCAGATAAACTAAGGTGTCATGATAAATTACGATGTCAAGATAAAACAAGGTATTACATCGTCAGGTTTCTATCAAGTATAATATCCCCAAGATATCTATCACGTATAACGTCCCATGGTATCTATCCTGTATATCTGCTCTGCACCTACCGTACTAGTATCCCAACTGTATCCCGTGTTATCCGTGAATGACCCTCACTCAAAAGTCGTGTAGTGGTCCATGTCAACCTAATATATCGCATATATAGGTTACCCAACTCGTATGTTTTATTCCATGTAAATGTTCAGTCCCTTGCCGTAGGCCATACGGGCTTTCCCATGAGATTCTATACTTCTTTAACATAGTTCCATGATCCTTAAGATCGGTTTGGACTGTCACCCTAAACCTAGCTAGGGTCTTCCAACATGAATTATCGTCTGTACAACTAGGACTTATGCTACCTAGGGCTACTAGGGATTACGCTTACCTATTGCACGTTTTCGTATCTCGGTTTGGGTTCAACCACCTAGGGCCACTAGGGATTACGCTAATCGCCAACCGCGCCCTTTTTCCCACGCATTCATCGTGAATCGCTTTTCCATGACTGTATGCACATGTATCACATCGTGCCATCCGAGTCCTGTCACAGGGCAGGTCAGGAAATACAGGACTCGGTCGGGAGCTTTTGATTTATCTGCCGGTGCAGATGCTAAGGTCTGTTTTTCTATCCGTGGCTATGGTCCCACGGGACCCCTCCCTCAACTATCGAAAGACAAGACAGGATAAATCCTGTATGAGAACACACTACTGGCCAACCCACAATCCTAGCCTTACCGCAACCATAATTAGATAGCAATTATGGTCTATTGGGTGTTCTCTGCCTTTCCGTACGTACACGCTTGACCAAAGATGGTAGGTAGCCTGACGAAAAATGCTATCTAGGGTACGACCGTGTCTCGTCGACTATCCCCTATCCATCCCCGTCTTTAGGTCGCTCGCATAGCAACCAAGGCATACTCTTGGTTCTTCTAACGCAGACCTTAACCTCTCATGAGCCTAGTATAATTACCTGGCAGCTCATAGAGGGATCCCAAGAATATCCTCACGTTCCCCGAAGCCGCTGCTTCGTTACCCAGTTCGCTGGAGCCTTTATCTAAATCAGATACTTGCTCCTACTCGTATACTTAAACGATGACCTACCGTACCAGGTTACTCATCTATCTATGAACTGGTCTAAATTTCCTTGACTAAGAATCATTACTTAGTTATCCTTCAACTAAGGTTTACCACTTAGCCTTATTCCCGTTATCCTTGTTAATTACGGTTACCCACCTAATCCTCCGAATTAGGGTTTATATAACAGATTAAGTGTCACTTAAGTTCATGACTTAATCCCGTCTACAAATCATGTCAAAATTGGCTAAGTATCCAAGTTCGAGACTTAACCCGTCTACAAATCATGTCAAAATTGGCTAAGTATCAAAGTTCAAGACTTAACCCTACAAACCATGCTCAAGTTGGTTAAGTATATATTAACTTGACCCTATCAAATTACTTAGTCAAACCGGTCAAGTGTATTCAAGCGATTCATGACTTAGCCTTATCATGTTTTCACGTTATATTGGTTAAGTATGGGTTAACTTAACCTCAATAAATTCACGAGTTAGATTGGTTAAGTATAGATCACTTAACCACATCAAATTAACGAGTTAGATTGGTTAAGTTTAGGTCACTTAACCACATCAAATTAACGGGTTAGATTGGTTAAGTGTTTAACTTAACCCCATTAAACTACCAAGTGGGATTAATTAAGTCTAGGCTAACTTAGCCCCATCCGATTATCATGTTTAGACTAGTTGAGTCTAATCTTAACCCCATCCATTAACTGTATCTTTCGGTTAAGTGTCATTAAGAAAACTTACTTAACCTTACCAAATTATCGTGTTGGATTGATTAAGTGTTGGTTAACTTAACCCCGTCCACTAGTCGTATAAAAATGGTTAAGTGTCATTAGGCAAATCAAGTTACTTAACCTACCCAACCTTGTCATGTTTTGTTAAGTATCATTAGCCTAATCAATTTACTTAACCCCTTTGTCCATGTCATATTTGGTTAAGAGTCATTAATCAAATTAACTTAACCCTATCATGTGGCATTAATTACTTAATGCACCCCAACCTCTCACATTAGACTTTGTTGTGGTTACTAGTTAAGCCGGTCGGTTCCGGGTAGCTTTACACCACAACTTGGTCTAACCTCGGGTTCAAGCACAACATGACCAACTTCTCACATTGGGTCTTATTGTTTGCAACTACTAGTTAGGCCGGTCGGTTCCGGGTAGTTTTACGTTGCAAACTCAACCCAACCTCGAGTTGGCCACACTTATATTATCTAAGTGTCATGTTCATCATGTTTCCAAAATATGTTACAAGTTTTTCAAGCATTTGGGTAAACCTAACTTAATAGGTAAATTCCCAAAGGGTAGACCTAACTTAATAGGTAAATTCCCAAGCTTGTGTTTTTATGCATACTTACATGTCAACTTCCATGTTATATTTCAAGTCATGTTTTCAAGTATAAACACATGTCATATTTAACGTTACACGTTGTCATGTTTATACCCATTTACCCACATCATGTTCATGTCATTATGTTTTCCCATAATGCGACCCCAACGCTTTTAAACTCGCATATACGTTCGCAACAACGTAATGGATTCAAAGAAGAGACTTGACAAAGGCATGACAAAAATGGATATTAAGCCACAAGTTAATCATGGTGGCAAATGAGGCACAAATGTGTTCATTAGCTTGCATGTTACACTCTTAAGCCTCAAAAACATGCATAAACCCAAACTTGGCACATAAACGAATCATGGTGACAAAAGACATGGAATGATGACTAGTAACTCGCATATATCATCATATAAGGGTTATGACTTCATATGCAAGTTGACATAAAGATTATGAAGGTTCTCATGTTGCATAATGCAACATTTCAACATAAAGGTTGTAGCTTTTAGCTCATGAGATCAAGATAATGACTTCATAAACTTGCATGACATGATAGCATGTATCATTCTCAATGATCAAACCCAAACTTGCAACATGAACATTTAACTTCATAGTTAATATCTAAGAGTAGGAAAAGGGCTTACATTGCTATGAAGGCCTAAATCGATTAAATTAAAGCTTGTGATGAAGCCTATGCATGCCATCACCCAAAAACCCAAAGATGAACACTCCAAATCAATAAAAACCCCATCTTTATGAACAAAGATCAAAGCTTTAGCCTTGAAATCAACTTGAGAAGCTCTCATACTAACCTAGGGACTCTCTAATACTCTCATGATCATGAAACCTCTCATAGAAATGAAGTGGAGGCTAGGATAGTTGAGTGGAGGCCATGAGAGTAGAAATTTTGCCATAGTTTAGTTACATGAGTGAATAATGAGGGTTTAGGGGTAGGTTAGGGGCTTATTTATAGATTAGGCAAGTGTTTTAGGCCATAGGATTAAACCTAGATTCAATCCAAGCCATCAAAGCATGTCTTGGGGAAGAAGTCAAGTGTAGGAACCATCTAGGGCCTTTAGATTAAAGATGAACCATGAGAACCATCCAAATGCAAAATCTGCATTTGAGCGAATCGGCCCACGGGTTGACAGCCAAACACCCTGGATTAACCCCTAGTCGACCCAGCGGGCTTGGGTCGACCTCAAAAATCGGCCGGTTCGGTTATTCCCCTCTCCCAATTCGCTGTTTTGAACATTTTTGCATATTTATTTATTTAATTTTCAATTATATATATATCAATATATATATATTTCTCTGCGCAACCCATTTCACTTAATTAAGTATACTTTAATTTGGGAATTTTTCGTGAAACTTCGCGAGGCCATATCTTGGTCATACGGACTCCGATTTTCGAAAACTCGGACTCTATTTCGCGTATTTTTCCGAGACGAACGCAATGGCATAGCCCGTTTCCCTTGATTCAGATTTTACAGTTTAATTCTGCCTCCATTTATGTTATAACAGGTTATTGAAAATACGGGTTGTTACAATGGGAGTAATTCACTGGGTGTCAATCTGATGTTGATTTCGGTCTTCAGGGTTGATACTTAGGGAATTATTTTCTTAACCGATGTCTAATAGGAACAGAGCTCTTATTTTAATCGTACTTGCTTCTATCACTCGGCTGTATCCTATCGATCGAGTCTTCGACCTTTAGGTAGAAACTAATGGGTGTAAACATATGTTTGAGACATGTTATGTTTGATGGTTGCAAGTGGATGCAAGTGGTTGCTCGTGGATTCATATACACACACTAGGCACTAGGTCGACTCAAAAACACTCTAATACTGCATATGAATGTGTGCGCATTTTTCAATTTTTGTGGAAGCAAAATTATTGACTCATCATATGGATGTTGCATTTAGATGAATGGTTATGCACACATATAGAAATGATGTGTATCAAATAGGATTTCTTGCATATATAATTGTACTTATGACACCAACATGGTTCACAATGAGGAGGTCAACTAAATCAGCAGACCGCCTGATCTTTGCATTAGATAAGAGACATATACACACACTTTTGCATATGTTCATACAACATTAGAAGTTTTCTAAGGACAATGGATGCTTGTGGATGATGGTTGAGTAGATGGATGATTGGATGGTAGGACACATTCTTCTTAACTTGAAGATTTCGGGGACGAAATCCTTTAAGGAGGGGAGAATGTAACACCCCGTATTTTCTATGAACGTATAAGTAACAAATTAAAGTATACTTAATTTTAGGAGAATAATTAAGGGAAACAGGTTGCGCCATTGCATTCATCTTGAAATTCTGCTTGAGATAGAGTCTGAGTTTGCGTAAAACAGATACCGTATGAAGAAGATATGGATGAACGAATTTAGGCAGAAAAACCGAAACAAGCCAGAATACACTGGCGCACTTGTGAAGTGCGCCAGTACAAAAATACACTGGCGCACCTGCAAAGTGCGCCCATACCGATTAAGCACAGAATTCTGGAGTGTTCTGTGATGATGTGTCTTCTTCTGAGTGGCTGGATGACCTGTCTTTGAGCTAGGTGGTTCTGATGACTTATGGACTGATCAGAAGGCTCTAAATCACCCTATTCTCCTATAAAACACCCCCCAAACCTCACTTTCTCTCCACACAATTTCATTCTACCTATACTCTGCCTCTATTCTAATTAAAATAAAATAATGGCGTCGCTACTCTGCTGAAATCTAAGCTAGAACTAGTGCATCTTCTTCCAATCTGAATAGAATTAAAAGAGAACAACTATTTTCTAATCTAATCGATAGTCTACGCCAAAGGAGAGCTATTCAGTGTCAGAATACAGATTCCAGAATACAAGAATCATTCCCTTTTTGTGAGTACAGTTATTTTCAGATATGAACTTTAATTATAATCTTGACATGGCTATAAATCTGAATATGAGGTTATGCATATTCTTATCTGTCAGATCTGTTTTTCTGTGACTATTCTCTTTCTTTTTTTCTGTTCTATAGCAGGCTACTACGAGCCTGCGCCAAATCTCATAAGAGATTAACGCACGAACGCTAAATCTTGGAGTAAATAATGAATAATGAATAATTGGACATGACTGATCGGTGACTGATTTGAGAAAAGGACATATGTTGTAAATTAAATCTAGATCTGTGCATACTCTGTGATTTGGAAGAAGAGGAATCATTGAATGATAACATATGACTTGAAACTTGGGGACATAATGCATATAAAAATTAAGATCTGATTTTGAAAGGATATAATTTAAAGATCTAGATTTTTGGGTATATTTTATACAACGATTCATGACTTGAAAAAGGAATATGAAACTTAGGCATTAGGACCTATATTAAAATAGGATAACTATTAATGTGAATGCGCCTAAATATGGATTTTTGGATATTGGCATTAAAGGCTATAATTTGGCATAATTCATACCATGATTTGGGGCTTTTAGAGAGTGTTCTGTACTGTGCAAAGTTTAACGAAAATTTGGGGGCATATATTGTATTATGAATTATGACCATGATTTGAGCATGTAAGTTTAGGCTTAATTTATGATTAGGCAAGATATGTAAATAGAATTTTTAAGAAATGTTAAATCTGCTAATCTGCTGAATTGCCTAATCTGCTAAATCTGTTGAATTGCCTATTCTACTAATCTGCTAAATTTCCTAATCTGCTAGATCTATTATCTGCTAAATCTGTTGAATTGCTTAATCTGTTGAAAGCTGAATAATTGTAATTTGGAGGTTCGATCTAAAATTGAGCAAAACATGTTGATAGAACTTTGGATAATCTGCCGTAACTTGTAAAGAAGTTAAATCTGCTAAATGGACATAATTAGTCTGTTATTTTCTGTAATGGAATAAAGTGGCTATGACACGAGGTTAGACTCCGTTTATGGTAGAAGCCTGCCCGGAACCAACCGGCTTAACCAGCGACCGCAAACTGTCAGTCTAATGTGAGAGGTCGTAGGCATAACTAAAATATGCTTAGACACGAGGTTAGGTCTGGCTTGTGGCAGAAGTCTGCCCGGAACCGCCCGGCATATCCAACGGCCACAAGCTACTGACCTAATGTGAGAGGTCTGTGCATTAATATTTAATTAATGCAAATCTGAGATAAATATGATGTCTAAAACGTATTGGGTGGGTAGGATTAAACCAACTAAACTGATGAATTTAACAAACCCATTTCGTGAATCTGTAGGCCCAATACAAAGTTAGACAATCTGTAAGTCTGTTAAAACTGTACATCTGATCCATTAGTCTGAAAACTTGTTAACTTGATTGTCTGATCTGTGAACTAGTTAATCTGAACTCTGTATGTCTGAAACTTGTAAACAAGTTAACCTGAAATCTGTTAGTCTGGGGACACAAGGTTAGGAGGGGAAATACTTGTGTCATCTGTTGTTTGGGACCCATATTAGTCAGTAACCCTTTCTGGTATCAAAAACTTTGACCCCACGCTATGTAGGGGTCCGGGCACGCTTACTGAACTAATTATAAGTGGTTCATTCTAATAATGGCGAGGGGTGCTGATGGTGCGTTCCAACCGGGTCATGTGCGTGCATGGATCGGGTCTGCTCTGAGGATGTAAGTCACCGTGACATCTGTAAATAGGTCTGTGCCAATAGGTTGCCACTTTAGGGAGTGATACACCCTACTGTGGCGGCCGACACAGGGTATTTATGTATTAGGGAGCCGATCGCTTGGGGTAGGACTTAGGGTACACTTAGTTCTGTCTGTTTCTGTTGGTACCATCTATTTCTGTTGGGTGGTAACACCTGTCTGTTTCTGCATGGTACCATCTGTCGGGGTAGTAAAGGCCCATTACTAGTGTACACCTAATTCTAACATTCTGTTTCCGTAGGGATTATTCCGTTTCCGTCTCTGATTCCGTTTCCGTACCTTCTGTCTGTTGGGGTGGTAAAGGCCCTTTAGTTGAGTGGTAAAGGCCCATTATTAGTATTCTGTTTCTGTACCTTCTGTCTGTTGGGGTGGTATAGGCCCATTATTAGTATTCTGCTTCTGTATGTTCTGTCTGTTGGGGGTGGTGAAGGCCCATTACTAGCGTTCTGTTTCTGTATAGATTATTCTGTTTCAGTTTAGACATTAGGGTAACAACTAACCCTGTTATACTAGTATTAGTGCAGAGAAGTATGATGTAAGTAAGGAACATAACTTGGTTTACATCATTCTATTTCTTCTGTTAACTTAAAGTATATCTGTTATTCATGTTGATGTAATATCTCATCCAGCTTTATTTACATGTCATGATAATATTCTCTGTTTATATGCTGGAAGTCACTGGACTCACCAGACTTTATGTCTGACCTCGTTTGTTTTCGCCCCTTTTCTTTCCATTTCCCCCCAGGTGCTCAGGGTGGAAACATAGGAGCTTGATTCTGATTCTGTCTGCTTGAAGTGATTGGAGTATTGCTTGGCTTTGACTCTATCTTTTCATGGCAGTTTATGTTGGGGATTATGGCTTTGAAACTTTACATTCTGAAGGATTTTGTACAAGACTGATAATTGTGTACTTGAGTTTTGGTATTGTGATTTAGAAAGATGTAACCAAACTTATTTCTGCTTCTGCTATAATAAAGTTATAATTTTTCAAGTACTACTTATCTGTCTTGTAATATTCTGTTCTGTCTACTAAAACACTCCGTCAAAGTTGAGGCATTCCCTTTGTGAGTGACCTTAACGGAGGTGGGGTGTTACAGGACAGGTTGGAGGAATCCAACCGTATTCCTCAATTATGTTGTTTATATAAACTATTAATCAATTTGAATGATTGTTGACTGTTGAACCAAAATTCATGAGTTGTTTACCAATGGGGTATATTGGTGGAGTAATTCTCGGCAGACGGCCTGTAAATGAATCATTTTATAGATATTGATTTACCATCAGGTAAATCAATATGAAGAATGTTACAAAATTTGTTTTAAAATTAAGGATAGATTTGAAATCTATTTTATATAGTTTATTTTTAAATAAAGTAATTAAGGGAAATAAATAATTATTTTTACCTTGTAATTATAAAGACGAGTATATAAAGCAAGGTTTGTGGGATAGTGAGTTTTCTGAACAAGTGGGTGGAAATTAACCGAATGGTTATGTAACAACCCGCTCATTCCATGATAATGGATTTAAATATTTTATTTAAATTGATCGTCGTATCCAAGGTGTCACTCAAAATATCGTTTTTCACAAATGATAAAATTAGGATTTGGGACCACTTCCATTGAGTCTGGATCATCGTTTACGACCTTTTTGACTATAAGCATCGATACCTTTTTAGTTAGTGAAATTTGGCCGGTTCTCATTAGAATGTATGGCTAAAATATCATTTTTCACATACGAATGAATTTGGACTCGAAACCACTTCCATCGGGTTCGAAACATCGTTTAGGTGTTCGAAAACTATAAGGTTCGATATGTTCCGAGTTCTGAAAATTGGCACCTTGGCTAGGGCTTGGTTGAGCTAACCTAGCTCATCATATAACTCACCTAGCTTCCTCCCACTCTTCATTCATTCTCCAAACACTTAGAAGAATAGAAAATGGGGAAGGGAATGGGAAATAGAAATTCCCTAAGCTAGGGCTTCCAATCTAGAGCTCAATTCAAGTGCAAATCCAATTCTAAAACATGGGTAAGCTCTCTCTACTCGTTCTCTAGCTTTCTCTCCTCTCAATTTTGGATTTTAATGATGTTCTAACATCCATGAGTCTTCATATGTGTTCATGAGGTGATTAGAGAGGAGTGATTGAAGAAAGAAAGCTTCTTTGCTCGGATTTGTGCTTGTTCTTCCTTACTGGAGCTTGTTCTTATCATTCAAGAACCAAAGATGAGTTCTTTTTGAACTCACATCTATGCCACAAGCCTACGAGCTTGTACAAGTGTAATTTAGTGTTCATATGAGTTTCATTTGCTTGTTGATTTGGTTAGGTTGGTATAACTTAGCCGATTTCATGTGTTTATATTCCATTGAGTTGAAATTTATGAAAATGATCGTTTATACGATCTAATCCAAGTGTTATGAGTTGACTCAGTGATGTTGTGAAGCTCCATTGTCCCCCGGCAAATATCTAAGTCTTTACGAGTCGCTCGAATCGCCTTGTTGTGTATTGGTTTGAATTTTGTGCATACTTGACTTTATAAATCGAACCATTGAAATCTTATGTATATATACGTTGATCACACGATCAGTGATGTAAGTCGAGTAAGTGGTGTTGTGATGTACTGTTGTCTCTCCCGGCAAGTTCTAAGACTTCACGATTCACTTATATCGCGTTTCTTTGTTTGGTTTAGAAATTGGGTTCGAAAATCTTCTTGTGCAATTGAATTGAATCACACTTGTCTATGGCTCCAATGGAAGGTGTACAAGCACCAGAACCAGTCGTCACAAGGCCGGAGAGAAGCATCGGAGCTCGAGAGGTCGCGACGGGGGTCGAATCCCCCGTCACCCGTGCCTGGGCATGTGCCCAGGCACTGATCGGTCTACTGCCCAAATAGGGCCGGTCAACAGGTCCGGGTTGTGCCTGGGCATATGCCCAGGCACCAAGGCCGGTCGACAGGCCCTAGGGGGGGGTGGTCGATCGGTCAAGTCTCTGTCCCCAACCGGTCGACCGGTCCTCCCTTGGGCGGTCGACCGGTGACAGACCTGGGCGTTTCCCAGGCCTGTTTCCCCCCCTCTTTTGCAGTTTTGGTCGCGCATCAGGGACCGCACCTCTGTGTTCTTCGGACCTCCTTCCCGACACTCCCCCGTGCGTATCCCGGCAATCTTGAGTTCGCTCGGATTGTCGTAGCCACGCCATCTCGTTTAGTTTTCAAATCGTTTTGAAACCATGAGATGTGAATTTATGATCTATGATGTTTGTGTTCTATTCGCTTCAGTGACGGTTTTTATAATTAATTAAACCACAATGGAAAATGGGGTTGTATAGGGTCAATGGATACCGAACCAATGTTTAATCAATTTTTAAATTCAAATCCTTTAAAATAAATTCGGTTTCTAAACCCGGTTCTGATTCTATTGATTTATATACGATTCCTTATCCTATCGATCGAACGAGAAATCTAGTTTATTTACCTTAGTAAAACCAAGGACTATGACCCCTTATATGTTTACTTCGGCGAATAACTCTTGGACTCGTTCGTTTGAACCTATGTGGTGATTTTCTCTGTTTTGAATAGAAATCAATTACGGGTTCGTAAATATTTGAGAATGACATGTGGTTATGGGACATGTTGCCATTCCCTTATAATTACTAGCTCGGAGTAATTTCTATTCGCCCGGATCGTTAGTATCCGCCTCCCGACATAGTTGTTTGGTTCGCAATCGCCCTAGTGGGACTTTACGATTGGGATCTTCACCTATGGGACTTCGGTCCAACCTTCTATGATTTTCTATGATTCATGCTTTCATCTATGAAATAGTTGTTTGGTTCGCGATCGCCTTAGTGGGACTTTATGATTGGGATCTTCATCTATGAGACTTCGGTCCAGCCTTCTATGATTTCCTATGATTTATGTTTTCCTCTACCGGGATCACGACCTGGAATCATCGGAGAGCTTCGGCTCAAACAACTGGGTTAGCTACCTAGAGGTCGCACCTCATCTTCTATGAACCTGCAGGCCCCCCTTCTATGATATCTTCTATGCTTTCCTATGATTTATGTTTTCCTCTACCGGGGTCACGACCCGGAATCCTCGGAGACCTTCGGCTCAAACAACTGGGTTAGCTACCTAGAGGTCGCACCTCATCTTCTATGAACCTGTAGGTCCCTTTTATGATGTTTTCTATGATCTTCTATGATTTAGGCATTTTCTCCCCTTTTATGATTTTCTATGACCACTTTGATGCGATGCGCGTCAATTTGATTTTTCTATGACTACTTGACTTTCTATGATTTTCCATGACCACTGTTATGCTAGTATTTGAATATTGCATTCTACATTAGCTAGGAGATTATTTAGAGATATTTGTGTGCTGACATTCCATTGTCATTTCCTGATTGTGTCGACGTGCCATGTTCATGTCATCCTTTGTTATATCTCTTGTTATCTCTGTTTATTTGATAAGTACAGCTAGACTGATCCGTTTATTGTTTATTCTTATAAATAATACTCGGGTCAGACCAAGTCATTTTAGGTACTCCTCTGGGACTCATCGCATGATTGATCTTTCGCTTTCAGCTTGCTACTCTGTCTCCGCAGTTTTATGTACTTTTGTACCTATGATATTATCTTGTTGTGTACATATCCTTTTATTTAGATCATGGTGCATGTATCTATTCATTTGGGATTGGTGGATCTTTATTGACCACTGTCTTGTTGTACACATCCTTGGGTTTATTCATATCTATTCCGCCTTTGTGATATGATTGTTTTGTGTCTGGCTTTGAGATATACCATACTTATATTATTATTGTTGTCTATTTTATACTGCTTTCCGGATTGCATATAGCCGTTGTGTAGTTGCCCTATGTGCTGAATGGTCATGTCGAAATTTTAATCAGTATTAGAATTCGATGTGCATTCCTCACATGGAGTAATCATTTAATCGATCGCCCTTCACAAAACTCATTCTCCGTTATGGTCTACGACATTTCTTTGAAATGAACTGGATGATAGTGGGTATAGAGGCGGTGTGCTACAGTTGGTATCAGAGCCAACTTTTCGGAACAGTGTAAGATAGCATGACGATGGTATTGTCTTGAGCCTCTCTAGGGAATCGTGCTTTAGGGTTTTAGTTAGAGTCTTAAGACCTGTCATAGCTTATCTACCGTTACGATTCCATCTTGATTGAATTCACATCGTTTGAATTCAACTTGAGAATAACTTTTCCCTCCTTCTTTTTCCTTAAAGAAGTGAAATAGTTGGTTGTAGCCGTGCGAGTGCCGGTTCTCCCTGTGTACCTCCTACGGAGGGATGTTTGAGTATCAAGTGTCCTACTTTTAGTCTCTTAGAATAGTTATCGACTCGTCCTCTTTCGACTTGATTTCTATAGTTCATCTAGGGCCAGTGTTCTCTAGTGGTGCTTCTGTTTCGTTCTTTGACTCGAGTTGCTAACCAATGTCTGTCTTTGTATGAATTACGTTATTAAAACGTAAATGTCAAGTTGTCGATCGCTTCGGTGATCGTAGTTTGAAATTGTCATGACTACTTCAATCGTACGAGAAATTTAATTAAATGCCTTAGTAAACATGAGGACTATGGACCCTTGTGTTTGCTTTGATGGATAATTACTGGACTTGTGCATTTGAAAACTATGATAATAGCCATTTTGAATTTTCGAGTGGGATTCAACAATTCGTTCGTTAATTCTTGAGTTAAGCCGGCGGTATGGGACGTTTGGCTAAATTTATTTATTAACTAGTCTATTGTGTATCACACTTATCTTGTTGATCATAAATGATCCTTGTAGTTGATTGATCATTGGATATCTTGCCCGTGCGTCGTTACGCGCATTGTAAGCGCCTTTGATCCTGATATTTCATGATTTCTAGTTAAGATTGTTTCGTACGTTGTTATGTACCTAGCATGGTCTATTGATCACTTGTCGATCGGTATGGAGATACCATGTCATTGTGACTAAATCTACTCCCTTGTTGTCAGCTATATAATTCTAGTTTGGTGTGAGATCACCAAGCCTTCGGGCTAAAACAACTCATTTATTATCTCGTTGTGTCGGTGTGAGTCACCAAGCATTTGTGCTAAATTGACTCAAGATCAAGAATAAGGGAAAGCATCCCGCTTCCTGTGATCTCTCTTCTTGAGTCAGGATACGTGTCATTAATTCCTTAATGTCATTTACCTTGTTCAGAGATTATTTTATTTATGTTCTTTTGATACACGTCGATCATGTTCTTCGTTATCAAAAGATATCAATTGTGTTTTATTCGTAAGTTGATAAAGGAGTTCTATTTCCTTTATGCCATCCCGAATGATTTATTGAATTTTTATATTTTCACGAGATCTGCGTGAACATTAGAAATTGTGAGGACTTTCTTGTGTTAACTTGTCCATCGGGTGCGTTAAGGATCTCGAACGAGACGTGGGACGCCATGTTGTAATTCAGAATTCCTAAACACCATTATGTGACAATCCGACATTTGAAACAATCCCAAAAATTAAATTAACCATTAATGAATTAATCAAAATAATGATATTTTGGATTTTTGCGATTTTTTCGTAATCGTTTGTTGTTTCCTAGATAATTTACTTCTAGACTTCCTTGGAGTAATTCCAAGAATTTGGGTGGTTCAAGATTTTTAATTAGAAATCATCTTGAATCTTTTCATTGAGTAAATAAATAACCGATGTCTCTTGTTCCTAGAGGTTATTTATTCATGTCTCTTGATTCTGGATTTTTAATCTTTGATTATCGAGAATTCTTAGTGATGGAGAATCTCGCCTAATTCTTAATCCTTGTTTCGATTTTCTAAAGAGAATTTAGTATTCTTGTGATTCCATGGGTCTTCTTATTTTTCTCTAGTGAACAATCACTTGAGAGAATGTGAGTTCCCATGGGGAGGGAATATTTGGGTTTTGCGATCCACGGCAAACTCAATAATTCCTTTCTTCGAATCTATGATCTAGTCGATCATCCGAAGTGCTATAGTCAATTCACTTATGGGCTTAGCCTTGCATTGTTCTTAGAAATGAATATCGAAAGGATGAGCTCTCTTGGTATTCACCCCTCATTAGTTTGAATCATTTGGATTGACAATTGTCTCCGCATGTTTGTTAACCCTTGTGAATCAAATCTTTGGGAATTATGACCTCTTTGGTTTAATCTCATCTTGTTAGAGGAATTGTCTAGTGCTTCTTTGATTAGTTGCTGATGTTTTTGCGATTTGAGATTTTTGGTGGAAAATTATCTTAAACTCTATTGTTTCGAAGTGGTAAGTTGTGCACTACTTATCCATCATCTTCTTGATGTTTTTGATTTTCTAAAATCGATACTCAAGTTTCTGAATACTGGGAATTCCGTATAATTCCTAATGATTCCTCCTTATGGTTACTAAATGAGATTTGGTCCCTGGATAGAAATTGATTTCCCCGAGTAGTTCATTGGTATTCCGTTACCAATATTTGATTATTGACTTGTAGTTCATTGGTATTCCGTTACAAATATTTGATTATCGACTTGTAGTTTATTGGTATTCCGTTACCAATATTTGTTTATCGGTTCCTAGCTGATTGGTATTCCGTTACCAACCTTGAGTCATTGATATTAAAATTGATTATTTCTTCGAAAATTGCTTTCCTTAGCTAAATTCGTTGGAATCTCTGTGTTGTGCTTTTGTCGGTGTAAGCCACCTTGTCGCAAGACTAAAGCGCTCGGGTTCGATATCCACTACATCATCGTGATTGAGTTTTGGGAATGGATTAGTCAACCATCATAAATTTCCCATCTCATATCCTAAGAGAAATATCTACTATTGATATCTTGCGTCTGTAGGACGCAGTCCCGTTTCTCCTTGAAGTTCCAAATTAGATTCGCTTGGTTTTTGTGTATTCTATTGATTCTCATTCCCTTGAGAATCATACGAAGAAAGGCGAGTCTATTTGAATTCATAGCGCTTATGAATTTTTCTGGAATTATTTTACCCATTTGGGATGACTACCTTCATGGGTAATGAAGTTCGAGGTTGAACTCTAATTCTTATGATCTTGCGAGACAAAATTGGGATCTCACCTAGCCGTTGGTGTGATCTTTTCACTTCGTATCGGTTCTTGTTGTACCACTTCGTGGTATTATTTTTGGCTGTTACTCATTACTTGAATCTTAAGGAATTGCGGGGGCGCAATTCTTTTAAGGGGGGAAGTCTTTAACAACCCGCTCATTCCATGATAATGGATTTAAATATTTTATTTAAATCGATCTTCATATCCAAGGTGTCACTCAAAATATCGTTTTTCCCAAAGGATAAAATTAGGATTCGGGACCACTTCCATTGAGTCCGGATCATCGTTTATGACCTTTTTGACTATCAACATCGATACCTTTTTAGTTAGTGAAATTTGGCCGGTTCTCATTAGAATGTATGGCCAAAATATCATTTTCACATACGAATGAATTTGGACTCGAAACCACTTCCATCGGGTTCGAAACGTCGTTTAGGTGTTTGAAAACTATAAGGTTCAATATGTTCCGAGTTCGTGAAAATTGGCACCTTGGCTAGGGCTTGGTTGAACTAACCTAGCTCATCATATAACTCACCTAGCTTCCTCCCACTCTTCATTCATTCATTCTCCAAACACTTAGAAGAATAGAAAATGGGGAAGGGAATGGGAAATAGAAATTCCCTAAGTTAGGGCTTCCAATCTAGAGCTCAATTCAAGTGCAAATCCAATTCTAAAACATGGGTAAGCTCTCTCTACTCGTTCTCTACCTTTCTCTCCTCTCAATTTTGGATTTTTATGATGTTCTAACATCCATGAGTCTTCATATGTGTTCATGAGGTGATTAGAGAGGAGTGATTGAAGAAAGAAAGCTTCTTTGCTCGGATTTGTGCTTGTTCTTCATTATTGAAGCTTGTTCTTATCATTCAAGTACCAAAGGTGAGTTCTTTTTGAACTCGCATCTATGCCACAAGCCTATGAGCTTGTACAAGTGTAATTTAGTGTTCATATGAGTTGCATTTGCTTGTTGATTTGGTTAGGTTAGTATAACTTAGCCGATTTCATGTGTTTATATTCCACTGAATTGAAATTTATGAAAATGATCGTTTATACGATCTAATCCAAGTGTTATGAGTTGATTCGGTGATGTTGTGAAGCTCTGTTGTCCCCGGCAAATATCTAAGTCTCCACGAGTCGCTCGAAACGCCTTGTTGTGTATTGGTTTGGAATTTTGTGCATACTTGAGTTTATAAATCAAACCATTGAAATCTTATGTATATATATGTTGATCACACGATCATTGCACATGATGTAAGTTGAGTAAGCGGTGTTGTGATGTACTGTTGTCACTCCCGGCAAGTTATAAGACTTCACGATTCGCTTATATCGCGTTTCTTCGTTTGGTTTAGAAATTGGGTTCGAAAATCTTCTTGTGCAATTGAATTGAATCACACTTGTCTCCGGCTCCAATGGAAGGTGTAAAAGCACCGGAACCAGTCGTCACAAGGCCGGAGAGAAGCATCGGAGCTCGAGAGGTCGCGACGGGGGTCGAATCCCCTGTCACCCGTGCCTGGGCATGTGCCCAGGCACTGACCGGTCGACCACCCAAATAGGGTCGGTCAACTGGTCCGGGCTGTGCCTGGGCACCCAGGCACAGAGGCCGGTCGACAGGCCCTGGGGGGACTGGTCGACCGGTCAAGTCTCTGTCCCCAACCGGTCGACCGGCCCCCCTTGGGCGGTCGACCGGTGATAGACCTAGGCGTTGCCCAAGCCCGTTTCCCCCCTCTTCTGCAGTTTTGGTCACGCATCGAGGCGCGCACCTCTGTGTTCTTCAGACCTCCTTCCCGACACTCCCCCGTGCCCATCCCGACAATCTTGAGTTCGCTTGGATTGTCGTAGCCGCGCCGTCTCGTTTAGTTTTCAAATCGTTTTGAAACCATGAGATGTGAATTTATGATCTATGATGTTTGTGTTCTGTTCGCTTCAGCGACGGTTTTTATAATTAATTAAACCACAATGGATAATGGGGTTGTATATGGTCAATGGATACCGAACCAATGTGTAATCAGTTTTTAAATTCAAATCCTTTTAAAATAAATTCGGTTTCTAAACCCGGTTCTGATTCTATTGATTTATATACGATTCCTTATCCTATCGATCGAACGAGAAATCTAGTTTATTTACCTTAGAAAAACCGAGGACTATGACCCCTTACATGTTTACTTCGGCGAATAACTCTTAGACTCGTTTGTTTGAACCTATGTGGCGATTTTCTCTATTTTGAATAGAAATCAATTACGGGTTTGTAAATATTCGAGAATGACATGTGGTTATGGGACATGTTGCCATTCCCTTATAATTACTAGCTCGGAGTAATTTCTATTCGCTCGGATCGTTAATATCCGCCTCCCGGCATAGTTGTTTGGTTCGCAATCGCCCTAGTGGGACTTTACGATTGGGATCTTCACCTATGGGACTTCGGTCCAACCTTTAATGATTTTCTATGATTCATGCTTTCATCTATGACATAGTTGTTTGGTTTGCAATCGCCTTAGTGGGACTTTACGATTGGGATCTTCATCTATGAGACTTCGGTCCAGCCTTCTATGATTTCCTATGATTTTTGTTGTCCTCTACCGGGGTCACGACCCGGAATCCTCTGAGAGCTTCGGCTCAAACAACTGGGTTAGCTACCTAGAAGTCGCACCTCATCTTCTATGAACCTGTAGGCCCCCCTTCTATGATATCTTCTATGATTTCCTATGATTTATGTTTTCCTCTACCGGGGTCACGACCCGGAATCCTCAGAGACCTTCGGCTCAAACAACTGGGTTAGCTACCTAGAGGTCGCACCTCATCTTCTATGAACCTGCAGGCCCCTTTTATGATGTTTTCTATGATTTAGGCATTTTCTCCCCTTTTATGATTTTCTATGACCACTTTGATGCGATGCGCGTCAATTTGATTTTTCTATGACTACTTGACTTTCTATGATTTTCCATGACCACTGTTATGCTAGTATTTGAGTATTGCATTCTACATTAGCTTGGAGATTATTTAGAGATATTTTGTGCTAACATTCCATTGTCATTTCCTGATTATGTCGACGTGCCATGTTCATGTCATCCTTTGTTATATCTCTTATTATCTCCGTTTATTTGATAAGTACAGCTAGACTGATCAGTTTATTGTTTGTTCTTATAAATAATACTCGGGTCAGACCGAGTCATTTTAGGTACTCCTCTGGGACTCATCACATGATTGATCTTCCGCTTTCAGCTTGCTACTCTGTCTCCGCAGTTTTATGTACTTTTGTACCTATGATATTATCTTGTTGTGTACATATCCTTTTATTTAGATCATGTTGCATGTATCTATTCATTTGGGATTGGTGGGTCTTTGTTGACCACTGTCTTATTGTACACATCCTGGGGTTTATTCATATCTATTCCGCCTTTGTGATATGATTGTTCTGTGTTTGGCTTTGAGATATACCATACTTATATTATTGTTGTTGTCTATTTTATACTGCTTTCCGGATTGCATATAGCCGTTGTGTAGTTGCCCTATGTGCCGAATGGTCATGTCGAAATTTTAATCAGTATTAGAATTCGATGTGCATTCCTCACATGGAGTAATCATACAATCGGTCGCCCTTCACAAACCTCATTCTCCGTTATGGTCTACGACATTTCTCTGAAATGAACTGGACGATAGTGGGTATAGAGGTGGGGCGCTACAGGTTAATGGTTGAATTAATTATTTTCAAATAAACAATTTAATGCGGTTATTTAATTTAATTAGATTATAATTAAATTAAATTGAATTATTTGAATTGATTAAAGAAAGCACTAATGAGATTAGTTAACGAGACGACCTTGCTTTGAAATGATTTAATCAATTGTGAAGATTAAAAAAAATTATTAGAATGATAATTATTATTAAAGCTAATTATTATTTTATGGGAAATTTAACTATTTTTAGTATTAGTTAATGATAAAGTAAACATCTTAATGAAAAAGGGTTAAGATTAATTATTTAACTAAATTAAGGAAAGGATCTAGTAACCGGAATTCGATTTATAAAGTCCAAGAGGGTCTTAAGACCTTGGTTATAATTTAAGAGGATTTTTAATAAGTTTACTCGTATTTATATGGGTTATATTTTAGGTTTTTTTTTCCCTGAAAGGGATTCTATAAAAGGGGAGTTTCGAACAAGATTTAACATGAGTTGGAAGTGAACTAAAGTTTAAGTGGATGGAAATTGATTATTAAAATAAAGATCTAACGATAATATCTAAGTATAAATATTTCAGATGTGAAATGAATCTATTCAAACCAAACCTAAGATAAGTAATTATGAAAGGGATTTCATAGTAAATGGAACTTTGGGGGTAGGGATTCGTTTATAAACTTCTATCTATTCTGAAGATAAGAATGTGTTGTCTCAAGGTCTGAGAGGTAAATAAAATACCCCAACTTGAACGACTTCACGATTATCCAAGGATTATATTAGTTTAGAAACGAGGGTAGTCGAGGGAATTAAAGGAGTATTTTTGTAAGGGATATTATAAACTATGATTCGAGGAATTATAAGTTGGGTAACTTGGACATGAGAATTTAAAAAGCGGTATTCCAATTGTTGCAAGATTTAGAAGTTAAATTGTATTCCGAAGTTCGGAATGTTTATTGAGTGAGGGTTATTCCGAAGTTCGGAATATGATATTCCGAAGTTCGGAATGATTAATCAAAGATGAGGTTTATTTCGAAGTTCGAAGTGTTAAACGAAGAAGCTAAATAAGAAGTTAATAACATTAGAATTTATAATATTTCAATATAGGTAAGTCGGTCTGATATGGCTAAGGAAATAGAAGATAGTTATAACGAACTTATGTACTTAATTTGAGACAACAAATTATATTGTCGCTAATGATTTTACAAATGGAATTGGTAAATAAAGTAAGAGTTTTTAAAATAGAATTTGTAAGTAAGCTATTTTGATTAATAAAAATAAATACTAATTATTGCAATGATGTGAAAATATAACCATAAAGAGTAACAACTGTTTAGACTAAACCAGCCAAATGATGCGGTATACTGAACCAATGAATCCACTTTATTTTTATATGGATGATGATTGTTTATTTTTATAGTTAAAATACCGACTATCAAAATCTGGCCAAATCGATTGTTGGTATAGAAAGACCAGGATCAAATTAATATTTGAAAATCATTCTAACCAGCAAATACGTAGACGTTGAAGACGTTCAGAAGCCGACCAAGATAGAGCCATTGAAGATCGTGGATCTTCACAAGCAAAAGGATTATTTGTCGAATATTCTCTGGTCTGCAGCTAGAGGTATTCTGACATGATTTGGTCGTGAGTGGGATTTTACGGATTGCAAGGACTTCTCGCTACTATCCTTTGGATGCGGTAGGAGAGTGCCTTCGGTTCATCATGTTCCTGGATGACTTGTATGGACGAGTGTCTGACAGAGTATTTCCAGATGGTCACGTACATTGATTTCTTCAAACGAGCCGTGTATTTTTTAGGATGTCAATTAGTGGTTTGACGGATCTGACGATTTGACATTCAAAGTTAATGGTGGACAGATGTTCCAAAAGTCAATTATAACCTCAAGCCTCACAACCGGGAAATGAAAAAAATCGGGCAAACAACATGTCTATGTGGGTCGCACCCATTAGGGTGTATAATCACCTATCTAGAGAAATTACCTTTGCGTCTTTAATCTATCGATTCTGTCCTTTTCGGGAAACAGTGGTTTGAGCCCAACCGTTGGTGATATACATTCGCTACAATCAAGCGAAATGAGTCGGCGGTCATGTGTGGGCCGGGTTGCAAGACGTTCTTGTTGAACCCAATGTATTCGCCTCTAGAAATACACTATCGACAGGTGGTTCCGTACCTTGTCATAGTCGGAATCCAATCTTCAATAAGTGCCTGCACTTTTGATTGTATATTATATATGTGGAGCGTGAGATATTCTGCTAGATTGATATTTGTTTATATTTAGACACTATTATAATATCAGACAATATATATGATTTCAAAAAGTTTTGGGTTATAGTAAGTTAAAAACCGTCCGTATTTATGTGTGGATTTGGTCTTACTATTATCCTTTTATTTCAAAAAGATTTTGAACTTTAAAATCAAGTTGGATGACTCGCCTTAAACTGTGCTAGTTTTTTTTCTCACTCTGGTTCACCATACTGACCCGATATTTGAAATGCTCGGGTTAGACTGGGTTGTACAGGTTCAGGTTATTGGATATTACAAAGTTTAGAAGACGTGCTGGAAGAGTTCAGATGTATGATGTTATACAGTTATTATTCCGATATGTGTTGAATATGAGGACAGGTTATTATAACTGTCCAGATGTATTGATGTACTCTGATGATTTGTAAGTATTTTACAAGCTCTCAATAAAGTTATTTATACGTTATATTTTGTTCTGCTGCGATGTGAGACTCTGTGTTGTATTAGTTCTTCTTCTTCTTCTTCTTCTATTCTAATATTTCTTTCTTTCTTATCTCACCTTCTAATTTCTTTCTATTGACATCTGAGTATCCAATACAATTTGGGTTGGATTGGTGTTGTAACGACCTCGTAGGAATTCGATGTTCGAATTTCGACAATAATATATATAACTCATATTACTTGCCAAAAACTCAAGTATCGTACAACACCAGATTGTTGATAGAAAGAAATTAGAAGGTGAGAAAAGAAGGAAAGAAATATTAGAATAGAAGAGAAAGAAGAACACATCAGAATCTCACAGCGAAACGAATAAAATATAGTATATCAAATCTCTTATTACAAAAGAAACTGTATATGCATACCAATCATCAGAGTACAACATATATCTGTCACAGCAGAAATACACTTTATATATCTAACGGTGAAGCCTCCTGCTTCTAGCTCCTCAACTCCAAGCGAAAACCTAACCTGTAAATATACTCGGTCTGACCCAAGCACATTTGAAAGCAAAGCAAAATTCACTCGGGTCAGTCTGGAATACTTTCAATGTTAAATTCATAGCATAAACAATTTGTTTAACTTTGAAAAATCCTTTTTTAAATCAAAGGATAATAGTAAGACTAGCCCACACATAAACACGGGCGGTTTTTACCTTACTATGACCCAAAATGTTTTTGAAACCAATATCTTTTCTGATATTATAATAATGTCTATCAAATCACAAATAAATATTAATCTAGCAGAACACTTGCATCTCACGCTCTACATATATAGTATACAATCAAAATCGCGGGCTCTTATTGGAGAATGGATTCCAACTATGGCAAGATATGGGACCACCTTCCGACAATGTATCTCCAGAGATGAATACATTGGGTTCAACAAGAACGTCTTGCAACCCGGCTCACACATGACTGGTCCCTCATTACTTTTGAGAGTACCGAATATATCATTACCATGGTTGCGGGCCAGCCAACCGAACCGATAGCATAAATATAAAAATAAAAAGGGACAACCGAAGGCATTTGATTTCTCTAGATCAGGTAATGATATACCCTTTTAATGGGTGCGACCCACATAGCCATGCTACCTACCTGATTTTGTGCCATTCCCGGTTGATGAGGCTAGAGGTTACGCTTATCCTTTAAAACAACATGTCTTCGTCCACTTTGAATGCCACATTGTCAGATCCTCCAGATATCACTAATTGATTTCCACAAAAATACTCTAGTTGTCAAGCTAAAGAAGTTTCCCTTCTATGCCATCAACTTGGTACGTTTGAAGAAATCAACGTACGTAATCCCTTTGGAAATACTTTGTCAGACATTCGTCCGTACAAGTCATCCAGGAACAGGATGAACCGAAGGCACCCTCCTACTGCATCCTAGGAATCACCCTATAGATCAGCAATGAGTAGTCCTTGCAATCCGCAGATTTTAACCACGACCGAACCACAGTATATCTCTCGTCATGAGTCAGAGATTTAAGTAGTTCTTCCGCTTTATAAACATCTACGGTCTTCAATTTGCTCAGTCCTTGTCTCCTTCAAGTTAGTCGCGTTCGCACAATTGATTCGAAGTGGTTTTGGGTCTAGTTCCCATCCTAGTCTCTTCAAAACAACACGTCAAAAAGGTCTAAGAAAAATGTTCATTTGATAGTCGGTTATTTAACTATCAAATCGTAACAACATTGCTAAGTGTTTGGCAGCTCAGGTCTTTTATAATAACATATTTCATTTAAAACTATTCCATCGATTCTTATGATCAATTTCACATTCTTACTTCAAATCTCATTGTACTCGTTATATTGAAAAACAATAACGTATCTTTATTTACCAGACTCCATTCATTCCTTTGTTTCAAAACATCGCTATATAATCGCCATATCCGTTCCATTTCTTTTACTTGGAAAATCGCAATATATTCTTATTTCAGAGGTATTGAATAGATTCACTCTTTAGCGTGGGTCTGATGATGTTAAAATATACATCGTTACTTTAAAGCTTACTGTTTTCTTATTGGCATTCAAAATCTTTCAATTAACATTGCCATATTTTCTTCGGAATAACGAATTCCAAACCTCACTCTTTATTTCCTTTGTCAGGGAAGATTTACTATATTTCATAATCGTCTTGTATTACCCTTTTTATCTTGGAACATCATTTGCATTTTGTAAACCCTTTTGTACTTCTTATTATTATAAAATATTACCATATTTTATAAATCCTCTTTCCGTTTCCTCTATTATTGGAAATATCGTTATATTTCTATTTAAACAACGGTCTGGTTTAATTACCGAAATTCTTCCCTTATTTCAATTAGAACATTTCATTTAATCAAATTCTCAGGTTAACGCTATTTTGAAAATCATAATCTTGGTTAAACTCCTTTTTACATCTTGGGTTATATAATTTGAATTAAACTCCAAATACTTTCTATAATCCTTTATTTTGTTTTAAATAAAAGAAATTCCCATTTGTTAAACACTAGCTTTAGTTATCATTAAATAAAAATAGTTATCTTTAGTCTTAATTAAACTAGCGTAGTTATTCTATTTCAAAGGGTTATTTAAATACATGATAATTATATTTCAAATCATCATTAACTCGATATCGCTTTCCTATACATTACAACTAACACTATCTCTCGATAATAGTGAAGCCGTTCAAGTTGGGTATTCTATTTACCTCTCAGACCTTGACCGACGACGCTCTTATCTTAAGATAATAGAAGTTTGCCAATCCAACATCTGTTATGTTATTCCCATTTCCATTTTCCATGGTTTTTAAAAACCATTCCCTTTTACTTGAAAACCCACTTTACTAATTAATTCTTTTTTACTTCACTAAGTAAACTTTCGAATCATATTTACCATTCGAACCCCATATGATTTTTATAAACCATCTCATTATTTGTGATTGCCTTACAATCTCTCCACTTACGCTACTAACCAATATTACTTTGCACAATTCCATTTAACCATCACATTATGGTCACTTCCATTTTTACTTAATGAAATCATGTCGAATTCCCTTTCTCCTGTTACTCCATAAATATCACTTTACCATTCGATTTAAAACATGATTTTAATATCACACTTCCTTCTGGAATCCCATTCCAATCTTACGCGTTTACTTAATTTAACTAAACTATTTTTAACCTTCTTCATTAATTATACAATCTTTTATAGACAAATCTTAATTCTATTATAAATAGAAAATTCAATAAACTCTGATAAGTCTATTTTAACCCATTTGTTTTCATCTCGATAAAACTTTATTGCTTATAAATATCGCGAATTTAGTTCAAATCTTAATAGTTTAACTCACCCACTTAATCGCTTCAAAATTAAATTCCGCTTAAAAATCATTGCTTTAATCATCATTAATTAAATTAATAATAGTTAACTTGAATATTAACTATGTTTGAATAGTTAACTTTGGTATTAACTACAAAATAAAACATTTATCATTAAAAAGCTTATCAAATAATAAATAACTTCATTAACACTAAACAATGTGATAATTACTATAAAATATAGTAAACCGAAGACTAATTAACATTTAACACCATTTCGTAGGTTTTAACGAATATTCAATCAAACTTATTGATTTGATTAATTTAGATCAAATTGATCCAATTGTCAATTTCCAATTGGAACAGTTGATTTTCGCCAACCGTACATATCAGTTACCATTAACTAATTTTCCACTTCCATTTCCCTTTTAAAGTAATTAAATAACTTAATTAATTTTAAAACATCACTTAATTGTTTTAAAAAAACAATTATTCCATTATTACTAACTTGTATGTTAGTTTCAGGTTTTCCATTCAGAACATGACATAAGATTATGTCATATAAACCGACTAAAGAACCTTTTTGGAAAAACATGATTTAAATACAAATATATTTATAAAATTTCTATTTTTATTTGACCTATATAAAATAAATTTAAAACTCCAAATTAGTTATAAAAAAAATTTATAACTAAATATTACGTTAATTCGCCTGACGACAGAACGACATCTTAAAACAGTAATTTTTATGCCCTCACTGGCAATTACTCAATAGATTAAAGAAAAATTAAAAAAATATTAACTAATTGCAAAAAATTATTAAGTAATTTTTATGGTACTAAATGCAAAATAAAAAAATGAAAGAGACTTAATCGATTAAAGAAAAATTAAAGTGAAGATATTTAGAGCCAAAAAACATAATTTTGTCACTTTTTGTATTTAAAAGAAATATTAACTAATTAAATTTATTTAAATTACTTAAATTTTGGATTTTGTAACTAATTTAATTATGTGAACTTAAATGTAAAATGCTAGAAACTAATTGTTAATAAATAATTGTATAAACTTTGAAATGTCTATACCAAAATGTAAATTAACAGAAGAAGTAATATAATGTGAGAGAAATGGTAAATAAGTGTAAAGTGATAAACTAATTTAAAATTAAAATATCTATAGAGAATTAAGGAGAAGAGAGGAAACTATTATGAATAAGAGGAGAGCTTTAAAAGGTTCTACTTTACTTTTGTTTAATAGATTTCAAGAATAATACTCTTCATCTTTCAGTGAATATTTTGTCTTATTTTACTTTACTTCTTCTCATTTCTGAGCCACAAATAAATTATACTTCCTTCAATCTTCCCATTAAAATTTGATTTTATTTTCATAGATTTTCTAACTTGTTTCATCTTTGTTTTTTTCCAAGCTTTTAATGGTAGCTAATATTACAAATCAGTTATAGTAATCATAGTACTATTATTCATTTATGCTCTTCCTATTATAGTAAACCAGGAAAGATAATTTTGTAAGAGTTTGGTAAGTCGAAGAGCAATTATGTAATTTGTTATATATATATATATATTTGTATATGTATGTATACGAGTGTTCCGAGGCACCCCCTATATATATATAGGAGGTTATAATTTAGATGTTTATTGTAATGACCCAAAAAATCCGGTCCAATTTGAGCTGACCAAAAACACAAGTCCAACCCCAAATTAAACTGAAAATCAGGAAATTAATAGAAAGAAAACAGAGGGTGAGGATAGATAAGATAGAAACTTAGAATAGAAGAAGAAGAAGAACACAACATCAGAGTAACATGAATCTCACAGCGGAAGGAATAATTATATTATATAACATAACTTTGAAGTATAATATCTGTACTTGAATATACATCATTATCAAGGTACAACACTTACAACACAGCGGAAATAACTATAGCTATATAATCCTGAAGCCTCCTGCTCCAAGCTCTTCCAGTATATCTGTAAATCCTGACTACTTGACTGCTCGTACAAATTTAGGTACCCAAGAGTTTAGGGAAAACAAAACAAAATAAACTCCGGGTCAGTCATGGGACTGGTATGAGTAAAACAGTTTAAACAGTTAAACGAGTAAACGATATCTCATAAGACCACGCCGTACAACGGAACGGGTTTTTCCCTTATGAGAATCCAAATTATCTTTATATCAAAAACCTTTTGATATTATAGTAATGTCTATTAACCACAATAAACACGATGCCGATAAACAAAACATCGAAAAATCCTGGTAATTAGTGAAAGAAATTAGAGGGTGAGGAAAGATAAGATAGAAACTTAGAACAGAAGAAGAATAAGAACACAATATAAGAGTAACACGAATCTCACAGCGGAACGAATAAATATATTTCATAATATAACTTTGAAATACAAATCTGTACTTGAATATACATATCATTATCAAAGTACATCACTTACAACACAACGGAAATAACTATAACTATATGATCCTGAAGCCTCCTGCTCCAAGCTCTTCCAATATATCTGTAAATCCCGACTACTTGACTGCCCATACAAATTTAGGCACCCAAGAGTTTAGGGAAAACAAAACAAAATAAACTCCGGGTCAGTCATGGGACTGGTATGAGTAAAACAGTTTGAACAAGTAAACGATATCTCATAAGACCACGCCGTATAACGGAACGGATTTTTCCCTTATGAGAATCCAAAATATCTTTATATCAAAAACCTTTTGATATTATAATAACGTCTATCAACCACAGTATAATAATAATCTAGCAGAAACGCTTTCATCTCACGTTCTACATATATGGTATACAATCAAAACCGCAAGCACATATTGGGTAATGGATTTCCAGCTATGACAAGGTATGGAACCACCTTTCGCTCATGTACCTCTAGAGAGGAATACACTGGGTTCAACAAGAACATCTTGCAACCCGGCCACACATGACCGACCACTCATTTCGCTTGAGTGTATCGAATGTATATCACCAACGGTTGGGATCAGCAAACGTTTCCCGAATGGGACAGCATCAACAATAGATTTTTGAGAAGTAAATGAAACTCTAGATCAGGTGATTATACACCCTACTTCGGTGCGACCGACTTAGCCATGCTGTCTGCCCGATTTCTGTCATTTACCGATTGATGAGGCTTGAGGTTACACTTCATCATCACATCAGATTCACTTCGAATGTCACATCATCAAATCCATCAAATCGCCGATTTACGTCCTCAACCATACATTATGTGTTAGCTAAAAGAAGTTTCCTTCTCCGCTTCCACTCATGGTACGGTTGGAGAAATCAATATACGTGATCGTCTGGAAATACTCTGTCAGACATCCGTCCATAGAAGTCATCCAGGAACAGGATGAACTGAAGGCACTATTCTGTAAACAGGATAGCCCTTGCATAACTCCGTCTTCAATTTCCTTTGGCATATATGATTCACAACGCTTATGCCAATACAGAGTGGTTCTCTAGATAATAATCCAACCGGTCTCTCCATATTAACAACGTTAAAATGGTCAAAACTTCGATAGTCTGTGATTTAACTATCGAAGAAAAACAGGTGTGCAAACAACGATATTATTCCCAAATGGAAATTTATATCGATCAAACATCATTCAACATTTATCTCTTTATTTCATTAATTTACTTATCTCCTGTTTCCCTATATTCAATATTTCTTATTTTCTAAATTTGGAAAATATACGTTATTAACAATGGAAAACATTTCCATTTCTTGTTTTCTTTATTAGAAAACATTTCTGGTTTCTTATTTGGAAAACATTTCCAAAGCTTCTTCATTGGACTTAGACAGATATTTAAACAAACCATCGCGATGCCAAGTCAAACCATTTCCTTTACTGCCGAACCTTAACTATTCCTTAGTTAAAAACGAAGCCAATCAAGTTGGGGTAGAACTACCTCTCAGACCTTAACTGAACAACATTTCTAACTTTGAAATAGGCAAAGTTCACTTTATATTTTCTTTAACTAACTTCCTTACTTAACTCTCGTTCGAATAAATCTCTATTCGATTTATTCTATTTGATTTACTCTATTTGATTTACTCTATTCACTTAACCCTTTTCGAATAAACTATATTCGATAACTCCTCTAGCACTATTTGAATAAACTATATTCTATTAACTCCTTTATTCTATTCGAATAAACTATATTCGGTAACTACTTTATTCTATTTGAATAAACTATACTCTATTAACTCCTCTAACACCATTCGAATAAACTATATTCGATAACTACTTTTAATTAACAAGATTTGATAACTCCTTCCGAATAACTATATTCGATAACACCTTCTCTTTTACTCTATTCGAATAAACTATATTCGATTACTCTATTTAAATAACTCTAGTTCGATTTAACTCTATTCAATAAATTCTAGTTCGATATAACACTATCGATTTACTTTAATTGATTAACACTAACTATTTAACTCTAATGGTTTTACCCTAACTGGTTTAACCTAATTCGAATAACTAATATTCGATTAACTCTATTCAACTATCTCGACTCGACTAACCCCTTTCGAATAACTAATTCGATTTACTAACTTCTGAATACCATATTCGTTTTGACTCCTTTAACTCTATTTGAATAAACTATATCTGATAAACTCCTTAAATTCTATTTGAATAACTAATTCGGTTAACTCCTTTTCGAATAAACTATTCATTTATAAAGATTTACTTTTAGTAACGGTTCTTCACTTTACAAATGATTTCCTTTTATTCTACTTATCCTTTGATTTTTATAAATATTTCTTTTATAAAAACCCTTTTCCTTTTCTATATAAAATCCATCAATTTTATATAAATAATTCATTTTCAAAATACACTTTGAAAATATTCCTTTATTCTATTTCGGTATGTTATGGTATTCAACATATCAAATCACGATGATCAGTATCGTCCAAACACATATAATCGACAACAGATTATATATCACATCATATATCACAATATATGAAAAACAGTCAAATAAATGTTGAGGAATCCAGTCGGATTCTTCCAACCTGTTTCCCTGCATCACAGATGTTAAACAATATAGATAACATCACTTTCAGTTCCATATGATATATTCGGTTAAACAGAATCAATATAGAAATTTAACTAACAGACTAGCAGTTCAATCAAACAATCAACACACAGTCAATCAGACAATTTCTAACAGTTCTAAAAATACAACATGAAATTATAAACTGTTCAGAGTTAGTGAGATTTACTCACATTGGACGATCATCGTTAATAACGATAACCATCGCTTGATTCAAGCGGACAATTTATTTTGCTATAAATTGTAACGAGGTCGAATTCTCTTCCAGTCAGTTCCATGGCGTAGCCACCGTCCATACGATCCCAGCGGATCTTGTTTTGCTGAATTCCGATCACGTATGACAAAGATATGAATTTTATAAGTTCATACATACGATTTAGATTTAAATTAAACAATCATTCCTTATTATTTAAAAATATTGGGCCCAACCTTTTTCCTTGTCGGCCCATCCCCTTTTGAAACCCACTATGAACAGTCCCCTTCTTCCTCCGTCTTCTACCAGCCTCGAACCAGAAAATCACGCCATTATCCCAACTTCCAACTCCATTTCTCACTCAAATACTTCCTGGATCTTCACCCCAAAATTTGCATTAACCTTCTCATTTCAATCTCTATTAAACCGTACCCTAAACAAGACATCCCAACCCCTCATTGAATTCGCGTTCGAACAGCAGAATGCCTGAACCCCGTTAAAAGTTGCGACATCTTTTGATTCGAATAACCCAAAAAAAATCACATCAAACTCCATTCGATCACCAGAACTCGACTGCATGATCGAAAACAACTAACTCGCCCAAAATCAAAAGAAATTGGTAACCCTAAACTCGCTGTGAAGCCACGCCAACAACCCAACAGACATCGAACTCAGCTCGCTATACATCAGTGCGAAGACCTTCTCGCAGCGAATCTAAAAATATATGTTTTGAGATTTATAACTTTTTCTTTGATTTTCTTTTGATTTTTCTTCTCACGATTTTCTTTGGTTTGGGAAAAAGAAGGTGACGACTGAGAAGGAGAATATATACAAGGGTGGGATTGTTTGTGCGGCTGTAAGTGATGAACGTGGGCTTTATTTGGCCTAGTTATAAGTTAAGATATTTTTTCTTTATTCATTTTATATTTGTTTGCACACTCTAAAAATCCCTACGAACACCCACGATACCTAAAAATCATGAAAATTGATATACAGCTAGAGTTCGACATTACGGTCCCAACGAAACTGGTTTCGTCGAATTCCGACTCCGTATGCTCACACAGCGTATTTTTAACTGTCAAAATACTGACTGTTTCTCACTCTAAAAATCCGTACGACCACACAGTGACTCTAAAAATCACAAAACTGGAAATCTAACAACTATTTGACATTGCGGATCCAATAAAATTAGTTTCGTCGAATTCCGACTTCGTTTGCAAAAGTGGTTATTTTTAAAGCTCTGGATGACCCATTTAAATATATAAATATATTTAAATATAATTAAATTTAATATTTAAAAATAAATATTATCGTATATATCCACAGTGGAATACCATACAGCTCTACAATATTCCTATATGAATTTCTAACTTGATATTCACTTCTGGGTCAACACTATATTCGATTTATATTGAAATCCCTTTTTAAAATATAAATAATTCCTTTATAAATTATAAAGGAATTCCACAACGACTTTTCTAAAATTTGATTTGGACATATCTCAAAATCTACACGACGAAATACCGAATTTTCTCTTCCACTAGAAAGATATACTCCACCAGTTCCACACGTTTCTTGTTTCACAGAAATCCAATTAAAAACGAACCATGTACATTCAGTTGAAGTTCAAATCACCAATTTACGAACTGCAGTGCCATTTCGAGCTCGATTTTAATTATAATATAATTATACGTTCAAACTGTCGTTCAAATAATGTATTCGTTATTCTAATTCAATTCTAAACTGAATTAAATATCACAGATGATCCAGTTTACAACATATCGTCATTTCGGCCAATTCTGATTATTTCAGAATTAAATATATTATTTAATTTGTTATTTTAAATTAAATATTCATCATAGTTTTATTCCACGACCATTAAATTCTCTAAACCACCATTTCAAAAATTAAATAAATTAATTATAATACCTCTGCCAATGCGGGTCATTACACTGCCTACCCGATTTCTGTCATTTACCGGTTGATGAGGCTTGAGGTTACGCTTCATCATCACACCAGATTCACTTTGAATGCCACATCGTCAAATCCATCAAATCACTGATTGACGTCCTCAACCATACATTATGTGTTAGCTAAAAGAAGTTTCCTTCTCCGCTTCCACTCTTGTTACGGTTGGAGAAATCAATATATATGATCGTCTGGAAATACACTGTCAGACATCCGTCCATACAAGTCATCCAGGAACAGGATGAACCGAAGGTACTATTCAATACATCCATCTTAGACACTGTTATCTAAGACTTATACAATATCCCTTGCACTTTACTCCATCTTCAATTATCTTTGGCATATATGATTCGCAACCCTTACGCCAATACAGAGTGGTTCTTCGGATAATAATCCAACCCGTCTGTCCATATTAACAACGTTAAAATGGTCAAAACATTGATAGTCTGTGATTTAACTATCAAAGAAAAACAAGTGTGCAAACAACGATATCATTTCCAGATGGAAATTCTATCAATCAATCATCAATCATATATATATATATATATATATATATCTATATATATATATATATTCATATTTCCTTATTTTACTTATCTCCTGTTTCCCTATATTCAACATTTCTTATTTTCTAAATTTAGAAAATATATGTTATTACCATTGGAAAACATTTCCATTTATTGTTTTCTATATCAGAAAACATTTCTGGTTCTTAGTTGGAAAACATTTTCGAAACTCCTTCATTGGACTTAGACAGATGTTTAAACAAACCATCGCGATGCCAACTCAAACCATTACGTTTATTAACTAAATTCCTTTAACCCATCTTCACTATCGAACCTTAACCATTCCTTAGTTAAAAATGAAGTCAATCAAGTTGGGGTAATACTACCTCTCAGACCTTAACTGAACAATGTTTCTAACCTTGAAATAGACAAAGTTTATCCTTTTAATTCTTTAACAACTTCCTTACTTAACCTCTTTCGAATCATCTCTATTCGATAACTCCCCCCCTTCGATAAGGTATATTCGATAACTCTATTCAATTTACTCTATTCGATTAACCCTTATCAATTAACTCTATTGGACTAACACTATTGGATTAACTCTATTTGATTTAACTCTAGTCGATAACTCCTTTAACTCTATTCGAATAAACCAAATTTGATTAACTCTTTTTACTTTATTTGAATCACTAATATTCGATTACTCTATTTAACTCCTATTCGAATAACTAATATTCGATAACTCCTTTTGAATAAACTATTCATTTATAATCTCTCTTACGAATAACTAGATTCGAAAACCTTTCTTCGAATAAACTAAATTTGATTAACTCTATTTATTTAACCCTAATCGATTAACTCTTTTTACTTAACTCCTTTCGATCAACTATAATCGATAACTCCTTTCGATCAACTATAATCGATAACTCCTTTCGAATAACTAATTCGATTTACTAACTTTCGAATACCATATTCGTTTTAACTCCTTTCGAATACCATATTCGATTTAACTCCTTTCGAATAACTATATTCAATTTAACTCTATTCGCTTTATAAAGATTTCCTTTTTAACAACGTTTATTCATTCTTAAAGATTTACTTTTTGTAACGGTTCTCCACTTTAAAAATGATTTCCTCCTTATAACAGTTTCCTTTTTATAACGTTTTCCCTTTTTCTAAATATCTCCTATTTATAAATATTCCAATTTATAAATATTCCTTATTTTTAAATATTCCATTTATAAATATTTTATTTTCAAATTTCACTTTGAAAATATTCTCTTATCAACATTTTGGTATGTTATGGTATTCAACATATCAAATCACGATGATCAGTATCGTCCAAACACATATAATTGACAACAGATTATATATCACATCATATATCACAATATATGAAAAACAGTAAAATAAATGTTGAGGAACCCAGTTGGGTTCCTCCAACCTGTTTCCCTGCATCCACAGATGTTAAACAATATAATCAACATCACTTTCAGTTCCATATGATATATTCTGTTAAACAAAATCAATATAGAAATTCAACTAACTGACTAGCAGTTCAATCAAACATTCAACACACAGACCAATATTTAACAGTTCTAAAAATACAACATGAAATTATAAACTGTTCAGAGTTAGTGAGATTTTACTCACATTTGCAGTTCATCGTTAAAGTACGATAAACTGTCATCGGTTCAGACCGACGTTTTACCCCGTCATAATTTCTATCAAGCTCCGAATCATTCCCAACCCATTCCAAGTTGTTGCCTCCGTTCATACGTTCGTATCAGATCCTGGTTTGCTGAATTCCGATAAGATATGATCCAGTTATTAAATTAACAAGTTGAGAACATTTTAAATAGAATTAAACTTGGATTTAATATTTTGATGGGCCTTCACCTTTGTAACTCAGCCCAACACCATCCAGCCCATTTTAAAAGCCTCACCATCTCTTTCCCTCTTCCCCAAATACACAGATCGAACTCCAGACTTTGTTCCTCACCACAACCGATCCTTTGACCTCCATACTCACTTTCCATACAACATGAAACCAAGAACAAAACCCACTATGATCTTCTCATACCACATCTCCACAGCCTCATCCCTAAAATCAGGTGCTCGAACCACCATTCACTCTTGCATCGATATCCTTCTTCACGTTCTAAATACTCCCGATGTCTTCACTTCCAACTCATTTACAGAACTCCAGACCACACACTCACCTCGTCTACTCCACTAACACAAAAACTGATTCGACTAATTCACCTTCATGAACAAGCACCAATGCACAGACAAAACTTCTCAACCCCGCTGCAAACTCCCTGTTCGTTCAAGCTTCGATCTGAACCCATACGAGCTCCAGCTGTAGTACCTCGCCCCTCCAGGTAACACAGACTTCACCCATATCCGCCGTGACGACCCCCCTTATCTCCTCTGCAAATCACGATTTCTCCCATCAACCATCAACTCAAAAACTTGCTACCCGTTTCTCTATAAAAACAACTGAACACCATTTCCAGGAGTTCAAACTCCATCTCGCTGAACGAGACTCCAATTTTCATCAAACATGAACCCTAGGTGACGCTGGAATAAATCGAGCTTCCTAATCTTGCATCGCACCTCTTGAAACCCATACTATGTTGAAGATAATTACCTCAGAAATGCTTATACACGACTGTTTTGATTTTAGGAATTTTATTTCTTTTCTTTGGATTTTTCAAGACCACCGATTTCATGGTTTGGAGTTGGAAAACCGGCGGCTCTTATTTTGTTGACTTTGAAAGGGAAGGTATTAGGGTTAGAGAGTGAAGGAGGGGTATTTATATGGATTTATATTATTTTATATTGAACCATTACCTAAATTTATCCCTCTAAAAATTCATACGTTCACATACAATACCCAAAAATCACGAAACTGGACATGCAGCTAGAGTTCGACATTACAGACCCAACAAAACTGGTTTCATCGAATTCCGACTCCGATTGCTCACACAGCGTATTTTTAACCGTTAAAATACTGACTGTTTTCCACATTAAAATCCCGTACGGCAACATACTGACTCAAAAATCACCAAACTCGACATCTAACAATAATTTGATGTTGCGGATCTAACAAAATTAGTTTCGTCGAATTCTGAGGTCGTTTGCAAAACCGGCTATTAAAGCTCTGAATGACCCATTTAAATATATAAATATATTTAAATATAATTAAATAAAATATTAATAAATTAATATTATCGTATATATTCACAGTGGAATACCATACAATTGTAGAATCTTCCTATATGAATTTCTAACTTGATATTTCAATCTGGGTCAACCCGATATTCGATTTATATTGAAATTCTTTTTAAGATATAAATAATTCCTTTATAAATTATAAAGGAATTCCACAGCGACTTTTCTGAAATTTTATTTGGAATAAATCAAAATCTACACGACGAAATCCCGATTTTTCTCTTCCACTAGAAAGATATACTTCACCAACTCCATACAATTCTTGTTTCACAGAAATCCGGCTTAAAACGAATCCTATACATTCAGTTGAAGTTCAAATCGCCAAATTACGAACTGCAGCGCCATTTCAAGCTCGATTTTAATTATAATATAATTATACGTTCAAATTGTCGTTCAAATAATATATTCGTTATTCTAATTCAATTCTAAACTGAATTAAATATCATCGATGATCCAGTTCACACCATATCGCCATTTCAGCCAATTCTGATTATTTCAGAATTAAATATATTATTTAATTTATTATTTTAATTAAATATTCATCATTATTTAATTCCACGACCATTTAATTCACTAAACCACCATTTATATAATTAAATAAATTAATGATAATACCTCTGCCAATGCGGGTCATTACATTTATCTTCAGAATGTAATATGTGTACGTATTCATTATTTCATAGATAACAATTATGTTTTTGTTTATCTAATGAAATTATTGTTTTAACAGGATTATGTATTTCTAAGTTTAAGTAATCAAACTTTTTATATTCTCTTGTATCATCTGGTGTATTTTTATTCCTTTTTTGTTGGCCTTTGGTCTTAAATGCTCTGATACCAAATAATATAGGGGGTTATAATTTATAAGGTTGAAGAGTAATACTAATATCAGTTTTTAGGAAAATATAGGTTTTATCAACCATATCATTTATATTAGAAACATTGTTGTCTTTATAGGCGACTTTTGGGTTATGCTAAGCGCTGTTGTTTTTCTTTTTAGTAGCATTTTATGCTATTGTTTTTTGCTTTTAGTAGCATTTTAACGTGCTATCAGGAGTTACTATATACATGACAAATATTTTTTATTAAATTTATTCCATATATATAACCTGCTACGAAGTTTACTGTATGTTCTAATATTTTATATAGTAACATAATAAACTAGTTATCATTTTAAGAAACCTTAGTGGCAACTTGTTGGATTTTCGCAAGGTGCGCTAAGTAAATTCTAAAATAGATAATCAAGAACTCTATTATATGTTTTGGGAAGCCTACTAATTTTTGTTTTAAATTTATGTTTCTTTTACCAGTCTCTATATATATCCATATAAAAATAATATTCATTATTAGAAAAATGTTCTATATAATTTTCTATATCTTCTCTTTGTTTATTGATAATTTCTCCGTGCTTTTCACAAAATTGTTTAAAACATATGTCGCTTAATGGTTTTGCTTCATAGACTATTTATTATAATGTATCTATTAGTACTATTTATGGCACCAAGTAGATCAATTTCAGGATCATCTGTTAAGTCTATTAGTTGTTCAGTGTTTTTACTTTTGAAAATAGTTGTTATTTCATATTGTTGTTTTTCATTTATTCTCATGTTTTTCATTATGTGAACTAGTTTTAATAAAAACTTTTCTTCTAGATGTCGTTCTAATATTTTCATTTGTTTTTCTGGGTTTTTATAGAAAATTTCTTTATAGTAAACTGAAGTTGCTTTTGTTTTGCTTTTTGGAAAATAATCAAAGCTTTCGGGAATAATTAGATAACTTTTTTAGCAATAAGGTTATGTCTGGCTATTTTCTTTTTACAAAATGTCTACTAAATCTATGATAATTCGTACTTAAAAATAAAATCTATTTTAAAAGTTTCATTTCTTATTACCAGAATATCCTTTTCTTAACTGGAAAAAAAATCTCACCTTGTTACTCTCATCTTACTTTTTTCCCCTAATGGTTTTGCCCAAGTGGGCACTTTTTCCATATTAAGTGAGCTTACGTCATTTGGAATAACTGTTAAGATAGGTATATATAACCCCAATATCTAGTGTCAAGTAACAATATTCTCAAACAGATATCATTCTATCACAAATATCTTAAGATATTAGTAATTTAGTAAGAAAAAATATAGATAGAATAATCTTACACAGTTATAGACTTTTTTATCCTTTGTTCCTTCAGCTTTAGTTGGAAGGTTTAGTTGCAGATCAATGAACAAAACTCAAACGCCATTGAAAAGTAAAACTTGCCTGAAGAAATATTATTATTACAAACTTGGAGATGATTTACAACGATTTTTCTGATCCTCCTTCTAAGGCTTTTCATACATATTTATAGCCCTCGTCCAACCTTTATTAACCTATAAATGTGGGTTATACCATCCCACTTACATACTTACAAAAAGAAATATTAAAAAGTACAATAATTCACATAGGCTATTATATAGAGAGCATCGTTAATGGCTAGTTTGCATTATTTCTAAATGTTCTGGTTTATGCATACTATATAGCTTGTAGAGTACAATAATTCTTTTTTTATTTAGTGACTAGCTCATTCACATGGTAGGTGGCTAGTTTATATCAAATCTTATTTAATCTTCTGATTGATGCTAATTTATGCATTCTTTATAGGGGTATTTTATTTCTACTGATCTCTTTATGTCTTGTCAATCATTCAAATCTTCTATACTATACTGTGAAGCTCTGTCTTCTTCTTTGATTTTGGGTATGTTGGCAATTATATTGGTTTAGGATGTCAAACAATTTGAACCTAGGATTGAATTCCTGTATATTTTTACTGATATATATTTTGATAACAGGTGTTTCAGATGCCAAGAGATAATCTCCATTATTTAACCATACTTGGTTTATTCCATTAATAAAGGCATGATACCTTTCATATGCGCTTTGTTCAAACATTTTTGTTATAGAGAAATTACAGGGAATAAAATGTTTATTCCACTTAGGATAATCTAAATCAAAGTTGTATGCTTTTAACTTTATCCAATGTCTAGTAGGATCAAAATATTTTTCTTTAAAACGGGGTAGTATAGAGGTTATTTCTATGCATATTTCTGTATCTAATACCTCCGAGAAATAATCTGCAATATTCCCAATAGGCTTAGGTAATTCCATTTGTGTCCATGCATCTAAATATAGTTTATGAATGAATCCATAATTTAGAAGAAAATGTGGATCATATATGAAACGACCAGACTTCCCTGATCCTCGAGGAGACGGAGGAGTCTAGATTGCTTTGAGAACACGACACATTAGAACACAAACACGAGAACATTTCATTGCTATTACAATAATTACATTAGAGTACAAGAATATATCGGATTATGAATAAATAACAGACAACAGAAAATATCAGAGAATTAAATTATAACTTAGCGGAAAATAATACATGAGTATAATATACAACAGTAATCATCCACAACCACAACTGAATGATATACACGGGCACAAAGCTTTCTGAATATAGATCATGTTGTAATCCAGGATCCTATGAAAAAAGTATCTGCGAAAACCAAAACTACCAGCTGCCTATGTGGAAAATATGGGCACCTAGAGTTTAGGTTAAAACATAAACTCTGAGTCAGTCATGGGACTGGTGTGAGAACTAAAAACAGTTATTAAACTATATTTTAAAATTTAGGTAAATCAAGGGACCACACCGTATAACACAGAACTGGTTTCCTCCCAAGAATACCACAAAACAAACAACGCAATGATAAAAGTGAAATTGAAGCTGTTATAAGACTCAGGTCCCATCACACAATGCAACACAAGCCAGGGGATAGAGTTTTACCTTATAATGGCTAAACATTCTTGGTATGCGAAATTTATTTTTTATTATTACAATAAGTGAAGAAATCAACTTCAAATATAAATGTATCAATCATAGACGACATGAGCGTCCCATGCCATTATGTCGCCATATAGGTTTACAACTAAAACCGAAAAGTCGCATATTGGAAATTGGATTTCCATCATGAGTCAAGGCAAGGGATGACTCCTTATCGATTCAGATCACCTCTCGCAAGATGACCCAAGACTCGGACGTTGGCAAGACCTTGGATCTTGTAGGGCCGGTCCACACTTACTTTAGTGGATTAGTTATTCCTAAACAATACGTTTCCCGGTCCTATCAGACCTTTAAAATGGTCAGTACATGGACCAATCATATCAGAGCCACCTCACTATCCATCATCCACATAAGTAAATATTCCTGGGCTCCATACCATGGCACTACCTCTAGCTAGAAAGAAACGCATGCACTCCCTCCTATCCCTAATCCCATTTCTGACTCATACAGAGGTGTGAGGCTCGCGAATTAATGCTATACACAAAGCTATGCTAATTAAAGCCGTGCTCTGATCATCATCCACAAGACTCTGCTTTTCAACAAACGCCCTGATCATTTGCATCTTAGCATGCCACATTGACAATTCACGCCAAACAACTGATGTCTATCAATATATAACCTCTAAGCTCGTATGTCTCAGAGAAGGGTGTTAAGCAAGAGAATAAATTCTCCACCACCAAACAGATATATATTTAATAGAAATCAATCAACATAGAATGAAATCCAATGTCAGACACACATCCATTTACAAGTCCGTTCTGGGTCTAAACGAAACAGGAGGCACCTTTTTCCTTGTCCCATATGTCCAATACAGGAGAGAGGTCCTCGCATATCCAGTCGATCTCCAAGTACGTCCAGACGATCACCACTTATTACCTTGTCTTGGGAGTACAACCCAATCAAGACATTAGTAATCATCCAAATGATGTGAAGATCTCCGGTCTTCAACCACCGTCTTCATCGTCGACTTTTAGTCGTCATATTAATTATTTAGAATGGGTTAAACCCGGTCTTTCCGAATAACTCGCGTATTTTATAATCAAGTGCTATAAAATACATCATAGCCTCGTTCCAATTTAGAATATTCTTTTATTCGAATATTCAAATCTTAGGGAAAATGTTCCCATTAATTTTATCAAAGATAAATTCTTTTAAACTTATTCTTTAATCTTCCTTTTGATATCATTTTCAAAAGATTTTATCTTTTCATAGATTAACCCAAATTAAGACTTATCAACTAGTCGGGATTACCGAACCTTACCGAAGTAACCATTTATTATATTATTCCAACCCCATCCTATTCATCCCATGGAGCAAAACTGGTAGTACTCCATATCTAACGCCCACGATGTTATTGGTAAATTTAATTACCATTTCATGTTCAAATCTAATTAAATATTTAACTATTGCATGGAGTTAAAATGGCAGTACTCCATTCTCGATCATATCATGAATTCGATAAATTTAATTACCCCTTCTCATTTTAATCTACTTAAAGATTGATCAAAACTCTAGTTCAGTTTTAATCTCAAAAATCATTATTTATTGATTATCTAAATTTTACGAAATAAATCCTGTGTTTCCGTGGGTTAAAGAACTAATGTCGTTTAAAACATTATTCACGATAAACCCAAAATCCTCTTCCATTAAAATGGAACTTTCATGGAAAATAGATCAATGTATATAATCGATATAAATATCCGTATCAGACTAATAATATAAAAGAAATAACGGCGAAGCCTTTTAAATTCATATATTGTAACGGTCTTCATTCACAGAAGCTCATCTCGATTATTATAAAATCGAATTCCATTCAATTTCAATTTAATGTATTAAATTGGAAAACATTACTTTGGAAAATTTCCATTAAATCTTAATAAAAAGATTTATAAATTCCAAATCATATCTTCACTGTTAATTGGGTTAAAGAACTAATGTTATTTAAAATACAGTTCATGATGAACCCAAAATCAATTTCCATTTAATTCCCATTATATCTATTTATTGGAAAAATTCTTTAAATCTTAGTTAAAAAATTTATTCTTTTCTCAACGGGGTTTAAGAACAACGTTATAGAAGACAACATTCATGACAAACACAAAATCCAATTTGATATTAAATACAAGGCTCTGAATACAAAATAATATTGTCCTATATTCAATATCAAATTCTGAAACTAACGGATATCGTATTGGGAATAACGATATCTGTATCTTGCAAATTCCTCAACAATATCCGTATGATCACAGAATCCAATATCGAAATATTCCGATAATTATTTCCACTCAAATCCATTCCAATTCATACATTGGAAAAACTTTGGTTATTTTAAAACCCTTTTGTAAATCCAATTTATTAATTTAAAAACCATTGGATGTCTAATCTAGTTAATAACTAGTTTATTTAGATAAAAATATATTTTTACCTTTTCAAAGCTGGAATCTAAATCTTTCCAAATCATTAATTATGATTTTACACAAATTTTTCATATTTATAATAATTTTATTAAGGCCCTTACAGTCGGTTTCCAACATCGGCCACCGAACTGCATTCATAGCGACCTTTTCCTAAACTGATTTGGATATATCATAAAATCTAACCATTATATTTCAAATCTCTTATTATCATTGGAAAGCTCTTTTTGATATGAACCGAATGGTTCCAGTTCCAGGAGGATCCGATGGTCGGATCTCCCGTTATGCCAATTCGAAGTTAATGGTCGAAATTCGTGAACGGTCGCAGCGCGGCGCGTTCTATTCAGGCCATTTAAATATATATAATATATATCATTGGTTACCATTTAAAACGTAATTTTATAAATCGTTTATAAATTCATATTAAAACGATTTCAACTTCCAATTCAATTTTAAACCAAAATTGAATATTCCATATCAATATAATATTAAAATGTTAATATTTTCAAAATATCTAATTTTGAAATCCATTCTTTTTTATATTCATTATAAAATGAATAAAATTGACAGAAAAATCCATTCGAGTTAGAACGACGTTTAACTACTTAACTCGACTTTACATTTTCATTTCAGTTATGAATATTTCTATATTTTTGTGTCCATCCAAAATCGGACATCAAAATCATAATTTAATTCTTCACTAAATATTATTTTAAAGTATTCGTTATTTTAAAATATTCGTTATTTTAAAATATTCGTTATTTTTGAATCGGAATGCGACTCAATCAATTACCATATAATTTCAGTTATATGGATTTCATACATCGCATGTATTCAACAATAATGATAAATAATCATTCAACATTTAAGCATCATCCAGAGTGCATTCTATAACTGTATAAGCATTAAAATAAATAAATAATGCTTACAACAGTCTGTCAATCAATCGATCGACTTACAACTAAATATTGGAATTAGTGTATGTCAAATATCATCCTAATACCCGTGCGGGGTTTTCAAACAACAACAGTCTATTTAAATAAATCATTGGTTAATAAATTTAAACAACTCTAATTCGGTTTGAATTATTTTCCTACTTAACAAATTTTCACTGTTTAAATTATAAATGGATATTTATATCACATTTCAACAACCACAAAGTGTATCCACATTGTTTGAAGTACGAGTGTCAGATATTCAAACAACGCTTCTTGTGCAGATGAGTCATGAATAGTTCATGTGTTGAACTCAAGCAATGTCACATACAACAGATAAAAATCAACACCGGCAATTTCTATATATTTATAGTTATAAAATAAATAAAATAACTATACAAGTATTTTAGTGAGAGAATTATCACATTGGTTTCCACTTTGTCATTCTTTATTTGATGATTTAATATCATTTGGATTTGAATTCGCATTAAATTCTCATTTGCTCCTTTTTCGTTCTGGTCAGCTCCATGTTGTAGAGCTCGACTCCACGATCCCAACGGACTCTTGTTTGCAATTTTCTGACATCGTTTGAATAAGATACGACGTTTAAACTTTTAATCACTAATTACATAATTAACATTAATAATTAATTAATATTTAACTTAACCTTTAATTAGAAAAAAAAGGGCCACATCTTCTTCCAGGTTTCAGAAACCACGAAACCCATAATCGCAAGCCCTAGGGCTTAAGCTCGCTGACCATCCACTTGACCGGAGCACAATCGATGGCCATCACCGGCGATGGCGCAACCCCTCTTCCCGTGCCAGGCTCCGCCTCCAATTCGGTGGACCCCTGCTCCCCTAAAATGCATGCGAAGCCATCACCTTTGAGGGTCGATTTTAACCACCATGCAGTGTTAAATCTGATCTCGACCGGTGATAAGGTCGATCTTGCCTAGCTTAATGTCTTTGCAGTTATAACGTTCTCGAATTAGTGAACGGATTACAAGGTTTAAGGGAAAATTTATCAGGAAATTTTAGTCGTTCTTTTAATCTGGAGGCGGAAAATGTCGGTTATGAGGAATTAGAGTTTATATTTTTTTCCCAAGGGTATTTATATAATTTTTAATAATATTAATTGTTTTGTTACTAGTTTAACTCCAAGAACTCCAAACAAACTCCAATGACTGTCGCCCCTAGCTAAATACCCTATTTCGAACACAATGGGAAATGTTTCTTAAGCCAATTCAGCTGTTTCGATTAGTTTTTATCAAAATTAAGATATATAACGTTCATTTTTGATTTTGAACATACATTTTAATTTATTGAGGCCATATACTAACTCCAAAAATTCTGCAATTTGGAATTTAGCTATGTTTTGACGATACAATCCTAACAAAATTAATTTTTTCGAATTTGGAGACCGTTTGAAAAATGGCCTTTTTAACTGACTTTTTAAATTATAACTGAATTTGAAAACACGTTTAATTTTACTATGCTCACATATTAATTCCAAAAATTATGAAATTTTATACCTGACAATAATATGACATTCCGGATCCAACAAAAGTGGTTTCGTCGAAAACTGTAACAACCCGTATTTTGAATAACATGTTATAACATAAATCAAGGCAGAATTAAATGTTAAATTCTGAATCAAGGGAAACGGGCTGTGCCATTGCGTTCGTCTCGGAAAAATACGCGAAATAGAGTCCGAGTTTTCAAAAATCGGAGTCCGTATGACCAAGTTATGGCCCGTCAAAGTTTTCAGAAAATTTCAAGTTAAAAAACAGTTCAAATTTCAAATCTGTTGCCAAACAGACTGGGCGGGAAAGTTTCCCGCCTAGCCCCCAAGTCGACTGGGGAGTCGACACACCCCAGCTGGTGTCGACTGCCCAGTCGACCTGGGTGGTCGGGCCAGTTGGCCTGGTGCACCTGTTTTGGCTCCTGGGTCTTGTTTTGTTGGCTTGTGACGTGATATGATGGCTCAGATCTGAATTAGGGTTAATCCTATGGCCTAAACTAGTCTCTACACCTATAAAAACACCCTAATACTTAGCCTAAATCATCACAAATCATTCCTATAACTAAATTATGCCAAAATGCTCCCTAATCATGGCCTCCATCTTCTTCAACTTGAGAGCTTGAGAGCCTAAGCTTGATCTAAAGCAAAGGAGCCATCTTTCTTCATCAAAACAAGGATCTTTCTTCTTATTTCTCAGGTCTTGGAGTGGATCTTATCTTTAGTTGGGGATTTCTAGTGTGGCTTCGTCTCAATCTTGTTCTATTGTGTTCTAGTTCTCTTGATCATGCTTTGTAAGCCCCACTCTACTCTTAGATTTAAACTATGAAGTTAATATGATCATGTAGCAAGTTGAAATGGGACTTTTGGGTATAATACTTGTCTTGGGGCTATATTTGTATGCATAGATCCATGTATGACTCTTTTGATCTATGATTGTGGCACTATCATGAACCTAGTATCATTTACCTTGATTTTTGAGTAGAAAGCTATGAGCTTTATTTGGTGGTTATGCATAATGCAACATAGAACTTGGTAGTTATGCATAAATGCAACATAGAACCCCTCATGGTCTTTATGTTAACTTGCCTATGATGTTATGAACCATATGATAATCACAAGTTATCACCCTATGTTAACTATGACCATGTTATCACCTATTTGCTAAGTTGATGTCATACATGTTTTGAGGCCAATAATGCCATATGCTAGTTGTGATGAACACCTTTGCCTCATATATCACCATGTTAAACTTGTGATAGACTTTGCCACTTTATGCCCAACTTATCATATCATTATGTTCCCCCTTTTGATCTATTTGTGTTGATGCGAACTTACGTGCGATGGGGTTACATTATGGGTAAATTTAAATGACATGAAACATGACTTGAAAATATGACATGTGATTATGCTTGAAAACATGAACGTGGACACGACATGTAGAAAACATGAAAGTGGCCAACTCGAGGTTGGGTTGAGTTTGTGGCATAAATCTACCCGGAACCGACCGGCTTAACTAGTGGCTACAAACAATAGGACCCAATGTGAGTAGTTGGTCATATCGCGCTTGAAACCTGAGGTTAGACTAGGTTGTGGTGTAAAGCTGCCCGGACCCGCCCGGCATATCCAGTAACCACAACAAAGTCTAATGTGAGAGGTTGGGTGCATTAAATTAATTAATGCCACATGTTAGGGTTAAGTCATGAACCACTTGGAAACACTTAACCAACTTGATACATGATTGGATGGGGTTAAGTCATGAACCACTTGGGTACACTTAACCAACTTGATACATGATTGGATAGGGTTAACCACACTTAACCCGTTAGAAACCCTAGTTACGTGGTCCTTTTCAGCAGTAACCCTCTTGGATGTATCAACGATACCCTAGGGACTAGGCTAGGGTGTGGCACGATTACTAGGCTGATTGTAAGCGACCAGAACGACGGCTGAGTTGGTGCGTCGGTGTAGGTTCAGGCGGACTATGGTCGTGCACATAGTCCGGAGTTGAAAAAGCAGGCACGGGTACCAGTAGGTTTAGACTGTGCGTGCTTGATTCGTGTCAGTGGTTGGCACCCTAGGACTTGATACACCCTAGGGTGGACCTAGCACAGTTTGACTACATTCCGGGATTGGGCCGTATGACACCGAGACTTGACGAGTTAGGCTTATAGGGAGCCGATCAACTAGACCGTGTAGTTGGACCTTGATTTAGGTCATCTCATGATGTTGGGCCAATTTTGGGCCAAGGGATCATTTCTTGTTTATACTTGACATGGATTAGAATACTAGTACACTTGGTGCAACTTAACCTTGTATATGCGATGCCACACTTGATCTATCTTGTTAACTTTTCACCATGCCAGTTATCATCCTATGTTTCATCTCTGTTTTACATGTCCAGCTAACTTTATTAGTTTTTATACTAATAGTAGGTAGGACTTACCAGTCTTTTTGACTGACCCGTTTTCTTTCGCCTCTTTTCTTCCGTTCCCCCCCAGGTTTTCAAGGTGGGAACACTAGCACCTAGCTTGGATCTTTGGCTTGCTTTCTGGATAGCTCATGTACGGTTTGGACTTGAGCTCGCTATGGCTTTACCACGTCTACTTTGGGGATAGTTTACTTTATGTTATTTCCAGTTTTCAGTTTATGTTTCTAGACTTGTAGTAGTTGGAAAATAATGACTTAGTACTTTTGATGTAAGTTGACTATGGTTTTGAAATAGTAATTTTATCCGCTGCTTTATTTACTCTGTTTTACTCATATGTTCTGTCTTGTGATATCTTCATGCATGTTTTCCTTAACCAACACCCCTCCAAAGCCAGTGTACTTGCAAGAGTGACCCTGGCGGAGGTGGTGTGTTACATTTGGTATCAGAGCATAAGGTTTTACTAGACCGGACAAAAGTTTTAAAAACCCTTTTGAAAAACTATTTTCAAAACCAATTAAGTATTTTCCAAGAAAAGTCTAGTTTATTTTAAAAGGCTATTCCCCAAAAGCCATTAGCACTATCCTTTGTTTCCTCGTTCTAAATCTATCTTTTCCTTTTTCAGCATGGCCGATCTTAACCTTCCCGAGGGAGTACCCATACCCGGATGGTTCCGAAGGTACTTGGAAGCTAGGGCCAACGATGCGGGCCTAGCAAACACTCCCACCGTACCTGAGGTTCCTCCTCCTCCTCCTCAGCGTCCACAAGAGAATTTCGCAAAGGTTTGCAAAGACTTTAAGGCGATGGGTGGCAAGAATTTTATAGGGACAGAGACTTATGTTGAGGCAAGAAACTGGTTAAAAGAAACTGAAGACCTCTTTGCCATCTTTGATGTGGAAGACCGTAGAAAAGTCCTGTTGGCAGTATGGCTATTGAAAGAGGAAGCTGCTTATTGGTGGGAGCTCACCAATGCTACTAGGCCTATAGAGACTTGGGCCGACTTTAGGATGAGGTTTGGGCTTAAGTTTCTATCATCTGCCGAGGAGAATCTACAAATGGAGAAGTTTATATCTTTGAAGCAAGGGGACATGACAGTGAGGGAGTATGTGAATAAGTTTAACCAGCTTGCTCGATTCGGTTTGGACATGGTTAACACACCCCAGAAGAAGGCTCTACGCTTTGCACGAGGATTGAATGAGCCATTACAAGGTTTAGCCATGTCTCATATACCCATGGGGGCCACTTTTGAGAGCTTAGTGGATAAGGCCTTGCTTCAGGGAGATGATAAGAATGGCAAGAAAGAAGTCAAGCCTAATGAGACTCAAACCAAGAAGGCGAACTCCAAGTGGGGAGGAAATCAGAGCAATCAGAACAACAAGAATAACAAGAACAACAAGGGTAACAAGGCCAACAACAACAAGGCAAAGGACACAAGAAAGTGCAACTTCTGTGGGATCATTGGACACATAGCCAAAGATTGTAGGAAGAAGAAGAGGAAGTTGGGAGAATGCTTTCATTGCGGAGAGTCTGGACACTTCAGTAAGGATTTCCCAAAGAAGCAAGGGCAGGGGCAAGGACAGACTCAGTGGGCAGGACCTTCTGGAGGGCAGATGCATGCTCTCAACACTACTCCAGTTCCGGACCGAGGTAGTATTTCTGTAGAAAGCCTTGTTTACATTTCTGGTTTTCCTGTTCGAACTTTATTTGATTCTGGCGCATCGCATACCTTTATTTCCTCTGACATTGTTGAAAGTTTGCACCTAAGTACTAGTCTAGTTGAGGATCCCGTTAGTGTATCAAATCCAATTGGGGGTTCCGCCCATCTATCTATGATTTGTATGGATTTGAGGATTTCTATCTTGACCGTAGAATTCACATGTAATGCTTATGTTCTCGGGTTCATGGGATACGGGTTGATTTTGGGCATGGACTGGTTGTCCAGTTATGAGGCCATTCTCGATTGTGAGCATAGGGTAATGAGGCTTATTACTCGCCTTGGCAATACCCTAGAGATTTCTTGTAACCCTCTGGATCCCGTCATGTTATGTTATCTTGAATCCCTCGACTCGTCTATTGACAATCTTCAATCTGTGAGGGTGGTCCGAGAATATCTTGATGTTTTTGATGAGGTGAAGGGGTTACCCCCTAAACGCGAGATAGACTTCCGTATTTATCTTGTTGATAATGCCAAGCCAGTTTCATTGCCTTTTAGGCACATGGCCCCGCGAGAAAGAAGAGAGCTTAGCAAGAAAATCAAGGAGTTGCTTGAGAAAAATTTCATTAGGCGAAGCATTTCAGAATGGGGTGCTCCAGTGGTATTCACTACTAAGGCGGATGGTTCGCTTCGTCTATGTGTTGATTATCGTGAGTTGAACAAGCTGACAAAGAAGAATAGACACCCATTACCGAGAATTGATGATCTCTTTGACCAGCTTGTTGGTGCTTCTGTTTTCTCTCAGCTCGATCTAGCCACCGGATTCCATCAGCTTAGAGTGGCTGAGGATAGTATTGATAAGACTGCGTTCAGGACTCCAGATGGATTCTTTGAATGGCTAGTCATGCCGTTCGGTTTGACTAATGCACCCGCATACTTTGTTGATTTGATGAGTAGGGTGTTCAGGGAGTTCCTTACCAAGTTTGTGGTTGTCTTCGTGGATGATATTCTGGTCTTCTCTAAGGACAAGGAAGAGCATGCTACACACCTCAAAGAGGTTATGGATATGCTTAGAGCTCAACAGTTGAAAGCCAAGTTCTCTAAGTGCCATTTCTGGAGAAGGGAAGTTCGGTTCCTTGGGCATATAGTTTCTAAGCAGGGCTTAGCTGTGGATCCCGCTAAAGTGGTGGCGGTACAAGACTGGAAAGTCCCGAAGAATGCAACTGAAGTGAGAAGCTTTCTCGGTCTAGCAGGATTTTATAGGAAGTTCATTAAGGACTTCGCTAGGATTTCAGCCCCTCTTACTAAGTTAACGAAGAAGAACTTAGTCTTTGCATGGGACTTAGAGTGTGAGCTTGCTTTTCAAAGGCTCAAGAAAGCCCTCACCACAGCTCCAGTTCTTGCATTACCCAATGGAGGGAAGTTGTTTACCGTGTACACCGATGCATGTGGCACGGGATTAGGCGCTGTCCTGATGCAAGAAGGGAGAGTGATATGCTTTGGAGGTAGGCAACTCAAAGTTCATGAGAAGAACTATCCCACTCATGATTTGGAGTTGGCGGCGATCGTCTTTGCACTCAAATCCTGGAGCCACTATATTCTAGGCGAAAGGTTTGAGTTGTATACTGATCACAAGTCGCTCAAGTACCTCTTCTCGCAGAAAGATTTGAATCTAAGGCAGCAAAGGTGGATGGAGTTCTTGGCATCATATGACTTCGAGATAGCTTATACCCCTGGCAAGGGTAATGCTGTGGCGGATGCGCTAAGTAGAAGAAGGTTGACTTTGAGTCCCTTGTTTGTTGAGATGAAGAGCCTAGAGTTCTTGGCAACCTTTGATTTTACACCTACTATTGAGTCGATGACTGGTTCGTTAGCATCTCTTGAGCTTAGACCCACACTTCTTGAGCAAGTTGGGGCTTCACAGAGGGAAGACCTACAGATAGTCGAGATCATGGACAAGTTGATTCGGGGTGAGACGTCAAGTCACCTCGCTAGATATACTATTGATGACAAGGGATGGCTAAGGCGTGATGGAAGACTATGTGTCCCACGAGTGGGAGACTTAGTAAATAAAGTTCTGGCGCATCACTCGAGGATGACCATACATCCCAGAGGGGATAATATGTACCGGGATATGAAGCACATTTTCTTTTGGGATGGGATGAAAAAGGATGTGCCAAAGTTTGTTTCTATATGCATTATTTGCCAATAAGTAAAGGCCGAGTCGAAGAAGCCCGGTGGGTTACTGCATCCATTGGAGGTCCCGCTATGGAAGTGGGAAAGTATCTCTATGGATTTTGTGGATGGATTGCCGAGATCAAGGAAGGGGAATACTAGCATATGGGTCATAGTTGATAGACTTACGAAGGGTGCTCACTTTATTCCAGTGAAGAGCAAGAGGACCGCATCATGGCAAGCATCTGTTTATCTTCGAGAGATAGTGCGATTGCATGGAGTTCCTTCTAGCATAGTTAGCGATCGTGACCCAATCTTCACTAACCAGTTCTGGAATAGTTTGCAAGAAGCGATGGGTACGCGATTGAATCTAAGTACGGCCTATCACCCACAGACGGATGGCCAGACCGAAAGGGTGAATAGGGTACTGGAAGATCTGTTGAGGCTATGTATTCTTGACTTTGGTGGTACTTGGGAAGATCATCTTCCTCTAGTGGAGTTTGCTTATAATAACAGCTATCAGGCAAGCATAGGAATGGCACCATTCGAAGCTTTGTATGGGAGGCCGTGCAAGTCACCAACATGTTGGTGGGAGACGACGGATAAGCTTATACTTGGGCCCGACATGATAAGGGACACATCCGAGAAGGTTGAGTTGATTCGAAGGCGGATGAAAACGGCCCAAGACAGACAGAAATCCTATGCAGACAAGCGAAGGACAGACTTAGAGTTTGAAGTTGGAGATATGGTCTTTGTGAAGGTTTCTCCTTTGCGAAATGTGGTTCGTTTTGGAGCAGTTGGGAAGCTGGCACCAAGGTTCGTAGGACCCTTCCCTATCATAGAGAGGATTGGGAAGATGGCTTATAAGATGGAATTGCCTGAGAAGCTGGCCGGAGTGCACAATGTTTTTCATGTCTCGCATCTCCGAAAGTGCCTACATGAGTCAGCCGAGGTAGTTGAGCCTAGCATTCTTGAAGACGTGGAGGTAGAGAAAGAGGCAACCCTGAGGCGAGCTCCGATTCGTATCTTGGGAACGGAGATCAAGAAGCTGAGGAATCGAGAAGTCAAGTTAGTAAAGGTTCAGTGGAGTGAAGCCGATGAAGATGCAACTTGGGAAACCGAGGAGAAGATGCATGGGCTTTATCCATTCCTTTTTGAGGGTACATTCTCAATCTCTTTTCCTAGTTAGCATATCTTTCTTTTGCTATCCATGTTTATCTTGTTATCTCGTTAACCTTGTCATGAGAACCTTAGGTAGAAACCCTTTGGATGGAACATGTATTTGAAACATGTTATGCTTGATGTTTGTAAGTGGTTGCAAGTGTTTGCAAGTGGATACTCGTAGATGCATGATACACATTAGGCACTAAGATCGGCTCACACACTTTCATATTGCATATGCATGAGTGCTTATACTTATTCATGGATGAAACTTGTTATGCTATCACGTGGATGTTGCATATGGAAGAATGTTATGTGCACTCATGTAGAGATTATGTATTATGTTAGGAATTTCCATACATATGGACTCATTTCACTAACATACTTTGCATTAGGGAGGATTACTGATTCAGTAACCGCCTGATTTTCGCATTAGATAAGTACATATACACACACCTTCCACATATGATCATACAACATTTAGAATCTTCTAAGGACAATGACTGCTCGTGGATGATGTTTTGAGTAGATGGATGGTAGGATACGTTCTTCCTAACTTGAAGATTTCGGGGACGAAATCCTTTAAGGTGGGGAGAATGTAACAACCCGTATTTTGAATAACATGTTATAACATAAATCAAGGCAGAATTAAATGTTAAAATCTGAATCAAGGGAAACGGGCTGTGCCATTGCATTCGTCTTGGAAAAATACGCGAAATAGAGTCTGAGTTTTCGAAAATCGGAGTCCGTATGACCAAGTTATGACCCGTCAAAGTTTTCAGAAAATTTCAAGTTCAAAAACAGTTCAAATTTCAAATCTGGAGCCAAACAGACTGGGCGGGAAAGTTTCCCGCCCAGCCTCCAAGTCGACTTGGGAGTCGACACACCCCAGTTGGTGTCGACTGCCCAGTCGACCTGGGTGGTCGGGCCAGTTGGCCTGGTGCACCTGTTTTGGCTCCTGGGTCTTATTTTGTTGGCTTGTGACGTGATTTGATGGCTCAGATCTGAATTAGGGTTAATCCTATGGCCTAAACTAGTCTCTACACCTATAAAAACACCCTAATACCTAGCCTAAATCATCACAAATCATTCCTACAACTAAATTATGCCAAAATGCTCCCTAATCATGGCCTCCATCTTCTTCAACTTGAGAGCTTGAGAGCCTAAGCTTGATCTAAAGCAAAGGAGCCATCTTTCTTCATCAAAACAAGGATCTTTCTTCTTATTTCTCAAGGCTTGGAGTGGATCTTATCTTTAGTTGGGGATTTCTAGTGTGGCTTCGTCTCAATCTTGTTCTATTGTGTTCTAGTTCTCTCGATCACGCTTTGTAAGCCCCACTCTACTCTTAGATTTAAACTATGAAGTTAATATGATCATGTAGCAAGTTGAAATGGGACTTTTGGGTATAATACTTGTCTTGGGGCTATATTTGTATGCATAGATCCATGTATGACTCTTTTGATCTATGATTGTGGCACTATCATGAACCTAGTATCATTTACCTTGATTTTTGGGTAGAAAGCTATGAGCTTTATTTGGTGGTTATGCATAATGCAACATAAAACTTGGTAGTTATGCATAAATGCAACATAGAACCCCTCATGATCTTTATGTTAACTTGCCTATGATGTTATGAACCATATGCTAATCACAAGTTATCACCCTATGTTAACTATGACCATGTTATCACCTATTTGCTAAGTTGATGTCATACATGTTTTGAGGCCAATAATGCCATATGGTAGTTGTGATGAACACCTTTGCCTCATATATCACCATGTTAAACTTGTGATAGACTTTGCCACTTTATACCCAACTTATCATATCACTATGTTCCCCCTTTTGATCTATTTGTGTTGATGCGAACTTACGTGCGATGGGGTTACCTTATAGGTAAATTTAAATGACATGAAACATGACTTGAAAATATGACATGTGATTATGCTTGAAAACATGAACGTGGACATGACATGTAGAAAACATGAAAGTGGCCAACTCGAGGTTGGGTTGAGTTTGTGGCATAAATCTACCCAGAACCGATCGGCTTAACTAGTGGCTACAAACAATTGGACCCAATGTGAGTAGTTGGTCATATCGCGCTTGAAACCTGAGGTTAGACTAGGTTGTGGTGTAAAGCTGCCCGGACCCGCCCGACATATCCAGTAACCACAACAAAGTCTAATGTGAGAGGTTGGGTGCATTAAATTAATTAATGCCACATGTTAGGGTTAAGTCATGAACCACTTGGAAACACTTAACCAACTTGATACATGATTGGATGGGGTTAAGTCATGAACCACTTGGGTACACTTAACCAACTTGATACATGATTGGATGGGGTTAAGTCATGAACCACTTGGGTACACTTAACCAACTTGATACATGATTGGATAGGGTTAACCACACTTAACCCGTTAGAAACCCTAGTTACGTGGTCCTTTTCAGCAGTAACCCTCTTGGATGTATCAACGATACCCTAGGGACTAGGCTAGGGTGGGGCACGATTACTGGGCTGATTGTAAGCGACCAGAACGACGGCTGAGTTGGTGCGTCGGTGTAGGTTCAGGCGGACTATGGTCGTGCACATAGTCCGGAGTTGAAAAAGCAGGCACGGGCACCAGTAGGTTTAGACTGTGCGTGCTTGATTCGTGTCAGTGGTTGGAACCCTAGGACTTGATACACCCTAGGGTGGACCTAGCATAGTTTGACTACATTCCGGGATTGGGCCGTATGACACCGACACTTGACGAGTTAGGCTTATAGGGAGCCGATCGACTAAACCGTGTAGTTGGATGTTGGGCCAATTTTGGGCCAAGGGATCATTTCTTGTTTATACTTGACATGGATTAGAATACTAGTACACTTGGTGCAATTTAACCTTGTATATGCGATGCCACACTTGATCTATCTTGTTAACTTTTCACCATGCCAGTTATCATCCTATGTTTCATCTCTGTTTTACATGTCCAGTTAACTTTATTAGTTTTTATACTAATAGTAGGTAGGACTTACCAGTCTTTTTGACTGACCTGTTTTCTTTCGCCTCTTTTCTTCCGTTCCCCCCCCAGGTTCTCAGGGTGGGAACACTAGCACCTAGCTTGGATCTTTAGCTTGCTTTCTGGATAGCTCATGTACGGTTTGGACTTGAGCTCGCTATGGCTTTACCACGTCTACTTTGGGGATAGTTTACTTTATGTTATTTCCAGTTTTCAGTTTATGTTTCTAGACTTGTAGTAGTTGGAAAATAATGACTTAGTACTTTTGATGTAAGTTGACTATGGTTTTGAAATAGTAATTTTATCCGCTGCTTTATTTACTCTGTTTTACTCATATGTTCTGTCTTGTGATATCTTCATGCATGTTTGCCTTGACCAACACCCCTCCAAAGCCAGTGTACTTGCAAGAGTGACCCTAGCGGAGGTGGGGTGTTACAGAAACAGAGGTCGTTTGCAAAATGGCTATTTTAAGGGATATATATATATATTAAATATATATATATATATGTATATATTCCATAACGACTATTTTGAATTTTAAACTGGACATAACTTTCAATTTATGAAGTAAAATCTCAATTTTTCACATTCATTGGAAAGATATAATTATACAGATTCTAACATTTCTTATTTTACTAAATCCAATTTATTTTGAATCCTATACATTCAGCTGAACTTTAAAATCGAGTTTTCAAACTACCGCGCCATTTCAGGCTCATTTTATAATTAAATTTATATGTTCTAACTTCGATTTAAATAACATTTTAGTCATTATTATTTAAAATAAATCATTTTAAATATTCAAAATCCATTAAAATAGCTAAAATAAATTTTTTAAATTGGTTCAAAAATTCTGGGTTGTTAAAATATCCCCCACTTAAAATCATTTCATCCTCGAAAAGGAACAGAGCTGAAATTTGTTTAACTAACCAACTCAACTTTCATTCATCAACTTCTCAGTTTCTAAGAATTTTCTAATTTCTCAAAAATTTGGCTAACCCCTAATTTTCAAAAAAATTCGCCATAACCTCCTTTGTACAGGCTGATCGGTAAAACCGCAACTTGCCTCACATGGCCCTCATCAATCAAAAAGAAAAAGAAAAAGCTAAGCGGCTTGCCAATCGGCTCATAAATCATCAAACCAAATGAATATTGTAAACATGTACTTATTTGTCGGGCATAGAATTTTATTCCTCTTCTTAGCTTCCATGCTATGACCTGTTCATTTTATGTACATGTACATATATGCAATTGCAATCAAATTTCAATTTAATTCAATATTTGATTCGATTTGGCTAAATTTACCTTTCATTCTCTTGTTGGTTGGAGCATTCCAATATTTTAGTTAGTTAAAATAATAATCACCCAACACAATCAACAATCAATTAGTTGATTAACTTTTCGAATATATATATAACTTTTATATATCAAAAATCCAATTTCAAGGCCAAATCACAAACAATAAATCCTAACTAAGTTTTGGTTCTCACACCAGTCAATTGGAAATATATAGATATCCCACTTTCGAAACTCGAACATAAATACTGATGATGGTGCACCATCACCAGAATTACCCCGAGCGACTAGAGCGTGATCATATATCTACCTAGTATATTTGAGACTTTGAATACACGCTAGCTAGGCATATATGAAAAATCTTCTTATACCCGATAGTCCAAAATCAAAATAAAATAATTAAATCTTTACAATAGGATATAATTTTCAAAACAAAATTCGTTTTTTAGAAATAATACTCTTCAAACTCATTCTAGGGTATTACTAGCCCTATCTCTAACAAGACATTCTTATAGGATGTTACTGATCCTATCTCTGATGAATTCTCTCATTCGGTTCTAATGTGGCTTGTTCTCTAGCTTTGTAAACCGAAGCTCTGATACCAAACCGAAACGACATAGACTTCCCAGATCCCCAAGCAGACGGAGGAGTCCGGATTGCTTTGAGAACATGATACACCAGAACACAAAGTCGAGAATATTTCATTGCTATTAAACCAATTACATCAAAGTACAAGAATATATCAGAGTATGAATAAATAATACACAATGGAAAATATCAGAGAATTAAATTACAATGCAGCGGAAAATAATGCATGAGTATAATGTAAAACGGAAATCATCTACAACCATAACTGAATGAAGTACAAGAATATAAAGCTTTCCGAATATAGCTCCAGCCGTAATTCAGGATGTTATGAAAAGAAATATCTGTGAAAACCAAAACTACTAGCTTCCCGTGTGGAAAATATGGGCACCTAGTGTGACAACCCGAATCCCTACAAACTTTGTTTTTCAAAAACCCAATCCATTGAAACCATGTTAGTTTGCTCTGGTATCCTGCAGAAAAGACAGAGACAAAAAACATGTCAGAGTTCGGAAAACATCTCACAGCAGAAGGAACAAAATATAATGTAATCAAAACATAGATTTACCTTAATATCAATACCGCTAAACCAGTATCCAAAGCTATACAATCTCTATTATGAACCTAACCTACGAATGTTATGAGGAAGGGGGAGGGGGTCAGAACATAAGTTCTGGTAACTGGACTTAAATTACACTTCTGGATAATTCAACATATACCGTTCAATTACATTTCCTTATTTATTAGGTTATCTGTGTTATTAGCACTCAAGGCTTACGCATACACGTCGCACCCATCTACTCCCTAGTAGATTAACCTAATATAGTGTATACGTAGCTAACCCTAACTAAGGTACACCCCATGGTACCCTACTCCCATGGTCTCTACCGCATATACGTAGTCCCTCATCCTACGCCATAGTGACGTACGGATAACAATATTACGTTTCCTATATATCTATCATTACTACGTAAACGTACCGACTGCAACCTTTGTTCGAATCACACTCCATACCAGAGTAACGTCCTCAAGTCTACGATACACCACCTAGAGTGGACGTGTATGTATCTAGACTGTCCACCATACGTATCTTCAATTGTAGCTCGATGCCTCAATCACACGTCCTCTAATGTGCATCGAGTTCCATGGAAGGGTTAAACAAAAAACACGGAACTCGGCCTGGAGGTTTTCCATACCTGTACAGGCCTGCCTTTAAGAGCCCCTAAATACAGATATTCCTATGGTCTGTTTTCCATGGTGGCTATGGCCCCACCTCGGCCCCTCCCTCAACTAGTAAAGACTAGAAGAGCTAAGCGACCGCCCCTACTAACAACCAATCTAAACAACCATGTGGCGTCTACCCTCAACCCCGTACCTCGATAGTGAAAGGTGAAATGGTGTCTTAGGTTTAGATCTAGTCTTTTAGCATCCCGCTGGCTGCCGATGACGGGTATCCGACGGTCTACTACCCTTGTTGGTCATGACCCTCTCTATCTCCTCGCGAGGCAACCGCCGAAGCACCATGGTGTCACCTCGTCACAGCATTCTGACTGCATAGATACATCTGTAGTCAAGGTCCACCCACCTAGTAGTTACGCGCAGACCCAACCTCTGCGAGCACAGCCTAAGACATCTGCCACCGCATAGAGGACTACTAGGAGCACCTTACGTACCTCAGGAAGCCGCGTGCTTCCCCTTCCAGACTTCCAGTCCTTCGGAGCTGTCAGAACAATCTGATGAATGTGAGCTCCCCTTGTGCCATATAACACCACGATGATCTATCCCGTTAGGTTATTCACCCTCAAACATGCGGACTGGTCCCAAGCGCCTCACTTTAATATGTTGTTAGACCCTATGTCTAAACATTATTTTACGCGCTTGCCTTACCTCACCAGGTTTCCATTTAACTTTTTTATTCTTATTCACATTGAATTCTTATTCAAATTACCAAGTTTCTCTTGCTTGTTAATTTCAGTCATATAACTTAACCCATTTAAGTTTATTAATAAGCCCACAACATGTTATTCTCTAGATTGTGGTCCAAGGTCTGTGATCCACAATCCCTTTATATTCTTGTTTAGTTTTATCGTTACAATAACATGTTTTACTTAATATGTAATTAAGTATATCCCAATTCACACGTTTTCTAATTACCATGACACTTACCATTTATGATTAAATGTAACTTATTTCATTTCATAAGTTTTCCTCATCCTTTCTCATTTAATCATAATTCCATTTTACATTGTCAGTACGACTTATCGTTGTTTATTTATTAATTTAGTTATATTAACTAAGGTCCATTAATAAGTTTCTCTACCCGTTTATTATAACCTATGTTATAATTTTCTCTTGTTCCTAAAACATGCTTATCAATGGTTTTCAAACTTCCAAGCTTATAGATTACTTAATTTATAAGTAAGTACCGTATATTTTCCCCCTTTTCTTAACTGGTTTCTGGTTTTCCCCTTTACTGATTACTTAATTTACAATTAAGTGTCCCTTAACTCCATTCACCAGTTATCCCATTCTCTTACTAACTTATTATAACCTAAATTATAATCCCTATTTGTCCCTAGGAAGAGTTTACCTATTATACAACATTTTCATTAATGTTACTTATTTATAATAGGTGATTATCATTACTACAAGTTATGCTTATCCTAAAGGTGCCATTAATTACATAACTTTATTATTTCTACCGGTTATGTATACCACTAGGTATCTTTAATTACATAACCTTATCGGGCTAAGTTTGCCAGCCTATATGTAAATATTACCCACCCCCTCAGATTTGCTTATCCCACCCATTGTCCAACCAATTTTACTTAACCCTAGCTTTAGTTCATATTCATACAATCCATATGGATTAGATTAGGTTAAGTAGTCCAATCCATTACCATGTCCATTTATGGTTTATAATGGGCTAGAGCTCCCACATTAGTCCTACAACTTGTGGATGCTGGATATGCCGGTCGGGTCCGGGCGCACTTAGACCACTCACATTAGTTCCAACATTAGTGGCTGCTGGATATGCCCGTCAGGTCTGGGCATACTTCCACCACTAATGCAACCTAACCTCGTGCCTAGGTGCAGTTCAGTTTTAGGCATATTTATTTTTCTTAATTCTTTTTTTACATATTATGCGTTGCATTTATCGCATGTTCTTTCCAACACATAATTTATTTTATCTTAAGGTAACATCAACCTAACATGTCTTAACCTTCTCAAATTCTTTTTTTTCTTTTCTTTTTTTCATCATCTAAACATGTCTAATTGTTCCAATTCAATTCTCACATATTTTCATTGATATCTTAAATTAAGACCTCTAGTTATGCGCCAATTACCCTAAAATCCCCAATAATAAATTATTTCCCAAAATTAAAGTTTCCAACCACAACACATGTTATGTTTCTAAAATTTCACTACAAATTATGCCCAAATTCCAATATACTTCGCATGCCTTTGTATGTGTAATTAACCCTTTTAGAATAATGAGATAGTTCTCAAATAATGTCTTACTTACCCAAAAAATCTCATTTATTCCAATTGTCATGTCCACAAAACAAATCTTTATAACAATATCCATGTATATCGTAACATGCTAACTGATTGAACATAACTTCTCATTTTAGCGCAATTATCCATCGCATTAATTAACTTTTCCAATACATTCATTATGAATATTCATGAGGAATGATCAAACGATAAACATATTATTATTCACAAAGGATTATTTAAGCCCACTCACCTTAAGCTTTCCAAAATCTTGAATCTGATCAGATTTATTCTTCCATGGTTTCCCTAACTGAATTTAAGACCTAAAGAACCATGGATTTATAAATCAAACCCAAAAAAGAAAGGGAAAAGAGGAAGAAAAAGGAAGAAGAACTCAAAATTAGGTCAGATTCAATACTCACCTCTCGCGCAGCGTAGATCTAGGCATCTATATTCATATCTAAATTCTTTTCTCTCATTTTGAAGCGGAAAAATCCTAGATCTAACTTTTATTTTAAGAAAGGGTTTGGAGAGGAAGAGAAAAGGGAAAATCTTTGATTAGATCTAAGGAAAAAGAGAGTAGTTACTTGAGGAAGAAGAAGGAGTAGAGTTTGGCGTCTCCTCTAAAATTATGAAAGTGAAAGAAAACCTAGTCATCTATTTATAGGTGTGTCGGAGGACCTAGGCCCTTTGGATTTAATCTAAACCTATCTGAACCAACCACCTCACTAAAAAAAAGAACACTCTAGAATTTAACCCTTTTCACACTGAATGCTCCTTTAATTAAAAGAAACCACCTTAACCCTTTTCACACTGCATTGCATTGATTGTTCATTTTCCATTAGTGCATTCTTCCTTTACATTTATATCCACGAGACGTATAGGCACGCGCTTCGCGCGTGGTGATGGCACGCGCTCCGCGCGTGGTGATGGCACGCCCGGAGCCATTCAACAAAATAAAAATATGTCGTTAGTACATGGTCTGGTATATTTCTTGCCCATTTTATTTTTCTACATATTTATTTGCTCAATAGTTTCTTTTTATTTTCCTATTTTCATTACTGTGCATTAATTTTCTTCTGTTTCTAATTCATGCATGTTAATTCGTGTGACCGTTATTCAAAACATTTATTTTTATTTCTAATTTTAAAAGTTCCATTCTTAATACGCGTGCACATACTCATGAAATAAATATTTCCACACATACGCGTGATTTAATTCCATTTACGTTACCATTCTAGATTTAATTTTCTGCTTTCAAATTTTAACATTATTCCCATTTACGTCTCTATTAATGTCATTAATGACGCGCATGGCTAATTAAAGGAACATTGCTATTTAACTTTAACTACTTTCCATTTTTTTCTTGATTTAATTCCTTTTATCATATGTGTTTGTTTTTAGTAAAGGGCATTTTCAGTAGTTTGCGTGTACACCAAAAAAGTGTGACACCAAACCTATTCTGATTATTAGTATATATATATATATGAGACGTATAGGCGCGCGCTTCGCGCGTGGTGATGGCACGCGCGGAGCCATTCAACAAAATAAAAATATGTCGTTAGTAAATGGTCTGGTATATTTCTTGTCCATTTTATTTTTTCTGCATATTTATTTGCTCGATAGTTTCTTTTTATTTTCCTACTTTCATTACTGTGCATTGATTTTCTTCTGTTTCTAATTCATGCTTGTTAATTCATGTGACCGTTATTCAAAACATTTATTTTTATTTCTAGTTTTATTGAAAAAATTCCATTCTTAATACGCGTGCACATACTCTTGAAATAAATATTTCCACATACGCGTGATTTAGTTTCATTTACGATGCACATTTATTTTCGAATTCAAACATACACGTGATTTAATTCAATTTACGTTACCATTCTAGATTTAATTGTCTGCTTTCAAATTTTAACGTTATTTCCATTTACGTCTCTATTAATGTCATTAATGACGCACATGGCTAATTAAAGGAACATTGCTATTTAACTTTAACTACTTTCCGTTTTTTTCTTGATTTAATTCCTTTTATCGTATGTGTTTGTTTTTAGTAAAGGGCATTTTCGGTAGTTTGCGTGTACACCAAAAAAATGTGACACCAAACCTATTCCGATTATTAGTAAAGATTATTAGTAAAGATATGTGTTTGTTTTTAGTAAAGGGCATTTTCGGTAGTTTGCGTGTACACCAAAAAAGTGTGACACCAAACCTATTCCGATTATTAGTAAAGATGTGTCATTATATTATTCATACAATTTGAATTGCATGATCATTAATTCATTTAATGCCTTTTTTCTTGCTTTTCTAATTAGTATACTATATTATACTATTTTTAACGCATTACATAGTAACCTCTTTCCTTCATGTATGTATTTATTTGCATGCATTCTTATTTAACCTTTTCCTTTTTATCTTGCATTAAAATTTTTATTTGTCATATACATCTTCTCTCTTAAAATTAATTGTATTAGCATATTAATCTTTCTCTCTGGCATGCATTTATTGTTTTCATTGCACAATGTTCCTCATTTTAAACATTACTGGGGTGCATTTACACATCAATTCTCTCTTTACCGCTTGCATATTAAGTTATGCACTCTTTTTTTTTCATGCACATGTATGTTTTAATTATTATGCATAAACAATAGAACCTTCCATTTATTAATTTATTCTTAATTATGCATATATTCATATGCACATAATTAATTGCATGCGTATTATTAATTTCAACATTAATATACATGCACTGTTACTTATATGCTGCTTAGAAAAAATGTGTGGTGTTACATTCTCCCACCCTTAAGGAATTTCGTCCCCGAAATTTGATGAGGATAAAATAAATAGTCCCTCGCATAATATTCATCTGTCATGTGTGCATTCAATTTTCGCAAATACTGTGCGTATGTGCAAAGTGAAATACATCATAGTAATGCATGTATGCCTAATTTGGTACCACCTATATGTATGCAAACTTTTCAAAAACTTTTTCAAAACATGATGCTCACATCCTAAATATACTTGCAGTTCTATATGAATCCAATATTTTTGAAAAATGAAAATTTTTTTTACCCAAATTTTCCCACACTCTTACAGAGTAAGAGCATAGTTCATCCAATTTTTGTATCCAAAACCATACCAACCATCATTAAATTTCAAAATTTAGAAAAAACTAGTTTCAAATTTCGATTTCTTATGTTACAAAAAGGTGGAAAACAGAAAACTCCGCATCCTCCGTTTTTCTTTTCCAACTTTTTTTCTAACCGTACTTAGGTTTTTGTGTAACTATTTATAAAGATTCCCTATTTTCCTATCCAAGAACAGTCCATATAAGAAAATTTTCTTTGTTGTAGCTCTTCTTTTTTTGTCTTATCCTGGATTTTTTTTTAAAACATGGTTTGTCCCGTTTTCAGTTAAATTTCCTTCCAAAAATTAAAAGTGTCAAAATTTATTTTTCCTCATGAAACCTTTCTTTTTCCAAACCATAAAAACATGTCATCTTTAAAATAAAATGTTAATCATCATTTTTTTTTTCAAATCACGAAACTGGAGTAGATACGGACAACTATTTTCTCAGTCGGGTTTATGATTTGTTCTTACCTATAAGGTCAGTCCAGTCTCCTACTACAAGGGGCTAACATCCACTCTATTCTTATTTTCTACAACTTATTTTGTCTACACACAGAATTATCTTAAAATAACTTATCAAACATGGTTGTCATAAGAATTGAGATTACAAATCTTTCTTTATTAAAAATTCTTGTATGAAATGTAACAAGAAAACTAGCGAGCTATACATGCTCTATAATATGCACCTTTTTACTGAGAGAATTTTACTTTAAAACTCAATATGTACTTCTTTACATTTTTAAAACTATAACTTTTAAGATTAAAACTTGAAAACACCATAAACTTTTTTCCCAAAACTTTTATAATTTGAAGTTCTTAAAAGTTAACAATGGGGTTAGACTCAAAGCGGATTTCCAATTTTCTTCTAGGCTTTCCTAGACAACCCCCCTCCCCCAAGATCAATTCTCTCAGCTATATATTCCTATCCATTTTTCTCTTTTTAACCTTTTCCAATTTATAAGGTTTTCAAGCCCACTAATCCAACATACTAATCATATGGGATTCGCTTTCCTTCAATACATTGTACGCTTTCCACCCAAATTACCTAAGGGTCTCGAATTTCCATATTCATTCCTTTAGTGTACAAAACAACATCCCATTTCTTACCACATTATACTCTTTCTATTTAGTGGGTTCCTCTATGGATCTAGGTATATATATATAATATATTTATATTTTAAAAAAATACAAATACGTTCATTCACTATTTATATAGGAATCATAAACCTAAGCTCTGATACCAGATGTGACAACCCGAATCCGGACAAACCAATTTTTTTTCAAAAACCCAATCCATCGAAACCCGTGTGGGTTTGCTCTGGTATCCTGCAGAAAAGACAGAGACATAAAACATTTCAGAGTTCAGAAAACATCTCACAGCGAAAGGAACAAAATATAATGTAATCAGAACATAGCTTTACCTTAATAAAAATACCGCTAAACCAGTATCCAAAGCTATACAATCTCTGTTATGAACCTAACCCGTGAATGTTATGAGGAGGAGGGTCAGAACATAAGTTCTAGTGACTGGACTTAAATAACACTTCTGGATAATCCTACAAATACCGTTCAATTACATTTCCTTATTTATTAGATTATCTGTGTTATTAACACTCAAGGCTTACACACACACGTCGCACCCATCTACTCCCTAGTAGATTAACCTAATATAGTGTATATGTAGCTACCCCCAACTAAGGTACACCCCATGGTACCCTACTCGCATGGTCTCCATCGTATATACACAATCCCTCATCCTACGCCATAGTGACGTACTTATAACAATATTACGTTCTACATATATCTATCGATACTACGTAAACGTACTGACTGCCACCTTTATTCAAATCAGACTCCATACCGGAGTAACGCCCTCAAGTCTGTGATACACCACCTAGAGCCGACGTGTATGTATCTAGACTGTCCACCATATGTATCTTCAATTGTAGCTCGATGCCTCAATCGCACATCCTCTAATGTGCACCGAGTTCTGTGGAAGGGCAAACAAGAAATACGGAACTCAACTGGAAGCTTTTCCATACCTGTACAGGCCCGCCCTTTAAGAGCCTCCAAATACAGATATTCCTAGGGTTTGTTCCCCATGGTGGTTATGGCCCCACCTCGGCGCCTCCCTCAACTAGTAAAGACAACAAGAGCTAAGCGACCGCCCCTACTAACAACCAATCTAAACATCCATGTGGCGTCTACCCTCAACCCCGTACCTCGATAGTGAAAGGTGAAATAGTATCTTTAGTTTAGCTCTAGTCTTTTCGCATCCGGCTGGCAGCCGATGACGGGTATCCGACGGTTTACTATCCTTGTTGGTCGTGACCCTCTCTATCTCCTCGTGAGGCAACAGTCGAATCACCCTAGTGTCACCTTGTCACAGCATTCTGATTGCATAGCTACATCGGCAGTCAAGGCCCACCCACCTAGTAGTTACGCGTAGACCTAACCTCTGCGAGCACAGCCTAAGACATCTACCACCGCACAGAGGACTACTAAGAGCACCTTACGTCCCTCAGGAAGCCACGTGCTTCCCCTTCCAGTCCTTCAGAGCCGTCAGAACGATCAGATGAATGTGCGCTCCCCTCGTGCCATATAACACCACGTTGATCTACCCCGTTGGGTTATTCACCCTCAAACATGCGGACTAGTCCAAAGCACCTCACTTTAATATGTTGTTAGATCCTATGTCTAAACATTCTTTTACACGCTTGCCTTACCTCACCAGTTTTCATTTAACTTGGTTGTTCGTATTCACATTGAATTCTTATTCAAATTACCAAATTTCTCTTGCTTATTAATTTCAGTCATATATCTTAACCCATTTAAGTTTATTAATGAGCCCACAACATGTTATTCTCTAGATTGTGGTCCAAGGTTTGTGATCCACAATCCCTTTATATTCTTGTTTAGTTTTATTGTTACAATAACATGTTTTACTTAATATGTAATTAAGTATATCCCAATTCACATGTTTTCTAATTAACATGACACTTATCATTTATGATTAAATGTAACTTATTTCATTTCATAAGTTTTCCTCATCCTTTCTCATTTAATCGTAATTCCACTTTACATTGTCAATACAACTTATCATTGTTTACTTATTAACTTAGTTATATTAACTAAGGTCCATTAATAAGTTTCTCTACCCGTTTATTATAACCTATGTTATAATTTCCTCTTGTCCCTAAAACATTCTTACCAATGGGTTTCAGACTTCCGAGCTTATAGATTACTTAATTTATTATTAAGTACCGTATATCTTCCTCCTTTTCTTTATTGATTTCTGGTTTTCCTCTTTACTGATTACTTAATTTACAATTAAGTGTCCTTTAACTCAATTCACCAGTTATCCCATACTCTTACTAACTTATTATAACCTAAGTTATAATCTCTACTTGTCCCTAGGACAAGTTTACCTATTATACAACATTTTCATTAATGTTACTTATTTATAATAGGTGATTATCATTTCTACAAGTTATGCTTACCCTAAAGGTGCCTTTAATTACATAACTTTATTATTTCTACCGGTTATGTATACCACTAGGTATCTTTAATTACATAATCTTATCGGGCTAAGTTTACCGGCCTATATGTAAATATTACCCACCCCCTTAGATTTACTTAGCCCACCCATTGTCCAACCAATTTTACTTAACCCTAGCTTTAGTTCATATTCATACAATCCCTATGGATTAAGTTAGGTCATGTCCATTTATGGTTTATAATGGGCTAGACCTCCCATATTAGGCCTATAACTTGTGGATGCTGGATATGCCGGTCGGGTCGGGCAGACTTCTTCCACAAGTTGGGCCTAACCTCGTGTCATAGCCCGTCTCTTATTTGCGCACTTAGACCTCTCACGTTCGGTTCAACATTAGTGGCTGCTGGATATGTCGGTCGGGTCCAGGCAGACTTCCACCACTAATGCAACCTAACCTCGTGCCTAGGCGCAGTTTAGTTTTAGGCATATATATTTTTCTTAGAACTTTACAGCTTTCCTTTCTTACATATTATGCCTAACATTTATCGCATGTTCTTTCCAATACATAATTTATTTTATCTTAAGTTAATATCAACCCAACAAGTCTTAATCTTCTCAATTTTTTTTCTTCTTTTTTTCATCATCTATATATGACTAATTGTTCCAATTCAATTCTCACATATTTTCATTAATATCTTAAATTAAGACCTCTAGTTATGCGCTAATTACCCCAAAATCCCAATCATAAATTATGTCCCAAAATTAAAGTTTTCGATCACGACACATGTTATGTTCACAAAATTTCATTACAAATTATGCCCAAATTCCAATATACTTCGCATGCCTTCGTACGTATAATTAACCTCTTTTAGAATAAAGAGGTAGTTCTCAAATAATGTCTTATTTACCCAAAAAATCTCATTTATTCCAATTGTCATGTCCATAAAATAAATCGTTATAACAATATCCATGTATATGGTAACATGCTAACTGATTGAACATAACTTTTCATTTTAGCGCAATTATCCGTCGCATTATTAACTTTTCCAATAAATTCATTATGAATATTCACGAGGAATGATCAAACGATAAACATATTATTATTCACAAAGGATTATTTAAGCCCACTCACCTTAAGCTTTCCAAAATCTTGAATCTGATCAAATTTATTCTTCCATGCTTTCCCTAACTGAATTTAAGACCTAAAGAACCATGGATTTATAAATCAAACCCAAAAAAGAAAGGGAAAAGAGGAAGAAAAGGGAAGAAGAACTCAAAATTAGGCCAGATTCAATACTCACCTGTAACAACCCAGAATTTGGGGCCAATTTAAAATTTTCATTTTAGAGATTTTAAGGGTGATTAATAAATTATTTTAAATAAAAACAACTAGAAATCTATTTTAATTGAATTTAGTATGAATATATTTAACTTAATTATTAAAGGAATTAGAAATAGCGCGGTAGTTTGAAAAGTCAAACTTGAACTTTGACTGACCATACAGGATGCAAAATTTAACGGATTTTAGTGAAACCAAAATTTTTGGAATCTATTTAAAAATATCTTTCTAACGAATTTGAAAAATTGAAATTTCATAGTGGGAATCAAAAGTTATGGCTAAATTTAAATTTAGAAAGGTCGCTATGAAATTTATATAGGTCAAAAATGTTACTTTTTGCATAAGAATGAATTTGGACTCGAAACCACTTGCATTGAGTTCAGAATGATGTTTCTGCATTAAAAAACAGTAAACACTTATATATTTCGAGTTTGGAAAATTATTTGTTTAAAAATGTATATTTAATATTAAATATATAGCCCTTAAAAATAGTCATTTTACAAACGACCTCGGAATTCGACGAAACCACTTTTGTTGGATCCGAAATATCAAATTATTGCTAGGTTTGAAATTTCATAATTTTTGAAGTTAATATGTGAGCGTGGCAAGGGAAAATGTGTTTTGGTCAATTATAGTTAAATTGGATCGACCAGAAAATGGCCATTTTTCAAACAGTCTCAGAATTCGACGAAATTAATTTTGTTAGGACCGTATTGTCATAAGAAAGCCAGAAATAATTTTTCTGGATTTTTCTAAGTTCGTCTGTGACCCCGGTAAAATTAGAAAGTACGTTCGAATTAAATATTAAAGATTTATTTTGAAATTAAAAGAAACATATTGTAAGCTTCATAATTGGACTTCGGCGCTATCGCCATTGCGTTCAGAAGACGTCAAAACCTATTGTTCGACAGTCATTGGGCTCCGTTTGGAGATCGGATGGAAAAACCCTAATTTCTAGAATTAATTAAATTAAAAAAAAAGAAAATACACTTAGTGTAATGACCCGCATTGGCAGAGGTATTATAATTAATTTATTTAATTATATTAATAGTGATATAGTGAATTAAATGGTCGTGGAATTAAATAATGGTGAATATTTAATTAAAATAATAATTAAATAATATATTTAATTCTGAAATAATCAGAATTGGCTGAAATGGCGATATAGTGTGAACTGGATCATCTGTGATATTTAATTCAGCTTGGAATTTAATTTGAATAACGAATATATTCAATCGTCGACAGTTGAACGTATAGTTTATAACATAATTATAAACGAGCTCGAAATGGCGCTGCAGTTCGTAAATTGGCGATTCGAACTTCAACTGAATGTACAGGATTCGTTTTAAGACAGATTTCTGTGAAACAAGAAACGTGTGGAGCTGGTGGAGTATATCTTTCTAGTGGAAGAGGAAAATCGGGATTTCGTCATGTAGATTTTGATGTACGTCCAAATCAAATTTTAGAAAAGTCCCTGTAGAATTCCTTTATAATTTATAAAGGAATTATTTATATTTTAAAAAGGAATTTCAATATAAATCGAATATCTATTTAAAGCGGGATTTGAAATATCGAGTTATAAATCCCAGTAGAGCTGTATGGTATTCCACTGTGGATATATACGATAATATTTATTTTTAAATATTAAATTTAATTATATTTAAATATATTTATATATTTAAATGGGTCATCTAGAGCTTCAAAAATAGCTAGTTTTGCAAACGCTCATGATTTTTAGAGTCACTGTGTGGCTGTACCGATTTTTAGAATGGAAAACAGTAAGTATTTTGACAGTTAAAAATACACCGTGTGAGCATACGAAGTCGGAATTCGACGAAACCAGTTTCGTTGGGTCCGTAATGTCAAACTCTATCAGTATGTTCAGTATGAGGATTTTTGGATATTGTAGGTGATCGTAGGGAATTTTAAGGGACAAGCGAAGATAGCTGTTGAATAGAAACCAATATAAAATAAATTATAAAAATCATATAAATACACCACCTTACCACCTAAACCTAATTCAGTTCATTGGAAAGTCAAACAAGGTGCCGCCGTATGTTTTCTTTCCAGGAAAATTTCCACGAGCAAAAAGAAAATCAAAAGAAATTCAATAAAAATTCTACAAATCATATGATGTATACGTATGGACTCAGCATGTAAAGAGCTTTGAGTTGATGCTCATTTTAATAGGAGCGGCGTCGTTTCCCGCTGTTCGAACTTCAGAACAGTGAGCTAGGGTTGAGGCTCGTTGAGAGTGGAAGAGTTAATCATTGAAGTAGAGGTCGGATTTGAAATCGTGAAGGAGTTTGGCACTTGTGTGATATTTTTTGGGAGATTTCGAAGAAAAAAATGTCGATCATTTCAGTAGGCGGGCGTGAGTCCAGGTGAACGCGATTTACATCTTGCGCGCACGAAGGGGGTGAAAGTAGATGGAGGAGAAGGAGGTCGAGATGAGAAGGAGATTGGCAACATTAGTTTTAGTTTTAGTTGAGCAAGCAAGGAGAAGTGGGGCTTGAAGTTGCCGAACTGTCAAGGAGGATGGAGCGGATTGATCAGTTGGGGAAGAAAGAGATGAGCGGCTGTTTAGTGGAAAACGTGGATTAAGGAGGAACTTGGGCCAATTGTTTAAGTGTGAGGCCCATTTTATTTCTTTGAATAGTTTAATTTAATTAAATAACGCGTTAACTTGTGAACGTGATAACTTATTCATATGTTATCGAAATCCAACGAAACAGGATCCGTTGGGATCGTATGGACGAGAGCAACACAATGAGACTGACCAGGAGTGAATCCGAGCTCGTTACAATTTATGGTGAAATAAATTGTCCGACTGAATCAAATAACGCAAACCGTTATTTAACGCCTAACGCACAAATGTGAGTAAATCTCACTAACTCTGAACAATTTATAAATTCATGTTGTATTTTTAGAACTGTTAAATATTGGCTGATTGACTGTGTGTTGACTGTTTGATTGAACTGCTAGTCAGTTAGTTGAATTTCTGTATTGATTCTGTTTAACAGAATATATCATATGGAACTGAAAGAGATGTTATCTATATTGTTTAACATATGTGATGCAGGGAAACAGGTTAGAGGAACCCAACGGTGTTCCTCAACATTTATTTTACTGTTTTTCATATATTGTGATATATGATGTGATATATAATCTGTTGTCGATTATATGTGTTTGGATGATACTGATTATCGTGATTTGATATGTTGAATACCATAACATACCGAAATGTTGATAAGGGAATATTTTCAAAGTGATATTTGAAAATAAAATATTTATAAATAGAATATTTATAAATAAGAAATATTTATAAATTGGAATATTTATAAATAAGAGATATTTAGAAAAGGGAAATTATAAAATCAAAGAATGAATTTGAAAAGGAAATATTTGCAAACCATTTGCAAATAGAATAATAGAAAAGGAAATATTTGTATAATCATTTACAAATAGAATTGATAGGAAATATTTAGAAAATAAATAGAGTTATAAAAATGAAATTTGTTTACAACCAAATAGAATTTTATAAAAAGGAAAACGTTACAAAAAGGAAAACGTTACTAAAAAGGAAATCATTTGTAAAGTGAAGAACCGTTACTAAAAGTAAATCTTTATAAATGAATAGTTCATTCGAAGGGAGTTAATCGAATATGGTATTCGAAAGTTAGTAAATTGAATATGTTATTCGAAAGGGGTTAGTCGAGTTAGTTGAATAGAGTTAATCAAATCTTAGTTATTCGAATAGAGTTAAATAAATAAGGGTTATTCGAATTAGTTATTCGAATAAAGTTAAACACATAAGAGTTATTGAATTATTTAATCGAAAGGAGTTAAGTAAAAGGAGTTAACCGAATATAGTTTATTCGAATAGAGTAAAAGGAGTTAATCGAATATATAGTTTATTCAAATAGAATTAAAAGAGTTATCGAATATAGTTTATTCGATAGGAGTTAAGTGAATAGAGTTAGAGTTAAAACAAAAGAGTTAAGTAAATAGAATAAATGCAATAGAGTTATCGAATATGCCTTATCGAAGAAAAGAATTATCGAATAGAAAAGATTTGAAAGAGATTTACGTAAGGAAGTTTGTTAAAGAATTAGAAGGGTGAACTTTGTCTATTTCAAGGTTAGAAACATTGTTCAGTTAAGGTCTGAGAGGTAGTATTACCCCAACTTGATTGACTTCATTTTTAACTAAGGAATGGTTAAGGTTCGATAGTAAAGGATGGTTAAGTGAATTTAGTAATTAAAGGAAATGGTTTGCTTTGGCATCGCGATGATTTGTTTAAACATCTGTCTAAGTCCAATGAAGAAGCTTTGGAAATGTTTTCCAAATAAGAAACCAGAAATGTTTTCTTATAAAGAAAACAAGAAATGGAAATGTTTTCCATTGTTAATAACGTATATTTTCCAAATTTAGAAAATAAGAAATATTGAATATAGGGAAACAAGAGATAAGTAAATTAATGAAATAAAGAGATAAATGTTGAATGATGTTTGATCGATATAAATTTCCATTTGGAAATAATATCGCTGTTTGCATACCTGTTTTTCTTCGATAGTTAAATCACAGAGTACCGAAGTTTTGACCATTTTAACATTGTTAATATGGAGAGACCGGTTGGATTATTATCTAAAGAACCACTCTGTATTAGCATAAGCGTTGCGAATCATATATGCCAAAGGAAATTGAAGACGGAGTTATGAAAGGGCTATCCTGTTTACAGAATAGTGCCTTCGGTTCATCCTGTTCCTGGGTGACTTGTATGGACGGATGTCTGACAGAGTATTTCCAGACGATCACGTATATTTATTTCTCCAACCGTACCAAGAGTGGAAGCGAAGAAGGAATCTTCTTTTAGCTAACACATAACGTATGGTTGAGGACGTCAATCGGTGATTTGATGGATTTGACGATGTGGCATTCAAAGTGAATCTGGTGTGATGATAAAGCGTAGCTTCTACCCTCATCAACCGGTAAATGACAGAAATTGGGCAGGCAGTATAGCTAAGTCGGTCGCACCGAAGTAGGGTGTATAATCACCTGATCTAGAGTTTCATTTACTTCTAAAAATCTATTGTTGATGCTGTCCCATTCGGGAAACGGTTGTTGATCCCAACCGTTGGTGATATACATTCGATACACTCAGGCGAAATGAGTGGTCGGTCATGTGTGGCCGGGTTGCAAGATGTTCTTGTTGAACCCAGTGTATTCCTCTCTAGAGGTACACTAGCGAAAGGTGGTTCCATACCTTGTCATAGTTGGAAATCCATTACCCAATACGTGCTTGCGGTTTTGATTGTATACTATATATGTAGAACGTGAGATGAAAGCGTTTCTACTAGATGATTGTTATATTGTGGGTGATAGACATTATTATAATATCAAAAGGTTTTTGATATAAAGATATTTTGGATTCTCATAAGGGAAAAACCCATTCCATTATACAGCGTGGTCTTATGAGATATCATTTACCTGTTTGAACTGTTTTAAATTGTTTTACTCATACCAATCCCATGACTGACCCAGAGTTTATTTTGTTTGTTTTCCCTAAACTCTTGGGTGCCCAATTTTGTACGGGCAGTCAAGTAGCCAGGATTTACAGATATACTGGAAGAGCTTTGTAACAACCCAGAAAATACGAGCCAATTTAAAATTTTTAAATTGGTAATTTCAAAGGAATTTGAACAATTGAAATAGAATATTTCAATCAAATAATGAAATAGAAATAGTGAGTCAGTTTGAAAATTTGAATTCAAACTTTGACTGACTGTGCAGGGTGGAAAATATAACGGATTTTAGCGATCCCAAAAATATTTAAATCTGTTTATCAATTCCTTTCTAATGAATCTGAAAAATCGAAGTTTCATAACGGGAATCAAAAGTTATGGCCAAATGAATTTTCAGAAAGGTCGCTATATAGAATATATAGCCCTGGAAAATTGATATTTTGCAAACGACCTCGGAATTCGACGAAACCACTTTTGTTGGGTCCGGGATGTCAAATTATTGCTAGGTTTCAAATTTCATAATTTTTGAAGCTAGTATGTGAGCGTGGAAAAAGAAAATGTGTTTGGTTAATTTCTGTTAAATTGGATCGACCAGAAAATGGCCATTTTTCAAACGATCTCAGAATTCGACGAAACTAGTTTTGTTGGGTCCGTAGCGTCAAAACATAGCTAGATTTATTTTTTTGGAATTTTTCGAATCAGTTTGTGGCCCTGGCAAATTGAAATGTACGTTCAAAGTTAAAATTAAATGTTTTATACTTTAATTTGAAGAATAACTGACTGTAACAGTCGAATTGGCCAACGAAACATATCCCATTATGTCCGGGATGGGGGTATTTAGCTAGGTTCGACAATCGTTGGGTTTGAATTGGGGTTCGTATGGGAAAACCCTAATTTTCTGAATAATATATATATCGGCGAATCAGAAAATTCCTTTCATAAATTAAAATAAAAAAACCCGCTCTCTCTCGTTTAACGGCGGAAAACCGATCGCCACTTCCCAGGCAAATCGCCGCCGCCTCAGCCCCCTGCCGACGCCGCCACCTACCTCCGTCGACGCGCCTCCTCCTCCTCTTCAGATCCGACCAACCCTCACACCCCCTCGACTACCGTATCGCCTGAATCGAGCCCTCCAAGTCGCCGACTTTCCAGTGCCACCCCGATCGCCAGAGACCACCGAACCACCTCCGACCACCACCGACCGACTCCCCTCTCCTCCCTTTTCCACGCTGTACCCTCCGATCATCCCATCGTGCCTCGGTTTTCGCGAAAACCGCAACCCTAGTTTTGAACCATCGTGAAAGGTGAGTTCTTTTTGATGTTTGCACTTTGAAAAATCATATCTTTATGGTGTGTTGACGAAATTCGATGAAATAGGAAACATCAGGACCGCAAGGAAGCTCTCTACCACATAGAAGAGACCGCGGATTTTTCTGAGTCATCTACGATTTTTAGCACTCCGAAAACCAAGGTGAGAAATCTAAATTAAATGAATTTGAATCGAAAATGTCGTGTATAAATTATATGAGCGAAATATAAATTACACACGTGTTGTATACCTCATGTACAGGCGATGTGTAAGCTATATAAGCGAAGTATGAATTATACATGCATAGAATAATTGATATATGTGTTGAAATGCAAGTGAAATAAAATATATATATATATACATATATATATATATATACATATATATATATATACATATATATATATACTTCCCTCGTCCACAAACCATGGACGATATTTATTGTTGTGAATTGGTGTGAAATATTGGATGAAAAATGCGAATGGTTGAATAATTGTTTGTGGTTGATATTGTTTGGTTGTGGTTGAAAAATACCCATTGGTGATTGAAATGAATTGGAAATAATTGTGGAAATAAAAATAAAACATGCCGCCTGCGTGCGAATTAGATGCATGAATCCCCATTGTCAAAAACCGCGAGGTTTTAAGGTAGAGCGAGGAGCCGTACTAGGGACGGTGCCGGTTTTAACTACCCTGCCGTTATGCTGCCGAAAATTTGAATAATATTCATGTGTTAGAATTATTTTCATATGTTGAAATTATCTTCATGCGTTGAAATTAAAGTCATGTCTTGAAACTATATCCCTGTGTGGAAATGCTCATGTGTTGAGAAGTGATGTGTGAAAATTAAATTCATGTGTGAGTGAATGAAGTGTTTAAACAATAAAAATCACATTTTTATAATATATATGAAGTATGTAAAATATTCGCTTTATATATAAATAGTTTCAACAATAAAAATTTCATCTTTCTTATATGAACAACATATATAAAATATCCACGTGTGGAGGTGCTCATGTGTTGAGAAGTGTATGTATTGGAAAAGTTCATGTGTTGAATAAAAAGATCGAACAATCAAAATTACATTTTTATTGAAATTATAAAGTGTTGAAAACATTCATGTGTCGAATAAATAATTCAAATGATAAAAATATCATTTTTATCATGTATGTGATATGCTAAAGATATGCGAGCGTTGAAATAAATATTTGTGAGAGAAATATTATTTTTAACATGCATAGGAACTAAATAAAATAGTCATGTGTTGACATATATTTTAGTTCGCCAAAATTATCATCCTTGAAATGCGAAGTGTTAAAAATAGCCACTTGTTCAAATAAATATGCATGAGTTGAATTATTCATTAATTAGCTAATGATACGATTTTTGCCTATGCATGCAACATTAGAATGAATGGTGTTTTTAAACCAAAGTGAATCAAATATGAGGTTGAATGGAAATTGATAAGTGATAAAAATTACATATATGTACATGCATATTTATTGAATAGGTTATAGCAAAGAGGCTAGAGAAGATGAATAAAATTTTGTGCCCAACAAATAGGTACACGTTTACTGTTTTGTTTGGGTGATGATTTTATGAGCCTGTTGGCTAGCCGCTTGGCATTTTCTTTTTCTTTTTGACATGAGACGCCCGTGTGGCTATTTGGGAATTTTCCCAGCCCCTCCCGTACAAAGGAGGTTATGGCGAAATTTTCCAAAATTTAAAGGCGTTAGTGAAATATTTGAAGTGAAAATGATATAGGAATTTTTGAATGAACTATATTTATATAAATATATAAATATAAATAAAATTAAAACGAAACGTGGCCGTGCAGTTCGTGTTTTGAAACCGTGATTTCAAACGACTAGTGCGGGAATTCCGACCATTGGATTTTCCCGAAACCGCAACCGTTGGGTTCGCCTTGGAAATATCTTTCCAACGGCACCAACTTTGTGAAGATCCGACGGTTGGATTATCTGGAATGTTTAATTCAAATCTGAAGAAAAACAGCGCCAAAAACGATTATATTTATATATATATATATAAATATAATTAAATTAAATCGAATAACGACGCTGCAGTTCGTAAATTGAAATCGTAACTTCAAACGACGAGTGTGGAAGATCCGACCGTCGGATTTTCCCGAAACTGAAACCGTTGGATTCGTTTTAAAATAATCTTTCTAATGATATAAAATTTGTGAAGATCCAACGGTTAGATTTTCAGATATGTGTAAAACAAATTTAGTGAAAAACAGCGCCAGTGCATCGGTACGACCTGAAACGTCGTTTAGTTAATATGGCCGTTTTAAATGAATAAAAATGGCGATATATCGTTATAAAACGCTATAGACGATATAGAGTGGAAATAAACCAATTTTGTTGTGTTTTCTTGATATGTGTTGGTTGAATGTATTTAACATGAAGATTATAACTAAAGAACTGAAATGTGAATATTGAATAGTCTAACCATGGGATAAATTGATTTGAAAATCTAAATATACGTGGGTTATTTGAAAAGGCCGAGTTCATCTCATTTCAAATAATCAATCGACGTTGAGAAGTCGAAGAGTCGAAGACGGTTGAAGACCGACGATCTTCACATTGGATGGATGGGCGCTACTGATGCTCGTGATTGGAGTAGCTACCGTGAAGGAGCTGAAGTAGTAGCCGTCCAGACATACTGTTGATTGTACGGATATGCGAGGAATTGGTGCCTCCGGTTTCGTTCAAACCCGGAACGGACTTGTAAATGGACTGTGTGTCTGACATTGGATTTTGTTCTGTGCTGATTGATCTCTGTTAAATATATATCTGTTTGGCAGCGGAGAATTTATTCTCTTGCTTAACGCCCTTCTTTGAGACGTACGAGCTCAAAGGTTATGTATTGATAGAAATCAGTCGCATGGAGTGGATTGCCTGTGTGGCACGCCTAAGTGGCATATGATCAAGGCTTCTGTTGCAAAGCAAAGTCTTGTGGTTGATGATCAAAGCATGGTCTGTGTGACGTAGCTTTGTGTATAACATGAATTCGCGAGCCTCACACCCCGGTATGAGTCAAAAACGGGAGAAGGACCCAAGGAGTGCACGACGTTTCTTTCTAGCTATGGTGGTGTCAGTGACCTCCCAGCCCTGACATTTATATCTACTTTTCACCAGTGTGGTTGTTGGAATACGAGGCACCTCGATATAGGTCTGTAAGGACCGGGAAACGTGTGTTCAGGAATAACTAATCCTCAAAAGTAAGAGAGGATCGGCCTTGAAGGATCCAGGGATTGCTGTGTGCGGTCCCGAGGCATTTGCTAGAGTGTCTCGAACGGAGAGGAGCTTGCCCCTTGCCTCGACTCATGAAGGAATCCAATTTCCAATACGAAATATGCAGATGTGATTGTATTACTAGTATGGCGACATAGTAGATGGTAGCTATGCCGCCTAGGATTGATATTTATGATTGAATTTGCTTTCGAAAACATATATGCACTAGTAATAATATCAAACACTTTTGTTTTATTTGTATGAAGCATTTTTGGCCATTATAAGGTAAAACTCTATCCTTCGGCTTGCGTTGCATTGTGTGATGGGACCTGAGTCTTATAATGGCTTCATTTTATAAAAAGCATTGCGATGATTTAATCATTTACTTTATTTCATGCACTAGCACTCATTGGAGTAAACCCGTTCCGCGAAAGTGGCGTGGTCCTTTGATTTGCCTTATTATTGTTGTTAATAAGTTAAGTAGATTTCTCATACCAGTCCCATGACTGACTCGTAGTTTGTTTCACCTTGCAAACTCGGGTGCCCTCATTTTCACACGGGCAGCCTAGTTACAGGTATCTGGTGCACCTTTTGGCTCATGGCGAGGCATGACTACACCGTTCTGACTTTGACTCTTTCCGCCATTATGGTATTTGTATTATGATTCCGCCATTGGCAATGTAGACTGATATTTATTTTGTGTACTCTGTATGTATGATTCCGCCTCTGGCGATGGTGACTGATTATGTATTATTATGCACTAAGTTGTATCCTGCACTGTACTCTCTGATGTGGTGATATCTATATGATTCCGCTGTCATATGTGTGTAAATTATTCTATTTTATGTTTATGCTATTATCTGTGATCTGCTAATGATGATTAATGTGTTATATTCCAATGATTATCCTTAACACCGTGTCACGGGGTTTTGGGATCGTCACAAGCTTGGAGCAGGAGGCTTCAGGATCATATAGCTATAGTTATTTCCGCTGTGTTGTAAGTGTTGTACTTTGAAAATGATGTATATTCAAGTACAAAGTTATATTTCAAAGTTATGTTACATATTATATGTTATTCGTTCCGCTTTGAGATTCGTGTTACTCTGATGTTGTGTTGTTCTTCTTCTTCCATTCTAAGTTTCTATCTTATCTATCCTCACCCTCTAATTTCTTTCATTAATGACCGGTTTTTTTCGATGTTTGGTTAGTCGTCATCATGTTTATGTCGATAACCAAAGTCGCTAAAAATCCGGGTCATTACACTTAGAAATACCGGTATAAATACGTACGTACGACGCGTCTTCTTCCTCTTCCCGTTTCAATTCAGCCACCGTAACCCATAACATCTCAAATTTTCATCCTTCGATTTCTCCTTCGTTTCTCAACGAATTTTTTTCGCCAGAGTACACGTTTCGAAGAGATTTTCGTGCTCTTCGATCTAATACCAACCCCGAACCCTCCCGTACCCTGTAGCCGCCGTCCCCACCCCCTAAACCCGTCGCCGTCGCACCCCCTTGGCCCCACCACAGGCGTGCACACCCTCCCCCCTTCCCGGTGCCGATTCCCCTTTCGTAGCTCTCCAATCTCCAACAAACCGTTCTGAAAACCATCAACTATATCTCCCGAAAACTGGAATCAAAGAATTGAACAAAATTCTGAAAATTTGAGGTATGAACATTTCAGAATTTGCCACGCTTTTATCTGTTACAGTGACAGTTGTTAAAAGTTGGATTCTAATTTGTACATATGAACTTCAAATTGAAATCTTTCAGATCCGAAACCGCCGTGACTTTGTACACGAGATCTGATCGAGTTTGAATCTTCATTTCAGATCCAAGCAAAGTGAGAATTTATTTTTAATTAAATTTAATTAATTTAATTATTATTCCTTAGTTATTTAAAGTTTGAATGGTAAATATAAATAGATCTGCAATGGTTGTTATTCTAAGTTATGGATCTGAATTGTTTGTGATGTTATGATATTAGATCAGAAAATTTAAGTGCTAGATATGAGTTTGGTGATTTATTAGGATCATTTATTTGTTAATTTTATCAATCACATTTGGTTGATATTCATAAATCATATGTATACATATAAGAACACACCCCTAGTTATTCTCAGAATTGAACTAGAACTCTCAACTCGAGATTAACTTCATGTTATTAATTCGATTTGATCCCTTTTATTATTTAAAATATTGTTTGTGGTTGGTTTGGACATGAAATATTGGGCATGGAATTTGGGCATATTTTTATATTGTAAATAAAAAGATGATATTTTTTCAATGTAAATTAAAAGGTGAGATTTTTTGCATCGTAAATAAAATTTACATTTTTATATGTAAATATAAGATAGGAATTTACGATGTATTAAAATTTACATTTTTATATGTAAATATAAAGTAGGATTTTGTGATGTATTAAAATTTACATTTTTATATGTAAATATAAGATAGGAATTTACGATGTATTAAAATTTACATTTTTATATGTAAATATAAGGTAGGATTTTGCGATGTATTGAAATTTACATTTTTATATGTAAATATAAGATAGGAATTTACGATGTAACAAAATTTACATTTTTATATGTAAATAAAAGGTAGGGGTTGGCAATGTAAATAAAAATTACATTTTTTATGTAGAAAAAAAAGAATTTACATTGCAATGAAAATTACATTTTTATATGTAATTAAAAAGTAAGGATTTGCATAGTAAGTAAATTACATTTATAATGTAATTAGAATGGAACATTTGACATCGAAAATAAAAGTACGTTTTTTATATGTAATTAAAGAATAGGATTTTATAATGTAAAGTAAAAGCAAGATTAGGCACGAAATGATAATTACATTTTACATTGTTATTAAAAGAGAAGAATTTTACATTATAATATTGATTACATTTTTAATGTAATTAAAAAAGGAATCTTTACATTGTAAATTAAAGTACAAAATTTGTCATGTAATGTTAAACAAGATTTTGGCATTGTAATGTAGAGTAGCGTCACTGCATATGAATAAAATCATGTTTTAGAGTAGCGTCACTGCATATGAATAAAATCATGTTTTAGAGTAGCGTCACTGCATATGAAATTTAGATAAAATGAACTCATATTTTAATGTATGTCAAATTTAGTTGAAATGAATTATATTTTAGCGTTATGTCATTTTATTTAAAATGAACCATATTTTAGCATTGGGTTAAAATATATGAAAATGAACATATTTAAGCGTTAAGTTAAAATATGTTTACATTAGAAAATATGTTTACATTAGAAAACTTGAATATGAATTTGGCGTCATGTCATTTTAGTTAAATGGAATATGAATTTGACGTCATGTCATTTTAGTTAAATTGAATATGAATTTGGCGTCATGTCATTTTAGTTAAATTATAAATATGAATTTGGCGTTATGTCATTTCGGTTAAATTGAATATTAATTTAGCATTATGTCACATTAGTCAAAATGAACATATTTTAGCGTCATGTTAATAAGTTAGAAAATGAAAACATATTTGTGCGTCATGTTACTAAGTTAGAAAATGAAAACATTTTAGCGTCATGTTAATAAGTAGAGAATGAACACATTTTAGCGTCAGGAAATAGATGAAATCTATTTACATTTAGTGTAAATAAACATGAAACATAGAAAAACAACATTTATTTACATTTAGTTAAATAAGACATGACAAAAAGTAGAATAAGAATATAAAATTTACATTTTCATGTAATTAGATTTAAAATAAATGAATTTACATTTTATGTGAAGAGGTTTTTAATGAAAGTTATAGGGATGGAAATTTTCATTTTAATGAATTTGTTTTCATTAAAAGACTAAAGTTATGAAATTTACTCTTTCATGAGAAAAGATTAAAACACAAATTTATCATGTTAATTTTGCACTGAAAGATATAAATAAATTACTATTTTTGCTTGGCATTGAAAGAATAACAAAGTTATTATCTTTGTTATATTGAAATTAAACAAACAAAAATATATTCATTTTTGTAGAATCGAGGTTGACACCAAATTATATTGCATTTTTGGCTAGAAATTGAAATGACACAAATATCTTCATTTTGTTAAATTGGAATGATGCACGAAAAATACATTTTTGTGTGAATGGAAGGGTAAAAGAAAAATATACATTGTTGAGTATAGCATGTGTATGTGAATTATAATATGCCGGTTCTATAGGATATAAATATATATCTTTTTATGAGATTTTCATTGTGAACAAAAGAACACCTTTTTGTCACCTTTCTTCTAATATAAAAAGAGAAACATTTCTATTTTTTTTCCTTTCATAGATGATATAATAAAGGAACACTTCCAACTACGTTTTATCTGTAATGAAATAAAGTAACATTTTCATTTTTATTTATAAATAGATAAAATATGGAAGGGAAATAATTAAACTGTTCATCGTTTTTAACACATGAACATGGACACGTCATATTTCATCACCACATGGTTAATAATAATTGTGTGTTGTTTGTTTGATTTATTGGTCGCCTTTATACATGAGCGATAATATGAATGGTTTATATTTATATTTATTTATAAATATAAATTATAATGAATAAATCGTTATAAATTACTAATAACGATATGAAATAATTTCCATCTTATATATATGCGAGAATTATTTTGAAAGTCCGAGTCTATCTCATTCCAAATAATTTAAACGACGCTAAAAATTCAAGATTTGAAGACGGCGATGGAAGACCGACAATCTTCACCTAGAATGGATGACGATGACTGTTGTCTTGGATTGGCTCGCTACCATGATAGGGTTAATAGTGAGAATTGTCCAAACATGTGTGTTGATTTGCACGGATTTGGCTTTCGCTTAGACCCAGAGCATAAGCTTATAAATGGAACGTGTGTCCGACATTGTACTTCTTTATATTGTATTTATTGATTTTCTGCCGAATGTACGAATGTTTGGTAGCGGAGAATTTATTCTCTTGCTTAACACCCTTTTTTCTATTTTGGCAAGGGATTAATAGTATGATATAGATTGACAGTGTGACATACCAAGATGCAATGATCAAGGTTTCTTGTTGAAAAGAAGAACCTTGTGGTAACGATCAAAGCACAGCTTGAATAAGCATAGCTTTGTGTATAGCTTGACTTCGTGAGCCTCACAACCCGGTTGAGTCTAAAACGGGAGAAGGGAACGCAGGGAGAGCAACACGTTTCTTTCTAGCTAGAAGTAGTGTCGGTGCTTAAACTGGCTGATATTTTACTTATGTGGATGATGGAATGAGGCGCCTCGGATGATAGGTCCTATAGGATCAGGAAACGTGTGTTCAGGAATAACTAATCCACGAAGCTGTATGTGTGGATCGGCCCTGCTGCTATCCAAGGGTTCACTGCGGGGAATTCTGAGACATTAGCTAGAGTGTCTCAAATCGGTAAGGAGCTCCTCCCTAGCCTTGACTCATGATGGAAACCCAATTTCCAATACGACCTCATGTGGTTTTGATTGTATTACTAGTATGGAGGCATAATATATGGTAGCTATGCTTCCTAGGATTGATACATTTACTTTGAAATGTTTTTGAAACTTATATACACTAATAATAATATCAAATTCGTTTTTAACGTATCAAGCATTTTTGACCATTATAAGGTAAAACTCTATCCTCTGGTTTGCGTTGCATTGTGTGATGGGACTTGAGTCTTATGATGGTTTCATTTTTCCAAAAATCATTGCGTTGTTTGACGATTTACTTTAATTTATGCATGACAATCCATTGGAGTAAACCTGTTCCGCATTAGCGGCGTAGTCCTTGGATTTGTCTTATTGTTATTAGTGAAATTAGTTAAGAATTCTCACACCAGTCCCATGACTGACCCGTTGTTTGTTCCCACCTTTGCAAACTCGAGTGCCCTCTTTTACACACGGGCAGCCAAGTAACAGGTTTGGCTTTCTTTGGAGTTGCTGTCTTTGGAGCTTTCTTGGTGTTTCTTATTTGGAGGTGCATATGTTGGACCACGAAGACTATCTATCATTTATCTTTTGTTTACATTTACCTTCAGACATACAGACTTATTTTATTTCCAGTTGTTCTATTTTGAAGTTGGAACTTATTCCCTTTTACTGAAAACTTGATGTAATAATTTAAAACTCTGTGAATGTGGGATTCTGTGTTTGATGACATTCATATTCCGCTGCTATGATGTTGTTATTCTATGGTTTCCTTTGCTTTGTTGTATCTGTATGCTGTATTCCAAATGATTATTCCTTACTTTCATTCCGTGGAAATTTGGGGTCACCACAGTTGGTATCAGAGCTTTGGTTAACCTTATCTTTAGGATATAACATGTTTATAATGATTTGTTTACATAGAATCACAATATTCTATGGCGAACATTTCATGAGAATACATAATAGTCAGTCATTTTATCGCCATCCTTTAATCCATCCTTTTATCCTATCATTTTTTTTTCAAATCACCATTACAGTTGTTCTGACTCTTTCCTTGATTGTACAGAAGTAACTAAAAATGAGTACTCATGTCGCTTGAACTACTAGAGTTAGAGCAATGGGGCAAAATGATACTGAAACTGAGGAGGCCACAGTTCAACAGCCATCACCACCACCACCGCAGCCCTTTGACTTGGTAAGGGTAGTGAAGGATTTTAAGAATTTAGATGGAGTTCCGTTCACAGGTACGGAGACCGTGATACAGGCTCAGGCATGGCTTAAGAATTGTGAAAAGATATTTAGAGCGTTAGAACTAGAAGATCAAAAGAAGAGATTTGTGGCTTCATGGATGCTCTAAGGCGAAGCAAAACTTTGGTGGGAAAAGGTCAATATAGGAGGTGATGAAGAAAATATGACTTGGACCAAATTTAAAGAGCTATTTAATGAAGAGTACACTGCAAGGCAAGAGGTGGAAAGGTTTCATGATGAGTTTGCCCGTCGCTATGAAGAGAAGGACAAGAAGAGTTCACAGCAAGATAGAAAAAGGGGCTTGGCCAACAATAATAAAGGGAAGCAACCTGAGAAGAAGACTGAAGGAAGTGGTTCTAGAGCCGCTAAGACTCATGATAAGACTAAGCTGCAATGCTACCACTGCCAGAAGTTTGGACACTATAGCAAGGACTACGAGAATCCAAAGAAGGCCAGAAGAGAGGACACTAGAAAATGCTATAACTTCCATAAAAATGGTCACATCAAACTTAATTGTCCACTATTGAGGAGTTCCCAAGTTGCCCATGTGTACGAGGGAGCGAGTGCACCACCTTCTTCCACACCTACTTCTTCTGAAGGAGCAGGTAAGCCTGATGTTTTAGGTAGTACTATTTCTATTAAAGACATTCTCGGTGTTGGTTACTACCCTTCTATTTTCCTTTTTCCTTTTCGAGGATGAAAAGTTCTTAAGCGGGGGAGATTGTAACAACCCAGAATTTGGGGCCAATTTAAAATTTTCATTTTAGAGATTTTAAGGGTGATTAATAAATTATTTTAAATAAAAACAACTAGAAATCTATTTTAATTGAATTTAGTATGAATATATTTAATTTAATTATAAAAGGAATTAGAAATAGCGCGGTAGTTTGAAAAGTCAAACTTGAACTTTGACTGACCATACAGGATGCAAAATTTAACGGATTTTAGTGAAACCAAAATTTTTGGAATCTATTTAAAAATATCTTTCTAACGAATCTGAAAAATTGAAATTTCATAGTGGGAATCAAAAGTTATGGCCAAATTAAAATTTAGAAAGGTCGCTATGAAATTTATATAGGTCAAAAATGTTACTTTTTGCATACGAAGGAATTTGGACTCGAAACCACTTGCATTGAGTTCAGAATGATGTTTCTGCATTTAAAAACAGTAAAGACTTATATATTTCGAGTTTCGAAAATTATTTGTTTAAAAATGTATTTTTAATATTAAATATATAGCCCTTAAAAATAGTCATTTTACAAATGACCTCGAAATTCGACGAAACCACTTTTGTTGGATCCGGAATGTCAAATTATTGCTAGGTTTCAAATTTCATAATTTTTGAAGTTAATATGTGAGCGTGGCAAAGGAAAATGTGTTTTGGTCAATTACAATTAAATTGGATTGACCAGAAAATGGCCATTTTTCAAACAGTCTCAGAATTCGATGAAATTAATTTTGTTAGGACCGTATTGTCATAAGAAAGCCAGAAATATTTTTTTTGGATTTTTCTAAGTTCGTCTTTGACCCCGGTAAAATTAGAAAGTACGTTCGAATTAAATATTAAAGATTTATTTTGAAATTAAAAGAAACATACTGTAAACATCAGAATTGGACTTCGGCGCTATCGCCATTGCATTCAGAAGACGTCAAAACCTATTGTTCGACAGTCGTTGGGCTCCGTTTGGAGATCGGATGGAAAAACCCTAATTTCTAGAATTAATTAAATTAAAAAAATACACTTAGAAATACCAGTATAAATACGTACGTACGGTGCGTCTTCTTCCTCTTCCCGTTTCAATTCAGCCGCCGTAACCCATAACATCCCAAATTTTCATCCTTCGATTTCTCCTTCGTTTCTCAACGAAATTCTTCGCCGGAGTACATGTTTCGAAGAGATTTTCGTGCTCTTCGATCTCATACCAACCCCGAACCCTCCCGTACCCTGTAGCCGCCGCCCACCCCCCTAAACCCATAGCCGTCGCATCCCCTTGGCCCCACCACAGGCGTGCGCACCCTCCCCCCTTCCCGATGCCGATTCCCCTTTCGTAGCTCTTCAATCTCCAACAAACCGTTCTGAAAACCATCAACTATATCTCCCGAAAACTGGAATCAAAGATTTGAACAAAATTCTGAAAATTTGAGGTATGAACATTTCAGAATTTGCCATGCTTTTATCTGTTACAGTGACAGTTGTTAAAAGTTGGTTTCTAATTTGTACATATGAACTTCAAATTGAAATCTTTCAGATCCAAAACCGCCATGACTTTGTACACGAGATCTGATCGAGTTTGAATCTTCATTTCAGATCCAAGCAAAGTGAGAATTTATTTTTAATTAAATTTAATTAATTTAATTATTATTCCTTAGTTATTTAAAGTTTGAATGGTAAATATAAATAGATCTGCGATGGTTGTTATTCTAAGTTATGGATCTGAATTGTTTGTGATGTTATGATATTAGATCAGAAAATCTAAGTGCTAGATATGAGTTTGGTTACTTATTAAGATCATTTATTTGCTAATTTTATCAATCACATTTGGTTGATATTCACGAATCATATGTATACATGTAAGAACACACCCCTAGTTATTCTCAGAATTGAACTAGAACTCTCAACTCGAGATTAACTTCATGTTATTAATTCGATTTGATCCCTTTTATTATTTAAAATATTGTTTGTGGTTGGTTTGGACATGAAATATTGGGCATGGAATTTGGGCATATTTTTACATTGTAAATAAAAAGATGATATTTTTGCAGTGTAAATTAAAAGGTGAGATTTTTTGCAACGTAAATAAAATTTACATTTTTATATGTAAATATAAGATAGGAATTTACGATGTATTAAAATTTACATTTTTATGTGTAAATATAAAGTAGGATTTTGCGATGTATTAAAATTTACATTTTTATATGTAAATATAAGATAGGAAATTATGATGTATTAAAATTTACATTTTTATATGTAAATATAAGGTAGGATTTTGCGATGTATTAAAATTTACATTTTTATATGTAAATATAAGATAGGAATTTACGATGTAACAAAATTTACATTTTTATATGTAAATAAAAGGTAGGGGTTGGCAATGTAAATAAAAATTACATTTTTTTTATGTAGAAAAAAAAAGAATTTACATTGCAATGAAAATTACATTTTTATATGTAATTAAAAAGTAAGGATTTGAATAGTAAGTAAATTACATTTATAATGTAATTAGAATGGAACATTTGACATTGAAAATAAAAGTACGTTTTTTATATGTAATTAAAGAATAGGATTTCATAATGTAAAGTAAAAGCAAGATTAGGCATGAAATGATAATTACATTTTACATTGTAATTAAAAGAGAAGAATTTTACATTATAATATTGATTATATTTTTAATGTAATTAGAAAAAGGAATCTTTACATTGTAAATTAAAGTACAAAATTTGTCATGTAATGTTAAACAAGATTTTGGCATTGTAATGCAGAGTAGCATCACTGCATATGAATAAAATCATGTTTTAGAGTAGCGTCACTGCATATGAATAAAATCATGTTTTAGAGTAGCGTCACTGCATATGAAATTTAGATAAAATGAAATCATATTTTAATGTATGTCAAATTTAGTTGAAATGAATTATATTTTAGCGTTATGTCATTTTATTTAAAATGAATCATATTTTAGCATTGGGTTAAAATATATGAAAATGAACATATTTAAGCATTAAGTTAAAATATGTTTACGCTAGAAAATATATTTACATTAGAAAAATTGAATATGAATTTGGCGTTATGTCATTTTAGTTAAATGGAATATGAATTTGGCGTCATGTCATTTTAGTTAAATTGAATATGAATTTGGCGTCTTGTCATTTTAGTTAAATTATGAATATGAATTTGGCGTTATGTCATTTCGGTTAAATTGAATATTAATTTAGCATTATGCCACATTAGTCAAAATGAACATATTTTAGCGTCATGTTAATAAGTTAGAAAATGAAAACATATTTGTGCGTCATGTTACTAAGTTAGAAAATGAATACATTTTAGCGTCATGTTAATAAGTAGAGAATGAACACATTTTAGCATCAGGAAAAAGATGATATTTATTTACATTTAGTGTAAATAAACATGAAACATAGAAAAACAACATTTATTTACATTTAGTTAAATAAGACATGACAAAAAGGAGAATAAGAATATAAAAATTACATTTTCATGTAATTAGATTTAAAGTAAATGAATTTACATTTTATGTGAAGAGGTTTTCGATGAAAGTTATAGTGATGGAAATTTTCATTTTAATGAATTTGTTTTCATTAAAAGACAAAAGTTATGAAATTTACTCTTTCATGAGAAAAGATTAAAGGGTCCGTTTGGCACAGGTCCCTATTAAGTTTCAAAATTAGGCTCACATCCGGTCTAACTTTTCATATAAATTAGGTCCCTATTTTTCGTAAAATCATCAAAAAAATATATATAAAAAAATCACGAAAAATCATTATTAAATAAAACAAGTTCACGCCCAAAAAATCATGCGTTAAAACAATAGAAAACCAGGTCAAAACCCAAAATAACACAAAATCAGCGAAACAACAGGTTTTTGCATGAAAAATGCACCTATTTGTAAATAATTGCACACATTCATGCTTATATTTCAGTGTTGAACCAAACTGCAGTATAAATGCATACATGAATGCAGCTAAACAACATTATACACATCATTTCATGCATATATTCAAATTTAACCTGTTTTTCCATGCATTCGCCGTTTTCAGACATTCTTGCACACATTTATGCTCTTGTACAGAATACATGCATGCATTCGTGCGCATGTTCATAAGCCGTCGTCCCTTTAAATATGTTGCACACATGCATGCATATATACAAAATAGTTGCATTCATGTATGCAACTTTTCTTAACACATGAATCTCAGTTCAACTTTGTATGCGGTTATTTGCTAGTAGTTGCATACTTGTATGCGTATATAGGTCTGAATTTTCAACAGAAATACACTATATAAATATATGCATGTATGTATGCAACTATAGGCAATAGATGCACAGAAGTATGCAACTTTTTTTTCTTTTTTGGCGAATGCTTCTTGGAATATTTCCTACTTTTTGAATATTTTTTTTAGTTGCTGGCGCATTTTTTTGTGGTCAGAAATGGAAAAAGGCGGAAGTGGGCTGGCAGGAAGGCGGAAGGAGCAAAAAAATTTGGGCGGCACCTCATTTAGGGACCGGAAACGCAAACAAAAGTTTGGGTGGATGTGGCGTATATTTTGAAACTTCTTAGGGATGTGAGCCTAATTTTCACTAGATTAAAACACAAATTTATCATGTTAATTTTGCATTGAAAGATATAAACAAATTACTATTTTTGCTTGGCATTGATAGAATAACAAAGTTATTATCTTTGTTACATTGAAATTAAACGAACAAAAATATATTCATTTTTGTAGAATCGAGGTTGACACCAAATTATATTGCATTATTGGCTAGAAATTGAAATGACACAAAAATCTTTATTTTGTTAAATTGGAATGATGCACGAAAAATACATTTTTGTGTGAATGGAAGGGTAAAAGAAAAATATACATTGTTGAGTATAGCATGTGTGTGTGAATTATAATATGCCGGTTCTATAGGATATAAATATATATCTTTTTATGAGATTTTCATTGTGAACAAAAGAACACCTTTTTGTCACCTTTCTTCTAATATAAAAAGAGAAACATTTCTATTTTTTTCCCTTTCATAGATGATATAATAAAGGAACACTTCCAATTACGTTTTATCTGTAATGAAATAAAGTAACATTTTCATTTTTATTTATAAATAGATAAAATATGGAAGGGAAATAATTAAACTGTTCATCGTTTTTAACACATGAACATGGACACGTCATATTTCATCACCACATGGTTAATAATAATTGTGTGTTGTTTGTTTGATTTATTGGTCGCCTTTATACATGAGCGATAATATGAATGGTTTATGTTTATATTTATTTATAAATATAAATTATAATGAATAAATCGTTATAAATTACTAATAATGATATGAAATGATTTCCATCTTACATATACGCGAGAATCATTTGGAAATTCCGAGTCTATCTCATTCCAAATAATTTAAACGACGCTTAAAATTTAAGATTTGAAGACGACGATGGAAGACCGACAATCTTCACCTAGAATGGATGACGATGACTGTTGCCTTGGATTGGCTCTCTACCATGATAGGGTTAATAGTGAGAATTGTCCAAACATGTGTGTTGATTTGCACGGATTTGGGTTTCGCTCAGACCCAGAGCATAAGCTTATAAATGGAACGTGTGTCCGACATTGTACTCCTTTATATTGTATTTATTGATTTTCTGTCGAATGTACGAATGTTTGGTGGTGGAGAATTTATTCTCTTGCTTAAAACCCTTTTTTATATTTTGGCAAGGGATTAATAGTATGATATGGATTGATAGTGTGGCATACCAAGATGCAATGATCAAGGTTTCTTGTTGAAAAGCAGAACCTTGCGGTAACGATCAAAGCACAACTTGAATAAGCATAGCTTTGTGTATAGCGTGACTTCGCGAGCCTCACACCCCGGTTGAGTCTAAGATGGGAGAAGGGAATGCAGGGAGAGCATCACGTTTCTTTCTAGCTAGAAGTAATGTCGGTGCTTAAACTGGCTGATATTTTACTTATGTGGATGATGGAATGAGGCGCCTCAGATGATAGGTCCTATAGGATCGGGAAACGTGTGTTCAGGAATAACTAATCCAGAAGCTGTATGTGTGGACCGGCCCTGCAGCTATCCAAGGGTTCACTGCGGGGAATCCTGAGACATTAGTTAGAGTGTCTCGAATCGGCAAGGAGCTCCTCCCTAGTCTTGACTCATGATGGAAACCCAATTTCCAATACGACCTCATGCGGTTTTGATTGTATTACTAGTATGGAGGCATAGTATATGGTAGCTATGCTTCCTAGGATTGATACATTTACTTTGAAATGTTTTTGAAACATATATACACTAATAATAACATCAAATTCGTTTTTAACATATCAAGCATTTTTTACCATTATAAGGTAAAACTCTATCCTCCGGTTTGCATTGCATTGTGTGATGGGACTTGAGTCTTATGATGGTTTCATTTTTCCAAAAAAGCATTGCGTTGTTTAACGATTTACTTTAATTTATGTACGACAATCCATTGGAGTAAACCCGTTCCGCATTAGCGGCGTGGTCCTTGGATTTGTCTTATTGTTATTAATGAAATTAGTTAAGAATTCTCACACCAGTCCTATGACTGACCCATTGTTTGTTCCCACCTTTGCAAACTCGGGTGCCCTCTTTTCCACACGGGCAGCCAAGTAACAGGTTTGGCTTTCTTTGGAGTTGCTGTCTTTGGAGCTTTCTTGGTGTTGCTTATTTGGAGGTGCTTATTTTGGACCACGAAGACTATCTTACATTTATCTTTTGTTTACATTTACCTTCAGACATACAACCTTATTTTATTTCCAGTTGTTCTATTTTGAAGTTGGAACTTATTCCCTTTTGCTGAAAACTTGATGTAATAATTTAAAACTCTATGACTGTGGGATTCAGTGTTTGATGACATTCATATTCCGCTGCTATGATGTTGTTATTCTATGGTTTCCTTTGCTATGTTGTATCTATGATTTGTATTGTTAAATTTATGTTGTATTCCAAATGATTATTCCTTACTTTCATTCTGTGGAAGTTTGGGGTCATCACACCACCTCTCGCGATTCAATACTCACCTCTCGTGCAGCGTAGATCTAGGCATCTATATTCATAGCTAAATTCTTTTCTCTCATTTTGAAGCGGAAGAATCCTAGATCTAACTTTTATTTTAAGAAAGGGTCTGGAGAGGAAGAGAAAACGACAGATCTTTGATTAGATCTAAGAAATAGAAGAGTGGCTGCTTGAGGAAGAAGAAGGAGCAGATTTTTGGCGTCTCCACTAAAATTCTGAGAGTGAAAGAAAACCTAGCCATATATTTATAGGTGTGTCAGAGGAACTAGGCCTTTTGGATTTAATCTAAAACCTATCTGAACCAACCACCTCACTAAAAAAAAGAACACTCTAGAATTTAACCCTTTTCACACTGCATGCTCCTTTAATTAAAAGAAACCGCCTTAACCCTTTTCACACTGCATTGCATTGATTGCTCATTTTCCATTAATGCAATCTTCCTTTACATTTATATCTATGCGTCATTATGTTATTCATACAATTTAAATTGCATGATCATTAATTCATTTAATGCCTTTTTTCTTGCTTTTCTAATTAGTATACTATATTATACTATTTTTAACGCATTACATAGTAACCTCTTTCCTTCATGTATGTATTTATTTACATGCATTCTTATTTAACTTTTTCCTTTTTATCTTGCATTAAAATTCTTATTTGTCATATACATCTTCTCTACTAAAATTAATTGCATTAGCATATTAATCTTTCTCTCTTGCATGCATTTATTGTTTTCATTGCACAATGTTCCTCATTTTAAACATTACTGGGTGCATTTACACATCAATTCTCTCTTTACTGCTTGCATATTAAGTTATGCACTCTTTTTTTTCATGCATATGTATGTTTTAATTATTATGCATAAACAACACAACCTTCCATTTATTAATTTATTCTTAATTATGCATATATTCATATGCACATAATTAATTGCATGCGTATTATTAATTTCAACATTAATATACATGCACTGTTACTTATATGCTACTTAGAAAAATTGTGGGGTGTTACATTCTCCCACCCTTAAGTAATTTCGTCCCCGAAATTTGATGAGGATAAAATAAATAGTCCCTCGCATAATATTCATCTGTCATGTGTGCATTCAATTTTCGCAAATACTGTGCGTATGTGCAAAGTGAAATACATCATAGTAATGCATGTATACCTAATTTGGTACCACCTATATGTATGCAAACTTTTCAAAAACTTTTTCAAAACATGATGCTCACATCCTAAATATACTTGCGGTTCTATATGAATCCAATATTTTTGAAAAATGAAAACATTTTTTTACCCAAATTTTCCCACACTCTTATAGAGTAAGAGCATAGTTCATTCAATTTTTGTATCCAAAACCATACCAACCATCCATTTATTAATTTATTGTATGCATAAACAATACAACCTTCCATTTATTAATTTATTCTTAATTATGCATATATTCATATGCACGTAACTATTTGCATGCGTATCATTAATTTCAACATTATTACACATGCACTGTTACTTATATACTACTTAGAAAAATTGCGATGTGCACACCTAGAGTTTAGGTTAAAACCATAAACTCCAAGTCAGTCATGGGACTGGTGTGAGAACTAAAACCAGTTATTAAACTTTATTTTTAAAGTTAGGTAAATCAAGGGACCACGCCGTATAACATGGAACGAGTTTCCTCCCAAGAATACCACAAAACAAGCAGCGCAATGCTAAAAGTAAAAATGAAGCCATTATAAGACTCAGGTCCCATCACACAATGCAAGCTGGAGGATAGATTTATACCTTATAATGGCCAAACATGCTTGGTACGCAAAATTTATCTTTTATTATTACTATAAGTGAAGAAATCAACTTCAAATATAAATGTATCAATCATAGACGACATGAGTGTCACATGCTACTATGTCGCCATATAGGTTTACAACTAAAACCGAAAAGTCGCGTATTAAAAACTGGATTTCCATCATGAGTCAAGACAAGGGATGACTCCTTACCAATTCAAATCATCTCTAGCAAGATGACCCAGGACTCGGACGTTGGCGAGCCCTTGGATCTTATAGGGTCGGTCCACACTTACTTTAGTGGATTAGTTATTCATGAACAATACGTTTCTCGGTCCTACCGGACCTCTAAAATGGTCAGTACATCAACCAATCATATCCGAGGTGCCTCGCAATCCATCATCCACATAAGTAAATATGCCTGGGCCCCATACCATGGCACTACCTCTAGCTAGAAAGAAACGCATGCACTACCTGCCGTCCCTAATCCTGTTTCTGACTCATACCAGGGTGTGAAGCTCGCCAATTAACGCTATACACAAAGCTATGCTAATTAAAGCCGTGCTTTGATCATCATCCACAAGACTCTGCTTTTCAACAAAAGCCTTGATCGTTTGCATCTTAGCATGCCACATTGACAATTCACGCCATACAACTGATGTCTACCAACATATAACCTCTAAGCTCGTACATCTCACAGAAGGGTGTTAAGCAAGAGAATGAATACTCCACCACCAAATAGATATATATTTAATAGAAATCTATCAATATAGAATGAAATCCAATGTTAGACATACATCCATTTACAAGTCCATTCTGGGTCAGAACGAAACCGGAGGCACCTTATTCCTCGTCCTATATGTCCAATACAGGAGAGTGGTCCTCGCATATCCGGTTGATCTCCAAGTACGTCTGGACGATCACCACTTATTACCTTGTCTTGGGTGTATAGCCCAATCAAGACATCAGTAATCATCCAAACGATGTGAAGATCTCTGGTCTTCAACCACCGTCTTCATCGTCGACTTTTAGTCGTCGTATTAATTATTTAAACCCGGTCTTTCCGAATAACTAGCGTATTTTATAATCAAGTGCTATAAAAACACATCATACGCCTCATTCTAATTCAGAATATTCTTTTATTCAAATATTCACATCTTAGGGAAAAGGTTCCCATTAATTTTATCAAAGATAAATTCTTTTAAACTTATTCTTTAATCTTCCTTCCGATATCATTTTCAAAAGATTTTATCTTATCTTTTCACAGCATAAAACAAATTAAGATTTATCAACTAGTCGGGATTACCGATTCTCACCGAAGTAATCATTTATTATATTATTCCAACCCCAACCTCTTCATCCCATGGAGCAAATCTGGTAGTACTCCATATCTAACACCCACGATGTTATTGGTAAATTTAATTACCATTTCACGTTCATATCTAATTAAAGATTTAACCATTGCATGAAGTACAGCTGGCGGTACTCCATTCTCGATCATCTCATGAATTCGATAAATTTAATTATCCCATTCTCATTTTAATCTACTTAAAGTTTTATCAAAACTCTAGTTCAGTTTTAATCTCAAAAATCATTACTTAATGATTATCTAAATATTAAGAAATAAATCCTGTCTTTCCTTGGGTTAATGAACAAATGTCATTTAAAACATTATTCACGATATACCCAAAATCCTCTTCCATTAAAATGGATCTTTCACGAAAAATAGATCAGTATATATAATCGATATAAATTTCCATATCAGACTAATAATATAAATGCAATAATCGCTAAGCCTTTTAAATTCCATATATAGTAACGGTCTTCATTCACAGAAGCTCATCTCGATTATTATTAAATCGAATTCCATTCAATTCCAATTAAATGTATTAAATTGGAAAAATTACTTGGGAAAATTTCTATTAAATCTTAATAAAAAGATTTATAAATTCCAAATCATATCTTCACTGTTAATTGGGTTAAAGAACTAATGTTATTTAAAACGCAGTTCACGATGAACCCAAAATCAACTTCCATTTAATTCCAATTATATCTATTAATTGGAAAACTTCCTTAAATCTTAGTTAAAAGATTTATTCTTTTCTTAATGGGGTTTAAGAACAGTATTATTGAAGATACCATTCATGACAAACCCAAAATCCAATTCGATATTAAATACAAGGCTTTGAATAGAAAATAATATCGACTTATATTCAATATCAAATTCTGAAACTAACGGATATCGTATTGGGAATAATGATATCTGTATCTTCCAAATTCCTCAACAATATCCATATAATCACGGAATCCAATATAAAAATATTCCGAGGATCATTTCCACTCAAATCCATTCCAATTCATACATTAGAAAAAATTTGGTTATTTTATAACCCTTTTGCAAATCCAATTTAATAATTTAAAAACCATTGGATTTCTAATCTAGTTAATAACTAGTTTATTTATAAAAATATATTTTTATCTTTTCAAAACTGGAAATTTTTCATTCAAAATCTTTCCGAATCATTAATTATGATTTTACACAATTTTTACATAATTTTAATAATTTTATTAAGTCCCTTACAGTTGGTTTCCAATACCGGGCCACCGAACTGCATTCATAGTGACCTTTTCCAAAACTGATTTGGACATATTTTAAAATCTAACCGTTAGATTTCAAATCTCTTATTGTCACCAGAAAGCTCTTTTTCGTACGAACCTAATGGTTCCGGTTCCAGGAGAATCCGACGGTTGGATCTCTATTACGCCAATTCGAAGTTAACGGTCGAAATTCACGAACGGTCGCTGCGCGCCACGTTCTATTCAGGCCATTTAAATATATATAAAATATATATCGTCGATTTCCATTTAAAACGTATTTTTATAAATCGTTTATAAATTCATTTTAAAATGATCTCAACTTCCATTTCAATTTTAAATCAAAATTGAATATTCCATATCAGTATAGTATTAAAATGACAATATTTTCAAAGTATCTAATTTTGAAATCCATTCTTTTTTATATTCATTATAAAATGAATAATATCGATAGAAAAATCCGTTCGAGTTAAAATGGCGTTTAACTACTTAACTCGGCTTTACATACTCATTTCAGTTATGAATATTTCTATATTTTTGTGTTCATCCAAAATCAGACATCAAAATCATAATTTAATTCTTCACTGAATATTGTTTTAAAATATTTGTTATTTTAAAATATTCGATATTTCTGAATCGGAATGCGACTCAATCAATTACCATATAATTTCAGTTATATGGATTTCATACATTGTATGTATTCAACAATAATGATATATAATCAGTCAACATTCAAGCATCATCCAGAGTATATTCTGTAAGTGTATAAGCATTAAAATAAATAAATAACGCTTACAACAGTCTGTTAATTAATCTATCGACATACAACTAAATATTGGGATTAGCGTGTGTCAAATATCATCCCAATACCCGTATGGGATTTTCAAACAACAACAGTCTATTTAAATAAATCATTGGTTAATAAATTTAACCAATTCTAATTCAGTTTGAATTATTTTCCTACTTAACAAATTTTCACTGTTCAAATTATAAATGGATATTTATATTACATTTCAACAACCACAAAGTGTATCCACATTGTTTGAAATGCGAGTGTCGGATATTCAAACAACGCTTCTTATGCAGATGAGTCGTGAATAGTTCATGTGTTGAACTCAAGCAATGTCACATACAACAGATAAAATCAACACTGGCAATTTCTATATATTTACAGTTATAAAATAAAATAAATAATTGTACAAGCATTTTAGTGAGAAATTTCTCACATTGGTTTCCACTCCGTCATTCTTTATTTGACAATTTAATATCGTTTGGATTTGAATTTGCCTTAAATTTTCGTTTGCTCCTCTTCTGTTCTGGTCAGCTCCATGTTGAAGAGCTCGACTCCACGATCCCAACGGACCCTTATTTTCAATTTTCTGACATCGTTTGAATAAGATACGAACGTTTAAACTTTTATTCACTAATTACATAATTAACATTAATAATTAATTAATATTTAACATAATCTTTAATTAAAAAAACAAGGCCCATGTCTTCTTCTAGGTTTCAAAAACCATGAAACCCATAATTGCAAGCCATAGGGATTAAGCTCGCCGACCATCCACTTGACCGGAGCATGATTGATGGCCATCACCAGCGGCAGTGTAACCCCCTCTCCCTGCGCCAGGCTCCACCTCCACTTCGGTGGACCCCTTTTTCCTTAAAATGCATGCGAAAACATCACCTTCGAGGGCCTATTTTGACCACCATAGAGTGTTAAATCCAATCTCGACCGGTGATAAGTTCGATCTCGCCTAGCTTAATGTCTTTGCAGTTATAACTTTCTCGAATTAACGAACGGATTACGAGATTTGGAGAAAAATTTATTAGGAAATTTCACCCTTTCTTTTTATCTGGAGGTGGAAAACGTTGGTTATGAGGAATTAGGGTTTAGATTTTTTCCCAAGGGTATTTTTATAATTTTTAATAATATTTAATTGTTTTATTACTAGTTTAACTCCATGAACTTTAAACAAACTCCAACGACTATCGCACCTAGCTAAATACCCTTATTCTGGACACAATGGGATATGTTTCATAAGCCAATTCAGCTATTTCTATCAGTTTTTATCAAAATTAAGATATATAACATTCATTTTTGAATTTGAACGTACATTTTAATTTACCCGGGCCATATACTGACTCCAAAAATTCTGCAATTTGGAATCTAGCTATGTTCTGACGATACGGTCCTAACAAAATTAATTTCCTCGAATTTGGAGACCGTTTGAAAAATGGCCTTTTTAACTGACTTTTTAAATTCAGACTGAATTTGAAAACACGTTTAATTTTACTATGCTCACATATTAATTCCAAAAATTATGAAATTTTAAACTTAACAATAACTTGACATTCTGGATCCAATAAAAGTGGTTTCATCGAAAAAGAAGGTCGTTTGCAAAATGGCTATTTTTAAGGGCTATATATATTAAATAGGGTGCGTTTTTTACAGGTCCCTATTAAGTTTCAAAATATAAAAAAAACCCGGTGATAAACATAATATAGAATACATCCCTATTTTTGAACTTCCGCTAAAAAAATTCCAGATCTACCCTTATACACCTAAAAAACTATCCAACAACTGTTTGTCCTCATTTACTCAGTCAGTCGCTCCTATTATCTCGCCCATAAACCTAAATCAACAATTCTGGAAAACCGTCGTTCAATCCAACAGCAATTTTTTTATTACTTTTTTTTATTTTTACGAAAAACTAGACAACTATATAAAAAATATTACATAAAATGATTTTTTTAATACTTTTTTTTTATTTTTTACAAAAAACTAGACAATTATATACATATATTACGTAAAATTGCATACATTTATGCAACTAAGTGTAATAATTGCATGCATATATTAATATTATGCAGAAAATAAATTATTAGTTTTGCGTAGCTAAGTGAAATAATTGCATACATATACAGAACTGTACTGCGTAATTGCCAGAACAAAAAAAATGACAAAAAAGTAAAAACATATAATTATAACAAGATGCTTATATATATATGCAAATAACAGAAACATGTGCATACTTACATGAAAAATTTCATAACATTTACATGTACTACATCAAAAAATAAGTACAGACCACATTTACATGTACTACATCAAAAATTTCAAAACAATTACAAAGCAGAGATGACGGTCTTTTGAAGAACAAATAATTTTGTTAAGACCCAGCTTATTGCACAAACCACATCTAGTAGTCTCTGTAGAAACACATGCAGATTTCAATCATTTGGAAAAGGATGGACGACCAATCTTCAACAACACGATAACACCAATATCTGTCGGAACACTGTTATATAAAAAAAGAAAATCAACATTAGTAGGCTTAATGTGCAGTAACCTAAATTAAAAAAAAATTGCTTCAGAATAATATAAATACATGCGTACAATTCATCAAAATAACAATAATTTCTGAATATTTATATGCAAGTATTCCAGATATATGCATAGAAATATGAATATATTTGTAAAATAATATGTTTTTCGGTTTGTTTGATAAAAAATTGCATACATATATGCATATATTAAAAATAGCTGCATATTTGTCCGCAACTTTTTATCAGAAGTTCAGCAAAAATCAGATATTTTCCTACATCTTACACAATAATTTCTAAATATTTATATGCAAGTATTCCAGATATATGCATAGAAATATGAATATATTTGTAAAATAATATGTTCTTCTGTTTGTTTGATAAAAAACTGCATACATATATGCAAATATTAAGAATAGCTGCATATATGTCCGCAACTTTTCATCATCTTACAGATCGCGATTTTGAATATTTTTCTGTTTGCATTTTCATCAAAAATTGCATACATATATGCATATATTTAAGAATAGCTGCATAATTGTCCGCAACTTTTTAACAGAAATTCAGCAAGAATTAACCATGTTGCAAAAGAAAACTTTAAAACTGTATACACTCTCAATTAAAACACACATTACAAATTGTCATTCCAGGGAGTTGTCGAATGAGTTTTACAGATAGAAAATATAAATATAGTGACATACAAATAAAATTAAAACATAGTCAAATGATTGAATTACTAGCCGCCCAAAAAAACTAGAAGAATACCTTTCGCTGAAATCACTTCGTTGTCGCGCCCGTCTGCCTGGATTGCTAATCTCTCCTTCTATGCAAATTGAAATCCAAATCGCTTGACTGGATTCGATGCGATGCCTGCCAGAATCACTGGAATCGCTTCTGACTCTTCGCTAGAACCAAAAATTGAACGCGATAAGAATTTTGGGGATTAAGGGGTTTCGGTTGAAGGAGGAAGCAGCCACCGATTAGAGGCCATCAATTTCGTTGGAGCCGCCGCCGCCATGAAGAACGAATTTTAGGTTTCTGGAAAAGAAAAAAAAGTAAATACGTAATGAATAGATCCAACCTAGCTAAATACGGCGTGAATTAAGAAAAAGGGCACTTTTGTAAAAATACCAGCCGCTGTTTGAAATTAGGGATGTAATTTATATGTTTTGAAACAGGAGGATGTAAGCTTAATTAAGTTTGCTTTTAGGGATGTGTGCCTAATTTTCACTATTAAATATATATATATATATATATATATATATATATATGTAACACCCCGCCTCCGCTAGGGTCACTCGCAAAGGAATGCACTAGCTTTAGAGGGGCATTATTGGTAAACATGCACAGAAATATCACAAGACAGAACATATAAAATAGCGGAAGTAAAATCAAACTTTCATAACATGAATAAATAAGGTCTAAAGCCTTTTACATCAGAGTACATCAAAACCTGTCTTGCAATAGTAAAGAAGCATAAAGACATTTTCGAAAATTATTCCCCAAGTAAAAACAGTAAAGTAGCCATAGCCAAGAAAAGTCCAAGCCATCCATGATGACCTTCAAGCAGAAGAAGTCCGAATTAAACAACAGTATTTCCTCCCTGTAACCTGGGGGGGGGGGGGGGGGGGAACGGAAGACAAGAAGCGAAACAAAACGGGTCAGTCAAAAAGACTAAGTAAGCCCTGTCTACTATCAGTATAAAAACTAGTAAAGTTAACTGACATGAGAAACTGAGATGAACATAAGCATGATGACAAGATAGATAAGCTAAATCAAAATAACAGGATGAACTACTGAACTCGGATAAACTAAGGTGTCATGATAAATTACGATGTCAAGATAAAACAAGGTTTCCCATCGTCAGGTTCCTATCAAGTATAATATCCCCAAGATATCTATCACGTATAACATCCCATGGTATCTATCCTGTCTTTTAACTCTGCACCTACCGTACTAGTATCCCCACCGTATCATGTGTTAACCATGAATGACCCTTACTCAAAAGTCGTGTAATGGTTCATGTCAACCTAATATACCGCATATATAGGTTACTCAACTCGTATGTTTCTTTCCATGTAAATGTTCAGTCCCTTGCCGTAGACCGTACGGGCTTTCCCATGAGGTTCTATACTACTCCAACGTAATTCCATGATCCTTAAGATCGTTTTGGACTGCTACCCTAGGTCTAGCTAGGTTCTTTCATATGAATCACTGTTTGTACAACTAGGACTTATGCTACCTAGGACTACTAGGGATTATGCTTACCTATTGCACGTTTTCGTATCTCGGTTTGGGTTCAACTACCTAGGGCCACTAGGGATTACGCTAACCGTCAACCGCGCCCTTTTCCCCACGCATTCATCGTGAATCGTTTTTCCATGACTGTATGCACATGTATCACATCGTGCCATCCGAGTCCTGTCGCACGACAGATCAAGAAATACAGGACTCGGTCGGGAGCTTTCGATTTATCTGCCGATGCAGATGCTAAGGTCTGTTTTTTTCTATACGTGGCTATGGTCCCACGAGACCACTCCCTCAACTAGTGAAAGACAAGACAGGATAAATCCTGTATGAGAACACACTACTGGCCAACCCACAATCCTGCCTTACCGCAACCATAATTAGATAGCAATTATGGTCTTTTGGGTGTTCTCTGCCTTTCCGTACGTACACGCTTGACCAAAGATGGTAGGTAGCCTGACGAAATGCTATCTAGGGTACGACCGTGTATCGTCGACTATCCCCTATCCATCCCCGTCTTTAGGTCGCTCGTATAGCAACCAAGGCATACTCTTGGTTCTCCTAACGCGGACCTTAACCTCTCATGAGCCTAGTATGATCACCTGGCAGCTCACAAAGGGATACCAAGAATATCCTCACGTTCCCCGAAGCCGCTGCTTCGTTACCCAGTTCGCTGGAGCCTTTATCTAAATCAGATAACTTGCTCCTACTCGTGTGCTTAAACGATGACCTACCGTATCGGGTTACTTATCCAATCTATGAACTGGTCCAAAATTCCTTGACTAAGAATTATTACTTAGCTATTCTCCAACTAAGGTTTACCACTTAGCTTATTCCCGTTATTCTTGTTAATTACGGTTATCCACCTAATTCTCTGAACTAGGGTTTATATAATGGATTAAGTGTCACTTAAGTTCATGACTTAATCCGTATACAAATCATGTCAAAATTGGCTAAGTATCCAAGTTCAAGACTTAACCCTACAAACCATGCTCAAGTTGGTTAAGTATATATTAACTTGACCCTATCAAATTACTGAGTCAAATCGGTCAAGCGTATTTAAGCGATTCATGACTTAGCCTTATCATGTTTTCACGTTAGATTGGTTAAGTATAGGTTAACTTAACCTCAATAAATTAACGAGTTAGATTGGTTAAGTATAGGTCACTTAACCACATCAAATCATCATGTTAGATTAGTTAAGTGTTTAACTTAACCCCATTAAACTACCAAGTGGGATTAATTAAGTCTAGGCCAACTTAACCCCATCCGATTTCCATGTTTAGACTAGTTGAGTCTAATCTTAACCCCATCCATTAACTATATTTTTCGGTTAAGTGTCATTAAGAAAACTTACTTAACCTTACCAAATTATCGTGTTGGATTGATTAAGTGTTGGTTAACTTAACCCCGTCCACTAGTCGTATAAAAAAAATGGTTAAGTGTCATTAGGCAAATCAAGTTACTTAACCTACCCAACCTTGTCATGTTTTGTTAAGTATCATTAGCCTAATCAAATTACTTAACCCATTTGTCCATATCATATTTGGTTAAGAGTCATTAATAAAATTAACTTAACCCTATTATGTGGCATTAATTACTTAATGCACCCCAACCTCTCACATTAGACTTTGTTGTGGTTACTAGTTAAGCCGGTTGGTTCCGGGTAGCTTTACACCACAACTTGGTCTAACCTCGGGTTCAAGGTACAACATGACCAACTTCTCACATTGGGTCCTATAGTTTGCAACTATTAGTTAGGCCGGTCGGTTCCGGGTAGTTTTATGTTGCAAACTCAACCCAACCTCGAGTTGGTCACTTTCATGTTTAGTCTAGTGTCATGTTCATATCCAAGTTTGCTTAAGAATATGGGTAGACCTAACTCAATAGGTAAATTCCCAATTCCATAGTATGGGTAGACCTAACTTAATAGGTAAATTCCCAATTTCATATTTTCAAGCATACTTACATGTCAACTTCCATGTTATATTTCAAGTCATGTTTTTAAGTTATATTTTCATGTCATTAGAAATTACCCATAACATAACCCAACGCTTTTAAACTCGCATATACGTTCGCAACAACGTAATGGATTAAAAGAAGAGACTTGGAAAAGTCATGACAAAAATGGATATTAAGCCACAAGTTAATCATGGTGGCAAATGAGGCACAAATGTGTTCCTTAACTTGCATGTTACATTCTTAAGCCTCCAAAAACATGCATAAACCCAAACTTGGCACATAAGCAAATCATGGTGACAAAAGACATGGAATGATGACTAGTAACTCGCATATATCATCATATAAGGGTTATGACTTCATATGCAAATTGACATAAAGGTTATGAGGGTTCTCATGTTGCACAATGCAACATTTCAACATAAAGGTTGTAGCTTTTAGCCCACAAGATCAAGATAATGACTTCATAAACTTGCATGACATGATAGCATGTATCATACTTAATGATCAAACCCAAACTTGCAACATGAACATTTAACTTCATAGTTAATATCTAAGAGTAGGGAAAGGGCTTACATTGCTATGAAGGCACAAATCGATTTAAATTAAAGATTGAGATGAAGCCTATGCATGCCATCACCCAAAAACCCAAAGATGAAAGCTCCAAATTAATAAAAACCCCATCTTGATGAACAAAGATCAAAGCTTTAGCCTTGAAATCAACTTGAGAAGCTCTCATACTAACATAGAGACTCTCTAACACTCACATGATCATGAAACCTCTCATAGAAATGAAGATAGAAACTTTGGGCAAGAGGATGGAGGCCATGAGAGTAAATTTTTTGCCATAGTTTAGTTGCATGAATGAATAATGAGGATTTAGGGGTAGGTTAGGGGCTTATTTATAGAGATTAGGAGTGATTAGGACCTTAGGATTAACCCTAGGATCAACCTGAACCATCAGATTTCGAACCAGGCCCAAAAACCTAGCCAAAACAGAAAACAGGTGCACCAGGCAAAACTGCCCGGCCATCATAAGTCGACACCCAAGTCGACAGGGCTGTCGACTTGGGTCATGCCATGTCGACACCCAAGTCGACAGCCCTGTCGACTTGGGGTGGCTGGCGGGAATTTTCCCTCCTAGGTCAAATTTTCGAAATTAGAACTCGTTTTTGAACTTGAATTTTCTGAAAACTTCGTCGGAGCATAACTTGGTCATACGGACTCCGATTCTCGAAAACTCAGACTCTATTTCGCGTATTTTCCGAGACGAACGCAATGGCATAGCCCGTTTTACTTGATTCAGAATTTAAAATTAAATTCTGCCTTGATTCTCGTCTTAACATGTTATCGAAATACGGGTTGTTACATTCTCCCCACCTTTTAGGATTTCGTCCCCGAAATCTCCAAGTTAGGAAGAACATATCCTACCATCCATCATTCATCTACTCAAAACATCATCCACAAGCAACCATTGTCCTTAGATGATTTCTAATGCTGTATGAATATATGCAAAACGTGTGTGTACATGTTCCTTAGCTAATGCTAATGATCAGGCCTGAACAATCTTTCTAATGCAAAATATGTATAGTGCCATGAATCCAACATGTATGCAAATAGTCCTAGCCATATAGATACTATATGCGTGCACAATCATTCATTCATATGCAACATCCGCATGATAATACATTCGATTACATCCATAAACAAGTATAAATACTCGTGCATATGCAATATGAAATGTGACCGAGTCGAGCTAGTATCTAATGTGTATTCGCGCATCCACGAGCAACCACTTGCAACCATATCAATCATAACATGTTTCAAATACATGTTTACATCCATAGGGCTCTACCTAGGATTCCCTGAAACAGGGTCGAGAAGATAAACAAGACAAACTCCTTACGGGGTTTGTAACAGAAAATAGGACCGAGAGGATGTCCACAAAAGATAGCCTACAAGTAAGCTCTACAGAAAACAGGGATCAAGGATATACTCCCAAAAAGAGATATCATGCGCATATCTAGTCTTTGACCATCAAAGTTGTATTTCCTTGAGCTTAATTCCATTGTGCCTTGACCGTCTTTTAACTTCGCGATTTCATAGCTTCTTATTCCCGTTTCCATAACATGAGCTGGAACTCATTTCTTCGTCGCCTCTCGTTCCACTTGCACTTATCCTTTTTCTAGAATACTTGGCGCAAACATGACTGCGTACTCATGATCTCATGCAAGCTTTCCAAAATTCACTAGTGAATCTTGGATCTCGTTTATATACTATAAGGTATTCCATGTAGAAGAACTTTCTCTTGAAAGTAAACAGATGTCAACCAGGTTATCAAGCGCACTTACTAGGGTGATCTCTATAACCCATGCATAAATGAAGTAAACCGTCCGTCTCATCGGCGAACACCACTCGATCGGGCTTCAAATTTCCAATAAAGGCATCAAGGGATTCTAAGTAACTAGTCATGACAGAACCTCAAAAAGGTTACACGATACTTCGAGGGTATTACCAAAGCTAGTCGAAAGGTCTAACTACCCTCCTATCAAAACCGAGAGTGGCACCCCCTACTGGATAACCACTTCATCCCTAGAATCCATCCATAGCTTATAAACATAAGCATTATTTCCAAACTCAACACTTGGCATAGACATTCTCAGATCCAAACAAGTCATGTATAAATGGACTGATTCTTCAATAGGACTTTGAGACAAAAATGGGATTCTCTATTACGCTAGTACTTAAGGTGCAGAGACTCAACTATCGAAGCAGACTTAAATGATACGATGATCAATACAAAGTCCTAACGGGATGATAGAGAAGAAGAGCTAAACCTTTAGCAAGATCGTTACCCTCCTTCCTAGGTACCCTAGAAATGAGAGCATACTATTGCCCTCCCGGTGATCTTGTCCTTGTCCCATAATACTTAACTATCCGCCCCGTTTTACCATGCCAAAGGCACTCTCTCGTTATGGGTTTCATTGTTCATCTTTCTCCCTCCTTTGAGGACTAAGCCATACCAACAAGTTGCTCATCCTTAAGCTCATATCCTTTATCCTCTTTCTCACTATCCTTTCTTATAACGCGGCCACTGATCTCTCGAGAACCACCTCCATCGTATGGAAAGCACTTTCGTAGATAGAAAAGACTAGTCGCAGTTAAAACCACTGTGACTACAGATGGAGGAAAGAAAGGAAAAGAGATTCAATTAAGGAAACAAGGATAGTGCTAATGGCCTTTGGGGAATAGCCTTTTTCTTTTAAAAGAAAATTTTCTTGAAAAATGCTTCTTTGTAAGCGATTTTCAAATAGTTTTCAGAAGGTCTTTAAAAACTTTTGCCCAGTCTGGTAACCTTCTGCTCTGATACCACGTGTAACACCCCGCCTCCGCTTGGGTCACTCGCAAAGGAATGCACTAGCTTTAGAGGGGCATTATTGGTAAACATGCACAGAAATATCACAAGACAGAACATATAAAATAGCGGAAGTAAAATCAAACTTTCATAACATGAATAAATAAGGTCTAAAGCCTTTTACATCAGAGTACATCAAAACCTGTCTTGCAATAGTAAAGAAGCATAAAGACATTTTCGAAAATTATTCCCCAAGTAAAAACAGTAAAGTAGCCATAGCCAAGAAAAGTCCAAGCCATCCATGATGACCTTCAAGCAGAAGAAGTCCGAATTAAACAACAGTATTTCCTCCCTGTAACCTGGGGGGGGGGGGAAACGGAAGACAAGAAGCGAAACAAAACGGGTCAGTCAAAAAGACTGAGTAAGCCCTGTCTACTATCAGTATAAAAACTAGTAAAGTTAACTGACATGAGAAACTGAGATGAACATAAGCATGATGACAAGATAGATAAGCTAAATCAAAATAACAGGATGAACTACTGAACTCAGATAAACTAAGGTGTCATGATAAATTACGATGTCAAGATAAAACAAGGTATCCCATCGTCAGGTTCCTATCAAGTATAATATCCCCAAGATATCTATCACGTATAACATCCCATGGTATCTATCCTGTCTTTTAACTCTGCACCTACCGTACTAGTATCCCCACCGTATCATGTGTTAACCATGAATGACCCTTACTCAAAAGTCGTGTAATGGTTCATGTCAACCTAATATACCGCATATATAGGTTACTCAACTCGTATGTTTCTTTCCATGTAAATGTTCAGTCCCTTGCCGTAGACCGTACGGGCTTTCCCATGAGGTTCTATACTACTCCAACGTAATTCCATGATCCTTAAGATCGTTTTGGACTGCTACCCTAGGTCTAGCTAGGTTCTTTCATATGAATCACTGTTTGTACAACTAGGACTTATGCTACCTAGGACTACTAGGGATTATGCTTACCTATTGCACGTTTTCGTATCTCGGTTTGGGTTCAACTACCTAGGGCCACTAGGGATTACGCTAACCGTCAACCGCGCCCTTTTCCCCACGCATTCATCGTGAATCGTTTTTCCATGACTGTATGCACATGTATCACATCGTGCCATCCGAGTCCTGTCGCAGGGCAGATCAAGAAATACAGGACTCGGTCGGGAGCTTTCGATTTATCTGCCGATGCAGATGCTAAGGTCTGTTTTTTTCTATACGTGGCTATGGTCCCACGAGACCACTCCCTCAACTAGTGAAAGACAAGACAGGATAAATCCTGTATGAGAACACACTACTGGCCAACCCACAATCCTAGCCTTACCGCAACCATAATTAGATAGCAATTATGGTCTTTTGGGTGTTCTCTGCCTTTCCGTACGTACACGCTTGACCAAAGATGGTAGGTAGCCTGACGAAATGCTATCTAGGGTACGACCGTGTATCGTCGACTATCCCCTATCCATCCCCGTCTTTAGGTCGCTCGTATAGCAACCAAGGCATACTCTTGGTTCTCCTAACGCGGACCTTAACCTCTCATGAGCCTAGTATGATCACCTGGCAGCTCACAGAGGGATACCAAGAATATCCTCACGTTCCCCGAAGCCGCTGCTTCGTTACCCAGTTCGCTGGAGCCTTTATCTAAATCAGATAACTTGCTCCTACTCGTGTGCTTAAACGATGACCTACCGTATCGGGTTACTCATACAATCTATGAACTGGTCCAAAATTCCTTGACTAAGAATTATTACTTAGCTATTCTCCAACTAAGGTTTACCACTTAGCTTATTCCCGTTATTCTTGTTAATTACGGTTATCCACCTAATTCTCTGAACTAGGGTTTATATAATGGATTAAGTGTCACTTAAGTTCATGACTTAATCCGTCTACAAATCATGTCAAAATTGGCTAAGTATCCAAGTTCAAGACTTAACCCTACAAACCATGCTCAAGTTGGTTAAGTATATATTAACTTGACCCTATCAAATTACTGAGTCAAATCGGTCAAGCGTATTTAAGCGATTCGTGACTTAGCCTTATCATGTTTTCACGCTAGATTGGTTAAGTATAGGTTAACTTAACCTCAATAAATTAACGAGTTAGATTGGTTAAGTATAGGTCACTTAACCACATCAAATCATCATGTTAGATTAGTTAAGTGTTTAACTTAACCCCATTAAACTACCAAGTGGGATTAATTAAGTCTAGGCTAACTTAACCCCATCCGATTTCCATGTTTAGACTAGTTGAGTCTAATCTTAACCCCATCCATTAACTGTATTTTTCGGTTAAGTGTCATTAAGAAAACTTACTTAACCTTACCAAATTATCGTGTTGGATTGATTAAGTGTTGATTAACTTAACCCCGTCCACTAGTCGTATAAAAAAAATGGTTAAGTGTCATTAGGCAAATCAAGTTACTTAACCTACCCAACCTTGTCATGTTTTGTTAAGTATCATTAGCCTAATCAAATTACTTAACCCATTTGTCCATGTCATATTTGGTTAAGAGTCATTAATCAAATTAACTTAACCCTATTATGTGGCATTAATTACTTAATGCACCCCAACCTCTCACATTAGACTTTGTTGTGGTTACTAGTTAAGCCGGTTGGTTCCGGGTAGCTTTACACCACAACTTGGTCTAATCTCGGGTTCAAGGTACAACATGACCAACTTCTCACATTGGGTCCTATTGTTTGCAACTACTAGTTAGGCCGGTCGGTTCCGGGTAGTTTTATGTTGCAAACTCAACCCAACCTCGAGTTGGTCACTTTCATGTTTAGTCTAGTGTCATGTTCATATCCAAGTTTTCTTAAGAATATGGGTAGACCTAACTCAATAGGTAAATTCCCAATTCCATAGTATGGGTAGACCTAACTTAATAGGTAAATTCCCAATTTCATATTTTCAAGCATACTTACATGTCAACTTCCATGTTATATTTCAAGTCATGTTTTTAAGTTATATTTTCATGTCATTAGAAATTACCCATAACATAACCCAACGCTTTTAAACTCGCATATACGTTCGCAACAACGTAATGGATTAAAAGAAGAGACTTGGCAAAGTCATGACAAAAATAGATATTAAGCCACAAGTTAATCATGGTGGCAAATGAGGCACAAATGTGTTCCTTAACTTGCATGTTACATTCTTAAGCCTCCAAAAACATGCATAAACCCAAACTTGGCACATAAGCAAATCATGGTGACAAAAGACATGGAATGATGACTAGTAACTCGCATATATCATCATATAAGGGTTATGACTTCATATGCAAATTGACATAAAGGTTATGAGGGTTCTCATGTTGCATAATGCAACATTTCAACATAAAGGTTGTAGCTTTTAGCCCACAAGATCAAGATAATGACTTCATAAACTTGCATGACATGATAGCATGTATCATACTTAATGATCAAACCCAAACTTGCAACATGAACATTTAACTTCATAGTTAATATCTAAGAGTAGGGAAAGGGCTTACATTGCTATGAAGGCACAAATCGATTTAAATTAAAGATTGAGATGAAGCCTATGCATGTCATCACCCAAAAACCCAAAGATGAAAGCTCCAAATCAATAAAAACCCCATCTTGATGAACAAAGATCAAAGCTTTAGCCATGAAATCAACTTGAGAAGCTCTCATACTAACATAGAGACTCTCTAACACTCACATGATCATGAAACCTCTCATAGAAATGAAGATAGAAACTTTGGGCAAGAGGATGGAGGCCATGAGAGTAATTTTTTTGCCATAGTTAGTTGCATGAATGAATAATGAGGATTTAGGGGTAGGTTAGGGGCTTATTTATAGAGATTAGGAGTGATTAGGACCTTAGGATTAACCCTAGGATCAACCTGAACCATCAGATTTCGAACCAAGCCCAAAAACCTAGCCAAAACAGAAAACAGGTGCACCAGGCAAAACTGCCCGGCCATCATAAGTCGACACCCAAGTCGACAGGGCTGTCGACTTGGGTCATGCCATGTCGACACCCAAGTCGACAGCCCTGTCGACTTGGGGTGGCTGGCGGGAATTTTCCCTCCTAGGCCAAATTTTCGAAATTAGAACTCGTTTTTGAACTTGAATTTTCTGAAAACTTCGTCGGACCATAACTTGGTCATACGGACTCCGATTCTCGAAAACTCAGACTCTATTTCGCGTATTTTTCCGAGACGAACGCAATGGCATAGCCCGTTTTACTTGATTCAGAATTTAAAATTAAATTCTGCCTTGATTCTCGTCTTAACATGTTATCGAAATACGGGTTGTTACAATATATATATATATATATATATATATATATTCCATGGCGACTATTTTGAATTTTAAACTGGACATAACTTTCAATTTATAAAGTAAAATCTCAATTTTTCACATTTATTAGAAAGATATAATTAAACAGATTCTAACGTTTCTTGTTTTACTAAAATTCGATTTATTTTGAAATTTATACATTCAATTGAAAATTAAAATCAAATTTTCAAACTACCACGCCATTTTAGGCTCGTTTTATAATTAAAATGAATTTATATGTTCTAACTTCGATTTAAATAACATTTTAGTCGTTATTATTTAAAATAAATTATTTTAAATATTCGAAATCCATTAAAATAGCTCAAATAAAATTTTTAAATTGGTTCAGAAATTCCAGGTTGTTACAATATGTAACGCCCTCATTTGTCAAAATTTTATGTTGGGATATTTTTATATTTACCTATGGAGATGAGGTAACGATTGTACAATTTCATTCACTCATGAAGTCTGAATAATCTTTATGTTGATTTGTACAGGATATGTTCTTGTTTCTGACTACCTCCCATTTTATTTCTATCCCTTCTATTCATTTTTCTGAAATAGCTGACAGGAATTTGTAGGCTTTTTTATATTCTGTGGTGTTTAGGTCTATTAGGTGTTGGAGAAAGTAAAGCTCTCTTTGTAACTAATCTAGAAAATTGGGTTGATGTTCTTCTAGAGGTTTTTGTGGTTTTAGTGCCAAGGTTTGAGGAGTACCAAGATTTACCATTTTTCCCTTGCCTTTCATAGTTATGGCAGCAAATGTGGTTCCTGGTCTGAGACTTAAAGAAGTACTAGAATATATTTCTTCTTTTATCAGTTTTCCAGAGGATATATTTTGGATTTGTTCTAGAGTCTCTGAAATTATATAGTCTTTTCCAAGGATTTTTTCTATTGTTTTTTATGCAGATTCTTTATCATAATATCCTTTGAAATAGGGTATTCCAAATTTAGGATTTTGTTCTATGTACTTTATCTTGGTGCCCATTTCTTCCCACGAAGTATATATTTTGGCATCTGTACCGTTAAATAAACAATAATAGGAGAGTTTTCTATTTTCGGTTTTCAAGAATAAATCTACCAAGGTATATAGGATGCTCATTTTTTGCTTGTTGTCTTGAGCGACTGTTGATATATTCCATATATTATCTAGTACAAGTTCCTGGTCTTCAACCAATGGAGCCTTTGTCACAAATTTATTTTGAGTATATGTCATTAGAAATTTCTTGCTATCCGGAGAAGCCATTGTTGTATCTGTAGATATATTATTCATAAATAGTAATATATATCAAGATTTGTTAGAGAATGTATATTTTAATAGTATCTGGGATATGTACCAGATATTTAGATAAATAGTATAGAAAGAATATCAGGGAGTTTATTTGTCTTTCCCTTGATCTGTTCACAAATTATTTTGGTACCACAATTTAATATGGCGTGTCTCAACTTTATCCATCTACTGTTTATGATAGAATTATATTTTCTTTTATCAACATATTTTACTATGGCTTCACAATTAGTTCTGATTGTAATTTCTTTATGGGATATTATAAATAAATGAAACGCTTCAATGCAATATATTATAGCCACTATTCATAATTTAAGGATGTCATATATCCTTTTCCTTTATGAGTACCTGAAGTATATCTATATATTTTTTCAGTAGATTTATGGTCATACCTGTTGGTTTTTGATAATAAAATACCTTCCCATCCATAAGATGATCCATTTGTTTCTATTATTAAATATTCTGATTCAAGTGGTAATGTGAATGGTTTTAAATTTTTAATTAGTTCTTTTATTTTTTGAACTTGCTTTATATCTTCTTTATTTAATTCTCTTTTTCCCTTTGGGCTTACTTTGTTATATAAGGTGCTATGTATTTTGATAAATTTTGTAAAAAAGGTATAGCATAATTTATTAATCCAAGAAAGGATTGTAATTGTTTCAATTTTTCTATTTTATTTGGGAACTCTAGTATTTTTCTTGATATATAAGGTTGTAATTCTATCTGCCCCTTTCCTATTTTTACTCCTAAAAATCTATTGTGTTATTGAATAGTTCTATTTTCTTTTTGGACATAATCAAGCCATGTGTTTCAAATAGTCTTAATATGGTATATAGATGTGAGATGTGTTCTTTCTTTGTTTTAAAGAATACAAGTACATCGTCTATATAAACACAAGTAAATTTATTGCAATGTCTAAATATGCTATCCATTTTTCTCTGGAATTAACTAGCCATTCATAGTGTCCTTCACTACATGTGAACGTTGTCCATGGTATAGATTCTTGGTGCATTTTTGTAATAACCCGGAAATTCTGAACCAGTTTAAAATTTATATTTTGGCAACTTTAGCGAATTTTGTATATTTAAAATAGATTATTTTAAATAAAATCGACGAGAAATTTATTTTGAATATAATTCGAACGTATATATTATATACGTCGTCGTTAGAATATATATAATTATATATAATTATAAAAGGAATTGAAAATGGCGCAATAGTTCGATAATTCGATTTCAAACTTCAATTGAATGTACCGGGTGCAAAACAATCCGGATTTTAGCGAAACCAAAAACATTAGGATCTAATTGATAATATCTTTCCAATGAATCTGAAAAATCGAAATTTCATAGCGGGAATCAAAAGATATGTCCAGTTGAAAATTCTGAATAGTCGCTATGGAATTCAGGCCCTTAAAAATAGGAATTTTGCAAATGACCTCGGATTTTGACGAAACCACTTTTGTTGGATCCGTGATGTCAAATAATTGCTAGATTTCAAATTACATAATTTTTCGAATCAATATGTGAGCGTGGCAAAGGAAAACGCGTTTGACCAGTTTCAGTTGATTTTAATCGACTGGAAAATGGCCATTTTTCCAACGGTCTCATAATTCGACGAAACTAGTTTTGTTAGGACCGTATCATCAATACGAAGCTAGAAAATATTTTTCTGGGATTTATAGAGTTAGTATGTGACTCCAGTAAATTGAAATACGCGTTCAAATTCAATATATAGAGTTATATGTTGATTTTGACGAAAACGGATCGAAATGATCGAATTAGCCTACGTGTCATATCCCATTGTGTTTGGAATGGGGGTAATTAGCTATGGACGACAGGCGGTGGGTTCGGTTTCGAGGTCGAATAAAAAAGTTAACTTTTTGGAATTTAAAATAAAATAAAATAAAATAAATAAAATCTCCCTTCATCTCTTTACCTCAGCCCCCCGTTCATTTTGAAAAGTCAAAAAAAAGGGAAAGGAGCGACGGGGTGGAAGAACCGCCGCCGCCACTTCGACGACCCCCCCCCAACGCTGCCGCGCTTGGCGCGAGACCCCCCTCCGATCAACCCTTCCCTCTTCGTCTCCTCCTTCCTCGTGGAGCCACCGCGACCCAAAACCCCTCACAGCCAAACCCATTTAAACCCCATCGCCACAACCCCAAAGCCTGCTGCCGACGCCCAGAGTCCCACCGCCCGCTCCAGCCTCCGACTTCTTCCACCTCAAGCGCAGATACAGCCCCTCCCCCTTCGACAAATAAGCTTGAACCAAGGTGAGTTCTATTAATTTTTAAGTTATAAAAACTGATTTTGTTTAATTATAAGAACTGATTTTATTTATTTTATCTATAAAAACTATGATTTTTAGTTTATAGAAATTTTTAGAACCGGAAAAAAAAAATTGATTTTTTTTATTCATTTAAAAGACAATATATTTATAGGAAGACGAGAGTTTTACCATAGAAAAGTTCATAGCTTTACAATAGAAAAGATTAGATTTTTAACATTTAAAAGATTAGATTTTTAACATTAAAAAGATTAGATTTTTGACATTAAAAAGATTAGATTTTTGAAATTTGAAAAGGCGAAGTCTTTATATTTGAAAAGGCGAAGTCTTTATACTTGAAAGGGCGAAGTCTTTATACAAAGAATGGCGTGATAAAAATATAATCTTTATTATATGAACACCATTGAATAAAAATAGAATTTTTAACATATAGCGTGATTATAAAAATGGGATTTTTATATATTGAATAACGAAGAAAAAATTCGATTTTTATATATTGAATAACGAAGAAAAAATTCGATTTTTATATATTGAATAACGAAGTAAAAATTTGATTTTTACATATTGAATAAAGAAGTAAAAATTCGATTTTTACATATTGAATAACGAAGTAAAAGTTCGATTTTATATATTGAATAAAAATTCGATTTTTATATATTGAATAACGAAGTAAAAGTTCGATTTTAATATATTGAATAGCGAAGGAAAAATTTGATTTTTATACATTGAATAGCGAAATAAAAATGTGATTTTTACATATGTAGAGGATACGGGTAATGAAGGTGACAAAAAGGCGAGAACGATGAAGATTTCTATCAATGAAGTGTCGTGGAATTGGGATAACTATTAGTGAGAATTTCTCACTCTTCAATTTCTTTTTCTAGTTATATATATATACTAGGATGCAGACGGTGTTTAGTAGCACCCGACACCATCGTCCACAGACCATGGACTTGTTTGTTTGGTTGTGTAGTTGGTTAGATTATTTGGTTTGAATTGAATTGTTTGGTGAAATGGAATGGATTTGATTGATGTGTGAATGGCGTGGGCCTTCACTAGACCGGGGATAAGGCTAGGCCTCGTCCCGTTTCTAGTATCGTGCCGTTATGCCGCCGAAATTTTCTAAAATAAGTTAGAAAAATAAAAATATCATTTTTATTTTGTAAATGAACTGAATAAAAATTCATGTGTTAAAATAAAACATTTTATCGTTAAAAATGTAATTTTTAACGTGAAGTGAATAAATAAATATTCATTTACAAACCAGATGGTTTGTTTATGTACACCTATTTGAAGGACATTGATTGGGACGATAAATTTTACACATCGCCCAACTGCACAAATAAAATCTGTGTTTGCTTGTTTGAAACCCCACACGGGTATTGGGATAATATATGATATACACTAATCCCAATAATTAGTTGTATGTCGATCGATTGATTGACAGGCTGTTATAAGCGTTAGATATCTATATTTGATGCTTATACAGTGTAGTGCACTTTGGATGATGGTTGGTTATTTATCGTTGCTATTTTATACATGTGTGTATGGAATCCATATAATTAACTTTATATGGTAATTGATTGGGCCTCATTCCAATTTAGAAGATAAAGAATATTATAAAATAAAGGTTCATGTGTTGACCATACTCATCCGTTGAGATTAGTCATGTGTTGAACGAAATATTTTAACAATAAAATTTACATATTTATCATTATAAAATAAAGGTTCATGTGTTGACCGTACTCATCCGTTGAGATTAGTCATGTGTTGAACGAAATATTTAGATTCACGTATTGAATAGGATAAATATTCATTTGTTGAATAGAATAACGGAATTATTGAAATATATAAAGCCGTATTGATTAGAGATGCGCTATTTTGACGCGAACGATATTTATAACGATTATATTCGTTTTTAAATTTTAATTGAATTGAATAGAAAACGAATCGAATTTGAATTGAATAGAAAACGAATCGAATTGAATTGAATAGAAAACGAATCGAATTTGAATTGAATAGAAAACGAATCGAATTTGAATTGAATAGAAAACGAATCGAATTTGAATTGAATAGAAAACGAATCGAATTTGAATTGAATAGAAAACAAATCGAATTTTAATTGAATAGAAAACCAATTTGAATTGAATTAAATATAAAACCAATTTGAATTGAATAGAATAGAAAACCAATTTGAATTGAATCGAATAGAAAACTAATTTGAATTGAAATGAATAGAAAACCAATTCGAATTGAATTGAATATAAAACCAATTCGAATTGAATTGAAAACAAATTCGAATTGAATTGAAAACGAATTTGAATTGAATTGAAAATGAATTGAAATGAATTCAAATTGAATTGAAATTTGAATTGAATAGAAATGAATTTTAAAACGAATTTATAAGGAAAAATTCAATTTTGATTTGAATTGAAATGGAAGTTGAAATTGTATTTGAAACGAATTTAAAACTATTTGTAAAATTTGTTTTAAATAGAAATCGACGAAATATATATTATATATATATATAATATAATGGCCTGAATAGAACGCGCCGCGCCGCGGTAGTTCGTGAATTTCGACCATTGATTTCGAACGGACATTACGGGAGATCCGACCGTCGGATTCTCCTAAAACCGGAACCGTTGGGTTCGTATCGAAAAGAGCTTTCTAACGAATATTAGAAATTTGAAATCTAACGGTTGGATTTGGAGATACATCCAAATCAAATTCGGAAAAGGTCGCTGTAAGTGCAGTTCGATGACCGTTGATGGAAATCGACTGTACGGGCCTTAATAAAATTATTAAAAATAGTAATAATTTGTGTGAAATCATAAGAAATGATTTGGGAAAAATCAGGATGAAAAACTCCATATTTGAAAAGATAAAAATAGATTTTTATCGAAATGAACTAGTTTTGAACTAATATTAAAATCCATTTATTTTTAAATAAATAAATTGGATTTGAGATGGGTTTTAAATAAAATTAATTTGTGGGTTTATCGTGAACAGTGTTTTAAATAACACTTGTTCTTTAACCCGATAATAAATAGAATGTGATTTGGGTTTATCGAGAACTGTGTTTTAAATGACATTAGTTCTTTATCCCAGTAAAAGGAGTTTTAATGAATCTGCAATTAGATTGTAATGTGAATTGATAATCTAAATTATCAAATTTAGAAATTGGGCGAGAATGGAGTATCACCAGTTTTGCTCCAAAACGATAGTCAAACCTTTAATTAGATTTGAACGTGAAATGGTAATTAATTTTACCGATAACACCCTGGTGTTAGATATATAGTATTACCAGTTTTGCTTCATGGGATGAATAGGTTGGGATTGGGAAATAAAATAAATAATTACTCCGGTGTGGTTCGCTAATCTCGACTAGTTTGGAAAACCATAATTTGGTTTGAAATGACATCCAAAGGAAGATTAAAGGATAAATTTTAAAGAATTTATCTTGGATAAAATTAATGGGAACCTTTCCCTAAGAATATGAAATTTGCGGTTAGTGGCTGCTGAATTGAAATGAGGCGTATGTTGTGTTTGTGTAACATTTGTTTTTAATATATGCGGGTTGTTCGGAAAGGCCGGGTTTATACCCATTCTGAATAACCGATTCGACGATAAGTCGAAGATGATGACGGTGGTCGAAGACCGGAAGTCTTCACATCGTTTGGATAATTACTGACGATCTTGATTGGGCTATACATCCAAGAGGATGGAAATAGTTGGTGGTCGTCCAGACGTACTTGGAGATCGATGGATATGCGAGGAAAGTGCCTCCGGTTTCGTTTAGACCCAGAACGAACTTGTAAATGGATTGTGTGTCTGACATTGGATTTTATTCTATGTTGATTGATTTCTGTTAAATATATATCTGTTTGGCGGCGGAGAATTTATTCTCTTGCTTAACGCCCTTCTCTGAGACGTACGAGCTTAGAGGTTATATATTGATAGATATCAATCGCATGGCATGAATTGGCTATGTGGCACGCTGAGTTGCATGGATCAAGGCTTCTGTTGAAAAGCAAAGTCTTGTGGTTGATGATCAAAGCACGGCCTTTGTGGCATAGCTTTGTGTATAACGTGAATTCGCGAGCCTCACACCTCGGTATGAGTTAAAAAGGGATAAGGACTGCAGGGAGAGCACGACGTTTCTTTCTAGCTTTGGTGGTGTCAGTGACTTACCAGCCCTGACATTTATATACTTTTCACCTATGTGGTTGTTGGATGAGGCGCCTCGATTTTAGGTCTGTAAGGACCGGGAAACGTGTGTTCAGGCATAATTAATCCTCAAACGTAAGAGAGGACCGACCCTGAAGCATCCAGGGGTTACCCAAAGTGTGTAGTCCCGAGGCATTTGCTAGAGTGTCTCGAAGCGGTGAGGAGCTTGCCCCTTGCCTCGACTCATGACGGAAATCCAATTTCCAATACGTGTATTTCGGCTTTATTTGTAGAGCCTAGTATGGCGACATAGTGGTATGGGACACTTATGCCGTCTATGATTTATATTTATGATTGAAATTTTTTGACACTATACACCTATTATAGTATCAAATGATTTGTTTTAAACGTACCAAGCATGTTTGTCTGTTATAAGGTAAAACCCTATCCTCCGGCTTGCGTTGCATTGTGTGATGGGACCTGGGTCTTATAATAGCTTCATTTTTCGAAAAAGCATTGCGCTGTTTATTCAATGCACTGGTATTCTTGGGAGGAAGCCCGTTCCGTGTTATACGGCGTGGTCCCTTGAATTACTCTCTTTTAAAGTAAAGTTTTAAATAACTGTTTTAGTTCTCACACCAGTCACATGACTGACCTGGAGTTTATTGTTTTAACCTAAACTCCGGGTGCCCCTATTTTCGACACGGGCAGCTAGTAGTTTTGGTTTTGCAGATTTATATTCATAGGGTCCTGATTTACAGCTGGAACGATGCTCGGAAAGCTCTGTATCCGTGTATCACTTCTGGTTGTGTTTTGTATATTTTTCCGCTGCTATGTAATTTATTGTAATCTCTGATATTTGTTGTTTGTAATTTATTCGTTTATACTCTGTATATTCTTGTATTCTGATGGTATTGTTGTAATAACAATGAAATGTTCTTCCGTCTGCGTTCTGATTTGTCTTGTCCTCACAGTAATTCATTCTTTCTCATCTCTTCGGAGACCGGGGAAGTTCGGGTCGCTTCATTTGGTATCAGAGCTTTGGTTTACAGAGCTCAAGAACAAGACACATTAGAACCTTACAAAAGGATTCATCAGAAATTGGATTAACAATATCCAATTAGAATGACTCGTTAGAGATGGGATCAGTAGTATCCTAGAACGAGTGTGAAGAGTATATTTTTCAAATGAAAACAATTTTGTTTTGAAAATTTAAATCGTTTTATACGTGTTTGATTATTTATTTATTTTGAATTTGGACAATCCATTATATAAAGGTTTTGCATATACGCGTCATGAACGTATATTCGAAGTTTTAATATACTGGATAGATATAGAATCACACTCTAGTTGCACGGACCTGATTCTGATGATTGACGCGTCATCATCAGTGATTATTTTCGTGTTTCGAAGGTGTGCTTTCTATATATTTCCATAGACTGGTGTGAGAACCAAAACAAATATAGTTAGAATACATTGTTGTGAATTGGCATCAAAAACATGATTTTTGACTATATATCAAATTTATGAATTTGAAACGTTAATCCACTAATTGATTGATGTTTGTGTTGATTGTTTATTTGTTTGATAATTTTTGAACCATTATGCCTAATTGAACCAAATATTGAATTGTATTGAAAATTAGTCGCATTTGCTTGCATATAGATATACTTACATTGAACAGGTCATAGCAAGGAGGCTAGAGCAGAGAATAAAATTTGTTTGCCCGACAAATAGGTACATGTTTACTATATAATTTACTGTTTTGTTTGGGTGATGATGATTTTATGAGCCGATTGGCCTTTTCTTTTTCTTTTTGAGACCAGAAGGCCTATATGGCAATTTCGGGATTTTCCCGTGGCTCCCGGTGCAAGGGAGGTTATGGCGAAATTTTTCGAAAATTTAGGGTGTTAGCCAAATTTTTGAAGAATTTGAAAATTCTCAGAAACTGAAAAGTTGGAGAATGGAAGCCAGATCGAACGTAGAGCTGATTAATCAAACCACTTTCGGCTTTGTTCCTTTTCGGGGACGAAAAGTTTTAAGTGGGGGAGATTGTAATAACCCGGAAATTCTGAACCAGTTTAAATTTTTTATTTTGGCAATTTTAGCGAATTTTGAATATTTAAAATAGATTATTTTAAATAAAATTGACGAGAAATTTATTTTGAATATAATTCGAACGTATATATTATATACGTCGTCGTTAGAATATATATAATTATATATAATTATAAAAGGAATTGAAAATGGCGCGGTAGTTCGATAATTCGATTTCAAACTTCAATTGAATGTACCTGGTGCAAAACAATCCGGATTTTAGCGAAACTAAAAATATTAGGATCTAATTGATAATATCTTTCCAACGAATCTGAAAAATCAAAATTTCATAGCGGGAATCAAAAGATATGTCCAGTTGAAAATTCTGAATAGTCGCTATGGAATTCAGGCCCATAAAAATAGGAATTTTGCAAATGACCTCGGATTTCGACGAAACCACTTTTGTTGGATCCGTGATGTCAAATAATTGCTAGATTTCAAATTTCATATTTTTTCGAATCAATATGTGAGCGTGGCAAAGTAAGACGCGTTTGACCAGTTTCGGTTGATTTTAATCGACTGGAAAATGACCTTTTTTCCAACGGTCTCAGAATTCGACGAAACTAGTTTTGTTAGGACCGTATCGTCAATACGAAGCTAGAAAATATTTTTCTGGGATTTATAGAGTTAGTATATGACCCCAGTAAATTGAAATACGCATTCAAATTCAATATATAGAGTTATATGTTGATTTTGACGAAAACGGATCGAAATGATCGAATCAGCCTACGTGGCATATCCCATTGTGTTCGGAATGGGGGTAATTAGCCATGGACGATAGGCGGTGGGTTCGGTTTCGAGGTCGAATAAAAAAGTTAACTTTTTGAAATTTAAAATAAAATAAAATAAAATAAATAAAATCTCCCTTCATCTCTTTACCTCAGGCCCCCCCGTTCATTTTGAAAAGTCAAAATAAAAAAAAATAAAAAAAAGGGAAAGGAGCGACGGGGGAGGGGGGGGGGAAGAACCGCCGCCGCCACTTCGACGACCCCCCCCCAAAGCTGCCGCGCCTGGCGCGAGACCCCCCCTCTGATCAACCCTTCCCTCTCCGTCTCCTCCTTCCTCGTGGAGCCACCGCGACCCAAAACCCCTCACAGCCAAACCCATTTAAACCCCATCGCCACAACCCCAAAGCCTGCTGCCGACGCCCAGAGTCCCACCGCCCCCTCCAGCCTCCGACTTCTTCCACCTCAAGCGCAGATACAGCCCCTCCCCCTTCGACAAATAAGCTTGAACCAAGGTGAGTTCTATTAATTTTTAAGTTATAAAAACTGATTTTGTTTAATTATAAGAACTGGTTTTATTTATTTTATTTATAAAAACTATGATTTTTAGTTTATAGAAATTTTTAGAACCGGAAAAAAAAATTTGATTTTTTTTTCATTTAAAAGACGATATTTTTATAGGAAGACGAGAGTTTTACCATAGAAAAGTTCATAGCTTTACAATTAAAAAGATTAGATTTTTAACATTAAAAAGATTAGATTTTTGACATTAAAAAGATTAGATTTTTGAAATTTGAAAAGGCGAAGTCTTTATATTTGAAAAGGCGAAGTCTTTATATTTGAAAGGGCGAAGTCTTTATACAAAGAATGGCGTGATAAAAATATAATCTTTATTATATGAACACCGTTGAATAAAAATAGAATTTTTAACATATAGCGTGATTATAAAAATGGGATTTTTATATATTGAATAACGAAGAAAAAATTCGATTTTTATATATTGAATAACGAAGAAAAAATTCGATTTTTATATATTGAATAACGAAGTAAAAATTCGATTTTTACATATTGAATAACGAAGTAAAAATTCGATTTTTACATTGAATAACGAAGTAAAAGTTCGATTTTTATATATTGAATAACGAAGTAAAAATTCTATTTTTATATATTGAATAAGGAAGTAAAAGTTCGATTTTTATATATTGAATAGCGAAGGAAAAATTTGTTTTTTATACATTGAATAGCGAAATAAAAATGTGATTTTTGCATATGTAGAGGATACGGGCAACGAAGGTGACAAAAAGGCGAGAACGATGAAGATTTCTATCAATGAAGTGTCGTGGAATTGGGATAGCTATTAGTGAGAATTTCTCACTCTTTAATTTCTTTTTCTAGTTATATATATATATATATACTAGGATGCAGACGGTGTTTAGTAGCACCCGACACCATCATCCACAGACCATGGACTTGTTTGTTTGGTTGTGTAGTTGGATAGATTATTTGGTTTGAATTGAATTGTTTGGTGAAATGGAATGGATTTGATTGATGTGTGAATGGCGTGGGCCTTCACTAGACCGGGGATAAGGCTAAGCCTCGTCCCGTTTCTAGTATCGTGCCGTTATGCCGCCGAAATTTTCTAAAATAAGTTAGAAAAATAAAAATATCATTTTTATTTTGTAAATGAACTGAATAAAAATTCATGTGTTAAAATAAAACATTTTATCGTTAAAAATGTAATTTTTAACGTGAAGTGAATAAATAAATATTCATTTACAAACCGGACGGTTTGTTTATGTACACCTATTTGAAGGACATTGATTGGGACGATAAATTTTACACATCGCCCAACTGCACAAATAAAATCTGTGTTTGCTTGTTTGAAACCCCACACGGGTATTGGGATAATATATGATATACACTAATCCCAATAATTAGTTGTATGTCGATCGATTGATTGACAGGCTGTTATAAGCGTTAGATATCTATATTTGATGCTTATACAGTGTAGTGCACTTTGGATGATGGTTGATTATTTATCGTTGCTATTTTATACATGTGTGTATGGAATCCATATAATTAACTTTATATGGTAATTGATTGGGCCTCATTCCAATTTAGAAGATAAAGAATATTATTATAAAATAAAGGTTCATGTGTTGACCGTACTCATCCGTTGAGATTAGTCATGTGTTGAACGAAATATTTTAACAATAAAATTTACATCTTTATCATTATAAAATAAAGGTTCATGTGTTGACCGTACTCATCCGTTGAGATTAGTCATGTGTTGAACGAAATATTTAGATTCACGTATTGAATAGGATAAATATTCATTTGTTGAATAGAATAACGGAATTATTGAAATATATAAAGCCGTATTGATTAGAGATGCGCTATTTTGACGCGAACGATATTTATATCGATTATACTCGTTTTTAAATTTGAATTGAACTGAATAGAAAACGAATCGAATTTGAATTGAATAGAAAACGAATCGAATTTGAATTGAATAGAAAACGAATCGAATTTGAATTGAATAGAAAACGAATCGAATTTGAATTGAATAGAAAACGAATCGAATTTGAATTGAATAGAAAACGAATCGAATTTTAATTGAATAGAAAACCAATTTGAATTGAATTGAATATAAAACCAATTTGAATTGAATCGAATAGAAAACCAATTTTAATTGAATCGAATAGAAATCCAATTTGAATTGAATAGAAAACCAATTTGAATTGAATTGAATATAAAACCAATTCGAATTGAATTGAAAACGAATTCGAATTGAATTGAAAACGAATTCGAATTGAATTGAAAACGAATTTAAATTGAATTGAAAACGAATTGAAATGAATTCAAATTGAATTGAAATTTGAATTGAATAGAAATGAATTTTAAAACGAATTTATAAGGAAAAATTCAATTTTGATTTGAATTGAAATGGAAGTTGAAATTGTATTTGAAACGAATTTAAAATTATTTATAAAATTTGTTTTAAATAGAAATCGACGAAATATATATTATATATATTATATATATAATATAATGGCCTGAATAGAACGCGCCGCGCCGCGGCAGTTCGTGAATTTCGACCATTGATTTCGAACGGACATTACGGGAGATCCGACCGTCGGATTCTCCTAAAACCAGAACCGTTGGGTTCGTATCGAAAAGAGCTTTCTAACGAATATTAGAAATTTGAAATCTAACGGTTGGATTTGGAGATACATCCAAATCAAATTCGGAAAAGGTCGCTGTAAGTGCAGTTCGATGACCGTTGATGGAAATCGACTGTACGGGCCTTGATAAAATTATTAAAAATAGTAATAATTTGTGTAAAATCATAAGAAATGATTTGGGAAAAATCAGGATGAAAAACTCCATATTTGAAAAGATAAAAATAGATTTTTATCGAAATGAACTAGTTTTGAACTAATATTAAAACCCATTTATTTTTAAATAAATAAATTGGATTTGAGATGGGTTTTAAATAAAATTGATTTGTGGGTTTATCGTGAACAGTGTTTTAAATAACACTTGTTCTTTTACCCGATAATAAATAGAATGTGATTTGGGTTTATCGAGAACTGTGTTTTTAATGACATTAGTTCTTTATCCCAGTAAAAGGAGTTTTAATGAATCTGCAATTAGATTGTAATGTGAATTGATAATCTAAATTATCAAATTTAGAAATTGGGCGAGAATGGAGTATCACCAGTTTTGCTCCAAAATGATAGTCAAACCTTTAATTAGATTTGAACGTGAAATGGTAATTAATTTTACCGATAACACCGTGGTGTTAGATATAGAGTATTACCAGTTTTGCTTCATGGGATGAATAGGTTGGGATTGGGAAATAAAATAAATAATTACTCCGGTGTGGTTCGCTAATCTCGACTAGTTTGGAAAACCATAATTTGGTTTGAAATGACATCCAAAGGAAGATTAAAGGATAAATTTTAAAGAATTTATCTTGGATAAAATGAATGGGAACCTTTCCCTAAGAAAATGAAATTTGCGGTTAGTGGCTGCTGAATTGGAATGAGGCGTATGTTGTGTTTGTGTAACATTTGTTTTTAATATACGCGAGTTGTTCGGAAAGGCCGGGTTTATACCCATTCTGAATAACCGATTCGACGATAAGTCGAAGATGATGACGGTGGTCGAAGACCGGAAGTCTTCACATCGTTTGGATAATTACTGACGATCCTGATTGGGCTGTACACCCAAGAGGATGGAAATAGTTGGTGGTCGTCCAGACGTACTTGGAGATCGATGGATATGCGAGGAAAGTGCCTCCGGTTTCGTTCAGACCCAGAACGAACTTGTAAATGGATTGTGTGTCTGACATTGGATTTTATTCTGTATTGATTGATTTCTGTTAAATATATATCTGTTTGGCGGCGGAGAATTTATTCTCTTGCTTAACGCCCTTCTCTGAGACGTACGAGCTTAGAGGTTATATATCGATAGATATCAATCGCATGGCATGAATTGCCTGTGTGGCACGCTGAGTTGCATGGATCAAGGCTTCTGTTGAAAAGCAAAGTCTTGTGGTTGATGATCAAAGCACGGCCTTTGTGGCATAGCTTTGTGTATAACGTGAATTCGCGGGCCTCACACCTCGGTATGAGTTAAAAACGGGATAAGGACTGCAGGGAGAGCACGACGTTTCTTTCTAGCTTTGGTGGTGTCAGTGACTTACCAGCCCTGACATTTATATACTTTTCACCTATGTGGTTGTTGGATGAGGCGCCTCGATTTTAGGTCTGTAAGGACCGGGAAACGTGTGTTCAGACATAATTAATCCTCAAACGTAAGAGAGGACCGGCCCTGAAGCATCCAGGGGTTACCCAGAGTGTGTAGTCCCGAGGCATTTGCTAGAGTGTCTCGAAGCGGAGAGGAGCTTGCCCCTTGCCTCGACTCATGACGGAAATCCAATTTCCAATACGTGTATTTCGGCTTTATTTGTAGAGCCTAGTATGGCGACATAGTGGTATGGGACACTTATGCCGTCTATGATTTATATTTATGATTGAAATTGTTTTGACACTATACACTTATTATAGTATCAAATGATTTATTTTAAACGTACCAAGCATGTTTGGCTGTTATAAGGTAAAACCCTATCCTCCGGCTTGCGTTGCATTGTGTGATGGGACCTAGGTCTTATAATAGCTTCATTTTTCGAAAAAGCATTGCGTTGTTTATTCCATGCACTGGTATTCTTGGGAGGAAACCCGTTCCGTGTTATACGGCGTGGTCCCTAGAATTACTCTCTTTTAAAGTAAAGTTTTAAATAACTGTTTTAGTTCTCACACCAGTCACATGACTGACCTAGAGTTTATTGTTTTAACCTAAACTCTGGGTGCCCTTATTTTCGACACGGGCAGCTAGTAGTTTTGGTTTTGCAGATTTATATTCACAGGGTCCTGATTTACAGCTGGAACGATGCTCGGAAAGCTCTGTATCCGTGTATCACTTCTGGTTGTGTTTTGTATATTTTTCCGCTGCTATGTAATTTATTGTAATCTCTGATATTTGTTGTATGTAATTTATTCATTTATACTGTATATTCTTGTATTCTGATGGTATTGTTGTAATAACAATGAAATGTTCTTCCGTCTGCATTCTGATTTGTCTTGTCCTCACAGTAATTCATTCTTTCTCATCTCTTCGGAGACCGGGGAAGTTCGGGTCGCTTCAATTTTTACTTGCCAGGATCCATATTTTTTATCAAATTTAGAACACCAATAATTATCTTGTATTTATTAATTAGAATGTCTTTATCGGGTATATAGTAACCATCTTCATTTGTATTATCATTTAGCCTAGTATAGTCCATTGCCATTCTAGGTTTTTCGCTCAGACTCTTTTTTTACAATAAATGCTATTGTTCTATGTCTTGAATCTGTTTTTCTTATTATCCCTAATTTATTTAGTATATGCAAAAAAATTATAAAAAAAGAAAAAAAATTCTTTAAAATGAAAACTTATTCTTAGGTAAATTGATTGCGAAATGTTTCTATAGAGTGTCCAATATCCGTTTTACATCTTCTATACGAAAATATTCAATTCTCATAAGATCCTCCTGACTGTTACTCAAAAGGTCCAATAATGTATGCATATTTTGAATTCGTCTATCATCCAATTGTCATATCTGGATGATCTAGATTTTATTGTTATATTTGAGCTGATTATATCAAGTTTACAATAAATTGAATCTTTTTCCTAATATTTTAAGGGTTTATCTCCTATTATTTCTATTTTTTCTAACTTACTAATTATTTGGTCAATGTCATCAGTGCTTAGTAAAACTCTGCTTAACTTGTTTAGATTTATTAATTCTAAAGTAAATTCTGTTTTTTCATATTCGTCATATTCATTTAGTTCAAAATTATCTTCATCCTCAAAATTATCTTCGTATTCTTCTTTATCTAATTTTGCAAGATCTTCCTGTAGTTCTTGCAGTATTTTTTGTTTTTTTACTTTGTCCTGGTGTGTTGCAAGTAACAATGTTTTTCTTTTTCTTTCTGCCTACCACTTTTCTTAAGCGTATACTCTGATAAAATTGGCGTTAATGTAGTTTTTTAGATATTTGTAAATAATCTTTATTAAAAGAAAATTGTCCATTATCATTTAATAAAAACTCAAATCCAATTATCAAACTTATATTTCCTTAGTTTAATTCTGTTATCCATAATTGTTTTAAGGGGTATTGTTGAGACCAATCATTACAGATGGTACTAGATCTTATCTGAACGTTTTTTTATAATGTCTCTTACACTGGTTGTTTTTCCATCAAATTGTATGCGTTGTTTTGGTTATTCCGCTTTAGAGACTAAATAATGTGGTATTAATCTTGAACATATTGTGGAGCTTGTAGCGCCTGTATCTATAAACGCTAATAATTGTATTCCTATTCCTTTTATATTTAGCAAGGTTAGAACTCTTAGTTCTCTTAGATTTCCAATATTACATATTAAGGGCATATTAATTGGTTTATTTAGTTTATTTAGATTATTTTCAATGAACTCCTTTAGGTTTTCAGTATTACATATTAGTGGTATATCCAAATTATTTATACTATTATCAGTGATAGATAAAAAATTGCTTGGAGTAATTATTTCTTTTCCTTTTCTTGTTTATTCTATTTTTTGTAAGTTTGTTTTGACTTAGTCTGATTCTAGTTCGAAATTATTAATTCTTTCTTCTAGAATTTTTGTTCTTTCTTTATTGATTTTTTTTGTCTATAAATTGTATTTTCTTTTCATTTGGTATACTTAGTTTAAAATGTTTTTCTACATAGATATAACATATTTCTATGGTGCATATTTTACATTTAAATCATTTATCAAATGTAGGGTACCAAGGACAAAAATAGCATTTTGTAGTATCAGTTCCCATTTTATATATAAATTTATGTTCGCAACCATCTCTTTTTACTAAGTTTAGTAATTGACTGAAATAATCTAATTGGTTTGTTTGATTTATTTTTTAATTCTTTCAATAGGGAATAGTTAGAATCAGAAGGTATCTCTTGATCTTCTAGTCCTTCTAGAGATATTATAGAATGTATTGTAGATGTTTTTGAAACATCTAAAGTTATTTCTACTAAGTCTTATTTGTATGAATCAACTAAATTTGATTCTTCAGTGAGTAAATTATGTCTTTTGAAACAAGCATAAGAAAGATGTCCTTTTTCGCTACGTACAAAACATGTAATTGTATTTGTATATGTTTTTCTAGGATTGTATTTTCTAACATGTTTTGTTTTCTTAGATATGGTTTCTTAGCCATTGATTTTCTTAGATAGTATTTCTTTGTATATTATTTCTTTGGTTTAGGTTTTCTAACAATAGAATTTTAGATCCATATTGTTAGGGTGTATATATTTGTGAACAAAATCCATAATTATTTTGTTTTAATTCTCTTTGTATTTGGATGTATGTACATTTTTTCTTTAGTTCAGAAATAATATGGTTATTCTAATTCCTGTGCTATCATATGTTTTAGGAACCCTAGGATACATTTCATTCCATGACTTGTGTATTTCTTTACCTAAGTCTCCTGGTAATTTGGAAAATAGTACGTCTCCTATTTCTTTAGAATAATAGTTCCCAGAGGTTGTTGCATAATATAGAAATTCATTTAAGAATATTATTATGTGTTTCCAATCTAGTAACTGTATTTTTTCTAAATCTCTCATAGGTTCTTCTTGTCTAAAAGTTAATCCTATGTTTACTTCTCTTCCCGTTATCATTCTATGTATTTAATATACAAAATTATATGTATTCCCACCTTGGGCTACCAAGGAAGCTACTTCATTTGGAAAAATTGATTTTTATGCTTCCCACATTCCTTTAGCAACATCACATAAATAATTTTCTGCAATTCTTACCATTTCTTCTCTTGAACTTATATTTGGGTGTTTAGAAGAATATTCTCTAGCTATTGCAACAATCCATTATTCTAGGTAGGTATCTAATAGTTGTAGGTGACATTCAGTAACATTAAGTATTACATAATTTATTTTAAAAAGGTTATTTCTATTGTTAGTCCTTTTCCAGTTGTCCTTAAATTTTTATTTTCATTTGTTTAGGGGTTTACATTTGTTTTGGGAGGATGTCCTAGCATATAAGTCTTTTGTTGTTGTGGTCTTTGAGGATAAGTTACAGTACTAGTACTTTCTCCTTAGGCCTCCATTAAGTCCATTTGTTCTATATATACACTTATTAATTCATCAAGAAGTTGATTACTATTTATTTTTATTTTTGTTGTTTCATTATTTTGATTAGTTACTATTTCATTAGAATCTTCTAGGAAAGTTTCTAATGTAGGTATAGTTTTGACTCTTATATTATTTCCATCATCAGTGTATATAAAGGTATTACTGTCTATTTGTTTGTTTTGCCTAAGTTGATGTTCTAATTGAACATCTCATAAGGTTCTAGTACTATTCCAAGTTCTTTTGGATATATTATCTTGTCCATTTATAAATTTCTTTTTAGTTAGTTCTGAATTAGACTCGTCATCAGTATCTATTTCTTGTTGGTTAGATGGTCCATAGACTATAAATCTTAAAGATATAGATCCATTAGATTTGTATATGTTACTACATCAGTTGGTTTTAAGGTTTTATTCTCATTTGGATTCTGTATTGTCCATTCATGTCCCTCTAGGATTGAGGAATCTATTTCCATCGGCCTTAAAAAAGTTTCCCATTGAAGTTAATATTTTTATTACTTCATCAAGTTTTATTTTAATTTTAGGTGTGTATTTTTTCATTCATTTTCCTAAAAATGTTATATCTAATAATATATTTTTGTTGTTAAAATTTTCAAATCCTTTTGTTTATATAACTAATTTTATATGTTTATAGAAATATGCTAATGTCATTGTACAGTTTGGGGACACATAAACAATTCATGTATTGTTATTCATGTCTACTTCTATTGTTCTGAAAATTCCTTTTTCCAATTCTTTATGTTTATCATCTACTAGGACTATTAATAATTTAGCTCCTATTTTCTATCTTACTAATCCTCTAGCTCCAATTACTATTAATCCTAAATGGACTAATTTGAATTTTAAATTGTTTAATTGTTTATGATCACATTAAATTTATTGTTTGTTGACTTCCATCACCAATTGATAATATTTCTTCTCTATGGTGTCTGTATAATCTAGTATTTATGTTAAATACTCTTGTTCTATATAATTCTCTAGGATTTAAAGTATTTGGGTGATTATTTGAAAATAATTCTAAATCACTATCTACGTTTATGATTTCTTCTAATTGGGATTGTGAGTTAATAGATCTTCTTAGCATACTGTATATCCATGTGTTCGAGGATAGACTAATACTTTCTATAGGTCTATCACTAATTGTGATGGTTCTAGATGTCCCTGTAAATGGTCTTATATTCATTATATATTGTCTGATTTCTCGAAAGTTAGGAAACTTTTTTTTTTGAATTTGTTCGGGAGGGAAACCGACTGAAGTGTATTATATATTGTTTGATATCATTACCTTTTTCTTGTGTTGTCATACTTAATTTTGTAATTTGTCTTTCTATAATGTCTAATCTATCATGTATATGGGTTATCATTGCTACAATGGTATTACACATTAAGCATAGTGTATTGTCTGATTTACTTGTAAAATTATCTCTACTATATATATATATATATATATATATATATCAAGAGCACCCCACACATTGCAACACGCCTTTAGCCTTCTGATTTCCACCACACATTGCTCATTCTCTCTTTTACCACTAACTCTCTTTCTCTTCCCACTAACTTATTTAATTGTAAATGAGTGGTTATAATTTCGGTGCAAATGAGGTGCTAGAAAATTGGGATGCCATAGAGCATGTATCTTATATATATATATATATATATATATAGAGAGAGAGAGAGAGAGAGAGATAGGATTAGGAGCACCCCAAATAGTGCAACACCCCTTTAGCCCCCTGATTTCCACCACACATTCCCGTTTCTCTCTCTTCCCACTAACTCTCTCTCCCCCACTAACTTAAATATAAATGGGTGGTCTAGGATGAGGGGCATTTGGGGGGCTATAAATTTGAGATGCCATAGAACCTCCCTCATATATATATATATATATATATATATATATATATATATATATATGAGCGCTCCGGGGAACCCTTGTTTTGCAGCATCCCTAACCTACTATGAGCTACATTAATCCAAATCCAACAAGATTTTGTGGATGTTCAGTTCATATATATATTATTATATATCCAAAATTTAAGCTCATTCCAATATTCGTAACAATATTAAAATTTTAGCTCAATTATTCACTGCTTAGACATTTATTCGAACCATTAAATTTAAACATCAAATATGAGACGACCCCAAACCCCGTACAGATGGTGGCAAGGGTAATCCTTGGAATATAACACATAAACAGATAACAGCAGGACAGAATTAAATAAATACACCAGATAATGCACAATAGAATATACTGGATAAACATAATCATCAGAGTTACACAGTATACAGGATCATACTTAGTACAAATACAGTTCAGCTATACATAAATGTCTACACCGGAAAACACACAAAATATGTACAATAGGAGCTGAACAACATAAAATAGATAAATGATAGAATCCATCTTCAGCTCCAGCTATCCGGATAAAGCCAGCTAAAACCTGAATACAAGGCTGCCCGTGTAGAAAAAGGGGCACCCGAGTTTGAAAGCGAAACAAACTACGAGTCAGTCATGGGACTGAGAAATCTACTTAACACAATTAAAATATGGCTAATCATAGGACCACGCCACTTTCGTGGAACGGGTTTACTCCATTGGATCGCCAGTGCTTTAAAACAAATAATTCTTTGAAACATCGCAATGCTTTTTATAAAAATGAAGCCCTTATAAGACTCAGTTCCCATCACACAATGCAACGCAAACCGGAGGATAGAGTTTTACCTTATAATGGCCAAAATATGATTGATACGAATAAAACAAAGGCATTTGATATTATTACTAGTGTTTACATGTTTCAAAACAATTTTGAATCATAACTATCAATCCTAGACGGCATGGGTACCATATATCATGTCGCCATATATATATACAATCAAAACCGCATAGTCACGTATTTGGAAATTGGATTTCCGTCATGAACCAAGGCAAAAGATAGTCCTTACCGAATTCGAGACGCTCTAGCCCGCCCCTCAGGATTAGAACGCATCGACCCTTGGAGCGACTGGACCGGTCCACCGATGTGGATTAAAATTCCTAAGCACTACGTTTCCCCGCCCTATGGGGCGTAAATGAGCCAACGAATGACTCCATCGGTCCCGGATCGACCGATATATCCGAGGCGCCTCGTTATCCATCATCCACATAAGTAAAATGTCAGGCCGTGTAAAAACACAGACACAACTCCTAGCTAGAAAGAAACGCATGCCCTCCCTGAGGTCCTTCTCCCATTTCTAGTTCATACCGGGGTGTGAGGCTCGCGAATTCATGTTATACACAAAGCTATGCCATACAGGCGGTGCTTTGATCATCACCACAAGACTTTGCTTTTCAACAGAAGCCCTGATCATTTGCTACTTAGGCATGCCACACTAGCAATTCATGCCATGCGAATGATATCCATCGATATACAACCTCTGAGCTCGTGCGTTTCAGAGAAGGGCGTTAAGCAAAAGAATAAATTCTCCGCCGCCAAACAGATGTATATTTAATAGAGATCAATCAACACAGAATAAAATCCAATGTCAGACACACAGTCCATTTACAAGTCCGTTCTAGGTCTGAACGAAACCGGAGGCACTATATACCTCACAAACCCATCGATCTCCACGTACGTCTGGACGATCACCACTCATTATCCATATTTCTGGATGCCTCCCAATCAGGACATCAGTTACCATCTAAACGAGGTGAAGATTTCCGGTCTTCAACCACCGTCTTCATCTTCAATTTCTTATCGTCGATTCAGTTATGTAGAATGGGATAAACCCGGTCTTTCTGAACAACTCGTGTATATGATAAACAAGTGCAACACAAATACACATACGCATCATTTCAATTCATTAGTCACTAACCGTCAATCAGTAAGAGAACGATTTCCCAAATATTAACCCCGAAGGCCGAAACCAACATCAGATCAAAATCCAGGAAACCATTTGACTTAGCCAACCTTCAGTTAGTTTCTAAATTTCACATCCATATCGTTTATAATATTTTATAACGATTTATCACTATTTTTATTTATTTTAAAATAGCCAATTTATTCAAAACGACGCTTCGGGCCAAAACGCGGCCGTGGCGCTGTTTTTCTTCAGATTTGATTTACACATATCTGAAAATCTAACCATTGGATCTTCACAAAATTTACATCATTAGAAAGATCTTTTCAAAACGAATCCAAAGGTTCCAGTTTCGGGAAAATCCGACGGTCGGATCTCCCGGTATAATCGTTTGAAGTTTCGATTTCAAAATACGAACTGCAGCGTCGTTATTCGATTAAATATAATTATATATATATATAATCGATTATGGCGTTGTTTTTCTTCAGATTTGAATTAAACATTCCAGACAATCCAACCGTTGGATTTTTACAAAGTTGGTGCCGTTGGAAAGATGTTTCCAAAGCGAACCCAACGGTTGCGGTTTCGGGAAAATCCGATTGTCGGATCTCCCGCACTAATCGTTTGAAATCACGGTTTCAAAATACGTACTGCAGCTTCATTATTCGATATATTTCAGTTCTATTTATATATATATATATATATCGATTCTTCGATTTCAAAACTATATGAATTTCATACATTTGATAAAAATGACATTTTATCTAACTGTCTTCTATTTCAACACATCACTATTTTTAACAATTCATGTATATAATAAAAGTGTGATTTTTAATGTAAAACAATTTATTTCAAAACTCGACCATTTTATATAGTTAATATTGGTTATAAAAATAGGATTTTTATTATAAAACAATTTATTTCAAAACAAGATTATTTTATATAGTTCATATTGATGATAAAAATAGGATTTTTATTATAAAACAATTTCTTTCAAAATATGAATACCATTCAACACATGAATTTCAATTCAACGAATGAATTTCGATTCAACACATGAAGGTTTTCTATAGTTTATATATATAGATAAAAAGGTGATTTTTATATTTAAAAACACGAATACCCTTCACCACATGAATTCTATTCAATGAATGAATTTCAATTCAATACATGAAGGTTTCCTATAGTTTGTATATATAGATAAAAAGGTATTTTTATATTTAAAAACACGAATACCATTCAACACTTGAATTCCTATTCAACGAATGAATTTCAATTCAACACATGAAGGTTTACTATATTTTGTATATATAGAAAAAAGGTGATTTTTATATTTAAAACACGAATACCATTCAACACATGAATTTCTATTCAACGAATGAATTTCGATTCAACACATGAAGGTTTTCTATACAACGAATAAATATAGTTTCAACAAATGAAAATAATTCTAACACATGAATATTATTCAAAATTTCGGCAGCATAACGGCAGGGTAGTTAAAACCGGAACCGTCCCTAGTACGAATCCTCGCTCTACCTTAACGCCTCGCAGCTTTTGACAATGGGGAATCATGCATCTAGTTCGCACGCTGGCGGCATGTATATTTTTTTCATTTCCACAAACTAATCCTATGTGGTTTCAACCAAATATTTCTCAACCACAAATGAGTATTTTTCAACCACAATCAATCAATTTCAACCACAAAAAATTTCAATCAACCATTCGCTATCAATCAATTTTCTCACCAATCACAACCAATAAATATCGTCCATGGTTTGTGGACGAGGGGCGTATATATAAATATATATTTATATATAGCATTTCACTTCTATTTCAACACATATATAATTTTTACAATGCATATATAACTTATACATCGAACGTACAACTTATACAACGCTTATACAAGAGGTGTACAACACTTATATAACTCATACATCGACTATATAATTTATACATCGTCGTTTTCCATATTGTTTATAATTTAGAAATCTCACATTGGGTTCCACTCCACCAAAAATAGCAGAAGGCTCAGAAAAATATGCGTTCTCTTCTAGAATGTAGAAGACGTCCACACGGTCACGATGTTTCCTGTTTCATCGAATTTCGTCAAGAAATGAAAAGATATGATTTTTCAAAGTTTGCAATGGTTTAAAGGTGTTAAAACAGTTGAAATTAAACAAAGCCGTATACCTTTCAATATGGTTCAAAACTAGGGTTGATCTTTTCTCGAAATCCGCGCAACGATACGTCGATCGGCCTTCGCCACTCGAAAGGGCTTGGAAGCAGCTCCCCGTGCCAGGTTATCTCGCCCAGTTCGGTGGCCCCCACCACTCACGGTGGCGGCTGGAAGTCGATAACTTCCTGGGCTTGAAACTCGAGGTACGGCGAACGATAGGGGGTGGGGTTGCTATGGATTTGAAGAGGATTCGAAGCTCTCCAAAATCCCTAACTGGAGGTGGGGCTAATTCTTCTTGGATCGATCGGAAAATGAGGGGGAAGGTTGGAAGAGCGGCCGTCGTTCGTGGGGGGGGGGGGGGGGTTCCAGATAAAAGACGGGGAGAGAGAAAATGAAGGCCTAATCATATTATTTTTCAAAAATACCCTCTTTCACACACGAACACCAATCCAAACCCAATGTCTGTCGTCCCTAGCATTTTACCCCCATTCCGAACACAATGGGACATGTTTCGTAAGCCCATTCGACTGTTTCAGTCAGTTTTCATTCAAATTAAAATATAAAACATTCAATATTCGATTTGAACGTACATTTCAATTTACCAGGGCCACAAACTGATTCGAAATATTCCAGAAAAATAAATCTAGCTATGTTTTGACGATACGGTCCCAACAAAACTAGTTTCGTCGAATTATGAGACCGTTTGCAAAAAGGCCCATTTCTGGTCGATCCAATTTAACTGTAATTGACCAAAACACGTTTTCCTTTGCCATGCTCACATACTAGCTTCAAAAATTATGAAATTTGAAACCTAGCAATAACTTCACATCGCGGATCCAACAAAAGTGGTTTCGTCGAATTCCGAGGTCGTTTGCAAAATGGCCAATTTCACGGGCTATATAAATTCCATAGCGACCTTTCTGAAAATTCATTTGGCCATAACTTTTGATTTCCGCTATGAAACTTCGATTTTTCAGATTCGTTAGAAAGGTATTCACTAACAGATTTAAATATTTTTGGTTTCACTCAAATCCGTTTTGTTTTGCACCCGGTACAGTTAGTCCAAGTTTGAATTCAAATTTTGAAACTACCGCGCCATTTCAGGCCTTGTTTATAATTAGAATTAATTATATTCGTTTTCAAATGTCGACTCAAACTTACTTTTCAATGCTATTATTTAAAATATTCATTTTAAATATTTAAAATCCACTATTTTAGCCAATTTAAAAATTTTAAATTGGTTCAGATTTTCCGGGTCGTTACAATATCCCCCACTTAAAACTTTTCGTCCCCGAAAAGGAACAAAGTCGAAAGTGGTTTGATTAATCAACTCTACGTTCAATCTGGCTTCCATTCTCCAACTTTTCAGTTTTTGAGAATTTTCAAATTCTTCAAAAATTTGGCTAACACCCGGAATTTTCGAAAAATTTCGCCATAACCTCCTTTGTACGGGGAGAGGTTTGGAAATTTATTGGGCCGTATTAGGTACCCAATAAATCCTAATAAGCATACACATATTTATAGTGATATATTCTGGTGTTTACAGGGGAGCGTGTATAGATAATAACTCCAGAGAATAAATTCTCGTCACCCTATCAAGGCCTGAGGGAGTGTGTATTTTAATTGCTCCAGAGGATAAATCCTCGTCACCTCGTCCCGTGTGGGAAATAAATAGTCCATGTGCCGTATCTAATAACTAGAGAGACGTGATTATTGTCAACTCCAGACCCGTGTGGGGTTTTAATTAATCTGGCAATTTTATCATAACAATTTAAATAGTCCATATCAGTCATCAGTTCAAACTGTAAAATATAGTCATCGCCATACAAGCCTCTCGCTCGTATGGTAAATCTTCCACCTCGTCACACAAACTCCAAATGTTTATGTGGTATATGATGAAGTATGCCTATCTTCCAGAAGTATGCCATGTAGTGTAGTTCAAAATTAATTGTTATTATCCTATGGCGATGTTTATTATTACACGCAGAATAACCAGCACTCCGCATCCAACGACATTCACAGGAGTTGATATAATAATATTTCACATCCAACTCATTAAGGTTTACCTATTTGTCGGGCACGCAAATAAAATCTTTACTCAACAGCTATCCATTTACCTGTTCAAACATATATAATGCACTAGTATATATTTCTATCTATTTTCTAATCAGTTCAATGTGTAATTTAAATGAATAAATTCTACCATTATTCTCTTATTGATTAAATTAACTATCATTTTAATAATTCAATTAATCAAATCTACAATCACACAACACAAACAACAATCAAATTGTTTTTAACTTTTCAAAAATATACTAATCAATTTCTATACTCTTTTAAAATCATTCAGACTATAGAATCAAAAGTGCACATCCATTGAAAGAAAATAACAACAGAGTAGAGAACTAATTGGTAATGCAAAGTATGGTAAATGTACCTTGCACCGGAGTTAATCAGAGATATCTACTCGGCATCTAGGATAGGCTTTCTGAATGCTCTCCTCAGTTTCCCAAGTACAATCTCGCGGATCTCCACTCCATTGCACTTTGACTAAGTGAACCTTCTTGTTCCTCAGCTCTTTGGTTTCTTTGCCGATAATCTTGAGCGGCTCTCTTCTCACAGCTAATTCTGGGGTAATTTTAATATCCTGTTGAGCTGCTTCTTCCACGATCAAGTCTGGATCATGAACGTGCTTTCGAAGTTGAGATATGTGAAATACATCATGCACTCCAGGCAACCAATCTGGCAATTTAGCCCTATAAGCGAGAGTTCCGATCCGTTCCAGAATAGGAAACAGACCAATGAATTTGGGCGCCAACTTTCCAGTTTTACCGAACCGGATAACTCCTCTCATCGGCGATACTTTCAAATATACATAGTCGCCAACAGCAAATGATATATCCCTTCTTCTCCTATCGGCATAACTCTTTTGTCGGCTTTGAGCGGCCAATAATCGTTTCTTGATAAAATCGACTTTGTCGGCAGCTTCTCGGATCATATCAGGCCCTAACACAAGTCTATTACCGGGTTCGACCCAACAAGCAGGGGATCGGCACGGTCTACCATACAATGCTTCGAATGGCGACATTGTCAGGCTCGCTTGGTAGCTGTTGTTATATGAGAATTCAGCCAAATGTAGATGGTCTTCCCATGATCCACCGAAATCTAGAACACAAGCTCACAATAGATCTTCTAAAATACGATTCACCCTCTCAGTCTGACCATCTGTCTGAGGATGATAAGCGGTGCTTAGATTCAGCTTTGTTCCCACCTCTACTTGAAATGCCTCCCAGAATTTACTAGTAAATATTGTATCTCTATCACTGACTATACTAAGCGGCACTCCATGTAGTCTAACTATTTCCTTAAAATATATCTGCGCCAGACTCTGAGCAGTTCTGTTTGATCTGACAGGTATGAAATGGGCGGTCTTCGTGAAGCGATCTACGATCACCCAAATACTGTCATTCCCTTTTGTGGTTCTGGGCAAACCATCGATGAAGTCCATGGAAATATGTTCCCACTTCCAACCAGGAACGTCTAGCGGTTGTAACAATCCAGTCAGCTTCTGTTGGTCGCTTTTGACTAGTTGGCAAGTAGGGCATCGACTAACATATAAAGAAATGTCCCTCTTCATCGACTTCCACCAGAAAGTGCGTTTGATGTCATTACACATTTTGCTTACCCCCGGATGGATACTAAGTTTCGACTTATGGCATTCATCCAGCACTTCCTTTCGGAGCTCAGGAATGTTAGGAATACAAATTCGACCTTTCAGCCTTAGAATCCCCTCTTTATCAACTTGGAAACTCGAGGGTTCGCCCTTTTGAATTATCTCTCTGATCTTCTGAATGAAGTGATCATCCTTCTGAAGAGCAGATATTTTATCTATCAATGTAGTCATGATTATAAAACTGGCGATCATTTCATTCTTTCGGCTTAACGCATCGGCCATGACATTGGCTTTCCCTGGAGTGTGTAGAATCTCAAAATCGTATGCTGCCAGGAACTCCAGCCAACGTTGCTGCCTCAGATTCAAGTCTTTCTGAGTGAACAAATACTTCAGTGACTGATTGTCTGTATACAGCTCGAATTTCTCACCCAGAAGATAGTGTCTCCATATTTTCAAAGAGAATACGATAGCCAACAACTGAAGATCATGAGTTACATAGTTTTTCTCGTGCGGCTTCAGCTGACGGCTAGCATAAGCAATCACTTGACCTCTTTGCATTAACACTGCGCCAAGGCCCTCTCTAGAAGCATCTGTCCAGACTTTCAAATCCTGATTGCCATCGATGATTGTTAACACTGGAGCAGTTGTTAATCTTAACTTTAGCTCTTCAAAAGCCTCCTCACATTCTGAAGTCCATTAGAATTTTGAGTGCATCTTTGTAAGCTTCGTTAAGTGACCAGATATCTTCAAAAAGTTTTTAACGAACCTCCGGTAATAACTAGCCAATCCGAGAAAACTGCGGACTTCTGTAGGAGTACTGGGCTGTTTCCAATTTTGAATAATAGTGATTTTACTTGGATCCACAACAATTCCTTCTTTTGATACGACGTGGCCCAGAAATTTTACTTCATCTTTCCAGAATATACATTTGGATAGTTTGGCTTTTATAACATTCTTCCTCAGAATTTCCAGAACATGTTCCAAATGCTTTTCATGTTCGGCCTTTGATTTAGAGAAGATTAGAATATCGTCAATAAAAACCAGAACAAGCTTATTCAAAACTCCTCTGAACACTCTATTCATCAAATCGATGAAGTATGCTGGAGCGTTACATAAGCCGAACGGCATTACTAACCACTCATAGAATAAGTCGGGACCTTTGAATGCTGTCATTGGAACACACTCTTCGGCAATTCGAAGCTGATGGAAGCCTGTAGCTAGGTCCATCCTTGAAAATACTTGTGCTCCATTCAGACGATCCAATAAATCATCGATTCGCGGCAATGGATATTTGTTCTTTATCGTCTGCTTGTTCAAATCGCGACAATCCACACATAGTCGCAGAGTACCGTCTGATTTTGGGACAAACACCACTGCTGCTCCCCAATCAGAGAAACTAGGCCTGATCAGACCCTTCCATACAAGCTGCCGTGTTTGATTGTCTACTTCCTCTTTCTCTTTCAAGGACATTCTTCGAATATCGTGAACTACCGGCCTTGCATTCGGAATTAAAGCAATCTTGAAATCTATTTCTCTCTGCGGAGGTAAGTGAACAACTTCTTCAAACACATCCGCATAATTTTTGACGACAGGAATATCTTTCACTAGGTCGGGAATATTCTCTGTGACTTCAGGGATATTTTCTATTTGAGCTGGAGAAACATCCAAAGCCGCCCAGAAGTCCTTTCTATTTGAATTCGGGCCTTCACATGGTATGGTTATATAATTCCCTGATTGGGCCTTCGCCTTAACAACTCTCTCGGCGCATCTAACCTCTGCTTCATAATTGGTTAGCCAATCCAATCCCAGAATAAGATCGAATTCAGTAAAGTTCATGACGATAGAGATAATAGGGAATTTATAATAGGAAAAAGAGACAGGCACCCCACAAACCCAACTGAGATCGATGGAACCCCCAACTGGATTTTGGACAGTCATTGGTTCTTTGAGCTTCTTCAATTTCAAATCCAACTACTTGACTGCACTCTTTGCAATAAAGCTTCGTGACGCGCCTGTATCAAACAGTACTTTAACTGGAATGTTCTTGACATTGAGCGTGCCTTCTAAAACATCATACCTTTCCTGAGCAGACGAAGATGCAGGTACTTCTACCACTTCAATTACATGCGCTGCTTTGGATTCCTTAAATTGCCTACAATCCTTTTCAAGATGACCAGTCTGATGGCATTGACTGCATTTTCTATTCTCTAGGAACTTGTCCTTGGATTTAAATTTATCCTTTCTTCGTTTGTTCCAAGATTTACAACTTATCGCCAAATGTCCTTGCCTATTGCAACTTGAGCATGTGGCAGTCATTACCGGGTCCTTGTCAGATTTAGCCCTTTTTCTCTTGGCACTGAGCTTATTACTGACTTCTGACATCTTACTGGCCTCAGGAAGATCAGTTTCAGACTCAATTTTATTACTAGAGCTGACTTCCTCTTCGTCGCGCAACATGCCTTTCTTATGGAGATCTTCATACTGATAAGCCATATAAATCATTTCTGAAAAAGGAAGCTTTACATGCCCTATTACTTTATTCTGGTATTTCCTTTGAAGCCCGTTAATAAATCTCAGATTCTTTCTCTTCGTATTCTGAATTAGATGGGGAGCAAAGTGAGAAAGTTCGTTGAATTTCTTATGATATTCTGGAATGGTCATATCTCCTTGTATCAGATAAGAAAATTCATCACATAATCGCTCAGTCGCTTCGGGAGGAGTAAATCTTTGTAGGAAAATCACTTTGAATCTATCCCAGGTGATATCCCCTTCTGGATTATTCTCAATAACTGAATCCCACCAGAACAAAGCTTCATCTTTGAGTGCCCAGGAAGCCAGTAATCTTTTCTGGTCATCCCTCAGCTTTAAACCCTCAAAGATCTTTTCAGTAGAACGAATCCAAGCCTGGGTCTTCATAATAGATTCTTCACCTGAGAACGGTATTCCACCCATATTTCGATACTTGATTAATAGGGCCTCAATATCCGGTTCTGCATTCCTTTTGTTTCTGAGACTCATTTTCTAGTACTTCTGCAAATAGCAGATCAAGTGTCAGGTCACAGAAAAGATATTTTAAAACATAGAAACAAATACTAGAATGTAAATGTGTCTATCTAGGTGTTATTTCATTCTGCTACTCATACTAGGATATTACTGATCCTATCTGTAATGAGTTACTCGTCCTAGAACACTACTGGTTCTATTTCTGACGAGTTCGTTAATATGTTATATTCCAGAACTAAGCTTATCCAAAGCTCCGATACCAAATGAGACGACCCCAAACCCCGTACCGACGGTGGCAAGGGTAATACTTGGAATATAACACATAAGCAGATAACAGCAGGACAGAATTAAATAAATACACCAGATAATGCACAATAGAATATACTGGATAAACATAATCATCAGAGTTACACAGTATACAGGATCATACTTAGTACAAATACAGTTCAGCTATACATAAATGTCTGCAGTGGAAAACAAACAAAATATGTACAATAGGAGCTCCACAGCATAAAATAGATAAATGATAGAATCCATCTTCAGCTCCAGCTATCCGGATAAAGCCAGCTAAAACCTGAATACAATGCTGCCCGTGTAGAAAAAGGGGCACCCAAGTTTGAAAGTGAAACAAACTACGAGTCAGTCATGGGACTAGTATGAGAAGTCTACTTAATTAAAATATGGCTAATCACAGGACCACGCCACTTTCGTGGAACGGGTTTACTCCATTGGATCGCCAGTGCTTTAAAACAAATAATTCTTTGAAACATCGCAATGCTTTTTCTAAAAATGAAGCCCTTATAAGACTCAGTTCCCATCACACAATGCAACACAAACCGGAGGATAGAGTTTTACCTTATAATGGCCAAAATATGCTTGATACGAATAAAACAAAGGCATTTGATATTATTACTAGTGTTTACATGTTTCAAAACAATTTTGAATCATAACTATCAATCCTAGACGGCATGGGTACCATATATCATGTCGCCATATATATATACAATCAAAACAGCACATTCACGTATTTGGAAATTGGATTTCCGTCATGAACCAAGGCAAAAGATAGTCCTTACCGAATTCGAGACGCTCTAGCCCGCCCCTCAGGATCAGAACGCATCGACCCTTGGAGCGACCGGGCCGGTCCACCGATGTGGATTAAAATTCCTGAGCACTACGTTTCCCCACCCTATGGGGCGTAAATGAGCCAACGAATGACTCCATCGGTCCCGGATCGACCGATATATCCAAGGCGCCTTGCTATCCATCATCCACATAAGTAAAATTTCAGGCCGTATAAAAACACCGACACAAATCCTAGCTAGAAAGAAACGCATGCCCTCCCTGAGGTCCTTCTCCCGTTTCTGCTTCATACCGGGGTGTGAGGCTCGCGAATTCACGTTATACACAAAGCTATGCCACACAGGCGGTGCTTTGATCATCACCACAAGACTTTGCTTTTCAACAGAAGCTCTGATCATTTGCCACTTAGGCATGCCACACTAGCAATTCATGCCATGCGACTGATATCCATCGATATACAACCTCTGAGCTCGTGCGTTTCAGTGAAGGGCGTTAAGCAAAAGAATAAATTCTCCGCCGCCAAACAGATGTATATTTAATAGAGATCAATCAACACAGAATAAAATCCAATGTCAGACACACAGTCCATTTACAAGTCCGTTCTAGGTCTGAATGAAACCGGAGGCACTATATACCTCGCAAACCCATCGATCTCCACGTAGGTCTGGACGATCACCACTCATTATCCATATTTCGGGATGCCTCCCAATCAGGACATCAGTTACCATCCAAACGAGGTGAAGATTTCCGGTCTTCAACCACCGTCTTCATCTTCGATTTCTTATCGTCGATTCAGTTATTCAGAACGGGATAAACCCGGTCTTTCTGAACAACTCACGTATATGATAAACAGGTCCAACACAAATACACATACGCATCATTTCAATTCATTAGTCACTAACCATCAATCAGTAAGAGAACGATTTCCCAAATATTAACCCCTAAGGCCGAAACCAACATCAGATCAAAATCCAGGAAACCATTCGACTTAGCCAACCTTCAGTTAGTTTCTAAATTGCACATCCATATTGTTTATAATATTTTATAAAGATTTATTGCTATTTTTATTTGTTTTAAAATAGCCAATTTATTCAAAACGACGCTTCGGGCCATAACGCGGCCGTGGCACTGTTTTTCTTCAGATTTGATTTACACATATCTGAAAATCTAACCGTTGGATCTTCACAAAATTTACATCATTAGAAAGATCTTTTCAAAACGAATCCAACGGTTCCAGTTTTGGGAAAATCCGACGGTCGGATCTCCCGGTATAATCGTTTGAAGTCTCGATTTCAAAATACGAACTGCAGCGTCGTTATTCGATTAAATATAATTATATATATATATATATATAAATATAATCGATTCTGGTGCTGTTTTTCTTCAGATTTGAATTAAACATTCCAGACAATCCAACCGTTGGATTTTTACAAAGTTGGTGTCGTTGGAAAGATGTTTCCAAAGCGAACCCAACGGTTGCGGTTTCGGGAAAATCCGATGGTCGGATCTCCCGCACTAATCGTTTGAAATCACGGTTTCAAAATACGTACTACAGCTTCGTTATTCGATATATTTCAATTCTATATATATATATATATTCTTCGATTTCAAAACTATATGAATTTCATACATTTGATAAAAATGACATTTTATCTAACTGTCTTCTATTTCAACACATCACTATTTTTAACAATTCATGTATATAATAAAAGTGTGATTTTTAATGTAAAACAATTTATTTCAAAACTCGACTATTTTATATAGTTAATATAGGTGATAAAAATAGGATTTTTATTATAAAACAGTTTATTTCAAAATAAGATTATTTTATATAGTTCATATTGATGATAAAAATAGGATTTTTATTATAAAACAATTTCTTTCAAAATATGAATACCATTCAACACATGAATTTCAATTTAACGAATGAATTTCGATTCAACACATGAAGGTTTTCTATAGTTTATATATATAGATAAAAAGGTGATTTTTATATTTAAAAACACGAACACCTTTCAACACATGAATTCTATTCAACGAATGAATTTCATTTCAATACATGAAGGTTTCCTATAGTTTGTATAAATAGATAAAAAGGTATTTTTATATTTAAAAACACGAATACCATTCAACACATGAATTCCTATTCAACGAAAGAATTTCAATTCAACACATGAAGGTTTACTATATTTTGTATATATAGATAAAAAGGTGATTTTTATATTTAAAACACGAATACCATTCAACACATGAATTTCTATTCAACGAATGAATTTCGATTCAACACATGAAGGTTTTCTATACAACGAATAAATATAGTTTCAACAAATGAAAATAATTCTAACACATGAATATTATTCAAAATTTCGGAGCATAACGGCAGGGTAGTTAAAACCGGGACCGTCCCTAGTACGACTCCTCGCTCTACCTTAAAGCCTCGCAGCTTTTGACAATGGGGAATCATGCATCTAGTTCGCACGCTGGCGGCATGTATATTTTTTTCATTTCCACAAACTAATCCTACGTGGTTTCAACCAAATATTTCTCAATCACAAATGGGTATTTTTCTACCACAATCAATCAATTTCAACCACAAACAATTTCAATCAACCATTCGCTATCAATCAATTTTCACACCAATCACAACCAATAAATATCGTCCACGGTTTGTGGACAAGGGGCGTATATATAAATATATATTTATATATAGCATTACACTTCTATTTCAACACATATATAAGTTTTACAATGCATATATAACTTATACATCGAACGTACAACTTATACAACGCTTATAAAAGAGGTGTACAATGCTTATATAACTCATACATCGACTATATAATTTATACATCGTCGTTTTCCATATCGTTTATAATTTAGAAATCTCACATTGGGTTCCACTCCACCAAAAATAGCAGAAGGTTCAGAAAAATATGCGGTCTCTTCTAGAATGTAGAAGAAATCCACAAGGTCACGATGTTTCCTGTTTCATCGAATTTCGTCAAGAAACGAAAAAGATATAATTTTTCAAAGTTTGCAATGGTTTAAAGGTGTTAAAACAGTTGAAATTAAACAAAGCCGTATACCTTTCAATATGGTTCAAAACTAGGGTTGATCTTTTCTCGAAATCCGCGCAACGATACGTCGATCGGCCTTCGCCACTCGAAAGGGCTTGGAAGCAGCTCCCCGTGCCAGGTTATCTCGCCCAGTTCGATGGTGCCCACCACTCACGGCGGCGGCTGGAAGTCGATAACTTCCTGGGCTCGAAACTCGAGGTACGACGAACGATAGGGGGTGGGGTTGCTATGGATTTGAAGAGGATTCGAAGCTCTACAAAATCCCTAACTGGAGGTGGGGCTAATTCTTCTTGGATCGATCGGAAAATGAGGGAGATGGTTGGAAGAGCGGCCGTCGTTCGTGGGGTGGGGGGGGGGGGATTTCCATATAAAAGACGGGGAGAGAGAAAATGAAGGCACAATCATTTTTTTTTTTTTTTATATATTTTTTTCTTCAAAAATACCCTCTTTCACACACGAACACCAATCCAAACCCAACGACTGTCGTCCCTAGCATTTTACCCCCATTCCGAACACAATGGGATATGTTTCGTAGGCCCATTCGACTGTTTCAGTCAGTTTTCATTCGAATTAAAATATAAAACATTCAATATTCGATTTGGACGTACATTTCAATTTACCAGGGCCACAAACTGATTCGAAAAATTCCAGAAAAATAAATATAGCTATGTTTTGACGATACGGTCCCAACAAAACTAGTTTCGTCGAATTCTTAGACCGTTTGCAAAAAGGCCCATTTGTGGTCGATCCAATTTAACTGTAATTGACCAAAACACGTTTTCCTTTGCCACACTCACATACTAGCTTCAAAAATTATGAAATTTGAAACCTAGCAATAACTTCACATCCCGGATCCAACAAAAGTGGTTTCATCGAATTCCGAGGTCGTTTGCAAAATGACCAATTTCACGGGCCATATAAATTCCATAGCGACCTTTCTGAAAATTCATTTGGCCATAACTTTTGATTTCTGCTATGAAACTTCGATTTTTCAGATTCGTTAGAAAGGTGTTCACTAACAGATTTAAATATTTTTGGTTTTACTCAAATCCGTTTTGTTTTGCACCCGGTACAGTCAGTCCAAGTCTGAATTCAAATTTTGAAACTACCGCGCCATTTCAGGCCTGGTTTATAATTAGAATTAATTATATTCGTTTTCAAATGCCGATTCAAACTTACTTTTCATTGCTATTATTTAAAATATTCATTTTAAATATTTAAAATCCACTATTTTAGCCAATTTAAAAATTTTAAATTGGTTCATATTTTCCGGGTCGTTACAAAATATAATATTCTACGAATGTCGGAACGAGCTTATATATTGGATAGATGATAATATATATGTGGATTGAACATCTACAAAATCTTGTTGGATTTGAATTAGGGTAGCTCACGGTAGGTAGGGGTGCTGCAAAACCGGGGTTCCCTGGAACCCTCCTCACACACACACACACACACAGAGATATATATATATATATATGTGTGTGTGTGTGTGTGTGTTTGTGTGTGTGTGTGATAGAGAGAGAGAAGGGTTCCAGAGAACCCCTAATTTTGTAGCACCCTATTTGCTCCTCGATAAGATCCACTCATTTATATTTAAATAAATTAGTAGATGGAGAGAGAGTTAGTGGGAGGAGAGAGAAACAGAAATGTGGTGGAAATAAGGAGGATATTGGGGTGTTGTACTATTTAGGTTGCTCTTGAACACACACATATATATATATCTTTATATATATATCCAAAATGTTAATCGATCTTGTTTGAAATAGAAGGTATTTTCTTCTATAATATATGTGACATAATATATTATATTAATTAATTGATTTTATTAAAAGTATGCTTAATAATAAAAGATCGATAAATTATATATTTTGTAATATTAGTTACAAAATGTTGTAAACATTCTTATATTATTTTAAATTTATCAAAATGAATATAAATATACCATTTTAAACGTTATTATACTGTAATAGCCCATAATTTTTTGACAATAACATAATTTTGTTTGACTAGATTTTTGAGTTTATAAGAAATTTAAAAATTCATGCTATTCGTTAGAAAATAATCATAATTTGATTTAATATATGTTGTTTGAATGTTTGATAGCTATTTTAATATAATTCCAGTTGAATATAATTGTAAAGTTAATTTGGTTAATCATGAATAAGAAAATCCAATGTTTTAAAAATTGGGGAATTAATGTTATAAACTGAATTGGTTAATATAGTGTAACAACCCAAATTTCCCTGCCTTTCGAATCGACCGCAAGGCCCTATCCGAAAGCCGGAAATCATCGGATCATTAACTTTGGGCGCACAACACATCCGAACAAACAACAGAAGACTTTTATAAACATTATAATAATGTTACATCAGAGTATAGAATATCAGAGTACATCGAAAATTATGCAGAGGAAGATAAATTTACAATAAATGTAGTACAACGCAGCGGAAACATAAACTAATACAGTGGAAGACTATCAATGCTCTTGACACAGCTTTAAGCTTCAATCCAGAATCTTGCTCAATGAAATAATCTGTAAAACAAACTACTCGACTGCCCATGTTGAAAATATGGGCACTTGAGTTTGCAAGGGAAAAACAAACTACGAGTCAGTCATGGACTGGTGTGAGAAACTTTACACCTATAATTAACTTATATAAAATAAGGCAAATCATGGGACCACACCGTATGACACGGAACGGGTTTTCTCCACTAGATTGCCAATGCACAAACAACAACCAATAATAGACGTATGGACCTACCATGCATCAAACAACATGCAAATTTCCATCTACCCATTTAGGCTTACCTCCTAAACTTAGATTTTCCAAATCCAATTATCTTTACAGAAATTATTTCTTTGGACTTTATTCCGGATTTCTTATTTCAAATCATTTTAAATACATATCTAACTTTCGTAGGAAAGTAGATTTCACTTCGGGATCTCAAGCCCAAAATCTTTGGAAATATGAATTCCAAAACAAATGCATACAAATAATATGCAACCAAATATCGGGAGGTATTCAACCCTTAGACAAGGCGATGGTTCGCACCTTACCAACTTGATATATATATATATAGATATAGATATATACGTGCACCGCCCACACATGGAGCAGGCTACACCTTACAATGCCATTGAACTTTTTGTCGTCCGGGTCACCCGAATCTTTAGCCATATACTAAATCATTTTATACCCCGAAGTAGGGAAAATCATTTCACAATAGAATAATCACAAATTCTTTCCAAAATATAGTACTTTACATTAGCAATTCATACATATGATCACTCACTATTAATCACATAACCATTGAGCTCGTACGTCTCAAAGAAGGGTGTTAAGCAAGAGAATAAATTCTCCACCACTAAACAAATATATCATCAATAACAACTAATCGGTTATGTGTTGAACTACAATGTCAAACACATAATACATTTCGAAATCATTTTGATAACATCGGGTTTAGACCTCGAAATCCTTTCTGTTTTATAAAACATTTTTATAAAACATTCCATGTCCAAAATCGGGAATACATATCTTTTCACTTAAGAAAAGTATCATTTCAAAATCATTCATTAAATTTGAAATGAACTCAACATCATCGCTAAACATCTCATAGTCAAATCGAGAAGTGTTTCACAAGATGTTAGCATACAAATATTTCTACCCAACCCAATGCTAAATGTAAAAGCATATTTTGCTCATAAACTAGTCGAGCACAATCCAAACAATCAATCAATATCAAAAACCAAGTATATTTGGTTTATATCACATCTCATGTTTTGGTAAATTTAATTACCATCTATTCATTTAAATCTAATTAAAGATTTATTAAAACTTTACTTAGTTTCAATCTCTAAAATCATTACTAAATTATTGTTCAACTTTCTGAAAATTAATCCTGCATTTACTCGGGTAAAAGAGCAAATGTTATTTAAAACACTGTTCACGATACACCCAAAATAATCTTCCGTTTAATATGGAACTTTCACGGAAATCTGATCAATCATAATCGTTATAAATTTACGTATTAAACTAATACTATAAGTGGAATAACGACAAGGCCTTTTAAATTCCATAAATAGTAGCGGTCTTCATTCACAGAAGCTCATCTCAATTTTTTATTAAATTGAATTCCATTCAATTCCAATTTAGTTTATTAAATTAGAAAATTTCACTTTGGAAAATTATTTCATTTCAAAACACTCGTCGATACGGTTCCAATGCATCTTTTTTTGCTTAATTCTGAGTTCGTATGTAAAAGTTATGATCGTTTAAAGTAAACTAATTATTTTACCCTTTGTTTTTCTCTAATTACATTGGATGCTTTCATCCACCAAAAATTATCATGAACTCCAAATGTAACAATCTGTTTTTTAGGGCTACTAAATTGGTAATTGTAACACCCCACCTTCGCCAATGCCACTCTTGCAAGGACATTAGCTTTGGAGGGGCGTTAAACAAGGTAAACATGCATGCAGATATCACAAGACAGAACATATAAGTAAAACAGAGTAGTAAAGCAGCGGATAAAACTTAGCATTTCAAAACCATAGTCATGTTACAACAAAGTACTTGGTCATTATTTTCCAACTCCAAAGTCTAGATAAAAGCATAAACTGAAAAACTGAAATACATAAAGTACAATCCCCAAAATGAAGTGATAAACCATAGCTAGCTCAATGTCCAAAACCGTACATGAGCAAATCCAGTAAGAAAGCTGTAAAGATCCAAGCTAAGCTCCAATGTTCCCACCCTGAGAACCTGAGGGGGGGGGGAACGGAAGAAAAGAGGCGAAAGAAAACAGGTCAGTCAAAAAGACTGGTAAGCCCTACTACTATCTGTCTATGAACTAGTAAAGTTAAATGGCATGAGAAGCTGAGATGAACATAAGGATAACAACATACTGGCATGATGATTAACTAACAAGATAGATAAAGGTGTCATCGCATAATTAAGGTTAAGTTTTGCACCACGGGTGTACTAGCATTCTAACATGTCAAGTAAAAATAAGAATTGATCCCTTGGCCCAAGCTTGGCCCATCATCATGAGGTGACCTAAATTAAGGTCCAACTACACGGTCTAGTCGATCGGCTCCCTATAAGCCTAACTCGTCAAGTGTCGGTGTCATACGGCCCAAACATGCAATGTAGTTAAACTGCGCTAGGTACACCCTAGGGTGTATCAAGTCCTAGGGTGTCAACCTCAGACACGAATCAAGTATGCGCAGTCTAGATCTACTGGTACCCGTGCCTGATTCTCCAACTCCGGACTATGTGCACGACCATAGTCCGCCTGGACCTACACCGGCGTACCTACTCAGCCGTCGTTTTGGTCGCTTAAATGTCAGCCCAGTAATCGTGCCCCACCCTAGCCTAGTCCTAGGGTCTTATGATACAATCAAGAGGGTTACTGCTGAAAAGGACCACGCAACTAGGGTTTCCTTAACGGGTTAAATGTGGTTAACCCGATCCAAATGTGGATTAAATTGGTTAAGTATACCCAAGGTTCGTGACTTAACCCCGATTAACCCATCCAGCCCAAATTGATTAAGTATTAAGTGGACCATGACTTAACCCTAATCAGGAAGCATTAATTAACTTAATGTGCTTTAACCTCTCACATTAGACTTTGTTGTGGTTACTAGTTAAGCCGGGCGGGTCCGGGTAGCTTTACACCACAACTTGGTCTAACCTCGGGTTCGAGCACAACATGACCAACTTCTCACATTGGGTCCTATTGTTTGTAGCCACTAGTTAAGCCGGGCGGGTCCGGGTAGATTTATGCTACAAACTCAACCCAACCTCGAGTTGGCCACACTCATATTTTCTAAGTGTCATGTCCATTATGTTTCCAAAACATAATTACAAGTTAACATATCACGTTATGTTATAAAAATCATGTTCATGTCATAATTTTACCCAACCCCAACGTAATCCCATTGTTTACATAATCGCAACAACGCATAAAGGGTAAAATAGGGAACTTGGCATAATCATGACAAAAAGGTGTTGAAGCCACAAGTTTATCATGGTGGCATATGAGATGTACATATGTTCATATACTTGCATATTGCATTGTTAGGCTTCAAAAGCATGCATAAAACCAAACTTAGCATATGAGTGATACATGGTGATAAATGACATGTAGAAGTTGCTAGAAGTTCGCATTTAGCCTCACATGCAAGTTATCATAAGGGATATGATAACTTTCATGTTGCCAAAATGCAACCTTTGATATAAAGCTTGGAGCTTTATGCTCACAACATCAAGTTTAACTTGCATAACATAGCAATATGTGTCATACATAATGATTAAACCAACTTGCATAGCATAATGATTAACCAAACTTGCATATCATAATAATCAACCAAACTTGCATATCATAATGATCAACCAAACTTGCATATCATAATGATCAACCCCAAACTTGCATCATTCATTTAACTTTAGAGTTCAATAAAAAGAAAGTAGAAAAGGGCTTACTACGCTATGAAGACACAAATGAATATTTATTATAAAGATTGAGACGAAGCCCTTATGCAAGCACCAAAATATGAAAGCCCCAATTGAAAAACCCTTGCGCCAAATCAATAAAAATCCTTGCTTTGAAATAGAAATGTTGCAACTTGACTTGAATGCAAACTAAGAACACTCATACAAGTTTGAAAGCACTTGTATGAACTCACAATCTCTCATAGAAATAGGCTTAGGAATTTTAGCATGAGAGTGGAGGCCATGAGAGGAACAAATTTGACATAGTTTAGTTGTAGGATTGAATAATGGTGATTTAGGCTAGGTTTAGGGGTCTTTTTATAGAGGATTAGGATAGTATTAGCCATAGGATTAACCCTAGATTCAATCCAAGCCATCAAAGCATGTCTTGGGGAAGAAGTCAAGTGTAGGAACCATCTAGGGCCTTTAGATTAAAGCTGAACCATGAGAACCATTCAAATGCAAAATCTGCATTTGAGCGAATCGGCCCACGGGTTGACAGCCAAACACCCTGGATTAACCCCTAGTCGACCCAGCAAGCTCGGGTCGACCTCAAAAATCGGCCGGTTCGGTTATTCCCCTCTCCCAATTCGCTGTTTTGAACATTTTTGCATATTTATTTATTTAATTTTCAATTATATATATATATATATATATATATATATCAATATATATTTCTCTGCGCAACCCATTTCACTTAATTAAGTATACTTTAATTTGTGAATTTTTATGTTCAAATTACGGGGTGTTACATTCTCCCCTCCTTAAAGGATTTCGTCCCCGAAATCTCCAAGTTAGGAAGAACGTATCCTACTATCCATCATCCATCTACTCAAAACATCATCCACGTGCAGTCATTGTCCTTAAAGGATTCTAAATGTTGTATGATCATATGCAAAGGTGTGTGTATATGTACTTATCTAATGCAAAAATCAGGCGGTTACTGATACAGTAAACCTCCTTAATGCAAAATATGTTAGTGAAATGAGTCCATATGTATGCAAATTCCTAACATAATTTATAATCTCTACATGAGTGCACATAATATTCATCCATATGCAACATCCACGTGATAGCTCAACAAGTTTCATCCATGAATAAGTATAAGCACTCATGCATATGCAACATGAAAGTGTGTGAGCCGATCTTAGTGCCTAATGTGTATCATGCATCCACGAGTATCCACGTGCAAACACTTGCAACCACTTGCAACCATCAAGCATAACATGTTTCAAATACATTTTTCAACCAAGGGTTTCTACCTAAGGTTCTCATAACAAGATCTACGAAACAAGATAAACTAGATAAACGCGGATAAAAAGAAAGATATGCTAATTAGGAAAAGAGATCGAGAATGTACCCTAAAAAAGAAATGGATAAAGCCCACGCATCTTCTCCTCGGTTTCCCAAGTTGCATCTTCGTCGACTTCACCCCACTGAACTTTCACCAACTTGACCTCTCGATTCCTTAGCTTCTTGATCTCTGTTCCCAAGATACGAATCGGAGCTCTTCTCAAGGTTGCTTCTTTCTCTACCTCAATGTCTTCAAGAATGCTTGGTTCAACCACCTCAGCGGACTCATGTAGGCACTTTTGGAGATGCGAGACATGAAAGACATTATGCACTCCGGCTAGCTTCTCGGGCAATCCCACCTTATAGGCCATCTTTCCAATTCTCTCTATGATAGGGAAGGGTCCTACGAACCTTGGTGCCAGCTTCCCCGCTGCTCTAAAACGTACCACATTTCGCAAAGGAGAAACCTTCACGAAAACCATGTCTCCCACTTCGAGTTCCAAATCTGCCCTTCGCTTGTCAGCATAGGATTTCTGTCTATCCTGGGCCGCTTTCATCCTTCTTCTTACTAATTCAACTTTCTCAGACGTGTCTCGTATCATATCGGGCCCAAGTATAAGTCTATCTGTTGTCTCCCACCAACAAGATGGTGACCTACACGGCCGCCCATATAAAGCTTCAAATGGTGCCATCCCTATGCTGGCTTGATAGCTATTATTATAAGCAAATTCTACAAGAGGAAGGTGGTCTTCCCAAGTACCACCGAAGTCGGGAACACAAAGCCTCAAGAGATCTTCTAGCACTCTATTCACCCTTTCAGTTTGGCCATCCGTCTGGGGGTGATAGGCTGTACTCAAATTCAATCGCGTACCCATCGCTTCTTGCAAACTGTTCCAGAACTGGCTAGTGAAAATCGGGTCACGATCGCTAACTATGCTAGAAGGACCTCCATGCAACCGCACTATTTCTCGGAGATAAATAGACGCCAGCCCTGATGCGGTCCTCTTGCTCTTTACTGGGATGAAGTGAGCACTCTTCGTAAGTCTGTCAACTATGACCCATATGCTTGTGTTCCCTCTCCTTGACCTAGGCAATCCATCCACAAAATCCATAGAAATACTCTCCCACTTCCATTGTGGGACCTCCAATGGATGTAATAGCCCACCTGGTTTCTTTGACTCGGCCTTCACTTGTTGGCACACCATGCACCTTGAAACATACTCTGCCACATCTTTCTTCATTCCATCCCAAAAGAAACTGCGCTTCATATCTCTATACATCTTATCTCCTCCCGGATGTATAGTCATCTTCGAGTTATGCGCTTCTTCAAGAACTCTATGGACCAAATCTCCCACCCGAGGAACACATAGTCTTCCGTAACGCCTTAGCCATCCCTTGTCATCAATAGTATATCTAGCAAGGTGACTTGACGTCTCACCCCGAATCAACTTGTCCATGATCTCGACTATCTGTAGGTCTTCCCTCTGCGAAGCCCCAACTTGATTAAGAAGTGTGGGTCTAAGCTCAAGGGATGCTAATGAACCCGTCATCAACTCAACAGCCGTCGTGAAATCAAAGGTTGCCAAGAATTCCAAGTTCTTCATCTCAATGAACAAGGGGCTTAAAGTCAATCTCCTTCTGCTTAGTGCATCCGCCACAACATTACCCTTGCTAGGGGTATAAGCTATCTCGAAGTCATAAGATGCCAAAAATTCCATCCACCTTTGCTGCCTTAGATTCAGATCTTTTTGCGAGAAGAGGTATTTGAGTGACTTGTGATCAGTATACAACTCAAACCTTTCACCTAGAAGATAGTGGCGTCAGGATTTGAGTGCAAAGACGATCGCCGCTAGCTCCAAATCATGAGTGGGATAGTTCTTCTCATGAACTTTAAGTTGCCTACCCCCATAACATATCACTCTTCCCTCTTGCATCAGAACAGCTCCTAACCCCGTGCCACATGCATCTGTGTACACGGTAAACATCTTACCACTATCGGGTAATGCCAAAACTGGAGCTGAGGTAAGGGCTCTTTTGAGCTTTTGAAAAGCAAGCTCACACTCCAAGTCCCATGCAAAGACTAAGTTCTTCTTCGTCAACTTAGTGAGAGGGGCCGAAATCTTAGCGAAGTCTCTGATGAACTTCCTATAGTAGCCCGCCAAACCGAGAAAGCTTCTTACTTCGGTCGCATTCCTAGGAGTCTTCCAATCTTGAACCACAACCACTTTCGCGGGATCCACCGCTATGCCTTGCTTAGAAACTATATGTCCAAGAAACCGAACTTCCCTTCTCCAGAAATGACATTTGGAGAACTTGGCTTTCAACTGATGCGCTCTAAGCGTATCCATCACTTCCTTGAGATGTCTGGCATGTTCTTCCTCGTCCTTTGAGAAGATCAGAATATCATCCACGAAGACAACAACAAACTTGTTGAGGAACTCCCTGAACACCCTACTCATCAAGTCTACGAAGTAGGCGGGTGCATTAGTCAATCTGAATGGCATGACAAGCCATTCAAAGAATCCATCCGGAGTCCTAAACGCAGTTTTATCAATGCTATCCTCAGCTACTCTAAGCTGATGGAATCCGGTGGCTAGATCGAGCTGAGAGAAAATAGAAGCACCTACAAACTGGTCAAAGAGATCATCAATCCTCGGTAACGGGTGCCTATTCTTCTTTGTCATCTTGTTCAACTCTCGATAATCAACACATAGACGAAGCGAACCATCCGCCTTAGTAGCGAATACCACCGGAGCACCCCATTCGGAAATGCTTTGTCTAATAAAACCCTTCTCAAGCAGCTCCTTGATTTGCTTACTGAGCTCCCTTCTCTCACGAGGGGCCATGTGCCTAACGGGCAATGATACTGGCTTGGCATTATCGACTAGATAAATGCGGAAATCTATCTCTCGTTTAGGGGGTAACCCCTTAACTTCTTCAAAGACATCAGGATAGTCTCGGACCACCCTTAAAGATTGCAGATCATCGATGGACGAGTCGAGAGATTCAAGATAGCATAACATGACGGGACCTCTAGGGTTACAAGAAATTTCTAGGGTATTACCGAGGCGGGTCATGAGCCTCACCACCCTATGTTCACAATCGAGAATGGCTCCATAACTGGACAACCAATCCATGCCCAAGATTAACCCATATCCCGTGAATCCGAGAACATAAGCATTACACGCGAATTCTACAGTCAAAATAGAAATCTTCAAATCTACACAAATCATAGATAGATGGGCGGAACCCCCAATTGGATTTGAAACACAAACGGGATCCTCAACTAAGCTAGTACTTAGGTGCAAACTTTCAACAATGTCAGAAGAAATAAAACTATGCGATGCGCCAGAATCAAATAAGGTGCAAACAGGATAATCAGAAATATAAACAAGACTTTCTACAGAAATGCTACCTCGATCCTGAACTGGAGCAGCGTTGAGAGCATGCACTTGCCCTCCAGAAGGTCCTGCACGCTGATTCTGCCCTTGCTTCTTGGGGCAATCCTTGCTAAAATGTCCGGTCTCTCCACAATGAAAGCACTCACCCGACTTCCTCTTCCTTTTCTATAGTCTTTAGCTATGTGCCCTACATTCCCACAGTAGTGGCATTTTCTTGGGTCCTTTGCCTTGGCCTTGTTGCCCTTGTTGTTCTTGTTGTTTTTGTTGTTCTAATTGCTCTGATTTCCTCCCCACTTGGAGTCTGTCTTCTTGGCTTGGGTCTCATTAGCCTTCACTTCCTTCTTGCCATTCTTATCGTCTCCTTGAAGCAATGCCATGTCTACTAGACCTTCGAAAGTGGCCCCCATAGGTATATGAGATAGGGCTAAACCTTGTAGTGGCTCATTCAACCCTCGTGCAAAGCGCAAAGCCTTCTTCTGGGGAGTATTAATCATGTCCAAACCAAATCGGGCGAGCTTGTTAAACTCATTCACGTACTCCCTCACTGTCATGTCTCCTTGCTTCAAAGATATAAACTTCTCCAATTGCAAATTCACCTCAGCTGATGATAGAAACTTAAGCCCAAATCTTGTCCTAAACTCGGCCCAAGTCTCTATAGGCCTCGTAGCATTGGTGATCTCCCACCAATAAGCAGCTTCTTCTTTCAATAACCATGCTGCCAATAGAACCCTTCTATGATCTTGCACATCAAAGATGGCGAAGAGATCTTCAGTTTCTTTCAACCAATTTCTTGCCTCCACAAAAGTCTCCGTCCCAATAAAGTTCTTGCCACCCATCGCCTTAAAGTCTTTGCAAATCTTAGCGAAATCTGCTTGCGGGTTCTGAGGAGGAGGAGGAGGAGGAACCTCAGTTATATTGGGGGTATTTGCTGGGCCCACATCGTTGGCCCTAGCTTCCAAGTATCTCCGGAACCATCCGGGAATGGTCACTCCCTCGGGAAGGTTAAGATCGGCCATACTGAAAAAGGAAAAAGATAGATTCAGAACGAAGAAACGAAGGATAGTGCTATGGCTTTTGGGGAATAACCTTTTTAAAATAACTAGACTTTTCTTGGAAAATACTTAATTGGTTTTGAAAATAGTTTTTCAAAAGGTAAGTTTCAAAAACACTTTTGCTCAAATCTTGTAAACCTTATGCTCTAATACCAAATGTAACACCCCACCTCCGCCAATGCCACTCTTGCAAGGACATTAGCTTTGGAGGGGCGTTAAACAAGGTAAACATGCATGCAGATATCACAAGACAGAACATATAAGTAAAACAGAGTAGTAAAGCAGCGGATAAAACTTAGCATTTCAAAACCATAGTCATGTTACAACAAAGTACTTGGTCATTATTTTCCAACTCCAAAGTCTAGATAAAAGCATAAACTGAAAAACTGAAATACATAAAGTACTATCCCCAAAATGAAGTGATAAACCATAGCTAGCTCAATGTCCAAAACCATACATGAGCAAATCCACTAAGCAAGCTGTAAAGATCCAAGCTAAGCTCCAATGTTCCCACCCTGAGCACCTGAGGGGGGGGGGAAACGGAAGAAAAGAGGCGAAAGAAAACAGGTCAGTCAAAAAGACTGGTAAGCCGTACTACTATCTGTCTATGAACTAGTAAAGTTAAATGGCATGAGAAGCTGAGATGAACATAAGGATAACAACATACTGGCATGATGATTAACTAACAAGATAGATAAAGGTGTCATCGCATAATTAAGGTTAAGTTTTGCACCACGGGTGTACTAGCATTCTAACATGTCAAGTAAAAATAAGAATTGATCCCTTGGCCCAAGCTTGGCCCATCATCATGAGGTGACCTAAATTAAGGTCCAACTACACGGTCTAGTCGATCGGCTCCCTATAAGCCTAACTCGTCAAGTGTCGGTGTCATACGGCCCAAACATACAATGTAGTTAAACTGCGCTAGGTATACCCTAGGGTGTATCAAGTCCTAGGGTGTCAACCTCAGACACGAATCAAGTATGCGCAGTCTAGATCTACTGGTACCCGTGCCTGATTCTCCAACTCCGGACTATGTGCACGACCATAGTCCGCCTGGACCTACACCGGCGTACCTACTCAGCCGTCGTTTTGGTCGCTTACATGTCAGCCCAGTAATCGTGCCCCACCCTAGCCTAGTCCTAGGGTCTTATGATACTATCAAGAGGGTTACTGCTGAAAAGGACCACGCAACTAGGGTTTCCTTAACGGGTTAAATGTGGTTAACCCGATCCAAATGTGGATTAAATTGGTTAAGTATACCCAAGGTTCGTGACTTAACCCCGATTAACCCATCCAGCCCAAATTGATTAAGTATTAAGTGGACCATGACTTAACCCTAATCAGGAAGCATTAATTAACTTAATGTGCTTTAACCTCTCACATTAGACTTTGTTGTGGTTACTAGTTAAGCCGGGCGGGTCCGGGTAGCTTTACACCACAACTTGGTCTAACCTCGGGTTCGAGCACAACATGACCAACTTCTCACATTGGGTCCTATTGTTTGTAGCCACTAGTTAAGCCGGGCGGGTCCGGGTAGATTTATGCTACAAACTCAACCCAACCTCGAGTTGGCCACACTCATATTTTCTAAGTGTCATGTCCATTATGTTTCCAAAACATAATTACAAGTTAACATATCACATTATGTTATAAAAATCATGTTCATGTCACAATTTTACCCAACCCCAACGTAATCCCATTGTTTACATAATCGCAACAACGCATAAAGGGTAAAATAGGGAACTTGGCATAATCATGACAAAAAGGTGTTGAAGCCACAAGTTTATCATGGTGGCATATGAGATGTACATATGTTCATATACTTGCATATTGCATTGATAGGCTTCAAAAGCATGCATAAAACCAAACTTAGCATATGAGTGATACATGGTGATAAATGACATGTAGAAGTTGCTAGAAGTTCGCATTTAGCCTCACATGCAAGTTATCATAAGGGATATGATAACTTTCATGTTGCCAAAATGCAACCTTTGATATAAAGCTTGGAGCTTTATGCTCACAACATCAAGTTTAACTTGCATAACATAGCAATATGTGTCATACATAATGATTAAACCAACTTGCATAGCATAATGATTAACCAAACTTGCATATCATAATAATCAACCAAACTTGCATATCATAATGATCAACCAAACTTGCATATCATAATGATCAACCCCAAACTTGCATCATTCATTTAACTTTAGAGTTCAATAAAAAGAAAGTAGAAAAGGGCTTACTACGCTATGAAGACACAAATGAATATTTATTATAAAGATTGAGACGAAGCCCTTATGAAAGCACCAAAATATGAAAGCCCCATTTGAAAAACCCCTGCGCCAAATCAATAAAAATCCTTGCTTTGAAATAGAAATGTTGCAACTTGACTTGAATGCAAACTAAGAACACTCATACAAGTTTGAAAGCACTTGTATGAACTCACAATCTCTCATAGAAATAGGCTTAGGAATTTTAGCATGAGAGTGGAGGCCATGAGAGGAACAAATTTGACATAGTTTAGTTGTAGGATTGAATAATGGTGATTTAGGCTAGGTTTAGGGGTCTTTTTATAGAGGATTAGGATAGTATTAGCCATAGGATTAACCCTAGATTCAATCCAAGCCATCAAAGCATGTCTTGGGGAAGAAGTCAAGTGTAGGAACCATCTAGGGCCTTTAGATTAAAGCTGAACCATGAGAACCATTCAAATGCAAAATCTGCATTTGAGCGAATCGGCCCACGGGTTGACAGCCAAACACCCTGGATTAACCCCTAGTCGACCCAGCGAGCTCGGGTCGACCTCAAAAATCAGCCGGTTCGGTTATTCCCCTCTCCCAATTCGCTGTTTTGAACATTTTTGCATATTTATTTATTTAATTTTCAATTATATATATATATATATATCAATATATATATATATATTTCTCTGCGCAACCCATTTCACTTAATTAAGTATACTTTAATTTGTGAATTTTTATGTTCAAATTACGGGGTGTTACAGTAATCCAATAATAAATGGGTAATAATGATATTAGATATTTTCCTAAAATGAAATAAATGAAAATAAAATATAAAAAAATAGATGAGAGGAAAAATTAATGACGATCAATAAATCGGTTGTGCATAGTCAATTTCACCCTTTTTGTTGCATAATGCAATTTGTTTTGTGAATGAACTTTTGGGGAAAAATGTACTTATGCGTTCATAAAAGAAAAAAATATATAAAATATATAAATATTAGTTTATGTAGGAAAAATCTAGGACCAAATTTTATAAGGAGGAAATGAAAATATTTCCTAATGAGACAAATCTTCATCATTAAGAAAAGAAAAAGGAAAAGATTATGAAAAAAAATAAAAAATAAAGGGGGAAAGTGGAGATTTTTACGAGGAACAATCTAGAGAGGGCTAAGTATTAAAATCCTTCACATCCTCATTTACCAGGGACTTACAATATGTATTTTCATTCTTTCTCTGAGAAACCAGAAACGCAAGTGAGAAAAATAAAAATAAAATCAATCTTCTCCTTTATAAAAAAAAACAAATAAACCAAAAATCAATCTTTGTTATTGAAGAAAGGATTCCCATTTATTTTTGTAAAAGATAGCAATCAAAAGCTAGCTGTTGAAGAGCCTTAGGATAGCAATTTGTATTTTGAGGTGAGTGAAGATTTAATCTTTCTTTTTTCTATTCACATCTTGTGCTTGCATGAAGACTCAAAGATGATTCCTTTACATAAATCGTTTGTTAGCTTTGTGGCCTATGTATATGTTGTTGTTTGAATCATGAGTCATTTGAAAATTTGAGACATTTAATCTAAATGAAATTGATGTAGTGTTAAAAAGAAGATGAAAGATGATAAATTTGGTACATGCATACAATTCAAATACATGTAAAATGTATGTTGAATTGTTTCATAGTGAACATATGCAAACTAAGGTTCATAAACTTGAGTTGAAAGTGGTTCTTGAAGAATCACAAATCTATACCAACTGGTAAAGAGTTTGTCTTTGAAATTTTTATTAAAGAATCTATACTAGTGTAGTAAGCTACTGTAGAAATTTTGAATGAAAATGTTAAAATTTCGATTTTATACGATTTTTTTAATTGAGCATATGAAAACTGAGTTTTATAAACCTGAGTTGAAAGTGGTTCTTAAGAATCACAAATCTGTACCAACAGTTAACGGATTTGCATTTGAAATTTTTACTGAAGAATCTATACTGGTCGAGTAAGCTACTGTAGAAATTTTGAATGTAAATGTTAAATTTTTGATTTTATGCGATTTTTCTAATTGAGCATAAGAAAACTGAGTTCTATAAACCTGAGTTGAAAGTGGTTCATAAAGAATCACAAATCTGTACCAATTGGTAATGAATATGCCTTTGAAATTTTTATTAAAGAATCTATACTGGTGTAATAAGCTACTGTAGAAATTTTGAATGAAAATGTTAAAATTTCGATTTTATGTGATTTCTCTAATTGAGCATATAAAAACTGAAATTTTCAAAGTACAACAGAAAATGGAATGTGAAGAACATGAAATCTGTACCAATTGGTAAGGAATTCAACTTTAAAATTTTGTACATATAAACTATATTCATATTTAAAGCTACTATAAATTTTTTGAGATAAAACTATTAAATTTCGAATTTCTATGATTTTTGCAAGTTGGGTATATGAAAATTGAGATTTTTAGAACATGGCAGAAAATTGGTTGTGAAGAATATGAAATCTGTACCAAATGGTTTTGAGCTTGGCTCTCAAATTTTGTACATACAAACTAGACTGATGTTCAAAGGTATTATAAAAATTTTAGCTTTAAAAGATTTAATGTTGATTTTATATGATTTTTACAAAATCAGTATATGTAAATTGATATTTTCAGGCATATGCACAAATTGTTTTTGGTATAACATTTTGATTTTTTATCGGATTTTGATAAATCTTGAAGTTTTAGAAAGCTTAGAATATATATTACGGCTTTTATGTTTTAAGATTTGTATAAATTTAATGTCTAGATTGTCAAAAATTAATTCCTTGCTGCTGGTCTGTCAATAAAGATATAATGAATTTTAAGACATGACTTACGAACCAAATTTCTATTTAGGGTTTTGAGACAATTGTTGATCTACAAAAGTGGCTTTCGAATATGATTTATAACATTATAACTTTATGGAATAGTTATTTGTGTGTACTTTCAATAAGTGGAATTTACTCCCATTTAGTAAATATTAAAGTAATGCAATGTGGTATGGGACGCAAATGCATTACTTAAGTTGTTACTATTTGGAATTATATGGCACTTTTTGAATTGACGTGGCTTTAGTTCTTCATTGAGTTGGCATACTTATATGCGATTCTTATGATGATATGTTTTTCTCTATCGCTACTATTGTGATTCGATTTATTTTGTCATATTGTTTTATATATGATATTTATTATGAGTATCATATCGACTTATATACGATACTCTAACTTGATTTATTTTATGATATTGTTTTTACATATGATAAAGTTGAATATCATCTTTGTTTTGTTTAATTCGGGTAGTGATTTTTTTTTTGCATGTGATGGTATATTTCCAAAACATTATTAAGTTTACAAAGTGTTTTGATGTTATAAACACTTTGAACTTCATGACATATTTATTATAAAATAACATTTCAAGAATGTTTTTGATTTGGGATTGGGATAGATTTGACTCTGTTGTACCAATGGACCAAAACGCCATCTTGGTCGACCTGATTCAGGATCGCTACCTGAATCGGTGGTTTTAAATTTCGCCCACCTACCACCAAAGGTCAACGGTCTGCTAAATCAGGCAATTTTGTTGTTTCGATCAGGATTCCCGATCGGCGGGTCACGGACTACAATAGATGGAGGCGTGGGGGTTCCACGTGTAGTACCATGAACGGGTAGCATACGGCCTTCGCCTTAGACCGTCTTGGTTATCCTGGGTTGATCGCCAGGTGTGTTATGGCGCCATGAGTAGATTACGGTGTTGATGTCTCGATGCGCGCTCAAGCTCTACCACTGTGATTTTACAATATTAGCGTCTTTATTTGGTATGTTATGAGTCGAGTTATATTTATCCCAAAATCCCCTAATACTTTATTACATTACTATAATTAATTAATTTTATATTATCATATTGATTTATATAGGATAATTGTTATGAGTATCGTATTGATTTATATATGATACTCTAATTTGATTATGTAATCATATTGCTTTATATATGATAATTGTTATGAGTATCGTATTGATTTATATATGATACTCTGATTTGATTATATTATCATATTGCTTTATATATGATAATTGTTATGAGTATCGTATTGATTATATATGATACTCTGATTTGATTATCATATTGATTTATATATGATAATTTTTATGAGTATTGTATTGATTTATATATGATATTCTGATTTGATTATATTATCATATTGATTTATATATGATAATTGTTATGAGTACCGTATTGATTTATATATGATACTCCAATTTAGTTTATATTATCATATTATTTTGTATATAATAATTGTTATGGTTATCATATTGATTTTATATATGATACTATGATTTGATTTATTTTATCATATTGCTATTATATATGATAAATGCTATAAAGATTTTATTGACTTCATTCATTTTTATCATATTGATTTACATATGACAACTGTTAAAAGCATCGCATTGATTTATATGTGATGCTCTGACTTGATTTATAAATGTCATATTGTATATGCTATTTTGTTATGAGTATCATATTGATTTACAAATGATACTCTGATTTGATCATATTGCTTTTACATAGGATAAATGCCATAAAGATTTTATTAGTTATTATAAGATATTTATTGTAAATGTCATATTGTTTTGTATGTGCTATTTAGTTATTGTAATGACCCGCATTTTCCAGGGGTATAATTAATTTATTTAATTGTTTAAAATAGTGATATAGGGAATTTAATCGTCGTTAATTAAATAATATGGAATATTTAATTAAATTAAATAATATATTTAATTCAAAAATAATAAAAAATATTGGAAATCACAATATTCTGTGAACGGGGCCGTCCCTAAGATTTAATTCAGCTTAAGTTGAATCATATTGACAAATATATTCAATCGACGTCAGTTTGAAACGTATAATTATATTATAATTAAAATCGAGCTTGAAATGGCGCTGTAGTTCGCGATTTGGCGATTTGAACTTCAACTGAATGTATAGGAATCGTTTTAAGCCAGATTTCTGTGAAACAAGAAACGTTTGGAGCTGGTGGAGTATATCTTTCTAGTGGAAGAGAATAATCGGGATTTCGTCGTGTAGATTTTGATGTACGTCCAAATCAAATTTCAGAAAAGTCGCTGTGGAATTCCTTTATAATTTGCAACGCTTTATTTACGTTATAAAAGGATTTTCGATATAAAACTGAATATCGATAAATCTAAAATCTTAAAAATCAAAATATAAATTCTGATATGATATCCTGTTGTTGTACGATATCATATGTGAAGATATACGATAATATAAATTTATTTATATTTAATATAATAATATTTAAATATATTTATATATTTAAATGGGTCATCCAGAGCTTTAACAATAACCGGTTTTGCAAACGAAGTCGGAATTCGACGAAACCAGTTTTGTTGGATCCGCAATATCAAATAGTTGTTAGAATTCCAGTTCCGTGATTTTTAGAGTCACTGTGTGGCCGTACAGATTTTTAGAGTGAAAAACAGTCAGTATTTTGACAGTTAAAAATACGCTGTGTGAGCATACGGAGTCGGAATTCGATGAAACCAGTTTCGTTGGGACCGTAATGTCGAACTGTAGCTGCATGTCCAGTTTCGTGATTTTTGGGTATCGTATGTGATCCCAGGAATTTTTAGAAGACAAATAAATTTGAAATGGCTTAAATAAATATCTATAAAATATCTAAAAGTAACCCCCTTTAAATATCTAACTTCTATCACTCCTTAAGACCTAATCTCATTTCCTCCTTGGTCACAAAAGGCGCCGTCACTTTTCTGTTTACAGAAATGAAAATGTGAAGCTTCTAAATTCTCAAACAATTGGAAGGAAATTCATAAAATCACTAAACCAATATTCTCGAGCTTCTCTTTAGTGGCTCTTCACGTCTGTAGGTGTTTCGTTGGGTGCGACGCAAGGGTCTGATGCTCGGTTTTGTGAGCAGTAAGCCTAGAGTTGGAAATTTGAGGGAATCAGTGAAGGGATGGTATAATTCGAGTTGATCTTTGAACTCGTGGTGAGGAGGGGCATCGTTGGTGAATGTTTGATGAAGTTCGGTTGTTATTTGGGGTCGCTGTCTCCTCCAGCAGGCGCGAAAGGGTGATCGACGGCAATCACCTGGGAGTAGCGAGTTCGACAAAATTGGTATGGGCGAGAAGTGTTTTTGAAGAGGAATGTTTTGGTGATTTTTATTTGATTTAAAGTGGAGTGTGGAAGAAGTTTTGATTTTCTGAAGTAGTGAAAATGGGTTTGAAGAAAATCTGGAGTTCGTGATTTACAGTTTGGGAAGACAAAGATTTCGGGTTTGGGTATTCATGTTCGGGTTGGGCCTTAGGTAAATGATAAGCCAAATTAAAAATTCAAATCCAAGTTTCTATTTATTTAAAGTGTATTAACTTTGTTTTATCGTATCTTCTTCATACGTTATCGAAACTCAGCGAAACAAGATCCGTTGGGATCGTATGGACGGACACTACACAATGGAACTGACCGAGAGTCGATTGGAGCACGTTACAATTTATAGCAAAATAAATTGTCCGTTCGAATCAAGAGATGATTATCGTTATTAACGGTGATCGTCCAATGTGAGTAAAACTCACCAACCCTGAACAGTTATATTTTTATAATGTATTTTTAGAACTGTTAATCATCTGTTGATTGTTGTGGTTGATTGATTGAACTGCTAGTCAGTTAGTGAAAATTATATATATATATATATATATGTAATTATATATATATATGTAATTATATATATATATATATATATATATATATATATATATATAAACCGTTAAATATTTATATATTGATTCTGCTATCAGAATAATTTATATTGAACTGAAAGTGATGATAATCATATTGTGTAACATCTGTGGATGCAGGGGGACAGGTTGGAGGAATCCGACTGGATTCCTCAACAGTTATTTTATTGTTTTTCATATATTGTTATATGATGTGATATAAACTCTGTGGGCGATTATATGTGCTTGGACGATATTGAACATCGTGATTTGATATGATTGAATTCCATAACATACCGAAATGTTGATAAGGGGATTTTCAAAGTGATATTGAAAATAGAATATTTATAAAATGGGATATTTATAAATAAGAGATATTTATAAATTGGAATATTTATAAATAAGAAATATTTATAAATTGGAATATTTATAAATAGGAAATATTTAGAAAAGAAAATAATTTCAAACCATTTTCTTTTTGAATGGAAAGGCCTGTATGGCGGGTTTGGGGGTTTTCCCGATGCTCCCGTTACAAAGGAGGTTATGGCGAATTTTTCAGAGAATTTAAGGAGTTAGAATATTTCAAGAATAAATTTGAAAAGGAAATATTTGTAAACCATTTACAAATAGAATTGAAAAGGAAACGTTATAAAAAGGAAATCATTTTTAAAGTGTAGAACCGTTATTTAAAAGTAAATCTTTTCAAATGAATAAAATGTTGTTAAAAAGGAAATCTTTAAAAAGTGAATAAAGTAAATCGAATATGGTATTCGAAAGGAGTTAAATCGAATATGGTATTCGTAGGGAGTAAATCGAATATGGTATTCGAAAGTTAGTAAAACGAATATGCTATTCGAAAGGGGTTAGTCGAGTCGAGTTAGTTGAATAGAGTTAACTAGTTCAGTAGAGTTAACCAGTTCAGTAGAGTTAACCAGTTCAATAGAGTTAACCGGTTGGGTTAAGTAAGTCAAGTTAACCAGTGAGTTAAGTAAGTCAAGTTAACCGGTTGGGTTAAGTAAGTCAAGTTAACCAGTGAGTTAAGTAAGTCAAGTTAACCAGTGAGTTAAGTAAGTCAAGTTAACCAGTGAGTTAAGTAAGTCAAGTTAACCAGTGAGTTAAGTAAGTCAAGTTAACCAGTTGAGTTAATACAGTCGAGTTGATCGAGTTAGAGTTACTCAGTTAGAGTAAATCGATTAGAGTTAAAACGAACTAGAGTTAATCAAATGTAGTTATTTGAGACAGAGTTAGTCAAACATAGTATTCAAGGTAAGTTGCCATCTCGTACAACTGCTAGCGTAATTCGCAGGGCTGTAAATAGCCAAAGGCGGTCAGATGTTGCCTAAGGGAATCAGGCGTAACCATTATGATCATTGCGATCTAGAGTCAAGCGAATGGAGTTAAATCGAATCTAGTTATTCTATATGAGTTAATCAAGATGAGTTAAATAAGTTAAGTTAATCGAATCTAGTTATTCGATAGGAGTTAATCAAGATGAGTTAAATAAGTTAAGTTGATCGAATCTAGTCATTCGATAGGAGTTAATCAAGTTAAGTTAAATAAGTTAAGTTAATCGAATCTAGTTATTCGAGAGGAGATTATCGAATATAGTTTATTCGAAGGAGTTACCAATTATTAGTTATTCGAAGTGAGTAGTCGAATATAGTTTATTCGAAGTGAGTTAATCGAATATTGGTTATTCGAAAAGGGGAGTTATCAAATCGAATAGATTAAAGGAGTTAATCGAATATAGTTTATTCGAGTAGAGTTAGAGGAGTTATCGAATATGGTTCATTCGACAGGAGTTAAGTGAATAGTTAGATTAATCAATGTGAATTAGTTAAGTTAAACTAAGTGAATTAGTTACGTGAATTGGTTAAGTTAACCAAAGTGAATTTGTCGAGTAATCAAAGTGATTAGTTCAGTTAATCGAGTTGAATTTGTCAGTCGAGTTAATAAATGGAGTTAGTCAAACCAAGTAAAACCAGTTAGAGTTAATTAATTAAGGTTGACCAGTTAGAGTTAATCAATCAGAGTTAATCAAATAGAGTTAAGTAAAATTAGAACTGACTAGAGATTAGTAAATTGAATGGTTTTCTAAGTGTCTATCTGTAATGACCCGGATTCTTATGGGGTTATTTTGAATATTTAATATTTAATTTAAATATTGGTTTGGTAATATAAGTAAATTTTTATATTTATGTTATCGATTTAAATATCGATTTCGATTTAATATCGTATATATTAAATTATCAAAATAAGGAATCAGCGAATAACTGAATTCGAAGTGAAAACTGATTTGAAATCAGTTCAGATAATCAATACATAATTCTGTTTGAATTAGAATAATAATAATATTTAATAATTATCGGAGAATTTAAATAGTTTGAAATTTAAATTTTATCAATTTAAATTTATATCTTTCACAGATGATCGAATTAGACTTCGTAACCTATCTCAGTGTGTCCAGAATAGTGTTATTACCCTAGGAAGGACAGTTGTTGGGTTCAGTAAGGAGTTCAGAATCAACGTGATAATTTAATCAGAGGACACCTGATCAACTAATTAAATAAATTATGGTAAAGAAAATTCCTTGTGTTGTGTGGATCGAAACAAGGCACCAAGGGCAAATATTGGCAGCACAAATATAGCCTTGTTGTCCACACCTTCCTCCTTAAAAATCAAAAATGGCCTTGCTGTTAAATTAAAAACCGCTACCCTCTCCTTTGAAATCAAATACAAATTCATTTAAAAAGGGCCGTTCTACCCAAATCAATTGCCTGGTTCATTTCTGAAAGAGCTCGAGAAAACTTCAAAACAAAAAAAAGGAAAAAAGGGAAATCGAACACTAAAATCAATTTGCGATCTGAAATGAAACGCGAGCTTAGCTCGACATTAAAAACGAAGCGTGGATCAAGGGAAGTCGCGGTTTCGAGAGTTACTGGAGTTCGGATTTGTTAAACTGGAGGAGTGGTTCGAACTGGAAGCGAATAAGTGGGGGTCGACGCTGTCTTTGTCGCGACTGTGTAATTGGGTTTCAAAAGTTGAAGTCGACGTCGATGTAAGTGAGCCATCCTGGGTTCGAAGTTGTCATTTTGGGAGAGAGGCACATATGAGATTCCTGCAGAAATATCCGATGTGGAGGAAGTAATTCGAGATCTCGTTTCACTGGAAGTTGGGTGATTTGTTTTGACAGTACAAGGGAAGTGAAATCGAGTTCGATGGGGTTGTTGAGCGTAGGGTCAGAGTATCAATTGGGTTTGAACGGAGGAGTATGGTAGGGTATGGGAGTTTTATTCTTAGTGAAGAAAGACGACAACAATGTGCTTGATGAAATGCCGAAGAGGAGTATTAAGGTGCGAATTCATTTGAAAGGATTCATAGTCGATGATTCAGAATTAAACCAGGATATTCAGCAATGGAAAATTCCGGTGAGTGAATCTCACTCACCTGTTTGTTTAGAATTATTTTTACATCGTTAAAAATAATTGTTGTTGCTTGTTTGAATGCTGTTTAGTCTGATTGTTTTAAAATATATATATAGTTATTTAGGATTGGTTGACTATTATATCTATATATTGGGTTGATGATTGATTGGATTCCCGCAGTACCATTAGCGGATGCCCGCAGTTTCATAGCGGATGCCCGCAGTTTCATAGCGGATGATTACCCTATACGCCCCACGCTATGATTAGTGGATGACCTTCTATACCGCGATATCCTGCCTCGAAGCAGGATGGGTATTATTTATGTGCTAACGTCTGTGGATGCAGGGAAACAGGTTGGAGGAATCCAACTGGATTCCTCAAAAATATATTATCTGTTTGTTGTTTGTTTGATTTCATATATATTCATATATGATGTGTTAAAAATCAAGTGATTGAAAATTGGTTGATTTGATTGTTGAAAATACCACTAGAGCTTGAATATTGATTCATAAAAATATCGGAAAGGGTATTTGATATTTAAAAAGGAAATTCTATTTTTAATAAATAGAATTTGAATTTTAAATAAAACTATAGAAAATATTAACTTGTTTTGAAGGTATATAAAACAAGTAATTGAATTTATAAACTCTGTTTATAAATGGAAGGTGGGATTTGAATCGAATTTATAAACTCTGTCTATAAATGAAAATATGGGATTTGAATCGAATTTATAAACTCTGTCTATAAATGAAAATATGGGATTTGAATTGAATTTATAAACGTTGTTTATAAATGAAAATATGGGATTTGAATTGAATTTATAAACGTTGTTTATAAATGGAAAGGTGGGATTTGAATTGAAGTTATAAACGTTGTTTATAAATAATGCCGAGAATTCAAATGGACTTTGAATATAAGGAATTGAAATAGAGATTTGAATAATCAAATTCAAATGGAGTTTAACTATAGAATTTGAATATAGTATTTCAAATGGAATTTGAATATAGAAATTCAAATAGACTTTGAATATAGAATTTGAATATAGAATTCAAATGGACTTTAACTATAGAATTTGAATATAGAATTCAAATGGACTTTAAACTATAGAATTTGAAAATAGAATTCAAATGAAGTTTTAAATAAAGAGAATTCAAATAGAATTGATTTGGAATTTGAATAAGAAGTCGATAAGGAAACGAGAGTATGAGTATAATTAGAATTTGTTAATATGTAGTTAAAATATATTTGAACATGTCATGTTCAAATATGAAGGTGAAATAGACTGAAAAGTTAAGTAACAGATTTAATTAACAAATTGAGTTAAAATGATTGGTATATTTAAAATAGATTGGACAGGTATAGACATACAGGAGACAGGTATGGAATAAAGTATAGAAGTGAAATAAATAGAATGCCCGACAAAAAGGTACGTATTTAATTTCCATATGAGATTTTATGCGCCGTATCGGCAAGCCGCTTGGCTTTTTCTTTTTCTTTTTGAGATAAGAAGGACCGGGAAAGCTATTTGAAATTTCCCGATGCTCCCGGTACAAAGGAGGTTATGGCGAATTTTTTCCGGGAATTTAAGGAGATAGAATATTTTTAAGATAATTTGATGGTTAGAAATCAACATATCAAATTATATAGAAGTTGATAAGGAAACGAACTTAGAAATAGAATAGTATAATTAAAAAGGGAAGTATAAGGAAAAAAATCTCGTAGGAATAGAAAGAGAAAATGTATATGTGTTTAAAGGTGAATAATCAGTTGTATGGTATTGATTATTCGAGTAAGTAGTCTTGTCTGTTTTGACGTTAAATGTTATTCAGTCAAGGTCTGAGAGGTAATTATACCCCAACTTGGTTGATTTCATGATATACCGATAAGTAGCAAGATTCAGGCTCGAAGATCAATGTGGAATAAGAATTAGTTAAATACTGTATTTGGGTTGTCGTAACGATGTTTTACACAACATCTGTTTTAACCCAAATATGTGCAAAGCTTGGAAATAGAATAATGAACGTTTCCTAAGTATAGAAATAAACGAGTCGGAAAAGAGATAAGTAATTGGAGTATTTTCCAATTATAAATAAAAGATATTTTCTAAAAAGTTTAGAAAATAAAGGAAGGCGATATATGGAAATGTTTTCCAAAGAACGTATAAGGCCAATATGATTATTGAAAATATTTGGTTAACAAATATTGATAAAGAAATCGAGAAGTAATTTAATTAATGGGATATTAATTAAGGGCTCAGTGATTGTTTGATAATTGGATGAACACTTATTTTCTTCGATAGTTAGATCATCGACTATCGAGACACTTGTTTTTATTCGATAGTTAAATCACAGACTATCGAAGTTTTGACCATCGTTGTCAATATGGAGAGACCGGTTGGATTATTATCCGAAGAACCACTCCATATCGGCAGTAGCGTGCGAATCAGATTATATAAAGATAATCGAAGACGGAGTAGAGTGCAAGGACTTTTTCTATTAATAGAAATAGTGCCTTCGGTTCATCCTGTTCCTGGATGACTTCTATGGATGAATGTCTGACAGAGTATTTCCAGAAAGGTCACGTACATTGATTTCTTCAACCGTACCAAGAGTGGAAGCGGAGAAGGGCACTTCTTTAGCTAACACGTAATGTACTGTTGTAGACGTCAATTAGTGATTTTCGAAGGATCTGACAATGTGGCATTCGAAGTGAATCTGATGTGATGATACAGCGTAACCTCTGGCCTCAACAACCAGGAAATGACAAAAATCGGGCAGGCAGCATGGCTAAGTCGGTCGCTCCGAAGTAGGGTGTATAATCACCTATCTAGAGAATATTCATTTGCTTCTTTAATCTATCAATGCTGTCCTATATATATATATACGGGAACGGTTGCTGATCCCAACCGTTGGTGATATACATTCGATACACTCAAGCGAAATGAGTGGTCGGTCATGTGTGGCTGAGTTGCAAGATGTTCTTGTTGAACTCCAGTGTATCGTTCCTAGAGTACACTGATCGGAAGGTGGTTCCATACCTTGTCATAGTTGGACATCCATTACCCAATACGTGCTTGCGGTTTTGATTGTATATTATATATGTGGAACGTGAGATGCAAGCGTTCCACTAGATTGTTATCTACTTGATTTAGACATTATTATAATATCAAAAGAGTTTTGATATAAAGATAAATCAAGTGTTTGGATTCTCATAAGGGAAAAACCCGTTCCGTGTTATACGGCGTGGTCTTATGAGATATCATTTAGTTTTCTGAAACTGTTTTAAACTGTTTACTCATACCAGTCCCATGACTGACCCGGAGTTTACTTTTGTTGTTTTCCCTAAACTCTTGGGTGCCTAAATTTGTACGGGCAGTCAAGTAGTCAGGATTTTACAGATATACTGGAAGAGCTTGGAGCAGGAGGCTTCAGGATCATATAGCTATAGTTATTTCTGCTGTGTTGTAAGTGATGTACTTTGATATTGATGTATATTCAAGTACAGATGTATTTTTCAAGTTATGTTATATATATTATATGTTATTCGTTCCGCTGTGAGATTCGTGTTACTCTGATGTTGTGTTCTTCTTCTTCTTCTATTCTAAGTTTCTATCTTATCTATCCTCACCCTCTAACTTCTTTCTATTAATGGTTCGAATTTCCGTGATATTTGGGGTTGGACTTGTGTTTTTAGTCAGCTCAAATTCTACCGGATTTTCGGGTCACTACACTATCTGATGTTGGTTTCGGCCTTCGGGATTTATACTTAGGGAATTTCTCTCATACTAGTTCTCAGTCAGGGACTGATAGTTGGGGAAGAGTAGTGATTTGTAAATAAGCAATTGGAAAACGATTTCCAGTGTTAATAACATATATTTTCTAAACATAGAAAATAAGGCAATGTGAATATATATATAGATATATGTTGATGATTTACCAATATAATTTCCATCTGGAAATAATATTGTTGTTTGCACACTTGTTTTTCTTTGATGGTTAAATCACAGACTATCGAAGTTTTGACCATTTTAACGTTGTTAATATGGAGAGACCGGTTGGATTATCATCCGAAGAACCACTCTGTATTGGCATAAGCATTGCGAATCATATATGCCAAAGATAAAAGACGGAGTAAAATGCAAGGGCTGTTGTATAAGTCTTAGATAACAGTGACTAAGATGGATATACTGAATAGTGCCTTCGGTTTGTCCAGTCCCAGGACAACTTGTATGGACGAAGGTCTGACAGAGTATATCCAATGGATCGCGTAAGTTGATCTCTTCAAACGTATTCACGTTTGGTGGTGGAGGAATTCGTTTCTCGTAGCTGTATACCCATGTTATTTTTGGATAAGTCAATTTGTGATTTGGCGGGTATGACGATGTGACATTCTAAGTGAATGAGGATGACTTGTGTGAATGAATGTCTGACAGATTATTTCCAGAAAGGTCACGTACATTGATTTCTTCAACCGTACTAAGAGTGGAAGCGGAGAAGGAAACTTCTTTTAGCTGACACGTAATGTAGGGTTGTAGACATCAATTAGTGATTTTCGATGGATCTGACAATGTGGCATTCAAAGTGAATCTGATGTGATGATAACGCGTAACTTCTAGCCTCATCATCCGGTAAATGACAGAAATCGGGCAGGCAGCATGGCTAAGTCGGTTGCACCGAAGTATGGTGTATAATCACCTATCTAGAGAATATTCATTTGCTTCTTTAATCTATCAATGTTGTCCCATATATATATATATATATACGGGAACGGTTGCTGATCCCAACCGTTGGTGATATACATTCGATATACTCAAGCAAAATGAGTGGTCGGTCATGTGTGGCTGAGTTACAAGATGTTCTTTTTGAACTCCAGTGTATCGTTCCTAGAGTAGACTGATCGGAAGGTGGTTCCATACCTTGTCATAGTTGGAAATCCATTATCCAATACGTGCTTGCGATTTTGATTGTATACTATATATGTAGAACGTGAGATGAAAGCGTTTCTGCTAGATTGATATATATTTGTACTTAGACATTATTATAATATCAGAATGATATTGCTTGTCAAAGATGTTGGATTCTCATAAGGGAAAAACCTGTTTCGTATTCACGGCGTGGTCTTATGAGATATCATATATATGTTAAACTGTGTTAAACTATTTTACTCACACCAGTCCCATGACTGACCCGGAGTTCACCTTGTTGTTTTCCCTAAACTCTTGGGTGCCTAAATTTGTACGGGCAGTCAAGTAGTCGAGATTTACAGATATACTTGAAGAGCCAGGGCAGGAGGCTTCTGGATCATATAGCTTTAGTTTATTTCCGCTGTGTTGTAAGTGCTGTACTCTGATAAGTGCTATTGTATACATAACTGTTATATTTCAAAGTTATGTTATCTATTATATGTTATTCGTTCCGCTGTGAGGTTCGTGTTACTCTGATGTTGTATTCTTCTTCTTCTTCTTTTATTCTAAGTTTCTATCTTATCTATCCTCACCCTCTATTTTCTTTCATTAATTACCGGGATTTTTCGATGTTTTGGTTATCGACATCGTGCTTATGTCGATAACCAAAGTCGCCTATAATCCGGATCGTTACAGTTGGTATCAGAGCTTAATTTAAGAATTACTTGGCTCTGTGGCGTGACTCGGTAGAGATAGGGTTAGTAATACCCTAGATTGAGTTTGAGTGTATATATACGAGTGCGTATTTGTATTTGATATAAAAATGGTTTTATATTGTGGAGATTCATTGGCTGAGTTGTTTATGAGTTCTGGTCGATCAGTTTGATCCACTGTATCGGTAGGAGTAAATAAATACTTGAATACGATGGACCGACACAGTATGGATATGTAATATATTATCATATATTAGATATATTGATTGTAATTATAATCGAATGAGATTATAAAGTGAAATGGTTATATATAACCAATCAGAATCATATAACTAAAGTATATGAAATAAGATGAATTAAATATGAATTTAAATCAGATTTGGAATTAAAATAAGGAAATTTTAAGTTCCTGGGAGATTTTGAGATGTTTTCAAAATGGATGTATTTAGTAAGGGTTTTGAAATGATATAGTATTGAAATCACTTGGGTCGCTGGAAAATAATTCCGATGATGACTGCGCAGTATCATCGGTGTGATTTTCAAGTTCTAAGTGGTGGATTACTACCAGAATTTTGATTTGAATTGTTTTGAGAAAACAGGTTGTTTAGAAATTCAAAGGTTTTGAATTGGTATTATGATTTCAAATTTGATTTGAAATAAAACCGGGAATTTAAGTTCTAGAAATTAAAATTTAACTTGTGAAGTTAATTCGAATGGGATGGTAAAAGTAAATAATAAACCAGAATTTAACTTGAGATGATAGGTTAAGAAAAACTGAAGTGATTAGAGAATAATCTGGATTTGAAATGATAAGTTGAGAGTTTGGAATTTGAAACTCGAATTTGATTTTAAATTCGGCTTGAATAAGCGAATGGTTGTGTTAAGAATAACTTGGTTGGAGTTGATGGGGATGGCATTTGTATATGCCGAGTTGATAACAGATGGTAGGGATATAATGATATGCCCAACAAAAAGGTACAAGTTTATATTTTATATGAGTTTGGAATTTATGAGCCGAATTGGCAAGCCGTTTGGCATTTTGATTTTCTTTTGGGTTGAAGAAGGCCCAGAGAGGCGAGTTGGAGTTTGAGCTATTGACCAGTACAAAGGAGGTGCTGGCGAAATTTTTCGAAAGTTTAAAGTGTTAGAAAATTTTCAGAATTTTTGAAAATTTTAGTTAGTCGGAATGAATAAATATTTGAGTCGATATTAATTGGTTCAGTTAAAATCAGAAATAAGGGGTAAACAAATCTTAGGAATTCCAATAGGTAGGGTCGTCCTCTAACTTAGCAATTTCGAGGACGAAATTATTTTAAGTGGGGAAGAATGTAATGACCCGCATTTTCCAGGGGTATAATTAATTTATTTAATTGTTTAAAATAGTGATATAGGGAATTTAATCGTCGTTAATTAAATAATATGGAATATTTAATTAAATTAAATAATATATTTAATTCAGAAATAATCAAAGATATTGGAAATCAAAATATTCTGTGAACGGGGTCGTCCCTAAGATTTAATTCAGCTTAGAGTTGAATCATATTGACAAATATATTCAATCGACGTCAGTTTGAAACGTATAATTATATTATAATTAAAATCGAGCTTGAAATGGCGCTGCAGTTCGCGATTTGGCGATTTGAACTTCAACTGAATGTACATGATTCGTTTTAAGCCAGATTTCTGTGAAACACGAAACGTTTGGAGCTGGTGGAGTATATCTTTCTAGTGGAAGAGAAAAATCGGGATTTCATCGTGTAGATTTTGATGTACGTCCAAATCAAATTTCAGAAAAGTCGCTGTGGAATTCCTTTATAATTTGCAACGCTTTATTTACGTTATAAAAGGATTTTCGATATAAAACTGAATATCGATAAATCTAAAATCTTAAAAATCAAACTGTAAATTCTGATATGATATCCTGTTGCTGTACGATATCATATGTGAAGATATACGATAATATAAATTTATTTATATTTAATATAATAATATTTAAATATATTTATATATTTAAATGGGTCATCCAGAGCTTTAACAATAACCGGTTTTGCAAACGAAGTCGGAATTCGACGAAACCAGTTTTGTTGGATCCGCAATATCAAATAGTTGTTTGAATTCTAGTTCCGTGATTTTTAGAGTCACTGTGTGGCCGTACGGATTTTTAGAGTGAAAAACAGTCAGTATTTTGACAGTTAAAAATACGGAGTCGGAATTCGACGAAACCAGTTTCGTTGGGACCGTAATGTCGAACTGTAGCTGCATGTCCAGTTTCGTGATTTTTGGGTATCGTATGTGATCCCAGGAATTTTTAGAAGACAAATAAATTTGATATGGCTTAAATAAATATCTATAAAATATCTAAAAGTTATCCCCTATAAATATCTAACTTCTATCACTCCTTAAGACCTAATCTCATTTCCTCCTTGGTCACAAAAGGCGCCGTCACTTTTCTGTTTACAGAAATGAAAACGTGAAGCTTCTAAATTCTCAAACAATTGTAAGGAAATTCATAAAATCACTAAACCAATATTCTCGAGCTTCTCTTTAGTGGCTCTTCACGTCTGTAGTTGTTTCGTTGGGTGCGATGCAAGGGTCTGATGCTCGGTTTTATGAGCAGTAAGCCTAGGGTTGGAAATTTGAGGGAATCAGTGAAGGGATGGTGTAATTCGAGTTGATCTTTGAAGTCATGGTGAGGAGGGGCATCGTTGGTGAATGTTTGATGAAGTTCGGTTGTTATTTGGGGTCGCTGTCTCCTCCAGCAGGCGCGAAAGGGTGATCGACGGCAATCACCTGGGAGTAGCGAGTTCGACAAAATCGGTATGGGGGAGAAATGATTTTGAAGAGGAATGTTTTGGTGATTTTTATTTGATTTAAAGTGGAGTGCGGAAGAAGTTTTGATTTTCTAAAGTAGTGAAAATGGGTTTGAAGAAAATCTGGAGTTCGTGATTTACAGTTTGGGAAGACAAAGATTTCGGGTTTGCGTATTCATGTTCGGGTTGGGCCTTAGGTAAATGATAAGCCCAAATTAAAAATTCAAATCCAAGTTTCTATTTATTTAAAGTGTATTAACTTTGTTTTATCGTATCTTCTTCATACGTTATCAAAACTCAGCGAAACAAGATCCGTTGGGATCGTATGGATGGACACTACACAATGGAACTGACCACGAGTCGATTGGAGCACTTTACAGTTTATAGCAAAATAAATTGTCCGTTCGAATCAAGAGATGATTATCGTTATTAACGGTGATCGTCCAATGTGAGTAAAACTCACCAACTCTGAACAGTTATATTTTTATAATGTATTTTTAGAACTGTTAATCATCTGTTGATTGCTGTGGTTGATTGATTGAACTGCTAGTCAGTTAGTGAAAATTATATATATATATGTATATGTAATTATATATATATATAAACCATTAAATATTTATATATTGATTCTGCTATCAGAATAATTTATATTGAACTGAAAGCGATGATAATCATATTGTGTAACATCTGTGGATGCAGGGAGACAAGTTGGAGTCCTCAACAGTCATTTTATTGTTTTTGATATATTGTTATATGATGTGATATAAAATCTGTGGGCGATTATATGTGCTTGGACGATATTGAACATCGTGATTTGATATGATTGAATACCATAACATACCGAAATGTTGATAAGGGGATTTTCAAAGTGATATTGAAAATAGAATATTTATAAAATGGGATATTTATAAATAAGAGATATTTATAAATTGGAATATTTATTAATAAGAAATATTTATAAATTGGAATATTTATAAATAGGAAATATTTAGAAAAGAAAATAATTTCAAACCATTTTCTTTTTGAATGGAAAGGCCTGTGTGGCGGGTTTGGGGATTTTCCCGATGCTCCCGTTACAAAGGAGGTTATGGCGAATTTTTCAGAGAATTTAAGGAGTTAGAATATTTCAAGAATAAATTTGAAAAGGAAATATTTGTAAACCATTTACAAATAGAATTGAAAAGGAAACGTTATAAAAAGGAAATCATTTTTAAAGTGTAGAACCGTTATTTAAAAGTAAATCTTTTCAAATGAATAAAACGTTGTTAAAAAAGAAATCTTTATAAAGTGAATAAAGTAAATCGAATATGGTATTCGAAAGGAGTTAAATCGAATATGGTATTCGAAGGGAGTAAATCGAATATGGTATTCGAAAGTTAGTAAAACGAATATGCTATTCGAAAGGGGTTAGTCGAGTCGAGTTAGTTGAATAGAGTTAACTAGTTCAGTAGAGTTAACCAGTTCAGTAGAGTTAACCAGTTCAATAGAGTTAACCGGTTGGGTTAAGTAAGTCAAGTTAACCAGTGAGTTAAGTAAGTCAAGTTAACCGGTTGGGTTAAGTAAGTCAAGTTAACCAGTGAGTTAAGTAAGTCAAGTTAACCAGTGAGTTAAGTAAGTCAAGTTAACCAGTGAGTTAAGTAAGTCAAGTTAACCAGTTGAGTTAATCAAGTCGAGTTGATCGAGTTAGAGTTACTCAGTTAGAGTTAATCGATTAGAGTTAAAACGAACTAAAGTTAATCAAATATAGTTATTTGAGACAGAGTTAGTCAAACATAGTATTCAGGGTAAGTTGCCATCTCGTACAACTGCTAGCGTAATTCGCAGGGCTGTAAATAGCCTAAGGCGGTCGGATGTTGCCTAAGGGAATCAGGCGTAACCATTATGATCGTTGCGATCTAGAGTCAAGCGAATGGAGTTAAATCGAATCTAGTTATTCGATAGGAGTTAATCAAGATGAGTTAAATAAGTTAAGTTAATCGAATCTAGTTATTCGATAGGAGTTAATCAAGATGAGTTAAATAAGTTAAGTTGATCGAATCTAGTCATTCGATAGGAGTTAATCAAGTTAAGTTAAATAAGTTAAGTTAATCGAATCTAGTTATTCGAGAGGAGATTATCGAATATAGTTTATTCGAAGGAGTTACAAATTATTAGTTATTCGAAGTGAGTAGTCAAATATAGTTTATTCGAAGTGAGTTAATCGAATATTGGTTATTCGAAAAAGGGAGTTATCAAATCTAATAGATTAAAGGAGTTAATCGAATATAGTTTATTCGAGTAGAGTTAGAGGAGTTATCGAATATGGTTCATTCGACAGGAGTTAAGTGAATAGTTAGATTAATCAATGTGAATTAGTTAAGTTAAACTAAGTGAATTAGTTAAGTGAATTGGTTAAGTTAACCAAAGTGAATTTGTCGAGTAATCAAAGTGATTAGTTCAGTTAATCGAGTTGAATTTGTCAGTCGAGTTAATAAATGGAGTTAGTCAAACCAAGTAAAACCAGTTAGAGTTAATTAATTAAGGTTGACCAGTTAGAGTTAATCAATCAGAGTTAATCAAATAGAGTTAAGTAAAATTAGAACTGACTAGAGATTAGTAAATTGAATGGTTTTCTAAGTGTCTATCTGATGTTGGTTTCGGCCTTCGGGATTTATACTTAGGGAATTGCTCTCATACTAGTTCTCAGTTAGGGACTGATAGTTGGGGAAGAGTAGTGATTTGTAAATAAGCAAATGGAAAACGATTTCCAGTGTTAATAACATATATTTTATAAACATAGAAAATAAGGCAATGTGAATATATATATAGATATATGTTGATGATTTACCGATATAATTTCCATCTGGAAATAATATCGTTGTTTGCACACTTGTTTTTCTTTGATGGTTAAATCACAGACTATCGAAGTTTTGACCATTTTAACGTTGTTAATATGGAGAGACCGGTTGGATTATCATCCGAAGAACCACTCTGTATTGGCATAAGCATTGCGAATCATATATGCCAAAGATAATTGAAGACGGAGTAAAATGCAAGGGCTGTTGTATAAGTCTTAGATAACAGTGACTAAGATGGATATACTGAATAGTGCCTTCGGTTTGTCCAGTCCCAGGACAACTTGTATGGACGAAGGTCTGATAGAGTATATCCAGTGGATCGCGTAAGTTGATCTCTTCAAACGTATTCATGTTTGGTGGCGGAGGAATTCGTTTCTCTTAGCTGTATACCCGTGTTATTTTTGGATAAGTCAATTTGTGATTTGGCGGGTATGACGATGTGACATTCTAAGTGAATGAGGATGACTTGTGTGAATGAATGTCTGACAGAGTATTTCCAGAAAGGTCACGTACATTGATTTCTTCAACCGTACTAAGAGTGGAAGCGGAGAAGGAAACTTCTTTTAGCTGACACGTAATGTAGGGTTGTAGACATCAATTAGTGATTTTCGATGGATCTTACAATGTGGCATTCAAAGTGAATCTGATGTGATGATAACGCGTAACTTCTAGCCTCATCATCCGGTAAATGACAGAAATCGGGCAGGCAGCATGGCTAAGTCGGTCGCACCGAAGTAGGGTGTATAATCACCTATCTAGAGAATATTCATTTACTTCTTTAATCTATCAATGCTGTCCCATATATGTACGGGAACGGTTACTGATCCCAACCGTTGGTGATATACATTCGATACACTCAAGCAAAATGAGTGGTCGGTCATGTGTGGCTGAGTTACAAGATGTTCTTGTTAAACTCCAGTGTATCATTCCTAGAGTACACTGATCGGAAGGTGGTTCCATACCTTTTCATAGTTGGAAATCCATTATCCAATATGTGCTTGCGATTTTGATTGTATACTATATATGTAGAACGTGAGATGAAAGCGTTTCTGCTAGATTGATATATATTTGTACTTAGACATTATTATAATATCAGAATGATATTGCTTGTCAAAGATGTTGGATTCTCATAAGGGAAAAACCTGTTCCGTATTCACGGCGTGGTCTTATGAGATATCATATATATGTTAAACTGTGTTAAACTATTTTACTCACACCAGTCCCATGACTGACCCGGAGTTTACTTTGTTGTTTTCCCTAAACTCTTGGGTGCCTAAATTTGTACGGACAGTCAAGTAGTCGGGATTTACAGATATACTTGAAGAGCTGGGGCAGGAGGCTTCTGGATCATATAGCTATAGTTTATTTCCACTGTGTTGTAAGTGCTGTACTCTGATAAGTGCTATTGTATACATAACTGTTATATTTCAAAGTTATGTTATCTATTATATGTTATTCGTTCCGCTGTGAGGTTCGTGTTACTCTGATGTTGTGTTCTTCTTCTTCTTCTATTCTAAGTTTCTATCTTATCTATCCTCACCCTCTATTTTCTTTCATTAATTACCGGGATTTTTCGATGTTTTGGTTATCGACATCGTGCTTATGTCGATAACCAAAGTCGCCTAAAATCCGGGTCGTTACAGTTATCAGTATCGTATTGATTTATATATGATACTCTGTTTTGGGTTATTTTATCATATTGTTTTATATATGATAAATGTCATGAGGATTTTATTGGGTTTTGATACTCTGAGTTAATTATTATGAGTATCCTATTAATTTAAAAATGAGATTTGTTATGAGAAGCATGTTGGGTTATACATGATACTCTTTATTGATTTATTTTATCGTACTGATTTATATATGATACTTGTTAAGAGCATCACATTAATTTATATGTGATACTCTGTCTTGTTGATTTATATAATGTTTACACAAAAAAATGGCTTAAACACCAAAGGTATTAAAATTGTACTTCACCAAAATGGTAGGGAAATAAGTGGAGCCTTACTTAACAATAATTGAAAATGAAAAATGCGAGGAAGATAAAATAGAGACAAGGTTTAGAGTGGTTCATCCTTATATTAGGCCTACATCCACTATAAAGATAGCTTGCATTCTTATAACAAGGATTACAAAATACATAAACTCTCTTTTTTCATACATCTCTATACCCACTCAATAAACTCTCATTCATACATTTCAATCCTGGGATTTCATGAGAGAATGGTAGAGCTTGCGGAGGAGAAGGATGGGTGAATGATTAAGAAGGAATATTGTAACAACCTGGAAAATCAGAACCAATTTAAAATTTTTATTTTGGCTATTTCAGTAGATTTTGAAAGTTAAAATAATTTATTTTAAATAATAACGATTAAAAATTTATTTTAATCTAAGTTTGAAAGAATATATTTATTTTAATTTCAAAAGGAATTAGAAATAGCGCGGTAGTTTGAAAAGTCAAATCTGAACTATGACTGAATGTACAGGATTCAAAATTGAACAGATTTTAGTAAAACCAAAAATGTCTAAATCTATTTGAAGATACCTTTCCAAAGAATCTGAAAAATCGAAATTTCATAGTGGGAATCAAAAGTTATGGCCCGTTGAATATTAAGAATAGTCGCTATGGAATATAGTATAATTTATAGCCCATATAAAAGGCCATTTTACAAACGACCTCCGTTTTCGACGAAACCACTTATGTCGGATCCAGAATGTCATATTATTGCTAAGTTTAATTTTCCAGAATTTTTGGAATTTATTTGTGAGTGTAGTAAATTAAACTCTGATTTGATAATTTCTATTGAATTTGATCGACCGTTAAAAAGGTCATTTTTCAAACGGTCTCCAAATTCGATGAAACCAATTTTGTTAGGAATGTATCATTAAAACATAGCTAGATTTATTTTTCAGGAATTTTCGGAGTCCATATGTGGCTCCGGTGAATTAAAATATATGATCGAATTAATTTAATAAAGGATTAAATTTTAAATTGAAGAAATCAGGCCAAAAACAGTTTTTTGGGCTGATAGGACCTAGCCCATTAGTTCCGGAACATGGGCAATTAGGCGGAAACAACCCCTGTTGGACTGAAATTGGAGTTATTAAGAATTTATGGGTTTATTTGTAAAAATTAGAAATAAAATATTATAAAAATGCTTTTTGTCTTCTTCCCAAACCCTATTTCCTATAGCCGCCGCCCCCATGAAACAATGGTCGTGAGTGCTCCAACATTCCTCCATTAATTTCGATTGATTCACACCTCTAAATCATTCATTCCTTTAGACAATACATAGAGATTTTCATCCTCTTCAGTTCTGTACGGTTGGATCCTCCACAGGGGGCGCGATACTCGAGAACCGTGACCACAAACCCGTCGTCATTCACCCCTCGCCGCACCACCAGGCCACCACCGAGCTCCTCCCCGTCTCCAGCGAACATGCGCGACACTCTCCCCTTCGACGTGCTATTGTCTGATCGGCCTCCAATGCCTCGATCCGCGAGCAAAACCCAACCCTAGAATTGAACTAGTACTGTATATCGTTGGCCGTTGTTTGAACAAGAGGAAGAAGGGTATTACTTTAATTAAATTAGTTACTTATTTAAATTTAAATTGTTATCAACACAAATATAATCATATCTCATTGATACAAACAAGAAATTGAACGATTTTAGATCCTGTAAGATCGTTAAACCGAGACCTACACTGCTGTCCTGACTAGAACCAGTTCTGAGCTAATCGAATTTTGGCCAAAATATTGCAGATCTGAACCACTCAGATTGGAACGAATGTGAGATTTCTTATATTTATTTTAATTAAAATTGTAATTAATAATCATCAGTTGAATCCATATAGTTATGATAATTAAATCAGATCTGTGATTTGAAACTGTTGAATGTTAATTGTTGATCATGATTCTCATTTTTGTTAGATCTTATTTGAATATATGGTTTATTATCTGATATTGATTTGAAATATTTTTTTTTATTTCAGATCTATGTATAGTGATTTGATGTTATGATATAAATTTCACATTAGATTTTGGGACATGAGGCAACATTTTGTCAAATATAGATCTACAATAAAATGTTCAATTTTATTGTCAAAATAAAATATCACTTTTGTTGTTATTTGGAAGGCAGCAGAATTTATTTACTTCATAAGAATCCAATTACAAGAAAACACTAACACATTAGACAATCAACTATACACAGCATTGAGAAAAAAACTATAAAAAATACAAGACAAAGCCAAAAAAACTCAATGCTGAGCAACCACTATACAGTTATAACATGAGGAATAAAACAGCTAACAAAAAGAAACTGCTCCAGTCAATCATCAAGTTTCATTCTCTTCAAAATGGCATTTGTAATGAGCAAGAACATATGATCAGCATTTTGCATGCAAGAAGAAAAAACCCTTCTATTTCTCTCCATCCATATTTCAAAAATAAAGGTCTTCAACACTCTCAGCAGCAACATACTCATACCATCCTTCCATCTTGTAGCTTTGAATAAGACATACCATTCATCTTTACTATTATTCAAAGGTGAATGCAATTGAAAAGCCGAGAGAACCCTCTTCCATAGCTGAAAAACAAATGAACACTCAAAAAATATATGAGTATTACACTGAGATTCAACCCCACAGTATTCACATAAGTCATTAGAAATAATTCCCAATCTATACAGTTTATCCTTTGTATTAATAGCATTCGACATGACCTTCCAAAGTAGCAAATTCTGCTTAGCATTACTCATCACATTCCAAATTCTTCTATACCAAGGAAAGCAAGGTTTATCACCAACCAAAAGATCATAAACATGCTTGATTGAGTGACTCTTCCCCATCGAGGACATAGCAACATTACCAGTCCTAAAGTTTAAACTGATCTCTTCCCATAACCTTCTAAGTAATGCAGAACTATTGTGAGGCAAAATCAAAAACCCATCATTAATGTAATCATCAACCAAAGCATTCTCAGAAATACCACTATTTCTCCTCAAATTATAATTGACAATGCTACTTAAAATCATACCATTGCCTGCCCAAGGAGAGTGCCACTTTTGTTGTTATTGATTGAATTAGAATTTTCAATCAAAAATAAAATATCTCTTTTTTTGTTATTGATTGAATTAGAATTTTCAATCAAAAATGAAATATCACCTTTGTTATTGATTGAATTAGAATTTTCAATCGAATGAAATATCACCTTTGTTATTGATTGAATTAGAATTTACAATCAAACGAAATATCACTTTGTTGTTGTCTGGTTGAATTAAAATTTTCAATCAAAATAAAAATATCACTTTTGATTATTGTTTGGTTGAATTAGAATTTTCAATCAAGATAAAATATCACTTTTATTATTGTTTGATTGAACTAGAATTTTCAATCAAATAAAATATCACCTTTGTTATTGTTTGATTGAACTAAAATTTTCAATCAAATAAAAATATCACTTTTGGTTGTTGTTTTATTGAATTAGAATTATCAATCAAGATGAAATATACACTTTTGTTATTTGATTGAGTTAGAATTCTCAATCAAAAAGAAATATCAAATTTTGTCATTTGGTTGAATTAGAATATTCAACAAAAATTGAAATATAAATTTCTATCATTTTATGGGATTATTATAAAAATATAAATGTTCATGTTTTAAAAAAATAAAAAAAATAAAAAACATTACATTCAAAAGTTTACATTTTTAATGTAATGTTAGAAATTAGAAAATATACATGTTTTGAATAAAAACATGATTTCATTAACAATTTACATTTTTAATGTAATGTTGAAAATAAGAAAAGAGTTCATGTTTTAAAATAAGAACATGGTTTCATTAACAATTTACATTTTTAATGTAATGTTGAAAATAAGAAAAGAGTTCATGTTTTAAAATCAAAACATGATTTCATTAAAATATACATTTTTAATGTAATGTAGAAAATAAGAAAAGTGTTCATGTTTTAAAATCAAAACATGATTTCATTAAAATATACATTTTTAATGTAATGTAAAAAATAAGAAAAGTGTTCATGTTTTAAAATCAAAACATGATTTCATTAAAATATACATTTTTAATGTAATGTTGAAAATATGTTTTACATTAGAAATCCACTTTTTAATGTAATAGTAGAAATGTAGAAAAAGAAATATGTTTTAAAATGAAAATATGTTTTACATTAAAAATTCCACATTTTAATGTAATAATAGAAATGTAGAAAAAGAAACATGTTTTAAAATGAAAATATGTTTTACATTAAAAACTCACTTTTAATGTAATAGTAGAAATTTAGATAAAGATTCATGTGTTAAAAAGAAAACATGTTTTACATTAAAAATCTACTTTTTAATGTTATAATAGAAGTTGGACAAACATGCATGTTTTCGAAATAAAACATGTTTACATTAAAAACTTTGTTTTAATGAAATGGATAAATATTACATTTATATTACATCGCATATATTAGAATTTATATGCATTGTTAAAATTACATTTATAATTATATCGCATATATTAGAATTTATATGTGTTGATAAAATTACATTTATATTACATCGCATATATTAGAATTTATATGCGTTGTTAAAATTACATTTATAATTACATCGCATATATTAGAATTTATATGCGTTGTTAAAATTACATTTATATTAAATCACATATATTATAATTTATATGCGTTGTTAAAAGTACATTTATATTACATCACATATATTAGAATTTATATGCGTTGTTAAAATTACATTTATAATTACATCGCATATACTAGAATTTTTATGCGTTATTAAAATCACATTTATATTTACATTGCATATATTAGAATTTATATGCACTGTCAAAATTACATTTATATTTACATTCTCATATATTAGAATTTATATGCAAAGTTGACTCGTCATCGGATCAATTTTCATGTAAATGATATATATTCTGTTTGACAGTATATAAATATGATATGCCAATAAAAACATTCTTTATTTGGCATGTTAAATACGTTAGTGAAATCGTCGAATGGTTTATATTTATATATAATTATATATATAAATATAAATTAAAATTAAACGAATCGCGCACGGTAGTTCATGTTTTGGAATCGTAACTTTAAACGATTAGACCGAAAGATCCGACCGTCGGATTTTCCCAAAACTGGAACCGTTAGGACCGCTTTGGGAAGATCTTTCCATTGATATAAATTTCGTTAAAATCCAACGGTTAGATTCGAGATAAGTGTAAATCAAATTTCGATAAAAACAGCGCCAGGGCCGCCTATTGACCCGAAGCGTCGTTAAATTAATTTAGCTATATATATATATATATATATATAAATAGCGATAAATCGTTATTAAATACAATTAATGATATGAAATGTTTTTAAACAATATATATGCGAGAATCATTTGAAAAGACCGAGTTCAATCTTATTTCAAATGATCTTAAAGACGACGATTGAAGGCCGACGATCATCACATCGAAAGGGTTGAAGTGGTAGTTATCCGAACGTACTTGTTGATTATCCAGATATGCGAGCACCTCTCTTCCTTATTGGACATACGGGATGAGGAATAAGGTAAATCCAGTTTCGTTCTGACCTAGAACGGACTTGTAAGTGGATGTGTGTCCGACATTGAATTTCATTCCAAGTAAATTAAATTGATTTCTATTTAATACATATCTGTGGTGACGGAGAATTTATTCTCTTGCTTAACACCCTTCTTTGAGACGCATGAGCTCAAAGGTTATATATTGGTAGTTATCGATCGCATGACATGAATTGTCAATGTGAATTGCCAAGATGCAATTGATCGAGGCTTTTGTTGAAAAGCAGAGCCTTGTGGATGATGATCAAAGCATTACCTATTTTCGGCATAGCTTTGTGTATAACGTTACCTAACGAGCCTCACACCCCGGTAGAGTTAGAAACAGGGCAAGGGAATGCAGGGAGTGCACACGTTTCTTTCTAGCCAGAAGTGGTATCAGGGTTTTGCAAGCCTTGGAATTTTACTTATGTGGTTGATGGAATGAGGCGCCTCAGATTTATTGGTCGATTGTGACCATTTTATAGGTCCAATAGGATCGGGAAGCGTGTGTTCAGGCATAACTACTCCACTAAAGTATTTGTGGGTCGGCCCTGCAGGATCCAAGGGTTCGGCAACATCCGAATCCTGAGACATTGCTAGAGTGTCTCGAATCGGTTAGGAGATCGTCCCTAGCCTTGACTCATGATGGAAACCCAATCTCCAGTACGACACTACGATTTTGATTGTAAACCTATATATGGCGATATAGTATATGGTAGCTATGCTGTATAGGATTGATATATTTACTTTGAAGTATTTTTGAAACATATTAGACACTAATAATAATATTAAAAATATTATTTTCTACGTATCAAGCATTTTTGATCATTATAAGGTAAAACTATATCCTCCGGTTTGCATTGCATTGGGTGATGGGACTTGAGTCTTATAATGATTTCATTTTCCAAAAAGCATTGCGTTGTTTTTGAAATAAAATTTATTTAACTTATGCACTGGAAATCCAATGGAGTAAACCCGTTACGCGTTAGCGGCGTGGTCCTATGATTTGCCATATTGTTAGTTAGGAAAGATTTCTCATACCAGTCCCATGACTGACTCGTAGTTTGTTTCACTTTGCAAACTCGGGTGCCCTCTTTCCACATGGGCAACCAAATGACAGGTTTTAGGTATGGACATATTCTGGACTGGAGCTTGCTTATGAAGAAGATGAAGAACCCTTTTCTTTTTATCTTTTCATTATTTTTGAGACACTTAGACTCTATTGATCTTTGATGTATTTGATGGGGATTGAGACTTATTTCCTTCTTTGTTGAGATTTTTATTTTGCTAAGTGTATCCTGTAACTACGTACTCTGATGTCTGTGATGTTATGTTGTGATGACATTTCCATTTCCGCTGCAATGATTTATGTGTTATGCTATTATCTAAGATCTGTTATTGTTGTAATTATTTTATGCTCCTATGATTATCCTAACTTTCGTACTGCGGAAGTTTAGGGTCGTCACAGTTGGTATCAGAGCTAAAGGTTAACCTTAGCTTCGGAGTATAACATTTTTAGAACAATTTGTCTAGATAAAATCAGTAGTATTCTGAGACGAGTAGCTCATTAGAGATAGGATTAGTAATGCCCTAGAATGAGCACAGCAACATAGCACATATTAATCGGTCATTACATCATTATCATCTTATCATATGTTTCTACTTCTAATATTTCCTTTAAAATTATCATTTCTCTTAGTCTGACTCTTTCCTTGGTGGTACAGAACTAATTAAGAAATGAGCACAAGAGCTCGAGCTAGAGCCCGAGGCAAAGGTGGGGCTAGAGGCACAGCTAGAGATGAGACTCCTTTAGCTCAGGGACAACCCAATCCAGAGGCTGTAACACCACCTCCACCCCCGCAGCCGTTTGACTTGGATAAAATGTCCAAGAAGTACAGAAACTTAGGGGGCGTATCCTTTACCGAGTGAGAGACGTGATTGAGGCACATGCATGGCTTAAGAACTGCGAGAAAATCTTTGAAGGCTTTGAATTGGAAGATCAACACAAGCACATTTTGGCAACATGGCTATTGAAAGACCAAGCTGAAAATTGGTGGGACTCGGTCAAAATTGGCAATGATGTGGCCAACATGTCTTGGGCCAGATTCAAAGAGCTCTTCAATGATAAGTATATCCCTCCACAGGAAGTTGAGAGGCTCCATGATCAATTCGCCAATCTTCAGCAGAGTGATATGACCATTTCAGAATATGTGCAGAAGTTCAAGGAACTTTCACGCTACGCTCTAGAGTTAGTTCAGGAACCAGTGCAGAAGAACAAGAGATTTATCAATGGCCTTTACAAGAAATACCTGAACATGGTCACTGCTCACATCACGTTCCCCTTTAATGAAGTGATCGAGATGGCTTGCCGCTATGAGGATAATGACAGGAATGCACAACAAGAGCGTGAAAAGAATCAGAATAGCAACAAAAGAAAGCAAGCTGACAGAAAACTAGAGGCGGGCAATTCTTCCACCGTCAAGCCTCAAGGGAAGAAGAGGGACAAATCCAAAGTGAAATGCTTCAATTTCCAGAAGAAGGGGCACTTTGACTATGAATGCCGAGCCTCGAAGAGACCTAGAAGGAATGAGTCTGGACCAAGTCAGAATAGTGGACAGAATCCTCGTGGCCCCAGGGAATGCTTTAATTGCCACAAGACTGGACATCTTATCAAGAATTGTCCATTGCTAAAGAAAACAGAGGTGGCGCATGTCTATGATGGAGCGGCTGCAGCACCTTCTTCTGAGGGAGCAGGTAAACCCGATGTTTTAGGAGGTACTCTTAATATTAAGAACAACCCTATCACAGTTTGTTTGACACTGGTGCATCAAGAAGTTTCATTTCTAGCGACACGATTAAAAAGCTAAAATTGAAACCAAGAAAACTTAAAGAACCGATTAGTGCCCATAGTCCGATAGGAGGTTCACTTATTCTCGATCAGTATTGTAGAGTGCTTGTTTCTTATTCCTATTTCCAATTTCCTTTTAATTTGATCATCATGAATTTCTTCGGGTATGATATCATACTTGGAATGGATTGGCTTACAAAGTTTGAGGCTGAGGTACTATGCGCTGAAAGAGTAGTCAGAATTAAAATCAAATTCGGAGATATTATTGCTATTCCATGCCATGACTCAGCCACAGATAGGAAAGAATTTTGGTCTTCTCTAGAAGTCACTCTTGCTTCTATTGAGGATATTCCTGTCGTCAGAGATTATGCGGATGTGTTTGAAGAAGTTGACAGCTTACCTCCGCGCAGAGAAATCGACTTCAGGATTGACTTGGTTCCTAATGCAAGACCCGTTGTGCATTTTATTCAGAGAATGACACTGAAAGAAAAAGAGGAGATGAAAAATCAAACTAAGCAACTTTTGTGGAAGGGTCTGATCAGGCCTAGCTTCTCAAACTGGGGCACAGCAGTGGTGTTTGTCCCAAAGTCAGACGGTACCCTCAGACTATGTGTGGACTACCGTGACCTCAATAAGCAAACACTGAAAACTAAATACCCACTGCCATGTATCGATGATCTGTCAGACCACTTGAATGGAGCACAAGTGTTCTCTAGGATGGGCCTAGCTACAGGTTTTCACCAATTACGCATTGCTGAAGAATGTGTTCCTTTGACATATTTCAGAGGACCAGACTTATTTTATGAATGGCTAGTGATGCCCTTCGTCTTATGAAATGCTCCAGCATACTTTGTTGATCTGACGAACAGAGTATTCCGAGATGTTTTAAATAAATTCATGCTGGTATTCATCGATGACATTCTGATCTTTTCTAAAACCACTGCTGAGCATGAAAAGCATTTGAAAGAAGCCTTGGAGATTTTGCAAAGAAATGTGTTGAAAGCCAAATTCTCCAAATGCATATCCTTGCAAGAAGAGGTGAAATTCATCAGCCAGGTTGTATCAAAGGAAGGCATTTCAGTAGATGCAAGAAAGATCTCAGCCATCCAAGATTGGAAGCAGCCTAGCACTCCCACGGAAGTCAGAAGTTTCTTAGGATTGGCTGGATATTATCGGAAATTCATTAAGGATTTTTTGAAATTATCTTATCTATTGACAAAGCTGACTAAGAAGCATACAAAGTTCATTTGGACACACGAATGTGAGGCAGCTTTCCAAGAGATGAAACAAAGGTTGACCACTGCTCCTGTGTTGACCATTATTGATGGCAATCAGGATTTGAAAGTTTGGACAGATGCTTCCATTGAAGGTTATTCCTTTTATCTAAATAAACATGTCAGAGATGACATTTTTAATGACAAATCTCATTTTAACATGTTATCATTTTATCTATTTAAGGTATTGGTGCGGTGCTAATGCAAAGTGACAAAGTAGTCGCACATGCTAGCCGCCAGTTGAAACCACATGAGAAGAAATACACCACTCATGATCTTGAGTTGATGGCCATCGTATTTGCTCTAAAGATATGGAGGCACTATCTATTGGGTGATAAATTCGAGTTGTATACTGATCACAATTCCTTGAAGTATTTGTTCACCCAAAGAGTTTGAACTTGAGGCAGCAACGTTGGGTTGAACTTCTCGCGGCCTATGACCTGGACATCTTATATACTCCAGGGAAAGCCAATGTAGTAGCCGATGCACTCAGGGGGAAGAATACAGCCAACACCAATCTTATCCTCGCCAATCTCATTATTACACCTTCCTTGATTGATAAGATCTCTGATTTTCATTAGAATGATGAATTTATTCAGAGGATTAGCAAAAGAGTTAGGGAAGGCGAACCCACGAGTTTCCAAATTGATGACAAAGGGGTTCTGAGGCTATTAGGCCGAATCTGTGTTCCGAACCTTCCTGAGCTCAGAAAAGAAGTAATGGATGAATGTCACAAATCTAAGCTCAATATTCATCCAGAGATGAGCAAGATGTATCATGACCTCAAGCGCACATTTTGGTGGAGATTTATGAAGAGATACATTTCTATATATGTTGCTAGATGTCCCACCTGCCAGCAAGTCAAAAGCGATCAGCAGAAGCTAGCAGGATTGTTGCAACCGCTAGAGGTTCCAGGCTGGAAGTGGGACCAAATTTCTATGGACTTCATTGATGGCTTGCCCCGAACTAGAAAAGGGAATGACAACGTATGGGTGATTGTAGACCGCTTCACAAAGACTGCCCATTTCATCCTTGTCAAATCTAATAGATTAGGTCGAAGTTTGGCACAACTTTATTTCAGAGAGATTATCAGACTACATGGAGTTCCCAGTAGCATCGTTAGTGATCGCAATCCGATATTTGCTAGCAAGTTCTGGGAAGCTTTCCAAGAAGAGCTTGGGACAAAATTGAATATGAGCACCGCTTATCATCCTCATACAGATGGCCAGACTGAGAAGGTGAACCGCATATTGGAAGACTTGTTGCGAGCATGCATTCTTGATTTTGGAGGGTCATGGGAAGATCATTTGCACTTGGTTGAATTATCTTATAATAACAGTTACCAAGCGAGCTTGCAGATGTCGCCATTTGAAGCATTATATGGTACGCCATGCAGGTCTCCTGCATTTTGGGTGGAACCCAGCAGTCGATTAGTATTGGGTCCCGACATGATTCGTGAAGCATCAAGTAAAGTTGATTTTATTAAGAAGTGACTACTGGTTGCTCAAAGTCGACAGAAGAGCTATGCAGACTCACGAATAAGGGATTTAGAATTCTCTATTGGTGATCTTGTAAACTTGAGGGTTCCCCACTGAGAGGTGTAATTCGATTTGGGAAGACTGGGAAATTGGCGTCGAGATTCATTGCTCCATTTACTATTCTCGAAAGGATAGGAACCCTCGCTTATAGAGTTCAGTTTCCTGAATGGTTGCCAGGGGTTCACGATGTATTCCATGTGTCTCAACTTCGGAAGCATGTTCATGATCCAGACTTAGTTGTGGAGGAAGTAGCAAAACAAGATTTGGAGATTACCCTAAGCTTAGCAGTAAGAAGGGAGCGAGTGAAAATTGTTGGCAAAGAGACCCGAGTCCTGAGGAACAAGAGGATCCACTTAGTCAAAGTGCAATGGAGCGGGGATCCTAGAGACTGTACATGGGAGACTGAGGATAGCATCAAACAGGCCTATCCCAAAGTGCAGAGTGGACATCTCCGAGTAACTCTTGTGTAGAGGTACATTTACAATACCCTGCATTTTCCACTTTGTTTCCTACTTTACTATTGTTTCCTTTTCGGGGACGAAAAGCTTTTAAGTGGGGGAGATTGTAACAACCCGGAAAATCAAAATCAATTTAAAATTTTTATTTTGGCTATTTCAGTGGATTTTAATAGTTAAAATAATTTATTCTAAATAGTAACGATTAAAAATTTATTTTAATCGAAGTTATAACGAAGATATTTATTTTAATTTCAAAAGGAATTAGAAATAGCACGGTAGTTTGAAAAGTCAAATCTAAACTTTGACTGAATGTACATGATTCAAAATTGAACGTATTTTAGTGAAACCAAAAATATTTAAATCAGTTTGAAAATATCTTTCCAACGAATCCAAAAAATTGAAATTTCATAGCGGGAATCAAAATTTATGGCCTGTTGAATATTAAGAATAGTCGCTATGGAATATAGTATAATTTATAGCCCGTATAAAAGGCCATTTAACAAACGACCTCTGTTTTTGACGAAACCACTTTTGTCAAATCCGGAATGTCAAATTATTGCTAAGTTTAATTTTCCAAAATTTTTGGAATTAATTTGTGAGCGTAGTAAATTAAACTCTGATTTGATAATTTCTATTGAATTTGATCGACCGTTAAAAAGGCCATTTTTCAAATGGTCTCCAAATTTGACGAAACTAATTTTGTTCGGACCGTATCTTTAAAACATAGCTAGATTTATTTTTCGGGAATTTTCGGAGTCCATATGTGGCTCCGGTGAATTAAAATATACGATCGAATTAATTTAATAAAGGATTTAAATTTTAAATTGAAGAAATCAGGCCAAAAACAGTCGTTTGGGCTGACGAGACCTAGCCCATTAGTTCCGGAACAGGGGCACTTAGGCGGGGACAACCCCTGTTGGACTGGAATTGGAGTTGTTAAGAATTTATGGGTTTATTTGTAAAAATTAGAAATAAAATATTATAAAAATGCTTTTTGTCTTCTTCCCCAAACCCTATTTCCTGTAGCCGCCGCCCCCATGAAATAATGGCCGTGAATGCTCCAAGATTCCGCTATTAATTCCCATTGATTCACACCTCTAAATCATTCATTCCTTTAGACAATATCATAGAGATTTTCATCATCATCCTCTCCAGGTGGCGCGATACTCGAGAACCGTGACCATAAACCCGCCGTCATTCACCCCTCGCCGCACCACCAAGCCGCCACTGAGCTCTACCCCATCTCCGGCGAATGTGCGCCACCCTCTCCCCTTCGACGTGCTATTGTCTGATCGGCCTCCGCCGCCTCGATCCACGAGCAAAACCCAACCCTAGAATTGAACTAATACTGTATATCGTCGGCTGTTGTTTGAACAAGAAGAAGAAGGGTATTACTTTAATTAAATTAGTTATTTATTTAAATTTAAATTGTTATCAACACAAATATAATCATATCTCATTGATACGACCAAGAAATTGAACAATTTCAGATCCTGTAAGATCGTTAAACCGAGATCTACACTGCTGTCCTGACTAGAACCAATTCTGAGCTGATCGAATTTTGGCCAAAAATTGCAGATCTGAACCACTAAGATTCGATTGGCTGTGAGATTTCTTATAAGTAAAATTTTAATTAATTATCGTCAGTTGAATCCATATAGTTATGATAATTAAATCAGATCTGTGATTTGAAACTGTTGAATGTTGATTATTGATCATGATTCTCATGTTTCTTAGATCTTGTTTGAATCTATGGTTTATTATCTGATCTTGATTTGAAATAAAAAATTTATTTTTATTTCAGATCTACGTGTAGTGATTTGATGTTATGATATAAATTTCATATTGTATTTAGGGACATGAGGCACTGTTTTGTCAAATATAGATCTACGATAAAATGTTAATTTTTATTGTCAAAATATAATATCACTTTTGTTTCTATTGATTGAATTAGAATTTTCAATCAAAAATAAAATATCACTTTTGTTGTTATTGATTGAATTAGAATTTTCAATCAAAAATGAAATATCACCTTTGTTATTGATTGAATTAGAATTTTCGATCAAATGAAATATCACCTTTGTTATTGATTGAATTAGAATTTTTAATCAAATTAAATATCACTTTTGTTGTTGTTTGGTTGAACTAGAATTTTCAATCAAAATAAAAACATCACTTTTGGTTGTTGTTTGATTGAACTAGAATTTTCAATCAAAATAAAATATCACTTTTGCTATTGTTTGATTGAACTAGAGTTTTCAATCAAATAAAATATCACCTTTGTTATTGTTTGATTGAACTAGAATTTTCAATCAAATAAAAATATCACTTTTGGTTGTTGTTTTATTGAATTAGAATTATCAATCAAAATGAAATATACACTTTTGTTATTTGATTGAGTTAGAATTTTCAATCAAAAAGAAATATCAAATTTTGTCATTTTGTTGAATTAGAATATTAAAAAAAATTGAAATATAAATTTCTATCATTTTATGGGATTATTATAAAAATAGAAATGTTCATTTTTAAAAAAAAACATTAAATTCAAAAGTTTACATTTTTAATGTAATGTTAGAAAATAGAAAATATACATGTTTTGAATAAAAACATGATTTCATTAACAATTTACATTTCTAATGTAATGTTGAAAATAAGAAAAGAGTTCATGTTTTAAAATCAAAACATGATTTCATTAACAATTTACATTTTTAATGTAATGTTGAAAATAAGAAAAGAGTTTATGTTTTAAAATCAAAACATGTTTTCATTAAAATATACATTTTTAATGTAATGTTGAAAATAAGAAAAGTGTTCATGTTTTAAAATCAAAACATGATTTCGTTAAAATATATATTTTTAATGTAATGTGGAAAATAAGAAATGTGTTCATGTTTTAAAACCAAAACATGATTTCATTAAAATATACATTTTAATGTAATGTTGAAAATACGTTTTACATTAAAAATCCACTTTTTAATGTAATAGTAGAAATGTAGAAAAATAAACATGTTTTAAAATGAAAATATGTTTTACATTAAAAATCCATTTTTTAATGTAATAATAGAAATGTAGAAAAAGAAACATGTTTTAAAATGAAAATATGTTTTACATTAAAAATTCACTTTTAATGTAATAGTAGAAATTTAGATAAAGATTCATGTGTTAAAAAGAAAACATGTTTTACATTAAAAATCTATTTTTTAATTTTATAATAGAAGTTGGACAAACATACATGTTTTCAAAATAAAACATGTTTACATTAAATTTTTTGTTTTAATGAAATGGATAAAAATTACATTTACATTACATCGCATATATTAGAATTTATATGCGTTGTTAAAATTACATTTATAATTACATCGCATATATTAGAATTTATATGCGTTGATAAAATTATTTATATTACATCACATATATTAGAATTTATATGCTTTGTTAAAATTACATTTATAATTAGATTGCATATATTAGAATTTATATGCGTTGTTAAAATTACATTTATATTACATCACATATATTAGAATTTATATGCATTGTTAAAATTACAATTATAATTACATCGCATATATTAGAATTTATATGTGTTTTTAAAATCTCATTTATATTTACATTGCATATATTAGAATTTATATGCACTATCAAAATTACATTTATATTTACATTCGCATATATTAGAATTTATATGCAAACTTGACTCGTCATCGGATCAATTTTCATGTAAATGATATATATACTGTTTGACAGTACATAGATATGATATGCCAATAAAAACATTCTTTTATTTGGCATGTTAAATACGTTAGTGAAATCGTCAAATGGTTTATATTTATATATAATTATATATAATTATATATATAAATATAAATTAAAATTAAACGAATCGCGCACGGTAGTTCATGTTTCGGAATTGTAACTTTAAACGATTATACCGAAAGATCCGACCATCGGATTTTCCCAAAACTGGAACCGTTAGGACCGCTTTGGGAAGATCTTTCCATCGATATAAATTTCGTTAAAATCCAATGGTTAGATTCGAGATAAGTGTAAATCAAATTTCGATAAAAACAGCGCCAGGGCCGCCTATTGACCCGAAGCGTCGTTAAATTAATTTAGCTATTTTTATATATATAAAAATAATGATAAATCATTATTAAATAATATTAAAGATATGAAATGTTTTTAAATAATATATATGCGAGAATCATTTGAAAAGACCAAGTTCAATCTCATTTCAAATGATTATACGACGATCTAAATCGAAGATCTTAAATACGGTGATTGAAGTTCGGCGATCTTCACATTAAAAGGGTTAAAGTGGTTTTATCCGGACGTACTTGTTTATTGTCCGGATATGCAATCACCTCTCTTCCTTATTGGACATACGGGACGAGGAATCAGTGACTTCAGTTTCGTTAAGACCCAGAACGGACTTGTAAATGGATGTGTGTCTGACATTGTGTTTCATTCCATATAAATTAAATTGATTTCTATTTAGTTTATATCTGTGGTGGCGGAGAATTTATTCTCTTGCTTAGCACCCTTCTTTGAGACGCATGAGCTCAAAGGTTATATATTGGTAGTTATCGATCGCATGGCGTGAATTGTCAATGTGACATGCCAAGATGCAATTGATCGAGGCTTTTGTTGAAAAGCAGAGCCTTGTGGATGATGAGCATTGCTATTTTCGGCATAACTTTGTGTATAACGTTACCACACGAGCCTCACACCCTGGTAGAGTTGGAAGCGGGACAAGGGAACACAGGGAGTGCACACGTTTCTTTCTAGCTAGAAGTGGTATCTGGGTTTTGCAAGACCTGGAATTTTACTTATGTGGTTGATGGGATGAGGCGCCTCAGATTTATTGGTCGATTGTCACCATTTTACAGGTCCAATAGGATCAGGAAGTGTGTGTTCAGGCATAACTAATCCACTAAAGTATTTGTGGACCGACCCTGCAGGATCCAAGGGTTCGCCAGCGTTCAAATCCTGAGACATTGCTAGAGTGTCTCGAATCAGTTGGGAGATTATCCCTAGCCTTGACTCATGGTGGAAACCCAATCTCCAATACGACACTACGATTTTTATTGTAAACCTATATATGGCGATATAGTATATGGTAGCTATGCCGTCTAGGATTGATACATTTACTTTGAAGTATTTTTGAAACATATTAGACACTAATAATAATATTAAAAATATTTTTTTCTACGTATCAAGCATTTTTGATCATTATAAGGTAAAACTCTATCCTCCAGTTTGCGTTGCATTGTGTGATGGGACTTGAGTCTTATAATGATTTCATTTTCTAAAAAGAATTGCGTTGTTTTTGAAATAAAATTTATTTAATTTATGCACTGGCAATCCAATGGAGTAAACCCGTTCCGCGTTAGCGGCGTGGTCCTATGATTTGCCATATTGTTAGTTAGGAAATTTCTCATACCAGTCCCATGACTAACTTGTAGTTTGTTTCACTTTGCAAACTTAGGTGCTCTCTTTCCACACGGGCAACCAAATGACAAGTTTTAGGTATGGACACATTCTGGACTGGAGCTTGCTTATGAAGAAGATGAAGAACCCTTTTCTTTCTATCTTTTTATTGCTTCTTGAGACATTTAGACTCTATTGATCTTTGATGTACTTGATGGGGATTGAGACTTATTTCCTTCTTTGTTGAGACTTTTATTTTGCTAAGTGTATGCTGTAACTGCGCACTCTGATATCTGTGATGTTATGTTGTGATGACGTTTCCATTTCTGCTGCAATGATTTATGTGTTATGCTATTATCTGAGATCTGTTATTGTTGTAATTATGTTATGCTCATATGATTATCCTTACTTTCGTACAACGGAAGTTTGGGGTCGTCACAAAGATGTCTCTGTTTCCCCTAATTACAAGGTTGTACTTGACGCCATAGCCAAATGAGTGATAGAACTTCGAGTGAAGAACATGATCGTTACTTCCAAGTGTTTGAGGAGTCGCTGAGGATAGAATTTAGCAGCACTTTGTGGCTAGAAAGATTCCATCCCTTTTACGCTAGCAGCCATGGCGTATTTATAGGCGAGCCCCCTTGAGCAAGTGATCTAAATTCTGTATATGCAGGCTACGGGTCGTTCATCCCATTAATTATGAACGTGCCATCGCCTAGATGTAGCCAGCTATCCGTAGCTGTTTCCAGTTGCCATGTGCGAGCGATTCTATGGGAGCGAGCGTTTTGGGTAGATGGATGATCATGATTTTCTGATGCGGCTATGTTTGATCCTGAGTGAGAAGGCGATGACCTTTTTAGTCTGGAGGTGACTGACCAAGGCTTGTGACTTAAGATGTAAATGCGCTCTTTCTAGGAACTGGTGTACGACCGACCAGTGGGTGATTTCTGACCAATGTATTGGCATTCGACTAACAGCTACATACGAGCGATAGGAGTTGCAATCCATGAACGGTTGTCAATTGCACGCCCAACCTTGATTCTTTCTCTAATGCGTGCGGCCGAACTTTGATATTAGGTCAAGCGTCTTCCATTGCTGTGGGCGACCTGCTTTGTTTTGATTCTCGAGCGGCTTTGTTCTGATATGAACGACCGACCTTTGCTTCTGTGCTTGAATCACGACTTTCTTCGGGCTTCAGCCTTGCTCTATCATCCTTTATGAGCCGCTCAAACGCCTTGGACAATACTATGCGCGATCGACTGTGAAGGTGTTCGTTCTGTAGCTCCTACTCAGATCTTGTAACTCAATGTGCGTATGGATTTTTTGAGGGTTTAACACTTGCCCCTCGAAGCCCGTAATTTCTTTTGGCAAAGAATTACTGCCTTCGACATAATTTATCGCAACATTGTTTGGTAGGTCTAATTCGGCTCATCGAAGGGTCGTTCATGCAAAACTTAGGATTGTTCCGCTGTGGTGGACTGGTATCATCTCTTTTTGTGAGCGAGGAGTCTGATGTGTCTTATCATGCAAACTGTTGAATTGTGGGGCGCCAGCTGTAATTTGATGGGACACTTCTTTGCGCAATCGAGTACTACGTTGACGTGGTGAGAATGCTCTGGATGCATGCCTTTTAATCTTCCCCCTTATTTACTTTTAACCTTCTCTTTTTTACTTTTTCTTTTGGAGAAATTCGTTCGACTGTAGCCATGCTCCCCCGAGGGTTTTACCAGGTAATCCATATCTGTTATTCCTGCCTTGGCTCTTCTTCAAAAGGTTTTGGCTTCCTTATCTCATTATATTGCTTAGCGCTTGTAGCAGCACCTATTTACCTCGAGCAACTTTCTTTCGGATCCGAAGCATCATGATTTTTTTGGGGTGAGTTTTCCCTTTATTTTGCCTCGTTTTGTTTGAGTACTTATGCATTTCCAAGCTAGGATGCTCTGAGTGTGGTCTGATTGAGTTAAACACGAACTTGGGATTACAAACTTGGGATTTTGGCGACAGTCAAGTTTTGTATAACAAAGATGTCATTTCTGTAATTATCTTGAAGAATCTGAACCGTTTGGTGGTTTTCTTTGAAATCTTGATGTTGGTATTGCGTATACGTTGTTTGATGGAATGCCCCAGGATTCTCTGGTTGGAGCTTCTGTTCATGTTTGAGTCTATATTGATTTTTCTTTAAAATAGGTTGCCCAAGGATGGAGTTCTTCATGTCTAGGAGATTTAGGAAGAAGTCGATGAGAAAGGCTGGTAGAAAAAAGAGGCTTCAAGGTAAAAAGGACCTGGGTGCGACTGATACTTGAAGTCATCGTTCATTAAATGAACTCCCTGTTCAAGATGTTCAGATTGCTCTTGGTCGTCCACCAGTGGTTTCTTCGTCCACCACTCCAAACCTTACAACTATCCACAGACCTCTTTGTGTTACCAGTCCTTGCTATTCTGAACTTGCTGTGCAGTTTGAGGGTCGGCTCTTAGCTAGCATGCATTCTGATGTGTATATAGATCCATTTGATAAATGGGTTATTGCAGAAAAAATGGACGCTATAAAGGACTGCATATTGGCTGAGTTCAATCAGTTGGAAGCACATCCGAATCTAGTTGAGGACCTTATCATAAATGTTAGGGATTACATTGTAAAACAATTAGGTGCTTGGTATTCCCTTGTTGAAGAACTTCAGAAGGCAAATAAAGAGAATGTTGATCGACTCCATGCTTTGGAAAAAGATAAGCTCGAGCTCGTTAAGGCTCCTGAATCTAGGGAGAAGATCATTGCTTATCTCATTTGAATGTTTTGTCTTGGTGGTATTTTAGCTTTTGTTATTTTGGTTTTAATCTAGGGTGATACTTTTAGTCTGGCTTGTGTATGTGGGACCCAGCCTCGCTTATTATCGTATGTTTATATTAGTAACTTTTATGGCCTGCTTTGGACCTTAATGTGTTGTGGTTTTGTTATGTAACCCAGCTATCTCTCCGTTAGTGCGTCAAATGCTACACCTTTATTTTGATTTATATGTTTGGTCGGACGCTTTGTTAATCGTACGGTTGCACACGATTTTTTTATTACAAGATTTTACTCAAGTCTTGAAGTTTGTCATTCATCGTAGGTTATTACGCGTTTGTACTATTATAAACGTGTTTGTATTTTTTATTAAGTTGTATTCAACCCTGCGCCTGACTGACCTGGTGGACCAAGCCCTTCGGAGACTGGTTTTGAATACGTGCCCCTTGGCGAGGTCTTAGGTTAAAAATTTTCGATCCATTCTAGGCCTTGTTTGATAAGATTATTTTTAGTTATTCAAAAAGATCCTAGAATGGATATCCCCTTTCGGATAGGATTTCTCTTAACCCCTTGCGGCTAGGATTTCTAATTGCGCTGGTCTTTCCAGCATGTTTGTGGGTCTTTCCGATACTAAGACTGGTGTTTTCCAGCCTAGATTTTTTTATTGCATTTCCCCTAGGAGGCGGACATTAGTCCTTGCTATCGAATTTGATTTCGGTTTTAAGGAGTTCGTGTCCTACACCTGACAGAGCGCCTCTTTGGGACTAGCAATTTTTATCCGTGGGACAGATTTGGTAATATTCTTGCATTTCCAACGAAGCTTGATGCCAATCCCTCGAATGGATGTTTGCTAGGAATTTTGCATATTCCATAGCAAGAGGTGCAACTTTTTGACTCGCCATTTGTCTTAGAGTAGCCTGCTCTCTTAAAGCGACGTGTTTATTCATCCTATTTGATTTCGCTTGATGTTTGTGGTACTCAAGTCGCTTTGTTTAAGATGTGCCTTGAGGCTCTTCTCATCACAGTTCAGTTGTATATGATCAATTTCTTTTACCATGCCTACAATCCAAGAGATGTTTTTTTAGCATGGACTAATAAATATGTTACTCAGGTAAGCACATAATAATTTTCTTTTTACAAGGCATTTATAAGTAGGCCATCGCTAAATATGAACATAGCGAATAACAAAGCAGGGAAAAGCAATTTAAGTAATAAAAAAGAACTAGAGTAGTAAAGCAAAGTAATGGGGGTTCTAGTTCAAAGCTCCCTGATCAAGACACCAGTTACTGATCTTCAAGCAAGCTTTCGCTTCGGATTGATTTAGACCTTTTTTATTTAAAGCTTGTTTCCCCTTGTTTACGGAGAGCCGGAACAACATTCATAGTCCTGTACATATTGCTGTAGATGATTTTTTCTGATTAGTCCCTCGATTACTGACTTCAAGTGCCTACAGTCGTTGGTATTGTGTCCTGGCTATTTATGGAATTGACAAAATATTCCTGACTTCATAGCGACATCGTTGACCTGCCTTTGTTTCAAAACCGGGTATTTCTCGGTGTTAGTTGCCATGAATATATTTCCAATAGTATCATTAAGGGGAGTGAACTCAGAATTCTTGAAAGAGCGTAGTTTTTTTTTGCTCGACTGTCTTTCCCTTTGCTGCTCCTTTTCTGACTATTAGTGCTACTTTGTGCATTTCTTTATTCTATATCTGTCCGTATTTCGATTTTTCTTCAACACTTATGTATTTTTCAGCTTTGTTGAGTTATTGTTCGAGTGTACTTGGTTTCTTCTTCTTGATCCACCACCCCAATTCGATATCTTTGCATATGGTCCCTTTCAGAGCCATTAGGACTAGATGGGGCTCAAAATTCTCGACTTCAGCTACTGCCGCATCAAAGCAAGTGAGAAATTCTTTGATGAACTCTCTTGGTCCTTGCTGTAATTCACTTATCTCTATAACATCCCGAACTCTGGATGCATGAGATTTGAATTACTTGCTGAATAATTTCGCCAGGGTAGTAAAGTCGTCCACAGACTGCGACGACAGCATTGTGAACCATAAGTAAGCCACCCCTTCTAAATAAGTTGGGAAATATAAGCACTTGATTTCCTCGGTAGCGCATGCCCCATTCATATACTGGTCGTATTTACACAGGGAATATATTAGGGTCGCTTGTCCCATTATACGATTGCAACGTTGGAGGCTCGAATTTTTGTGGATATGTAGTCTTCTTGATTCTTTCAGTGAGTGGGGTTTTAGTCGGGAAGGACTCCTATTCTTTTCAATCATCCTTCTTCTTCAGACTTTTCTCCACAATTGCATGCGTCATTCCTAAAACGTATTTCCGCTCCCTGCTTTGATCCATGGATTGAGCGCCTTATTTTTCACCAATTTTTGGTCCAGATGGGTTCTTATGACCTGGAATCAAGGAATTGGGGCATTCTTTTGAAATGAACACCCTTCTAATGGTGGGACTGTCTATCCATTTTGCGATTGTGTCGTCAGAGTGGTCATGCACAGGCACATTGTTCTTTCCATAATCCAGATCAGTGTGATGCACAACTTTATAACTGGAATTCTGCTGTTTTGAGCTTGAAGTAGAGAATTCTGCCTCTAGCTCGCAATTTGTTCGAGCGATCGAAGAACAAGTGGCACTTAGCGTGGCTTTTACGGTGGCGGCTTGAATAACGAGTATTGACTCGAGTTTCTTCATCATCGCATTGTTTGCAATAGTTATTCGACTCGTTAATCCTATCATTGCTTCTTCCAATTCTTTCCTGGTTACAGTTTCTTCAATTTTAGGCGGCTCTTCTGCCTTGGAATGGGTAGTGGGCGACGCGATGGTATTAACACTGTTGCTGGGACTGTTGACTTTGCCTGTGACTCCGCTTAGCATGTCCATGACTCCAAGCACAGTTTTTATCAGAAAATCTCATCGGACCCTAATGGGGAAAAAGCAAATACGACCCTATGGTGGGCGCCAAAATGTTTACACCAACAAATGGCTTAAACAACAAAGGTACTAAAATTGTACTTCACCAAAATGGTAGGGAAATAAGCGGAGCCGTACTTAACAACAATCGAAAATGAAAATGCAAGGAAGATAAAATAAAAATAAGGTTTAGAGTGGTTCAGCCTTATATTAGGCCTACATCCACTATGAAGATAGCTTGCATTCTTATAACAAGGATTACAAAATACATAAACTCTCTTTTTTCATACATCTCTATACCCACTCAATATACTCTCATTCATACAATTCAATCCTAGGATCTTATGAGAGAACAGTAGAGTTTGAGGAGGAGAAGGATGGGTGAATGATTGAGAAGGAAGATGCCTTTGTTTCCCCTAATTACAAGGTTGTACTTGATGCCATGGCCAAATGGGTGATAGAACTTCGAGTGAAGAAGATGATCATTACTTCCAAGTGTTTGAGGAGTCACTGAGGATAGAATTTAGTAGCACTTTGTGGCTAGAATGATTCCATCCCTTTTACGCTGGCAGCCATGGCGTATTTATAGGTGAGCTCCCTTGAGCAAGTGATCTGAAATCTGTATATGCAGGCTATGGGTCATTCATCCCATTAATTACAAACGTGCCATTTCCTAGCTGTAGCCAGTTGTCCGTAGTGGTTTCCAGTTGTCATATGCGAGCAATTCTATAAGAGCAAGCGTTTTGGGTAGATGGACAATCATGATTTTCTGATGCGGCTGTGCCTAATCCTGAGTGAGCAAGTCATGAACTTTTTAGTCCACAGGTAACTGACCAAGGCTTCCGACTTGAGATGTAAGTGCGCTCTTTCTAAGAACTTGTGTATGACCAACCGGTAGGTGATTTCTGACCAAAGTATTGGCGTTCGACTAGCAGGAACGTACGAACGATAGGAGTTGCAACCCATGAGCGGTTGTCAATTGCACGCACGACCTTAACTCCGGCTCTGATGCGTGCGGTCAAACTTTGATATTAGGTCAAGCGTCTTCCATTGTTGTGGGTGACCTGCTTTGTTCTGATTCTCGAGCGGCTTTGTTACGATATGAACGACCGACCTTTGCTTCTACGCCTGAATCATGACTTTGTTCGGGCTTCGGCCTTGCTCTGTGTAGTTGCTTTCCGTCCTTTATGAGTCGTTCAAACACCTTGGACAATACTATGTGTGATCGACCCTGAAGCTGTTCATTTGGTAGCTCCTACTCAGATCTTGTAACTCAATGTGGGTATGGATTTTTTGAGAGATTAACATATAATATTTGTTAAAGAGCATCACATTGATTTATATATGATACTCTAACTTGACTGGTTATCATATTGTAGTATATGTGATATTTATTATGAGCATCATATTGATATATATATATATTATGAGTATCATATTGATTTAGATATGATACTCTGACTTGATTCATTTTATCATATTGTTTTATATATGATAAAAATTATAAGTATTTTATTGGTTTATATGTGATACTCTAACTAGATTTATTTCATCATTTTATTTTACATATGATAATTGATGTTGGTATTGTATTGAGTTACATACAATACGTATGTTTGAAATTATGGCTTATTTAAATGAGATGATTATGCTAAATTTTTCATATATAGTAACATTCGTATGCCTCTCGTTGACTTATACATGTAGTATCATTTATCTTTTGTTGTCAAATTTTGATCTCCATAGATTCTTACTTCACTAACACTAGAAGTAGTCTGACCCGTGTGATTTCTTTTAAAATCCTTGGGTCAGGTTGAGGATTGTTCGCAGGTTAGGTTGCGTAGACTATTGTAGCGTTCTTATCTTTTTGCACGTTTTGGGGGTTTGGACTATGCAACTTCGGACTATCAATACCTATAATATTATGGTAAGTATGCTATTATGTGTATGTGAGTCATGCATCATGGACTACGTATTTCAGACATCTCTATTATGATATGTATTATGTATTCTTCTACACTTGATTTTATTATATTTTGTACTATGTAACCTCGGAAATTTCCTTGTACCATTGCTTTGAACTTATTTTGAGCATGAATGGTAAGCTGAAAAGTTTCAAATTTTCATGCCAGTGTTCGTTCAAAGGAATGAGTACAGCATTTAGCCCTATCGAGTCCTATTCTCCTTGCTTTCCAGCAGTAATACTTAGTGTTGCTCTTGGTTAGCATGGGTACAGGGGCCGGACTCTACACCAAATCACCCCAAATTAGTTTCATTTGAAAGCTCTTATCGAGACTGTTCCAACGCGCCTGATTTCGCTTAATTCTGATTTCGTATGAAAAAGTTATGGTCGTTTTAAAATTGAATTTCTTATTTACTATTCGGCCATTAATGGCCGAACAAAAGGCATTTGCTTGGCCGTTAATGGTCGAACGGCTGTTAAACCCCCAAAAAATAACATTTTTGCCTATCAAACATCTCCAAAATGATACCGGCCAGTGCCCGTAGGCCTATGATGTTAAATACATGCAAATTAGGCGTTTATAACACACCGAAGCAACTCATAACACCAAATTCACATGCATAAACATTCACACAAGAGTTTGCAATGATTCTTGGTAATAAACTCCAAAACGATTAAATTCTCTAACCAAAGCAATCAAATGTGATGCAAGTTAATTGTGAAGTTCTAGAACTTGCTGGTGCGACAACGGAGCTTCACAATATCGCTAAATCCACTAGTAGTTTATGAATTAGATTGTGTGGACGATTCTAATCATAATTTTCATTTCAATGAAACATGAACATATGAAACCAACTAAATTTCACTAGCCTATCCAATTCACTTGCATATCATCAGTAAACAATCATTCATCAACCCAAACTATTAGATAACAACAATTAATTAACTAGCCCCTTCATATGTGAGTTGAGATTTCTCACATATAATGGATAATAATCATATTTTTAACATGCTAATCATTATTTAACATCATATTAAACTTGTATTAGCAACCAATATTCAACACACAACTCAACTAATTAACTTGTGATCATTAATTATAATCTAACCCTTTTATAGTGAGGAGTTTCTCACCTTAGCTTGTTTAGAAACAAGAAATCGATCCAATGATAAACTAGAACAATCTCTCTTCCAAAATAGCTCATGAATCTTTAATCCATACACAAAACAAACCAATTTCCTAAGAGTTAGCTTTAGGAAATCATAAGAAATTTAAGAGTAATGGAGTTGGATAAGATGAATAGGAAAATGAAGAAGCTTACCCATGTTGTCTCTCCAAATTAGCACTTGATTAGAGCTTGGAATCAAGAACCTTAGCTTAGGAATTTTAATTTCCTTTGCCTTTCCCCATTTTGTGTTTCTTTTGAAGAGCTGAGTGAATGAATGGGAGAGGAATGATTGGGAACTTAAAGGAAGTGGGCTAATTTGGCTAACCAAACCCTAACCAAGGTGTCAAAATTTCAAAGCTCAGAATATATCAAAGTTTATACTTTTCAAAAACCTAAATGACATTTTGAACTGAATGGAAGTGGTTTCGAGTCCAAATTCATCCGTATGCAAAATGTGACTTTTTGGACACATACGATGATTTAAAAATAGAATTTTTAAATTCTGACGTATTTTCGTACAAAGTTATATTAAAAATAAACTTTAAATTTATTCCAAAATCTGAGGGATGTGATACTCTCCTACTTAAAAACTTCTCATCCTCGAAAAGAAACGTAGATGTAAGTAAGTTTATTATTTAAAATATAACCTTTACAAAATTGATTTTGAAAATCTATTCCTTATTATGAATACGCTCTCTCATATACGTAATACTCTTAACTAATTCTAGGGCATTACTAACCCCATCTCTAATCTTTTACTTAATCAAGAAAACAGGAACTTCACCATTGTAACGTGTACTCCCTTCCAATCCTTTATTTCAAAATTCTGCACTCCTAGCGTATTTTACTTTTTTTTCTTCAACCAATCGCTTTCTACTTTAATTTTCACCCCACTTTCCCCTGTTTTATCTCCCTGCGGTTTCATTTTACATCTTCCCCTCAAAATAACTGCTCCTTTCCCTGTCTCTTCCACTTTTCACTTTTCATTTCTATCTCTCTTGGTGCAAATTTATTCCTCATCATGTTCCACTGCAAACCATAATCTCTATCCCTCTTTACGATTAACCTACCAAGTATTTAACATTGCAATTCCTCCCAATTGATTCGTGATTGTCGTCAGCGATCAACGACCATTGCTCCACAGATTTACGTATTCTAGACAACAAATTATTTGTCCTGTTCACCAGAAGAAATTACAGCAAAAAATATGATAACAAGTCAACCCTATTTGGTTTGTGGATTGATTAACCCTCGACCACAATGGTGGACATTACTGGTGAATACTGGGCATAATTTTGGGCCTTCATCCAGTCATCGTATCAAAAAAGGTAACACCTGTTTACTGTAATAACAAATATTCAACCATCATATTTGATTATTTTTGAATTTGATGCATTACTTCAATTTCTACGTACTGGTTTTACTTATGTAGCCTCTATGATTATGTATTGACATCCCTAGCAATGATGGACAACTCTTTGATGTAGGTATGCTCGGTATTTTTTTTCCACATTGTAATGGCAATCTGTTCCTCGCTAACAAATGCTTCTCTACATATATCCATTCAGGTTTGACTTTGTATGCCCACTTTGAGATAATATAAAAGCGTATGGTCATAGAATTAAACAGTGAAATATGTCTGCTAGATCAAACCAATGTTAGTTCACTCCATCGTAAATCATTGGAGAAATTATTAGTGTTGTCATTTACCTATAGACAGTGTTTCATGTCTTCTGTCTGGAAAATTATTGGGGAGTTTGTGGTTTGAGGCGTTTTTGGAGGAGTAGAATTTGCCATACTTCTGACTTCAAGTATTTGCGGAGCAAATTCTTTCAAATAGTAGTTCAACCCACCAGGTACAAACGGGTTAATGAACTATTGACTTCAGGATTCAATGAAGCCTTAAAACAGCGTAATCAGATTCAAAATTTGTACGATTTTGATCCGACCGAGAACACTCTAAAATATGGTTACTGATGATGCAAATTTAGAAATGAAGAGTACGAAGAAGAAATCAATTCTGCAACACTTTCAGAATTGAAACACTTCTGAAGTGTTTCGAACAGAACTGTTTTGCAATAGTTTAATGGCATTGCAGAATGATAGACGAAGAAGAAGAATTCGAGTTGTTTTTCACAGTTGTGACCGTGCCTATTTTTATATATGTAGAGGGAGGCGACCATATATTTAAGCGTCGCGACTGTTATTTGCAACAGTCGTTTCTGTTCGAATTCGAATAGACGCGTCCTTTTAGCCTTGCAACGCCTCAAAGCGTTGCGAATTAGAAGACACCGGTTGACAGCTAGCTTTTCACCGGTCGACCATTTTTAAATAGAGACTAAAACAGTCGACCGGTTGGAAATTGACCTGTCGACTGGTTTGGCTCTGAACTGTTTTCTTAGCCCAATGGATCACGATACCCCAAGAGCCCCAAGGCCCATCTTTTGACCTTTTAAATATCAAGATCCATGTCGTGTCCATGCATTGCCTTGTTTCTCCCTTTTCTTTCTTTTTGATATGATACTTCATTTCATTACATATATAGTGATATACCCCTCAATATTTTACAATGTGGGACAAATCATATTTGCCTATTCCTTCTTCCTTTCATTCTTCCTTCTCTTCACAAATAAAATACCCAAACCCAAAGCATGTTTTGAAAATTTTACAACAATCTCCCCCAATTTTCAAAATAAGAAAATAAATAAAGTGGATGGCTGAATCACTAGTGAGACTTCCTACATACCCAAGTGGGATCAAGCCTATGTAGTTCTAAGATCAAGTTTTGCATTATCATGGAAACAACACATAAATAAAAGTATCTTTTGGATTTAAACTTTTACTTAGTGTAAATCATTCAAAGTTCTATCGAGATTCAATGGTGAACGAATCTTGAACCAAGTATCCGTTAATGATAAAACCGTAACAATCACACATGTTGTATTCCTTAGTTAGAGTGTTCTGTATTGCTCAGCATGTTAATGTCCATGTGCTTAAATCTTGGTTCATGAGTCTACTTAGAAAGCGGTCTTACTTTCCTAGGAAACGACCTGATTTCCATACTCATATAGGTAAGTCACTTAAGGTGTTTCTACGAGACACCTTTTAGGGTTTCTAGACTTATTAAGGAATTTTATCCATCCTTTGATCATGCAGAATCCAATACTAAACATTATGGGATTATTGATTAAGTGTTCCATAATCATTTCCTTAACTTGTTGGTACCCATTGAACTTTGTCTATCCTTTTCAAGACACAAGTTGGGTTTCTGTTAAGGATGATCAATCTTCATTCACAGACCTTAGTCCCATTTCTTTAGACTTTATAGAAACCATTGCCTTTGGAAGACACTTAGTAAGTGGGTCAGCCAAGTTTTTCTTCGTTTCTATGTAGTCAACAGTTATAACTCCACTTTTGAGTAACTGTCTCACCATATGATGTCTTAGACTCACATGTCTAGACTTTCCATTATATGTTTTATTAGAAACATTATATATCGTTGCTTGATTATCACAGTTAATCAAGACTGCTGGAGATGGCTTCTTCCATAATGGGATTTCTACTAACAAATTTCTAAGCCATTCCGCTTCTTTACATGCGTCTGCTAATGCAATCAATTCTGACAACATAGTTGAATCAGATATACAGGTCTGCTTCTTGGGAGCCCAAGACACAGCAGCGCCTCCTAATGTAAATATCCATCTAGTCGTATATCCTATATCCTTCTATTACAGCAGGGTATACCTTATAAGATAACCATAGTTTATGGTTCCGTTCAAATAAGCTAAGACTCTGGAAATGGCTTTCCAGTGTTCGAAACCTGGATTACTCGTAAATCGACACAATACACTTATAGCATGTGCGATATCTGGTCTAGTACAATGCATAGCATACATAAGACTCCTAGTAATACTGGAATATTCCAATTGAGAAATGGTACATCCAGTGTTCTTTTCTAATTTTATACTTGGATCTAAAGGAGTTGGTGTTGGTTTGTCATTATAATGATTATACTTCTTTAGGAATTTCTCAATGTAATGAGATTGATTTAGTAATAACTCCCCCGTTTCCCTAATGATTTTAATTCCTAAAATTACATCAGCCTCTCCCAGATCTTTCATATCAAATTTAGAAGATAGAAACTTCTTAGTTTCATTCACACATGATATGTTGGAACCAAATATCAGCATGTCATCAATATATAAACATATTATAACATAACCGTTGTTATCCGATTCACTATAGATACATTTATCTGCATCATTAACAATGAATCCAAATGACAGTGCAACTTTATCAAACTTCTCATGCCATTGCATAGGAGCTTGCTTCAGGCCATAAAGAGATTTAACCAATTTACAAACTTTCTTTTCTTGGCCTGAGGTTATGAAACCTTCAGGTTGTTCCATGTATATCTCTTCTTCTAAATCTCCATTTAGAAAAGCTGTCTTTACATCCGTTTGATGTATGACCAAGTTATGAATTGATGTAAGTGCTATTAAACAGCGTATCGAAGATATGCGAGCCACCGGAGCATATGTATCAAAATAATCTACTCCTTGTCTTTGTTTATATCCCTTAGCAACTAATCTGGCTTTGAACTTATCAATGGATCCATTTGTATTCAACTTTTTCTTGAATATCCATTTACATCCTATAGGTTTGGCACCAGGAGGTAAATCGCTTAATACCCAAGTTTGGTTTAACATTATGGAATTCATTTCATCATTGATAGCTTCTTTCCAAAAATCAGAATCTCTAGAACTCATAGCCTCAGAATAAGGTTTGGGATCATCATCGACGTTCATTACATATCTTTTCATATTAAGGACTTCGTCCTTATTTCCTTCTACGAGATATGTTATGAAGTCAGGACCATAGTCCTTTTCTATTCTCGCTCTTTTACTTCTCCTGTGTTCAGTACTATCATCTGGTACTGACACTTCCTTGCTGTTTTGAGCAGGAGCATATTCATCGTCATTTGTATCATTAGTCTTAGTTGGTTCTGGACTAGATGATCTTAATGGATTCTCTATAGTCTGATTTTCAAAAAGTTCTACATCTACAGATTCTATGACTTCTAAGGTATCAAGAATCATTAATCTATAAGTTATACTATTAAGAGAATATCCTATGAAAACACACTTAAAAGCTCTATTACCTAACTTTGGTCGTTTAGGGTCTGGTTTTCTAACATAAGCTAAGCAACCCCAAACTTTGAGTCTTTTAAGATTAGGTTTTCTATTAAACCATAATTCATAAGGAGAAATATTGTTCTTTTTAAGTGGTACTCTATTTGAAATGTAACATGCAGATAATATAGCATCACCCCATAGGTTATAAGGCAAATTAGAACTTATGAGCATGGCATTAACTATTTCTACTAAAGTTCTATTTTTTCTCTCAACAACTCCATTTTGTTGTGGTGTATAAGGGGTGGTACATTGGTGAATAATACCATTTTTTTGCAAAACAAAGTAAACTCATTTGAAAAATATTCAACACCACGATCTGAATGTAACACTTTAATTTTAATTCCTGATTGTGTTTCGACTTCTGCTTTGTAAATTTTGAATTTATCAAAGGCTTCATCTTTAGATTTCATTAGATATACATAAGCATATCTAGAATAATCATCAATAAATGTTATATAGTATTGGTTACCACCATAGGTGATATGACTTTTCAAGTCACCCACATCACTATATACCAAATCAAGCAAACCAGTTTTCCTTTCAACAGATTTAAAGGGTTTCCAATGTATTTTTGCTTGAACACATATTTCACATTTAGAAATAGATTCGAAATCACAATCAGAAATTAATCCTAGTTTATGCATATTTCTAAGTGACTTATAATTAACATGTCCTAATCTACTATGCCAGAAATGAACAGAGTCAACAATATAAGCAGAAGATTTCTTCATTAGATTCAACTTAATCATGTCGTTACAAGAATATCCCTATCCAATAAATTTGTTGTTCTTGGACAACACTAACTTATCAGACTCATACACCATCTTGAATCCTCCTTTGTTAAGAAGGTATCCAGAAATCAAATTCTTACACATATCAGGTACATAAAATACATAGACTAAAGTAAGAACTTTCCCAGAGGTGAATGTCAATTCAATAGTGCCTTTTCCCAGAACTTTGCTTGTAACTTTGTTTGCGCCAGTTACTTCGCTGGATTCTCCGTTATTCTCATCGTAAGTCTTGAACAGATTACGATCTTTTCAAATATGAATAGTCGCTCCAGTATCGAGCCACCAATCATTATCAATGCCACTAACAAAGTTTGCCTCTTGTACGACAGCCACAAGCTTTTCTTCGACCACATTCGCTTTTTGTTGTTTCTTCCGAAGACGACAGTCTCGGGCATAGTGGTCGGGTTTGTGACAATAGAAATAGTCACCCTTCTTCTTGTTCTTGGAATTATTACCTTTCTTTTTAAACTATGTCTCATTATTAGGCTTTAACTTATCGTTAATTTCAACATTATTAGCCTTAGATTGAGGCTTAGTTTGCGGATTATCATCTAGTTCGCGTTTACGAGAATCCTCTTCAATACGAAGATGACGCCGTAAACCGTCTAAATCATAATCCATTTCTACATGTTTTAATTTTTTTCTTATAATCATTCCAAGAATTTGGGAGCCTTGAAATAATAACTCCAACAAAAAAAGATTCTGGGAGATCAATACCGGCATCGTTAAGTTGATTTACCAACAGTAGAATTTCACTTACTTGTCCAATTATGGACTTGTTGGTGACCATTTTGAAATCCATAAAATTGCGTATAAGAAATTTTTTATTACTTGCCTCGGAGATACGATATTTGCTTTCTAGCGCAGTCCAAAGTGCCTTCGCGGTGTCCAAGGTCCTGTGAGCATTGTATATTGGAGTAGACAGTGCATTCAGAATGTGGCCTCTGCATAGAAAATCTTCCTCTTTGCGCTTTGCCCTTTTAGCTTTTAGTTTCGCATTATCCTTATCGGTTTCCTTCGGTATTTTCTCCAATCCATCTTCGAGAATATGAAATAATTTGACCGTAATCAGAAAGAATTTCATAGTCTCTTGCCAACGAGTGAAATTCTCTCCATGAAATCGCTCTAACTCCGTCAAATGTTGATTCATCACTTGCAACGCGCTCAAACCTTCCATGGTTGAAGATATTATCTGAAAATTTGTTGGGGAGTTTGTGGTTTGAGGCGTTTTTTGGAGGAGTAAAATTTGCCATACTTCTGACTTCAAGGATTTGTGGAGCAAATTCTTTCAGACAATAGTTCAACCCACCAGGTACAAACGGGTTAACGAACTATTAACTTCAGGATTCAATGAAGCCTTAAAACAGCGTAATCAGATTCAAAATTTGTACGATTTTGATCCGACCGAGAACACTCTAAAATATGGTTACTGATGATGCAAATTTAGAAATGAAGAGTACGAAGAAGAAATCAATTCTGCAACACTTTCAGAATTGAAACACTTCAGAAGTGTTTCAAACAAAACTGTTTTGCAACAGTTTAATGGCGTTGCAGAATGGTAGACGAAGAAGAAGAATTCGAGTTGTTTTTCACGGTTTTGACCGTGCCTATTTTTAAATATGTAGAGGGAGGCGACCATATATTTAAGCGTCGCGACTGTTATTTGCAACAGTCGTTTCTGTTCGAATTGGAGCAGACGCGTCCTTTCAGCCTTGCAACGCCTCAAAGCGTTGCAAATTAGAAGACACCGGTTGACAGCTAGCTTTGAACTGTTTTCTTGGCCCAATGGATCACGAGACCCCAAGAGTCCCAAGGCCCATCTTTTGACCTTTTAAATATCAAGATCCATGTCATGTCCATGCATTGGATTGTTTCTCCCTTTTCTTTCTTTTTGATATGATACTTCATTTCATTACATATATAGTAATGTATCCCTCAATATTTTACAATGTGGGATAAATCATATTTGCCTATTCCTTCTTCCTTTAATTCTTCCTTCTCTTCACAAATAAAATACCCAAACCCGAAGCATGTTTTGAAAATTTTACAACAAAAATAATGTCTTACCACCCTAAGAATGTACAGTATGTTAACATAATATTTTTGCTCCTATGTTGTGATGTTTATGTTGCAACGGGGTGGTGAGTTTATTGTTAAACAATGAAAAATACAAACCACACATTATGTTATTTTCCCTGAAACATATTCCAACTTGTCTTTATCACACTCTGTCATACTGGGATGCATTTGTTAGTTTGGTAGTTGTGACGATTATATGTTTTAAATTCCCTTTGGAAGACCACTTACTTCTACGATGATCTACGTGAGACAATCTTTCCTATTTGCTTGCCGGTTTTGTCATTTTCATCATCGGGAAGTAGAATGAATATGGCTAACCATTCCCTTTGATCCACATTTTGGTGTTTCTCTTTTTACCTTTTTAAATCATATATGTCTAACAACCATCTACAAACGAAGCAAAATTATAAACATGAAATGGCTAACCATTACTTTTATTTTATTATATTTTACTTTTTTATGACTACACATAAGTACAGAGTTAAAAATGCATAATTTATGCAGCTTGGAATGTTTGACTTCGATTGTCTAAAAAAAGCAAGACCTTTTTTCCTTTTCAAAATTAAATAAGAGCTTATTCAGGTTTTACTTGATTATAGCTCAATCTTTATCCTCCTCCATGGTAATAGACGAAGTGAATTCTATATGTTTTTCATAATTGGTCTTCTATACACACTTATACATATATACACATATGCATGCCTGCATACATACCAAACATTTGTCTCCGTACGTGTTTTATTACGGCCATCAACTAAGATTATGAATGGTTATCCTGTTTTTGAAACCAAAAATGTGAATGGTTATCCTGTTAAATGACTGAAATAGTTTCACTAGTCTTGCAAGACAAATATGGCAGCGATATTGATGAAATAATCAACTATTACATTATGGATGTCCTGATACTGATAAAGGATAAGTTATCCTATGTAATGAAAATCAAATATTTAAATCAACCAAGATAAATTGAACTCCGATAACAAAGTTGGTTAGCTACAACAAATCCTTTCATCTGTCTACATACACAATATCCACAGATTAACTTACACTTTATTCCTTTTAAAATGTTAACTTTATGTACGACTATTGGTTGTTCAACCTTTATTAATTACTAAAATGTTTAGAAATGTGGAGAATAGAAATCAACCTTCCAAAGGTTAAATTTTCTCCATAATTACATTAATTGCTTTAGTCTATTAACCTTGCACTAATGCAAATTTAATAAACAGGGGAAGACCCTATAATGTAACAAGGAATAGGCACATAAATCAAATATGTATCTAGCTATTAAACTGTATCTACCTATTTATATGTTGTAGGAAAATATTGCATGGTCTGTTTCTTGACTAATTGTTGGTTACATCAAATTGCTCCTTTTTACCCTATATATAACACTTGTGATCATTGTTTATAAATTAATGAGCATCATATCCTTGGAAGGGATCTGGCTCCACTGATAGATAATTTGACACGGCATCACCACGCTTTATTCTATGCATTAATAATAATCCATGAGTTACAAAGAATTAGCAGGTTTGGATGAAATTGTACAAATAAATACCAATGTCCTAGACAATGTTATTCTCAATGTAGTCTCAAAACTGTTCGTTAAGCTAAACTATCTTACATCAGGCTGCAACTTCTCGAGGCGCATGAGATAAAACCTTTTCTGTAATATGGGAAGTTGCAGGCTTGCATCGCATGCTGACGAGGAATCCTGTCACTTGAACTGTGCAGCTGTGCATTACACTACGTATCAAACTATGCACGAAATACACATTTTCATGGAGTATATGTGGATGTGAAAGCTTCTAAATTAACGATGTGGTCATAGACATTCAAAACATGTGCATTCTGAACAGCCTGCTGGAGCTCTGGGTACATAAATGAAAGATATACTTCATGCTAGGCATGGGAACATGCATAAAATTTGAAAAGATGATTATGGAATGGAGCCGCGAAGTTTGAGCAAGAGTAAGGGAAGACTGGTCTAAGATGAGAGCAGCAGACCAATTTTAAATTACCAAAGTTTCCTGTCAAAAAACTTGGTATTGCTAAGTTGAAAGAGCTTAGTCTGCGTGAATATATGAGGAAATCAAAGAATGGATATATAGGGAATGTGCATACATCACCTGGAAAATGCACATTATTAGGCGCTCGATTAATAAGAATGTGAAATAGATGGAAGTGAAAATGCACTCAACTATGCTAACTGGTGTGGCATTACATTTAGTTGCTGATAAATTTGTACAGCAGAATACCATGGTACTCGGTTTAACTTCTGAACAGCTGCTACATTTATGATCCTATAAACGAATGTTGTGACAAAGTAAGCAATGTTTGCTTCTATTATGATTTCTCCAATAGTAATTGAAAGTAATATTATACAACTTATATGCACCTTGTGGTACCTTCTACAATAATTTGCATTTGTAATATGTGAACAATAAATAAAAATTACTATCTACTCGTAGTTTAGCTAAAACATACTGTCAATCAGAACGTACTTGCATTATTAATTTTCCTACATACCACTATCAACTAATACTATTGTCGATTAGTTTATTCCAGCTAATACATGAAAAGGTTTAACAAAATCATACGGTACTAAACATCAGCACATTGATAAAATATCTACTTAATTATGGATTCATTTAATCCTCCTTTTGTTTCTATGTTCCTATTTTAAGCATTGCTCATACCTAAAAACTGAATAGCTCAGTTACATGTGCTAGGAGGTGCATGGATAAACTCCTAACTCAGCGAAGAATGTTGGAATAAGAATTCACATTACAGAGCTCTGAAGACATCATTGTACATTTTTGTTTGACCACAGTCATTATCAGAAATGGGAAGAAAAGGGGAATAAACTATTACGACAAATAAAGGCAATGCTTCACGTTCTCCTTTTGAAAAAGTTACTGGCAGGTGTACTGCTTTTAACTTTACAAAGTATGTTTTCTTTTGTTATTTAATTACAAGTTTTTTTTTTTGCTCATATGCATTACTCATTTACGTAAAATACCATAGGTTGTATACGTTTTTTCAAACTTGATTTTTTTTTTTTGTTATCTGTGTTAAAATCAGATATACATCGACATCAATATGGCTGTACATGGGAAACTTAATATCAGAAGGATAATTAAAAAAACATGTTTAAATGTTCCATCTTAATTTTTTTTGGTGCATAAGTAATTTATAACTTATAACCCTTAAGATATATAATAATTACTACACCAAATTCATTTTATCTTGATAGCACATCATTTGTTTGACATACGCATTTTACTCTTATAATTTACAGCTTATATTATGCGTACTAATACATACACTTTAATTTGAACATATGTTATAAATATATAGTACTATGGGCATATGCTATGGTAATTTTTTTGTATTGTCATTACGGTTTACGATGATACCTGGTGGGTTTTCTTCTTCTGGAAATTGATGCTTTCCCTCTTCCTACAGATGTAACAAGGAGCATTGTACGTGAATGTTGTATACCTTTTGAAAGTAAATAAATAGGAAATTTGCTACCACCGTAAATATTAGAAACAGACGATGACAAATTGAATATGGGAGCAAATATAAGCTACAAAAGCAAAAAGAATAAGTACTTTTCTACACATCTATGCTATAAAATTCTGTTATACGCAACGGAGCATATCAAATTTTATTATTTCTTACAGCTGTTTACTCCAATTTTTCTATTATATTATTTCATATGACAAAGTTTACTCATACTTTAACTCAGTTTTGAAAAATAATTTGCTTGCACATTATATTCAGTGTACCAGCATTATTGAGCAAAAGGTATGCAACTTTAAGTGGAGATTACAAATTTGTATTTTAATAACAGATTACGCAGTTGAACACGTACCACTGATTTCCAAAACAGGATAAAATATTATATGTGCAAATCGATGACACTATGGCTCTGCTTACAGTCTACAATGAGAAACGGTTCATCTACGCAAACCATAACTTGATTTTAGTGATGCATAATGAAACCAAACATCTGTTATTTCCACTGTTCATATATTTTTAACTCTGGGTTAATCCAATGATCAAACATGATACGCCAACTGATGATGCAGAAAAACTGCTTCCACCTATGGACTGCAAAGGAAAAACAATTCTGAACAACGTTCTGTCTTAAGTTTTAAAACTAACCGAGGTATCCAACAATTTCGCTACTGTACCCGAAGAAAGACGCACCCGAAATGCCCGAAGCAGTATCCATCCATTAATTTTAAACCCAGTATTTCAATCCAAACATCCTCCGTGAATCGCGGATCATTCGTACTCTACTTTTTCGGGTACTGTAGCACATGCCGGTATCCATTCGTTTGGTTTTAACGGATCCTGCTTTACCAGAATGACGACAGTAGTGTTATAATTGATATACTTGATACTCGAACTCGACTCGTGTGTGGGCAAAAGGGTGGATGAAAATGAATTATTGTTATAATTCCGTAGTCTGAGATCATATTTTACACGGTTGCTCAATAAACACATCAATATTTTATATGTTCATGCTAATCATGCCTTAATTTTTCTTACTAGCATTTTGAAAAAAAATGCTGCCAACTCTAAAGTAAAAAACATTAAGTATAAATGCAAATGCAACAAGAAGGAATAGCTCGAAAAACCATTATGCAGTAATCTTCTCAAGTGCAAAGAATAATTTAGCTGTCCTAAAAGTGTTATTTGCCTTTCCTGTTTGATGAATTTATATTAGAACATTTAGTAGTGTAAGAGCTAATCTGTCTGATTAAAAGTAATCATTTATGCCAATGTGTTCAATCATCAAATCCTTTATTTTTACTGTTACAAACAAACAAAATGCCCGCATAAAATGCGAGTTACATCGTATGTGGGAAAAAATGTTATAAAAATATTATTACACTTGTGATCCGAATAAGCAAAAAAAAAAAAAAAAAAAAAAAAAAAAAAGGGAATAGTATTCATAAACTCATATAACCTAACCAAACATAACACAGCCCAAACACACACGTGTTTACAAATATATAAATTAAATTTTCGTTTATACTAACTTATGATTATTACGTTTGGCGGATTTACAATATATTCAGTAATCTTTCCCTCGTCCCACACTTAGTTACCTACTCTTATCTGACCAACAACCCATTTTTTCCACCATTCTCTCTGTGCCAAGTTATGCTCTTTTACTTTCCACGACCTATTCCTGTATTCCCTTCACCGTTTTCTTCCCATTATTATATCATCCATGCTCAGCTCATCATACTACTTCCTCCATCACATGCCTTTAATTGCTTTCCAAAATAAACTGCGCCAATCACTGCTAACAACACGTCTTCAAATGCTTCTATTTCTCCCATCCGCTATGCATAATTTCCACTCCATGCAACCTAAGTACACATCACACTTTACTAAATAACAACCTTTCATCCCATCAACCACAAACATCTACTCATCATCCTCTACCATTTTTCTCCCATCTGCCCGTGTGCGAAGCACGGGCCTCAATCTAGTGAGCTACTCATTCTAGGATAATACTGATCCTATCTCTAATGAGCATTCTTATAGGACGTTACTAATCTATCTCTGATGAGTCTTTTATTATGTTCTAACGAGTTGTACCCCAAAGATTTGAGTTAACTAAAGCTTTGATACCACTTTGTAACAACCCAAATTTTCCCGCCCTTCGAATCAACCGCAAGGCCCAATCCGAAAGCCAGAAATCATCGGATCATTAACTTTGGGCGAACAACACATCAGAAAAACAACAGAATACTTTTATAACCATCATAATAATGTTACATCAGAGTACAAAATATTAGAGTACATCGAAAATTATGCAATGGAAGATAAATTTACAATAAATGTAATACAATGCAGTGGAAACATGAACTAATACAGCGGAAGACTATCAATGTTCTGGGCACAACTTTAAGCTTCAATCCCAGATTAGAATCATGCTCAACAAAATAATCTGCAAAACAAACTACTTGGTTGCCCATGTTGAAAATATAGGCACCCGAGTTTGCAAGGGAAAAACAAACTGCGAGTCAGTCATGGGAATGGTGTGAGAAACTTTACAGTTATAATTAACTTATATAAAATAAGGCAAATCACGGGACCACGCTGTATGACACGGAACGTTTTTTCTCCACTAGATTGCCAATGCACAAACAACAACCAATAATAGACGTATGGATCTACCATGCATCAAACAACATGCAAATTTCCAATCTACCCATTTAGGCTTAATCCCCAAACTTAGATTTTCCAAATCCAATTATTTTGTAGAAATCATTTCTTTGGACTTTATTCCCGATTTCTTATTTCAAATCATTTTAAATACATATCAAACTTTCATAGCAAAGTAGATTTCACTTCAGGATCTCAAACCCAAAAGCTTTGTAAATATGAATTCCAAAACAAATGCATACAAATAATATGCAACCAAATATTGTGAGGTATTCAGCCCTCGGACAAGGCGACGGGTTCACACCTTACTAACTCGATATATATATATATATATATATATATATATATATATATATATATATATATATATATATATATATCGTGAACCTCCCACACATGAAGCAAGCTACACCGTACAATGCCCATGAACTTTTAGTCGTCCGGATTACCCGAATCTTTAGCCACATACTAAATCATTTTATATCCCAAAGTAGGAAAAATCATTTCACAACATAATAATCACAAGTACTTTTCGAAATATAATACTTTACATTAGCAATTCACACATATGTTCAGTCACTATTAATCACATAACCTTTGAGCTCGTACGTCTCAAAAAAGGGTTTTAAGCAAGAGAATAAATTTTCCGTCATCAAACATATATATCATCAATAGGAACTAATCGGTTATGTGATGAACTACAATGTAAAACACATAATACAATTCAAAATCATTTTGACAACATCGGGTTTAGGCCGCAAAATCCTTTCTGTTTTATAAAACATTCCCTGTCCAAAATCGGGAATACATTTCTTTTCACTTAAGAAAAATATCATTTCAAAATCATTCATTAAATTTGAAATGAACTCAACATCGCTAAACATCTCATAATCAAATCGTGAAGTGTTTTACAAGATGTTAGCATACAAATATTTCTACCCAACCCAATGTTAAATGTAAAAGCATATTTTGCTCATAAACTGGTCGAGCACAATCCAAACAATCAATATCAAAAACCAAGTGTATTTGGTTTATATCACATCTCATGTTTTGGTAAATTTAATTACAATCTATTCATTTAAATCTAATTAAATATTTATTAAAACTTTACTTAATTTCAATCTCTAAATCATTACTTAATGATTGTTCAACTTTTTGAAAATTAATCCTGCCTTTACTCGCGTTAAAGAACAAATGTTATTTAAAACCCCTTCACGATACATCCAAAATCATCTTCCAATTAATATGGAATTTTCACGGAAATCTGATCAATCATAATCGATATAAATTTCCGTATCGAACTAATACTATAAGTGGAATAGTGATAAGGCCTTTTAAATTCCATAAATAATAGCTGTCTTCATTCACTGAAGCACATCTCAATTATTATTAAATCGAATTCCATTCAATTCCAATTTAGTTTATTAAATTAGAAAATTTCACTTTGGAAAATTGTTTCATATCAAAGCCCTCGTCGATACGTTTCCAATGCATCTTGTTTTGCTTAATTCCAAGTTCGTTCGAAAAAGTTATGATCGTTTAAAGTAAACTAATTGTTTTACCTTTGTTTTTCTCTGTTCGATTGTTTACGTTGGGGGTTTTCCTACACCAAAAATTATCATGAACTCCAAATCACTCCAAATTAGTTTAATTATAAAGCTCTCGTTGAGACGGTTCCAACCTACCTGATTTCACTCAATTCCGAGTTCGTAAGAAAAAGTTATGGCTATTTTAAAATTGATTTGTTTTACTGTTCGGCCATTAATGGCCAAAAAGAAGGCATTTTCTCGGCCATTAATGGCCGAACAGAAGGCATTTGCTCGGCCATTAATAGTCGAACGGCTGTTAAACCCTCAAAAAATCACATTTTTGCCTACTAAACATCTCCAAAATGATACCGGCCAATGCCCGTAGGCCTTTGATGTTAAATACATGCAAATGAGGTGTCTATAACTCACCGAAGAAACTCATAACACCAAATTCACATGCACAAACATTCACACAAGAGATTTGCAATGGTTCTTGATTATAAACTCCAAAATGATTAAATTCTCAAACCAAAGCAATAAAATGTGATACAATTGAATTGTGAAGTTTTAGATCTTGCCGTGCGACAATGGAGCTTCATAATATCACCAAATCGATTAGTAGCTTTTGAATTAGATTGTGTGGACAATTCTAATCATAATTTTCATTTCAATGAAACATGAACATATGAAACTGACTAAATTTCACTAGCCTATCCAATTCACTAGCATATCATCAACAAACAATCATTCATCAACCCAAACTATTAGATAGCAACAATTAATTAACTAGCCCCTTCATATGTGAGTTGAGATTTCTCACATATAACGGATAGAAATCACATTTTTAACATGCTAATCATTATTTAACATCATATTAAACTTATATTAGTAACCAATATTCAACACACAACTCAACTAATTAACTTATGATCATTAATTATAATCTAACCCTTTTATAGTGAGAAGTTTCTCACCTTAGCTTGTTTAGAAACAAGAAATCGTTCCAATGATAAACTAGAACAAGCTCTCTTCCAAAATAGCTCATGAATGTTCAATCCATACACAAAACAAACCAATTTCCTAAGAGTTAGCTTTAGGAAATCATAAGAAATTGAAGAGGAATGGAGTTGGATAAGATGAATAGGAAGATGAAGAAGCTTACCCATGTTGTCTCTCCAAATTAGCACTTGATTAGAGCTTGGAATCAAGAACCCTAGCTTAGGAATTTTAATTTTCTCTTTCTTTCCCCATTTTCTATTTCTTTTGAAGAGTAGAGTGAATGAATAGGAGAGGGATGATTAGGAACTTAAAAGAAGTGGGCTAAGTTGGCTAACCAAGCCCTAACCAAGGTGTCAAAATTCCAAAGCTCGGAGTATATCAAAGTTCATACTTTTCAAACACCTAAACGACGTTTTGAACTCAATGGAAGCGGTTTCGAGTCCAAATTCATCCGTATGCAAAATGTGACTTTTTGGACACATACGATGATTTAAAAATAGAATTTTTAAATTCTGACGTATTTTCCTATAAAATTATATTAAAAATAAAATTTTAATTTGTTCCAAAATCTCATGGATGTGACATATAGGATATGATTTGACATCAGAAATTATTAAGTATTTATAGTATTTGCTTGTAAACCATAAATTTATAAATATGATTAAATCACTTGAAGTTAGCAATTGTATTGTTCATTCCATTTTGACATGCTTAAATTAATTATAAATCAATGTGGAATTTATGTGAGTAGACACTTTAGTTAATGCTTGTTAAGATGGTGTTTTAGGAAAAAAATTCATTTTCATTTTTTGTTTTACTCAACCCATCAGCCATTAATTGAATATTTACTACATTGCATTTCATTTAGAAAACAAATGTTCATAGTTTCATGCATGCATAATTAATTGGTACATCACTCTATATAGTTAATTGATACGTTACCCTAGGTGGTTAATTGATACGTTACTTTATTTTGTTAATTGATACACTAATTTATTTTCATCTACCTGCTTACATTATTATGCTTACATTATTATGAATGATTAATGGATACTTTACTTATATTTTGAATGAATGCTTTCGGAATGAGTCGCTGATTTTCTCTCCCCCTTACTTCTTTTTTATTTTTTAAATCCTCACGTTGCTCTTGTACATCATTTCTCTTGTATGAGTATTGTATTCCTTTTGTATATTACTCTTGGATTTGGAGAGGAGGGCTTTTGTCTGTTGGGCTTCTCTAAAGGTCACCTGGTTGACCAAAAGCCTCGCATTTTTTACTTTTTACATTGTAAAGTTTTTGAAAGAGAAAAGGTGCATATGTCTCTTTCTCATTTTCTTATCTAGAAACCTTCTATCATCACCTTCTCTTCTTCTCTTCCGATTTCCCCAACCCAAATTCCAATCTCCTTCTCTCCTTTCTCTTTTCCTCCTCTCTCCTCTTTCTCTCTCTCTCTCGTCTCTTCCTGTTTTTTTGTTCTTCTAATTTTATCATCAATTTTTTTCTCTCTGAATAATCTTCTTACAAATCTAAATTTTCGCAATGGAATTGGATTCATAACTGTTCATCGTAGTGAAATTTTCAGCGTCATTTAAGGTTAGTGGTTCATAACTTTCATGAAGCACTAAATTTCTTGTTATTAGTTAGATCAAATTTAGATGATAATTTGATGTTACTTACTGATTTGAAATATAATTTGAATGAAATTAGATTGATAGGTAAACTAAATTTGTTAAATTAATTATTAGAATGTATCGTTAAATCAATTTAATAAACTTGTAGTAAAGTTTATTGAAATTTAATATTTAAATTTGGCTATTAAAATGATACTAACCAATTATTTAGAATGACTTGAAATCTGATAATAGAAACCGATAATTAATCTGATAGTCAAGATGGATAGTTAAATAACAACTGTGAAATTGGATATTAAATTTTAGGTTGAATTTGCATATCACTTGGACAAAATACTCCAACACTTGTAACTATTGATGTAATATGTGATATGATTTCATTAACTGATATGGATGACTAACAGATTCTAAAATGGTTGATATTGTTGTTTACGCTTTCTGCTGTTGATTAGTGATTTAGATTTCCACCCTTATATATGCCATTTTGTGTGATCGATCACTATGACATGTAGCTTGGATATGATTCCTATAAATGCTACTTGATAGGTGTTAATGGATGCACTGTTGACTACTTGTAAGTATTTGATTTTGTTGATTTCGCCATTTGAAGAAATTGGAATTTGTTGAATCACTATGACATATAGCTTGGATACGATTCCTATACATGCTACTTGATATGGTGTTAATGAATGCATTGTTGACTACTTGTAAGTAATTAATTTTGTTGATATCGTCATTCGACAAAATTGGAATTTGTTGAATTAGATGAAAATGTGTTTTATGTAGAAAATTTGGAATTTATATATTATAAAGAAATTAATTTCTAGAAATTAAATAAAAAATAGATTTTTGAAAATAATTTGTAATTCAATTTTTTTTTACTTAAATTCCTTTGCAAAATATATAACTTTTCTAAAGAATAATAACATCCTTTAAAATACTCGTGAAATAGGGAAATACGATGAAAATACTACTGGTGGAGATTCAGCTATAGATTGAGTTTATCCCTTATGTACTTTGATGGTTTTCGATAATTGGAAATTTATAAAATGTTATGAAACGATTAAACTGAATAAGTTATTGCGATATGGATATTAAGAGCGTGCAGTTTAATTTCCTAAAATGTTAATTGAAGTCAGTATTAATTTTTTTGAAACATTGAATCGATTGGTACATTAATAGCTTATGAAAACCTAAAATGAGTTTTCAAATCGATAAATTTTATGTAATTTGAAGAAATACGCGATTATTCATTTCATATTTCACATGATTTGATTTGACTAATATGGGAATTTTAGTCCTGATCCGAGTGTTTTTTTATTTTATTTTTGCATTACACTCGGGTTAGATCGAGTTGTTTTATAGTTATTGAAGAGCTTTCTGGAAGACAGAGATGATGGTAGTATATTATATTAATTTATTTCTGCTACTATATCTTATTCTGTTTATAAATTTGTAACCTCTGATATTATTTAAAATTGTATAACTCTGATCTGTTGTGTAACTTTGTCATATGGTATATTGAATTCGTATGTATAGTTAAACAACTTCATGAACTGTTTACACTACACCACAATGGCCAATTGGCGACTCTTATTTTTTTCAACTGCCAACACTTATATGTGTTGTAGACTATAGACACTTATATGTGTTGCAGTAGGAAAAATGTGTCACCAAAAATGTGCCAACACTTTTATGTGTTGTATTGCTTGGCCATGTCTTCTTTTGTAAGGGCAAAAGGGTAACTTGTCGCATATAACCCTAATTGATGTTCAACGCATAACTTACTGACACTTAACTCTTTTCAGGCCGCTCCAACCCCAAATACGCTTAGAAAACAAACGCAAAGCAATTAAAATCATCGTTCTCATCAACATCAGAGGAAATCGAAAATTGAAATCTACGATTAAAGAATGGACTTCGAATTGGTGCTTGTAGGAATTGGGGATTCGAATCACGGTGGCTTCTAGGAATCACGATTTGAGGTAAAAATTCGATTTCACTTCTTGGAATCACGATTTGTATGAATCAGATTTGTATGGACCATGTTTTTTTAACCTTGCTCAATCTAATTTTGTCTGTTTTGATGATGTATGATTATATAAAATGGTTATAGGGCATAAAAACTTGGTGGCTGATTTCAATTATTTACACAGTTTGTACATATCAGAGAACTTTGCCTGGTTTTGAACCAAATAGATTTTGCAGTATAGTTTTGATCAATATGAAATTATAATATGTTATTTATTCATAAGTAACACATTTATCTGCTGAAAGTTCAATTCTATATGCATTATATCATTACATTCTGAATAAAAAGCACTTGGTGATTCATTGCTCATTCTGAAATACGTTATTAGTTCTGAATAAAGATTTTGTGCCAGCTCATTTGGTTTCTGTACAATACTTGAGAAAAATCTTCAAAACTAAAATGAAAAATTGAAGACTGTAGTGTAAAGATAATATACTTCAACACTTTTTTACAAAAAAAATGAGATTGATACAAAACCGCACGTTATTTGTATTTCAGTTTAAACTTAAAAGAACGACAGTGATGCAAAAAAATGAGAGTGATACTCGATAATGATTGTTATTTATTTATTACTAGGTTTATGAGGTTTTATAGCGTTTATTTCTCTACGAAAAGTAATTACAAAGGGGGGCACCTTTAATTTTCAACGGTCTACATGCAAGCTCATTGAAGAGGCATTTTTGCGTTGGTTGAGGATTTAACAGCATTTTTCTTCTTCTAAATATGTGATTCTCGTAAGCTTACTTTCCCATGTTCTTTCAAATTATCGACATTTTGTGCCATATCTTGTAGCTTGATTTTCAACTAGTAAAGGCACAAATAACATACCCGTGCAAAATGAACACCTACAGAAAACATTTGTATGGTAACTAACGGATGTAAGATTGAGAAAGTCATCATTTGATTTCTAACATAAAAAAATGGAGTGACAAACAAAATAGAAAAAAAATGTTTTAATGAGCTGTTGTACAGCTGAAAACAGGGAGCATCAGTGCAACAATCATGCGCTTGGTTCAAGCTCACATTTGTAATCTTGATGAATCACAAATGGATAAGATTTTTTGCAGTACAAATACATGTAGTAAAAGGACAGAATTTAAAATCTTCAATTGTCCCACCGAGTTATGACTTGAACCTAACTTATTGTAAACTGCTTCAAACGTTTTGATAGAAAACTATTCTAGCCGCATTAAATATATATAGTAAATGACATCAATGTAACATTAAAAAAAGGTGGAACATGATAAATCCATTATAACATGGCCAAGTTGAGAAATGCGTATACATCCATAAATAGTGCAACTGCGCTTGAAAGTGCAGCCAATGCAATTAGATTACAACAAAATTGCTAAAAATGATTTTGCAATGTGAAATAATTTCAAAATTAAGGACTGAAAGAACAAGAAAATAAAAACATTACCATTTAGCCTAAGCGCATTTTTTAATACAATTGATAAATTAACTTTTTTATACAGAAGTATATATTAGTAAAATTCTTCATTTGTTGGGTCATAAGAAAAAGAAGTTATATAAGTAGTTGTAAAAAAAGGTGATACAGAAGTTGTAAAAAATCAGTCTGTGACTTAAAATAGCCGAGAGCGAGGGTCTTGGAATATTTCGTAGGACTTGGAAATAATAAGTGAGAGAAGTGTGAAAGTCGCCATAAAAATATGATAAGGACTACACGCATATGACTATCAGTGTATATAGATCTATATAAGTGTATATGATAAGGGTCTTTGTTGTTGTTTTATGATTTTATCATGCATGTATATAGATCTATATAAGTGTCATTCTGATGTATGGCCCCATTTATCGAACAAACTGAACATTTAGTTTCAGTTTCGAGTCGAAACTGAAACTGAGCAATGTTCAGTTTCAGTTTCGAGTCGAAACGGAAACTGAGCATTCAGTTTCAGTTTTGAGTCGAAACTGAAACTGACCATTCAGTTTCAGTTTTGAGTCGAAACCGAACTGACCGTTCAGTTTCAGTTGAGTCAAAACCGAAACTGACCGTTCAGTTTCAGTTTCGAGTCGAAACCGAAACTGAGCAATGTTCAGTTTCAGTTTCGAGAACTCGAAACCGAAACTGAGCATTTAGTTTCAGTTTCGAGAACTCGAAACCGAAACTGAGCATTCAGTTTCAGTTTCGAGTCGAAACTGAAACTGAGCAATGTTCAGTTTCAGTTTCGAGTCGAAACCGAAACTGAGCATTCAGTTTCAGTTTCGAGTCGAAACTGAAACTGAACATTCAGTTTCAGAAACTGAACATTCAGTTTCAGAAACTGAACATTCAGTTTCAGTTTCGAGTGATAAATGTAATGTGAAGTCTGCAAAAAAAATAGTGTCCGACCATTGAGTAATATCATAGTAATGCATAATTTTTTTTCAAAACTGTAATATCATAGTGTCCGGCCATTGAGTAATGCACTATAAAATATTAGGTATGATTCTTAAGAATTTCTAACACTAAGACGAAAATAAATAAAAAGTAAATAATCCATTTTTTTAATTGGTAAGGTAACAATCTTACAGAACTTAGATGATGTATTAATTATTTTTTTGAATGTTTTTGATTGATAGTCATGACCGAACAAACATCAAGAAGGTGGATTAGAAATACACATAGAAATGAGGATGAATATACGCACGGTGTTCAGAACTTTATCAGCTTCGTCAAGCAACATTTACCACATGATACTCAGTTATGTGTGTGTCCTTGTAAGAAGTGCAAAAACTCTAAGAGAACTTCAATAGAAATAGTTGAGAAACACTTGATATTTTTTGGTATGCTTCCGACATATGATGTGTGGTTCTTTCATGGAGAGAGAAATGATACTACCATACAAATGACTCATACATCGGATTTTGTCCAAGAGTCTCACATTCCAGACCAAATGCAAGTAGAAGAGTCTTTTGAGGGCACTCTAGGAAATCTTGTTAATGATGCATTTAGAGTACATGATATGCCACAAGTTAGCGGTGAAGTAAATTTTGAAGAAATAAATGTTAAGAAAATGTACCATGAATACAAAAGCAAAGCAAATGAGAAATTATATCCTTCTTGTAAGGATGGACTTACAACTTTGAGTGTTATGATAGAGCTTCATAACTTGAAAAAGGAATTTAATTGGTCGGGAAATAGCATGACAGAATTGTTGAAACTATTTAAAAAGTGTCTTCCGGAAGAAAACACATTACCTAACAAGTATCCTACCATGAAAAAAATGTTAAAAGATTTGGGAATGAAGGTAAAATGCATTCATGCTTGCATAAACGATTGCATGTTATTTTGGAAAGAGAACGTTAACATTGTAGTATGTCCTCATTGTAATACGTCAAGATTTAAAGATAAGACAAATGCGTTAGGCGTAAAAAAAATGACAACTCAACCAAGAAAAGTTTTAAGACACTTCCCTATAATTCCAAGGTTGACTAGATTGTACACTATACCGTGGATAGCTCGTAAAATGCAATGGCATAAGCATGCCGATCCTTCTTGGGATTTCATGCGTCATCCCATTGACTCAGCTGAATGGAGATCAATCAAATGTAAGTGGCCGGACTTTGCAAATGAAGGACGTAATGTCTGGCTTGGTATCTCTACTGATGGATTTAATCCGAATGGGGTTCTCTCCAATAGTTATAGTTGTTGGCCCGTATATATGATTCCATACAATCTACCCCCTTCATTATGCATGAAATCGCAATTTCAAATGCTAAGTTTATTAATTCCTGGACCGAAAGCACCAAGTCAAGACATTGATGTGTATTTAGAACCTCTTGTAGATGAGTTGAGGGAACTTTGGATGGAAGGCGTAGCTTCTTTTGATATGGACAAGAGAGAAATGTTTACGATGAAGGCAATATTATTATGGGGAATCCACGATTTTCCAGCATTGGGAAATTTATCTGGTTGTGTGACACATGGTTATAAAGCTTGTCCAGTTTGTGCTATGGAGACCGAGTCGGAGTATGTAGGTAACAAGATTGTTTACCCAAAGTATAGAAGATTTTTGAAGGATGATCATCCATATAGATGCGTCAAATATGGATGGTATAAGGATAGCGAAGATAAAGAACCGCCAACAAGGTTAAGAGGACCATCCCTTTTGGAAAAGCTTGATCGTATAAGTTATTTTCCTGGAAAATTACCAAGGAATAAGAAGCGAACAATAATCGAAGCTAGTAATGAATGTTCCTTAATGACTGAAGGTAGTGACGTAGAAAAATCTCCTTGGTATAAGAAGTCAATTTTCTATAATTTAATTTATTGGAGTAGTCATAAAGTACGACATACTATTGATGTGATGCATACAGAGAAGAATGTCACAGAGCATCTTCTCAATTTATTGTTTGATAGGTTGAGGCAATCATCTAAGTTTGCATTCGATAAGATTCATAAAACCAAATGTTGTGAAGTTCTACAAGCTACAAAACTTCCATCGTGCCTTGCAACTAGATTTGGTAGTCTTGTTACTGTTCAACCACCTACTTTGCACCTTAAAAAAACATATGAGTATCATATTGTAATGCAATACTTACTTCCTATAATGGTTCAACATGCATATCCGAAGCACCGTGATTTACGTCGAGCTATTTTACAAGTGAGTTTGTATTTTAACTTGATATGCTCAAAAGTTCTAGTTCGAGAACATGTTCAAGCTGCCAAAGATATGATTTCCGAGGCATTATGTGTGCTAGTGCATTATTTTTCGACGGACTTCTTTGATATAAGTATTCATCTTATGGTGCATCTAGCCGATCAAGCTTTGCTATGTGGACCTGCAAACTACATATGGATGTATCCATTTGAAAGGTGGTGTATTTTTCTTACAAATTTTATGAATGTTATTTCAAAGTGATAATTTCTAAATATATGTGCATGTGTGCTATTTTTAGAGCAATGAAAGAATGCAAAAATATACCTAGCAATAAGCGCTACATAGAAGGATCAATTGCTGAAGCATACCTTGTTTCAGAATCAGTTAGATATGCAATGGAGTATATGCCTAACCCACATGATGGAAATCATAGTTCGACACAAGCATCTTTTTTAGATGATGGTGATGATATATATGAACGTCCCATCATTGAAGGCAAATGTATTAAGCTAACTAGGGTGCAACGTGTTCAAATTCGAAGGTGGTTACTTTTTAGTATCAATATTCCTGAAAGAGACGAATATTATATGTATGAATTTTCTCTATATTTTAATACATACCAATGACATAAAGTATGAACTATATTTACTTTTAATATCTAATTTGTAGTGCATATCGCCGATCCTTAGAAGATGTTTCTCGCGGTAAAAGAAAAGTTACCACAACGACAGAAGTAATCGTTCAAACCGAATTTATTGATTGGTTACACAAAAAGGTATATTATTTCAATATGTATAAAAATTGTAAGTTTTGTTCTTTTTATGTTGGACGTTCAAGTTTGTTCATTCATGACAGCTTTTACAAGAAAAATGCATGAATACAATGTTATGGCAATATGTTAGTGGTCCAAAGTGGGAATCTAAAAGTTATCTTAAGTACAGAGTGAATGGATATATATTTTCTCCTCAACATTATGATGATAGTCATTCAATCCAAGATAGCGGTGTTTGCATGGATGCAATCACCACATTTGTTGCAAGTGCAAAAGATATAAATCCTACGGATGATGACACTACTTGGTATGGTATCATTAAAGAAATCATAGAGGTTGATTATTACGATTTCCAACATGTTGTATTCTATTGTGATTGGGTAAACATTGCGGATAAGACAAATGGTTGTAAGATTTGTACCGATTCCCATTTGTTGATGGTGAACTTGAATAGGCTCAAAACTGTTAATGGGGAGTATGACGAGCCAGCTATTCTAGCAACTGAAGCATGTCAAGTTTTCTATGTGCAAGACACTCAAAATTCTGATTGGTCCATTGTTCGACGTTCTCCAAAGCGCATGACAGACAACGTAGATGACTACACCATACCAACCGATTTTCAGTCTGTTTTGAAAGAACAACAGAATTTAGTACCATTGTTGAAATGTATTTAAATGAAAGAGATGTAATTTTGAAATGAATATTTGTATTGTTTTGCTTATTTAGGTGAAATGCATTAAATGATTTTGTTTTTTGGATTTTTCTTTGTTCATATTCATCATCCATTTGTAAAATCAAATCAAGCACGCATATTAGTTTCAATATGCATATTAATTCTTTTTAATGCAGAATGTCGAACAATTGCATTGGCAGTGCAAATGAAGTTACAACAAATGAGGAGCTTGAGGCAAATAACTGTCCTCCACCAAGTGATAAAAAATACTCAATAACAGTTGACTTCGATGGTGTTAAAGGTAATGATGAAGCTAAATGGGGCACCAGATGCGGAGCGCTAATTCGTTGTCATATACCAATTGGCTATGGCGAGTGGAGAAATGTTGATGGTTACTATAAAGATATTTTGTGGCGAGAACTATTGGTATGTCACAAATTCACCTTATTTAATTATGTACTTTCTGCATAAAATTTATTCTTCGTATTGAAATTTCTTTGTTAAAACAGAATGAATTCGACATGGACATCGATCCTGATCTAGCTCGGCCAATTTTAGAAAAAACGTTTCCACGATATTTTCGTACGGTAAAGTCTACTTTGCGAAATAGATTGCTTAGAGTCAAAGGAACCATCATACCCAAGAATATTGCTATCACTAAATGTCCTTCAGACATTGACAAAGTATGGTGGGAGAAGTTTGTAGACAACGAATACACCGATAAGAAAAAAGAGCAATGTAAGAGAAATGCCCAAGCCAAAGCTAATAATACTATCACTCACACGCTAGGAAGAAAATCATATCGTAAAGTTTATGATGAAATGGTAAACAATCTTAGTAAAAATATTTCTTGTGAATACTACTAATAAATAGTTAATTAGTTTAATAATATTTCTTATTGCAGGTTAAGAAAAATCCGGAGGTGAACGTTACGAGGACAATGGTTTGGAAGGCGGGACATAAAAATAAGAAAACTGGACAAGTTATTCCATCAGCAGCAAAAACCTATGTAAGTTTAATAATATTCCATTGCTATGTTTATGGGTTTCATTATCATCTATGAAGTGTTTACTGCCTAGTGCGAAGTTTCATTCGAGTTATTCACATGATTTTTATGCCTGCATTCATTATCAGTGCCTTAACTTGTAATCCTTGCTCGGTCAACTCACATCAGTCATCACAAGCTAACTTGACAACCATATAAGTTGAATTTTAAATTTTTGAGGCAGATTCTTTATTTTAGTCATGTTATTTTAACTACCAGATTTTTATTAAGACACTCAAGTGTTATTAAAATTTATTTCTAAAATTACATAACATTCCAAATACAAAAAAGGCAATTACAATTGCTCAGTTTCGGTTTTGAGTCGAAACTGAAACTGAATGGTCAGTTTCGGTTTCGAGTCGAAACTGAAACTGACTTCAGTTTCAGTTTCGACTCGAAACTGAAACTGACTTCAGTTTCAGTTTCGACTCGAAACTGAAACTGAATGGTCAGTTTCAGTTTCGACTCGAAACTGAAACTGACTTCAGTTTCACTTTCGACTCGAAACTGAAACTGAATGCTCAGTTTCGGTTTCGACTCGAAACTGACTTCAGTTTCACTTTTGACTCGAAACTGACTTCAGTTTCGGTTTCGACTCGAAACTGACTTCAGTTTCACTTCGGTATGAAGCAAGAGTGCTATTTTCTTAGTTGTCTGATATAATTTTTGTATTCATTTTCTTCATATATTATATTTGAAAATGGGACGCATCTTTAAAACGTCTATTGTACTGTTTGAATATTAATTTTATGCATATGTTTAAATTGAACAAAAAAATGTTGAGCTGATGATTGCTTATTATTCAATTTGATTATTTGTTAAATTCAGTTCTTAATTTTGTATTCATTTCTATTTACACTACAATGTTCAGTTATTATTTATATGAAATGGATCCCTGCTACTAGGAGCAATTTAACTTTTCTTTGATCAATATGTTACTATACATGGAAGAGTTCTAGTTATAAATTGTGTACGAGCACAAAGAAATAACAATTATTTTCATGCAAGAATTTGTTTTTTTTGCATTCGAGTTTTGTTGCTCATTCAAATCAACGTTCTATGTTCATTTTCTTCACAGTTGGTTGACTGAGTTACTTCAGTATTCAATTTCTCATACTACTTGAACAGATTTTCATCATTCTTTATAAAGCAAATTTTGCCTTGATCAGTCAAACAGATCGCTTCCTTTTTCTTATTAAATAACCGTAGTATCCATGTAGAACTTGATTAATTTTGTATCATAATCAACTGAGTTTGGAAAACCAAGTTTGCAACTCAGTTTAGCAAACTGAGTTGCAAACTCAGTTTTTGCAACTTCGCAAAGCCAAAGCTTATCCAGTCGAAACTGAAACTGAATAATGCTCAGTTTCGGTTTCGAGTCGAAACTGAAACTGACTTCAGTTTCACTTTCGACTCGAAACCGAAACTGAGCATTCAGTCTCAGTTTCGGTTTCGACTCGAAACTGAAACTGGATGCTCAGTTTCAGTTTCGATCGAAACTGAAACTGAATGCTCAGTTTCGGTTTCGAGTCGAAACTGAAACTGACTTCAGTTTCAGTTTCGATCGAAACTGAAACTGAATGGTCAGTTTCAGTTTCGACTCGAAACTGAAACTGACTTCAGTTTCACTTTCGACTCGAAACTGAAACTGAATTCTCAGTTTCGGTTTCGACTCGAAACTGAAACTGACTTCAGTTTTGGTTTCGACTCGAAACTGAAACTGAATGCTCAGAAACTTGACTTGCAATTTGTTATTTCTGTAAAACTGATTGCGTTTATATTTTGTAGGCACTTGTGGAGGAGGAGGAAAAAAAACAGAATTTGGAATGTAATAGCAACGAGCATGCAAACATGTTTGATTTTGACAATGATCCTATCGCCAAAGTTTTTGGTTCTGACAAAAGGAAAAATTATTGTCGTGCAATTAGCTCCTCTTCTTCCGCAAAGCACGTAAAGATAATGCAAGCATCAAAAGCAATTGCCGACAAGAATAAAAAGGATGATTTTCGTCAATGGTCTAAGGAATTACAAAATCAAGTTGCAAGTCAAGTGGCGAGTCAAGTGTCAATCCAAATCAACGATGCTCTTAAATCCTTTCTTACTATGGTACCGGGATTACAACATAACGTTAATGACGGTGTTATGACGCCTATGACAGAAACCGCTTCTAATTTGGGTAAATCTACACCGAACGTTGGAATTGCTGATTCGGTTATTCCGACAAATGATGTTGGATCATCAACAAAAGGAAAACAATTTGTAATGCTATTATCACCAGATATGAAGGAAGTAGCAAAAGCTTATATTGGTACGCAAACCATGTGTCATTTTAGAGAGATAGTGCCAAATGTTGAGAAAGTTGTTTGGATAACAGAAGTTTTAGATCCGGAAGCACCAATTTACGATGGTCCTCAAAACGGACACTACAAGCTTTGTGAATTTTCAGATGGAGGCTTTGTGATATGGTCCATGTTTCGCCTTCATAATATCTAAAATTCTATGTATCTTTAGTAAAACTTTGTATTGTTTTTTGTAATTTGAACTTGATATTATGGTATTTTGAAATTGAAAGCATTATGCAAAAGTGACATTATTGAATTTGGAATATGGAAGTGTACCAAATACTTTTATTTGAATTGATATGTTGAATTATATATGGAATATGGAAGTGTACCAAATAAGAGTTAGTAGGATTATGATACTGACATTTATAAGTGTTAGCAATGAATATGTTTGTAACACTTATAAGTGTTACCATATATTATGGTTCCAACATTTATAAGCGTTAGCAATGATTATGTTTGTAACACTTATAACTGTTAGCAGTTGGTCTGCTTGTTACACTTATAAGTATGTTTGTAACACTTATAAGTGTTACCATATATTATGGTTCCAACATTTATAAGTGTTAGCAATGATTATGTTTGTAACACTTATAAGTGTTAGCAGTTGGTCTGCTTGTTACACTTATAAGTTGTTTGTAACACTTATAAGTGTTACCATATATTATGGTTCCAACATTTATAAGTGTTAGCAATGATTATGTTTGTAACACTTATAAGTGTTAGCAGTTGGTCTGCTTGTTACACTTATAAGTTGTTTGTAACACTTATAAGTGTTAGCAATGAGTATGTTTGTAACACTTATAAGTGTTAGCAGTTGGTCTGCTTGTAACACTTATAAGTGTTAGGAGTTACTCTGCTTGTAACACTTATAAGTGTTACAGGAAATTCCTCACAGGCCGTTAGTGACACATAAAAGTGTTACAGAAATTATTTGTAACACTTATACTTGTTGGGAATCCACTGTTTTGGTGTAGTGTTATGTAATTATTTTTGTATTATATTTTATCCTTTCGCTACGAGACTCAGTATTTCGTTCTTTTGAATTTTATTTCATTAGAAAAATCCAATAAATAATCTGTCTTTTTGAATAATTTGAGTCGAACATGTGTGGTTTATTGTCGACTTAAAATGTTGGAAAAGGCGGGTTATTAAAGGTAGTATCAGAGCTTTTGTTTAGCAAATACCAAAGCCTGTAGGTTGATTCATTAGTGATAGGGCCAATAACATCCTAGAATGAGTTTGTGAGTGTATACGTATATGAGAGAGTGTATTTTTAATTTTCAAAATGCTTATGAAAATCTAATGAAATGATTTTGAACTCTAACTATATATCTTGTGTATATATATAAGAATGAATTATAAAATGACAAAAAATCAACTATCATTATTGATGCTGATTGTATGCCATTTTGGGTTGATTGATATAATGTGGTTGATTGATATAATGAACACTTATATCCTATATATTAGGATTTTTTTTCACTTATTTACTGATTGATTGATTGATTGTTGTTTTCCAATTTTTAAGTTGGAAATGGATTCCTCTGACTGATTTGAAATTTCAAACAGTTCCAACTTGAGGTTTATGTTTCTACAACAATCCAGATTTTCAGAACTAATTTAAATTTTTTATTTTTGCTATTTTAATGGATTTTAAATATTTAAAATGATTTGTTTTAAATAATAACAACTACAAAGTTATTTAAATTGAAGTTAGAACTTATAAATTTATTTTAGTTATAATAGAGCTTGAAATGGCGTGGTAGTTTGAAAATTCGATTTCTAATTTCAAATGAATATACAAAATTCAATATAAGTCGAAATTGGACGAAACAAGATAAATTAGAATTTTTTTAGCTATATCTTTCTAACGAACGTAAGAAACTGGGATTTCACTTTATAAATAGTTAGTTACGTCCAGTTTAAAATTTCAAATAGTCATTGTGCAATTTATATATATTTTTATATAATATATAGCCCTTAAAAATATCCATTTTGCAAACAACCTCTATTTTCGATGAAACCACTTTTGTTGGATCCGGAATGTCAAATTATTCCAAATTTCATAATTTTTGGAACTAAAATGTGAGCGCAGTGAATTTAAACGTTTTTTGACAGTTTAAGTTTGAATTGGATCAACTAGAAAATGGCCATTTTTCAAACAGTCTCCAAATTCGATGAAATTAGTTTTGTTAGGACCGTATCGTTAAAACATAGCTAGATTTATTTTTCTAGAAATTTTTGAGTCTGTATGTGGCCCTGGTAAATTAAAATGTACGTTCAAAATCAATATATTGATTTATATTTTAATTAAAAGAAAAACTTGTCGAAACAATCGAATTAACTTACGAAACACATCCCATTGTGCCCGGAATGAGGGTATTTAGCTTGAGATGACAATTGTTGGGTTTGATTTGGAGTCCGTATGAAATGGAACCAATTAGAGAATTAATTAATATTAAAAATAAATATATATTTCTATAAATACCCCAATTTGAACTGAAACCCTAACCTGTATAAACCAGCCACCGTTAGCTATTTCGAGGGCCAGAAATGTTCAAAAGTTCACACCCAAAAATCTCCAAATCGGTGCAACAAAATTCAAACTCATGAAAGGGAAATTGGAGTGCTAAGTGAGGGCTTCGTTTTGATACCGGTTTGATGGCGATTGGTGGTCGGGGTTGCTCAAATTTCGAGGGGGAAAGGTCGCCGTACGTGTGCCTTTTCAGGCGAGTAGGGCCCACTGAGCGCGGCTGTGCTCTGGCCATTGGTGGCTGACGTGAAGCTCTTCCAGGTAGCATGACCTGATCTGGGTCCGACCACCCCAGGAGGCGGCGACGACAAAAATTTCCGGTCGAAGATTGGGTTCTTGGAAATGATAACGGATTTGAAGAGGAAAGGCAATGGTTTTGTTTAAACGTTATTAAAGGATGGTAATTAGTTGTAATTAATTAATTATTCAAATTATGCAATTAACCTATGAACGACCATATCTTCTTCATACGAGGTCCAAATCTGACGATTTCAGATCCGTTGGAATCCTATTGATGAGATCTACGCAATGGGACTGACTGGGACAGAAATGGAGCATACTAGAATTTCAGGCAAATTCAAATCCAAACAGAACTGAAATTTAGAAATAAAAGAATGGCGGAGTGGAATCCAATGTCATAACCCCTTTCTCACTCAAATTATTCTACAGTTAAATTTATACTAGGATGCAGATGGGGATTAGAAGCCCCCAACACTATTTATTATACATACCATGGTTGTTTGTTTGGATTGTATTGTGGAAATTTGGATTGTGTTTGTAAAATTGACTATGAATTGATTGTGAATAAAATATTTGAACAATAAAAATATCATTTTTATTGTATAAAGGAACTATATACAATATTCATTTGTTGAATAAAATATTTGAACAATAAAAATATTGTTTTTATTGAATGTATGAACTATATAAAATAGTCAAGTGTTGAAATATATATTTTATCGTTAAAAATACAATTTTTAACGTATATATGAACGACATAAAATTCTCCTGAAATGAAAATAAATATTCATTTACAAATTGGACAATTTGTTTATGTACACACATTTAACTGATATTTATTGGGACAATAGATTTTACACATCGGCCAACTGCACAAATAATATTCAGTACTTGTTGGTTGAAACCCCACACGGGTATTGGGATGATATTTGACATACACTAATCTCAGTTGTTTAGTTGTATGTCAATCGATTGGTTGACAGACTGTTATAAGCATTAATTATTTATATTTGATGCTTATGCAGTTGTGTGCTGCACTCTGGATCATGGTTGATTGTGTATCATTATTGTTTTGTACATGTGTTGTATGAAATCTATATAAATAAAATTATATGGTAATTGATTGTGTTTGATTCCAATTCAGAAAGAACGAATATTTTAATATAACGAATATTTTAAAATAAGGAATTATTTTAAAATAAAATTCTGTAAATGACTAAAATGTAAATTTGATGTCCAATTTTGGATGGACACGAAATTATTAAAATATGCGAAACCGTGTTGATCAGATTTGCGCCATTTTAACGCGAATGATATTCATATCGATTTTATTCATTTTTGTAATGAATATCGAAAAGGAAATGATTTCAAAATCTGATATTTTGAAAATATTATCATTTAAGTATTATAATTGTAATGACCCAGGGATTTTTGGCCCCGAAATTCGACATATATACCTTTACCGTAACTCATGCCGACCTTTCAAACACTGAAAATACTGGACGTTATTAGAAAGAATTTAGAGGGTGAGATAAGAAAGAAATATAAGAATAGAAGAAGAAGAAGAAACACCACAACACAGAATCAGAGTCTCACAACGCAACAGAACAAAATATAATACATAAATAAATCTTTACTGAGAGCTTTAAAATACTTACAATCATCAGAGTTCATCAACATCTCTGGACAGTTATAATAACCTGTCCTCACATACAACACACAGCGGAATAGTAGCTATATAATATTATACGTCTGGACTCTTCCAGCTCATCTCTTCACAGCATCCGATATCCTGGACCTGTACAAACCGGTCTAACCCGAGAATTTACAAAATACCGGGTCAGTCTGGTGAACCAGAGTGAGATAAACTCGCATAGTATCAAGGTAACACACAACTTGAATTTTAAAGTCAAAATCTTTTCAAAGCAAAGGATAATCGTAAGGCCAAATCCACACATAAACACGGACGGTTTTTACCTTATGATAACCCAAAATAGTTTTAAAACCAATATCTTTTCTGATATTATAATAATGTCTAAATACATGTAAATAACAATCTAGTGTAACGCTTGAATCTCACGCTCCACACATATATATACAATCAAAACCGCAGGCGCTTATTGGAGATTGGATTCCGACTATGACAAGGTATGGGTCCACCTGCCGATAGTGTATCTCTAGAGGCGAATACACTGGGTTCAACAAGAACGTCTTGCAAGCCGGCCCTCACATGACCGACCACTCATTTCGCTTGAGTGTATCGAATGTATATCACCAACGGTTGGGCTCAAACCACAATTTCCCGAAAAGGGACAGAATCGATAGATTGAAGAAGCAAAAGGAATTTCTCTAGATAGGTGATTATACATCCTGATGGGAGCGACCCACATAGCCATGCTGCCTGCCCGATTTTTGTCATTTCCCTGTTGATGAGGCTTGAGGTCAGAACACATCTGGTCATCATACACTTTGAATGCCACATCGTCAGATCCGCCAGATCACACTGATTGACGTTCACAAAAATACTCTAGTATATTTGGCTAGAGAATAACCATTTCTCCGCCATCAGCTAAAGTACGTTTGGAGAAATCAACGCATGTAATTCCTTTGGAAATAATCTGTCAGACATCCGTCCATACAAATCATCCAGGAACAGGATGAACCGAAGGTACCCTTCTACTACATCCAATATAGGAATTACCCCATGGATCAGTAGAGATAGCCCTTGCAATCCACAGATCCCAACCACAATAGAACCCCAGTATATCTCCGGCGCGAATCAGAGATTGTAAGTCGTCCTTCTGCTTTATGAAGATCTATGGTCTTCAAATGCTCCATCTCAATCATCGTCTGATATTTCTAGATATTCGTTTTTGTTGGTCAGAGTGGTTTTCGAATATATATTCGATCCCTGTCTTCCCGTACCAACAATCGTAAGGTCAAACTTGATAGTTGGTTATTTAACTACCAAGTAAAACATCCATGAAATCACAAAAATAGATACACTGGTCTAATCCTCAGCATCACTTGACTTCCTTAATTGATTAAACTTGACTATCCCAATATTGGAGAAAACATTCCACTTATCACTTTAATATATTGATATTCGCAAAAACATTTCGTTTTGGTATTAATATTCAATTTCTATCATCTATTATAACATTTCCTTTATTATAACTGAGATATCATTTCAATCCATTATTCGATGTTACGCCAACTCTTTTGTTTTCATTACTCGAAAAAATATCAAATCCTTTTTTTTATATAGAATAAACCATTCTATATCTTACTCCTTTACCTTTCGAAAATTATCACCAATTTCCTTTTAATTCCTTTACTAAGAAAAATATCATTTCATATCATTTCCGCTACTTTGGAAATCTTAACATACATTCTTGCCAGTTACCGACTAGTATCATCCCTGGATAGTCCCGAAGTCGCCTAAGTTGGGGTATTTTAACTACCTCTCAGACCTTGATCAACAACGTCCCTATTTTCAGATAAATACGAGTTGCAATTCAAAAACCCGATATTATTATTCCATTTCCTATTTACAGCATCGTTTACTAAGCTCTAATCAAATCCCTTTTTCCCAATTCCCTTTTCTTTCAGGAAACCCTTTTTAATTCCGTTGATTCAACTTAATACTATTATTAAGTATTTCCAATTTAAAACGATGTTTAAATTCATATTTATTTATAAACCCTTGTTTATAAACTGCAGGTTTTATATATAAACACTTTTCATCTCTTCACCTCCCTTTACTTAATTCAAATGTTAAGTAAAACTCTCCATTTAACTGGGTATTCGCTTAGACCCCTTTATTTATCTTAAAACTCGAGCTCAAATATGAAGACTCATCCCTTAGCCCTTTTTCAACATTTGACCATATTTTCTTTCAAATTCGGTCACTTAAATGTATCACATTTAAGAACAGATTATTTACCTCAACATTAATCATTGCAAATTTATTTAACTCCTTTATATACTAGAAAAATAAATCTCCTTTTTAAACTCTTACTAAGCTTAACCAATTTCTCATTAAGTTATTTCACTAATTTAAAATCTAAACAGGTTTAAATGGTCAACACAAAACATGGTTACTCTTTTAACCAACTCTATTTAATTCCTCTTTTAAATTAATTAAAATATAATTAATTTAAATAACTTTATTTAAACGTTCACGGTCAAAATACCTAACTGCTAGGTTATCTCATTTGTTTATAATTCTTATCAACATAAGAATTTAGTTTATAACCAATTTCATAATTCCTTATAAACTTTACTAAACAAATAATTAATATTTATTCTCCTTTTTAAAATAACTTTCAAAACCTAATTTTGTTAAAAATATATTTATAACTTTAATATTGTTGATTTACAGTCGATAAAAGCCGTATTTAAAAATCGATTGATTTCTAGGCCAGGTGACGCCAATCACCAACCCATAACATCCATTGGTTAACATCAAAATAAATGTTGAAATATGGTTCAACAATCAACAAAAATCAATCATTCCTTGACTAATAATTCCTATAACAATCATCAATCAATCAACAGCCAATTCAAACAATTCACCCAATTCCAAACATGTTTATAAACGTGACCAATCAAGGGAAATTTCATTATTTGGGTCAAATCAACATGTTTGGTGTTCTACGAAATAAGACCGTTTAATTTCAGAATTTGAATCAACAATGAATATATATAACTAACAAACAATTAACCACTAGTAATCAGAACACATAAAATAAAACCCAAACTATATAAAATATAAATGGGAAGAGCTGAGTGAGTTTAACTCACCTTGATTTGAATCTGACGATAAACAATCTGGTTTAATCAAATTAAACTGACGTTTAATTCGAATAAAAATTCCATTTACTTCAAATTCGGACTAGACTCGCTCCATCTCGAAGTTCTCGTTTCCACGGTCCCAACGCAACTGACCGCGCTTGAATCTGACAAAGTATGTTCGAGAAATCATATTACGAAGGTTATAAACTAATTAAATTATTTAAACATGGATTTCTTTGAATTCAAAATTGGGCTTACCTTATAATTATTCGGCCCACACCCGTTTTCCTTGTTAAAAACCTAATCCATCGATCCCTTTTCTTCATTAGTTAAGCCGCCTCACAAATTGATCAAAAAACCGAAAACCCTAATCCCCCAATTCCTTCAGCCATCTCGTGATACACGGCGTCGCTCCATTCCTCCTGTCTTCGCTTCTCCTCCTTTAGTTGGTCGGTCTGCTAACTGTACCTCCGATCCATCTGCTTCCCAAACAATGACTTCAACAACCCCCACGGCTTCGCCAGTCAATCCCCGACCCCTCCCAGAACGAAGTGGCTTCCTCTACAGGCTCTCGGCACCCTAGGACTTCGATTTCCGAATCATTTCATCAGAAACCAGTACACGCGCTCTAATTGCAGATAAGTCTTTGAACTCTTTATTTTTTTCCTCCTTTCTTCTTACTGTAATTTCGCTTGAATTTTTCTGGTGGTTCCGAACCATTTCTGGTTTACTATGTTGGTTCGGTTATGTTTGAGATAATGAAATACTTTGTGTGATAGCGTATTTATAGTGGTGGGTGATCGGATAGAATCATTGTCAAAATCGTATTATTATTTCAATCACGATTTGAATCTATTGGTTAGATTTTGGTTCAGGTTTAGTATTTGATTTTCCCATCACTCGTTAATCTGTTCGAAATTGATTGTGGCTATGAATTGTGCAAATACAGATCCGAAAGTGTATTGTCGATTCAGGTTGGGTTTTCAATGTATGTAAACAGTGGTTCTGCACATGAGATTTTCTGTATATATACTAGCTGTTCATCTCAATACCTTAGCTGTCTTGATAGGAATAAATACTATTCTAACCATATTTTTCTCTTTTCCCTATCCTTCATTTTCAGATCAAACTGATCGAGATGATGGATCACTGGTTTCTTGAAAGAGCTGCAGATATTAAGAAGATGAAATTCTTTTTGGTTGTTTCATTGTTTTGCATTGTTTTGTCTTATCAGATTTTAAAATCTGAAATTAACTGTACATGGATACATAGATACAGTTCTGTAATTTGTTGAAATGGGTATATATATTTGTATTGATCCGATGTATCAATACTTATAGCTTAGCTTAGCTGTTCTCTGCATTCTCTTTAGCTGGTTCATTCAAAGAGATTTGATGTATGAACCCTTTACTTTTTGGTTGTCTGTATTTATGTACATGTTTTATTCTTATTTTTATTTCTTTTCATTAGCTGTTCAAATGTTGCTTTCCTAGCTATTTTATCTAGCTGCTCAAGTATAACTTTTACTATTCATATATGGTAGCTGTTTTTATTTGTTGAGTCATTGTTGTTACTGCAAATAACAAGACATCTTTGTCGTTCTTTGAATTTGAATTGAGTTGTTCGTGGTCATTTAAAATTCTTATAAAATATCGAATAAGTACAAACAGATTTCCAAATAATTTAAATAAATTATTATAAATGTAAATATCCACATTGGAATATCCTATATCCCTAAATATAAATCAATATGGATTATATGGCTCAAAATCAACACTCTCGAGTTAAATGAAGACCAAAATATATTAAAACCCTTATTGATTTATTAAACAAACGTTATAAATTAAATAATGATTTCCATAGCGACTATTTTAAAATTTGAATTGGACGTAACTTGAAATCTATAAGTTGGAATTTTGATTTTTCTCTTTCATTAAAAAATATAGTCGAATCGGTTCAAATGTTTCTTGTTTTACAGAAATCTGACTTATATCGGATTTTGTATATCCAATCAAAGTTCAACTCAAAAATTTCGAACTACCACGACGTTTCGAGCTCGTTTTAATTAATATATAAATATATATATTCGAACTCCATTTAAATAAATAAATCCTATTAAAAATCTATTATATTTCAAATATAATATATAAACAAATTTAAATATTCGAATTTAAAATGCCGAAAAATCTGGGTCGTTACATTCTTCCCCCCTTAAAATAATTTCGTCCTCGAAATTGCAAAGTAAGAAGAATATTTTGAACCATATTATTTTTAAAATCATTACTTTTTGAATTATCGTCAAAGTAAATTCAGATTCTAAATTTTTTTCGAGGATTTCGCCAATACCTTCTCTGCATGACTTAATCGATACGACTACAACTACTATTCTGGGCCTCAACTTCTTTGAAAAGAAAATTCAAATTACAAATGGCAATCCACTTTATTTGAATCCCAATTTTTTATCCAATAAATTTTTAAATCCCAATTCATTTAAGTCCATCTCATTCGAAGTCATCCTTAAATTGATTTTTCTTAACCAGATTCAGTTTCGCTTCCATATCCGATTTAATTGACGAATTGATTTTCTAATTAGTTCAACTTTATTTCAAAATTCAAATTTGATTTCAAATCAAATCAATCAGAACAAACAAACAATCCACATTAAAATAATTTCTGTTTTCTATAAAAATATAATTTTGGTAAAGTTATTTCATTTACCCACTTTTCAAAAAAAATTGTATCCATTCGCTAGTTCAATGCTTCTTAACACTTGAACCAGTCAAATAACACAATACAAAACATCTTTATATAAAATTTTACAAATACGCTCTCATATATATACACTCAAACTCAATTTAGGGTGTTACTAACCCCATCTCTATTGAGTTACACCACAGAGCCAAGGTTACTACTCAACCAACAGCTCTGATACCACTGTAATGACCCAGGGATTTTTGGCCCCGAAAATCGACATATATACCTTTACCGTAACTCATGCCGACCTTTCAAACACCGAAAATACTGGACGTTATTAGAAAGAATTTAGAGGGTGAGATAAGAAAGAAAGAAATATAAGAATAGAAGAAAGAAACACCACAATACAGAATTAGAGTCTCGCATCGCAATGAAACAAAATAAAATATAGAAATAAGTCTTTACTGAGAGCTTTAAAATACTTACAATCATCTGAGTTCATCAATATCTCTGGACAGTTATAATAACCTGTCCTCACATACAACACACAGCGGAATAATAGCTATATAATATTATACGTCTGGACTCTTCCAGCTCGTCTCTTCATAACATCCGATATCCTAGACCTGTACAACCCGGTCTAACCCGAGCATTTACAAAATAACGGGTCAGTCAGATGAACCAGAGTGAGATAAACTCACACAGTATCAAGGTAACACACAACTTGAATTTTAAAGTCAAAATCTTTTCAAAGCAAAGGATAATCGTAAGACCAAATCCACACGTAAACATAGACGGTTTTTACCTTACGATAACCCAAAACAGTTTTGAAACCAATATCTTTTCTGATATTATAATAATGTTTAAATACAAGTAAATAACAATCTAGTGGAACGCTTGCATCTCACGCTCCACACACACACACACACATATATATATACAATCAAAACTACGGGCGCTTATTGGAGATTGGATTCCGACTATGGCAAGGTATGGGACCACCTGCCGATAGTGTATCTCTAGAGGCAAATACACTGGGTTCAACAAGAACGTCTTGCAATCTGACCCTCACATGACCGACCACTCATTTCGCTTGAGTGTATCGAATGTATATCACCAATGGCTGGGCTCAAACCAGCATTTCCCGAAAAGGTACAACATCGATAGATTAAAGAAGCAAAAGGAATTTCTCTAGATAGGTGATTATACATTCTAATGGGAGCGACCCACATAGCCATGCTGCCTGCCCGATTTTTGTCATTTCCCGGTTGATGAGGCTTAAGGCCAGAACACATCTGGTCATCATACACTTTGAGTGCCACATCGTCAGATCTGTCAGATCACACTGATTGACGTCCACAAAAATACTCTAGTATATTTGGCTAGAGAATAACCATTTCTCCGCCATCAACTATGGTACGTTTGGAGAAATCAACGCATGTAATTCCTTTGGAAATACTCTGTCAGACATCCATCCATACAAGTCATCCAGGAACAGGATGAACCGAAGGTACCCTTCTACTACATCCAATATAGGAATCACCCTATGGATCAATAGCGATATCCCTTGCAATCCACAGATCCCAACCACAACAGAACCCCATTATATCTCCGGCGCGATTCAGAGAATGTAAGTGGTCCTTCTACTTTATGAAGATCTATGGTCTTCAAATGCTCCATCTCGATCGTCGTCTGATCTTTCTAGATATTCGTATTTGTTGGTCGGAGTGGTTTTCGAATATATATTCGATCCCGGTCTTCCCGTAACAACAATCGTAAAGGTCAAAATTGATAGTCGGTTATGTAACTATCAAGTAAAACATCCATGAAATCACAAAAATAGATTCACTGGTCTAGTCCTCAGCATCACTTCACTTCCTTAATTGATTAAACTTGACTATCCCAATATTGGAGAAAACATTTCACTTATCACTTTAATATATTGATATTCGCAAAAACATTTCGTTTTGGTATTAATATTCAATTTCTATCATCTATTATAACATTTCCTTTATTATAACTGAGAAATCATTTCAATCCATTATTCGATGTTACGCCAACTCTTTTGTTTTCATTACTCGAAAAAATATCAAATCCTTTTTTTATATAGAATAAACCATTCTATATCTTACTCCTTTACCTTTCGAAAATTATCACCAATTCCCTTTTAATTCCTTTACTAGGAAAAATATCATTTCATATCATTTCCGCTACTTTGGAAATCTTAACATACATTCTCGCCAATTACCGACTAGTATCATCCTTGGATAGTCCCGAAGTCGTCTAAGTTGGGGTATTTTAACAACCTCTCAGACCTTGATCAACAACGCCCCTATCTTCAGATAAATACGAGTTGCAATTCAAAAACCCGATATTATTATTCCAATTCCTATATACAACATAGTTTACTAAGCTATAATCAAATCCCTTTTTCCCAATTCCCTTTTCTTTTGGGAAACCCCTTTTTAAATCCGTTGATTCAACTTAATACTATTATTAAGTATTTCCAATTTAAAACGACGTTTAAATTCATATTTATTTATAAACCCTTGTTTATAAATTGCAGGTTTTATATAAACCCTTTTCATCTCTTCACCTCCCTTTACTTAATTCAAACATTAAGTAAAACTCTTCATTTAACTGGTTATTCGCTTAGACCCCTTTATTTATCTTAAGACTCGAGCTCAAATATGAAGACTCATCCCTTAGCCCTTATCCAACATTTGACCATATTTTCTTTCAAATTCGGTCACTTAAATGTATCACGTTTAAGAACAGATTATTTACCTCAACATTAATCATTGCAAATTTATTTAAATCCTTTATATACTAGAAAAATAAATCTCCTTTTTAAAATCTTGCTAAGCTTAACCAATTTCTCATTAAGTTATTTCACTAATAAAATCTAAACAGATTTAAATGGTCGACACAAAACATGGTTACTCTTTTAACCAACTCTATTTAATTCCTCTTTTAAATTAATTAAAATATAATTAATTTAAATAACTTTATTTAAACGTTTACTGTCAAAATACCTAACTGCTAGGTTATCTCATTTATTTATAATTCTTATCAACATAAGAATTTAGTTTATAACCAATTTCATAATTCCTTATAAGCTTTACTAAATAAATAATTAATATTTATTCTCCTTTTTAAAATAACTTTAAAAACGTAATTTTGTTAAAAATATATTTATAACTTTAATACTGTTGATTTACAGTCGATAAAAGCCGTATTTAAAAATCGATTGATTTCTTGGCCAGGTGATGCCAATCACCAACCAATACCATCCATTGGTTAACATCAAAATAAATGTTGAAATATGGTTCAACAATCAACAAAAATCAATCATTCCTTGAGTGATAATTCCTATAACAATCAACAATCAATCAACAGTCAATTCAAACAATTCACCCAATTCCAAACACGTTTATAAACATGACCAATCATGGAAAATTTCTTTATTTGGGTCAAATCAACATGTTTGGTGTTGTACTGAAATTAAATGACCGTTTAATTTCAGAATTTGAATCAACAATAAATATACTAACAAACAGTCAACCACTAGAAATCAGAACACACAAAATAAAAACCCAATTTATATAAAATATAAATGGGAAGAGCTGAGTGAGTTTAACTCACCTTGATTTGAATCTGACGATAAACAATCTGGTTTAATCAAATTAAACTAACGTTTAATTCGAATAAAAATTCCAGTTACTTCAAATCCGTACTAGACTTGCTCCATCTCGATGTACTCGTTTCCACGGTCCCAATGCAACTGACCACGCTTGAATCTGACAATGTATGTTCGAGAAATCATATTACGAAGGTTATAAACTATTTAAACATGGATTTCTTTGAATCCAAAATTGAGCTTACCTTATAATTATCCGGCCTACACCCGTTTCCCTTGTTAAAAACCTAATCCACCGATCCCTTTTCTTCATTAGTTCAGCCGCCTCACAAATTGATCAAAACCCCGAAAACCCTAATCCCCCAATTCCTTCAGCCATCTCGAGATACACGGCGTCGCTCCACTCCTCCTGTCTTCGCTTCTCCTCCTTTAGTTGGTCGGTCCTCTAACCGTACCTCCGATCCGTCTGCTCCCTAAACAACGACTTCAACAACCCCCACGGCTTCGCCAGTCAACCCCTGACCCCCCCAGAACGAAGCGGCTTCCTCTACAGGCTCTCGGCACCCTAGGACTTCGATTTCCGAATCATTTCATCAGAAACCAGTACACGCGCTCTGATTGCAGATAAATCTTTTAACTCATTATTTTTTTCCTCCTTTATTCTTACTGTAATTTTGCTTGAATTTTTCTGGTGGTTCCGAACCGTTTCTGGTTTATTATGTTGGTTCAGTTATGTTTGAGATAATGAAATGCTTTGTGTGATAGCGTATTTATAGTGGCGGGTGATCAAATAAAATCATTGTCAAAATCGTATTGTTATTTCAATCACGATTTGAATCTGTCGGTTAGATTTTGGTTCAGGTTTAGTATTTGATTTTCCCATCACTCGTTGATCTATTCGAAATTGATTGTGGCTATGAATTGTGCAAATACAGATCTGAAAGTGTATTGTCGATTCACGTTGGGTTTTCAATGTATGTAAACAGCAGCACATGAGATTTTCTGTATATATACTAGCTGTTCATCTCAATACCTTAGCTGTCTTGATAGGAATAAATACTATTCTAACCATATTTTTCTCTTTTCCCTTTCCTTCATTTTCAGATCAAACTGATCGAGATGATGGATCACTGGTTTCTTGAAAGAGCTGCAGATATTAAGAAGATGAAATTCTTTTTGGTTGTTTCATTGTTTTGTCTTGTCAGATTTTAAAATATGAAATTAACTGTACATGGATATATAAATACAGTTTTGTAATTTGTTGAAATGGGTATATATATTTGTATTGATCCGATGTATCAATACTTATAGCTTAGCTTAGCTGTTCTCTGCATTCTCTTTAGCTGGTTCATTCAAAGAGATTTGATGTATGAACCCTTTTCTTTTTGGTTGTCTGTATTTATGTACATGTTTTATTCTTATTTTTATTTCTTTTCATTAGCTGTTCAAATGTAGCTTTCCCAGCTATTTTATCTAGCTGTTCAAGTATAACCTTTACTGTTCACATATGGTAGCTGTTTTTATTTGTTGAGTCATTGTTGTTACTGCAAATAACAAGACATCTTTGCTGTTCTTTGAATTTGAATTGAGTTGTTCGTGGTCATTTAAAATTCTTATAAAATATCGAATAAGTACAAATAGATTTCCAAATAATTTAAATAAATTATTATAAATGTAAATATCCACATTGGAATATCCTATATCCCTAAATATAAATCAATATGGATTATATGGCTCAAAATCAACACTCTCGAGTTAAATGAAGACCAAAATATATTAAAACCGTTATTGAATTATTAAACAAACATTATAAATTAAATAATGATTTCCATAGCGACTATTTTAAAATTTGAATTGGACGTAACTTGAAATCTATAAGCTGGAATTTTGATTTTTCTCTTTCATTAGAAAAATATAATCGAATCGGTTCAAACGTTTCTTGTTTTACAGAAATCTGACTTATATCGGATTTTGTATATCCAATCAACGTTCAACTCGAAAATTTCGAACTACCGCGACGTTTCGAGCTCATTTTAATTAATATATAAATATATACATTCGAACTCCATTTAAATAAATAAATCCTATTAAAAATCTATTATAGTTAAAATATAATATATAAACAAATTTAAATATTCGAATTTAAAATGCCGAAAAATCTGGGGCGTTACAATAACGATAAGAAGTATTCAATTTTGATTTAAAATTGAAATGAAAGTGGGAATTGTTTCTAAAACGAATTTATAAAATATATTTTGAACAAAGTATATATATTATATATATATATATATATTTATATATAATGGCTTGAATAGAACGCACCGCACAGCGACCGTTCGCGAATTTCGACCATTAACTTCAAATGGACGTAACGGGAGATCCGACTGTCGGATTCTCCTTAAACCAGAACCATTGTGTTCATATCAAAAAGAGATTTCCAATGAATATAAGAGATTTGAAATCTAATGGTTGGATTTGGAATTATGTCTAAATCAAATATGGAAAAGGTCGCCGTGGATGCAATTCGGTGGCCGCTATTGGAAACCGACCGTACGGGCCTTGATAAAATTATTAAAAATATTAATAATTTTTGTACAATCATAATAAATGATTTGGAAATAATTTGGATGAAAAATTCCACGTTTGTAAAGATAAAAGTATTTTTTATCAAAATGAACTAGTTATTAACTAGAAAGGTAATCCAATATTTTAAATAAATAAATTGGATTTGTGAATGGTTTTAAAATAACCAGAATTTTCCAATGTATGAATTGGAATGGATTTGAATGGAAATTATCTTCGGGATATTTCACTATTGGCTTTCGTGACTATACGGATATTGTGGAGGAATTTGGAAGATAAATATATATCGTTATTCCCCATGCGATATGTATTGGTTTCAGAATTTGATATTGAATATAAGCCGATATAATTTCTATTCAGAGCTTTGTACTTAATATAAAATTGGGTTTTGGGTTTGTCATGCAACGATGTCTTAAATAACATTGTTGTTAAACCCAGTTGAAAAAAGAATCAATCTTTAAATTAAAATTTAGAGAAGTTTACCAATTAATTAATATTTAACTGGAACTGAAATTGAAATAAAGAATTGGATTTTTGGGTTTATTGTGAACGGTGTTTTAAATAACATCTGTTCTTTAACCCTAATAGTGAAGAATATGATTTGGGATTCATAAATCTTTATTCTAAGATTTAATGGAAATTTTCCAAAGTAAAGATTTCAAATTTAATATATTAAATTGGAATTGAGTGGAATTCGATTGGTAATAATCGAAATGAGCTTCTGTGAAGGAAAGCCGTTAATATATATGGAATTTAAAAGGCTTTGCCATTATTCCATTTATATTATTAGTCTGATATGGGAATTTATATCGATTATATACTGCTATGATTTTTGTGTAGATTCCATTTTGATTGAAGATGATTTTGGGTTTATCGTGAACTATGTTTTAAATGACATTGGTTCTATAACCCAGTAAATACAAGATTATTTGCTAAATTTAAATAACTATTAAATAATGATTTTTGGATATTAAAACTAAGTGGAGTTTTAATAAATATTTAATTAGATTGAAATGTGAATGTGATAATTTGAATTATGAAGTTTGGGAAATGATCAAGAATGGAGTACTACCAGTTTTATTACAAGCGATAGTTAAATCTTTAATTAGATTTGAACGTGAAATAGTAATTAATTTTACCAATAATACTGTAGGTGTTAGATATGGAGTATTACCAGTTTTTCTCCATGGGATGAATAGGTTGGGATTGGGATTAATAAATAAAAGATTACCTTGGTAAAGTTCGCTAATCCCGACTAGTTTATAAACCTTAATTTGGTTTAGAATTGTGAAAGGATAAAATCAAATCTTTTGAATTGATATCAAAAAGGAAGATTAAAGAATAAATTTAAAAGAATTTATCTTTGATAAAATTAATGGGAACCTTTCCCTAAAGATGTGAATATTTAAAAAAGAATATTCTGGATTGGAATGAGGCGTATGTGTGTTTTTATAGCACTTGTTTATGAAATACGCGAGTTATTCGGAAAGACCAGGTTTATCACATTATGAATAACTGATTCGACGATAAGTCGACAATGAAGACGGTGGTTGAAGACCAGAGATCTTCACATCGTTTGGATGATTACTGATGTCTTGATTGGTCTGTACACCCAAGACAAGGTAATAAGTGGTGATCGTCTAGACGTACTTGGAGATAGACCGGATATGCGAGGACCTCTCTCCTGTATTGGACATATGGGACGAGGAATAAGCTGCCTCCGGTTTCGTTCAGACCCAGAACGGACTTGTAAATGGATGTGTGTCTGACATTGGATTTCATTCTGTGTTGATTGATTTCTATTAAATATATATCTGTTTGGTGGTGGAGAATTTATTATCTTGCTTAACACCCTTCTCTGAGACGTATGAGCTTAGAGGTTATATATTGATAGATATCAGTCGCATGGCATGAATTGCCTATGTGCCATGCTGAGATGCAAATGATCAAGGCTTCTATTGAAAAGCATAGTCTTGTGGTTGACGATCAAAGCACGGCTTTAAAAAGCATAGCTTTGTGTATATCGTTGATTCGCGAGCATCACACCCTGGTGTGAACCAGAAACGGGAGAGAATCCAGGAAGAACATGCATTTCTTTCTAGCTAGGAGTGGTGTCATGGTATGGAGCCTAGACATTTTTACTTACGTGGATGATGAAAAGAGAGGTACCTCGGATATATCAGTACTATAGGGCCGGTGGATAATATGGTCGACATACTGACCAGATTTACGCCCCATAGGGCGGGGAAACGCATTGTTAAGGAATTATAATCTACAAACGTAAGGGTGGACTAGCCCTGTGGCTCTAGGTGCATTTGTAGCTGAATCCCGAGACATGGGCTAGATTGTCTCGAATTCGGTAAGGACGGTCCCTTGCCTTGGTTCATGATGGAAATCCAATTTCCAACACGACATTTCGGTTTTAATTGTAGAACTAGTATGGCGACATGATATATGGTATCAATGCCGTCTATGATTGATACATTTATATTTGAAGTTGTTTTTAACACTATGCACTTATAATAGTATCAAATGATTTGTTTTAAAACGTATAAGCATGTTTGGATATTATAAGGGAAAATCTATCCTCTGGCTTGCGTTGCGTTATGTGATGAGACCTGAGTCTTATAATAGCTTCATTTTTCGAAAAGCATTGCATTGTTCATAAACTGTTTACGCACTGGTATTCTTAGGAGAAAACCCGTTCCGTGTTATGCGGTGTGGTCCCTTGATTTACTTTATTTTTAAAGTAAAGTTTTAAATAACTATTTTAGTTCTCATACCAGTCCCATTACTGACTTGGAGTTTATTGTTTTAACCTAAACTCTGGGTGCCCATATTTTCCACACGGGCAGCTAGTAGTTTTGGTTTTCGCAGATATTTCTTTCCCTAGGATCCTAGATTTACAACTGGAGCTATATTCGAAGAGCTCTGTATCCGTGTATTTTTTTCAGTTGTGTTACGTATTATTTTCCGCTGCTTTGTAATTTAAATATCCGATATTTCCTGATGTGTAATATTTATTTATACTATGTTATATTCTTGTACTCTAATGTAAATTGTTGTAATAGCAATGAAATGTTCTCCTCTGTGTGTTCCGATTAGTCTTGTTCTCAAAGCAGTCCGTCTTCTTGTTCGGTTTAGGCCAGTCGGGAAGTTCGGGTCGCTACAATTTCAAAGCTAAGTATTTCAAAATATATAAAGTATTTGAGCAAATATGTAAAGTATTTTCAAAATATATAATGTAAACAAGTTTTGGACTATAAATATTTTGATAAATAAAACTATTTTGTATTATACTAATATAAAAGAAAGTTTTAGAAATATTTGAATTAAATTTAACTTAAAAATGTTTTAAATTTAGTAACATCATGCACTTAATCTAACTAAATTTTTTCAGGTAATTATGTTTTACACGTATAAAAATATAGTTTAAAAAAGGGGTTATAATTAAAATGTTTAAGAAATGTTTATAAACTTAAGTGAATATTTACAATGTTAGTTATGTATGAAAGGATTTTAAAAGGCATTCGACTTAAAATGAGATGGTAATTTATAAATCTAGTTATTTATAAAACGATTATTGGAAGAATTTGATTTTATCTAAATATAATGTTTGAAAAGTGAAACTATAACTATTAGTTTTGAAAACTAGAAATTTAGAAATTTGATTTGAAGAAATGATTTGTAGAAATCGTATATGATATTGAAATAGAATTGATATTGAAAAGGATTGATTTTGAGAACCTTTGATTCTATAAATTACTGGATTTGGAAGTTTTCAGACTTATATAAATTTGATTTGTGTAAGTATGAAATTGTTTTAGAAACTATTGATTTTTGAAAGGTACTCAATTAGAAAATGAAAATGTTATATAATGGAAATTATATAAGTACAATTTGATATTCGAGACTATTGATTTGAATGATACTCATTTAGGGAAGTGATATTTTATGAAATTTATATAAGTATGAATTGAAACGGTTTGAAAGGGTACTATATGATTTTCTTAAATAAAGATATGAAATTACCTTCTGCTTGATATCCATTTTGTATCCACAATGTGGATTCATTTTATCAATATTTCTTCTCTTTTTTAGGTTTATCGGATGTGATACTCGAGTAGTCCATAGTCTTATGATTTGGCGTAATTTGCAGGAGCAATAGATTGCCTAGAGTTTATGATGGTTTCTGTAGTGAAATAAGATGTAACCATGTGGTGTAACCACTATATTAACTTGCGACCCACAAGGCGTAATCCGAGAAGGCAGCAGATTTCCTAGGGTCTGCGATGGTTTCAACTGTGAAAGCTGATGTAACCATAAGGCGTAACCGCTACACAGATTTCAGTCCTTGCAATTGGCGTATTTCAAGAAAACATCGATTGCCAAAGGCTTATGATGGTTTTTAGCCGTGAAAGAAGACATAACAATGGGGAGTAATTGTTACATAAGCTGCGATGCACAAGGTGTAATTCGAGGGGCAGCAGATTGCCTACAGTCTATTATGGTTTTCGATGTGAAAGCAGACATACTATTGGGTATGACCCGTTAAATAGACTTTAATCCTTGCGATGTTTTGGGGGTGTCATGGCATAGTGAAAGGGCAATGATTTCTACGATCACCTAAGGTCGCGTCGCTCTGTCCTCTTGACTTTGGAGGAGAGCATCCTTAGGGGCTGCGTTCCAGCGATAACTTCCTGTTTGGTTTTTCTTCGAATTCCATTGTTGGAGAATGGAGTTTTGATGGCAACAAACTTATTTCAATTATCATTGAGTATAAAATATATACTAACATCTCTACCTAGAATGTATAGACATATACATGCAGGTTTTGTATACCGGACTTAAGTACTGAAGACTGTACAGTTTTAGAGTTTAAACAGATTCAGAATTCAAGATAGATTCAAGACGCATGAGTTATCAAGCTATCAAGAATTCGAGAGTTCAAGAAATTTTTTCTAATAGAGTCTAGTTTATATGTAAGACTCCGAATAGCACTCCAGGTTCAAACTCTTTTTTTTTCAAATTATCTCTTTTCAAAATTAGTTTCAAAACTGTTTTCAAACTATAAAAAAGCCTTAAATTCCAATTTTTAATAATCTCTTCTTCTTTAACTTCACTCTCTTCCATTACACCATTATTCTTAATTATTTTTATGATTTCTACACTCGCACTCTACTGAATTCAATTCCGTTTTGATCAAACTTCTTCTCTTTACACTCTCTACTCATTACTCTCTGAATCGAGTGCTATTGAAGAGTTATAGGGTTGTTTGTAATTGTGTGGGTTGTATTTGGGGGTAAACGGTGGTATCCCATATAGCCATGAAATCAAGGATGGGTAATCGGTGGTATCCCTTATAGCCGTGAAATCAAGGACGGGTAATCGGTAGTATCCCTTGTAGCCATGAAATCAAGGAGGTTGGAATCGGTGGTATCCATTGTAGATGTGAAATCAAGGAGGTTGTAATTGGTTTTTGATATAGTAATAAAACTCTATGCAATCCAGCGTTGTGTGACGTAGGAGCAATCCAAACCAATAGAAAATCCGGTGTGTTCTTTCTTTTTATGCATTTTTATTTCTATTTATTTTGCATATGTGTTTCATTCTGTGTCAGTGATTGTTTCTGTGGTGTTTGATACATATAGTTTATCACATATATTTTAGATTTTGTTTAAATTCTCAAAAACACTATTCACCCCCCTCTAATGTTTGTTTTGTATTAACGATCCTTTCCGCAATCCCTAACGATTGGTATCAGAGAAAGGTTTTTCAAAAAGTTCATAATCTGATTTTTGAAATTTTAGATGACAAATTTTGAAATGGTTTATAACACTAGTTTAAATTTATGTATTGCAGTAGTATTAGATAAAGTCAGCATTCAAATTTCACTGAAAAATCAGTTTACTATAATTTGATTTTTGAAATTTAAAATTTTGAAGTTTGAAATTTTTGAAATTTTGGAAATTTTGATTTATGGATATGTTACAAAACCATCATGATATTATTCTAGTTAAGTTATTTTGAAAATTCATTTGAATTTTTTGAAAATTTATTTGATTATTTGAAAAGTTGTGTTGTTTTGCAGGAAAAGATGTGTTATATGGCTTTTGAAAGTTCAAAAATTGAAATACCGGTAAAGTGTCTGTTGTTGTTCAAACTCCAAAAAGGTGGCTATTGAAAATTCAAATTCTGAAAAGGTCGCAGTTGGAAATTCAAATTTCAAATTGGTGTAGTTGGGTGTTGAGAATTCAAATTCTAAAGGACAATTGAAGAAGAGTAATGTAGATTGGTGAAAAGACATAAATAGGAAGAAATGGAAATATACAATATAAATCAACAAAGAAATGAGTACCAGATAATTAGAAACTTTTGATTCTCATCTACAAGTAGATTCAATACTGTACTTCTCTTCATTTTCTTCAGAATGCCGCTGTTTTCATGTAAATCCATCAAGAATTGATCAAGAAATGATCAAATGAAGTTTTCGTAAATAAAGAGAGAAGGAAACCAAAACTGGCTATGGTCATATTCAAATTGCATCCACAGGTTAGACTATTTTGTCTCAAACCCTTTTACAAATTGAATTTCTTGTTCTCGCGGTCAATCTGATGGGCAGATCATCAAATTACGATCAAAATTGAGTGAGATATGATTATTTGAAGTTGGCTATGCAAAACTGAAAAACTGATATGGGATTTCACACACATCTCTTACTATTTTGACTTTTTGCTCCCCAAATATCATCCAAATTCATCCCCAAACTTCCACTAATCGTGGTCCTTGAATTTATCTTCGATTTGCCACTGATTTTGTCCAATTCCGTCAAGAAATGAAAAAGTTATGTCTCTTGAAAGTTTGATTGAAAATGAAAAACGAGAAGATAAAGAAGAAGAGAAGAGATTGTGAAGAGACATGCCTTTTGGGCCTTTATATAGTAGTTGAAGTGTCAATTCATTCAAAATTCAAACTCAAATTTTGGCGCCAAGTTGGTTGGACGACAAAATCTTCAATATCTTTTTCATATGGTGTTCAAATTCAGCAAATGAATATGGTATCCTGACCAAAAAATCGAGCCCGTCACAATAGGGCAGATTTCATCATCAAATTCCGGAAGATCAATTCAGAATTCAGAAAATTTCAAAGAAACGGATCTATAAACCGGGTACGCCTTGATTAATTCTTAATTTTATTCAGCTGAATGATTAATTTGTTTGTTTGCTTTGTTTTGAATTTAAAAGTTTAAAACTTAAAATTTAAATTTGAAATTTGAATTTTGAAATTCAAAATAATAATAAATAACGAATAAAATAATAAAATAAAATTTTGAATGTTTGTTAGGATTAGTATTATTTCAGGAAATAGTTAAACCTGAAATATAAATCGACAATTTAAAACCAGAGTCACAAACCCATATGTTCTTTGAAATTTATGCATGTATATCGACATACATGTGTCCTTATATCGACATAAAGTGTAAGGACCCGAATTTTTCTGCACTTTGAATTCGAATATTTAAATTGGTTTTAAATATTATATTTGAAATATTAATGGAGTTTAATATAGAATTCGTTAATAAAACTACGATTGAACGTTTATAATTATATTTAATTTATAAAAGAACTCGAAACAGCGCGGTAATTTGCAATATTGAGTTTTGAACTTCAATTGAATATACAAAATCTGTTTTAAGTAGTAATTCTATGAAACAAGAAACATTAGGATCCTATTGATTATAATTTTCTAATGAAAGAGAAAAATCGATATTTTTTCATATATATTGTAAGTTATGGCCAAATCAAATTTGAAATAGCCACTATGGATTCGTTAATAAACGGTAACAGTTATTTTATAACTTTAACAGGGGTTTCTATATATTTCGAATAGCGTTCAACTCGAAAATATTAATATTGAGTTATAATTTCATATTTGTTCAATTTGAAATGATATATTATTTTATTTGGAGATATACGACAATAATAATTTATTTTTATTTAATTTAATTGTATTGGAAATTTATATTTTATCGTTATTTATAAGCGTTAGAAATAGCAATTTTCCAAATGGCCTCCGTTTTTGATGAAACGAGTTTTATTGGAATATGTATGATTAGTTATTGCCATTTTTCCAGTTTGGAGTCAAACGGAGTTATTTTATCGGTAGGCGAAATTTAAATCTGAACTGATGAACAAATTGAAATCTAAATAGCACCGTTATTGTAAACGAAGTCCATTTTCATCGAAACAAGTTTCATTAGGACCATAACGTCAAATTATACCATGACATCCATTTTTGTAATTTTTGAAGATTGTGTTTATCGATGCAAATTTAATGGTGCACGTTAAATAGTGGTAGCCGTATAAATTTAATCTACCATAAATAAAATCTTGCCCGATTTCTACCTAATATTGATACAACCTACACCAGTTACTTACTTCTTTGATGTGAATTCACACAGCTATCAAATTACCCACATGCCTATCGGATGCCTTCACCCCCTCGCACAGTCTATACTTGATATGAAAACATACACTGACTCATGAAATGAAAGAACAATACTGCAGCTACCCTAGAGTGATGAGCACATACTACTTGTTATCCACCAAATTCACAAAGCATTGGATCGGGCCTTTCAGGTAGTTTTGGATCGATATGAATTGAATAGAAAAACTCTGGAATGGTCCGAGAAGCAGCTTAATCGGCCTGCTTGTATGATGGTGAATTGGCCTACAGCGTAGTAAAGTGGATCGGCCTCAGCTTATCTGGATCGGACCGGGCTATTGCAGTGTGATTTGAATCGGGTCGATACGAGCTGGACCGGGTTGAAACGCATTACACCGGCTCGAGAGGTTCTGGATCGGGTAGAGGTATGTTGAATCGGCTCGAGATGAATTCGATCGGACAGAATCACTCTGGATCAGATCGGATCAGAAGCTTGGAAACTGGAAATTAACCTCAGTGGCATTTCCGTAAATACTTAAATACCGATCCAAAACCTGAAAACTATAATACACTCATCCCTCACTCCTATAAATAGAGCTTCACATCCGTTTTAATGGGGGGGCTTTTTGGATGATCCCGAAAGGCTGTCAAACTCAATTCTCAACTTCTTTTTAAGTAATTTGATCATCTCAAACACTTCAATTCAAAGATCCATCTCCGAATTCATTACAAAGATATAAAGATTCATCAAAACATGTAAGAGAGTTCAGATTGATTCCATCGACATCCATTCTTGGAGGATCTCAACCATTTCTCATAGGAATTTCACTAAGTATAAGAGTGAGAAAAGTGAGATGCACTGAGAGAGTATGTTTGTTTTGTAATCCAAAAGGTAATAATGGAATCATTTGACAAAGTGGATGTAGATCTGTAAAAACCCGTAACTTCCCCGGTGAGGCTGGAGAGGGTAGCTCGAGAACAAGCCGCAAAACAACGCAGACGGGAGAACATTTCTTTGTATATTACAACAATTCATCAGAATACAAGAATATACAGAGTATGAATAAATAAATATTACACAGAAAATATCAGAGATTACAATACATTACATAGCAGCGGAAAATAATACAATACACAACTAGAAGAGATATACGGATACAAAGCTTTCCGGACATCGTTGCAGCTGTAAACCGGGATACTGTGAATATAAGTCTGCAAAACCAAAACTACTAGCTGTCCGTGTCAAAATAGGGGCACCCAGAGTTTAGGTCAAAACAATAAACTCCAGATCAGTCATGAGACTGGTGTGAGAACTAAAACAGTTAATCTTTATTTTGAAAGTTAGGTAAATCAAGGGACCACGCCGTAACACGGAACGGGTTTCCTCCCCCAAGAATACCAGTGCAAACAGCGTAATGCTAAATAAAGAAAAATGAAGCTATTATAAGACCCAGGTCCTATCACACAATGCAACGTAAGCCGGGGGATAGGATTTTTACCTTATAATAGCCAAGAATGCTTGATACATTTAAAACAAATCATTTGATACTATTATAAGTGCATAGTGTATAAAACAACTTCAAATCATAAGTATCAATCATAGACGGCATAAGCGCCCCATCCCACTATGTCGCCATACTAGGCTCTACAAATAAAACCGCAAATGTCACGTATTTGGAAATTGGATTTCCATCTATGAACCGAGGCAAAAGATAGTCCTCAACCGATTCGAGATTGTCTAGCCCGAGCCTCAGGAACAGCCGCAACTGGCCCATGGATCGTCAGGGCCGGTCCACCGATGTGGATTATTATGCCTGAACAATACATCTTCCCGCCCTATGGGTCGTAGGTGAGCCAACTAAATGACTCCATTGGACCCGGATCATCCGATCAAACCGAGGCGCCTCGCAACAGCAACAACCACATAAGTCAAACTCGTCAGGGCGTGCAAAACCACTGACGCCACTTCTAGCTAGAAAGAAACGCATGTCCTCCCTGAGGTCCTCTCCCGTTTTTGGTTCACCATCGGGGTGTGAGGCTCGCGAAACAACGCTACAAAAAGCTACGCCACAAAGGCCGTGCTTTGATCATCACCACAAGACTTTGCTTTTCAACAGAAGCCTTGATCAATTGCCACTTAGGCATGCAAAACAGGCAATTCACTCCATGCATTTGATATCCATCAATATATAACCCCTGAGCTCGTACGTCTCAGAGAAGGGCGTTAAGCAAGAGAATAAATTCTCCGTCGCCAAACAGATATATATTTAATATAAATCAACCACATAGACTAAAATCCAATGTCAGACACACAATCCATTTACAAGTTCGTTCTAGGTCTGAACGAAACCGGAGGCACCTAGTACCCCGCATATCCATCGATCTCCAAGTACGTCTGGACGATCACCAACTGTTTCCATCTTCTTGGGTGTACATCCCAATCAAGATTGTCAGTAATCACCCAAACGACGTGAAGACCTCCGGTCTTCGACCACCGTCTTCATCTTCGACTTATCGTCGTATCAGTTATTCACAATGGGATAAATCCGGTCTTTCTGAATAACTCGCATATATTATAAACAAGTGTTACACAAACACAACATACGCCTCATTCCAGTTCATCAGTCACTAACCGTAAATTAACAAGAGAATAATTCCCCAAATATTAACCCCGAAGGCCGAAACCAACATCAGATCAATATCCAGAAAACCATTCTACTTAGCTAACCGACAGTTAGTTTCTAAATTTCACATTCTTAGGGAAAGGTTCCCATTAATTTTATCAAAGATAAATTCCTTTAAATTTATTCTTTAATCTTCCTTTTGAATTTCACTTCAAACTAGTCGGGATTAACGAACCTTACCGAAGTAATCATTTGTTTTAATTTCCCAATCCCCTCCTATTCATCCCATGAAGTAAAACTGGTAATACTTCATATCTAACACCACGGTGTTATCGGTAAATTCAATTACCATTTCACGTTCAAATCTAATTAAAGATTTAACTATCGCCTGGAGTAAAACTGGTGATACTCCATTCTCGATCTTTTCAATCTAATTAAAGATTCATTAAAACTCCACTTAGTTTTAATCTTTGACTGGGTTAAAGAATCAGAGTCATTTAAAACACGGTTCATGATAAACCCAAAATCACATTTGATATTAAATACAAGGCTCTGAGTAGAAAATATACCGGCTTATATTCAGTATCAAATTCTACGACCAACAAATATCATCTTAGAAATAACGATATAAATATATCTTTCAAATTTCCATAACAATAACTGTATAATTTCGAAACCCAACATCGAAATATTCCGAAGACAATTTTGATTCAAATCTATTCCAGTTCAATTATTGGAAATTCTGGTTACTTTAAAAACCCTTTTCAAATCCAATTTATTTATTTAAAAATAAATAGAATTATAGTTCTAGTTCAAAACTAGTTCATTTCGATAAAAATCTATTTTTATCTTTTCAAATATGGAGTTTTTCATCCCAATTTTTCCCAAATCATTTCTTATGATTTTACACAAATTATTACTATTTTTAATAATTTTATCAAGGTCCGTACAGTCGATTTCCATCAATAGCCATCAAACTGCACTTACAGCGACCTTTTTCAAATTTGATTTGGACATAGTTCCAAATCCAACCGTTAGATTTCAAATTTCTAATATTCGTTAGAAATCTCTTTTCGATACGAACCCAACGGTTCCGGTTTTAGGAGAATCCGACGGTCGGATCTCCCGCAATGTCCGTTTGAAGTCAATGGTCGAAATTCGCGAACTGCCGCGGCGCGGTGCGTTCTATTCAGGCCATTATATTATATATATAATATATATTTCGTCGATTTCAATTCAAAACGTACTTTATAAATTGTTTTAAATTCATTTTCAAAACGGTTTCAACTTCATATTCAATTTCAAATCAAAATTGAATATTCCCTTATAAATTCGATTTAAATTCATTTCAAATTAATTTCAATTCAAATTAATTTCTAATTCAATTTCAGTTCATTTTCAATTCAATTCAATTTCAATTCGAATTCATTTCTATTCGATTTCGATTTGAATTCATTTCTATTCAGTTTTAGTTCGAATTTCAATTCTTTTCAAAATATCAGATTTTGAAATCACTTTCGATATTCATAAAAAAATGAATAAAATCGACATAAATATCGTTCACGTCAAAATGGCGTCAATCTAATCAACACGGCTTCATATATTTCTATTTCTAAATATTCTATTTCAAATATTTCTATTTCAAATATTTCTATTTCAAATATTTCCTTTTTTCAAATATTTCTTTTTTTCAAATATTTCTATTTCAAATATTTCTTTTTTTCAAATATTTCTTTTTTAAATATGGAATGAGGCCCAATCAATTACCATATAATGTTAATTATATGGATTTTCTACAACACATGTATACAATAACAACGATGAATAATCAAGCATCATCCAAAGTGCATTCTACACTGTATAAGCATAAAATATAAATATTCAACGCTTATAACAGTCTGTCAATCATTCGATCGACATACAACTAATTATTGGGATTAGTGTATGTCATCTATCATCCCAATACCCGTGTGGGGTTTCAAACAATCAAACACAGATTTTATTTGTGCAGTTGGGCGATGTGTAAAATTTATCGTCCCAATCAATATCAGTCAAATGTGTGTATATAAACAAATCGTCCGATTTGTTTATTTTAATTTATTTCATTTCATATACACGTTAAAAATTCTATTTTTAACTATAAAATATTTTCCACTATAAAATATTTTATTTCGTTTCACATCACATCACATAATCAACTACACATCAAAATCAACAAAACAAGCATACAAGCCGTCCATGGTCTGTTGGCGACAGGTGTTGGGTGCTACTAAACACCGTCTGCATCCTAGTATATATTTTAACCAGAAATAAATTAAAATCGATATCTGCATCCTAGTATACAAATAGTTCTCACCGAGGGTTCCACTCCGCCGTGCTTTGCTTTTGAACTGCTGAACCGTCTGGATCGGTTGAAATTCTACTGTAGTTCTTTTCATGCTGTTCATAATAAAAATCACATTTTTATTTCTACTTCTTATATATAAAAATCGAATTTTTATTGCTACTTCATATATGTAAAAATCGAATTTTTATCTTATGAAAAATCATATCTTTATCGTTACTTCTCATAGATAAAAATCATATTTTTATCGTCACCTCACAAAGATAAAAATCCAATTTTTATGCTTCATTCACATACAGAAAATCTGATCTTTCAACTTATAAAAATCAAAGCTTTTTACTATGAAAAATCATGTTTTTATACAGTTAAAAATTATGTCCTTATATTTCTAAAAATCGTATCTATTTATTTCTAAAAATATAACCTTTTCAATTTTAAAAATATAATCTTTTCATTGCTATCCGCATAAAAAATCAGATTTATACCTTGCCATTCATAGAAAAATAAATGAATTAAATTAAATAAAAAGAACTTACTGTCTCACGGTGAACTAAAAAAGGGGGTGGGTCGGAGTTGCTGTGCAGCGACGTCGGAGGCGCCATCAGTGGTGGCAGGGTGCTGGAGTGCGGCGGCTTTCAGGGTTGGATTTGGGGGTGGCGGTTTCAACGGGGAGGAGGAGAAGAAGAGGGAGGAGAGAAGCGGCAGGGAGGGGCGAGGCTGGAGAGGGTTGCGGCGCTGGCGATCGTGCGCCCCCTTTTTCCTTTTTCTTTCTTATTTTTTTTTAAAATCGATTTGAAGAAGAAATGAACGGGGGGGGGGGGGGGTCTGAGGTGAGATAAGGGATTTTTTTTATTTTTTTAATTATTTAATTCTGAAAAGGTACTTTTATTTTCGACCTCGAAATCGAACCCACCGCTTGTCGTCCATAGCTAATTACCCCCATTCCGAACACAATGGGATATGTATCGTAGGCTGATTCGACTGTTTGAATCAGTTTCCGTTGAATTTACATTTAAATCATTATATTGAATTTTAAACGTACATTTCAAATTACCCGGGTCACATACTAACTCGAAAAATTCACAAAAAATATTTTCTAGCTTCGTATTGACGATACGGTCCTAACAAAACTAGTTTCATCAAATTCTGAGACCGTTTGAAAAATGGCCAATTTCTAGTCGATTAAAATCAACTGAAAATGGTCAAACTCGTTTTCCTTTGCCACGCTCACATATTGATTCGAAAAATTATGAAAATTGGAATCTAGCAATAACTTGACATCACAGATCCAACAAAAGTGGTTTCGTCAAAATCCGAGGTCGTTTGCAAAATGGCTATTTTAAAGGGCCAGAATTCCATAGCGACTATTCTGAAAATTCATTTGGACATATCTTTTGATCCCCACTATGAAATTTTGATTTTTCGGATTTGTTCGAAAGATATTATCGATTAGATTCAAATATTTTCGGTTTCACTAAAATCCGTTTTATTTTGCACCCGGTACATTCATTTGAATTTTGAAATCGAATTATCGAACTACCGCGCCATTTTCAATTCCTTTTATATATATAAATAAATATTTATATTCTAACGACGATTCGAATAAATATATATGTTCGAATTCCATTTAAAATAAATTTTTCGTTGATATTATTTAAAATAATCTATTTTAAATGTTCAAACTTCACTAAAATTGCCAAAATAAAAATTTTAAACTGGCTCGCATTTCCGGGTTGTTACAATCTCCCCCACTTAAAAATTTTCGTCCCCGAAAAGGAACGAAGCCGAAAGTTGTTTAACTAATCAACTCAACTTTCATTATTTTCACTACGGCTTAAGTTCAACTTTTCAGTTTCTAAGAACTTTTCAAATTTTTCAAAAATTTGGCTAACACCCTAAATTTTCGAAAAATTTCGCCATAACCTCCCCTGCACCGGGAGCACGGGAAAATCCCGAAATTTCCATACAGGCCCTTTGATCTCAAAAAGAAAAAGCCAAGCGGCTAGCCAATCGGCTCATAAAATCATCATTACCCAAACAAAACAGTAATTTATGGTAAACATGTACCTATTTGTAAGGCAAACAATTTTATTCTTCTGCTCTAGCCTCTTTGCTATGACCTGTTCAATGTAAGTACAATGTATATGCAAGCAAATGCAACCAAATTTCAATACAATTCACTATTCGGTACAATTTTACTAAATGGTTAAAATTTTAATTAATCAAACAATAACCAAACAACACAACCATCAATCAATTAGTTGATTAGCTTTTCAAATTCATAACTTTGATATATAGTTAAAAATCACATTTTTTTGATGCCAATTCACAACCATAAGCCCTATCTAATTTTGGTTCTCATACCAGTCAATAGGAAATATGTAGACGTCCCACCTTCGTCACTCGAACATAAATACTGATGATGCGATCGTTATCATCAGAATCATCCCCGAACGACTACAGTGCGATTCTATATCTATCCAGTATATTAAAACTTCAAATACACGCGGATCAGACGTATACGCAAAGTCTATATATACTGGATTGTCCAAATCAATACAAATAAATATTCAAATACGTATAATTGATTTAAATTTTCAAAACAAAAATTGTTTTCACTTTTATTTTTCAAAAACACTACTCTTCACACTAGTTCTAGGATACTACTGATCCTATCTCTAATGAGTCATTCTCGTTGGATATTACTAATCCAATTTTTGATGAATTCTTTCGTATGGTTCTAATGTGTCTTGTTCTCTGAGCTTTGTAAACCCAAGCTCTGATACCAAATGTAAAAACCCGTAACTTCCCCGATGAGGCTGGAGAGGGTAGTTCGAGAACAAGCCACAAAACAACGCAGACGGGAGAACATTTCTTTGTATATTACAACAATTCATACGAATACAAGAATATACAGCGTATGAATAAATAAATATTACACAGAAAATATCAGAGATCACAATACATTATATACCAGCGGAAAATAATACAATACACAACTAGAAGAAATATACGGATACAAAGCTTTCCGGATATCGTTCCAGCTGTAAACCAGGATCCTGTGAATATAAATCTGCAAAACCAAAACTACTAGCTGCCCATGTCAAAATAGGGGCACCCAGAGTTTAGGTCAAAACAATAAACTCCAGGTCAGTCATGAGACTGGTGTGAGAACTAAAACAGTTAATCATTATTTTTAAAGTTAGGTAAATCAAGGGACCATGTCGTAACATGGAACGGGTTCCCCCCTCCCCCCCTCCAAGAATACCAGTGCAAACAGTGCAATGCTAAATAAAGAAAAATGAAGCTATTATAAGACTCAGGTCCTATCACATAATGCAACGCAAGCCGGGGGATAGTGTTTTTACCTTATAATAGCCAAGAATGCTTGATACGTTTAAAACAAATCATTTGATACTATTATAAGTGCATAGTGTTTAAAACAACTTCAAATCATAAGTATCAATCATAGATGGCATAAGCGCCTCATCCCACTATGTCGCCATGCTAGGCTCTACAAATAAAACCGCAAATGTCACGTATTTGGAAATTGGATTTCCATCTATGAACCGAGGCAAAAGATAGTCCTCAACCGATTCGAGACTGTCTAGCCAGAGCCTCAGGAACAGCCGCAACTGCCCCATGGATCGTCAGGGCCGGTCCACCGATGTGGATTATTATGCCTTCACAATACGTCTTCCCGCCCTATGGGGCGTTGGTGAGCCAACTAAATGACTCCATCGGACCCGGATCGTCCGATCAAACTGAGGCGCCTCGTAACCGCAACAACCACATAAGTCAAACTCGTCAGGGCATGTAAAACCACTGACGCCACTTCTAGCTAGAAAGAAACGCATGTCCTCCCTGAGGTTCTCTCCCGTTTTGGTTCACCACCGGGGTGTGAGGCTCGCGAAACAACGCTACACAAAGCTACGCCACAAAGGCCGTGCTTTGATCATCACCACAAGACTTTGCTTTTCAGCAGAAGCCTTGATCAATTGCCACTTAGGCATGCCACACAGGAAATTCACTCCATGCGTTTGATATCCATCAATATATAACCCCTAAGCTTGTACATCTCAGAGAAGGGCGTTAAGCAAGAGAATAAATTCTCCGCCGCCAAACAGATATATATTTAATAGAAATCAACCACACGGACTAAAATCCAATGTCAGACACACAGTCCATTTACAAGTACGTTCTGGGTCTGAACGAAATCGGAGGCACCTAGTACCCCGCATATCCATCGATCTCCAAGTACGTCTGGACGATCACCAACTGTTTCCATCTTCTTGGGTGTACATCCCAATCAAGATCGTCAGTAATCACCCAAACGACGTGAAGACCTCCGGTCTTCGACCACCGTCTTCATCTTCGACTTATCGTCGTAACAGTTATTCAGAATGGGATAAACCCGGTCTTTCCGAATAACTCGCGTATATTATAAACAAGTGTTACACAAACACAACATACGCCTCATTCCAATTCATCAGTCACTAACCGTAGATTAACAAGAGAATAATTCCCCAAATATTAACCCCGAAGGCCGAAACTAACATCAGATCAATATCCAGACACCCATTCTGCTTAGCTAACCGACAATTAGTTTCTAAATTTCACATTCTTAGGGAAAGGTTCCCATTAATTTTATCAAAGATAAATACCTTTAAATTTATTCTTTAATATTCCTTTTGAATTTCACTTCAAACTAGTCGGGATTAACGAACCTTACCGAAGTAATCATTGTTTTAATTTCCCAATCCCCTCCTATTCATCCCATGAAGTAAAACTGGTAATACTTCATATCTAACACCACGGTGTTATCGGTAAATTCAATTACCATTTCACGTTCAAATCTAATTAAAGATTTAACTATCGCCTGGAGTAAAACTGGTGATACTCCATTCTCGATCTTTTCAATCTAATTAAAGATTCATTAAAACTCCACTTAGTTTTAATCTTTGACTGGGTTAAAGAATCAGTGTCATTTAAAACACGGTTCACGATAAACCCAAAATCACATTTGATATTAAATACAAGGCTCTGAATAGAAAATATACCGGCTTATATTCAGTGTCAAATTCTACGACCAACAAATATCGTCTTAGAAATAACGATATAAATATATCTTTCAAATTTCCATAACAATAACTGTATAATGCCGAAACCCAACATCGAAATATTCCGAAGACAATTTCGATTCAAATCCATTCCAATTCAATTATTGGAAATTCTGGTTACTTTAAAAACCCTTTTCAAATCCAATTTATTTATTTAAAAATAAATAGAATTATAGTTCTAGTTCAAAACTAGTTCATTTCGATAAAAATCTATTTTTATCTTTTCAAATATGGAGTTTTTCATCCCAATTTTTCCCAAATCATTTCTTATGATTTTACACAAATTATTACTGTTTTTAATAATTTTATCGAGGCCCGTACAGTCGATTTCCATCAACGGCCATCCCCCAATCCCTTGTTTTACGTCGACCCTCTCGAGTCTCGCGCCCACTGGCGAACCAACGCTCTAAACTGCGACATGTAGGGGTTAGAGTCTCCCGTTCGCCACCAAACCGCGAAGCGAGAACCCCCTATCATGCGTACCCAGCCCACACAGGACCAACAACAAGGATTGGTATGGGCGGTTTCAACGGGGAGGAGGAGAAGAAGAGGGAGGAGAGAAGCGGCAGGTAGGGGTGAGGCTGGAGAGGGTTGCGGCGCCAGGGGGGCGGCGCTGGCGATCGTGCGCCCCCTTTTTCCTTTTTTTTTTAAAAAAATCGATTTGAAGAAGAAATGAACCGGGGGGGTCTGAGGAGAGATAAGGGATTTTTTTTATTTTTTTTAATTATTTAATTCCGAAAAGGTACTTTTATTTTCGACCTCGAAATCGAACCCACCGCTTGTCATCCATAGCTAATTACCCCCATTCCGAACACAATGGGATATGTATCGTAGGCTGATTCGACTGTTTGAATCAGTTTCCGTTGAATTTACATTTAAATCATTATACTGAATTTTAAACGTACATTTCAAATTACCGGGGTCACATACTAACTCGAAAAATTCACAAAAAATATTTTCTAGCTTCGTATTGACGGTACGGTCCTAACAAAACTAGTTTCATCGAATTCTGAGACCGTTTGAAAAATGGCCAATTTCCAGTCGATTAAAATCAACTGAAAATGGTCAAACTCGTTTTCCTTTGCCACGCTCACATATTGATTCAAAAAATTATGAAAATTGGAATCTAGCAATAACTTGACATCACGGATCCAACAAAGGTGGTTTCGTCAAAATCTGAGGTCGTTTGCAAAATGGCTATTTTTAAGGGCCAGAATTCCATAGCGACTATTCTGAAAATTCATTTGGACATATCTTTTGATCCTCGCTATGAAATTTTGATTTTTCGGATTTGTTTGAAAGATATTATCAATTAGATTGAAATATTTTCGGTTTCACTAAAATCCGGTTTATTTTGCACCCGGTACATTAATTTGAATTTTGAAATCGAATTATCGAACTACCGCGACATTTTCAATTCCTTTTATATATATAAATAAATATTTATATTCTAACGACGATTCGAATAAATATATACGTTTGAATTCCATTTAAAATAAATTTCTCGTCGATATTATTTAAAATAATCTATTTTAAATGTTCAAACTTCACTAAAATTTCCAAAATAAAAAATTTTAACTGGCTCGCATTTCCGGGTTGTTACAAGATCACGCACGATCGAACCACTATAAAACTTTGTGACTTTCCTTACTTGCATCTTCCTAGTTTTTGGCTCCATTTTTACTATTCTAGAGAATATTGTGAAGCACACCTTGCATCTTTGGTGTTGACTCAAGTTTTGAGATCAACATTTGGCGCCCAGCGTGGGGCCGATTCAATCCTCTGTCTTCTCTCATTCCTCCATAAGTTTTGAAGCCTTGCATTAGAAAAGATCCAATCCGATTTCACTACAATCAACTCCAAGCCTTTGCCTAATCTATGGGTAAACCAGGTAAACCACCAAAGAGGCTCACGGATCAAAATGCCGAGAATGGTGATAATATCGCCAATCATGAAACTACTCCTCCTACCACCCGATTTGAGGTTGGAGAAGGTTCAAGGGCTGGAGCCGCCATAACAAGACGAGAGTTAGATTAAGTGGCCGCAACTTTAACTAACCAGATGAATATTGCAAATGAGGCTATGATGAAGAGACTCAAAACGATGTTTGCCATGCAAGCCGCTACGGAAAAAGTCACCATGAAGATCGCCAATGCTAAATCCATACAGACTCCGAATATAGAAAACACTGGTTCCTTTTCTTCAAGCCCAATTCGAGAAAATTCTGTCCAAGAGATGACGAATCCTAAGCATAAGGAGGCAAAGCTACCCACTCGCGACCATCCTGATAAAGCGACTTCTCAACAAGTGCTTAGTTCCGCCAAAGGGGCACCACTCCAACGGGAGGTTCAGGGCCCCGAAATCCGAACTGTGACTGTCTGCTTAGGCAGAAATCCGGTAAGGAAGACGACGTCCGCACCGCGGACCAACATAATGAAGAGGAGTGAATATAAAAAATGATCATAAAATCATGGACAGAAATCAAAAGTAGCAGGATGATGAAAAAAATGGGGATTTGCTCCCATAAAAACTCCTCTCACCGAAAGAATCAAAATGACACCATATCCGAGAAAATTCAAGCCTCCAGTAGTGCAAGCTTATAATGGGACGACTAATCCAAATGTGTTTCTGTTTAAGTACGAACAACACATGGATGGGGCTCATTCCACTGATGAGCTGAAGTGTTTGTGCTTTCCGACTTACCTTGGGTGACTGGCGTCGCATTGGTTCACCAAATTGCCACCGTGATTAGTGGACGATTTTGCTACCCTGGCCAAGTTGTTTAGAGAGCAATTCAGACTTCAAGCCACAAAAGTGCAAGATGTTATGGAATTGAATGAACTCGAGCAAAGACTAGGAGAATCCGTTAGGGCCTTCCTTACTCGCTTTAATACCGCTACGGTTGAAGTGCGAAACTATGAGCCTCACCTGGCTTTGATGGCCTTAAAGGGGCTATAAGTAAGAAAACTAAGCTTGGACGGTGGATTAAAAAGAAAAAACCGAGTACTCTAGAGGAGTTGTTTGATAAGGCTGAGGAATACATAGGTGTGGATGAGGATCCTGCCTATGCTATGGATATCCCGGAAAGCAGCATACAATCTGAAAAGAAGAGTAATGATGCACCAGGCGATCAGAAAAACCCTAGAGGTCAGAAACGGGGTAATGATGGGAAGGATAATCGAGTCAACAAAAAGTTCCGCTTCTTTAAGAACTCGGAGTTGACTCCATTAAATGAATCAGTAGAGAATATTTTCATGGCCACTAAGGAGACTGAAGAGTACCCAGTACCAAAGCAAATAAAGGTTAGCGATGCTGCCATAAAATCCGGGAGATTTTGTCGGTTTCATAACCATCCCGGCCATAAAACGAATGAGTGTAGGCACCTAAAGAGTCTAATCGAGGAACTAATAAGGAAGAATAGACTTCAGCAATACATAAAGAATCCGCAAAATACTCAAGCTTCATAAGGTCAAGGAACTTCTACAGGACAATCAAAGCAAAGTGAAAATGCCGCAAACGCTGTCATGCCAAGGCTGATCATTAACACCATTTCAGGGGGTCCACATCCTGCCGGGAAAAGGTGGGGGATATTGTGAAATATACTAATGAGATGAAAGACCTTCTGACAGGGAAGAACTCATGATTATGGATGAAGCCTCTTTAGCAAAGATACCGAGGTCTCCCTGGGATGACATTGTGTTCAAGGATCGAGACTCAGAGGGATTGATAACTCCAACCGAAGATCCAATGGTAATAACCATAGGCTTGGGTCCTGCCATTGTTAGAAGAGTTCTAGTTGATAGTGGAGCATCCATTAGTGTTCTTTTCGTCGGTGCATTCCAAAGGATGATGCTCTCCTGGAGTATGTGAAAGCTTGTCAATGCAAAATTCATGATTTCACAGGACAAGCGGTTCAGCCAATCGGAGTCATCAATGTACTTGTTGAGCTCGGAGAAGGGGAAAACAAGGCAACACAGAAACAAGATTTCGTCGTAGTCGATGAGTGGTCCACTTATAATGCTTTCCTTGGAAGACCAACCCTCGTGACTTTCAGAATAAAGATTGCGCCATGGTGCCTAACAATGAAATTTCCCACTGAAAACGGGGTTGGAGTGGTCAAAGGCGATCAACAAACAACAAGGGGATGTTACCTGTTGGAACTTGCTGAGATGAGGAAAAAAGAAGTGGGAAAGGATGCGAAAACCCCGCCCCACATTCATCGATCCCCCTTATAGCAATTAATACGGGGCCTTCATACTAGTGAACATAGTGGAGCCTAGAAGGAAATCGATCCGAGGAAAACCAAAATGGGGGAAGACAGAGCAGCACCGACTAAAGATTTTCCATTTCAGTACATGACAAAGATCCTGACCGAGTCTTAAAGATAGGTTCTCAGTTGGGCCAAAAGCTGCAGAAGGACTTGATATTGTTTCTAAAAGCAAATTTAGATGTCTTTTCTTAGACACACTCAGACAAGTGTGGAATATCAACAGATGTAATTGTTCATAAATTGAATATTAATCCCAATTTAACTCCTATAAAACGAAAACAACGAACTCAAGGACCTGAAAGATCAATGGCATTAAAAGAAGAAGTAGATAGAGTTTTTAAGAATAATTTTATACGAACGTTCACGTATCCCGATTGGGTCTCGAATCCAGTTCTCACCAAAAAGTCTAATGGCAAGTGGAGAGTATGCATAGACTACTCAGACCTTAACAAAGCATGTCCCAAGGACAGTTTCCTTCTGCCTAGAATCGATCAACTTGTCGATGCTACTGCGGGGCATGCACTATTATCTTTCATGGATGCATATTCTGGATACAATCAAATTATGATGCACGAACCGGATCAGGAGAACACAAGTTTTATAACTGACAGAGGCTTGTACTGTTATAAGGTTATGCAATTCGGACTAAAGAATGCAGGAGCAACATACCAGCATCTTGTGAACTCCATGTTCAAATCCCAGATTGGGAACACTATGGAGTTTTACGTCGATGACATGTTAGTAAAGTCCAAAACGGGTGAAGATCACTTGGAGGATCTAGCAGAGATGTTCCATATCCTTAGAAAATTCGGCATGAAGTTAAATCCTTTGAAATGCTCATTTGGGGTTTCTTCAGGAAAATTTCTCGGATTCATAGTCAATGCAAGGGGCATTGAGGCAAATCATTCCTAAGTCACGACATTACGAGAAATGCAAGTGCCAGAAACGATAAAGGAGCTTTAGAGCTTGAATGTGAAGTTTGCCGCCCTTAATCGCTTCATTTCTAAAGCAACGGATCGATGCATTCCCCTTTTTGACGCTTTAAGGAAAGGAAAGAAAGACTTCCAATGGAACCCAGAATGTCAAATGGCTTTTGAGCAGTTGATTCAACATTTGGAGTCTCCGCCGATGCTTTCTAAACCAAGAAATGGAGAAGATCTGTTCCTATACTTGGCGATATCACCGCATGCCCTGAGCGCCGCACTCGTCCGCGAGGATGCTAAGATCCAATGACCCGTTTTGTAACACCCCGTAAATTTAAATGTTAAAATTAACAAATTAAAGAATACTTAATTTTAAATGCAAGAATCAAGGGAAACGGGTTACACCATTTTGTTCGTCTTGGAATTCTGGTTGAGATAGAGTCCAAGTTTGCGTAAATTGGACTTCGTATGAAGAAGTTATGGCTGTCAGAATTTTCCAGAAATTCAAATTTAAATTCAAAAACGAATTCGGACATGGAACTAGGCAGGGCGGGAAATTTCCAGCCCAAGGCCAGGTCGACCTGGGGGTCGACCTTAGTGTCGACCTCCCCATAGACAGGTCGACCTTAGTGTCGACCTGGGGGTCGACCTGCCCCCCCGAACAGATCTGAAAGATGATGATTTTTTGACTCAGTGCTGAGTCAATTAGGGCTGAGGTGTCACCTTATCTTGGCTGGATGGTTTTGATTGATTCTAGGTTGATCGAATGGCCTAAATTAATCCTAAATTCTATATAAACACATGTAGACTCAAAACCTAAAACAAAATAAAAATTAGAACCACGGCCGTCATGCTATCACCCTTCAACCTGGAGTAGCCGCCACCAACTAGAGAGAAAGTGAATCTAATCAACTCAATTCAACTCAAATTTATAAACAATAACAACGAATTTGTCTACTCCAAAGGCGAGCTTAATCAATTTCTAAACTCATATTCCAGAACACAAGACCTTCTTCGAGTTGTCTGTTTAATATCTTTAATAAGTTAATTGGGTTAAGTTATAAATTGGGTTATATGGCTATGTTTGTGAGACATTGGAAAAACGTAATACTCTGTGAATTTATGCTAGTTGTTCATAATGATAGTTTTATTGTGGATCCCCTTTCATATGCCAAATCACCTATGTTCAACTTGATTCACATTTGACATCGTTCGATATGCAAGTTTGGGTGTAGATTATATGCTAGTTTCTATATGAACGGTACACATGTTTGGTGTAGGTTATATGTTAGTTTCTATATGAATTGTACACAAGTTTCCATGTGAATCAAATAAAGTGACTATATGCAAGTTTAGGTAGAAATTGGGTTCACATATATGCAAGTTTACACCTGTAGATTTAGATCTACGATGTACATAGTTTTATGCAAGTTTTGACTATGACTTATGCAAGTTTTGGATGAAAACTATATTATGTATATATGCAATATCACACCTTTAGGCCTATGTTTAGATTTATGAAAATACAAAGTTTATGCAAGTTATGTTGTAATCCTTATTTGCAAGATTAAATCCATTTTGTGTGTTATACAAATCTGTGATGTTTCTCCCCTTTTATGTGTTCGACAAATTGCTAGTCTAATATACATATATGTCATGATTAACGAACGAACAATGTGGGGACGATAGGGTAATATTGAATATACACATATTGAGAATTGGCATAATGGCCTTGAAAAAGGCATATAATTAAATCAAGACATTAATTGAAAAAATTGGCATTTATGGACATAATTGAGTCAACTATGGACATAAGTACATTTGAAATTTATTTACAAATTTTGAATAGGGATATTAATCCACTTTGGGGTTAAATAAAGATGTGTAATAATAAATCGCCTAAGGCACGAGGTTAGACTCGTTTGTGGTGTAAGACTGCCCGGACCCGCTCGACAAATCCAGCAGCCACAAATGCCAGTGTAATGTGAGAGGTCGAAGGCATGAGTTAAATGCGTAACAGTTGTAAAGACACGAGGTTAGGCTCGTTTGTGGTGTAAGACTGCCCGGACCCGCCCGACAAATCCAGCTGCCACAAATGCCAGTCTAATGTGGGAGGTCTTTACAAGGTTATGGTGTTAATGAATTAAGAAACACTTAACCAGATAAACATGTGGTGGGACATGAGGGGGTTAAGTGGGTGCCTTGGGTGGCATGTGGAATTAAGTGGGTGCCTTAAGTGGTATATGAAATACGATTAGATGCACTTAACCAAGATTGAAACATGTAAGAAGACATGAATAAGAATGTGGTTAAGTGGGGAAAAATCTTAGAGGGGACCAAGCATAGGTGGAAAGCTTGTGTCATGCATGGGGGCCATTATCAAACCAATAACCCATTAAGTATCTTTGTGGGTTCAACCCATGTCGAGGACGGCACACGTACTGGGGTTGATTGTAAGAGGTCAAAACGGGTTAGCGATGGCAACGCAAGTCCAACGGGGTCATATGTGTGTGTGGGCCCAGGCTAGTTGGTAAGACGTTGTTGCATCGTGTAGATATAACCGTGCATTTTGGTGGCATCGGGTTGCCACTTTGCGGAGTGATACACCCCACTATGGGGCCAACACGGGTATCTACGAGTTAGGGAGCAGATCGAATGGGGCTAGTGGGTACACCTAGTGGAGATAGGGGCAGGCGACATCTATGAAGGCAGCTAGGGGTACACGAAACTACCATTATCATTATTAAGTTATGTAGGCGGGATCAACTTTAGGGTGTTTGGTGTGGTGCTGCGTAGTAATTATCTTGTAGTGACTAGGTACGCCCTTGATGTTATCTTTGTTCTCCGATTTCCTTTGTTTGCTTTGTCATACCCAATAGTTCACAGTCATTTCCTTATTTTCTAGCTTATGCCTTATCCCAGTTACTTAATGATTATATTGTTAAAGTTATTGCACTCGCCAGACTTTATGTCTGACCCCCTTTGTTTCCACCTCTTTTCTTCCTTCCCCCCTATTGCTCAGGGTGGGACTAGTACTAGTGGAGCTTGATTTGGACAGCTTTATCTCTTTCTTTGGAAGTTGCTTGGATCGCTGAAGTAAAAGTTCAGCCTATCTTATTTATGGCTATTTTATGTGGGGTTATGTCTTTCATTTTATGTACTCTGATTTAGTCAAGATGGATATTATGTACTTGACTATAGTCTTTGGTTTTTTATGATGTAATCAAACTTATTTGTTTACCGTTGCAATGACCGAAGTTTCATCTTTTTAAAGTACTATTTTATATCTGTCTTATTGTTAAGTTTCTGTTCTAAATACACTTAAAACGCTCCATAGAAGTTAATGCAATCCCTTTGTGAGTGACATTAATGGACATGGGGTGTCACACGTGGTATCAGAGCTGAAGGTTACCAAAACAGATAAGATATTTTGAAAAACTATTTTTCAAAAAGCATTTTATAAATAAAGACTTTCAAAAGTATGTTAAAGGGGAGTATTTTCAAGAGAAAAGTTTATTTTGGGAACCTAACTTTAAGAGCCATATATCTTTCTTTCGAATTCTTCGTTTGAATCTCTTCATTTTCTTTTCAGCATGTCTGGAATTCCCGAGATACCCGAGGGGATACCGATACCAGGATGGTTTAGAAGGTATCTGGAAGCTAGGGCCCATGTCGCAGGCCCAACAAATGCTCCTCCTCCTCCCCGTGTTGACACTTTCGCAAATATATGCAAGGACTTTCGGGCAATGGGCGGGAAACCATTTCACGGGTCAGAAACGTTTGTTGAAGCTCGAAATTGGTTAAAGGACGTGGAAGAACTGTTTAGAATCTTTGAGGTAGAAGATGGAAGAAAGGTCCAGTTAGCTGCCTGGTTAATGAAGGATGAAGCCTCGTTTTGGTGGGAGGTCACTAATGGAGAGCGTCCAGTTGATACATGGCCGGATTTCAGACGTAGGTTTGAGGCGAAGTTTCTCTCACGGGATGAAGAGAATCTATACATGGAAAGGTTTTTGGCATTGAAGCAGGGGAATCTATCAGTGAAAAAATATGTCAACAAGTTCAATCAGTTGGCAAGATTTGGCTTGGACTTGGTGAATACCCTCGAAAAGAAGGCCTTGAGATTTGTTAAGGGTTTGAACGAGCCACTACATGGGTTAGCTACGACCCACATCCCTATGGGGGCCACCTTTGAGAGACTAGTTGACATGGCGCTTATGCATGGAGAGGAGAAAGAAAGGCACCAATGCTAATAATGCACCTGAGAAGAAAGGGGATCAAAAGAAATAGCAACAGCAGAACAAGAAGTGTGGTGAAGACAACAATGGCAAGGGAAAGAAAAGATGCTTTAACTGTGGGACACCAGACCATCCAAGCAAAGACTGTAGGAAGAAGAAGGAGACTGGTTGTTTCCACTATGGCGAAGCAGGACATTTGATTAAGTACTGCCCAAAGAAAAGGTAGAGGGCAGGGCCTACCTCTGGAGGGCAGATTCAGGCTCTCATGGCAACATGGCAGGCAAGGGGGCAGGTCCAGGCTCTCGTGGTCCCACCGCTGCAAGAACGAGGTAGAACGATTTCCGTTGAAAGTTTAGTTTATCCTTTCGATCATCCTATTCGCACACTCTTTGATTCTGGCGCATCACACTCTTTTATATCTACTGCTTTAGTTGAGTCACTACACCTAAACACCAGTATAGTAGAGGATCCCTTAGTTGTTTCAAATCCAATTGGGGGCTCAGCCTTTTTGTCGATGGTTTGTTTGGATTTGGAGATTTATGTACTTAGCGTTAGGCTTAGATATGATGCTTATGTTTTGGGCTTCACGGGCTATGGGTTAATTTTCAGCAAGGATTGGCTATCCAGTAATAGAGCCGTCCTAGATTGTGAAAAGAGAGAGGTTAGGCTTATGACTCGCTTGGGCAACACTCTCGAAATCTCTTGTAATCCCGTGAATTCGGTTATGCTAAGTTATCTAGAATCGCTTGACGCGTCTGTTGAGGAATTGTAGTCTGTTAGTGTGGTCCGTGAACACTCGGATGTCTTCGATGAAGTTCGAGGTTTACCCTCGAGGCGTGAGATAGACTTTCGAATATACTTAGTAGATAATGCAAAGCCAGTTGCATTACCAGTGCACCTCATGGCTCCGAGAGAGAGAAGAGAACTCATTAAGCAAGTGAAAGAACTGCTTGAGAAGGGCTTCATAAGAAGTATTTCAGAGTGGGGTGCTCCAGCCGTTTTTGCTACTAAAGCTGATGGTTCACTTAGATTGTGCGTGGACTATAAAGAGCTGAATAAGCTAATAAACAAGAACAGACAACCATTACCGAGGATAGACGATTTATTCGATCAGTTGGTGGGAGATTCAGTTTTCTCGCAACTAGATTTGGCTACAGGGTTTCATCAACTAAGGTTGGCTGAAGATAGCATCGATAAGACTGCATTTAGAACTCCTGACGGTTTCTTCGAGTGGCTCATCGTGCCTTTTGGTTTAACGAATGCGCCCGCATACTTTGTTGACTTAATGAGTAGGGTGTTTAGAGAGTTTCTGAAGAAAAAAATTGGTAGTCTTTGTAGACGATAATTTGGTTTTCTCTAAAAATAAAGAAGAGCATGCCCTACATCTTAGGGAAGTCTTAGAGACCCTACGAGTACATCAGCTAGGTTCTCCAAGTGCCATTTTTGGAGAAAAGAAGTGAGGTTCTTAGGACACGTGGTCTCTAAGGAAAGGATAGTTGTGGATCCCGCTAAGGTAGTGGCAATCCAAGATTGGAAAATGCCTAAGAACGCAACCGAAGTAAGAAGCTTTTTAGGGCTACCTGGCTATTATAGGAAGTTCATTAAGGACTTCACGAAGATATCAGCCCCTCTCACTCGATTAATGAAGAAGAATTTGACTCTTACTTTGGACTTTGACTATGATGATGCTTTCCAACGCCTGAAGAGAGCTTTAACGACCGCTCCAATTTTAGTTTTACCAGACGGGAGTAAGATATTCACTGTATACACCGATGCTTGCGGGACAGGGATTGGCACAGTTTTAATGCAAGAGGGAAGGGTGATATGCTATGGTGGAAGATAGTTGAATTCCCACGAGAAAAATTATTACCCTACCCACGACTTAGAGTTGGAAGCCATAGTTTTTGCGCTTAAGCCATGGTGTCATTATTTGCTTGGCAAAAGGTTTGAGTTATATACAGACCATAAGTCGCTAAAATATTTATTCTCTCAGAAGGACCTAAACTTGAGGCAACAGAGATGGATGGAGTTTTTGGTATCCTACGATTTTGACATCGCATATACCCCTGGCAAGGGTAACGTTGTAGCTGACGCCTTAAGCAAAAAATGTTAACCTTAAGTCCTCTGTTTGTTGAGCGGCAGAGTTTGGAGTATATATCTTCCTTTGACTTCAGACCCTCTGCCGATTTTGTGCCCGGATTGTTGGCATCATTAGAGGTGCAAACTACACTTTTGGGTCGAGTTGGAGAGGCACAGCGAAACGACCCACAATTGGTTGATATAATAGGCAAGCTTATAGGAGGGGAGTCCTCAAGACATCTTGATAGATATGCTATAGATGAAAGAGGTTGGCTACGTAGAGATGGAAGACTTTGCGTACAACATGACTAAAGTTTGAAGAAGGCAATTCTTGAAGACTCACATCGCTCGAAGATGACCATACATCCCGGTGGTGATAAGATGTATAGGGATATGAAGTGAGTTTTCTTTTGGGCCGGAATGAAAAAGGACGTGGCCGAGTTCGTTGCTAGATGCTAGTGTGCCAACAGGTCAAGGCAGAGCAAAAGAAGCCCGGAGGTTTGCTCCATCCCTTAGAGATTCCGCTTTGGAAATAGGAAAGCGTTTCCATGGATTTTGTAGATTGGTTACCAAGATCGAGGAAGGGTAATACGGGAATTTGGGTAATTGTAGACCGACTTACTAAAAGTGCCCATTTTATTCCCGTCAAAAGTAAAAGGACCGCCGTGTGGTTAGCATCTGTTTAGCTCCGAGAGATAGATCGTTTGCACGGCGTACACTCCAACATTGTGAGCGATAGAGATCCTATTTTCACAAGCGAATTTTGGAAGAGCTTACAAGAGGCGGTTGGAAAGCAATTATGCTTAAGTACCGTTTATCATCCTCAGACGGACGGCCAGACCGAGAGGGTGAATCGGAATCTAGAAGACCTTCTAAGTCTATGCATTCTAGACTTTGGAGGAACATGGGAAGAACACCTTCCATTAGTAGAGTTTGCCTATAATAATAGTTTTCAGGCTAGCATTGGCATGGCACCTTTTGAGGCTCTTTATGGATGACCGTGCCGATCACCTACATATTGGTGGGAATCCAAGGATAAGGTTCTGCTTGGACCCGACATGATTAGGGAGACTTCGGAGAAGATAGACCTGATTCGACGGCGAATGAAGACGGCGCAGGACCGACAGAAGTCATATGCTGATAAGAGACGAACCGATCTTGAGTTCAATGTTGGAGACATGGTTTTTATTAAGGTGTCACCATTAAGAAACGTAGTCCGTTTTGGATCAGTAGGGAAGTTGGCACCAAGGTTTGTAGGACCCTTTCCAGTTACAGAGAGGTTCCGGCATATGGTGTACAGAGTAAAATTACCAGAGAAGCACAATGGAGTTCATGACGTGTTTCACGTTTCACATTTGCGTAAGTATTTACATGATACGGCGGAAGTGGTAGAGCCGAGCACGCTCGAAGAAGTGGAAGCAGAGCACAATGCCACGATCAGACGAGCTCCTACACACATTCTTTGATCGGAGGTCAAAAAGCTTCGCAACAAAGAAGTCAAGTTGGTCAAAGTGCAGTGGGGAAATGATCAAAGAGATGCGACTTGAGGGATGGAAGATAAAATGCGTACGTTGTACCATTTCCTTTTCGAGGGTATGTTTTAATTTCTCCTTTTTCTACCGCTTTGTTGATACTTGTCCTATTCTTTAGTATTATCTTTGCGATGACATCTTTGATCTTTAGTTAGGAAGAACCCTATGGTTGAAACATGTGTTTGAGACATGTTATGTTTGATGAATGCAAATGGATGTAAGTGGTTATTAGTGGTTGCTCATGGATGCATATACACATACCTTAGGCACTAAGATCGGCTCAATCACCCTCATGTTGCATATAAATGTGTGTGCATATTTAAGTTAATGGTTGTATAGTGGTTGTGTTATCATAGGGACGCTGCATTTTGATGAATGGTTGTGCACACATGTAGAAATAATATGTATAGATAGGATTCTTTCGCATACATAATGGATGCATGGCACTATCATGATTTGCATTAAGAAGGTCAACTGAATCAGTAGACCGCCTGATTTAGCATTAGATAAGAAACATATACACACACTTCTTGCATATGTTCATACAACATTAGAAATTTTGTAAGGACAATGGATGCCTGTGTTTGAGGGTTGAGTAGATGGATGATTGGATGATAGGACATGCATTCTCCTTAACTTGAATATTTCGGGGGCGAAATCCTTTAAGGAGGGGAGAAAGTAACTCCTCGTAAATTTAAATGTTAAAGTTAACAAATTTAAGAAAACTTAATTTTAAACGCAAGAATCAAGGGAAACGTGTTATGCCATTGTGTTCATCTCGGAATTCTGGTTGAGATAGAGTCCGAGTTTGCATAAATTGGACTTCGTATGAAGAAGTTATGGCTGTCGGAAGTTTCCAGAAATTCAAATTTAAATTCAAAGACGAATTCAGACATGGAACTGGGCGGGGCAGGAAATTTCCCGACCAAGGCCAGGTCGACCTGGGGGTCGACCTTAGTGTCGACCTACCCATAGACAGGTCGACCTGGGGGTCGACCTTCCCCCCCGGGCAGATCTGAAAGATTACGATTTTGTGACTCAGTGCTGAGTCAATTAGGGCTGAGGTGTCAACCTATCTTGGCTGGATGGTTTTGATTGATTCTAGGTTTATCGGATGGCCTAAATTAATCCTAAATTCTATATAAACACATGTAGACTCAAACCCTAAAACAAAATAAAAATTAGAACCGTGGCCATCATGCTATCACCTTGCAACCTAGAATAGCCGCCACCAACTAGAGAGAAAGTGAAGCTAATCAACTCAATTCAACTCAAATTTATAAACAACAACAATGAATTTGTCTACTCCAAATGCAAGCTTAATCATTTTCAGAACTCAGGTTCCAGAACTCAAGACTTTCTTTGAGTTGTGAGTTCAATATCTTTAATAGGTTAATTGGGTTAAGTTATAAATTGGGTTATATGGCTATGTTTGTGAGACATTGGAAAAATGTAATATTCTGTGAATTTATGCTAGTTGTTCATAATGATAGTTTTATTGTGGATCCCTTTTCATATGCCAGATCACCTATGTTCAACTCGATTCACATTTGACATCATTCTATATGCAAGTTTGGGTGTAGATTATATGCTAGTTTCTATATGAACTGTACACATGTTTGGTGTAGATTATATGTTAGTTTCTATATGAATTATACACAAGTTTACATGTGAATCAAATAAAGGGACTAAATGCAAGTTTAGGTAGAAATTGGGTTCACATATATGCAAGTTTACACCTTAAGATTTAGATCTATGATGTACATAGATTTATGCAAGTTTGTGACTATGGCTTATGCAAGATTTGGATGAAAACTATATTATGTATATATGCAAGATCACGCCTTTAGGCCTATGTTTAGATTCATGACAATACAAATTTCATGCAAGTTATGTTGTAATCATTATTTGCAAGATTAAATCCATTTTGTGTGTTATGCAAATTTGTGATGTTTCTCCCCTTTTATGTGTCAGAATAATTGCTAGTCTAATATACATATATGTCACGATTGACGAACAACACCGTGGGGAGGATGGGAGTAATATTGAATATACACATATTGATAATTGGCATAATGGCCTTGAAAAAGGCATATAATTTAATCAAGACATAAATTGGAAAAATTGGCATTTATGGACATAATTGAGTCAATTATGGACATAAGTATATTTGGAATTTATTTACAAATTTTGAATAGGGATATTAATCCACTTTGGGGTTAAATAAAGATGTATAACAATAAATCGCCTAAGACACGAGGTTAGACTCATTTGTGGTATAAGACTGCCCGGACCCGCCCGGTAAATCCAGTAGCCACAAATGCTAGTCTAGTGTGAGAGGTCGAAGGCATGAATTAAATGCGTAACAGTTGTAAAGACACGAGGTTAGGCTCGTTTGTGGTGTAAGACTGCCCGGACCCGCCCGGCAAATCCAGCTGCCACAAATGCTAGTCTAATGTGGGAGGTATTTACAAGGTTACGATGTTAATGAATTAAGAAACACTTAACCAGAAAAACATGTGGTAGGACATGAGGGGTTTAAGTGGGTGCCTAGGGGGGCATGTGGAATTAAGTGGGTGCCTTAAGTGGTATATGAAATACGATTAGATGCACTTAACCAAGATTGAAACATGTAAGAAGACATGAATAAGAATGGGGTTAAGTGGGGAAAAACCTTAGAGGGGACCAAGCATAGGTGGAAAGCTTGTGTCATGCATGGGGGCCCTTATCAAACCAGTAACCCATTAAGTATCTCTGTGGGCTCGACCCAAGTCGAGGATGGGACACGCATACTGGGGTTGATTGTAATAGGTCAAAACGGGTTAGCGGTGGCAACGCAAGTCCAACGGGGTCATATGCGTGTGTGGGCCCGGGCTGGTAGGTAAGACGTTGCATCGTGTAGATATAAGCCGTGCATTTTGGTGGTATCGGGTTGCCACTTTGGGGAGTGATACACCCCACTGTGGGGCCAGCACGGGTATCTACGAGTTAAGGAGCCGATCGAATGGGGGTAGTGGGTACACCTAGTGGAGATATGAGCAGGCGGCACTTATGAAGGCAACTTGGGTTACACGAAACTACCATTATCATTATTAAGTTCTGTAGGCGGGATCAACTTTAGGGTGTTTGTTGTGGTGCAGTGTAGTAATTATCCTGTAGTGACTAGGTACGCCCTTGACATTATCTTTGTTCATCCGATTTCCTTTGTTTGCTTTGTCATACCCAATTGTTCACAGTCATTTCCTTATTTTCCGGCTTATGTCTTATCCTAGTTACTTAATGATTATATTGTTAAAGTTATTGCACTCTCCAGACTTTATGTCTGACCCTCTTTGTTTTCACCTCTTTTCTTCCCCTCCCCCCTAGGTGTTCAGGGTGGGACTAGTACTAGTGGAGCTTGATTTGGACAGCTTTATCTCTTCCTTTGGAAGTTGCTTGGATCGCTGAAGTAAAAGTTCAACCTATCTTTTTTATGGCTATTTTATGTGGGGTTATGTCTTTCATTTTATGTACTCTGATTTAGTCAAGATGGATATTATGTACTTGACTCTAGTCTTTGGTTTTTGATGATGTAATCGAACTTATTTGTTTACCGCTGCAATGAACGAAGTTTAAATTTTTTTAAGTACTGTTTTATATCTGTCTTGTTGTTAAGTTTCTGTTCTATACACACTTAAAACACTCCATAGAAGTTAATGCATTCCCTTTGCGATTGACATTAATGGACATGGGGTGTCACACGTTTACTATATCAGTAAGCGGCTTGCTGGGGCAGAACTGAATTATCCAAAGCTGGAAAAACTTGCGTATTGTCCACTCATTGTTTCAAAGAAATTGAGACCATATTTCCAGTCCCATCCAATAAAAGTACTCACTGATCAGCCGCTAAGGCAAATTCTCTTCCGTCCGGAAAATTCTGGAAGGCTACTGACATGGAATATTGAGCTTAGTCAATATGACATCACCTATCATCATTGAAGAGCTATCAATGGGCTAGCTTTAGCAGATTTCATCGCTGAGTTCATGGATAGAGGAGATGGAATTGAAGAAACAACAAGGTCAGTCGCTAGCTAGAAGCTATACATTGATGGCTCAAGGAATGACTACTGTTTAGGGGCCAGAATTGTCTTAGAAACTCCGGAAGTCTATTCCTTGTGTTAAGCTTTAAGGTTGGAATTTCCATCAACCAATAATGAGGCCAAATACGAAGCATTGATAAATGGATTAAGACTAGCAAAAGAGCTGAATCTAAAAACCTTGCAGATCTTCAGAGATTCCCAATTGGTGGTAAGTCAGGTTCTTGGGGAATTCCAAGACAAAGTTGGAAATCTACCTTCTTATCTTATAAAAGCTATGGAACTTCTCAACAACCTCGATCATTACACCATATCTCACATTCCAAGAGAGGAAAATGCAAAGGCGGATTCATTCGCTAAATATGCTAGTTCTTATGATGCACATTTGCTCGGGTTAATACCCATTGAAGTCCTTACAACCCCGGCTATTGAAGAGGTAGATGTTGACTGGATTATGGAAACAGTTGAAGAACCTATGTCTTGGATGACACCAATTAAGGAATATATCCTCAATGGAACACTTCCAGAGGAACCAAATAAGCGGAGGAAAATACTGCGCAAAGCTCCGTTATATCTTGTTCAGGACGGGAGTTTGTATAGACGGGGATTCTGTATGCCATTACTACGATGTGTGTCTAAGGAAGAATCAAAAGCAATTTTGGCCGAATTACATGAGGAAGACTTCGAGGGTCACGTCGGTGGTCAGACGCTAGACAAAAATGTTTTGCGATACGGCTATTTTTGGCCCGATGTGAACTTGGATGCAATGACTTATACCAAAAGATGTGATAAGTGTCAAAGATATGTAAAAATCCTGAGAGCACCACCAACCGAGTTGACCCAGATGGTCAGTCCATGGCCATTTGCTGTCTGGGGCATAGATTTGATTGGGGCACTACCCACTGCAAAATCAAATATGAAGTATGCAATAGTGGCGGTCGATTATTTTACTAAATGGGCTGAAGCAAAGCCACTAGCCACTATTACTTCGAAGAAGGTGATCAACTTTGTCATGAAAAAACATCATCTGTAGGTTTGGCATTCCACAGAAGATAATTACTGATAATGGGACTCAATTTGAGAGCATTGAGTTTCTGGACTTTTGTGCTAAGTACAAGATCAAGAATAGTTTTTTGCCCGTTGCCCATCCGCTGGCTAACAAGCAAGTTGAAGCAATCAACAAGATCCTGAAGTCAACCATCAAAAACGACTTGAGAAAGCCAAGGTAGTTGGGTTGATGATCTCCCGCTTGCATTGTGGGCATATCGTACTACTTAAAAATGGCAACAGGGCACACTCTGTTTTCCCTTGCATTTGGATCAGAGGCGATGATCCCGATTGAGCTTGAGGTCTCGATTCACAGTAAGATCTACCTCAACCAAGTGGAGAATGAAAAACTTCAACTCGAAGCGCTTGATTTACTCGAGGAAAGAAGAAAGGAATCAGAACTTAGAATTTTTGCACATCAGAGAAGAATAGCTCTTCATTTTAATGCTCAAGTTAGGCGAAGGACCTTTCAAGTTGGGGATCTCGTTCTTAAGAGAATCATGACAGGAACCAGAGTACTGGGACCCAACTGGGAGGGGCCATTTGTGATAGGCAAAAAATTCTCGGATGGTACATTTGAACTAAAGACAACGGATGGATTCCAACTCCTAAGAGCATGAAATGCTATACATCTCCGTCGCTACTTCTTTTAATGTTTCTTTCGTAGTATTTGTAAACAACATGTATTGTACATACCATGCAACGCTATTGCAAGTTTTGTTAATATAAATCAAATTACTTGCCTAAATCATACATTTGCAAATTACTCGCTAAAGATCGATTTTGATTACAGGTCCTCTAAAAGATACATTGATATCGCTATAACCTAATTAGTCTTTGAGGCTATTGGATCATCACTTAATGCTCAAAAACATCTTTCGCAATTAGCTCGATGACAGGGAAAGCATAGCGATGCAAGTACAAGACACCAAGGTTAGGTCTGTCAAATGACATGACGCTTAAATCACAAACAAAACTGCAAGTTTCGCCAAAAGGGCACCTTGTTAATTGCAAGGTCTCAGGCCCTAGTTCTAAAAAATCATGGTAAAACCCGATAAAAGAACTAGCGTCTGCCCCATGGAACAGCGCAGCCAATAAACCAAAGTCCTCCCCGAGGGGTGCCTAGTCAATTGCCAGTACCATTAATACATGGTCCAGCTGCGATATATATTGGGTCTTTAAACCAAAGACCTCCCCGAGGGGCACCCATTTCATTGTCAATGCCATTAGTACATGGCTAGATAGTGATATAAACATTGGGTTCAAAAAGACCTCTTCGGGGGCGTTCGTTCAGATGTTGGATCTTTCAAATCCAACTATCAATTCTGAGTCTTCCAAATCCAGTTACTGGCGGATTATAAAGACCCTTAATGGGGCATCTGATCATATGTCGAGTCCTTCAAATTTGGTTGTAATGGATCCAAAGCCCTTCTTGGAAGGCGCCCTACAAATTCTATAAGTGACTGAGTTATTCGGTCACAACGAATAACGGGTTTACAAGTACTACCTCGAGAAAAGGAAATGCCATGCTCAACCGTTAAAGTCATGACAAATTTTGGTATAAGGACATTATCATCACATTAAAGGAATTCAATGGTTTTCACTTCCTTAGATATACCATAAACTCATCATGACTTTGACGTTAAAGGATTAGAGTTTACAAATATAGACTCAATCAACGGAACGAAACTCCGAAAAGACAAGGACAAAATCGATAGCTCCAATACTGTGATAAGTATAGAAGTGGTTGTTCATGGAATTGCAAAATTGCCTTGGTTAGAGTTGACGAAACCCATTGAAATTAGCACATGGTATTTCAGTTGCTACAAAATAGACTGATATAATAGAAATTTAGGTCGAATCGGCTAAACACAAATCCAAACTGAATCAACCAACCGATTCAAAAAAGATTAGTCAAACCGACCCAAATTGAACCGATCACGACCGGTCCAGATTAGAGCGACTTTGACTAGTCCATATCGAATCGGTCAGGGCTAATCTAAGGTGAATAGGTAATGTCCTGTCCACATTGGGTCAATCAAGGCCGATCCGTGTTGTTCAAAGGTGATATCAGTGCATAGCTAATGCAAAGTGAAAAGTATATCAAAGAAAACAGGCCATGAACTGAATAATCTAGCCAATCAAGCATTGATCATCATGACCAATATGCCATTACCAACTAGACAAGTCAACAGACAGCACAGCCACAACAATCAAAGTGTACCGACACAAACTAACTTAAGAGTTAAGGGCGAGGACGGGAACTCGCTTAAATACAACCGATCTAAAGATAAAGTTCATCAAGACAAAAGTCGTCAAACACTAAGAGAAAAGAGCTAGGCATTCTGGTACTTCCTAGGCCGTCCTACCTTCTCTTCACTAGAGCCGAACCAGACGGAGAAGCATCAGTAGCCGACCTCTTGCTGGATGAGCCCACTAACTCGATATTCCCCTTAGAAAAGGCAGCAATAATAGCATCTTAGTTCCTCAAAGCACGAATCAATTTCACTTTATCGTCCTCCGGAACAGCAATACGCTCAAGACTCTCCTGATGAAGCCTTTGCAAATCCCCCGTCAATGTATGCCATTCCTGAAGCTTTTTGGCAGTCTGATCTTTAAGCAGGTCCATCTTCCTCTCGAACTGATGCAAGGTGTCCTCTATGCGACTAAGCAGCCTAGATTTGGCAACAACTATGTCGCTAGAAGTCGCTTGACGATCAGTATGAGACACATCCAAATTAAGGGGGATCCCTTGCAAGTTCCAACCTGGGAGTCGTCTAGTGAGCTTGACATTGCAATTTCCCGGAACATAGTGAGGCCTGTTCACAATTGTCTGTATCTCTGGGTAAGTAGGGCCAACAAGTAAGGGAGAATTCACTGAAGGTTGACCAATTGTCTCGTCGCCCAGATCAAAGAACCTTTTTATCCTGAATTCTTCAGAAGTTGGATCCATCCTACACGAAAAAGGAAGTATTCAAATATTGTTTGTTAGCTTCCTTATCGTTAAGATGAACAAGGACAAGAATGTAGCTAAACGGTGTATGGAAGCAACTGATCCATACTGGATCGATCATAGCCGATTCATCTAAGATCGGTCAGGCACGAACCAAAATGGATTGATTATGACTGATCCATGCCGTATCAGTCAAAAATGACCCGCGCTGGGTCAGTCACAACTGATCCATACTAGTTCGGTCGAGACCGATCCAAAACAGATTGATTGCGACCAAGCCATTCTGAATCGGCCAAAACTAATTTGTATTGATCAAAATGTCCCAACATAGTTCGGTCATAGCTGATACGGATTGAATTGGTCTGAGTCATCCAATTGGCCGAACAAGTAAACCCTTATGGTCTCGACCAGTTGTCAAAGTTACTTGTAACCTTTTTGTTTACCTCATAAACATTTAGCATGTAAGTGATTACAATATGAAACTTGAGATCTTCGTTTTCAGGGGATAAACGGAACTTGCGTTACATATTAGTGGTCAAATTTATCTAAAAATTAAGGTTTATAAAAAATCTTTCTACTTGCTACTAACGAATCGTGCAGATAACCGGACATGCAAAATCGAAGTCTTTAGTAAAATTTTGCATGAAGTGAAAGATTGGGCATACAAAACTTGGGAATATGAAAGCAAATCAAAGTAAATCGCTAGCTTAGTCAGAGATATGACCAAAGCCTCTTACCACAAAACAACCCCACGCTAAGTAACGGATAGCATAATCGTTAAATCAAGTTCAATGAATCAACGAAGGTATTTCAAGAGAGATTGACGAAAAATAAAGTCAAAAAATAATAAAGAACCTAGAAACCAAGGAGTTCTACCCGAAATTCAAGGAAGAAGATGGGCTAACAGAGAATTTGGAAAAGAAAGAAAGCTTCGTTCTTGTTCTTCCTTGTTCAAAATGCGTCTGCCATGGATTTTTCTTAAGAAGGAAAGCTAAATACTGAAGGGATCACATTATGTAAGGTGGGCATTGGGAAGCTCAACCGACATAAGGGAGAAAAGTCACATCGGTCAAATCACCTTGGTTACCGAGCCATATCGGATCGGTTACAACATTAATGGATCAGTCATAATCGAGACAATATTGAATCGGTCAAGGTAGGTCTAAAATGGATCATCCCAAACCGATTAGATGGAATTGGTTAAGGCAGATCCAAATCGGATCAGCCCAGGTCGATCCAGACTGAATCGGTCATAACCAATCCAAATTGGATCTATCATGACCAATCCTTACTGGATCGGCCAGGACTGATCCAAGCTAGATCGTCCATATCCGGTTTAATTTATCCCGATTCGTGAGAAACTTCCTTCTTCAAACCATTTCAACACCAAAATTTGCAAACTAAAGCCCTATGATTCAGAAAACTAACACAAATTGGCAACCTATAAACCTATCTAATCCAATCCATTCCAATTTGAGTCCAAAATCAAAAGAAATCACCAAAAAGAAGGCAAAATACCTGCAATTGTGCGGATGTAAAAGGCGAATTTGAATTTGTAAAGATACGAGTTTGAAAGGCTGGGTTCTCGGCTCGAACTGTTCAAAGGGAAGCAATTTGGATACAAATTGAAGGAAGAAATTGGATCGAATACCTGAAGTTGAGGTAATTTGTTTTAAGAAGGAGATGTCGCCATTAAAAGCTTTCAGCCGAAGTGAAATAAAAATGGGGAAGTAATGGGTCAAAAGGATTATATATAGTACCCACGGGCTGTACCAATCCAAACTTCTTTTAAGCCAACCCAAGCCAAGGAGGCAGCATGTCCGATCCAAAGTCAAAACCCACGATAAAAGGACAATAGTCCATCAAATTATCATGGATTTGGAATGTTTCGAAGCTTATACTTTTCATAAATAAAATTGTGAACTCCGAGGGGCAAAATGTTATCCACCAAATTCACATAGCATTGGATCGGGCCTTTCATGTAGTTTCTGATCGATCTGAATCGAATAGAAGCACTCTGGAATGGTCCGAGAAGTAGCAAAATTGGCCTGCTTGTATGATGGTGAATCGACCTACCGCGTAGTAAAGTGGATTGGCCTCAGTTGATCTGGATCGGACCGGTCTATTGTAGTGTGATTTGAATCGGCTTGAGACAAGCTGGACCAGGTTGAAGCGCATTACACTGGCTCGAGAGGTTCTGGGTCGGGTAGAGGTATGTTGAATTGGCTCGAGATGAAGTGGATCGAACATAATCACTTTGGACCGGATCGGAAGCTTGGAAACTGGAAATTAACCTCAGTGGCATTTCCGTAAATACTTAACATACCAATCCAAAACCTGAAAACTATATTACACTCATCCCTCACTCCTATAAATAGAGCTTCAATCCACTTTAATGGGGGGCTTTTTGGATGATCCCGAAAGGCTGTCAAATTCGATTCTCAACTTCTTTTAAGTAATTTAATCATCTCAAACACTTCAATTCAAAGATCCATCTCCGAATTAATTACAAAGATTCATCAAAACCTGTGAGAGAGTTCGGATTGATTCCATCGACATCCATTCCTGGAGGATCTCAACCATTTCTCATAGGAATTTCACTAAGTATAAGAGTGAGAAAAGTGAGGTGAATAATGGATGTATTGAGAGAGTATGTTTGTTTTGTAATCCAAAAGGTAATAATGAAATCATTTGATACAGTGGATGTAGATCACGCTCGATCGAACCACTACCTCCCCTATATTGTGAGAGTATATTGTGAAGTGCACCTTGCATCTTTGGTGTTGACTCAAGTTTTGAGATCAACACTAGCTCCCCTATTATATAAAGAAAAATTAGTAACTAAAACATTTATATCATATTTAATGTACTTTATATATTTTTATATATATCAACACTAGACTAGAATATTTTTTTAGTTTACCGAAGCATTTTATATATATCAACCTATTACAAAAATGGGTTAAAACCTTGTCTAGGCACGCGAAACAATATACATATATGTATACCCGTTTAATGCATACTTCAACTTTAAGAAAATAGAATCTGACCAATAATTTTATCTTCCATATAATTGTATCCTGAAAGAACCATACATATACAATAATATTGGTCCATTTTGTTAACAAGTAATAATATTCTTACCGACACCCTTAACATAGAGTGCCATAACTATGGTGATGAAAGACGAGTCTGATACTCCTATAATGTTTTGTACATTGCAAGTTGTCTTGTTGATGAAGACAAATAAAGATACCCAAGGAAAACAAACCCACTGTATGCAAACTAAGGACTACTATGTACCAGCATTGGAAAAGAAAAAATAATCAAAAACAAGCTTACCCTCTTTTTATCACAGATCCTATCCTAAGACTATTTTTCTTTTTTTTCTCCCGCACTTCATCAGCAGCTAAGAACATTGCCACGCAGCTATGAAATGAAAGCTAGAGGACCTATGTTCTAGCTGATCTTACTGCCTACCTTGCGTGTTTGCCAAACTAGTGAACCGTGATGGCTACACTATCTCATACTTTAAATACGGATGAAGCGCCTCATTTTTAATGCAGTTGGAAATACAAGCCGAGAACATGAAAATGGAAAAATCAATCCAAACTTATTTCCACTCTCCACTTAAAATCATGGTACACACACATATCTATATATAAATAATACTCTGTTGTATTTTGTTTTGGCACCGTAAACTTGTGCGTGGAAGTTTAGGGTGGTTCTGTGTCTTTGGAAACTAGAAACTGGGATTACGTGGGATCGTGAGTGAAGAAATGAAAGGTGCTATGTGGAGAGATAGTATGGGGAACAAAAGGGGGGGTCTCAGGTCACATTTTCATGGAGCTTGCATAAGGAGTGTCGGTGACAAAGTGGAAGGTAGTGTTCTGGAAATGGACGCATGCGGAAGAAAATTTCATGGGATGAGAAGAGAACCTTGTATCAAAGTGAGGTCGGTGGGTTTTAAGGACTGGTGTTAGTGGCTTTACGGGGATGGGACATTGGAACCAAGATGTGTTAAGGGATGTAGTGCGGTGGAGTGTTGTGTCATGGTGCAATGGGTTCAAGGAAAATAGAGAAGTCGGTGGGAGGAAGCTTTAAAAGTATGTAAAGTAAGAATTTTAATTGTGTCAAACTATCGGTTAATGTGAGTGGCGAGGCATGTTGTGTTCGGTGCGAGTGATATTATGAAGAGACAGTGGAGAGCTGTGTCAGGCCAAGGAAGGGTTGTCCAAACTATCGAGATCCTGTCGGATGGCCGAGGGGAAGTTCAGGAAAAGTCAGGTGGAGGAGACCGAGTGGCACACTATTTCAAGCACAGAAAAGGGAGAAAGAATGGTCAAGGTGGACGATGTGTGAGTGAGATCACGGTGGAGAAGTGTGGATGGGAAGTGCATGCGGTTTCAAGCTTTAATAGGAGTGGAAGATGAACATTGGATAATATAATATGCCTGGGTAAGTTTAAAGCAAGCCTAATCACCTATTAGTTATGACGGATCCATTTTATTTAGTGCCTAAACATTTTTAACTTGCCTAACCTGGATGAGTCCTAGTTAAATATATGTAGGTTAAGTTTTTAAATACACGTGTCCTGAAAATTGATTATACCATGCCTAATGTAATTTAGTTTTTCCTAGTTTTCCCTAAACAAGTTAGCATGACTTAAGTTTAAAAATAATCCAAATTTACTTTGCCTAATTATACAGTGACATAGCTTTTACTTAGATAAAAATAAAAAGGTATTAACATTAATATGTATATAGATAAAAACTTAATTAAGATGTCTAATTAGATCGCAACTTATATATAAAATAAAGTACCCATGTGTTAATAGATTTGGACAAAACAGGAAGTGTTGGAATCATTTGGATGAGCATTTCATTCTAAACATACTGGGCGCAAATGCAACTGGTATTTTCAATTAAATTAGTACGTGTTTACTTTAATTGAAAATAGTCGTTTTCTCAACAAATGGAAGCAAGTTGAGTTAAACTCACTCAGTTCTCCCACTTATAATTATTATAAGTCGGGTTTACCGTAATTAGTTGAATTAATTTATCATGTTTATATCATATTGTCATATTGAATGATATGTTGTATTTGAGATAACCTGTTGGATGCAGGGAAGGGCAGGTTGGAGGAATCCAACTAGATTCCTAAAATTTATTATTTATTTCTGTATGATCATTATATGAACTGTTGAACCCACATGATTGGATTATCGAATTAGTTATTGATTCAACATTTATTTAGTTATTAACCAATGTATGATATTGTTTAAGGAATTTATAGCTGATCGCCAAAATATAAACCATTTTATAAAGATTGATTTACCGTCAGGTGAATCGATAGAAATATAAAGTTATGAAATTTATTTTATAACTGAATAAAGATTTTTAAATATATTATTTTAAATAGAGTATATTGAAAGGAAATAAACCAACCATATATATATATTGTTTGTTTTAACCATCGATCACCATTTTGTACCAAAATCTGCCGTGTCGAAGCACGTGCTTCATCTTAATTATAAATGATTTTATAAAGCTGATTCTTATATTAATAAGATTGATAAGCAAGTGAGCGGGAATCAACATGACAATTAATAATCCGGAATTATTGTTTTAAGAAACCAAAAAAATGGGATTTATATTGAAATGGATTATTATTTATTTAATAATAATCAAAGTGGAAATATTGGGATTTAAAAATCTATTTAATGAAGTTATATGAAACCATGAGAAACTACTTATGGTAAAGTGAAGTTTTTAAGCAAATTATATTTGTAGTAATATAAATTAAGTTATATTAAAGTTTTAAAGTGAATCCTTATTTAAAATTCTATTTAATTGGATCTAGGTTGGACGGAGTTATAAAACTCGAGTTTACTGAACATCATCGGGATGAGTTATTAGAAATGGATTTTCAAAATGACATATAAGCCAGGTTATGAAACTAAAGATTAGAACTTAACCGGGAAACAGTTGAGATAACTGATTTCTTGAATACTGATTTGATGTTGGTTTCGGCCTTCGAGGTTGATATTTGGGAAATTATTTTCTTACTGATTTACGGTTAGGAATTGATGGAATGGTAACCATAGTTTGAATTAAAGTGGTTGCGGAAGAAAGTTAAAATGATGCGATATAAATTCATTGTATTAAATAAGGAATGGTGCTTCATGATGATATAACTAAAATATGATTTGTTTTGATATTGGAAATGATATATCGGTTTTTGGTATTACAACTGATATCTATCTTAAGATAAGAACGCTGTTGATCAAAGTCTGAGAGGTAATTAAAATACCCCAACTTGGACGAATTCAGGATTATCGAAGGACGATATTAGTCATAATAGTGGAGATGTTAAAAGTAATTTATCTGGGAAATAATAGCGTAACGTTATTTGGAGGGTTTGAGAATATATATATTATGGAATCCCAAATTAAAAAGGAAATAATATGGGCTTGAGGATATGAAATGATTTGTGAAAATATAAAGATAGTTCCAAAGTAAAGGAAATGAGATTTGAAATGAGTTTATTTTGAGAAGGAAAGTGATGATTACAATGTTCGACTAACGAAACAAAGGAGATATCGTAACGATTGTTTAAAATGATAAGTTAAAGGGTTTTCCAATTATAGATAATAAGTATTGTTGTAGCATTGTTTTGAAATGAGAATTGATGGGAGAATTGGGTATGATTTTAAGATATTTTTTTCTAAGGACATAAATGAAATGATTTAAGAATATTTATATATTAAAACTGAGATATTATTATGGCATCACAACTAATATATTATTTTAAAGGTCAAGTGATGCTATATACTAAACCAATGGATTTGTTTTATTTTTATGATTGTTTATTTTGATTGTTAAATAACCGACTATCAAAAGCATGCCAATGCGCTATTGGTACGGAAAGACCGGGATCGAATTTATATTCCAAAACCATTCTGACCAATAATTACGAATACGTCGAAGATGCTGATCGAGATGAAGCAATTGAAGACCGTAGATCTTCATAAAACAGAAGAGTTACTGAGACGACCCGAACCTCCCTGTAATGGAAAACCCGGATTGTTTGAGAACAACACACATCAGAACACGAACAGAAGAACATTTCATTGCTTATTACAAAAATTTACATTAGAGCACAAGAATATACAGAGTATGAATAAATATTATACATAAGAAAAATATCAGAGATTTACAAATTACAATGCAGAGGAAAATAATACAAAACATAACTGAAAGGAATATATGGATACAGTGCTTTCCAAATATCATTCTAGATGTAAACCAGGATACTGTGAATATAAATCTGCAAAACCAAAACTACTAGTTGCCCGTGTGGAAAATAGGGGCACCCAGCGTTTAGGTTAAAATAATAAACTCCAGGTCAGTCATGTGACTGGTGTGAGAACTAAAACAGTTATTATCTTGGTTTTAAAGTAAGGTAAATCAAGGGACCACGCCGTATAACATGGAATGGGTTTCCTCCAAAGAATACCAGTGCATAAAAACAACAGCGCAATGCTAAATAAAGAACAATGAAGTTATTATAAGACTCAGGTCCCATCACACAATGCAACACAAGCCGAAGGATAGAGTTTTTATCTTATAATATCCAAAAATGCTTGGTACGTGAAATTTTATATTTTACTATAAGTGTATAGTGTCAAAACAATTTCAAATATAAATGTATCAATCATAGACGGCATTAGTGCCCCATCCCACTATGTCACCATACTAGGCTCTACAATCAAAACCGAAATGTCACGTATTGAAAGTTGGATTTCTATCTGTAAACCAAGGCAAGGGATCGTCCTTACCGCTTCAAGATGCTCTAGCCCATGTCTTAGGCAAGTGCACGGGCAAGCCTTGGATCGTCAGGGCCGGTCCACATGGAGTGGATTAAAATGCCCGAATAATGCGTTTCCCCACCCTATGGGGCGTCAATCTTGTCTGTATAAAGACGATACCATCCATCGGCCTCGCAGTGCCGATATAACCGAGGCGCCTCGCTATCCATCATCCACATAAGTAAAACATCTGGGCGTGCAAACCCAGACACCACTCCTAGCCAAAAGAAAACGCATGCCCTCGCTGAGGTCCTCTCCCGTTTTTGGTTCACACCGGGGTGTGAGGCTTGCGTATTACTGCTACACAAAGCTATGCTATATTAAAACCGTGCTTTAACCATAAACCATAAGACACTACTTTTCAACAGAAGCCTTGATCATTTGCATCTCAGCATGCCACACAGGCAATTCACGCTATGCAACTGATGTTTATCAATCACACAGAATGAAATCCGATGTCAGGAACATAGTCCATTTACTAGTTCGTTCTGGATAGGAACGAAACCGGAGGCACCTTATTCCTCGTCCCGTATGTCCAATACAGGAGAGAGGCCCTCGCATATCCGGTCAATCTCCTATTACGCTTGGAACGAACACCAATTATTACTTTGTCTTGGGTATACAACCCAATCAAGACATCAATAATCATCCAAACGATGTGAAGACCTCCAGTCTTCAACCACCATCTTCATCGCTGATTCAGTTATTCAGAATGGGATAAACCCGGTCTTTCTGAATAACTCACATATATGATAAATAAGTGCTATAAAAACACAACATACACCTCATTCCAATTCTGAATATTCTTTTATTTAAATATTCATATCCTTCGGGAACAGTTCCCATTAATTTTATCAAAGATAAATTCTTTAAATTTATTCTTTAATCTTCCTTTGGAAAGCAATCCATACCAAATTATGGTTTATCCAAACTAGTCGGGATTAGCGAACCTTACCGAAGTAATCGTTTGTTTTAATTTCCCAATCCCAACCTATTCGTCTCATGAAGTAAAACTGGTAATACTTCATATCTAGCACCACTGTGTTATCAATAAAATTAATTACCATTTCACGTTCAAATCTAATTAAAGATTTAACTATCGTTTGGAGTAAAGCTGGCGATACTCCATTCTCGATCATTTCCTGAATTTGATAATTTAAATTATCACATCCATATTTCAATCTAATTAAAGATTCATTAAAACTCTACTTCAGTTTTAATCTTCCCAAAAATCAATATTAATGATTATTCAAATCTAGGAAATAAATCCTGTCTTTAATTGGGTTAAAGAACCAATGTCATTTAAAACACGGTTCACGATAAACCCAAAATCACATTCCATTAGTCTCTAAACGTAAATTAGTAGGAGAACAATCCCCTAAGTATTAATCCCGAAGGTCGAAACCAACACCAGATCAATACCCAGGAAACCATTTGACTTTGCCAATCTCCAGTTAGTTTCTAATTCGTAACTCCATTGGGTTTAAGAACAGTATTATTAAAGATACCATTCACGAAAAACCCAAAATTCAATTCAATTCCAATTAAATGTTAATTAATTGGTAAACTTCACTTTGGAAAATCCCGTTAAATCTTAATAAAAGATATATATTCCAAATCACATTACACTGTAAATCGGGTTAAAGAACGAATGTTGTTAAAAACACAGTTCACAATAAACCCAGTTCACATTCCATTTCAATTCCAATTAAATGTTAATTAATTGGTAATTCTTCTTCGAATCTTAATTAAAAGATTTAATTTTTTCTCAACTGGGTTTACGAACAGTGTTAGTGAAGACACCGTTCACGACAAACCAAAAATCCCCTTTGATATTAAATACAAGACTCTGAATAGAAAGTATATCGGCTCAATTCAATAACAAATTCTGAAATCAACAAATATCGTATTGGAATAACGATATATATATATATATATATATATATATATATCTTCCAAATTCCTCCACAATGTCTGTATAATCATGTAATCCAATATCGAAATATTCTGAAGATAATTTCGATTCAAACCCTTTCCAATTCATATATTGGAAATTCTGGTTATTTTTAAAATCATTCACAAATCCAATTTATTTATTTAAAAATTATTGGATTTCAATTCTAGTTTATAACTAGTTCATTTCGATAAAAATATATTTTTATCTTTTCAAATATGGAATTTTTCGTCCCAATTCTTTCCAAATCATTTATTACGATTTCACACAAATTATTGTATTTTTAATAATTTTATCAAGGCTCGTATAGTCGATTTCCATAAACGGCCATCGAACTGCACTTACAGCGACCTTTTCCAAATTTGATTTGGACATAATTCCAAATCCAACTGTTAGACTTCAAATCTCTAATACTCATTAGAAAGCTCTTTTTGATACGAACCCAAGATTCTGGTTTTAGGAGAATCCAATGGTCGGATCTCCCATAATGTCCATTCGAAGTCAATGGTCAAAATCGCGAACTGTCGCAGCGCGGCGCGTTCTACTCAGGCCATTATATTATATATATAATATATATTTCATCGATTTCCATTTAAAACGTATTTTATAAATCGTTTTAAATTCGTTTTCAAAATGATTTCAACTTCATATTCAATTTCTAATCAAAATTGAATATTCCATACCATTAATAAATAATTGATAATATTTTCAAAACATTAGATTTTGAAATCAATTCCTTTTTAATATTCATTATAAAAATGAATAAAATCGATATAAATATCGTTCACGTCAAAATGGCGTTAAATTAATCAACACGACTTTATATATTTAAATATTTTCGTGTCCATCCTAAATCGGGCATCAAAATCATATTTTTATCTTTTACTGAATATTATTTTGAAATATTCATTATTTGAAAATATTCGTTATTTTAAAATATTTGATCGTTCTGAATTGGAATCAGACACCGCTATTACCATATAATGTTATTTATATTGGTTTCATACACACGTGTACACAACCATATTTAAACACAGTCTACCATCATCCAGAGTGCATTAAACAACTGCATAAGCGTTAAATATAAATAATTAACGCTTACAACAGCCTGTCAACCAATCAATCGACATACCACTAAACAATTGGGATTAGTGTACGTCAAATATCATCCCAACTCCCGTGTAGGGTTTCAATCAACAGATGCAGATTTTATTTGTGTAATTGGGCGATGTATAAAATTTTATCGTCCTAATCCATATCAGTCAAATGAGTGTACATTTACAAATCGTCCAATTTGTAAATGAATATTTTTTTTCGTATACACATTAAAAATTATATTTTTAACTATAAAATATTTATTTAACACATGAATATTTTACATTCCATTCCACATCACAATCAGTCATAGCAACATAATACAATCAAACAAACAAGTCGTCCATGGTTCGTGGACGACGGGGAGCAGTTTATATATGTAGTTATAAAATAAATAACTGTATAAATAAATTCAGTGACAGAGTTCTCACCTTTGGTTTCCACTCCTCCACTCTTTAATGTCGCTCAGATTTGCTGTTCTGATTCCAAAGCAATCTATTTCACGAAATTTATATTAAAAATCACATTTTTAATAGCGCTTCATATATTTAAAAATCATATTTTTCTAACGCTACTATATAAATAAAAATCATATTTTTATATTTCTAAAACCATATTTTTATTCCAAATCCATATACAAAAATTAGTTTTTTATTTCAATGTTATATATAAAAATTAGATTTTTATTCCAATGTCACGTATAAAAATTAGATTTTTATTCCAATGTTTATGTAGTTTCAAAAACAACATTCTTGTTTATATATTTAAAAACAGTGCGATTTATATTTACAAAAATAATTCGATTTATATTTACAAAAATAATGCGATTTATATTTACAAAAATAATGTTATTTTTATTAACAAAAAAAAACATTTATTTAACTAACTAGATAAATAAATTATCAATTAACTAAACATTAATCTTTCATTTATAAAAATCACATTATTAACAACTTAATTATGGGTTTTAATGTGATTACCCCCACTTCTAAAACTCCATGCCACATTCATAACTAGATTGCCACCCAGGACTTCACCTTGCCGCCACCTGACGCCCCGTGAAAACGATCACCGACCGCCACATGGAAGAGCTTCCCCTCGCCTCCCTCCGTGCTGAGAAGCGCCCAGTTCGACGTCCCTCCGGTGCCACAGATCAAGCACGAACGGTGAGCTTTTGAGCTCGGATTCCGGCGGCTCTGATGGTCCATACGCGATTTTGGCCGTTGGATGTGGAGCTTATATCGAGCTCTTTTATTTCCTTTAGAAAGCTTCTTGAATCAAAGCGTGGATATGGAGATTTGGAGGGATTTTGTTTGGAGTGGAATCCACCGTCGTTTCTGAAGGAGGCGGCTTGAGAGAAAATGAACGAGGGTTGGGTCATTTTATATATATATTTATTTTAATAATATTTTAATTCGAAAATTATGGTTTTGCTTCAGAACTCCAAATCAAATCCAACGAATGTCGCCCCTAGCCAAATACCCCCATTTCGGACACAATGGGATATGTTTCGTAAGCCAGTTTGACTGTTTCGATCAGTTTTTCTTTAAATTAAAATATAAATCAATATATTCAATTTAAACATACATTTCAATTTACCGATGCCACATATAAACTCTAAAAGTTACAGAAAAAATATTTCTAGCTATTCTTTGACTATACGGTCGTAACAAAGCTAATTTCATCAAATTTTGAGACCATTTGAAAAATGGCCATTTTCTAGTCGATCCAATTTGACTGAAATTGACAAAACACGTTTAAATGTGCCACGCTCAAATATTGATTCCAAAATTATGAAAATGGGAATCTAGCAATCATTTGACATTCCGGATCCAACAAAAGTGGTCTCATCGAAAACGGAGGTCTTTTGCAAAATCACTATTTTTAAGGGCTATATTTCCATAGCGACTATTCTAAATTTTCAACTAGGCATAACTTTGTTCCTGCTATGAAATTAAAAAATTTCGGATTCGTTGGAAAGGTATTTTCAAACAGATTCAAATATCTCTGGTTTCACTAAATCCGGTTTATTTTGAATCCTATACATTCATTTGAAATTTGAAATTGAATTTTCAAACTACCGCGCCGTTTCTAATTCCTTTTATAATTAAAATAAATATTTATGTTCAAACTTCGATTTAAATAAATATATATATTCTGATTCTATTCAAAATAAATTTCTAGACATTATTATTTAAAATATCCAAATTCATTAAAATTGCCAAAATAAAAATTTTAAATTGGTTCTGATTTTCCGGGTTGTTACAATTTTCTCCACTTAAAATCTTTTCATCCTCGAAAAGGAACGGAGCTAAAAGTTGTTTAACCAACTCAACTTTCAGTTTGGCTTTCATTCTTCAACTTTTCAGTTTCTAAGAATTTTCTAATTTTTCAAAAAATTTGGCTAATACCCTAAATTTTCGAAAAATTTGCCATAACCTCCTTTGTACAAGGAGCATCGGGAAAATCCCCAAACGGCCACATAGGCCCTCTCATCTCAAAAGGAAAAAGAAAAAGCCAAGCGGCTAGCCAATCGGCTCATAAAATCATCCAAACCCAATAAATTTGTAAACATGTACCTATTTTTCGGGCATAAAATTTTATTCCTCTGCTTAGCTTCCCTGCTATGACCTGTTCAAAGTATATGCATGTACATGTATGCAATTTCAAACAATTTCTTAGTTCAATTCAATATTTGACTAAATTTACCTTATAACATCATATGGGTTTAGTAATTCCAATGTCTTAATTAGTTTAACTAATATCAAACATCTCAACCAGCGATCAACTTGTGAATTAGCTTTTCAAATGCATAACTTTAATATATATTCAAAAATCATCTTTTTGGCGCCAAATCACAATAATAATTCTATCTAGTTTTGGTCCTCACACCAGCCAATTGGAAACATATAGTTATCCCACTTTCGCCACTCGAACATAGAATCTGATGATGATATATCAATCATCAGAATTATCATCGGGCAACTAGAGTGTGATTTTATATCTATTCAGCATATTAAAACTTCGAATATACATTCATGATGCATATATGCAAAATCTCATATAGTTGATTGTCCAAAATAAAGTAAAATAAATAATCAAATATGTACAATTGGATTTAATTTTCAAAACAAGATTTGTTTTGACTAATTTTTTAAAAACAACACTCTTCCAACTCGTTCTAGGATGTTACTGATCCCATCTCCCACGAGTCATTCTCTTTAGATATTACTAATCCAATGTGAAAACCCGTAACTTCCCCGTAAAGGAAAGTGTCGGATAGTTTGAGAACAAGCCACAACAGAACGCATACAGAAGAACATTTCATTGTGTATTACAACAATGCATCAGATTTAAAGAATATACAGAGTATAAAAGAATATTACACAGAAATATCAAAGATTTAAATTACATTTAAATACAGCGCAGCGGAAAATAATAAAATACACAACTAGAAGGAGATATACGGATACAAAGCTTTCCGGATATCGTTCCAGCTGTAAACCAGGATCCTGTGAATATAAATCTGCAAAACCGAAACTACTAGCTGCCCGTGTCAAAATAAGGGCACCCAGAGTTTAGGTTAAAACAATAAACTCCAGGTTAGTCATGTGACTGGTGTGAGAACTAAAACAGTTAATCTTTATTTTAAAAGTTAGGTAAATCAAGGGACCACGCCGTATAACACGGAACGGGTTTCCTCCCAAGAATACCAGTGCATAAAACAAACAGCGCAATGCTAAATAAAGAAAAATGAAGCTGTTATAAGACCCAGGTCCTATCACACAATGCAACGCAAGCCGGGGGATAGGGTTTTCCCTTATAACAGCCAAAGAATGCTTGATACGTTTAAAACAGATCATTTGATACTATAATAAGTGTACAGTGTATATAACAACTTCAAATCATAAGTATCAATCATAGGCGGCATGGGTACCATATATCATGTCACCATATATAGGTTTACAAATAAAACCGCACAGTCACGTATTTGGGAATTGGATTTCCATCTATGAACCGAGGCAAAAGATAGTCCTCAACCGATTCGTGACTCTCTAGCCCGAGCCACAGGATCAGAACGCATTAACCCTTTAGATCGTCTGGGCCGGTCCACCGATGTGGATTATTATGCCGGAACACTACGTTTCCCCGCCCTTTGGGGCGTAAATGAGCCAACTAAATGACTCCATCGGTTCGAGAACGACCGATCAATCCGAGGCGCCTCGCAACAGCAACAACCACATAAGTCAAACTCGTCAGGGCGTGTAAAACCACTGACGCCACTTCTAACTAGAAAGAAACGCAAGTCCTCCCTGATGTCCTCTCCCGTTTTTGGTTCATACCGGGTGTGAAACTCGCGAAGCAAACGTTACACAAAGCTACGCCACAAAGGCCTTGCTTTGATCATCACCACAAGACTTTGCTTTTCAACAGAAGCCTCGATCAATTGCCACTTAGGCATGCCACACAGGCAATTCACTCCATGCGTTTGATATCCATCGATATATAACCCCTGAGCTCGTACGTCTCAGAGAGGGGCGTTAAGCAAGAGAATAAATTCTCCACCGCCAAACAGATATATATTTAATAGAGATCAATCACACAGACTAAAATCCAATGTCAGACACACAGTCCATTTACAAGTCCGTTCTGGGTCTGAACGAAACCGGAGGCACCTAGTACCTCGCATATCCATCGATCTCCAAGTACGTCTGGACGATCACCAACTGTTTCCATCTTCTTGGGTGTACAGCCCAATCAAGATCATCAGTTATCACCCAAACGACGTGAAGACTTCCGGTCTTCGACCATCGTCTTCATCTTCGACTTATCGTCGTATCAGTTATCCAGAATGGGATAAACCCGGTCTTTCCGAATAACTCGCGTATATTTAAATAAGTGTTACACAAACACAACATACGCCTCATTCCAATTCATTAGTCACTAACCGTAAATTAACCAAGAGAATAATTCCCCAAATATTAACCCCGAAGGCCGAAACCAACATCAGATCAATATCCAGACAACCATTCTGCTTGGCTAACCGACCGTTAGTTTCTAAATTTCACATTCATAGGGAAATGTTCCCATTAATTTTATCCAAGATAAATTCTTTGAATTTATTCTTTATTCTATTTTTGAATCTCAATTCAAACTAGTCGGGATTAGCGAACCTTACCGAAGTAATCATTTATTTTAATTTTCCCATCCCAACCTATTTATCCCATGAAGTAAAACTGGTAATACTTCATATCTAACACCACAGTGTTATCGGTAAATTCAATTACCATTTCACGTTCAAATCTAATTAAAGATTTAACTATCGCCTGGAGCAAAACTGGTGATACTCCATTTTCGATCACTTCAATCTAATTAAAGATTCATTAAAACTCCACTTAGTTTTAATCTTCGACTGGGTTAAAGAATCAGTGTTATTTAAAACACGGTTCACGATAAACCCAAAATCACATTCATTAATTATCGGGTTAAAGAACGAGTGTTATTTAAAAACACTGTTCACGATAAACCCAAGAATCAATATCAATTCAATATTATTGAATTGGTACACTTCATTAAATCTAAATCAAAAGATTTAATCTTTCCTCAACTGGGTTCAAGAACAGTGTTAGTGAAGACACCATTCACGACAAACCCAAATCACATTCGATATTCAATACAAGGCTCTGAATAGAAAATATATCAGCTTATATTCAATATCGAATTCTACGACTAACAGATGTCGTATTGGAAATAACGATATATATATATCTTTCAAATTTCCGTAACAACACCTGTATAATCACGAATTCCACCATCGAAATATTCCGAAGACAATTTCGATTCAAATCCACTCCAATGCAATCATTGGATATTCTGGTTATTTTTAAAACCCTTTCCAAATTCAATTTATTTATTTAAAAAAATAAATAGAATTATAATTCTAGTTCAAAACTAGTTCATTTCGATAAAAATCTATTTTTATCTTTTCAAATATGGAGTTTTTCATCCCAAATCTTCAAAAATCATTTCTTATGATTCTACACAAATTATTACTATTTTTAATAATTTTATCAAGGCCCGTACAGTCGATTTCCTTCAACGGCCATCGAACTGCACTTACAGCGACCTTTTTCAAATTTGATTTGGACATAATTCCAAATCCAACCGTTAGATTTCTAATTTCTAATATTCGTTAGAAAGCTCTTTTCGATACGAACCCAACGGTTCCGGTTTTAGGAGAATCCGACGGTCGGATCTCCCGCAATGTCCGTTTGAAATAAATGGTCGAAATTCACGAACTGCCGCGGCGCGGCGCGTTCTATTCAGGCCATTATATATAATATATATATATATTATATATTTCGTCGATTCCTATTTAAAGCGAATTATATAAATAGTTTTAAATTCGTTTCAAAAGCAATTTCAACTTCCTTTTCAATTCAAATCAAAATTGAATTCTTCTTAATAAATTCGTTTTAAAATTCATTTCTATTCAATTCAAATTTCAATTCAATTTGAATTCATTTCAATTCGCTTTCAATTCCATTTGAATTCGTTTTCAATTCAATCCATTTCGAAATCATTTTCAATTCAATTCATTTCGAAATCGTTTTCAATTCAATTCATTTCGAAATCGTTATCAATTCAATTCATTTTCGAAATCGTTATATATTCAATTCATTTCGAAATCGTTATATATCGATATAAATATCGTTCACGTCAAAATGGCGTCAAACTAATCAACACGGCTTCATAAATTTCTATTTTCAAATATTCTATTTCAAATATTTCTTTTTCAAAATAGTTGTTATTATCAAAAATATTTCGTTCAACACATGACCAATCTCCATGAATGAGTACTGTCAACACATGAACTTTTATTTTATATCGATAAAGGTGCAAATTTTATTACTAAAATATTCCGTTCAACACATGACCAATCTCAATGAATGAGTACTGTCAACACATGAACTTTTATTTTATAATATTCTTTATTTTTCAAATTGGAATGAGGCACAATCAATTACCATATAAAGTTAATTATATGGATTTTCATACAACACATGTATATAATAGCATTGAAAAATAATCAACCATCAACCAAAGTGCACTACACTGTATAAGCATCAAATATAGATATCTAACGCTTATAACAGCCTGTCAATCAATCGATCGACATCTTTAATCAATCAGGATGAGTGAACTGCATATTTCATCCTAACACCCGTGTGGGGTTTCAAACAATCAAACACAGATTTTATTTGTGCAGTTGGGCAATGTGTGAAATTTATCGGCCCAATCAATATCAGTCAAATCAGTGTATATACAAACAAATCGGCCGATTTGTTTATAACTATTCATTTATTCACATTCACGTTAAAAATTATATTTTTTTTTTAACGATACAACATTTTATTTCAACCTATGAATTTCTATTCAATTCATTTACACAATAAAATGATATTTTTATTTTCTAACATATTTTAGAAAATTTCGGCGGCATAACGGCACGATACTAGAAACGGGACGAGGCCTAGCCTTATCCCCGGTCTAGTGAAGGCCCACGCCATTCACACATCAATCAAATCAATTCGTTATGCAAACCACAAAATTTGGAGTAAGAGTCTAACCTAGCCTTACTCCTTCGCCTTATAACGGCGCACGTCTAATCCTAATCAATTTATCGATTCGATTTTTCACACCACAAACCACATTCAAACCAATATCGCAATCAATCACCAAACAGTCAAACAAACAAGTCCATGGTCTGTGGACGATTGTGTCGGGTGCTACTAAACACCGTCTGCATCCTAGTATATATATATAACTAGAAAATAAATTGAAAGGTGAGAAATTCTCACCGATAGCTATCCTAGCTCCACGGCACTTCATTGATAAGAAATCTTCATTGTTTTCGCATCTTCGTCAGCTTCGTTGCCCGTAGCCACTATATATATAAAAATCGAATTTTTACTTCGTTATTCACTATATAAAAATCGAATTTTTATTATACTATTCAATATATAAAAATCAAACTTTTACTTTTAAAAATCTAATCTTTATTTTAAAAATCTAATCTTTATTTTATAACGCCTAAAGATTATACTTTTATACATAAGAAAAATCCCATTTTCCTTTACATAAAAAATCATATTTTTCTTTCGAAGTTCTACATATAAAAATCATATTTTTATTTCGAAGTTCTACAAATGAAAATCATATTTTTATTTCGAAGTTCTACATATAAAAATCATATTTTTATTTCGAAGTTCTACATATAAAAATCATATTTTTATTGAATAAAAATCTCGTCTTTATAGAAATAACAATCTAATCTTTTCTAAATCAAAAATCTAATTTTTTCCTAAATCAAAACTACGATCTTTTTCTAAACAAAAATATGAACTTTTTCTTAGATAAAAATCCTATCTTTATTCTCTAATCATTTTAAAAAAAAGTCAAATCTTTTATATCTCAAAAATCACATCTTTTATAACTCAAAATAAAATCAGTTTTTAAATTATGTTAAAATCAGTTTTTAAAGTATGACAAAATCAGTTTTTAAATTATGTTAAAATCAGTTTTATACTAAAATAAAATTCAGTTTTATACTAAAATGAAATTCAGTTTTATACTAAAAGGAAATGAAGAAACTAAAATAAAATAAATAAATAAGAATTACCTTATTTTTGAATGGGGGGGGGGGGGATTCGTCGAGGTTTGCAGATCGGAGGGGGGGGGGGTCGGCTTCGTCGAGGGGGGGGGGGTCTAGAAGTGGGCGGCGCCACCTGGTGGCAACGGAGGAGGACGCTCCGTCGAGGGGGGGGCTGCGCTGTTCTTGAACGGGGTGCTCGATTCGAAGGCGAGACAGAAGGAGAGGGCGGAGGAGACTGGCGAACTGGAGGGGGTCATCGCCGGCGGTGGGAGGCTGACGAGGAGGAGCGCGCGATTTTCTTCTTCTTTTTTTTTTTTTGTTTTAGATCTGAACGGAAATAATTTAGAACGGGGGGGCCAGATGAGCTATAGAGGGGAGAGAAATATTTTTTTTTATTATTAATTAATTAATTTATTTTATCCTAAAGAGTTGACTTTCACATACGACCTCGAAACGAGGCCCACCGCCTGTCGTCCATAGCGTTTTACCCCCATTCCGAACACAATGGGATATGTATCGCAAGCTGATTTGATTGTTACAATCAGTTTCCGTTAAATTTACATTTAAATCACTATATTGAATTTTAAACGTACATTTCAAATTACTGGGGTCACATACTAACTAGAAAAATTCCACAAAAATATTTCCTAGCTTCGTATTGACGATGCGGTCCTAACAAAACTAGTTTCGTCGAATTCTGAGACCGTTAGAAAAATGGCCAATTTCCAGTCGATTAAAATCAACTGAAACTGGTCAAACGCGTTTTCCTTTGCCACGCTCACATCTTGATTCGAAAAATTATGAAATTTGAAACCTAGCAATAACTTAACATCACGGACCCAACAAAACTGGTTTCGTCGAAATCCGAGGTCGTTTGCAAAATTGCTATTTTTAAGGGCCTTATATATATAAAAATATATATAAATTCCACAGCGACTATTTCTAATTTTAAACTGGACATATCTTATCATTTCTAAAATGAAATCTCAGTTTGTTAACTTCGTTACAAAGATATAGTTATACAGATTCAAATATTTCTTGTTTCGTTCAATTCTGACTTATATTGAATTCTGTATATTCATTTGAAATTAGAAATCGAATTTTCGAACTACCGCGCCATTTTCAATTCCTTTTATAATTATATATAATTATTATATATTCTAACGACGACGCGTATAATATATACGATCGAATTCTATTCAAAATAAATTTTTCGACGATATTATTTAAAATAATTCATTTTGAATATACAAAATTCGCTAAAATTGCCAAAATAAAAATTTCAAACTGGCTCGCATTTTACGGGTTGTTACAATCTCCCCCACTTAAAACTTTTCGTCCCCGAAAAGGAACAAAGTCGAAAGTGGTTTGATCATTCAACTCTATGTTCGATCTGGCTTCCATTCTCTAACTTTTCAGTTTCTGAGAATTTTCAAAATTTCAAAAATTTGGCTAACACCCTAAAATTTCGAAAAATTTCGCCATAACCTCCCCTGCACCGGGAGCATCGGGGAATTTCAAATAGCTTCCCCGGTCCTTCAGATCTCAAAAAGAAAAAGAAAAAGCCAAGCGGCTAGCCAATAGGCTCATAAAATCATCATCACCCAAACAAACAGTAAATTATGTAGTAAACATGTACCTATTTGTCGGGCAAACAAATTTTATTCTCTGCTCTAGCCTCCTTGCTATGACCTGTTCAATGATAAATATGTATATGCAAGCAAACACAACCAATTTTCAATATAATCCAATATTTGGTTCCGTTAGGCTAAATGGCTAAAAATTAGCAAACAAATAAACAAACAACACAAACATCAATCAATTAGTTGATTTAGAGTTTCAAATTCATAATTTTGATACATAGTCAAAAATCAGATTTTTGATGCCAAATCACAACAATAGGCCCTATCTAATTTTGGTTCTCACACCAGTCAATAGGAAATATATAGAAAATCACACCTTCGAAACACGAACATAAATACTGATGATGTCATGACAATTATCAGTACCATCTTCGGGCGACTAGAGTGTGATGCTATATCTACCCAATATATTAAAATTTCGAATACACGCGGATCAGACGTATACGCAAAATCTATATATACTGGATTGTCCACATCAATATAAATAGATAATCAAATACGAATAATTGATTTAAATCTTCAAAACAAAATTGTTTCATTTTAAAAAATATACTCTTCACACTCGTTCTAGGATACTACTGATCCTATCTCTAACGAGTCATTCCCATTGGATATTACTAACCCAATATCTGATGAATTCTTTCGTATGGTTCTAATGTGTCTTGTTCTCTGAGCTTTGTAAACCAAAGCTCTGATACCAACTGTGAAAACCCGTAACTTCCCCGTAAAGGAAAGTGTCGGATAGTTTGAGAACAAGCCACAACAGAACGCATACAGAAGAACATTTCATTGTGTATTACAACAATGCATCAGATTTCAAGAATATACAGAGTATAAAAGAATATTACACAGAAATATCAGAGATTTAAATTACATTTAAATACAGCGCAGCGGAAAATAATAAAATACACAACTAGAAGGAGATATACGGATACAAAGCTTTCCGGATATCGTTCCAGCTGTAAACCAGGATCCTGTGAATATAAATCTGCAAAACCGAAACTACTAGCTGCCCGTGTCAAAATAAGGGCACCCAGAGTTTAGGTTAAAACAATAAACTCCAGGTCAGTCATGTGACTGGTGTGAGAACTAAAACAGTTAATCTTTATTTTAAAAGTTAGGTAAATCAAGGGACCACGCCGTATAACACGGAACGGGTTTCCTCCCAAGAATACCAGTGCATAAAACAAACAGCGCAATGCTAAATAAAGAAAAATGAAGCTGTTATAAGACCCAGGTCCTATCACACAATGCAACGCAAGCCGGGGGATAGGGTTTTCCCTTATAACAGCCAAAGAATGCTTGATACGTTTAAAACAGATCATTTGATACTATAATAAGTGTACAGTGTATATAACAACTTCAAATCATAAGTATCAATCATAGGCGGCATGGGTACCATATATCATGTCACCATATATAGGTTTACAAATAAAACCGCACAGTCACGTATTTGGGAATTGGATTTCCATCTATGAACCGAGGCAAAAGATAGTCCTCAACCGATTCGTGACTCTCTAGCCCGAGCCACAGGATCAGAACGCATCAACCCTTTAGATCGTCAGGGCCGGTCCACCGATGTGGATTATTATGCCTGAACACTACGTTTCCCCGCCCTTTGGGGCGTAAATGAGCCAACTAAATGACTCCATCGGTTCGAGAACGACCGATCAATCCGAGGCGCCTCGCAACAGCAACAACCACATAAGTCAAACTCGTCAGGGCGTGTAAAACCACTGACGCCACTTCTAACTAGAAAGAAACGCAAGTCCTCCCTGATGTCCTCTCCCGTTTTTGGTTCATACCGGGTGTGAAACTCGCGAAGCAAACGTTACACAAAGCTACACCACAAAGGCCTTGCTTTGATCATCACCACAAGACTTTGCTTTTCAACAGAAGCCTCGATCAATTGCCACTTAGGCATGCCACACAGGCAATTCACTCCATGCGTTTGATATCCATCGATATATAACCCCTGAGCTCGTACGTCTCAGAGAGGGGCGTTAAGCAAGAGAATAAATTCTCCGCCGCCAAACAGATATATATTTAATAGAGATCAATCACACAGACTAAAATCCAATGTCAGACACACAGTCCATTTACAAGTCCGTTCTGGGTCTGAACGAAACCGGAGGCACCTAGTACCTCGCATATCCATCGATCTCCAAGTACGTCTGGACGATCACCAACTGTTTCCATCTTCTTGGGTGTACAGCCCAATCAAGATCATCAGTTATCACCCAAACGACGTGAAGGCTTCCGGTCTTCGACCATCGTCTTCATCTTCGACTTATCGTCGTATCAGTTATCCAGAATGGGATAAACCCGGTCTTTCCGAATAACTCGCGTATATTTAAATAAGTGTTACACAAACACAACATACGCCTCATTCCAATTCATTAGTCACTAACCGTAAATTAACCAAGAGAATAATTCCCCAAATATTAACCCCGAAGGCCGAAACCAACATCAGATCAATATCCAGACAACCATTCTGCTTGGCTAACCGACCGTTAGTTTCTAAATTTCACATTCATAGGGAAATGTTCCCATTAATTTTATCCAAGATAAATTCTTTGAATTTATTCTTTATTCTATTTTTGAATCTCAATTCAAACTAGTCGGGATTAGCGAACCTTACCGAAGTAATCATTTATTTTAATTTTCCCATCCCAACCTATTTATCCCATGAAGTAAAACTGGTAATACTTCATATCTAACACCACAGTGTTATCGGTAAATTCAATTACCATTTCACGTTCAAATCTAATTAAAGATTTAACTATCGCCTGGAGCAAAACTGGTGATACTCCATTTTCGATCACTTCAATCTAATTAAAGATTCATTAAAACTCCACTTAGTTTTAATCTTCGACTGGGTTAAAGAATCAGTGTTATTTAAAACACGGTTCACGATAAACCCAAAATCACATTCATTAATTATCGGGTTAAAGAACGAGTGTTATTTAAAAACACTGTTCACGATAAACCCAAGAATCAATATCAATTCAATATTATTGAATTGGTACACTTCATTAAATCTAAATAAAAAGATTTAATCTTTCCTCAACTGGGTTCAAGAACAGTGTTAGTGAAGACACCATTCACGACAAACCCAAATCACATTCGATATTCAATACAAGGCTCTGAATAGAAAATATATCAGCTTATATTCAATATCGAATTCTACGACTAACAGATGTCGTATTGGAAATAACGATATATATATATATCTTTCAAATTTCCGTAACAACACCTGTATAATCACGAATTCCACCATCGAAATATTCCGAAGACAATTTCGATTCAAATCCACTCCAATGCAATCATTGGATATTCTGGTTATTTTTAAAACCCTTTCCAAATTCAATTTATTTATTTAAAAAAATAAATAGAATTATAATTCTAGTTCAAAACTAGTTCATTTCGATAAAAATCTATTTTTATCTTTTCAAATATGGAGTTTTTCATCCCAAATCTTCACAAATCATTTCTTATGATTTTACACAAATTATTACTATTTTTAATAATTTTATCAAGGCCCGTACAGTCGATTTCCTTCAACGGCCATCGAACTGCACTTACAGCGACCTTTTTCAAATTTGATTTGGACATAATTCCAAATCCAACCGTTAGATTTCTAATTTCTAATATTCGTTAGAAAGCTCTTTTCGATACGAACCCAACGGTTCCGGTTTTAGGAGAATCCGACGGTCGGATCTCCCGCAATGTCCGTTTGAAATAAATGGTCGAAATTCACGAACTGCCGCGGCGCGGCGCGTTCTATTCAGGCCATTATATATAATATATATATATTATATATATTTCGTCGATTCCTATTTAAAGCGAATTATATAAATAGTTTTAAATTCGTTTCAAAAGCAATTTCAACTTCCTTTTCAATTCAAATCAAAATTGAATTCTTCTTAATAAATTCGTTTTAAAATTCATTTCTATTCAATTCAAATTTCAATTCAATTTGAATTCATTTCAATTCGCTTTCAATTCCATTTGAATTCGTTTTCAATTCAATCCATTTCGAAATCGTTTTCAATTCAATACATTTCGAAATCGTTTTCAATTCAATTCATTTTGAAATCGTTATCAATTCAATTCATTTTCGAAATCGTTATATATTCAATTCATTTCGAAATCGTTATATATCGATATAAATATCGTTCACGTCAAAATGGCGTCAAACTAATCAACACGGCTTCATAAATTTCTATTTTCAAATATTCTATTTCAAATATTTCTTTTTCAAAATAGTTGTTATTATCAAAAATATTTCGTTCAACACATGACCAATCTCCATGAATGAGTACTGTCAACACATGAACTTTTATTTTATATCGATAAAGGTGCAAATTTTATTACTAAAATATTCCGTTCAACACATGACCAATCTCAATGAATGAGTACTGTCAACACATGAACTTTTATTTTATAATATTCTTTATTTTTCAAATTGGAATGAGGCACAATCAATTACCATATAAAGTTAATTATATGGATTTTCATACAACACATGTATATAATAGCATTGAAAAATAATCAACCATCAACCAAAGTGCACTACACTGTATAAGCATCAAATATAGATATCTAATGCTTATAACAGCCTGTCAATCAATCGATCGACATCTTTAATCAATCAGGATGAGTGAACTGCATATTTCATCCTAACACCCGTGTGGGGTTTCAAACAATCAAACACAGATTTTATTTGTGCAGTTGGGCAATGTGTGAAATTTATCGACCCAATCAATATCAGTCAAATCAGTGTATATACAAACAAATCGGCCGATTTGTTTATAACTATTCATTTATTCACATTTACGTTAAAAATTATATTTTGTTTTTAACGATACAACATTTTATTTCAACCTATGAATTTCTATTCAATTCATTTACACAATAAAATGATATTTTTATTTTCTAACATATTTTAGAAAATTTCGGCGGCATAACGGCACGATACTAGAAACGGGACGAGGCCTAGCCTTATCCCCGGTCTAGTGAAGGCCCACGCCATTCACACATCAATCAAATCAATTCGTTATGCAAACCACAAAATTTGGAGTAAGAGTCTAACCTAGCCTTACTCCTTCGCCTTATAACGGCGCACGTCTAATCCTAATCAATTTATCGATTCGATTTTTCACACCACAAACCACATTCAAACCAATATCGCAATCAATCACCAAACAGTCAAACAAACAAGTCCATGGTCTGTGGACGATTGTGTCGGGTGCTACTAAACACCGTCTGCATCCTAGTATATATATATAACTAGAAAATAAATTGAAAGGTGAGAAATTCTCACCGATAGCTATCCTAGCTCCACGGCACTTCATTGATAAGAAATCTTCATTGTTTTCGCATCTTCGTCAGCTTCGTTGCCCGTAGCCACTATATATATAAAAATCGAATTTTTACTTTGTTATTCACTATATAAAAATCGAATTTTTATTATACTATTCAATATATAAAAATCAAACTTTTACTTTTAAAAATCTAATCTTTATTTTAAAAATCTAATCTTTATTTTATAACGCCTAAAGATTATACTTTTATACATAAGAAAAATCCCATTTTCCTTTACATAAAAAATCATATTTTTCTTTCGAAGTTCTACATATAAAAATCATATTTTTATTTCGAAGTTCTACAAATGAAAATCATATTTTTATTTCGAAGTTCTACATATAAAAATCATATTTTTATTTCGAAGTTCTACATATAAAAATCATATTTTTATTGAATAAAAATCTCGTCTTTATAGAAATAACAATCTAATCTTTTCTAAATCAAAAATCTAATTTTTTCCTAAATCAAAACTACGATCTTTTTCTAAACAAAAATATGAACTTTTTCTTAGATAAAAATCCTATCTTTATTCTCTAATCATTTTAAAAAAAAGTCAAATCTTTTATATCTCAAAAATCACATCTTTTATAACTCAAAATAAAATCAGTTTTTAAATTATGTTAAAATCAGTTTTTAAAGTATGACAAAATCAGTTTTTAAATTATGTTAAAATCAGTTTTATACTAAAATAAAATTCAGTTTTATACTAAAATGAAATTCAGTTTTATACTAAAAGGAAATGAAGAAACTAAAATAAAATAAATAAATAAATAAGAATTACCTTATTTTTGAATGGGGGGGGGGGGGGATTCGTCGAGGTTTGCAGATCGGAGGGGGGGGGTCGGCTTCGTCGAGGGGGGGGGGTCTAGAAGTGGGCGGCGCCACCTGGTGGCAACGGAGGAGGACGCTCCGTCGAGGGGGGGGCTGCGCTGTTCTTGAACGGGGTGCTCGATTCAAAGGCGAGACAGAAGGAGAGGGCGGAGGGGACTGGCGAACTGGAGGGGGTCATCGCCGGTGGTGGGAGGCTGACGAGGAGGAGCGCGCGATTTTTTTTTTTTTTTTTTTGTTTTAGATCTGAACGGAAATAATTTAGAACGGGGGGGCCAGATGAGCTATAGAGGGGAGAGAAATATTTTTTTTATTATTAATTAATTAATTTATTTTATCCTAAAGAGTTGACTTTCACATACGACCTCGAAACGAGGCCCACCGCCTGTCGTCCATAGCGTTTTACCCCCATTCTGAACACAATGGGATATGTATCGCAAGCTGATTTGATTGTTACAATCAGTTTCCGTTAAATTTACATTTAAATCACTATATTGAATTTTAAACGTACATTTCAAATTACTGGGGTCACATACTAACTAGAAAAATTCCATAAAAATATTTCCTAGCTTCGTATTGACGATGCGGTCCTAACAAAACTAGTTTCGTCGAATTCTGAGACCGTTAGAAAAATGGCCAATTTCCAGTCGATTAAAATCAACTGAAACTGGTTAAACGCGTTTTCCTTTGCCACGCTCACATCTTGATTCGAAAAATTATGAAATTTGAAACCTAGCAATAACTTAACATCACGGACCCAACAAAACTGGTTTCGTCGAAATCCGAGGTCGTTTGCAAAATTGCTATTTTTAAGGGCCTTATATATATAAAAATATATATAAATTCCACAGCGACTATTTCTAATTTTAAACTGGACATATCTTATCATTTCTAAAATGAAATCTCAGTTTGTTAACTTCGTTACAAAGATATAGTTATACAGATTCAAATATTTCTTATTTCGTTCAATTCTGACTTATATTGAATTCTGTATATTCATTTGAAATTAGAAATCGAATTTTCGAACTACCGCGCCATTTTCAATTCCTTTTATAATTATATATAATTATTATATATTCTAACGACGACGCGTATAATATATACGATCGAATTCTATTCAAAATAAATTTTTCGACGATATTATTTAAAATAATTCATTTTGAATATACAAAATTCGCTAAAATTGCCAAAATAAAAATTTCAAACTGGCTCGCATTTTACGGGTTGTTACATCCAATCTCTGATGAATTCTTTTGTTTGGTTCTAACGTGTCTTGTTCTCGAGGTCTGTAAACCACAACTCTGATATCAAAATGAGACGACCCGAACCACCCGTAAAGGAAAGCCCAGATTGTTTGAGAACAACACACATCGAAACACAAACTGTAACACCCCGTAATTTTAAAACATTAAAATTAACAAATTTAAGAACACTTAATTTTTAGAAGAAGAATTAAGGGAAACGAGTTACTCCATTGCATTCGTCTCAGAATTCTGCTTGGGATAGAGTCTGAGTTTGCATGGATCGGACTCCGTAAGAAGAAGTTATGGAGGTTAGATGATTTCAAGCTTAAGTAGAAATTAAATCAAATAATAATTAAAAATCAGAAAACAGTTTTGAAATTCAAAATTCTAAAAAGCAGCTGAGCGGGAAATTTCCCGCTTGGGGGTGCCGACATAGGTGTCGACCCCCCTATAGGGGTGTCGACATAGGTGACAACCACACTGTAGGGGTCGACACCTTCTGACTGTTCTGGACAGTTATGATTTTTTGAGTCGTATTCAGATTGGCCTGATGACGCATTTTCTTGGACTGGATGGTTTGGATGGATCCTAGGTTGATCTAAAGGCTCAAATTAATTATATACTTCTATATAATCACATCAAACCTAAACCCTAAACCTCATAACCCTATTCTATGAAGTCGTCATGCTGTCCATCTCTAAGCTAGCCTAGCCTCCATCTTCTCCAAACTAGAAATCAAATTCAAGTTTAAAGATAAAGATCAAAGCCTACATCAACGGACTAACTTATCAACTTCATAAATCAGATTCCAGATCTTCTCTTCTTTCTTAATCTCTGTGATTTCATGTAGCTTTCACAAGATAATTAAACTAAAGTAATTATGATAAGTTGTAAATTGTGGTCATATGATTATGCCTATAATGGATCTTATCAAATTTGCAAGTTGTCATCTTTTTTATTCATAGCCTATGCTTTTCTGATCAATTCTATCAGTTCATGCCTGTTTGTGCTCGTACATTTATGCCTATTTTAATACCATGATTCTCTTCCCTCTTCCTTTTTCCTTTTTCTTTTTATGAGTTAGGCTAACTTCAAGCCTAACATATTATGTGAAAGTCGCGCACGAACAATGCTTGAATGATGGGAAAAGGTTTGGGAAATGTTGAATAACATGTGATTTGTAAAAAGGCATAAATTGATGATGGCTATGGTTTGGGAAAAATTGTATATAATAAGCAAACATGAAACTTGACGTAAATGGGTTTGGGTGTAAACTTGTGATAATTTGGTAAGTTCAGTTATTTCTCAGATTTGGATCATGTAATAGGAATCATGACTTGTAATGAATCGAATCTAGCTATACCTAATTGTAAGATAATCAATTATGATTCATGTTTATCCTTTTGTCAAATCTGAATTACCTATGCCTATGAGACTGTTGTGATCGAAACAATGGAACTTATCATGTTATACACCAAATTGGTGATTCTTTTATGTTCAATTCTATCGAATCTTTATGTCTATAATGTAACTTGCTCAGTTTAGCCATACTTATTGTTAATGTACAACATGCCTATTGGAAACATGATTCTTGAGTTGGGTACACCTTTACATGCCTATTTTGTCAATTCTTGTGTTTCTCCTCTGTCCCTCTTCGTTTTATTTTTGGACCTTGTTGTACGTGCGATTGAAACGCGGGGAATTGGGTATAACTTAATTAAGTAATTTTGGGCATAACAAGTAAATGTGGCATAACTTGAATTGACCACACTTATGGATAATTTACATATAAATTTAAACTTGGGCAGTAAATATGTAAATTGGCTAAAAGATGAACGCCTAAGACATGAGGTTAGACTTGGTTTGCGGTATAAGAGTGCCCGGAACCGCCCGGCATATCAACGGCAGTCTAGTATGAGAGGTCAAAGGCATAAATTAGATGCTTAGACACGAGGTTAAGTCTGGCTTGTGGTGGAAGTCTACCCGGAACCGCCTGGCATATCCAATGGCCACAAGTGATTGACTTAATGTGAGAGGTCTGTGCATTAATAACTAATTAATGCTGAATATGATACCTAAACGAGTTAGGTGGGTAGGGCTAAGTTAACATGGGTAAGAAGACAACTTAACCAATATTACATGAACAAAGCGGATAGGGTTAAGGCAAGCTTACCAATAATACATATGGAAAGTGGAAGGGTTAAGTAAATCTTGGGTAGGTGGGTAATATTAATATATATAGGCCCACAAACTTAACCGTTAAATAAACATGCGTGAATCAATGGAAAGGTTAAGTAACATATGAATAGGCGACACTTAACTAATACAACATGTTAAAAAAAAATAGATGGATGGGGTTAGGTTAAATTGAGAACACTTAACCATTATAACATGTTGATTAGGAAACCCTAGTAACGGGGACCCATTTCAGCAGTAACCCACATAGTTGTATCACGGTACCCTAAACTAGGCAGGGTAGGGCACGATTACTGGGCTGATTATAAGCGGTTAAAATAGCGGTGGGTGGTGCGTCAGTGTAGGTTCTGATGGAGTACTGGTGTGCACGTGCTCTGGAGTGGAAAAAGAAGGCACTGCATTAGTAGTTATACACTATGCATCTTTAATTGTGTCGGGTTGCCATTATAGGGATTGATACACCCCATGGTGGGACCAGCACAGGTATCTAAAAACAAGCGGGGTCGACTGACATAAGTAATAAATACATGCGAGTTAAGGAGCCGATCGATTAAGCAATAAGTGGGTAGTGTGGGGACATCTAGTATTTACTAAGGGCACTAGGCTGTCAAGGATTGTATGGGGTGCATACCTCTTATTAGATGTTACGCCAGAGACTACCAATTACAAGATTGGGATCAATTTTCAGTATGAAACTAGTGAAGGTGTGATATATTTAGCATTGGTGCAGTGTAGTAATTACCCTATAGTGATTAGAAGCGCAATCAACGTTTATATTATTCATCTTGCCTACCTATCATGCATGCTTATGTACAGTCATTTCTTACTTTCCAATTTATGTTCTTATCCTGTTACTTTAATGATTATATTGTTAAAGTTACTAGACTCACCAGACTAATGTCTGACCTAGTTTGTTTCACCTCTTTTCTTCCGTTCCCCCCAAGGTTCTTGGGGAGGAAATACTCAAGCTTAGTTCAAATGTCTCTTTCTTCCAGCTTGAAGTTGAAAGATGTATTCCTTGGCTTTGATTCTACCTATGGCATTTTCTTTTGGGGGTTATGGCTTTAAAATTATGTATTCTGAGGGCTTTTGTACAAGACTGATATTATGTACTTGGTTTTGTTGTTTTGAAGATATAACCAAACCTATTTTTGTTTCCGCTGCAATAAAATTATAAATATTTCAAGTACTACTTTATCCGTCTTGTAATATTCTGTTCTGTTTACTTATAACGCTCCACGAAACTTAATGCATTCCCTTTGTGAGTGACATTAACGGACGTGGGGTGTTACACAAATAGAAGAACATTTTCATTGCTTATTACAACAATTTACATCAGAATACAAGAATATACAGAGTATGAATAAATATTATACAGCAGAAAAATATCAGAGATTTACAAATTACAATGCAAAGGAAAATAATATAAAACAAATCTGAAAGGAATATACGGATACAGAGCTTTCTGAATATCATTCCAGCTGTAAACCAGGATCCTATGAATATAAATCTGCAAAACCAAAACTACTAGCTGTCCGTATGGAAAATAGGGGCACCAAGAGTTTAGGTTAAAACAATAAACTCCAGGTCAGTCATGTGACTGGTGTGAGAACTAAAACTGTTATTATCCTAGTTTTAAAGTAATATAAATCAAGGGACCACGCCGTATAACATGGAATGGGTTTCCTCCCAAGAATACCAGTGCATAAAAACAACAACGCAATGCTAAATAAAGAAAAATGAAGCTATTATAAGACTCAAGTCCTATCACACAATGCAATGCAAGCCGGAGGATAGAGTTTTTACCTTATAATAGCCAAAAATGCTTGGTACATGAAATTTCATATTTTATTATTACTATAAGTGTATAGTGTCAAAACAATTTCAAATATAAATGTATCAGTCATAGATGGCATGATTTCCCCATCACGCTATGTTGCCATACTAGGCTCTACAATTAAAACCGAAATGTCATGTATTGGAAGTTGGATTTCTATCTATGAACCAAGGCAAGGGATCGTCCTGAGATGCTCTAGCCCGTGTCTCAGGCATGCGCGCAGGCAAGCCTTGGATCGTCAGGGCCGATCCACACAGAGTGTATTAAAATGACTGAACAATGTGTTTCCCCGCCCTATGGGGCATAAATCTGGTCTTATAAAGACCATACCATCCATCGGCCCCGTAGTGCCTATATAACCGCGGCGCCTCGCTATCCATCATCCATATAAGTAAAACACCTGAGTGTGCAAAACCAAGCACCACTCCTAGCTAGAAGGAAACGCATGCCCTCCCTGAGGTCCTCTCCCGTTTCTGGTTCACACCGGGGTGTGAGGCTCGCGAATTACTGCTACACTAAGCTATGCTATATTAAAGTCGTGCTTTGATCATTAACCATAAGACTCTGCTTTTCAACATAAGCCTTGATCATTTGCATCTCAGCATGCCACACAGGCAATTCACGCTATGAAACTGACGTTTATCAATCACATATAATGAAATCCGATGTCAGACACATAGTCCATTTACAATTTCATTCTGGGTCGGAACTAAACCGGAGGTACCTTATTCCTCGTCCAGTATATCCAATATAGGAGAGAGGCTCTCGCATATCTGGTCGATCTCCAAGTACACCTGGAATGATCACCACTTATTATCTTGTCTTGGGTGTGTAGCCCAATCAAGACATAAGTAATCATCCAAATGAGGTGAAGACCTCCGGTCTTCAACCACTGTCTTCATCGTTAACTCGTCGTCGATTCAGTTATTCAAAATGGGATAAACCCGGTCTTTCCGAATAACTCGCGTATATGATAAACAAGTGCTATAAAAACATAACATACGCCTCATTCCAATTCTGAATATTCTTTTATTTAAATATTCATATCTCTTGGGAAAGGTTCCCATTAATTTTATCAAAGATAAATTCTTTAAATTTATTCTTTAATCTTCCTATGGAAAACAATCCATACCAAATTATGGTTTATCCAAACTAGTCGGGATTAGCGAACCTTACCGAAGTAATCATTGGTATTAATTTCCCAATCCCAACCTATTCATCCCATGAAGTAAAACTGGTAATACTTATGGTGTTATTGGTAAAATTAATTACCATTTCACGTTCAAATCTAATTAAAGATTTAACTATCGCTTGGAGTAAAACTGGTGATACTCCATTCTCGATCATTTCCTGAATTTGATAATTTAAATTATCACATCCATATTTCAATCTAATTAAAGATTCATTAATATTCTAATTCAGTTTTAATCTTCCCAAAAATCAATATTAATGAATATTCAAATCTATGAAATAAATCCTTTCTTTAACTGGGTCAAAGAACCAATATCATTTAAAACACGGTTCACGATAAATCCAAAATCACATTCCATTAGTCTCTAACCATAAATTAGTAAGAGAACAATCCCCTAAGTATTAATCCCAAAGGCCGAAACCAACATCAGATCAATACCCAGGAAACCATTCAACTTAGCTAATCTTCAGTTAATTTCTAATTTTCTTAACTTCATTGGTTCTAAGAACAGTATTTTTAAAGATACCATTCACGACAAACCCAAAATTCAATTCAATTCCAATTGAATGTTAATTAATTGGTAAACTTCTCTTTGGAAAATCCCATTAAATCTTAATAAAAGATTTATATATTCCAAATCACATTACACTGTAAATCGGGTTAAAGAACGAATGTTGTTAACAGTTCACAATAAACCCAATTCATATTCCATTTCAATTCCAATTAAATGTTAATTAATTGGTAATTCTTCTTCGAATCTTAATTAAAAGGTTTAATCTTTTCTCAACTGGGTTTAAGAACAGTGTTAGTGAAGACACCGTTCACGACAAACCAAAAATCCCCTTTGATATTAAATACAAGACTCTGAATAGAAAGTATATCGGCTCATATTCAATAACAAATTCTGAAATCAACAAATATCGTATTGGAATAACGATATATATATCTTCCAAATTCCTCCATAATGTTCGTATTATCACGGAATCCAATATCGAAATATTCTGTAGATAATTTTGATTCAAACCTTTTGCAATTCATATATTGGAAATTTTGGCTATTTTTAAATCCATTCACAAATCCAATTTATTTATTTAAAAATTATTGGATTTCAAATCTAGTTTATAACTAGTTCATTTCGATAAAAATATATTTTTATCTTTTAAAATATGGAATTTTCAGCACAATTCTTTCCAAATCATTTATTATGATTTTACACAAATTATTGATATTTTTAATAGTTTTATCAAGGCTCGTACAGTCAATTTCCATAAACGGCCATTGAACTCACTTACAACGACCTTTTCCAAATTTTATTTGGACATAATTCCAAATCCAACCGTTAGACTTCAAATCTCCAATATTCGTTAGAAAGCTCTTTTCAATACGACTCCAATGGTTCCGGTTATAGGAGAATCCGACGGTCGGATCACCCGTAATGTCCATTCGAAGTCAATGGTCGAAATTCGCGAACTACTACAGCACAGCGCGTTCTATTCGGGCCACTATATTAAATATGTGATATATATTTTGTCGATTTCCATTTAAAACATATTTATAAATCGTTTTAAATTCGTTTTCAAAATGATTTCAACTTCATATTCAATTTCTAATCAAAATTGAATATTTCATATCAGCAATATATAAATGATAATATTTTCAAAACATTAGATTTTGAAATCAATTCCTTTTTAATATTCATTATATAAATGAATAAAATGAATATAAATATCGTTCACGTCAAAATGGCGTTAAATTAATCAACATGGATTTATATATTTAAATATATTCGTGTCCATCCCAAATCGGACATCAAAATCAGATTTTGATCCTTTAGTGAATATTATTTTAAAATATTCATTGTTTGAAAATATTCATTATTTGAAAATATTCGTTCGTTCTTAATTGGAATCAAACATAGTCAGTTACCATATAATGTTATTTATATGGATTTCATACACACGTGTACGCAACAATTATCAAACACAGGCAACCATCATCCAGAGTGCATTACACAACTGCATAAGCGTTAAATATAAATAATTAACGCTTACAACATCCTGTCAACCAATCGATCGACATACCACTAAAAAATTGGGATTAGTGTATGTCATATATCATCCCAACACCCGTGTGGGGTTTCAATCAACAAACACAGATTTTATTTGTGCAGTTGGGCGATGTATAAAATTTTATCGTCCCAATCCATATCAGTCAAATGAGTGTACATTTACAAATCGTCCCATTTGTAAATGAATATTTATTTTATTCATATACATGTTAAAAATTATATTTTTAACTATAAAATATTTATTTAACACATGAATATTTTACATTCCATTCCACATCACAATTAGTCACAACCATGCAATACAACCAAACAAGCAAGTCGTCCATGGTCTTTGGACGACGTAGACCAGTTTATATATGCTGTTATAAAATAAATAACTGTATAAATATATTCATTGAGAGAGTTCTCATCTCTGGTTTCCACTCCTCCACTCTTGAATGTCGCTCATATTTGCTGTTCTGATTCTAACGCAATCTACTTCACGAAATTTATATTAAAAATCACATTTTTAATAGCGCTTCATATATTTAAAAATCATATTTTTATAACGCTACTATATAAATAAAAATCTTATTTTTATATTTCTAAAACCATATTTTTATTCCAATGCCATATACAAAAATTAGTTTTTATTTCACTGTTACATATAAAAATTATATTTTTATTCCAATGTTACATATAAAAATTAGATTTTTATTCCAATGTTTATATAATTTCAAAAACAACATTCTACTTTATATATTCAAAAACAATGCGATTTATATTTACAAAAATAATGCGATTTATATTTACAGAAATATTGCGATTTATATTTACAAAAATAATGCTATTTTTATTAACAAAAAAACATTTAATTAACTAACTAAATAAATAAATTAACAATTAATTAAACATTAATCTTTCATTAATAAAAGTCACACTATTATCAACATAATTAAGGGTTTTAATGTGATTACCCCCCCACCCCCGCCGGGCTTAAACTCCAGGCCACATTCATAACTAGATCGCCACCTAAGGCTTCACCTTGCCGCCACCTGACACCCCATGATGACGATCGCCGGCCTCTACATGGAAGAGATTTCCCTCACCTCCCTCCGCACTGAGAAGCGCCCAGTTCGACGTCCCTCCGGCGCCATAGATCAAGCGCGAATGGGGAGCTTTTGAGCTCGGATTCCGGCAGTTCTAATGGTCCATACGCGATTTTGGCCGTTGGATGTGGAGCTCATGTCAAGCTCTTTGATTTCCTTAAGAAAGCTTCTTGAATCGAAGAGTGGATGTGGAGATCTAGAGGGATTTTGTTTGGAGCGGAATGTGAAAACCCTTAACTTCCCCGGTGAGGAAAGCGCGGATAGTTCGAGAACAAGCCACATCAGAACACAGACGGAAGAACATTGCATTGTATATTACAACAATGCATCAGATTACAAGAATATACAGAGTAATAACAAATAAATATTACACAGAAATATAAGAGATTACAATAAATTACATAGCAGCGGAAAATAATACAATACACAACTAGAAGGAGATATACGGATACAAAGCTTTCCGGATATCGTTCCAGCTGTAAACCAGGATCTTGTGAATATAAATCTGCAAAACCAAAACTACTAGCTGCCCGTGTCAAAATAGGGGCACCCAGAGTTTAGGTCAAAACAATAAAGTCCAGGTCAGTCATGGGACTGGTGTGAGAACTAAAAACAGTAATCTTTATTTTTAAAGTTAGGTAAATCAAGGGACCACGCCGTATAACACGGAACGAGTTTCCTCCCAAGAATACCAGTGCATAAAACAAACAGCGCAATGCTAAATAAAGAAAAATGAAGCTGTTATAAGACCCAGGTCCTATCACACAATGCAACGCAAGCCGAGGGATAGGGTTTTCCCTTATAACAGCCAAAGAATGCTTGATACGTTTAAAACAAATCATTTGATACTATTATAAGTGCATAGTGTATAAAACAACTTCAAATCATAAGTATCAATCATAGGCGGCATGGGTACCATATATCATGTCGCCGTACTAGGCTCTACAATTAAAACCGCAAAATCACGTATTTGGAAGTTGGATTTCCATCTATGAACCAAGGCAAAAGATAGTCCTCAACCGATTCGAGACTCTCTAGCCCGAGCCTCAGGAACAACCGCAATTGCCTCATGGATCGTCAGGGTCGGTCCACCGATGTGGATTATTATGCCTGAACACTACGTTTCCCCACCCTTTGGGGCGTAAATGAGCCAACGAATGACTCCATCGGACCCGGATCGTCCGATCAAACCGAGGCGCCTCGCAACAGCAACAACCACAAAGGTGAAAAGTATATAAATGTCAGGGCTGGTAGGTCACTGACACCACCCTAGCTAGAAAGAAACGCATGCCCTCCCTGAGGTCCGTCTCCCGTTTTTGGTTCACCACCGGGGTGTGAGGCTCGCGAATTCATGTTACACAAAGCTGTGCCACACTGGTTGTGCTTTGATCATCACCACAAGACTTTGCTTTTCAACAGAAGCCTCGATCAATTGCCACTTAGGCATGCCACACAGGCAATTCACTCCATGCGTTTGATATCCATCAATATATAACCCCTGAGCTCGTATGTCTCAGAGAAGGGCGTTAAGCAAGAGAATAAATTCTCCGCCGCCAAACAGATATATATTTAATAGAGATCAATCACACGGAATAAAATCCAATGTCAGACACACAGTCCATTTACAAGTCCGTTCTGGGTCTGAACGAAACCGGAGGCACCTAGTACCCCGCACATCCATCGATCTCCAAGACGTCTGGACGATCACCAACTGTTTCCATCTTCTTGGGTGTACAGCCCAATCAAGATCATCAGTAATCACCCAAACGACGTGAAGACCTCCGGTATTCGACCATCGTCTTCATCTTCGACTTATAGTCGTATCGGTTATTCAGAATGGGATAAACCCGGTCTTTCCGAATAACTCGCGTATATTTTAAATAAGTGTTACACAAACACAACATATGCCTCATTCCAATTCATCAGTCACTAACCGTAAATTAATCAAGAGAATAATTCCCCAAATATTAACCCCGAAGGCCGAAACCAACATCAGATCAATATCCAGAAAACCATTCTGCTTAGCTAACCGACAGTTAGTTTCTAAATTTCACATTCATAGGGAAAGGTTCCCATTAATTTTATCAAAGATAAATTCCTTGAATTTATTCTTTAATCTTCTTTTGAATTTCGATTCAACTAGTCGGGATTAACGAACCTTACTGAAGTAATCATTTGTTTTAATTTCACAATCCCAACCTATTCATCCCATGAAGTAAAATTGGTAATACTTCATATCTAACACCACGGTGTTATCGGTAAATTCAATTACCATTTCACGTTTAAATCTAATTAAAGATTTAACTATCGCCTGGAGTAAAACTGGTGATACTCCATTCTCGATCTTTTCAATCTAATTAAAGATTCATTAAAACTCCACTTAGTTTTAATCGTTAACTGGGTTAAAGAATCAGTGTCATTTAAAACACGGTTCACGATAAACCCAAAACCACATTCCATTAATTATCGGGTTAAAGAACGAGTGTTATTTAAAACACTGTCCACGATAAACCCAAATCACATTTGATATTAAATACAAGGCTCTGAATAGAAAATATATCGGCTTATATTCAATATCAAATTCTACGACCAACAGATATCGTATTGGAAATAACGATATATATATCTATATCTTTCAAATTTCCAAAACAACATCTGTATAATCACGAAATCCAACATCGAAATATTCCGAAGACAATTTCGATTCAAATCCATTCCAATGCAATCATTGGAAATTCTGGTTATTTTCAAAACCATTTCAAGCTCACTTTATTTATTTTAAAAATAAATAAATTACTGTTCTAGTTCAAAACTAGTTCATTTCGATAAAAATCTATTTTTATCTTTTCAAATATGGAATTTTTCATCCCGATTCTTCCCAAACCATTTCTTATGATTTTACACTAATTATTGATATTTTTAATAATTTTATCAAGGCCCGTACAGTCGATTTCCATCAACGGCCATCGAACTGCACTTACAGCGACCTCTTCCAAATTTGATTTGGACATAATTCCAAATCCAACCGTTAGATTTCCAATTTCTAATATTCATTAGAAAGTTCTTTTCGATACGAACCCAACGGTTCCGATTTTAGGAGAATCCGACGGTCAGATCTCCTGTAATGTCCGTTCGAAGTCAATGGTCGAAATTCGCGAACTGCCGCGGCGCGGCGCGTTCTATTCAGGCCATTGTATTATATATATAATATATATACTATATACTTCGTCGATTTCAATTCAAAACGTGCTTTATAAATCATTTTAAATTCATTTTCAAAACGATTTCAACTTCATATTCAATTTCAAATCAAAATTGAATATTCCAATATAAATTCGTTTTAAATTCATTTCAAATTGATTTCAATTCAATTTCGATTTTAATTCGATTTGAATTCATTTTCTATTCAATTCAATTCAATTCGAATCCATTTTACATTCAATTCAATTCGAATTCATTTCTATTCAATTTCAATTCGTTTTCAATTCAATTTGAATTTCAAATTAATTCAATTTCAATTCATTTTCAATTTAATTCGAATTCATTTCAAAACGATTTCGATTCTCTTTCAATTCTATTCGAATTCATTTCAAAACGATTTTGATTCTATTTCAATTCTATTCGAATTTCAAACCATTTCAGTTTATTTCGAATTTCAAATCAATTCAATTAAATTCGAATTTCAATTTACTTTAATATTCACTTCAATATGAATAAAATCAATATAAATATCGTTCACGTCAAAATGGCGTCAATCTAATCAACACGGCTTCATATATTTTGATTTTCAAATATTCTATTCCGAATATTTCTTTTTCAAATATTTCTATTTTCAACTATTCTATTTCGAATATTTCTTTTTCAAATATTTTTATTTTCAACTATTCTATTTCGAATATTTCTTTTTCAAATATTTTTATTTCAAATATTTCTATTTTGAAACTGGAATGAGGCCCAATCAATTACCATATAATGTTAATTATATGGATTTTCTACAACACATGTATACAATAACAACGATGAATAATCAACCATCATCCAAAGTGCATTCTACACTGTATAAGCATCAAATATAAATATTCAACGCTTATAACAGTCTGTCAATCAATCGATCGACATACAGCTAATTATTGGGACTAGTGTATGTCATATATCACCCGAATACCCGTGTGGGGTTTCAAACAATCAAACACAGATTTTATTTGTGTATTTGGGCGATGTGTAAAATTTATCGTCCCACTCAATATCAGTCAAATGTGTGTATATAAACAAATCGTCCGATTTGTTTATTTTTATTTCATTTCATATGCACGTTAAAATTTCTATTTTTAACTATAAAATATTTTTTTAACTATATAAATATTTTATTTCATTTCACATCACACAATCAACTACACATCAAAATCAAACAACCAAGCATACATGCCGTCTATGTTCTGTGGACGACGGGTGTCGGGTGCTACTAAACACCGTCTGCATCCTAGTATATATTTTAACTAGAAAATAAAATAAAAGGTGAGAAATTCTCACAGAATTGCTAATCCAACGCCATGACTCTTCTTGGGTAGAAATCTTCGCCGTTCTTGCCTTTTGTCACTTTCTCTGCCCGTATCCTCTACATATGTAAAAATCACATTTTTACTTTGCTATTCAATACATAAAAATCGAATTTTCACTTTGCTATTCAATATATAAAAATCGAATTTTTATTTCGCTATTCAATATATAAAAATCGAATTTTTATTTCGCTATTCAATATATAAAAATCGAATTTTTACTTTGCTATTCAATATATAAAAATCAAATTTTTGCTATGCTATTCAATATATAAAAATCGAATTTTTACTTCGCTATTCAATATATAAAAATCTAATTTTTACTTTGCTATTCAATATATAAAAATCGAATTTTTGCTATGCTATTCAATATATAAAAATCGAATTCTTTCAAATTAAAAATCGAAACATTTCAAATTAAAAATCAAGTTTTTCTATAATTCTCTAAATAAAACTGATTTCATAAAATATGTTTTCTTTTTTTCCTTTTTAATTTAATTTTTTTTAACAAAACATTATATATAAAAAAAATTAAAACACTTACTGCTCGATCTCGAAGAAAAGGGGGAAAGGGCGCAGGGGGGGTCGGGGATGCTTGTTGACGTGGCGCCGGAGCAGCGGGGTGGTGGGCGGTTTAGGCTAGGCGGCGGCGCTGTAGGGTTTTGGGGCGGAGGACCTTGGGGTTGGAGGGAAAGGAGAGAGAAGAGAGTGGAGGAGAGAGAGAAGACGAGGGGGCGACGGCCTGGGGCATGGCGGCGGTGCTCCGTCGTGGTGGCGTGGGAGGGGCGACGGCTGAATCGAGACTGCGTCGCCTCTTTTTATTTTATTTCCTTTGACCTAGTTGCATCCGAGAATAGTGAGGGAGGGTGGAGAGTGTAAAAGGGAATTTTATAATTTAATTATTTATTTAATCCAAAAAGCAACTTTTCATCTCTAACTCGAAATTGAACCCATCGACTGTCGCCCCTAGCTAATTACCCCCATTCCGAACACAATGGGATATGTATCGTAAGCTGATTCAACTGTTTCGATCAGTTTTCGTCAAAATCAATATATAACTCTATATATTGAATTTGAACGCGCATTTCAATTTACTGGGGTCACATACTAACTCTATAAATTCCAGAAAAATGTTTTCTAGCTTCGTATTGACGATACGGTCCTAACAAAACTAATTTCATCGAATTCTGAGACCGTTTGAAAAATGGCCATTTTCCAGTCGATTAAAATCAACTAAAACTGGTCAAACACGTTTTCCTTTGCCACGCTCACATATTGATTCGAAAAATTATGAAATTTGAAACCTAGCAATAACTTTACATCACGGATCCAACAAAAGTGGTTTCGTCGAAATCCGAGGTCGTTTGCAAAATCTCCATTTTTAAGGGCCTGAATTCCATAGCTACTATTCAGAATTTTCAATTGGACATATCTTTTGATCCCCGATATGAAATTTTGATTTTTCGGATTCGTTGGAAAGATAGTCACAATTAGACCCTAATGTTTTTGGTTTTGCTAAAATCCGGTTTATTTTGCACCCGGTACCTTCAATTGAAGTATGAAATCGAATTATCGAACTACCGCGCCATTTTCAATTCCTTTTATAAATATAAATAAATATTTATATTCCATCGTCGATCTATATAAATATATTCGTTCAAATTCTAGTCAAAATAAATTCCTCCTCGATATTGTTTAAAATAATTCATTTTAAATGTTCAAAATTCGCTAAAATTCCCGAAATAAAATTTTTAAACTGGCCCCGATTTTCGGTTTGTTACACGGAATCCGCCGTCGTTTCTGAAGGAGGCGGGCTTGAGAGAAAATGAACGTGGGTTGGGCCATTTTTTATGTATATATATTTATTTTAATAATATTTTAATTCGAAAATTATAGTTTTGCTTCAGAACTCCAAATTAAATCCAAAAGAACGTCGCCCATAGCTAAATACCCACATTTCAAACACATTGAGATATGTGTCGTAAGCCAGTTCGACTGTTTCATTCAGTTTTTCTTTAAATTAAAATACAAAGCAATATATCCAATTTTAAATGTACATTTCAATTTACCGAGGTCACCTATAGACTCTAAAAATTACAGAAAAATTATTTTCTTGCTATATTTTGACTATACCGTCCTAACAAAACTTATTTCATTGAATTTGGAGACAATTTGAAAGATGGTCATTTCCTAGTCAATCCAATTTGACTGAAATTGACAAAACACGTTTAAATGTGCCACGCTCACATGTTGATTCCAAAAATTATGAAAATTGGAATCCAGCAATCATTTGACATTCCGGATCCAACAAAATTGGTCTCGTCGAAAACAGAGGTCGTTTGCAAAATCGCTATTTTTAAGGGCTATATTTCCATAGCGACTATTCTGAATTTTCAACTAAGCATAACTTTTTATTCTCGTTATGAAATTTCAATTTTTCAGATCCACTGGAAAGATATTTTCAAATAGATTCAAATATTTCTAGTTTCACAAAAATCCAGTTTATTTTTTGAATCCTGTACATTCATTTGAAACTTGAAATCGAATTTTCAAACTACAGTGCCATTTCCAATTCATTTTATAATTAAAATAAATATTTATATTCAAACTTCAATTTAAATAAATATATATGTTCTAATTCTATTCAAAATAAATTTCAATTTGTTATTGTTTAAAATAATTCATTTTAAATATCCAAATTCATTAAAGTTGCCAAAATAAAAAATTTAAATTGGTTTTGATTTTCCAGGTTGCTACAGTTACTTACAATCTCTGGCTGATCCCTAGAGATATACTGTGACTCTGTCATGGTTGAAATCTGTGGCTTGCAAGGACTATTCACTACTAATCTTTAGTGTGATTCCTAGGATGTGGTAGGAGGGTGCCTTCGGTTCATCTGTTCCTAGATGACTTGTGTGGATGATGTGTAAGGTGGACAGATGTCTAAAGGTTGATTATAACCTCAAGCCTCATCAACCGGGAAATGACAAAAATCGGGCAGGCATCATGGCTATGTGGGTCACACCCATTAGGGTGTATAATGACCTATCTAGAGAAATTCCATTTGCTTCTTTAATCTATCGATGTTGTCCCTTTTCGGAAAACGGTGTACAGCTCCCAACCGTTGGTGATATACATTCGATACACTCAAGTGAAATGAGTGGTCAGTCATGTGTGGGCCGGGTTGCAAGACATTCTTGTTGAACCCAGTGTATTCGCCTCTAGAGATACACCATCGGCAGGTGGTTCCATACCTTGTCATAGTCGGAATCCAATCTCCAATAAGAGCATGCGGTTTTGTTTGTATACTATATATGTGGAGCGTGAGATGCAAGCATTCGGCTAAATTCTATTTATTTGCATTTAGACACTATCATAATAAGATATGATTTCAAAATTGTTTTGGGTTATCGTAAGGTAAAAGTTGTCCGTATGAATGTATGGATGTGGTCTTACGATTATCCTTTTCTTTTGAAAAAGATTTTGAACTTTAAAGTCAGGTTAGATGATTCCCCTTAAAACTTAGTGTGTTTCTCTTACTCTGGTTCACCAGACTGACCCTGTGTTTGTAATGCTCGGGTTAGACCGGGTTGTACAGGTCCAGGTTATTGGATACTATGAAGTTCAGAAGACGTGCTAGAGAAGTTCAGACATGTTAATATTTTTCCGCTATGTGTTGTTTACGAGGATAAAGTATTATAACTGTCTAGAAGTATTGATGTACTCTGATATTGTAAGTATTTTTAAAAGCTCTCAATATAGAGTTATTTATGTATTATATTTTATTCTGTGGCAATGTGAGACTCTAGGTTGTGTTGGTTCTTCTTTTTCTTCTTCTATTCTAATATTTCTTTCTTTCTTATCTCACCCACTAATTTCTTTCTATAAACATTCCGGTATTTTTGGTGCTTGAACGTTCAACATGGCGTTTTTGTGTCGATTTTGGAGGTCGAAAATCCATGTTCGTTACATAAAGGTTTGTAAAATGAAATTCAAATTTTGAGTTTCAAGAGCTTAAACTTTCAAACTTCCCTCCCTGTAAATAAGAAAATGCATGTTCAAATTCTAATTATTAACTTTTTCTGTCTGCTTATTTTCTTATATCTTGTTTCAAAATATATATATTAATAAAATTATTAGCATGATTGAAATAATTTAAACTTTTCAAACATTTGATATTGTTAAAAATATAAGTTTATATATATTTAATGTAAGCATACATAGTTTAACTTATATATTTTTCACATATAATAACAATTCTGGGTTACATTATAATAAATACTCTTTGTAATTTCATACTAATTTTGATTTACATATTTAACTTAATATTTTGGTATAAAGAAATATATATATATGATTTTTATGTCTTAAAATATAGTTTAAATATAAGAAATTATAGCTTTATATATTATTTCATATTATCAGTTTTATAGAGTACTTTATAATGATTTTATAACTATAGATTTCTTCTAAGGTATAAATGGTTTTTTAGCAAATAAATATGTTTTGATTTCTAAAGTTTAAATTTTGATTTGTATCAAAATATTGATTTATATCTTATGATAATTATATTTTAAATTCTTTTTAAATTAGTTTTTATATATGAATGCAGTTTATATAGCTTACATTATGTGATACAATTTTTTCTCTTAAAAAGGATCTTCAATTTTTACTGTATTTAGCTTACTAATATTATTTAACTCCAGGATTATTTTGAATATTTTGCTACCTATCATGAGTTTATTAAACTCTTAATTTCTTTCATCGGCATTATTAACTTAAGTTTATAAATTAATATTACCTTTGATTGATTGAATTTTTTTATAATATATGTTGAATATCCTTTACCAAAATAGATATAATTACCAAATCATTCTGCATACTATCATTACACATCTTATTTCATATCATACATCAATAAAGTTCTTCTCAAATTAAAATCAGTTACATCACAAATTGCATTTCATTCAATATACTACTTCATATAGTTTTGCATATGTCATATTGCATTATTACCAACACATTGCATTACATGTTAACTTTAACTCCACACATAACAAGTATACATAACATATTTACTTTGTCTTGATTTAATTGATTAGATTGATTGACTTGTTTGATTTGTTTGACTTGAATAACTTGATTGACTTACTTGACATGGTGAATTTCATTAGTGGTCAATAGATGTGCTAGAAATATATTTATGCATTTATAGTTGATATGAGCTTTATAAGTTTTAGGATAAATAGAAGTACAAGAAATGTTTGGCTTTATGTTTGAATTGATTGAATGTTTGGACTAAATTTCTTTGCTTATATCATAATTTTAAGATTATAATATTAGAGTTAACTCTTAGTCTAGATTAAAGTCTCATTATAGTTTTAAGGAAATTAGAGTATATGCTAGGTTTATTCTTGTATTATATTAAGGGGGAGTTTTAGAGTTTCTAAGGATTAGTTGAAGGTTCCAGAATACTTTGATTGATTTAATTATTTAGATTAATTGTTTGAATTGGTTGTTTGCTTGAATTATTAGTTTGAATTGCTTGTTTGTTTGGATAGTTTGGTTTGATTTTCTTGTTTGGATTGATTTGCTTGTTTGGATTGATTTGCTTGTTTTGATTGATTTGCTTGTTTCAATTGATTTGTTCTCTTAGTTTATTATCCTTCTACTAAGGTTATTAGAGTAGTGTAGTCATAGATTTAGGGGGAGTTATAGAAATTTATAGAGAGCTATAGATTAAAGGAGAGTTAAAATTTTAGGGGAAATTATATATAAAAGTAGGATATTATATAGGCATAAATTTAGGGGGAGTATTTTATAAGGTATAGATAAATTTAGGATTCAGGGGGTGTACTCACTACAACAAAAATGCCAATCTGGCAGTGTTTATAGTCGTATCAAAATGAATTTGATACGGTTTTAAACTGTATCAAAAAATGGCTTCTTTGTTGTTTTGATACGGCTTAAAACCGTATCAAAATCATAAATTTGTATGGTTTAAAACCGTATCAAATTGGTATTTTGATAAGGTTTACAACCGTATCAAATTATGAATTTGATACGGTTTTAAGCCGTATCAATTGATTAATTTGATACGGTTTTAAACCTTATCAAAATACCAATTTGATACGGTTTTAAACTGTACCAATCGATTAATTTGATACGGTTGTAAACCTTATCAAACTAATAATTTGATACTGCATAAAACCATATCAAATTAATATGTTGGCACTGTCCAGTTCATAGATCAATACAGTTTTAAGCTGTATCAATTTAGTAGATTGATACAGCTTAGAACCGTTTCAAACTGCTGTACTAATACGACTTAAAACCGTATTTAATACCTCATTTATACAATGCTATCAACGAATTAGATACGGCTTTTAACCGTATCAAAATCAGTATATCATATATGCAATACACAGAAACACTTTACCCACTGATATATGTGTGTATATATATATGCACAATAAAGAAGATACGCTGCACCCATATAACATTATATAAAGAAGATACACAAGGCATAATTCGATTAATACATAAACCATAACTTCAGTTAATACAAACCATATAACACAATATTTACAAAGAATAATGTTCACAGTTCTTGATTTAAAAAAAAGGACAACAAAACTGCAGTTGTCGAGCCCATGCAACTCATGCTTGTTCCAAAGCCTGAAAAGAAATTAAAATAACAAACATCAGTTTGACTGTGATGTAAACAAATGTATTAAACTGCATACTTTTCACATTAGAGAAAGCATCTATTTCAAAAGTATGCAGTATGCAGTTTAACTAATGTAAACTAATCAGTTTCACATCAGTTTGACTGTGATGTAAACTGATCCATTACCAGATGTATTAAACTGCATACTTTTCACATTAGAGCAAGTACCTATTTCAAAATAACTAATTGGATAGTGTCTGTTTGCGACTGAGTCTGTTTGTGTGAATTCTACTAATTGGATAGTGTCTATTTGCGACTCGCAAACTCAACTTAGTTTGCGATTGAGTCGCAAACTGAGTCCAGTTTGTGACTCATTTGCAAACTGAGTTGAGTTTGCCGGTTGCAAACTGATTCCAGTTTGCAACTGAATTGCAAACGAGAATCAGTTTGCAACACAGTTGTAAACTGGACTTGCAAACTGGAATCAGTTTGCGACTGAGTCGCAAACTGAATCCAGTTTGCGACTCATTTGCAAACTGGACTCAGTTTGCGACTCATTTGCAAACTGAGTTCGGTTTGCAAATGAGTCGCAAACTAGACTTAGTTGCAAACTGAAATCAGTTTGCAACTTGCAAACTGGACTCAATTTGCAATGAGTCCAGTTTGCATGTTGCAAACTGGACTCAGTTGAGCTAAGCGGTTAATGGCAGTGTCTCAAACTGGAATCAGTTTACTACTCGCAAACTGGACGCAAACTCGCAAACTGGACGCAAACTGGAATCAGTTTACTGCTCGCAAACTGAACTGGTTCCTATGGCCTTACCTATAAGGGACTGGTAATTTAAGGAGTATTAATGAGATATGCGAGTGCCAATATTTTCTGAGTATAAGCTCATTTATGTAAGTTTCAGATAGTTGAAATAAAATGGACTAATAATACATTAGCTAAAAACAGAAGTTCCTTTCTTAAACACAGTTAAACTAGGACACTTGAGATAACTTTGCAAATTGGCTTCACCTGGGTTTTAAAGAATTGAGATGACTTAAACACAGTTAAACAAGCCATATGTGAGTCTAGTTCGCAACTGAACTGCAAACGGGAATCAGTTTGCAACTCAGCTACAAACTGGAATCAGTTTGCGACTCATTTGCAAACTGAGTCCAGTTTTACACAATTTATGATCCAAATCCATTTCCGATTATCCATGTTAAAGTTTGGATGCATGGATTTGTTTCATTATGCTGTTTTTTCTCTAAAAGAAGTCTTCTTGTTTCTTGTGCTAAGGTCCATAAATTTCTTGGACAGACCATGATATCTTAGCCAATTTCATTGCTTTTCAAATATGGCACTATTTGTGTAGTATAGTAAATAAATTAGTTTTCATCTTTTTTTTTAAATAGTGATGATTCAAACAGACCATTAACCTTTGTGATATCAGCATGCATATTATTATCTACAAGAATGGACCGAACCAATGATTAACAGAATAAGTTCTCGGGTATGTAATCAATGCACCATCAACCTAGATTAACAAACTCAAAACTAATATTTCTGTACACGAAAAATTCAATATGCAAAGGTAGCATGCATGCACGTTCATTGTACACCTTTAGATATACGCTATAAAAGTTGATAATGAAATCATTTAAAATACAAACCTAGATGTAATAAATGAATTTATAAGTCAAATGCTTATACAAATGTAAAATCATTTAATCTTAATACTACTTATACAAGTGTTAAAATTTTAATACTACTTATACAAATTATTTATTACGCATCTTTTCTTCAAATAAGCATTTTCCCAAATTACAAATCTAGATGTAATTTTACACAATCAATACCAACTATTTTACATAGTCACGGGATACTATATTAAAAATCTGGAAAGTATCTCCTTTTCAACTCATTAATTGCAAAATGAAGTATGCCATGCTAGGACAAATAACACACTCAAGGCATAGTTCATGCAAAGAATTAAAACCATATTTTGAATGGCATATTTCAATCGGTAAAAAATGTTACTGAAAATACAAGCGGCATATACAAATCATACACCAAAACATTAAATGAACTCAATGTTACAGCTATCCTCAAACAAAGTGTTGAAGCAATTTGAAGCAATTGGGTCGGGTAAGTGGTAATGGGCTGTGACTTTTAGAACTTATCGCATATGGCTTGTTTTGCGGTTAACGGCTATGGGCTCGGATGAAGACACTTGAGATAACTTAAACACAGTTAAATAAGCCATATGCGAGTCCAGTTTTCAACTGAGTTGTAAACGGGAATCAGTTTGCAACTCAGTTGCAAACTGGAATCAATTTGCAACTCAATTGCAAATTGGAATTAGTTTGCAACTCGTAAACTGAGTCGAGGTCGCAAACTCGACTCAGTTTGCGACTGCGTCTTGCGACTCATTTGCAAACTGATTCCAGTTTTACACCAGTCAATACAAACTTTGGTACACCAGTCAATACAGCAGTCAATACAAACTTGGCATGAACCATAAGTAAAGATCCTTTTCAACATTTATCATGGATAATCGGAAATGGATTTGGATCCTAAAAGAACAACACCATTTATCACTGTAAAACAACATACTCATCATGTAAAAAAATATTGGTTACCTTATTTAAAGAAAATATCCGTTATCAACTGGAATAAGCAATGCAATACCTGAAATAAGCAATGCCAGCAATGTATAAGTGAATCAAGATAAACCGTAATAACAATGAAGTGTGTTTACAAGAATAACTAAATCCGTAATAGGAATACACTCATATGTAGTACTCATGACTTCAGATTATTCTACGTGAACTCATTTGACTTGAGAGCATATAGTGATACACATTATCTTGATAGCATATAGTGTAAAATTATATATACCTGCTCCAATGTCTAAATGTATCGAATTAGGCTCTTCGGATGATACACAAACCCACCTACTCCGACTTCATCAAAGGTCTCTGCAAATTGACGATTTATTTTCGTGGTTTTATCATCCGACATCAGTATATTGTCCAAAACCAATTTTTCATGTGTAGATGGTACAACTTCCCCATGAATCCTGGACGATGTAGAATCTCGACATACGGTACCTGTTGCAATAAAGTTGTCTAGATCTATCGAACAAAATAACTACATCGAAATTAACTAATAATAAAAAGCGGGTAATAACTACCTGTTGCTACTATGTTGAGATCAGAGTTAAGAATTTCATATTTTTGATTGTTCGAAATATTGGTTGTATCTTGAGAAGCAAAGAATTTAGAAGAATCGAGTTGTCCGTTGCGTGCTCCATCAGCGGTATCTGACGATACGATGTTTCCCACCATTTGAATTAGAACCTCCATTCTCCCCGCCATATTTCCCACTGTACCCTCCAAATTTCCCATCCTCATTTTTAAGTCATCATTGTCTTGACTAACACATTTGTATCGTTTCTATGCAATAGCACAAGCCTTAACAGTAGTCGCTGGTATGACGGCCCCAACACCGCGGCTCCTACCCTTTGTATCCTTACCAAACACTTGTGATAAGATATCATCATCCACTGCCAATTTTTCTTCATCACTATCGGTGATTTTTTCCTTTATTTTTGCAATTTTATCCTGAGATATGATATTTTTTAAATAAATAATGAAATTTCAAATAATACGCAAGTTAATATTTGTTTAACTTACGAAGTACACAGAAGCGACATCTAATATGCTACCATCTTTTTTCGTGTGTGCCTTCTCCCATACTTGACGATGGTTGATATTTGCAAATGGATCTGCAACGGTTTGCAATATATTCCCTTTTGTGAATATTTTCTATCATAATTGGGATTTTTTTACTATTTTTGAAAGAAAATGAATATAAATTACCAATTCTTGTTCTATTCTAGCGTGACTTTTGCGTCCTGCATGGTGAACATAATTGAGCAATAATCTATTTCTTTTGCCTGACTTCCTTCTTTCGCTCGCTTCAGGCGTTGCTTCATTTTTTATGAACTCGCTCCAATCTTCTTGAGCAATTGTAAGTGGACAATTTTTCAACCTTTCTTCGTCATAGTCGAAAATGTCATAAAAACTTACTCTTAAGTGTTTCTTATGTCTCCTAAAAGCCTCGGCCATTCTTTTTATAAAGGTTTCCTTTGAAAGCGGCTCAAGCGCATACATTTTGTGCAAAAATTAAGAGTCAGACTATAAAAATAGATTGTAGACATTTAAATGCTATATTACTAAATTGCTCAAGTAAAAACTTACCACCAACTTGTTCCAAACGTCGTCGTCCTTATATGTTTTGGGTACTTTCTTCCAACTTATGTATGATATAGGCACGTAAGCTCTTACTAGTTTACCAAGCATAGTAGCGATTTTTGAAGCATTTTCTGAGATTGGAATACCAAGTATGTTTTAATCAACTTTTTGCTCTTTTGAACGTGATGCATGTGATGATACTGGATGTGATGATATTGGATTTTGTGACATAATTTCCTGAAAAATATAATATAACTAATACATGTGATCATCACTACCATGCTCAATAGGTTATCCACAATTCACAAGTTAGCATATGGTTTTGGTTAAAAAAAGCATTCAATAATTCATGACATTCCAAATACATGTGATTTCCTTGAGGAAAAAAAAGCATTCAACAATTCATTACATTCCAAATACATATGATTCCAAATACATGTGATTCCAAAAAACATTCAACAATTCATTACATCCATAAGTTAACATAGATTTTGGTAAAAAAGTAGTCAACAATTCATGACTTTCCAAACACATTTTCTAGTTTCTCATTGTCTTTAAAAGAGGATTGGTATACGGCAGGAAACTCAATGTCATCCACATTTGTAGTCAACCGTTTTGGTGTATGCAAAACCACAGACCGTCCCTTATTTTTAAAATCTTTTGAGTAGAACACTTGACTCGCTTCTGATGCAAGAATAAACGTCTCATCATTCGTGTTGTCTTTGTTCTTTAATTTTCCTAAATTGACCATGATTAAGTTTGAAACGGAATCTATTTTGCAACCATTGATCTTATCCTCGACCTTTACCCAATCACAATAAAAAACCATTTGTTTGAAGTCAGTGTAATCCAGCTCAGGTATCTGCTGAATGACTCCGTAATACGTTGTTTATGCTTCCTTATAATTTTTATCTTTACTGCTCGCTCTAAATTTTGTATTGCTTTTATGCATACACCGCTATCCTGTGTGACCATACAGTCTTCGTAAATTTTCATGGAAAATAAAAACTCATTCACTTGGTACTTCCTATAACTAAGCTCCATGAACTGCGGTCCATGTGCTAGCCGCCAAAGAGTTGGATCAACATCGCTGCAATTCACCAAGTACATAAAACACAATAAATAAATAAAAGCATGGTCTGTATTGCCAACTTATAAACACATGAAATACTTATGATGATGTAATACCTCATTACGTAACCATAGAGTAAAATCTTGACAGACTTCGACAGTTGTTCCTCTTCCTCGTGGTTGAAATCTATTGCTTTTCGCATAGGAGTTATACCTTCTATGGAAAACACATATCGAAATGAATATATAAATTGAATTAAAAAATGAAAATTTGAAACAAATTCATGAACTTACTTCTTCCATTCATCCAATCCATCATACTTATTAAGGACCCATCTCCGCACTTATCCAAACTGCACTTGGATTAACGTTATATTTTTACCATTATCTGAAGGTATCTCACCAGCAAACTCATTATCCTCATCTAAAAATGCTTCGCGGGTATGTTTATGATTGCCATAACCTCCATCTGGCATATATTCCATGCAGTAAAGGCTAGCTTCTTGTACGATATATCCTTCTGCAATACACGTTTCAATGTATCTTTTGTTGCGTACATATCCTTTATATGTTTTCATCAATCCGTGAATGTGATCAATTATATATTATACACGATAGCTATTTACACCGAATAATAATGTACATAACTGAAATTAGTTATTTACCGTTCAAAAGAATACATCCATCTATATCTGACAGGGCCACCAATCAATGTCTGACCGGCTAAATGAAGCATAAGATGGATACTAATATCAAAAAATGCAGGTGGAAAATGTTTTTCAAAAACACATATTGCTTCTATCAAACTAGCCTTTGCATTTATAAGGTGTTCCCTATTGATCACCTTTGAGCACAAAATGTTACAGAATAAACTAATATGATGAACAACATTTTGCAGATCCTTATGTTGTGCATAAGAATGTTGATGCAATACCGGAAGCAAATGTTGCATTATGACGTGGTAATCATGCGACTTCATATATCTTAGTTCGGGAGGATTGATGCTCACATTATTGTGGAAGTAAGAAGAGAATTTATTAGGTACTTTTAGGTTTCTCAATACTGTGAAAAACCATATTTTTTTCTTCTTTGCTCAAAGTAAAAGTTGCCTTCGGTATGATTATTTTATTTGTTTCAGGACCTACCATCACCCACAACTTTTGTTTTATACCCATGGTTTTCAAATCCTTGCGTGCATTGATGCCATCTTTTGACTTATCTTTATGGTCTATAATGGTGCTTATGAGATGCTCTGTGACATTCTTCTCTGTATGCATAACATCAATATTATGTCGAATCATATTTGCTTTCCAATATGGTAAATCAAAAAAGATAGACCTCCTATACCATCCAAAAACATTGTCAATTTCTTCAATGGCTGGTTTTTTTTGTTTTCGACCAATTTCTTCTTTATGTTTACCAATTTTCATTTTGATATTTTTTACTTGCTTCTCAACTTCAAAACCAGTCAATGATTGTTTAGGACGACGAAGTTCTTGTTTGTTATTGAAATTTGTCTTGTCATATCGAAACTTGTGTCTGTTAGGAAGAAACATTTGATATCCCATAAAACACATCTTTTTACTTTCAAGGAGATGATAAGAACAAGTGTTTTCCCCACAAACGGGACACGCAAAGTAACCGTGAGTTATACATCCTAATAAAGTCCCAAGAGCAGGGTGATCATGGATTGCCCACAGCACCCTAGCTCTCATTGTAAACTCAAATTTATTTAATGAATCATATATAACGACTCCTTCCCATAACTGTTTTAACTCGTCTATCAACGGTTGTAGATAAATATCAATATCCTTCACTGGTTGTTTTGGCCCAGAAATCAACAGTGTTAACATTGAAAACTCCCGTTTCATGCACATAGACGGAGGAAAATTATATGGTACTACAATTACTGGCCAACTGCTGGAAGGGTTTGATAGAGAAACATGTGGACAGAAACCATCTGTTGCTATTCCAAGTGTGACATTTCGTGGCTCGACGGAAAACATTTGACCAAGAGAATCTGCATGTTTCCATTGAGAAGTATCACAAGGATGACGCATTACTTCTGGATTAGACTTGGCACGACCATGCCAGGTCATTGTATCTGCTATCTATGGTACAGTTTATAATCTCTTCAATCTAGAAATTAAAGGAAAATGCCTTAATGTCTTTTGAGGTACTTTGGTGCCTTTTCTCTCTTCGTCAAATGATGTCGTATATCTTGATTCATTGCAAATTCTACAAGAAACTCTGTTCGCATCATCTTTCCAGTACAATATGCAATCATTGATGCATGCATCATAAGTTTTATAATTCATTCCAACTTGCTTAATGAACTACTTCACGTCAGAGTATTTGGTCGGCAGTGTGTTACCTTCGGGGAGTAACTCCTTTATTAGTTCGAGAAGTACAGCCACACCATTATCTGAAAAGCTGTATTAGGCCTTCAAGCCATTCAGTTTCACAATGTCATAAAACTTCATTATCCCTTTTGAACATGAAGGATACAATGACTTTTTTGCGCTATCAAAAAGTGGTTTATACTTCTTACTTTCATTGGCCTGCCAACAACTATCATCCGTAGACTGCGGTCCAACATTAGCATGATCATACAATGGGTTTTCAGGTTGAAAATCATGAAATCTATCCGCATCATTGACTAGATCTTCCATCCTAATATGTTCAACCTCAACAGTACTTGTGGCATAACTAACTCGTTGTTTTTCTGTATCCACCATTTTTTCCCATGTAAATACCACACGTTATATGATTGGATAAAACCCCATTTAAGAAAATGAAAATAAATAACCTCTAATTTTATTGTCTTTAGATTTTGGCATTTAATGCAAGGGCATAAATACACTCCTTTCTTACCACCGTTTTCTTCAACAAAACTAATAAACTTCTTCACCCCGTCTATATAGTATGTAGTTCACTTATCAAATTCATGTATCCACTTTCTGTCTAAACTATGGGACATGTTGCCTTCCTATATCCTATATAATATAATATGAGACGTAAATATCATAACTCCAGAGATAAATCTTTAAACTAACAAATATTTATTTCAACACATGACTATTTTTAACCTTTCATATACATGTTAAAAATAATATTTTTAACTAACAAATATTTATTTTAACACATGGTTATTTTTTACACTTCATATACATGTTAAAAATAATATTTTCAATGAATAAACATTTATTTCACTACATGATTATTTTATATAGTTCGTTAACACATTAAAAATGATGTTTTTAATGTTCAAATATTTATTTCAACCAATGACCATTTTTAATGGTTCATACATACAATAAAAATGTTATTTTTATTGTTCAAGCAATTTATTTCAAACACAACAACTATTTTATATAGTTCATTTCAGAAAATTTTGACATTTCAGAAAATGATATTTTTAGTGTTAAGACATTTTATTCCATACATATATATTTTTAATAGCTCATTCATGTCATAAAAATGATAATTTTTATGTTCAAACATTTTATTCCATACATGTATATTTTTAGAGACTCAATTTCATGTCATAAAAATGTGATTTTTATCGTTTCCATAATTTATTTAACACATGAGTATTTTTTAGTGACTCGTCTACATGATAAAAATGTGATTTTTATCGTTTACATATTTTATTTAACACATGGGTATTTTTAGTGACTCATCTACATGATAAAAATCTGATTTTTATCGTTTTCATATTTTATTTAACACATGGGTATTTTTTAGTGACTCATCTACATGATAAAAATGTGATTTTTATCATTTCCATATTTTATTTAACACATGAATACTTTATACACTTCATATGTAATAATGAAAATGTGATTTTTATTATCTAAGCAATTTATGGCGCTTCATGAATATATTATCAACACATGAATATATTTCAGTACATGAATAAAATTCGATACATGAATAAAATTCAAACACATGAAGATTTCATAAAATTTTGGCAGGGCAAGGTAATTAAAACCGGCACCGTCCCGAGTACGGCTCCTCGCTCTACCTTAAAGCCTTGCAACTTCTGACAATGGGGGATTTCAATAATCTAGTTCGTATGCAGACGAATATATTTCTCTTTTCCATAACCTATTCTAATTTTGTTTCAACCACAAACAAATATTTTCAACCACAATCCATCATTCTCAACCATTCGCATTATCACAAATTCTTAAGTACTGCAGTACCACAAATTCTTAAGTACTGCACTACCACAAAATCAAAAGCAATAGCCAAGCTGCAGTACCACAAATTCTTAAGTACTGCAGTACCACAAAATTCATAAGCACTGCAGTACCACAAAATCAAAACCAATAACCAAGCTGATATTGCAATATGTATCACTGATTTGCATGGCAATATACTAATTTATAAGTCAGTGAGAATGAGAAGCATAATATTTCTAATAGAAATTTAATACAATAAATTTCACACTTTATTATGGGGTTAAGTACAAATGTAGTCAAGGACCTTAAACTCAAATAGTCTGGGATATGTTACTCTGTCTAAGGTCAGGTCATGAATTCAAGCCATTGAGACATAAAAAAGAGCAATCTGCTTGAATAAAGCATCACTCTTGTTATAAAAAAAATTAAAGCATAAGCAACAATTTTGTTCAATATCTTTTACATTCTTATTTTTTTTTAAAGGTTGATGTTAAAAAAATATTTTGAAAATTTATTTTCTTTAACTATTATGTTAAATTTTAGTCGATCTAAACTTTTTTCTTTGTAAATTCACATTGTTTTTTTTGGTTAATATAGGTTTCGGCAAATTTTCTATTATTTTAATCGAGAGAGACCATGTAAAATGATCATACTTTTTAAGTTTTCAGTTTTCATTACATTTCAATTTTCATTTCATTTTGAGTTCAAATCATTATATATGAGTAATTAATATATTAGTTTGCACAAAAATTAAACAGAAACATAAATGTAATCAACATATCATTTAGTTCAAATCATGCGATCTAGAAAGGCTTATAATATGGATTTAGGTGCTTCCAGTGGCGTAGCCAGGTTTTTATGCTGGTGAGGGCACAATTGACTCCGCAACCAGTGTAGGTACGTTAATGTATAGAGAGGTGTTGTGTTCTGTTGTAGAAGGCGATGTGGAAGTGGCAGTTTTGAGTGTGGTGACATAAATGTGAAGGTGACCTGGTATAGTGATTTTAGTTTGTAGTTTGGGTTGTAGGCTATTGCAGAGGCTGGTTCAAGCATGTATTATGAAATGAATTTGACACGAAGAATTATAGGAGCAGTAAACTGGATGGGTAGGAGTTGAAGGTGGTACGGTTCTGGTTATTAGTCATGGCGGGTCCTGCAGGTTTGAAAATTGGTTGTTTGGAACGGGGAAGCTGATGGTTATTTAATGCGCTGAATGCACTATGATAGGAAAAAATAACAAACATGGCTGTGGTGTTATTAAAGATAGGAAATATTTGTATAAGATAGAAGAGTTACGTAATTTCCTGTAATACAAAAAAGTAAAATTGTTAAAAAAATGACTTCAAATAAATGAGTTATACTATGAAAATTTTCATATGTGTAAACAATACATGAATCACCGGGCAAATTGGTATACATGGCGGTTATGTTTTCAAAAATAAGGTAAAGTTTTATTTATAGCCCGTCGAACGAATGGTAAAAGTAAATCTGCGTTTAATTTCCAAAACCAGATAAAATGAAAACAAAAGAGGGACGTTCCTTCTTAAAATCCAAAATAACACCAATAAAACAATATATTATATTAAACTAGCATCATAAACATATAGACACATTTATATGTTATTAGATGATAACTGGAATGAAATGAAAACTGAATAATTAAAATTTAAATGCAACGTAATATTAAAATTGAAGATAATATTCATCGCTTCATGTTGTTTTAGATTTCCAAAGTTGGCATAGCATGTATAGTTTGATAGTCACCACTCTTAAATTATATTACTCACTCTATGATTCTCCACATATTCCTTGATCTTACTATTATCAGCAAGTTGACATATTTGCTTTTGATTAGCAATTGTCACGGACCGCACACATCAAATAACTCTAAATGATTCATCCAGAAGGAAGATGAGGAGATGAAAAGATAAACTGCTAGTACTACATGTATTGCATAAAATGTAACTTATAACATCTAAGAATAGGCAAAAGGGTTTGCATGGAATCATTCTTAATTAGTCTGGATATATAATTGGCTAGCATACAGTAAATATACAACATGAAAGAGGGTTTAAAGTGCCTACATAAAACATCTAATTACAATTATTGCTCTGATTCCTTTAATTTATAACTAACATTTTGTACTCTGGTTAATTTTCTATAATCACGAAGTGAAGGTAAAACAAATGTGTATATCATTCCAGGTCAATAGAACATTGCTAAAATATATGAGCCATGATAAATATGTGCCCATTTATGTGCAGCTCAAGTTTCCAATAATTGGTGTGCCTATTTTTAATACATCTTAAATGAGAAACATGTTCTAAATCCTAATGGGTTACATCGATCCAATTAGTATATTAAACTTAACAAGATACACTAAAATATTTTCATTATAATTATGTTGTCTTAGAAAAGAAAAATAAAAGAAAATTACTCAAACTGTTTCAGCAAACAACAAATAAATTCCTAGGTGGGGAAACAAAGGGCACGGCTAGTTAAGTAGTCTGCCACGTCAAAACTGGAACAAAAGGGAAGCAAATCAGCCTTACACACTTCAGGGCATGGCATGGAACAAAACAAGGCAACATAAGTCAATTTTATAACAAGGGAGCCAATTTCATGCGCAGACACATATGTATATATATATTCTTACTAATTCATTTGTTTTCCTACACTTAGTATAGGTACAGGTGCAATGATTCACATGTAGTCCAAGAATGTTGAGCCTTCAAATAGCAGATGGTAACATAAAAATGCCTAAAGTGGACATAAATGAAAATCAAATATGAATGAAACACCACCACATATAATATATGTAGTCTACTCAAAAGAAAAAATGCAAAACTTTGACTGGCGAAAAGAAGATACGTCCATATCATCTCGTTTGTTTGCAGACTCGAGGACACACATGTTATAGAAACATGCAACCCAGTCCATATGATTTTTTTTTAGATTATGTTAATCATATGATCTCCGAATGAAGCAAATGATTGCACGGTAAAAGCAAAAGTTTTCGTTTCAGTCCCGACTGGAATTTTTGATAGTGAGTATGAGCTCCAGATCTCTAATAAAATCCAATCCAACTTTAAAAAAGTTTGATTAAATTAGTTGATACTCATTTTAGTTGTCTTAAGTGCAAAGAAATAAAGTTCAATCTCCCATAGCATATGAGAAAAAACAAGAAGAATGCACATATGAGTTATCTTTTTATTTATGCATTATCTGTTCATTAAGTTCATTGTAAACAATATGTGTGTTAGAGCTTATAACTAGTAGCAGCGAAGCTGGAGCTTTTTCTATGTATCACAAATGGCGGAGGCATTATGTATTGGGCCACTCCTTGAAAGAAAAAAAGAAATACATGCTACCCACTGAAAACAGATAATTATATATTAATAAATCTTAGCAAACAATTACTTCTACAAGGTATTATATATCTCTGTATCCGCACTGCGTGTTTATCTCATATGCCTTATTCTTGTATATAGTAGACCAGTTCATCGTTCAGCATGTGGATTTCGATGCCCCAATGTGGTAAGCGGCTCGACTACTTCTCGACGACAAAATAACTTCTTGATTGATATTGCTTAATAATCATGTTGAATCTATAACCAATGACTTATTTAAAAGCCAAACCTGATATAAAACTTTTCTTTGAACAGAAGTTATAAGTCTTTATAATGCATAAGAGTTTTTAAACTTTTACTATGTCTTTCTAGACATGCTTACGGTTTTTGACTTTAACGGATGCGGATGAAAACTAGATGCAGCCACTACCAAAAAATCGCTCAACTAAACACTGCAAAATTAAAACTTCGTTATAAGACACGACATAAATTCCTTCTAGCCACCATCCCAATTTAATAAATTACAAGAGGTAAACATTCCACTATTTCTTCTTTTGTTTATAGTAAAACATCATAAACAAAAGCAACACATCATTTTCATATACAAACAGAAATTGGAAACTAATAAAGAGGTAAAACACAACAATTATTTGCATCCATCTGTTCTATGCAAAGTATACGAAAATAAATTGAACATATTACCTCCTTTGATATAAGCTGCAGTGAAAACAAGCGTTGCAGGTGAAAAAGAACAATCTGATATATATAGAGGAGGACAGCTTGAAAGGAATATTGCTGTATAAAGAAGGGCAGCGCTGTAAATCAGGATAAGAAGCTCCAAAAGCTCAAAATATCATACCAAATCATAACAAATCGAGATTAAATCAGATCAAATTCGAAAATAAAATCATACCAAATCAGTTTGTCCTCAGAGGAAGTGATTTAATGAGCGGAAGTTGTCTACAGATCTGAAGATAAAGAATCACGATGATAAATACAGTTATAACGTAAACCTAAACATGGTATAGGAAGAAATATTCATCCAGTAAAATAAAAAATTACCAGAATTGTAATGTGAAAGCTGTTCAAATTGATTAGGGTAGAAAATTAGAGCAAAAATTGATTGGCACGGTAGAGGGAAATTAAAAAAAGGGGGGGGGAATGAAAAAAAGAGCGTGGAGAGGGTACCAAAAAAAGGAAGGGAGCACGTCTGTTTTTGGTAGGAATGTTTTACACTAAGGTTGACTAGGTTTGATACGGGCTATAACCCAATCAAATTCAAAGTAGGTTCTAAACCTTTTCTAATCAGTTTGGCATGACTCAGAACCCTCTCAAATTTAATACGGTTTTAGACCATATCAAATATACAAGATAAGGGAGTGCCAAAATAGGCTTTGTGATGTAGTGACTTTACTTTAGTATAGGAATTATTTAGATAGTTATAGGATTTAGGGGGAGTTGTTTTAGAATTTCTTTTTGATAATGCCAAAGGGGGAGAAATTATAAAATATAGACATAGTTTATAGGATTCATATAGACAAGGGGAGTATCAAAAGGATCATCATCAACGGGTATGTACAGGTATGATATTTTATAAACTAAGGTTGTCATCATCAAAAAGGGGGAGATTGTTGGAGAATGGAGTTTTGATGACAACAACCTTATTTCAATTATCATTGATTATAAAATATATAGTAACATCTCTATCTAGAATGTATAGACATATATATGCAGGTTTTGTATACAGGACTTAAGTACTGAAGACTGTACAGTTTAGAGTTTCAAGAGATTTAGAATTCAAGATAGATTCAAGACTCATGATTTTTCAAGCTATCAAGAATTCAAGAAAAATATAGTAATAGAGTCTAGTTTATATGTAAGACTCCGAATAGCACTCCAGGTTTAAACTCTGTTTTTTGAATTATCTCTTTTCAAAATTAGTTTCAAAACTATTTTCAATTTTATTTCAAAATTTTCTCAAAATAATTTTTAATCTTCCAAGAAGTTCAAACCTATGATTTCAAACATATTTCCTAATTTGTAAGTATTCTTATTTTTATAGTTTTATTAAATGTATTTTACTAAGTTTATATTTGATTATAATATTATCTAAGTTTTCATATAACCTTTTGCTTATATTTATAGTTTATAAATATTTCTATATAAAATCCTATATATATGTTTATAATTATATACTATATATATTTATAATTATATTATATATATTTTTCACATCAAATATATATTAAGTTTTTAATCATATGTTTAAATAATATTTTCTTATTCTTTATACTTGAAAAACAATGTTTTAGCAGTTAGTTTTGTTTTTGGAATTTCCAAAATTTAAATACTGATTTAAATACTTTAAAAATGATTTAAAAATCAAAAACATGATAGATATGTTGACATATACTTATTTTTATGTCGACATATAACTATTAGAAATTCAAATTTGAAAGGAAGTGTCTTTTCACTAATTGTGACGGTTCTGAAGCGTTGCAACCTTTCACACACTATAAAAAGGGTTTAAATTCGAGTTTTTAATCACCTCTTCATCTCTAACTTCACTATCTTCCATTACATTATTATTCTTAATTATTTTTATGATTTCTACACTATACTCTACCGAATTTAATTCCGTTTTGATCAAACTTCTTCTTTTTACACTCTCTACTCATTACTCTCTGAATCAAGCGTTATTGAAGAGTTATAGGGCTGTTTGTAATAGTTTGGGTTGTATTTGGGGTAAACGGTGGTACCCCTTGTAGCCGTTAAAACAAGGAGGTTGGAATCGGTAGTATCCCTTATAGCCGTGAAATCAAGGAGGTTGGAATCAGTGCCTTGTAGCCGTGAAATCAAGGAGGTTGTAATTGGATTTTGATATAGTAATAAAATTCTGTGCAATCCAGCGTTGCGTGGGACTAGACGTAGGAGAAATCCGAACTAGTATAAAATCCATTGAGTTCTTTCCTTTTTTGCATTTTTGTTTCTGTTTCTTTTGCATCTGTGTTTGATTCTGTGTAAGAGATTGTTTTTGTGGTGTTTGATTCATATAGTTTATCACATATAATTTAGATTTTGTTTAAATTCTCAAAAATACTATTCACTCCCCTCTAGTGTTTGTTTTGTCTTAACGATCCTTTCCGCAATCCATAACATTCCATAACTTTGCCTATGGTTTATGTTTTCGATTGTAATTTCCATATCTGTTTTTGAAAAAAAATCAAGTATTATCACCGGGTGTCGAAAATGGGTTTACTAAGTACATATAGATTTCTGGTTCTGCGCCTAATCAACGTATTACTAGATTTCTGTAAGAACAAGGATAAACTTGTTGAGACATCGAGCAATACAAGTATTTTAAGAAAAAAATAGCCTCCATATGAATATTTTGTGGAAAAGTGTTTTGAAAGGAAATTATTTTTCTTTATATAAAAGTATATTACTATAACAAATTTTGATAAACAATTTTTTTGCAAAGGGGATTTTCACTTAAAGGGCTTATTTGTTCAGGGTAATAAGTTTTAAGGACAACACTTCTGAAAAAATAGTTTTTAGGACAATTCTGCACGAAAAAGATAAAGCGATTATCTTTTTAAGCTATAACTTAAAAAGAAAAGTGCTTTTATCTTTTTCCTATATAACTTAAAAAGATAACCGCTTTTATCTTTTTCATGCATAATTATCCTTAAAATTAATTTTTCAGAAGTGTTGTCCTTAAAACTTATTAATTTACAAAAAGAAGCTCTTTAACCTAATTTCCACTTTTGCAAACATTTAAAATCAAATTTAAACAACTTTAATTATGTGTTGGCATAATTAAGAAACCAACAGAAAAATACATATGCTATACACAAATCACTTTAATACGCATGAAAATTTTGATCCAGGTTTGGGTATGCAAATTTGATTTCAAATAGGATTGTTCGCTTGATTTTTGATGATGAACACCGATACGAATTCTTGTTATGATCTTTGGTTCATTGTCATAGTTTATTTCTATGTTAGGAGAGTGAAATTTTGAATCAAGGAATCAGATTAGTGTCCGCACTAAAATGTCTAGCTAGCGATACTAGTTAAAAGCATGTTTATATTTGATCATGAATTGAGATTGGTATGGATATAGATGATCTGTATATAACGTACGTGCGGCGTGCGCTAATAAAATAACTGTATGCAATGATTGTTATATATGACTGCTTGTTGTTCATGGTTTTCTATACTATTAGTTCATGTAGTTTACATCTCATATAATAGCATGTTAAATTTGCATATTCCCTATCATTCGCATTCCATCCAATTGTTGCGTATAGTTACAATTTTTTTAGTACATACATGTTTATCTTTCTAAATTTTAATGTAAATTTGCATTGTATATGTGGTTGCATCATCCATGTTTTTATGATTATGTTGTATGTAAATGCTAACACGTGTTACAGTTTTACTAAACATATCTATGTTATGTTTTGTGTATTATGACTAATATTTTAATCGAGTTGAGATAGGTACAACTGAAGCCAAAGATTGGAATTTTATGCAGTTTGATTGCTTTTGCTTGCTAATAATTTAAGGTAACTTTATTATAGTGTTAATAAAAGGTACGTTTTCAGATACGTTTATGTGATATATATATATATATATATATTGTTGTTTCCCTATGGCTTTGGATGCCTCATCGTGAGATGAAATGTGTATTTGTGATTATATGTATATTGGTATTTTTCTGGACCTATCCGCGCAAGGAAGACGCTACCAAAATTTTTGACTTAGAATAATTTTGTGTATAATATTAATTTCAAAGTTACGTCAAAACCCAATGAATGTAAAAATAAAGTGTGTAAAAGATTAATAATTCGAATAAAAGTATAGCAAGTTCTTTATTCCTTTCTTCTTTTTTTGTTTTTGTTCCTTCTTTGTTTCTTTTCTCTTTCGCATTCCCTTTTTATTTCTTTTCGAGGACGAAAAGTTTTGAGTAGGGAGAGTGTAATTTTTGATAATAACATAAATTGTTAGATTAGATTTTTGAGTTTATAAGAAAATTAAAAATTCGTGGTATTTTTTTATAAAATAATCAGAATTTGATTTAATATATGTTGCTTGAATGTTTGACAACTATTTTAATATTATTCCAGTTGAATATAATTGTAAAGTTAATTTGGTTAATTGTGAATAAGGAAAAATCAATGTTTTAAAAATCGGGAAATTAATGTTATAAACTGAATTGGTTAATATAGATATGGTTTGAATCAGAAATTGTTAAGTAATTATAATATTTTCTTGTAAACCATAAATTTATAAATATGATTAAATCACTTGAAGGTAGCAATTATTAAGTTCATTCCATTTTGATATGCTCGGATTAATTGTAAATTAATGTGGAATTTTTGTGAGTAAATACTTTAGTTAATGTGTGTCAAGATGATGTTTTGGCAATTTTTTTGTTTTCATTTTTTCTGTTTTACTCAACCTATCAGCCATAAATTGAATATTTATTGCATTGCATTTCATTTAGAAAACCAATGTTCATAGTTTCATGCATGAATAGTTAATTCGTACATTACCCTATATAGTTAATTGATACGTTACTCTATATAGTTAATTGATATGTTACTTTATTTTGTTAATTAATACACTAATTTATTTTCACTACCTGCTTACATTATTAGAATGGTTAATTGATATGTTACTTTATTTTCACCTACATGCTTACATTATTACGAATGGTTAATGGATACATTACTTTATTTTGAATGAATGCTTTTGGAATGAATCGCTAATTTTCTCTCCCCCTCACGTCTTTTTTTATAAATCCTCACGTTACTCTTCTAAATTATTTCTCTTGTATGTATATTGTATTCCTTTTGTATACGACTCTTTAATTTTGAGAGGAGGAATTTTGTTTGTTGAGATTCTCTAAAGGTCATCAGGTTGAGCAAAAGCCTCACTTTTTACGTTTCGCATTATAAAGTTTTTGAAAGAGAAAGTGTAATGGCCCACAAATCCATACCATTTGAGCTGACTGAATATAATTCAGGTCCAACCCAAATTACAGGAAAATACGAATCATGAATAAAAAGAGATTAGAAGGTAAGAAATAAAAAGAAATAAAATTAGAATAGAAGAAAATAGATAGAAGATAGAACTGAACAACACAAAATTTCACAATCGCAGTGGAATAAAATATAATACATATCTTAACTTTTGGAATACAAAACTGATTTTTACTTACGTATGCCATTAGAGTACATCACATACACAACTCAGCGGAAATAAACTCTAAATATCTAACACTGAAGCCTCCTACTCCATGCTCCTCCAAGGATACCTATAAATACATGAACTACTTGACTGCACGTACAAATTCGAGAACCCAAGAGTTTAGGGAAAACAAAACAAAATAAACTCTGGATCAGTCATGGTACTGGTGTGAGTAAACTCCAACCATTGTTTTAACTCTTAAAAATCCTTTTCAAAAGAAATGATAATCGTAAGACCGATCCATACATAAACACGGACGTTTTACCTTACGATAACCCAAAACATTCTTTGAAATCAATACTATTCTAATGTTATAATAATGACTAAATCAAATAAATAGCAATCTAGCAGAACGCTTGCATCTCACGCTCTACATACATAGTATACAATCAAAACCGCGGGCTCTTATTGAAGAATGGATTACAACTGGCAAGGTATGGGACTACCTTTCGACTGTGTATCTCTAGAGAGGAATACACCGGGTTCAACAAGAACATCTTGCAACCCCGGAAAAACATGACCACCCACTCACTTCTCTTGAGTGTTCCGAATGTATTGTCACCAATAGTTGGGATCAACAACCGTTTCCAGAAAGGGACAACATCGAAAGAATAAAGAAGAAAATGGAATTTCCCTAGATCAGGTGACAATACACCCTAATTGGGAGCTACCCACTTAGCCATGCGACCTACCCGATTTTATATCATTTCCTGGTTGTGAGGCTTGAGTCCACACTTATATTTTAGTATCACAACATCATTCACTTTGAAAGCCACATTGTTAAACTCGCCAAAATCATTTATTGACTTCCCTAAAAAATATCACGAGCATAAAGCTAAGAGAAACGAATTCCTCCGCCACCAACGTAGATACATTTGAAGATATCAATGTAGATGATCTGTTAGACATAGTTTGTCAAACATTCATCCATACAAGGTGTCATGAGACTGGACAAACCGAAGGCACAATTTACATTAATCCTTCTTAGGCAATTTCTACCTAGTTTTAACAGAAAAAGCTCTTGCACTTTACTCCATCATCAATTGTCTTCATAAAATTCGATTTGCAATGCTACTGCCAATACGAAATGGTTCTCGGATAATAATCCAACCGATCTCTCCATATTGACAACGATATTGGCCAATACTTCGATAGGCGGTTATTTAACTATCGAAGAAAAACAATCATTCTAGCAAAGAATCAAACAATCACTGGGCCCCTTAATTAATATTTCATTAACTAAATCACTTCTCCAATTCCTCATCAGTGATTGTTAACCCAATATTTAACAATCATTTTGGCCTCTTACGCTATTTAGAAAACATTTTCATACATCACCCTCTTTTATTTTCTACGCTTAGAAAATATCTCCTATTTATAATTGGAAAATATTCCAATTACTTATCTCTTTCCCGAAACTCATTTATTTCTATACTTAGGAAATATTCGTTATTATATTTCCAAACATAAACTTATTTGGGTTAAAAACAAATGTTACGTAAAACATTGTTACGACAACCCAAATACTATATTTAACTAATTATATTTAAAATATTATATTACTTCCTTTCCAAACATCATTTACTATAGTTGAAAGCCTTTATTACGATGCTTCTAAATTTTATTAACCGATTTCATTTCTATTTCACATATAGTCGATAAGTAGATTTTTAGTTATCGAATTTTCCTAAAAAAATCTATCTCCTTAAATTTCCGGAAAATTTCTCCATCGTCTCCTTTGTACGGGCCACTCAATACAACTACAAATTGCCTCTCTAGGCCCTTTCCATTTAAAAAGAAAATCAAAAAGCCAAGCGGCTTGCCAAATAGGCTCATAAAATCCCATATTCAATTAAATATGTACCTCTTTGTCAGGAATTCAATTTATATCTTCCATTAGCTTCATTTCAAACTTGTCCAAAACATCTATTCAACCATTCCTAATTTGTTCCAACTCAAACCAAATGTTTTTAACTCAATTCGCTAATTTATTCTTTGATTAGCTCTTTTGCCTATTTCATTTTTTATTTGAACATAATATGATCAAATATATTTTTAACTTGCTTATAAAATAATTGAATTCCATTCTCTCTAGGCCCTTTCGATTTAAAAAAAAATCAAAAAGCCAAGCGGCTTGCCAAATAGGCTCATAAAATCCCATATTCAATTAAATATGTGCCTCTTTGTCGGGAATTCAATTTATATCTTCCATTAGCTTCATTTCAAACCTGTCCAAAACATCTATTCAACCATTCCCAATTTGTTCCAACTCAAACCAAATGTTTTTAACTCAATTCGCTAATTTATTCTTTGATTAGCTCTTTTGCCTATTTCATTTTTTATTTGAACATAATTTGTTCAAATATATGTTTAACTTGCTTATAAAATAATTGAATTCCATTTTCGATTCAAGTTTCATATTCGATTTCAAATATGAAATCACTAGTTCGAATTACTTATCCAGATTCAAACTCGATCCAAAACTCGATTAACTAATTATTCTTCTGCTTAGTTAATTATATTCAATAATAAATATCTGATTTTTTTCGAAAATCAATCCATTTACTTCACTTGAGTTCATATTTATTATATAACTCAAGTCTGGATTTTTCTAGTGGAAATCTAATTGTTATTTACTCAAAACCTTTTTATTTTATTAAATAAATCGTTATGGTTTTTAAACAATTATAGCGCTGTTTTTGTGAAAATTTGATTTTGACATAACTCAAAATCTATAAGACGAAATCCATATTTTCCTCTTCCATTATAAAACTATTATTCAATAGATCCCGACGATTCTTGTTTCAAAGAAATCTGGCTTAAATTGAGTTCTTTATGCTCAATTGAAGTTTGAAACATCAAATTATGAACAACCGTGCTGCGTCGAGTTCGTTTTAATTAAAATTAAATAAAAACATTTGAACTTCATTTATTAATAAATTCTAATCACTTTCTTATACATTTGTTTTAAAATAAATTAAACCGGTTTTCCAAATCTAACCTAATATTTTTTATTTACCCTAATCGACAATTATTTCATTACTCAGATATAAATTTATTTACATCTCAATCTTCTGTATTAAATTCCAGTTTGATTTATCAATTGTATTACATTAATTCAGTTTATATTCCGGATTCCAAAATAAATTCCGTCATTCCCTTTTTGAAACAATTTCTAATTTCCCTTTTAAATTCACACTTGAATTTGAACTTCCAAATTATAAGATGATAATTTCTTCACTACATTTATAAACATCATTTATAAGTTACTTCCTTATTTTATATATTAAACAAGCTTCCATTTCAGCATCTATTTAAAACTCAAGTCTTATTTTGGAACATTTACTATAACTTATATATATAACATAGAATCAATTTTCATATTTAATCTTAGTTTCTGTCTAATACAATTCCAATGTCTTTTCTGAAAATAATTTATTTATTTTAAATTCGACATAGTCGAATTCAAATCATAAACCCATATGGATTTATTTTAATTTAACTTAAGAATAAATTTCATCGTTTCCTATTTAAAACGATTCCCAATTCCCATTTTAAATTCACGATTGAATTTAAATATTCAAATTATCCCATGATAATTTATTTCCCTTCATTTATAAACATTGTTTATAAATTCAACTACTTATTATTATCAAATAAGTTTATATTTTCTAGCCCATTCAAAATTCAAATTCTATATTCGAAGAAATAAAATTTCCTTTTTAAATCTCAAATCCTTTTCTTTTCACTCAAATATTTTTTACAGTATTTTAATTACCAATACCTAGGTCTAGTACTACTTAAACATACAAAACACACAATCATCAATCACGGGTTTTCTAACACATCATATATGATAATATATATCAATCCCAAAATTGGAATCAACACCAAGGGTACTAAGTGTACTTCACAATGTGCTAAAAATAGAAGAAGTGGAGCCACAAAATAGTAGAAATGCAAGTAAAGGGCACAATGTTTTATAGTCGTTTGATCAAACTTGATCTGCATCCACTTTAGGGAATGATTCCATTATCACACTTAGATTTAAAAAGCAAGAATATCCTCTCATTGCATTCATTATTAACCTCTATATTCTTCTCTTTAGATTTACTAGAAATTGTTAGGAAAAAATCGATGAGATCCTTTAAATGTAGCAAATGGTAGCACAATTATCTCATTACTCAGATATAAATTTATTTACATCTCAATCTTCTGTATTAAATTCCAGTTTGATTAACCAATTGTATTACCTTAATTCAGTTTATATTCCGGATTCCAAAATAAAATGCATCTTTCCCTTTTTGAAACGATTTCTAATTTCCCTTTTAAATTCATACTTGAATTTGAACTTCCAAATTATACGATGATAATTTCTTCACTACATTTATAAACATCATTTATAAGTTACTCCCTGGTTTTATTTATTAAACATGCTTCCATTTCAACATATATTTAAAAATCAAGTCTTATTTTGGAATATTTACTATAAATTATATATATATATATATAAAACATAGAATTAATTTTCATATTTAATCTTAGTTTCTATCTAATAAAATTCCAATATCTTTTCTAAAAATAATTTATTTGTTTTAAATTTGACATAGTCGAATTCAAATCATAAACCCATATGGATTTATTTTAATTTAACTTACAATCCAAAAGAATAAATTTCATCATCTCCTATTTAAAACGATTCCCAATTAAAGAAAAAATTTCATCGTTTCCTATTTAAAACGATTCCCAATTAAAGAATAAATTTCATCGTTTCCTATTTAAAACGATTCCCAATTCCCATTTTAAATTCACAATTGAATTTAATATTCAAATTATCCAATGATAATTTATTTCCCTTCATTTATAAACATCGTTTATAAATTCAACTACTTATTATTATTAAATAAGTTTATATTTTCTAGACCATTCGAAATTCAAATTCTATATTCGAAAAAATAAAATTTCTTTTTTAAATCTCAAATCCTTTTCTTTTCACTTGAATATTTTTTACAATATTTTAATTACCAATACCTAGGGCCAGTACTATTCAAACATCCAAAACACACAATCATCAATCATGGGTTTTCTAACACATCATATATGGTAATATATGTCAATCCCAAAATTGGAATCAACACCAAGGGTACAAGAGAACTTCACAATGCGCTAAAAATAGAAGAAGTGGAGCCACAAAATAATAGAAATGCAAGTAAAGGACACAATGTTTTATAGTGATTTGATCAAACTTGATCTACGTCCACTTTACGGAATGATTCCATTATCACACTTAGATTTACAAAGCAAGAATATCCTCTCATTACATTCATTATTAACCTCTCTATTCTTTTCTTTAGATCTACTTGAAATTGTTAGGAAAAAATCGATGAGATCCTTCAAAAGTAGCAAATGGTAAGACAAATCTAGACTTTCTTGTGAGCTTTAGTGAATTTCCATGATTTCATAATGGATTCGGAGTTAGATCTTCAGTTAGAGATGGTTGGAGATGATCAAATCACATAGAAAAGGTTGAGAATTAAGTTGGGCAGCCCTTCGGGGTCATGAAAATCCTTTTCCATTAAAGTGGAGTTGAACCCCTGTTTATAGGAGTGAGGAATGGCTAAAATAAAGCCTTCAGGTTTTGGGTCGGCCTATTGGGTATTTACGAAAATGCCACTGCCAGTTGTCACTAGTTGTTGCCAGCTAATTGCCAGCTTTCATGTACTTGACCGATCCAGACTAGTCCTGGCCGATCCAGTTCTTACCCGACAGATCCAAATGCTATTTTGTTTTATCCTAGCCGATCTGCCTCGTCATGGAGTGTACCGACCCGATGCATCAGGTCAGGCCGACCCACGACCTTTAAATTGGACCGACCCGATGTTCCACAACGATGCCAATCCGATGCATCTGAACTAGGCTGACCTGACACTTATGAACTAGTCTGACCCGACGCTTCTGAGCTGGGCCGATCAGATCCGTTCTGAAGGAAATGGACCGATCCAATGCTTTAAACAACAGGCCGACCCGCTATTGTGTAAACATGACCGACCCGTTAGTTTTGTAACTGACCCATCATTTAACTCCTAATTTTTAGAGTGTTAGCATTTGCCCCTCGAAGTTCGTAATTTTTTGATTTTTCAGAACATTATGTGCTTCGAAACACATATGTTGTGCATTAGTGTATAATGACGGGTTGATTTGTCTTTTGAATATACGGGTCAAAATGTTTTTTGCATTTTGGACCGGATATGTTTGATTGCGGTGGGTCGGTCGTGACAGGCTTTTATTGTTTTGATCCGGTCCGTTATCATTTAGCCTTTATAAAGGCATAATATGCTCCTGTCTCTTCCGCTCCTTCATTTCTTCCAATCCCCAATCTGATAAACTTTAATGGCAGCGGAATCTTCCTGAAGTAAATTTTCTCATCTCATATCTTTGATTCAATTCCTTACTTCAATTCGCACTCAAATCGCTTCCTATTCTCAATCAGCTCGAGCGGACGAACCAAACCTTCTGACCCGTGCTTCTCCAAATTCCCTGAACCCGAACCAGCTCACCAAATTCGTCCAATTACAAGTATTTTTTCTTTCTTCTTAGTAATTTTTTATTTTGAATTTGGATTGAAGTGAATTGGGGCTGAGGTGGTTACAGGAGTCCATGAATTTCCAATTTGGGCTAATTTTTCAGGTTATAGGGTTTTGGATTGATTCGATTGGGAATTGGAATGTAAATTAAGGCTTGAAAGCTGCACGTTTCTGATTTTAATGTGCTGTAGAATGGAATTGGATTACTTGTGGTGGGTTTGTGTTTGTATGGTAGGCTTGAGTTGTATAAGCTTCTTGTTGAACTTGATTTTGGCCTAGCGCATACCATACGTTCGTAGAAATGCTTGTGACACTAGAATCATGTATAATACTCATACTCTTATACTTATTTTTGTTGCTTTTGTCAATCTTGCATTTTGTTCATATTTTTTATTTGTTATATTGATTTCACTTGCCAAAATTCACTTCTCAAAACATGGGATTCTAGCTGCAACTGAACCATTCGAGCTTGGGTTTAACTGATTTATTCCACATGGTCAAGGCCGGCCCAATTTTGGGTCAATCATGGCCGACCCGATCCTGCATCAGCTATGGCCGACCCAGTTTTGGCTCAGTGTTGGCCGACCCATTTTGGGTTAGTCATGGCTGACCCGATTCTAGATCAGCTATGGCCGACCCAGTTTTGGGTCAATCATGGCCGACCCAATTTTGGGTCAATCATGACTGACCCGATTTTGGATCAGCTATGGCCGACCTAGTTTTGGGTCGATATTGGCCAACCCAGTTCTGGATCAGTCATGGCTGATCCATTTTGGGTCAGTCATGGCCGACCCAGGTCTAGATCTAGATCGTTTATGCCCAACCTTTTACTAGTTCAGAATTGGCTTTCCATGCTTGGAGTTTTTGTGAACATTTTCTCCCTATTACTTTTTGTCCTGCAATTGAGACACTTGCTATGGGCCAAAATACTCTACTATCGATGGCCCATATCAATAATAAGTTAGACAATTAGTTTAGAAAATTTGCATGTAACTTTCATTACTTATACTAAAGTGTTCTATTTGTGTTAGAAGGCTCCATTCGCCATTCCACTTGAACATTTAAGTATAAGTTCATGGTTAAATCTCAAGTTTTTTACCTTTATTCAGTTGCACACAACATTTTCTATTATAGGAAGTATATACCTATAGCTTATTGTCAAATATGGTTGTTCGTGTAGAGATGGATACTAGACATAAATCATGCCAACAGCTCGAAGCAGCATCAAAGTCCACCCAAGTTAAGGATGTGACTACAACTAGTGTTCCCAAATTAGACACCAATCCTGAATTTCCTTTACCCAAACCTCTTATTGGAGTACCTGGCGATAGGAAACCGAATAAAATGGGCGAACGCGCATACAAAAGCCTAGGCTCTCAATTTAGCATATTAAAAACAGAGGCCAAATTTCCAAAGGAAAATGAGTTTGTAGACACTCCATTCTTTGGTTATGTTACTATTGATCGACATATGATGTCGATTAGTGGCATTCCTCCATTTAATCCCTTCATAGAGATGGTTCTGAAGCGTTTAGCGATTGCCCCCATCCAACTACACCCTAATGGCTATGTCATCTTAACCGGTCTTTACATACTGTTTATGAGGTCCAAGCAACGTGCTCCTACTTTTGAGAGGTCTGTTTATTGTACACCTTCAAAAAAAGGTAGGGTAAGCCATCGGTTATCAATTTAGAAGGGAAATACCCTAAGATTATAACTGATCTGATGGATAGTGCCAAGGGATTTATAGAGAATTATTATTTCATGCATTGCTCCGATAATTTCTACCAAAGGTGGATGGAAGGAGGTAAGAACACGCTCTCATATTTTTCTACTTGTCCCTTTGAGTAGGTTCCAATATTAAATCCTTCCTTTGTTTTGCAGTACTTCCTTCCTCTGATTCAGATGACTCTGTTGTCCAGGAGTTATTTGACACTTTGCAAACTATTGACGAAGCGCAAAGAAGTAGGAGATAATTGATCATAGAACAGTTCCTTTCCCAATATCATTTTCTTGACCCTTCTCGTACTCTCAAACTAGCTCTATTTTCTAGGAAAGAGGTTGCCGGCAAATATCCCGCTAAGAAATCTTCTTTACAAAAATGTTTTGACATTAGAGATAGTAGCAAAACACCTCCCAAACCAAAATTAACCTCCATTGTTGAAGAGGAATTTCAACAGCATGAAGACAAAAGTAAGCAATAAGGATACAAAGCGAGTTGAGAAGGAAAAGGCTTTAATAAAAACTCCTTCTGATCTGATAGCCTAACATTCCGGGGACATGGAATCTCCTTACAAAAGGCTGCAAATAAATCTGTCAAGGGTCCTATTGCTCAAGTTACTCAAGGTGAGAGTTTTACGGATACTTATAAGAACTAAAGTGATCTTAGTTCAGCCAGGGACATTATCCATGGTGAAATTGTCATTCAGCCTCCCAAGCCTCAGACTATGAGAACATGAGATATAGCCGGATCCTCTATCGCTCAGCTAGTCTTAGAACGAACTATGGAAAATGGTTCGTTGCTGGACACATACTGACAAGCGCTTACTTTATCATTGCTTACTGCTCTTTGCATTTGCTTTCTAAACTTGTCTCAGCCTTCATTAATGTGAACACTAAATTCCTGTTACATCTCTTTTCTCAGGTACAAAAGCAATGCCGAAATCTTCGTTCATAAAAGATTTCAATGAAAAGATAAGCCAACACAACCCAAAGCGTTTTTTATGCAAACTCCATCCCTTGCAATATTCTTCTCGGCCCGGTCCTCCCCATCACTTACAACCTCCCCCTCAGTCTCAACCAGTTCCAGAACTTCCTGAGATTGATGATCAGAGGCAATGGAGGGAGGACCATGAAGTCATTCTAGAGGAACAGAAGAGGAGAGAGATAGAGAAAAAGAAAGCTAAATGGAAGGGAAATACGGGTGACCGGAGCAAGAGCGACCCACAGAAGCATCACATATCAGATGCTCTCCCAATGTTAGACACTCATGATATTCTTGAAATAGTGTCTTTAGCTTCTCCTTCAGTCACTCCTACTCCCGTCGACCTTGAGACGATAATGAATAGGCCTTGCTACATTCCATGTCTAGCCAATTTTAGCTTTGCCGACCGGTTCCCGGGCTAGAATCTGAGAGGAATGTGTCTTAATCTGGACATTATCCTAATGACAAGCGAGATATCCTTGAAAAATTTGATGACTTGAAGGGTAGTATGTCCACACAGTTTGACGTGGCTTAGAATCAGTTGGAAGTGGCTAAGACTCAGTTCAATGTAAAGTTGGGTAAAATTAGAGGCCACGCTGAGAGGCAATTGAGTGAGTGGTGGACCTTCGCTCATGAACTTTCAAGGGTTAACGGAATCACTCTCGATCATATTGCTACCTTGGAAGGGTCATAAAATCACAGGAGAAAACTATTGCATCACACACTCAAAAGGATACAAAGCTGATGAACTTAAAAGCAGAAAACAAAAAACTCAAGGGGGAGCTTGCTGATGCGAAGCAGAATGAAAATACAATATCAATGCAACTCCTAGAAGCTCAGACTGCTCGAGAACTTGCTGACCCCCAACTAAACATTGAAAAGAACACTTCTGCCTCCCATCAACAAGAGAACACTATCTTTCGTGAGAGGATTTCTTCCCTAAGTATGACTCGTTCCACATGCAACAAGCCCTTGAGGAAGAGAAACTTAAAGCCGTCGCTGACCTTGAAAAGGCCCGCTTGGACGCCGAGACTTCCTTTTTCAACTTTACGTCTATAACGTTATGAACAAAGGAAGTTTTTCCTATTTGGAAGACAAATTCAAGGTCACTTTGGCTCTTGTTTGGGAGCGAATTTCAGAGATTAATGAAGGCGATCGTACCGAAGACAATCTCATCGAGGATCTTCTAGACACAAAGTCTCGCGATGCTTTAATTATTGGGAAGGCTAAGCTGGCGAAGGCAAGGGACTTTCTTAATGAACAGTTCAGATCTTCGGGAGAGCCAGCTCAAGATGCAAATGTTGAAACTCATGCAGTCGCCGTCGATGTTGAGGCCTTCGGTTCACAAACTCCAGCTATTTCTCCTGCTTTTATAAAAGATAAAGACGAAGACGATGATGATGATGATGCCTTTGATGTAGGCAGATTTGAGATCAAAGAGCGCAAAGATATTAAAGCAAGTCTTACAGATGCAGGTAAAATTGAGGTTATTCAAATTATACCAAACTTAGACTATATGTTCCCTTCTCCTGGTGCAACCGCATTCTATGCTCACTGTTATCTGTCTTAGGTCTGGTTTCACCAAAGCTTCCTTCTGGTGGATTTACTGCTATCATGTCCAAATCCATAACCACCGATTCAGCCCTGATATTAACACCTCCTGCCCTAGCCTATACTCCTCGTCCAGGTGGCGAATCCTTGCTTGACGCATGCAATTGATGACCTGGATAATGATGATGATTATCTTCCAAGTGAGGAAGATTCTAAGCATACCGACGAGACTCTGGCGCTGGACACTGACTCTGGGAAAGCGGGGAACATCATCGGGACGCAAAAGAAAGAAGGTGTTTGCCAAGAAGAAGAAGAAGGAGGGTGTCATCACTATATCCTCCCAGGAGAGTCCCGGTGGAACAATGACCAAAGGTGAAGGCTAATAAACTGGCCCATCTCCTCCTTCCAAGGCTAACAGACCAGGTTTGAGGTCCGGGGATGCAAAGAATGGAAAGAAGAAATAGCGCTCACGACCAGTTTTCCTTTTTTGTACTGCATTCAGACCGGTTGTATATGCGGGTGCCAGACCTCGCTCACTACTTTTACTCTTGTTATTTTGCACACTTTTATGTCTGATACCTTGTACTTGACTTGTAATTTTGTGATCTGACTCTGCGTTGCTGAAATGAAAATGTATTCTGCTTGTCGTACTTGGCTACTCTGCATTCTACACTTGTTTTCTTTTCATGCTTACAATACAAATCTTTTACACTACAAATCATTTTTTATCGCAATACTTGGTATTAAAATGATTTCGTGTCGCTGTTGGTAAGTTGATTTTTCAATTGTGGTCACAAATCATTATTGGTAGGACCTAATTCGACTAATTTGCCTGGATCTTTCTGATTTTGACTATGGCAATTTTGAGATTTTTGAAAATAACCTCCTGTATGCTCATTGCATTATCAAGGTTATTAATTTTTCCTTATTCATTTCAGAGTTCCACTTTATTGGTCATGTTGGTCCTTGAAGATTCCGAACTTTTAATTTCAAAGTTGTGACGAGTTTGTGGTATGTCTTAAGTGAGCATCGTTGAATTCTCTTTAATGTGGTGGTAATACCCCCATACCAAAATTTGTCACAAACTTTAAAGGTTTGACACTGCATTATGTGACCGACTTTGTTTGGAATCTCTTGATCATATGTTTTTTGCCATTGTTGAAATTCTTGGAATGATTACGATTAAAGGTTTCCAGTTTAGTCGATCCTACTCATGCCTTTTTGTGGAGATGACCCTCCGTTTTTGTGCCCCTGCTCGAGAGGTCTTGTATTTTATATACTCAACCATATTCCTTGCTAGCCTGGTAATCTGGTCTTTTCGGAGGTTAGATTTGAGCATGTGCCTCTGGAAAGGTCTTTATTTGTTTCTCTGAAGAAGTTTTTGTAAACCCGTTATTCGTTGTGGCTGGATGACTCAACCACATGTAAAATTTGTAGGGCGCCTTCGAAAAGGTCTTTGGGTCCGTCACTAACTGAATTTGGAAGACCTAGCTTAAGATCGGATGCCTCCAAAGAGGTCTTTGAGGACCAAGTGTTTGTATCGCAATCCGACTATGTATTAATAACGTCGACGATCAACCGGGTGCCCTTGAGGAGTTCTTTGTTTTTTAAAGCCCAGTGTTTATCACAATCCAACCATGTATCAATGGCGTCGGCGATCAACCGGGTGCCCTCGGGGAGGTCTTTGGTTTTTAAAGCCCAGTGTTTATCACAATCCAGCCATGTATCAATGGCATCGGCGATCGACCGGGTGCCCCTCGTGGAGGTTTTTGGTTTTTAGGATTGCACTATTTCACGGGGAGAGCGCTAGTTCATTTATCGGGTTTACCACGATTTGTTAGGACTAGGGCTAGGGACCTTACAATTAAGAAGGTGCCCCTTCGATGAAACTCACAACTTCATCCGTAACTTGAGCACCGCATCGTTTGACCATCTAATTCCTGGTATCCCTTCCTGGCCCCATTGTGCTTCGCATCTTTGTGTTGGCTGCGAATGATGTTTTAAGCATTGAACAATGGACATTTGAGTTATCCCAATCGGGATGTGCTGTAATGATCACCAGGCCTTATCAGGTCAAAGATGCGTCAGCGTTCTTTTTAGGAATCTGCAATAAAAATTGAATCTTAGCAAACAGTTTGTGAATCATATGATTTAGCCAAATAAAGCAATTCCTTTCATTAATATGTACAAAGCTTGTAATAATGTTGCATGGTTTTACAATGCATGATATTTACAACTTTTTTAGAACATATGAAAGAAACATTAAGTGAAGTAGTGACGGAGGTGTATAGCATTCCACGCTCTCGTAAGTTGGATTCCGTCTGTTGTTTTCCGTTCAAAAGTAACATTGGATAATTTTTGGCTAATCATATATGGTCCCTCCCAGTTGGGTCCAAGTACTCCAGTTCCTATCATGATTTTTTCAGAACAAGATCCCCAACTTGAAAGGTTCTCCGCTTTACTTTAGCATTGAAATGACGAGCTATCCTTCTCTGGTGTGCCATGACTCTGAGTTCTGCTTCTGTTCTTTTTTCTTCGAGTAAATCAAGTGCCTTGACTTGAAGTCTCTCATTATCTTCTTAGTTGAAGTGGATTCTTCTATGAGTTGGAACTTCCAGCTCTACTGGGACCATAGCCCCAGATCCAAACACAAGCGAGAATGGAGTGTTCCCTGTCGCAGTTTTGTGGGTGGTACGGTATGCCCATAATGCAAGCGGAAGCTCGTCTACCTAAGCACCCTTAGCTTTTTTGAGTCTCTTCTTAATGGTTGAGCTCAGAGTTTTATTGATTACTTTGACTTGCCCGTTGGCCTGCGGATGAGCAACGACTACGAAACTCTCCTTGATCTTGTACTTCGCACAAAAATCTAGAAATTCACTCCTCTCGAATTGAGTTCCATTATCGGTGAGTATTTTCTACGGTACACCAAACTTGCAGATGATTTTCTTCAAGACAAAATTGATCACCTTCTTTGAAGTAATAGTAGCTAGTGTTTCAGCTTCAGCCCATTTAGTGAAATATTCAACTGAAACTATTGCGTACTTCATATTTGATTTAATTGTGGGTAATGCCCCAATAAAATCTATGCCCAAGACAGCAAATGGCCAGGGACTGACGGTTTGAGACAGTTCGGTGGGAGGTGCTTTTGGAATTTTTGCAAATCTTTGGCATCTATCACACTTTTTAACATAAGTCATCGCATCCAAGTTCACATAGGGCCAAAAGTAGCCATATCGCAGAATTTTCTTGGCTAGTGTTTAACCGCCTATGTGACTATTGCAATCTCCCTCATGTAATTCCACCAAGATTGCTTTTCACTCCTCTTTGGTTACACATCGAAGAAGTGGCATGGAAAATCCTCGTCTATATAACTTTCCATCCTTAATAAGGTATAATGGTGCTTTGCGTGATATCTTCCTTCGCTTTTTTGGCTCCTACGGAAGTGTTCCGTTGAGGATATACTCCTTGATCGGGATCATCCAAGACACATGCTCTTCAACTGTCTCCATAATCCATTTGATTTCCACCGCTTCAATAGCAGGGGTTGTAAGGATTTCAACGGGTATTAGACCCAGTAACTGTGCATCTGAAGAACTACCATATTTAGCGAGAGAATTTGACTTTGAGTTTTCCTCCCTAGGAAAGTGAGATAGGGTGTAATGGTCGAGGTCGTTCAGAATTTCCATGGCTTTGATAAGAGAAAAAGGAGGGTTTCCAACCTTTGTCTGGAATTCTTTAAGGACTTGACACACTACTAGTTGAGAATCACTAAAGATTTGCATGGTTTTCAAATTTAGCTCTTTTGCCAGTTTTAGTCCTGTTATTAATGCCTCTTATTCGGCTTCATTATTCATTGATGGGAACTATAATCTTAGGGCGTAGCATAGAGAATGGCCATTTGGGGTTTCTAGAACAATTCCGGCCCCTGAACAATAATCATTTCTGGACTCATCAAAGTATAGCTTCCAACTAGCCACTGTCTCCACCGGCTCTTCAATTTCCTCTCCCTTTTCCATGAATTCGGCGATGAAATATGCTAAGGCTTGCCCATTAATAGCTCTTCGAGGGTGACAAGTGATGTCATACCGGCCAAGCTCAATGTTCCACTTCAATAACCTTCCTGAAGTTTCTGGGCGGAATAGAACCTGTCTTAGCGGTAGATCGGTGAGAAATTTTATAGGATGAGATTGGAAATATGGTCTTAACTTCTTTGAGGCAATGAGCAGACAGTATGCAAGTTTTTCCAACTTTGAGTAGTTTAACTCTGCCCAGTGAGCCGCTTGCTAATGTAATAAACTGACCTTTGGACCTTAGCATCCTCCTGGATAAGTGCAGCGCTTAAGGCATGTGATGAGACATCCAAATATAGGAACAACTCCTCTCCATCTCTAGGTTTAGAAAGCATTGATGGTGACTCCATGTACTTAATCAACTCTTCAAAGGACGTTTGACATTCAGAAGTCCACTGAATCTCTTTCTTTCCCTACTTCAGAGCATCGAATAATGGGATGCACCGATCCGTTACTTTTGAGATGAATAGGTTAAGGGCATCAACTTTCCCATTCAAACTTTGAAGCTCTTTCTTTGTCCTTGGAGCTCGCATTTCCCATAAGTTTGTAACTTGAGAATGATTTGCCTCAATGCCACTGGCATTGACTATGAACCCAAGAAATTTTCCCGATGAAACTCCAAATGAGCATTTAAGAGGATTTAGCTTTATGCCATACTTTCTAAGGATATGAAACATCTCAGCTAGATTTTCTAGATGATCTTCTGCCTTCTTTGACCTTACTAGCATATCATCTATATAGACCTCCATAGTGTTTCCAATTTGAGATTTGAACATGGAATCCATAAGGCGCTGGTAGGTTGCTCCCGCATTCTTTTGTCCAAAAGGTATAACTTTATAGCAATATAGGCCTTTATCAGTCAAGAAACTCGTGCTCTCCTCATCTGGCTTATGCACCATGATTTGATTATACGCAGAGTATGCATCCATAAAGGATAACAGTTCGTGCCCCGCAGTTGCATCGACAAGATGATCAATTCTAGAAAGTGGAAAACTGTATTTGGGACATGCCATGTTAAGATCGGAATAGTCTACGCATACTCTCCATTTGCCGTTGGACTTCTTAACAAGGACCGGATTTGAAACCCAATTGGGGTATGTAGATTCTCGTATAAAGTTATTTTTAAATAATCTATCTACTTATTCTTTTAATGCTACGGACCTCTCAGGTCCTTGAATTCATTTTTTTTGTTTTACAGGAGTCAAACTGGGATTAATATTCAACTTATGAACAATTATATCTGGTGATATTCCGCACATATCGGAATGCGTCCATGCGAAAACGTCTAAGTTTGCTTTTAAAAATAGTATCAACTCTTTCTGCAACTTTAGGCCCAACTGAGAACCTATCTTTAGGACTCGTTTAGGATCTTTATCGTGTACTGGAATGGAGATGGTGTCCTTAGCTGGTACTGCTCTGTTCCCCCCTATACTGGCTTTTCTTAGATCAATTTCCTTCTGGGCTCCACTATGCTCGCCAGTATGAGGGCGTCGCCCTAATTGCTACAAGGGAGATCATGAATGTGGAGTGGAGGCTCCACATCTTTCTTCACTTCCTTCTTCCTTGCCTCAACAAGCTCAACCAGATAGCACCCCCTTACTGCTGGTTAGTCACTTTTGACTATACCAACTCCGTTTTCAGGAGGAAATTTCATTGTGAGGCACCACAGGGCCATTGTTATTTTGAACGCAGCGAGGGTTGACCTTCTAAGGAAAGCATTGTAAGCAGAATGCTCATCGATTATGACAAAGTCTTGCTTTAGTGCGGCCTTCTGCTCTCCTTCTCCAAGTTCGACAAGCAAATTGATGATGCCAATTGGTTGAATGGCTTGCCCCGTAAATCCATGAATTTTATTCTAGCAAGCTTTCACATCATCCATGGAAAGTTTCATCCTATGAAATGCATTGATGAAAAGGACATTAACAAATGCCCCACTATCAACTAAGACCCTTCTGACAATGGCTGGACTCAAGCCAATGGTTATCACCATTGAATCCACCGTTGGAGCTATGAGTTCATCTGAGTCCTCGTCTTTGAACACAATGTCATCCCGTGGAATTCTTGGCATCTTAGCCGACATGGCTTCGCTCATGATCATGATCTCTTCTCCTTTCAATAGGTTTTTTGCTTCTTTTGTGTATTTAACAATGTCCCTCCAGCTTCTTCTAGTTGGGTGTGGCCCACCTGAAACAGTATTGATGATCAACCTTGGAAGTATAGCGAATGCAACATTCTCATTTTTCTTAGTTTGCTCCGTAGATGTTCCCTGGCCTTGAGCATTTTGGGCGTTTTGCTGGTACTTTGCATACTGCTGAAGTCTGTTTTTCCTTATCAATTCTTCGATTAAGCTCTTTAGGTGTCTGCATTTGTTTGTATTATGACATGGCTGGTTATGAAACCGGCAGAACCTCCCTGACTTGATTGCAGCATCACCGACCTTCACCTGTTTCGATACTGGGTAATCTTTAGTGTCTTTGGTTGCCATGAAGATGTTCTCTACAGTGTCGTTCAAAGGAGTAAATTCCGAATTCTAAAAGAGGCGAAGCTTTTTATTAGGTCGATTGTCTCTTCCATCATTCCCTCTTTTTTGACCACTGGGATTCTTCGGGCCACCTTCTACATCATTATTTTTCTTCTTAGGTTGTATACTGCTTTCAGGAACATCTATAGCATAGGTTGGATCCTAATCCATGCCTATATACTCCTCAGCTTTATCGAACGGCTCCTCAAGAGTATTTTGTTTTTTCTTCTTAATCCATTGTACGATCTTAGTCTTCTTGGTTATAGCTTCCTTCAAAGCCATTAAAACCAAACGAGGCTCATAACTTCCGACCTCGGCTACGGCGATGTTGAAGCGGGTAAGGAAAGCCCTTATGGATTCTCCTGGCCTTTGCTCAAGCTCGTTTAACTCCATGACATCTCGTACTTTCTTCGCTTGGAGCCAGAATTGTTCTTGAAATAGTTTGGCTAATGTAGCAAAATTATCTTTAGATCTGGGTGGTGCTTTTGTGAACCAAAGTTATGCCACTCCCTCGAGATAAGTTGGGAAATACAAGCACTTCAACTCATCCGTGGCACGTGCTCCGTCCATATGCTGATCATGTTTGAACAAGAACACGTTGGGATCACCTGTTCCATTGTAAGCTTGGATTGTCGATGGTTTAAATTTGTTTGGATATGGTGCCATTTTAATCCTTTCCGTGAGTGGGGTTTTGGTGGGAGCGAATCCCCAATCCTTTTCGTCATCCTGCTTCCTCGAGCTCTTTTCCATAATTCTGCGCAACATTTCCGATATGCGCTCTTCTTCGTTGAGATGGACCACGGGGCGGACACCATCATATTTACCGAATGTTTGCTTAAGAAAACGGTCACGGTTCAGATTCTGGGGCTCTGAGCCTCCCACTTGAGGAGGTGCACCTTTGGTGGTTCCAAGTGCTTGTCGAGAAGTTGCTTTATCAGCATGATTGCGTGTAGGTGACTTAGCTTCCTTACGTCGAGGATCTTTAGAATTTGTAATCTGTTGAATAAAATTTCCTTGGTTTGGACTTGAAGAAGAGGAGCCCGCGTTCTCCATATGATTGGTTTGAACGGATTTAGCATGAGCGGCATTCATGGTAACTTTCGCCGTAGCGGCTTGCATGGCGAACATGGATTCAAGTTTCTTCAGCATGGCATTGTTTGCAATGTCTATTTGGCTTGTTAAACTCGCGACAACATCATCCAACTCTCTTCTCGTTACGGCGGCTCCGACCTTAGAACTTTCACCAACTTCAAATTGTTTGGAGACGGGAGTATTCTTGTTATTGGCGGCGTCATCATCTTCATCGACAGTTTTGCTAGCATTTTTCTTCGATGGTCTACCCTTGGCTTTAGAAAGACACCCAAATTTGACGGAAAGATCCTGGGTAGAGATAGGCGTAGATTCTCAATACAAGGCCTTCAACCTTGTGAGAGAGTATGAGGGAACGGAAGATTGAATGCGGCCCCACAGTGGGTGCCAAATGTTAATCCCAAAATTGGAATCAACACCAAGGGTACTAAGAGTACTTCACAATATGCTAAAAATAGAAGAAGTGGAGCCAAAAAATAGTAGAAATGCAAGTAAAGGACACAATGTTTTATAGTGGTTCGATCAAACTTGATCTACATCCACTTAAGGGAATGATTCCATTATCACACTTAAATTTACAAAGCAAGAATATCCTCTCATTACATTCATTATTAACCTCTATATTCTTCTCTTTAGATCTACTAGAAATTGTTAGGAAAAAATCGCTGAGATCCTTCAAATGTAGCAAATGGTAGGACAAATCTAGACTTTCTCGTAGGCTTTAGTGAATTTCCGTGATTTTATAATGGATTCGGAGTTAGATCTTCAATTAGAGATGGTTGGAGATGATCAAATCACTTAGAAAAGGTTGACAATTAAGTTGGACAGCCCTTCGGGGTCATGAAAATCCTTTTCCATTAAAGTGGAGTTGAATCCCTATTTATAGGAGTGGGGGATGGCTAAAATATAGCCTTCAGGTTTTGGGTCGGCCTATTGGGTATTTACAAAAATGCCACTGCCAGTTGTCTCCAGCTGTTGCCAGCTAATTGCCAGCTTTCATGTACTTGACCGATCCAGACTAGTTGTGACGACCCAAACATTCCAGTAAAGGAAAGGCTGGATTGCTTTGAGAACAGCACACATTCGAACACAAATAGGGGAACATTTTATTGCTGATTACAACAATTACATCAGAGTACAAGAATATAACTGAGTATGAACTTATAATATACATTGGAAATACAATAAGATCAGAGTTTTTAAATTACATTTAAATAGCAGCGGAAAAATAATACAGATATACAACTGGAAGGAATACACGGATACAGAGCTTTCCGAATACCGCTTCACCTGTAAGCCAGGATCCTGTAAATATATCTGCAAAAAGCTACTCGACTGCCCGTGTGGAAAATAAGGGCACCCGAGTTTGCCAGTGAAACAAACTACAGGTCAGTCATAGGACTGGTATGAGAAATCTTAACTTAACTATCTAATAATAAGGCTAATCACAGGACCACGCCGCCAACGCAGAACGGGTTTACTCCATTGGATTGCCAGTGCATAAAATAAGGTAAATCGTTAAACAACGCAATGCTTTTTAGAAAAATGAAACCATTATAAGACCCAAGTCCCATCACACAATGCAACGCAAACCGGAGGATAGGGTTTTACCTTATAATGGTCAAAAGATGCTTGATACGATAAAACGGATTTAGTATTAGTGTGTATATATTCTAATAAAAACATTTCAATCATAATGTATCAATCATAGACGGCATAGTACCCCATCCTACTATGTCGCCATACTAGTTCTACAATCAAAACCGCAAGGTCGTATTGGAAATTGGATTTCCATCATGAGTCGAGGCTAGGGGCAAGCTCCTCTACGGATCGAGACACTCAAGCAAATGCCCCAGGACCCCCCGCAGTGAACCCTTGGATGCGGTAGGGCCGGTCCCTGCCTATCGGCAGTGGATTAGTTATTCCTGAACACATGTTTCCTAGTTCCTTTGAACCTATAATATGACCACTATCGGTCTATAAAAATCCGAGGCGCCTCAAAATCCATCATCCACATAAGTAAAATGCCAGGCCGTGTTAAAGCACTGACACTACCACTAGCTAGAGAGAAACGTGTGCACTCCCTACGGTCCATATCTCGTTTTTGACTCATACAGGGGTGTGAGGCTCGCGAAGTCACGATATACACAAAGCTATGCTGTAATAGGCTATGTTTGATCATCCCACAAGGCCCTGCTTTTCAACAAAAGCCTTGATCAATTGCATCTTGGCATGCCACATTGACAATTCACGCCTTGCGACCAATGACTATTAATATATACCAGGGTGTTCAGTAGAGAATAAATCCTCCACCACCAAACAGACATACATCAACAGAAATCAATTTAATTCACGTGGAAAGAAATCCAACGTCAGACACGCATCCATTTACTAGCTCATGCTCTTGGTCTGAGCGAAAACCAAATCCGAACAATCAACAATAGTCCGGACGGCCACTACTGAAGCCCCTTCAAGGTAGCTACTCCCAGCAGGGTCTCTGTAGCAACACATCCATTCGATGTGGAGATCGTCGGTCTTCAACCACCGTCTTCAACTTCGACTCTTCATCGTCGTAGAAATTATTCGGAATGGGTTAAACCCGGTCTTTCCGAATAACTCACGTATTTTTATAATAATAAAAAACAAGTACTATGAAAGCACACCCAACTTCTCATTCCAATTCAGAATATTCTTTTAAAATAAAATACTCACATTATCTTATCAAAGATAAGTTCTTCAAATTTATTCTTAAATTTTAAAGATTTATTAAACCCCAATTTGGTTTTAAAAACAAAAATCAATATTCAATGATTATTTAAATTTAAGGAATTTATCTTATCTTTAACTAGGTTAAAGAACTAATGTCATTTAAAACATTGTTCACGGTAAACCCAAAATCATCTTCCATAAAATATGGAATCTTCCCAGAAATCAAATCAAGATATAATCGTTATAAATTTCTGTATCCGACCAATAATATAAATGGAATAACGACAAAGCCTCTTAAATTCCATATGTAGTATCGGCCTTCTTTTACAGAAGCTTATCTCGGTTATAATTAATTCGAATCCTATTCAATTCCAATTTAATGTATTAAATTGGAAAACTTTACTTTTTGAAAATTTCCATTTAAGTCTTAATAAAAGATTTATAAATTCCAAATCATACTTTCACCGTCAGTCGGGTTAAAGAACACATGTCACTTAAAACCATGGTTCACAATAAACCCAACTCACTTTTCGTCTTATTTCAATTACTAAGTATAATTGAAAACTTTTAATAATCTAAATAAAAGATTATTCTTTTCATACGGGGTTTAAGAACAGTGTTATTTAAGACACTATTCACGACAAACCCAAATTCCAATTTATTTGATTAAATTTCAGTTAAATATTAACAAATTGGAAACTTCATTAAATTTAAATTTAACGATTTAGTCTAGTTAATAACTAGTTCATTTCAGTAAAAAAATATTTTCCTAAAATATACTCTTTTTCTAAAATATTCCTTTTCAAAAATATCACTTCTAAAATATTCTTTTTCTAGAATATTCTTTTATTGGAATGTGACTCAACCAACAACCATATATTGTATGTGATCAACAATCATGATAAATAATTATCAAACATCTAAATGACGACCAAAGTGGAATCTATAACTGTGTGAGCATTAAAGTAAATAACTGACGCTCCTCACAGACTGTCAATCCATCGATTGACAGATACTAAATATTGGGATTAGTGTGTATCCAATATCATCCCAATACCCCTGTGGGGTTTCATCCATCAAACAAATAATTGACTATTCGTGCACTTGGGCGATGTGTGAAAATTATCGTCCCAATCACATAAACAAGTCGGGTTACTTGTAAATGGAAGTGTAATATCCAATTTTGAATACACAACATTATCTTTAGTACATCGAATACTTCTATACAACAACCTTATATTTCAAACCATCGCTAACATCAGTTTTAAATGATTAATTCTTCTCAATGAAACTATTTTACATTGAAAATGTATTTTCTAATGTTCACTCTTGTTGTTGAAATCAAATGGCCATAAAGCCATGATTTCAATTCTACTTATTTTATTTCATCCTTTATTACCTTGAAAAATGTAGTGTTCTATTCAATCCTTTATTACATTGAAAAATGTAGTGTTTTATTCAATCTGTTTTTTTTTGACATTGAAAAATGTAATTTTTCCTGTCATTCTTTAATTCCATAGAAAATGAAATTTTAAAATCTATTCTATTTATTTGTCTCTATTTTAACACTAAAAATGTGACATTTACATTTATTCTTTTTATTGCATATATAATGGCAATAAAAATGTAGCTTTGTAATCTATGCTTCTATATACATCTAGAATGTAAAAATATAACTTTAATTCAAATCTCTTTATTGAATAATAGAATAAGAATGAAAGTGTCACCTTTTATTTTAATTTACATTTTCTAAAAAAAAAGTCCTTCTTATTCTAATTTACATAGAAATGTAATTCTTTAACTTTATTCTTTAATTACATAGAAAAATGTAATTTTCTATTTAATCTTTTATTTACATAAAAAAAATGTAAATAATTTACCTCCTTTTATTTACATGGGAGAATGTAAATTCTTTAATTTATTTTTATGTAAACAAAAATGTTCATTTCTAACTCATTCTTTTTAATGTATAAAAATATACATTCTTAACTCGTTCTTTTTAATGTAAGAAATATACATTCTTAACTCATTCTTTTTAATGTAAGAAATATACATTCTTAACTCATTCTTTTTAATGTAAGAAATATACATTTTTAACTTCTTCTTTTTAATGTATATAAAAAAAATGATACATTTTCAATTCTTCTTTTTAATGTAAACAAATATGATGATTTTGTTTAATAACTTCTAACGCAAACAAAATGAGAATTTTTTTTAAAATCATTTTATGGACCAAAAGTGATAAATTTGGTTAAACTCATTTTATTCTAATGAAAACTTTTTATAACAAAACATGATTTTATTCTAATGCAACTTTTTATAACAAACTATCATTTTTCTAATGTTAACATTTCTAGTATCAAAATATGATTTTTCTAATGTTAACATTTCTAGTGTCAAAATATATTTTTCTAATGTTAACATTTCTAGTGTCAAAACATGATTTTTCTAATGTTAACATTTCTAGTGTCAAAATATGATTTTTCTAGTGTTAACATTTCTAGTGTCAAAATATAATTTTTCTAATGTTAACATTTCTAGTGTCAAAATATATTTTTTCAAATGTTAACATTTCTAGTGTCAAAACATAATTTTTTTTGTCTAGTCCTTTTCATGGTATAAAAATGTTGTTTTTGTTTTCATTACAAATTTCTAATCAAAAGTGTCATTTTGATTTTCACAACACATTTCTACAAATGTGATCATTGCAAATTTCTAAAAAAAAATGTTATTCTGATTTACAAAACATATTTCAAATAAAAAGGTTGTTTTTATTTCTATAATCATGTTTTGACAAGAATGTGATTTTTATTCACTAAACAAGTTTCGACCAAAAATGTGTTTTTATTTATATAACAAATTTCTATAAAAATGTTATTTCTATTTCCAATAAACATGTTTTCACAAAATTGTGATTTTTATCTCTATAATTACACTTTGACAAAGATGTTATTTTCATAACAGGTTTCAAATCAAAAGGTCAATTTATATGCATAATTCATTTCAAATAAAAATGTTGTTTTGATTTGCTTAATATATTTCAATTAAAAATGTTGATTTTACTATAATGTCACATTTTACAACGAAAAAGTAAGTTCCTATTTTAATATCACTTTTTACATAAGAATGTAGAATTTATTTCTAATGTCATATTTACATAAAATGTAAATTTTATTTTTAACAAAATACTTCAACAAGAATGATAACATAAAAACGATGACATTTTATCCTATATTGCATTGACAGTCTAATTCAACTCACAAAAGTGATGACATAATTTTTATATTGAATCTAATACTCATGATTCACTAAATTTTGTCAAAAAGAAATTGATTTAAATTAAATCAACATATTCAGATCTATAATTATTTAACACAAACTATAGATCGATCATCGTCCAACATATCAGAACAAGCAGATCTAATTCATACACATACAAGCATCATATAGCGAATAAAATAATCAAATTAATTAATTATTTTAAAAGAAAACAGAAATCTCACATTTCTATTCAGATCAGAAATTTACTTGAATTTTGATTTGCTCTGTTTCGGCTCTAGTTGGTTTCGTTGTGTAGATCTCCTCTTCACGATTTTAATGCTTCTGAAATTTCTGAATTTCGTCGCTGTTTGAGAGAGTTACGGTCTTTTAAACATTCAATTTCAATTTAAAATAAATAATATAAAATTAAATCAATTACTTTGACTTATTCCTTCCCCCTTTGACCGTTCTTCTTCTTCCCTCATGTTCGAAACTGCCTGAAACAGAACCCATAACATCGACTTTGATCCTTCCTATGCGCGCCTCCCACCGGATGACCAGAACCCGATCCGACGCCACTGCCCGGAGCGCCAATGAATGCCGCCCCCACGCCAGGAACCCAAGCGAGCTCGGTGGTCTCAGCCCCCTCGAAATCCGCCCCCAAGGTTGCGACTTTGGTCAGCAAATTCTCCCAATCCCCAACAGTAATTCCAATTTTAACTGTATGAAATTCAAGTCCTCTCGAAGCTCTTCTATTTTGTAATTAAAAGTTGTTGTAAACTATTCATGGATTAGAAGAAATTGTGGATCCAAGTTTGAGAAGTTCGGCCATTCATTTGTTTAGATGGCGGCTATACGTTTAGAAAGGTATTAGGGTTACGGTATTTGACCGTATATCTACGTGTATTTCCAATTTTATTTTATTTATTTAATTGTTTAATTCAAGAAAATATTTGTTCGTTGATACTAACTCCGAATCGAACCCAACGAGTGCCGCCCCTAGCTAATAACCCCCGCCCCGGACACAATGGAATATGTTTCGTAACCCAGTTCGGCTGTTATGATATGTTTTTCTTTAAGTTAAGTTATAAATCATTTAATTATTAAATTCAAACGTACATTTTAAATTACCGAGGCCCCATACGGGCTCTAAAAATTACAGAAAAATTATTTCTAGCTATGTTTTGACGATACGGTTATAACGAGACTAATTTCGTCGAATTCTGAGACTATTTGAAAAATGGTCATTTTCTAGTCGATTAAATTTGACTGAAATAGTCAAAACACATTTTCCTTTGCCACACTCACATATTAATTCGAAAAATTATGAAAATTGAAACTTAGCAATAATTTGATATTCCGGTTCCAACAAAAGTGGTTTCGTCGAAAACCGAGGTCGTTTGAAAAATGACTATTTTTAAGGCCAATATATTTAATATTAAAAATACATTTGTAAACAAATAAATTCCGAAACTCAAAATATATAAGTGTTTACTGTTTTTCAATACAGAAACGTCATTCTGAACTAAATGGAGGTGGTTTCTAGCCGAAATTCCTTCATATGTGAAAAGTAGCCTTTCGGGCCCTATATAATATATATATAAATTCTACAGCGACCTTCCTAAAAATTGAATTGTCCATAACTTTTGATTTTTAAAATAAAATTTCATTTTTTCAGATTCGTTGGAAAGATATGATTAAATAGATTTAAATATTTCTGGTTTCGTTTAATTTTGATTTAAAATGAATCCTGTACAGTCAATTAAAGTTCAAATTCAAATTTTCAAACTACAGCGCTGTTTTAAACTCCTTTTATAATTAAATTGAATTTAATCCTTTTAAAATAAATTTTTAGTCATTACTCTTTAAAATAGTTTATTTTAAACATTAAAATCCATTAAAATTTCTAAAATAAAATTTTTAAATTGGCCCCAAAATTCCGGGTCGTTATAATTGCCCCTACTTAAAATCTTTTCGTCCTCAAAAAGGAACGAAGCTAATAGTTGTTAAATTAACTAACTCAATTAAATTTGTATTTATTGGTTTAATTAATTATAATTTTAATATTTTAATTAGTGAAATTAATCATCAAACATCACAACCAGCAATCAATTAGTTGATTAACTTTTCAAATATATATAACTTTATGTATAGTCAAAAATTATATTTTAGTGCAAATCACAGCAATGTGTACTAACTAAGTGTTGGTTCTCATACGAGTCAAATGGAAATATATAGAAATCCCACCTTCGAGACTCGAACATAAATACTGGTGATGGTCGACCTATCACCAGAATTACCTCCGGGCGACTAGAGTGTGATTCTATATCTATCCAGTATATTAAAACTTCGAATATCCGTTAATTACTCATATATTCGAAATCTTTATATACTCGATTGTCCATATCAAAATATAATATACTCAAATACATATTTTAGGATAAAATTTTCAAAACTAAATTTGTTTTCATTTTATATTTTAAAGAAAATAATACTCTTCACACTCGTTCTAGGATACTTCTGATCCCATCTCTAACGAGTCATTCTTATTGGATATTACTAATCCAATTTCCGATGAATTCTTTCGTTCGGCTCTAATGTGTCTTGTTCTCGAGCTCTGTAAACCAAAGCTCTGATACCAGATGTGACGACCCAAACTTCCCAGTAAAGGAAAGGCTGGATTGCTTTGAGAACAGCACACACCCGAAGACAAACAAGGGAACATTTTATTGCTAATTACAACAATTACATCAGAGTACAAGAATATAACTGAGTATGAACTTATAATATACATTGGAAATACAATAAGATCAGAGTTTTTAAATTACATTTAAATAGCAGCGGAAAAATAATACAAATATACAACTGGAAGGAATATACAGAGCTTTCTGAATATCGCTTCAGCTGTAAGCCGGGATCTTGTAAATATATCTACAAAAAGCTACTCGACTGCCCGTGTGGAAAATAAGGGCACCCGAGTTTGCCATTGAAACTAACTACAGGTCAGTCATGGGACTGGTATGAGAAATCTTAACTTAACTATCTAATAATAAGGCTAATCACAGGACCACGCCGCTAACGCGGAATGGGTTTACTCCATTGGATTGCCAGTGCATAAAATAAGGTAAATCGTTAAACAACGCAATGCTTTTTAGAAAAATGAAACCATTATAAGACCCAAGTCCCATCACACAATGCAACGCAAACCGAAGGATAGGGTTTTACCTTATAATGGTCAAAAGATGCTTGATACGATAAAACGGATTTAGTATTAGTGTGTATATTTTCTAATAAAAACATTTCAATCATAATGTATCAATCATAGACGGCATAGTACCCCATCCTACTATGTCGCCATACTAGTTCTACAATCAAAACCGCAAGGTCGTATTGGAAATTGGATTACTATCATGAGTTGAGGCTAGGGGCAAGATCCTCTCCGATTCGAGATACTCAAGCAAATGCCTCAGGATCCCCCGCAGTGAACCCTTGGATGCGGTAGGGCCGGTCCCCGCCTATCGGCAGTGGATTAGTTATGCCTAAACACACGTTTCCCGGTTCCTTTGAACCTATAATATGACCACTATCGGTCTATAAAAATCCGAGGCGCCTCAAAATCCATCATCCATATAAGTAAAATGCCAGGCCGTGTTAAAGCACTGACACTACCACTAGCTAGAAAGAAACATGTGCACTCCCTACGGTCCATATCCCGTTTTTGACTCATACTAGGGTGTGAGGCTCGCGAAGTCACGATATACACAAAGCTATGCCGTAATAGGCTATGCTTTGATCATCCCACAAGGCCCTGCTTTTCAACAAAAGCCTTGATCAATTGCATCTTGGCATGCCACATTGACAATTCACGCCATGCGATCAATGAATATTAATATATACCAGGTTGTTAAGTAGAGAATAAATCCTCCACCACCAAACAGACATACTGTAACGAACAGGAATTTCGCTCGGTTCGAACCAGTCGCTAAACCGACCCAGACCGTTCGAAACGCCCTATCGTTTGAGAACAAGACAAAACAGAATGCAGACGGAAGAACATTTCACTGTATATTACAACAATGCATCAGATTACAAGAATATACAGAGTATAAAAGAATATTACATAGAAATATCAGAGATTTAAATTACATTTAAATACATCGCAGCGGAAAATAATACAATACACAACTAGAAGAAGATATACGGATACAAAGCTTTCCGGATATCGTTCCAGCTGTAAACCAGGATCCTGTGAATATAAATCTGCAAAACCCAAAACTACTAGCTACCCGTGTCGAAAATAGGGGCACCCAGAGTTTAGGTTAAAACAATAAACTCCAGGTCAGTCATGGGACTGGTGTGAGAACTAAAACAGTTATTAATCTTTATTTTTAAAACTAGGTAAATTGTAAAGACCCGCAACTTCCCCGTAAAGGAAAGCGTCGGATAGTTCGAGAACAAGCCACAATAGAACGCATACAGAAGAACATTTCATTGAATATTACAACAATGCATCAGATTACAAGAATATACAGAGTATAAATGAATATTACACAGAAATATCAGAGATTTAAATTACATTTAAATACATAGCAGCGGAAAATAATACAATACACAACTAGAAGAGATATACGGATACAAAGCTTTCCGGATATCGTTCCAGCTGTAAACCAGGATCCTGTGAATATAAATCTGCAAAACCAAAACTACTAGCTGCCCGTGTCAAAATAAGGGCACCCAGAGTTTAGGTTAAAACAATAAACTCCAGGTCAGTCATGTGACTGGTGTGAGAACTAAAACAGTTATTAATCTTTATTTTCAAAGGTAAATCAAGGGACCACGCTGTAACACGGAACGGGTTTCCTCCCAAGAATACCAGTGCATAAAACAAACAGCGCAATGCTAAATAAAGAAAAATGAAGCTGTTATAAGACCCAGGTCCTATCACACAATGCAATCGCAAGCCGGGGGATAGGGTTTTCCCTTATAACAGCTAAAGAATGCTTGATACGTTTAAAACAAATCATTTGATACTATGATAAGTGCATAGTGTATAAAACAACTTCAAATCATAAGTATCAATCATAGGCGGCATAAGCGCCCCATCCCACTATGTCGCCATATATAGGATTACAAATAAAACCGCAAAGTCACGTATTTGGAAATTGGATTTCCATCTATGAACCGAGGCTAGGGGCAAGATCCTCAACCGATTCGAGACAATCTAGCCCATGTCTCAGGATCAGAACGCATCAACCCTTTAGATCGTCAGGGCCGGTCCACCGATGTGGATTATTATGCCTGAACAATACGTCTCTCCGCCCTTTGGGGCGTAAGTCTGGTCCGTCAGCCGACCAGAATGCATTCGGCCGAAACCGATATAACCGAGGCGCCTCGCAACAGCAACAACCACATAAGTCAAACTCGTCAGGGCGTGTAAAACCACTGACGCCACTTCTAGCTAGAAAGAAACGCAAGTCCTCCCTGAGGTCCGTCTCCCGTTTTGGTTCATACCTGGTGTGAAACACGCGAGGTAAACGTTACACAAAGCTACGCCACAAAGGCCGTGCTTTGATCATCACCACAAGACTTTGCTTTTCAACAGAAGCCTTGATCATTTGCATCTTAGCATGCCACACAGGCAAACCATCCTATGCAACCGATATCAGTCACACAGAATGAAATCCGATGTCAGACACACAGTCCATTTACAAGTCCGTTCTGGGTCTGAACGAAACCGGAGGCACCTAGTACCCCGCATATCCATCGACCTCCAAGTACGTCTGGACGATCACTAACTGTTTCCATCTTCTTGGGTGTACAGCCCAATCAAGATCATCAGTAATTACCCAAACGACGTGAAGACTTCCGGTCTTCGACCATCGTCTTCGACTTCGACTTATCGTCGTATCAGTTATTCAGAATGGGATAAACCCGGTCTTTCCGAATAACTCGCGTATATTTTAAATAAGTGTTACACAAACACAACATACGCCTCATTCCAATCCATTAGTCACTAACCGTAAATTAATCAAGAGAATAACTTTCCAAATATTAACCCCGAAGGCCGAAACCAACATCAGATCAATATCCAGAAAACCATTCTGCTTGGCTAACCGACAGTTAGTTTCTAAATTTCACATTCAAATCTAATTAAAGATTTAACTATCGCCTGGAGCAAAACTGGTGATACTCCATTCTCGATCTTTTCAATCTAATTAAAGATTCATTAAAACTCCACTTAGTTTTAATCTGTGACTGGGTTAAAGAATCAGTGTCTTTTAAAACACGGTTCACGATAAACCCAAAATCACATTCCATTAATTATCGGGTTAAAGAACAAGTGTTATTTAAAACACTGTTCACGATAAACCCAAAAATCAATATCCATTCAATTCCAATTAAATATCATTTAATTGGTACACTTCATTAAATCTAAATAAAAAGATTTAATCTTTTCTCAACTGGGTTCAAGAACAGTGTTAGTGAGGACACCATTCACGACAAACCCAAATCACATTCATTAATTATCGGGTTAAAGAACAAGTGTTATTTAAAACACTGTTCATGATAAACCCAAAATCAATATCAATTCAATTCCAATTAAATATTATTTAATTGGTACACTTCATTAAATCTGAATAAAAAGATTTAATCTTTTCTCACATGGGTTCAAGAACAGTGTTAGTGAAGACACCATTCACGACAAACCCAAATCACATTTGATATTCAATATAAGGCTCTGAATAGAAAATATATCGGCTTATATTCAATATCAAATTCTACGATTAACAAATGTCGTATTGGAAATAACGATATACATATATATCTTTCAAATTTCCGTAACAACATCCGTATAATCACAAATTCCAACATCGAAATATTCCGAAGACAATTTCGATTCAAATCCACTCCAATGCAATCATTGGAAACTTTGGTTATTTTCAAAACCCTTTTCAAATTCAATTTATTTATAAAAATAAATAGAATTATAATTCTAGTTCAAAACTAGTTCATTTCGATAAAAATCTATTTTTATCTTTTCAAATAGGGAGTTTTTCATCCCAATTCTTTCTAAATCATTTCTTATGATTTTACACAAATTATTACTATTTTTAATAATTTTATCAAGGCCCGTACAGTCGATTTCCAATAATGGCCATCGAACTGCACTTACAGCGACCTTTTTCGAATTTGATTTGGACGTATCTCCAAATCCAACCGTTAGATTTCAAATTTCTAATATTCGTTAGAAAGCTCTTTTCGATACGAACCCAACGGTTCCGGTTTTAGGAGAATCCGACGGTCGGATCTCCCGTAATGTCCGTTTGAAATAAATGGTCGAAATTCGCGAACTGCCGCGGCGCGGCGCGTTCTATTCAGGCCATTATATTATATATATAATATATATAATATATATTTCGTCGATTTCTATTCAAAACGAATTATATAAATAGTTTTGAGTTCGTTTCAAAAATCCATTTCAACTTCCATTTCAATTCAAAGCAAAATTGAATTCTTCTTTATAGATTCGTTTCAAAACTCATTTCTATTCAATTCAAATTTCAATTCAATTTGAATTCATATTCAATTCAATTCATTACGAAATCGTTTTCAATTCAATTCATTTCGAAATCGTTTTCAATTCAATTCATTTCGAAAACGTTTTCAATTCATTTCATTTCGAAAACGTTTTCAATTCATTTCATTTCGAAAACGTTTTCAATTCAATTCATTTCGAAATCGTTTTCAATTCAATTCATTTCGAAATCGTTTTCAATTCAATTCATTTCGAAATCGTTTTCAATTCAATTCATTTCGAAATCGTTTTCAATTCATTTCATTTCGAAAACGTTTTCAATTCATTTCATTTCGAAAACGTTTTCAATTCATTTCATTTCGAAAAATTCGATTTCGAGATTACTTTTCAATATTCATTTTAAAATGAATAAAATCGATATAAATATCGTTTACGTCAAAATGGCGTCAATCTAATCAACACGGCTTCATTAATTTCTATTTTCAAATATTCTATTTCAAATATTTCCTATTATCAAAATATTTGTTATTATCAAAATATTCTTTATTTTCACGATTGGAATGAGGCCCAATCAATTACCATATAAAATTAATTATATGGATTTTCATACAACACATGTATATAATAACATTGAAAACAATCAACCATCAACCAAAGTGCACTACACTGTATAAGCATCAAATATAGATATTCAACGCTTATAACAGCCTGTCAATCAATCGATCGACATATTTAATCAATCAGGATGAGTGAAATTCATATTTCATCCCAACACCCGTGTGGGGTTTCAAACAATCAAACACAGATTTTAGTTGTGCAGTTGGGCGATGTGTAAAATTTATCGTCCCAATCAATGTCATTCAAATAAGTGTACATAAACAAACCATCTGGTTTGTAAATGAATATTTATTTATTCACTTCACTATTTTCATATTCACGTTAAAAATTATATTTTTAACGATAAAACATTTTATTTCAACCTATGAATTTCTATTCAATTCATTTATTCAATAAAATGATATTTTTATTTTTCTAACATGTTTTAGAAAATTTCGGCGGCATAACGGCACGATACTAGAAACGGGACAAGGCCTAGCCTTATCCCCGGTCTAGTGAAGGCCCACGCCATTCACACATCAATCATATCAATTTTATTATGCAAACCACCAAATTTGGAGTAAGTGTCTAACCTAGCCTTACTCCTTCGCCTTATAACGGCGCACGTCTAATCCTAACCAATTCATCGATTCGATTTTTCATACCACAAATCACATTCACTACCAATATCGCAATCAATCACCAATCAATCAAACAAACAAGTCCATGGTCTGTGGACGATTGTGTCGGGTGCTACTAAGCACCGTCTGCATCCTAGTATATATGTAACTAGAAAAATAAATTGAAAGGTGAGAAATTCTCACAGAAAGCTATCCAAGCTCCACGGCTCTTCATTTGCAGAAGTCTTCGTCGTTTCGCCTTTTTGTCACCTTCGTTGCCCAAGGCCACTATATATATAAAAATCGAATTTTTATTTCGCTATTCAATATATAAAAATCGAATTTTAATTTCAAAGTTCAATATATAAAAATCGAATTTTTATTTCAAAGTTCAATATATAAAAATCGAATTTTCATTTCAAAGTTCAATATATAAAAATCGAATTTTTATTTCAAAGTTCAATATATAAAAATCGACTTTTATTTCAAAGTTCAATATATAAAAATCGACTTTTCTTTCAAAGTTCAATATATAAAAATCGACTTTTCTATCGCTATGTCAAATAGATAAAAATTATATTTTTATCACGCTATTTTCCACATAAAGATTTCGCCTTTTCTAAAATAAAGATTTAGCCCTTTCAAAAATAAAGTTTTCGCCTTTATAAAAATAAAGTTTTCGCCTTTATAAAAATAAAGTTTTCGCCTTTATAAAAATAAAGTTTTCGCCTTTATAAAAATAAAGTTTTCGCCTTTATAAAAATAAAGTTTTCGCCTTTATAAAAATAAAGTTTTCGCCTTTATAAAAGTTACCACTTTATCTCAACGTAATAAAAATCAGATTTTTATTTCGCTACATATACAAAGATGATATTTTTATATTCTCTATCCTATAAAGATTATATTTTTAATACCTTAAAAATATAAAAATCATATTTTTACTTATCATTCATATCGATAAAAATCTAATCTATTTCATTTTCAAAATCTAATCTTTTTGACATATGAATTTCTATTTTTACTTCAATGCCCTATACATATAAAAATAAAAATTCTTTTCTATTAAAAATCTAAACTATATACTATATAAAATAAAAATCTAGCTTCAGTTTTTAAAGTAGATAAAACTCAGTTTTAAAAATAAAACAAATTCAGTTTTTTTTAAAATAAAACAAATTCAGTTTTTTTCATTTTTAAATCAAAATCAGTTTTAACATTTTTAAATCTAAAATCAGTTTTAACATTTCTGTTTTTAAATCTAAAAAAAAACAGTTTTTAAAATTAATTAAAATCAGTTTTCTAAAACTTGAAAATAAAATAACAAAGCCAAAAACAAAAACAAAAACTTACAGATGGGGGGGGTTCTGCTGATCGTCGGAGGGCTCCTGGCTTCGAGGCGGCGGCACAGGCTCGCTGGCCAGGGATGCGGAGGCGTCGAACGATTTGGGGGGGGGGGGGTTTGCGGTTGGTTGCGTCGAGGGCTTCAACGGGAACAGAAGGGGAGGGAAACGAAGGAGAGGGGGAGCTAATCGGAGGGGAGGCGGAAGTGCGGTGGGCGGCGGTTCGTTGCTGGTGAAGGCGCGATGGGAAATCGAGGGTTTCCTTTCTCTTTTTTTTTTTTTTTTTTTTTTTTCTCGATTAAAATGATTTTGGAAGAAAGGGGGGGGCCAGAGCAAAGTTAAGGGGAGAGAAAAGAATTTTTTTTTTTTATTTTAAATTTAATTGATTATTTAATCTAATAGAAGTTGAGTTTTTATTTCGACCTCGAAACGAGGTCCACCGACTGTCGTCCATAGCGTTTCACCCTCATTCCGAACTCAATGGGATATGCCACGTGGGCTGATTCGACTGTTTGAATCAGTTTCCGTTAAATTTACATTTAAATCACTATATTGAATTTTAAACGTACCTTTCAAATTACCGGGGTCACATACTAACTAGAAAAATTCTCGAAAAATATTTTCTAGCTTCGTATTGACGATACGGTCCTAACAAAACTAGTTTCGTTGAATTCCGAGACCGTTGGAAAAATGGCCAATTTCCAGTCGATTAAATTCAACTGAAATGGTCAAAACACGTTTTCCTATGCCACGCTCACATATTGATTCGAAAAATTATGAAATTTGGAATCTAGCAATAACTTAACATCACGGACCCAACAAAACTGGTTTCGTCGAAATCCGAGGTCGTTTGCAAAATTGCTATTTTTAAGGGCCTTATATATATAAAAATATATATAAATTCCACAGCGACTATTTCTAATTTTAAACTGGACATATCTTATCATTTCTAAAATGAAATCTCAGTTTGTTAACTTCGTTACAAAGATATAGTTATACAGATTCAAATATTTCTTGTTTCGTTCAATTCTGACTTATATTGAATTCTGTATATTCATTTGAAATTAGAAATCGAATTTTCGAACTACCGCGCCATTTTCAATTCTATTTATAATTATATATAATTATTTATATTCTAACGACGACGCGTATAATATATACGTCGAATTATATTCAAAATAAATTTCTCGTCGATATTATTTAAAATAATTCATTTTAAATAATCAAAATTCGCTAAAATTGCCAAAATAAAAATTTTAAACTGGCCCAGATTTTACGGGTTGTTACAATCTCCCCCACTTAAAACTTTTCGTCCCCGAAAAGGAACAAAGTCGAAAGTGGTTTGATTAATCAACTCTACGCTCGACCTGGCTTCCATTCTCCAACTTTTCAGTTTCTGAGAATTTCTAAAATTTCAAAAATTTGGCTAACACCCTAAATTTTTGAAAAATTTCGCCATAACCTCCCCTGCAATGGGAGCATCGGGGAATTTCAAATAGCTTCCCCGGTCCTTCAGATCTCAAAAAGAAAAAGAAAAAGCCAAGCGGCTAGCCAATAGGCTCACAAAATCATCATCACCCAAACAAAACAGGAAATTATGTAGTAAACATGTACCTATTTGTCGGGCAAACAAATTTTATTCTTCGGCTCTAGCCTCCTTGCTATGACCTGTTCAATATAAGTATATGTATATGCAAGCAAATGCGACCAAATTTCAATATAGTTCAGTATTTGATTCAATTAGGCATAAATGGCTAAAAATTAGCAAACAACTAAACAAACAACACAAACATCAATCAATTAGTGAATTAGAGTTTTCAAATTCATAATTTTGATACATATACAAAAATCATGTTTTTGATGCCAAATCACAACAAGGTATTCTAGCTATATAAGATTTGGTTCTCACACCAGTCTAATGGAAATATATAGAAAATCATACCTTCGACACTCGAATATAAATGCTGATGATGATGCACCATCATCAGGATCATCCCCGGGTGACTAGAGTGTGGTTCTATATCTATCCAATATATTAAAACTTCGAATACACGCGGATCAGACGTATACGCAAAATCTATATATACTGGATTGTCCACATCTATATAAATAGATAATCAAATACGAATAATTGATTTAAATTTTCAAAACAAAATTTGTTTTCACTTGAAAAATATACTCTTCACACTCGTTCTAGGATACTACTGATCCCATCTCTAACGAGTCATTCTCATTGGATATTGCTAATCCAATATCTGATGAATTCTTTCGTATGTTTCTAATGTGTCTTGTTCTCTAGCTTTGTAAACCAAAGCTCTGATACCACGTGTAAAGACCCGCAACTTCCCCGTAAAGGAAAGCGTCGGATAGTTCGAGAACAAGCCACAATAGAACGCATACAGAAGAACATTTCATTGAATATTACAACAATGCATCAGATTACAAGAATATACAGAGTATAAATGAATATTACACAGAAATATCAGAGATTTAAATTACATTTAAATACATAGCAGCGGAAAATAATACAATACACAACTAGAAGAGATATACGGATACAAAGCTTTCCGGATATCGTTCCAGCTGTAAACCAGGATCCTGTGAATATAAATCTGCAAAACCAAAACTACTAGCTGCCCGTGTCAAAATAAGGGCACCCAGAGTTTAGGTTAAAACAATAAACTCCAGGTCAGTCATGTGACTGGTGTGAGAACTAAAACAGTTATTAATCTTTATTTTCAAAGGTAAATCAAGGGACCACGCTGTAACACGGAACGGGTTTCCTCCCAAGAATACCAGTGCATAAAACAAACAGCGCAATGCTAAATAAAGAAAAATGAAGCTGTTATAAGACCCAGGTCCTATCACACAATGCAATCGCAAGCCGGGGGATAGGGTTTTCCCTTATAACAGCTAAAGAATGCTTGATACGTTTAAAACAAATCATTTGATACTATGATAAGTGCATAGTGTATAAAACAACTTCAAATCATAAGTATCAATCATAGGCGGCATAAGCGCCCCATCCCACTATGTCGCCATATATAGGATTACAAATAAAACCGCAAAGTCACGTATTTGGAAATTGGATTTCCATCTATGAACCGAGGCTAGGGGCAAGATCCTCAACCGATTCGAGACAATCTAGCCCATGTCTCAGGATCAGAACGCATCAACCCTTTAGATCGTCAGGGCCGGTCCACCGATGTGGATTATTATGCCTGAATAATACGTCTCTCCGCCCTTTGGGGCGTAAGTCTGGTCCGTCAGCCGACCAGAATGCATTCGGCCGAAACCGATATAACCGAGGCGCCTCGCAACAGCAACAACCACATAAGTCAAACTCGTCAGGGCGTGTAAAACCACTGACGCCACTTCTAGCTAGAAAGAAACGCAAGTCCTCCCTGAGGTCCGTCTCCCGTTTTGGTTCATACCTGGTGTGAAACACGCGAGGTAAACGTTACACAAAGCTACGCCACAAAGGCCGTGCTTTGATCATCACCACAAGACTTTGCTTTTCAACAGAAGCCTTGATCATTTGCATCTTAGCATGCCACACAGGCAAACCATCCTATGCAACCGATATCAGTCACACAGAATGAAATCCGATGTCAGACACACAGTCCATTTACAAGTCCGTTCTGGGTCTGAACGAAACCGGAGGCACCTAGTACCCCGCATATCCATCGACCTCCAAGTACGTCTGGACGATCACTAACTGTTTCCATCTTCTTGGGTGTACAGCCCAATCAAGATCATCAGTAATTACCCAAACGACGTGAAGACTTCCGGTCTTCGACCATCGTCTTCGACTTCGACTTATCGTCGTATCAGTTATTCAGAATGGGATAAACCCGGTCTTTCCGAATAACTCGCGTATATTTTAAATAAGTGTTACACAAACACAACATACGCCTCATTCCAATCCATTAGTCACTAACCGTAAATTAATCAAGAGAATAACTTTCCAAATATTAACCCCGAAGGCCGAAACCAACATCAGATCAATATCCAGAAAACCATTCTGCTTGGCTAACCGACAGTTAGTTTCTAAATTTCACATTCAAATCTAATTAAAGATTTAACTATCGCCTGGAGCAAAACTGGTGATACTCCATTCTCGATCTTTTCAATCTAATTAAAGATTCATTAAAACTCCACTTAGTTTTAATCTGTGACTGGGTTAAAGAATCAGTGTCTTTTAAAACACGGTTCACGATAAACCCAAAATCACATTCCATTAATTATCGGGTTAAAGAACAAGTGTTATTTAAAACACTGTTCACGATAAACCCAAAAATCAATATCCATTCAATTCCAATTAAATATCATTTAATTGGTACACTTCATTAAATCTAAATAAAAAGATTTAATCTTTTCTCAACTGGGTTCAAGAACAGTGTTAGTGAGGACACCATTCACGACAAACCCAAATCACATTCATTAATTATCGGGTTAAAGAACAAGTGTTATTTAAAACACTGTTCACGATAAACCCAAAATCAATATCAATTCAATTCCAATTAAATATTATTTAATTGGTACACTTCATTAAATCTGAATAAAAAGATTTAATCTTTTCTCACATGGGTTCAAGAACAGTGTTAGTGAAGACACCATTCACGACAAACCCAAATCACATTTGATATTCAATATAAGGCTCTGAATAGAAAATATATCGGCTTATATTCAATATCAAATTCTACGATTAACAAATGTCGTATTGGAAATAACGATATACATATATATCTTTCAAATTTCCGTAACAACATCCGTATAATCACAAATTCCAACATCGAAATATTCCGAAGACAATTTCGATTCAAATCCACTCCAATGCAATCATTGGAAACTTTGGTTATTTTCAAAACCCTTTTCAAATTCAATTTATTTATAAAAATAAATAGAATTATAATTCTAGTTCAAAACTAGTTCATTTCGATAAAAATCTATTTTTATCTTTTCAAATAGGGAGTTTTTCATCCCAATTCTTTCTAAATCATTTCTTATGATTTTACACAAATTATTACTATTTTTAATAATTTTATCAAGGCCCGTACAGTCGATTTCCAATAATGGCCATCGAACTGCACTTACAGCGACCTTTTTCGAATTTGATTTGGACGTATCTCCAAATCCAACCGTTAGATTTCAAATTTCTAATATTCGTTAGAAAGCTCTTTTCGATACGAACCCAACGGTTCCGGTTTTAGGAGAATCCGACGGTCGGATCTCCCGTAATGTCCGTTTGAAATAAATGGTCGAAATTCGCGAACTGCCGCGGCGCGGCGCGTTCTATTCAGGCCATTATATTATATATATAATATATATAATATATATTTCGTCGATTTCTATTCAAAACGAATTATATAAATAGTTTTGAGTTCGTTTCAAAAATCCATTTCAACTTCCATTTCAATTCAAAGCAAAATTGAATTCTTCTTTATAGATTCGTTTCAAAACTCATTTCTATTCAATTCAAATTTCAATTCAATTTGAATTCATATTCAATTCAATTCATTACGAAATCGTTTTCAATTCAATTCATTTCGAAATCGTTTTCAATTCAATTCATTTCGAAAACGTTTTCAATTCATTTCATTTCGAAAACGTTTTCAATTCATTTCATTTCGAAAACGTTTTCAATTCAATTCATTTCGAAATCGTTTTCAATTCAATTCATTTCGAAATCGTTTTCAATTCAATTCATTTCGAAATCGTTTTCAATTCAATTCATTTCGAAATCGTTTTCAATTCATTTCATTTCGAAAACGTTTTCAATTCATTTCATTTCGAAAACGTTTTCAATTCATTTCATTTCGAAAAATTCGATTTCGAGATTACTTTTCAATATTCATTTTAAAATGAATAAAATCGATATAAATATCGTTTACGTCAAAATGGCGTCAATCTAATCAACACGGCTTCATTAATTTCTATTTTCAAATATTCTATTTCAAATATTTCCTATTATCAAAATATTTGTTATTATCAAAATATTCTTTATTTTCACGATTGGAATGAGGCCCAATCAATTACCATATAAAATTAATTATATGGATTTTCATACAACACATGTATATAATAACATTGAAAACAATCAACCATCAACCAAAGTGCACTACACTGTATAAGCATCAAATATAGATATTCAACGCTTATAACAGCCTGTCAATCAATCGATCGACATATTTAATCAATCAGGATGAGTGAAATTCATATTTCATCCCAACACCCGTGTGGGGTTTCAAACAATCAAACACAGATTTTAGTTGTGCAGTTGGGCGATGTGTAAAATTTATCGTCCCAATCAATGTCATTCAAATAAGTGTACATAAACAAACCATCTGGTTTGTAAATGAATATTTATTTATTCACTTCACTATTTTCATATTCACGTTAAAAATTATATTTTTAACGATAAAACATTTTATTTCAACCTATGAATTTCTATTCAATTCATTTATTCAATAAAATGATATTTTTATTTTTCTAACATGTTTTAGAAAATTTCGGCGGCATAACGGCACGATACTAGAAACGGGACAAGGCCTAGCCTTATCCCCGGTCTAGTGAAGGCCCACGCCATTCACACATCAATCATATCAATTTTATTATGCAAACCACCAAATTTGGAGTAAGTGTCTAACCTAGCCTTACTCCTTCGCCTTATAACGGCGCACGTCTAATCCTAACCAATTCATCGATTCGATTTTTCATACCACAAATCACATTCACTACCAATATCGCAATCAATCACCAATCAATCAAACAAACAAGTCCATGGTCTGTGGACGATTGTGTCGGGTGCTACTAAGCACCGTCTGCATCCTAGTATATATGTAACTAGAAAAATAAATTGAAAGGTGAGAAATTCTCACAGAAAGCTATCCAAGCTCCACGGCTCTTCATTTGCAGAAGTCTTCGTCGTTTCGCCTTTTTGTCACCTTCGTTGCCCAAGGCCACTATATATATAAAAATCGAATTTTTATTTCGCTATTCAATATATAAAAATCGAATTTTAATTTCAAAGTTCAATATATAAAAATCGAATTTTTATTTCAAAGTTCAATATATAAAAATCGAATTTTCATTTCAAAGTTCAATATATAAAAATCGAATTTTTATTTCAAAGTTCAATATATAAAAATCGACTTTTATTTCAAAGTTCAATATATAAAAATCGACTTTTCTTTCAAAGTTCAATATATAAAAATCGACTTTTCTATCGCTATGTCAAATAGATAAAAATTATATTTTTATCACGCTATTTTCCACATAAAGATTTCGCCTTTTCTAAAATAAAGATTTAGCCCTTTCAAAAATAAAGTTTTCGCCTTTATAAAAATAAAGTTTTCGCCTTTATAAAAATAAAGTTTTCGCCTTTATAAAAATAAAGTTTTCGCCTTTATAAAAATAAAGTTTTCGCCTTTATAAAAATAAAGTTTTCGCCTTTATAAAAGTTACCACTTTATCTCAACGTAATAAAAATCAGATTTTTATTTCGCTACATATACAAAGATGATATTTTTATATTCTCTATCCTATAAAGATTATATTTTTAATACCTTAAAAATATAAAAATCATATTTTTACTTATCATTCATATCGATAAAAATCTAATCTATTTCATTTTCAAAATCTAATCTTTTTGACATATGAATTTCTATTTTTACTTCAATGCCCTATACATATAAAAATAAAAATTCTTTTCTATTAAAAATCTAAACTATATACTATATAAAATAAAAATCTAGCTTCAGTTTTTAAAGTAGATAAAACTCAGTTTTAAAAATAAAACAAATTCAGTTTTTTTTAAAATAAAACAAATTCAGTTTTTTTCATTTTTAAATCAAAATCAGTTTTAACATTTTTAAATCTAAAATCAGTTTTAACATTTCTGTTTTTAAATCTAAAAAAAAACAGTTTTTAAAATTAATTAAAATCAGTTTTCTAAAACTTGAAAATAAAATAACAAAGCCAAAAACAAAAACAAAAACTTACAGATGGGGGGGGTTCTGCTGATCGTCGGAGGGCTCCTGGCTTCGAGGCGGCGGCACAGGCTCGCTGGCCAGGGATGCGGAGGCGTCGAACGATTTGGGGGGGGGGTTTGCGGTTGGTTGCGTCGAGGGCTTCAACGGGAACAGAAGGGGAGGGAAACGAAGGAGAGGGGGAGCTAATCGGAGGGGAGGCGGAAGTGCGGTGGGCGGCGGTTCGTTGCTGGTGAAGGCGCGATGGGAAATCGAGGGTTTCCTTTCTCTTTTTTTTTTTTTTTTTTTTTTCCTCGATTAAAATGATTTTGGAAGAAAGGGGGGGGCCAGAGCAAAGTTAAGGGGAGAGAAAAGAAATTTTTTTTTTTTATTTTAAATTTAATTGATTATTTAATCTAATAGAAGTTGAGTTTTTATTTCGACCTCGAAACGAGGTCCACCGACTGTCGTCCATAGCGTTTCACCCTCATTCCGAACTCAATGGGATATGCCACGTGGGCTGATTCGACTGTTTGAATCAGTTTCCGTTAAATTTACATTTAAATCACTATATTGAATTTTAAACGTACCTTTCAAATTACCGGGGTCACATACTAACTAGAAAAATTCTCGAAAAATATTTTCTAGCTTCGTATTGACGATACGGTCCTAACAAAACTAGTTTCGTTGAATTCCGAGACCGTTGGAAAAATGGCCAATTTCCAGTCGATTAAATTCAACTGAAATGGTCAAAACACGTTTTCCTATGCCACGCTCACATATTGATTCGAAAAATTATGAAATTTGGAATCTAGCAATAACTTAACATCACGGACCCAACAAAACTGGTTTCGTCGAAATCCGAGGTCATTTGCAAAATTGCTATTTTTAAGGGCCTTATATATATAAAAATATATATAAATTCCACAGCGACTATTTCTAATTTTAAACTGGACATATCTTATCATTTCTAAAATGAAATCTCAGTTTGTTAACTTCGTTACAAAGATATAGTTATACAGATTCAAATATTTCTTGTTTCGTTCAATTCTGACTTATATTGAATTCTGTATATTCATTTGAAATTAGAAATCGAATTTTCGAACTACCGCGCCATTTTCAATTCTATTTATAATTATATATAATTATTTATATTCTAACGACGACGCGTATAATATATACGTCGAATTATATTCAAAATAAATTTCTCGTCGATATTATTTAAAATAATTCATTTTAAATAATCAAAATTCGCTAAAATTGCCAAAATAAAAATTTTAAACTGGCCCAGATTTTACGGGTTGTTACATAAATCAAGGGACCACGCCGTATAACACAGAACGGGTTTCCTCCCAAGAATACCAGTGCATAAACAAACAGCGCAATGCTAAATAAAGAAAAATGAAGCTGCTATAAGACCCAGGTCCCATCACACAATGCAACGCAGCCGAGGATAGGGTTTTCCCTTATAACAGCCAAAGAATGCTTGATACGTTTAAAACAAATCATTTGATACTATAATAAGTGCATAGTGTATAAAACAACTTCAAATCATAAGTATCAATCATAGGCGGCATGGGTACCATATATCATGTCGCCATACTAGTTCTACAATTAAAATCGCACATGTCACGTATTTGGAAATTGGGTTTCCATCTATGAACCGAGGCAAAAGATAGTCCTCAACCGATTCGAGACAATCTAGCCCATGTCTCAGGAACAGCCGCAACTGCCCCATGGAGCGACAGGGCCGGTCCACCGATGTGGATTATTATGCCTGAACACTACGTCTCCCCGCCCTTTGGGGCGTAAATGAGCCAACAAATGACTCCATCGGACCCGGATCGTCCGATCAAACCGAGGCGCCTCGCAACAGCAACAACCACATAAGTCAAACTCGTCAGGGCGTGTAAAACCACTGACGCCACTTTTTAGCTAGAAGGAAACGCATGCCCTCCCTGAGGTCCGTCTCCCGTTTCTGGTTCATACCGGGTGTGAAACTCGCGAATTCACGTTACACAAAGCTGTGCCACACAGGCTGTGCTTTGATCATCACCACAAGACTTTGCTTTTCAACAGAAGCCTCGATCTATTGCCACTTAGGCATGCCACACAGGCAATTCACTCTATGTGTTTGATATCCATCAGTATATAACCCCTGAGCTCGTATGTCTCAGAGAAGGGCGTTAAGCAAGAGAATAAATTCTCCGCCGCCAAACAGATATATATTTAATAGAAATCAATCACACAGACTAAAATCCAATGTCAGACACACAGTCCATTTACAAGTCCGTTCTGGGTCTGAACGAAACCGGAGGCACCTAGTACCCCGCATATCCATCGATCTCCAAGTACGTCTGGACGATCACAAACTGTTTCCATCTTCTTGGGTGTACAGCCCAATCAAGATATCAGCAATCACCCAAACGACACGAAGACTTCCGGTCTTCGACCACCGTCTTCATCTTCGACACCACGTCGAATCAGTTATTCAAAATGGGATAAACCCGGTCTTTCTGAATAACTCGCGTATATATTATAAAAGTGTTACACAAACACAACATACGCCTCATTCCAATTCAGAATATTCTTTTATTCAAATATTCCTATACTTTGGGAAAATGTTCCCATTAATTTTATCCAAGATAAATTCTTTAAATTTATTCTTTAATCTCCTTTGAATATCAATTCAAACTAGTCGGGATTAGCGAACCACACCGAAGTAATCATTTATTTTATTTTCCCAATCCCAACCTATTCATCCCATGAAGTAAAACTGGTAGTACTTCATATCTAACACCACGGTGTTATCGGTAATTCAATTACCATTTCACGTTCACATCTAATTAAAGATTTAACTATCGCTTGGAGTAAAACTGGTGATACTCCATTCTCGATCTTTTCAATCTATTTAAAGATTCATTAAAACTCCACTTAGTTTTAATCTTTAACTGGGTTAAAGAATCAGTGTCATTTAAAACACGGTTCACGATAAACCCAAAATCACATTCATTAATTATCGGGTTAAAGAACGAGTGTTATTTAAAACACTGTTCACGATAAACCCAAAAATCAATATCAATTCAATTCCAATTAAATATTATTTAATTGGTACACTTCATTAAATCTAAATAAAAAGATTTAATCTTTTCTCAATTGGGTTCAAGAACAGTGTTAGTGAAGACACCATTCACAACAAACCCAAATAACATTTGATATTCAATACAAGGCTCTGAATAGAAAATATCCCGGCTTATATTCAATATCCAATTCTGCGGCCAACAAAGATCGTATTGGAAATAACGATATATATATCTATATCTTTCAAATTTCCATAACAACATTTGTATAATCACGAAATCCAACATCGAAACATTCCGAAGACAATTTCGATTCAAATCCATTCCAATGCAATCATTGGAAATTCTGGTTATTATCAAAACCATTTCAAACTCAATTTATTTAAAAATAAATAGAATTATAATTCTAGTTCAAAACTAGTTCATTTCGATAAAAAATCTATTTTTGTCTTTTCAAATATGGAGTTTTTCATCTCAATTCTTCTCAAATCATTTCTTATGATTTTACACAAATTATTACTATTTTTAATAATTTTATCAAGGCCCGTACAGTCGATTTCCATCAATGGCCATCGAACTGCACTTACAGCGACCTTTTTCAAATTTGATTTGGACATAATTCCAAATCCAACCGTTGGATTTCTAATTTATCACATTCGTTAGAAAGCTCTTTTCGATACGAACCCAACGGTTTCGGTTTTAGGAGAATCCGACGGTCGGATCTCCCGTAATGTCCGTTTGAAATCAATGGTCGAAATTCGCGAACTGCCGCGGCGCGGCGCGTTCTATTCAGGCCATTATATTATATATATAATATATATAATATATACTTCGTCGATTTCTATTTAAAACGAATTATATAAATAGTTTTAAATTTGTTTCAAAAGCAATTCCAACTTCCATTTCAATTCAAATCAAAATTGAATTCTTCTCTATAAATTCGTTTTAAAATTCATTTCTATTCAATTCAAATTTCAATTCAATTTGAATTCATTTCAATTCACTTTCAATTCAATTCGAATTCGTTTTCAATTCAATTCATTTCGAAATCGTTTTCAATTCAATTCATTTCGAAATCGTTTTCAATTCAATTCATTTCGAAATCGTTTTCAATTCAATTCATTTCGAAATCATTTTCAATTCAATTCATTTCGAAATCGTTTTCAATTCAATTCATTTCGAAATCGTTTTCAATTCAATTCATTTCGAAATCGTTTTAAAATCGATATAAATATCGTTCACGTCAAAATGGCGTCAATCTAATCAACACGGCTTCATATATTCCTTTATTTTCAAATATTCTATTTCAAATATTTCTTTTTCAAATATTTCTTTTTCAAATATTTCTTTTTCAAAACTGGAATGAGGCCCAATCAATTACCATATAAAATTAATTATATGGATTTTCATACAACACATGTATATAATAGCATTGAGAATAATCAACCATCAACCAAAGTGCACTACACTGTATAAGCATCAAATATAGATATTCAACGCTTATAACAGCCTGTCAATCAATCGATCGACATATTTAATCAATCAGGATGAGTGAACTTCAAATTTCATCCCAACACCCGTGTGGGGTTTCAAACAATCAAACACAGATTTTATTTGTGCAATTGGGCGATGTGTAAAATTTATCGACCCAATCAATATCAGTCAAATCAGTGTATATACAAACAAATCGGCCGATTTGTTTATAACTATTCATTTATTCACATTCACGTTAAAAATTATATTTTTAACGACAACACATTTTATTTCAACCTATGAATTTCTATTCAATTCATTTACACAATAAAATGATATTTTTATTTCAACCTATGAATTTCTATTCAATTCATTTACACAATAAAATGATATTTTTATTTTCTAACACATTTTAGAAAATTTCGGCGGCATAACGGCACGATACTAGAAACGGGACAAGGCCTAGCCTTATCCCCGGTCTAGTGAAGGCCCACGCCATTCACACATCAATCAAATCAATTTCAATTCACCAAACAATTCAAATTTCAATCAATTAGACTAACCAACTACACAACCAAACAATTTAACAAACAAGCCATCCATGGTCTGTGGATGACGGGTGTCGGGTGCTACTAAGCACCGTCTACATCCTAGTATATATATATAACTAGAAATGAAATTGAAGAGTGAGAAATTCTCACATATAGCTATCCTAGCTCCACGGTACTTCATTGATAGAAATCTTCATCGCTATCGCATCTTCGTCATCTTTATTGCCCGTAGCCACTACATATATAAAAATCACACATTTTTATATTTTGATGTCTTTTAAAATAAAAATCACATTTTTATTTATTCATTTTCAATTTAAAAATCATATTTTTATAATTGCTTCATACCTTTAAAAATTGAATTTTTATTATGCTATTCAATATATAAAAATCATATTTTTACTATCTCGTTCTATGGATAAAAATTCTATTTCTACATTGCTACTATATAGACAAAAATTCCATTTCAAAAATAAAGTTTTCGCCTTTATAAAAATTACCACTTTATCACAACGTATATAAAATAAAAATCAGATTTTTATTTCGCTACACATACAAAGATGATATTTTTATATTCTCTATCCTATAAAGATTATATTTTTAATACTTTAAAAATATAAAAATCATATTTTTAATATTTCTATATAGTAAAGATTATATTTTTACTACTTTAAAAATATAAAAATCATATTTTTACTTCTTCTACCCAATAAAAATTCCGCCTTTTCTATTTTAAAGTTTAAACCTTTTTTCTATTTTAAAGTTTAAACCCTTTTTTCTATTTTAAACCTTTAAAATAAAATCAGTTTTAAAATTCCTTTTAAATCAGTTTTTAAATCTTAAAAAATCAGTTTTTAAAAAATCCTACTAAATCAGTTTTTAAATCTTAAAAAATCAGTTTTTAAAAATCCTATTAAATCAGTTTTTAAATCTAACAAAATCAGTTTTTAATTCCTAAAAATCGAAATTAGTTTTAAACTCTAAAATAAAGATAAAATAAAAGTAAAAATAAAAATGCTTACTGTATGCGAAGATGGGGGGGGGGGGGGCGTCGGCTTCGTCGGAGTTTGCAGGTCGGAGGGGGGGGGGGTCGGCTTCGTCGAGGGTTTGCAGGTCGGAGGGGGGGGGGTCTAGTGATGGGAAGAGGAGGCGGCGCGGTGGATGGTGGGGCGGCGCTCCGCCCCCCTGTCGCCCTCTCTCTTTTTTTTTTTTCGTTTTCTTCAGAAATGAAATTCAAACATTGGGGGGGGGGGGGCAGAGTTATTAAAGGGGTGAGGAAAGGATTATAATTTTATTTTTTTATTTCTTTTTTTTTTAATTTGTTAAAAGTTGACTTTTACCCACGACCTCGAAACGAGGCCCACCGCCTGTCGTCCATAGCGTTTAACCCCCATTCCGAACACAATGGGATATGTATCGCAAGCTGATTTGATCGTTACAATCAGTTTCCTTTTGAATTTTCATTTAAATCACTATATTGAATTTTAAACGCACGTTTCAAATTACCGGGGTCACATACTAACTAGAAAAATTCCAGAAAAATATTTTCTAGCTTCGTATTGACGGTACGGTCCTAACAAAACTAGTTTCGTCGAATTCTGAGACCGTTTGAAAAATGGCCAATTTCCAGTCGATTAAAATCAACTGAAACTGGTCAAACGCGTTTTCCTTTGCCACGTTCACATATTGATTCGAAAAATTATGAAATTTAAAACCTAGCAATAACTTGACACTGCGGACCCAACAAAACTGGTTTCGTCGAAATCCGAGGTCGTTTGCAAAATGTCCATTTTTAAGGGCCTGAATTCCACAGCGACTATTCAGAATTTTCAACTGGACATATCTTTTGATTCCCGCTACGAACTTTTGATTTTTCGGATTCGTTGGAAAGATATTATCAATTAGATCCTATCATTTTTGGTTTCACTAAAATCCGGATTGTTTTGCACCCGGTACATTCAATTGAAGTTTGAAATCGAATTATCGAACTACCGCGCCATTTTCAATTCTATTTATAATTATATATAAATATTTATATTCTAACGACGACGCGTATAATATATACATTCGATTCTATTCAAAATAAATTTCTCGTCGATTATATTTAAAATAATCTATTTTAAATATTCAAAATTCGCTATAATCGCCAAAAAATAAAAATTTCAAACTGGCTCGCATTTTACGGGTTGTTACAATCTCCCCCACTTAAAACTTTTCGTCCCCGAAAAGGAACAAAGTCGAAAGTGGTTTGATTAATTAACTCTACGCTCGATCTGACTTCCATTCTCCAACTCTTTAGTTTCTGAGAATTTTCAAAATTTCAAAAATTTGGCTAACACCCTAAATTTTCGAAAAATTTCGCCATAACCTCCCCTGCAATGGGAGCATCGGGGAATTTCAAATAGCTTCCCCGGTCCTTCAGATCTCAAAAAGAAAAAGAAAAAGCCAAGCGGCTAGCCAATAGGCTCATAAAATCATCATCACCCAAACAAAACAGTAAATTATGTAGTAAACATGTACCAATTTGTCGGGCAAACAAATTTTATTCTCTGCTCTAGCCTCCTTGCTATGACCTGTTCAAGGATATATATGTATATGCAAGCAAATGCGACCAATTTTCAATATAATTCAATATTTGATACAGTTAGGCATAATGATTCAAAATTATCAAAAAATTTAACAAACAACACAAACATCAATCAATTAGTGAATTAGAGTTTCAAATTCATAATTTTGTTACATATACAAAAATCAGATTTTTGGTGCCAAATCACAACAATAGGCCCTATCTAATTTTTGTTCTCACACCAGTCAATAGGAAATATATAGAAAATCACACCTTCGAAACACGAACATAAATACTGATGATGTCATGACAATCATCAGTACCATCTTCGGGCGACTAGAGTGTGATGCTATATCTATCCAATATATTAAAATTTCGAATACACGCGGATCAGACGTATACGCAAAATCTATATATACTGGATTGTCCACATCAATATAAATAGATAATAAAATACGAATAATTGATTTAAATCTTCAAAACCAAAAATTTGTTTTCATTTTCAAAAATATACTCTTCACACTCGTTCTAGGATACTACTGATCCCATCTCTAACGAGTCATTCTATTGGATATTGCTAATCCAATATCTGATGAATTCTTTCGTACGGTTCTAATGTGTCTTGTCCTCTGCTTTGTAAACCAAAGCTCTGATACCACGTGTAACGAACATGAATTTCGCTCGGTCCGAACCAGTCGCTAAACCGACCCAGACCGTTCGAAACGCCCTATCGTTTGAGAACAAGACAAAACAGAACGCAGACGGAAGAACATTTCACTGTATATTACAACAATGCATCAGATTACAAGAATATACAGAGTATAAAAGAATATTACACAGAAATATCAGAGATTTAAATTACATTTAAATACATCGCAGCGGAAAATAATACAATACACAACTAGAAGAAGATATACGGATACAAAGCTTTCCGGATATCGTTCCAGCTGTAAACCAGGATCCTGTGAATATAAATCTGCAAAACCCAAAACTACTAGCTGCCCGTGTCGAAAATAGGGGCACCCAGAGTTTAGGTTAAAACAATAAACTCCAGGTCAGTCATGGGACTGGTGTGAGAACTAAAACAGTTATTAATCTTTATTTTTAAAACTAGGTAAATCAAGGGACCACGCCGTATAACACGGAACGGGTTTCCTCCCAAGAATACCAGTGCATAAACAAACAGCGCAATGCTAAATAAAGAAAAATGAAGCTGCTATAAGACCCAGGTCCCATCACACAATGCAACGCAACCGAGGATAGGGTTTTCCCTTATAACAGCCAAAGAATGCTTGATACGTTTAAAACAAATCATTTGATACTATAATAAGTGCATAGTGTATAAAACAACTTCAAATCATAAGTATCAATCATAGGCGGCATGGGTACCATATATCATGTCGCCATACTAGTTCTACAATTAAAACCGCACATGTCACGTATTTGGAAATTGGGTTTCCATCTATGAACCGAGGCAAAAGATAGTCCTCAACCGATTCGAGACAATCTAGCCCATGTCTCAGGAACAGCCGCAACTGCCCCATGGAGCGACAGGGCCGGTCCACCGATGTGGATTATTATGCCTGAACACTACGTCTCCCCGCCCTTTGGGGCGTAAATGAGCCAACAAATGACTCCATCGGACCCGGATCGTCCGATCAAACCGAGGCGCCTCGCAACAGCAGCAAACACATAAGTCAAACTCGTCAGGGCGTGTAAAACCACTGACGCCACTTTTTAGCTAGAAGGAAACGCATGCCCTCCCTGAGGTCCGTCTCCCGTTTCTGGTTCATACCGGGTGTGAAACTCGCGAATTCACGTTACACAAAGCTGTGCCACACAGGCTGTGCTTTGATCATCACCACAAGACTTTGCTTTTCAACAGAAGCCTCGATCTATTGCCACTTAGGCATGCCACACAGGCAATTCACTCTATGTGTTTGATATCCATCAGTATATAACCCCTGAGCTCGTATGTCTCAGAGAAGGGCGTTAAGCAAGAGAATAAATTCTCCGCCGCCAAACAGATATATATTTAATAGAAATCAATCACACAGACTAAAATCCAATGTCAGACACACAGTCCATTTACAAGTCCGTTCTGGGTCTGAACGAAACCGGAGGCACCTAGTACCCCGCATATCCATCGATCTCCAAGTACGTCTGGACGATCACAAACTGTTTCCATCTTCTTGGGTGTACAACCCAATCAAGATCATCAGCAATCACCCAAACGACACGAAGACTTCCGGTCTTCGACCACCGTCTTCATCTTCGACACCACGTCGAATCAGTTATTCAAAATGGGATAAACCCGGTCTTTCTGAATAACTCGCGTATATATTATAAAAGTGTTACACAAACACAACATACGCCTCATTCCAATTCAGAATATTCTTTTATTCAAATATTCCTATACTTTGGGAAAAAGTTCCCATTAATTTTATCCAAGATAAATTCTTTAAATTTATTCTTTAATCTCCTTTGAATATCAATTCAAACTAGTCGGGATTAGCGAACCACACCGAAGTAATCATTTATTTTATTTTCCCAATCCCAACCTATTCATCCCATGAAGTAAAACTGGTAGTACTTCATATCTAACACCACGGTGTTATCGGTAATTCAATTACCATTTCACGTTCACATCTAATTAAAGATTTAACTATCGCTTGGAGTAAAACTGGTGATACTCCATTCTCGATCTTTTCAATCTATTTAAAGATTCATTAAAACTCCACTTAGTTTTAATCTTTAACTGGGTTAAAGAATCAGTGTCATTTAAAACACGGTTCACGATAAACCCAAAATCACATTCATTAATTATCGGGTTAAAGAACGAGTGTTATTTAAAACACTGTTCACGATAAACCCAAAAATCAATATCAATTCAATTCCAATTAAATATTATTTAATTGGTACACTTCATTAAATCTAAATTAAAAGATTTAATCTTTTCTCAACTGGGTTCAAGAACAGTGTTAGTGAAGACACCATTCACAACAAACCCAAATCACATTTGATATTCAATACAAGGCTCTGAATAGAAAATATCCCGGCTTATATTCAATATCCAATTCTGCGGCCAACAAAGATCGTATTGGAAATAACGATATATATATCTATATCTTTCAAATTTCCATAACAACATTTGTATAATCACGAAATCCAACATCGAAACATTCCGAAGACAATTTCGATTCAAATCCATTCCAATGCAATCATTGGAAATTCTGGTTATTATCAAAACCATTTCAAACTCAATTTATTTAAAAATAAATAGAATTATAATTCTAGTTCAAAACTAGTTCATTTCGATAAAAAATCTATTTTTATCTTTTCAAATATGGAGTTTTTCATCCCAATTCTTCTCAAATCATTTCTTATGATTTTACACAAATTATTACTATTTTTAATAATTTTATCAAGGCCCGTACAGTCGATTTCCATCAATGGCCATCGAACTGCACTTACAGCGACCTTTTTCAAATTTGATTTGGACATAATTCCAAATCCAACCGTTGGATTTCTAATTTATCACATTCGTTAGAAATCTCTTTTTGATACGAACCCAACGGTTCCGGTTTTAGGAGAATCCGACGGTCGGATCTCCCGTAATGTCCGTTTGAAATCAATGGTCGAAATTCGCGAACTGCCGCGGTGCGGCGCGTTCTATTCAGGCCATTATATTATATATATAATATATATAATATATACTTCGTCGATTTCTATTTAAAACGAATTATATAAATAGTTTTAAATTTGTTTCAAAAGCAATTCCAACTTCCATTTCAATTCAAATCAAAATTGAATTCTTCTCTATAAATTCGTTTTAAAATTCATTTCTATTCAATTCAAATTTCAATTCAATTTGAATTCATTTCAATTCACTTTCAATTCAATTCGAATTCGTTTTCAATTCAATTCATTTCGAAATCGTTTTCAATTCAATTCATTTCGAAATCGTTTTCAATTCAATTCATTTCGAAATCGTTTTCAATTCAATTCATTTCGAAATCGTTTTCAATTCAATTCATTTCGAAATCGTTTTCAATTCAATTCATTTCGAAATCGTTTTCAATTCAATTCATTTCGAAATCGTTTTCAATTCAATTCATTTCGAAATCGTTTTCAATTCAATTCATTTCGAAATCGTTTTCAATTCAATTCATTTCGAAATCGTTTTAAAATCGATATAAATATCGTTCACGTCAAAATGGCGTCAATCTAATCAACACGGCTTCATATATTCCTTTATTTTCAAATATTCTATTTCAAATATTTCTTTTTCAAATATTTCTTTTTCAAAACTGGAATGAGGCCCAATCAATTACCATATAAAATTAATTATATGGATTTTCATACAACACATGTATATAATAGCATTGAGAATAATCAACCATCAACCAAAGTGCACTACACTGTATAAGCATCAAATATAGATATTCAACGCTTATAACAGCCTGTCAATCAATCGATCGACATATTTAATCAATCAGGATGAGTGAACTTCAAATTTCATCCCAACACCCGTGTGGGGTTTCAAACAATCAAACACAGATTTTATTTGTGCAATTGGGCGATGTGTAAAATTTATCGACCCAATCAATATCAGTCAAATCAGTGTATATACAAACAAATCGGCCGATTTGTTTATAACTATTCATTTATTCACATTCACGTTAAAAATTATATTTTTAACGACAACACATTTTATTTCAACCTATGAATTTCTATTCAATTCATTTACACAATAAAATGATATTTTTATTTCAACCTATGAATTTCTATTCAATTCATTTACACAATAAAATGATATTTTTATTTTCTAACACATTTTAGAAAATTTCGGCGGCATAACGGCACGATACTAGAAACGGGACAAGGCCTAGCCTTATCCCCGGTCTAGTGAAGGCCCACACCATTCACACATCAATCAAATCAATTTCAATTCACCAAACAATTCAAATTTCAATCAATTAGACTAACCAACTACACAACCAAACAATTTAACAAACAAGCCATCCATGGTCTGTGGATGACGGGTGTCGGGTGCTACTAAGCACCGTCTACATCCTAGTATATATATATAACTAGAAATGAAATTGAAGAGTGAGAAATTCTCACATATAGCTATCCTAGCTCCACGGTACTTCATTGATAGAAATCTTCATCGCTATCGCATCTTCGTCATCTTTATTGCCCGTAGCCACTACATATATAAAAATCACACATTTTTATATTTTGATGTCTTTTAAAATAAAAATCACATTTTTATTTATTCATTTTCAATTTAAAAATCATATGTTTATAATTGCTTCATACCTTTAAAAATTGAATTTTTATTATGCTATTCAATATATAAAAATCATATTTTTACTATCTCGTTCTATGGATAAAAATTCTATTTCTACATTGCTACTATATAGACAAAAATTCCATTTCAAAAATAAAGTTTTCGCCTTTATAAAAATTACCACTTTATCTCAAAGTATATAAAATAAAAATCAGATTTTTATTTCGCTACACATACAAAGATGATATTTTTATATTCTCTATCCTATAAAGATTATATTTTTAATACTTTAAAAATATAAAAATCATATTTTTAATATTTCTATATAGTAAAGATTATATTTTTACTACTTTAAAAATATAAAAATCATATTTTTACTTCTTCTACCCAATAAAAATTCCGCCTTTTCTATTTTAAAGTTTAAACCTTTTTTCTATTTTAAAGTTTAAACCCTTTTTTCTATTTTAAACCTTTAAAATAAAATCAGTTTTAAAATTCCTTTTAAATCAGTTTTTAAATCTTAAAAAATCAGTTTTTAAAAAATCCTATTAAATCAGTTTTTAAATCTTAAAAAATCAGTTTTTAAAAATCCTATTAAATCAGTTTTTAAATCTAACAAAATCAGTTTTTAATTCCTAAAAATCGAAATTAGTTTTAAACTCTAAAATAAAGATAAAATAAAAGTAAAAATAAAAATGCTTACTGTATGCGAAGATGGGGGGGGCGTCGGCTTCGTCGGAGTTTGCAGGTCGGATGGGGGGGTCGGCTTCGTCGAGGGTTTGCAGGTCGGAGGGGGGGTCTAGTGATGGGAAGAGGAGGCGGCGCGGTGGATGGTGGGGCGGCGCTCCGCCCCCCTGTCGCCCTCTCTCTTTTTTTTTTTTCGTTTTCTTCATAAATGAAATTCGAACATTGGGGGGGGGGCCAGAGTTATTAAAGGGGTGAGGAGAGGATTATAATTTTTTTTTTTTTTTAATTGTTAAAAGTTGACTTTTACCCACGACCTCGAAACGAGGCCCACCGCCTGTCGTCCATAGCGTTTAACCCCCATTCCGAACACAATGGGATATGTATCGCAAGCTGATTTGATCGTTACAACCAGTTTCCTTTTGAATTTTCATTTAAATCACTATATTGAATTTTAAACGCACGTTTCAAATTACCGGGGTCACATACTAACTAGAAAAATTCCAGAAAAATATTTTCTAGCTTCGTATTGACGGTACGGTCCTAACAAAACTAGTTTCGTCGAATTCTGAGACCGTTTGAAAAATGGCCAATTTCCAGTCGATTAAAATCAACTGAAACTGGTCAAACGCGTTTTCTTTTGCCACGCTCACATATTGATTCGAAAAATTATGAAATTTAAAACCTAGCAATAACTTGACACTACGGACCCAACAAAACTGGTTTCGTCGAAATCCGAGGTCGTTTGCAAAATGTCCATTTTTAAGGGCCTGAATTCCACAGCGACTATTCAGAATTTTCAGCTGGACATATCTTTTGATTCCCGCTACGAACTTTTGATTTTTCGGATTCGTTGGAAAGATATTATCAATTAGATCCTATCATTTTTGGTTTCACTAAAATCCGGATTGTTTTGCACCCGGTACATTCAATTGAAGTTTGAAATCGAATTATCGAACTACCGCGCCATTTTCAATTCTATTTATAATTATATATAAATATTTATATTCTAACGACGACGCGTATAATATATACGTTCGATTCTATTCAAAATAAATTTCTCTTCGATTATATTTAAAATAATCTATTTTAAATATTCAAAATTCGCTATAATCGCCAAAAAATAAAAATTTCAAACTGGCTCGCATTTTACGGGTTGTTACACATACATCAACAGAAATTGATTTAATTCACATGGAACGAAATCCAATGTCAGACACGCATCCATTTACTAGCTTATGCTCTGGGTCTGAGCAAAAACCAAATCCGAACAATCAAAAATTGTCCGGACGGCCACTACTGAAGCCCCTTCAAGGTAGCTACTCCCATCAAGGTCTTTGTAGGAACACATCCATTCGATGTGGAGATCGTCGGTCTTCAACCACCGTCTTCATCTTCGACTCTTCATCGTCGTAGAAATTATTCGGAATGGGTTAAACCCGGTCTTTCCGAATAACTCACGTATTTTTATAATAATAAAAAACAAGTACTATGAAAGCACACCCAACGCCTCATTCCAATTCAGAATATTCTTTTAAAATAAAATACTCACATTATCTTATCAAAGATAAGTTCTTCAAATTTATTCTTAAATTTTAAAGATTTATTAAACCCCAATTTGGTTTTAAAAACAAAAGTCATTATTCAATGATTATTTAAATTTAAGGATTTTATCTTATCTTTAACTGGGTTAAAGAACTAATGTCATTTAAAACATTGTTCACGGTAAACCCAAAATCATCTTCCATAAAATATGGAATCTTCCCAGAAATCAAATTAAGATATAATCGTTATAAATTTCTGTATCCGACCAATAATATAAATGGAATAACGGCAAAGCCTCTTAAATTCCATATGTAGTATCGGCCTTCTTTTACAGATGCTTATCTCAGTTATAATTTATTCAAATCCTATTCAATTCCAATTTAATGTATTAAATTGGAAAACTTTACTTTTTGAAAATTTCCATCTAAGTCTTAATAAAAGATTTATAATTCCAAATCATACTTTCACCGTCAGTCGGGTTAAAGAACACATGTCACTTAAAAACATGGTTCACAATAAACCCAACTCACGTTTCGTCTTATTTAAATTACTAAGTATAATTGAAAACTTTTAATAATCTAAATAAAAGATTATTCTTTTCATACGGGGTTTAAGAACAGTGTTATTTAAGACACTATTCACGACAAACCCAAATTCCAATTTATTTGATTAAATTTCAGTTAAATATTAACAAATTGGAAACTTCATTAAATTTAAATTTAATGATTTATTCTAGTTAATAACTAGTTCATTTCAATAAAAATATATTTTTCTAATATATTCTTTTTCTAAAATATACCTTTTCAAAAATATCACTTCTAAAATATTCTTTTTCTAAATATTCTTTTATTGGAATGTGACTCAACCAACAACCATATATTGTATGTGATCAACAATCATGATAAATAATTATCAAACATCCAAATGACGACCAAAGTGGAATCTATAACTGCGTGAGCATTAAAGTAAATAACTGGCGCTCCTCACAGATTGTCAATCCATCGATTGACAGATACTAAATATTGGGATTAGTGTGTATCCAATATCATCCCAATACCCGTGTGGGGTTTCATCCATCAAACAAATAATAGATTATTCGTGCGCTTGGGCGATGTGTGAAAATTATCGTCCCAATCACATAAACAAGTCGGGTAACTTGTAAATGGAAGTGTAATATCCAATTTTGAATACACAACATTATCTTTAGTATATCGAATACTTCTATACAACAACCCTATATTTCAAACCATCGCTAACATCAGTTTTAAATGATTAATTCTTCTCAATGAAACTATTTTACATTGAAAATGTATTTTCTAATGTTCACTCTTGTTGTTGAAATCAAATGGCCATAAAGCCATGATTTCAATTCTATTTATTTTATTTCATCCTTTATTACCTTGAAAAATGTACTGTTCTATTCAATCCTTTATTACATTGAAAAATGTAGTGTTTTATTCAATCTTTTTTTTTTGACATTGAAAAATGTAATTTTTCCTGTCATTCTTTAATTCCATAGAAAATGAAATTTTAAAATCTATTCTATTTATTTGTCTCTATTTTAACACTAAAAATGTGACATTTACATCTATTCTTTTTATTGCACATATAATGGAAATAAAAATGTAGCTTTGGAATCTATGCTTCTATTTACATCTAGAATGTAAAAATATAACTTTAATTCAAATCTCTTTATTGAATAATAGAATAAGAATGAAAGTGTCACGTTTTATTTTAATTTATATTTTCTAAACAAAAATGTCCTTCTTATTCTAATTTACATAGAAATGTAATTCTTTAACTTTATTCTTTAATTACATAGAAAAATGTAATTTTCTATTTAATCTTTTATTTACATAAAAAAAATGTAAATAACTTACCTCCTTTTATTTACATGGGTGAATGTAAATTCTTTAATTTCTTTTTAACTCAATCTTTTTAATGTATAAAAAAATACATTCTTAACTCGTTCTTTTTAATGTAAGAAATATACATTCTTAACTCATTCTTTTTAATGTAACAAATATACATTCTTAACTCATTCTTTTTAATGTAAGAAATATACATTCTTAACTTCTTCTTTTTAATGTAAATAAAAAAATGATACATTTTCAATTCTTCTTTTTAATGTAAACAAATATGATGATTTTGTTTATTAACTTCTAATGCAAACAAAATGAGAATTTTGTTTAAACTCATTTTATGGACCAAAAGTGATAAATTTGGTTAAACTCATTTTATTCTAATGATAACTTTTTATAACAAAACATGATTTTATTCTAATGCAACTTTTTATAACAAACTATGATTTTTCTAATGTTAAAATTTCTAGTATCAAAATATGATTTTTCTAATGTTAACATTTCTAGCGTCAAAATATAATTTTTCTAACGTTAACATTTCTAGTGTCAAAATATGATTTTTCTAATGTTAACATTTCTAGTCTCAAAATATGATTTTTCTAATGTTAACATTTCTAGTGTCAAAATATGATTTTTCTGATGTTAACATTTCTAGTGTCAAAATATTTTTTTTCTAATGTTAACATTTCTAGTGTCAAAATATAATTTTTTTTGTCTAGTCCTTTTTATGGTATAAAAATGTTGTTTTTGTTTTCATTACAAATTTCTAATCAAAAGTGTCATTTTGATTTTCACAACACATTTCTAAAAATGTGATCATTGCAAATTTCTAAAAAAAAAATGTTATTTTGATTTACAAAATATATTTCAAATAAAAAGGTTGTTTTTATTTCTATAATCATGTTTTGACAAGAATGTGATTTTTATTCACTAAATAAGTTTCGACCAAGAATGTGTTTTTATTTATATAACAAATTTCTATAAAATGTTATTTCTATTTTCAATAAACATGCTTTCACAAAATTGTGATTTTTATCTCTATAATCACACTATGACAAAGATGTTATTTTCATAACAGGTTTCAAATCAAAAGGTCATTTTATATGCATAATTCATTTTAAATAAAAATGTTGTTTTGATTTGCATAATATATTTCAATTAAAAATGTTGATTTTACTATAATGTCACATTATACATTGAAAAAGTAAGCTCCAATTTTAATATCACTTTTTACATAAGAATGTAGAATTTATTTCTAATGTCATATTTAAATAAAAATGTAAAATTTATTTTTAACAAAATACTTCAACAAGAATGATAACATAAAAACGATGACATTTTATCCTATATTGCATTGACAGTCTAATTCAACTCACAAAAGTGATGACATAATTTTTATATTGAATCTAATACTCATGATTCACCAAATTTTGTCAAAAAGAAATTGATTTAAATTAAATCAACATATTCAGATCTATAATTATTTAACACAAACTATAGATCGATCATCGTCCAACATATCAGAACAAGCAAATCTAATTCATACACGTACAAGCATCACATAGCGAATAAAATAATCAAATTAATTAATTATTTTAAAAGAAAAAAGAAATCTCACATTGCTATTCAGATCAGAAATTTCCTTGAATTTTGATTTGCTCTGTTTCAGGTCTAGTTGGTTTCGTTGTGTAGGTCTCCTCTTCACGATTTTAATGCTTCTGAAATTTCTGAATTTCGTCGCTGTTTGAGAGAGTTACGGTCTTTTAAACATTCAATTTCAATTTAAAATAAATAGTATAAAATTAACTCAATTACTTTGACTTATTCCTACCCCCTTTGACATTTCTTCTTCTTCCCTCACTTTTGAAACTGCCTGAAATAGAACCCATAACATCGACTTCGCTCCTTCCTATGCGCGCCTCCCACCGGATGACCAGAACCCGAACCGACGCCACTGCCCGGAGCGCCAACGAACGCCGTCCCTACGCCAGGAACCCAGGTGAGCTCGGTGGTCTCAGCCCCCTCGAAATCAGCCCCCAAGGTTGCGACTTTGGTCAGCAAATTCTCCCAATCCCCAACAGTAATTCTAATTTTAACCATCTGAAATTCAAGTCCTCTCGAAGCTCTTCTATTTTGTAATTAAAAGTTGGTGTAAACGATTCATGGATTAGAAGAAATTGTCGATCCAAGTTCTGAGAAGGTCGGCCATTCATTTGTTTAGATGGCGGCTGTACGTTTAGAAAGGGATTAGGGTTATGGTATTTGACCGTATATATACGTGTATTTCCAATTTTATTTTATTTATTTAATTGTTTAATTCAAGAAAATATTTGTTCGTTGATACTAACTCCAAATCGAACCCAACGAGTGTCGCCCCTAGCTAATAACCCCCGCCCCGGACACAATGGAATATGTTTCGTAACCCAGTTCGGCTGTTACGATTTGTTTTTCTTTAAATTAAGTTATAAACCATTTAATTATTAAATACAAACGTACATTTTAAATTACTGGGGCCCCATATGGGCTCTAAAAATTACAGAAAAATTATTTCTAGTTATGTTTTGATGATACGGTTCTAACGAGACTAATTTCGTCGAATTCTGAGACTGTTTGAAAAATGGCCATTTTCTAGTCGATTAAATTTGACTAAAACAGTCAAAACACGTTTTCCTTTGCCACGCTCACATATTAATTCGAAAAATTATGAAAATTGAAACTTAGCAATAATTTGACATTCCGGTTCCAACAAAAGTGGTTTCGTCGAAAACCGAGGTCGTTTGAAAAATGACTATTTTTAAGGCCAATGTATTTAATATTAAAAATACATTTTTAAACAAATAAATTCCGAAACTCAAAATATATAAGTGTTTACTGTTTTTCAATGCAGAAACGTCATTCCGAACTAAGTGGAGGTGGTTTCGAGCCGAAATTCCTTCATATGTGAAAAGTATCCTTTCGGGCCCTATATAATATATATATAAATTCTACAGCGACCTTCCTAAAAATTGAATTTCCCATAACTTTTGATTTTTAAAACGAAATTTCAGTTTTTCAGATTCGTCGTAAAGATATGATTAAACAGATTTAAATACTTCTAGTTTCGTTCAATTCTAATTTAAAATGAATCCTGTACAGTCAGTTAGAGTTCAAATTCAAATTTTCAAACTGCAGCGCTGTTTTAAACTCCTTTTATAATTAAATTGAATTTATTCCTTTTAAAATAAATTTTTATTCATTACTCTTTAAAATAGTTTATTTTAAACATTAAAATCCATTAAAATTTCTAATATAAAAAATTTAAATTGGCCCCAAAATTCCAGGTCGTTACAATCGCCCCCACTTAAATTCTTTTCGTCCTCGAAAAGGAACGAAGTTAATAGTTGTTAAATTAACTAACTCAATTAAATTTGTATTTATTGGTTTAATTAATTTTCATTTTAATATTTTAATTAGTGAAACTAATCATCAAACATCACAACCAGCAATCAATTAGGTGATTAATTTTTCAAATATATATAACTTTATATATAGTCAAAAATCATATTTTAGTGCAAATCACAGCAATGTGTACTAACTAAGTGTTGGTTCTCATACCAGTCAAATGGAAATATATAGAAATCCCACCTTCGAGACTCGAACATAAATACTGGTGATGGTCGACCTATCACCAGAATTACCTCCGGGCGACTAAAGTGTGATTCTATATCTATCCAGTATATTAAAGCTTCGAATATCCGTTAATTACTCGTATATTCGAAATCTTTATATACTCGATTGTCCATATTAAAATATAATATACTCAAATACGTATTTTAGGATAAAATTTTCAAAACTAAATTTGTTTTCATTTTATATTTCAACGAAAATAATACTCTTCACGCTCGTTCTAGGATACTACTGATCCTATCTCTAACGATTCATTCTTATTGGATATTACTAATCCAATCTCCGATGAATTCTTTCGTTCGGTTATAATGTGTCTTGTTCTCGAGCTCTGTAAACCAAAGGTCTGATACCAGATGTGACGACCCAAACTTCACTGTAAAGGAAAGGCTGGATTGCTTTGAGAATAGCACACATCCGAACACAAACAGGGGAACATTTTATTGTTGATTACACCAATTACATGAGAGTACAAGAATATAACTGAGTATGAACTTATAATATACATTGGAAATACAATAAGATCAGAGTTTTTAAATTACATTTAAATAGCAGCGGAAAAATAATACAAATATACAACTGGAAGGAATATACAGAGCTTTCTGAATATCGCTTCAGCTGTAAGCCGGGATCTTGTAAATATATCTACAAAAAGCTACTCGACTGCCCGTGTGGAAAATAAGGGCACCCGAGTTTGCCAGTGAGACAAACTACAGGTCAGTCATGGGACTGGTATGAGAAATCTTAACTTAACTATCTAATAATAAGGCTAACCACAGGACCACGCCATGAACGCGGAATGGGTTTGCTCCGTTGGATTGCCAGTGCATAAAATAAGGTAAATCGTTAAACAACGCAATGATTTTTAGAAAAATGAAACCACTATAAGACCCAAGCCCCATCACACAATGCAACGCAAACCGGAGGATAGGGTTTTACCTTATAATGGTCAAAAGACGCTTGATATGATAAAACGGATTTAGTATTAGTGTGTATATATTCTAATAAAAACATTTCTATCATAATGTACCAATCATAGACGACATAGTACCCCATCCTACTATGTCGCCATACTAGTTCTATAATCAAAACCGCAAGGTCGTATTGGAAATTGGATTTCCATCATGAGTCGAGGCTAGGGGCAAGCTCCTCTCCGATTCGAGACACTCTAGCAAATGTCTCAGTATCCCCCTCAGTGAAACCTTGGATGCGGTAGGGCCGGTCCCCGCCTAGCGGCAGTGGATTAGTTATGCCTGAACACACGTTTCCCGGTTCCTTTGAACCTATAATATGACCACTATCGATCTATAAAAATTCGAGGCGCCTCAAAATCCATCATCCACATAAGTAAAATGCCAGGCCGTGTTAAAGCACTGACACTACCATTAGCTAGAAAGAAACGTGTGCACTTCCTACGGTCAATATCCCGTTTTTGACTCATACCGGGGTGTGAGGCTCGCGAAGTAACGATATACACAGAGCTATGCCGTAATAGGCTATGCTTTGATCATCCCACAAGGCCCTGCTTTTCAACAAAAGCCTTGATCAGTTGCATCTTGGCATGCCACATTGACAATTCACGCCATGTGATCAATGACTATTAATATATACCAGGGTGTTAAGTAGAGAATAAATCCTCCACCACCAAACAGACATACATCAACAGAAATCGATTTAATTCACATGGAACGAAATCCAATGTCAGACACACATATATTTACTAGCTCATGCTCTGGTCTGAGCGAAAACCAAATCCAAACAATCAACAATAGTCTGGACGGCCACTACTGAAGCCCCTTCAAGGTAGCTACTTCCATTAGGGTCTCTGTAGCAACACATCCATTCGATGTGGAGATCGTCGGTCTTCAACCACCGTCTTCATCTTCGACTCTTCATCGTCGTAGAAATTATTCGGTATTGGTTAAACCCGGTCTTTCCGAATAACTCACGTATTTTTATAATAATAAAAAAACATGTACTACGAAAGCACACCCAACGTCTCATTCCAATTCAGAATATTCTTTTAAAATAAAATACTCACATTATCTTATCAAAGATAAGTTCTTCAAATTTATTCTTAAATTTTAAAGATTTATTAAACCCCAATTTGGTTTTAAAAACAAAAATCATTATTCAATGATTATTTAAATTTAAGGAATTTATCTTATCTTTAACTAGGTTAAAGAACTAATGTCATTTAAAACATTGTTCACGGTAAATCCAAAATAATTTTCCATAAAATATGGTATCTTCCCAGAAATCAAATCAAGATATAATTGTTATAAATTTCTGTATCCGACCAATAATATAAATGGAATAACGGCAAAGCCTCTTAAATTCCATATGTAGTATCGGCCTTCTTTTACAGAAGCTTATCTCGGTTATAATTAATTCGAATCCTATTCAATACCAATTTAATGTATTAAATTGGAAAACTTTACTTTTTGAAAATTTCCATTTAAGTCCTAATAAAAGATTTATAAATTCCAAATCATACTTTCACCATCAGTCGGGTTAAAGAACACATGTCACTGAAAAACATGGTTTACAATAAACCCAACTCACGTTTCGTCTTATTTCAATTACTAAGTATAATTGAAAACTTTTAATAATCTAAATAAAGATTATTCTTTTCATACGGGGTTTAAGAACAGTGTTATTTAAGACACTATTCACGACAAACCTAAATTCCAATTTATTTGATTAAATTTCAGTTAAATATTAACAAAGTGGAAACTTCATTAAATCTAAATTTAATGATTTATTCTAGTTAATAACTAGTTCATTTCAATAAAAATATATTTTCCTAAAATATATTCTTTTTCTAAAATATTCCTTTTCAAAAATATCACTTCTAAAATATTCTTTTTCTAGAATATTCTTTTATTGGAATGTGACTCAACCAACAACCATATATTGTATGTGATCAACAATCATGATAAATAATTATCAAACATCCAAATGACGACCAAAGTGGAATCTATAACTGTGTGAGTGTTAAAGTAAATAACTGACGCTCCTCACAGACTGTCAACCCATCGATTGACAGATACTAAATATTGGGATTAGTGTGTATCCAATATCATTCCAATACCCGTGTGGGGTTTCATCCATCAAACAAATAATAGACTATTCGTGCACTTGGGCGATGTGCGAAAATTATCATCCCAATCACATAAACAAGTCGGGTAACTTGTAAATGGAAGTGTACTATCCAATTTTGAATATACAACATTATCTTTAGTACATCGAATACTTCTATACAACAACCCTATATTTCAAACCATCGCTAACATCTGTTTTAAATGATTAATTCTTCTCAATGAAACTATTTTACATTGAAAATGTATTTTCTAATGTTCACTCTTGTTGTTGAAATCAAATGGCCATAAATCCATGATTTCAATTCAACTTATTTTATTTCATCCTTTATTACCTTGAAAAATGTAGTGTTCTATTCAATCCTTTATTACATTGAAAAATGTAGTGTTTTATTCAATCTTTTTTTTTGACATTGAAAAATGTAATTTTTCCTGTCATTCTTTAATTCCATAGAAAATGAAATTTTAAAATCTATTCTATTTATTTGTCTCTATTTTAACACTAAAAATGTGACATTTACATCTATTATTTTTATTGCATATATAATGGCAATAAAAATGTAGCTTTGGAATCTATGCTTCTATTTACATCTAGAATGTAAAAATATAACTTTAATTCAAATCTCTTTATTAAATAATAGAATAAGAATGAAAGTGTCACCTTTTATTTTAATTTACATTTTCTAAAAAAAAATGACCTTCTTATTCTAATTTACATAGAAATGTAATTCTTTAACTTTATTCTTTAATTACATAGAAAAATGTAATTTTCTATTTAATCTTTTATTTACATAAAAAAAATGTAAATAATTTATCTCCTTTTATTTACATGGGAGAATGTAAATTCTTTAATTTCTTTTTATGTAAACAAAAATGTTCATTTCGAACTCATTCTTTTTAATGTTTAAAATATACATTCTTAACTCGTTCTTTTTAATGTAAGAAATATACATTCTTAACTCATTCTTTTTGATGTAAGAAATATACATTCTTAACTCATTCTTTTTAATGTAAGAAATATACATTCTTAACTTCTTCTTTTTAATGTATATAAAAAAAATGATACATTTTCAATTCTTCTTTTTAATGTAAACAAATATGATGATTTTGTTTATTAACTTCTGATGCAAACAAAATGAGAATTTTGTTTAAACTCATTTTATGGACCAAAAGTGACAAATTTGGTTAAACTCATTTTATTCTAATGAAAACTTTTTATAACAAAACATGATTTTATTCTAATGCAACTTTTCATAACAAACTATGATTTTTCTAATGTTAACATTTCTAGTATCAAAATATGATTTTTCTAGTGTTAACATTTCTAGTGTCAAAATATAATTTTTCTAATGTTAACATTTCTAGTGTCAAAATATGATTTTTCTAATGTTAACATTTCTAGTGTCAAAATATGATTTTTCTAATGTTAACATTTCTAGTGTCAAAATATAATTTTTCTAATGTTAACATTTCTAGTGTCAAAATATAATTTTTCTAATGTTAACATTTCTAATGTCAAAATATAATTTTTTTGTCTAGTCCTTTTCATGGTATAAAAATGTTGTTTTTTTTTTCATTACAAATTTCTAATCAAAAGTGTCATTTTGATTTTCACAACACATTTCTAAAAATGTGATCATTGCAAATATCTAAAAAAAAAAAATGTTATTTTGATTTACAAAACATATTTCAAATAAAATGGTTGTTTTCATTTCTATAATCATGTTTTGACAAGAATGTGATTTTTATTCACTAAACAAGTTTCGACCAAAAATGTGTTTTTATTTATATAACAAATTTCTATAAAAATGTTATTTCTATTTTCAATAAACATGTTTTCACAAAATTGTGATTTTTATCTCTATAATCACACTTTGACAAAGATGTTATTTTCATAACAGGTTTCAAATCAAAAGGTCATTTTACATGCATAATTCATTTCAAATAAAAATGTTTTTTTGATTTGCGTAATATATTTCAATTAAAAATGTTGATTTTACTATAATGTCACATTTTACAATGAAAAAGTAAGTTCCAATTTTAATATCACTTTTTACATAAGAATGTAGAATTTATTTCTAATGTCATATTTACATAAAATGTAAATTTTATTTTTAACAAAATACTTCAGCAAGAATGATAACATAAAAACGATGACATTTTATCCTATATTGCATTGACAGTCTAATTCAACTCACAAAAGTGATGACATAATTTTTATATTGAATCTAATACTCACGATTCACTAAATTTTGTCAAAAAGAAATTGATTTAAATTAAATCAACATATTCAGATCTATAATTATTTAACACAAACTATAGATCGATCATCATCCAACATATCAGAACAAGCAGATCTAATTCATACACGTACAAGCATCACATAGCGAATAAAATAATCAAATTAATTAATTAATTTAAAAGAAAATAGAAATCTCACATTGCTATTCAGATCATAAATTTCCTTGAATTTTGATTTGCTCTGTTTCGGCTCTAGTTGGTTTCGTTGTGTAGATCTCCTCTTCACGATTTTAATGCTTCTGAAATTTCTGAATTTCGTCGCTATTTGAGAGAGTTACGGTCTTCTAAACATTCAATTTCAATTTAAAATAAGTAATATAAAATTAACTCAATTACTTTGACTTATTCCTACCCCTTTTGACCATTCTTCTTCTTCCCTCACGTTCGAAACTACTTGAAACAGATCCCATAACATCGACTTCGATCCTTCCTATGCGCGCCTCCCACCGGATGACCAGAACCCCATGTGACGCCACTGCCCGGAGCGCCAATGAACGCCGCCCCCACGCCAGGAACCCAGGCGAGCTCGGTGGTCTCAGGCCGCTCGAAATCCGCCCCCAAGGTTGCGACTTTGGTCAGCAAATTCTCCCAATCACCAACAGTAATTCCAATCTTAACCGTATGAAATTCAAGTCTCTCGAAGCTCTTCTATTTTGTAATTAAAAGTTGGTGTAAACGATTCATGGATTAGAAGAAATTGTGGATCCAAGTTCAGAGAAGGTCGGCCATTCATTTGTTTAGATGGCGACTGTACGTTTAGAAAGGGATTAGGGTTACGATATTTGACCGTATATATACGTGTATTTCCAATTTTATTTTATTTATTTAATTGTTTAATTCGAGAAAATATTTGTTCGTTGATACTAACTCCGAATCGAACCCAACGAGTGTCGCCCCTAGCTAATAACCCCCGCCACAGACACAATGGAATATGTTTCGTAACCCAGTTCAGCTGTTACGATATGTTTTTCTTTAAATTAAGTTATAAATCATTTAATTATTAAATTCAAACATACATTTTAAATTACCGGGGCCCCATACGGGCTCTAAAAATTACAGAAAAATTATTTCTAGTTATGTTTTGACGATAGGGTTCTAACGAGGCTAATTTCATCGAATTCTGAGACTGTTTGAAAAATGACCATTTTCTAGTCGATTAAATTTGACTAAAACAGTCAAAACACGTTTTCCTTTGACACGCTCACATATTAATTCGAAAAATTATGAAAATTGAAACTTAGCAATAATTTGACATTCCGGTTCCAACAAAAGTGGTTTCGTCGAAAACCGAGGTCGTTTGAAAAATGACTATTTTTAAGGCCAATATATTTAATATTAAAAATACATTTTTAAACAAATAAATTCCGAAACTCAAAATATATAAGTGTTTACTATTTTTCAATGCAGAAACGTCATTCCGAACTAAATGGAGGTGGTTTCGAGCCGAAATTCCTTCATATGTGAAAAGCAGCCTTTCGGGCCCTATATAATGTATATTTAATTCTACAACGACCTTCCTAAAAATTGAATTGCCCATAACTTTTGATTTTTAAAACGAAATTTCAGTTTTTCAGATTCATTGGAAAGATATGATTAAACAGATTTAAATATTTCTGGTTTCGTTCAATTCTGATTTAAAATGAATCCTGTATAGCCAGTTAAAGTTCAAGTTCAAATTTTCAAACTACAGCGCTGTTTTAAACTCCTTTTATAATTAAACTGAATTTATTCCTTTTAAAATAAATTTTTATTTGTTACTCTTTAAAATATTTTATTTTAAACATTAAAATCCAATAAAATTTCTAAAATAAAATTTTTAAATTGGCCCCAAAATTCCGGGTCGTTACACTAGTCCTAGCCGATCTAGTTCTTACCCGACCAATCCAAATGCTATTTTGTTTTATCCTGGCTGATCTACCTCATCGTGGAGTGTACCGACCTGATGCATTAGGTTAGGCCGCTCCGCAACCTTTAAATTGTACTGACTCGATGTTCCACAACCATGCCGATCCGACGCTTCTAAACTAGACCAACCCGACGCTTCTGATCTAGACCGACCCGATGCTTCTAAACTAGGCCGACCTAATCCATTCAAGGAAATGGACCGATTCAATGTTTTAATGAATAGGCTAACCCGCTATTGTGAAAATATGACCAACCCGTTAGCTTTGTAACCAACCCATCATTTAACTCCTAATTTTTAGAGTGTTAACAATATAAGAAAAAAAACAATAATAAATTTTGAGGAATCCAGTGAGATCCCTCCAACGTGTTTTTTCTGCATCCACAGATGCTAGACAACATAAATATTACCCATCCTTCTTCAAGGATATTACGTTATAGAAGGTCATCCACTATATATATTACGGGGGCGCATAGGGAAATCATCCACTAATGGTACTGCGGTAAATACCAATATATATGTATATATATAATAGCCACAACCACCAAGCCAAAATATAACTAATATATATATTTTGAAAATTGGTCCCCTTTTATTCCATTAATACGTTTTGATACACGTACAAAATACAATAGCTACTCAACTATAACGCAATAGTAAAACAAAACAACTATAACCATCCTCCTTTTCTAACCTCGGCAAAACAAAAAAAAAACTAGTATATCACCCTGTATCAAGCAATTCAACACCCCACCTACGCAAAAACACTTCATTCGCTGAAGCTCTAACAGTCTTACTACCATTATTACAAACCAAGAATCTAATCTTTGACTCAATCATCTGGAGTCTGACTTCCTTCCTTATAAACTGATGGTTAAATTGTTGAGCATTTGTTTCTAACCATATTTGATACAATGCATTTGTGAAGACTGCATAAGAAACATCTTTCACTTGATTCTTCTCATGAAATGCTGCTGCTAACTGATTTGCTTCGATCTCAATTGAGTTAATCCTATCTGCATTCAAACAAAGCTTACTTTTCAAAGAAGACCATATAAACTTTGTGTAAGAACAATCAAAGAATAAGTGATTAATGGTTTCCTCCATGGCATTGCAAAGTGAACACACATTCTTCTCTATAACATCATGTCTGTATAACCTGTCTTTTGTATTTAGTCTATTACTCGCTGCCAAGAAAGATACAAAAGACATTTTCTTTGAATTCTTTGAGTGCCATACAACTCTAGTCCACTGTAATAAGGATGACTTCTCTCTAACATTGTCCCATGCTTTATTCAGGGAAAAACCTCCACCTTCTTTCCATTCATACACATCATGCACCTTATTAATTAGCCTTCACTTCCAAACCATCAACAAACTGTTGCACCACTCTAGTAGTAGGGTGAACATTACCACGAATTCTACCATCTTTTATAATAGATTCAACTTTTTCATTGAGATTTCCTAAAGACTGAAATCTGGAAAAACCAAGCAGATCCACCAAACATCTTCCATTTATCCATGGTTCAAACCATAATGAAGTAGAGGAACCATTAGGAATAATTTCTCTAAAATATTGCTCTCCACCTGATCTTAATCTCAAAATGGCCTTCCAAGTGCATGAAGCATTATTATCCACTCTCATACTCCAAAACATCTTATTCCTGCAATACTTCGCATTCATCTACCTACTCCATAATGAACCATCAACAAGAAACTTCCACATTAGTTTTAAACAAGTTGCCTTATTCAAATCTTCGAGATATTTACGTCCTACACCCCCTTCTTCCTTAAGAGTACAAAGCTTATCCCACTTCATTTTATGCTTTGAATTACCCAAAAAAACTGCGCAGAGCATGTTTAATTTCTCTATCGTATATTCAGGCAACTGATAAACCAACATCCAATACAAAACTATTGGATTAATTACTGACTGGATCATTTCAACTCTTCCTGCAAAGCTCAGAAATTTAGAATCCCATAATTGTAATTTTTGCTGGATCTTATATAATAATTCATGACAATCATGATAATGAATATAGTTGGAAGATACCCCCAAATACTTTATAGGAAGACCGCCAACATTATATCGAAGAATATCCACTATATCAAATACTTTATAGGAAGACTGCCAACATTATATCCAAGAATATCCACTATATCATTAGTTTGTGAAGCACAAAAACTAAAGTCAGTCTTGGTTGTCATACTGTTAACTGATAAACCACTGAAATAATCCAACTTATCAAAAACAGATTTTAAAGCAGAAGTATCAGACATTGAACATCTCCAAAATACCATCAAATCTTCAGCATATATCAGATGAGAAACAATTGGATTAAACTTGTGAACTGGAGTGAAAATTTTCTGCACCACAACCTCATTCGTGCAAAAAGAAAAATATTCCATTGCAATTGTAAAAAGATAAGGTGAAAGGGGATCACCTTGTCTTAATGTAACGACCCAGAAAATCTGAACCAATTTAAAAAATTTTAATTGGCTAAAATAATGGATTTTAAATATTTAAAATAAATATTTTAAATAATAGCAATGAAAACTGAGTTTGAATCGACATTTGAAAACCAATATAATTAATTATAATTATATATAGAATTGAAAATGGCGCGGTAGTTCGATAATTCGATTTCAAACTTCAATTGAATATACCGGGTGCAAAACAATCCGGATTTTAGTGAAACCAAAAATATTTAAATCTGTTAGTGAATATATTTCTAACGAATCCGACCAATCGAAATTTGATAGCGGGAATCAAAAGATATGTCCAGTTGAAAATTCTGAATAGTCGCTATGGAATTCAGGCCCTTAAAAATGGACATTTTGCAGATGACCTCGGATTTCGACGAAACCACTTTTGTTGGATCCGCAGTGTCAAGTTATTGCTAGGTTTCAAATTTCATAATTTTTCGAATCAATATGTGAGCGTGGCAAGGGAAAACGCGTTAGACCGGTTTCAGTTGATTTTAATCGACTGGAAATTGGCCATTTTTCAAACGGTCTCAGAATTCGACGAAACTAGTTTTGTTAGGACCGTATCGTCAATACGAAGCTAGAAAATATTTTTCTGGAATTTTTCTAGTCAGTATGTGGCCCCGGTAATTTGAAATGTACGTTTAAAATTCAATATAGTGATTTAAAATGTAAATTCAACGGAGACTGATTGTAACGATCAAATCAGCTTACGATACATATCACATTGTGTTCGGAATGGGGGTGAAACGCTATGGACGACAGGCGGTGAGCCTCGTTTCGAGGTCGTATGTAAAAGTCAACCTATTTGCAAAATTAAATAATTAAATAATAATAAAAAAAATCTAAACACCCTCCCTTTATCTTTCTTCCTGCCCCCCCCCCCCCCCCCCCCGTTCACTTTTATTTCAGTTAAACAAAGTAAAAAAAAAAAAAGAGAAAAAGACGGACGGAGAAACCCCGAGCGCCACCGCCTTCAGACGACGACCAGACCTCCACCGCGCCTTCGATCCTGTTCCCCCCCCCTCCATCGATCGAAGCCATCGCGAGCCCCCTGGAAGCCAGCGCCTCCTGCCACCATCGTTCGAAACCCTAGCGCCGCCGCCCTCGAGAAGCCCTCCGACGATCTGCGAGACCCCCCCTCTGTAAGTTTTTTTTGTTTTGATAATTTATTTTTATGTATTTAAAAACCGATTTTCTTGAAAGGAAAAAAAAAATGATTTTAACTGATTTTAAAAAGATTTTTAAACTGATTTTAAAAAGATTTTTAAACTGATTTTTAAAGGCAATAAAAACCTGATGTTTTAAAAATAATAAAAACTGATTTTGTTTAAAAATAAAAACTGATTTTGTTTAAAAATAAAAACTGATTTTGGTTAAAAATAAAAACTGATTTTGGTTAAAAATAAAACCTGATTTTGAATGATTTTAAAACTGATTTTTAAAAGGGTTTTAAAGGATTTAAACTTCAAAAAGTAAAAACGGATTTTTAAAAGAAGTTAAAACTGATTTTAAAAAAAACTATAAAAACTGATTTTGTTTTAAAGGAAAAATCAGATTTTTATATATTGAAAGTCGAAGTAAAAAATCATATTTTTATATATTGAATAGCGTAGTAAAAATCATATTTTTATATATTGAATAACATCGTAAAAATTCGATTTTTACATATGTAGAGAATACGGGTGAAAGCGACAAAAAGGCGAAGATTTCTCTAAAGGAAGTGTCGTAAAGTTGGATAGCTATCGGTGAGATTTCTGATTTAAAAATATATATATGTGTGAAGTAAAAGTGAATTGCTATATATAAATATATATATATATATATATATATATATATATATACGCCCCTCGTCCACAAACCATGGACGATATTTATTGATTGAAATTGTTGTGATAATTGATTGATAGCGATTGATTGTTTGGGATTGTTTGTGATTGATATTGGTTGATTGTGGTTGAAAAATACCCATTTGTGGTTGAGAAATATTTGGTTGAAACCACATAGGATTAGTTTGTGGAAATGAAATAAATATATACATGCCGCCTGCGTGCGAACTAGATGCATGATCCCCATTGTCAAAAACCGCGAGGTTTTAAGGTAGAGCGAGGAGCCGTACTAGGGACGGTGCCGGTTTAACTACCCTGCCGTTATGCTGCCGAAATTTTGAATAATATTTGTGTGTTTGAATTATGTTCATATGCTTAAACTATATTTATTCATTGTATAGAAAACATTCATGTGTTGAATTGATATTCATTCGTTGATTAGAAATTCATGTGTTGAATGGTATTCATATTTTGAAATAAATCGTTCGATAATAAAAATCACATTTTTATCTATATATAGAAACTATAGAAAACATTCATGTGTTGAATTGATATTCATTCGTTGTTTAGAAATTCATGTGTTGAATGGTATTCATATTTTGAAATAAATTGTTCGATAATAAAAATCACATTTTTATCTATATATAGAAACTATAGAAAACATTCATGTGTTGAATTGATATTCATTCGTTGTTTAGAAATTCATGTGTTGAATGGTATTCATATTTTGAAATAAATTGTTCGATAATAAAAATCACATTTTTATCTATATATAGAAACTATAGAAAACATTCATGTGTTGAATTGATATTCATTCGTTGTTTAGAAATTCATGTGTTGAATGGTATTCATATTTTGAAATAAATTGTTCGATAATAAAAATCACATTTTTATCTATATATAGAAACTATAGAAAACATTCATGTGTTGAATTGATATTCATTCGTTGTTTAGAAATTCATGTGTTGAATGGTATTCATATTTTGAAATAAATTGTTTGATAATAAAAATCGCCTTTTATCGACTATATGAACTGTGTAAAATAATCTCGTTTTAAAAGAAATTGTTTTATGATAAAAATCCTATTTTTATCACCTATATGAACTATATAGAAAAATAGTGTTTTGAAATGAATTGTTTTACAATAAAAATCACATTTTTATTGTATACATAAATCGTTGAAATGTGAAGTGTTAAAAATAGCCACTTGTTCAAAATAAACATATATGAGTTGAAATATTCATTAATTAGCTAATGAAATGATTTGCACCTATGTATGTAACATTAGAATAAATGGTGTTTTTAAACCAAATAGAAATCAAATGTGAAGTCGAATAGAAAATGAAAAATGATAAGAACTGTGTATATATGTGCATACCTATTCATTGAACAGGTTATAGCAAAGGGGCTAGAGAAGAGGAATAAAATTTTGTGCCCGACAAATAGGTACACATTTACTGCTTTGTTTGGGTGATGATTTTATGAGCCTGTTGGCTAGCCGCTTGGCTTTTTCTTTTTCTTTTTGAGATTAGAAGGACCGGGAAAGCTATTTGCGATTTCCCGATGCTCCCGGTGCAGGGGAGGTTATGGCGAAATTTTCCAAAATTTTAAGGTGTTAGAAAAATATTTGAAGTGAAAACGATATGGAAATCATTGAATAAACTATATTTATATAAATATATAAATATAAATAAAATTAAAACGAAACGAGGCCGTGCAGTTCGTATTTCGAAACCGTGATTTCAAACGACTAGTACGGGAAATCCGACCATTGGATTTTCCCGAAACCTCAACCGTCGGGTTCGCCTTGGAATAATCTTTCCAACGGCACCAACCTTGTAAAAATCCAACGGTTGGATCGTCTGGAATGTTTAATTCAAATCTGAAGAAAAACAGCGCCAGAAGCGATTATATTTGTATATATATAAATATAATTATATATATTTAATCGAATAACGACGCTGCAGTTCGTATTTTGAAATCGAAACTTCAAACGATTGTACCGGGAGATCCGACCGTCGGATTTTCCCGAAACTGGAACCGTTGGATTAGTTTTGAAAAGACCTTTCTAATGATGTAAATTTTGTAAAGATCCAACGGTTTGATTTTCAGATATGTGTAAATCAAATCTGAAGAAAAACAGCGCCACGGCCGCCTTATGGCCCGAAGCGTCGTTTAGAATAAAATGGCTATTTTAAAATAAATAAAAATAGCGATAAATAGTTATAAAATATCATAAGCAATATGGAATGGAAATAAACTGAATTTGCTTGATTTATGTGATGTTTGATGGTTGAATGTGTTTGGTGTGAAAATTACATTAAAGGACAAAATTGGTGTTGTCGAATAATTTAACCATTGAAATAAATCGATTTGAAATTCTAAATATACGTGAATTATTTGGAAAGGCCGAGTTAATTCTCATTTCGAATAATCGACCGACGATTGAAATTCGAAGATGAAGACGATGGTCGAAGACCGGAGATCTTCACCTCGTTTGGATGGTAACCGAGGTCCTGATTGGGAGGCATCCCGAAATATGGATAATGAGTGGTGATCGTTCAGACGTGAGTGGTGATCGAAGGGTTTGCGAGGTATTTAGTGCCTCCGGTTTCGTTCAGACCCAGAACGGACTTGTAAATGGACTGTGTGTCCGACATGGGAATTTGTTCTGTGTGATTTGATAGCCATCAGTTGCACGGTGTGAATTGCCTGTGTGGCATACTAAGATGCAGTGATCAGGGCTTCTGTTGAAAAGCAAAGTCTTGTGGTGATGATCAAAGCACCGCCTGTGTGGCGTAGCTTTGTGTATAACGTAAATTCGCGAGCCTCACACCCCGGTATGAACCAGAAACGGGAGGAAGGACCTCAGGGAGGACATGCGTTTTCTTCTAGCTAGGGTGGTGTCAGTGACCTACCAGCCCTGACATTTATATACTTTTCACCTATGTGGTTGTTGCTGTTGCGAGGCGCCTCGGTTTGATCGGACGATCCGGGTCCGATGGAGTCATTCGTTGGCTCGTTTACGCCCCAAAGGGCGGGGAAACGTATTGTTCAGGAATTTTAATCCACATCGGTGGACCGGCCCTGTCGCTCCTAGGGTCACTCGAGCTCTGATCCTGAGACATGGGCTAGATTGTCTCGAATTCGGTAAGGACTATCTTTTGCCTTGGTTCATGACGGAAATCCAATTTCCAAATACGTGACTGTGCGGTTTTGATTGTGTACCTATATATACGGCGACATAGTGGTATGGGGCATTAATGCCGTCTATGATTGATAGTTATGATTTGAAATTGTTTTCAAAACATATAAACACTAGCAATAATATCAAATGCCTTTGTTTTATTCGTATCAATCATATTTTGGCTGTTATAAGGTAAAAACTCTATCCTCCGGTTTGCGTTGCATTGTGTGATGGGAACTGAGTCTTATAACGGCTTCATTTTTATAAAAAGCATAGCGATGTTTTTAAAAGAAAGATTTGTGGTAAAGCACTGGCAATCCAATGGAGTAAACCCGTTCCACGAAAGTGGCGTGGTCCTGTGATTAGCCAATTATATATGTGTTGAGTGGATTTCTCATACCAGTCCCATGACTGACTCGTAGTTTGTTTCACTTTCAAACTCGGGTGCCCCTTTTTCCACGCGGGCAGCCTTGTATTCAGGTTTAGCTGGTTCTTTCTGGATAGCTGGAGCTGAAGATGGATTCTATCATTTATTTCTTTTTATGTTGTTCAGCTCCTATTGTACATATTTTGTTTATTTCCGCTGTAGACATTTATGTATAGCTGAACTGTATTTGTACTAAGTAAGATCCTGTATACTGTGTAACTCTGATGATACTTTATCCAGTATATTTTGTTGTTCATTATCTGGTGTATTTATTTAATTCTGTTCTGCCATTATATGTTTCTGTGTTATATTCCAAAGATAACCTTGTTTCCGTGAGAACGGGAATTCGGGTCGTCTCAACGTGGTATCAGAGCCTTGGTTAAGCTTAGTTCTGGAATATAACATTTGAACGAACTCGTCAGAAATAGAACCAGTAGTGTTCTAGGATGGGTAACTCTATACAGATAGGATCAGTAATATCCTAGTATGAGTAAAGCAGAATGAAATTACACCTCGATAGACACATTTACATTCAAGTATTTGTCTCTATATTTTGAAATATCTTTTCTGTTGACCTGACTCTTGATCTGCTATTTGCAGAAGAACTAGAAAATGAGTGCCAGAAACAGAAGAAGTAATACTGACCCGGATATAGAAGCTCTATTCATGAAGTATAGAAATCTGGGTGGAAAGTCGTTCTCGGGCGAAGAATCTATTATGAGGACACAAGCTTGGATTCGTTCGGCTGAGAAAATCTTCGAAGCGTTAAAACTTAGGGATGACCAGAAAAGATTACTGGCCTCCTGGGCACTCAAAGACGAAGCTTGTTCTGGTGGGATTCAGTTGTTAAGGATAATCCAGAAGGTGATATCACCTGGGACAGATTCAAAGTGATTTTCTTAGAAAGATTTACTCCTCCCGAAGCGACCGAACGACTATGTGATGAATTTTCTTATCTAATACAAGGTGACATGACCATTCCCGAATATCATAAGAAATTCAATGAACTTTCTCACTTTGCCCCTCATCTAATTCAAAATCCAAAGAGGAAAAATATGAGATTTATTCATGGACTTCAAAGGAAATACCAGAATAAAGTATTGGGGCATGTGAAGCTTCCTTTTTCAGAAATGATATATATGGCCTATCAGTATGAAGATCTCCACAGGAAAGGCATGTTGCGAAATGAAGAAGAAGTCAGTTCTAGTGACAAGGAAAAGTCGGAAACTGATATTCCTGAAGCCAGTAGGAAGCCCAGTGCCAAGAGAAAAAGGGCTGAATCTGGGAAAGAACCAGTAACAACTGCTATTTGCTCTAACTGCAATAAGAAAGGAATGTTATGCGACGAAGAAGAAGTCAGTTCTAGTGTCGTAGCAAAGTCGGAAACTGATATTCCTGAAGCCAGTATGAGGTTTGAGGACAGTAAAGAGTTTAAGGTAGATCGAAAAAGGGCTAGATCTGAAAAAGAACTTGTCACAACTGCCGTATGCAATAACTGCCATCAAAAGGGGCATTTGTCGATAAATTGTGGGCCCTTAAAGAAACGAAGCAAGGGTGGATTCAAATCCGGTGGGAAGGCTCGAGAGAGTAGGAAATGCCGGAAGTGCCATCAAGCTGGTCATATTAAGAAAAACTGCCCGCTGTCTCAGAAATCTGAAACGGTACAGGTAAATGAAGTAGCAGAAACTTCCGAGCCCTCAGCTAGTCAAGAAAGGGCGGATGTTTTAGAAGGCACGCTCAATGTCAGAAACATTCCAGTTAAAGTACTGTTTGACACAGGCGCGTCACGAAGCTTTATTGCAAAGAGTGCAGTCAAGAAGTTGGATTTGAATTTGAAGAAGCTCAAAGAGCCAATGACTGTCCGAAATCCAGTTGGAGGGTCCATCAATCTCAGTTGGGTTTGTGCAGTACCCGTCTCTTTTTCTTGCTATAAATTCCCTATTATCTCTGTCGTCATGAACTTTGATGAATTCGATCTTATTTTGGGATTGGATTGGTTAACCAAATATGAAGCAGAGGTTAGATGCGCCGAGAGAGTTGTTAGAGCTAAGATTAAATCCGGGAGTTATATAACCATTCCCTGTGAAGGTCAGAATTCTAATAGAAAAGATTTCTGGTCAGCTCTCGATGTTTCTCCAGCCCAAATTGAAAATGTTCCTGAAGTCACAGAGAATATTCCTGACCTCATCAAAGACATTCCAGTCGTCAAAAACTATGCGGATGTGTTCGAGGAAGTTGTTCGCTTACCTCCGCAAAGAGAAATAGATTTCAAGATTGCTTTGATTCCCAATGCAAGGCCGGTAGTTCACGCTATTCGAAGAATGTCCTTGAAAGAGAAGGAGGAATTAGACAATCAAACACGACAGCTAGTATGGAAAGGTCTGATCAGGCCTAGTTTCTCTGATTGGGGTGCAGCAGTGGTATTTGTCCCAAAATCTGACGGTACTCTACGTCTATGTGTGGATTATCGTGATCTAAACAAGCAGACCATAAAGAATAAATATCCATTGCCGCGAATAGATGATTTGTTGGATCGATTAAATGGAGCACAAGTATTCTCGAGGATGGACCTAGCTACAGGTTTCCATCAACTTCGAATTGCCGAAGAGTGTGTTCCAATGACAGCGTTCAGAGGCCCCGACTTATTCTACGAGTGGTTAGTAATGCCGTTCGGCTTATGTAACGCTCCAGCTTACTTCGTCGATCTGATGAACAGAGTATTCAGAGGAGTATTGAATAAATTTGTTCTGGTTTTTATTGATGATATTCTAATCTTCTCTAAATCAAAGGCCGAACATGAAAAGCATCTGGAACAAGTGTTAGAAATTCTCAGACGGAATGTATTAAAAGCCAAGTTTTCCAAATGTATATTCTGGCAAGATGAAGTGAAATTTCTGGGCCATGTCGTATCGAAAGATGGAATCGCTGTGGATCCAAGCAAAATCACAGCTATTCAGAATTGGAAACAGCCCAGTACTCCCACTGAAGTCCGCAGTTTTCTCGGATTGGCTAGCAATTATCGGAAGTTCGTTAAAGACTTTTCGAAGATATCTGGTCACTTAACGAAGCTTACAAAGAAGCATTCTAAATTCAAATGGACTCAAGAGAGTGAGGAGGCTTTCGAAGAGCTGAAGTTGAGATTAACGACAGCTCCAGTGTTAACCATCATCGATGGCAACCAAGATTTAAAAGTCTGGACTGATGCTTCTAGAGAAGGCCTTGGGGCAGTGTTAATGCAAAGAGGTCAAGTGATTGCTTATGCTAGCCGTCAACTGAAGCCGCACGAGAAAAACTATGTAACTCATGATCTTGAGTTATTGGCTATCATATTCTCTTTGAAAATCTGGAGACATTATCTTCTGGGCGAGAGATTTGAACTGTTTACAGATCACCAGTCGTTAAAGTATCTGTTCACTCAGAAAGACCTGAATTTGAGGCAGCAACGTTGGCTGGAGTTTCTTGCAGCATATGACTTTGAAATTATATATACTCCAGGAAAGGCCAATGTCGTGGCTGATGCATTAAGCCGAAAGAATGTGATGATCGCCAGCTTTATTATCACGACTTCCTTGATTGACAAAATATCTATTCTTCAGAAGGAGGATAACTTTATTAAGGAAATGATCAAAAGGATTCAGAAAGGCGAACCCTCGTGTTTTCAAATAGATAACGACGAGACCTTGAGATTGAAAGGAAGGATTTGTGTTCCTTACATCCCCGAACTCAAAAGGGAAGTGTTAGACGAGTGTCACAAGTCCAAGCTAAGTATCCATCCTGGCGTGGCCAAAATGTATAACGATCTCAAAAGAACATTCTGGTGGAAGGCTATGAAAAGAGATGTTTCAATATATGTTAGCCGATGCCCTACTTGCCAGCTAGTCAAGAGTGACCAACAGAAATTGGCTGGACTATTGCAACCACTGGAAGTTCCTAGTTGGAAGTGGGAACATATTTCTATGGATTTCATTGATGGTTTGCCCAGAACAAGGAAAGGAAATGACAGTATTTGGGTGATCGTAGATCGCTTCACGAAGACCGCCCATTTTATACCTGTCAGATCAAACAGAACCGCTCAGAGCCTGGCACAGATATACTTCAGGGAAATAGTTAGACTGCATGGAGTGCCCCTCAGTATAGTAAGTGATAGAGATACAATATTCACTAGCAAATTCTGGGAAGCATTTCAAGTCGAGCTAGGAACGAAGTTAAACTTGAGCACCGCTTATCATCCTCAGACAGACGGTCAGACTGAGAGGGTAAATCGTATTTTAGAAGATCTATTGCGGGCTTGTGTTATAGATTTCGGTGGATCATGGGAAGACCATCTGCATTTGGCTGAATTCTCTTATAACAACAGCTACCAGGCGAGTCTAACAATGTCGCCATTCGAAGCATTGTACGGTAGACCGTGCCGATCTCCTGCTTGTTGGGTCGAGCCTGGAAATAGACTTGTGTTGGGTCCTGATATGATTCGAGAAGCTACCGACAAAGTCGATTTTATCAAGAAGCGATTACTCGCCGCTCAAAGCCGACAAAAGAGCTATGCCGATAAAAGAAGAAGAGATATATCCTTTGAAGTTGGCGACTATGTATATTTGAAAGTATCGCCGATGAGAGGAGTTATCAGGTTCGGTAAAACTGGAAAGTTAGCACCCAAATTCATTGGTCCGTTTCCTATTCTGGAACGGATCGGAACTCTCGCTTATAGGGTCAAACTGCCTGACTGGTTGCCTGGAGTGCATGATGTATTTCACATATCTCAACTTCGAAAGCACGTTCATGATCCAGACTTGATCGTGGAAGAAGCAGCTCAGCAGGATATTGAAATTACTCCAGAATTAGCTGTGTGGCGAGAGCCGCTAAAGATTATCGGCAAAGAAACCAAAGAGCTGAGGAACAAGAAGGTTCGCTTGGTCAAAGTGCAATGGAGTGGAGATCCGCGAGATTGTACTTGGGAAACTGAGGAGAGCATTCAGAAAGCTTATCCTAGATGCCGAGTGGATATCTCTGATTGACTCCGGTGCAAGGTATATTTACCATACTTTACCTCACCATTTAATTCTCTATTCTATTATAATTGTTTGAATGATTTTAGAAGAAAAATAGGAATTAATTTGTATGGCTTTGAAAGGTTAAAAACAATTGGATTGGTTGTTGTGTTGTTTGATCGTAGATTTATCAAACCACTTTCGACTTTATTCCTTTTCGGGGACGAAAAGTTTTAAGTGGGGGAGATTGTAACGACCCAGAAAATCTGAACCAATTTAAAAATTTTAAATTGGCTAAAATAATGGATTTTAAATATTTAAAATAAATATTTTAAATAATAGCAATGAAAACTGAGTTTGAATCGACATTTGAAAACCAATATAATTAATTATAATTATATATAGAATTGAAAATGGCGCGGTAGTTCGATAATTCGATTTCAAACTTCAATTGAATATACCGGGTGCAAAACAATCCGGATTTTAGTGAAACCAAAAATATTTAAATCTGTTAGTGAATATCTTTCTAACGAATCCGACCAATCGAAATTTGATAGCGGGAATCAAAAGATATGTCCAGTTGAAAATTCTGAATAGTCGCTATGGAATTCAGGCCCTTAAAAATGGACATTTTGCAGATGACCTCGGATTTCGACGAAACCACTTTTGTTGGATCCGCAGTGTCAAGTTATTGCTAGGTTTCAAATTTCATAATTTTTCGAATCAATATGTGAGCGTGGCAAGGGAAAACGCGTTAGACCGGTTTCAGTTGATTTTAATCGACTGGAAATTGGCCATTTTTCAAACGGTCTCAGAATTCGACGAAACTAGTTTTGTTAGGACCGTATCGTCAATACGAAGCTAGAAAATATTTTTCTGGAATTTTTCTAGTCAGTATGTGGCCCCGGTAATTTGAAATGTACGTTTAAAATTCAATATAGTGATTTAAAATGTAAATTCAACGGAGACTGATTGTAACGATCAAATCAGCTTACGATACATATCACATTGTGTTCGGAATGGGGGTGAAACGCTATGGACGACAGGCGGTGAGCCTCGTTTCGAGGTCGTATGTAAAAGTCAACCTATTTGCAAAATTAAATAATTAAATAATAAAAAAAATCTAAACTCCCTCCCTTTATCTTTCTTCCTGGCCCCCCCGTTCACTTTTATTTCAGTTGAACAAAATAAAAAAAAAAGAGAAAAAGACGGACGGAGAAACCCCGAGCGCCACCGCCTTCAGACGACGACCAGACCTCCACCGCGCCTTCGATCCTGTTCCCCCCTCCATCGATCGAAGCCATCGCGAGCCCCCTGGAAGCCAGCGCCTCCTGCCACCATCGTTCGAAACCCTAGCGCCGCCGCCCTCGAGAAGCCCTCCGACGATCTGCGAGACCCCCCCCTCTGTAAGTTTTTTTTTGTTTTGATAATTTATTTTTATGTATTTAAAAACCGATTTTCTTGAAAGGGAAAAAAAATGATTTTAACTGATTTTAAAAAGATTTTTAAACTGATTTTAAAAAGATTTTTAAACTGATTTTTAAAGGCAATAAAAACCTGATGTTTTAAAAATAATAAAAACTGATTTTGTTTAAAAATAAAAACTGATTTTGTTTAAAAATAAAAACTGATTTTGGTTAAAAATAAAAACTGATTTTGGTTAAAAATAAAACCTAATTTTGAATGATTTTAAAATTGATTTTTAAAAGGGTTTTAAAGGATTTAAACTTCAAAAAGTAAAAACGGATTTTTAAAAGAAGTTAAAACTGATTTTAAAAAAAACTATAAAAACTGATTTTGTTTTAAAGGAAAAATCAGATTTTTATATATTGAAAGTCGAAGTAAAAATCATATTTTTATATATTGAATAGCGTAGTAAAAATCATATTTTTATATATTGAATAGCATCGTAAAAATTCGATTTTTACATATGTAGAGAATACGGGTGAAAGCGACAAAAAGGCGAAGATTTCTCTAAAGGAAGTGTCGTAAAGTTGGATAGCTATCGGTGAGATTTCTGATTTAAAAATATATATATGTGTGAAGTAAAAGTGAATTGCTATATATAAATATATATATATATATATATATATATATATATATATATATACGCCCCTCGTCCACAAACCATGGACGATATTTATTGATTGAAATTGTTGTGATAATTGATTGATAGCGATTGATTGTTTGGGATTGTTTGTGATTGATATTGGTTGATTGTGGTTGAAAAATACCCATTTGTGGTTGAGAAATATTTGGTTGAAACCACATAGGATTAGTTTGTGGAAATGAAATAAATATATACATGCCGCCTGCGTGCGAACTAGATGCATGATCCCCATTGTCAAAAACCGCGAGGTTTTAAGGTAGAGCGAGGAGCCGTACTAGGGACGGTGCCGGTTTAACTACCCTGCCGTTATGCTGCCGAAATTTTGAATAATATTTGTGTGTTTGAATTATGTTCATATGCTTAAACTATATTTATTCATTGTATAGAAAACATTCATGTGTTGAATTGATATTCATTCGTTGATTAGAAATTCATGTGTTGAATGGTATTCATATTTTGAAATAAATCGTTCGATAATAAAAATCACATTTTTATCTATATATAGAAACTATAGAAAACATTCATGTGTTGAATTGATATTCATTCGTTGTTTAGAAATTCATGTGTTGAATGGTATTCATATTTTGAAATAAATTGTTCGATAATAAAAATCACATTTTTATCTATATATAGAAACTATAGAAAACATTCATGTGTTGAATTGATATTCATTCGTTGTTTAGAAATTCATGTGTTGAATGGTATTCATATTTTGAAATAAATTGTTCGATAATAAAAATCACATTTTTATCTATATATAGAAACTATAGAAAACATTCATGTGTTGAATTGATATTCATTCGTTGTTTAGAAATTCATGTGTTGAATGGTATTCATATTTTGAAATAAATTGTTCGATAATAAAAATCACATTTTTATCTATATATAGAAACTATAGAAAACATTCATGTGTTGAATTGATATTCATTCGTTGTTTAGAAATTCATGTGTTGAATGGTATTCATATTTTGAAATAAATTGTTTGATAATAAAAATCGCCTTTTATCGACTATATGAACTGTGTAAAATAATCTCGTTTTAAAAGAAATTGTTTTATGATAAAAATCCTATTTTTATCACCTATATGAACTATATAGAAAAATAGTGTTTTGAAATGAATTGTTTTACAATAAAAATCACATTTTTATTGTATACATAAATCGTTGAAATGTGAAGTGTTAAAAATAGCCACTTGTTCAAAATAAACATATATGAGTTGAAATATTCATTAATTAGCTAATGAAATGATTTGCACCTATGTATGTAACATTAGAATAAATGGTGTTTTTAAACCAAATAGAAATCAAATGTGAAGTCGAATAGAAAATGAAAAATGATAAGAACTGTGTATATATGTGCATACCTATTCATTGAACAGGTTATAGCAAAGGGGCTAGAGAAGAGGAATAAAATTTTGTGCCCGACAAATAGGTACACATTTACTGCTTTGTTTGGGTGATGATTTTATTAGCCTGTTGGCTAGCCGCTTGGCTTTTTCTTTTTCTTTTTGAGATTAGAAGGACCGGGAAAGCTATTTGCGATTTCCCGATGCTCCCGGTGCAGGGGAGGTTATGGCGAAATTTTCCAAAATTTTAAGGTGTTAGAAAAATATTTGAAGTGAAAACGATATGGAAATCATTGAATAAACTATATTTATATAAATATATAAATATAAATAAAATTAAAACGAAACGAGGCCGTGCAGTTCGTATTTCGAAACCGTGATTTCAAACGACTAGTACGGGAAATCCGACCATTGGATTTTCCCGAAACCTCAACCGTCGGGTTCGCCTTGGAATAATCTTTCCAACGGCACCAACCTTGTAAAAATCCAACGGTTGGATCGTCTGGAATGTTTAATTCAAATCTGAAGAAAAACAGCGCCAGAAGCGATTATATTTATATATATAAATATAATTATATATATTTAATCGAATAACGACGCTGCAGTTCGTATTTTGAAATCGAAACTTCAAACGATTGTACCGGGAGATCCGACCGTCAGATTTTCCCGAAACTGGAACCGTTGGATTCGTTTTGAAAAGACCTTTCTAATGATGTAAATTTTGTAAAGATCCAACGGTTAGATTTTCAGATATGTGTAAATCAAATATGAAGAAAAACAGCGCCACGGCCGCCTTATGGCCCGAAGCGTCGTTTTGAATAAAATGGCTATTTTAAAATAAATAAAAATAGCGATAAATAGTTATAAAATATCATAAGCAATATGGAATGGAAATAAACTGAATTTGCTTGATTTATGTGATGTTTGATGGTTGAATGTGTTTGGTGTGAAAATTACATTAAAGGACAAAATTGGTGTTGTCGAATAATTTAACCATTGAAATAAATCGATTTGAAATTCTAAATATACGTGAATTATTTGGAAAGGCCGAGTTAATTCTCATTTCGAATAATCGACCGACGATTGAAATTCGAAGATGAAGACGATGGTCGAAGACCGGAGATCTTCACCTCGTTTGGATGGTAACCGAGGTCCTGATTGGGAGGCATCCCGAAATATGGATAATGAGTGGTGATCGTTCAGACGTGAGTGGTGATCGAAGGGTTTGCGAGGTATTTAGTGCCTCCGGTTTCGTTCAGACCCAGAACGGACTTGTAAATGGACTGTGTGTCCGACATGGGAATTTGTTCTGTGTGATTTGATAGTCATCAGTTGCACGGTGTGAATTGCCTGTGTGGCATACTAAGATGCAGTGATCAGGGCTTCTGTTGAAAAGCAAAGTCTTGTGGTGATGATCAAAGCACCGCCTGTGTGGCGTAGCTTTGTGTATAACGTAAATTCGCGAGCCTCACACCCCGGTATGAACCAGAAACGGGAGGAAGGACCTCAGGGAGGACATGCGTTTTCTTCTAGCTAGGGTGGTGTCAGTGACCTACCAGCCCTGACATTTATATACTTTTCACCTATGTGGTTGTTGCTGTTGCGAGGCGCCTCGGTTTGATCGGACGATCCGGGTCCGATGGAGTCATTCGTTGGCTCGTTTACGCCCCAAAGGGCGGGGAAACGTATTGTTCAGGAATTTTAATCCACATCGGTGGACCGGCCCTGTCGCTCCTAGGGTCACTCGAGCTCTGATCCTGAGACATGGGCTAGATTGTCTCGAATTCGGTAAGGACTATCTTTTGCCTTGGTTCATGACGGAAATCCAATTTCCAAATACGTGACTGTGCGGTTTTGATTGTGTACCTATATATACGGCGACATAGTGGTATGGGGCATTAATGCCGTCTATGATTGATAGTTATGATTTGAAATTGTTTTCAAAACATATAAACACTAGCAATAATATCAAATGCCTTTGTTTTATTCGTATCAATCATATTTTGGCTGTTATAAGGTAAAAACTCTATCCTCCGGTTTGCGTTGCATTGTGTGATGGGAACTGAGTCTTATAACGGCTTCATTTTTATAAAAAGCATAGCGATGTTTTTAAAAGAAAGATTTGTGGTAAAGCACTGGCAATCCAATGGAGTAAACCCGTTCCACGAAAGTGGCGTGGTCTGTGATTAGCCAATTATATATGTGTTGAGTGGATTTCTCATACCAGTCCCATGACTGACTCGTAGTTTGTTTCACTTTCAAACTCGGGTGCCCCTTTTTCCACGCGGGCAGCCTTGTATTCAGGTTTAGCTGGTTCTTTCTGGATAGCTGGAGCTGAAGATGGATTCTATCATTTATTTCTTTTTATGCTGTTCAGCTCCTATTGTACATATTTTGTTTATTTCCGCTGTAGACATTTATGTATAGCTGAACTGTATTTGTACTAAGTAAGATCCTGTATACTGTGTAACTCTGATGATACTTTATCCAGTATATTTTGTTGTTCATTATCTGGTGTATTTATTTAATTCTGTTCTGCCATTATATGTTTCTGTGTTATATTCCAAAGATAACCTTGTTTCCGTGAGAACGGGAATTCGGGTCGTCTCACTTAATCCCCTGTTTAATTCTATGAAACGTGAAGGAACTCCTTGCATCATAATCGAGAAAGTTGGTGTAGAGATACGTGCATATACTACATTAATAAAATGAGTTGGGAATCCCATATTTCCATAATATGACATATGAATCTACGATTAATTCTATCATATGCCTTTTGCAAATCCACTTTCACACAAAAAAATTTCACTACAGGCTTTTTAAAGTCTCTAATCAAATCATCAGCTAATAATATATTATCGCAAATGTATCGATTTGGGCACAATGGTTAGATGTGACCAGATGGGGAATTATCCATTTAATTCTATTGCATAATATTCTACCAAAAATATTGTAAAATAAATTGCAACATGCAATAGGGCGATGGTGTGCAATCTGAGATGGTTTATCTACTTTAGAAATCAAAGTAATAAGAGAATGACTGCAACCTTTTGGAATTATGGTAGAATCAAACATATCTTGTACAGCTGCAGCTAAATCCACTTTCAATAAATCCTAATGTAAAACTTTGAGTTAAATCCATCAGGATCAGGGCTTGTTCTTCATGAATAAAAAAAATCTTTCTTGACCTCCTCCAAAGAAATAGATTTAAGCAGATCTTTTTGTCCTTGCTGATTTGTAGTGTATTCAGATTGCAAAAAGAGAAATTCTTCTCTGCTTTGGCCATTAAATATATTCGTGAAATACTCTATAGCTGCTGCAGAAATTTCCTCCTATTTATATAACAATTCACCTGCATGATTTATCAAAGCTCTCAAATTATTACTATGCTTACGAGTGGACATTTTAGAATGGAAAAATTTGGAATTTGTATCTCCCTCTTGAAGCCATGACCACTTTGCCTTCTGCCTAAAATTCCAGAATTTAATCTGCTTTTGAATCATGAATTGATGTTTAGGCTTAATCATTTCCTTATACAACTCCAAATTTTCAGGCTCAAGATCAACTGCAGCCTCATATTCATTAAACTTATCTTCTACTTGCTTCAAAAGAGCATCATCTTTAATTCTGACTTTGTTCCAGAGTTTCAATTCCCTTTTACATACATTGAGCTTTTGCATAAATTTGAAACTTGGATATCCCTCCACATATTCATACAAATTCTTCTCAATGCACTCCATATATCCTGACTTGAAACTCCAGTCATTACAGTATCTAAATGGAATGCCTTTAGACTTAATAGTAGGAATCAAATCAAGCATTAAAGGATTATGATCACTAGACAATTGAGTTAAAGACAAGGCTTTAATATCATTATATTTTTGCATGCAAGAATGATTCACAAAAATCCTGTCAATATGATTTGCAAGACCCCTTCTCCTCTATGTGTAATTAAAGCCAACAGACTTTACTTCTATCAAACCAGATTGTGACAAACAGTTATTAAAAGCCCTAAATTGCTGAAATGGAATGGGAAGTCCTCCTCTCTTATCAAGTGGGGAATTGGAATTATTAAAATTGCCAATCAGCACCTAATCACAACTCAAAACTCCAGCTTCTAGGATAATTTGTTGGCATAACTCCTATCTCTCATAATAGCTATAACTTGCGTAAACTAGTATAAAGTATATACTAATCCCTCCCGTGTTAATAGCTTCCACGTTTACATGTTGCTTAGAGGAAAATATTATATTCAACGTCCAAAATTCAACATTCCAAGTCAGTAAAATTCTACCAGAGAAAGCTTCAGTTTGATGAGGAATATAATCCCAGTGGAGAGGTAGCATTCTTCTAAAACTTCCCAAATTAACTGCACTAATCTTCGTCTCTACCAAGCCAATAAAAGTTGGCTTGAACTTCATCATAAGGGATAAAATTTCTCGCATACGAAATGGAGAATTCATCCCTCTGACGTTTCAACACATGATTGTCATTTATCGGAAGCAGAGCTCCTAGTATGCCTTTTAGGAGGAGCTTTAGAAGTAGAGTTATTTGTTCTTCCCTTTTAAATGCGCCATATACTCACTGTTTCTACTTACATTTAGAGAGACATATATATATATATTATAATATATATATATATATATACACATGATATATAATATATATAATAGCCATAATAATATTTCAACGCATCCAAACAACATATAAAAATTATTTACAATAAAAATTCATTTATAATAAAATTATAAACGAATCTAGAGAGTGAGTTTACTCACCTTGATTTTCATTGATGGAAATCATGATTTTTTTATTAAATTAAATGGATGTTAATTTAATCAAAATTTCCAGCTGTCTCTAAACCACTCTAGTATAATTCCATTTGCATAGTCTTTGTTAATATGATTTTGATGTGACTTGAATTGTTAAAATCTGTTATTGTTTGAATTAGAGATTCCTTTTGTAGAGAACCTTATTATCCAAATATGATTAAAATTAAATTTCTTAATTTAAGATAATTACCTTACTATTAGCGCTGTCCAAGAATTAACCCAGAATTACTACAGTATTCCATCGAACACCTGCTGCTCACTGATTCCTTCTTCACTGTCCATTGTCAAAAACACGTGCAACCAACTCCTAAGCCAAATCCACGTTTACCTCCTTCCTAAAAATATGGACTTCAGACAAAAAAACTTGACCTAGGCCACCAACGACCAACGCTACATCTCATAGTCACCAGAAACATCCGCTACCCTGACCTCCTTCCTGATTACGATGCCATAAAATCGCTCCTTCTTGATTGCGATCACCAAATTTGGCCAAACCTACCCAAGTTTGCACCATCATATCTGCCCCGATACTACAACCCTAATCATTACCATGCCCTAACTCCCCCTGAAATCTACTTCCGAGTGCCCCCATTTACCTCGAGGACCATGCCGCACTGGATTTCCAAAACCCCTCCAGCCCTAGTCACGTACTGTAGAAGGAGAGGCAAACTAGAATTTCGATTGCCATTTTTTTGAAAGATGAATTCGATAAATGGGAGGAAAAAAACCAAGAATTCGATAATCCTGGAATGAATGATCGAAAATGAAATAGAGGAGGAAAAAGAAAATTAAAGGTAAGAAAAGAGGGGATCGCGATTTTATTGATTTCAGAAGCTTTCGATATTTTTCCTTTTTATTTCTCTGAAGTGAATTAGATTTATTGGAATGAAGGAGGAAAGGAGATTATGGGTTTCTTAAATAGAAGAAAAGCTTTTGATAGAAGGAATGATTTGAGTCGTATTATATAAGCTATTGAAGTGTGTTAGAGAAACCAGGTAATTTTATTATTAAATTATCTTGGCGAAACTTACGCTTTAAGCTTCACGCAAAAACTACCACAGATGAGCTCCGATTGCGATGGAATTTGACACCTTGCTATAACTTATTGTTTTAGATATGATGGAACCGGTTTCGTCGAATTCCGAGATCGTGTGTAAATCTCCCTTTTTAATTCTCAAGGTGAATCGATATGCATTTAAATTGTGCAAGATCACTTATAGACTCCAATTATCGCAAAACATGAAATCTAGGCATAATTAACTATTACGAATTTTATAAAATTAGTTCTAATGAAATCCGAGGTCGTTTGAAAATTGGTTATCCTTAAATTTCATATTGAATCGATAATATAATTTAAATTCCAAACAATCAATTCCTTGATATAAATTATTATTATTACCATTTATATTCAAATGAAATTTATATTGATCATCTGAATCGTTATGATTTAGTTTTAACTTCGAATTTAACTATATTTTGTTTTCATATACAATTATTCGATATATTCGAAATAAACCGTACTTCATTTATTTAATTAATTGACTCGACATAAAAGTTCATTTATATTATCAACTCAACATTTAAAACAATATAAAATGTTCAAAATAAATCGACCAAAAATCTGGGTTATTACATAAAAGGTGCATATTTTTCTCTCATTTCTCATTTTCTTATCTATAAACCTTCTGTCATTAGCTTCTCTTCCAATTTCCCCAACCCAAATTCCATACTCCTCTCCTTTCTCTTTCCCTCCTCTCTCCTCTTTCTCTCTCTCTCTCTCTCTCTCTCTGTCTCATCTCTTTCTGTTGTTTGTTCTTATAATTTTATCATCAATTTTTTCCACTCCAAATCACCTCTTTACAAATCTAAATCTTCACAATGGAATTGGATTCACAACTGTTCATCGTAGTGAAATTTTCAACATCGTTTAAGGTGAGTGTTTCATATCATTCACAAAGCACTAAATTTCTTGTTATTAGTTAGATCAAATTTGGATGATAATTTGATGTTACTTACTTATTTGATATATAATTTGAATGAAATTAGATTGTTAGGTAAACTAAATTTGTTAAATTGATTATTAGAGTGTATTATTAAATCGATTTAATAAACTTGTAGTAAAGTTGATTGAAATTTAATATTTAATTTTGGCTACTAAAATGAAACTAACCAATTATTTAGAATGACTTCAAATCTGATAATTGAAACTGACAATTGATTTGATAGTCAAGATGGATAGTTAATTAACAACTATGAAATTGGATGTTAAATTTTAGGTTGAAATTGCATATCCCTTGGACAAAATACCCCAACACTTGTAACTATTGATGTAATATGTGATATTATTGCATTAAATGATTTGGATGATTGGTTGATTCTAAATTGTTTGATATGCTTGTTTACTCTTTCTGTTGTCGATTAGTGATTTAGATTTCCACCCTTATGTTTGAATTTTGTGTGATTGATCACTATGAAATGTTACTTGGGTATGATTCCTATAGATGCTACTTGATATGGTGTTAATGGATGCATTGTTGAGTACTTGTAAGTATTTGATTTTGTTGATTTCTCCATTTGACGAAATTGGAATTTGTTAAATCACTATGACATATAGCATGGGCTTGATTCCTATACATGCTACTTGATATGGTGTTAATGGATGCATTGTTGACTACTTGTATGCATTTGATTATGTTGATTTCGCCATTTGGCGAAATTGGAATTTGTTGAATTAAACGAAAAGGTATTTTATGTAGAAAATTTGGAATTCATATGTTATTAAGAAATTAAATTCTAGAAATTGGATTGAAAGCAGATTTTTGAAAATAATTTGATTCATTTTTTTTACTTAAATTCCTTTGCATAATATATGATTTTTGTAAGAATAATAACAACCTTTAAAATACTAGTGAAATTGGGGAATACGATGAAAGTACTACTGGTGGAGATTCAACTATAGATTGATTTTATCCCTTATGTACTTGGATGGTTTTCGATAATTGGAAATTTATAAAATGTTATGGAACGATGAAACTTAATAAGTTATTGCAATATTGATATTAAGAATACGCAGTTTAATTTCCTTAAATGTTAATTAAAGTTAATAACTAAAAAATTTGAAATATTGAATCGACTAGTAAATTAATAGTTATGGAAACCTAAAATGAGTTTTAAAATCGATAAATTTTATGTAAATTGAAGAAATACGATATTATTAATTTCATATTCCACATTATTTGATTTGACTTATATGAGAATTTCAGTACTGATCTAAGTATTTTTTTATTTTTTGCATTACGCTCAGGTCAGACCGAGTTGTTTTACAATTATGGAAGAGATTTCATGAGGACAGAGATAGTGAAAGTATATTATATTATCTCAATTCATTTCCACCACTCTATCTTACTATAGTTATAAATTTGTAAACTCTAATATTATTAGAAATTGTATAACTATGATCTGTTGTGTAACTTTGTAATATGGTATATTGAATTCGTGTGTATAGTTAAACAACTTCATGAACTGTTTATGTTATTATTTTATGTATTATATTTTATCCTTTCGTTGCAAAACTCTGTATTCCATTCTTTTGAATTCTATTTCATTAGAACAATCCAATTAATAATCTGTCTTTTTGAATAGTTTAAGTCGGATAGTGTGGTTTATTGTCGACTTAAACTGTTGGAAAAGGCAGGTTGTTACATATACAAGATGCTTCGAGACTATATATTGATGTAGACGTTGAGAATAAAGTACATAGTGCTCTCCAAATATTGGACATTGTATCATTCATGACTGATGGGACATCTAGAGATTACATACTAATAGTTATTGGATAACCATGGAATTACTCATTTGATAGTTAATATGACTAAGATCAAACTGAAAATATCGACAACTAATTACATAATTTCTCGACTTTATAATACCATGGAACATCAATTTAAAAGCTGCGCTTTTATTGTAGCCAAATCATAGGATGATGATCAATAAGTTACTATTGTTGGGTTCAAAGGAAGCATTGGGAGTAAAACACTATTCAAGTGAGGAATTGTCTCATTGGTTATATGGGATTAGTAGTATCACTGTCAACTCTAGTTAATTAAAAGTTAAAGTCCTTAGCAAAAATATTCCAATAATAATAATCGCTATTATTGAATCAAGAACTTTATATTTGAACTATAGAGTTGAATATAGACAATATTGGAAATTCGGCTATTGTTAAAGTCCATAAGAGGTTTTGACGAATATGATTGGTGTATATGAATTTCATTGATAGGTAAATCTTATTAAATTGTAACGATATTTTATCAAAAATGAGTAAACAATAAATTTAGTTATAACACCACCTGTTAAGTGACATGTGAATGCTCGCATTGGAATAGTCCTGTAACACCCCGCATTTTTAATATAATTAAAAATATACAAATTTGTATATATGCATAGATAGGTAAATAATAGTGATGTATAATGAAAATTAATTAATATACGGAAGGGAAGGAAAATTTTATTCGATAACAGTGTGTGTAAAGAAAAAGATAACAAAATAAGGATACTTAATTTAAATATTAGGAAATAAGTAAAATGGACAACACCATTGCGTTCGTCCCAGAATTCTGCTTGGAATAGAGTCTAAGTTTTCGAAAATCGGACTCCGTATGAAAGAGTTATAGCCTTCGGAAGATTAAAGAGAAATTCAGAAATTAAATAGTAAAATAACCCAAATAGGTCGACCTATACCAAGGCAGGTCGACCAGGAGGTCAACCTACCCCAGGCAGGTCGACCTGGGGGTCGACCTCCCCCCCCAATCTGGGCAGAATTCATTTTCTGCACTTGGACGCGATTTCTGACCTTATACGTTGACTAAACAGCTATATAATGACCCTAACCCATTCTTTTTCTTCACCCAAGCCTAGGGCGAAGCCATGGCTCTGTTCTAACTCAAATTCTTCTTCTCCAAGAGATTTCTAGATCCACTTTCTTCCCCTTTTCTCTTCAAAACATCTATTCTTAAAATTAGAAGTTTAGAATCAAGACAACCTCAAAATTAAAGAGAAAAAGGGATTCAGATCTGCCATTTACACTATGCAAAGAGGAGGAATTCAGATTCACAACTTACGCTGCACAAAGAAATCAAAGATAGATCATATTTATGGATTGGGGCATAAAATCAATCAAAGTTAAATCAAATCCATGAATTGAAGATGAAAAGCAAGGTGAGTGGAATTACAATAAACTTGTTGCTTAATAGTATTATTATCGTTCGACATTCCCCAGTTATAAATTCAATTCAAGATTCATATTATAATAATTGTTCTTTTATTCTCCTTCCCCTTTTTAATTTTGGATCTAGGTTATCTCGAACCTAGACAAAATCTTATTATACATACGTACGATTGAAATATGGGAATATTGGAGCATAATATATTTTATGCAATCGAGGAATATAATCTGTAATTTAGGGATTGTGGCATAACAATTATTATTGCAAATATTGGGACAATTGGCGAATTGTATATTGGGATTATTCAACGAAATAAAGTCGAACGGGGAATTTTGGAGCGTATTTCAATAATGAATCATGGGATATGTTTTGGAAACACGAATCTATGCTGAATAGTGCGCAACTATGAATTGTGGTTTATAACGTTAACCTGAAATTGTGTAAATTTAATTGGAATTATTGAATATGGAATGGGATTGGGAAAAAGTGATTTATTTCAAATCTAATATTGCGGGATTGAGGTTTTAAACTATAACTTTAAATTTTGGGTTTTGGAAAAACGAATCTAAAAGTAAGAATCCTAAGTTAATAAAGGAATGGATAAAACTTAGATTATGCGATTATGAGACCTCTTATGTGATTATGAAACCTAACTCATAACCTGAAATTGAAGCTTAACATTTTTATAAAAATGGTTAATTGGATAAAGATGAAACATGACTAACTCGAGGTTAGAATGAGTTTTGCGGTGTAATTCTTCCCGGAAATGCCCTGCATATCCAGTGGCCACAAACAATAGGGTCTTATGTGAAAAGTTAGTCACAACGCGCTAAAACCTGAGATTAGATTGAGTTGTGGTGTAAGACTTCCCAGAACCGCCCGGCACATCCAGCAACCGCAACAATAGGTCTAATGTGGGAGGTTGGTGCATTAATAATCAATTAATGCTAATGACACATGCTAGTATGGTAGGGTTAGGTTAACAACACTTAACCAATTTGACATGATGCGTGGGTGGGTTAAGTCAATATGAACTGATAGACAACACTTAACCAAATTTGTGGAACATACGAGTAGTCACATGAGCGGGAAGGTAGGGTTAAGTAAAACTTGACATATGGACAAACTTAACCAACACAGTAATGGGGAATGATAACTATCTATTATAAACCAGAGTTGTGGTAATGTAAAATTAAATAATAGGTAAACTTGTCCTAGGGACAAGGGAAGATTATGACTTAAGATGTAATACAAGACTTGTAGGGTGGGACGACTTATACTATGAAATAAGTTAATCTAAGCCGAAAATGTGGGAAAGCACCTGTATGCTATCGTTTGATAAAGAAAACTTAAGTCATGTTTGAATTCATTGGAAAACCTTAGTTAGAGAACTAAGTAAATAACGATGAAGGTAACCCAGTGTTGAACCTTAGTTAGAGAAGTAAGTAAATAAAGATGAAGGTAACCAAGTGTTGAACCATAGTTAGAGAACTAAGTAAATAACGATAATGGCAACGAACCTTAGTTAGAGAAATAAGTAAAATGGCAACTGGGTAACGAACCTTAGTAAGAGAACTAAGTAAGCAATGGTAAAGATAAAAAAGTAAGTAAACCTTAGTTGAAGAGGACTAAGTAATAAACCTTAGTTAAAGAGAAACTTGGTAATCAGAATTGAAGGACCACATAAACGAGGATAACCAAGTCAATAAGACAAAGCAAGAGCATAATTAGAAGTTTAGACATAAGGTCTAATTGTACGAAAGGATAAGGCACTTGGACCAGTCCATACGAAAGGGAATGAATAACCAAATTCGGTAGATCATCACGTTGTCGTAGGGAGCGAGGAGGAGTGTATGTCCCTCTGATCATAGAAGGCTCCAACGGACTGGGTTACGAAGCACGCGGCTTCGAGGGGACGTGAGGGTACTCTCGGTATCCCTCTGTGAGAATGCAGATGATCCGCCTGGGCTCACAGAGGTTAAAGTCTGCATAAGAAGAACCAAGAGTATGCCTTGGTTGCAATAATAATGCAACCTAAAGACTAAGATGGACCAGCGTGAGTCGGCGATAACTAGTTGGCCCTGTGATAGAACGTCGTCGGCTACTTACCATCTTGAGTCAGTCGAGCATGAAAAGCGGAAAGGCGGAGAACTCCAAATGACCATATACTTGCTATCTAGTTATGGGTGAGGTTGGCCAATAGGTTTGTGGGGGCATAAAGGGCCTGCGTACAGTTCTCATTCTTGATTTTCTTGGGTACCTTTCATTAGTTGAGGGAGGGGTCAAGTGGGACCATAGCCACAGTAAAAACAGACCTTAGCATCTGCATCTGTAGATAACTTAAAGCTCCCGATCGAGTTCCGTATTTCTTGATTTACCCTACCACGAGACTCGGGTCGCACATATGGAGGACATGTGCAACTAGATACCTAGCACGTTTAACGATACGATTGGGGTGTAAAGTTTAGGAATGCATATCGCTTGGGATAGTGTGTCCCAGACTAGAGGGCATTGTACGATAGGTAGCATAAACCCTAGTTAGACCTAAGTAGCGTAAACCCTGGTTGAACCTAGGAAGCGTTCAATAAAGTAAACTCTAGTTTAACCTAGGTAACACTCGATGGTAAACCCTAGTTGGATCTAGGTATTATTCGGTAATAGAACCTAGAGACCTAGGTTGGCAGTCCAAACGCTTACGCAACACAGAAATGGTGGTTTTACGCAGACGTAGTGAGAATATATATATATGTGTATATATATATACACAAACACACACACACACACATATATATATATATATATATATATATATATATATGAAAGCCTGTACGACATACGGCATTGGATAAGGAACTACGAACATATGACAAGATGAAAAGGGTTTGATAAGGGACTGCGTACACATGACGAGTGGGGGTAACTACATATACATTATATTTGGTTAATCTACTAGTGGATGGATAAGTATAGCTTAAAGAGCTAACATTGTTAACAACCTAATAACCAAGAAAATGTAACTGAATGGTGTATGTAGGATTATACAGAAGTTTATTCCAAGTCCTGTCACACAGAACTTATGTCCTGACCCCCTCCTCATTACATACTTCTAGGTTAGGTTCATGACAGAGATGGTATAGCTTTGGATGCCGGTTTAGCAGTATTGTTAATAAGGTAAAGCAAAATTAGAATATATTATACTTTATTTCCTTCTGCTATGAGATGCTTTACGAATTCTGACATGTATCTTTATCTCTTTTTTTCTGCAGGATACCAGGGCACCCAACTTGGGTTTCGATAGATTGGGTTTTTGAAAAAAAAATCGGTTTGTCGGAATCTGGGTTGTTACATCTGGTATCAGAGCTTTGGTTTAGGCTTCCTAGGGAGATAATAAGTGAACGTATTTGTATTTTCTAAAATATAAATATATTATATATAAACCTAAATCCATATTGTAGCCCACTAGGTATGGAAAGAGTTGGGATATTTAGTTTGTACACTAAAGTGACAAACATAAAAAATTTTGAGACCCTTAGGTGGTTTGGTTGGAAAGTGTACAATATGATTTGTTATTAGAGAAAGAAAGTATCCCATAGAGTTAAAACTGAAATGTTATTATTTCAGAGTAGTGGGTTTAGAAATGAAACCTTATAAATTAGAAAAAAGGTTAAAGTGTGGAAAATGGATTAGGAATGTATATAATTGAGAGAATTGGTTTGGAAAGTGCCTAGGAAAGCATAGTTATTTGAAAGACCCATTTTGAGTGTTGCCCAATGATTAACTTTTAAGAAATTGAACTTGTAAAAGTTTCGATAAAAAGATATTGTAGTATTTTCAAGTTTTGATCTTAAAAGTAATTTTGATGCTTAGTGCATGTTGGGTTTTAAAAGTAAAAGGGGGTATATTTTGTAAAACAATGATTATTTGTTTTAAAGAAAGGAATTCCCTCATTAAAAGGTGCATAATAGAGAGCATATATAGCTCGCTAGTTTTCATATTATAATATATGAAAGGATTGAAAAGAAAGTGTTGCGTTTTGTAAAAGAAGTTTTAAAATCTCTATTCTGTTAACAATAAATTTTGATTATTGATTTACAAAGAGATTTTGTTGGGAGGACAAATTAAGTTTTAGGAATAGAATAGATGTCTGCACCTTATAGCAAGTAGTTAAATTAACATTGTAATTAGAAACAATGTAAGCCCGATAGTTGTCCTTGTCTACTCCAGTTTTTTGATTTGAAAAAAAATGTTTTGCATTTTATTTTGTAACATGTTTGTATGATTTGGCGAAAACAAGTTTTGGAGAAGAAAATAAAGTTTTAACACTTCTAATTTTTGAAAGAAAAATGTAATGAAAAGAAAGTAGGCCAAACCACGTTTTAAAAAGAATGGAGCAGGTATGGATTATTGCCTAGAAAAGAACGAGAGAAAGTTAAAGCTATGAATTAAACAATTGGAACCAACTAGAGATTGGTTGAGTTGAGTGATTCTCTGAGTGTCAATCTGATGTCGATTTCGGTCTTCGGGGTTGATATTTAGGGAGTTACTCTCTTGCCAATTTACAGTCAGAGATTAGCTAATATTAAACGAATGGAAATTTCCCGTAGAATGCATAACCATTAAAAAACCTATGTTTGTTGCTGGAGAAAAGGAAAAAGGATAGGCTAGTAATACACAGCAAGGACTAGTAGTAACTACTAAGTAGTAAAGGGCAAGTTAGTGGGTAGATCCTGTTGTGTGGACTCGCAATTGTCTGAGATGACAAAGTCCTAATATTCTTGGCCCATAGTAGTAGCTGTGTAGGATGTTGTTTGAGTTAAAAACAGAAAAAGCTTATTTGAAATAATAAACTTAAGTAATTCGATTAAGTCAAATAAGCTAAGAAGGAGAAAAGCCTAACTAACAATAAATGATATATTCAGTAAGGCAACAAATGTGACGAGAAAAGAAAATGAAAATCTTAATAAAAAGATGAATAAATATGAAATTTTTACAAGATAAGTTGAAAAGAAAAGAAATTTTCTTATGTGGTTGTGCTTGGATAGGAAAATAGGAAATATTCATAGAATAGTCACATAAAAATCCAATTACGATTAGAAAAGAAAAACGAAGGATGTGAATTTTTCCGTTTTATACCTATTCGTAACATAAGAAATCGAATTTGGAAAATTAGATTTTTCTAAGTTTCGAACTAAATGATGGATGGTAGGGTTTTGGATACGACAATTGGGTGAACTATCCTCTTATTCTATAAGAGTATGGGAAAACATGGATGAAAAATATTTTGATTTTTCAAGAATATTACATTCATATAGAACTGCAAGTATATGTAGGATGTGAGCATCATGTTTTGAAAGAGTTTTTAAAATTTGCATATATATAGGTGGATCCAAATTAGGCATACATACTTTACTATGATGTATATCACTTTGCACATGTGCACAATGTTTGCAACAATTGGATGCACACTTGATGGATGGATATTGCAAGGGATTGTCTATTTTATTCTTATCGAATGTCGAGGACGAAATTCTTTAAGGGTGGGAGAATGTAACACCCCGCATTTTTAATATAATTAAAAATGTACAAATATTTATATATGCATAGGTAGGTAAATATTGGTGATGTATAATGAAAATTAATTAATATATGGAAGAGCAGGAAAAATTAATTCGAAAACAGTGTGCGTAATGAAAATAATAATAAAATAAGGATACTTAATTTAAATATCAGGAATTAAGTAAAACAGACATCACCATTGCGTCCGTCTCGGAATTCTGCTTAGAATAGATTCCTAGTTTTTGAAAATCGGACTCAGTATGAAAGAGTTATGGCCTTCGAAAGATTCAAGAGAAAATCAGAAATCAAATAGTAAAATAACATAGACAGGTCGACCTAGAGGTCGACCTATACCAAGGCAGGTCGACCAGGAGGTCTACCTACCCCAGGCAAGTCGACCTGGGGGTTGTCCTCCCCTAAAACAGGTTGACCTAGGTGTCGACCTCCCCCCCCCCTTCCCAAATCTGGGCAGAATTCATGTTCTATACCTGGACACGATTTCTGACCTGATACATTGACTAAACAGCTATATAATGACCCTTAACCCATTCTTTTTCTTCACCCAAGCCTATGGCAACTCCATGGCTCTGTTCTAGCTCAAATTCTTCTTCTCCAAGGGATTTCTAGATCCACTTTCTTCCCCTTTTCTCTTCAAAACATCTATTCTTAAAATTAAAAGTTTAGAATCAAGACAACCTCAAAATTAAAGAGAAAAAGGGATTCAGATCCGCAATTTACACTACGCAAGGAAGGGGAATTCAGATCCACAACTTACGTTGCGCAAAGAAATCAAAGATAGATCAGATCTATGGATTGGGGCATAAAATCAATCAAATTTAAATCAAATCCACGAATTGAAGATGAAAATCAAGGTGAGTGGAATTATAATAAACTTGTTGCACAATAGTATTATTATCGTTCGTCATTCCCCAGTTATAAATTCAATTCAAGATTCATGTTATAATAATTGTTCTTTTATACATACGTACGATTGAAATATGGGAATATTAGGGCATAATTTATTTTATGCAATCGAGAAATATAATCTGTAATTTGGGGATTGTGGCATAACAATTATTTTTGCAAATATTGGGACAATTGACGAATTTTATATTGGGATTATTCAATGAAATAAAGTCGAATTGGGAATTTTGGAGCATATTTCAATAATGAATTGTAATACCCCGGAAATCTGAGCCAATTTAATTTTTTTTATTTTGGCAATTTTAATGAATTCTGATTATATATAATGAATTATTTTAAATAAAAACGACGAGGAATTTATTTTGAATAGAATTAGAACGTATATATTTATATGAATCGTCGTTAGAATATAAATATTATTTATAATTATAAAATGAATTGAAAATGGCGAGGTAGTTTGAAAATTCGATTTCAAATTTCAAATGAATGTACAAGATTCAAAATAAACAGGATTTTAGCAAAATCAAAAATATTAGAATCTATTTGAGAATATCTTTCCAACGAATCCGAAAAATTGAAATTTCATAGCGGGGATAAAAAGTTATGCCCAGTCGAAAATTCAGAATAATCGCAATGGAATTCTGGCCCATAAAAATGGAAATTTTGCAAACGACCTCGGTTTTCGACGAAACCACTTTTGTTTGATCCGTGATGTCAAGTTATTACTAGATTTCCAAATTCATAATTTTTCGAATCAATATGTGAGCGTGGCAAAGGAAAACGCGTTTGACCAGTTTCAGTCAATTTTGATCGACCAGAAAATGGCCATGTTTCAAACGGTCTCAGAATTTGACGAAATCAGTTTTGTTAGGACCGCATCGTCAATACGAAGCTAAAAATAAATTTTCTGTAATTTTTAGAGTCAGTATGTGGCCCCGGTAATTTGAAAAGTACGTTCAAATGGAATATATACAGATTTATATTTTAATTTTGATGAAAACCTCTCGAAACAGCCGAACAGGCTTACGATACATATCCCATTGTGTCCGGAATGGGGGTAATATGCTAGGGGCGACAGTCGATGCGTTCGATTTTGAGTTCGTTGTAAAAAGTTACTTTAAGAGGGTCTTAAAATAAAATAAATTAAAATATAAAATTCTCCTTTAAACCCCCCTCCCCTCGTTTTTCCCTCTTCCCCCAATCAGAAAAACCGTAACCAAATGAAAAAAAAGGAAGGAAAAGTGGCGACGGAACCCTAGCCGTCGCCGCCATCGCAGCCCCCCTCTCGCCACCACAGGCGCAACTGACTTCCCCTCCTCGCGACAGAGCTCTCCACCCTCCTCTCAAGCATCGCAGCCCCCCCCCCCCCCCCCCCCCGCTCACGAATCCTTCCTCCCCTTCTATTGAGACCCGCGAGCCCCCTTCTCAGCAGCCGACACCCAATGCGCCATCTGCCTGAGCAATCGCGCGCCATCAAGCAGCCTCATCCGCCTCCTCTGCCCAGTCAAGCGGCGAACGGCGCGAGCCCCACCATCTCGATTCTGGGATCGAAGAAAACTGCCTCCAATCCACCATTCACCAACGATTATAAAGGTGTGTTTTTATAATTTTATTTATTTATTTACTTGTTATAAAATATGATTTTTTTTAATCGCTATAAAAACTAATATGAAAAGGTAAAAGATTTGATCTTTGTTTAGGTAAAAGCATGATCTTTTATAATTTAAACAACGATATAAAAATATAATCTTTAGTAGAAGAAGAGAGATATAAAAATGTAATTTTTATAACGAAGTGGCGATATAAAAATATGATTTTTATATATATGAAGTGGAAATAAAAATATAATTATTATTATGAAGTTAGCGTGATAAAAATATGATCTTTATTATATGAACACTGTTGTAAAAATAGAATTTTTATCTATATAGTAGCGGTGTAAAAATAGAATTTTTATTTATATAGTAGCGGTATAAAAATAGATTTTTTATATACATAACAACAATATAAAAATGTGATTTTTATATATGTAGTGGCTACGGACAATGAAATTGATAAAAGGCGAGCACGACGAAGATTTCTACATATGAAGAGTCGCGGTGTGTTGGTTTAGCTAGTCGGTGAGAACTCCTCACTTTTATCTTAATTTCTAGTTGAAATATATACTAGGATGCAGACGGTGCTTAACAGCACCCGACACCCGTCGTCCACAGACCATGGACGACTTGTATGCTTGTTTGATGTGTTGTGAAGTTTGTTTGTGATGTATTGAATGAAATAAATATTCAGGAGTTGAAATAAATTGTTTATCGCTAAAAATATAATTTTTAACATGAATATGAATAAATAAATATTCATTTACAAACCAGACGGTTTGTTTATGTACACTTATTTGAAGGACATTGATTAGGACGATAAATTTTACATATCGCCCAACTGCATAAATAATATTCAGTGTTTGTGGATTGAAACCCCACGCAGGTGCTGGGATGATATTTGACGTACACTAATCCCAATTGTTTAGTGGTATGTCGATCGTTTGATTGACAGACTGTGTAAGCGTTAATTATTTATATTTAATGCTTATGCAGTTGTGTGGTGCACTCTGGATGATGGTTGATGATTTATCGTTGCTATTATATACATGTGTTGTATGGAATCCATATAATTAACGTTATATGGTAATTGATTGGGCCTCATTCCAATTTGGAAAATAAGGAATATTAGAAAAAATTCATGTGTTGAATAGAATATAAAATTCATGTGTTGAATAGAATATAAAATTCGTGTGTTGGATAGAATATAAAATTCATATGTTGAATAATATTTATTCATGTGTTGAATAGAATAAATATTCATGTGTTGAATAGAATAAACATTCATGTGTTGAATAAAAGCCGTGTTGATTAGATTGACGCCATTTTGACGTGAACGATATTTATATCGATTTTATTCATTTTGATAATGAATATAGAAAATAAATCGATTTCAAAATATAATGTTTTGAAAATATTATCATTTGTATATCGATGATGTGGAATATTCGATTTTGATTTGAAATTGAATATGAAGATGAAATCGTTTCGAAAACGAATTTAAAGCGAATTATAAAATACGTTTTAAAAGGAAATCGATGAAATCTATAATATATATATTAAATGGCCTGAATAGAACGCGCCGCGCCGCGGCAGTTCGGGAATTTCGACCATTGGCTTCGAATGGTTATTACGGGAGATCCGACCGTCGGATTCTCCTAAAACTGGAACTGTTGGGTTCGTATCAAAAAGTGCTTTCTAACGAATATTAGAGATTTGAGATCTAATTGTTGGATTTGGAATTATGTCCAAATCAAAATTGGAAAAGGTCGCTGTAAGTGCAGTTCGATGGCCGTTGATGGAAATCGTCTGTACGGGCCTTAGTAAAATTATTAAAAATTGTAATAATTTGTGTAAAATCATTAGAAATGATTTGTGAATAATTAGGATGAAAAATTCTAAATTTGAAAAGATAAAAATAGATTTTTATCGAAATGAACTAGTTTTGAACTATAATTAGAATTCCATTTATTTTTAAAATAAATAAATTGGATTTGAAATGGTTTGGAAATAACCAGAAATTCCAATAATTTAATTGGAATGGATTTGAATCGAAATTGTCTTTGGAATATTTCGATGTTGGATTTCGTGATTATACAGATATTGTTATGGAAATTTGAAAGACATATTGATATCGTTATTTCCAATACGATATTTGTTGGTCATAGAATTTGATATTGAATATAAGCCGATATATTTTCTATTCAGAGCCTTGTATTTAATATCAAATGGGATTTGGGTTTGTGGTGAATGGTGTCTTCATTAACATTGTTCTTAAACCCAGTTGAGAAAAAGATTAAATCTTTTTATTTAGATTTAATGAAGTGTACCAATTAAATGGAATTTAATTGGAATTGAGTTTGAATTGATTTTTGGGTTTATCGTGAATGGTGTTTTAAATAACACTTGTTCTTTAACCCGATAATTAATGGAATGCGATTTTGGGTTTATAGTGAACCGTGTTTTAAATGACATTGGTTCTTTAACCCAGTTAAAGACAGGATGCGATTTCCCAAGTTAAATAATTATTGATAGTGATTATTGGGAAGATTAAAACCAAGTGGAGTTTTAATGAATCTTTAATTAAATTGAAATGATCGAGAATGGAGTATCACCAGTTTTGCTCCAGGCGATAGTTAAATCTTTAATTAGATTTGAACGTGAAATTGTAATTGAATTTACCGATAACACTGTGGTGTTAGATATGAAGTATGACTAGTTTTACTTCATGGGATGAATAGGTTGGGATTGGGGAATAAAATAAATGATTACTTCGGTGTGGTTCGCTAATCCCGACTAGTTTGAATTGATATTCAAAGGAAGATTAAAGAATAAATTTAACGAATTTATCTTTGATAAAATTAATGGGAACCTTTCCCAAAGTATAAGAATATTTGAATAAAAGAATATTCTGAATTGGAATGAGGCTTATGTCGTATTTGTGTAACACTTGTTTATTAGATACGCGAGTTATTCAGAAAGACCAGGTTTATCCCATTCTGAATAGCTTATTTGACGTGGTGTCGAGGATGAAGACGGTGGTCGAAGATTGGAGGTCTTCACATCGTTTGGGTGATTACTGATGGTCTTGATTGGGCTGTACACCCAAGAAAAGGGAATCAGTTGGTGATCGTCCAGACGTACTTGGAGATCGATGGATATGCGAGGTACAAGGTGCCTCCGGTTTCGTTCAGACCCAGAACGAACTTGTAAATGGACTGTGTGTCTGACATTGGATTTTATTCTGTGTGATTGATTTCTATTAAATATATATCTGTTTGGCGGTAGAGAATTTATTCTCTTGCTTAACACCCTTCTCTGAGATGTATGAGCTCAGGGGTTATATATTGATGGATATCAATCGCATGGAGTGAATTTCCCGTGTGGCATGCCTAAGTGGCAAATGATCAAGGCTTTGGTTGAAAAGCAGAGTATTGTGGTTGATGATCAAAGCATGGCCTGTGTGGCATAGCTTTGTGTAGCGTTGATTCGCGAGCCTCACACCCCGGTTGTGAACCAGAAATGGGAGCGAGGCGCCTCGGATATATCGGTGACTGTGTGGAGCCGATGGAGTCATTTGGCTCATTTACGCCCCGATGGGCAGGAAAACGCAGTGTTCATGCATTTTAATCCACATCGGTAGACTGACCCTGTGGCTCCTAAGGCTTGACAGAGTACTTGCCTGAGGCTCGGGCTAGAGAGTCTCGAATTCGGTAGAGGACTATCTTTTGCCTCGGTTCATAGACGGAAATCCAATTTCCAAATACGTGACATGTGCGGTTTTGATTGTAGAGCATAGTATTGGCGACATGATATATGGTACCCATGCCGTTTATGATTGATATTTATGATTGAAATTGTTTTGACACTATACACTTATAGTAATAAAAGATGAAATTTAGCGTATCAAGCATTCTTTGGCTATTATAAGGTAAAACCCTATCCTTCGGCCTGTGTTGAATTATGTGATGGGACTTGGGTCTTATAATAGCTTCATTGTTCTTTATTTAGCATTGCGTTGTTGTTTTATGCACTGGTATTCTTGGGAGGAAACCCGTTCCGTGTTATATGGCTTGGTCCCTTGATTTACTTAACTTTAAAATAAAGATTAATAACTGTTTTCAGTTCTCATACCAGTCCTATGACTGACCTGGGGTTTATTGTTTTAACCTAAACTCTGGGTGCCCTTATTTTGACACAGATAGCTAGTAGTTTTGGTTTTGCAGATTTATATTCACAGGATCCTGATTTACAGCTGAAGTGATATTCGGAAAGATCTGTATCCGTGTATCTGTTTTCAGGTGTGTATTGCATTATTTTTCCGCTGCGATGCATTTAAATGTAATTTAATTCTCTGATATTTTCTGTGTAATATTTATTCATACTTTGTATATTCTTGTATTCTGATGGAATTGTTGTAATAAACAATGAAATGTTCTTCTGTTTGCATCCCGATGGGATTTCAAACGGTCTTGGTCGGTTTAGTGATCGATTCGGATCGAGTGAAATTTCCGATCTTTTCATTTTGTTATCAGAGCTTTGGTTTACAGAGCTCGAAGGACAAGTCACGTTAGAACCAAACGAAAGGATTCATCAGAGATTGGATTAGTAATATCCACTAAGAATGACTCGTTAGAGATTGGATCAGTAGTATCCTAGAACGAGTGTGAAGAGTAAATTTTTAAAATTGAAAACAATTTTGTTTTGAAAATTTAAATCGTTTTATATGTATTTCAATATTTATTTCAAATTAATTTGGACAATCCAATATATAAAGATTTTGCATATACACCTTGCAAACGTGTATTCGAAGTTTTAATGTACTGGATAGTTATAGAATCATGCTCTAGTTGCCTAGGGATAATTCTGGTGTTGGGGCACCATTGCCAGCATTTATTTTCGAGTTTCAAAAGTGAGATTTCTATATATTTCCAATTGACTGGTGTGAGAACCAAAACTAGATAGGGCTTACTATTGTGATTTGGCAATAAAAATGTGATTTTTGACTGTATATCAAAATTATGAATTTGAAACGTTAATCAACTAATTGATTGCTGATTGTGTTGTCTGATTATTGTTTTATTAATTAAAATGTTGAACCTTTAGCCAAATTGAACCAAATAGTGAACTATATTGAAAATTAGTCGCATTTGCATGCATATACATGTACTTACATTGAACAGGTCATAACACGGAGGCTAGAGCAGAAGAATAAAATTGTTTGCCCGACAAATAGGTACATGTTTATTGTATTTCTTGGGTTTTTGATGATTTTATGAGTCGATTGGCTAGCCGCTTAACTGTTTCTTTTTCTTTTTGGATTGATGAGGGCCATGAGAGGCTATTTGAAATATCCTGAAGTCCCCGGTGCAGGGGAGGTTATGGCGAATTTTTTTGAAAATTTAGGGTGTTAGCCAAATTTTTGAAAAATTTGAGAAGTTCTTAGAAACTGGAAAGTTGAAGAACTTAAGCCGTAATGAAAATTATGAAAGTTGAGATGATTTGTTAAACAACTTTCGGCTTCGTTCCTTTTCGGGGACGAAAAGTTTTAAGTGGGGGAGATTGTAATAACCCGGAAATTCGAGCCAATTTAAAATTTTTATTTTGGCAATTTTAATGAATTTTGATTATTTAAAATGAATTATTTTAAATAAAAACGACGAGGAAATTATTTTGAATAGAATTAGAACGTATATATTTATATGAATCGTCGTTAGAATATAAATATTATTTATAATTATAAAAGGAATTGAAAATGGCGTGGTAGTTTGAAAATTTGATTTCAAAGTTCAAATGAATGTACAAGATTCAAATTAAACCGGATTTTAGCGAAATTGAAAATATTAGAATCTATTTGAGAATATCTTTCCAACGAATCCGAAAAATTGAAATTTCATAGCGGGGATAAAAAGTTATGCCCAGTTGAAAATTCAGAATAGTCGCTATGGAATTCTGACCCTTAAAAATGGAAATTTTGCAAACGACCTCGGTTTTCGATGAAACCACTTTTGTTGGATCTGTGATGTAAATTTATTGCTAGATTCCAAAGTTCGTAATTTTTTGAATCAATATGTGAGCGCGGCAAAGGAAAACACGTTTGACCAATTTCAATCAATTTTGATCGACCAGAAAATGGACATTTTTCAAACGGTCTTAGAATTTGACGAAATCAGTTTTGTTAGGACCGCATCGTCAATACGAAGCTAAAAATAATTTTTCTGTAATTTTTAGAGTTAGTATATGGCCCCAGTAATTTGAAAAGTACGTTCAAATGGAATATATATAGATTTATATTTTATTTTCGATAAAAACATCTCGAAACAGCCGAACTGGCTTATGATACGTATCCCGTTGTGTTCGGAATGGGGGTAATACGCTAGCGGCGACAGTCGGTGGGTTCGATTTCGAGTTCGTTGTAAATAGTTACTTTAAGAGGGTCTTAAAATAAAATTAAGTAAATTAAAATATAAAATTCTCCTTTAAACCCCCCCCCCCCTTGTTTTTTCCTTTTCTCTCAATCTGAAAAACCGTAACCAAATGAAAAAAAAACGAAGGAAAAGGGGCGACGGAACCATAGCCGTCGCCACCATCGCAGCCCCCAATCGCGCTACCACAGGCGCAACCGACTTCCCCTCCTCGCGACGGAGCTCTCCACCCTCCTCTCAAGCATCGCAGCCCCCCTGCGCGCGAATCCCTCCTCCCCTTCTATTGAGACCCGCGAGCCCCCTTCTCAGCAGCCGACACCCAATGCGCCACCTGCCTGAGCCACCGCGCGCCATCAAGCAGCCTCCTCCGCCTCCTCTGCCAAGTCAAGCGACGAACGACGCAAGCCCCTCCATCTCGATTCTTGGATCGAAGAAAACTGCCTCCAATCCCCCATTCACCAACAATTATAAAGGTGTGTTTTTATATTTTTATTTATTTATTTAATTGTTATGAAAAATGATTTTTTTATCGCTATAAAAACTGATTTGCAAAGGTAAAAGATTTGATCTTTGTTTAGGTAAAAGCATGATCTTTTATAATTTAAATAACGATATAAAAATATAATCTTTAGTAGAAGAAGAGAGATATAAAAATATAATTTTTATAACGAACTGGCGATATAAAAATATGATTTTTATGTACATGAAGTGGAAATAAAAATATAATTATTACTATGAAGTTAGCGTGATAAAAATATGATCTTTATTATATGAACATTGTTGTAAAAATAGAATTTTTATCTATATAGTAGTGGTGTAAAAATAGAATTTTTATGTATATAGTAGCGGTATAAAAATAGATTTTTTATATACATAACAACAATATAAAAATGTGATTTTTATATATGTAGTGGCTACAGACAGTGAAATTGACAAAAGGCGAGCACGACGAAGATTTCTACATATGAAGAGTCGCGGTGTGTTGGTTTAGCTAGTCAGTGAGAACTCCTCACTTTTATCTTAATTTCTAGTTGAAATATATACTAGGATGTAGACGGTGCTTAGCAGCACCCGACACCCGTCGTCCACAGACCATGGACGACTTGTATGCTTGTTTGATGTGTTGTGAAGTTTGTTTTTGATGTGTTGAATGAAATAAATATTCAGGAGTTGAAATAAATTGTTTATAATTAAAAATATAATTTTTAACGTGAATATGAATAAATAAATATTCATTTACAAACCAGACGGTTTGTTTATGTACACTTATTTGAAGGACATTGATTGGGACGATAAATTTTACATGTCGCCCAACTGCACAAATAATATTCAGTGTTTGTGGATTGAAACCCTACACGGGTGCTGGGATGATATTTGACATACACTAATCCCAATTGTTTAGTGGTATGTCGATCATTTGATTGACAGACTGTGTAAGCGTTAATTATTTATATTTAATGCTTATGCAGTTGTGTGGTGCACTCTGAATGATGGTTGATGATTTATCGTTGTTATTATATACATGTGTTGTAGGGAATCCATATAATTAACGTTATATGGTAATTGATTGGGCCTCATTCCAATTTGGAAAATAAGGAATATTAGAAAAAATTCTTGTGTTGAATAGAATATAAAATTCATATGTTGAATAGAAAAAAAAAATCATGTGTTGAATAGAATATAAAATTCATGTGTTGAATAAAATATAAAATTCATGTGTTGGATGGAATATAAAATTCATGTGTTGAATAATATATATTCATGTGTTGAATAGAATAAATATTCATGTGTTGAATAGAATAAACATTCATGTGTTGAATAAAAGCCGTGTTGATTAGATTGACGCCATTTTGACGTGAACGATATTTATATCGATTTTATTCATTTTTATAATGAATATAGAAAAGAAAGTGATTCCAAAATATAATGTTTTGAAAATATTATCATTTGTATATCAATGATGTGGAATATTCGATTTTGATTCGAAATTGAATATGAAGTTGAAATCGTTTCGAAAACGAATTTAAAATGAATTGTAAAATACGTTTTAAAAATAAATCGACGAAATGTATATAATATATATATTAAATGGCCTGAATAGAACGCGTCGCGTCGCGGTAGTTCGCGAATTTCGACCATTGGCTTCGAATGGATATTACGGGAGATCCGATCATCGGATTCTCCTAAAACCGGAACCATTGGGTTCATATCGAAAAGAGCTTTCTAACGAATATTAGAGATTTGAGATCTAACGGGTGGATTTCGAATTATGTCTAAATCAAAATTGGAAAAGGTCGCTGTAAGTGTAGTTCGATGGCCATTGATGGAAATCGACTGTATGGGCCTTGATAAAATTATTAAAAATAGTAATAATTTGTGTAAAATCATAAAAAATGATTTGTGAAGAATTGGGATGAAAAATTCTAAATTTGAAAAGATAAAAATAGATTTTTATCAAAATGAACTAGTTTAGAACTAGAATTATAATTCCATTTATTTTTAAAATAAATAAATTGGATTTGAAATGATTTTGAAAATAACCAGAATTTCCAATAATTGAATTGGAATGAATTTGAATCGAAATAGTCTTTGGAATATTTCGATGTTGGATTTCGTGATTATGCAGATATTTTTGTGGAAATTTGAAAGATATATTGATATCGTTATTTCCAATACGATATTTTTTTGGTCGTAGAATTTGATATTGAATATAAGCCGATATATTTTCTATTCAGAGCCTTGTATTTAATATCAAATGGGATTTGGGTTTGTCGTGAATGGTGTCTTCATTAACACTGCTCTTAAAACCAGTTGAGAAAAAGACTAAATCGTTTTATTTAGATTTAACGAAGCGTACCAATTAAATGGAATTTAATTGGAATTGAATTTGAATTGATTTTTGGGTTTATCGTGAACGAGGTTTTAAATAAAACTTGTTCTTTAACCCGATAATTAATGGAATGTGATTTTGGGTTTATAGTGAACCGTGTTTTAAATGACATTGGTTCTTTAACCCAGTTAAAGACGGGATGTGATTTCCCAAGTTAAATAATCATTGATAGTGATTATTGGGAAGATTAAAACCAAGTGGAGTTTTAATGAATCTTTAATTAGATTGAATTGATCGAGAATGGAGTATCACCAGTTTTGCTCCAGGCGATAGTTAAATCTTTAATTAGATTTGAACGTGAAATGGTAATTGAATTTACCGATAACCTCATGGTGTTAGATATGAAGTAGGACTAGTTTTACTTCATGGGATGAATAGGTTGGGATTGGGAAATAAAATAAATGATTACTTCGGTGTGGTTCGCTAATCCCGACTAGTTTGAATTGATATTCAAAGGAAGATTAAAGAATAAATTTAAGGAATTTATCTTTGATAAAATTAATGGGAACCTTTCCCAAAGTATAAGAATATTTGAATAAAAGAATATTCTGAATTGGAATGAGGCATATGTCATGTTTGTGTAACACTTGTTTATTAGATACGCGAGTTATTCAGAAAGACCGGGTTTATCCCATTCTGAATAACTTATTCGACGTGGTGTCGAGGATGAAGACAGTGGTCGAAGACCGGAGGTCTTCACATCGTTTGGGTGATTACTGATGGTCTTGATTGGGCTGTACACCCAAGAGGAGTGAATCAGTTGGTGATCGTCCAAACGTACTTGGAGATCGATGGATATGCGAGGTACAAGGTGCCTCCGGTTTCATTCAGACCCAGAACGAACTTGTAAATGGACTGTGTTTCTGACATTGGATTTTATTCTGTGTGATTGATTTCTGTTAAATATATATCAATTTGGCGGCAGAGAATTTATTCTCTTGCTTAACGCCCTTCTCTGAGACATATGAGCTCAGGGGTTATATATTGATGGATATCAATCGCATGGAGTGAATTGCCTATGTGGCATGCCTAAGCGGCAAATGATCAAGGCTTTTGTTGAAAAGAAAAGTCTTGTGGTTGATGATCAAAGCACGACCTGTATGGCATAGCTTTGTGTAGCGTTGAATTGCGAGCCTCACACCTCGGTTGTGAACCAGAAACGGGAGAAGGATCCAGGGAGAGCATGCGTTTCTTTCTAGCTAGGGTGGTGTCAGTGACCTACCAGCCCTGACATTTATATTATTTTCACTTGTGTGGTTGTTGTTGTTGCGAGGCGCCTTGGATATGTCGGTGATTGTGTGGAGCCGATGGAGTCATTTGCCTCATTTACGCCCCAAAGGGCGGGGAAATGCAGTGTTCAGGCATTTTAATCCACATCGGTGGACCGGCCTTGTGGCTCCTAAGGCTTGTTCCATCTATGATTGATATTTATGATTGAAATTGTTTTGACACTATACACTTATAGTAATAAAAGATGAAATTTAGCATATCAAGCATTCTTTGGCTATTATAGGGTAAAACCCTATCCTCCGGCTAGTGTTGCATTGTGTGATGGGACCTGGGTCTTATAATAGCTTCATTGTTCTTTATTTAGCATTGCGTTGTTGTTTTATGCACTGGTATTCTTGGGAGGAAACCCATTCCGTGTTATATGGCGTGGTCCCTTGATTTACCTAACTTTAAAATAAAGATTAATAACTATTTTCAGTTCTCACACCAGTCCCATGACTGACCTGGAGTTTATTGTTTTAACATAAACTCTGGGTGCCCTTATTTTGACACGGGAAGCTAGTAGTTTTGGTTTTGTAGATTTATATTCACAGGATCCCGATTTACAGCTAGAGCAATACTCGGAAAGCTCTGTATCCGCGTATTACTTCTAGTTGTGTATTGTATTATTTTCCGCTGCGATGTATTTAAATGTAATTTAAATCTCTGATATTTTCAGTGTAATATTTATTCATACTCTGTATATTCTTGTATTCTGATGGAATTGTTGTAATATACAATGAAATGTTCTTCTGTTTGCGTCCCGATGTGGCTTGTTCTCAAAACAATCAGGGGTTTCGAACAGTCTTGGTTGGTTTAGTGATCAATTCGGATCGAGCGAAATTCCCGATCGTTTCTTGAATCTTTGGGTATGTTTTGGAAACATGAATCTATGCTGAATAGTGCGCAACTATGAATTCCGATTTATAATGTTAACATGAAATTGTGAAAATTTTGATTGGAATTATTGAATATGGGATGGAATCGGGAAAAAGTGATTTATTCCAAATCTAATATTGTGGGATTGAGGTTTTAAACTATAAGTTTAAACTTTGGGTTTTGGAAAAACGAATCTAAAATTTAGAAGCCTAAGTTGATAAAGGAACGGATAAAACTTAGATTATGCAATTATGAGACCTCTTATGTGATTATGAAACCTAACTCATAACCTGAAATTGAACTCATAACCTGAAATTGATGCTGAACGTTTTCATAAAAAATGGTTAATTGGCTAATGATGAAACATGACTAACTCGAGGTTAGAATGAGTTTTGTGGTGTAATTCTGCCGGGAACCGCCCGGCACATCCAGTGGCCGCAAACAATAGGGTCTAATGTGAGAAGTTAGTCACAACGCCATAAAACCCGAGGTTAGATTGAGTTGTGGTGTAAGACTGCCCGGAACTTCCCGACACATCCAGCAACTGCAAAAATAGGTCTAATGTGCGTGGTTGGTGTAATAATCAGTTAATGCTAATGACATATGCTAGTATGGTAGGGTTAGGTTAACAACACTTAACCAATTTGACATGATGCGTGGGTGGGTTAAGTTAATATGAACTGATAGACAACATTCAAACAAATTTATGGAACATACGAGTAGTCGCATGAGTGGGAAGGGAGGGTTAAGTAAAACTTGACAGATAGACAGACATAACCAACACAGTAATGGGGAATGATAACTACCTAATATAAACAAGAGTTGCGGTAATGTAAAATTAAATAATAGGTAAACTTGTCCTAGGGACAAGGGAATATTATGACTTATGATGTAATACAAGACTTGAAGGTTGGGATGACTTATCATATGAAATAAGTTAATATAAGCCGAAAATGTAGGAAAGCACCCGTACGCTATTGTTTGATAAAGAAAACTTAATTCATGTTTGAATTCATTGGAAAATATTTGTTAGAGAATTAAGTAAATAACGATGAATGTAACCCAATGTTGAACCTTAGTTAGAGAAGTAGGTAAATAAAGATGAAGGTAACCTAGTGTTGAATCATAGTTAGAGAACTAAGTAAATAACGATAATGGCAACTGAGTAATGAATCTTAGTTAGAGAACTAAGTAAAATGACGACTGAGTAACGAACCTTAGTTAGAGAACTAAGTAAGCAACGGTAAAGATAACTAAGTAAGTAAACCTAATTTGAAGAGGACTAAGTAATAAACCTTAGTTAAAGAGAAACTTGGTAATCAGAATTGAAGGACAACATAAACGAGGATAACCAAGTTAATAAGACAAAGCAAGCGCGTAATCAGAAGTTTAGACATAAGGTATAATAGTACGAAAGGATAAGGTGCTTGGACCAGTCCATACGATAGGGGATGAATAACCAAACTCGGTAGATCATCACGGCGCCGTAGGGCGCGAGGAGGAGCATACATCCCTCTGATCATATAGAAGGCTCCAACTGACTAGGTTACGAAGCACGCAACTTCGAGGGGACGTGAGGGTACTCTTTGTATCCCTCTGTGAGAATGCAGATGATCCGCCTGGGCACACAGAGGTTAAGGTCTGCGTAAGAAGAACCAAGAGTATGCCTTGGTTGCAATAATAAGGCAACCTAAAGACTAAGATGGACCAGTGTGAGTCGGCGATAACCAGTTGGACCTGTGATAGCACATCGTCAGCTACCTACCAACTTGAGTTAGTCGAGCATGAAAAGCGGAATGGCGGAGAACTGCAAAAGGCCATATACTTGTTATCTAGTTATGGGTGAGGTTGGCCAATAGTTTTATGGGGGCACAGAGGGCCTGCGTTTAGTTCTCATTCTTGATATTCTTGGGTACCTTTCATTAGTTGAGCGAGGGGTCAAGTGGGACCATAGCCACAGTAAAAACAGACCTTAGCATCTGCATGGAGGATAAATTAAAGCTCCCGACCGAGTTCTGTATTTCTTGATTTGCCCTGCCACGGGACTCAGGTCGCACATATAGAGGACATGTGCAACTAGATATCTAGCACGTTTAACGATACGATTGGGACGTAAAGTTTAGGAACGCATATCGCTTGGGGTAGTGTGTCCTAGACTAGAGGGCATTGTACGATAGGTAGCATAAACCCTAGTTGGACCTAGGTAGCGTAAACCTTGGTTGAACCTAGGAAGTGTTCGATGAAGTAAACCCTAGTTGGACCTAGGTAACACTCGATGGTAAACCCTAGTTGGATCTAGGTAATATTCGGTAACAGAACCTAGCAAGACCTAGGTTGGTAGTCCAAACGCTTACGCAACACAGAAATGGTGGTTTTACGCAGACGTAGTGAATATATATATATATATATGTATGTATGTATATATATATATGTACACACACACACACACATGAAAGCCCGTACGACGTACGACATTGAATAAGGAACTGCGTACATATGACAAGATGACACGAGTTGGATAAGGGACTACATACACATGAAAAGAGGACGCGAGTAGGAGGTAACTACATATACATTGTATTTGGTTAATCTACTAGTGAATGGATAAGTATAGCTTAAAGAGCTAACATTGTTAACAACCTAATAACCAAGAAAATGTAACTGAATGGTGTATGTAGGATAATACAGAAGTTTATTCCAAGTCTAGTCAAACAGAACTTATGTTCTGATCCACTCCTCAATACATACTTCCAAGTTAGGTTCATGACAGAGATGGTAGAGCTTTGGATACTGGTTTAGCAGTATTGTTAATATGGTAAAGCTATATTTGAATATATTATACTTTATTTCCTTCCACTGTGAGATGCTTTACGAATTCTGACGTGTTTCTTTATCTCTGTCTTTTTCTGCAGGATACCAGGGCACCCAACTCGGGTTCCGATAGATTGGGTTTTAGAAAAAAATTCGGTCTGTCGGAATCCGGGTTGTTACATCTGGTATTAGAACTTCGGTTTAGGGTTCCTAGGGAGATAATGACTGAATGTATTTGTATTTTCTAAAATAAAAATATATTATATATATAAACCTAAATCCATATAGTAGCCCACTAGGTATGGAAAGAGTTGGGATATATAGTTTGTACACTAAAGTAATAAACATAGAAATTTTGAGACCCTTAGGTGGTTTGGTTGGAATGTGTACAATACGATTTGGTATTAGAGAAAGGAAGTATCCCATAAAGTTAAAATTGAAATGTTATTATTTCAGAGTAGTGGGTTTAGAAGTGAAGCCTTATAAATAGAAAAAAGGTTAAAATATGGAAAATGGATTAAGAATATATATATTTGATAGAATTGGTTTGGAAAGTCCCTAGGAAAGCCTAGTTGAGTTGAAAGACCCACTTTGAGTCTAGCCCAATGATTAACTTTTAAGAAATTGAATTTGTAAAAGTTTTGGTAAAAAGATATTGTAGTATTTTCAAGTTTTGATCTTAAAAATAATTTTGATGTTTAGTGCATGTTGGGTTTTAAAAGTAAAGTGGGGTATATTTTGTAAAACATTGTTTATTTGTTTTTTTAAAAAAGGAATTCTCTCATTAAATGGTGCATAATAGAGAGCATATATAGCTCGCTAGTTTTCATATTATAATATATGAAAGGATTGAAAAGAAAGTGTTGTGTTTTGTAAAAGATGTTTTAAAATCTCTATTCTGTTAACAATAAATTTTGATTATTGATTTATAAAGAAATTCTGTTGGGTGGACAAAATAAGTTGCAGGAATAGAATAGATGTCTGCATCTTATAGCGAGTAGTCAAATTAACATTGTAATTAGAAACAATGTAAGCCTGATAGTTGTCCTTGTTTACTCCAGTTTTGTGATTTGAAAAAAAAATGTTTTGCATTTTATTTTGTAACATGTTTTTATGAATTGGCAAAACCAAGTTTTGGAGAAGAAAATAAAGTTTTAACACTTTTAATTTTTGAAAGAAAAATGTAATGAAAAGAAAGGAGGCCAAACCATGTTATAAAAAGAATGGAGCAGGTTAGGATTAGTGCCTAGAGAAGGACGAGAGAAAGTTAAAGCTATGGATTAAACAATTGGAACCAACTAGAGATTGGTTGAGTTGAGTGATTCTCTGAGTGTCAATCTGATGTTGATTTTGGTCTTCGGGGTTGATATTTAGGGAGTTACTCTCTTGCCAATTTACAGTCAGGGATTAGCTAATATTAAACGAATGGAAAATTTCCCATAGATTGCATAGGAATTGAGAAACCTAGGTTTGTTGCTGGAGAAAAAGAAGAAGGATAGGCTAGTAATACACAACAAGGACTAGTAGTGACTACTAAGTAGTAAAGGGAAAGTTAGTGGGTAGATCTTGTTGTACGGACTCGCAATTGTCTGAGATGACAAAATTCTAAGATTCTTGGCCCATAGTAGTAGCTGTGTAGGATGTTGTTTGAGTTGAAAACAGAAAAAGCTTATTTGAAAAAATAAAATTAAGTAATTGGATTAAGTCAAATAAGCTAAGAAAGAGTAAAGCCTAACTAACAAGAAACAATTAATTCAGTAAGGCAACAAATGTGACGGGAAAAGAAAATGAAAATCTTGAGAAAAAGATGAATAAATATTAATTTTTTCCAAGATAAGTTGAGAAATAGAAGAAATTTTCTTATGTGGTTGTGCTTGGATAGGAAATTAGGAAATCTTCATAGAATAGTCACATAAAAATCCAAGTATGATTAGAAAAGAAAAACGGAGGATGTGAATTTTTCCGTTTTATACCTATTCGTAACATAAGAAATTGAATTTGGAAAATTAGATCTTTCTGAGTTTCGAATTTAATGACGGATGGTAGGGTTTTGGATATGACAATTGGGTGAACTATGCTCTTATTCTATAAGAGTATGGGAAAACTTGGATGAAAAATATTTTGATTTTTCAAGAATATTACATTCATATAGAACTGGAAGTATATGTAGGATGTGAGCATCATGTTTTGAAAGAGTTTTTAAAATTTGCATACGTATAGGTGGATCCAAATTAGGCATACACACTTTACTATGATGTATCTCTCTTTGCACATATGCACAATGTTTGCAACAATTGGATGCACACTTGATTGATGGATATTGCGAGGGATTATCTATTTTACTCTTATCGAATTTCGGGGACGAAATTCTTTAAGGGTGGGAGAATGTAACACCCTGCATTTTTAATATATTTAAAAATGTAAAATTATGTATATATGCATAGATAGGTAAATAATGGTGATGTGTAATGAAAATTAATTAATATATGGAAGAGAAGGAAAAATTAATTCGATAATAGTGTGCGTAACGAAAAAGATAATGAAATAAGGACACCTAATTTAAATATCAGGAATTAAGTAAAATGGACATAACCATTGCATTCGACTCGGAATTCTACCTGGAATAGAGTCCAAGTTTTCGAAAATCGGACTCCGTATGAAAGAGTTATGGCCTTCGAAAGATTCAAGAGAAATTCAGAAATTAAATAGTAAAATAACCAAGGCAGGTCGACCTAGAGGTCGACCTATACCAAGGTAGGTCGACCAGGAGGTCGACCTACCCCAGGCAGGTCGACCTGGGGGTCGACCTCTCCTAAAACAGGTCGACCTAGGGGTTGACCTCCCCCCCAAATCTGGGCAAAATTCATTTTCTGCACCTGGACGCGATTTCTGACCTGATATGTTGACTAAACAACTATATAATGACCCTTAACCCATTCTTTTTATTCACCCAAGCCTATGGCGATGCCATGTCTCTATTCTAACTTAAATTCTTCTTCTCTAAGAGATTTATAGATCCACTTTCTTCCCCTTTTCTCCTCAAAACATCTATTCTTAAAATTAAAAGCTTAGAATCAAGACAACCTCAAAAGTAAAGAGAAAAAGGGATTCAGATCCGCAATTTACACTACGCAAGGAGGAGGAATTCAGATTCACAACTTACACTGCGCATAGAAATCAAAGATAGATCAAATCTATGGATTGGGTCATAAATCAATCAAAGTTAAATCAAATCCGTGAATTGAAGATGAAAAGCAAGGTGAGTGGAATTACAATAAACTTGTTGCATGATAGTATTATTATCGTTCATCATTCCCCAATTATAAATTCAATTCAAGATTCATGCTATAATAATTATTCTTTTATTCTCCTTCCCCTTTTTATTTTTGTATCTAGGTTATCTCGAACCTGGACGAAATCTTATTATACATACGTACGATTGAAATATAGGAATATTGGGGCATACTTTATTTTATGCAATCGAGGAATATAATTTGTAATTTGGGGATTGTGGCACAACAATTATTATTGCAAATATTAGGACAATTGGAGAATTGAATATTGGGATTATTCAATGAAATAAAGTCGAATTGGGAATTTTGGAGCGTATTTCAGTAATGAATCTTTGGGTATGTTTTGGAAACATGAATCTATGTTGAATAGTGCGCAACTAGGAATTCCGATTTATAATGTTAACCTGAAATTGTGTAAATTTAATTGGAATTATTGAACTATAAGTTTAAATTTGTAATGTTAACCTCAAATCTAATATTGCGGGATTGAGGTTTTAAACTATAAGTTTAAATTTTGGGTTTTGGAAAAACGAATCCAAAAGTAAGAATCCTAAGTTGATAAAGGAACGGATAAAACTTAGATTATGCGATTATGAGACCTCTTATGTAATTATGAAACCTAACTCACAACTTGAAATTGATGCTTAATGTTTTCATAAAAAATGGTTAATTGGCTAAGGATGAAACATGATTAACTTGAGGTTAGAACGAGTTTTGTGGTGTAATTCTGCCCGGAACCGCCCGACATATCCAATGGCCGCAAACAATAGGGTCTAATGTGAGAAGTTAGTCACAACGCGCTAAAACCCAAGGTTAGATTGAGTTGTGGTGTAAGACTGCCCGGAACTGCCTGGCGCATCCAGCAACCGGAACAATAGGTCTAATGTGGGAGGTTGGTGCATTAATAATCAAATAATGCTAATGACACATGCTAGTATAGTAGGGTTAGGTTAACAACACTTAACCAATTTGACATGACGCATGGGTGGGTTAAGTCAATATGAACTGACAGACAACATTTAACCAAATTTGTGGAACATACGAGTAGTCGCTTGAGTGGAAAGATAGGGTTAAGTAAAACTTGACATATGGACAAACTTACCCAACACAGAATGGGGAATGATAACTACCTATTATAAACCAGAGTTGCGATAATGTAAAATTAAATAATAGGTAAACTTGTCCTAGGGACAAGGGAAGATTATGACTTAAGATGTAATACAAGACTTGAAGGGTGGGATGACTTATACTATAAAATAAGTTAATCTAAGCCGAATATGTGGGAAAGCACTCGTACGCTATCGTTTGATAAAGAAAACTTAAGTCATGTTTGAATTCATTGGAAAACCTTAGTTAGAGAACTAAGTAAATAACGATGAAGGTAACCCAGTGTTGAACCTTAGTTAGAGAACTAAGTAAATAAAGATGAAGATAACCAAGTGTTGAACCTTAGTTAGAGAACTAAGTAAATAATGATAATGGCAACTGAGTAATGAACCTTAGTTAGAGAACTAAGTAAAATGGAAACTGGGTAACGAACCTTAGTCAGAGAACTAAGTAAGCAACGATAAAGATAACTAAGTAAGTAAACCTTAGTTGAAGAGGACTAAGTAATAAACCTTAGTTAAAGAGAAACTTGGTAATTAGAATTGAAGGACAACATAAACGAGGATAACCAAGTTAATAAGACAAAGCAAGCGCGTAATCAGAAGTTTAGACATAAGGTCCAATAGTACGTAAGGATAAGGCACTTGGACCATTCCATACGATAGGGGATGAATAACCAAACTCGGTAGACCATCATGGTGCTTAGGGCACGAGGGGGAGCGTACGTCCCTCTAATCATATAAAAGGCTCCAACGAACTGGGTTATGAAGCACGCGACTTCGAGCGGACGTGAGGGTACTTTCGGTATCCCTCCGTGAGAATGCAGATGATTCGACTGGGCTCACAGATGTTAAGGTCTGCATAAGAAGAACCAAGAGTTTGCCTTGGTTGCAATAATAAGGCAACCTAAAGAATAAGATGGACCAGTGTGAGTCGGCGATAACCAATTGGCCCTGTGATAGCACGTCATCGGCTACCTTCCATCTTGAGTCAGTCGAGCATGAAAGCGGAAAGGCGGAGTACTCCAAAAGACCATACACTTGCTATCTAGTTATGGGTGAGGTTGGCCAATAGGTTTGTGGGGGCATAGGGGGCCTACGTACAGTTCTCATTCTTGATATTCTTGGGTGCCTTTCATTAGTTGAGGGAGGGGTCAAGTGGGACAGCCACAGTAAAAACAGACCTTAGCATCTGCATCGGCAGATAACTTAAACCTCCCAACAGAGTTCCGTATTTCTTGATTTTGCCTGCCGCGGGACTCGGGTCGCACAAAGAGGACATGTGCAACTAGATATCTAGCACGTTTAACGATACGATTGGGACGTAAAGTTTAGGAACGCATATCGCTCGGGGTAGTGTGTCCTAGACTAGAGGGCATTGTACGATAGGTAGCATAAACCCTAGTTGGACCTAGGTAGCGTAAACCCTGGTTGAACCTAGAAAGCGTTCGATTAAATAAACCCTAGTTGGACCTTGGTAGCACTCCATGGTAAACCCCAGTTGGATCTAGGTAGTATTTGGTAATAGAACCTAGTTAGACCTAGGTTGGCAGTCCAAACGCATACGCAACACAGAAATGAAATGGTGGTTTTACGCAGACTTAGTGAGAATATATATATATATATATATATGGGTGCGTTTTTTACAGGTCCCTATTAAGTTTCAAAATACGAAAAAATCCGATGATAAAAATAATATAGTATACATCCTTGTTTTTGAATTTCCGCTACAAAAATTCCTGATCTACCCTTACGCACCTAAAAAACTATCCAACAACTGTTCGTCCTCATTTACTCAGTCCATCGCTCCTACTACCTCGCTCAAAAACCTAATCCTACAATTCTGGAAAACCGTTGATCACTCCAACAGCGTTTTTTTTAATTACTTTTTTTTATTTTCACGAAAAAATAGACAATTAGATACAAATATTACGTAAAATTTCATAAACTTATGCAACTAAGTGAAATAATTGCATACATATATTAATATTATACAAAAAATAAATTATTACTTTTACACAACAATGAATTAGACGTGCATACATTAATATTATGCAGAAATAAATTATTACTTGAATGTAGTGACTACAATTTTAATATTAAGATTTTTGATTTTTACGAAAAACTAGACAATTAGATACAAATATTGCATAAAATTGCATACATTTATGCAACTAAGTGAAATAATTGCATACATATACAAAGTTGTACTGCATAATTGCTGAAACAAAAGAAATGACAACAAAATAAATACATATAGTTATAACAAGATGCATATATATATATGCAAATAACATAAATATGTGCATACTTACATGAAAATTTTCATAACATTTACATCTACTACATCAAAAAATAAGTACAGACCACATTTACATGTACTACATCAAAATTTTCAGAACATTTACAAAGCAGAGCTAATGGTCTTTTGAAGAACAAATAAGTTTGCTAAGACCCAGCTTATTGCACAAACCACATCTACTAGTCTCTGTAGAAACAACTGCAGATTTCAATCATTTGGAAAAAGATGGACGACCAAGCTTCAACAACACCACTACACCAATATCCGTCGGAACACTGTGATCAAAAAAGAAAATCAACATTAATAAGCTTAATGTGCAGTAACCTAAATTACAAAAACAGCTTCAGATTTATATAAATACATGCGTACAATGCAACAAAATAACAATAATTTCTGAATATTTATATGCAAGTATTCTAGATATATGCATAGAAATATGAATATATTTGTAAAATAATAAGTTTTTCTGATTGTTTGATAAAAAAATTGCATACATATGTGCATATATTAAGAATAGATGCATATTTGTCCGCAACTTTCTATCAGAAGTTCAGCAAAAATCACCGAGTTCTAACAATAGTTTCATGAATTTATTTATTTTATTTTTATGCTAATAAAAACCTTAATATAAATACATGCGCACAATGCAGCAAAATAACAATAATTTCTGAATATTTATATGCAAGTATTCTAGATATATGCATAGAAATATGAATATATTTGTAAAATAATAAGTTTTTCTGATTGTTTGATAAAAAATTGCATACAGATGTGCATATATTAAGAATAGATGCATATTTGTCCACAACTTTTTATCAGAAGTTCAGCAAAAATCACCGAGTTCTAACAATAGTTTCATGAATTTATGTTTTTTACAGGTCCTTATCATATGAAAAAACGTATTTTTATGCTAATAAAAACCTTTTATTTATCCTATAAATAAAATCAGATAGAAAAGGAAAAAAACTCACACAATTTTAGGTTTTGGATCGCCGGAGCCAGAAAGGGTGGAGGGTTTGCTGTGGACGGTTTGATGCCTTCGACTGAAGGGGGGCTGGTCGATGGTGGTCGTCGCTGGTTGCTGGAGGTGGGGGTGTGCCAGTGGGTAGCAGCGCGTTGGCGAATCCTGGTGCTGGAGCGGTGGTCTAGGTTTTGGGGTCTCGTGATTTGGGGCTCACGCGTCTCAGGATTTAGGTTTTTGTGCTGGAGCCGCCGCCACCATGGATTAGAAAACTGTGTTTCTGTAAAAAAACAAAACCCTAATATGCAACCTATAAACAATAACTACACCGTTAAATTTGAATGAGGGCATTTCCGAAAAAATAAAAGATGGGTTTTAAAAATAGGGATGAGATTTAAATGTTTCAAAAGGGGAGGATGTGAGCCTAATATTCACTATATATATATATATATATATATATATATATATATATGAAAGCCCGTACGACGTACGACATTGGATAAGGAACTGTGTACATATGAAAAGATGACATGAATTGGATAAGGGAATGCGTACACATGAAAAGAGGACACGAGTAGGGGGTAACTACATATACATGGTATTAGGTTAATCTACTAGTGGATGGATAAGTATAGCTTAAAAAGCTAACATTGTTAACAACCTAATAACCAAGAAAATATAACTGAATAGTATATGTAGGATTATACAGAAGTTTATTCTAAGTCCAGTCACACAGAACTTATGTTCTGACCCCCTCCTCATTACATACTTCCAGGTTAGGTACATGACTGAAACGACCCGAACTTCCCCGGTCTCCGAAGAGAAGAGAAAGAACGAATTGTTTTGAGAACACGACAAAACAGAACGCATACAGAAGAACATTTCACTGTATATTACAACAATGCATCAGATTACAAGAATATACAGAGTAAAAAAGAATATTACACAGAAATATCAGAGATTTTAAATTACATTTAAATACATAGCAGCGGAAAATAATAAAATACACAACTAGAAGAGATATACGGATACAAAGCTTTCCGGATATCATTCCAGCTGTAAACCAGAATCCTGTGAATATAAATCTGCAAAACCAAAACTACTAGCTGCCCGTGTCAAAATAGGGGCACCCAGAGTTTAGGTTAAAACAATAAACTCCAGGTCAGTCATGGGACTGGTGTGAGAACTAAAACAGTTAATCTTTATTTTTTTAAGTTTGGTAAATCAAGGGACCACGCCGTATAACACGGAACGGGTTTCCTCCCAAGAATACCAGTGCATAAAACAAACAGCGCAATGCTAAATAAAGAAAAATGAAGCTGTTATAAGACCCAGGTCCTATCACACAATGCAACGCAAGCCGGAGGATAGGGTTTTTACCTTATAACAGCCAAAGCATGCTTGATACGTTTAAAATACATTATTTGATACTATTATCAGTGCATAGTGTATAAAACAACTTCAAATCATAAATATCAATCATAGGCGGCATGAGCGCCCCATCCCACTATGTCACCATACTAGGTTCTACAAATAAAACCGCAAATGTCACGTATTTGGAAATTGGATTTCCGTCTATGAACCGAGGCAAAAGATAGTCCTCCACCGATTCGTGACTCTCTAGCCCGAGCCACAGGTCAGAGCTCGAGTGACCTTGGAGCGACAGGGCCGGTCCACCGATGTGGATTAAACTTAAACCCTGAACACTACGTTTCCCCACCCTATGGGGTGTAAGTCTGGTCCGTCTGCCAACCAGAATGCATCGGCCGAAACCGATATAACCGAGGCGCCTCGCAACAGCAACAACCACATAAGTCAAACTCGTCAGGGCATGTAAAACCACTGACGCCACTTCTAACTAGAAAGAAACGCAAGTCCTCCCTGAGGTCCGTCTCCCGTTTTTGGTTCATACCGGGTGTGAAACTCGCGAATTCACGTTACACAAAGCTGTGCCACACAGGCTGTGCTTTGATCATCACCACAAGACTTTGCTTTTCAACAGAAGCCTCGATCTATTGCCACTTAGGCATGCCACACAGGCAATTCACTCTATGTGTTTGATATCCATCAGTATATAACCCCTGAGCTCGTACGTCTCAGAGAAGGGCGTTAAGCAAGAGAATAAATTCTCCGCCGCCAAACAGATATATATTTAATAGAAATCAATCACACAGACTAAAATCCAATGTCAGACACACAGTCCATTTACAAGTCCGTTCTGGGTCTGAACGAAACCGGAGGCACCTAGTACCTCGCATATCCATCGATCTCCAAGTACGTCTGGACGATCACTAACTGTTTCCATCTTCTTGGGTGTACAGCCAAATCAAGATCATCAGTAAGCACCCAAACGACGTGAAGACTTCCGGTCTTCGACCATCGTCTTCGTCTTCGACACCACGTCGAATCAGTTATTCAGAATGGGATAAACCCGGTCTTTCTGAATAACTCGCGTATATATTATAAAAGTGTTACACAAACACAACATACGCCTCATTCCAATTCAGAATATTCTTTTATTCAAATATTCTTATACTTTGGGAAAAGTTCCCATTAATTTTATCCAAGATAAATTCTTTAAATTTATTCTTTAATCTCCTTTGAATATCAATTCCAACTAGTCGGGATTTTCGAACCACACCGAAGTAATCATTTATTTTATTTTCCCAATCCCAACCTATTCATCCCATGAAGTAAAACTGGTAATACTTCATATCTAACACCACAGTGTTATCGGTAAATTCAATTACCATTTCACGTTCAAATCTAATTAAAGATTTAACCATCGCCTGGAGCAAAACTGGTGATACTCCATTCTCGATCTTTTCAATCTATTTAAAGATTCATTAAAACTCCACTTAGTTTTAATCGTTAACTGGGTTAAAGAATCAGTGCCATTCAAAACACGGTTCACGATAAACCAAAAATCACATTCATTAATTATCGGGTTAAAGAACGAGTGTTATTTAAAACACTGTTCACGATAAACCCAAAAATCAATATCACTTCAATTCCAATTAAATATTATTTAATTGGTACACTTCATTAAATCTAAATAAAAAAGATTTAATCTTTTCTCAACTGGGTTCAAGAACAGTGTTAATGAAGACACCATTCACGACAAACCCAAATCACATTCGATATTCAATACAAGGCTCTGAATAGAAAATATATCGGCTTATATTCAATATCAAATTCTACGACTAACAAATGTCGTATTGAAAATAACGATATAAATATATATCTTTCAAATTTCCATAACAACACCTGTATAATCACGAATCCCAACATCGAAATACTCCAAAGACAATTTCGATTCAAATCCACTCCAATGCAATCATTGGAAATTTTGGTTATTTTTAAAACCCTTTTTCAAATTCAATTTATTTACTTACAAATAAATAGAATTATATTCCTAGTTCAAAACTAGTTCATTTCGATAAAAATCTATTTTTATCTTTTCAAACATGAAGTTTTTCATCCCAAATCTTCACAAATTGTAACAACCCGTATTTTCAATAACCTGTAATAATGTAAGTTGAGGCAGAATTTAATTCTAAAATCTGAATCAAGGGAAACGGGCTATGCCATTGCGTTCGTCTCGGAAAAATACGCGAAATAGAGTCCGAGTTTTCGAAAATCGGAGTCCGTATGACCCAGTTAAGGCCCATGGAAGTTTTCAGAAATTAAAACAGATTTAAATTTAAATTAAAAACAAGGATTTGGGCCAGCTGGGCCAAGGCGGGAAAAATCCCGCCAGGACCCGCATGTCGACAGGCCTGTCGACAGGGTCCCTAGGCATGTCGACTGCCCTGTCGACAGCCCTGTCGACAGGGGGTGCCCAGGCAGTCTAGCCTGGTGCACCATTTCTGATTTGGGCTTGATTGGGTGGCTTGGTTCTAGAGAGTTCCGTGATCTGACGGGCCAAAACTATCCTAGGGTTAATCCTAGGGCTAAAAACACTCTAATCTTCTATAAATAAGCTCCTAATCCTACCCTAAACCCTCATTATTCACTCTAGCAACCAAACTATGCCAAAATCCAAACTCTCATGGCCTCCACCCTCTTCATACAATTCCTAATTTAATTCCTAAGTGATTTTCCATGCATACAAGCATATTTAGGCTTGTATGATCCTCCTTAGCTTGCATTAAAGGCTTGTTCTTCTATTGCCATCATAAAGGAGGAGTCTTGATCAAGTTTGCTTGCATTTGGGGGCTTTAATTAGTTGCATAAGGGGTTCTTTACATTTGCTATAGTTATTTGAGTCCGCATAAGCATTGTAAGCCCTCTTACCTTCATTTTAGAAACTCTAAAGTTAATGTGTGATGAAAGTTGGGGTATATGCATGTTTGATGAGTTATGCATGTTTATGCAAGTTTGCCAAGTCATGATTTGTATGTTTATTGAGTTATGCATGTTTATGCAAGTTTAATAAGCCTTGATTTGCAAGTTTAACAAGTTATGCATGTTTATGCAAGATTAATAAGCCTTGATTTGCAAGTTTAACAAGTTATGCATGTTTATGCAAGATTAATAAGCCTTGATTTGCAAGTTTAACAAGTTATGCATGTTTATGCAAGATTAATAAGCCTTGATTTGCAAGTTTAACAAGTTATGCATGTTTATGCAAGTTTACTAAGCCTTGATTTGCAAGTTTAACAAGTTATGCATGTTTATACGTGTTTGCTAAGCCATGATTTACAAGTTAATTGAGTTATGCATGTTTATGCATGTTTGCTAAGTCATGATTTACAAGTTAATTGAGTTATGCATGTTTATGCATGTTTGCTAAGTCATGATTTACAAGTTAATTGAGTTATGCATGTTTATGCAAGTTTACTAAGCCATGATTTGCAAGTTTATTTAGTTATGCATGCTTATGCAAGTTTAAAAATGACAAGTTGTGCATATTTTACAAGTTATGCATGTTCATGGTAATATGCAAGTTCACTATGCTAAGTTATGCAAGTTTAACCATGTTATGCATGTTTATGGTAATATGCAAGTTCACTATGCTAAGTTGTACAAGTCTAACATATTATGCATGGTTGTTGTGCAAGTTTATCATGTATGTTGTGCCAAGTTCCCTCTTCCTATCCTTTATGCGTTATTACGAATATGCAAGCGATAGAATGACGTTGGGGGGTTTGGGTAAACTTAAAATACATGAAAATACAAGATTGGGAATTTACCTATTAAGTTAGGTCTACCCCTTGGGAATTTACCTATTAAGTTAGGTCTACCCAAGTAATTGTTGACTTGTAATTATGTTTTGAAATAAAGTGGACATGACACTTAGAAAACATAAGTGTGGCCAACTCGAGGTTGGGTTGAGTTTGTAGCGTAATTCTACCCGGAACCGACCGGCTTAACTAGTGGCTACAAACAATAAGACCCAATGTGAGAAGTTGGTCATGGGGTGCCAAGACCCGAGGTTAGACCAAGTTGTGGTGTAAAGCTACCCGGACCCGCCCGGCCTAACTAGTAACCACAACAAGGTCTAATGTGAGAGGTTAAGGTGCATTAAATTAATTAATGCCTCATGATTAGGGTTAAGTCAGGGTCCACTAATACTTAACCAATTTGGGGATTCGAGGGATTAGAATGTGGCTAAGTTGTGAACCGTTGGTTGCACTTAACTAGTTTAATCCATTTGGGAGTTCAAGGGATTAGAATGGGGTTAAGCCACACTTAACCAGTTTAATCCAGGATTAGTGAAGGGTTAAATCGCACTTAACCCTCTTAGAAACCCTAGCAACGTGGTCTGTTCCAGCAGTAATCCCAGTTTGGTATCATTCACAACCCTAGAGGCTAGGCTAGGGTGGGGCACGATTACTGGACTGATGTAAGCGACCAAAGGGCGATGGCCGAGTGGTACAGCGGTGCGGGTCCGGCGGGCTACGGACGTGCACGTAGTCCGGTGTTGGACAAACTCGAGGCACGGGTACCAGTAGGTTAGGGCTGTGCATTATTGCTTAAGTGTCCGGGGTTGACACCCGAGGGCTTGATACACCCAAAGGGGGACCCAACACAGACTAACTACAACCATATGTGGGCCATATGGACACCAACACTTGACGTGTTAGGTTTATAGGGAGCCGATCGACTAGACCGTGGCTGGACCTTTTATTAAGGTCACTTCATGTTATTGGGCCAAAGTTTGGGCTAAGGGATCAATACCTGTTATGTTGGTTTGCTAGTACACCGTGGTGCAAAAACTTAACCTTGCTTTATGCGATGACACCTCTATCTATCGTGTAGTTGATTTATTCATGCCAGTATGTTGTTATCTATGATCACCTCAGTTTCCATCATGATGTTAACTTTATTAGTTTATAGACTGATCGTAGCAGGGCTTACTCAGTCTTTTTGACTGACCTGTTTTCTTTCGCCTCTTTTCTTCCGTTCCCCCCCCGGGTTCTCAGGGAGGGAATACTGGAGCCTAGCTTAGATTTTAGCCGCTTCCTTGGATAGCTCAAGTATGCTTTGGACTTGAGCCGCTATGGTTTATCACTCTTATTTGGGGATAGTACTTATGTATTTTCAGTTTATCAGATGATGTATTTATCTAGACTTGTAATTTTGGGAAAGTGACATTTTGATGTACCAGACTTGTGTTTTGAAATGTTTTATAAATCTTCCGCTGTTTTATTTACTTACTCTGTTTATTTACATATATACATATGTCATGTCCTGCCTTGCTATATCATTATGCATGTTTACCAATAATGCCCCTCCAAAGCTAGTGCATTCCTTTGCGAGTGACCCCAGTGGAGGTGGGGTGTTAAATTTGGTATCAGAGCCTATGGTTTACGAGAAGGGATAAAAAGGTTTTTAAAACTCTTTGAAAAACTATTTTCAAAACCAACTATTAAGTATTTTCCAAAGAAAAGTCTAGTTTATTTTAAAGGCTATTCCCCAAAAAGCCATTAGCACTATCCTTTGATCCCTCGTTTGAACTCTTTTCTTTTCGTTTCCAGTATGGCCGACAACTTTGCCATTCCGGAGGGAGTTCACGTACCTGTTTGGTATAGGAGACTTTTGGAGGCCAGGGCGACCGAAGCCGGCCCCGCAAATATTACTCCTCCTCCGGTAGTTGATGTTCCTCTTCCTCCTTCCCCTCTGCATCTAATTGACTTCGCCGAGATTTGCCAAGATTTTAAGGCGATGGGTTGCAAGAATTTCTTTGGAACCGAGACTTTTGTAGAGGCAAGGAATTGGTTGAAAGAGACCGAAGATCTTTTAGCCACCTTTGATATAGGTGACCGCAGGAAGATTTTATTGGCAGTATGGTTGCTAAAGGAAGAAGCTGCACGTTGGTGGGTAGTCACCACCGCTGCTAGGCCAATTGAGACTTGGGATGACTTTAGAGGAAGGTTTGGACTGAGATTCTTATTACTAAAGCAAGGGGACATGACTATTAGGGAATACATAGATAAGTTTAATCAACTGACTCAGGACGATTTAGACTTGGCTAATACAGCTCAGAAGAAGGCCCTACACTTTGCTCTAGGATTAAACGAGCCATTACGTGATTTGGCCCTGTCTCATATACCCTTGGGGGTGACTTTCGAGAGTTTAGTGAATTTGGCCCTACTTCAAGAAGAAGGTAGCAATGACAAGAAAGAGGTCAAGGCGAATGAGTCTCAAGACAAGAGAGTAAATTCCGGGAAACGGGGCAAGAATAACCACAACCGCAAGAACAAGCCAAGAGGGAATAGGAAATGTAGCTTCTGTGGTAAAGTTGGACATATAGCCAGGGAATGTAGGAAGAAGGAAAAGAGAAAGCGGGGCGAATGCTTCATTTGTGGTGAGTTTGAACATCTCAGCAAGGATTGCCCGAGGAAACAAGGGCAAGGTCAGACTCAGTGTGCAGGACTATCTGGAGGGCGAGTTCATCCCATCAACATCGTTCTTCCAGCTTATGATAGGGGTAGTGTTTCTGTTGAAAATCTTGTTTACATTTTCTGATTTTCCCTGTTCGAACTTTGTTTGATTCTGGTACATCGCATAGTTTTATTTCATCTGATCCAGTTGAAAGTTTTGCACCTAAGTACTAGTGTAGTTGATGATCCCGTATGTGTTTCAAATCCAATTGGGGGTTCTGCCCGTTTGTCTATGGTCTGAGTGGATTTGAAAATTTCTATCTTGAGTATAGAATTCTCGTGGGATGTTTATATTCTCGGTTTCAGGGGATATGGGTTGGTTTTGGGCATGGAATGGTTGTCCTGTTTTGAAGCCATTCTTGGTTTTTGTATATAGGGTTGTGAGGCTCATGATCCGCCTCGGTAATACCCTAGAAATTTCTAGTAACCCTACGGGTCCCGTCATGTTATGTTATCTTGAATCCCTCAACTCATCTATCGATAGTTTGCAATTTGTGAGGGTAGTCCGAGAATATCCTGATATCTGGGGATAGATTTCCGTATTTTATGGTTGGTAATACCAAGCCAGCTTCGTGGCCGGCTAGGCACGTGACCTCACGAGATGAGAGTTAAGAAAGCAAGTCAAGGAGTTGCTTGAGAAGAACTTCCTGAGACGAAGCATTTTCGAGTAGGGTGCTCCAGTAGTATTCGTTACTGATGTGGACGGTTTGTTTCGCTTATATGTTGATTTTCGTGAGATAACCGTTACCAAGGATCAATGATTTGTTTGATCAGCTTGTAGGAGCATCTGTTTTCTTTTGATCTAGCTACCGGATTCCATCAGCTTAGGATGGCTGAGGATGGAATTGACAAGACTGCGTTTAGGACTCTAGATGGGTTTTAGAATGGCTAGTCATACTATTTGGTTTGACTAATGCACCCGCATATTACGTGAACTTGATGGGTAGGGTGTTTAGCGAGTCCTTGAACAAGTTTGTCATGGTCGTCTTAAGACGATATTTTGATCTCCTCAAAAGAACGAGGAAGAGCATGCTATGCATCCCAAGAAGGAGATGGATACGCTTAGAGCCACCCGTTGAAGGTCAAGTTCTCCAGATGTCACTTTGGAGAAAAGAGGTTGGATTTCTTGGGCACATGGTTCCTAAGTAAGGCTTAGCAGTGGATTCCGCTAAAGAGGTTGCGGTTTAAGACCGAAAAACTCTGAGGAGGGCAATTGAAGTAAGAAGCCTCCTCAGTTTGGCTAGTTAGTTAGCATTCCCGGAGCGTAGACTTACTCTTCTGGATCAAGAAGGGGGTTTCGCAGGAAGAAGATCCGCAATTAGTCAAGAGCATGGACCAGTTGATTCGAGGCGAGATGTTAAGTCACCTCGTTAGATATATTATAGATGACAAGGGATGACTAAGGCACGATGAGAGATTATGTGTTCCTCGAGTGGAAGACTTGGTAAAGAAGGTTCTTACAGATGCACATCACTCGAGGAGGTGGCCGAGTTGGTCTCGGGATGCATGTTGTACCACCAAGTTAAGGCCAAGTCATAGAAGCCCAGTGGGCCATTACCTCTATTGGAGGTTTCGCAAGGGAAGTGTGAAAACATCTCGATAGATTATGTGGATAGACTAGAAAGGGAATACGGGTATATGGGTAGACTCACGGAGAGTGCTCATTTCAGTCCGGTGAAGAGCGAGAGGACTGCATCATGATTAGCAACGGTTTACCCTTAAGAAGTTGGCCAGTTTTGAAATAGCCCATAGGAAGCCATGGGTAGGCAAATCGAATCTAGGTATGGCCTATCACTCAGAGGCGGATGGTTCATTTCGATTAAGCATGAGTTATGGAAAATCACGTTTATAAGGGCAATTGGCAACGTGGATTGGTATTTTCAAGAAAAGTTCTGCTGCATGGAATACTTTATAGTAAGTAGACGAGATCAAGGATTCACTAGTGAATTTTGGAGAGCTTGCACGAATCATGAGGATTATAATTATGTTTAAGCCAAGTATATAGAAGGAAGAATAAGTGGAAAAGAAAGACGAGAGGCGATAATGAAATGACTTCCAACTCGAATTTGGGAAATAGGAGTTAGGAAGCCAAGGAATCATGAAGTAAAAAGACAGTCAAAGCACAGTGGAGTTAAGCTCAAGGAAACGTGACTAAGAAGAGTGAAGACTAGATACGCACATCATATCTCTTTTTAAGAGTGCATCTTTGACCCTTGTTTTCCTGTGGAGCTTGCTTGCAAGTTATCTTTTGTATATATATCCTCTCGGTCCCATTCTCGATCTTATTTCTGTTGTAAACTCCATAAGGGGGTTAAGACTCATCGGTTAATACTACATGTCAAAGCTTGAGAGGATTTCTTGTAATCCAAAAAGGAGTTTATCTAGTTTATCGTGTTTATCTTGTGATGAGAACCTTAGGTAGAAACCCTTTGGATGAAACATGTGTTTGAAACATGTTATGTTTGATGGTTGCAAGTGGTTGCAAGTGTTTGCAAGTGGTTGCTCGTGGATGCATTATACACAATTAGGCACTAGATCGGCTCACACACTCCTCATATTGCATGTGCATGAGTGTTTATGCTTATTCTTGGATGAAATTCGTATGCTATCACATGGATGTTGCATATGGATGTATGATTGAGCACGCATGTAGATATTATACATTATGTTAGGAATTTGCATACATATGGATTCATTTCACTGACATAGATATGCATTAAGGAGGTTTACTGTATCAGTAACCGCCTGATTTACATACATATGCATTAAGGAGGTTTACTGTATCAGTAACCGCCTGATTTTTGCATTAGGTAAGTACATATACACACACTTTTGCATATGTTCATCCAGCATTTAGAATCTTGTAAGGACAATGATTGCTCGTGGATGATGCGTTGAGTAGATGGATGATTGGATGGTAGGATACGTTCTTCCTAACTTGAAGATTTCGGGGACGAAATCTTTTAAGGAGGGGAGAATGTAACAACCCGTATTTTCAATAACCTGTAATAATGTAAGTTGAGGCAGAATTTAATTCTAAAATCTGAATCAAGGGAAACGGGCTATGCCATTGCGTTCGTCTCGGAAAAATACGCGAAATAGAGTCCGAGTTTTCGAAAATCGGAGTCCGTATGACCCAGTTAAGGCCCATGGAAGTTTTCAGAAATTAAAACAGATTTAAATTTAAATTAAAAACAAGGATTTGGGCCAGCTGGGCCAAGGCGGGAAAAATCCCGCCAGGACCCGCATGTCGACAGGCCTGTCGACAGGGTCCCTAGGCATGTCGACTGCCCTGTCGACAGCCCTGTCGACAGGGGGTGCCCAGGCAGTCTAGCCTGGTGCACCATTTCTGATTTGGGCTTGATTGGGTGGCTTGGTTCTAGAGAGTTCCGTGATCTGACGGGCCAAAACTATCCTAGGGTTAATCCTAGGGCTAAAAACACTCTAATCTTCTATAAATAAGCTCCTAATCCTACCCTAAACCCTCATTATTCACTCTAGCAACCAAACTATGCCAAAATCCAAACTCTCATGGCCTCCACCCTCTTCATACAATTCCTAATTTAATTCCTAAGTGATTTTCCATGCATACAAGCATATTTAGGCTTGTATGATCCTCCTTAGCTTGCATTAAAGGCTTGTTTTTCTATTGCCATCATAAAGGAGGAGTCTTGATCAAGTTTGCTTGCATTTGGGGGCTTTAATTAGTTGCATAAGGGGTTCATTACATTTGCTATAGTTATTTGAGTCCGCATAAGCATTGTAAGCCCTCTTACCTTCATTTTAGAAACTCTAAAGTTAATGTGTGATGAAAGTTGGGGTATATGCATGTTTGATGAGTTATGCATGTTTATGCAAGTTTGCCAAGTCATGATTTGTATGTTTATTGAGTTATGCATGTTTATGCAAGTTTAATAAGCCTTGATTTGCAAGTTTAACAAGTTATGCATGTTTATGCAAGATTAATAAGCCTTGATTTGCAAGTTTAACAAGTTATGCATGTTTATGCAAGATTAATAAGCCTTGATTTGCAAGTTTAACAAGTTATGCATGTTTATGCAAGATTAATAAGCCTTGATTTGCAAGTTTAACAAGTTATGCATGTTTATGCAAGTTTACTAAGCCTTGATTTGCAAGTTTAACAAGTTATGCATGTTTATACGTGTTTGCTAAGCCATGATTTACAAGTTAATTGAGTTATGCATGTTTATGCATGTTTGCTAAGTCATGATTTACAAGTTAATTGAGTTATGCATGTTTATGCATGTTTGCTAAGTCATGATTTACAAGTTAATTGAGTTATGCATGTTTATGCAAGTTTACTAAGCCATGGTTTGCAAGTTTATTTAGTTATGCATGCTTATGCAAGTTTAAAAATGACAAGTTGTGCATATTTTACAAGTTATGCATGTTCATGGTAATATGCAAGTTCACTATGCTAAGTTATGCAAGTTTAACCATGTTATGCATGTTTATGGTAATATGCAAGTTCACTATGCTAAGTTGTACAAGTCTAACATATTATGCATGGTTGTTGTGCAAGTTTATCATGTATGTTGTGCCAAGTTCCCTCTTCCTATCCTTTATGTGTAATTACGAATATATAAGCGATAGAATGACGTTGGGGGGTTTGGGTAAACTTAAAATACATGAAAATACAAGATTGGGAATTTACCTATTAAGTTAGGTCTACCCCTTGGGAATTTACCTATTAAGTTAGGTCTACCCAAGTAATTGTTGACTTGTAATTATGTTTTGAAATAAAGTGGACATGACACTTAGAAAACATAAGTGTGGCCAACTCGAGGTTGGGTTGAGTTTGTAGCGTAATTCTACCCGGAACCGACCGGCTTAACTAGTGGCTACAAATAATAAGACCCAATGTGAGAAGTTGGTCATGGGGTGCCAAGACCCGAGGTTAGACCAAGTTGTGGTGTAAAGCTACCCGGACCCGCCCGGCCTAACTAGTAACCACAACAAGGTCTAATGTGAGAGGTTAAGGTGCATTAAATTAATTAATGCCTCATGATTAGGGTTAAGTCAGGATCCACTAATACTTAACCAATTTGGGGATTCGAGGGATTAGAATGTGGCTAAGTTGTGAACCGTTGGTTGCACTTAACTAGTTTAATCCATTTGGAAGTTCAAGGGATTAGAATGGGGTTAAGCCACACTTAACCAGTTTAATCCAGGATTAGTGAAGGGTTAAATCGCACTTAACCCTCTTAGAAACCCTAGCAACGTGGTCTGTTCCAGCAGTAATCCCAGTTTGGTATCATTCACAACCCTAGAGGCTAGGCTAGGGCGGGGCACGATTACTGGACTGATGTAAGCGACCAAAGGGCGATGGCCGAGTGGTACAGCGGTGCGGGTCCGGCGGGCTACGGACGTGCACGTAGTCCGGTGTTGGACAAACTCGAGGCACGGGTACCAGTAGGTTAGGGCTGTGCATTATTGCTTAAGTGTCCGGGGTTGACACCCGAGGGCTTGATACACCCAAAGGGGGACCCAACACAGACTAACTACAACCATATGTGGGCCATATGGACACCAACACTTGACGTGTTAGGTTTATAGGGAGCCGATCGACTAGACCGTGGCTGGACCTTTTATTAAGGTCACTTCATGTTATTGGGCCAAAGTTTGGGCTAAGGGATCAATACCTGTTATGTTGGTTTGCTAGTACACCGTGGTGCAAAAACTTAACCTTGCTTTATGCGATGACACCTCTATCTATCGTGTAGTTGATTTATTCATGCCAGTATGTTGTTATCTATGATCACCTCAGTTTCCATCATGATGTTAACTTTATTAGTTTATAGACTGATCGTAGCAGGGCTTACTCAGTCTTTTTGACTGACCTGTTTTCTTTCGCCTCTTTTCTTCCGTTTCCCCCCCCCCAGGTTCTCAGGGAGGGAATACTGGAGCCTAGCTTGGATTTTAGCCGCTTCCTTGGATAGCTCAAGTATGCTTTGGACTTGAGCCGCTATGGTTTATCACTCTTATTTGGGGATAGTACTTATGTATTTTCAGTTTATCAGATGATGTATTTATCTAGACTTGTAATTTTGGGAAAGTGACATTTTGATGTACCAGACTTGTGTTTTGAAATGGTTTATAAATCTTCCGCTGTTTTATTTACTTACTCTGTTTATTTACATATATACATATGTCATGTCCTGCCTTGCTATATCATTATGCATGTTTACCAATAATGCCCCTCCAAAGCTAGTGCATTCCTTTGCGAGTGACCCCAGTGGAGGTGGGGTGTTAAACAAATCATTTCTTATGATTTTACACAAATTATTACTATTTTTAATAATTTTATCAAGGCCCGTACAGTCGATTTCCATCAATGGCCATCGAACTGCACTTACAGCGACCTTTTTCAAATTTGATTTGGACATAATTCCAAATCCAACCGTTAGATTTCTAATTTATCACATTCGTTAGAAAGCTCTTTTCGATACGAACCCAACGGTTCCGGTTGTAGGAGAATCCGACGGTCGGATCTCCCGTAATGTCCGTTTGAAACAAATGGTCGAAATTCGCGAATTGCCGCGGCGCGGCGCGTTCTATTCAGGCCATTATATTATATATATAATATATATATTATATATATCATCGATTTCTATTTAAAACGAATTATATAAATAGTTTTGAATTCGTTTCAAAAACATTTTCAACTTCCATTTCAATTCAAATCAAGATTGAATTCTGCTTTATAAATTCGTTTTAAAATCCATTTCTATTCAATTCAAATTTCAATTCAATTCATTTCGAAATCGTTTTCAATTCAATTTGAATTCATTTTCAATTCAATTCATTTTGAAATCGTTTTCAATTCAATTCATTTCGAAATCGTTTTCAATTCAATTTGAATTCATTTTCAATTCAATTCATTTCGAAATCGTTTTCAATTCAATTTGAATTCATTTTCAATTCAATTCATTTCGAAATCGTTTTCAATTCAATTTGAATTCATTTTCAATTCAATTCATTTCGAAATCGTTTTCAATTCAATTTGAATTCATTTTCAATTCAATTCATTTCGAAATCGTTTTCAATTCAATTCATTTCGAAATCGTTGATTTCGAAATCACTTTTCAATATTCATTTTAAAATGAATAAAATCGATATAAATATCGTTCACGTCAAAATGGCGTCAATCTAATCAACACGGCTTCATAAATTTCTATTTTCAAATTTTCTTTATTTTTCAAATTGGAATGAGGCCCAATCAATTACCATATAAAATTAATTATATGGATTTCCATACAACACATGTATATAATAGCAACGATAAATAATCAACCATCAACCAAAGTGCACTACACCGTATAAGCATCAAATATAGATATCAAATGCTTATAACAGCCTGTCAATCAACCGATCGACATATTCAATCAATCGGGATGAGTGAACTTCAAATTTCATCCCAACACCCGTGTGGGGTTTCAAACAATCAAACACATATTTTATTTGTGCTGTTGGGCGATGTGTAAAATTTATCGACCCAATCAATGTCCTTCAAATAGGTGTACATAAACAAACCGTCTGGTTTATAAATGAATATTTTATTTTATTCACTTCACGTTAAAAATTATATTTTTAACGACAAAACATTTTATTTCAACATATGAATTTCTATTCAATTCATTCTTTAAATAAAATGATATTTTTATTTTTCTAACATATTTTAGAAAATTTCGGCGGCATAACGGCACGATACTAGAAATGGGACGAGGCCTAGCCTTATACCCGGTCTAGTGAAGGCCCACGCCATTCACACATCAATCAAATCACCAAACAACCAAATTCTAATCAAATCATATAACTAATCTATGCAACCAAACAAACAAGTCCATGGTCTGTGGACGATTGTGTCGGGTGCTACTAAGCACCGTCTGCATCCTAGTATATATATATAACTAGAAAATTTAAATTGAAAGGTGAGAAGTTCTCACCGATAGCTATCCTAGCTCCACGGCACTTCTAATGCAGGAAATCTTCGCCAACTCGCCTTTTTGTCGCTTTCGCCCGTATTCTCTACATATGTAAAAATCCAATTTTTACTTCGCTATTCAATATATAAAAATCATATTTTATTTCGAAGTTCAACATATAAAAACTATATATTTCTTTCGAAGTTCAATATATAAAAATCATATTTTTAATTCGAAGTTCAACATATAAAAATCATATTTTTAATTCGAAGTTCTATATATAAAAAACATATTTAAAATCATAACTTTTAAATCACTCTATATATATTTTAAAACTGCATTTACATATGTTAAAATAAATTAAAAAAACTGCATTTCTATATCTTAAAATAAATTAAAAAAACTGCATTTCTATATCTTAAAATAAATTAAAAAAACTGCATTTCTATATCTTAAAATAAATTATAAAAAACTGCATTTCTATATGTTAAAATAAATTATTTAAAACTGCATTTCTATATGTTAAAATAAATTATTTAAAATTGCATTTCTATATGTTAAAATAAATTATTTAAAACTGCATTTCTATATGTTAAAATAAATTATTTAAAACTGCATTTCTATATGTTAAAATAAATTATTTAAAACTGCATTTCTATATGTTAAAATAAATTATTTAAAACTGCATTTCTATATGTTAAAATAAATTATTTAAAACTGCATTTCTATATGTTAAAATAAATTATTTAAAACTGCATTTCTATATGTTAAAATAAATTATTTAAAACTGCATTTCTATATGTTAAAATAAATTATTTAAAACTGCATTTTAATATGTTAAAATAAATTATTTAAAACTGCATTTCTATATGTTAAAATAAATTATTTAAAACTGCATTTTAATATGTTAAAATAAATTATTTAAAACTATAGAAATGCAGTTTTAAATAATTTATTTTAACATATTAAAATGCAGTTTTAAATAATTTATTTTAACATATAGAAATGCAGTTTTAAATAATTTATTTTAACATATAGAAATGCAGTTTTAAATAATTTATTTTAACATATAGAAATGCAGTTTTAAATAATTTATTTTAACATATAGAAATGCAGTTTTAAATAATTTATTTTAACATATAGAAATGCAGTTTTAAATAATTTATTTTAACATATAGAAATGCAGTTTTAAATAATTTATTTTAACATATAGAAATGCAGTTTTAAATAATTTATTTTAACATATAGAAATGCAGTTTTAAATAATTTATTTTAACATATAGAAATGCAGTTTTTTATAATTTATTTTAACATATAGAAATGCAGTTTTTTTAATTTATTTTAAGATATAGAAATGCAGTTTTTTTAATTTATTTTAAGATATAGAAATGCAGTTTTTTTAATTTATTTTAAGATATAGAAATGCAGTTTTTTTAATTTATTTTAACATATGTAAATGCAGTTTTAAAATATATATAGAGTGATTTAAAAGTTATGATTTTAAATATGTTTTTTATATATAGAACTTCGAATTAAAAATATGATTTTTATATGTTGAACTTCGAATTAAAAATATGATTTTTATATATTGAACTTCGAAAGAAAAATATAGTTTTTATATGTTGAACTTCGAAATAAAATATGATTTTTATATATTGAATAGCGAAGTAAAAATTGGATTTTTACATATGTAGAGAATACGGGCGAAAGCGACAAAAAGGCGAGTTGGCGAAGATTTCCTGCATTAGAAGTGTCGTGGAGCTAGGATAGCTATCGGTGAGAACTTCTCACCTTTCAATTTAAATTTTCTAGTTATATATATATACTAGGATGCAGACGGTGCTTAGTAGCACCCGACACAATCGTCCACAGACCATGGACTTGTTTGTTTGGTTGCATAGATTAGTTATATGATTTGATTAGAATTTGGTTGTTTGGTGATTTGATTGATGTGTGAATGGCGTGGGCCTTCACTAGACCGGGGATAAGGCTAGGCCTCGTCCCGTTTCTAGTATCGTGCCGTTATGCCGCCGAAATTTTCTAAAATATGTTAGAAAAATAAAAATATCATTTTATTTAAAGAATGAATTGAATAGAAATTCATATGTTGAAATAAAATGTTTTGTCGTTAAAAATATAATTTTTAACGTGAAGTGAATAAAATAAAATATTCATTTATAAACCAGACGGTTTGTTTATGTACACCTATTTGAAGGACATTGATTGGGTCGATAAATTTTACACATCGCCCAACAGCACAAATAAAATATGTGTTTGATTGTTTGAAACCCCACACGGGTGTTGGGATGAAATTTGAAGTTCACTCATCCCGATTGATTGAATATGTCGATCGGTTGATTGACAGGCTGTTATAAGCATTTGATATCTATATTTGATGCTTATACGGTGTAGTGCACTTTGGTTGATGGTTGATTATTTATCGTTGCTATTATATACATGTGTTGTATGGAAATCCATATAATTAATTTTATATGGTAATTGATTGGGCCTCATTCCAATTTGAAAAATAAAGAAAATTTGAAAATAGAAATTTATGAAGCCGTGTTGATTAGATTGACGCCATTTTGACGTGAACGATATTTATATCGATTTTATTCATTTTAAAATGAATATTGAAAAGTGATTTCGAAATCAACGATTTCGAAATGAATTGAATTGAAAACGATTTCGAAATGAATTGAATTGAAAATGAATTCAAATTGAATTGAAAACGATTTCGAAATGAATTGAATTGAAAATGAATTCAAATTGAATTGAAAACGATTTCAAAATGAATTGAATTGAAAATGAATTCAAATTGAATTGAAAACGATTTCGAAATGAATTGAATTGAAAATGAATTCAAATTGAATTGAAAACGATTTCGAAATGAATTGAATTGAAAACGATTTCAAAATGAATTGAATTGAAAATGAATTCAAATTGAATTGAAAACGATTTCGAAATGAATTGAATTGAAATTTGAATTGAATAGAAATTGTAACAACCCGTAAAATGCGAGCCAGTTTGAAATTTTTATTTTGGCAATTTTAACGAATTTTGATTATTTAAAATGAATTATTTTAAATAATATCGACGAGAAAATTTATTTTGAATAGAATTCGACGTATATATTATATACGTCGTCGTTAGAATATAAATATTTATATATAATTATAAATAGAATTGAAAATGGCGCGGTAGTTCGATAATTCGATTTCAAACTTCAATTGAATGTACCGGGTGCAAAACAATCCGGATTTTAGTGAAACCAAAAATAATAGGATCTAATTGAAAATATCTTTCCAACGAATCCGAATAATCAAGTTTTCATAGCGGGAATCAAAAGTTTTGTCCAGTTGAAAATTCTGAATAGTCGCTATGGAATTCAGGCCCTTAAAAATGGACATTTTGCAAATGACCTCGGATTTTGACGAAACCAGTTTTGTTAGGTCCGTGATGTCGAATTATTGCTAGATTCCAAATTTCATAATTTTTCGAATCAATATGTGAGCGTGGCAAAGGAAAACGCGTTTGACCATTTCAGTTGATTTTAATCGACTGGAAATTGGCTATTTTTCTAACGGTCTCAGAATTCGACGAAACTAGTTTTGTTAGGACCGTATCGTCAATACGAAACTAGAAAATATTTTTCTGGAATTTTTCAAGTTAGTATGTGACCCCGGTAATTTGAAATGTACGTTTAAAATTCAATATAGTGATTAAATGAAAATTCAAAAGGAAACTGATTGTAACGATCGAATCAGCTTACGATACATATCCCATTGTGTTCAGAATGGGGGTGAAACGCTATGGACGACAGGCGGTGGGCCTCGTTTCGAGGTCATATGTAAAAGTCAACCGTTTTGCAAAATTAAATAATTAAATAATAATAAAAATAAAATTTTTAATTCTCCCCCCCTTTATCTTCGTTTTGGCCCCCCCCGTTCACGTTTATTTCAGATCAGAAAAAAAAAAAAAAAAAAAAAAGAGAAGAAAGAAAAGAAAAGACGGACGGAGGAACCCCGAGCGCCACCGCCTCCAGACATCGCCGCCGCTTCCCCTCAGGTGACCACCGACCCCTCCGTTTCTTCTCCCCCCCTCCGCTTCTTCTCCTTCCCCTATCGCTCCTCCTCCCACAGACCATCGAACAACCCCCGCGACCCCCCCTAACCCTAAGCATCGCCGCCGCCTCGACGAAGACCCCCCCCCAGACTTCGACCTCGTCATTCGAGCCCCTATGCCACCGCGAGATGACCTCTTCTCCTTCCACCGCAAGATGGAGCGCCCCCACCGTAAGTTTTAAATTTATTTATTTTACTTTTATTTTATATAAACTGAATTGATTTTTAAAAAAAAGTATAAATCTGATTTCGTTTTTTTAAGTATAAAACTGGTTTTTATTTTATTTTTAAAACTGATTTTTATTTTTATTTTTAAAAACTGATTTTTACTTTATTTTGTAAAGTGATAAAAATATAGTTTTTATATTTTTAAAGAATTAAAAATATAGTCTTTACTATATAGGAATATTAAAAATATGATTTTTATATTTTTAAAGTATTAAAAATATAATCTTTATAGGATGGAGAATATAAAGATATCATCTTTGTGTATGTAACGAAATAAAAATCTGACTTTTATTTTATATACGTTGAGATAAAGTGGTGATTTTTATGAGGAGAAAACTTCATATTTTTATAAAGGCGAAATCTTTATTTTTAAAAATATGATTTTTATATGTTGAACTTCGAATTAAAAATATGATTTTTATATGTTGAACTTCGAATTAAAAATATGATTTTTATATATTGAACTTCGATAGAAAAATAGAATTTTTATATATTGAACTTCGATAGAAAAATAGAATTTTTATATATTGAACTTCGATAGAAAAATAGAATTTTTATATATTGAACTTCGATAGAAAAATGGAATTTTTATATATTGAATAGCGAAATAAAAATTCGATTTTTATATATTGAATAGCAAAGTAAAAATTCGATTTTTATATATTGAATAGCAAAGTAAAAATTCGATTTTTATATATTGAATAGCAAAGTAAAAATTCGATTTTTATATATTGAATAGCGAAGTAAAAATGTGATTTTTACGTATGTAGTGAAAGCAGCAACGAAGGTGACAAAAAGGCGAAACGACGAAGACTTCTGCAAAAGAAGAGCCGTGGAGCTAGGATAGCTATATGTGAGAATTTCTCACCTTTCAATTTCATTTTCTATTTTATATATATACTAGGATGCAGACGGTGCTTAGTAGCACCCGACACAATCGTCCACAGACCATGGACTTGTTTGTTTGGTTGCATAGCTTAGGTATATGATTTGACATGAATTTGGTTGTTTGGTGAATTTGATTGATGTGTGAATGGCGTGGGCCTTCACTAGACCGGGGATAAGGCTAGGCCTTGTCCCGTTTCTAGTATCGTGCCGTTATGCCGCCGAAATTTTCTAAAATATGTTAGAAAATAAAAATATCATTTTATTGTGTAAATGAATTGAACAAAATAATTTTTAACGTGAATGTGAATAAATAAATATTCATTTACAAACCGGACGGTTTGTTTATGTACACCTATTTGAAGGACATTGATTGGGTCGATAAATTTTACACATCGCCCAACAGCACAAATAAAATATGTGTTTGATTGTTTGAAACCCCACACGGGTGTTGGGATGAAATTTGAAGTTCACTCATCCTGATTGATTAAATATGTCGATCGATTGATTGACAGGCTGTTATAAGCGTTGAATATCTATATTTGATGCTTATACAGTGTAGTGCACTTTGGTTGATGGTTGATTATTTTCAATGCTATTATATACATGTGTTGTATGAAAATCCATATAATTAATTTTATATGGTAATTGATTGGGCCTCATTCCAGTTTTGAAAAAGAAATATTTGAAAAGAAATATTTGAAAAAGAAATATTTGAAATAGAATATTTGAAAATAAAGGAATATATGAAGCCGTGTTGATTAGATTGACGCCATTTTGACGTGAACGATATTTATATCGATTTTAAAAGTGATTTCGAAATGAATTGAATTAAAAGTGATTTCGAAGTGAATTGAATTGAAAACGAATTCAAAGTGAATTGAATTGAAAGTGATTTCGAAATGAATTGAATTGAAAACGAATTCAAATTGAACTGAAAGTGGATTGAAATGAATTCAAATTGAATTGAAATTTGAATTGAATAGAAATGAACTTTGAAACGAATTTATAAAGAAGAATTCAATTTTGCTTTGAATTGAAATGGAAGTGGAAATAGATTTTGAAACGAATTTTAAAACTATTTATATAATTCGTTTTGAATAGAAAATCGACGAAGTATATATTATATATATTATATATATAATATAATGGCCTGAATAGAACGCGCCGCGCCGCGGCAGTTCGCGAATTTCGACCATTGATTTCAAATGGACGTTACGGGAGATCCGACCGTCGGATTCTCCTAAAACCGGAACCGTTGGGTTCGTATCGAAAAGAGCTTTCTAGCGAATGTTAGAAATTTGAAATCTAACGGTTGGATTTGGAATTATGTCCAAATCAAATTTGAAAAAGGTCGCTGTAAGTGCAGTTCGATGGCCATTGATGGAAATCGACTGTACAGGCCTTGATAAAATTATTAAAAATAGTAATAATTTGTGTAAAATCATAAGAAATGATTTGTGAAGATTTGGGATGAAAAACTCCATATTTGAAAAGATAAAAATAGATTTTTATCGAAATGAACTAGTTTTGAACTAGGAGTATAATTCTATCTATTTTTAAGTAAATAAATTGAATTTGAAAAAGGGTTTTAAAAATAACCAAAATTTCCAATGATTGCATTGGAGTGGATTTGAATCGAAATTGTCTTCGGAATATTTCGATGTTGGAATTCGTGATTATACAGGTGTTGTTATGGAAATTTGAAAGATATATATATATATATATCGTTATTTCCAATGCGATATTTGTTAGTCGTAGAATTTGATATTGAATATAAGCCGGTATATTTTCTATTCAGAGCCTTGTATTGAATATCAAATGTGATTTGGGTTTGTCGTGAATGGTGTCTTCACTAACACTGTTCTTGAACCCAGTTGTGAAAAGATTAAATCTTTTTATTTGGATTTAATGAAGTGTACCAATTAAATGATATTTAATTGAAATTGAATTGGTATTGATTTTTGGGTTTATCGTGAACAGTGTTTTAAATAACACTTGTTCTTTAACCCGATAATTAATGGAATGTGATTTTGGGTTTATCGTGAACTGTGTTTTAAAAGACACTGATTCTTTAACCCAGTTAACGATTAAAACTAAGTGGAGTTTTAATGAATCTTTAAATAGATTGAAAAGATCGAGAATGGAGTATCACCAGTTTTACTCCAGGCGATAGTTAAATCTTTAATTAGATTTGAACGTGAAATGGTAATTGAATTACCGATAACACTGTGGTGTTAGATATGAAGTACTACCAGTTTTACTTCATGGGATGAATAGGTTGGGATTGGGAAATAAAATAAATGATTACTTCGGTGTGGTTCGCTAATCCCGACTAGTTTGAATTGATATTCAAAGGTGATTAAAGAATAAATTTAAAGAATTTATCTTGGATAATTTATGGGAATATTTGGATAAAAGAATATTCTGAATTGGAATGAGGCGTATGTTGTGTTTGTGTAACATTTTTATAATATATACGCGAGTTATTCAGAAAGACCGGGTTTAACCCATTCTGAATAACTGATTCGACGTGGTGTCGAAGATGAAGACGGTGGTCGAAGACCGGAAGTCTTCACGTCGTTTGGGTGATAACTGATGATCTTGATTGGGCTGTACACCCAAGAAGATGGAAACAGTTGGTGATCGTCCAGACGTACTTGGAGATCGATGGATATGCGGGGTACTAGGTGCCTCCGGTTTCGTTCAGACCCAGAACGGACTTGTAAATGGACTGTGTGTCTGACATTGGATTTTAGTCCGTGTGATTGATCTCTATTAAATATATATCTGTTTGGCGGCGGAGAATTTATTCTCTTGCTTAACGCCCTTCTCTGAGACGCACGAGCTCAGGGGTTATATATTGATGGATATCAAACGCATGGAGTGGATTGCCTGTGTGGCATGCCTAAGTGGCAATTGATCGAGGCTTCTGTTGAAAAGCAAAGTCTCGTGGTGATGATCAAAGCACAGCCTGTGTGGCACAGCTTTGTGTAACGTGAATTCGCGAGTTTCGCACCCCGGTTGTGAACCAGAAACGGGAGAGGACGTCAGAGAGGGCATGCGTTTCTTCCTAGCTAGGGTGGTGTCAGTGACCTACCGCCCTGACATTTATATACTTTTCACCTGTGTGGTTGTTGCTGTTGCGAGGCGCCTCGGTTTGATCGGACGATCCGGGTCCGATGGAGTCATTCGTTGGCTCATTTACGCCCCAAAGGGCGGGGAAACGCATGTTCAGGCATTTTAATCCACATCGGTGGACCGGCCCTGAGGATCCAAGGGTCACTCGAGCTCTGATCCTGAGACTCGGGCTAGGCAGTCTCGAATCGGTTGAGGACTATCTTTTGCCTCGGTTCATAGACGGAAATCCAATTTCCAAATACGTGACATTTGCGGTTTTATTTGTAGAGCCTAGTATGGCGACATAGTGGGATGGGGCACTCATGCCGCCTATGATTGATACTTATGATTTGAAGTGTTTTATACACTATGCACTTATAATAGTATCAAATGATTTGTTTTAAACGTATCAAGCATTCTTTGGCTGTTATAAGGGAAAACCCTATCCTCGGCTGCGTTGCATTGTGTGATGGGACCTGGGTCTTATAACAGCTTCATTTTTCTTTATTTAGCATTGCGCTGTTTGTTTTATGCACTGGTATTCTTGGGAGGAAACCCGTTCCGTGTTATACGGCGTGGTCCCTTGATTTACCTAACTTTGAAAATAAAGATAATAACTGTTTTAGTTCTCACACCAGTCACATGACTGACCTGGAGTTTATTGTTTTAACCTAAACTCTGGGTGCCCCTATTTTGACACGGGCAGCTAGTAGTTTTGGTTTTGCAGATTTATATTCACAGGATCCTGGTTTACAGCTGGAACGATATCCGGAAAGCTTTGTATCCGTATATCTCATTCTAGTTGTGTATTGTATTATTTTTCCGCTGCTATATAACTTATTGTTAATCTCTGATATTTCTGTGTAATATTCTTTTATACTCTGTATATTCTTGTAATCTGATGCATTGTTGTAATATACAGTGAAATGTTCTTCTGTATGCGTTCTGTTGTGGCTTGTTCTCGAACTATCCGACGCTTTCCTTTACGGGGAAGTTACGGGTTGTTTCATTTGGTATCAGAGCTTTGGTTTACAAAGCTAGAGAACAAGGCACATTAGAACCATACGAAAGAATTCATCAGATGTTGGATTAGTAACATCCAATTAGAAAGACTCGTTAGAGATAGGATCAGTAGTATCCTAGAACGAGTGTGAATAGTATATTTTTCAAATGAAAACAATTTTTGTTCTGAAAATTTAAATCAATTATTCGTATTTGATTATCTATTTATATTGAGTTGGACAGTCCAGTATATATAGATTTTGCGTATACGTCTGATCCGCGTGTATTCGAAATTTTAATATACTGGATAGATATAGAGTCACATTCTAGACACCCGGGGATAATTCTGATGATGTGGCCACATCATCAGTATTTATATTCGTGTTTCGAAGGTGTGATATCTATATATTTCCATTAGACTGGTGTGAGAACCAAATCTTATATAGCTAGAACACTTTGTTGTGAATTGGCATCAAAAACATGATTTTTGTATATGTATCAAAATTATGAATTTGAAACGTTAAATTCACTAATTGATTGATGTTTGTGTTGTTTGTTTATTTGTTTGCTAATTTTGAACCATTATGCCTAATAGCATCAAATATTGAGTTATATTGAAAATTGGTTGCATTTGCTTGCATATACATATATATCATTGAACAGGTCATAGCAAGGAGGCTAGAGCCAGAGAATAAAATTTGTTTGCCCGACAAATAGGTACATGTTTATTACATAATTTCCTGTTTTGTTTGGGTGATGATGATTTTGTGAGCCTATTGGCTAGCCGCTTGGCTTTTTCTTTTTCTTTTTGAGATCTGAAGGACCGGGGAAGCTATTTGAAATTCCCCGATGCTCCCATTGCAGGGGAGGTTATGGCGAATTTTTTTCAAAAATTTAGGGAGTTAGCCAAATTTTTGAAAATTTGAAAATTCTCAGAAACTAAAGAGTTGGAGAATGGAAGCCAGATCGAGCGTAGAGTTGAATGATCAAACCACTTTCGACTTTGTTCCTTTTCGGGGACGAAAAGTTTTAAGTGGGGGAGATTGTAACAACCCGTAAAATGCGAGCCAGTTTGAAATTTTTATTTTGGCAATTTTAACGAATTTTGATTATTTAAAATGAATTATTTTAAATAATATCGACGAGAAAATTTATTTTGAATAGAATTCGACGTATATATTATATACGTCGTCGTTAGAATATAAATATTTATATATAATTATAAATAGAATTGAAAATGGCGCGGTAGTTCGATAATTCGATTTCAAACTTCAATTGAATGTACCGGGTGCAAAACAATCCGGATTTTAGTGAAACCAAAAATAATAGGATCTAATTGAAAATATCTTTCCAACGAATCCGAATAATCAAGTTTTCATAGCGGGAATCAAAAGTTTTGTCCAGTTGAAAATTCTGAATAGTCGCTATGGAATTCAGGCCCTTAAAAATGGACATTTTGCAAATGACCTCGGATTTTGACGAAACCAGTTTTGTTAGGTCCGTGATGTCGAATTATTGCTAGATTCCAAATTTCATAATTTTTCGAATCAATATGTGAGCGTGGCAAAGGAAAACGCGTTTGACCATTTCAGTTGATTTTAATCGACTGGAAATTGGCTATTTTTCTAACGGTCTCAGAATTCGACGAAACTAGTTTTGTTAGGACCGTATCGTCAATACGAAACTAGAAAATATTTTTCTGGAATTTTTCAAGTTAGTATGTGACCCCGGTAATTTGAAATGTACGTTTAAAATTCAATATAGTGATTAAATGAAAATTCAAAAGGAAACTGATTGTAACGATCGAATCAGCTTACGATACATATCCCATTGTGTTCAGAATGGGGGTGAAACGCTATGGACGACAGGCGGTGGGCCTCGTTTCGAGGTCATATGTAAAAGTCAACCGTTTTGCAAAATTAAATAATTAAATAATAATAAAAATAAAATTTTTAATTCTCCCCCCCCTTTATCTTCGTTTTGGCCCCCCCCGTTCACGTTTATTTCAGATCAGAAAAAAAAAAAAAAAAAAAAAAGAGAAGAAAGAAAAGAAAAGACGGACGGAGGAACCCCGAGCGCCACCGCCTCCAGACATCGCCGCCGCTTCCCCTCAGGTGACCACCGACCCCTCCGTTTCTTCTCCCCCCCTCCGCTTCTTCTCCTTCCCCTATCGCTCCTCCTCCCACAGACCATCGAACAACCCCCGCGACCCCCCCTAACCCTAAGCATCGCCGCCGCCTCGACGAAGACCCCCCCCCAGACTTCGACCTCGTCATTCGAGCCCCTATGCCACCGCGAGATGACCTCTTCTCCTTCCACCGCAAGATGGAGCGCCCCCACCGTAAGTTTTAAATTTATTTATTTTACTTTTATTTTATATAAACTGAATTGATTTTTAAAAAAAAGTATAAATCTGATTTCGTTTTTTTAAGTATAAAACTGGTTTTTATTTTATTTTTAAAACTGATTTTTATTTTTATTTTTAAAAACTGATTTTTACTTTATTTTGTAAAGTGATAAAAATATAGTTTTTATATTTTTAAAGAATTAAAAATATAGTCTTTACTATATAGGAATATTAAAAATATGATTTTTATATTTTTAAAGTATTAAAAATATAATCTTTATAGGATGGAGAATATAAAGATATCATCTTTGTGTATGTAACGAAATAAAAATCTGACTTTTATTTTATATACGTTGAGATAAAGTGGTGATTTTTATGAGGAGAAAACTTCATATTTTTATAAAGGCGAAATCTTTATTTTTAAAAATATGATTTTTATATGTTGAACTTCGAATTAAAAATATGATTTTTATATGTTGAACTTCGAATTAAAAATATGATTTTTATATATTGAACTTCGATAGAAAAATAGAATTTTTATATATTGAACTTCGATAGAAAAATAGAATTTTTATATATTGAACTTCGATAGAAAAATAGAATTTTTATATATTGAACTTCGATAGAAAAATGGAATTTTTATATATTGAATAGCGAAATAAAAATTCGATTTTTATATATTGAATAGCAAAGTAAAAATTCGATTTTTATATATTGAATAGCAAAGTAAAAATTCGATTTTTATATATTGAATAGCAAAGTAAAAATTCGATTTTTATATATTGAATAGCGAAGTAAAAATGTGATTTTTACTTATGTAGTGAAAGCAGCAACGAAGGTGACAAAAAGGCGAAACGACGAAGACTTCTGCAAAAGAAGAGCCGTGGAGCTAGGATAGCTATATGTGAGAATTTCTCACCTTTCAATTTCATTTTCTATTTTATATATATACTAGGATGCAGACGGTGCTTAGTAGCACCCGACACAATCGTCCACAGACCATGGACTTGTTTGTTTGGTTGCATAGCTTAGGTATATGATTTGACATGAATTTGGTTGTTTGGTGAATTTGATTGATGTGTGAATGGCGTGGGCCTTCACTAGACCGGGGATAAGGCTAGGCCTTGTCCCGTTTCTAGTATCGTGCCGTTATGCCGCCGAAATTTTCTAAAATATGTTAGAAAATAAAAATATCATTTTATTGTGTAAATGAATTGAACAGAATAATTTTTAACGTGAATGTGAATAAATAAATATTCATTTACAAACCGGACGGTTTGTTTATGTACACCTATTTGAAGGACATTGATTGGGTCGATAAATTTTACACATCGCCCAACAGCACAAATAAAATATGTGTTTGATTGTTTGAAACCCCACACGGGTGTTGGGATGAAATTTGAAGTTCACTCATCCTGATTGATTAAATATGTCGATCGATTGATTGACAGGCTGTTATAAGCGTTGAATATCTATATTTGATGCTTATACAGTGTAGTGCACTTTGGTTGATGGTTGATTATTTTCAATGCTATTATATACATGTGTTGTATGAAAATCCATATAATTAATTTTATATGGTAATTGATTGGGCCTCATTCCAGTTTTGAAAAAGAAATATTTGAAAAGAAATATTTGAAAAAGAAATATTTGAAATAGAATATTTGAAAATAAAGGAATATATGAAGCCGTGTTGATTAGATTGACGCCATTTTGACGTGAACGATATTTATATCGATTTTAAAAGTGATTTCGAAATGAATTGAATTAAAAGTGATTTCGAAGTGAATTGAATTGAAAACGAATTTAAAGTGAATTGAATTGAAAGTGATTTCGAAATGAATTGAATTGAAAACGAATTCAAATTGAACTGAAAGTGGATTGAAATGAATTCAAATTGAATTGAAATTTGAATTGAATAGAAATGAACTTTGAAACGAATTTATAAAGAAGAATTCAATTTTGCTTTGAATTGAAATGGAAGTGGAAATAGATTTTGAAACGAATTTTAAAACTATTTATATAATTCATTTTGAATAGAAAATCGACGAAGTATATATTATATATATTATATATATAATATAATGGCCTGAATAGAACGCGCCGCGCCGCGGCAGTTCGCGAATTTCGACCATTGATTTCAAATGGACGTTACGGGAGATCCGACCGTCGGATTCTCCTAAAACCGGAACCGTTGGGTTCGTATCGAAAAGAGCTTTCTAGCGAATGTTAGAAATTTGAAATCTAACGGTTGGATTTGGAATTATGTCCAAATCAAATTTGAAAAAGGTCGCTGTAAGTGCAGTTCGATGGCCATTGATGGAAATCGACTGTACAGGCCTTGATAAAATTATTAAAAATAGTAATAATTTGTGTAAAATCATAAGAAATGATTTGTGAAGATTTGGGATGAAAAACTCCATATTTGAAAAGATAAAAATAGATTTTTATCGAAATGAACTAGTTTTGAACTAGGAGTATAATTCTATCTATTTTTAAGTAAATAAATTGAATTTGAAAAAGGGTTTTAAAAATAACCAAAATTTCCAATGATTGCATTGGAGTGGATTTGAATCGAAATTGTCTTCGGAATATTTCGATGTTGGAATTCGTGATTATACAGGTGTTGTTATGGAAATTTGAAAGATATATATATATATATATATCGTTATTTCCAATGCGATATTTGTTAGTCGTAGAATTTGATATTGAATATAAGCCGGTATATTTTCTATTCAGAGCCTTGTATTGAATATCAAATGTGATTTGGGTTTGTCGTGAATGGTGTCTTCACTAACACTGTTCTTGAACCCAGTTGTGAAAAGATTAAATCTTTTTATTTGGATTTAATGAAGTGTACCAATTAAATGATATTTAATTGAAATTGAATTGGTATTGATTTTTGGGTTTATCGTGAACAGTGTTTTAAATAACACTTGTTCTTTAACCCGATAATCAATGGAATGTGATTTTGGGTTTATCGTGAACTGTGTTTTAAAAGACACTGATTCTTTAACCCAGTTAACAATTAAAACTAAGTGGAGTTTTAATGAATCTTTAAATAGATTGAAAAGATCGAGAATGGAGTATCACCAGTTTTACTCCAGGCGATAGTTAAATCTTTAATTAGATTTGAACGTGAAATGGTAATTGAATTACCGATAACACTGTGGTGTTAGATATGAAGTACTACCAGTTTTACTTCATGGGATGAATAGGTTGGGATTGGGAAATAAAATAAATGATTACTTCGGTGTGGTTCGCTAATCCCGACTAGTTTGAATTGATATTCAAAGGTGATTAAAGAATAAATTTAAAGAATTTATCTTGGATAATTTATGGGAATATTTGGATAAAAGAATATTCTGAATTGGAATGAGGCGTATGTTGTGTTTGTGTAACATTTTTATAATATATACGCGAGTTATTCAGAAAGACCGGGTTTAACCCATTCTGAATAACTGATTCGACGTGGTGTCGAAGATGAAGACGGTGGTCGAAGACCGGAAGTCTTCACGTCGTTTGGGTGATAACTGATGATCTTGATTGGGCTGTACACCCAAGAAGATGGAAACAGTTGGTGATCGTCCAGACGTACTTGGAGATCGATGGATATGCGGGGTACTAGGTGCCTCCGGTTTCGTTCAGACCCAGAACGGACTTGTAAATGGACTGTGTGTCTGACATTGGATTTTAGTCCGTGTGATTGATCTCTATTAAATATATATCTGTTTGGCGGCGGAGAATTTATTCTCTTGCTTAACGCCCTTCTCTGAGACGCACGAGCTCAGGGGTTATATATTGATGGATATCAAACGCATGGAGTGGATTGCCTGTGTGGCATGCCTAAGTGGCAATTGATCGAGGCTTCTGTTGAAAAGCAAAGTCTCGTGGTGATGATCAAAGCACAGCCTGTGTGGCACAGCTTTGTGTAACGTGAATTCGCGAGTTTCGCACCCCGGTTGTGAACCAGAAACGGGAGAGGACGTCAGGGAGGGCATGCGTTTCTTCCTAGCTAGGGTGGTGTCAGTGACCTACCAGCCCTGACATTTATATACTTTTCACCTGTGTGGTTGTTGCTGTTGCGAGGCGCCTCGGTTTGATCGGACGATCCGGGTCCGATGGAGTCATTCGTTGGCTCATTTACGCCCCAAAGGGCGGGGAAACGCATGTTCAGGCATTTTAATCCACATCGGTGGACCGGCCCTGAGGATCCAAGGGTCACTCGAGCTCTGATCCTGAGACTCGGGCTAGGCAGTCTCGAATCGGTTGAGGACTATCTTTTGCCTCGGTTCATAGACGGAAATCCAATTTCCAAATACGTGACATTTGCGGTTTTATTTGTAGAGCCTAGTATGGCGACATAGTGGGATGGGGCACTCATGCCGCCTATGATTGATACTTATGATTTGAAGTGTTTTATACACTATGCACTTATAATAGTATCAAATGATTTGTTTTAAACGTATCAAGCATTCTTTGGCTGTTATAAGGGAAAACCCTATCCTCGGCTGCGTTGCATTGTGTGATGGGACCTGGGTCTTATAACAGCTTCATTTTTCTTTATTTAGCATTGCGCTGTTTGTTTTATGCACTGGTATTCTTGGGAGGAAACCCGTTCCGTGTTATACGGCGTGGTCCCTTGATTTACCTAACTTTGAAAATAAAGATAATAACTGTTTTAGTTCTCACACCAGTCACATGACTGACCTGGAGTTTATTGTTTTAACCTAAACTCTGGGTGCCCCTATTTTGACACGGGCAGCTAGTAGTTTTGGTTTTGCAGATTTATATTCACAGGATCCTGGTTTACAGCTGGAACGATATCCGGAAAGCTTTGTATCCGTATATCTCATTCTAGTTGTGTATTGTATTATTTTTCCGCTGCTATATAACTTATTGTTAATCTCTGATATTTCTGTGTAATATTCTTTTATACTCTGTATATTCTTGTAATCTGATGCATTGTTGTAATATACAGTGAAATGTTCTTCTGTATGCGTTCTGTTGTGGCTTGTTCTCGAACTATCCGACGCTTTCCTTTACGGGGAAGTTACGGGTTGTTTCAGAAATGGATTTTAAAACGAATTTATAAAGCAGAATTCAATCTTGATTTGAATTGAAATGGAAGTTGAAAATGTTTTTGAAACGAATTCAAAACTATTTATATAATTCGTTTTAAATAGAAATCGATGATATATATAATATATATATTATATATATAATATAATGGCCTGAATAGAACGCGCCGCGCCGCGGCAATTCGCGAATTTCGACCATTTGTTTCAAACGGACATTACGGGAGATCCGACCGTCGGATTCTCCTAAAACCGGAACCGTTGGGTTCGTATCGAAAAGAGCTTTCTAACGAATGTGATAAATTAGAAATCTAACAGTTGGATTTGGAATTATGTCCAAATCAAATTTGAAAAAGGTCGCTGTAAGTGCAGTTCGATGGCCATTGATGGAAATCGACTGTACGGGCCTTGATAAAATTATTAAAAATAGTAATAATTTGTGTAAAATCATAAGAAATGATTTGTGAAGATTTGGGATGAAAAACTTCATGTTTGAAAAGATAAAAATAGATTTTTATCGAAATGAACTAGTTTTGAACTAGGAATATAATTCTATTTATTTGTAAGTAAATAAATTGAATTTGAAAAAGGGTTTTAAAAATAACCAGAATTTCCAATGATTGCATTGGAGTGGATTTGAATCGAAATTGTCTTTGGAGTATTTCGATGTTGGGATTCGTGATTATACAGGTGTTGTTATGGAAATTTGAAAGATATATATTTATATCGTTATTTTCAATACGACATTTGTTAGTCGTAGAATTTGATATTGAATATAAGCCGATATATTTTCTATTCAGAGCCTTGTATTGAATATCGAATGTGATTTGGGTTTGTCGTGAATGGTGTCTTCATTAACACTGTTCTTGAACCCAGTTGAGAAAAGATTAAATCTTTTTTATTTAGATTTAATGAAGTGTACCAATTAAATAATATTTAATTGGAATTGAAGTGATATTGATTTTTGGGTTTATCGTGAACAGTGTTTTAAATAACACTCGTTCTTTAACCCGATAATTAATGAATGTGATTTTGGGTTTATCGTGAACCGTGTTTTGAATGGCACTGATTCTTTAACCCAGTTAACGATTAAAACTAAGTGGAGTTTTAATGAATCTTTAAATAGATTGAAAAGATCGAGAATGGAGTATCACCAGTTTTGCTCCAGGCGATGGTTAAATCTTTAATTAGATTTGAACGTGAAATGGTAATTGAATTTACCGATAACACTGTGGTGTTAGATATGAAGTATTACCAGTTTTACTTCATGGGATGAATAGGTTGGGATTGGGAAAATAAAATAAATGATTACTTCGGTGTGGTTCGAAAATCCCGACTAGTTGGAATTGATATTCAAAGGAGATTAAAGAATAAATTTAAAGAATTTATCTTGGATAAAATTAATGGGAACTTTTCCCAAAGTATAAGAATATTTGAATAAAAGAATATTCTGAATTGGAATGAGGCGTATGTTGTGTTTGTGTAACACTTTTATAATATATACGCGAGTTATTCAGAAAGACCGGGTTTATCCCATTCTGAATAACTGATTCGACGTGGTGTCGAAGACGAAGACGATGGTCGAAGACCGGAAGTCTTCACGTCGTTTGGGTGCTTACTGATGATCTTGATTGGGCTGTACACCCAAGAAGATGGAAACAGTTAGTGATCGTCCAGACGTACTTGGAGATCGATGGATATGCGAGGTACTAGGTGCCTCCGGTTTCGTTCAGACCCAGAACGGACTTGTAAATGGACTGTGTGTCTGACATTGGATTTTAGTCTGTGTGATTGATTTCTATTAAATATATATCTGTTTGGCGGCGGAGAATTTATTCTCTTGCTTAACGCCCTTCTCTGAGACGTACGAGCTCAGGGGTTATATACTGATGGATATCAAACACATAGAGTGAATTGCCTGTGTGGCATGCCTAAGTGGCAATAGATCGAGGCTTCTGTTGAAAAGCAAAGTCTTGTGGTGATGATCAAAGCACAGCCTGTGTGGCACAGCTTTGTGTAACGTGAATTCGCGAGTTTCACACCCGGTATGAACCAAAAACGGGAGACGGACCTCAGGGAGGACTTGCGTTTCTTTCTAGTTAGAAGTGGCGTCAGTGGTTTTACACGCCCTGACGAGTTTGACTTATGTGGTTGTTGCTGTTGCGAGGCGCCTCGGTTATATCGGTTTCGGCCGATGCATTCTGGTTGGCAGACGGACCAGACTTACACCCCATAGGGTGGGGAAACGTAGTGTTCAGGGTTTAAGTTTAATCCACATCGGTGGACCGACCCTGTCGCTCCAAGGTCACTCGAGCTCTGACCTGTGGCTCGGGCTAGAGAGTCACGAATCGGTGGAGGACTATCATTTGCCTCGGTTCATAGACGGAAATCCAATTTCCAAATACGTGACATTTGCGGTTTTATTTGTAGAACCTAGTATGGTGACATAGTGGGATGGGGCGCTCATGCCGCCTATGATTGATATTTATGATTTGAAGTTGTTTTATACACTATGCACTGATAATAGTATCAAATAATGTGTTTTAAACGTATCAAGCATGCTTTGGCTGTTATAAGGTAAAAACCCTATCCTCCGGCTTGCGTTGTATTGTGTGATAGGACCTGGGTCTTATAACAGCTTCATTTTTCTTTATTTAGCATTGCGCTGTTTGTTTTATGCACTGGTATTCTTGGGAGGAAACCCGTTCCGTGTTATACGGCGTGGTCCCTTGATTTACCAAACTTAAAAAAATAAAGATTAACTGTTTTAGTTCTCACACCAGTCCCATGACTGACCTGGAGTTTATTGTTTTAACCTAAACTCTGGGTGCCCCTATTTTGACACGGGCAGCTAGTAGTTTTGGTTTTGCAGATTTATATTCACAGGATTCTGGTTTACAGCTGGAATGATATCCGGAAAGCTTTGTATCCGTATATCTCTTCTAGTTGTGTATTTTATTATTTTCCGCTGCTATGTATTTAAATGTAATTTAAAATCTCTGATATTTCTGTGTAATATTCTTTTTTACTCTGTATATTCTTGTAATCTGATGCATTGTTGTAATATACAGTGAAATGTTCTTCTGTATGCGTTCTGTTTTGTCGTGTTCTCAAAACAATTCGTTCTTTCTCTTCTCTTCGGAGACCGGGGAAGTTCGGGTCGTTTCATTTGGTATCAGAGCTTTGGTTTACAAAGCAGAGAACAAGACACATTAGAACCATAAGAAAGAATTCATCGGATATTGGATTAGTAATATCCAATGAGGATGACTCGTTAGAGATGGGATCAGTAGTATCCTAGAACGAGTGTGAAGAGTATATTTTTAAAGTGAAAACAAATTTTGTTTTGAAAATTTAAATCAACTATTCGTATTTGCTAATTTGTTTATATTGATTTTGGACAGTCCAGTATATATAGACTTTGCGTATACGTCTGATCCACGTGTATTTGAAGTTTTAATATATTGGATAGATATAGAGTCACACTCTAGTCGCCCGGAGACGATTCTGATGATAGTCTAGACATCATCAGAATTGGTATTCGAGTTTCGAAGGTGTGATTTTCTATATATTTCCATTAGACTGGTGTGAGAACCAAAATTAGATAGGGCTAATTGTTGTGATTTGGCATCAAAAATCTGATTTTTGTATATGTATCAAAATTATGAATTTGAAACTCTAATTCACAAATTGACTGATGTTTGTGTTGGTTGTTTATTTGTTTGATAATTTTAACCATTATGCCTAATTTGATCAAATATTGAATTGTATTGAAAATTGGTTGCATTTGCTTGCATATACATATATATCATTGAACAGGTCATAGCAAGGAGGCTAAAGCAGAGAATAAAATTTGTTTGCCCGACAAATAGGTACATGTTTACTACATAATTTCCTGTTTTGTTTGGGTGATGATGATTTTGTGAGCCTATTGGCTAGCCGCTTGGCTTTTTCTTTTTCTTTTTGAGATCTGAAGGACCGGGGAAGCTATTTGAAATTCCCCGATGCTCCCGGTGCAGGGGAGGTTATGGCGAAATTTTTCGAAAATTTAGGGTGTTAGCCAAATTTTTGAAATTTTGAAAATTCTCAGAAACTGAAAAGTTGGAGAATGGAAGTCAGATCGAATGTAGAGCAGAATAATCAAACCACTTTCGACTTTGTTCCTTTTCGGGGACGAAAAGTTTTAAGTGGGGGAGATGGGGGGCCAGAGTATATGGGAGGAGAAAGAGGGAATATATATATATATATATATTTTATATTATTTAATTATTTAATTTCTAAAAAAGGTACTTTTACATACGACCTCGAAACGAGGCCCACCGCCTATCGTCCATAGCATTTTACCCCCATTCCGAACACAATGGGATATGCATCGTAGGTTGATTTGATCGTTTCGATTAGTTTCCGTTGAATTTACATTTAAATCACTATATTGAATTTTAAACGTACATTTCAAATTATTGGGGTCACATACTAACTAGAAAAATTCCAGAAAAATATTTTCTAGCTTCGTATTGACGATATGGTCCTAACAAAACTAGTTTCGTCGAATTCTGAGACCGTATGAAAAATGGCCAATTTCCAGTCGATTAAAATCAACTGAAACTGGTCAAACGCGTTTTCCTTTGCCACGCTCACATATTGATTCGAAAAATTATGAAATTTGGAATCTAGCAATAACTTAACATCACGGACCCAACAAAACTGGTTTCGTCGAAATCCGAGGTCGTTTGCAAAATTGCTATTTTTAAGGGCCTTATATATATAAAAATATATATAAATTCCACAGCGACTATTTCTAATTTTAAACTGGACATATCTTATCATTTCTAAGATGAAATCTCAGTTTGTTAACTTCGTTACAAAGATATAGTTATACAGATTCAAATATTTCTTGTTTCGTTCAATTCTGACTTATATTGAATTCTGTATATTCATTTGAAATTAGAAATCGAATTTTCGAACTACCGCGCCATTTTCAATTCTATTTATAATTATATATATAAATATTTATATTCTAACGACGACGTGTATAATATATACGTTCGAATTATATTCAAAATAAATTTCTCGTCGATATTATTTAAAATAATCTATTTTAAATAATCAAAATTCGCTAAAATTGCCAAAATAAAAATTTTAAACTGGCTCAGATTTTCGGGTTGTTACAATGACAGAGATGGTACAGCTTTGGATACTGTTTTAGCAGTATTGTTAATAAGGTAAAGCTATATTTGAATATATTATACTTTATTTCCTTCCGCTGCTAGATGCTTTACGAATTCTGACATGTTTCTTTATCTTTGTCTTTTCTGCAGGATACCAGGGCACCCAACTCAGGTTTTGATAGATTGGGTTTTTGAAAAAAATCCAGTCTGTCGGAATCTGTGTTATTACAAGTCCAATGTTAATTGCTGATAAAGTTTACTCTTAAAGTTAAACAACCGAAATAATGAATTCCTTTTTTGACTAGATGACTTATCTAGTTTATAATTGTTGTAAACTTATTAAATTAATTAATATTTATTAAATATTAACTATGATTTGAGGAATAAACATTGTTATATATATATATATATAATAGTATAATTATATTGATTGATGTATGATACCAAAAAGCGATAAAATTAGATTTAATTGCATATTATTTTAGCTTGGACTTAAATTTGTTTAGAGATAATCGTTAGGGCTACGAATTTCGGTGTTGGCAAGTATTTTGTGTGACTAAAATATAGGTGATGGACTTAGAGATAGACCATTGAGATTAGGCGAGAATATATACAAATGTTTTCATAGTTTGTCTTTTATGCAACCGTGTATATATACGTATGTATGTATATATGTATGTGTGTGTATGAACTTCTAAAATCTATCTCTCTTTTTTACTACTTTTAGCCCCTATTATTGCCTCATTTGCTAGTTGAAACATATACCTAATTAACACCCAATATCACAAAGCAAGCCCAAGCTAAATCAAGATTATTTGATAGCGAAATGTGTTATTACCATTCATGGTAGATTTGATGATAGCAACCTTTGGTTCTAATGTATTTTATATTTACTCATGTACTAATTATTAACTAAATATATATTGTATATAGTGCAGGATATTAGACATTTACTGATAATTAAGATTGTATAGTATTGAGATAGAAGATCCAGATTGATGGTTCGAGATTCAGAGAATGAAGACTTGTGAGTATTAAAGAGTTTAAGAACTCAAGATGTTATCGAGTCTTAAAATTAAATGTTTAAACTCAAGACGCACTTACTAGATCTCTCTTCATCTATTTTAAAGATGTCTTTAAATTATTCTTATTTTCGAAATCTCTTTAAAATGTTTTCAAAAAATGTTAGTTTTCAAAATGACTTTTCAAAGTATTTCCAAAAAGGAATTCTAAGTTTTAATATTTTATTTTGAAATACTTTGACTTTAATATTTCAATTTCAAAAACATATACTTTGGTTGTTATATTTATAGTATACATATATTTTGGTTTTTACATCATATTATGAATATGCTTTAACTTTATATTATATAGATTTCAATTTATACTTTACGGTATACTTTAAATTTTGATTTAAACCTTGACAACTATGGTTTAATATTATAGTTTTGATATTTATATTTAGTTTGTTTATTATATATTGTTTTTAACATATATATGTTTAAACTCGTTAATTTTATTTTTGATATGTTTTCTTAAGATTTACTACGTTTAAGCTACGCATTTACTATGACCGAATAATTTCAAAAAGTTTCAAATTACTATATGCAATTTTATGTTTTCAAAACAATTTTGAACAAACTAGGTTTAAAAATACATTAGAGTATATCGATATCTATCATGTATGTCGACATAATGACCAGTATTTTCAAAATTCAAATTTGAATTGAATTGTCTATTTTCCATAACCAATCACAAATTGTATATCTCTTTACCCATATATATATATATGTGTGTGTGTGTATATATATACACACACACATGAAATCATAACTACTCCTCATTTTCTTCAATCCTTTCTCTCTTCTCTAATTTGTCAATGAATCTATACTAATATTTTGTCGATTTTCTAATCGAACAAGTCATTTCAACTCTAATTTGATTCTACATCAAACTCGCTAGATTCTGTGAAGATCAAAGTGCAAATCCGAATTATGAAGCAATTGTAATTAAGGCTGAATTATCCAAATCTGCATTTTTGTCAAAAAAAATCATACAATCTTATGGATGTGATTAGGTGGCCCAAAATCTAGCTGGGTTTGACTATCCCCAGTAAAAAGAAATTGGGAGTGACTTGTTTGTCCAGAAAACAAATTGGCTATACCCAAAGGACTGATATTTTGAAGTGTGTATTCTTGTAGCCTTGAAATCAAGCAGTATAATAGAACTGAAAGTGATTAAAGGTTGTACGAAATACGGGACTAGATGTACGGTAACTCCGAACCAGCATGAAATCCGATGTGCTCTTTCTTTTTTACTTTACTGCATTTGGTTTACTTACTTTTTGTTTCTTTGATTGATTCCATGATCCTTGTATCCTAACTCATAAGTATGACCTAGAAAATTTTATAAAATATTACAAATTTAAGAAAATATTGTTCATCCTCTCTAGTGTTAATATATCCTTAAGATTCTTAATCCGCACCATTTTAATCAGGTATTAACGCACTGGTTTCTGATATTTTCATAATCTGATTTTTGAATAAGTTTTAAATGGCTACCGATACTAGGTAATGTTAATACTATCATTGGTCCATCTGTAGGATGACATTCTACTACCAAGTCACCACTTTTTAGCGATAGTAATTACACTTATTAAGCATGTATGATGAAAATTTATTTACACTTTATAGGATTAGATATTTGAAATGTTACACAAGCTGAGTACACTAAACCCAAGACTAATTATGTATAGTAGACTACTGGTCAAAAAAATTACTCTAAGGCCATAAATATATTATTTTTTTCATCAGATAGAAGCGAGATTAAAAGAGTATTAGTCTTTAAGTCTGCATATAAAATTTGGAGAACTTTACAAGTTACACAGGAAGGCACCAGTAGATCAGTTAAATAGATTAAGATTTCCATGTTAACGAATAAGTTTCAATTATTTGAAATCAGTATGAATAAATAAAATTCTTATATGTATAGCATATTTCAAGATTTATTGCATTCTCTTACTAAATTAGGTAGTAAAAATTCTGAAGAATATCAAGTCAGGAAAATTTTAAATTCACTTGTTGTTTATTTAGGATCAAAAGACTAGCAATTAAGGGGCTAATGATATTAGCATTCTGAAAATTGAAGAGTTAATTGGTTGTTTAATTTCTCATGAAGTACAAATTCAAGGCAGGAGAGAAAGCAAAAAATTAAGGAAGAAGGCGATAACCTTCAATGCAATTACAGATGGATATGGCCTTGAAAGTGATGATGAAGAGATTACACCAATGACAAGATTTTTTAGAAAAATCCTAAAACAAAAAGCTTAAAAAATTCAAAATCATCAACAATAAAAGTCATGGAGATTGAAACGTCGGTCATAATGATATAAGATGCCACAACCACGATAAGGCAAGCTATGCAAGGAGTTTCTATCCACATCCAAAAAACACCCTACCTAAACACCGATTTGTTGGTGAATGCGGTTTAAGGATATTAAGGAAAACTAAACACTAGAAGGTGTGGTGAATAGTGCTTAATGGATTTTATAAATTTCTTGAAATATTTTTTGTGTTATATAGAATGTGATATAAATTACAGATATAAGATGATCATAGGATCAAACACAAATGTAGATAATAATAAATGAAAAGCAATAAAAAGGAAAGAATACACCGAAATTTTATATAGGTTCAGAGTTACCCTACATCCAGTCCCATACAACTGTAGGTTGATACAGATCTATTTTCAATACTAATCGAGATTACAATCCTCGAATTTAAGGCCACGAGTTACACCCCTCCTGTTTTTGGAGAACAGTGAGACTCAATTGATTTCTGGGCTACAATCACACCCAGTCTACATGAACGGGCTATGACCATACCTGGTCGATTTGAACAGGCTACAACTACATCTTTTTAGTATCAATTTTGGTATATAGACTTGATAGAACTTGGTCTTGCGAGCTATGATTACAGAAACCCTATAACTCTTAAGTAGTAGTTGATTTTTTGAGAGAGTGTGGTAGAGAATCAAATGAGAAAGATATTGATGTAATTCTCTTTGAAATTTGGCAGAGTATAAGTAAAGAATTTAAGAAATTAATAGTATTAATGGAGAACAGGTAAAGGAGGAAGAAGATAATGAAATTGGTTGAAAAAATTCATTTTTGGAAGCCTATTTATCGTCTCCTAATAGTAAAAACCTTTTAGAAAAGATTTGAAATCAAAAGACACAACTTTTAAATTTTTAAATTTTAAATCCAGCAGTCACCATGTCTACATGGAGGGTTACCCATGTCGACATGCCTTCACAAATTTTGAAAAATAAAAATTTCAAATTAAGGAATGTTTTGTTTATATAAATTCCAGTGCGTCTTGAGTTATAACAAACTATTTTCCTATATATTAAAATTGAGTATTTGAAATAAATATATATTAAAAAGCATATATGAAAATAATTTAAAAACATATATAATAATGATTTAAAAAAATATTTGAAACATACATACAATTATGAACATAAATATAAAAAATACTTCCAAAATTAGAATATAAATATAAGTATAGGAAAATTAAAACTTAAATGGTTAAATAAAACTTAACATAAGATTAGTAATAATCATATAAATAAAAAATATTTGAATTAGGAGTTAAACTATTTTAAGAAATAAAAAATATATTTTAAAATCAAGAGTTAAAATAAATTTAAAAACTAAGAAATATATATTTGAATTAATGAAGAAATTTTGAAATTAGTTTGAAAATAAGATAAGAATGTTAAAAATTGTGAGAAAGATTTAAATAAGGATTCAGTGCTATTTGATAGTTTTAACAAGAAATCTTGACTCTATCACATTTAGATCTTGAACTCTTGTTGCTCATGAGACTTCTATCTTGAACTATTCTTCTTTGTAATCTTGAATATCTAAATTGTACAACCTTTAATAATCAATACTTGTATATATTTTCTGTATATACACACACATAAATATTCTAGAGAATAGTGTTAGTATATACGTTATAACAATAATAGTTAAAACAAGGTTGTTGTCATCAAGGCCATCATTAACACCATCTAATTAATCCCTAACAATCTCCCCTTTTTGATGATGTCAACTTTGGTTTATTAAATATTCATACATGATGTCATGATTTCTTCGTTACTCCCTCTTACTCCATTATCTCCTTCTGAAACTACTAACTTCCCCTTACTCTAATACCCTATTTTATAATTATCCCCTTTGTCATCAACAAAAATCTATACATCCCTCATTACCCTACAATACTCCCCATAAAACTATTATCTAATATTATCCTAATACCAAATATCTTAGAATTAATCTAGACTAAATCAATATCAAGTAAATGAAAATTAAGACAATACTAAGTTAAAATCTAAGTAATCTAATACGCATATTATACAAATCATAAATTCAAGCCATATTATACAAGCAAGCATCCAATCAATTCAAACCAATTAAAATCTAGTTATTACAATCCATAAATTCAAATTTAGGTTTTTAATTTAGTCAAACCACACCAAAAACAAAATAAATTCATACATTTCTTGGAACTTCTACCCATCTGTCACAACCGAGAATGGATCAACCATTATAGCATCCCATTCTTCATTGTCTTTGGTGAGAGTCACTTTCGTATTGTTATTGCCTTCACCTTTGGTAAGAGAGGAAATCATTCAACGAATTGCATCGAAATGCCTCTCTTATTTATTTATCATCTGAATTTGACTTAATTCTAAGTGACGTTGATTGTGGAGGATGATAGATTGAATATTTTTGAATGAACCGAGTGTTTCTTCAAGATTTTTATTTAAGTTATGAATTGGAGAAGCCATGGATTTGATAAAATAAGAAGCTAATGAAAGATTATATGTCACGACCCGAAATCCCCCTTACGGGAAATCACGGATTGTGCTGAGAACAAGCCACATCGGGACGCAAATAGAAGAACATTTCATTGTTTAATACAACAATTCCATCACAATACAAGAATATACAAAGTATGAATAAATATTACCTAGAAAATATCAAAGATTTAAATTACATTTAAATGCATCGCAGCGGAAAAATAATACAATACACAACTGAAAATAGATACATGGATACAGAGCTTTCTGAATATCACTTCAGCTGCAAATCACGATCCTGTGAATATAAATCTGCAAAACCAAAACAACTAGCTGCCCGTGTCAACATAAGGGCACCCAGAGTTTAGGTTAAAACAATAAACTCCAGGTCAGTTGTAACAACCCGAATTTTAATAACATATTAAAATCATAAATCAAGGCAGAATTAAATTTTAAAATAAGAATCAAGGGAATTGGGTTGCGCCATTGCGTTCATCTCGAAATTCTGCTTGAAAACGAGTCCGAGTTTGCGAGAATCGGAGTCCGTATGAGAGAGATATGACCTTCTGAAGTTTCAGGATTTTCAGAATCGAAAACAGCTCGAATTCGAATTCAAATTTCGAATTCAAAACCCAGAAAAGGCTGGGCGGGAAATTTCCCGCCCAGTACCCAGGTCGACTGGGGAGTCGACTGGGCAATCGACCCCTCCTAGACCAGGTCGACTGGGCAGTCAACCTGGGTGTCGACCTGGTCCCCGAGCCCACTTTTGGGCCTGGGTGCATCCTGATGTTCCTAGTCTCGCTTTCTGTCCAGATTCGTCTGCCTAATCCTGTATAAACAGCCTCCTAGCCTCCTTCTCTTTGCACCATTCTTCTCTAACCTTATGCTGCTAAAATTCTGGATGGACATGACTTCTTCTTCCTCCTCTAAATCTAAATAATAAAATTAAATAAAACAAGAGGACTATTGCTTGAAGACTACGGCTAGGAATTGCATATTTGGGGATTTGCTACTACAATCTAATCAAGATCCAACGACTCAACAATTCGACGACTAGTTTCTAAATCTCAATTTCTTAGACCACGATCTGTAAGTTCTAGTTACTTTCCGATCTAAATATTTAATTATAATATGGCCATGGAATAAAATGTAATTGGATGCAAGCATGTTCATCGATTCAAGTCTATTTCTGTTTCCTTTTGAATCTTGAGTTTTGGGCTTTGCTATCTTCATTCTCATGTCAAGTTTATTCAGCCTGTTGTAAATCAGTTCATGTTGAGATTATTCTCAAGATCTATCTCTTATGCCTGTTTTCTCTCTGTACCTATTGTTATACCTATTATAACTTCCCCTATTTATTTTCTTTTGATGAACCTAGATCAATTTCGGATCTAGGCCTAAATCGCGATTCGCGTATGATTGAATATGGGGAAAATATTGGAATATTGCCTAATTGAACATATGTGTTGGGTGGAATTGATGGTATAACATAAAAATTGGATATTTGGGTATTACTACCATTAACATGAAATTGGATAGTTGGGTATCGTCATGGTAATTGCTAAATTTGGATTAGCATATACAATTTGACATGGGTCTTGGGTTATGTAAATTAGGCAAGAATTTGATATATGTCATAAAACATAATAAGGATTGATTGGACATAAACTTGGAAATTATGTAATTCAGCATAAGTTGAACATATGTAAATTGGCATAATTTGGAATGTGCGTTATGACATGCTTATTAAAATGTAAATTTGGTAGTTTGACATGAATCATGGAATATGTAATTTGACATATTAAATTTAGTATTGGTAAGTAAGCCTTGTTTTAGGCACATGCTATAAATTAGAATATTAAATCAGAATTGGGTTGGCTAAATTAAGTTAATTTGGCATAATAAGTATATTAGCATAATTTTGAATCTAGCCATAATTGTGCATAATTGACATGTACATTAGGCTTGGCAAAAATGGTATAATTATATCTGATTTATGGGAAAGGGGCCATAATAATAAATGCTGATAATGTACATTAAGAGGATAATTATGGGGTAAGTAAATTAGGAATAATTTACGTGTAAATAAAAGGCTATAAATTGGCATAACTTTATAGTGAATTTATGAATAGATTAATGACACATATACCTGAATGTTCTAGGGTGACAGAGAGGATAGTGTCTAGGCTTGGGTTTGGAAAATACAAGTTTCCTTCCCTCCCTGGCTATCCCTAACTGGTCCGACGGACGGGATGGTTACCTTAAAACCCTAATTTGAAAATTAGATGTGTGACAACTGTATGGACACGAGGTTGGACTCATTTATGGTATAAGACTGCCCGGACCCACCCGGCAAATCCAGCAACCATAAATGGTAGCCCAATGTGAGAGGTCCTACGGGGTTGCGGTAGTAATAAATTAAATAACACTTAAACAAAGAAAACATGTGGTGGGATATGGGGGTTAAGTGGGGGACATGTGGGTGACATGTGGGAACACGAATAGTAATACTTAACCAACATAACATGGTAATTAGACCAGTGGGAAGGGTTAAGTAAACTAAGAACGTTTAACCAATATGGTATGAATGGGTGGGTTAAGTAATATGATTAGGTTAATGACACTTAACCGTTATGACATGAATAGTTGGGTTAAGTAAATCTTAATTAATGCAGTAAGTTATAGGAAACAAAAGATAAGATGAGATAACTTACGTAATAAGGAAAGGTGTGCTTCATTGCAAATTAAGCAATATGTAAAGACAAGAATGAATTTACAATTGAAGGCGACATAAATTATATTATAAAAAGGAACAAAACATTGGTTAGGTTGGATAATCCTCTGAGTACCAATCTGATGTTGATTCCGGTCTTCGGGGTTGGTATTTAGGGAATTATTCTCTCTCTCCAGTGTGTTTGTAAGTTAAGGGGTACTTGGTTGCAAAAATTGAATAAGAACATTTTATTGTACCATAACGGGGGTTAACGTATGAATCATAGGAATAACATGTTGTGGGATTATTAATGGACATAATATAGTTCAAGTTAAGAATTGAACTAATAAGCAAAGTTGAAGGTTGGTATGAATGGAAATAACCAAGTTAAATGATAAGACTGATGAGGTAGCACAAGCGCATAGTTAATAGATAGACATAGGATCTAATGGCAGATAAAGCCAAGGCGCTTGGTTAAACCCAGACGTTGGGGGTAAAATGAATGACATGTAAAATATAACCTATAACCACTTAACCAAGATAAAGCATGTATTAAGACATGAGGATGAGGTAGGGGTTAAGTGAAGGACATGGGTAACATGTAAGACATAACTGGTGTATACTTAACCAAAATTTAAGCATGTAAGTGGACATAAATAAGAAGGGGTTAAGTAAGAATTACTAGAGGGGACCAAGCATAGGTGGGAAGCTTGTGTCGAGGAAAGGGGACCCTTTTCAGACCAGTAGCCCATTACGTATCTTTGTGAGCTCGACTCATGTCGAGGATGGGACACGCATACTGGATTTGATTGTAAGAGGTCAAAACGGGTTAAGCGGTGGCAACGCAAGTCCAACGGGGTCATGTGTGTGCGTGGGCCCGCGCTGGTAGATAAGACGTTGTTGCATCGTGTAGGTATAAGCCGTGCATCTCCATTGTATCGGGTTGCCACTTTAGGAAATGATACACCCCACTGTGGGGCCAGTACGGGTATCTACGAATTAGGGAGCCGATCGCATGGGGATTGGTGGGTACACCTAGTGGAGATAGAGGCAGGCGGCACCTATGTAGTCAGCTAGGGGTACATAAGACTAGTATTATGATTTCTAAGTAGTGGGTGGGATCACCTTATTATATAACACGAACTACTAGTTGGGACACTAGTAGGGGGTAAGGATCCTTGTTACATAGGACACTAGTTGAAGTACTAGTAGGAATACGAAACATTCCATGTAAGACACTTGTAAAGATGCTAGTTAGGTGGTGCAAAGCAAATAGATCTCATAGAAATATTTTAATGGCGAAGCAAAGGAATCTTGTTATGCTTGATAGGAATCCTACGGAATTATACTTAGTTTATCTTGAATGGGAACCTTGCGATGTTACTCGACAAAAATCACATCATGTTATCCTTAGTTATCTTACCTGTTGCTTATCTTGTCATCATGCTTATGTTTACTTTCAGTTTACTCATGCCATATTATCATTACCTGTTTTTATGTTGAAAGTCACTAGGACTTACTCAGTCTTTATGACTGACCCGTTTTGTTTCGCCTCTTTTTCTTCCCCCCCCCCCCCCCGAGGTTCGCAGGGTGGGAATACAGCTTAGTTCGGATCTTACCAAGCTCCAAGGCTCTTTCATGTATGGCTTGGATTTCTCTTGGTTATGGCTTGCTTTGCTTTATTGGGGAATACTACAGTTTGTTTTTATGCTTCTTTGTTTTTGAGCAAGACAGGCATTTTAACTATGTAATTGGGTATTGGAAGTTGATGGGCTTTTATTGTAAACATTTATATTTAATAAATGATTTTAAGTACTTCCACTTTACTTTCCGCTGTTTTATATATGTCTGTCTTGTAAAATTTCTGTTCCAGTACCCATAATGGTCCATTGAAGTTAAGGCATTCCCTTTGTGAGTGACCTTAATGGATGTGGGGTGTTACATCAGTCATGGAACTGGTGTGAGAACTAAAATAGTTATTCATCTTTATTTTAAAGTTAGGTAAATCAAGGGACCACGCCATATAACACGGAACAGGTTTCCTCCCAAGAATACCAGTGCATAAAACAACAATGCAATGCTAATATAAAGAATAATGAAGCTATTATAAGACCCAGGTCCCATCACACAATGCAACACAAGCCGGAGGATAGGGTTTTACATTATAATAGCCAAAGCATGCTTGATACGCTAAATTTCAACTTTTATCAATATAAGTGTATAGTGTCAAAATAATTTCAATCATAAGTATCAATCACAGACGGCATAAGTGCCCCATACCACTATATCGCCATATATAAGTATACAATCAAAACCGCAAAGTCACGTATTGGAAGTTGGATTTCCATCCGTGAACCAAGGCAAGGGATCGTCCTTATCGAATTCGAGACTCTCTAGCCCAAGCCTCAGGAACAGAATGCATCGTCCCTTGGAGCCACAGGGCCGGTCCACTCGATGTGGATTAAACAAAACCCTGAACACTACGTCTCCCCGCCCTATGGGGCGTAAATGAGCCAAACGACTCCATCGGCTCCATACAGTCAACGATATATCCGAGGCGCCTCGCAATAGCAACAACCACATAAGTCAAACTCGTCAGGGCGTGTAAAACCACTGACGCCACTTCTAGCTAGAAAGAGACGCACGTTCACCCTGGATCCTTCTCCCGTTTTTGGTTCACACCGGTGTGTGAGGCTTACGAATCAATGCTACACAAAGCTATGCCACACAGGCCATGCTTTGATCATCAACCACAAGATTCTACTTTTCAACAGAAGCCTTGATCAATTGCCACTTAGGCATGCCACACAGGCAATTCACACCATGCGACTGATGTCTAGCGATATACAACCTCTGATCCCGTACGTCTCAGAGAAGGGTGAAGTAAGCGTAACACCCCACCTCCACTAGGGTCACTCACAAAGGGAATGCACTGGCTTTGGTGGAGCATTATCTAGGTAAACATGCATAGAAATATTACAAGACAGAACATATAAAACAGTGGAAGAAGAACCAAATTTCATTGCTTTAAAATCTAGAAAGGTCTAAAGCCTTTTACATCAAAATGCTACAAAATCCATTACATCGAAATATGTCTTGCAATAGTAAAGAAGCATAAAATCATAGTTATAAATCATTCCCCAAGTAAAACAGCAAAGCAAGCAATAGCCAAGAGAAATCCAAGCAGTACATGAAAGACCCTTGGAGCTTGGTAAGATCCGAACTAAGCTGTATTCCCACCCTGCGAACCTGGAGGGGGGGAACGAAAGAAAAAGAGGCGAAACAAACTGTGTTAGTCATAAAGACTGAGTAAGTTCTAGTGGCTTTCAGCATAAAAACAGGTGAAGATAATATGGCATGAATAAACTGAAAGTAAACATAAGCATGATGACAAGGTAAGCTACAGTCACGATGAATCAAGTATAACAATGCAAGGTTTCTATTAAGTATAACATCGCAAGATTTCTAAGCTTCACCATTCCACTATTTTCTTTGATTTCCTATATTCTCTGCACCATCTGTACTAGTACCCCAACCCGTATCATCCTTTCCATGTATATGTACAGCCCCTTGCCATATATCGTACGAGTTTCATCACGTATTTCTATACTACTTCAACATAGTGCCACCATTCTTGATATCGTTTGGACCGCCACCCTTGTTCTGGCTAGGTTTCCTTATCATGAACTATCGCGTGTTCAACTAGGATTTATGCCACCTAGGACCACTAGGGATTATGCTACCTGCTGAACGTTTTCTAGATTCGATTAGGGTTTTTGCCACCTAGAACCACTAGGGATTATGCTACCTAACGAATTCCACGTAACGATCTATTAATCGATCGGCTCCCTACAAGTCCTAGCTCGTTCATGTGTCTGTGTCATACGGCCCAATCACGAAATGTAATCACCTGCGCTAGGTCCACCATAGGGTGTATCAAGCCCTAGGGTGCCAACCACCGACAAGAATCAAGCACGCACAGTGTAAACCTACCGGTGCCCAATGCCTACTTTTTCAACTCCGGACTACGTGCACGACCATAGTCCGCCTGAACCTACAATGGTGCACCAACTCAGCCGTCGTTCTGGTCGCTTACAATCAGCCCAGTAATCGTGCCCCACCCTACCTAGTTCCAAGATACCGTGATACATCTAGTGGGTTACTTCTGAAAAGGACCGCGTAACTAGGGTTTCCGTTCAGTAGGTTAAGTGTTGTCATTTAAATTAGAGACTTAACCCCATCAGTCTAGCACGTCAAGTTGGTTAAATATATTCAAGTGGTTCATGACTTAACCCTATCAACTCATCGTGTTAAATTGGTTAAGTATATTCAAGCGGTTCATGACTTAACCCTGTCAAATCATCGTGTCAAATTCGTTAAGTATATTCAAATAATTCATGGCTTAACCCGCCCACGTATCATGCTAAGTTGGTTAAGTATTATCTAAATGTTCAAGTTTACTTAACCCTGTCACGTGTCAAGTTATATCGATTGGGTGTTATCAACCTATTTAAGTTAGCCCAACCCATCCGCTAGTCATGTTATAACGGTTAAGTGTCATTAGCCTAGCCACATTACTTAACCCACCCATTCATATCATATTGGTTGAGCCTACATTTATAAGTTTTACATGTTCTTAACTCATACCGGTTAGGTCCATATTTACATGTCAAATTTCCATGTCATCCCACCTAACCCTCTAACCATACCCACGTCTTATTATGGTTAGTATTCCTTAATTCATTCATTATGATGAATGAATCATGACCTCTCACATTAGACCGTGCATTTTGTGGCCACTGGATTTGCCGGGCGGTTCCTGGCAGATTTATACCACAAACTGGGTCTAACATCGTGTCATAAATCGTTACGCCTACAATTTGGCCATCGACCTCTCACATTAGACTGACACATTGCGGCTACTGGATTTGTCGGGCGGTTCCGGGCAGATTTACACCACAAACTGAGTCTAACCTCTAGTCAAAGGTTCATTAATGGTCGTATTCAACCCAAAACCCCAATATCAGTTCATGTGTTTAACATATAGAAATGTTCATGTTCATGTTCAAGTCAATTATCCAATACACAGTCATTTTCATGTTTCAAATTCCCAACTTTACATATTAATAAACATATGCCCATGTTCCAAAATTACATGCCAATATATGTATATATATACACACACACAATCCTAGTCAGTTCACATACGCCCAATTCTTTCCTATTACATGTATGCCAGGTTTATGCCATTTTACGCATATCAAGTTCTAGCCAAGATTACATGTGTTAAGTTTTATACCCAATAAACCCAAATCATGATTCATGATGCAATTATCCCAAACTATAATCTTTTTATTACAATACACGTTAGTTGCCCAAGTTCATAATACATGTTTATGCCAATTATCAAGTTTACAATCGCTTTCATGTTCAATTTCTCAATTCTACATATGCCTAATTAACATAAGCCCAATCTTTTGATTTAAGCATACATAGTCCCAAACTCGTGATTTAATTTACATGCTAATTCATGTATGCCCACTTCATGCCAAATTATTTACATGTTATATATACCAAATCTCATGTTACATTACATAGATCCTGTTTGTGCCAAATTCCATGTATATAATATTTATGCAATTTTTTTCATAACAAGATTATACCAAAATTTACAGATCACGCCCAAACTTGCAAATACAATGATAATATCCAATTTCATGTTGCCAATTATTACATCATATTCATATAGGCAATAATCCCATAGTTCCCCCGTATACATATCGTACGCAAATCGCGATTTTAGGCCAAGGTCCGAAATTGACCAAGGTTTATGAAAGAAAATAAATTGGGGAAGATAGAAATTGAATAAAACGAGATCAGAGGAAAACATCATCATAGGCATAAATATTACAACTTGATGATAACGTCATTATGAATCAAGAAAACTGCTGAATAGATCATAAACTTGTCATGAGCATAAAGATAGACAAGCCCCAAAACACATTATTCAAGGAGCAACAGAAATAGATCAGAATCGATAAACATACTTAAGTCCAATTCCACTTTATTCCATGACCATATTATAATTAAATGTTTAAACCTAAAAACAACTAGAACTTACAGGGCATGTCTAATGAATTAAGAACTGAAATTGTCATAGAACGTTGTAGTAGTGTTGATTTATTGTTTGAACCATTGTTGAAGCTTTGTTCTTCAAATTGATTTGAGTTTGAATGCTTGTACTTTGATTTGGAGGCGGCGGCCATGGTTCAAGAGGGAGTTCAGCAGCATAATAGTGTAAGAATGATTTGATATGAATTAGGTTAGGTCTAAAGGGGTTTTTATAGGTGTAGCAACTAGTTTAGGGCCTTAGATTAACCCTAGAATCAATTCGGACCATCAAAACACATCTCAGGCTTCAAAAGTGAGTTCTAGGTCAAACCGGGCCGACTAAGGCGACCTGTAAGGGGGGAGGTCGATACTATGGTCGACCTGGGGGGTAGGTCGACCCTATGGTCGACCAGGGGTGGGTAGGTCGACCATATGGTCGACCCCCTGGTCTAGTGCTGCCTGAAAACTGCTGAAACTTGTACAGGCCATAACTTCTTCATCCGGACTCCGATTTTCGAAAACTCGGACTCTATTTCATGTAAAATTTTGAGACGAACGCAATGGCGTAACTCGTTTCCCCTAATTCTGATTTTAAATTTTAATTCTTCCTTGATTTCTTGTTTTAATATGTTATAAAAATACGGGTTGTTACATTCTTCCCTCCTTAAAGGATTTCATCCCCGAAATCTTCAAGTTTAGAAGAATGGGTCCTACCATACAATCATCCATCTACTCAATCATCAATCAAAGGAATTCATTGTCCTTAAGAGATTTCTAATGCGGCATGAACATATGCAGAAAGTGTGTGTATATGTTCCTTATCTAATGCAAATGATCAGGCCTGATTGATCTTCTTAATGCAAAATATGTTTAGTGCCATGAGTCCAACATGTATGCAAATAGTCCTAGTCACATAAACACTACATGTGTGCACAAACATCCATCCATATGCAACATCCACATGATAACATATCATGTTTCCATCCATGTACAAGTATAAACATTCATGCATATGCAATATGAGATGTGACTGAGCCGATCTAGTGCCTAATGCGTGTTCATGCATCCACGAGCAACAACTAGCAACCACTTGCAACCATCAACCATAACATGTCTCAAACACATATTTACATCCATTAGTTCCTACCTAAAGGTATAACCGAATGATAGAAGCAAGTAACGGAAAACTTTGTGCCCATTAGGCAATGTCAAAGCTGGAAATCTATGTCACATATATACTCAATAGGAGAAGAACTCCCTAAGCACCAGCCCATATCCTATAAAACCCAAAAAGTTTAGTCAACCCAACGAACACCCTCAAGCCCCAACATGTGTTACTAACAGACAAGTCATACACCCTATGGGGTTTGCAACAGAAATAAGACCGAGAATAGGACCGGGAGGATATACATAAAAGATAGCATGCAAGTAAGCTCTACAGGAAAAGAGGGATCAAGGATATACTCTTAAAAAGACATATGATGCACGTATCTAGTCTTCAATCTTCTAAGTCGCATTTCCTTGAGCTTAACTCCATTGTGCTTTGTCCATCTTTAGCTTCAAAATTTCTTAATTCTTGTTTCCAAAATATGAGTTGGAACTCATTTCACTGTTGTCTCTCGTCCCATTTTCCCTTATCCTCCTTCTAGTATACTCAGCTCAAACATAACTGCGTACTCATGGTTTCATGTAAACTCTCCAAAATTCACTAGTGAATCCTGGATCTCGTTTACTCACTATAGTGTATTTCACGCAGAAGAATTATCTCTTGCAAATAAACAGATGTCAACCTTGTTGCCAAGTGTACTTACTAAGGTGATTTTCTATGACTCATGCATAAGCGAAGTGAACCATCCGCCTTAGTGGCGAACACTACTCGAACGGATCAATAAATATATTAAGAGATTCTAGGTAACTAAGCATGGCAGAACCCTAAGGGTTACACTAGACTTCGAGGGCATTACCAAGGCAAGTCAAGAGTCTAACTACCCTCTTTTCATACTCAAGAATGGTATCATTTCTGGATAACCATTCCATCCTTAGAAACAACCCATAGCCCAAAAACATAAGCATTACTTATAAACTCAACACTTAGCATAGACATTCTCAAATCCAAACAAGTCATGAATAAACGAGCCAATTCCCTACCAGGATTTGAGGATAAAATGGGATCCTCTACTACGCTAGTACTAAGGTGCAGAGACTCAACTATCGAAGCAGAATTAAAAGGATGCGATGTACCAAAAACAGAGTTCCCACGGTATGATAGAAAAGAAAAGCTAAACTTTTAACAGAAACTTTACCACCTCTCTTAGGTATTCTAGTAGTGAGAGCATACAATTGCCCTCTCGACGATCTTGTACTTTGCCCTTGTCCTTGTCTTATATTACTTAATTACATGTCCCTTTTTACCATACTAAAGATATTCTCTCTTGTCATGGGTTTTTATTATTCTTCCAATTGGCCTCTTTCCTTTTACCTCTTTCTTCTTCGTGGATTAAGCCATATCAACAAGTTTCTCATCCTTAGACTTGTGTTCTTTACCCTCGTTCCTACTATCCTTGCATAGCTTGTTGACAAGTTTTCTCGAAAGTTACTTCCATCGCATGGAAACACTGCAAAGGTTGAAATAAGATTAATCGCAAGTAAAACTACTTCGGCTACAGATGGAAGTTGGACACTACTTTGCCCTCCGACATGTGTCGCATGCCTACAAACTATGGTGAAAAATAAAGAGAGAAGAGAATCAAGGAGAGAATCAAAAGATAGTGCATATGGCATTGGGGAATATGCCTGTCGTAAAACAAAACTTTTCTTGAAAAATGCTCATTTGTAAATGGTTTTGAAAATATTTTCAAGAGGTTTTAAAAACTTTTGCCCAGTCTGGTAACCTTCTGCTCCGATACCAAATGTAACACCCCGCCTCCGCTAGGGTCACTCACAAAGGGAATGCACTAGCTTTGGTGGAGCATTATCTAGGTAAACATACACAGAAATAATACAAGACAGAACATATAAAACAGCGGAAGAAGAACCAAATTTCATTGCTTTAAAATCTAGAAAGGTCTAAAGCCTTTTACATCAAAATGCTACTAAATCCATTACATCGAAATATGTCTTGCAATAGTAAAGAAGCATAAAATCATAGTTATAAATCATTCCCCAAGTAAAACAGCAAAGCAAGCCATAGCCTAGAGAAATCCAAGCAGTACATGAAAGAGCCTTGGAGCTTGGTAAGATCCGAACTAAGTTGTATTCCCACCCTACGAACCTGCGCGGGGGGGGGGGGGGGAAACGAAAGAAAAAGAGGCGAAACAAACTGGGTCAGTCATAAAGACTGAGTAAGTCCTAGTGGCTTTCAGCATAAAAACAGGTGAAGATAATATAGCATGAATAAACTAAAAGTAAACATAAGCATGATGACAAGGTAAGCTACAGGAATGATGAATCAAGTATAACATTGCAAGGTTTCTATTAAGTATAACATCGCAAGATTTCTAAGCTTCACCATTCCACTATTTTCTTTGATTTCCTATATTCTCTGCACCAACTATACTTGTACCCCAACCCGTATCATCCTTTCCATGTATATGTACAGCCCCTTGCCGTATATCGTACGGGTTTCATCACGTATTTCTATACTACTTCAACGTAGTGCCACCATTCTTGAAATCATTTGGACCACCACCCTTGTTCTGGCTAGGTTTCCTTATCATGAACTATCGCGTGTTCAACTAGGATTTATGCCACCTAGGACCACTAGGGATTATGCTACCTATTGAACGTTTACTAGATTCGATTAGGGTTTATGCCACCTAGGACCACTAGGGATTATGCTACCTAACGAATTCCACGTAACGATCTATTAATCGATCGGCTACCTGCAAGTCCTAGCTCGTTCATGTGCCTGTGTCATACGGCCCAATCACGAAATGTAGTCACCTGTGCTAGGTCCACCAAATGGTGTATCAAGCCCTAGGGTGCCAACCACCGACACGAATCAAGCACGCATAGTGTAAACCTACCGGTGCCCAATGCCTGATTTTTCAACTTCGGACTACGTGCACGACCATAGTCCGCCTGAACCTATAATGGCACACCAACTCAGCCGTCGTTCTGATCGCTTACAATCAGCCCAGTAATCGTGCCCCACCCTGCCTAGTTCCACGGTACCGTGATACATCTAGTGGGTTACTGCTGAAAAGGACCGCGTAACTAGGATTTCCATTCAGTAGGTTAAGTTTTGTCATTTAAATTCGAGACTTAACCCCATCAGTCTTGCATGTCATGTTAGTTAAGTATATTCAAGTGGTTCATGACTTAACCCTATCAAATCATCGTGTTAAATTGTTTAAGTATATTCAAGCGGTTCATGACTTAACCCTATCAAATCATCGTGTCAAATTGGTTAAGTATATTCAAATAATTCATGGCTTAACCCGCCCATGTATCATGCTAAGTTGGTTAAGTATTATCTATATGTTCAAGTTAACTTAACCCGGCCACATGTCAGGTTATATCGATTGGGTGTTATCAACCTATTCAAGTTAGCCCAACCCATCTGCTAGTCATGTTATAACGGTTAAGTGTCATTAGCCTAGCCACGTTACTTAACCCACCCATTCATATCATATTGGTTGAGCCTACATTTATAAGTTTTACATGTTCTTAACTCATACCGGTTAGGTCCACATTTACATGTCAAATTTCCATGTCATCCCATCTAACCCTCTAACCATACCCACGTCTTATTATGGTTAGTATTCCTTAATTCACTCATTATGACGAACGAATCATGACCTCTCACATTAGACCGTGCATTTTGTGGCCACTGGATTTGCCGGGCGGTTCCGGGCAGATTTATACCACAAACTGGGTCTAATCTCGGGTCATAAATCGTTACGCCTACAATTTGCCCTTTGACCTCTCACATTAGACTAACACTTTGTGGCTACTGGATTTGTCGGGCGGTTCCGGGCAGATTTACACCACAAACTAAGTCTATCCTCGGGTCAAAGGTTCATTAATGGTCGTATTCCACCCAAAACCCCAATATCAGTTCATGTGTTTAACATATAGAAATGTTCATGTTGGTGTTCAAGTCAATTATCCAATACACAGTCATTTTCATGTTTCAAATTCCAAACTTTACATATTAATAAACATATGCCCGAGTTCCAAAATTACATGCCAATATATATATATATATATATATATATATATATATATATATATACACACACCCAATCCTAGTCAGTTCACATACGCCCAATTCTTGCCTATTACATGTATGTCAGGTTTATTCCATTTTACCCATATCAAGTTCTAGCCAAGATTACATGTATTAAGTTTTATACCCAATAAACCCAAATCATGATTCATGATGCAGTTATCCCAAATTATAATCTTTTTATTACAATACATGTCAGTTGCCCAAGTTCATAATACATGTTTATGCCAATTATCAAGTTTACAATCGCTTTCATGTTCAATTTCTCAATTCTACATATGACTAATTAACATAAGCCCAATCTTTTGAATTATGCTTACATAGTCCCAAATTCATGATTTAATTTACATGTTATTTCATGTATGCCCACTTCATGCCAAATTATTTACATGTTATATATACCAAATCTCATGTTACATTACATAGTTCCTGTTTGTGCCAAATTCCATGTATATAATATTTATGCAATTTTTTCATAAAAATATTATACCAAAATTTACAGATCACGCCCAAACTTGCAAATACAATGATAATATCCAATTTCATGTTGCCAATTATTACATCATATTCATATAGGCAATAATCCCATAGTTCCCCCGTATACATGTCGTACGCAAATCGCGATTTTAGGCCAAGATCCGAAATTGACCAAGGTTCATGAAAGAAAATAAATTGGGGAAGATAGAAATTGAATAAAAATGAGATCAGAGGAAAACATCATCATATGCATAAATATTACAACTTGATGATAACGTCATTATGAATCAAGAAAACTGCGGAATAGATCATAAACTTGTCATGAGCATAAAGATAGACAAGCCCCAAAACACAAGATTCAAGGAGCAACAGAAATAGATCAGAATCGATAAACATACTTAAATCCAATTCCACTTTATTCCATGACCATATTATAATTAAATGTTTAAATCTAAAAACAACTAGAACTTACAGGGCATGGCTAACGAATTAAGAACTGAAATTGTCATAGAACGTTGTAGTAGTGTTGATTTATTGTTTGAACCATTGTTGAAGCTTTGTTCTTCGAATTGATTTGAGTTCGAATGCTTGTACTTTGATTTGGAGGCGGCAACCATGGTTCAGGAGGGTGTTCAGTAGCATAATAGTGAAAGAATGATTTGATATGAATTAGGTTAGGTCTAAGGGTGTTTTTATAGGTGTAGCAACTAGTTTAGGCCCTTAGATTAACCCTAGAATCAATCCGGACCATCAAAACACGTCTCAGGCTTCAAAAGTAAGTTCTGTGTCAAACCAGGCCAACCAGGTCGACCTGTAGGGGGGAAGTCGACACTATAGTTGACCTGGGGGGTAGGTCGGCCCTATGGTCGACCTGGGGTGGGTGGGTCGACCCTATGGTCGACCCCCTGGTCCAGTGCTGCCTGAAAACTGTTGAAACTTGTACAGGCCATAACTTCTTCATCCAAACTCCGATTTTCGAAAACTCGGACTCTATCTCATGTAAAATTTTGAGATGAACGCAATGGTGTAAACCGTTTCCCCTGATTCTGATTTTAAAATTTAATTCTGCCTTGATTTCTTGTTATAATATGTTATAAAAATATGGGTTGTTACATTCTCCCTTCCTTAAAGGATTTCATCCCCGAAATCTTCAAGTTAAGAAGAATGTGTCCTACCATCCAATCATCCATCTTCTCAATCATCAATCACAAACATTCATTGTCCTTAAGAGATTTCTAATGCGGTATGAACATATGCAGAAAGTGTGTGTATATGTTCCTTATCTAATGCAAATGATCAGGCCTTGTTGAACTTCTTAATGCAAAATATGTTTAGTGCCATGAGTCCAACATGTATGCAAATAGTCCTAGTCACATAAACACAACATGTGTGCACAAACATCCATCCATATGCAACATCCACATGATAACATATCAAGTTTCCATCCATGTACAAGTATAAACATTCATGCATATGCAATATGAGATGTGACTAAGTCGATCTATTGCCTAATGCGTGTTCATGCATCCACGAGCAACAACTAGCAACAACTAGCAACCACTTGCAACCATCAACCATAACATGTCTCAAACACATGTTTACATCCATTAGTTCCTACCTAAAGGTATAGCCGAATGATAAAAGCAAGTAAAGAAAAACTTTGTGCCCATTAGGTAATGTCAAAGCTGGAAATCTACGTCACATATATACTGAATAGGAGAAGAACTCCCAAAGCACCAACCCATATCCTATAAAACCCAAAAAGTTTAGTCAAACCAACGAACACCCTCAAGCCCCAACATGTGTTACTAACAGATAAGTCATACACCCTATGGGGTTTGCAACAGAAATAAGACCGAGAATAGGACCGGGAGGATATACATAAAAGATAGCATGCAAGTAAGCTCTACAGGAAAAGAGGGATCAAGGATATACTCTTAAAAAGACATATGATGCACGTATCTAGTCTTCAATCTTCTAAGTCGCATTTCCTTGAGCTTAACTCCATTGTGCTTTGTCCGTCTTTAGCTTCAAAATTTCTTAATTCTTGTTTCCAAAATATGAGTTGGAACTCATTTCACTGTTGTCTCTCATCCCATTTTCCCTTATCCTCCTTCTAGTATACTCGGCTCAAACATAACTGCGTACTCATGGTTTCATGTAAACTCTCCAAAATTCACTAGTGAATCCTGGATCTCGTTTACTCACTATAGTGTATTCCACGCAGAAGAATTATCTCTTGCAAATAAACAGATGTCAACCTTGTTGCCAAGTGTACTTACTAAGGTGATTTTCTATGACTCATGCATAAGCGAAGTGAACCATCCGCCTTAGTGGCGAACACTACTCGAACGGATCAATAAATATATAAAGAGATTCTAGATAACTAAGCATGGCAGAACCCTAAGGGTTACAATAGACTTCGAGGGCATTACCAAGGCAAGTCAAGAGTCTAACTACCCTCTTTTCATACTCAAGAATGGTATCATTTCTGGATAACCATTCCGTCCGTAGGAACAACCCATAACCCAAAAACATAAGCATTACTTCTAAACTCAACACTTAGCATAGACATTCTCAAATCCAAACAAGTCATGAATAAACGAGTCAATTCCCAAACAGGATTTGAGGATAAAATGCGATCCTCTACTACGCTAGTACTAAGGTGCAGAGACTCAACTATCGAAGCAGAATTAAAAGGAAGTGATGTAACAAAAACAGAGTTCCCACGGTATGATAGAAAAGAAAAGCTAAACTTTTAACAGAAACGTTACCACCTCTCTTAGGTATGCTTGTAGTGAGAGCATACAATTGCCCTCTCGACGATCTTGTACTTTGCCCTTGTCCTTGGCTTATAATACTTAATTACATGTCCCTTTTTACCATACTAAAGTTATTCTCTCTTGTCATGGGTTTTTATTATTCTTCCACTTGGCCTCTTTCCTTTCACCTCTTTCCTCTTCGTGGATTAAGCCATATCAACAAGTTTCTCATCCTTAGACTTGTGTTCTTTACCCACGTTCCTACTATCCTTGCATAGCTTGTTGACGAGTTTTCTCGAAAGTTACTTCCATCGCACAGAAACCCTACAAAGCTTGAAATAAGATTAATCACAAGTAAAACTACTGCGGCTACAGATGGAAGTTGGACACTACTTTGCCCTCCGACATGTGTCGCATGCCTACAAACTATGGTGAAAAAGAAAGAGAGAAGAGACTAAAGGGGAGAATCAAAAGATAGTGCATAGGGCTTTGCCGAATATGATAGTCGTAAAACAAAACTTTTCTTGAAAAATGCTCGGTTGTAAATGGTTTTGAAAATAATTTCAAGAGGTTTTAAAAACTTTTGCCCAGTCTGGTAACCTTCTGCTCCGATACCAAATGTAACACCCCACCTCCGCTAGGGTCACTCACAAAGGGAATGCACTAGCTTTGGTGGAGCATTATCTAGGTAAACATACGCAGAAATATTACAAGACAGAACATATAAAACAGCGGAAGAAGAACCAGATTTCATTGCTTTAAAATCTAGAAAGGTCTAAAGCCTTTTACATCAAAATGCTACTAAATCCATTACATCGAAATATGTCTTGCAATTGTAAAGAAGCATAAAATCATAGTTATAAATCATTCCCCAAGTAAAACAGCAAAGCAAGCCATAGCCAAGAGAAATCCAAGCAGTACATGAAAGAGCCTTGGAGCTTGGTAAGATCCGAACTAAGCTGTATTCCTACCCTGCGAACCTGCTTGGGGGGGGGAGGGAACGAAAGAAAAAGAGGCGAAACAAACTGGGTCAGTCATAAAGACTGAGTAAGTCCTAGTGGCTTTCAGCATAAAAACAGGTGAAGATAATATGGCATGAATAAACTGAAAGTAAACATAAGCATGATGACAAGGTAACATACATGCACGATGAATCAAGTATAACATTGCAAGGTTTCTATTAAGTATAACATCGCAAGATTTCTAAGCTTCACCATTCCACTATTTTCTTTGATTTCCTATATTCTCTGCACCAACTGTACTAGTACCCCAACCCATATCATCCTTTCCATGTATATGTACAGCCCCTTGCCGTATATCGTACGGGTTTGATCACGTATTTCTATACTACTTCAACGTAGTGCCACCATTCTTGAAATCGTTTGGACCGCCACCCTTGTTCTGGCTAAGTTTCCTTATCATGAACTATCGCGTGTTCAACTAGGATTTATGCCACCTAGGACCACTAGGGATTATGCTACCTATTGAACGTTTTCTAGATTCGATTAGGGTTTATGCCACCTAGGACCACTAGGGATTATGCTACCTAATGAATTCCATGTAACGATCTATTAATCGATCAGCTCCCTATAAGTCCTAGCTCGTTCATGTGTCTGTGTCATACAGCCCAATCACGAAATGTAGTCACCTGTGCTAGGTCCACCATAGGGTGTATCAAGCCTTAGGGTGTCAACCACCGACACGAATCAAGCACGCACAGAGTAAAACTACAGGTGCACAATGGCTGCTTTTTCGACTACGGACTACGTGCACGACCATAGTCCGCCTGAACCTACAATGGCGCACCAACTCAGCCGTCGTTCTGGTCGCTTACAATCATCCCAGTAATCGTGCCCCACCCTGCCTAGTTCCAGGGTACCGTGATACATCTAGTGGGTTACTGCTGAAAAGTACCGCATAACTAGGGTTTCCGTTCAGTAGGTTAAGTGTTGTCATTTAAATTCGAGACTTAACCCCATCAGTCTAGCATGTCAAGTTGGTTAAGTATATTCAAGCGGTTCATGACTTAACCCTATCAAATCATCGTGTTAAATTGGTTAAGTATTTTCAAGCGGTTCATGACTTAACCCTATCAGATCATCGTGTCGAATTGGTTAAGTATATTCAAACAATTCATGGCTTAATCCGCCTACGTATCATGCTAAGTTGGTTAAGTATTATTTATATGTTCAAGTTGACTTAACCCTGCCACGTGTCAAGTTATATCGATTGGGTGTTATCAACCTATTCAAGTTAGCCCAACCCATCCGCTAGTCATGTCATAACGGTTAAGTGTCATTAGCCTAGCCACGTTACTTAACCCACCCATTCATATCATATTGGTTGAGCCTACATTTATAAGTTTTACATGTTCTTAACTCATAATGGTTAGGTCCACATTTACATGTCAAATTTCCATGTCATCCCACCTAAACCTCTAACCATACCCACGTCTTATTATGGTTAGTATTCCTTAATTCATTCATTATGACGAATGAATCATGACCTCTCACATTAGACCGTGCATTTTGTGGCCACTGGATTTGTCGGGCGGTTCCGGGCAGATTTATACCACAAATTGGGTCTAACCACGTGTCATAAATCGTTACGCCTACAATTTAGCCTTCGACCTCTCGCATTAGACTGACACTTTGTGGCTACCGGATTTGCCGGGCGGTTCCGGGCAGATTTACACCACAAACTGAGTCTAACCTCCGGTCAAAGGTTCATTAATGGTCGTATTCCATCCAAAACCCCAATATCAGTTCATGTGTTTAACATATAGAAATGTTCATGTTGGTGTTCAAGTCAATTATCCAATACACAGTCATTTTCATGTTTCAAATTCCCAACTTTACATATTAATAATCATATGCCCAAGTTCCAAAATTACATGCCAATTTATATATATATATACACATACATATATATATATATATATACCCAATCCTAGTCAGTTCACATACGCCCAATTCTTGCCTATTACATGTATGCCAGGTTTATGCCATTTTACCCATATCAAGTTATAGCCAAGATTACATGTATTAAGTTTTATACCCAATAAACCCAAATCATGATTCATGATGCAGTTATCCCAAACTATAATCTTTTTATTACAATACATGTCAGTTGCCCAAGTTCATAATACATGTTTATGCCAATTATCAAGTTTACAATCGCTTTCATGTTCAATTTCTCAATTCTACATATGCCTAATTAACATAAGCCCAATCTTTTGATTTAAGCTTACGTAGTCCCAAACTCATGATTTAATTTACATGCTAATTCATGTATGCCCACTTCATGCCAAATTATTTACATGTTATATGTAGCAAATCTCATGTTACATTACATAGATCATGTTTGTGCCAAATTCCATGTATATAATATTTATGCAATTTTTTTCATAACAAGATTATACCAAAATTTACAAATCACGCCCAAACTTGCAAATACAATGATAATATCCAATTTCATGTTGCCAATTATTATATCATATTCATATAGGCAATAATCCCATAGTTCCCACGTATACATATCATACGCAAATCACGATTTTTGGCCAAGGTCCGAAATTGACCAAGGTTCATGAAAGAAAATAAATTGGGGAAGATAGAAATTGAATAAAAATGAGATCAGAGGAAAACATCATCATAGGCATAAATATTACAACTTGATGATAACGTCATTATGAATCAAGAAAACTGCTGACTAGATCATAAACTTGTCATGAGCATAAAGATAGACAAGCCCCAAAACACAAGATTCAAAGAGCAACATAAATAGATCAGAATCGAAAAACATACTTAAATCCAATTCCACTTTATTCCATGACCATATTATAATTAAATGTTTGAATCTAAAAACAACTAGAACTTGCAGGGCATGGCTAACGAATTAAGAACTGAAATTGTCATAGAACGTTGTAGTAGTGTTGATTTATTGTTTGAACCATTGTTGAAGCTTTGTTTTTCGAATTGATTTGAGTTTGAATGCTTGTACTTTGATTTGGAGGCGGCGGCCATGGTTCAAGAGGGAGTTCAGCAGCATAATAGTATAAGAATGATTTGATATGAATTAGGTTAGGTCTAAGGGTGTTTTTATAGGTGTAGCAACTAGTTTAGGCCCTTAGATTAACCCTAGAATCAATCCGGACCATCAAAACACGTCTCAGGCTTCAAAAGAGAGTTCTGGGTCAAACCCGGTCGACCTGTAAGGGGGGAGATCGACACTATGGTCGACCTGGGGGGTAGGTCGACCCTATGGTCGACCTGGGGTAGGTAGGTCGACCCTATGGTCGACTCCCTGGTCCAGTACTGCCTGAAAACTGCTAAAACTTGTACAGGCCATAACTTCTTCATCCGGACTCTGATTTTCGAAAACTCGGACTCTATTTCATGTAAAATTTCGAGACGAACGCAATGGCATAACTCGTTTTCCCTGATTCTGATTTTAAAATTTAATTCTGCCTTGATTTCCTGTTTTAATATGTTATAAAAATACGGGTTGTTACAGTAAGGGAATGAATTCCCCTTCACCAGGTAGATGTATATTTAGTAGAGATCAATCAACATAGAGCAAAATCCAATGTCAGACACACAGTCCATACAAGTTCGTTTTGGGTCTGAACGAAACCGGAGGCACCTTGTACCTCGCATATCCATCGATCTCCAAGTACGTCAGGATGATCACCAACTGATTCCCTCCTCTTGGGTGTACAGCCCAATCAAGATCATCAGTAATCTCCCAAACGATGTGAAGACCTCTGGTCTTCGACCACCGTCTTCATCCTCGACACCATGTCGATTCAGTTATTTAGAATGGGATAAACCCGGTCTTTCTGAATAACTCGCGTATATAATAAACAAGTGTTACACAAACACAGCATACGCCTCATTCCAATTCAGAATATACTTTTATTCAAATATTCTTACACTTTGGGAAAGGTTCGCATTAATTTTATCAAAGATAAATTCTTTAAATTTATTCTTTAATCTTGTAACAACCCGAATTTTAAACAACGTGTTAAGACAAGAATCAAGGCAGAATTAAATTATAAAATCTGAATCAGGATAAACGGGTTCCGCCATTGCGTTTGTCTCGGAAAAATACGCGAAATAGAGTCCGAAATTTCGTAAATCGGAGTCCGTATGACCCAGTTAAGTCCCAACGAAGTTTCACGAAAATTCAAATCCGAAAACAGACTTGAAATTCAGCCCAAAAAGAGAGGCGGGAAAACTCCCGCCAGACACACAGGGTGTCGACCCCTGGGTCGACCCCCCCTCCTGGGGGTCGACATGGGTGTCGACCCCTGGGTCGACCCCTCTCCAGGGGGTCGACCCCTGGGTCGACCCCCCCTGGTCGAACCAGCGACCTGGTGCACCTGCTTCTGGTTTTGGCTCGGTTTTGGAGGCTTGTGACGATTTTGGAGGGTTCAGATCTATCCTAGGGTTTATCTTATGGCCTAAAACTACCCTAACATCTATAAAAAGACTCCTAGACCTAGCCTAAACCCTCATAACTCACTCATGCCATGAAGTGCTTCCCAAATGTCAAGTGATCATGGCCTCCATCTCCAACTCCAAGGGCTTATGCATTCAAATCGGGTTCAAATCAAAAGGTGCAAGCTTCCTACATCAAATCGAGGGTAGATCAACGTTGCTATGCGAGTTTCATGACGCTTTTTCAACAAAGGAGCCACCTTTCTTCGTCAAGATGATTCATGTTCCTAGCCCTCTTGCCATGCTATGTAAGTTCTAACTACTTCTAGATCTAAACGGTAGTTTTAATAATGGCATGGAATAAAATGAGATTAAACTAAGTATGCTAGCCTATATGAACCTTGTCATGCCTCTTTTGCTTGAACCTATGACTTTTGGCTATGCTTAGTGACTAAATCATGTTGTATATAACGGTGTTGTATACACAATTATATGATTTTTGTTTGATGATAACAACCAAATAAATATTATTTTAATGTGTTTGATATTGTACTGTTATTGTAAATCACAGACTGGAATATAATATTTATATTTAAATTACAGTATTTTATTTGAATAGAATATTTTATTTCAATATCAAACAGTACATCTATATTAACTCCACTATTTAATCACTTCACATATTTGTACTTACAAATAAACAGAATAGAATAGACAAGTCTGTTTAACAACAATGAAATGATATTTTATTTCAAACAGATTTTGTTTTATTACAAATAATCAGTACAATCATTTTTTCATATAAATAAGCTCCTCACTATATCACTCAACACTCGGTTTTTTTTTTCACTTATACATTCACAGTCTCAATATACAGATTTTTTTTATTTACTGACACTGCTTCATTCACTGGCTTTCATCTTCAGTCTTCACTGCTCTCTGTCCAGTTCAGTCATCACAGTCAGTCCAGTCATCCCTGCTTACCTGTCACATATGAAACACACACACACAGTACACTGCAATAGAAATAAAAAAAATGTGCAAATATAAATTTTATTTTTAAAATATTATTTGCCTCAGTTTTCTGGTGTGTTTCTCATCATTTTTCATGACTTGATCTGATATATAATATAGCACGCGCACGATACATGTATACACATACATGTGTATGTATATACACATATTACAGTGCAGGGACAGGAAAACTCGTTTAATGGCTGCATGTACACACGTGCATGAATATACACGTGTGCACTGCCACGCCAATCAGCGAGCAACTGAGGAGTAGCCACATGGACCGTCTCGACTCAGTGCATATCATCTCAAGCCAGGTGTAAAGCAAGTGTGTGTACAAGTGTACACAAAATTGAAGCCATATATATATATATATATACACATATATATATATACATATATGTGTATATATACATATATGTATATACATGTATAAACAAAGTCAAAACAGCCCAATCAAGCGTCGAGCCATGTCAATGTCAAGCCATGATCAAATGTGCAGCAAAATAACAACTCATGCATGGTAGTAAAATTCAGCTCAAAGTGGTCGAGCTTTTACATGTCAGCATTAACATGGTCGAGAGTAATACAAGTGCAAACAAGTACACAAAGCAACATGTTCAAGGAGGTGGTCAAGCAGCAAATACATGAAGAATGATCAAGACAGTGATCAAGGCAGGTCAAACACAATGGAGCATGTACATGCATAATTGTGTGCAAGTAAACAAGTGTGCAAATGTGAGCATGAGTGGCCGAGTGAAAGTGCCAACATAGCAGCAAACAAGGCAGTTTCAAAGAGTGGTGAAGGCACAAACTCAAAGTATAGCCAAAGTGTGGTCGAGCAACAATACATGGCAAAGAACAGCAGCTACAAAGCATGGAAGCAGCACATTTAGGGTGCAACAAGTTCATTTCAGATCAGCATATACAATATGGGTTCAACAAGGCAATGCAACAGTGGTTCAACAGCCATGCATGGCCGAGAACAAGTACAGGGTAGAGCACAAGTCCAGAATGGTGCAGTGACAACTGATTCAAATAAAATGGCTCAAGCATTCAAGTCAGTTTTTGACCCAAGTCTCATGACAGCAACCTACAGATTCAAAGAGTGTGGTACAATGAAGTTTCAAGTTCAAGTGTATGTCCACAAACAGTTTTTCATGGTTGTTACAATTATTGTTACAGCATGGAACAAAGCTATGATGATCATCAACAAGGTTCAGAAATACAGGAATTTCCATATTTGCGTCAAATAGTTTTAAATTCAAAAGGGGCAACTCGATAAATTCAATGCAGCAGAAGGAATCAAATCATTTCAGGAAAACTTTTAAAACCCAAGAAATCACAAATGATCAACATGTTTGGCAAGTGTTTAAAGTTTTCCAGAATTAACATTTCCAATCAAGACCAAGGAAATCTACTCAGTTATCACGCAAGGATCAAAAAGGGGAAAGCATTTGTTATAGGGGACCGCAAATGATTTCATTTCCAGAATTGCAATATCAGATAAATGCCGAGCATGTATGGCAATTTTAGCAATTCCTTCTCCAGCAAATCAGTTTTTAATCGAAGCATATTAAGGCAACAAATTTCCATTTTAATACCAAAATATCAAAAGAGAAAACCGCATCAATCAGACAAGTCACTCACGAAATCAGAGGTTAAGGATTTTATTTTATCCTATATAACAACACCATTTTCATCACAGGCATGTCAGTCGAAACCACAAACAATTCAATCGAAAATTGAAATCAAGCATCACAGATTCAGGAACAAAAGGAGTTAAAATACTCACAATTTTTCCTCCAGAGGGTTTCGATCACAAAGTTGGGGACAAGGAGTCAAATCCCAGATCGATCGAGCAAGATAAAGAAATCATCAACACATTCGAGCTTCCAGAGAAAATTCCAGAAGCAATTCATCACGACATCGATCTGATTTGGGGAGAACCCAGAAACCCTAGCAAATCGCCGCCGCCTTTTCTTTTTCCAGAGGAAGCAAAGCTAACGGGGAAACAAAAATAACAAATGGGCCGGCCATGTTTTAAATGGATAAGGGGATGACCCTTTTTAACTTAACTCCTAGGGTTTCTCTTTGTTTTTTTTTTCTTTTATACTTGTATTGTTTTTAATTCTGTTTTTGTAAAAACGAATCGAACAGTTTATAGATTCTGTAAAAATCTAGAGGTGAATCAGTCAGGGTTTTGACTGTCAGTTTCAGAGTCTGTAAAATCTGAGTTATTGGTTACGAGGTTGTAATCAAGGGAAATCTGATCGAGGGGATATCGGTCAGTCTAGGGATTTGAGCGCAGGGTTAGAATAGGAGCAGGGTTTGCGAGTGTACATGGTCTTGTATGCGGGATCTGTTCTATCACCTAGTAGAAACCTTAGAAATGCAGCAGTAGGCAGGGTTTTGCCGAAGCTGGGTATATCTGTGTGTGATTTATTTTCAGCATTTCTGTTTCTGCTATAATCTGTGATCTATTTATTATTTTAATTTCTAGTTAGAATTTTAATTCAGTTAAAAACTGTGATAAACCCTATTCACCCCCCCTCTAGGGTTAATCTAGATCCAACAAGTGGTATCAGAGCTGGTTTAAGGTAACAGCATGATAGGGGGTTCTCGCTGTATGATCATGTGGCGAAGTATTGACTCTTGCCCCTACATGCCCGTGGGTGGTTGTCCGTGTCGAGAGGCAGGACGTGAAACCAGTGTCTGAGGTATCTTTGGTGGCCACCGGGGTGATTTAAAATTCCTCGTAAATAGAGACACCAAGTGGTATCAGAGCAGGTATTTTTTTTAACTCTAGAGTCATGGGTAACCCTAGTTGTCTGTCTAGCGAGAGTCAGTCCAGTTCATCTCCAACTATTTTCACTGGAACAGATTTTTTAAACTGGAAATCCAAAATGGAATTTTATTTAAAATCTGTTAATATTAAATGTTGGGATGTTGTTATCAATGGGTACGATATGGTAGATAAAGTTTTTAATTCTCGTGCTACACATATTCTTTATTCTCATCTTGATGATAATCAATACAGTCTGATTTCCCATTGTTTAACTGCGCAGGAAATTTGGACAGCTCTCAATACGGAGTATGGGCAAATTGACAACAACTACTCAAAATCCCGAAATATCAACTCAGATTCAGATCAACGCTTGAAAGGAGAAACAGATAGATCAAACGATGGAGAATCAACAGATGGTGAAATAGAAAATTTCTCTTACGAAGATTTAATTTATATGTGTGCTGATCTAACTAAGTCTGTCGATAAACTACAATCTAAAAATAAAAGTCTAAAATCTAAAAATTCTGAGTTGACCGGCAAAATTGATGATTTGGAATCACAGCTTGAATATTTCAAAAATCCTTCAAATTCTGATTGCAAAAATTGTTTGAAACTGAAAACCAATCTTGTTCATCTCAATAAAAATATTCAAAAGTTTGAAAAAGAAATTTTGATCTTAAAAGAAAACAAGATTGAGTTATCAAGTTTGAATAATTTTTTACAAAAGGAATTTGAAATTTTTAAGAATGATATATATTCCAAATTTGAAATTGCTGAAAAGGAGAATTTGTTGAAATCCGATTTGATTTTAAAAGAGCTGGAAAATGAGATTGAGAAATCCAAGAAATTTGAGTTTGAAAAACAAAAACTCTTTGAATCTGAAATTGATGAATCCCAAGCCAAAATTAAATTGCTTGAAAATGAGAATTTGGTTTTGAAACAGTCCAATGCTGAACAGAAGATCGCTATAAATAATTGCTCAAATTTATTAAAAGAAAATAGCAATCTAAAATCCAAAATTCAACGATTAGAATCAACTTTGGATAAATTTTCTAATGGGGAAAAATCGTTGAATATGCTGTTACAAAACCAAGTTTCTATTGGAAATAAATCTGGTCTTGGCTTCGGGAAAAATAATGTTTTTGGAAAACAAAATTCAAATGATTTGAAAAATCCTTCAAAATGCTTTGAAAAAAATCTTTTTGAAAACTCAAACTTTGATAATCTCAAAGGATTTTTGAATCAAAAACATGATGTGAATTTGTTTTATAACAAACCATTTAAACAATCTTGGATCCCAAATAAAAATAAAACGACTTCAACTAGATTCAAACAGATTTGGGTCCCGAAAGGTACAAAGGTTGATTCGAATAGTTTGCTATATAAACAGGTTTGGGTACCAAAAGATTTGAACAAAACTGTGAGTGGTTTCACAAATTTTGTTAGACCGCTCAATCCTCTCAACTGTTAGGTACCGAAGAAGGCTGGGGAACTGCTGTGCTGAAAAGAGATTGATTTCAGGCTGTCATTTTGTTTGTATTCTTTGCAGTTCCTTGGCCAAGATTGGATGAGTTAGAAATTCTGTTTTACATCGTCTGTCTGGTATGATTTCTAAACTCATCTGTGTAAATATTTTTTTCTTCTACCCTTTCTATTTTTGTTTTGTTTTTGTTTTGTCACTGCCATATCTTTGTTTATTTTGTGCTCCATTAACTTCCAATTGCAAAAACTCATATTTGTCTGGAAATTCATTTTATTTGTAGAGAACTCTCGTGTTTATAATCATTTCCAGATCTTGAATTTATTTGTGTAAATATCTGCAATTGTTTCGAAGTTTATTTTCCTGATTCTGAATTCATAACGGTGTTGTTGTATTCATGTCATATCTTGAACACTGTTAATTAATTTGAATTCTAAATTTTTGAAGATCTGAAAATTGATGGAATTTCACACACTTTTGCTATTCTGAGTTTATTCTAACTCATTTTAGAAAAGCTCAAAATATTATACTCATTACAGCACTTTGTTATTTATCAGTTCTGACAATTCCAGTAATTTTTTTTTGGATTGGCTTGAACCAGTGATACATCTTGACAATCATAGTTAGTCATGATCATTATAGTTAAAATTTGTTTGTTTGAAATCATCTGAAACTATTGATATTCTGAATCTCACACACCACTTAAATCTGAAATTATTAACCTTGTGTGACTGATTCATTATATCTCAAAATTTGACATTGATTCAAATGATTTCAAATAAATTATTTTTATTCTTTGGATCATGAATATCTCACAAAATTGATGTAGATGATCTGAAATTTCTTGAGGACTTGTCAGAAAATTCGTGTGAAAATTCTTTGAAAATCCGGTCTTGAATTTCTCTGTTATTTCATGGTTATATGATTTAAGTATTTGTTTGTTTAAAATCATTTGAAATTATTGATTTATTAAATCTCACACATATCTCAATTCAAAAATTTATAAATTGGTGTGATTGATTTATTAAATCCTGATATTTTCATATTTCTTCAAATGATTTAAAATAAACGGTATTTTTAATATTGGATCGTGAATCATATTCTGTGGCCATCAGATATGTCTTGACAAGTGTGCTTTGAAACTAATTTTGTGCTGCTCTGATACTGTTTTGAAAAATGTTTTTTTTTTGGAATCATGCTGCTCTGATTATAAGAAATTGAATTGTATATATTTTTTGAGGACTGCTTGATTTGGTATCAAAGGTTTATCGTGCTCTGATAAATGAAACTTGTGTGCTTGAGTTGCTTGCTTTGTAATTAAGTCTTTCTGTTGACTGAGATACCCTTGTTTAGCCACCAGTGTCATTTTAAAAATCCTCTTTAATAGAGACTACAAGTGGTATCAGATTAGGAAGTGCTGAATTTATTTTCTTACTCTCATCATGTATATATTTTTCTTTTCCCTCTTGTGCTTTGTATAGCTCTTCATATTCCTCTTGTAATTGATATTTCATAACAAGAGGAGATTTTGTTTAGATTTTCATGACGGTTGAATATTTATTATAATATCTTTGAACTGGGAATTATTTCACGACCATCCTCATTATCTATCATCATTCTGCCATCCATGATAAAAAAAAAAATTGTGGAGAGTTTATTTTTTTAAAAATCATATTGAATAAACAGTAAAAATAATTGTGATGGAATTGTGGTTATGTTATTTTTTTCAGAATTAGTGTCAATTGAAAATTTTAAATAATCCCGGTACAGTTGGTCATATTTCATAATATTATTAATTTAGAAATTTATTTCACAGTCCATTTCTGTACTTACCACATTTCTGTCATTCATATTGGTTGTATATACCGAGGAGTTTTTCTATTTAAAGCTGAAAATGTTAAAATATATGATTAATAAATAAGTGTGTCACTAACCTCATTTAAAAATCCAAGTTCTGGTCATGCATGGTTAAGAGACAACTTATAATTTAAGCTGCGACTGATCCCATTTAAAAATCCAAGCTCTGGTTATGCGTGGTCAGTGTGCTCTTAAATAAAAAGGAAATAAAGTGCTAAAAATAGAAATAAATTTGAAATTCTCTTCAGTGTATAAAAACCAGCCTATCAATCCATCTTTCTAATCTGTGAAATGTGTTGAAATATTATGACGTATTATGATTTGTTGATTGATAGATATTTGGATTTGAGATTATTCGATCTTGTCACTTAAATTGAATTATTTATTATACTCCAAATCCATCACTGTTTTTGTGCTTTAGTTCTATAAAAAACCTTTGAAAATAATTGGAAATAATTTTAAAACTCTCTCCATTTTATATAAAATTCATCATATATCCGTCGTTCTCTAAAATGTGAAATATGCCTCCAGTTCTTAGAATATTATGATTTTTGTTTGACTGATTGAATTTTATGATGACCGTTCTTCCTCTTAAGCTGAAATTATATTTTTAGTCAATTTTCATTTGTATTTTAAAATCTGTATCCTTTTGATGATAACAAAAGGGGGAGAATGGATAGAGATTTTGATTTATGAGTGAATATTTTATAAATATTTTTAATTTTGAAAATTTATTATTATTCATACATTTCACTCATGCACAGTTATAGGGGGAGTTGTCTGTTGTAGGGGGAGCTAATAAATAGGGGGAGTTCAATATTCACTGTCAAACACATCTATTGTATACAAAATCTTTTATTTGTTTGTCATCATCAAAAGGGAGAGATTGTTGTATATAACGGTGTTGTATACACAATTATATGATTTTTGTTTGATGATAACAACCAAATAAATATTATTTTAATGTGTTTGATATTGTACTGTTATTGTAAATCACAGACTGGAATATAATATTTATATTTAAATTACAGTATTTTATTTGAATAGAATATTTTATTTCAATATCAAACAGTACATCTATATTAACTCCACTATTTAATCACTTCACATATTTGTACTTACAAATAAACAGAATAGAATAGACAAGTCTGTTTAACAACAATGAAATGATATTTTATTTCAAACAGATTTTGTTTTATTACAAATAATCAGTACAATCATTTTTTCATATAAATAAGCTCCTCACTATATCACTCAACACTCGGTATTTTTTTTTTCACTTATACATTCACAGTCTCAATATACAGATTTTTTTTATTTACTGACACTGCTTCATTCACTGGCTTTCATCTTCAGTCTTCACTGCTCTCTGTCCAGTTCAGTCATCACAGTCAGTCCAGTCATCCCTGCTTACCTGTCACATATGAAACACACACACACAGTACACTGCAATAGAAATAAAAAAAAATGTGCAAATATAAATTTTATTTTTAAAATATTATTTGCCTCAGTTTTCTGGTGTGTTTCTCATCATTTTTCATGACTTGATCTGATATATAATATAGCACGCGCACGATACATGTATACACATACATGTGTATGTATATACACATATTACAGTGCAGGGACAGGAAAACTCGTTTAATGGCTGCATGTACACACGTGCATGAATATACACGTGTGCACTGCCACGCCAATCAGCGAGCAACTGAGGAGTTGCCACATGGACCGTCTCGACTCAGTGCATATCATCTCAAGCCAGGTGTAAAGCAAGTGTGTGTACAAGTGTACACAAAAATGAAGCCATATATATATACACATATATATATATATACATATATGTGTATATATACATATATGTATATACATGTATAAACAAAGTCAAAACAACCCAATCAAGCGTCGAGCCATGTCAATGTCAAGCCATGATCAAATGTGCAGCAAAATAACAACTCATGCATGGTAGTAAAATTCAGCTCAAAGTGGTCGAGCTTTTACATGTCAGCATTAACATGGTCAAGAGTAATGCAAGTGCAAACAAGTACACAAAGCAACATGTTCAAGGAGGTGATCAAGCAGCAAATACATGAAGAATGATCAAGGCAGTGATCAAGGCAGGTCAAACACAATGGAGCATGTACATGCATAATTGTGTGCAAGTAAACAAGTGTGCAAATGTGAGCATGAGTGGCCGAGTGAAAGTGCCAACATAGCAGCAAACAAGGCAGTTTCAAAGAGTGGTGAAGGCACAAACTCAAAGTATAGCCAAAGTGTGGTCGAGCAACAATACATGGCAAAGAACAGCAGCTACAAAGCATGGAGCCAGCACATTTAGGGTGCAACAAGTTCATTTCAGATCAGCATATACAATATGGGTTCAACAAGGCAATGCAACAGTGGTTCAACAGCCATGCATGGCCGAGAACAAGTACAGGGTAGAGCACAAGTCCAGAATGGTGCAGTGGCAACTGATTCAAATAAAATGGCTCAAGCATTCAAGTCAGTTTTTGACCCAAGTCTCATGACAGCAACCTACAGATTCAAAGAGTGTGGTACAATGAAGTTTCAAGTTCAAGTGTATGTCCACAAACAGTTTTTCATGGTTGTTACAATTATTGTTACAGCATGGAACAAAGCTATGATGATCATCAACAAGGTTCGGAAATACAGGAATTTCCAGATTTGCGTCAAATAGTTTTAAATTCAAAAGGGGTAACTCGATAAATTCAATGCAGCAGAAGGAATCAAATCATTTCAGGAAAACTTTTAAAACCCAAGAAATCACAAATGATCAACATGTTTGGCAAGTGTTTAAAGTTTTCCAGAATTAACATTTCCAATCAAGACCAAGGAAATCTACTCAGTTATCACGCAAGGATAAAAAAGGGGAAAGCATTTGTTATAGGGGACCGCAAATGATTTCATTTCCAGAATTGCAATATCAGATAAATGCCGAGCATGTATGGCAATTTTAGCAATTCCTTCTCCAGCAAATCAGTTTTTAATCGAAGCATATTAAGGCAACAAATTTCCATTTTAATACCAAAATATCAAAAGAGAAAACCGCATCAATCAGACAAGTCACTCACGAAATCAGAGGTTAAGGATTTTATTTTATCCTATATAACAACACCATTTTCATCACAGGCATGTCAGTCGAAACCACAAGCAATTCAATCGAAAATTGAAATCAAGTATCACAGATTCAGGAACAAAAGGAGTTAAAATACTCACAATTTTTCCTCCAGAGGGTTTCGATCACAAAGTTGGGGACAAGGAGTCAAATCCCAGATCGATCGAGCAAGATAAAGAAATCATCAACACATTCGAGCTTCCAGAGAAAATTCCAGAAGCAATTCATCACGACATCGATCTGATTTGGGGAGAACCCAGAAACCCTAGCAAATCGCCGCCACCTTTTCTTTTTCCAGAGGAAGCAAAGCTAACGGGGAAACAAAAATAACAAATGGGCCGGCCATGTTTTAAATGGATAAGGGGATGACCCTTTTTAACTTAACACCTAGGGTTTCTCTTTGTTTTTTTTTCTTTTATACTTGTATTGTTTTTAATTCTGTTTTTGTAAAAACGAATCGAACAGTTTATAGATTCTGTAAAATCTAGAGGTGAATCAGTCAGGGTTTTGACTGTCAGTTTCAGAGTCTGTAAAATCTGAGTTATTGGTTATGAGGTTGTAATCAAGGGAAATCTGATCGAGGGGATATCGGTCAGTCTAGGGATTTGAGCGCAGGGTTAGAATAGGAGAAGGGTTTGCGAGTGTACATGGTCTTGTATCCGGGATCTGTTCTATCACCTAGTAGAAACCTTAGAAATGCAGCAGTAGGCAGGGTTTTGCCGAAGCTGGGTATATCTGTGTGTGATTTATTTTCAGCATTTCTGTTTCTGCTATAATCTGTGATCTATTTATTATTTTAATATCTAGTTAGAATTTTAATTCAGTTAAAAACTGTGATAAACCCTATTCACCCCCCCTCTAGGGTTAATCTAGATCCAACAAATCATGCTATTCATGTTATGATTAACCTAGTTTATCTTGCAAGTTTGAATCTTTATCTATGGAATGCTAGCATGAACCTTTGGGAACCATTTGACTTGTGAAACATTGGCAAAGACTTGACTTTGGGGCTTATGCATGTAAATGAACCCAAACCCCTTATGTTATCATGCATGCTTGTGGTCAAATTCTCTTATGATGCTATGCATGTTTGTGGCCAAATTCCCTTATGATACTATGCATGTTTATGGCCAAATTCCCTTATGATACTATGCATGCTAGTGGCCAAATTCTCTTATGATGCTATGCATACTTTGAGGCCAAACCCCTTATTATACCATGCATGTTTGTGGCCAATCCCTTTTTGACATCGTGCATGTTGTGAGGCCAATATGTAGCATAGTACCCTTACTATGTTGACTCGCTTTTACTTGGGTTGGAAACACGCTTTGGGGTAGGTTAGACGTGCGTGATTATGACATGATAATTTGACATGGGGTTTCATGGAAATATGGCACTTATGATACACCTAAATGTGGACATGACATGTGGGGTAAACATGGGACTTGAAACTAGACACGTGTGGGTTGTAAGTGTAATATGACACTAGACCAAACATGAAAGTGGCCAACTCGAGGTTGGGTTGAGTTGTAGCATAAATCTACCCGGACCCGCCCGGCTTAACTAGTGGCTACAAACAATAGGATCCAATGTGAGAAGTTGGTCATACCGCGCTTAAGACCCGAGGTTAGACTAGGTTGTGGTGTAAAACTACCCGGACCCGCCCGGCTTAACTAGTAACCACAACAAGGTCTAATGTGAGAGGTTGAGAGTACATTAATTAAATTAATGCCACATGATAAGGTTAAGTAAATTTGACTAATGACACTTAACCGATATGACACGAATGGGTAGGTTAAGTGGGACCGGGCTTGATTTCTTGATGACACTTAACCATACAAGACAATTAGGGGATGGGGTTAAGTAATTTAGACTTAACTAATCTAAACACGGTAATTAGATGGGGTTAAGTAACCTATACTTAACTAATCTAAACACGGTAATTCGATGGGGTTAAGTTAAACACTTAACCAATCTAAACTTGGTAATTCAATGAGGTTAAGCAACCAATACTTAACCAACTTAACATGATGGGGTTAAGTAACTTATAATTAACCAATTATACATGATGATTTGATGAGGTTAAGTAACCTATACTTAACCAATCTAACATGTGGACTTGATAGGGTTAAGTCATAAGACCTTTTAAATATACTTAACCATTATAATACGATTAGTGGATGGGGGTTAAGTTAACTTATACTTAACCAATCCGACTCGATAATCCGATGAGGTTAAGATAATCTGTGCTTAACCAATCTAACACGATAACCTGATAGGGTTAAGATAAACAAGTACTTAACCAAATTGACTTGATGATTGAATAGGGTTAAGTCATGAGCTTCTTGGTATACTTAACCAACTTGTAGGGCTAGGTCTTGGACTCGAATACTTAGCCAATCTTGACTTGATCCATAGGCGAGCTAAGCCATGAACTTGAATACCAACACTTAACCCAATAGGCAGAACCCTAGTAGAGGAACTAGGTAGAAAATCGTAGTTAATCAAGGGTAACGGGGAAATGAAGCTAAGTGGTAAACCTTAGTTAAGTATAACTAAGTAATAATTCTTAGCCAAGGACATGGGACTAGTTCATGAATAGATGAGTAACCCGGTACTGTAGGTCATTGCTTAAAACACAAGGAGGAGCAACTTACCTGACATAGATAAAGGCTCCAACGAAATGGTGACGAAGCGGTAGCTTCGGGGGACGTGAGGGTACTCTTGGTATCCCTCTGTAAGGTGGCAGATGGTCCATGAAACCCGGCCTCACAGAGGTTAAGGTCTGCGATAGAAGAGCCAAGAGTATGCCTTGGTTGCTATGCGAGCGACCTAAAGACTGGGATGGACTAGCGTGGAGTCGACGATACTTGATTTTGCCCTGGATAGCACGTCGCCAACTACCTACCATCTTTAGTCAATCGTGTACGAACGAAAAGGCAGGGAACCCCCAACAGACCATGTGCTTACTATCGAGTCATGGGTGAGGTTGGCCCATAGGAAAGTGGGGCTATAGTGGGGCCGGGATGTGGTTCTCATACATTATTTTTCTTGGATTGCCTTTCAGTAGTTGAGGGAGGGGTCACATGGGACCATAGCCACGGGTACAAAAACAGACCTTGATATCTGCATCAGCAGACGACTTAAAGCTCTCGACCGAGTTCCGTATTTCTTGATTTGCCCTGGCACGGAACTCGGATGGCACATTGAGGAACATGTGCATCTAGACATGGAAAACGATTCACGATACATACGCAGGATAAAGGGCGCGGTTGACGGGTGGCATAATCCCTAGTGGCCCTAGGTGGCTTGAACCCAAACCGAGACACGGAAACGTTCATTAGGTAGCATAATCCCTAGCGGTCCTAGGTGGCGTAAATCCTAAGTGAACACGCGATTGTTCGTGGTAAGAAAACATAACCAGATCAAGGGTAGCAGTCCAAAACAACTTCAAGGATAAAATGGTACTACGTTGAGGTGGTATAGATTTACATGTGAAAGCCCGTACGGCCTACGGCAAAGGACTGAACTTATACATAGGAAGAAACATACGAGTTGGGAAAACCTACATATGTTATATATTAGGTTGACATGGACCATTACATGACATTGGGCAAGGGACATTCATAGTTAACACATGACGCGGGTTGGGATACTAGTACGAGAGGTGCAGAGCAAAATATACATGTTAGAACCACGAGAAATATACTTGATAGTAACCTCGGGATATTATGTATGATAGATACCTTGGGATAGGATACTTGATAGAAACCTGACGCCATGATACCTTGATTTATCTTGACACCGTAGTTTATCATGATACCTTAGTTTATCTTGCTACAGTAGTTCATCCAGTTATCTTGGTTTAGCTCATCTATCTTGTCATTATCCTCATGTTTACTTTCAGTTTATGCATGTCATGTTACCCTTACCTGTTTTTATACTGGAAGTAGATAGGACTTACCAGTCTTTATGACTGACCCCGTTTTCTTTCGCCTCTTTGTCTTCCGTTTCCCCCCTACCCCTAGGTTTTCAGGGAGGAAACACTGTTATTTAGTTCGGACTTCTTCTGCTTGAAGGTTATCACGCATGGCTTGGACTTTCCTTAGCTATGGCTACTTTACTGTTTACTTGGGGAATAATTTAAGAAACGGTTTTATGCTTCTTTACTATTACAAGACAGGGTTTGATGTATTCTGATGTAAAAGGCTTTAGACCTTATTTTATAAGGTAATGAAATTTGTTTTACTTCCGCTGTTTTATATATGTTCTGTCTTGTAATATTTCTGTGTATGTTTACCTCGATAATGCTTCACCAAACCTAGTGCATTCCCTTTGTGAGTGACCCTAGCGGAGGTTGGGTGTTACCTTTGGTATCAGAGCAGAAGGTTACCAGACTGGGCAAAAGTTTTTAAACCTTCTGAAAACTATTTGAGAAACCGTTTACAAAGAAGCATTTTTCAAGAAAAGTTTTTAAAGGCTATTCCCCAAAAGCCATTAGCACTATCCTTTGATTCCTTGATTGAATCTCTTTTCCTTTCTTTCCTCCATCTGTAGTCACAGTAGTTCTAACTGTGACTAATCTTTGTCTAGCCACGTAGGTGTTTTCCGTACGATGGAGGTGGTTCTCGAGAGACCTGTTGCCGTGGTACAAGGAAGGATAATAAGAGTAAGGATAAAGGACGCGAGCTTAAGGATAAGCAACTTGTTGGTATGGCTTAGTCCATCAAGGAGGACAAGGACAAGATCATCGGAGAGGGCAATTGTACGCTCCCATTTCTAGGATACCTAAAAGAGATGGTACCGTTTCTGGTAAAGGTTTAGTCGTTCTTTTCTATCATCCCGTCCAGACTTTGTTTTGATTATCGCATCATTTAAATCTGCCTCGATAGTTAAGTCTCTACACCTTAGTACTAGCATGGTAGAAGATCCCACTTTTGCCCCAAAAATCTGGTTGGAGAGTTGGTCCATTTCTTCATGACTTGTTTGGATTTGAGAATGACATGTCTCGGCTACGGATGGATTCTAGGGATAAAGTGGTCACCCAATAAGGGGTGCCATTCTCGGTTTTGGAAAGAGGGTAGTTAGACTCTCGACTCACCTTGGTGATACCCTCGAAGTCTCGTGTAACCTTTTGGGTTCGGTCATGGTTAGTTACCTAGAATCTCGGGATGCAGTTGTTGGTAATCCGTTCGAATAGAATTCGCCGCTAAGGCGGATGGTTCGTTTCGCTTATGCATGAGTTATGGGAATCACCCTAGTAAGTACTCTTGGCAACATGGACTGGCATCGGCAGACGAGATCCAGAATTCCCTAGTGAATTTTGGAGAGCTTGCATGAGTAAGTGGATACGTTTGAGCCAAGTATACTAGGAAAAGGATAAGTGAAAGTGGAATAAGAGGCGACAATGAAATGAGTTCTAACTCATATCTTGGAAATAGGAATCAAGGAGCTACGAGATCATGGAGTTAAAAAGATGGTCAAGGCACCGAGGAATTAAGCTCAAGGAAACGCGACTTAGAAGACGTAAGGCTAGACACGTGCATCGTACCTCTTTTTAAAGAGTGTATCCTTGATCCCTGGTTTTTCCTGTAGAGCTTGCTCGCATGTTATCTTTTGGTGAATATCCTCTCGGTCCTGTTTCTGTTGCAAACCCCGTAGGGAGTTTACCTTGTTTATCTCCTCGATCCCATCGTGAGAACCTTAGGTAGAATCCTATGGATGTAAACATGTGTTTGAAACATGTTATGATTGATATGGTTGCAAGTGGTTGCTCGTGGATGCGCGAATACACATTAGATACTAGATCGACGCACTCACATTTCATATTGCATATGCACGAGTATTTATACCTGTTTATGGATGAAATTGAATGTGTTATCATGCGGATGTTGCATAAGAATGAATGGTTGTGCACACATATAGTGTTTATATGACTAGGACTATTTGCATACATGTTGGATTCATGTCACTAAACATAATTTGCATTAGAAGATCATTCAGGTCTGATCATTAGCATTAGCTAAGGAACATATACACACACTTTCTGCATGTGTTCATACAGCATTAGAAATCTTTTAAGGACCATGGTTGCTTGTGGATGATGTTTTGAGTAGATGGATGATGGATGGTAGGATACGTTCTTCCTGACTTGGAGATTTCGGGGACGAAATCCTTAAAGGAGGAGAGAATGTAACAACCCGAATTTTAAACAACGTGTTAAGACAAGAATAAAGGTAGAATTAAATTATAAAATCTGAATCAGGATAAACGGGTTGCGCCATTGCGTTCGTCTCGGAAAAATACTCGAAATAGAGTCCGAAATTTCGTAAATCGGAGTCCGTATGACCCAGTTAAGTCCCAACGAAGTTTCACGAAAATTCAAATCCGAAAACAGACTTGAAATTCAGCCCAAAAAGAGAGGCGGGAAAACTCCCGCCAGACACACAGGGTGTCGACCCCTGGGTCGACCCCCCCTCCTGGGGGTCGACATGGGTGTCGACCCCTGGGTCGACCCCTCTCCAGGGGGTCGACATGGGTGTCGACCCCTGGGTCGACCCCCCCTGGTCGAACCAGCGACCTGGTGCACCTGCTTCTGGTTTTGGCTCGGTTTTGGAGGCTTATGACGATTTTGGAGGGTTCAGATCTATCCTAGGGTTTATCCTATGGCCTAAAACTACCCTAACATCTATAAAAAGACCCCTAGACCTAGCCTAAACCCTCATAACTCACTCATGCCATGAAGTGCTTCCCAAATGTCAAGTGATCATGGCCTCCATCTCCAACTCCAAGGGCTTATGCATTCAAATCGGGTTCAAATCAAAAGGTGCAGGCTTCCTACATCAAATCGAGGGTAGATCAACGTTGCTATGCGAGTTTCATGACGCTTTTTCAACAAAGGAGCCACCATTCTTCGTCAAGACGATTCATGTTCCTAGCCCTCTTGCCATGCTATGTAAGTTCTAACTACTTCTAGATCTAAACGGTAGTTTTAATAATGGCATGGAATAAAACGAGATTAAACTAAGTATGCTAGCCTATATGAACCTTGTCATGCCTCTTTTGCTTGAACCTATGACTTTTGGCTATGCTTAGTGACTAAATCATGCTATTCATGTTATGATTAACCTAGTTTATCTTGCAAGTTTGAATCTTTATCTATGGAATGCTAGCATGAACCTTTGGGAACCATTTGACTTGTGAAACATTGGCAAAGACTTGACTTTGAGGCTTATGCATGTAAATGAACCCAAACCCCTTATGTTATCATGCATGCTTGTGGTCAAATTCTCTTATGATGCTATGCATGTTTGTGGCCAAATTCCCTTATGATACTATGCATGTTTATGGCCAAATTCCCTTATGATACTATGCATGCTAGTGGCCAAATTCTCTTATGATGCTATGCATACTTTGAGGCCAAACCCCTTATGATACCATGCATGTTTGTGGCCAATCCCTTTTTGACATCGTGCATGTTGTGAGGCCAATATGTAGCATAGTACCCTTACTATGTTGACTCGCTTTTACTTGGGTTGGAAACACACTTTGGGGTAGGTTAGACGTGCATGATTATGACATGATAATTTGACATGGGGTTTCATGGAAATATGGCACTTATGATACACCTAAATGTGGACATGACATGTGGGGTAAACATGGGACTTGAAACTAGACACGTGTGGGTTGTAAGTGTAATATGACACTAGACCAAACATGAAAGTGGCCAACTCGAGGTTGGGTTGAGTTTGTAGCGTAAATCTACCCGGACCCGCCCGGCTTAACTAGTGGCTACAAACAATAGGATCCAATGTGAGAAGTTGGTCATATCGCGCTTAAGACCCGAGGTTAGACTAGGTTGTGGTGTAAAACTACCTGGACCCGCCCGGCTTAACTAGTAACCACAACAAGGTCTAATGTGAGAGGTTGAGAGTGCATTAATTAAATTAATGCCACATGATAAGGTTAAGTAAATTTGACTAATGACACTTAACCGATATGACACGAATGGGTAGGTTAAGTGGGACCGGGCTTGATTTCTTGATGACACTTAAACATACAAGACAATTAGGGGATGGGGTTAAGTAATTTAGACTTAACTAATCTAAACACGGTAATTAGATGGGGTTAAGTAACCTATACTTAACTAGTCTAAACACGGTAATTCGATGGGGTTAAGTTAAACACTTAACCAATCTAAACTTGGTAATTCAATGAGGTTAAGCAACCAATACTTAACCAACTTAACATGATGGGGTTAAGTAACTTATAATTAACCAATTATACATGATGATTTGATGAGGTTAAGTAACCTATACTTAACCAATCTAACATGTGGACTTGATAGGGTTAAGTCATAAGACCTTTTAAATATACTTAACCATTATAATACAATTAGTGGATGGGGGTTAAGTTAACTTATACTTAACCAATTCGACTCGATAATCCGATGAGGTTAAGATAATCTGTGCTTAACCAATCTAACACGATAACCTGATAGGGTTAAGATAAACAAGTACTTAACCAAATTGACTTGATGATTGAATAGGGTTAAGTCATGAGCTTCTTGGTATACTTAACCAACTTGTAGGGCTAGGTCTTGGACTCGAATACTTAGCCAATCTTGACATGATCCATAGGAGGGCTAAGCCATGAACTTGAATAACAACACTTAACCCAATAGGCAGAACCCTAGTAGAGGAACTAGGTAGAAAATCGTAGTTAATCAAGGGTAACGGGAAAATGAAGCTAAGTGGTAAACCTTAGTTAAGTATAACTAAGTAATAATTCTTAGCCAAGGACATGGGACTAGTTCATGAATAGATGAGTAACCCGGTACGGTAGGTCATCGCTTAAAACACGAGGAGGAGCAACTTACCTGACTTAGATAAAGGCTCCAATGAAATGGTGACGAAGCGGTAGCTTCGGGGGACGTGAGGGTTCTCTTGGTATCCCTCTGTAAGGTGGCAGATGGTCCATGAAACCCGGCCTCACAGAGGTTAAGGTCTGCGATAGAAGAGCCAAGAGTATGCCTTGGTTGCTATGCGAGCGACCTAAAGACTGGGATGGATTAGCGTGGAGTCGAGGATACTTGATTTTGCCCTGGATAGCACGTCGCCGACTACCTACCATCTTTAGTCAATCGTGTACGAACGGAAAGGCAGGGAACCCCGAACAGACCATGTGCTTACTATCGAGTCATGGGTGAGGTTGGCCCATAGGAAAGTGGGGCTATAGTGGGGCCGGGATGTGGTTCTCATTCATGATTATTCTTGGATTGCCTTTCAGTAGTTGAGGGAGGGGTCACGTGGGACCATAGCCACGGGTACAAAAACAGACCTTGATATCTGCATCAGCAGACGACTTAAAGCTCCCGACCGAGTTCCGTATTTCTTGATTTGCCCTGGCACGGAACTCGGATGGCACATTGAGGAACATGTGCGTCTAGACATGGAAAACGATTCACGATACATACGCGGGATAAAGGGCGCGGTTGACGGGTGGCATAATCCCTAGTGGCCCTAGGTGGCTTGAACCCAAACCGAGACACGGAAACGTTCATTAGGTAGCATAATCCCTAGTGGTCCTAGGTGGCGTAAATCCTAAGTGAACACGCGATTGTTCGTGGTAAGAAAACATAACCAAATCAAGGGTAGCAGTCCAAAACAACTTCAAGGATAAAATGGTACTACGTTGAGTGGTATAGATTTACATGGGAAAGCCCGTACGGCCTACGGCAAAGGACTGAACTTATACATGGGAAGAAACATACGAGTTGGGAAAACCTACATATGCTATATATTAGGTTGACATGGACCATTACATGACATTGAGCAAGGGACATTCATAGTTAACACATGACGCGGGTTGGGATACTAGTACGAGAGGTGCAGAGCAAAATATACATGTTAGAACCATGAGAAATATACTTGATAGTAACCTCGGGATATTATGTATGATAGATACCTTGGGATAGGATACTTGATAGAAACCTGACGCCGTGATACCTTGATTTATCTTGACACCGCAGTTTATCATGATACCTTAGTTTATCTTGCTACAGTAGTTCATCCAGTTATCTTGGTTTAGCTCATCTATCTTGTCATCATCCTTATGTTTACTTCCAGTTTATGCATGTCATGTTACCCTTACCTATTTTTATACTGGAAGTAGATAGGACTTACCAGTCTTTATGACTGACCCGTTTTCTTTCGCCTCTTTGTCTTCCGTTCCCCCCCCCAGGTTTTCAGGGAGGAAACACTGTTATTTAGTTCGGACTTCTTCTGCTTGAAGGTCATCACGCATGGCTTGGACTTTCCTTGGCTATGGCTACTTTACTGTTTACTTGGGGAATAATTTATGAAATGGTTTTATGCTTCTGCACTATTGCAAGACAGGGTTTGATGTATTCTGATGTAAAAGGCTTTAGACCTTATTTTATAAGGTAATGAAATTTGTTTTACTTCCGCTGTTTTATATATGTTCTGTCTTGTAATATTTCTGTGTATGTTTACCTCGAAAATGCTTCACCAAACCTAGTGCATTCCCTTTGTGAGTGACCCTAGCGGAGGTGGGGTGTTACAAATCTTCTTTTGAATATCAATTCAAACTGGTCGGGATTAGCGAACCACACTGAAGTAATCATTTATTTTATTTCCCAATCCCAACCTATTCATCCCATGAAGTAAAACTGGTCATACTTCATATCTAACACCCCGGTGTTATCGGTAAATTTAATTACCATTTCACGTTCAAATCTAATTAAAGATTTAACTATCGCCTGGAGCAAAACTGGTGATACTTCATTCTCGATCACTTCAATCTAATTAAAGATTCATTAAAACTCCATTTAGTTTTAATCTTCCCAAAAATCAATATCCTGTCTTTAACTGGGTTAAAGAACCAATGTCGTCTAAAACACGGTTCACGATAAACCCAAAATCACATTCCATTAATTATCGGGTTAATGAACAAGTGTTATTTAAAACACCATTCACGATAAACCCAAAAATCAATTCCAATTCAATTCCAATTAAATACCATTTAATTGGTACACTTCATTAAATCCAAATAAAAAGATTTAATCTTTTTCTCAACTGGGTTTAAGAACAATGTTAATGAAGACACCATTCACAACAAACCCAAATCATATTTGATATTAAATACAAGGCTCTGAATAGAAAATATATCGGCTTATATTCAATATCAAATTCTACGACCAACAAATATCGTATTGGAAATAACGATGTAAATATATCTTTCAAATTTCCATAACAATATCTGTATCATCATGAAATCAAACATCGAAATATTCTAAAGACAATTTCGATTCAAATCCATTCCAATTCAATTATTGGAAATTTTGGTTACCTTTAAAACCATTTCAAATCCAATTTATTTATTTTAAAAATAAATGGATTTTAATTCTAGTTCAAAACCAGTTCATTTCGATAAAAATTTATTTTTATCTTTTCAAATATGGAAATTTTCATCCCAATTCTTCACAAATCACTTTTTTATGATTTTACACAAATTATTGATATTTTTAATAATTTTATCAAGGCCCGTACAATCGATTTCCATCAACGGCCATCGAACTGCACTTACAGCGACTTTTTCCAAATTTGATTTGGACATAATTCCAAGTCCAACTGTTAGATTTCAAATCACTAAAATTCGTTAGAAAGCTCTTTTCGATACGAACCTAATTGTTCCGGTTTTAGGAGAATCTGATGGCCGGATCTCCCGTAACATCCATTCGAAGTCAATGGTCGAAATTCGCGAACTGCCGCAGCGCGGCGCGTTCTATTCAGGCCATTCTATATACATAGTATATATATATATTATATATTTTTTGTCGATTTCCTTTTAAAACATATTTTATAAACTTCATATTCAATTTCGAACCAAAATTGAATTTTCCACATCATTGATATACAAATGATAACATTTTGAAAACGTTATACCTTTTCTATAATCATTATAAAAACGTATATAATCGATATAAATATCGTTCGCGTCAAAATGACGCATATCTAACCAACACGGATTTACATATTTCAATAACTTCGTTATTCTATTCAACAAATGAATATTTTCTTCAACACATGTATATATATTTTTATTCAACACATGAATATATATTTTATTCAACACATGAATTTATATTCTATTCAATACATGAATTTTATAATCCTACTCAACCCATGAATATTTATTTTTATATTCAACACATGAATATATATTTCTCTATTCAACACATGAATATATATTTCTTTTCGACACATGAATTTATATTTCTATTCAATACATAAATATTTATTCCATTCAAAACATGAAATTATATTTCTTATTTTCCAAATTGGAATAAGGCCCAATCAATTACCATATAACGTTAATTATATGGATTCCCTACAACACATGTACATAATAGCAACGATAAATCATCAACCATCATCCAGAGTGCACCACACAATTGCATAAGCATTAAATATAAATAATTAACGCTTATATAGTCTGTCAACCCATTGATTGACATAAAACTAAACAATCGGGATTAGTGTACGTCAAAGATCATCCCAATACCCGTGTGGGGTTTCAAATCAACAAACACAGATTTTTTATTTGTGCAGTTGGGTGATGTGTAAAATTTATCGTCCCAAGCAATATCTGTCAAATTGGTGTACATAAACAAATCGTTCGATTTGTAAATGAATATTTATTTTATTTCAACACATGAATATATATTTGATTTCAACACATGGATATTTTTTTCAACACATGAATATATATTTGATTTCAACACATGAATATATATTTTATTTCAACACACGAATATATATTTTATTTCAACACATGAATATATATTTTATTTCAACACATGAATATATATTTGATTTCAACACATGAATATATATTTGATTTCAACACATGAATATATATTTTATTTCAATTCCAATCACACAATTAATTTTCACAACACATCAATCAAACAAACAAGTCGTCCATGGTCTGTGGACGATGGGTGTCAAGTGTTGCTAAGCACCGTCTGCATCCTAGTATATATATTTCAACTAGAAATAAAATTAAAAGTGAGAAGTTCTCACTGTTTAGCTAAACCAAACGCCACGATTCTTCATATGTAGGAAATCTTCATCGTGCTTGACCTTCGTCACTTTCGTCACCCCTATTCTTTACATATATAAAAATCACATTTTTATATTCTCTAGTATATAAAAATTCTATTTTTAATCCGCTACTCATATAAAAATCGAAATTTTATTTCGCTACAACATATATAATCTCTAATATATAAAAATCATATTTTTAATTCAATGCTATATAGAAAAGATTATATTTTTACAACGCAAAAAAAATAGATTTTTTACTTCGCTTAAAATTAGGTTTTTACCTCAAATCTAATAAATAAAAATCGTATTTATATTTTTCTCGCCTTCTTATATATATATATATAAATCTTATCTTTCTACAACTAAAAATTATATTTCTCTATATTCAAAAATCTAAGCTTTTCTATTTTTAAAAACTAAGCTTTTCTATTTATTAAAATTCAATCTTTTCTTAAGTAAAAATCTCATCTTTCTTTAAATAAAAATCAAATCTTTCTTTGTTATTTGTCAACAAAAATCTGAAATTTACGCAATATTATTTGTATTAAAATCTGAAGCTTAAACAAGGTTAATTATATATTGTAAAGAAAATAAAATAAATTAAAAACTCACATTTTTTTCGTCGATTTCCAGCTTGGGGGGTGTGCTGAGTTGTCTGGAGGGGCGGCAGTGCCGTTGGCGGAGCATGGAGATGGGGTGCATGTGATAGGGAATGCTGAGGCGACGGGGTATGGTCCAGGGGTGGTCGTGGGCGGTGGATCCGTGGCCAAGGGCGGTTTCAGGTGATTGGGGGAGGGTTCATCGGAGAAAAGGAGGAGGGCTTGGAGATGGCGGTGGACTAGAAGGGGGAAGGCACGGTGAGAGGAGGCGGTTGCCATGGTGGCGGTTGGCCAGAGGAGAATCGCGACGGCTGACAGTGGGTTGGGTGGAGGCGCGATTTTAAAAATGGAGAAGGGTTTTGAGAACGACTGGTTTAGGTTGGGGGGTTATATATTAATATTATTTTATTTTATAATTATTATTGTCTTTCATAAAAGTTGACTATTCATTCGAACTCCAAACGACACCCAACGACTGTCACCTCTTGCTAAATACCCCCATTCCGAACACAAAGGGATATGTTTCGTAAGCCAGTTCGGCTGTTTCGTTCAGTTTTCTTCGACTTTAAAATATAAATCTATATATTCAATTTAAAACGTACATTTTAATTTACCGGGCCACATACGAACTCTAAAAATTTCCGAAAAATATTTTCTAGCTTTGTATTGACTATATGGTCCTAACAAAACAAATCTTGTCAGATTCTGAGACCATTTGAAAAATGGCCATTTTCCAGTCGATTAAAATCAAATGAAACTGGTCAAACGCGTTTTCCTTTGCCATGCTTACATATTGATTCAAAAAATTATGAATTTTGAAACCTAGCAATACTTGACATCATGGACCCAACAAAAGTGGTTTCGTCGAAAACCGAGGTCGTTTGCAAAATTTCCATTTTTAAGGGCTGGAATTCCATAGTGACTATTCTGAATTTTCAACTGGACATATCTTTTGATTTCCGCTATGAAATTTTGATTTCTCGGATTCGTTGGAAAGATATTTTCAAATAGATTCTAATATTTTTGATTCCGCTAAAATCCGGTTTATTTTGAATCCTGCACATTCATTTGAACTTTGAAATCGAATTTTCAAGCTACCGTGCCATTTTCAATTCCTTTTATAATTAAAAATAAATATTTATATTCTAACGACGATCTATATAAATATACACGTTCTAATTCTATTCAAAATAAATTTCTTGTCGTTATTATTTAAAATAATTCATTTTAAATAATCAAAATTCACTAAAATTACCAAAATAAAATTTATAAATTGGCTCAGATTTCCGGGATATTACATTATGGAGAAATAGCTAGATAAATGATTTTTTTTGGAAAAAGTAGATATTTATAGGCTCTGGAATTTGTTCAAAATGAATAGAAACAACTTAGTTAAGATAAATTTTAAATTCAAATCAATTTGAAATTTTTGACAGTTGTATGTCGACATATGGGGTGTGCTATGTTTTTATTTATAGGCTCTGGAATTTTTGAGCTATGTTATGTATTTATTTATATATTCTTATATTTTTATCACACTATTGTTCATTCTAGTGATGTTTAAGAAGGAATAAACCAAAATGTAAGAACTTCGTTAATAATTTTATAAGGATACATGAGTTAATACATATGCGGAATGGAAATGCGAAATTAAAAACTAATACAATAAGACAATAAAGTTAGAACTCGACGGAGGAGGATGAAGATGGGGACAAACCAAGTTCCCTACTAACTTTTCCAATGAACTGGTTATTTTAGAGGACATCTTTCCTACCTTCTTACTAAATTATATTTTTAAAGTTTTTTGATTATTCGCTAAAATATTTTGGTTGTTGAGGAGGATTTTCTTGGAAGGATTATTGACATTTATGAGATATTCAATACTCTCATAGGAGGTTTTTTCATCTTCTTCTTCAATTTCCATGTCATCTTTTGCGAACCAACCTATCATTCTTTTCCTAAAGCGTTTCGTTTGGATGAAAGACTAGTGTTATCTTCATTAAAGATATATTTCCCGAATTAAAAACTTTTCTAGAAATAAACTCTTTGCCTTTGAAATCCACTCCAAAATATTTTAAAATACATGTAAGGTAAATTCCATGGTATAATGTGTTTTCACACATTAAAATATCTCTAGCTCGAAATCCATCCAAAATCACTTGTGCCCAACTAATGTCACAATTTTTAAAATAGCAGAAAGAGATTTGAAAATTTCATAGTTGGATTATTGAAGTTTCGCGAATAAGGTGTGATAGTATGTTGAAGAAGTAAGTTGACAATTCTTGCTTTTGGTAGAAGATATCAATTTCGGAATTCCAAATGTTCGTCGCTTTCAAAAAGATGATGAAAGGTCTCTAGGTCATTTTCGTTGATATTAAATTCTGAGAGATCCATTCCCGTGCATTTACAACCCAAAATAGTGCCTAATACTTCACAATCTAAACTATTTGTGTACCATTAACACTACTCCAAGTTTCATTTTTATTTCCTTCATAAAAACCATGATTTATATTAGCATAAAATATTTTGACAAGGTTTGGATAGAAAACTTCCTCATTTTCCTGAGAGTCAACCAAACTAAGAACCTTATTTTGATAAAAAAAAGTCAGAAGATCATAAGTAGGAAAATCATTAAAAATAACAAATTTTTCTATATTGACTTTTCCAAAGTTTACATAGTTTATGTAAGCTTTTATAGCCTTAGGGTTGTTGAAAAGGAAGGCTTTGGTAGCCTTGGACACCAGCACAATGTTTGGAATGCTTGAGGAAGCCACTAAAGAGTTTTAGTGAAGAGTAAAAGATAGGGTGGATATGTTTTGAATTTTGAATTAAGGGTAGAAAGAGATGATAAGAATAGTTAGATAACTAGAGATTCTATGGACATGTTCTCCCGTTAAAAGAGACATTTTCAGAACATTGGGTGTAACAACCCGAAATTTCGGAACCAATTTAAAAATTTATTTTAAACTGATTTAATGGATTTAAAATGATTTAAAATGATTTATTTTAAATAATAACTACTAATAATTGATTTAAATCGAAGTGAGAACGTATATATTTATTTTAATTATTAAAACGAGCATGAAATGGCGCAATAGTTTGAAAATTCAATTTTAAACTTCAATTGAATATACAGAATTCAATATTAGTCAGAATTGGACGAAACAAGAAATGTTAGAATCTATTTGATTATATCTTTCTAACAAATGTAGGAAATTCAGATTTCGCTTTATAAATTGAAAGTTATGTCCAGTTAAAAAATTTAAAATAGTCGCTATGAAATTTATATATATTAATATAATATATAGCCCTTAAAAGTAGCTATTTTGCAAACGACCTCCGTTTTCGACGAAATCACTTTTGTTGGATCCATAATTTCAGATTATAGTCAAGTTTAAAATTTCATAATTTTTTGAATTAATATGTAGGCACAGTAAAATTAAAAGTGTTTTCCATTTCAGTTTGAATTTAATCGAGTAGAAAAAGACCATTTTTCGAATTCAACGAAATTAGTTTTATTAGGACCGTATTGTAAAAACATAGCTAGGTTTAATTTTTTGTAATATTTGGAGTCGGTATGTGGCCCCGGTAAATTAAAAAGTACGTTCAATTCAATATTGAACGTTATATTAATTTATATTTTAATTTTGACGAAAACTGATCGAAAGCAATTGAATTAGCTTATGAAACATATCCCATTGTGCCCAGAATGGGGGTATTTGGTAAGGAACGATAGTCATTGGGTTTGATTTTGAGTTCATAGCAATAAACAAGTAATTTCTGAATTAAATATTACTAAAATTATTATATATATTAATCCTTTTCTACTAAACCCTAATTACAACTCATAGCCGCCATTTTAAATAAAATGGGCGGACCAAATCTTCCAAAATTCCCCTCCAATATTCTTTAAATCCGTTAATTTCTGTTCAAATCCATTACCGCAAATATCTTCAACTCTGCGAGCTCTCCAATCTGAGCGGTTATGATCGGAAATAGGTAGTTGAGGAGACCGAAATTTCTTGAAACAGCAGCGATGCTCGAATGAAGTTCTAGGGCTATGGGGATGTTCGAACATGCCATCACTCTTGAAGCTGGGTGGCGATGTCAAGGCAGACGGGGTGGTGGATTTCGATGGGTGTCAACCGGCGTGGGAGGCCGTGCGGTGGCAGATCGTTGGGCGCGTGGATGGGTTCAGTGGGTTTTCGCTGATAACAGAAAGAAGACGGGGTAGCAGATGTAATTAACGATTTAATTACTTTGTTAATTATCATGTTAAATTAAATAATATAATTAATATTTAAAATGTCATATCTTGTACAAACGGGAACAGAATTGGGTTATTTTAATTGCGTTGGAACCGTGAAATCAAGCTTTACAACGTGGAACTGACCAGAACAGAAACAGAGTAAATTGGATTTTTAGCTAAATTAAACGGTCATTTAATTTAGTTTAAAAACAAAAACTCAAAAATAAAGAATGGCGGAGTGGAACCCAAAGTGAGAATTCTCTCACTAAAATATTTGTACATTTATTTAATTTATTTTATAACTATAAATATATAGAAACTGCCAATATTGATTTTTATATATTGTATGTGACATTGCTTGAGTTCAACACAAGAACTATTCACGACTCATTTGCACAAGAAGCGTTGTCTGAATATTCGGCTCTCGTATTTCAAACAATGTGGATACATGTTTTGGTTGTTGAAATTTAATTATAAATATCCATTTATAATTTAAACAGTGAAATTTGATTGATTAGAAAAATAATTCGAATTGAATTAAAATTGGTTAAATTTATTAACCAATGATTTATTTAAATAGACTGTGTTGTTTGAAAACCCCACACTGGTATTGGGATGATATTTGATATATACTAATCCCAATTTTTAGCTGTATGTCAATCGATTGGTTGGCAAACTGTGGCGAGCGTTATTTACTTATACAGTTGTAGAATACACTCTGGATGATATTTGAATGTTTAATATCATTTTTTTTGTATACATGAGATGTTTGAAATCCACATAACTGAGATTATATGGTAATTGATTGATTTGCATTCCGATTCAGAAATAACGAATATTTTAAAACAATATACAGTGAAGAATTAAATTATGATTTTGATGTCCGATTTTGGATAGACACAAAAATATAGAAATATTCATAACTGAAATGAATATGTGAAGCTGAGTTAAGTAGTTAAACGCCATTTTAACTCAAACGGATTTTTCTGTTGATTTTATTCATTTTATAATGAATATCGAAAAGAATGGATTTAAAAATCAGATATTTAGAAAATATTATCATTTTAATATTATATTGATAAGGAATATTTAATTTTGATTTAAAATTGAAAATGAAGTAGGAATCATTTTCATAATAAATTTAAAACGACTTATAAAATACATTTTAAATGGAAATCGACGATAAATATATTACATATATTTAAATGGCCTAAAGAGAACTCGCCGCGCAGCGACCGTTCGCGAATTTCGACCATTGACTTCAAATTGACGTAACGAGAGATCCAACCGTCGGATTCTCCTAAAATCGGAATAGCTTGGTTCGTGTCGAAAAGATCTTTCTAATGAATATAAGAGATTTAAATTTGAACGGTTGGATTTCAAATTATGTCCAAGTCAGTTTTGGAAAAGCTCGTTGTAAATGCAGTTCGATTACCATATATGGAAATCAACTAAAATGGTGAAATTAAAATCATTAAAAATATGAATAAATTATGTAAAATCATAATTAATGATTTGTAAAGAGTTTGGATGAAATATTCAATATTTGTAAAATAAATGATATTTTTATCAGAATGAACTAGTTAACGACTAGAATAAAGAACTAAAAGGAATTGAAATGGTTTTAAAATAACTAGAGTTTTCCAATGAATAAATTGGAATGGATTTGGAATAGAAACAAATTTTGGAATATTTCAATATTAGAGTCCGTGATCATACAGATATGGTTGAGGAATTTGGAAGATACAGATATCGTTATTCCCAATACGATATCTGTTGGTTTCAGAATTTGATATTGAATATAAGTCGATATTAATTTCTATTCAGAGCCTTGTATTTAATGTCAAATTGGATTTTGGGTTTGTCGTGAATGGTGTCTTAAATAACATTGTTCTTAAAACCCGTTGAAAAAGGAATAAATCTTTTAATTAAGATTAATGAAGTTTTCCAATTATATTTATTAATTGGAATTAAATAGAAGATGATTTTGGGTTTGTTGTGAACAATATTTTAAATGACATTTGTTCTTAAAACCTAATTAAAGTGAAGATATGATTTGGAATTTATAAATCCTTTTATCAAGATTTAATGGAAATTTTCCAAAATATGTTTTTCAATTTAATATATTAAATCGGAATTGAATGGAATTCGATTTAGTAATAATCGAGATGAGCTCCTATGAATGAAGACCATTCTATATATGGAAATTAGAATTCTTTGTCGTTATTCCATTTATATTATTAGTCTGGTATGGAAATTTATATCGATTATATGTTGAGCTGTTTTCCATGGAGATTCAATAGTTAATGGGAGTTGATTTGGGTTTGTTGTGAACTGTGTTTTAAAAGACATTGGTTCTTTAACCCAGTTAAAGACAAGATTAATTTTCCTAAAGTTGAACATGTGAAGACCCGTAACTTCCCCGGTAAGAAAAGCCCGGATACTTTGAGGACAAGACAGATCGGAACGCAAACAGAAGAACATTTCATTGTATATTACAACAATTCCATCAGAATACAAGAATATACAGAGTATGAATAAATATTACACAGAAGATATTAGAGATTTAAACTACATTTAAATACATCGCAGCGGAAATAATACAAAACACAACTAGAAGAGATATACGGATACAGAGCTTTCCGGATATCGTTCCAGCTGTAAGCCAGGATCCTGTGAATATAAATCTGCAAAACCAAAACTGCTAGCTGCCCATGTCAAAATAAGGGCACCCAGAGTTTAGGTTAAAACAATAAACTCCAGGTCGGTCATGGGACTGGTGTGAGAACTAAAACAGTTATTTAAAACCTTACTTTAAATCAGATATATCGAGGGACCATGCCGTATAACACGGAACGGGTTTCCTCCCAAGAATACTTGTGCATATAACAAAACAGTGCAATGCTTTTTGGAAAAATGAAGCTATTATAAGACCCAGGTCCTATCACGCAATGCAACGCAAGCAGGGGGATGGGGTTTTCCCTTATAATAGCCAAACAAGCTTAGTACATTTAAAACAAATCATTTGATACTATTATAAGTGCATTGTGTATAAAACAACTTCAAATCATAAGTATCAATCATAGACGGCATGGGTACCATATATCATGTCGCCATACTAGTTCTACAATTAAAACCGCAGAATCACGTATTTGGAAATTGGATTTCCATCTGTGAACCGAGGCAAAAGATAGTCCTCTACCGATTCGAGACTCTCTAGCCCGAGCCTTAGGACCTAGACACAGGTGAGCCCTTGGATCGTCAGGGCCGGTCCACCGATGTGGATTAAAATGCATAAACACTGCGTTTCCCCACCCTTTGGGGCGTAAATGAGCCAACGAATGACTCCATCGGCTTCACATAGTCACCGATATATCCGAGGCGCCTTGCAACAGCAACAACCACTTAAGTCAAACTCGTCAGGGCGTGTAAAACCACTGACGCCACTTCTATCTAGAAGGAAACTCATGCCCTCCCTGAGGTCCTCTCCCATTTTTGGTTCACAACCGGGGTGTGAGGCTCGCGAATCAACGCTACATAAAGATATGCCACACAGGCCGTGCTTTGATCATCAAGCACAAGACTTTGTTTTTCAACAGAAGCCTTGATCAATTGCCACTTAGGCATGCCACGCAGGCAATTCACTCCATGCGATTGATATCCATCAATATATATTCCTTGAGCTCGTACGTCTCAGAGAAGGGCGTTAAGCAAGAGAATAAATTCTCCGCCTCCAAACAGATATATATTTAATAGAAATCAATCACACAGACTAAAATCCAATGTTAGACACACAACCTGTTTACAAGTTCGTTCTGGGTCTGAACGAAACCGGAGGCACCTTGTACCTCGCATATCCATCGATCTCCAAGTACGTCCGGATGACTACTAACTGATTCCCTTCTCTTGAGTGTACGGCCCAATCAAGAACATCAGTAATTATCCAAACGACGTGAAGACCTCCGGTCTTCAACCACCATCTTCATCTTTGACTCATCGTCGAATCAGTTATTCAGAATGGGATAAACCTGGTCTTTCCGAATAACTCACGTATATAATAAACAAGTGTTACACAAACACAACATACGCCTCATTCCAATTCATCAGTCACTAACCGTACACGAGTAAGAGAAAAATTACCCAAATATTAACCCCGAAGGCCGAAACCAACATCAGACCAATACCCAGGAAACCATTCATCTTAGCCAACCCACAGTTAGTTTCTAAATTTCACATTCTTAGGGAAAGGTTCCCATTAATTTTATTAAAGATAAATTCTTTTAAATTTATTCTTTAATCTTCCTTTGAATATCACTTCAAACTAGTCGGGATTAGCGAACCATACCGAAGTTATTATTTACTTTATTTCCCAATCCCAACCTATTTATCCCATGAAGTAAAGCTGGTCATACTTCATATCTAACATGTAACGACCCGTGTTTTTGGCAGTTAAATATTTTATTTGATTTATTATTTTAAAATATTATATTGGGAATATTAATGGATTTTAATATTTAAATCGTTATTTAAAACGAGATTGAACGCTTGTTTATATAAAATAAAATAACTTGAAATAAAGGTTACTTAATTATTTGAATTAAGTCAAAGGAGTTTGGGATAAAATGGTTTATATTAAACCAGAGTTAGATAAAAGGAGTTTAAAAGTGTTAAAGCATTAATTTTACTTTAACGTTACGAAATCGTGGGGTTAAAGGAAAGTGGAGAATTGAAATGTGAACTTCAAGCGGGAAGTGTCAAAAACGGATTGAAAAGGAGTTGGAAAAGTGAATTCCATAAAAGAAGTGGATTGTAGGATTTTGTAAATAAATCCGAATTATGAAATGAATTTGTTTAAAAAAGGGTCGAGGTTAAAATGTGGGTTTTTTATAAGGAATTATTTAATCATTGAATTAAAAGAATAATAAGTAATAGATTTCAAAAAGGTAAGACGGTTGTATGAAACCGTATTTTGAGTAAAATAGTTAAATGGAATTTAAAGGGGATTAGAGTGAAATGTGGGTTTGGACTAGAACTTGTATTTATCTCCCGATATGAACGTTGTTGATCAAGGTCTGAGAGGTAATTAAAATACCCCAACTTGAATGACATTAGGATTATCTGCAGATAATATTAGTTGTAATGGTAAAGGAGGTTAGTAAATATGTATTATTCCCATCAGAGAAACAACAGTGTAACGGTTAGTGGGAATGTGAAGAATATATAACAAGAATTCCATGTAAAAGTAGAAAAATGGAGGTGATATAGGATTTTACTAAGGAATAAAATGAATTGGTTTAAGGTGTAATCTTATGTTAAATAAGAAGCGAAAAGTTATATTTATAATATCGATATATTTAAGAGTTTCAAATTACATTTGTTTTATTTAAAAAGCCAAGTGATGATGAATACTGAACCAGTGAACTCATTGGGTTATTATGATTGAACACTGTTTATTTTGATAGTCAAATCACCGACTATCAAATCTGTCCAATACGATTGCTGGTACAGAAAGACCGGGATCGAATTTATATTCGAAAACCATTCCGACCAACAAATACGTAGAGATATTAGAAGATGATCAAGATGGAGCATTGAAGACCGTAGATCTTCACAAACGGAAGAACCACTACTAATCTCTGGTTTAGCGGCTAGAGATAAACTGTGGTTCTGTCGTGGTTGAAATCTACGGGCTGCAAGGACTTCTCGCTACTGATCCATGGGGTGGTTCCTATATTGGATGTAGTAGGAGAGTACCTTCGGTTCGTCCTGTTCCTGGATGACTTGTATGGACGGATGTCTGACAGAGTATTTCCAAAGGGATTACGTACGTCGATTTCTTCAAACGTACGATGGTTGGTGGCGGAGAAAGGCCTTTCTCTTAGCTTATCAACTAGAGTATTTTTGTGGATGTCAATTAGTGATGTCTGATGGATCTGACGATGTGACATTTAAAGTGAATGATGACCAAATGTCAAAAGTTAATCTAAACCTCAAGCCTCACAACCGGGAAATGAAAAAATTCGGGCAGGCAGCATGGCTATGTGGGTCGCTCCCATTAGGGTGTATAATCACCTATATAGAGAAATTCCTTTTGCTTCTTTAATCAATTTCTATGATGTCCCTTTTCGGGAAACGGTGGTTTGTGCCCAACCATTGGTGATATACATTCGATACACTCAAGCGAAATGAGTGGTCGGTCATGTGAGGACCGGTTGCAAGACGTTCTTGTTGAACCCAGTGTATTCGTCTCTAGAGATACACTATCGGCAGGTAGTCCCATACCTTGTCAAGGTCGGAATCCAATCTCCAATAAGTGCCCGCGGTTTTGATTGTAGACTATATATGTGGAGCGTGAGATGCAATCATTCCACTAGATTGCTATTTACTTGTATGTAGACATTATTATAATATCAGACAAGATATTGATTTCAAAGTGTTTTTGTGTTATCGTAAGGTAAAAGCCATCCATATTTATGTGTGGATTTGGTCTTTCGATTATCCTTTCCTTTCGAAAAGATTTTAACTTTAAAATCAGGTTGTGTGATACCCTTAAAATTAGTGTGTTTATCTCACTCTGGTTCACCAGACTGACCTGGGGTTTTGTAAATGCTCGGGTTAGCCCGGGGTGTACAGGTTCAGGTTATCGAATGCTGTGAAGTCCAGAGATGAGCTGGAGATGTTCAGACGTATGATATTATATAGCTACTGTTCCGCTGTATGTTGTATATGGGAACAGGTTATTACAACTGTCCCATTGTGTGATGTACTCTGATATTGTAAGTATTTTTAAAGCTCTCAGTAAAGTTTTATTCCATATTATATTTTGTTCCGCTACGATGTGAGACTTTGATTCTGTATTGTGGTGTTCCTTCTTCTTCTTCTATTCTTATGTTTCTTTCTTTCTTATCTCACCCTCTAAATTCTTTCTAACAACATCCTGTGTTTTCGGTGTTTGAAAGGTCGGTATGAGTTATGGTAAAGGTATTTATGTCTATTTTCGGGGCCGAAAATCCCTATTCGTTACACAACACCACGGTGTTATTGGTAAATTCAATTACCATTTCACGTTCAAATCTAATTAAAGATTTAACTTCCGTCTGAAGTAAAACTGGTGATACTCCATTCTCAATCTTTTCAATCTAATTAAAGATTCATTAAAACTCTACTTAGTTTTATTCTTTGACTGGGTTAAAGAATCAGTGTCATTTAAAACATGGTTCACGATAAACCCCAAAATCACATCACATTTCAATCAGTCCCTAACCGTAAATTAGCAAGTGAGCAATTCCCTAAGTATTAACCCCGAAGGCCGAAACCAACATCAGATCAATACCCAGGAAACCATTCATCTTAGCCAACCTACAGTTAGTTTTTTATTTTCTTAACTCCTTTGGGTCTAAGAACAGTATTATTGAAGATACCGTTCACGACAACCCAAAATCACATTCCATTAATTATCGGGTCAAAGAACAAGTGTTATTTAAAACACTGTTTACGATAAACCCAAAAATCAATACCAATTCAATTCCAATTAAATATTATTTAATTGGTACACTTTATTAAATCTAAATAAAAAGATTTAATTTTTTTCTCAACTGGGCTTAAGAACAGTGTTGATGAAGACACCATTCATGACAAACCCAAATCACATTTAATATTAAATACAAGGCTCTGAGTAGAAAATATATCGGCTTATATTCAATATCAAATTCTACGACCAATAAATATCGTATTGGAAATAACGATATTTATATATCTTTCAAATTTCCATAACGCTATCTGTATAATCACAAAATCCAACATTGAAATATTCCAAAAATAGTTTCGATTCAAATCCATTCCAATTCAATTATTGGAAATTCTGGTTACTTTTAAAACCCTTTTCAAATCCAATTTATTTATTTAAAAATAAATAGAATTATAATTCTAGTTCAAAACTAGTTCACCTCGATAAAAAATCTAGTTTTATCTTTTCAAATATGGAGTTTTTCATCCCAATTCTTCCCAAATCATTTCTTATGATTTTACACAAATTATTACTATTTTTAATAATTTTATCAAGGCTCGTACAGTCGATTTCCATCAACGGCCATCGAACTGCACTTACAGCGACCTTTTCCAAATTTGATTTGGACATAATTCCAAATCCAACCATTAGATTTCAAATCTCTAATATTCGTTAGAAAGCCTTTTTTGATACGAACCTAATAGTTCCGGTTTTAGGAGAATCCGACGGTCGGATCTCCCGAAATGTCCATTCGAAGTCAATGGTCGAAATTCGCGAACTACCGCAGCGCGACGCGTTTATTCGGGCGATTATATATATAATATATATATTATATATATTTCGTTGATTTCCTTTGAAAACATATTTTATAAATCATATTTAAATTCGTTTTCAAAACGATTTCTACTTCCTTTTCAAATTCAAATCAAGATTGAATTTTTCAATATAAATTCATTTTAATTTCATTTCAAATCGATTTCAATTCAATTTCAATTCAATTTCAATTTTATTCGAATTTCAATTCATTTCAGTTTAATTCGAAATTCAAATCATTTCAATTTAATTCGAATTTCAATTCATTTCAATTTAATTCGAATTTCAAATCATTTCAAAATATCAGATTTTGAAATCACTTCCTTTTCTATATTCATTACAAATATGAATAAAATCGATATAAATATCGTTCACGTCAAAATGATGTAAATCTAATCAACACGACTTCATATATTTCTATTTTCAAATATTCTATTTCAAATATTCCTTTTTCAAATAATCTATTTCAAATATTCTATTACAAAACTGGAATGAGGCCAAATCAATTATCATATAATGTTAATTATATGGATTTTCTACAACACATGTATATAATAGAAACGATGAATAATCAGCCAGCATCCAGGGTGCAACACACAACTGCATAAGCATTAAATATAAATAATTAATGCTTACACATTCTGTCAACCCATCGATTGACATACAACTAAACAATCGGGATTAGTGTACGTCAAATATCATCCCAATACCCGTGTGGGGTTTCAAATCAACAAACACAGATTTTATTTGTGCAATTGGGTGAAGTGTAAAATTTATCGTCCCAACCAATATCAGTCAAATTAGTGTATATAAACAAATCGTTCGATTTGTTTATAAATATCTATTTGATTCACACATACGTTAAAAATAATATTTTTAACGATAAAATATTTTTAATTATATAAATATTTTATTTCACATCACACAATCTATTTTCACCACAATCAAACATACAAGTCATTCGTGGTCTGTGGACGATGGGTGTCAGGTGCAACTAAACACCGTCTACATCCTAGTATATATTTCAAACTAGAAATCAAAATAAAAGTGAGGAGTTCTCACCGACTAGCTAAACCAAGCGCCTCGACTCTTCATATCTAGAAATCTTCGCTGTGCTCGCCTTTTTTCAATTTCATTGTCCGTAGCCACTACATATATAAAAATCATATTTTTATCGCTACTTCTAATATATAAAAATCGAATTTTTATCTCTACTTCTAATATATAAAATCGAATTTTTATCGCTATTTCTAATATATAAAAATCGAATTTTTATCGCTACTTCTAATATATAAAAATCGAATTTTTATTGCTACTTCTAATATATAAAAATCGATTTTTTATCTTTAACTTCACATCATAGAAATTATATTTTTACATCCTTGCTCATATCAATAAAGATCTAATCATTATACCCTAAAAATATAAATAAAAATTATATTTTTTTCATCGTTATATACCTATATTCAAAATCACTTCTTGTTCATTTCAAAAATCACTTCTTTTATGAAATAAAAATCAGTTCTTTAACTAAATAAAAATCAGTTCTTTAACTAAATAAAAATCAGTTATTTAACTAAATAAAAACCAGTTATTTAACTAAATAAAAATCAGTTATTTACTAAATAAAAATCAGTTATTTAACTAAATGAAAATCAGTTATTTACTTAATCAAATAAACCATAAAAACTCACCATTTGTTGAACGAAGGGGGAGGAGGAAAAGAGGCGGCGGGTGGTGGCTTCAGGCGGGCGGCGCTGGCTGCGTGGGGCCCCCAGGACTGGCGACGGCGGTTTAACGGGCTGGGGGTGTTCGTGGGCGGCGGATTCGTGGGCGGGGATGGTTACAGGCATCGCGAGGGGGAGAGATTTTGGCTTGAGGTAGGAGGCTGCGCGCGGAGAGAGGAGGGGAGAAGAAAAAGGTGGAGGCGTCGGGTGGCGAGAGGAGGAGGGGGCGATGCTCCTGGTGGCGTGCGGCTGAAGGGGGGGCAATTTGTGGATGTCAGGTTTTTTTTTATTTGCACGGTAGGTTAGGGCTAGGGAGAAAAGGGGCTTTATATAATTTATTATATTATATTTAAATTCCCCAAAAAAGCAACTTTTTATTTTGAACTCGAAATCGAACCCACCGATTGTCGTCCATAGCTGATTACCCCCATTTCGAACACAATGGGATATGTATCGTAAGCCGATTCTATCGTTTTGATCAGTTTTCATCAAAATCAAAATATAAATCTATATATTGAAATTGAACGCGCATTTCAATTTACCGGGGTCGCATACAGCTTCTAAAAATTCCCGAAAAATATTTTCTAGCTTCGTATTGATGATACGGTCCTAACAGAACTAGTTTCGTTGAATTCTGGAACTGTTTGAAAAATGGCCATTTTCCAGTTGATTAAAATCAAATTAAACTGGTCAAACGCGTTTTCCTTCGTCACGCTCACATACTGACTAAGAAAATTATGAATTTTGGAATCTAGCAATAATTTGGCATCGCGGATCCAACAAAAGTGGTTTCGTCGAAAACCGAGGTCGTTTGCGAAATTCCCATTTTTAAGGGCCAGAATTCCATAGCGACTATTTTGAAAATTCAACTGGACATATCTTTTTATCCCCGCTATAAAATTTCAATTTTTGGATTCATTGGAAAGATATTCACAAATAGATTCAAATATTTTTGGTTTTGCTTAAATCCGATTTATTTTGAATCCTGTACATTCAATTAAACTTTGAAGTCGAAATTTCGAACTACCTACGCTATTTTCAATCCCTTTTATAATTTAAAATAAATATTTATATTCTAATGACGATTCGAATAAATATATACGTTCTATTCCATTCAAAATAAATTTCTCGTCGTCATTATTTAAAATAATTCATTTTAAATATTCAAAATTCGCTAAAATTGCCAAAAAAAAATTGGCTTGGATTTCTGGGTTATTACAGAACAATAATTAAGTAATGATTTTTGAGATTAAAATTGAACTAGAGTTTAAATGAATCTTTAATTAGATTTGAGTGTGAATGAGAGGATTAAGTTAATCGAATTCATGAAATGTTCAGGAATGGAGTACCACGAGTTTGGCTTCAGGCGATAGTTAAATCTTTAATTAGATTTGAACATGAAATGGTAATTAAATTTACCAATAATATCGTGGGTGTTAGATATGGAGTAATACTAGTTTTTCTCCATGGGATGAATAGGTTGGGATTGGGGTTAATAAATAAATGATTACTTCGGTAAGGCTCGATAATCCCGACTAGTTAATGAAACTTGTTTTGGTTTAAATTGCGGAAAGATAAAATGAATTCTTTTGAATTGTTATCCAAAGGAAGATTTAAGAATAAGTTTAAAAGAATTTATCTTTGATAAAACTAATGGGAAACTTTCCTTAATGATGTGAATATTTGAATTAAAGAATATTCTTAATTGGAACGAAGCGTATGATGTGTTTTTTATAGAGCACTAAATTATTGATTATAAAATACACTAATTATTCGGAAAGACTAGGTTTAACCCATTCTGAATAATTAATACGATGACTAAAAGTCGAAGATGAAGACAGTGGTTGAAGACCGAAGATCTTCACATCGTTTGGATGATTAACGATGTCATGATTGGGCTGTACACCCAAGACAAGGTAATAAGTGGTGATCGTCCAGACGTACTTGGAGATCGACCGGATATGCGAGGGCCTCTCTCTTGTATTGAACATATGGGACGAGGAATAAGGTGCCTCCGGTTTTGTTTAGACCCAGAACGAACTTGTAAATGGATGTGTGTCTGACATTGGATTTAATTCTGTGTTGATTGATTTCTATTAAATATATATTTGTTTGGTGGCGAAGAATTTATTCTCTTGCTTAACACCCTTCTCTGAGATGTACGAGCTTAGAGGTTATATATTGATAGACATTAATAGTATGGCATGAATTGGAAATGTGGCATGCTAAGATGCAAATGATCAAGGCTTTTGATGAAAAGCAGAGTCTTGTAGTTGGTGATCAAAGCACGGCTTTAATTAGCATAGCTTTGTGTATACGTTAATTCGCGAGCCTTGCACCCGGTATGAGTCAAAAACGGGATCGTCACTGCAAGGAGTGCATGCATTTCTTTCTAGCTAGAAGTGTTGTCATGGTATGGAGCCCAGACATTTTAACTTATGTGGATGATGGATTACGAGGCGCCTCAGATATAGGGCTATATGCTCATAGGGTTGACGTACTGACCTATTTGTAGGTCCGATAGGACCGGGAAATGTATTTTCAAGAATAACCAATCCACTAAAGTAAGTGTGGACCGGCTCTGAAGCATCCAAGGGTTCACTGCGGGAGATCCTGAGGCATTTGCTAGAGTGTGTTCAAATATGAGAGGAGTCGTCCCTTGCCTCGACTCACAGATGGAATCCAATTTTCAATACGCGACTTTTCGGTTTTAGTTGTAAACCTATATGGCAACATAGTAGGATGGGGCACTATGGCATCTATGATTGATACATTTATATTTGAAGTTGATTTCTTCACTTATAGTAATAATTAAAGATAAATTTCGCTTACCAAGCATGCTTGGCCATTATAAGGTAAAACTCTATCTTCCGGCTTGCGTTGCATTGTGTGATGGGACCTGAGTCTTATAATGGCTTCATTTTTTTCTTTTTAGCATTGCATTATTTGTTTGTGGTATTCTTAGGAGGAAGCTGGTTCCATGTTATACGGCGTGGTCCCTTGATTTACCCAACTTTAAAATAAAGTTAATACCTGTTTTAGTTCTCACACCAGTTCCATGACTAACTCGGAGTTTATTGTTTTAAGCTAAATTCTAGGTGCCCCTATTTTCCACACGGGCAGTCAGTAGTTTTGGTTTTGCAGATATATATTTAGCAGGATCATGGATTATAGCTGGAGCTATATTAAGCTATGTATCCGTGTATTTCTTTCAGTTGTGGTAGTTGATGTTTTTCGCTGCACATTATATTCATGCATATATTTTCCGCTGTTTTGTAATTTAAATCTCTAATATTTTTCTGCTGTACATTATTTTAACCCTAATAAATTCTTGTACTCTGATGTAAATTGTTGTAGTAGCAATGAAATGTTCTATTGTTTATGTTCTGATGCGTCATGTTCTCAAAGTAATCTGGGCTCCTCCGTCACTTCGAGGATCGGGGAAGTTTGGGTTGTCACAGTTGGTATCAGAGCTTTGGTTACAAAGCAAGAGAACAAGACACATTAGAACCAAATGTAAGAATTCATCAGAGATATGATTAGTAATAACTTGTAAGAATGACTCGTTAGAGATAGGGTTAATAATATCCTATAAGAATGACTCGATAGAGATAGGGTTAGTAATGCCCTAGAATGAGTTTGAAGAGGGTTTTTTTAAAAAAAAACAAATTTAATTTTGAAACTTTTATCTTAATATCCTATTTGAGTATTTTAATTTATATTGAATTTGGACTATCGAGTATAAGAAGACCTTGAATACACGCGTAATTAACGTGTATTCGAAGTCTCAAATATACTGGATAGATATAGAATCACACTCTAATCGCCCGGAGATGATTCTAATGATTGAGATCTCACATCATCCATATTTATGTTCGAGCTTCGAAAGCGGGATATCTATAAATTTCCAATTGATTAGTGTGAGAACCAAAACCTAATTAGAATTTATTGTTTGCGATTTTGCCTTGAAATATTACTTTTGAGTATATGAAAGTTAAATGTTTGAAAATTTAATTAACAAACCGATTGCTGGTTGTGTTGTGTTAACTAATAAAATATTGGAATGATGAAACCAATATAAAAATAAAAGGTAAATTTAGCCAAATCGAATTAAATATTGAACTGAATTGAAAATTGATTGCAATTGGATAAATGTACATCTATATATGTTGAAAAGGTCATAGCATGGAAGCTAAGAAGAGGAATAAAATTGTATGCCTGATAAATAGGTACATATTTACCTTATATATTGGGTTTTTATGATTTTATAAGCCAATTGGCAAGCCGCTTGGCTTTTTATTTGTAACAACCCGCATTCAACGCATCGGAGAATCGTAGAATTTTTATTTATTTCTTATATGAAGTCATATGGTCATGTGGCTTTGGGAAATGACCATTGGGGTCATTTTCCATGTTCATGATTTTTGTCGATTTTTAAATGACCGTTTTGCCCCTAGCTGACCTTGTTTCGGCCATAACTTTTGATTGGAAAGGAATTTTGACCTAAAACCATGTCCATTAGATTCGTTTGATGGTTTACCTTTCCGTAGAGTGGTCATAATAGCTAAACGGACTTATCGTGTAACACCCCACATCTGTTAAGGTCACTCACAAAGGGAATGCCTTAACTTCAGTGGAGTACTATGGGTACTGGAACAGAAATATTACAAACCCTACCCATTTACTCTGTGTTGGTTAAGTATTCCTTTTTAACTTAACCTAGCCCGTCTGTTTTAATTATCATGTTATTATTAATGGTTAAGTGTCAGTCTGAACTGGTTAAGTTGGACTGTCACCCTTTCCAGCTTGAAGATTTGTCGAAGTTTCCTTGGATTCTCTTTTCAGATGCTATGGCTGGCTCTTGAAAAAATCGGGGAATATAAATGTAATTTTTATGCTTCTTTATTTTGTAAGATAGATGATACTCTGATATTGTAAAGAAACCATTGTACAGACTATTTTATCAATAAAGCAAAGTTTTATTTTCCGCCGTTTAATTTCTGTCTGTCTTGTAATTTATCTGCATCTTTTACCCTAAATGCTCCACAGAACTTAGTGCATTCCCTTTGTGAGTGACACTAATGGACGTGGGGTGTTACACGTGGTATATAAAAATATGCTTATGATGGGTAAATAATGGTGATGCATAAGAAGAATTAATTAATACATGGAAGAGAAGAAAAATTAGTTCGATAACGACGTATGTAACGTAAAAGATAGTAAAATAAGGATAACTAATTCAAGAATCAGGAATTAGGTAAAATGGACATCACCTTTGCGTTCCTCTCGGAAAAATACGCGAAATAAAGTCCGAGTTTTCGAAAATCGGAGTCCGTATGACCAAGATATGGCCAAAACAAGATTTCAGCAGACTTTCTGGCAGACTACCCGTGTCGACTGTAGTGTCGACACCTAAGTCGACCTGCCCCCCCCCCCCTGTGTCGACTGTAGTGTCGACTCCTCCCCTGTACAGGTCGACCTGGTCGGCCTGGGGTGGCCCAGAACCCATTTTTGAGGCCTGGGACGATTTTTGATGGTCCGGATGGGCTTTAGGGTTAATCCGATGGCTGAAATGAATTGCTACACCTATAAAATAACACCTAGACCTAGCGTAACTCACACAAATTCATATGACACCAAAATGCTGCTAAAATCCCTCTTGAGCCATGGCCGCCGCCTCCAAATTAAAGCTTAAGCGTCCAAACTTGATTCAAAACAAAGATCAATGCTTCTACAACAAATTCAAGAGAATATATCAATGACACTACAACTTTCTATGACAAATTCACTCCCTAATTCATTAGCCGTTCTCTGTAAGTGCTAGTTATTTTCAGATCTAAATATTTAATTTTAATATGGGCATGAAATAAAGTGGAATTGGATCTAAGTATGTTTATCGATTCAGATCTATTCCTGTTGCTTTTTGAATCTTTAGTTTTGAGACTTGTCTACCTTTATTCTCTTGACAACTTTGTGATTTATTCAGCAGTTTCCTTCATTCGTAATGATGTTGTCATTAAGTTGTAATCTTTATGCTTATCATGATGTTGTTTTCTCTTTGATCTATTTATTATGCAAATTTCTACCTTCCCCTATTTATTTTCTTTTGATGAACCTTGGTCAACTTCGGACCTTGGCCTAAAATCGCGATTCGCATACGAGATGTATACGGGGGAATAATGGGATTACTGCCTATAAGAATATGATTAATAATTGGCAACATGAAATTGGATGTTATCATTTTATTTGCAAGTTTGGGGTAGATCTGTAAATTTTGGTATAATCCTGTTATGATAAAATTTGCATAAATATTATATACATGGAATTCGACACCAATTGGATCTATGTAATGTAACATGAAATTTGGTATATATAACATGTATGTAATTTGGCATGTAAAATACAATTATGAGTTTTGGAGCCTATGTAAATTAGATCAAAAGATTGGGCTTATGTTAATTAGGCATGTGTAGACTTGGAAATTTGAGCATGAAAGCGATTGTAAACTTTATAATTGGCATAAACATGTATTATGAACTTGGGCAACTGGCATGTATTGAAATAAAAAGATTATAGTTTGGGATAACTACATCATGAATCATCAGATTTGGGTTTATTGGATATGTAACTTGATACATGTAATTTTGGCTAGATCTTGACATATGAAAAAAAAGCATGAAACTTGGTATATATGTAAACTGACTAGAATTGGGTACATATATTAGTTGGTATGTAATAGCCTTAAAAGAGGGATAAATATAAATTGAGATAAGTTGCCTTTAATGGCCTAAGATAAATTGTGGTAAAATTGGTAGGATTTTGCATACCATTAATTGATGGACATAATTGAGTCAATTATGGACATCGTTAAATTAGGAATTAATTGATAATTTGAATAGGGGAAATAAATTCAAATTGGGGTAAAAGATTATAAGTGATAATCAATGCTTAGGACACGAGGTTGGATTCGTTTGTGACGTAAACCTGCCCGGAACCGCCCGGCGAATCCAGTAGTCACAAATGTCAGCCCAATGTGAGAGGTCCTAGGCCCAAATTAAAAGCGTAACAGTTGTAAAGACACGAGGTTAGACTCTTTTATGGTGTAAGACTGCCCGGACCCGCCCGGCAAATCCAGCTGCCATAAATGTCAGTCTAATGTGAGAGGTCTTTATAAGGTTACAACCTTAATGAATTAAGAAATACTTAACCAGATAAACATGTGGTGGGACATGGGGGTTAAGTGGGTGACATGTGGAAATACGAATAGTAATACTTCACCAACGTAACATGGTAATTAGATCAGTGGGTAGGGTTAAGTAAATATGAACACTTAACCAATATGATATAAATGGGTGGGTTAAGTAATATGATTAGGTTAATCTGGACACTTAACCAATTTAATAAGTTTACTACGGGAGTGGGTAAGGTTAAGCAAATGTTTAACCATTATAACATGATTAAACTGGACTAGAGAGTGAGGTTAAGTTAATGAGAACACTTAACCAATACAATGGGTTAATTAGACAAGTGGTTGCGGTTAAGTAGTAACACTTAACCAACATAACAGGACAAACGGGTGGGTTAAGTTAACTTGAATAAGTTGATAACACTTAACCATTATAATATGACCAGTGGGTGGGGTTAAGTTAACAAGAAAATTCTTAACCAATGTAACCAGATAGACAAACGGGGTTAAGTTAATAAACCACACTTAACCAATCAAACATAATAAGCGAGAAAGGTTAAGTTAACTAAGGTAAACACTTAACCATGGTAACATAACGAGTAGAAGGGTTAAGTACATATCGGGTTGGTGGGTAATATTAGTAAATATAGGCCCACATACACTTAACCATTAAATACACATGCTTGAATCAGTAGCGGGGTTAAGTACACATCAGGGTTGGTGGGTAATATCAGAGAATATAGGCCCACGGACTTAACCATTAGAAAAACCTAGTAACGGGGACCCATTTCAGCAGTAACCCACATTAGGTATCAACGGAACCCTGAGCTAGGCAGGGTGGGGCACGATTACTGGGCTGATTATAAGAGTTCAAATTAGCGGCGGTTGGTGCAGCAGTGCAGGTTCTAACGGAGTGCGGACGTGCACACACTTCGGCGCAGAAAATTTAGCCACTAGGCATCAGTAGGTATAAAGCTGTGCATCTTGATTGTGTTAGGGTTGCCACCATGGGACTTGTTACACCCCATGGTGGGACTAGCACAGGTATCTACAAGTAGGGGGCCGCGTGACACAAACGAGAACTAGGTCAGGTAGGGAGCCGATCGATAAGGTAGTAAGGGTGCATCGAATATATACATGGCCATTGGGGTGATCGAGGTGGAATCCTCATAATCAATGTACACCTGAAGGCTACCATAATTGCGGGGATTGGGATCACGTTGTAATTATTATATAACACGGGCTACTAGTTGGGACACTAGTAGGGGGTACGGATCCTTGTTACACAGGACACTAGTTGGGACACTAGTAGGAATACGGATCATTCCATGTAAGACACTTATGAGGATGCTAGTTAGGTGGTGCAGAGCAAATAGATATCATTTTAATGATGAAGCTTAGAAACCTTGCGATGTTATTCTTGATAGAAACCATGCGGTGGGATACTTGATAGGAATTATGGGATGTTATACTTGTTTCATCGTGCCCGAAGTTTATCTTGTTACCTTAGTTTATCTTGTTATCTTAGTTTATCTTGCCTACCTTGTCATCATGCTTATGTTTACTTTCAGTTTATTCATGCCATGTTATCTTTACCTATTTTTATGCTGAAAGTCACTAGGACTTACTCAGTCTTTATGACTGACCCATTTTGTTTCGCCTCTTTTTCTTCCGTTTCCCCCCCAGGTTCACAGGGTGGGAATATAGCTTAGTTCGGATCTTACCAAGCTCCAAGGCTCTTTCATGTATGGCTTGGATTTCTCTTGGCTATGGCTTGCTTTGCTTTATTGGGGAATACTGCAGTTTGTTTTTATGCTTCTTTGTTTTTGAGCAAGACAGATGCTTTAACTATGAAATTGGGTATTGGAAGTTGATGGGCTTTTCTTGTAAACATTTATATTTAATAAATATTTGAAGTACTTCCACTTTATTTTCCGCTGTTTTATATATGTCTGTCTTGTAATATTTCTGTTCCAGTACCCATAATACTCCATTGAAGTTAAGGCATTCCCTTTGTGAGTGACCTTAACAGATGTGGGGTGTTACATATCGTTTGGGAGAAATGGCTGAAATAAGGTTTGGAAGGTGAAAAACTGCTTAACCGGGCCAAATAGGGTTATTAGTGAATGGGCCCATAACCCATTTCAGGAATAGGGTTATGGGGAGGCTAAAAAGAGTTAGGGTTTCATTCCATTTCAGTTTTCTAGCCTGCACTTACCTCTTAGAAACCTTAAAAATGGCCTCCAACCTCTAAATCACCTTCAAACCACTTTCTAATTAAGGATTAAGCTTAGCAACATCAAATCAAGGGAGATCTTCACCAAATCAAGATTAGAGCTGCTGTTTAGCATTGGTATTCGCGCCATATTGTAGATTTATTTCAGATCTAAGGTTTATTTGTGGCTAAGGTGAGTGATTTGCATAGTTCCTCACTAATTATGGTTAATTAAGGGTAATTAGTGATGATTAGCGAATTTATACACTAATAAATTCTGGAAAAATATATATAAATTCTTAAATAATGTTTTACACCTCTGTTAGAACCTTGGGTTAATTTGGTTAAGTTTTGCTAATCCTATCATTAATTATACTTGAACATGCTTAAGGGAAAATAGGGGGTTTTGGCTATGTTTGATCCATTTTAACTTATCATATTGATGTTTTGGTGTTTGAGGTCACTTCTACTTGTTGCTATGACTGCATGGTATGCTTTGTAATGATTATAATAGTTAGAATGGTTGAAAACGTTGTCGAGAGGCGTATAAACTGTCGTTGGAAGTTGCAGGAAAATGCAGGAAATCGGACTGGATCGTTTAGCCCGACCTGACCTGATCGTGGTTAGTCCCTCCAAACCGAACCGCCCATGGATGGTGACCACGAACTGTGTGTACTTGGCTAGGAGGAGTGTTCTCTCCAAACCAAACCGCTAGAGTCCTCCGACCCGATCCGCCAGAAGCACCCCCGACCCAATCTGTCAACGTGGTATAGCGACGCGACTTGGAGACTACGACCCGACTCGGTGTGCTCTGATGGAGGCCGATCCGATCCATCATCATATGAAGTCCTCTGATCCGATCCGAAGAAGCTTGGCACGAATCGATCCAGTGGGGGAGGCCATCCGATCCGAACCGATGAGGGAAAGCATTCTGATCCGAATCGATGGGGGAAAGTCATCTGTTCCTAACCGATCTGAAGAGGGTGCTACAAATTGAGATGAACCCGAGCCTATATGATAATCACGAACTAAATGAAGACTTATTCGGTGATAACCAATAACCCGAGATGCAAGGGTAGTCCAAATGGAAGTTAGAGCTCAGGATCCAGTTGGGAACCATTGAGTTCACTTCATGGTTGGGCTTTGCTGCGGGACGTGTGCTAAGGAATTGTCGACGTTCCTAACTTCGATTCACCACTGAAAAGGAATGACGGGCTACGTATAAGTGTAGTAGAGTCATCATGACTCGAGGGGCAAAGTGATCGTAGTAAGACTATGAGCCAGTGCAGTGGAGCCGTTGCGACTCCATGGGACAGAGTGGACATAGTAAAGGATTAGTAAGGCTGTGAGCCAGTGCAGTGGGGTGTGTACGACTCCATGGGGCAAAGTGGACATAGCGAAGGATTTGTGGCTATGGATCAGTGCAATGAAGCCGTTGTGACTTCATGGGGCAGAGTGATCATAGCAAAGTATTGGGTGATCGAAGTGGTGGATATCGTATGCTTTACGCACTGAGTGAGAGATGTGAGGATGGTTGCTATGCTTGATTGTTTTCCATCACTATGACATGCACACCCCCCACCCCCGTTATCTTTACACCATTTATTCGGTGGCACCTTAGAGTGTTGTACAGTATGTAGTGCTACCTCTTTGGTTGCAGGTCCAGGTTCAGGTATGGTTTAGTATACCTATTATTGTTCTGTTTAGCTGCTTATCACTCACACCGGACTTTTGTCTGACCCAGAGTTTTATGTCTCTTCTTATTTCTCTAGGTGCTCCTAAACGGACAGATTAGAGACAGGTTAGCTGGTTACGCACGAGTAGCTGATCCGGAGGCGAGCAGGAGGCTTCCACATATGATATATACATATAGATATTCTCCCTGTGTCGTTGGTGGTCACTACTTGGGCATTAGTAGTGTACCTCCCTTATCTTGCTTTTACCTTTAGAGACAGTTTGAAAAGTTGTAATAATTATGATGTGGAACATAAGCTGTATTTGGATTTTCCGCTGCTATGATAGATTGTTTTCAGCTTATGCACTGTCTCACCTGTTTTATGCCAAGTATGTTGTTATTATATTTTGTTCTATGCGTTGTGAGACATTCTACAGGTTCCTTGTTGATTCTTCGTCTTCTTCCTTTCCTTCTGACGACCGTCCCGTGCTAACTGGACATGTGTACAGCGCACTTTTGGAGTAAATGTCGGTTGGTGTGGGGCGAGCCGTCACATTTGGTATTAGAGCTCTAGGTTGCGTAGTTAACCTAGGAAAAGACACTAGGGAAAGATAGTACGTATATGAGAGTGCGTATTTGTGATTACTTTGGTTTTCAAAAGCTATATATATATACACACACTATTAGTATAGCTAAGGATGAAGTCGTACTGCACTAGCGCCACTATGGAGATGGTTAATCGTTTTCTCTTTACAGATTGAACGATGAGTCGATACGCAAGAGGTGCTGGTAGAGGAGCCAATAATGGGAATGCTGCTAACATGAGGACGATGTTTACTGACCTCATGAGAGAAATGCTTAGGGATGTGCAGGGGGCAGCTCCCAATACCGGTAATGGTGGTGGTCCAATAGTGCAGGCGCCTAGGGTCGATTTTGCCAAGTTGTGCAAGGATTACACTAACCTTGGTGGGAAGCCGTTCCACAGAACAGAATCAGCCACGGATGTTCAGGATTGGTTGGATAGCTGTGATCGTATCTTCGACGACTTGGGTATCGAGGATGCGATAAAGAGAAGGCTAGCGTCTCGTCAGCTTCAAGGGCGAGCGATGAATTGGTGGAATGCTATTAAGACAGCCACTCAAGAGGATCAGGTTACTTGGGATCAGTTTAAGGCTCGCTTTAGCGACAAGTTTATCCCAGCTGCTCAGAAGTCGGAATTGTTTAGGAAGTTCTTGGAGCTTAAGCAGAATGGTAGGGCAGTCTCGGACTATATTGCTAAGTTCGACACTTTGTCGAAGTATGGATTATCCCTTATCGATACTCCTGAGAAGAAGAATGAGAAGTTCATTACTGGGTTGGATGGATACTTGGGGGAAAGGCTTATCAACCACATCGATGAGCCTTTTGAATCGATTGTGGGGAAAGCTTTGAGATCAGAGAGTCTTTACCCTAAGTCAAAGACTGAGGTTGCATGTAACGACCCACATTTTTGACCGTTTAAAATCGACAATAAGCCACACATGTCGACCCAAACAAATCGCAAATGCAGGTAGTTATTGGGAAAAGAAGGAAAACAGAGAAAAAACAATAACAGAATCTCACAGCGGAAGGGCAACATATAATAAACAAATAGCAGTTAAAAAACAGTTGAAATGTATACTGTGGTTATAACATTCAATGATTATCAGAGTTACATATACATACGGATGTACATAATAAGCAGTAGAAATAAATGCAGCGGAAATACATATACTTGATATATATATACCAAATCCTCGTCTTCATCCTCCAAGCTATTGCCATCTTCGCTAACTGCAACTTCTGCTGACCCGAGCGTATTGCATAAAAAGAAAACACAACAAACACTCGGATCAGCACTAAATCATTCTCATATTAGTTAAATCAAAATACGAAATAATATCAGTGTCATGGGTGCAGTAACTCAAGAGATGTTACGGGATTTTCCCATCTCTCAAGGATCCGTTAAACTAATACATAGATAGTATAATACGCTATTATGATAGTGTCTATTCAGTAAAGTATAAATACTGAAAATAGCGTAAGCGGGATTACATTTTTACCCTTACACCGTTTATAATACCGTAGTCTATACAGTACCGTAAACCCACCGTAAACGATGGCATCAGAGTGCACTCCATAGGTACGATACAAATCAAAATCGTATGGGGCTCGCTAAGGATAATATGACAAGGCACTCGAGGCAATGCCCAGGGTAGGATTCTACCAATTGCACTCCCGGACCGGTGGTAACGCATAGCAGCCACTACCGCCTACCTCGGAACACACTCCCAAAGTCGTAAATGGGCCCAAATCATCATCGTCATCATCGTCATAGTCATAGAAATATTATCGAAGAAGTGTGTCCGATCAAAGGTGCTACCTCAGTTAGTCACGGTATAGCTCCTGTTTTAGTCATTTCAATTCTGACTCGAAGGTCAGGGCTATTTCGTCATCGATCATCTTCTTGGCTTAAATAATCGCCTCCAAGTCATCATACTCAATCTGGATACGTCATAACGTTCACAATTGTCAAAGTGGTATCGACACTGACAGTGAGTATGCCTTATGTCGACTCCGGTCTCTTTAACAACCAACGCTTACATCTTTCACATCGGTCGGTTCTTTTATATTTGATAAAGGTTCACTTTCATATCAAAATATCATCTTCTGGTTTGAACCCAATTTATATTCAAACAAATAAAATTTTCATATCGACATATCATAATCATACCCAAACCGATTATATTCTAAAACTAGAATATATTTCATATCCTTATATTAAAATCATATAATATTTCATAATCGACTTATATTCAAACAGAATATATTTTACCTCAAAGGTTATACTTATCTCAAATCGATTTGAATTTTAAATCCGCTTATATTCAAAAGAGTAAATCTCCAGAACACTCATTCATATCATTTATGGAATCCAATATATTCGAATACATGTCAATTACCTTTCCATAAAAAAATGGTTAAAGTTGATTCCATATTTGAATACTTATCTCGACTCCATCTCGAATTGGGGTTTAAACTCAGCATTTTCCATTCGAAAGAAATTTACGATCATTTGACATAATTTGAAATTAGATGCTTTTAAATAAAATCTTTATATGATATATAAGTATAGAAATAATGGTTAAACAAAATAAGATAATTTATATTATTATGGATACATATATAAAACAAAGTTTTCAAATTAGTTTTAAATAATAAATTATAAGAAAATTTAGGCTAAAATAAATAGTCTCTACGTAAAGGTTAAATAAAATTTTCGGGAAAGAATAACTTAATTGAAATCAAACATTGCAGGTATATATATAAAATTCTTTAATCAAAGACTTCTCCTTCTTCCGAACTTCAAATACTTGAACTCATACTCCAGTCTCAATGGAGTTATAAAAATTTAATATCTTGTTTCAAAATGTCGTTCAACCCGAATCTTCGTTTTAGGGAAATTCAACCCCTATTTCTCGATCCTCCCTTCTTCCAAATTGAAATTTTAAATAAAATATTTCATTCAAATCCAACCCTAAATTTGAAAGTTTCATATTTTATTCAAATCTTATCTTAAGAATTCCACTTCCTTTGGAAAAATTCTTAACCACTTAAATAACACTTCTGATCTAGGTCCTTTACAGGAACAGGTTTTTCGAGTATCGGTTCATTTCTTTAACTGAAATTGCTGTCAAATAAAATCTTCAAATATTTGAAAATCATTTAACCAACTGATGTTTGTATATAATTTTCTATCCAATGGCCAAGTGATTAAATTTTAATTTCTCGATATTTTCAGGGATGGATCTATCATTTCAATCCAAATCAGGGTCGCAGAGGTCTATCATTTCACTCTGTGTTCTTAATTTATTTTATCGATAAATCCCGGGTTCATTAGATGCCCGTAACATCAAGGGTAAAATGAATTTATCGTCCCAAATCAACACGCACTACAATATACTGAAATAAGGAGCATCAGCAATGTCAATATAAATTCAGTAATAAATTTTAACCAACATCCATCATAATCGTTCCATTCAACTGATCAGCATTAAACTATTCCAGGATTTAGCAAGGGTTTGAATTTCAAACTAGAAATTTAAAATTAAATCAAATAACTAATCATCGATCTAATTTGCATGTTAACACTCTAGTATATCAAATTTAAGCAACCAATTCAATAGCCAATCACAACCATGCAACCAAACTATTTCATAATTTAATTCGATAAATATGGGAATAATTCAGTATTTCGTGAGCGAAGAATCGCTGACCTTTGAGTCTTCTGTTGATCGTACGTCCAACTGAAGGCCAAAATTTCACAGTCTCTAAACTCAGCCAGATTAGTGCCAAAACGTCCGCAATTCTGCCACGATCCCAACGCAACAAGCCGCGTCCAAATCCGAGTTAATATGAAGAAGTTATGAGCATTTTACGATTTGAATTAAAAATATATATATAATTATAAAATAAAACCTCACCCACTCGGATGATGCCACGTCAGCACCCTTCAAAACACTCCCGCTCCTCCTTTCTTCTTTGCTACAGTAACAGCCGACGAACAGAACCCATTCAACGCAACTTTGACCGCAAAAATCCGTGAGCTCCGACCTCGATAGACCTCGAGACCATCACCGCGGCAAAGCCCACCCTCAGCCGCCTCGGCCAGTGCCGAAACCACCACGTCCGGTGAGCCACGTGTCCTCCGGCGATGCAAAACCCAAAAAGGGTTTTCGAACCCTAAAACGTAAATTCCGACCACCTCACTAACTTTTAAATGATGCCGCCACCACCGTTGATCTCGTATCGACCTCCTCTTCAAAACGCATATGCCAATTTCTTCGATTAACTTTCAGATCAAAAACCCCTAATTTTGATTTAAGGATTTCGAAAACTACTTCCTTTGACCTCGATTTCTGCCCAAGCCGATCACTGCATGTCAAAACTGATGGTACCCACAGGTTCGTATCGTCAAGAGCTTCAGTTTGACATATAATTCGTTGGGTTTTGAAGAGATTTGATTTTAAAGTCTGTATTTTTCTTTTCTAGCATTTTTGAAGTTTTTCTGCCATTAGAGAAAGAAGAGTCGGTGGAAGAAATATACGTAGAATGAGGAATGGGCTGGTGGAGAGGAGGAAAAGAATTTTATTTATATAAATATGGCGGCCCACTAAGAGAAACTAACCATTATTAAATTACACGGATTCCATTCACAATTTCTTCAGTATGATCAAACGGTATGTCAGATCGTAACGCAAATTCAAATCCTATCATATTTCACCGTTCCGGTTCCGATGGCGCCAGTTTCGTCAAATTCCGAGACAGCCGCCAAAACAGTTAATTTCCACCATTAATTAAATAAATAAAATATTCAATTATTCAGTGTACTGTTTTAATTAAATTTAATTATTCACTAAATTCAAATTTAAATCAAATTATGACTTAAATGATTCTATAAATAAATTTCACACATTTTAAATCTAAATTTGATTATTTAAATCTCTGATTTGAATTTCAGTTACTATTTTTCAACTTAGAATTCTCCATTTACCAATTAAATTTGAATTTCCATTTTTAAACTAAATAACTCAAATCATTTAAATAAATAAAATATGAATTTCCAAATTGCAACAATTCTAAGTATAAACTAAATTTTAAAATCTATTTATACTCCATTCAAATACTCATCATCATTATAATTGACAAAATTTGATTTTTATCCAATATTATTCTATTTGATTTATTTAAAAATTGAAAATTAAATATTCAGAAAATATGGGATGTTACATTCTCCCCCACTTAAAATCTTTTCTTCCTCAAAAAGAGAACGAGATAAGGTATTAAACAACTCATACTTTCAAACCCATTCTTATAAAATAATATTTATAAAATAAGTCATATAGTTGTAAAATATCATAAAATTTTCTAACTCCCGAAATCACGAAAAATTTCGGCAGCATCTCCTTTGTACGGAGAGGTCTGGAAAAATCAAAATACAAATATAAATCTAAATATTCATCTCATCACTCGATGAGGCATCCCAAACAGGGGAAAACAAAAATATAAAACCACCAAAACTTTGTAACACATTTACGTACCTTTCATTAGCGTTTATTTGCATTTTTATTACCTTAGCATTTTGCGTTTAGCGCAAGCGAGCTCCAAAGCGTAGCGCACACTCCTTACACCTGCTAAATACTCACATACACATGAGATTCAAGCGTATATACAATGTAAAACAAACATATGCAACTTACACAACATACATTAATCATTTTAACCCCAAAACCAATATATCTATGGCAAGCCAACAAACAAAAATGAAGTTTATCACCCGTTAAATGTTGGAATTTGACTAAGACCCACTAGGCAAAAGTTGTAGCATTTGTTTCAGGCTTTCCGAATTGTCCGGATTCGTCGAATTTGGATAAATCGTTCAAAAGTTATGACTGTTTTGGTGAAGGCGAACACTTCAACCCATACTCTGAAAATGCAGGTCTGAGTTATTCAACCCCGTTTTTAACCCTTTAAACATCAAAATTCTACCCAGCATATAAAGGAAAAGTTTAAGTTTACATCCTGAGCTTTCCAAATTGTACTCGCGCATCGAAATCCGACGCTCTGTTAGGAAGTTATGACCAAAACAACATTGGTATTCAGTTCAGATTTTTAATTTCCTGCGCATACAACTATGACTAATTCATGGATTTCAACCTAATAAACATGGAAATTAGGCAAGGCGCTATTAACAAAAGTTTTAGTTTAGTTTCTAACGTTTTCAAAAAGTCCAGAATCGTTAAATTCCGACAATCCATTCAAAAGTTATGGTTGTTTTAATTCAGCTTATTGACTATTTCAGATTCTTGCATAACACCGATCTATTTTACTTGAAGTTTAAATCTTTTGATCCCAAACTTAAACCAAATTTAGCCATCTAAAATGATTGTCGATCCATTATGTTCAAAATATGGGTTCCCCTTTATTTCTTAAATACATTCATATTTGTTTTCTTTACAATAATCTCAATTTCGTTTTTTTCATATTTTTTTTTTCATTATTGTTCATATTATATTAAGCTCATATGCAACTCATCCATTTCACTTGTTCTTGTTTATCCATTCTACTGTTTATATTTACCTCCTTACTCGTGAAATGGACTTATATTCGATTATTTTCCCTATTCCTGTATTCTTGCTATTAAGTTTCCATCCCATGTCGAGCCTTACATCCTAGTTAAAACCTTGATTCACTTAAATCTTCATACTAACTTGATTATCTGAAATTATTATCCCATTAACATGGGTCAACCCATCCAAACTCATTACTACCCTTATTACTCCAACACACTACCTGAGCGTTGTTAAATTTAGTTGACCAAAATCAAGGGTTAAGATCAGTTATGGATTATACAGTGATTCTATTTCTCTTTTTTTTTTCCGAAATTCGTTTTTCTTCCCTAATCCACAAATATATAAATTCCATATCGGCTTATTTAATCCTTCTAGATTGATCTCATTTCTTTAAATCCATCCTATTCAAGTTAAGTTTTATTCTAAAATCTCATTTCAATATTTCTACTTCAAAAATTAGGATTCGCTTAACTATTATTTATTCTGAATAAGCCAATTTATATTTGCATCTCATTATTCTTTTCTCCTATTATATTAAAGCTTGTTCCGATAAAATATATTTTTATCTATTCAAGTATGGAATTTCTCCTCCCAGTTCTTTCTAAATCACTTATTATGATTTTTCACCAATCATTAATATTTTTAATAATTTTATTATCGCTATTTCAGTCGGTTTTCAATAAGGGCCACCGAACCGCGGCCATAGCGACCTTTTCCAAATTTGATTTGGACATATCTCCAAATACAATCATTAGATTTCAAATCTCTCATATTCGTTGGAAAGCTCTTTTCGATACGAACCCAACGGTCCTAGTTTTAGGAGAATCCGACGGTCGGATCTCCCGTTACGTCCATTCAAAGCCAATGGTCGAAATTAGCGAACAGTCGATGCGCGGCGCGTTCGATTTAAACCATTTATATATATATTTCCTCGGAAAATTTTTCTCTTATTATCGCTCTGCTTAAGAATTTCAATGACCACTTCTTTTCTCTTAATACTCAGGTCCTTTTCCTCGTTTCAACATTTAAATTCTAACGGGTCGAGTTTCTTAAGTGATTAAACCAATATTATTAGTTAAGACAACTTAAGTATCTTAATTCCGGGTTTAAACTGTGTTCAAAAGTAACATACATGCTTATAAACTTATTTGAACCATACCATATAAAAAATTTAAATCCAATTTTTAATTACCAAACATTTTTTTTTTTCAAAATATGTTTAATTTAAAATTTCTACTTTAAATAACATATTCTAATACCTATATATATATATATATAAGTTGATATCATATGAAATTAAATCCAAAATCCTTTGTCAACTAGTTATATAAAAAAAATTATGGAGTGGTCTCCCCCACTTAAACGCTTCAGAATAAACGTCGATAATGCGTGCACTCATTGCCGAAGTCATTTCTGATGTCCGAGAAGGGATTACACACTTATTTCTTAAATTCCTTTAAACCATTTCCCTTTTCGAAATACTTACCAAAGTACCATATTTCCCAAAAACCGAGGCAAATCTATTTTCAAAGTTCCAGAATCAAGTAATCGAGTTCATCTCTATCCTATTCCAAAATGTATCTGCCTAAATGTCTTTTATACCTATTGTTTTTAAACCCTAACCATTTAATTTGTCCCGTCCATTTGATTTATCATTTAATCAACCACAACAGGTAATAACTTAATATTATCACTTTTAACGACAAAGGTATATATACTAAAACCAATAATAGTATATTGAACATATAATATATTATCGAAACCATATTATGTCGATCCATCCTGTACAAGTATTTAGAAATTCCTGTCGATTCCATGGCGTCCCATAAATCGACCAGAATCTATAAATATTCAACAGAACTACCAACACAATATAAAATCATTTTTATATAAAAATACAAGTACGCTCTCTCAACTCATTCTAGGGCATTACTAACCCCATCTCTAACGAGTTTATTCCTAAACAGAGCCAAGGTTGTCGACAACCATCGCTCTGATACCAACTTTAACGACCCACATTTTTTACCGTTTAAAATCGACAATAAGCCACACATGTCAACCCAAACAAATCGCAAATGCAGGTAGTTATTGGGAAAAGAAGGAAAGAAGAGAAAAAACAATAACAGAATCTCACAGCGGAAGGGCAACATATAATAAACAAATAGCAGTTAAAAAACAGTTGAAATGTATACTGTGGTTATAACATTCAATGATTATCAGAGTTACATATACATACGAATGTACATAATAAGCAGCGGAAATAAATGCAGCGGAAATACTTATACTTGATATATATATATATACCAAATCCTCGTCTTCATCCTCCAAGCTATTGCCATCTTCGCTAACTGCAACTTCTGCTGACCCGAGCGTATTGCATAAAAAGAAAACACAACAAACACTCGGATCAGCACTAAATCATTCTCATATTAGTTAAATCAAAATACGAAATAATATCAGTGTCATGGGTGCAGTAACTCAAGAGATGTTACGGGATTTTCCCATCACTCAAGGATCCGTTAAACTAATACATAGATAGTATAATACGCTATTATGATAGTGTCTATTCAGTAAAGTACAAATACTGAAAATAGCGTAAGCGGGATTACATTTTTACCCTTACACCGTTTATAATTCCGTAGTCTATACAGTACCGTAAACTCACCGTAAACGATGGCATCAGAGGGCACTCCATAGGTACGATACAAATCAAAATCGTATGGGGCTCGCTAAGTATAATATGAGAAGGCACTCGAGGCAATGCCCTAGGATTCTACCAATTGCACTCCCGGACCGGTGGTAACGCATAGCAGCCACTACCGCCCACCTCGGAACACACTCCCAAAGTCATAAATGGGCCCAAATCATCATCATCATCATCATAGTCATAGAAATATTATCGAAGAAGTGTGTCCGATCAAAGGTGCTACCTCAGTTAGTCACGGTATAGCTCCTGTTTTAGTCATTTCAATTCTGACCCGAAGGTCAGGGCTATTTCGTCATCAATCATCTTCTTGGCTTCAATAATCGCCTCCAAGTCATCATACTCAATCTGGATACGTCATAACGTTCATAATTGTCAAAGTGGTATCGACACTGACAGAGAGTATGCCTTATGTCGACTCCGGTCTCTTTAACAACCAACGTTTACATCTTTCACATCGGTCGGTTCTTTTATATTGATAAAGGTTCGCTTTCATATCAAAATATCATCTTCTGGTTTGAACCCAATTTATATTCAAATGAATAAAATTTTCATATCGACATATCATAATCATACCCAAACCGATTATATTCTAAAACTAGAATATATTTCATATCCTTATATTAAAATCATATAATATTTCAAAATCGACTTATATTCAAACAGAATATATTTTACCTCGAAGGTTATACTTATCTCAAATCGATTTGAATTCTAAATCCACTTATATTCAAAAGAGTAATTCTCCAGAACACTCATTTATATCATTTATGGAATCCAATATAATCGAATACATGTCAATTACCTTTCCATAAAAAAATGGTTAAAGTTGATTCCATATTTGAATACTTATCTCGACTCCATCTCGAACTGGGGTTTAAACTCAGCAATTTCCATTCGGAAGAAATTTACGATCATTTGACATAATTTGAAAATAGATGCTTTTAAATAAAATCTTTATATGATAATAAGTATAGAAATAATGGTTAAACAAAATAAGATAATTTATATTATTATGGATACATATATAAAACAAAGTTTTCAAATTAGTTTTAAATAAGAAATTATAAGAAAATTTTAGGCTAAAATAAATAGTCTCTACGTAAAGGTTAAATAAAATTTTAGGGAAAGAATAACTTAATTGAAATCAAACATTGCAGGTATATATATATATATATAATAAAATTCTTTAATCAAAGATTTCTCCTTCTTCTGAACTTCAAATACTTGAACTCATACTCCAGTCTCAATGGAGTTATAAAAATTTAATATCTTGTTTCAAAATGCCATTCAACCCGAATCTTCGTTTTAGGGAAATTCAACCCCTATTTCTCGATCCTCCCTTCTTCCAAATTTAAATTTTAAATAAATTTTTCATTCAAATCCAACCCTAAATTTGAAAGTTTCAGATTTTATTCAAATCTTATTTTAAGAATGCCACTTCCTTTGGAAAAATTCTTAACCACTTAAATAACACTTGTGATCTAGGTCCTTTACAGGAACAGGTTTTTCGAGTATCGGTTCATTTCTTTAACTGAAATTTCTGTCAAATAAAATCTTCAAATATTTGAAAATCATTTAACCAACCGATGTCTATATAGAATTTTCTATCCAATGGCCAAGTGATTAAAATTTAATTTCTTTATATTTTCAAGGATGGATCTATCATTTCAATCCAAATCAGGGTCGCAGAGGTCTATCATTTCACTCTGTGTTCTTAATTTATTTAATCGATAAATCCCGGGTTCATTAGATGCCCGTAACATCAAGGATAAAGGAAATTTATCATCACAAATCAACACGCACTACAATATACTGAAATAAGGAGCATCAGCAATGTCAATATAAATTCAGTAATAAATTTCAACCAACATCCATCATAATTGTTCCATTCAACTGATCAGCATTAAACTGTTCCAAGATTTAGCAAGGGTTCGAATTTCAAACTAGAAATTTAAAATTAAATTAAATAACTAATCATCGATCTAATTTGCATGTTAACACTCTAGTATATCAAATTTAAGCAACCAATTCAACAGCCAATCACAACCATGCAACCAAACTATTTCATAATTTAATTCGATAAATATTGGAATAATTCAGTATTTCGTGAGCGAAGAATCACTCACCTTTGAGTTTTCTGTTGATCGTACATCCAACTGAAGGCCAAAATTTCACAGTCTCTAAACACAGCCAGATTAGTGCCCAAACGTCCGCAATTCCGCCACGATCCCAACGCAACAAACCGCGTCCAAATCCGAGTTAATATGAAGAAGTTATGAGCATTTTACGATTTGAATTAAAAAAATATATAAAATTATAAAATAAAACCTCACCCACTCGAATGATGCCACGTCAGCTCCCTTCAAAACACTCCCGCTCCTCCTTTCTTCTTTGCTACAGTAACAGCCGACGAACAGAACCCATTCAACGCAACTTTGACCGCAAAAATCCGCGAGCTCCGACCTCGATAGACCTCGAGACCACCACCGCGGCGAAGCCCACCCTCAGCCGCCTAGGCCAGTGCCGAAACCACCACGTCCGGTGGGCCACGTGTCCTCCGGCGACGCAAAACCCAAAAAGGGTTTCCGAACCCTAAAACGTAAATTCCGACCACCTCACTAACTTTTAAATGACGCCGCCACCACCGTTGATCTCGTATCGACCTCCTCTTCAAAACGCATATGCCAATTTCTTCAATTAACTTTCAAATAAAAAACCCCTAATTTTGATTTAAGGATTTTGAAAACTACTTCCTTTGACCTCGATTTCTGCCCAAGCCGATCACTGCATGTCAAAACTGATGGTACCCACAGGTTCGTATCGTCAAGAGCTTCAGTTTGACATATAATTCGTTGGCTTTTGAAGAGATTTGATTTTAAAGTTTGTATTTTTCTTTTCTAGCATTTTTGAAGTTTTTCTACCATTAGAGAAACAAGAGTCAGTGGAAGAAATATACGTAGAATGAGGAATGGGCTGGTGGAGAGGAGGAAAAGAATTTTATTTATATAAATATGAGAGCCCACTAAGAGAAACTAACCATTATTAAATTACACGGATTCCATTCACAATTTCTTCAGTACGATCAAACGGTAAGTTAGATCGTAACGCAAATTGAAATCCTATCATATTTCACCGTTCCGGTTCCGATGACGCCAGTTTCGTCAAATTCCGAGACAGCCGCCAAAACAGTTAATTTCCACCATTAATTAAATAAATAAAATATTCAATTATTCAGTTAACTATTTTAATTAAATTTAATTATTCACTAAATTCAAATTTAAATCAAATTATGACTTAAATGATTCTATAAATAAATTTCACACATTTTAAATCTAAATTTGATTATTTAAATCTCTGATTTGAATTTCAGTTACTATTTTTCAACTTAGAATTCTCCATTTACCAATTAAATTTGAATTTCCATTTTTAAACTAAATAACTCAAATCATTTAAATAAATAAAATATGAATTTCCAAATTGCAACAATTCTAAGTATAAACTAAATTTTAAAATCTAATTATACTCCATTCAAATACTCATCATCATTATAATTGACAAAATTTGATTTTTATCCAATATTATTCTATTTGATTTAATTAAAAATTGAAAATTAAATATTCAGAAAATATGGGATGTTACATTGCATCTGCAGAAGGGCTGAAGCCGCAAGCAAGCGGTGGAGGCAAGAATAACACTTAGAACAAGAGGAAGCAGAACCAAACTAAGGATGGCCAGAAAAAGGGTAAGAAAGATGTTGAGTGCTTCAGCTATGGTAAGAAGAGCCATTATGCCAAAGAATGTCGGGCCAAGCCAGCGGATAAGAAGTGCTACAACTGTGGCCAAGTGGGACATCATAAGGATAAATGTCCACAACCTCTTAAGGAGAAGCCGATTGTGAAAGCATACGCTATCAATGTTGTTCCTTCTTCGTCGAATGCCCCAACTGCGGCGGAGAAAGGAAAGATTGTCGTCATTCAAGGTATGCTTTCTATTCATGATGTACCCGTTTGAGTTTTGTTTGATACTGGGGCTTCCCGTTCCTTCATATCTAGTGACCTGGTAGATAGGTTGGGACTGGAACCCGAGATAGTCGATAGACCGTTGGTTGTGACGAACCTGATTGGTGGTTCAGCCAACCTTAGCATGATTTGCCGAAATTTGGTCTTATCGAGTCATGGATGTATGTTTGTTTGTGATTGCTTTGTTTTGGGCTTTACTGGGTATGGCATTATATTGGGGGTCGATTGGCTCCAAAGATAAGGGGTGGTGGTAGACTGTGAGGGCGTTTTGTTGACAGTTAGAGCGGATGATGGGCGAAGGGTAGTGTTTGGTAGTCTACCTAGTGATGGGGTAAACGCTAGTTTTATAAATTCCCTCGACATCCCGCATGATGAGTTGTCAGATGTGCCCGTGGTTGGCCAGTATCCGGACGTCTTCGAGGAAGTGACCGGACTTCCACCACACCGAGAGATTGAGTTCCGTATTGATTTACTGAAAAATGCCAGACCTATAGTGATGCCACTTCGTCATATGGCACCAAGGGAGCAGGGAGAGCTCGGGGTGCAAGTAAGCGATCTTTTGAAGAAGGGGTTTATTAGAAGAAGTGTCTCCGAGTGGGGAGCACCAGTTGTGTTTGCCACTAAGGCAGATGGTTCCCTTCGTTTGTGTGTGGACTATCGCGAGTTGAATAAGGTGACGAGGAAGAACAAGTATCCTCTACCGCGGATAGATGATTTGTTTGATCAACTGGAAGGAGCAAGAGTGTTCTCCCAGTTAGACCTCGCGAAAGGATTTCATCAGCTCCGAGTAGCGGCTGAGAGTGTTCCGAAAACGGCATTTAGGACACCTTCTGGATTCTATGAGTGGTTGGTCATGCCATTTGGGTTGACCAATGCACTAGCATACTTCGTGGATCTTATGAATCGAGTATTCAGAGATCAGTTGAATAAGTTTGTTCTTATGTTCGTAGACGACCTCCTTGTTTACTCGAGGACAGAGGAAGAACACAAGGGACATTTGAGGATAGTGATGGAGTTGTTGAGAAAACACCAATTGAAAGCAAAATTTTATAAATGCCACTTCTGGAGGAGGGAAGTGAGATTCTTGGGCCAGGTTGTTTCAGAGAATAGTATTGCCGTGGACCCTGCGAAGGTGGCTACGGTATAGGATTGGTCTACACCCAAGAATGCAATAGACGTAAGAAGCTTCTTGGGGTTAGCTGGATATTATCGTAAGTTTATCCAGGACTTCTCCAAGATAGCAGCATCGTTGACTCAATTGACTAAGAAGAATCAAGCCTTCGTCTGGGATGGAGTGTGTGAGAATGCATTCAAGAGTCTAAAAGAAAAGTTGACGCGTGCGCCAGTATTAGTCATTCCTAAAGGGAATGAAGAGATGACGGTATACACGGATGCTTGTTGTACCAGACTAGGTATTGTATTGATGCAAGGAGGTAGGGTTGTAGCTTATTCTAGTCGTCAACTAAAGCCGCATGAGAAAAAGTATCCTACCCATGATTTGGAACTGGCAGCGATCGTGTTCGCGTTGAAGATGTGGAGACATTATCTCTTGGGAGAGTTGTTTACCGATCATAAATCGTTAAAGTATCTCTTCTCTCAGAAGGATCTGAATCTCCGACAGCAGAGATGGGTAGAGTTCTTGGCTTTATATGATTTTGATATCGCATATACACCTGGGAAAGGCAATGCGGTAGTTGATGCCTTGAGTAGGAGACATGCCAGTTTAGGGGCTATGTTTCTTGAATGGAAGCAACTGGTGTATATCGTAGGTATGATTTCAGACCAAAGTGTGAATTGGATCCAGAGATGTTAGCTAGTTTGACAATCAGACCCACTTTGATTGAGCGGATTGGTTCTAGTCAGAGGGATGATCCTAATCTATTGGAAATCATCTCCAAGTTAGAGATGAATATCGACGGTGAGGAGATGAGTTTGTATGGGCTTGATCGAGAAGGAAGGGTTCGAAAGAATGGAAGACTAGTTGTACCCAACGTGAATGGTTTGAGAGATGAAGTGCTTAGGGAATGTCATCACTCGAAACTGACTATACACCCCGGTGGTGATAAGATGTATCGAGACATGAAGCAGACTTACTACTGGGAAGGGATGAAAAGAGACGTTGGGAAGATTATATCCAAGTGCATGAATTGCCAGCTAGTTAAAGCCGAGCAAAAGAAGCCTAGTGGTTTGTTGCAACCATTAGAAATTCCCAAATGGAAATGGGAGCAAGTCTCAATGGATTTCATTGATGGTTTACCAAGGACTAAATCGGACATGATAGCATTTGGGTAATTGTGGATCGATTGACTAAGAGTGCAAGATTTATACCAGTCAAATCGACCAAAGCGGCAGCTAAGTTAGCAGAACTGTATATGAAGTGGGTAGTGAGATTTCATGGAGTACCTAAAAGCATTGTGAGTGACCGAGACCAGTTGTTCACTAGTGGGTTTTGGAAGAGCTTACAAGAGGCTCTAGGGTTGGAATTATATCTCAGTACCGCGTAACGTTGGATTTTGGTGGATCATGGGATGACCGTTTGCATCTAGTATAGTTTGCATATAATAATAGCTACCAATCCAGTATCGGTATGGCTCCATATGAAGCTTTGTACGGAAGACCGTGCAACTCACCATCATGTTGGATAAAGACCGGTGAGAAGTTTGTGATTGGACTAGATATGGTAAGGGAAACTTCAGATAAGATTAAGATCATTCAACAATGGATGAAGGCTGCCCAGGATAGGCAAAAGTTTTATGCTGACAAGAGGAGAAGAGACTTAAAATTCTCCGTTGGTGACTTGGTGTTTGTCAAGATTTCTCCGTTGAAGAGCATGATACGATTTGGCAGGAGAGGCAAGTTGGCACCAAGATTTGTTGGCCCATTCCCAGTTCTCGAACAAGTTCGGAATTTGGCATATAGAATTGAATTACCAGAGAAAATGGCGGGAGTTCACAACGTATTTCATGTTTCCCAGCTAAGGAAGTTCGTGTATGACCCAAATATGACTATTTCACCTGGTCAGTTAGGGACTTCGAAGTGGAACCCGAAGCGGTTGGGAATCGCAAGCCGATTCGTATTGTTGAGCACGATATGAAGCAACTTCGAAAGAAGGCGATGAAGCTAGTCAAAGTTCAGTGGGGCGAGAACGAGAATGACTGTACTTGGGAGACAGAGGAGAGCATTAGGAAGACGTATCCAGAACTCTTTGCCTGGTAAGATTTACTTTGCAATTTAGTTATTCCGCATGCTAGGATAAGCTTGTTTTGTATGTTTGATTGTTGTTTTATGATTGATAGGCATGCGGGACCCTTTGTGTGTTTTGGTTAGGGAATTTCGGGGGCGAAATTTCTTAAGGGGGGGGGGGGAGAATGTAACAACCTGCATTCTATGCATCGGAGGATTGTAGAATATTTATTTCTTTCTTATATGAAGTCGTATGGTCATGTGGCTTTGGGAAACGACCATTGGGGTCATTTCCCATGTTCATGATTTTTGTCGATTTTTAAATAACCGTTTTGCCCCTGGTTGATCTTGTTTCGGCCATAACTTTTGATTGGAAAGGAATTTTGACCTGAAACAACTTCCATTAGATTCGTTTGATGGTTTACCTTTCCGTAAAGTGGTCATAACAGCTAAACGGACTTAACGTTTGGGAGAAATGGCTGAAATAATGTTTGGAAGGTGAAAAACTGCTTAATCGGGCCACATAGGGTGATTAGTGAATGGGCCCATAACCCATTTCGGGAATAGGGTTATGGGGAGGCTGAAAAGAGTTAGGGTTTCATTCCATTACAGTTTTCTAGCCTCCACTTACCTCTTAGAAACCCTAAAAAGGGCCTCCAACCTCTAAATCACCTCCAAACCACTTTCTAATTAAGGATTAAGCTTAGCAACATCAAATCAAGGGAGATCTTCACCAAATCAAGATTAGAGCTGCTGTTTAGCATTGGTATTCACGCCATATCAGAGATTTATTTCAGATCTAAGGTTTGTTTGTGGCTAAGGTTAGTGATTTGCATAGTTCCTCACTAATTATGGTTAATTAAGGGTAGTTAGTGATGATTAGCGAATTTATACACTTATAAATTCTGTAAAAATATTTATAAATTCTTAAATAATGTTTTAGATCTCTGTTAGAACCTTGGGTTAATTTGGTTAAGTTTTGCTAATCCTATCATTAATTATACTTGAACATGCTTAAGGGAAAATAGGGGGTTTTGGCTATGTTTGATCCATTTTAACCTATCATATTGATGTTTTGGTGTTTGAGGTCACTTCTACTTATTGCTATGACTGTATGGTATGCTTTGTAATTGATTAGAATAGTTAGAATGGTCGAAAACGTCGTCGAGAGGCGTATAAACTGTTGTTGAAAGTTGCAGGAAAATGCAGGAAACCGGACCGGATTGTATAGCCCGACCTGACCCGATCGTGGTTAGTCCCTCCGAACCGAACCGCCCATGGATGGTGACCACGAACTGTGTGTACTTGGCCAAGAGGAGTGTTCTCTGTAAACCGAACCGCCTAGAGTCCTCCGACCCGATCCGCCAGAAGCACCCCCGACCCGATCTGTCAACATGGTATGGCGACGCGACTTGGAGACTACGACCCGACCCGGTGTGCTCTGATGGAGGCCGATCCGATCCATCATCATATGAAGGCCTCCGATCCGATCCGATCCGAAGAAGCTTGGCACGAATTGATCCAGTAGGGGAGGCCATCCGATCCGAACCGATGGGGGAAAGTCGTCTGATCCGAACCGATCTGAAGAGGGTGCTACGAATTGAGATGAACCCGAGCCTATATGATAATCATGAACTAAGTGAAGACCGATTTGGTGATGACCAATAACCCGAGATGCAAGGGTAGTCCAAATGGAAGTTAGAGCTTAGGATCCAGTTAGGAACCATTGAGTTCACTTCATGGTTAGGCTTTGCTACGGGACGTGTGCTAAGGAGTTGTCGACGTTCATAACTTCGATTCACCACTGAAAAGGAATGACGGGCTACATATCAGTGCAGTAGAGTCATCATGACTCGATGGGCAAAGAGATCGTAGTAAGACTATGAGCCAGTGCAGTGGAACCGTTGTGACTCCATGGGGCAGAGTGGACATAGTAAAGGATTAGTAAGGCTATGAGCCAGTGCAGTGGGGTGTGTACGACTCCATGGGGCAAAGTGGACATAGCGAAGGATTAGTGGCTATGGATCAGTGCAGTGAAGCCGTTGTGACTTCATGGGGCAGAGTGATCATAGCAAAGTGTTGGGTGATCGAAGTGGTGGATATCGTATGCTTTATGCACTGAGTGGGAGATTGGAGGATGGTTGCTATGCTTGATTGTTTGCCATCACTATGACATGCACACCCCCACCCCCGTTATCTTTACACCATCTATTCGGTGGCACCTTAGAGTGTTGTATAGTATGTAGTGCTAACTCTTGGGTTGCAGGTCCAGGTTCAGGTATGGTTTAGTATACCTGTTATTGTTCTGTTTAGCCGCTTATCGCTCACACCAGACTTTTGTCTGACCCAAAGTTTTATGTCTCTTCTTATTACTCTGGGTGCTCCTAAACGGGCAGACTAGCGACAGGTTTGGTGACGCACGAGTAGCTGATCCGGAGGCGAGCAGGAGGCTTCCACGTATGATATATATATATATATATATTCTCCCTGTGTCGTTGGTGGTCACTACTTGTGCATTAGTAGTGTACCTCCCTTATCTTGCTTTTACTTTTATAGACAGTTTGAAAAGTTGTAATAATGATGATGTGGAACATAAGCTGTATTTGGATTTTCCACTGCTTTGATAATTTGTTTTCAGCTTATGCACTGTCTCACCTGTTTTATGTCAAGTATGTTGTTATTATATTTTGTGCTATGCGCTGTGAGACATTCTACAGGTTCCTTGTTAATTCTTCTTTTTCTTCCTTTCCTTCTGATGACCATCCCGTGCTAACTGGACATGTGTACATCGCACTTTTGGAGTAAATGTCGGTTGGTACGGGGCGGGCCGTCACATTACTCTTCTTTTTGATTGATGAAGGCCCTATGAGGCAAGTTGCAGTTTTACCGATCATCCCGTATAAAGGAGGTTATGGCGAAGTTTTTCAAAATTTTAGGGTGTTAGCCAAAATTTTGAGAAATTATAAAATTATTAGAAACTGAAATGTTAAAGAATGAAAGTTGAATTGGTTATTTAAACAACTTTCAGCTCCGTTCCTTTTCGAGGACGAAAAGATTTTAAGTGGGGGAGATTGTTACAACCCGGAATTTCTGAACTAATTTAAATTTTTATTTTTAATTGATTTAATGGATTTTAAAGATCTACAATGATTTATTTTGAATAATAATGAATAAAAATTGATTTAAATCGAAGTTAGAACATATAAATTTATTTTAATTATTATAACGAGCCTAAAATGACACGGTAGTTTGAAAAAATGATTTTAAACTTCAATTGAATATACAGAATTCAATATAAATCTGAATTAGACGAAACATGAAACATTAGAATCTATTTAATTAAATATTTCTAACGAATGTAAGAAATTGATATTTCGCTTTATAAATTGAAAGTTATGTCCAGTTTAAAATTTAAAATAGTCGCTATGGAATTTAGATATATTTTAATATAATATATAGCCCTTAAAAATAGCCATTTTGCAAGCAACCTCCGTTTTTTGTGAAACCACTTTTGATGCATCCGGAATGTCAAATTATAGTCAAGTTTAAAATTTCATAATTTTTGGAATTAATATGTGGCCATAGTAAATTGGTTTAGAGTTACCCAACATCTAGTCCCACACAAGTCGGGGTTGATGTGAATTTCTTTTCAATAATAATCCTCAAATTACAACCATTGATTTCAAAGCCACGAGATACATACCGCCTGTTTCCGGAGTACAGTAAGACTCGATTGATGTCCAAGCTACACTCACACCCGGTCAATTTGAACGGGCTATGACCACTCCTAGTCGATTTGAATGGGCTACGACCACACCTTTTCATGATCAATTTGGTAGATAAACTCGATATAACTTGATCTTGCAATCTTCGATTACAGAAACCTATAACTCTTGAGTATCACTTTAATCTTTAAGAGAGCATAATAAAGTATCGAACTTAAAGAGATTGATGTGATTCTCTTTGAAATTTGGTAGAGTATAAGTATAGAATTTAAAAAATTTAGTGTTTTAATGGCGAAAAGATAAAGGAGGAAGAAGGTAACGAAATCGGTTGGAAAAATTCGTTTCTAGAAGCCTATTTATGTCTCCCAATAGTTAAAACATTTTAGAAAAGATTTGAAATCAAAAAAACACAACTTTTCATAATTTAAATTTGAAATCCAATGGTCATCATGTCGACATTGGGGGTTACCCATGTCGACAAGCCTTCAAAAATTTTGAAAAATTTAAAATTTTCAAATTAAGTCATGTTTTGTTTAAATTCTGGTAAACCTTAAGTTAAATCAACTATTTTCCTATATATTAAATTATATTATTTGAATAAAAATATATTAAAAAAATGAAAATGATTTAAAACATATATAAGAATGATTTAAAAAACTATATAAAACATTTATACAACTATAAATAAAAATATAAAAATACTTTAAAACTTAGGATATAAATATAAGTAAAGGAAATTAAAAACTTAAATAGTTAAATAAAACTTAATATAAGATTAGTAACAATCATATAAATAAGAAATATTTGAATCGAGAGTTAAATTGTTTTAGGAAATAAAAGATATAAAATCATGGGTTAAAACAAATTTAATAACTACGAAATATATATATTTGAAATAAGGAATTAATTTTGAAATTAGCTTGAAAATATGATAAGAATATTAAAAATAGTGAGAACGATTCAAAAGAGGATTCAGTGCTATTTCATAGTTTTAATCAGAGGTCCAGACTCTATTAATTTTTTAGTTCTTAAACTCTTTTTACTCATGTGTCTTCTATCTCGAACCCCCCTTCTTTGAAATCTCGAATTTCTAAACTGTGCAGTCTTCAATAATAAATACCCGCATATATACATATAGTACATACACATATTCTAGAGAATTGTGTTAGTATATATTTTATAGTAATAATAGTTAATACAGGGTTATTGTTATCAAAACCATTATCACCACCATCTCAATCCCTTACACGATTCATCTAGAAAAAGATCATACACTGCAACATTAGATGATTCAGATTAATATATCTTCAAACGATGGCGGTTCAGATACAGAAATGGCTAACATGTGTTTCGTGATGGTATACACTCCAAAATGGAAATGAAAACTGGATCTAAACTAGATATGCATTTACATTAAATTTTTATTTTTATTTTGGTTGCTTTGGTTGCCTTGATTATTTGTTTTGGTTGATTTGATTTTTTATTGGTAGATTTAATTTTAGTTTTAAAACAACTTTAAATTAACCTTTAAGATTTTGTAAAATAAAGTTTTTAATAAAATAATGTAAAAATAATTTTAAATTTTTGATAAATCTAGAGATAATACTATATGCAATCATATTATTGGAGACACGGATTAAGAATCTTAAGGCAAGTTAAGCACTAAAGGGGGGTGAATAGTGTTTCATGGAATTTATTGTTTTTCTTGAAATCTTTTTGGAATAAACAAGACAGTATATAGATTAAAGATATTAAAATTTATAGAATCAATCATGGAACGCATAAATTAAAAGTAAAAGTAGTAAAGGAAAGTACGTATCGAGATTTTATACTGGTTCGGGACTCCCCTACATTCAGCCCCACACAATGCTGGGTTAATGCAAATTTTTATTCAACAATCCAATTACAATCCTTGATTTCAGGGCTATAAGGTCACACTCCAACTGATTCCAAGTACAGTGAGACTTAGTTGATTTACGGGCCACGACTTTACACCCAATCGATTTTTGAGACACAACCACACACAGTCACTTTATATGGAACATGACCACTCCCTTCTCTTATCAGTTTTTATAATATTTACTCGATAGGACTTGATCTTGAGATCTTTGATTACAAACAACCTATAACTCTTGAGTATCATTTGAACTCAAAGAGATTTTGAATTTGAATTGAAAGATAAGAAGAAATTTAAGAGAGGAAGAAATTAAGCATAATAACAGTGGAATTTAAGAGAGGAAGAAGGAGACAAAAAGTGATTAAAAAAATTTAATTCTGGAATGTATTTATGGGTTTCTAAAAGTCATAACCTTTCAGAAAAGGTTTGAATTCAAAACACACTTCTTTTCAAAAATTTAAAAATCAATCAACGACTAATATGTCGACTTGTCGAAATGCCTATGTCGACATATGCTAGTGTAAATTCAAAAAACAAATTTCAAAACAAAGTAAATAATGTTTAGTAAATTATGGTGAATCCTGAATCAAAACAAACTATATTCCTTTATATTAAAACATTCTATTCAAAATAAAATATATTTTAAAAACTTATATAAAGATGAAATAAAAACAATTAAGAAACTAAATATAAACTGATATAAAAGTATAAATATAAAACTATGAATATATTAAAACTTAATATAAACAAGAAGGTTGAAAAACATAAGGAATTATAAAACCAGTAATAAATTTGTAAGTAAAACTTAAGTTAAAAATCTATTAAACATAAATTTGAAATAAAATAAATATTAGGAGTTAAAATAATTCTTAAAATAAAGAAGTACATATTTATAAATAAGGAAGTAATTTTGAAATCATCTGAAAACTAGATTTAAGTTCAAGTAAATAATTTGGAAATTATTTTGAAAGGAAGTTTGAAATCTGGATTAAATTTGAAATTAGAATCAAGTGCTAACTAGAGTTTTAACAAAATTTCTAGACACTTTTACTCTATAATTCTTGAATTCCCGATTTCTTGATACTCATGAGTCTTGAAACTTGAACTCTTCTATTTGAAATCTTTATTCTCTCAATTGTATGGTTTTTAATAATAAATACCTACATAGATTTTCGTTTATATGCACATATATATATATATTCTAGAAAATAGTGTTAGTATATATTTTATAACAATAATAATTGAAAAAAAGTAGAAACAAGGTTGTTGTCATCAAAATGTGACGACCCCAAATCCCGTACTGACGGTGACAAGGGTAATCTTTGGAATATAACACAGAAACAGATAATAGCAGAACAGAAATAAATAAATACACCAGATAATGAACAATAGAATATAATGGATAAACGTAATCATCTGAGTTACACAGTATACAGGATCATACTTAGTACAAATACAGTTCAGCTATACATAAATGTCTACAGCGGAAAACAAATATAATGTACAATAGGAGCTGAACAACATAAAAAGAGATAAATAATAGAATCCATCTTCAGCTCCAGCTATCCAGAAAGAGCCAGCTAAAACCTGAATACAAGGCTGCCCATGTAGAAAAAGGGGCACTCGAGTTTGAAAGTGAAACAAACTACGAGTCAGTCACGGGACTGGTATGAGAAATCTACTCAACACTTTTATAATATGGCTAATCACAGGACCACGCCACTTTCGGGGAACGGGTTTACTCCATTGGATTGTCGGTGCTTTAAAAACAAATCTTTCTTTTAAACATCGCAATGCTTTTCATAAAAATGAAGCCATTATAAGACTCAGTTCCCATCACGCAATGCAACGCAAACCGGAGGATAGAGTTTTACCTTATAATGGCCAAAATATGATTGATACGAATAAAACAAAAGCATTTGATATTATTACTAGTGTTTATATGTTTCAAAAACAATTTCCATCATAACTATCAATCATAGACGACATGGGTACCATATATCATGTCGCCATATATATACAATTAAAACCGCACAGTCACGTATTTGGAAATTGGATTTCCATCTTGAACCAAGGCAAAAGATAGTCCTTACCGACTTCGAGACAATCTAGCCCATGTCTCAGGGTCAGAGCGCATCGACCCTTGGATCGTCAGGGCCGGTCTATCGATGTGGATTAAATTGCCTGAACAATGCGTTTCCCCGCCCTTTGGGGCGTAAACGAGCCAACGAATGACTCCATCGGACCCGGATCATACGATCTAACCGAGGCGCCTCGCAACAGCAACAACCACATAAGTCAAATTCATCAGGGCGTGTAAAACCACTGACGCCACTTCTAACTAGAACGAAACGCATGCCCTCCCTGATGTACTCTCCCGTCTCTGGTTCATACCGGGGTGTAAGGTTCGCGAATTCACGTTATACACAAAGCTACGCCATACAGGCGGGGGGTTTGATCATCACCACAACACTTTGCTTTTCAACAGAAGCCCTGATCACTGCATCTTAGCATGCCACACAGGCAATTCACACCGTGCAACTGATGGCTATCAATCACATAGAATAAATTCCAATGTCAGACACACTGTCCATTTGCAAGTCCGTTCTGGGTCTGAACGAAACCGGAGGCACTATATACCTCGCAAACCCATCGATCACCACGTACGTCTGGACGATCACCACTCATTATCCATATTTCGGGACGCCTCCCAATCAGGACCTCGGTTAACATCCAAACGAGGTGAAGATCTCCGGTCTTCGACCACCATCTTCATCTTCGATTTCTTATCGTCGATTCAGTTATTCAAAATGGGATAAACCCGGTCTTTCTGAGCAACTCGCGTATATAATAAACAAGTGCAACACTAACATACACACGCATCGTTTCAATTCAATAGTCACTAACCGTCAATCAGTAAGAGAACGATTTCCCAAATATTAACCCCGAAGGCCGAAACTAACATCAGATCAATACCCAAGAAACCATTCGACTTAGCCAACCTTCAGTTAGTTTCTAAATTTCTCATGCATATCGTTTATAATATTTTATAATGATTTATTGCTATTTTTATTTATTTTAAAATAGCCAATTTATTCAAAACGACGCTTCGGGCCATAACGCGGCTGTGGCGCTGTTTTTCTTCAGATTTGATTAACACATATCTGAAAATCTAACCGTTGGATCTTCACAAAATTTACATCATTAGAAAGATCTTTTCAAAACGAATCCAACGGTTCCAGTTTCGGGAAAATCCGACGGTCGGATCTCCCTGTATAATCGTTTGAAGTTTCGATTTCAAAATACGAACTGCAGCGTCGTTATTCGATCAAATATAATTATATATATATATATATGTAATTGATTCTGGCGCTGTTTTTCTTCAGATTTGAATTAAACATTCCAGACAATCCAACCGTTGGATTTTTACAAAGTTGGTGCCTTTGGAAAGATATTTCCAAAGTGAACCTAACGGTTGCGGTTTCGGGAAAATCCGATGGTCGGATCTCCCGCACTAATCGTTTGAAATCATGGTTTCAAAATACAAACTGCAGCTTCGTTATTCGATATATTTTAATTCTATTTATATATATATATATATATATATATATCGATTCTTCGATTTCAAAGCTATATTCTTTTCATACATTTGATAAAAATTATATTTTTATCTAACTGTCTTCTATTTCAACACTTCACTATTTTTACCAATTCATGTATATAATAAAAATGTGATTTTTAATGTAAAACAATTTATTTCAAAACTCGACTATTCTATATAGTTAATATAGGTGATAAAAATAGGATTTTTATTATAAAACAATTTCTTTCAAAACAACATTATTTTATATAGTTCATATCGATGATAAAAATTGGATTTTTTTTTATAAAACAAGTTCTTTCAAAATATGGATACCATTCAACACATGAATTTCAATTCAACGAATGATTTTCTATTCAATACACGAAGGTTTTCTATAGTTTATATAAATAGATAAAAAGGTGATTTTTAAATTTAAAACATGAATACCATTCAACACATGAATTTCAGTTCAACGAATGAATATCGATTCAACACATGAAGGTTTTTTATAGTTTGTATATATCGATAAAAAGGTGATTTTTATATTTAAAACACGAATACCATTCAACACATGAATATGATTCAACGAATGAATTTCTATTCAACACATGAAGGTTTTCTATTCAACAGACGAATATAATTTCAACACAGGAAAATAATTCTAACACATGAATATTATTCAAAATTTCGGCAGCATAACGGCAGGGTAGTTAAAACCGGGACCGTCCCTCGTACGGCTCCTCGCTCTACCTTAAAACCTCGCGGTTTTTGACAATGGGGAATTATGCATCTAGTTCGCACGCAGGCGGCATGTATATTTTTTTTCATTTCCACAAACTAATCCTATGTGGTTTTAACCAAATATTTCTCAACCACAAACGGGTATTTTTCAACCACAATCAATCAGTATCAACAACAAACAATTCCAATCAACCATTCGCTATCAATCAATTTTCACACCAATCACAACCAATAAATATCGTCCATGGTTTGTGGACGAGGGGCGTATGTATATATATATATAGTATTTCACTTCTATTTCAACACATATATAATTTTTACAACGCATAAATAACTTATACATTGAACGTACAACTTATACAACGCTTATACAAGAGTTGTACAACGCTTATATAACTCATACATCGATTATATAATTTATACATCGTCGTTTTCCATATCGTTTATAAATTAGAAATCTCACATTGGGTTCCACTCCACCAAAAATAGCAGAAGGCTCAGAAAAATATGCGGTCTCTTCTAAAATGTAGAAGGCGTCCACACGAGTCCACTGTCTCTTGTTTCACTGAATTTCGTCAACATACGAAAAATATATGATTTTTCAAAGTTTGCAACGGTTTAAAGGTGTTCAAACAGTTGAAAATAAACAAGGTCGTACCTCAGCTGTTTCGTTCAAAACTAGGTTTGGGTTTTTCTTCGAATCCGTGTAGATATTCGTTGATCAGCCTTCGCAGCGTCGAAGGGGGAGGAGAGAGCTTCCAGCGCAGTGGGGTGGCGGCTAGCTCGATCGCCTCTGGCGATGGTGGCGGCGGCGGGAAGACATCGACTTCCAGGCGTCGATTCTCACTCCACAGGCCACGAAAAATTCCAAACTATATATGGATTTGAAGATCTCGAGGAGCTCTACAAAATCTTCAACTGGAGGAGGGGCTAATTTTGCGTGGATTGATCGCAAAATGAACGGGAAGTGATGAACACCCTTCCGTCGTTCGTCGCGATATTATCAGGGTGAGAGAAAAGGTTTTTTGACCAATGAATTTTTTTTAATTTATTTATATATTTTAAAATCTCAAAAATACCCTCTTCCACACAAGAACACTAATCCAAACCCAACGAATGTCGTCCCTAGTGTTTTATCCCCATTCCGAACAAAATGGGATATGTTTCAAGGGCCCATTCAATTGTTTCAGTCAGTTTCCATTCAAATTAAAATATATAACATTCAATATTTGATTTGAACGTACATTTCAATTTGCTAGGGCCACAAACTGATTCTAAAAATTCCCGAAAAATAAATCTAGCTATGCTTTGATGATACGGTCCCCACAAAACTAATTTCGTCGAATTTTGAGACCGTTTGCCAAAAGGCCCATTTCTGGTCGATCCAATTGAACTGTAATTGACCAAAACACGTTTTCCTTTGCCACGCTCATATACTAGCTTCAAAAATTATGAAATTTGAAACCTAGCAATAACTTCACATCCCGGATCCAACAAAAGTGGTTTCATCGAATTCCGATGTCGTATGCAAAATGGCCAATTTCACGGGCTATATAAATTCCATAGCGACCTTTCTGAAAATTCATTTGGCCATAACTTTTGCTTTCCGCTATGAAACTTCGATTTTTCAGATTCTTTAGAAAGGTATTCACTAACAGATTTAAATATTTTTGGTTTCACTCAAATCCGTTTTGTTTTGCACCCGGTACAGTCCGACAAAGTTTGAATACAATTTTTGAAACTACCGCGCCATTTCAGGCCTTGTTTATAATTAGAATTAATTATATTAGTTTTCAAATGTCGCTTCAAACTTACTTTTCATCGCTATTATTTAAAATATTTATTTTAAATATTTAAAATCCATTATTTTAGCCAATTAAAAAAAATTTAATTGGTTCAGATTTTCCGGGTCGTTACAATCTCCCCCACTTAAAACTTTTCATCCCCGAAAAGGAACAAAGTCAAAAGTGGTTTGATTAATCAACTCTACATTCGATCTGGCTTCCATTCTCCAACTTTTTAGTTTCTGAGAATTTTCAAATTCTTCAAAAAATTGGCTAACACCCGGAATTTTCGAAAAATTTCACCATAACCTCCTTTGTACGGGGAGAGGTTTGGAAATTTATTGGGCCGTATTAGGTACCCAATAATTCCTAATAAGCATACACATATTTATAGTGATATATTCTGGTGTTTACAGGGGAGCATGTATAGATAATAACTCCAGAGAATAAATTCTCGTCACCCTGTCAAAGCCTGAGGGAGTGTGTATTTTAAATGCTTCAGAGGATAAATCCTTGTCACCTCGTCCCGTGTAGGAAATAAATAGTCCATGTGCTGTATCTAATGACTAGAGAGACGTGATTATTGTCAACTCCAGACCCGTATGGGGTTTTTATTAATCTAGCAATTTTATCGTTACGATTTAAATAGTCCATATCAGTCATCAGTTCGACCTGTAAAATATAGTCATCTCCATACAAGCCTCTCGCTCGTATGGTAAATCTTCCACCTCGTCACACAAGCTCCAAATGCTTATGTGGTATATGATGAAGTATGCCTATCTTCAGAAGTATGCCATGTAATGTAGTTCAAAATTAATTGTTACTATCCTATGGCGACGTTTATTATTACACACAGAATAAATAGCACTCCGCATCCAATGGCATTCACAGGAGTTGATATAATAATATTTCGCATCCAACTCATTAAGGTTTACCTATTTGTCGGGCACGCAAATAAAATCTTTACTCAACAGCTATCCATTTACCTGTTCAAACCTATATAATGCACATGTATATATTTCTATCTATTTTCTAATCAGTTCAATGTGTAATATAAATGAGTAAATTCTACCATTTGTCTATTTTTGATTAAATTAACTATCGTTTTAATAATTTAATTAATCAAATCTACTATCACACAACACAAACAACAATCAAATTGTTTTTAACTTTTCAAAAATATACTAATCAATTTTTATACTCTTTTAAAATCATTCAGACTATAGAATTTAAAATGCACAACCATGGAAAGAAAATAACAACAGAGTAGAGAACTAATTAGTAATGCAAAGTATGGTAAATGTACCTTGCACCGGAGTCAATCAGAGATATCCACTCGGCATCTAGGATAGGCTTTCTGAATGCTCTCCTCAGTTTCCCAAGTGCAATCTCGCGGATCTCCACTCCATTGCACTTTGACTAAGTGAACCTTCTTGTTCCTCAGCTCTTTGGTTTCTTTGCCGATAATCTTGAGCGGCTCTCTTCTAACAGCCAATTCTGGAGTAATTTCAATATCCCGTTGAGCTGCTTCTTCCACGATCAAGTCTGGATCATGAACGTGTTTTCGAAGTTGAGATATGTGAAATACATCATGCACCCCAGGCAACCAATCTGGCAATTTAACCTTATAAGTGAGCGTTTCGATCCGTTCCAGAATAGGAAACGGACCAATGAATTTGGGCGCCAACTTTCCTGTTTTACCGAACCGAATAACTCCTCTTATCGGCGATACTTTCAAATATACATAGTCGCCAACTGCAAACGATATATCTCTTCTTCTTCTATCGGCATAGCTCTTCTGTCGGCTTTGAGTGGCGAGTAATCGTTTCTTAATGAAGTCGACTTTGTCGGCAGCTTCCCGGATCATATCAGGCCCTAACACAAGTCTATTACCGGGTTCGACCCAACAAGCAGGAGATCGGCACGGTCTACCATACAATGCTTCGAATGGTGACATTGTCAAGCTTGCCTGGTAGCTGTTATTATATGAGAATTCAGCCAAATGCAGATGGTCTTCCCATGATCCACCGAAATCTAGAACACAAGCCCGTAATAGATCTTCTAGTATACGATTCACCCTCTCAGTTTGACCAACTGTCTGAGGATGATATGCGGTGCTCAAGTTTAACTTCGTTCCCAGCTCTACTTGAAATGCCTCCCCAAATTTGCTAGTAAATATTGTATCTCTATCACTAACTATACTGAGCGGCACTCCATGTAGCCTTACAATTTCCTTGAAATATATCTACGCCAGACTCTGAGCAGTTCTGTTTGATCTGACAGGTATGAAATGGGCAGTCTTCGTGAAGCGATCTACGATCACCCAAATACTGTCATTTCCTTTTCTGGTTCTAGGAAAACCATCAATGAAGTCCATGGAAATATGTTCCCACTTCCAACCAGGAACGTCTAGTGGTTGTAACAATCCAGCCAGTTTCTGTTGGTCGCTCTTGACTAGCTGGCAAGTAGGGCATCGGCTAACATATAAAGAAATGTCCCTCTTCATCGACTTCCACCAGAAAGTGCGTTTGATGTCATTATACATTTTGCTTACTCCCGGGTGGATACTAAGTTTTGACTTGTGGCATTCATCCAGAACTTCCTTTCGGAGCTCAGCAATGTTAGGAACACAGATTCGACCTTTCAGCCTTAGAATCCCCTCATTATCAACCTGAAAACTCGAGGGTTCGCCCTTCTGAATTATCTCTCTGATCTTCTGAATGAAGTGATCATCCTTCTGAAGAGCAAATATTTTATCTATTAATGTAGTCGTGATAATAAAACTGGCGATCATTTCATTCTTTCGGCTTAACGCATCGGCCACGACATTGGCTTTCCCTGGAGTGTATATAATTTCAAAGTCATATGCTGCAAGGAACTCTAACCAACGTTGCTGCCTCAGATTCAAGTCTTTCTGGGTGAACAGATACTTTAACGACTGGTGATCTGTAAACAGTTCAAATCTCTCACCCAGAAGATAGTGTCTCCAGATTTTCAAGGCGAATACTATAGCCAATAACTCAAGATCATGAGTTACGTAGTTTTTCTCATGCGGCTTCAGCTGATGGCTAGCATAAGAAATCACTTGACCCCTTTGCATTAACACTGCGCCAAGGCCTTCTCTAGAAGCATCAGTCCAGACTTTTAAATCCTGATTGCCATCGATGATGGTTACACTGGAGCTGTTGTTAATCTTAACTTTAGCTCTTCAAAAGCCTCTTCACTTTCTGGAGTCAATTTGAATTTTGAGTGCTTCTTTGTAAGCTTCGTTAAGTGACCAGATATCTTCGAAAAGTTTTTAACGAACTTCCGGTAATAACTAGCCAATCCGAGAAAACTGCGGACTTCCGTAGGGGTACTGGGCTGTTTCCAATTCTGAATAGCTGTGATTTTACTTGGATTCATAGCAATTCCTTCTTTTGATACGACATGGCCCAGAAATTTTACTTCATCTTGCCAGAATATGCATTTGGATAGTTTGGCTTTTAGAACGTTCCATCTCAGAATTTCTAGGACCTGTTCCAGATGCTTTTCATGTTTGGCCTTTGATTTAGAGAAGATTAGAATATCGTCAATAAAAACCAGAAAAAATTTATTCAGGACTCTTCTGAACACTCTATTCATCAAATCGACGAAGTAAACTAGAGCGTTACATAAGCCGAACGGCATTACTAACCACTCTTAAAATAAGTCGGGACCTCTGAATGTTGTCATTGGAACACACTCTTTGGCAAATCGAAGCTGATGGAAGCCTGTAGCTAGGTCCATCCTTGAAAATACTTGTGCTCCATTCAGACGATCCAATAAATCATCAATCCGCGGTAATGGATATTTGTTCTTTATCGTCTGCTTGTTCAAATCGCGATAATCCACACATAGTCGCAGAGTACCATCTGATTTTTGGACAAACACCACTGCTGCTCCCCAATCAGAGAAACTAGGCCTGATCAGACCCTTCCATACTAGGTGTCGTGTTTGATTGTCTAATTCCTCTTTCTCTTTCAAGGACATTCTTCGAATAGCGTGAACTACTGGCCTTGCATTCGGAATCAAAGCAATCTTGAAATCTATTTCTCTCTGTGGAGGCAAGCGAACAGCTTCTTCAAACACATCCGCATAATTCTTGACGACAGGAATATCTTTCACTAAGTCGGGAATATTCTCTGTGACTTCAGGGATATTTTCTATTTGGGCTGGAGAAACATCGAGAGCTGCCCAGAAGTATTTTCTATTAGAATTCTGACCTTCACAGGGAATATTTATATAATCACCTGATTTAATCTTTGCCCTAACAACTCTCTCGGCACATCTAACCTCAGCTTCATATTTGGTTAGCCAATCCAACCCCAATATAAGATCAAACTCCTTAAAATTCATGATGATGGAGATGGTAGGGAATTTATAGCAGGAAAAAGAGGCAGGTACCCCCACAAACCCAACTGAGATCGATGGAACCCCCAACCGGATTTTGGACAGTCATTGGTTCTTTGAGCTTCTTCAAATTCAAATCCAACTTCTTAACTGCATTCTTGGCAATGAAGCTTCATGACGCGCCTGTATCAAACAGCACTTTAACTGGAATGTTTCTGACATTAAGCATGCCTTCCAAAACATCTGGTTTTGCCTGACTAGCTGAGGGATCAGAAGTTTCTGCTACTTCATTCACTTGAACTATTTCAGGCTTGTTTAAGAGTGGGCAGTCCTTTGCAAGATGACCAGCCTTATGGCACTGTTTGCACTCCCTATTCTCTTGAAACTCCCCATCAGTTCTAAATCTCTTCTTCTTTTGCTTTCGATTGGCTCTATATCCATCCTTTCTTTGTTTCTTTAAAGATCTGCAATTCCCTTGCAAATGCCCTTGCTTATGGCAGTTATTGCGTATGGCAGTCGTTGCTGGTTCTTTTTTGGATCTGGCCCTTTTTCGATTTACTTTGGGCTCCTTACTGACCTCATACATTGTATTGGCCTCAGGACGATCAGTTTCAGACCTAATTTTATTACTATAGCTGACTTCTTCTTCGTACTGTAACATACCTTTCTTTTCTAGATCTTCGTACTGGCAAGCCATGTATATCATTTCAGAGAAAGGAAGCTTCACATTCCTCATTACACTGTTCTGATATTTTCTTTGAAGTCCGTTGATAAATCTCAAATTCTTCCTCTTCGGATTTTCAATTAGATGAGGGGCAAAGTGAGAAAGTTCATTGAATTTCTTATGATATTCGGGAATGGTCATATCTCCTTGTATCAGATAAGAAAATTCATCGCACAGACGTTCAATTGCTTCAGGAGGAGTAAATATTTCCAGGAAAATAACTTTGAATCTATCCCAGGTGATATCACCTTCTGGATTATCCTTAATATCCGAATCCCACTAGAACAAAGCTTCGTCTTGGAGTGCCTAGGACGCCAATAATCTTTTCTGGTCATCTCTCAGCTTTAATCCTTCAAAGATTTTCTCAGCCGAACGAATCCAGGCTTGTGTTTTCATAATTGATTCTTCACCCGAGAACGGCTTTCCACCTAGATTTCTATATTTCTTAAACAGGGCTTCAATATCCGGGTCAGTATTACTTCTTCTGTTTCTGGCACTCATTTTTTAGAGCATCTGCAATTATTAGCAGACAAAGTGTCAGGTCAACAGAAAAGATATTTCAAAATATAGAGACAAATACTTGTATGTAAATGTGTCTATCTAGGTATTATTTCATTCAGCTACTCATACTAGGATATTACTGATCCTATCTGTAATGAGTTACCCGTCCTAGAACACTACTGGTTCTATTTCTAATGAGTTCGTTACTATGTTATATTCGAGCACTAAGCTTAACAAAAGCTCTGATACCACGTTATGACGACCCCAAATCCCGTACTGACGATGACAAGGGTAATCTTTGGAATATAACACAGAAACATATAATAGTAGAATAGAAATAAATAAATACACCAGATAATGAACAATAGAATATACTGGATAAACGTAGTCATCAGAGTTACACAGTATACAGGATCATACTTAGTGCAAATACAATTCAGCTATACATAAATGTCTACAGCGGAAAACAAACATAATGTACAATAGGAGCTGAATAGCATAAAAAGATATAAATAATAGAATCCATCTTCAGCTCCAGCTATCCAAAAAGAGCCAGCTAAAACCCGAATACAAGGCTGCCCGTGTAGAAAAAGGGGCACCCGAGTTTGAAAGTGAAACAAACTACGAGTCAATCATGGGACTGGTATGAGAAATCTACTCAACACTTTTATAATATGGCTAATCACAGGACCACGCCACTTTCGGGGAACGGGTTTACTCCATTGGATTGCCAGTGCTTTAAAAACAATTCTTTCTTTTAAACATCGCAATGCTTTTTATAAAAATGAAGCCATTATAAGACTCAGTTCCCATCACACAATGCAACGCAAACCGGAGGATAGAGTTTTACCTTATAATGGCCAAAATATGATTGATACGAATAAAACAAAAGCATTTGATATTATTACTAGTGTTTATATGTTTCAAAAACAATTTCCATCATAACTATCAATCATAGACGGCATGGGTACCATATATCATGTTGCTATATATATATACAATCAAAACCGCACAGTCACGTATTTGGAAATTAGATTTCCGTCATGAACCAAGGCAAAAGATAGTCCTTACTGACTTCGAGACAATCTAGCCCATGTCTCAGGGTCAGAGCGCATCGACCCTTGGATCATCAGGGCCGGTCCACCGATGTGGATTAAAATGCCTGAACAATGCGTTTCCCCGCCCTTTGGGGCGTAAACGAGCCAACGAATGACTCCATCGGACCCGGATCGTCCGATCTAACCGAGGCGCCTCGCAGCAGCAACAACCACATAAGTCAAACTCGTCAGGGCATGTAAAACCACTGACGCCACTTCTAACTAGAAGGAAACGCATGCCCTCCCTGATGTCCTCTCCCGTTTCTGGTTCATGCCGGGGTGTGAGGTTCGCGAATTCACGTTATACACAAAGCTACGCCACACAGGCGGGGGGTTTGATCATCACCACAACACTTTGCTTTTCAATAGAAGCCCTGATCACTGCATCTTAGCATGCCACACAGGCAATTCACACCGTGCAACTGATGGCTATCAATCACATAGAATAAATTCCAATGTTAGACACACTGTCCATTTGCAAGTACGTTCTGGGTCTGAACGAAACCAGAGGCACTATATACCTCACAAACCCATCGAACACCACGTACGTCTGGACGATCACCACTCATTATCCATATTTCGGGATGCCTCCCAATCAGGACCTCGGCTACCATCCAAACGAGGTGAAGATCTCCAGTCTTCGACCACCGTCTTCATCTTCGATTTCTTATCGTCGATTCAGTTATTCAGAATGGGATAAACCCGGTCTTTCTGAGCAACTCGCGTATATAATAAACAAGTGCAACACTAACAGACACATGCATCATTTCAATTCATTAGTCACTAACCGTCAATCAGTAAGAGAACGATTTCCCAAATATTAACCTCGAAGGCCGAAACAAACATCAGATCAATACCCAAGAACCATTCGACCTAGCCAACCTTCAGTTAGTTTCTAAATTTCTCATCCATATCGTTTATAATATTTTATAACGATTTATTGCTATTTTTATTTATTTTAAAATAGCCAATTTATTCAAAACGACGCTTCGGGCCATAACGCGGTCGTGGCGCTGTTTTTCTTCAGATTTTATTTACGCATATCTGAAAATCTAACCGTTGGATCTTCACAAAATTTACATCATTAGAAAGATCTTTTCAAAACGAATCCAACGGTTCTAGTTTCGGGAAAATCCGACGGTCGGATCTCCTGGTATAATCGTTTGTAGTTTCGATTTCAAAATACGAACTGCAGCATCGTTATTCGATTAAATATAATTATATTTATATATATATATATATAATCGATTCTGGCGCTGTTTTTCTTCAGATTTGAATTAAACATTCCAGACAATCCAACCGTTGGATTTTTACAAAGTTGGTGCCGTTGGAAAGATATTTCCAAAGCGAACCCAACGGTTGCGGTTTCTGGAAAATCCGATGGTCGGATCTCCCGCACTAATAATTTGAAATGACGATTTCAAAATACGAACTGCAGCTTCGTTATTCGATATATTTTAGTTCTATTTATATATATATATATATATATATATATATATATATCGATTCTTCGATTTCAAAGCTATATTCTTTTCATACATTTGATAAAAATTATATTTTTATCTAACTGTCTTCTATTTCAACACTTCACTATTTTTACCAATTCATGTATATAATAAAAATGTGATTTTTAATGTAAAACAATTTATTTCAAAACTCGACTATTCTATATAGTTAATATAGGTGATAAAAATAGGATTTTTATTATAAAACAATTTCTTTCAAAACAACATTATTTTATATAGTTCATATCGATGATAAAAATTGGATTTTTATTATAAAACAAGTTCTTTCAAAATATGGATACCATTCAACACATGAATTTCAATTCAACGAATGAATTTCGATTCAACACATGAAGATTTTCTATAGTTTATTTAAATAGATAAAAAGGTGATTTTTATATTTAAAACACAAATACCATTCAACACATGAATTTCAATTCAACGAATGAATATCGATTCAACACATGAAGGTTTTCTATAGTTTGTATATATCGATAAAAGGGTGATTTTTATATTTAAAACACGAATACCATTCAACACATGAATATGATTCAACGAATGAATTTCTATTCAACACATGAAGGTTTTCTATTCAACAGACGAATATAATTTCAACACAGGAAAATAATTCTAACACTTGAATATTATTCAAAATTTCGGCAGCATAACGGCAGGGTAGTTAAAACCGGGACCGTCCCTAGTACGGCTCCTCGCTCTACCTTAAAACCTCGTGGTTTTTGACAATGGGGAATCATGCATCTAGTTCGCACGCAGGCGGCATGTATATTTTTTTTCATTTTCACAAACTAATCCTATGTAGTTTCAACCGAATATTACTCAACCACAAACGGGTATTTTTCAACCACAATCAATCAATATCAACCACAAACAATTCCAATCAACCATTCGCTATCAATCAATTTTCACACCAATCACAACCAATAAATATCGTCCATGGTTTGTGGACGAGGGGCATATATATATATATATAGCATTTCACTTCTATTTCAACACATATATAATTTTTACAACACATATATAACTTATACATCGAACGTACAACTTAAACAATGCTTATACAAGAGGTGTACAACGCTTATATAACTCATACATCGATCATATAATTTATACATCGTCGTTTTCCATATCGTTTATAAATTAGAAATCTCACATTGGGTTCCACTCCACCAAAAATAGCAGAAGGCTCAGAAAAATATGCGGTCTCTTCTAAAATGTAGAAGGCGTCCACACGAGTCCACTGTCTCTTGTTTCACTGAATTTCGTCAACACACGAAAAAGATATGATTTTTCAAAGTTTGCAACGGTTTAAAGGTGTTAAAACAGTTGAAAATAAACAAGGTCGTACCTCAGCTGTTTCGTTCAAAACTAGGTTTGGATTTTTCTTCGAATCCGTGTAGTTATTCGTCGATCAGCCTTCGCAGCGTCGAAGGGGGAGGAGAGAGCTTCCAGCGCAAGGGGTGGCGGCCAGCTCGATCGTCTCTGGCGATGGTGGTGGCGGCGGGAAGACGTCGACTTCCAGGCGTCGATTCTCACTCCGCAGGCCATGAAAAATTCAAACTATATATGGATTTGAAGATCTCGAGGAGCTCTACAAAATCTTCAACTGGAGGAGGGGCTAATTTTGCGTGGATTGATCGCAAAATGAACGGGAAGTGATGAACATCCTTCCGTCGTTCGTCGCGATATTATCGGGGAGAGAGAAAAGGTTTTCTGACCAACGAATTTTTTTTAATTTATTTATATATTTTAAAATCTCTAAAATACCTTCTTCCACACACGAACACCAATCCAAACCCAACGACTGTCGTCCCTAGCGTTTTACCCCCATTCCGAACACAATGGGATATGTTTCGAAGGCCCATTCGATTGTTTCAGTCAGTTTCCATTCAAATTAAAATATATAACATTCAATATTTGATTTGAATGTACATTTCAATTTGCCAGGGCCACAAACTGATTCTAAAAATTCCTGAAAAATAAATCTAGCTATGCTTTGATGATACGGTCCCAACAAAACTAGTTTCGTCGAGTTCTGAGACCGTTTGCAAAAAGGCCCATTTCTGGTCGATCCAATTTAACTGTAATTGACCAAAATAAGTTTTCCTTTGCCACGCTCACATACTAGCTTCAAAAAATATGAAATTTGAAACCTAGCAATAGCTTCACATCCCAGATCCAACAAAAGTGGTTTCGTTGAATTCCGAGGTCGTATGCAAAATGGCCAATTTCACGGGCTATATAAATTCCATAGCGACCTTTCTGAAAATTCATTTGGCCATAACTTTTGTTTTCCACTATGAAACTTCGATTTTTCAGATTCGTTAGAAAGGTATTCACTAACAGATTTAAATATTTATGGTTTCACTTAAATCCATTTGTTTTGCACCCGGTACAGTCCGACAAAGTTTGAATTCAATTTTTGAAACTACCGCGTCATTTCAGGCCTTGTTTATAATTAGAATTAATTATATTCGTTTTCAAATGTCGATTCAAACTTACTTTTCATCGCTATTATTTAAAATATTTATTTTAAATATTTAAAATCCACTATTTTAGCCAATTTAAAAATTTTAAATTGGTTCAGATTTTCCGGGTCGTTGCACAAAACCATTTTCGTCAATGTATCAGTCTATAAGAATTTCCCTCTTTTTGATGATGACTACCTGGTTATAAAATATTCGTACTTGATGTCTAGTTTCTTCAGTTAATCCCCCTTACTTCATTAATTTCCCTTGAAACTACTAACTTCCACTTAATCTCAGCTCTTTTTTATAATTCTCCCCCTTTGCCATCAAACAAAACTAAAGTTCCAACTAAACTCTAATACTCAGGCATAATTCTAACATCTAAAAATATTATTCTAACTAAATATAATAACTAAACTAAATAACCATAATATTCTTACTATTATAACTTGAATGATTATAAAAAACATTGCAAATCACACTAAGCTAATTCAATATATATATATATATATATGTATGTATGTATACATATATATATATTTGTATGTGTGTGTGTGTTTAATATATATCAATACATCTAATCAATCAAACCAAACAAACCACACCATAATTAAAGTAGTTTATACAGAAGTTTTAAAATGCTGAAATAATTCAAACATACCATACACGTTAAAACAAATACTACATTTTGAGGAACTTCAATCCAACCATCTCCACCGAAGATTGGATCAGCTTTTGTAGCATCCGAGCCTTCGTTTTCTTTGGTGAGGGACGCTCTAGTAATGTTGTTGTCTTCATCTTTTGAAAGAGACTCGATCATCCATCGAATTGCATAAGAATGTCTCTCTTGTTGTTTGATCATATGTATTTGACTTAATTCTAAATGATGTTGATTATAGAGAATAGTTGATAGAATATTCTTGAAAGAATTAAGAATTTCTTCAAGATTCTCACTTGATTATGGATTTGGATAGCCATAGTTTTAAATTTATTAAGAAATAGTGAAAGGAAGTATAGGAGTAATAAATGGATAAATTTTCCGGAAGAGAAAGTTATAAATAGGCTCTAATATTCATTTGAACTGAATAGACATGAGTTATTTATAGCAGTTTAAATTGAAACAATTCCGCAAATTATACAATTATATGTCGACATGCATAAACTTATATGTCGACATATGCATGTATGTTTTCAGTTTTTGAATTTTTTTGATATTTGTGATACGCTTTAATTTATATAAACTTATTTTTATTGTTTTAATAACTATACCACAGATGTTTAAACAATAACTGTAACACCCCGAATTTTTAACGACATTAAAATAGGATAAATTAAATAATAATTAATTTAATATTCGGAATTAAGGAAAATGGACTGCGCCATTGCGCCCTTCTTGAAATTCTGGTCAAGATAGACATTTGGTTTGCGTAAAACGGACACTGTATGGAGAAGTTATGAGGGTTTTAAGTTTGTATACTTGCAGAAACAATATATATATATATATACACACACACACACATGCGAGTCATATAGGAGTCAGATATGAGTCATCACCTTATCCAAAATAGTTCGAATTTGAAAAAGAAAAAGAAGAGGCAGATTTCCTGCTCTAGGGGTTCGACCCCCTTAGAGAGGTGTCGACATCGGGATCGACCCCTCTTAAAGGGTGTCGACACCAAGGTCGACTCACCCACAGGGGTATCGACACCCCTAGGGCTAAGGTGGCAGTCGGTTTCAGAGGGTTTGGCAGCTATATATACATGGTCATTTCTCTTGTTTTCTTCATTAAAAATTCATGGTGGCCAAACTCTGTTGGTGTATGGATTGAATCCGTTATCTTCTACAACTATTAGTTTTGCAAATCAAATCTAGAGATTCAATATCCATTCTTTCTCTATTTTCAAGTACTAACACTGTGAGTTTCTAGTTGCTTTTAGATTTGAATATTTAAAAGTAAATACGACACGACTTTGACTTAGATTTGTTCATATGCCTAAATTATAGAAGATCCATTGTAAATCATGAACAAATGACATTCTGAATTAGTTAGGATCTGGATCAAAATCTCTATCTTGTTGGATCTATTGTAACCTTTGGGCATTCTATGATTTGTGCTATATCTATTTTAACTATTGATCTAAATCTCTTTCTGCTAGATCTATGGTAACTTCTATGACATGCCATGATGTGAACCTAAAACCTTATTTGCGTATATCCACTTTTAAACCATTGGATCTAAATTATGTGGAAATTTAAATTGTTATTCAGATCTAGTTCATCACCTTGTGCCTATCATATTAGATCTAAACCAATTGGACATCTAATTTGTTAATTTAGATCTAATTATGCTTATTGTGACATCATAGCTATGTTAGAATCAATTGACTGTTACAAGTTCATCAATTTTATGTTTATATGTCAACCTTATCACTATGCTAGTTTATGTTTATGCCAAGTCGTGTTAAAACAATCACTTTTGTCATATTCCTATTATTTTTTCCTTTTATCGTTTATGACTAGCCTTTTATTTATCCTAGGCATACCGCCAATTTTGTGAGGGCACTAGTTAAGGAACGGGGGAAAAAGGTTAATATTGGCATAATTTGAATATAAACATCTTTGGACATATAATTCAATTATTGGGTAGAGTGGGCATTAACACCTATAAAGGCACAAGTTTAATTAATTGATTAATTAATAATGAAATGTCTAGTAATTAAGTTAGGAATTGTAATTGCATTTATGACACGAGGTTAGGTTGCATTAGTGGTGGAAGTCTGCCCAGACCCGACCGGCATATCCAGCGGCCACTAATGTTGAACCTAATGTGAGAGGTCTAAGTGCGCAAATACGAGTTGGGTTATGACGAGGTTAGGCACAACTTGTGGAAGAAGTCTACCCGGACCCGACCTGCATATCCAGCATCCACAAGTTGTAGGCCTAATGTGGGAGGTCTAGCCCATTATGAACCATAAGTGGACATGGTAACGAATTGGAATACTTAACCTAATTTAATCCATAGGAATTGTATGATTATGAACTTAAGTTAGGGTTAAGTAGACTTGGTTGGACAGTGGGTGGGTTAAGTAAATCTGAGGGGTGGGTAATATTTACATATAGGCCCACGAACTTAACCCAATAAGGTTATGTAATTAAAGACACATAGTGGTATACATAACCGGTGGAAAATATAAAAGTTATGTAATTAAAGACACCTTTTAGGGTAAGCATAAATAGTAGAAATGAATAGGGCTATGTAACTAAAGATACCTAGTGGTATACATAGTCAGTGAAAACCTAGTGGGGGATATAAGAAAAAGGGGAGAGCTTGTATCATATTGTATGGGACAAACTTCAGTCAGTAACCCGGAGTAGGTATTAAACAAAGTACTCCGTACTAGGCGGAGAAGGGGAATGCTTACTAAATGGATGTAAGAGATCCAAACGTGGAGGATGGTGCGGGAAGCGCCAACCGACCGGGCCATGTGCGTGCATGAGCCGGGCAGAGAGGGATAAGACGACCGTGACACCTGTAGATATGGGGCTATACATATCAGTGAGGGGTTTCCACTTTAGGACATGATACATCCTACAGTAGGACCGGCATAGAGTATCTACGAAGTAGGGAGCCGAACGATAAGGGTAGTAGTTAGGGTATATTTGGACGTAAGCCCAAGTCTACTACCTTATAGTGGAAGGGAACATGTCATTCTGATTATACTAGTAATACTGCAGAGTAATCATTAGGGAAGCATATACACCTTATCCTGTCTACCTTGCCACACCTGCCATCTATGTAGCGATCTCTCTTATCCACTTTATATGCCTGTCATGCTACTTTTATTTATTTAATTGATGAAAGTAACTAGACTCACCAGACTTTATGTCTGACCCTTTTTGTTTCTCCTTCTTTCTTCCATCCCCCCAGGTTCTCAGGGAGGAAACACTCAGGCTTGACCGTGATTCTGCTTATTTTGCTGGAGTTGCTAATATGTATGGCTCAAGCTCCTATCCTTGTTGCTATGGCTATATTTTGTTCTTGGGGAATTTTACCTTTATATGTACTATGATATTTTTGAAGTACAAGACGGTAACTTTTATGTTGTAATGGGCTTTTATGTTTTAGACATGTGATGTTTCTCGATCACGGTATCTTATGATAAATAAAGTTTTTTTATTCTGTTGTTATTCTATATATCTGTCTTGTAATATTCTGTGTCTGTTTACCTATAACGCTTCACAAAACTTAATACATTCCCTTTGTGAGTGACATTAACGGATGTGGGGTGCCATACTTGGTATCAGAGCTGAAGGTTACCAGATTCGATAAAGTTTTTGAAAATTACTTTCAAAAAGGTTTTAAAAGAAAGAATTTAAAAAAAAAAGAGTCTGTTTTGAGAAAAATATATTTCCCCAAAGCCATATGTAATATCCTTCAGTCCTTTGTCTAAATCTATTCTTTTTTCTTTTAATTATGTTTGGGGAACAAAACATTCCTAATATCCGAAAGGGCTTTACGATACCTGGATGGTTCCAAAGGTGTCTGTAGGCCACGGCGCCTGCCGAAGGCCAAGGAAACGTTCCTCCCACAGCTGTACTAGTTATTACTCCTCCTCCCCCTCTAAGAGCAGATAACTTCGCCAAGATCTGCAAAGACTTCCGTTCTATGGGTGGGAATCCATTCCATGGGAACGAGACAGTCATAGAAGCGCAAAATTGGCTCAAAGAGACTGAGGACTTGTTTGTAATCTTGAAAGTAGAGGATAGAAGGAAGGTTCAGTTAGCCTCCTGACTACTGAAAGATGAAGCCTCATTTTGGCGGGAAGTCACCCAAGTTGGGCGTCCGGTGGAAACTTGGGAAGATTTTAAACAGAGGTTTGAAATGAAATTTCTCTCCCAAGCTGAGAGAAGCGTGCAGATGAAGAGGTTCTTAGCACTCGAACAAGGAAACTTGACGGTGAAAGAGTATGTGAACAAATTCAACCAGCTAGCAAGGTTCGGGTTAGAGTTGGTGGATACGCCGCACAAAAGGGCTTTGCGGTTTGCTAAAGGGATGAATGAACCTCTGATGGGTTAGCCATGTCCCATATTCCAATAGGGGCCACTTTTGAAAAGCTTGTCGATATGGCCCTAATGCATAAGGAAGACAACGGGGAAAAGAAGGAAGCAAATGCTGAGGAGACATCAGAAAATAGGAAGGTGTGGCCCAAGCAGCAACAACAACAACAACAAAAGAAAGGAGGAAAGAATGACAAAGGCAAGGATGAGAGAAAATGTCATAGTTGTGGGAAGGAAGGTCACTTGATCAAAGATTGTAAGAGAAGGAAGAACACTTGCTTTAATTGCGGAGAGGTCGGACACTTCGTTAAAGAGTTCCCGAAGAAATAGGGATCACAGGGGCAGGGTCAAAGGACAAGGACTTCCAGGGGGCAGGTGCATGCTCTCGCGATCAGTGCACCCAACAGAGGTAGAAAAATTTCGTGGAAGGTTTAATTTCTCTTTCAAACCACCCTATTTGAACACTTTTTGATTCTGGCGCTTCATATTCATTTATATCAAGTTCTATAGTTGAATCTCTACACTTAATTACTAGTATGGTAGTGGATCCCGTAGTTGTTTCAAACCCCATTGGTGGTTCGGCCTATTTATCTATGATTTGTCGGAGTTTGAAAATATTTGTGTTAGTCGTCGAGTTTGAATCCGATGCGTATGTGCTCGGGTTTATGGGCTATGGGTTGATTCTAGGAATGGATCGGCTTACCACGTATGGTGCCATTCTGGATTGTGAGAAGAGGGTTGTTAGCCTTCTGACTTGTCATGGGAGGTCCCTCGAGATATCTTGTGACCCACAAGGGTCGGTTATGCTTAGTTTCATGTAGTCTCTTGATGCATCTATCGATATCTTGCAATCTGTTTCGATAGTCTGAGATTATTCCGATGTTTTTGATGATTTTCGGGGTTTACCTTCGAGGCACGAGATCAGCTTTCGTATATATTTGGTGGACAATGCAAAACCAGTTGCATTGCCAGTGCGCCACATGGCTCCAAGGGAAAGGAGGGAGCTGAGTAAGCAATTAGCGAAGCCACTTGAGAAAGTGTTTATTAGATGAAGCATATCTGAATTGGGTGCTCTAGTAGTATTCGCGACTATGGAGGATGGTTCGCTTCCTTTGTGTGTTGACAATAGAGATTTGAATAAACTCACCAAGAAGAATAGGCACCCGGTCCCGAGGATTGATGATTTATTTGATCAGCTTGTTGGTGCCTCGGTATTTTCTCAGTTAGACAGGGCCATGGGGTTTCATCAGTCGAGAGTGGATGAGGACAATATAGATAAGACTGCTTTTAGAACTCTGGATGGTTTCTTTGAATGGCTAGTTATGCCTTTTGGTTTGACGAATGCACCCGCCTATTTTGTTGATTTGATAAGTAGGGTGTTTCAAAAGTTTCTAAATAAATTCGTCGTAGTTTTTGTGGAAGATATTTTAATCTTCTCCAAAAGCGAAGAAGATTATGCCCAACATTTGAGACAAGTCTTGAAAACTCTCCGTGCACATCAACTTATAGCTAAGTTCTCCAAATGCCATTTTTGGAGAAAAGAGGTGAGATTCTTATGGCATGTGGTCTCCAAAGAAGGGATAGCTGCATATCCCGTGAAGGTGGTTGCAATGCAAGATTGGCAGATTCCCAAAAATGCAATCGAAGTGAGGAGCTTTCTGGGGTTGTCAGGTAATTATAGGAAGTTCATTAAGGACTTTGCAAAAATATCAGCCCCACTCAGCAGGCTGACGAAGAAGAACTTGACATTTTCTTGGGATATAGACTGGGACGTGGCTTTCCAACGACTGAAGAAGGCTCTGACAACAGCCCTAGTCTTGACTTGCCTGATGGGAATAAAGTGTTTACCATTTACACTGATGTTGCGGTACAGGGCTTGGTGCGGTTTTGATGCTTGAAGGGAAAGTGTTATGTTATGGGATTAGAAAGTTGAGGGTTCATGAGAAGAACTACCCCGCCCATGATCTAGAGCCATCTGCCATAGTATTCGCATTAAAGACGTGGCGTCATTATTTACTTAGAGAGAAGTTCGAGTTATACACTGATCATAAATCTCTCAAGTATCTGTTCTCGCAGAAAGACCTCAATTTAAGGCAACAACGGTCGATGGAGTTCCTAGCTTTTTATGATTTTGAGATTTCTTATACCCCTGGCAAGGGTAATGTGGTGGCAGACGCATTAAGTAGGCAAAGGATAGCATTGAGTCCTCTGTTTGTGGAGAGAAAGAACTTGGGGTTCATATCAGTTTTTGATTTTAGACCCACCATCGATATTTTACCTGATTTTTTTGCATCCTTGGAGATACGACCAACTCTGATGGACCAGATAGGAGCTTCGCAACAAGGTGACCCACAGATTTTACACATCATGGAAAAGATTAGAAGAGGGGAGACTTCTAGACACCTCAGTAGATATGCCATACATGAAAAGGGGTGGTTGCGACAAGATAGGAGGCTTTGTGTTTCTCAAACTGGAAGCTTGATAAAGGCAGTCCTAGAAGTAACCCACCATTCTAAGATGACCATTCATCCAGGCGGTGATAAGACATACAGAGACATGAAGAGGGTTTTCTTTTGGACTGGGATGAAGAAATATGTAGCCGAATTTGTTTCCCAATGTTTAGTTTGCCAGCAAGTTAAAGCTGAGCAAAAGAAGCCCGGTGGATTACTTCATACTTTAAAGGTTCCTCAGTGGAAATGGGAGAGCGTCTCTATGGATTTTCGTGGATGGTTTGCCTAAAGGCAACACCAGTATCTGGGTTGTGGTAGATAGACACACTAAGAACGCTCGCTTTATTCCAATTAAGAATAAGAGGACACATCATGGTTGGCAGCAGTTTATGTTCGTGAGTTAGTTCTTCTTCATGGAGTACCTTCCAGCATTGTAAGCGATCGTGACCCCATCTTTACCAGCGAATTCTGGAGGAGTTTGCAAGTAGCATTAGGTACATAGTTGTGTTTGAGAACCGCTGATCATCCTCAGACTAATGGGCAGACGAAGAGGGTGAACAGAATTCTAGAGGATCTTTTGAGGATGTGTAACCTAGACTTCGGAGGGACTTGGGAAGAGCATCTTCCTTTAGTAGAGTTTGCCTATAACAACACCTATCAATCCAGCATCGGCATGGCACCCTTCGAAACATTGTACGGACGACCCTATAGATCATCAACTTTTTGGTGGGAATCTGCAGAAAAATTATTACTTGGACCAGATAATGTTAGAGAAACATCCAAAAAGATTGGCCTTATTGGACGGCGGATGAAGACAGCTCAAGATAGGCAAAAATCCTATGCAGACAAGAGAAGGACGGACATCAAAATTGATGTGGGAGACTTAGTTTTTTATCAAAGTATTACCTTTGAGGAATGTGGTGGCTTCGGATAGGTAGGGAAGTTGGCACCTAGGTTTGTGGGACCATTTCCCATAACCGAGAGGATTGGCTAAAAAGGCCTATAAAGTAAAGCTCCCAGAAAGTCTATCCGGTGTTCATGATGTTTTCTACGTTTCTCATCTGTGGAAATGTTTGCATGACACCACGAAAGTCGTTAAGACGAGTGTGTGGGAAGAAGTAAAAGTGGAACGGGAGGCGATAGTTAGACGAGTTCCTTCCCGTATTCTTAGATCAGAAGTTAGGATGCTACAAAATAAAGAGATCAAGTTGCTAAAGGTTCAATGGGGAGATAACCCAGAGGATGCGACTTAGGAGACCGAAGACAAGATTCGTGCTTCGTACCCTTTCCTTTTCGAGGGTATGTTCTTAACTCCTTTTTCCAAAGTTTTATCAGCACTTGTTTCTATCATTTGAGTATATCTTATCCATAATATTTTTCGACATTTAGATAGGAATCCTATGGATGTAAACATGTGTTTGAGACATGTTATGTTTGATGGATGCAAGTGAATGACAGTGTTTGCTAGTGGTTTCCTGTGGATGCATATACACACACATTAGGCACTAGATCGGCTCAATCACTCTCATACTGCATATGGATGTGTGTGCATTTACTTTTCTTTTATGGATGGAAATGGATGAATTAACATATGGATGTTGCGATTGCACGAATGAGTGTACACACATATAGATCTTATATGTTATAATTGGATTATTTGCATATATATTGGATTCATGGCACTAACATACGTTGTATTAAGGAGGTCAACTGAATCAATAGACCGCCTGATCTTCGCATTAGTATTATGACATACACACACACCCCTATGCATATATTCACATAAGCATTAGAAATATTTAAGGACAATGAATGCCAGTGACTGACGGATGAGTAGATGGATGATGGATCGTAGGATATGCATTCTTCTCAACTTAGAGATTTCGGGGACGAAATCCTTTGAGTATGGGAGAATGTAACACACCGAATTTTTAACGACATTAAAAGAGGATAAATTAAATAATAATTAATTTAATTTAATTAAGGAAAATGGACTGTGCCATTGCGTCCGTCTCGAAATTCTGGTCAAGATAGATATTTGGTTTATGTAAAACGGACAACGTATGGAGAAGTTATGAGGGTTTTAAGTTTGTATACGCGCAAAAAGAATATATATACACATATGAGTCATATAGGAGTCAGATATGAGTCAGCACCTATTAACCGGCTTTTTGGTCCGGTTCCCAAGAGTGAACCAGACAAGCTCAACTCAACATACCTCGTGAAGCTGAGACTGAAAAGGGACGCGCAAGAGTGAAGGAAACACGATCAAGAAGGGACTCCACCGCCTGTAACTTCACGGCATCCAGAAGACATCTGCGAACCAAGGCCTCGGACCCTGAAGGAATTACGAGCAGCGACCACCCGGTCTCGGGATCCTCGCGCCCCTCGGAAGGAATTTACGCCAGGCATGACGCGGAATCGCATCCAGCCTGGTGCGAAATCTCGCACCCATGCTTGGGTTCGAAATTTCGAACATATGCCTAGGTTCGAAATTCCAGTTAAAACGGCTGACGTAGTCAACTCAAATACGATTATCTTATTAACCAATTTCAATTAGTCATTCCTTTAAATTAATTAATAATACAATTAATTTAAAATAAATCCCATTAAATTGTTTCTTAAAAACAATTATTCAAAATCTTAACTGTTAGGTTAATTTCTACTCATTTATTCATAATTTTGATTAACATCAGAATTCGCTTTATAAAAAATATTAATAATTGATTATAAACATATTCAAATAATAATAAATATTTATTTTCTATTAATAAACTTTTATTCAATATACAGATTTAAAAATCTATCTCCAGTTATAAAATAAATTTTATAACTTCAGTTTTATCGATTTACTTGACGGAAAATCTATATTTGTTATTTAAAACAAAAAAAATGTTGAATTTCAGTTCAACGGTCAACAACCAAACCAATCATTCAATCAGAATAGTTCATATAATGATAACATGAAAATAAATATCATTAAATATATTTGAGGAATCTCATTAGATCCATCCATCTAGTACATCCCTGCATTTACATAGATTATTTCCAATAATATTATTCAATTCAACTTAACTGGTAATTTCAATAAGAGTAAGTAATGACTATTTAACATCACCCAGTTAATAAAACAATTCAAACCATTAAATACTTTTATTTTATAAATGTGACCAATAAGGTAAGTTACCTTAATTGGGACCAATCTTTAAAATAACGATTTGGTTTTTCACTGAAATTAAAAAGCGCTTAATTTCATTGGCTCAATCAATATATGCAATATATTTAACAACCAGTCAATCATTAGCAACCATAGCATACAAAATAAAAACCCGACTTATATAAAATATAAGTGGAATAACCGAGTGAGTTTGCCTCACCTTGATTTGATACCGTTGTTTAAACGGTTGATTTTAATTAAATTAAACTAGTGTTTAATTTAATTAAAAATCCCAGTTGATTCCAATTGCTTCCATTTCTATTCCATAATGTAGATTTTCGCAAGACGATTCCAACGACATCTGGCTCGTCGAATTCTGAAAAAGTATTCAAAAGTTATTAACGATTTTTAATTGTACTAATAATTTTTCTCAATTAAATTTTAGTTAACTGATTACATTTGGAAATAATATAACTCAGCCCGATAATTCCAGTTTGTCCCTCTACTTTGTTTTACGCTCCAGAACCCTGTCACGATTTAAACAAAGTATATAACTTTGCATTTCAGTTAATATAATTTGATCAATGTAATTAAATCTCTAATCATCTATTAAATACTAATTTCGTTTTAAATAGTGTAACTACATTGGTCGACTGCCTTTCCCAGTGTTGCTTTTGTTTTGGCAGTCCCCCCCCCAAACATCCTGCCTACGTCAAAGCAATTATATAAGTTAATACCCTTTTTAGTTATGATAATTAATTAAATTAAATTAATTACTTAAGTTGAACATACTAATTACAATATAAAGTATTTTCGGTGGAATAGATTTCTTCATCCCATACCACGATGTTGCCTTTCTGAAACTTTCATTTTGCACGTCTATGGATTTATACATCGTCAGGCTGACCACATCTTTCCCTGTTTGAATTCCTTCATTGGTAGATTAACTCCAAAACCGATCCTCCTTTTGCCTGCTCAAAGAAAACGAGCTGACCTCCCAACAAAAGATGACGCTATCGTGTATTGCTTTTCTTGTTTATTCACCATGTTCCAATATAATCCCATTTTTATCTGATTCCAAAAAACCCATGCTTGCTCCAAATTCCATCATGCTGCATCGTGCTTCTACCAGAACCTGCGCTTCAACTTCATCAACTATGCACCGTAGAAAGAAAAACCCACGCACTGTTCCTTCATTCCATCATCACTCCACTGAAGTTGATAACCGGAACTCCATCAGGTACTGCCCTCCTCTGCGCCGCAGTCCACTCTTTCAACCCCCTAAAACAATGAGCTGTCCCACGCCCCTCGTTTGACTGCAATGATCTCATGAACGCCAGCCATATCGAATTGATTTCTGACCGGTGCACTGATCCATTTCCAATCATGGTCGTCCATAAGATAACTTTCGTTGAGCTTGACACAAATTGCTGCTGGAGGTTCCATGAATAGGTGATCGGATTGATGAATTTTTTTGACAAGAAAAGGGTATAATTTCGGCCATTGTTTTATTGAGGATGGTGGTTACAATTTTTGTTGACCATGCATAAAATTTGACCAACGAATTAGATTAGAACGTAAGGGTATTTATAGAGAGTTGGGCATATTTATTATTATTTAAATAGATGAAACTTCTATGTGAACTATCGTCCCAAAACATCTATATATAATCTCCGTTTTTGACAAAAATATAATCTTAGCACAAAAAAATATTTCAGACCTGATAGGATAGGTTTCGTCAAATTCCGAGGTCGTTTGTGTAAAGTACTTTATAATTATCGATGAAAAATCAAGCGTTTAAAATTCCTATAATTACAAAAAAAATCAAAAAAATTTGAAACCTTGACATTCTACTAAACCTTTTCCTAACGGATCCAATGAAACATGTTTCGTTATATTTGGAGTTTGTTTGCCCAGCCGTTTATTCGTTTAAAGTTACCCCTATCTAAATTGACCAAAATAATATAAATGATAAAGGCGTTTATCGTTGCTACGATCGAACGATAAGTCCGATTGACACGCAAATTGAAATCCTATAATAATTAATTAATACGAATCCAATGGCACCAGTTTCATTGCATTCCGAGACTTTTCCCGGCACGCTATTTTTATACGCACCACAATGTTATTTTGAACACCAAATTACCCGGTCTCCAAAAATAACAAAATATATATCTATCCTGGCTCTTAACGTCGATACGAATGCAATGGAATTGGTTTTGTAGCTTAATTCGTTCATCTGCTCAAGTTACACTCAAATATCTCTTTATTAAATTAAATTAAGTTAGTTACGCGCTATAGAAAATAACTGGGCGTTTACGGTTGCCGTGGTCACATACGACATTGGTTTTCCACGAAATTTAATACCATACAATGATTTAACGTTAGGTTCCAATGAAACTAATTTCATCGAAAACAGACTTTGTTTGCAAAATCGCTATTTTAAAGGACTATAACAAATTAATTAAATACTATTAAATTCATGAATAATCAAATAAAATAATTATAAATTATTGTTATCATGAATACCCAATTGGAAATATCCTATAGCTTCAAATATAATTTGCCCAACTCAATATTATCATTTATGAGTTAAACAATGTCCAAATTTTATTTAAACCCCTTTAAATATATTAAATAAAAATTATAATTTAATAAATATTTCCATAGCAATTATTTTAAATTTTGATTTGGACATAACTAACAATCTATAACACGAAATCTGGATCTTTTCCTTCCATATGAAAATTATACTCAACCAGATTCGAACGTTTCTTGTTTCACAGAAATCCAAGTTATATCGGATCCTGTATATTCAATTGAAGTTTAAAACTCAATATTACGAACTACCATGCCATTTCGAGCTCGATTTATAATATATACAAAGTAATGTTAAATCTTCGTTTTAAATAAACGAATTCAATATTAAAATCCATTAATATTCCAATATAATATTTTAAATAATAAATTAAATTAAATATTTACTATCAAAAATACGGGACATTACATTCTTCCATCCTTAATAGAATTTCATCCCCGAAATTACTAAGGTGAGAAAACGTTACAACCAATTACCATTCAAAAATCCAATTTATTTAAGATCGAAAACCCATTTCAATATTGTCAATAAAGATTTCGAAAATATTCTAACACTTCAAATTCCCAAAAAAGTTCGATAGAGTCTCCCCTGTACGTAGTGACATCTGCGATATTGCAGGAACAAATAATATATGTACATCGACCCACACAGTCAGAAAACAAAATTCAAAACCTAAAATTTATATTTTCGCTTAGGCGTACCTTTTACAAGCGTTGTTGGGCATATTTTCTCAATTTACGTGCAATTTACGCAACCAATATCAATCCTCAAGCCATTTAGCACCTGTATTTAACTCAGTTTAACACATGAGTAACAAATATATGAAATTCTTAAATAATACTTCATCTATCAACAAGTAACTACATCAATCCCAAAACCAAACATGAAGCATCAATTTGTTTTCACATACAGGGTTAAATCATAAACTTCAATTCATATGCATTTTCATTCCAATTTAATTATACTAGAATTTATTCTTTTGTTTATAATTCATTCAGCTTCATTAAATTATTGATTATTTCTATCCAAACACTCTATCATGCAATAACAAACAATTCACAATCAACAACCAATACACATTCAAATCAACCAATTCAATATTAATACTTGCTTTAGTTTAACATATTTGAACAGCAATCGATTAATATTCGATTGATTTCTATTTAATTATTATTTATTCGAATTCCAAATTTAATCTCAATATCATTCTTAAATTAATTTCACTTAACCAAGTTAAGTTTCAATTCAAATTTTAATTCAATTTGAATTCCATACAAATCAAACAACACACAATATCCCAATAATTTGATAAATTATTTCTTTTCCATACAAAAATATATTTTGGGTAAAATTATTTCCTTTACCCCCTTTACAAAACAATACCGTGTCCATTACCAGTTCAATGCTTCTGTAATGACCTGCATTGTCAGAGGTATTATAATTAATTTATTTAATTATATAAATAGTGATTTAGGGAATTAAATCGTCGTTAATTAAATTATAGTGAAATTTAATAAAATAATTAAATAATATATTTAATTCAGAAATAATCAAAAATATTGGGAATCATAATATTCTGTGAACGGGGTCGTCCCGTAGATTTAATTCAGCTTAGAGTTGAATTATATTGACGAATATATTCAATCGACGACAGTTTGAACGTAGAATTTTAATATAATTAAAATAGAGCTCGAAATGGCACGGTATTTCGCTATTTGGCAATTTGAACTTCAACTGAATATATAGAGTTCGTTTTAAATCGGATTTCTGTGAAACAAGAAACGTGTGGAGCTGGTGAAGTATATCTCTCTAGTGGAAGAGAAAAATCGGGATTTCGTCGTGTAGAATTTGAGTTACGTCCAAATTAAATTCTCAGAAATGCAGCGCCCTGACCATAACGATTTATTTATATTTTTAAAGAGAGTTTAAAATATAAATCGAATATCGGGTCGACCCAGAGTGAAGTATCAAGTTAGAAATCAATATAGGAATATTCTGGAGCTGTATGGTATCCCATAGTGAATATAGACGAGAATATTTAAATTTTAATATTTAATTTCAATTATATTTAAATATATTTATATATTTAAATAGGCTATTTAGAGCGTTAAAAATAGACGCTTTTGCAAACGAAGTCGGAATTCGATGAAACTAATTTGTTGGATCCGCAATGTCAAATAGTTGTTAGATTCCCAATTTCGCGATTTTTAAAGTCACTGTGTGGCCGTACGGATTTTTAGAGTGAAAAACAGTCAGTGTTTGGACAGTTAAAAATACGCTGTGTGAGCATACGAAGTCAGAAATTGACGAAACCAGTTTCGTTGGGACCGTAATGTCGAACTCTAGCTACACGTCCATTTTCGTGATTTATGGGTATCGTATGTGAGTATAGGAATTTTTAGAAGACTAATACAAGCAGCAGTTCAATATAATTGAATAAAAAAAATAGAAAAATATCTCCTTCCCATCCTATATAACACCCGTTCACCATTTCTAAACCTAAGAAAAAGTCCACGGGCTTCATACTTGAGCCGCCGATTATCCCCTTCCTCAAAACAGAAAAAATCGAATAGAATTCAAAGAAAAAAAAATCCAAACTAAATCTAGAAATTCTAAAGTAGATATATATGAGTTCTGGAAGGCTAAGGCTTCCGTTTCCCTGAGTTTAGCGAGTTGCGATCTCGATCTGGGTTCACTGGAATTTCCAGCGTGAGCGGTGAGGTTTTATTTTTGGTGTTCGATCTCGTTTGTGGATCAAGGAAATTGAAGAGCAGTTGGTTGCAAATTTTTAGATGGTTGGGTGGTTGTACGATGTCGAGCGGATTGGCTGTGTGACGCAAGAGGTTTCCTGGAGGGTGCTGTAGCAAGACCGCGACACTACAAGTCGCACTGGTGAAGTTCGAGTTGAACGATGAAGTGGGATCCGGTGGAGCCTGCGACGTTGAGGTGATTAGTGGGGGATTTATGGTGTTTGTGACGGCCCGCCCTGCACCAGCCTGCATTTTCTCCGAAAGTGCGTTGTACACATGCCCGACTAGCACGGGACAGTCGTCAGAAGGAAGGAAAGAAGGAAACGAACTAATCAAGAACCTGTAGAATGTCTCACAGCGCATGGAGTAAAATATAATAATAATAACATACTTGACATAAAACAGGTGAGACAGTGCATAAGCTGATAACTAAAATCAACATCAACATCAGAGCAGCGGAAATCCAAATACAGCTTATTACAACTTTCCAAATTTACTGTCTCTAAACATAAGAAAGCTAAAGTAGAAGATGCACCACCAATGCCCAAGCAGTGATCTTCAACAACACAGGGAGAATACTATGTATATATTACGTGGAAGCCTCCTGCTCGTCTCCGGATCATCTACCCTGCATCACCAGCTAACCTGTCTCTAGTCTGCTCGTGTGAGCACCCAGAGTAATAAGAGGAGACATAAAACTCTGGGTCAGACATAAAGCCTGGTATGAGCGATAAGCATCTAAACAGAATAATAACAGGTATACTAAACCATACCTAAACCTGGACCTGCAACCAAAGAGTTAGTACCACATACCATACAGTACTCTAAGGTGCCATAAATAGTGTAAAGAATTCGGGGGTGGGGTGTGCATGTCATAATGATAGCAAAAAAATCAACCATAGCAACCATCCTCACTTCTCTCACTCAGTGCGTAAAGCATACGATATTCACCACTGTCAATCACTAGACCCATTGAAGTAGTGACGGAGTTCAACCTGTACAACTACTGCTACTACCAAGCTTACCACATGGAGTCATGACCAAATCTTTACAAATGACCCCACTTCATTGTTTTATAGCCCTTTAGTCGTACCTAGGCCACTGTGGCCCTGAATCCGCTCACGTACCTCCCATACATAGTGATAGAAAGTCATAGACATCGATGGCCCCTTAGCACACGTCCCGCAGCAAAGCCCAATCATGAAGTGAACTCATCGGTTCCCAACTGGATCCTGAGCTCTAACTTCCCATATTGGACTACCTTTGCATCTTGGGTTATTGGTAAATACTAGGTCGGGTCGGGTTCTCCTTCAAGCCATCGGTTTGGGTCGGGTCCTCTGCTTCGGGTCGGTTCGTAGTCTTCTCCTGTAGCGGTTCGGTTCGGGCCCACAGCGTCGCATTGGTTCGGGTCGGGTATTCCACTTCGGGTCGGGTCAGGTGTCCTCCTCCCTTCCAGTTCATACTTCCATTCCGATCCGCTCCCTCGTTCTTCACGTGCTCCGATCCGATTCCTCCTTCTTCATTTGATCCGATCCTACTCCTTTAGCCGATCCGATCCCTTCGCCTTACTCCAGTCCTAGCCTTTCATCCTTAAGTCGATCCGATCTGAGCCCTTCGTCTTTAAGTTAGTCCGATCCCCAGCTTAACCAACATGGCCTTCCTTTTTACCAAGCCCCTTATATGCCAGGCTCCAGTTCGGGTCGGGTTCCTTGCTCAGGTCTCATATCCGATCGGAGCCCATATCTGATCCGATCCGAAGCCCTGCACAACTTTCTGCAACTTTTCCAGCAAGTAATTTACGCCATTCAACGACGTTTTTGACAAATCTAACACTTCTAATCAATCATAAAACACACCATAGAGTCATAGCAACATGTAATGGCAACCATAAACAGCAAAACAACAATTCAAATGAATCAAAATGGATCAAAAGTGGCTAAAACCTCACATTTTCCCATAATCCCACTTAATCATGTTTAAGCACATACTTAGTAAAACTTAATCAAATCGTCCAAATTTTCTAACAGAGGCATAAGATATTATTTTCAAATTTCTAAACATTTTTCCAGAATTTATTAGTGTATAAATTCGCTAATCTTCACTAATTACCCTTAATTACCGTAATTAGTGCAAAAACTATGCAAATCACTCACCTTGGCCACAAAATAAAATGCCAAATCTGAAATACTCTCTATTTGGGTCGAATTCCTATGTATAGCAGCAGCTCCAACCTTGCTCTGTTGCTATTTGGCCTTGCTTTGATGTAGTTTAGGCTTAATCTTCACTAAAAATGTGTTTTGGAGTGGTTTTGGAGGATGGAAGCCATTACTAAGGTCTCGAGAAGGTTTGTGGCGGCTCAAAACTGAAATGAAAGTGATTTCCTAACCCTAGTCAGCCCTCCTATGCCTCTAAAACCGAAATTCCCCTCTGGGCCTAGCTGCTAATCACCCGGTTAAGGCCAATTAAGCTGTTTTTCACCATCTGAAACTTGTTTCAGCTATATCTCCCAAACGGTGAGTCCGTTTGGCTAATGTGACCACTCTACGGAATTGTAAACCATCATCCGGAGCCAATGAAAGTGGTTTCGGGTCAAAATTCCAGTCAAAAGTTATGGCCAAAATAGTACCAACTAGGGGTAAAATGGTCATTTAAAAATCGGGAAAAATCATGAATATGGGAAATGACCCCAATAGTCGTCTCCCAAAGTTACATGACCATATGACTTCGTATTTGAAAGAAACAAATATTCTATGGTCCTATGGTGCGTAGAATACGGGTCGTTACACTCTCCCCCCTTAAGAAATTTCATCCCCGAAATTCCTTAACCCAAAACATACAAAGGATCCCGCATGCCTAACAACCACATACAACAATCAAACATGCAAAACAAGCAACAAACCTATCCTAGCATGCGGAAAACTAAATCGAAGTCAATATCTTACCAGGCAAAGAGTTCTGGGTGTGTCTTCCTAATGTTCTCCTCTGTCTCCCAAGTATAATCATTCTCGTCCTCGCCCCACTGAACCTTGACTAGCTTCACCACCTTCCTTCGAAGTTGCTTCATGTCGTGCTCGACAATACGGGCCGGCTTGCGGTTCCCAACCGTCTCGGGTTCTACTTCGAAGTCCTCTAACTGATCAGGTGAAATAGTCATATCTGAGTCATTAACGAACTTCCTTAGTTGGGAAACATGGAATACATTGTGAACTCCCGCCATCTTCTCTGGTAAGTCAATTCTATATGCCAAATTCCCGACTAGTTCAAGAACAGGGAACGGGCCAACAAATCTTGGTGCCAACTTGCCTCTCCTGCCAAATCGTATTACGCTCTTCAATGGAGAAATCTTGACAAACACCAAGTCACCAACGGAGAATTTTAAGTCTCTTCTCCTCTTATCAGCATAACTCTTCTGCCTATCTTGGGCAGCCTTCATTCGTTGTTGAATGATCTTGATCTTATCTGAAGTTTCCCTCACCACATCTGGTCCAAGCATAAACTTCTCGCCAGTCTCTATCCAACATGATGGTGAGTTGCAAGGTCTTCCGTACAAAGCTTCAAACGGAGCCATACCGATACTGGATTGGTAGCTATTATTATATGCAAACCCTACTAGATGCAAATGGTCATCCCATGATCCACCAAAATCCAATATACATGCTCTCAAGAGATCTTCCAAAATACGATTCACCCTCTCCGTCTGACCGTCGGTCTGAGGATGATATGCGGTACTGAGATGTAACTCTGACCCTAGAGCCTCTTGTAAGCTCTTCCAAAACCCACTAGTGAACAACAGGTCTCGGTCGCTCACAATGCTTTTAGGTACTCCATGAAATCTCACTACCCACTTCATATACAATTCTGCTAACTTAGCTGCCGTTCTGGTCGATTTGACTGGTATAAATCTTGCACTTTTAGTCAGTCGATCCACAATTACCCAAATGCTATCATGTCCCGATCTAGTCCTTGGTAAACCATCGATAAAATCCATCGAGACTTGCTCCCATTTCCATTCGGGAATTTCTAAGGGCTGTAACAACCCACTAGGCTTCTTTTGCTCGGCTTTAACTAGTTGGCAATTCATGCATTTGGATATAAACTTCCCAATGTCTCTTTTCATCCCTTCCCAGTAGTAGGTCTGCTTCATGTCTCGATACATCTTATTACCACCGGGGTGTATAGTCAGTTTTGAGTGATGACACTCTCTAAGCACTTCATCCCTCAATCCATCGAAATTGGGTACAACAAGCTTTCCATTCTTTCTAAGCCATCCATATCGATCAAGGCCATACTTGTTCATCTCCTCATCGATAGCTATCTCTAACTTGGAGATGATTTCCAATAGGTAAGGATCGTCCCTCTGACTAGAGCCGATCCGCTCAATCAAAGTGGGTCTGATCGTCAAACTTGCTAACATTTCTGGATTCAATTCGCACTTTGGTCTGAAATCAAACCCCGCGATATACTCCAGTTGCTTCCATTCTAGAAACATAGCCCTTAAACTGGCATGTCTTCTACTCAACACATCGGCTACCTCATTGCCCTTTCCCGGTGTATATGCGATGTCAAAATCATAGGAAGCCAAGAATTCTAACCATCTTTGTTGCCGGAGATTTAGATCCTTCTGGGAGAATAGATACTTCAACGACTTATGATCTGTAAACAGCTCAAATCTTTCTCCCAAGAGATAATGTCTCCACATCTTTAACGCGAACACGATCGCTGCCAATTCCAAATCATGGGTAGGGTATCTTCTCTCGTGCGGTTTCAATTGCCGACTTGCATAAGCTACAACCCTACCGCCTTGCATCATTACAGCACCCAGTCTGGTACCATAGGCATCCATGTATACCGTCATCTCTTCATTCCCCTTAGGAATGACTAACACTGGTGCGCTTGTCAACTTGTCCTTTAGACTCTTGAATGCATTATCGCACCTTTTATCCTAGACAAAAGCTTGATTCTTCTTGGTCAACTGGGTCAATGGTGCTGCTATCTTGGAGAAACCTTGGATAAACTTACGATAATATCCAGCTAACCCCAAGAAACTCCTTACATTTGTTGCATTCTTGGGCGTAGGCCAATCCTGTACCGTAGCCACCTTTGCCGGGTCCACGACAATACCATTCTCTGATACAACATGGCCCAAGAACCTCACTTCCCTCTTCCAGAAGTGACACTTAGAAAACTTTTCTTTCAATTGGTGTTTTCTCAACACCTCCATCACTATTCTTAAATGTTCCTTGTGTTCTTCCTCTGTCCTCGAATAGACCAAAATATCATCAACGAACACAAGGACAAACTTATTCAACTGATCTCTGAATACCCTATTCATAAGATCCACAAAATATGCTGGGGCATTGGTCAGCCCGAATGGCATGACCAACCACTCATAAAATCCAGACGGCGTTCGAAATGTCGTTTTAGCTATACTCACAGCTTCCACTCTAAGCTGATGAAAACCTGTCGCGAGATCCAACTGAGAAAATACTCTCGCGCCACTCAACTGATCGAACAAATCATCTATCCACGGTAGAGGATACTTGTTCTTCCTCGTCACTTTATTCAACTCGCGGTAGTTTACACATAATCAAAGGGAACCATCCGCCTTGGTAGCAAACACAACTGGTGCTCCCCATTCAGAAACACTCCTTCTGATAAATCCCTTCTTCAAAAGATCGCTGACTTGCACCTCGAGCTCTCGCTGCTCTCTTGGTGCCATACGACGAAGTGGCATCACTATAGGTCTGGCATCTTTTACCAAATCAATACGGAACTCAATCTCTCAGTGTGGTGGAAGTCCGGTCACTTCTTCGAAAACATCCGGATACTGGCCAACCACGGGCAAACCTGACAACTCACTATGTGGAATGTCAAGGGAGTTTAGAAAACTAGCCAATACCCCCTTACTGGGTAGACCACCAAACACTATCCTCCGCCCTATTTCCGCTCTAGCTGTCACCAAAATGCCCTCACAGTCTACCACCACCTCGTATCTTTGGAGCCAATCTACTCCCAAAATAATGCCAAACCCAGTAAAGCCCAAAACAAAGAAATCACAAACAAACATGCATCCATGACTCGATAAGACCACATTACGACAAATCATGCTAAGGCTAGTCGAACCACCAATCAGGTTCGTCACTACTAAAGGTCTATCGACAATCTCGGGCTCCAATCCCAACCTATCTACCAGGTCACTAGATATGAAAGAACTGGAAGCTCCGGTATCAAACAAAACTCTAACAGGAACATCATAAACAGAAAGCATACCTTGAATGACGACATTCTTTCCCTTCTCCGCCGAAGTTGGGGCATTCGACGAAGAAGGAATAGCATTAAGAGCGTAGGCTTTCACCATTTGCTTTTCTTTAGGGGGTTGTGGACACTTGTCCTTGTGATGTCCCATTTGGCCACAGTTGAAGCACTTCCTATCCGCTGGCTTGGCCCGACAATTACTAGCATAATGGCCCTTCTTACCACAGCTGAAGCACTCAACATCTTGCTTATTCTTTTTCTTCTGGCCATCCTTAGTTTGATTTTGCTTTCTCTTATTCTGGGAACCACCCTTGCCTCTACCACTTGCTTGTGGCTTTGGCTCATCTGCGGATGCAACCTTAGTCTTCGGCTTAGGGTAGAGGCTTTCTGATCTCAATGCTTTCCCTACAATCGATTCAAACGTCTCATCGATGTGGTTAATAAGCCTTTCCCCCAAGTACTGATCCAAACCAGTTATAAATTTCTCATTCTTCTTCTCGGCAGTATCAATAAGAGATAACCCATACTTCGACAAAGTGTCGAATTCAGCAATATACTCCGAGACAGCTCTGCCATTCTGCTTGAGCTCCAAGAATTTCTTAAACAACACTGACTTCTGAGCAGCTGGAATGAACTTCTCGCTAAAGCGAGCCTTAAACTGCTCCCAAGTAATCTGATCTTCGGGAGTAGCTGCCTTTATAGCATTCCACCAATTCATTGCCCGCCCTTGCAGCTGATGGGACGCTAGCTTTCTCTTCATCGCATCCTCGATACCCAAATCCTCGAAGATACGTTCGCAACTATCCAACCAATCTTGAACATCCGTGGCCGACTCCGTTCCGTGGAACGGCTTCCCACCAAGGCTAGTATAATCCTTATTCAGCTTGGAGAAGTCGACTCTCGGCGCCTGCACTATTGGACCACCACCATTTCCACCGTTGGGAGCTTCCCTCTGCACATCCCTAAGCATCTCTCTCATGAGGTCAGTAAACATCGCCCTCATGTCAGCAGCATTTCCATTATTGGCCCCTCTACCGGTACCTCTAACATATCGGCTCATCGTCAATCTGAAAAAGGAAACGATTAACGACCCCATAGTGGTGCTAGTGCAGCACGACTTCATTCTTATACTACTAATCTGAAAAAGGAAACGATTAACGACCCCATAGTGGTGCTAGTGCAGCACGACTTCATTCTTATACTACTAATAGTATATATATAGCTTTTAAAAACCAAAATAATCACAAATACGCTCTCTCGTATACGTATATTATCTCTCCCTGATAACTTCCCTAGGTTAACTACGCAACCTAGAGCTCTGATACCAAGTGTGGTGGCCCGCCCTGCACCAGCCTGCATTTTGTCTGAAAGTGCGCTGTACACATACCCGACTAGCACGGGACGGTCGTCAGAAGGAAGGAAAGAAGGAAACGAACTAATCAAGAACCTGTAGAATGTCTTACAGCGCATGGAGTAAAATATAATAATAATAACATACTTGATATAAAACAGGTGGGACAGTGCATAAGCTGATAACTAAAATCAACATCAACATCAGAGCAGCGGAAATCCAAATACAGCTTATTACAACTTTCCAAATTTACTGTCTCTAAACAAAAGAAAGCTAAAGTAGAAGATGCACCACCAATGCCCAAGCAGTGATCTTCAACAACACAGGGAGAATACTATGTATATATTACGTGGAAGCCTCCTGCTCATCTCCGGATCATCTACCTGTGCATCACCAGCTAACCTGTCTCTAGTCTGCTCATGTGAGCACCTAGAGTAATAAGAGGAGACATAAAACTCTGGGTCAGACATAAAGCCTGGTATGAGCGATAAGCATCTAAACAGAATAATAACAGGTATACTAAACCATACCTGAACATGGACCTGCAACCAAAGAGTTAGTACCACATACCGTACAGTACTCTAAGGTGCCATAAATAGTGTAAAGAATTCGGGGGTGGGGTGTGCATGTCATAATGATAGCAAACAAATCAACCATAGCAACCATCCTCACATCTCTCACTCAGTGCATAAAGCATACGATGTTCAACACTGTCAATCACTTGACCCATTGAAGTAGTGACGGAGTTCAACTTGTACAACTACTGCTACTACCAAGCTTACCACATGGAGTCATGACCAAATCTTTACAAATGACCCCACTTCATTGGTTTATAGCCCTTTAGTCGTACCTAGGACACTGTGGCCCTAAATCCGCTCACGTATCTCCCATACATAGTGATCGAAAATCATAGACATCGATGGCCCCTTGGCACACGTCCCGCAGCAAAGCCCAATCATGAAGTGAACTCATCGGTTCCCAACTGGATCCTGAGCTCTAACTTCCCATATTGGACTACCTTTGCATCTCGGGTTATTGGTCAATACTGGGTCGGGTCGGGTTCTCCTTCTAGCCATCGGTTCGGGTCGGGTCCTCTGCTTCGGGTCGGTTCGTAGTCTTCTCCTGTAGCGGTTCGGTTCGGGCCCACAGCGTCGCATGGGTTCGGGTCGGGTCGGGTGTCCTCCTCCCTTCTAGTTCATACTTCTGCTCCGATCTGCTCCCTCGTTCTTCACGTGCTCCGATATGATCCATCCTTCTTCATCTGATCCGATCCTACTCCTTTAGCCGATCTGATCCCTTCGCCTTACTCCAGTCCTAGCCTTTCATCCTTAAGTCGATCCGATCCGAGCCCTTCGTCTTTAAGTTAGTCCGATCCCCAGCTTAACCAACATGGCCTTCCTTTTTGCCAAGCCCCTTATGTGCCAGGCTCCAGTTCGGGTCGGGTTCCTTGCTCAGGTCTCATATCCGATCGGAGCCCATATCTGATCCGATCCGTAGCCCTGCACAACTTTCTGCAACTTTTCCACCAAGTAATTTACGCCATTCGACGAAGTTTTTGACAAATCTAACACTTCTAATCAATCATAAAACACACCATAGAGTCATAGCAACATGTAATGGCAACCATAAACAGCAAAATAATAATTCAAATGAATCAAAATGGATCAAAAGTGGCTAAAACCTCACATTTTCCCATAATCCCACTTAATCATGTTTAAGCACATACTTAGTAAAACTTAATCAAATCGTCCAAATTTTCTAACAGAGGCATAAGATATTATTTTCAAATTTCTAAACATTTTTTCAGAATTTATTAGTGTATAAATTCGCTAATCTTCACTAATTACTGTAATTAGTGCAAAAACTATGCAAATCACTCACCTTGGCCACAAAATAAAACGCCAAATCTGAAATACTCTCTGTTTGGGTCGAATTCCTATGTATAGCAGCAGCTCCAACCTTGCTCTGTTGCTATTTGGCCTTGCTTTGATGTAGTTTAGGCTTAATCTTCACTTAAAATGTGTTTTGGAGTGGTTTTAGAAGATGGAAGCCATTACTAAGGTCTCAAGAAGGTTTGTGGCGGCTCAAAACTGAAATGAAAGTGATTTCCTAACCCTAGTCAGCCCTCCTATGCCTCTAAACCCGAAATTCCCCTCTGGGCCTAGCTGCTAATCACCCGGTTAAGCCCAATTAAGCTGTTTTTCACCATCTGAAACTTGTTTCAGCCATATCTCCCAAACGGTGAGTCCGTTTGGCTAATGAGACCACTCTACGGGATTGTAAACCATCATCCGGAGCCAATGGAAGTGGTTTCAGATCAAAATTCCTTTCCAGTCAAAAGTTATGGCCAAAACAGTACCAACTAGGGGTAAAATGGTCATTTAAAAATCGGGAAAAATCATGAACATGGGAAATGACCCCAATAGTCGTCTCCCAAAGTTACATGACCATATGACTTCGTATGTGAAAGAAACAAATATTCTACGGTCCTATGGTGCGTAGAATACAGGTCGTTACAGTGTTCGATGCAGGAAGGAAGGGAGATAGGATTTAAAGAAGGTGGCCCTAATATTTTAGCAGTAACGGACAGATCAGTCTTGGGCGAGACGAGATAACCAGTATTTAAATTTCAACTTAAGGACTGATATGGTAATTAGTTCTATAGAAGTGAGGTTGTTGGCCATCAAGAGCTTCAGGGAGTTGGCAAAGAAATTTAAGTGGGAGAAAAACACTGTAGCAGTACAGTTATTCGAAGCAGTGATTGGGGGTATCCGAGATGATGTTTATATGTGTGGTGAATCATTGTACTTGTTTTGAATTCCTGGATGGTGTGTGAGGTCGGTCTGTTTTATGCCATAGTTCGTGAATGTGAAGGTTCAGGCGGGTTTGGTTTGGGAAATGGTCTGATTGTCAAAGGGCCTGGAAAGTAGTGGCTATGGTGGAGTTGGGTACCTGTGTGAAAGCTGGAGAATGCGAGAAGATGATGAGCAACGCGGTAGTGTTTTTAGCGAGAATTGAGCAAAACAAGATCCGTTGGGATCGTATGGACGGACACTACATGATGGAACTGACGGGGAGCGAATCGGGACTCGTTACAATTTATGGCGAAATAAATTGTCCGACTCAATCAAATAACGCAAACCGTTATTCAACGGTTAACGCGCCAATGTGAGTAAAATTCACCAACTCTGAATAGTTCTATTTTTACAGTGTATTCTTAGAACTGTTAAATATTGTCTGTTTGATTGTGTGTTGACTGTTTGATTGAACTGCTAGTCAGTAGTAGAATTTTATATATATATATATATATATATATATAAACCGTTAAATATTTATATGTTGATTCTTCTATCAAAATATTTCATATCAAAGTGAAATCGATGTTAATCGTATTGTCTAACATCTGTGATGCAGGGAAACAGGTCGGAGTGGATTCCTCAACATTTATTTTGCTGTTATTCATATATTTTGATATATGGTGTGATATATAATCTGCTGTTGATTTTGTGTGTTGGACGATATTTATCGTTGTTATATGGTATGTTAAATACCATAAGAAATACCAAAAAGTAGAAAGGAGGTTTTCAAAGTATATTTTGAAAATAATTTATTTATAAAAAATCAATGGATTTTATATATATAAGGAAAGAAAGATTTTATAAAAGGAAATAAAATTTATAAAATCAAAGGGGTTAAAAAGAGATATATTTGAAATCAAATATAAAGGAAATATATTTGAAAGCAAGTTAAAAGGAATTATTTATTTAGGGAATAAATAAAGAGTTAAAAGAATTTATTTATTTAGGAAATAAATAAAAGTAAAAGGGTTTATTTATTTAGGTAATAAATAAAGGTTAAAGGAGATATTTATGTGTTAAATAAATAGGATTTAATCAAAGGGATATTCATTGGATAAATAAATAGGATTAAACAAAAGGGATATTTATTGGATAAATAAATAGAGCTAAATCAAAAGAATATCTAGAAGATGAATAGAAATTGGAAATCTGTTTTTAACAGATAAATAGAAAGGATTAATTTACAAATAATATTTTATAAATTAAATAAATATTTATCATTTGATAAATGAAATATATAAGTCTGAACTTATATAGAGGAGAGATATTAGTTTCAACACCGATAGTTTAAATAGAATATGTACCCAACACTTGTGTAAGTGAAGTAACATTATTAAAGAGGACACTTATAAAGTGAAGAACCGTTACTAAAAGTAAATCTTTATAATTGAATAAACGTTATCAAATAGGAGTTATTCGAATAGGAGAAATCGATTAGAGTTAGAGTTAATCAGTTAGAGTTAACCAGTTAGAGTTAATCTAATTAGTTATTCGAATAGAGTTAAATAAATAAGAGTGATTCGAATTAGTTATTCGAATAGAGTTAAACACAAAGGAGTTATCGAATAGTTAAATCGAAGTGAGTTATAGAATATTAGTTAAATCGAAAGGAGTTATCGAATTTAGTTATTCGAAAAGGAGTTATCGATTTGTTAAATCGAAAGGGAATATTTTCGGATATCGTTTATTCGAGAAGAGATTATCGAATATAGTTTATTCGAAGGAGTTATCGATTATTAGTTAATCGAAGTGAGTTATAGAATATTAGTTAAATCGAAGGAGTTATCTAATATAGTTTATTCGATGGGGTTAATCGATTAGAGTTAAATCAAAGGAGTTAATCGAATATAGTTTATTCGAATAGAGAAAAGGAGTTAATCGAATATAGTTTATTCGAATAGAGTAAATGAGTTAATCGAATATAGTTTATTCGAATAGAGTTAGAGGAGTTATCGAATATAGTTTATTCGACAAGAGTTAAGTGAATTAGTTAAGTTAAACTAAGTGAATTAGTTAAGTGAATTGGTTAAGTTAACCAAAGTGAATTAGTCGAGTTAATCAAAGTGATTAGTTCAGTTAATCGAGATAAGTAAATCAAGTTAGGTTAATCAAGTTGAATTAGTCAGTCGAGTTAATAAATTGAGTTAGTCAAACCAAGTAAAACCAGTTAGAGTTAATTAACTAAGGTTGACCAGTTAGAGTTGATCGGTTAGAATTAACCAGTTAGAGTTAATCAATCAGAGTTAATCAAATAGAGTTAAGTAAAATTAGAACTGACTAGAGATTAGTAAATTGAATGGTTTTCTAAGTGCCTATCTGATGTTGGTTTCGGCCTTCGGGATTTATACTTAGGGGAATGTTTTCATACTAGTTTACAGTCAGGGACTGATAGTTGGGGAAGAGTAGTGATTTGTAAATAAGCAGATGGAAACGTTTTCCAGTGTTAATAAAATATATTTTCTAAACATAGAAAATAAGGCAATGTGAATATATATATATATATATATATGTTGATGATTGATCGATATAATTTCCATCTGGAAATAATATCGTTGTTTGCGCACTTGTTTTTCTTTGATAGTTAAATCACAGATTATCGGAGTTTTGACCATTTTAACGTTGTTAATATGGAGAGACCGGTTGGATTATTATCCAAAGAACCACTCTGTATTGGCATAAGCATTGCGAATCATTTATGCCAAAGATAATTGAAGACGGAGTAAAGTGCAAGGGCTATTGTATAAGTCTTAGATAACAGTGCCTAAGATGAATATACTGAATAGTGCCTTCGGTTTGTCCAGTCCCAGGACAACTTGTATGGACGAAGGTCTGACAGAGTATATCCAATGGATCGCATAAGTTGATCTCTTCAAACATATATACGTTGGTGGCGGAGGAATTCGTTTCTCTTAGCTGTATACCCATTGTATCTTTGAGGAAATCAATTTGTGATTTTGCGGGTATGACGATGTGACATTTCTAAGTGAATGAAGATGGATGTCTAACAGAGTATTTCCAGAAAGGTCACGTACATTGATTTCTTCAACCGTACCAAGAGTGGAAGCGGAGAAGGAAACTTCTTTAGCTAACATGTAATCTACTGTTGTAGACGTCAATCGGTGATTTGATGGATTTGACGATGTGACATTCGCAGGGAATCTGATGTGATGATAAAGCGTAACTTCTAGCCTCATCAACTGGTAAATGACAGAAATCGGGCAGGTAGCATGGCTATGTAGGTCGCACCTATTAGGGTGTATAATCACCTGATCTAGAGTTTCATTTATTTCTAAAAATCTATTGTTGATGCTGTCCCATTCGGGAAACGGTTGTTGATTCCAACCGTTGGTGATATACATTCGATACACTCAAGCGAAATGAGTGGTCGGTCAAGTGTGGCCGGGTTGCAAGATATTCTTGTTGAACCCAGTGTATTCCTCTCTAGGGGTACACTAGCAGAAGGTGGTTCCATACCTTGTCATAGTTGGAAATCCATTATCCAATACGTGCTTGCGATTTTGATTGTATACTATATATGTAGAACGTGAGATGAAAGCGTTTCTGCTAGATTGATATATATTTGTACTTAGACATTATTATAATATCAGAATGATATTGCTTGTCAAAGATGTTGGATTCTCATAAGGGAAAAACCCGTTCCGTATTCACGGCGTGGTCTTATGAGATATCATATATATGTTAAACTGTGTTAAACTATTTTACTCACACCACTCCCATGACTGACCCGGAGTTTACTTTGTTGTTTTCCCTAAACTCTTGGGTGCCTAAATTTGTATGGGCAGTCAAGTAGTCGGGATTTACAGATATACTTGAAGAGCTGGAGCAGGAGGCTTCTGGATCATATAGCTATAGTTTATTTCCGCTGTGTTGTAAGTGTTGTACTCTGATAAGTGCTATTGTATACATAACTGTTATATTTCAAAGTTATGTTATATATTATATGTTATTCGTTCCGCTGTGAGGTTCGTGTTACTCTGATGTTGTGTTCTTCTTCTTCTATTTTAAGTTTCTATCTTATCTATCCTCACCCTCTAATTTCTTTCATTGATTACCAGGATTTTTCGATGTTTTGATTATCGACATCGTGTTTATGTCGATAACCAAAGTCGCTCAAAATCCGGGTCATTATAGTTGGTATCAGAGATTAAGTTAAGAATTACCTTGGCTCTGTGGCGTGACTCGGTAGAGATAGGGTTAGTAATACCCTAGATTGAGTTTGAGTGTATATATACGAGTGCGTATGTGTATTTGATATAAAGTGATTTTATATTGTGGAGATTCATTGGCTGAGTTGTTTATGAGTTCTGGTCTATCAGTTTGATCCACTGTATCAGTAGGAATAAATAAACACTTGGATACGATGGACCGACACGGTATGGATATGTAATATATTATCATATATTAGATATATTGGTTGTAATTATAATTGAGCAAGATTATAAAGTGAAATGGTTATATATAACCAACCAGAATTCATATAAGTGAAATGCGTGAAATCAGATAAGTTAAATTTGAAATTTAAACCAAAAATTGAATTCAAACTCTGGAAATTGGGATAAGTGTTTGGAAATGGATTTGGATTAAGTATATGAGAATTTTAAAATCCTGGGAGATTTTAAATTTGTTTACAACATTATAAAAGGATATTTGGAATTGATTTCAAGGTGGAAATGTTTAAAAATGGGTTTTGAAAGTGCTATAGTATTGAACTCACTTCGGTAGCTGGAAAATAGATTTTGATGTTGATCATGACATCATCGGTGTTCATTTTCGAGTATGTAAGTGACGGATTACTACCAAAGATTTTGTTTTGAATTTGTTTTGGGAAAACAAGTTGTGTTGAATTTCAAAAAGGAAAATTTGATTTTTGAAAGAGGTAAACTATTTAAAAACTTCCAGGAAGAAAAGGTTGTTTGAATTTAAACAAATTAAAGTAAAATTTGTAAAATCCAATAGAACTGGGATTGAATTAAAAACCAGTTTAGTGAAAATCATATTGAAATAGATTGGTGTCGAGTAGAATTAGACTTGATTAGAGATAATCTGAATTATATTGGACTGATGAGTTAAGAATTGAAATTGGTGAAAGCAAATTTGAAATTGAAATAAAGCCAATCAGTGGGAATTGAATTGGATTGGTAGGTTAAGGGTATGGAATCGAGGATGGAACTCGAATTTGAAATGTTATTGTAGTTTGGATATAAGCGAATAATTGGTTGAGATGACATTGGTATATGTTGGGTTGATGACAGGTGAAAGTGATAGAGTTGATATGCCCAACAAAAAGGTACAAGTTTATATTCGATATAAGCGTGAGATTTATGAGCCGAATTGGCAAGCCGCTTGGTTGTTTGATTTTCTTTTGGGTTGGAGAAGTCTTAGAGAGGCGAGTTGGAGTTTTACCAATAGGGCTGTACAAAGGAGGTTATGGCGAAATTTTCCGAAAATTTAAAGTGTTAGAAAATTTTCAGAATTTTTGAAATTTTTAATTAGTCGGAATGAATAAATACTTTAGTCAATATTAATTGGTTCAGTTGAAATCAAAAATAAGGGGTAAACAAATCTTCGGAATTGCAATACATAGGGTCGTCCTCTAACTTAGCAATTTCGAGGACGAAATTATTTTAAGTGGGGAAGAATGTAATGACCCGCATTGTCAGAGGTATTATAATTAATTTATTTAATTATATAAATAGTGATTTAGGGAATTAAATCGTCGTTAATTAAATTATAGTGAATGTTTAATTTAATAAAATAATTAAATAATATATTTAATTCAGAAATAATCAAAAATATTGGGAATCACAATATTCTGTGAACGGGGTCGTCCCTTAGATTTAATTCAGCTTAGAGTTGAATTATATTGACGAATATATTCAATCGACGACAGTTTGAACGTAGAATTTTAATATAATTAAAATAGAGCTCGAAATGGCACGGTAGTTCGCTATTTGGCGATTTGAACTTCAACTGAATATACAGAGTTCGTTTTAAGTCGGATTTCTGTGAAACAAGAAACGTGTGGAGCTGGTGAAGTATATCTCTCTAGTGGAAGAGAAAAATCGGGATTTCGTCGTGTAGAATTTGAGTTACGTCCAAATTAAATTCTCAGAAATGCAGCGCCCTGACCATAACGATTTATTTATATTTTTAAAGAGATTTTAAAATATAAATCGAATATCGGGTCGACCCAGAGTGAAGTATCAAGTTAGAAATCAATATAGGAATACTCTAGAGCTGTATGGTATCCCACAGTGAATATAGACGAGAATATTTAAATTTTAATATTTAATTTCAATTATATTTAAATATATTTATATATTTAAATAGGCTATTTAGAGCGTTAAAAATAGCCACTTTTGCAAACGAAGTCGGAATTCAACGAAACTAATTTTGTTGGATCTGCAATGTTAAATAGTTGTTAGATTCCCAGTTTCGCGATTTTTAAAGTCACTGTGTGGCCGTACGGATTTTTAGAGTGAAAAATAGTCAGTATTTGGATAGTTAAAAATACGCTATGTGAGCATACGAAGTCAGAATTCGACGAAACCAGTTTCGTTGGGACCGTAATGTCGAACTCTAGCTACACGTCCAGTTTCGTGATTTTTGGGTATCGTATGTGAGTATAGGAATTTTTAGAAGACTAATACAAGCAGCAGTTCAATATAATTGAATATAAAAATAGAAAAATATCTCCTTCCCATCCTATATAATACCCGTTCACCATTTCTAAACCTAAGAAAAAGTCCACGGGCTTCATACTTGAGCTGTCGATTATCCCCTTCCTCAAAACAGAAAAAATCGAATAGAATTCAAAGAAAAAAAAATCCAAACTAAATCTAGAAATTCTAAAGTAGATATATATGAGTTCTGGAAGGCTAAGGCTTCCGTTTCCCTAAGTTTAGCGAGTTGCGATCTCGATCTGGGTTCGCTGGAATTTCCTGCGTGAGCGGTGAGGTTTTATTTTTGGTGTTCGATCTCGTTTGTGGATCAAGGAAATTGAAGAGCAGTTGGTTGCAAAGTTTTAGATGGTTGGGTGGTTGTACAATGTCGAGCGGATTGGCGGTGTGATGCAAGAGGTTTCCTGGAGGGTGCTGTAGCAAGACCGCGACACTATAAGTCGCGCTGGTGAAGGTCGAGTTGAACGATGAAGTGGGATCCGGTGGATCCTGCGACGTTGAGGTGATTAGTGGGGGATTTATGGTGTTCGATGCAGAAAGGGAGGGAGATAGGATTTAAAGAAGGCGTCTCTAATATTTTAGCAGTATCGGACAGATCAGTCTTGGGCGAGAGGAGATAACCAGTATTTAAATTTCAACTTAAGGACTGATATGGTAATTAGTTCTATAGAAGTGAGGTTGTTGGCCATCAAGAGCTTCAGGGAGTTGGCAAAGAAATTTGAGTGGGAGAAAAACACTGCAGCAGTACAGTTATTCAAAGCAGTGATTGGGGGTATCCGAGATGATGTTTATATGTGTGGTGAATCATTGTACTTGTTTTGAATTCCTGGATGGTGTGTAAGGTCGGTCTGTTTTATGCCATAGTTCATGAATGCGAAGGTTCATGCGGGTTTGGTTTGGGAAATGGTCTGATTGTCGAAGCGCCTGGAAAGTAGCGGCTATGGTGGAGTTGGGTACCTGTGTGAAAGCTGGAGAATGCGAGAAGATGATGAGCAACGTGGTAGTGTTTTTAGCGAGAATTGAGCAAAACAAGATCCGTTAGGATCGTATGGACGGACACTACACGATGGAACTGACGGGGAGCGAATCGGGACTCATTACAATTTATGGCGAAATAAATTGTCCGACTCAATCAAATAACGCAAACCGTTATTCAACGGTTTACGCGCCAATGTGAGTAAAACTCACCAACTCTGAATAGTTCTATTTTTATAGTGTATTCTTAGAATTGTTAAATATTGTCTGTTTGATTGTGTGTTGACTGTTTGATTGAACTGCTAGTCAGTAGTAGAAATTATATATATATATATATATATATATATATATATATATATATATATATATATATATATATATATATATATATATAAACCGTTAAATATTTATATGTTGATTCTGCTATCAGAATATTTCATATCAAAGTGAAATCGATGTTAATCGTATTGTCTAACATTTGTGATGCAGGGAAACAGGTCGGAGGAATCCGACTGGATTCCTTAACATTTATTTTGCTGTTATTCATATATTTTGATATATGGTGTGATATATAATCTGCTGTTGATTTTGTGTGTTGAACGATATTTATCGTTGTTATGTGGTATGTTAAATACCATAAGAAATACCAGAAGGTAGAAAGGAGGATTTCAAAGTATATTTTGAAAATAATTTATTTATATAAAATCAATGGATTTTATATATATAAGGAAAGAAAGATTTTATAAAAGGAAATAAAATTTATAAAATCAAAGGGGTTAAAAAGAGATATATTTGAAATCAAATATAAAGGAAATATATTTGAAAGCAAGTTAAAAGGAATTATTTATTTAGGGAATAAATAAAGAGTTAAAAGAATTTATTTATTTAGGAAATAAATAAAAGTAAAAGGGTTTATTTATTTAGGAAATAAATAAAGGTTAAAGGAGATATTTATTTGTTAAATAAATAGGATTTAATCAAAGGGATATTTATTGGATAAATAAATAGGATTAAACAAAAGGGATATTTATTGGATAAATAAATAGAGCTAAATCAAAAGAATATTTAGAAGATGAATAGAAATTGGAAATCTGTTTTTAACAGATAAATAGAAAGGATTAATTTATAAATAATAGTTTATAAATTAAATCAATATTTATCATTTGATAAATGAAATATATAAGTCTGAACTTATATAGAGGAGAGATATTGGTTTCAACACCGATAGTTTAAATAGAATATGTACCCAACACTTGTGTAAGTGAAGTAACATTATTAAAGAAGACATTTATAAAGTGAAGAACCGTTACTAAAAGTAAATCTTTATAAATGAATAAACGTTATCAAATAGGAGTTATTCGAATAGGAGAAATCGACTAGAGTTAGAGTTAATCAGTTAGAGTTAACCAGTTAGAGTTAATCGAATTAGTTATTCGAATAGAGTTAGAAAAATAAGAGTGATTCGAATTAGTTATTCGAATAGAGTTAAACACAAAGGAGTTATCGATTATTTAAATCGAAGTGAGTTATAGAATATTAGTTAAATCGAAAGGAGTTATCGAATTTAGTTATTCGAAAAGGAGTTATCGATTTGTTAAATCGAAAGGGAAGATTTTCGAATATCGTTTATTCGAGAGGAGATTATCGAATATAGTTTATTCGAAGGAGTTATCGATTATTAGTTAATCGAAGTGAGTTATAGAATATTAGTTAAATCGAAGGAGTTATCGAATATAGTTTACTCGATGGAGTTAATCGATTAGAGTCAAATCAAAGGAGTTAATCGAATATAGTTTATTCGAATAGAGAAAAGGAGTTAATCGAATATAGTTTATTCGAATAGAGTAAATGAGTTAATAGAATATAGTTTATTCGAATAGAGTTAGAGGAGTTATCGAATATAGTTTATTCGATAGGAGTTAAGTGAATTAGTTAAGTTAAACTAAGTGAATTAGTTAAGTGAATTGGTTAAGTTAACCAAAGTGAATTAGTCGAGTTAATCAAAGTGATTAGTTCAGTTAATCGAGATAAGTAAATCAAGTTAGGTTAATCGAGTTGAATTAGTCAGTCGAGTTAATAAATTGAGTTAGTCAAACCAAGTAAAACCAGTTAGAGTTAATTAACTAAGGTTGACCAGTTAGAGTTGAGCGGTTAGAATTAACCAGTTAGAGTTAATCAATCAGAGTTAATCAAGTAGAGTTAAGTAAAATTAGAACTGACTAGAGATTAGTAAACTGAATGGTTTTCTAAGTGCCTAACTGATGTTGGTTTCGGCCTTCGGGATTTATACTTAGGGGATTGTTCTCATACTAGTTTACAGTCAGGGACTGATAGTTGGGGAAGAGTAGTGATTTGTAAATAAGCAGATGGAAACGTTTTCAAGTGTTAATAACATATATTTTCTAAACATAGAAAATAAGGCAATGTGAATATATATATAGATATATGTTGATGATTGATCGATATAATTTCCATCTGGAAATAATATCGTTGTTTGCACACTTGTTTTTCTTTGATAGTTAAATCACAGACTATCGGAGTTTTGACCATTTTAACGTTGTTAATATGGAGAGACCGGTTGGATTATTATCCAAAGAACCACTCTGTATTGGCATAAGCATTGCGAATCATTTATGCCAAAGATAATTGAAGACGGAGTAAAGTGCAAGGGCTATTGTATAAGTCTTAGATAACAGTGCCTAAGATGAATATACTGAATAGTGCCTTCGGTTTGTCCAGTCCTAGGACAACTTGTATGGACGAAGGTCTGACAGAGTATATCCAATGGATCGCGTTAGTTGACCTCTTCAAACGTATATACGTTGGTGGCGGAGGAATTCATTTCTCTTAGCTGTATACCCATTGTATCTTTATGGAAATCAATTTGTGATTTTGCGGGTATGACGATGTGACATTTCTAAGTGAATGAAGATGGATGTCTGACAGAGTATTTCCAGAAAGGTCACGTACATTGATTTCTTCAACCGTACCAAGAGTGGAAGCGGAGAAGGAAACTTCTCTAGCTAACATGTAATGTACTGTTGTAGACGTCAATCGGTTATTTTGATGGATTTGACGATGTGACATTCGAAGGGAATCTGATGTGATGATAAAGCATAACTTCTAGCCTCATCAACCGATAAATGACAGAAATCGGGCAGGTAGCATGGCTATGTAGGTCGCACCTATTAGGGTGTATAATCACCTGATCTAGAGTTTCATTTATTTCTAAAAATCTATTGTTGATGCTGTCCCATTTGGGAAACGGTTGCTGATCCCAACCGTTGGTGATATACATTCGATACACTCAAGCGAAATGAGTGGTCGGTCATGTGTGGCCGGGTTGCAAGATATTCTTGTTGAACCCAGTGTATTCCTCTCTAGAGGTACACTAGCAGAAGGTGGTTTCATACCTTGTCATAGTTGGAAATCCATTATCCAATTCGTGCTTGCGATTTTGATTGTATACTATATATGTAGAACGTGAGATGAAAGCGTTTCTGCTAGATTGATATATATTTGTACTTAGACATTATTATAATATCAAAATGATATTGCTTGTCAAAGATGTTGGATTCTCATAAGGGAAAAACCCGTTCCGTATTCACGGCGTGGTCTTATGAGATATCATATATATGTTAAACTGTGTTAAACTATTTTACTCACACCACTCCCATGACTGACCCGGAGTTTACTTTGTTGTTTTCCCTAAACTCTTGGGTGCCTAAATTTGTATGGGCAGTCAAGTAGTCGGGATTTACAGATATACTTGAAGAGCTGGAGCAGGAGGCTTCTGGATCATATAGCTATAGTTTATTTCCGCTGTGTTGTAAGTGCTATACTCAGATAAGTGCTATTGTATACATAACTGTTATATTTCAAAGTTATGTTATATATTATATGTTATTCGTTCCGCTGTGAGGTTCGTGTTACTCTGATGTTGTGTTCTTCTTCTTCTTCTATTCTAATTTTCTATCTTATTTATCCTCACCCTCTAATTTCTTTCATTGATTACCAGGATTTTTCGATGTTTTGGTTATCGACATCGTGTTTATGTCGATAACCAAAGTCGCTTAAAATCCGGGTCGTTACAGCTTCTCAACACTAGAACCGGTCAACAACCATAATAAAAACATTAGTAAATAAAATTTATAGATACGCTCTCATATATATACACACAACTCAATCTAGGGTTTTACTAACCCCATCTCTATCGAGTTAAACCACAGAGCCAAGGTTATTACTAAACCAATAGCTCTGATACCACTGTAACGGCCCGAGGATTTTCGACCTCGAAAATCGACACCAAACACCTGTCGAACATTCAAGCATCAGAGTATAGGAACGTTATTAGAAAGAAGTTAGAGGGTGAGATAAGAAAGAAAGAAATATTAGAATAGAAAAAGAAGAACCAACATACAACAGAATCTCACATCGCAGAGGAACAAAATATAATATAGAAATACATCTTTATAGAGAGCTTTAAGTAAAAATTTATCATTATCAGAGTACATCAACACATTTGGACAGTTATATTAATCTTTCCTCATATACAACACATAGCGGAATATATACTAGATATCATACATCTAAACACCTCCAGCTCGTTTCAGGACTTCGCAGTATCCGATAATCTGAACATGTACAATCCGATCTAACCCAAGCATTACAAACAATGGGTCAGTCTGGTGAACCAGAGCAAGAAAAACAAACTAGTTTAAAGGTATCACACAACTTGATTTTTAATGACCAAAATTTTTTCGAAAGAAAAGGATAATCGTAAGACCGAATCCACACATAAATTCGGACGGTTTTACCTTACGCTAACCAAAAGCATTTTTGAAATTAATATTTTTCTGATATTATAATAGTGTCTAAATACAAATAAATGTCAATCTAGCGGAATGCTTGCATCTCACGCTCTACATATATAGTATACAATCAAAACCACAGTCACTTATTGGTGAATGAATTTTCATGGCAAGGTATGGGCAACCACCTTTCCTACAATGTACCTCCGGAGATGAATACATCGGGGTTCAACAAGAACATCTTGCAACCCAGACTAAACATGACCGGGCCCTCACTTCGCTTGAGAGTAGCGAATATATCATCACCACAGTTGGTGGCCAGCCAACCGAACTGATAGCATGTATACAATTCAAATAAAAGGGACAACCAAAGGCATTTGATTTCTCCAGATTAGGTAATGATATACCATTTTTATAGGTGCGACCCATATAGCCATGCGACCTACCGGATTTTAACCATTTCCCAGTTGATGAGGCTTGAGGTCATAATTTGTTTATTTATTACCATTATTATTATTTTTACAACATCTGGCCACCATTCACTTTGAATGTCACATCGTTAGATCTTCCAGATAATCACTAATTGACATCCCTAAAAATATTAAGGTGTTTAGATAAGAGAAGGTGTCTTCTCCGCCAACAACATAAATACGTTTGAAGACATCAACATACGTGAATCTTTTGGAAATACTCGGTCAGACACTCGTCCATACAAGTTGTCCTAGGACTGGACAAACTAAAGGCACCCTCCTACCACATCCTTGAATTACCATATAGATCAGTAGCTAGTAGTCCTTGCAATCCGAAAGAGTCCAATCACGACAGAACCACTGTCGAAATACCTCTGGCTGCTAAACCAGAAAATTTTGGAAAATAATCCTTTCGGTCTTGAAGATCCATGGTCTTCAATGCTACATATCCAATTAACATCTTCCACGTATTTGCTGGTCGGAATGGTTTTCAAATATAATTCGATCCCGGTCTTTCCGTACCAACAATCGTATTTAGCCAGATTTGATAGTTGGTTATTTAACTATCAAATAAATAATCATGTGAATGAAATGAGTTTACTGATTCAGTACTCGGCATTTTTTGGCCTCTTTAATTAAACATCTATTAATTATATTCTTTAAATCTTCCAATATTTGGAGTTATCTTTTACTTCTTATAATAAAAATATTCTTCAAAATCTTTTCATTCACTTATAACTTTTTGAACATAACTTTTAATATTATTTACGGAAATCATAATATATGTTTCCCTCATTTTCTCTCATTTCTAAACAAATACCATTCTTGGATAATCGTGAAGTTGTTCAAGATGGGGTAAATTATTTACCTCTCAGACCATGACCAACAACATTTATATCTTTAGAATAGATAGAAGTTTATTAACCACACATTTTCCTTTGAAAACTTATTTAAATCTCAACACCATTTACTTAATGAATTATTAAATAAGTTATTATTATAATAATTCTCTATTAATCTTTAATGATCCTTTATAATATTATACCATGCTTCGATTCCATTAAAGTAGAATCCCTTATAAGATTCTTCAAACTTATTTGCAATACCATACTATATTTATTTCAAACCATATATAACTGTCTTTAACAAATCCAATATAAATATCTTTATCAATCTTACATAAACCACTTTACAAATCCCAAATTTATATCTTTTAAAATCCTTATATTGACATCTCTTACAAATTCGTATATATATTTTTTTAATCAAAACAATTCACTTATCATCTGCAACAATTGTTATAGTTTTATTTCGATACTCTTTATTTTCATTGTTCATGCCCTTTTCGAATTACTACGACAACTTACATGTTGTATAAAATCCCATAGTGATATCTTTAATGATCTTCGGTTTATAAATCAGATAGTTCAAATTATTATTTGTAACAAGTGTTACCAAATTCAATTTTCAATTTTTTTTCTTTATTTACAAATCCCATTTGTAAATTATTATCGATAACTAATATTTCAATTACATTTCTAAACTTTTAACTTTCATTTACAAAATCGTTTGTAAATCATTTACGACAACTTATAATCATTGCCATTTCCAAAACCTTTTACTTAGATTATACTCTGAACACCGTTTAACATATCGAACTTTGGAATATCACATTCTGAGGACATTCTGAACCTCAGAATAAATCTCACTTCGTTATTTCATTCCATTTCCCAATTCCTCGATTTCCTTTTTCTACTTCAAATATTAAATAAATATTTGAATTGAGTTATCAAATTCGCTTCATGCCTTTTTATAATTCTGTTATAAAAGCACGGTTTTAATATAAAACTCGTTCATTGCTCCTTTCACGCTTCAATTAAATTCCATTTCAGCTCGATTACTTTTTAAATAAATTCCAATTAAAAAAGAAATCTCCTAAATTATTATTAGTTAAAATAAAAATTTACTTCAATCATTAATTACAGTAGCAGTAGTTAACTAAAATAAATAGTAAATTAACTCTTTAAAATCTTATTTAAAATTAAAACAAATATTCGTTAAACTATTTAATTAGATTAATTCAAAATAAATTTATTTAATAATTAATTCCAGTTAAAACGACTGACTTAGTCAACTCAAATACGATTATCTCATTAATCAATTTCAGTTAGTCATTGCTTTAAATTAATTAATAATATAATTAATTTAAATAAATTCCATTAAATTGTTTCTTAAAAATAAGTATTCAAAATGTTAACTGTTAGGTTAATTTCTTCTCATTTATTCATAGTTCTGATTATAATGAGAATTGGCTTTATAAAAACAATTAATAATTGATTATAAACTTATTCAAATAATAATAAATATTCATTTTCTATTAATAAACTTTTATTCAAAATACAGATTTAACAATCTGTCTCTAGGTATAATAAAATTTTTATAACTTCAGTTTTATCGATTTACTTGACGGTAAATCCATATTTGGAAAACGATTTATTTATGTGCCATATACTGCCAATTACTCAACCAATGTTACCCATTGGTTAAAACAAAACAAATGTTGAATTTCATTTCAACGGTCAACAACTAAACCAATCATTCAATCAGAACAGTTCATATAATGATAATATGAAAATAAATATCACTAAATATATTTGAGGAATCCCATTGGATCCCTCCAACCTGTACTTCCCTGCATTTACATAGATTATTTCCAATAATATTGTTCAATTTAACTAATAATTTCAATAACAGTAAATAATGACTATTTAACATCACCCAATTAACAAAACAATTCAAATAATTCAAACCATTAAACACGTTTATTTTATAAACGTGACCAATAAAGTAAGTTACCTTAATTGGGACCAATCATTAAAATAATGATTTGTTTTTTCACCGAAATTAAATAGCGTTTAATTTCATCGGCTCAATCAATATATTCAATATATTTATCAACCCGTCAATCATTAGCAACCATAGCACACAAAATAAAAACCCGACTTATATAGAACATAAGTGGGATAACTGAGTGAGTTTAACTCACCTTGATTTGATATCGTTGTTCAAACGGTTGGTTCTAATTAAATTAAACTAGTGTTTAATTTAATTAAAAACCCCAGTTGATTCCAATTGCTCCCATTTCTATTCCTTAATGTAGATTTTCGCAAGATAATTCCAACGACATCTGGCTCGTCGAATTTAAAAATGTAGTCAGAAGTTGTTAATGGTTAAATATTAATGATTTTTAATTAAACTAATCACTTTTCTTAATTAAATTTTAGTTAACAGATTACATTTGGAGATAATATAACTTAGTCTGATAATTCCAGTTTGTTCCTCTGCTTTGATTTATGCTCCAGAACCCTATCACGATTTAAACAAAGTACATAACTTTGGATTTATGTTAATATAATTTAATCAATGTAATTAAATCTCTAATCATCAGTTAAATACTAATTTCGTTTTAGACAGTGTAACTACATTGGCCGACTGTCTTTCCCAGTTTTTCTTTTGTTTTGGCAGTCCCTTCCCAAACATCCTGCCTACTTCAAAGCAATTATATAAGTTAATATCCTTTTTACTTATAATAATTAAATAAATTAAATTAATTACTTAAGTTGAACATACTAATTACAATATAAAGTATTTTCGGTGGAATAGATTTCTTTATCCCGAACCACGATGCTGCATTTCTGAAACCTTCATTCTGCACGTCTTTGGATTTACATCATCAAGCTGACCACATCTTTCACTGTTTGAATTCCTTCGTTGGTTGATTAACTCCAGAACCGATCCTCCTCTTGCGTGCTCAAAGAAAACGAGATGACCTCCCAATAAAAGATGACGCCATCGTATATTACTTCTCTCATTTATTCACCATGTTCCAATACCATCCCATTTTTGTCTGATTCCAGAAAACCCATGTTTGCCCCAAATTCCATCACGCTACATCGTGCTTCTGCCAGAACCCATGCTTCAACTTCATCAACTACGCGTCGTAAAAAAAGAAACCCATGCACTGTTCCTTCATTCCATCATCACTCCGCTGAAGTTGGTAACCGAAACTCCATCAGGTACTGCCCTCCTCCGCGCCGCAGTCCACTCTTTCAACCCCCCAAAACCACGAGCTATCCCATGCCCCTCGTTCGACTACAATGACCTCATGAACGCCAGCCATATCGAATTCATTTGCAACCAGTGCGCTGATCCATTTCCGATCATGGCCGTTCACAAGATAGCTTTTGTTGAGCTTGACACAATTGCTGTTGGAGATTCCATGAATAAGTGATCGGATTGATGAATTTTTTTGGGAAGAAAAGGGTACAATTTAGGTTGAAACGTAAGGGTATTTATAGAGAGTTGGGCATATTTATTATTATTTAAATAAATGGAACTTAATGTGAAGTATCGTCCCAAAACACCTATAAACGATCTCCGTTTTTGATAAAAAATATAATTTTAGCAAAAAAAATTATTCCATACCTGATGGGATAGGTTTCATCAAATTCCGAGGTCGTTTGTGAAAAGTCCTTTACAATTATCGATGAAAAATCAAGCGTTTAAAATTACTATAATTATAAAAAAAATTAAAAAAATTTAAAACCTTGACATTCTACTAGATCTTTTCCTAACGGATCCAATAAAACTTGTTTCGTTAGATTTGGAGTTTTTTTGGCCAGTCTTTTATTCGTTTAAAGTTACCCCTGTCGAAATTGACCAGAATAATATAAACAATAAAGGCGTTTATCGTTGCCATGATCAAACGGCAAGTCTGATTGACATATAAATTGAAATCTTATAATAATTAATTAATATGAATCCAATGGCACCAGTTTCGTCGCATTTCGAGATTGTTTCTTGGTACGCTATTTTCATATGCACCACAATGCTATTTTGGACACCAAATTACCCGGTCTTTTAAAATAACAAACTATATATCTATCCTGACTCAAAATGTCGATACGAATTTAGTGGAATTGGTTTCATGGATTAATTCGTTCATTTTCTCCAGTTAAACTCGGATATCTCTTTATTAAATTAAATTAAGTTAATTACGCGCTATAGAAAATAAATGGCCGTTTACGGCTGCCGTGGTCACACATGACATTGGTTTTCCACGAAATTTAATACCTTACAATAATTTAACATTTCGGTTCTAATGAAACTAATTTCATCGAAAACGGACTCTGTTTGCAAAATCGCTATTTTAAAGGCCTATAATAAATTAACAAAATATTATTAAATTCCAGAATAATCAAATAAAATAATAATAAATTATTTTTATCATAAATACCAATTGGAAATATTCTATATCTTCAAATATAATTTACGCAACTCAATATTATCATTTTTGAGTTAAATAATGTCCCAATTTTATTTAAACCCCTTTAAATATATTAAATAAACGTTATAATTTAATAACAATTTCCATAGCGATTATTTTAAATTTTGGTCTGGACATAACTAACAAACTATAACATGAAATCTTGATTTTTTTTTTCCTTTCATATGAAAATTATAATCAACAAGATTCGAACGTTTCTTGTTTCACAGAAATCTTACTTATATCAGATCTTGTATATTCAATTGAAGTTGAAAACTCAATATTACGAACTGCCGCGCCATTTCGAGCTCGATTTATAATATATATAAATTAACATTAATTCTTCGTTTTAAATAAACGAATTCAATATTAAAATCCATTAATATTCCAATATAATATTTAAAATAATAAATTAAATTAAATATCTGATTATCAAAAATACGGGATATTGCAATAATTAAGTAAATCAAACTTGTTATGTTTGAATTTGCTTTCCTTTGATGTTGTATCTTATTATAAACAAGTCATTCGTGTTGCTGTCTATCGAATAATCTATTTTCTGTGTCCTCCATAAAATTGATATCGATTTTTCAGTCACCAGATTTTTCTTTGTGGTTTTTCCCCCCACTTCTTGCAACTTGATTGTTGTCTATCCTAACTGGATTAGAACCAACTGATTATTCCTTTAGGCGTTCAATTTATTATGTATTTAAAAAACGCAAAAAGTATTCAGTTTATTATAGATTTAATAAACAAAAAATAGTATTCAGTTTATCATATAACCAGCAACAAAAAAGCTATAAGTGCTAATGAAGCTTTAAGCATTATAGAGATACCCTTTTCATTTCATTATCTTTCATTGACATAATAGGTTCTGCAACTGCTGATTATTATAAAGTTGCCTTATGTTTTTTTTACCTTTTTATTGGTCATTTTAATCTAAAATTAAGCTATTAGACTGAACTTTATCGTCATGTGTAGTTGGGGATAATCTATTATTTTGTGGCTATGTTCGGTTAGCATTGCTACTACTTTTTTTTGCTTTTTGTTGATTAAACTATGCCTGTTCTCCTTTTTTTACTGATTTTTCCTGTATTCACAGTTCCAGTTTCTTTAGGAACTTGAGTATTTTCATAAACGCTTTGCTCATCATTTGGATCTGTATTATTATTTTGCTTTCATCATTGTTTATACCTTCAGTATCTCCTCCTATTCTTGTACTTATATCTTACATGATAAAGCAAAAGCAAATAGTATTTGAGTTGAACATACTTGCCACATACTAAGTGTTAAACACTTGTTAACTGAAAAGAGAAAGCAAATACAAATGGGGTAACACCAATGGAAAAAATGAACCAGCAACGGGCAAGACGGTTCTTTACAACAAGAGATGCTGAAATTGTTGTATGTTTTCTCAACATGTACGTCTCATTGTACCATGATTGTTTCATATAATCATCCTTCTATTTTAATTTAAATTATTATTGTCCAATATTAGGAAGCAAAAGATGACCGCTTACAGGACCGCTTACAGGAAGAATTTGCAAGGAACAGTAAAGAAGTTTTTCCAAAAGATTTACATACTGAGCTATCCGATTCAAATATTATAACCCTTATAACTGTGTTCATGCTCAAATTTGCAATGGCTTTTGAAAAGTGTATCCGTGATAGAATCACTATTGATCCTGGATGGAAATATATCAATGTCAGATACTAATATATAACTACAGCATGTATATATGCATATTGTAACAACCCGAATTTTAATAACATGCTAAAACAAGAAATCAAGGCAGAATTAAATTCTAAAATCAGAATCAAGGGAAACGGGCTGTCCCATTGCGTTCGTCTCCGAAAAATACGCGAAATAGAGTCTGAGTTTTCGAAAATCGGAGTCCGTATGACCGAGATATGGCCTCGCGAATTTTCACGGAAAATTCAAATTCAAAACAGATTTCAAATTTTCAGAAATCAGGCTAGGCGGGAAAAATCTCGCCAGAACCAGGTCGACCTAGGGGTCGACCTAGGAGTCGACCTGGGGGGGCCAGGTCGACTGGGGAGTCGACCCCAGGGTCGACCTGGGGGTCGACCTGCCTGGTCGGGCCATCCTGGCCTGGTGCACCTGCATGACTTCCTGACCCTGTTTTCTGACCCTGAGACGAAATTTGATGGCCTAGATCTAAATTAGGGTTAATCCTATGGCTAGAAACATTCCTATATCTCTATAAAAAGACCCCTAGACCTAGCCTAAACACACACAACTTCATTCTATCCTTATGCTGCTCAAATTCTAGATGATCATGGCCTCTTCTCCTCTTCTAAATTAAATTAATAAACAAATAAAACAAATCAAGACAAGGAGATACTGTTCAAGAGGAGATTCAAGCTAGAATTCAAGAGAGAGTTCGAACAACGTAAAGACCAAATCAAGATCTACCGATCCAACGATTCAGCAACTAGTTTCTAGATCTCCACTTCTTAAACCTCGATCTGTAAGTTCTAGTTAATTTTAGATAAAAACTATAAATCTAATATGGGCATGTTAAATTGAAACGGATCTATGTATGATTCATATCTCTCGTATTTTCTTCTTGGATCTGTTTTGTTTCTTTCTTGGATCTTGAATATTGGGAACGTTACCAAATGACATTGGAATTGTGACTATGATTGAGGACATATGATTATGCCTATGCCTATGATTGAGAACATAAGACAATGCCTATGATTATGACAAAAATAATTGGGAACATTTATGACTCATGACTATGAACTGTTGCCTACAATTATAAGGCTATGACCATGACCTTGAAACTATTACAGTGGACTATTTATGACTAAAACACCTATGATTCATAATTAGGAAAGTCTTACCAAGAACTATGACTGTAAAACTTGGATCTAGACTTGACTATTCAGCCTATTCTTGATTATCTGTGGGTTTGATCTTGGGAATTTACCTATTGAGTTAGGTCTACCCAATGTTCATGAACCTATGATATCACTGTTATGAATCTTTGACATGTTAGGATACCAATTTGGGTAGATCTAGACTAAAACTATGTTGACATTTGGATCAAGTCTAAACCATCATTTAGGATGTTTATACTATCGCCTTATGCCATGACTATTGTCTTAATATGATAGAATTGAAAAGCCTATTAATTTCTATTTGCTTGTGACGTTGTAACCAATTATCTCAAGCCAGTCTTGTAATCTCGTTTATCACCTTTGTGGCCAAATCACCTTCGTGCTAGATTCATGTTTTTGGCCAAACCTTTTATGCTATCATATGCTAGATTATGTTAAACACCTTGCCTCGAACATCACCATGTTTAACTTGTGATTAATTTGCCATCTTATGCCCACCTTGTCATATTGTTATGTTCCCCTCTTAGATCTAATTGTGTTAATACGAACTTACGTGCGATGGGGATACGTTATGGGTAGTTAGGCAAACTTGAATAACATGAAACATGACTTGAAAATATGATATGAAACTTGACATGTGATTATGCTGGAAAACATGAATGTGGACATGACACTTAGAAAATATGAAGTGACCAACTCGAGGTTGGGTTGAGTTTGTAGCGTAAATCTGCCCGGAACCGACCGACAAATCTACTGGCTACAAACAATAGGATCCATTGTGAGTAGTTGGTCACACCACGCTTGAAACCCGAGGTTAGACTGAGTTGTGGCGTAAGACTGCCCGGAACCGACCGGCATACCGGCAGCCACAACAATACCTGTCTAATGTGAGAGGTTGGGTGCATTAAAATAAATTAATGCCACATGATAAGGTTAAGTCATGAACCACTTGAATATACTTAACCAACTTGATACATGATTTGATAGGGTTAGGTCTTGAATCTTGGACACACTTAACCCAGTAGGGAAACCTAGTTGCGGGGTCCTTTTCAGCAGTAACCCACTAGATGTATCATTGTACCCTGGGACTAGGCAGGGTGGGGCACGATTACTGTACTCTGAATGTAAGTGACCAAAAGGGACGGCTTAGTTGGTGTACCAGTTCAAGCGGACCATGGCCGTGCACATGAGTCCAGCGTTAACCCGTAGGCATCAGCAGGTTTACTTGTGTGACTTGAATTGTGTCAGTGGTTGTCACTCCAGGGTTTGATACACCCCTGGGGTGGGCCTAGCACAAGTAACTACATTCGCGATTAGGGTCGTATGACACCGAAAAACAACGAGTTAGGCTTATAGGGAGCCGATCGACTAGGCCGTTTAGTTGGACCTTGACTTGGATCAACTCTTGATTATTGGGCCAGGTGATCCTTTCTTGAATACAGTTGACTTGGGGCCAACTCTTGATAATTGGGTCTTATTGACCCAAGGGATTCTTTCTTGATTTTTACCTGACATAAACCAGAATACTAGTACAGTGGTATAGCAAACCTTGAACACAAAATGCTACTCTTGATCTATACTTGACCTATACTTGATTATACTTGATTATCCTGTTATCTCGCTTGTCTTGACATCATGCTTATGGTTACTTTCAGTTTATGCATGTCATGTTACCTTTACTAGTTTTTAGGCTGAAAGTAACTAGGACTTACTCAGTCTTTATGACTGACCCTTTTCCTTTCACCTCTTTTTCTTTCGTCCCCCCCCCCCAGGTTCTCAGGGAGGAAACACTAGCATCTAGCTCGGATATCACTTGCTTTGGCTCAGCATGTACGTTTTGCTATGGCTGCTTCTTTTTATTGCACTTCGGGAATAAGCTGTTTTTCTGTTTTTAAGTTATTGCTTCTTTGGCTACTATTACAAGACAGTTGTAATGAAGTGTTATTTGAAATGTTTGTAAGAAACATGGCTTATTTCGGAATGAAATAAAGTCTGCTTTGCTCATAAATTCTTCCGCTGTTTACTTAATTATCTATTTATGTTCTGTCTTGTGATAATTCTGTGATGTTATCTCGATAATACCCCTCCAAAACTAGTGCATTCCCTTTGTGAGTGACCCTAGCGGAGGTGGGGTGTTACACATATAAATGTTCAACTACGAGAAGAATGACATGTAAAAGGTAATTTTTTTAAATTAAGAAAAGCTCACACATTTGATTGTTTACTTTCAAAGTTATTCTACCAGGTTCTAACGTTACAGGAGAATGGGAACATAAAATCACATTTTTGGTAGCTTTCAAAGGATCAGCCCAAGTTACAATCCCACAATGTGCCACTGCATAGTCTGCATATATGGACCGGTACTAAGAGTTCATTTGATAGGATTCACGAATTCTATTCTTCGAGATGGGGAATCAAAGATCAAAGTCCATGTTTCTCAATCAAAAACTTAGGATGCAATGGAAGAGTTATCCATCTTGTTACCATCCTTTCGCTAGTATAGAAGCTTGGTAAACAACTTTTCTATTTCTTAATTTTTACTACGTTACCAATACTTGGTTTTGCTATTATGTGTTTTTTCTATTTGCTTCAATAGTTACAAGCAGTTCTATGCAAGATATAATCAAAAGGTATTCAATTTTAATTGACTAAAAGCTCACTACTACAAAAGTGGGCATATTCGACACTAGTTTTATGTGGTCGTAGATCGAAAAAGTGTTGCCTTAGGCCATTTTTTCAAATAGGCAACACCAGAGGGGCGTGACGTATGCGGCCGTTGCCTTAGCCCTCTAACGCAACAGTTTTGCCCATCTACTGCCACAGAAAGAAAGTATTGCATTATAACCCTATTGCAACAGTACTTCCAAGTAATGCAACAATATACAGCGTTGCCTTAAGCAGAAGTCAAAGTCTGGGTTTCAGGTCACGGTAGTGGAGCCCACATGAACTTTTTACGTTAACTGCCAACGTGTCATATGCCACGTCAGCTGCCCACGAGTCACAAGCCACATCAGCGATAGGACCCACGTGCCATGTGGAATTAATAATATTTTATTTAATGCAACACCACTGTATTATGTAATGTAACACCATTATCTTGAAATGAAACATCAGAAAAAAATGCAATAGCAGAAAACGATAAATGCTACATTAGAAGAAAGCAACTACAATGTTTAAATTGAAAATTCTGCTATATCAGTTTTGTACAAAGAATAAACTCATCCAAAACATTCATCATCACATTCAAATCATCTAAAATATTTTACTTATCATATCAATTCTATAAATATACCACAAGTGCCAACACATACGATCAAGTACATAATTTAAAAATACAATTCAAATATTCTACGTACCACAAGTGCCAACACATACCATCCAAAATATTGATTCTTTGGTTGTAGGAGTACCAGTGTCAACCTTCATCACCTACTGTGGTGTCGCTTTAATAGTTCAGGAACAACATGCCAATTGATGTCGAATCATGATTACAAATGATACCCAGTTAGTTGAACTGAAGGAGTGCATTAACATGAAAGTAAAGAATTCTGAAATTGTTGAGAAAGCACAGGTAAGAGCAAGTATACTTTACAAATGATCCAAACACAAGACAAAAAGGAAGTAATATTAAGTCTACGAAACTACCCAAAAGAACGGAAAACAAATTGTAGAAAACGTTGCAATATGGATAAAAACTACCTTATGCATTTTGGAAACTTTATAGTTTCACATAAATGATGTTGATAATTTTGAGTTGCTCCAATTCATCTTCTTTGGCTATCCCAGGATCAACATAACATAACTAAGCACACACAAAAATAATTATTTGTAATGGTTAACTCAAAAAAAGAAGACTGGTCATATAAATGCAAATAATCAAGGGGATGATATTAACCTGATATTGCGGTTTTCTGTAAGCATGCACTCCGCGTTTAATTAGTTGTTGCCATCCTCTTTTAGTTTTTAGATAATTCTCCAAATTTGTCATTCTCTGCACTAGTGAAATATAAAACTTCAATTGAGTGCATCAAGAAATGAATACTAAGGAACCAAATTCTCAAACAAGTAAAAGTTGTGAACTAATAAAGATTTTTTTTATATATCTATAAACCCACTTCCATTGATTTTTATAATTATTTCTTATTAATTAATATAGAAATGAAAATTTAAATGAAAAAAAAAAGATAGATGTCACATCTTAGAAATAAAAATTAAACTAACCATACAATTTCAACACAAAAATATAACTAAATACTTGTGCAAGTTATTTTTGTTAGAAATGAATAAGTGGATTCGGCAAAATTTGGCAAAATCACTAAGTCCCACATAGGAAAAACTTATGCCTTAATTCACTACATATACAAAAGCTTGATATGTTATATCAAAAGAAAGAGGAAGAGAGAGAGGCAATGGAATAGCATGAACAAAGCATGCACATCTTTCATATTAAATTAAAAAGGTCAAAGATTAGAACCTTGGGCCTTGGGGCTGTTGGGGTCTCATGATCGTATAGGGCCTCTAAATGCCGCCAGGCCCGCTTGCGTTGTTCAAATGACTATTTTTTTAAATAGCCGCGCAGATACCAGCGATATGGCTGTTGGTAAAGGGTTGCAATCTTTCCAACAGTCATTGCTGTTGCAATTCGAACAGTGACACCCCTTCACGAATAAATACCTCTTCACAGCCTGTATAAAGGGCAGCAAAAAATCAAATTAGTATCAATTTTGTGCCTCTTGCCCTTCTTCTTCTAACACTCTATTCAATAAATACAACTACCTTGCGTTCGTCGTTGCTTCTCCTATACACTATACGACGAGGTTGATCTACTTTATTTTAGGAATCGATTTGCATCAAAACCCTCAAGTCCAACAAAAGGGCGCAAATATGATTTAAGGAAACAGTCAATTTAGAACTGGACTCGGATTGTTAACCTAGTATTCTCTAATCAATTGCGACGGTATATTCTCCACACTGTTCTACATTTATGGCATTCCTTTTGGAAAGTTTCCAGATTATTATTTATAATCTGCTGTTACTGTATCAACACAGTTTTTCTATCATTGGAGAAACAATCTTAAATCGTATTTGGTGTTGTTGTATTGCATTATATAGGCGAATATGGCTAAACAAACCAACACTTCTGCACTAGTATTGACTATGACTCAGCCTCCGATTCTCCTCCCACCGGTAAGTCTATCCCATGGCGAAAAGCCTGAAAAATTTACGGGGATAGATTTCAAAAGGTGGCAGCAAAAGATGTTGTTCTATTTGACAACTCTGGGCCTTGTGAAGTATCTGACAGAAGATGCTCTAACGGTGGCTGAATTGGAACCAGATGCAACGAAGGTTGAAGCCCTCAATGTCTGGAAAAATGCAGATTTTATGTGCAAGACTTATATACTTAATGGTCTGGATAATTATCTGTATAATGTCTACTGTACTGCTGTGACTTCCAAAGAACTATGGACTGCACTCGACAAGAAATACAAATCTGAGGATGCAGGAATGAAGAAGTTCATAGCAGGGAAATTCCTCGACTTCAAAATGATTGATAGCAAGACTGTTATCAGTAAAATGCAAGAACTGCAAGTCATCTTCCACGAGTTAAATGAAGAAGGAATGACGCTTAGCGAATCATTCAAAGTGGCTACTGCAATTGAAAAACTTCCACCTTCATGGAAAGATTTCAAAAATTACTTAAAGCACAAGCGCAAGGAAATTACTGTTGAAGAATTGGTGGTTCGATTGAGGATTGAGGAAGACAATCGAAAATCAGAGTAAAAGGGGTCCTTCAACATGGCAGCAAAGGCTAATGTAGTTGAAGAAGAAAAGCCCAGCAAAAGAAAGCGCGAAAATGGTTCAAACAAAAAGGCTAAAAGGTTTAAAGGATCTTGTCATAACTGCGGAAAGAAAGGACACAAGGAAGCAGAATGTCGCGGAAAGAAAAAGAAGTCTGAAGCAAATGTGGCTGAAGTTTCTGATGGCATTACTAAGATGGACTTGTGCGCGGTAGTTTCTGAATGTAACTTGTTAGCAACAACAAGGAATGGTTCGTAGACACCGGGGCTACTCGCCACATTTGTGCAAATAAATGGATGTTCACGACTTACAAAGTTGCTACTGAAAAGGAACAGTTTTTTATGGGCAACTCATCTGCATCAAAAGTTGAAGGAAATGGAAAGATTGTGCTCAAATTGACTTCTGGAAAGGAACTTACCTTGACCGATGTCCTTCACGTTCCAGACATCCATAAAAACTTAATTTCTGGATCGCTTCTTAGCAAGCATGGTTTAAAACTCATATTTGTGGCTGATAAAATTATCGAAAAATGGGGTGTATGTAGGAAGGGGCTATGTTAGTGATGGCTTATTTAAAGCTAATGTCAATACCATAGTACCAAAAGACGATATGAATAAAGTTGAATCGTCTGTTTATATCGTAGACTCTTCTAACATTTGGCATTCTAGATTAGGGCATGTTAACTTTGAAACATTGCGAAAATTGATTAATCTAGACTTTACACAAAAATTTAACATAGATTCCAACTATAAATGTCAAATTTGTGCAGAAGAAAAAATGACTAGAACCTCGTTTCATCACGTTGAACGAGAGACCGAACCTCTAGAATTAATACATACTGATGTATGCGATTTGAAAATATGTCAAACTAGAGGTGGAAAGAGGTACTTTATCAAATTCATTGATGATTGTACCAGATATTATCATGTGTATCTCCATAGAAGCAAGGATGAAGCAGTCGACATGTTTAACAAGTATAAGGCAGAAGTTGAGAATCAACTAAATAAGAAAATAAAATCTTTAAGAAGTGATAGAGGAGGAGAATACGAGTCTTCGTTTGAGGAATTTTGTGCTGAGCGCGGAATTATACATCAAACTACAGCCACGCATTCACCTCAATCCAACGGTATAGCCGAACGAAAAAATAGAACTCTTAAAGAAATGATGAATGCCTCACTAATTAGTTTTGGATTGCCAGATAACTTTTGGGGAGAAGCTATTCTTTCGGCAAATCACATTTTGAATAAAATACCACGAAAGAAATCATCAAAATCCTTGAAAGTGTGGGGGTGTCTTGCCAAAGTAGAAATACCAAAACCGAAAAAGGTCAAAATGGGACCAAAGACTATAGGTTGCATATTCATTCGATATGCTCATAATAGTAGTGCATATCGAATTTTGGTGTACAAATTTGAAGTTAATGACATTCATGAAAACACCATTATCGTGTCACGAAATGCTATATTCTTTGAACACAATTATCCTCTAAAATCCTCTATTGAAACAATTGTTCAAAAGAGATCAAGAGATACAGATACTCCTGAGGATAATGTTAATCAAAACTCGAATGAGAGAAAAGTTGAAACTGAGGTAGAGGAACCCAGAAGGAGAAAACGTCAAAGGACTTTGAAAACCTTTGGACTTGATTTCTATGCATATATGATAGAAAATGGCCCTCTTACTTACCAACAAGCAATGTCATCTCCTGAGGCTCCATACTGGAAGGAGGCTGTCAACAGTGAAATAGAATCCATTTTACAAAACCATACATGGGAACTAGTGAATCTACCCAAAGGATCAAAACCACTAGGATATAAATGGGTATTTAAGAAAAAATTGAAAGCTGACGACTCAATAGACAAGTATAAAGAGAGACTTGTAATAAAAGGATTTAGACAGAAAGAAGATCTAGATTACTTTGATACGTATTCACCAGTAACTAGAATAACATCGATTAGGATGCTTATTGCAATCACATTCATATTAAATTTGGAAATACACCAAACGGATGTGAAAAGTGCGTTTTTGAATGGTGAACTAGAAAAAGAAATATATATGCAGCAACCTGAAGGGTTTCTATGCCCAGGAAATGAAAATAAGGCGTGTAAACTAGTAAAATCACTTTAAGGCCTTAAACAAGCTCTGAAACAATGGCATGAGAAGTTTGATAAAACTATGTTATCAAATGGATTCAAAATAAATGAATCAGATAAATGCATATATATAAGATATACGGATATTGGATATGTCATTGTATGTCTTTATGTTGATGATTTGTTAATCCTAGGGAATAATAAGGCTATAATAAAATCTATGAAGGATGTGTTGTCCTCTAGATTCGATATGAAAGACCTAGGAGAGGCTGATGTAATCTTGGGTGTGAAAATTATAAAAACACCACAAGGATATGCATTATCTCAGTCACATTACATTACAAAATTACTTGAAAGGTTCAAGTAGTATAATATAACCATTGCAAAATCACCAGTGGATATGAACCAAATTGGGTAAAGAACCCAAGTGATGGAATATATCAGCTTAAATACTCTCGTATACTAGGAAGTATTATGGCCGTCATGAATTGTACTAGGCCCGATATTGCATACGCTATAAGCAAGTTGAGTAGATATACTAGTAATCCTGGCAAACATCACTGGAAAGCAATAATCAGTCCTAGGATATCTAAAGTACATACAAAACTATGTGTTGCAATATGAGAAGTATCCTTCAGTGGTAGAAGGATATAGTGATGTCAATTAAATAACTGGTTCAAATGACACAAAATCCACAAGTGGTTATTTGTTTACACTAGGAAATGAAGCAATCTCTTGGAAATCATCCAAATAGACTTGCATAGCAAGGTCGACAATGGAATCGGAGTTCATTGCTCTAGATAAAGCCACAGAAGAAGCAGATTGGCTTAGGAGTTTCTTGGAAGATATTCCAAATTGGGAATAACCTGTACCTCCAATATGTATACATTGTGATAGTCAATCTGCTATAGGAAGGGAAAATAGTACATTGTATAGTGGTAAGTCTCGACGTATTCGTCGTAGACATAAAACCATAAGAAAACTTCTCTCTAATGGAGTTATCACTATAGACTATGTAAGGTCAATGGATAACATAGCAGATCCACTTCAAAAGCTTGTCAAAAGAGAAAGTTCAAACCTTTTCGATGGGAATGAGTTTAAGACCTATGAATTAAAAAAATTCTAAAACAAAAACGCCACCTAGTTGACTGGAGATACCAAGATCTAGGTTCTAAGGGACAACGAAGTTTAAGATAAACTTGATGGCACTGTTAACTACAAACCATTCCTATGATAAGTCAGTGCACTACCCGTCGGAGAATAGGATAAGCATGGCTTTTAATGATGTCTATAGTGTGGTGTTATAAAGAACCAAGTGGGTATTACGGGATACTTGTAACACCCTGAATTTTCTATGACTATTAAAAGAACGAATTTAATAATACTTAATTGTTAAAGTGAGAATTAAGGGAAATGGGTTATGCCATTGCTTTCGTCTCAAAATTCTGCTTGGAATAGAATCCAAGATTTCATAAATCGGACTTCGTATGAGGAAGTTATGGCTCTCGGAAGTTTTAGTAATTTAAATAAATTAAAAACAGTTAAGAATTAAAGTTTAAAATTCAAAACCCAAACGAGGGAGCGGGCTGGGCGGGATTCCTCCCGCCCAAGGCCAGGTCGACCATGGGTAGACAAGGGGGTCGACCTCCCCTATACAAGTCGACCAGGGGGTCGACCTGGTGGGTCAACCTACCCCCAGGGCAGATCTGAAATCAGACGATTCTGACTTGTTGCTGAGTCTTTCCTGACCTGTTGTTGAGTCACTAGGGCATATGAGGCAATTCTGGATAACTCTATCTAGTCTGGACGACTGTGATTGCTCCTATGATAATCTAATGGCTTATGTTGAATTGAACTTCTATATAAGCACGCATAGACTCAAGCCCTAAACCTAAACTAGATAAATTAGTCTCTTGGCCTCCATGTTGCTGTTAGGATAGTTCTTCTTCCTATAGCTTAGGGATTTCCAAGTCAGAATTCTAATACAAAACGACGAATGAATTATTCTCTTCTCTAACCTGTCTTTGTGAGTACAATTTCTTTCACAAAATAATTAATAAATTAATTATGATGAGTTATAACTTGGATTATGAGAACATATCTGTTGAATCATGTGATTTTATTTAACTTTGTTATCGTCTGTTGGTGAACATATGACAGTTTTGTTAACTTATGTTGGTAGATCTATTTCATATGTCCAATTACATATGTTTAACTTGATTCATTTTATGACATCAGTTTATATGCAAGTTTGGGACGTAAATCATATGCTATTTTGTATATGAATCTTATGCAAGTTTGGGATGTTAAATCATAGGCCAGTTCGTATGTGAATCTTAAGCAAGTTTGGGATGTTAAATCATATGTAAGTTCATATGTGAATCTTATGCAAGTTTGGGATGTTAAATCATATGCTAATTTGTATGTGAATCTTATGCAAGTCTGTATGCAAATTATACACAAGTTTGTATGTGAATCAAGTATATACATATGCTAGTCTATATGCAAAACTTGTGATAAATTCATATGCAAGTTTGTAGGAATCCATATGCAAGTTTAGGCGCAAACTATATTCACATTTTTAGGTGAAAACTATTTTCACATATGCAAGTTTAGGTGAAAAACCATATTCACATATGTAAGTTTAGGTGAAACCCATATTCATATATGCAAAATCACAACTTCATGTTTAGATCTATATTTAGATCCATGGTAGTTTATGCAAATTTATGTTCTATATGTTTATTGCCTATGCAAGTTATTGGCTATGCAAACTTATGTTATAATCTTATTCGCAAGTCAGATCTAATTTATGTGTTATGCAAGTTGTGATGTTGCTTTTCTTTTTATGAGTTAGACTATTTGTGAGTCTAACATATTTCATGTTAAACGTACGAACGACGTGGGGATAATGGAAAAATATTAATAATACATATTGTGAATTGGCATAAAATGGCTTTAAAGGCATATAATTAAATTGAGACATTAATTGGTATAATTTATATACCTAAAATGTATGGACATAATTTAGGTGACCATTATGGACATAGTTAATTTGGAAATTATTGACAATTTGAAAAGGGATAATTAATTCATATTAGGGTGAAATAATTATGTGTAATAATAAACGCCTAAGACACGAGGTTAGACTCGTTTGTGGTGTAAAACTGCCCGGACCCGCCCGGAAAATCCAGCAACCACAACGGTAGTCTAATGTGAGAGGTAGAAGGCATAAATTAAATGCGTAGCAATTGCAAAGACACGAATTTAGACTCGTTGCGGTATAAGACTGCCCGGACCCGCCCGCCAAATCCAGCAACCGCAAACGGTAGTCTAATTTGGGAGGTCTTACACGGTTACGGTTATAATGAATTAAGTAACACTTAACCAAGATAAACATGCGGTGGGACATGGGGGTTGAGTGGATGACATGGGTGACATGTGAAGTACGATTAGAAACACTTAACCAAATTGAAACATGTAAGAAGACATGAATAAGAAGGGGTTAAGTGGGAAATTCTAGTGGGGACCAAGCATAGGTGGAAAGCTTGTGTCAAGCATGGGGGATGCTTTTCAAACCAGTAACCCATTAAGTATCTTTGTGAGTTCGAGTTAGATCGAGGACGGGACACGCTTACTGGGTTTGATTGTAAGAGGTCAAAAACGGGTTGACAATGGCAACGCGAGTCCAATGGGATCATGTGCGTGTGTGTGCTCGGGCTGGTTGGTAAGACGTTGTTGCATCGTGTAGATATAAGTCGTGCATCTTTAGTGGTATCGGGTTGCTACTTTGGGGAGTGATACACCTCACCATGGGACCAGCACGGGTATCTACGAGTTAGGGAGCCGATTGCATGGGGGTAGTGGGTACAACTAGTGGAGATAGGGGCAGGCAGCAACTGTGAAGACAGCAAGGGGTTCACGAAAATACCATTATGGTTATTGTGTTCAGTAGGCGGGATCAACTTTTAGGGTGACTAGTAATGGTGCAGAGTAGTAATTATCCTATAGCGATTAGGAGCGTGATTAACGCCATAATATCCCTCTTTTTTGTTTTGTCTTGCCCATTTGTTTCACAGTCATTCCTTATTTTATCAGTTTATGCCTTATCCTAATTCCTTTAATAATTATATTGTTAAAGTTATTGGACTCGCCAGACTTTATGTTTGACCCCCTTTGTTTTTGCCTCTTTTCTTCCTCCCCCCCCCCCCGGTTCTCAGGGTGGGACTAGTGCTAGTGGAGCTTGATTTGGATCTCTTTCTTTTAGAAGTGCTTGAATTGCTGAAAGTAAAGATCAACTTATCTCTTTTATGGCTACTTGTGTTGGGGTTATGCTTTTTACTTTATGTACTTAGAAAATAATTTGTTAAGATGGATATTAAGTATACTTGGTTTTATTGTTGGGTTTTGATGTTGTTGTAACCAAACTATTTCTCCACTGCAATAAAAGTTGTTTTTAATTTTTTAAGTACCAATATATGTATCAGTCGTTTTATATTCTGTTCTATACACCAATAATACTCCATGAAAGTTAATGCATTCCCCTTGAGAGTGACATTCATGGACGTGGGGTGTTACACGTGGTATCAGAGCCGAAGGTTAACAGAACAGATAAGAGATTTTGAAAATCTATTTTTCAAAAGCATTTTTTATAAAGAAATACTTTCAAAAATATGTTTTGATGAGAGTATTTTCAAGAGAAAAGTTTGTTTTAAAAACATTACCCCTAAGAGCCACATTTCTTTCTTTCGATTCTTCGTTTTGAATATCTTCCTTTTTCTTTTCAGGATGTCTGGGTTACACGAGATATCCGAGGGGATACCGATACCAACCTGGTTCAGAAGGTATCTGGAGGTTAGGGCCACCGCCGCAGGCCCAGCAGACAATCCTCCTTCACCAGCTGCAGCCGCTCCTCCTCCTCCCCCTCCCCACGTTGATACTTTTTCGAAGATATGCAAAGACTTTCGGGCAATGGGCGGGAAACCTTTTCACGGATCAGAGACGTTTGTTGAAGCTCGAAATTGGCTTAAGGAGGTGGAAGATTTGTTTGGTATCTTCGAGATAGAAGATGGAAGGAAGGTCCAATTAGCTGCTTGGTTAATGAAGGACGAAGCCTCGTTTTGGTGGGAGGTCACGAATGGAGAGCGTCCAATGGAGACATAGATAGATTTCAGACATAGGTTCGAGATGAAATTTTTGTCACGAGCAGAAGAGAATTTATACATGGTGAGGTTCTTGGCATTGAAGCAGGAGAATTTATCAGTAAAGTAGTACGTCAACAAGTTTAATCAGTTGGTGAGATTTGGCTTAGACTTGGTGAACACACCTGAAAAGAAGGCCCTGAGATTCGTTAAAGGTCTGAATGAGTCGCTACATGGGTTGGCTATGACCCACATTCCTATGGGGGCTACCTTTGAGAAACTGGTTGACATGGCGCTTATGCATGAAGAGGAGAAAGGCGCTAATGCTAATAAGGCACCGGAAAAGAAAGGGGATCAAAAGAAGTCACAGCAGCAACCTAAGAATGGTGGTAAGGGTAACAATAGCAAAGGAAAGAAAAGGTACTTTAAATTTGGAAACCAGGCCATCTGAGCAAGGACTGTAGGAAGAAGAAGAAGACTGGCTGCTTCAACTGTGGTGAGGCAGGACATCTGATTAAAGACTGCCCGAGAAGGCAAGGGCAGAGGACAGGGTCTTCTTCTAGAGGGCAGGTTCAGGCTCTCATGGCACCAGGGCAAGCAAGAGGGAAGGTTCATGCTCTCATGGCACCAGGACAGAAGAGAGGTAGAAACATTTCTGTTGAAAGTTTGGTTTTTCTGTTTGATCATCCTATTCGTACTTTGTTTGATTCTGGCACTTCACACTCATTTGTATCTGCTTCGTTAGTTGAAACACTGCACCTAAATACTAGTCTAGTTACGAATCCCATAGTAGTCTCAAATCCTATTGGTGGTTCGGCTCATCTTTCAATGATTTGCCGGGATTTGAGAGTGTCTATCTTGAGCATTGAGTTTGAATACAATGCCTTCTTTCTTGGCTTCACGGGCTATGGGTTGATTCTAGGCATGGATTGGCTATCCAGTAATGGTGCCATCCTCAATTATGAAAGAAGAGTGGTTAGACTTATGACTCGCCTGGGTAACACTCTCGAAATCTCTTGTAATCCCATACATTCTATTATGCTTTGCCACCTAGAATCTCTTGATGCGTCTGTTCAAAACTTGCAGTCGATTAGAGTAGTCCGTGAATACTCAGATGTATTTGAAGAGGTAAAGGGCTTACCTCCGAGGCAGGAGATAGATTTCCGCATATACCTTGTTGATAATGCAAAACCCGTAGCTCTACCCGTTAGACACATGGCTCCAAGGGAGAGAAAATAGCTCAGTAAGTAAGTCAAAGAGTTGCTCGAAAAAAGGTTTATAAGGCGGAGTATTTCTGAATGGGGTGCTCAGTAGTATTCGCAACCAAAGCGGATGGATCACTTCGCCTATGCATTGATTATAGGGAGCTGAACAAGCTAAACAAGAAAAATAGGCACCCACTTCCAAGAATAGACGACTTGTTTGATCAACTTGTAGGTACGTTGGTTTTCTCCCAACTAGATCTGGCCATCGGGTTTCATCAGCTAAGAGTGGCTATAGACAGCATTGATAACACTGCATTCAGAACCCCGGATAGTTTCTTCGAATGGCTTGTCATGCCTTTCGGCTTGACAAACGCACCCGCTTACTTCGTTGACTTGATGACCAGGGTGTTCAGAGAGTTCCTTAATAAGTATGTGGTGATCTTCGTAGATGACATTTTGATTTTCTCGAAGAATGAGGAAGAGCATGCTTTGCATTTAAAGGAAGTCATGGATACTCTTCGTGCACATCAGCTGAAAGCCAAATTCTCCAAATGCCATTTCTAGAGAGAAGAAGTGAGGTTTCTTGGACATGTGGTGTCCAAAGAGGGGTTAGCTGTGGACCCCGCAAAAGTAGTTGCGATGCAAGATTGGAAGGTTCCACGGAATGCAACCGAAGTCCGAAGCTTCCGCGGGCTAGTGGGCTTTTACCAAAAATTCATTAAAGACTTTGCAAAAATCTCAGACCCACTCACAAGATTGACAAAGAAGAACCTAACTTTCGCTTGAGATTTGGATTGCGATATTGCTTCCAACGTTTGAAAAGGGCTCTAACAACAGCCTCAGTTCTGGTATTGACTGATGGGAGCAAAATGTTTACCGTATACACAAACGAATGCGGTACAGGGTTGGGCGTTGTCTTGATGCAAGAAGGCAAGGTAGTTTGTTATGGGGGAAGGCAATCGAAGGTACATGAGAAGAACTACCCAACGCATGATTTGGAGCTAGTTGCCATTATTTTCGCTCTAAAGTCATGGCGTCATTACCTACTAGGAGAAAGGATCGAATTGTTTATTGACCATAAATCATTAAAGTACCTTTTCTCATAGAATGATCTTAACTTAAGACAACAAAGGTGGATGGAATTTCTAGCCTTATATGATTTTGAGATTTTCTATACCCCTGGAAAGGGCAATGTGGTAGCAAACCACTTGAGTAGAAAGAAGCTAACCTTGAGTCCTCGCTTTGTAGAAAGACAAAGCTTGGAGTACATAACAAACTTTAACTTTAGACCCTCCTCCGAAAATGTGCCTGGTTTGTTAGCATCGCTAGAGGTGCGGCTTACTCTTTTGGATTCAATAAGAACCGCGCAACGAGAAGACCCTCAACTAGTTGATGTGATGGATAAGCTAGTTAGGGGTCAGACTTCTAGTCACCTCAATAGATACTCCATCGATGATAAGAGTTGGTTGAGACGGGATGGAAGGCTATGCATCCCACAAGCAAGGGATTTACTAAAGACGGTTCTCGAAGAAGCACACCATTCTAAGCTGACCATACCCCCAGGCAGAGACAAGATGTATAAAGATATAAAAAGGGTTTTCTTTTGGAATGACATGAAGAGGTATGTAAATGAGTTCGTCGCTAAGTGTTTGATATGCTAGCAAGTCAAAGCGAAGCAGAAGAAGCCTAGTGGTTTGCTCCATCCTCTGGAGGTCCCACAGTGGAAGTGGGATAGCATTTCGATGGACTTTGTTGATGGGTTTCCTAGGTCAAGAAGGGGCAATACCAGTATTTGGGTAATAGTGGACAAGCTCACTAAAAGCGCTCACTTTATACCTGTTAAGAGTAGAAGGACTGCCTCGTCCCTAGCATCCATTTATCTTAAAGGATAGTTCGAGTCCATGGGATATCCTCTAGCATAGTGAGCGATCGAGATCCTATCTTTACGAGCGAGTTTTGGAAAAGTTTGCAAGAGACTGTAGGCACACAATTATGCTTAATCACGGCCTATCACCCCCAAACCGATGGTCAGACGAAAAGAGTAAACAGAGTATTGGAAGACCTCTTGAGATTGTGCATTCTTGACTTTGTAAGGACATGGGAGGATCATCTTCCTTTGGTGGAATTCGCTTACAACAATAGCTACCAAGCCACCATAGACATGGCGCCCTTCGAAGCTTTATATGGAAGACCATGCCGATCACCAACTTGTTGGTGGGCGTCTACAAACAAGCTCGTACTTGGGCCAGACATGATTAGAGAAACCTCAAAAAAGGTGGACTTAATAAGAAGACGGATGAAGGCTGCACAAGATAGACAGAAATCCTACGCAGACAAAAGAAGAACCGACCTTGAGTTTGAGGTTGGAGATAAGGTGTTCCTTAAAGTATCTCCTCTGAGGAATGTCATTCGCTTAGGGTCCGTAGGAAAGCTAGCACCAAGATTTGTAGGACCATTTCCTATCAGTGAAAGAATTGGAACGATGGCTTACAGAGTAGAGCTACCCGAAAGACTAGCTAGAGTTCATAATGTTTTTCATGTCTCTCAACTACGAAAGTGCTTACATGAGACTGCGGAAGTGGTAGAGCCAAGTATATTAGAGGAAGTAGAAATGGAGCAAGAAGCGATTGTGAGAAGAGTTCCAACTCGTATCTTCGGTGCAAAAGTCAAAAAGCTACTCAACTATGAAGTCAAGCTTGTTAAAATTCAATGGAGTGACGCTGAGGAAGACGCGACTTGGCAAACTGATAGGAAAATACGCGTAGCCTACCCTTTTCTTTTTTAGGGTACCTCCTTGATCTCTTTTTCCATAAGTTTATTCATGCTTATATCTATCTTTTAAGTATATCTCCTCGGTCCTATTCTTTATCCTTAGGTAGAAACCAATGGATGTAAACATGTATTTGAAACATGCTATGATTGATGGTTGCGAGTGGTTGCAAGTGGTTGCTCGTGGATACATGTACACACAAATTAGGCACTAGATCAGCTCAATCACCTTTATATTGCATATAAATATATGTGCATATTTAAATTAATAGATGTATGTTGGTTGTGTTATCATATGGATGTTGTATTTTGATGAATGGTTGTGCACACATGTAGAAGTAATATGTATCTTAGGATTCTTTTGCATACATAATGGACGCATGACACTATAATGATTTGTATTAAGGAGGTCAACTGAATCAGTGGACCGCCTGATTTTGCATCGGATAAGGAACATACACACACACTTTTTGCATATGTTCATATGGGATTAGAAATCTTGTAAGGATAGTGGATGCCTTTGTTTGATGGCTGAGTACATGGATGATTGGATGTTAGGATATGCATTCTCCTTAACTTGAAGATTGCAGGGACGAAATCCTTTAAGGAGGGGAGAATGTAACACCCTGAATTTTCTATGACTATTAAAAGAACGAATTTAATAATACTTAATTGTTAAAGTGAGAATTAAGGGAAATGGGATAGGCCATTATGTTCGTCTCGAAATTCTGCTTGGAATAGAGTCCAAGATTTCGAAAATTGGACTTCGTATGAGGAAGTTATGGCCCTCTGAAGTTTTAGTAATTTAAATAAATTAATAATAGTTCATAATTAAAGTTTATATTCAAAATTCAAACGAGGGAGCGGGTTGGGCGGGATTTCTCCAGCCTAAGGCCTGGTCGACCAGGGGGTCGACCTACCCCCCGGGGCATATCTAAAATCAGACGATTCTGACTTGTTGCTGAGTCTTTCCTGACCTGTTGCTGAGTCACTAGGGCATATGAGGCAATTCTGGATAACTCTATCTAGTCTGGACGGTTGTGATAGCTCCTATGATAATCTAATGGCTTATGTTGAATTAAACTTCTATATAAGCACGCATAGACTCAAGCCCTAAACCTAAACTAAATTAGTCTATTGGCTTCCATGCTGCTGCTAGGACAGTTCTTCTTCCTAAAGCTTAGGGATTTGCAACTCAGAATTCAAATATAGAAGACGATCGAATTATTCTCTTCTCTAACCTGTCTTTATGAGTACAATTTCTTTCACAAAATAATTAATAAATTAATTATGATGAGTTATAACTTGGATTATGAAAACATGTCTGTTGAATCATGTGATGTTATTTAACTTTGTTATCGTCTGTTGGTGAACATATGACAGTTTTGTTAACTTATGTTGGTAGATCTATTTCAAATGTCCAATTACATATGTTTAACTTGATTCATTTTATGACATCAGTTTATATGCAAGTTTGGAATGTAAATCATATGCTAGTTCGTATGTGAATCTTATGCAAGTTTGGGATGTTAAATCACAGGCTAGTTCGTATGTGAATATTAAGCAAGTTTGGGATGTTAAATCATATGCTAGTTCGTATGTGAATCTTATGCAAGTTTGGGATGTTAAATCATATGCTAATTTGTATGTGAATCTTATGCAAGTCTGTATGCGAATTATACACAGGTTTGTATGTGAATCAAGTATATACACATGCTAGTTTATATGCAAAACATGTGATAAATTCATATGCAAGTTTGTAAGAATCCATATGCAAGTTTAGATGAAAACTATATTCACATTTTAAGGTGAAAACTATATTCACATATGCAAGTTTAGGTGAAAAGCAATATTCACATATGTAAGTTTAGTTGAAACCCATATTCATATATGCAAGTTCACAACTTCATGTTTAGATCTATATTTAGACCCATGGTAGTTTATGCAAATTTATGTTCTATATGTTCATTGCCTATGCAAGTTATTGGCTATGCAAACTTATGTTATAATTTTTATTCGCAAGATAGATCTATTTTATGTGTTATGCAAGTTGTGATGTTGCTTTTCTTTTAATGAGTTGGACTATTTGCGAGTTTAACATATTTCATGTTAAACGTACGAACGACGTGGGGATAATGGGAAAATATTAATAACACATATTGTGAATTGGCATAAAATGGCTTTAAAGGCATATAATTAAATTGAGACATTAATTGGTATAATTTATATACATAAAAATATGGACATAATTTAGGTGACCATTATGGACATAGTTAATTTGGAAATTATTGACAATTTGAATAGGGATAATTAATTCATATTGGGATGAAATAATTATGTGTAATAATAAACGCCTAAGACACGAGGTTAGACTCGTTTGTGGTGTATGACTGCTCGGACCTGCCCGGCAAATCCAGCAACCACAAACGGTAGTCTAATGTGAGAGGTTGAAGGCATAAATTAAATGCGTAACGATTGTAAAGACATGAGGTTAGACTCGTTTGCGGTATAAGACTGCCCGAACCCGCCCGACAAATCCAGCAACCGTAAACTGTAGTCTAATGTGGGAGGTCTTACATGGTTACGATTATAATGAATTAAGTAACACTTAACCAAGATAAACATGTGGTGGGACATGGGGCTTGAGTGGGTGACATGGGTAACATGTGAAATACGATTAGAAACAATTAACCAAATTGAAACATGTAAGAAGACATGAATAAGAAGGGGTTAAGTGGGAAATTCTAGTGGGGACGAAGCAAAGGAGGAAAGCTTGTGTCAAGCATGGAGGACCCTTTTGAAACCAGTAACCCATTAAGTATCTTTGTGAGCTCGAGTTAGATCGAGGACAGGACACGCTTACTGGGTTTGATTGTAAGATGTCAAAAAAAGGTTAACGGTGGCAACGAAAATCCAATGGGATCATGTGCGTGCGTGAGTCCGGGCTGGTAGGTAAGGCGTTGCATCATGTAGATATAAGCCGTGCATCTTTAGTGGTATCGGCTTGCCACTTTGGGGAGTGATACACCCCACTGTGGGACCAGCACAGGTATCTATGAGTTAGGGAGCCGATCGCATTGGGGTAGTGGATACAACTAGTGGAGATAGGAGCATGCGGCACCTATGAAGACAGCTAGGGGTGCACAAAACTACCATCATGGTTATTGTGTTCAGTAGGCAGGTTCAACTTTTAGGGTGACTAGTAATGGTGCAGTATAGTAATTATCCTATAGTGATTAGGAGCGTGATTAACGCCAGAATATCCCTCTTGTTTGTTTTGTCTTACCCACTTGTTTCACAGTCGTTCCTTGTTTTACCAGTTTATGCATTATCCTAATTACTTTAATAATTATATTGTCAAAGTTATTGGACTCGCCAGACTTTATGTCTGACCCCCTTTGTTTTCGCCTCTTATGGTGGGACTAGTGCTAGTGGAGCTTGATTTGGATCTCTTTCTCTCTCTTTTGGAAGTGCTTGGATTGCTGAAAGTAAAGATCAGCTTATTTCTTTTATGGCTACTTGTGTTGGGGTTATGCTTTTTTACTTTATGTACTCAGAAAATAATTTGTCAAGATGGATATTAAGTGTACTTGGTTTTGTTGTTGGGTTTTGATGTTGATGTAACCAAACTATTTCTCCGCTACAATAAAAGTTGTTTTTTATTTTTCAAGTACCAATATATGTATCTGTCTTGTTATATTCTATTCTATACACCAATAACACTCTATGAAAGTTAATGCATTCCCCTTGAGAGTGACATTAATGGACGTGGGGTGTTACACGTGGTATCAGAGCTAAAGGTTAACAGAACAGATAAGAGATTTTGAAAAATTGTTTTTCAAAACCATTTTTATAAAGAAATACTTTCAAAAATATGTTTTGAGGAGAGTATTTTAAAGAGAAAAGTTTGTTTTAAAAACATAACCCCCAAGAGCCACATATCTTTCTTTTGATTCTCCGTTTTTAATATCTTCCTTTTTTTGGCATGTCTAGGTTACACGAGATACCCGAGGGGATACCGATACCAACCTGGTTCCGAAGGTATCTGGAGGCCAGGGCCACCGCCGCAGGCCCAGCATACATTCCTCCTCCCCCAGCTGCAGCCGCTCCTCCTCCCCTCCCCGCGTTGATACTTTTTCATAGATATGCAAAACTTTTGGGCAATGGGCGGGAAACCTTTTCATGGATCAGAGACGTTTGTTGAAGCTCGAAATTGGCTTAAGGAGATGGAAGGTTTGTTTGGTATCTTCGAGATAGAAGATGGAAGGAAGGTCCAATTAGCTGCTAGGGTAATGAAGGACGAAGCCTCGTTTTTGTGGAAGGTCACGAATGGAGAGCGTCTAGTGGAGACATGGATAGATTTCAAACATAGGTACGAGATGAAATTTCTCTCACGAGCAGAAGAGAATTTATACATGGAGAGGTTCTTGGCATTGAAGCAGGGGAATTTATCGGTAAAGGAGTACGTCAACAAGTTCAATCAGTTGGCAAGATTTGGCTTAAACTTGGTGAACACACCTGAAAAGAAGGCCCTGAGATTCGTTAAAGTCTGAACGAGTGGGTCGGCTATGACCCACATTACTATGGGGCTACCTTTGAGAAACCGGTTGACATGCGCTTATGCATGAAGAGGAGAAAGGCGCTAATGCTAAAAAGGCACCGGAAAAGAAAGGGGATCAAAAGAAGTCACAGCAGCAACCTAAGAAAGGTGGTAAGGGTAACAATAGCAAAGGAAAGAAAATGTGCTTTAATTATGGAACACCAGGCCATTTGAGCAAGGACTGTAGGAAGAAGAAGAAGACTGACTGCTTCAACTGTGGTGAGGCAGGACATCTGATTAAAGACTGCCCGAGAAGGTAAGAGCAGAGGACAGGGTCTACTTTTGGAGGGCAGGTTCAGGCTCTCATGGCACCAGGTCAAGCAAGAGGGCAGGTTCGCGCTCTCATGGCACCAGGACAGGAGAGAGGTAGAAACATTTCTGTTGAAAGTTTGGTTTTTCTTTTTGATCATCCTGGTTGTACTTTGTTTGATTCTGGCGCTTCACACTCGTTGTATCTGCTTCGTTAGTTGAAACACTGCACCTAAATACTAGTCTAGTTACGGATCCCATAGTAGTCTCAAATTCTATTGGTGGTTCGGCTCATCTTTCAATGGTTTGTCAGGATTTGAAAGTGTCTATCTCGAGCGTTGAGTTTGAATGCAACGCCTTCGTTCTTGGCTTCACGGGCTATGGGTTGATTCTAGGCTTGGATTTGATATCCAGTTATGGTACCATCCTCGATTGTGAAAGGAGAGTGGTTAGACTTATGACTCGCCTCGGTAACACTTTCGAAATCTCTTGTAATCCCATACATTCTGTTATGCTTAGCTACCTAGAATCTCTTGATGCGTCTGTCGAAAACTTGCAGTTGGTTAGAGTAGTCCGTGAATACTCAGATGTATTTGAAGAGATAAAGTGCTTACCTCCGAGGCGGGAGATAGACCTCCGCATATACATTATTGATTATGCAAAACCCGTAGCTCTACCCTTTAAACACATGGCTCCAAAGAAGAGAAAAGAGCTCAGTAAGCAAGTCAAAGAGTTGCTCAAAAAACGGTTTATAAGGCAGAGTATTTCTGAATGGGGTGCTCCAGTAGTATTCGCAACCAGAGCGGATGGATCACTTTGCCTATGCATTGATTATAGGGAGCTTAACAAGTTGACTAAGTAAAATAGGCACTCACTTCCAAGAATAGACGACTTGTTTGATCAGCTTGTAGGTGCATCGGTTTTCTCCCAACTAGATCTGGCCACCGGGTTTCATCAGCTAAGAGTGGCGGAAGACAGCATTGATAAGACCGCGTTCAGAACCCCGCATGGTTTCTTCGAATGGCTTGTCATGCCTTTCGGCTTGACAAACGCACTCGCTTACTTCGTTGACTTGATGAGCAGGGTGTTCAGAGAGTTCCTTAATAAGTTTGTGGTGGTCTTCGTAAACGGCATTTTGATTTTCTCAAAGAATGAAGAAGAGCATGCTTTGCATTTAAGGGAAGTCATGGATACTCTTCGTGCACATCAGCTGAAAGTCAAATTCTCCAAATTCCATTTCTGAAGAGAAAACGTGAGGTTTCTTAGACATGTGGTGTCCAAAGAAGGGTTAGCTGTGGATCCCGCAAAAGTAGTTGCGATGCAAGATTGGAAGGTTCCACGGAATGCAACCGAAGTCCGAAGCTTCCTCGGGCTAGCGGGCTTTTACCGAAAATTCATTAAAGACTTTGCAAAAATCTCAGCCCCACTCACAAGATTAACAAAGAAGAACCTAACTTTTGCTTGGGATTTGGATTGCGATATTGCTTTCCAATGTTTGAAAAGGGCTCTAGCAACAGCCCCAGTTCTGACATTGCCTGATGGGAGCAAAATGTTTACCGTATACACAGACGCATGCGATACAGGGTTGGGCGCTGCCTTGATGCAAGAAGGCAAGGTAGTTTGTTATGGGGGAAGGCAATTGAAGGTACATGAGAAGAACTACCCAAAGCATGATTTGGAGCTAGCTGCCATTGTTTTCGCTCTAAAGTCATGGCGTCATTACCTACTAGGAGAAAGGTTCGAATTGTTTACTGACCATAGATCATTAAAGTACCTTTTCTCACAGAAGGATCTTAACTTAAGATAACAAAGGTGGACGGAATTTCTGGCCTCATATGATTTTAAGATTTCCTATACCCCTGGCAAGGACAATGTGGTAGCAGACGCCTTGAGTAGAAAGAAGCTAACCTTGAGTCTTCCCTTTGTAGAAAGGCAAAGCTTAGAATACATAGCAAACTTTAACTTTAGACCCTCCTCTGAAATTGTGCTTAGTCTGTTAGCATCACTAGAGGTGCGGCCTACTCTTTTGGACTCAATAGGAACCGCGCAACGAGAAGACCCTCAGCTAGTTGATGTGATGGATAAGCTAGTTAGGGGTGAGACTTCTAGTCACCTCAATAGATACTCCATCGATGATAAGGGTTGGTTGAGACGGGATGGAAGGATATGCATCCCACAAGCAAGGGATTTAGTGAAGACAGTTCTCGAAGAAGCACACCATTCTAAGCTGACCATACACCCAGGCGGAGACAAGATGTACAAGGATATAAAAAAGGGGTTTCTTTTGGAATGGCATGAAGAGGGATGTAGCTGAGTTCGTCGCTAAGTGTTTGATATGTCAGGAAGTCAAAGTGGAGCAGAAGAAGCCTGGTAGTCTGCTCCATCCTCTGGAGTTTGCACAGTGGAAGTGGGATAGCATTTCGATGGACTTTTTGATGGGTTGCTTAGGTCAAGAAGGGGCAATACCAGTATTTGGTTAATAGTGGACAGGCTCACTAAAAGCGCTCACTTTATACCTGTTAAGAGTGGAAGGGCTGCCTCGTCCCTAGCATCCATTTATCTTAAAGAGATAGTTCGACTCCATGGGATACCCTCCAGCATAGTGAGTGATCGAGATCCTATCTTTACGAGCGAGTTTTGAAAAAGTTTGCAAGAGACTGTAGGCACACAATTATGCTTAAGCACGGCCTATCACCCCCAAACCGATGTCAGACGGAAAGAGTAAAAAGAGTATTGGAAGACCTTTTGAGATTGTGCATTCTTGACTTTGAAGGGATATGGGAGGATCATCTTCCTTTGGTGGAATTCGCTAACAACAATAGCTACCAAACCACCATAGGCATGGCGCCCTTCGAAGCTTTATATGGAAGACCATGTTGATCGCCAACTTGTTGGTGGGAGTCTACAGACAAGCTCGTACTTGGGTCAGACATGATTAAAGAAATCCCAGAAAAGGTGGACCTGATAAAAAGATGGATGAAGGCTGCACAAGATAGACATAAGTCCTACGCAGACAAAAGCAGAACCGACCTTCAGTTTGATTTTGGATCAAAGGTGTTCCTTAAAGTATCTCCTTTGAGGAATGTCATTCGCTTTGGGTCCATAGGAAAGCTAGCACCAAGATTAGTAGGACCATTTTCTATCACTGAAAGGATTAGGACGATGGCTTACAGAGTAGAGCTAACCGAAAGACTGGCTGGAGTTAATAATGTTTTTCATGTCTCTCAACTACGAAAGTGCTTACATAAGTCTGCGAAAGTGGTAGAGCCAAGTGTACTAGAGGAGGTAGAAGTGGAGCGAGAAGCGACTGTGAGAGGAGTTCCAACTCATATCTTGGGTACGGAAGTCAAAAAGCTACGCAACCGTGAAGTCAAGCTTGTTAAAATTCAATGGAGTGATGCTGAGGAAGACGCGACTTGGGAAACTGAAAGGAAAATACGCGCAGCCTACCCTTTTCTTTTTTAGGGTACCTCCTTGATCTCTTTTTCCATAAGTTTATTCATGCTTATATCGATCTTTTAAGTATATCTCCTCGGTCCAATTCTTTCTCCTTAGATAGAAACCAATGGATGTAAACATGTATTTGAAACATGTTATGATTGATGGTTGCTAGTGGTTGCAAGTGGTTGCTAGTGGATGCATGTACACACACATTAGGCACAAGATTGACTCAACCACCTTCATATTGCATATAAATATGTGTGCATATTTAAATTAATGGATGTATAATGGTTGTGATATCATATGGATGTAGCATTTTGATGAATGATTGTGCACACATGTAGAAGTAATATGTATCGGTAGGATTCTTTCGCATACATAATGGACACATGGCACTATCATGATTTGCATTAAGGAGGTCAACTGAATCAGTGGACCACCTGATTTTGCATTGGATAAGTAACATATACAAACTTTTTGCATAAGTTCATACGACATTAGAAATCTTGTAAGGACAATGGATGAATGTGTTTGATGGTTGAGTAGATGGATGATTCGATGTTAGGATATATACATTCTCCTTAACCTGGAGATTTGAGGGCGAAATCCTTTAAGGAGGGGAGAATATAACACCCTGAATTTTCTGTGACTATTAAAGGAACGAATTTAATAATACTTATTTGTTAAATGAGAATTAAGGAAAATGGGTTAGGTCATTACGTTCGTCTTGAAATTCTGCTTGGAATAGAGTCCAAAATTTCGTAAATCGGACTTCGTATGTGGAAGTTATGGCCCTCGGAAGTTTTAGTAATTTAAGTAAATTAATAACAGTTCAGAATTAAAGTTTAAAATTCAAAATTCAAACGAGGAAGCGGGCTGGGCGGGATTTCTCCAGTCCAAGGCCAGGTCGACCAGGGGGTCGACCTCCCCTATACAGGTCGACCAGGGGGTCGACCTGGGGGGTCGACTTACCCCCGGGGCAGATCTGAAATCAGATGATTCTGACTTGTTGCTGAGTCTTTCCTGACCTGTTGCTGAGTCACTAGGGTATAGGTGACAATTCTGGATAACTCTATCTAGTCTAAACGGTTGTGATTGCTCCTATGATAATCTAATGGCTTATGTTCAAATAAACTTCTATATAAGCATGCATACACTCAAGCCCTACAGCTAAACTAAATTAGTCTCTTGGCCTCCATGCTGCTGCTAGGATAGTTCTTTTTCCTAAAGCTTTGAGATTTGCAAGTCAGAATTCTAATACAAACGACGAACGAATTATTCTCTTCTCTAACCTATCTTTGTGAGTACAATTTCTTTCACAAAATAATTAATAAATTAATTATGATGAGTTATAACTTGGATTATGATAACATGTCTGTTGAATCATGTGATGTTATTTAACTTGTTATCGTCTATTGGTGAACATATGATAGTTTTGTTAACTTATGTTGGTAGATCTATTTCATATGTCCAATTACATATGCTTAACTTGATTGATTTTATGACATCGGTTTATATGAAAGTTTGGGATGTAAATCATATGCTAGTTCGTATGTGAATCTTATGCAAGTTTGGGATGTTAAATCATAGGCTAGTTCATATGTGAATCTTAAGAAAGTTTGGGATGTTAAATCATATGCTAGTTCGTATGTGAATCTTATGCAAGTTTGGGATGTTAAATCATATGCTAATTTGTATGTGAATCTTATGCAAGTCTGTATGCGAATTATACACAAATTTATATGTGAATCAAGTATATACATACGTTAGTTTATATGCAAAACGTGTGATAAATTCATATGCAAGTTTGTAGGAATCCATATGCAAGTTTAGGTGAAAACTATATTCACATTTTTAGGTGAAAACTATATTCACATATGCAAGTTTAGGTGAAAAACCATATTCACATATGTAAGTTTAGGTGAAACTCATATTCATATATGCAAGTTCACAACTTCATGTTTAGATCTATATTTAGATCCATGGTAGTTTATGCAAATTTATGTTATATATGTTCATTGCCTATGCAAGTTATTGGTTATGCAAACTTATGTTATAATTCTTATTCGCAAGTTAGATATATTTTATGCGTTACGCAAGTTGCGATGTTGCTTTTCTATTTATGAGTTAGACTATTTGCAAGTCTAATATATTTCATGTTAAACATACGAACGACGTGGGGATAACGGGAAATATTAGTAATACGTATTGTGAATTGGCATAAAATGGCTTTAAAGGCAAATAATTAAATTGAGACATTAATTGGTATAATTTATATGCCTAAAAAGTATGGACATAATTTAGGTGACCATTATGGACATAGTTAATTTGGAAATTATTGACAATTTGAATAGGGATAATTAATTCATATTGGGGTGAAATAATTATGTGTAATAATAAACGCCTAAGACACGAGGTTAGACTCGTTTTTAGTGTAAGAATTCCCGGACCCGCCCGACAAATTCGGCAACCTCAAACGGTAGTCTAATGTGAGAGGTCGAAGGCATAAATTAAATGTGTAGCAATTGTAAAGACACGAGGTTAGACTCGTTTGCGGTATAAGACTGCCCGGACCCACCCGACAAATCCAGCAACCGCAAACGGTAGTCTAATGTGGGAGGTCTTACAAGGTTACGGTTATAATGAATTAAGTAACACTTAACCAAGTTAAACATGTGGTGGGACATGGGTGTTGAGTGGATGACATGGGTAACATGTGAAATATGATTAGAAATACTTAACCAAATTGAAACATGTAAGAAGACATGAATAAGGAGTTAAGTGGGAAATTCTAGTGGAGACCAAGCATAGATGGAAAGCTTGTTTCAAGCATGGGGGACCTTTTTCAAACCAGTAACTCATTAAGTATCTTTGTGAGCTCGAGTTAGATCGAGGATGCGACACGCTTACTGGGTTTGATTGTAAGAGGTAAAAAATGGGTTAACGGTGGCAACACAAGTCCAACGGGATCATGTGCGTGCGTGGGCCCGGGCTGGTAGGTAAGACATTGTTGCATCGTGTAGATATAAGTCGTGCATCTTTAGTGGTATCGGGTTGCCATTTTGGGGAGTGATACACCCCACTGTGGGATTAGCACAGATATCTACGAGTTAGGAAGCCGATCGCATGGGGGTAGTGGATACAACTAGTGGAGATAGGGGCAGGCGACACCTATGAAGACAGATAGGGATACACAAAACTACCATTATGGTTACTGTGTTCAGTAGGCGGGATCAACTTATAGGGTGACTAGTAAAGGTGCAGTGTAGTAATTATCCTATAGCAATTAGGAGCGTGATTAACGCCAGAATATCCCTCTTGTTTGTTTTGTCTTGCCCACTTTCACAGTCATTCCTTGTTTTACCAATTTATGTCTTATCCTAATTACTTTAATAATTATATTGTTAAAGTTATTGGACTCGCCAGACTTTATGTCTGACCCCCTTTGTTTTCACCTCTTTTTTTCCTCCCCCTCCCCCCCCCCCCCCCTCTCCCCCCTCTCCAAAAAAAGGGTTCTCATGGTGGGATTAGTGCTAGTGGAGCTTGATTTGGATCTCTTTCTCTCTCTCTTTTGGAGGTGCTTGGATTGCTAAAAGTAAAGATCAGCTTATCTCTTTTATGACTATTTATGTTAGGGTTATGCCTTTTACTTTATGTACTCATAAAATAATTTGTCAAGATGGATATTAAGTGTACTTGGTTTTATTGTTGGGTTTTGAAGTTGTTGTCACCAAACTATTTCTCTGCTGCAATAAAAGTTGTTTTTTTATTTTTCAAGTACCAATATATGTATCTGTCTTGTTATATTATGTTCTATACACCAATAATACTCCATGAAAGTTAATGCATTCCCCTTGAGAGTGACATTAATGGACGTGGGGTGTTACAATACTTATTATAAAATCACCTATGTGAGTGCGAAGGCGCCTCTTCAAGAAGTATTGTAAGGACAAATTCTTCAAGAACTCATGAAACCAAGACGGTGTTTATGGCAAAAACAAACACAAACAAAGAACCAAGGAGTTAAAGAATGTTTATCATGTGTTATCTTTATAGACTTACATAAATGGCTTACAGTTCAAAGACAGTCTAGTCCACTGATTCGCCAGTTAGTTATAACGATAAAACACTAGGAAAAGTTTAAGCCCTTTTACCGATATGATAAATATTCCACAAAATATCAGAACATATTAGACAACCACTCATTCATGTGGGGGATTGTTAGAAATGAATAAGTGGATTTGGCAAAATTTGGCAAAATCATTAAGTCCCACATCGGAAAAACTTGCATGAATTCACTACATATACAAAAGCTTGATATGTTATATCAAAAGAAAGTAAAAGAGAGAGAGGCAATGGAATAGCATGAACAAAGCATGTACATCTTTCATATTAAATTAAAAGGGTCAAAGATTAGGGCCTTGGGGCTCTTGGGGTCTCATGATCGTATAGGGCCTCCGAACGCTGCCAGATCCACTTGCTCTGTTCAAACGACTATTTTTTTAAATAGCCGCACAGATACCAACGGAAATGACTATTGGTAAAGGGTCGCAACCTTTCCAACGGTCGTTGCCGTTGCAATTCGAATAGTAACACTCCTTCATGAATAAATACCTCTTCACAGCCTATATAAAGGGCAGCGAAAAATCAAATCAGTATCGATTTTCTGCCTTTTGCCCTTCTTCCTATAACACCCTATTCTATAAATACAACTACCTTGCGTTCGTCGTTGTTTCGCCAACCGCACTGTAGGGCATGGTTGTTCCGTTTTATCTTGGGAATCGTTTTGCATCAAAACCCTCAAGTCCTACTATGGGGCGCAAATACGATTTAAGGAAACAATCAATTTAGGATTGGACTCGGATTATTAACCTAGTATTCTCTGATCAACTGTGATGGTATATTCTCCACACTATTCTACATTTGTTGCATTCCTTTTGGAAAGTTTTCAAATTACTATTTATAGTCTGCTGTTACTGTATCAACACAGTTTTCCTATCGTTGGTATATCAATTTTCTATGAAATTGTTAAGTAGGAAAAATTCATGTGTTAAACACATGCCGTAACGCTCTTCATATAAAGAGTTAAATTACATACCATTGTTTGGTTGGCACCAATGATATAATGAGACTCTGTTGATACGTCTGATTTTAATGGTACACCAACGCAGTCATCTTCATTCGAAAATATATTGTTACCATCCAATAGAAATTTTGGTCCTTGACCGATCATGCCACTCCTTTCTATGCTAAGTGAGTCTGCATCATTTGCATTATCTTTAATTTCTTTGGAGGATAAAATGTAACTGTTTAGAGTATTCTGCATGGGATCTAGAGGACCACGGCTATCACCACGGAACTGTGACATACGCATACCTGTTTAGTTGATAACAATTCAACTTTATTACATTCATAATCTAAACAAAAGACAGCTTTAGATCAAACAGTCATGTCTCAAAGATTATCCCATGTTGCAAGGCAAACCGAACTTGTTTATGAAGGTGCTATTGTAGAAGTCAAGCTAAAATTGGTTAAATTTATGGATAAAGAGATTCAATTAAACTCTTTTTACAAGATAGTGACGGATTATCCTATCTGATGGCTTTAATGTTATAACCGTGACCCTTTAACATCAAAACAATATGCCAATCTGCACTCAATAAAATATTTTATTGTTTTCTCCTAAAACTCTACTCACCTTATAATCAATGCTCCATTACTATCATGCTTTTACTACAAACCACCACACCTAAATGCAACTTTTAAGTGATCAAACCACAGTAAATATTAAATAATGACAAGGTGCACACTATTTGACAGTTTGTAATTTCATTAAGTGCAAAATTCAATTTATAACAAATGTTTCTTTCTTCTAACCCAGAGGGGGCATGAAATGTGATAAGCTCGGAGTTGAAAGATGAATGCTACATGTAAATTTGAATTGGCAAAACTAAGAGGATGTTAAGGTTATATGTAGAATTTCATACCAATTAATCTCAGTGAGAGAGGCAACTCTGCCTTCAGTTGCTTGGAAGCAAAATTTAGAATTTCATCCTTTGAACAAATATATTTCTAAAGAGACACAAGCCTTATTTGAACCTTAAAACCTGCAGTCTTCAGTTTCAATGTAAGTGTTCTCCCATGAAACTTATTATATTTACTTGGATCTTTCTTTAGACTTGCAGAATTGCACTGCAAAGTTCTAGAAGGTGGCTTGAGTAATCTATATTGCTTAGCAAGAATGGTCCTATAAAAAGCTACTGAGTTGCTTGTCATAGATGTAAAAAAGCTTTCAATGGTATTACTATGTGCCCACAATTTTCACATGCCAAGTTTGAATTTCAACCTTTTTAATATGATGATGGTTTGATACGAATGATTGATATTCTGACCAAAATAACGCCAATTTGGAAAGGTGAAAATCAATTTCTCCAGGTCACAATGAGTTAAACTTACTGTCTACCCTATGAAGCAATGCTTTAAGTTCTTCATTCAGCTAGGACATATTATCTTGCCAGCAGCCAGGTATAGAGGAAGAGTGAGAAAGATCGACAGTCAAATTCATAGATAGATAATTCTCAAATGGCGGTTTGGGAACCTCAACATATGCTAATCTGCAATCAAATGGAGGAAGCATCGGTTCTTCTTTTATTGAAGAAACGTTCAGACCCAATGATTGCAGCGAGAGGGCTAACTGATTCTACCCATTTCCGCTAAATTTCTTCAAGCCTCATGAACCAATATAGATAACTTTTTTGCCGAATATTACATTGATGAAATTTCATACTCCTTGATCTCCCATTTGATTATACATCTGGATTTGCCTACTAAGATCACGTGCATCACAATATTGCTGCTTATAGCGTAAGTTCTGTTTGGCATTCCTTCTTGAGATTGTGCTCATAGCATAAGTTCTGACAGTCCACCAACGATGATGACCGAGGCAGTCTGAGACCACCAACGAACTTGACAGTCCTAAGATGGCCACATCAGCAGAAAAACTACCTTCTTTACAATTTAAGCAAGATTAGGCTCGCTTCTCGATGAGATACACAACCTTATCAAATTTTGTGGATACACCAGGCCAAATTGAAACATTTACATGGTCAGCTTCTGGAGCTATAATCACAGAGGCCTTTGCTTCAACTTTTCCCGCAGTCATAGCATATGTTATGGATACACCTCGTGCTGGAAGTCCCTTTACTTTTATGAGCAACATAATGTATTCATGAAGTATATTTTACAAGACTAGATTGCCTTTGATCCTAACATTTAACAAGGTTGATGTTACAAAACATGATATTGCTATAGAGTGGATGGTAGATTTTGATTCCTTTTTGACAGCTTTGGACTTTGATGCATCTTGCACGTCGAATTTAACTAGAAGCCTTGCCCTTATGCTTGAGTAATCTTGTATGTATTTAAAATTAACAATACGATACCGCTATTTATCTCGTTTTGGTGTTGTTGGGGTAGGCTTTTCATCAAATATTGTATGAATCTAGTTATTTCATGGTACCGACACTTTTAGATTTGGATTCTCTAACTATAAAAACTGGCATTATCTTATACCTGATTCTATTAAAAAAAGCAAGATTAGGCCAAGTAAAGTGTGATCTTGACCATATATTCTTTCCCTTGTGATTCTCTACTACAAAAATTAATGAAGATGCACACATGAGCGTCTAAATATAATAATTTCATGAGGAACGGTACAGGTTGTAAAAAAAGCATGGGAAAAGAAAGTACAGACTTTGTAATGGCTGAACATCGTATCTCTAAAAGAATAAGACTCATTTTCTTGTAATGAAAAGTGAAAACGTATCATATCACATTAAGGAACATGTTAGATTGTCATAACATAAACATAAATTAAATTAATTGTAGAAATCGCTACATAAACATAAATTAATTGGCTGCAAAGAATAAATTAAGCACTCATAAGGAAGAAGGATTAATTGAAGAAGCAAGCTACCAAATTTTCGGCCATGGACAAAGGGCTACTGAAATTCCTTTTCTCAAGTTGGCAGTGTTTCTAGTTTAACTGTCACATCCAAAGTGCCTGCAGCAGCAGCGGAAGATGACACCTTGAAGGCCGATGTTGGCAAAGATGAAAGTTGGGGAAAATAAAATTTCAATACAAGGGAAATTTAATTTAATTGAAGGCAGACGTTGGTAATGCGACATAGACAGAAGGGAAGATCTGAAATTAGGGATCTAGTTTCGGTTCCTTTTGTAGATGGGAAAGAGAATGAGAGTTGAGGCGGATGAGAGAGGATTTCACAGAGCGGGAAATTATTTCGCGAAGGGGGGAATGTCGCGTCAAGATTTCACACTGTGTAAGCAGGGATTGCTTTGAGCCATTGGACTAATCATCATGTACGGTTATTTATTTGTTTATTCTAATAACGTGGATCACTGACCTGAACTGTGTTTATGTAAAGCTACGCTTTGAACTGGTGTTGCACATCATAGCACTAAAATTCCAACCGTAACATTGTATTCACGTCTATTGCAACAACATATGAATATTGTTGCACGAGATCAAAGAAAGCATAGTTTTCGCCAAACTTTTCATGCAACGTACACACATTAGTGTTGAATATGCCCACTTTTGTATTATTGGCTAAACTAATTTTTTTCTTTAAAATTACACGATTAAACGGTTGGTTTTCCCACCATTATGGGAATACTAGTTTATTAAATGCGGATGACATGCAGTTGGATGAAAATGACAACGTGACAAAAACTCAAATTTCCTCCATCAAAATGCACCTCAAAGCAATCATAGTATAGACAGTGAAAATGTTATGCAAATAAATTCACAATCTCTTTCAAAAATAACTCAGTAAGTGATAGATTCTTTTACTAAATGGACATCTAATAGTGCATGTAAAATTTATAATAGCGAGAGTGGTTCAGAACCGCAATGTAATAATATAAATACAAATTCAAGTCCAGATGTGAAAAGATAGACAAAATTTTAGATGTGAAAAGATAGACAAAATGTTATATTTTTATTGATTCAGCAAAGCAATATATATACAAGTTACTAGGCAATCAATCAAGATCACTGAACGTTTAGTAACCACAAATAAGATAAGAAAGAAATACATCAATAAATCAGGTGGTCATAAACAGAAAAAAATATCAATCAAGATTCTAAACCTATGATGGCCACAAATAAGATATGAAAGAAATACATCAATCAATCAAGTGGCCACAAACAGAAAGAAATGTATCAATCAATCAAATCTATCTAAAATTCTCTGATATATTAACAAATATTTTTGTTTTAGGATACAACTAAAAGATATCAACAACCATAAATCAAGCCTATCCAATATTCTTAAATATCTTGCAAAATATATCTGTAATAAGATGTGATGTACATATCACAAGACATTAACTGGAAGCATCCTCAGATTTACAACCAGCATGCATAGGATAATAATTTGCCTCTCGCAACAGTGTTGATAAAATGCAATCTAGAAAGAAAGTATATAAATGGTCTACATCTATTCATAGAACTAATTTAGATACTTCAAAATGGATATTGTTGATAATCGCTTATTTCCGCCACGTTTATCCTTTGAATTACTCACCAGAATAGGAGAGAAAATGATTTCACCTTTCAGGCTAAGGAATCCGACTAGAATGTCATCAATAATCCTACAAGGAAAGATTTGATGAATCAGGTTAAGGGGGAAACAAGGGTAGTAAAAGAAATAAAGTGAGTAAAATAATTCCAGTAACTACAAAAACATTCCCATATCAACTAACGAATGACTTTTATTTTCTGGAAGGTGAGGGGGATGAACTCCCCTACTAGGAAGCTTGCTATTTTAGATCTTACTAGAAGATTTAAACCTACAGTGGTGACCTTATTTGAGCATAAAATGTCAAAGTTTAATATTTTTGTCCATGGTTTCTTACCTGATCGGGATTTTTATATTAATGAGAGCTCAGATGGAAGAAGTAGATTTTTTTTTCACCAAAGAACAATATAAATGTAGCTAGCTCTATCAACACCCCACCATCTTCCTTAGACACTCCATTGCTTCACATAATACTCTTCCACTCTATCATCTTCCCTTCCCACCCCAATCAATTCCAACAATGCCCTTCTTTCTAGTTTTAAAAGAATCAAATCTAACCTAATTCTTCTTCTTTACATTTTCTTTTGAATTTCTTTTATGAAGGAATTTCAAGTTTGAAAAGCAGAAGAAAAATATCAAAATCATGAGCCAGTCTTTTGATTCTTTTCCTAATCAATATAAGTTGTTAATACGTTGTACAAATTGGATTGAAGAATCTGATATTTATGGTTTGCTGAGAGCCTGAGATGGTTTTCTTCTTTGGTGTGGCTCAAATATGAACGGAAGAGTTATACTGTCAGGTTAAAAGCGGTAGCTTTGTATTTACATTTCTGGTCCAGCTTTTAAATATGATGACTACATATAAATTATGTGTAGTTATAAATTGATTCCATAAAAAATGGCCAAATAGTTTTTAGTTTTGATTTCCAATGTTTTGAAGGGAGTATGAATTCTAACTTTTATAGAGGATATTTATGTCAATAAGATGATAAATTTTTGTATGGGGGTGGGAAGAGTAAATCAAGGGGTGAGAATTAGAGCTACCCTGCAAATGTCCATTACAGAGAGATATAGTTGCAGCAAAGTAACGATAAGGAAACTAATGACACCGGTTAAAAACAAAACCCCAATAATTCTTTCCACTCAATACAAATGGCTGAAGTGTGCAAGATGATTTAAACCAAAGTAACATGTCCAGCCTTAGCCTTCAATTGAAACACAAGAAAATTCTAAATAGCCTCGGAACAGGGTTACGTACGCCTCTTATTTGAGACGAATACTCAATTATTATCTTCCATAAGTTATAAGAATTTGTGTAATGAGGAATACACTATTATGGAAGTTTATTTCAACTTTTTGTAACAGGCTAAAATTTTAACGATTTAAATTACGTGTTTAACTGAAATTTTATTTGAGAATTCAAAACTTTGTTTATTTTGAATAATAAAGATTTTTTATTTGATTTCTGAATGTAAATTAAAATATGTACGTCTAATTTGAATAGCAAAATCAAAACAGTCATTTTATTTACAACTTGTTAACCAACCTGAAATCAATTAGAAATTAAACATTGAATACTTATTCTTAAGAATATAGTATTTTTGAATAAAAATTTTCCTATAAATTTTATAAAATGTAAAATTTCGCTTGCTTGGTTTAAATCAATTTGTACGAATCGACTTACATTAGCGACAACCAGAGCGCAACAAACGTTAAAAAATAAATATGAAAAAAAGCAAGAAAAATTAATATTTGAGACATGTTTAACTAAACATAGCGTAAGAATAAATTTTGTTGAAAAATACGCAAATTTGTTCTGGTCGCTTATTTAGTTAAATTTGTATAAACCATTTTAAAAATAAATTATTATAGAACTTAGGTGTTTTCTATATAAAAATACTATACCATTGTAACAACCTGAAGTTTTGAAAAAAAATTAAATGATTAATTAATTGAAAGTTAAGTTTTCAAAAAAATTTAGAGTTAATTTATTATTGAACTACATGAAACAAATGAACTGGTTACCTATATACTAACATGAGTAGGGATAATTTAGCAATGAGAATTAAATTGTTGTTAATGCAAACCTTAATTATGCGTTAACATGATTTATATTATTATTTGAATTTAAGTCCATTCGTAAAATTTAAATAATAAACTTTTAATATTGAGAAATATGTTTGACAAAATTTTAAAATGGAACTTTTTCTGAAAAAGTCAAATTTGTCAAAATTTGAATTTAAATTGAAATTTGAAAATTTTCTTTTTTTGAAATTCAACTTCGAATTTTGTGTTGTTCAAATATTTTTTGTTTCACCAAAATCCGCTTTCTTTTACTCCAGATATAAGTTTTTCAGTGAAAATTGCACAAAATAAATGGTGTTTGTGTGATTTTTACTGTTACTCTTTTTATAAATAACTTATTTTATTCTTCCTTTAGCTTTTTGGGAAAACTTTGCCACCTCACACCTCATTAATATTGGCAACTAAATTTTAAAAAACTTAGGGTAAGTTAAGTACGTGTTTTTTTATTAGGAAACTTGGTTAATAATTCTTAAGAACTACATGCACAAACACTTGAGGTAATGATAGTCTCTTATTCTTCTTCCTCTACAAATCCATCTTCCCTAACCAAAACCCTGCATTCTCTTCGTTTTAAATTTATTGGGGTATTGATTGTGAATTTATTCGTGTCATAGTATTAGAGAATGTATTTGTACTTGTAGTTCGAGTTGTGCATCATGTTTTTCGTGTCCATTCTTTTGTCGCCTTCATTCTACGCAACGAAAAGTGAGTTTAATTATCTCACACTTGACTTACTTGTAGATGAATGTTAAATACAACACAAATGAATTATCGTAAAATGTGTCGGATTGCCAGTAGAAATCATTTTTGTTTGATATGTAAATTGTTATGAACACGTTATGACACAACCTGTATATGACATGCAAGTGTACATATGATATATGATACGTGATGCGATGATATTGATACTATGTGATGATGATTTATTTTTGCTTATTTATGTTGCTTGGCTCCCATAGATTTAGGAAAATCACTATGGGTTGAAATGAGTCTACGAAGATTATCGCTTTTTATTCGCTAGAGAACGAAGGCTAACTAGAACTGGTAGAAGTCATACGCAGATAGAAGGAGCAACAAACTAGATTTTAGTGTTGGAGATTTGATAATTGTCAAAGTTTCCCCTCTTAAGAAGACAACCTGGTTTGGAACACTGAGAGGTTGGCTACCATGTTTATTTAGCCTTTTTGGATCATGGATAGGATTGGAAGATGGATTATCGTTGGATCTTCCCGAGCGTTTATCGGGGGTACGTAATGTTTTCCATGTTTCTTGTCTTTGTAAATGTAACAATCTGGAAAATCAGAACCAATTCAAAATTTTTATTTTGGTTATTTTAATGAATTTTGAATATTTGTAATGAACTACTTTAAATAATAATGACTAAAAATTTATTTAAATCGATGTTAGAACGAATAAATTTATTTTAATTATATAACGAGCCTGAAATAACGCGGTAGTTTGAAAACTCGATTTCAAATTTCAAATGAATGTACAGGATTCCAAATAAACTGTATTTCAGTGAAACCAGAAATATTTGAATCTATCTGAAAATATATTTCCAATGATTGTGAAAAATCCAGATTTCATAACGGAAATAAAAATTTATGTCCAGTTGAAAATTCAGAATAGTTGCTATGGAATTTTATATAATATATAGCCCTGAAAAATAGCCATTTTAAAAATGACCTCCGTTTTCGACGAAACCACTTGTGTTGAATCCGGAATGTCAAATTATTGTTAAATTCCAATTTTCATATTTTTTTGAATTAATATGTGAGCGTGGTGAATTTGAACGTATTTGGTCATTTCAGTTTGAATTTAATCGACTAGAAAATGACCGTTTTTCAAAAGGTCTTCAAATTCGACGAAATTAGTTTTGTTAGGACCATATCATCAAAACATAACTAGATTTATTTATCAGGAATTTTTGGAGTCAATATGTGGCCCCGGTAAATTAAAATGTATGTTGAAATCAAGTTAGAACGTTAAATTAATTTACATTTTAATTTTGATGAAAACTGATCGTAATAGTCAAATTGGCTTACGGGACGTATCCCATTGTGTTTGGAATGAGGGTAATTAGCTAGGGGCGACAGTCGGTGGGTTCGATTTGGGTTTGGATTTAAAGAGTAACTTTTAGGGGAGAATAAATAAATAAACAAATATATATATATATATAATATACCCCCCCCCCACCATTTTTCTTACTCTAACCCTTAAAAAAACTGGCTCCCCCAAATCTTGAAAACCCATCGCCCACGATTCCATCGTCGTCGCACCTCGGGGGGAGGGCACCGCCGCCGCCTCACCTATCGCGCTCCCTCCCCTAGGCGACGCCGCACCCCTCTGCCCACCCTCCCCTTGCCTTGTCGCTCTTTTCATTCAGAAACCCCCTAAACCCTGAAAACCCACCGCCGCCACTGTGGGCCACACCCCCACCACCTCCTCAAACCCTTAGCGCCGCCCTACCCCGCCACATCCCTAACCCTCCACCAATTCTACGATAATTTCTATGTTTTTATTTATTTATTCACCTTTATTTACTTAATGTAATATATTTAAAAAGATAAAATAAAGCTGAGATTTTTATGTAAATAAAGTTATGATTTTTAATAAAATAAAAATATGATTTTTATTTATACAAGTAGTGTATAAAAATATGATTTTTATAATATAAACATCGCTATAAAAATTTGATTTGTATTATAGATATGGCGCTATAAAAAATTGACTTTTATATATACTATAGCGGTATAAAGATTTCATATATATATATATATATATATTAGCATGATAAAAATTAGATTTATATATATATATTACCACAATAAAAATTTAGTTTTTATATATAAGTTATTATTTTAAAATTTTGATTTTTAATATATAAATAGCATAATAAAAATATGATTTTTATTATCTAGATAGCGATATGAAAATATGATTTTTAAATCATATACAATGTTTTAAAAATCTCATTGTGATAAAAATGTGATCTTTTATATATATGTAGCAAAATAAAAATATGATTTTTATATACATGGCAACTATAAAAAAAATGTGATTTTTATATATATAACCATACAATAAAAATGCGATTTTTATATATATAACCATACAATAAAAAATGTGATTTTTATATACAAGGTAAGAATTTCTCACTCTATTTTTATTTTCTAGTTAAACATATATGCAAGGATGTAGACGGTGCTTAGTAGCACTCGACGCCTTTGATTGAAACCATGGATGTTTGGTTATTTGTTTGATTGGTTTATTTGTTTGACTTTGGTTTAGGAAGTGAAATGAATTGATTAGAATTGGTATATGTATAGCGCGAGCTATCATTAGGCGAGGGATAAGGCTAGACCTTGTTTTGATTCTAGTATCACGCCGTTATGCTGCTGAAATTTTCTAGAATGTTAGAACAATAAAATATCATTTTATTGTATAAATGAACTGAATAAAATATTCATGTGTTGAAATAAATATTTTTTCGTTAAAAATATAGTTTTTAACGTGTATATGAGTAAAATAATTATTCATTTACAAATCAGACGATTTCTTTATGTACACATATTTAACTGATATTGATTGGGACGATATATTTTACACATCACCCAACTGCATAAATAAATCTGTATGTGTTAATTGAAACCCCACACGGGTATTGGGATGGTATTTGACGTACAGTAATCCTAATTGTTTAGTTGTATGTCAATCAAATGGTTGACAGACTGTTGTAAGCATTAATTATTTATATTTAATGCTTACGCAGTTGTGTAATGCACCCTGGATGATGGTTGACTGTGTTTGATTATTGTTGTGTACATGTGTGTATGAAATCCATATAAATAAAATTATATGGTAATTGACTATTTCTGATTCCAATTCGGAAAGAACGAATATTTTAAATTAACGAATGTTTTAATATGACGAATAATGAATATTTTAAATTAACTAATATTTTAAAATAATATTCAGTAATGGATCAAAATATGATTTTAATGTCTGATTTGGGATGGACACAAAAATATTGAAATATATGAAGCCATGTTGATTGGATTAACGCCATTTTGATGTGAAAGATATTTGTATCGATTCTAGTCATTTTTATAATGAATATCGAGAAGGAAATGATTTCAAAATCTGATATTTTGAAAATATTATCATTTATACATTACAATGATGAGGAAAATTCAGTTTCGATTTAAAGTTGAAAATGAAGTTAGAATCATTTTAAAACTAATTTATAAAATACGTTTTAAATGGAAATCGGTGAAATATAATATATATATATATATATATATATATATATATATATATATATAATGTTCTGAATAGAACGTGCCGCACTACGGCAGTTTGAGAATTTCGACCATTGACTTCGAATGGACATTACAGGAGATCCGACCGTCGGATTCTCCTAAAACCAGAACTGTTGGGTTCGTATCGAAAAGATCTTTCCAACGAATACAAGAATTTTGAAATCAAATGGTTGGATTTGGAATTACGTCCAAATCAAATTTGGAAAAGGTCATTGTAAGTGCAGTTCGATGACCGTTTATGGAAATCGACTGAAAGGGCCTGGATAAAATTATTAAAAATATTGATAATTTGTGTAAAATCATAATAAATGATTTCGAAAGAATTTGGATGAAAAATTTCACGTTTGTAAAGATAAAAATATATATTTATCAGAATGAACTAGTTATGAACTAGAATTATAATCCAATATTTTTAGATAAATAAATTGGATTTGAAATGGTTTTAAAAATAACTAGAATTTCCAATATATGAATTGGAATGGATTTGAATCGAAATTATCTTCGGAATATTTCGATATTGGATTCCGCGGTTATATAGATATTGTGAAGGAATTTGGAAGATATATATATCGTTATTCCCAATACGATATTTGTTGATTTCATAATTTGATATCGAATATAAGCCGATATAATTTCTATTCAGAGCCTTGTATTTAATATTGAATTGGATTTTTGGTTTTTCATGAATGGTGCCTTAAATAGCATTGTTCTTAAACCCCGTGTGAAAAGAATAAATCTTTTACTTAAGATTATTAGAGTTTCCAGTTAATTAACATTTAATTGGAATAAATGGGATGTAAATTGGGTTATTATGAACTGTGTTTTTAATGACGTTTGTTCTATAACCCGGTTTACAGTGAAATGTGATTTTGAATTTATAAATCTTTTTATTAAGATTTAAATGAAATTATCCAAAGTAAAGTTAATTGAACGGAATTCGATTTGGTAATAATAGAAGTGAGCTTCTGTGGAGGAAGGCAGTTAATATATATGGAATTTAAAAGGCTTTTTCATTATTCCATTTATATTATTAGTCGGATACGGAAATTAATATCGATTATATACATTGATTTGTTTTCTGTGAAGATTCCATATTTATTGGAATGTGATTTGGGTTTATCGTGAACTGTGTTTTAAATGACATTAGTTCTTTAACCCAGTTAAAGACTGGATTACATGTCTAACATTGTATTTCGAACTGTATGTTTGATCTCTATTAAATATATATCTGTTTGGTGGCGGAGAATTTGTTCTTTTGCTTAACACCCTTCTCTAAGACGTGCGAGCTTAGAAGTTATATATCGGCAGAAATCAATAGTACGGTGTAGATTGTCGATGCGGCATGTTTGTGTTTCCAAAATTAAATAATCATTAATATTGATTTTTGGGAAGATTAAAACTAAGTGGGGTTTTAATGAATCTTTAATTAAATTGAAATGAGAATGTGATAATTTAAATTATAAAATTCAGGAAATGATCGAGAATGGAGTATCAGCAGTTTTGCTCCAAGCGATAGTTAAATCTATAATTAGATTTGAACATTAAATGGTAGTTAAATTTACCGATAACACCGTGGTGTTAGATATTGAGTATTACCAGTTTTGCTCCATGGGATGAATAAGTTAGGATTGGGAAATTAAATAAATGATTGCTTCGGTAAGGTTCGCTAATCCAGACTAGTTTGGATAAACCTTAATTTGGTTAAAATTAATATACAAAGGAAGATTAAAGAATAAATTTAAAGAATTTAACTTTGATATAATTAATGGGAACATTTCCCAAAGAATAGGAATATTTGAATAAAGGAATATTCTGGATTGGAATGAAGCGTATGTTGTGTTTTTATAGCACTTGTTTATTATATACGCGTGTTATTCAGAAAGTTCGGGTTTATAACCATTCCGAATAACCGATTCGACGATAAGTCGACGATGAAGACAGTGGTTGAAGACTGGAGGTCTTCACATCGTTTGGATGATTACTGATGTCTTGATTGGGTTGTACAGCCAAGATGAGGTAATAAGTGGTGATCGTCTAGACGTACTTGGAGATCAACCAGATATGCGAGGACCTCTCTCCTGTATTGGACATATGGGACGAGGAACAAGGTGCCACTGATATCGTTCAGACCCTGAACGAACTAGTAAATGGATGTGTATCTGACATTGGATTTTATTCTGTGTTGATTGATCTCTATTAAATACATATCTGTTTGGTGGAGGAGAATTCATTCTCTTGCTTAACACCCTTCTCTGAGACAAACGAGCTCAGATGTTATATATGATAGACATCAGTCGCATGACATTAATTGCCTGTGTGTCATGCTGAGATGCAAATGATCAAGGCTTTTGTTGAAAATAAGAGTCTTGTGGATGGCGATCAAAGCACAACCTTAAAGGGCGTAGCTTTGTGTATAGCATTAATTCACGATCCTCAAACCCCGGTATGAGTCAAAAACGGGATCAGGACCGTAGGGAGAACACGACATTTCTTTCTAGCTATGTTTGTTGTCATGGCATGGAGCCCAGACATTTATATAATTTTTACCTATGTGGTTGTTGGAATGCAAGGCACCTCGGATATATCGGTTACTACGGAGCCGATGGATAGGTCCTATAGGACAGGGAACATATGTTCAGGTATAACTAATCCGCTAAGTTTGGATCGGCCCTACCGATTCCAAGGATTGCCCGTAGGTGTGATCCTGAGGCATTTGGTAGAGTGCCCCGAACGGAGAGGAGCCATCCCTGGCCTTGACTCATGACGGAAATCCAATTTCCAATACGTGACATTTCGATTTTATTTGTAGAGCCTAGTGTGGCGACATGATATATGGTACTCATGATGTCTATGATTGATACATTTATATTTGAAGTTGTTTTATACACTATGCACTTATAATAGTATCAAATGATTTATTTCATGTTTGGCTATTATAAGATAAAACCCTATCCTCTGGCTTGCGTTGCATTGGGTGATGGGACCTGGGTCTTATAATAGCTTCATTTTTCCAAAAAGCATTGCGTTGTTTGTTTTATGCATTGGTATTCTTGAGGGTGAACCCATTCCGTGTTATATGGCATGGTCCCTTGATATACCTAACTTTAAAACCAAATTAATTACTGTTTTATTTCCCACACCACTCACATGATTGACCTGGAGTTTATTGTTTTAACCTAAACTCTAGGTGCCCCTATTTTCCACACGGGCAGCTAGTAGTTTTGGTTTTGCAGATATTATATTCGTAGGATCCTGGTTTATAGCTGGAGCTATATTCGGAACGCTCTGTATCTGTGTATTTCTTTAAGCTGTGTTATGTATTATTTTTCCGCTGCTATGTAATGTATTTTAAATCTCTGATATTTTTCTAATGTATAAATTTTTCATCATCTGTTATATTCTTGTACTATGATGTAATTGTTGTAATAAGCAATGAAATGTTCCATTGTTTGTATTTTGATTTGTCGTGTTCTCAACTCAATCCGGGCTTTCCCGTAAGGGCGAGTTTGGGTTGTGTCTTCATGGTATCAGAGCTTTGGTTTACAGAGGTCGAGAACAAGGCACATTAGAACCAAACGAAATAATTCATCAGAGATTGGATTAGCAATATCCAATAAGAATGACTCGTTAGAGATAGGATCAGTAGTATCCTAGAATGAGTTAGAAGAGTATTATTTATATAAAAAAATAATTTTGAAAATTTAAACCATTTTATATGTATTTGAATATTTATTTTATATTAAATTTGGACAATCGAGTATATAAAGATTTTGCATATACACCTGGCAAACGTATATTCGAAGTTTTGATATACTGGACAGATATAGAATCACACTCTAGTCGGCCGTAGATGGTTCTAACGATCACTATAGCATCATCAACATTTATGTTCGAGTTTCAAAAGTGGGATTTGTATATATTTCCAATTGACTGGTGTGAGAACCAAAACTAGATAGGGTCTATTGTTGTGACATGGCATCAAAAATGGATTTTTATATATATAAAAGTTATTGTTTGAAACGATAATCAACTATGCTGAATGTGTTGTTTGATTAATTAAAATTTTGAACCATTAAGCCAAATTGAATCCAATATTGAACTGACTTGAAAATTGATTGCAACTGCATGCCTATACATGTATACATATTGAACATGTCATAGCATGGAAGCTAAGAAGGGGAATAAAACTGTATGCCTGACAAATAGGTACATGTTTACTAATTTATTAGGTTTGGATGATTTTATGAGCCGACTGGCTAGCCGCTTGGCTTTTTCTTTTCCTTTTTTTGGATAATGAGGGCCCTGCGTGGCTAGTTGCGGTTTTAAATGTCTCCTCGTACAAAGGAGGTTATGGTGAAATTTTTCGAAAATTTAGGGTGTTAGCCAAATTTTTGAAGAATAAGAAATTCTTAGAAACTGAAAAGTTGAAGACCGAAAGCCAAAATGAAAGTTAGGTTGATTAGTTAAACAACTTTCAGCTCCGTTCCTTTTCGAGGACGAAAAGGTTTTAAGTGGGGGAGATTGTAACAACCCGGAAAATCAGAACCAATTTAAAAATTTTATTTTGGTTATTTTAATGAATTTTGAATATTTAAAATGAATTATTTTAAATAATGACTAAAAATTTACTTAAATCGAAGTTAGAATGAATAAATTTATTTTAATTATATAACGAGCGTGAAATGGCGCGGTAGTTTGAAAATTCGATTTCAAATTTCAAACGAATGTACAGGATTCAAAATAAATTGAATTTCAGTGAAACCAGAAATATTTAAATCTGTTTGAAAATATCTTTCCAATGAATGTGAAAAATCCAGATTGCATAACGGGAATAAAAAGTTTTGTTTAGTTGGAAATTCAGAATAGTCGCTATGGAATTTTATATAATATATAACCCTTAAAAATAGCCATTTTGCAAACGACCTCCGTTTTCGACAAAACCACTTTTGTTGAATCCGGAATGTCAAATTATTGCTAAATTCAAATTTTCATAATTTTTGGAATTAATATATGAGTGTGGTGAATTTAAATGTATTTGGTCATTTCAATTTGAATTTAATCGACTGGGAAATGGCCGTTTTTGTTAGGACTGTATCGTCAAAACATAGCTAGAATTATTGTTCAGAAATTTTGGAGTCAATATATGGCCCTGGTAATTAAAATGTATGTTGAAATCAATTTAGAATGTTAAATTAATTTATATTTTAATTTTGACGAAAACTGATCATAACAGTCAAATTGGCTTACGGGACATATCCCATTGTGTTCGGAATAGGGGTAGTTAGCTAGAGGCGACAGTCGGTGGGTTCGATTTGGAGTTCGATTTAGAAAGTAACTTTTAGGGGAGAAATATATATATATATATATATAATATACCCCCCCCCCCATTTTTCTCACTCTAACCCTTAAAAAATCCCCGCTCCTCCAAATTTTTAAAACCCGTCACCCACGATTCCACCGTCGTCGCGCCTCCGGGGGAGGGGGCACCGCCGCTGCCTCACCTGTCGTGCCCCTTCCCTAGGCGAAGCCGCACCCCTCCAATCGCATTCCCCTTGCCCCGCCGCTCTCTTCATTCAGAAACCCCCCAAACCCTGAAAACTCATCGCCACCACCACTGTAGGCCACATCTCGACCATCGCACACCCCCACCACCTCCGCAACCCCCAGCGCCGCCCTACTCCGCCACAACCCTAACCCTCCTCCGATTCTTTGATAATCTGTGGGTTTTTATTTATTTATTCACCTTTATTTACTTAATGTAATATATATAAAAAGATAAAATAATGCTGAGAATTTTATGTAAATACAGTGATGATTTGTAATAAAATAAAAATATGATTTTTATTTATATAAGTAGTGTATAAAAATATGATTTTTGTTATAGATATGGCGCTATAAAAATTTGATTTTTATATATACAATAGCGGTATAAATATTTCATATATATATATATATATTAGCATGATAAAAATTAGATTTATATATACATATATATTACCACGATAAAAAATTGATTTTTATATATATGTTATTGTTTTAAAATTTTGATTATTAATATATAGATAGCATAATAAAAATATGATTTTTATTATCTAGATAGCGATATGAAAATATGATATTTAAATCATATACATTGTTTTAAAAATCTCATTGTGATAAAAAATGTGATCTTTTATATAAATGTGGAGAAATAAAAATACGATTTTTTATATACACGGCAGCTGTAAAAATATGTGATTTATATATATATATATAACACCATACAATAAAAATGTGATTCTTATTTATAAATATCGTTGTGTAAAAATGTGATTTTTTATTTAAAAATCGTGTGAAACAGAGTGCGATGGAACTAACTGGAAGCAAAAAGGAATCCAGACCATCCAATAAAGAATGATGGAGTGGAAACCAAAGGTGAGAACTTCTCACTCTAATTTTATTTTCTAGTTAAACATATATGTTATGATGCTGGTGGTGCTTAATAACACCCGACACCTTTGATTGAAACCATGGATGTTTGGTTGTTTGTTTGATTGGTTTATTTGTTTGAATTTGGTTTGGAAAGTGAAATGAATTGATCAGAATTGGTATATGTATGGCGCGAGCCAGCATTAGGCGAGGGATAAGGCTAGACCTTGTTCCGGTTCTAGTATCACGCCGTTATGCTGCCGAAATTTTCTAAAAATGTTAGAACAATAAAAATATCATTTTTATTGTATAAATGAACTGAATAAAATACTTATGTGTTGAAATAAATATTTTTCATTAAAAATATAGTTTTTAACGTGTATATGAATAAAATAAATATTCATTTACAAATAAGACGATTTTTTTATGCACACACATTTAACTGATATTGATTGGGACGATATATTTTACATATCACCCAACTGCACAAATAAAATCTGTGTGTGTTGATTGAAACCCCACATGGGTATTGGGATGATATTTGACGTACACTAATCCTAATTGTTTAGTTGTATGTCAACCGATTGGATGATAGACTGTTGTAAGCGTTAATTATTTATATTTAATGCTTACGCAGTTGTGTAATGTATTCTGAATGATGGTTGATTTTGTTTGATTATTGTTGTGTACATGCGTGTATGAAATCCATATAAATAAAATTATATGGTAACTAACTATGTTTGATTCCAATTTGGAAAGAACAAATATTTTAAATTAACAAATATTTTAAAATGATAAATAATGAATATTTTAAAATAACTAATATTCAATAATGGATCAAAATATGATTTTGATGTCCGATTTGGGATGCACACGAAAATACTGAAATATATGAAGCCGTGTTGATTAGATTAACGCCATTTTGACGTGAACGATATTTATATCGATTCTATTCATTTTTATAATGAATATTGAAAAGGAAATGATTTAAAAATATGATATTTTGAAAATATTATCATTTATATATTATAAAGATAAGGAAAATTCAATTTTGATTGAAAATTGAAAATGAAATTAGAATCGTTTTAAAACGAATTTATAAAATATGTTTTAAATGGAAATCGGTGAAATATAATAAAAAAATAATGGCCTGAATAGAATGCGTTGCGCCGCGGCAGTTTGGGAATTTCGACCATTGACTTCGAATGGACATTAGATTCTCCTAAAACCGAAACCAATGGGTTCGTCTCGGAAAGATCTTTCTAATGAGTATAAGAAATTTGAAATCTAATGGTTGGATTTGGAATTACTTCGAAATCAAATTTGGAAAAGGTCGCTGTAAGTGCAATTCGATGACCGTTTATGGAAATCAACTGAAAGGGCCTTGATAAAATTATTAAAAATGTTGATAATTTGTGTAAAATCATAATAAATGATTTGGAAAGAATTTGGATGAAAAAATCCATGTTTGTAAAGATAAAAATATATTTTTATCAGAATGAACTAGTTATGAACTAGAATTTTAATTCAATATTTTTAAATAAATAAATTGGATTTGAAATGGTTTTAAAAATAACCAGAATTTCCAATATATGAATTGGAATGGATTTGAATCGAGATTATCTTCGGAATATTTCGATATTGGATTCCGTGATTATATGGATATTGTGGAGGAATTTGGAAGATATATTTATCGTTATTCCCAATACGATATTAATTGATTTCAGAATTTGATATTGACTATAAGCCGATATAATTTCTATTCAGAACCTTGTATTTAATATTGAATTGGATTTTGGGTTTGTCATGAATGATGTCTTAAATAACACTGTTCTTAAGCCCCATGTGAAAAGAACAAATCTTTTAATTAAGATTATTAGAGTTTCCAGTTAATTAAGAATAAAATGGGATGTGAATTGGGTTTATTGTGAACTGTGTTTTTTAACGAATTCGTTCTTAAACCCGATTTACAGTGAAATGTGATTTGGAATTTATAAATCTTTTTATTAAGATTTAAATGAAAGTTTCCAAAGTAAAGTTTTCCAATTCAACATATTAAATTGGAATTGAATGGAATTCGATTTGGTAATAATCGAAGTGAGCTTCTATGGAGGAAGATAGTTAATATATATATGGAATTTAAAAGTCTTTGTCGTTATTCCATTTATATTATTAGTCGGATACCGAAATTGATATCGATTATATACATTGATCTATTTTCCGTGAAGATTCCATAATTAATGGAACGTGATTTTGGTTTATCATGAACTATGTTTTAAATGACATTAGTTCTTTAACCTAGATAAAGACAGGATTACATGTCTAACATTGTATTACAAACTGTATGGTTGATCTCTATTAAATATATATCTGTTTGGTGGTGGAGAATTTATTCTCTTACTTAACACCCTTCTCTAAGATGTACGAGCTTAGAGGTTATATATCGACAGAAATCAATAGTACGGTGTAGATTGTCAATGCGGCGTGTTTGTCTTAAATAACACTGTTTGTGTTTGTGTTTGTGTTTGGTGATAATTTAAATTACCAAATTTAGGAAATGATCGAGAGTGGAGTATCACCAGTTTTGCTCCAAGTGATAGTTAAATCTTTAATTAGATTTGAACGTGAAATGGTAATTAAATTTACCAATAACACCGTGGTGTTAGATATGGAGTATTACCAGTTTTTCTCCATGGGATGAATAGGTTGGGATTGGGAAATTAAACAAATGATTACTTCGGTAAGGTTCGCTAATCCCGACTAGTTTGGATAAACCTTAATTTGGTTAGAATTAATATCCAAAGGAAGATTAAAGAATAAATTTAAAGAATTTATCTTTGATAAAATTAATGGGAACCTTTCCCAAAGAATAAGAATATTTGAATGAAGGAATATTCTGGATTGGAATAAGGCGTACGTTGTGTTTTTGTTGTACTTGTTTATTAAATACGCGAGTTATTCGGAAAGGTCGGGTTTATGCCCATTCTGAATATCTGATTTGACGATAAGTCGACAATGAAGACGGTAGTTGAAGACCCGAGGTCTTCACATCGCTCGGATGTTTACTGACGACTTAATTGGGCTGTACACCCAAGATGAGGTAATAAGTGGTGATCGTCCAGACGTACTTGGAGATCGATCGGATATGGGAGGACCTCTCTGATTGACGTGAAAATGTGTTTGTTTTATGCTCCTATATTTTATCTTTTGTATATAAATAAAATATTACTTGGATATTACTTTGTCACTTTTACGAATATGCCAACTAAGCTACATGTAGTCTGAAAATAGAAAATAAAGACCAAAATGATGTGTTTATACATATGAAGACTTGCAGATGAAGATCTCACATCAACTTCCTTTTTGGACAAAAGAATAATTGGTAGAAGAGCCATGCACATCACAAAGCAATGAAGAATTGTCAAGGAAGTAAGAGGAAAAGAGGAAAGGCCCAAATTTACTAGATTTAACTAAGGCCCATTTGTGATTCTCATTGTAAACTCTTTTGTGATTTCATTAAGGCCCATTTGAGATTGTATTAGAGTTAGAGTTAGGGTTAGCCATTTATCCTATAAATACCCATGTATTCTCATTGTAAACATCATTCACGAATTGAGAGTTTTCTCTTACTTTTTCTCTTTTATGCAAATTTTTTTTTTCTTAGCAATTAATGTTGTCTACACAATTAGATTTGGTAGAGCACTATTTGTATTTTTCAATTATTTTCATTAGTTATTGACCGTCAGATTAGATTCAACGTAATCCTAATTTATTTTTTTGTTATTTATTTATTTTCTACAATTTTAATTTCTGTCCTTTTTATTGCTTTCCTAGGTCATATTGGATTGAATATAAATTTGATTAGATTCAGATCTGATTCAATTCAATAATATTTTTATTGTTTTTCAACCCAACTCCAAGTTTTATCTAACTCGCCCAAGAAATTATGTAAATAATTTAATTTAATTTACCTTCCTGTGATTCGACCTGCATATTACACGATCTGTGCGCTTGTAATATTATTTTAAAATTCACACTTTTCTAGTTCCTAGAAAGCGTCGATCGAGTTTTTTGCACCGTTGCCGGGAAGGTAACATTTAAATTTTATTATTTATTTAATATTAGTTTCATGTTAGTTTTTTATTTTTATTTTTATTTTTTATCTTTCCTGGTTTTTGCTTGTTTCATTAAAAAAAAATCTTTCCACTTTTTCTTTTGATTTCTTTTCCTTTTCTTTTGTTTCTTTCCTTTTCACAATTCTTTCTCTTTACAACAATTCTTAAAAAAATTCTATTGTCCTTCTATTCCTTTCCTTTTTTCCAATATTATTTACTTTTTCCAAAAAAAGAAATTATTTTGCATGCTTGTTTTCCTTCTTTCTTAATTCTCCAATCAATTTCCTTTTTGCAATTTTTTTTCCTCTTCCTCTCTACCAAATCTGATTACCCTTTCAATTAACTCACGGATTCCTCGTTACAATAAAAAAAAGCATCATCAACGTTCTCTGTCACCACCTTCCCGGCCACCGTCAAACAGAAAATTCACCTTTCGAACCACGTTCATCTGACAACAAATCTTCCACAACCCAACCATCTCTTCATCCTCTTCACCATTGCCAAACCCCTTTGCGTCATCTCACAGACCAAATTCGCACCCCCTCCACTGCCAAATTCCAATCTCCAATTATCACGCATAGCCAAATCTCCCTCACATCACCACAACTACTTCGTATAATCAAAATTCCCCACTGATCATCTCAACTCCACAGCCATAACTTCAACCTCGAATCAATCACATACCTGCCATTGAACTTCCACGCTATCATCTTCTTCTCTCCCATGTCTTCTACCACAAATCCCAATCCTCCTACTAACCAGTTCGACCGATTCACCACATATCGCAAGCCCTATTCGAACCCCGAAAAATCACCACAGAAGTCTCCACATTCCTCTTTCCCCCAATCACAAGACTAAATTCATAGAAACACAAAACCCGATTTCAGCCTCACCGCGATTTGAATACCCAATCTTCTCCAACCAATCAACGGTTCACGCGGTCCCTCTCACCACATCCATCAGTCCTTAACAAACCATTCTCCAAACACTCTGCTCCAACCCCTGACAGAACTCATTCACCATGCAAACTTCTCTCACACAACTCCTGCATCACAAAAACATCCACATCCTACCGTGTAACAGCACCCAAAAACCCCTCACACCTGCATTTCTCCCAAACCGCAAATCAATCTGGCCGCAACCCTAAAACCCCTTCACCAAATCTGATTTGAAAGCTTTGCCACCAACCAATTACTCCAAATCCCGCGGTTTCCAAATAAAAAAAATCACAATTTCGAAATCCTGAAATCCAAAACCTACTATGACAAAACCACATAACAAATCGCACACCCAATTTCGACATCAGACCAAATCCCAAGCCGAATCTATACCTAGAATCGCGATCGACCAAGCACACAGCTTTCGATCATTTCAAATTTATGGAGTGCTTATAACGAGGACGTGATTTTTGTTATATTTAATGATTCCTTTTTTACTTTGAAGCATTCTTTTTGTTCAGAGAAATAGATTGGGAAGCAGAGAGTTGGCCAAGTATTGATCACATTTTGCTGTTTGGGAATTCTGATCGTGCTTATACTTGTTACGAAGTACGATGCTTGGTTCTCTATTGTGATCAGTCTTAATTATTAAACTATTTCCAGAAATGAAGTTGAGCAAGATTTCATGATTTGTTTCTCAAGCTTGAAAATTTCATGTTTTGACTGACTTTATTTGAGTGCGTGACCCTGGCGAACACAAGGCTCGAGTTTAGTGCAGCTCCAACTTTTAAATTAGGGTTGATCTGGTTTTTTTTTAAACTGAGCTAGTCCTTTAAAAAAAACTTAGTTCGTTTGATTTTTTTTAAAGCTTAATTTAGTTCCATTTTAAAGTTAGTTTTAGTTTTTCATTTATTTTATTTAGTCTAATCAGTTTTTAGTTTAGTTTTTGTTTTAGCTTTGTTTCAGTTTTTATTTTTTTTCTTTGTTTGTTTATTTCTTCTCTTCTGTAAATAAAAAAACCCCTCAAAACAAATCAAAGGTCAAACGAAGAAACAGATTCAAGCAAGCGACAAAAGATATAGAGGTCAACCGATTTACAAACGGTGGGATTTGAATAACTAGCACCGTTCATTTTCTTTGGAAGGACTGTTATACCCCCTGTAATATTTTCTGAACTCTACAAATGCTCTGCTATAAGGTAACAAAAATATAGAAATTTCTTGTAAAAATCTTCTATAGGGGCAGCTGCTTGCTTGTACAAATTTTTCTTTCTACAATTCATTATTTTGTGATTGTTCTGTGATTGAAATTTCTATATCTGTTTGTTAGAAATTAATTTCCATAACCTGAATCTTCACTCTCGTCACTTTTCAATTATAAAGCTTGATTTGATTTGCAAAATAATATAATTGAAAAGTGGCGCTTTGTGAAATTGACTGTCTCGTATAATTGGATTGCGGATATAAAGTAGTTCAATGTATTGAACTATTAGCAAAAGAGGTTGCATACTACCCGTAAAACATTGGTCGTATCCTTTAGTATTTATACCATATGTGAACGGCCATAAGATTGTGACGACCCCAAACCCCCGTTCCACGGTGGCAAGGGTAATCTTTGGAATATAACACAAAAACAGATAACAGCAGAACATAAATATATAAATACACCAAATAATGTACAACAGAACACATTGGATAAACATAATCATTAGAGTTACACAGTATACAGGATCATACTTAGTACATTACATAAAATCTCTACAGCGGAATCAAAACATAATATGTACAGCAGGAGCTGAATAGCATAAAAAGAAAGAAGTGATAGAATCCATCTTCAGCTCCATAGCTATCCAGAAATATCATGCTAAAAACTGAATACAAGGCTGCCTGTGTAGAAAATAGGGCACCCGAGGTTGCAAGTGAAACAAACTACGAGTCAGTCATGGGACTGGTATGAGAAATCTACTTAACTTATCTTACAATAAGGCCAATCACAGGGCTATGCCGCAAACGCGGAACGAGTTTACTCCATTGGATTGTCAGTGCTCAAAACAAGTCAATCATTTAAACATCGCAATGATTTTTATAAAAATGAAGCCATTATAAGACTCAGGTCCCATCACCAATGCAACACAAGCCGGAGGATAGAGTTTTACCTTATAATGGCCAAAATATGCTTATGCGTATAAAACAAAAGCATTTGATATTATTAGTAGTGTTCATATGTTTCAAAAACAATTTCAGTCATAAGCATCAATCATAGACTGCATGGGTACCATATATCATGTCGCCATATATAGGTTTACAATCAAAACCTCATGATGTCCTATGAGGCGCCTCGCTATCCATCATCCACATAAGTAAAATGCCCGGGTGTGTAAAACCCAAAACACCACTCCTAGCTAGATGGAAACGCATGTCCTTCCTGATGTCCTCTCCCATTTCTGGCTCATACCGGGGTGTGAGGCCCGCGAATCAACGCCAAACAAAAAGCTAGCTATTTAAAGCCCTGCGTTGATCATCAACCACAAGGCTCTGCTTTTCAACAAAAAGCCTTGATCACTGCATCTCAGCATGTCACGCAGGCAATTCACGCCATGCAACTGACGTATATCACTCACACAGAATGAAATCCAATTTTGGACACACAGTCCATTTACAAGTCCGTTCTGGGTCTAAACGAAACCGGTGGCACCTTATTCCTCTCCCGTATGTCCAAACAGGAGAGAGGCCCTCGCACATCCAAACGATCAACAAGTACGTCCGGACAACCACCACTATAACCCCTTCAGGGCAGCAACTCCCATCAATGGCATCAATAGCCATCCATTCAATGTGAAGATCATCAGTCTTCCACCGTCTTCATATCTTTGACTTCTAATCATCGACAAATTATTTGGAATGAAATTTAACTCGGCCTTTTCAAATAATTTACATATAATTAGAATTCAAATCAATTCATTTCCATAGTTAAATTATTTGACATCCATAATTCATTTCACTAATGTAATTTTCACGTCAAACACATTCAACAATCAAATATACAATAAATTGAGTAAATTCGGTTTATTTCCATTCCATATCGTTCATAATATTTTATAACCATTTATCGCTATTTTTATTTACTTAAAAATAGCCAATTTATTCAAACGACGCTTCAGGCCATAACGCGGCCATGGCGCTGCTTTTCTTCAAATTTGATTTACACATATCTGAAAATCTAACCGTTGGATCTTTACAAATTTTACGTCATTGGAAAGATGTTTTCAAAACGGATCCAACGGTTTTAGTTTTGGGAAAAATCTAACGGTCAGATCTCTCGGTACAATCGTTTAAATTTACGATTTCAAAATACGAACTGCAACATCGTTATTCGTTTTATTTTGATTATATATATAAATATAATCCATTCTGGCATTGTTTTTATTTAGATTTGAATTAAACATTTCACACAATCTAACCGTTGGATCTTTACAAATTCGGTATCTTGGAAAGATATTTTCAAAGCGGACCCAACAGATTTGGCTTCGGGAAAATCCGACGGTCGGATCTCCTGCAATAATCGATTAAAATCACGATTTCAAAATACGAACTACAGCGTCATTATTCGTTTTATTTTAATTATATATATATATATATATATGAATAAAATCTGTTCTTCGATTTCCAAACCATTTTCATTTCACATATTTGATAAAAATGATATTTTTACCCAACAAATATTCACTTCAACACATGACTATTTTAAACACTTCATATATATAATAAAAATGTGATTTTTATTATTAAAACAATTTATTTCAAAAGATGAATATTTTTAGCGATTCATATATAAAATAAAAATGTGATTTTTATTGTTAAAACAATTTATTTCAAACATGAATATTTTATATACTTCATATACGTAATAAAAATGTAATTTTTATCTTTCAAACAAATTATTCGTCATATGAATATTTTTCCAGCACATGAATATATTTCAACACAAGAATATTTCAGAAAATGTTGGCAACATAACGGCAGAGGGTTTAAAACTGGCACCGTCCTGAGTATGGCTCATCGCACTACCTTACGCCTCGTAGTGTTCCCTAAGGGGCTTATCCTTATAATCAAAATATTTCGATCATTTTCATATCACAATGGATTTTTCCACAAACAATTCCTATTTTGTTTCAACCACAAACACTCATTATCAACCATTCGCATTTATCAACCAAATTTCACGTCAACCAAAATCCAAACAATCACAACCAATATATATCGTCCATGGTTTGTGGACGAGGGGAGTGTATGTATATATGTATATATATAGGTAAATAAATATATTTTAATTTCATTTCAACTCCATTCAATGCACATATAATTTTTACAACGCATATATAACTTATACATTGCACATATAATTTATACAATGCTTATACATGAGGTGTACAATGCTTATATAACTTATACATCGATTATATAATTTATACATCGCCATTCCATATCGTTTATAATTTAGAAATCTCACCTTGCTTTTCGCGTTGCCAAAAATTATAGCAAGCTCCAAAAATTCTCCAGTCTCTTCTAGAATGTAGAAGACGTCGCCACGAGTCCAATGTATCCTATTTCATCGAATTTCGTTACCGTATGAAAAAGATATGATTTTTATTATAAAATCATAAATCATGACGATTTTAAAGTGTTGAAACCCCTTTAAAAATTCAAAGCCATTACCTTCAGAAAATCATCAAAACTAGGTTTGCAAATAAATTTCAATCCATGTAGCTAGGGGTCGATAGGGTTATACATTGTCGAAGAGGGAGAAGAGGCACAGGCGGCACTGGAGGTGGCGCTCCGCTCGATGCACGGAGGAAGGGGCGGCGGCGGTCGAAAGTTGTGGATTTTGGGGCATCGGATCTCAACGAATACTCCACGAGAGGAGGCGTAGTAGGTATGGATTTGGAGAGGAGGAGGAGATCTACGTTTTTCCCAAATGGAGCAAGGGCTAACGAGGAGCGGTTTGGCCAGAATCTAATCGGGAAGGGGAGAGCACGTTTTCGCCTTCGATCTGGAGTAGACGGGGTTTTTTTCGAATTTTCTTATAAAATTAAATTATGAATTGAATTTTTCTATTGGTCCATATATATTTAATTTTCTAAAATAGTGTTTTCATATCCGGACTCTAAATCAAACCTAACGAGTGTCGCCCGCAGCTAAATACCCCCATCCCGGACACAATGGAATATGTTTCGTAGGCCCATTCGACTGTTTCAGTCAGTTATTCCTCAAATTAAAATATAAAACATTCAAATATGGATTTGAACGTACATTTCCATTTGCCGCGGCCACATACTGATCCTAAAAATTCCAGAAAAATAAATCTAGCTATGTTTTGATGATACGGTCCAAACAAAACTGATTTCGTCGAATTTGGAGACCGTTTGAAAAATGGCCATTTTCTGGTCGATCCAAATTGACTGAAATTAACCAAACCCATTTTCCTTTTCCACGCTCACACATTAACTCCAAAAACTACGGAATTTGAAATCTAGCAATAAGCTGATATTCCAGATCCAACAAAAGTGGTTTCGTTGAAAACGGAGGTCGTTTGCAAAATGCCTATTTTCAAGGCCTATATAACTCTATAGCGACCTTTTTGAAAATTCATTTGGTCATAACTTTTGATTTCCACAATGAAATCATGATTTTTCATATTCGTTAGAAAAATATTCATAAACTGATTTAAATATTTTTCATGTCACTAAAATCCGTTTTATTTTGCATCATGTACAGTCAGTCAAAGTTCAAATTCAAATTTTCAAACTACCGCGCCATTTCAGGCCTTGTTTTATAATTAAAATAAATATATTCGCTATAATTTCGATCCAAACAAATTTTTGGTCGTTATTATTTAAAATAATTTATTTTAAATATTGAAAATCCACTAAAATGGCCAAATTAAAATTTTTAAATTAGTTCTGATTTTCCGGGTTGTTACAATCTCCCCCACTTAAAATCTTTTCGTCCCCAAAAAGGAACGAAGCTGAAAGTTGTTTAACTAACCAACTCAACTTTCATTTTGGCTTTCATTCTACAACTTTTCAATTTCTAAGAATTTTCTAATTCTTCAAAAATTTGGCTAACACCCTAAATTTTAGAAAAATTTCGCCATAACCTCCTTTGTACGGGGAGGGGTTTGGAAATTTATTGGGCCATATAAGTTACCCAATAAATCCTAGAAAGCATACACATATTTATAGTGATATATTCCAGTGTCCACAGGGGAGTGTGTATAGATCATAACTCCAGAGAATAAATTTTCGTCACCCTATGAATGGTTTTTGTACCTTAATGACCAGAGAGACGTGTTTATTGGCATCTCCAGACCCTTGTGAGGTTTTTATTAATCTGGCAATTTACGTTACATTTTATATAGTCCATATCAGTGTTCGGTTCAACCTGTAATCTAGTCATCGCCATACAAGCCTCTCGCTTGTACGGTAAGTCTTCAACCTTGTCACATAATCTCCAAATGCTTATGTGGTATATGATAAGGTACGCTATCTTCAAGAAGTATGCCATGTAGTGTAGTTCAAAATTAATTGTTACTATCCTATGGCGAAGTTTATTATTTCATATAGAATAACCAGCACTCCGCATCCAGGAGTTGATATAATAATAAAACTGCGCATCCAACTCGTTAAGTTTTACCTATTTGTCGGGAACGCAAATAAATTCTTTGCTCAACAACGAATCCATTTACCTATTCAAACATGTATAATGTACATGCATATATTCTAATCAATTTTTAAATCAGTTCAATATTTGATTCACTTGCATAAATTTACCATTCATTCTCTTATTGGTTTTATTATTCCAGTGTCATCCATTTAAACTAACAATTACACAACACAAACAACAGTCAATTTGTTGATTAACTTTTCATTCATATACTATTTTAAAATCACTCAGACTAGATAATTAAAATTTTTACTGTAATGACCTGGGGAATTTGCGATCATGGATATCGGCATATAACACTATGTCGACTTTTCAAGAATCGAAAACACTGGATAGTCCATGAAAGAAATTAGAGGGTGAGAATAGATAAGATAGAAACTTAGAATAGAAGAAGAAGAAGAACATACAACATCAGAGTAAACACGAATCTCACAGCGGAATGAACAATATATAATAGAAACATAACTTTGAAATAAAATCAGTATATGTATACTGTAACATTATCAGAGTATAACGCTTACAATACAGCAGAAATAACTATAGCTATATAATCCGGAAGCCTCCTGCTCCAAGCTCTCCAAGTATATCTGAAAAATCCTGACTACTTGACTGCCCATACAAAATTGGGCACCCAAGAGTTTAGGGAAAACAAAACAAAATAAACTCTAGGTCAGTCATGGGATTGGAGTAAGTAAAACAGTTTTAAACAGTTTGAGCAATTAAACGGTATCTTAAAAGACCACACCGTATAACGGAATGGGTTTTTCCCTTATGAGAATCCAAAACATTTGATTTAACTTTCAAAATCCTTTTGAAAGAAACGATAAACTTTATATCAAAACTCTTTTGATATTATAATAATGTTTATCAACCACAACAATAATTATCATCTAGTAGAACCCTTTCATCTCACGTTCTACATATATAGTATACAATCAAAACCACGAGCACGTATTGGGTAATGGATTTCCAACTATGACAAGGTATGGAACCACCTTCCGATAGTGTACCTCTAGAGAGGAATACACTGGGTTCAACAAGAACATCTTGTAACCCGACCACACATGACCGACCACTCATTTCGCTTGAGTGTATCGAATGTATATCACCAACGGTTGGGATCAGCAACCGTTCCCCGAATGGGAAAGCATCGATAATAGATTATAGAATGAAATGAATATCTCTAGATAGGTGATAATACACCCTACTTGGCAGCCAACCACTTAGCCATGTTGCCTGCCCGATTTTTGTCATTTCTCAGTTGTGAGGCTAGAGGCCACGCTTATCTTTGATAGATCACACATCTATTCACTTTGAATGTCACATCATCATACCCGCCAAATCACAAATTGATTTCCCCAAAAATACCATGGGTATACAGCTAAGAGAAACGAATTCCTCCTCCACCAAACGTAAACACGTTTAAAGAGATCAACTTACGCGATGTATTAAATATACTCTGTCAGACATTCTTCCATACAGGTCGTCCTGGGACTAGACAAACTGAAGGCACTATTCTGTAAATAGGACAGCCCTTGCATAACTCCATCTTCAATTATCTTCATCATATTTGATTGCAATGCTAACGCCCATACGGAGTGGTTTTCAAATAATGCATCTGATTCCGGTCCCTCCGTATTGACAACGGAAAAATGGTCAAAAACTTTGATAGTCGGTGAGTTAACTATCAAAGAAAAACACGTGTGCAAACAATGATATTATTTCTAAATGGAAATTCTATCGATCAAACATCATTTAACATTTATCTCTTTAGTTCATTACTTTATCTCCTGTTTCCATATATTCAACATTTCTTATTTTATAAATTTAGAAAATATACGTTATAAATCATTGGAAAACATTTCCATCTCTTTTTCACGTACCACTGTCATTCCAGTATTCTTTATCATCTGTAACAACCCGTAAAATGCGAGCCAGTTTGAAAATTTTATTTTGGCAATTTTAGCGAATTTAGATTATTTAAAATGAAATATTTTAAATAATATCGACGAGAAATTTATTTTGAATTGAAATTCGACGTATATATTATACGCGTCGTCGTTAGAATATAAATATTTATATATAATTATAAATAGAATTGAAAATGGCGCGGTAGTTCGATAATTCGATTTCAAACTTCAATTGAATATACCGGGTGCAAAACAATCCGGATTTTAGTGAAACCAAAAATCATAGGATCTAATTGATGATATCTTTCCAACGAATCCGACGAATCGAAATTTCGTAGCGGGAATCAATAGATATGTCCAGTTGAAAATTCTGAATAGTCGCTATGGAATTCAGACCCTTAAAAATGGACATTTTGCAAATGACCTCGGATTTCGACGAAACCCGTTTTGTTGGGTCCGTGATGTTAAGTTATTGCTAGATTCCAAATTTCATAATTTTTCGAATCAATATGTGAGCGTGGCAAAGGAAAACGCGTTTGACCAGTTTCAGTTGATTTTAATCGACTGGAAAATGGCCATTTTTCAGACGGTCTCAGAATTCGACGAAACTAGTTTTGTTAGGACCGTATCGTCAATACGAAGCTAGAAAATATTTTTCTGCCATTTTTAGAATTCGTATGTGGCCCCGGTAATTTGAAATGTACATTTAAAATTCAATATAGAGATTTAAAGGTAAATTCAACAGAAACTGATTGTAACTATCGAATCAGCTTGCGATACATATCCCATTGTGTTCGGAATGGGGGTAAAACGCTATGGACGACAGGCGGTGGACCTCGTCTAGAGGTCGTATGGAAAAAGTCAACCCTTTTGCAAAAATTTAATAATTAAATAATAAAAAAAAAATATCTCTTCCTACTTTATATTTCTGGCCCCCCCCCCGTTTCTATTTCAGTTCAGAGATAAAGAAAAAAAAAAAAAAAAAAAAAAAAACCCGAAGGAGCTCGACGGAATCGAGCGCCGCCCGCCCGCCGCCGTCGTGGTGGCGCGGCCCCCGTTTGCCTCTCCCCCCACTCGATCTCCCCCTCCACTTCCCTCCGCCTGCTTCTCCTCCGCGACCCTCCCCTTTTCCTCCATCGCGAGCCACAGAACCCCGCGCCCCTCTCCTCGTCGAACCACAGTGCCGCTGCCACCTGATTGCCGACGCCCCCCCCCGGAAGCGAACTCCGCCTCCTCTCAGATGATCAGCGGAGAGCCCCCCCCCTCACTGACAAACGGAGAAGCCCCCTGTAAGTTTTTCTGGGATTTATTTATTTTTATAAACTGATTTTTAAAAACTAAAAGAACTGATTTTTAAAAACTAAAAGATTTGATTTTTAAAAAACTAAAAGATTTGATTTTTAAAAACTAAAAGAACTGATTTTTAAAAACTAAAAGATTTGATTTTTAAAAACTAAAAGAACTGATTTTTAAAAAACTAAAAGAACTGATTTTTAAAAACTAAAAGATTTGATTTTTAAAAACTAAAAGAACTGATTTTTAAAAACTAAAAGATTTGATTTTTAAAAACTAAAAGAACTGATTTTTAAAAACTAAAGGATTTGATTTTTAAAAAAACTAAAGGATTTGATTTTTAAAAACTAAAAGATTTGATTTTTAAAAACTAAAAGATTTGATTTTTAAAAACTAAAAGAACTGATTTTTAAAAACTAAAAGAACTGATTTTTAAAAACTAAAAGATTTGATTTTTAAAAACTAAAAGAACTGATTTTTAAAAACTAAAAGAACTGATTTTTAAAAAACTAAAAGATTTGATTTTTTTTAAAACCTAAAAGATTTGATTTTTTTTAAAACCTAAAAGATTTGATTTTTTTTAAAACCTAAAAGATTTGATTTTTTTTTAAAATGATTAGAGAATAAAGATAGGATTTTTATCTAAGAAAAAGTTCATATTTTTGTTTAGAAAAGGTTCATATGTTTGTTTAGGAAAAGATCGTATTTTGTTTAGAAAAAGATCGTAGTTTTGATTTAGGAAAAAATTAGATTTTTGAAATAAAAATTCGATTTTTATTAATTGAATAGCGAAGTAAAAATTCGATTTTTACATATGTAGTGAAAGCGGGCAACGAAGATGACGAAGATGGGATAACGAAGAAGATTCCTATCAATGAAGTGCCGTGGAGCTAGGATAGCTATATGTGAGAATTTCTCACCTTTCAATTTTATTTCTAGTTATATATATATATACTAGGATGCAGACGGTGCTTAGTAGCACCCGACACAATCGTCCACAGACCATGGACTTGTTTGTTTGGCTGTTTGGTTATTGATTGTGATATTGGTTTGAATGTGGTTTGTGGTGTGAAAAATCGAATCGATAAATTGGTTAGGATTAGACGTGCGCCGTTATAAGGCGAAGGAGTAAGGCTAGGTTAGACTCTTACTCCAAATTTTGTGGTTTGCATAACTAATTTATTTGATTGATGTGTGAGTGGCGTGGGCCTTCACTAGACCGGGGATAAGGCTAGGCCTTGTCCCGTTTCTAGTATCGTGCCGTTATGCCGCCGAAATTTTCTAAAATATGTTAGAAAAATAAAAATATCATTTTATTGAATAAATGAATTGAATAGAAATTCATAGGTTGAAATAAAATGTTTTATCGTTAAAAATATAATTTTTAACGTGAATATGAAAATAGTGAAGTGAATAAATAAATATTCATTTACAAACCAGACGGTTTGTTTATGAACACTTATTTGAATGACATTGATTGGGACGATAAATTTTACACATCGCCCAACTGCACAACTAGAATCTGTGTTTGATTGTTTGAAACCCCACACGGGTGTTGGGATGAAATATGAAGTTCACTCATCCTGATTGATTAAATATGTCGATCGATTGATTGACAGGCTGTTATAAGCGTTAGATATCTTTATTTGATGCTTATACAGTGTAGTGCACTTTGGTTGATGGTTGATTATTTTTCAATGCTATTATACATGTGTTGTATGAAAATCCATATAATTAACTTTATATGGTAATTGTTTGGGCCTCATTCCAGTTTTAAAATAGAAATATTTGAAATAGAAATATTCGAAATGGAATATTTGAAAATATCAATATATGAAGCCGTGTTGATTAGATTGACGCCATTTTGACGTGAACGATATTTATATCGATTTTTTTCATTTTAAAATGAATATTGAAAAGTGATTTCGAAATCGAATATTTCGAAATGAATTGAATTGAAAACGATTTCGAAAAGAATTGAATTGAAAACGAATTCGAAAAGAATTGAATTGAAAACGAATTCAAAATGAATTGAAAACGATTTCGAAATGAATTGAATTGAAAACGATTTCGAAATGAATTGAATTGAAAACGATTTCGAAATGAATTGAATTGAAAACGATTTCGAAAAGAATTGAATTGAAAACGAATTCAAAATGAATTGAAAACGATTTCGAAATGAATTGAATTGAAAACGAATTCGAAAAGAATTGAATTGAAAACGAATTCAAAATGAATTGAAAACGATTTCGAAATGAATTGAATTGAAAACGATTTCGAAATGAATTGAAAACGATTTCGAAATGAATTGAATTGAAAACGATTTCGAAAAGAATTGAATTGAAAACGAATTCAAAATGAATTGAAAACGATTTCGAAATGAATTGAATTGAAAACGAATTCGAAAAGAATTGAATTGAAAACGAATTCAAAATGAATTGAAAACGATTTCGAAATGAATTGAATTGAAAACGATTTCGAAATGAATTGAATTGAAAACGATTTCGAAAAGAATTGAATTGAAAACGAATTGAAATGGATTCAAATTGAATTGAAATTTGAATTGAATAGAAATGAATTTTGAAACGAATTTAAACTATTTATATAATTCGTTTTAAATAGAAATCGACGAAGTATATATTATATATATTATATATATAATATAATGGCCTGAATAGAACGCGCCGCGCCGCGGCAGTTCGTGAATTTCGACCATTTATTTCAAACGGACATTGCGGGAGATCCGACCGTCGGATTCTCCTAAAACCGGAACCGTTGGGTTCGTATCGAAAAGAGCTTTCTAATGAATGTTAGAAATTTGAAATCTAACGGTTGGATTTGGAGATACGTCCAAATCAAATTCGAAAAAGGTCGCTGTAAGTGCAGTTCGATGGCCGTTGTTGGAAATCGACTGTACGGGCCTTGATAAAATTATTAAAAATAGTAATAATTTGTGTAAAATCATAAGAAATGATTTGTGAAAGTTTGGGATGAAAAACTCCATATTTGAAAAGATAAAAATAGATTTTTATCGAAATGAACTAGTTTTGAACTAGAATTATAATTCTATTTATTTTTAAATAAATAAATTGAATTCGAAAAGGGTTTTAAAAGTAACCAAAATTCCAATGATTGCATTGGAGTGGATTTGAATCGAAATTGTCTTCGGAATATTTCGATGTTGGAATTCGTGATATTACAGGTGTTGTTATGGAAATTTGAAAGATATATATTTGTATCGTTATTTCCAATACGACATTTGTTAGTCGTAGAATTCGATATTGAATATAAGCCGATATATTTTCTATTCAGAGCCTTGTATTGAATATCGAATGTGATTTGGGTTTGTCGTGAATGGTGTCTTTACTAACACTGTTCTTGAACCCAGTTGAGAAAAGATTAAATCTTTTTATTTAGATTTAATGAAGTGTACCAATTAAATGATATTTAATTGGAATTGAATTGATATTGATTTTTGGGTTTATCGTGAACAGTGTTTTAAATAACACTTGTTCTTTAACCCGATAATTAATGAATGTGATTTGGGTTTGTCGTGAATGGTGTCTTTACTAACACTGTTCTTGAACCCAGTTGAGAAAAGATTAAATCTTTTTATTTAGATTTAATGAAGTGTACCAATTAAATGATATTTAATTGGAATTGAATTGATATTGATTTTTGGGTTTATCGTGAACAGTGTTTTAAATAACACTTGTTCTTTAACCCGATAATTAATGGGATGTGACTTTGGGTTTATCGTGAACCGTGTTTTAAATGACACTGATTCTTTAACCCAGTCACAGATTAAAACTAAGTGGAGTTTTAATGAATCTTTAATTAGATTGAAAAGATCGAGAATGGAGTATCACCAGTTTTGCTCCAGGCGATAGTTAAATCTTTAATTAGATTTGAATGTGAAATTTAGAAACTAACTGGCGGTTAGCCAAGCAGAATGGTTTTCTGGATATTGATCTGATGTTGGTTTCGGCCTTCGGGGTTAATATTTGGGGAATTATTCTCTTGATTAATTTACGGTTAGTGACTAATGAATTGGAATGAGGCGTATGTTGTGTTTGTGTAACACTTTTATAAAATATACGCGAGTTATTCGGGAAGACCGGGTTTATCCCATTCTGAATAACTGATACGACGATAAGTCGAAGATGAAGACGATGGTCGAAGACCGGAGGTCTTCACGTCGTTTGGGTGATAGCTGATGATCTTGATTGGGCTGTACACCCAAGAAGATGGAAACAGTTGGTGATCGTCCAGACGTACTTGGAGATCGAAGGATATGCGGGGTACTAGGTGCCTCCGGTTTCGTTCAGACCCAGAACGGACTTGTAAATGGACTGTGTGTCTGACATCGGATTTCATTCTGTGTGACTGATATCGGTTGCATAGGATGGTATGCCTGTGTGGCATGCTAAGATGCAAATGATCAAGGCTTCTGTTGAAAAGCAAAGTCTTGTGGTGATGATCAAAGCACGGCCTTTGTGGCGTAGCTTTGTGTAACGTTTACCTCGCGTGTTTCACACCAGGTATGAACCAAAAACGGGAGACGGACCTCAGGGAGGGCATGCGTTTCCTTCTAGATAAAAAGTGGCGTCAGTGGTTTTACACGCCCTGACGAGTTTGACTTATGTGGTTGTTGCTGTTGCGAGGCGCCTCGGATTGATCGGTCGTTCTCGAACCGATGGAGTCATTTGGTTGGCTCATTTACGCCCCAAAGGGCGGGGAAACGTATTGTTCAGGCATTCTTAATCCACATCGGTGGACCGGCCCTGTCGCTCCAAGGGACGATGCGTTCTGTTCCTGAGACATGGGCTAGATTGTCTCGAATCGGTTGAGGACTATCTTTTGCCTCGGTTCATAGACGGAAATCCAATTTCCAAATACGACATTTGCGGTTTTGATTGTAAACTTATATATGGCGACATAGTGATATGGGCCGTTCATGCCGCCTATGATTGATACTTATGATTTGAAGTGTTTTATACACTATGCACTTATAATAGTATCAAATGATTTGTTTTAAAACGTATCAAGCATTCTTTGGCTGTTATAAGGGAAAACCCTATCCTCGACTGCGTTGCATTGTGTGATGGGACCTGGGTCTTATAACAGCTTCATTTTTCTTTATTTAGCATTGCGCTGTTTGTTTTATGCACTGGTATTCTTGGGAGGAAACCCGTTCCGTGTTATACGGCGTGGTCCCTTGATTTACCTAGCTTTGAAAATAAAGATTAATAACTGTTTTAGTTCTCACACCAGTCACATGACTGACCTGGAGTTTATTGTTTTAACCTAAACTCTGGGTGCCCCTATTTTTGACACGGGCAGCTAGTAGTTTTGGTTTTGCAGATTTATATTCACAGGATCCTGGTTTACAGCTGGAACGATATCCGGAAAGCTTTGTATCCGTATATCTCTTCTAGTTGTGTATTGTATTATTTTCCGCTGCTATGTATTTAAATGTAATTTAAATCTCTGATATTTCTGTGTAATATTCATTTATACTCTGTATATTCTTGTAATCTGATGCATTGTTGTTATATACAATGAAATGTTCTTCTGTATGCGTTCTGCTGTGGTTTGTTCTCGAACTATCCGACGCTTTCCTTTACGGGGAGGTTGCGGGTCTTTACACGTGGTATCAGAGCTTTGGTTTGCAAAGCTCAGAGAACAAGGCACATTAGAACCATACGAAAGAATTCATCAGATATTGGATTAGTAATATCCAATTAGAATGACTCGTTAGAGATAGGATTAGTAGTATCCTAGAACGAGTGTGAAGAGTATATTTTTAAAGTGAAAACAAATTTTGTTTTGAAAATTTAAATCAATTATTCGTATTTGATTAGTTATTTATATTGATTTTGGACAATTCAGTATATAAAGAATTTGCATATACGCCTTGCAAACGTATATTCAAAGTTTTAATATATTGGGTAGATATAGAATCACATTCTAGTTGCCCGGGGATGATTCTGATAATGCTGCAGCGTTACCAGTATTTATTTTCGAGTGACGAAGGTGTGATATCTATATATTTCCATTAGGCTGGTGTGAGAACCAAAATTAGATAGGGCCTATTGTTGTGATTTGGCATCAAAAATCTGATTTTTGTATATGTATCAAAATTATGAATTTGAAACGTTAATTCACTAATTGATTGATGTTTGTGCTGTTTATTTATTTGTTTGATAATTTTTAACCATTTAGCCAATTGAACCAAATAGTAAACTGCATTGAAATTTGGTTGCAAATGCATGCATATACTTGCACTTACATTGAACAGGTCATAGCAAGGAGGCTAGAGCCGAAGAATAAAATTTGTTTGCCCGACAAATAGGTACATGTTTACTACATAATTCCCTGTTTTGTTTGGGTGATGATGATTTTGTGAGCCTATTGGCTAGCCGCTTGGCTTTTTCTTTTTCTTTTTGAGATCTGAAGGACCGGGGAAGCTATTTGAAATTCCCCGATGCTCCCGGTGCAGTGGAGGTTATGGCGAAATTTTTCAAAAATTTAGGGTGTTAGCCAAATTTTTGAAATTTTGAAAATTCTCAGAAACTAAAGAGTTGGAGAATGGAAGCCAGATCGAACGTAGAGTTGAATAATCAAACCACTTTCGACTTTGTTCCTTTTCGGGGACGAAAAGTTTTAAGTGGGGGAGATTGTAACAACCCGTAAAATGCGAGCCAGTTTGAAAATTTTATTTTGGCAATTTTAGCGAATTTAGATTATTTAAAATGAAATATTTTAAATAATATCGACGAGAAATTTATTTTGAATTGAAATTCGACGTATATATTATACGCGTCGTCGTTAGAATATAAATATTTATATATAATTATAAATAGAATTGAAAATGGCGCGGTAGTTCGATAATTCGATTTCAAACTTCAATTGAATATACCGGGTGCAAAACAATCCGGATTTTAGTGAAACCAAAAATCATAGGATCTAATTGATGATATCTTTCCAACGAATCCGACGAATCGAAATTTCGTAGCGGGAATCAATAGATATGTCCAGTTGAAAATTCTGAATAGTCGCTATGGAATTCAGACCCTTAAAAATGGACATTTTGCAAATGACCTCGGATTTCGACGAAACCCGTTTTGTTGGGTCCGTGATGTTAAGTTATTGCTAGATTCCAAATTTCATAATTTTTCGAATCAATATGTGAGCGTGGCAAAGGAAAACGCGTTTGACCAGTTTCAGTTGATTTTAATCGACTGGAAAATGGCCATTTTTCAGACGGTCTCAGAATTCGACGAAACTAGTTTTGTTAGGACCGTATCGTCAATACGAAGCTAGAAAATATTTTTCTGCCATTTTTAGAATTCGTATGTGGCCCCGGTAATTTGAAATGTACATTTAAAATTCAATATAGAGATTTAAAGGTAAATTCAACAGAAACTGATTGTAACTATCGAATCAGCTTGCGATACATATCCCATTGTGTTCGGAATGGGGGTAAAACGCTATGGACGACAGGCGGTGGACCTCGTCTAGAGGTCGTATGGAAAAAGTCAACCCTTTTGCAAAAATTTAATAATTAAATAATAAAAAAAAAATATCTCTTCCTACTTTATATTTCTGGCCCCCCCCGTTTCTATTTCAGTTCAGAGATAAAGAAAAAAAAAAAAAAAAAAAAAAAAACCCGAAGGAGCTCGACGGAATCGAGCGCCGCCCGCCCGCCGCCGTCGTGGTGGCGCGGCCCCCGTTTGCCTCTCCCCCCACTCGATCTCCCCCTCCACTTCCCTCCGCCTGCTTCTCCTCCGCGACCCTCCCCTTTTCCTCCATCGCGAGCCACAGAACCCCGCGCCCCTCTCCTCGTCGAACCACAGTGCCGCTGCCACCTGATTGCCGACGCCCCCCCCCGGAAGCGAACTCCGCCTCCTCTCAGATGATCAGCGGAGAGCCCCCCCCCTCACTGACAAACGGAGAAGCCCCCTGTAAGTTTTTCTGGGATTTATTTATTTTTATAAACTGATTTTTAAAAACTAAAAGAACTGATTTTTAAAAACTAAAAGATTTGATTTTTAAAAAACTAAAAGATTTGATTTTTAAAAACTAAAAGAACTGATTTTTAAAAACTAAAAGATTTGATTTTTAAAAACTAAAAGAACTGATTTTTAAAAAACTAAAAGAACTGATTTTTAAAAACTAAAAGATTTGATTTTTAAAAACTAAAAGAACTGATTTTTAAAAACTAAAAGATTTGATTTTTAAAAACTAAAAGAACTGATTTTTAAAAACTAAAGGATTTGATTTTTAAAAAAACTAAAGGATTTGATTTTTAAAAACTAAAAGATTTGATTTTTAAAAACTAAAAGATTTGATTTTTAAAAACTAAAAGAACTGATTTTTAAAAACTAAAAGAACTGATTTTTAAAAACTAAAAGATTTGATTTTTAAAAACTAAAAGAACTGATTTTTAAAAACTAAAAGAACTGATTTTTAAAAAACTAAAAGATTTGATTTTTTTTAAAACCTAAAAGATTTGATTTTTTTTAAAACCTAAAAGATTTGATTTTTTTTAAAACCTAAAAGATTTGATTTTTTTTTAAAATGATTAGAGAATAAAGATAGGATTTTTATCTAAGAAAAAGTTCATATTTTTGTTTAGAAAAGGTTCATATGTTTGTTTAGGAAAAGATCGTATTTTGTTTAGAAAAAGATCGTAGTTTTGATTTAGGAAAAAATTAGATTTTTGAAATAAAAATTCGATTTTTATTAATTGAATAGCGAAGTAAAAATTCGATTTTTACATATGTAGTGAAAGCGGGCAACGAAGATGACGAAGATGGGATAACGAAGAAGATTCCTATCAATGAAGTGCCGTGGAGCTAGGATAGCTATATGTGAGAATTTCTCACCTTTCAATTTTATTTCTAGTTATATATATATATACTAGGATGCAGACGGTGCTTAGTAGCACCCGACACAATCGTCCACAGACCATGGACTTGTTTGTTTGGCTGTTTGGTTATTGATTGTGATATTGGTTTGAATGTGGTTTGTGGTGTGAAAAATCGAATCGATAAATTGGTTAGGATTAGACGTGCGCCGTTATAAGGCGAAGGAGTAAGGCTAGGTTAGACTCTTACTCCAAATTTTGTGGTTTGCATAACTAATTTATTTGATTGATGTGTGAGTGGCGTGGGCCTTCACTAGACCGGGGATAAGGCTAGGCCTTGTCCCGTTTCTAGTATCGTGCCGTTATGCCGCCGAAATTTTCTAAAATATGTTAGAAAAATAAAAATATCATTTTATTGAATAAATGAATTGAATAGAAATTCATAGGTTGAAATAAAATGTTTTATCGTTAAAAATATAATTTTTAACGTGAATATGAAAATAGTGAAGTGAATAAATAAATATTCATTTACAAACCAGACGGTTTGTTTATGAACACTTATTTGAATGACATTGATTGGGACGATAAATTTTACACATCGCCCAACTGCACAACTAGAATCTGTGTTTGATTGTTTGAAACCCCACACGGGTGTTGGGATGAAATATGAAGTTCACTCATCCTGATTGATTAAATATGTCGATCGATTGATTGACAGGCTGTTATAAGCGTTAGATATCTTTATTTGATGCTTATACAGTGTAGTGCACTTTGGTTGATGGTTGATTATTTTTCAATGCTATTATACATGTGTTGTATGAAAATCCATATAATTAACTTTATATGGTAATTGTTTGGGCCTCATTCCAGTTTTAAAATAGAAATATTTGAAATAGAAATATTCGAAATGGAATATTTGAAAATATCAATATATGAAGCCGTGTTGATTAGATTGACGCCATTTTGACGTGAACGATATTTATATCGATTTTTTTCATTTTAAAATGAATATTGAAAAGTGATTTCGAAATCGAATATTTCGAAATGAATTGAATTGAAAACGATTTCGAAAAGAATTGAATTGAAAACGAATTCGAAAAGAATTGAATTGAAAACGAATTCAAAATGAATTGAAAACGATTTCGAAATGAATTGAATTGAAAACGATTTCGAAATGAATTGAATTGAAAACGATTTCGAAATGAATTGAATTGAAAACGATTTCGAAAAGAATTGAATTGAAAACGAATTCAAAATGAATTGAAAACGATTTCGAAATGAATTGAATTGAAAACGAATTCGAAAAGAATTGAATTGAAAACGAATTCAAAATGAATTGAAAACGATTTCGAAATGAATTGAATTGAAAACGATTTCGAAATGAATTGAATTGAAAACGATTTCGAAATGAATTGAATTGAAAACGATTTCGAAAAGAATTGAATTGAAAACGAATTCAAAATGAATTGAAAACGATTTCGAAATGAATTGAATTGAAAACGAATTCGAAAAGAATTGAATTGAAAACGAATTCAAAATGAATTGAAAACGATTTCGAAATGAATTGAATTGAAAACGATTTCGAAATGAATTGAATTGAAAACGATTTCGAAAAGAATTGAATTGAAAACGAATTGAAATGGATTCAAATTGAATTGAAATTTGAATTGAATAGAAATGAATTTTGAAACGAATTTAAACTATTTATATAATTCGTTTTAAATAGAAATCGACGAAGTATATATTATATATATTATATATATAATATAATGGCCTGAATAGAACGCGCCGCGCCGCGGCAGTTCGTGAATTTCGACCATTTATTTCAAACGGACATTGCGGGAGATCCGACCGTCGGATTCTCCTAAAACCGGAACCGTTGGGTTCGTATCGAAAAGAGCTTTCTAATGAATGTTAGAAATTTGAAATCTAACGGTTGGATTTGGAGATACGTCCAAATCAAATTCGAAAAAGGTCGCTGTAAGTGCAGTTCGATGGCCGTTGTTGGAAATCGACTGTACGGGCCTTGATAAAATTATTAAAAATAGTAATAATTTGTGTAAAATCATAAGAAATGATTTGTGAAAGTTTGGGATGAAAAACTCCATATTTGAAAAGATAAAAATAGATTTTTATCGAAATGAACTAGTTTTGAACTAGAATTATAATTCTATTTATTTTTAAATAAATAAATTGAATTCGAAAAGGGTTTTAAAAGTAACCAAAATTCCAATGATTGCATTGGAGTGGATTTGAATCGAAATTGTCTTCGGAATATTTCGATGTTGGAATTCGTGATATTACAGGTGTTGTTATGGAAATTTGAAAGATATATATTTGTATCGTTATTTCCAATACGACATTTGTTAGTCGTAGAATTCGATATTGAATATAAGCCGATATATTTTCTATTCAGAGCCTTGTATTGAATATCGAATGTGATTTGGGTTTGTCGTGAATGGTGTCTTTACTAACACTGTTCTTGAACCCAGTTGAGAAAAGATTAAATCTTTTTATTTAGATTTAATGAAGTGTACCAATTAAATGATATTTAATTGGAATTGAATTGATATTGATTTTTGGGTTTATCGTGAACAGTGTTTTAAATAACACTTGTTCTTTAACCCGATAATTAATGAATGTGATTTGGGTTTGTCGTGAATGGTGTCTTTACTAACACTGTTCTTGAACCCAGTTGAGAAAAGATTAAATCTTTTTATTTAGATTTAATGAAGTGTACCAATTAAATGATATTTAATTGGAATTGAATTGATATTGATTTTTGGGTTTATCGTGAACAGTGTTTTAAATAACACTTGTTCTTTAACCCGATAATTAATGGGATGTGACTTTGGGTTTATCGTGAACCGTGTTTTAAATGACACTGATTCTTTAACCCAGTCACAGATTAAAACTAAGTGGAGTTTTAATGAATCTTTAATTAGATTGAAAAGATCGAGAATGGAGTATCACCAGTTTTGCTCCAGGCGATAGTTAAATCTTTAATTAGATTTGAATGTGAAATTTAGAAACTAACTGGCGGTTAGCCAAGCAGAATGGTTTTCTGGATATTGATCTGATGTTGGTTTCGGCCTTCGGGGTTAATATTTGGGGAATTATTCTCTTGATTAATTTACGGTTAGTGACTAATGAATTGGAATGAGGCGTATGTTGTGTTTGTGTAACACTTTTATAAAATATACGCGAGTTATTCGGGAAGACCGGGTTTATCCCATTCTGAATAACTGATACGACGATAAGTCGAAGATGAAGACGATGGTCGAAGACCGGAGGTCTTCACGTCGTTTGGGTGATAGCTGATGATCTTGATTGGGCTGTACACCCAAGAAGATGGAAACAGTTGGTGATCGTCCAGACGTACTTGGAGATCGAAGGATATGCGGGGTACTAGGTGCCTCCGGTTTCGTTCAGACCCAGAACGGACTTGTAAATGGACTGTGTGTCTGACATCGGATTTCATTCTGTGTGACTGATATCGGTTGCATAGGATGGTATGCCTGTGTGGCATGCTAAGATGCAAATGATCAAGGCTTCTGTTGAAAAGCAAAGTCTTGTGGTGATGATCAAAGCACGGCCTTTGTGGCGTAGCTTTGTGTAACGTTTACCTCGCGTGTTTCACACCAGGTATGAACCAAAAACGGGAGACGGACCTCAGGGAGGGCATGCGTTTCCTTCTAGATAAAAAGTGGCGTCAGTGGTTTTACACGCCCTGACGAGTTTGACTTATGTGGTTGTTGCTGTTGCGAGGCGCCTCGGATTGATCGGTCGTTCTCGAACCGATGGAGTCATTTGGTTGGCTCATTTACGCCCCAAAGGGCGGGGAAACGTATTGTTCAGGCATTCTTAATCCACATCGGTGGACCGGCCCTGTCGCTCCAAGGGACGATGCGTTCTGTTCCTGAGACATGGGCTAGATTGTCTCGAATCGGTTGAGGACTATCTTTTGCCTCGGTTCATAGACGGAAATCCAATTTCCAAATACGACATTTGCGGTTTTGATTGTAAACTTATATATGGCGACATAGTGATATGGGCCGTTCATGCCGCCTATGATTGATACTTATGATTTGAAGTGTTTTATACACTATGCACTTATAATAGTATCAAATGATTTGTTTTAAAACGTATCAAGCATTCTTTGGCTGTTATAAGGGAAAACCCTATCCTCGACTGCGTTGCATTGTGTGATGGGACCTGGGTCTTATAACAGCTTCATTTTTCTTTATTTAGCATTGCGCTGTTTGTTTTATGCACTGGTATTCTTGGGAGGAAACCCGTTCCGTGTTATACGGCGTGGTCCCTTGATTTACCTAGCTTTGAAAATAAAGATTAATAACTGTTTTAGTTCTCACACCAGTCACATGACTGACCTGGAGTTTATTGTTTTAACCTAAACTCTGGGTGCCCCTATTTTTGACACGGGCAGCTAGTAGTTTTGGTTTTGCAGATTTATATTCACAGGATCCTGGTTTACAGCTGGAACGATATCCGGAAAGCTTTGTATCCGTATATCTCTTCTAGTTGTGTATTGTATTATTTTCCGCTGCTATGTATTTAAATGTAATTTAAATCTCTGATATTTCTGTGTAATATTCATTTATACTCTGTATATTCTTGTAATCTGATGCATTGTTGTTATATACAATGAAATGTTCTTCTGTATGCGTTCTGCTGTGGTTTGTTCTCGAACTATCCGACGCTTTCCTTTACGGGGAGGTTGCGGGTCTTTACATCATCAAACATTTCATTTTCTATGATTAGAAAATATCTCTGATTATATTTGGAAAATGTTTCCAAACTCATTCATTGGATTTAAACAGATGTTTAAATAAAACATCGCTATGCCAATTCAAACCGTTAACTCATTAACTAAATTCACTTAACTAACCTTCATGGTCGAACCTTAACCATTTCTTAGTTAAAAACGAAGTCAATCAAGTTGGGGTATAACTACCTCTTAGACCTTAACTGAACAACATTTCTAACTTCGAAATAGACAAAGTTCACCTTCTCAAATTTTAACAAAACTTCCTTACGTAACTCTCATTCGAATAAATCTCTATTCGATAACTCTTTCCTTCGAATAACTATATTCGATAATCACTCTTCGAATAGCCGTATTTGATTCACACTATTCAATTAACATTATTTGATTAACTCTAGTCGGTTTACTCTTATCAGTTAGCTCTATTTGATTAACTCTATTCTATTTACTCTATTTGATTAACTCTATTGGATTAACTCTATTTGATTTACCCTGATCGATTAACTCTATTGGATGAACTCTATTCTATTTACTCTATTTGATTAACTCTATTGGATTAACTCTATTTGATTTACCCTAATCGATTAACTCTATTGGATTAACTCTAATCCATTAACTCGTATTAATTAACTCCTTTCGAATAAACTATATTCGATTAACTCCTTTCGAATAACTAATATTCGATAACTCCTTTCGAAAAACTAATATTCGATAACTCCTTTCGAATAACTAATATTCGATAACTCCTTTCGAATAACTTATTCGATAACTCCTTTCGAATAACTAATATTCGATAACCCCTTCAAATAACTAATATTCGATAACTCCTTTCAAATAACTAATATTCGATAACTCCTTTCGAATAACTAATATTCGACTAATTCTCTCTGAATAACTCTAATTCGATTAACTATGTTCAGTTAACTCTATCTAGTTGACTCTTTATTCGAATAACTAATATTCGATTAACTCTAATTGAATAACTAATATTCAATTAACTCTACTGTTTAACTCTAACTGGTTAAATCTAACTGATTAACTCTAACCGGTTAACTCTAACAGGTCAACTCTAACTGGTTAACTCTAACTGATTAACTCTAATCAATTACTCTAATTCGATTAACTCTAACCGATTACTCTAATCGATTACTCTTACTAATTAACTCTTAACCGACTAACTCTTCGTCCATATTCTGTTCCAAATATTGATGATGAAATCTATTCTAACTTCTCTATATAAGTCCTGACTTATATATTCTATTTATCCAATGATAAACATTTTTTTTGATTTATAAAATATTAATTATAAATTTATCTTCTCCACTTATCTGTTAAAATAAATTTCTATTTAAAATCTACTTTAAATTCATATTCTGCTATACCTGTGTGCGAATCACGGGTCTAAACCTTCCTAGTGTAAAATTCTCTTTTTATACACTTCTTTCATTTTTCAAGTATTTCCTTTTATAATCTATTTATTTTCTAAATAAATATTTCCTTTATAATACTATTTATTTTTTAAATAAATATTTCCTTTATAATTCTATTTATTTTCTAAATAAATATTTCCTTTAAAATTCTATTTATTTTCTAAATAAATATTTCTTTTATAATTCCATTTGTAAATGGTTTTCAAATATTTCCTTTTCTATTTTATTTATTTGACAAATAAATATTTCTTTTATAGCTCCTTTGATCTTACAATTATTTTCTTTTATAAAATCCTTTTCCTTTTATATATAAAATCCATTGATTTTATATAAATAATTTATTTTCATAATACACTTTGAAAATTCCCTTTTCTACATCCCAGTATTTCTTACGGTATTTAAAATACCAATTCACAATGATCGCTATCATTCAAACACACATGATCAACAACAGATTATATACCACATCATATATTACAATATATGAAAAAACAGTATTATAAATATTGAGGAATCCAATTGGATCCCTCCAACCTATTTCCATGCATCCACAGATGTTACACAATATAATTCACATCAATTTCATTTCAATATGAAATATTCTGATAAATAGAATCAATATTTGATTAACGATATATATATAATTATCATTATATATAATTTCAATCAATCACTTCAGCAATTCAACCAAACAATCAACACACATAATCAACCATCATCTATCAGTTCTAAAAATATGTTATAAAAATATAACTAGTAGAGTTAGTGAGATTTACTCACATTGGCGGTTTATCGTTAAATAACGATAACCGTTGTCGATTCAGATCGGACAATTTATTTCGCTATAAATTTAACGAGCACCAATTCACTTCCAACTAGTTCCATTGTGTAGGCGTCGTCCATACGATCCCAACGGGCCTTGTTTCATTGAATTCCGTCAATACATGAACAAGTTACGACCTTACGAAATTAATACACATTATATAAAATAAAACTTGGATTTTTAGATTTTTAGATTTCAATTGGGCCTTTCCCTTTTATAAACAGTCGACCCACTTACCAAAATACCCAACCTGCCTGAACACACCCGTCTTCTCCAAACTCTAAAGGAAATCCCAGCTCCAATTCAATCCCTCTTCCCCAAAAAGAACGTTGCTCATCCCCTTCGAAAATCACCTGCTCCATTTCTAGCCATAACCGGTCATTTCTCGGTTCTATACTCCTCCGTTCCTTTAGCAGATAACCCGCCTCCTCATCACTCCCTTCTTCCACAAACGACCCTGACTCTTGCACAATTGACCTCCCCTTTGACCGTCTCCTGCCACCATGTCAGCCAGCTATCAAGGCTAAAACTACCACCAAAACACTTAGCATCAAAATCTGCACCACTCCATCTCCATTTCATCGCACTCGCACCTCACAAGTCCATCGCGTCGAACACCAGGTTCACGCATCACAGTGGAAACCATCGAACTTTATTGCTTCCAAAATCCACAAAAAATGGTCAACAAACCCTCATCGATCCCATAAACCCAAATATGATACTCTCTTCGCGAATCAGAGCCTACAACTCCACAAATCTTCAACCCAACTTCCGATAACTATCGTTGTTCATAACCAGCGAACCCAAAATCCAAATCGCATCGTATAAAGCTTATACGAGGTGGAAGAGTATGCCATCATGAATTGAAATGTATACCTGTGATGATTTATTGAATTTATGTGGATTTTTGAAGACCACAATTTTTTTTGAAGTAAATGGCTAGCGGTGGATTCTGTGTTGACAAAAGAATGAGAAAGTGTTAGGTTTAGAGAATGTAAACGACTATTGATAGGATAGTTTTATATTTTAATATTCGATGATTATATAAAATTTTAACCAACCGCTATTTTATTTGTCAAATAAAAATCCCAATAATTACATACAACACCCAAAAATCATGAAAATGGGCATGCAGCTATAGTTCGACATTACAGACCCAACGAAAATGGTTCGTCGAATTCCAACTTCGTTTGCTCACACAGTGTATTTTTAACCATCAAAATACTGATTGTTTTTCACTTTAAAAATCCATACGGCCATACATTGACTTCAAAAATCATGAAAATAGAAATCTAGCAATAATTTATTATTGCGGATCCAACAAAATTAGTTTCATCGAAAACGGAGGTCGTTTGCAAAACTAGCTATTTTTAAAGCTCTAAATAACCCATTTAAATATATAGATATATTTAAAAATAAGTAAATTAAATATTTATAAATAAATATGATCGTATATATTCCCAACAGAATATCATACAACTCCAATTGGATTTTTATCGATATTCGATTTATATATAAAATCCTTTTATAATATAAATATATATTTATAAATTTCAAAGGAATTCCATAGCGACTTTACTAAATTTGATTTGGACATAAATCAAAATCTACAGAATGCATTCCCGATTTTTCTCTTCCATTAGAAAGATATACTTCACCAGCTCCGAACATTTCTTGTTTCATGGAAATCCGATTTAAAACGGACCCTGTATATTCAGTTGAAGTTCGAATCGCCAAATAGCGAACTGCCGCGTCATTTCGAGCTCGATTATAATTACAATATAATTATACGTTCAATTGTCGTTTATATAATATATTCGTGAATATAATTCAACTCTAAACTAAATTATATATTTTAAATAATCCAATTTTGCTATTTCAGCTAATTCTGCTTATTTCAGAATTAAATATATTATTCTATTATTTATATTAATTAAATATAAATATTATTTAATTAAATAACCATTTACATCTCTAAGTCATTGTTTATATAATTAAATATATTAATAATAATACCATAAAAATAAAGGACATTACATTCTTCCCCCCTTTAAATAATTTCGTCCTCGAAATTGCTAAGGTAGAAAACAAATCGTATTAACTGGTAAAAATTTATTTGTTTTGCTTTTAACTTCGGTTTCAACTGAACCAATTTAATTTCAGTTAAATATTAATTAATTCGTATCAACGAAGATTTTCAAAAATCCTGAAAATTTTCTGACACCCAAAAATTTCGAAAAATTTCACCAACACCTCCTTTGTACTGGTCAACAGGTCAAACTCCAACTCGCCTCTCTAGCCTTTTCCAACCCAAAGAAAATCAAACAGCCAAGCGGCTTGCAAATCAGCTCATCAAAATCTCAAATCCATATATAATATAAACTGGTACCTTTTTGTCGGGCATAGCAATATATCCTTTCCATGTGTTACCAATTTTGCATATACCAATGTCATCCCAATCATTCGCTTATACCCAAGCCAAATTCTGATCTTAACTCAGATTCCATTTTTAAATTTCAACTCTTAACTTACCAGTCCAATTTCAATTCGGATTATCTCCAATCCAATCTAATTCGATATGTTCTATCTCAATTCATTTTCCCCTTAACTGGTTTCAGTTCAATCCCAATCTACTTTCAAAATTTTCAATTCAATTTTGGTTTTAATCCAAACAATCTTTCCTTAGGAATTTTAAATAGCTTAGCCTTTCCAAAAATCAAATATCCTTTTTTGGAATTTCAATACAACTTGTTTTTCGCAAAACATTTCCAAAAACAAACCTTTGGCAGTAATCCGTCACTTACAACTCCAGAATGAACACTGATGATGCTGCGCAGTCATCTTCGGAATCTATTTTCCAGCGATTGAAGTGAGTTTAATACTATATCACTTTTAAAACCATTTCTAAACACTTCCATTTTGAAATCTATTTCCAAAATATCATTCAAACTGCTTGTAAAACAATTAAAAATCTCCCAGGATTTTAAAATTCTCATATATTCAATTCAATTCCATTTACCATACACTTTTCATGTTTTTGGAATTTCAAATTCCAAATTATGATTTAAATTCAGATTCAATTCATTTTGATTTCATATATTTCACTTATATGAATTCTAATTGGTTATATATAACCATTTCAATTATAATCTTACTCGATTATAACAACAACTAACACATCCAATACTATAATATCTTTAATATATATTTTTTCTTTATATCAAGATATATTTTGGGTAGAATTATTTCATTTACCCTCTTTTCAAAACATACCATGTCGGTTCATCGTATTCTAGTGTTTAGAAACCCTTACTGATACAGTGGATCAAACTGATTGACCAGAACCCATAAACAACTCAACCAATAAATCTACACAATGTAAAACCATTTGATATCAAATAACAAATACGTTCATTCGTATATATACACTTAACTCAATCTAGGGTATTACTAACCCCTATCTCTACTGAGTCACGCCACAAAGCCAAGGTAATTACTTAACCTTAAGCTCTGATACCATTGTAATGAACCAGGGAATTTCGATCCTGGATATCGACATACAATAAACACTATGTCGACTATTCAAGCATCGAAAACACCGGATAGTCCATGAAAGAAATTAGAGGGTGAGAATAGATAAGATAGAAACTTAGAATATAGGAAGAAGAACATACAACATCAGAGTAAACACGAATCTCATAGCAGAATGAACAATAAATAATAGATACATAACTTTGAAATAAAATCAGTATATGTATACAATAACATTATCAGAGTATAATGCTTACAACACAGCGGAAATAACTATAGCTATATAATCCTGAAGCCTCCTGCTCCAAGATCTCGAAGTATATGTGAAAAATCCTGACTACTTGATTGCCCGTACAAAATTGGGCACTCAAGAGTTTAGGGAAAACAAAACAAAATAAACTCTGGGTCAGTCATGAGACTGGTGTGAGTAAAACAGTTTAAACAGTTTGAGCAATTGAACGATATCTCATAAGACCACACCGTATAACGGAACGGGTTTTCCCTTATGAGAATCCAAAACATTTGATTTAACTTTCAAAATCCTTTTGAAAGAAATGATAAACTTTATATCAAAACTCTTTTAATATTATAATAATGTCTATCAACCACAACTATAACAATCATCTAGCAGAACCCTTTCATCTCACGTTCTACATATATAGTACACAATCAAAACCATGAGCACTTATTGGGTAGTGGATTTCCAACTATGACAAGGTAACGAACCACCTTCCGATATTGTACCTCTAGAGAGGAATACACTGGGTTCAACAAGAACATCTTGTAACCCGACCACACATGATCGACCACTCATTTCGCTTGAGTGTATCGAATGTATATCACCAACGGTTTGGATTAGCAACCATTTCCCGAATGGGACAGCATCGACAATAGATTATAGAATGAATTGAATATCTCCAGATAGGTGATAATACACCCTACTTGGCAGCCAACCACTTAGCCATGCTGCCTGCCCGATTTTTGTCATTTCCCAGTTATGAGGCTAGAGGCCACGCTTATCTTTGATAAATCACACATCTATTCACTTTGAATGTCACATCGTCGTACCCGCCAAATCACAAATTGATTTCCCCAAAAATACCACAGGTATACAGCTAAGAGAAACGAATTCCTCTGCTTCCAAATGTAAACACGTTTGAAGAGATCAACTTATGTGATCCATTAAATATACTCTGTCAGACATTCTTCCATACAGGTCCTCCTGGGACTGGACAAACCGAAGGCACTATTCTGTAATCAGGACAGCCCTTGCATAACTCCGTCTTCAATTATTTTCATCATATTTGATTGCAACGCTAACGCTCATATGGAGTGGTTTTCAGATAATGCATCTGATTCCGGTCTCTCCATATTGACAACGGGAAAATGGTCAAAAACATCGATAGTCAGTGAGTTAACTATCAAAGAAAAACACATGTGCAAACAACGATATTATTTCCAGATGGAAATTCTATCGATCAAACAACATTTAACATTTATCTCTTTAGTTCATTACTTTATCTCCTGTTTCCATATATTCAACATTTCTTATTTTATAAATTTAGAAAATATACGTTATAAATCATTGGAAAACATTTCCATCTCTTTTTCACGTATCACTGTCATTCCAGTATTCTTTATCATCAAACATTTCATTTTCTATGATTAGAAAATATCTATGATTATATTTGGAAAATGTTTCCACACTCATTCATTGGATTTAAAGAGATGTTTAAATAAAACATCGCTATGCCAATTCAAACCTTTACCTCATTAACTAAATTCACTTAACCAACCTTCATGGTCGAACCTTAACCATTTCTTAGTTAAAAACGAAGTCAATCAAGTTGGGGTATAACTACCTCTCAGACCTTAACTGAACAACATTTCTAACTTCAAAATAGACAAAGTTCACCTTCTCAATTTTTAACAAAACTTCCTTATGTTACTCTCGTTCGAATAAATCTCTATTCGATAAGTCTTTCCTTCGAATAACTATATTCGATAATCACTCTTCGAATAGCCGTATTTGATTCACTCTATTCAATTAACACTATTCGATTAACTCTAATCGATTTACTCTTATCAGTTAGCTCTATTTGATTAACTCTATTATATTTGCTCTATTTGATTAAATCTATTGGATTAACTCTATTTGATTTACCCTAATCGATTAACTCTATTGGATTAACTCTATTCTATTTACTCTGAACTCTATTGGATTAACTCTATTTGATTTACCTTAATCGATTAACTCTACTGGATTAACTCTAATCCTTTAACTCCTTTCGAATAAACTATATTCGATTAACTCCTTTCGAATAACTAATATTCGATAACTCCTTTCGAATAACTAATATTTGATAACTCCTTCCGAATAACTAATATTCGATAACTCCTTCCGAATAACTAATATTCGATAACTCCTTTCGAATAACTAATATTCGATAACTCCTTTCGAATAACTAATATTCGATAACTCCTTTCGAATAACTAATATTCAATAACTCCTTTCGAATAACTAATATTCGATTAATTCTCTTTGAATAACCCTAATTCGATTAACTATGTTTAGTTAACTCTATCTAGTTGACTCTTTATTTGAATATATAATATTCTATTAACTCTAATTGAATAACTAATATTCAATTAACTCTAGTGATTAACTCTAACAGGTTAACTCTAACTGATTAACTCTAACTGGTCAATTCTAACTGTTCAACTCTAACTGGTTAACTCTAACTGATTAACTCTAATCAATTACTCTAATTCGATTAACTCTAACTGATTACTCTAATCGATTACTCTAACTAATTAACTCTTAATCGACTAACTCTTCGTCCATATTCAGTTTCAAATATCGATGTTGAAATTGATTCTTACTTCTCTATATAAGTCCTGACTTATATATTCTATTTATCCAATGATAAACATTTTATTTAATTTATAAAATATTATTTATAAATTTATCTTCCCCACTTATCTGTTAAAATAGATTTCTATTAAAAATCTACTTTGAATTCATATTCTGTTATACCTGTGTACGAAGCACGGGTCTAAACTTCCCAGTGTAAAATTCTCTTTTTATACACTTCTTTCATTTTTCAAGTATTTCCTTTTATAATCTATTTATTTTCTAAAAAAATATTTTCTTTATAATACTATTTATTTTCTAAATAAATATTTCCTTTATAATTCTATTTATTTTCTAAATAAGTATTTCTTTTATAATTCTATTTGTAAATGGTTTACAAATATTTCCTTTTCTATTTTATTTATTTGACAAATAAATATTTCTTTTATAACTCCTTTGATTTTATAATTAATTTCTTTTATAAAATCCTTTTCCTTTTATATATAAAATCCATTGATTTTATATAAATAATTTATTTTCAAAATACACTTTGATAATTCCCTTTTCTACGTCCCAGTATTTCTTACGCTATTTAAAATACCAATTCAAAATGATCGCTATCATTTAAACGCACATAATCAACAACATATTATATATCACATCATATATTACAATATATGAAAAGAATAGTATTATAAATATTGAGGAATCTAGTTGGATCCCTCCAACCTATTTCCGTACATCCACAGATGTTGCACAATATAATTCACATCAATTTCATTTCAATATGAAATATTCTGATAAACAGAATCAATATTTGATTAACGATATATATATATATAACTATCGTTATCTATAATTTCAACCAATCACTTTAGCAATTCAACGAAACAGTCAACACATAGAATCAACCATCATCTATCAGTTCTAAAAATATGTTATAAAAATATAACTAATAGAATTAGTGAGATTTACTCATGCTGGCGGTTTATCGTTAAATAAAGATAACCGTTGTCGATTCAGATCGGACAATTTATTTCGCTATAAATTGTAATGAGCACCAATTCACTTCCAACCAGTTCCACTGTGTAGGCGCCGTCCATACGATCCCAACGGATCTTGTTTCGTTGAATTCTGTCAATACGTGAATAAGTTACGACCTTACGAAATTAATACACATTATATAAAATATAACTTGGATTTTTAGATTTCAATTGGGCCTTGCCCTTTTATAAACAGTCGACCCACTTACCAAAATACCCAACCTGCCTGAACACACCCATCTTCTCCAAACTTTGAAGGAAATCCCAGTTCCAATTCAATCCCGTCTTCCCCAAACAGAACACTGCTCATCCCCTTCGAAAATCAACTGCTCTATTTCTAGCCATAACCGATCATTTCTCGGTTCTATCCTCCTCCGTTCCTTTAGCAGATAACCCGCTTCCTCATCACTCCCTTCTTCCACAAACGAACCTGACTCCTACACCGTTGACCTCCCCTTTGACGGTCTCCTACCACCATGTCGGCCAGCTATCAAGGCCAAAACTACCACCAGAACACTCAGCATCAAAATCCGCACCACTCCATCTCCATTTCATCGCACTCGCACCTCACAACTCCATCGCGTCGAACGCCAGGTTCATGCATCACGGTGGAAACCACCGAACTTTATTGCTTCCAAAATCCAAAAAATTGGTCAATAAACCCTCATCGATCCCGTAAACCCAAATATGACACTCTCTTCGCGAATCAGAGCCTACGACTCCACAAATCTACAACCCTACTTCCGATAACTAACGCTGTTCATAACCAGAGAACCCAAAATCTAAATCACATCGTATAAAACTTGTATGAGGTGGAAGAGTATACCATCAGTAATTGAAATGTATACCTGTGATGATTTATTGACTTTATTTTGAATTTATGTGGATTTTTGAAGAGCATGATTTTGTTTTAAAGTAAATGGCTAGCAGCGGATTCTGTGTTAACCAAAGAATGAGAAAGTGTTAGGTTTAGAGAATGTAAATGGCTATTTATAGGATAGTTTTATATTTTAATATTCGATTATTATATTAAATTTTAACCAACCGCTATTTCATTTGTCAAATATAAATCCCTGTAATCACATACAACATCCAAAAATGATGAAAATGGGCATGCAGCTATAGTTCGACATTTCAGACCCAATAAAACTGGTTTCGTCAAATTCCGACTTCATTTGCTTACACAGCGTATTTTTAACCATCAAAATATGGACTATTTTTCACTTTAAAAATCCGTAAGGCCGTACACTGACTTCAAAAATCACGAAAATTGAAATCCAGCAATAATTTATTATTGTGGATCCAACAAAATTAGTTTCGTCGAAAACGGAGGTCGTTTGCAAAACTGGCTATTTTTAAAGCTCTAAATAACCCATTTAAATATATAAATATATCTAAAAATAATTTAATTAAATATTTATGAATAAATATTATCGTATGTATTCCCAATAGAATATCATACAACTCCAATTGGATTTTTAACTTGATATTTCCAATTTCCCAGTTATATCGATATTCGATTTATATATAAAATTCTTTTATAATATAAATATATATTTATAAATTTCAAAGGAATTCCATAGTGGCTTTTCTGAAATTTGATTTGGACATAAATCAAAATCTGCACAATGAAATCCCAATTTTTCTCTTCCATTAGAAAGATATACTTCACCAGCTCCGAACATTTCTTGTTTCATGGAAATCTGATTTAAAACGGACCATGTATATTCAGTTGAAGTTCGAATCGCCAAACAGCGAACTGCCGCGTCATTTCGAGCTCGATTATAATTATAATATAATTATACGTTCAACTGTCGTTTATATAATATATTCGTGAATATAATTCAACTCTAAACTGAATTATATATTTTAGATAATCCAATTCTGCCATTTCAGCTAATTCTGATTATTTCAAAATTAAATATATTATTCAATTATTTATATTAATTAAATATAAATATTATTTAATTAAATAACCATTTACATCTCAAAGTCACTGTTTATATAATTGAATAAATTAATTATAATACCGTAAAAATACGGGACATTACATTTACATCCATGAAAAGGAAACAACAACAAGGTAGAAAACAATACGGAAATGCACTGTAAATGTACCTTACACCAGAGTTAATCAGAGATATCCACCCTGCAATTGGGATAAGCTTACTTAATGCACTCTTCAGTTTCCCAAGTACAGTCTCGCGGATCTCCACTCCATTGCACTTTAACTAAGTGAACCTTCTTGTTCCTCAGCTCTTTAGTTTCTTTGCCAATAATCTTTATCGGCTCTCTTCTTGCAGCTACTTCTGGAGTAATTTCCAAATCTTGTTGTGCGGCTTCTTTCACGACCAAGTCTGGATCATGCACATGCTTTCGAAGTTGAGATATGTGAAACACATCATGTACTCCGGGCAACCAATCATGCAATTGAACACTATAAGTAAGAGTTCCAATCCGTTCGAGCACAGGAAATGGACCAATAAATATAGGCACCAATTTCCCTGTCTTGCCAAATCGGACTACTCCTCTCATTGGAGGAACCTTCAGATATACATAGTCACCCATAGAAAAAGACAAATCTCTTCTTCTCAAATCTGCATAGCTCTTCTGTCGGCTTTGAGCAGTTTGCAATCGCTTCTTAATGAAATCTACTTTATCCGCAGCTTCGCGAATCATATCAGGTCCCAATACGAGTCTATTGCCAGGTTCTACCTATCGTGCAGGAGATCGACATGGTCTACCGTATAGTGCTTTGAATGGTGACATTTCCAGGCTCGCTTGGTAGCTGTTGTATGAGAACTCAGCCAAATGCAAGTGGTCTTCCCATGATCCACCAAAATCAATAACACATGCCCGCAATAAATCTTCTAGAATATGGTTCACCCTCTCAGTTTGACCATCTATTTAAGGATGATAAGCGGTACTCAAGTTCAGTTTTGTTCCCGATTCTACTTGGAATGCTTCCCAGAATTTACTAGAAAAAATCGGGTCACGATCACTAACGATACTCATGGAAACTCCATGCAGTTTAACAATTTCCTTGAAATAATTCTATGCCAGACTCTGAGCGGTTCTATTTGATCTGACAGATATAAAATGGCAGGTCTTCGTTAAACGATCTACGATCACCCTAATACTGTTGTTTCCTCTTCGGGTTCTGGGCAAACCATCTATGAAATTCGTAGAAATTTGTTCCCACTTCCAACCTGGAATTTCCAATGGTTGCAACAATCCATCCAGTTTCTGTTGATCGCTCTTGACTTGTTGACAAGTTGAACACCGGCTAACGGATAAAGAAATGTCTTTTTTCATAGATCTACACCAGAAAGTATGTTTGATATCATTATACATTTACACGCTCCTGGATGGATACTGAATTTGGATTTGTGACATTCATCCAATACTTCTCTCCGGAGCTCAGATATGTTCGGAACACAAATTCGGCCCTTTAACCTCAGAATCCCATCGTTATCAATCTGAAAACTCGAGGCCTCGCCTTTCTGAATTCTCTCTTTGATCTTCAGAATGAAGTGATCATCCTTCTGAAGAGCAGATATATTATTAATCAATGAAGGCTTGATTATGAGATTTGCAATGATTACATTCTTTCTGCTGAGCGCATCAGCCACAATATTGGCATTCCCCGGAGTATATGAAATATCAATATCATATGCAGCGAGAGATTCTAACCAACGTTGCTGCCTCATATTCAGATCTTTCTGGGTGAAAAAATACTTCAATGATTGATGATTGCTATATAATTCAAATTTCTCACCCAATAGATAATACCTCCAGATTTTTATAGCAAACACGATGTCTAACAATTCAAGATCGTGAGTTGCATAATTCTTCTCATGTGGCTTCAATTGACGGCTAGCATAAGTGACTACTTGGCCTCTTTGCATTAATACTGCACCAAGACCTTCTTTAGAAGCATCTGTCCAGACTTTCAAGTCTTGGTTTCCATCAATTATTGTTAACACTGGAGCAGTTTTCAGTCTTAACATCAGCTCTTGGAGAGTTGTTTTACATTCTGGAGCCCAATCGAATCTTGAATGTTTCTTAGTAAGCTTTGTTAAGGAACTAGATATCTTCGAAAAATTCTTAACGAAATTCCGATAATAACTAGCTAATCCGAGAAAACTTCGGACTTTTTTGGGTGTAGTTGGCTGCTTCCAATTTTGAATAGCTGTGACCTTACTGGGATCCACAAAAATTCCTTCTTTTGATACAACGTGGCCAAGTAACTTGACTTCTTCTTGCTAGAATATACATTTGGAAAATTTGGCCTTTAAAACATTCTTTCTCAGAATCTCTAACACTTGTTCCAAATGTTTTTCATGCTCGCTCTCTGACTTAGAGAAGAACAATATGTCATCAATGAAGACCAAAACAAATTTATTCAATACTTCTGTGAATACCCTGTTCATCAGATTGTCAAAATAAGCTGGAGCGTTACATAAGCCGAACGGCATTACTATCCACTCGTAGAATAAATATGGACCTCTGAACGCTGTCAAAGGAACACAATCTTCGGCAATACGAAGCTGATGGAAGCCTATAGCTAGGTCCATTCATGAAAATACTTGTGCTCCATTCAATCGATCCAACAAATCATCAATCCATGGTAATGAATATTTATTCTTCAATGTCTGCTTATTCAAGTCAAGATAATCCACACATAGTCTAAGAGTACCGTCTGACCTTGGGACAAACACCACTGCTGCTCCCCAATTAGAGAAACTAGGCCTGATCAGACCCTTCTATACAAGCAGTCGAGTTTGATTGTCTAATTCCTATTTTTCCTTCAAGGTCATTCTTAGAATAGCGTGAACTACTGGCCTTGCATTCAGGATTAAAGAGATTTTGAAATCAATTTCTCTATGTGGAGGTAAGTTAACAACTTCATCAAACACATCTGCATAATTCTTGACGACAGGAATATATTCAATGTCGACTAGAATATTCTCCGTAACGACATGAATAGGTTCTAATTGAGCAGGAAAAACATCCAGAGCTAACCTAAAGTCTTTTCTATCAGAATTCAGACCTTCATATGGAATGGTTATATAATTCCCTGATTTAATCTTCGCATTTATGAATCTGTCGGCGCATTTAACCTCAGCTTCATATTTGGTTAACCAATCCAATCCCAATATAAGATCAAATTTTGTAAAATTCATGACAATCGTGATAGAAGGGAACCGATAACAGGAAAAGGAAACCGACACCCCACAAATCCAACTAAGATTGACAGAACCCCCAACCGGATTATGGACAGTCATGAGTGATTTGGGCTTTTTCAATTTCAAATCCAGTTTCTTAACCGCATTACTTGTAATAAAGCTTCGTGACACACCTGTATCAAACAGTACTTTAACTGGGATATTCTTGACAGTAAGCATGCCTTCTAAAATATCTAGCCCCACTTGACTGGCTGAGGGTGCCGGAACCTCCGTCACTTCATTCACTTGTGCCACTTCAGATTTCTTTAAGAGCTGGCAAACCTTTGAAAGATGACCAGTCTGATGGCAAAGATTGCATTTTCTACTTTCTTGAAAATGGTTCTTGGATTTAGATCCATCCTTCCTCTGCATTTTCAAAGATTTACATTTTCTGGACAAATGGCCCTTCTGTTTGCAGTTAAGGCATATGGCAGTCATCACTGGTTCTTTCTCAGATTTAACCTTTTTTCTATTGACTCTAGGCTTATATCTGACCCCAGACGTTGTACTTGCCTTCGGCTGTGTACTTGTCTCCGGGCTATCAGTTTCAAATTTCCTTTTGTTACTAGAGCTGACTTCCTCTTCATCGCCCAAAAGACCTTGCTTATTCAGATCTTCATACTGGTAAGCCATGTATATCATTTCAGAAAAAGGAAGTTGCACATGTGTAGTTACACTACTTTGATACTTTCTTTGGAGCCCGTTAATAAACCTTAGATTCTTCCTCTTAGGATCTTGAATTAGATGCGGGGCAAAACGAGAAAGTTCATTGAATTTCTTATGATACTCCGGAATGGTCATATCTCCTTGTATCAGATAGTATAATTCATCACTTAACCGCTCAGTTGCTTCTGGAGGAGTAATTCTTTCATTGAAAATTTCTTTGAATCTATCCCAGGTAATATCACCTTCTGGATTATCCTTAATAACTATTTCCCACCAGATTAAAGCTTCGTTTTTGAGTGCCCAAGATGCCAGTAATCTTTTCTGATCATCTCTCAGCTTTGAACCTTCAAAAAATTTCTCAGTAGAGCGCATCCCTTCTTGTGTTTGAATAATTGATTCATTGCCCGAGAACGGTACTCCACCCAGATTTCGATATCTCTTTAATAGAGCTTCAATATCTTGTTCTGACCTACCTCTTTTACTTATGCCACTCATTTTTCAATGTCTGTAAATAGCACACAAAGCGTTAGGCCAACGGAAAATGTATTTTTAAAGCATAGAGACATATAATTAAATGTAAATGCATCTATTGGGGTGTATTTCACTCTGCTACACTCATTCTAGGATATTACTGATCCAATCTGAAATGAGTTATTCATCATGGAATACTACTGATTCTATTTCTGACGAGTTCGTTAATATGTTATATTCCAGAACTAAGCTTAACCAAAGCTCCGATACCACGTGTGACGACCCCAAACCCCGTTCCACGGTGGCAAGGGTAATCTTTGGAATATAACACATAAACAGATAACAGCAGAACAGAAATATATAAATACACCAAATAATATACAACAGAATACACTGGATAAACATAATCATCAGAGTTACACAGTATACAGGATCATACTTAGTACAAAATAAAGTTTAGCTTTACATAAAATGTCTATAGCGGAATCAAAACATACTACGTACAACAGGAGCTGAACAGCATAAAAAGAAAGATGTGATAGAAGCCATCTTCATCTCCATAGCTATCCAGAAAGAGCCTTCTAAAACCTGAATACAAGGCTGCCCATGTAGAAAATAGGGCACCCGAGTTTGCAAGTGAAACAAACTACGAGTCAGTCATGGGACTGGTATGAGAAATCTACTTAACTTATCTTACAATAAGGCCAATTACAGGACCATGCTGCTAACGCGGAACGGGTTTACTCCATTGGATTTCCCGTGCTCAAAACAAGTAAATCATTTAAATATCGCAATGATTTTTATAAAAATGAAGCCATTTTAAGATTCAGGTCCCACCACACAATGCAACGCAAGCCGGAGAATAGAGTTTTACCTTATAATAGCCAAAATATGCTTGATATGTATAAAACAAAAGCATTTAATATTATTACTAGTGTTCATATGTTTCAAAAACAATTTCAATCATAAGTATCAATCATAGACGGCATGGGTACCATATATCATGTCGCCATATATAGGTATACAATCAAAATCGCACGATGTCGTATCTGGAAATTGGATTTCCATCATGAACCAAGGCAAGGGATTGTCCTTACCGCTTCGAGACTGTATACCCCAAGCCTCAGGATCAGAGCTCAAGTGACCCTTGGATCGTCAGGGCCAGTCCACACGGAGTGGATTAAAATTCCTGAACACTGCGTTTCCCTGCCCTATGGGGCATAAACTGGTCATATCCCGACCAAACTATCGGCCCCGGAATGACCGATATAATCGAGGAGCCTTGCTATCCATCATCCACATAAGTAAAATGCCCGGGCATGTAAAACCCATAACATCAATCCTAGCTAGAAGGAAATGCATGTCCTCCCTGAAGTCCTCTCCCATTTCTAGCTCATGGAGTGTGAGGCCCGCGAATCAATGCCAAACACAAAGCTAGCTATTTAAAGCCCTTCTTTGATCATCAACCACAAGGCTATGCTTTTCAACAAAAGCCTTGATCACTGCATCTCAGCATGCCACACAGGCAATTCAAGCCATGCAACTGATGTATATCAATCACACAGAATGAAATCCAATGTCAGACACATAGTCCATTTACAAGTCCGTTCTAGGTCTGAACGAAATCGGAGGCACCTTATTCCTCTCCCGTTTGTCCAATACAGGAGAGAGGCCCTCGCACATCTGAACGATCAACAAGTACGTCCAGACAACCACCACCGTAACCCCTTCAGGATAACAACTCCCATCAAACGCATCAGTAGCCATCCATTTGATGTGAAGATCGTCAGTCTTCCACCGTCTTCGTATATTCGACTTCTAATTGTCGATCAATTATTTGAAATGAGACTTAACTCAGCCTTTTCAAATAATTCACGTATAATTAGAATTCCAATCAATTAATTTCCATAGTTAAATTATTTAACATCCATAATTCATTTCATTAATATAATTTTCACGTCAAACACATTCAACCATGAAATATCCAATAAATCGAGTAAATTCGGTTTATTTCCATTCCATATCGTTCATAATATTTTATAATGATTTATTGCTATTTTTATTTATTTAAAAATAGCCAATTTATTCGAACGACGCTTCAGGTCATAACGCGGCCATGGCGCTATTTTTCTTTAGATTTGATTTACACATATCTGAAAATCTAACGGTTTGATCATTACAAATTTTACATCATTGGAAAGATCTTTTCAAAACGGATCCAACGGTTCCAATTTTGGGAAAATCCGACGGTCGGATCTCCCAGTACAATCATTTAAAGTTACGATTTCAAAATACGAAATATAGCGTCGTTATTTGTTTTATTTTAATTATATTTATATATATAAATATAATCCATTATGGCGCTGTTTTTATTCATATTTGAATTAAACATTTCACATAATCTAAACATTGAATCTTTACAAATTTGGTATCGTTGAAAAGATAATTTCAAAGCGGACCCAGCGGTTTCGGTTTCGGGAAAATCCGACGGTTGGATCTCCCGCAATAATCGTTTAAAATAATGATTTCAAAATACGAACTGCGGCATCGTTATTCGTTTTATTTTAATTATATATATATATATGAATATAATCTGTTCGTTGATTTCCAAACCATTTTCATTTCACATATTTGATAAAAATAATATTTTTACCCAACAAATATGCACTTCAACACATGACTATTTTTAGCAGTTCATATATACAATAAAAATGTGATTTTTATTATTAAAACAGTTTATTTCAAAACATGTATATTTTTAGCGGTTCATATATATAATAAAAATGTGATTTTTATTGTTAAAACAATTTATTTCAGGCATGAATATTTTATATACTTCATATACATAATAAAAATGTGATTTTTATCTTTCAAACAAACTAATCATCATATGAATATTTTTCCAACACATGAATATATTTAAATACATGAATATAAATCCAACACATGAATATTTCAGAAAATTTCGGCAACATAATGGCAGGGGGTTTAAAACCGGCACCGGCCCGAGTGCGGCTCCTCGCATTACCTTATGCCTCGCAGCGTTCCCTAAGGGCTTATCCTTATAATCTAAATATTTTGATCATTTTCATATCATAATGGATTTTTCCACAAACAATTCCAATTTTGTTTTAACCACAAACAATCATTATCAACCATTCGCATTTATCAACCAAATTTCACGTCAACCAAAATCCAAACAATCACAACCAATATATATCGTCCATGGTCGGTGGACTAGGGGAGTATATATATATATACGTATATAAATATATTTCAATTTCATATCAACTCCATTCAACGCACATATAATATTTACAATGCATATATAACTTATACATAGCACATATAATTTATACAGCGCTTAAACATGAGGTGTACAACGCTTATATAACTTATACATCGATTAGATAATTTACACATCGCCATTCCATATCGTTTATAATTTAGAAATCTCACCTTGCTTTTCGCATTGCCAAAAATTGTAGCAAGCTCCAAAAATCCTCCGGTCTCTTCAAGAATGTAGAAGACGTCGCCACGAGTCCAATCTTTCCTGTTTTATCGAATTTCTTTATCGTACGAAAAAGATATGATTTTTATTCTAAAATCATAAATCGTGACGGTTTTAAAGTGTTGAAACCCCTTTAAAAATTCAAAGTCGTTACCTTCAGAAATTCTTCAAAACTAGGTTTGCAAATAACTTTCAATACATGTAGCTAGGGGTCGATCGGGTTATATAGTGTCGGAGAGGGAAAAGAGGCGCGGGCGGCATTGGTGGTGGCGCTCCGTTCGATGAATGGAGGAAGGGGCGGCGGTGGTCGAAAGTCATGGACTTTGGAGCGGCGGGTCTCAATGAATACTCCACGAAAGGAGGCGCAGCAGGTATGGATCTGGAGAGGAGGAGGAGGTCTACGTTTTTTGTAACACCCCGCATTTTTAATATAATAGACAATGTGTAAAAATATGTGTATAAGCATAGATAGGTAAATAATGGTGATGTATAATGAAAAATTAATCCGATAACAGTGTACGTAACAGAGAAGACAATAAAATAAGGATACTTAATTTAAATATCAGGAATTAAGTAAAATGGACATCACCATTGCGTTCGTCTTGAAATTCTGCTTGGGATAGAGTCCAAGTTTTCGAAAATTGGACTCTGTATGAAAGAGTTATGGCCTGCGGAAGATTCAACAGAAATTCAAAAAAAATACCCAGGCAGGTCGACCTACCCAGGGAGTTCGACCTGGTGGGCGACCTTAGTGTCGACCTCCCCCATGATTTTTCCAGATCTGGACAGTGACGATTTTTGATGTACTGGATGGACCGGATGGCTTCTAAGGCAATCTAATGGCTCTAAAACACTCTCTACACCTATAAAATAGTGCCTAGACCTAATCTAATTCATAACCAATTGCTTCTGACGCTTCCATGCTACTAAACTTCAACTAAACATGGCCGTCGCCTCAAAACCCTAAATTAATTCGCAAGTTCTTCAGCAACTTTGGAGTTTAATCAAATCAAGAAGCAAAGTTCTTCATCAACAATTCATGCTCTTCACCAATAATCAAATAAGAAGATTAAATCAGCGTTCTACATCAATGACAAATCACTTCTCTAATCCAGTCAATGTGAGTGGATTCGAACTATATTCGTTGTATAATGTTGCTTCTATCGTTTACCATTCCCCATAATGAATATGATGTTAATTTAATAAGATCTATCATTTTATTTATGCCTATGTTTGAGTTCTCTCCTTTTTATCCTATCCCCTTTTTATTTTTTGGATCTAAATTATCTCGAACCTAGACAAAATCTTATTATACAATACGCACGATTGGAATATGGGGAAATTGGAATATAATCTGAAATTTTGGGGTATGTGGCATAACAATTGTTATTGCACATATTGGGCATAATCTATTTTATGCAGTCGAGGAATATAATCTATGCTGAATAGTGCGCAATTATGAATTTTGATTTATGATGATAACATGAAATTGTGTAATTTTAACTGGAACTATTGGATATGGAATTGGTATAATTCAATATTAACAACATGTAATTGGATAACATGGATTGGTGAAATTTATTCATGAACTGAAAAGTAAGCCTAGAGGGTGAATTAGACTATATGTATAAACGTGGGAATGTTGGGGTATATATGTTGGGAAAATATTGATTATATGAAATTGGGTATAATTGGATATTGGAAATTGGCATGTTTGGGTATGAATAACATGGAATTAGTGAATTTGGCTATAATTGGTTAATTTAGGTAATATGAAAATTGGCTAACTATTATGTACTTGGTGTAGTGAATGGCAAATTGGAATAGGCATAAAAATGAAATGTAATTAAGTTGAATTTGGAACACATGACATGAATCTGGGGTTTGGGTGAAAGATGATTGTTAACGAACGTCTATGACACGAGCTTAGGCACGTTTGTGGTGTAAGACTGCCCGGAACCGCCTAGAAAATCCAGCAACCACAAGCGGACGTCTAATGTGAGAGGTCAACGGCAAGAACTAGAGGTGTAACGGTTTATGGCACGAGGTTAGGCGCATTTGTAGTGTAAGACTGCCCGGAACCGCCCGGCAAATCCAGCAGCCACGAACGGACGTCTAATGTGAGAGGTCATACATCATTACGGCATTATAAATAATTAAGAAATACTAACCATAATAAGACATGTGGGTGACATGGGCATGGTTAGAGGGTTAAGTGGGTGATATAAATGACATGTAAAGCATAACAAATGTGGACTTAACCGTTGTGAGTCATGTGATGTAAGACATAACCAAGGTAGACTTAACCGTAGTAAAACATGTGTAAGACATGGAAACTGTAATAAAAAGGGGGTTAAGTGGGACACGTGAGACATGTGAAACAGAATTTAGATATGCTTAACCAAATGGGACCCGTAACGGTATCATAAATTAATTGAATTGGAAAAAGTTTAAGTAATGAGCTAAGTAAAAGGAAGGATTAAGTCAAATATACAGTTCATGACACAATAATGGGGGAATGATAATTACCTATTATAAACTTGAGTTGCAGTGATGTAAAATTAAATAATAGGCAAACTTGTCATAGGGACAAGGGAAGGTTATGACTTAAGATGTAATACAAGACTTGATGGGTGGGACGACTTATACTGTGAAATAAGTTAACCTAAAATTAATGACAAGAAATGGGGAATGATAAATAACCTATTATGAGTAAACTTGAATAAGGCAAGAAAGGATAATAGGTGGAAATTATAACTTATGGGACAAGATAAGTTATAGGAAACGATAAGGAAGATGAGATAACTTATATGTAAAGATATACTTAAATTAAGTGGTTTGGAAGGAGAAATGTGAAATTAAAAATGATATAAGTTATATGAGTGGAAAAGAAGTAAATAAGAATCATATATGTTGGTTGGGTTGAGTAATTCTCTGGGTGCCAGTCTGATGTTGATTTCGGTCTTCAGGGCTGGTGTTTAGAGGGTTATTCTCCTAATCAGTATGTATGTGGGATAAGGCATATTTAACTATGACTTAAGTATAACATGTTGTTGTAACCCAAAAAGGGAATAACTCGTGAGATTGGAAAATAACATGTTGTGGGCTTATTAATGGACTTAAGTGGGTTAAGTATAAGTTGAATTAATAAGCAAGGATAACTTGGTGAATATGAAAAAATGGGAAGCTAATGTGAATAACCAAGTTAAAATAGAAAGTTGACGAGGTGGCACAAGCGTGAAATAAATGGTTAGACTTAGGGTCTAATGACATATAAAACTAAGGCGCTTGAAGCAGTCCGTACATTATAGGATGAATAGTCCAACGAGGTAGATCATGATGGTGCCATAAGGCACGAGGAAAGCGCACGTTCGCTATTTTGGCGGCTCCAACGGACTGGAAGGGGAAGCATGCAGCTTCCTGAGACGTTAAAGGTGATCCTGGTAGTCTTCTGTAGTGGTTTAGCTTCGGGCTAGGATTACAGAGGTTGGGTCTGCGTGGAACTACCAGGTGGGTGGGCCTTGACTGCACAAGTAGGGGGCAGTCAGAATGCTGTACGTGGTGGCATTAAGGGTGGTTCGACGATTGCCTCAGGCGGAGGTGGAGGGTCAAGACCAAACGATAGCAAGATCGTCGGACGTTTGTCACCAGCAGCTTAAGGAATGCGAAAAGACAAGAGCTAACCCCTAGAGATTGTTAACCTTTGCTATCAAGGGACGGGTGTGGGGAGACCCCACATGGATGTTTAGATTGTTTGCTTGTTAGGGGTGGTCGCTTAGCTCGTGTGGTGTTTACTAGTTGAGGGAGGCGCTGAGGTGGGACCATAGCCATCATAGAAAAACCAGACCCGAGGGATATCTGTACATTGGACACTCTTAGAGGCGGGCCCGTACGGATATAGAAAAGCTCCCGACCGAGTTCCGTGTTTTCTGGTGTAGCCCTGCTTCGGAACTTGGGTGCACAAGTAAAGGTTATGTGCAGTAGAAACATCAAGTATGATTGATGATATGTACGTGGGAAAGTCTAGGTACAACCATGTCTGCTCTGGGTGGTGTATCCTAGATTAAAGGCATTATTCGGTGATGGAACCAAACTCGATTGAATAGTTCGAGGATAGTAGTCAGTACACTTACGTAGCACTGCGATAGTGGTTCTATGTGGATGTAGCATTGTACGTTACTATGGCATAGGATGAGGGACTGCGCATATTACTGTGGAGATACGAAGGAGACCGTGCGAGTGGGGTATCACTGGGTGTACATCAGTTTAGGGGTAGCTACATATACACTATATTAGGTTAATCTACTAGGGGGCAGATGGGTTTGACGTGTGTGTAAGCTTTGAGTGCTAATAACACATATAACCTAATAAATAAGAAAGTATAATTGAACGGTATATGTAGGACTATTCAAGAAGTGTAGTTTAAATTCATTCACACAGAACTTATGTTCTGACCCCCTCCTCGTAACATTCGTAGGTTAGACAGAGACTTATAGCTTTGGGAATACTTATTTAGCAGTTTTGTGATTAAGGTAATGCTATGTTTCAAAATATATTATATTTTATTCCTTTCACTGTGAGGTGTTTTTCCTTACTATGACATATCTCTTTTCTCTGTCTTTTCTGCAGGATAGCAGAGCAACCAACTCGGGTCTCGATGGATTGAATTTTGAAAGAAAAAAATTGGTCCATCGGAATCCGAGTTGTTACCTCTGGTATCAGAGCTTCGGTTTAGTGATCTTAGGGAGATATTGAGTGAACATATTTGTATATTCTAAAATATAAATATATTATATATATATATAAACCTGAATCCATAAAGTAGCCCACTAGGTAGGGAAAGAGTTGGGATATTTAGTTTGTACACTAAAGTAATAAACATAGAAATTTTTGAGACCCTTAGGTGGTTTGGTTGGAAAGTGTACAATATGAATAGGTATTTGAGAAAGAAAGTATCCCATAGAATTAAAACTGGAATGTTATTTTAGAGTAGTGGGTTCGGAAGTTAAACCTTATAGAATTGGAAAAGGTTAAGATGTGGAAAATGGGTTAGGAATATATATATATAGTCGAGAGAATTGAATTTGCATAAGTGCCTAGGAAAGCCTAGTCGAGTTGAAGACCCGCTTTGAGTCTAACCCAATGATAAGCTTTTAAGAACTTGAATCTGTAAAAGAGTTTGTGGTATTTCTCCAAGTTTTGATCTTAAAAGTATTTTGATGTTTTTATGGGTTTTAAAGTAAAGTGTGGTATATTGGGTAAAACAATGATTTCTTGTTTTAAAAGAATTCTCTCATGAAAAGGTGCATATATAGAGCATGTATAGCTCACTAGTTTTCATATATGAAAGGATTGAAAAAAAGTTTTGAAATCTCTATTCTGTTAACAATTAATTTTGATTATTTTGGGTAAACAAAATAAGCGGTAGAGTACAAGAATAGAGTAGATATTTGCACCTTAGCAGCCAAAGTTAACGTTGAAAATAGGAACAATGCAACCTTGATAGTTGTCCTTGTCTACTCCAGTTTCGTGATTTGAAGAAAATGTTTTTGCATTTTATTTTGTGACATGTTTTTTTATGGTTTGGCAAAAGCAAGTTTTTGAGAAAATAATAAAAGTTTTACCACTTTTAGTTTTTGGAAGGAGAATGTAATAAAAAGAAAGAAGGCCAAACCATGTTTTAAAATGGAGTAGTTAAGGATTAAGGCCTAGAAAGAACGAGATAAAGCTAAAGCTATTAGAACCAACTGGGAATTGGTTGAGATGAGAAATTCTCTGAGTATCAATCTGATGTTGATTTCGGTCTTCGGGGTTGATACTTAGAGAGTTATTTTCTTGCCAATTTACAGTTAGGGATTAGATAATATTAAACTAAGGGAAAATTTCCTATGGAATGCATAAGCATTGAGAAACCTAGGCTTGTTGCTTGAGAAAAATAAAAAGGATTGTTGCTTGAAAGAGAAGTATAGGCTAGTAATACACAGCATGGACTAGTGGTGACTACTAGGCAGTGAGGGGCAAGCAAGTGTATATATCCTGTTGAGTGGACTCATGACATAAGTCCTAAGATTCTTGGCCCATAGTAGTAGCTGTGTAGGATGTTGTTGAAAACGAAAAGGCTTATTTGAAAATAATAAACTTAAGCAATTTGATTAAGTCAAATAAGCTAAGAAAGAAACTAGCCTAACTAAAAAGAAAACAACAGAATCAATCAAGCAGCAAAACAAGACAGGAAAAGAAAATGGAAATCTTAAGAAAAAGATGAATAAATATTAAATTTTTCCAAGATAATTGAAAAAAGAGAAGAAATTTTCTTATGTGATTGTACTTGGATAGGAAAATAGGAAATCTTCATAGAATAGTCATATAAAAATCCAAGTACGATTGGAAAAGAAAAAAACGGAGGATGTGAATTTTTCCATTTTACACCTTTTCGTAACATAAGAGATCAAATTTGGAAAACTAGATTTTTCTAAATTTCGAATTTAATGATGGTTGGTAGGATTTTGGATGCGAAAATTGGATGAACTATGCTCTTACTCTATAAGAGTGTAGGAAAATTTGGATGAAAAATGTTTTGATTTTTCTAAACTATTGCATTCATATAGAACTGCAAGTATATTTAGGATGTGAGCATCATGTTTTGAAAGAGTTTTTAATATTTGCATACATATAAGTGGATCCAAATTAGGCATACATACTTTACTATGATGTATCTCACTTGTGACGGCCCGCCCCGCACCAACCGACATCTACTCCAAAAGTGCGTTGTACACATGTCCAGTCAGCACGGGACGGTCGTCAGAAGAAAAGGAAAGGAAAGAAGGAAATGAACTAACAAGTAACCTGTAGAATGTCTCACAGCGCATAGAACAAAACATAATAGTTACATACTTGACATAAAACAGGTGAGACAGTGCATAAGCTGAAACAACTAACATAGCAGCGGAAAATCCAAGTACATATTATGATCCAAAGTTAACATTATTACAACTTTTCAAACTGTCTCAAAAAGCAAAGCAAGATAAGGGAGGTACGCTACTAATGCCCAAGTAGCGACCACCAACGACACAGGGAGAATATCTATATATCATACGTGGAAGCCTCCTGCTCGCCTCCGAATCAGCTACTCGCACATCACCAGCTAACCTGTCTCTAGTCTGCTCGTGTGAGCACCCAAAGTAATAAGAAGAGACATAAAACTCTGGGTCAGACATAAAGCCTGGTATGAGCGATAAGTATCTAAACAGAACAATAACAGGTAGATTAAAACATACCTGAACCTGGACCTATAACCAAAGAGTTAGCACTACATACTGTACAACACTCTAAGGTGCCATTTCAAATAGTGTAAAGGTAACGGGGGTGGGGGTGTGCATGTCATAGTGATGGCAAACAATCAAACATAGCATCCATCCTCACATCTCTCACTCAGTGCGTAAAGCATACGATATTCACCACTTCGATCACCCAACATGCTTTGCTATGATCACTTTGCCCCATGAAGCCATAAATGGCTTCACTGCACTGATACATAGCCATTAATCCTTTGCTATGTCCACTTTGCCCCATGGAGTCGCAATGAACCCACTGCACTGGCTCATAGCCTCACTAATCCTTTACTATGTCCACTCTGCCCCATGGAGTCACAATGACCCCACTGCACTGGCTCATAGTATTACTACGCATCACATTGCCCCTCGAGTCATAATGACTCTACTGCACTGATAACGTAGTCTTGCTACCATCACCTTGCCCCTCGAGTCATAATGACACTACTGCACTGATAATTAGCCCATTATCCATTTTCAGTGGTGAATCGAAGTTATGAACGTCGACAACTCCTTAGCACATGTCCCGCAGCAAATCCCAACCATGAAGTGAACTCATTGGTTCCCAACTGGATCCTGAGCTCTAACTTCCATTTGGATTACCTTTGCATCTCGGGTTATTGGTCATCACCGGATCGGTCTTCATTCAGTTCATAGCCTCCTGGTTCGGTTCGCAGTCACCAGCTCGTCGTCAAGCTCCAGGTCGGGTCGTCATCATCGTATCGTGCTTCATCAGTTCGTGGCACCCCTGTCGGGTTAGGTCGTGGCACCCTGGTACCCATCGCATCGTGAGCTCCTTCACCCCCCTGGTTCGGATTGGCGTCATCACCTCGGATCACCTCGTGGTGCATCGGATCGTGTTGCGTCGGATCGTGCTTCAGGTGCATCAGCTTGGAGTCTCCATGTGATGGTTCAGATAGGGGTCACGAACGGGTCGGTTCGTGGTGAAGGTTTCGGAACGAAGGGGGTTCATCACGATCGGGTCGGGGTGGCGATAGGGCGATTCGATCCGGGTTATGTACAAATTCCTGCAACTCTTCCAGCGACTACTTTACACCATTCGACGGCATTTTCAACCATTCTAACTATTCTAATCAAGCACAAAGCATACCATACAGTCATAGCAACAAGTAGAAATGACCTCAAACACCAAAACATCAATATGATAGGTTAAAATGGATCAAACATAACCAAAACCCCATATTTTCCCTTAAGCATGTTTAGGTGAAACTTGTGATATGATTAGCAAAACTTAACCAAATTAACCCAAATTCATATCAGAGGTCTAAAACATCATTTCGAATTTTATAAATATTTTTCCAGGATTTTATCATGTTTAAATTCGCTAATTAGCACTAATTACCCTTAATTAGCCATAATTAGTGAGGAACTATGCAAACCACTCACCTTAGCCACAAGTAAACTTAGATCTGAAATAAATCTCCGATTTGGTGCGAATCCCGATGCTAATAAGCGGCTCTAACATTGATTTGATGTTGATCTCCCTTGATTTGATGTTGCTACGCTTAATCCTTGATTAGAAGATGATTTGGAGGTGATTTAGAGGTTGGAGGCCATTTTTAGGGTTTCTAAGAGGCAAGTGGAGGCTAGAAAAATGAAATGGAACGATTCTCTAACCTTTTTCAGCCTCCCCATAACCCTAATCCTGAAATGGGTTATGGGCCCATTCACTAATCACCCTATTTGGCCCAGTTAAGCAGTTTTTCACCTTCCAAACCTTGTTTCAGCCATATCACCCAAAGGGTGAGTCCGTTTGGCTGTTATGACCACTTTACGGAAAGGTAAACCATCAAACGAATCTAATGGAAGTGGTTTCAAGTCAAAATTCCTTTCTAGTCAAAAGTTATGGCCAAAACAAGATCAGCTAGGGGCAAAACGGTCACTTAAAAATCAACAAAAATCTTGAACATGGGAAATGACTCTAATGGTTGTGTCCCAAAGTTACACGACCATACGACTTCATATGGGAAAGAAATAAATATTCTACGATCCTCCGATGCGTAGAATACGGGTTGTTACATTCTTCCCCCTTAAGAAATTTCGCCCCAGAAATTTCCTAACCAAAATACACACAAGAGTCACTACGCCATAGATGACCTATCACAACGAAAATGCATGGTGTTGTTAGCTACAATGTTGCCATAGCTATGCCCATTTTTGTCTATTGCAACACACGCTTCAATGTGTTAGCATATATATCAATCATGTGTTGCAGTAGCCGCATGAATAAAATTATCAATCCGCGTGAATGAGATCCAACGGTCTACATTATCAATCCGCGTCAATCTAATTTTCCTTCACCGCCTAGCTCTTTTGCCCCCAAATTTTCATTTTTCTGCTGGAATATTCACGCTGTGTCATTTACACTTAGAAAAAATATATCCCCAATCAAAAACTAGGTCTAGGGTTTTCCCACTTTAACAATGCAAATTCAGCTTCTTTAATTCGAATCTGTATGTGGCTAGGGTTTGTTTTCTTTAATTAGGGAGACATCTTGGTTGGGACCGATATCAGTGGGTTCGGGTGGGGGCTGACGTGGCGGAGTAGGCGTTGGAGGAGCTGGAAAAAGAGGATTCGAAGGTCGGAAAGGCCTGAAGCTATTTTTCCAGGCGTATTTTGTCTTATTTCATAGGTCGGCAACCATTTCTAAAACTGGTTGATTTGTTCATCAGAAGAGGAAAATCTTAGGTATTTTTGCAATACTTTTGAACATTTAATGCTCCGTTGATTTTTGAAACTGTTGGCAGCTATGTTAGAAACTAAGGGCTTCCTTGAATGATAATTTAGACAAAATAATTTTCGTCTGGCCACTTATTACTCTTTGTTAATATGTTATTCCACATCGTTTTTTTAGTTTGAATAGCTACAACATACAATAAGTAAATAAGTTTCTGCCATTTCCATTAGCTAAGCTTTTGGAATGCTAGATGATTCATTATTGTCATTGCAAAGCAATAGTCTTACCTTGCTGAGCTGAACCTCACTGAGCTGAAGTAGTGTAGGATTGTTTCATTAGCAAACGAAGCTTGCTTGCGTAGGATTCTCCTCGTTATGGCATGTATCCTTGCTGGCAAAATAGATATGGTCTCATTTTCTCTAACACTAGAGATAGTTACCTAGTGTTTGTGGTTGATCCACATACTAAATGACTAATATGATTATTAACTTCCTGTTCTGTTCTAAACCGCATTGAGCTGAAGTAGTGCAGGTCTGAAATAGTTTGAAAATGATGTCAGGTTTTATTGATACTTGTGTTTGGTAGAGCATGGTCTGTAGTATGAGCAGTGCGCCATTTTGGTGCTTGAATTTGTCCTTTATTGTTGAAATGTGAAGGATAAACCAGTGTGCATTTTCTAAATGGGGGCAACCATTTATAAATCAAATCAATATCATTACTTAATTTATCGGGTTCGAGCGTTCTCATTACTTAACTGTTATACGAAATCCAATTATGTGTGTTATTCCTAGCTAGTGAAAGTAAAATTATTATTAAACCTCTGGTTTTCTAGGACAACTATCATTTGGAGAAAGGTAGCCGCTATTTATTTGTTTTTATTCATTATACTAAATGTCACCCTTTTTCATTAATATGTCAACTTTTATAGGTCAACATACTGTATTAAATGTGATAAACTACCAATCAGATTCATATTATTAGCAGTACTGTTGTTTACTGTTACTCAATCGTAAACTGTGGTCTACGAAATGACAAACGTACACACTTGTTCACCGATGGACTGTCACTAATGCTTATTTTTCTTTCATGGGAGTTCTTTTAACCAGCCAAGTATGAGTTATGGCCATTGATTTTTGATTCTACATTGCTGTGTTGATTGTAGATTCAGTAATAGTATGCTAATTTGTACTTAAAATCTTGCTTCAACCGCATCTTTATAATCATCAAATGAATGAATGTGATTTATATACTTAAATGGTTTAGTGCTGCTAATAGGTGTGGTAATGATATTCACTCTTATTGCATGCCCAGTGTCATATCCATTATCGCCATCTCCCGATCAACATCATACGTGGTGCGTGCATCATTCTTATATCCACTGTATTGTTTCTTTTCATATGTTATTTGTGTTGCATAAATCATCTTACCACTTTATATATTTGTAATATGTTATTGCTAATTTGCACATCCATGATATTATAATTCTACGTGAAAATATTTATGGCAAAGTTTAGTTATTCAGAGGGGAAAACAAAAAAGTATAAAAATAAATAAACAATAAATGGTTTTTAATCTGCAGAGTGATTTGATATAAACATCTGCTTTGTATGCCAACTTAAGATGATAACATTTCCTTCCTGTTACAAAAGATTGTAGTCTTGTAGACCATTTCACAAATATAGAGCATTCTAGTTTCCTATACATCCATTTGACAGTTGAAAATGATTTCTATTAATGGTATGTAGACATCATATTTTGTTTCTCAGATATTAATATTTTCAGGGATGCATGGGACATGGCTGCTGAGCTGTGTCTTTCTAAGCTTCCACAGTTGATCGCTGATCCAAAATATGGAATTTGAGGTATGTTCTGTTACACATTCTTCAATTTTTGCCACTGTATGATTGTGATATACAAGCCTAATTAAATCGTACTGTGTGATTATTCTGCATAATTTACGTTCGTATTTCAAGCACCTATATCGGATGTGAGCATTTTTTGCTTCTCTCGTTCTTCCCTCCTAAAAAGGATATACGTCAAATAATCTATGTAGTTCACGTCAGTGTGAATTAACATGCAGTTCTTTTCCTTTTGTTCATGTTCCCAACTTAACCCACCATTCAATTTTTTCAGCCAAGTTTTTTTTTAGTACATAATGAAGTCTATTAAAATTTTGAACCATTCAGTGGCTGAAACATGAATAAATATAGTTTACATACCATGTATATATTAATGCTGTAATCCCCTGTGACAATCAAAGTTGATCCAGGGGAACTAATTTGGATAAATCTTTAAGTAAACTACTTAGACCACTAGTGAAATTCTGACCAAATAAGATTACGTTCTTGTGATTGTCATCATAACGGAAGCAGCTTATAATTGAAACTCCACCATTAGCAATGACTTCTGTGCTCTATATATTCAAATCCACTAACAATGATTTATGTGATTCGAGCATCCTAGCCTTCTTTTATTCCCTTGATTCGAACCATTTGAGAAAGTAGCAGTTCTTGAACTCTACTCTTCAGCTCAGTTGTACCAATTAACTGCATTTGAAGTCTGGCTTGACCATGATGCTGAACTGTTCAACTATGCATTGTCAAGGCCTTCTTATATGATTCAATGCTAACGGTGAGGACATCAGGTGTTTTTTTGAGTGTTTCTGTTATCTCATTTATGGTCAGTTTTGATCATATATGTATAGTACTTCTTTATATTGTATGAGGCTGATGGAATTGATTACACTAATCCTGAGGAGGTAGTAATATTATGAAGATGGATTAATTATTTTCAACTGTGATTATATTAACATCTTAAAATTTAAACTGTTCAAATAAAATGAGTTTTGCGACTTTTGAATGCAGCTTGAATTGTTAGGCTGCTCTTATCGATCTTGATGCAATGGATGGTAAAGGTAGCGTCTCTCTTTAGTCTGAATGCTCCGGTTCACCCGATGTTAACACGAGGTATAATCATTTTCGTGTATTTTTTCTTGCTTATGGTTGTATGTGTGAGTCTGTATATGAGTGAATCGAGTGACAATGTAGTGAGGAATGTATGTAAATATGAATGATTGTGTAATATACGAGTGAATGTACAATAGTGGAGTCAAAAAATTTGTACCATTTGAAATGTTGAAATAAAATATTTATTTGAGTAAAATACTGTGTTATAATAATATTTATTATAATATTATGAAAATTTTGATTAATAGCAGGTGAGGTGTAATTACTTTTAATAGCTGTAAAACAAATTTTACAACTGCTAGGAACAGTTGTAAAAAAAGTTGACTTTATTACGATTGCCAGCTGTACTAAACATATTACAACTGTATTCAGCAGTTGTGAAAGGGTATTTTTTGTTCTAGTGGTAACTGTGGCAACACCTGTACCGATATTGCCATAGGGTCGCAAATGTGTTGCCTTTGACTCTAAGGCAACGCGGCAAAAGGCAACCCCAAAAAAGTGTTGCCACAGGTCATTTTTTTGCCTATAGCAACACTTTTTGGCACCTACCGCGTCACTTCTCTGGGGTTGCCGTAGGCCATCTATGGCGTAGTGAGTCCCACATGCCTATCAACCATAAAACAACAATCAAACATACAAAACAAGCAAAACAAGTTTATCCTAGCATGCAGAATAACTAAATTGCAAAGTAAATCTTACCAGGCAAAGAGTTCTGGATATGTCTTTCTAATGCTCTCTTCTGTCTCCCAAGTACAGTCAATTTCATTATCGCCCCACTGAACCTTGACTAGCCTCACCGCCTTCCTTCGAAGTTGCTTCGTATCGTGCTCGACAATACGGATCGGCTTGCAGTTCCCAACCGCCTCGGGTTCCACTTCGAAGTCCTCTAACTGATCAGGTGAAATAGTCAAACCTGGGTCGTGTACGAACTTCCTTAACTGGGAAACATGAAATACATTGTGAACTCCCGCCATCTTCTCTGGTAAGTCAACTCTATACGCCAAATTCCCAACTTGTTCGAGAACTGGGAATGGTCCAACAAATCTTGGTGCCAACTTGCCTCTCCTGCCAAATCGTATCACGCTCTTCAACGGAGAAATCTTGACAAACACCAAGTCACCAACGGAGAATTTTAAGTCTCTTCTCCTCTTATCAGCATAACTCCTTGGGCAGCCTTCATGCGTTGTTGAATGGTCTTAATCTTATCCAAAGTTTCCCTCACCACATCTGGTCTAAGCATAAACTTCTCGCCAGTCTCTATCCAACATGATGGTGAGTTGCACGGTCTTCCGTACAAAGCTTCATATGGAGCCATACCGATACTGGATTGGTAGCTATTATTATATGCAAACTCTACTAGATGCAAATGGTCATCCCATGATCCACCAAAATCCAATATACAAGCTCTCAAGAGATCTTCCAATATACGATTCACCCTCTCCGTCTGACTGTCGGTCTGAGGATGATATGCGGTACTGAGATGTAATTCTGACCCTAGAGCCTCTTGTAAGCTCTTCCAAAACCCACTAGTGAACAACGGGTCTCGGTCACTCACAATGCTTTTGGGTACTCCATGAAATCTCACTACCCACTTCATGTACAATTCTGCTAACTTAGCTGCCGTTCCGGTCGATTTGACTGGTATAAATCTTGCACTCTTAGTCAATCGATCCACAACTACCCAAATGCTATCATGTCCCGATCTAGTCCTTGGTAAACCATCGATGAAATCTATCGAGACTTGCTCCCATTTCCATTCGGGAATTTCTATTGGTTGCAACAAACCACTAGGCTTCTTTTGCTCGGCTTTAACTAGCTGGCAATTCATGCATTTGGATATAAACTTCCCAACGTCTCTTTTCATCCCTTCCCAGTAGTAAGTCTGCTTCATGTCTCGATACATCTTATTACCACCGGGATGTATAGTCAGCTTTGAGTGATGACATTCTCTAAGCACTTCATCTCTCAAACCATTCACGTTGGGTACAACTAGTCTTCCATTCTTTCTAAGCCATCCATCTCGATCAAGCCCATACAAATTCATCTCCTCACCGTCGATGTCCATCTCTAACTTGGAGATGATTTCCAATAGATTAGGATCGTCCCTCTGGCTGGAACCAATCCGCTCTATCAAAGTGGGTTTGATCGCCAAACTAGCTAGCACTTCTGGATCCAATTCGCACTTTGGTCTGAAATCAAACCCTGTGATATACTCCAGTTGCTTCCATTCAAGAAACATAGCCCCCAAACTGGCATGTCTCTTACTCAAGGCATCGGCTACCGCATTACCTTTCCCAGGTGTGTATGCGATATCAAAATCATACGAAGCCAAGAACTCTAACCATCTCTGTTGATGGAGATTTAGATTCTTCTGGGAGAAGAGTTACTTTAACGATTTACGGTCAGTAAACAACTCGAATCTTTCTCCCAAAAGATAATGTCTCCATATCTTCAGCGCAAATACGATCGCTGCCAATTCCAAATCATGGGTAGGGTACCTTTTCTCATGCGGCTTTAGTTGTCGACTAGCATAAGCCACAACCCTACCTCCTTGCATCAATACAGCACCTAGTCTGGTACCACAAGCATCCGTGTATACCGTCATCTCTTCATTCCCTTTAGGAATGACTAATACTGGCGCACGCGTCAACTTTTCCTTTAGACTCTTGAATACATTTTCACACAGTCCGTCCCAGACGAAGGCCTGATTCTTCTTAGTCAACTGAGTCAACGGTGCTGATATCTTGGAGAAGTCCTGGATAAACTTACGATAATATCCATCTAACCCCAAGAAACTTCTTACATCTGTTGCATTCTTGGGCGTAGGCCAATCCTATACCGTAGCCACCTTCGCAGGGTCCACGGCAATACCATTCTCTGAAACAACATGGCCTAAGAATCTCACTTCCCTTCTCCAGAAGTGACACTTAGAGAATTTCGCTTTCAATTGGTGTTTTCTCAACACCTCCATCACTATCCTCAAGTGTCCCTTGTGTTCCTCCTCTGTCCTTGAGTAAACAAGGATATCGTCTACGAACACAAGAACAAATTTATTCAACCGATCTATGAATACTCGATTCATAAGATCCACAAAATAGGCTGGTGCATTGGTCAACCCAAATGGCATGACCAACCACTCATAGAATCCAGACGGCGTCCTAAATGCCGTTTTCGGAACACTCTCATCCGCTACTCGGAGCTGACGAAATCCTGTCGTGAGGTCTAACTGGGAGAACACTCTTGCTCCTTCCAGTTGATCAAACAAATCATCTATCCGCGGTAGAGGATACTTATTCTTCCTCGTTACCTTATTCAACTCGCGATAGTCCACACACAACCGAAGGGAACCATCTGCCTTAGTGGCAAACACAACTGGTGCTCCCCACTCGGAGACACTTCTTCTAATAAATCCCTTCTTCAAAAGATTGCTGACTTGCACCCGAGCTCTCGCTGCTCCCTTGGTGCCATACGACGAAGTGGCATCACTATAGGTCTGGCATCTTTCACTAAATCAATACAGAACTCAATCTCTCGGTGTGGTGGAAGCCCGGTCACCTCCTCGAAGACATCCGGATACTGGACAACCACGGGCACATCTGACAACTCATCATGCAGGATGTCGAGGGAATTTATAAAATTATCCATTACCCCATCAGTAGGTAGACTACCAAACACTACCCTCCGCCCATCATCCGCCCTAACTATCACCAAAAAGCCCTCACAGTCTACCACCACCCCGTATCTTTGGAGCCAATCGACTCCCAATATAATGCCATACCCAGTAAAGCCCAAAACAAAGCAATCACAAACATACATCCATGACTTGATAAGACCAAATTTCGGCAAATCATACTAAGGCTAGTCGAACCACCAATCGGGTTCGTCACAACCAATGGTCTATCGACTATCTCGGGTTCCAGTCCCAACCTATCTACCAGGTCACTAAATATGAAGGAATGGGAAGGCCCAGTATCAAAGAAAACTCGAACTGGTACGTCATAAATAGAAATCATACCTTGAATGACGACATTCTTTCCTTTCTCCGCGATAGTTGGGGCATTCGACGAAGAAGGAACAACATCGGTAGCATATGCTTTCACAATCTGCTTCTCCTTAAGAGGTTGTGGACACTTATCCTTATGATGTCCCACTTGGCCACAGTTGTAGCACTTCCTATCCGCTGGCTTGGCCCGACATTCTTTAGCACAATGGCCCTTCTTACCATAGCTGAAGCACTCAACATCTTTCTTGCTCTTTTTCTGGCCATCCTTAGATTGGTTCTGCTTCCTCTTATTCTGAGAGTTATTCTTGCCTCCATCGCCCACTTGCGGTTTCAGCCCTTCTGCAGATGCAGCCTCAGTCTTTGGCTTAGGGTAAAGACTCTCTGATCTCAAAGCTTTCCCTACAATCGATTCAAAAGTCTCATCGATGTGGTTGATAAGCCTTTCCCCTAAGTATCCATCCAACCCAGTAATGAACTTCTCATTCTTCTTCTCAAGAGTATCGATAAGAGATATTCCATACTTCGACAAAGTGTCGAACTCAGCAATATAGTCAGAGACTGCCCTACCATTCTGCTTGAGTTCCAAGAATCTCTTAAACAACACCGACTTCTGGGCAGCTGGAATGAACTTCTCGCTAAAGCAAGCCTTGAACTGATCCCAAGTAACCTGATCTTCTAGAGTAGCTGTTCTAATGGCATTCCATCAATTCATCGCTCGCCCTTGCAGCTGACGAGACGCTAGTCTTCTCTTCATCGCATCCTCGATACCCAAGTCGTCGAAGATACGATCACAGCTATCCAACCAATCCTGAACATCTGTGGCCGACTCCATTCCGTTGAACGGCTTCCCACCAAGGTTAGTGTAATCCTTGCACAACTTGGCGAAATCGACCCTAGGCGCCTGCACTACTGGACCCCCACCATTTCCGGGATTGGGAACTGCCCCTTGAATATCCCTAAGCATCTCCCTCATAAAGTTAGTGAACATCGTCCTCATATCAGGAGCATTCCCATTATTGGTCCCCCTACCAGCACCTCTAGCATATCGGCTCATCGTTCAATCTGTAAAGAGGGAACGATTAACGACCCCATAGTGGTGCTAGTGCAGTACGACTTCATTCTTATACTACTGATAATATATATATAGCTATTGAAAACCAAAGTAATCACAAATACGCGCTCTCATATACGTACTATCTCTCCCTAGTGTCTTTCCCTAGGTTAACTACGCAACCTAGAGCTCTGTAACCAAATGTGACAGACCGCCCCGCACCAACCGACATTTACTCCAAAAGTGCGCTGTACACATGTCCAATCAGCACGGGACGGTCGTTAGAAGAAAAGGAAAGGAAAGAAGAAAATGAACTAACAAGGAACCTATAGAATGTCTCACAGCGCATAGAACAAAATATAATAGTAACATATTTGACATAAAACAGGTGAGACAATGCATAAGCTGAAACAACTAACATAGCAGCGGAAAATCCAAGTACAACTTATGATCAAAAGTTACCATTATTACAACTTTTCAAACTGTCTCAAAAACAAAGCAAGATAAGGGAGGTACGCTACTAATGCCCAAGTAGCGACCACCAACGAAACAGGGAGAATATCTATATATCATACATGGAAGCCTCCTGCTCGCCTCCGAATCAGCTACTTGCGCATCACCAGCTAACCTGTCTCTAGTCTGCTCGTGTGAGCACCCAGAGTAATAAGAAGAGACATAAAACTCTGGGTCAGACATAAAGCCTGGTATGAGCGATAAGCATCTAAATAGAACAATAACAAGTAGACTAAAACATACCTGAACCTGGACCTGCAACCAAAGAGTTAGCACTACATACTGTACAACACTCTAAGGTGCCGTTTCAAATAGTGTAAAGGTAACGGGGGTGGGGGTGTGCATGTCATAGTGATGGAAAACAATCAAACATAGCATCCATCCTCACATCTCTCACTCAGTGCGTAAAGCATAAGATATTCACCACTTCGATCACCCAACATACTTTGCTATGATCACTTTGCCCCATGAAGTCGTAAATGGCTTCACTGCACTGATACATAGCCACTAATCCTTTGCTATGTCCACTTTGCCCCATGGAGTCACAATGACCCCACTGAACTGGCTCATAGCCTCTCTAATCCTTTACTATGTCACCTCTGCCCCATGGAGTCACAATGACCCCACTGCACTGGTTCATAGTCTTACTACGCATCACTTTGCCCCTCGAGTCATAATGACTCTACTGCACTGATAACGTAGTCTTGCTACCATCACCTTGCCCCTCGAGTCATAATGACACTACTGCACTGATAAGTAGCCCATCATCCATTTTCAGTGGTGAATCGAAGTTATGAACGTCGACAACTCCTTAGCACACGTCCCGCAACAAAGCCCAACCATGAAGTGAACTCATTGGTTCCCAACTGGATCCTGAGCTCTAACTTCCATTTGACTACCTTTGCATCTCGGGTTATTGGTCATCACCGGATCGGTCTTCATTCAGTTCATAGTCTCCTGGTTCGGTTCGCAGTCACCAGCTCGTGGTCAAGCTCCAGGTAGGGTCGCCATCATCGGATCGTGCTTCATCGGTTCATGGCACCCCTGTCGGGTCGGGTCGTGGCACCGTGGTACACATCGCATCGTGAGCTCCTTCATCCTCCTGGTTCGGATCAGCGTCATCACATCGGATCAGCTCGTGGTGCATCGGATCGTGGTGCGTCGGATCGTGCTTCAGGTGCATCAGCTAGGAGTCTCCACGTGACGGTTCAGATATGGGTCACGAACGGGTCGGTTCGTGGTGAAGGGTTCGGAACGGAGGGAGTTCATCACGATCGGGTCGGGGTGGCGATAGGGCGATTCGATCCGGGTTCTGTACAAATTCCTGCAACTCTTCCAGCGACTGTTTTACGCCATTAGATGGCATTTTCAACCATTCTAACTATTCTAATCAATCACAAAGCATACCATACAGTCATAGCAATAAGTAGAAATGACCTCAAACACCAAAACATCAATATGATAGGTTAAAATGGATCAAACATAGCCAAAACCCCATATTTTCCCTTAAGCATGTTTAGGTGAAACTTATGATATGATTAGCAAAACTTAACCAAATTAACCCAAATTCATATCAGAGGTCTAAAACATCATTTCGAATTTTATAAATATTTTTCCAGGATTTTATCATGTTTAAATTCGCTAATTAACACTAATTACCCTTAATTAGCCATAATTAGTGAGGAACTATGCAAATCACTCACCTTAGCCACAAATAAACTTAGATCTGAAATAAATCTCTGATTTGGTGCGAATCCCGATGCTAAACAGCGGCTCTAACGTTGATTTGGTGTAGACCTCTCTTGATTTTATGTTGCTAAGCTTAATCCTTGAGGAGAAGATGATTTGGAGGTGATTTAGAGGTTGGAGGCCATTTTTAGGGTTTCTAAGAGGTAAGTAGAGGCTAGAAAACTGAAATGGAATGATTCTCTAACCCTTTTCAGCCTCCCCATAACCCTAATCCCGAAATGGGTTATGGGCTCATTCACTAATAACCCTATTTGGCCCGGTTAAGCAGTTTTTCACCTTCCAAACCTTGTGTCAGCCATATCTCCCAAACGGTGAGTCCGTTTGGCTATTATGACCACTCTACGGAAAGGTAAACCATTAAACGAATCTAATGGAAGTGGTTTCAGGTCAAAATTCCTTTCCAATCAAAAGTTATGGCCAAAACAAGATCAGCTAGGGGCAAAATGGTCATTTAAAAATCGACAAAAATCATGAACATGGGAAATGACTCTAATGGTTGTTTCCCAAAGTTACATGACCATACGACTTCATATGGGAAAGAATCCTCCGATGCGTAGAATACGGGTTGTTACATCACTTTGCACATGTGCACAATGTTTGCAACAATTGGATGCACACTTGATGGATGGATATTGCGAGGGGTTATCTATTTTACTCTTATCGAATTTCGGGGATGAAATTCTTTAAGGGTGGGAGAATGTAACACTCCACAATTTTAATATAATTAAAAATGTGTAAAAATATGTGTATAGGCATAGATAGGTAAATAATGGTTATGTATAATGAAAAATTAATCCGATACAGTGTACATAACAGAGAAGACAATAAAATAAGGATACTTAATTTAAATATCAGGAACTAAGTAAAACGGACATCACCATTGCGTTCATCTCGAAATTCTGTTTGGAATAGAGTCCAAGTTTTCGGAAATCGGACTTCGTATGAAAGAGTTATGGCCTGCGGAAGATTCAACAAAAATTCAGAAAAATACCCAGGTAGGTCGACCTGGGGGTCGACCTACGCAGGAAGGTCGACCTGGGGGTCGACCTTAGTGTCGACCTCCCTCCTGATTTTTCCAGATCTGGGTAGTGATGATTTTTGATGTGCTGGACGGACCGGATGGCTTCTAAGGCAATCTAATGGCTCTAAAACACTCTCTACACCCATAAAATAGTGCCTAGACCTAACTTAATTCATAAACAAATCCTTCTGACGCTTCCATGCTGGTTAACTTCAACCAAACATGGCCGCCGCCTCAAAACCCTAAATTAATTTGCAAGTTCTTCAGCAACTTTGGAGTTTAATCAAATCAAGAAGCAAAGTTCTCCATCAACAATTCATGCTCTTCACCAATAATCAAATAAGAAGATTAAATCAGCGTTCTACATCAACGAAAAATCACTTACTTCTCTATTCCAGTCAATGTGAGTGGATTTGAACTATATTTGTTGTATAATGTTGCTTCTATCGTTTACCATTCCCCATAATGAATAAGATGTTAATTTAATAAGATCTGTCATTTTATTTATGCCTACGTTTGAGTTCTCTCCTTTTTATCCTTTCCCCTTTTTATTTTTGGATCTAGGTTATCTTGAAACCAGACGAAATCTTACTATACAATACGCACGATTGGAATATGGGGATATTGGAATATAATCTGAAATTTTGGGGTTTGTGGCATAACAATTGTTATTGCATATATTGGGCATAATCTATTTTATACAGTCGAGGAATGTAATCTATGCTGAATAGTGCACAATTATGAATTTTGATTTATGATGTTAACATGAAATTGTGTAATTTTAACTGGAACTATTGGATATGGAATTGATATAATTCAATATTAACAACATGTAATTGGATAACATGGATTGGTGAAATTTATTCGTGACTTGAAAAGTAATCCTAGAGGGTGAATTAGATTATGCATGAACGTGGGGATGTTGGGGTATATATATTGGGAAAATATTGATTATATGAAATTGGGTATAATTGGATATTGGAAATTGGCATGTTTGGGTATGAATAACATGGAATTAGTGAATTTGGCTATAATTGGATAATTTGGGTAATATGAAAATTGGCTAACTATTATGAAATTGGTGTAGTGAATGGCAAATTGGAATAGGCATAAAAATGAAATGTAATTAAGTTGAATTTGGAACACATGACATGAATCTGGGGTTTGGGTGAAAGACGATTGTTAATGAACGCCTATGACACGAGGTTAGGCGCGTTTGTGGTGTAAGACTTCCTGGAACCGCCCGACAAATCCAACAACCACAAGCGGACGTCTAATGTGAGAGATCAACAACAAGAACTAGAGGCGTAACGGTTTATGACACGAGGTTAGGCGCGTTTGTGGTATAAGACTGCCCGGAACCGCCCGACAAATCCAGCAGCCACGAACGGATGTCTAATGTGAGAGGTCATACATCGTTACGGCATTATAAATAAATTAAGAAATACTAACCATAATAAGACATGTGGGTGACATGGGTATGGTTAGAGGGTTAAGTGGGTGATATAAATGACATGTAAAGCATAACAAATGTGGATTTAACCGTTGTGAGACATGTGATGTAAGACATAACCAAGGTAGACTTAACCATAGTAAAACATGTGAAAGACATGGAAACTGTAATAAAAAGGGGGTCAAGTGGGACACAGGTAACATGTGAAATAGAATTTAGATATGCTTAACCAAATGCGACCCGTAACGGTATCATAAATTAATTAAGTTGGGAAAAGTTTAAGTAACGGGTTAAGTAAAAGGAAGGGTTAAGTCAAATCTAAAGTATATGACATAATAATAGGGAATGATAATTACCTATTATAAACTTGAGTTGCGTTGATGTAAAATTAAATAATAGGCAAACTTGTCATAGGGACAAGGGAAGGTTATGACTTAAGATGTAATACAAGACTTGAAGGGTGGGACGACTTATATTGTGAAATAAGTTAACCTAAAATTAATGACAAGAAATGGGGAATGATAAATAACCTATGGTGAGTAAACTTGAATAAGGCAAGAAAGGATAATAGGTGGAAATTATAACTTATGGGACAAGATAAGTTATAGGAAACGATAAGGAAGATGAGATAACTTATATGTAAAGATATACTTAAATTAAGTGGTTTGGAAAGGAGAAATGTGAAATTAAAAATGATATAAGTTATATGAGCGGAAAAGAAGTAAACTAGAATCATATATGTTGGTTAGTTTGAGTAATTCTCTGGGTGCCAGTCTGATGTTGATTTCGGTCTTCGGGGCTGGTGTTTAGAGGGGTTTTCTCCTAATCAGTATATATGTGGGATAAGGCATACTTAACTATGAATTAAGTATAACATGTAGTTGTAACCCAAAAAGGAAATAATTCATGAGATTGGAAAATAACATGTTGTGGGCTTGTTAATGGACTTAAGTGGGTTAAGTACAAATTGAATTAATAAGCAAGGGTAACTTGGTGAATACAAAAAAAGGGAAGCTAATGTGTATAACCAAGTTAAATGAGAAAGTTGACGAGGTGGAACAAGCGTGAAATAAATGGTTAGACTTAGGGTCTAATGACATATAAAACTAAGGCGCTTGAAGCAATCCGGACGTTGTAGGATGAATAACCCAACGAGAGAGATCATGATGGTGTCATAAGGCACGAGGAGAGCGCACGTTCGCTATTTTGGCGGCTCCAACGGACTGGAAGGGGAATCACGCAGCTTCCCGAGACGTTAAAGGTGCTCCTGGTAGTCCTCTGTAGTCGTTTAGTTTCGGGCTAGGATTACAGAGGTTGGGTCTGCGCGGAACTACCAGGTGGGTGGGCCTTGACTGCACAAGTAGGGGGAAGTCAGAATGCTGTACGTGGTGGCATTAAGGGTGGTTCTGTGATTGCCTCAGGCGGAGGTGGAGGGTCAAGACCAAACGACAGCAAGATCATCGGACGCCTGTCTCCAGCAGCCTAAGGAATGCGAAAAGACAAGAGCTAATCCCTAAAGATCGTTAACCTCTGCTATCAAGGGACGGGTGCGGGGAGACCCCACATGGATTTTAGATTGTTTGCTTGTTAGGGGTGGTCGCTTAGCTCGTGTGGTCTTTACTAGTTGAGGGAGGGGCTGAGGTGGGGCCATATCAACCATAGAAAAACCAGACCCGAGGGATATCTGTACATTGGACACTCTTAGAGGCGGGCCCGTACAGATATAGAAAAGCTCCCGACCGAGTTCCGTGTTTTCTGGTGTAGCCCTGCCACGGAACTTGGGTGCACAAGTAGAGGTTATGTGCAGTTGAAACATTGAGTATGATTGATGATACGTATATGGGAAAATCTAGGTACAACCATGTCTGCTCTGGGTGGTGTATCGTAGACAAGAGGGCATTATTCGATGATGGAACCAAACTCGATCGTATAGTTCGAGGATAGCAGTCAGTACGCTTACATAGCACTGCGATAGTGGTTCTATGTGGATGTAGCGTTGTACATTACTATGGCATAGGATGAGGGACTGCGCATATTACTGTGGCGATACGGAGGAGACTGTGCGAGTGGGGTATCACGGGGTGTACCTAAGTTTGGGGGTAGCTACATATACACTATATTAGGTTAATCTACTAGGGGGTAGATGGGTCTGACGTGTGTGTAAGCTTTGAGTGCTAATAACACGTATAAGCTAATAAATAAGAAAGTGTAATTGAACGTTATACGTAGGATTATTCAAGAAGTGTAGTTTAAATTCATTCACACAAAACTTATGTTCTGACCCCCTCCTCGTAACATTCGCAGGTTAGACAGATACTTATAGCTTTAGGAATACTGATTTAGCAGTTTTGTGATTAAGGGAAAGCTATGTTTCAAAATATATTATATTTTATTCCTTCCGCTGTGAGGTGTTTTTCCGTACTCTGACATATCTCTTTTGTCTGTCTTTTTTGCAGGATACCAGAGCAACCAACTCGGGTCTTGATGGACTGAATTTTGAAAGAAAAAAATCGGTCCGCCGGAATCCGGATTGTTACATTTTTCCCAACCGGAGCAACGGCTAACGAGGAGCGGTTTGGCCAGAATCTGGTCGGGAAGGGGAGAGCACGTTTCCGCCTTCGATCCGGAGTGGACGAGGGTTTTTTCAAATTATTTTATAAAATTAAATTATGAATGGAATTTTTCTATTGGTCCATACATATTTAATTTTATAAAATAGTGTTTTCATATCCGGACTCCAAGTCAAACCCAATGAGTGTTGCCCTTAGCTAAATACCTCCATCCTGGACACAATGAAATATGTTTTGTAGACCCATTCGACTGTTTCAGTTAGTTATTCTTCAACTTAAAATATAAAACATTCAAATATGGATTTGAATGTACATTTCAATTTGCCGGGGCCACATACTGATCCCAAAAATTCCCGAAAAATAAATCTTGCTATGTTTGGACAATACGGTCCCAACAAAACTGATTTCATCGAATTTGGAGACCGTATGAAAAATGGCTATTTTCTGGTCGATCGAAATTGACTGAAATTAACCGAACTCATTTTCCTTTGTCGTGCTCACACATTAACTCCAAAAAATTTGGAATTTGAAACCTAGCAATAATTTTACATTCGGGATCCAACAAAAGTGGTTTCGTCGAAAACGGAGATCGTTTGCAAATGCCTATTTTCAAGGGTTATATAACTCCATAGCGACCTTTCTGAAAGTTCATTTGGCCATAACTTTTGATCCCGCTGTGAAATCTCGATTTTTCTGATTCATTAGAAAGATATTCATAAACAGATTTAAATATTTTTGGTTTTGCTAAAATCCGTTTTATTTTGCATCCTATACAGTCAGTCAGAGTTCGAATTCAAATTTTCAAACTACCACGCCATTTCAGGCCTTGTTTATAATTAAAATATATATATTCGCTATAACTTCGATCCAAACAAATTTTTGGTCATTATTATTCAAAATAATTTACTTTAAATATTCAAAATCCACTAAAATAGTCAAATTAAAAAAATTTAATTGGTTCTGATTTTCCGGGTTGTTACAGAGACCCTCTTCCCCCTTCTAATTGAGTCGGTTAATTAACAGAGCACAACCCATTCTCTTATACTATTTTGAACTAAGAATAATTTATATCTTCCCTTGATTTCATTCAAATGTCCGATTCAAAAAAATCCTTGAGAGAACTGTGGGACAATAACCTGAGAACACGTTCCCTGAAAGAGTATGCGTATGGTTTACAACTCATGAGACAAGATTTTCCGAAATTTCGTGAGCCCAATGTCGACAATTTTCAAAATTTTCAAAATGACCGGCATTTTTAAAACCATGGATATGATCGAAATTGCGATTTCAACTCAAATTTCAATAATTTCGATTATGGGCTACATCCACATGAAAATAGCTTTGAATCTCAATATGTCTTTGATCCACATCATTATGGGGTTGAAAACTAAAATTTTCAAAATTATAGCCTATATCAACATCTTGAAAATAATCAAAATTGCAATTTTCCCTCGAATTTAAAAAGTTTTGGTTACGAACATAATTTTTATAATCAAAATGATTTCCAATATCATTGTCATTTTTCTAAAAATTCAAACAACCATCTGATTGGTAATAATATTGATCATGAAATTAATGTGGACTATAATTTTGAGAATCAAGAAATCCAAAACGAGAGCTCTCAAATCTATGATTCTGAAGAATATTATCTTAACATTCTTAGAGAGAGGGTAGAAAGGCAAGATAGACAACTTGATGAAAAAAAATAGACAGCTTGATGAACTTCTTTGTTTAATGACGTCTTTTAAAGAACAACTCGAGCAACAAAATCAAATTCAAACATGTGATGAATAAGAAAATAATCCATTCTTTACTGATAGTGAAAATTTTCAAATAACAACTTTGGGAATAACGATCTAAATGAAGTTGTTCAAAATTCAACAAATGATTTGGACTTCGATTCTTTTCAAGAAAAAGATTTAATCTCAGATTTTGATCTTCCTCTTTCAGGCTGCGAGAAACTTGAAAATCTAGAAATTGAACAGAATAAAAAATGTTGAATTTTTTAATTCAAATTTGGAGAAGGATTTTAATGAACATGAATTTTTTGGATTGTATGAGGATGAGTTGCCAAATGAGTATGAAATAGATTCAAGCCACTAATCCAAGTTCAAAATTTTTGATTTTGAGGTTTCAAAAGAACTAAAATTTGTCTGTGTCGAAAATATGTTGTTAACTGATAAAGTTGAGAAATGTGATCACACGGTCTTGAACAACACTCAGAAATTAAAATTCACGATTGCAACTGAGTTTATATACGATCAATTTTTTTGGACAATTACACTAATGAATTTGTTGAGCACATGAATTATTTTTGGAATGTTTGCTTGATTGAAAGACTTCATGTTAGGGTGACCCTGGACATTTATCTACTTGACTATAAATCTAGGTATAAAGATGAGATGGTTTTCAAAAACCTTTGCATATTAGAAAACATGCTTAGACATAGTGGAAATGGGACTTATCGGGCTAGAACCAAGCGTGGGAGAAAAAGATGGTGGCATTCTTTGCATCGTATGCATTGCAAACACATATATCATTGTACATATGATCCATTCTTACATATAGTTAGCCTGCATTTCATTTTAAGAATCATTTTACATTTAATCCATCTTTGGGTGCTGTCTTTCACATTTAGAAAACGTTTTTACGGTGTGGACACTGTTTCGTCCAAGTGTGAGGGGGGAGTGAGTCTGTATTGCATTTTTTGTTATTTTATTTTCTTCTTCTTTTTTCTTTCCATTTTCATGCCAACATCAGATCAATATCATATTTGACCTAATACCACGTTGTGACTAACCCATTTCCCGCAGCGGAAGCGTGGTGGGCCCATAACCCACAGGTCCGAGGATCGAAACCTCGCTCTGATACCAACTGTGACGATCCCAAAATCCGTGTGACGGTGTTAAGGATAATCATTGGAATATAACACATCAATCATCATAGCAGAGTACAGATAATAGCAAAAACAATAAATAGAATAATTTTACATAGATATGACAGCGGAATCATAATATGTAACAACATCATAATAGCACAACGTAGGATATAACTTAGTAAATAAAAGGGGAATGATCAGTCACCATCGCCATAGGCGGAATATACACATACAGTGAGACATAATAAGTGTATCAGTCTACATCGCCGAAGGCGGTACATATACATACGATAATAAGTACTGGAAGTAAAACAGTCTGCATCGCCCGTGGTGGAATCATAATATATATACAATAATGGCGGAAAATGTCAAAGTCATCTCGGTGAAGTTAGCCTCGCCATGAGCCAAAAGTGCACTCCATACTACAGTGCTGAGCCAAAACAACCTGTCACCTATGAACTAGGCTGCCCGTGTGAAAATAAGGGCACCCGCGTTTGCAAAGTGAAACAAACAACGAGTCAGTCATGGGGACTTGTGTGAGAAATCTACTTAACAGTTTAAACAACAGTAATAAGCAAATCATAGGACCATGCCACTTTCGTGGAACGGGTTTACTCCAGTGATTGCTGGTGCATTTAAAACAAAGTAAATTATTTAAAACAACGCAATGCTTTTAAAAAGAATGTAGCCATTATAAGACTCAAGTCCCATCATACAATGCAACAAACCGGAGGATAGAGTTTTACCTTATAATGGCCAAATATGCTTAATACGTGTAAAGCAAAATCATTTGATATTATTACTAGTGCATATATGTTTCAAAAACGAATAGCATCATAAATATCAATCATAGACGGCATAAGTGCCCCATACCACGACGTCGCCATACTAGTTCTACAATCAAATCCGTTATTTCGTATTGGAAATTGGATTTCCGTCATGAGTCGAGGCAAGGGGCAATCTCCTCTCTGCTTCGAGACACTCTAGCAAATGCCTCCGGACTACACACTCTGGGTAACCCTTGGATCTTCAGGGTCGGTCCTCTCTTACGTTTGAGGATTAATTATTCCTGAACACACGTTTCCCAGTCCTTATAGACCTAAAATCGAGGCGCCTCGCATTCCAACAACCACATAGGTGAAAAGTAGATATAAATGTCAGGGCTGGTAGGTCACTGACACCACCATAACTAGAAAGAAACGTCGTGCTCTGCCGGCAGTCCTTATCCCGTTTTTAACTCATACCGAGGTGTGAGGCTTGCGAATCCATGCAATACACAAAGCCAGGCCACGTAGGCCGTTCTTTGATCATCGAACACAAGACTTTGCTTTGCAACAGAAGCCTTGATCACTGCATCTTGGCATGCCACATAGGCAATCCACTCCATACGACTGATTTCTATCGATATATAACCTCTGAGCTCGTACGTCTCAAAGAAGGGCGTTAAGCAAAAGAATAAATTCTCCGCCGCCAAACAGATATATATTTAACAGAGATCAATAAGTATAGAACAAAATCCAATGTCAGACACACAGTCCATTTACAAGTCCGTTCTGGGTCTGAACAAAACCGGAGGCACCAAATTCCTCGTATATCCGTACAATCAACACATACGTTCAGACGGCTACTACTTCCGTTCCTTCACGGTAGCTACTCCAATCAGGAACCTCAGCACCGCCCATCCAACCGATACGAAGATCGTCGGTCTTGAATCGTCTTTGTATTTTCGCCTTCGAATCCTTCGATCAATTATTTGAAATGAGGGTTAGCTCGGCCTTTTCAAATAATTCACGTATAATTAGAATTCAAATCAATTCTTTCCATGATTATATTATTCGACATTCATATTTCAGTTCTTTAGTATAATTTTCGTGTCAAACACATAGAACCCTCAACTATCAAGAAGATCAAGCCAAATTGGTTTATTTCCAATCTATGTTGCTTATAATATTTTATAACTATTTTTCGCCATTTTTATTTATTTAAAAATGGCCATATTTAATTAAACGACGTTTCAGGTCGTGCCATGGCACTGGCGCTGTTTTCCCCTAATTTGTTTTACACATATCGGAAAATCTAACCGTTGGAATTTATTTCCAATCTATACCACGGGGAAGATATTCCCAAAGCGAACCCAACGGTTCCAGTTTCGTGAAAATCCGACGGTCGGATCTTCCACACTAGTCGTTTGAAGTTACGGTTTCAAAATTCGAACTTCCGCATCGTTATTCAAATTAATTTAATTATATTTATATTTATATATAAATATAAACGATTTTGGCGCTGTTTTTCTTTAGATTTGAATTAAACATTCCAGACAATCCAACCGTTGGATTTTTACAAAGTTGGTGTCGTTGGAAAGATATTTCCAAGGCGAACCCAACGGTTGCGGTTTCGGGAAAATCCGATGGTCGGATTTCTTGTACTACTCGATTCAAATTACGATTTTAGAACACGAACTGCACGGCTTCGATTCCTTTCCATTCTATTTATATATATATATATATATAGTTCATTCTTTAATTTCAACATCGTTTTCACTTCTTTAATTTCAACATCGGTTTCACTTCAAATATTTTAACATCGTTTTCACTTCAAATATTTAAACATCGTTTTCACTTCAAATATTTCATTAACGCCTTTATATTTCGATTTTTTTTGCCATAACCTCCTTTATACGGGAAGGGGTTTGGAAATTTATTGGGCCGTGTTAGGTACCTAATAAATCCTATAAAGCATCCACATATTTATAGTGATATATTATGGTGTTTACAGGGGAGCGTGTATAGATAATAACTCCAGAGAATAAATTCTCGTCACCCTGTCAAGCCTGAGGGAGCATGTATTTTTAATTAATCCAGAGGATAAATCCTCGTCACCTCGTCCCGTGGGGGAATAAATAGTTCATGTGCCGTATCTAATGACTAGAGAGACGTGATTATTGTCAACTATAGACCCGTGTGGGATTTTTATCAATCTGGCAATTTATCGTTATATTTTATATAGTCCATATCAGTCATCAGTTCAACCTGTAGTATATAATCATCGCCATACAAGCCTCTCGCTCGTATGGTAAATCTTCCACCTTGTCACACAAGCTCCAAATGCTTATGTGGAATATGATGAAGTATGCCTATCTTCAAGGAGTATGTCCTGTAGTGTAGTTCAAAAATAATTGTTTGTGGTTGATATTGTGGTTGAAAAATACCTTTGTGGTTGAAAAATACCATCTTGTGGTTGAAACAAATTAGAATAGGACTGTGAAAATGAATATAAAACATGCCGCCTACGTGCGAACTAGATGCATGATTCCCCATTGTCAAAAAACGCGAGGTTTTAAGGTAGAGCGAGGAGCCGTACTAGGGACGGTCCCGGTTTTAACTACCCTGCCGTTATGCTGCCGAAATTTTCTGAAATATTCATGTGTTAGAATAATTTTCATTTGTTGAAATTAATTACATATGTTGAAACCAATATTCATGTGTTGAATTGAAATTCATTCGTTGAATCGAAATTCATGTGTTGAATGTTATTTGAATTTTAAATAAATAGCTTTAGCGATAAAATTCACATTTTTATATATATACAAACCATAGAGAATATTCAACACATGAATTCCATAGTGAGTCTGTGTAAAAAAAAATTGATTAAACCAACATCAGATCAATATCATATTTGACCTGATACCACGTTGTGACGACCTCATTTCCCGTACAGACGGTGACAAGGGTAATCTTTGGAATATAACACATAAACAGATAATAGTAGAACATAATAAAATAAATACACCAGATAATCAACAAATAATACACTGTATAAACATAAACATCAGAGTTGCATAGTATACAGGATCTTACTTAGTACAAATACAGTTCAGCTATACATAAATGTCTACAGCGGAAACAAACAAAATATGTACAATAGAAGCTGAACAGCATAAAAAGAGATAAATGATAGAATCCATCTTCAGCTCCAGCTACCCGGATAAAGCCTGCTAAACCTGAACACAAGGCTGCCCGTGTAGAAAAAGGGGCACCCGAGTTTGAAAGTGAGACAAACTACGAGTCAGTCGTGGGACTGGTATGAGAAATCAACTCAACACATTTATAATATGGCTAATCACAGGACCATGCCACTTTCGTGGAACGGGTTTACTCCATTGGATCGCCAGTGCTTTAAAAAACAAATCTTTCTTTTAAACCTCGCAATGCTTTTTATAAAAATGAAGCCATTATAAGACTTAGTTCCCATCACACAATGCAAAGCAAACCAGAGGATAGAGTTTTACCTTATAATGGCCAAAATATGCTTGATACGAATAAAACAAAAGCATTTGATTTTATTACTAGTGTTTATATGTTTCAAAAACAATTTCGAATCATAACTATCAATCATAGACGGCATGTGTACCATATATCATGTCGCCATATAGATATACAATCAGAACCGCACAGTCACATATTTGGGAATTGGATTTCCTTCATGAACCAAGGCAAAAGATAGTCCTTACCGACTTCGAGACTGCCTAGCCCGAGCCTCAGGACCCATACTCAGGTGGGCCCTTGGATCGTCAGGGCCGGTCCACCGATGTGGATTAAAATTCCTGAACAATGCGTTTCCCCGCCCTATAGGGCGTAAGTGAGCCAACAAATGACTCCATCGGACCCGGATCATCCGATCAAACCGAGGCGCCTCGCAACAGTAACAACCACATAAGTCAAACTCGTCAGGGCGTGTAAAACCGCTGACGCCACTTCTAGCTAGGAAGAAATGCATGTCCTCCCTGAGGTCCTTTCTCCCGTTTCTGGTTCATACCGGGTGTGAGGTTCGCGAATTCACGTTATACACAAAGCTACGCCACACAGGCGGGGCTTTGATCATCACCACAAGACTTTGCTTTTCAACAGAAGCCCTGATCACTGCATCTTAGCATGCAACCAATGTCAGACACACTGTCCATTCTGGGTCTGAACGAAACCAGAGGCACTATATACCTCGCAAACCCATCGATCACCACGTACGTTTAGACGATCACCACTCATTATCCATATTTCGGGATGCCTCCCAATCAGGACCTCGGTTACCATCCAAACGAGGTGAAGATCTCCGGTCTTCGACCACCGTCTTTATCTTCGATTTCTTATCGTCGATTCAGTTATTCAGAATGGGATAAACCCAGTCTTTCTGAGCAACTCGCGTATATAATAAACAAGTGCAACACTAACATACACATGCATCATTTCAATTCATTAGTCACTAACCGTCAATCAGTAAGAGAACGATTTCCCAAATATTAACCCCGAAGGCCGGAACCAACATCAGATCAACACCCAGGAAACCATTCGACTTAGCCAACCTTCAGTTATTATCCAATTTCACATCCATATCATTTATAATATTTTATAACGATTTATCGCTATTTTTATTTAATTTAAAATAGCCAATTTATTCAAAACGACGCTTCGGGCCATAACGCGGCCGTGGCGCTGTTTTTCTTTAGATTTGATTTACACATATCTAAAAATCTAACCGTTGGATCTTCACAAAATTTACATCATTAGAAAGATATTTTCTAAACGAATCCAACGGTTCTAGTTTCGGGGAAATCCGACGGTCGGATCTCCCGGTATAATCGTTTGAAGTTTCGATTTCAAAATACGAACTGCAGCGTCGTTATTCGATTAAATATAATTATATTTATATATATATAATCGATTTTGGCGCTGTTTTTCTTCAGATTTGAATTAAACATTTCAGACAATCCAACAATTGGATTTTTACAAAGTTGGTGCCGTTGGAAAGATATTTCCAAAGCGAACCCAACGGTTGCGGTTTCGGGAAAATCCGATGGTCGGATCTCCCGTACTAATCGTTTGAAAACACGGTTTCAAAATACGAACTGCAGCTTCGTTATTCGATATATTTTAATTCTATTTATATATATATATATCGATTCTTCGATTTCAAAGCTATATTCTTTTCATACATTTGATAAAAATTATATTTTTATCTAACTGTCTTCTATTTCAACACTTAACTATTTTTAACGATTCGTGTATATAATAATAATGTGATTTTTAATGTAAAACAATTTATTTCAAGACACAATTATTTTATATATTTCATATAAGTGATAAAAATAGGATTTTTATTATAAAACAATTTATTTCAAAACAAGATTATTTTATACATTTCATATTGATGTTAAAAATGGGATTTTTATTATAAAACAATTTCTTTCAAAACATGAATACCATTCAACACATGAATTTCAATTTAACGAATGAATATCGATTCAACACATGAAGGTTTTCTATAGTTTATATATATCGATAAAAAGGTGATTTTTATAATTAAAACACGAATACCATTCAACACATGAATTTCAATTCAACGAATGAATATCGATTCAACACATGAAGGTTTTCTATAGTTTATATATAGATAAAAATGTGATTTTTATATTTAAAACACGAATACTATTCAACACATGAATTTCTAATCAACGAATGAGTATCGATTCACCACATGAAGGTTTTCTATTCAACGAATAAATATAGTTTTAACAAATGAAAATAATTCAAACACATGAATATTATTCAAAATTTCGGCAGCATAACGGCAGGGTAGTTAAAACCGGGACCGTCCCTAGTATGGCTCCTCGCTCTACCTTAAAACCTCGCGGTTTTTGACAATGGGGAATCATGCATCTAGTTCGCATGCAGGCGACATGTATATATTTTTTTCATTTCCACAAACTAATCCTATGCGGTTTCAACCAAATATTTCTCAACCACAAATGGGTATTTTTCAACCACAATCAATCAGTATCAACCACAAACAATTCCAACCAACCATTCGCAATCAATCAATTTTCACACCAATCACAACCAATAAATATCGTCCATGGTTTGTGGACGAGAGGCGTATATATATATATATATATATATATAGCAATTCACTTCTATTTCAACACATATATAATTTTTACAACGCATATATAACTTATACATCGAACGTACAACTTATACAACACTTATACAAGAGGTGTACAATGCTTATATAACTCATACATCGACTATATAATTTATACATCATCGTTTTCCATCATTTATAAATTAGAAATCTCACATTGGGTTCCACTCCACCAAAAATAGTAAGAGGCTCAGAAAAATATGCGGCCTCTTCTAGAATGTAGAAGGCGTCCACACGAGTCCACTATCTCTTGTTTCACTGAATTTCGTCAACACACGAAAAAGATATGATTTTTCAAAGTTATTCGAATTTCGCGACGGTTTTAAAGAGTAGAAATCACTTTTAAAATCAAAGGCCGTGTACCTTCAGTTTTTGCTCCAAACTAGGTCAGCGATTTTCTGCAAATCTGTGGAGCTAGAAGACGATCGGCCAACGCCACGCTGTAGAGCGTCGAGGGGAGCACGTGCGCAGCCCGGTGGGGTCCACTTCGGTGGTCCCTGCTGATGCCGGCGAGGCTCCAAACGTGCGATTAACCCGAGCTCGATTCGAGCTCAATACCCCACGAAAAAATCTGAGGTGTGTTTGGATTCGAAGATCATGTTGAGTACTACGAAATTCCCCAAAGGGGCATAGGTTTTTATTGAGCGGATTAGAAGAAATCGAGGAGAGAAGGAAAGAGAGGTCTTCCGTCGTTGCGCCTGTAGTAATCGGGGAGAGAGAAGATCCAACCGACCAATGAGAATATTTTATTTATTTATATATTTTTAAATTTCGAAAATACCCTCTTTCACTCATGAACCCCAATCCAGACCCAACGACTGTCGTCCTTAGCGTTTTACCCCCATCCCAAACAAAATGGGATATGTTTCGTAGGCCCATTCGACTGTTTCAGTCAGTTTTCATACAAATTAAAATATAAAACATTCAATATTTGATTTGAATGTACATTTCAATTTGTCAGGGCCACAAACTGATTCGAAAAATTCCAGAAAAATAAATCTAGCTATGTTTTGACGATACGGTCCCAACAAAACTAGTTTCGTCGAATTCTGAGACCGTTTGCAAAAAGGCCAAAACACGTTTTCCTTTGCCACGCTCACATACTAGCTTCAAAAATTATGAAATTTGAAACCTAGCAATAACTTCACATCCCGGATCCAACAAAAGTGGTTTTGTCGAATTCCGAGGTCGTTTGCAAAATGGCCAATTTCACGGGTTATATAAATTCCATAGCGACCTTTTTGAAAATTCATTTGGCCATAACTTTTGCTTTCCGCTATGAAACTTTTATTTTTCAGATTCGTTAGAAAGGTATTCACTAACAGATTTAAATATTTTTGGTTTCACTCAAATCCGTTTTGTTTTGCACCCGGTACAGTCAGTCGAAGTTTGAATTCAAATTTTGAAACTACCGCGCCATTTCAGGCCTTGTTTATAATTCGAAGTAATTATATTTATTTTCAAACGTTGATTCAAACTCACTTTTCATTGCTATTATTTAAAATATTTATTTTAAATATTTAAAATCCACTATTTTAGCCAATTTAAAATTTTTAAATTGGTTCAGATTTTCAGGGTCGTTACAATCTCCCCCACTTAAAACTTTTCGTCCCCGAAAAGGAACAAAGTCGAAAGTGGTTTGATTAATCAACTCTACGTTCGATCTGGCTTCCATTCTCCAACTTTTCAGTTTATGAGAATTTTCAAATTCTTCAAAAATTTGGCTAACACCCGGAATTTTCGAAAAATTTCGCCATAACCTCCTTTGTATGACTCGTTAGATTAATCAGTATAGAATGAAGACGAAAGATGTAAATGGACTGTGTGTCTGACATTGGATTTCGTTCTATACTGATTGATCTCTGTTAAATATATATCTGTTTGGCGGCAGAGAATTTATTCTTTTGCTTAACGCCCTTCTCTGAGACATACGAGCTCAGAGGTTATATATCGATAGAAATCAGTTGTATGGAGTGGATTGCCTATGTGGCATGCCAAGATGCAGTGATCAAGGCTTCTGTTGCAAAGCAAAGTCTTGTGTTCGATGATCAAAGCACGGCCTACGTGGCCTGGCTTTGTGTATAGCGTGGATTCGCGAGCCTCACACCTCGGTATGAGTTAAAAACAGGATAGGGACTGCAGGGAGAGCACGACGTTTCTTTCTAGCTATGGTGGTGTCAGTGACCTACCAGCCCTGACATTTATATCTACTTTTCACTTATGTGGTTGTTGGAATGCGAGGCGGCTCGATTTTAGGTCTGTAAGGACCGGGATTATAAAATTGTGATTTTTATCGCTAAAGCTATTTATTTAAAATTCGAATAACATTCACCACATGAATTTCGATTCAACGAATGAATTTCAATTCAACACATGAATATTGGTTTCAACATATGTAATTAATTTCAACAAATGAAAATTATTCTAACACATGAATATTTCAGAAAATTTCGGCAGCATAACGGCAGGGTAGTTAAAACCGGGACCGTCCCTAGTACTCCTCCTCGCTCTACCTTAAAACCTCACGGTTTTTGATAATGGGGAATCATGCATCTAGTTCGAATGCAGGAGGCATGTTTTATTTTCATTTCCACAATCCTATTCTAGTTTGTTTCAACCACAAGAGGGTATTTTTCAACCATAAAGGTAATTTTCAACCACAAAGGTATTTTTCAACCACAATATCAACCACAAACAATTATTTCCAACCATTCGTCATACTATATAATTTCACGCCAATCACAAGCAATAAATATCGTCCATGGTCTGTGGACGAGGGGTGTGTGTGTATATATATATATATTATTTCTATAATTCACTTGCATTTCATCACAATTCAAAGCATATATGTTTCACACAATGGTTGTATAATTTATACATCGCTAATATAACTTATACAACACATGTACATGAGGTATACAATGCGTATATAATTTACACTTCGCTTATATAATTTATACAACACGATTCCATTCACACAATTTAATTTAGATTCCTCACATTGGTTTTTGAAGTGCTAAAAATCGTATGTAGATCAGAAAAATACACGGCTTCTGCTAGATGGTAGAGAGCCTCCCTGCGGTCCCGATGTTTCCTGTTTCATCGAATTTCGTTAAAACACTAAAAAGATATGATTTTTCAAAGTTTTGCAACACTTAAAAGTGTAATTTTCAATTCAGAAAATTCAAAGCAGATATGTTTTTCAAACCTTCGAAACTTGGTTTTTGTTTTTCGATCGATCTATGCAGTATCGTCACGATCGGATGATGCAATGTCAAAGAGCTTCGAACAGGCTTTCCAACGCCTGTGGTGGCAGCGAACTCGATGGCCCCTCTGATGCTCGGCGGCGCTCCAAAGGTGGTAACTTCCTAGCTGAAATTCGACGCAGATACCAAACGAATTCAGACGAGGCTTGTATTGATTGAAAGAGGAGGGGAAGGCGAACGGAAAAGTTAACTGGAGGGGGTGGCGAAAACGCCTGTGGCGGCGGCGATCAGTCCTGGAAGTTTTGAGCTGGTTCCGTCGTTCGTTCCTGGGGGTTTGACTAATTTTTCAGAAGAGAGAGAAAAGGAAGGATATTTCCTATTATATTTAAATTTTAAATTCCCAAAATATCCCTTTGAACAAATGTACACCAATTTCAACCCAACGACTGTCGCTCCTAGCTAAATACCCCCATTCCGGACACAATGGGATACGTTTAGTTGGCCAATTCGACTGTTACAGTCAGTTATTTTTCAAATTAAAGTATAAAACATTTAATATTCAATTTGAACGTACATTTTAATTTTCCAAGGCCACAAACTGAATCGAAAAAATCCATAAAAATAAATCTAGCTATGTTTTGACGATACGGTCCCAACAAAACCAGTTTCGTCGAATTCTGAGATCGTATGCAAAATGGCCATTTTCAGGTCGACCCATTTTAACTGAAATTGACCAATCACATTTTCTTTTGCCCCGCTCACATACTAGCTTCAAAAATTATGAAATTTGAAACCTAGCAATAGTTTGACATCCCAGATCCAACAAAAGTGGTTTCGTCGAATTCCGAGGTCGTATGCAAAATATCTATTTTCAAGGGCTATATTTTCTATATAGCGACCTCTCTGAAAATTCATTTGGCCATAACTTTTGATTCCTGTTATGAAACTTCGATTTTTAAGATTCGTTAGAAAGGTATTCATAAACAGATTTAAATATTTTTGGTTTCACTAAAATTTGTTATATTTTCCACCCGGTACAGTCAGACAAAGTTTGTATTCAAATTTTCAAACTGCCTCACTATCCCCAATTCATTACTTTATTGAAATATGCTATTTCAATGGTTTAATTTCTTTGACAATAACCAATTTTAAAACTTTTAAATTGGTTCACATTTTCCGGGTTATTTTGCCACGAACGAAATGTCAGTGGTAACAGGTTGTCATGTGTTGAATGAAATATTTTAACGATAAAATTTACATCTTTATCATTATAAAATAAAGGTTCATGTGCTGACCGTACTAATCCATTGAGATTAGTCATGTGTTGAACGAAATATTTTAACAATAAAATTTACATCTTTATTAGATATAAAATTAGAAACTAACTGGAAAATAGATAAGATGAGTGGTCTCCTGGATATTGATCTGATGTTGGTTTCGGCCTTCGGGGTTAATATTTAGGGAATCGTTCTCTTACTAATTTATGGTTGGAGTCTGATTTGAAATCAAACGATAGATACCATAATTTTTATAAAATATATTAAATAACAAAAATAGTCACACGTGGACAGTACTCATTCGTTGAGATTAGTCATGTGTTGACAAAAATATAGATTCATGTATTGAATAAGATAAATATTCATTTGTTGAATAGAATAACGGAATTATTGAAATATATAAAGCCGTGTTGATTAGAGATGCGCTATTTTGACGCGAACGATATTTATATCGATTATATTCGTTTTTATATAATTGAATTGAATATATAACGAATTCGAATTGAATTGAATATATAACGAATTCGAATTGAATTGAATATAAAACGAATTCGAATTGAATTGAATATAAAACGAATTAGAATTGAATTGAAAACGAATTGACATAGAATAAAAATCAATTTGAAATGAATTCAAATTGAATCGAAATTTGAATTAAAATTGAAGTGAATTTAAAACGAATTTATACGGAAAAATTCAATTTTGATTTGAATTGGAAATGGAAGTTGAAATGTTTTTGAACGAATTTAAAACTATTTATAAAATTCGTTTTAAATAGAAATCGATGAAATATATATTATATATATAATATAATGGCCTGAATAGAACGCGCCGTGCCGCGGCAGTTCGTGAATTTCGACCGTTGATTTCGAACGGACATTACGGGAGATTCGACCGTCGGATTCTCCTAAAACTGGAACCGTTGGGTTCGTATTGAAAAGAGCTTTCTAATGTATATTAGAAATTTGAAATCTAACGGTTGGATTTGGAGATACGCCCAAATCAAATTCGGAAAAGGTCGCTGTAAGTGCAGTTCGATGGCCGTTGGTGGAAATCGACTGTACGGGCCTTGATAAAATTATTAAAAATAGTAATAATTTGTGTAAAATCAAAAGAAATGATTTGGGAAAAATTGGGATGAAAAACTCCATATTTGAAAAGATAAAAATAGATTTTTATCGAAATGAACTAGTTTTGAACTAAAATTAAACCCCATTTATTTTTAAATAAATAGATTGGATTTGAAATGGGTTTTAGATAGAATTGATTCGTGGGTTTATCGTGAAGGGTGTTTTAAATAACACTTGTTCTTTAACCTGATACTAAATAGAATGTGATTTGGGTTTATCGTGAACTGTGTTTAAAATGACATTAGTTCTTTAACCCAGAAAAGGGAGTTTTAATGAATCTGCAATTAGATTGAAATGTGAATTGATAATTTAAATTATCAAATTGGGAAAATGAGCGAGAATGGAGTGTCACCAGTTTTGCTTCAGGCGATAGTTAAACCTTTAATTAGATTTGAACGTGAAATGGTAATTAATTTTAACGATAACACCGTGGTGTTAGATATGGAGTATTACCAGTTTTGCTTCATGGGATGAATAGGTTGGGATGGGGAAATAAAATAAATAATTACTTCGGTGTGGTTCGCTAATCCCGACTAGTTTGGAAAACCATAATTTGGTTTGAAATGATATCCAAAGGATGATTAAAGAATAAAATTTAAAGAATTTATCTTTTATAAAATTAATGAGAATCTTTCCCTAAGAATGTGAAATTTAGAAATTAACTGTAGGTTAGCCAAGAAGAGTGGTTTCCTAGGTATTGATCTGATGTTGGTTTCGGCCTTCGGGGTTAATATTTGGGGAATTGTTCTCTTGCTAATTTACGATTAGTGACTGCTAAATTGGAATGAGGCGTATGTTGTGTTTGTGTAACATTTGTTTATTATATACGCGGGTCATTCAGAAAGGCCGGGTTTATACCCATTCTGAATAACCGATTCGACGATATGTCGAAGATGAAGATGGTGGTTAAAGACCGGAAGTCTTCACATCGTTTAGGTGATTACTGATGATCTTGATTGCGCTGTACATCCAAGATGAGGGAATCAGTTGGTGGTCATCCATACGTACTTGGAGATCGATGGATATGCGAGGAAAGTGCCTCCGGTTTCGTTCAGACCCAGAACGAACTTGTAAATGGACTGTGTGTTTGACATTGGATTTTATTCTGTGTTGATTGATCTCTATTAAATATACATCTATTTGGCAGCGGAGAATTTATTCTATTGCTTAACGCCCTTCTCTGAGACGTACGAGCTCAGAGGTTGTATATCGATGGACATCAGTCGCATGACATGAGTTGCCTGTGTGGCACGCCTAAGTGGCAATTGATCAAGGCTTCTGTTGAAAAGCAAAGTCTTGTGGTTGATGATCAAAGCACGGCCTTTGTGGCGTAGCTTTGTGCATAACGTGAATTCGCGAGCCTCACACCTCGGTATGAGTCAAAAACGGGATAAGGACTGCAGGGAGAGCACGACGTTTCTTTCTAGCTTTGGTGGTGTAAGTGACTTACTAGCCCTGACATTTATATAATTTTCACCTATGTAGTTGTTGGATGAGGCGCCTCGATTTTAGGTCTGTAAGGACCGGGAAACGTGTGTTCAGGAATAATTAATCCTCAAACGTAAGAGAGGACCGGCCCTGAAGCATCCAAGGGTTACCCAGAGTGTGTAGTCCCGAGGCATTTGCTAGAGTGTCTCGAAGTGGAGAGGAGCTTGCCCCTTACCTCGACTCATGACGGAAATTCAATTTCCAATACGTGTATTTCGGTTTTTTTTGTAGAGCGTAGTATGGCGACATAGTGGGATAGGGCACTAATGTCGTCTATGATTGAAATTGTTTTGACACTATACACTTATAATAGTATCAAATGATTTGTTTTAAACGTACCAAGCATGTTTGGCTGTTATAAGGTAAAACCCTATCCTGTGGCTTGCGTTGCATTGTGTGATGGGACCTGGGTCTTATAATAGCTTCATTTTTTGAAAAAGCAATGCGTTGTTTATTCTATGCACTGGTGTTCTTGGGAGGAAACCCGTTCCGTGTTATACGGCGTGGTCCCTTGAATTACTCTCTTTTAAAGTAAAGTTTAAATAACTATTTTAGTTCTAACACCAGTCACATGACTGACCTAGAGTTTATTGTTTTAACCTAAACTTTGGGTGCCCCTATTTTCGACACGGATAGCTAGTAGTTTTGGTTTTGCAGATTTATATTCACAAGATCCTGGTTTACAGCTGGAATGATATCCGGAAAGCTCTGTATCCGTATATCACCTTCAGTTGTGCTTTGTATTATTTTCCGCTGCTATGTAATTTATTGTAATCTCTGATATTTATCGAATGTAATTCATTCATTTATATTCTGTATATTCTTGTATTCTGATGGAATTGTTGTAATATACAATGAAATGTTCTTCCGTCTACATTCTTACAAAAACAGTTCTCGGGCAATGAATCTATTATTCAAACTCAAGCTTGGGTGAGCTCTGATACCACGTTGTGGCGACCCCATTTCCCGTACTGACGGTGACAAGGGTAATCTTTGGAATATAACACAGAAACAGATAATAGCAGAACAGAATTAAATAAATACACCAGATAATGTACAATAAAATACACTGGATAAACATAATCATCAGAGTTACACAGTATACAGGATCTTACTTAGTACAAATACAATTCAACTATACATATATGTCTACAGCGGAAAAACAAACATAATGTACAATAGGAGCTGAACAACATAAAAAGAGATAAATGATAGAATCCATCTTCAGCTCCAGCTATCCAGAGAAAGCCAGCTAAAACCTGAATACAAGGCTGCCCGTGCAGAAAAAGGGGCACCCGAGTTTGAAAGTGAAACAAACTACGAGTCAGTCATGGGACTGGTATGAGAAATCTACTCAACACATTTCAAATATGGCTAATCACAGGACCACGCCACATTCGTGGAACGGGTTTACTCCATTGGATTGCCAGTGCTTTAAAACAAATCATTCTTTTAAACATCGTAATGCTTTTTATAAAAATGAAGCCATTATAAGACCCAGTTTCCATCACACAATGCAACGCAAACCGGAGGATAGAGTTTTACCTTATAATAGCCAAAATATGCTTGATACAAATAAAACAAAAGCATTTAATATTATTACTAGTGTTTATATATTTCAAAAGCATTTTCAAATCATAAGTATCAATCATAGACGGCATTAATGCCCCATACCACTATGTCGCCATATAAGGTATACAATCAAAATCGCACAGTCACGTATTTGGAAATTGGATTTCCGTCATGAACCAAGGCAAAAGATAGTCCTTACCGACTTCGAGACAATCTAGCGCATGTCTCAGGATCAGAGCTCGAGTGACCCTTGGATCGTCAGGGTCGGTCCACCGATGTGGATTAAAATTCCTGAACAATGCGTTTCCCCGCCCTATGGGGCGTAAATGAGCCAACGAATGACTCCATCGGACTCAGATCGTCCGATCAAACCGAGGCGCCTCGCAACAGTAACAACCACATAAGTCAAACTCGTAAGGTCGTGTAAAACCACTGATTCCACTTCTAGCTAGAAGGAAACGCATGCCCTCCCTGGCGCCAGCGCCTCTCCCCCCTCTTTGTCGCTGCGAAGGCCGATTGTCGAACCGCTTCACAGTTTGCACGAAAAATCCAAACCTAGTTTGGAACCTTTTGCTGAGAGGTACGGGTTTATTTATTTTTAACCGATTTCGACAAATAAAAGCGTTGCGAACTTCTAAAAATCATATCTTTTTCGTTTCTTGACGAAATTCGATAAAACAGGAAACACCGGGACCGTGAGGACGTCTTCTACATTTTAGAAGAGACCACATATTTTTCTGAGCCTTCTGCTATTTTTGGTGGAGTGGAACCCAATGTGAGATTCCGAATTTATAAACGATATGGAAAACGATGATGTATAGATTATATAGTCGATGTATGAGTTATATAAGCGTTGTACACCTCTTGTATAAGCGTTGTATAAGTTGTACGTGACGATCCCAAAATCGGCGTGATGGTGTTAAGGATAATCATTGGAATATAACACATCAATCATCATAGCAGAGTACAGATAATAGCAAAAACAATAAATAGAATAATTTTACATAGATATGACAGCGGAATCATAATATGTAACAACATCAGAATAGCACAATATAGGATATAACTTATTAAATAAAAGGGGAATGAACAGTCACCATTGCCATAGGCGGAATATACACATACAGTGAGACATAATAAGTGTATCAGTCTACATCGCCGAAGGTGGTACATATACATACGATAATTAGTACTGGAAGTAAAACAGTCTGCATCGCCCGTGGCGGAATCATAATATATATACAATAATGGCGGAAAATGTCAAAGTCATCTCGGTGAAGTCAGCCTCGCCATGAGCCAAAAGTGCACTCCATACTACAGTGCTGAGCCAAAACAACCTGTCACCTGTGAACTAGGCTGCCCATGTGAAAATAAGGGCACCCGCGTTTGCAAAGTGAAACAAACAATGAGTCAGTCATGGGGACTAGTGTGAGAAATCTACTTAACAGTTTATACAATAGTAATAAGCAAATCATAGGACCACGCCACTTTCGCGGAACGGGTTTACTCCAGTGATTGCTGGTGCATTTAAAACAAGGTAAATTCTTTAAAACAACGCAATGCTTTTAAAAAGAATGTAGCCATTATAAGACTCAAGTCCCATCATACAATGCAACGCAAGCTGGAGGATAGAGTTTTATCTTATAATGGCCAAATATGCTTAATACATGTAAAGCAAAACAATTTGATATTATTACTAGTGCATATATGTTTCAAAAACGAATAGCATCATAAATATCAATCATAGATGGCATAAGTGCCCCATACCACTATGTTGCCATACTAGTTCTACAATCAAATCCGTTATTTCGTATTGGAAATTGGATTTCCACCATGAGTCGAGGCAAGGGGCAAGCTCCTCTCCGCTTCGAGACACTCTAGCAAATGCCTCAGGACTACACACTCTGGGTAACCCTTGGATCTTCAGGGTCGGTCCTCTCTTACGTTTGAGGATTAATTATTCCTGAACACACGTTTCCCGGTCCTTACAGACCTAAAATCGAGGCGCCTCGCATTCCAACAACCACATAGGTGAAAAGTAGATATAAATGTTAGGACTGGTAGGTCACTGACACCACCATAGCTAGAAAGAAACGTCGTGCTCTCCCTTTAGTCCTTATCCCGTTTTTAACTCATACCGAGGTGTGAGGCTCGCAAATCCACGCTATACACAAAGCCAGGACACGTAGGCTGTGCTTTGATCATCGAACACAAGACTTTGATTTGCAACAGAAGCCTTGATCACTACATCTTGGCATGCCACATAGGCAATCCACTCCATACGACAGATTTCTATCGATATATAACCTCTGAGCTCGTACGTCTCAGAGAAGGGCGTTAAGAAAAAGAATAAATTCTCCGCCGCCAAACAGATATATATTTAATAGAGATCAAACAGTATAGAACAAAATCCAATGTCAGACACACAGTCCATTTACAAGTCCGTTCAGGGTCTGAACGAAACCGGAGGCACCAAATTCCTCGTATATCCGTACAATCAACACATACGTTCAGACGGCTATTACTTCCGTTCCTTCACGGTAGCTACTCCAATCAGGAACCTTAGCATCTCCCATTCAACCGATACGAAGATCATCGGTCTTGAATCGTTTTTGTATTTTCGCCTTCGAATCGTTCGATCAATTATTTGAAATAAGGGTTAGCTCGGCCTTTTCAATTAATTCAAATATAATTAGTATTCAATCAATTCTTTCTGTGGTTATATTATTCGACATTCATATTTCAGTTCTTTAGTATAATTTTCGTGTCAAACACATACAACCCTCAAATATCAAGCAGATCAAGCCAAATTGGTTTATTTCCAATCTATGTTGCTTATAATATTTTATAACTATTTTTTGCCATTTTTATTTATTTAAAAATGGCCATATTTAATTAAACGACGTTTCATGTCGTGCCGTGGCACTGGCGCTGTTTTTCCCCTAATTTGTTTTACACATATCGGAATATTTAACCGTTGGATTTCTACAAAGTCTATACCATTGGGAAGATTTTCCCAAAGCAAACCCAATGGTTCCAGTTTCGTGAAAATCCGACGATCGGATCTTCCACACTAGTCGTTTGAAGTTACGGTTTCAAAATTTGAACTGCCGCGTTCGAATTAATTTAATTATATTTATATTTATATATAAATATAAATGATTCTGGCGCTGTTTTTATTTAGATTTGAATTAAACATTCCAGACAATCCAACCATTGGATTTTTACAAAGTTGGTGCCGTTGGAAAGATATTTCTTGGGTATTGATTTGAATGTAATTCATTCATTTATATTCTGTATTTTCAAAATGAGAAAGTTCTTGTTCTAGAATATAATCTTCTGTTCCGCTACGGGAAATGGCGTTTTAAACGCCCTTACGAGTTTGACTTAGGTGGTTGTTACTGTTGCGAGGCGCCTCGGTTTGATCGGACGATCCGGGTCTGATGGAGTCATTCGTTAGCTCATTTACGCCCCATAGGGCGGGGAAACGCATTGTTCAGGAATTTTAATCCACATCGGTGGACCGGCCCTGACGATCCAAGGGTCACTCGAGCTCTGATACCACGTTGCGACGACCCCATTTCCCGTACAGACGGTGACAAGGGTAATCTTTAGAATATAACACAAAAACAGATAATAGCAGAACAGAATTAAATAAATACACCAGATAATGAACAATAGAATATACTGGATAAACGTAATCATCAGGGTTACAATTTAAATAGTACATATCAGTCATCAGTTCAAGCTGTAAAATATAGTCATCGCCATACAAGCCTCTCGCTCGTATGGTAAATCTTCCACCTCGTCACACAAGCTCCAAATGCTTATGTGGTATATGATGAAGTATGCCTATCTTCAGAAGTATGCCATGTAATGTAGTTCAAAATTAATTGTTACTATCCTATGGCGACGTTTATTTTTACACACAGAATAACCAACACTCCGCATCCAATGGCATTCAAAGGAGTTGATATAATAATATTTCGCATCCAACTCATTAAGGTTTACATATTTGTCGGGCACGCAAATAAAATTACTCAACAGCTAATCCATTTACCTGTTCAAACATATATATGCACATGTATATATTTCTATCTATTTTTAAATCAGTTCAATGTGTGATTTAAATGAATAAATTCTACCATTCATTCTATTATTGATTAAATTAACTATCATTTCAATAATTTTAATTAATCAAATCTACTATCACACAATGCACACAACAAGCAATTTGTTTTTAACTTTTCAAAAATATACTGATCAATTTCTATACTCTTTTAAAATCATTCAGACTATAGAATTAAAAGTGCACATCCATGGAAAGAAAATAACAACAGAGTAGAGAACTAATTGGTAATGTAAAGTATGTAAATATACCTTGCACCGGAGTCAATCAGAGATATCCACTCGGCATCCAGGATAGGCTTTCTGAATGCTCTCCTCAGTTTCCCAAGTACAATCTCGTGGATCTCCACTCCATTGCACTTTGACCAAGTGAACTTTCTTGTTCCTCATCTCTTTGGTTTCTTTGCCGATAATCTTTAGCGGCTCTCTTCTCACAGCTAATTCTGGAGTAATTTCAACATCCTGTTGAGCTGCTTCTTCCACGATCAAGTCTGGATCATGAACGTGCTTTCGAAGTTGAGATATGTGAAATACATCATGAACTCCAGGAAACCAATCAGGCAATTTAACTTTATAAGCGAGGGTTCCGATCCGTTCCAGAATAGGAAACGGACCAATGAATTTGGGCGCCAACTTTCCAGTTTTACCGAACCGGATAACTCCTCTCATCGACGATACTTTCAAATATACATAGTCGCCAACATCAAAGGATATATCTCTTCTTCTCCTATCGGCATAGCTCTTTTGTCGGCTTTGAGCGGCCAGTAATCGCTTCTGAATAAAGTCGACTTTGTCGGCAGCTTCTCGGATCATATCTGGTCCCAATACAAGTCTATTACTGGGTTCGACCCAACAAGCAGGAGATCGGCACGGTCTACCATATAACGCTTCGAATGGTGACATTGTCAGACTTGCCTGGTAGCTATTGTTATATGAGAATTCAGCCAAATGCAGATGGTTTTCCCATGATCCACCGAAATCTAGAACACAAGCCCGCAATAGATCTTTTAGTATACGGTTCACCCTCTCAGTTTGACCATCTGTCTGAGGATGATAAGCGGTGCTTAGATTCAGCATTGTTCCCAGTTCTACTTGAAACGCCTCCCAGAATTTGCTAGTAAATATTGTATCTCTATCACTGACTATACTGAGCGGCACTCCATGTAGTCTAACTATTTCCTTGAAGTATATCTGCGCCAGACTCTGAGCAGTTCTGTTAGATCTGACAGGTATGAAATGGGCGGTCTTCGTGAAGCGATCTACAATCACCCAAATACTGTCATTTCCTTTTCTGGTTCATACCGGCTGTGAGGTTCGCGAATTCACGTTGTACACAAAGCTACGCTACACAGGCGGTGCTTTGATCATCACCACAAGACTTTGCTTTTCAACAGAAGCCCTGATAACTGCATCTTAGCATGCCACACAGGCAATTCACACCGTGCAACTGATGGCTATCAATCACACAGAATAAATTCTAATGTCAGACACACTGTCCATTTGCAAGTCCGTTCTGGGTCTGAACGAAACCGGAGGCACTATATACCTCGCAAACCCATCGATCACCATGTACGTCTGGATGATCACCACTCATTATCCATATTTTGGGATGCCTCCCAATCAGGACCTCGGTTACCATCCAAACGAGGTGAAGATCTCCGGTCTTCGACCACCGTCTTTATCTTCGATTTCTTATCGTCGATTTAGTTATTCAGAATGGGATAAACCCGGTCTTTTTGAGAAACTCGCGTATATAATAAATAAGTGCAACACTAACATACATACGCATCATTTCAATTCATTAGTCACTAACTGTCAATCAGTAAGAGAACGATTTCCCAAATATTAACCCCGAAGGCCGAAACCAACATCAGATCAATACCCAAGAAACCATTCGACTTAGCCAACCTTCAGTGAGATTTCTAATTTATAAACGAAGAAAGAGTGGAACCCAATGTGAAATTTAGAAACAAAATCATTTTCTTTGTTCTTACCCTTGTCCTTAATCATATGACCAGTTATACCATAATAAAGATACTTCCTCCTTCTTGTCCTGTGATTCTTCCACTTACAACTCTTCCTTTTTGTCTCCTTTGTGAACCAAGTCCATATCCATGAGTTTCTCTTCCTTGGGTTGTGCTCCTTAACCAAACACCCTTATTCTCATCTTTACTATCCTTGTGTAACATATTGACAAGTCTCTCGAAAGATGCCTCCATCGTACGGAAAATCCTACAAAGCTTGAAAGAAAATTAACCACAGGCGAAACTACAGCGACTATAGATGGAAGTTGGGCACTTCTTCGCCCTTTCACAGGTGTCGTAGTCTCATCAAGCCTATGGAACCACGCCGCGATGAGGTTACCTCCCGGAAAGCCAGGATTCTAGGAGACTCAGGAAAGAAGGAAACAAGGATTCAAACAGAGGATCAAAAAGATAGTGCATATGGCTTTGGGGAATATGTCTTTAAAACAAACAGCGATTATGTGATGAATTTTCTTATCTGATACAAGGTGATATGACCATCCCAGAATATCATAAGAAATTCAACGAACTTTCTCATTTTGCCCCTCATCTGATTCAAGATCCAAAGAGGAAAAATCTGAGGTTTATTCATGGCATCAGAAGGTTGATTGGAATTGTTTGTGGTTGATATTGATTGATTGTGGTTGAAAAATACCCATTTGTGGTTGAGAAATATTTGGTTGAAACCACATAGGATTAGTTTGTGGAAATGAAATAAATATATACATGCCGCCTGCATGAGAACTAGATGCATGATTCCCCATTGTCAAAAACTGCGAGGTTTTAAGGTAGAGCGAGGAGCCGTACTAGGGACGGTCCCGGTTTTAACTACCCTACCGTTATGCTGCCGAAATTTTGAATAATATTCATGTGTTTGAATTATTTTCATTTGTTGAAACGATATTCATTCGTTGAATTGAAATTCATGTGTTGAATGGTGTTCGTGTTTTAAATATAAAAATCACATTTTTATCTATATATATAAACTATAGAAAACCTTCACGTGTTGAATCGATATTCATTCGTTGAATTGAAATTCATGTGTTGAATGGTGTTCGTGTTTTAAATATAAAAATCACATTTTTATCTATATATATAAACTATAGAAAACCTTCATGTGTTGAATCGATATTCATTCATTGAATTGAAATTCATGTGTTGAATGGTATTCATATTTTGAAATAAATTGTTTTATAATAAAAATCACATTTTTATCATCTATATGAACTATATAAAATAATCTTGTTTTGAAAGAAATTGTTTTATAATAAAAATCCTATTTTTATTACCTATATGAACTATATAAAATAATAGTGTTTTGAAATGAATTATTTTACAATAAAAATCACATTTTTATTATATACATGAATTGTTAAATATAGTGAAGTGTTGAAATAGAAAACAGTTAGATAAAAATATCATTTTTATCAAATGTATGAAAATAATATAGCTTTGAAATCGAAGAATCGATATATATATATATATATAGAATTAAAATATATCGAATAACGACGTTGCATTTCGTATTTTGAAACTGTGATTTCAAACGATTATACCGGGAGATCCGGCCATCGGATTTTCCTGAAATCGCAACCGTTGGGTTCGCTTTGGAAATATCATTCTAACGGCACCAACTTTATAAAGATCCAACGGTTGGATTGCCTGGAATGTTTAATTCAAATCTGAAGAAAAACAGCGCTAGAATCGATTATATATATATATATAATTATATATAATCGAATAACGACGCTGCAGTTCGTATTTTGAAATCGAAACTTCAAACGATTATACTGGGAGATCCGACCGTCAGAATTTCCCAAAACTGGAACCGTTGGATTCGATTTGAAAAGATCTTTCTAATGATGTAAATTTTGTGAAGATCCAATGGTTAGATTTTCAGAAATGTGTAAATCAAATCTAAAGAAAAACAGCGCCACGGCCGCGTTATGGCCCGAAGCGTCGTTTTGAATAGCTTGGCTATTTTAAAATAAATAAAAATAGCGATAAATCGTTATAAAATATTATAAACGATATGGATGGGAAATTTAGAAATTAACTGAAGGTTGGCTAAGTCGAATGGTTTCCTGGATGTTGATATGATGTTTATGAATATTCTTATTATAAAAAAAAAATTGGTCTTTAAAAATATAATTTTTAACGTGAATGTGAATAAATAAATATTCATTTAAAAGTTAAGTTGAAATGTTTTTGAAATGAATTTAAAACTATTTATAAAATTCATTTTAAATAGAAATCGATGAAATATATATTATATATATAATATAATGGCCTGAATAGAACGCGCCGCGCCGCGGCAGTTCGTGAATTTCGACCATTGATTTCGAACGGACATTACGGGAGATCTGACCGCCGGATTCTCCTAAAACCGGAACCGTTGGGTTCGTATCAAAAAGAGCTTTCTAACGAATATTGGAAATTTGAAATCTAACGGGTGGATTTGGAGATACGTCCAAATCAAATTTGGAAATGGTCGCTGTAAGTGCAGTTCGATGGCCGTTGGTGGAAATCGACTGTACGGGCCTTGATAAAATTATTAAAAATAGTAATAATTTGTGTAAAATCATAAGAAATGATTTGGGAAAAATTGGGATGAAAAACTCCATATTTGAAAAGATAAAAATAGATTTTTATCGAAATGAACTAGTTTTGAACTAAAATTAAAACCCATTTATTTTTAAATAAATAGATTGGATTTGAAATGGGTTTTAAATGGAATTGATTTGTGGGTTTATCGTGAAGGGTGTTTTAAATAACACTTGTTCTTTAACCCGATACTAAATAGAATGTGATTTGGGTTTATCGTGAACTATGTATAAAATGACATTAGTTCTTTAACCCAGAAAAGGGAGTTTTAATGAATCTGCAACTTGATTGAAATGTGAATTGATAATTTAAATTATTAAATTTGGAAAATGAGCGAGAATGGAGTATCACCAGTTTTGCTCCAGGCGATAGTTAAATCTTTAATTAGATTTGAACGTGAAATGGTAATTAATTTTACCGATAACACCGTGGTGTTAGATATGGAGTATTACCAGTTTTGCTTCATGGGATGAATAGGTTGGGATTGGGAAATAAAATAAATAATTACTTCGGTGTGGTTCGCTAATCCCGACTAGTTTGGAAAACCATAATTTGGTTTGAAATGATATCCAAAGGATGATTAAAGAATAAACTTTAAAGAATTTATCTTTGATAAAATTAATGAGAATCTTTACCTAAGAATGTGAAATTTAGAAATTAACTGTAGGTTAGCCAAGAAGAGTGGTTTCCTGGGTATTGATCTGATGTTGGTTTCGGCCTTCGGGGTTAATATTTGGGGAATTGTTCTCTTGCTAATTTACGATTAGCAACTGCTAAATTGGAATGAGGCGTATGTTGTGTTTGTGTAACATTTGTTCATTATATACGCAGGTCATTCAAAAAGGCTGGGTTTATACCCATTCTGAATAACCGATTCGACGATATGTCGAAGATGAAAACGGTGGTTGAAGACCGAAAGTCTTCACATTGTTTGGGTGATTACTGATGATCTTGATTGGGCTGTACACACAAGATGAGGGAATCAGTTGGTGGTCGTCCAGACATACTTGGAGATCGATGGATATGCGAGGAAAGTGCCTCCGGTTTCGTTCAGACCCAGAATAAACTTGTAAATGGACTGTGTGTGTCTGACATTGGATTTTATTCTGTGTTGATTGATCTCTATTAAATATACATCTGTTTGGCGGCGGAGAATTTATTCTCTTGCTTAACGCCCTTCTCTGATACGTACGAGCTCAGAGGTTGTATATCGATGGACATCAGTCGCATGGCATGAATTGCCTGTGTGGCACGCCTAAGTGGCAATTGATCAAGGCTTCTGTTGAAAAGCAAAGTCTTGTGGTTGATGATCAAAGCACGGCCTTTGTGGCATAGCTTTGTGTATAACGTGAATTCGCGAGCCTCACACCTCGGTATGAGTCAAAAACGGGATAAGGACTGCAGGGAGAGCACGACGTTTCTTTATAGCTTTGGTGGTGTCAGTGACTTACCAGCCCTGACATTTATATACTTTTCACCTATGTGGTTGTTGGATGAGGCGCCTCGATTTTAGGTCTGTAAGGACCGGGAAACATGTTTTCAGGAATAATTAATCCTCAAACGTAAGAGAGGACCGGCCCTGAAGCATCCAGGGGTTACCCAGAGTGTGTAGTCCCGAGGCATTTTCTAGAGTGTCTCGAAGCGAAGAGGAGCTTGCCCCTTGCCTCGACTCATGACGGAAATCCAATTTCCAATACGTGTATTTCGGCTTTATTTGTAGAGCCTAGTATGGCGACATAGTAGGATGGGACACTAATGCCGTCTATGATTGATATTTATGATTGAAATTGTTTTGACACTATACACTTATAATAGTATCAAATGATTTGTTTTAAACATACCAAGCATGTTTGGCTGTTATAAGGTAAAACCCTATCCTCCGACTTGCATTGCATTGTGTGATGGGACTGGGTCTTATAATAGCTTCATTTTTTGAAAAAGCATTGCATTGTTTATTCTATGCACTGGTGTTTTTGGGAGGAAACCCATTCCGTGTTATACGGCGTGGTCCCTTGAGTTACTCTCTTTTAAAGTAAAGTTTAAATAACTGTTTTAGTTCTCACACCAGTCACATGACTGACCTGGAGTTTATTGTTTATACCTAAACTTTGGGTGCCCCTATTTTCGACACGGGTAGCTAGTAGTTTTGGTTTTGCAGATTTATATTCACAGGATCCTGGTTTACAGCTGGAATGATATCCGGAAAGCTCTGTATCCGTATATCACCTTCAGTTGTGCTTTATATTATTTTCCACTACTATGTAATTTATTGTAATCTCTGATATTTATCGAATGTAATTCATTCATTTATATTCTGTATGTTCTTGTATTCTGATGGAATTATTGTAATATACAATGAAATGTTCTTCTGTCTGCGTTCTTTTGTGTGTTGTTCTCAAAGTATCTGCTCTTTCCTTCACGGGGAAGTAACGGGTCCTCACAGTGATCTGTAAACCAGTTTCGTCGAATTCTGAGATCGTATGCAACATGGCCATTTTCAGGTCGACCCATTTTAACAGAAATTGACCAATCAAAATTGTATTTTTAACGACCTATTTTTTTTTATAATAAGAATATTCATAGGTTGAAAAAAATAATTTGGTCATCAAAAATATAATTTTTAACGTGAATGTGAATAAATAAATATTCATTTAACTGTCTGAATTTGTTAATACTTGCACATGAATAAGAGATAGGCACTCTGCAGTACGAACCGAGAACAATAGAACCTCCTACGGGTTTTGAACTTTAATTGATTCTTTAAGATCTCTTACTTTTAACTTAACTTACTAACAGTGTCACTAGAAATGGAGCTACGTGATGCGCCAGTATCAAAAAGTACAGAAACAGGAATATTTTTAATGGTAAGGGTACCTCCCAAGACGTCGGATTTACCAGATCCATCGGTGATAGCTAGCGGTGCCTCCCCGTCATAAACATGAGCCACCTGTGCATTCTGCTTCAAAGGACAATTCCTTCTATAGTGCCCTTTCTTATGGCAGTTGTAGCATTCGGCTGAGCTGCGGTCTGGATTTGCCTTTAGCCTCTTTGGGGCTTTGCATACATTAGAAAAATGTCCTGTCTTTCCGCAGTTGTAGCAGCTTCCTTTCGGTATCTTTCCTGATTGCTGAGTAGCGGCCGCTGAAATGCTCGACTCTGACTGATCACCTGAAGCTTTGCGCTTGTTTCAAGCTTGGCTTTTGGCGCGGTCTTGATTGGAGTGTCTTTCATCCAGATCTTCGTAATTGCAGGCCATTTCTACCAATTCTGAGAATGAGAGTTTGATGTTGCTCATGGCCCTGTCATGGTACTTGCGCCGTAGCCCAAATATAAACCTCTTGTTCTTAGCTTTGGTTGTCATAATAAGCTCTGGAGCATAGCACGATAGCTGAGTGAATTTGTTGAGGTAGTCTTGGATAGAGAGATCTCCCTGCTGGAGATTAGCAAACTGATCACGCATCCGCTCTAAGGCCTGCTCAAGTACGAACTTCTCCTTGAACATGGTCTTGAATTTCTCCCAGGTCCTAACAGTACCTGCCACATCTTCGGAGGTGATGGCATCCCACCACAACTCGGCTTCTTCCTGTAAGAGCCAAATGCCTAGATGTGCCTTGTTGTGGGTCCCCAGTCCCATGCACTCAAAAATCTTTTCACAAGTCTTCAACCAAGCAATAGCCTCCATCACTGTACCTAGGCCAGAAAATGGTTTTCCTCCCAGGTTCCTGTATCTCTTTTCTACTCTGTCTAGCTCAAAGTCCTGGAGTGCTAGTGGCTGTATAATAGGGCCCTCCTCAGCTACGGGGATATTCCCCCGTCCTCCTTCTCAGCCTGCTCGGCCTCCACGGCCACCTTTGGCTGCTGCTACTCGTGTAGCCATCAGATAGAGTACTGTATAAGCAAGAAAAGAGTCAAGCTCATAGAAATGATAACTTTCATATATGATAAAGCAGGAGAACATAAGGAAAGGTAATGATGTACTGATCAAATTGTTTTGCTAATCTGCTTAGCTCATTCTAGGACATCACTAATCCTATCTATAACGAGCTACTCGCCTTAGAACACTATTGATTCTATTCTGACGAGATGTTTAATGTGTTAGATTGTACGGATATACGAGGAATTTGGTGCCTCAGGTTTCGTTCAGACCCAAAACGGACTTGTAAATGGACTGTGTGTCTGACATTGGATTTTGTTCTATACTGATTGATCTCTATTAAATATATATCTGTTTGGCGGTAGAGAATTTATTCTTTTGCTTAACGCCCTTCTCTGAGATGTACGAGCTCAGAGGTTATATATCGATAGAAATCAGTCGTATGGAGTGGATTGCCTATGTGGCATGCCAAGATGCAGTGATCAAGGCTTCTGTTGCAAAGCAAAGTCTTGTGTTCGATGATCAAAGCATGGCCTACGTGGCCTGGCTTTGTGTATAGCGTGGATTCGCGAGCCTCACACCTCGGTATGAGTTAAAAACGGGATAAGGACTGCAGGGAGAGCACGACGTTTCTTTCTAGCTATGGTGGTGTCAGTGACCTACCAGCCCTGACATTTATATCTACTTTTCACCTATGTGGTTGTTGGAATGCGAGGCGCCTCGATTTTAGGTCTGTAAGGACTGGGAAATGTGTGTTCAGGAACAATTAATCCTCAAACGTAAGAGAGGACCGACCCTGAAGATCCAAGGGTTACCCAGAGTGTGTAGTCCTGAGGCATTTGCTAGAGTGTCTCGAAGCGGAGAGGAGCTTGCCCTTTTCCTCGACTCATGATGGAAATCCAATTTCCAATACGAAATAATGGATTTGACTGTAGAACTAGTATGGCGACATAGTGGTATGGGGCACTTATGCCGTCTATGATTGATATTTTTGATGCTATTCATTTTTGAAACATATATGCACTAGTAATAATATCAAATGATTATCCTTAACACCGTCACACGGATGTTGGAATCATCACAGTGGTATCAGAGCGGACTAATATTTATTATTAGTTTTGTTCTGCATATATATACATGTGTCGAACAGGGAAAATGGATTAGCTATAGAGTAAAGAAATTATTTGCGTGCCCGACAAATTGGTAAGCCTTGATGAGTTGGCTGCGCAATTTTATTTTTTATTTCGACTCCTGTGAATGCCATTGGATGCGGAGTGTTGGTTGTTCTGTGTGAAATAATAAACATCGCCATAGTGTAGTTCAAAACCCGATAGGATAGTAACAATTAATTTTGAACTACACTATGGCGTGTGACGATCCCAAAATCCGTGTGACGGTGTTAAGGATAATCATTGGAATATAACACATCAATCATCATAGCAGAGTACAGATAATAAAAAAAACAATAAATAGAATAATTTTACATAGATATGACAGCGGAATCATAATATGTAACAACATCAAAATAGCACAACGTAGGATATAACTTAGTAAATAAAATGGGAATGATCAGTCACCATCGCCATAGGCGGAATATACACATACAGTGAGACATAATAAGTGTATCAGTCTACATCGCCGAAGGCGGTACATATACATACGACAATAAGTACTGGAAGTAAAACAGTCTGCATCGCCCATGGCGGAATCATAATATATATACAATAATGGCGGAAAATGTCAAAGTCATCTCGGTGAAGTCAGCCTCGCCATGAGCCAAAAGTGCACTCCATACTACAGTGCTGAGCCAAAACAACCTGTCACCTGTGAACTAGGCTGCCCGTGTGAAAATAAGGGCACCCGCGTTTGCAAAATGAAACAAACAACGAGTCAGTCATGGGGACTGGTGTGAGAAATCTACTTAACAGTTTAAACAACAGTAATAAGCAAATCATAGGACGACGCCACTTTCGCGGAACTGGTTTACTCCAGTGATTGCTGGTGCATTTAAAACAAAGTAAATTCTTTAAAACAACGCAATGCTTTTAAAAAGAATGTAGCCATTATAAGACTCAAGTCCCATCATACAATGCAACGCAAACTGGAGGATAAAGTTTTACCTTATAATGGCCAAATATGCTTAATACGTGTAAAGCAAAATCATTTGATATTATTACTAGTGCATATATGTTTCAAAAACGAATAGCATCATAAATATCAATCATAGACAGCATAAGTTCCCCATACCACTATGTCGCCATACTAGTTCTACAATCAAATCCGTTATTTCGTATTGGAAATTGGATTTCTGTCATGAGTCGAGGCAAGGGGCAAGCTCCTCTCCGCTTCGAGACACTCCAGCAAATGCCTCAGGACTACACACTCTGGGTAACCCTTGGATCTTCAGGGCCGGTCCACTCTTACGTTTGAGGATTAATCATTCCTGAACACACGTTTCCCGGTCCTTACAGACCTAAAATCGAGGCGCCTCGCATTCCAACAGTCACATAGGTGAAAAGTAGATATAAATGTCAGGGATGGTAGGTCACTGACACCACCATAGTTAGAAAAAAACTTCGTGCTCTCCCTGTAGTCCTTATCCCGTTTTTAACTCATACCAAGGTGTGAGGCTCGCGAATCCACGCTATACACAAAGCCAGGCCACGTAGGCCGTGCTTTGGTCATCGAACACAAGACTTTGCTTTGCAGCAGAAGCCTTGATCACTGCATCTTTGCATGCCACATAGGCAATCCACTCCATACTACTGATTTCTATCGATATATAACCTCTGAGCTCGTACGTCTCAGAGAAGGGCGTTAAGCAAAAGAATAAATTCTCCGCCGCCAAACATATATATATTTAACAGAGATCAATCAGTATAGAACAAAATCCAATGTCAGACACACAGTCCATTTACAAGTCCGTTCTGGGTCTGAACAAAACCGGAGGCACCAAATTCCTCGTATATCCGTACAATCAACACATACGTTCAGACGGCTACTACTTCCGTTCCTTCACGGTAGCTACTCCAATCAGGAACCTCAGCAGCGCCCATCCAACCGATACGAAGATCGTCGATCTTGAATCATCTTTGTATTTTCTCCTTCGAATCGTTCGATCAATTATTTGAAATGAGGGTTAGCTCGGCCTTTTCAAATAATTCACGTATAATTAGAATTCAAATCAATTCTATCCATGGTTATATTATTCGACAATCATATTTCAGTTCTTTAGTATAATTTTCGTGTCAAACACATACAACCCTCAAATATCAAGCAGATCAAGCCAAATTGGTTTATTTCCAATCTATGTTGCTTATAATATTTTATAACTATTTTTCGCCATTTTTATTTATTTAAAAATGGCCATATTTAATTAAACGACGTTTCAGGTCGTGCCATGGCACTGGCGCTGTTTTTCCCCTAATTTGTTTTACACATATCTGAAAATCTAACCGTTGGATTTCTACAAAGTCTATACCACTGGAAAGATATTCCCAAAGCGAACCCAACGGCTCCAGTTTCGTGAAAATCCGATGGTCGGATCTTCCACACTAGTCGTTTGATGTTATGGTTTCAAAATTCGAACTACCGCGTCGTTATTCGAATTAATTTAATTATATTTATATTTATATATAAATATAAATGATTCTGGCGTTGTTTTTCTTTAGATTTGAATTAAACATTCCAGACAATCCAACCGTTGGATTTTTACAAAGTTGGTGCTGTTGGAAAGATATTTCCAAGGCGAACCCAACGGTTGCGGTTTCGGGAAAATCCGATGGTCGGATTTCTCGTACTACTCGATTCAAATTACGATTTCAAAACACGAACTGCACGGCTTCGATTCCTTTCCATTCTATTTATATATATATATATATATATATAAATATAGTTCATTCTTTAATTTCAACATCGTTTTCACTTCTTTAATTTCAACATCGGTTTCACTTCAAATATTTTAACATCGTTTTCACTTTAAATATTTTAACATCGTTTTCACTTCAAATATTTCACTAACGCCTTTATATTTCGAAAAATTTCGCCATAAGCTCCTTTGTACGGGAAGGGGTTTGAAAATTTATTGGGCCGTGTTAGGTACCCAATAAATCCATGCATAGGGATGTGAGTCATAGCCAATCCATGCATCGGTTCATTCAAGCCTTTAACGAGCCTCAAAGCCTTCTTCTCCGGTGTATTCACCATGTCTATGCCAAACCTTTCCAATTGATTAAACTTGTTGACATATTCCTTCACTGATAGGTTCCCTTGCTTTAGAGTCAAGAACCTTTCCATATACAAGTTTTCCTCCGCCCTTGAGAGAAACTTTGCCACAAACCTTTGTCTGAAATCTGCCCAAGAGTCAACAGGGCGCTCTCCATTAGTGACCTCCCACCAGAGTGAGGCCTCTCCCTTCATTAACCAAGCAGCTAACTTGACTTTCTTCCCTTCTTCCATCTCAAAGATATCGATCAACTCTTCCACCTCCTTAAGCCAATCCCTAGCTTCCACAAAAGTTTCTGATCCTTGAAAAGGTTTCCCTCCCATAGCCTTAAATTCCTTGCAAGTCTTAGCAAAAGTATCCGTGCGAGGAGGAGGAGGAAGATCGGGTGCTACTGTTGGTGGAGGAACATTTGTTGGACCCGCAGTGGCGGCCCTAGCCTCCATCAACCTCCTATACCATACTGGTATCGCTACACCCTCCGGAAAGTTAAGATCTTCAGCCATGCTGAAACGAAAAAGGAAAGATTCAAAACGGAGAATTCAAAAGATAAAGATATGGCTATTGGGGATTATGCTTTTCTTTCAAAAACTTTTCTCTTAAAAGACATGTTTTTGAAAATACTTCTTCCAAAAATGTTTTAAGAAAAATAGTTTCCTAAAAATTTTATCTGTTCCGGTAACCTCGCTCTGATACCACGTGTAACACCCCACACCCGCTAAGGTCACTCACTAAGGGAATGCCTTAACTTCGGTGGAGTATTTTAAGTGAATATAGAACAGAAAAATTACAACAAGACAGATATAAATAATACTTGAAATCTAAAACATCATTTCATTGCAGCAGAAGGTAAACATGTTTAGTTACAACACCATAAAAGAGTCAAGTACTAAATATCCATCCTGATAAAAACATAAGTACATAATCCCACTACATAACCAATAGCCATAATAGAAAAGATAAGCTGGGCTTTACATCAACGTCCAAGCTCCAAAAGATAGATAAAGAAATCTGATCAAAGCCCACTAGTGCTAGGCCCAACCTGAGGACCTGAGGGGGAAAAAGATAAAAACAACGGGGTCAGACATAAGTCTGAGTGAGCCCTATAACTTTAACAATACAATCATTAAAGTAATTAGGGTATGATATAAACCTGGTACGGTGATGAATGGGGATAAATGACTACACAAAGCAGCCAACTAGACATAGGATGGACTAAGATAACGGTAAAGACGCATCTACCCACCCAAGGGTAATTACTAACTGCACCACACCAGTCATTCCTACTTAAAGGTTGATCCCACCCAAGGACTTAGAAAGTTTAACTAGTAGTTTCGTGTACCCCTAGCTGACTACATAGGTGCCGTCTGCCCCTATCTCCACTAGGTGTACCCACTACTCCCCATTCGATCGGCTCCCTACCGTAGATACCCGTGCTGGCCCCACAGTGGGGTGTATCACTCCCCAAAGTGGCAACCCGATACAATCAACGGTGCACGGCTTATACCTACACGATGCAACAACGTCTTACTTACCAGCCCGGGTCCACACACGCATATGAAACCCGTTGGACTTGCGTTGCTACCGCTAACCCGTTTTTGGCCTCTTATAGTCAAGCCCAGTACGCGTGTCCCATCCTCGACATGGGTCGAGCCCAATAAGATACATATGGGTTACTGGTTGAAATGGGCCCCCACAAGCTACCCACCTAAGCTTGTCCCTTTTCTAGTGCATCCCACTTAACCCTTTAATCATGTTTAACTACATGTCTTCACTTGGTTAAGTATTGTAATCGTATTTTCTATTGCCACCCAAGGCAACCCACTAGATTTCCACATGCCACCCAAGGCACTTACTTGATTTCCACATGCCACCCAAGGCACCCACTTAACCCCTCATGCCCCACTACATGCTTATCTGGTTAAGTGTTTCTTAATTGATTAAGAACGTAACCGTTGTAAAGACCTCTCACATTGGACTATCTTTTATGGCAGTTGGATTTGCCGGTCGGGTCCGGGCAGCCTTACGCCATAACCGAGTCTAACCTCGTGTCTTTACACTTGTCACGTATTTAGTTTATGCCTAAGACCTCTCACATTGGGCCAATCATTTGTAGCCGCTGGATTTGCCGGTCGGTTCCGGGCAGTCTTATGCTACAAAAGGGTCCAACCTCGTGTCTTAGTCGATTAATTACACCTAATTAATCACCCCCATAATTTGTATTAATTATCCCTAATTAGTTACAAATTTAACGATGTACATAATTGACTCAGTTATGTCCATCCACTTTATGGTATGCATAATCATACCAACTTCACACCATTTCATTAACTTGAATATTAACCCCATCGTTCCCCACGTAATTCGCTAACATGACATACTTAAAAGGGAAGATTCATCACAAATACAATGGGTTCAATTTGTATAACATTTGCATCAACATGGGTTTTAAAGGTGTCAACATGCATATAGCATCAAACCCAACTAGCATAAATAATCAACCCAAACTTGCATGAATCACATATGTCATAAAGAGGGTAACTTGCATAAGCTACTTATGTCATACAATGGGGTAAACTTGCATATGTATGTATGACATACAAAGGGGTTAACTTGCATATGTATGCATATCATACAAAGGTGTAAACTTGCACATGTTATTTGCATATAATCAAACACCAAACTTGCATAACATGTCATATATGAACTTGCATATAATCAAACACCAAACTTGCATAATCATGGTGTCATAATGGATCAATGTTTATCATAGTGATTTGCATAACTAGCATCATGAACTCATAGCATATGACTTGCATAACTTGCATAACATCATGAACACATATCATATGACTTGCATAACTTGCATAACATCATGAACACATAGCATATGACTTGCATAACTTGCATAAAATCATGAACACATAGCATATGACTTGCATAACTGGCATAACATCATGAACATATAACATCAAACTTGCATAACTAACATCATGAACACATAGCATATGATAACATAACTTGCATTGATCCACATTCATAGCCATAACCTCATTATATCCTATCATAATCATTTCAACAATTGGTCATTAAGGCTATAGTACTCACAACTTGTTGATTAGCACTCCTATGAAGAGGATTAAGTTGCTAGAGTTGATTAGAAGTTGATTTGAGAAGCTATCTTCCTCTTTAATTTGTTGGTGGCTCCTTCTAGTTGCATTTTGACGGCATAACGACGTTGTCTCCAATTTTAGTATGAATTAGGGTAGTCTTAGGGTGTATTTATAGATTAGTTAAGTGTTTTAGGCCATTAGATTAACCCTAAATCAGATTAGAGCCATCAGATCTCGTCACTAGCCACCAACCATAGCCCAAATCCCAAATCAGTGCACCCAGGTCACACAGACCGACAAGGGGTTCGACCCCTGGGTCGACCCCTAGGGGGGGTCGACACCCATATCGACCCTAGGGTCGACACCCTCTGTCTGGCGGGAATTTTCCCGCCTCTTCTGAAATGTGAAATCTGAATATTTTAAATCTGTTTTGAATTTCTGAAAACTTCTTCGGGCCCTAACTGGGTCATACGGATTCCGATTTTCGAAAACTCGGACTCTATTTCGCGTATTTTTCCGAGACGAACGCAATGGCATAGCCCATTTCCCCTGATTCAGATTATACAATTTAATTCTGCCCTGATTTATATTATAACAAGTTATTCAACATACAGGGTGTTACATTCTCCCCTACTTAAAGGATTTCGTCCCCGAAACCTCTAAGTCAAGAAGAATGTATCCTACCATTCAAACAACCATCTACTAAAACCATCAAACACTGGCATCCATTGTCCTTAAAGTTTCTAATGCTGTATGAACATATGCAAAAAGTGTGTGTATATGTTTCCTGTCTAATGCAAAATCAGGCGGTCTACTGATTCAGTTGACCTCCTTAATGCAAACCATGATAGTGCCATGCATCCAATATGTATGCGAAAGAATCCTATCGACACATACTATTACTACATGTGTGCACAACCATACACCAAAATGCATCATCCATATGATAACACAACCATTATACATCCATTAATATAGCTACCTACACACAATTATATGCAATATGCAATATGAAGTGACTGAGCCGATCTAGTGTCTAAAGTGTGTGTATATGCATCCACGAGCAACCACTAGCAAACACTTGCATCCACGCGCATCCATCAATCATAACATGTCTCAAACACATGTTTCAACCATAGGTTTACCCTATCTAAAGGTCAAAGGTACTAATGAGAGGACATACTAAAGATAAGATAAGTACTAGACAAATGATAAAGGAGAAGTTAAAAGACATACCCTCAAAAAGGAATGGGTACAGTGAACACATCTTCGCTTCTGTCTCCCAAGTAGCATTGCTCTCATCCTCTCCCCATTGCACTTTGACTAGTCGAACCTCTCTGTTTCTTAACTTCCTAATCTCTGACCCAAGGATGCGGGTAGGAGCTCGTCGAATAGTCGCATCACGCTCTACCTCCACTTCTCTAAGCAAGCTCGGCTCTACCACCTCTGCGGTCTCATGTAGGCACTTCCTCAAATGTGACACATGGAATACGTCATGTACCCCACTAAGTCTTTCGGGTAAATCCACTCTATATGCCATCCGTCCAATCCTTTCCTTAATAGGAAATGGTCCTACAAATCTTGGTGCTAACTTCCCAACGGACCCAAAGCGAACCACATTCCGTAATGGAGATACTTTGACAAAGACCATGTCCCCAACCTCAAACTCAAGATCCGTCCTCCTCTTATCTGCATAAGATTTCTGCCTATCTTGCGCTGCTTTCATCCTTCTTCGAATCAAATCGATCTTTTCCGAAGTCTCTATAACCATATCGGGCCCAAGCAAGATCTTATCCGTAGATTCCCACCAACAAGTAGGCGATCGACAAGGCCTTCCATAAAGAGCTTCGAAAGGAGCCATACCAATACTAGACTGAAAGCTGTTATTATTCGCGAACTCCACCAATGGAAGATGCTCTTCCCATGTACCTCCAAAATCTAAGATACATAGCCTCAAAAGGTCTTCTAGAACACGATTCACCCTCTCGGTCTGGCCGTCCGTCTGAGGATGATATGCGGTGCTCAAACACAACTGAGTCCCTACTGCCTCTTGCAAACTTTTCCAAAACTCGCTAGTGAAGATAGGATCTCGATCACTCACTATGCTAGAAGGTACCCCATGCAATCGAACTATCTCTCGAAGGTAAACTGAAGCTAGCCATGGAGCAGTCCTCTTGCTCTTCACGGGTATGAAATGGGCGCTCTTAGTAAGTCTGTCTACCACAACCCAAATTCCCGTATTACCCTTCCTTGATCTAGGTAACCCATCAATAAAATCCATCGAGACGCTATCCCACTTCCATTGCGGAACTTCCAATGGGTGAAGCAACCCACCAAGTTTCTTTTGCTCCGCTTTCACTTGTTGGCACACCAAGCATCTAGCGACATACTCGGCCACATCTTTCTTCATACCGGCCCAAAAGAAAACTCGCTTCATGTCTTGGTACATCTTGTCCCCACCGGGATGAATGGTCATCTTTGGACGATGCGCATCATCAAGTATAGCCTTCCTCAAACCCTCGTCTTGCGGTACACAAAGTCTACCGTCTCTACGCAAGCACCCCTATCGTCTAGGGTGTACCTACTCAAATGGCTGGACGACTCCCCCCTTATGAGCCTCTCTACCAACTCAACCAACTGTGGGTTGTCCCGATGTGCCTCGCCAATCCGTCCCAAAAGAGTAGGTCTGACCTCTAAAGATGCTAGTAAACCGGGTACAAAGTCAACGGAAGGTCTGAAATCAAACATCGAGATAAATTCCAAGCTTCGTCGTTCCACGAACAATGGACTCAAGGACAACCTTTTTCTGCTCAAGGCGTCGGTCACCACGTTACCCTTGCCAGGGGTATACGCTATCTCGAAATCATAGGATGCTAAGAACTCCATCCACCTTTGCTGTCTCAAGTTCAAATCCTTCTGAGAAAACAAGTACTTCAATGATTTGTGGTCAGTGAACAGTTCGAACCTCTCTCCAAGAAGATAATGGCGCCAAGTCTTAAGTGCAAAAACAATAGCGGCCAACTCTAAATCATGGGTAGGGTAATTTTTCTCATGCTTTCTCAACTGCCTTCCCCCATAGGCTATTACCCTTCCCTCTTGCATTAAGACCGCGCCCAGTCTTGTCCCACAAGCATCGGTATAAACAACAAATGGCTTACTCCCATCTGGCAACACTAAGACTGGAGCTGTGGTTAAAGCTCTCTTTAACCGTCGGAACGCATCATCACAATCTACGTCCCATGTGAAGACTAGATTCTTCTTTGTCAAGCGAGTTAATGGGGCTGATATCTTCGCGAAGTCCTTGATAAACTTCCTATAGTAGCCAGCCAACCCCGAGAAACTCCTCACCTCGGTAGCATTCTTCGGAACCTTCCAATCTTGGATGGATACTACCTTCGCGGGATCCACAGCTATCCCTTCCTTGGAGACCACGTGCCCCATGAACCGCACTTCCTTCCTCCAAAAGTGACATTTAGAGAATTTAGCCTTAAGGCTATGCGCTAGAAGAGTCTCCAACACTTCCCTAAGATGTAGGGCATGCTCTTCTTCACTCTTAGAAAAGACTAAGATGTCATCCACAAAGACCACCACGAACTTATTAAGGTACTTCCTGAACACCCTACTCATCAAATCAACAAAGTATGCAGGGGTGTTCGTCAAACCAAATGGCATCACAAGCCCCTCATAGAAACCATCCGGAGTCCTAAAGGCAGTCTTGTCTATGCTATCCTCAGCCACTCTCAACTGATGAAACCCTGTGGCCAAGTCCAACTGCGAAAACACTGAGGCGCCAACCAACTGATCAAAGAGATCATCAATCCTCGGCAATGGGTGTCTATTCTTCTTTGTGAGCTTGTTGAGTTCTCTATAGTCTACACAAAGACTGAGGGACCCATCCGCCTTCGTGGCAAAAACTACTGGAGCACCCCACTCCGATATACTTCGTCTTATGAACCCCTTCTCAAGCAACTCCCTTACTTGCTTATGGAGTTCCCTCCTCTCACGAAGAGCCATGTGGCGCACTGGTAAAGATACTAGTTTAGCATTGTCCACCAGATATATTCGGAAGTCTATCTCCCCCTTCGGAGGTAAGCCCTTCACCTCCTCAAACACATCCGAGTATTCCCGGACCACTCTAACAGATCGCAAACTCTCGACCGAAGCGTCAAGCGATTCAAGATAACTTAGCATAACAGAATCCATGGGATTACAAGAGATCTCGAGAGTGTTCCCCAAGCGGGTCATGAGCCTTACAACTCTCCTTTCGCAATCAAGAACGACACCATTACTGGATAACCAGTCCATGCCCAAAATCAACCCATAGCCCGTGAAGTCCAAAACAAAAGCATCACATCTAAACTCAACGCTAAGTATAGAAATCTTCAAACCCAAACATATCATGGACAAATAAGTGGAGCCCCCAATTGGGTTTGAAACAACCAAGGGATCATCTACTAGACTAGTGTCTAAGTGCAGTGACTCAACCAATGATGATGAGATAAACGAATGCGATGCGCCAGAGTCAAACAAAGTACGGACAGGATGACCAAACAGAAAAACCAGACTTTCAACGGAAATAGTTCTACCTCTTTCCTGAGTCGGTGGAACCGCGAGAGCCTGAACTTGCCCCCTTGCCTGACCTGGTGCCATAAGAGCTTGCACCTGTCCCCCTGAGGTAGATCCCGTCCTTTGCCCCTTCTTAGGGCAGTCCTTCACTAGATGCCCTGCTTCGCCACAGTGGAAGCAGCCAGTCTTCTTCTTCTTCCGACAATCTTTGCTTAGGTGGCCTGGTGTCCCGCAATTGAAGCACTTTTTCTTTCCCTTGCCACCGTTGCCTTTCCCACACTTGTTTTGCTGTTGCTGTTGAGGTCTCTTCTGATCTCCTTTCTTCTCGGGTGCCTTATTAACATTGGGACCCTTCTCTTCCTCATGCATGAGTGCCATGTCTACTAGCTTCTCAAAGGTGGCCCCCATAGGGATGTGAGTCATAGCCAATCCATGCATCGGTTCATTCAATCCTTTAACGAACCTCAAAGCCTTCTTCTCCGGTGTATTCACCATGTCTATGCCAAACCTTGCCAATTGATTAAACTTGTTGACATATTCCTTCACTGATTGGTTCCCTTGCTTTAGAGTCAAGAACCTTTCCATATACAAGTTTTCCTCCACCTTTGAGAGAAACTTTGCCACAAACCTTTGTCTGAAATCTGCCCAAGAGTCAACAGGGCGCTCTCCATTAGTGACCTCCCACCAGAGTGAGGCCTCTCCCTTCATTAACCAAGCAGCTAACTTGACTTTCTTCCCTTCTTCCATCTCAAAGATATCTATCAACTCTTCCACCTCCTTAAGCCAATCCCTAGCTTCCACAAAAGTTTCTGATCCTTGAAAAGGTTTCCCTCCCATAGCCTTAAATTCCTTGCAAGTCTTAGCAAAAGTATCCGTGCGAGGAGGAGGAGGAGGAAGATCGGGTGCTACTGTTGGTGGAGGAACATTCGCTGGACCCGCAGTGGCGGCCCTAGCCTCCATCAACCTCCTATACCATACTGGTATCGCTACACCCTCCGAAAAGTTAAGATCTTCAGCCATGCTGAAACGAAAAAGGAAAGATTCAAAACGGAGAATTCGAAAGATAAAGATATGGCTATTGGTGATTATGCTTTTCTTTCAAAAACTTTTCTCTTAAAAGACATGTTTTTGAAAATACTTCTTCCAAAAATGTTTTTAGAAAAATAATTTTCTAAAAATTTTATCTGTTCCGGTAACCTCGCTCTGATACCACGTGTAACACCCCACACCCGCTAAGGTCACTCACTAAGGGAATGCCTTAACTTCGGTGGAGTATTTTAAGTGAATATAGAACAGAAAAATTACAACAAGACAGATATAAATAATACTTGAAATCTAAAACATCATTTCATTGTAGAAAAAGGTAAACATGTTTAGTTACAACACCATAAAAGAGTCAAGTACTAAATATCCATCCTGATAAAAACATAAGTACATAATCCCACTACATAACCAATAGCCATAATAGAAAAGATAAGCTGGGCTTTACATCAACGTCCAAGCTCCAAAAGATAGATAAAGAAATCTGATCAAAGCCTACTAGTGCTATGCCCAACCTGAGGACCTGAGGGGGAAAAGATAAAAACAACGGGGCCAGACATAAGTCTGAGTGAGCCCTATAACTTTAACAATACAATCATTAAAGTAATTAGGGTATGATATAAACTTGGTACGGTGATGACTGGGGATAAATGACTACACAAAGCAGCCAACTAGACATAGGATGAACTAAGATAACTGTAAAGACGCATCTACCCACCCAAGGGTAATTACTAACTGCACCACACCAGTCATTCCTACTTAAAGGTTGATCCCACCCAAGGACTTAGAAAATTTAACTAGTAGTTTCGGGTACCCCTAGATGACTACATAGGTGCCGTCTGCCCCTATCTCCACTAGGTGTACCCACTACTCCCCATGTGATCGGCTCCCTACCGTAGATACCCGTGCTGGCCCCACAGTGGGGTGTATCACTCCCCAAAGTGGCAACCCGATACAATCAACGGTGCACGGCTTATACCTACACGATGCAACAACGTCTTACCTACCAGCCCGGGTCCACACGCATATGAAACCCGTTGGACTTGCGTTGCCACCGCTAACCCGTTTTTGGCCTCTTATAGTCAAGCCCAGTACGCGTGTCCCGTCCTCGACATGGGTCGAGCCCAATAAGATACATATGGGTTACTGGTTGAAATGGGCCCCCACAAGCTACCCACCTAAGCTTGTCCCTTTTCTAGTGCATCCCACTTAACCCTTTAATCATGTTTAACTACATGTCTTCACTTGGTTAAGTATTCTAATCGTATTTTCTATTGCCACCCAAGGCAACCCACTAGATTTCCACATGCCACCCAAGGCACTTACTTGATTTCCACATGCCACCCAAGGCACCCACTTAACCCCTCATGCCCCACTACATGCTTATCTGGTTAAGTGTTTCTTAATCGATTAAGAACGTAACCGTTGTAAAGACCTCTCACATTAGACTATCTTTTATGGCAGTTGGATTTGCCGGTCGGGTCCGGGCAGCCTTACGCCATAACCGAGTCTAACCTCGTGTCTTTACACTTGTCACGTATTTAGTTTATGCCTAAGACCTCTCACATTGGGCCAATCATTTGTAGCCGCTGGATTTGCCGGTCGGTTCCGGGCAGTCTTATGCTACAAAAGGGTCCAACCTCGTGTCTTAGTCGATTAATTACACCTAATTAATCACCCCCATAATTTGTATTAATTATCCCTAATTAATTACAAATTTAACGATGTACATAATTAACTCAATTATGTCCATCCACTTTATGGTATGCATAATCATACCAACTTCACACCATTTCATTAACTTGAATATTAACCCCATCGTTCCCCACGTAATTCGCTAACATGACATACTTAAAAGGGAAGATTCATCACAAATACAATGGGTTCAACTTGTATAACATTAGCATCAACATGGGTTTTAAAGGTGTCAACATGCATATAGCATCAAACCCAACTAGCATAAATAATCAACCCAAACTTGCATGAATCACATATGTCATAAAGAGGGTAACTTGCATAAGCTACTTATGTCATACAATGGGGTAAACTTGCATATGTATGTATGACATACAAAGGGGTTAACTTGCATATGTATGCATATCATTCAAAGGTGTAAACTTGCACATGTTACTTGCATATAATCAAACACCAAACTTGCATAACATGTCATATATGAACTTGCATATAATCAAACACCAAACTTGCATAATCATGGTGTCATAATGGATCAATGTTTATCATAGTGATTTGCATAACTAGCATCATGAACTCATAGCATATGACTTGCATAACTTGCATAACAGCATGAACAAATATCATATAACTTGCATAACTTGCATAACATCATGAACATATAACATATGACTTGCATAACTTGCATAACATCATGAACACATAGCATATGACTTGCATAACTTGCATAACATCATGAACATATAACATCAAACTTGCATAACTAACATCATGAACACATAGCATATGATAACATAACTCGCATTGATCCACATTCATAGCCATAACCTCATTATATCCTATCATAATCATTTCAACAATTGGTAATTAAGGCTATAGTACTCACGACTTGTTGATTAGCACTCCTATGAAGAGGATTAAGTTGCTAGAGTTGATTAGAAGTTGATTTGAGAAGCTATCTTCCTCTTTAATTTGTTGGTGGCTCCTTCTAGTTGCATTTTGACGGCATAACGACGTTGTCTCCAATTTTAGTATGAATTAGGGTAGTCTTAGGGTGTATTTATAGATTAGTTAAGTGTTTTAGGCCATTAGATTAACCCTAAATCAGATTAGAGCCGTCAGATCTCGTCACTAGCCACCAACCATAGCCCAAATCCCAAATCAGTGCACCTAGGTCACACAGACCGACAGGGGGGGTCGACCCCTGGGTCGACCCATGGGTCGACCCCTAGGGGGGGTCGACACCCATGTCGACCCTAGGGTCGACACCCTCTGTCTGGCGGGAATTTTCCCGCCTCTTCTGAAATGTGAAATCTGAATATTTTAAATCTGTTTTGAATTTCTGAAAACTTCTTCGGGCCCTAACTGGGTCATACGGATTCCGATTTTCGAAAACTCGGACTCTATTTCGCGTATTTTTCCGAGACGAACGCAATGGCATAGCCCGTTTCCCCTGATTCAGATTATACAATTTAATTCTGCCCTGATTTATATTATAACAAGTTACTCAACATACGGGGTGTCACAGCGTGTATAGATAATAACTCCAGAGAATAAATTCTCGTCACCCTGTCAAGCCTGAGGAAGCATGTATTTTTAATTACTCCAGAGGATAAATCCTCGTCACCTCGTCTCATGTGGGAATAAATAGTCCATGTGCCATATCTAATGACTAGAGAGACGTGATTATTGTCAACTCCAGACCCGTGTGGGGTTTTTATTAATCTGGCAATTTATCGTTATATTTTATATAGTCCATATCAGTCACCAATTCAACCTGTAGTATATAATCATCGCCATACAAGCCTCTCGCTCGTATGGTAAATCTTTCACCTCGTCACACAAGCTCCAAGTGCTTATGTGGAATATGATGAAGTATGCCTATCGTCAAGGAGTATGCCATGTAGTGTAGTTCAAAATTAATTGTTACTATCCTATGGCGATGTTTATTATTTCACACAGAATAACCAGCACTCCGCATCCAATGGCATTCACAGGAGTTGATATAAAAAATGAAATTGCGCAGCCAACTCATCAAGGCTTACCTCTTTGTCGGGCACGCAAATAATTTCTTTACTCTACAGCTAATCCATTTTCCCTGTTCGACACTTGTATATATATGCAGAACAAAGCTAATAATAATATTTCGAGCGATCTAATATTTATTTCAACACATGTGTATTTTTACCAAAGCGTATACATGCTAAAAGAAATATTTTTATCATCAAAAATATTTATTCAACACGTGAATGTTTTTAACACTTCATATTCACAATAAAAATGTAATTTTTTTTGTCTATTCAATTTATATTAAAATACTGATAACATTCAACACATGAATTTTCAATTTAACGAATGAATTTCAATTCAACACATGAATGTTCTCTATAGTTTGTATATATATAAAAATGTGATTTTTATCGCTAAAGCTATTTATTTAAAATTCGAATAACATTGAACACATGAATTTTGATTCAACGGATGAATTTCAATTCAACACATGAATATTCTCTATGGTTTGTATATTTATAAAAATGTTATTTTTATCGTTAAACCTATTTATTTAAAATTCGAATAACATTCAACACATGAATTTCGATTCAACGAATGAATTTCAATTCAACACATGAATATTCTCTATGGTTTGTATATATATAAAAATGCGATTTTTATCGCTAAAGCTATTTATTTAAAATTCGAATAACATTCAACACATGAATTTCGATTCAACGAATGAATTTCAATTCAACACATGAATATTGGTTTCAACATATGTAATTAATTTCAACAAATGAAAATTATTCTAACACATGAATATTTCAGAAAATTTCGGCAGCATAACGGCAGGGTAGTTAAAACCGGGACCGTCCCTAGTACGGCTCCTCGCTCTACCTTAAAACCTCACGGTTTTTGACAATGGGGAATCATGCATCTAGTTTGCACGCAGGCGGCATGTTTTATTTTCATTTCCACAATCCTATTCTACTTTGTTTCAACCACAAGAGGGTATTTTTCAACCACAAAGGTAATTTTCAACCACAAAGGTATTTTTCAACCACAATATCAACCACAAACAATTATTTCCAACCATTCGTCATACTATATAATTTCACGCCAATCACAAGCAATAAATATCGTCCATGGTCTGTGGACGAGGGGAGTGTGTGTGTGTGTATATATATATATATTATTTCTATAATTCACTTGCATTTCATCACAATTCAAAGCATATATGTTTCATACAATGGTTGTATAATTTATACATCGCTAATATAACTTATACAACACATGTACATGAGGTATACAATGCGTATATAATTTACACTTCGCTTATATAATTTATACAACACGATTCCATTCACACAATTTAATTTAGATTCCTCACATTGGTTTTTGAAGTGCTAAAAATCGTATGTAGATCAGAAAAATCCGCGGCTTCTGCTAGATGGTAGAGAGCCTCCCTGCGGTCCAGATGTTTCCTGTTTCATCGAATTTCGTTAACACACTAAAAAAATATGTTTTTTCAAAGTTTTGCAATACTTAAAAGTGTTATTTTCATTTCAAATAAACCCCAGGTCGTACCTTTCCACGGAGTTCGAAACTAGGGTTGGCAAATACTTCCAATCCGCTCCTCGAGGTGATGATCGTCCTTCACCACGACGGAGAGCTACGAGGCGCGCACCCGAAGAGCTAGGTGGGGCCCAGTTCGATCTCGTGTAGCAGCGGTGGCGGTGCGATGAAGTCTTCGACTTCCTAGCTGAAATTCGACGCAGATACCAAACGAATTCAGACGAGGCTTGGATTGATTGAAAGAGGAGGGGAAGGCGAACGGAAAAGCCAACTGGAGGGGGTGGCGAAAACGCCTGTGGCGGCGGCGATCAGTCCTGGAAGTTTTGAGCTGGTTCCGTCGTTCGTTCCTGGGGGTTTGACTAACTTTTCAGAAGAGAGAGAAAATGAAGGATATTTCCTATTATATTTAAATTTTAAATTCCTAAAATATCCTTTTTAACCAACGTACACCAATTTCAACCCAACGACTGTCGCCCCTATCTAAATACCCCTATTCCGGACACAATAGGATATGTTTCATTGGAAAATTCGACTGTTACAGTCGGTTATTTTTCAAATTAAAGTATAAAACATTTAATATTCAATTTGAGCGTACATTTTAATTTTCCAGGGCCACAAATTGAATCGAAAAATTCCAGAAAAATAAATCTAGCTATGTTTTGACGATACGGTCCCAACAAAACCAATTTCGTCGAATTCTGAGATCGTATGCAAAATGGCCATTTTCAGGTCGACCCATTTTAACAGAAATTGATCAATCACATTTTCTTTTGCCCCGCTCACATACTAGCTTCAAAAATTATGAAATTTGAAACCTGGCAATAGTTTGACATCCCGGATCCAACAAAAGTGGTTTCGTCGAATTCCGAGGTCGTATGAAAAATATTTATTTTCAAGGGCTTTATTTTCTATATAGTGACCTCTCTGAAAATTCATTTGGCCATAACTTTTGATCCTGTTATGAAACTTCGATTTTTCAGATTCTTAGAAAGGTATTCATAAACAGATTTAAATATTTTTGGTTTCACTAAAATCTGTTATATTTTCCACCGGTACAATCAGACAAAGTTTGTATTCAAATTTTCAAACTGCCTCACTATCCCCAATTCATTACTTTATTGAAATATGCTATTTCAATGGTTTAAATTCTTTGACAATAACCAATTTTAAAAATTTTAAATTGGTTCACATTTTCCGGGTTATTACAATCTCCCCCACTCAAAACTTTTCGTCCTCGAAAAGGAAACAACAGCAAAGTAGGAAATAAAATGTAAATGCAAAGTATTGTAAAGGTACCTTGCACCGGAGTTAGTCAGAGATGTCCACTCTGCATTTGGGGTAGGCTTGTCTAATGCTTTCCTCAGTCTCCCAAGTACAGTCTCTAGGATCACTACTCCACTGCACTTTAACTAAATGAATCTTTTTGCTCCTAAGCTCTCTAGTTTCTTTGCCAACTATCTTCAATGGCTCTGTTCTGACTGCTAATTCTGGAGTTATTTCCAAGTCCTGTTGTGCTGCTTCTTCTACAGCAAGATCCGGATCGTGCACATGTTTTCTGAGTTGAGACACGTGGAACACATCATGCACTCCAGGTAACTAATCAGGTAATGAAACCCTATATGCAAGAGTTCCAATCCGTTCAAGTATAGGAAAGGGACCAGTAAATCTCGGTGCCAACTTCCAGTTTTTCCAAATTTGATTACTCCCCTCATCGGAGAAACTCTTAAATAAACATAGTTGCCAACGGCAAATGATAAGTCTCTTCTTCTCGCATCGGCATAACTTTTCTATCGGCTTTGTGCAGTTTTCAATCGCTTCTTGATGAAATCGACTTTATCAGATGCTTCTCGAATCATATCGGGCCCTAACACAAGTCTGTTGCCAGGCTCTACCCAACATGCAGGAGATCTGCACGGTCTACCGTATAATGCTTCAAATTGCAACATTCCCAAACTTGCTTGATAGCTATTGTTATAATAGAATTCTGCCAAATGTAAGTGATCTTCCTATGAGCCGCCAAAATCAATTATGCAAGCCCGCAGTAAATCTTCTAGAATTCTATTCACCCGCTCTATTTGGCCATCCGTCTGAGGGTGATAAGCGGTGCTAAGATTTAATCTGGTTCCCAATTCTACCTGGAATGCTTCCCAGAATTTGCTAGTAAATAGGGGATCTCTATCACTGACTATATTGAGCGGCACTCCATGCAGTTTAACTATTTCTTTGAAGTAAATATGTGCTAAACTTTGAGCTGTTCTGTTGGATCAGACAGGTATGAAATGGGCAGTCTTCGTGAAGCGATCTACGATCACCCATGTACTGTCGTTTCCTTTCTTAGTTCGAGGCAAGCCATCAACGAAGTCCATCGAAATTTGCTCCCACTTCCATCTTGGAATTTCTAAAGGTTGTAATAGTCCAGCCAATTTCTGCCGATCGCTCTTAACTAGCTGATAAGTGGAGCATCTGCTAACATATAATGAAATTTCTCTTTTCAACGCCTTCCCCCATAAGGTGCGTTTGAGGTCGTTATACATTTTTCTCACACCGGGATGGATACTAAGTTTGGACCTGTGACATTCATCAAGCACTTCCCTCTTTAGCTCGGAGATGTCAGGAACACAAATTCTTCCTTTTAATCTCAGAACTCCCTCACTATCCACTTGGAAGCTGGAGTCTATGCTTTCTTTGATTCTTTTGACCATCTCCTTAGCAAAATTATCTTCTTTCTGAAGGGTCGAGATCCTGTTAATTAATGAAGACGTAATGATAAAACTGGCGATGATTTCATTCTTTCTGCTGAGTGCACCTGCTACAACATTGGCTTTCCCCAGAGTATATAGGATCTCAAAATCGTATGCTGTAAGGAATTCTAACCAACGCTGTTGTCTCAAGTTTAGATCTTTCTGAGTGAATAAATACTTTAATGATTGATGATCGGTAAATAGTTCGAACTTCTCGCCTAATAAATAATGCCTCCAGATTCTCAAAGCAAACACAATAGCTAACAACTCAAGATCATGAGTTGTGTAGTTTCTTTCATGCGGCTTCAGCTGACGGCTGGCATAAGCGACCACTTGGCCCTTTTGCATTAATACTGCGCCAAGCCCTCTAATAGAAGCATCTGTCCATACAGTCAATTCCTGGTTGCCTTCTATAATTGTCAATACTGGAGCAGTTGTCAACTTCAGTTTCAGCTCCTGGAAAGCTTCTTCACAATCGGTAGTCCATTTGAATTTCTCATGCTTCTTCGTAAGCTTTGTTAATACACCAGATATCCTTGAAAAATCCTGAACAAATTTCCGATATTAACTAGCCAATCCAAGGAAACTTTGAACTTCGGTGGGGGTAGTAGGCTGTTTCCAGTTTTGAATCGCTGTAATTTTGCTTGGATCTACAGCAATCCCTTTGTAATGACCCGCATTTTTAGAGATATATAATTAATTTATTTAATTATATAATTGGTGATTTAGAGAAGTTAATGATCGTTTAATTAAATAATATTGAATATTTAATTAATAATTATAATATAATAATATATTATAATGTAGAAATAGTCGGAAATAGTGAAATTCACAATATCATGTGAATTGAATAGCATACGAGATTTGGTGGAGTTTCGATTCGAAATATAATAACGAATATATTCAATCGACGACGGTTTGAACGTATAATTATAATATAATTATAATAGAGCTTGAAATGGCGCGGCAGTTCGCTACTTGGCGATTTGAATTTCAACTGAATGTACATGATTCGTTTTAAGCCGGATTTCTGTGAAACAAGAAACGTGTGGAGCTGGGGGAATATATCTTTCTAGTGGAAGAGAAAAATTAGGATTTCTTCGTGTAGATTTAGAGATATGTCCAAATCAAATATTAAAATAGTCGCTATAGAATCGTTTATCGACCATAACGGTTTATTCGATATAACTAGAGATCGGGTTTTAATTTAGACAAGGTTCTTTTGAGACATAACGATAATTTAATTTTTAGAATTTTATTGTAATTTTTAAATAATTAAATAAGCAACTTTTTATTTGGAGTATTTTGCACCCTATATCAATATTGTGGGGTTTCACAATATAAGTCAATCTACCGATATTTTTATATTTTCGGGATCGCGGCACCTCACTGAACACGACTGTATTTTTACCTTAGTCTGCAACGCTCATACATGAATATAATTGTATGGAATGGGGTGTGTAGCTTTTAAAAACTTTAAAACAAATAGAAGAAATCCTTTGTATTCATTCACTGATATATTTACCTTTGTTAAAAACATTTCCGTCGGTTCAAAGTCAAAGTCATGGCTCCCCATTTAACAATCGAAACAGTGTTAAATCCTTTATCAATCTCCACACATTCGAATGGCCAGAAAGAAAACAGCAATGCTCCCAAAATTTTTCCAACCCTTATATAAACACCCCTTAAAACCTAATCCCGTTCGCTTCCTCAAGTTAAAAATCTGTAGCCGCCGCTCCTTACTCCTCTCTTCTTCAAAACGGGGGAAACAAAAATCGAAACAAAATCAAGTAAATTCCCTTAAATCCCAAAACTTAGATATATGAATTCGCAGCGAGCCCTCTTCATCCCAGTATGATTTCTACCATGCTCGACATCGTTTTCCCATTTCTGGAAAACTCGCGTAGCAACTAGGGTTCGACCAAATCTTGATATTTGAGCATCGAATCATGTTTCAAAGTGTGTATTGGTGTTTGGGATGTTCAGTAGCATCGGATGATGAAGTTTGGTTGTATTCGAAGTATATTGGTGTCATGGGTTCACGGTTCAGCTGCGTCAAAGCCTGAACGACGGATCCCAAGGAGGGCGACGAGTTGTTTGGTGTGAGGGTGGATGGATAGAGAAATGGATGAGAAGTTGTTTGGTGAACTCGGTTTATTTAAACATGATGTGGGGAAAGCAATGCACAGTTGAGTTCTGTGATGGCAGGTGCATGAAAAGAAGAAGAGTATGAGGAAGAAGACAGTTGCGAGCGTGGTAGTTTACGGAAACAAATATGATAGAGGTGGGAGAGAGGGCATGAAAATGGGAGATACTGTTTCAAAGTATCAACTGGAGGAGCTGTAAATTTCCATGGGAAGAAAAGCCAAGCGGGTGTGCTTCCTTTTAAGGAGTTTGGGCCAATTATTTAATAGCTGAAGCCCATTTTATATTTAATATAAATAAAAGTGTGTGTAAAGAATGGGGACAACGTGAGTGCTCACGTTAATAACAAAAGTTGGTGGGTATTTAAATGAAGACTGGCGCAGGGTGTTGACATGTTCTAAGAGGTTCATTTTGGTGTTTCGTTTGATCTGGTTCGTGAAGGAATGTAAAGGAAATATAAGGGGAGAATGGGTCTTGAGAACGTCCAGCTATGGTTGTGTACTGGAGCGGATTCTTTGAGCTGTCTGGAAGAAGAAAGGAGTCTTCGGTCTAGAAGCAAATGTTGAAGAAATCGAACAGGGACGTTGGATTGGGCACAACAATATTTTGGAGAGGAGTTCGAGCCTTGTTCTCAGAGGGTAGAAGCATCATTATACATTATTTATGATGGACCATGCAGTGGGAGGTTGCTAAGGGGAATGTGGTACTGCGTGATGCCAAGACTGTTTACGAATGCGAACTGAGTTACCCAAACATCAGTGGGGATTTTCAATCACGGAAGTTGCGTGGTTTCTATTAAAACGAATTAAATCAGAACGGTCACATTGGAATCATAAGGAATTATGGCACTAAGGTGGCGGGAAACGGAGACGGGAGCTCCATAGAAAAATCAAACGTCTGTTTCATTTTAAATGAAACAAGAGCAGAATCATCAACGACGAGATAAGGTGAGTAAACCTCACCAACTCTAAACAGTTTAAAATTTCATGTTGTATCTTTAGAACTGTTAGAAATTGTCTGATTTACTGTGTGTTGATTGTTTGATTGAACTGCTAGTCAGTTAGTTAAATTTCTATATTGATTCTGTTTAACGGAATATATCATATGGAACTGAAAGTGATGTTATCTATATTGTCTAACATCTGTGATACAGGGAAACAGGTTGGAGGAATCCGACTGGATTCCTCAAAAGTTATTTTATTGTTTTTCATATATTTTGATATATGATGTGAATTATAACCTGTTGTTGATTGTGTGTGTATGGACGATATTGAACATCGTGATTTGATATGATTGAATATCATGACATACCGGAATGTAGATAAAGGAGATTTTTCAAAGTGATATTGAAAATAGAATATTTATAAAATGGGATATTTATAAATAAGAGATATTTATAAAGTGGAATATTTATAAATAAGAAATGTTTATAAATTGGAATATTTATAAATAGGAGATATTCAAAAAGGAAATAATTTCAAACCATTTTCTTTTTGAATGGAAAGGCCTGTGTGGCGGGTTTGGGGATTTTCCCGATGCTCCCGTTACAAAGGAGGTTATGGCGAATTTTTCAGAGAATTTAAGGAGTTAGAATATTTCAAGAATAAATTTGAAAAGGAAATATTTGTAAACCATTTAAAAATAGAATTGAAAAGGAAACGTTATAAAAAGGAAATCATTTTTAAAAGTGTAGAACCGTTATTTAAAAGTAAATCTTTTCAAATGAATAAAACGTTGTTATAAAAAAAAGGAAATCTTTCTAAAGTGAATAAAGTAAATCGAATATGGTATTCGAAAGGAGTTAAATCGAATATGGTATTCGAAGGGAGTAAATCGAACATGGTATTCGAAAGTTAGTAAAACGAATATGCTATTCGAAAGGGGTTAGTTGAGTCGAGTTAGTTGAGTAGAGTTAACCAGTTCAGTAGAGTTAACCAGTTCAATAGAGTTAACCAGTTGAGTTAAGTAAGTCGAGTTAATCTAGTTGAGTTGATCAAGTTAGAGTTACTCAGTAGAGTTAATCGATTAGAGTTAAAACGAACTAGAGTTAATCAAATATAGTTATTTGAGACAGAGTTAGTCAAACATAGTATTCAGGGTAAGTTGCCATCTCGTACGACTGCTAGCGAAATTCGCAGGGCTGTAAATAGCCTAAGGCGGACGGATGTTTCCTGAGGGAATCAGGCGTAACCATTGTGATCGCTGCGATCTAGAGTCAAGCGAATGGAGTTAAATAGAGTTATCGAATATTAGTTATTCGAACGGAGTTAAATAGAGTTATCGAATATTAGTTATTCGAATAGAGTTAAATAGAGTAAATGAGTTAATCGAATTAGTTATTCGAATAGAGTTAAATAAATAAGAGTGATTCGAATTAGTTATTCGAATAGAGTTAAACACAAAGGAGTTATCGATTAGTTAAATCGAAAGGAGTTATCGAATTTAGTTATTCGAAAAGGAGTTATCGATTTGTTAAATCGAAAGGGAAGATTATCGAATATCGTTTATTCAAGAGGAGATTATCGAATATAGTTTATTCGAAGGAGTTATCGATTATTAGTTAATCGAAGTGAGTTATAGAATATTAGTTAAATCGAAGGAGTTATCGAATATAGTTTATTCGATGGAGTTAATCGATTAGAGTTAAATCAAAGGAGTTAATCGAATATAGTTTATTCGAATAGAGAAAAGGAGTTAATCGAATATAGTTTATTCGAATAGAGAAAAGGAGTTAATCGAATATAGTTTATTCGAATAGAGTAAATGAGTTAATCGAATATAGTTTATTCGAATAGAGTTAGAGGAGTTATCGAATATAGTTTATTCGACAGGAGTTAAGTGAATTAGTTAAGTTAAACTAAGTGAATTAGTTAAGTGAATTGGTTAAGTTAACCAAAGTGAATTAGTCGAGTTAATCAAAGTGATTTGTTTAGTTAATCGAGATAAGTAAATCAGGTTAGGTTAATCGAGTTGAATTTGTCAGTCGAGTTAATAAATTGAGTTAGTCAAACCAAGTAAAACCAGTTAGAGTTAATTAATTAAGGTTGACCAGTTAGAGTTGATCGGTTAGAATTGACCAGTTAGAGTTAATCAATCAGAGTTAATCAAATAGAGTTAAGTAAAATTAGAACTGACTAGAGATTAGTAAATTGAATGGTTTTCTAAGTGTCTATCTGATGTTGGTTTCGTACTTCGGGATTTATACTTAGGGGATTGTTCTCATACTAGTTTACAGTCAGGGACTGATAGTTGGGGAAAAGTAGTGATTTGTAAATAAGCAAATGGAAAACGTTTTCCAGTGTTAATAACATATATTTTCTAAACATAGAAAATAAGGAAATATGAATGAATATATATATATATATATGAATATATATATATATATATGGTTGATGATTGGATCGATAATTCCATTTGGAAATAAGATCGTTGTGTGTACACGGACATGTTTTCATTTGATAGTTAAATCACAGACTATCGAAGTTTTGACCATTTTAACGTTGTTAATATGGAGAGACCGGTTGGATTATTATCCAAAGAACCACTCTGTATTGGCATAAGCGTTGCGAATCATATATGCTAAAGATAATTGAAGACGGAGTAAAATGCAAGGGCTGTTGTATAAGTCTTAGATAACAGTGACTAAGATGGATATACTGAATAGTGCCTTCGGTTTGTCCAGTCCCAGGACAACTTGTATGGACGAAGGTATGACAGAGTATATCCAATAGATCGCGTAAGTTGATCTGTTCAAACGTATTCACGTTTGGTGGCAGAGGAATTCGTTTCTCTTAGCTGTATACCCGTGTTATTTTTGAATAAGTCAATTTGTGATTTGGCGGGTATGACGATGTGACATTCTAAGTGAATGAGGATGACTTGTATGAATGAATGTCTGACAGAGTATTTCCAGAAGGGTCACGTACATTGATTTCTTCGACCGTACCAAGAGTGGAAGCGGAGAAGGAAACTTCTTTTAGCTGACACGTAATGTACTGTTGTAGACGTCAATTAGTGATTTTCGATGGATCTGACAATGTGGCATTCGAAGTGAATCTGATGTGATGATAAAGCGTAGCTTCTAGCCTCATCAACCGGTAAATGACAGAAATCGGGCAGGCAGCATGGCTAAGTCGGTCGCACCGAAGTAGGGTGTATAATCACCTATCTAGAGAATATTCATTTGTTTCTTAAATCTATCAATGCTGTCCTATATATATACGGGAACGGTTGCTGATCCCAACCGTTGGTGATGTACATTCGATACACTCAAGCGAAATGAGTGGTCGGTCATGTGTGGCTGAGTTACAAGATGTTCTTGTTGAACTCCAGTGTATCGTTCCTAGAGTACACTGATCGGAAGGTGGTTCCATACCTTGTCATAGTTGGAAATCCATTATCCAATACGTGCTTGCGATTTTGATTGTATACTATATATGTAGAACGTGAGATGAAAGCGTTTCTGCTAGTTGATATCTATTTGTACATAGACATTATTATAATATCAAAAGGTTTTTGATATAAAGATATTTTGGATTCTCATAAGGGAAAAACCCGTTCCGTTCTGCGGCGTGGTTTTATGAGATATCGTTTACTTGTTCATATACCTGTTTAAACTGTTTTACTCATACCAGTCACATGACTGACCCGAAGTTTACCTCGTTGTTTTCCCTAAGTTTCTATCTTATCTATTCTCACCCTCTAATGTCTTTCATTAATTACCGGGATTTTTCGATGTTTTGGTTATCGACGTCGAGCTTACGTCGATAACCAAAGTCGCTCAAAATCCGGGTCGTTACAGTTGGTATCAGAGCTTAAGTTAAGAATTACTTGGCTCTGTGGCGTGACTCGGTAGAGATAGGGTTAGTAATACCCTAGATTGAGTTGAGTGTATATATATGAGTGCGTATTTGTATTTGATATAAAAATGGTTTTATATTGTGGAGATTCATTGGTTGAGTTGTTTATGAGTTCTGGTCGATCAGTTTGATCCACTGTATCGGTAGGAGTAAATAAATACTTGAATACGATGGACCGACACAGTGTGGATATGTAATATATTATCATATATTAGATATATTGGTTGTAATTATAATCGAATGAGATTATAAAGTGAAATGGTTATATATAACCAATCAGAATCATATAAGTAAAGTATATGAAATAAGATGAATTAAATTTGAATTTAAATCAGATTTGGAATTAAAATAAGGAAATTTTAAGTTCCTGGGAGATTTTGAGATGTTTTCAAAATGGATGTATTTAGTAAGGGTTTTGAAATGATATAGTATTGAAATCACTTGGGTCGCTGGAAAATAATTCCGATGATGACTGCGCAGTATCATCGGTGTGATTTTCGAGTTCTAAGTGGTGGATTACTACCAGAGATTTTGATTTGAATTGTTTTGAGAAAAAAAAGTTGTTCAGAAATTCAAAGGTTATGAATTGGTATTATGATTTCAAATTGATTTGAAGAAACCCAGGAATTTGATTTCTGGAATTTAAAATTTAACTAATGAAGTTAAATAAAATGAGATGGTAAAAATAAATTGAAATTTAGCTTGAACTGAGTTAAATAAAATTGAATGGATTAGAGATAATCTAGAATGGAACCGAATTGATAAGTCAATAATTTGGAATTTGATATTGGGGTTCGAATGAAAATTCGATTTGGATTTGAGGATATGAACTGATTGGAATTTGATTGAGATAACACTGGTATATGCTGAGTTGATAGCATATGGAAGTGATAGAGTTGATATGCCCAACAAAAAGGTACCAGTTTATAGTATATATGGATATGAGATTTATGAGCCGAATTGGCAAGCCGCTTGGCTGTTTGATTTTCTTTTGGGTTAAAGAAGGCCCAGAGAGGCGAGTTGGAGTTTGAGCTATTGACCAGTACAAAGGAGACGCCGGCGAAATTTTCCGAAAATTTAAAGTGTTAGAAAATTTTCAGAATTTTTGAAAATTTTAGTTAGTCGGAATGAATAAATATTTTTGTCGATATTAATTGGTTCAGTTGAAATCAGAAATAAGGGGTAAACAAATCTTAGGAATTCCAATAGACAGGGCCGTCCTCTAACTTAGCAATTTCGAGGACGAAATTATTTTAAGTGGGGAAGAATGTAATGACCTGCATTTTTAGAGATATATAATTAATTTATTTAATTATATAATTGGTGATTTAGAGAAGTTAATGATCGTTTAATTAAATAATATTGAATATTTAATTAATAATTATAATATAATAATATATTATAATGTAGAAATAGTCGGAAATAGTGAAATTCACAATATCATGTGAATTGAATAGCATACGAGATTTGGTGGAGTTTCGATTCGAAATATAATAACGAATATATTCAATCGACGACGGTTTGAACGTATAATTATAATATTATTATAATAGAGCTTGAAATGGCGCGGCAGTTCGCTATTTGGCGATTTGAATTTCAACTAAATGTACATGATTCGTTTTAAGCCGGATTTCTGTGAAACAAGAAACGTGTGGAGCTGGGGGAATATATCTTTCTAGTGGAAGAGAAAAATTAGGATTTCTTCGTGTAGATTTAGAGATATGTCCAAATCAAATATTAAAATAGTCGCTATAGAATCGTTTATCGACCATAACGGTTTATTCGATATAACTAGAGACCGGGTTTTAATTTAGACAAGGTTCTTTTGAGACATAACGATAATTTAATTTTTAGAATTTTATTGTAATTTTTAAATAATTAAATAAGCAACTTTTTATTTGGAGTATTTTGCACCCTATATCAATATTGTGGGGTTTCACAATATAAGTCAATCTACCGATATTTTTATATTTTCGGGATCGCGGCACCTCACTGAACACGACTGTATTTTTACCTTAGTCTGCAACGCTCATACATGAATATAATTGTATGGAATGGGGTGTGTAGCTTTTAAAAACTTTAAAACAAATAGAAGAAATCCTTTGTATTCATTCACTGATATATTTACCTTTGTTAAAAACATTTCCGTCGGTTCAAAGTCAAAGTCGTGGCTCCCCATTTAACAATCGAAACAGTGTTAAATCCTTTATCAATCTCCACACATTCGAATGGCCAGAAAGAAAACAGCAATGCTCCCAAAATTTTTCCAACCCTTATATAAACACCCCTTAAAACCTAATCCCGTTCGCTTCCTCAAGTTAAAAATCTGTAGCCGCCGCTCCTTACTCCTCTCTTCTTCAAAACGGGGGAAACAAAAATTGAAACAAAATCAAGTAAATTCCCTTAAATCCCAAAACTTAGATATATGAATTCGCAGCGAGCCCTCTTCATCCCAGTATGATTTCTACCATGCTCGACATCGTTTTCCCATTTCTGGAAAACTCGCGTAGCAACTAGGGTTCGACCAAATCTTGATATTTGAGCATCGAATCATGTTTCAAAGTGTGTATTGGTGTTTGGGATGTTCAGTAGCATCGGATGATGAAGTTTGGTTGTATTCGAAGTATATTGGTGTCATGGGTTCACGGTTCAGCTGCGTCAAAGCCTGAACGACGGATCCCAAGGAGGGCGACGAGTTGTTTGGTGTGAGGGTGGATGGATAGAGAAATGGATGAGAAGTTGTTTGGTGAACTCGGTTTATTTAAACATGATGTGGGGAAAGCAATGCACAGTTGAGTTCTGTGATGGCAGGTGCATGAAAAGAAGAAGAGTATGAGGAAGAAGACAGTTGCGAGCGTGGTAGTTTACGGAAACAAATATGATAGAGGTGGGAGAGAGGGCATGAAAATGGGAGATACTGTTTCAAAGTATCAACTGGAGGAGCTGTAAATTTCCATGGGAAGAAAAGCCAAGCGGGTGTGCTTCCTTTTAAGGAGTTTGGGCCAATTATTTAATAGCTGAAGCCCATTTTATATTTAATATAAATAAAAGTGTGTGTAAAGAATGGGGACAACGTGAGTGCTCACGTTAATAACAAAAGTTGGTGGGTATTTAAATGAAGACTGGCGCAGGGTGTTGACATGTTCTAAGAGGTTCATTTTGGTGTTTCGTTTGATCTGGTTCGTGAAGGAATGTAAAGGAAATATAAGGGGAGAATGGGTCTTGAGAACGTCCAGCTATGGTTGTGTACTGGAGCGGATTCTTTGAGCTGTCTGGAAGAAGAAAGGAGTCTTCGGTCTAGAAGCAAATGTTGAAGAAATCGAACAGGGACGTTGGATTGGGCACAACAATATTTTGGAGAGGAGTTCGAGCCTTGTTCTCAGAGGGTAGAAGCATCATTATACATTATTTATGATGGACCATGCAGTGGGAGGTTGCTAAGGGGAATGTGGTACTGCGTGATGCCAAGACTGTTTACGAATGCGAACTGAGTTATCCCAAACATCAGTGGGGATTTTCAATCACGGAAGTTGCGTGGTTTCTATTAAAACGAATTAAATCAGAACGGTCACATTGGAATCATAAGGAATTATGGCACTAAGGTGGCGGGAAACGGAGACGGGAGCTCCATAGAAAAATCAAACGTCTGTTTCATTTTAAATGAAACAAGAGCAGAATCATCAACGACGAGATAAGGTGAGTAAACCTCACCAACTCTAAACAGTTTAAAATTTCATGTTGTATCTTTAGAACTGTTAGAAATTGTCTGATTTACTGTGTGTTGATTGTTTGATTGAACTGCTAGTCAGTTAGTTAAATTTCTATATTGATTCTGTTTAACGGAATATATCATATGGAACTGAAAGTGATGTTATCTATATTGTCTAACATCTGTGATACAGGGAAACAGGTTGGAGGAATCCGACTGGATTCCTCAACAGTTATTTTATTGTTTTTCATATATTTTGATATATGATGTGAATTATAACCTGTTGTTGATTGTGTGTGTATGGACGATATTGAACATCGTGATTTGATATGATTGAATACCATGACATACCGGAATGTAGATAAAGGAGATTTTTCAAAGTGATATTGAAAATAGAATATTTATAAAATGGGATATTTATAAATAAGAGATATTTATAAAGTGGAATATTTATAAATAAGAAATGTTTATAAATTGGAATATTTATAAATAGGAGATATTCAAAAAGGAAATAATTTCAAACCATTTTCTTTTTGAATGGAAAGGCCTGTGTGGCGGGTTTGGGGATTTTCCCGATGCTCCCGTTACAAAGGAGGTTATGGCGAATTTTTCAGAGAATTTAAGGAGTTAGAATATTTCAAGAATAAATTTGAAAAGGAAATATTTGTAAACCATTTACAAATAGAATTGAAAAGGAAACGTTATAAAAAGGAAATCATTTTTAAAAGTGTAGAACTGTTATTTAAAAGTAAATCTTTTCAAATGAATAAAACGTTGTTATAAAAAAAAGGAAATCTTTCTAAAGTGAATAAAGTAAATCGAATATGGTATTCGAAAGGAGTTAAATCGAATATGGTATTCGAAGGGAGTAAATCGAACATGGTATTCGAAAGTTAGTAAAACGAATATGCTATTCGAAAGGGGTTAGTTGAGTCGAGTTAGTTGAGTAGAGTTAACCAATTCAGTAGAGTTAACCAGTTCAATAGAGTTAACCAGTTGAGTTAAGTAAGTCGAGTTAATCTAGTCGAGTTGATCAAGTTAGAGTTACTCAGTAGAGTTAATCGATTAGAGTTAAAACGAACTAGAGTTAATCAAATATAGTTATTTGAGACAGAGTTAGTCAAACATAGTATTCAGGGTAAGTTGCCATCTCGTACGACTGCTAGCGAAATTCGCAGGGCTGTAAATAGCCTAAGGCGGACGGATGTTTCCTGAGGGAATCAGGCGTAACCATTGTGATCGCTGCGATCTAGAGTCAAGCGAATGGAGTTAAATAGAGTTATCGAATATTAGTTATTCGAACGGAGTTAAATAGAGTTATCGAATATTAGTTATTCGAATAGAGTTAAATAGAGTAAATGAGTTAATCGAATAGAGTTAAATAAATAAGAGTGATTCGAATTAGTTATTCGAATAGAGTTAAACACAAAGGAGTTATCGATTAGTTAAATCGAAAGGAGTTATCGAATTTAGTTATTCGAAAAGGAGTTATCGATTTGTTAAATCGAAAGGGAAGATTATCGAATATCGTTTATTCAAGAGGAGATTATCGAATATAGTTTATTCGAAGGAGTTATCGATTATTAGTTAATCGAAGTGAGTTATAGAATATTAGTTAAATCGAAGGAGTTATCGAATATAGTTTATTCGATGGAGTTAATCGATTAGAGCTAAATCAAAGGAGTTAATCGAATATAGTTTATTCGAATAGAGAAAAGGAGTTAATCGAATATAGTTTATTCGAATAGAGTAAATGAGTTAATCGAATATAGTTTATTCGAATAGAGTTAGAGGAGTTATCGAATATAGTTTATTCGACAGGAGTTAAGTGAATTAGTTAAGTTAAACTAAGTGAATTGGTTAAGTTAACCAAAGTGAATTAGTCGAGTTAATCAAAGTGATTTGTTTAGTTAATCGAGATAAGTAAATCAGGTTAGGTTAATCGAGTTGAATTTGTCAGTCGAGTTAATAAATTGAGTTAGTCAAACCAAGTAAAACCAGTTAGAGTTAATTAATTAAGGTTGACCAGTTAGAGTTGATCGGTTAGAATTGACCAGTTAGAGTTAATCAATCAGAGTTAATCAAATAGAGTTAAGTAAAATTAGAACTGACTAGAGATTAGTAAATTGAATGGTTTTCTAAGTGTCTATCTGATGTTGGTTTCGGCCTTCGGGATTTATGCTTAGGGGATTGTTCTCATACTAGTTTACAGTCAGGGACTGATAGTTGGGGAAAAGTAGTGATTTGTAAATAAGCAAATGGAAAACGTTTTCCAGTGTTAATAACATATATTTTCTAAACATAGAAAATAAGGAAATATGAATGAATATATATATATATATGAATATATATATATGGTTGATGATTGGATCGATAATTCCATTTGGAAATAAGATCGTTGTGTGTACACGGACATGTTTTCATTTGATAGTTAAATCACATACTATCGAAGTTTTGACCATTTTAACGTTGTTAATATGGAGAGACCGGTTGGATTATTATCCAAAGAACCACTCTGTATTGGCATAAGCGTTGCGAATCATATATGCTAAAGATAATTGAAGACGGAGTAAAATGCAAGGGCTGTTGTATAAGTCTTAGATAACAGTGACTAAGATGGATATACTGAATAGTGCCTTCGGTTTGTCCAGTCCCAGGACAACTTGTATGGACGAAGGCCTGACAGAGTATATCCAATAGATCGCGTAAGTTGATCTGTTCAAACGTATTCACGTTTGGTGGCAGAGGAATTCGTTTCTCTTAGCTGTATACCCGTGTTATTTTTGAATAAGTCAATTTGTGATTTGGCGGGTATGACGATGTGAAATTCTAAGTGAATGAGGATGACTTGTATGAATGAATGTCTGACAGAGTATTTCCAGAAGGGTCACGTACATTGATTTCTTCGACCGTACCAAGAGTGGAAGCGGAGAAGGAAACTTCTTTTAGCTGACATGTAATGTACTGTTGTAGACGTCAATTAGTGATTTTCGATGGATCTGACAATGTGGCATTCGAAGTGAATCTGATGTGATGATAAAGCGTAGCTTCTAGCCTCATCAACCGGTAAATGACAGAAATCGGGCAGGCAGCATGGCTAAGTCGGTCGCACCGAAGTAGGGTGTATAATCACCTATCTAGAGAATATTCATTTGTTTCTTAAATCTATCAATGCTGTCCCATATATATACGGGAACGGTTGCTGATCCCAACCGTTGGTGATGTACATTCGATACACTCAAGCGAAATGAGTGGTCGGTCATGTGTGGCTGAGTTACAAGATGTTCTTGTTGAACTCCAGTGTATCGTTCCTAGAGTACACTGATCGATAGGTGGTTCCATACCTTGTCATAGTTGGAAATCCATTATCCAATACGTGCTTGCGATTTTGATTGTATACTATATATGTAGAACGTGAGATGAAAGCGTTTCTGCTAGTTGATATCTATTTGTACATAGACATTATTATAATATCAAAAGGTTTTTGATATAAAGATATTTTGGATTCTCATAAGGGAAAAACCCGTTCCATTCTGCGGCGTGGTTTTATGAGATATCGTTTACTTGTTCATATACCTGTTTAAACTGTTTTACTTATACCAGTCACATGACTGACCCGGAGTTTACTTCGTTGTTTTCCCTAAACTCTTGGGTGCCCAATTTTGTACGGGCAGTCAAGTAGTCAAGAATTTACAGATATACTTGAAGAGCTGGAGCAGGAGGCTTCTGGATCATATAACTATAGTTTATTTCCGCTGTGTTGTAAGTGATGTACTCTGATAAGTGCTATTGTATACAAAACTATTACATTTCAAAGTTATGTTATCTATTATATGTTATTCGTTCCGCTGTGAGGTTCGTGTTACTCTGATGTTGTGTTCTTCTTCTTCTTCTATTCTAAGTTTCTATCTTATCTATTCTCACCCTCTAATGTCTTTCATTAATTACCGGGATTTTTCGATGTTTTGGTTATCGACGTCGAGCTTACGTCGATAACCAAAGTCGCTCAAAATCCGGGTCGTTACACCCTTCCTTTGATATGACATGGCCAAGGAACTTAACTTCTTCCTACCAGAAGATACACTTAGAAAATTTTGCTTTCAAAACATTTCTCCTCAGAATTATCAACACTTGTTCTAAATGTTTTGCATGCTCGCCTTCCGACTTGGAGTAGATTAAAATGTCATCGATGAAGACTAGAACAAATTTATTCAATACACCAGGGAACACTCTGTTCATAAGATCGACGAAGTATGCCGGAGCGTTACACAAGCCGAACGACATTACTAACCATTCATAGAATAAATCGGGACCCCTGAAAGCTGTCAAAGGAACACAGTCTTCGGCTATACGTAATTGGTGGAAACCTGTAGCTAGGTCCATCCTGGAGAATACTGTCGCCCCATTTAATTGATCTAACAGATCATCTGTACGTGGCAAGGGATATTTGTTCTTCAGTGTCTGCTTATTGAGATCTCGGTAATACACACAAAGTCGTAGAGTACCGTCTGATTTCGGGACAAACACTATTGTTGCTCCCCAAGCTGAAAAGCTCGGTCTAATCAGACCTTTCCAAAGCAATTCTCGAGTTTGACTACCTAACTCTTCTTTTTCTTTTGGGGTCATTCTTCTAATTGGATGTACTACTGGTCGGGCATTCGAAATTAGATCTATTCTGAATTCAATTTCTCTTTGCGGAGGTAAGTTTTCGACTTCTTCAAACACATCCGCATAGTTTTTAACGACCAGTATCTTTTCTAATGAAGTGGGAGTAACTTCCAAAGCAGACCAGAATTCTTTTCTATCGGTTTCTGAACCGAGACATGGTATATTGATATGCCCAAATTTTGTTTTAACTTTCACGATTCTTTCGGCACATCTAACTTCAGCCTTATATTTGGTTAACCATTCCAAACCGAGAATAACATCGAATTCAGATAAATTCATGACTATTAAGTTGATGGGAAACTTGTAACATGAATAAGAGATAGGCACTCTGCAGTATGAACCGAGAACAATAGAACCTCCTATCGGGTTTTGAACTTTAATTGATTCTTAATGATCTCTTACTTTTAACTTTAACTTACTAATAGTGTCACTAGAAATGAAGCTGCGTTATGCACCAATATCAAAAAGTACAGAAACAGGAATATTTTTAATGGTAAGGGTACCTACCAAGACGTCGGGTTTACCTGATCCATCGGTGATAGCAGGCGGGGCCTCCCCGTCATAGACATGAGCCACCTGTGCATTCTGCTTCAAAGGACAATTCCTGCTATAGTGCCCTTTCTTATGGCAATTGTAGCATTCGGATGAGCTGCGGTCTGGATTTGCCTTTAGCTTCTTTGGGGCTTTTCATACATTAGAAAAATGTCCTGTCTTTCCACAGTTGTAGCAGCTTCCTTTCGGTATCTTTCCAGATTGCTGAGTAGCGGCCGCTGAAATGCTGGACTCTGGCTAATCACCTGAAGCTTTGCGCTTGTTTCCAGCTTGGCTTTTGGCGCGGTCTTGGTTGGAGTGTCTTTCATCCAGATCTTCGTAATTGTAGGCCATTTCTACCAATTCTGAGAATCAGATTTTGATGTTGCTCATGGCCCTGTCATGGTACTTGCGCCGTAGCCTAAATATAAACCTCTTGGTCTTAGCTTTGGTTGTCATAATAAGATCTGGAGCATAGCGCGAGAGCTGAGTGAATTTGTTGAGGTAGTCTTGGATAGAGAGATCTCCCTGCTGGAGATTAGCAAACTGATCACGCATCCGCTTTAAGGCCTGCTCAGGTACGAACTTCTCCTTGAACATGGTCTTGAATTGCTCCCAGGTCCTAACAGTACCCGCCACATCTTCGGAGGTGATGGCATCCACCACAACACGGCTTCTTCCTGTAAGAACCAAATGCCTAGACGTGCCTTGTTGTGGGTCCCCAGTCCCATACCCTCAAAAATCTTTTCACAAGTCTTCAACCAAGCAATAGCCTCAGTCACTGTACCTAGGCCAGAAAAGGGATTTCCTCCCAAGTTCCTGTATCTCTTTACTACTCTGTCTAGCTCAAAGTCCTGGGGTGCTGGTGGCTGTATAATAGGGCCCTCCTTAGCTACGGGGATATTCCCCCGTCCTCCTGCTCTGCTTGCTCGGCCTCCACGGCCACCTCTAGCTGCTGCTGGTCGTGTAGCCATCAAATAGAGTACTGTAGAAGCAAGAAAAGAGTCAAGCTCACAGAAATGATAACTTTCATATATGATAAAGCAGGAGAACATAAGGAAAGGTAATGATGTACTGATCAAATTGTTTTGCTAATCTACTTAGCTCATTCTAGGACATCACTAATCCTATCTCTAACGAGCTACTCGCCTTAGAACACTACAGATTCTATTCTGACGAGGTGTTTAATGTGTTAGATTCCGGAACTAAGGTTAACCAAAGCTCTGATACCAACTGTGACGATCCCAAAATCCATGTGACGGTGTTAAGGATAATCATAGGAATATAACACATCAATAATCATAGTAGAGTACAGATAATAGCAAAAGCAATAAATAGAATAATTTTACATAGATATGACAGCGGAATCACAATATGTAACAACATCAGAATAGCACAACGTAGGATATAACTTAGTAAATAAAAGGGGAATGATCAGTCACCATCGCCATAGGCGGAATATACACATACAGTGAGACATAATAAGTGTATCAGTCTACATCGCCGAAAGCGGTACATATACATACGATAATAAGTACTGGAAGTAAAACAGTCTGCATCGCCCATGGCGGAATCATAATATATATACAATAATGGCGGAAAATGTCAAAGTCATCTCGGTGAAGTCAGCCTCGCCATGAGCCAAAAGTGCACTCCATACTACAGTGCTGAGCCAAAACAACCTGTCACCTGTGAACTAGGCTGCCCGTGTGAAAATAAGGGCACCCGCGTTTGCAAAGTGAAACAAACAATGAGTTAGTCATGGGGACTGGTGTGAGAAATCTACTTAACAGTTTAAACAACAGTAATAAGCAAATCATAGGACCACGCCACTTTCGCGGAACGGGTTTACTCCAGTGATTGCTGGTGCATTTAAAACAAAGTAAATTCTTTAAAACAACGAAATGCTTTTAAAAAGAATGTAGCCATTATAAGACTCAAGTCCCATCATACAATGCAACGCAAACCGAAGGATAGAGTTTTACCTTATAACGGCCAAATATGCTTAATACGTGTAAAGCAAAATCATTTGATATTATAACTAGTGCATATATGTTTCAAAAACGAATAGCATCATAAATATCAATCATAGACGGCATAAGTGCCCAATACCACTATGTCGCCATACTAGTTCTACAATCAAATCCATTATTTCGTATTGGAAATTGGATTTCCGTCATGAGTCGAGGCAAGGGGCAAGCTCGTCTCCGCTTCGAGACACTCTAGCAAATGCCTCAGGACTACACACTCTGGGTAACCCTTGGATCTTCAGGGCCGGTCCTCTCTTACATTTGAGGATTTATTATTCTTGAACACACATTTCCCGGTCCTTACAGACCTAAAATCGAGGCGCCTCGCATACCAACAACCACATAGGCGAAAAGTAGATATAAATGTCAGGGCTGGTTGGTCACTGACGCCACCATAGCTAGAAAGAAACGTCGTGCTCTCCCTGCAGTCCTTATCCCTTTTTAACTTATACCGAGGTGTGAGGCTCGCGAATCCACGCTATACACAAAGCCAGGCCACGTAGGCCGTGCTTTGATCATCGAACACAAGACTTTTCTTTGCAACAGAAGCCTTGATCATTGCATCTTGGCATGCCACATAGGCAATCCACTCTATACGACTGATTTCTATCGATATATAACCTCTGAGCTCGTACGTCTCAGAGAAGGGCGTTAAGCAAAAGAATAAATTCTCCGCCGCCAAACAGATATATATTTAACAGAGATCAATCAGTATAGAACAAAATCCAATGTCAGACACACAATCCATTTACAAGTCCGTTCTGGGTCTGAACGAAACCGGAGGCACCAAATTCCTCGTATATCCGTACAATCAACACATACGTTCAGACGGCTACTACTTCCGTTCCTTCACGGTAGCTACTCCAATCAGGAACCTCAGCAGCGCCCATCCAACTGATACGAAGATCGTCGGTCTTGAATCGTCTTTGTATTTTCGCCTTCGAATTGTTCGATCAATTATTTGAAATGAGGGTTAGCTCGGCCTTTTCAAATAATTCACGTATAATTAGAATTCAAATCAATTCTTTCCATGGTTATATTATTCGACATTCATATTTTAGTTCTTTAGTATAATTTTCGTGTCAAACACATACAACCCTCAAATATCAAGCAGATCAAGCCAAATTGGTTTATTTCCAATCTATGTTGCTTATAATATTTTATAACTATTTTTCGCCATTTTTATTTATTTAAAAATGGCCATATTTAATTAAACGTTGTTTCAGGTCGTGCCGTGGCACTGGCGTTGTTTTTCCCTTAATTTTTTTTACACATATCGGAAAATCTAACCGTTGGATTTCTACAAAGTCTATACCACTGGGAAGATATTCCCAAAGCAAACCCAACGGTTCCAGTTTCGTGAAAATCCGACGGTCGGATCTTCCACACTAGTCATTTGAAGTTACGGTTTCAAAATTCGAACTGCCGCGTCGTTATTCGAATTAATTTAATTATATTTATATTTATATATAAATATAAACGACTCTGGCACTGTTTTTCTTCAGATTTGAATTAAACATTCCAGACAATCCAACCGTTGGATTTTTACAAAGTTGGTGCCGTTGGAAAGATATTTCCAAGGCGATCCCAACGGTTGCGGTTTCGGGAAAATCCGATTGTCGGATTTCTCGTACTACTCGATTCAAATTACGATTTCAAAACACGAACTGCACGGCTTCGATTCCTTTCCATTCTATATATATATATATAGTTCATTCTTTAATTTCAACATCATTTTCACTTCTTTAATTTCAACATCGGTTTCACTTCAAATATTTTAACATCGTTTTCACTTCAAATATTTTAACATCGTTTTCACTTCAAATATTTCACTAACGCCTTTATATTTCGAAAAATTTAGCCGTAACCTCCTTTATACGGGAATGGATTTGGAAATTTATTGGGCCGTGTTAGGTACCCAATAAATCCTATAAAGCATCCACATATTTATGGTGATATATTCTAGTGTTTACAGGGGAGCATGTATAGATAATAACTCCAGAGAATAAATTCTCGTCACCCTGTCAAGCTTGAGGGAGCGTGTATTTTTAATTACTCCAGCGGATAAATCCTCGTCACCTCGTCCCGTGTGGGAATAAATAGTCCATGTGCCGTATCTAATGACTAGAGAGACGTGATTATTGTCAACTCCAGACCCGTGTGGGGTTTTTATTAATCTGGCAATTTATCGTTATATTTTATATAGTCCATATCAATCATCAGTTCAACCTATAGTATATAATCATCGCCATACAAGCCTCTCGCTCATATGGTAAATCTTCCACCTCGTCACACAAGCTCCAAATGCTTATGTGGAATATGATAAAGTATGCCTATCGTCAAGGAGTATGCCATGTAGTGTAGTTCAAAATTAATTGTTACTATCCTATGGCGATGTTTATTATTTCACACGGAATAACCAGCACTCCGCATCCAATGGCATTCACATGAGTTGATATAAAAAATAAAATTGCGTAGCTAACTCATCAAGGCTTACCTATTTTTCGGGCATGCAAATAATTTCTTTACTCTACAGCTAATCCATTTTCCCTATTCGACACATGTATATATATATGCAGAACAAAGCTAATAATAATATTTCGAGCGAACTAATATTTATTTCAACACGTGTGTATTTTTACCAAAGCGTATACATGCTAAAAGAAATATTTTTATCATCAAAAATATTTATTCAACACGTGAATGTTTTTAACACTTCATATTCACAATAAAAATGTAATTATTTTTTGTCTATTCAATTTATTTTAAAATACGGATAACATTCAACACATGAATTTTAAATTCAACGAATGAATTTCAATTCAACACATGAATGTTCTCTATAGTTTGTATATATATAAAAATATGATTTTTATTGCTAAAGCTATTTATTTAAAATTCGAATAACATTCAACACATGAATTTCGATTCAACGAATGAATTTCAATTCAACACATGAATATTCTATATGGTTTGTATATTTATGAAAATGTGATTTTTATCGTTAAACCTATTTATTTAAAATTCGAATAACATTCAACACATGAATTTCGATTCAACGAATGAATTTCAATTCAACACATGAATATTCTCTATGGTTTGTATATATATATAAAAATGTGATTTTTATCGCTAAAGCTATTTATTTAAAATTCGAATAACATTCAACACATGAATTTCGATTCAACGAATGAATTTCAATTCAATACATGAATATTGGTTTCAACATATGTAATTAATTTCAACAAATGAAAATTATTCTAACACATAAATATTTCAGAAAATTTCGGCAGCATAACGGCAAGGTAGTTAAAACCGGGACCGTCCCTAGTACGGCTCCTCGCTCTACCTTAAAACCTCGCGGTTTTTGATAATGGGGAATCATGCATCTAGTTCGCATGCAGGCGACATGTTTTATTTTCATTTCCACAATCCTATTCTAATTTGTTTCAACCACAAGAGGGTATTTTTCAACCACAAGGGTATTTTTCAACCACAAAGGTATTTTTCAACCACAATATCAACCACAAACAATTATTTCCACCCATTCGTCATACTATATAATTTCGCACCAATCACAAGCAATAAATATCGTCCATGGTCTGTGGACGAGGGGAGTGTGTGTGTGTGTGTATATATATATATATATATTATTTCTATAATTCACTTGCATTTCATCACAATTAAAAGCATATATGTTTCATACAACGCTTGTATAATTTATACATCGCTAATATAACTTATACAACACATGTACATGAGGTATAAAATGCGTATATAATTTACACTTCGCTTATATAATTTATACAAAACGATTCCATTCACACAATTTAATTTAGATTCCTCGCATTGGTTTTTGAAGTGCTATAAATCGTATGTAGATCAGAAAAATCCGCGGCTTCTGCTAGATAGTAGAGAACCTCCTTGCGGTCCCGATGTTTCATGTTTCATCGAATTTCGTTAACACACTAAAAAGATATGATTTTTCAAAGTTTTGCAACACTTAAAAGTGTTATTTTCATTTCAAATAAACCCCAGGTCGTACCTTTCCACGGAGTTCTAAACTAGGGTTGGCAAATACTTCCAATCCGCTGCTCGAGGTGATGATCGGCCTTCACCACGACGGAGAGCTACGAGGCGCGCACCCAAAGAGCTAGGTGGGGCCCAGTTCGATCTCGTGTAGCAAAGGTGGCGGCGTGATGAAGTCTTCAACTTCCTAGCTGAAATTCGACGCAGATACCAAACGAATTCAGACGAGGCTTGGATTGATTGAAAGAGGAGGGGAAGGCGAACGGAAAAGCCAACTGGAGGGGGTGGCGAAAACGCCTGTGGCGGCGGCGATCAGTCCTGGAAGTTTTGAGCTGGTTCCGTCGTTCGTTCCTGGGGGTTTGACTAACTTTTCAGAAGAGAGAAAATGAAGGATATTTCCTATTATATTTAAATTTTAAATTCCTAAAATATCCTTTTTAACCAACGTATACCAATTTCAACCCAATGACTATCGCCCCTAGCTAAATACCCCCATTCCGGACACAATGGGATATGTTTCATTGGCCAATTCGACTGTTACAGTCAGTTATTTTTCAAATTAAAGTATAAAACATTTAATATTCAATTTGAACGTACATTTTAATTTGCTAGGGCCACAAACTGAATCGAAAAATTCCAGAAAAATAAATCTAGCTATGTTTTGACGATACGGTCCCAACAAAACCAGTTTCTTCGAATTCTGAGATCGTATGCAAAATGGCCATTTACAGGTCGACCCAATTTAACAGAAATTGACCAATCACATTTTCTTTTGCCCCGCTTACATACTAGCTTCAAAAATTACGAAATTTGAAACCTAGCAATAGTTTGACATCCCGGATCCAACAAAAGTGGTTTCTTCGAATTCTGAGGTCGTATGCAAAATATCAATTTTCAAGGGCTATATTTTCTATATAGCGACCTCTCTGAAAATTCATTTGGCCCTAACTTTTGATTCCTGTTATGAAACTGCGGTTTTTCAGATTCGTTAGAAAGGTATTCATAAACAGATTTAAATATTTTTGGTTTCACTAAAATCTGTTATATTTGCCACCCGGTACAGTCAGACAAAGTTTGTATTCAAATTTTCAAACTGCCTCACTATCCCCAATTCATTACTTTATTGAAATATGCTATTTCAATGGTTTAAATTCTTTGACAATAACCAATTTTAAAATTTTTAAATTGGTTCACATTTTCCGGGTTATTACAAGATAGGACCATCATGCATTTTAGATCGTAGTAACATGTCAATTTTTTTTAAACACGACTCATTATAGATTTATACAACAAAATAAGTTAACAATTGTTAGTCAGTTGATAGTATTTTTTTTCTCTCAACTAAGATCGAATAAGAAATATAATGAAAAGTTAAATTTTGAGGGATAATAGTGTAACTGGTACATAGGGAGATTCTTAGGTGATGGCCATGAAATTTATTCTAAATTGTAGTCTTTGTTTATTGAATAGAGGACTTAAAATACTTATATTGAATTTTCGAATCTTTTGAACTAAGTTGTGTTAAGCTGAATTCGCGTAATCTCTCTTGTTATTATATTTTCAATAATAATAAGAGTAATCCAAGGGTATCCAACATTGCTTGTATATCTAGCGTTGGTGTGCAAACCCGTCAAGCTATATGTGACATGTTGTTGATAAAGTCAGCGTCGGAATATCTTGGTCTCATTTTATGAGTTGGACACCTAAGGATTACCAATATGTTGTTGACAAAGTTAATGTTGGTCTGCACAATCTGCCAAGCTCTGCCCTAACTCTCTGTCAGTCTGCAAGGTAGTGTATGGGTGGTATACCTAGGTCTTTTAAGTTAGGTGTATATAATTAATCATAAATTTTAAATTTTATAGAGATATAGAATAAGGGATGATGCCCAAACATTTCTTGACCTTATTGATTTTGACTAGCCATACACAAGGAAATTAGAATACCACTTTACAAGATGTGACAAGCAAACTAAGAATTTATTTTATGGCCACACTACGTTATCGACAGAACCAACTGGCCGAACTGGAATTTAACATTTGAAAACTTGAATTATATTGGAAATTGGTGACAAGTTGAGGTATCTAAAATAAAATCAACTGACTAGAAATTGTTAATTTACTTTGTTGTACCACTTTTCTGAAACAAGTCGTGTTTTCTATTTTTGCTTTTATTTGCATATGTCCATTGCATTCATATAGTTGCATTAGAATCATTGCACGTTGCATTTGGATTTTGTGGGTAGTATCCGCTGAAAGTCTCACGAGACACCTCTCGTCCTACTAGGGACACCTAGAGGTTTAACAGCTTGTTGCATACGCTCAATACAATCATGTTTCCTATGAAAATGTGACCTACCTAGTTTAGTTTTTATTTCTTGTTTTACTCGAGGACAAGTAAAAGATAAGTGTGGGGTATTTGATTGACATGAAAATGTGTTTATTTTATGCTCCTATATCTTATCTTTTGTATATAAATAAAATATTGCTTTGATATTATTTTGTCACTTTTACAAATATGCTAACTAAGCTACATGCAGACTGAAAAATAAAAAATAATGACCAAAATGATGTGTATATACATATGAAGACTTGCATATGAAGATCTCACATCAACTTCCTTTTTGGACAAGAGAATAATGGGTAGAAGAGCCATGCACATCACAAAGCAATGAAGAATTGTCAAGGAAGCAAGAGGAAAAGAGGAAAGGCCCAAATTTACTAGATTTAAGTAAGGCCCATTTGTGATTCTTATTGTAAACTCTTTTATGATTTCATTAAGGCCCATTTGAGCTTGTATTAGGGTTAGGGTTAGGCTTGGCCATCTATCCTATAAATACCCTTGTATTCTCATTGTAAACATCATCCATGAATTAAGAGTTTTCTCTTACTTTCTCTCTTTTATGCAATTTTTTATTTTCTTAGCAATTAGTTTTTTCGACACAATTAGATTTGGTAGAGCACTATTTGTATTTTTCAATTATTTTCACTAGTGATTGACTATCTGATTAGATTGAGCGGTAATCCTAATTTATTTTCTGTTTGTTATTTAATTTCTGTAATTTTAATTTCTATCCTTTGTATTGCTTTCGTAGGTCATATTAGATTGAACATATATTTGATTAGATTCAGATCTGACTCAATTCAATAATATTTTTATTGTTTTTCAACCCAAATCCAAATTTTGTCTAACTTGCCCAAGAAATTATATAAATAATTTAATTTAATTTACCTCCTTGTGATTCGACCTGCATATTACATGATCTATGCGCTTGCAGTATTATTTTAAAATTCGCGCTTTTCTAGTTCTTAGAAAGCGTCGATCACTCTCTCATGTATTGGACATATAGGACGAGGAATAAGGCGCATCATGTTTCGTTCAGACCCAGATCGAACTAGTAAATGGTTGTGTGTCTGACATTGGATTTTATTCTATGTTGATTGATCTCTACTAAATATATATCTGTTTGGTAGCGGAGAATTCATTCTCTTGCTTATCACCCTTCTCTGAAACGTACGAGCTCGGAGATTATATATCGATAGGCATCAGTCGCGTGGCGTGAATTGCCTAGTGGCTTGATGAGATGCAAATGATCAAGGCCTCTGTTGAAAAGAAGAGTCTTGTGGATGATGATCAAAGCACGGCTTAAAGGGCATAACTTTGTGTATAGAGTTAAGTTGTGAGCCTTACACCTCGGTATGAATCAAAAACGGGATCAGGACCGTAGGGAGAACACAGCGTTTCTTTCTAGCTATGGGTGGTGTCATGGTATGGAGCCCAGACCTTTATATATTTTTTACCTTTGTGGTTGTTAGAGTGCGAGGCACCTCGGATATATCGGTTACTACGGAGCCGATGGATAGGTCCTATAGGATCGGGGAATGCGTGTCCAGGTATAACTAATCCGCTAAGTATGGTCGGCCCTACCGATTCCGAGGATTGTCTATAGGTGTGATCCTGAGGGATTTGCTAGAGTGTCTCGAATGGAGAGGATCCATCCCTAGCCTCAACTCATGACGGAAATCCAATTTCCAATACGTGACATTTCGATTTTATTTGTAGAGCCTAGGATGGCGACATGATATATGGTACCCATACTGTCTATGATTGATACATTTATATTTGAAGTTGTTATATACATTATGCACTTATAATAGTATCAAATGATTTGTTTTAAACGTACCAAGCATGTTTCGCTATTATAAGGGAAAACCCTATCCTCCGACTTGCATTGCATTGTGTAATGGGACCTAGGTCTTATATTTGTTGAAAACGGTGGGCTAACCGTCGTGTATTAAGAAGCTGTAATATACTAAAATCTTTTACAATGTTTTTGCACTGTTGCAGCACCGTTGTGATATGTATAATACAACTTTTTTCCACTGTTGTAATAAGCTTTATTACAACAGTTATACACCATTGTAATAATATCTACAACAACTGTTATCCACCGTTGCGATTGACAGTTGCATTTAAAAAAAATATAAACATCTTTTGCAACTCAAATGAACAATACACTGAATATACCAATGTTCCATAACCAAATCAAACACTACAGTTATTTGCAACTTAATTTATTAAAATACTCAAATTTTTAGTATTACAAACTACAAGTTTTAGAAAACATTTCGCACATTATTACATACTTGACCATTACAAAGCAATTTAGTACAAGCATATGTTATTCTACAAATCTGAAAGTAGCAAAATACTGCAATGTAAAACTTCTGATCCTTTTGCCTCTTCGCCAATTGACCTGCAGTTGAAGTTGGCATAAACTACAGCAATGATGCTCAGGCGTTGATCCAAGCTTTATGTGTAACATTTGCTGCTGTGCCAACTAATCTCAAGATCATTGATCTCTTTGTGATCTCAACATGTTAAAAGCCAGTAACAGAAAAGCAGCTACTGATGGGTTCAGAGACAGAAATTTTGAAGTACAAAATACTTAAAATAATTCTAGCAGTAAAACCTGGGCTTGTAGTGTGAAATTATTGGTACTGGAACTTATACTGCCATTCTTTCTAATCCAAGCTTGAATTGAAATCAGTTGCTCTGCCCAACAACTTTAGACCAATCTTGGAGCAAAATCAGGAGGGCGCATGTAGTGTGAAATTATTGGTATTGGAACTTATACTGCCATTCTTTCTGGTTGTTCAGAATACCAAACACGGGAATAATTCACGGGAATAATTTATTAAAAGAGATTGCGCATGGATCAATTTAAGATAACTTGACATGATATATTTTCATGTCGTTAAACATAACCAGACCATTGTATAAAAACAGCAGCTCACAAAAATGGTTTAGGCCATGTTATAAAATATGTTAGGCAGTTTAACTTGAATTAGACATAAAAAATGAGTTAGACACCAATATGTCTTCCCAAGCGCATAGTACTTAAAAAAACGATTAGGCAAATTAAAAGTTTTATTAGGCGAATACTATAATCAGGCACATTTCGAAATAAATGGATATGTATGCCAACCACTATTCATCTACCTTATTGCTTTAGACTTCACGCTAGCTTTCCCCTTCACGCAACCGCTCACCTTCACCACCATAGCACCCATCATCGTCGAACCACTTCAGTTCCAATCTCCTCTCTTCGGCACCCTACCTCTGGCTTCGACCTCCGATCCCGCTCCGACTTGCGCCGCCATCTATCAACCGACCTGAACCCTATCGGTATAGCAGCCAAAATAGGATCGAGTTTCTCAAAATCGAACGCACCTTGAAAATGCTACCTGGAGTTGGAGGCCTCTTTTCCAGAAATTAAACGAATCAAAAATTTGGTTTTCTTAATTTGTAATGGATTTTTAAATGTGGTTTTCTTTCCTTTTCTTTTCGTTATTTAGAGAAGAAGGAAGATGGGGACTGAAATGGGAAGACGCGATATAGAACTGAGAAATTAAGGAATTGGGATGATTTATTGAGTCGGAACCTCGTTTGTTTGAGGGAAGAAAGAGAATTGATTTTGATTTATGGGCAACGATTGATTTAGAGAAGAAGATAAGAGGCCGCCTGCGTGAGAGTGAAAATATAGCACGTGATTTACTTTTGGAGCCAAATTTTCCAACTTCCCGCTTAAGTTTCCTATGCAAGTTTCCTGCCACATGGCATTAACTTTTCTTGGTTCATAGCACAAAATTGATAGAAATGAATATAATAGGTTATAATTAATAAGAAAAAATTTATATTAAATATAATATGTATTTCTTGAATTTTTTTTACTTAAGTACTAAATATTACTTCTTAGTTATTATTAATTTTTTAATTCTATATTATAATTTAATTTAATTATAAAGTAGTAATTGATTTTTCATTGTATTAATTAATGAATATTAATTACTAATATGAATTATTTCATATTTCCAATTAATTATTTTTTAACAGTGATTATTATTATTATATAATTGACAAATATTATTGATTCCCAAGTTTATTATTAAATATTATTATTAAATATCAATATAATTAGTTATTAAATATAAATATTATAAACATGAAGTTTGTACTAGGCATCTCTATTACAACGAATAAAATGAAAAGTTGTGATATATATGTTTATTACAACAGTGATTTTTTCACAGTTGTAAAAAACATTTATTACAACAGTGCGTTTTGCACAGTTGTAAAAAAGCATTTATTACAACAGTGCGTTTTGCACAGTTGTAAAAAAGAATTTATTACAACTGTGCTTTACGCACTGTTGTAAAATTAAAGTTGTAATATGGTGTTTTTGTTGTAGTGTAGGAATATATTAACTATGGATTGGCATGAAAAGAATATTCCAAATGAGTTTGAAATTTTGTGTACATATTCACATGCAATTGGGGACAAGAATAATCAATTTAAGAAAATAAATATTCAAAATTTATAACAAAGAAATGTTTCAGAAGTAGTTAATTCTCCCAGTCGACCCCAGAAAGGGGTCAACCTCCCTCCTGGGTATTGAGGTGGAGAGATTGTTGTTGTTAGGGAGTTTTATACAAAATTGCATCAGTTGGACCATACAGATTTAATCTAAATAATCTAACAGTTTACACTTACATTTGCAACTATAAAAGGAGCTCCCTAGCCACACTCTATACTCTATTCTCATTCTTCTCTACTCCTCCATTATGCCCTTCTACCATTGCCAATTTCCAAAGAAAGGTTAGCATCTCTTCTACCTCTCTTATCTTCATTATATCTTCTCTCTAATCTTAGTTTTCTTTAGATTTAAAATTCTGGAAATTAGGTTTATATATATATACAAGATCCTAATTTTTAAATACATGCATATATATATATATATATATTATAGAAGGATTGGAGCATGGTTTCATGGGCTGAATCCAGATTCCTATTCTACAGAAAATTCTATAGTCTTCCATCTCAAATTAATGTGAGTGGAAATCATTTAAGTTTGCTATATTCTATAATTTGATAGTCTAAATTTGGATTATTATGAACATAAAGATTTGGGTTTATACGAAAAGAAAACAATACAAAATCTCTCAAATCTTCCATTATTTATGTTTTTACGTAGAAATGGTCAATCAATACTGTTAAGTTTGGATTATCAATGAAATAAAAGAAAAGATATTGGGGGTGGTGATATGATTCTCTAGTTTGGTTTAATTCTCTTATTTTAAATATGTAAATTCATATAAGTGTATGTTTTGGTCGTAAAAGCTTAAGGACTTAAATATTGCAGTTTGAATAGGTATAAACATCTATTTCTGAATTGGATTGTTTGAACGTATTACTTGCAAATCATTAAAGTATTAAGGTTTTGTACATGAAAATTACCTAAAAGTGGATTAGTTACCAAATTTAGGATTTTACTTATATATTTAGGAATATTACAAATTATATGTTGATGGTATTATTTCCCTTTTTATTATTTATTGTGAATATGCATATTGGACCATATTAATTGAAAGGAAAATTAACTTGCATACCTTATTAGTGATTTTTACAATTGACATTTCAAATGTGGTAAGGATGTTAATCTCGTTCTCATAATTCATGCGTATATTTATATGTATTAATAGCGCAATAAATATAATATTAATGAGATTTAAATACGTACTAGATACGTTTAAACTAGGAATTTGAGTTTGAATTCCCTCATAGGAATTTGTGTGCATGTTTGTGAGTTAATGGCTTTAATTATAATTAATGGCACATAGACACGAGGTTACCCATTACTTTTAGTAGAAGCCAATCCAAAACCGACCAGCATATCCAACATCTACAAGAAATACTGGTTAATATGAGAGATCTTGGTGTCATGGGCTATTATGATTAGTAGTATTAAATTCAAGGTTAAGCCCAACTTGTAGTAGAAGCCTGTCTGGAAATGCCTGGCGAATCCAACATCTACGAGTGAACGGCTTAATGTGAGATCTCTAGTGTGTGTCTATATGTGTATATATATACACACACGCACACTTATATATATATATATATATATTTGTGTGTAGAGTAGACCTTCCTTGGTAAAGGTATTAAGTGGTTGGCTTGCTTCTTGTTGGGTGTTAAGTGGTTAGGACTAGGTTCGTTCCTAAGTTCACTCCTTAGATCTAGACCCAGGTCATAGGACCCACCCTTCGAGGTTTTAAGTGGTTGCCCACTTTTCTCTTATATAAGGTATTAAATGGTCTTATTAGACGATCACGTGTAAGTAGGTTAGTGCCCTAAGTAATGCCTGCTTCTTATTTATGAGCTTAGTGAGGGAAGACCTAGGGACGATTTATATAAAAGACCTAAAGGAACCACCATCTAAGGGAAGTATTAAGTGGCTAGGAGATCATGCATAAGGACAACTAGACAGTTACAAGGTGAACTGCCAAGAGGGTCTTAAATGGTGTCGCGCTCCTACCTAATCATGGTGTCAAGTGGCCATTACTATTTCTCGACCTACAAGGAGAGTGTGTATATATATACATATATATACATATGTGTGTGAGTGTGTGTATATTTGATGACGTGGACATTAGGATCGAGGTATTAAGTGGTTAGGGGTTTGTTATAGGTATTAAATGACTGTAAGGATGTATGCTCTTAATAAATTTGATAATGGCCTTAAGTGACTAGGTATAACCCACCTCGTAGGTCATTAAGTGACTATACGGATGTCCACCCTTAGATTTGCATATAAGCCTTAAGTGACTATAAGAATGTCTGCCATGTATGTTTAAGTTGTGTATGTTTGTTGCGTAGACATAATATGAAGAGTTTATGACACGACCCAGACTTCCTCGATCCCCGGAGAGACGGAGGAGCCCAGATTACTTTGAGAACACGACGCATCAGAACACAAACAATAGAACATTTCATTGCTATTACAACAATTTACATCAGAGTACAAGAATATATCAGAGTATGAACAAATAATATACATCAGAAAAATATCAGAGATTTAAATTACATTTAAATTACATTTAAATACATAAACATAATGTGCAATGGAAAACATCAACTAGCACAACTGGAAGAAATACGAAGCTTTCCGAATATAGCTCCAGCCGTAAACCAGGACCCTATGTAAAGAAATATCTGCAGAAAACCAAAACTACTAGCTGCCCGTGTGGAAAATATGGGCACTTTGAGTTTAAGTTAATACAATAAACTCCGGGTCAATCATGAGACTGGTGTGAGAACTAAAATAGTTATTAACTTTATTTTAAAGTTGGGTAAATCAAGGGACCATGCCGTATGACACGGAACGGGTTTACTTCCATGAATACTCTGAAATAAAACAGTTTATAAACCACGCAATGTTTTTGGAAAAATGAAGCTATTGTAAGACTTAGGTCCCATCACACAATGCAACATAAGCCGGAGGATTGGATTTACCTTATAATAGCCAAACATGCTTGATATGCTTTAAAACAAATCATTTTGATATTACTATAAGTGTATCATGTCAAAAACAACTTCAAACATAAATGTGTCAATTGTAGACGGCATAGTACCCCATCCTACTACCTCGCAATATAGGTTTGCAACTAAAACCGAAAAGTGTTGTATTGGAAATTGGATTTCCATCATGAGTCAAGGCAAGGGATGGTCTCCTTACTGATTCGGATCACCTCTAGCAAGATGACCCAGGACTCAGACGCTTGCAAGCTGGATCCTGTTGTAACACCCCACCTCCGCTAGGGTCACTAACAAATGGAATGCACTAGTTTTGGAGAGGTATTACCGAGATAACATCACAGAATTATCACAAGACAGAACATAAATAAATAATTAAGTAAACAGCGGAAGAATTTATGAGCAAAACAGAACTTCATTTCATTCCAAAATAAACCATGTCTTTTACAAACATTTCAAATAACTTCATTACAACTGTCTTGTAATAATAGCCAAAGAAGCAATAACTTAAAAACAGAAAAAAAAACAGCGCTTATTCCCCAAGTGCAGTAAAATGAAGCAGCCATAGCAAACCGTACATGCTGAGCCAAAGCAAGTGATATCCAAGCTAAGAGCTAGTGTTTCCTCCCTGAGAACCTTGGGGGGGGGGGACGAAAGAAAAAGAGGCGAAAGGAAAAGGGTCAGTCATAAAGACTGAGTATGTCCTAGTGACTTTCAGTGTAAAAACGGTTAAAACAACATGTCATGTATGAACTGGAACTAAACTTAAGAATGGTGTCAAGGTGAACAAGATAGACTAAGGTGATCAGGACAAGTCAAGACAAGTCAAGTAAAGCATCACATGTTCGAGATTCGTTGCATCGACTGTACTAGTATACTAAGCCCATGTCACAAGTTAATCACGAAATAAATCCCACGGCCCAATATCATGAAATGACCCTGAAACGGGGTCTGACCCAAGTACGGGTCCTACGGAGCGATTATCTAGTCGATCGGCTCCCTACAAGTTCTAGCTCGTCAAGTGTCCGTGTCATACGGCTAATCACGAATGTAGTCACCTGTGCTGGGTCCACCTTCGGGTGTATCAGCCCTAGGGTGTTAACCCCTGACACGATTCAAGATGCACAGATAAATCTACGGATACCCAGTGCCTGCCCCGGAATACATGCACGACCGTAGTCCACCGAACCTACACTGGCATACCCCACTGTCGTCGTTCACCTCTTACAATCAGCCCAGTAATCGTGCCCCACCCGGCCTAGCCCCAGGGTACCTTGATACATCTAGAGGGTTACTGCTGAAAAGGGTCGTGTCTAGGGTTTCGCCTACAGATTAGGTCATGTAATTCGTGACCTAACCCGCCTAACCGATTAAGTCATGTAATTCGTGACTTAATCCTTTTCCAGTCTAGTCATGTCAAGATGGTTAAGTATGTCATTTAAATTCGTGACTTAACCCGCTTACGTGTCATGTCAAGTTGGCTAAGCGTTGTCGTTTCAAGTTCATGACTTAGCCCTACAAATCGTGTTTAAATTGGTTAAGTTGTCTTTTCATGTTCATGACTTAACCCTAATTGGCATTAATTGATTCGTTAATGCACCAAACCACTCACATTGGATCCTATTGTTCGTAGCCACTGGATTTGCCGGGCGGTTCCGGGCAGGTTTACGCTACGAACTCAACCCAACCTCGGGTTTCAAGCGCGATGTGACCAACTACCCACATTGGATCCTATTGTTTGTAGCAACTGGATTTGCCGGGCGGTTCCGGATAGATTTACACTACAAACTCAACCTAACCTCGAGTTGGCCACTTTCTTGTTTTCTAAAGTCATGCCCATGTTCTTATCAGATTCGTGCTATTTTCATAGCATGTTCATATGTCAATTTCGTGCCCAACTAAGGCATGTTTCAAGTCAAGTTATGGCATGTTCAAGTCAAGTTTTCGTGCCATATTTCATGTTCTACTTATGCCAAATTTCACGGTTTATGATTATAATCAATTCAAGTTTTGCCTATTCTACCCAATCGTATCCCCAACGTATATAAACGTACTTCGTTCGCAAGCATAAACAATTCAAGAGATAAGGGGAATAACACCAAACATGTGATAGGCATACGTGACAATTCCAACATCACTTGCATAATAAACAGGTTATAACATATCACATGGTTTCAATACTAGCATGATGATAACTTAATGTTTCCAACTTAGTTTAACATGATGATTTCAATTTTACATCATAGGCATAATAATCATTGCGGGCATAATAATAATTTTATTACAAACATGAAACATTAAAGGCATGGTAATTCTAATAGGCATAGTGGATTCCAATTTAATATTTTTAACATAATGATTCTCATCTAGCATTATAAACATAATGATTCCAACTTTTCATCATAACCTAGCGATTCCCAATTTGTCATTAACATGATAGGTATATTAACATCACAGGCATAGTTTCATTAACATCATAGACATGGTTTACTTAGCATCATAGGTATGGTTTAATCAACATAAAGTTTTCAATAAACATAGTGATTCCATGGACATGTATTAGTCCAACTTGCCATACAATAACAACATCAAATTCATGATAAGTTTAGCTTGCAACATTAACATAGCAATATTCCCGAATTATGATTCAAAGTTAAACAATATAAACATGGATTAATAATAGTTCCTAAATCCGGTTTCAATTCATAGCATGTCCATGTTATTTTAGCGTTTTTGCCTAAAAAGTGACATAGAACTTACAATATGAAGCAAGCAATCCAAATCAAAACTTCAAATCAAATAGCCCCAATTCCGTTGTCTAAAGCGTCGTAGTTGTTATAGCTTCTAGTTGTAGCCTTCAAGAATCATCCTTCGTCTTCTTTAATTTTGTTCTTTGTATTTTTAATTTAGAGTTCTAGGTTTAATGGCGGCTGCATGAGTGCTAAAATGAAATAGTATGATTTAGGCTAGGTCTTAGGGTCTTTTTATAGTTGTAGGCAATTGATTTCAGCCTTTAGATTAACCCTAGAATAGGTATGAGCCATCCAAAATCGTCACAAGCCCTCAAAACAAGACCCAGGAGCCAAAACAGGTGCACCAGGCCGACCAGAGAGGTCGACCCCCAGGTCGACACCCAGGTCGACTCCCCAGTCGACCTGGGGGGGGGGGAGGTCGACGCCCAGGTCGACTCTAGTGTCGACCTGGTGGGGGGAGGTCGACCCTAGTGTCGACCCCCCTGTCGACCTGTCTGGGCGGGATTTTTCCCGCCTACCCTGAATTCTGAAAGTTTGAATCTGTTTTTGAATTTGAATTTTTCGTGAAACTTTGCGAGGCCATATCTTGATCATACGAATTCCGATTTACGAAATTTCGGACTCTATTTCGCGTATTTTTCCGAGACGAACGCAATGACGCAACCCGTTTTCCCTGGTTCAGATTTTAACATTTAATTCTGCATTGATTCTTGTCTTAACATGTTGTTAAAATTCGGGTTGTTACATTCTCCCCTCCTCTAAGGATTTCGTCCCCGAAATCTCCAAGTTAGGAAGAACGCATCCTACCATCCATCATCCATCTACTCAAAACATCATCCACAAGAAACCATGGTCCTTAAAAGACTTCTAATGTTTTATGAACACATGCAAATAGTGTGTGTATATGTTCCTTATCTAATGCAAATGATCAGGCCTGATTGATCCTTTCAAATGCAAAATATGTTTAGTGAAATGAATCCAATATGTATGCAAAAATTTTCCTATTATAATTCATAATTTCTATATGAGTGCTCAAACATTCAATCATATGCAACAACCAAATGATAGCACAACCAAGTTTCCAAAATAAACACTCATGCATATGCAAGTATGAAACTGTGACTGAGCCGATCTAGTGCCTAATGTGTATTAATGCATCCACGAGCAACCACTTGCGACCACTTGCAACCATTTTGCAATCATAACATGTTTCAATTACATGTTTACATCCAAAAAGATTCTACCTATGGTTCTCAAGATAGGATCGAGAAGAGAAACAAGATAAAACGAAGCATCTAGAAAAAAAAAGAAGTTAACGATGTACCCCCAGAAGGTCCGGTCTGCTTCTTAGGGCAGTCCTTGCTGATGTGTCCAGTCTCCCCACAATGAAAACATTCACCTTGCTTTCTCTTCCTCTTTCTACAATCCTTGGCTATGTGCCCTTCCGTACCACGGAAATTGCATTTCCTTTTATCACGTGAGTTGTCGTTCTTGCCTCCTTTCTCGGGGTCTACCTTCTTATTCTGAGAATCGTTGGGCTTGACCTCTTTCTTGCCCTTCTTATCTTCCTCATACAGTAGGGCCATATCCACCAAGCTTTCAAAGGTCGCCCCCATGGGCACATGAGTCATGGCCAAACCATGTAGTGGCTCGTTCAAGCCTCGTGCAAAACGTAGCGCCTTTTTCTGAGGAGTGTTGACTAACTCCAATCCGAAGCGAGCAAGCTAATTGAAACGGTTCACGTATTCTTTAACTGTCATATTTCCTTGTTTAAGGGCCAGAAACCGTTCCATTTGGAGACTCTCCTCTGCCGATGACAAGAACTTAATCCCAAATCTCCCTCTAAAGTCCACCCATGTCTCAATGGGCCTAGTAGCGTTGGTGACTTCCCACCAATAAGAAGCTTCCTCTTTCATGAGCCACGCCGCCAACTGTACTTTCCTACTGTCCTCTACCTCAAAGATAACAAACAAGTCTTCGGTTTCCTTCAACCAATTCCGTGCCTCAACAAAAGTCTCAGTTCCTAGGAAATCCTTTCCGCCCATGGCCTTAAAGTCCTTGCATATCTTTGAAAAAGTGGTTTCTCGTGGAGGTTGAGGGGGATGAGGAGGAGGATTGGCTGGGCCTGCCACATTAGCCCGAGCCTCGAAGAAACGACGGAACCAAGTGGGTATATTGACCCCCTCGGGAAGATTAAGGTCGTCGGCCATGATAAGCTGAAAACGAAAAAGGAAAAGATTCAAACAAGGAAACAAAGATAGTGCTAATGGCTTTGGGGAATATGCCTTTTAATCAAAACAAAATTTTCTTGAAAATTTGCTTCTTTGTAAATGGTTTTGAAAAAAAATTCAAAAGGTTTTCAAAACTTTTGCCCAGTCTTGGTAACCTTATGCTCTGATACCAAGTGTAACACCCCACCTCCGCTAGGGTCACTCACAAAGGGAATGCACTAGTTTTGGAGAGGTATTATCGAGATAACATCACAGAATTATCACAAGACAGAACATAAATAAATAATTAAGTAAACAGCGGAAGAATTTATGAGCAAAACAGAACTTCATTTCATTCCAAAATAAACCATGTCTTTTACAAACATTTCAAATAACTTCATTACAACTGTCTTGTAATAATAGCCAAAGAAGCAATAACTTAAAAACAGAAAAAAAAACAGCGCTTATTCCCCAAGTGCAGTAAAATGAAGCAGCCATAGCAAACCGTACATGCTGAGCCAAAGCAAGTGATATCCAAGCTAAGAGCTAGTGTTTCCTCCCTGAGAACCTGGGGGGGGAAATGAAAGGAAAAGGGTCTGTCATAAAGACTGAGTAAGTCCTAGTGACTTTCAGTGTAAAAACGGTTAAAACAACCTGTCATGTATGAACTGGAACTAAACTTACGAATGGCGTCAAGGTGAACAAGATAGACTAAGGTGATCAGGATAAGTCAAGACAAGTCAAGTAAAGCATCACATGTTCGAGATTCGTTGCATCGACTGTACTAGTATACTAAGCCCATGTCACAAGTTAATCACGAAATAAATCCCACGGCCCAATATCATGAAATGACCCTGAAACGGGGTCTGACCCAAGTACGGGGTCCTACGGAGCGATTATCTAGTCGATCGGCTCCCTACAAGTTCTAGCTCGTCAAGTGTCCGTGTCATACGGCTAATCACGAATGTAGTCACCTATGCTGGGTCCACCTTTGGGTGTATCAGCCCTAGGGTGTTAACCCCTGACACGATTCAAGATGCACAGATAAATCTACGGATACCCAGTGCCTGCCCCGGAATACGTGCACGACCGTAGTCCACCGAACCTACACTGGCGTACCCCACTGTCGTCGTTCACCTCTTACAATCAGCCCAGTAATCGTGCCCTACCCGGCCTAGCCCCAGGGTACCTTGATACATCTAGAGGGTTACTGCTGAAAAGGGTCGTGTCTAGGGTTTCGCCTACAGATTAGGTCATGTAATTCGTGACCTAACCCGCCTAACCGATTAAGTCATGTAATTCGTGACTTAATCCTTTTCCAGTCTAGTCATGTCAAGATGGTTAAGTATGTCATTTAAATTCGTGACTTAACCCGCTTACGTGTCATGTCAAGTTGGCTAAGTGTTGTTGTTTCAAGTTCATGACTTAGCCCTACAAATCATGTTCAAATTGGTTAAGTTGTCTTTTCATGTTCATGACTTAACCCTAATTGGCATTAATTGATTCGTTAATGCACCGAACCACTCACATTGGATCCTATTGTTCGTAGCCACTGGATTTGCCAGGCGGTTCCGGGCAGGTTTACGCTACGAACTCAACCCAACCTCGGGTTTCAAGCGCGATGTGACCAACTACCCACATTGGATCCTATTGTTTGTAGCAACTGGATTTGCCGGGCGGTTCCGGGCAGATTTACACTACAAACTCAACCCAACCTCGAGTTGGCCACTTTCTTGTTTTCTAAAGTCATGCCCATGTTCTTATCAGATTCGTGCTATTTTCATAGCATGTTCATATGTCAATTTCGTGCCCAACTAAGGCATGTTTCAAGTCAAATTATGGCATGTTCAAGTCAAGTTTTCGTGCCATATTTCATGTTCTACTTATGCAAAATTTCACGGTTTATGATTATAATCAATTCAAGTTTTGCCTATTCTACCCAATCGTATCCCCAACGTATATAAACGTACTTCGTTCGCAAGCATAAACAATTCAAGAGATAAAGGGAATAACACCAAACATGTGATAGGCATACGTGACAATTCCAACATCACTTGCATAATAAACAGGTTATAACATATCACATGGTTTCAATACTAGCATGATGATAACTTAATGTTTCCAACTTAGTTTAACATGATGATTTCAACTTTACATCATAGGCATAATAATCATTGCGGGCATAATAATAATTTTATTACAAACATGAAACATTAAAGGCATGGTAATTCTAATAGGCATAGTGGATTCCAATTTAGTATTTTTAACATAATGATTCTCATCTAGCATTATAAACATAATGATTCCAACTTTTCATCATAACCTAGCGATTCCCAATTTGTCATTAACATGATAGGTATATTAACATCACAGGCATAGTTTCATTAACATCATAGACATGGTTTAATTAGCATTATTGGCATGGTTTAATCAACATAAAGTTTTCAATAAACATAGTGATTCCATGGACATGTATTAGTCCAACTTGCCATACAATAACAACATCAAAATCATGATAAGTTTAGCTTGCAACATTAACATAGCAATATTCCCGAATTATGATTCAAAGTTAAACAATATAAACATGGATTAATAATAGTTCCTAAATCCGGTTTCAATTCATAGCATGTCCATGTTATTTTAGCGTTTTTGCCTAAAAAGTGACATAGAACTTACAATATGAAGCAAGCAATCCAAATCAAAACTTCAAATCAAATAGCCCCAATTCCGTTGTCTAAAGCGTCGTAGTTGTTGTAGCTTCTAGTTGTAGCCTTCAAGAATCAACCTTCGTCTTCTTTAATTTTGTTCTTTGTATTTTTAATTTAGAGTTCTAGGTTTAATGGCGGCTGCATGAGTGCTAAAATGAAATAGTATGATTTAGGCTAGGTCTTAGGGTCTTTTTATAGTTGTAGGCAATTGATTTCAGCCTTTAGATTAACCCTAGAATAGGTCTGAGCCATCCAAAATCGTCACAAGCCCCCAAAACAAGACCCAGGAGCCAAAACAGGTGCACCAGGCCGACCTGGCCGACCAGGGAGGTCGACCCCCAGGTCGACACCCAGGTCGACTCCCCAGTCGACCTGGGGGGGAGGTTGACCCCCAGGTCGACTCTAGTGTCGACCTGGTGGGGGGAGGTCGACCCAAGTGTCGACCCCCCTGTCGACCTGTCTGGGCGGGATTTTTTCCGCCTACCCTGAATTCTGAAAATTTGAATCTGTTTTTGAATTCGAATTTTTCGTGAAACTATGCGAGGCCATATCTTGATAATACGGATTCCGATTTACGAAATTTTGGACTCTATTTCGCGTATTTTTCCGAGACGAACGCAATGGCGCAACCCGTTTTCCCTGATTCAGATTTTAACATTTAATTCTGCCTTGATTCTTGTCTTAACATGTTGTTAAAATTCGGGTTGTTACACCTGTAGTGCTGGTCCGCACTTACTTTAGTGGATTGGTTATTCCTGAACACATGTTTCCCTGTCCTATTGGACCAAACATTTGGCCAACAGCGACCAATATACCCGAGGCACCTCGCAATCCATCATCCATATAAGTAAAAATGTTTGAGCTCCATACCATGACACCACTTCTAGCTAGAAAGAAACGTCATGCACTCACTGCGTCCCTTATCCTTTTTTTAACTCATACTGAGGTGTGAGGCTCATGAATTAACGCCATACACAAAGCTATGCTAATTAAAGTCGTTCTTTGATCGTTATCCACAAAACTCTGCTTTTCAACAAAAACCTTGATCATTTGCATCTTATCACGCCACATTGACAATTCATGCCATACAACTAATGTCTATCAATATATAACCTCTAAGCTCTTACGTCTCAAAGAAGGATGTTAAGCAAGTGAATAAATTCTCAGCCACCAAACAGATATATATTTAATAGAAATCAATCAACATATAATGAAATCCAATGTCAGACACACATCCATTTACAAAGTCTGTTCTGGATCTAAATGAAATCGGAGGCACCTTATTCCTCGGCACATATGTCCAATACAGGAGAGAGGACCTCGCATATCCGGTCGATCTCTAAGTACGTCTGGATGATCACCACTTATTACCTTGTCTTGTTTGTACAGCCCAATCAGGACATTAGTAAACATCCATACAATGTAAAGATCTCCGGTCTTCAACCACTGTCTTCATTGTCGACTTTTAGTCGCCGTATCAGTTATTTAGAATGGGTTAACCCGGTCTTTTCGAATAAATCGTGTATTTTATAATCAATAATCAAGTGCTATAAAAACACATCATATGCCTCATTCCAATTCAGAATATTGTTTTATTCAAATTCATATCTTTGGGGAAAGGTTCCAATTAATTTTATCAAAGTTATATTCTTTCAAACTAATTCTTTAATCTTCCATTGGATTTTAATTTCAAAATATTTTTTATTTTATCTTTTATCAACTTAAACCAACTAAGGTTTATTAACTAGTCGGGATTATCGAGTCTTACCAAGAGTAACACCCCTCGCCATTATCAGAATGAACAGCTTATAATTAGTTCAGTAAGCGTGCCCGGACCCTACTTACTGTTGGGTCAAAGTTTTGATACCAGAAAGGGTAACTGACTAATATGGGTCCCAAACAACAGATGACACAAGTAATTCCCCTCCTAACCTTGTGTCCCCAGACTAACAGATTTCAGCTTAACTTGTCTACAAGTTTCAGACATACAAAATTTAGATTAACTAGTTCACAGATCAGGCAATCAAGTTAACAGGTTTTCAGACTAACGGATCAGATGTTCGGATTAACAGGCTTACAGATTAACTGGTTACAGATTAATAGACTTACAGATTAACTGGTTATAGATTATCTAACTTTGTATTGGGCCTACGGATTCACGAAATGGGTTTATCAGATTCATTGGTCCAATTGGTTTAGCCTTACCCAACACGATTTAGACATCATAATTATATCAGATTTTCATTAATTAAATATTAATGCCAAAACCTCTCACATTAGACTGACAGTTTGCGGCTACTGGTTAGGCCGGTTGGTTCCAGGTAGGTTTCTATCGCAAACTGAGTCTAACCTCGGGTTTCAAGCACGTTATGACTAACTTCTCACATTAGAACCTATTGTTTGCGACCACTGGAATATGCCGGGCGGTTCCGGGCAGAATTACGCCGCAAACTTATTCTAACTTCGAGTTAGCCATGTTTATCTTTGCGGCCAATTAATTAATGATTCACCATTTATACCCACGCCTAATATACATGTCAATTATTCATAACTATAGCCAATTCAGATTATGTCAATAGCGGACTAATTATATCAACTCAACAGATATTGCAGATAACAAATTTTTCAGATTAGGTGACTTAACGGATTTAGCAGATTAAGCAAACTAGCAGATCAAGCATATAACAGTTTAGGCATCTTCAGCAGACTTAGTAGATGACAGATTTGGTATATGAACAGATATAGCAGATTATAGCAGAACTAGCAGATTAGGCAATATAACAGAACTAGCAAATTAGGCAATATAACAGAACTAGCAGATTAGGCCATATAACAGATTTAATCATTCCTTAAAGTTTCATAAACATATCTTGCATAATTATAAATTTGGCCTAAGTTTGCATGCCTAAATAGTTGTCATGATTCACATTATGTTCATATACCCCACGTTTGCATTGAATTTACATGGCACAGATTATGGTCATAATTTACCATATAACACACGTCTCAAATTTAGTTAAACTTGCCTAGTACAAAAGATTCACATATAAATTATACCAAATATAGCCATCGATTTCAATGCATGTCATATATTCAAAAATCTCCCACTTAGGTGTTATTCACATTTAATAGTTATCAAATCTTAACATAAATCTTCACACCTAAGTCATATTCCCTTTTTATCCCAAATCATGAATTTCTATATAAACAATATGCCCAACAATCTAGAACTTTAAATTATAACAGATCTTTAATTCAAAAATATGCGTTATGTCCAATGTCTCAAGTCACATGTTAATATACAATGGTTCCTCTTCTTCCAATTCTAGTTTACAAACTATGTCCTTTTAGTCACAGATTAGCCATGTCCAATTATGCCATCATTCATTATTTATCCCAAAGTTTAACGTTTGTGCGTTAATCTCTTATGAGATTTGGCGCAGGCTCGGGGTAGCCTGGCTATAGAACAGAAAGAAGAAAGAGATATAGAATAAAATAGATCAGAACAGAACAAACGCAATCTCAAATTCAGATTTACAATCATGTCACAATTATAATTAAAGTTTATATCGGAAAATAACTGCACTTGCCTTGGTTGGATTCTAAAAGAAAAAGGTGTTGTAGCTGTTCTCTTTTAATCCTAATCAGAATTGGAGGAAGAAGAAGCACAAGTCCTAGCTTAGGTTTCAGCAGAGTAGAGACGCCATTGATTTATTTATTTTTAGAGAGGAAGAGAGCAATGGAGGCTAGAGAATTGTATATGAGATTTAGGTTTAGGTTAGGGATGTATATATAGGTGTAGGAAGTTATTTAGGACCATTAGATTAACCCTGAATCATGAGAACCATTCAAATACAAAATCTGCATTTGAGCGAATCGCCCCACGGGATGACAGCCAAACACCCTGGATTAACCCCTAGTCGACCCAGCGGGGCTTGGGTCGACCTCAAAAATGGGTCGGTTCGGTTATTCCCCCTCCCAATTCGCTGTTTTGAACCTTTTTTGCATGTTTATTTATTTAATTTTTATATATATCTATATATATTTCTCTCATATGCATATAAACTTCAAGGCTTAATAACTTCTTTATAATTAACCATTTTTTTATATTCTCAGAAAATACGGGGTGTTACAGAAGTAATCATTTATTTATTAATCCCATCACCAAACTATTCATCCTATGGAGAAAAATTGGTAGTACTCCATATTTAACACCCATGGTGTTATCGGTAAATTTAATTACCATTTCACGTTCAAATCTAATTAAATATTTAACTATCGCATGGAGTAAAATTGGCGCTACTCCATTCTCGATCATTTCTTGAATTTGATAAATTTAATTACCCTATTCTCATTTTAATCTACTTAAAGATTCATTAGAATTCTAGTCAGTTTTAATCTCAAAAATCATTACTTAATGATTATTCAAACTTTAGTAAATTAATACTGCATTTAACTGGGTTAAAGAACCAATGTCATTTAAAACAATGTTCACGATAAACCCAAAATCATCTTCCATCGAAATGGAATCTTCACGGAAATCATAACAGTTTATAATCGATATAAATTTCCATATCAAATCAATACTATAAATGGAATAGCGGCAAGACCTTCTAAATTCCATAAATAGTAACAGTCTTCATTCACAAAACCTCATCTCGATTATTATTAAATCGAATTCCATTCAATTCGAATTTAATGTATTAAATTGGAAAACTTTACTTTCGAAAATTTCCACTAAATCTTAATAAAAAGATTTATAAATTCCAAATTATATCTCCACTGTTAATTGGGTTTTAAGAACAAACGGTATTTAAAACATCATTCATAATTTTACCAAAATCATCTTCCATTTCCAATTTATAATTATAAATTGGAAAACTTCATTAATCTTAATTAAAAGATTTATTCTTTTCTTAACAGGGTTTTAAAAACGATGTTATTAAAGATGCCATTCACGACAAACCCTAAAATCCAATTTGGTATTAAATACAAGGCTCTGAATAGAAATAATATTGGCTTATATTCAATATCAAATTCTGGAACCAACAATATCGTATTGGAAATAACGATATCTATATCTTCCAAGTTCCGCAAAAATATTCATGTAATCACAGAATCCAATATCGAAATATTCCGAAGATTATTTCCAATTCAAATCTATTCCAATTCATATGTTGGAAAATTCTGGTTATATTAAAACCATTTCAATTCCTTTTCAGTTCTTTATTCTAATTGATAAACAACTTATTCAGATAAAAATATATTTTATTTTTATGGACGTGGAATATTTCATCCAAATTCTTTCCAAATCATTCATTGTGATTTTACATGTTTTTTCTTTCATATTTTAAATGATTTTATTAAGGCCCTTACAGTCGGTTTCCAATAACGGCCACCGAACTGCATCCATAGCGACCTTTTCTGAAATTGATTTGGACATAATTTGAAATCCAACTATTCAAATTTAAATCTCTTATATTCATTGGAAAGATCTTTTCAATACGAACCCAATGGTTTCGATTTTAGGAGAATCCAACGATCGGATCTCCTTTTACGCCAATTCAAAGTTAATGGTCGAAATTCGCGAATGGTAGTTGCGCGGCGCGTTCTATTCAGGCCATTTGAATATATATAATATATTTCATTGACTTCCATTCAAAAGGTATTTTATAAATCATTTATGAATTCATTTTAAAACAATTCCAACTTCCGTTTCAATTTTAAATCAAAATTGAATATTCTATATCATTATAATATTAAAATGATAATATTTTCAAAATATCGAATTTTGAAATCACATCTTTGGATATTCATTATAAAATGAATAAAATCAACAGAAAATCCCGTTCGAGTTAAAATAACGTATATCTACTTAACTTGGCTTCATATATTTCAATATTTTCGTGTCCATTCAAAATCGGATATCAAAACCATATTTTGATTTTTCATCGAAATTATTTTAAAATATTCGTTATTTCTAAATTGAAATCAGACTCAATCAATTACCATATAATTTTATTTATATGGATTTCATACATCGCATGTATCAAAAAATAGTGATAAACAACTATTAAACAGTCAATTCACATCCAGAGTGTAATTTACATCTGTATAAACATTAAATAATTAAATAACGCTTATAACAATCTGTCAATCAATCGGTTGACATATAGTTAAATTCAGGGGATATGTGAATAAATTATCATCTCTAGATCCGTGTGGGATTTTTTCAAACATCAACAAATAATTGGGCAATGTGTAAAATTATCGTCCCAATACCCGCCTAGGGTTTACATCACAGTCCATGTGAATTCATTTATTATTTATAAATATTTATAATCAAAGTTTAATAATGATAACAATAAACCGTAAACAATCATCAACCAAGAAACAGATATTATAGTCACAGGCAAACAATATATATGCAGTTGTAAAAATAAATAACCATACAAATAAATTCAGTGAGAGAGTTCTTACATTGATCGGTTTTGAAATCGTTATAATAACGATTGTTTTTAACGAAGTTAAATTGGATGTTTAATTCAGCCAAAATTTCCAACTGTATCCATTTCTATTCTGGTCTGCTCCGTGATGTAGTATTCGATGATGTGATTCCAACGGGCTCAAGTTTGTCTAATTCTACGTTCGAACGAATAGGTTATAGCCTTTTAAGCATTTAACTATATCTTAAGATATTTAAAATATAATTTAATCAATTAATCTTCCACTAATCACCCTTAATCACAAAGTCGGCGTCTTCCTCTTCTATAACCCCATAAATTCAGCGAACCCAAACCCAAATCTTAGGGTTCCAAATTGCCACCATGTTAGTCCACCGTACCACGATCTGAGAACACCCCCGCGTCCCCCTTCACGCCACCTCCTGTCGCCTAGAGTTCAAGGGAACTCGAAATCCTCACTACGTCGGAGAATGGGTTCGAACAAGATAGGTTTGGGCACATAAATCGAAATCTTCACACCACTATTTCCGATCATAACCTTTCAGATTGGAGAGCTTGTTGAGTATAACAATTTTCACTTGGGAGATTTATCAATTCGATGATATGATTGATCGGATTTGCAAGAGGAAACTTCAAAATTATTGGCCATTGATAAATTAGGGCAGGCCCAGTTCTGAGGAGGACCGAAGTTTATTTATTTTAAGGTATTGGTTTATATATATACTATAATATATATATATATATATATTAATTATTTAATTCACTAGTTGGTTCATTTTCGTCCGAACTCCAAACGAGACCCAACGACTGTCGCCTCTAGCTAATTACCCTTATTCTTGACACAATGGGATATGTTTTGTAAGACAATTCGATTGTTTCGATTAGTTTTTGTCAAAATTAAAATATAAACTAATATTACATTCGTTATTGAATTTCAACATACATTTTAATTTACCGCGGCAACATATTGGCTCCAAAAATTACGAATACTGAAATCTAACTATGTTTTGATGAAACAGTCCTAACAAAATTAATTTCATCAAATTTGGAGACCGTTTGAAAATTGGCCTTTTTCTAGTTGGTTAAATTAAAATTAAAATTAAAATTGAAAACACGTTTAAATTTACTGCGCTCCCATATTAATTCCAAAAATTATGAAACTTTAAAATTAACAACAATTTGACGTTCCGGATGCATAAAAGTGGTTTCGTCAAAAAGGGAGGTCGTTTGCAAAATGTCTATTTTTAAGGGCTATATATTATACTATTATATATATAAATTCCATAGCGACTATTTTAAATTTTAAACTGGACATAACTTACAATTTATACAGCGTAATCTCAGTTTCTTACATTCATTAGAAAATTACAGTTCAAAATATTCCAGCGTTTCTTATTTTACTGAAATTCGATTATATGGAATTCTGTATATTCAATCGAAATTAAAAATCGAATTTTCAATCGAAATTTTAAATTTATTTTGAATTCTATATATTTCAAGCTCATTTTAATTAAATTTTAAATTTATACGTTCATACTTCGATTTAAATAAATTTTTAGTTGTTATTATTTAAAATAAATCATTTTAAATATTCGAAACCCATTAAAATAGCTAAAATAAAAATATTAAATTGGTTCAAAAATTCCGGATTGTTACAGTTTACACTGCTAAATATAGGAAATAGTCCTTCCTAATTTTATATGTTTTTCATTCACTAAAACTTTATGTTCCAACCTCCCTCCTCTTAACATAAACTAGTTAGCAGGTGAGGACCCTGCATCAGCGATGATTAGTGATTTCTTGAAGGAGGAGCCTTTCAATGGAGATCTAGTTATTCTTGGTAGTGGTATTATTATTATTATTGTCGTTATCATGTATTTTGGGATACTAATTGATGTACCTATTACGCTCTGAGACTTGTTGTATTTGACATTTATGAATTTATCTATGGTACATATATTTACGAGATATTATATTTTAGTAAAAATTAGGGACACATCCCCATTTTCAAACTTAATGTATCCCTCGTCCCTCCATTTTTTTTATAAGTTTCTGCCCCCTGTTTTCAGCTGTCGCCTTCCGCTTTTTCCTTCCACCATACTTCCGCCATCTTCATTTGAAAGTTATGTGTTTTCTTCAATAAAAAAATGCACTGGTTAGTAAAAAAAAAGATTAAATTCTGGAAACTTCTCCAGAAGTCCACGGAAACAAAAAAAAAGTTGCATACATATATGCAATTTTTGCCAATATTTGCATACATGTATGCAACTATCTGCATATACATGCGAAAAATATGTGCATGCATACTGAATAATTGCATACAAGTATGCAGCTATTCAGAATAACTGCATGCTTGTATGCAAGAATATGTTGAAGGCCATAGCCAACGAAATATGTGCATACTTGTATGTATTTTTTCTACATAACTGCATACTTGTATGCATATATACAAGTATGCATGTTTTCTATGCAGATTTGAATAGTTGCATCGAAAGATGCATTTATTTCACAAATCTGCATACATATATGCAACTATGTTGCTGTTCGACGCAGAATTGAAATAAATGCATACATATTGCAACAAATTGAATTATATGCATCTTTTGATGCATTTTACTGCATTTCATTGTTTTTGTGTAATTTTTGATTTTGACGTTGTTTTTGATGTTATTTTCACCTGAATTTTTTCACGATTAATTGTTTTAATTAATTACGAATTTACGTGAATTTTTTATTTTTATTTTTAATGTATTTTTGAAAAAAAGGGACTAAATTTACAATAAGTTTATGACCGGATGTGAGCCTAATTTTGAAACTTAATAGAGACCTGTAGAAAATGCACCCTATATTTTATCCCTTCCGTTGTGTGAGATTTTTCTTTCGTTTAGATTGCTCGGTTGTATCTGTTTTTAGTGTTTCCTTATAGGAACCAATAATCCATTTAGAATGACTCGGATGGGTCTTTTCTGGGTTGGAATTTACGCCCTTTCGAGGCTAGTTGTTACAACTCCTTTGATATGACAAACTTCTTCGACACCATATCTCTTATTTTGTGATTGACTGGTAGCCATTTTTAATTAGTGGAGTGTCATTCGAGGTGGGAATTAGTTGCAACTATGCATTTCCACCGACCTGGGTCCGCAATCTGGTTGAATCCTACCATTGGGTATAGCCTTGGTGCCTTATCATATTATCCTAATCGTGCCCTCTATGATTTTGATTTGCACCATACCTATGGAGTGCCCTATAATAATCGCTAGTTTATGGTGGAATTTATGGCATTTGTATAGATACGGTATTATAAATAGTGTAAGGATAATAGTGGTAATCCCACTTATACTATTTTAATACATTACTCTACTAAATAAACACTGTTATAATAGCGTATTATATATATATATATATATCAACTTTACAGATCCTTAAAGGATGAAAATTCCAAACATGCTTTAAGTTACTGATGCATTTCATTGAACATCTCACTTGAGTTGATTTACTTATATGAGAATGTCAGTCCTGATTCGATGCTTTGTTTTTGCATTATTTCTTGGGTTAAATCGAGTATTGCAGTATTAAGATTTCAACTTTCGGAGATGGAGACTTGTTGAAGACATCATATCTATCTATTAGCTCAAGGTGTTTCTTTATGTTTAATTTTATAACTCAGATATTATGTATAAATTTTGATATTTTGAACTTACTAGCTTCATGAACTATTACTATATTTTCGAAAAGTTGATTTAGCAAAAAAAAAAAATCCAAGTAACAAAACAAAGCTTTAGTTTACCCCCATAATAGGGACTAGGTTTTAACTTTTCTCCCCCGCTTTTTTTTATCTTCTTTCTCGGGCTCCTTCCACTTTGCTACCCTATCATTTCTTCCTAGCTTTTCCGATTGTTTGATAATCGAGACACTTCATGTAACGATACGGATTTCGCTCGGACCTGATCAATCGCTAAACGACCAAGACCGTTCAAAGCTGGGATACGCTAACTTTGGGCATACAACACATCAGAACAAATAACAGAAGACTTTTATAAACATCATAATAATGTTACATCAAAGTACATAATATATCAGAGTACATCGAAAAATAATACTACAGCAGAAGATTTATTTACAGTAAATTTAATACAATGCAGTGGAACCAATAAACTAACATAGCAGAACCCTATCAATGCTCTAGACGTAGCTTTAAGCATTAATCCAGAATCATACTCAATAAGTAAATATCTGCAAAACAAACCACTCGACTTCCCGTGTGGAAATAGGGGCACCCGAGTTTGCAAGTGAAACAAATACGAGTCTGTCATGGGACTGGTATGAGAAATCTTACCTAATTTATTTAATAATAAGTCTAATCAAAGGACCACGCCGCTAACATGGAACGAACCCCATTTGATTGCCACTGCATAAAATAAGTAAATCTTTTGAACAACGCAACGCTTTTTAGAAAAGTGAAACCATCATAAGACTCAAGTCCAATCACATAATGCAACGCAAACCAAAGGATAGAGTTTTACCTTATAATGGCCAAATATGATTGATATGTATAAAACAAAAATCATTTGATATTATTATTAGTGTCTAGTCAGTTTAAAACACTTTTCAATATAAATGTATCAATCCTAGGCGGCATAGCTACTATATACTATGTCGACATATATAGGTTTACAATCAAATCCGTAATGTCGTATTGGAAGTTGGGTTTCCATCATGAGTCAAGGCTAGGAATCATCCTCAACGATTTCGAGACACTCTAGCAAATGCCTCAAGACTCGAATGCTGGCAGATTGCCAGTGCATAAAATAAGTAAATCTTTTAAACAACGCAATGCTTTTTAGAAAAATGAAATCATTATAAAACTCAAGGCCCATCACACAATGCAACGCAAACCGGAGGATAGAATTTTACCTTATAATGGTCAAATATGATTGATACATATAAAAGAAAATCATTTGATATTATTATCAGTGTCTAGTCAGTTTAAAACACTTTTCAATATAAATGTATCAATCGTAGACGGCATAGCTACCATATACTATGCCAACATATATATAGGTTTACAATCAAATCTGTAATGTCGTATTGGAAGTTGGGTTTCCATCATGGGTCGAGGCTAGGAATCATCCTCACTGATTTCAAGACACTCTAGCAAATGCCTTAGGACTAGGACACTAGCGAGCCTTGGTTAGCAGCAGGGTAGGTCCACACATACTTTAGTGGATTGGTTATTCCTGAACAATATGTTTCCCGATCCTATCGGACCTATCACTTGGCCAGTAGCGACCAATATCCGAGGTCCTTTGCAATCCATCATCCACATAAGTAAAAAAATTGTCTGGGCTCCATACCATGACACCACTTCTAGCTAGAAAGAAACGCATGCACTCCCTGCCATCCTTATTCCGTTTTTGACTCATATCGGGTTATGAGGCTCGCGAATTAACGCTATACACAAAGCTATTCTAACTAAAGTTTTATTTTGATCATTAACCACAAGGCTCTGTTTTACAACAAATGCCTAATTATTTGCATCTTAGCATGCCACATCGACAATCCATGCCATGTAACTAATGTCTATCAATATATAACCTCTAAGCTCGTACGTCTCAGAGATGAGTTTTAAGCAAGAGAATAAATTCTCCACCACCAAACAGATATATATTTAACAGAAATCAATCAGCACAGAATAATGTCCAATGTCAGACATACATCCATTTACAAGTCCTTTCTGGGTCTGAACGGAATCGAAGACACCTTATTCCTCATTCCATATGTACAATATGGAAGAGAGGTTCTCGCATATCCAGACAATCAATAAGTACGTCCGGACAACGACCACTTTAACCATTTCCTAGGAGCTAACCAATCCAGGGCATCAGTAGTCATCCATTCGATGTGAAGATCGCCGGTCTTCAACCACCGTCTACAATGTCTTCAACTTTTAATCGTCGTATAATTATTTGAAATGAGATTTAACTCGGCCTTTCCAAATAATCCTCGAATATATATAATTCAAATCATTTCTTTCTTTGGTTAAATTTAATTCAATTCTGTAGATTAATATCAAATAAATCTAATCGTCTATATTACTTTATAAACCAAGGGAAATTGATTTATTTTCATTGCATATCATTAATAATATTTTATAACGATTTATCGCCATTTTTATTTATATAAAATAGCCCATTTAATTCGAACGACGTTTCAGGTCATTACGCGGCCCTGGTGCTGTTTTTATTCAGATTTGAATTACACATTTCTCAAAATTTATCCGTTGGATCTTAACGAATTTAATATCGTTGGAATGATTTTTCCAAAGCGAACCCAACGGTTCCAGTTTTGAGAAAATCCGACAGTTGGATCTCTCGGTATAATCGTTTAAAATTACGATTCCAAAACATGAACTACTGCGCGTGATTCATTTAATTTTAATTTTAATTTATATATAAATATAATAATAATTCACTCAACGATTTCAACACCATTTATTCTATTAAATGTAAATTTTGTACAATTCATATTCATGTTAAAAATTATATTTTTAACATATAAACATATATTTCAAGACATGACTATTTAATTCACTTCATTAACATGTTAAAAATAATATTTTTATCTAACAAAAATGTAACAACCCGGAAATGCGAGCCAGTTTAAAATTTTTATTTTGGCAATTTTAACGAAATTTTGAACATTTAAAATAGATTATTTTAAATAATATCAACAAGAAATTTATTTTGAACAGAATCGAACGTATATATTTATATACGTCGTCATTAGAATATAAATAATTATATATAATTATAAAAGGAATTGAAAATGGCATGGTAGTTCGATAATTCGATTTCAAACTTCAAATGAATGTACCGGGTGCAAAATAAACCGGATTTTAGCGAAACCAAAAATAATAGGATCTATTTGATAATATCTTTCCAACGAATCCGAAAAATCAAGATTTCATAGCGGGAATCAAAAGATATGTCCAGTTGAAAATTCTGAATAGTCGCTATGGAATTAAGGCCCTTAAAAGTGGAAATTTTGCAAACGACCTCGGATTTCAACGAAACCACTTTTCTGGGATCCGAGATGTAAAGTTATTGCTAGGATTCAAATTTCATAATTTTCCGAATCAATATGTGAGCGTGGCAAAGGAAAACGCTTTTGACTAGTTTCAGTTGATTTTAATCGACTGGAAAATGGCCATTTTTCCAACGGTCTCGGAATTCGACGAAATTAGTTTTGTTAGGACCGTATCGTCAATACGAAGCTAGAAAATATTTTCATGGGATTTATAGAGTTAGTATGTGACCCCAGTGAATTGAAATGCGCGTTCAAATTCAATATATAGAGTTATATGTTGATTTTAACGGAAACTGATCGAAACGGTCGAATCAGCTTATGGTACATATCCCATTTTGTTCGAAATGGGGATAATTAGCTATGGACGACAGGCGGTGGGCCTCGTTACGAGGTCGAAATAAAAAGTCAACTTTTTTTTTGAAATAAATAATAATAAAAATATATATCTCTCCTCTATTCCTTACCTTCCCTCTGCCCCCCCCCCAACTTCATTTTTCAACGAAATAAAAAAAACAAAAGAAGACAGAAGGGGGGAAATTGCGATCTGACGCCCCCCCTCGTTCGCCCGCCGCCGGCGATTAAACGCCTCCCCCTCCGTTCGACTTCCCCCCCAACAATCGAAGGCGCGCCCCCCTCCCCTTCTTCTTCTACTCGCTCCCTCCCCCTGATTGAAACCTTGCACTAAACCCCGACCGCCAGACCTCTCCAGCGCCGCCGCCTACTGCTGCGCCACACCCCCGAACTCCTCATCCACCTCCGGTCGCGCAGCCACCCCATCAGCCACAGAAGAACGCAACAAAACCCTTTTTTTCTCCATTTTAACTATAAGTCTTTTTGTAACTTTGTTTATATAATTTTGTGTGTTTAAGGTGATTGATTTGATAAAATAAAAAAAATCAGTTTCCTTTTCTTTATTATATAAAGCTAATGTTTTTATTACATAAAGCTAATGTTTTTAATGTATAAAGTTAGAATTTTTGACAATGTAAAGTTTAGATTTTTGTTAAGGGAAGATGATTATTTTTGTTAAGATAAAAATAGAATTTTTATCTATACAGTAGCGATGTAAAAATAGAATTTTTATCTATACAGTAGCGATGTAAAAATCGAATTTTTATCTATATAGTAGCGATGTAAAAATGGAATTTTTATCTATACAGTAGCGATGTAAAAATAGAATTTTTATCTATATAATAGCGGTGTAAAAATAGAATTTTTATCTATACAGTAGCGATGTAAAAATAGAATTTTTATCTATACAGTAGCGATGTAAAAATAGAATTTTTATCTATACAGTAGCGATGTAAAAATAGAATTTTTATCTATACAGTAGCGATGTAAAAATAGAATTTTTATCTATACAGTAGCGATGTAAAAATAGAATTTTTATCTATATAGTAGCGATGCAAAAATAGAATTTTTATCCATATGGAGTAATTATAAAAATATGATTTTTATATACATAGCAAGAATATAAAATTGTGATTTTTATATATGTAGTGGCTACGAGCAACGAAAGTGTCAGATGGCGAAGATTTCTACATTTGAAGTGTCGTGGAGTTGGGATAGCTATCGGTGAGAACTTCTCACTCTAAATTCCTTTTTATAGTTACATATATATACTAAGATGCGGACGGTGCTTAGTAGCACCCGACACCCGTCGTCCACAGACCATAGACGGCTTGTATGCTTGTTTGATGTGTTGTGAAATTTGTTTGTGATGTTGATGTGAAATCGATAATAAATTGTAGATGGTTGAAATAGATTAATTATCGTTAAAAATATAATTTTTAACGTGAATGTGAATAAATAAATATTTATAAACAAATCGGCCGATTTGTTTATATACACTGATTTGACTGATGTTGATTGGGATGATAAATTTTACACATCGCCCAACTGCACAAATAATATTCAGTGTTTGTTGATTTGAAATCCCACACGGGTGTTGGGATGATATTTGGCGTACACTAATCCCAATTATTTAATTGTATGTCGATCGATTGGTCGACAGGCTGTATAAGCGTTAATTATTTATATTTGATGCTTATGTAGTAGTGTGGTGCACCTTGGATGATGGTTGATTGTTTATCATTGCTATTATATACATGTGTTGTATAGAACCCATATAATTGACGTTATATGGTAATTGATTGGGCCTCAATCCAATCGGGAAAATAATGAATATTATAAAAGAAAATTCATGTGTTGAATATAAAAATAGTCATGTGTTGACGATGTTTATGTGTTGAAATTATTTATGTGTTGAGTGAAATATTTTAAATAATAAAATTTACATCTTTATCATATTTAAAATTAGAACTACTTTACAGTAGGAGTCTAATTGAAAAATCAAACGATAGATACCATAATTTTATAAAATATTTTACATAACAAGAATAGTCGTGTGTTGACAGTACTCATGTGTCGAGATTAGTCTTGTGTTGAAAAAGAAATATAGATTCATGTGTTGAATAGAATAAATTTTCATTTGTTGAATAGAATAACGAATTTATTGAAATATATAAAGCCGTGTTGATTAGAGTTGCGCTATTTTGACGTGAACGATATCTATATCGATTATATTCGTTTTTATAATGAATATAGAAAAGAAGTGATTTTAAAATATAACGTTTTGAAAATATTATCATTTATATAGTAATGATATGAAATATTCAATTTTGATTTGAAATTAAATATAGAGTTGAAATGGTTTTGAAAACGAATTTAAAACGATTTATAAAATACGTTTTAAAAGGAAATCGACGAAATATATATATATTATATATATAATGGCCTGAATAGAACGCGCCGCGGCAGTTCGTGAATTTCGACCATTGACTTTGAATTGACGTTGCTGAAGATTCGATCATCGGATTCTCCTAAAACCGGAACCGTTGGGTTCGTATCGAAAAGAGTTTTCCAATGAATATTAGAAATTTGAAATCTAACGGTTGGAATTGGAATTATGTCCAAATCAATTTCAGAAAAGGTCGCTGTAAGTGCAGTTCGATGGCCGTTGTTGGAAATCGACTGTACGGGCCTTGATAAAATTATTAAAAATATTAATAATTTGTGTAAAATCATAATATATGAATTGGAAAGAACTGGGATGAAAAATTCCACATTTGAAAGAATAAAAATATATTTTTATCGAAATGAACTAGTTTTGAACTAGAATCTAAATCAATTTATTTTTGAAATAAATAAATTGAATTTGAAAGTGATTTTAAAAATAATCAATATTCCCAATACGTGAGTTGGACTGGAGTTGAATCAAAATTATCTTCGGAATATTTCGATGTTGGATTTCGTGACTATATAGATATTGTTATGGGAATATGAAAGATATATTCATATCGTTATTTCCAATACGATATTTGTTGGTTTCAGAATTTGATATTAAATATAAGCCAATATATTTTCTATTCAGAGCCTTGTATTTAATATCAAATATGATTTGGGTTTATCGTGAATCGTGTTTTAGATGACATTGGTTCTTTAACCCAGTTAAAGGCAGGATGTTGATTTTTGAAAAGATTAAAACTAAGTGGAGTTTTAATGAATCTTTAATTAGATTGAAATGGGAATTGATAATTTAAATTATCAAATCTGAAAGGTGATCGAGAATGGAGTACCACCAGTTTTGCTCCAAAGCGATAGTTAAATCTTGAATTAGATTTGAACGTGAAATGGTAATTAATTTTACCGATTATACCATGGTATTTGATATGGAGTATTACCAGTTTTTCTCCATGGGATATATAGGTTGGGATTGGGAAATAAAATAAATAATTACTTCGGTGTGGTTCGCTAATCCCGACTAGTTAGAAATGATATCCAAAGGAAGATTATAGAATAAATTTAGAAGAATTTATCTTGGATAAAATTAATGGGAACCTTTCCCTAAGAATGTGATTTTGTGAATAAAAGAATATTCTGAATTGGAATGAGGCATTCGTTGTGTTTGTGTAACATTTGTTTACTATATACGTGGGATATTCAGAAAGGCCGGGTTTATACCCATTCTGAATAACTGATTCGACGAGATGTCGAAGATGAAGATGGTGGTTGAAGACCGGAAGTCTTCATATCGTTTGGGTGATTATTGATGATCTCGATTGGGCTGTACACCCAAGATGAGGGAAACAGTTGGTGATCGTCCAGACGTACTTGGAGATGGATGGATATGCGAGGAAAGTGCCTCCGGTTTCGTTCAGACCCAGAACGAACTTGTAAATGGATTATGTGTCTGACATTGGATTTTATTCTATGTTGATTGATCTCTATTAAATATACATCTGTTTGGCGGCGGAGAATTTATTCTCTTGCTTAACGCCCTTCTCTGAGACATACGAGCTCAGAGGTTGTATATCGATGGACATCAGTCGCATGGAGTGAATTGCCAGTGTGGCACGCGTAAGTGGCAATTGATCAAGGCTTCTGTTGAAAAGCAAAGTCTTGTGGTTGATGATCAAAGCACGGCCTGTGTGGCATAGCTTTGTGTATAACGTGAATTCGCGAGCCTTACACCTCGGTATGAGTCAAAAACGGGATACGGACCCAAGGAGTGCACGACGTTTCTTTCTAGCTATGGTGGTGTCAGTGACCTACCAGCCCTGACATTTATATACTTTTCACCTGTGTGGTTGTTGGATATGAGGCGCCTCGGATATAGGTCTGTAAGGACCGGGAAACGTGTGTTCAGGAATTGTCAATCCTCAAAATTAAGAGAGGACCGGCCTTGGAGGATCCGGGGATTGCTGTGTGCGGTCCCGAGGCATTTGCTAGAGTGTCTCGAATCGGAGAGGAGCTTGCCCCTTGCCTCGACTCATGACGGAAATCCAATTTCCAATACGTGATATTGCGGTTTTGTTTGTAGAACCTAGTATGGCGACATAGTGGTATGGGTCATTCATGCCGCCTATGATTGATATTCATGATTGAAACTGTTTTGACACTATACACTTATAATAGTATCAAATAATGTGTTTTAAACGTATCAAGCATGCTTTGGCTATTATAAGGTAAAAACCCTATCCTATGGATTGCGTTGCATTGTGTGATGGGACCTGGGTCTTATAATAGCTTCATTTTTCTTTATTTAGCATTGCGCTGTTTGTTTTATGCACTGGTATTCTTGGGAGGAAACCTGTTCCGTGTTATACGGCGTGGTCCCTTGATTTACCGAACTTTAAAATAAAGATTAATAACTGTTTTAGTTCTCACACCAGTCACATGACTGACCTGGAGTTTATTGTTTTAACCTAAACTCTGGGTGCCCCTATTTTCCACACGGGCAGCTAGTAGTTTTGGTTTTGCAGATTTATATTCACAGGATCCTGATTTACAGCTGGAACGATGCTCGGAAAGCTCTGTATCCGTGTATTACTTTCAGTTGTGTTTTGTATTATTTTCCACTGCTATGTAATTTATTGTAATCTCTGATATTTATCGAATGTATTTTATTCATTCATACTCTGCATATTCTTGTATTCTGATGGAATTGTTGTAATAAACAATGAAATGTTCTTCAGTTTGCGTTCTATTTTGTCCTGTTCTCAAAGTATCCGCGCTTTCCTTCACGGGGAAGTTACGGGTCCTTACAAAAAATATTTTAACATTGATTCTTTTATACTACTTCACTAACATGTTAAAGACGATGTTTTTATCTAACAAAACATTTTTAACATATGATCCTTTTTATTCTAAACTAACATGGTAAAGTTGACATTTTTATCCAACGAAACATATATTAACATATAATTCTTTTTATTCTAAACTAACATGATAAAGTTGACATTTTAATGACAGCACAAGTTTTAAATATAATTCTTTTATTCTAAATTAACATGATAAAGATGACATTTTTAATGACATGCTAACATGTTAATGACAATATTTTAATCTAACAAAACATATTTAACAAATGATTCTTTTTATATTAACATAGCTAACATGTTAAGGACAATATTTTAATCTAATAAACCATATTTCACAAATGATTATTTTTATATTAACATCGCTAACATGCTAATGACAATATTTTAATCTAATAAAACATTTTTAACAAATGATTCTTTTTATATTAACATCGCTAACATGTTAATAATAATATTTTAATCTAACAAAACATATTTCACAAACGATTATTTTTATATTAACATCGCTAACATGTTAATGACCATATTTTAATATAACAGAACATATTTCACAAATGATTATTTTTATATTAACATCACTAACACGTTAATGACAATATTTTAATTTAACAATACATTTTTAACAAATGATTCTTTTTATATTAACATTGCTAACATGTTAGTGACAATATTTTAATCTAACAAAACATATTTTACAAATATTTATTTTTATAACTTCGCTAACATGTTAATGATAATATTTTAATCTAAAAAAACATTTTTAACAAATGATTCTTTTTATATTAACATCGCTAACAAGTTAATGACAATATTTTGATCTAACAAAACATTTTAAACAAATGATTATTCTTATAATTTTGCTAACATGTTAATGACAATATTTTAATCTAAAAAAACATTTTTAACAAATGATTCATTTTATATTAACATCGCTAATGTGTTAATGATAATATTTTAATCTAACAAAACATTTTTAACAAATGATTCTTTTTATATTAACATCGCTAACATGTTAATGACAATATTTTAATCTAACAAAACGTATTTCACAAATGATTATTTTTATAACTTCGCTATTAATGACAATATTTTAATCTAACAAAACATTTATAACAAACGATTCTTTTTATATTAACATCGCTAACATGATAATGGTAATATTTTAATCTAACAAAACATTTTTAACAAATGATTCTTTTTATATTAACATTGCTAACATGTTAGTGACAATATTTTAATGTAATAAAACATTTTTATCAAACTTGAATCTTTTTAGTGAATCATTCATAACATAAAAATGTAATTTTTAATGTTAAAACATTTTTATCAAACTTGAATCTTTCAATGATTCATTTATAACATACAAATGTAATTTTTAATGTTAAAACATTTTTATCAAACTTGAATCTTTTAATGAATCAAACATACAATAAAAATATAATTTTTATTGTCCAATCGTTTAATTTAAAACAATGACACAATTCGACACATGATCATTTTATTTTCACTACACGATTCAATTCAACAGTTCATCGCAACTTAATCAATTCCAATTTTATACAAAGCATATATGTATTTTATATAGCGTATGTATAAATTTAATATCACAATCACAATTTATTTTATTCTAAACTTAGAAATATCACCGATGGTTTCCACTCCGCCAAAAATTGAGACGAGCTCCAAATCATTTTTTTTTTGCGATGCTCTTCCAACGGATCCTGTTTCACTGAATTCTGAGTTCGTATGAGAAAGTTATGCTTTTTATAAGATTGCATACATATATATGTCATTAACAATCAAAATAAGTAATTAACCTCCTAACCTTCTCTAATCTCTTCCTCAAATCTTTCTTCTTCTCCAATCACCCTCACGTAACAGCCAACTCCAAAACACACGCTGCCCATATTCATCCTGATACTTTTTTGTCTCCGAATCGCCTCAAATTTGGCCACAACGTGCTATTCTACCTCCTAAACACCAAAACAAACTCGAATTCATGCATTGTTGCTTCTATTTCATGAATTCATCAACCCTAGCCCGCACAAACCATATGCTGGAAAAACGCAGCGTACAAAATGTTCTTGAACCTCTCCCATACTTATATCAAATCGAAGAGCAAGCTATAAGGATCACATATATATTTATCTCATGATTTTATAGCTTTGTATTTTGTTCGATTTTGATTTTAGAAAAGGGGGAAACTCACATTGAAGAGAAAGGAAAGCGGCAGCGAGATATTGAGAAATAGAATTAGGTTAAGGAAGTGAAAAGGATATTATATAGTGGAGGAAATTATTATTTTAATGATTTTATATTTTATTATACTCAATTTTCGCTTATTTTCATCGTTTAAAAATCTATGTGATCACCTACGGATCTCATTTTCAATGAAAATTGACATGCAACTAATCTCTGACATTACGGACCCAACGAAACTAGTTTCGTCGAATCCCGAGTCCGTATGCACAAATAGGGAATTTTTAAAGTCAAAATATTGTCTGTTTTTCACTTTAAAAATCATGTTCGGTCACGTATTGATTTTTAAAATCATGAAATTTGGAATCTTACCATTATTCGACACTGCAGATTCAATAAAAAAAGTTTCTTTGAATTCCGAGATCGTCTCAATAATGTTTCTTTGTAAAATTACTCAAATTAGCTTAAAAAATGCAATTTTAGCGTACCTTTTCTTCTTGTACGCCCAAACGCTAATTTCAAAAATTATGCCCTTTTGGATTTAACCATTATTTGACGATACGAATCCAAAAAAAATAGAATCGAATTCCGAGGTCGTCTGAATAAAGTCCCTTTGTAAAATTACTGCCTGTTTTTAAACTAATGATTTTGCCTCTTACAGACACATACTGACTCCGTTCGACGCGCACTTTGGAATCCAACAATGGTTTGTCATTATGATTCTAAAAAATTTTATTTCATCGAATTCTGAGCTCATGTACAATATTTCACTTTGTAAGGGTTATGCGCCGGTTCTTTCCTTTTGGCTCGGCGGAGCTGGCTAGTCAATAGAGTTCCCCCCATCTTACTGTTGACTTTGCACTGTCTCTGCACCCCTACCTCCTTTATCACTGAGCAGTCATTGATTCTATGACTGCAAGGTTGATCATTCGGACTTTTCAATTCATAGATGTGGATCTCGTACCTATGAATGGGGATATTCCCGAACCCGAGAGAGGCTCGGTGTGAAATCTGGCCAGAAAAAAGTTACCTTTTCCATTGAATTCTCGATGTGATCCTTGAAGCCAAACCTGACCCTATCTATCATTGTTTCAAAATCTAATTTTCAAAATTTAAAAAGAAAAATAAAGATTATAAATCAATCTAATAATTTTACTAAGTTTATTTTAAGTCAAATAAAATATAAAAACTAATTTATTGTTCTCAAATTTTATTTAGTAAAAATAACCAATTATATTTCCATATTCGTTAAAATATCTAAAATAAAAAATTTAAATTGGTTCAGAAATTCCAGATTGTTACACTATGCTCCCTTTTAGTTCACATTTTCTCCACCGCCAGATCTAGTTGCTTTCCCCTCGTTATTCTCGCTTTCTCCTTCATTAAATCTCTCTGACCTCCTTGCCCGTTTTCCAGTGGAGTCCTTCCATCTTTTCTCCATCCTCTAACACGCCACATTATCTTTTTCATATCGCGGCTTCTCCAACCCTTTTCACCTTTAATGGTGTTGTTGGACTCTGCAATCGTTATCACAAACGAAAATTTTAAGCTGTGGATCGAGGAATTGACATGTTGTATGTGGTATTTTCCAAATTTGCTTTCTATTTTAAATTTTGGTGTTGTTTGTTTGTTGGGTGTTTGAGTATCATGTGGTTTATTTATGGTGTGATCTACTTGGTGCGAGTGTTCATCTTTAAGAAGACGTTGTGGCAGTTGGTTCATTCTAGTTTGACTGTAGGTAGTATTGTGACAATGATGGTATAGTGGTGTTTTTCATTTTGGTGGTTGGTTGGTTTTCATTTTACTATCAGGGTGGAGGTGAGTTTGGTTTTGAGGTTTTTAGGTAAAACTCTTCAGTTTATGCCATTCCAGCTTGTGATAGTGTCAGTAGAAGTGTCGTAGCCGTATGTTGGTGGATCGTGGGTGCTTGCTGGTATACATGTCATTTTAGTACCCTTGAGTTTCTCGAATGCATATGGTGATTTTGGGAGGTAATCTGTGTTTGGTTGTTTGCCTTGTGAGCATTGCAAATCTATAGATTGTTGTGCTTAGTTTGTTCTCAGCCTGTTAGTGAGTCGTTGGCACTGACTGTTGGAGCAAAGCTTGGTGTCTGGTGCATCTCCAGAAACTATGTTGGTGATTGGGTGCTTCTTGGCTCTGTTTTTCAGTTAGTGTTGTGTGATAGCTTAGGCCACTTGAGATTGTGTCAGTTACTGTTTGGGACTATTTATCAGCTTGTAGTTGTAATTGATGTTGTGCAAAGTTTGTATTCACTAGCGTGTTGCGTGACTGCCTAGGCAGCTTGGGATGTAAGTGTACATTTTTATTTGCTTTCTTTGCTAGTTTCTCAACCTACATAGGGTATTTTCTTGCCTTAGAAAATGCTTGTATCAGATTGTCAATCTGACTATCTCCTATATTATTTTGTGTTCATTATTTATTTTGATGGGAAAAGTGTTATGAATCACTATAAAAACTAGTTGGCCTTGCCCAAAAAAAGTACTATTGTATTTATTTATTCCACAGTAAGATATTCACATTTTATCTGTTTGTGATTTTGTGATGATTTTATATTTAAACCTCATAGTTATAACAATCTGTTGTTTCCAACAATTTGAGTTGGACTTATTATCGACTTAAATGGTAAGAAATAGCTGGTCGTTACACTATTGATCACCAAGTTGTGACTGGTTTGTTATGTAATATAGGGAGTTTAGTTCTTCTTTATTCTACTATTTATGGATTACACCCTATTGCTCAAGAATTTTTTTGTGGAATCATATTTAAAAAATTCACAGTTTGCTTGGTGCTCCTGGATTGTAGTGCGGGATTTTAATATTATGCTTCAAGATTAAGATAGAACCGGTCCTTCATACTCTAATAATGTAGACGACGAGTATTCCTGTACAATTCAGAATATGAGGTTGCTGCAAATTCAAGCAAAAGGCAATGAATTCTCTTGAAGGGCAAGCAAAGATTTTTCTATTCGCAGCAAAACCGACAGAATTTTTTCTAGTTTCAAATTTTAGAAGTTATCCTCCCAATGCTTAGCCACACTTTTACCACACTCAACTAGTGATCATTGCCGATCTTGGTTCAATTAAACTCTAAACAAGGTTGAAAAAAAGTGCCATTTAAATACAATAATGGTCAAATATTAATAGATATAATGATAGTATTACAACTAACTAGGGGAGCGAAGCTAATGGAAATTGCCTTTATATGCTCCTAAACAAATTAAAAGTTGTTAAAAGTGCATTAAAAGTCTTGAATAAAGGTCAATACCAATATCCATAGCAATTAATTCTTTTTGAGGGGAAGATGGTATGTTTTTTTTAACAAAATAAGCAGATATATATAACAAAAGGGAGAATCAAGCCATTCTCCAATGGCTTACAGTAACAGATTTGTTGAAATAGCTACAGAATCCGTGCACACATAAAATAAAGAATAAAATAGCATAAGTAAATACAAACGAGGGCCACCATAGCTAGTGAATCTGAGCAGACTCTGACAAGCCACTTCATAAACTCAAAGATGACGCCATAGCCACCACAGCTCTAGAGATCTAGGGCGAAGATCCAGGAAAGGGACCAGACAAACCAAAAAACCAACAGACTAGCGCAGCCCACTCCATCCGAAAGCTCTAGCTCCAAATCTGCGTAGCCAGAAACCAAAAGATCCATAGAAAATCGAACAAATAAGAACCTGTAAATCCAGGACCTGCAGTACTAGAAAACATCAATAGAGAAAAAAGGGGGTAAGGAGGTGAAAGCGGGATAGATCCCACTCCCCTAAATTAAAAGAGGTCAACCAATCCCCGTCCTAGTGGTAAATGGTATTGATGTAACACGGAGGTACATGCCAACCTCCTCGAGCGATAGCCAATTGTACCCTTAAACGGTCTTCCACGAAACGCACGAAAAACATCGTTCCTTACCCTTCAAATGATGGTAGGAGGGTCCATAGGAACTTCGTCAAATATTGCCTTATTCCGCAAAAACCAGATATGCCAGCAGATAAGACAAGAAATCAGACGAAAAAGATTGAACGAATAAATATACCTGAAATATCGTCCCACCAGCATCTTAGTAAATCAACAAGAGTAGACACATTACCTCGGAGACCAACCAAGTTCCCGTAGTAATTCCAAACTACACTGGTAGAATAGCCTTTGAAAAACAAATGAGCAGTGGATTCCATGTCTCCAGTTCCACAGCATCTGCAACGGGACACTAATTGGATAATTCATTTGCTTATATGATTTTACAATAGTATAGGGAAAGTAATTTTTTAGTAAGAATGCTTTATGTACAATCAAGCTATTGTGTAATGACCCAGATTTCTACAACATCAGAGCTGACTATATACATCATACGTCCAACCCAAATATCACGAAAATACGAAACATTTTTTTTAGAAGAAGAAGATAGAAGAAGAACATAAATAACAACACAGAATCTCACATCGCAGCGGAACAAAATATAATATATCATATCTTTGAAATTCAAAATCTCAACTGTATAACATACACTTATCAGAGTACAACACTTACAACACAGCGGAACAAAACTCTATATAACTAACGTTGAAGCCTCCTGCTCCAAGCTACTTTAGATAGATCTGTAAAATCCTGAACTACTTGACTGCCCGTACAAGTTTAGGCACCCAAGAGTTTAGGTAGAACAAAACAAATAAACTCCGGGTCAGTCATGGGACTGGTATGAGTAAACAGTTTAAAACAGTTTCAGAAAACTAATTGATATCTCATAAGACCACGCCGTATAACACGGAACGGGTTTTTCCCTTATGAGAATCCAAACACTTGATTTAACTTTATATCAAAACTCTTTTGATATTATAATAATGTCTAAATCAAGTAAATAACAATCTAGTGGAACGTTTGCATCTCACGTTCCACATATATATACAATCATAAACCGCAAGCACGTATTGGGTATTTGATTTCTAACTATGACAAGGTATGGAACCACCTTCCGCTGGTATATCTCTAGAGGAGAATACACCGAGTTCAACAAGAACATCTTGCAACTCAGCCACACATGACCGACCACTCATTTCGCTTGAGTGTATCGAATGTATATCACCAACGGTTGGGATCAGCAACCGTTTCCCGAATAGGACAGCATCGACAATAGATTTTTAGAAGTAAATGAAACTCTAGATCCGGTGATTATACACCCTAATAGGTGCGACCTACATAGACATGCTGCTTGCCCGATTTCTGTCATTTACCGGTTGATGAGGCTAGAAGCTACGCTTTATCATCACACCAGATTCACTTCGAATGTCACATCGTCAAATCCATCAAATCACCGATTGACGTCCTCAACAGTACATTACGTGTTAGCTAAAAGAAGTTTCCCTCTCCGCTTCCACTCTTGGTACGGTTGAAGAAATCAATGTACGTGACCATTCTGGAAATACTCTGTCAGACATTCATCCATACGAGTCACCCAGGAACAGGATGAACTGAAGGCACTATTTCTATTAATAGAAAAAGTCCTTGCACTTTACTCCGTCTTCGATTATCTTTATATAAATCTGATTCGCACGCTACTGTCAATATGGAGTGGTTCTTCGGATAATAATCCAACCGGTCTCTCCATAATGACAACGATGGTCAAAACTTCGATAGTCTGTGATTTAACTATCGAATAAAAACAAGTGTTTCGATAGTCGATGATTTAACTATCGAATAAAACAAGTGTTCATCCAAACATCCAACAATCACTGAGCCTTTAATTAATATTCCATTAATTAAATCACTTCTCTATTTCTTTACTAATATTTGTTAACCAAATATTTTCAATAACCATATTGGCCTTTTACGTTAATTGGAAAACATTTCCGAATATCGCCTTCCTTTATTTTCTATACTAGGAAATATTCATTATTCTATTTCCAAGCTAACATTTATTTGGGTTAAAACGGATGTTGTGTAAAACATCGTTACGACAACCCAAACACTATATTCAACTAACTCTTATTCAACATTGATCTTCGAGCCTGGAATCTTACTATTTATTTGTTAATATTGAAATCAATCAAGTTAGGGTATAACTACCTCTCAGACCTTGACTGAATAACATTTATAACGTCAAACCTGATATGAGTACTTACTCGAATAATCAATATCATACAACTACTGATTCACTTTTAAACACATATACACCTTCTCTTTTATCCTTACGAGGTTTTATTCTTATACTTCCTTTTTTATTATACTATTCTATTTCTAAGTTCGTTTTCTTATCGACTTCTATATATTTTTATATGTTAATTTCTAACTATCAAATTATCTTAAAAATATTCTATCACCTTAAATTCCCGGAAAAATTCGCCATAACCTCCTTTGTACCGGGAGCATCGGGAAATTTCAAATAGCTTTCCCGGTCCTTCTCATCTCAAAAAGAAAAAGAAAAAGCCAAGCGGCTAGCCGATACGGTGCATAAAATCTCATATGGAAATTAAATACGTACCTTTTTTCGGGCATTCTATTTATTTCACTTCTATACTTTATTCCATACCTGTCTCCTGTATATTTATGCCTGTCCAATCTATTTTAACTATACCAATCGTTTTAACTCAATTTGTTAATTAAATCTGTTGCTTAACTTTTCAGTCTATTTCACCTTCATATTTGAACATGACATGTTCAAATATATTTTAACTGCATATTAACAAATTCTAATTATACTCATACTCTCGTTTCCTTATCGACTTCTTATTCAAATTCCAATTCAATTCTATTTGAATTCTCTTTATTTAAACTTCATTTGAATTCTATTTTCAAATTCTATAGTTTAAAGTCCATTTGAATTCTATATTCAAATTCTATAGTTAAAGTCCATCTGAATTCTATATTCAAATCTATTCAAATTCTATTTGAATTCTCTGCATTATTTATAAACAACGTTTTGTAACTTTACTTAAAATCCCCCATTAAATATTTATAAACAACGTTTATAAATTTAATTCAAATCCCACTTTTTCATTTATAAACAGAGTTTATAAATTCAATTCAAATCCCATATTTTCCTTTATAAACATAGTTTATAAATTCGATTCAAAACCCACCTTTACATTTATAAACATAGTTTATAAATTCAATACTCGTTCATATATATTCAAAACAAGTTAATATTTTCTATAGTTCATTTAAAATTCAAATTCTATTTATAAAAATAGAATTTCCTTTTTAAATCTCAAATACCCTTTTCGATATTTTTATAAATCAATATTCGAGCCCCAGGGATATTTTAAACAATCAAATCAACCAATTTTCAATCATTTGATTTTTAACACATCATATATGAATATATATGAAATCAAACAAACAACAACAGATAATATATTTTTGAGGAATCCAGTTGGATTCCTCCAACCTGTTTTCCTGCATCCACAGATGTTAGTCAACATAGTAATACCCATCCTGCTTCGAGGAAGGATATCGCGGTATAGAAGGTCATCCACTAATCATAGCGTGGGGCGTATAGGGTAATCATCCGCTATGAAACTGCGGGCATCCGCTAATGAGACTGCGGGAATCCAACCAATCATCAACCCAATATATATATAATAGTCAACCAATCCTAGATAACTAATATATTTTTAACAGCAAATAAATAAATATTTAAAACATCCAACAATCAATGAAAAAATTATTCTTAACTGATAAAAATAATTTTAAATAAAACAGAGTGAGATTTACTCACCGTTATTTGTTTGCCAAATATCTGATTAGCTGATGAACTGTGGCAGCTACGAATAACTCGAATTTATTTGTTTAGCACCTACAATTAATTAATTATTTTATTAATCGATTACGGTATTATCAAATTTAACTAAAATAAATAATTAAGTTATTCTTCCTATTTAAATTTTGAATTTTAAATAAATGAATAAATACCTTAATTCCATTTCCGAACAACTCCAACTAAAATCAATCCCAAAACTGCTCTTATCCTAGTTCGGCAATTCATCGAACATCTCGCAGTCAACTGCCAATCCATTTCCTTTCTTCCTACGTTGCTCCTCCATTTGCCACTGTCGGACTTCCCCTTCCACCTTGACATACTCGCTCTTCTCCTGCCACCACAGCTTCGAACGCGACTTCAGCCTCAACCTTATCGACATCGATCTTCTCCAACATGTCACTCGTGCATCACTCCTTCATGGTCAGCATCGACCTCGACATCTTCTGAAAAAGCGATGACCTCATCTCCAGATTCCCTTTTCATCCTGCTGAAAACGCGAGACTGTTGAACTCAAGGATCTCGCGGTTTCCCATCAAGACACCCTCTTCGATTTCAATTTCCTCCCTACTGTACTTCGAGCGTTCAGACATGTTCGAGCTTCAGGTTCTTCACCGCGATGTAGTGGATCAATTCGATTTTATCTGATTTTGTTTGAGTACTGATTCGAAAGGAAAAAGAAAAAATGAAGGCTTAGTTCTCAGATGTGTTGTTTTTTAAAAAAAAAAGAATGGCCATTTATTTAGTTTGGAGGCTTCGATTTTTCTGAGGAGCAAATGAATGGCAAAGGAATGAGATTGTGGATTTAAAAGGGAAGGGTGCGATTTTACATTTGAACAGCAAGGCCTGAAACTTGTGGAGATGAAGTGGAGGACGTGCTCTAATTCCCTCCTTATGATTTTATAAATTTATTTTAAATTAAATTTAAACCAGTGCCCTTTAAATCAAAATATACCCTGATTCTGAGCTCCTTTCTGAACCCAACAACTGACAGTTCTAGGGATAAATCACTATTCTGAACACGCTGGGACGGGCTACGAAGTCAAATTTTATCATCTGAATAAGATATTAATTTAAATTGATATAAATTAAATTCAACACAATTTATTCTGCGAGAATAAATTAATATTATTATTCGAATTAAAACAAAAGTCTGAACTGTATTTAATTCAGTTGTAAATCTCGAACTGAATTATTTTTCGTATTACGATGGTTTAATATATTCGATATAAAAATCGAAATTGATTATTAAATTAATAACTTAATATAAATTCCACTTATATTATCCACCCAATATATAAATTAAATATTAAATATTCAAAAATTAACCCATAAGGATCCGGGTCATTACATATTGAGACAAGAATCCAAAATTAAATGGTTTACAGAATGAGACTAGTGTACTAGTTTTTTCTACTACAAAATGGCAAGTAATAAGAGGGCGAACATTATAAAGGGAATACTTAATGAAAATGTGGGTTCCTGTTATAAACCCTTTATGTTTACGAGACATGTTTGTGTCTTATTTTACGGGTCTTTATAATTCAAGTGAGAGATGCTCTTCTTTTGAGAATATTATTTGTAAAAGAATTTTATCAAGCTCTGCTAGATGTTCCTCACAATTGGAGATCACTGAAGTAGAGACTGCTACTTTTCAAATCGAGGAGGACAATAGCCCTGGTCCAGATGGAATGGAGGCAAAAAATAAAGCTACATTGGAATTTAATCAAACTGGATTTAATTTCGGTCACAAAGGGTGTTTTTGTGAGTGGAAAAATAATAAAAGAGATTAATCATACCTTTATCGGTATGGTTCCAAAAAAGAGAATGCTTCATCTATCTCAAATTATCGACCTATTTCATGTTGCAATGTAATTTATAAAATTATTGCTTAGGTCGTTTGCAGTCTTATGAATATGCATATCTCTCCAAATCAGATAGCGTTCATTACAGAAAGAAATATTTCAAAAAACTCACTTTTAGCCTATGAGATGTTATGTACTTTTAACAGGAAAGAGTCCCGAAATATGTGCCTAAAGGTGGACTTGTACAAGGCATATAATAAAATTAATAGAGAATTTATTTGTCATATGCTCTTGCATATAGGATTCCTAATGCCCCTTGTTAATTTGATTTATAGTTGTATTGCTTCTCCTACTTTTTCACTAATCATTGAAGGTTTACCACATGGTTTTTTTAGTCGTAATTATGGCTTGAGACAAGGTGATCTGTTGTCCCCTTATCTTTTTGCTATTGCTACAAAAATTTTATTGTTATCATTGGAAATTGAGAAAATTTAAGGGAACTTCCCCTATTTTACAAGTGTGATCCTATTCTGACCCATCTGCTATATGTGGATGGCCTTCTCATTTTTGGAAAAGCTTGTTAAAGAAATGTTGAATCAATTGATGGAATTCTAAATAGACTCAAAAATTGGGCAGGTTTGGCTTTTGATGACCAGAAGTCAAAGTTGATTTTTAGCAAGGGTACCACCAGGATGCAGGAGATAATTTCAGTTGTTAGCTGTTCAACAGGGAGTCTTACCTACTTTGCATCTAGGTATTCCTCTAACTAGCTCTACTTTAAAGGTTGCAGATTATGATAAATTAGTTGGTAGAGTGAAGAAGAAACTTTGCTCATGGTCAAATAGGTTGTTAAATTTGACTGCCTGTTTAGACATAACAATGAAGACTGTCATTTATCTTATGGAGGAGTTTTGGGTGCGAGCATGTCAAATGCCACAAGCAGTTATTCATAAGATAGATAAATTATGTGCTCATTTCATATAGGCACATTTGGCATGGATATACGTCCCATGAGGAAGAAGGTTACTTGTGATTATTTTGAAAAACAATGAAGTTGCGATTCGAAAGTATTTAATCTTGTTGATTTTTCTCTTTGCACTTAAAATGTATAGAACGACAAACAAAACCGTAGTGTACACATCAATGCAAAAAAGATCCGGATATCAACTAAATAATTAATTACGGTCCACTTGCGTTTTTCATCTGTAACTTGAATTCAGTTTCCAAAAAGAAATAGCAACTAAATTTTCACATGTGTCTTATGATATCACACAGAGAAATGTGTTTTCTCTCCTTTTGTTGTTATTTATTTCGGTCTTCTTTGCTATTAAAAAAGAGAATAGATATAAAGTATCCACAACTTAGAAATATAGTAAAAATAATATTTTATGGGTAGATGATTTAAATCTTAGTAAGCATGGTTATAATTAAATATTAGATAGCATGTCTATTGAGATCAAGTCCAAATGAACACCATCTACCAAGCACAACCATTAAGCAAGATGTTCTATAGTGAACTCAAAATTATACTCAAAATAAATACTATAAGACAACATAATTTTTTGAGTAAAAATATGTAATAAAATATAGAAATGATAATAAAGATTGATAACCAATTTGTATGCTATGAAGATGTTCAGTGAGAAAACAAAATTAAACAATATATTGTAATGTAGTTGTGATCCAAACAATGGGATAATAAGATGCCTGTTAAAATGAAGCTTAGAAGTTTATACTAAGAAAAAAAACATGAAGCAATGATGTTAAAAAAATAATACTGGGTAGCAACTGACACAGTTGATACAGGAACACCGATGAATATGAATTAGTAGAATGTATGATATTTACAAGGTCCAATGGATATTTCTAGAATGCTTTAGTTTTAGGATTTTTTTTTTTTGATTTGGGCCACTTTCAAAAACTTATAACATAAATAGACTAGTTTCAAAACTAATTACATAAGTAGACCACTTTTGTATGGAAACGCGTTATTTCAGATAATGCTAGTGCATTTTTTATTTTTTATTTTTGAAAGCGTTATCCCAAATAACGCTACTAGGACAATAAACCGTCTGTCATTTTCTTCTTCTTCTTCTATTCCTCCTTCCGAAATTATTTCACAAGTCCACTGTTGAAAAAAAACTTTCCCTTTTTTAAAAAATTCGAACAATATTAGAACCAAGATTGTGTTAGAAGATCTACTCATCACTAAAGAAGTTATAAATATCGTTTTTGTTTAAGGTATGGCTATTTACATATGAAATATATAATATGTGGTTTTAGGTTTGTTGTGAAATTAAGTTCGTTATATGTAGTTAAATTTTTGTTGTTTTGTATGTAGAATGACTCCTAAATGTATTCCTACCATTTGTTATTTTGATGGGGAGTTGGCGGTAGACGATGACAACTTTGGCAAATACGTTGGAGGGTTGTATAAACTGGCTAAAGTAGTTCGAGGATGTAACTTGGAACGGTTGAAAGATTCGGTATATAAAGAGACTAAGATTAAATCTGATGAATTTGACATTGATTTGGTTTGTAACTGGCATACGAATTCTGGATCGAAAGCCATTAAAATAGCCGATGATGATGATGTGGATATAATGCTTTCAGTGGCAACAAAATCCATTGAGCTTTATGTTATAAAGAGTGAACGAGTTCTAGTCGAAGACAATACATCTCCAGTAGAAGATAACGTTGAATGTCAAAATATTGATGATAAAATTGGTCATCGAAATGATTTGTCGAGCTTTAATCCATCTACCTTTAATACTACATCCTTTGGTTTTCCACTGTGTTCAAGCTATCAACAAGATTTTGGATATAATGAACCCAATTTGAAGGAAGTTTCCCACATATGATGGAAAGGTTGACTGCATTTTGGTTATTTCTTAATTGTATAAGCATATCTTATTTTTGTAATTCGTAATTACTCCGTTTTCTATGCAGTATTGTTACTCAACAATCGAATCCATTTTGCTCCACTGGACCGTCAAATTATTAAATGTCCCCTTTCATGCATCTTATGCAATCCGAGTTACAACATTTAAGTCAGAGGTATGTGAAATATTTATAGTTAACTTGTCGATTTTGAATGTGAAGTGATACATTTAGTTCTCATGGTTATTTTATTTGTATCCGCAGTGCTCAAATCCACGACATTGCTACACAATTAAATACCCTAGTAGTGAATGAGGTGAATGAGGTAGTATACAATGTTGAAAAGGCAACGGGTGGAATAGATTTAGGGGACTACGAGGATCCCCCTATTAATAGTATGGATGTAATGAACAGACCACAGAATGACGTTTCCTTGATAGAGAGCATGGGAGTAAATAATGAACAGTTAGACTATGATTTTGCTGATTTGGAAGGTGGATATGCTGAAGAAAGTGATGAGAATGAATTGGAATTCCCCTTGATGATGACTTATGTACGACCCAGGTAATGGCGAATTCAAATGTTGCAGATATGCAATTTAAAAATGGGATTTTTTCCCACATTAAGTATCCAAAACGATTTCAAAGGCAGTGCGGTTTTTGAAACTAAAGGAAAATTCAAACAACAATTATGTGAGTGGTCAATTCTTCATGTTGTCTCCTTCAAACCTATTAAGTCCAATAAAACCAAATATACTGCCGTTTGTAATGTCGATATCAATTGTATTCATGCGATCGTTTCAAAAAAAAAGCCAAGCAAAGTTGGTGGATTGTAAGAAAATATCCAAGCGAACACAAATGTGTGAATCCAACGGTTAACGCAAACCACAAGCAAGCATTGTCGTCCTTTCTAGTTTCGATAATCTTGCCGTTCGAAAATTTTGATTTGAATATAACCTTTGATACTATACAAGTTTCATTGGAGGAACAATTATTTGTGAAATTTTGTTATATGAAGGTGTGGAGAGTTTTGATTAGGGCCCTCGAAAAAGTATATGGAGCCTGCACCAAATCTCATAAGAGATAAACTCATGGACGCTAAATTTTGGAGTAAATAATGAATAATTGGACATGACTAATCAGTGACTGATTTGAGAAAAGGACATATGTTGTAAATTAGATCTAGATCTGTGCATACTTTGTGATTTGGAAGAAGAGGAATCATTGAATGATATCATGTGACTTGAAATAATGCATATAAAAATTAAGATCTGATTTTGAGAGGATATAATTTAAAGATCTAGATTTTTGGTTATATTTTATATAACGATTCATGACTTGAAAAAGGAATATGAAACTTAGGCATAAGGACCTATATTAAAATAGGATAACTATTAATGTGAATGCACCTAAATATGGATTTTTGGATATTGGCATTAAAGGCTATAATTTGGCATAATTCATATCATGATTTGGGGCTTTTAGAGAGTGTTCTGTACTGTGCAAAGTTTAACGAAAATTTGGGGGCATATATTGTATTATGAATTATGACCATGATTTGAGCATGTAAGTTTAGGCTTAATTTATGATTAGGAAAGATATGTAAATAGAATTTTTAAGAAATGTTAAATCTGCTAATCTGCTGAATTGCCTAATCTGCTAAATTGTTGAATTGCATGTTCTGCTAAACTGATAAATTTCCTAATCTGCTAGATCTATTATCTGCTAAATTTGTTGAATTGCTTAATCTGTTAAAAGCTGAATAATTGTAATTTGGAGGCTCGATTTAAAATTGAGCAAAACATGTTAATAGAACTTTGGATAATCTACCGTAACTTGTAAAGAAGTTAAATTTGCTAAATGAACATAATTAGTCTGATATTTTCTGTAATGGAATAAAGTGGCTATGACATAAGGTTAGACTCCGTTTACGGTAGAAGCCTGCCTGGAACCAACTGGCTTAACCAGCGACCGCAAACTGTCAGTCTAATGTGAGAGGTCGTAGGAATAACTAAAATATGCTTAGACGCGAGATTAGGTCTGGCTTGTGGCAGAAGTCTGCCCGGAACCGCTCGGCATATCCAGCTGCCACAAGCTACCGACCTAATGTGAGAGGTATGTGCATTAATATTTAATTAATACAAATCTGAGATAAATATGATGTCTAAAACGTGTTGGGTGGATAGGGTTAAACCAACTGGACTGATGAATTTAACAAACCCGTTTCGTGAATCTATAGGCCCAATACAAAGTTAGACAATCTGTAAGTCTGTTAAAACTGTACATCTGATCCGTTAGTCTGAAAACTTGTTAACTTGATTGTCTGATCTGTGAACTAGTAAATCTGAACTCTGAATGTCTGAAACTTGTAAACAAGTTAATCTGAAATTTGTTAGTATGGGGACACAAGGTTAGGAGGGGAAATACTTGTGTCATCTGTTGTTTGGGACCCATATTAGTCAGTAACCCTTTCTGGTATCAAAAACATTGACCCCACGCTATGTAGGGGTCCGGGTACGCTTACTGAATTAATTATATGCGGTTCATTCTGATAATGGCGAGGGGTGTTGATGGTGCGTTCCAACCGGGTCATGTGCGTGCATGGATCCGGTCTGCTTTGAGGATGTAAGACACCGTGACATCTTTAAATAGGTATGTGCCAATAGGTTGCCACTTTAAGGAGTGATACACCTTACTATGGGGCCGACACAGGGTATTTATGTATTAGGGAGCCGATCGCTTGGGGTAGGACTTAGGGTATACTTAGTTCTGTCTGTTTCTGTTGGTACCGTCTGTTTCTGTTGGGTGGTAACACCTGTATGTTTCTGAGTGGTACCCTCTGTTGGGGGTGGTAAAGGACCATTACTAGTGTACACATAATTCTAACATTCTATTTCCGTAGGGATTATTCTGTTTCCATCTTTGATTCCGTTTCCGATTCTGTTTCCGTACCTTTTGTCTGTTGGGGTGGTAAAGGCCCATTATTAGTATTCTGTTTCCGTACCTTCTGTCTGTTGGGGTGGTAAAGGCCCATTATTAGTATTTTGCTTCTATACCTTCCGTCTGTTGGGGTGGTGAAGGCCCATTACTAGCATTCTATTTCTGTATAGATTATTCTATTTCGATTCTGTTTCAGTTTAGACATTAAAGTGACACCTAACCCTATTATACTAGTATTAGTGCAGAGAAGTAAGATGTAAGTAAGGAACATAACTTGGTTTACGTCATTCTGTTTCTTCTGTTAACTTAAAGTATATTTGTTATGCCTGTTGATGTAATCTCTCATCCAGCTTTATTTACATGTCATGATAATATTATCTGTTTATATGCTGAAAGTCACTGGACTCGCCATACTTTATGTTTGACCTCGTTTGTTTTCGCCCCTTTTCTTTCCGTCCCCCCCACCCAAGGTGCACAGGGTGGAAACATAGGAGCCTGATTCTGGTTCTCTCTGCTTGAAGTGCTTGGAGTATTGCTTGGCTTTGACTCTATCTTTTCATGGCAGTTTATGTTGAGGATTATGGTTTTGAAACTTACATTCTGAAGGATTTTGTATAAGACTGATAATTGTGTACTTGAGTTTTGGTATTGTGATTTAGAAAGATGTAACCAAACTTACTTCTGCATCTGCTGTAATAAAGTTATAATTTTTCAAGTACTACTTATCTGTCTTGTAGTATTCTGTTCTGTCTACTAAAACGCTCCATCAAAGTTAAGGTATTCCTTTTTGAGTGACCTTAAGGAGGTGGGGTGTTACATGTCCAATACAGGAGAGAGGTCCTCGCATATCCGGTCGATCTCCAAGTACGTCTGGACGATCACCACTTATTACCTTGTCTTGGTGTACAACCTAATCAAGACATCAGTAATCATCCGAACGATGTGAAGATCTCTGATCTTCAACCACGGTCTTCATCCTCGATACTTCGTCGAATCAGTTATTCAGAATGGGATAAGCCCGATCTTTCTGAATAACCCGCATATATAATAAACAAGTGCTATAAAACACAACATACGCCTCATTCCAATCCAGAATATTCCTTTATTCAAATATTCTTATATTTTGGGAAAGGTTCCCATTAATTTTATCAAAGATAAATTGTTTAAATTTATTCTTTAATCTTCCTTTGGATATCAATCCAAATTATATTAAGGTTTATCCAAACTAGTCGGGATTAACGAACCTTACCGAAGTAATCATTTGTTTAATTTCCCAATCCCAACCTATTCATCCCATGAAGCAAAACTAGTAATGCTTCATATCTAACACCACGGTGTTATCGGTAAATTCAACTACCATTTCACGTTCAAATCTAATTAAAGATTTAACTATCGCTTAGAGCAAAACTGGTGATACTCCATTCTCGATCATTTCAATCTAATTAAAGATTCGTTAAAACTCCACTTGGTTTTAATCTTCTCAAAAATCAATATTAATGAGTATTTAACTTGGGAAATCATATCCTGTCTTTAATTGGGTTAAAGAACCAATGTCATTTAAAACACGGTTCGCTATAAACCCAAAATCACATTCCATTTCATCAGCCTTTAACCATAAATTAGCAAGTGAACAATTCCCTAAGTATTAACCCCGAATGCCGAAACCAGCATCAGAACAATACCCAGGAAACCATTCAACTTAACTAATCTCCAGTTAGTTTCTGATTTTCTTAACTCTGTTGGGTCTAAGAACAATATTATTAAAGATACCATTCACGACAACCCAAAATCACATTCCATTAAAAATGGAATCTTCATGGAAAACAAATCGATATATATAATCGATATAAACTTCCATATCCAACTAACGACAAGGCCTTTTAAATTCCATATATATTAATCGCCTTCCTCTACAGAAGCTTACTTCGAATATTACCAAATCGAATTCCATTCAATTCCAATTTAATATGTTATATTGGAAAACTTTACTTTGGAAAATCTCCTTTAAATCTTAACAAAAGATTTATAAATTCCAAATCACATTTCACTGTAAATCGGGTTAAAGAACGAATGTCGCTAAAAACACAGTTCAAGATAAACCCAATTCACATTCCATTTTATTCCAATTATTAAATTAGTTGGAAACTCTAACAATCTTAATTAAAAGATTAATTCTCTTCACATGGGGTTCAAGAACAGTGTTACTGAAGACACCGTTCACGACAAACCCAAAATCTCATTTGATATTAAATACAAGACTGAATAGAAAATATATCAGCTTATATTCAATATCAAATTCTGAACTAAACAAACATCATATTGGAATAACGATATATATACATCTTCCAAATTCCTCCACAATGCCTGTATAATCACGGAATACAATATGAAATATTCAGAGAATAATTTCGATTCAAATCCATTACAATTCATATATTGGAAATTCTGGTTATTTTTAATACCATTTCTAATCCAATTTATTATTTAAAAATAAATGGATTATAATTCTAATTTATAACTAGTTCATTTCGATAAAATTCTATTTTTATCCTTTCAAATATGGAATTTTTCTTCTCGATTCTTTCCAAATCATTTCTTATGATTTTTCACTAATTATTTATAATTTTAATAATTTTATCAAGGCCCGCACAGCGATTTCCATAAACGGCCATCGAACTGTACTTACAACGACCTTTTCCAAATTCGATTTGGACATAATTCCAAATCTAACCGTTAGGTTTCAAATCTATGATATTCGTTAGAAAGATCTTTTCGATACGAACCCAACGTTCCGGTTTTAGAAGAATTCGACGGTCGGATCTCCTGTAACGTCCATTCGAAGACAATGGTCGAAATTCGCGAACTGCCGCAGCGCGTTGCATTCTATTCAGGCCATTATACATGTATAATATATAATATATATATATTTCGTCGATTTCAATTCAAAACATATTTTATAAATCGTTTTAAATTCATTTTCCCAATGATTTCAATTTCATATTCAATTTCAAATCAAAATTGAATATTCCATAACATTGATATATAAATGATAGTATTTTCAAAACATTATATTTTGAAATCAAATCCTTTTCGATATTCATTATAGAATTGAATAAAATAGATATAAATATCGTTCATGTCAAAATGGCGTTAATCTAATCAACACGGCTTTATATATTTAAATATTTTAGTGTCCATCCCAAATCGGACATCAAAATCAAATTTTGATCTTTTACTGAATATTATTCTAAAATATTCGTTATTTTAAAATAATCGTTATTTTAAACGTTTATTCTTTCTGAACTGGAATCAGACACATTCAATTACCATATAATGTGATTATATGGATTTCATACAATACATATATATAACAACAACCAAACACAGTCAACCATCATCCAGAGTGCATTTTACACTGCATAAGCATCAAATACAAATATTTAACGCTTATAACAGTCTGTCAATCAATCGATCGACATATAGCTAATTATTGGGATTAGTGTATGTCATATATCATCCCAATACCCGTGTGGGGTTTCAATCAACAAATAATGACTTTTACTTGTGCAGTTGGGCGATGTGTATAATTTATCGTCCCAATCTATATCAGTCAAATCAACGTACATAAACAAATCGTCAGATTTGTAAATGAATATTTGTTTTATTCACATACATGTTAAAATTATATTTTTAACGATAAAATATTTATTCAATTCATTTACACAATAAAAATAATACTTTTATTGTTCTAACATATTTTAGAATATTTTGGCGACATAATGGCGCAATATCAAAATCGGGTAATGTCGAGCATTATGTGACGGCAAGGAATTTCGCTCGGTCCGAACCAGTCGCTAAACCGATCCAGGCCGTTCGAAACGCCCTATCGTTTGAGAACACGACAAAACAGAACGCATACAGAAGAACATTTCATTGTATATTACAACAATGCATCAGATTACAAGAATATACAGAGTATAAATGAATATTACACAGAAATATCAGAGATTTAAATTACATTTAAATACATAGCAGCGGAAAATAATACAATACACAACTAGAAGAGATATACGGATACAAATCTTTCCGGATATCATTCCAGCTGTAAACCAGGATCCTGTGAATATAAATCTGCAAAACCAAAACTACTAGCTGCCCGTGTCAAAATAGGGGCACCCAGAGTTTAGGTTAAAACAATAAACTCCAGGTCAGTCATGTGACTGGTGTGAGAACTAAAACAGTTATAAATCTTTATTTTAAATCATTAGGTAAATCAAGGGACCACGCCGTATAACACGGAACGGGTTTCCTCCCAAGAATACCAGTGCATAAAGCAAACAGCGCAATGCTAAATAAAGAAAAATGAAGCTGTTATAAGACCCAGGTCCTATCACACAATGCAACGCAAGCCGGGGGATAGGGTTTTCCCTTATAACAGCCAAAGAATGCTTGATACGTTTAAAACAAATCATTTGATACTATTATAAGTGCATAGTGTATAAAACACTTCAAATCATAAGTATCAATCATAGGCGGCATGGGTACCATATATCATGTCGCCATATATAGGTTTACAAATAAAACCGCAAATGTCACGTATTTGGAAATTGGATTCCCGTCTATGAACCGAGGCTAGGGGCAAGATCCTCAACCGATTCGAGACGCTCTAGTCCGTGTCTCAGGACCCAGACACAGGTGGGCCCTTGGATCCTCAGGGCCGGTCCACCGATGTGGATTAAAACGCCTGAACACTACGTTTCCCCACCCTATGGGGTGTAAGTCTGGTCCGTCAGCCGACCAGAATGCATCGGCCGAAACCGATATAACCGAGGCGCCTCGCAACAGCAACAACCACATAAGTCAAACTCGTCAGGGCGTGTAAAACCACTGACGCCACTTCTAACTAGAAAGAAACGCATGCCCTCCCTGACGTCCTCTCCCGTTTTTGATTCATACCGGGTGTGAAACTCGCGAATCAAACGTTACACAAAGCTACGCCACAAAGGCCGTGCTTTGATCATCAACCACAAGACTTTGCTTTTCAACAGAAGCCTTGATCATTTGCATCTTAGCATGCCACACAGGCAAGCCATCCTATGCAACCGATATCAGTCACACAGAATGAAATCCGATGTCAGACACACAGTCCATTTACAAGTCCGTTCTGGGTCTGAACGAAACCGGAGGCACCTAGTACCCCGCATATCCATCGATCTCCAAGTACGTCTGGACGATCACTAACTGTTTCCATCTTCTTGGGTGTACAGCCCAATCAAGATCATCAGTAATTACCCAAACGACGTGAAGACCTCCGGTCTTCGACCATCGTCTTCATCTTCGACATATCGTCGTATCAGTTATTCAGAATGGGATGAACCCGGTCTTTCCGAATAACTCGCGTATATTTTAAATAAGTGTTACACAAACACAACATACGCCTCATTCCAATTCATTAGTCACTAACCGTAAATTAATCAAGAGAATAATTCCCCAAATATTAACCCCGAAGGCCGAAACCAACATCAGATCAATATCCAGAAAACCATTCTGCTTGGCTAACCGACAGTTAGTTTCTAAATTTCACGTTCAAATCTAATTAAAGATTTAACTATCGCCTGGAGCAAAACTGGTGATACTCCATTCTCGATCTTTTCAATCTAATTAAAGATTCATTAAAACTCCACTTAGTTTTAATCATTATCTGGGTTAAAGAATCAGTGTCATTTAAAACACGGTTCACGATAAACCCAAAATCCCATTCCATTAATTATCGGGTTAAAGAACAAGTGTTATTTAAAACACTGTTCACGATAAACCCAAAAATCAATATCAATTCAATTCCAATTAAATATCATTTAATTGGTACACTTCATTAAATCTAAATAAAAAGATTTAATCTTTTCTCAGCTGGGTTCAAGAACGGTGTTAGTGAAGACACCATTCACGACAAACCCAAATCACATTCATTAATTATCGGGTTAAAGAACAAGTGTTATTTAAAACACTGTTCACGATAAACCCAAAAATCAATATCAATTCAATTCCAATTAAATATCATTTAATTGGTACTCTTCATTAAATCTAAATCAAAAGATTTAATCTTTTCTCAGCTGGGTTCAAGAACGGTGTTAGTGAAGACACCATTCACGACAAACCCAAATCACATTCGATATTCAATACAAGGCTCTGAATAGAAAATATATCGGCCTATATTCAATATCGAATTCTACGATTAACAAATGTCGTATTGGAAATAACGATATAAATATATATCTTTCAAATTTCCATAACAACACCTGTATAATCACGAATTCCAACATCGAAATATTCCGAAGACAATTTCGATTCAAATCCACTCCAATGCAATCATTGGAAATTTTGGTTATTTTCAAAACCCTTTTTGAATTCAATTTATTTATTTAAAAATAAATAGAATTATATTTCTAGTTCAAAACTAGTTCATTTCGATAAAAATCTATTTTTATCTTTTCAAATAGGGAGTTTTTCATCCCAAATCTTCACAAATCATTTCTTATGATTTTACACAAATTATTACTATTTTTAATAATTTTATCTAGGCCCGTACAGTCGATTTCCATCAATGGCCATCGAACTGCACTTACAGCGACCTTTTTCGAATTTGATTTGGACATAATTCCAAATCCAACCGTTAGATTTCAAATTTCTAATATTCGTTAGAAAGCTCTTTTCGATACGAACCCAACGGTTCCGGTTTTAGGAGAATCCGACGGTCGGATCTCCCGCAATGTCCGTTTGAAATAAATGGTCGAAATTCACGAACTGCCGCGGCGCGGCGCGTTCTATTCAGGCCATTATATTATATATATATAATATATATAATATATATTTCGTCGATTTCTATTTAAAACGAATTATATAAATAGTTTTAAAATCGTTTCAAAACCTATTTCAACTTCCATTTCAATTCAAAGCAAAATTGAATCCTTCCTTATAAATTCGTTTTAAAATTCATTTCTGTTCAATTCAAATTTCAATTCAATTCAAATTTCAATTCAATTTGAATTCATTTTCAATTCAATTCACTTTGAATTCGTTTTCAATTCAATTCACTTTGAATTCGTTTTCAATTCAATTCATTTCGAATTCGTTTTCAATTCAATTCATTTCGAAATCGTTTTCAATTCAATTCATTTCGAAATCGTTTTCAATTCAATTCATTTCGAATTCGTTTTCAATTCAATTCATTTCGAAATCGTTTTCAATTCAATTCATTTCGAAATCGTTTTCAATTCAATTCATTTCGAATTCGTTTTCAATTCAATTCATTTCGAAATCGTTTTCAATTCAATTCATTTCGAAATCGTTTTCAATTCAATTCATTTCGAAATCGTTTTCAATTCAATTCTAAATGAATAAAATCGATATAAATATAGTTTACGTCAAAATGGCGTCAAACTAATCAACACGGCTTCATAAATTTCTATTTTCAAATATTCTATTTCAAATATTTCTTATTATCAAAATATTCTTTATTTTCACGATTGGAATGAGGCCCAATCAATTACCATATAAAATTAATTATATGGATTTTCATACAACACATGTATATAACAGCATTGAAAATAATCAACCATCAACCAAAGTGCACTACACTGTATAAGCATCAAATATAGATATTCAACGCTTATAACAGCCTGTCAATCAATCGATCGACATATTTAATCAATCAGGATGAGTGAACTTCAAATTTCATCCTAACACCCGTGTGGGGTTTCAAACAATCAAACACATATTTTATTTGTGCAGTTAGGCGATGTGTAAAATTTATCGACCCAATCAACGTCATTCAAATAGGTGTACATAAACAAACCGTCTGGTTTGTAAATGAATATTTATTTATTCACATTCACGTTAAAAATTATATTTTTAACGATAACACATTTTATTTTAACATATGAATTTCTATTCAGTTCATTCTTTAAATAAAATGCTATTTTTATTTTTCTAACTTATTTTAGAAAATTTCGGCGGCATAACGGCACGATACTAGAAACGGGACAAGGCCTAGCCTTATCCCCGGTCTAGTGAAGGCCCACGCCATTCACACATCAATCAAATTCACTTTCGTTATGCAAACCACAAAATTTGGAGTAAGGGTCTAACCTAGCCTTACTCCTTCGCCTTATAACGGCGCACGTCTAATCCTAACCAATTTATCGCTTCGATTTTTCACACCACAAACCACATTCAAACCAATATCACAATCAATCACCAAACAGTCAAACAAACAAGTCCATGGTCTGTGGACGGGTGTCGGGTGCTACTAAGCACCGTCTGCATCCTAGTATATATATATATAACTAGAAAAATAAATTGAAAGGTGAGAAATTCTCACTGATTAGCTATCCTAGCTCCACGGCACTCCTTTGCAGAAGTCTTCGTCGTTTCGCCTTTTTGTCACCTTCGTTGCTGCTTTCACTACATACGTAAAAATCACATTTTTACTACGCTATTCAATATATAAAAATCGAATTTTTATTTCGAAGTTCTATATATAAAAATCATATTTTTATTCTAAGTTCAATATATAAAAATTCTATTTTTCTATCGAAGTTCAATATATAAAAATTCTATTTTTCTATCTTGTAAAAATTATATTTCTAATTCTCTACCTAAACAAAAATCATGTTTTTATATCATCTATATAGTAAAGACTATATTTTTAATATTTTAAAAATATAAAAATCATATTTTTAATCCTTTAAAAATATAAAAATCATATCTTTTCTAATTTACTTTTAAAAATTCTAATCTGATCATAAATAAAATTCTAATCCTATCATAAATAAAAATCTAAACTTGTTATTTATAAAAATTCAGATTTTTATTTAAAACTTCTTCTATATAAAGGAATATATATTTTTCCTCTAAATACATTTACTATATATAAATTGAAAAGTGAATAAATAGAAATAAAATAAAATAAAATAGTTAAACTAACAACAAAACTCACTGTTAAGAGTCTGGACCCGTTAACCCTAAACTGCACCGCCTCCTTTACCGATCAGCGAGCCACCAGAGGACCAGCGGGAGTCGAACGGCCCTGTTCTTCGACGGGGGAAGGTGTGCGCGACCTCAGGCGTTCGCCGATGATGGGGAGGGGACTCGCGACTGTTTTGAAGACGGGTTCGCACCCTGGGTTCGCACGAAAGGGAGATTGTCGGGGAGGGAGGAGGAGAAGCTGAGAGCAAAGGGGGGGGTAGTGACATGGACGGCGGCGGCTAGGGACGGGGTGGCGATGGGCGATGCGGGTGGCGGCTTCGATTTTGTTCGTTAGGGTTTTTTTTTTTTTATTTTCGATCTGAATCGAGTATTTACGGGGGGGGGGTATATGTATATAAAAAAACTTTATTTTTTTAATTTATTTATATATTTTTTTTATAAAAAGTTTACTTTTTATTTTGAACTCAAAATTGAGCCCACCGACTGTCGTCCATAGCGTTTCACCCCCATTCTGAACACAATGGGATATGTTTCGTATGTTGATTCGATCGTTTGAATCAGTTTCCGTCAAATTTACATTTAAATCACTATATTGAATTTTAAACGTACATTTCAAATTACCGGGGTCGCATACTAACTAGAAAAATTCCAGAAAAATATTTTCTAGCTTCGTATTGACGATACGGTCCTAACAAAACTAGTTTCGTCAAATTCTGAGACCGTATGAAAAATGGCCAATTTCCAGTCGATTAAAATCAACTGAAATGGTCAAAACACGTTTTCCTTTGCCACGCTCACATATTGATTCGAAAAATTATGAAATTTGGAATCTAGCAATAACTTTACATCCCGGACCCAACAAAACTGGTTTCGTCGAAATCCGAGGTCGTTTGCAAAATGTCCATTTTTAAGGGCCTGAATTCCATAGCGACTATTCAGAATTTTCAACTGGACATATCTTTTGATTCCCGATATGAAATCTTGATTTTTCTGATTCGTTGGAAAGATATTCACTATTAGATTCCATTATTTTTTGTTTTACTAAAATCCGGATTGTTTTGCACCCGGTACATTCAATTGAAGTTTGAAATCGAATTATCGAACTACCGCGCCATTTTCAATTCTATTTATAATTATATATAAATATTTATATATTCTAACGACGACGCGTATAATATATACGTTCGAATTCTATTCAAAATAAATTTTCCGTTGATATTATTTAAAATAATTCATTTTAAATAATCAAAATTCGCTAAAATTGCCAAAATAAAAATTTTAAACTGGCCCAGATTTTCCGGGTTGTTACAATCTCCCCCACTTAAAACTTTTCGTCCCCGAAAAGGAACAAAGTCGAAAGTGGTTTGATTAATCAGCCCTACGCTCGATCTGGCTTCCATTCTCCAACTCTTCAGTTTCTGAGAATTTTCAAAATTTCAAAAATTTGGCTAACACCCTAAATTTTTGAAAAATTTCGCCATAACCTCCCCTGCACCGGGAGCATCGGGGAATTTCAAATAGCTTCCCCGGTCCTTCAGATCTCAAAAAGAAAAAGAAAAAGCCAAGCGGCTAGCCAATAGGCTCATAAAATCATCATCACCCAAACAAAACAGGAAATTATGTAGTAAACATGTACCTATTTGTCGGGCAAACTAATTTTATTCTCTGCTCTAGCCTCCTTGCTATGACCTGTTCAATATAAGTACATGTATATGCAAACAAGTGGGGGAGGGTTCAATTAGGCATAATGGTTCAAAATTATCAAACAATTAAACAAACAACACAATCATCAATCAATTAGTTGATTAGCTTTTCAAATGCATAACTTTGATATATAGTCAAAAATCAGATTTTTGATGCCAAATCACAACAATGTATTCTAGCTATATTAGTTTTGGTTCTCACACCAGTCTAATGGAAATATATAGAAATTCACACCTTCGGAACTCGAATACCAATTCTGATGATGTCTAGACTATCATCAGAATCGTCTCCGGGCGACTAGAGTGTGACTCTATATCTATCCAGTATATTAAAACTTCGAATACACGCGGATCAGACGTATACGCAAAATCCATATATACTGGACTGTCCAACTCAATATAAATAGATAATCAAATACGAATAATTGATTTAAATTTTCAAAACAAAAATTTGTTTTCACTTTCAAAAATCTACTCTTCACACTCGTCCTAGGATACTACTGATCCCATCTCTAACGAGTCATTCTAATTGGATATTACTAACCCAATATCTGATGAATTCTTTCGTATGGTTCTAATGTGCCTTGTTCTCTGCTTTGTAAACCAAAGCTCTGATACCAAATGTGACGGCAAGGAATTTCGCTCGGTCCGAACCAGTCGCTAAACCGATCCAGGCCGTTCGAAACGCCCTATCGTTTGAGAACACGACAAAACAGAACGCATACAGAAGAACATTTCATTGTATATTACAACAATGCATCAGATTACAAGAATATACAGAGTATAAATGAATATTACACAGAAATATCAGAGATTTAAATTACATTTAAATACATAGCAGCGGAAAATAATACAATACACAACTAGAAGAGATATACGGATACAAATCTTTCCGGATATCATTCCAGCTGTAAACCAGGATCCTGTGAATATAAATCTGCAAAACCAAAACTACTAGCTGCCCGTGTCAAAATAGGGGCACCCAGAGTTTAGGTTAAAACAATAAACTCCAGGTCAGTCATGTGACTGGTGTGAGAACTAAAACAGTTATAAATCTTTATTTTAAATCATTAGGTAAATCAAGGGACCACGCCGTATAACACGGAACGGGTTTCCTCCCAAGAATACCAGTGCATAAAGCAAACAGCGCAATGCTAAATAAAGAAAAATGAAGCTGTTATAAGACCCAGGTCCTATCACACAATGCAACGCAAGCCGGGGGATAGGGTTTTCCCTTATAACAGCCAAAGAATGCTTGATACGTTTAAAACAAATCATTTGATACTATTATAAGTGCATAGTGTATAAAACACTTCAAATCATAAGTATCAATCATAGGCGGCATGGGTACCATATATCATGTCGCCATATATAGGTTTACAAATAAAACCGCAAATGTCACGTATTTGGAAATTGGATTCCCGTCTATGAACCGAGGCTAGGGGCAAGATCCTCAACCGATTCGAGACGCTCTAGTCCGTGTCTCAGGACCCAGACACATGTGGGCCCTTGGATCCTCAGGGCCGGTCCACCGATGTGGATTAAAACGCCTGAACACTACGTTTCCCCACCCTATGGGGTGTAAGTCTGGTCCGTCAGCCGACCAGAATGCATCGGCCGAAACCGATATAACCGAGGCGCCTCGCAACAGCAACAACCACATAAGTCAAACTCGTCAGGGCGTGTAAAACCACTGACGCCACTTCTAACTAGAAAGAAACGCATGCCCTCCCTGACGTCCTCTCCCGTTTTTGATTCATACCGGGTGTGAAACTCGCGAATCAAACGTTACACAAAGCTACGCCACAAAGGCCGTGCTTTGATCATCAACCACAAGACTTTGCTTTTCAACAGAAGCCTTGATCATTTGCATCTTAGCATGCCACACAGGCAAGCCATCCTATGCAACCGATATCAGTCACACAGAATGAAATCCGATGTCAGACACACAGTCCATTTACAAGTCCGTTCTGGGTCTGAACGAAACCGGAGGCACCTAGTACCCCGCATATCCATCGATCTCCAAGTACGTCTGGACGATCACTAACTGTTTCCATCTTCTTGGGTGTACAGCCCAATCAAGATCATCAGTAATTACCCAAACGACGTGAAGACCTCCGGTCTTCGACCATCGTCTTCATCTTCGACATATCGTCGTATCAGTTATTCAGAATGGGATGAACCCGGTCTTTCCGAATAACTCGCGTATATTTTAAATAAGTGTTACACAAACACAACATACGCCTCATTCCAATTCATTAGTCACTAACCGTAAATTAATCAAGAGAATAATTCCCCAAATATTAACCCCGAAGGCCGAAACCAACATCAGATCAATATCCAGAAAACCATTCTGCTTGGCTAACCGACAGTTAGTTTCTAAATTTCACGTTCAAATCTAATTAAAGATTTAACTATCGCCTGGAGCAAAACTGGTGATACTCCATTCTCGATCTTTTCAATCTAATTAAAGATTCATTAAAACTCCACTTAGTTTTAATCATTATCTGGGTTAAAGAATCAGTGTCATTTAAAACACGGTTCACGATAAACCCAAAATCCCATTCCATTAATTATCGGGTTAAAGAACAAGTGTTATTTAAAACACTGTTCACGATAAACCCAAAAATCAATATCAATTCAATTCCAATTAAATATCATTTAATTGGTACACTTCATTAAATCTAAATAAAAAGATTTAATCTTTTCTCAGCTGGGTTCAAGAACGGTGTTAGTGAAGACACCATTCACGACAAACCCAAATCACATTCATTAATTATCGGGTTAAAGAACAAGTGTTATTTAAAACACTGTTCACGATAAACCCAAAAATCAATATCAATTCAATTCCAATTAAATATCATTTAATTGGTACTCTTCATTAAATCTAAATCAAAAGATTTAATCTTTTCTCAGCTGGGTTCAAGAACGGTGTTAGTGAAGACACCATTCACGACAAACCCAAATCACATTCGATATTCAATACAAGGCTCTGAATAGAAAATATATCGGCCTATATTCAATATCGAATTCTACGATTAACAAATGTCGTATTGGAAATAACGATATAAATATATATCTTTCAAATTTCCATAACAACACCTGTATAATCACGAATTCCAACATCGAAATATTCCGAAGACAATTTCGATTCAAATCCACTCCAATGCAATCATTGGAAATTTTGGTTATTTTCAAAACCCTTTTTGAATTCAATTTATTTATTTAAAAATAAATAGAATTATATTTCTAGTTCAAAACTAGTTCATTTCGATAAAAATCTATTTTTATCTTTTCAAATAGGGAGTTTTTCATCCCAAATCTTCACAAATCATTTCTTATGATTTTACACAAATTATTACTATTTTTAATAATTTTATCTAGGCCCGTACAGTCGATTTCCATCAATGGCCATCGAACTGCACTTACAGCGACCTTTTTCGAATTTGATTTGGACATAATTCCAAATCCAACCGTTAGATTTCAAATTTCTAATATTCGTTAGAAAGCTCTTTTCGATACGAACCCAACGGTTCCGGTTTTAGGAGAATCCGACGGTCGGATCTCCCGCAATGTCCGTTTGAAATAAATGGTCGAAATTCACGAACTGCCGCGGCGCGGCGCGTTCTATTCAGGCCATTATATTATATATATATAATATATATAATATATATTTCGTCGATTTCTATTTAAAACGAATTATATAAATAGTTTTAAAATCGTTTCAAAACCTATTTCAACTTCCATTTCAATTCAAAGCAAAATTGAATCCTTCCTTATAAATTCGTTTTAAAATTCATTTCTGTTCAATTCAAATTTCAATTCAATTCAAATTTCAATTCAATTTGAATTCATTTTCAATTCAATTCACTTTGAATTCGTTTTCAATTCAATTCACTTTGAATTCGTTTTCAATTCAATTCATTTCGAATTCGTTTTCAATTCAATTCATTTCGAAATCGTTTTCAATTCAATTCATTTCGAAATCGTTTTCAATTCAATTCATTTCGAATTCGTTTTCAATTCAATTCATTTCGAAATCGTTTTCAATTCAATTCATTTCGAAATCGTTTTCAATTCAATTCATTTCGAATTCGTTTTCAATTCAATTCATTTCGAAATCGTTTTCAATTCAATTCATTTCGAAATCGTTTTCAATTCAATTCATTTCGAAATCGTTTTCAATTCAATTCTAAATGAATAAAATCGATATAAATATAGTTTACGTCAAAATGGCGTCAAACTAATCAACACGGCTTCATAAATTTCTATTTTCAAATATTCTATTTCAAATATTTCTTATTATCAAAATATTCTTTATTTTCACGATTGGAATGAGGCCCAATCAATTACCATATAAAATTAATTATATGGATTTTCATACAACACATGTATATAACAGCATTGAAAATAATCAACCATCAACCAAAGTGCACTACACTGTATAAGCATCAAATATAGATATTCAACGCTTATAACAGCCTGTCAATCAATCGATCGACATATTTAATCAATCAGGATGAGTGAACTTCAAATTTCATCCTAACACCCGTGTGGGGTTTCAAACAATCAAACACATATTTTATTTGTGCAGTTAGGCGATGTGTAAAATTTATCGACCCAATCAACGTCATTCAAATAGGTGTACATAAACAAACCGTCTGGTTTGTAAATGAATATTTATTTATTCACATTCACGTTAAAAATTATATTTTTAACGATAACACATTTTATTTTAACATATGAATTTCTATTCAGTTCATTCTTTAAATAAAATGCTATTTTTATTTTTCTAACTTATTTTAGAAAATTTCGGCGGCATAACGGCACGATACTAGAAACGGGACAAGGCCTAGCCTTATCCCCGGTCTAGTGAAGGCCCACGCCATTCACACATCAATCAAATTCACTTTCGTTATGCAAACCACAAAATTTGGAGTAAGGGTCTAACCTAGCCTTACTCCTTCGCCTTATAACGGCGCACGTCTAATCCTAACCAATTTATCGGTTCGATTTTTCACACCACAAACCACATTCAAACCAATATCACAATCAATCACCAAACAGTCAAACAAACAAGTCCATGGTCTGTGGACGGGTGTCGGGTGCTACTAAGCACCGTCTGCATCCTAGTATATATATATATAACTAGAAAAATAAATTGAAAGGTGAGAAATTCTCACTGATTAGCTATCCTAGCTCCACGGCACTCCTTTGCAGAAGTCTTCGTCGTTTCGCCTTTTTGTCACCTTCGTTGCTGCTTTCACTACATACGTAAAAATCACATTTTTACTACGCTATTCAATATATAAAAATCGAATTTTTATTTCGAAGTTCTATATATAAAAATCATATTTTTATTCTAAGTTCAATATATAAAAATTCTATTTTTCTATCGAAGTTCAATATATAAAAATTCTATTTTTCTATCTTGTAAAAATTATATTTCTAATTCTCTACCTAAACAAAAATCATGTTTTTATATCATCTATATAGTAAAGACTATATTTTTAATATTTTAAAAATATAAAAATCATATTTTTAATCCTTTAAAAATATAAAAATCATATCTTTTCTAATTTACTTTTAAAAATTCTAATCTGATCATAAATAAAATTCTAATCCTATCATAAATAAAAATCTAAACTTGTTATTTATAAAAATTCAGATTTTTATTTAAAACTTCTTCTATATAAAGGAATATATATTTTTCCTCTAAATACATTTACTATATATAAATTGAAAAGTGAATAAATAGAAATAAAATAAAATAAAATAGTTAAACTAACAACAAAACTCACTGTTAAGAGTCTGGACCCGTTAACCCTAAACTGCACCGCCTCCTTTACCGATCAGCGAGCCACCAGAGGACCAGCGGGAGTCGAACGGCCCTGTTCTTCGACGGGGGAAGGTGTGCGCGACCTCAGGCGTTCGCCGATGATGGGGAGGGGACTCGCGACTGTTTTGAAGACGGGTTCGCACCCTGGGTTCGCACGAAAGGGAGATTGTCGGGGAGGGAGGAGGAGAAGCTGAGAGCAAAGGGGGGGGTAGTGACATGGACGGCGGCGGCTAGGGACGGGGTGGCGATGGGCGATGCGGGTGGCGGCTTCGATTTTGTTCGTTAGGGTTTTTTTTTTTTTTTTTTCGATCTGAATCGAGTATTTACGGGGGGGGGTATATGTATATAAAAAAACTTTATTTTTTTAATTTATTTATATATTTTTTTTATAAAAAGTTTACTTTTTATTTTGAACTCAAAATTGAGCCCACCGACTGTCGTCCATAGCGTTTCACCCCCATTCTGAACACAATGGGATATGTTTCGTATGTTGATTCGATCGTTTGAATCAGTTTCCGTCAAATTTACATTTAAATCACTATATTGAATTTTAAACGTACATTTCAAATTACCGGGGTCGCATACTAACTAGAAAAATTCCAGAAAAATATTTTCTAGCTTCGTATTGACGATACGGTCCTAACAAAACTAGTTTCGTCAAATTCTGAGACCGTATGAAAAATGGCCAATTTCCAGTCGATTAAAATCAACTGAAATGGTCAAAACACGTTTTCCTTTGCCACGCTCACATATTGATTCGAAAAATTATGAAATTTGGAATCTAGCAATAACTTTACATCCCGGACCCAACAAAACTGGTTTCGTCGAAATCCGAGGTCGTTTGCAAAATGTCCATTTTTAAGGGCCTGAATTCCATAGCGACTATTCAGAATTTTCAACTGGACATATCTTTTGATTCCCGATATGAAATCTTGATTTTTCTGATTCGTTGGAAAGATATTCACTATTAGATTCCATTATTTTTTGTTTTACTAAAATCCGGATTGTTTTGCACCCGGTACATTCAATTGAAGTTTGAAATCGAATTATCGAACTACCGCGCCATTTTCAATTCTATTTATAATTATATATAAATATTTATATATTCTAACGACGACGCGTATAATATATACGTTCGAATTCTATTCAAAATAAATTTTCCGTTGATATTATTTAAAATAATTCATTTTAAATAATCAAAATTCGCTAAAATTGCCAAAATAAAAATTTTAAACTGGCCCAGATTTTCCGGGTTGTTACACATTACCCCTCTCCTGATATTGGCTCGCGCCATACACACACAACAATTATAATTAATTCATTTCACCCAAACAACCAAATCCAACCAAACAATTTAATCAACTAAACCAAACAATCAAACAAGTCGTCTATGGTCTGTGGACGACGGAGAAAGTTCATATATGCAGTAATAAAATAAATAACTATATAAGAAAATTATAGTGAGGAGTTCTCACCTTTGGGATCCACTCCTCCATTTCTTTTTCTGAATTTTAGAACCGTCTGGATTTGCCCAACTTCCAACGCAGTCTTTTTCACGCTGTTCATATTAAAAATCACATTTTTAACATCACTATATATAATTAAAAATCACTTCTTTATCTTTTATACATATAAATAAAAAATTAAATCTTTATATGTAAAAATCACATTTTTATACCACTACTTTATAAATAAAAATCGTATTTTTATTTCAATACATATATAAAAATTATATTTTTTCAACGCTTCTTCTTATATAAAGATCTAATTTTTACAACGCTAGAAACCGAAACTTTATATAATTAAAAATCGAATCTTATATAATTAAAAATCAAATCTTTATATAATTGAAAATCATGATTTTATTTCAAATTCATATGTGTAAAAAGCACATCTTTTTCTAAATAAAAAATCACTACTTTTTCTAATTCAATTTTGCATATAAAAATCATACATTTTATAACAAAGTTTATATTTTTAATACAAAGATTATATTTTTATTTAACGCTATATATATACATATAAAAATCAAGTTTTTATATCGCATTTCACATAAATAAAAACCAAATCTTTTTACAGTTAAAAATCAAACCTTTCATGTTAAAAAAACAATCTTTTCATGTTTATAAAAATCATAACCGTTTATTTACATTATATATAAATAAAAAACCGATTTAAAAATATGTTTTAAACACATAAAAACTGATTGAAATAAGAATTACAACTTACATTTCTTTTTTAGAAGGGGTGGAGGCAGTGCTGGGTCTAGCGGCAATGCCGGGGGGTGGGGGGGTAAGGACCATTGGTGGTCGGTGCTGGTGGGGCCATGGAGGTTGGGCGGCGCAGATTTGGGCCTGTAGGGGTTCGATTTGGGGAGCTAGAAGGGGAGGAGGCCGGCGGGTCAGAGGGGGAGGCCAAGCGAAGTCCGGTGATGTGATGCCGTTGGAGGGGCCCGCGAGGAGGAGCGACGGCTGATCCATGGAGGGGGAGGGCGACGGGTTTCTTCAATCGGTTTTTTTAACGAAGTCAACGGGGAAGAGAAAGGTTGGGGGGTTTAGTGAAAGTTTTATATTATTTTTATTTTTTTATTTAATTTTAAATCCAAATGTTACTTTTTCGTTTGAACGTCGAATCGAATCCAACGACTGTCACCCCTAGCTAATCACCCCCATTCGGAACACAATGGGATATGATTCGTGAGCCAATTCGATCGTTTCATTCAGTTTTTATCGAAATTAAAAAATAAATTAATATAATGTTCAAATTTGATTTTAACGTACATTTTAATTTACCAAGGCCACATACTGACTTCAAAAATTCCAAAAAAATATATTTCTAGCTTCGTATTAATTATACGATTCTAACAAAACTAATTTTGTCAAATTTGAAGACCATTTGAAAAATGGTCATTTTCTGGTCGATCCAAATTGACTAAAACTATCAAAACACGTTTTAACTCGCCACGCTCACATATTGATTTCAAAAATTATGGAAATTTGAAATCTAGCAATAACTTGATATCTCGGATACAACAAAAGTGGTTTCGTCAAAAACGGAGGTCATTTGCAAAATGGCTATTTTAAAGGGCTATTTATATATTAAAATATATATAAATTCCACAGCGACTTTTCAGAATTTTCAACTGGACATAACTTTTTATTCCCGCTATGAAATCCGTATTTTTCATATTCATTGGAAAGATATTCTAAAATAGATTCTAGTATTTTTGGTTTCGCTAAAATCCGGTTTATTATGAATCTTGTACATTCATTTGAAATTTGAAATCAAATTTTCAAACTACCGCGCCATTTTCAATTCCTTTTGTAATTAAAATATAATTATTCGTTTTAACTTCATCAAAAATAAAATTTCCGTTGTTATTATTTAAAATAATTCATTTTAAATATTCAAAATTCCTTAAAATTTCTAAAATAAAAAAATTTAAATTGGTTTTGATTTTCCGGGTTATTACAATCTCCCTTAGTTAAAATATTTTCGTCCTCGAAAAGGAATGAGGGTGAAAGTTGTTTAACTAATCAACTCAGCTTTCAGTTTGGCTTTCATTCTTCAACTTTTCAGTTTCGAAGAATTTCTAATTTTTCAAAAATTTGGCTAAAACCCTGAATTTTCATAAAAATTCGCTATAACATCCTTTGTACGGGAGCACCGGGAAAATCCCCAAACCGCCACACAGGCCTCTCCATTCTAAAAGAAAAAGAAACAACCAAGCGGCTAGCCATTTGGCTCATAAAATCATCAAAAACCCCAAGAAATACAATAAACATGTACCTATTTATCGGACAAACAATTTTATTCCTCTGCTTAGCTTCTTTGCTATAACTGTTCAACATATATACATGTATATGCATGCAGTTTTTTTATCTATTCTCGATTCAGTTCAACATTTGATACAAATTGGCTTAATGGTTACAAATTCTAATTAAGCAAAACAATAAACAAACAACACAATCAGCAATCAATCAGTTGATTAACGTTTCAAATCCATAATTTGTTATATACTCAAAAATCATGTTTTTGATGCCAAGTCACAACAAATAAGCCCTATCTAGTTTTGGTTCTCACACCAGCCTGTGGAAATATATAGATATCCCACTTTCGAGATTCGAACAAGAATTCTGATGATGATGCATCATCATCAGGATTATCTCCGGGCGACTAGAGTGTGATTCCATATCTATCTAGTATATTCGAGGCTTCAAATACACGTGGATCAGACGTATATTAAAATCTCTATATACTTGATTGTCCAAATTCAATACAAATAAAATATTCAAATACGTATAAAATGGTTTAAATTTTCAAAACAATTTTTTTTTATTTTAAAACAACACTCTTCACACTCGTTATAGGATACTACTGATCCCATCTCTAACGAGTCATTCTTATTGGATATTACTAATCTAATCTCTGATGAATTTTTTCGTTTGGTTCTAACGTGTCTTGTCTCCGAGCTCTGTAAACCAAAGCTCTGATACCACCTGAAACGAATTGAACTTTCACGTTAAGGAAAGGCCGGATAGCTTTGAGGACAAGACAAATCAGAACTCAAACAGAAGAACATTTCATTGCTTATTACAACAATTTCATCAGAGTACAAGAATATACAGAGTATGAATAAATATTACACATTTACTAAATATCAAAGATTTACAAGTTACAATGCAACGGAAAATAATACAAAATACAACTGAAAAGAATATACGGATACAGAGCTTTTCGAATATCATTCCAGATGTAAACCAGGATCTTGTGAACATAAATCTGCAAAACCAAAACTACTGGTTGCCTGTGGAAAATAGGGGCACCTAGAGTTTAGGTTAAAACAATAAACTCCCGGTCATTCATATGACTGGTGTGAGACCTAAAACAGTTATTTAAAAATTTACTTTAAATCAGATATATCAATGGACCACGCCGTATAACACGGAACGGGTTTCTCCCCAAGAATACCAGTGCATACAACAAAACAACGCAACGATTTTTGGAAAAAATGAGGCTATTATAAGACCCAGGTCCCATCACATAATGCAACGCAAGCCGGAGGATAGGGTTTTCCCTTATAATATCCAAACATGCTTGGTACGTTAAAAAAATCACTTGATACCATTATAAGTGCTTAGTGTATAAAACAACTTCAAATATAAATGTATCAGTCCTAGGCGGCATGGGTACCATATATCATGTCGCTAATACTAGGCTCTACAATCAAAACCACAAATGTCACGTATTGGAAGTTGGATTTCCATTTGTGAACCAAGGCAAGGGATCGTCCTTACCGCTTTGAGACACTTCAGCCCGCCCCTCAGGATCAGAACGCATCAACCCTTCGATCATCAGGGCCGGTCCACTCGATGTGGATTAAAATGCCTGAACACTATGTTTCCCCGCTATATGAGGCGTAACTGGTCATATCCCGACCAAACTATTGGCCCCGGAATGACCGATATAATCGAGGCACCTCGCTATCCATCAACCACATAAGTAAAATGTCCAGGCGTGTAAAACCTAAGACACCACTCCTAGCTAGAAGGAAACACATGTCCTCTTTGAAGTCCTCTCCCGTTTCTGGTTCACACCGGGGTGTAAGGCTGGCGAATTAACGCTATACACAAACTTATGCCACAAAGGCCGTGTTTTATCATCAACCACAAGACTCTACTTTTCAATAGAAGCCTCGATCATTTGAATCTCAGCATGCCACACAGGAAATTCATGCTATACAACCGATGTATATCAATCACACAGAATGAAATCCAATGTCAGACACACATCCAATTACAAGTTCGTTCTAGGTATGAACGAAACCGAAGACACTTTATTCCTCGTTCCATATGTCCAATACAAGAGAGAGGTCCTCGCATATCCGGTCGATCTCCAAGTACGTCTGGACGATCACCACTTATTAACCTGTCTTAGGTGTACAGCCCTATCAAGACATCAGTAATCATCCAAACGATGTGAAGACCTCCGGTCTTCAACCACCGTCCTCATACTCGACACATTGTCGAATCAGTTATTCAGAATGGGATAAACCCGGTCTTTCTGAATAACTCGCGTATATAATAAACAAGTGCTATAAAACACAACATACGCCTTATTCCAATCCATAATATTCCTTTATTTAAATATTCTTATACTTTGGGAAAGGTTCCCATTAACTTTATCAAAGATAAATTCTTTAAATTTATTCTTTAATCTTCCTTTGGATATCAATCCAAATCATATTAAGGTTTATCCAAATTAGTCGGGATTAACGAACCTTACCGAAGTAATCATTTGTTTAATATCCCAGTCCCAACCTATTCATCCCATGAAGCAAAACTAGTAATGCTTCATATCTAACACCACATTGTTATTGGTAAATTCAATTACCATTTCACGTTCAAATCTCGTTAAAGATTTAACTATCGCCTGGAGCAAAACTGGTGATACTCCATCCTCGATCATTTCAATATAATTAAAGATTCATTAAAACTCCACTTGGTTTTAATCTTCCCAAAAATCAATATTAATGATTATTTAACTTGGGAAATCATATCCTGTCTTCAACTGGGTTAAAGATCCAATGTCATTTAAAACACGGTTCACTATAAACCCAAAATCACATTCCATTCCATCGGTCTTTAACCGTAAATTAGCAAGTGGACAATTCCCTAAGTATTAACCCCAAAGGCTGAAACCAACATCAGATCAATACCCAGGAAACCATTCAACTTAACTAATCTCTAGTTAGTTTCTGATTTTCTTAACTTCGTTGGGTCTAAGAACAGTATAATTAAAGATACCATTCATGACAACCAAAAGTCACATTCCATTAACAATGGAACCTTCATGGAAAACAAATTGATATATATATAATTGATATAAACTTCCATATCCAACCGATAATATAAATGGAATAACGACAAGGCCTTTTAAATTCCATATATATTAACCGCCTTCCTCTACAGAAGCTTACTTCGATTATTACCAAATCGAATTCCATTCAATTCCAATTTAATATGTTAAATTGGAAAATTTAACTTTGGAAAATCTCGTTTAAATCTTAACGAAAGATTTATAAATTCCAAATCACATTTCACTGTAAATCGAGTTACAGAACGAATGTCGCTAAAAACACAGTTCACGATAAACCCGATTCACATTATATTTAATTCCAATTATTAAATATAATTGGAAACTCAAACAATCTTAATTAAACGATTAATTCTCTTCACAAGGGGTTCAAGAATAGTGTTACTGAAGACACCGTTCACGACAAACCCAAAATCCCATTTGATATTAAATACAAGACTCTGAATAGAAAATATATCGGATTATATTCAATATCAAATTATGAACTCAACAAACATCGTATTGGAATAACGATATATATTTATCTTCCAAATTCCTCCACAGTGCCTGTATAATCACGTAATACAATATCGAAATATTCAGAGGATAATTTCGATTCAAATCCATTACAATTCTTATATTGGAAATTCTGGTTATTTTTAATACCATTTCTTTATTTCGATAAAATGCAATTTTTATCCTTTTAAATATGGAATTTTTCTTCTCAATTCTTTCCAAATCATTTCTTATGATTTTTCACTAATTATTTATATTTTTAATAATTTTATCAAGGCCTGCACAGTCGATTTCCATAAACGGCCATCGAACTGCACTTATAATGACCTTTTCCACATTTGATTTGGACATAATTCCAAATATAACTGTTAGATTTCAAATCTATGATATTCTTTAGAAAGGTCTTTTTGATTCGAACCCAACGGTTCTGGTTTTAGAAGAATCCGACGGTCGGATCTCCTGTAACGTCCATTCGAAGTCAATGGTCAAAATTTGCGAACTGCCGCAGCGTGGTGCATTCTATTCAGGCCATTATATATGTATAATATATATTATATATATATTGTCGATTTCAATTCAAAACATATTTTATAAATCGTTTTAAATTCATTTCCAAACAATTTCAACTTCATATTCAATTTCAAATCAAAATTGAATATTCCATATCATCGATATATAAATGATAGTATTGTCAAAACATTATATTTTGAAATCAAATTCTTTTCGACATTCCTTATAGAATTGAATAAAATAGATATAAATATCGTTCACGTCAAAATGGCGTTAAGCTAATCAACACGGCTTTATATATTTAAATATTTTATTGCCCATTCCAAATCGGACATCAAAATCAAATTTTGATCTTTTACTGCATATTATTCTAAAATACTGGTTATTTTAAAATAATCGTTATTTTAAAACAGTTATTCTTTCTGAACTGGAATCAGACATAGTCAATTACCATATAATGTGATTATATGGATTTCATTCAATACATGTATATAACAACAATCAAACACAGTCATCCATCATCCAGAGTGCATTTTACACTGCATAAGCATCGAATACAAATATTTAACGCTTATAACAGTCAGTCAATCAATCGATCGACATATAGCTCATTATTGGGATTAGCTGTAAAGACCCGCAAATTCCCACCCTTTGAATCGACCATAAACCACACAGGTCTGAACCAAATGGTGGAAACCTACGAATACTTTAACTTTGGGCATACAACACATTACAACAGATAACAGAAGACTTTTATAACCCTATAATAAATGTTACATCAGAGTACAGAATATATCAGAGTACATTTGTAATAAATACAGTGGAAGAATAAATTACAATAAATGAATACATTGCAGCGGAACTAATCTCAGTGGAAGGCTGTCAACATTCTGGCCACAGCTCCAGTCTTCAATCCAGGATCTTGTTTTATATATCTGCCAAATAAGCTACTCGACTGCCCGTGTGGAAAAAGGGCACCCGAGTTTGCAAAGTGAAACAAACTACATGTTAATCGTGGGACTGGTGTGAGAATTCTTAAACTAATCTTAATTAATAATAAGGCTAATCACAGGACCACGCCGCTAACGCGGAACGGGTTTACCCCATTGGATTGCCAGTGCATGACTAAAGTAAATCGTCAAAATAACGCAATGCTTTTTAGAAAAATGAAACCATTATAAGACCCAAGTCCCATCACACAATGCAACGCAAACCGGAGGATAGGGTTTTACCTTATAATGATCAAAAGATGCTTTATACGATAAAAACGGTATTATATAATAATAGTGTGCAACCAATTGAAACACATCAAAGTAAATGTATCAATCCTAGACGGCATGAGTGCCCCATCCCACTATGTCGCCATATATAGGTATACAATCAAAACCGCGTGATGTCGTATTGGAAATTTGGGTTTCCATCTGAGTCAAGGCTAGGGAGGAGATCCTTACCGATTCGAGACATTCTAGCAATGCCCCAGGATTGGTACTCTGTCCAACCCTTGGATCCTGCAGGGCCGGTCCACACTTACTTTTGTCGATTAGAAATGCCTGAACACACGTTCCTTGGTCCTTTTGGACCTATAATACGGCCAGTGGCGACCGCATAAACCGAGGCCTCGAAAAATCGAACAACCACAATGAATAAATGCCAGCGCTGGTAGGTCCCTGGCACCACTCTAGCTAGAAAGAAACGTGTGCACTCCCTGCGTTCCCTTCTCCCGTTTTAGACTCTACCGGGTTGTGAGGCTCGCGAAGTCATGATATACACAAAGCTATGCCTAAATAGACTGTGCTTTGATCATCAACCACAAGGCCTGCTTTCTCACAAAGCCTTGATCAATTGCATCTTAGCATGCAACATTGTCAGACCATACCATATCATTGATCATCTACCAATATATATATAACCTCTAAGCTCATACGTCTTAGAGAAGGGTGTTAAACACCAAACAGAAATATATAATTAGTAGCGTTCAACAAATATAGTAGAAAGGAATACAATGTCAGACACACAATCCATTTACAAGTCCGCGCTGGGTCTGAACGAAACAACGTGTCCGTTGATCTCCAAATACGTTTGGACGATCATGACTAAATACCTTGCCTTGGGAGGCCAGTCCCAATTCAAGATACCAGTCATCATCATCCCAACGATGTGAAAACCTTCGGTCTTCAACCACCGCCTTCATTTTCGACTCTTGATCGTCGTGATGATTATTCAGAATGGGTTAAACCCGGTCTTTCTGAATAACTCGCGTATTATGTGATTAAAAATCAAATATTGGAAAATCACACACATTACACCACATTCCGACTCAAATATTTTTTTTAATAAGATATTCATATTAAAAGATTCTCATTAATTTATCAAAGATAATTTAATAAATTAAATCTTAAATCTTCCTTAAAAGACTTATTAAAACTCCAGTTTTATTTGATACTAAAAATCATTATTACAGTATCATTTATTTTTAATGAATAAATCCTATCTTAAACAGGTTAAAGAACTAGTGTCCTTTAAACACAGTTCACGATAAATCCATAAATCAATTTCCAAAATATGGAATTCCACAGAAATCAAATCAATACATAATCGATATAAATTCCTGTATCGGACTAATAATATACATGGAATAACGGCAAAAACTCTTAAATTCCATATATAATATCGGTCTTCTTTTACAGAAGCCCATTTCGATTATTACCAATCGAATTTCCGCTTAATTCCAATTTAATATATTAAATTGGAAAATTAGATTTTTAGAAAATGCCTTTTTAAATTTATAAATTAGATTTATAAAGTCCAAATAGTAATTTCAATGTAAATTGGATTAAAGGACAAATGTTGTTTAAAAACACCGTCCACGATAAATCTACTCCACATCTCAATTTATTTCTTATCACAAAATATGATTGCAATTCTAGTAATCTTAATTAAAAGGTCTCTCTTTAAATATTAATTCATAATTTATTTGCATTAATGATTGTGAATGAAGATGTATCTTTTATTCTCATGTTTTATTTGCGTTGAGTAATGCAAATAAAAATGTAATATTAATTTTCTAGTTTTATTTACATTAAGAAATGTAAATAAAAGAACAACTTCTTATTTTATGTTTATTTACATCAAGTGAAGTAAATAAATAAATAAAAAAAATGTAACCTTTATTTTAAAGTTTTGTTCGCGTTTAAGACATGCAACAAAAATGAAACATTTGTTTTTAATAAATTTGTTTGCATCTAAATTTGCAAACAAAATGTAAATGTAATTTTTATTCTCTTGTTTGTTTGCAACTAAGGTTGCAAACAACAAATGAAATTTTATCTCTTTGTTTTATTTGCATGATGGAATGCAAATAATAATAAAAAAATTAAATTAGTTTGCATCTAAATTTGCAAACCAAAAATGCAAATTTTATTTTCTTGTTTGCTTGCAGCAAAAGTTGTAAAAAAAATGTAAATTTTTTCTTCTTTCATCTTTTATTTGCATGGAAGGATGCAAAAATGTATTTTTTTTATTTCCTACGCTTCGTTTGCATTGTAGAATGCAAACAAAAATATAATTTTTATTTTCATGTATTGTTTACATTGTGGAATGTAAACAAAAATGTATTTTTAATGGTTTGCTCACATTGTGAATGCGAACAAAAACGTAAATCTTACTTTTAATGTTTCGTTCGCATTGTGAATGCGAACAAAATACAAATCTTATTTTTTTAAAGGTTTTGTTCGCATTGTGAATGCAACAAAAATGTAAATCTTATTTTTTTTTATGTTTTGTTCGCATTGTGAATGTGAACAAAAAATGTTATTTTATATTTTTTTTTTAATGTTTTGTTTGCATTGTGAATGCAAACAAAAAGGCAAATTTTATTTATTTCATATTACATTCGCATTGAAGAACATAATAAAAAGTTAACTTATTTCCTATGTTAGATTTGCATTAGTGAATGCAAAATAAAGAACAATTTTGTTTTAATGCATAATTGCATTTGTGAGTGCAATTAAAAGAGCAAATTTATTTTCAGTGCATATTTGTATTTGGGAATACAAATGAAGAAAAAATGAACTTTTGTTTCAATGTTTTATTTGTATTTGAGGATACAAATAAAATGACATATTTCATTTTAATGCTTAATTTGTATATGTAAGTACAAATAAAAGGAACAAACTTTATTTCTATATTTACTTGTATTTGTGAATACAAATAAAAAGAACAAATTATTGTTCAATGTTTTGTTTGTATATGTGAATACAAATAAAAAGAACAAATTATATTTCAATGAACAAAATTTCAATAAAAATGCAATCTTATTTTATAAACTCTTCATTTCAACAAAAAGAAAATAAAGATATAATCTTTTTATTTTAATCTTTACGATGAAATCTAAATCACATTAAAAATGTAATTTTTAATGAAAAATCTTTCTATTGAAAACAATGAACACATAAAAATAGAATCTTTTACGTTGCTTCTTTTTGTTGACATCACTATTACATTGAAAATGAAGTTTTAATGTTACTTCTTTTATCGAAACCAATATTACATTAAAAATGAGATTTTCCAATGTTATAAATTTTATTGAAATCAAAGTGACAAATAAAATATGACTTTTTATTGAGATCACTATTTTTACATAAAAATGTAATCTTTTAATTTCATCTTTTTAATGAAACAATTTCCTATCAAAAATATATGTTGTTTTTATCATTCTTTTTTATGTAAGCAAATTCACATTTAAGATATTTTTTTTTGTTGACCCATATTCTGTTGTTATATAAACAAATAAAAATAAGATTTTTATTTGTCGTTCGAATTCTAATATTATATAAACAGATAAAAATAAGATTTTTATTTGTTGTTCGTTTTCTATTGTAAATACACAAATAAAAGTTAGTTTTATTTGCGTTCAATTTCTTTTGTAGAATTAACAATGAAAATAAGTTTTATTTGTCGGTCAATTTCTATTGTTCAATCAACAAATAAAAATGAGTATTTATTTGTCGTTCAAATTTCTATTGTAATGTCAACAAATAAAAAATGAGTTTTTATTTGTTGATCTAATTCTATCATTCATTTCAGAATAATGAAAATAATATTTTGATATCATAAATTAATTTATTTCCACTAGATCTGAATAAATATGATTTAAACTAAATAAAATATGTTTTAGATCTAATTTTAGATCCAATTTTCTAACTGCAAATAAATTCAACAAAATGTATAAAATTCCAATGCAGATTTATCATAACATGACATGAACCACAACACATACAACAAGCGAACAATCAACCATTCAAACATCACAGAACATTTCAGATCTGAATTTATGTGATGATACAGTTATTTTTAACGCAAGAAAATAATTAATAATTAATAAGATAATTAATTAGAATTCTCACATTGAATTTGGCCGATTTTCCAACTGTCTAAGTTTCAGCTTTGGTTGGTGCCATCGCGTAGATCTTAATTTTGTGATTCCAACGCAACTTACGGTTTGTAAAACGGACCTCGTATGAAAGAGCTATGAATTTTTAAAGATCGGATAAATTGAATAACTAAATAATAAAATAATTTAAAAAAATTCGGACCTTCTCCTTCTTCCCAACCCGACGTTCTTCTTCTTGGCCGAACTACCCATAGCCGCTCCTTCTTCCTTCTACACGCACCCCAATACAAGCCACCATCGTCCGATCAAATGTCACCACCACGACCGCCTTGCAAAGAGCCACCAACACCCCCAAACCCGTCAAACTCGGCCTCCAATCTCACCCCAAAAACACCAAAAAACGCAGCCTGTTCTCGGCCAGAATTCGCGAAAACCGTGCACCAAAACCCGATCTTGACCGTATGGATTGAAAGGTCTTTGAATTCTCTTCGATTTGATATATTATGCGTCGATTTTCGTTGAGCGGATCAAAAGTTATAAGCATTTGAAAATCGGACAATTTCAACCATAGAAAAATCTGGGTGGCGGCTGGCTAGGGTTTCAGCCCGAATTTTTATATAATATTTTAATATTAAATTTCGAAATTTGTGCTAAAAAGGTGGATTTTCGGACTTTCTCCGATTTGGGCCTGCTTACTGTCGTTCTTAAGGTTTTGAAGCCTTCTGAACGGAATGGGCTATGTCCCGGGCTCCAATTCTGATGCCTGTAATGTTTTATTTTCGGTTTTAATTTAAAAATACAATATTAAATAAATATTTTAATTTCTACCGTACATTTAAATATACCGGGGCCACATACGGACTCCGAAAATTCCAAAAAAAATATTTTTAGCTTTCTTATGACGATACGGTTCTAACGAGACTAATTTCGTTGAATTCTGAGACTTTTTGAAAAATGGCCTTTTTCAAGTCGTTTAATTTTTACTAAAATTGACAAAACTGAAATCTTTTTGCCACGGCCACAAATTAATTTCAAAAATTATGAAAAATTAAACTTAACAATATTTTGACATTCCGGATCCAAAAAAAGTGGTTTCGTCAAAAACGGAGGTCGTTTGAAAATTTCCTATTTTCAAGGGCTATATATTTAATATTAAAAATACATTTTTAAACATATGATTTCCGAAACTCAAAATATATAAGTGTTTACTGTTTTTCAATGCAGAAACATCATTTCGAACTCAATGGAAGTGGTTTCGAGTCCAAATTCCTTCGTATGTGAAAAGTAGCCTTTTGGGCCATATATATTAAATATAATTAAATTCTACAGCGACTTTTCTAAAAATTAAATTGGCCATAACTCTTGAATTTTAAAACGAAATTTCAATTTTTCAGATTCGTTGGAAAGATATGATTAAACAGATTTAAATATTTCATGTTTCGCTCAATTCTGATTTATTTTGAATCCTGTACATTCAGTCAAGGTTTAAAAATTAAAATTTCAAACTACCGCGCTATTTCAGGCTCGTTTTATAATTAAATTAAATTTATTCGTTTCAACTTCAATTAAAATAACTTTTTAGCCCTTAATATTTAAATTAAATTATTTTATATTCTCCAAATTCATTAAAATTTTCTAAAATAATTTTTTTTAAATTGGTTCAGAATTTGCGAGTTGTTACATTAGCGTATGCCATGTATCATCCCAATACCCGTTTGGGGTTTCAATCAACAAAAAATGACTTTTACTTGTGCAGTTGGGCTATGTGTAAAATTTATTGTCCCAATCTATATCAGTCAAATCAGCGTACATAAACAAATCATCTGATTTGTAAATGCATATTTGTTTTATTCACATACACGTTAAAAATTATATTTTTAACGATAAAATATTTATTCAATTCATTTACACAATAAAAATAATATTTTTATTGTTCTAACATATTTTAGAAAATTTTGGCGGCATAACGGCGCGATATCAAAATCGGGTAATGTCAAGCATTACCGCTCTCCTGATATTGGCTCGCGCCATACACACATAACAATTCTAATTAATTCATTTCACCCAAACAGCCAAATTCAACCAAACAATTTAATCAACTAAACCAAACAATCAAACAAGTCGTCCATGGTCTGTGGACGACGGGGAAAGTTCATATATGCAGTTATAAAATGAATAACTGTATAAGAAAAATATAGTGAGGAGTTCTCACCTGTGGGATCCACTCCTCCATTTCTATTTCTGAATTTTAGAACCGTTTGGATTTGCCCAACTTCCAATGTAGTCTTATTCACGCTGTTCATATTAAAGATAACATTTTTAACATCACTATATATAATTAAAAATCACTTTTTTATCTGTTATACATATAAAAAATGTTTATATGTAAAAATCACATTTTTATACCACTACTTTATAAATAAAAATTATATTTTTATTTTGATACATATATAAAAATTATATTTTTACAACGCTTCTTCTTATATAAAGATTTAATTTTTACAATGCTAAAAACCGAAACTTTATATAATTAAAAATCGAATCATTATATAATTAAAAATCAAATCTTTATATAATTAAAAATCATGATTTTATTTCAAATTCATATATGTAAAAATCACATCTTTTTCTAAATAAAAAATCACTACTTTTTCTAATTCAATTCTGCATATAAAAATCATATTTTTACAACAAAGATTATATTTTTAATACAAATATTATATTTTTATTTAACGCTATATATATACATATAAAAATCACGTTTTTATATCGCATTTCACATAAATAAAAATCAAATCTTTTTATAGTTAAAAATCAAATCTTTCATGTTAAAAAAACAATCTTTTCATGTTTATAAAAATCATAACCATTTATTTACATTATATATAAATAAAAAACTGATTTAATAATATGTTTTAAACACAAAAAAACTGATTAAAACAAGAATTACAACTTACATTTCTTTTTCAGAAGGGGTGGAGGTGGTGCTGGGTCTAACGGCGGCGCTAGGGGGGGGGGGGAGGGACCATTGGTGGTCGGCGCTGGTGGGGCCATGGAGGCTGGGCGGCGCGGATTTGGGCCTGTAGGGGTTCGATTTAGGGAGGGAGATGGGGAGGAGGCCGGCGGGTCAGAGGGGGAGGTCAGGCGAGGTCCGGTGGTGCGATGCCGTTGGTGGGGGCCCGCGAGGAGGAGTGACGGCTAATCCGGAGGGGGGGGAGGGCGATGGGTTTCGTCAATCATTTTTTTTGAATGAAGTCAACGGGGAAGAGAAAGGTTGGGGGTTTTTGTGAAAGTATTATATTATTTTTATTTATTTATTTAATTTTAAATCCAAAAGTTACTTTTTTGTTCAAACGCCGAATCAAACCCAACGACTGTCGCCCTTAGCTAATCACCCCCATTCCGAACACAATGGGATATGTTTCGTGAGCCAATTCGATTGTTTCTTTCAGTTTTTATTGAAATTAAAAGATAAATTAATATAACGTTCAAATTTGATTTTAACGTACATTTTAATTTACCGAGGCCACATACTGAATTCAAAAATTTCAGAAAAATTATTTCTAGCTTCGTATTGATGATACGGTTCTGACAAAACTAATTTCATCAAATTTGAAGACCGTTTGAAAAATGGCCATTTTCTAGTCGATCCAAATTGACTGAAACTGTCAAAACACATTTTAATTCGCCATGCTCATATATTGATTTCAAAAATTATGGAAATTTGAAATCTAGCAATAACTTGACATCCCGGATCCAACAAAAGTGGTTTCGTCGAAAACGGAGGTCGTTTGCAAAATGGCTATTTTAAGGGCTATTTATATGTTAATATATATATAAATTCCATAGAGACTTTTCATAATTTTCAACTAGACATTACTTTTTATTCCCGCTATGAAATCTGGATTTTTCATATTTGTTGGAAAGATATTCTCAAATAGATTCTAATATTTTTGATTTTACTAAAATCCGGTTTATTTTGAATCATGTACATTCATTTGAAATTTGAAATCAAATTTTCAAACTACCGCGCCATTTTCAATTCCTTTTATAATTTAAATATAATTATTCATTTTAACTTCGTCAAAAATAAATTTTCCGTCGTTATATTAAAATAATTCATTTTAAATATTCAAAATTTCTTAAAATTGCCAAAATAATTTTTTTTAAATTGGTTCTGATTTTCCGGGTTGCTACATTTACACAAGAGCGGGTCGGCCTATTCTGCAAAGCAACAGGTCGGTCCATTTCAATCAGAGTTTGTCGGTCTTGATCGTTTGAAGAACATGTCGGGTTAGTCAGAATAAATGGACCAGGTCGGTTAGTTGCAAAGCGCCGGGTCGGTCGCAAATATGGATTAGCCTCAACAATGCGGGTTGGTCTTGATCGCTTGAAGAACGGACCGGGTCGGTCAGTATCAACGGACCGGGTCGGTCATCCCCAGAGCACCGGGTCAGTTGGTTACCATAGAACTGATCAGCTGGCCACTTCAGAGATGGTCGGTCAGTCGCTATAGAACAATGGTTCGATCATGCAAATATTATATAAGTCAGTCCTTATACAAAGATTGTGGATCAACAACTTACTACAGTAAGCATTAAACCGAGGTCGGTTCCAAATCAAATTCAAATGGATCGACATTAAAGACAATATGGTGGTCATAAATTTATATGTAAAGATCAAACATGTTAAGTTTAGCTTGGGAAAATCTGGACGTGACAAAATACTTGCTAGTTTAAGTAACGTGCCACATGTCAACACAAGGAGAGACAAGTTTGAATGGCTTGGTTCCAAGCTGCTGGTTTGATTACATACGTACATGAATGGGTAAATATCCTAAAACATATGCAAAGACCATCCTAATATGGACACACAACAAAGTATGGGATCATTTCTATATTAATATACACACAACTGTTGTATGATAATATATGGAGCTGGGATGAATCATGTACACACCGTGATAAAGAACGGTTCTATTAAAACACGCAACAGCGGTATACACGGTGCAAAGCTACGCAGAAGGTGACTAAGCATGACATGGATTAACACGTTAAAAGGAACAACAGGCATTAGTTATGCAATATTATTACATGGGTGGAAACTCCATATATTAGGACAGATATCTTCATGTAAAAAGATCAGGACAGATATCTTCATGTAAAAAGACAACATGCGACATACAATCCAAAGCATGCATATGTGACCTTTTACACTTATGATGTAAAGCCATTTCATCTACACGTTTCTGCACTCAAAGACATGGAGAATGATATGATGGACACATTATTATATTCGGGTCGGAATAGAATTATGTGGCGAGAAATGGTCCAAGACTATGTGAATATAAGGCAGCTTGAATGGATAAGGCTATACACGTGAATTAGTGTTAAGGTTGAAACATACAGACCCGTAGTGAAGCAAACGTTTGGAGTCAGTCTTCTCCAATATGTTTGGATCAGCACTTTATTAATATATAAATGTGTCGGAGTCAAAAAGATAAGAACAGTTCGGTGTATATAAAGTGCAATACAACAAGGGTGGCGGCTACACTAAGGGACACGTGGATTGTTCTATAGAGATATGAACTGGATCGGTGCATTTAACAAGTACGGGTCAGTATTGAATAATGTAGAAAAGGCGGTGGCATAAGGTGTAATTAACTGGGTCATCCCATAAACTAAAGTGGATCGGCATTGTTCAACTATAATGGATCGGTGTTGTTTTATTTAAAATCGGATCGGTACTGATGAAGAATTGGATCGGTACATTAAAAAAGAAGTGGACCGGTGCATTGTGAGAAGTGGATCGGTACATTAATACAAAGTTGGGTCGGTATATTAATAAAAGCGGTGGTAGAACTGTATATACGGGACATGCCAGCTGTACACAACTTTAAAGTGAACCGGTGGCATTTCTTTAAATAATTTTAGGCCGACCCAAATTTATGGCCGATCCAAACTCTGCACCTCGTAATTACGAAACTGCCACTACCTTCAAACTTCGCTTATAAATAGCCCCTTTCTCCACAATCAAGGGACCGATTCGACTACCCCGAAGGGCTGCCAAAATCATTCTTGAACCATTCTAAAGCACTTCAAACTCCGTTAATGGCTTCTCCAGTTCAATGAAGCTTGATCCAACAATAAAGCGATCAAATCATCATCGTTCTTCATTAGAATCCGGTCTAACTCTAGTGATCTTCATTCGCCATTATTCTCCTCTCAAACCTAGATCAAGCGTAAAATCACTATGAAATCCACAAGGATCGTCCAATTGGTAAAGTGAGCAAGGATCTACGCATCCATTATCACAAACCAAAAGATCTCGTCCGTTCATACGTGATTTCAAGCAAATTAAAGTGCAAATAGGAGAGATCATTGTGAAATGAGAATAAATAGAAAAATGGAAAATATGGATAAATTCATGTGTTTTGTAATCGCCAAAGTGCTAATGAGAAAAGTGTTCAAAGTGGACGTAATTCTTTTTGAATCGAACCACTTTAAAAAACCCTTATCTTTTACTTACTTTTTCCTGTTTAATGTGCGATTGTGGCTCTTTCAATTTCTAACCATAATTGGTGAAGTGTGATCTAACACCCTTGGTGTTTGAGTCATTTTTGATTCAAACATATGCCAACCATGAGTTTAACATAACTCGAGTGGTCTTTTAAATGTTTATGTCTGGTATAATAAAGAGCCGAGGAACATTTGGGTTTACTTTTACAAACTCAAATTTAAACTAAAGCCAACAGAGTCTTATGAACTTTATACCATAGGTAGAACACAATTTTAAACTAAACTCCACAGGCGTGACTTGGTTAAACTTTATTGACATAAAGCTTTGTTTTCTTGTTTCCACAGTATCAATAGCGATACATTTATTGTACTGGCATGCAATAATAGAGATGGACGATTAAGCCAATTTTGGGTTATGCAATTATAATAAAGTAACAAAAGAAGTTAAGGAGATGATAAAGATAAATGAAACAGCTCAACATTGAGAATTTACATACAAACATTAAAAAATGCAAAGAAATATAAAGTAAGAAAATGTCTCATTTTTCGGTTGTTGTAGTGGCATATTTCTTTTGACACTTCTTATTGTAACGACTCGGAAAATCTAAACCAATTTAAAAATTTTAAATTGGCTATTTTAGTGGACTTTAAATATTTAAAATAAATATTTTAAATAATAACGATGAAAAGTAAGTTTGAATCGACATTTGAAAATGAATATAATTAATTCAAATTACAAACAAGGCCTGAAATGGCGCGGCAGTTTCAAAATTTGAGTTCAAACTTTGACTGGCTGTACCGGGTGCAGAACAAAACGGATTTGAGTGAAACCAAAAATATTTAAATCTGTTAGTGGATGTCTTTCTAACGAATCCGAAAAATCGAAGTTTCATAGCGGGAAGCAAAAGTTATGGCTAAATGAATTTTCAGAAAGGTCGCTATGGAATTTATATAGCCCGTGAAAATGGCCATTTTGCAAACGACCTCGGAATTCGACGAAACCACTTTTGTTGGATCCGGGATGTTAAACTATTACTAGGTTTCAAATTTCATAATTTTTGAAGTTAATATGTGAGCATGGAAAAGGAAAACGTGTTTTGGTCAATTATAGTTAAATTGGATCAACCAGAAATGGGCCATTTTTCAAACAGTCTCAGAATTCGACGAAACTAGTTTGGGACCGTATCGTCAAAACATAGCTAGATTTATTTTTCTGGAATTTTTTGAATCAGTTTATGGCCCTGGCAAATTGAAATGTATGTTCAAATCAAATATTGAATATTTCATATTTTAATTTGAAGGAAAACTGACTGAAACAATCGAATGGGCCTGCGAAACATATCCCATTGTATTCGGAATGGGCGTAAAACACTTGGGACGACAGTCGTTGGGTTTGGATTGGAGTTCGTAGGAGGCAAGGGGTATTTTTGGATTTTTAAAAATATATAAATAAAAAAAAACTGATTGGCCCATTCAGTTTTCTCTCTCCCCGTTCACTCCTTCTCCCTCGCGATAAACGGCGGTAGTAGCTTCTCGCTTCCCTCCTCCTTATCTCCTTCCACGCGCCACGATAGCCAACGCCCCAGTTGGGAGTTTTGAAGGCCTCTCCTTCCTCTTCAAATCCGACCTGACCGCACCCCCTATCGCTTCGCCCTCCTCGTGAATCGACGCCCCAAAGATCATCGCTTCAGACTGCCGCCGGAGCACGTACAGACCGTCGATCTGACCATCGTGGGTGGCGCCAGGAAGCCCTCTCGTAGCTCTAGGCCGTGGTACCCTCCGATCGTCTCCACGCTGCTTGGATTTCGCGAAAACTACAAACCTAGTTTTGAACAGGTTTGAAACTATATGGTCGATATGGAAAACGACGATGTATAAATTATATAGTCGATGCATGAGTTATATAAGCGTTGTACACCTCTTGTATAAGCGTTGTATAAGTTGTATGTTCGATATATAAGTTATATATGCGTTGTAAAAATTATATATGTGTTGAAATAGAAGTGAAATGCTTATATATATATATATATATATACACACGCCCCTCGTCCACAAAGCATGGACGATATTTATTGGTTGTGATTGGAGTGAAAATTGGTGGATTACGAATGGTTGATTAGAATTGTTTGTGGTTGAAATTGATTGATTGTGGTTGAAAAATACCCGTTTGTTGTTGAGAAATATTTGGTTGAAACCACATAGGATTAGTTTGTGGAAATGAAAAAAATATACATGCCGCCTGCGTGCGAACTAGATGCATGGTTCCCCATTGTCAAAAGCTGCGAGGCTTTAAGGTAGAGCGAGGAGCCATACTAGGGACGGTCCCGGTTTTAACTACCCTGCCGTTATGCTGCCGAAATTTTGAATAATATTCATGTGTTAGAATTATTTTCCTGTGTTGAAACTATATTCGTGTGTTGAATAGAAAACATTCATGTCTTGAATCGAAATTCATTCGTAGAATAGAAATTCATGTGTTGAATGGTATTCGTGTTTTAAATAAATTGTTTTAACAATAAAAATCACATTTTTACTCTATATATACAAACTATAGAAAACATTCATGTGTTGAATCAAAATTCATTCGTTGAATAGAAATTCATGTGTTGAATGGTATTCGTGTTTTAAATAAATTATTTTAACAATAAAATTCACATTTTTACTCTATATATACAAACTATAGAAAACCTTCATGTGTTGAATCGAAATTCATTCGTTGAATAGAAATTCATGTGTTGAATGGTATTCGTGTTTTAAATAAATTGTTTTAACAATAAAAATCACATTTTTACTCTATATATACAAACTATAGAAAACATTCATGTGTTGAATCGAAATTCATTCGTTGAATAGAAATTCATGTGTTGAATGGTATTCGTGTTTTAAATAAATTGTTTTAACAATAAAAATCACATTTTTACTCTATATAGACAACTATAGAAAACATTCATGCGATGAATCGAAATTCATTTGTTGAATAGAAATTCATGTGTTGAATGGTATTCGTGTTTAAAATAAACTGTTTTAATAATATAAAAATCACCTTTTATTGTATATATATGAATTTTTAATAAAATTCATGTGTTGAATAGAAATTCATTCATTGAATAGAAATTCATGTGTTGAATGGTATTCGGGTTCGAAAGAAATTGTTTTATAATAAAAATCATATTTTTATCACCTATATGAACTATATAAAATAATCGTGTTTCGAAATAAATTTTTTTACAATAAAAATCATATTTTTACTATATACATGAATTGTTAAAAATAGCGAAGTGTTGAAATAATAGTCGGTTGGATAAAAATATCATTTTTACCAAATGTATGAAAAGAATATAGTTTTGAAATCCAATCGATATATATATATATATATAAATAAAATCAAAATATGTCGAATCGCGAAGCTGCAGTTCGTGTTTTGAAACCGTGATTTCGAACGATTAGTGTGGGAGATTCGACCATCGGATTTTCCCGAAACTGAAACCGTTGGGTTCGCTTTGAAAATATCTTTCCAACGACACCAACTTTGTAAGGATCCAATGGTTGGATTGTCTAGAATGTTTAATTCAAATCTGAAGAAAAACAACGCCAAAATCGATTATATTTATATATATATATATATGTAAATTTAATTATATTTAATCGAATAACGACGCTGCAGTTCGTATTTTGAAATCGAAACTTCAAACGATTACACCGGGAGATCCGACCGTCGGATTTTCCCGAAATTGGAACCGTTGGATTCGTTGTGAAAAGATCTTTCTAATGATATAAATTTTGTGAAGATCCAACGGTTTGATTTTCAGATATGTGTAAATTAAATCTGAAGAAAAACAGCGCCACAACCGCGTTATGGCCCGAAGCGTCGTTTGAATAAATTGGCTATTTTAAAATAAATAAAAATAGCGATAAATCGTTATAAAATATTATAAACGATATGGATGTGAAATTTAGAAATTAACTGAAGGTTAGCTAAGTCGAATGGTTTCCTGGATTTTGATCTGATGTTGGTTTCGGCCTTCGGGGTTAATATTTGGGAAATCGTTCTCTTACTGATTGACGGTTAGTGACTAATGAATTGAAATGATGCGTATGTAGTGTTTGTGTAGCACTTGTTTAATATATATGCGAGTTTCTCAGAAAGACTGGGTTTATCCCATTCTGAATAACTGAATCGACGATTAGAAATCGAAGATGAAGACGATGGTTGAAGACCGGAAATCTTCACCTCGTTTGGATGGTAACTGATGTCCTGATTGGGAGGCATCCCGAAATATGGATAATGAGTGGTGATCGTCCATACGTACGTGGAGATCGATGGGTTTGCGAGGTATATAGTGCCTCCGGTTTCGTTCAGACCCAGAACAGATTTGTAAATGGATTGTGTATCTGACATTGGAATTTATTCTGTGTGATTAATAGCCATTAGTTGCATGGTGTGAATTGCCTGTGTGGCATGCTAAGATGCAGTGATCAAGGCTTTTGTTGAAAAGCAAAGTCTTGTGGTGATGATCAAAGCACCGCCTGTGTGGTGTAGCTTCGTGTATAACGTGAATTCGCGAGCCTCACACCCCGGTATGAACCAGAAACGGGAGAGGATCTCAGGGGGGACATGCGTTTCTTTCTAGCTAGAAGTGGCGTCAGTGGTTTTACACGCCCTGACGAGTTTGACTTATGTGGTTGTTACTGTAGTGAGGCGCCTCGGTTAGATCGGACGATCTGGGTCCGATGGAGTCATTCGTTGGCTCATTTACGCCCCCATAGAGTGGGGAAACGTAGTGTTCAGGAATTTTAATCCACATCGGTGGACCGGCCCTGACAATCCAAGGGTCACTCGAGCTCTGACCCTGAGACATGGGCTAGATTGTCTCGAAGTCGGTAAGGACTATCTTTTGCCTTGGTTCATGACGGAAATCCAATTTCCAAATACGACATCGTGCGGTTTTGATTGTATATATATATATGGCGACATGATATATGGTACCCATGTCGTCTATGATTGATAGATATGATTCGAAATTGTTTTTGAAACATGTAAACACTAGTAATAATATCAATTGCTTTTGTTTTATTCGTATCAACCATATTTTGGCCATTATAAGGTAAAACTCTATCCTCCGGTTTGCGTTGCATTGTGTGATGGGAACTGAGTCTTATAATGGCTTCAATTTTTATAAAAAGCATTGCGATGTTTAAAAGAATTGTTTGTTTTTAAAGCACTGGAAATCCGATGGAGTAAACCCATTCCATGAAAGTGGCATGGTCCTGTGATTAGCCATATTTACAATGTGTTGAGTTGATTTCTCATACCAGTCCCATGACTGACTCGTAGTTTGTTTCACTTTCAAACTCGGGTGCCCTTTTTCTACACGGGCAGCCTTGTATTCAGATTTTAGCTGGCTTTCTCTGGATAGCTGGAGCTGAAGATGGATTCTATCATTTGTCTCTTTTTATGTTGTTCAGCTCCTATTGTACATATTATGTTTGTTTCCGCTGTAGACATTTATGTATAGCTGAACTGTATTTTTACTAAGTATGATCCTGTATACTGTGTAACTCTGATGATTATGTTTATCCACTGTATTATTTGTTCTTTATCTGGTGTATCTATTTAATTCTGTTTTGCTGTTATCTGTTTATGTGTTATATTCCAAAGATTACCCTTGCCACCGTCAGTACGGGGGTTTGGGGACGTCACAACGTGGTATCAGAGCTTTGGTTAAGCTTAGTGCTGGAATATAACATATTAACGAACTCGTCAGAGATAGAACCAGTAGTGTTCTAGGACGAGTAACTCAGTACAGATAGGATCAACAATATCCTAGTATGAGTACAGCAGAATCAGAACAACTCGTTAGAGATAGGGTCAGAAGTGCCTCAGAACGAGGCGAGGGTAATATGTTTTTAAATTACGTATTTGTGATAATATATATAGTCTGGTTTAGAAATATAATTTTTGAATATATAAAAGATATATATTTGAAAGGTTGAAAAAATTAAAAAAAAATTGATTGTGGTTTGTGTTGTGTGATAGTAGATTTGATTAATTAAATTATTAAAATGATAGTTAATTTTATTAATAATAGAATGAATAGTAGAATTTATTCGATTAAATCACACATTGAACTGATTTAAAAATAGATAGAAATATATACATATGCATTATATATGTTTGAACAGGTAAATGGATTAGCTGTTGGGTAAAGATTTTATTTGCGTGCCCGACAAATAGGTAAACCTTAATGAGTTGGATGCGCAATTTTATTATTATATCAACTCCTGTGAATGCTATTGGATGCAGAGTGCTGGTTATTCTGTGTGTAATTATAAATGTCGCCATAGGATAGTAACAATTAATTTTGAACTACACTACATGGCATACTTCTTGAAGATAGGCATACTTCATCATGTACCACATAAGCATTTGGAGCTTGTGTGACGAGGTGGAAGATTTACCATACGAGCGAGAGGCTTGTATGGCGATGACTATATTTTACAGGTTGAACTGATGACTGATATGACCATATGAAATTGTAACGATAAATGGCCAGATTAATAAAAACCCCACACGGGTCTGGAGTTGACAATAATCACGTCTCTCTAGTCATTAGATACGGCACATGGATTATTTATTTCCCACACGGGACGAGGTGACGAAAATTTATTCTCTGGAGCAATTAAAATACACACTCCCTCAGGCTTTGACAGGGTGACGAGAATTTATTCTCTGGAGTTATTATCTATACACGCTCCCTTGTAAACACCAGAATATATCACTATAAATATGTGTATGCTTTATAGGATTTATTGGGTACCTAATACGGCCCAATAAATTTCCAAACCCCTCCCCGTGCAAAGGAGGTTATGGCGAAATTTTTCGAAAATTCCGGGTGTTAGCCAAATTTTTGAAGAATTTGAAAATTCTCAGAAACTGAAAAGTTGGAGAATTGAAGCCAGATTGAACGTAGAGTTGATTAATCAAACCACTTTCGACTTTGTTCCTTTTCGGGGACGAAAAGTTTTAAGTGGGGGAGATTGTAACGACCCGGAAAATCTGAACCAATTTAAAATTTTTAAATTGGCTATTTTAGTGGATTTTAATTATTTAAAATAAATATTTTAAATAATAACGATGAAAAGTAAGTTTGAATCGACATTTGAAAATGAATATAATTAATTCAAATTATAAACAAGGCCTGAAATCGCTCGGCAGTTTCAAAATTTGAATTCAAAATTTGACTTGTTGTACCGGGTGCAAAACAAAACGGATTTGAGTGAAATCAAAAATATTTAAATCTGTTAGTGCATATATTTCTAACGAATCTGAAAAATCGAAGTTTCATAGCGGGAAGCAAAAGTTATGGCTAAATGAATTTTCATAAAGGTCGCTATGTAATTTATATAGCCCGTGAAAATGGCCATTTTGCAAGCGACCTCGAAATTCGATGAAACCACTTTTGTTGGATCCGGGATGTTAAACTATTCCTAGGTTTCAAATTTCATAATTTTTGAAGTTAATATGTGAGCGTGGCAAAGGAAAACGTGTTTTGGTCAATTACAGTTAAATTGAATCGACCAGAAATGGGCCATTTTTCAAACAGTCTCAGAATTCGACGAAACTAGTTTTTTTGGGACCATATCGTCAAAACATAGCTAGATTTATTTTTCTGGAATTTTTTGAATCAGTTTGTGGCCCTGGCAAATTGAAATGTACGTTCAAATCAAATATTGAATGTTTTATATTTTAATTTGAAAGAAAACTGACTGAAACAGTCGAATGGGCCTGCGAAACATATCCCATTGTTTTCGGAATGGGGGTATAACGCTAGGGACGACAGTCGCTGGGTTTGGATTGGAGTTCGTAGGAAGCAAGGGGTATTTTTGGATTTTTAAAAATATATAAATAAAAAATACTGATTAGCCCATTCAGTTTTCTCTCTCCCCGTTCACTCCTTCTCCCTCGCGATAAACGGCGGTAGTAGCTCCTTGCTTCCCTCCTCCTTATCTCCTTCCACGCGCCACGATAGCCAACGCCCCAGTTGGGAGTTTTGAAGGCCTCTCCTTCCTCTTCAAATCCGACCTGACCGCACCCCCTATCGCTTCGCCCTCCTCGTGAATCGACGCCCCAAAGTTCATCGCTTTAGACCGCCGCCGGAGCACCTACGGACCGTCGATCTGACCATCGTGGGTGGCGCCAGGAAGCCCTCTCGTAGCTCTAGGCCGTGGTACCCTCCGATCGTCTCCACGCTGCTCTGATTTCGCGAAAACTACAAACCTAGTTTTGAACAGGTTTGAAACTATACGCCTGTTTTTATTTTAAACTATTTAAATAGCGGTTTAAAGCGCTACGGTTTTTTATTTCACTGTAAAAATGATATCTTTTTCGTTTCTTGATGAAATTCAGTGAAACAAGAGACAGTGGACTCATGTGGACGTCTTCTACATTCTAGAAGAGACAACATATTTTTCTGAGCCTTCTGCTATTTTAGGTGGAGTGGAACCCAATGTGAGATTTCTAAATTATAAACGATATGGAAAACGACGATGTATAAATTATATAGTCGATGCATGAGTTATATAAGCGTTGTACACCTCTTGTATAAGCGTTGTATAAGTTGTACGTTCGATATATAAGTTATATATGCGTTGTAAAAATTATATATGTGTTGAAATAGAAGTGAAATGCTTATATATATATATACACACGCCCCTCGTCCACAAAGCATGGACGATATTTATTGGTTGTGATTGGTGTGAAAATTGGTGGATTACGAATGGTTGATTAGAATTGTTTGTGGTTGAAATTGATTGATTGTGGTTGAAAAATACCCGTTTGTGGTTGAGAAATATTTGCTTGAAACCACATAGGATTAGTTTGTGGAAATGAAAAAAATATACATGCCGCCTGCGTGCGAACTAGATGCATGGTTCCCCATTGTCAAAAGCTGCGAGGCTTTAAGGTAGAGCGAGGAGCCATACTAGGGACGGTCCCGGTTTTAACTACCCTGCCACTATGCTGCCGAAATTTTGAATAATATTCATGTGTTAGAATTATTTTCCTGTGTTGAAACTATATTCGTGTGTTGAATAGAAAACATTCATGTGTTGAATCGAAATTCATTCGTAGAATAGAAATTCATGTGTTGAATGGTATTCGTGTTTTAAATAAATTGTTTTAACAATAAAAATCACATTTTTCTCTATATATACAAACTATAGAAAACATTCATGTGTTGAATCGAAATTCATTCGTTGAATAGAAATTCATGTGTTGAATGGTATTCGTGTTTTAAATAAATTGTTTTAACAATAAAAATCACATTTTTACTCTATATATACAAACTATAGAAAACCTTCATGTGTTGAATCGAAATTCATTCGTCGAATAGAAATTCATGTGTTGAATGGTATTCGTGTTTTAAATAAATTGTTTTAACAATAAAAATCACATTTTACTCTATATATACAAACTATAGAAAACATTCATGTGTTGAATCGAAATTCATTCGTTGAATAGAAATTCATGTGTTGAATGGTATTCGTGTTTTAAATAAATTGTTTTAACAATAAATATCACATTTTTACTCTATATAGACAAACTATAAAAAACATTCATGTGATGAATCGAAATTCATTTGTTGAATAGAAATTCATGTGTTGAATGGTATTCGTGTTTTAAATAAACTGTTTTAATAATATAAAAATACCTTTTATTGTATATATACGAATTTTGAATAACATTCATGTGTTGAATAGAAATTCATTCGTTGAATAGAAATTCATGTGTTGAATGGTATTCGGGTTCGAAAGAAATTGTTTTATAATAAAAATCATATTTTTATCACCTATATGAACTATATAAAATAATCGTGTTTCGAAATAAACTGTTTTACGATAAAAATCACATTTTTACTATAAACATGAATTGTTAAAAATAGCGAAGTGTTGAAATAATAGTCGATTGGATAGAAATATCATTTTTACCAATTGTACGAAAAGAATATAGTTTTGAAATCGAAGAATCGATATATATATATATATATATAAATAAAATTGAAATATATCGAATAGAGAAGCTGCAGTTCATATTTTGAAACCGTGATGTCAAACGATTAGTGTGGGAGATCCGACCATCGGATTTTCCCGAAAACGAAACCGTTGGGTTCGCTTTAGAAATATCTTTCCAATGACACCAACTTTTTAAGGATCCAACGGTTGGATTATCTGAAATGTTTAATTCAAATCTAAAGAAAAACAACGCCAGAATCGATTATATATATATATATATATATATGTAAATATAATTATATTTAATCGAATAACGACGCTGCAGTTCGTATTTTGAAATCGAAACTTCAAACGATTATACCGGGAGATCCGACCGTCGGATTTTCCCAAAACTGGAACCGTTGGATTTGTTGTGAAAAGATCTTTCTAATGATATAAATTTTGTGAAGATCCAACGGTTAGATTTTCAGATATGTGTAAATTAAATTTGAAGAAAAACAGCACCACGGCCGCGTTATGGCCTGAAGCGTCGTTTGAATAAATTGGCTATTTTAAAATAAATAAAAATAGCGATAAATCATTATAAAATATTATAAACGATATGGATGTGAAATTTAGAAATTAACTGAAGGTTAGCTAAGTCGAATGGTTTCCTGGATTTTGATCTGATGTTGGTTTCGGCCTTCGGGGTTAATATTTGGGAAATCGTTCTCTTACTGATTGACGGTTAGTGACTAATGAATTGAAATGATGCATACGTAGTGTTTGTGTAGCACTTGTTTAATATATACGCGAGTTGCTCAGAAAGACCGGGTTTATCCCATTCTGAATAACTGAATCGACGATAAGAAATCGAAGATGAAGATGGTGGTTGAAGACCGGAAATCTTCACCTCGTTTGGATGGTAATTGATGTCCTGATTGGGAGGCATCCCGAAATATGGATAATGAGTGGTGATCGTCCAGACGTACGTGGAGATCGATGGGTTTGCGAGGTATATAGTGCCTCCAGTTTCGTTCAGACCTAGAACGGACTTGTAAATGGATTGTGCGTCTGACATTGGAATTTATTCTGTGTGATTGATAGCCATCAGTTGCATGTGTGAATTGCCTGTGTGGCATGCTAAGATGCAGTGATCAAGGCTTCTGTTGAAAAGAAAAGTCTTGTGGTGATGATCAAAGCACCACCTGTGTGGTGTAGCTTCGTGTATAACGTGAATTCGCGAGCCTCACACCCCGGTATGAACCAGAAATGGGAGAGGACCTCAGGGGGGACATGCGTTTCTTTCTAGCTAGAAGTGGCGTCAGTGGTTTTACACGCCCTGACGAGTTTGACTTATGTGGTTGTTACTGTAGTGAGGCGCCTCGGTTAGATCGGACGATCCGGGTCTGATGGAGTCATTCGTTGGCTCATTTATGCCCCATAGGGCGGGGAAACGTAGTGTTCAGGAATTTTAATCCACATCGGTGGACCGGCCCTGACGATCCAAGGGTCACTCGAGCTCTGACCCTGAAACATGGACTAGATTGTCTCGAAGTCGGTAAGTACTATCTTTTGCCTTGGTTCATGACGGAAATCCAATTTCCAAATACGACATCGTGCGGTTTTGATTGTATATATATATATATATATATATATATATATATATATATATATATATGGCGACATGATATATGGTACCCATGCCGTCTATGATTGATAGTTATGATTCGAAATTGTTTTTGAAACATGTAAACACTAGTAATAATATCAATTGCTTTTGTTTTATTCGTATCAACCATATTTTGGCCATTATAAGGTAAAACTCTATCCTCCAGTTTGCGTTGCATTGTGTGATGGGAACTGAGTCTTATAATGGCTTCATTTTTATAAAAAGCATTGCGATGTTTAAAAGAATTGTTTGTTTTTAAAGCACTGGCAATCCGATGGAGTAAACCCGTTCCACGAAAGTGGCTTGGTCCTGTGATTAGCCATATTTACAATGTGTTGAGTAGACTTCTCATGACAGTCCCATGACTGACTCGTAGTTTGTTTCACTTTCAAACTCGGGTGCCCCTTTTTCTACATGGGCAGCCTTGTATTCAGGTTTTAAATGGCTTTCTCTGGATAGCTGGAGCTGAAGATGGATTCTATCATTTATCTCTTTTTATGCTGTTCAGCTCCTATTGTACATATTATGTTTGTTTCCGCTATAGACATTTATGTATAGCTGAACTGTATTTGTACTAAGTATGATCCTGTATACTGTGTAACTCTGATGATTATGTTTATCCAGTGTATTATTTTTTCATTATCTGGTGTAGCTATTTAATTCTGTTCTGCTGTTATCTGTTTATGTGTTATATTCCAAAGATTACCCTTGCCACCGTCAGTACAAGGGTTTGGGGACGTCACATTTATCCTGTAAATAGCAACACCTTTTAGACAACGTAATACATTTATAAACAAAGAGTGTGTCAAATTACCAACTAAATCCAATATTAAAAATAACATTATATATCTGCGTTTTAAGAAGTGGGAAAATAAACTGAGTATGACATAACTTATCCTTCTTTTTTATTTACAAATGAACTGAGTTGTTATCAGAATAAACATTCATAGCATTTATTCAACAGTCGGTAACCTACATTTTTTAAGATCAAACAAATGAAATTGTTAAAAATTATCATACCTTGGACGACACCATATAAATTAAATGAAGATGGGTGTTCATCCATCCAGTAACTGACACTATTAAAAGTTGATTTTGCAGACTTCAAAATCTTCTTTACAGCAGTTGACCATGTTATTCCCTTACACATTGCCCGCCCATCTCAAAGTCAAGATGGGTCATACCCGATTTACCTTGGGATTTCATAATACCGCTTCCACCAACATTGACCATTGTCGTCTTACCTTTCTTAACCTCGGTTAAAACACATTAAACCCAAATGGATCATTTTCCTCCTTATGAGGTTTGAATGTAACGATTCGGATTTTGCCTGGACCTAATCGATCGTAAGATTCGACCAAGACCGTTCAAAAACCCGAATACGCTAACTTTGGGCATACAACACATCAGAACAAATAACAGAAGATTTTTATAAACATTACAATAATGTTACATCAGAGTATATCGAATATAATAATACAACAGCAGAAGATAATTTACAATGAATTTAGTACATGCAGCAGAACCAATAATCTGATGCAGCAGAATTCTATCAATGCTCTGGACACAACTTTAAGCTTCGATCCAAAATCCTGCTCAATATTTCTACAAAATAAGCTACTCGATTGCCTATGTGGAAAATATGGGCATCTGAGTTTGTAAGTGAAACAAACTACGGGTCATTCATGGGACTGGTATGAGAAATCTTTCCTAACTTATCTAACAATATGGCTAATCACATGATCACGCCTCTAACGCGGAACGGGTTTACTCCATTGGATTGCCAATGCATAAATTATATAAATTTTTATTCAAAACAACGCAATGCTTTTTAGAAAAATGAAATCATTATAAGACCCAAGTCCCATCACACAATGCAATGCAAACCGGAGGATAGAGTTTTACCTTATAATGATCAAACATGCTTGATACGTAGAAAATAATATTTTAATATTATTATTAGTGTCTAATCAGTTTTAAAAATACATCAAAGTAAATGTATCAATCCTAGACGGCATAGTACCCCATCCTACTATGTCGCCATACATAGGTTTACAATCAAAACCGTAATGTCGTATTGGAAATTTGGTTTCTGTCATGAGTCAAGGTTAGGGACAATCTCCTTACCGATTCGAGACACTCTAGCAATGTTTCAGGATCCCCCGTAGTGAACCCTTAGATCATGCAGGGCTAGTCCACAAATATACCTAGTGGATTGGCAATTCCTGAACACACGTTTCCCGGTCCTATTGAACCTATAAAATGGTCACTATCGACCATTGAATCCGAGGTACCTCATAATCCATCATCCACATAAGTAAAAATGTCAGGGCTTGTAAACGCCGACACCACTTCTAGATAGAAAGAAACGTGTGCACTCCCTGCGTTCTTTTGTCCCATTTTAGACTCTTACCGGGGTGTGAGGCTCGCAAAGTCACGCTACACACAAAGCTATGCCGAAATAGGCTATGCTTTGATCATCAACTACAAGGCCCTTTTTTTCAACAAAAGCCTTGATCATTTGCATCTTGGCGTGCCACATTGACATCCACGCCAAGCGATCGATAACTACCAATACATAACCTCTGAGCTCGTACGTCTCAGAGAAGGGTGTTAAACAAGAGAATAAATGCTCCGCCACCACAGATATATATTAATAGAAATCAATTTAATTTACATGGAATGCAATACAATGTCAGACACACATCCGTTTACAGTTCTAGGTCTGAACGAAACTGGAGACACCTTATTCCTCGTCCCGTATGTCCAATACGGAAGAGAAGTTCTTGCATATCCGGACAATCAACAAGTACGTCTGGACAACTACCACTTTAACCCTTTCCTAGGAGCGACCCAGTTCAGGGCATCAGTAGCCACCCATTCGATGTGAAGATTGTCGGTCTTCAATCACCATCTTCAATATCTTCAATTTAAATCATCGTGTAATTATTTGAAATGAGATTGAATTCGGTCTTTTCAAATAATTCTCGCATATATATAATTTAAAACCATTTTATATTGTTAATATTATTTTATAACGATTTATCGCTATTTTTATCTATATAAAATAGCTCAATTTAATTTAACGATGCTTTGGGTCAATAGGCGGCTCTGGCGCTGTTTTTATCGAAATTTGATTTTCACATATCTCGAAATATAACTGTTGGGTTTTAAAAAAAAATATCGTTGGGAATATCTTCCCAAAGCAGTCCTAACGGTTCCAGTTTTGGTAAAATCCGACGGTCGGATCTTTCAGTATAATCGTTTAAAGTTACGATTCTAAAACGCGAACTACCGCGCACGATTCATTTAATTTTAATTTTAATTTATATATATAATTATATATAAATATATACCATTCGACGATGACACTAACGTATCTAACACGTCAAATAAAAGAATGTTTTAATTTCCCTAACCATTTCAACATATTTTGTAATGTCAAATAACATATCTTTATTTGCATGACATTTGTTAACAACAAATAAAAGATAAACTTTTATTTGTATTTCTATCCTTAACTTTAACAAATAAAAAGGAATCTTTTATTTGTATATAGTTTCAGTGCATGTTTTGACAAATAAAATAATTCATACAAATTCTGATTTATGTATTATCAATAAAATGATATTTTAATTTTGCATATAAATTCTAATATATGCATTTACAATAAAGGGATATTTTCACTTTGCATATAAATTCTAATATATGCATTTATATTAAAATGGGATTTTCAATTTGCAAATAAATTCTAATATATGCAATTACATTAAAATGGTATTTTCATTTTTCATTTTGCCTCAAATCTTGTCTAACAAAAATGTAATTTTTGTTTACTCTAATCTTATTCAACATAAATGTCAGTTTTTGTTTCAGTCAAATCTTATAAACAAAAATGTTAATTTTTGTTTCACTCATTTCAGTTGACAAAAATGTATATTTTTGTTTTCTACCTTTTTAATTGATAAAAATGTTTATTTTTGTCTAATCCTTTTTAATTTACAAAAATGTATATTTTTGTCTAATCCTTTCTAATTAAAAAAATGTATATTTTTGTCTATTCCTTTATAATGAACAAAAATGTATATTTTTGTCTAATCCTTTTTAATTAACAAAAATGTATATTTTTGTCTAATCCTTTTTAATTAACAAAAAATGTTTCATCCTTCTTAATGAACAAAAATGTATATTTTTGTTTTTAATGAACTAAAATGTTTCATCTTTTTTAATGAACAAAAATGTTTATTTTTGTTTTAAACCTATTTAATGACCAAAGATGTTTCATTTTTCTTAATGAACAAAAATGTATATTTTTGTTTAAAACCTTTTTGATGAACAAAGATGTTTCATTTTTCTTAATGAACAAAAATGTATATTTTTTTAAAACCTTTTTAATGAACAAAATCTTATCCTTTATATTTGTTAATTTTTGCATAACCAAATCTAGTGAACATAACATGATAACTTATTTCACTATTTTTCTAATAGTTGTTAATTTTTGAATTAACAAATCTAGTGTACATAACACGATAATTCTATTTAACGTTTTCTAATTAACATAAATGTTAATTTTGAATCAACATATCGAATAAACACAACATGATTATTCTATTTTTTTTAATGAATCAACCTTTTCATTAAAAATGTGATTTTTCATGTTTCAACACATTTATTCTAACATGAACGATTTTCATGTAAATCATTCTTTTCATTAAAAATAAGGTTTTTAATTGTTAACGTGTTTTTATTTTAAACATGAACATTGTCCTAGTTTCATTCATGACACTAAAAATATGGTTTTTAATGACAACATGTTTTTTTTCTAAAACATGTACATTTTGCTAATTTCTTTCTTGACATTAAAAATATGGTTTTTAATGACAACATGTTTTTATTTCTAAAACATGTACATTTTGCTAATTTCATTCTTGACATTAAAAATATGGTTTTTAATGACAACATGTTTTTATTTCTAAAACATGTACATTTTGATAATTTCATTCTTGACATTAAAAATATGGTTTTTAATGACAACATGTTTTTATTTCTAAAACATGTACATTTTGCTAATTTCTATTATTATATTAAAATGTGAATTTTTAATGTATTCATGTTTTTATTTTAAAAAATGAACTTTTTCCTTATTTCTAAACTAATTCAACAAATGATAGAAATTGATATTTCATTTTTGTTGAATATTCTAATTCAACAAAACGTATAAAAATGTATATTTTATTTATGTTGAAAATCTCTAGTTCAACAAAATGACATAAAAATGTATATTTTATTTTGTTGAAAATTCTAATTCAACAAAAAGACACAAATGTATAATTAAATTTTGTTGAAAACTCTAGTTCAACAAAATGACATAAAAAAATGTATATTTCAATTTTGTTGAAAATTTTAATTTAACAAAAAGATACAAATATATAATAAAATTTTGTTGAAAACTTTGGTTTAACAAAATGACCAAAAAATGTTAATTTCATTCTTTGTTGAATATTTTGATTCAACCAATTATATAAAGGTGACATTTCATTTTGATTGAAAATTCTAATTCAATCAAAGTGACAAAAAAGCATATGATTCATTTTTGTTGAAAATTTTGATTCAACAAAATGTATAAAAGGTGATACTTCATTTTGATTGGAAATTCTAATTCAATCAACGTGACAAAAATGTATGATTCATTTTTGTTGAAAATTTTGATTCAACAAAATGTATAAAAGGTGATATTTTATTATAAATCTTGTGACGATCCCAAAATCCGAGGGGCGGTATTAAGGATAATCATCGGAATATAACACATTAATCAACATAGCAGAGAACAGATAATAGAAAAAAAAAATAGAATAAATTTTACATGGATATGACAGCGGAATCACAGCATGTAATAATATCAGAATAGCATAGCGTGGGATATAACTTAGTAAATAAAAAGGAAAGTGATCAGTCATCATCGCCAGAGGCGGAATACATACATGCAGTGAGACATAATAAGGGTATCAGTCTACATCGCTAGAGGCGGAATACATACATGCAGTGAGACATAATAAGGGTATCAGTCTACATCGCCGAAGGCGGTACATATACATACAACAAGAAATACGGAAAGTAAATCAGTCTGCATTGCCCGTGGCGGAATCATAATATAAGTATAGTAATGGCGGAAAAAGTCAAAGTCGTCTCTGTGAAGTCAGCCTCGCCATGAGCCAAAAATGCACTCTATGCAGCAGTGCAGAGCCAAAAACAACCTGTCACCTGTGAACTAGGCTGCCCGTGTGAAAATAAGGGCACCCGCGTTTGCAAAGTGAAACAAACAACGAGTCAGTCATGGGGACAGGTATGAGGAATCTATTTAACAGTTAAACGACAGTAATAGCAAATCATAGGACCACGCCACTTTCGTGGAACGGGTTTACTCCAGTGATTGCTAGTGCATTTAAAACAAAGTAAATACTTTTAAAACAACGCAATGCTTTTAGAAAGAATGAAGCCATTATAAGACTCAGGTCCCATCACACAATGCAACGCAAGCCGGAGGATAGAGTTTTACCTTATAAGGGCCAAATATGCTTGATACATATAAAGCAAAATCATTTGATATTATTACTAGTGCATATATGTTTCAAAAGCGAATAGCATCATAAATATCAATCATAGACGGCATAAGTGCCCCGTACCACTATGTCGCCATTCTAGTTCTACAATCGAGTCCGTTGTTTCGTATTGGAAATTGGATTTCTGTCATGAGTCGAGGCAAGGGGCAAGCTCCTCTCCGCTTCGAGACACTCTAGCAAATGCCTCGGGACTACACACTCTGGGCAACCCCTGGATGCGGCTGGGCCAGTCCTCACTTACGTTAGAGGTTTAATTATGCCTGAACACACGTTCCCCGGTCGTTACAGACCTATAATTGAGGCGCCTCATTCAAACAACCACAAAGGTGAAAAATAGATATATATGTCAGGGCTGGTAAGTCACTGACACCACCATAGCTAGAAAGAAACATCGTGCTCTCCCAGCGGTCTGTATCCCGTTTTTAACTCATACCGAGGTGTGAGGCTCGCGAATCTACGAAATACACAAAGCTAGGCCACGTAGACCATGCTTTGATCATCATCCACAAGACTTTGCTTTGCAACAGAAGCCTTGATCACAGCATCTTGGCATGCCACATTGGCAGTCCACTCCATACGATTGATTTCCATCGATATATAACCCCTGAGCTCGTACGTCTCAAAGAAGGGCGTTAAGCAAAAGAATAAATTCTCCGCCGCCAAACAGATATATATTTAACAGAGATCAATCAGTATAGAACAAAATCCAATGTCGGACACACAGTCCATTTACAAGTCCGTTCTGGGTCTGAACGAAACCGGAGGCGTCAAATTCCTCGTATATCCGTCCAATCAACACATACGTTCGGACGGCTACTACTTCCGTCCCTTTCCGGTAGCTACTCCGGTCAGGAACCTCAGTAGCGCCCATCCAACCGATACGAAGATCGTCGGTCTTGAATCGTCTTTGCATCTTCCAATTTGAATCGCTCGATAAATTATTTGAAATGAGGATTAGCTCGGCCTTTTCAAATAATTCACGTCATTAGAATTTAAATCGATTCTTTTTATGGTTATATTATTCGACATCCATTTTTCAGTTCTTTAGTGTTATTTTCATGTCAAACACATACAACCATCAAATATCAAACAATTCAAGCCCAATTGGTTTTCTTTCAATCAATGTTGCTTATAATATTTTATAATGATTTTTCGCCATTTTTATTTATTTAAAAATGGCCATATTTAATTAAACGACGTTTCAGGTCGTGTCGTGGCGCTTGCGCTGTTTTTCCCTTAATTTGTTTTACACATATCGGAAAATCTAACCGTTGGATTTCTACAAAGTCTACATCAGTGGGAAGATATTCCCAAGGCGAACCCAACGGTTCCAGTTGCGTGAGAATCCGACGGTCGGATATTCCACACTAGTCGTTTGAAGTTACGGTTTCAAAATTCGAACTGCAGCGTCGTTATTCGATTTAATTTAATTATATTTATATTTATATATAAATATAAACGATTCTGACGCTGTTTTTCTTCAGATTTGAATTAAACATTCCGGACCATCCAACCGTTGGATTTTGACAAGGTTGGTGCCGTTGGGAAGATATTTCCAAGGCGAACCCAGCGGTTGCAGTTTCGGGAAAATCCGATGGTCGGATTTCTCGTACTAATCGTTTCAAATTACGATTCCGAAACACGAACTGCACGGCCTCTATTCCCTTTAATTATATTTATATTTATATATATAAACATGGTTCATTCTATAATTTCAACTATAGTTCATTCTATATTTTTAACTTCGTTTTCACTTCAAATTTTTCACTAACGCCTTAATATTTCGAAAAATTTCGCCATAACCTCCTTTGTACGGGGAGGGGTTTGGAAATTTATTGGGCCGTATTAGGTACCCAATAAATCCTAAAAAGCATTCACATATTTATAGTGATATATTCTGGTGTTTACGGGGGAGCATGTACTGATAATCACTCCAGAGAATAAATTCCCGTCACCCCGTTTCCGTGTGGAAATAAATAGTCCATGTGCCGTATCTAATAACTAGAGCGACGTGATTATTGTCAACTCCAGACCCATGTGGGGTTTTTATTAATCTGACAATTTATCGTTATAATTTATATAGTCCATATCAGTCATCAGTTCAACCTGTAGTACATAGTCATCGCCATACAAGCCTCTTGCTTGTATGGTAAATCTTCCACCTCGTCACACAAGCTCCAATTGCTTATGTGGAATATGATGAAGTATGCCTATCGTCAAGAAGTATGCCATGTAGTGTAGTTCAAAATTAATTTTTACTATCCTATGGCGTTATTTATCATTTCACATAGAATAACCAGCACTCCGCATCCAATGGCATTCACAGGAGTTGATATATAAATAAAATTGCGCAGCCAACTCATCAAGGTTTACCTATTTGTCGGGCACGCAAATAATTTCTTTACTCTACAGCTAATCCATTTTTCCTGTTTAACACATGTATATATATGCAGAACAAAGCTAATAATAATATTTCTAGCAAACTATTATTTATTTCAACACGTGTGTATTTTTATCTAAGCGTATACATGACAAAAGAAATATTTTTATCATCAAAAATATTTATTCGACACGTGTGTATTTTTATCTAAGCGTATACATGATAAAAGAAATATTTTTATCATCAAAAATATTTATTCGACACGTGTGTATTTTTAACACTTCATATTTACAATAAAGGTGTAGTTTTTATTGTCAATTCATTTTATTTTTAAAAGATGATAACATTCAACACATGAATTTCAACTCAACGAATGAATTGCAACTCAACACATGAATATTCTATATAGTTTGTATATATATAAAAATGTGATTTTTATCGCTAAAGCCATTTGTTTAAATTCAAATAATATTCAACACATGAATTTCAACTCAACGAATGAATTGCAACTCAACACATGAATATTCTATATGGTTTGTATATATATAAAAATGTGATTTTTATCGCTAAAGCCATTTGTTTAAATTCAAATAATATTCAACACATGAATTTCAACTCAACGAATGAATTGCAACTCAACACATGAATATTCTATATAGTTTGTATATATATAAAAATGTGATTTTTATCGCTAAAGCCATTTGTTTAAATTCAAATAATATTCAACACATGAATTTCAACTCAACGAATGAATTGCAACTCAACACATGAATATTCTATATAGTTTGTATATATATAAAAATGTGATTTTTATCGCTAAATCCATTTGTTTAAATTCAAATAATATTCAACACATGAATTTCAACCCAACGAATGAATTGCAACTCAACACATGAATATTCTATATAGTTTGTATATATAAAAATGTGATTTTTATCGCTAAAGCCATTTGTTTAAATTCAAATAATATTCAACACATGAATTTCAACTCAACGAATGAATTGCAAGTCAACACATGAATATTCTATATAGTTTGTATATATATAAAAATGTGATTTTTATCGCTAAAGCCATTTGTTTAAATTCAAATAATATTCAACACATGAATTTCAACCCAACGAATGAATTGCAACTCAACACATGAATATTCTATATAGTTTGTATATATATAAAAATGTGATTTTTATCGCTAAAGCCATTTGTTTAAATTCAAATAATATTCAACACATGAATTTCAACTCAACGAATGAATTGCAACTCAACACATGAATACTCTATATAGTTTGTATATATATAAAAATGTGATTTTTATCGCTAAAGCCATTTGTTTAAATTCGAATAATATTCAACACATGAATTTCAACCCAACGAATGAATTGCAACTCAACACATGAATATTCTATATAGTTTGTATATATATAAAAATGTGATTTTTATCGCTAAAGCCATTTGTTTAAATTCAAATAATATTCAACACATGAATTTCAAACCAACGAATGAATTGCAACTCAACACATGAATATTCTATATAGTTTGAAATTTATTTCGACGAATGAAAATTATTTTAACACATAAATATTTCAGAAAATTTCGGCAGCATAATGGCAGGGTAGTTAAAACCGGGACTGTCCCTAGTACGGCTCCTCGCTCTACCTTAAAACCTCGCGGTTTTTGACAATGGGGATCATGCATCTAGTTCGCACGCAGGCGGCATGTTTTATTTTCAATTCCACAATTCTATTCTAATTTGTTTCAACCACAAGAGGGTATTTTTCAACCATAAAGGTATTTTTCAACCATAATATCAACCACAAACAATTATATCCAACCATTCGTCATACTATATAATATCACGTCAATCACAGGCAATAAATATCGTCCATGGTCTGTGGACGAGGGGAGTATATATATACATATATAATATAATAATTCACTTGCATTTCATCACAATTCAAAGCATATATGTTTCATTCAACGCTTGTATAATTTATACATCGCTAATATAACTTATACAACACATGTACATGAGGTATACAATGCGTATATAATTTACACTTCGCTTATATAATTTATACAACGCGATTTCATTCACACAAATAGTTTAGATTCCTCACATTGGTTATTGCAGTGCTAAAAATCGTAGGAAGGTCAGAAAAATCCGCGGCTTCTTCTAGAATGTAGAGAGCCTCCTTGCGGTCACGGTGTCTCCTGTTTCATCGAATTTCGTTAAAGAACGAAAAAGATATTATTTTTCAAAGTTTTGCAACACTTAAAAGTGTTATTTTCATTTCAGAAATTCACATCAGAAAAGTTTTTAAAACTTCAAAACTAGGTCTCGATTTTTAAGCCAAACCGTACCTCATTGCTTCGATCAGACCACACTGCGTCAGAGAGCTACGAATCACCTTCAGATCGGCGGTGGTGGCGATGGGTTCGGTGGCTCCTGTGGGTCGCGGCGGCGCTCTAAAAGGCGCGACTTCCTGGTCGAATTCCGACGTCTACGTTTGATGGATGGAGGCGTGGATTGGTCGGATTGATAGAGGAGGCGAAGGCGGTCAGAAGCTTCAACAGGCGGAGGCGGCGAAATCAACTGAGGCGGCGGCAAAATGGACGAAAAGTTTCGAGCTCCCTACGTCGTCCAGATCGCTGGCGGCTAGGGTTTCTTCGTATTTTTTTATAAAAGAAAAATTCCTATTGGCCAGAGCTTTATAGGAAGTTTTAAATAGTGTTTTTACAAACGGACTCCTTTTTAAACCCAACGACTGTCGCCCCCAGCTAAATACCCCCATTCCGGACACAATGGGATATGTTTCATTGGCCATTTCGACTGTTACAGTCAGTTATTTTTCAATTTAAAATATAAAACATTTGATATTTAATTTAAACGTACATTTCAATTTGCCAGGGCCACAAACTGAATCGAAAAATTCCAGAAAAATAAATCTAGCTTTGTTTTGACGATACGGTCCTAACAAAATCAGTTTCGTCGAATTCTGAGCTCGTTTGAAAAATGGCCATTTTTAGGTCGACCCATTTTAACAGAATTTGACCAATCACATTTTCTTTTGCCCCGCTCACATACTAACTTCAAAAATTATGAAATTTGAAACTTAGCAATAATTTGACATCCCGGACCCAACAAAAGTGGTTTCGTCGAATTCCGAGGTCGTATGCAAAATATCAATTTTCAAGGGCTATATATACTATATAGCGACCTTTCTGAAAATTCATTTGGCCATAACTTTTGATTCCCGCTATGAAATTTCGATTTTTCAGATTCGCTTGAAAGGTATTCATAAACAGATTTAAATATTTTCAGTTTCGCTAAAATCCATTATATTTTCCACCCGGTACAGTCAGACAAAGTTTATATTCAAAATTTCAAACTGCAATACCATACCCAATTCTATATTTTATTGAAATATGCTATTTCAACTATTCAAATTCTTTGGTAATAACCAAATTTAAAAATTTTAAATTGGTTCTCATTTTCCGGATTTTACAATCTCCCCCACTTAAAACTTTTCGTCCTCGAAAAGGAAATAACAGCAAAGTAGGAAATAAAATGTAAACGCAAAGTATTGTAAAGGTACCTTGCACCGGAGTTAGTCAGAGATGTCCACTCTGCTTTTGGGATAGGCTTGTTTAATGCTTTCCTCAGTTTCCCAAGTACAGTCTCTAGGATCACTACTCCACTGCACTTTGACTAGATGAATCTTTTTCCTCCTTAGCTCTCTAGTTTCTTTGCCAACTATCTTTAATGGCTCTCTTCTGAGTGCTAATTCTGGAGTTATGTCAATATCATGTTGCGCTGCTTCTTCCACAACAAGATCTGGATCATGAACATGTTTTCTGAGTTGAGATACGTGGAACACATCATGTATACCAGGCAACCAATTAGGTAATGAAACCCTATACGCAAGAGTTCCAATCCGTTCAAGTATAGGAAAGGGACCAATAAATCTCGGTGCCAACTTCCCAGTCTTGCCAAATCTGATTACTCCTCGCATTGGAGAAACTCTTAAATAAACATAATCGCCAACGGCAAACGATATATCCCTTCTTCTCGCATCAGCATAACTTTTCTGTCGGCTCTGCGCGGTTTTTAATCGCTTCTTAATGAAATCGACTTTATCCGATGCTTCTCGAATCATATCGGGCCCTAACACAAGTCTGTTGCCAGGTTCTACCCAACATGCGGGAGATCTGCACGGTCTACCATATAATGCTTCAAATGGAGACATTCCTAAACTTGCTTGATAGCTATTGTTGTAAGAGAATTCTGCTAGATGTAAGTGATCTTCCCATGAGCCTCCAAAATCAATAACGCAAGCCCGTAGTAGATCTTCTAAAATTCTATTCACCCGCTCAGTTTGGCCGTCTGTCTGAGGGTGATAAGCGGTGCTTAGATTCAATTTGGTTCCCAATTCTGTCTGAAATGCTTCCCAGAATTTGCTAGTAAACAGGGGATCTCTATCGCTGACTATATTGAGCGGCACTCCATGAAGTTTAACTATTTCTTTGAAGTAAATCTGTGCTAGACTTTGAGCCGTTCTGTTGGATCGGACAGGTATGAAATGGGCAGTCTTCGTGAAGCGATCTACGATTATCCATATACTGTCGTTTCATTTTTTTTGTTCGAGGCAAGCCATCAATGAAATCCATCGAAATTTGTTCCCACTTCCATCCTGGAATTTCTAAGGGTTGTAATAATCCAGCCAATTTCTGCTGATCACTCTTAACTAGCTGACAAGTGGGGCATCTGCTAACATATAATGAGATATCTCTTTTCATCGCCTTCCACCAGAATGTGCGCTTGATATCGTTATACATTTTGCTCACACCGGGATGGATACTCAATTTGGATTTGTGGCATTCATCAAGTATTTCTCTTTTTAGCTCGGAGATGTCGGGAACACAAATTCTTCCTTTTAATCTCAAAACCCCCTCACTATCCACTTGGAAGCTGGAGTCTATGCCTTCATTGATCCTTTTGATCATTACTTTTACAAAATTATCCTCTCTTTGAAGGGTCGAGATCCTGTCTATTATTGAAGACGTGATGACAAAACTGGCAATGATTTCATTCTTTCTGCTGAGAGCATCTGCAACAACATTGGCTTTCCCCGGAGTGTATAGAATTTCAAAATCGTATGCTGCAAGGAATTCTAACCAACGCTGTTGCCTCAAGTTTAGATCTTTCTGTGTGAATAAATATTTCACGGATTGATGATCGGTAAATAGTTCGAACTTCTCACCTAATAAATAATGCCTCCAGATTCTTAAAGCAAACACGATAGCTAATAACTCAAGATCATGAGTAGCATAGTTTCTTTCATGCGGCTTTAGTTGACGGCTGGCATAAGCGATCACTTGGCCTTCTTGCATTAACACTGCGCCTAGCCCTCTAATAGAAGCATCTGTCCATACAGTCAAGTCTTGGTTGCCTTCTATAATTGTCAATACTGGAGCAGTTGTCAACTTCAGTTTCAGCTCCTCGAAAGCTTCTTCACATTCGGGAGTCCATTTGAATTTCTCATGCTTCTTTGTAAGCTTTGTCAATACACCTGATATCTTTGAAAAATCCTGAACGAATTTCCGATAGTAACTAGCCAATCCAAAGAAACTTCGAACTTCGGTGGGGGTAGTAGGTTGTTTCCAGTTCTGAATTGCTGTAATTTTGCTTGGATCTACAGCAATTCCCTCTTTTGATATGACATGGCCTAGGAATTTAACTTCATTCTGCCAGAAGACACATTTAGAAAATTTAGCTTTCAAGACATTTCTCCTTAGAATTTTCAACACTTGTTCTAAATGTTTTGCTTGTTCGTCTTCCGACTTGGAGTAGATTAAAATGTCATCGATGAAGACTAGAATAAATTTATTCAATACACCACGGAACACTCTGTTCATAAGATCAACGAAGTATGCCGGAGCGTTACACAAGCCGAACGGCATTACTAACCATTCGTAGAATAAATCGGGACCCCTGAAGGCTGTCAAAGGAACACAGTCTTCTGCTATACGCAATTGGTGGAAACCTGTAGCTAGGTCCATTCTGGAGAATACTGTTGCTCCATTTAATTGATCTAACAGATCATCTATTCGGGGCAAGGGATATTTGTTCTTCATTGTCTGTTTATTGAGATCTCGGTAATCAACACAAAGTCTTAGAGTACCGTCTGATTTCGGGACAAATACTACTGCTGCTCCCCAAGCTGAAAAGCTCGGTCTGATTAGACCTTTCCAAAGCAATTCTCGGGTTTGACTACTTAACTCTTCTTTTTCTTTCGGGGCCATTCTTCTTATTGGATGTACTACTGGTCGGGTGTTAGGAATTAGATCTATTCTAAATTCAATTTCTCTTTGCGGCGGTAAGTTCTCTACCTCTTCAAACACATCCGCATAGTTTTTAACGACCGGTATCTTTTCTAATGAAGGGGGAGTAATTTCTAAAGAAGACCAAAATTCTGTTCTATTTATTCCGGAACCATGGCATGGTATATATATAGGTCCAAGCTTCGTTTCGACTTTAACGATTCTTTTGGCACATCTAACTTCGGCCTTATATTTGGTTAACCATTCCAAACCGAGAATAACATCGAATTCAGATAAATCCATAACAATTAAGTGGATGGGAAACTTGTAACGTGAATAAGAGATAGGCACTCTGCAGTATAAACTGAGACTAACAGAACCTCCTATCGGGTTTTGAACTTTAATTGGTTCTTTTAGAATTCTTTGTTTCAATTTTAACTTATGAACTAGGTTACCAGAAATGAAGCTACGTGATGCACCAGTATCAAAAAGTACATAAACAGGAATATTTTAAATGGTAAGGGTACCTCCCAAGACATCGGGTTTACCTGATCCATCGGTGGTAGCTGGCGGGGTCTTCCCGTCATACACATGAGCCACTTGTGCATTCTGCTTCAGAGGACAGTTCCTGCTATAGTGCCCCTTCTTATGGCAGTTGTAGCATTCGGCTGAGTCATTTGCCTTTGGCTTCCTCGGGGCTTTGCATACATTAGAAAAGTGACCTGGCTTCCCGCAGTTGTAGCAATTTCCTTTGGGGATCTTTCCAGGTTTCTGAGTAGCGGCCGCTGTAATGCTAGACTCGGGTTGATCTGTTGAAGCCTTGCGCTTATTTCCAGCTTGGCTTTTGGCGCGGTCTTGGCTAGCGTCCCTTTCATCCATGTCTTCATAATTGCAAGCCATTTCTACTAATTCTGAAAAGGAGAGTTTGATGTTGCTCATAGCTCTGTCATGGTACTTGCGCTTTAGCCCAAATATGAATCTCTTGTTCTTTGCTTTGTTGGTCATAATCAGCTCTGGAGCATAGCGCGACAACTGGGTGAACTTATTTAGGTAATCCTGAATAGAGAGATCTCCTTGCTGGAGATTAGCAAACTGCTCTCGCATCCTCTCTAGAGCCTGTTCAGGTACAAACTTCTCATTGAACATAGTTTTGAATTGCTCCCAGGTCCAGACAGTACCTGCTGCATCCTCTGAGGTAATGGCATCCCACCACAGCTCTGCTTCCTCCTGTAGGAGCCAAATGCCAAGTCGTGCTTTGTTGTTGGTTCCCATACCCATGCCTTCAAAGATTTTCTCACAGGTCTTCAACCAAGCTATAGCCTCGGTCACTGTACCAGTGCCAGTAAAGGGTTTTCCCTAAGGTTCCTGTACCTCTTTGCTACTTTGTCTAGCTCAAAGTCTTCGGGTGCTGGTGGCTGAACAATAGGGCCTTCCACAACTACGGGGATATTCCCCCGTCCTCCTGCTGCCTCTCCTCGGCCTCCACGGCCCCCTCTAGTTGCTGCTGCTCGTGTAGCCATCTAAGAGAATACTGTATAAGCAAGAAAAGAGTCAAGCTCACAGATTTGATAATTTTCATAAATGATAAAACAGGGGAATACAAGGAAAGATAATGATGATGTACTGATCAAATTGTTTTTCTAATCTGCTTAGCTCATTCTAGGACATTGCTAATCCTATCTCTAATGAGCTACTCACATTAGAACACTACTGATTCTATTCTGACGAGGTGTTTAATGCGTTAGATCTCGGAACTAAGGTTAACCAAAGCTCTGATACCAACTGTGACGATCCCAAAATCCGAGGGGCGGTATTAAGGATAATCATCGGAATATAACACATTAATCATCATAGCAGAGAACAGATAATAGCAAAAACAATAAACAGAATAAATTTTACATGGATATGACAGCGGAATCACAACATGCAATAATATCAGAATAGCATAGCGTGGGATATAACTTAGTAAATAAAAAGGAAAGTGATCAGTCATCATCGCCAGAGGCGGAATACACACATGCAGTGAGACATAATAAGGGTATCAGTCTACATCGCCAGAGGCGGAATACATACATGCAGTGAGACATAATAAGGGTATCAGTCTACATCGCCGAAGGCGGTACATATACATACAATAAGAAATACGAAAAGTAAATCAGTCTGCATTGCCTGTGGCGGAATCATAATATAAGTATAGTAATGGCGAAAAAAGTCAAAGTCGTCTCTGTGAAGTCAGCCTCGCCATGAGCCAAAAATGCACTCTATGCAGCAGTGCAGAGCCAAAAACAACCTGTCACCTGTGAACTAGGCTGCCCGTGTGAAAATAAGGGCACCCGCGTTTGCAAAGTGAAACAAACAACGAGTCAGTCATGGGGACTGGTATGAGGAATCTATTTAACAGTTAGACAACAGTAATAGCAAATCATAGGACCACGCCACTTTCGTGGAACGGGTTTACTCCAGTGATTGCTAGTGCATTTAAAACAAAGTAAATACTTTTAAAACAACGCAATGCTTTTAGAAAGAATGAAGCCATTATAAGACTCAAGTCCCATCACACAATGCAACGCAAGCCGAAGGATAGAGTTTTACCTTATAAGGGCCAAATATGCTTGATACGTATAAAGAAAAATCATTTGATATTATTACTAGTGCATATATGTTTCAAAAGCGAATAGCATCATAAATATCAATCATAGACGGGATAAGTGCCCCATACCACTATGTCGCCATACTAGTTCTACAATCGAGTCTGTTGTTTCGTATTGGAAATTGGATTTCCGTCATGAGTTGAGGCAAGGGGCAAGCTCCTCTCCGCTTCGAGACACTCTAGCAAATGCCTCGGGACTACACACTCTGGGCAACCCCTGGATGCGGCTGGGCCGGTCCCTACTTACATTAGAGGGTTAATTATGCCTGAACACACGTTTCCCGGTCCTTACAGACCTATAATCGAGGCGCCTTATTCCAACAACCACAAAGGTGAAAAATAGATATATATGTCAGGGCTGATAAGTCACTGACACCACCATAGCTAGAAAGAAACGTCGTGCTCTCCCAGCGGTCCGTATCCCGTTTTTAACTCATACCGAGGTGTGAGGCTCGCGAATCTACGAAATACACAAAGCTAGCCCACGTAGATCGTGCTTTGATCATCATCCACAAGACTTTTCTTTGCAACAGAAGCCTTGATCACAGCATCTTGGCATGCCACATAGGCAGTCCACTCCATACGATTGATTTCCATCGATATATAACCCCTGAGCTCGTACGTCTCAGAGAAAGGCGTTAAGCAAAAGAATAAATTCTCCGCCGCCAAACAGATATATATTTAACAGAGATCAATCAGTATAGAACAAAATCCAATGTCAGACACACAGTCCATTTACAAGTCCGTTCTGGGTCTGAACGAAACCGGAGGCGTCAAATTCCTCGTATATCCGTCCAATCAACACATACGTTCGGACGGCTACTACTTCCGTCCCTTTCCGGTAGCTACTCCGGTCAGGAACCTCAGTAGCGCCCATCCAACCGATACGAAGATCGTCGGTCTTGAATCGTCTTTGCATCTTCCAACTTGAATCGCTTGATAAATTATTTGAAATGAGGATTAGCTCGGCCTTTTCAAATAATTCACGTCATTAGAATTTAAATCGATTCTTTTTATGGTTATATTATTCGACATCCATCTTTCAGTTCTTTAGTGTTATTTCCGTGTCAAACACATACAACCATCAAATATCAAACAATTCAAGCCCAATTGGTTTTCTTTCAATCAATGTTGCTTATAATATTTTATAATGATTTTTCGCCATTTTTATTTATTTAAAAATGGCCATATTTAATTAAACGACATTTCAGGTCGTGTCGTGGCGCTGTTTTTCCCTTAATTTGTTTTACACATATCGGAAAATCTAACCGTTGGATTTCTACAATGTCTATATCAGTGGGAAGATATTCCCAAGGCGAACCCAACGGTTCCAGTTTCGTGAGAATCCGACGGTCGGATCTTCCACACTAGTCATTTGAAGTTACGGTTTCAAAATTCGAACTGCAGCGTCGTTATTCGATTTAATTTAATTATATTTATATTTATATATAAATATAAACGATTCTGGCACTGTTTTTCTTTAGATTTGAATTAAACATTCCGGACCATCCAACCGTTGAATTTTGACAAGGTTGGTGCCGTTGGGAAGATATTTCCAAGGCGAACCCAGCGGTTGCGGTTTCGGGAAAATCCGATGGTCGGATTTCTCGTACTAATCGTTTCAAATTACGATTCCGAAACACGAACTGCACGGCCTCTATTCCCTTTATTTATATTTATATTTATATATATAAATATAGTTCATTCTATAATTTCAACTATAGTTCATTCTATATTTTTAACTTCGTTTTCACTTCAAATTTTTCACTAACGCCTTAATATTTCGAAAAATTTCGCCATAACCTCCTTTGTACGGGGAGGGGTTTGGAAATTTATTGGGCCGTATTAGGTACCCAATAAATCCTAAAAAGCATTCACATATTTATAGTGATATATTCTGGTGTTTACGGGGGAGCATGTACTGATAATCACTCCAGAGAATAAATTCCCGTCACCCCGTTTCCGTGTGGAAATAAATAGTCCATGTGCCGTATCTAATAACTAGAGCGACGTGATTATTGTCAACTCCAGACCCGTGTGGGGTTTTTATTAATTTGGCAATTTATCGTTATAATTTATATAGTCCATATCAGTCATCAGTTCAACCTATAGTACATAGTCATCGCCATACAAGCCTCTTGCTTGTATGGTAAATCTTCCACCTCGTCACACAAGCTCCAATTGCTTATGTGGAATATGATGAAGTATGCCTATCGTCAAGAAGTATGCCATGTAGTGTAGTTCAAAATTAATTGTTACTATCCTATGGCGTTATTTATCATTTCACACAGAATAACCAGCACTCCGCATCCAATGGCATTCACAGGAGTTGATATATAAATAAAATTGTGCAGCCAACTCATCAAGGTTTACCTACTTGTCGGGCACGCAAATAATTTCTTTACTCTACAGCTAATCCATTTTTCCTGTTCAACACATGTATATATATGCAGAACAAAGCTAATAATAATATTTCTAACAAACTATTATTTATTTCAACACGTGTGTATTTTTATCTAAGCGTGTACATGATAAAAGAAATATTTTTATCATCAAAAATATTTATTCGACACGTGTGTATTTTTATCTAAGCGTATACATGATAAAAGAAATATTTTTATCATCAAAAATATTTATTCGACACGTGTGTATTTTTAACACTTCATATTTACAATAAAGGTGTAGTTTTTATTGTCAATTCATTTTATTTTTAAAAGATGATAACATTCAACACATGAATTTCAATTCAACGAATGATTTGCAACTCAACACATGAATATTCTATATAGTTTGTATATATATAAAAATGTGATTTTTATCGCTAAAGCCATTTGTTTAAATTCAAATAATATTCAACACATGAATTTCAACTCAACGAATGAATTGCAACTCAAAACATGAATATTCTATATAGTTTGTATATATATATATAAATGTGATTTTTATCGCTAAAGCCATTTGTTTAAATTCAAATAATATTCAACACATGAATTTCAACCCAACGAATGAATTGCAACTCAACACATGAATATTCTATATAGTTTGTATATATATAAAAATGTGATTTTTATCGCTAAAGCCATTTTTTTAAATTCAAAATAATATTCAAAACATGAATTTCAACTCAACGAATGAATAGCAACTCAACACATGAATATTCTATACAGTTTGTATATATATAAAAATGTGATTTTTATCGCTAAAGCCATTTGTTTAAATTCAAATAAAATTCAACACATGAATTTCAACCCAACGAATGAATTGCAACTCAACACATGAATATTCTATATGGTTTGTATATATATATAAAAATGTGATTTTTATCGCTAAAGCCATTTGTTTAAATTCAAATAATATTCAACACATGAATTTCAACTCAACGAATGAATTGCAACTCAACACATGAATATTCTATATATTTTGTATATATATAAAAATGTGATTTTTATCGCTAAAGCCATTTGTTTAAATTCAAATAATATTCAACACATGAATTTCAACCCAACGAATGAATTGCAACTCAACACATGAATATTCTATATAGTTTGTATATATATAAAAATGTGATTTTTATCGCTAAAGCCATTTGTTTAAATTCCAATAATATTCAATACATGAATTTCAACCCAACGAATGAATTGCAACTCAACACATGAATATTCTATATAGTTTGTATATATATTAAATTGTGATTTTTATCGCTAAAGCCATTTGTTTGAATTCAAATAATATTCAACACATGAATTTCAACTCAACGAATGAATAGCAACTCAACACATGAATATTCTATATAGTTTGTATATATATAAAAATGTGATTTTTATCGCTAAAGCCATTTGTTTAAATTCAAATAATATTCAACACATGTATTTCAACCCAACGAATGAATTGCAACTCAACACATGAATATTCTATATAGTTTGTATATATATAAAAATGTGATTTTTATCGCTAAAGCCATTTGTTTAAATTCAAATAATATTCAACACATGAATTTCAACTCAACGAATGAATTGCAACTCAACACATGAATATTCTATATAGTTTGTATATATATATAAATGTGATTTTTATCGCTAAAGCCATTTGTTTAAATTCAAATAATATTCAACACATGAATTTCAACCCAACGAATGAATTGCAACTCAACACATGAATATTCTATATAGTTTGTATATATATAAAAATGTGATTTTTATCGCTAAAGCCATTTGTTTAAATTCAAATAATATTCAACACATGAATTTCAACCCAACGAATGAATTGCAACTCAACACATGAATATTCTATATAGTTTGTAATTTATTTCGACGAATGAAAATTATTCTAACACATAAATATTTCAGAAAATTTCGGCAGCATAACGGCAGGGTAGTTAAAACCGGGACCGTCCCTAGTACGGTTCCTCGCTCTACCTTAAAACCTCGCGGTTTTTGACAATGGGGATAATGCATCTAGTTCGCACGCAGGCGGCATGTTTTATTTTCAATTCCACAATTCTATTCTAATTTGTTTCAACCACAAGAGGGTATTTTTCAACCACAAAGGCATTTTCAACCATAATATCAACCACAAACAATTATTTCCAACCATTCGTCATACTATATAATATCACGTCAATCACAAGCAATAAATATCGTCCATGGTCTGTGGACGAGGGGAGTGTATATATATATATATAATATAATAATTCACTTGCATTTCATCACAACTCAAAGCATATATGTTTCATTCAACGCTTGTATAATTTATACATCGCTAATATAACTTATACAACACATGTACATGAGGTATACAATGCGTATATAATTTACACTTCGCTTATATAATATATACGACGCGATTTCATTCACACAAATAGTTTAGATTCCTCACATTGGTTATTGCAGTGCTAAAAATCGTAGGAAGTTCAGAAAAATCCGCGGCTTCTTCTAGAATGTAGAGAGCCTCCTTGCGGTCACGGTGTCTCCTGTTTCATCGAATTTCGTTAAAGAACGAAAAAGATATTATTTTTCAAAGTTTTGCAACACTTAAAAGTGTTATTTTCATTTCAGAAATTCACATCAGAAAAGGTTTTAAAACTTCAAAACTAGGTCTCGATTTTTAAGCCAAACCGTACCTCGTTGCTTCGATCAGACCACACCGCGTCAGAGAGCTACGAATCACCTTCAGATCGGAGGTGGTGGCGATGGGTTCGATGGCTCCTGTGGGTCGTGGCGGCGCTCTAAAAGGCGCGACTTCCTGGTCGAATTCCGACGTCTACGGTTGATGGATGGAGGCGTGGCTTGGTCGGATTGATAGAGGAGGCGAAGGCGGTCAGAAGCTTCAACAGGCGGAGGCGGCGAAATCGACTGAGGCGGCGGCAAAATGGACGAGAAGTTTCGAGCTCCCTACGTCGTCCAGATCGCTGGCGGCTAGGGTTTCTTCGTATTTTATTTTTTTTTATAAAAGAAAAATTCCTATTGGCTAGAGCTTTATAGGAAGTTTTAAATAGTGTTTTTGCAAACGGACTCCTTTTTAAACCCAACGACTGTCGCCTCCAGCTAAATACCCCCATTCCGGACACAATGGGATATGTTTCGTTGGCCATTTCGACTGTTACAGTCAGTTATTTTTCAATATAAAATATAAAACATTCAATATTTAATTTAAACGTACATTTCAATTTGCCAGGGCCACAAACTGAATCGAAAAATTCCAGAAAAATAAATCTAGATTTGTTTTGACGATACGGTCCTAACAAAACCAGTTTCGTCGAATTCTGAGCTCGTTTGAAAAATGGCCATTTTTAGGTCGACCCATTTTAACAGAATTTGACCAATCACATTTTTTTTTGCCCAGCTCACATACTAGCTTCAAAAATTATGAAATTTTAAACTTAGCAATAATTTGACATCCCGGACCCAACAAAAGTGGTTTCGTCGAATTCCGAGGTTGTATGCAAAATATCAATTTTCAAGGGCTATATATACTATATAGCGACCTTTCTGAAAATTCATTTGGCCATAACTTTTGATTCCCGCTATGAAATTTCGATTTTTTAGATTCGCTAGAAAGGTATTCATAAACATATTTAAATATTTTCAGTTTCGCTAAAATCCGTTATATTTTCCACCCGGTACAGTCAGACAAAGTTTATATTCAAAATTTCAAACTGCAATACCATACCCAATTCTATATTTTATTGAAATATGCTATTTCAACTATTCAAATTCTTTGGTAATAACCAAATTTAAAAATTTTAAATTGGTTCACATTTTCCGGGTTATTACAAATCTAATTTATCAAAACCATGTTTCATATTAACAATAGAATGAGATTTTTATTGTTAATCAAAAACTAAACAACCATGTTTCATGTTTCTAAATAAAAGATGAAACTTATATTATAACACCAAATCACTACACATAGATCTAAAATAAAAATATTTTTTTTATTTCAAATCGGGATTTAATAATAAACTATAGATTCAAACCAGATCAAACAAAAATAAGCATCATGATCAACGATCAACATTCAACAGATTCAAAATCCAAGCATTATAGATCTGATTTATTACCGTAAATACATAGATTCAGAATAGTGCAAAATAATCAAATTTTTTAATTATAAAAAATAGAAATTCTCACATTGGGTTTTTGAATTATTGAAAATTCTAGATTGCTCCATTTCAGATCTCATCAGTGTCATGTTGTAGATCAGGATTTCACAATTCCAATGCAATCGAAATCGTTCGATTTCATCTCTGTTTGCAAAAGTTATCGAGATTTAAACCTTTATAACATTTAAATATTTAATTAACTATAATAATTAATAATCTTATACACTAATTGCATTTAGGCCATCTTCCCTCTACATCACCTCTTCTGTAATCACGAAACCCAACTTCATTACCAACTCCTCCGTGCACCGCCACCCTATAAGTCGTCGGACCAACATCAGAGAACGCCACTTCGAAGCCAACGCCGACCTCTGCTCGCGCCCAGAATGGGTCCCACTCGCACCTCACCATAGCCCGGAAACCCGTTCCAAAACCCACCACTTCCTGTTGTAGTTCCGGTCGAACGGAAGCCTTAATCACGATCATCACCATTGAATACAAAAAGTTCGAAGAGACGAAGATGTTTGTCATGAATATTTAGTGAATCATCTAGCGGATTTGGATAATTCATAGAAAGAAATTCGGAGCTTGGTGGCACTTCATTTCAAAATTTAGGGGATTAGGTTTAGGGTTAGTGTAATACTAGGGTTATTTATATAATAAAATAATATTTAAAATCCTTATTTTATTAGTTAATGCCCGTTAAGTCTTAGTAGCTCCAATTTCAGCCCAACGAGAGTTGTCCCCAAGCAAATACCCCCCATCCGGACACAATGGACTAGGTCCTGTTAGCCCGTTTGATCTCTCAACCTACTTTTCTTTAATTTAAAATATAAATCATTTAATTATTAAATTTGATCGCACATTTTAATTTACAAGGGCCACATACTGGCTCTAAAAATTATAAAAAATTTATTTCTAGTTATGCTTCAACGATACGATCCTAACAAAACTAATTTCATCGAATTTGAAGACTGATTGAAAAATGGCCATTTTCTGGTCGATTAAATTTGATTGAAATTGACAAAACACGTTTTCTTTTGCCACGCTCACATATTAATTCTAAAAATTATGAAAATTTAAACCTAACAATAATTTGACATTCCGGATCCAACAAAAATGGTTTCGTCAAAAATGGAGGTCATTTGCAAAATGGCTATTTTTAGGGGCTATATTTTATATTAATATATATAAATTCTACAGCGACTTTTCTAAATTTTAAACTGGACATAACTTATAATTTATAAAGAGAAATTTCAGTTTCTTACATTCGTTAGAAAGATATTGTTAAATAGATTAAAATATTTCTTGTTTCATCTGATTCTGATTCAAAATGAATTCTGTATATTAAATTGAAATTTAAAAATCGAATTTTCGAATTGCCATGCCATTTCAAATTCCTTTTATAATTAAATTGAATTATTACGTTTTAACTTCGATTAAAATAAATGTTTCGTCATTATTATTTAAAATAAACGATTTCAAATATTCAGAATCCATTAAAATAGTTAAAATTAAATTTTTAAATTTGTTCTGAAAATCTGGGTTGTTACATAGAATCTCTCGGTCTTAGTAATATTCTCCAAGTGCTCATCCGCTAGTCCGTACATCTCAGAATCTGCATCCTTTTTGGGCTATATAAGGTAGAAAATGTAGGTTGATCAGTAAAAAATTCTTTATGCTATATATTTTATTGATCATCAGCAGCAATTCTCGATCCAATTCTTTTATCTTGATTAAACAACCTTTGATCAAACATAGCCTCACCATTGCCTTTGCCAGCACTTCCACTGTTTGCCATTCCAATAGCGACCTTCTCACTAATATCACAATCCCTATCCCTAGTGAGATTACTCTTTATTCCCATTGCAGCATCTCTTACTTCCAGCCTTCTTTCTCTCTCCCTCTCTCTCCTCTTCTCTCTTACCATATATCTTCCAACTTCAGCATTATTTTCTCTTAGTCTCTCTTCTTGTAGTAGGGGTCATGGCATTCATATCATCATCGTTGTCGTTGTCATTAACCGAATCTTTACGAATAGGTACAAAAGAATTAGCAAGTCCAGTTCTTTCTAACCGTTCCTTTAGAGCTAAGTCATGAAGTTTATGTTCCTTTTTATCTTCCTCTTGCAACATCAGCTAATTTCAAAGTTTCAACCTCGTAGACCTTTACTCTTGCTACATGTTTAGCTACGTATAAAGCTTCAGACACAGTAGCAACATTATCATTAATCTACACTTCTTGGAGGTCGCGTCCATCCGCAACATGCCTTATGCCTAAAGAAATGTTGTAGCCCTTGGGGTTTTTTCAGTTAGAAATGCAAGGTGGGATCTTGCACTCCTGCTGATCTTCCACACTAACAGATCTGGGAGGTGAATGCATAACGGGTACGTGTGGAGACCCGAATGCTTTTGGGACCCTCTTGTGTCTGAGCTTAGGCAGCTTTAACCGGTCTATGGGATGCTCCATTATTCTGATAATCCTTTCCCTTGCACTTATATACATATCAAAGAAATATGTTTGTAAATTTGACCTCCAAAGCCTCAAATTGATTTGTAGTTTATACATGGTAGAGGATAGGTTTTAGATAATTTTAATGTATACGTTCATATGCTATATATACGCAAGCACCCACGATGCATTTTCCTCCATCAATCCTTTCTAAGTGTATTAATTGATAAACTCTTATAAACACCTCACCTTGATTCTCCAAAACTTGAAGGAATAAAGAAAAAGTAGAAATTATGGGTAACTGGTATGTTATTAACGCAATGAGAGCCTATTTACAAACTCTTCAATTGGTAATTTATTATTTTAAGTTATCTTTAATATTATATATTAAGAAGTGCAATGAACATAGAAGAATTATAGGTGAAAGAGCAGCAGCAGTAAACGTGTGGAACCAGAATGCATAGAGTACATATCATCATTAGCAGCAAGAAACCAAACAAAGCTAATGGTGAACATCACATCAGAAGAAGGCTTATCTCTTTCAACATTGGCATTAGCATTCGCTGCACAAATACTAGTGGACGTCTGATTTGCATGTGTAGTGACCAAAATGTCACTGAACAAATGTGGTCACAACGGGAAGGATTTGGGTCAAAGACATGGCAACTTCAAAGCCGTGGAAGAGCTTTGTGAAATGATTAAAAAAGTATTATATGTATTTAATTTGTTGATAAAGTATTGAATACAATTTAATGGTTGCAATCTTTCATTGTTCCATGTAGTATAAGCCAGTGACTGATCAAAAAGGTATAATAGTGTAATATGTGCATGAGGACGGATATATACACACTGATGAAATATTTGTGTGTTATATATAGTTTAAAAAATTTACAGAGTTAATTTTCCATAAGGTTTCTTCTCTTTTCTACATTCTAATTTTCCTTCAGTAATTCATGTCCCGTTTCAAAACATTTTTGACACATTTCCAGTATAAGTCAATTTATAGTATATCATATCATTTTATCAATAATTGCACATACCAAAAACTTTGGATCCAAATATCAGAATATTATGTCTAGGCGGTTTGATTCCCCTTCATTAAGACAATCTCCTTTCACAATAGTTTAAGAATGCGTAGAATTCTTATTGCTATAACAGGTCGAGAAGGAATAAGAGACAGTCTGTAAGATATTTTTGACTTATTCATGGTTAGTTTATTCAAGCTCCGGTGATTTGGTGAGGTTGTTGACAAACTAAAATCTCATATTTACGTTTTAGTCCCTAGGTTGATATTTAATTCAATAAGTGCCATATACCATTTGTTATTTAATCATATAATATATGTTTTCATTTCTAAATCTCTTAATTATCCAAATCATGTGCCTTACATTACAAACTGAAACTATAAACTGATGTACTTAAGGACTCTACGACCTTAATAAATAAAATACTCATCAAAATGAACGCGTTAGCATTCATTCAAATTTGCATTTGTTCATGTATCGGCTTATCTATTTACCCAAGACAACAGGAACTCATACATGCTCATGTGTACTTCCTGTAATCCTTCGTTTCAAAACTCTACTCTCTCATGGATACTGTTATTTGTGCACGCTTCCCAAATTCACTTTTTACTTTAAATTTTCCCACTTTATCCCTTAGTCGTTTCATTTCATGTTCTTCCACTCAAAAAAGTTCCCTCCTCATCTCACACAGTTTCCTTTTCCTTTCCCACAGTGACCCGCACAAAATCATCACCTAAATCATCAAATTTTGATGTATATCTCCTTCCTCATTTTATAGAGTTCACATATGTTTTCTATCAAATTAATTTATTGTACATCAAAACCTACATCTAATCTACGTTTTTATGTTTAACTACCAATGTTACAGGGTAGCTCTCTTTTTTATTACTTCTTCCTTTATATATAGTTTGGTACTCAAATTTCCTTTGGTCTATTGTTGACATGCTTGATAAGAATTTATTTTATGATTCATGGTTATGTGTAAACGAAGTTGGAATACTCTACCAACTATTCTTCAAATGGACAATCATGACTGTTGTCTGGTCATCAAAAAGGAGACCCAAACACTTCATTTTCAAAATAAAGTTGTATTGCTCTAATATTATATGTACTTCTGGATTAAAAGGTGAATTTGGTTTAAAAAGACACATATGTTATTTTATATCTATAGTAGCAATCTATATGTTATTTGTCTCAAGCAACAAATCAACCTACATAAACTGTTTGTGCATGAATAACCGCATAAGCTTGATAAATTACATAAAAAATGGCCAAACAAAAAATATTAGTAATAAAAAATTATGAAAGCCAAAATTTGCGTGCAAAGTCTTGAAAGGGGAAGGAAGGACTACAATGCACAATTCGGATGGAGTATAAAGAGTATATAGAATATTTTTACCTTGATTAGAGAAAAGTTGACAACAGTTGGAAAAGAAACACAAAATGTTGAAACTTTATCACAGCTATCAGTGCACACAGTAGGTGGTATATGCCCAGCACAACTTACATGTAATAGATGTTTCTGGACAAAAATTTCAGGTTATAAACTAATTAGTAACCAACAATGTACGCTTGTATATTAGAACTTAGGAATCTACTCAAATGAACCAATTAGCAAGTTGAGACGACCCCAAACCCCGTACTGACGGTGGCAATGGTAATCCGTGGAATATAACACAGAAACAGATAATAGCAGAACAAAATTAAATAAATACACCAGATAATGAACAATAGAATATACTGGATAAAAGTAATCATCAAAGTTGCACAGTATACAAGATCTTACTTAGTACAAATACAGTTCAGCTATACATAAATGTCTACAGTGGAAAAACAAACAAAATATGTACAATAGGAGCTGAACAGCATAAAAAGAGATAAATGATAGAATCCATCTTCAGCTCCAGCTATCCAGAAAGAACCAGCTAAACCTGAATACAAGGCTGCCCGTGTAGAAAAAGGGGCACCCAAGTTTGAAAGTGAAACAAACTACGAGTCAGTCATGGGACTGGTATGAGAAATCTACTCAACACATATATATAATTTGGCTAATCACAGGACCACGCCACTTTCGTGGAACGGGTTTTCTCCATTGGATTGCCAGTGCTTTAAAACAAATCTTTCTTTTAAACAACGCAATGTATTTTATAAAAATGAAGCCATTATAAGACTCAGTTCCCATCACACAATGCAACGCAAACAGGAGGATAGAGTTTTACCTTATAATGGCCAAAATATGATTGATATAGATAAAACAAAAGCATTTGATATTATGACTAGTGTTTATTTGTTTCAAAAACAATTTCAAATCATAACTATCAATCATAGACGGCATTAATGCCCCATACCACTATGTCGTCATATATAGGTATACAATCAAAACCGCACAGTTACGTATTTGGCAATTGGATTTCCGTCATGAACCAAGGCAAAAGATAGTCCTTACCGAATTTGAGACAATCTAGCCCATGTCTCAGGCACAGCCGCAACTGTACCTTGGATCGTCAGGGCCGGTCCACACGAAGTGGATTATAATGCCTGAACAATGCGTCCCTCCGTCCTTTGGGGCGTAAATGAGCCAACGAATGACTCCATCGGACCCGGATCGTCCGATCTAACCGAGGCGCCTCGCAACAGCAACAACCACATAGGTGAAAAGTATGTAAATGTCAGGGCTGGTAGGCCACTGACACCACCCTAGCTAGAAAGAAAACGCACGTCCCCCCTGAGGTCCTGCTCCCGTTTCTGGTTCATACCGGGGTGTGAGGCTCGCGATTTCACGTTATACACAAAGTTACGCCACACAGGCGGTGCTTTGGTCATCACCACTAGACTTTGCTTTTCAACAGAAGCCCTGATCACTGCATCTTAGCATGCCACACAGGCAATTCATGCCATGCGACTGATGTCCATCGATATACAACCTCTGAGCTCGTGCGTTTCAGAGAAGGGCGTTAAGCAAAAGAATTAATTCTCCGCCGCCAAACAGATGTATATTTAATAGAGATCAATCAACACAGAATAAAATCCAATGTCAGACACACAGTCCATTTACAAGTCCGTTCTGGGTCTGAACGAAACCGGAGGCACTAAATACCTCGCAAACCCATCGACCACCACGTACGTCTGGACGATCACCACTTATTATCCATATTTCGGGATGCCTCCCAATCAGGACCTCGGTTACCATCCAAACGAGGTGAAGATCTCCGGTCTTCGACCACCGTCTTCATCTTCGACTTTCAATCGTCGGTCAATTATTTGAAATGAGAATTAACTCGGCCTTTTCAAATAATTCATATATTTAGAATTTCAAATCAATTTATTTCAATGGTTAAATCATTCGACAACACCAATTTTGTTCTTTAATGTAATTTTCACACCAAACACATTCAACCATCAAATACCACATAAACCGAGCAAATTCAGTTTATTTCCATTCCATATCGTTTATGATATTTTATAACGATTTATCGCTATTTTTATTTATTTTAAAATAACTAATTTATTCAAAACGACGCTTCGGTCCATAACGCGGCCGTGGCGCTGTTTTTCTTCAGATTTGATTTACGCATATCTGAAAATCTAACCGTCGGATCTTCACAAAATTTACATCATTAGAAAGGTCTTTTCAAAACGAATCCAACGGTTTCAGTTTCGGGAAAATCCGACTGTCGGATCTCCCGGTACAATCGTTTGAAGTTTCGATTTCAAAATACGAACTGCAACGTCGTTATTCGATTTAATATAATTATATATATATATAAATATAATCGTTTCTGGTGCTGTTTTTCTTCAGATTTGAATTAAACATTCCAGACAATCAAACCGTTGGATTTTTACAAAGTTGGTGCCGTTGGAAAGATTTTTCCAAAGCGAACCCAACGGTTGCGATTTCAGGAAAATCCGATGGTCGGATCTCCCGGTATAATCGTTTGAAATCACGGTTTCAAAATGCGAACTGCACGACCACGTTTCGTTTTAATTTTATTTATATTTATATATTTATATAAATATAGTTCGTTCAAAAATTCCTATATCGTTTTCACTTCAAATATTTCACTAACGCCTTTAAATTTCGGAAAAATTCGCCATAACCTCCTTTGTACGGGAGGGGCTGGGAAAATTCCCAAATAGCCACACGGGCGTCTCATGCCGAAAAGAAAAAGAAAAAGCCAAGCGGCTAGCCAACAGGCTCATAAAATCATCACCCAAACAAAACAGTAAATGTGTACCTATTTGTCGGGCACAAAATTTTATTCCTCTTCTCTAGCCCCTTTGCTATAACCTGTTCAAATAAATATGCATGTACAGATATACAGTTCTTATCACTTATCCTTTTCCATTCAACTTCATATTTGATTCCATTTGGGTTAAAAGCATCATTCATTCTAATGTTGCATGCATAGGTAAAAATCACGTCATTAGCTAATTAATGAATATTTCAACTCATGCATATTTATTTGAACGAGTTGCTATTTTTAACACTTCACATTTCAACAATTCATGTATATAATAAAAATGTGATTTTTATATTGTAAAACAATTCATTTCAAAACACTATTATTTTATATAGTTTATATAGGTGATAGAAATAGGATTTTTATTATAAAACAATTTCTTTTAAAACGAGATTATTTTACATAGTCCATATAGTTGATAAAAGGTGATTTTTATTATGAAACAATTTATTTCAAAATATGAATACCATTCAACACATGAATTTCAATTCAACGAATGAATATCGATTCAACACATGAAGGTTTTCTATAGTTTCTAGATATAGATAAAAATGTGATTTTTATATTTGAAACACGAATACCTTTCAACACATGAATTTCTAATCAACGAATGAATATCGATTCAACACATGAAGGTTTTCTATAGTTTCTATATATAGAAAAAAAATGTGATTTTTATATTTGAAACACGAATACCTTTCAACACATGAATTTCTAATCAACGAATGAATATCGATTCAACACATGAAGGTTTTCTATTCAATGAATAATTATGGTTTCAGCAAATGAAAATAATTCAAACACATGAATATTATTCAAAATTTCGGCAGCATAACGGCAGGGTAGTTAAAACCAGGACCGTCCCTAGTACGGCTCCTCGCTCTACCTTAAAACCTCGCGGTTTTTGACAATGGGGATCATGCATCTAGTTCGCATGTAGGCGGCATGTATATATTTATTTCATTTCCACAAACTCATCCTATGTGGTTTCAACCAAATATTTCTCAACCACAAATGGGTATTTTTCAACCACAATCCATCAGTATCAACCACAAACAATCCCAAACAACCATTCGCTATCAATCAAATTTCACACTAATCACAATCAATAAATATCGTCCATGGTTTGTGGACGAGGGGCGTATATATATATATATATATATATATATATATATATATATATATATATATATATGTATGTATGTATAGCAATTCACTTCTATTTCAACACATATATAATTTTTACAATGCATATACAACTTATACATCGAATGTACAACTTATACAACGCTTATACATGAGGTGTACAACGCTAATATAACTCATACATCGACTATATAATTTATACATCGTCGTTTTCCATATCGTTTATAAATTAAAAATCTCACATTGGGTTCCACTCCACCAAAAATAGCAGAAGGCTCAGAAAAATATGCGGTCTCTTCTAAAATGTAGAAGACGTCCTCACGATCATGATGTTTCCTGTTTCATCGAATTTCGTTAATGAACGAAAAAGATATGATTTTTCAAAGGTTTGCAACACTTTAAAGGTGTTAAAATCAAATTAAATAAAATCAGTCGTATACCTTCAACGTTAGTTCAAAACTAGGTCACGGATTTGCGCGCAAACGGCGGGGCTTGGGGGCGATCGGCCTATGCCACGCTGACGGCCTTGGAGGGGCGCATGTGCGCATGAGGTGGCTCTCCGTTCGGTGCGGCGAGGTAGGCGCGACGGAGCTTGAAAGTCCCGGACTTCCCGGGCTTGTAACTCTCCAAATACTGAACGATAATTAGCAAACTTTACATGGATTTGTAGATCTTTCCTAGATCTACGAAAAACATAACTAGGGCATGGTGTTTCGTTGCGTGAATTAGAAGAAAAAGAAGAGAGAAGTTTGGATTCAATTTCCGTCTAGCGCGACGAAGGATCGGGGAGAGAGTGAGAGTGGAGTGGCCAATCAGAATTTTCCATTTAATTTATATATTTTTAAAATTTCAAAAATACCCCTTACACAGACGAACACCAATTCAAACCCAACGACTGTCGTCCCTAGCGTTTTACCCCCATTCCGAACACAATGGGATATGTTTCGTAGGCCTATTCGACTATTTCAGTCAGTTTTCCTTCAAATTAAAATATAAAACATTCAATATTTGATTTGAACGTGCATTTCAATTTGCCAGGGCCACAAACTGATTCGAAAAATTTCAGAAAAATAAATCTAGCTATGTTTTGAAGATACGGTCCCAACAAAACTAGTTTCGTCGAATTCTGAGACCGTTTGCAAAAAGGTCCATTTCTGGTCGATCCAGTTTAACTATAATTGACCAAAACACATTTTCCTTTGCCACCCTCACATACTAGCTTCAAAAATTATGAAATTTGAAACCTAGCGATAACTTCACATCCCGGATCTAACAAAAGTGGTTTCGTCGAATTCCGAGGTCGTATGCAAAATGGCCAATTTCACGGGCTATATAAACTCCATAGCGACCTTTCTGAAAATTCATTTGGTCATAACTTTTGCTTTCCGTTATGAAAATTCGATTTTTCAGATTCGTTAGAAAGGTATTCACTAACAGATCTAAATATTTTTGGTTTCACTAAAATCCGTTTTGTTTTGCACCCGGTACAGTCCGACAAAGTTTGAATTCAATTTTTGAAACTGCAGCGCCATTTCAGGCCTTGTTTATAATTATAATTAATTATATTCGTTTTCGATTGTCGACTCAAACTCAGTTTTCATCGCTATTATTTAAAATATTTATTTTAAATATTAAAAATCCATTATTTTAGCCAATTTAAAAATTTTAAATTGGTTCAGATTTTCTGGGTCGTTACACAAGTCAATGAAACAAAGTGAAATAATAGTAACGAAGAGATTTCCAAATCGACAAAGCCAAACCAAGTGAAGAGGAAGTAAAATTACCTTTTGCCATGAATCGAACATTTTACCAGTCCGACTAACCAACGAATTGAGGAATGGTTGTCAAATTAAACGCAAGTTGAATGGATGGAGGTAAGATGTGTGCGAATTACCTTTTGAAGTTAGCACACAGGTTGGAAAGTATGGCGGTTCAATAAATTCAGTGCAGGCCGACACCATATACCGACCCGATGGTTGTAAATTTTGCTCGGAATTCATCAATGATTATTGTTGATTTTGGAGAAGATCGGTGTGGCAAAGGCACATGTAATTAAGGATTGAAGTTAGGGGAAATGTAAGAATAGAAGTTAGTGGCTTAAAATTAGGAAATTAGATAGGGAAACATAAGAACAACGTGGGTTAGTTGTTTGATATTTATTGAGATAATTGTTTTTTAATTAATTTTGTAAAAATTGGGCAACCCAATTGAACGGCAGAGCAGAAATAGAGAATAACTACATTTTGTGTGTCCACTTATGCATTGTTGGAATTGTGCTTTTATGTTTAAATAATAGGTTATTTATTGAAATAAACCCAAAAAAGAGTAAAAAACTGAAGGGAATCATCATAGTGTATCAATTGATTTGAAAACACAATTTTTTAGTCCAACCGTTAAACTCTTAGACTGTCATTGTATATAAAGAAAAGGTCCAGAGTTCAGACCCCATCATGAACAAAAAAATAAAATATAACTTATATACAAGGAGAAGGGATGTGTTACACTCATTATTACTCATTTATATATAAATAATGAGTGAATGAAAAAAAAAGTAAGCAGAGAAAGAAAGAAGGCTGAGTGGTGGAAGTCGGAGGCCATTTAGGAATGCTGGAGTGTTTGAGTGTAGCAGAACGCTCTTTACATATAATCAAGTTGGTCGCAATTTTTTTTGTTCCTAAGGGAAAGTTATCAAAATATCCTTTCATGTAAACAAGTGGCAACAGTTCAAATTGCACATAAAAAAATTTGGTTTGAAAACACAATTATTTTGTTCAATGGTGAAATTCCCAATTGTCCTTCCATGCAAACGAAAGGTCAAGGTTTTTAATTCCATCATGAACAAAAATTATCTCATACATAGTTGTCTTGGAGAAACGGTTTTTAAACCAGACTATACTCTCAAAATGTCCTTTCATAAGGTCAATAATTCGAATCGCACCATATACAAAATTTAAAATATATCTTCAATTGGAAACTTTTGAACGTAAGCAATTTTACAAGTTCAAACGTTATTTCAACAAAATATTATATATTTTTCTTACATAGAAATATTCATAAAGGATTTTATGTGCACACTTATTTGAACTCACCAGATCCCTACTGATTTGAGCTTTATTATGAGGATTGCTCTACACTTTCAACAACTGGACAATGCATTGTGTGTTAGGTTTTTGGTGATACAAGATTCCACATTTATGTAGATCTTAAATATATTTGAGTATATATGGAATTATGACTCAAATTCATTGCCTATTTTATAGGTTTGACAGATTTTAAAGATTGATTAATTGCATCTTTTAAATATTTAGTAGATTTTATGGAGTGATTAGTTGCCTCTTTTATTGCATTAGAAAACTCAACAAATTATCTACATGGAAGACTTATGGAATTATTCAATGGCTCCTTGAAGAAGATATTTTGTCATCCCTATTATAAATAGGCATTACATTGTTCATTATATGTACATTGGAGAAAAGGTTTATTCTCTCTAGGTGTTAGGATTTGAGATCTCTTCTAAATTTTGGTATTTTATTGCAATCTTTTGGTGGTTTAATAAAGGTTTTGTTTTGATGGAATAATTTTATAATTATTTTTCTTCACTTCATATCTCTTCTAAAATCTAATTGTGTAGAGATCCTAAAATTCCTACATTGTGGTGGTGCTCGGTCAGTGTAAGGCGATCATCAGAGTTAAAGAAAAGAAAACAACTCAGAAGCATGTCGTGTATCTGGTAGCGTACGAGATAAAATATAATAATAGCACATAACTGATATAAAACAGGAGAGACAGTGGAAGATGATAATGAACCAAAAGCATCAAAGTAGTAGATCCAAAATACAACATAATACTAATGGTTTCATATATGGAGATAATTGAAAATAAACTGTCTTTAAAAAAACACTACTAAGCTTAGTGAACAACAGAAATAAACTGAGTACGTGTAAGTAATATGTAAAGTAACATCCAACTCTCCTACCGGTCAGCTACATATGAACACCTAACTTGTATCTAATCTGCTTATTTAAGATCACCCACTGTAATAAGAAGTAATACGTAAAACTCCAAATCATACAAATTCTGGTGTGAGCGATAGTAATCTCAAATACAAGTAAGATAACACAGTAGGTATGAAGAGCCATATTTGTCTTGTCCCGGCATCCAGAAGGTTAGCACATATACTAATGTACTATATTCTAAGGTCATCATATTACTGAGTGTAAATAAGTGTGTGTGATAAGGTAATAGAAAGCAATCAAGCATAAAAACCATCCTCACAAGGACTCACTTAGTGCACTGAGTTTACAATGCTTGAAATCTTGGTCACCGAATCCGTCGAGGCACTGGTAAGTCCCACTGCATGGACTCCACTAGACCTCGCCATGTCCTACTACATGGACTATAGTGATAACTCTATCCAGCCCTCCCTGCATAGGCTTTGGGGTTCAGAATGTTCATTCATCACTACATAGGCTCTGATATGTCATTGTGTCACTCTCTCAAATGATAAACTTTATTTTACGAAGCTGATAATAAACGTTTATAGTTTGCAATTTTTTATTAGCTTTTTCATTAACCCAAATGACAAACTTCTTTTTTTTTGGATATAGTTGTTGTCGATTCCTTCCATTTAAAATTTAATAGATTTAACGATATTTTCAAATATAACGTGTTTTTAATAATAAGTTTATGAATATTTAAAAAAAATAAAGTTCACTGTTTTAAATTTTCTAGAAGAAAGTAATAATTTTGCAAACTTGTTATACTATAAAACTAAACGTAGTGTTATTTCTAAAATAAACATAAGTATAAATAATCAATCATTACAACAATTGATTTATTTTTTCTAAGTTCATGTAAAATTTAGTTTATTACAATAAATTCAACCTAAACCAATACATTAAATGAAACAAATAATGGTATAAAATTTGTTCTAGTTTATGGATATTTATTAATGCATAAGTCTCACATATTAATAGACTTAACATTAAGATATTTGAGAATGAATATATATATATGTATATAATTATTATATGCAACTAAAATCGAAATTATTCAAATATACTTACTATAATAAATTTGAATTCAAAATAAATATAAAATATATTCTACTCATTGCAATTATTTTTCTTTGGTTTGATTCCAATTTTGAGATTGAAAAATATATTATATATTAATTCCCTATGATGGTACTAAAAAGGCCAAAAGTAATGAAGTAAGAATTTTAGAATTTTGGTGCATTAAAAAAGCCAAATATAAGAATATTTTCATTCTCAGGTTGACTTTAATTTCATATTTATTTCATATAAAAATTGTGTTAATAATTGGGTACACATTAAAATCCTTAATTGTAACAATTTGGACTATATATTACATACTAGTACTATTTTCAATTTGTAACATACAAACAGGGAATTAACTCTGTTATCCTTAATCTACTTCTGCTTGATCAGATTCCAAATTTTAAATTAGAGAATTTACTGTGTATTAATTCACTTGAATACTAACTATGTGAATAATTTTTTCATGATGTCGATAGATAAATTGTAAAGCAAACGTGTTATCAAATTTTCAAATTAACTAAAATATACACACTATAGAATTGCTGAAAAAATTGAAATAAAGCATTTTTATTTAAGCTAAAATACAAAAAGAACTAAAGTTGACATTGATATAGAAATTGATTTAATCACCTAACTTCTAAATTTTACATCAAGAGTAATTTGATTTATAATTAATAAATCCTAAATTGATAGTATTGTATGCATATTTCTCACTACACCATTTGCACTCTATTTTGCTTTCCAAAGAAATTTGACTAATCAACTATGCATTTCAATTTTAATAGTGGAGCTTTGCATAAAGATCTCTATTACTGAAGTTGTTACAAGAAAGCCCATGGGGAAATGAATATGTAGTTAAGATTCTTATTTTCCTGAATTAGAAAATGCAATCTAATTTCCAGTTTTTAACAAAAAATTCAATTAAACTTATGTTTTTCATAAAGTTTTTCAAAAAATGAAAAGTTAATTATTATTTTTTGGCAAAGCCAACCGATTTTTATAGTATTCCGTAACATTTTTTTATTATGACTAATAATAAAATTACATATAGTACAGGTGACTGTAGTTAGTAATCGGCTAAATTCTGTTTTTATGGTGGTCCGTCCACTATTTACGGAGTTTATAGTGTTCCGTCCACTCTACCTATACTGGCTTAGAGCAATGAAGCTAGCTAATTTACTAGACTAAAAGAAAAGTTAAATTTTTATTCATAAATAATAATAATTATCAGTTAAGTTAATAATTGCAATTATTCACCATTGTAGAATTTTATATTCTTTTATCAAACTACAAGTTCATTTGCTGTTTTTATCAAAAAAGTGCAAATGCATTATTCATTGTTTCAAAAACATGTGTTTGATTTAGAAAGTCATTTTTGCAGAGACACTTTTATAACAAAATTAAAAACAAAAATGTGTTTTTATTGTGTTTAATAATTCTATCTCTTGAACACAATTGTAGATTGTTCGAAATGTGCAATTATTACAAATCAAAACTAAACAACATGATTTATAAATGTATTTTTTTAAATACACAATTAAGTAGATCTATATAAAATTATAAAAATTGATGGAAATCTCTTATTTACATTTATATCCATACTAAAATTATACTTTAGTTCAAATTATAAATCAGAGAAAATAGGAAAGAACATAAATTTATTAAAGATATCTCAAACTAAGTGAAGTAAGCAACTTACGATTATGGGGTTCAGTTTAAATGATGTCGGTTTCATTTATAAATCCATATGAGCTACATATGTTGTGTAGAGTTGCAAAAGCATTGATATGTTAGTCATTTGACAATCACGTCATGCAAAGATACGACTATTTAAATCCATGTATATTTAACACAAAATGGAAATATTATTGCTATTGACTAAGATTGGATGAAACTTAGTAGTTCAATGCATATAATCCCTCTGACCTCCTCCCTACTTTAAAACAAAAAAATATCGTATTACAGTGTTGCTATGTGATTTATTGTTCCTTTTCTATTTCCACTAAAATTTTCAAAAAATAATTATCATTCACTTTCAATTAGACTTGTTAACACCAGAAATAGCATAAATGTCGATTAAAAAAGAAAGCACCTTCCATCTAGTCAATTTATTTATGATTTGTGTGGATATAAATATGGATAAGTAAAAGTAAATGACAAAGAAAAAGAGAAGGATAGAAGACACAAATTTATAGCGGATCAACTATTAATTAATCTTACATTCACTTTATAAGTTTAATTTTATAAACCTCTAGCAAGTGCAAGTTATTCAATTACAATTGGATTGAATAAAGATGATCATTAATACAAAGGCTAATTGGATTAGATCACAATAGCCTCATGGATGGTTGCTGAAGGAGGAGAAGCTTCCATTATTGCTTTTGAGCATGGTAGGGAAGGTGAATCAAGATCCTTTTATGTTGCAGACATACTAGTATTTATAGGAGTTTAAAGAAGAATTGAGCAATACTACTGCACTATAAAACTTGCATTGCAGATAGGAAGATACTCCAAAAAGATAACTCAATATAAGCAATATTTATTGATCGGTACCGATTCATAGGAGATAGAACAGTATTGACCCATAACTATGGTCGTATGATGTTTCAATTCATTTTGTTGTCTTTCTAATCTTCTTTTGATATTCTCTACGAAGTTTCATATTTTTTGGACTCATTTGCTTGGATTTCATATTTGATATATGCTGAACTACATTTTGGGTTGGATGATCCATTAGTAACTTATGCTAAGGACATCATAATGCCACCAAACTTAGAGGATTCACTAAAAAGATGATGTGGGTCTCGGTGGAGTGACCCTTAATGGACCCCCCTCAATTCATGGGTGGATACCAATCAATAGGGGTTGGACCAGTACAGAAAGAAGAAAGATCCTTTTGTAACTATCTCAACACTTTACTAAACGACATGAAACTTCACATATGCAATATTAATTAGCTATGAGCTTAACGGTAGCATACACTACACATGAATTTTTTATATGTTATATATTGTTAATTAATAGTTTATTTGACATATCTTGTTTTAAGGCAATATTAACTTTTGGTAGCTGTTACAGATGAACATTTTTGTTTTTAAGAGAAATTTGTCTAGTATATCCTATTTCAAATGATATCAGGATTTGAGAATATTACAGATACACAGTTTGAATATATCAATAAATGTTGTAGGCATTAATTATTTTAATATGAATTGTTTATATATTAATTTTATTTTTATATAGTATTAAATCTAGTAATATTTGTAAAAAAAAATTTTATAACAAACCCACAAATTCCCGATCCTAATTATCGACACAAACACCATGTCGACTAAGCAAGCACCGATGATTATCATATCATTAATAAAAAGAAGTTAGAGGGTGAGGACATAGAAAGAAAGAATTTGGAATAGAAGAAAACGAAGATTACAATATCACAAAGTCAGAGAAAACACAAATGTCACAATGGAACAAATAAAATATTATATAACATTACTTTTGAAATACATATTTGTAACCGTACACACATACCATCATCATAATACAACACATACAACACAACAGAAATAAACTGTAGATATCTAATGTTGAAGCCTCCTACTCCGAGCTTCTCCAAGTATATCTGTAAAATCCTGACTACTTGACTGTTTGTACAAAATTGGGCACCTAAGAGTTTAGGACAAAAAAAAGAAACTCTGGGAAAGTCATGGGATTTGTGTGAGTAAACTTAAACCACTTGATTTACCTTGAAAATCCTTTTGATAGAAAAAATAGTCATAAGACCGATCCATACATAAACATGTATGGATTTTACCTTACGGTAACCTAAAACGTTTTTTGTAACTCCCCGTATTTTATATAAATATTAAACTAAAATATCAATAATTTATAGTTCTAGAATTTAGACTCGAAACATGTACATTCGTGGCAATATTCTGATTTGCTTTGATATATGAATTGCCCAAAATGGAGTCCGCATGGGAAAATTATTTACAAGTAAAGAATTAATGGTTATATGCGTGTATATGTGCACAAATTTGAAATTTGAAATTAAAGATGAGTTATAAGTGGAAAATAATAAGTTTGATAACTAATATTTAGAAATAAATCGAACGTTAGTATCAATGTTAATCAAAAAATAAAAGCAGCAAAAATCACATTCAGGAACCAGGAGCTGGGTCAACCCAGGCTTCACATGTGTTGACACATGTGTCAACCTTAGGGTCGACCCTATTTGTGAAAACCCGTAACTTCCCCGTAAAGGGAAGTGTCGGATAGTTCGAGAACAAGCCACAACAGAATACATACAAAAGAACATTTCATTGTATATTACAACAATGCATCAGATTACAAGAATATACAGAGTATAAATGAATATTACACAGAAATATCAGAAATTTAAATTACATTTAAATACATAGCAGCGGAAAATAATACAATACACAACTAGAAGGAGATACACGGATACAAAGCTTTCCGGATATCGTTCCAGCTGTAAACCAGGATCCTGTGAATATAAATCTGCAAAACCAAACTACTAGCTGCCCGTGTCAAAATAGGGGCACCCAGAGTTTAGGTTAAAACAATAAACTCCAGGTCAGTCATGTGACTGGTGTGAGAACTAAAACAGTTATTAATCTTTATTTTAAATCATTAGGTAAATCAAGGGACCACGCCGTATAACACGGAACGGGTTTCCTCCCAAGAATACCAGTGCATAAAACAAACAGCGCAATGCTAAATAAAGAAAAATGAAGCTGTTATAAGACCCAGGTCCTATCACACAATGCAACGCAAGACGGGGGATAGGGTTTTTACCTTATAACAGCCAAAGAATGCTTGATACGTTTAAAACAAATCATTTGATACTATTTTAAGTGCATAGTGTATATAACAACTTCAAATCATAAGTATCAATCATAGGCGGCATGAGTGCCCCATCCCACTATGTCGCCATACTAGGCTCTACAAATAAAACCGCAAATGTCACGTATTGGGAAATTGGATTTCCGTCTATGAACCGAGGCAAAAGATAGTCCTCAACCGATTCGAGACGCTCTAGCCCGTGTCTCAGGCACAGCCGCAACCGTACCTTGGATCGTCAGGGCCGGTCCACCGATGTGGATTATAATGCCTGAACAATGTGTTTCTCCGCCCTTTGGGGCGTAGGTGAGCCAACTAATGACTCCATCGGTTCAAGAACGACCGATCAATCCGAGGCGCCTCGCAACAGCAACAACCACATAAGTCAAACTCGTTAGGGCGTGTAAAACCACTGACGCCACTTCTAGCTAGAAAGAAAACGCATGTCCCCCCTGAGGTCCGTCTCCCGTTTTTGGTTCATACCGGGTGTGAAACTCGCGAAGTAAACGTTACACGAAGCTACGCCACAAAGGCCGTGCTTTGATCATCACCACAAGACTTTGCTTTTCAACAGAAGCCTTGATCAATTTCCACTTAGGCATGCCACACAGGAAATTCACTCCATGCGTTTGATATCAATCAATATATAACCCCTGAGCTCGTACATCTCAGAGAAGGGCGTTAAGCAAAAGAATAAATTCTCCGCCGCCAAACAGATATATATTTAATAGAGATCAATCACACGGACTAAAATCCAATGTCAGACACACAGTCCATTTACTAGTTCGCTCTGGGTCTGAACGAAACCGGAGGCACCTAGTACCCCGCATATCCATCGATCTCCAAGTACGTCTGGACGATCACTAACTGTTTCCATCTTCTTGGGTGTACAGCCCAATCAAGATCATCAGTAATTACCCAAACGACGTGAAGACTTCCGGTCTTCGACCACCGTCTTCATCTTCGACTTATCGTCGTATCGGTTATTCAGAATGGGATGAACCCGGTCTTTCCGAATAACTCGCGTATACTTTAAATAAGTGTTACACAAACACAACATACGCCTCATTCCAATTCATCAGTCACTAACCGCAAATTAATCAAGAGAATAATTCCCCAAATATTAACCCCGAAGGCCGAAACCAACATCAGATCAATATCCAGAAAACCATTCTGCTTAGCTAACCGACAGTTAGTTCCTGATTTCACATTCATAGGGAAAGGTTCCCATTAATTTTATCCAAGATAAATTCCTGAATTTATTCTCTAATCTTCCTTTGAATTTCGATTCAAATTAGTCGGGATTAACGAAACTTACCGAAGTAATCATTTGTTTTAATTTTCCCAATCCCAACCTATTCATCCCATGAAGTAAAACTGGTAATACTTCATATCTAACACCACAGTGTTATCGGTAAATTCAATTACCATTTCACGTTCAAATCTAATTAAAGATTTAACTATCGCCTGGAGCAAAACTGGTGGTACTCCATTTTCGATCTTTTCAATCTAATTAAAGATTCATTAAAACTCCACTTAGTTTTAATCTTCGACTGGGTTAAAGAATCAGTGTCATTTAAAACACGGTTCACGATAAACCCAAAATCACATTCATTAATTATCGGGTTAAAGAACAAGTGTTGTTTAAAACACTGTTCACGATAAACCCAAAAATCAATATCAATTCAATTCAAATTAAATATCATTTAATTGGTACACTTCATTAAATCTAAATAAAAAGATTTAATCTTTTCTCAACTGGGTTCAAGAACAGTGTTAGTGAAGACACCATTCACGACAAACCCAAATCACATTTGATATTCAATACAAGGCTCTGAATAGAAAATATCCCGGCTTATATTCAATATCAAATTCTACGATTAACAAATGTCGTATTGGAAATAACGATATAAATGTATATATCTTTCAAATTTCCATAACAACATCTGTATAATCCTGAATTCCAACATCGAAATATTCCGAAGACAATTTCGATTCAAATCCTCTCCAATGCAATCATTGGAAATTTTGGTTATTTTCAAAACCATTTTCAAATTCAATTTATTTATTCAAAAATAAATAGAATTATAATTCTAGTTCAAAACTAGTTCATTTCGATAAAAATCTATTTTTATCTTTTCAAATATGGAGTTTTTCGTCCCGATCCTTTCTACATCATTTCTTATGATTTTACACAAATTATTACTATTTTTAATAATTTTATCAAGGCCCGTACAGTCGATTTCCATCAACGGCCATCGAACTGCACTTACAGCGACCTTTTTCAAATTTGATTTGGACGTAACTCCAAATCCAACCGTTAGATTTCAAATTTCTAATATTCGTTAGAAAGCTCTTTTCGATACGAACCTAACGGTTCCGGTTTTAGGAGAATCCAACGGTCGGATCTCCCGTAATGTCTGTTTGAAATAAATGGTCGAAATTCACGAACTGCCGCGGCGCGGCGCGTTCTATTCAGGCCATTATATTATATATATAATATATATAATATATATTTCGTCGATTTCCTTTCGAAATGAATTTTATAAATCGTTTTAAATTCGTTTTCAAAACGGTTTCAACTTCATATTCAATTTCAAATCAAAATTGAATATTCCAATTTAAATTCATTTTAAATTCATTTCAAATTGATTTCAATTCAAATTGATTTCTAATTCAATTCATTTCCTTTCGAAATCGTTTTCAATTCATTTCCTTTCGAAATCGTTTTCAATTCATTTCATTTCGAAATCGTTTTCAATTCATTTCATTTCGAAATCGTTTTCAATTCATTTCATTTCGAAATCGTTTTCAATTCATTTCATTTCGAAATCGTTTTCAATTCATTTCATTTCGAAATGAATAAAATCGATATAAATATCGTTCACGTCAAAATGGCGTCAATCTAATCAACACGGCTTCATAAATTTCTATTTTCAAAATAGTTGTTATTATCAAAATATTTCGTTCAACACATGACCAATCTCAATGGATGAGTACTGTCAACACATGAACATTTATTTTATATTGATAAAGATGTAAATTTTATTACTAAAATATTTCGTTCAACACATGACCAATCTCAATGGATGAGTACTGTCAACACATGAACCTTTATTTTATATTATTCTTTATTTTTCAAATTGGAATGAGGCCCAATCAATTACCATATAAAATTAATTATATGGATTTTCATACAACACATGTATATAATAGCACTGAAAAATAATCAACCATCAACCAAAGTGCACTACACTGTATAAGCATCAAATATAGATATCTAACGCTTATAATAGCCTGTCAATCAATCGATCGACATATTTAATCAATCAGGATGAGTGAACTTCAAATTTCATCCCAACACCCGTGTGGGGTTTCAAACAATCAAACGCATATTTTATTTGTGCAGTTGGGCGATGTGTAAAATTTATCGTCCCAATCAATGTCCTTCAAATAGGTGTACATAAACAAACCGTCCGGTTTGTAAATGAATATTTATTTATTTACATTCACGTTAAAAATTATATTTTTAACGACAAAACATTTTATTTCAACATATGAATTTCTATTCAATTCATTTATTCGATAAAATGATACTGTTATTTTTCTAACTTATTTTAGAAAATTTCGGCGGCATAACGGCACGATACTAGAAACGGGACGAGGCCTAGCCTTATCCCCGGTCTAGTGAAGGCCCACGCCATTCACACATCAATCAAATTCACCAAACAACCAAATTCAAATCAAATATCCAACTAATCTATGCAACCAAACAAACAAGTCCATGGTCTGTGGACGATTGTGTCGGGTGCTACTAAGCACCGTCTGCATCCTAGTATATATATATAACTAGAAAATGAAATTGAAAGGTGAGAAATTCTCACTGATAGCTATCCAATCATCTTGACTCTTCTTTGATAGAAATCTTCATCGTTATCGCATCTTCGTCATCTTCGTTGCCCGTAGCCACTACCTATGTAAAAATCGAATTTTTACTTCGCTATTCAATATATAAAAATCATATTTTTATTTCGAAGTTCAATATATAAAAATCATATTTTTATTTCGAAGTTCAATATATAAAAATCATATTTTTATTTCGAAGCTCAATATATAAAAATCATATTTTTATTTCGAAGTTCAATATATAAAAATCATATTTTTATTTCGAAGCTCAATATATAAAAATCATATTTTTATTTCGAAGTTCAATATATAAAAATCATATTTTTATTTCGAAGCTCAATATATAAAAATCATATTTTTATTTCGAAGTTCAATATATAAAAATCATATTTTTATTTCGAAGTTCAATATATAAAAATCATATTTTTATTTTGAAGTTCAATATATAAAAATCATATTTTTATTTCGAAGCTCAATATATAAAAATCATATTTTTATTTCGAAGCTCAATATATAAAAATCATATTTTTATTTCGATGTAAAAATTCCATCTTTTCTAATGTAAAAATTCTACCTTGATTAGATAAAGATCCCGCCTTTTCTATTATAAAAATTACATTTTTATAATAAACCATTTTTAATAAAACTGATTTTAATTAAACAATGTTATTTTCAGTTTTTAAACAATAAAAATTTCAGTTTTTAAACAATAAAAATTTCAGTTTTTAAACAATAAAAATTTCAGTTTTTAAACAATAAAAATTAAATAAAGAAATATAAATAAAATTAAGAAATATAAATAAAATTAACTTACATTGTTCGACGACTGGGGGGCGGTTTCTGTTTGGCGGCGGAGCTGGGGGGGCGGAGGTTGAACGGAGGAGGCTAGGGGTGGTCGGCGTCTCGGGGTGGTGCGGTTGCGGTTCTTCGATGGGAGAAGGGCTTCGCGCGAGTGAAGCAGCAGAGGGGGGGCGGAGGTTGAACGGAGGAGGCGGCGCGCGAGGGGGGGGGGCGGCGCTGGCCTCGAACGGCGGTCCTTCGATCGTCTCCCTTTTGTTTTTGTTTTTTTCGGATTTGACTGAGAAGAAGGGGGGCCAGAAATAAAGGAAAGGAGAATATTTTTTTTTCTTATTATTTAATTATTAAAAAGTTGACTTTTTCATACGACCTCTAAACGAGGTCCACCGCCTGTCGTCCATAGCGTTTCACCCCCATTCCGAACACAATGGGATATGTATCGTAAGCTGATTTGATCGTTTCGATCAGTTTCCGTTGAATTTACATTTAAATCACTATATTGAATTTTAAACGTACATTTCAAATTATCGGGGTCACGTATTAACTCGGAAAATTACAGAAAAATATTTTCTAGCTTCGTATTGACGATACGGTCCTAACAAAACTAGTTTCATCAAATTCTGAGACCGTTGGAAAAATGGCCAATTTCCAGTCGATTAAAATCAACTGAAACTGGTCAAATGCGTTTTCCTTTGCCACGCTCACATACTGATTCGAAAAATTATGAAATTTGGAATCTAGCAATTATTTAACATCACGGATCCAACAAAATTGGTTTCGTCGAAATCCGAGGTCGTTTGCAAAATGTCCATTTTTAAGGGCCTGAATTCCATAGCGACTATTCAGAATTTTTAACTGGACATATCTTTTGATTCCCGTTATGAAATCTCGATTTTTCGGATTCGTTGGAAAGATATTATCAAATAGATCCTAATGTTTTTGGTTTCACTAAAATCCGGATTGTTTTGCACCCGGTACATTCAATTGAAGTTTGAAATCGAATTATCGAACTACCACGCCATTTTCAATTCTATTTATAATTATATATAAATATTTAAATTCTAACGACGGCGTATATAATATAAACGTTCTAAATATATTCAAAACATTTTCCTCGTCGATATTATTTAAAATAATTCATTTTAAATAATCAAAATTCGCTAAAATTGCCAAAATAAAAATTTTAAACTGGCCCAGATTTTCGGGTTGTTACAATCTCCCCCACTTAAAACTTTTCGTCCCCGAAAAGGAACAAAGTCGAAAGTGGTTTGATTAATCAACTCTACGCTCGATCTGGCTTTCCTTCTCCAACTTTTCAGTTTCTGAGAATTTTCAAAATTTCAAAAATTTGGCTAACTCCCTAAATTTTCGAAAAATTTCGCCATAACCTCCCCTGCACCGGGAGCATCGGGGAATTTCAAATAGCTTCCCCGGTCCTTCAGATCTCAAAAAGAAAAAGAAAAAGCCAAGCGGCTAGCCAATAGGCTCATAAAATCATCATCACCCAAACAAAACAGTAAATTATGTAGTAAACATGTACCTATTTGTCGGGCAAACAAATTTTATTCTTCGGCTCTAGCCTCCTTGCTATGACCTGTTCAATATAAGTATATGTATATGCAAGCAAATGCGACCAATTTTCAATACAATTCAATATTTGTTTCAATTAGGCTAAATGGTTCAAAATTATCAAACAAATAAACAAACAACACAAACATCAATCAATTAGTGAATTAACGTTTCAAATTCATAATTTTGATATATATGCTGAAAATCTTGTTTTTGATGCCAATTCACACTAAAGTGTTCTAGCTATATAAGATTTGGTTCTCACACCAGTCTAATGGAAATATAAAGAAATCACACCTTCGAAACACGAATATAAATGTTGATGATGCGATCGCTATCATCAATATCATCTTCGGGCGACTAGAGTGTGTTGCTATATCTATCCAATATATTAAAATTTCAAATACACGTGGATCAGACGTATACGCAAAATCTTTATATACTGGACTGTCCAACTCAATATAAATAGATAATCAAATACGAATAGTTGATTTAAATTTTCAAAACAAAATTTGTTTTCACTTTCAAAAATATACTCTTCACACTCGTTCTAGGATACTACTGATCCTATCTCTAACGAGTCATTCTAATTGGATTTTACTAATCCAATTATCTGATGAATTCTTTCGTAGGATTCTAATGTGTCTTGTTCTCTGCTTTGTAAACCAAAGCTCTGATACCAACTGTGAAAACCCGTAACTTCCCCGTAAAGGGAAGTGTCGGATAGTTCGAGAACAAGCCACAACAGAATACATACAAAAGAACATTTCATTGTATATTACAACAATGCATCAGATTACAAGAATATACAGAGTATAAATGAATATTACACAGAAATATCAGAAATTTAAATTACATTTAAATACATAGCAGCGGAAAATAATACAATACACAACTAGAAGGAGATACACGGATACAAAGCTTTCCGGATATCGTTCCAGCTGTAAACCAGGATCCTGTGAATATAAATCTGCAAAACCAAACTACTAGCTGCACGTGTCAAAATAGGGGCACCCAGAGTTTAGGTTAAAACAATAAACTCCAGGTCAGTCATGTGACTGGTGTGAGAACTAAAACAGTTATTAATCTTTATTTTAAATCATTAGGTAAATCAAGGGACCACGCCGTATAACACGGAACGGGTTTCCTCCCAAGAATACCAGTGCATAAAACAAACAGCGCAATGCTAAATAAAGAAAAATGAAGCTGTTATAAGACCCAGGTCCTATCACACAATGCAACGCAAGCCGGGGGATAGGGTTTTTACCTTATAACAGCCAAAGAATGCTTGATACGTTTAAAACAAATCATTTGATACTATTTTAAGTGCATAATGTATAAAACAACTTCAAATCATAAGTATCAATCATAGGCGGCATGAGTGCCCCATCCCACTATGTCGCCATACTAGGCTCTACAAATAAAACCGCAAATGTCACGTATTGGGAAATTGGATTTTCGTCTATGAACCGAGGAAAAAGATAGTCCTCAACCGATTCGAGACGCTCTAGCCCGTGTCTCAGGCACAGCCGCAACCGTACCTTGGATCGTCAGGGCCGGTCCACCGATGTGGATTATAATGCCTGAACAATGTGTTTCTCCGCCCTTTGGGGCGTAGGTGAGCCAACTAAATGACTCCATCGGTTCGAGAACGACCGATCAATCCGAGGCGCCTCGCAACAGCAACAACCACATAAGTCAAACTCGTCAGGGCGTGTAAAACCACTGACGCCACTTCTAGCTAGAAAGAAAACGCATGTCCCCCTTGAGGTCCGTCTCCCGTTTTTGGTTCATACCGGGTGAGAAACTCGCGAAGTAAACGTTACACAAAGCTACGCCACAAAGGCCGTGCTTTGATCATCACCACAAGACTTTGCTTTTCAATAGAAGCCTTGATCAATTTCCACTTAGGCATGCCACACAGGCAATTCACTCCATGCGTTTGATATCAATCAATATATAACCCCTGAGCTCGTACGTCTCAGAGAAGGGCGTTAAGCAAAAGAATAAATTCTCCACCGCCAAACAGATATATATTTAATAGAGATCAATCACACGGACTAAAATCCAATGTCAGACACACAGTCCATTTACTAGTTCGCTCTGGGTCTGAACGAAACCGGAGGCACCTAGTACCCCACATATCCATCGATCTCCAAGTACGTCTGGACGATCACTAACTGTTTCCATCTTCTTGGGTGTACAGCCCAATCAAGATCATCAGTAATTACCCAAACGACGCGAGGACTTCCGGTCTTCGACCACCGTCTTCATCTTAGACTTATCGTCGTATCGGTTGTTCAGAATGGGATGAACCCGGTCTTTCCGAATAACTCGCGTATACTTTAAATAAGTGTTACACAAACACAACATACGCCTCATTCCAGTTCATCAGTCACTAACCGCAAATTAATCAAGAGAATAATTCCCCAAATATTAACCCCGAAGGCCGAAACCAACATCAGATCAATATCCAGAAAACCATTCTGCTTAGCTAACCGACAGTTAGTTCCTGATTTCACATTCATAGGGAAAGGTTCCCATTAATTTTATCCAAGATAAATTCCTGAATTTATTCTCTAATCTTCCTTTGAATTTCGATTCAAATTAGTCGGGATTAACGAAACTTACCGAAGTAATCATTTGTTTTAATTTTCCCAATCCCAACCTATTCATCCCATGAAGTAAAACTGGTAATACTTCATATCTAACACCACAGTGTTATCGGTAAATTCAATTACCATTTCACGTTCAAATCTAATTAAAGATTTAACTATCGCCTGGAGCAAAACTGGTGGTACTCCATTTTCGATCTTTTCAATCTAATTAAAGATTCATTAAAACTCCACTTAGTTTTAATCTTCGACTGGGTTAAAGAATCAGTGTCATTTAAAACACGGTTCACGATAAACCCAAAATCACATTCATTAATTATCGGGTTAAAGAACAAGTGTTGTTTAAAACACTGTTCACGATAAACCCAAAAATCAATATCAATTCAATTCAAATTAAATATCATTTAATTGGTACACTTCATTAAATCTAAATAAAAAGATTTAATCTTTTCTCAACTGGGTTCAAGAACAGTGTTAGTGAAGACACCATTCACGACAAACCCAAATCACATTTGATATTCAATACAAGGCTCTGAATAGAAAATATCCCGGCTTATATTCAATATCAAATTCTACGATTAACAAATGTCGTATTGGAAATAACGATATAAATGTATATATCTTTCAAATTTCCATAACAACATCTGTATAATCCCGAATTCCAACATCGAAATATTCCGAAGACAATTTCGATTCAAATCCTCTCCAATGCAATCATTGGAAATTCTGGTTATTTTCAAAACCATTTTCAAATTCAATTTATTTATTCAAAAATAAATAGAATTATAATTCTAGTTCAAAACTAGTTCATTTCGATAAAAATCTATTTTTATCTTTTCAAATATGGAGTTTTTCATCCCGATCCTTTCTACATCATTTCTTATGATTTTACACAAATTATTACTATTTTTAATAATTTTATCAAGGCCCGTACAGTCGATTTCCATCAACGGCCATCGAACTGCACTTACAACGACCTTTTTCAAATTTAATTTGGACGTAACTCAAAATCCAACTGTTAGATTTCAAATTTCTAATATTCGTTAGAAAGCTCTTTTCGATACGAACCTAACGGTTCCGGTTTTAGGAGAATCCAACGGTCGGATCTCCCGTAATGTCTGTTTGAAATAAATGGTCGAAATTCACGAACTGCCGCGGCGCGGCGCGTTCTATTCAGGCCATTATATTATATATATAATATATATAATATATATTTCGTCGATTTCCTTTCGAAATGAATTTTATAAATCGTTTTAAATTCGTTTTCAAAACGGTTTCAACTTCATATTCAATTTCAAATCAAAATTGAATATTCCAATTTAAATTCATTTTAAATTCATTTCAAATTGATTTCAATTCAAATTGATTTCTAATTCAATTCATTTCCTTTCGAAATCGTTTTCAATTCATTTCCTTTCGAAATCGTTTTCAATTCATTTCATTTCGAAATCGTTTTCAATTCATTTCATTTTGAAATCGTTTTCAATTCATTTCATTTCGAAATCGTTTTCAATTCATTTCATTTCGAAATCGTTTTCAATTCATTTCATTTCGAAATCGTTTTCAATTCATTTCATTTCGAAATGAATAAAATCGATATAAATATCGTTCACGTCAAAATGGCGTCAATCTAATCAACCCGGCTTCATAAATTTCTATTTTCAAAATAGTTGTTATTATCAAAATATTTCGTTCAACACATGACCAATCTCAATGGATGAGTACTGTCAACACATGAACCTTTATTTTATATTGATAAAGATGTAAATTTTATTACTAAAATATTTCGTTCAACACATGACCAATCTCAATGGATGAGTACTGTCAACACATGAACCTTTATTTTATATTATTCTTTATTTTTCAAATTGGAATGAGGCCCAATCAATTACCATATAAAATTAATTATATGGATTTTCATACAACACATGTATATAATAGCATTGAAAAATAATCAACCATCAACCAAAGTGCACTACACTGTATAAGCATCAAATATAGATATCTAACGCTTATAACAGCCTGTCAATCAATCGATCGACATATTTAATCAATCAGGATGAGTGAACTTAAAATTTCATCCCAACACCCGTGTGGGGTTTCAAACAATCAAACGCATATTTTATTTGTGCAGTTGGGCGATGTGTAAAATTTATCGTCTCAATCAATGTCCTTCAAATAGGTGTACATAAACAAACCGTCCGGTTTGTAAATGAATATGTATTTATTTACATTCACGTTAAAAATTATATTTTTAACGACAAAACATTTTATTTCAACATATGAATTTCTATTCAATTCATTTATTCGATAAAATGATACTGTTATTTTTCTAACTTATTTTAGAAAATTTCGGCGGCATAACGGCACGATACTAGAAACGGGACGAGGCCTAGCCTTATCCCCGGTCTAGTGAAGGCCCACGCCATTCACACATCAATCAAATTCACCAAACAACCAAATTCAAATCAAATATCCAACTAATCTATGCAACCAAACAAACAAGTCCATGGTCTGTGGACGATTGTGTCGGGTGCTACTAAGCACCGTCTGCATCCTAGTATATATATATAACTAGAAAATGAAATTGAAAGGTGAGAAATTCTCACTGATAGCTATCCAATCATCTTGACTCTTCTTTGATAGAAATCTTCATCGTTATCGCATCTTCGTCATCTTCGTTGCCCGTAGCCACTACCTATGTAAAAATCGAATTTTTACTTCGCTATTCAATATATAAAAATCATATTTTTATTTCGAAGTTCAATATATAAAAATCATATTTTTATTTCGAAGTTCAATATATAAAAATCATATTTTTATTTCGAAGCTCAATATATAAAAATCATATTTTTATTTCGAAGTTCAATATATAAAAATCATATTTTTATTTCGAAGCTCAATATATAAAAATCATATTTTTATTTCGAAGTTCAATATATAAAAATCATATTTTTATTTCGAAGCTCAATATATAAAAATCATATTTTTATTTCGAAGTTCAATATATAAAAATCATATTTTTATTTCGAAGTTCAATATATAAAAATCATATTTTTATTTCGAAGTTCAATATATAAAAATCATATTTTTATTTCGAAGCTCAATATATAAAAATCGTATTTTTATTTCGAAGCTCAATATATAAAAATCATATTTTTATTTCAATGTAAAAATTCCATCTTTTCTAATGTAAAAATTCTACCTTGATTAGATAAAGATCCCGCCTTTTCTATTATAAAAATTACATTTTTATAATAAACCATTTTTAATAAAACTGATTTTAATTAAACAATGTTATTTTCAGTTTTTAAACAATAAAAATTTCAGTTTTTAAACAATAAAAATTTCAGTTTTTAAACAATAAAAATTTCAGTTTTAAACAATAAAAATTAAATAAAGAAATATAAATAAAATTAAGAAATATAAATAAAAATAACTTACAGTGTTCGACGACTGGGGGGCGGTTTCTGTTTGGCGGCGGAGCTGGGGGGGGCGGAGGTTGAACGGAGGAGGCTAGGGGTGGTCGGCGTCTCGGGGTGGTGCGGTTGCGGTTCTTCGATGGGAGAAGGGCTTCGCGCGAGTGAAGCAGCAGAGGGGGGGCGGAGGTTGAACGGAGGAGGCGGCGCGCGAGGGGGGGGGGCGCTGACCTCGAACGGCGGTCCTTCGATCGTCTCCCTTTTGTTTTTGTTTTTTTTTTCGGATTTGACTGAGAAGAAGGGGGGGGCGCAGAAATAAAGGAAAGGAGAGGAGAATATATTTTTTTTCTTATTATTTAATTATTAAAAAGTTGACTTTTTCATACGACCTCTAAACGAGGTCCACCGTCTGTCGTCCATAGCGTTTCACCCCCATTCCGAACACAATGGGATATGTATCGTAAGCTGATTTGATCGTTTCGATCAGTTTCCGTTGAATTTACATTTAAATCACTATATTGAATTTTAAACGTACATTTCAAATTATCGGGGTCACGTATTAACTCGGAAAATTACAGAAAAATATTTTCTAGCTTCGTATTGACGATACGGTCCTAACAAAACTAGTTTCGTCAAATTCTGAGACCGTTGGAAAAATGGCCAATTTCCAGTCGATTAAAATCAACTGAAACTGGTCAAACGCGTTTTCCTTTGCCACGCTCACATACTGATTCGAAAAATTATGAAATTTGGAATCTAGCAATTATTTAACATCACTGATCCAACAAAACTGGTTTCGTCGAAATCCGAGGTCGTTTGCAAAATGTCCATTTTTAAGGGCCTGAATTCCATAGCGACTATTCAGAATTTTCAACTGGACATATCTTTTGATTCCCGTTATGAAATCTCGATTTTTCGGATTCGTTGGAAAGATATTATCAAATAGATCCTAATGTTTTTGGTTTCACTAAAATCCGGATTGTTTTGCACCCGGTACATTCAATTGAAGTTTGAAATTGAATTATCGAACTACCGCGCCATTTTCAATTCTATTTATAATTATATATAAATATTTAAATTCTAACGACGGCGTATATAATATAAACGTTCTAAATATATTCAAAACATTTTCCTCGTCGATATTATTTAAAATAATTCATTTTAAATAATCAAAATTCGCTAAAATTGCCAAAATAAAAATTTTAAACTGGCCCAGATTTTCGGGTTGTTACACTATTAGATCTAGATTAACCCTAGAGGGGGATGAATAGGGTTTATTGAATGTAACAAGATATTAAAAATATCACCGAGCAAACTACAGCAGATAAAATAAATAACAAAGAGATTTTACCCAGCTTCGGCAAATCCTGCCAACTGCTAGGGTTTATAAAATAAAAACCGTAAGCCCTTTTAATTAGAGAATGGCCGACCACTTTCATTTGTAATGTCTCTTAAAAGAAATGTCGACCCTATTCTTCTAGATGGCAATTCTAGGGTTTTCTTTTGTCTCAATTCTCTCTGATGGAAATTGGTTCTTCGATGGCTTCTGATGCATGCTTCTCCTTGTCGTTCGAATTGTTCTCGATCGAAACCCTAAAAAGGTGGGCTCTCTGATTCTTTTCTTGAGTTTGTTGCTTGTGATTTTCAATCTCGGATTTTGTTACCAGTGATGAATTGGTTATTAGATAGGATAATTAAATCCTATTAATTACTCTCTGATTTCTTTATATGATTTGACCTTGATTGCGCGTGATTTTGAATTTGTGGAAAACTGTCGAATTTATTTGCTACCTCTTAAAAAAACTGTTATGCATTTCTGGAAAGATATTATTTGATTTTCTAGCCCTTTAAGGAATTTAAACATATCTGGAATTTTTTTAATCCAAATTAATTTGTTTCCAAAAAAACAATATCTTCGAATATGTTGAAAGCTGATTTGCGTGATTTATGAGATGAACCTAGGCTTTTATTTGGATTTCAATGAATCTGACGAATTAATTGGTTTCCAAAATCACTTGAACTCGATTTGCTGTTAGAAAAAAATCTTTCTGGAAATCTGGTTTATTGTCCTCTGTAAATTGTGTAAATAAGACCAGCAAAATCTTAAATCCAAATTTGACGTTTACCTCCTATGCAGAGAGTAAATACATTCCATTTGACCGAGTAAGAGAATCTTAAGAATTGATGTTTTACTTAATCATGCCCCTCTTTTTTTATTGTTGCATTGGTGTATTCGACTTTGTTATTCAAATATACACTCTTTGCTTATAACTGATACTACTCTTGAGTTTTTCCCATGACTAGTTGAACAGACCCTATTCTTGTGTTTGGTCGATGTCCAAGTCTTTATACTTGTGTGTGTCACTGCAGATACTATACTTGACATGTTATTTTCTAAGTGGTGAGGATAAGAACACATAATATACCTAAATTTTCCACAAGTTTGAACTGATGCTAAACTTGAAATTTTTGTCGTGCTTCTCTTGAACCAGTTTGTATACATGCATGTTATAGCGCCACTTTTATTTTCCTTGAGCCCTTATGTGTGGATGTCTACTTGAGATGTTAGCATTACTGCAATATCCATGATGTACTTCAGCATTCTTGAATCCATGTTTTGTATTTTGAATGCTTTTGCTTGACCAAGTTGTCATGCCTTGTTTTATATTGTTGCCTCTCCACTGTGCTCCAAACCCTATGTTGCGCATCATGTTGTTTCACTATTTGCATCCTTTATATCCTTCGTTTGTTGAATTGTTGTGCATGTGCACCTTTTGCTCATTTGTACATTGTGACCTATCTGTGGGCTGCCTTGAAAAAGCTGTTGTACTGTATGGATTAGCCAGTAATGTTGGTTGGACCCTTGCTGTGTTATTTGAGACATGTCATTCCCTTGTTGGTTAGATTTGTGTATGGACCTTGATTATTTAGTCTATATTTTCTTGCTGTCCTGTTGTGTTGTCTTTGTAACTGGTCGGCTACTCACGTCCATTTGTGTTGTGTCGGCTCGAGATTGGGCATGCACCGTGCACTCATTGTTTTGACCATTTTGCACCTGCATAAACATATATGTGCATATATACACAAGTGTGTATATACATGTATCGTGCATATGTATTTTTTTATATTTGTGGGCTATTCGGATGACAGACATGAATTTTCGTAATCAGCAGACCTACTACATCTGTGTTGGTGCTGTTAAGAATCAGCTAATTATAATGCTGGTTTTGATCAACAAACCAATGTAGTTGTGCGGGGCAGGTATGTGAGCACTAGAGTATAGTCTGCCTTGTGGTATTTACAGTGTATCACCGTGAATATCACAAGCTGTCTAGACATAGATGTCCATATTAAATCAGATCAAGTCATGACAAATGATGAGAAACACACCAAAATTCTGAGGCAAATAAATTTTAAAAAATAAATTAATATTTGTTAGAATATAAAATTATTTCTGTTCTAGATTACTTTGTGTGTGTTTCTGTGCCAGGTAAGTAGAAGACTGGACTGACTGAAAGATGTGAAGACAGAAGACTAGACAAGGCTGTGTCAGTGTGTCAACAGAGAGTGAAGTATATGTGCATCTGTAACTGAGTGTAACTGTATATAAGTGACAGAGTGAACTGTAGTGAGGAGCATTATTTGAAATTGAATATGTATAAATTGTATATTAGTGAAATTTTACAAATAGTGGAGTTAAAAAATTTGTACTGTTTGAATGTTGAAATAAAATATTATATTCAAATAAAATACTATTTGAATATTTGAATTCATGTACAGTCGTATTCTATTTAAATATAAATATTATATTCCTGTGTGTGATATAGTATAGCAATACATTGACAAACACATTTAAAACAATATATATTTGTTTATAATCATCAAACAAAAATCATAGCACTGTTATATACAGAAATCTCCCCCTTTTGATGATGGCAAACAAATATTTAGATTTTGAATATAATAAATGTGTTTGACAGTGAACATTGAAACTCCCTCTATTTGAATGCTCTCCCTACAACAGAAACTCCCCCTATAAATGTGCATGAGTGAAAAGAATGAAAAATGGATGGAATTTTCAATATTAGAATATTTATGAAATATGCATAAATCAAAATCATAACCCATTCTCTCCCTTATGTTATTATCAAAAGGATACATAAATTAAAATAGTGATGAAAATGACAAATAAATATAATATCTGCTTAAGAGGAAGAATAATCATCGTAAATCACAATCAATCAAACAAAAATCATAATATTCTAAGAACTAGTAGCAAATTTCACAATCTGGAATAATGGAATTACAATGAAGTTTATAAAAATGAAGAGAGTTTTAAACAAATGATTTTCAATTATTTTCAGAAGATTTTTTAAAATTTAACCACAAAACAGTGATGAATTTGGATTATAATTATCATTTCAACTTACATGACAAAATTAAATAATCTCGACTCCCAATAGCTTTCAGTCAACAAATCATAATATATCATAATATATTAACACATTTCACAAATTAGAAAATGGATTGATTGGCTGGTTTTTTTTTACACACCAAGGAGAATTTCATATTAAAAATTTATTTATTTATTTCCCTTTATTTTTATTCAAGAGCACTGAAACACCCCACCTCCGTTAGGGTCACTCTCAAAGGGAATGCCCTAATTTTGGTGGAGGTTTATAAGTACAAGTCACAGATATACAAGACAGATATAAGAACACATATTTGTAAACAGCGGAAGAACAACAAACTTTATTTCATCAAGTCAAATACGTGTTACAACAACATCCTTTCAAAACATAACATAACACTTTCATAATCTGTCTTGAGTACATTATTTTTAAAGAAGCATAAATAAAACATAGATAAACTGCAAAAGCCCCATAGTGGATTGTCCAAAGCCATAGTTCAAAACAGGAAAGTCCAAGCAATACATTTCTCTTCTTCAAGCTGGATGTTGAGGTAGGTCAAGCCGCTGTGTTCCCTCCCTGAGGACCTGGGGGGGGGAAACGGAAGAAAGAAGACGAAAGAAAATAGAGTCAGACATAAAGCCTGAGTAAGTCTAGTACTACTTTGTCTATGAATAAAGAACTGGGTATGATAAGTAAAACAGGAAGTGGGCAACATTATAAACTTGGTTAAGTTATCTAGGGTCGAATATACTATCGTACCCCATGTTAATCTCTGAACCCATATAAACTAGTTTCCAATTTGCATCCCAAAATCAGGGTGATGTGATCCATTCTACGATGATCGGCTCCTACTCGCATAGTTACATGTGTCTTACGGCCCCCGATGTCTGTAGTTACCTATGCTGGTCCCACCATGGGGTGTATCAAGTCCCATAGTGGCAACCCGACACAACCTTAGAGTGCAAAGGTATGCTACTGGTGTCCAGTGCTTTATTTTTCTGCGCCGGAGTGCGTGCACGCCCGCACACCGTTAGAACCTACACTGCTACACCACCGCCGTCGATTTGACCTCTTACAATCAGCCCAGTAATCGTGCCCCACCCTGCCTAGTTTCAGGGTATCCTGATACACCTTCTAGGGTTACTGCTGAAAAGGGTCCCCCGTTACTAGGTTTTCTATCTCTAGCCAACATGCTAAGTTGGTTAAGTGTTTCCTAACCTAACCCCACCAGTCCGTTTAGTTTAGCATGTTCCATTTTGATTAAGTCTTTAGTTTACTTAATCCTAACAATCCTGACTCAGCCTTAATTGTCTTATTAAGGCCCTGACCTCTCACATTAGACAGGTATTGTTGTGGCTGCCTGTTGCCGGTTGGTTCCGGGCAGTCTTACGCCACAACTCAGTCTAACCTCGGGTCCTTGCTGGGCTCCATGTTTAACCTCCCACATTGGATAGGTATTGTTGTGACTACTGGACAGCCGGGCGGTTCCGGGCAGGTTTACATCACAACTCAATCCAACCTTGGGTTAAACACATCGTCTTTTCTACATTTACATATTTTGTCATTCTTCTTTATTTCTTATATGTAAATATTTGCGGCCCATTATTATGTTAATGGTGTAAAGGTTACACCAACCATGGGCCCAACCCATACTTGAATTTGGGCCCTTCTATTTTATATTTTCATTCATTAATTAATTTTAACCCAACGTTATTTTTCCCCGTTTTACACGTCCGTTCATATATATTGGGCTCAGCCTTTTAAAGCCCAATTTAGCCATGCGAAAGGGGAGGCTTATGGCGTATACACCAAGAGGGGAAAGTGAGCGCATGAACTTGCATATGACGTTGGAAAATACATAATAGAAATTGGTGTACTTGCATAGTGGTGACATGTATTTTGGTCATAAAACATAGCTGACATAAATCAAGGCATGTAAACTTGCATAGGTTTAACTACGACATGAACCTATATTCTTATTTAGGCATAATGTCAAACATAAGCATGGCCTAAATACTTCTAGCATAAACATGGCATATTGTCAAACATAAGCATGGCATAAAATACTTCTAGCATGAACATAGCATAATTCAACTTAATCATGATTTAAGCCTAATCACATAACGATGGTATAAACATACTTATGCATAAATATTCCTAAACATGGTGTTTGCTTTAAACTTGCAAAAAGGGATTTTTGAGTCTAACCTAGCCATGTCATCATATAATCCTTTAAAACAAGATAGACTTAATAACGGATTTCAATTATGCCAAATATCATTCCTAGCCATATTCATAAGTTTGTAAAAGCATGACTTAATGCATGGATTATGGTGTCAAAATTCTACATAGTTTCATATGAACTATAATAACCAAACTTGTTTCAATTACTTGCAAAACGATTTATGCACAAAATATACATCATAATGGCATAATAACAAAGCCTCAAATTTGCATGAATTTCAATTAACTACATACATGTAGCTTCAATATAGATTACACAATTTGCGCAATATTCCAAACGTTTATTTGCATAGAACTACCGCATGTAGTTCTTTATAATGAATAACATAATTTTGCACAAATATGAATTACTTCCATTGCCACAATTCAAGCATACACATCAACACAGTTGTTTATTAATACCAAAGTAATACTCTACTTACAATGGTTTGATGAATTCTCTAGTTTAGGGATTGAAGACGCAAATTCCTTTGTTGAATTGATTAGCTTTAGGTTGCTTGAATTGCTTTAGGCCTTAGAACTTTCTCCCTAATCCTCTCTTTAGTTGGCGGCTACTCTTTGTCGTTCCTCAGCAACATGGCGGCTATAATCTTATTTTGAATGAATAGATTAGGGTTTAGTCTAGGGTTGTTTATATAGAGGTTAGGAATTGATTAGGACCATTGATGTTGCTAGGTTAGATCATAGCCATTCATTAGGAAGAGAGACCAATAAAAACCCGCCACCTAGCCCTAATGACAAAGCACACCACTGAAATTCGACCAAACACAGACCTGGCCAGCCAGGTTGACTGGGCTCGACCAGGTCGACACCCCTGTCGACAGGGCTGTCGACAGCCCTGTCGACATGGGTAGCCCAGGTCGACAGCCCAGTCGACCTGGGTGGCTAGGCGGGTGTTTTATCCGCCTGGCCCGTTGGGCCCCATTTCAAATTATTATTTTATTCTGTTTGAATTTTAAATTTAATTCAAAACTTCCGAAGGCCATATCTTCTTCATACGGACTCCGTTTTTCGAAAACTCGGACTCTATTTCGCGTATTTTTCCGAGACGAACGCAATGGCATATCCCGTTTCCCTTAGTTCTTTGATTTGAATTTGATTATACTTTAATTCATGAATTTCACAGTTATAGAATTTTCGGGGTGTTACATTCTCCCCCACTTAAAAGGATTTCGTCCCCGAAATCTTCAAGTGTAGGAAAACGTATATCCTAACATCCAATCATCCATCTACTCATCCATCAAACACGAGTATCCATTGTCCTTAAAAGACTTCTAATGCTTCATGATCATATGCAAAGTGTGTGTGTATACATGTACTTATCTAATGCAAAATCAGTCGGTCTACTGATTCAGTTGACCTCCTTAATGCGAATTATGTTAGTGCCATGAATCCATTATGTATGCAAATTTTCCTATCCTTGATTCTACATGAGTGCACAGTCATTCAATACAAATGCAGCATCCACATGTCAACACATTAAAGTTCAACCACATACGAATACAAACACATATGCATATGCAATATGAAGTGACTGAGCCGATCTAAAACCTAGATTGTGTGTGTATATGCAACCACGAGCAACCACTAGCAATCACTTGCAACCACTTGCAACCATCATCCATAACATGTTTCAACTACATGTTTCCATCCAAAAAGATTCTATCTAAAAGATACGGTCGAGGAAATATACCTAAAAAAGATAGATAAAAGCGCAACTTAAGGAAAAAGAAAGATCAAGGATGTACCCTCGAACAGAAAAGGGTAGGCTGTACGGATTCTAGCTTCAGTTTCCCAAGTCGCGTCTCCCTCGGCGTCGCTCCACTGAACTTTGACGAGCTTGACTTCGCGGTTGCGTAGCTTCTTCACTTCCGTTCCTAAGATGCGGGTTGGAACTCTTCTTATGGTTGCTTCGCGTTCCACTTCGGCCTCTTCGAGGATATTCGGCTCTACCACTTCAGCAGACTCGTGTAGACATTTTCGGAGATGTGAAACGTGAAAAACGTTGTGGACTCCAGCCAACTTCTCGGGTAGCTCTAATCTATAAGCCATTTTCCCAATTTTCTCGATAATAGGGAATGGCCCTACGAATCTTGGCGCTAGCTTTCCTGTGGTTCCAAAACAACAACGTTTCTTAGTGGTGATACCTTGAGAAAAACTCTGTCTCCAACCTTGAATTCAAGGTCGGTCCTTCTCTTGTCGGCATAGGACTTTTGTATGTCTTGGGCCGTCTTCATCCTTCTTCGTATTAAGTCTACTTTCTTTGAGGTCTCTCGGATCATGTCTGGTCCAAGTATGAGCTTATCAGTAGACTCCCACCAACAAGTGGGCAATCGGCACGGTCTTCCATATAAAGCTTCGAAGGGCGCCATTCCGATGGTTGCTTGATAGCTGTTGTTGTAGGCAAATTCCACCAAAGGAAGGTGGTCTTCCCATGTCCCTCCGAAGTCAAGGACGCATAGCCTTAAAAGATCTTCCAAAACTCTGTTCACTCTCTCTGTTTGGCCGTCAGTTTGGGGATGATAGGCTGTACTCAAGCATAACTGCGTTCCTACTGCTTCTTGCAGACTCCGCCAAAACTCGCTGGTGAAGATGGGGTCTCGGTCACTAACGATGCTAGATGGTATTCCATGGAGTCGCACGATTTCCTTGAGGTAAAGTGATGCTAGGGATGAGGCGGTTCTTTTACTTTTGACAGGTAAAAAGTGGGCGCTTTTAGTAAGCCTATCCACTATTACCCAAATGCTAGTGTTGCCTCTCCTAGACCTAGGCAGCCCATCGATGAAGTCCATTGAGATGCTATCCCACTTCCACTGCGGGACCTCCAAAGGATGTAGCAGTCCGCCAGGCTTTTTCTGTTCCGCCTTAACCTGTTGGCACACCATACACTTAGAAACGAACTCTGCCACGTCCTTTTTCATGTCGTTCCAGAAGAAAGTCCTTTTACGTCTTTGTACATTTTATCTCCGCCTGGGTGTATCGTCATCTTGGAGTGATGTGCTTCCTCGAGAACCTTCTTTATTAAATCGTTTGTCTGTGGGACGCATAGTCTTCCATCTCGCCTTAGTACACCCTTATCGTCAATGGAGTATCTGTTGAGGTGACTTGAAGTCTCACCCCTAATTAGCCTATCAATTATTTCCACAAGCTGAGGGTCTTCGCGTTGTGCTGCCCCTACTGAATCTACTAAAGTTGGGCGCACTTCGAGAGATGCAAGCAAGCCCGGTACGAAATCGGAGGAAGGCCTAAAGTCGAAGCTGGCTATAAACTCTAGGCTTTGTCTTTCAACAAACAACGGGTTTAGGGTCAATTTCTTTCGGCTCAACGCGTCTGCCACTACGTTGCCTTTGCCCGGAGTGTAGGAGATTTCGAAATCGTACGAGGCAAGAAACTCCATCCATCTTTGCTGCCTCAAGTTAAGATCTTTCTGCGAGAAAAGATATTTCAACGATTTATGGTCAGTGTAAAGTTCGAACTTCTCACCTAGGAGATAGTGTCGCCAAGACTTGAGTGCAAAGACGATGGCGGCTAGCTCTAGATCGTGGGTTGGGTAGTTCTTTTCGTGCACCTTCAACTGCCTCCCGCCATAAGCTACTACCCTTCCTTCTTGCATTAAGACAGCGCCTAGCCCTGTCCCACATGCATCCGTATAAACAGTGAACATCTTGCTCCCATCTGGCAGCGTCAAAACTGGGGCTGTTGTGAGAGCCCTCTTCAGTCGTTGGAAAGCAAACTCGCAATCCAAATCCCAATTGAATACTAGATTCTTCTTGGTCAATTTCGTGAGCGGAGCTGAAATTTTCGCAAAATCCCTTATGAATTTTCGATAGAAACCTGCTAGTCCTAGAAAGCTTCGGACCTCAGTTGCATTCCTTGGTGTCTTCCAATCTTGTACCGCCACTACCTTAGCAGGGTCCACCGCTAACCCTTGTTTGGATACTATGTGCCCAAGGAACCTCACCTCTTCTCTCCAAAAATGGCATTTGGAGAATTTGGCTTTTAGTTGATGGACTCGCAAAGTTTCCATGATTGCCCTTAAGTGCTGAGCATGTTCCTCTTCACTCTTTGAGAAGATAAGGATATCATCTACGAAGACCACTACGAATTTGTTGAGGAAATCTCTAAATACCCTACTCATCAGGTCCACGAAGTAAGCAGGTGCATTTGTCAAGCCGAAAGGCATGACAAGCCATTCAAAGAAGCCGTCTGGGGTTCTGAAAGCCGTTTTATCGATGCTATCTTCAGCCACCCTTAGCTGATGAAAACCGGTTGCTAAATCGAGTTGGGAGAAAACAGACGCTCCTACAAGCTGGTCAAATAAATCGTCAATTCTAGGGAGAGGGTGCCTATTCTTTTTCGTTATCTTGTTGAGCTCCCTATAGTCAACACATAGACGGAGTGAACCATCCGCCTTTGTAGCGAACACCACTGGAGCGCCCCATTCTGAAATGCTCCTCCTAATGAACCCCTTTTCTAGAAGCTCTTTAATTTGTTTACTGAGCTCTTTCCTTTCTCGTGGAGCCATATGTCTAACGGGCAACGCGACGGGCTTTGCATTATCTACCAGATATATGCGGAAGTCTATTTCCCGCTTCGGAGGTAAGCCCTTCACCTCTTCGAAGACATCCGGATATTCCCGGACCACTCTAACTGATTTCAAATTTTCAACAGAGGCATCTAGTGATTCAAGATAACTAAGCATAACCGCATACGAGGGATTACAAGAAATTTCCAAAGTATTACCGAGCTGGGTTAGGAGCCTAACAACCCTTTTCTCACAATCAAGGATGGCCCCATTACTGGATAGCCAATCCATACCCAAAATCAAACCATACCCCGAAAAGCCCAAAACAAAGGCACTACATAGAAATTCAACACTTAGGATAGAAATTTTCAAATCCAGACAGATCATAGACAAATGAGCTGGGCCCCCAATTGGGTTTGAAACAATTAAGGGGTCCTCTACCATACTAGTTTTTAGGTGCAGAGATTCTACTAAAGCAGACGAGATAAAGGAGTGTGATGCGCCAGAATCAAATAAAGTGCGAACGAGGTGATCATAAAGATAAACTACACTTTCTACAGAAGTATTTATACCTCGCTGTTGCAATGGTGGCGCTTCTAGCACATGGACCTGTGCCCCTGGGGTGGATCCAGTGCCCTGCCCCTGTCCTCGTTTCCTTGGGCAGTCCTTAGCCCTGTGGCCTGTCTGACCGCACGAAAAGCACCCACCATTCTCCTTGGCCTTCTTTTTCCGGCAGTCCTTTACTAAGTGCCCCACTTTGCCACAGAAATTGCACTTCCTCTTCTCTTTGTTGCCTTTCCCGCCCTTCTTAAAGTCTGTCTTCTTAGGCTGCAAACCCTCTTTCTTCCCTTGAGAGCTTTCTGCCTTCGTCTCCTTCTTGCCCTTGTCCTCTTCGTTCAGCAATGCCATTTGCACCAATCTTTCATACGTGGCTCCCATGGGTATATGGGTCATGGCCAAACTATGTAACGGCTCATTTAACCCCTTGACGAAACGGAGAGCCTTCTTATGCGGGGTGTTGACTAGGTCAAGCCCAAACCTAGCCAGCTCATCAAACTGATTTACATACTCTCTAACAGTCTTGTCTCCTTGCTTAAGAAATAAGAATTTTTCCAACTGCAAACTTCTTTCTGCATCTGAGAGAAACTTAGTCTCAAACCTTGCCCTAAAGTCCTCCCATGTATCCACTGGTCTTTCAGCATTGGTGACTTCCCACCAGTAGGAAGCCTCGCCCTTCAATAGCCACACCGCCAATTGTACTTTTTGTCTATCTTCTACCTCAAAGATGATGAATAGGTCCTCCGTTTCTTTCAGCCAATTTCTAGCTGCCACGAAGGACTCAGTTCCATGGAAATCCCTTCCTCCCATAGCTTTAAAATCTTTACATATCTTAGCGAATGTGTTTCCCCGTGGAGGAGGTGGAGGAAAAGGTGCTGCTGCGGCTGGATGATTTCCTTCAGCTGGAGGAGGAGGAACGGTAGGACCTGGCTGAGTGGCCCTTGCTTCTAAGAAACGTCTAAACCAACCAGGTATGGGTACCCCTTCAGGCAAGTTAAGTTCTTGGGACATGCTGAAACAAAAAGGATAGGTTCAAAACGAAGGATAAGAGATAGTACCTATGGCTTTGGGGAGTGGACTTTGCCTTTTTTAAAATAAAATAATATTTTTCTTTTAAAAATGCTTCTTTAAATTTCCTTTTTGAAAATAAATTTTCAAAACTTTTTATCTTATCTGGTAAACCTATGCTCTGATACCAAGTGAAACACCCCACCTCCGTTAGGGTCACTCTCAAAGGGAATGCCCTAATTTTGGTGGAGGTTTATAAGTACAAGTCACAGATATACAAGACAGATATAAGAACACATATTTGTAAACAGCGGAAGAACAACAAACTTTATTTCATCAAGTCAAATACGTGTTACAACAACATCCTTTCAAAACATAACATAACACTTTCATAATCTGTCTTGAGTACATTATTTTTAAAGAAGCATAAATAAAACATAGATAAACTGCAAAAGCCCCATAGTGGATTGTCCAAAGCCATAGTTCAAAACAGGAAAGTCCAAGCAATACATTTCTCTTCTTCAAGCTGGATGTTGAGGTAGGTCAAGCCGCTGTGTTCCCTCCCTGAGGACCTGGGGGGGGAAACGGAAGAAAGAAGACGAAAGAAAATAGAGTCGGACATAAAGCCTGAGTAAGTCTAGTACTACTTTGTCTATGAATAAAGAACTGGGTATGATAAGTAAAACAGGAAGTGGGCAACATTATAAACTTGGTTAAGTTATCTAGGGTCGAATATACTATCGTACCCCATGTTAATCTCTGAACCCATATAAACTAGTTTCCAATTTGCATCCCAAAATCAGGGTGATGTGATCCATTCTACGATGATCGGCTCCTACTCGCATAGTTACATGTGTCTTACGGCCCCCGATGTCTGTAGTTACCTATGCTGGTCCCACCATGGGGTGTATCAAGTCCCATATAGGCAACCCGACACAACCTTAGAGTGCAAAGGTATGCTACTGGTGTCCAGTGCTTTATTTTTCTGCGCCGGAGTGCGTGCACGCCCGCACACCGTTAGAACCTACACTGCTACACCATCGCCGTCGATTTGACTTCTTACAATCAGCCCAGTAATCGTGCCCTACCCTGCCTAGTTTCAGGGTATCCTGATACACCTTCTAGGGTTACTGCTGAAAAGGGTCCCCCGTTACTAGGTTTTCTATCTCTAGCCAACATGCTAAGTTGGTTAAGTGTTTCCTAACCTAACCCCACCAGTCCGTTTAGTTTAGCATGTTCCATTTTGATTAAGTCTTTAGTTTACTTAATCCTAACAATCCTGACTCAGCCTTAATTGTCTTATTAAGGCCCTGACCTCTCACATTAGACAGGTATTGTTGTGGCTGCCTGTTGCCGGTTGGTTCCGGGCAGTCTTACGCCACAACTCAGTCTAACCTCGGGTCCTTGCTGGGCTCCATGTTTAACCTCCCACATTGGATAGGTATTGTTGTGACTACTGGACAGCCGGGCGGTTCCGGGCAGGTTTACATCACAACTCAATCCAACCTCGGGTTAAACACATTGTCTTTTCTACATTTACATATTTTGTCATTCTTCTTTATTTCTTATATGTAAATATTTGCGGCCCATTATTATGTTAATGGTGTAAAGGTTACACCAACCATGGGCCCAACCCATACTTGAATTTGGGCCCTTCTATTTTATATTTTCATTCATTAATTAATTTTAACCCAACGTTATTTTTCCCCGTTTTACACGTCCGTTCATATATATTGGGCTCAGCCTTTTAAAGCCCAATTTAGCCATGCGAAAGGGGAGGCTTATGGCGTATACACCAAGAGGGGAAAGTGAGCGCATGAACTTGCATATGACGTTGGAAAATACATAATAGAAATTGGTGTACTTGCATAGTGGTGACATGTATTTTGGTCATAAAACATAGGTGACATAAATCAAGGCATGTAAACTTGCATAGGTTTAACTACAACATGAACCTATATTCTTATTTAGGCATAATGTCAAACATAAGCATGGCCTAAATACTTCTAGCATAAACATGGCATATTGTCAAACATAAGCATGGCATAAAATACTTCTAGCATGAACATAGCATAATTCAACTTAATCATGATTTAAGCCTAATCACATAACGATGGTATAAACATACTTATGCATAAATATTCCTAAACATGGTGTTTGCTTTAAACTTGCAAAAAGGGATTTTTGAGTCTAACCTAGCCATGTCATCATATAATCCTTTAAAACAAGATAGACTTAATAACGGATTTCAATTATGCCAAATATCATTCCTAGCCATATTCATAAGTTTGTAAAAGCATGACTTAATGCATGGATTATGGTGTCAAAATTCTACATAGTTTCATATGAACTATAATAACCAAACTTGTTTCAATTACTTGCAAAACGATTTATGCACAAAATATACATCATAATGGCATAATAACAAAGCCTCAAATTTGCATGAATTTCAATTAACTACATACATGTAGCTTCAATATAGATTACACAATTTGCGCAATATTCCAAACGTTTATTTGCATAGAACTACCGCATGTAGTTCTTTATAATGAATAACATAATTTTGCACAAATATGAATTACTTCCATTGCCACAATTCAAGCATACACATCAACACAGTTGTTTATTAATACCAAAGTAATACTCTACTTACAATGGTTTGATGAATTCTCTAGTTTAGGGATTGAAGACGCAAATTCCTTTGTTGAATTGATTAGCTTTAGGTTGCTTGAATTGCTTTAGGCCTTAGAACTTTCTCCCTAATCCTCTCTTTAGTTGGCGGCTACTCTTTGTCGTTCCTCAGCAACATGGCGGCTATAATCTTATTTTGAATGAATAGATTAGGGTTTAGTCTAGGGTTGTTTATATAGAGGTTAGGAATTGATTAGGACCATTGATGTTGCTAGGTTAGATCATAGCCATTCATTAGGAAGAGAGACCAATAAAAACCCGCCACCTAGCCCTAATGACAAAGCACACCACTGAAATTCGACCAAACACAGACCTGGCCAGCCAGGTTGACTGGGCTCGACCAGGTCGACACCCCTGTCGACAGGGCTGTCGACAGCCCTGTCGACATGGGTAGCCCAGGTCGACAGCCCAGTCGACCTGGGTGGCTAGGCGGGTGTTTTATCCGCCTGGCCCGTTGGGCCCCATTTCAAATTATTATTTTATTCTGTTTGAATTTTAAATTTAATTCAAAACTTCCGAAGGCCATATCTTCTTCATACGGACTCCGTTTTTCGAAAACTCGGACTCTATTTCGCGTATTTTTCCGAGACGAACGCAATGGCGTATCCCGTTTCCCTTAGTTCTTTGATTTGAATTTGATTATACTTTAATTCATGAATTTCACAGTTATAGAATTTTCGGGGTGTTACAAGCACACTGACCACGCATAACCAGATCCTGGATTTTTAAATGAGGTCAATTGCAGCTTAAATATAAGTAATCTCGTAACCATATATGACCAGAGCTTGGATTTTTAAATGAGGTTAGTGAAACTCTTATGAATATTCTATTTTTATTGTTTTCCATTTCAAAATGAAAAACTTCTTAATATATAAAACCAATGTGGATGATAAAAATGTGGTAGGTACAGAAAAGGTTATGAAATAAATTTCTGAATTAACTATATTATGAAATATGCTCAACTGTACCAGGATTCTTGAAAAATTTCAATTATCACTAATTCTAAAAAATAATATTATCACATTTCCGTCACAAATATTTTCACTTTTTACTCAAGATGATTCAAAAAAATGTTAAACTCTCCACATTAATATAAAATCTTAATGGGTGGCAGAATAATGATAGACTAAGAAGATGTTCGTGAAATAACCACCAATTCAAAGATATTATAAAAAATGTTCAATTATCATGAAAATCTAAATAAAATCTCCTCTTGTTGGGAAATATACTATAGTTACAACTCATTATAATGTTAAAATCTGATAATAATTTTGACGAATTATAAATATAGTCCTTTTTGGCTTTTGATTTCAATTTCTGAATAAATAATCAATAAATGATTTTAAAACTGAAAAATCAATTAGAAGAGGGAAAAAGATATGTACAAGAAAAAAAAAATACCGGATAAGGATTAACAAAAAATTTCAACACTTCTAATCTGGTATTACTTGTTTTCTCTGCAGATGAGGATTTTAATATGCCATTGGTGGCTAACAAGGGTATCTCAGCTTACAAATTCCAATCACCAAGTCCGAGCAATAAAACTAACAATTCAGTTCCATCAATCAAAGCATCAAACCAAATTACATAAGAAGCTCACAAGAAAGTTTTTATAGACCTTACAACAAATTCAAGAAGTTGAATCATGATTCAGTTCAGACCATTTTATTACAACAACAAATGATACCAAAAACAAGCAGTCATTAAAATAATTTTCAAAGCTATTTCCTTTATCAGAGCAGCACAACAGTCGATTTCAAAGCAAACTTGTCAAGAGATTTTTTTTATAGATATTCTTGACTGTCGTAAAAGATGATTCATGACCCAAGATTTAAAAATATAGTTTATTTTAAATCATTTAAAGGAAGATGAAAATCTCAAGATTTAATGAATCATTCACACCATATTATAAGTTTCAAATCCAAGATATGTGTGAGATTCACGAATTAATAATTTCAAATGATTTCAAACAAACAAATATTCAAATCAAATGATCATGAAATTACAGCGAGTTTCAAGACCAGTTTTTCAAAGAATTTTTCACAATTATTTCAGACAAGTACAAGAGAAATTTTCAGAATATTTATATCAAGCTTGAGAGATAATTCATGATCCAAAATTAAAAACGATTTATTTGAAATCACGAATAAATGTGAATTTTGAGAAAAAAGAATCAATTACACAAGATTATTAATTTCTAATCTAAGAGGGGTGCGAGATTCAAAATATCAAAATTTTCAAATGATTTTAAACCGTCAAATATCTAACCAAAAATGATCATAGGTGAAAAGAATTTCTCGATGTATCACAATGATTCAAGTCCAAAAAAAATTCAATCCAAAAATAATCAAGCCAATCCAAAAAATCAATGAAATTATCACAACTGAAAAATAGCAGTGTGCTGTAATGAGTATAAATTTTCAAGTCTTTCTAAAAATGAATTAAATGAAACTCAAAACAGTGGAGATGTGTGAAATTTCAATTGTTATTCAGATCTTCAAAAATTTAGAATTCATATTGATAGTGTTCAAGATATAACTCAAGTGCTTCAGCACTATTAGGCATTCAGAAAATAAAAAAAATAAGAATTTAACTTCAAATAATTGCAAAAATTTACAATTTTGAATTCAGGATTTGGAAATGATTAAAGCATGAAAGTTTTATTCAAATAAAGCGAATTTCCAGAAAATCATGAATTCTGCAATTTGAAGTCAAGAAAGATCAAGAAGAAACAAAAATATATCGTAGTGTCAAATCAAAATAGAAATATCAATGAAAAATAAATAGAAGTCGTAGAAGGTGAAATAAACAAAGAACAAGAAAATATTAACAGAGATGAGTTTAGAGATCATACCTGAATTCGATCTGAACAAATGAATCTCTAACTCAAACATACTTGGCCAAGGAACTCTAAATAATTCAAAGATATGAAACAACTTGAAATCAATTTCTCTTTCGCAACGTGATTCCTCAACCATCCTTCGATACCTAAGCATTCAGAGGATCGAGTGGTTTAACAAAATTTGTAAAACCCCTCATAGTTTTGTTTATGACTTTACATACCTAGACCTATTTGTATAACAATCCACTCAAATCTATCTTTGTGCCTTTCAGAACCTTGATATGTTTGAATTTAACAAAGCCTATTTTATTTTATTTTCTTTTGGGGTCCAAAGATGTTTAATTGAATTGTTATAAAACAAAATCACATCTCGTTTATGATTTAATTTTTTTTGATATTATCAGAGTTCAAAATTTCAAATCGATTCTTTTCAAAGCAGCTTGAAAGATTTTTTAAACTATTCGAAATCCGGTTTGCAAAAACATTAATTTTCCCAAAGCCAAGATTATTTTATTTCCAACAGAAACTTGGTTTTGCAACAACATAATCAATGATTTTTCCCCATTAGAAAATTTATCCAAGGTTGATTCTAATCGTTGAATTTTTGATTTACGATCACTGTTTTCTTTTATTAATTCTGAACAACGATTATTGGTGATCTTTCTTTCATTATAATGTTGTTTCGAAACCAAATTTCAGATTCAAGTAATTTGATTTTGGCTTCAGACTCAGAAATTTCAAATTCAAAATGTTTTAGTTTTTCAAACTCATGTTTTTCAAATTTCTTGAATTTCTAAATTTCATTTTCTAGCTCTTTCAAAATCAAATCATTTTTCAGCAAGCTTTCTTTTTCAAAAATTTCAAGATTGGAATTTTCAGATGTCTTTTAAATATCCAATTGCTTTTGTAAAAAATTATTTGAACTTAATAACTCAATCTCATTCCCTTTTAAGATAAATATTTCATTCTCAAGCTTTTGAATATTTTTATTGAGTTGAACAGGGTTGTTTCCTAATTTAAAAAAAAAATTGAAATCAGAATTTCAGATTTTTTGACGTTTTCAAGCTTTAATCCGAAACTGTTATTTTTGCTAGTTAACTCAAGAATTTTATATTTCAGAGATTTGTTTTCAGTTGGAGTTTATCAACAGATTTAGTTAAATCGGAACACATATAGACTAGATCTTCATAAGAGAAATTTTCTATCTCATCGTCTGTTGAGTCTCCATCATCTGATCCATTTGAAATTTTGTCTGTATCTCCTTTCAAGCATAAATCTGAATCTGTGTTGACCTTCTTGAGTTTTGAGCTGTTATTGTCAGTTTTTCCATACTTCGCATCGAGAGTATTCCAGATTTCCTGCATAGTTAAACATGAGAGATAAGGCTATATTGGACATCATTAATATAAGAATATAAAATGTGAATAGCACGAGAATTAAAGCCAATATCATTCCCATACCCATTTATAATAATATTCCAACCATTAATATCAATAGATTTTAAATAGAATTCCATTCTTGATTTCCAATTTAAAAAATCTATACCAGTAAAATAGTTGGAATACGAAAAGACTGACTCTCTATGGACTGACAACTAGGGATCACCATGACTCTAGAGTTAATGAATTACCTGCTCTGATACCACTTGTTGGATCAAGATTAACCCTAGAGGGGGGAAGAATAGAGTTTATTGAATATTAATGAGATATTAAAAATATCACAAAACATACTACAACAGATAAAATAATTCCAGAAAATAAATAACACAAAGATTATACCCAGCTTCTGCAAACCCTGCCTACTGTTGCATTCCCCAAGGTTTTTACTAGATATTAGTCAACTACTACAATGCTTACAATACTTGTAAACTTGCGACAATTCCTGGCCTAAATGTCCTAACCTTACGCTCAAAACTTATCCCAAAGTTTCTACTAGGTGCTGCACAAAAGGCCTCACAATCTCACTCTAGTTGGACTTATTCTACACTCAAAAACCTGTACCGATTTTAAAAAACAAAATCGGATTTTCCCTGTTAAAACCCTAGTTTTCCAGACAAAGGAAACTACTAGTTAAAGCCCTATAACTAGACGACCTAGTTTTTGCAGAAAAACTAGAAAACCAGAACGACTGTTTACAACAAAAAAATAAAAAATGCTTTAAACTAAAAAGACATAAAAAAAACCCTATTTATAAAATAAAAACCCTAAGACCATTTAATTAGAGAATGGCCAGCCACTTTCATTTGCAATGTCTCTTAAAAGAAATGTTGGCCCTGTTCTTTTAGATGGTGATTCTAGGGTTTTCTTCTGTCCTAAATAACGTCTTCAATTCTCTCTGATGGAAATTGGTTCTTCGATGGCTTCTGATGCTTGCTTCTCATTGTCGTTCGATTTGGGAATTGTTTTCGATCGAAACCCTAAAAAGGTGAGCTCTCTGATTCTTTTCTTGTGTTTGTTGCTTGTGATTTTCAATCTCTGGTTTTATTGCCTGTGACAAATTGGTTATTAAATAGGATAATTAAATCCTATTAATTACTCTGTAATTTATTTATATGATTTGATCTTGATTGTGCGTGACTTTGAATTTGTGGAAAACTGTCGAATTGATTTGCTGCCTCTTAAAAAAAACTGTTATGCATTTCTAGAAAGATATTATTAGATTTTCTGTGCCCTTGAGGAATTTAAACATGTCTGGAAACCATTTTAATCCAAATTAATTTATTTCCAAAAAAACATTATCTTTGAATATGTTGACAGTGGATTTGCGTGATTTATGGGATGAACCTAGACTTTTATTTGGCTTTCAATGAATTTGACGAATTAATTGTTTCCAAAATCACTTGCACTCGATTTGCTGTTAGAAAAAAAAATCCTGAAATCTGGTTGATTGTCCTCTGTGAATTTTGTAAATAAAATTAGCAAAATCTTAATTCCAAATTTAACGTTTGCCCCCTATGCAGAGAGTAAATACATTCCGTTTGATCGAGTAAGAGAATCTTAAGAACATATGCTTTACTTAATCATGCCCCTCTTTTTTTATTGTTGCATTGGTGTATTCGACTTTGTTCTCCAAAAATACACTGTTTTCTTAGAACTGATACTACTCTTGAGTTTTTCCCATGACTAGTTGAACAGACCCTATTCTTGTGTTTGGTCGATGTTCAAGTCTTCATACTTGCGTGTGTCACAGCTGATACTATACTTGACATGTTATTTTCTAAGTGATGTTGATAAGAACACATAATATACTTCGATTTTCCATAAGTTTGAACTGATGCTATTGAAATTTTTGTCGTGCCTCTCTTGAACTAGTTTGTATACATGCATGCTGTAGTGCCGCTTTTATTTTGCTTGAGCCCTTATGCGTGCATGTCTACTTGAGATGTTAGCTTTATTGCAATATCCATGTTTTACTTTAGCATTCTTGAGTCCATGTTTTGTATTTTGAATGCTTTTTCTTGACCAAGTTACGATACCTTGTTTTATATTGCTTCCTCTCCACTATGCTCTAAGCCCTATGTTGTGCATCATGTCGCTTCACTGTTTTCATCCTTTATAACCTTAGTTTGTTGAACTATTGTGCATGTGCACCATTTTGTTCATTTGTACATTATGACCTGACTTTGGGTTGCCTTGATAAAGCTGTTGTACTGTATGGATTGGCCAGTAATGTTGGTTGGATCCTTGCTGTGTTACTTGAGCCATGTCATTCCTTTGTTGGTTGGATTTGTGCATGGACCTTTATTATTTAGTCTATATTTTCCTGCTGTACAGTTGTGTTGTCTTTGTGACTGTTTGGCTACTCGCGTCCATTTGTGTTGTGTCGGCTTGAGATTGGGCATGTACCGTGCACTGACTGTTTTGACCATTTTGCACCTGCATAAACATATGTGTGTGTGTGTGTATATACACACACAAGTGTATATATACATCTATCGTGCACGTGTAATTTTTATATTTGTAGGCTATTCGGATGACATACATGAATTTTTGTAATCAGCAGACCTACTACATGTAAGAACCCGTAACTTCCCCGTGAGGGAAAGAGCGGATACTTTGAGAACAACACACAAATGAACGCAGACGGAAGAACATTTCATTGTTATTACAACAATACCATCAGATACAAGAATATACAGAGTATAAATGAATAAATTACATTTGATAAATATCAGAGATTACAATAAATTACATAGCAGCGGAAAATAATACAAAGCACAACTGAAGGTGATATACGGATACAGAGCTTTCCGGATATCATTCCAGCAGTAAACCAGGATCCTGTGAATATAAATCTGCAAAACCAAAACTACTAGCTGCCCGTGCGGAAAATAGGGGCACCCAGAGTTTAGGTTAAAACAATAAACTCCAGGTCAGTCATGTGACTGGTGTGAGAACTAAAACAGTTATTTAAAACTTTACTTTAAAAGAGAGTAATTCAAGGGACCACGCCGTATAACACGGAACGGGTTTCCTCCCAAGAATACCAGTGCATAGAATAAACAACGCAATGCTTTTCGAAAAATGAAGCTATTATAAGACCCAGGTCCCATCACACAATGCAACGCAAGCCGGAGGATAGGGTTTTCCCTTATAATAGTCAAACATGCTTGGTACGTTTAAAACAAATCATTTGATACTATAATAAGTGTATAGTGTCAAAACAGTTTCAATCATAAATATAAATCATAGACGGCATGGGTACCATATATCATGTCGCCATACTAGTTCTACAATTAAAACCGCAATACACGTATTGGAAATTGGATTTCCGTCATGAGTCGAGGCAAGGGGCAAGCTCCTTGTGAGAACCCCAAACTTCCACAAGTGAAAGCAGGAGAAATCATTTTTGGAATACAACATAAATACAATAAAACAGAACACAGATACAATATAGCAAAGGAGATTCATAGAGTAATAACATTATAGCAGCGGAAAAATATAATGTCATCAATCACAGAAATTCCACAGTCACAGAAAACTAAGATTATTACAATAAGTTTGCAGAAAAGAAATAAATTTGATGTCTAAAAAGAAAAGAAAAGATGCCAATAGAAACAAAAAGTCTTCAAGCTCCAAGTCATCACCTCTTCTCCCAAGCAGAATCCAAGAGAGAGAAAATAAGCAGCTACAAAGAAAAGCTCCAAGCAAAGAATGAACCTGTCTACTTGGCTGCCCGTGTAGAAGAGAGGGCACCCAAGTTTGCAAAAAGGTGAAACAAACTATGGGTCAGTCGTGGGACTGGTGTGAGAATTCTTAAATAACTTATACTAATAAGGCAAATCCAAAGACCACGCCGCTAACGCGGAACGGGTTGTACCAATGGATTGCCGTGCATAACTATAGTGTCAATACAGATATGTAAAACGTAACAAAACGCAATGTCTTTTGAAAAATGGAACCACCATAAGACTCAGGTCCCATCACACAATGCAACGCACACCAAGAGGATAGAGTTTTACCTTATGGTGGTTAAACATGCTAAATACGCCAAATACGAAACTAATACTATTATTAGTGTATATGAAAACATTTCAAAATAAATGTATTAATCCTAGGAAGCATAGGTACCATATATTATGCCTCCAATACTAGTAATACAATCAAATCCGTCGGGGTCGTATTGGAAATTTGGGTTTCCATCATGAGTCCAGGCTAGGGAGGACTCCTTACCGATTCGAGACGCTCTAGTTAACGTCTCAGGATTACCCGCAGTTAACCCTTGGATCCTGCAGGGCCGGTCCTCACATACAGCTTAGAGGATTGGCAATTCCTAAGCACACGTTCCCCGGTCCTATAGGACCTATCCGAGGCGCCTCATTTCATCATCCTCCAAAAGTAAAATGACTACTAACTAGAAAGAAACGTGCTACTTTCCCTGCGTTCCCTTCCCCCTTTTTAGACTCTACCGGTTTGTGAGGCTCGTGAAGTCATGTTCTTCATACCACAAGGTTCTGCTTTTCAACAAGAAACCCTGATCATTGCATCTTAGTATGCCACACCGTCACTCCATACCGTACTATTGATCGTCCGTCACTATATAAACGGGTGTTAAGTAGAGAATAAATTCTCTACCACCAATCGATTATATATTAACTGAATATCAACAACATAATATTTTGTGGGGTACGATGTCAGACACACTATCCATTTATACCCATGCTCTAGGTCTGAACTAGGGTCAAACCCGTGAAATCAACACGTACGTTTGGGCAATTACCCCGACCCTTGAATTGGGATCAAACCAATTCAGAGTCTTGATCGTTGTCCATTCGAGGGGAGATTTACGGTCTTCATACGCCGTCTTCATACTTGAATTCTTGAAATCGTACGATCATTTGGAATGGGATTAACCCGGACTTTCCAAATAATCTCGCATTCATATATTTTGAGAAAAACATATTTCATATCGTTATTTTATTTTATAACGATTAATTCTTGCCTAAATTATTTAATATAATTAATTTCCTTATTTAACGACGCTTCAGGTCAAGGGCGACCTTGGCGCTGTTTTCAATCAATTTTGTTTTTCACTTTCCTCAAAATCTAACCGTTGGATTTTAGCGTAGCATATATCGTTGGAAAGATTTTTCCAAGACGGTCCTAACGGTTTCAGTTTTGAGAAAATCCGACGGTCGGATCTTCCGGTATAATCGTTTAAAAGTTCGATTTCAAAACGCGAACTACTGCGCTCGATTCGTTATATTATAATTATATATATATATATATAAATATATATAAATATATATATACATAAATAGTTCTTTTAACTCGTCGCTCCTATATATAACTGTCGTTTCTCTTATCTTTTACTTTTCTACTTACATGACAATATAATTTAGAATTAGACGATAATTCTTCCCTTTTAATTCATTATTATTTATTTTTATATTTTATAATTTACATTCGAAAATGAAAATTATAACATACCATTCCATTAATTTCTTTATATATTTCTTTTCCCATTTCATTATGAACAATGAACATTTTTCCATGGTGTAAACTCTCTTTATACATTATAAATAATGTAAATCTTTTCCTCCATTTCATTTCTTTTTATTTAACATTAAAAATAATGTTAATTCTTTCCATACAGTTCCATTTCTTTTGCTTAACATTAAAAATAATGTTAATTCTTGCATATAGTTTCATTTCTCTTATTTAACATAAAATAAATGTTAATTCTTCCTACGGGGTGAATTCTCTTTTTTATTTACATTATAAATAATGCTTATTATCTTACAATGCAAATTCTCTTTTAATAAACATTATAAATAATGTATATTTACATGACATGCATTTTCTATATTGTTGACATGACAAAATATTATTTTTCATACAATGCATGTCTTATTTTAACATAACAAAAATATTCTTTTACCTACAATGCATTTATTATTTTCTAACGTAACAAAATAATAGTTTCATACAATGCATTTCTATTTCTCTAACATGTCAAAATAATATGTTCATACAATGCATTTCTCTATTTTTCTAACATGACAGAATAATATTTGCATACAATGCACTTCTATATAACGTTCTAACTTAACAAAATATTATTTGCATACAATGTATTTTCTATTTTTCTAACTTGACAAAATATTATGTTCATACAATGCATTTCTCTATTTTTCTAACATGACAGAATAATATTTGCATACAATGCACTTCTATATAACGTTCTAACTTAACAAAATATTATTTGCATACAATGTATTTTCTATTTTTCTAACTTGACAAAATATTATTTTATGCAATGCATTTCTATTTTTCTAACATGACGAAATAGTATTTTATGCAATGCATTTCTATTTTTCTAACATGACAGAATAATATGTTCATACAATGCATTTCTCTATTTTTCTAACATGACAGAATAATATTTTCATACAATGCATTTCTCTATTTTTCTAACATGACAGAATAATATTTTCATACAATGCATTTATATTTCTCTAACATGACAGAATAATATGTTCATACAATGCATTTATCTATTTTTCTAACATGACAGAATAATATTTGCATACAATGCACTTCTATATAACGTTCTAACTTGACAAAATATTATTTGCATACAATGTATTTTCTATTTTTCTAACTTAACAAAAATAGCATGCTACGCATACAATGCATATTTTTTTCTATTTTGACAAAAATAATATGCAATACATAATATGCATTATTTTTTTTCCTATTTGATAACATGACAAATATGCTATTTTTATATAGTGCCATCTTCTATTTTATATAATGGACAAAATATAGTTCATTAACATACTATGCTATTTTTATTTTTAATAATGAACAAAATATAGTTCATTAACATACGATGCTTTCTTCTTTTGATAATGTACAAAATATATTCATTCAACATACGGTGCTTGCTTATTGTTACTAATGAACAAAATATTAGTTCATTACATATAGCGACTAATTCTATTTTTATTAACGAACAAAAAATGGTTCGTTTCACATAGCGACAAATTTTATTTTGAATAATGACACAAAATATAATTCTTTACCATAGCGACAAATTCTATTTTGTTAATGACACAAAATATAATGCTTTAACATATAGTGCTTTCTTATTTTATAAATGAACAAAATATAATCATTCACATATAACGACCAATTCTATTTTATAAATACACAAATTTGTTCATTCAACATACGGTGCTTGTATTCTATTATAACACAAATTTGTTCATTCAACATACGGTGCTAATTTTCTTATTTTGATATTGACAAAAGTGTCAATTTACATACGGTGTTCATTTTCTTATTTTGATATTGACAAAAATGCCACTTTACAACATACATGAACAATTTCTTATTTTAATATTGACAAAAATGTCACTTTAACATGCATGTTTATTTTCTTATTTTAATATTGACAAAAATGTCACTTTACATACATGTTCTTTTTCTTATTTTATTATTGACAAAAATGTCACTTCAACATACATGAACAATTTCTTATTTTAATATTGACAAAAATGTCACTTTACAACATACATGAACGATTTTAATATATCTAATTTTTACATATCAACATGTCACACAACATACATGAACGATTTTAATATATTTAATTTTATATTGTAACATCTCAACATACAGTGGGTTTTGACCTAGCATACGCATACAGATTAAGTCATAGCAGATTCACATACAGTTTATATCTTAGCAGATTCACATACATATATGATTATGAATGCGAACATCCATAATTAAAACATAATTACTTAAATAAAATAAATAGGATTCTCACCTCAATTAGATTAAAGTTTGTTCCCAATTGCTCTGTATTAAAGTTGTATTCGAAGTCACGATTCCATCGGATCTGAAATTTTCAGAATCGGTGTTTATATGAAAAAGTTATTGATGTTTTAAATCAAACAGACTTTTAACAACTGTTTCTGCCACGCTTAAAAGCGTCGCTATTTCTGAAGCATACCTCATTTCAGAATTTGTTCAAAACTTCAAATCCCGATAACTTTTGATTTACTGAACGGTTTTGGACGCCGTTTGTTGGAGAATGACCGGGAAGAAGAGATCTAGGTGCGGCAAAAAGGGGGGGACGTGCGGCTGGACGTGGTGGGGCCCACGTGGCTGCGACGGCGGCGCCTTCTCGGGCTCGGGGCGGGCGGCACAGGCGACGGAAAGGGACGGGACTTGTCGGAGATCGAAGAGCTCGGCGAGAGCTTCGAAACGTGTACTCACACGCTAATTTTCGTTGAGAAATGAAGGAGTTATGAAGGAGAGAAGTTTCGGAGCTGATGGGTTTGTGCGGCTCAGCAAAGAGGAAGAAGATGGACGTGAATAGTGTTTTTATATTAAAATATTAGGTTAAACTAATCATTATTTAATTGGCCCGCTTAAGCCCGTTTTGGTCCGAACTCCGATTCAAGCCTGCTTACTGTCGTTCATACCATTTAGCCCCCGTTCCGAACTCATCTGGATATGTTTCATCAGCCCACGAGATCGTCTTGGCCTTCGTTTTTCAGTTTTAAATATAAATCATTATTTTAAATTCAAACGTACGTAGAAATTCACCCAGGTCACCAATTAACTTCAAAAATCCTCGAAAAATATATTTAGCTATGTTTTGATGCTGTGGACCTATGAAAATTAATTTCGTTCAATTCTGGGCCCGTTTGAATTTTTTAATGAATTTTAAAGTCAAAAATTGTCCGTTTACACTGAAAAATCAATTATAATTATATTTTAATTCCAAAAATTACCAAAAAATCATTTTTAGCTTTGTTTTGATGATACGAATCCAACAAAATTTATTTCGTTCGATTCTGAGACTTTTTGAAAAATGGCTATTTTCAAGGCGAATATATTTAATATTAAAAATACATTTTAAACAAATATTTTCTGAAACTCGAAACATATAAGTGTTTACTGTTTTTCAATGCAGAAACGTCATTCTGAAACCAATGGAAGTGGTTTCAAGTTCAAATTCCTACATATGTGAAAAGTAGCATTTTTGTCCTATGCAAATTACCCACCGACCTTTCTAAAAATTGAATTAGCCATAACTTTTGATTTCCGCTATGAAATTTTGATTTTTCGGATTCGTTGGAAAGATATTTTTAAATAGATTCTAATATTTTTGGTTTTACTAAAATCCGTTAAATTTTGCATCCTGTATGGTTAGTCAAAGTTCAAGTTTGACTTTTCAAACTACCGCGCCATTTCTAGCTCTTTTTATATTTAAAATTAATTTATTCATTCTAACTTCGATTTGAACCAAATTTGTGATCCTTATTATTTAAAATAGATTATTTTAAATATCAAAACTCATTTAAAATCACTTAAAATAAATTTTAACTTGGCCCCAAAATTCAGGGTCGTTACAGTCTCCCCTACTTAAAAACTTTTCGTCCCCGAAAAGGAAAAAGAAAAATAGAAAAGGAAAAGAGGAAGAATAAACACAGAGAATGTTTTTAACAGAGATGGTACCGTCTATAACATCAGGCTTTCTACCGAAGAAGTTGGTCCTTTCGCTCCTTCGTAAACATGTGCCAATTGAGCATCGCCACTTCACTTAGTCTTCTTCGAATGCACGATCAAGGGAAGAGTCAAAACAACTGAAATGGTGATTCTAAAAGATCGAAGGATGAATGAAAAGATGACGATAAAGTGACTGGCTATTATGTATCTCATGAACTGTTCGCCATAGAATATAGTGATTCTATGTAAACGAATTATTATAGATATGTTGTACTCCGCTTTATAAACCAAAGCTCTGATACCAACTGTGATAGCCCGGACGAAATCCGGTAGGCTTTGCAACCATCCCTTCATCCCCCCAAAGCAGCAGGTAAAACCCACCGTGGCTCACAGTGGTCCCCCAGACACCTTGTTTTACGGTGACCCTCTCGAGCCTCCCGGCCATTGCCTTACCAACCCTCAACAGGGACATGTGGGGGTAAGAGTCTCCCGTTCGCCACCAAACCGCGAAGCGAGAACCCCCCATCATGCTGCATCCTATTCCCGGCATGCTAAACAAGGACTGGTGTGAGAATTCTTAAATAACTTATACTAATAAGGCAAATCCAAAGACCACGCCGCTAACGCGGAACGGGTTGTACCAATGGATTGCCGTGCATAACTATAGTGTCAATACAGATATGTAAAACGTAACAAAACGCAATGTCTTTTGAAAAATGGAACCACCATAAGACTCAGGTCCCATCACACAATGCAACGCACACCAAGAGGATAGAGTTTTACCTTATGGTGGTTAAACATGCTAAATACGCCAAATACGAAACTAATACTATTATTAGTGTATATGAAAACATTTCAAAATAAATGTATTAATCCTAGGAAGCATAGGTACCATATATTATGCCTCCAATACTAGTAATACAATCAAATCCGTCGGGGTCGTATTGGAAATTTGGGTTTCCATCATGAGTCCAGGCTAGGGAGGACTCCTTACCGATTCGAGACGCTCTAGTTAACGTCTCAGGATTACCCGCAGTTAACCCTTGGATCCTGCAGGGCCGGTCCTCACATACAGCTTAGAGGATTGGCAATTCCTAAGCACACGTTCCCCGGTCCTATAGGACCTATCCGAGGCGCCTCATTTCATCATCCTCCAAAAGTAAAATGACTACTAACTAGAAAGAAACGTGCTACTTTCCCTGCGTTCCCTTCCCCCTTTTTAGACTCTACCGGTTTGTGAGGCTCGTGAAGTCATGTTCTTCATACCACAAGGTTCTGCTTTTCAACAAGAAACCCTGATCATTGCATCTTAGTATGCCACACCGTCACTCCATACCGTACTATTGATCGTCCGTCACTATATAAACGGGTGTTAAGTAGAGAATAAATTCTCTACCACCAATCGATTATATATTAACTGAATATCAACAACATAATATTTTGTGGGGTACGATGTCAGACACACTATCCATTTATACCCATGCTCTAGGTCTGAACTAGGGTCAAACCCGTGAAATCAACACGTACGTTTGGGCAATTACCCCGACCCTTGAATTGGGATCAAACCAATTCAGAGTCTTGATCGTTGTCCATTCGAGGGGAGATTTACGGTCTTCATACGCCGTCTTCATACTTGAATTCTTGAAATCGTACGATCATTTGGAATGGGATTAACCCGGACTTTCCAAATAATCTCGCATTCATATATTTTGAGAAAAACATATTTCATATCGTTATTTTATTTTATAACGATTAATTCTTGCCTAAATTATTTAATATAATTAATTTCCTTATTTAACGACGCTTCAGGTCAAGGGCGACCTTGGCGCTGTTTTCAATCAATTTTGTTTTTCACTTTCCTCAAAATCTAACCGTTGGATTTTAGCGTAGCATATATCGTTGGAAAGATTTTTCCAAGACGGTCCTAACGGTTTCAGTTTTGAGAAAATCCGACGGTCGGATCTTCCGGTATAATCGTTTAAAAGTTCGATTTCAAAACGCGAACTACTGCGCTCGATTCGTTATATTATAATTATATATATATATATATAAATATATATAAATATATATATACATAAATAGTTCTTTTAACTCGTCGCTCCTATATATAACTGTCGTTTCTCTTATCTTTTACTTTTCTACTTACATGACAATATAATTTAGAATTAGACGATAATTCTTCCCTTTTAATTCATTATTATTTATTTTTATATTTTATAATTTACATTCGAAAATGAAAATTATAACATACCATTCCATTAATTTCTTTATATATTTCTTTTCCCATTTCATTATGAACAATGAACATTTTTCCATGGTGTAAACTCTCTTTATACATTATAAATAATGTAAATCTTTTCCTCCATTTCATTTCTTTTTATTTAACATTAAAAATAATGTTAATTCTTTCCATACAGTTCCATTTCTTTTGCTTAACATTAAAAATAATGTTAATTCTTGCATATAGTTTCATTTCTCTTATTTAACATAAAATAAATGTTAATTCTTCCTACGGGGTGAATTCTCTTTTTTATTTACATTATAAATAATGCTTATTATCTTACAATGCAAATTCTCTTTTAATAAACATTATAAATAATGTATATTTACATGACATGCATTTTCTATATTGTTGACATGACAAAATATTATTTTTCATACAATGCATGTCTTATTTTAACATAACAAAAATATTCTTTTACCTACAATGCATTTATTATTTTCTAACGTAACAAAATAATAGTTTCATACAATGCATTTCTATTTCTCTAACATGTCAAAATAATATGTTCATACAATGCATTTCTCTATTTTTCTAACATGACAGAATAATATTTGCATACAATGCACTTCTATATAACGTTCTAACTTAACAAAATATTATTTGCATACAATGTATTTTCTATTTTTCTAACTTGACAAAATATTATGTTCATACAATGCATTTCTCTATTTTTCTAACATGACAGAATAATATTTGCATACAATGCACTTCTATATAACGTTCTAACTTAACAAAATATTATTTGCATACAATGTATTTTCTATTTTTCTAACTTGACAAAATATTATTTTATGCAATGCATTTCTATTTTTCTAACATGACGAAATAGTATTTTATGCAATGCATTTCTATTTTTCTAACATGACAGAATAATATGTTCATACAATGCATTTCTCTATTTTTCTAACATGACAGAATAATATTTTCATACAATGCATTTCTCTATTTTTCTAACATGACAGAATAATATTTTCATACAATGCATTTATATTTCTCTAACATGACAGAATAATATGTTCATACAATGCATTTATCTATTTTTCTAACATGACAGAATAATATTTGCATACAATGCACTTCTATATAACGTTCTAACTTGACAAAATATTATTTGCATACAATGTATTTTCTATTTTTCTAACTTAACAAAAATAGCATGCTACGCATACAATGCATATTTTTTTCTATTTTGACAAAAATAATATGCAATACATAATATGCATTATTTTTTTTCCTATTTGATAACATGACAAATATGCTATTTTTATATAGTGCCATCTTCTATTTTATATAATGGACAAAATATAGTTCATTAACATACTATGCTATTTTTATTTTTAATAATGAACAAAATATAGTTCATTAACATACGATGCTTTCTTCTTTTGATAATGTACAAAATATATTCATTCAACATACGGTGCTTGCTTATTGTTACTAATGAACAAAATATTAGTTCATTACATATAGCGACTAATTCTATTTTTATTAACGAACAAAAAATGGTTCGTTTCACATAGCGACAAATTTTATTTTGAATAATGACACAAAATATAATTCTTTACCATAGCGACAAATTCTATTTTGTTAATGACACAAAATATAATGCTTTAACATATAGTGCTTTCTTATTTTATAAATGAACAAAATATAATCATTCACATATAACGACCAATTCTATTTTATAAATACACAAATTTGTTCATTCAACATACGGTGCTTGTATTCTATTATAACACAAATTTGTTCATTCAACATACGGTGCTAATTTTCTTATTTTGATATTGACAAAAGTGTCAATTTACATACGGTGTTCATTTTCTTATTTTGATATTGACAAAAATGCCACTTTACAACATACATGAACAATTTCTTATTTTAATATTGACAAAAATGTCACTTTAACATGCATGTTTATTTTCTTATTTTAATATTGACAAAAATGTCACTTTACATACATGTTCTTTTTCTTATTTTATTATTGACAAAAATGTCACTTCAACATACATGAACAATTTCTTATTTTAATATTGACAAAAATGTCACTTTACAACATACATGAACGATTTTAATATATCTAATTTTTACATATCAACATGTCACACAACATACATGAACGATTTTAATATATTTAATTTTATATTGTAACATCTCAACATACAGTGGGTTTTGACCTAGCATACGCATACAGATTAAGTCATAGCAGATTCACATACAGTTTATATCTTAGCAGATTCACATACATATATGATTATGAATGCGAACATCCATAATTAAAACATAATTACTTAAATAAAATAAATAGGATTCTCACCTCAATTAGATTAAAGTTTGTTCCCAATTGCTCTGTATTAAAGTTGTATTCGAAGTCACGATTCCATCGGATCTGAAATTTTCAGAATCGGTGTTTATATGAAAAAGTTATTGATGTTTTAAATCAAACAGACTTTTAACAACTGTTTCTGCCACGCTTAAAAGCGTCGCTATTTCTGAAGCATACCTCATTTCAGAATTTGTTCAAAACTTCAAATCCCGATAACTTTTGATTTACTGAACGGTTTTGGACGCCGTTTGTTGGAGAATGACCGGGAAGAAGAGATCTAGGTGCGGCAAAAAGGGGGGGACGTGCGGCTGGACGTGGTGGGGCCCACGTGGCTGCGACGGCGGCGCCTTCTCGGGCTCGGGGCGGGCGGCACAGGCGATGGAAAGGGACGGGACTTGTCGGAGATCGAAGAGCTCGGCGAGAGCTTCGAAACGTGTACTCACACGCTAATTTTCGTTGAGAAATGAAGGAGTTATGAAGGAGAGAAGTTTCGGAGCTGATGGGTTTGTGCGGCTCAGCAAAGAGGAAGAAGATGGACGTGAATAGTGTTTTTATATTAAAATATTAGGTTAAACTAATCATTATTTAATTGGCCCGCTTAAGCCCGTTTTGGTCCGAACTCCGATTCAAGCCTGCTTACTGTCGTTCATACCATTTAGCCCCCGTTCCGAACTCATCTGGATATGTTTCATCAGCCCACGAGATCGTCTTGGCCTTCGTTTTTCAGTTTTAAATATAAATCATTATTTTAAATTCAAACGTACGTAGAAATTCACCTAGGTCACCAATTAACTTCAAAAATCCTCGAAAAATATATTTAGCTATGTTTTGATGCTGTGGACCTATGAAAATTAATTTCGTTCAATTCTGGGCCCGTTTGAATTTTTTAATGAATTTTAAAGTCAAAAATTGTCCGTTTACACTGAAAAATCAATTATAATTATATTTTAATTCCAAAAATTACCAAAAAATCATTTTTAGCTTTGTTTTGATGATACGAATCCAACAAAATTTATTTCGTTCGATTCTGAGACTTTTTGAAAAATGGCTATTTTCAAGGCGAATATATTTAATATTAAAAATACATTTTAAACAAATATTTTCTGAAACTCGAAACATATAAGTGTTTACTGTTTTTCAATGCAGAAACGTCATTCTGAAACCAATGGAAGTGGTTTCAAGTTCAAATTCCTACATATGTGAAAAGTAGCATTTTTGTCCTATGCAAATTACCCACCGACCTTTCTAAAAATTGAATTAGCCATAACTTTTGATTTCCGCTATGAAATTTCGATTTTTCGGATTCGTTGGAAAGATATTTTTAAATAGATTCTAATATTTTTGGTTTTACTAAAATCCGTTAAATTTTGCATCCTGTATGGTTAGTCAAAGTTCAAGTTTGACTTTTCAAACTACCGCGCCATTTCTAGCTCTTTTTATATTTAAAATTAATTTATTCATTCTAACTTCGATTTGAACCAAATTTGTGATCCTTATTATTTAAAATATATTATTTTAAATATCAAAACTCATTTAAAATCACTTAAAATAAATTTTAACTTGGCCCCAAAATTCAGGGTCGTTACACTCCTCTCCGCGCTCGAGACACTCTAGCAAATGCCTCAGGACTACACACTCTGGGCAATCCTTGGATCGGTTGGGCCGGTCCTCACCTACATTAGAGGATTATTTATTCCTGAACATACGTTTCCCGGTCCTTACAGACCTATAATCGAGGCGCCTCATTCCAACAACCACAAAGGTGAAAAGTATATAAATGTCAGGGCTGGTAAGTCACTGACACCACCAAAGCTAGAAAGAAACGTCGTGTTCTCCCAACGGTCCGTATCCCGTTTTTAACACATACCGAGGTGTGTGGTTCGCGAATTCACGTTATACACAAAGCTACGCCACGTAGGTCGTGCTTTGATCATCAACCACAAGACTTTGCTTTTCAACAGAAGTCTTGATCCATGCAACTCAGCGTGCCACAGTGGCAATTCATGCCATGCGATTGATATCTATCGATATATAACCTCTAAGCTCGTACGTCTCAGAGAAGGGCGTTAAGCAAAAGAATAAATTCTCCGCCGCCAAACAGATATATATTTAACAGAAATCAATCAACACAGAATAAAATCCAATGTCAGACACACAAATCCATTTACAAGTTCGTTCTGGGTCTGAACGAAACCGGAGGCACTTTCCTCGCATATCCATCCATCTCCAGGTTCGTCTGGACGACCACCAACTATATCCATCCTCTTGGGTGTACAGCCCAATCAGGATCGTCAGTAATTATCCAAACGATGTGAAGACTTCCGGTCTTCGACCACCGTCTTCATCTTCGACATATCGTCGAATCAGTTATTCAGAATGGGTATAAACCCGGCCTTTCCGAACAACCCGCGTGTTTTAAAACAAATGTTACATAAACACAACATACGCCTCATTCCAATTCAGAATATTCTTTTATTCACAAAATCACATTTTTAGGGAAAAGTTCCCATTAATTTTATCCAAGATAAATTCTTTAAAGTTTATCCTTTAATCTTCCTTTGGATGACATTTCAAACCAGATTATGGTTTTCTAAACTAGTCGAGATTAGCGAACCACACCGAAGTAATTATTTATTTCATTTCCCAATCCCAACCTATTCATCCCATGAAGCAAAACTGGTAATACTCCATATCTAATACTATGGTGTTATCGGTAAGATTAATTACCATTTCACGTTCACATCTAATTAAAGATTTAACTATCGCTTTGGAGCAAAACTGGTAATACTCCATTCCCGCTCATTTTCTAAATTTGATAATTTAGATTACAGCTTTACATTTCAATCTAATTGCGGATTCGTTAAAACTCCTTTTATTGGGTTAAAGAACTAATGTCATTTAAAACACAGTTCACGACAAACCCAAATCACATTCTATTTATCATCAGGTTAAAGAACTAGTGTTGTTTAAAACACAGTTCACGATAAACCCACAAATCAATTCTAGTTCAATTCAAATCAAATATATTAGGAATTCCGATTATTTAAAACCCCTTTTTAAATCTAATCTATTTATTTAAAAATAAAAAAAATCGGGTTTTAAATTGAGTTCGAACTAGTTCATTTCGATAAGAATCTATTTTTATCTTTTCAAATATAGAGTTTTTCATCCCAATTTTTCCCAAATCATTTCTTATGATTTTACACAAATTATTGATATTTTTAATAATTTTATCAAGGCCCGTACAGTCGATTTCCATCAACGGCCATCGAACTGCACTTACAGCGACCTTTTTCGAATTTGATTTGGACGTATCTCCAAATCCAACCGTTAGATTTCAAATTTCTAATATTCGTTAGAAAGATCTTTTCGATACGAACCCAACGGTTCCGGTTTTAGGAGAATCCGACGGTCGGATCTCCCGTAATGTCCGTTTGAAATAAATGGTCGAAATTCACGAACTGCCGCGGCGCTGCGCGTTCTATTCAGGCCATTATATTATATATATAATATATATAATATATATTTCGTCGTTTTTTATTTAAAACGAATTTTATAAATAGTTTTGAATTCGTTTCAAAAACATTTTCAACTTCCATTTCAAATCAAATCAAAATTGAATTCTTCTTTATAAATTCGGTTTAAAATTCATTTCTATTCAATTCAAATTTCAATTCAATTTGAATTCATTTCAATTCGTTTCCAATTCAATTCGAATTTTTTTTCAATTCAATTCGAATTGGTTTCCTATTCGATTCAATTCAAATTGGTTTTCTATTCGATTCAATTCAAATTGGTTTTCTATTCGATTCATTTCGAAATCGTTTTATATTCAATTCATTTCGAAATCGTTTTATATTCAATTCATTTCGAAATCGTTTTATATTCAATTCATTTCAAATCGTTTTATATTCAATTCATTTCAAATCGTTTTATATTCAATTCATTTCAAATCGTTTTATATTCAATTCATTTCGAAATCGTTTTATATTCAATTCATTTCGAAATCATTTTATATTCAATTCATTTCAAATTCCATTTCAAAATATTCGATTTCGAAATCACTTTTCAATATTCATTTTAGAATGAATAAACTCGATATAAATATCGTTCACGTCAAAATGGCGTTAATCTAATCAACACGGCTTCATATATTCCTTCTTCAAATATTCTATTTCAAATATTTCCTTTCCAAATATTCTATTTCAATATTTCGTTCAACACATGACTAATCTCAACGGATGAGTACAGTCAACACATGAACCTTTATATTATATTGATAAAGATGTAAATTTTATTATTAAAATATTTCGTTCAACACATGACTAATCTCAACGGATGAGTACAGCCAACACATGAACCTCTATATTATAATATTCTTTATTTTCTAAATTGGAATGAGGCCCAATGAATCACCATATAATTTTAATTTTATGGATTTTCATACATCACACGTATATGATAGCATTCAAAAATAATCAACCATCAACCAAAGTGCACTACACTATATAAGCATCAAATATAGGTATCTAACGCTTATAACAGCCTGTCAATCAATCGATCGACAAATTTAACCAATCAGGATGAGTGAACTTCAAATTTCATCCCAACACCCGTGTGGGGTTTCAAACAATCAAACACAGATTTTAGTTGTGCAGTTGGGCGATGTGTAAAATTTATCCACTCAATCAATGTCCTTCAAATAGGTGTACATAAACAAACCGTCCGGTTTGTAAATGAATATTTATTTATTCACATTCACTATATTCATATTCACGTTAAAAATTATATTTTTAACGATAAAATATTTTATTTTAACACATGAATTTTTATTCAGTTCATTTTACAAATAAAAATGATATTTTTATTTTTCTAACATATTTTAGAAAATTTCGGCGGCATAACGGCACGATACTAGAAAGGGGACAAGGCCTAGCCTTATCACCGGTCTAGTGAAGGCCCCCGCCATTCACACATCAATCAAATCAATTTCAATTCTCCAAACAACCAAATTCAAATCAAATAATCCAACTAATCTTTTTGCAATCAAACAAACAAGTCCATGGTCTGTGGACGATTGTGTCGGGTGCTACTAAGCACCGTCTGCATCCTAGTATATATATAACTAGAAAAGAAATTGAAGAGTGAGAAATTCTCACAGATAGCTATCCAATCATCTTGACTCTTCTTTGATAGAAATCTTCATCGTTATCGCATTTTCGTCATCTTCGTTGCCCGTAGCCACTACATATATAAAAATCACACATTTTTATATTTTGACGTCTTTAAAATAAAAATCACATTTTTATTTATTCACTTTCAATTTAAAAAACATATTTTTATAATTGCTTCCTACATTTAAAAATCGAATTTTTACCTTGTTATTCAATATATAAAAATCGAATTTTTACTACGATGTCATATAGATAAAAATTCCATTTCAAAAATATAGATTTCGCCTTTATAAAAATAAAGATTTCACCTTTATAAAAATAAAGATTTCACCTTTATAAAAATAAAGATTTCGCCTTTATAAAAATAAAGATTTTGTAACACCCCGAAAATTCTATAACTGTGAAATTCATAAATTAAAGTATAATCAAATTCAAATCAAAGACACATGTAACTATGCGAGTAGGAGCCGATCATCATTGAATGGATCACATCACCCTGATTATGGGGTGCCAGTTGGAAACTAGTTTATATGGGTTTAGAGATTAACATGGGGTACGATAGTATATTCGACCCTAGACAACTTAACCAAGTTTATAGTGCTTTCCCACTTCTTGATTATACTTATCATACCCAGTTCTTTATTCATAGACAAAATAGTACTAGACTTACTCAGGCTTTATGTCTGACTCTACTTTTCTTTCGTCTTCTTTTCTTCCGTTTCCCCCCCCAGGTCCACAGGGAGGGAACACTGCAGCTTGACCAGCATTAACATCCAGCTTGAAGAAGAGAAATGTATTGCTTGGAACTTTCCGTTTTTGAACTATGGCTTTGGATAACCACTATGGGGCTTCTGCAGTTTATCTATGTTTTATTTATGCTTCTTTAAATAATGTACTCAAGACAGATTATGAAAGTGTTATGTTATGTTTTTGGAAAGGATGTTGTTGTAACACGTATTTGATTTTATGAAATAAAAGTTTGTTGTTCTTCCGCTGTTTACAAATATGTGTTCTTATATCTGTCTTGTATATCTGTGACTTGTACTTATAAACCTCCACCAAAATTAGGGCATTCCCTTTGAGAGTGACCCTAACGGAGGTGGGGTGTTTCAGATTTCGCCTTTATAAAAATATCATTATAAAAATCACATTTTTAATTCAACGTATATATAATAAAAAATCAGATTTTTATTCCTCTACATATACAAAGATGATATTTTTATATTCTCTATAACATAAAGATTATATTTTTAATCCACTACATAAGTAAAAATCAAATTTTTATCGCTACTACTTCATATAGAAAAATTATATTTTTACATTGCTAAAAATCACGTCCTTCTAACATGAAAAATCATATTTTTCCTACATGAAAAATCTCATCTTTTCATTTTGAAAAATCTCATCTTTTCGTTTTGAAAAATCTCATCTTTTCGTTTAACAAAAAGCTTTACCTTTATTTTAAATCTACCTAACAAAAATAGAACCTTAATCCATGTAAAATCCGAAAGGGAAGTTAAACAAATAAATAAATAAAATTACCTTTGCATTTTCAGAAAGGGTAGGGGGTTTGGGGAGTTTAGGGTTCGAATTAGAAGAGGGAAAGCGAGGAGGAGGCACGGAGGAGTGGGAGAGAGGGTTCGGCGACCGGAGGCGCCGTCGCTGGTGGGTGCGTCGGGGGGGGGGGGGGGGTACGGTCGTGGAAGGGGGTGCGGTTTTCAAGAGGGGGAGGAGGAGCGAGACGCGAGGGCGAGGGGGTAGCTGGAGATGGCGGCGCACCTCCTGAGGGGGGCGCGATGGCGTCGGCGGTGGGTTCCCCCCTCCGCATCGCCCCTCTCTGATTTGTTTTTTTTTTCTTTTTTCTTTTTTCGTTCGAATGAATTTAATCGGGGGGGGGGGCAGAGAGATTTAAGGGGAGAGGAGAGAGAACATTAATTTTTAATTATTTTAATTCTGAAAAAGTTGACTTTTACATATGACCTCAAAACGAGGCCCACCGCCTGTCGTCCATAGCGTATTACCCCCATTCCGAACACAATGGGATATGTATCGCAAGCTGATTCGATAGTTACAATCAGTTTCCGTTGAATTTACATTTAAATCATTATATTGAATTTTAAACGTACATTTCAAATTACCGGGGTCACATACTAACTCTAAAAATTCCGTAAAAATATTTTCTAACTTCGTATTGACGATACGGTCCTAACAAAACTAGTTTTGTCGAATGCTGAGACCGTTAGAAAAATGGCCATTTTCCAGTCGATTAAAATCAACTAAAACTGGTCAAACGCGTTTTCCTTTGCCACGCTCACATATTGATTCGAAAAATTATGAAATTTAAAAACTAGCAATAATTTGACATCACGGACCCAACAAAAGTGGTTTCGTCGAAATCCGAGGTCGTTTGCAAAATTCCCATTTTTAAGGGCTTGAATTCCATAGCGACTATTCAGAATTTTCAATTGGACATATCTTTTGATTCCCGCTATGAAATTTTGATTTTTCGGATTCGTTGGAAAGATATCATCAATTAGCTCCTAATGTTTTTGGTTTCACTAAAATCCGGATTGTTTTGCACCCGGTACATTCAATTGAAGTTTGAAATCGAATTATCGAACTACCGCGCCATTTTCAATTCCTTTTATAATTATATATAAATATTTATATTCTAACGACGACGTATATAATATATACGTTCTAATTATATTCAAAATAAATTTCTCGTTGATATTATTTAAAATCTCTATTTTAAATATTCAAAATTCGTTAAAATTGCCAAAACAAAATTTTTTAACTGGTTCAGAATTTCCGGGTTATTACAATCTCCCCCACTTAAAACTTTTCGTCCCTGAAAAGGAACAAAGTCGAAAGTGGTTTGATCAATCAACTCTACGTTCGATCTGGCTTCCATTCTCCAACTTTTCAGTTTCTGAGAATTTTCAAAAATTCAAAAATTTGGCTAACACCCTAAATTTTCGAAAAATTTCGCCATAACCTCCCCTGCACCGGGAGCCACGGGAAAATCCCGAAATTGCCATACAGGCCTTCTGATCTCAAAAAGAAAAAGAAAAAGCCAAGCGGCTAGCCAATAGGCTCATAAAATCATCATCACCCAAACAAAACAGTAAATTATAGTAAACATGTACCTATTTGTCGGGCAAACAAATTTTATTCTTCGGCTCTAGCCTCCTTGCTATGACCTGTTCAATGTAAGTATATGTATATGCAAGCAAATGCGACCAATTTTCAATACAATTCAATATTTGATACAATTAGGCATAATGGTTCAAAATAAACAAACAAATAAACAAACAACTCAAACATCAATCAATTAGTGGATTAGAGTTTCAAATTCATAAATTTGATATATATACAGAAAATCTTGTTTTTGATGCCACTTCACAACAATGTGTTCTAACTACATAAGTTTTGGTTCTCACACCAGTCTAATGGAAATATATAGAAATCATACCTTCGTCACTCGAAAATAAATGCTGATGATGTTTCGAACCACCATCAGAACATCTCCGGGTTACTAGAGTGCGGTTCTATATCTATCTAATATATTAAAACTTCGAATATACGTTCATGACGCGTATATGCAAAACCTTTATATACTAGATTGTCCATATCAATATAAATAAATTATTCAAATACGGGTAAAATGGTTTAAATATCCAAAACAAAATTGTTTCATTTGAAAAATATACTCTTCACACTCGTTCTAGGATACTACTGATCCTATCTCTAACGAGTCATTCTAATTGGATATTACTAATCCAATATCTGATGAATTCTTTCGTATGGTTCTAATGTGTCTTGTTCTCGAGCTCTGTAAACCAAAGCTCTGATACCACTGTAAGAACCCGTAACTTCCCCGTGAGGGAAAGAGCGGATACTTTGAGAACAACACACAAATGAACGCAGACGGAAGAACATTTCATTGTTATTACAACAATACCATCAGATACAAGAATATACAGAGTATAAATGAATAAATTACATTTGATAAATATCAGAGATTACAATAAATTACATAGCAGCGGAAAATAATACAAAGCACAACTGAAGGTGATATACGGATACAGAGCTTTCCGGATATCATTCCAGCTGTAAACCAGGATCCTGTGAATATAAATCTGCAAAACCAAAACTACTAGCTACCCGTGCGGAAAATAGGGGCACCCAGAGTTTAGGTTAAAACAATAAACTCCAGGTCAGTCATGTGACTGGTGTGAGAACTAAAACAGTTATTTAAAACTTTACTTTAAAAGAGAGTAATTCAAGGGACCACGCCGTATAACACGGAACGGGTTTCCTCCCAAGAATACCAGTGCATAGAATAAACAACGCAATGCTTTTCGAAAAATGAAGCTATTATAAGACCCAGGTTCCATCACACAATGCAACGCAAGCCGGAGGATAGGGTTTTCCCTTATAATAGTCAAACATGCTTGGTACGTTTAAAACAAATCATTTGATACTATAATAAGTGTATAGTGTCAAAACAGTTTCAATCATAAATATAAATCATAGACGGCATGGGTACCATATATCATGTCGCCATACTAGTTCTACAATTAAAACCGCAATACACGTATTGGAAATTGGATTTCCGTCATGAGTCGAGGCAAGGGGCAAGCTCCTCTCCGCGCTCGAGACACTCTAGCAAATGCCTCAGTACTACACACTCTGGGCAATCCTTGGATCGGTTGGGCCGGTCCTCACCTACGTTAGAGGATTATTTATTCCAGAACATACGTTTCCCGGTCCTTACAGACCTATAATCGAGGCGCCTCATTCCAACAACCACAAAGGTGAAAAGTATATAAATGTCAGGGCTGGTAAGTCACTGACACCACCAAAGCTAGAAAGAAACGTCGTGTTCTCCCAACGGTCCGTATCCCGTTTTTAACTCATACCGAGGTGTGTGGTTCGCGAATTCACGTTATACACAAAGCTACGCCACGTAGGCCGTGCTTTGATCATCAACCACAAGACTTTGCTTTTCAACAGAAGCCTTGATCCATGCAACTCAGCGTGCCACAGTGGCAATTCATGCCATGCGATTGATATCTATCGATATATAACCTCTAAGCTCGTACGTCTCAGAGAAGGGCGTTAAGCAAAAGAATAAATTCTCCGCCGCCAAACAGATATATATTTAACAGAAATCAATCAACATAGAATAAAATCCAATGTCAGACACACAAATCCATTTACAAGTTCGTTCTGGGTCTGAACGAAACCGGAGGCACTTTCCTCGCATATCCATCCATCTCCAGGTTCGTCTGGACGACCACCAACTATTTCCATCCTCTTGGGTGTACAACCCAATCAGGATCGTCAGTAATTATCCAAACGATGTGAAGACTTCCGGTCTTCGACCACCGTCTTCATCTTCGACATATCGTCGAATCGGTTATTCAGAATGGGTATAAACCCGGCCTTTCCGAACAACCCGCGTATTTTAAAACAAATGTTACATAAACACAACATACGCCTCATTCCAATTTAGAATATTCTTTTATTCACAAAATCACATTTTTAGGGAAAGGTTCCCATTAATTTTATCCAAGATAAATTCTCTAAAGTTTATCCTTTAATCTTCCTTTGGATGACATTTCAAACCAGATTATGGTTTTCTAAACTAGTCGAGATTAGCGAACCACACCGAAGTAATTATTTATTTCATTTCCCAATCCCAACCTATTCATCCCATGAAGCAAAACTGGTAATACTCCATATCTAATACTATGGTGTTATCGGTAAGATTAATTACCATTTCACGTTCACATCTAATTAAAGATTTAACTATCGCTTTGGAGCAAAACTGGTAATACTCCATTCCCGCTCATTTTCTAAATTTGATAATTTAGATTATAGCTTTACATTTCAATCTAATTGCGGATTCGTTAAAACTCCTTTTATTGGGTTAAAGAACTAATGTCATTTAAAACACAGTTCACGACAAACCCAAATCACATTCTATTTATCATCGGGTTAAAGAACTAGTGTTGTTTAAAACACAGTTCACGATAAACCCACAAATCAATTCTTGTTCAATTCAAATCAAATATATTAGGAATTCCGATTATTTAAAACCCCTTTTTAAATCTAATCTATTTATTTAAAAATAAAAAAAATCGGGTTTTAAATTGAGTTCGAACTTGTTCATTTCGATAAGAATCTATTTTTATCTTTTCAGATATGGAGTTTTTCATCCCAATTTTTCCCAAATCATTTCTTATGATTTTACACAAATTATTGATATTTTTAATAATTTTATCAAGGCCCGTACAGTCGATTTCCAGCAACGGCCATCAAACTGCACTTACAGCGACCTTTTTCGAATTTGATTTGGACGTATCTCCAAATCCAACCGTTAGATTTCAAATTTCTAATATTCGTTAGAAAGCTCTTTTCGATACGAACCCAACGGTTCCGGTTTTAGGAGAATCCGACGGTCGGATCTCCCGTAATGTCCGTTTGAAATAAACGGTCGAAATTCACGAACTGCCGCGGCGCGGCGCGTTCTATTCAGGCCATTATGTTATATATATATAATATATATTTCATCGATTTTTATTTAAAATGAATTTTATAAATAGTTTTGAATTCGTTTCAAAAACATTTTCAACTTCCATTTCAAATCAAATCAAAATTGAATTCTTCTTTATAAATTCGGTTTAAAATTCATTTCTATTCAATTCAAATTTCAATTCAATTTGAATTCATTTCAATTCGTTTCCAATTCAATTCGAAATTATTTTCCATTCAATTCGAATTGGTTTTCTATTCGATTCAATTCAAATTGGTTTTCTATTCGATTCAATTCAAATTGGTTTTCTATTCGATTCATTTCGAAATCGTTTTATATTCAATTCATTTCGAAATCGTTTTATATTCAATTCATTTCGAAATCGTTTTATATTCAATTCATTTCAAATCGTTTTATATTCAATTCATTTCAAATCGTTTTATATTCAATTCATTTCAAATCGTTTTATATTCAATTCATTTCAAATCGTTTTATATTCAATTCATTTCGAAATCGTTTTATATTCAGTTCATTTCGAAATCGTTTTATATTCAATTCATTTCAAATTCCATTTCAAAATATTCGATTTCGAAATCACTTTTCAATATTCATTTTAAAATGAATATAATCGATATAAATATCGTTCACGTCAAAATGGCGTTAATCTAATCAACACGGCTTCATATATTCCTTCTTCAAATATTCTATTTCAAATATTTCCTTTCCAAATATTCTATTTCAATATTTCGTTCAACACATGACTAATCTCAACGGATGAGTACAGTCAACACATGAACCTTTATATTATATTGATAAAGATGTAAATTTTATTATTAAAATATTTCGTTCAACACATGACTAATCTCAACGGATGAGTACAGCCAACACATGAACCTCTATATTATAATATTCTTTATTTTCTAAATTGGAATGAGGCCCAATCAATCACCATATAATTTTAATTATATGGATTTTCATACATCACACGTATATGATAGCATTCAAAAATAATCAACCATCAACCAAAGTGCACTACACTGTATAAGCATCAAATATAGGTATCTAACGCTTATAACAGCCTGTCAATCAATCGATCGACATATTTAATCAATCAGGATGAGTGAAATTCAAATTTCATCCCAACACCCGTGTGGGGTTTCAAACAATCAAACACAGATTTTAGTTGTGCAGTTGGGCGATGTGTAAAATTTATCGACTCAATCAATGTCCTTCAAATAGGTGTACATAAACAAACCGTCCGGTTTGTAAATGAATATTTATTTATTCACATTCACTATATTCATATTCACGTTAAAAATTATATTTTTAACGATAAAATATTTTATTTTAACACATGAATTTTTATTCAGTTCATTTTACAAATAAAAATGATATTTTTATTTTTCTAACATATTTTAGAAAATTTCGGCGGCATAACGGCACGATACTAGAAACGGGACAAGGCCTAGCCTTATCCCCGGTCTAGTGAAGGCCCACGCCATTCACACATCAATCAAATCAATTTCAATTCTCCAAACAACCAAATTCAAATCAAATAATCCAACTAATCTTTTTGCAATCAAACAAACAAGTCCATGGTCTGTGGACGATTGTGTCGGGTGCTACTAAGCACCGTCTGCATCCTAGTATATATATAACTAGAAAAGAAATTGAAGAGTGAGAAATTCTCATAGATAGCTATCCAATCATCTTGACTCTTATTTGATAGAAATCTTCATCGTTATCGCATTTTCGTCATCTTCGTTGCCCGTAGCCACTACATATATAAAAATCACACATTTTTATATTTTGATGTCTTTAAAATAAAAATCACATTTTTATTTATTCACTTTCAATTTAAAAATCATATTTTTATAATCGCTTCCTACATTTAAAAATCGAATTTTTAACTTGTTATTCAATATATAAAAATCGAATTTTTACTACGATGTCATATAGATAAAAATTCCATTTCAAAAATATAGATTTCGCCTTTATAAAAATAAAGATTTCACCTTTATAAAAATAAAGATTTCGCCTTTATAAAAATAAAGATTTCGCCTTTATAAAAATATCATTATAAAAATCACATTTTTAATTCAACGTATATATAATAAAAAATCTGATTTTTATTTCTCTACATATACAAAGATGATATTTTTATATTCTCTATAACATAAAGATTATATTTTTAATCCACTACATAAGTAAAAATCAAATTTTTATCACTACTACTTCATATAGAAAAATTATATTTTTACATTGCTAAAAATCACGTCTTTCTAACATGAAAAATCATATTTTTCCTACATGAAAAATCTCATCTTTTCGTTTTGAAAAATCTCATCTTTTCGTTTAACAAAAAGCTTTACCTTTATTTTAAATCTACCTAACAAAAATAGAACCTTAATCCATGTAAAAACCGAAAGGGATGTTAAACAAATAAATAAATAAAATTACCTTTGCATTTTCAGAAAGGGTAGGGGGTTTGGGGAGTTTAGGGTTCGAATTAGAAGAGGGAAAGCGAGGAGGAGGCAAGGAGGAGGGGGAGAGAGGGTTCGGCGACCGGAGGCGCCGTCGCTGGTGGGTGCGTCGGGGGGGGGGGGGGGGGGGGGTACGGTCGTGGAAGGGGGTGAGGTTTCCAAGAGGGGGAGGAGGAGAGAGACGCGAGGGCGAGGGGGTAGCTGGAGATGGCGGCGCACCTCCTGAGGGGGGCGAGATGGCGTCGGCGGTGGGTTCCCCCCTCCGCGTCGCCCCTCTCTGATTTGTTTTTTTTCTTTTTTTTTTCATTTTTCGTTCGAATGAATTTAATCGGGGGGGGGGGGGGGCAGAGAGATTTAAGGGGAGAGGAGAGAGAACATTAATTTTTAATTATTTTAATTCTGAAAAAGTTGACTTTTACATATGACCTCAAAACGAGGCCCACCGCCTGTCGTCCATAGCGTATTACCCCCATTCCGAACACAATGGGATATGTATCGCAAGCTGATTCGATAGTTACAATCAGTTTCCGTTGAATTTACATTTAAATCATTATATTGAATTTTAAACGTACATTTCAAATTACCGGGGTCACATACTAACTCTAAAAATTCCGTAAAAGTATTTTCTAGCTTCGTATTGACGATACGGTCCTAACAAAACTAGTTTCGTCGAATGCTGAGACCGTTAGAGAAATGGCCATTTTCCAGTCGATTAAAATCAACTGAAACTGGTCAAACGCGTTTTCCTTTGCCACGCTCACATATTGATTCGAAAAATTATGAAATTTAAAACCTAGCAATAATTTGACATCACGGACCCAACAAAAGTGGTTTCGTCGAAATCCGAGGTCGTTTGCAAAATTCTCATTTTTAAGGGCCTGAATTCCATAGCGACTATTCAGAATTTTCAACTGGACGTATCTTTTGATTCCCGTAATGAATTTTGATTTTTCGGATTCATTGGAAAGATATCATCAATTAGCTCCTAATGTTTTTGGTTTCACTAAAATCCGGATTGTTTTGCACCCGGTACATTCAATTGAAGTTTGAAATCGAATTATCGAACTACCGCGCCATTTTCAATTCCTTTTGTAATTATATATAAATATTTTATTCTAACGACGACGTATGTAATATATGCGTTCTAATTATATTCAAAATAAATTTCTCGTCGATATTATTTAAAATCTCTATTTTAAATATTCAAAATTCGTTAAAATTGCCAAAACAAAAATTTTAAACTAGTTCAGAATTTCAGGGTTATTACATTACATCTTTGTTAGGGTTGTTCAGAATCAACTAATTATAATGCTGGTTCTGATAAACAAACCAAAGTAGTTGTGCGGGGCTGGTATGTGTGCACTAGAGTATAGTTTGCCTTGTGCTATTACAGTGTATCGCTCTGAATATCACAAGGTGTTTTAACACACATGTCAAGATTAAATCAAATCAAGTCATGAAAAATGATGAGAAACACACCAAAATTCTGAGGGAAATAAATTTTAAAAAATAAAATAATATTTGCTATAATATAAAATTATTTCTGTTCTAGATTACTCTGTGTGTGTTTCTGTGACAGGTAAGTAGAAGACTGGACTGACTGAAAGCTGTGAAGACAGAAGACAAAAGACTAGACAAGGCTGTGTCAGTGTGTCAACAGAGAGTGAAGTGTATGTGCGTCTGTAACTAAGTGTAACTGTATATGAGTGATAGAGTGAACTGTAGTGAGGAGCATTGTATGATATTGAATATGTATAAATTGTGTGTCAGTTAAATTCTACAAATAGTGGAGCTATAAAATTTGTACTGTTTAAATGTTGAAATAAAGTGTTACATTTAAATAAAATACTATTTGAATATTTGAATTCCTGTACAGTCGTATTCTATTTAAATATAAATATTATATTACAATGTGTGATGTAGTATAACAATACAATGACAAACACATTTAAAATAATATATATTTGTTTGTAATCATCAAACAAAAATCATAGCAATGTTATATACAATAGACCCACCTCCAAGGGTGGGTTGACACAGGGGTCAACCCACCCCGGCCAGTTCTATTTTTTTTGTGACGTGTTTATCTGATTTAAACAGTTCAAATTTTATATTATTTACTGATGGATCAGAGTGTCCTGTACACCTATAAATAGACTAGCATGGTCTATCCTTCAACTCGTATTTTTTGAGATGACGCCAAGGTTCTTCCATTTTCTTTCCTCTCTAAATCTTTCAGAAATTAGAAAATTAGCTTTAGGAAATTCTGATTTAAGATTTGTAGATAAAGAACGTAAACCTACGACATAGGTGTTCAGATTTCTAATCAACATGAGGTAAGTCTGTGGTTGTTTCTTCCGTTGTTTCCCTCTTCTTTTGTATCAGATTTGTAAATCTGTGGTTGTTTTAATACTAGATTAGGTTAGGAAGACCATAGAATCGCAGATCTGAATCAAAATCAAGGATTGGAAAGCTTTAAGGTAAGCGGATTTAGTTTATACCTTTTAGGTAACAGTATATTTACCGTTTACATTCCCCCGTTATTCTTAACATGTTAAATAACTATAATTTTGGTAATTGTGACATAATTTATTTTCAAGTATATTAAGAATATGCTGTTGTACAAACTCATTCTATTATCTTTTGTTTAGATTAAGAATTACTGTCACACTAAAATTGTGGAATTTACAATAAACGTGAATATGTTACTTTACTTAAGATGCTGATTAATGACAAATTGGATATATTGTAAATCAAATTATTGTGAAATTGAGAATAATGGAAAAAGAATAGATGTGCCTAATTTGTATGGAAAATTTACAATGATTTGGAAATGGTAAATAACATCTAACTCGAAAAATAAAAAAAGGGAAATTAGTAGTGGACTGGGTTAGATGGATTTAAGAAAAATTGATACATTTTCATAACGGTAAAAATTACTAAGAAGGTAGTTGAAATAAAAGAAAGGAAAAAGGGATTAATGTGAAATAAGGATTCTTTTATCGTATTGCACACTAATCAAATAAAAAGATATATGTATGTGCATAGCAAAAATAAAAGAAATATCTTGCAACAACGGATCTTGATTTATGTGTGTTATGAAAATGGATCTTTATGTCTTTCCACTAATCAATCTAGTGAGGTGTGAAATATTTTCCTGAAATAATGAGAATGTACCAGGCTATAATTAAATGGATGTTACAATAATAAAAGTTTGGTTAATGTTAAGGAACGAAGGGAAAATGTGATGAATGGGGAATATAACCTATTATAATTAATTATATGAATGAGAATGTAATATAATAGGTAGGTTTGTCCTGAGGACAAGCAAAATTATAACATGGGTTATAAAAAAATGAAAAAGAGAAATTATAAATAAACCTTAGTTAAGAGAACTAAGTTAATAAATAAACAACAACAGGTTGTGGTGACAGTGGAAGAAAAGGTTATGATTAAATAAGAAAGAATAAAGTAGACTTATTATTGGTAGGCTTATGAAATGAAATAGTTGTACTTAATATGTAGACATGTCATAAGGAAACATGAGAACTGGGAAAAGATATACTTAATTATGCATTAAGTAAAACATGATATTGTAACTGGTAAACTTGTAATTGGAAAATAAATGACATGGTGATAAAATGGTTTGTAGATTACTTTCGTTAATTACAATCTAAGAAATAATATGTTATGTCATTGGCTTATTAATGAACTTAAAATAGGTTAAGTTAAATCATTGCATTAATAAGCGAGAGGGGTCCATTTCTTTGAGATATAAGGGCTCGCAGAAAACCTGGTAACTTGAATAAAAAGCTAATATGTGGGTAATCAAGTTAATTGGAAATCTGATAAGATAAGACAAGCGCGCGATTAAAAGGTTAGATGTAAGATCTAATAACACATTAGTGTGATGTGCTTGGACCAGTCCACATGTACGAAGGTGAAGAACCCAACGGGGTAGATCCTTAGGATGTTTGGAGACACGAGAGGAGCACGTCCATCTGATTATTTAGCTTGGTTATTCTTTCTGATTGCTCTGCGGGACTAGAGGGATGAACGCGACTTCCGAGGGACATGGTAGGGCGGTACTCCGTGGTGGTCCTCTATTGCAGTGCATGCTCAGGCTGTACTCGTAGAGGTTGGGTCTGCGAGGTACCACCCGGTGAGTATACCTTTACTGCAACTATAGCTTGGCAGATGGCATTATGTTATTTAGTGACTGGATTGGGAAGAGGCTCGGTTAGAACCAATACAGGATAGTAATCGTCGGGTACTTGTCATCAGCAGTCAGTGGGATGCAGAAAGGCACTAGTACAAAATAGACCAATTGCTTCGGTTGTTTACCCACATATTGCGTTGGTTCAACAGCCGATGCAATTGCAGATGATGCAAAAAACATTTACCTGTTGCATCGGTTATGAAACCGACGCAAAACCATTTATTTGCATCGACTGTTTAAAATAAGCCGATGCAACATATTACTTTTTTGCACTGCATTTCAAAAACATTCGATTCAAAAACGTCTTTTTTGCTTAGTAAAATCTTAAATTTTGCACTGGTTGTTTAAAATCCAATGCAAAAAAGTTACATTTTCGTATCGAACTTTATTTTAGCCGATGTAAAAAAAAGTATCATTTTCGTTTTTTTTTTGCATCGCCCAATCTGACAACCGATGCAAAATGTTCTTCTTCTGCAGAAACCTCCATCGCTGCCTAAATCACCAAAATTCTCAAATAATACAGCTATATAAACATACGCGCACACACACACACACACTCATACAGGCACACACACATATACATATACATACATATATATATATATATGTATATATATATATATAATAGACAAGCTGCTGGTAATTGCATAATCATTTAAAGTACAACTAAATGACATACAAATTAAACATGTATAACAATAAAACATATATATTAATTTCAAGTAATTAATGTTTTCGTAATCCAAACAAAATATTAATATGATTCAAAACAAGAACCTGAAATAGAATGTTTTCAAGTACAATCAGTGTGATGTAATATAGTTCACATTGTTAGCTAAACTGATGTAATTACGTAGTAATCAATGTAATCCATAGATGTCATCCTTATAAGCGGCAACTTCAATCCAAAACAAGAAACTGAATGTAACACCCCACCTCCGTTAAGGTCACTCACAAAGGGAATGCCTTAACTTTGATGGAGCATTTTAGTAAACAGAACAGAAACTTACAAGACAAATAAAACAGTACTTGAAAAATTTACAACTTTATTACAACAGAAACCGAAATAAGCTTGGTTACATCCTTTCAAATCACAATATCAGAATTCAAGTACAAAATATCAGTCTTGTACAAAAGCCTTCAGAATGCATAGTTTAAAATCATAATCCCCACGGAAGAAGACAAGCCATACTTTAAGCACTTCAAGCGGAAGAAATCTGGATCAAGCTAGAGTATTCCCTTCTACAAAACCTGGGGGGAAACGGAAAAAAGGAGGCGAAACAACGAGGGTCAGACAAAAAGTCTGGCAAGTCCAGTGATTTTCAGTTATGAACAGATAATAATAACATGACATGAACATAAAACTGGATGAGAGATAACTGTAATAGGTGTAGCGGATATAACAGAAGAACAGAATGACATAAGCTACTTCTTTACACTTCTCTCCACTAATACTAGTATAACATAATTAGGTGTCACCCTAATGTCTAAACATATTTCGTCGACCAATCCTTCCTAATTCACATTTTTGTTGAAAAAATTTCTTTTGTAATTCCTTACATAGGGACTCAGAAAATACCGGATCCCCACCGACACAAGCAAATTTCCAGTTATTTGAATAGTAGGTCTAAGAGTAACAATCACGACTATTATCATTACATGTATGATACTAAATCTGGTTGGAGTAATCACATTAATAGTTGTATTGATAGTTATCTTCGTTTTGAAATCAGTATTCATAGTTAACAGAAACAGAAACGGGTACAGAATAATTTCCACGCTAGTAATGGGCCTTTACCACCCGATCAGAAACAGACAGAAGCAGAATGCAGATAATGGGCCTTTACCACCCGAACAGAAACAGAAACAGATTAATCCCTACGGAAACAGAATGTAGAATTAGGTGTACATTAGTAATTGGGCCTTTACCACCCGAACAGACGGTACCACGCAGAAACAGATAGGTGTTGCCACCCAACAGAAACAGACAGAACTAAGTGTACCCTAAAATCCTACCCCAAGCGATCGGCTACCTAATACATAAATACCCTGTGTCGGCCCCACAGTAGGGTGTATCACTCCCTAAAGTGACAACCAATTGGCACAGACCTATTTACAGATGTCACGGCGTCTTACATCCTCAGAGGCAGACCGGGATCCATGCACGCACATGACCCGGTTGGAACGCACCATCAACACCCCTCGCCATTATCAGAATGAACCGCTTATAATTAGTTCAGTAACCGTGCCCGGACCCTACCTACTGTTGGGTCAAAGTTTTGATACCAGAAAGGGTTACTGACTAATATGGGTCCCAAACAACAGATGACACGAGTAATTCCCTTCCTATCCTTGTGTCCCCAGGCTAACAGATTTCAGATTATCTTGTTTACAAGTTCAGACATACAGAATTCAGATCAACTAGTTCACAGACAAGTTTTCAGACTAACGGATCATATATACAGATGAACTGGTTACATATTAACAGACTTATAGATTAACCGGTTACAGATTAACAGACTTACAGATTAACCGGTTACAGATTGTCTAACTTTGTATTGGGCCTACAGATTCACGAAACGGGTTTATCAGATTCATTGGTCCAATTGGTTTAACCTTACCCACCCAAAACGTTTTAGACATCATATTTATCTCAGATTTTCATTAATTAAATATTAATGCCCAGACCTCTCACATTAGACTGACAGTTTGCGGCTACTGGTTAGGTCGGTTGGTTCCGGGCAGGTTTCTGTCGCAAACTGAGTCTAACCTCGGGTTTCAAGCATGTTATGACAAACTTCTCACATTAGAACCTATTGTTTGCGGCCACTGGAATATGCCGGGCGGTTCTGGGCAGAATTACGCCGCAAACTCATTCTAACCTCGAGTTAGCCATGTTCATCTTTGCGGCCAATTAATTAATGATTTACCATTTATACCCACGCCTAATATACATGTCAATTATTCATAACTATAGCCAATTCAGATTATGTCAATAACGAACTAATTATATCAACTCAACAGATATAGCAGATAACAGATTTTTCAGATTAGGCAACCTAACGGATTTAGCAGATTAAGAAAACTAGCGGATTTAGCAGACAATAGATTAGGCATCTCAACAGATTTAGTTTAGCAGATTTGGCATTTTCAACAGACTTAGCAGATGACAGATTTGGCAGATGAACAGATCTAGCAGACTAGGCAGTAGAGCAGAACTAGCAGATTAAGCAATATAACAGAACTAGCAGATTAGGCAATATAACAGAACTAGTAGATTAGGCAAATATAGCAGAACTAGCAAATTAGGAAAATATAGCAGAACTAGCAAATTAGGCAAATATAACAGATTTAATCATTCCTTAAAGTTTCACAAACATATCTTGCCTAACTATAAATCTTGCCTAAGTTCACATGCATAAATAATAGTCATGATTCACAATATGATCATATACCATATATCATATGTTTCAATTTTTATTAAACTTGCATATTTCAGAAGATCCATATATAAATTATACCAAATATAGCCATCGATTACTCTTATTGTCATATATCCCAAAAATCCCTTGCTTAGGTGTTTATTTACATTAATAGATACCCTACTTTCATGTAAATCTTTATACCTAAGCCATATTCTCTTTATCTCAAATCATATGTTCAATACCCTTTATGTTATAAATATAACATGTCCAATCATATGTCTCAGATTTATGTTCTAGCTACAGTCCATGTTCTTTCCTCAAATCAGTCACCTATTGGTCATGCCCAATTTATGCATCATTCATTTTACTGTCCCAAACATTTTAGCGTATGTTAATCTCTTATGAGATTGGCTCAGCCTCGTGGTAGCCTGGCTATAGAACAGAAAGAAGAAAGAGATACAGAATAAGATAGATCTAAACAGAACAGAACAGATATAACCTCAGATTCAGATTTACAATTCATGTCACAATCAGAATTAACGTTTATGTCGGAAAATAACTGTACTTGCCTTGGTTGGATTAAAGAAAGAACTTTAATTGTTGTAGAATCGTTGCAGAAGCTTTAATCTCTAATTTGAATTGAGTTGCTTAGGTTGATGTTGGTTAACTTCTAGTTTTGATTCCAGTAGAGTAGCGATGCCATTTTTATTTTTTATTAGAACAGAGGTAGAGTAGAAGCAGAATAGAATTGTGTGAAGAGAAGGCTAGGTCTTAGGATGTATTTATAGGTGTAGGAACTCATTTAGGCCCTCAGATTAACCCTAGAACTCATCAGGTCCGTCCAAACATGTCACAGTCCTCAAAATCGCACACACACGCACCAGGTTCGACCAGGGAGGTCGACCCCCAGGTCGACTGCCCAGTCGACCTGGCCTGGGGGGTCGACTGCCCAGTCGAACTGGTCTGGGGGGGGGGGGGCGACTGCCCAGTCGACTCCCCAGTCGACCTGGGTCCTGGGGGGTCGACTACCCAGTCGACTCCCCAATCGACCTGGGTCCTAGGCGGGAAATTTCCCACCCAACCCGCTTCTGGGTTTGAATTCGAATTTCGAGCTGTTTTCGATTTTGAAAATTTCTGAAACTTCGTAGGGTCATATCTCCCTCATACGGACTCCGATTCTTGCAAACTCGGACTCGTTTCCAAGCATAATTCCGAGACGAATGCAATGGCGCAACCCGTTTCCCTTGATTCTTATTTTAAAAATTAATTATCCTCTGATTTGTTACTTATACGTTCACAGAAAATACGGGGTGTTACACTGAAATGAAGTAACAGAGATAAATAATCAATGATGTCTATTTTCAGTATAATAAAACTGAATTATTGCACAAATATTTGACATAAAAAGATAAAAATATGTGACAAAACATTTTCAGCATGATAAACAACCCATTTAGGAAAAACTTATTTCAAATTTCATACAGAGTGACATTATAGTTGTTAAACAAAAAATACACTTGACTTCATTTATTCACCATTCAACATCAGTCTGTTAACAATCTCACAATTCCACATCTTCCAAATTCTAAACAAATTATGCCAGGATGTAGAGAATCACACTATAGTCTTGACAACTCCCAATATACAGGTCATATCAGTCTGATGGTTTGAACAGTAAAATATGAACTATATATGAAGTAATTTATAAGTACCTGAAACAATAACAATGTTCCAATATATAAAACATGTCTAGGTCAAGTTCCAAACTGTCAAAGGTTGTACTCCTAAAGAATTTTAGTCTATCCAATTGTACGTAATACGATATTAGAACAGAGATCACACCAATAATAAAATGCATTGCCCATTATGAGCTATACTACAATGAATGTTTTCACCAAACAGCGACGACGAAGAGGCTGATCCTATCTAGCAACGGAAAAAAGGCGAAGGGTCTTAGTTATTTCAGGAACTTGGCGAAGCAATGGGAGTCTGTGTGCATTTGCAAATTCTTGATCTAAGAAAAAATGGGTTTTCACCTGAAGTTATAAACAATTATACGATTTTTGGTCATCATCGAGAATAGCGCAAGGTGTTAAAGCTTATCAAGACGTTGAGCTGGATCAAAGCATAGTACATTTCGCCAGTAATGGGAAGAAATGTTGTGGTGTTAGGTCTTGTTGTAAAAGGGATTAAAACCTTATTTAGCTATATTGCTTGGCATTACATTATTTACACTTCATTTCAAATTTAAAATATAAATAATTGATCATTTACGTACTACATAAAATTATCTAATGCGAAACTTGTATAACAGCACTGCTGGCATAAACCAAAATTAATTAATTCTACTAGTGTCTATTAAAATAAAAAGACATGTCCATTCGACATATCCATTCATCAAGAGTAATATCCGTTCATCAAGTGTCATGACCGTTCAGTGAAGTGTCATGTCCGTTTAGTGAAGTGTCAAGTCCAATAGACGAAGTGTCATGTCTATTGGTGAATTGTTGTGTCCTTTAAGTCTAAGAGTTATGTTCATTTAATGGTTATGTCTATTGAAATAGTATGAAAACAACTATATATATGTGGTCATTTTGTTGTAAGGAAGTAAGGAAAAAAGCAAGAAATAAAAAGCAATTTCCTCCTAAAATATATTGTCTCCTATCTACATCAATTTGGTATCAGAGATAAAATACCAATATGTCAAATAATCTCAACATAACAAATAATCCCGCTGCCCAAATTCCTCGTTTCAATGGTGAGATATTTGACTATTGGTGCGATCTAATGAAGTTGTGTCTTGAATCTCAAGATCTGTGGAGTGTGGTCGAAGAAGGTGTAGGAGCGCCGGAAGATGAGACGCAACTCACACCCGCACAAAGGGATCTTCTGGAAAGCAAAAAGCTAAAAGGTTGGAAGGCTCTCTACCAAATCTATCAAACACTTGAAACTCAAGTTTATGATAGAATTAGAAAAGTTTCAAATGCTCGCGAGGCTTGGAGAATATTGAATACAACGTATTCTGGCCAAGATCAAGTAAAAAAGGTTTGCCTACAGTCACTGCGAGCTGAATTCGAATTGCTCGAAATGAAGGATGATGAGAAAACCTCAGAATATTTTATTCGTCTCACTTCCATCATCAATCAGATGGCTTCAAACAGAGAAGTCGTGGAGACCCAAAGAGCCGTCGAAAAAATTCTGCGGAGCCTACCAGTGAAATTTGATCATATTATGGTTGCAATTGAGGAATCAAGTGACATTGCTTCATTTTCTCTTGAAAGCTTGCAAGGGAGGCTGGAAGCTCATGAGGCTAGAATCTTGAAGAGAAGTAAATGAACTAATTTTTCTCAAGATCAAGCCTTAAAATCATAGTTCACATCCACAAAAGGTCAAGGTCCATCTCATGGCAAAAATTATAGCGGGAATGGTGGAAAACGTGAAGAATCAAAGGCGGAGAAACCATCATGCACAAAATAACAAAGCGTGAGGCAAATACAAAGGTAATAAACCTTATTTTGAATGCAATTTTAGCCACAAGCCTGGTCATAAAGAAAATGATTGTTGGGAGAAACATCCTAAAAAGAAGCCAGTTGCTAGCTTTAAGCATAATGAAGCAGGAAATTATGAATCTTTGTTGATTGCTTCGGATGGAAATACTGAAAATATATGGTACTTGGATAGTGGTGCAAGTAGGCATATGACTGGAAATAAAAATTTGTTCTCGAGTCTTGTAGAAGCTAACGATGGTCAGCTTACTATCGGATATGCTAAATCATACAAAATTGAAGGTGTTTGTGAAATCTGTTTCAAAACCAAGGCTGGAAAAGTTGAAAAAATGTCGGAGGTTCTTTACGTTCCAGGCTTATGTAGCAATCTTCTTAGCGTCGGTCACCTGCTGAAGAAGGGATTTGATTTTCAATTCGTTATAGATCAATGCAGCATGAAGAAGAACGACCAACAAGTGGAGAATATTGTGATGGGATCCAACAAATTATTTTCGATCAAACTAGACATCGTGAGCGATAAGTGCATGCTTGCTGATTCTAGTAAAGTTTCCAAGTTATGGCATGAGAGGTTTGGGCATCTAAACTTTCAGAGCTTGAAAGAGATGTCTACCAAAGAAATAGTCCAAGGACTCCTCAAAATTATGGCGATAAATGAAGTATGCGAGGAATGCCAATTTGGAAAACAACATCGTGAATCTTTCCCATCCAAATCAAAGTGGATTTCTAAATCACCTTTGGAGCTTGTTCACACCGACCTTTGTGGACCAATGCAAGTGTCATCGCTTGGAGGTAGCGGGTATTTCTTGTTGTTTGTTGACGATTACAGAAGAAAAATATGGGTTTATTGTGTGAAAGAGAAATCAGAAGTTTTCTCATATTTTTAAGATTTTAAAACACAAGTTGAGAAAAATTTCGGTCTTCAAATAAAAAATTTGAGGAGTGACCATGGTGGAGAATATATGTCTTCTTTATTTGAAGAATTCTATCGAAACAATGGCATTCGCCATGAATTTACAGCAAAGTACACGCCTCAACAAAACGGAGTTGCAGAACGCAAGAACCGGACTATCATGAATATGGTCAGATGCATGTTGAAGAAGAAGAACTTGCCTGCATGTTTTTGGGCTGAAGCGGTCTCTTGTGCCGTTTACTTAATCAACCGATCGCCCACAAAGAGCTTGAAGGATTCTACTCCAAATGAAGTATGGTATTGCAAGAGACCAAATATTATTCACTTAAAAACTTTTGGTTGTCTTGCATACTCTCATATTCCTGATGCTTTGAGATCGAAGCTCGATGACAAATCTAAAAAATGCATTTTCATCGGTTATAGCCAAAAGACCAAAGCTTACAAGCTTTACAATCCAAGGACGAAGAAGATGGTTATCAGCAGAGATGTTCGCTTTGATGAAAATGGCTGCTATGATTTTTCAGATGTTGCAGAATTACCAGGATGGCAAACTCTAAATCTTGAAAATGAAACTTCTTTGGAACAAGGTGTTGATGTTGATATTGAAGAACCATAGCATGAAGCTGAGCAGGAGAAAAATTCACCACCAACGGCGGAAAGAAGGACGCGATCCTTGAGATAAATCTATGATGCAACCGAAGAAGTTAACACTACTGATCATGTATATTTTGCATTCTTTGCAGGGGAAGATCCAGTCACTTATGAAGAAGCATAAAAAGAAAAAAAAATGGGTGGATGCAATGAAGGATGAAATCAAGTCTATTGAGAAAAATAGTACGTGGGAGCTTACTACGTTGCCTTCACACAAATTAGCCATTGATGTGAAATGGGTGTTCAAAACCAAAACAAATCTTGATGGTTCCATCAACAAGCACAAAGCACGATTGGTTGCAAAAGGGTACAAGCAAAAGGAAGGCGAAGATTTCAATGAGGTATTCGCTCCTGTCTCTCGACTTGATACTGTTCGATTATTAATTTCTCTTGCAGCTCAAAATGGTTGGAAGCTATTGCAAATGGATGTGAAATCTACTTTCTTAAATGGATTTCTTCAAGATGATATTTACATTCAACAAAGTCCAGGTTTTGTGAAGAAGGGCGATGAGGAAAAGGTGTATAAGCTGCATAAAGCATTGTATGGGCTGAAGTAATCCCCTCGTGCATGGTATGATCAGATCAATAATTTTTTCTTTAGAAATGGCTTTGAAAGGTGTCCTTTTGAACATACTCTTTACATGAAGAAGAATTCAAAAGGAGGTTCCATGATCGTGAGTCTATATGTGGACGATCTAATTTTTACTAGAGATGATATGGAGATGTTATTTGAATTCAAAAATTGCATGATGAAAGAGTTCGAGATGACGGATTTGGGAGAAATGCATCATTTTCTGGGAATAGGTGTTCAACAATCAAATTGTGGGATTTTTATCTCGCAAGAAAAAAAGCTGCTCAAGTGTTGGAGAAGTTCAACATGATGAATGCAAATCCTGTTTCAACTCCTTGTGTTACAGGTCTAAAATTGTGCAAAAATGGTGAAGGAAAGTGCGTAGATCCAACTTTGTTTCGAAGACTAGTTGGAAATTTGATGTATCTCACTGCTACAAGACCCGATATCATGTATGCGGTAAATTTGTTTAGCAGATTTATGGAGAAGCCTTACTCAAACCATTGGGAAGCTCCGAAAAGAATTTTGCAATATGTTAAAGGAACTATCGACTATGGCATTTTCTATGAAGCCCGTGTGCCCGTGAAGCTTGTTGGATATACGGACAACGATCTAGGTGGAAGTATCGATGATTCAAGAAGTACTTCGGGATATGCATTTAACCTTGGAAGTGGAATTATTTCATGGTGCTCGATGAAACAACCAGTTGTGGCTCTTTCTACCACTGAAGCTGAATACATCGCAGCATCTCTAGCAGGATGTCAAACTTTGCGGCCAAGGGGAATTCTTGAAAATCTGAGATTCAAGCAAGAAGATGCTACGATCATTTATTGCGATAATAATTCTACTATCTTTGTCTCCAAGGATCCCATTTTGCATGGAAGAACAAAGCATATTCGTCTGCGTTTCCATTTCCTACGAGAACTCGTTCGTGAAGGAGATGTAAGTCTTGAGTTTTGTCAAAGTGAAGAACAAATTGCTGATATCTTCACAAAGCCTCTTGGAGGGACTACTTTCTCAAAAAATGTTGCTGCATTAGGCATTCGAAGGAATTTTGGTTTAGGGGAGGCATTGTTGGCGTAAACCAAAATTAATTAATTCTGGTAGTGTCTATTAAAATAAAAAGACATGTCCATTCGACATATCCATTCATCAAGAGTAATATCCGTTCGTCAAGTGTCATGACCGTTCAGTGAAGTGTCATGTCCGTTCAGTGAAGTGTCAAGTCCATTAGACGAAGTGTCATGTCTATTGCTGAATTGTTGTGTCCTTTAAGTCTAAGAGTTATGTTCATTTAATGGTTATGTCTATTGAAATAGTATGTAAACCACTATATGTATGTGGTCATTTTGTTGTAAGGAAGAAAGGAAAAAAGCAAGAAAGCAAGAAATAAAAAGCAATTTCCTCCTATAATATATTGTCTCCTATCTACATCAAGCACTCTTTTCCTCTGTTAATTTATTGAGATGCATCAATCTGTGACATGATGCAAGATTATTTTTTGTGGTTCTATTTTTTTTTGGTTATTTATTTGAAATGATCAGTTCATTTTTTTTTCGGTAGAGGATTGAATATGCTTTCTGGGTTTGTACGACTGATGAAATCTGCAAATAGGTTGAAAACAGTGCTACAGCAATTCAGTCTATCGAATATATCAGCTAACAAAACTAATGCCAGTTTAGTTAACTGGTAGACTATGATGAACTAGGTTCTAGGACTAATCGGTTGAAACACTTGTCCATTTGAGAATTTGGATGAATCTATGTTTTAGCAATAAACATTAATGATTCATATAAATGTAAATTATGATAATAAACTATGAACCAATGTGTTTGCATTAATTTATTTCATGGTATGCAATCTAAATAAACAATTTATGTAAATTTACCATGAACGGATATTGCTTCAAACTACAATTACAACAGACAATGTGACAGACTATTGTTATTGTACAACTTGTTCTAAATGTGTAACATCATGCTTTAGATAGGTACCAATCCAGATGCTTTAGTTTGGTAACAACATGTGTAATAACCCGGAAAATCTGGGCCAGTTTAAAATTTTTATTTTGGCAATTTTAGCGAATTTTGATTATTTAAAATGAATTATTTTAAATAAAATCGGCGAGAAATTTATTTTGAATTGAAATCGACGTATATATTATATACGTCGTCGATAGAATATATAATAATTATATATAATTATAAAAGGAATTGAAAATGGCGCGGTAGTTCGAAAATTCGATTTTTAATTTCAAATGAATATACAGAATTCAATATAAGGCGGAATTGAACGAAACAAGAAATATTTGAATCTGTATAACTATATCTTTGTAACGAAGTTAACAAACTGAGATTTCATCTTAGGAATGATAAGATATGTCCAGTTGAAAATTCTGAATAGTCGCTATGGAATTCAGGCCCTTAAAAATGGACATTTTGCAAACGACCTCGGATTTCGACGAAACCAGTTTTGTTGGGTCCGTGTTGTCAAGTTATTGCTAGGTTTCAAATTTCATAATTTTTCGAATCAATATGTGAGCGTGGCAAAGGAAAACGTGTTTTGACCATTTCAGTTGATTTTAATCGACTGGAAATTGGCCATTTTTCCAACGGTCTCAGAATTCGACGAAACTAGTTTTGTTAGGACCGTATCGTCAATACGAAGCTAGAAAATATTTTTCTGGAATTTTTCTAGTTAGTATGTGACCCCGGTAATTTGAAATGTACGTTTAAAATACAATATAGTGATTTAAATGTAAATTTAACGGAAACTGATTGTAACAGCCGAATCAGCGGACGATACATATCCCATTGTGTTCGGAATGGGGGTTAAACGCTAGGGACGACAGGTGGTGGGCCTCGTTTTGATGGCGTAGGTAAAAGTCAACTTTTGAAAATAATAAAACAATAAATAAAAACAAATAAAAAAAAAACTCCCCTTCCTCCCTTAACCAGCCCCCCCCAATATCTTCTCAGAAAAAAAAACGAAAAAAAAAAAAAGGGAAAGAACCGATCTCGCCCCCCCTTAGGCGGTGCCGCCCTCGCCCACGCTCCCTCCGCCCCCTCGAAGACTACCGCGCCCCCCACGTCCTCCGTTCCTCTCTCCTCGAGTCGAGAAACCCCCCCCCAGGCGCCGCGATACCCTTCCGCCCCCCCTACCATCCCCAGGCCGCGCTCCAGCTCCGACGAGCCCCACCGCGAGCAAACAACCCCCCCACCGGCGTTCAGACCCCCTCCAAGCCGTAGCCTCCTCAGCTTCCATCAAAACAAAGTGAGTATAATTATTTTTGTTTGTTTAAAATATGATTTTCCTCTATTGTAGGATAGGTTAGGATTTCTTTTAATTATAGGAAGTATGATTTTTATGATATCAATAGCGAGATAAAAATCCAATTTTTAATATGTAGATAGCAAGATAAAAATGCAATTTTTATAGTGCATTCATCGATTTAAAAATACGTTTTTTTAAATTAGAAAAGATTTGATTTTTATATATTGAATAGTGAAATAAAAATTCGATTTTTATATATTGAACTTTGAAATAAAAATTCGATTTTTATATATTGAACTTTGAAATAAAAATTCGATTTTTATATATTGAACTTTGAAATAAAAATTCGATTTTTATATATTGAACTTTGAAATAAAAATTCGATTTTTATATATTGAACTTTGAAATAAAAATTCGATTTTTATATATTGAACTTTGAAATAAAAATTCGATTTTTATATATTGAACTTTGAAATAAAAATTCGATTTTTATATATTGAACTTTGAAATAAAAATTCGATTTTTATATATTGAACTTTGAAATAAAAATTCGATTTTTATATATTGAACTTTGAAATAAAAATTCAATTTTTATATATTGAACTTCGAGTTAAAAATGTGATTTTTATATATTGAACTTCGAGTTAAAAATGTGATTTTTATATATTGAACTTCGAGTTAAAAATGTGATTTTTATATATTGAACTTCGATAGAAAAATAGAATTTTTATATATTGAACTTCGATAGGAAAATACGATTTTTATATATTGAATAGCAAAGTAAAAATTCGATTTTTACATATGTAGTGGCTACGGGCAACGAAGATGACAAAAAGGTGCGATGACGGTGAAGATCTCTAAATGAAGAGCCGTGGAGCTAGGATAGCTATATGTGAGAATTTCTCACCTTTCAATTTATTTTTCTAGTTATATATATATACTAGGATGCAGACGGTGCTTAGTAGCACCCGACACAATCGTCCACAGACCATGGACTTGTTTGTTTGGCTGTTTGATTATTGATTGTGATATTGGTTTGAATGTGGTTTGTGGTGTGAAAAATCGAATCGATAAATTGGTTAGGATTAGACGTGCGCCGTTATAAGGCGAAGGAGTAAGGCTAGGTTAGACACTTACTCCAAATTTGGTGGTTTGCATAATAAAATTGATATGATTGATGTGTGAATGGCGTGGGCCTTCACTAGACCGGGGATAAGGCTAGGCCTTGTCCCGTTTCTAGTATCGTGCCGTTATGCCGCCGAAATTTTCTAAAACATGTTAGAAAAATAAAAATATCATTTTATTGAATAAATGAATTGAATAGAAATTCACAGTTGAAATAAAATGTTTTATCGTTAAAAATATAATTTTTAACGTGAAGTGAATAAAATAGAATATTCATCTACAAACCAGACGGTTTGTTTATGTACACCTATTTGAAGGACATTGATTGGGACGATAAATTTTATACATCGCCCAACTGCACGAATAAAATATTTGTTTGATTGTTTGAAACCCCACACGGGTGTTGGGATGAAATTTGAAGTTCACTCATCCTGATTGATTAAATATGTCGATCGATTGATTGACAGGCTGTTATAAGCGTTGAATATCTATATTTGATGCTTATACAGTGTAGTGCACTTTGGTTGATGGTTGATTATTTTCAATGCTATTATATACATGTGTTGTATGAAAATCCATATAATTAATTTTATATGGTAATTGATTGGGCCTCATTCCAGTTTTGAAAAAGAAATATTTGAAAATAAAGGAATATATGAAGCCGTGTTGATTAGATTGACGCCATTTTGACGTGAACGATATTTATATCGATTTTAAAAGTGATTTCGAAATGAATTGAATTGGAAACGAATTCAAAGTGAATTGAATTGAAAGTGAATTCAAAGTGAATTGAAAGTGATTTCGAAATGAATTGAATTGAAAACGATTTCGAATAGAAATGAATTGAAAACGATTTCGAAAGGAATTGAAAACGAATTCAAATTGAATTGAAAGCAAATTGAAATGAATTCAAATTGAATTGAAATTTGAATTGAATAGAAATGAATTTTAAAACGAATTTATAAAGAAGAATTCAATTTTGATTTGAATTGAAATGGAAGTTGAAATTGCTTTTGAAATGAAATTAAAACGATTTATAAAATTCGTTTTAAATAGAAATCGACGAAATATATATTATATATATTATATATATAATATAATGGCCTGAATAGAACGCGCCGCGGCAGTTCGTGAATTTCGACCATTTATTTCAAACGGACATTGCGGGAGATCCGACCGTCGGATTCTCCTAAAACCGGAACCGTTGGGTTCGTATCGAAAAGAGCTTTCTAAAGAATATTAGAAATTAGAAATCTAACGGTTGGATTTGGAATTATGTCCAAATCAAATTCGAAAAAGGTCGCTGTAAGTGCAGTTCGATGGCCATTGATGGAAATCGACTGTACGGGCCTTGATAAAATTGCTAAAAATGGTAATAATTTGTGTAAAATCATAAGAAATGATTTAGAAAGAATTGGGATGAAAAACTCCCTATTTGAAAAGATAAAAATAGATTTTTATCGAAATGAACTAGTTTTGAACTAGAATTAAAATTCTATTTATTTTTAAATAAATAAATTGAATTAGAAAAGGGTTTTGAAAATAACCAAAATTTCCAATGATTGCATTGGAGTGGATTTGAATCGAAATTGTCTTCGGAATATTTCGATGTTGGAATTCGTGATTATACAGGTGTTGTTATGGAAATTTGAAAGATATATTTTTATATCGTTATTTCCACTACGACATTTGTTAATCGTAGAATTTGATATTGAATATAGGCCGATATATTTTCTATTCAGAGCCTTGTGTTTAATATCGAATGTGATTTGGGTTTGTCGTGAATGGTGTCTTCACTAACACTGTTCTTGAACCCAGTTGAGAAAAGATTAAATCTTTTTATTTAGATTTAATGAAGTGTACCAATTAAATAATATTTAATTGGAATTGAATTGATATTGATTTTTGGGTTTATCGTGAATAGTGTTTTAAATAACACTTATTCTTTAACCCGATAATTAATGAATGTGATTTGGGTTTGTCGTGAATGGTGTCTTCACTAACACTGTTCTTGAACCCAGTTGAGAAAAGATTAAATCTTTTTATTTAGATTTAATGAAGTGTACCAATTAAATAATATTTAATTGGAATTGAATTGATATTGATTTTTGGGTTTATCGTGAACAGTGTTTTAAATAACACTTATTCTTTAACCCGATAATTAATGAATGTGACTTTGGGTTTATCGTGAACTGTGTTTTAAATGACACGGATTCTTTAACCCAGTTAACGATTAAAACTAAGTGGAGTTTTAATGAATCTTTAATTAGATTGAAATAATCGAAATGGAGTATCACCAGTTTTGCTCCAGGCGATAGTTAAATCTTTAATTAGATTTGAACGTGAAATGGTAATTGAATTTACCGATAACACTGTGGTGTTAGATATGAAGTATAACCAGTTTTACTTCATGGGATGAATAGGTTGGGATTGGGAAATTAAAACAAATGATTACTTCGGTAAGGTTCGCTAATCCCGACTAGTTTGAATTGATATTCAAAAGTTGATTAAAGAATAAATTCAAGAATTTATCTTTGATAAAATTAATGGGAACCTTTCCCTATGAATGTGAAATTAGAAACTAACTGTCGGTTAGCTAAGTAGAATGGTTTTCTGGATATTTATCTGATGTTGGTTTCGGCCTTCGGGGTTAATATTTGGGGAATTATTCTCTTGATTAATTTACGGTTAGTGACTAATGAATTGGAATGAGGCGTATGTTGTGTTTGTGTAACACTTATTTAATATATACGCGAGTTATTCAGAAAGACCGGGTTTAGCCCATTCTGAATAACTGGTTCGACGTGGTGTCGAAGATGAAGACGGTGGTCGAAGACCAGAAGTTTTCACGTCGTTTGGGTGATAACTGATGATCTTGATTGGGCTGTACACCCAAGAAGATGGAAACAGTTAGTGATCGTCCAGACGTACTTGGAGATCGAAGGATATGCGGGGTACTAGGTGCCTCCGGTTTCGTTCAAACCCAGAACGGACTTGTAAATGGACTGTGTGTCTGACATCGGATTTCATTCTGTGTGACTGATATCGGTTGCATAGGATGGTTTGCCTGTGTGGCATGCTAAGATGCAAATGATCAAGGCTTCTGTTGAAAAGCAAAGTCTTGTGGTGATGATCAAAGCACGGCCTTTGTGGCGTAGCTTTGTGTAACGTATACCTCGCGTGTTTCACACCAGGTATGAACCAAAAACGGGAGACGGACCTCAGGGAGGGCATGCGTTTCTTTCTAGTTAGAAGTGGCGTCAGTGGTTTTACACGCCCTGACGAGTTTGACTTATGTGGTTGTTGCTGTTGCGAGGCGCCTCGGTTATATCGGTTTCGGCCGATGCATTCTGGTCGGCTGACGGACCAGACTTACACCCCATAGGGTGGGGAAACGTAGTGTTCAGGCATTTTAATCCACATCGGTGGACCGGCCCTGACGATCCAAGGGCCCACCTGTGTCTGGGTCCTGAGACACGGACTAGAGCGTCTCAAATCGGTTGAGGATCTTGCCCCTAGCCTCGGTTCATAGACGGAAATCCAATTTCCAAATACGTGACATTTGCGATTTTAATTGTAATCCTATATATGGCGACATAGTGGGATGGGGCGCTTATGCCGCCTATGATTGATACTTATGATTTGAAGTTGTTTTATACACTATGCACTTATAATAGTATCAAATGATTTGTTTTAAAACGTATCAAGCATTCTTTGGCTGTTATAAGGGAAAACCCTATCCTCGACTGCGTTGCATTGTGTGATGGGACCTGGGTCTTATAACAGCTTCATTTTTCTTTATTTAGCATTGCGCTGTTTGTTTTATGCACTGGTATTCTTGGGAGGAAACCCGTTCCGTGTTATACGGCGTGGTCCCTTGATTTACCTAATGATTTAAAATAAAGATTAATAACTGTTTTAGTTCTCACACCAGTCACATGACTGACCTGGAGTTTATTGTTTTAACCTAAACTCTGGGTGCCCTTATTTTGACACGGGCAGCTAGTAGTTTTGGTTTTGCAGATTTATATTCACAGGATCCTGGTTTACAGCTGGAACGATATCCGGAAAGCTTTGTATCCGTATATCTTCTTCTAGTTGTGTATTGTATTATTTTCCGCTGCTATGTATTTAAATGTAATTTAAATCTCTGATATTTCTGTGTAATATTCTTTTATACTCTGTATATTCGTGTAATCTGATGCATTGTTGTAATAAGCAATGAAATGTTCTTCTGTATGCGCTCTGTTTTGTCCTGTTCTCAAACGATAGGGTGTTTCGAACGGCCTGGATCGGTTTAGCGACTGGTTCGGACCGAGCGGAATTCCTTGCCGTCACAGTTGGTATCAGAGCTTCGGTTTACAAAGCTTAGAGAACAAGACACATTAGAACCTTACGAAAGAATTCATCAGATATTGGGTTAATAATATCCAATGGGAATGACTCGTTAGAGATGGGATCAGTAGTATCCTAGAACGAGTGTGAAGAGTATATTTTTCAAATGAAAACAATTTTTGTTTTGAAAATTAAAAATCAATTATTCGTATTTGATTATTTATTTATATTGATGTGGACAATCCAGTATATATAGATTTTGCGTATACGTTTGATCCGCGTGTATTCGAAGTTTTAATATATTGGATAGATATAGAGTCGCACTCTAGTCGCCCGGACATGGTCCTGATGATGAAGTATACCATCACCAGCATTTATTTTCGAGTAACGAAAGTGTGATATCTATATATTTCCATTAGACTGGTGTGAGAACCAAATCTTATATAGCTAGAACACTTTGTTGTGAATTGGCATCAAAAACAAGATTTTCAGTATATATATCAAAATTATGAATTTGAAACGTTAAATTCACTAATTGATTGATGTTTGTGTTGTTTGTTTATTTGTTTGCAAATTTTGAACCATTATGCCTAATATAACCAAATATTGAATTGTATTGGAATTTGGTTGCATTTTCTTGCATATACATATACTTATATTGAACAGGTCATAGCAAGGAGGCTAGAGCAGAGAATAAAATTTGTTTGCCCGACAAATAGGTACATGTTTACTACATAATTTCCTGTTTTGTTTGGGTGATGATGATTTTGTGAGCCTATTGGCTAGCCGCTTGGCTTTTTCTTTTTCTTTTTGAGATCTGAAGGACCGGGGAAGCTATTTGAAATTCCCCGATGCTCCCGGTGCAGGGGAGGTTATGGCGAAATTTTTCAAAAATTTAGGGTGTTAGCCAAATTTTTGAAATTTTAGAAATTCTCAGAAACTGAAAAGTAGGAGAATGGAAGCCAGATCGAGCGTAGAGCTGGTTAATCAAACCACTTTCGACTTTGTTCCTTTTCGGGGACGAAAAGTTTTAAGTGGGGGAGATTGTAATAACCCGGAAAATCTGGGCCAGTTTAAAATTTTTATTTTGGCAATTTTAGCGAATTTTGATTATTTAAAATGAATTATTTTAAATAAAATCGGCGAGAAATTTATTTTGAATTGAAATCGACGTATATATTATATACGTCGTCGATAGAATATATAATAATTATATATAATTATAAAAGGAATTGAAAATGGCGCGGTAGTTCGAAAATTCGATTTTTAATTTCAAATGAATATACAGAATTCAATATAAGGCGGAATTGAACGAAACAAGAAATATTTGAATCTGTATAACTATATCTTTGTAACGAAGTTAACAAACTGAGATTTCATCTTAGGAATGATAAGATATGTCCAGTTGAAAATTCTGAATAGTCGCTATGGAATTCAGGCCCTTAAAAATGGACATTTTGCAAACGACCTCGGATTTCGACGAAACCAGTTTTGTTGGGTCCGTGTTGTCAAGTTATTGCTAGGTTTCAAATTTCATAATTTTTCGAATCAATATGTGAGCGTGGCAAAGGAAAACGTGTTTTGACCATTTCAGTTGATTTTAATCGACTGGAAATTGGCCATTTTTCCAACGGTCTCAGAATTCGACGAAACTAGTTTTGTTAGGACCGTATCGTCAATACGAAGCTAGAAAATATTTTTCTGGAATTTTTCTAGTTAGTATGTGACCCCGGTAATTTGAAATGTACGTTTAAAATACAATATAGTGATTTAAATGTAAATTTAACGAAAACTGATTGTAACAGCCGAATCAGCGGACGATACATATCCCATTGTGTTCGGAATGGGGGTTAAACGCTAGGGACGACAGGTGGTGGGCCTCGTTTTGATGGCGTAGGTAAAAGTCAACTTTTGAAAATAATAAAACAATAAATAAAAACAAATAAAAAAAAAACTCCCCTTCCTCCCTTAACCAGGCCCCCCCCCCAATATCTTCTCAGAAAAAAAAACGAAAAAAAAAAAAAAAAAGGGAAAGAACCGATCTCGCCCCCCCTTAGGCGGTGCCGCCCTCGCCCACGCTCCCTCCGCCCCCTCGAAGACTACCGCGCCCCCCACGTCCTCCGTTCCTCTCTCCTCGAGTCGAGAAACCCCCCCCCCAGGCGCCGCGATACCCTTCCGCCCCCCCTACCATCCCCAGGCCGCGCTCCAGCTCCGACGAGCCCCACCGCGAGCAAACAACCCCCCCCACCGGCGTTCAGACCCCCTCCAAGCCGTAGCCTCCTCAGCCTCCATCAAAACAAAGTGAGTATAATTATTTTTGTTTGTTTAAAATATGATTTTCCTCTATTGTAGGATAGGTTAGGATTTCTTTTAATTATAGGAAGTATGATTTTTATGATATCAATAGCGAGATAAAAATCCAATTTTTAATATGTAGATAGCAAGATAAAAATGCAATTTTTATAGTGCATTCATCGATTTAAAAATACGTTTTTTTAAATTAGAAAAGATTTGATTTTTATATATTGAATAGTGAAATAAAAATTCGATTTTTATATATTGAACTTTGAAATAAAAATTCGATTTTTATATATTGAACTTTGAAATAAAAATTCGATTTTTATATATTGAACTTTGAAATAAAAATTCGATTTTTATATATTGAACTTTGAAATAAAAATTCGATTTTTATATATTGAACTTTGAAATAAAAATTCGATTTTTATATATTGAACTTTGAAATAAAAATTCGATTTTTATATATTGAACTTTGAAATAAAAATTCGATTTTTATATATTGAACTTTGAAATAAAAATTCGATTTTTATATATTGAACTTTGAAATAAAAATTCAATTTTTATATATTGAACTTTGAAATAAAAATTCGATTTTTATATATTGAACTTCGAGTTAAAAATGTGATTTTTATATATTGAACTTCGAGTTAAAAATGTGATTTTTATATATTGAACTTCGAGTTAAAAATGTGATTTTTATATATTGAACTTCGATAGAAAAATAGAATTTTTATATATTGAACTTCGATAGGAAAATACGATTTTTATATATTGAATAGCAAAGTAAAAATTCGATTTTTACATATGTAGTGGCTACGGGCAACGAAGATGACAAAAAGGTGCGATGACGGTGAAGATCTCTAAATGAAGAGCCGTGGAGCTAGGATAGCTATATGTGAGAATTTCTCACCTTTCAATTTATTTTTCTAGTTATATATATATACTAGGATGCAGACGGTGCTTAGTAGCACCCGACACAATCGTCCACAGACCATGGACTTGTTTGTTTGGCTGTTTGATTATTGATTGTGATATTGGTTTGAATGTGGTTTGTGGTGTGAAAAATCGAATCGATAAATTGGTTAGGATTAGACGTGCGCCGTTATAAGGCGAAGGAGTAAGGCTAGGTTAGACACTTACTCCAAATTTGGTGGTTTGCATAATAAAATTGATATGATTGATGTGTGAATGGCGTGGGCCTTCACTAGACCGGGGATAAGGCTAGGCCTTGTCCCGTTTCTAGTATCGTGCCGTTATGCCGCCGAAATTTTCTAAAACATGTTAGAAAAATAAAAATATCATTTTATTGAATAAATGAATTGAATAGAAATTCACAGTTGAAATAAAATGTTTTATCGTTAAAAATATAATTTTTAACGTGAAGTGAATAAAATAGAATATTCATTTACAAACCAGACGGTTTGTTTATGTACACCTATTTGAAGGACATTGATTGGGACGATAAATTTTATACATCGCCCAACTGCACGAATAAAATATTTGTTTGATTGTTTGAAACCCCACACGGGTGTTGGGATGAAATTTGAAGTTCACTCATCCTGATTGATTAAATATGTCGATCGATTGATTGACAGGCTGTTATAAGCATTGAATATCTATATTTGATGCTTATACAGTGTAGTGCACTTTGGTTGATGGTTGATTATTTTCAATGCTATTATATACATGTGTTGTATGAAAATCCATATAATTAATTTTATATGGTAATTGATTGGGCCTCATTCCAGTTTTGAAAAAGAAATATTTGAAAATAAAGGAATATATGAAGCCGTGTTGATTAGATTGACGCCATTTTGACGTGAACGATATTTATATCGATTTTAAAAGTGATTTCGAAATGAATTGAATTGGAAACGAATTCAAAGTGAATTGAATTGAAAGTGAATTCAAAGTGAATTGAAAGTGATTTCGAAATGAATTGAATTGAAAACGATTTCGAATAGAAATGAATTGAAAACGATTTCGAAAGGAATTGAAAACGAATTCAAATTGAATTGAAAGCAAATTGAAATGAATTCAAATTGAATTGAAATTTGAATTGAATAGAAATGAATTTTAAAACGAATTTATAAAGAAGAATTCAATTTTGATTTGAATTGAAATGGAAGTTGAAATTGCTTTTGAAATGAAATTAAAACGATTTATAAAATTCGTTTTAAATAGAAATCGACGAAATATATATTATATATATTATATATATAATATAATGGCCTGAATAGAACGCGCCGCGGCAGTTCGTGAATTTCGACCATTTATTTCAAACGGACATTGCGGGAGATCCGACCGTCGGATTCTCCTAAAACCGGAACCGTTGGATTCGTATCGAAAAGAGCTTTCTAAAGAATATTAGAAATTAGAAATCTAACGGTTGGATTTGGAATTATGTCCAAATCAAATTTGAAAAAGGTCGCTGTAAGTGCAGTTCGATGGCCATTGATGGAAATCGACTGTACGGGCCTTGATAAAATTGCTAAAAATGGTAATAATTTGTGTAAAATCATAAGAAATGATTTAGAAAGAATTGGGATGAAAAACTCCCTATTTGAAAAGATAAAAATAGATTTTTATCGAAATGAACTAGTTTTGAACTAGAATTAAAATTCTATTTATTTTTAAATAAATAAATTGAATTAGAAAAGGGTTTTGAAAATAACCAAAATTTCCAATGATTGCATTGGAGTGGATTTGAATCGAAATTGTCTTCGGAATATTTCGATGTTGGAATTCGTGATTATACAGGTGTTGTTATGGAAATTTGAAAGATATATTTTTATATCGTTATTTCCACTACGACATTTGTTAATCGTAGAATTTGATATTGAATATAGGCCGATATATTTTCTATTCAGAGCCTTGTGTTTAATATCGAATGTGATTTGGGTTTGTCGTGAATGGTGTCTTCACTAACACTGTTCTTGAACCCAGTTGAGAAAAGATTAAATCTTTTTATTTAGATTTAATGAAGTGTACCAATTAAATAATATTTAATTGGAATTGAATTGATATTGATTTTTGGGTTTATCGTGAACAGTGTTTTAAATAACACTTATTCTTTAACCCGATAATTAATGAATGTGATTTGGGTTTGTCGTGAATGGTGTCTTCACTAACACTGTTCTTGAACCAGTTGAGAAAAGATTAAATCTTTTTATTTAGATTTAATGAAGTGTACCAATTAAATAATATTTAATTGGAATTGAATTGATATTGATTTTTGGGTTTATCGTGAACAGTGTTTTAAATAACACTTATTCTTTAACCCGATAATTAATGAATGTGACTTTGGGTTTATCGTGAACTGTGTTTTAAATGACACGGATTCTTTAACCCAGTTAACGATTAAAACTAAGTGGAGTTTTAATGAATCTTTAATTAGATTGAAATAATCGAAATGGAGTATCACCAGTTTTGCTCCAGGCGATAGTTAAATCTTTAATTAGATTTGAACGTGAAATGGTAATTGAATTTACCGATAACACTGTGGTGTTAGATATGAAGTATAACCAGTTTTACTTCATGGGATGAATAGGTTGGGATTGGGAAATTAAAACAAATGATTACTTCGGTAAGGTTCGCTAATCCCGACTAGTTTGAATTGATATTCAAAAGTTGATTAAAGAATAAATTCAAGAATTTATCTTTGATAAAATTAATGGGAACCTTTCCCTATGAATGTGAAATTAGAAACTAACTGTCGGTTAGCTAAGTAGAATGGTTTTCTGGATATTTATCTGATGTTGGTTTCGGCCTTCGGGGTTAATATTTGGGGAATTATTCTCTTGATTAATTTACGGTTAGTGACTAATGAATTGGAATGAGGCGTATGTTGTGTTTGTGTAACACTTATTTAATATATACGCGAGTTATTCAGAAAGACCGGGTTTAGCCCATTCTGAATAACTGGTTCGACGTGGTGTCGAAGATGAAGACGGTGGTCGAAGACCAGAAGTTTTCACGTCGTTTGGGTGATAACTGATGATCTTGATTGGGCTGTACACCCAAGAAGATGGAAACAGTTAGTGATCGTCCAGACGTACTTGGAGATCGAAGGATATGCGGGGTACTAGGTGCCTCCGGTTTCGTTCAAACCCAGAACGGACTTGTAAATGGACTGTGTGTCTGACATCGGATTTCATTCTGTGTGACTGATATCGGTTGCATAGGATGGTTTGCCTGTGTGGCATGCTAAGATGCAAATGATCAAGGCTTCTGTTGAAAAGCAAAGTCTTGTGGTGATGATCAAAGCACGGCCTTTGTGGCGTAGCTTTGTGTAACGTATACCTCGCGTGTTTCACACCAGGTATGAACCAAAAACGGGAGACGGACCTCAGGGAGGGCATGCGTTTCTTTCTAGTTAGAAGTGGCGTCAGTGGTTTTACACGCCCTGACGAGTTTGACTTATGTGGTTGTTGCTGTTGCGAGGCGCCTCGGTTATATCGGTTTCGGCCGATGCATTCTGGTCGGCTGACGGACCAGACTTACACCCCATAGGGTGGGGAAACGTAGTGTTCAGGCATTTTAATCCACATCGGTGGACCGGCCCTGACGATCCAAGGGCCCACCTGTGTCTGGGTCCTGAGACACGGACTAGAGCGTCTCAAATCGGTTGAGGATCTTGCCCCTAGCCTCGGTTCATAGACGGAAATCCAATTTCCAAATACGTGACATTTGCGATTTTAATTGTAATCCTATATATGGCGACATAGTGGGATGGGGCGCTTATGCCGCCTATGATTGATACTTATGATTTGAAGTTGTTTTATACACTATGCACTTATAATAGTATCAAATGATTTGTTTTAAAACGTATCAAGCATTCTTTGGCTGTTATAAGGGAAAACCCTATCCTCGACTGCGTTGCATTGTGTGATGGGACCTGGGTCTTATAACAGCTTCATTTTTCTTTATTTAGCATTGCGCTGTTTGTTTTATGCACTGGTATTCTTGGGAGGAAACCCGTTCCGTGTTATACGGCGTGGTCCCTTGATTTACCTAATGATTTAAAATAAAGATTAATAACTGTTTTAGTTCTCACACCAGTCACATGACTGACCTGGAGTTTATTGTTTTAACCTAAACTCTGGGTGCCCTTATTTTGATACGGGCAGCTAGTAGTTTTGGTTTTGCAGATTTATATTCACAGGATCCTGGTTTACAGCTGGAACGATATCCGGAAAGCTTTGTATCCGTATATCTTCTTCTAGTTGTGTATTGTATTATTTTCCGCTGCTATGTATTTAAATGTAATTTAAATCTCTGATATTTCTGTGTAATATTCTTTTATACTCTGTATATTCGTGTAATCTGATGCATTGTTTTAATAAGCAATGAAATGTTCTTCTGTATGCGTTCTGTTTTGTCCTGTTCTCAAACGATAGGGTGTTTCGAACGGCCTGGATCGGTTTAGCGACTGGTTCGGACCGAGCGGAATTCCTTGCCGTCACAACATGTTAGTTGAATAATTCTGATTATTGACTAAGAAATGTATAACTGGGTTTTAAAGAGAAAATATGGCTTATCAACAATGTTAGAGTATCCAAATTCAGAAAAGAATGAGTAAAATAACATATCTAATGGTTATACCCAGTTAACTAAAAAAGCAGGTGACTGTTTTGGTGAGAAAAATAATCAAATACACCAAAACTACAGTAGAGATGCAAGGATAACTTACCAACCATGCTTGATAAAGTTAATCCCCCAACTTCCAAAAGCTTTTTTTAAAATAATCCACACTTTTCTTCCACGTTTCCTAGCTAAAAACCTGCATGATATTTCAAAATTGCAAAGCAGAAGATAAGAAAACAGAAGATAATTGGTCATTCTTTGCCATACAGACAAGTATGTCATACAACATGCGCATACACACTCACATATGTATGTATATGTGTGTGTATATGTATGTATGCACACGTTCAAATTCCTACCTTTTTCATTCATTCTACGATATGCTAGCACATGTTGGATAATACAAAATAATAGGATTTGAACATGGAGTGTTTTGTCTGACTACACAATAAAATTAGAAAACAGCTCAGATTTTGCAGTTGATGCCACACATTGGCAAGTAAAAAGTGTTATGTATTCAGACTATTAAACATATTTCTTAGATTATAACCACTAAATTATAAAATTTAAGGTTAAACTCGCAACTTCAAAATTGGCAGGACCACAACTCAAGTCTCATGAAGGAAAGAAACCATCCCTAATTTTCACCCAAAAAGATTAATACTAAAGTGATACTTATAATTTTTTAAACAATAAAATAAAATAACAATATAATATTTAAAATAATAATAAACCATTTGTTAATCCACCTTTTTGCAAGATCATTAATCGAATTTGGACGCAAGGATAGCCTAATCACTATGGCGGCTAGCTCGGGGGATGATCGGATGGCTCGGGGGACGCTAGGATAGGTTTTGAAACCGTAGATGACCGGATCAACCTAGACGGGACATTAAAGTCAACTAAGTATAGGATTTCAAATCGACATGGTATTCGGATTGGTTTGCATAATAATCCTAGATCGATAAGCCTTATAGACCCAGGATCAATAAGACTTCGAGGTCGCCTCAGTAGGTTGTCCTACCGCCACTAGAACTGTATATGTTAATAAAAACTTTCCATGATGATGATTATTATTAATGATGTTTCTCTTATTATTTCTAAAGAAAATAGCTAAATAATTACTGCAAAGTTATCAAATAGAGAAAAAGAGTAATTTTAGGTATTGATTCAAAGCATTACACACCATAAACCACTTCGGCTTTTCATTGTTCACTTAAAACTACTAGAACTAAGTTTTGCCAGATGTTGACAGATAGCATAATTTAACTACTAGACACGAAAATGAGATTATATAATGGAAACTACTGCAATTAGATTTTGCTCGAAAAATGTATTGATAAGCACCAAATTAGATATTGAAGGACAGCTTCTACTTACTTTTATTTTGGATAAAAATTTCATAAAATATCAGGTACTTTTTTAATACACCTTTGACCTTGGGTGATATTCTGGGACTGGCAACAAATAAACATTAAGTTGTGCAAATCCAAAAGAACAAAGACGAATAAAGGGAAAGCTCCGGCCCTAGAGACCAATGAATATCCATTCTTCGTAAATATCCATTCATCCGTTCATAAATAACAGTAAGAGACCAATCGAACCAGACCGGGATATGCACTTGTATGCAAAAGAAAGTAAGAATTATAATTATGTCCCTGGACAAACTAAAAGAAGGCAACATTAAATTTATTATGCCTTTTGGAGAGAGTCTTTTCCACAGTATATATGCAGATTCTAGAAGAAATAATGATGGTATTTCCACATCATATATGCAGATTTAACTAGATGCACTTCCACGTTATATTTGCATGGTATATATGAAGAAACAATATATATGATTTCCTAATTTATCTAATAACGATATTAGTTTTCACTTGCAAGTTGCTTCATATTCCAAAAAGTACATCACATGCTGCTTTATATTTCAAAAACTAAAATTGATGTATGAAGCCAAATTTCAGTAGATTTATATTCCAAAAACTGAAATTGAGACCTTATTCATACTAACCATTTTTGTAACGAATATGAATTTTTGACCTAGAAAATCGACATTTAACCCATGTCAACTTTTCAAGCATCGAACATTTTAGATCATTAATAGAAAGAAGTTAGAGGGTGAGAAGTATAAAGAAAGAAAGTTAGAATAGAAGAAGAAGATCACAACAGAATAGAATCAGAGTAAAACGAATCTCACAGCAGAACGGATAAAATATAGTATACAACATAACTTGAAATACAAATCTGTCACTTGTTTATACATATTATTATTAGAGTATAACACTTACATCACAGTGGAAATAAAAAATAGTTAGAAAATGCTGCTGAAGCCTCATGCTCCAAGCTCCATCTAGTGTATCTATAAATCCTGACTACTTGACTATCCGTACAAATTTGGGCACCCAAGAGTTTAGGGTTAAAAAAAAAACTCCGGGTCAATCATGGGACTGGTGTGAGTAAACAATTTGAAAACAGTATGAGAAAACAATGATATCTCATAAGACCATGTTGTATAATACGGAACGGGATTTTCCCTTATGAGAATCCAAAACACTTGATTTAACTTTCAAAATCCTTTTGAAAGAAATGATAATCTTTATATCAAATCTCTTTAGATATTATAATATTATCCATCAACCACAACTAAATAATCATCTAGTAGAACGCTTTCATCTCACGTTCCACATACATAATATATAATTAAAAATCGTAAGCGCTTATTGGGTAATGGATTCCAACTGGCAAGGTATGAGACCACCTTTCGATAGTGTATCTCTAGAGAGGAATGCACCCGGTTCTACAAGAACATCTTGCAACCCAGGCTAAATTTAGTGTCTCGAAATTCCGGTACAATTTGAGCTGACCAAATAACACAAGTCCAACCCAATTTACACTGGAAACCAGAAACCTAATAGAAAGAAAACAGAGGGTGAGAATAGATAAGACAGAAACTTAGAATAGAAGAAGAAGAAGAACATACAACATTAGAGTAACACGAATCTCACAGCGGAATGAACAATATATAATAGATACATAACTTTGAAATAAAAGCAATATATGTATACAGTAACATTATCAGAGTACAACACTTGCAACACAGCGGAAATAACTATAGCTATATAATCCTGATGCCTCCTGCTCCAAGCTCTCCAAATATATCTGTAAAATCCTGACTACTTGACTGCCTGTACAAAATTGGGCACCCAAGAATTTAGGGAAAACAAAACAAAATAAACTTTGGGTCATGACTGATGTGAGTAAAACAATGTAAAACAGTTTGAGCAATAAAACGATATCTTATAAGACGACACCGTATAAAGGAACGGGTTTTTCCCTTACGAGAATCCAAAATAATCTTTATATCGAAATTCTTTTGATATTATAATAGTGTCTATCAACCACAATATAATAATTATCTAGCAGAAACGCTTTCATCTCATGTTCTACATACACAGCATACAATCAAAATCGCGAGCACTTATTGGATAATGGGTTTCCAACTATGACAAGGTATGGAACCACCTTCCGATAGTGTACCTTTAGAGAGGAATACACTGGATTCAACAAGAACATCTTGCAACCCGGCCACACATGATCGACCATTCATTTCGCTTGAGTGTATCGAATGTATATCACCAACGGTTGGGATCAGCAATCGTTTCCCGTATGGGGAAGCATCGAATAGTTTAAAGAAGTAAATGAAACTCTAGAGAAGGTGACAATACACCCTAATTGGAAGCAACCCACTTAGCCATGCTGCCTGCCCGATTTTTGTCATTTCCCGGTTGTGAAGCTAGAGGCCACACTTATCTCTGACAGATCACACATTTATTCACGTTGAATGTCGCATCATCATACCCGCCAAATCACAAATTGATTTCCCTAAAAATACAACGGGTACACAGCTAAGAGAAACGAATTCCTCCGCCACCAACTGTACATACGTTTGAAGAGATCAACTTACACGATCTATTAAATATACTCTGTCAGACATTCTTCCGTACTGATTGTCCTAGGACTGGACAAACCGAAGGCACTATTCTTTAAATCCATCTTAGGAAATTTCTACCTAGGATCGCCAGAACATCCCTTGCATTACTCCGTCTTCTATTATCTTCATCATATTTGATCATAATGCTAACGTCCATACAGAGTGGTTTTCAGATGATGAATTTGATCCAGATCTCTCCATATAGACGACGGAAAAATGGTCAAAAACTTCGATAGTCTGTGAGTTAACTATCAAAGAAAAACACGTGTGCAAACAACGATATTATTTCCAGATGGAAATTCTATCGATCAATCATCAATCATCATTTATCTCTTAAGTTGATTTATCATTAATTTATTCGTTTACCCATTTCCTATTTCCATATATATACAGAAATTCTTATTTTCTAAATTTAGAAAACATTTCCGATTCTTATTTGGAAAACATTTCCAAAACTCCTGCATTTAGATTTAAACAGATATTTAAATAAAACACCGTTATGCCAACTCAAAACATTACACTGATTAACTAATTTCACCTAACCAACCTTCACAATCGAACCTTAACCATTCCTTAGTTAAAAAAGAAGCCAATCAAGTTGGGGTATAACTACCTCTCAGACCTTAACTGAACAACATTTCTAACTTTGAAATAGACATGATTCACCTTTCAAATCTTTAACAAACTTCCTTATGTAACTCTCAGATTCAATTTACGAATCCACTTCTCATTTGAAAACATTGATTAGAACTATAACATTATAATCCCTACTTCTGAAATATCTAACTTCAATATAACTTTTATTTATTTGGATAAATAAACAAATAACTAATTTATTAATAAATAAATAAATCTTTATTAAAAACGAAAAGTGAATAGTACTTTCCCTAATTCGATATAATCAAATTCGACCAATAATTCTCTTTAAAATAATCTCTATTCGATAACTCCTTTTCGAATAAACTATATTCGATTAACTCCTCTCGAATAACTAATATTCGATTAACTCCTTTCTTCGAATAAACTATATTCAGTAACTCCTCTCAAGTATCTAATATTCGATTAACTCCTTTCTTCGAATAAACTATATTCGATTACTCCTTTCGAATAAACTATATTCGATTAACTCCTTTCGAATAAGCTATATTCGATAACTCCTTTCGAATAAACTATATTCGAATAACTCTAATTCAACTAACTCTAATCCGACTAACTCTATTCGAATAAATAATACTCAACTAACTCTTATTCAATTAACTCTATTCAATTAACTCTAACCCGATTAACTCTAATCGATTAACTCTAATTTGGTTAACTCTAGCCGATTAATTCTAACTCGATTAACTCCTTTCAATTAGCTCTAATTCGATTAACTCTAATCGATTAATTCTAACTCGATTAACTCTAATCGATTAATTCTAAATCAATTAACTCTAACTCGATTGACTGCTTTCAATTAAGTCTAGCTCGATCAGCTCTAATCGATTTACTCTAATTGATTAACTCTAATTGATTAATTCTAACTGATTAACTCTAATCAATTTACTCTAATTGATTAACTCTAATCAACTAACTCTTATTCGAATAAATTATATTTAATAACTCTATTTGACTAACTCTATTCGATTACAAATATCTCCTTTTCTATTTTTTTTCAAATATTTCCTTTTTTATTTGTTTATATTTATTTCATACAAATATTTCCTTTTATAACTTTATTTATTTTCTAAATAAATATTTCCTTTTCTATATGTTTTACAAATATTTCCTTTTCTATTTGTTTATATTTATTTCATATAAATATTCCTTTTATAACTTTATTTATTTTCTAAATAAATATTTCCTTTATATAACTTTATTTATTTTCTAAATAAATATTTCCTTTTATCTTTCTTATTTGTTCAACAAATATTTCCTTTTCAATTCCATTTATTTAACAAATAAATATTCCCTTTTAGATTCTATTTATTTAACAAATAAATATTCCCTTTTCGATTCTATTTATCTAACAAATAAATATTTTCTTTTCAATTCTATTTATTTTCCAAATAATTATTTCTTTTATAATCTATTTATTTTAAATATGTTTCTTTTTATAAAATCTTTTGATTTTATAAATATTTCTTTTTCAATATAACATTGAAAATTTCCTTTTTAACATTCCAATATTCCTTATGGTATTTAACGTACCATATAACAATGATCGTTATCACTCAAACATACAAAATCAACAACAGATTTCATATTACATCATATAACACAATATATGAAAAGCAGTAAAATAAATGCTGAGGAATCCAGTTGGATTCCTCCGACCTGTTTCCCTGTATCCACAGATGTTAAACAATATAATTAACATCGATTTCATTCCAATATGAAATATTCTGATAAACAGAATCAATGTTTGATTAATGATTTATATATATATATCGTTATCTATAATTCCAACCAATACATAAGCAATTCAACCAGACAATCATCACACAGCAGTAAATCATAATTTATCATTACTAGATTATGTTTATAAAAATATAAACTGACAGAGTTACTGAGTTTTACTGACATTGGACGATCATCGTTAAATAACGATAATTGTCGTTGATTCAGACGGACAATTTATTTCGCTATAAATTGTAACCAGCTCCAATTCACTACCAATCAGTTCCAGTGTGTAGCCCCCGTCCATACGATCCTAACGGATCCTGTTTCGTTAAATTTGGATAGCATATGCAAATGTCACACGGTTTATAGGCTAACACATATTTTATTTTAAATTAACTAAATAATATTTTCAAATTGGCCTCACCCACTGAAACAAAGCCCATGATCTTCCTTAACTTCCCAGGCCTGCGCGTTTTCCATCTTCCCTAATAACAAATGCCATGCTTTAGTAATTCCCTCTCTCCCATTTTCAATGATTTCAAAGAAAAACCTTCTTCACCTCATCACTAAAATCAAACTAAAATATTATCATCCATCTTGTTAAAATCCATATCACCTTATCTCCTTCAAGTAAAGCTCGAACAATCATTTCCAGCTCCAGCTCCAATCCGCGTTTACCTTTCCAGACAACTGTTCAGAATTCCCAACCGTTTCGATCAAATATGCACCTCAAAACCCATCACATCCCTATTGAAAATCACGAACCTAACTACCACACTCATCCTCTTTCACTTCTTTATCACACCAGGCTTAACGAACCCGTGCTCCTCTCTGTACATGCCATTACCGCACATATCCTCATCTACTCCGCTCCTATTTCTTCACCGTTCACCAAACTGAAATCACCATTGAACTCAGCAACCAACTCTCTACTCGACCATCCCCTCACCTTCGAACTCGAGCCCCACTTTCCTGTCGCAATTTCGAACACCTCCTAGAACTTCACGGTGACAGCAACTACCCAAAACCACATCGGAAACCACAAAAAAACCACATGAGCTTCCCAACTTCACAAGAAACCCAAATAAAATAGCTAAAAGTTGAATCGAGGCACCAATTTATCTAATCGACAAACCCTAGATGCATGAGCACTTCGTTGCAAAAATTAGCGCGAAAAAAACCTAAATCGCACGCCTTGAAACTGATATCAAAATGAAGAGGAACTTCATAGGAGATCGAATATACATGTAGTTGGATTTCTAGGATTTGATTTGAATTGATTTTGATTTTTTATTACTCATGATGGTTTTTGCTATGAGGAAAAATGACGGCCACTAAAAGTATTGACCATATAAAATAAATGACTTAGGGTTAGTAAAATTATGGGTATTTATAGATAAGTATAATATATTTTTTATTTGAATATTATATCCATTTTTAATCCAACGTTGTTTATATTTATCCTTTAAAATTCCTATGATCATATACAATATCCAAAAATCATAAAAATGGACATGAAGCTACAGTTTGACATTATGGACCCAATGAAAGTGATTTCGTCGAATTCCGACTCCGTTTGCTCACACAGCGTCTTTTTAAAGTCAAATAATTGAAAGTTTTTCACACTAAAAATCCGTACGCCCACATACTGACTCCAAAAATCACGGAACTTGGAATCTAACAATAATTTAATATTACGGATCCAACAAAATTAGTTTCGTCGAAAACGGAGCTCGTTTGCAAAATAGGCTATTTTTAAAGTTTTAAATTAACCCTTTTTAAATATAAATATATTTAAAAACAATTAAACTAAATATTATCGTATATATTCACACAGAATATCATACAGCTCCAGAATATTCCTATATGAATTTCTAACTCGATATTCCAAATCATGATTAAATCGATATTCGATTTATAATGAAGTTCCTTATATATATCGTTATAAATTATAAATGAATTTCATAGCGACTTTTCTAAAATTTGATTTGGACATAAATTAAAATCTACCCAACGAAATCCTGATTTTTCTCTTCCTTTAAAAAAATACACTTCACCAGCTCCGAACATTTCTTGTTTCACAGAAATCCGGCTTAAAACGGATTTTGTATGTTTGTTTACAGTTCGAATCGCCAAATTACGAACTGCAGCGCCATTTCGAGCTCGATTATAGTTGTAATATAAATTATACATTCAATTGTCGTTCAAATAATATATTCGTTATTCTAATTCAAATTGTAATCTGAATTAAATATTTTGAATTACCCAATTCACACAATATTGCCATTTCAGCTAATTCTGATTATTTCAGAATTAAATATATTATTTAATTATTATATTAATTAAATATTCTATAGTTATTTTAATTTAAACAATTTAAATTACCAAACCATATTTTAAATAATTAAATAAAATTAATTATTATACCATATAAAAATACGGGACGTTACATTCTTCCCCCCTTAAAATAATTTCGTCCTCGAAATTGCTAAGGTAGAAAACAAACCCTATTGACTAGTTAGAACTTTTTGTTTATTTCTTTAACTTCAGTTTCAACTAAACTAATTTATTTCAACTGAAATATTAATTAATTCTTATTATCGAAAATTTTCAAAAATCCTGAAAAAAATTTAACTCACTAAATTTCTGAAATTTTTTGCCAGCACATCCTTTGTACGGCTCAATGGTATAACTACAACTCGCCTCTCTAGGCCTTCTCTAACCCAAAAGAAAATCAAACAGCCAAGTGACTTACCAATCAGCTCACAAAAATCTCATACCATATGAAATATAAACTTGTACATTTTTGTAGGGCATATCATTATATCATTTCCATCTGTTACCAATTCATCATATACCAATATCATCCCAATCAATCTCCAATTAATATATCCTCAAAACCAAATCATTTGCTTATACAAGCTAAATTCTATTTCCGATTTCAATTCTTAACTTACCAGTCCAATTCCATTTCGGATTATCTTTAATACAGTTTAATTCGATATTTTCTATTTCAATTCATTTTCCACTTAACTGGTTTCAATTCAATTTCAATTACTATTTGCTTTTACTAATTCTAATTTAATTTGTTTTAGTTCAAACAATCTCCCTAGGGAATTTTAAACAGTTTAGATTTTCTAAAACTAGATATCCCTTTTCAGGATTCAAAACAACTTGCTTTCTACAAAACAATTCAAAAACAAAATCTTTGGTAGTAATCCATCACTTAGCAACTCAAAAATGAACACCGATGATGTAGCTGTCATCATCGGAATCTATTTTCCAGCGATCGAAGTGAGTTCAATACCATATCACTTTTAAAACCATTTCTAAACACTTCCATTTGAAATATATTTCAAAATACCATTCATAATGCTTCGTAAACAATTTAAAATCTCCCAGGATTTTAAAATTCTCATATATTTAATCCAATTCCATTTACAAAGACTTCTCCAACTTTTAATTCCAATTCTGATTCTAAATTTAGATTTACTTCAACTTATTTCATGTATTATTCATATGAATTCTGATTGGCTATTCACATAACCATTCCAATTATAATCTTATCCGATTATGATTACAACTAACACATTCAATAATAATATCAATATAAATCTTCTGTTTATATCAAAAAATATTTTCGGTAAAATTATATCATTTACCGTCTTTTCAAAACATACCATGTCGGTTCATCGTATTCGAGTGTTTAGGAACCCTTACCGATACGGTGGATCAAACTGATCGACCAGAACTATAATGACCCGCATTGGCAGAGGTATAATAATTAATTTATTTAATTGATTGAAATGGTGGTTTAGTGAATTAAATGGTCGCGGTATTAAATAATGGTGAATATTTAATTAAAATAATAAATTAAATAATATATTTAACTTTGAATAATCAGAATTGGCTGAAATGACGATATGGTGTGAACCGGATCATCTGTGATATTTAGTTCAACTTGGAATTAAATTTGAATAGTGAATATATTATATAAATTATAGTTTGAATGTAGAGTTATAATATAACTAAAAACGAGCTTGAAATGGCGATGCAGTTCGTAATTTGGCGATTTGAACTTCAACTGAATGTACAGGATTCGTTTTAAGCCGGATTTCTGTGAAACAAGAAACGTGTGGAGCTGGTGGAGTATATCTTTCTGTGGAAGAGGAAAATCTGGATTTCGTCAGGTAGATTTTGATTTACGTCCAAATCAAATTTTAGAAAAGTCGCTGTGGAATTCCTTTATAATTTATAAAGGAATTATTTATATTTTAAAAAGGAATTTCAATATAAATCGAATGTCGGGTTGACCCAGATTTGAAATATCAAGTTATAAATCCCAGTGGAGCTGTATGATATTCTGTTGTGAATATAGACGATAATATTTAATTTTAAATATTAAATTTAATTATATTTAAATATATTTATATATTTAAATAGGCTATTTAGAGCTTTAAAAATAGCCACTTTTGCAAACGAAGTCGGAATTCGACGAAACTAATTTTGTTGGATCCGCAATGTCAAATAGTTGTTAGATTTCCAGTTTCGTGACTTTTAGAGTCAGTGTGTGGCCGTACGGATTTTTAGAGTAAGAAACAGTCAGTATTTCGATGGTTAAAAATACGCTGTGTGAGCATACGGAGTCGGAATTCGACGAAACCAGTCTCGTTGGGACCGTAATATCGAACTCTAGCTACATGTCTAGTTTGGTGATTTTTGGGTATCGTATGTGGTCGCAGGGATTTTTAAGGACCAGAGACGAGTATTTAATCAATAAAATAAAATATAAAAATCAATTAAAAAAATATCCAACATTTTTCTTGGACAATAGAAGACCACGCAGCATTGTATCTCAACCACAAACATCACCTACCACAACACAGCCTATAAATACAAATCAAACAGAACACAGTGAACATTTGATCAAAAGAAAAATCAATGAAAAATCAAACAAATTCTATAAATCCAAAGATCCATGTTGTTGAGTTCATAAGGGAGTTTTCAACAAGATGGAGTAGGTTCTGGACAGCTCGATGCTTTTATGCGGACGTTGGAAGTTGTACAGCAAGAACTAGGGCTGGACTTCGACGCAAATAAGGGTGGAGTTGGGTTGATCCAGGATCAGCGTGGCGTTCGTAAGGGTGAGGCGCACCTATGGTGGTAAAATGGGAGGATTCGACGACGAAGAAGTTCGCACCCTGTAGCGTCAGCTACAGGGATGGCCAGGATCGGAATTCCCACAGGGGCGAGGAGGTTGAAAAGTGATTGAAGGGGAATTGATTGGTGGTAGTTGCGGCCTCGACTAGCGGACGAAGGAGGAGCAAGGACCGGTAAAATGCAGTCAACGGGTGTAAAGGGGGATCGATTTCGCTGGTTTTAGTTTGGGAGAGAAAGAAATAAAGGGGTCGGGTTTTAAGTATGGAGGCGGGCCAGATCAGAGTGGGCTGTCGTGGAAAAGGTTAAGGCCCAATAGACATTTAAATTAACTTTTATTTAATTGAGGAATATGTTCAAACTTGTTAAATTAATATCTCTCTCATACGTTATCAGTTTCACAAACCGTAGGTTGCGTTGGGATCGTATGGACGGACCCTACACAATGGAACTGACCGCGAGTCAATTGGAGTCCGTTACAATTTATGGCGAAATAAATTGTCCCTCTGAACCAACAGACGCAAATCGTATTTAACGGTTAACGCGAAATGTGAGTAAATCTCACTAACTCTGGACAGTTTATAATTTCATGTTGTATTTTTAGAACTGTTAAATATTGGCTGATTGACTATGTGTTGACTGTTTGATTGAACTGCTAGTCAGTTAGTGAATTTCTATATTGATTCTGTTTAACATAATATATCATATGGAACTGAAAGTGATGTTATCTATATTGTTTAACATATGTGATTCAGGGAAAAAGGTTGGAGGAATCCAACTGGATTCCTCAACAGTTATTTTATTGTTTTTCATATATTGTGATATACGATGTGATATATAATCGGTTGTCGATTATATGTGTTTGGACGATACTGATCATCGTGATTTGATATGTTGAATACCATAACATACCGAAATGTTGATAAGGGAATATTTTCAAAGTGATATTTGAAAATAAAATATTTATAAATGGAATATTTATAAATAAGAAATATTTATAAATTGGAATATTTATAAATAGGAGATATTTAGAAAATGAATAAACGTTATAAAATGGAAACTGTTATAAGAAGGAAATCATTTGTAAAGTGTAGAACCGTTACTAATAGTAAATCTTTATAAATGAATAGTAAACAGAAAGTAAAAGGAGTTAATCGATGTTAGTTTAATCGAAAGGAGTTAATCGATGTTAGTTTAATCGATTAGAGTTAAAGCAAATGAGTTAATCGAATATAGTTTATTCGAATAGAAAGTAAAAGGAGTTAATCAATGTTAGTTTAATCGAAAGGAGTTAATCGATGTTAGTTTAATCGATTAGAGTTAAAGCAAATGAGTTAATCGAATATATAGTTTATTCAAATAGAATAAAGGAGTTAATCGAATATAGTTTATCCGAATTGAGTAAAAGGAGTTAATCGAATATATAGTTTATTCAAATAGAATTAAAAGAGTTATCGAAATAGTTTATTTGATAGGAGTTAAGTGAATAGAGTTAAAGTTAAATCAAAAGAGTTAAGTGAATAGAATAAATTGAATAGATTTATCGAATATACCTTATCGAAGGAAAGAATTATCGAATAGAAAAGATTTGAAAGAGAGTTACGTAAGGAAGTCTGTTAAAGAATTAGAAGGGTGAACTTTGTCTATTTCAAGGTTAGAAACGTTATTCAGTTTAGGTCTGAGAGGTAGTATTACCCCAACTTGATTGACTTCATTTTTAACTAAGAAATGGTTAAGGTTCGATAGTAAAGGATGGTTAAGGGAATTTAGTAATTAAAGGAAATGGTTTGAGTTGGCATCGCGATGGTTTGTTTAAACATCTGTCTAAGTCCAATGAAGAAGCTTTGGAATTGTTTTCCAAATAAGAAACCAGAAATGTTTTCTAATAAAGAAAACAAGAAATGGAAATGTTTTCCATTTGTTAATAACGTATATTTTCCAAATTTAGAAAATAAGAAATATTGAATATAGGGAAACATGAGATAAGTAAATTAATGAAATAAAGGAGATAAATGTTGAATGATGTTTGATCGATATAAATTTCCATTTGGAAATAATATCGTTGTTTGCACACCTGTTTTTCTTCGATAGTTAAATCACAGACTATCGAAGTTTTGACAATTTTAACGTTGTTAATATGGAGAGACCGCTTGGATTATTATCCAAAGAACCACTCTGTATTGGCATAAGCGTTGCGAATCATATATGCCAAAGGAAATTGAAGACGGAGTTATGCAAGGGCTATCCTATTTACAGAATAGTGCCTTCGGTTCATCCTGTTCCTGGATGACTTGTATGGATGGTTGTCTGATAGAGTATTTCCAGACGATCACGTAAATTGATTTCTCCAACTGTACCAAGAGTGGAAGCGGAGAAGGAAACTTCTTTTAGCTAACACATAATGTATGGTTGAGGACGTCAATCGGTGATTTGATGGATTTGACGATGTGGCCTTCAAAGTGAATCTGGTGTGATGATAAAGCATAGCTTCTAGCCTCACATCTGGTAAATGACAGAAATCGGGCAGACAACATGGCTAAGTCGGTCGCACCGAAGTAGGGTGTATAATCACCTGATCTAGAGTTTCATTTACTTCTAAAAATCTATTGTTGATGCTGTCCCATTCGGAAAACGGTTGCTGATCCCAACCGTTGGTTATATACATTCGATACACTCAAGCGAAATGAGTGGTCGGTCATGTGTGGCCGGGTTGCAAGATGTTCTTGTTGAACCCAGTGTATTCCTCTCTAGAGGTACACTAGCGAAAGGTGGTTCCATACCTTGTCATAGTTGGAAATCCATTACCCAAGACGTGCTTGCGGTATTGATTGTATACTATATATGTAGAACGTGAGATGAAAGCGTTTCTGCTAGATGATTATTATATTGTGGTTGATAGACATTATTATAATATCAAAAGGTTTTTATATAAAGATAATTTGGATTCTCATAAGGGAAAAACCCGTTCCGTTATGTGGCGTGGTCTTATGAGATATCGTTTACCTGTTCAAACTGTTTTAAACTGTTTTACTCATACCAGTCCCATGACTGACCCGAAGTTTATTTTGTTGTTTTCCCTATACTTTTGGGTTCCCAATTTTGTATGGGCCGTCAAACAGTTAGGATTTTACAGATACTTGAAGAGCTTGGAGCAGGAGGCTTCAGGATCATATAGTTATGGTTATTTCCGCTGTGTTGTAAGTGCTGTACTTTGATGATGATATGTATATTCAAGTACATATTTGTATTTCAAAGTTATGTTATGAAATATATTTATTCGTTCCGCTGTGAGATTCGTGTTACTCTGATGTTGTGTTCTTCTTCTTCTATTCTAATTTTCTATCTTATCTTTCCTCACCCTCTAATTTCTTTCACTAATGACCGGTATTTTTCGATATTTGGTTAGTCATCATTGAGTTTATAGCGATAACCAAAGTCGTCAAAATCCCGGGTCATTACAAGAACTTATAAACAACTCAACCAATAAATCTCCACAATATAAAACAATTTTATATTGAAATCTACAAATACGTTATCTCGTATATATACACTCAAACTCAATCTAGGGTATTGTGTAATAACCCGGAAAATCTGGGCCAGTTTGAAAATTTTAAATTGGCAATTTTAGCGAATTTTGAATATTTAAAATGAATTATTTTAAATAATATCGACGAGAAATTTATTTTGAATAGAATTAGAACGTATATATTTATATACGTCATCGTTAGAATATAAATAATTATATATAATTATAAAAGGAATTGAAAATGGCGCGGTAGTTCGATAATTCGATTTCAAACTTCAATTGAATGTAGTGGGTGCAAAACAATCCGGATTTTAACGAAACCAAAAACATTGGGATCTATTTGAGACTATCTTTCCAACGAATCCGAAAAATCGAAATTTCATAGCGGGAATCAAAAGATATGTCCAGTTGAAAATTCTGAATAGTCGCTATGGAATTCAGGCCCTTAAAAATAGCCATTTTGCAGACGACCTCGGATTTCGACGAAACCACTTTTGTTGGGTCCGTGATGTCAAATTATTGCTAGATTTAAAATTTCACAATTTTTCGAATCAATATGTGAGCGTGGCAAAGGAAAACGCGTTTGACCAGTTTCAGTTGATTTTAATCGACTGGAAAATGGCCATTTTTCCAATGGTCTCAGAATTCGATGAAATTAGTTTTGTTAGGACCGTATCATCAATACGAAGCTAGAAAATATTTTTCTGCAATTTTTAGAGTTTGTATGTGACCCCAGTAAATTGAAATGTGTGTTTAAATTGAATATATAAAGATTTATATTTTAATTTGAACGGAAACTGATCGAAACGATCGAACTGGGGTACGATACATATCCCATTGTGTTCGGAATGGGGGTATTACACTAGGGACGACAGTCGTTGGACTCGATTCCTAGCTCGAATGAAAAGTCAACTTAATGGAGATTCAAATAGAAAAATAAAATAAAATAATAAATAAATATTTATACAACACTTTTCACTTTAACCCCCCCTCTCCCAATTTCATTTTCCCGACATCCCTTTCCTCGATCAGAAATGGTGACCGCGCCCCCTTCGTCGTCGCCGCCCCTGTCTCTCCCCGTCCACGTCCATCTCCTCCGCCACGCCTCCAACCTGTCCCCCTCCTCTCGATTCTCCCGCTTCCCTCTTCCCCCATCGCCAATAAAAAAAACCGCACCGCCCAGACCTAGGTCAGCTTGGAACCGCCATCGAAGACCACCTTCCCTCCTCCACAGCTCCGACGCTACATCCTTCCCCTTCCATTTCGATCCAAGCCACCTCCCCCGTCGCCACTTTTCTGCGTCGATCCACCACCGATGGCCAACGCCCAGCTCCGCCGAACCCTGCTCTGACCACTGCCGACCTGCCACCGCCCCTCTGCTGCCCAGACGCCGCTCTGACGAGCCATCCCCCATCTCCAGTCCTCCTATAAGTTTTTTTATTTTTTTTATTTTCAATTTCTATTTATTTATGGAAAGTAAAAATAGGATTTTTATATTAATAACCTTCATTTTAAAATATGATTTTCGTAGGAAAGGTGTTAATTTTAAAAATGGGATTGGGTTTTAAATGTATAAGATAAGAAAGTATTGATTTTTAACATGTCAAAGTATTGATTTTTAACGTGATAAAGGCGTGATTTTTAATATGAAGTCGAAGCTATAAAAATCTGATTTTTAATATGAAGTTAGAGTTATAAAAATCAGATTTTTATAAAGTAGAGATAATAAAAATATGATTTTCATAAAGTAGGGATTATAAAGATATGTTTTTATAAGATGGAGAATATAAGAATTCGATTTTTATATATTGAATAGCGAAGTAAAAATTCGATTTTTATATATTGAATAGCGAAGTAAAAATTCGATTTTTACATATGTAGTGGCTACGGGCAACGAAAGTGAAGAAAGGCGAGAACGGCGAAGATCTCTATAAATGAAGTGTCGTGAAGTTGGGATAACTATCGGTGAGAACTTCTCACTCTTCAATTCCTTTTTCTAGTTATATATATACTAGGATGCAGACGGTGCTTAGCAACACCCGACACCTGTCATCCACAGACCATGGATGGCTTGTTTGTTTAATTGTTTGGCTGTGTAGTTGGTTAGATTATTTGGTTTGGAATTGAATTGTTTGGTGAAATGAAATTGATTTGATTGAGGTGTGAATGGCGTGGGCCTTCACTAGACCGGGGATAAGGCTAGGCTTTGTCCCGTTTCTAGTATTGTGCCGTTATGCCGTCGAAATTTTCTAAAAATAAGCTAGAAAAATAAAGATAACATTTTATTTAATAAATGAACCAAATAGAATATTCATATGTTGAATAAAATAATTTGATCGTTAAAGATATAATTTTCAACGTGAATGTGAATAAATAAATATTCATTTACAAACCGGACGGTTTGTTTATGTACACCTATTTGAAGGACATTGATTGGGACGATAAATTTTACACATCGCCCAACTGCACAAATAAAAATCTGTGTTGGATTGCTTGAAATCCCACACTGGTATTGGGATGATATTTGACGTACACTAATCCCGATTGTTTAGTTGTATGTCGATCGATTGATTGACAGGCTGTTATAAGCGTTGGATATTTATATTTGATGCTTATACAGTGTAGAATGCACGTTGGATGATGGTTGATTATTCATCGTTGTTGATATATACATGTGTTGTAGAAAATCCATATAATTAACATTATATGGTAATTGATTGGGCCTCAATCCCGTTTTAAATAGAAATATTTGAAAAAGAAATATTTGAAATAGAATATTTGAAAATAGGAATATATGAAGCCGTATTGATTAGATTGACGCCATTTTGACGTGAACGATATTTATATCGATTTTATTCATTTTATAATGAATATCGAAAGTGATTTCAAAATCTGATATTTTGAAAAGAAATTGAATATAAATAAATTCGAATTGAAAATGAATTGAATTGAAAACGAACTGAAATTGAATAAGAAATCAATTTGAATTGAAATCAATTTGAAATGAATTTAAAATGAATTTAAATTGGAATATTCAATTTTGATTTGAAATTGAATATGAAGTTGAAACCGTTTTGAAAATGAATTTAAAACGATTTATAAAGCACGTTTTTAATTGAAATCGACGAAGTATATATTATATATATTATATATATATAATATAATGGCCTGAATAGAACGCGCCGCGCCGCGGCAGTTCGCGAATTTCGACCATTGACTTCGAACGGATATTACGGAAGATCCGACCGTCGGATTCTCTTAAAACCGGAACCGTTGGGTTCGTATCGAAAAGAGCTTTCTAACGAATATTAGAAATTAGAAATCTAACGGTTGGATTTGGAATTATGTCCAAATCAAATTTGGAAAAGGTCGTTGTAAGTGCAGTTCGATGGCCATTGATGGAAATCGACTGTACGGGCCTTGATAAAATTATTAAAAATATTAATAATTTGTGTAAAATCATAAGAAATGATTTAGAAAGAATTGGGATGGAAAACTCCATATTTGAAAAGATAAAAATAGATTTTTATCGAAATGAACTATTTTTGAAATAGAATTATAATTCTATTTATTTTTAAATAAATAAATTGAATTTGAAATGGTTTTGAAAATAACCAGAATTTCCAATGATTGCATTGGAATGGATTTGAATCGAAATTGTCTTCGGAATATTTCGATGTTGGATTTCGTGACTATACAGATGTTGTTATGGAAATTTGAAAGGTATAGATATATATATATATATCGTTATTTCCAATATGATATTTGTTGGTCGTAGAATTTGATATTGAATATAAGCCGGGATATTTTCTATTCAGAGCCTTGTATTTAACATCAAATGTGATTTGGGTTTGTCGTGAATGGTGTCTTGACTAACACTGTTCTTGAACCCAGTTGAGAAAAGATTAAATCTTTTTATTTAGATTTAATGAAGTGTACCAATTAAATAATATTTAATTGGAATTGAATTGATATTGATTTTTGGGTTTATCGTGAACCGTGTTTTAAATAACACTCGTTCTTCAACCCGATAATTAATGGAATGTGATTTTGGGTTTATTGTGAACCGTGTTTTAAATGACACTGATTCTTTAACCCAGTTAACGATTAAAAACTAAGTGGAGTTTTAATGAATCTTTAATTAGATTGAAATAATCGAGAATGGAGTATCACCAGTTTTGCTCCAGGCGATAGTTAAATCTTTAATTAGATTTGAACGTGAAATGGTAATTGAATTTACTGATAACACCGTGGTGTTAGATATGAAGTATAACTAGTTTTACTTCATGGGATGAATAGGTTGGGATTGGGAAATTAAAACTAATGATTACTTCAGTAAGGTTCGCTAATCCCGACTAGTTTGAATTGATATTCAAAAACAGATTAAAGAATAAATTAAAAGGATTTATCTTTGATAAAATTAATGGGAACCTTTCCCTATGAATGTGAAATTTAGAAACTAACTGTCGGTTAGCTAAGCAGAATGGTTTTATGAATATTGATCTGATGTTGGTTTCGGCCTTCGGGGTTAATATTTGGGGGATTATTCTCTGGTTAATTTACGGTTAGTGACTGATGAATTGGAATGAGGCGTATGTTGTGTTTGTGTAACACTTATTTATAATATACGCGAGTTATTCGGAAAATCCGGGTTTATCCCATTCTGAATAACTGATACGACGATAAGTCGAAGATGAAGGCGATGGTGAAGACCGAAGGTCTTCACGTCGTTTGGGTGATTACTGATGATCTTGATTGGGCTGTACACCCAAGAAGATGGAAACAGTTGGTGATCGTCCAGACGTACTTGAAGATCGATGGATATGCGGGGTACTAGGTGCCTCCGGTTTCGTTCAGACCCAGAACGGACTTGTAAATGGACTTTGTGTCTGACATTGGATTTTAGTCCGTGTGATTGATTTCTATTAAATATATATCTGTTTGGCGACGGAGAATTTATTCTCTTTCTTAACGCCCTTCTCTGAGACGTACGAGCTCAGGGGTTATATATTGATGGATATCAAACGCATGGAGTGAATTGCCTGTGTGGCATGCTAAGATGCAATTGATCGAGGCTTCTGTTGAAAAGCAAAGTCTTGTGGTGATGATCAAAGCACAGCCTGTGTGGCACAGCTTTGTGTAACGTGAATTCGCGAGCCTCGCACCCCGATTGTGAACCAAAAACGGGAGAGGACCTCAGGGAGGGCATGCGTTTCTTTCTAGCTAGGGTGGTGTCAGTGACCTACCAGCCCTGATATTTATATACTTTTCACCTATGTGGTTGTTGCTGTTGCGAGGCGCCTCGGTTTGATCGGACGATTCGGGTCCGATGGAGTCATTCGTTGGCTCATTTGCGCCCCAAAGGGCGGGGAAACGTAGTGTTCAGGCATTTTAATCCACATCGGTGGACCGGCCCTGTCGCTCCAAGGGTCACTCGAGCTCTGATCCTGAGACATGGTAGGCTAGATTGTCTCGAATCGGTTGAGGACGATCCCTTGCCTCATTTCACAGATGGAAATCCAACTTCCAAATACGTGACATTTGCGGTTTTATTTGTAGAGCCTAGTATGGCGACATGATATATGGTACCCATGCCGTCTATGATTGATACTTATGATTTGAAGTTGTTTTATACACTATGCACTTATAGTAGTATCAAATAATCTATTTTTAAACGTATCAAGCATTCTTTGGCTGTTATAAGGGAAAACCCTATCCCCCGGCTTGCGTTGCATAATGTGATAGGACTTGGGTCTTATAACAGCTTCATTTTTCTTTATTTAGCATTGCGCTGTTTGTTTTATGCACTGGTATTCTTGGGAGGAAACCCGTTCCGTGTTATACGGCGTGGTCCCTTGATTTACCTAGCTTTAAAAATAAAGATTAATAACTGTTTTAGTTCTCACACCAGTCACATGACTGACCTGGGGTTTATTGTTTTAACCTAAACTCTGGGTGCCCTTATTTTGACACGGGCAGCTAGTAGTTTTGGTTTTGCAGATTTATATTCACATGATCCTGGTTTACAGCTGGAATGATATCCGGAAAACTTTGTATCCGTATATCTCTTCTAGTTGTGTATTGTATTATTTTCCGCTGCTATGTATTTAAATGTAATTTAAATCTCTGATATTTCTGTGTAATATTCATTTATACTCTGTATATTCTTGTAATCTGATGGTATGGTTGTAATAACAATGAAATGTTCTTCCGTCTGCGTTCTGTTGTGGCTTGTTCTCGAACTATCCGCGCTTTCCTCACCGGGGAAGTTACGGGTTTTTACAGTTGGTATCAGAGCTTTGGTTTACAAAGCTCAGAGAACAAGACACATTAGAACCATACGAAAGAACTCATCAGATATTGGATTAGTAATATCCAATGGGAATGACTCGTTAGAGATAGGATCAGTAGTATCCTAGAACGAGTGTGAAGAGTATATTTTTAAAATAAAAACAATTTTTGTTTTGAAAATTTAAATCAACTATTCGTATTTGATAATTTATTTATATTGATTTTGGATAATTCAGTATATAAAGAATTTGCATATACGCCTTGCAAACGTATATTCAAAGTTTTAATATATTGGATAGATATAGCATCACACTCTAGTCGCCCGGAGATAATATTGATGATAGCGATCGCATCATCAACATTTATATTCGAGCGACGAAAGTGAGATTTCTATATATTTCAAATTGACTGGTGTGAGAACCGAAACTAGATAGGGCTTATTGTTGTGATTTGGCATCAAAAATGTGATTTTTGACTATATATCAAAGTTATGAATTTCAAAAGCTAATCAACTAATTGATTGATGTTTGTGTTGTTTGTTTATTTGTTTGCTAATTTTTAGCCATTTAGCCTAATTGAATAACATATTGAATTATATTGAAAATTGGTCGCATTTGCTTGCATATACATGTGCTTACATTGAACAGGTCATAGCAAGGAGGCTAGAGCAGAGAATAAAATTTGTTTTCCCGACAAATAGGTACATGTTTATCATAATTTACTGTTTTGTTTGGGTGATGATGATTTTATGAGCCTATTGGCTAGCCGCTTGGCCTTTTCTTTTTCTTTTTGAGATCAGAAGGCCTGTATGGCAATTTCGGGATTTTCCCGTGGCTCCCGGTGCAGGGGAGGTTATGGCGAAATTTTTCGAAAATTTAGGGTGTTAGCCAAATTTTTGAAAAATTGAAAATTCTCAGAAACTGAAAAGTTGGAGAATGGAAGCCAGATCGAACGTAGAGTTCATTAATCAAACCACTTTCGACTTTGTTCCTTTTCGGGGACGAAAAGTTTTAAGTGAGGGAGATTGTAATAACCCGGAAAATCTAGACCAGTTTGAAATTTTTAAATTGGCAATTTTAGCGAATTTTGAATATTTAAAATGAATTATTTTAAATAATATCGACGAGAAATTTATTTTGAATAGAACTAGAACGTATATATGTATATACATCGTCGTTAGAATATAAATAATTATATATAATTATAAAAGGAATTGAAAATGGCGCGGTAGTTCGATAATTCGATTTCAAACTTCAATTGAATGTAGCGGGTGCAAAACAATCCGGATTTTAACGAAACCAAAAACATTGGGATCTATTTGAGACTATCTTTCCAACGAATCCGAAAAATCGAAATTTCATAGCGGGGATCAAAAGATATGTCCAGTTGAAAATTCTTAATAGTCGCTATGGAATTCAGGCCCTTAAAAATAGCCATTTTGCAAACTACCTCGGATTTCGACAAAACCACTTTTGTTGGGTCCGTGATGTCAAATTATTGCTAGATTTCAAATTTCATAATTTTTCTAATCAATATGTGAGCGTGGCAAAGGAAAACGCGTTTGACCAGTTTCAGTTGATTTTAATCGACTGGAATATGGCCATTTTTCCAACGATCTCAGAATTCGATGAAATTAGTTTTTTTAGGACCGTATCGTCAATACGAAGCTAGAAAATATTTTTCTGCAATTTTTAGAGTTCGTATGTGACCCCAGTAAATTGAAATGTGTGTTTAAATTGAATATATAAAGATTTATATTTTAATTTGAACTGAAACTGATCAAAACGATCGAATTGGGGTACGATACATATCCCATTGTGTTCGGAATGGGGGTATTACAGTAGGGACGACAGTCGTTGGACTCGATTCCGAGCTCGAATGAAAAGTCAACTTAATGGAGATTCAAATAGAAAAATAAAATAAAATAATAAATATTTATGTAATACTTTTCACTTTAACCCCCCCTCCCCCAATTTCATTTTCCCGACATCCCTTTCCTCGATCAGAAATGGTGACCGCGCCCCCTTCGTCATCGCCGCCCCTGTCTCTCCCCGTCCACGTCCATTTCCTCCGGCACGCCTCCAACCTGTCCCCCTCCTCTCGATTCTCCCGCTTCCCTCTTACCCCATCGCCAATAAAAAAACCCGCACCGCCCAGACCTAGGTCAGCTTGGAACCGCCATCGAAGACCACCTCCCCTCCTCCACATCTCCGACGCCACATCCTTCCCCTTCCAGTTCGATCCAAGCCACCTCCCCCGTCGCCACTTTTCTGCATCGCTCCACCACCGATGGCCAACGCCCAGCTCCGCCGAACCCTGCTCTGACCGCTGCCGACCTGCCACCGCCCCTCTGCTGCCCAGACGCCGCTCTGACGAGCCATCCCCCATCTCCAGTCCTCCTGTGAGTTTTATTTATCTATTTTCAATTTCTATTTATTTATGGAAAGTAAAAATAGGATTTTTATATTAATAACCTTCATTTTAAAATATGATTTTCGTAGGAAAGGTGTTAATTTTAAAAATGGGATTGGGTTTTAAATGTATAGGATAAGAAAGTATTGATTTTTAACATGTCAAAGTACTGATTTTTAACGTGATAAAGGCGTGATTTTTAATATGAAGTCGAAGCTATAAAAATCTGATTTTTAATATGAAGTTAGAGTTATAAAAATGAGATTTTTATAAAGTAGAGATAATAAAAATATGATTTTTATAAAGTAGGGATTATAAAGATATGTTTTTATAAGATGGAGAATATAAGAATTCGATTTTTATATATTGAATAGCGAAGTAAAAATTTGATTTTTATATATTGAATAGCGAAGTAAAAATTCGATTTTTATATATTGAACAGCGAAGTAAAAATTCGATTTTTACATATGTAGTGGCTACGGGCAACTAAAGTGACGAAAGGCGAGAACGGCGAAGATTTCTATAAATAAAGTGTCGTGAAGTTGGGATAGCTATCGGTGAGAACTTCTCACTCTTCAATTCCTTTTTCTAGTTATATATATACTAGGATGCAGACGGTGCTTAGCGGCACCCGACACCCGTCATCCACAGACCATGGATGGCTTGTTTGTTTAATTGTTTGGCTGTGTAGTTGGTTAGATTATTTGGTTTGGAATTGAATTGTTTGGTGAAATGAAATTGATTTGATTGAGGTGTGAATGGCGTGGGCCTTCACTAGACCGGGGATAAGGCTAGGCCTTGTCCCGTTTCTAGTATCGTGCCGTTATGCCGCCGAAATTTTCTAAAAATAAGCTAGAAAAATAAAGATAACATTTTATTTAATAAATGAACCGAATAGAATATTCATAGGTTGAATAAAATAGTTTGATCGTTAAAGATATAATTTTCAACGTGAATGTGAATAAATAAATATTCATTTACAAACCGGACGGTTTGTTTATGTACACCTATTTGAAGGACATTGATTGGGACGATAAATTTTACACATCGCCCAACTGCACAAATAAAAATCTGTGTTGGATTGCTTGAAACCCCACACGGGTATTGGGATGATATTTGACGTACACTAATCCCGATTGTTTAGTTGTATGTCGATCGATTGATTGACAGGCTGTTATAAGCGTTGGATATTTATATTTGATGCTTATACAGTGTAGAATGCACTTTGGATGATGGTTGATTATTCATCGTTGTTGATATATACATGTGTTGTAGAAAATCCATATAATTAACATTATATGGTAATTGATTGGGCCTCATTCCTGTTTTAAATAGAAATATTTGAAAAAGAAATATTTGAAATAGAATATTTGAAAACAGGAATATATGAAGCCGTATTGATTAGATTGACGCCATTTTGACGTGAACGATATTTCTATCGATTTTATTCATTTTATAATGAATATCGAAAGTGATTTCAAAATCTTATATTTTGAAAAGAAATTGAATATAAATAAATTCGAATTGAAATTGAATTGAATTGAAAACGAACTGAAATTGAATTAGAAATCAATTTGAATTGAAATCAATTTGAAATGAATTTAAATTGGAATATTCAATTTTGATTTGAAATTGAATATGAAGTTGAAACCGTTTTGAAAATGAATTTAAAACGATTTATAAAGGACGTTTTGAATTGAAATCGACGAAGTATATATTATATATATAATATAATGGCCTGAATAGAACGCGCCGCGCCGCGGCAGTTCGTGAATTTCGACCATTGACTTCGAACGGATATTACGGGAGATCCGACCGTCGGATTCTCCTAAAACCGGAACCGTTGGGTTCGTATCGAAAAGAGCTTTCTAACAAATATTAGAAATTAGAAATCTAACGGTTGGATTTGGAATTATGTCCAAATCAAATTTGGAAAAGGTCGTTGTAAGTGCAGTTCGATGGCCATTGATGGAAATCGACTGTACGGGCCTTGATAAAATTATTAAAAATATTAATAATTTGTGTAAAATCATAAGAAATGATTTAGAAAGAATTGGGATGGAAAACTCCATATTTGAAAAGATAAAAATAGATTTTTATCGAAATGAACTATTTTTGAAATAGAATTATAATTCTATTTATTTTTAAATAAATAAATTGAATTTGAAATGGTTTTGAAAATAACCAGAATTTCCAATGATTGCATTGGAATGGATTTGAATCGAAATTGTCTTCGGAATATTTCGATGTTGGATTTCGTGACTATACAGATGTTGTTATGGAAATTTGAAAGGTATAGATATATATATCGTTATTTCCAATACGATATTTGTTGGTCGTAGAATTTGATATTGAATATAAGCCAGGATATTTTCTATTCAGAGCCTTGTATTTAACATCAAATGTGATTTGGGTTTGTCGTGAATGGTGTCTTGACTAACACTGTTCTTGAACCTAGTTGAGAAAAGATTAAATCTTTTTATTTAGATTTAATGAAGTGTACCAACTAAATAATATTTAATTGGAATTGAATTGATATTGATTTTTGGGTTTATCGTGAACCGTGTTTTAAATAACACTCGTTCTTTAACCCGATAATTAATGGAATGTGATTTTGGGTTTATCGTGAACCGTGTTTTAAATGACACTGATTCTTTAACCCAGTTAACGATTAAAAACTAAGTGGAGTTGTAATGAATCTTTAATTAGATTGAAATAATCGAGAATGGAGTATCACCAGTTTTGCTCCAGGCGATAGTTAAATCTTTAATTACATTTGAACGTGAAATGGTAATTGAATTTACCGATAACACCGTGGTGTTAGATATGAAGTATAACCAGTTTTACTTCATGGGATGAATAGGTTGGGATTGGGAAATTAAAACAAATGATTACTTCGGTAAGGTTCGCTAATCCCGACTAGTTTGAATTGATATTCAAAAATAGATTAAAGAATAAATTTAAAGGATTTATCTTTGATAAAATTAAATGGGAACCTTTCCCTATGAATGTGAAATTCAGAAACTAACTGTCGGTTAGCTAAGCAGAATGGTTTTCTGGATATTGATCTGATGTTGGTTTCGGCCTTCGGGGTTAATATTTCTGGGATTATTCTTTGGTTAATTTACGGTTAGTGACTGATGAATTAGAATGAGGCGTATGTTGTGTTTGTGTAACACTTATTTAAAATATACGCGAGTTATTCGGAAAATCCGGGTTTATCCCATTCTGAATAACTGATACGACGATAAGTCGAAGATGAAGACGATGGTGAAGACCGGAGCTCTTCACGTCGTTTGGGTGATTACTGATGATCTTGATTGGGCTGTACACCCAAGAAGATGGAAACAGTTGGTGATCGTCCAGACGTACTTGAAGATCGATGGATATGCGGGGTACTAGGTGCCTCCGGTTTCGTTCAGACCCAGAACGGACTTGTAAATGGACTGTGTGTCTGACATTGGATTTTAGTCCGTGTGATTGATTTCTATTAAATATATATCTGTTTGGCGGCGGAGAATTTATTCTCTTTCTTAACGCCCTTCTCTGAGACGTACGAGCTCAAGGGTTATATATTGAAGGATATCAAACGCATGGAGTGAATTGCCTGTGTGGCATGCTAAGATGCAATTGATCGAGGCTTCTGTTGAAAAGCAAAGTCTTGTGGTGATGATCAAAGCACAGCCTGTGTGGCACAGCTTTGTGTAACGTGAATTCGCGAGCCTCGCACCCCGGTTGTGAACCAAAAACGGGAGAGGACCTCAGGGAGGGCATGCGTTTCTTTCTAGCTAGGGTGGTGTCAGTGACCTACCAGCCCTGACATTTATATACTTTTCACCTATGTGGTTGTTGCTGTTGCGAGGCGCCTCGGTTTGATCGGACGATCCGGGTCCGGTGGAGTCATTCGTTGGCTCATTTGCACCCCAAAGTGCGGGGATACGTAGTGTTCAGGCATTTTAATCCACATCGGTGGACCGGCCCTGTCGCTCCAAGGGTCACTCGTGCTCTGATCCTGAGACATGGTAGGCTAGATTGTCTCGAATCGGTTGAGGACGATCCCTTGCCTCGGTTCACAGATGGAAATCCAACTTCCAAATACGTGACATTTGCGGTTTTATTTGTAGAGCCTAGTATGGCGACATGATATATGGTACCCATGCCGTCTATGATTGATACTTATGATTTGAAGTTGTTTTATACACTATGCACCTATAGTAGTATCAAATAATCTATTTTTAAACGTATCAAGCATTCTTTGTCTGTTATAAGGGACAACCCTATCCCCCGGCTTGCGTTGCATTGTGTGATAGGACCTGGGTCTTATAACAGCTTCATTTTTCTTTTTTTAGCATTGCGCTATTTGTTTTATGCACTGGTATTCTTGGGAGGAAACCCGTTCCGTGTTATACGGCGTGGTCCCTTGATTTACCTAGCTTTAAAAATAAAGATTAATAACTGTTTTAGTTCTCACACCAGTCACATGACTGACCTGGGGTTTATTGTTTTAACCTAAACTCTGGGTGCCCTTATTTTGACACGGGCAGCTAGTAGTTTTGTTTTTGCAGATTTATATTCACAGGATCCTGGTTTACAGCTGGAATGATATCCGGAAAGCTTTGTATCCATATATCTCTTCTAGTTGTGTATTGTATTATTTTCCGCTGCTATGTATTTAAATGTAATTTAAATCTCTGATATTTCTGTGTAATATTCATTTATACTCTGTATATTCTTGTAATCTGATGGTATGGTTGTAATAACAATGAAATGCTCTTCCGTCTGCGTTCTGTTGTGGCTTGTTCTCGAACTATCCGCGCTTTCCTCACCGGGGAAGTTACGGGTTTTTACATATTGCTAACCCTACCTTTACTGAGTCACGCCACAGGGCCAAGGTAACTACTTAACCTTCAGCTCTGATACCAACTGTAGTTTCCTGAAATTCCGATACAATTTGAGCTGACCAAATAACACAAGTCCAACTCAATTTACACATGAAACCAGAAAACTAACAGAAAGAAAATAGAGGGTGAGAATAGATAAGATAGAAACTTAGAATAAAAGAAGAAGAAGAAGAAGAAGAAGAACATACAACATCAGAGTAACACGAATCTCATAGCGGAACGAACAATATATAATAGATACATAACTTCGAAATAAAATCAGTATATGTATACAGTAACATTATCAGAGTACAACACTTACAACACAGCGGAAATAACTATAGCCATATAATCCTGAAGCCTCCTGCTCCAAGCTATCCAAGTATATCTGTAAAATCCTGATTACTTGACTGCCCGTACAAAATTGGGCACCCAGAGTTTAGGGAAAACAAAACAAAACAAACTCTATGTCAGTCATGGGACTGGTGTGAGTAAAACAATTTAAAACAGTTTGAGCAATAAAACGGTATCTCATAAGACAACGCCGTATAACGGAATGGGTTTTTCCCTTATGAGAATCCAAAATAATCTTTATATCAAAATTCTTTTGATAATATAATAGTGTCTATCAACCACAATATAATAATCATTTAGCAGAAACGCTTTCATCTCACGTTCTACATACATAGTATACAATCAAAGTCGCGAGCACTTATTGGATAATGGGTTTCCGACTATGACAAGGTATGGAACCACCTTCCGATAGTGTACTTATAGAGAGGAATACACTGGATTCAACAAGAACATCTTTCAACCCGGCCACACATGACCGACCACTCATTTCGCTTGAGTGTATCGAATGTATGTCACCAGCGGTTGGGATCAACAACCGTTTCCCGAATGGGGCAGCATCGAATAGATTAAAGAAGTAAATGAAACTTTATATCAGGTGACGATACATACTAATTGGAAGAAACCCACTTAGCCATGCTGCCTGCCCGATTTTTGTCATTTCCCGGTTGTGAGGCTAGAGGCCACGCTTATCTCTGATAGATCACACATTTATTCACTTTGAATGTCACATCGTCATACCCGCCAAATCACAAATTGATTTCCATAAAAATACAATGGGTATACAACTAAGAGAAACGAATTCCTCCGCCACCAAACGTAAATACGTTTGAAGAGATTAACTTATGCGATCCATTAAATATACTCTGTCAGACATTCTTCCATATTGGTTGTCCTGGGACTGGACAAACCGAAGGCACTATTCTTTAAATTCATCTTAAGCAATTTCTACCTAGGATCGCCAGAACAGTCCTTACATTACTCCATCTTCAATTATCTTCATCATATTTGATCGCAACGCTAACGTCCATACAGAGTGGTTTTCTGATGATGAATCTGATTCCGGTCTCTCTATCTTAATGATGGAAAAATGGTCAAAAACTTCGATAGTCGGTGAGTTAACTATCAAAGAAAAACACGTGTGCAAACAACGATATTATTTCTAGATGGAAATTCTATCGATCAATCATCAATCATCATTTATCTCTTAAATTAATTTATCATTAATTTATTCGTTTATCCATTTCCTATTTCCATATATATACAGAAATTCTTATTTTCTAAATTTAGAAAACATTTCTGATTCTTATTTGGAAAACATTTCCAAAACTTCTACATTTGGATTAAAACAGATGTTTAAATAAAATATCGTTATGACAACTCAAAACATTACACTGATTAACTAATTTCACTTAACCAACCTTCACAATCGAACCTTAATCATTCCTTAGTTAAAAACGAAGCCAATCAAGTTAGGGTATAACTATCTCTCAGACCTTAACTGAATAACATTTCTAACTTCGAAATAGACAAGATTGACCTTTCAAATCTTTAACAAACTTCCTTATGTAACTCTCGGATTCAATTTACGAATCCACTTCTTTTTTGAAAACATTAATTATAATTATAGCGTTATAATCCCTACTTATGAAATATCCAACTTCAATATAACTTTTATTTATTTGGATAAGCAAGCAAATAACTAATTTATTAATAAATAAATAAATCTTGATTAAAAATGGAAAGTGAATAGTGCTTTCACCAATTCGATATAATCGAATTCAAGCTATAATTCTCTTTTGAGTAATCTCTATTCGATGACTCCTTTTCGAATAAACTATATTCGATTATCTCCTCTCGAATAACTAATATTCGATTAACTCCTTTCTTCGAATAAACAATATTCGATAACTCCTCTCGAATAACTAATATTCTATTAACTCCTTTCTTCGAATAAAATATATTCGATTACTCCTTTCGAATAAACTATATTCGATTAATCCTTTCGAATAAACTATATTCGATTAATTCGTTTCGAAAAAAATATATTCGATAACTCCTTTTGAATAAACTATATTCGAATAACCCTAATTCATCTAACTCTAATTCGACTAACTCTATTCGAATAACTAATATTCGACTAACTCTTATTCAATTAACTCTAATCGATTAACTCTAATTTGATTAACTCTAACCGATTAATTCTAACTCGATTAACTCCTTTCAATTAACTCTAACTTCATTAACTCTAATCGATTAATTCTAACTCAATTTACTCTAATCGATTAATTCTAACTCGATTAACTCTAACTCGATTAACCCCTTTCAATTAACTCTAACTCGATTAACTCTAATCGATTTACTCTAATTGATTAACTCTAATTGATTAACTCTAGCTGATTAACTCTAATCGATTTACTCTAATTGATTAACTCTAATCAACTAACTCTTATTCGAATAAATTATATTTGATAACTCTATTCGACTAACTCTATTCGATTACAAATATTTCCTTTTCTTTTTGTTCTACAAATATTTCATTTTCTATTTGTTTATATTTATTTCATATAAATATTTCCTTTTATAACTTTATTTATTTTCTAAATAAATATTTCCTTTTCTATTTGTTTTACAAATATTTCCTTTTCTACTTGTTTATATTTATTTCATATAAATATTTCCTTTTATAACTTTATTTATTTTCTAAATAAATATTTACTTTATATAACTTTATTTATTTTCTAAATAAATATTTCCTTTTATCTTTCTTATTTGTTCAACAAATATTTTCTTTTCAGTTCTATCTATTTAACAAATAAATATTCCCTTTTCTATTCTATTTATTTCACAAACAAATATTCCCTTTTTGATTCTATTTATTTAACAAATAAATATTTCCTTTTCAATTCTATTTATTTTCCAAATAATTATTTCTTTTATAATATATTTATTTTAAAAATGTTTCTTTTTATAAAATCTTTTGATTTTATAAATATTTCTTTTTCAATATAACATTGAAAATTTCCTTTTTAACATTCCAATATTCCTTATGGTATTTAACGTACCATATATCAATGATCGGTATCATTCAAACATACAAAATCAACAACAGATTTCATATCACGTCATATAACACAATATATGAAAAACAGTAAAATAAGTGTTGAGGAATCCAGTTGGATTCATCCGACCTGTTTCCCTGTATCCACAGATGTTAAACAATATAATTAACATCGATTTCATTCCAATATGAAATATTCTGATAAACAGAATCAATGTTTGATTAACGAATTATACATATATCGTTATCTATAATTCCAACCAATACATAAGCAATTCAACCAGCCAATCATCAAACAGTAGTAAATCAGCATTTATCATTACTAGATTATCTTTATAAAAATATAAACTGATAGAGTTAGTGAGTTTTACTCACATTCGATGATCATCATTAAATAACGATAATTGTCATTGATTCAGACGGACAATTTATTTCTCTATAAATTGTAACGAGCTCCAATTCACTCCCAGTCAGTTCCAGTGTGTAACCCCCGTCCATACGATCCTAATGGATCCTGTTTCGTTAAATTTGGATAACATATGCAAATGTTATACGGTTTATAAGCTAACACATATTTTATTTTAAATTAACTAAATAATATTTTCAAATGGGCCTCACCCATTGAAACAAAGCCCATAATCTTCCTTAACTTCTCAAGCCTGCGCGTTTTCCATCTTCCCCAATAACAAATGCCATGCTCTACTAATTCCCTCTCCTCCATTTTCAATGATTTCAACGAAAAACCTTCTTCACCTCATTACTAAAATCAAACTAAAATATGATCATCCATCTTGTCAAAATCCACATCACCTTATCTCCTCCAAGTAAAGCTCGAACAACCATTTCCTGCTTCAGCACCAACCCATGTTTACCATTCCAGACAACTGTTCAGAATTCCCAACCGTTTCGATCAAATTCGCACCTCAAAACCCATCACATCCTTATTGAAAATCACGAACACAATTACCACACTCATTCTCTTCCACTCCTTTATCACACCAGGCTTAACGAACCCGTGCTCCTCTCTGTACATGCCATTACCGCACATATCCTCATCTAGTCCGCTCTCATTTCTTCACCGTTCACCAAACTGAAATCGCCATTGAACTCAACAACCAACTCTCTACTCAACCATCCCCTCACCTGCAAGCTTGACCCCTACTTTCCTGTCGTGATTTCGAACACCTCCCAGAACTTCACGGTGACATCACCTACCCAAAACCACATCAGAAACCACACAAAAACCACACGAGCTTACCAACTTCACAAGAAACCCAAATAAAATAGCTAAAAGTTGAATCGAGGCACTAATTTACCAAATCGACAAACCCTAGATGCACGAGCACTTCTGTAGAAAAATTAGCGTGGAAAAAACACAAATCACACCCCTTGAAACTGATATCAAAATGAAGAGGAACTTCATAGGAGATCGAATATACATGTAGTTGGATTTCTAGGATTTGATTCGAATTGATTTTGATTTTTTATTACTCTTGATGGTTTTTGCTATGAGGAAAAATGACGGCCACTAAAAGTATTGACCATGTAAAATAAATGACTTAGGGTTAGTAAAAGTAGGGGTATTTATAGATAAGAATAACATTTTTTTATTCGAATATTATATTCAATTTTAATCCAACGTTGTTTATATTTATCCTTTAAAATTCCTATGATCATATACAATATCCAAAAATCACGAAAATGGACACGAAGCTACAGTTTGACATTACGGACCCAACGAAACTGATTTCGTCAAATTCCGACTCCGTTTGCTCACACAGCGTATTTTTAAAGTCAAATAACTGACTGTTTTTCACATTAAAAATCCATACGGCCACATACTGAGTCCAAAAATCACAAAATTTGGAATCTAACAGTAATTTAATATTATGGATCCAACAAAACTAGTTTTGTCGAAAACGAGCTCGTTTACAAAACTGACTATTTTTAAAGTTCTAAATAAACCCTTTTTAAATATAAATATATTTAAAAATAATTAAATTAAATATCTATAAATAAATATTATCGTATATATTCACAGAGAATATCATACAACTCTAGAATATTCCTATATGAATTTATAACTCGATATTCCAAATCCCGATTAAATCGATATTCGATTTATAGTGTAATTCCTTATATATTTCATTAAAAATTATAAATGAATTCCATAACGACTTTTCTAAAATTTGATTTGGACATAAATCAAAATCTACCCGACGAAATCCTGATTTTTCTCTTCCATTAGAAAAATACACTTCAGCAGCGCCGAACGTTTCTTGTTTCATAGAAATCCGGCTTAAAACGGATTCTGTATATTCGTTTAAAGTTCGAATCACCAAATTACGAACTACAACGCCATTTCGAGCTCGATTATAATTATAATATAAATTATACGTTCAATTGTTGTTCAAATAATATATTCATTAGTCTAATTCAAATTCTAAGCTGAATTATATATTTTGAATTGCCCAATTCGCACAATATTGCCATTCAGCTAATTCTGATTATTTCAGAATTAAATATATTATTTATTTATTATATTAATTAAATATTCAATAGTTGTTTTAATTTAAACCAGTTATATTACCAAACCATATTTTAAATAATTAAATAAAATTAATTATTATACCGTATAAAAATACAGGATGTTACACTAAATATGACCGACCACTCATTTCGCTTGAGTGTACCGATTGTATTATAACCCATGGTTGGGATCAGCAACCGTTTCCCGAAAGGGATAGCATTGAAATTGGTTATAGAAGTAAATGGAATTTCTCTAGATTAGGTGACAATACACACTAATTGGCAGCTAACCACTTAGCCATGAGACCTACCGGATTTTATATAATTTCCTGGTTGTGAGGCTAGAGGCCATAACGTATAGATCACATATTTATTTACTTTGAATGTCACATCGTCATACACGCCAAATAACAAATTGATTTCCCCAAAAATACCATGGGTATACAACTAAGAGAAACAAATTTCTCTGCCACCAAACATACATACATTTGAAGAGATCAACTTACGCGATCTATTAAATATACTCTATCAGACATTCTTCCATACAGGTCATCTTGGGACTAGACAAACCGAAGGTACTATTATGTAAACCCATCTTAGGTAATTTCTACATAGGATTTTCTAGAACAGCCCTTGCATAAACTCCGTCTTCAATTATCTTCATCGTATTTGATTCACAACGCTAATGGCGATATGGAGTGGTTCTCAGATAATAAATATGATCCCGATCTCTCCGTATTGACAACGGAAAAATGGTCAAAACATTGATAGTCAGTTATTTAACTATAAAGGAAAACATCCATACACATAACGATCTTATTTCCAAATGGAAATTTTATCGATCAATCACCAATCAACATTTTTCCCTTTTGATTAATTTATTATTAATTTACTCATTTCCCCATTTCCTGTTTCCATAAATTCATTCATTCATTCTTATTTTCTAAATTTAGAAAACATACGTTATTAACATTGGAAAACGTTTCCATTTCTTATTCACGCATCATTATCCTTCCCCATTCATCAGCCCCTAACTGTAAACAAGTATGTGAACAATTCCCTGAATATCAACCCTGAAAACCGAAACCAGCATCTGATCGATACCCAGAAAGCTGTTCAACATAACTAATCTCCAGTCAGTTTCTAAATTCCTTAACTCCATTTCTTATCTTCTTATCAAATCACTGCTTATGCAACTCTTGGATTCAATTCACGAATCCAATTCTTTTATGAAAAACATTGGTTATAACAATAACATTATAATCCCTACTTCCGAAATATTTAACTTTAAATAAAACCTTTATACCTTAATTTAAATAAACAAATAAACAATTTATTAAGTAAATAAATCTTGATTTAAAAACCTGAAAGTAAATAGTACTTTCCTACATTCGATATAGTTGAATCCCAATGTATATTTCTCTCTCGAATTCTCTTTCGAATAAACTATATTCGATAACTCTCTTTCGAATAAACTATACTCGATAATCTCTCTTCGAATAAATTACGTTCGATTAACTCTATTCGAATAACTAATATTCGATTAACTTTGTTCGAATAACTAATATTTGATTAACTCTATTTGAATAACTAATATTCGACTAACTCTCTTCGAATAACTAATATTCGATTAACTCTCTTCGAATAACTAATATCCGATTAATTCTATTCGAATAAGTAATATTTGATTAACTCTATTGAAATAACTAATATTCGGTTAACTCTGTTCAAATAACTAATATTCGATTAACTCCAATTTAAATTTCTGTTTCAAAACCTAGTTTCCTTTATAATATTTCGCAAAATATTTACTTGGATCCCTTATTCACATCAAATGTGAAAAATATTTCTTTTATTAAATCAAACAGTTTGATTTCGTACTTAAAAACGATATCCAAATTCCAAATTCTATTTATGCTTCTATTTATAGACTATTCGTAAAAATCTTATTTATAACTCCCTTTACACTACTAAGTTCAAATTCGATTTCAAATATCGGTGTTGAAATAGATTTTATTTCTCTATATAATTTCAGACTTATATATCCCATTTATCAAATGGTAAATATTTTATTTAATTTATAAAACATTATTTATAAATTAATCTTCTTAATTTATTTGTTAAAACAGATTTTATTAAAAATTCACTTTAAATTAATCTTCCCATAATTCTTTTATATCTCGTCAATTTCCTTTTATAATTCTATTTATTTTCCAAATATTTCCTTATATAATTCTATTTATTTTCCAAATAAATATTCCTTTTATAATTCTATTTATTTTCTAAAGTTCTTTATTTACTTCTTATTATTTCCATTAAGTATTAACCAAAATCTATCTTTTAAACTTCCATATAATTGTTGTTAACTTTATACAGAAGTTTCTTATTTAATTTTCAAATATCTCCTTTTATAAAATTCATTTGATTTTATAAAATTCTAAAATTCAATATCCACTTCACAAATTCCTTTTTATAAAATCCTTTTATTTAATATAAATATTTTTATTTCAATATACACTTTGAAATTTCCATTTTTACATTCCAGTATTTCTTATGGTATTTAAAACACCAAATAACCATGATCAATATCATCCAAACACACATAATCAACAACAGATTATGTATCACATCATATATCACAATATATAGAAAAAAGAGTATTATAAATGTTGAGGGATCCAATTGGATCCCTCCAACCTGCTTCTCTACATCCACATATGTTAAAAAATATAATTAACATCAATTTCATTTCAGTATAAAATATTCTGATAAACAGAATCAATATTTAATTAACGATATATACATATTTAGATCTTACAACTTTAACCAATTAATTAGCAGTTCATCTAGATAATCAACACACAGCAATCAAGCATCATTAATCAATTGTAAAAATGTGTTATAAAAATATAAACTTGCAGAGTTATTGAGTTTTAATCACATTGGTCTCTCATTCAAGCTCAGGAGAGAGAGTGAGTCCCACCCAAGGCTAGTTCTTCTTCTTTTTGTCTTCCTTATTTCTTCTTAATGGTCCTATACCAGAATGTCATCGCCTATTGGTACTAAGAAACTGAAAGAAACCTCAGTAATGGAAGAATGTGATGTAGAAACAACTTACGAAACAAAGAAGACGAAACAGGGTGTGACAAGCAAAGTAAAAAAGATTGAAATTGAAAAACCTCCCCAACACTCCATCCACCTTTGTCCATATATTCCATATATCACAATAGATAGATACCATATTCATGGAACACGATTCATTTTCAAGATGCCTTGATGGTGAAATGGTAGACATGCGAGACTCGGTTATCATTAAATAACGATAAGCGATCATCAATTTGATTCAGATCAGGCAATTTATTTTGCTATAAATTGTAATGAGCTCCAATTCACTTCGAATCGGTTCCATTGTGTAGCACTCGTCCATACGATTCTAGTGGATCTTATTTCGTTAAATTTTGAATACGTATGAATAAGATATTAAATTAACTAGTTCATATGCTATTTGAATTAAACAATTTTAAATCATTTTATTCATATTGGGCCCATATCCGTTATCTTCGTCCCATAACCGCCATGAACATTTCTCATCCCCAAGAAATAAAAATGCGACTTGCTTTTCCTACTTGCTTCTCCATTTTTGTTACTTCCTTTAATTGTCGCTTCCTCATTGATTCACGAAATTCCAATCTAACTAACCATCATCTTCCTCATCAAAATCTCTTCACACCCCTACCATCTTTGTAAAACTCGAATCCACCTTGCTCATCGCGACATTAGGAACCTCACGCCCCCCTTGTATATACTCACGACAATTTTGAATCCCAAATCTCCATGAAACTCCGTTCTAATTCCACCAACTTCGACCCCTTCGCGCCCTCTACCCGACTGGCTCCCTAGTCCTCAACTCGAACTCAATTTTTGAAATCGCGATTTTTCGGCAACATCACACTGCACAGGAAACTCACCAACCTTAAACATCATCGGACACCTCAAAACTTTGCCAACACTTGCGGTTTGATCTCCTTAACTCAAATAAAATCACCAATCTTCGAATCAATGCCTCAATTTCCAAAATCTAAAGCCATAGCTCAAGAAAACCGATGCTAGTTATTTTCTACGCCATACAAATGATGCTCGAACACCTTTAAAATCATACTGGGCTGTAGAGAATCCTTCAAGCATCCCAAATATATGTATATAACGATTTATAGATTTATATTTGATTTGTTTTAATTTTCTAAACTATGAGATGTTTCACGTTTTCATTATCCAGTGCCAGCGCACACTCATTGACTGAAAAATGAAAAACTAGGGTTATGGTAAGTTTGTGGAATATTTATAGATAGTTTTTAACATTTTTATATTGATTATTATATTAATTATAATCAATCGTTGTATATATTCATGGTTTAAAAATCCCTAAATCACACACGATATCCAATTTTGATGAAAATGGACATATAACTACATCTTGACTTTACAGACCCAACAAAACTTGTTTCGTCCAATTCCGAGTTTGTTTGCTCATGCAGCGCATTTTTAAAGTTAAATTATTGACTATTTTCACATTAAAATTCCGCACGGTCGCATACTGACTCTAAAATGACAAAAAATAAAATTACCAATAATTTAATATTTCGGATCCAAAAAATTAGTTTCATCGAAAACGGAGTTCGTTTGCAAAATAGCTAATTTTAAAAGTCAAAATAAACCATATAAAATATAAATATATTTAAAAACAAATTAATTGAATATTAATAAATTTATATTATCGTATATATTCAAAATAGAATATCATACAACTCCAAAATATTCCAGTTTGAATTTATAACTGGATTTTTCCAAATCCAGTGTTAAATCGATACCCTATTTGTATTAAAAATCCTTTTATAATATAAATAAATCGTTATAAATTATAAACGAATTCCATTGTGACTATTTGAAAATTTGATTTGGACATAAATCAAAATCTACACGACGAGATCCCGATTTTTTTTCTTCCATTAGAAAAATATATTTCACCAGCTCCGAACGTTTCTTATTTCATAGAAGTCCGACTTAAAACGGGTTATGAATATTCGTTTAAAGTTCGAATCGTCAAATTACGAATTGTCGTGCCATTTCGAGCTCAATTATAATTATAATATAATTTATACGTTCTAAAGCCATTTATTAAATATAAATGTTATTATAATTTAATTCTAAAATGAATTAAATCTTATAAATAATCCAACTCACACAATATAGAGAACTCCACTATCTCCGACTATTTCGGAAATTAAATATATTATTCTATTATTTAAATTAATTAAATATTCAATATATTTAATTAAACATCCATTTAAATCACTGAATCACTGATTAACGCTTTTTAAGACCTAGAAAAGCGCGAATTATGTAATAATACTACAAGCGCACAGATCGTGTAATATACAGGTCGCATCACAGGGAGGTAAATTAAATTAAATTATTTATATAATTTCTTGGGCGAGCTAGACGAAATTTGGAGATTCGGTTGAAAAACAATAAAGCTATTATTGAGTTGAATCAGATCTGAATCTAGTCAAATCTATATTCAATCCAATATGACCTAGGAAAGCGATAAAAAGAACATAAATTAAAATTACAGAAATTAAAATAACAAACACGAAATAAAATTAGGATTACCGCTGAATCTAATCAGACGGTCAATCACTAATAAAAATAATTGCAAAATACAAATAGCGTTCTACCAAATCTAATTGTGTAGACAACACTAATTGCTAAGAAAATAAAAAATGCAGAAAGGAGAAAAAGAAGAAAACTTTATTAATTCCAAGATGAAGTTTACAATGAGATTACAAGGGTATTTATAGGATGATAGCCAACCCTAACCCTAACCCTAATACAATGAAAAATGAACCTTATGGAAATCACAAAAGAGTTTACAATGAGAATTACAAATGGGCCTTAGTGAAATCTAGTAAATTTGGGCCTTTCCTCTTTTCCTCTTACTTCCTTGACAATTCTTCATTGATTGGTGATATGCATAGCCTTTCTACCAGTTATTTTCTTGTCCAAAAAGCAACTAGATGTGAGATCTTCATCATCAAGTCTTCATATGTAAATATACAACAAGTTGATCTTTATTTTTATGTTATCTGACTGCATGTGGCTAAGTCGGCATATTTGTAAAAGTGAAAAAATAATACCCAAGTAATATTTGTTTATATACAAAATATAAGACATAAGAGCATAAAATAAACACATTTCTATGTTAATCAAATACCCTCACACTTATCTTTTACTCGTCCTCGAGTAAAACAAAAATTAAAAACTAACTAGATAGGACACACTTTCATAGGAAATACGATCGCATTAAGTGTATGCAACAAGCCGTTAAATCTCTAGGTGCCCTAGTAGGACAAGTGGTGTCTAGTGATGGTTTTCAGCGGATACTACCCACAAAATCCTTATGCAATGTGCAATGATTCTAATGCAACTACATGAATGCAATGGACATATGCAAATGAAAAAAAATTGAAAACACGACTTGTTTCAGGAAAGTGGTACAACAAATTAAGTTAACAATTTCTAATCAGTTGATTATATTTTGGATACCTCAACCTGTCACAAATTTTCAACATAATTCAAGTTTTCAAATGTTAAACTCCAGTTTGGCCAGTTGATTCGATCGATAACATAGTGTAGCCATGAAATAAATTCTTAGTTTTTTTGTCACAGTTTGTAAAGTGGTATTCTAATTTCCTTGTGTATGACTAGTTGAATCAATAAGGTCAAGAATTGTTTGGGCATCATCGCTTATTTTCTATTTCTATTAAAATTTATGATTAAGTAAATACACCTAACTTAAAGACCAAGGTATACCACTTATACACTGCCTTGCGGATTGACGGAGAGTTAGGACAGAGCTTGGCGGATTGTGCAGAATGACGCCGACTTTGTCAAAAACATGTCGGTAATCCTTAGGTGTCCAACTCATAAAATAAGAGTAAGATATTCTGAAGCTGCCTTTGTTAACAACATGTCAGATAGAGCTTGGCGGGTTTGCACACCAATGCTAGATATACAAGCAATGTTGGATACCCTTGGATTGCTATTTTTATTATTGAAAATATAAGAACAAGAGAGATTACGTGAATTCAGCTTAACACAACTTAGTTTTAAAGATTCAAGAAGCAAATATAAGTATTTTAAGTCCTCCACTCATTAAACAAAGACTGCAAATTGGAATAAACTTCATGGCCATCACCTAAGAATCTCCTTATGTACCAGTTACACTTATATCCCTCAAAATTCAACTTTTCATTATATTTCTTATTCGATCTTAGTTGAGAGAAAAAATACTATCAACTGACTAATAATTGTTAATTTATTTAATTGTATCAATCTAAAATGAGTCATGTTTAAAAAATATATGGTATGTTACTACAATCTAAAATGCATGATGGTCCAATCTAAATGCATGAAAGTGAAAAGGAAAAATTAAAGAAAATAAAAAGGATTTAATGCAGTCTCCTCCCCGCACCTTAGAACTAAACAGTGTCCACACTGTAAACACGTTTCCTAAATTTCAAAGATCATACCCAAAGGTGTAATGACCCGCATTGGCATAGGTATTATAATTAATTTATTTAATTATATAAATAGTGATATAGAGAATTAAATGGTTATGGAATTAAATAATGGTGAATACTTAATTAAAATAATTAATTAAATAATATATTTAATTCTGAAATAATCAGAATTGGCTGAAATGACGATATGGTGTAAACCGGATCATTTGTGATATTTAATTCAGCTTGGAATTGAATTTGAATAACGAATATATTATATAAATGACAGTTTGAAACGTAGAGTTATAATTGAGCTCGAAATAGAGCTGCAGTTCGTAAGTTGGCGGTTCGAACTTCAACTGAATGTACATGATTCGTTTTAAGCCGGATTTCTGTGAAACAAGAAACGTGTGGAGCTGGTGGAGTATATCTTTCTAGTGGAAGAGAAAAATCGGGATTTCGTCGTGTAGATTTTGATTTACGTCCAAATCAAATTTCAGAAAAAGTCGCTGTGGAATTCCTTTATAATTTGCAACGCTTTATTTAGATTATAAAAGGGTTTTCAATATACTTGAATATCGGTTGTGAATTTAGACAAGGTTCTTTTGAGATGTAGCGATAATTTAATTTTTAAAATTTTATAGTAATTTTTAATTAATTAAATAAGCAACTTTTTATTTGGAGTATTTCGCACCCTGTAATCAACATTTTGGGATTTCACAATATGAGTCCATCTACCGATATTTTTATATTTTTGGGATCACGGCACAATACTCGATTAGTTGATATTTTCATATCAGTCCGTGGACAAACAGAGATCATATGGATTTGGTTTTAGGCGAGACTTTATGATTAAGTGTTGGTATAATATATATATATATATATATAATTGATCCCTTTTTTTTTCTAATTCAAGGCTGCGTGGCCTAATTCTAACCTCCAAACTGTTTCGTGGTCCATAGAAATACAACAACTCCCATAATTTTCTATAAAAGGATTCACAAAACCTAATTTGCTCAGCCTAAACAATTGTGTGGTCAACGATTTTCCATGTCGCCGTTTAACAAACCAAAGCAGCAGTTCTTCAAATCCTTGCTCCTCAAAATCCCGTTATTCTTTGATACTTTCCGAAAATTAAACACAAGAAAAAAAGTTGTTCTTGGTTTCGAGAGCTTAAATATAATATGAAAATAGTAAAACTCGATCTTAGTTTTCTGGGACTAGACAGTTGCAACGAAGCCTCAGGGCTTCGGTTTTTCTGGCGACTGGTAAGGCAAGGGAGTCATTGTCACAGGTGGAAAGGGTGTTGAGCTTGAAGGATGATGGGGTTAGCACGGTCTTGGTTTTCGAAGTACTGTATCAGGAGTAAAAGGATTCGATGCGGTCTCATGAAGGAAATACTAGAGGACAGCGGGATTTAAAAGGTGGAGTTGTTTCTTTTGATTTTTGGTGAGCATGAAGGGACTTTTCACGTTGAAAAGGAGAGCTAAACGATGGGGGTTCAAGTATGGGTACAGCTTGTTTTGGGATGATAGGGGTGAGCCTCTGTGCTGCGTTGGGCGGGTTTACCAGGTAGGGCACGTGTGTTGAAAATGCACGGGATGGGTGAGGTAGAGCGAGAGTGATTTTTTGGCGTGGGGTTCAACTGAGAGCGTTTAAACGTGAGAAAGGAGAAGAAAAGGGTAGGATGGGAATAGTGGGGGATGTTTGGACATTGACGCGTGAAGTACTGGAGTAAGGATGGAGCAAGATTTATGTGAAGAAGAGGGACCGCATATTGGTACAGGGTGAAGAATTTATGGGCTTGTTTGGACGTAAGGCCCAAACCTATTTTATAATTTAATGGTAATTAATTTTAATTTATGAAAGGTATTAACTTATTAACATGATATTTTGCACATACGTTATCAATTTTACAAACCGTTTGTCACGTCGGGACCGTATGGACGATGGCTACACGCTGGAACTGTTGGAGTGGATTGGGGCTAGTTACAATTTATGGCGAAATAAATTGTCCGTCTGAATCAAGTGATGGTTATCGTTATTAATGATGATCGTCCAATGTGAGTAAAACTCACCAACTCTGAACAGTTTATAATTTCATGTTGTATTTTTAGAACTGTTAAATATTGGCTGATTGACTGTGTGTTGACTATTTAATTGAACTGCTAGTCAGTTAGTTGAATTTCTATATTGATTCTGTTTAACAGAATATATCATATGGAAGTGAAAGTGATGTTCATTTTATATTGTATAACATCTGTGATGCAGGGAAACGGGTTGGAGGAATCCAACTGGATTCCTCAACATTTATTTTACTGTTTTTCATATATTGTGATATATGATGTGATATATAATCTGTTGTCAAATTATATGTGTTTGGACGATACTGATCATCGTGATTTGATATGTTGAATACCATAACAGACCGAAATGTTGATAAGAGAATATTTTCAAACTGATATTTGAAATTAAAATATTTATAAATGGAATATTTATAAATAAGGGATATTTATAAATTGGAATATTTATAAATAGGAGATATTTAGAAAAAGGGAAAACGTTATAAAAAGGAAACTGTTATAAGGAGGAAATCATTTTTTAAAGTGGAGAACCGTTACTAAAAGTAAATCTTTAAAAATGAATAAACGTTGTTAAAAAGGAAATCTTTATAAAGCGAATAGAGTTAAATCGAATATAGTTATTCGAAAGGAGTTAAATCGAATATGGTATTCGAAAGGAGTTAAAACGAATATGGTATTCGAAAGTTATTAAATCGAAATAGTTATATGAAATGGGTTAGTCGAGTCGAGTTAGTTGAATAGAGTTAATCGAATATTAGTTATTCGAATAAGAGTTAACCAAATGGGCTATGTTAGTCAAGTTAACCAAATGGGTGAAGTTGGTCGAGTTAATCAAATTGAATTTAGTTAAAGGGGTTATTGAATATAGTTTATCCCAATGGAGTTAAAGGGGTTATTCGAATTAGTTATTCGAATAGAGTTAAACACATAAGAGTTATTCGAATTAGTTATCCAAATAGAGTTAAATAAATAAGGGTTATTCGAATTAGTTATTCGAATGGAGTTAAATACATAAGAGTTATCGAATTAGTTATTCGAAAGGAGTTATCGATTATAGTTTGATCGAAAGGAGTTAAGTAAAAAGAGTTAATCGATCAGGGTTAAATAAATAGAGTTAATCGAATTTAGTTTATTCGAAGAAAGGTTTTCGAATCTAGTTATTCATAAGAGAGATTATCAAATATAGTTATTCGAAGGGAGGAGTTATCGAATAGAGATTTATTCGAACGAGAGTTACGTAAGGAAGTGTTAAAGGTTAAAGAAGAACTTAACCTATTTCGAGATTTGAAATGTTGTTCAGTTAAGGTCTGAGACGTAACTATACCCCAACTTGATTGGCTTCGTTTTTAATTTAGAAATGGTTAAGGTTCGAGAGTGAAAGTGATAGTGATATGTAGATAAGCTATGGAAAAGTTTTCCAATGTTAATGACGTATATTTTCTAAACATAGAAAATAATGAAATGTGAATATATATATATATATATGATTGATGATTTGACTGATAGAATTTCCATCTGGAAATAATATCATGGACACGTATTTTCCTTTGATAGTTAAATCATAGACTATTGATGTTTTTGACCATTTTAACATTGTTAATATGGAGAGACCGGTTGGATTATTGTCTAAAGAACCACTATGTATTGGCATATGCATTGCGAATCATATATGCCAAAGATAATTGAAGACGGAGTAAAGTGCAAGGGCTATTGTATAAGTCTTAGATAACAGTGCCTAAGATGGATATACTGAATAGTACCTTCGGTTCATCCTGTTCTTGGGTGACTTGTATGGATGAATGTCTGACAGAGTATTTCCAGAAAGGTCACGTACATTGATTTCTTCAACCGTACCAAGATTGGAAGCGGAGAAGGAAATTTCTTTAGCTAACACGTAATGTATTATTATAGACGTCAATTAGTGATTTTCGATGGATTCGACAATGTGGCATTCGAAGTGAATTTGATGTGTTGATAAGGCGTAACCTCAATCCTCATCAACCGGTAAATGACAGAAATCGGGCAGGCAGCATGGCTAAGTCAGTCGCACCGAAGTAGGATGTATAATCACCTGATCTAGAGTTTCATTTACTTCTAAAAATCTATTGTTGATGCTGTCCCATTCGGGAAACGGTTGCTGATCCCAACCGTTGGTGATATACATTCTATACACTGAAGCGAAATGAGTGGTCGGTCATGTGTGGTCGGGTTGCAAGATGTTCTTGTTGAACCCAGTGTATTCCTTTCTAGAGGTACACTAGCGAAAGGTGGTTCCATACCTTGTCATAGTTGGAAATACATTACCCAATACGTGCTTGCGGTTTTGATTGTATACTATATATGTAGAACGTGAGATGAAAGCGTTTCTGCTAGATGATTATTATATTGTGGTTGATAGACATTATTATAATATCAAAAGGTTTTTGATATAAAGATAATTTGGATTCTCATAAGGGAAAAACCCGTTCCGTTATATGACGTGGTCTTATGAGAAATCATTTACCTGCTTAAATTGTTTTAAACTGTTTTGCTCATACCAGTCCCATGACTGACCCAAAGTTTATTTGTTTGTTTCCCTAAGCTCTTGGGTGCCCAAATTTGTACGGGCAGTCAAGTAGTCAGGTTTTACATATATACTAGAAGTGCTTGGAGCAGGAGGCTTCAGGATCATATGGCTATAGTTTATTTCCACTGTGTTGTAAGTGATGTACTTTGATGATGACATATATTCAAGTACAGATGTATATTTCAAGTTATGTTATATATATTATATGTTATTCGTTCCGCTGTGAGGTTCGTGTTACTCTGATGTTGTGTTATTCTTCTTCTTCTATTCTAAGTTTCTATCTTATCTTCCCTCACCCTCTAATTTCTTTCATTAATGACCGGTATTTTCGATCCTTGGATGTCCGATATGTGTTGTATATCGGATAACCAAGGTCGCCTAATTTCCGGGCCATTACAAAAGGTGTATGAGATGCAAAATTATTTGTAGAATAAAATGTAATCTAACTATATGTAAGAATGAATCATATGTACAACGATATATGTATTTGCAATGCAAAGAGTTCCACCAACTTTCCCCCCACACTTGGTTCTAGCCCAATGAATCCCATTCCCACTATGTCTTGGTATGTTTTATAATAAGCAAAGGTTCCTGAAAACCATCTTATCTTTATACCTAGATTTATAGTCCAGTAGATAAATATCTAGGGTCATCCTAGCATGAAGTTTTTCAATCAAGCTAACATTCCAAAAATAATTCATGTTCTCAAAAAAATTATCAGTGTAATTGTCCAAAAATTTGTGATCGTATATAAACTCAGTTGCAATAGTGAATTTAAAATTCTGAGTGTTGTTCAAGACTATGTGATCACATTACGAAATTTTATTAATTGACAACGTATTTTTGACACTGACAAATTCTAGTTCGTTTGAAACCTCAAAATCGAAATTTTTGAACTTGGATTGGTGGGTTGATTCTATTTCATCCTCATTTGGCAACTCATCCTCAAACATTCTAGAGAAATTCATGTCCATTAAAATCCTTCTCCAAATTTGAATTGAAAGATTCAACATTTTTATTCTGTTCAATTTCTAGAATTTCAAGTTTCTCGCAGCTTGAAAGAGGAAGTTCAAAATCTGAGCTTAAATCTTTTCCCTGGAAAGAATCGAAGTCCAAATCATTTGTTGAATTTTGAACAACTTCATTTAGATCGTTATTCTCAATTTCCAAAGTTGTTATATGAAAATTTTCACAATCGGTAAAGAATGGATTATTTTCTGATTCATCACTTGTTTAAATTTATTTTGTTGCTGTCGTTGTTCTTTCAAAGATGCCATTAAACAAACAAGTTCATCCATCTTTTTATTTAGCTTTTCTACCCTCTCTCTTAGAATGTTAAGATTACATTCTTCGGAATCATTGATTTGAGAGCTCTCGTTTTGGATTCCTTGATTCTCAAAATTATAGTCCACATCAATTTCATGATCAACATTATTTCCAATGTGGTGGTTGTTTGTATTTTCAGAAAAATGACAATGATATTGGAAATCATTTTGATTATACTAATTATGTTCATAACCAAAATTGTTAAAATTCGAGAGAAAATTGCAATTTTGGTTATTTTCAAGATATTGATATGGGCTATAATTTTAAAAAGTTTGTTTTACAACCCTATATTGATGTGGGTCAAAGCCTATTGAGATTCAAAGCTATTTTGATGTGGATGTGGCCCATAATCGAAATTATTGAAATTTAAATTGAAATTGCCATTTCGATTATATAAATGATTTTGAAAATGTTGGTTATTGGGCTCACGAAATTTTGGAAAATCTTGCCTCATGAGTTGTATTTCATACTCATACTCTTCAACTGCTTCAGTTATTATCCCACAATTCTCTCAAGGATTTTTTTGAATTAGACATTTTAACGAAGCCAAGATAAGACATAAATTATTCTCACTTCAAAATATTATAAAATACTGAGTTGTGCTCTATTAATTAACTAACTCAATTGAAAGGGAGAAGAGGATCTTGTGGCCGTTCACGTATAGTATAAATACTAAGGGATGCGACCAATGTTTTATGGGTATGCAACCTCTTTTGCTAATAGTTCAATAAATTGAACTACTATATATCCGCGATCCAATTATACGAGACAGTCAACTTCACAAAGCACCAATTTTCAATTATATTATTTTGTATGAGCTCATATTTTTCCTAGGACCAATGTCTAATGAATTTTAAAGTTGAAAACCAATGAGAGTGATGGTTGTAATTACAGAAACTCGTTCCTCACGACATATATTTAGAAATTTCAATCACAGAACAGTCACAAAATAATAGCAAAATTGAAAAGAAAAAAATTGTTTAAGCAAGCCGCTACCCCTACAAAAGATTTTTACAAGCAATTTCAATATTTTTCAAATAACTGTAGCACCTGTAGAGTTTAGAAAATATTACAGCGGGCTATGGCAGTCCTTTCAGTGCAGTTGAGTAGCACTAACAAATCAAATCAACTGTTTTCTTTGTTCGACTCTAGATCTTTGTTCACTTTGCTTGAACGATTTTCTTCACTTTTATTCCTTTGACTTAATTTTTTTTTTGAAAAAGAAGAATAGAAAGAAACAAACAACAAACAAAAATTAAGGAAACTGAAATAAATTAAAAAAAAAGGGGATTGTTAAAGGGACTCTACATTTGGTTAAGGGGAGGATAATTTTAAGGGGACTCCAGCTTAAATTTTTTTATTTTTTTATTTTTGTTAAGGGAGGTCTGGTTTATTTAAAAAAGAAAAGGAAAGAGACATAACTACCCATGGCTTGTCACTTATGTTAAACTCTAACTTACTAAATTGAATGCAAATGACAAACTTGGGAATTAGTAAACATCTCAATTACGCAAATTAGATAAAACATATTAGATTAAAATTTTCGTTTCTGCATTTATTTTAAATTAACCATACCAATTCTAATATGAAATTACAATTAGTTACCTAATCCGATGCCTTCTGATCACCCATGAAACTTTCTTGTATCTCCATTACATTAAATATATCTATTTTTTGTTTTTATGTGCATCATCAAATTGTTAACACTAGTGTGCAACCCGTGCATTGCACGCGATAATACTATCAAAACTAGTATTTATTTTTTTAATGCTAAAATGAGGATTTTGTTATGCAATATATGGTAAATTTTAACATGAAATATATAAGTTATTAATTAAAATTATTATTATTTATTTTCAATAGTTTACATAAACAACTTGCATGTGTGTATTTGAGATTTTTTTTAATCGTTTTTGTTGATATAAATATACATGTTGAAATTGATATGTGTTAATAATTTATTCGATGAATCAATAAATATTGTTTAACAGAATTTGTTTTAGTAGGTTAAATGTAAAATTACGAAGTTAGTTTAACTATATAGCATAGCAGAAAGAATTAAAAAGAAATTTGCAATTTTTTTTTTTATAAATTTGTTGTGGGGTTACTAATGTCCAAAAAGAATATTATAATATAATATATATTAAATTCTTGATATAAATGAGCCATAATTAATTTACAAATTAAAATTTTCATTATTGTTGATATACATAGTTCATGTTATGTGATTTATACATATTTATAGTTGCATGAAAAAATACCTTTTTTAAATATAAATATACATACTAAAATTGGCGTATATTTTTAAGAGCTATTAGAAAAATGGATTAAAAGATCTATAAGATATTTAAATAATTAGAATTTAAGATTTCATTAGTAGTTTAAACAGATGGATTGAAATATAAAATATCATAAAAGAATTGAGGAGGTTCAACAAATAATTGTAAAAATGTTAAAATGTATGTATTTGGAGCGGGAATTATTTTCTTTAATTTATGACAAATTTATTGTGATAAGTGTATAATATTTTTTTACTATTGTTTACATATGTTATTTAAATTGCGTTGGTTATTTAATTTTGTATTTAGTAGAAAACCTAATTTTGTCATTTTTGTTGATATGAATATGGTGTACATTTTAAGATGTCACACTCAATGTTAATTAGATGAATTAAAAATAATTTATTAATTGAATTCATTTGTTAATTTCAAAATCACATAATTAATTAGAACATATCAATTTAAATGATATTGTATAGTGTTTTGTAGATAACTAATTAAATTTTAAAATGTTATTACAATACAATACACGGTAAATATATTAAAGTAAATGAGTTCAACTTTCAACTTGTGATAGTTATTTATGTTTATAATTTATGTTATATGATTGACGTGTTTATATATTTGATTTATTTTTCATTTTTGTTAATATGAATATGGTTAATCTTGATGTGATTTATAAGACGAATCAATGAATAATGGTTTGCTAAAATTATTTAAATATTTTTGATATTTTGTAATTAACTGTAAAATATGGTACTAAATGTAAACTATTAGAAAAGAATTGAGAGAGACTTAAATGATTACAGAAAGTTTTATATGTAGGTATTTGAAGCTAAAAAGCATAATTTTGTCATTTTAGCATTTAAAAGAAATATTAGTTAATTATGTTTGTTTAAATTGCTTAAATAAAAGATTATGTAACTAATTTAAATATATGAAATTAAATGTAAAATGTTGGGAGCTAACTATGAATAAATAATTATGTAAACTTTGGAATGTCCATATCAAAATGTAAAATGACAGAAAAAGTAAAATATTGTAAGAGAAATAGTAAATAAGTGTAAAGTGATAAGCTAATTTAAAACTAAAATATCTGGATAGAATCAAGGAGAATAGAGAAAACTGCTAGAATTAAGGAGAGAGCTTTAAAGTTTCCGCTTTACTATTATTTAATAGATTAATTAAGGTTTAAGTTTCATGGTTTATTTTATTGAGGATTATAGGGGGTTAATATCGGAATTTTAATTTATATGTTTAAGCGGAGGTTGATTTATTTTGTCCTCCCCATAACAATTATACAATAAATAAAAATTTGTTCTCCCCTTAACCAAATGTGGAGTCTCTTTAAAAATAAAAAAAAAATAAAAACTAAACTAACACTGCTCGGAAAAGAAAACAAAGGAACTACCAACTCAAACTAAAACAAGAACAACAAATGAAAAATTGGTTCACCTTATTACGTGCTCAACCCTAAACACCAACCAAGTCAAAGTAACACGATTCCCCATTGTTATTTTTCAAAAAGCAAAAGAGAACGCCAATAAAAAAATTGGACTCCGTAAAATAAAATAACAAATCGCGTCCTCTTTTCCTTGTTATTTCTGAAATCGAACTCCACAAAATCGCGATTTAGGGTTTTGAGTTGAGCACCTGGCCACGGTTAACTCGTTCCTCACGTAGTTAAGTAAGCCCCAAATTCCTTTCGAATTAGCAACTCAGACACCTTCCTCTTCTAAAAACAAGAAGAACCGTCGCACTCAAATTTTCTTTTCCCAAAACAAGGGAAAAAATCAAATAGAACAAAATTGCACCGAATAAAAATCGAATTGGAATTCGGTAGTTAAATAGTAATCCCAAAATTGCGTCTTTTTTAATCTTCGTCTGAAATCGATAAGAATCAATCAGATTTCGATTGCAATCTGGCTTTCTAATTGGGTTTTTGGGTGTTTTATTTAGGAATAGAGTTTCGCAGCTCTGGTTTGGATATCGATTGGGGTTCTCGGATTTGTGAAGGATAATATTGGAAAGGTTGTTTGCTGATCGAAGAGGATTGGTTTTGATAGGTTTATGGGTTGTTATTGAGTATTCGGATCTTTCAATTTTTGGGGTTCGAAACGATTTTTGGGTGTTTTAATCGGGTTTGGGGATCTCTTAATTGGATACTGTGGACTGTATGGAAGGGTGATGGTGGATCGTATAACTGTGTATTAAGGATGGAGGGGCTATGAAGATGATGGTTTTGGGTATTCGTTTGGCTGATCGAATGATTGGGAAGGGTATTGTAATGCGTGGACTGTTTTTGTTGGTGGAGGTTATGTGTTGATGTTTTAGGGCAGGGGATGTTGATGAGGCTGTTGTGTATGTTAAGGAGGATAGGCGGCTTGAACTGTGGTGGGAAGGAGGAATTGGGATTTCATGGTTGGTTTGTGGCAGAGGGTTGTTGCAATGGGGTTTGAGTACAGGAGGATAATGGTTGGTTGGTGGACTGAAATAGGTGGAAGCTGATGAAGGGATTCAAAATTGAAATGTGGATTTGGTGAGTTGGAATCGGCGGTGGAGGATGATTGGGGATGGGCAGATGTTGAATAGTGTATAGTGATAGTTTATGTGCTACAAATTGTAGCAGATGGTGACGAAGGCAGTGGGAGGGTATGGATGTATTTGTAGATGATGGACAGAGAAGAAAAAGTTGCAAAATAAAAAGAATCCGTGTTTTTCTTTTTTTTTAACTTGTAGAGGAAATTATGTAAATGTCGAGAAGAAAAAAAAGGAAAGAAATCAAATTTCAAGGCCGAGAATTAATTACAGGACGGAAAAAAAATAAGATTTCAAAAGAGAGTTTGCTTTTTTTTTTTGCAGAAAGAAAAGGAAAGCAATGTAGGAGGGAAAAAAATTCATTGAAATGAAGATTGAGAAATTGAAAACAGGAAAGAAGTTAAATAGGAAATAAATCAAAAAAAAGCCAAGTGTTTCTTTCTTCTTCTTGTGCTTAGAAGATTATAGTATCAATAATTAAATACCAAATCAACCAATCAAGACTTTTTTTCTGTATATACAATAAAACAAAAGGAAAAAATAAAATAAAAATAACACGAAACGGAAATTAAATAAATAATAAAATTTAATTATTTCCTCCTCGGCAAAGACGCCAAAAACTTGATCGACGCTTTCTAAGAACTAGAAAAGCGCGAATTATGTAATAATACTACAAGCGCACAAATCGTGTAATATGCAGGTCGAATCACAGGGAGGTAAATTAAATTAAATTATTTATGTAATTTCTTGGGTGAGCTAGACGAAATTTGGAGATTCGGTTGAAAAACAATAAAGCTATTATTGAATTTAATTAGATTTGAATCTAATCAAATCTATATTCAATCCAATATATGACTTAGGAAAGTAATAAAAAGGACCGAAATTAAAATTGCAAAAATTAAAATAACAAACATGAAATAAAATTAGGACTACCGCTGAATCTAATCAGACGATCAATCACTAATAAAAACAACTACAAAATACAAATAGTGTTCTACCAAATATAATTGTGTAGACAACACTAATTGCTAAGAAAATAAAAAAATGCAGAAAAGAGAAAACGAAGAAAACTTTATTAATTCCAAGATAAAGTTTAAAATGAGATTGCAAGGGTATTTATAGGATAGATAGTCAACCCTAACCCTAATACAACGACAAATGGGCCTTAGGGAAATCACAAAAGAGTTTACATTGAGAATTACAAATGGGCCTTAGTGAAATCTAGTAAATTTGGGCCTTTCCTCTTTTCCTCTTTCTTCCTTGACAATTCTTCATTGATTTGTGATATGCGTAGCCTTTCTACCAGTTGTTTTCTTGTCCAAAAAGCAACTAGATGTGAGATCTTCATCAGCAAGTCTTCATATGTAAATATACAGCAAGTTGATCTTTATATTTATATTTTCTGACTGCATCTGGCTAAGTCGGCATATCAGTAAAAGTGGAAAAATAATACCCAAGTAATATTTATTTATATACAAAAGATAAGATATAAGAGCATAAAATAAACACATTTCTATGTTAATCAATCACTATTTAAATAATTAAATAAATTAATTATTATACTATAAAAATACGGTATGTTACAATTTTAACTCATGTTATGCTGAAAGCAAGAAATAAACATGAATAAACAAACAAGAAAGAGACATGGATATCTCCGCACTTGAGAAAGCTTACAAGGACACATAAATTTGATGGTCTCGACTCTAAGATTATTGCACATATGATCTAAGCACCTACACATTATTTAAATATATAATTATCATTATTTCTCAATTGTGATTTTGAGTCGAACAATACCTAAATCCAAAATTATTTAACTACGGGATTTCAGCTGTTTCGTTCTAGTTCAGGTCAGAACCGGAACGAAATTTGGCTGGCAACCCTGTTCCGTCCATGGCTGAAGATATTGAATTTTTTTTGGAAGATAATGTAAAAAGAAAATTAATGAGCTGAGAAGAGGATTGCCTAATCAATAAAAACGTTGGAATATTATTTGTTCGAACCAAATGCATCAGACACATGTCAATTAAGTTAAGTCCCTTATCCTAGATGATGATCTGGGGTGCCAATTCTGTATAAGTACACAATGTGTATTTGTACCTTAACATGATATGGTTTTTTAATTAAATGTTAGTTTTCGACCATACATGCACGCACTTGTTATAACACAATACAAGCAAAACAAAAACATAACTGTGGACATAATTCTTAACTGAATCCACGTTCAATTTATTGCGTACACAGAGACCATGTAACAGACCAATCATAGCCTAGATGCTAGTAATACAATTAAAAATAAACAAATTGTAATGACCCAAAAATCTAGTAGAATTTGAGCTGACCAAAAACACAAGTCCAACCCCAAATAACACAGAAATTCGAACCATTAATAGAAAGAAGTTAGAGGGTGAGGATAGATAAGATAGAAACTTAGAATAGAAGAAGAACAGAAATAACAACACAGAATCTCACATCGCAGCGGAACAAAATATAATGTATTATAACTTTTGAAATACAAAATCTCAACTGTATAACATACACTTACCCGAGTACAACACTTACAACACAACGGAACAACACTATAACTAGATAACGCTGAAGCCTCCTGCTCCAAGCTCCTTTAGATATATCTGAAAAATCCTGAACTACTTGACTGCCCGTACAAATTTAGGCACCCAAGAGTTTAGGTAGAACAAAACAAAATAAACTCCGGGTCAGTCATAGGACTGGTATGAGTAAACAGTTTAAAACAGTTTCAGAAAACTAAATGATATCTCATAAGACCACGCCGTATAACACGGAACGGGTTTTTCCCTTATGAGAATCCAAACACTTGACTTATCTTTATATCAAAACTCTTTTGATATTATAATAATGTCTAAATCAAGTAAATAACAATCTAGTGGAACGTTTGCATCTCACGTTCCACATATATATACAATCAAAATCGCAAGCACGTATTGGGTAATGGATTTCCAACTATGACAAGGTATGGAACCACCTTCCGCAGGTATATCTCTAGAGGAGAATACACCGAGTTCAACAAGAACATCTTGCAACTCAGCCACACATGACCGACCACTCATTTGGCTTGAGTGTATCGAATGTATATCACCAACGGTTGGGATCAGCAACCGTTTCCCAAATGGGACATCATCAACAATAGATTTTTAGAAGTAAATGAAACTCTAGATCAGGTGATTATACACCCTAATAGGTGCGACCTACATAGCCATGCTGCCTGCCTGATTTCTGTCATTTACCGGTTGATGAGGCTAGAAGCTACGCTTTATCATCACACCAGATTCACTTCGAATGCCACATCGTCAAATCCATCAAATCACCGATTGACGTCCTCAACAGTACATTACGTGTTAGCTAAAAGAAGTTTCCTTCTCCGCTTCTGTAGTGACCCGAAAATCCGGTCCAATTTGAGCTGACTAAATAACACAAGTCCAACCCCAAATTGCACTGGAAATTCAAGAAACTAATAGAAAGAAGATAGAGGGTGAGGATAGATAAGATAGAACTAGTAGAATAGAAGAAGAAGAAGAAGAAGAAGAAGAAGAAGAACATCATCATCAGAGTAACACGAATCTCACAGCGGAACGAATAAAATATAACATAACTTTTGAAATACAAACAGTATATGTATACAATAGCACTGCAGAGTACAACACTTACAACACAGCGGAAATAACTATAGCTATATGATCCTGAAGCCTCCTGCTCCAAGCTCTTCCAATATATCTGTAAATCCCGACTACTTGACTGCCGTACAAATTTAGGCACCCAAGAGTTTAGGGAAACAAAACAAATAAACTCCGGGTCAGTCATGGACTAGTGTGAGTAAACTCAAATCATTTAAACAGGTATATGATATCTCATAAGACCACGCCGTGAATACGGAACGGGTTTTTCCCTTATGAGAATCCAAACATCTTTGAAAAGCAATATCATTCTGATATTATGATAATGTCTAAATACAAATAGATATCAGTCTAGTAGAAACGCTTGCATCTCACGTTCTACATATATAGTATACAATCAAAACCGCAAGCACGTATTGGGTAATGGGTTTCTAACTATGACAAGGTATGGAACCACCTTCCGATCAGTGTACTCTAGGAACGATACACTGGAGTTCAACAAGAACATCTTGCAACTCAGCCACACATGACCGACCACTCATTCCGCTTGAGTGTATCGAATGTACATCACCAACGGTTGGGATCAGCAACCGTTTCCCGTATATATATGGGACAGCATTGATAGATTAAAAGAAGCAAATGAATATTCTCTAGATAGGTGATTATACACCCTACTTCGGTGCGACCGACTTAGCCATGCTGCCTGCCCGATTTCTGTCATTTATCGGATGTTGAGGCTAGAAGCTACGCTTACTTTCCATTCATTCATAACACGATCACTTTGAATGCCACATTATCAGATCCGTTAATCATTAGTTGGATCTGCACAAATAGATTCTGGATATTATGCGAAGGGAATAAATCCGTTGGCCACCATATATATTTGTACAGTCCAACTCTTTCGATCATTGGAACTATTCTGTCAGACATTCGTCCATTTACGTTCGTTCTGGGATTGAACGAAACCGAAGGCACTATTCTGTAAATAGGACAGCCCTTGCACTTTACTCCGTCTTCAATTTATCTTCATCGTATTTGATCACAACGCTTATGTCGATACGGAGTGGTTCTTCGGATAATAATCCAACCGGTCTCTCCATATTAACAACGTAAAATGGTCAAAATTTCGATAGTCTGTGATTTAACTATCAAATGAAAACATGTCGGTGTACAAACAACGATCTTAATTCCAAATGGAATTATCGATCCAATCATCAATCATATATATATATATATATATATATATATTCATATTTCCTTATTTTCTAAAACTAGAAAATATACATTTTCAACATTGGAAAACATTTCCAATCCTCATTTACGCATCACTATCATTCCACAACTATTAGTCCCTAACTGTAAACTAGTAAGAGAACAATTCTCTAAGTATAAACCCCGAAGGCCGAAACCAACATCAGATCAACACTCAGAAAAATATTCAACTTACCAATCTCTAGTCAGTTTCTAATATTGTTTAACTTCACTTCTTAATTTCTATATTCGATTAACCCCTTTTGATAAACTACGTTTGATCAACTCCTTTTGATAAACTACGTTTTCCGTTACAACTATTTCCCTTTTTTAACGTTTACTTACTATTACAAATATTTCCTATTTACAACTTCTATTTACCGTTACAAATATTTCCTATTTACAACTTCTATTTACCGTTACAAATATTTCCTATTTATAACTTCTATTTATCGTTACAAATATTTCCTATTTATAACTTCTATTTATCGTTACAAATATTTCCTATTTATAACTTCTATTTATCGTTACAAATATTTCCTATTTATAACTTCTATTTATTATCTAAATAAATATTTCCTTTATTCTATTTATTTTCTAAATAAATATTCCTTTTCTATTTCTATTTATTTTCTAAATAAATATCCCTTTTATAAAACTCTATTTGTTTTATAAATACTATCCTTTTATAAAACCGTGTTCGTTTTATAAATAATTTCCTTTTATAAAATCCTATGATTTTATAAAATTCCTTTATTTCAATATACATTGAAATATTCCTTTTTTTTTACAACTCAGGGTTTCCTTATGATATTTGAAATATCAAACAACGATGATCAATATCGTTCTAACATCCATAATCAATAACAGATTTATAAATCATAACATATATCACAATATATGAAAAACAGTAAAATAATTGTTGAGGAATCCAGTCGGATTCCTCCAACCTGTCTCCCAGCATCACAGATGTTAAACAATATAGATAACATCACTTTCAGTTCTATATGATATATTCTGTTAAACAGAATCAATATAGAAATTTAACTAACTGACTAGCAGTTTAATCAAACAGTCAACATACAGTCAATCAGCCAATATCTAACAGTTCTAAAAATACAATATGAAATTATAAACTGTTCAAAGTTAGTGAGATTTACTCACATTGGCGTTTTTCGTTAAATAACGATTAACGGTTCTTGATTTATTCCATTCATTTTATTCTGTCGTAAATCCAGATAAGCTCCGAATCATTTCCGTTCCAATTCCTTGTTGTAGCATCTGTTCCTATGATCCTGTTGGATCTGATTTTGCGAAATTCACATTTAGAAACCCGGCCCAACCATTCTTCGAAAAGCCCCGACCCATTCTAAGAAAAATCCTCTCCTTCCCCGTTAGCCACACAAAAGTCGTGCTCCAGTATTTGTTTCCATTTCTGATCCTTTCTTGCCAGCCAAACATAAGTGTATTGACTCGTTTTCTTCAAATATCCAATCCAACAATCTACAGTCCTTCTCATTTCAAAACTTTGAACTTACGCACCCACATTCTTTTCTTCTGCCAAACAGATATTCGAACCACATCCCTTTACAACAACTGCATCTCGCAAGGATCCCTCACGTTCTCTGTAAGATCCCAAGACACTCATTGTAAGAAAACCATTACTGCTCCTTCACTGTAAGCAAATCACTACTGCCAAGACAAGCATTACTTCCCAATACTTCACATACTTGATTACTTGTTGTTCATAGTAGTGAAAAAACTGCACTCGTTCTGTCATCAACAAATGTTTTGAAATCTCCTACAACATACATCGCACCACATCCATCCACTTCGTACACTACACAAACAACGGATCTCGCCCACAATACATCCGCTCCATGTTTGAACCGCTCCCTCATCTCTCCCTTCACACAACAGACCTTCATCACTGTTCTCCTCCTCCTTTGTTCCTCAACAGCTTCAATCCGAAGTACACAGCATTCGCGTGTTTACAGACCCAACCATGCCCTCCACTTCAATACCCATCTCGCAACAGCTCTTCCACATACTAGTACTCTTCTTCCTACTACCCCTCCTCTCAGCTAAACATACCGCCCCCTTACGCACTCAAAAACCCATACGACTCCAACTTCCAGTCGAAAGTCTCAAGAGTCCGACCGAAAAGCCTAGCGACTGTTAGAATCGAGCTTAGCAAGAACGAACTTCATCGCATCCAAATGATGCCCTAACTCGCGACTACCTAATGCACAACATCCCAAATAGACATCGCGAGTCATGAACTCGACGTACAAGGTAGAGATAGGCTCGACGAGTTCGAAGATCTAATTGTCACAAATTTTGGAATTTTGTTTTGACTTCTTTTGATTTTTATTTGATTTCTGGGTTTCACGATTTTCATTGGAGAGTTTTTGTTTTTAGAAGTGGCGGCCATCTTTTGAGCTAGAGATGGAATTAGGTTTACACAGTGGGGAGGGGTATTTATAAGGATTTAATTTTAGATATTTGGTTTCAGTTTTGAAGGCTAGTAGAGGAGGAACGTGGATGTGTTTTGTAGTGCATGTGTATGGCTATCAACCGAACAACCCTCGAAACAAAACCCATATGTTACGACACCCAAGTTACCTAAATTTCATTCACGTACGGACAGAAATCACGATACTGTTGTATCGAGCTCGGTTCCATGATCTCAAAAATATAATAATGCCGGTAGGTGAACTCATATTTTGAAACCCCAAAAATATCGATACAGGGTGCCAAATACTCCAAATAAAAAGTCGCATATTTAATTAATTAATTAAAAATTACCATAAAATTCTAAAAATTATTTTATCACTACTTCCCAAAAGAACCTTGTCTAAATTCAAACCCGATCTCTAATTATATCGAATAAACCGTTACGGTCGATAAACGAATCTGTAGCGACTATTTTAAAATTTGATTTGGACATATCTCAAAATCTACACGACGAAATCCTGATTTTTCTGTTCCACTAGAAAGATATACTCCACCAGCTCCACACGTTTCTTGTTTCATAGAAATCCGATTTAAAACGAACTCTGTACATTCAGTTGAAGTTCGAATCGCCAAATAACGAACTGCAGCGCCATTTCAAGCTCTATTTTAATTATAATATAATTATACGTTCTAACGTCGACGATTTAATAATATATCCATTATTTAAATAAGTTAATTATTCCACTGTAAAAATACGGGTCATTACATTCTTCCCCACTTAAAATAATTTCGTCCTCGAAATTGCTAAGGTAGAGGACGACCCTATCTGCTGGGTAAATATTTATCGGTTTACCCCTTAACTTCAGTTTCAACTGAACCAATTAATATTGACTAAAATATTAATTCATTCCGACTTACTAAATTTTCGAAAATTCTGAAAATTTTCTAACGCTTAAATTTTTCGGAAAATTTCGCCATAACCTCCTTTGTACAGCCCTATCGGTAAAACCACAACTCGCCTCTCTGGGCCTTCTCCAACCCAAAAGAAAATCAAAACGCCAAGCGGCTTGCCAAATCGGCTCATAAATTCCAACTCATATGAAATATAAACTTGTACCTTTTTGCTGACCATATCATTATACCATTCCCATTGGTTATCAACTTTGCATATACCATGTCATTCCAATCAAACTCCAAGCGTGGGCTTGTAACCAAGTGGGGACGTTAAGGTGATAGAATGTTGGGTCATGTTATCGGATTTGGGTACACAGTGCAACTTTGTGGTCTGCCTGATCCAAGTTGGTGAGTGGCTGCTGTGGCTAGGCTGAAAAGCCTGGCTTCGGTGGCCATAGTAGAGGGGGCAGTGCGTGAGGCTGGTTTCACAGAGCAACGAAAACTCCTTGCTCTCAACGGTGGATGGACAACGGACTGCTGTGCTCTGTACCCACCTTTAATCCGTTAGCACCTCTCCAAACAAACCATCATCTTTAGAAATTTGGTTATATCCAAGTCAAATTCCACTTCAAGTTCCATTCTTGATTCTTAATTCTTATATCGTAAATCAACTTACTCGATATCCTTCCAATATAATTCCATATTATATTTAACCTTTCCTAAGTTTGATTCATATTTATTTATTCACTTTTACTATTTTAATCCATTTAACTTCATAAGTTAAATTCAAATTCCAGAATTTAAATTCCTGGGCTCATTTCAAATCAATTTGAAATCATAATACCAATTCAAAACCTTAGAATTTCTAAACAAGTCTCAAACAATTCAAAAACAAAATCTTTGGTAGTAATCCATCACTTAGCAACTCGAAAATGAACACTGATGATGTGGCCACACTCATCAGGGTTATTTCCCAGTTTATCGAAGTGAGTTTAATACTATAACACTTTCAATTTGAAAACATTTTCAAAATCTCCCAGGAACTTAATTTTTTTTTTTTTAATTCCTAATCCTGATTTAATTTCATATTTAATTCATCTTATTTCATATACTTTACTTATATGAATTCTGATTAGTTTTTTTATAACTATTTCGCCTTTTTATAGTTTCATTCGATTATACTAACAACCAATACAACCAATTATACTATGTTAATTTCAAAGCATATCATGTTGGTTCATCGTATTCAAATGTTTAGAAACCCTTATCGATATTGTGGTGCCCCACTATCGACCAGAATTCATAAGCCACTCAACCAATAAAGCTCCACAATATAAAAAAATTTTTTATATCAAATAACAAATACGTTCACTCGTATATATACACTCAAACTCAATCTAGGATATTACTAATCCCATCTCTACTGAGTAACGCCACAGAGCCAAGGTAATACTTAACTTAAGCTCTGATACCAACTGTAGTGACCCGAAAATCCGGTCCAATTTGAGCTGACTAAATAACACAAGTCCAACCCCAAATTGCACTGGAAATTCAAGAAACTAATAGAAAGAAGATAGAGGGTGAGGATAGATAAGATAGAACTAGTAGAATAGAAGAAGAAGAAGAAGAACATCATCATCAGAGTAACACGAATCTCACAGCGGAACGAATAAAATATAACATAACTTTTGAAATACAAACAGTATATGTATACAATAGCACTGCAGAGTACAACACTTACAACACAGCGGAAATAACTATAGCTATATGATCCTGAAGCCTCCTGCTCCAAGCTCTTCCAATATATCTGTAAATCCCGACTACTTGACTGCCGTACAAATTTAGGCACCCAAGAGTTTAGGGAAACAAAACAAATAAACTCCAGGTCAGTCATGGACTGGTGTGAGTAAACTCAAATCATTTAAACAGGTATATGATATCTCATAAGACCACGCCGTGAATACGGAACGGGTTTTTCCCTTATGAGAATCCAAACATCTTTGAAAAGCAATATCATTCTGATATTATGATAATGTCTAAATACAAATAGATATCAGTCTAGTAGAAACGCTTGCATCTCACGTTCTACATATATAGTATACAATCAAAACCGCAAGCACGTATTGGGTAATGGGTTTCTAACTATGACAAGGTATGGAACCACCTTCCGATCAGTGTACTCTAGGAACGATACACTGGAGTTCAACAAGAACATCTTGCAACTCAGCCACACATGACCGACCACTCATTCCGCTTGAGTGTATCGAATGTACATCACCAACGGTTGGGATCAGCAACCGTTTCCCGTATATATATGGGACAGCATTGATAGATTAAAAGAAGCAAATGAATATTCTCTAGATAGGTGATTATACACCCTACTTCGGTGCGACCGACTTAGCCATGCTGCCTGCCCGATTTCTGTCATTTATCGGATGTTGAGGCTAGAAGCTACGCTTACTTTCCATTCATTCATAACACGATCACTTTGAATGCCACATTATCAGATCCGTTAATCATTAGTTGGATCTGCACAAATAGATTCTGGATATTATGCGAAGGGAATAAATCCGTTGGCCACCATATATATTTGTACAGTCCAACTCTTTCGATCATTGGAACTATTCCGTCAGACATTCGTCCATTTACGTTCGTTCTGGGATTGAACGAAACCGAAGGCACTATTCTGTAAACAGGACAGCCCTTGCACTTTACTCCGTCTTCAATTTATCTTCATCGTATTTGATCACAACGCTTATGTCGATACGGAGTGGTTCTTCGGATAATAATCCAACCGGTCTCTCCATATTAACAACGTAAAATGGTCAAAACTTCGATAGTCTGTGATTTAACTATCAAATGAAAACATGTCGGTGTACAAACAACGATCTTAATTCCAAATGGAATTATCGATCCAATCATCAATCATATATATATATATATATATATATATATTCATATTTCCTTATTTTCTAAAACTAGAAAATATACATTTTCAACATTGGAAAACATTTCCAATCCTCATTTACGCATCACTATCATTCCACAACTATTAGTCCCTAACTGTAAACTAGTAAGAGAACAATTCTCCAAGTATAAACCCCGAAGGCCGAAACCAACATCAGATCAACACTCAGAAAAATATTCAACTTACCAATCTCTAGTCAGTTTCTAATATTGTTTAACTTCACTTCTTAATTTCTATATTCGATTAACCCCTTTTGATAAACTACGTTTGATCAACTCCTTTTGATAAACTACGTTTTCCGTTACAACTATTTCCCTTTTTTAACGTTTACTTACTGTTACAAATATTTCCTATTTACAACTTCTATTTACCGTTACAAATATTTCCTATTTACAACTTCTATTTACCGTTACAAATATTTCCTATTTACAACTTCTATTTACCGTTACAAATATTTCCTATTTACAACTTCTATTTACCGTTACAAATATTTCCTATTTATAACTTCTATTTATCGTTACAAATATTTCCTATTTATAACTTCTATTTATCGTTACAAATATTTCCTATTTATAACTTCTATTTATCGTTACAAATATTTCCTATTTATAACTTCTATTTATCGTTACAAATATTTCCTATTTATAACTTCTATTTATTATCTAAATAAATATTTCCTTTATTCTATTTATTTTCTAAATAAATATTCCTTTTCTATTTCTATTTATTTTCTAAATAAATATCCCTTTTATAAAACTCTATTTGTTTTATAAATACTATCCTTTTATAAAACCGTGTTCGTTTTATAAATAATTTCCTTTTATAAAATCCTATGATTTTATAAAATTCCTTTATTTCAATATACATTGAAATATTCCTTTTTTTTTACAACTCAGGGTTTCCTTATGATATTTGAAATATCAAACAACGATGATCAATATCGTTCTAACATCCATAATCAATAACAGATTTATAAATCATAACATATATCACAATATATGAAAAACAGTAAAATAATTGTTGAGGAATCCAGTCGGATTCCTCCAACCTGTCTCCCTGCATCACAGATGTTAAACAATATAGATAACATCACTTTCAGTTCTATATGATATATTCTGTTAAACAGAATCAATATAGAAATTTAACTAACTGACTAGCAGTTCAATCAAACAGTCAACATACAGTCAATCAGCCAATATCTATGTGACGGCAAGGAATTTCGCTCGGTCCGAACCAATCGTTAAACCGACCCAGACCGTTCGAAACGCCCTATCGTTTGAGAACACGACAAAACAGAACGCATACAGAAGAACATTTCAATGTATATTACAACAATGCATCAGATTACAAGAATATACAGAGTATAAATGAATATTACACAGAAATATCAGAGATTTAAATTACATTTAAATACATAGCAGCGGAAAATAATACAATACACAACTAGAAGAGATATACGGATACAAAGCTTTCCGGATATCGTTCCAGCTGTAAACCAGGATCCTGTGAATATAAATCTGCAAAACCAAAACTACTAGCTGCCCGTGTCAAAATAGGGGCACCCAGAGTTTAGGTTAAAACAATAAACTCCAGGTCAGTCATGGGACTGGTGTGAGAACTAAAACAGTTATTAATCTTTATTTTAAATCATTAGGTAAATCAAGGGACCACGCCGTATAACACGGAACGGGTTTCCTCCCAAGAATACCAGTGCATAAATAAACAGCGCAATGCTAAATAAAGAAAAATGAAGCTGTTATAAGACCTAGGTCCCATCACACAATGCAACGCAGCCGAGGATAGGGTTTTCCCTTATAACAGCCAAAGAATGCTTGATACGGTTAAAACAAATCGTTTGATACTATTATAAGTGCATAGTGTATAAAACAACTTCAAATCATAAGTATCAATCATAGGCGGCATGAGCGTCCCATGCCACTATGTCGCCATATATAGGTTTACAAATAAAACCGCAAAGTTACGTATTTGGAAGTTGGATTTCCATCTATGAACCGAGGCCAGGGATCGTCCTCTACCGATTCGAGACAATCTAGCCCATGTCTCCGGAACAGCCGCAACTGCCCCTTGGAGCGACAGGGCCGGTCCACCGATGTGGATTATAGTGCCTGAACAATACGTTTCCCCGCCCTTTGGGGCGTAAATGAGCCAACGAATGACTCCATCGGACCCGGATCGTCCGATCAAACCGAGGCGCCTCGCAACAGCAACAACCACACAGGTGAAAAGTATATAAATGTCAGGGCTGGTAGGTCACTGACACCACCCTAGCTAGAAAGAAACGCATGCCCTCCCTGAGGTCCTCTCTCGTTTTTGGTTCACAACCGGGGTGCGAGACTCGCGAATTCACGTTACACAAAGCTGTGCCACACAGGCTGTGCTTTGATCATCACCACAAGACTTTGCTTTTCAACAGAAGCCTCGATCAATTGCCACTTAGGCATGCCACACAGGCAATTCACTCCATGCGTTTGATATCCATCAATATATAACCCCTGAGCTCGTACGTCTCAGAGAAGGGCGTTAAGCAAGAGAATAAATTCTCCGCCGCCAAACAGATATATATTTAATAGAGATCAATCACACGGACTAAAATCCAATGTCTGACACACAGTCCATTTACAAGTCCGTTCTGGGTCTGAACGAAACCGGAGGCACCTAGTACCCCGCATATCCATCGATCTCCAAGTACGTCTGGACGATCACTAACTGTTTCCATCTTCTTGGGTGTACAGCCCAATCAAGATCATCAGTAATTACCCAAACGACGTGAAGACCTCCGGTCTTCGACCATCGTCTTCATCTTCGACTTTTCGTCGTATCAGTTATTCAGAATGGGTTAAACCCGGTCTTTCCGAATAACTCGCGTATATTTTAAATAAGTGTTACACAAACACAACATACGCCTCATTCCAATTCATCAGTCACTAACCGTAAATTAATCAAGAGAATAATTTCCCAAATATTAACCCCGAAGGCCGAAACCAACATCAGATCAATATCCAGAAAACCATTCTGCTTGCCTAACCGACAGTTAGTTTCTAAATTTCACATTCATAGGGAAAGGTTCCCATTAATTTTATCCAAGATAAATTCCTTGAATTTATTCTTTATTCTATTTTTGAATATCAATTCAAACTAGTCGAGATTAACGAACCTTACCGAAGTAATCATTGGTTTTAATTTCCCAATCCCAACCTATTCATCCCATGAAGTAAAACTGGTTATACTTCATATCTAACACCACGGTGTTATCGGTAAATTCAATTACCATTTCACGTTCAAATCTAATTAAAGATTTAACTATCGCCTGGAGTAAAACTGGTGATACTCCATTCTCGACCTTTTCAATCTAATTAAAGATTCATTAAAACTCCACTTAGTTTTAACCATTAACTGGGTTAAAGAATCCGTGTCATTTAAAACACGGTTCACGATAAACCCAAAATATCATTCCATTAATTATCGGGTTAAAGAACAAGTGTTATTTAAAACACTGTCCACGATAAACCCAAAAATCAATATCAATTCTATTCCAATTAAATATTGTTTAATTGGTACACTTCATTAAATCTAAATAAAAAGATTTAATCTTTTCTCAACTGGGTTCAAGAACAGTGTTAGTGAAGACACCATTCACGACAAACCCAAATCACATTCGATATTCAATACAAGGCTCTGAATAGAAAATATATCGGCTTATATTCAATATCGAATTCTACGACTAACAAATGTCGTATTGGAAATAACGATATAAATATATATCTTTCAAATTTCCATAACAATATATGTATCATCACGAAATCCAACATCGAAATATTCCGAAGACAATTTCGATTCAAATCCATTCCAATGCAATCATTGGAAATTCTGGTTATTTTCAAAACCATTTCAAATTCAATTTATTTATTTAAAAATAAATAGAATTATAATTCTAGTTCAAAACTAGTTCATTTCGATAAAAATCTATTTTTATCTTTTCAAATATGGAGTTTTTCATCCCAATTCTTTCTAAATCATTTCTTATGATTTTACACAAATTATTACTATTTTTAATAATTTTATCAAGGCCCGTACAGTCGATTTCCAACAATGGCCATCGAACTGCACTTACAACGACCTTTTTCGAATTTGATTTGGACGTATCTCCAAATCCAACCGTTAGATTTCAAATTTCTAACATTCGTTAGAAAGCTCTTTTCGATACGAACCCAACGGTTCCGGTTTTAGGAGAATCCGACGGTCGGATCTCCCGTAATGTCCGTTTGAAATAAATGGTCGAAATTCACGAACTGCCGCGGCGCGGCGCGTTCTATTCAGGCCATTATATTATATATATAATATATATAATATATACTTCGTCGATTTCTATTTAAAACGAATTATATAAATAGTTTTAAAATCGTTTCAAAAGCAATTTCAACTTCCTTTTCAATTCAAATCAAATTTGAATTCTTCTTTATAAATTCGTTTTAAAATTCATTTCTATTCAATTCAAATTTCAATCCAATTTGAATTCATTTCAATTCGCTTTCAATTCAATTCGAATTCGTTTTCAATTCAATTCATTTCGAAATCGTTTTCAATTCAATTCATTTCGAAATCGTTTTCAATTCAATTCATTTCGAAATCGTTTTCAATTCAATTCATTTCGAAATCGTTTTCAATTCAATTCATTTCGAAATCGTTTTCAATTCAATTCATTTCGAAATCGTTTTCAATTCAATTCATTTCGAAATCGTTTTCAATTCAATTCATTTCGATTCGAAATCGTTTTCAATTCAATTCATTTCGAAATCGTTCTCAATTCAATTCATTTCGAAATCGTTTTCAATTCAATTCATTTCGAAATCGTTTTCAATTCAATTCATTTCGAAATCGTTTTCAATTCAATTCATTTCGAAATCGTTTTCAATTCAATTCATTTCGAAATCGTTTTCAATTCAATTCATTTCGAAATCGTTTAAAATCGATATAAATATCGTTCACGTCAGAATGGCGTCAATCTAATCAACACGGCTTCATAAATTTCTATTTTCAAATATTCTATTTCAAATATTTCTTTTTTTCAAAATAGTTGTTATTATCAAAATATTTCGTTCAACACATGACCAATCTCAATGGATGAGTACTGTCAACACATGAACCTTTATTTTATAATATTCTTTATTTTTCAAATTGGAATGAGGCCCAATCAATTACCATATAAAATTAATTATATGGATTTTCATACAACACATGTATATAATAGCATTGAAAAATAATCAACCATCAACCAAAGTGCACTACACTGTATAAGCATCAAATATAGTTATCTAACGCTTATACCAGCCTGTCAATCGATCGATCGACATATTTAATCAATCAGGATGAGTGAACTTCAAATTTCATCCTAACACCCATGTGGGGTTTCAAACAATCAAACACATATTTTATTTGTGCTGTTGGGCGATGTGTAAAATTTATCGTCCCAATCAATGTCCTTCAAATAGGTGTACATAAACAAACCGTCTGGTTTATAAATGAATATTTTATTTTATTCACTTTCACTATATTCATATTCACGTTAAAAATTATATTTTTAACGATAAAACATTTTGTTCCAACATATGAATTTCTATTATTCATTTACACAATATAATGATAATTTTATTTTCTAACATATTTTAGAAAATTTCGGCGGCATAACGGCACGATACTAGAAACGGGACAAGGCCTAGCCTTATCCCCAGTCTAGTGAAGGCCCACGCCATTCACACATCAATCAAATTCATTCAATTCACCCAAACAACTCAATTTCAATCAAACAATCTAACTTATTTTCGCAATCAAACAAACAAGTCCATGGTCTGTGGACGATTGTGTCGGGTGCTACTAAGCACCGTCTGCATCCTAGTATATATATATAACTAGAAAAATAAATTGAAAGGTGAGAAATTCTCACATATAGCTATCCTAGCTCCACGGCACTTCTAATGCAGGAAATCTTCACTGTCCTCGTTGATATTACTTTCCTTGCCCGTAGCCACTACATATGTAAAAATCACATTTTTACTTCGTTATTCAATATATAAAAATCATATTTTTCTTTCAATGTTCAATATATAAAAATCATATTTTTATTTCGATGTTCAATATATAAAAATCATATTTTTATTTCGAAGTTCAATATATAAAAATCATATTTTTATTTCGAAGTTCAATATATAAAAATCATATTTTTATTTCGAAGTTCAATATATAAAAATCATATTTTTACCTTAATGCCATACATACAAAAATCACATTTTTAATACGCTACTCCATATAATAAAAATCCAATCTTTTTGTTTACAAAAATCTGATTTCTACATATATAAAAATCAAGGCTTTTCATATTTAAAAATCAAAACTTTATGTTAAGTAAAAATCAAAACTTTTCTACTTAAAAATCGAGTCTTTTCTATTTAAAAAAAACGAATCTTTTCTATTTAAAAAACGAATCTTTTCTATTTAAAAATCGAATCTTTTCTATATTCAACATATAAAAATTCATACCTTTTCAACATATAACAAAAATCAGTTTTTTTAAACTAATTTAAACTAAATTAAAAGCAAGAGAAACATACTGCATCTTTCAGGGGGGGCGAATTCATGGTTGTCGTTGACTGGAAGAGGAGAGGGACTCGTCGGAGGCGCCCTGGCGTGGAGCAGCTCGGCGGTGGGCTTCGAAACTGGGGGGGGGGGGCTGCGGCAGGTGAAAGCGACGGGGAGGGGGGGTTTGCGTCGCGATTTGTGGAGGAGAAGAGGAGGTCGTTACGAGGTAGGAGGTTGGCGGAGCAGAGGGAAGAAGGGCGGCGGTCCCCCCTGGTGGCGGCGCCGTCGACGAAGAAGAGGGGGGCGGCGATTTAGAGATCGGGCTCTTTTTTTTGATTAAATGAACTAACGGGGGGGGCCTGGAGGTATAGGAGAGAAAAGGGGGAGAATATTATTTTTTTATTATTATTTTAATTAATTTAATTTCTAAAAGTTGACTTTTTATTTCGACCTCAAAACGAGGCCCACCGCCTGTCGTCCATAGCGTTTCACCCCCATTCTGAACACAATGGGATATGTATCGCAAGCTGATTCGATCGTCTCGATAAGTTTCCGTTGAATTTACATTTAAATCGCTATATTGAATATTAAACGTACATTTCAAATTACCGGGGTCACATACTAACTAGAAAAATCCCCGAAAAATATTTTCTAGCTTTGTATTGACGATACGGTCCTAACAAAACTAGTTTCGTCGAATTCTGAGATCGTTGGAAAAATGGCCAATTTCCAGTCGATTAAAATCAACTGAAACTGGTCAAACACGTTTTCCTTTGCCACACTCACATATTGATTTGAAAAATTATGAAATTTGAAACCTAGCAATAACTTGACATCACGGACCCAACAAAACTGGTTTCGTCGAAATCCGAGGTCATTTGCAAAATGACCATTTTTAAGGGCCTGAATTCCATAGCGACTATTCAGAATTTTCAACTGGACATATATTTTGATTCCCGCTATGAAATCTTGATTTTTCGGATTTGTTGGAAAGATATCATCAATTAGATCCTATTATTTTTGGTTTCACTAAAATTCGGATTGTTTAGCACCCGGTACATCCAATTGAAGTTTGAAATCGAATTATCGAACTACCGCGCCATTTTCAATTCTATTTATAATTATATATAAATATTTATATTCTAACGACGACGCGTATAATATATACGTTCAATTTCTATTCAAAATAAATTTCTCGTCGATATTATTTAAAATAATCTATTTTAAATATTCAAAATTCGCTTAAATTGCCAAAATAAAAATTTTAAACTGGCCCAGATTTTCGGGTTGTTACAATCTCCCCCACTTAAAACTTTTCGTCCCCGAAAAGGAACAAAGTCGAAAGTGGTTTGATTAATCAACTCTACGCTCGATCTGGCTTCCATTCTCTAACTTTTCAGTTTCTGAGAATTTTCAAAAATTTCAAAAATTTGGCTAACACCCTAAATTTTCGAAAAATTTCGCCATAACCTCCCCTGCACCGGGAGCATCGGGGAATTTCAAATAGCTTCCCCGGTCCTTCAGATCTCAAAAAGAAAAAGAAAAAGCCAAGCGGCTAGCCAATAGGCTCATAAAATCATCATCACCCAAACGAAACAGTAAATTATGTAGTAAACAGGTACCTATTTGTCGGGCAAACAAATTTTATTCTCTGGCTCTAGCCTCCTTGCTATGACCTGTTCAATGTAAGTATATGTATATGCAAGCAAATGCGACCAAATTTCAATATAATTCATTATTTGATGCTATTAGGCATAATGGTTCAAAATTAGCAAACAAATAGGCAAACAACACAAACATCAATCAATTAGTGGATTAGAGTTTTCAAATTCATAATTTTGATACATATACAAAAATCAGATTTTTGATGCCAAATCACCACAATAAGCCCTATCTAATTTGGGTTCTCACACCAGTCAATAGGAAATATATAGAAATCTCACCTTCGTCACTCGAAAATAAATACTGGCGACAGTGCCCCATCACCAGAATTATCCCCGGGCAACTAGAGTATGATTCTATAACCATCCAGTATATTAAAACTTCGAATACACGTTTGCAAGACGCATATGCAAAATCTTTATATATCAGATTGTCCAAATCAATTAAATAAATAATCAAATACGAATAATTGATTTAAATTTTCAAAACAAAAATTGTTTTCATTTTAAAAATATACTCTTCACACTCGTTCTAGGATACTACTGATCCCATCTCTAACGAGTCACTCTCATTGGATATTGCTAATCCAATATCTGATGAATTCTTTCGTACGGTTCTAATGTGCCTTGTTCTCTGCTTTGTAAACCAAAGCTCTGATACCAACTGTGACGGCAAGGAATTTCGCTCGGTCCGAACCAATCGTTAAACCGACCCAGACCGTTCGAAACGCCCTATCATTTGAGAACACGACAAAACAGAACGCATACAGAAGAACATTTCAATGTATATTACAACAATGCATCAGATTACAAGAATATACAGAGTATAAATGAATATTACACAGAAATATCAGAGATTTAAATTACATTTAAATACATAGCAGCGGAAAATAATACAATACACAACTAGAAGAGATATACGGATACAAAGCTTTCCGGATATCGTTCCAGCTGTAAACCAGGATCCTGTGAATATAAATCTGCAAAACCAAAACTACTAGCTGCCCGTGTCAAAATAGGGGCACCCAGAGTTTAGGTTAAAACAATAAACTCCAGGTCAGTCATGGGACTGGTGTGAGAACTAAAACAGTTATTAATCTTTATTTTAAATCATTAGGTAAATCAAGGGACCACGCCGTATAACACGGAACGGGTTTCCTCCCAAGAATACCAGTGCATAAATAAACAGCGCAATGCTAAATAAAGAAAAATGAAGCTGTTATAAGACCCAGGTCCCATCACACAATGCAACGCAGCCGAGGATAGGGTTTTCCCTTATAACAGCCAATGAATGCTTGATACGGTTAAAACAAATCGTTTGATACTATTATAAGTGCATAGTGTATAAAACAACTTCAAATCATAAGTATCAATCATAGGCGGCATGAGCGTCCCATGCCACTATGTCGCCATATATAGGTTTACAAATAAAACCGCAAAGTTACGTATTTGGAAGTTGGATTTCCATCTATGAACCGAGGCCAGGGATCGTCCTCTACCGATTCGAGACAATCTAGCCCATGTCTCCGGAACAGCCGCAACTGCCCCTTGGAGCGACAGGGCCGGTCCACCGATGTGGATTATAGTGCCTAAACAATACGTTTCCCCGCCCTTTGGGGCGTAAATGAGCCAACGAATGACTCCATCGGACCCGGATCGTCCGATCAAACCGAGGCGCCTCGCAACAGCAACAACCACACAGGTGAAAAGTATATAAATGTCAGGGCTGGTAGGTCACTGACACCACCCTAGCTAGAAAGAAACGCATGCCCTCCCTGAGGTCCTCTCTCGTTTTTGGTTCACAACCGGGGTGCGAGACTCGCGAATTCACGTTACACAAAGCTGTGCCACACAGGCTGTGCTTTGATCATCACCACAAGACTTTGCTTTTCAACAGAAGCCTCGATCAATTGCCACTTAGGCATGCCACACAGGCAATTCACTCCATGCGTTTGATATCCATCAATATATAACCCTTGAGCTCGTACGTCTCAGAGAAGGGCGTTAAGCAAGAGAATAAATTCTCCGCCGCCAAACAGATATATATTTAATAGAGATCAATCACACGGACTAAAATCCAATGTCAGACACACAGTCCATTTACAAGTCCGTTCTGGGTCTGAACGAAACCGGAGGCACCTAGTACCCCGCATATCCATCGATCTCCAAGTACGTCTGGACGATCACTAACTGTTTCCATCTTCTTGGGTGTACAGCCCAATCAAGATCATCAGTAATTACCCAAACGACGTGAAGACCTCCGGTCTTCGACCATCGTCTTCATCTTCGACTTTTCGTCGTATCAGTTATTCAGAATGGGTTAAACCCGGTCTTTCCGAATAACTCGCGTATATTTTAAATAAGTGTTACACAAACACAACATACGCCTCATTCCAATTCATCAGTCACTAACCGTAAATTAATCAAGAGAATAATTTCCCAAATATTAACCCCGAAGGCCGAAACCAACATCAGATCAATATCCAGAAAACCATTCTGCTTGCCTAACCGACAGTTAGTTTCTAAATTTCACATTCATAGGGAAAGGTTCCCATTAATTTTATCCAAGATAAATTCCTTGAATTTATTCTTTATTCTATTTTTGAATATCAATTCAAACTAGTCGAGATTAACGAACCTTACCGAAGTAATCATTGGTTTTAATTTCCCAATCCCAACCTATTCATCCCATGAAGTAAAACAGGTTATACTTCATATCTAACACCACGGTGTTATCGGTAAATTCAATTACCATTTCACGTTCAAATCTAATTAAAGATTTAACTATCGCCTGGAGTAAAACTGGTGATACTCCATTCTCGACCTTTTCAATCTAATTAAAGATTCATTAAAACTCCACTTAGTTTTAACCGTTAACTGGGTTAAAGAATCCGTGTCATTTAAAACACGGTTCACGATAAACCCAAAATATCATTCCATTAATTATCGGGTTAAAGAACAAGTGTTATTTAAAACACTGTCCACGATAAACCCAAAAATCAATATCAATTCTATTCCAATTAAATATTGTTTAATTGGTACACTTCATTAAATCTAAATAAAAAGATTTAATCTTTTCTCAACTGGGTTCAAGAACAGTGTTAGTGAAGACACCATTCACGACAAACCCAAATCACATTCGATATTCAATACAAGGCTCTGAATAGAAAATATATCGGCTTATATTCAATATCGAATTCTACGACTAACAAATGTCGTATTGGAAATAACGATATAAATATATATCTTTCAAATTTCCATAACAATATCTGTATCATCACGAAATCCAACATCGAAATATTCCGAAGACAATTTCGATTCAAATCCATTCCAATGCAATCATTGGAAATTCTGGTTATTTTCAAAACCATTTCAAATTCAATTTATTTATTTAAAAATAAATAGAATTATAATTCTAGTTCAAAACTAGTTCATTTCGATAAAAATCTATTTTTATCTTTTCAAATATGGAGTTTTTCATCCCAATTCTTTCTAAATCATTTCTTATGATTTTACACAAATTATTACTATTTTTAATAATTTTATCAAGGCCCGTACAGTCGATTTCCAACAATGGCCATCGAACTGCACTTACAGCGACCTTTTTCGAATTTGATTTGGACGTATCTCCAAATCCAACCGTTAGATTTCAAATTTCTAACATTCGTTAGAAAGCTCTTTTCGATACGAACCCAACGGTTCCGGGTTTAGGAGAATCCGACGGTCGGATCTCCCGTAATGTCCGTTTGAAGTAAATGGTCGAAATTCACGAACTGCCGCGGCGCGGCGCGTTCTATTCAGGCCATTATATTATATATATAATATATATAATATATACTTCGTCGATTTCTATTTAAAACGAATTATATAAATAGTTTTAAAATCGTTTCAAAAGCAATTTCAACTTCCTTTTCAATTCAAATCAAATTTGAATTCTTCTTTATAAATTCGTTTTAAAATTCATTTCTATTCAATTCAAATTTCAATCCAATTTGAATTCATTTCAATTCGCTTTCAATTCAATTCGAATTCGTTTTCAATTCAATTCATTTCGAAATCGTTTTCAATTCAATTCATTTCGAAATCGTTTTCAATTCAATTCATTTCGAAATCGTTTTCAATTCAATTCATTTCGAAATCGTTTTCAATTCAATTCATTTCGAAATCGTTTTCAATTCAATTCATTTCGAAATCGTTTCCAATTCAATTCATTTCGAAATCGTTTCCAATTCAATTCATTTCGAAATCGTTCTCAATTCAATTCATTTCGAAATCGTTTTCAATTCAATTCATTTCGAAATCGTTCTCAATTCAATTCATTTCGAAATCGTTTTCAATTCAATTCATTTCGAAATCGTTTTCAATTCAATTCATTTCGAAATCGTTTTCAATTCAATTCATTTCGAAATCGTTTTCAATTCAATTCATTTCGAAATCGTTTTCAATTCAATTCATTTCGAAATCGTTTTCAATTCAATTCATTTCGAAATCGTTTAAAATCGATATAAATATCGTTCACGTCAGAATGGCGTCAATCTAATCAACACGGCTTCAAAAATTTCTATTTTCAAATATTCTATTTCAAATATTTCTTTTTTTCAAAATAGTTGTTATTATCAAAATATTTCGTTCAACACATGACCAATCTCAATGGATGAGTACTGTCAACACATGAACCTTTATTTTATAATATTCTTTATTTTTCAAATTGGAATGAGGCCCAATCAATTACCATATAAAATTAATTATATGGATTTTCATACAACACATGTATATAATAGCATTGAAAAATAATCAACCATCAACCAAAGTGCACTACACTGTATAAGCATCAAATATAGTTATCTTACGCTTATAACAGCCTGTCAATCGATCGATCGACATATTTAATCAATCAGGATGAGTGAACTTCAAATTTCATCCTAACACCCGTGTGGGGTTTCAAACAATCAAACACATTTTATTTGTGCTGTTGGGCGATGTGTAAAATTTATTGTCCCAATCAATGTCCTTCAAATAGGTGTACATAAACAAACCGTCTGGTTTGTAAATGAATATTTTATTTTATTCACTTTCACTATATTCATATTCACGTTAAAAATTATATTTTTAACGATAAAACATTTTATTCCAACATATGAATTTCTATTATTCATTTACACAATAAAATGATATTTTTATTTTCTAACATATTTTAGAAAATTTCGGCGGCATAACGGCACGATACTAGAAACGGGACAAGGCCTAGCCTTATCCCCGGTCTAGTGAAGGCCCACGCCATTCACACATCAATCAAATTCATTCAATTCACCCAAACAACTCAATTTCAATCAAACAATCTAACTTATTTTCGCAATCAAACAAACAAGTCCATGGTCTGTGGACGATTGTGTCGGGTGCTACTAAGCACCGTCTGCATCCTAGTATATATATATAACTAGAAAAATAAATTGAAAGGTGAGAAATTCTCACATATAGCTATCCTAGCTCCACGGCACTTCTAATGCAGGAAATCTTCACTGTCCTCGTTGATATTACTTTCCTTGCCCGTAGCCACTACATATGTAAAAATCACATTTTTACTTCGTTATTCAATATATAAAAATCATATTTTTCTTTCGATGTTCAATATATAAAAATCATATTTTTATTTCGATGTTCAATATATAAAAATCATATTTTTATTTCGAAGTTCAATATATAAAAATCATATTTTTATTTCGAAGTTCAATATATAAAAATCATATTTTTATTTCGAAGTTCAATATATAAAAATCATATTTTTATTTCGAAGTTCAATATATAAAAATCATATTTTTACCTTAATGCCATACATACAAAAATCACATTTTTAATACGCTACTCCATATAATAAAAATCCAATCTTTTTGTTTACAAAAATCTGATTTCTACATATATAAAAATCAAGGCTTTTCATATTTAAAAATCAAAACTTTATGTTAAGTAAAAATCAAAACTTTTCTACTTAAAAATCGAGTCTTTTCTATTTAAAAAACACGAATCTTTTCTATTTAAAAATCGAATCTTTTCTATATAAAAATCGAATCTTTTCTATATTCAACATATAAAAATTCATACCTTTTCAACATATAACAAAAATCAGTTTTTTTAAACTAATTTAAACTAAATTAAAAGCAAGAGAAACATACTGCATCTTTCAGGGGGGGCGAATTCATGGTTGTCGTTGACTGGAAGAGGAGAGGGACTCGTCGGAGGCGCCCTGGCGTGGAGCAGCTCGGCGGTGGGCTTCGAAACTGGGGGGGGGGCTGCGGCAGGTGAAAGCGACGGGGAGGGGGGGTTTGCGTCGCGATTTGTGGAGGAGAAGAGGAGGTCGTTACGAGGTAGGAGGTTGGCGGAGCAGAGGGAAGAAGGGCGGCGGTCCCCCCTGGTGGCGGCGCCGTCGACGAAGAAGAGGGGGGCGGCGATTTAGAGATCGGGCTCTTTTTTTTGATTAAATGAACTAACGGGGGGGGCCTGGAGGTATAGGAGAGAAAAGGGGGAGAATATTATTTTTTTATTATTATTTTAATTAATTTAATTTCTAAAAGTTGACTTTTTATTTCGACCTCAAAACGAGGCCCACCGCCTGTCGTCCATAGCGTTTCACCCCCATTCTGAACACAATGGGATATGTATCGCAAGCTGATTCGATCGTCTCGATAAGTTTCCGTTGAATTTACATTTAAATCGCTATATTGAATATTAAACGTACATTTCAAATTACCGGGGTCACATACTAACTAGAAAAATCCCCGAAAAATATTTTCTAGCTTTGTATTGACGATACGGTCCTAACAAAACTAGTTTCGTCGAATTCTGAGATCGTTGGAAAAATGGCCAATTTCCAGTCGATTAAAATCAACTGAAACTGGTCAAACACGTTTTCCTTTGCCACACTCACATATTGATTTGAAAAATTATGAAATTTGAAACCTAGCAATAACTTGACATCACGGACCCAACAAAACTGGTTTCGTCGAAATCCGAGGTCATTTGCAAAATGACCATTTTTAAGGGCCTGAATTCCATAGCGACTATTCAGAATTTTCAACCGGACATATATTTTGATTCCCGCTATGAAATCTTGATTTTTCGGATTTGTTGGAAAGATATCATCAATTAGATCCTATTATTTTTGGTTTCACTAAAATTCGGATTGTTTAGCACCCGGTACATCCAATTGAAGTTTGAAATCGAATTATCGAACTACCGCGCCATTTTCAATTCTATTTATAATTATATATAAATATTTATATTCTAACGACGACGCGTATAATATATACGTTCGATTTCTATTCAAAATAAATTTCTCGTCGATATTATTTAAAATAATCTATTTTAAATATTCAAAATTCGCTTAAATTGCCAAAATAAAAATTTTAAACTGGCCCAGATTTTCGGGTTGTTACAATCTAACAGTTCTAAAAATACAATATGAAATTATAAACTGTTCAAAGTTAGTGAGATTTACTCACATTGGCGTTTTTCGTTAAATAACGATTAACGGTTCTTGATTTATTCCATTCACTTTATTCTGTCGTAAATCCAGATAAGCTCCGAATCATTTCCGTTCCAATTCCTTGTTGTAGCATCTGTTCCTATGATCCTGTTGGATCTGATTTTGCGAAATTCACATTTAGAAACCCGGCCCAACCATTCTTCGAAAAGCCCCGACCCATTCTAAGAAAAATCCTCTCCTTCCCCGTTAGCCACACAAAAGTCGTGCTCTAGTATTTGTTTCCATTTCTGATCCTTTCTTGCCAGCCAAACATAAGTGTATTGACTCGTTTTCTTCAAATATCCAATCCAACAATCTACAGTCCTTCTCATTTCAAAACTTTGAACTTACGCACCCATATTCTTTTCTTCTGCCAAACAGATATTCGAACCACATCCCTTTACAACAACTGCATCTCGCAAGGATCCCTCACGTTCTCTGTAAGATCCCAAGACACTCATTGTAAGAAAACCATTACTGCTCCTTCACTGTAAGCAAATCACTACTGCCAAGACAAGCATTACTTCCCAATACTTCACATACTTGATTACTTGTTGTTCATAGTAGTGAAAAAACTGCACTCGTTCTGTCATCAACAAATGTTTTGAAATCTCCTACAACATACATCGCACCACATCCATCCACTTCGTACACTACACAAACAACGGATCTCGCCCACAATACATCCGCTCCATGTTTGAACCGCTCCCTCATCTCTCCCTTCACACAACAGACCTTCATCACCGTTCTCCTCCTCCTTTGTTCCTCAACAGCTTCAATCCGAAGTACACAGCATTCGCGTGTTTACAGACCCAACCATGCCCTCCACTTTAATACCCATCTCGCAACAGCTCTTCCACATACTAGTACTCTTCTTCCTACTACCCCTCCTCTCAGCTAAACATACCGCCCCCTTACACACTCAAAAACCCATACGACTCCAACTTCCAGTCGAAAGTCTCAAGAGTCCGACCGAAAAGCCTAGCGACTGTTAGAATCGAGCTTAGCAAGAACGAACTTCATCGCATCCAAATGATGCCCTAACTCGCGACTGCCTAATGCACAACATCCCAAATAGACATCGCGAGTCATGAACTCGACGTACAAGGTAGAGATAGGCTCGACGAGTTCGAAGATCTAATTGTTACAAATTTTGGAATTTTGTTTTGACTTCTTTTGATTTTTATTTGATTTCTGGGTTTCACGATTTTCATTGGAGAGTTTTTGTTTTTAGAAGTGGCGGCCGTCTTTTGAGCTAGAGATGGAATTAGGTTTACACAGTGGGGAGGGGTATTTATAAGGATTTAATTTTAGATATTTGGTTTCAGTTTTGAAGGCTAGTAGAGGAGGAACGTGGATGTGTTTTGTAGATGCATGTGTATGGCTATCAACCGAACAACCCTCGAAACAAAACCCATATGTTACGACACCCAAGTTACCTAAATTTCATTCACGTACGGACAGAAATCACGATACTGTTGTATCGAGCTCTGTTCCATGATCTCAAAAATATAATAATGCCGGTAGGTGAACTCATATTTTGAAACCCCAAAAATATCGATACAAGGTGCCAAATACTCCAAATAAAAAGTCGCATATTTAATTAATTAATTAAAAATTACCATAAAATTCTAAAAATTATTTTATCACTACTTCCCAAAAGAACCTTGTCTAAATTCAAACCCGATCTCTAATTATATCGAATAAACCATTACGGTCGATAAACGAATCTGTAGCGACTATTTTAAAATTTGATTTGGACATATCTCAAAATCTACACGACGAAATCCTGATTTTTCTGTTCCACTAGAAAGATATACTCCACCAGCTCCACACGTTTCTTGTTTCACAGAAATCCGATTTAAAACGAACTCTGTACATTCAGTTGAAGTTCGAATCGCCAAATAACAAACTGCAGCGCCATTTCAAGCTCTATTTTAATTATAATATAATTATACGTTCTAACGTCGACGATTAAATAATATATCCATTATTTAAATAAGTTAATTATTCCACTGTAAAAATACGGGTCATTACAGCTTCCACTCTTGGTACGGTTGAAGAAATCAATGTATGTGACCCTTTCTGGAAATACTCTGTGAGACATTCATCCATACAAGTCACCCAAGAACAGGATGAACTGAAGGCACTATTTCTATTAATAGAAAAAGTCCTTGCACTCTACTCCGTCTTCAATTATCTTTATATAATCTGATTCGCACGCTACTGCCAATACGGAGTGGTTCTTCGGATAATAATCCAACCTGTAATAACCCGGAAAATGTGAACCAGTTTAAATTTTTTTAAATTAGGTTATTACCAAGGAATTTGAATAGTGGAAATAGCATATTTCAATAAAATATAGAATTTGGTATAGTATGGCAGTTTGAAATTTTGAATACACACTTTGTCTGACTGTACCGGGTGGAAAATGTAACGGATTTTAGCGAAACTGAAAATATTTAAATCTGTTTATCAATACCTTTCTAACGAATCTGAAAAATCAAAATTTCATAACGGAAATCAAAAGTTATGGCCAAATGAATTTTCAGAAAGGTCGCTATATAGTATATATAGCCCTTGAAAATTGATATTTTGCATACGACCTCGGAATTCGACGAAACCACATTTGTTGGGTCCGGGATGTCGAATTATTGCTAAGTTTCAAATTTCATAATTTTTGAAGCTAGTATGTGAGCGGGGCAAAAGATAATGTGTTTGGTCAAATTCTGTTAAAGTGGGTCGACCTAAAAATGGCTGTTTTTTAAACGAGCTCAGAATTCGACGAAACTGGTTTTGTTAGGACCGTATCGTCAAAACAAAGCTAGATTTATTTTTCTGGAATTTTTCGATTCAGTTTGTGGCCCTAGCAAATTGAAATGTACGTTTAAATTAAATATCGAATGTTTTATATTTTAATTTGAAAAATAACTCACTGTAACAGTCGAAATGTCCATCGAAATTTGTTCCCACTTCCATCCTGGAATTTCTAATGACAACGATGGTCAAAACTTCGATAGTCTGTGATTTAACTATCGAATAAAACAAGTGTTTCGATAGTCGATGATTTAACTATCGAATAAAACAAGTGTTCATCCAAACATCCAACAATCAGTGAGCCTTTAATTAATATTCCATTAATTAAATCACTTCTCTATTTCTTTATCAATATTTGTTAACCAAATATTTTCAATAACCATATTGCCCTTTTCTATTATTTGGAAAACATTTCTGAATATCGCCTTCCTTTATTTTCTAAGCTTAGAAAATATATGCCATTTATAATTGGAAAATATTCCACTTACTTATCTCTTTTCCGATCTCGTTTATTTCTATACTTAGTAAATATTTAACATCTTATCTCCAACTTACACTTATTTGGGTTAAAACAGATGTTGCGTAAAACATCGTTACGACAACCCAAATACTATATTCAACTAACTCTTATTCAACATTGATCTTCGAGCCTGGAATCTTACTACTTATCTGTTAATAATGAAATCAATCAAGTTGGGGTATAACTACCTCTCAGACCTTGACTGAATAACATTTATAACGTCAAAATAGATATGACTACTTACTCGAATAATCAATACCATACAACTACTGATTCACTTTTAAACACGTATACTCTTCCTCTTTCTATTCTTAATAGATTTTATTCCTAGTCTTCCTTTTTGATTATACTATTCTATTTCTAAGTTCGTTTCCTTATCGACTTCTATATATATCGATACGTTGATTTCTAACTATCAAATTATCTTAAAAATATTCTAACACCTTAAATTCCTGGAAAAATTCGCCATAACCTCCTTTGTACCGGGAGCATCGGGAAAATCCCCAAACTGCCACACAGGCCTTTTCCAATCAGAAAGAAAAAGAAAAGCCAAGCGACTAGCCGATACGGTGCATAAAATCTCATATATGAATTAAATACATACCTTTTTGTCGGACATTCTATTTATATACCTTCTAACACTTTATTCCAAACCTGTCTCCTGTATGTCTATACATGTCCAATCTATTTTAACTATACCAATCGTTTTAACTCAATTTGTTAATTAAATCTGTTACTTAACTTTTCAGTCTATTTCACCTTCATATTTGAACATGACATGTTCAACTATATTTTAACATGCATAATAACAAATTCTAATTATACTCATACTCTCGTTTCCTTATCATCGACTTCTCTATTCAAATTCCAATTCAATTCTATTTGAATTCTCTTTATTTAAACTTCATTTGAATTCTATTTTCAAATTCTATAGTTTAAAGTCCATTTGAATTCCATATTCAAATTCTATAGTTTAAAGTCCATTTGAATTCGATATTCAAATTCTATAGTTTAAAGTCCATTTGAATTCTATATTCAAATTCTCTAGTTTAATGTCCATTTGAATTCTATATTCAAATTCTATTTAAATTCTCTGCATTATTTATAAACAACGTTTGTAACTTCACTTAAGATCCCACATTTATATATTTATAAACAAAGTTTATAAATTCAGTTCAAATCCCATATTTTTCCTTTATAAACAAAGTTTATAAATTCGATTCAAATCCCCCCTTTTCATTTATAAACCAAGTTTATAAATTCAATTCACATCCCACCTTTTCATTTATAAACAAAGTTTATAAATTCAATTCAAATCCCACCTTTTCATTTATAAACAAAGTTTATAAATTCGATTCAAATCCCATCTTTTCCTTTATAAACAAAGTTTATAAATTCCATACTTGTTTTATATATTCAAACAAGTTAATATTTTCCCTAGTTCATAAAAATTCAAATTCTATTTATAAAATAGAATTCCCTTTTCAAATCTCAAATACCCTTTTCGATATTTATTATAAATCAATATTCAAGCCCCAGTGATATTTTAAACAATCAAATCAACCAATTTTCAATCATTTGATTTTTAACACATCATATATGAATATATATGAAATCAAACAAACAACAACAGATAATATATTTTTGAGGAATCCTGTAACGACCCGGCTTTTTGACCGCCTCAAGTTGGTAATTAAACCAACTCAAACCGTTCAAAATGTCAGATTGTTATTTGCTTATGAAGTTGAAATACAAATCATCACAGAATCACAGCCACAGAACACAGAGTATCTCACAGCGGAAGTAAAAATTTATACAATATAAAAATCCTTTAAATTTACATAATCTCAGAGTACATAAATAAATATAGATACAGCGGAAGAATAAATATAGAGTCATACTAGTATTCAGTAATAAGCAGAGATGGGCACAACCGAATATGACATGGTAGATGAACGGCTGGATCTCCAACGAATCTCAAGCCTTAAAGATATACCTTCAAGCTGAAATACTCGGTCTGACCCGGGCATTTTGCAAGAAATAAACAACAAATACACGGGTCAGGACTAACAATCTCATATAAGTGAATTAAATCAGATGAAGTGTTAACTGAAATGTACAATAACTCAAAGGATGTTTGGGATTTCCACCCTCTAAGGATCCGCGAAACTAATATCTATATAATAGTACGTTATTATTGTAATGTCTATTCAGTAAAGTATAAATAATGAAAATAGCGTAAGCGGGATTACCATATTACCCTTACGCCGTTTATACGCATCAACAGTCTATACAGTACCGTAAATTCACCGTACTGGTGTTATCAGAGGGCACTCCATAGAAAGCAACACTAAATCAAAATCGTATGGGGCTCGTATGGGATAAATATGACAAGGCACTCGAGGCAATACCCAGGGTAGGATTCTACCATTTGCACTCCTGGACCGGTGGTAACGCATAGCAGCCACTACCGCCCACCTCGGAACACACTCCCATAATCAAAAGGTGCGCACCCAAATCAATCACAAAAGTCATAGAAATGGTATCGAAGAAGCGTGTCCGATCAGAGGTGCGACCTCAATTAGTCACGGTATAGCTCCTGTTTTAGTCATTTTAATTATGACCCGAAGGTCAAGGCCATTTCGTCATCGTTCACCATCTTCGATTCGAATGCCGCTTTCATCCATCCTGCTGTCGTTCCGAATACTCCATCACGTACAAGTTGTTAAAGTGGTATCGGCACTGACAGAGAGTATGCCACTTACCGACTCCGGTCTCTTTAACAACCCACGTTACATTTTCTCACACCGTGGCCATTAGATTTGAAAACATATTCAAATATCACAAATCGCTTTATTTCAAGTTTGCCCCAAATCAGGTATACCAAATCATTTACAAATGGTTCGGTTAGAATTATAAACCAGAATTTACCCTAGGATTCAGTAGACTGGATTGGACATAAATTTTATTCAACATAAGATAAATAGATATATTTAGAAAAGTTAAGTTTGAAAATAGTATATGTATATTAAATTTGAAAGAAGTGTGTATATATATATATTTTGGAAAATATTATAAATTTTATATGGTGTATATATATTAACTTAAAATAGTGTGAGAACACATATATTCTTGGAAAACTATTATAAAAATTATATGGTTAGAGTAATCAAATCATATATATATATCATTTTATAAAAGAATAATTATAAAACCAAATAATGCGGAAAATTACTTTTATAAAAATTATAGTTCAAAACAAGAATTATTGATCCAATCCAAATCTAAATTCATGTCTTACAATTTTCTTTCCTACTCGAATTCATATTCAAACCTAATTTTCTTGATTTGGTTTAATTTCAACACTTCATGTTTAAAACGATTCTCGGATCATTATTTAACGTAAAATTCACATATCCATTCATATAGCAAATTCCCAAACCCACCTTAGCGTTAGCTGCGAATCAAAATCCTTTGTATGCATTCAATGGCAAATATCCATTTGACAAATCATATAATAAAATAAGTTTGGAAATTTATTTATCAAATCTTTGCAAATCCTTTACATTTATCATTTTATTCAAAAATCGACATATTATTATGTTCATTATAAATTTTTGAAGAATTCATTTAAATAAATTTAAAATATCTTGCAAAAATCACTTAAAATTTTATTTTAATACAAATGGGATTTCTTTCCAAATTTCAAGTAAGATTTGAACAAAATTTCTTTAAACTCTTCTTTACAATATAGGAATTCATCCAAAATTTCTACTTATAAAAATCGACAAATATTTAAAAATATTCTCATTTTTATTGACCACGGTGTCCGTATAAAATTTTCTACCCTATGGTCAAGTGATACGGATGTTTATCATTTCAATCCGTTCTTTAAAATATTCGAATCCCGGGTATATCATTTCAACCCGCATCCCAAATCGATTCGAATACAATGGGGTTCGGGTATGTATCATTTCAACCCGTCATGGTTACTAAACTAAAGGGGAACTTGCATAGTGAGAAAAATAACATAGCATGACAATCATACATTCATAGTGTCATATGAAATAACAAGTGTGTGTCGCATGTGCACAACCACGAAGCAAACAAATCTAGAACAACCTAACATTTCATTCAACATTTCAAATCTTAATTCACTTTATAAAAATATTAGTCTGTGAGTGAGGAAAACTCACCTTCAAGGCGAAGAAGACGAATATGACGCCGACAACAAAACTGAAGCGAACGTGGTATCCAACATAACGGCTTCAATCAATTTATATACACATACACGTATATGCATGTGTACATAAATAAATTTTGGTCATTCCCAAGCACAACAAGACCCGCGTTGACTATGAACCCTAACCAAAATTTCAGTGAATGCCAAATCAAACCCAACTGGACTATATTTGTATATATATATATATTTCTTGTTATCATATATATTTAACCAACGAAAGGAGTTTAAGAAAATACCCAAGTCTCATCCTAACGACTTATGAACATACCATGACTTGAAAATCCGCGAGTACGATTTGAGGCGAGTTGCGCCTAAGCTGATGTTAGAAAAAAATCCTGACAAGCCAAGACCACCCGCATCCACTATATAACAATCACAATTCGCATGTCTGAAAAACTTCATTCAACTGGCAGCCTTGACCAATAACTGCAGTCTCTCAGACATTTCCTCGAGAACCTGATAAGGCTTATCAGAAGTTAAAGGACTATTGGTTTAAGACCTTGCTAAGTTAAGGGAAGTACGGGTTTTGGTTATGGCGGTCTAAAGCAGTGAAGGAGCTTGGCTCACGGTGGAAGAAGGGAAAGAAAACAAACCAATTGCATTTTCCTATTCTGGGTTTCCAACTGAAGTAGATCGGTCAAGTCTTCTGGTGGTGCTGCCTCGACGCGATCAGTGGGGAACATTCGTGCACAAATAGCTGCGAGTAAAAGTAGGTCACGGTGATGAAGATCGAGGGTGCTTGCGTCGACTTCGACATGGGCTTTCAGGGAGGTGACGCGCGATGGAGTTGGCTTCGGTCTCGCGCGCTATAGTGGAGGCGGCGGCTCTGACTTCGACGAGGGTGGAGTTTGTCAGACGGAATACGGGTGCAGGGTTGGCCTGCGATGGACAGCGACGAGGTCAGAGGAGGGAAAGGGGGAAAATGGGAAGATCGATTTTCCTCTTCCTGATTTGGGGAATTTAGTTTTTTGGTGAAGTGATGAAATTTGGGGAAGGGAATAACAGCTGGTAGAAGATAAAAAGGGGAGGTGAGAAAACAAGGGACACGAGTTGGCAAAAGGGAAGGATGCGTGGGTTCATTTCTCCGATCGTTTAAACACGTGGTGTAACCTCTCTGAATTATGCGCCAAGTGTTGCTTTGCATGCTGATAAATTTTTTATGCGTCCAACGTTTAATTCAAAACTTACAGATGCAAAATCCTCTAATCTCTTTAATTTATTATTAATATTTTATCAATTAAGAGATAAAACAATCCTATGAATGTTAGTAAACCAACTGGAGGAACGGACGGAGATACAAATAACCACCGTCATTTTGATTCGAAATTAAGGATTTGGAACATCAATGCTTGAATCTTGCGAAACAAAATAAAAATAAAAATATCGTTCTCCCTAGAATTCAATTTAGTATTATTATTATTTTGTTCGAATTCGCTTAGGTTCTTATAACGTTAATTCTTTGGTCGTGTGAACTGGTTTAAACATAGCGACAAGCTTCAACATTTTGCTACAAAATTAGATTTCTTCTATGTTAAGAACTTAATTTTTTTTTTAGGACTTACCATTTTTATAATTTATAGTTTTTTTTTTCGCTTTTGTTTCAACAACAAATATTAAATGTAACTGGTCGCTCACGTTATATTTTCAAAACAACATGTAAGTTCCAATATATAAATTAGAAATTTAAATTTGCGCTTACAACAAAAATTGTAATCTCAAGTTCCAACTCAAATTTAGGTGGTATTCATGCACTTAAACATTACATATTTATTTTTAAGATGTCAAAATTATCGGTTCGTTACATTCTCCCCCACTTAGCGCTTTTCGTCCTCGAAAAGGAAACGTCATATGAATTCGAGTCTATGTATATAAATTTACAAATACCCTTACTTAATTTAAAACTTACTAGAAAGAAAAATAAGTCATAGATTTTAAAACTCAAATTTTTTTTTCTAACGCCCGGATTTACGGAAAATTTCGGCAGCATCTCCCCTGCACGGTTCGATCGGGAAAATCTTCCCGTACATAAAAACACAAAATATACATCTCATCTATACGATGAGGCATCCCAAATTAGGGGAATCAAACAAAATAACCCAAAAGCGATAAATAATGCGAGATACATACCTTTCTATAGCGTTTTAAAGCATTTTTTTTTTTTTTTATTTGCATTTTGCGCAAAAGCGAGCTCCGTAAGCAAAGCGCGCCCTTTCAACCTACTAAGATACTCAAAATATGGTGAGAATCAAACATGTACTTACATATAGCAAAATTTATGTACATAACAATGCGCAACATGATATGAAGGAAAAAAAAACAGCACTTTGGCAAAATGCGAAAGAAACTAAATGTACATAATCTTACTGACTTACAAACCTATGTTTCATTATTAACATGCCTCTTTTCTTTCATTAAATTCACGTCGAAGCTCATTTTGATTTTATTTACATGCACATTGCTTTTATGGAGTATGTTTATTTTCAACTATTCATTTCCTCTGAAAGCGAGTGAGAACAGGTAAAATAATATAGAACATATGTAAAGATTTCAAATAATACTCATTTCAACTAATGTATGTACACTTCATTTGTATGTTATTTTATAATCATGCAACACAAGCATTGCACATAATCGAATATAAATATATAAATTCATGTTCTATTTTATTATATGCAATTTATTTGATGTTCAAGCTATATTTAGTTTGATTAACTTTTTCAGTTCGTGTGCATATTTATTTATTACATTTGTATCCCATATTTTTCATCCGCAGTAGCCTCCGTCATTGGATGCTGCGGAGCGACAGTAGCCTCGTTGCTACTGCTGGTTGTAGCAGTCCAGTTTTTTTTTTTTTTTTTTTTTTTTTTTTTTTTTTTTAATGCTGCGGCAGCAGCAGCCCTTGCTGCCGCGGTGCTGCAGCTACAGCTGCAGTCATCGCTGCTGGCGGCAGCAGCTTTGTGGCTGCTGCTAACAGCAGCCATAACACTCTAAAAAAAAAAAACTTGGTTTCAGAACATGTTAAGTGGGGTTAGTTTATAAGGTCTGTTGCATATGTTTTCATTTTCACAAGAGAATACACACCATTCACCTTTTGAGCATGTACAGGTTGCATTACATGGTTGAAAGAAGAGTTGGGTTCCATTTTCCTTTTTCTTCTTTTCTTAAACTGCTACAAGCATCTTCTACAGCACCAAAATTTTTTAACTCCCGATTATGTGTATCCCTTTTAATTAAATCAGGATCTTCTCTTAACTTATGAATTCAAGTTAATTTTTTTTTTTTTTATTTCGAGCTGATCCTTTGAGCTTAAGAGTCAACTATATTTCAAAACCCGATTAATTTCACAAGTTAGCGTATACAAATGGATTTTTTTTTTTTTTTTTTTTAACATAAACAAGAGTTTAAATTTCTATTCATATAAGGAAAGATTTATAATTCCATAAACATCCTTACAGGTGTCCCATTTAAGAATCAAATATTTATAGCGTTAAACTAAACACACACATATTCCTACAATAATGCCTAAAGATTAAAGTTTCCGTAGATTACACCTATAACTCACTAAGTTTCATAAGTTCAAAACATAAAGGTTCCGCACAAACCGCTACTTTAAAGTGATATTCATACAAGGACATTTTATAGCTTCACACTTGCGCTTATATATATTAAGCTAGTATTTCAATATGCTATTTGGAATCCCTTTATGTTTCATTGTGTTTTTTCTTTCTTTTTCAGCTGTTCATATTCCATTCTCTTATACCATGTTCAGTTCATTCTTTACATGTACTCTTATTCTCAACGTGTTTGTGAGATCGAGACACTTTCCCCTTTAGCTTGGAATCCAATTGTCAACAACTGATGTTGTTGAAAAATATAAAGACTTATATATATACTCAAGTTTTCAGAATGAGTATCACAGTTATTAACATTTATTTCAACTTCTTAAGTTAAGAATTTTATTTTAAATATTTAGAATGGATATTTATAGATTTTCAAATTTCCTTTTAATTTAACCCCTCCCTTCTTTTTCTTTTTTTTTTCTTCATCGCACCAGCTTTTAGGGCTGCTGCGAGTAGCGACCTTGCTGCATAGCAACTTCCGCTGCGCTGCAGGCAGCAGCAGTACTTTCCGGTTTCTCCCCTCTCTCTATTTCCTATAAGTCTGTACATCTCTAGAAAAATGGATTAACAGAAGCTCTTCTCTTATTGATAAAGTCTTTACATGGTTTGATTTAATCCAAAGGTCATACTAACTATGTCAGGAATAAATTTGTGAGAAAATGGGTATTTATGTACCAAGTTTGAACCCTTGTCGAATGAAGATCTATTTGCCGCAAAACTTATATTTCTTCCTACCGACTATCACAATTCCAGATTCATGTAATTATTTCTTCCATCCTTAATATCACAAATTTTTCCGTTGATATTTTCAGACCTTCTAAGTTAAGCATTTTTTTTCCAAACAATTTGAATTGAATTCGAATGTACATATATGAATTTTCAAATTACTTCCAAACTGCGCTCTTTAAAACCTACAAATATTCGAGTTAGCCTTTATTTATTCAACATTAATTTACATTACGTTTATCTGGGAAATATTATTATTCTCCACATTCATTGTGAATTCACAAAAATTCATTCACAATTTCATATTTCACAAGTTCAACTTCTACCAATCTTGTTAATATAAGATTTTTGCTATCTAAAACTCATAATAAAAATTATACAAAATGTTATTCTCAACATATGTTTCATAAAACCTTCTCTTCTAGCATTTTCCCAAAATCTTAAGTTCAGCGTATGCTGTCTTACATAAGTCAGTACTATAATTCCATGTTTATAGGGAAAAATTTCCAATTTCGATAGTATCCACATAAATATCCAGTTGCTACTTTCAATACATTTGCTCTAATTAATTTATTCATTTTGAACTCACATTATACTTATTTGTGAGTTTTATCATTCGAGGTTTTATTTTATGAGTTCTACTTATACCTACCTTACAATAGTTTATGAGTCCACAAATCTTCCAATGAAGCCTTCCATATTATATGGTTGTAAACTCATACTTAACTCAATATACCATTGGATTTCAGTACAACCAAGTGTTTTGACCCTTATTTATTTATTCCAATTTAAATTCGCATTTTAACTCGCATCGCACTCAGTTGGATCACAAGCTAGAACCTGCTTGAACGGATGACAAAATCAAATGGGCCTTACCAAGAACAAATTTAGGAAGATCCAGGATTTTCTTTCCACTTAGTTATTTATTAAAATTTTATTTTATATTCTCATGTCTTGAATTAATCCAATTCAATCTACGTTCGAACTTAAGCTGAAAGCTGAGCGAGCAAACCAACCGAATCGAATGGATTTGTCAAGGATAGCTTAGAAGTATTAGAGAAGATCCATGACTTGGGAACGACCACTTCTCAATTTTAGGATGGGACAAACTAAAACAAGACTCGCATTTGGGAGATCCAACCCAAAAGGAGCTTCCAACAAGAGGGACGGGTTCAAGGAATTGAAATTTGAAACAAGGATATTTTAAAGCAAGGCTAAAAATTCAAATTATTTTCTCTCTCTCTCTCTCTCTCTATATATATATATAGAAAAATCCTTTCAAAATCCTTTAAAATCATCTAAAATAATTTCATTTTCACAATACGCTCTCTCGGGTATGATTCCAAGATGATTTCACTCATTCTAGAGTATTTCTACTCTATCTCTAACGAGTGTTTCAACCCCATAAGCTAAGCTTTGTATAAACCAAAGCTCTGATACCAACTGTAACGACCCGGCTTTTTGACCGCCTCAAGTTGGTAATTAAACCAACTCAAACCGTTCAAAATGTCAGATTGTTATTTGCTTATGAAGTTGAAATACAAATCATCACAGAATCACAGCCACAGAACACAGAGTATCTCACAGCGGAAGTAAAAATTTATACAATATAAAAATCCTTTAAATTTACATAATCTCAGAGTACATAAATAAATATAGATACAGCGGAAGAATAAATATAGAGTCATACTAGTATTCAGTAATAAGCAGAGATGGGCACAACCGAATATGACATGGTAGATGAACGGCTGGATCTCCAACGAATCTCAAGCCTTAAAGATATACCTTCAAGCTGAAATACTCGGTCTGACCCGGGCATTTTGCAAGAAATAAACAACAAATACACGGGTCAGGACTAACAATCTCATATAAGTGAATTAAATCAGATGAAGTGTTAACTGAAATGTACAATAACTCAAAGGATGTTTGGGATTTCCACCCTCTAAGGATCCGCGAAACTAATATCTATATAATAGTACGTTATTATTGTAGTGTCTATTCAGTAAAGTATAAATAATGAAAATAGCGTAAGCGGGATTACCATATTACCCTTACGCCGTTTATAAGCATCAACAGTCTATACAGTACCGTAAATTCACCGTACTGGTGTTATCAGAGGGCACTCCATAGAAAGCAACACTAAATCAAAATCGTATGGGGCTCGTATGGGATAAATATGACAAGGCACTCGAGGCAATACCCAGGGTAGGATTCTACCATTTGCACTCCCGGACCGGTGGTAACGCATAGCAGCCACTACCGCCCACCTCGGAACACACTCCCATAATCAAAAGGTGCGCACCCAAATCAATCACAAAAGTCATAGAAATGGTATCGAAGAAGCGTGTCCGATCAGAGGTGCGACCTCAATTAGTCACGGTATAGCTCCTGTTTTAGTCATTTTAATTATGACCCGAAGGTCAAGGCCATTTCGTCATCGTTCACCATCTTCGATTCGAATGCCGCTTTCATCCATCCTGCTGTCGTTCCGAATACTCCATCACGTACAAGTTGTTAAAGTGGTATCAGCACTGACAGAGAGTATGCCACTTACCGACTCCGGTCTCTTTAACAACCCACGTTACATTTTCTCACACCGTGGCCATTAGATTTGAAAACATATTCAAATATCACAAATCGCTTTATTTCAAGTTTGCCCCAAATCAGGTATACCAAATCATTTACAAATGGTTCGGTTAGAATTATAAACCAGAATTTACCCTAGGATTCAGTAGACTGGATTGGACATAAATTTTATTCAACATAAGATAAATAGATATATTTAGAAAAGTTAAGTTTGAAAATAGTATATGTATATTAAATTTGAAATAAGTGTGTATATATATATATTTTGGAAAATATTATAAATTTTATATGGTGTATATATATTAACTTAAAATAGTGTGAGAACACATATATTCTTGGAAAACTATTATAAAAATTATATGGTTAGAGTAATCAAATCATATATATATATCATTTTATAAAAGAATAATTATAAAACCAAATAATGCGGAAAATTACTTTTATAAAAATTATAGTTCAAAACAAGAATTATTGATCCAATCCAAATCTAAATTCATGTCTTACAATTTTATTTCCTACTCGAATTCATATTCAAACCTAATTTTCTTGATTTGGTTTAATTTCAACACTTCATGTTTAAAACGATTCTCGGATCATTATTTAACGTAAAATTCACATATCCATTCATATAGCAAATTCCCAAACCCACCTTAGCGTTAGCTGCGAATCAAAATCCTTTGTATGCATTCAATGGCAAATATCCATTTGACAAATCATATAATAAAATAAGTTTGGAAATTTATTTATCAAATCTTTGCAAATCCTTTACATTTATCATTTTATTCAAAAATCGACATATTATTATGTTCATTATAAATTTTTGAAGAATTCATTTAAATAAATTTAAAATATCTTGCAAAAATCACTTAAAATTTTATTTTAATACAAATGGGATTTCTTTCCAAATTTCAAGTAAGATTTGAACAAAATTTCTTTAAACTCTTCTTTACAATATAGGAATTCATCCAAAATTTCTACTTATAAAAATCGACAAATATTTAAAAATATTCTCATTTTTATTGACCACGGTGTCCGTATAAAATTTTCTACCCTATGGTCAAGTGATACGGATGTTTATCATTTCAATCCGTTCTTTAAAATATTCGAATCCCGGGTATATCATTTCAACCCGCATCCCAAATCGATTCGAATACAATGGGGTTCGGGTATGTATCATTTCAACCCGTCATGGTTACTAAACTAAAGGGGAACTTGCATAGTGAGAAAAATAACATAGCATGACAATCATACATTCATAGTGTCATATGAAATAACAAGTGTGTGTCGCATGTGCACAACCACGAAGCAAACAAATCTAGAACAACCTAACATTTCATTCAACATTTCAAATCTTAATTCACTTTATAAAAATATTAGTCTGTGAGTGAGGAAAACTCACCTTCAAGGCGAAGAAGACGAATATGATGCCGACAACAAAACTGAAGCGAACGTGGTATCCAACATAACGGCTTCAATCAATTTATATACAGATACACGTATATGCATGTGTACATAAATAAATTTTGGTCATTCCCAAGCACAACAAGACCCGCATTGACTATGAACCCTAACCAAAATTTCAGTGAATGCCAAATCAAACCCAACTGGACTATATTTGTATATATATATATATATATATATTTCTTGTTATCATATATATTTAACCAACGAAAGGAGTTTAAGAAAATACCCAAGTCTCATCCTAACGACTTATGAACATACCATGACTTGAAAATCCGCGAGTACGATTTGAGGCGAGTTGCGCCTAAGCTGATGTTGGAAAAAAATCCTGACAAGCCAAGACCACCCGCATCCACTATATAACAATCACAATTCGCATGTCTGAAAAACTTCATTCAACTGGCAGCCTTGACCAATAACTGCAGTCTCTCAGACATTTCCTCGAGAACCTGATAGGGCTTATCAGAAGTTAAAGGACTATTGGTTTTAGACCTTGCTAAGTTAAGGGAAGTACGGGTTTTGGTTATGGCGGTCTAAAGCAGTGACGGAGCTTGGCTCACGGTGGAAGAAGGGAAAGAAAACAAACCAATTGCATTTTCCTATTCTGGGTTTCCAACTGAAGTAGATCGGTCAAGTCTTCTGGTGGTGCTGCCTCGACGCGATCAGTGGGGAACATTCGTGCACAAATAGCTGCGAGTAAAAGTAGGTCACGGTGATGAAGATCGAGGGTGCTTGCGTCGACTTCGACATGGGCTTTCAGGGAGGTGACGCGCGATGGAGTTGGCTTCGGTCTCGCGCGCTATAGTGGAGGCGGCCGCTCTGACTTCGACGAGGGTGGAGTTTGTCAGACGGAATACGGGTGCAGGGTTGGCCTGCGATGGACAGCGACGAGGTCAGAGGAGGGAAAGGGGGAAAATGGGAAGATCGATTTTCCTCTTCCTGATTTGGGGAATTTAGTTTTTTGGTGAAGTGATGAAATTTGGGGAAGGGAATAACAGCTGGTAGAAGATAAAAAGGGGAGGTGAGAAAACAAGGGACACGAGTTGGCAAAAGGGAAGGATGCGTGGGTTCATTTCTCCGATCGTTTAAACACGTGGTGTAACCTCTCTGAATTATGCGCCAAGTGTTGCTTTGCATGCTGATAAAAATTTTATGCGTCCAACGTTTAATTCAAAACTTACAGATGCAAAATCCTCTAATCTCTTTAATTTATTATTAATATTTTATCAACTAAGAGATAAAACAATCCTATGAATGTTAGTAAACCAACTGGAGGAACGGACGGAGATACAAATAACCACCGTCATTTTGATTCGAAATTAAGGATTTGGAACATCAATGCTTGAATCTTGCGAAACAAAATAAAAATAAAAATATCGTTCTCCCTAGAATTCAATTTAGTATTATTATTATTTTGTTCGAATTCGCTTAGGTTCTTATAACGTTAATTCTTTGGTCGTGTGAACTGGTTTAAACATAGCGACAAGCTTCAACATTTCACTACAAAATTAGATTTCTTCTATGTTAAGAACTTAATTTTTTTTTTCAGGACTTACCATTTTTATAATTTATAGTTTTTTTTTTCGCTTTTGTTTCAACAACAAATATTAAATGTAACTGGTCGCTCACGTTATATTTTCAAAACAACATGTAAGTTCCAATATATAAATTAGAAATTTAAATTTGCGCTTACAACAAAAATTGTAATCTCAAGTTCCAACTCAAATTTAGGTGGTATTCATGCACTTAAACATTACATATTTATTTTTAAGATGTCAAAATTATCGGTTCGTTACAAATCCAGTTGGATTCCTCCAACCTGTTTTTCCTGCATCCACAGACGTTAGTCAACAGAGTAATACCCATCCTGCTTCGAGGCAGGATATCGCGGTATAGAAGGTCATCCACTAATCATAGCGTGGGGTGTATAGGGTAATCATCCGCTAATGCAACCGCTGGCATCCGCTAATGAGACTACGGGAATCCAACCAATCACCAAACCAATATATATAATAGTCAACCAATCCTAGATAACTAATATATTTTTAACAGCCATAAATAAACATTTAAAGCATCCAACAATCAACAAAACAATTATTTTTAACTGATAAAAATATTTCTAAATAAAACAGAGTGAGATTTACTCACCAGGGAATTTATTTGCACTTGTACTATTTTCAATTTCCTTCTTGTTAACCTCAAAGCTATGTTTTCCAACTCGACTCGTCTTGTGTAATTTGAACCTTAATTAAGCCCTTAAACCCCTTCTTCCTAGTTTTACATTGCATGTACCCAATTGTTGCCATGAATTTGCAGGCCTCTTCCTCACACCACACTCTGCAATGCCTCAAATCCATCCTTCACTTTGTTATACTCTCTATTTAGTCTGCATACAGGAACTGTTTTTGCCATGCTCTACTAGTCCAACTCCTCATCACCAGACGATCCATTCCAGTAATTTTCGCGACCTTCAAGTGATTGGAAAATCACCGACAGCTCACTAAAGAAATTTCCATCCTTCCTCCTACACAGACTGAACACCGCACTTTCCAACTCCACCGCGAACCATCTACTATCCTCGCCTCAGTACAATACTTCCCGGTCGACTGTAAATATCACCCCCTTGCTATACTTGCCACTGTCAACGACGCAAACATCAGGACCTCACCGCACCAATCCACTTCCTGCCTATCGCGATACCCTGTCACTGCGTTGAAACCTGCGCACCCATCCACAAAGTTGTGAAACCCTAAATCGAATGCTTACCATACCAGATCCATGTTCGAACAACTTCATATCCTATCCGAACTCAGATCTCGACTTCGCACCCATCACGACGCCTTCTGTAACCCTCTGACAATGCACCATTTAAGCACCTCCTCACCAAAAGTACAACGTCGCTCTCGAACAAACGAATTCCGACCATCGCGATTCAAGCGAACCCTAGCTCGAGATTTTCTATGGGTCGATTCGATTTGTTTTAATACTAACCGACGAGGAAAAGGGGCAGCATAGGTCTGAAAGGGGAATACATGCGATTCCTATTTTTGGTTTGAAATGGGAAAAAGGTCACGGCCATTTCAATTATATTTTTCCCAGAAGAAAGATTAGAAGCAGTGTATATGCGAATTTATAGAAGAACGAAGATGGAGTGGAAGAAGGGGAAGTGAACACGTTTGTTTTAGCTTGTGGAGGTAAGGAAGCCACGGTTATTGTTTGTTGGCAAAAGGAAATCCACTAATATATATTTATTTATTTTAGTTTTTAATTAACCGCTATAATTAAATTATCCCACGGTTTCTGAACTCCTTTCTGAACCCAACAACTGTCAATCCTAGGGTAATACCCCTATTCCGGACACACTGGGATAGGTTACGTAGTCCCATTCGATCATCTGAAGGAGATATTAATTTTAAACCAATATAAATTAATTTCAGACAATTTATTCTTCGATAATAAATTAATATTATTCTTCTAATTCAAACAGAATTTTCTATTGATCGATTGAACTGTAATTTAATTCAAAATTAAATTTTAATTCAATTCACTTCGCATTCTGATAACTTGATATATTCGATATTAAATCGAAACTGATTATTAAATTGATAACTTAATATAAAAATTCCATTTATATTTATCCACCCAATATTTAAAACTGTATTAAATATTCAAATCTAACCGACGAAATATCCGGGTCATTACATTCTTCCCCACTTAAAATAATTTCGTCCTCGAAATTGCTAAGGTAGGAAAAGTGCTACAAACCCATTTATCTTTTCAAAACTTATTTATGTTGATACTCAACATTTCAACTTCCTTACGTAACTCTCTTTCGAATAAATCCCTATTCGATAACTCCTCCCTTCAAATAACTATATTTGATAATCTCTCTCTCGAATAACTAGATTCGAAAACTTTTCTTCGAATAAACTATATTCGATTAACTCATTTAATTCTATTCGAATAACTAATATTCAATAACTCCTTTAACTCCACTCGCTTGACTCTAGATCGCAGCAATCACAATGGTTACGCCTGATTCCCTCAGGAAACATCCAACCGCCCTAGGCTATCTGCAGCCCTGCGAATTACGCTAGCAGTCGTACGAAATGACACTTATCCTGAGTAACTATGTTTGACCAACTCTATCTCAATAACTATATTCGATCAACTTTTAATTGAATAACTAACATTCAATTAAATCTTAATTCGATTAACTATGTTCAATTCTCTCTATCTGGTTAACTCTTAATTTGAATAACAAATATTCGATAAATTCTAATTGAATAACTAATATTCAATTAACTCTACAGATTAACCCTAACTGATTAACTCTAACTGGTTAATTCTTACTCTAATCGGTTTATTCTAACTCTAATCGACTTCTCCTATTCGAATAACTCCTATTGGATCACGTTTATTCATTTATAAAGATTTACTTTTAGTAACGGTTCTTCACTTTATAAATGTTCACTTTAATAACGTTACTTCACTCATACAAGTGTTGTGTACCCCTTCTATTTAAAACTATCGGTGTTAAAAACCAATATCTCTTCTCTATATAAGCTCAGACTTATATATTCCATTTATCGAATGATAAATATTTAATTTAATTTATAAACTGTTATTTATAAATTAATCTTTTCTATTTATCTGTTAAAAACAGATTTCCATTTTCTATTCATCTTCTAAATATTCCTTTGATTAAATTTTATTCATTTAACAAATAAATATCTCACTTATAACATTCTATTTATTTTCTATAAATAAATATTTCCATTGAATCTATTTGTAAATGTTTTACAAATATTCCCTTCTAAATTCTATTTGTAAATGTTTTTACAAATATTTCTCCTTCTATTTGTTTGCACATAACTTCCTTTGTATTTGTGTTACAAATATATTTCCTTTATTCACACCCAATTCATATTTCATCCACATTGATTTTACTCAATTTATCCATTTCGATCCATTTAACTTACTTAAGTTAAATTTTCAATCATTCAAATCCCCATTAGCTAGTTGCTAATTAACCGTTTTGCCTATTTCACCCTTTTTATTTGAATATAACTTGTTCAAATATATGTCAACTTATTTATAAACTAATCTAATTATATTTTCAACTTGAGTTATATATTCGATTTCGAACATAAATTCTCAATCTCTTTTACTTATCCAAAAACCCAATTTCGATTCAAATTCCCTTTAACTAATTATTCTCCAATTTAGTTAATTCTATTTAACCATTTAAAATATGATTTTTGTCTTAAAAATCATTTCACTTACTTCACTGAAGTTCATATTTATTTTATATCTCCAGTCTGGATTTTTTTCCTAATGAGACGACCCCAAACCCCGTACAAACAGAGACAAGGGTTATCTTTGGAATATAACACAAAAACAGATAATTGCAGAACAGAATTAAGTAAATACACCAGATAATGAACAATAGAATATACTAGATAAAAGTAATCATCAGAGTTACACAGTATACAGGATCATACTTAGTAAAAATACAGTTCAGCTATACATAAATGTCTACAGCGGAAACAAACATAATATGTACAATAGGAGTTGAACATCATAAAAAGAGATAAATGATAGAATCCATCTTCAGCTCCAGCTATCCAGAGAAAGAACCAGCTAAACCTGAATACAAGGTTGCCCGTGTAGAAAGAAAGGGGCACCCGAGTTTGAAAGTGAAACAAACTACGAGTCAGTCATGGGACTGGTATGAGAAATCTACTCAACACATATATAATTTGGCAATCACAGGACCACGCCACTTTCGTGGAACGGGTTTTCTCCATTGGATTGCCAGTGCTTTAAAACAAATCTTTCTTTTAAACAGCGCAATGCTCTTTATAAAAATGAAGCTATTATAAGACTCAGTTCCCATCACACAATGCAACGCAAACCGAAGGATAGAGTTTTACCTTATAACGGCCAAGATATGCTTGATACGAATAAAACAAAGGCATTTGATATTATTGCTAGTGTTTATATGTTTTGAAAACAATTTCAAATCATAACTATCAATCATAGACGACATGAGCATCCCATGCCACTATGTCGCCAAATATATCTATACAATCGAAACCGCATCGTCACGTATTTGGAAATTGGATTTCCGTCATGAACCAAGGCAAAAGATAGTCCTTACCGACTTCGTGACTCTCTAGCCCGAGCCACAGGGTCAGAGCGCATCGACCCTTGGATCGTCAGGGCCGGTCCACCGATGTGGATTATATGCCTGAACAATACGTTCCCCCGCCTTTTGGGGCGTAAACGAGCCAACGAATGATTCCATCGGACCCGAATCGTCCGATCAAACCGAGGCGCCTTGCAACAGCAACAACCACATAGGTGAAAAGTATATAAATGTCAGGGCTAGTAGGTCACTGACACCACCCTAGCTAGAAAGAAACGCATGTCCTCCCGGAGGTCCTTCCTCCCGTTTCTGGTTTATACCGGGGTGTGAGGCTCGCGAATTCACGCTATACACAAAGCTACGCCACACAGGCGGTGCTTTGATCATCACCACAAGACTTTGCTTTTCAACAGAAGCCCTGATCACTGCATCTTAGCATGCCACACAGGCAATTCATGCCATGCGACTGATGTCCATCGATATACAACCTCTGAGCTCTTGCGTTTCAGAGAAGGGCATTAAGCAAGAGAATAAATTCTCCACCGCCAAACAGATGTATATTTAATAGAGATCAATCAACACAGAATAAAATCCAATGTCAGACACACAGTCCATTTACAAGTCCGTTCTGGGTCTGAATGAAACCGGAGGCACTAAATACCTCGCAAACCCATCGATCACCACGTACGTCTGGACGATCACCACTCATTATCCATATTTCGGGATGCCTCCCAATCAGGACCTTGGTTACCATCCAAACGAGGTGAAGATCTCCGGTCTTCGACCATCGTCTTCATCTTCGACTTTCAATCGTCGGTCAATAATTTGAAATGAGAATTAACTCAGCCTTTTCAAATAATTCCTGTATATTTAGAATTTCAAATCAATTTATTTCAATGGTTAAATTATTCGACAACACCAATTTTGTTCTTTAATGTAATTTTCACACCAAACACATTCAACCATCAAAAGCCACATAAATCAAGCAAATTCAGTTTATTTCCATTCCATATCGTTTATGATATTTTATAACGATTTATCGCTATTTTTATTTACTTTAAAATAGCCAATTTATTTAAAACGACGCTTCGGGCCATAACGCGGCCGTGGCGCTGTTTTTCTTCAGATTTGATTTACACATATCTGAAAATCTAACCGTTGGATCTTCATAAAATTTACATCATTAGAAAGGTCTTTTCAAAACGAATCCAACGGTTCCAGTTTCGGGAAAATCCGACGGTCGGATCTCCCGGTACAATCGTTTGAAGTTTCGATTTCAAAATACGAACTGCAGCGTCGTTATTCGATTTAATATAATTATATATATATATATATATTCGTTTCTGACGCTGTTTTTCTTCCAATTTGAATTAAACATTCCAGACAATCCAACCGCTGGATTTTTACAAGGTTGGTGCCGTTGGGAAGATATTTCCAAGGCGAACCCGACGGTTGAGGTTTTCGGAAAATCCAATGGTCGGATTTCCCGCACTAGTTGTTTGAAATCACGGTTTCAAAATACGAACTGCACGGCCTTGTTTCGTTTTAATTTTATTTATATTTATATATTTATATAAATATAGTTCATTCAATGATTTCAATATCGTTTTCACTTCAAATATTTCACTAACGCCTTAAAATTTTGGAAAATTTCGCCATAACCTCTTTTGTACACGAGGGCTCGGAAAATTCCCAAATAGCCACACGGGCGTCTCATGTCAAAAAGAAAAAGAAAAAGCCAACAGGCTCATAAAATCATCACCCAAACAAAACAGTAAATGTGTACCTATTTGTCGGGCACAAAATTTTATTCCTCTTCTCTAGCCCCTTTGCTATAACCTGTTCAATAAATATGCATGTACATATATACAGTTCTTATCATTTATCATTTTCTTATCATTTATCATTTTCTATTCAACTTCATATTTGATTCCATTTGGTTTAAAAACACCATTCATTCTACTGTTACATGTACAGGCAAAAATCATATCATTAGCTGATTAATGAATATTTCAACTCGTATATATTTATTTGAACGAGTTGCTATTTTTAACACTTCACATTTCAATGATTCATGTATATAATAAAAATGTGATTTTTATTTTAAAACAATTCATTTCAAAACACTATTATTTTATATAGTGTATATATAGGTGATAAAAATAGGATTTCTCTTATAAAACAATTTCTTTCGAAAGGAGATTATTTTACACAGTTCATATAGTCGATAAAAGGTGATTTTTATTATCAAACAATTTATTTCAAAATATGAATACCATTCAGCACATGAATTTCAAATCAACGAATGAATATCGATTCAACACATGAAGGTTTTCTACTGTTTCTATATATAGATAAAAAATGTGATTTTTATATTTAAAACGCGAATACCATTCAACACATGAATTTCTAATCAACGAATGAATATCGATTCAACACATGAAGGTTTTCTAGTCAATGAATAAATATAGTTTTAGCAAATGAAAATAATTCAAACACATGAATATTATTCAAAATTTCGGCAGCATAACGGCAGGGTAGTTAAAACTAGGACCGTCCCTAGTACGGCTCCTCGCTCTACCTTAAAACCTCACGGTTTTTGACATTGGGGATCATGCATCTAGTTCGCACGCAGGCGGCATGTATATATTTATTTCATTTCCACAAACTAATCCTATGTGGTTTCAACCAAATATTTCTCAACCACAAACGGGTATTTTTCAACCACAATCAATCAATATCAACCACAAACAATCCCAAACAACCATTCGCTATCAATCAATTTTCACACCAATCACAATCAATAAATATCGTCCATGGTTTGTGGACGAGGGGCGTATATATATATATATTTATATATAGCAATTCACTTTTATTTCAACACATATATAATTTTTACAACGCATATATAACTTATACATCGAACGTACAACTTATACAACGCTTATACAAGAGGTGTACAATCCTTATATAACTCATACATCGACTATATAATTTATACATCGTCGTTTTCCATATCGTTTATAAATTAGAAATCTAACATTGGGTTCCACTCCACCAAAAATAGCAGAAGGCTCAGAAAAATATGCGGTCTCTTCTAAAATGTAGAAGGCGTCCACACGGTCACGATGTTTCCTGTTTCATCGAATTTCGTTAACATAGCAAAAGATATGATTTTTCAAAGTTTGCAACGGTTTTAAACTGTTAAAATCAGTTTTAAATTAAAACAGCCGATACCTTTCAGAACTGTTCGAAACTAGGTTTCGATTTTTCGATCAATCCGTGCAATGGTTCCACGATCGGGTTGTGCAGGGTCGAAGAGCTACGTGAGGCGCACGTGCGCCAGGAAGGGGGGTCAACTCGGTGGCTTCTGGTGACGGCGGCGGCGAAGTGAAGGCGACAACTTCTCGGCGCCCGTTCTCCCAAAATACACAATGAAAAAATCGAAACTAGGTATGGATTTGAAGATCTCTCCGAGCTCTACAAAATCCTCAACAGGAGGAATGCGTAATTTTGCTTGTAGGAAGAGGAACGGAGGAGAGAAGGTGGGAAGCGATTTCCGCCGTGCGCGATAAAGGATAGTCGGGGAGAGAGAAAGTAGTTTGACCAATAAGAATTTTCCATTTAATTTATATATTTTTAAAATTTCAAAATTACCCCTTACATAGACGAACACCAATTCAAACCCAACGACTGTCGTCCCGAGCGTTTTACCCCTATTCCGAACACAATGGGATATGTTTCATAGGCCCATTCGACTGTTTCAGTCAGTTTCCCTTCAAATTAAAATATAAAACATTCAATATTTGATTCGAACGTACATTTCAATTTGCCAGGGCCACAAACTGATTCGAAAAATCCCAAAAAAATAAATCTAGCTATGTTTTGACGATACGGTCCCAACAAAACTAGTTTCGTCGAATTCTGAGACCGTTTGCAAAAAGGCCCATTTTTGGTCGATCCAATTTAACTGTAATTGACCAAACACATTTTCTTTGGCACGCTCACATATTAGCTTCAAAAATTATGAAATTTGAAACCTAGCAATAAGTTCTCATCCCGGATTCAACAAAAGTGGTTTCGTCGAATTCCGAGGTCGTATGCAAAATGGCCATTTTCACGGGCTATATAAATTCCATATCGACCCTTCCGAAAATTCATTCGGCCATAACTTTTGCTTTCCGCTATGAAAATTCGATTTTTCAGATTCGTTAGAAAGGTATTCACTAACAGATTAAAATATTTTTGGTTTCACTAAAATCCGTTTTGTTTTGCACCCGGTACAGTCCGACAAAGTTTGAATTCAATTTTTGAAACTGCAGCGCCATTTCAGGCCTTGTTTATAATTATAATTAATTATATTCGCTTTCAATTGTCGATTCAAACTCACTTTCCATTGCCATTATTTAAAATATTTATTTTAAATATTTAAAATCCATTGTTTTAGCCAATTTAAAAAATTTAAATTGGTTCATATTTTCTGGGTCGTTACACCTAATGCCAATTCGGACTTTATTTCCTAACAATCCTTTTATTTATTTAATTAAACCATTATGGTTTTATAATGGTTCTGGCGCTGCTTTTCTAAAAATTTGATTTTGACATAACTCAAAATCTATACGGCGAAATCTAGATTTTTCTCTTTCATTAGAAAACTATTGTTCAACCGGTCCCAAAGATTCTTGTTTCAAAGAATTCTGACTTCAATTGAGTTCTGTATTCTAAATTGAAGTTCGAATCGCCAATTTACGAACTGTCGCGTTACGGCGAGCTCGTTTTAATTATATTTACAAATATAAACGTTTTAACTTTGTTTATAATAAATTCAACTCCATTTTGATATATTTTTAATACATATCAAATCCATTTTATAATATTCCCGATCTATTTCACTTCAAATATTCAAATTCTATATATTTACAATATTCAAATTCCATTTGAATCTCTTTATTCAAACTCTATATTTGAATTTCCTTCTATTCAATTTCTATTTGAATTTTCTTCTATTCAAATTCTAATTCAACTTCTTATCCAAATTCCATTTGAAATCCTTTATTCAATCTCTATTTGACTTTTCTTTATTCAAATTCATTTGAATTCCTTTGAATTCAAATTCCATTTCAATTTTTCTTATACAATTTCTATTTGAATTTTCTTTATTCAAACTCATTTGAATTCCTTTGAATTAAAATTCTATTTCACTTCTATTTGAATTATATATTCCAATTCCCATTTCAAAATTCCTTTGAAGTAATATAAATATATACATATATTTATATCTATCCCAAATTCAAAACATTTGAATTTTCCAACAACTTGTTTCTTTTCAAACAAATTTCCATCAAAACTTTTCTAAGGCAGCAATTCATCACTTAGAAACTCGAAAAGGAACACTGATGATGTTGCGACCATCATCAGAGTTATTTCCCAGCTACTGAATGAGTCCAGTGCTATATTTCTTTCAAAATCCATTCAGAAAAATATTTTCCCAACTCCTAGGATTTTAAATTCTGAATTCTGGTTGGAATTCAATTTCAATTTATCACATTTGTATATTTGATTTCATATACAAACTCCATTGGTTATATATAACTATTTCTGTTTTTATAATCTGATTTGATTATAATTCTAACAATCAACTCAACCATTTAAAAAAATATCGTGTCCAATCTTTTGTTCAAGTGTTTATAAACTCCTATCGACATCGTGGCGTCCCACGATTCGACCAAAATTCATAATTCACTCAACAGACTAGTCAACACAATATAAAACAGTTTTTATATCAAATTACAAATACGCTCTCTCGTATATATATATATATATATACACTCAACTCATTCTAGGGTACTACTGACCCTATCTCTAATGAGCACATTCCAACAAACCTAGGTATTTTCTCAACCTAAGCTCTGATACCATTGTAATGACCCAAAAATCCGGTAGAATTCGAGCTGACCAAAAACACAAGTCCAACCCCAAATAACACAGAATTTCGAACCATTAATAGAAAGAAGTTAGAGGGTGAGGATAGATAAGATAGAAACTTAAAATAGAAGAAGAACAGAAATAACAACACAGAATCTCACATCGCAGCGGAACAAAATATAATGTATTATAACTTTTGAAATACAAAATCTCAACTGTATAACATACACTTACCAGAGTACAACACTTACAACACAACGGAACAACACTATAACTAGATAACGCTGAAGCCTCCTGCTCCAAGCTCCTTTAGATATATCTGAAAAATCCTGAACTACTTGACTACCCGAACAAATTTAGGCACCCAAGAGTTTAGGTAGAACAAAAAAAAAATAAACTCCGGGTCAGTCATGGGACTGGTATGAGTAAACAGTTTAAAACAGTTTCAGAAAACTAAATGATATCTCATAAGACCACGCCGTATAACACGGAACGGGTTTTTCCCTTATGAGAATCCAAACACTTGACTTATCTTTATATCAAAACTCTTTTGATATTATAATAATGTCTAAATCAAGTAAATAACAATCTAGTGGAACGTTTGCATCTCACGTTCCACATATATATACAATCAAAACTGCAAGCACGTATTGGGTAATGGATTTCCAACTATGACAAGGTATGGAACCACCTTCCGCTGGTATATCTCTAGAGGAGAATACACCGAGTTCAACAAGAACATCTTGCAACTCAGCCACACATGACCGACCACTCATTTGGCTTGAGTGTATCGAATGTATATCACCAACGGTTGGGATCAGCAACCGTTTCCCGAATGGGACAGCATCAACAATAGATTTTTAGAAGTAAATGAAACTCTAGATCAGGTGATTATACACCCTAATAGGTGCGACCTACATAGCTATGTTGCCTGCCCGATTTCTATCATTTACCGGTTGATGAGGCTAGAAGCTACGCTTTATCATCACACCAGATTCACTTCGAATGCCACATCGTCAAATCCATCAAATCACCGATTGACGTCCTCAACAGTACATTATGTGTTAGCTAAAAGAAGTTTCCTTCTCCGCTTCCACTCTTGGTACGGTTGAAGAAATCAATGTATGTGACCCTTTCTGGAAATACTCTGTTAGACATTCATCCATATAAGTCACCCAGGAACAGGATGAACTGAAGGCACTATTTCTATTAATAGAAAAAGTCCTTGCACTCTACTCCGTCTTCGATTATCTTTATATAATCTGATTCGCACGCTACTGCCAATACGGAGTGGTTCTTCGGATAATAATCCAACCGGTCTCTCCATATTGACAACGATGGTCAAAACTTCGATAGTCTGTGATTTAACTATCGAATAAAACAAGTGTTTCGATAGTCGATGATTTAACTATCGAATAAAACAAGTGTTCATCCAAACATCCAACAATCAGTGAGCCTTTAATTAATATTCCTTTAATTAAATCACTTCCCTATTTCTTTATCAATATTTGTTAACCAAATATTTTCAATAACCATATTGCCCTTTTCTATTATTTGGAAAACATTTCTGAATATCGCCTTCCTTTATTTTCTAAGCTTAGAAAATATATGCCATTTATAATTGGAAAATATTCCACTTACTTATCTCTTTTCCGATCTCGTTTATTTCTATACTTAGGAAATATTTAACATCTTATCTCCAACTTACACTTATTTGGGTTAAAACTGATGTTGTGTAAAACATCATTACGACAACCCAAATACTATATTCAACTAACTCTTATTCAACATTGATCTTCGAGCCTGGAATCTTACTATTTATCTGTTAATAATGAAATCAATCAAGTTGGGGTATAACTACCTCTCAGACCTTGACTGAATAACATTTATAACGTCAAAATAGATATGACTACTTACTCGAATAATCAATACCATACAACTACTGATTCACTTTTAAACACATATACTCTTCCTCTTTCTATTCTTACTAGATTTTATTCCTAGTCTTCCTTTTTGATTATACTATTCTATTTCTAAGTTCGTTTCCTTATCGACTTCTATATATATCATTACGTTGATTTCTAACTATCAAATTATCTTAAAAATATTCTAACTCCTTAAATTCCTGGAAAAATTCGCCATAACCACCTTTGTACCGGGAGCATCGGGAAAATCCCCAAACTGCCATACAGACCTTTTCCAATCAAAAAGAAAAAGAAAAGCCAAGCGGCTAGCCGATACGGCGCATAAAATCTCATATATGAATTAAATACATACCTTTTTGTTGGACATTCTATTTATATACCTTCTAACACTTTATTCCAAACCTGTCTCCTGTATGTCTATATGTAACACCCCGTAATTCTGTGACATTAAGTTTCTCAAATTAAAGTATAATTAATTTTTAAAAGAAAACTTAAAAGAAAAAGATCCATGCAGTTGTTTAATTTAAGTATTGTAACTAACATGAAAAAAAGAGGTAAGGAGAGAACAATAATTATTATTGTTCTAAGACTTATTAACAAAAGCCTTTGTAGCTCAGTTGGTTAAGGCATTGGATTGGTAGCATGGAGGTCGGGGGTTCGAACCCCGGCGGCGGCATAATTTTTTATCATTGTTTTAGAGAGGGCCAACTAAACATGCAAATATATGTACGTATACAAATTCAAAATTTGAAAGGATAAGAACGTACGTAAAAGGAAATAAAGAAAATATATATATATATACATATGAGAAATATAAATATATATATATATATATATATACAAAAATATATGTATGCGAAAGATAAAATTCAAGATAAGGCTACAGTCAATGAAATATGGCAACATCATTTGAATTTTGAAAATAAAATGAAAGTTGTGCGTATATATATACGCATAAAATGGTCGTTAGAGGAATTGTATACATATAAGAATATTTCATGTGAATAAAACAGTTAAATAAATTCCAGAAATTCAAAAGTTTGAAAATCAAACTTTTACGCCAAAATAGCTTGTGGGACCCAATGCTGACTCAGCACTGCGTGTATGATAAGGTTTGGCTAGATTCATCTACGTACCTGGACTATTTTCTTAACTAGGTTCAATGTTGACTCGGCGCTGCGTGTACGATAAGGTCTTGAGCAGCTATATAAACAGCCCTAGTCTTCATTCTCTTTGCACCAATTCTCTTCTATCCTTATGATGCTAAGATTCATGGCTTCTTCCCCTCCTCTAAATTTTCTTAAATAAATAAAATAAAATATGATTCAAGACGAGGAGATGCTGCTAAAAGACTTTTAAGGAGGGATTCAAATCAAAGTTTCAAGTGATGAATTCAAAGGCTAGCTCAAACAAGTTTCAAGCAACGACGCACGAATCATAGTCATGCTTTCCTTCTTTTCTAGATCTATTTTCTGTAAGTTGGTTATTTCTAGATCTGAATATTTTGTTTTATTTGTGACATGAAATTAAAGGAATAAAGGAATATGCCAAATCTCTCTCTCTCTCTTCGAATCTGTGTTTATACTCTTGGACTGAATTAAGAACTGTTATGATTCGAGGACAAATAAGACTGTAACCGTGACTATGACTATAGAACTGTGGCCTTTGAAAGCATATGCCTTTGGACTATGACATAAGCCTTTGATTTTGGGACATATGAACATCGCATATGACTATGGACATTTCCTATGACTGTGACTGTGACTACAAGGATTATTTCCTTGACTAGGCCTATACCTTTGATTTGGACATAAACTATTACTTATGACATAATGAGGACAACTGTGATTTTGACACCCACGATTTATGATTAGGAAAATATTGCTTTAGTTTTGTGATTGAGAAGTTGGGTCTAAACCCAATTATTTATTCTACCTGTTCCTTGGTTTTTCTTTGGTTTTAAGACAGTGGGAATTTACCTATTAAGTTAGGTCTACCCACGTTCTTGAACCTATTTTGCCCATTCTTTGGTTTTAAGACAGTGGGAATTTACCTATTTAGTTAGGTCTACCCATATTCTTGAACCTACATTGTTATCCAAACCTTTTTATGCCAATTATTCCTTCTTGTCATTTTGATTCATTCCCTTTTTTATCTACGAATCTAGATTTATTTATAATCTAGGTTGAATCACGATTATTCGAACGGTGGGAATGCGATTTGGGGAAAAACATGGAAATGAATATGAACGTAGTTGTAAACTTGGAAATTGGCATAATTTGACATGCATATTAAAATGAAAACGGGGAAATTTGACATGGATTAGGGAATATGTGATTTTGACATATTAAATTTAGCGTTAGTAAGTAAGCTAAATTTTAGGCATAAAATGTAAACTAGAAAAATAATTCTAGTTTTGCCATAAATTGTGAATTAGGATGTTAAACCAAGATTGGGTTAATTAAGGTTGATTTGGAATAAGTATATTAGCACAATTTTGAATTTATTCATAATTGTGAGCAATTGTCGTGTTTAGAATAAATTATGGTTAGCGACACTAAACTTGGTATAATTTACATACCAAAAAGTATAAATATGATAAATAAGAGAGAATGGACCATAATAATAAATGTGACAATGTACATTAAAAGAGTAGTAATGAAATCAGTAAATTAGGAGTAATTTACTTATAGAATTCGTCATAAATGTTAAATTGTTCATTTACCACAAAATATGTAACTTGGTTAAATTTTGGCCATAAATTATAAACTAGGATATTTAATCTAGTTTCGGCAATGAAATAGGAAATGGCCTAAACTGCATGTTGGGTTAGGACTTGGGCCTAGAATATAAGTATACTAGTAGGCTTGACAAATAAATATAGGCCAAATTTGTCTAAAAAGGGGAAATGGGCTTTTGAAATAAATTGTTAACAAAAGAAAAGTATTTTGATAACACCCCTTTTTATAACACATAGACCAGAAGGTTCTAGGGTGACAGAGAGGATAGTGTCTAGGCTTGGGTTTGGAAAATACAAGTTTCCTGCCCTCCCTGGCTATCCCTAACTGATCCGAAGGACGGGATGGTTGTTTTCAAAACCAGATTTGGAAATTAATCAAAAACCCTTTGAACTTAGAAAACATGAATATGCCTAACCCGAGGTTAGACTGAGTTGCGGTGTAAACCTGCCCGGAACCGACCGGCACATCCAGTAACTGCAGCAATATCTGTCTAATGTGAGAGGTTGCGGCTTTAATTTATTAATTAAAGCTAGAATGAGAAGGTTAAGGAACACTTAACCAACTTAGCACAGTTAAAGCTAGAATGGGAGGGTTAAGTCCATGGGAATACTTAGCCAAATTAACATGTTGACTAGACTAGAAGGTGGGGTTAAGTAAAGTTAATACACTTAGCCAATTTAACATGTTAATTAGACTAGAGGTTGGGGTTAAGTAATACACTTAGCCAAATTAATATGTTAGCTGGACTAGACCATAGGGTTAAGTAAACTTGAATGCTTAACCATTAGAATATGATAAATGAATAGGGTTAAGTAAAAAGCATAAAGGGATAACACTTAACCAGTGTAATATGATAAGGGAAGAGGGTTAAGATAGCTTCAATCGACTAAAGACACTTAATCAACCCAACCTGGCGAGAAAGAAAACTAAATAGTAAACCTCAGTTGAAAAAGGGACTAAGTAGTAAAACTTAGTTAAGAAAACAAGGAATTTGGAAACTAAGTGGTAAACCTTAGTTAGTAGAACTAAGTAGTAATTCTTAGTATAACACGAAGGAGCGGACATCCATATGGTTTTAAGAAGGCTCCAACGAATTGGGTTACGAAGCCCGAGGCTTCGAGGGGACGTGAGGGTACTCTTGGTATCCCTCTGTGAGGCTGCAGATGATCATCCTGGGCTCACAGATGTTAAGGTCTGCGTTAGAAGAACCGAGGGTATGCCTTGGTTGCAATATATATATGTGGCAACCTAAAGACTAGGATGGACCAACGTGATTCGGCGAGAAGACGGTAGCCCTGTGATAGCAACTCGTCGTCTACCATCCATCTTGAGTCAATCGAGATACGTGAAGCGGAAAGGCGGAGAACTCCAAAAGACCATATACTTGCTATCTAGTTATGGTTGCGGATGGCCATAGGATAGTGGGGCACCGGGGGCCGGCGTATAGTTCTCATTTTACAAGGTGTGCCTTTCATTAGTTGAGGGAGGGGTCAAGTGGGACCATAGCCACTGGAATAAAAACAGACCTTAGCATCTGCATCGGCAGATATCCGAAAGCTCCCGACCGAGTTCTGTATTCCTTGATTTGCCCTGTCACAGGACTCGGATCGCACATTACAGGACATGTGCATCTAGACAAGCGATAACGATTCGCGATACATGCGTGGGGAAGCCTAGGAGCATATACCACTCTAGGTAGTGTGTCCTAGACTTGGGGGCATTGTTCGACAGGTAGCGTAATCCCTAGTCGGACTAGGTGGCATAAACCCTGAACTCGAAAAGCGTTCAGCAGATAGCGTAAAACTATAGTTAAATCTAAGAAGCACTTGATAGAAAACCCTAGACTAGATCTAGGTAATAAATAATAAATGTATGCCTGAAGACAATGGAAATTACAGGGGTTGGGATCACGTTATCGTTACTAGTTGAACACTAGTTAGGTGGTGCAGAGATATAGAAACCAGTATAACAAGGAAATAGCGAAGCTGCGAAAGTATTAGAGCGTATCCAGTCATCTTAGCATATCTTGTGACTACCTTGTCTAATCTTGTTGACCTTATCGTCATGGTGTAATCTTGTATTCAGTTAATTCATGTCGTTTTGTTTTTCCATGTTCACATGCTAGAAGTTACTGAACTTACTCAGGCTTTATGTCTGACTCTGTTTTTCTTTCGTCTTCTTTTCTTCCGTTTCCCCCCCCCCCCAGGTAGTTGAGGAGGGAATAGTATAACTCAGGATTAGACTGGACCGTTGCTCTTTCCCAGCTTGAAGATTTGACGAAGTTGTCTTTGGATTCTCTTCCAGATGATATGGCTGGCTCTTGCTACATTGGGGAATATATAAATGTATTTTCATGCTTCTTTATTTTATAAAGACAGATGATACTCTGATATTGTAAAAGAATCTTGTACAGACTAAATTATCAATAAAGCAAAGTTCTATTTTCCACTGTTTAATAATTTGTCTGTCTTGTAATTTATCTGCATCTTTTACCCAAAATGCTCCACAGAACTTAGTGCATTCCCTTTGTGAGTGACACTAACGGACGTGGGGTGTTACACGTGGTATCAGAGCCAGGTTACCGGATCAGATAAAAGATTTGAAAAATTATTTTCAAAAGGTTTTTAAAGAAGCATTTTTAAAAGAAAGGATTTGTTTTAAAGGCATATTCCCCAAAGCCATACGCATTGTCTTCTCTTCCTCTATTTGAATTCTTGTCTCCTTCTTTCTTGACTCTCTGGGGCTCCTGGCTTTCTGTGAGGTAACCTCATCGAAGGGCGAAGTAGTGCCCGACTTCCATCCATAGCCGTAGTTGTTTTACTTACGGCCAGTCTTCTTTCAAGTTTATAGGGTTTTTCCGTGCGATAGAGGCAACTTTCGAGAGATTTGCCAACATGGTTACACGCGGAAGTTTGGCAAAGGAGCACGACCCAAGGATGAGGAAATTATGGATGTAGACTTGGCTCACGAAGGAGGAAGGGATTATAAAACCTAAGACAAGAGCAAGTATCTTTACTATGGTATGATAGGACATATACTTAAGGACAAGGGCAAGAACGAGGACGAGATTTTCAGAAGGATAAGTACATGCTTTCGCCACCAAGCGCACCTAGGAGAAAGGTGGTCCGGTTGGAAGAGTCTAGTTTTCTGTTCGTACTATTTCCTTAGGTTCCAGCGCTTCTTAATTGTTCATACCCACTTCCATAGTTGAGTCTCTGCACCATAGTACGTGTATAGTAGAAAGATCCCACTAGAGTCTCAAATCCAATTGGGGGTCCGACCAGTTTTTGGTTAGTAGGGATTTGAGGATAGCTATCGAGTTTGCTTATATCATCTCACGTAGATCGTCTAAATTCGGAGAATATATTCCTTGGATGCTTGTCTGATATTGGTTTAGGCCTTTGGGGCTTGTACTTGAGGAATGTCGAGTTCGGTTTGGATGGTTTGCGTGAAAGATGAATAGTTGTGGTAGGTACTCTAAAAAGTACGGAGTGATCTTTTGACTCTCATAGTTATGGCGTGATGGATAAGCTAAGAGGGAGGCCTCTAATCATCTTAGTACATATACTTGGCGCCGTGATTGACATCTGTTTATTTTGGAAATGGAGATTAGGAACTTCACAATCGTGAAGATAAATTGGTTAAGATACGGTGGAGTAAAGCTCAAGAAGGCTAGATACTAGCAACATGCCCTTTTTCCTTAAGGGTGCATCCTTGATTTCTCTGTTTAGGAGCTTTACGCGTAGTTGTTTCTCTCTTTCCAAAGTATATCCTCTAGGTCGTATCTGCGATCCTTAGGTAGAAGCCAATGGATGTAAACATGTATTTGAAACATGTTATGGTTGAATGGTTGCAAGTGGTTGCAAATGGTTGCTCGTGGATGCATATGCATACGTATTAGGCACTAGATCAAGTTTGGACGCTCTCATATTGCATTTACATATATGCATTTGTTTATAAGTTGAACTTGATATGATATCATATGGACGTTGCATATGGATGAATGGCTGTGCACGCATGTAGTATTTACATGACTAGGGTTGTTTGCATGCATGATTGGACGCATGGCACTAACATGATTTGCATTAAGGAGGTCAACTGAATCAGTAGACCGCCTGATTTTGCATTAGATAGAGACATATATACACACTATGCATATGAACATGAAAGCATTAGAAATCTTTTAAGGACAATGAATGCCTGTGATTGAATGGTTGAGTAGATGGGTGACTGGATGGTAGGACACATTCTTCCTAACTTGAAGATTTCGGGGACGAAATCCTTTTAAGTGGGGGAGAATGTAACACCCCGTAATTCTGTGACATTAAGTTTCTCAAATTAAAGTATAATTAATTTTTAAAAGAAAACTTAAAAGAAAAAGATCCATGCAGTTGTTTAATTTAAGTATTGTAACTAACATGAAAAAAAGAGGTAAGGAGAGAACAATAATTATTATTGTTCTAAGACTTATTAACAAAAGCCTCTGTAGCTCAGTTGGTTAAGGCATTGGATTGGTAGCATGGAGGTCGGGGGTTCGAACCCCGGCGGCGGCATAATTTTTTATCATTGTTTTAGAGAGGGCCAACTAAACATGCAAATATATGTACGTATACAAATTCAAAATTTGAAAGGATAAGAACGTACGTAAAAGGAAATAAAGAAAATATATATATATATACATATGAGAAATATAAATATATATATATATATACAAAAATATATGTATGCGAAAGATAAAATTCAAGATAAGGCTACAGTCAATGAAATATGGCAACATCATTTGAATTTTGAAAATAAAATGAAAGTTGTGCGTATATATATACGCATAAAATGGTCGTTAGAGGAATTGTATACATATAAGAATATTTCATGTGAATAAAACAGTTAAATAAATTCCAGAAATTCAAAAGTTTGAAAATCAAACTTTTACGCCAAAATAGCTTGTGGGACCCAATGCTGACTCAGCACTGCGTGTATGATAAGGTTTGGCTAGATTCATCTACGTACCTGGACTATTTTCTTAACTAGGTTCAATGCTGACTCAGCGCTGCGTGTACGATAAGGTCTTGAGCAGCTATATAAACAGCCCTAGTCTTCATTCTCTTTGCACCAATTCTCTTCTATCCTTATGATGCTAAGATTCATGGCTTCTTCCCCTCCTCTAAATTTTCTTAAATAAATAAAATAAAATATGATTCAAGACGAGGAGATGCTGCTAAAAGACTTTTAAGGAGGGATTCAAATCAAAGTTTCAAGTGATGAATTCAAAAGCTAGCTCAAACAAGTTTCAAGCAACGACGCACGAATCATAGTCATGCTTTCCTTCTTTTCTAGATCTATTTTCTGTAAGTTGGTTATTTCTAGATCTGAATATTTTGTTTTATTTGTGACATGAAATTAAAGGAATAAAGGAATATGCCAAATCTCTCTCTCTCTCTTCGAATCTGTGTTTATACTCTTGGACTGAATTAAGAACTGTTATGATTCGAGGACAAATAAGACTGTAACCGTGACTATGACTATAGAACTGTGGCCTTTGAAAGCATATGCCTTTGGACTATGACATAAGCCTTTGATTTTGGGACATATGAACATCGCATATGACTATGGACATTTCCTATGACTGTGACTGTGACTACAAGGACTATTTCCTTGACTAGGCCTATACCTTTGATTTGGACATAAACTATTACTTATGACATAATGAGGACAACTGTGATTTTGACACCCACGATTTATGATTAGGAAAATATTGCTTTAGTTTTGTGATTGAGAAGTTGGGTCTAAACCCAATTATTTATTCTACCTGTTCCTTGGTTTTTCTTTGGTTTTAAGACAGTGGGAATTTACCTATTAAGTTAGGTCTACCCACGTTCTTGAACCTATTTTGCCCATTCTTTGGTTTTAAGACAGTGGGAATTTACCTATTTAGTTAGGTCTACCCATATTCTTGAACCTACATTGTTATCCAAACCTTTTTATGCCAATTATTCCTTCTTGTCATTTTGATTCATTCCCTTTTTTATCTACGAATCTAGATTTATTTATAATCTAGGTTGAATCACGATTATTCGAACGGTGGGAATGCGATTTGGGGAAAAACATGGAAATGAATATGAACGTAGTTGTAAACTTGGAAATTGGCATAATTTGACATGCATATTAAAATGAAAACGGGGAAATTTGACATGGATTAGGGAATATGTGATTTTGACATATTAAATTTAGCGTTAGTAAGTAAGCTAAATTTTAGGCATAAAATGTAAACTAGAAAAATAATTCTAGTTTTGCCATAAATTGTGAATTAGGATGTTAAACCAAGATTGGGTTAATTAAGGTTGATTTGGAATAAGTATATTAGCACAATTTTGAATTTATTCATAATTGTGAGCAATTGTCGTGTTTAGAATAAATTATGGTTAGCGACACTAAACTTGGTATAATTTACATACCAAAAAGTATAAATATGATAAATAAGAGAGAATGGACCATAATAATAAATGTGACAATGTACATTAAAAGAGTAGTAATGAAATCAGTAAATTAGGAGTAATTTACTTATAGAATTCGTCATAAATGTTAAATTGTTCATTTACCACAAAATATGTAACTTGGTTAAATTTTGGCCATAAATTATAAACTAGGATATTTAATCTAGTTTCGGCAATGAAATAGGAAATGGCCTAAACTGCATGTTGGGTTAGGACTTGGGCCTAGAATATAAGTATACTAGTAGGCTTGACAAATAAATATAGGCCAAATTTGTCTAAAAAGGGGAAATGGGCTTTTGAAATAAATTGTTAACAAAAGAAAAGTATTTTGATAACACCCCTTTTTATAACACATAGACCAGAAGGTTCTAGGGTGACAGAGAGGATAGTGTCTAGGCTTGGGTTTGGAAAATACAAGTTTCCTGCCCTCCCTGGCTATCCCTAACTGATCCGAAGGACGGGATGGTTGTTTTCAAAACCAGATTTGGAAATTAATCAAAAACCCTTTGAACTTAGAAAACATGAATATGCCTAACCCGAGGTTAGACTGAGTTGCGGTGTAAACCTGCCCGGAACCGACCGGCACATCTAGTAACTGCAGCAATATCTGTCTAATGTGAGAGGTTGCGGCTTTAATTTATTAATTAAAGCTAGAATGAGAAGGTTAAGGAACACTTAACCAACTTAGCACAGTTAAAGCTAGAATGGGAGGGTTAAGTCCATGGGAATACTTAGCCAAATTAACATGTTGACTAGACTAGAAGGTGGGGTTAAGTAAAGTTAATACACTTAGCCAATTTAACATGTTAATTAGACTAGAGGTTGGGGTTAAGTAATACACTTAGCCAAATTAATATGTTAGCTGGACTAGACCATAGGGTTAAGTAAACTTGAATGCTTAACCATCAGAATATGATAAATGAATAGGGTTAAGTAAAAAGCATAAAGGGATAACACTTAACCAGTGTAATAGGATAAGGGAAGAGGGTTAAGATAGCTTCAATCGACTAAAGACACTTAACCAACCCAACCTGGCGAGAAAGAAAACTAAATAGTAAACCTCAGTTGAAAAAGGGACTAAGTAGTAAAACTTAGTTAAGAAAACAAGGAATATGGAAACTAAGTGGTAAACCTTAGTTAGTAGAACTAAGTAGTAATTCTTAGTATAACACGAAGGAGCGGACATCCATATGGTTTTAAGAAGGCTCCAACGAATTGGGTTACGAAGCCCGAGGCTTCGAGGGGACGTGAGGGTACTCTTGGTATCCCTCTGTGAGGCTGCAGATGATCATCCTGGGCTCACAGAGGTTAAGGTCTGCGTTAGAAGAACCGAGGGTATGCCTTGGTTGCAATATATATATGTGGCAACCTAAAGACTAGGATGGACCAGCGTGATTCGGCGAGAAGACGGTAGCCCTGTGATAGCAACTCGTCGTCTACCATCCATCTTGAGTCAATCGAGATACGTGAAGCGGAAAGGCGGAGAACTCCAAAAGACCATATACTTGCTATCTAGTTATGGTTGCGGATGGCCATAGGATAGTGGGGCACCGGGGGCCGGCGTATAGTTCTCATTTTACAAGGTGTGCCTTTCATTAGTTGAGGGAGGGGTCAAGTGGGACCATAGCCACTGGAATAAAAACAGACCTTAGCATCTGCATCGGCAGATATCCGAAAGCTCCCGACCGAGTTCTGTATTCCTTGATTTGCCCTGTCACAGGACTCGGATCGCACATTTCAGGACATGTGCATCTAGACAAGCGATAACGATTCGCGATACATGCGTGGGGAAGCCTAGGAGCATATACCACTCTAGGTAGTGTGTCCTAGACTTGGGGGCATTGTTCGACAGGTAGCGTAATCCCTAGTCGGACTAGGTGGCATAAACCCTGAACTCGAAAAGCGTTCAGCAGATAGCGTAAAACTATAGTTAAATCTAAGAAGCACTTGATAGAAAACCCTAGACTAGATCTAGGTAATAAATAATAAATGTATGCCTGAAGACAATGGAAACTACAGGGGTTGGGATCACGTTATCGTTACTAGTTGAACACTAGTTAGGTGGTGCAGAGATATAGAAACCAGTATAACAAGGAAATAGCGAAGCTGCGAAAGTATTAGAGCGTATCCAGTCATCTTAGCATATCTTGTGACTACCTTGTCTAATCTTGTTGACCTTATCGTCATGGTGTAATCTTGTATTCAGTTAATTCATGTCGTTTTGTTTTTCCATGTTCACATGCTAGAAGTTACTGAACTTACTCAGGCTTTACGTCTGACTCTGTTTTTCTTTCGTCTTCTTTTCTTCCGTTTCCCCCCCCCCCCCAGGTAGTTGAGGAGGGAATAGTATAACTCAGGATTAGACTGGACCGTTGCTCTTTCCCAGCTTGAAGATTTGACGAAGTTGTCTTTGGATTCTCTTCCAGATGCTATGGCTGGCTCTTGCTACATTGGGGAATATATAAATGTATTTTCATGCTTCTTTATTTTATAAAGACAGATGATACTCTGATATTGTAAAAGAATCTTGTACAGACTAAATTATCAATAAAGCAAAGTTCTTGTAACAACCCGTAAAATCTGGGCCAGTTTAAAATTTTTATTTTGGCAATTTTAGCGAATTTTGGTTATTTAAAATGGATTATTTTAAATAATAATCGACGAGAAATTTATTTTGAATATAATTCGAACGTTTATATTATATACGTCGTCGTTAGAATATAAATATTTATTTATATTTATAAAAGGAATTGAAAATGGCGCGGTAGTTCGAAAATTCGATTTCTAATTTCAAATGAATATACAGAATTCAATATAAGTCAGAATTGAACGAAACAAGAAATATTTGAATCTGTATAACTATATCTTTGTAACGAAGTTAACAAACTGAGATTTCATCTTAGAAATGATAAGATATGTCCAGTTGAAAATTAGAAATAGTCGCTGTGGAATTTATATATATTTTTATATATATAAGGCCCTTAAAAATAGCAATTTTGCAAACGACCTCGGATTTCGACGAAACCACTTTTGTTGGGTCCGTGATGTTAAGTTATTGCTAGATTCCAAATTTCATAATTTTTCAAATCAATATGTGAGCGTGGCAAAGGAAAACGCGTTTGACCAGTTTCAGTTAATTTTAATCGACTGGAAAATGGTCATTTTTCCAACGGTCTCAGAATTCAACGAAACTAGTTTTGTTAGGACCGTATCGTCAATACGAAGCTAGAAAATATTTTTCTGGAATTTTTCTAGTTAGTATGTGACCCCGGTAATTTGAAATGTACGTTTAAAATTGAATATACTGATTTATATTGTAATTTTGAGAAAAACTGTTCGAGACGATTGGATTGGCTTACGAAAGATATCCCGTTGTGTTCATAATGGGGGTATTTAGCTAGGGGCGACTGTCGTTGGGTCTCGTTTGGAGTTTGTATGGAGAGGAGGGTATTTTTAGAATTAAATAAAATTATATATATATAAAAACCTAATTTTCTAAAACCCTATTGGTCAAATTTTCAGTTCGCGGTCAACCTTCTTCTTTCCGCCTCCACCCTAACAAGCGATCCAGAAGCTCCAGCTTTCCTCACCACCGATCTTCCACTCCAAGCCCTATCCACGAAACTTCAATTGTGAAAAACCTTCGGCTCCTCGAGTTCTAGCAATCCAACGGGCAAGATCAAAAAACCACCTCGTTAATCGATTGAAATCCTGGCTCGAAGTCGCCAGCTTCGCACGCACCTCCAGGTCGGAGGAAACCACCGAAGTGGACGCCAGTCATGGCGGAGGCAGTAGGTGCGAAGGCGCACCTCATGGTGGCCGGCGATCGACTCCAGGGCGCCTCGTTTGGCGTGCGTCAGGGGAGGAGGGTCTGGACGAAGTGGGTGCTCTGATTTTCAATGAGGCCTGAAGCAATATGGAGGAGTGGTTCGAGCAGTCCAGGAAGAAAAACAGTAAGCTCTCTTGTTTGTTTTTTTTTATTTTCAAATGCATAGTTTAAAATTCAGTTTAAAATTATAAATGCATTGTTTGAAAATCAGTTTTCAAAAATGTAAGACACTGAATTTTATTTTCATATTTGATAATAATAGCATTATTTTAAAATGTAATATATATATATATATATATATTAGTAATAAAAATGTAATTTTTAATAAAAATATAAAATTAGCTTTATATATGAAATGAAAATAAATATCATTGTTTTGGAAATGAAAATCGTATAAAGTTTTGTTTTTAAATATATTGAACTTCGACAGGAAAATGGGATTTTTATATATTGAACTTCGACAGGAAAATGGGATTTTTATATATTGAACTTCGACAGGAAAATGGGATTTTTATATATTGAACTTCGACAGGAAAATGGGATTTTTATATATTGAACTTCGACAGGAAAATAGGATTTTTATATATTGAACTTCGAAATAAAAATTCGATTTTTATATATTGAATAGCGAAGTAAAAATTCGATTTTTATATATTGAATAACATAGTAAAAATTCGATTTTTACATATGTAGTGGCTACGGGCAACGAAGATGACGAAGATGTGATAGCGATGAAGATTTCTATCAAAGAAGTGCCGAGGAGCTAGGATAGCTATCTGTGAGAATTTCTCACCTTTCAATTTCTTTTCTAATTATATATATATACTAGGATGCAGACGGTGCTTAGTAGCACCCGACACAATCGTCCACAGACCATGGACTTGTTTGTTTGGTTGCATAGATTAGTTGAATTATTTGTTTGAAATGAATTGAATTGTTTGGTGAGATGGAATTGATTTGATTGATGTGTGAATGGCGTGGGCCTTCACTAGACCGGGGATAAGGCTAGGCCTTGTCCCGTTTCTAGTATCGTGCCGTTATGCCGCCGAAATTTTCTAAAATATATTAGAAAAATAAAAATATCATTTTATTGTGTAAATGAATTGAATAGAAATTCATAGGTTGAAATAAAATGTTTTATCGTTAAAATATAAATTTTTAACGTGAAGTGAATAAAATAAAATATTCATTTACAAACCAGACGGTTTGTTTATGTACACTTATTTGAATGACATTGATTGGGACGATAAATTTTACACATCGCCCAACAGCACAAATAAAATATGTGTTTGATTGTTTGAAACCCCACACGGGTGTTGGGATGAAATTTGAAGTTCACTCATCCTGATTGATTAAATATGTCGATCGATAGATTGACAGGCTGTTATAAGCGTTAAATATCTATATTTGATGCTTTTACAGTGTAGTGCACTTTGGTTGATGGTTGATTATTTTCAATGTTATTATATACATGTGTTGTATGAAAATCCATATAATTAACTTTATATGGTAATTGATTGGGCCTCATTCCAATTTGAAAAACAAAGAATATTATAAAATAAAAGTTCATGTGTTGACAGTACTCATCCGTTGAGATTGGTCATGTGTTGAACGAAATATTTTAGTAATAAAATTTACATCTTTATCAATATAAAATAAAAGTTCATGTGTTGACAGTACTCATCCGTTGAGATTGGTCATGTGTTGAACGAAATATTTTAGTAATAAAATTTACATCTTTATCAATATAAAATAAAAGTTCATGTGTTGACAGTACTCATCCATTGAGATTGGTCATGTGTTGAACGAAATATTTTGATAATAACAACTATTTTGAAAAAGAAATATTTGAAATAGAATATTTGAAAATAGAAATTTATGGAGCCATGTTGATTAGATTGACGCCATTTTGACGTGAACGATATTTATATCGATTTTATTCATTTTAAAATGAATATTGAAGAGTGATTTCGAAATCGAATATTTTGAAATGAATTGAATTGAAAACGATTTCGAAATAAATTGAATTGAAAACGATTTCGAAATGAATTGAATATATAACGATTTCGAAATGAATTGAATATATAAACGATTTCGAAATGAATTGAATATATAACGATTTCGAAATGAATTGAATATATAACGATTTCGAAATGAATTGAATATATAACGATTTCGAAATGAATTGAATATATAACGATTTCGAAATGAATTGAATATATAACGATTTCGAAATGAATTGAATATATAACGATTTCGAAATGAATTAAATATATAACGATTTCGAAATGAATTGAATATATAAACGATTTCGAAATGAATTGAATTGAAAACGATTTCGAAATAAATTGAATTGAAAACGATTTCGAAATGAATTGAATATATAACGATTTCGAAATGAATTGAATATATAACGATTTCGAAATGAATTGAATATATAACGATTTCGAAATGAATTGAATATATAACGATTTCGAAATGAATTGAATATATAACGATTTCGAAATGAATTGAATATATAACGATTTCGAAATGAAATGAATTGAAAACGATTTCGAAATGAATTGAATGGAAAACGATTTCGAAATGAATTGAATTGAAAACGAATTCAAATTGAATTGAAAGCGAATTGAAATGGATTCAAATTGAATTGAAATTGGAATTGAATAGAAATGAATTTTAAAACGAATTTATAAAGAAGAATTCAATTTTGATTTGAATTGAAAAGGAAGTTGAAATTTCTTTTGAAACGAATTCATTATATAATTCGGTTTAAATAGAAATCGACGAAATATATATTATATATATTATATATATAATATAATGGCCTGAATAGAACGCGCTGCGCCGCGGCAGTTCGTGAATTTCGACCATTTATTTCAAACGGGCATTACGGGAGATCCGACCGTCGGATTCTCCTAAAACCGGAACCGTTGGGTTCGTATCGAAAAGAGCTTTCTAATGAATATTAGAAATTTGAAATCTAACGGTTGGATTTGGAGATACGTCCAAATCAAATTCGAAAAAGGTCGCTGTAAGTGCAGTTCGATGGCCATTGATGGAAATCGACTGTACGGGCCTTGATAAAATTATTAAAAATAGTAATAATTTGTGTAAAATCATAAGAAATGATTTAGAAAGAATTGGGATGAAAAACTCCATATTTGAAAAGATAAAAATAGATTTTTATCGAAATGAACTAGTTTTGAACTAGAATTATAATTCTATTTATTTTTAAATAAATAAATTGAATTTGAAAAGGGTTTTGAAAATAACCAGAATATCCAATGATTGCATTGGAGTGGATTTGAATCGAAATTGTCCTCGGAATATTTCGATGTTGGAATTCGTGATTATACAGGTGTTGTTATGGAAATTTGAAAGATATATATTTATATCGTTATTTCCAATACGACATTTGTTAGTCGTAGAATTCGATATTGAATATAAGCCGATATATTTTCTATTCAGAGCCTTGTATTGAATATCGAATGTGATTTGGGTTTGTCGTGAATGGTGTCTTTACTAACACTATTCTTGAACCCAGTTGAGAAAAGATTAAATCTTTTTATTTAGATTTAATGAAGTGTACCAATTAAATAACATTTAATTGGAATTGAATCGATATTGATTTTTGGGTTTATCGTGAACAGTGTTTTAAATAACACTCGTTCTTTAACCCGATGATTAATGAATGTGATTTTGGGTTTATCGTGAACCGTGTTTTTAAATGACACTGATTCTTTAACCCAGTCAAAGATTAAAACTAAGTGGAGTTTTAATGAATCTTTAATTAGATTGAATTGATCGAAAATAGAGTATCACCAGCTTTGCTCCAGGCGATAGTTAAATCTTTAATTAGATTTGAACGTGAAATGGTAATTGAATTTACCGATAACACTGTGGTGTTAGATATGAAGTATTACCAGTTTTACTTCATGGGATGAATAGGTTGGGATTGGGGAATTAAAACAAATGATTACTTCGATAAGTTTCTTAATCCCGACTAGTTGAATCGAAATTCAAAGGATGATAAAAGAATAAATTCAGGAAATTACCTTGGATAAAATTAATGGGAACCTTTCCCTATGAATGTGAAAATTAGAAACTAACTGTCGGTTAGCTAAGCAGAATGGTTTTCTGAATATTGATCTGATGTTGGTTTCGGCCTTCGGGGTTAATGTTTGGGGAATTATTCTCTTGATTAATTTACGGTTAGTGACTGATGAATTGGAATGAGGCGTATGTTGTGTTTGTGTAACACTTATTTAAAATATACGCGAGTTATTCGGAAAGTCCGGGTTTATCCCATTCTGAATAACTGATACGACGATAAGTCGAAGATGAAGACGATGGTCGAAGACCGGAGGTCTTCACGTCGTTTGGGTAATTACTGATGATCTTGATTGGGTTGTACACCCAAGAAGATGGAAACAGTTAGTGATCGTCCAGACGTACTTGGAGATCGATGGATATGCGGGGTACTAGGTGCCTCCGGTTTCGTTCAGACCTGGAACGGACTTGTAAATGGATGGTGTGTCTGACATTGTATTCCTTTATATTGTATTTGTTGATCTCTGCTAAATATATATCTGTTTGGCGGCGGAGAATTTATTCTCTTGCTTAACGCCCTTCTCTGAGACATATGAGCTCAGAGGTTATATATTGGCAGAAATCAGTGGTACGATATGGATTGACAGTGTGGCATACTGAGATGCAGTGATCCAAACTTTTGTTGAAAAGCAAAGGTTGGTGGTTGATGATCAAAGCGCAGCTGATATAGCATGGCTTTGTGTATAGCGTTGATCCGCGAGCCTCACAGCCCGGGATGGTGGTAAACTGATGGTTTGATCAGTATACATTTTTTTTAGTGTAGTGGATTCGGTCGACCGATATTGAGCTTCGTGCTCGGAGGGATAGAGTAAGCGGTGTTTTCTCTTGCTGGGACGTAAGCCGCGGTGATACTTGAGTCCCCAAAAGTGCGGATGTGCATAGCGGTGTTTTCTCTCGCTGAGACGTAAGCCGCGGTGATTTGTACTACGCGAGCGATCTTTCGAATCAGGAGCCACCATGATGGAAATCCAATTTCCGATACGTGTATTTCGGCTTTATTTGTAGAGCCTAGTATGGCGACATAGTGGGATGGGGCACTCATGTCGTCTATGATTTATATTTATGATTGAAGTTGTTTTGACACTATACACTTATTATAGTATCAAATGATTTGTTTTAAACGTATCAAGCATGTTTGGCTGTTATAAGGGAAAACCCTATCCTCGGCTGCGTTGCATTGTGTGATGGGACCTGGGTCTTATAACAGCTTCATTTTTCTTTATTTAGCATTGCGCTGCTGGTTTTATGCACTGGTATTTTTGGGAGGAAACCCATTCTGTGTTATACGGCGTGGTCCCTTGATTTACCTAGCTTTAAAAATAAAGATTAATAACTGTTTTAGTTCTCACACCAGTCACATGACTGACCTGGAGTTTATTGTTTTAACCTAAACTCTGGGTGCCCTTATTTTCGACACGGGCAGCTAGTAGTTTTGGTTTTGCAGATTTATATTCACAGGATCCTGGTTTACAGCTGGAACGATAACCGGAAAGCTTTGTATCCGTATATCTCATTCTAGTTGTGTATTGTATTATTTTCCGCTGCTATGTATTTAAATGTAATTTAAATCTCTGATATTTCTGTGTAATATTGATTTATACTCTGTATATTCTTGTAATCTGATGCATTGTTGTAATATACAATGAAATGTTCTTCTGTATGCGTTCTGCTGTGGTTTGTTCTCGAACTATCCGACGCTTTCCCTTACGGGGAGGTTGCGGGTCTTTACATGTGGTATCAGAGCTTTGGTTTACAAAGCTCAGAGAACAAGGCACATTAGAACCATACGAAAGAATTCATCAGATATTGGGTTAGTAAAATCCAATGGGAATGACTCGTTAGAGATGAGATCAGTAGTATCCTAGAACGAGTGTGAAGAGTATATTTTTCAAATGAAAACATTCTTTGTTTTGAAAATCTAAATCAACTATTCGTATTTGATTATTTGTTTATATTGATTTTGGACAATTCAGTATATAAAGAATTTGCATATACGCCTTGCAAACGTATATTCAAAGTTTTAATATATTGGATAGATATAGCATCACACTCTAGTCGCCCGGAGATGATTCTACTAATGACTATATAGCATCAGTAGTGTGTGTTCGAGTTTCGAAGGTATGATTTTCTATATATTTCCTATTGACTGGTGTGAGAACCAAAATTAGATAGGGCCTATTGTTGTGATTTGGCATCAAAACAAGATTTTCAGTATATGTATCAAAATTATGAATTTGAAACGTTAAATTCACTAATTGATTGATGTTTGTGTTGTTTGTTCATTTGTTTTCTAATTTTGAACCATTATGCCTATTTGAACCAAATATTGGATTATATTGAAAATTGGTTGCATTTGCTTGCATATACATATATATCTTTGAACAGGTCATAGCAAGGAGGCTAGAGCAGAGAATAAAATTTGTTTGCCCGACAAATAGGTACATGTTTACTACATAATTTCCTGTTTTGTTTGGGTGATGATGATTTTGTGAGCCTATTGGCTAGCCGCTTGGCTTTTTCTTTTTCTTTTTGAGATCTGAAGGACCGGGGAAGCTATTTGAAATTCCCCGATGCTCCCATTGCAGGGGAGGTTATGGCGAAATTTTTCGAAAATTTAGGGTGTTAGCCAAATTTTTGAAATTTTAGAAATTCTCAGAAACTGAAAAGTTGGAGAACGGAAGCCTGACCGATCGTAGAGCTGAATAATCAAACCACTTTCGACTTTGTTCCTTTTCGGGGACGAAAAGTTTTAAGTGGGGGAGATTGTAACAACCCGTAAAATCTGGGCCAGTTTAAAATTTTTATTTTGGCAATTTTAGCGAATTTTGGTTATTTAAAATGGATTATTTTAAATAATAATCGACGAGAAATTTATTTTGAATATAATTCGAACGTTTATATTATATACGTCGTCGTTAGAATATAAATATTTATTTATATTTATAAAAGGAATTGAAAATGGCGCGGTAGTTCGAAAATTCGATTTCTAATTTCAAATGAATATACAGAATTCAATATAAGTCAGAATTGAACGAAACAAGAAATATTTGAATCTGTATAACTATATCTTTGTAACGAAGTTAACAAACTGAGATTTCATCTTAGAAATGATAAGATATGTCCAGTTGAAAATTAGAAATAGTCGCTGTGGAATTTATATATATTTTTATATATATAAGGCCCTTAAAAATAGCAATTTTGCAAACGACCTCGGATTTCGACGAAACCACTTTTGTTGGGTCCGTGATGTTAAGTTATTGCTAGATTCCAAATTTCATAATTTTTCAAATCAATATGTGAGCGTGGCAAAGGAAAACGCGTTTGACCAGTTTCAGTTAATTTTAATCGACTGGAAAATGGTCATTTTTCCAACGGTCTCAGAATTCAACGAAACTAGTTTTGTTAGGACCGTATCGTCAATACGAAGCTAGAAAATATTTTTCTGGAATTTTTCTAGTTAGTATGTGACCCCGGTAATTTGAAATGTACGTTTAAAATTGAATATACTGATTTATATTGTAATTTTGAGAAAAACTGTTCGAGACGATTGGATTGGCTTACGAAAGATATCCCGTTGTGTTCATAATGGGGGTATTTAGCTAGGGGCGACTGTCGTTGGGTCTCGTTTGGAGTTTGTATGGAGAGGAGGGTATTTTTAGAATTAAATAAAATTATATATATATAAAAACCTAATTTTCTAAAACCCTATTGGTCAAATTTTCAGTTCGCGGTCAACCTTCTTCTTTCCGCCTCCACCCTAACAAGCGATCCAGAAGCTCCAGCTTTCCTCACCACCGATCTTCCACTCCAAGCCCTATCCACGAAACTTCAATTGTGAAAAACCTTCGGCTCCTCGAGTTCTAGCAATCCAACGGGCAAGATCAAAAAACCACCTCGTTAATCGATTGAAATCCTGGCTCGAAGTCGCCAGCTTCGCACGCACCTCCAGGTCGGAGGAAACCACCGAAGTGGACGCCAGTCATGGCGGAGGCAGTAGGTGCGAAGGCGCACCTCATGGTGGCCGGCGATCGACTCCAGGGCGCCTCGTTTGGCGTGCGTCAGGGGAGGAGGGTCTGGACGAAGTGGGTGCTCTGATTTTCAATGAGGCCTGAAGCAATATGGAGGAGTGGTTCGAGCAGTCCAGGAAGAAAAACAGTAAGCTCTCTTGTTTGTTTTTTTTTATTTTCAAATGCATAGTTTAAAATTCAGTTTAAAATTATAAATGCATTGTTTGAAAATCAGTTTTCAAAAATGTAAGACACTGAATTTTATTTTCATATTTGATAATAATAGCATTATTTTAAAATGTAATATATATATATATATATATTAGTAATAAAAATGTAATTTTTAATAAAAATATAAAATTAGCTTTATATATGAAATGAAAATAAATATCATTGTTTTGGAAATGAAAATCGTATAAAGTTTTGTTTTTAAATATATTGAACTTCGACAGGAAAATGGGATTTTTATATATTGAACTTCGACAGGAAAATGGGATTTTTATATATTGAACTTCGACAGGAAAATGGGATTTTTATATATTGAACTTCGACAGGAAAATGGGATTTTTATATATTGAACTTCGACAGGAAAATAGGATTTTTATATATTGAACTTCGAAATAAAAATTCGATTTTTATATATTGAATAGCGAAGTAAAAATTCGATTTTTATATATTGAATAACATAGTAAAAATTCGATTTTTACATATGTAGTGGCTACGGGCAACGAAGATGACGAAGATGTGATAGCGATGAAGATTTCTATCAAAGAAGTGCCGAGGAGCTAGGATAGCTATCTGTGAGAATTTCTCACCTTTCAATTTCTTTTCTAATTATATATATATACTAGGATGCAGACGGTGCTTAGTAGCACCCGACACAATCGTCCACAGACCATGGACTTGTTTGTTTGGTTGCATAGATTAGTTGAATTATTTGTTTGAAATGAATTGAATTGTTTGGTGAGATGGAATTGATTTGATTGATGTGTGAATGGCGTGGGCCTTCACTAGACCGGGGATAAGGCTAGGCCTTGTCCCGTTTCTAGTATCGTGCCGTTATGCCGCCGAAATTTTCTAAAATATATTAGAAAAATAAAAATATCATTTTATTGTGTAAATGAATTGAATAGAAATTCATAGGTTGAAATAAAATGTTTTATCGTTAAAATATAAATTTTTAACGTGAAGTGAATAAAATAAAATATTCATTTACAAACCAGACGGTTTGTTTATGTACACTTATTTGAATGACATTGATTGGGACGATAAATTTTACACATCGCCCAACAGCACAAATAAAATATGTGTTTGATTGTTTGAAACCCCACACGGGTGTTGGGATGAAATTTGAAGTTCACTCATCCTGATTGATTAAATATGTCGATCGATAGATTGACAGGCTGTTATAAGCGTTAAATATCTATATTTGATGCTTTTACAGTGTAGTGCACTTTGGTTGATGGTTGATTATTTTCAATGTTATTATATACATGTGTTGTATGAAAATCCATATAATTAACTTTATATGGTAATTGATTGGGCCTCATTCCAATTTGAAAAACAAAGAATATTATAAAATAAAAGTTCATGTGTTGACAGTACTCATCCGTTGAGATTGGTCATGTGTTGAACGAAATATTTTAGTAATAAAATTTACATCTTTATCAATATAAAATAAAAGTTCATGTGTTGACAGTACTCATCCGTTGAGATTGGTCATGTGTTGAACGAAATATTTTAGTAATAAAATTTACATCTTTATCAATATAAAATAAAAGTTCATGTGTTGACAGTACTCATCCATTGAGATTGGTCATGTGTTGAACGAAATATTTTGATAATAACAACTATTTTGAAAAAGAAATATTTGAAATAGAATATTTGAAAATAGAAATTTATGGAGCCATGTTGATTAGATTGACGCCATTTTGACGTGAACGATATTTATATCGATTTTATTCATTTTAAAATGAATATTGAAGAGTGATTTCGAAATCGAATATTTTGAAATGAATTGAATTGAAAACGATTTCGAAATAAATTGAATTGAAAACGATTTCGAAATGAATTGAATATATAACGATTTCGAAATGAATTGAATATATAAACGATTTCGAAATGAATTGAATATATAACGATTTCGAAATGAATTGAATATATAACGATTTCGAAATGAATTGAATATATAACGATTTCGAAATGAATTGAATATATAACGATTTCGAAATGAATTGAATATATAACGATTTCGAAATGAATTGAATATATAACGATTTCGAAATGAATTAAATATATAACGATTTCGAAATGAATTGAATATATAAACGATTTCGAAATGAATTGAATTGAAAACGATTTCGAAATAAATTGAATTGAAAACGATTTCGAAATGAATTGAATATATAACGATTTCGAAATGAATTGAATATATAACGATTTCGAAATGAATTGAATATATAACGATTTCGAAATGAATTGAATATATAACGATTTCGAAATGAATTGAATATATAACGATTTCGAAATGAATTGAATATATAACGATTTCGAAATGAAATGAATTGAAAACGATTTCGAAATGAATTGAATGGAAAACGATTTCGAAATGAATTGAATTGAAAACGAATTCAAATTGAATTGAAAGCGAATTGAAATGGATTCAAATTGAATTGAAATTGGAATTGAATAGAAATGAATTTTAAAACGAATTTATAAAGAAGAATTCAATTTTGATTTGAATTGAAAAGGAAGTTGAAATTTCTTTTGAAACGAATTCATTATATAATTCGGTTTAAATAGAAATCGACGAAATATATATTATATATATTATATATATAATATAATGGCCTGAATAGAACGCGCTGCGCCGCGGCAGTTCGTGAATTTCGACCATTTATTTCAAACGGGCATTACGGGAGATCCGACCGTCGGATTCTCCTAAAACCGGAACCGTTGGGTTCGTATCGAAAAGAGCTTTCTAATGAATATTAGAAATTTGAAATCTAACGGTTGGATTTGGAGATACGTCCAAATCAAATTCGAAAAAGGTCGCTGTAAGTGCAGTTCGATGGCCATTGATGGAAATCGACTGTACGGGCCTTGATAAAATTATTAAAAATAGTAATAATTTGTGTAAAATCATAAGAAATGATTTAGAAAGAATTGGGATGAAAAACTCCATATTTGAAAAGATAAAAATAGATTTTTATCGAAATGAACTAGTTTTGAACTAGAATTATAATTCTATTTATTTTTAAATAAATAAATTGAATTTGAAAAGGGTTTTGAAAATAACCAGAATATCCAATGATTGCATTGGAGTGGATTTGAATCGAAATTGTCCTCGGAATATTTCGATGTTGGAATTCGTGATTATACAGGTGTTGTTATGGAAATTTGAAAGATATATATTTATATCGTTATTTCCAATACGACATTTGTTAGTCGTAGAATTCGATATTGAATATAAGCCGATATATTTTCTATTCAGAGCCTTGTATTGAATATCGAATGTGATTTGGGTTTGTCGTGAATGGTGTCTTTACTAACACTATTCTTGAACCCAGTTGAGAAAAGATTAAATCTTTTTATTTAGATTTAATGAAGTGTACCAATTAAATAACATTTAATTGGAATTGAATCGATATTGATTTTTGGGTTTATCGTGAACAGTGTTTTAAATAACACTCGTTCTTTAACCCGATGATTAATGAATGTGATTTTGGGTTTATCGTGAACCGTGTTTTTAAATGACACTGATTCTTTAACCCAGTCAAAGATTAAAACTAAGTGGAGTTTTAATGAATCTTTAATTAGATTGAATTGATCGAAAATAGAGTATCACCAGCTTTGCTCCAGGCGATAGTTAAATCTTTAATTAGATTTGAACGTGAAATGGTAATTGAATTTACCGATAACACTGTGGTGTTAGATATGAAGTATTACCAGTTTTACTTCATGGGATGAATAGGTTGGGATTGGGGAATTAAAACAAATGATTACTTCGATAAGTTTCTTAATCCCGACTAGTTGAATCGAAATTCAAAGGATGATAAAAGAATAAATTCAGGAAATTACCTTGGATAAAATTAATGGGAACCTTTCCCTATGAATGTGAAAATTAGAAACTAACTGTCGGTTAGCTAAGCAGAATGGTTTTCTGAATATTGATCTGATGTTGGTTTCGGCCTTCGGGGTTAATGTTTGGGGAATTATTCTCTTGATTAATTTACGGTTAGTGACTGATGAATTGGAATGAGGCGTATGTTGTGTTTGTGTAACACTTATTTAAAATATACGCGAGTTATTCGGAAAGTCCGGGTTTATCCCATTCTGAATAACTGATACGACGATAAGTCGAAGATGAAGACGATGGTCGAAGACCGGAGGTCTTCACGTCGTTTGGGTAATTACTGATGATCTTGATTGGGTTGTACACCCAAGAAGATGGAAACAGTTAGTGATCGTCCAGACGTACTTGGAGATCGATGGATATGCGGGGTACTAGGTGCCTCCGGTTTCGTTCAGACCTGGAACGGACTTGTAAATGGATGGTGTGTCTGACATTGTATTCCTTTATATTGTATTTGTTGATCTCTGCTAAATATATATCTGTTTGGCGGCGGAGAATTTATTCTCTTGCTTAACGCCCTTCTCTGAGACATATGAGCTCAGAGGTTATATATTGGCAGAAATCAGTGGTACGATATGGATTGACAGTGTGGCATACTGAGATGCAGTGATCCAAACTTTTGTTGAAAAGCAAAGGTTGGTGGTTGATGATCAAAGCGCAGCTGATATAGCATGGCTTTGTGTATAGCGTTGATCCGCGAGCCTCACAGCCCGGGATGGTGGTAAACTGATGGTTTGATCAGTATACATTTTTTTTAGTGTAGTGGATTCGGTCGACCGATATTGAGCTTCGTGCTCGGAGGGATAGAGTAAGCGGTGTTTTCTCTTGCTGGGACGTAAGCCGCGGTGATACTTGAGTCCCCAAAAGTGCGGATGTGCATAGCGGTGTTTTCTCTCGCTGAGACGTAAGCCGCGGTGATTTGTACTACGCGAGCGATCTTTCGAATCAGGAGCCACCATGATGGAAATCCAATTTCCGATACGTGTATTTCGGCTTTATTTGTAGAGCCTAGTATGGCGACATAGTGGGATGGGGCACTCATGTCGTCTATGATTTATATTTATGATTGAAGTTGTTTTGACACTATACACTTATTATAGTATCAAATGATTTGTTTTAAACGTATCAAGCATGTTTGGCTGTTATAAGGGAAAACCCTATCCTCGGCTGCGTTGCATTGTGTGATGGGACCTGGGTCTTATAACAGCTTCATTTTTCTTTATTTAGCATTGCGCTGCTGGTTTTATGCACTGGTATTTTTGGGAGGAAACCCATTCTGTGTTATACGGCGTGGTCCCTTGATTTACCTAGCTTTAAAAATAAAGATTAATAACTGTTTTAGTTCTCACACCAGTCACATGACTGACCTGGAGTTTATTGTTTTAACCTAAACTCTGGGTGCCCTTATTTTCGACACGGGCAGCTAGTAGTTTTGGTTTTGCAGATTTATATTCACAGGATCCTGGTTTACAGCTGGAACGATAACCGGAAAGCTTTGTATCCGTATATCTCATTCTAGTTGTGTATTGTATTATTTTCCGCTGCTATGTATTTAAATGTAATTTAAATCTCTGATATTTCTGTGTAATATTGATTTATACTCTGTATATTCTTGTAATCTGATGCATTGTTGTAATATACAATGAAATGTTCTTCTGTATGCGTTCTGCTGTGGTTTGTTCTCGAACTATCCGACGCTTTCCCTTACGGGGAGGTTGCGGGTCTTTACAGTTCTATTTTCCACTGTTTAATAATTTGTCTGTCTTGTAATTTATCTGCATCTTTTACCCAAAATGCTCCACAGAACTTAGTGCATTCCCTTTGTGAGTGACACTAACGGACGTGGGGGTGTTACACTATACCTGTCCAATCTATTTTAACTATACCAATCGTTTTAACTCAATTTCTTAATTAAAACTGTTACTTAACTTTTCAGTCTATTTCACCTTCATATTTGAACATGACATGTTCAACTATATTTTAACATGCATAATAACAAATTCTAATTATACTCATACTCTCGTTTCCTTATCGACTTCTCTATTCAAATTCCAATTCAATTCTATTTGAATTCTCTTTATTTAAACTTCATTTGAATTCTATTTTCAAATTTTATAGTTTAAAGTCCATTTGAATTCTATATTCAAATTCTATAGTTTAAAATCCATTTGAATTCTATATTCAAATTCTATAGTTTAAAGTCCATTTGAATTCTATATTCAAATTCTATAGTTTAAAGTCCATTTGAATTCTATATTCAAATTCTATAGTTTAATGTCCATTTGAATTCTATATTCAAATTCTATTTAAATTCTCTGCATTATTTATAAACAACGTTTGTAACTTCACTTAAGATCCCACATTTATATATTTATAAACAAAGTTTATAAATTCAGTTCAAATCCCATATTTTTCCTTTATAAATAAAGTTTATAAATTCGATTCAAATCCCACCTTTTCATTTATAAACCAAGTTTATAAATTCAATTCACATCCTACCTTTTCATTTATAAACAACGTTTATAAATTCGATTCAAATCCCATCTTTTCCTTTATAAACAAAGTTTATAAATTCCATACTTGTTTTATATATTCAAACAAGTTAATATTTTCCCTAGTTCATAAAAATTCAAATTCTATTTATAAAATAGAATTCCCTTTTCAAATTTCAAATACCCTTTTCGATATTTATTATAAATCAATATTCAAGCCCTAGTGATATTTTAATCAATCAAATCAACCAATTTTCAATCATTTGATTTTTAACACATCATATATGAATATATATGAAATCAAACAAACAACAACTGATAATATATTTTTGAGGAATCCAGTTGGATTCCTCCAACCTGTTTTTCCTGCATCCACAGACGTTAGTCAATAGAGTAATACCCATCCTGCTTCGAGGCAGGATATCGCGGTATAGAAGGTCATCCACTAATCATAGCATGGGGCGTATAGGGTAATCATCCGCTAACGCAACCGCGGGCATCCGCTAATGAGACTGCGGGAATCCAACCAATCACCAAACCAATATATATATAATAGTCAACCAATCCTAGATAACTAATATATTTTTAACAGCCATAAATAAACATTTAAAGCATCCAACAATCAACAAAACAATTATTTTTAACTGATAAAAATATTTCTAAATAAAACAGAGTGAGATTTACTCACCAGGGAATTTATTTGCACTTGTACTATTTTCAATTTCCTTCTTGTTAACCTCAAAGCTATGTTTTCCAAATCGACTCGTCTTGTGTAATTTGGACCTTAATTAAGCCCTTAAATCCCTTCTTCCTAGTTTTACATTGCATGTACCCAATTATTGCCGTGAATTTGCAGGCCTCTTCCTCACACCACACTCTGCAATGCCTCAAATCCATCCTTCACTTTGTTATACTCTCTATTTAGTCTGCATACAGGAACTGTTTTTGCCATGCTCTACTAGTCCAACTCCTCATCACCAGACGATCCATTCCAGTAATTTTCGCGACCTTCAAATGATTGGAAAATCACCGACAGCTCACTAAAGAAATTTCCATCCTTCCTCCTACACAGACTGAACACCGCACTTTCCAACTCCACCGCGAACCATCTGCTATCCTCGCCTCAGTACAATACTTCCCAGTCGACTGTAAAACTCACGCCCTTGCTATACTTGCCACTGTCAACGACGCAACCATCAGGACCTCACCGCACCAATCCACTTCCTGCCTATCGCGATACCCTGTCACTACGTTGAAACCTGGGCACCCATCCTCAAAGTTGTGAAACCCTAAATCGAATGCTTACCATACCAGATCCATGTTCGAACAACTTCATATCCTATCCGAACTCAGATCTCGACTTCGCACCCATCACGACGCCTTCTGTAACCCTCTGACAACGCACCATTTAAGCACCTCCTTACCAAAAGTAAAATGTCGCTCTCGAACAAACGAATTCCGACCATCGCGATTCAAGCGAACCCTAGCTCGAGATTTTCTGTGGGTCGATTCGATTTGTTTTAATACTAACCGACGAGGAAAAGGGGCAGCATAGGTCTGAAAGGGGAATACATGTGATTCCTATTTTTGGTTTGAAATGGGAAAAAGGTCACGGCCATTTCAATTATATTTTTCCCAGAAGAAAGATTAGAAGCAGTGTATATGCGAATTTATAGAAGAACGAAGATGGAGTGGAAGAAGGGGAAGTGAACACGTTTGTTTTAGCTTGTGGAGGTAAGGAAGCCACGGTTATTGTTTGTTGGCAAAAGGAAATCCACTAATATATATTTATTTATTTTAGTTTTTAATTAACCGCTATAATTAAATTATCCCACAGTTTCTGAGCTCCTTTCTGAACCCAACAACTGTCAATCCTAGGGTAATACCCCTATTCCGGACACACTGGGTTAGGTCACGTAGTCCCATTCGATCATCTGAAGGAGATATTAATTTTAAACCAATATAAATTAATTTCAGACAATTTATTCTTCGATAATAAATTAATATTATTCTTCTAATTCAAATAGAATTTTCTATTGATCGATTGAACTGTAATTTAATTCAGAATTAAATTCTAATTCAATTCACTTCGCATTCTGATAACTTGATATATTCGATATTAAAACGAAACTGATTATTAAATTGATAACTTAATATAAAAATTCCATTTATATTTATCCACCCAATATTTAAAACTGTATTAAATATTCAAATCTAACCGACGGAATATCCAGGTCATTACACAAATTGTAATTCAACGATTAAAAAGGGGGGTCACAGAGCTAGTTCATAACTCAAATCTAAGGCATGAACAAAGAATATTGATAAAATGTACATTTTTAAATAAAATTGATTTGAATTTAATCTTTTCTTTTGAATAGACACAGCTAGCTCATATTTCAAAACTAGGCATATGTATGGAAAATTGATGAATGGAAAATGTGTTTGTGTATTACAAACAAAGTACTTGACATATTCTAAAATGAGGCAGGTTATAAACAACACTGGACGTTATCCTACAAATAATAGAGTTATGTTCTTGAATAGTTAGTAATGCCCAAATGGGTTATATTTAGAGGATTAAAGTATCATTTCCATCATTGTTGTTGACGTGGTCCTATGCTTTTCCAGTTTTGGAATATTGCTTGGATTTTATTATATGATAGGGATCCACCAATTATTCACACTATGTGTGTCCTTGCATAATAATAGAAATATAGCGGGACATAATAATAGAAAGAGAAATTTTAAACCTTGATTATAACCCTTTAAAATACTGAATATATCCAAATAGCAATGAAGGAGGGGATGAAAAAAATACTTACATGATATAAACCTACAACCATGATCCATTCAACCATGACAAGCTAAGAAATTGGATGTCATCGTCCATTGTGATAAGGATTTCAAAGTCATCGTCGTACATAAGTAAATCCTTCATATCTTAGAGGCCGTGGAAGAAGTCGAGAAAGAGGTCGTGGAAATTATCAAAGAAGGTATGACAAGTCCAAAATTGAATGTTATAAATGTCAATGATTTGGTCATTATTCATGGGAATGTCGAGAATCTGCTAATACTGAAGAAAGAGCCAATCTTGTTAATGATAACCAAGAAGTTGAAGAATCCACCTTGTTTCTAACTGAGAAAAAGGTAGAAAAGTAAGTTAAAAGCTCGTGGTATTTGGATAATGGTGCTAGCAAACATATGTGCGGATACAAAGAAAAATTTGTGGAGATCAACGACAAGGTGAAAGGTAATGTTTCATTTGGAGATTCTTCGAAAATTCACATTAAAGGCAAAGGTACAATTCTCATCTCTTCAAAGAATGGTGACCATAAGTAGATCTCTGATGTTTATTATGTTCCTAAACTAAGAAGCAATATTCTTAGTCTCGGACAATTTGTTGAGAATGGATATGAAGTTTTGATGAAAGATAATTATCTTTGGCTTAAAGATAGAAACAATAACTTGATTGCAAAGGTGGATATGTCACGGAACCGGATGTTCAAATTGAATGTCCAAACTGTTGAAGCAAGATGCTTGAAGGTTAATGTGCAGGATGTGGCATGGTGTTGGCACAAGAGATTTGGACACTTGAACTTTGTATCATTGAAAGTAATGGGAGAAAAGATGATGGTAAAGGGGATGCTAGCAATTGAAAATCCAAATCATTTGTATGAAACATTTCTTCTTGGCAAGCATGTAAGGAAAAGTTTTCCAAAGAAAGCAACATCTATAGCCTCCAAACCTCTTGAATTGGTGCATACGGATATTTGGGGGCCTATCAATCCACCGTCTTTTGGTAAAAGTTAATATTTTATACTCTTCATTGATGATTATAGCAGAAAAAACATAGGTTTATTTTCTCAAATAGAAATCATAAGATTTCACCACATTCAAAAATTTCAAGATGCATGTTGAAAAAGAAAGTGGCTATAATACCAAGGCATTGAGGTCTGATCGGGGAGGCGAGTTCACTTCAAAGCAATTCAATGATTTCTGTGTAGCGCATGGAATTCGACATCCTCTCACTGTTCCTAGATCACCTCAACAAAACGGCATGGCGGAGAGAAAAAGTAGATCAATTCTTAATATGGTAAGGTGTATTCTTAAAACAAAAAATATACCAAAGGAGTTTTGGGCTGAAGCCGTTTCTTGTGCGGTGTATTTGTCAAATCGCTCTCCAACTGTGAATGTCAAGGATCAAACCGCTCAAGAAGCATGGAATGGAAAAAAAGCCAAGTGTCCATCGTTTGCGAGTCTTTGGAAGCATCACTTATGCTCAAGTTCCACAACAGGAGCGTTCAAAACTAGATGATCGAACTGCCAACTATATTTTTGTTGGATATTATTATCATTCAAAAGGATACAGGCTATTTAATCCAAAAAATGGTAAAGTGGTGGTAAGTCGTGATGTTGAGTTCGATGAAGGAGCAACTTGGAATTGGGACGGATAACAAGAGAGCAACTATAATTTTGTTCCATATTTTGAAGATGATCAAGAATCATAGAATGTTGAAACTATACAAGAACCTTCATCTCCAGCTCCAAATTTTAAAGGCCCAAATGTAAGACCGCTGAGGATGAAATCCCTTGCTGATATATACGAAAGGACTGTAAAAATTACTCTTAATAATGATGAACTTTATTGTCTTTTTGCAGATAGTGAGCCATTGAATTTTCAAGAAGCCGTGCAAGGCAAGAGGTGGAGAGACGCTATGGATAAAGAAATTAAATCAACTAAAAAGAATGATACATGGGAATTGACTTTTCTTCCCAAAGGTCATGAATCCATTGGCGTAAAATAGATATACAAGGTGAAAAGAAATGCAAAAGGAGAGGTGGAGAAATATAAGGCAAGACTTGTGGCGAAGGGCTATAAACAAAAGTATGGAGTTGATTATGGTGAAGTGTTTTCTCTAGTTGCACGGATGAAGATTATTCGCTTGTTGATTTCTCTCGCTGCTCAAAAGAAATGGAAAATTTACCAAATGGATGTCAAGACGGCTTTTTTGAATGGATATCTTAAAGAAGAGGTTTATGTTGATCAACGGTTGGGCTACGTAGCTGAAGGGAATGAAAAGAAGGTACTGAAACTCAAGAAATCGTTGTACGGATATAAACAAACCCCACGAGCATGGAATAGCCGCATCACCTAATACTTTCAAGATCACGGGTTTGTTCATTGCTTAAATGAGCATGCTTTATATTCTAAGTATCACAATAATGGAAATGTTATGTTTGTTTGCATTTACGTTGATGATCTCATTTTCATGGGCAATAATCTCGATTTACTTGATGAATTTAAAAGTTGCATATCAGCAGAATTTGAGATGACAGATTTGGAGCAAATGGCATATTATCTGGGATTGGAAGTGAAACGAATGGAGAAAAGTTTATTTATTTCTCAAATAGGTTATGCAAAGGAAGTGTTGAAAAGGTTTAAGATGATTGATTGCAAACCTGTGAACACACCCATGAAAGCTGGAATGAAATTGTCCAAGTTTGAAGATGGAGAAAAGGTAGGTTCTACTCTTTACAAAAGTCACGTGGGATGAAACATCCCACCTCCATTAAGGTCACTCACAAAGGGAATGCCTTAACTTTGGTTGAGGTTTATAAGTAAAAGGCCACAGATAAACTCAAGACAGATATAAATACACATATTTTAAACAGCGGAAACCAAACGGACTTTTATTTATCAATATGTGTTCCAACAAAACATTTCCATATTTGTCTCAAAATACTTCCATCATTACAACCTCATAACTGTCTTGATTATTAAAGGAGCATAAAACATAAATAAAGTGACAAAAATCCCCATAGTGATATCCAAAGCCATAATCCGAGCAAAAGAGATCCAAATCATACATCTACGTTCTTAGAGCTTGTAAAGAGCCTGACTGAGCTGAGCTGTTTCCTCCCTGTGGACCTGGGGCAGGGGGGAGGGGAACGAAAGAAAAGAAGACGAAAAGAAAATAGGGTCAGACATAAAGCCTGAGTAAATCTAGTAACTCTTCAGTATGTGAATAAGAAAAGAGCATGATAGATATATACTGAAAATAGGAAAGTGTCCCAAGCTAAGGAAGTGTCGAATGTACTATCGCACCCATACTATATCTCTGCATCTACATGAGTTTATTCTAACTGGAACCCCATGGTGAGGGTGAAGTAATCCCCATTTTCGAAAGATCGGCTCCTACTTGCGTTAACACTGTGCAACCACCGCCGTCGTTTTGACCGCTTACAATCAGCCAAGTAATCGTGCCCCACCCTGCCTAGTTTCCGGGTATCGTTGATACCTAACTTGGGTTACTGCTGAAACAGGTCCCTTGTTACTAGGATTTTCTAGTCAAACATGTTAAGTGGTTAAGTGTCTGTATTTACCTAACCCCACCCATCAATTCTTGTTAACATATTGAATTTGGTTAAGTGTTATAGTTGACTTAACCCTACCATCTGTCCTTAGCCTCTTAGGAGCACCTGACCACTCACATTAGACAGGTATTGCTACGGTTACTGGATATGCCGGTCGGTTCCGGGCATGTTTACACCGTAGCTCAGTCTAACCTCGGGTCCTTATTGGACTCAATGCTTAACCACCCACATTGGATAGGTATTGTTGTGATTACTGGATAGCCGGGCGGGTCCGGGCAGGTTTACATCACAACTCAATCCAACCTCGGGTTAAGCATATCGTGTTTTCTAAATTTACATATTTTATTACTTCTCAAATATATATGTAAATGTCATATCTTTTATTCTTGGGTATATCAATTCATACCGCTTAAATGTCATTGTCATTGACATGTGCCAAACATGCCAACATATATTTTCATGTTTTACACCCAACGTAATTACCCCCGTTTGTACGTTCGCAACATTATAACAAATGTTGGGCTCGACACAATTCAGCCCAACTTTAAAAACATGAGAAAAGGGGAAATCAAGCACATGTAACATTTTACAATAAATAAAGGTGTATGGCGCATGAACTTGCCATTTAGCAATTCAACTAGCATAAATTATGGGTCATGTGAAATTGCATTCAAATCAAAGTATAACTAAGTAGGTGACATATGAAATGGCATAGTTTAGGCTAATACAAACTTGTGTTTAACCATGTTTAACTTGGCATAATGTCAAACACAAAACTAGCATGTTGTATATTCACCAAAATGTCCAATTATAGCATCTAATCACATAGCCTATTTCCACATGAACTTGCATAGTTTATGAAACCCAAACGATACTTAACATAGATCCAATTATACTTGCAAATAAACATGGACTGGCATAGTTTATGAAACCCAAACGATAATTAACATAGATCCAATTATACTTGCAAATAAACATGAGGATGATATCATAGTTTTTGGGTCATGTAGGCATATAAGGTTTCAAATCTAGACATGTTTACATAAATTCTAATTTAGACTAAGGGAATATACATAGTCCATGCCATCGACATATACATAAAGGGATCAATTTCTAGTTTTTGCCACAAACTTGCAAGTGCCATTGTTTTCATATACAATTGTTCAATTGGCTTGCATCAATCAATTTATGCCACAAACATCAATACACAAGTCATGATAGAACCATTACAATACACAGAATTTATACAATACAATAACACAATTCTATTTTCAATTACATCGAATCACATCACAATTTTTATTCATATTCTGAAAGGTCACTATACTTACAATGAATGCAGAATCTTGAATTCTGGATTCTGAATTCCGAAATTGAGATGCGCTCCTTTGGGTAGACTAACGTTGCGTTGATTAATTTGATTAAAATTTAATCTTCTTCTTAATTTGATTTGTCTCTAGGCTTTTCTCTCTTGATGGCTATGTTCAATTCCTCCCTAGCAGCATGATGACTCCTTTGTTTTTTTTTTGTGAATTTTCAGTTGAGACTTAGGGTGTATTTATAGATTTTTAAATTGTTTTGAGCAGTCAGATGAAGACAGGAGGAATCTAGACCATTCAAAGTTCAAAGAGCCAATCAAGAAGTGACACGTCAGCCCTAGTGACACACAGAGCCACAGAAATTCGAGCTAGATTCTGACCTCGCCAGCTAGGTCGACCAGGCAGGTCGACACCCAGGTCGACACTATGGTCGACCTGGGGGGGCCAGGTCGACACTATGGCCGACCTGGGGAGGCCAGGTCGACACCATGGTCGACCCTATGGTCAACCTGGTCTCTGGGCGGGAATTTTCCTGCCCAGCCCAGTTTGAACCTAAAATTCGAATTTTGAATTTTAAACTGAGCTGTTTGAATTTAAATTTTATTCTGAAACTTCCGAAGGCCATAACTCCTTCATACAGAGTCAGATTCGCGCAAACTCGGACTCTATCTATAGTAGAATTCCGAGACGAACGCAATGGCGTAAACCATTTCCCTTAATTCTTTCATTTAGAATTAATTATACTTTAATTTTTGAAGCTTAACGTTATAGAATTCACGGGGTGTTACATTCTCCCCCCTTAAAAGGATTTCGTCCCCGAAATCTGCAAGTTAGGAAGAATGTATATCCTACCATCCAACAGTCCATCTACTCAACCAACAAACACAGGCGTCCATTGTCCTTAAAAGACTTCTAATGCTTCATGATCATATGCATAATGTGTATACATGTCCTTAACTAATGCAGAAATCAGGCGGTCTACTGATTCAGTTGACCTCCTTAATGCGAATCATGTAAGTGTCATGAATCCATTATGTATGCAAAATTTTCCTACTCATAATTCTATATGAGTGCACAACTATTCATACAAATGCGACGACCATATGACAGCATATCAAGTTTCAACCATATACAAATGAGAATACATATATGCATATGCAATATGAAGTGACTGAGCCGATCTATAACCTAGGGTGTGTGTGTATATGCATCCACGAGCAACCACTAGCAATCACTATCAACCATTTGCAGCCATCATCCATAACATGTTTTCAAATACATGTTTGCATCCATTTGTTTTCTACCTAAGGATTTAGGAAAAGGACCGAGGAGATATACCTAAAAAGATAGATAAAGCATAACTTAAGGAAAAAGAGAGATCAAGGATGTAACCTCAAAAAGAAGAGGGTAGGCAGCGCGTATTCTGTCCTTAGTTTCCCAAGTCGCGTCTTCCTCGGCGTCGCTCCACTGAAATTTAACGAGTTTGACTTTGCGGTTGCGTAGCTTTTTCACTTCAGTTCCTAAGATGCGGGTTGGAACTCTCCTCACAGTTGCTTCACGTTCCACTTCGGCTTCTTCTAGAATGCTAGGTTCCACCACTTCCGCAGACTCATGCAAACACTTCCGGAGGTGAGAAACATGAAAGACGTTGTGAACTCCGGCCAGTCTCTCGGGTAGCTCTAGTCTATAGGCCATCTTCCCAACCTTCTCGATGATAGGAAACGGTCCTACAAATCTTGGTGCTAGCTTTCCTGCGGATCCAAAGCAAACGACGTTCCTTAAAGGAGATACCTTAAGGAAAACCCTGTCCCCAACCTCAAACTCAAGGTTGGTCCGTCTTTTGTCGACATAGGATTTCTGTCTGTCTTGGGCTGTCTTCATCCTCCTACGTATCAAGTCCACTTTCTCTGAAGTCTCTCGAATCATATCTGGCCCAAGTATAAGCTTATCTGTAGACTCCCACCAACAAGTTGGTGATTTGCACGGTCTTCCATACAAGGCTTCGAAGGGCGCCATACCGATGGTAGCTTGGTAGCTATTGTTGTAGGCAAATTCCACTAAAGGAAGGTGATCCTCCCAAGTCCCTCAAAATTCAAGAACGCAAGGTCACAAAAGATCCTCTAAAACTCTATTCACCCTTTCTGTCTGGCCATCGGTTTGGGGGTGATAGGCCATTCTCAAACATAACTGTGTGCTTACAGCTTCTTGCAGACTCCGCCAAAACTCACTTGTGAAGATAGGGTCCCGGTCACTAACAATGCTGGAGGGTATCCCATGAAGTCGAACTATTTCCTTGAGATAAAGAGATGCTAAAGATGTGGCAATCCTTCTACTCTTTATAGGTATAAAGTGGGCGCTCTTAGTAAGCCTATCCACTATTACCCAAATGCTAGTGTTGCCTCTTCTCGACCTAGGCAGTCCATCAATGAAATCCATTGAAATGCTATCCCACTTCCACTGTGGGACCTCTAAAGGATGAAGTAGTCCTCCAGGCTTCTTCTGTTCCGCCTTGACCCATTGGCAGGTCATGCACTTAGAAACGAAATCTGCCACATCTTGTTTCATGCCGTTCCAAAAGAAAATCCTTTTTATATCCTTGTACATCTTATCATCGCCAGGGTGTATCGTCATCTTGGAATGATGCGCTTCCTCGAGAACCTTCTTTGTCAACTCCCTTGCTTGTGGGACACATAATCTTCCATCTCGCCTCAGCCAACCCTTATCATCGATGGCGTACCTACTGAGGTGACTAGAAGTCTCACCCCTAATAAGTTTATCAATCACATCAACAAGCTGAGGGTCTTCACGTTGTGCAGCCCCTATTGAGTCCAAGAGAGTAGGGCGTACTTCGAGAGATGCTAGCAAACCCGGTACAAAATCTGAGGAGGGCCAAAAGTTAAAGCTGGCTGTATACTCCAGGCTTTGCCTCTCTACGAAGAGTGGGCTTAAGGTCAGTTTCTTTCGGCTCAGCGCGTCTGCTACTACGTTGCCTTTGCCGGGAGTATAGGAAATTTCAAAGTCATACGAGGTAAGAAACTCCATCCATCTTTGCTGCCTCAAGTTAAGATCCTTCTGCGAGAAGAGATATCTCAACGATTTATGGTCAGTGTATAATTCAAACCTCTCACCTAGGAGATAATGGCGCCAAGACTTAAGCGCAAGACGATGGCGGCTAACTCAAGATCGTGGGTTGGGTAGTTCTTTTCATGAACTTTCAATTGTCTCCCGCCATAAGCTACTACCCTCCCTTCTTGCATTAGAACAGCGCCTAGTCCCGTTCCACATGCATCCGCGTATACTGTGAACATTTTGCTTCCATCTGGCAAGCTCAGAACTGGGGCTGTTGTGAGAGCCCTTTTTAATCGTTGGAAAGCACGCATTCCAAATCCCAAGTGAACGCCAGATTCTTTTTTGTTAGCATTGTGAGTGGAGCTGAGATTTTCGCGAAATCCCTAATAAACTTTCGGTAAAAACCCGCTAGCCCAAGAAAGCTTCGAAATTCGGTTGCATTTCTTGGTGTCTTCCAATCTTGCATTGCCACCACTTTCGCGGGATCCACATCCAACCCCTCTTTGGACACTATATGCCCCAGAAATCTTACCTCTTTTCTCCAAAAGTGGCACTTGGATAATTTGGATTTTAGCTGATGTGAATGGAGAGTTTCCGTGATTTCTTTCAGATGTTGAGCATGTTCTTCCTCATTCTTTGAGAAGATTAAGATATCGTCTATGAAGACAACCACAAATTTGTTGAGGAATTCTCTGAACGCCCTACTCATTAGGTCTACGAAATAAGCGGGTGCGTTTGTCAAGCCAAAAGGCATGACAAGCCACTCGAAGAAACCGTCTGGGGTTCTGAACGCCGTTTTATCAATGTTATCTTCAGCTACTCTTAGCTGATGGAACCCAGTTGCCAGATCAAGTTGGGAGAAGATCGTCGCACCTACAAGCTGATCAAACAAATCGTCGATTCAGGAAGAGAGTGCCTATTTTTCTTGGTTAATTTTTTTAATTCCCTATAGTCGACGCAAAGGCGAAGCAAACCGTCTGCTTTGGTTGCGAACACCACTGGAGCACCCCATTCCGAAATGCTCCGTCTAATGAACCCTTTTTCGAGAAGTTCTTTAACCTGCTTACTGAGCTCCTTTCTCTCCTTTGGAGCCATGCGTCTGACAGGTAAAGCTACAGGCTTTGCATTATCCACAAGATATATGCGGAAGTCTATTTCCCGCCTTGGAGGTAAGCCTTTCACCTCCTCAAAGACATCCGGATATTCCCGGACTACTCTAACTGATTGCAAATTCTCGTCAGAAGCATCAAGCGACTCTAGATAACTAAGCATAACAACATTCAAGGGATTACAAAAAATTTCTAGAGTGTTACCAAGCCGAGTCAAGAGTCTAACTACTCTTTTCTCACAATCAAGAATGGCACTATTGCTGGATAACCAGTCCATGCCCAAGATCAAACAATATCCCGCGAAGCCCAAAACAAAGGCATTACAACTAAACTCAACGCCGAGAATAGAGATTTTCAATCCCAAACAAACCATTGTCAAGTAAGCGGAGCCCCCAATTGGATTTGAAACTACCAAGGGATCTTCTACCATACTAGTGTCTAGATGCAGAGATTCTACTAAGGCGGATGAAACAAAATAGTGTGATGCGCCAGAGTCAAAAAGTGTGCGAACTGGATGATCATAAAGATAGACTACACTTTCTACAGAAATATTTCTACCTCGTTCCTACTGAGGTGCCGCTAGCGCATGAACCTGACCCCCTAAGTGGATCCAGCTTTCTGTCCCTGCCCTTTCTTCTTTGGGCAGTCCTTAGCTTGGTGCCCAGTCTCTCCACAATGGAAGCAGCCACCCATCTTCGCGTTCCTTTTCCGGCAGTCTTTTGATATATGGCCCACAATGCCACAGAAATTGCACCTTCTCTTCTCACGGGGTTTATTGTTCTTCCCTCCTTTCTTGAAGTCGGTTTTCTTTGTTTGTAGACCCTCTTTCTTCTCTTCCCCCTTAGTTTCTTTCTTGTCGTGGTCTTCCTCGTGTAGCAACGCCATGTCCACCAAGCTTTCATAAGTCGCTCCCGAGGATACATGGGTCATAGCAAGGCTGTGTAGAGGCTCATTCAAACCTTTGACGAAGCGAAGTGCCTTTTTGTGTTGGGTGTTTACTAAGTCTAGCCCAAATCTGGCCAGCTGATTAAACTGATCAACATACTCCCTGATTGTCATACTTCCCTATTTTAGAGTTAGAAACTTTTCCATTTGCAGGCTTCTTTTGGTTTGGGAGAGGAATTTCATCTCAAACCTTGTCCTGAAGTCTTCCCATGTTTCCACCGCCCTTTGAGCATTGGTAACTTCCCACCAATAGGAAGCTTCATCCTTAAGCAACCATACTGCTAGTTGTATCTTTTGCCTATCATCAACTCCGAAGATGACAAACAGATCCTCAGTCTCCTTTAGCCAGTTTCATGCCCATACAAAGGATTCTGTCCCATAAAAGTCTTTTCCACCCATTGCCTTGAAGTCTATACATGTTTTTGCGAAGGCATTTCCATGAGGAGGTGGAGAAAGAGGAGGAACCGCGGCCACTAGAGGAGGGATGTCTGCTGGGCCCGCGCCATTGGCTCTTGCTTCTAAGTACCTCCTAAACCAGCCGGGAATCGGCACTCCTTCTGGAAGGTTAAGGTCTCCAGACATGCTGAAACAGAAAGGAAAGATTCAAAATGAAGGATAGAGAGAGATAGTGCATATGGCTTTGGGGGATATTGTATTTTTATAAATATAACACTTTTTCTTGAAAAATGCTTCTCTAAACTTTCTTTTTGAAAACAATTTCAAAAACTTTTATCTTATCTGGTAAACCTATGCTCTGATACCAAGTGAAACACCCCACCTCCATTAAGGTCACTCACAAAGGGAATGCCTTAACTTTGGTGGAGGTTTATAAGTAAAAGGCCACAGATAAACTCAAGACAGCTATAAATACACATATTTTAAACAGCGAAAACCAAATAGACTTTTATTTATCAATATGTGTTCCAATAAAACATTTCCATATTTGTGTCAAAATACTTAAATCATTACAACCTCATAACTGTCTTGATTATTAAAGAAGCATAAAACATAAATAAAGTGACAAAAATCCCCATAGTGATATCCAAAGCCATAATCCGAGCAAAAGAGATCCAAATCATACATCTACGTTCTTGGAGCTTGTAAAGAGCCTGACTGAGCTGAGCTGTTTCCTCCCTGTGGACCTGGGGGGGACGAAAGAAAAGAAGATGAAAAGAAAATAGGGTCAGACATAAAGCCTGAGTAAATCTAGTAACTCTTTAGTATGTGAATAAGAAAAGGGCGTGATAGATATATACTGAAAATAGGAAAGTGTCCCAAGCTAAGGAAGTGTCGAATGTACTATCGCACCCATACTATATCTCTGCATCTACTTGAGTTTATTCTAACTGGCACCCCATGGTGAGGGTGAAGTGATCCCCATTTTCGAAAGATCGGCACCTACTTGCGTTAACATGTGTCATATGGCCCCCAAGAATTGTAGATACCTATGCTGGTCCCACCATGGGGTGTATCAAGACCCATGGTGGCGGCCCGACACAAATTCTAGAGGGCATAGGTTATACTACTGGTGTCCCCAGTGCCCTGGTTGTCTGCTCCGGAGTGTGTGCACGCCCGCACCCCGTTAGACCTACACTGTGCAACCACCGCCGTCGTTTTGACCGCTTACAATCAGCCCAGTAATCATGCCCCACCCTGCCTAGTTTCAGGGTACCGTTGATACCTAACTTGGGTTACTGCTGACACGGGTCCCTCGTTACCAGGATTTTCTAGTCAAACATGTTAAGTGGTTAAGTGTCTGGATTTACCTAACCCCACCCATCAATTCTTGTTAACATGTTGAATTTGGTTAAGTGTTATAGTTGACTTAACCCTACCTGTAACGACCCGGATTTTTCTGCTGCTTTGATTCGAATATTTAAATTTACTTTAAATATTTTATTTGATCTATTTATAGGATTTAATATTGAAATCGTTAATTAAACGACGACTGAGCGTTTTTATTTATATTTAATATAAAACGAGCTCAAAACAACGCGGTAGTTCGTAAAATTTAATTTCAACTTCAACTGATCATACCGAATCCATTTTAAATTGGATTTCCTCGAAACAAGAAACGTTGGAATCTGTTAAACTGTATCTTTCTAACAGAAGTGAAAAATCGAGATTTCATATTTTATATTGCAAGATATGTCTAAATCAAATATACAGAAAAGCAACGCCATGGCCATAACAGTTATTTAAATATATTTAAATATCGGCTTCGAATTTGGACAAGGTTCTTTTGAGGCGTAGTCGTAAATTAATTTTTAGAATTTTACTGTAATTTTTAATTAATTAAATAAGCAACTTTATATTTGGAGTATTTTGCACCCTTAATCAGCGATTTTGGGGTTTCACAGAATAAGTTCACCTACCGATATTATTATATATTTGGGATCGTGACACAACGTTGGACGCGACGGTATATTTATTTCTGTCGACAGCGAGTCGTATGCCTACGGAGTTTTATATAACGGGGTACGTTAACTGTAAAACTAAAAATCGTTCGTCAAAATCATCAAATCAAATCAAGCACATGTAGTTGTACCCTATAGTAGCCTATATGCTAACATGTACACATGCTATGCCATGTGATTGCCTAAACAGATGTTTCTCACTGTAAAGCCCATCAAATTAAAAGAACCCAGTTACCCTTCTGCCAACTGCTGTAACGAAACATGCTTCATGTCTTAAGACCATTCAGTGAAACCATGTTGTCACGCAGACCTAAGGAAGAGAGCAGCTACCCTAAAACACAACAGTGACATTCTGCAAATCTAGGACAACTCTAACCCATTTTCTCCATCAAATAAGCTGCCTGCGCTTTCTAATCACGCAGAGCCCAAGAAAAATGTCACGCAAGAATTATCTCACATCAAACTGCAAACCTACCTACCTTTTATTTGTCTACTGCCGTGGATGCCAAACTATCTTTTTGGTGCATGCCAAGGAGTTACTCCTATATAATACCACATGTATTCCCCTCTTCAGGGTGTCCTTGCCAAATCAGAAACCGGAAATCCTCCACTATATAAAAAAATATGCAAACTTCAAATATTAGTTCCGGAAGCAAATAAAAAAAAAGTATACAAACAAATGGCCGATCCATCTGAGAATCAAAGGGAAATCATAAAACATCCCTTGCGCTCGTATGGAGGGAGGCACGAAGTAAGGCAGTGGGGTTTTCCAGTACTGACACAAAACAGAAGGAACTAGAGTAACACCGTTCTATTGGTAGTGATGATTGCGGTGTTATGTGGCGAACTCATGGGAGTGTGGAAGGTGTAGAGGAAACTAGGTGGAAGTACTAGTGAAGCAACATGATGTTTGGGAGACTAAGACGCACTGATTAATGGGTTTTTGTGGAATACAGTGGAGTGGTGCGGTCAGGTTGTTGGTGGGTCCACGATGGTAGGGGATGGTGATGTTTCAGGCGGCATAAGGAAATGTTGAAGCGGAGTTTGGTAGGAATGGTGTATTGCATGGCGCATGAGTGTAAGAGGAGCTGTAATAGTAAATGAAGGAAGTCGCGAGCTACTGATTACATTTGGGAAGAAGTGGGACATTGTTTGAAGGTCATGTAGATGGCATAGGTTCAATACATTACTGGAAGGATAAAGAAAATATACAAAATAGTTGGAAGAAGGAATACAAAGTGGGATGGGTCGTTACTTTGAAGCGGACCACTGACGAGCAGGCTTGGACCTCTAATATATATATATATATATATATATATATATATATATTTGCAGGCGTGTTTCATGGAAACAAGGGGAAGATTGAACGCTGACCTCCAGCGTATTGGAGCAGTGCGATGGAAGGTTTGAGGGCCTTTTTGAACCATACTTGAAAAAAAAACACGTATGAAGGGAGTGGCAAAGTATTGGGGCGTGGCTTTGTAATGGGGGACGTGTTAAGGGGAGGATGCATGGATTTGCTTGTGAGGAGGAAACACGTGGATTAGTTGAGAATTAAGTGGACAAGTGATATGATAACAGCATATAGAAGAAACAAAGTAAGAATAGGGAGTACATCAGTTTGTAAATGGACAGGAGAACCGCATGGGTTATGTTAGAACGCATTATTAAGGTAAGGTAACTTTTTTTTTATTAAATAATTAACTATAATATTAAAATAAAATAAAATATATGTTATCACTTGAAACAACGGTAACCGGTTCGTTTATTATCAGAACCGCGCAACACCGGTTGCATTGGAATCACGGTGAAAAAGGCTACATCGGTGTGTTGATTCGGAAAAGAGCAGAAGCAAGCGTAATTTCGAATAACGCAATAACCGTCGTTCGAAAATCAAAGGTGAGTTAATTCTCACACATTTCTGAAATACTAGGATGTGCTAAATTCGTATAATTAAATTTAATTAGTTGATTAGATGCTTTGGATGCCTATGGTTGCTGTAATAGTTGACGTTAATTATATTATCGTCGTTAAAATATTTCTATGTACTGATATGAAATATTATAATGATCTGTGTTGCAGGGAAGAACAGGTAGGAGGAATCAAACCGGTTCCTCAAATAATTAATATGTTGTTATTTCATATTTTATGAACTGTTTAAAACCCGTTGACTTTAAACCCTGTTGGTTGTTGATTATGGTTGAGTTTGAACCAATATATATAGTATTGGTTGGGAAATAAATAGCAGATGGACCAAATATACACTTTTATTTTAAGATCGATTAACCGTCAGGTGAATCGCTAGAAATGAAGTTATAGAATTCCTTTTATAACCGAATATATTTTTAAATATATCATTTTAAATGAACTTCTAAGAAGAAGAGAAATCCAACCACATATATATGCATTGATTTGTTTAAACGCAAATTACCATTTTCACCAAATTCTACCGTGCGCGAAGCACGTGCTTATGTAAGTAATTATTAAACGATTTTACCTAGCTAATTCAAGTGGCCAGAATTAACATAACAATTAGAATGGGTTTATATTGATATTAATCAAAGTGAATAGAATTATTTAGATTAATCAATTATTAATTGATTTAAAATGGCAAGATCAACAACGATTGACTAACAGGTTAGTCATGTTTGAGTTGAACAAGTTAACGACGTTAACTGAAATTGTTTATTGAATTAGTTCATAAATCTAAAGGGGGCGGTAAAGTGTTAAGTAATCCAGTTTTTTTTTCCAATAAATATTGAAACTTGATTATTAGTCATTTAAATAATGATCGAAGTGATAATTTGAAATGTAAATGATATTAAGGAAAGTTTTGAAGTTTACAACAATGTTTATAAAGCAATTTAAATATTTATAATGAGATATCGAAGTTTTCACTCATATTCTTATGGAAATATCTTAGATTCTATGAATCCAAGTTATGTGAAGTTCTAAGACCCAAGTTTGAATCAGAATAGTTAAATGAACTAAATTATAAAGATGCGATATAGAATCGCCATTTTTAAAGAAGAGATGGAATTCCATCACGATGGAATTGGGATTTGTCGTATTGGAAATGAGTGTTGGTTTTTGTATTACAACTGATATCTATCTTACGATAAGAAAGTTGTTGGTTAAGGTCTGAGAGGTAATTAAAATACCCCAACTTGAACAACTTCAGGATTATCAAAGGATGGTGTTATTCGTAATGGTGAAAGTGTTAGAATAAAATATTTTGGGAAAAATAAAAGTGTAACATTACTAGAAGGATTTAGAAATATATATATGATGAGATTCCGAGATAAAAAGGAAATAAAAAGGGGCTTGAGGGTATAAAGTAATATCCCGATAATAAAGGTAATAAAAAGGAGATTGGTGGAAATATAACGATATTTTCAAAGTTATGGAATGAGATTTAGATAGGTTTATTCTAAAAGGATGAGTGGAGATTTTGGTATTCAAATAACGAAGTAGAAGAAGATGTCATATGGTTGTTAAATCGATAAGATAATAAGAAATATCATAGCAATGCTTTGAAATGATAATGAAGGTTAAATTAGATATGAGTTAAGATATTTTCTAGGCATATAAGTGAAAGGATTGAGAATATTAACATATTTAAGCCTATATAATATTTATGGGTATTTCAATTGATAGATTATTTTCAAATGGCCAAGTGATGCTGTGTATAAACCAATGGATTTGTTTGTTTGTTTTTAATGGTTGTTTGTTTTGATAGTTAAATAACCGACTGTCAAAATCTGACCCAACGTTATTGGCATGGAAAACCGGGATCGAATTTATATTCGAAAACCATTCCGACCAATAAATACGAATACGTCGGTGACTCTAATCGAGATGGAGCAATTGAAGACCATAGATCTTCATGAAGCGGAAGAGTTACTTACAATCTCTGGCTGATCCCTAGAGATATACTGTGATTCTGTCGTGATTGGAATCTACGGGTTGCAAGGACTTCTCGCTGCTGATCCATGGGGTGATTCCTATATTGGATTAAGTAGGAGAGTGCCTTCGGCTCATCCTATTCCTGGACGACGTGTATGGACGACGTGAATGGTGGCCAGATGTTTCAAAAGTCGATTATAACCTCAAGCCTCACAACCGGGAAATGACAAAAATCGGGCAGGCAGCATGGCTATGTGGGTCGCACCCATTAGGGTGTATTGTCACCATCTGGAGAATATTCATATTTGTTACTTCTTTCATTTCTGTATCTCTCGGGGACTACGGTGGTCGCGCGACAAAAAGCCGTAAGGTGACAATATACTCGATACACTCAAGAGAAATGAGTGGTCGGTCATGTGTAGGCCGGGTTGCAAGATGTTCTTGTTGAACCCAGTGTATTCGTCTCTAGAGATACACCATCGGCAGGTGGTCCCATACCTTGTCATAGTTGGAAATCCAATCTCCAATAAGCATCCGCGGTTTTGATTGTATACTATATATGTGGAGCGTGAGATGCAAGCGTTCTGCTAGATTTTATTTACTTTTATTTAGACACTATGATAATATCAGAAGAAGATATTGATTTCAAAACGATTTGGGTTATTGTAAGGTAGAAATCGTCCGTGTTTATGTGTGGGCTGGTCTTACTATTATCCTTTGTTTCAAAAGGATTTCAAAGTTAAACAAGTTGGTTGCTGTATGAATTTATCACTGATAGTATTTTCGACTGATCCAGGTGAATTTTATTTTAAATCAAATGTGCTCGGGTCAGACCAAGCATATTTACAAGTCAGGTTTCCGCTTGAAGCAACAGAGATGGAGTTGAAGTCGAAACGTATTCCATATATATACTGGTACTGGTTTATTTCCACTATATGTTGTATTGATCTGAATGTATACTCTGATGTTGTGATATACAATTTTTGTATAAAGTATTTCTGATTATTATATTTTGTCTATTCCGCTGTGAGACTCTGATCTTCTTATTCTTCTATTCTAATATTTCTTTCTTTCTTTCTTCTCTCACCCTCCAACTTCTTTCTATTAGCTTTCTGGGTTTTCGATATTTGAGTTTGGATACGGGACGTGTTAGTATCTGGATTCAAGTGTCGAAATTCCCGGGCCGCTATAGTTGGTATCAGAGCGAGGTTTAAGAATAACCTAGGCTCTACGGTGTAACTCGATAGAGATTGGGCTAGTAATACCCTATATCGAGTAGAGTGTATATATATACGAGAGTGCGTATTTGTAATTTGAATATAAAATTATTTTATATTGTTCCGACCCAAAATATTTTGTAAAAAGGTAAAATTGAATTTTTTTTTCAAATTATTATTTAATTTAAACTTGTATGAAGTTGGAGACATTTCAAATATGAAATGGGGGTTAATTTTTATATGAGTTAGAATGAATCCTTTGGACTGGAATTGAAACGAGCCAACCAGAACTTGATTTGTGTTGGGTAAAATAAAAAGTGGATGAACCCAAATAGAATAAATGGAATTATTTGATTATGGAATTCAAATAAGATTGGGAATTGTTTATTATAATCAGAAGTATTCGTGAATATGAAATTTAATATAGAATTAAATAATTCAGAATTTAAATTAAATTAAGCTAAATACGAGATGAGTGGATTTGTTTGTATGTTGTTTGATTTATTGGATGTTAATGACTTAAAATTCGAAAAAAGAGTTGATAAGGAATTGAATGAATTGGAAAAAGAGAGATAAATTCCCGTATAATGAATTGGAAATAAAAATTCCAATTAAGAAATAAAACTGGGAAAAAATTAACCTTGGATTGTTACCTGTATTGTAAGTGGAGCTAAGTACAGATTGCAAAGGGCTATAAAGTTGATGTGATTACACAGATTGAGAGTACAGATTGACAGATGAAGAGCAGTTACTTGGATTGCTTTGAAATTGAAATTCAGTTGTCCGACAAAAAGGTAAACCTTAATATTATGGATTGGGTGTTTGAATTTATACCCGAAATGGGTAGCCGTTTGGCTTTGTTTTCTTTGGATCAATATGAGAGGCCCAGTGTGGCGTTGTAGTTGTTTCGATCGAACCGTGCAGAGAGGGTGCTGGCGAATTTTTCAAAAAATTTATAACTTGGAAATATTTTTGAATTAATTATTTTGAAATATATTTGTGGTTGGAGCATTCTTTTTACCTAGCAATTTCGAGGACGAAATTTATTTAAGGGGGTAAGAATGTAACGACCCGGATTTTTCTGCTGCTTTGATTCGAATATTTAAATTTATTTTAAATATTTTATTTCATCTATTTATAGGATTAAATATTGAAATCGTTAATTAAACGACGACTGAGCGTTTATATTTATATTTAATTTAAAACGAGTTTAAAACAGCGCGGTAGTTCGTAAAATTTAATTTCAACTTCAACTGATCATACCGAATCCATTTTAAATCGGATTTCCTCAAAATAAGAAATGCTGGAATCTGTTAAACTGTATCTTTCTAATAGAAGTGAAAAATCGAGATTTTGGATTATATATTGCAAGATATGTCTAAATCAAATATACAGAAAAGCAGCGTCATGGCCATAACAGTTATTTCAATGTATTTAAATATCGGCTTCGAATTTGGACAAGGTTCTTTTGAGGCGTAGTCATAAATTAATTTTTAGAATTTTACTGTAATTTTTAAATAATTAAATAAGCAACTTTTTATTTGGAGTATTTTGCACCCTTAATCAATGATTTTGGGGTTTCATAGAATAAGTTCACCTACCGATATTATTATATATTTGGGATCGTGACACAACGCTGGACGCTACGGTATATTTATTTCTGTCGACATCAAGTCGTATGCCTACGGAGTTTTATATAACGGGGTACGTTAACTATAAAACTAAAAATCGTTCGTCAAAATCATCAAATCAAATCAAGCACATGTAGTTGTAGCCTATATGCTAACATGTACACATGTTATGCCATGTGATTGCCTAAACAGATGTTTCTCACTGTAAAGCCCCATCAAATTAAAAGAACCCAGCTACCCTTCTGCCAACTATTGTAACGAAACATGCTTCATGTCTTAAGACCATTCAGTGAAACCACGTTGTCACGCAAACCTAAGGAAGAGAGCAGCTACCCTAAAACACAACAGTGACATTCTGCAAATCTAGGACAACTCTAACCCATTTTCTCCATCAAATAGGCTACATGCGCTTTCTAATCACGCAGAGCCCAAGAAAAATGTCACGCAAGAATTGTCTCACATCAAACTGCAAACCTACCTACCTTTTATTTGTCGACTACCGTGGATGCCAAACTATCTTTGTCGTGCATGCCAAGGAGTTACTCCTATATAATACCGCATGTATTCCCGTCTTCAGGGTGTCCTTGCCAAATCAGAAACCGGAAATCCTCCACTATATAAAAAAAAATGCAAACGTCAAATATTAGTTCTGGAAGCAAATAAAAAAATAAGTATACAAACAAATGGCCGATCCATCTGAGAATCAAAGGGAAATCATAAAACATCCCTTGCGCTCGTATGGAGGGAGGCACGAAGTAAGGCAGTGGGGTTTTCCAGTACTGACACAAAACAGAAGGAACTAGAGTAACACCGTTCTATTGGTAGTGATGATTGCGGTGTTATGTGGCGAACTCATGGGAGTGCGGAAGTTGTAGAGGAAACTAGGCGGAAGTACTGGTGAAGCAACATGATGTTTGGGAGACTAAGACGCACTGATTAATGGGTTTTTGTGGAATACAGTGGAGTGGCGCGGTCTGGTTGCTGGTGGGTCCACGATGGTAGGGGACGGTGATGTTTCAGGCGGCATAAGGAAATGATGAAGCGGAGTTTGGTAGGAACGGTGTATTGCATGGCGCATGAGTGTAAGAGGAGCTGTAGTAGTAAATGAAGGAAGTCGCGAACTACTGATTACATTTGGGAAGAAGTGGGACGTTGTTTGAAGGTCATGTAGATGGCATAGGTTCAATACATTACTGGAAGGATAAAGAAAATATACAAAACAGTTGGAAGAAGGAATACAAAGTGGGATGGGCCGTTACTTTGAAGCGGACCACTGACGAGCAGGCTTGGACCTATATATATATATATATATATATATATATATAGTCGCAGGAGTGTTTCGTGGAAACAAGGGAAAGATTGAAAGCTGACCTTCAGCGTATTGGAGCAGTGCGATGGAAGGTTTGAGGGCCTTTTCGAACTATACTTGAAAAAAAAAAGCAACACGTATGAAGGGAGTGGCAAAGTATTGGGGCGTGGCTTTGTAACGGGGGACGTGTTAAGGGGAGGATGCATGGATTTGCTTGTGAAGAGGAAGCACGTGGATTAGTTGAGAATTAAGTGGACAAGTGATATGATAACAGCATGTAGAAGAAATAAAGTAAGATGAGGGAGTACAACAGTTTGTAAATGGACAGGAGAACCGCATGGGTTAAGTTAGAACGCATTATTAAGGTAAGGTAACTTTTTATTATTAAATAATTAACTATAATATTAAAATAAAATAAAATATATGTTATCACTTCAAACAACGGTAACTGGTTCGTTTATTATCAGAACCGCGCAACACCGGTTGCATTGGAGTCATGGTGAAAAAGGCTACACCGGTGTGTTGATTCGGAAAAGAGCAGAAGCAAGCGGAATTTCGAATAACGCGATAACCGTCGTTCGAAAATCAAAGGTGAGTTATTTCTCACACATTTCTGAAATACTAGGATGTGCTAAATTCGTATAATTAAATTTAATTGGTTGATTAGATGCTTTGGATGCCTATGGTTGCTGTAATGGTTGACGTTAATTATATTATCATCGTTAAAATATTTCTATGAACTGATATGAAATATTATAATGATCTGTGTTGCAGGGAAGAACAGGTAGGAGGAATCAAACCGGTTCCTCAAATAATTAATATGCTGTTATTTCATATTTTATGAACTGTTTAAAACCCGTTGACTTTAAACCCTGTTGGTTGTTGATTATGGTTGAGTTTGAACCAATATATGTAGTATTGGTTGAGAAATAAATAGTAGATGGCCCAGATATACACTGTTTTTTTTAAGATCGATTCACTGTCAGGTGAATCGCTAGAAATGAAGTTATAGAATTACTTTTATAACCGAATATATTTTTAAATATATCATTTTAAATGAACTTCTAAGAAGAAGAGAAATCCAACCACATATATATGCATTGATTTGTTTAAACGCTCATTACCATTTTCACCAAATTCAATCGTGCGCGAAGCACGTGCTTATGTAAGTAATTATTAAACGATTTTACCTAGCTAATTCAAGTGGCCAGAATTAACATAACAATTAGAATGGGTTTATATTGATATTAATCAAAGTGAATAGAATTATTTAGATTCATCAATTATTAATTGATTTAAAATGGCAAGATCAACAACGATTGACTAACAGGTTAGTCATGTTTGAGTTGAACAATTTAACGGCGTTAACTGAAATTGTTTATTGAATTAGTTCATAAATCTAAAGGGGGTGGTAAAGGGTTAAGTAATCCAGTTTTTTTTTTCAATAAATATTGAAACTTGATTATTAGTCATTTAAATAATGATCGAAGTGATAATTTGAAACGTAAATGATATTAAGGAAAGTTTTGAAGTTTAAAGCTATGTTTATAAAGCAATTTAAATATTTATAATGAGATATCGAAGTTTTCACTCATATTCTTACTGAAATATCTTGGATTCTATGAATCCAAGTTATGTGAAGTTCTAAAACCCAAGTTTGAATCAGAATAGTTAAATGAACTAAGTTATAAAGATACGATATAGAATCGCCATTTTTAAAGAAGAGATGGAATTCCATCACGATGGAATTGGGATTTGTCGTATTGGAAATGAGTGTTGGTTTTTGTATTACAACTGATATCCATCTTACGATAAGAACGTTGTTGGTCAAGGTCTGAGAGGTAATTACAATACCCAAACTTGAACAACTTCAGGATTATCAAAGGATGGTGTTAGTCGTAATGGTGAAAGTGTTAGAATAAAATATTTTGGGAAAAATAAAAGTGTAACATTACTAGAAGGATTTAGAAATATATATATGATGAGATTCCGAGATAAAAAGGAAATAAAAAGGGGCTTGAGGGTATAAAGTAATATCCCGATAATAAAGGTAATAAAAAGCAGATTGGTGGAAATATAACGATATTTTCAAAATTATGGAATGAGATTTAGATAGGTTTATTCTAAAAGGATGAGTGGAGATTTTGGTATTCAAATAACGAAGTAGAAGAAGATGTCATATGGTTGTTAAATCGATAAGATAATAAGAAATATCATAGCAATGCTTTGAAATGATAATGAAGGTTAAATTAGATATGAGTTAAGATATTTTCTAGGCATATAAGTGAAAGGATTGAGAATATTAACATATTTAAGCCTATATAATATTTATGGGTATTTCAATTGATAGATTATTTTCAAATGGCCAAGTGATTGAGACGACCCAATTTCCCGTTCTCACGGAAACAAGGTTATCTTTGGAATATAACACAGAAACAGATAATAGCAGAACAGAATTAAATAAATACACCAGAATGAACAACAAAATATACTGGATAAAAGTAATCATCAGAGCTACATAGTATACAGGATCTTACTTAGTACAAATACAGTTCAGCTATACATAAATGTCTACAGCGGAAATAAACAAAATATGTACAATAGGAGCTGAACAGCATAAAAAGAAATAAATGATAGAATCCATCTTCAGCTCCAGCTATCCAGAAAGAACCAGCTAAACCTAAATACAAGGCTCCCCGTGCAGAAAAAGGGGCACCCGAGTTTGAGAGTGAAACAAACTACGAGTCAGTCATGGGACTGGTATGAGAAATCTACTCAACACATATATATAATATGGCAAATCACAGGACCACGCCACTTTCGTGGAACGGGTTTACTCCATTGGATTGCCAGTGCTTTAAAACAAATCTTTCTTTTAAACATCGCTATGCTTTTTATAAAAATGAAGCCGTTATAAGACTCGGTTCCCATCACACAATGCAACGCAAACCGGAGGATAGAGTTTTTACCTTATAACGGCCAAGATATGCTTGATACGAATAAAACAAAGGCATTTGATATTATTGCTAGTGTTTATATGTTTTGAAAGCAATTTCAAATCATAACTATCAATCATAGACGGCATTAATGCCCCATACCACTATGTCGCCATATATAGGTATACAATCAAAACCGCACAGTCACGTATTTGGAAATTGGTTTTCCGTCATGAACCAAGGCAAAAGATAGTCCTTACCGAATTCGAGACGCTCTAGCCCGTGTCCCAGGCAAGTACTCAGTCAAGCCTTTGGATCGTCAGGGCCGGTCCACCGATGTGGATTAAAATTCCTGAACACTGCGTTTCCCCGCCCTTTGGGGCGTCAACGAGCCAACGAATGACTCCATCGGACCCGGATCGTCCGATCAAACCGAGGCGCCTCGCAACAGCAACAACCACATAGGTGAAAAGTATATAAATGTCAGGGCTGGTAGGTCACTGACACCACCCTAGCTAGAAAGAAACGCAGGCCCTCCCTGATGTCCTCTCCCGTTTTAGGTTCATACCGAGGTGTGAGGCTCGCGAATTCATGTTATACACAAAGCTACGCCACACAGGCGGTGCTTTGATCATCACCACAAGACTTTGCTTTTCAACAGAAGCCCTGATCACTGCATCTTAGCATGCCACACAGGCAATTCACACCGTGCAACTGATGGCTATCAATCACACAGAACAAATTCCAATGTCGGACACACAGTCCATTTACAAGTCCGTTCTGGGTCTGAACGAAACCGGAGGCACTAAATACCTCGCAAACCCTTCGATCAACACGTACGTCTGAACGATCACCACTCATCATCCATATTTCGGGATGCCTCCCAATCAGGACCTCGGTTACCATCCAAACGAGGTGAAGATCTCCGGTCTTCGACCATCGACTTCATCTTCGACTTTCAATCGTCGGTCAATTATTTGAAATGAGAATTAACTCGGCCTTCTCAAATAATTCACGTATATTTAGAATTTCAATTCGATTTATTTCAATGGTTAAATTATTCGACAACACCAATTTTATTCTTTAATGTAATTTTCACACCAAACACATTCAACCATCAAATATCACATAAATCAAGCAAATTCAGTTTATTTCCATTCCATATCGCTTATGATATTTTATAACTATTTATCGCTATTTTTTATTTATTTTAAAATAGCTAATTCATTCAAAACGACGCTTCGGGCCATAAGGCGGCCGTGGCGCTGTTTTTCTTCAGATTTGATTTACACATATCTGAAAGTCTAACCGTTGGATCTTCACAAAATTTACATCACTAGAAAGGTCTTTTCAAAACGAATCCAACGGTTCCAGTTTCGGGAAAATCCGACGGTCGGATCTCCCGGTACACTCGTTTGAAATTTCGATTTCAAAATACGAACTGCAGCGTCGTTATTCGATTAAATATAATTATATTTATATATATAAATAAATATAATCGTTTCTGGCGCTGTTTTTCTTCAGATTTGAATTAAACATTCCAGACAATCCAACCGTTGGATTTCTACAAAGTTGGTGCCGTTGGGAAGATATTTCCAAGGCGAACCCGACGGTTGAGGTTTCGGGAAAATCCAATGGTCGGATTTCCCGCACTAGTCGTTTGAAATCACGGTTTCAAAATACGAACTGCACGGCTTTGTTTCGTTTTAATTTTATTTATATTTATATATTTATATAAATATAGTTCATTCAACAATTTCAATATCGTTTTCACTTCAAATATTTTTCTAACACCTTAAATTTTGAAAAAATTTCGCCATAACCTCCCCTGCACCGGGAGCATCGGGAAATCGCAAATAGCGTTCCCGATCCTTCTAATCTCAAAAAGAAAAAGAAAAAGCCAAGCGGCTAGCCAACAGGCTCAAAATCATCACCCAAACAAATCAGTAAATGTGTACCTATTTGTCGGGCACAAAATTTTATTCCTCTTCTCTAGCCCCTTTGCTATAACCTGTTCAATGAATATTGCATGTACATATATATATACAGTTCTTATCATTTATCAATCTCTATTCGACTTCATATTTGATTTCTATTTGGTTTAAAAACTCCATTCATTCTAATGTTACATAAATAGGTGCAAATCATTTCATTAGCTAATTAATGAATATTTCATCTCATATATGTTTATTTTGAACAAGTGGCTATTTTTAACACTTCACATTTCAACGATTTATGCATACAATAAAAATGTGATTTTTATTGTAAAACGATTCATTTCATAACACTATTTTATATATAGTTCATATAGTCGATAAAAGGTGATTTTTATTATCAAACAATTTATTTCAAAATATGAATACCATTCAACACATGAATTTCTAATCAACGAATGAATATCAATTCAACACATGAATGTTTTCTATAGTTTCTATACATAGATAAAAATGTGATTTTTATTATCAAACGATTTATTTCAAAATATGAATACCATTCAACACATGAATTTCTAAACAACGAATGAATATCAATTCAACACATGAATTTCTAAACAACGAATGAATATCAATTCAACACATGAATGTTTTCTATAGTTTTTATATATAGATAAAAATGTGATTTTTATTATTAAACGATTTATTTCAAAATATGAATACCATTCAACACATGAATTTCTAAACAACGAATGAATATCAATTAAACACATGAATGTTTTCTATACAATGAATAAATATAATTTAAGCATATGAAAATAATTCAAACACACAAATATTATTCAAAATTTCGGCAGCATAACGGCAGGGTAGTTACACCGGCACCGTCCCTAGTACGGCTCCTCGCTCTACCTTAAAACCTCGCGGTTTTTGACAATGGGGATCATGCATCTAGTTCGCACGCAGGCGGCATGTATATATTTATTCCATTTCCACAAACTAATCCTATGTGGTTTCAACCAAATATTTCACAACCACAAACGGGTATTTTTCAACCACAATCAACCAATATCAATCACAAACAATCCCAAACAACCATTTGCTATCAATCAATTTTCACAACAATTTCAACCAATAAATATCGTCCATGGTTTGTGGACGAGGGGCGTATATATATATATATATATATATATATATATATATATATATATATATATATATATATATAGCAATTCACTTTTATTTTCACACATATATATAATTTTAAAATCAGAAGTCTCACCAATAGCTATCCAGTACCACGACACTTCACTTATAGAAATCTTCGCCTTTTGTTGCTTCGTCGCCCGTATTCTCTACATATGTAAAAATCGAATTTTTACTATGTTATTCAATATATAAAAATCGAATTTTGACTTCGCTATTCAATATATAAAATATGATTTTTACTTCGACTTTCAACATATAAAAATATGATTTTTCTTTCGACTTCCAACATATAAAAATATGATTTTTCTTTCGACTTTCAACATATAAAAATATGATTTTTCTTTCGACTTTCAACATATAAAAATATGATTTTTCTTTCGACTTTCAACATATAAAAATATGATTTTTCTTTCGACTTTCAACATATAAAAATATGATTTTTCTTCTTTTTTTAAATTTCTAATCTCCTTCTATTTTAAATCTTAAAATAAATTAGTTTATAAATCATTTTAAAAATCAGTTTTAAAAATGCTTTTCAAAGAAAAACAGTTTTAATCTTTTTATAGAAAATCAGTTTTAATCTTTTAAAGAAAAATCAGTTTTACTCTGTTTATAAAATCAGTTTTTACTCTTTTTATAAAATCAGTTTTTTTTACTCTTTTTTATAAAATCAGTTTTTTACTCTTTTTATAAAATCAGTTTTTTACTCTTTTTATAAAATCAGTTTTTACTCTTTTTATAAAAGAAATCTGTTTTTAATTCTTTTATAAAAAATCTGTTTTACAGAATAAATAAAATAAAAAATAAAATAAAAATAAAAAGAAAGTGCTCACCGAATTAGCTGCAAAAGGGGGGGCGACTCGTCTTCTTCGGCGGCAAGGCGGCAAGGCGTCGCTGCTTCGGGGGTTGCGCTCGATGTCTTCGGGGCTCGAACGGGGAGGCAGGCGTCGATGTCTTCGGGGCTCGAACGGGGTGGCAGGCGTCGATGTACTGGGCGGAGCGGATGGGCGGTCGGCGGTGGGAGGTTGGTGGAGGCGGTCGATTAGGTTTAGGGTTTTTTTCTTTTTTTTTTCTTCGTTTGTTTCTGTTATATGAAGTCGGGGGGGCCAGGAAGATGAAGGGGAGAGGGAATTAAAAATATATATATATATATTTTTATTTAATTATTGCATAAAGTTGACTTTTACCCACGACCTCGAAACGAGGCCCACCGCCTATCGTCCATAGCGTTTAACCCCCATTCCGAACACAATGGGATATGTATCGCAAGCTGATTTGATCGTTACAATCAGTTTCCTTTTGAATTTTCATTTAAATCATTATATTGAATTTTAAACGCACATTTCAAATTACCGGGGTCACATACTAACTAGAAAAATTCCAGAAAAATATTTTCTAGCTTCGTATTGACGATACGGTCCTAACAAAACTAGTTTCGTCGAATTCTGAGACCGTTTGAAAAATGGCCAATTTCCAGTCGATTAAAATCAACGGAAACTGTTCAAACGCGTTTTCCTTTGCCACGCTCACATATTGATTCGAAAAATTATGAAATTTGGAATCTAACAATAACTTGACACTGCGGATCTAACAAAAGTGGTTTCATCCAAATCCGAGGTCATTTGCAAAATGTCCATTTTTAAGGGCGTGAATTCCATAGCGACTATTCAGAATTTTCAACTGGACATATCTTTTGATTCCTGCTATCAAATTTCGATTGGTTAGATTCGTTAGAAAGATATTACCAATAAGATCCTAATGTTTTTGGTTTCACTAAAATACGGATTGTTTTGCACCCGGTATATTCAATTGAAGTTTGAAATCGAATTATCGAACTACCGCGCTATTTTCAATTCTATATATAATTATAATTAATTATATTCGTTTTCAAATGTCGATTCAACTCAGTTTTCATCGCCATTATTTAAAATATTTATTTTAAATATTTAAAATCCATTATTTTAGCCAATTTAAAATTTTTTAAATTGGTTCAGATTTTCTGGGTCGTTACAATCTCCCCCACTTAAAACTTTTCGTCCCCGAAAAGGAATAAAGTCGAAAGTGGTTTGATAAATCTACAATCCCACAATACAACAACCAATCCAATCGTTTTTAACCTTTCAAAAATATACTAATCTATTTTCATACTCCTTAGAAATCATTCAGACTATATAATTAAAAGTGCACATCCATGAAAAGAAAATTTCAACAGATTAGAGAATTAAATGGTAATGCAAAGTATGGTAAATGTACCTTGCACCGGAGTCAATCAGAGATATCTACTCGGCACCTAGGATAAGCTTTCTGAATGCTCTCCTCAGTTTCCCAAGTACAATCTCGCGGATCTCCACTCCATTGCACTTTGACTAAGTGAACCTTCTTGTTTCTCAGCTCTTTGGTTTCTTTGCCGATAATCTTTAGCGGCTCTCGCCTCACAGCTAATTCTGGAGTAATTTCAATATCCTGCTGAGCTGCTTCTTCCACGATCAAGTCTGGATCATGAACGTGCTTTCGAAGTTGAGATATATGAAATACATCATGCACTCCAGGCAACCAGTCAGGCAATTTGACCCTATAAGCGAGAGTCCCAATCCGTTCCAGAATAGGAAACGGACCAATGAATTTGGGTACCAACTTTCCAGTTTTACCGAACCGGATAACTCCTCTCATCGGCGATACTTTCAAATATACATAGTCGCCAACTTCAAAGGATATATCTCTCCTTCTTTTATCGGCATAGCTCTTTTGTCGGCTTTGAGCGGCGAGTAATCGCTTCTTAATAAAATCGACTTTGTCGGCAGCTTCTCGAATCATATCAGGACCCAACACAAGTCTATTTCCAGGCTCGACCCAACAAGCAGGAGATCGGCACGGTCTACCATACAATGCTTCGAATGGCGACATTGTCAGACTTGCCTGGTAGCTGTTGTTATAAGAGAATTCAGCCAAATGCAGATGGTCTTCCCATGATCCACCGAAATCTATAATACAAGCCCGCAATAGATCTTCTAAAATGCGATTCACCCTCTCAGTCTGACCGTCTGTCTGAGGATGATAAGCGGTGCTCAAGTTTAACTTCGTTCCTAGCTCGACTTGAAATGCTTCCCAGAATTTGCTAGTGAATATTGTATCTCTATCACTTACTATACTGAGCGGCACTCCATGCAGTCTAACTATTTCCCTGAAGTATATCTGTGCCAGGCTCTGAGCGGTTCTGTTTGATCTGACAGGTATAAAATGGGCGGTCTTCGTGAAGCGATCTACGATCACCCAAATACTGTCATTTCCTTTCCTTGTTCTGGGCAAACCATCAATGAAATCCATAGAAATATGTTCCCACTTCCAGCCAGGAACTTCTAGCGGTTGTAATAATCCAGCCAATTTCTGTTGGTCGCTTTTAACTAGCTGGCAAGTAGGGCATCGGCTAACGTATATTGAAACGTCTCTCTTCATAGCCTTCCACCAGAATTTTCTTTTGAGATCGTTATACATTTTGGCCACGCCAGGATGGATACTCAGCTTGGACTTGTGACACTCGTCTAACACTTCCCTTTTTAGCTCAGGAACGTCAGGAACACAAATCCTTCCTTTTAACCTCAAGGTCTCGTCGTTATCTATTTGAAAACATGAGGGTTCGCCTTTCTGAATCCTTTTAATCATATCCTTAATAAAGTTATCCTCCTTCTGAAGAATAGATATTTTGTCCACCAAGGAAGTCGTGATAATAAAGCTGGCGATCATTACATTCTTTCGGCTTAACGCATCAGCCACGACATTGGCTTTTCCTGGAGTGTATATAATTTCAAAGTCATATGCTGCAAGAAACTCTAGCCAACGTTGTTGCCTCAAATTCAAGTCTTTCTGAGTGAACAGATACTTTAACGACTGGTGATCTGTAAACAGTTCAAACCTCTCGCCCAGAAGATAGTGTCTCCAGATTTTCAAAGAGAATATGATAGCCAATAACTCAAGATCATGAGTTACGTAGTTTTTCTCGTGTGGCTTAAGTTGACGGCTAGCATAAGCAATAACTTGACCTCTTTGCATTAACACTGCGCCAAGGCCTTCTCTAGAAGCATCAGTCCAGACTTTCAAATCCTGATTGCCATCGATGATGGTTAACACTGGAGCTGTCGTTAATCTCAACTTCAGCTCTTCGAAAGCCTCCTCGCTCTCTTGAGTCCATTTGAATTTAGAATGCTTCTTTGTAAGCTTCGTTAAGTGACCAGATATCTTCGAAAAGTCTTTAACGAACTTCCGGTAATAGCTAGCCAATCCGAGAAAACTGCGGACTTCAGTGGGGGTACTGGGCTGTTTCCAATTCTGAATAGCTGTGATTTTGCTTGGATCCACAGCGATTCCATCTTTCGATACGACATGGCCCAGAAATTTCACTTCATCTTGCCAGAAGATACATTTGGAAAACTTGGCTTTTAATACATTCCGTCTCAGAATTTCTAGAACCTGTTCCAGATGCTTTTCATGTTCGGCCTTTGATTTAGAGAAGATTAGAATATCGTCAATAAAAACCAGAACAAATTTATTCAAAACCCCTCTGAATACTCTGTTCATCAGATCGACGAAGTAAGCTGGAGCGTTACATAAGCCGAACGGCATTACTAACCACTCGTAGAATAGGTCGGGACCTCTGAACGCTGTCATTGGAACACACTCTTCGGCAATTCGAAGTTGATGGAAACCTGTAGCTAGGTCCATTCGTGAAAATACTTGTGCTCCATTTAATCGATCCAACAAATCATCAATCCGCGGCAATGGATATTTGTTCTTTATAGTCTGCTTGTTTAAATCACGATAATCCACACATAGCCGTAGAGTACCGTCAGATTTTGGGACAAATACCACTGCTGCACCCCAATCAGAGAAACTAGGCCTGATCAGACCTTTCCATACCAGCTGTCGTGTTTGATTGTCTAATTCCTCCTTCTCTTTCAAGGACATTCTTCGAATAGCGTGAACTACCGGCCTTGCATTAGGAATCAAAGCAATCTTGAAATCTATTTCTCTCTGCGGAGGTAAGCGAACAACTTCTTCGAACACATCCGCATAGTTCTTGACGACAGGAATGTCTTTGATGAGGTCAGGAATGTTCTCTGTGACTTCAGGAACATTTTCAATTTGGGCTGGAGAAACATTCAAAGCTACCCAGAAGTCCTTTCTACTAGAATTCTGACCTTCACAGGGAATGGTTATATAACTCCCGGATTTAATCTTAGCTCTAACAACTCTCTCGGCGCATCTAACCTCTGCTTCATATTTGGTTAACCAATCCAATCCCAAAATAAGATCGAATTCATCAAAGTTCATGACGACAGAGATAATAGGGAATTTATAGCAAGAAAAAGAGACGGGTACTGCACAAACCCAACTGAGATTGATGGAACCTCCCACTGGATTTCGTACCGTCATTGGCTCTTTGAGTTTCTTCAAATTCAAATCCAACTTCTTGACTGCACTCTTTGCAATAAAGCTTCGTGACGCGCCAGTGTCAAACAGTACTTTAACTGGAATGTTTTTGACATTGAGCGTGCCTTCTAAAACATCAGCCTTTTCTTGACTAGCTAAGGGCTCGGAAATCGCTGCCAATTCATTTATGTGCACTGTTTCAGATTTTTCTAAGAGTTGGCACTCCCGTGCAATATGACCTGCTTGGTGACACTTATGGCATTTCCTTTTCCCATGGGGGTTCTTGTGTTTCTTAGTGGCCTTAGATCCAGCTTTGATTCTTTTATTTAAGGGCCCACAATTTATCGACAAATATCCTTTCTTATTGCAGTTAGAGCAAATAGCAGTTGTTACTGGTTCTTTCCCAGATTCAGCCCTTTTTCTCTTGGCACTGGGCTTCCTACTGGCTTCAGGAATATCAGTTTCCGACTTTTCCTTGTCACTAGAACTGACTTCTTCTTCATTTCGCAACATGCCTTTCCTGTGGAGATCTTCATACTGATAGGCCATATATATCATTTCTGAGAAAGGAAGCTTCACATGCCCCAATACTTTATTCTGGTATTTCCTTTGAAGGCCATGAATAAATCTCATATTTTTACCCTTCGGATTTTGAATTAGATGAGGAGCAAAGTGAGAAAGTTCATTGAATTTATTATGATATTCCGGAATGGTCATGTCTCCTTGTATCAGATAAGAAAATTCATCGCATAATCTCTCGGTTGCTTCGGGAGGAGTAAATCTTTCCAGGAAAATCACTTTGAATCTGTCCCAGGTGATATCACCTTCTGGATTTTCTTTAATGATTGAATCCCACCAAAACAAAGCTTCTTCTTTGAGTGCCCAAGACGCCAGTAATCTTTTCTGATCATCTCTCAGCTTTAAACCCTCAAATATTTTCTCTGCAGAACGAATCCAAGCTTGTGTTTCCATAATGGGCTCCTTTCCTAAGAATGGCGATCCACCAAGATTTCGAAATCTCTTGTATAGAACTTCTATATTGGATTCTGGCTGCGGGAGCACAACTGGCTCATTAGCTGGTCGAGCCATACGATTATTTCTTCTGTTTCTGGCACTCATTTTCTAGTTCCTCTGCAAATAGCAGATCAAGTGTCAGGTCACAGAAAAGGTATTTTAAAATATAGAAACACATACTTTAATGTAAATGTGTCTACTGGGGTGTAATTTCATTCTGTTTTACTCATACTAGGATATTACTGATCCTATCTGTATAGAGTTACCCGTCCTAGAACACTACTGGTTCTATTTCTGACGAGTTCGTTCAAATGTTATATTCCAGAACTAAGCTTAACCAAAGCTCTGATACCACGTTGAGACGACCCGATTTCCCGTTCTCACGGAAACAAGGTTATCTTTGGAATATAACACAGAAACAGATAATAGCAGAACAGAATTAAATAAATACACCAGAATGAACAACAAAATATACTTGATAAAAGTAATCATCAGAGCTACACAGTATACAGGATCTTACTTAGTACAAATACAGTTCAGCTATACATAAATGTCTACAGCGGAAATAAACAAAATATGTACAATAGGAGCTGAACAGCATAAAAAGAAATAAATGATAGAATCCATCTTCAGCTCCAGCTATCCAGAAAGAACCAGCTAAACCTGAATACAAGGCTGCCCGTGCAGAAAAAGGGGCACCCGAGTTTGAGAGTGAAACAAACTACGAGTCAGTCATGGGACTGGTATGAGAAATCTACTCAACACATATATATAATATGGCAAATCACAGGACCACGCCACTTTCGTGGAACGGGTTTACTCCATTGGATTGCCAGTGCTTTAAAACAAATCTTTCTTTTAAACATCGCTATGCTTTTTATAAAAATGAAGCCGTTATAAGACTCAGTTCCCATCACACAATGCAACGCAAACCGGAGGATAAAGTTTTTACATTATAACGGCCAAGATATGCTTGATACGAATAAAACAAAGGCATTTGATATTATTGCTAGTGTTTATATGTTTTGAAAGCAATTTCAAATCATAACTATCAATCATAGACGGCATTAATGCCCCATACCACTATGTCGCCATATATAGGTATACAATCAAAACCGCACAGTCACGTATTTGGAAATTGGTTTTCCGTCATGAACCAAGGCAAAAGATAGTCCTTACCGAATTCGAGACGCTCTAGCCCGTGTCCCAGGCAAGTACTCAGTCAAGCCTTTGGATCGTCAGGGCCGGTCCACCGATGTGGATTAAAATTCCTGAACACTGCGTTTCCCCGCCCTTTGGGGCGTCAACGAGCCAACGAATGACTCCATCGGACCCGGATCGTCCGATCAAACCGAGGCGCCTCGCAACAGCAACAACCACATAGGTGAAAAGTATATAAATGTCAGGGCTGGTAGGTCACTGACACCACCCTAGCTAGAAAGAAACGCAGGCCCTCCCTGATGTCCTCTCCCGTTTTAGGTTCATACCGAGGTGTGAGGCTCGCGAATTCATGTTATACACAAAGCTACGCCACACAGGCGGTGCTTTGATCATCACCACAAGACTTTGCTTTTCAACAGAAGCCCTGATCACTGCATCTTAGCATGCCACACAGGCAATTCACACCGTGCAACTGATGGCTATCAATCACACAGAACAAATTCCAATGTCGGACACACAGTCCATTTACAAGTCCGTTCTGGGTCTGAACGAAACCGGAGGCACTAAATACCTCGCAATCCCTTCGATCAACACGTACGTCTGAACGATCACCACTCATCATCCATATTTCGGGATGCCTCCCAATCAGGACCTCGGTTACCATCCAAACGAGGTGAAGATCTCCGGTCTTCGACCATCGTCTTCATCTTCGACTTTCAATCGTCGGTCAATTATTTGAAATGAGAATTAACTCGGCCTTCTCAAATAATTCACGTATATTTAGAATTTCAATTCGATTTATTTCAATGGTTAAATTATTCGACAACACCAATTTTATTCTTTAATGTAATTTTCACACCAAACACATTCAACCATCAAATATCACATAAATCAAGCAAATTCAGTTTATTTCCATTCCATATCGCTTATGATATTTTATAACTATTTATCGCTATTTTTTATTTATTTTAAAATAGCTAATTCATTCAAAACGACGCTTCGGGCCATAAGGCGGCCGTGGCGCTGTTTTTCTTCAGATTTGATTTACACATATCTGAAAGTCTAACCGTTGGATCTTCACAAAATTTACATCATTAGAAAGGTCTTTTCAAAACGAATCCAACGGTTCCAGTTTCGGGAAAATCCGACGGTCGGATCTCCCGGTACACTCGTTTGAAATTTCGATTTCAAAATACGAACTGCAGCGTCGTTATTCGATTAAATATAATTATATTTATATATATAAATAAATATAATCGTTTCTGGCGCTGTTTTTCTTCAGATTTGAATTAAACATTCCAGACAATCCAACCGTTGGATTTCTACAAAGTTGGTGCCGTTGGGAAGATATTTCCAAGGCGAACCCGACGGTTGAGGTTTCGGGAAAATCCAATGGTCGGATTTCCCGCACTAGTCGTTTGAAATCACGGTTTCAAAATACGAACTGCACGACTTCGTTTCGTTTTAATTTTATTTATATTTATATATTTATATAAATATAGTTCATTCAACAATTTCAATATCGTTTTCACTTCAAATATTTTTCTAACACCTTAAATTTTGAAAAAATTTCGCCATAACCTCCCCTGCACCGGGAGCATCGGGAAATCACAAATAGCGTTCCCGGTCCTTCTAATCTCAAAAAGAAAAAGAAAAAGCCAAGCGGCTAGCCAACAGGCTCAAAATCATCACCCAAACAAATCAGTAAATGTGTACCTATTTGTCGGGCACAAAATTTTATTCCTCTTCTCTAGCCCCTTTGCTATAACCTGTTCAATGAATATTGCATGTACATATATATATACAGTTCTTATCATTTATCAATCTCTATTCGACTTCATATTTGATTTCTATTTGGTTTAAAAACTCCATTCATTCTAATGTTACATAAATAGGTGCAAATCATTTCATTAGCTAATTAATGAATATTTCATCTCATATATGTTTATTTTGAACAAGTGGCTATTTTTAACACTTCACATTTCAACGATTTATGCATACAATAAAAATGTGATTTTTATTGTAAAACGATTCATTTCATAACACTATTTTATATATAGTTCATATAGTCGATAAAAGGTGATTTTTATTATCAAACAATTTATTTCAAAATATGAATACCATTCAACACATGAATTTCTAATCAACGAATGAATATCAATTCAACACATGAATGTTTTCTATAGTTTCTATACATAGATAAAAATGTGATTTTTATTATCAAACGATTTATTTCAAAATATGAATACCATTCAACACATGAATTTCTAAACAACGAATGAATATCAATTCAACACATGAATTTCTAAACAACGAATGAATATCAATTCAACACATGAATGTTTTCTATAGTTTTTATATATAGATAAAAATGTGATTTTTATTATTAAACGATTTATTTCAAAATATGAATACCATTCAACACATGAATTTCTAAACAACGAATGAATATCAATTCAACACATGAATGTTTTCTATACAATGAATAAATATAATTTAAGCATATGAAAATAATTCAAACACACAAATATTATTCAAAATTTCGGCAGCATAACGGCAGGGTAGTTACACCGGCACCGTCCCTAGTACGGCTCCTCGCTCTACCTTAAAACCTCGCGGTTTTTGACAATGGGGATCATGCATCTAGTTCGCACGCAGGCGGCATGTATATATTTATTCCATTTCCCAAACTAATCCTATGTGGTTTCAACCAAATATTTCACAACCACAAACGGGTATTTTTCAACCACAATCAACCAATATCAATCACAAACAATCCCAAACAACCATTTGCTATCAATCAATTTTCACAACAATTTCAACCAATAAATATCGTCCATGGTTTGTGGACGAGGGGCGTATATATATATATATATATATATATATATATATATATATTTATATATAGCAATTCACTTTTATTTTCACACATATATATAATTTTAAAATCAGAAATCTCACCAATAGCTATCCAGTACCACGACACTTCACTTATAGAAATCTTCGCCTTTTGTTGCTTCGTCGCCCGTATTCTCTACATATGTAAAAATCGAATTTTTACTATGTTATTCAATATATAAAAATCGAATTTTGACTTCGCTATTCAATATATAAAATATGATTTTTACTTCGACTTTCAACATATAAAAATATGATTTTTCTTTCGACTTCCAACATATAAAAATATGATTTTTCTTTCGACTTTCAACATATAAAAATATGATTTTTCTTTCGACTTTCAACATATAAAAATATGATTTTTCTTTCGACTTTCAACATATAAAAATATGATTTTTCTTTCGACTTTCAACATATAAAAATATGATTTTTCTTCTTTTTTTAAATTTCTAATCTCCTTCTATTTTAAATCTTAAAATAAATTAGTTTATAAATCATTTTAAAAATCAGTTTTAAAAATGCTTTTCAAAGAAAAACAGTTTTAATCTTTTTATAGAAAATCAGTTTTAATCTTTTAAAGAAAAATCAGTTTTACTCTGTTTATAAAATCAGTTTTTACTCTTTTTATAAAATCAGTTTTTTTTACTCTTTTTTATAAAATCAGTTTTTTACTCTTTTTATAAAATCAGTTTTTTACTCTTTTTATAAAATCAGTTTTTACTCTTTTTATAAAAGAAATCTGTTTTTAATTCTTTTATAAAAAATCTGTTTTACAGAATAAATAAAATAAAAAATAAAAAAATAATAAAAAGAAAGTGCTCACCGAATTAGCTGCAAAAGGGGGGGGCGACTCGTCTTCTTCGGCGGCAAGGCGTCGCTGCTTCGGGGGTTGCGCTCGATGTCTTCAGGGCTCGAACGGGGAGGCAGGCGTCGATGTCTTCGGGGCTCGAACGGGGAGGCAGGCGTCGATGTACTGGGCGGAGCGGATGGGCGGTCGGCGGTGGGAGGTTGGTGGAGGCGGTCGATTAGGTTTAGGGTTTTTTTTTTCTTCGTTTGTTTCTGTTATATGAAGTTGGGGGGGCCAGGAAGATGAAGGGGAGAGGGAATTAAAAATATATATATTTTTTTTTTTAATTATTGCATAAAGTTGACTTTTACCCACGACCTCGAAACGAGGCCCACCGCCTGTCGTCCATAGCGTTTAACCCCCATTCCGAACACAATGGGATATGTATCGCAAGCTGATTTGATCGTTACAATCAGTTTCCTTTTGAATTTTCATTTAAATCATTATATTGAATTTTAAACGCACATTTCAAATTACCGGGGTCACATACTAACTAGAAAAATTCCAGAAAAATATTTTCTAGCTTCGTATTGATGATACGGTCCTAACAAAACTAGTTTCGTCGAATTCTGAGACCGTTTGAAAAATGGCCAATTTCCAGTCGATTAAAATCAACGGAAACTGGTCAAACGCGTTTTCCTTTGCCACGCTCACATATTGATTCGAAAAATTATGAAATTTGGAATCTAACAATAACTTGACACTGCGGATCTAACAAAAGTGGTTTCATCCAAATCCGAGGTCGTTTGCAAAATGTCCATTTTTAAGGGCCTGAATTCCATAGCGACTATTCAGAATTTTCAACTGGACATATCTTTTGATTCCTGCTATCAAATTTCGATTGGTTAGATTCGTTAGAAAGATATTACCAATAAGATCCTAATGTTTTTGGTTTCACTAAAATACGGATTGTTTTGCACCCGGTATATTCAATTGAAGTTTGAAATCGAATTATCGAACTACCGCGCTATTTTCAATTCTATATATAATTATAATTAATTATATTCGTTTTCAAATGTCGATTCAACTCAGTTTTCATCGCCATTATTTAAAATATTTATTTTAAATATTTAAAATCCATTATTTTAGCCAATTTAAAAATTTTTAAATTGGTTCAGATTTTCTGGGTCGTTACAGTGATGCTGTGTATAAACCAATGGATTTGTTAGTTTGTTTTTAATGGTTGTTTGTTTTGATAGTTAAATAACCGACTATCAAAATCTGACCCAACGTTATTGGCATGGAAAGACCGGGATCGAATTTATATTCGAAAACCATTCCGACCAATAAATACGAATACGTCGGTGACGCTAATCGAGATGGAGCAATTGAAGACCATAGATCTTCATGAAGCGGAAGAGTTACTTACAATCTCTGGCTGATCCCTAGAGATATACTGTGATTCTGTCGTGATTGGAATCTACGGGTTGCAAGGACTTATCGCTGCTGATCCATGGGGTGATTCCTATATTGGATGCAGTAGGAGAGTGCCTTCGGCTCATCCTGTTCCTGGATGACGTGTATGGACGATGTGAATGGTGGCCATATGTTTCAAAAGTCGATTATAACCTCAAGCCTCACAACCGGGAAATGACAAAAATCGGGCAGGCAGCATGGCTATGTGGGTCGCACCCATTAGGGTGTATTGTCAGCAACTAGAGAATATTCATATTTGTTACTTCTTTCATTTCTTTATCTCCCGGGGACTACGGTGGTTGCACGACAAAAAGCCGTAAGGTGACAATATACTCGATACACTCAAGAGAAATGAGTGGTCGGTCATGTGTGGGCCGGGTTGCAAGATGTTCTAGTTGAACCCAGTGTATTCGTCTCTAGAGATACACTATCGGCAGGTGGTCCCATACCTTGTCATAGTTGGAAATCCAATCTCCAATAAGCGTCCGCGGTTTTGATTGTATACTATATATGTGGAGCGTGAGATGCAAGCGTTCTGCTAGATTCTATTTACTTGTATTTAGACACTATGATAATATCAGAAGAAGATATTGATTTCAAAACGATTTGGGTTATAGTAAGGTAAAAACCGTCCGTGTTTATGTGTGGGCTGGTCTTACTATTATTCTTTGTTTCAAAAGGATTTCAAAGTTAAACAAGTTGGTTGCTGTATGAATTTATCACTGATAGTATTTTAGACATGTGCTCGGGTCAGACCAAGCATATTTATAGGTCAGGTTTCCGCTTGAAGCAACAGAGATGGAGTTGAAGTCGAGACGTATTCCATATATATATACTGGTACTGGTTTATTTCCGCAGTATGTTGCATTGATCTGAATGTATACTCTGATGTTGTGATATACAATTTTTGTATAAAGTATTTCTGATTATTATATTTTGTCTATTCCGCTGTGAGACTCTGATCTTCTTATTCTTCTATTCTAATATTTCTTTCTTTCTTCTCTCTCCCTCCAACTTCTTTCTATTAGCTTTCTAGGTTTTCGATATTTGAGTTTGGATACGGGACGTGTTAGTATCTGGATTCAAGTGTCGAAATTCCCGGGCCGCTACACTACCATCTGTCCTTATCCTCTTAGGAGCACCTGACCACTCACATTAGACAGGTATTGCTACGGTTACTGGATATGCCGATCGGTTCCGGGCAGGTTTACACCGTAGCTCAGTCTAACCTTGGGTCCTTATTGGGCTCAATGCTTAACCACCCACATTGGATAGGTATTGTTATGACTACTGGACAGTCGGGCGGGTCCGGGCAGGTTTACATCACAACTCAATCCAACCTCGGGTTAAGCATATCGTGTTTTCTAAATTTACATATTTTATTGCTTCTCAAATATATATGTAAATGTCATATCTTTTATTCTTGGGTATATCAATTCATACCGCTTAAATGTCATTGTCATTGGCATGTGCCAAACATGCCAACATATATTTTCATGTTTTACACCCAACGTAATTACCCCCGTTTGTACGTTCGCAACATTATAACAAATGTTGGGCTCGACACAATTCAGCCCAACTTTATAAACATGAGAAAAGGGGAAATCAAGCACATGTAACATTTTACAATACATAAAGGTGTGTGGCGCATGAACTTGCAATTTAGCGATTCAACTAGCATAAATTATGGGTCATGTGAACTTGCATTAAAATCAAAGAATAACTAAGTAGGTGACATATGAAATGGCATAGTTTAGGCTAATACAAACTTTGGTTTAAACATGTTTAACTTGGCATAATGTCAAACACAAAACTAGCATGTTCATCAAAATGTCCAATTATAGCATCTAATCACATAGCCTATTTCAACATGAACTTGCATAGTTTATGAAACCCAAACGATACTTAACATAGATCCAATTATACTTGCAAATAAACATGGACTTGCATAGTTTATGAAACCCAAACAATACTTAACATAGATCCAATTATACTTGCAAATAAACATAAGGATGATATCATAGTTTTTGGGTCATGTAGGCATAAAAGGTTTCAAATCTAGAACATGTTTACATAAATTCTAATTTAGACTAAGGGAATATACATAGTACATGCCATCGACATATACATAAAGGGATCAATTTCTAGTTTTTGCCACAAACTTGCAAGTGCCATTGTTTTCATATACAATTGTTCAATAGGCTTGCATCAATCAATTTATGCCACAAACATCAATACACAAGTCATGATAGAACCATTACAATACACAGAATTTATACAATACAATAACATAATTCTATTTTCAATTACATCGAATCACATCACAATTTTTATTCATATTCTGAAAGGTCACTATACTTACAACGAATGTAGAATCTTGAATTTTGCATTCTGAATTCTGAAATTGAGATGCGCTCCTTTGGGTAGACTAACGTTGCGTTGATTAATTTGATTAAACTTTAATCTTCTTCTTAATTTGATTTGTCTCTAGGCTTTTCTCTCTTGATGGCTATGTTCAATTCCTCCCTAGCAGCATGACGACTCCTTTCTTAATTTTTTTGTGAATTTTCAGTTGAGACTTAGGGTGTATTTATAGATTTTTAAATTGTTTTGAGCCGTCAGATGAAGACAGGAGGAATCTAGACCATTCAAAGTTCAAAGAGCCAATCAAGAGGTGACACGTCAGCCCTAGTGGCACACAGAGCCACAGAAATTTGAGCTAGAGTCTGACCTAGCCAGCCAGGTCGACTAGGCAGGTCGACACCCAGGTCGACACTATGGTCGACCTGGGGGGGGGGCAGGTCGACACTATGGTCGACCTGGGGAGGCCAGGTCGACACCATGGTCGACCCTATGGTCGACCTGGTCTCTAGGCGGGAATTTTCCGGCCCAGCCCAGTTTGAACCTGAAATTTGAAGTTTGAATTTTAAACTGAGCTGTTTGAATTTAAATTTTATTCTGAAACTTCTGAAGGCCATAACTCCTTCATACGGAGTCCGATTCGCGCAAACTCGGACTCTATCTCAAGAAGAATTCCGAGACGAACGCAATGGCGTAACCCATTTCTCTTAATTCTTTCATTTAGAATTAATTATACTTTAATTTGTAAAGCTTAACGTTATAGAATTCACGGGGTGTTACATGGGAAGTTTGAGATATTTGACAAATACAAGGCCTGACATACTTTATGTCGTTGGAATGATAAGTCGTTGCATGGAGACTCCTACTTCTGTCCATATGACTGCTGCTAAGCGAATTCTTCGTCACATTAAAGGAACGCTTGATTTAGGAATATTTTATTCCTCATCCAATGATCTTCTGTTGCACGGATTTTGCAATAGTGATTTTGCTGGAGACATAGATGATAAGAAGAGTACAACAGGGTATGTATTCTTCCTGAGTAATTGTGCTATTTCTTGGTTATCAAAGAAGCAATCTATTGTCACTTTGTCAACCTATGAATCTGAATATGTTGCTGCAAGTTCAAATACAAGTCATGCTTTATGGTTAAGAAAGCTGTTGAAAGAACTTCATTTGCTGCAAAAAGGAGCTACTAAAATCTGCATTGATAATAAATCAGCACAATCACTTACAAAGAACCCGATATTTCATGATCAAAGCATACATATCAACACAAGATATCATTTTATTCGGGAATGCATTGCCAACGAAGAAGTGAAGCCGAAATATATGAAAACTCAAGATCAAGTTGCTGATATTTTTACCAAGCCATTGAAAATTGAGGATTTCCGAAGGATGAGAGTTATGCTTGGAGTGAGAAAGGAAATTTCAAATTAGGAGAAAATGTTGGAATATAATTTGAATTGGTTACTTATTAAATAATTAATATTGCAAAATATCTTTAAAATGAAAAGTTGGGTCAGTTCAATGAATAGTCGTGTCGTTTCAATGAACAGCCATGTCAGTTCAATGAATAGTCGTGTCAGTTTAACAAAGGGTCGTATCCGTTTAGTGAAAAGTCATGTCCATTCAAAGGGTTGTGTTTATTTGTAAAGGTGTGTATACCACTATATATATGTGGTCATTTTGTACGTTGAAGGCAAGAAATCAATAGAAGTTCTTCATTTTAAATTAATCACTCTTCCTCTAATTTCTCTTTCTCTAATTTCTCTTCCTTTAACACTACTAGCATTGGTCAAAGAAAATTGTTGTAATAACTATATATTAAAGCTAACAACGAAAAAGTTATTGAAAAAAAAAATTATTATAACATTTAAAAATAAAATGTTGTAAAAAGTCAATGACAACTAGCATATAATGAGCATTATAAAAATATAGCTGTGTACACTTGTTTTAGATTCTTTTGTTGTAGTGAAAAGTCCCAGAAGCACTTCACGTTGTCATGCTTGTTTGTTCATCTAGTTGGCAATTTACTCAACGGTTGTCAGCGTGGTGAACTCGATGACGATATCTTCGTACAAATAATCAAACATAAGCCATGAGAACAGGTGTCAGCGTCGCATATGCTCTTGAGCATCAACGTCCCTTCAAGTTGAAGGCTTCAACGGCCCAACCTGCGATGTTCCTGGTACTACAGCAAGAAGAGTTTTTGCTAGACATTATGGAAGAAATATATATAAAAAAAAACAATGAGAAAAGTAAAGATAATAAATAGAAGATTATGAAATACACTATTAAGAAGAATTCACCTTGAAAAATCGAACTGGCGGAAGCAAGAAGGAGAAGAATTTATGGATTAGAGACATAGAAGGTGTATTCATGGGAAAACAAATAAGATGGTTTATATAGATGATAAATAATCGACCTTTGGAGTAATTTGCTATTAACAAACGTTTCGCACGAGTGGACCAAAATAGTGGACAACACCCGGTCCAACTCGTTGGATATGATGCCAATTACAATGTTTTTGCAACAGACTCACCCATAATTTTTACATAAATATTTTAAAGTTTGCATATCGTACTTCAGGTTTTGGATCTGACACTAACATAAATATAATGGAAATAAGTGTGTTTAAAAAACTAAAACAATTATGTATGCACACTGGTTGTCTTATCCGACTCTTTTTTTCCTTTTTAAGTTTATCAATGTAATAGCTATTGTAATGAGTGATTATTCACTGCAAGAAGAAACAGCACTGAAAAAGTTTCATCCAGTATATTTTTGCAGATTACCTTGCTTGGATTAAACAAAAATTGGAGTTACAGATGTAAAACGTGGTGAAAATTATAGGTTAAGTATTTTACCGGGTGGATGAGAAACAAGGCAAAAATCATTGTATATTATAGAATTGGACACCAAAAATGAACAATAACCAAAGCATCACGAGAAGTTACAAATATATCCAATGGTTTTGACAGACTCACTGTCAGTGTGGTTAAAGCTCTGAGTTAGATAAGATCACAAGTTCGCTCTCTGTTAGACATGCAAATTCAAATTATGCAAAAGAAAATGAAGTATTAAGTATACTTTTATCAATTTATTAATCAACTCGACATGAAAGCACCATCAAAGATTATTCATTCAAAGTTCTTAACACTAAAAACTAACATTGATTTGGAGTAAATTCTATCAGAGAACTCATTCAAAGTTCTTGCCACTAAAACTAACAATGATTTGAAGTAAATTCTATCAGAGAACGTGATAATTCAAAAGTTATCCGTGTGCTTGTTGAAGAACACTCCCTAATATTCTTAACTGTATAATATTGATGATTGAAGGTTGAGAAGAAGATTTTATCCAAAAGTTAAACGTAGAGCGTCTCCCATGCTAGGAATGACAAAGCAATAAGAGAATCCATCAACCTGCAAATTATTATTAAAGCTAATGTCAACTTATCAACGAACTGTATCAAAATTCATTCATTTTCATGACAACTGAAAAGGGAATAAAAAATGTTTAAGTTTCCGAAATGGTATTTTTATTTTCATACCTGAATCTGAGAAGCAAGAGAGCTTTTACCCGGACCCAGACCCAAAATGCCAATATGTTCTGCTTTTTCACAGAATTCTTCGTTGCAGTCAACAGGACAATATGTAACAGACCAGTTTTTGTTGAAAATGGGATCAGTTTGCTCATAGCACTGCTCACATGGTTGACAATGAAGCCATGTGAAAGCACTATCTGTATTTGTAATTTGTATATAGGTAAAATTCTTGTACTTTGGGGTGACCCATAACTACTCTTGTGTAGTATTCCTCACGGTGACCTGCAATCATGTCAGGAATGACCTCACCATGCATACCGTTGTACTGACCGTAGTCATAGTAATAGTCAGACAAGTAATCATCAACATAATCAACATAGTTAGACAATCTAAGAATAACCGAACTCCTTTGATAAGCTGGAGGTTCGATAACTTCATCGGTTTTAGAATTCATTAGGAAAGTTAAGCACTAAAATGAAAACACAAGTTTGAATGCATTACAATGGAATTTATAAGTCAGTTAATTATCGAGTACAATTTGCATCGCACACCTAATCTTCAGCTACGTCCTAACTGACTAAAAAATGATACAGACGTGACGTTGTTCATTTGCATGACTATAGATACAGATGTTTTCCCATAGAACGGAAATAGGTTCATGTATATTTTGTGTCATGCTGGAAAAACGCATTTTGAACCCACTAGAAAGGTTGAAAACCAAATTGTTGCTTTGTTTTCAAAACAGTTTTAAAACGCATAATGCATGCTAAACCTGCATATAGACGACGTGATCATATGAAATAACCATGTTAAAGGAATGCTTAACTAGTTTTCTAGTATTAAACGCATCATGCATATGCTGCCAGCAACAAAAAGTTTCACCTTCTGATTATATATTCAAAATATATAACAGAATTGGGCGTAAGATTATGAGAACACAACGAGCTTGTACCTTTAGAGCTGGAGGAATAATATATTCTTATGAAGTGGGTAACCCTATAACCATTTGACAATAGCTACAAGAATTAGTTATCCAAATAAAACCCAAAAAGGAGGTAAAAAACTGAAGGGAATCAACATAGTTTATGGATTGATTTGAAAACACAATTTTTTAGTCTAGTGGTTAAATTCTCAAAATATCATCATATCGTAATAATGTACTTCACTCTAATGTCATCATATCACAGAGTGTAAATAAGTGTGTGTGATAAGGTAACAACAAAAAATTAAGCATAACAATCATCCTCGTATGCACTCACTCATGGGTTGAGTTTACGGTACCCAATATCTCTTGGTCACTGAATCCATTGAGGCACACTCGCATGTCCCCACTACATGGACTCCACGACTATCGGCATGTCCTACTACATGGACTATAGCTGATAACTCTACCCAGCCCTCACCCCATAGGCTTGGGGTCCAGGCTGATTTGTCCTCACCGCATTGGCTTTGGTTCATTATTGTGTCACTCTCTCAAATGTTAAACTTTGTTTTATGAAGCTGAGAATAAACATTTATAGATTGTAATTTTTGATTAGCCTTTTCTTTAACCCAAGTAACAAACTTTATTTTTTGATATATTTGTTGTCGACCGCTTCCACTTAAAATTTAACAGATTTGATAATATTTTCAAATATATCGTGTCTTCAATAATAAATTGATGAATATTTTAAAAAAAAAATTTGGTAGTTTTAAATTTTAGAGAAAGTAATAATTTTGCAAAAGTTGTTATATTAAAAAAAAAACTAAACATAGTGTTATTTCTAGAAAAACATAAGTATAAAGAATCAATTATTGCACCAATTATTGATTTATTTTTTTCTAAGTTTACGTAAATTTAAGTTATTACAATAAACAACCTAAATCAATACAATAAATGAAATAAATAATGGTATAAAATTGTTCCAGTTTATGGATAATTATTAGTATATAAGTCTCACATATTAATAGACATAACATTAAGGTCAATTTGAGAATGAATATATATATTTATTATATGCAACTAAAATTAAAATTATTCAAATATATTTACTGTAATTAATTTGAATTCAAAAAAAAATATTCTATTCACTGCAGTTATTTTTTGGTTTGATTCCAATTTTAAGATTAAAAAATGTATTATATATTAATTCCCGATGATGGTACGAAAAATACAAAAAGTAATGAAGTAAGAATTTTAGAATCTTGATGTATTAAAAAAGTCAAATATAAGAATATATTCATTCACAAGTTGACTTTAATTTCATATAAAAATTGTGTTAATAATTGGGTACATATTAAAATCCTTCTTCCATGAATTGTAACAATTTGGACTATATATTACATACTACTACTGTGACGGTCCGCCCCGCACCAACCTGCATTTCCTCCAAGAGTGCGCTGTACACATGCCCGACTAGCACAAGACGGTCGTCATAAGAAAGAAAAGAAGAGAATGAACTAATCAAGAAACCTGCAGAATGTCTCACAGCGCATGGAATAAAATATAATAATAACATACTTGACACAAAACAGGCGAGACAGTGCATAAGCTGATAACTAAAATCAACATCAATCATCAAAGCAGCGGAAATCCAAATACAGCTTATTACAAATTTTCCAAATTTACTGTCTCTAAACAAAAGAAAGCTGAAGTAGAAGATACACCAACAATGCCCAAGCAGTGATCTTCAACAACACAGGGAGAATACTATATATATATTACGTGGAAGCCTCCTGCTCGTCTCCGGATCATCTACCCGTGCATCACCAGCTAACCTGTCTCTAGTCTGCTCGTGTGAGCACCCAGAGTAATAAGAGGAGACATAAAACTCTGGGTCAGACATAAAGCCTGGTATGAGCGATAAGCATCTAAACAGAATAATAACAGGTATACTAAACCATACCTGAACCTGGACCTGCAACCAAAGAGTTAGTACCACATACCGTACAATACTCCAAGGTGCCATAATAAACGGTGTAAGAATACGGGGGTGGGGTGTGCATGTCACAATGATAGCAAACAAATCATCCATGGCAACCATCCTCACATCTCTCACTCAGTGCGTAAAGCGTACGACATCTACCACTTTGGAACACTAGACAAACTGAGGTAACGACGAATCCCGACTTGTAGAAACCCTGCTGTGACCAAGCCAAACACTTGGAGTCATGACCAAACATTTCAGTGACCCACTTCATTGGTCGTAGCCCTTGGTTCTACCGATGCCATAATGGCCCTGAATCCGCCTTCGTACCTCCTACCATAGTGGTCCAAAGCTATAGACGTCGATAACTCCTTGGCACGCGTCCCGCAGCAAAGCCCAACCATGAAGCGAACTCGTTGATTCCCCTCTGAATCTTGAGCTCTAACTTCTCATTTGGACTTCCTTTGCATCTCGGGTTTGGTCGAATTGGAGTGGGTCTTCAGTAGAGTCATCGCGTAGTAGTAATAGCCCACGTACGGTTCGGTTCGGTGCTCCTCATCTAGCTTGGTTCGGTTCGGTGTAACCTTCCTGATCGGTTCGGATCGGTGGTCCTCGTCTAGCTTGGTTCGGGTCGGTAGTCCACTTCGGGTCGGGTCGGTGTCTTCCTCCGGGTCGGGTCGGTTCAGTGATTCTCCCCCTTCAGATATCGGTTCGGGTGTCTCTGCTTGAGTTCGGTTCGGAGGTAGTTTATCCGATCTGATTCCTTCTGTTTGACGTGCTTGCCTGCTCCGATCCGTCCTGTTCCCTTTCTCCGATCCGATCTGCTCTATTGCTCCGATCCGATCTTCTGTCCAACTCCAACTCTAAGCAATGACCTTCCTTCCTGCCAAGCTCCTTCCAGTGACAAGTCCCAGTCCAGTTCGGATTCCCTTGGCCAGTTCACTAGTCCGATCCGACCCCTGCTCCGATCCGAACCGGTTCGGGACCTGCACATTTCTGCAACTTTCCAGCGAGCTTTCTACGCCATTCGACGACGTTTTCAACCAATTTAACTATTCTAATCAATCATAGAACATACCATAGAGTCATAGCAACATGTAATAGCAACCACAAACAGCAACCAACAATTCAAATGAATCAAGATGGATCAAAAAAGTGACTAAAACTTCATATTTTCCCATAATCCCTCTTAATCATGTTTAAGCATACGATTAGCAAAACGCATCGAAATTAACCCAAATTTCTAACAGAGCCTTAAAACATTATTTTAGAATTTTAAGAATTTTTCCAGAATTTATTTACGTATAAATTCGCTAATCTTCACTAATTACCCTTAATTAACTGTAATTAGTGTCAAAACGATACAAATCACTCACCTTGGCAACAAACAAAATTCTCAGAACTGAAACTCCTCTGATTTGGGCGAATACTGATGTCCAACAGCAGCTCTAACCTTGCTTTGGTGCTTTTTCTTCTTAATTTGATGCCTCTAAGCCTTAATCCTTGATTAGGAAGTGATTTTTGGGTGTTTTAGAGAGATTTAGAGAGTGGAGGCCATGGCTAGGTCAAGAGAAATGAAAGTGGCGGCTGGAAAATGTCTAAAGAAATGTTTTCTAACCCTAATCAGCCTCCATATACCCCTAAACCCGAAATACCCCTTGGGCCTAGCTGCTAATTACCCGGTTAAGCCCAATTAAGCTGTTTTTCTCCATCTGAAACTTGTTTCAGCCATATCTCCCAAACGGTAAGCCCGTTTGGCTAATGTAACCACTCTACGGAAAGAGAAACCGTCATCCGAAGCCAATGGAAGTGGTTTCAGGTCAAAATTCCTTTCCAGTCAAAAGTTATGGCCAAAACAGTGCCAACTAGGGGTAAAATGGTCATTTAAAAATCGAGAAAAATCATGAACATGGGAAATGACCCCAATAGTCGTCTCCCAAAGTTGCATGACCATAGGACTTCGTATGTGAAAGAAATAAATATCCTACGATCCTATGATGCGTAGAACGCGGGTCGTTACACTCTCCCCCCCTTAAGAAATTTCGCCCCCGAAATTCCTTAACCCAAAACATACAAAGGATCCCGCATGCCTAACAACCATATACAACAATCAAATATGTAAAACAAGCAAGCAAGCCTATCCTAGCATGCGGTAAAACTAAATTGAAGTCAAAATCTTACCAGACAAAGAGTTCTGGATACTTCTTCCTTATGTCCTCCTCTGTTTCCCAAGTACAATCACTCTCGTCCTCGCTCCACTGTACCTTGACTAGCTTCACCGCCTTCCTTCGAAGTTGCTTCATGTCGTACTCGACAATACGGGCCGGCTTGCGGTTCCCAACCGCCTCGGGTTCTACTTCGAAGTCCTCTAACTGATCAGGTGAAATAGTCATATCTGAGTCGTGAACGAACTTCCTTAGTTGGGAAACATGAAATACGTTATGAACTCCCGCCATCTTCTCTGGTAAGTCAATCCTATATGCCAAATTCCCGACTAGTTCAAGAACAGGGAATGGGCCAACAAATTTTGGTGCCAACTTGCCTCTCCTGCCAAATCGTATTACACTCTTCAACGGGGAAATCTTGACAAACACCAAGTCACCAACGGAGAATTTTAAGTCTCTTCGCCTCTTATCAGCATAACTCTTCTGCCTATCTTGGGCTGCCTTCATTCGTTGCTGAATGATCTTGATCTTATCTGAAGTTTCCCTCACCACATCTGGTCCAAGCATAAACTTCTCGCCAGTCTCTATCCAACATGATGGTGAGTTGCACGGTCTTCCATACAAAGCTTCAAATGGAGCCATACCGATACTGGATTGGTAACTATTATTATATGCAAACTCTACTAGATGCAAATGGTCATCCCATGATCCACCAAAATCCAATATGCATGCTCTCAAGAGATCTTCCAAAATACGATTCACCCTCTCCGTCTGACCGTCGGTCTGAGGATGATATGCGGTACTGAGATGTAACTCTGACCCTAGAGCCTCTTGTAAGCTCTTCCAAAACCCACTAGTGAACAACGGGTCTCGGTCGCTCACAATGCTTTTAGGTACTCCATGAAATCTCACTATCCACTTCATATACAATTCTGCTAACTTAGTTGCCGTTCTGGTCGATTTGACTGGTATAAACCTTGCACTTTTAGTTAGTCGATCTACAATTACCCAAATGCTGTCATATCCCGATCTAGTCCTTGGTAAACCATCGATGAAATCCATCGAGACTTGCTCCCATTTCCATTCGGGAATTTCTAAGGGCTGTAACAACCCACTAGGCTTCTTTTGCTCGGCTTTAACTAGCTGGCAATTCATGCATTTGGATATAAACTTCCCAACGTCTCTTTTCATTCCTTCCCAGTAGTAAGTCTGTTTCATGTCTCTATACATTTTATTACCACCGGGATGTATAGTCAACTTTGAGTGATGACATTCTCCAAGCACTTCATCCCTCAATCCATTGACATTGGGTACAACAAGCTTTCCATTCTTTCTAAGCCATCTATCTCGATCAAGCCCATACTTGTTCACCTCCTCATCGATACCCATCTCTAACTTGGAGATGATTTCCAATAGGTTAGGATCGTCCCTCTGACTAGAGCCGATTCGTTCAATTAAAGTGGGTTTGATCGTCAAACTTGCTAACATCTCTGGATCCAATTCGCACTTTGGTCTGAAATCAAACCCCGCGATAAACTCCAGTTGCTTCCATTCAAGGAACATGGCCCCTAAGCTGGCATGTCTTCTACTCAATGCATCAGCCACCGCATTGCCCTTTCCTGGTGTGTATGCGATGTCAAAATCATAGGAAGCTAAGAACTCTAACCATCTCTGCTGACGGAGATTTAAATCCTTCTGGGAGAATAGATACTTCAACGACTTATAATCTGTAAACAGCTCAAATCTTTCTCCCAAGAGATAGTGTCTCCACATCTTTAATGCGAACACGATCGCTGCCAATTCTAAATCATGGGTAGGGTATCTTCTCTCGTGCGGTTTCAATTGCCGACTTGCGTAAGCTACAACCCTACCGCCTTGCATCAATACAGCACCCAGTCCGGTACCACAGGCATCCGTGTATACCGTCATCTCTTCATCCCCCTTAGGAATGACTAACACTGGTGCGCTTGTCAACTTGTCCTTTAGACTTCTGAATGCATTCTCGCACCTTTCATCCCAGACAAAAGCTTGATTCTTCTTGGTCAACTGGGTCAACGGTGCTGCTATCTTGGAGAAACCTTGGATAAACTTACGATAATATCCCGCTAACCCCAAGAAACTTCTTACATCTGTTGCATTCTTGGGCGTAGGCCAATCTTGTACCGTAGCCACCTTTGCTGGGTCCACGGCAATACCACTCTCTGATACAACATGGCCCAAGAACCTCACTTCCCTCTTCCAGAAGTGACACTTAGAAAACTTTGCTTTCAATTGGTGTTTTCTTAACACCTCCATCGCTACTCTTAAATGTTCCTTGTGTTCTTCCTCTGTCCTCGAATAGACCAAAATATCATCAACGAACACAAGGACAGACTTATTCAACTGATCTCTGAATACCCTATTCATAAGATCCACAAAATATGCTGGGGCATTGGTCAGCCCAAATGGCATAACCAACCATTCATAAAATCCAGACGGCGTTCGAAATGCCGTTTTAGCTATACTCTCAGCTCCCACTCTAAGCTGATGAAAACCCGTCGCGAGATCCAACTGAGAAAATATTCTCGCGCCACTCAACTGATCGAACAAATCATCTATCCGCGGTAGAGGATACTTATTCTTCCTCGTCACTTTATTCAACTCGCGGTAGTCTACACACAAACGAAGGGAACCATCCGCCTTGGTAGCAAACACAACTGGTGCTCCCCATTCAGAGACACTCCTTCTGATAAATCCCTTCTTCAAAAGATCGCTGACTTGCACCTCGAGCTCCCGCTGCTCTCTTGGTGCCATACGACGAAGTGGCATCACTATAGGTCTGGCATCTTTTACCAAATCAATACGAAACTCAATCTCTCGGTGTGGTGGAAGTCCGGTCACTTCTTCGAAAACATCCGGATACTGGCCAACCACGGGCAAACCTGACAACTCACTATGCGGAATGTCGAGGGAGTTTAGAAAACTAGCCAATACCCCCTTACTGGGTAGACCACCAAACACTATCCTCCGCCCATCATCCGCTCTAGCTGTCACCAACAAGCCCTCACAGTCTACCACCACCCCGTATCTTTGGAGCCAATCTACTCCCAAAATAATGCCAAACCCAGTAAAGCCCAAAACAAAGCAATCACAAACAAACATGCATCCATGACTCGATAGAACCACATTACGACAAATCATGCTAAGACTAGTCGAACCACCAATCGGGTTCGTCACTACTAAAGGTCTATCGACAATCTCGGGCTCCAATCCCAACCTATCTACCAGGTCACTAGATATGAAAGAACTGGAAGCTCCGGTATCAAACAAAACTCTAACGGGAACATCATAAACAGAAAGCATACCTTGAATGACGACATTCTTTCCCTTCTCCGCCGCAGTTGGGGCATTCGACGAAGAAGGAATAGCATTAAGGGCATATGCTTTCACCATTTGCTTTTCCTTAGGGGGTTGCGGACACTTGTCCTTGTGATGTCCCAATTGGCCACAATTGAAGCACTTCCTATCCGCTGGCTTGGCCCGACAATTACTAGCATAATGGCCCTTCTTACCACAGCTGAAGCACTCCACATCTTGCTTATTCTTTTTCTTCTGGCCATCCTTAGCCTGATTCTGCTTTCTCTTATTCTGAGAACCACCTTTGCTTCCACCACTAGCTTGTGACTTTGGCTCATCTGCGGATGCAACTTCTGTCTTCGGCTTAGGGTAGAGACTTTCCGACCTTAACGCTTTCCCCACAATCGATTCAAACGTCTCATCGATGTGGTTAATAAGTTTTTCCCCCAAGTATTGATCCAAACCAGTTATGAATTTCTCATTCTTTTTCTCGGCAGTATCTATAAGAGATAACCCATATTTTGACAAAGTGTCAAATTCAACAATATACTCCGAGACAGCCCTGCCATTCTGCTTGAGCTCCAAGAATTTCTTAAACAACATTGACTTCTGAGCAGCTGGAATGAACTTCTCACTAAAGCGAGCCTTAAACTGCTCCCAAGTAATCTGATCTTCGGGAGTAGCTGCCTTTATAGCATTCCACCAATTCATTGCCCGCCCTTGCAGCTGACGGGACGCTAGCTTTCTCTTCATCGCATCCTCGATACCCAAATCCTCGAAGATACGTTCGCAACTATCCAACCAATCTTGAACATCCGTAGCCGACTCCGTTCCGTGGAACGGCTTCCCTCCAAGGCTAGTATAATCCTTATTCAGCTTGGCGAAGTCGACTCTTGGCGCCTGCACTATTGGACCACCACCATTTCCACCATTGGGAGCTGCCCTCTGTACATCTCTAAGCATCTCTCTCATGAGGTCAGTAAACATCGTCCTCATGTCAGCAGCATTCCCATTATTGGCTCCCCTACCAGCACCTCTAGTATATCGGCTCATCGTCAATCTGAAAAAGGAAATGATTAACGACTCCATAGTGGTGCTAGTGCAGTACGACTTCATCCTTATACTACTAATAGTATATATATATAGCTTTTTAAAAACCAAAGTAATCACAAATACGCTCTCTCGTATACGTATAATATCTCTCCCTGATAACTTCCCTAGGTTAACTACGCAACCTAGAGCTTTGATACCAAGTGTGACGGTCCGCCCCGCACCAACCTGCATTTCCTCCAAGAGTGCGCTGTACACATGCCCGACTAGCACAAGACGGTCGTCATAAGAAAGAAAAGAAGAGAATGAACTAATCAAGAAACCTGCAGAATGTCTCACAGCGCATGGAATAAAATATAATAATAACATACTTGACACAAAACAGGCGAGACAGTGCATAAGCTGATAACTAAAATCAACATCAATCATCAAAGCAGCGGAAATCCAAATACAACTTATTACAAATTTTCCAAATTTACTGTCTCTAAACAAAAGAAAGCTGAAGTAGAAGATACACCAACAATGCCCAAGCAGTGATCTTCAACAACACAGGGAGAATACTATATATATATTACGTGGAAGCCTCCTGCTCGTCTCCGGATCATCTACCCGTGCATCACCAGCTAACCTGTCTCTAGTCTGCTCGTGTGAGCACCCAGAGTAATAAGAGGAGACATAAAACTCTGGGTCAGACATAAAGCCTGGTATGAGCGATAAGCATCTAAACAGAATAATAACAGGTATACTAAACCATACCTGAACCTGGACCTGCAACCAAAGAGTTAGTACCACATACCGTACAATACTCCAAGGTGCCATAATAAACGGTGTAAGAATACGGGGGTGGGGTGTGCATGTCACAATGATAGCAAACAAATCATCCATGGCAACCATCCTCACATCTCTCACTCAGTGCGTAAAGCGTACGACATTTACCACTTTGGAACACTAGACAAACTGAGGTAACGACGAATCCCGACTTGTAGAAACCCTGCTGTGACCAAGCCAAACACTTGGAGTCATGACCAAACATTTCAATGACCCACTTCATTGGTCGTAGCCCTTGGTTCTACCGATGCCATAATGGCCCTGAATCCGCCTTCGTACCTCCTACCATAGTGGTCCAAAGCTATAGACGTCGATAACTCCTTGGCACGCGTCCCGCAGCAAAGCCCAACCATGAAGCTAACTCGTTGATTCCCCTCTGAATCTTGAGCTCTAACTTCTCATTTGGACTTCCTTTGCATCTCGGGTTTGGTCGAATTGGAGTGGGTCTTCAGAAGAGTTATCGCGTAGTAGTAATAGCCCACGTACGGTTCGGTTCGGTGCTCCTCATCTAGCTTGGTTCGGTTCGGTGTAACCTTCCTGATCGGTTCGGATCGGTGGTCCTCGTCTAGCTTGGTTCGGGTCGGTAGTCCACTTCGGGTCGGGTCGGTGTCTTCCTCCGGGTCGGGTCGGTTCAGTGATTCTCCCCCTTCAGATATCGGTTCGGGTGTCTCTGCTTGAGTTCGGTTCGGAGGTAGTTTATCCGATCTGATTCCTTCTGTTTGACGTGCTTGCCTGCTCCGATCCGTCCTGTTCCCTTTCTCCGATCCGATCTGCTCTATTGCTCCGATCCGATCTTCTGTCCAACTCCAACTCTAAGCAATGACCTTCCTTCCTGCCAAGCTCCTTCCAGTGACAAGTCCCAGTCCAGTTCGGATTCCCTTGGCCAGTTCACTAGTCCGATCCGACCCCTGCTCCGATCCGAACCGGTTCGGGACCTGCACATTTCTGCAACTTTCCAGCGAGCTTTCTACGCCATTCGACGACGTTTTCAACCAATTTAACTATTCTAATCAATCATAGAACATACCATAGAGTCATAGCAACATGTAATAGCAACCACAAACAGCAACCAACAATTCAAATGAATCAAGATGGATCAAAAAGTGACTAAAACTTCATATTTTCCCATAATCCCTCTTAATCATGTTTAAGCATACGATTAGCAAAACGCATCGAAATTAACCCAAATTTCTAACAAAGCCTTAAAACATTAGTTTAGAATTTTAAGAATTTTTCCAGAATTTATTTACGTATAAATTCGCTAATCTTCACTAATTACCCTTAATTAACTGTAATTAGTGTCAAAACGATACAAATCACTCACCTTGGCCACAAACAAAATTCTCAGAACTGAAACTCCTCTGATTTGGGCGAATACTGATGTCCAACAGCAGCTCTAACCTTGCTTTGGTGCTTTTTCTTCTTAATTTGATGCCTCTAAGCCTTAATCCTTGATTAGGAAGTGATTTTTGGGTGTTTTAGAGAGATTTAGAGAGTGAAGGCCATGGCTAGGTCAAGAGAAATGAAAGTGGGGGCTGGAAAATGTCTAAAGAAATGTTTTCTAACCCTAATCAGCCTCCATATACCCCTAAACCCGAAATTCCCCTTGGGCCTAGCTGCTAATTACCCGGTTAAGCCCAATTAAGCTGTTTTTCTCCATCTGAAACTTGTTTCAGCCATATCTCCCAAACGGTAAGCCCGTTTGGCTAATGTAACCACTCTACGGAAAGAGAAACCGTCATCCGAAGCCAATGGAAGTGGTTTCAGGTCAAAATTCCTTTCCAGTCAAAAGTTATGGCCAAAACAGTGCCAACTAGGGGTAAAATGGTCATTTAAAAATCGAGAAAAATCATGAATATGGGAAATGACCCCAATAGTCGTCTCCCAAAGTTGCATGACCATAGGACTTCGTATGTGAAAGAAATAAATATCCTACGATCCTATGATGCGTAGAACGCGGGTCGTTACAACTACTATTTTCAATTTGTAACGTATAAATAAGGAATTAATTCTGTTAACTTCAACCTATTTCTATTGGATTAGATTCCAAATTTTAAATTAGAGAATTTATTATTTGTTAATTCAATTGAGTACTAACTAAGTGAATTAATTTTTCATGATGTCGGTAGCTAAACTGTAAAATAAACATGTTATCAAAATTTCAAATTAACAAAAATATGCACACTACAGAATTGTTGAAAAATTTGAAATAAAGCATTTTTATTTAAGCTAAAATACAAAAAGGACTAAAGTTGATATAATCGCTTAACTTCTAAATTTTACACCAAGAGTTATTTTAATTTATATTTAATAAATTCTAAATTGACAGTATTGTATGCATACTACTCACTACACCATTTGCACTCTATTTTGCTTCCTAACGAATTTGACTAACCAGCTAGCTATAATGTTGCTCCTTCATCGAATCCAACCACGCGCTCTGAAGCTCCTTCGAGAATATATCTCATACGCTCGAGTCTATCTCCCTTTTGCGTTCAACTAGTATACACCGACGTGTGCATTTGATCGATAAGCACCCTAAACACTAATGAAGGAGATTCCATCGCGTACAGATGATGTTTTAAACTAAACTAAGCAAACGATTCAACCATGAAATCAATAGTCATACAAGTTCCTAAACTAGCATATAAACATATATAATAACAATAATAATTCAAATAGAACCTAGCTAGCTATAATAATCAAAGTGAAATAAGTGTTCAAGTAACCTAAATCTAACAGTGCTATCAAAATAGCGCGTAATAAAATCTAGATGAGTAAAATGTGATAGTCATGGATAAAACTACTTAAATGACTTATTAATCTTTTTGTTAATTATTTACTAGGTTCAACTATCATAGAAATTACGTTTTATAATTTGAAAATTGGTTTAAAATATTAAATTTATATTATATAGACAAACACAGTTCAGTGAGATAAAATATCACTCACCTTTGCCAAGTCGGTCCAAATTAGATCTAAAGCATGGAGCTCATCTATATGGGCCTAACGGAAGAGATGGCGCTCAAATCGGACCTCATATGAGAGAAATACAACAAATATAAGTTTGCAGATTTATTCAATACATTTTAATAATTAAATCAAGCGATTAATTTACTAATTACTTAATTAACACATAACCCATTTTTCCAAATAGGAAAACCCATATATGCACACTATAGGAAATTTGAGCCCGTAAAATCATGCACATTTCTTCCTACCAATCTCAAGTTAGTTCACATAATCTCACAAGTCAAACTTCGACGAACTCCTCATCGTATCCTTTCCGGTGATTCCCAATTGGTAAAGCTCGGTCCTACTGGTCAAGATCCGACTTACTACACCAAATCGATATGGGCTGACACACTTACAAAGGGACGCCGGACCAAAAGTCCATAGCATAAGGGGTGTGCCTCTTATAGAGGAACCTAATAGTTATGTCTTCATCGCCTAACTCCACCTGCAGACGTAGCAGTCCCAAACCCTACTTCGATTAAGTGAAAACTACACTTTAAAATATAATGTCGCAAGCCATAAAACTGGTATGGCGCTCGTCGATTCGATTATACGTGAAGTGTTCTCATGATTTTTAGCAAAGGGAGTTGACCTATTTTGATTTTTTAAATTAAAAGGGGAATGGCATTTTGTTTTGAATGGAACGGTGTTCTGAATAGAGAAGGCAACGAACAGTGGCGGTCAATAATAATTAGGGTTTGATTATTTAATTGTAATTTTATTTATTTCCTTCTAAAACCTCACTAAGAAATCGACATGCGTTTCGAGCTCGCATGGTTAAATGATACATCCAATAGTCAGGAAACTCAGCGACGTGCATTACCTCAACAATACAATTTCGATAGTATAAGTTTCATCAAAATTCGAGAACATGTTCCAGAAACAATAATTTATGCGTATTTCAAGATCGTTTTGTCCAATAATTGGTCCGAACTTAAAACATAGCGATACATATACCTTATTCACGTAATGAACAACCCAGACTTAATGGAACTGGTCCTAAGTCATGGTTCAATTGTTTGTGAAAAATCCCATTTTAGGGCCACCAATGGAATATTTAACGATCAATATCTAAAAAAGTATTTAAATATCTAATTATTAAAATGTGGATTGTAACATCCTTTCCTCCTTAAAAGTATTTCGTCCCCACAATCCTCAAGGATGAAGCAACACAACCTAACGCTCGCGAATAAGTGATGATGCTAAAAGAACTGTCACTTCGTGCTCTCAACAACAACCATTGAAAGCAATCACACCAAAGGAATAGAATCGGTATTTGGTATAAAGCTAATATTCTCATTCCAAATTACAATCACAATCAAAATTGGGATCTATGTAGCTAAGTCAAATATCTAAGTTGTACACTTATCTTCCAAACAAATGGATAATGAAAAATAGGATATTCAACTCCCTAGTTGGAAGATGATTCAATCCGGCATTGCATATTGAATTTCCTTCCAATTTAGATAAAATTTATGGAAAATTTCGGCAACAATTCCTTTGTGCGGCTTGATCCAGAATAACTACAACTCACCAAATAAGGTTCATCCCCAAAAAGAGAAAACAAAAGCCCAAAAGTGGATACTCATATCGGGACATAAAATTCCCATAAAAGCTCCAATGGCAAAAACTAGAACTCTACATCAACTACATATTTCTTCTAAATAAAGCTTAACATTTGGATGCAAATAAAAGCGAATTGCATCCATACAATCAAATCATGTTTTTATGCACCTGGGCATGAGCTTTTTAACACCCCGTATTTTCTGTGAATATTAAAATTAACAAATCTAATAACACTTAATTTTAAGAAGAAGAATTAAGGGAAACGGGTTACACCATTGTGTTCGTCTCGGAATTCTGCTTGAGATAGAGACCGAGTTTGCGTGAATCAGACTGTATGAAGAAGTTATGGAGTTCAGAAGATTTCAAGTATAAAACAGAAACTAAATTAAAAATCAGAAAATAGTTTAAAATTCCAAAATCGGCCAAAACAGCTGAGCGGGAAATTTCCTGCTCAGAGGTGTCGACCCCCCCCCCAGGGGGAGTCGACATAGGTGTCGACCCCCCTATAGGGGTGTCGACATAGGTGTCGACTCCCTTGTAGGGAGTCAACCCCTTTTGAGATCTAGACCCAGTGATGAATTTTTATAACCCGGAGCTGATGTGGCCTTCCCTGATTGGCCGATGACTAATTTTTGCGGTATTAGGGCTTATGTCGTGCTATGGTTAGCTGGATGACACATCTCTTTGGTTTGATGGCTCGGATTTCTCCTAGACTAATCTAAAGGCTAGAATTAATCCTAGACTTCTATATAAGCACCCCAAACCTCAACCCTAGACCTCACAATGAAGCCATCATGTTGTCCATCCCTAAGCTAGCCTAGCCTCCATCTTCTCCAAATTAGAAATCAAGTTAGAAGCTTCGAACAAAATCCAAACTAGAGAATCAAACTTCTACATCAAAGGATAGCTAAACAAATTCAGAAATCAGATCTCTGAGCACAAGATCCGTCCTTTTTCTATAAGTTCAGCTATTATTTAGATTTAAACATCTAATAGAAATCATGACTGCAATAATCGGATCTAGAATGATGCTTAATTTTGATTCGTGCCAATCCTTTTGTCAAACCTAAATTGCTTATGCCTATGAGACTATTGTGATTGATGTAATGACACCTATCATGCCTATGAGACTGTTGGACTGACATAATAGAACCTATCATGCCTACGAGATTGTTATGACTGACATAATAAAACCTATCATGCCTATGAGACTGTTGGATTGACATAACGGAACCTATCATGCTTATGAGACTATTGTGATTTATATGATGGAACCTATCATGTTGTACATTCTATGTCTATGAGACTATTGCGATTAAAATAATGGGACTTATCATGTTGAACATAAAAATTAATGATTCTCTTAAGTCCAATTCTATCTAATCTTCGTACCTATGGTGTACATAGCTTAGCTTGTCTACACGTATTGTTAATGTACAACATTGAAACATGATTCTTGAATTGGGTACATCTTTACATGCCTATTTTTCATTATGTTAATTCTTATGCTCCTTCTCTATTTTTTCCTTTTTTACTTGCTTTTGTGAATACTAAGTTCATTCGGAACTTAGATTGAATTTCGTTGTACGTGCGATTATAACGCGGTGAAAATTGGGTATAATTTAATTGAGTAAATTTTGGGCACAACATGTGAATGTGGCATAAAACTTGTACTGACTACACTTGGGAAATATTGGCATAAAAACACATAATCTTTGGCATATATGACAAATATGTAAAAATTGGCTAAAGATGAATAGCTTAACCTGAGGTTAGATTGAGTTGCGGTGTAAGACTGCCCGGAACAGCCCGACACATCGAGCAACCACAATAATATAGATCTAACGTGAGAGGTTAGCGCATTAAGCCCAAAAACCCGAGGTTAGATTGAGTTGCGGTGTAAGACTGCCCGGAACCGCCCGGCACATCCAGCGACCACAACAGTATATATCTAATGTGAGAGGTTGGTGCTTTAATGAATGAATTAAAGCTAAGGAATAGATGGGCTAAGAATGGTAGGGTTAAGTTAATTAAGGCAGCACTTAACCAATACGACATGTTGATTAAACAAATGGGCGGGGTTAGGTTAATTTGAGAACACTTAACCGTTATAACATGTTGATTAGGAAACCCTAGTAACGGGGACCCATTTCAGAAGTAACCCACATAGATGTATCACGGTACCCTGAACTAGGCAGGGTGGAGCACGATTACTGGGCTGGTTATAAGCAATTAAAATCACGGCGGGTGGTGCAGCAGTGTAGTTTCCGGCAGAGTATGGGCGTGTACATGCTCCGAAGTGGATAAAGCAGGCACTAGGAAATAGTAGTATACACTTTGCATCCAGAATTTGTGTCGGATTGCCACCATAGGAATTGATACACCCTATGGCGGAACCAGCACAGGTATCTACAATCAAGTGGGGCCAAATGACACAAGTAATAAATGCATGCGAGTAGAAGCCGATCGGAAAAGAGATCACTTTGTTATAAACACATGATAGTAGTTGAAACATTCGTAGTAGGTGCAGAGAAATGGTAATGAGTGCGATAGTATATTCAGTTTATCTTGCCTTATCTTATTTCTATGGTATTGTCCTATATCCAGTTTATTCATGTCATGATCCTTTTACCTGTTTGCATGCTGAATAGTCACTGGACTTACCAGGCTTATGTCTGACCCATTTTCTTTCGCTTCTTTTTTCTCGTCCCCCCCAGGTCCGTAGGGAGGGAATACTTCAACTTAGTGCAGACCTTTTCCAGCTTGAAGAGAGTAGATGTATTGCTTGGATTCTCTTTTCTTGGGCTATGGTTGTGGTTACACTTTTATTGGGGATTTATGCTACTTTACTACTATTTTGTGCTTCTTTATATACTTGGAGTTTTGTATCAAGACAGATGTTTTATTGTAATAATTTAGAAGTTGGGTTTTGAGACAATGCTTGTAATGTTTTGACTGAACCAAGCTATTTATGAAATGATTTCAGTTTTCCGCTGTTTATATGTCTGTCTTGTAAATTATCTGCGCCTTTTACCTAAGTTGCTTCACCAAAGTTAATGTATTCCCTTTTTGAGTGACCTTAACAGAGGTGGGGTGTTTCACTTGGTATCAGAGCGATGGTTTACCAGATCAGATTAAAGTTTTCCAAAACTATTTTTCAAAAAGGAATTTAAAGAAGCATTTTCAAGAAAAGTGTTGTTTTATTTTAAAGCCATAATCCCCAAAGCCATATGCACTATCTTTTTGTCCTTTGTTTTGAACCTTTTCTTTTCGTTTTAGCATGTCTAAGGATCTTAATCTTCCTGAGGGCATACCAATACCTAGCTAGTTCAGAAGATATGTGAAGGCTAGGGCTAATGGCACAGGCCCAACAGACGTTCCTCCTCCCCCAGCTGCAGCCGTTCCTCCTCCTCCGCGTGTGAGTGCTTTCTCGAAGATATGTAGAGACTTTCGAGCTATGGGCGGAAAGAACTTTACTAGGACTGAGTCATTTGTGGAAGCAAGAAACTGGCTCAAGGAAACAAAATATTTGTGTGACGACCCGCAACCTCCCCGTAAAGGAAAGCGTCGGATAGTTCGAGAACAAACCACAGCAGAACGCATACAGAAGAACGTTTCATTGTATATTACAACAATGCATCAGATTACAAGAATATACAGAGTATAAATGAATATTACACAGAAATATCAGAGATTTAAATTACATTTAAATACATAGCAGCGGAAAATAATACAATACACAACTAGAATGAGATATACGGATACAAAGCTTTCCGGATATCGTTCCAGCTGTAAACCAGGATCCTGTGAATATAAATCTGCAAAACCAAAACTACTAGCTGCCCGTGTCGAAAATAGGGGCACCCAGAGTTTAGGTTAAAACAATAAACTCCAGGTCAGTCATGTGACTGGTGTGAGAACTAAAACAGTTATTAATCTTTATTTCAAATCATTAGGTAAATCAAGGGACCACGCCGTATAACACGGAACGGGTTTCCTCCCAAGAATACCAGTGCATAAAACCAACAGCGCAATGCTAAATAAAGAAAAATGAAGCTGTTATAAGACCCAGGTCCCATCACACAATGCAACGCAGTCGAGGATAGGGTTTTCCCTTATAACAGCCAAAGAATGCTTGATACGTTTAAAACAAATCATTTGATACTATTATAAGTGCATAGTATATAAAACACTTCAAATCATAAGTATCAATCATAGGCGGCATGAGCGCCCCATCCCACTATGTCGCCATATATAGGATATACAATCAAAACCGCAAAGTCTCGTATTTGGAAATTGGGTTTCCATCTATGAACCGAGGCAAAAGATAGTCCTCAACCGATTCGAGACAATCTAGCCCATGTCTCAGGCAAGCGCGCAGGCAAGCCTTGGATCGTCAGGGCCGGTCCACACGGAGTGGATTATTATGCCTGAACAATACGTCTCCCCACCCTATGGGGTGTAAGTCTGGTCCGTCAGCCGACCAGAATGCATTCGGCCGAAACCGATATAACCGAGGCGCCTCGCAACAGCAACAACCACATAAGTCAAACTCGTCAGGGCGTGTAAAACCACTGACGCCACTTCTAGCTAGAAAGAAACGCATGCCCTCCCTGAGGTCCGTCTCCCGTTTTTGGTTCATACCGGGTGTGAAACACGCGAGGTAAACGTTACACAAAGCTACGCCACAAAGGCCGTGCTTTGATCATCACCACAAGACTTTGCTTTTCAACAGAAGCCTCGATCATTTGCATCTTAGCATGCCACACAGGCAAGCCATCCTATGCAACCGATATCAGTCACACAGAATGAAATCCGATGTCAGACACACAGTCCATTTACAAGTCCGTTCTGGGTCTGAACGAAACCGGAGGCACCTAGTACCCCGCATATCCATCGATCTCCAAGTACGTCTGGACGATCACTAACTGTTTCCATCTTCTTGGGTGTACAGCCCAATCAAGATCATCAGTTATCACCCAAACGACGTGAAGACTTCCGGTCTTCGACCATCGTCTTCATCTTCGACTTATCGTCGTATCAGTTATTCAGAATGGGATAAACCCGGTCTTTCCGAATAACTCGCGTATATATTATAAAAGTGTTACACAAACACAACATACGCCTCATTCCAATTCATTAGTCACTAACCGTAAATTAATCAAGAGAATAATTCCCCAAATATTAACCCCGAAGGCCGAAACCAACATCAGATCAATATCCAGAAAACCATTCTGCTTGGCTAACCGCCAGTTAGTTTCTAAATTTCACATTCAAATCTAATTAAAGATTTAACTATCGCCTGGAGCAAAACTGGTGATACTCCATTCTCGATCTTTTCAATCTAATTAAAGATTCATTAAAACTCCACTTAGTTTTAATCTGTGACTGGGTTAAAGAATCAGTGTCATTTAAAACACGGTTCACGATAAACCCAAAGTCACATCCCATTAATTATCGGGTTAAAGAACAAGTGTTATTTAAAACACTGTTCACGATAAACCCAAAAATCAATATCAATTCAATTCCAATTAAATATCATTTAATTGGTACACTTCATTAAATCTAAATAAAAAGATTTAATCTTTTCTCAACTGGGTTCAAGAACAGTGTTAGTGAAGACACCATTCACGACAAACCCAAATCACATTCGATATTCAATACAAGGCTCTGAATAGAAACTATATCGGCCTATATTCAATATCAAATTCTACGATTAACAAATGTCGTATTGGAAATAACGATATACATATATATCTTTCAAATTTCCATAACAACACCTGTAATATCACGAATTCCAACATCGAAATATTCCGAAGACAATTTCGATTCAAATCCACTCCAATGCAATCATTGGAAATTTTGGTTATTTTCAAAACCATTTCAAATTCAATTTATTTATTTAAAAATAAATAGAATTATAATTCTAGTTCAAAACTAGTTCATTTCGATAAAAATCTATTTTTATCTTTTCAAATATGGAGTTTTTCATCCCAAACTTTCACAAATCATTTCTTATGATTTTACACAAATTATTACTATTTTTAATAATTTTATCAAGGCCCGTACGGTCGATTTCCATTAACGGCCATCGAACTGCACTTACAGCGACCTTTTTCGAATTTGATTTGGACGTATCTCCAAATCCAACCGTTAGATTTCAAATTTCTAACATTCATTAGAAAGCTCTTTTCGATACGAACCCAACGGTTCCGGTTTTAGGAGAATCCGACGGTCGGATCTCCCGTAATGTCCGTTTGAAACAAATGATCGAAATTCGCGAACTGCCGCAGCGCGGCGCGTTCTATTCAGGCCATTATATTATATATATAATATATATAATATATATTTCGTCGATTACTATTTAAAACGAATTATATAAATGGTTTTAAATTCGTTTCAAAAGCAATTTCAACTTCCTTTTCAATTCAAATCAAAATTGAATTCTTCTTTATAAATTCGTTTCAAAATTCATTTCTATTCAATTCAAATTTCAATTCAATTTGAATTCATTTCAATTCGCTTTCAATTCCATTTGAATTCGTTTTCAATTCAATTCATTTCGAAATCGTTTTAAAATTCAATTCATTTCGAAATCGTTTTCAATTCAATTCATTTCGAAATCGTTTTCAATTCAATTCATTTCGAAATCGTTTTCAATTCAATTCATTTCGAAATCGTTTTCAATTCAATTTATTTCGAAATCGCTTTCAATTCAATTTGAATTCGTTTTCAATTCATTTCGAAATCGTTTTCAATTCAATTTATTTCGAAATCGTTTTCAATTCAATTCATTTCGAAATCGTTTTCAATTCAATTCATTTCGAAATCGTTTTCAATTCAATTCATTTCGAAATCGTTTTCAATTCAATTCATTTCGAAATCGTTTTCAATTCAATTCATTTCGAAATCGTTTTCAATTCAATTCATTTCGAAATCGTTTTCAATTCAATTCATTTCGAAATCGTTTTCAATTCAATTCATTTCGAAATCGTTTTCAATTCAATTCATTTCGAAATCGTTTTCAATTCAATTCATTTCGAAATCGTTTTCAATTCAATTCATTTCGAAATCGTTTTCAATTCAATTCATTTCAAAATATTCGATTTCGAAATCACGTTTCAATATTCATTTTAAAATGAATAAAATCGATATAAATATCGTTCACGTCAAAATGGCGTCAATCTAATCCTCACGGCTTCACATATTTCTATTTTCAAATATTCTATTTCAAATATTTCTATTTCAAATATTTCTATTTCAAATATTTCTATTTCAAATATTTCTATTTCAAATATTTCTATTTCAAATATTTCTATTTCAAATATTTCTATTTTTCTCGAAACTGGAATGAGGCCCAATCAATTACCATATAATGTTAATTATATGGATTTTCTACAACACATGTATATATCAACAACGATGAATAATCAACCATCAACCAAAGTGCACTACACTGTATAAGCATCAAATATAGACATTTAACGCTTATAGCAGCTTGTCAATCAATCGATCGACATATTTAATAAATCAGGATGAGTGAACTTCAAATTTCATCCTAACACCCGTGTGGGGTTTCAAACAATCAAACACATATTTTATTTGTGCAGTTAGGCGATGTGTAAAATTTATCGACCCAATCAACGTCATTCAAATAGGTGTACATAAACAAACCGTCTGGTTTGTAAATGAATATTTATTTATTCACATTCACGTTAAAAATTATATTTTTAACGATAACACATTTTATTTTAACATATGAATTTATATTCAGTTCATTCGTTAAATAAAATGCTAATTTTATTTTTCTAACTTATTTTAGAAAATTTCGGCGGCATAACGGCACGATACTAGAAACGGGACAAGGCCTAGCCTTATCCCCGGTCTAGTGAAGGCCCACGCCATTCACACATCAATCAAATCAATTCGTTATGCAAACCACAAACTTTGGAGTAAGGGTCTAACCTAGCCTTACTCCTTCGCCTTATAACGGCGCACGTCTAATCCTAACCAATTTATCGATTCGATTTTTCACACCACAAACCACATTCAAACCAATATCACAATCAATCACCAAACAGTCAAACAAACAAGTCCATGGTCTGTGGACGGGTGTCGGGTGCTACTAAGCACCGTCTGCATCCTAGTATATATATAACTAGAAAAATAAATTGAAAGGTGAGAAATTCTCACCAATAGCTATCCAACTTCAAGACTCTTCTTAATAGAAATCTTCGCCTATTGTCGCTTTCGCCCGTATCCTCTACATATGTAAAAATAGAATTTTTACTATGCTACTCAATATGTAAAAATCGAATTTTGACTTCGCTATTCAATATATAAAAATATGATTTTTACTTTGACTTTCAACATATAAAAATATGATTTTTATTTCGACTTTCAACACATAAAAATATGATTTTTACTTTTGCTTTCACCATATAAAAATATGATTTTTACTTTGCTTGAAAGTTCAAACCTTTCTTCCCATGTTAAAGCTTTTACCTTTAAAACTAAATCAGTTTTTATTTTTTTTTTTATAAAATTCAGTTTTTATCCTTTATTTCAAAAACCAGTTTTTATTTCTAAAAAAAATTCAGTTTTAATACTTTATAAAAAAAATCCAGTTTTATACTTTATAAAAATTTCAGTTTTTAATACTTTATAAATAAATCAGTTTTTTTTTCTATGTTTTAAAATTCAGGTTTTTAAAATGCTTTTAAAAATTCCAGTTTTTAATACTTTTTAAAAATTCCTGTTTTATTACTTTTAAAAATTCCTTTTAAAAATATTCAGTTTTATACCTTTAAAAATATTTAGTTTTTTACTTTTAAACATTTTCAGTTTTTATTTTTAAAACAAAATCATTATTAAAATCGGTTTTTAAAAAAAATAAAAAAAAAATAATAATAATAAAATAAACAGAAATTCTTACTGAGAGGGGGGGGGAGGTCTTCGCAGTTCGTCGGCGGCTTGGGTCTTCGATCGGTGGTGGCAGGAGGGGCTGCTTCGAGGGGGGGGGGGGGGTGGCGCGGCTTCTTCGTCGGCGTCGAGGGCTTCAAGGGGAGGCGCTCGGTTGTTTTCACGAGGGGGGGTTCACCTGAGAGGGCGGCGGAGGAGTTGTCGGAGGTGGGGGGAGCAGCGCCTCGCGCGATGTGGCTCCGTCGAGCGGTTTTAGGGCTCCGCCCTCTTTTTTTTTTTATTCTGAAATTTAATTTTTTGAACGGGGGGGGGGCCTGGAGGATAAAAGAGAAAGATATTTTTTTTTTTTTTATTAATTTAATTGCATAAAGTTGACTTTTACCTAAGACCTCGAAACGAGGCCCACCGCCTGTCGTCCATAGCGAATTACCCCCATTCCGAACACAATGGGATATGTATCGTAAGCTGATTCGACCGTTTGAATCAGTTTCCGTTAAATTTACATTTAAATCACTATATTGAATTTTAAACGTACATTTCAAATTACCGGGGTCACATAATAACTCTATAAATTGCAGAAAAATATTTTCTAGCTTCGTATTGACGATACGGTCCTAACAAAACTAGTTTCGTCGAATTCTGAGACTGTTTGAAAAATGGCCAATTTCCAGTCGATTAAAATCAACTGAAACTGGTCAAACGCGTTTTCCTTTGCCACGCTCACATATTGATTCGAAAAATTATGAAATTTGGAATCTAGCAATAACTTTACACTGCGAATCCAACAAAACTGGTTTCGTCGAAATCCGAGGTCGTTTGCAAAATGGCTATTTTTAAGGGCCATATATTATATTAAAATATATATAAATTCCACAGCGACTATTTCTAATTTTCAACTGGACATATCTTATCATTTCTAAGATGAAATCTCAGTTTGTTAACTTCGTTACAAAGATATAGTTATACAGATTCAAATATTTCTTGTTTCGTTCAATTCTGACTTATATTGAATTCTGTATATTCATTTGAAATTAGAAATCGAATTTTCGAACTACCGCGCCATTTTCAATTCCTTTTATAATTATATATAAATATTTATATTCTAACGACGACGCGTATAATATATACGTTCGATTTATATTCTAAATAAATTTCTCGTCGATATTATTTAAAATAATTCATTTTAAATAATCAAAATTCACTAAAATTGCCAAAATAAAAATTTTAAACTGGCCCAGAATTTACGGGTTGTTACAATCTCCCCCACTTAAAACTTTTCGTCCCCGAAAAGGAACAAAGTCGAAAGTGGTTTGATAATTCAACTCTACGCTCGATCTGGCTTCCATTCTCTAACTCTTCAGTTTCTGAGAATTTTCAAAATTTCAAAAATTTGGCTAACACCCTAAATTTTCGAAAAATTTCGCCATAACCTCCCCTGCACCGGGAGCATCGGGGAATTTCAAATAGCTTCCCCGGTCCTTCAGATCTCAAAAAGAAAAAGAAAAAGCCAAGCGGCTAGCCAATAGGCCCACAAAATCATCATCACCCAAACAAAACAGGAAATTATGTAGTAAACATGTACCTATTTGTCAGGCAAACAAATTTTATTCTCTGCTCTAGCCTCCTTGCTATGACCTGTTCAATGATATATATGTATATGCAAGCAAATGCAACTAATTCTCAATACAATTCAATATTGGGTTCAATTAGGCTAATGGTTCAAAATTAGCAAACAACTAAACAAACAACACAAACATCAATCAATTAGTGAATTAGAATTTCAAATTCATAATTTTGATACATATACAAAAAATCATGTTTTTGATACCAATTCACAACAATGTGTTCCTAACTATATAAGTTTTGGTTCTCACACCAGTCTAATGGAAATATATAGATATCACACCTTCGAAACACGAACATAAATACTGATGATGCACGTGCTATCATCAGTACCTTCTCCGGGCGACTAGAGTGTGATTCTATATCTATCCAGTATATTAAAACTTCGAATACACGCGGATCAGACGTATATGCAAAATCTATATATACTGGATTGTCCACATCAATATAAATAAATAATCCAATACGAATAATTGATTTAAATTTTCAAAACAAAATTTGTTTTCACTTTAAAAATTTACTCTTCACACTCGTTCTAGGACACTACTGATCCCATCTCTAACGAGTCATTCTCATTGGATATTACTAATCCAATATCTGATGAATTCTTCCGTATGGTTCTAATGTGTCTTGTTCTCTAGCTTTGTAAACCAAAGCTCTGATACCAAATGTGACGACCCGCAACCTCCCCGTAAAGGAAAGCGTCGGATAGTTCGAGAACAAACCACAGCAGAACGCATACAGAAGAACGTTTCATTGTATATTACAACAATGCATCAGATTACAAGAATATACAGAGTATAAATGAATATTACACAGAAATATCAGAGATTTAAATTACATTTAAATACATAGCAGCGGAAAATAATACAATACACAACTAGAATGAGATATACGGATACAAAGCTTTCCGGATATCGTTCCAGCTGTAAACCAGGATCCTGTGAATATAAATCTGCAAAACCAAAACTACTAGCTGCCCGTGTCGAAAATAGGGGCACCCAGAGTTTAGGTTAAAACAATAAACTCCAGGTCAGTCATGTGACTGGTGTGAGAACTAAAACAGTTATTAATCTTTATTTCAAATCATTAGGTAAATCAAGGGACCACGCCGTATAACACGGAACGGGTTTCCTCCCAAGAATACCAGTGCATAAAACCAACAGCGCAATGCTAAATAAAGAAAAATGAAGCTGTTATAAGACCCAGGTCCCATCACACAATGCAACGCAGTCGAGGATAGGGTTTTCCCTTATAACAGCCAAAGAATGCTTGATACGTTTAAAACAAATCATTTGATACTATTATAAGTGCATAGTATATAAAACACTTCAAATCATAAGTATCAATCATAGGCGGCATGAGCGCCCCATCCCACTATGTCGCCATATATAGGATATACAATCAAAACCGCAAAGTCTCGTATTTGGAAATTGGGTTTCCATCTATGAACCGAGGCAAAAGATAGTCCTCAACCGATTCGAGACAATCTAGCCCATGTCTCAGGCAAGCGCGCAGGCAAGCCTTGGATCGTCAGGGCCGGTCCACACGGAGTGGATTATTATGCCTGAACAATACGTCTCCCCACCCTATGGGGTGTAAGTCTGGTCCGTCAGCCGACCAGAATGCATTCGGCCGAAACCGATATAACCGAGGCGCCTCGCAACAGCAACAACCACATAAGTCAAACTCGTCAGGGCGTGTAAAACCACTGACGCCACTTCTAGCTAGAAAGAAACGCATGCCCTCCCTGAGGTCCGTCTCCCGTTTTTGGTTCATACCGGGTGTGAAACACGCGAGGTAAACGTTACACAAAGCTACGCCACAAAGGCCGTGCTTTGATCATCACCACAAGACTTTGCTTTTCAACAGAAGCCTCGATCATTTGCATCTTAGCATGCCACACAGGCAAGCCATCCTATGCAACCGATATCAGTCACACAGAATGAAATCCGATGTCAGACACACAGTCCATTTACAAGTCCGTTCTGGGTCTGAACGAAACCGGAGGCACCTAGTACCCCGCATATCCATCGATCTCCAAGTACGTCTGGACGATCACTAACTGTTTCCATCTTCTTGGGTGTACAGCCCAATCAAGATCATCAGTTATCACCCAAACGACGTGAAGACTTCCGGTCTTCGACCATCGTCTTCATCTTCGACTTATCGTCGTATCAGTTATTCAGAATGGGATAAACCCGGTCTTTCCGAATAACTCGCGTATATATTATAAAAGTGTTACACAAACACAACATACGCCTCATTCCAATTCATTAGTCACTAACCGTAAATTAATCAAGAGAATAATTCCCCAAATATTAACCCCGAAGGCCGAAACCAACATCAGATCAATATCCAGAAAACCATTCTGCTTGGCTAACCGCCAGTTAGTTTCTAAATTTCACATTCAAATCTAATTAAAGATTTAACTATCGCCTGGAGCAAAACTGGTGATACTCCATTCTCGATCTTTTCAATCTAATTAAAGATTCATTAAAACTCCACTTAGTTTTAATCTGTGACTGGGTTAAAGAATCAGTGTCATTTAAAACACGGTTCACGATAAACCCAAAGTCACATCCCATTAATTATCGGGTTAAAGAACAAGTGTTATTTAAAACACTGTTCACGATAAACCCAAAAATCAATATCAATTCAATTCCAATTAAATATCATTTAATTGGTACACTTCATTAAATCTAAATAAAAAGATTTAATCTTTTCTCAACTGGGTTCAAGAACAGTGTTAGTGAAGACACCATTCACGACAAACCCAAATCACATTCGATATTCAATACAAGGCTCTGAATAGAAACTATATCGGCCTATATTCAATATCAAATTCTACGATTAACAAATGTCGTATTGGAAATAACGATATACATATATATCTTTCAAATTTCCATAACAACACCTGTAATATCACGAATTCCAACATCGAAATATTCCGAAGACAATTTCGATTCAAATCCACTCCAATGCAATCATTGGAAATTTTGGTTATTTTCAAAACCATTTCAAATTCAATTTATTTATTTAAAAATAAATAGAATTATAATTCTAGTTCAAAACTAGTTCATTTCGATAAAAATCTATTTTTATCTTTTCAAATATGGAGTTTTTCATCCCAAACTTTCACAAATCATTTCTTATGATTTTACACAAATTATTACTATTTTTAATAATTTTATCAAGGCCCGTACGGTCGATTTCCATTAACGGCCATCGAACTGCACTTACAGCGACCTTTTTCGAATTTGATTTGGACGTATCTCCAAATCCAACCGTTAGATTTCAAATTTCTAACATTCATTAGAAAGCTCTTTTCGATACGAACCCAACGGTTCCGGTTTTAGGAGAATCCGACGGTCGGATCTCCCGTAATGTCCGTTTGAAACAAATGATCGAAATTCGCGAACTGCCGCAGCGCGGCGCGTTCTATTCAGGCCATTATATTATATATATAATATATATAATATATATTTCGTCGATTACTATTTAAAACGAATTATATAAATGGTTTTAAATTCGTTTCAAAAGCAATTTCAACTTCCTTTTCAATTCAAATCAAAATTGAATTCTTCTTTATAAATTCGTTTCAAAATTCATTTCTATTCAATTCAAATTTCAATTCAATTTGAATTCATTTCAATTCGCTTTCAATTCCATTTGAATTCGTTTTCAATTCAATTCATTTCGAAATCGTTTTAAAATTCAATTCATTTCGAAATCGTTTTCAATTCAATTCATTTCGAAATCGTTTTCAATTCAATTCATTTCGAAATCGTTTTCAATTCAATTCATTTCGAAATCGTTTTCAATTCAATTTATTTCGAAATCGCTTTCAATTCAATTTGAATTCGTTTTCAATTCATTTCGAAATCGTTTTCAATTCAATTTATTTCGAAATCGTTTTCAATTCAATTCATTTCGAAATCGTTTTCAATTCAATTCATTTCGAAATCGTTTTCAATTCAATTCATTTCGAAATCGTTTTCAATTCAATTCATTTCGAAATCGTTTTCAATTCAATTCATTTCGAAATCGTTTTCAATTCAATTCATTTCGAAATCGTTTTCAATTCAATTCATTTCGAAATCGTTTTCAATTCAATTCATTTCGAAATCGTTTTCAATTCAATTCATTTCGAAATCGTTTTCAATTCAATTCATTTCGAAATCGTTTTCAATTCAATTCATTTCGAAATCGTTTTCAATTCAATTCATTTCAAAATATTCGATTTCGAAATCACGTTTCAATATTCATTTTAAAATGAATAAAATCGATATAAATATCGTTCACGTCAAAATGGCGTCAATCTAATCCTCACGGCTTCACATATTTCTATTTTCAAATATTCTATTTCAAATATTTCTATTTCAAATATTTCTATTTCAAATATTTCTATTTCAAATATTTCTATTTCAAATATTTCTATTTCAAATATTTCTATTTCAAATATTTCTATTTTTCTCGAAACTGGAATGAGGCCCAATCAATTACCATATAATGTTAATTATATGGATTTTCTACAACACATGTATATATCAACAACGATGAATAATCAACCATCAACCAAAGTGCACTACACTGTATAAGCATCAAATATAGACATTTAACGCTTATAGCAGCTTGTCAATCAATCGATCGACATATTTAATAAATCAGGATGAGTGAACTTCAAATTTCATCCTAACACCCGTGTGGGGTTTCAAACAATCAAACACATATTTTATTTGTGCAGTTAGGCGATGTGTAAAATTTATCGACCCAATCAACGTCATTCAAATAGGTGTACATAAACAAACCGTCTGGTTTGTAAATGAATATTTATTTATTCACATTCACGTTAAAAATTATATTTTTAACGATAACACATTTTATTTTAACATATGAATTTATATTCAGTTCATTCGTTAAATAAAATGCTAATTTTATTTTTCTAACTTATTTTAGAAAATTTCGGCGGCATAACGGCACGATACTAGAAACGGGACAAGGCCTAGCCTTATCCCCGGTCTAGTGAAGGCCCACGCCATTCACACATCAATCAAATCAATTCGTTATGCAAACCACAAACTTTGGAGTAAGGGTCTAACCTAGCCTTACTCCTTCGCCTTATAACGGCGCACGTCTAATCCTAACCAATTTATCGATTCGATTTTTCACACCACAAACCACATTCAAACCAATATCACAATCAATCACCAAACAGTCAAACAAACAAGTCCATGGTCTGTGGACGGGTGTCGGGTGCTACTAAGCACCGTCTGCATCCTAGTATATATATAACTAGAAAAATAAATTGAAAGGTGAGAAATTCTCACCAATAGCTATCCAACTTCAAGACTCTTCTTAATAGAAATCTTCGCCTATTGTCGCTTTCGCCCGTATCCTCTACATATGTAAAAATAGAATTTTTACTATGCTACTCAATATGTAAAAATCGAATTTTGACTTCGCTATTCAATATATAAAAATATGATTTTTACTTTGACTTTCAACATATAAAAATATGATTTTTATTTCGACTTTCAACACATAAAAATATGATTTTTACTTTTGCTTTCACCATATAAAAATATGATTTTTACTTTGCTTGAAAGTTCAAACCTTTCTTCCCATGTTAAAGCTTTTACCTTTAAAACTAAATCAGTTTTTATTTTTTTTTTTATAAAATTCAGTTTTTATCCTTTATTTCAAAAACCAGTTTTTATTTCTAAAAAAAATTCAGTTTTAATACTTTATAAAAAAAATCCAGTTTTATACTTTATAAAAATTTCAGTTTTTAATACTTTATAAATAAATCAGTTTTTTTTTCTATGTTTTAAAATTCAGGTTTTTAAAATGCTTTTAAAAATTCCAGTTTTTAATACTTTTTAAAAATTCCTGTTTTATTACTTTTAAAAATTCCTTTTAAAAATATTCAGTTTTATACCTTTAAAAATATTTAGTTTTTTACTTTTAAACATTTTCAGTTTTTATTTTTAAAACAAAATCATTATTAAAATCGGTTTTTAAAAAAAATAAAAAAAAAATAATAATAATAAAATAAACAGAAATTCTTACTGAGAGGGGGGGGGAGGTCTTCGCAGTTCGTCGGCGGCTTGGGTCTTCGATCGGTGGTGGCAGGAGGGGCTGCTTCGAGGGGGGGGGGGGGGGTGGCGCGGCTTCTTCGTCGGCGTCGAGGGCTTCAAGGGGAGGCGCTCGGTTGTTTTCACGAGGGGGGGTTCACCTGAGAGGGCGGCGGAGGAGTTGTCGGAGGTGGGGGGAGCAGCGCCTCGCGCGATGTGGCTCCGTCGAGCGGTTTTAGGGCTCCGCCCTCTTTTTTTTTTTATTCTGAAATTTAATTTTTTGAACGGGGGGGGGGCCTGGAGGATAAAAGAGAAAGATATTTTTTTTTTTTTATTAATTTAATTGCATAAAGTTGACTTTTACCTAAGACCTCGAAACGAGGCCCACCGCCTGTCGTCCATAGCGAATTACCCCCATTCCGAACACAATGGGATATGTATCGTAAGCTGATTCGACCGTTTGAATCAGTTTCCGTTAAATTTACATTTAAATCACTATATTGAATTTTAAACGTACATTTCAAATTACCGGGGTCACATAATAACTCTATAAATTGCAGAAAAATATTTTCTAGCTTCGTATTGACGATACGGTCCTAACAAAACTAGTTTCGTCGAATTCTGAGACTGTTTGAAAAATGGCCAATTTCCAGTCGATTAAAATCAACTGAAACTGGTCAAACGCGTTTTCCTTTGCCACGCTCACATATTGATTCGAAAAATTATGAAATTTGGAATCTAGCAATAACTTTACACTGCGAATCCAACAAAACTGGTTTCGTCGAAATCCGAGGTCGTTTGCAAAATGGCTATTTTTAAGGGCCATATATTATATTAAAATATATATAAATTCCACAGCGACTATTTCTAATTTTCAACTGGACATATCTTATCATTTCTAAGATGAAATCTCAGTTTGTTAACTTCGTTACAAAGATATAGTTATACAGATTCAAATATTTCTTGTTTCGTTCAATTCTGACTTATATTGAATTCTGTATATTCATTTGAAATTAGAAATCGAATTTTCGAACTACCGCGCCATTTTCAATTCCTTTTATAATTATATATAAATATTTATATTCTAACGACGACGCGTATAATATATACGTTCGATTTATATTCTAAATAAATTTCTCGTCGATATTATTTAAAATAATTCATTTTAAATAATCAAAATTCACTAAAATTGCCAAAATAAAAATTTTAAACTGGCCCAGAATTTACGGGTTGTTACAATTTGTTTGTTATCTTTGAAGTGACGATAGGCAGAAGATACAATTAGCTGTATGGTTACTTAAGGATGAAGCCTCTTACTGGTGGGAAGTTACTAATGTTGAGAGATCAGTTGAAACTTGGGAGGATTTCAGAAGGAGATTTGAAATGAAGTTCCTCTCGCAAGCTGAGCAAAGCCTACAGATGGAGAAGTTCTTAGCACTCAAACAGGGAAGCCTATCGGTTAAGGAATACATCAACCAATTCAACCAGCTGGCAAGATTTGGACTCGAGTTAGTAAACACTCCATATAAAAAGGCTCTCCGTTTCGTGAAAGGGTTGAACGAGCCACTGCACAGCCTAGCTATGTCCCATACACCTATGGGTGCGACTTTACAGAGACTGGTGGACACGGCATTGTTACAGGAGGAAGACAAGGATGGCAAGAAAGGGGCAAAGGTGGAAGAACCTCTAGACAAGAAAGTGGAGGGATCGCAGAATAAGAAGAGAGATTCCAAGAAAGGCGGGAAGAATAACAAACCCCGTGACAAGAGGAAGTATAAATTTTGTGGCATACCTGGACATCTAATTAAAAACTACAGGAAGAAGAAGAGGAAGATGTGTGGTTGCTTTCAATGCGGCGAGACAGGGCATACGACTAAGGATTGCCCAAAAAGGCAAGAGCAAGGGCAAAGGACTAGATCCACTTCTAGAGGGCATATTCACGCTCTCATGGCACCTCCGCAAGAAAGAGGTAGAAATATTTCCGTTGAGAGTTTAGTTTATCTTTCTGATCATCCAGTTTGTACTCTTTTTTATTCTGGCGTATCTCACTCTTTTATATCTACTGCTTTAGTTGAATCTCTGCACCTAGATACCAGTATAGTAGATGATCCCATGGTTGTTTCAAATCCAATTGGGGGTTTGGCTTATTTATCAATGATTTGTTTGGATTTGGAAATTTCTATACTAAGTGTTGGGTTTAGATGTAATGCTTATGTTTTGGGCTTCACGGGCTATGGGTTGATTCTAGACATGGATTGGTTATCCAGAATGGTTCCATCCTCGATTGTGAAAAGAGAGTGGTTAGACTTATGACTCGCCTCGGTAACACTCTCGAAATCTCTTGTAATCCCATGAATTCTGTTATGCTTAGCTACATAGAATCTCTTGATGCGTCTGTTGAAAACTTGCAATCTGTTAGAGTAGTCCGTGAATACTCGGATGTCTTTGAAGAGGTGAAGGGTTTACCTCTAAAGCGAGAGATAGACTTCCGCATATACCTTGTTGATAATGCAAAACCTGTTGCTTTACCCGTTAGACACATGGCTCCAAGAGAAAGGAAAGAGCTCAGCAAGCAAGTTAAAGAGTTGCTTGAAAAGGGGTTCATAAGGCGAAGTATTTCTGAATGGGGTGCTCCAGTGGTGTTTGCAACCAAAGTGGATGGTTCACTTCGCCAGTGCGTGGACTATATGGAGCTAAACAAGCTGACCAAGAAGAGTAGCCACCCACTTGCTAGAATAGACGTCTTGTCCGACCAGCTCGTAGGTGCCTCGGTTTTCTCCCAACTAGATCTGGCCACTGGATTTCATCAGCTAAGAGTGGCTGAAGACAACATAGATAAGACTGCGTTCAAAACGCCGTATGGTTTCTTGGAATGGCTTGTCATGCCTTTCAGCTTGACAAATGCACCTGCCTGACTTGATGAGTAGGATGTTCAGGGAGTTCCTTAATAAATTTATAGTGGTCTTCGTGGAAGACATTTTGATTTTCTCAAAAAGTGAGGAAGAACATGCTTTACATTTACGGAAAGTCATGGATACTCTTCGTGCACATCAACTGAAAGCAAAATTCTCCAAATGCCATTTTTGGAGATATGAAGTAAGGTTTCTTGGACATGTGGTGTCCAAAGAAGGGATAGCTGTGGATCCCGCAAAAGTAGTTGCGGTGCAAGATTGGTAGATTCCACAGAATGCAACCGAAGTTTTCTCGGGCCAGCGGGCTTTTACAGAAAGTTCATTAAGGACTTTGCAAGGATCTCAGCCCCACTTACTAGGTTGACAAAGAAGAACCTAAATTTTGCTTGGGATTTGGATTGCGATATTGCTTTCCAACGATTGAAGAGGGCTCTGACAACGGCCCTAGTTCTGACATTGCCTGAAGGGAGTAAGAAGTTTATAGTATACGCAGATGCATGCGGTACAGGATTAGGTGCTGTCTTGATGCAAGAGGGCAAAGTAGTTTGTTATGGAGGAAGGCAGTTGAAGGTACATGAGAAAAACTACCCAACTCATGATTTAGAACTAGCTTCCACTGTTTTCGCTCTTAAGTCATGGCGTCATTACTTGCAAGGAGAAAGGTTTGAATTGTTTACTGACCATAAATCGTTAAAGTACCTTTTCTCACAAAAATATCTTAACTTAAGACAACAAAGGTGGATGGAATTTCTTGCCACATACAATTTTGAGATTGCTTATACCCCTGGCAAAGGCAATGTGGTAGAAGATGCCTTAAGTAGGAAAAAACTAACTTTAAGTCCACTCTTTGTAGAAAGGCAAAGCTTAGAGTACATAGCAAACTTTGATTTTAGACCCTCCTTTGAATTTGTACCTGGTTTGCTAGCATCGCTAGAGGTGCGACCTACTCTTTTGGACACAATAGGAACCGCGCAACGTGAAGACCCTCAGCTAGTGGATGTGATGGATAATCTAATTAGAGGTGAGATTTGTAGTCACCTCAACAGACACTCCATCGATGACAAGGGCAGGTTGAGACGGGATGCAAGACTATGTGTCCCACAAGCAAGAGATTTGGTGAAAAATGTTCTCGAAGAAGCACACCATTCTAAGTTGACCATACACCCAGGTGGGGACAAGATGTATAAAGACATAAAAAGGGTTTTCTTTTGGAATGGCATGAAGAAGGATGTAGCTGAATTTGTCTCTAAATGCTTGATATGCCAGCAAGTCAAGGCAGAGCAGAAGAAGCCTTGTGGTCTGCTTCATCCTTTAGAGGTCCCACAATGGAAATGGAATATCATTTCAATGGACTTTATTGATGGGTTTCCTAGGTCAAGAAGGGGTAATACCAGTGTTTGGGTAATAGTGGACATGCTCACTAAAAGTGCTCACTTTATAACTGTTAAAAGTAGAGGGTCTGCCTCATCGTTAGCATCCATTTATCTTAAAGAGGTGGTTCGACTGCAAGGAATACCCTTTAGCATAGTAAGTGATCGAGACCTTATCTTTACGAGCGAGTTTTGAAAGAGTTTGCAAGAGGCTGTAGGCATACATCTATGCTTAAGCACTTCCTATCACCGTCAAACCGATGGTCAGACGGAAAGGGTGAACAGAGTATTAGAAGATCTCTTGAGATTGTGCATTCTTGATTTTGGGGGAACATGGGAGGATCATCTTACTTTGGTGGAGTTCGCCTACAACAATAGCTACCAAGCCACCATAGGCATGGCACCTTTTGAGGCTTTATACGATAGACTGTGACGATCACCAACTTACTGGTGGGAGTCTACAGACAAGCTCGTACTTGGGCCTGACATGTTAGAGAAACTTCCGAGAAGGTGGACTTGATTAGACAGAAGTCCTACACTGATAAAAGAAGGACCGACCTTGAGTTTGAGGTTGGAGACAAAGTTTTTCTTAAAGTATCTCCTTTGAAGAACGTCGTTCGCTTTGGGTCCGTAGGTAAATTGGCACCAAGATTTGTAGGGTTGTTTCCTATCATTTAGAGGATTGGGAAAATGGCTTATAGAGTAGAGTTGCCCGAAAGATTGGCTGGAGTACATAATGTCTTTCATGTCTCTCATCTACGAAAGTGCTTGCATGAGTCTGTGGAAGTCGTGGAATCAAGCATACTAGAGGAAATTGAAGTGGAACGAGAAGCAACAGTGAGAAGAGTTCCAACTCGTATCTTGGGTACAGAAGTTAAAAAGCTACGCAATCGTGAGGTCAAACTAGTTAAAGTACAGTGGAGTGACGCTGAAGGAGACGTGACTTGGGAGACTAAAGACAAGATACGCGCATCCTACCCTTTTCTTTTTGAGGGTACATCCTTGATTATTTTTTCCATAAGTTTATGCATGCTTGTATCTATCTCTTAAGTATATCTCCTCGGTCCTATTCTTAATCCTTAGGTAGAAACCAATGGATGTAAACATGTATTTGAAACATGTTATGGTTGATGGTTGCAAGTGGTTGCTAGTGGTTGCTCGTGGATGCATATACACACACACTAGGTACTAGATCGGCTCAGTCACTTTCATATTGCATATGCATATATGTATTTATATATGGATCGAAACTTGATGTGTTATCATGTGGAAGTTGCATTTGTATGAATGATTGTGCACTCATGTAGAAGTTACAAAATACAATTAGGAATAATTGCATACATGATGAACTGATAGCACCGACATGATTCGCATCAAGGAGGTCAACTGAATCAGTAGACCGCCTGATTTTGCATTAGATAAGGACATATACACACACTATGCATATGATCATGAAAATATTAGAAATCTTTTAAGTACAATGGATGCCTGTGACTGATGGTTGAGTAGATGGATGTTGGATGTTATGATACATTATTTTAACTTAGTGATTTCGGGGACGAAATCCTTTAGGGGGGAGAATGTAACACCCCGTATATTCTGTGAATATTAAAATTAACAAATCTAATAATATTTAATTTTTAGAAGAAGAATTAAGGAAAACGGGTTATGCCACTGCGTTTGTCTCAGAATTCTGGTTGAGATAGAGTCCGAGTTTGCGTGAATCGGACTCTGTATGAAGAAGTTACGGAGTTCAGAAGATTTCAAGTATAAACAGAAATTAAATTAAAAATCAGAAAACAGTTTAAAATTCGAAAATCGGCCAAAACAGCTGAGCGGGAAATTTCCCGCTCAGAGGTGTTGACCCCCCCAGGGGGAGTCAACACAGGTGTCGACCCCCCTATAGGGGTGTCAACATAGGTGTCGACCCCCCTGTAGCGAGTTGACCCCTTTTGAGATCCAGACCCAGTGACGAATTTTTATAACCCTAAGCTGATGTGGCCTTCCCTGATTGGCCGATGATTAATTTCTGAGGTATTAGGGCTTATGTGTCGTGTTATGGTTCGCTGGATGACACATCTCTTTGGTTTGATGGTTCTGATTTCTCCTAGACTAATCTAAAGGCTAGAATTAATCCTGGACTTCTATATAAGCACCCCAAACCTCAACCCTAGACCTCACAATGAAGCCATCATGTTGTCCATCCCTAAGCTAGCCTAGCCTCCATCTTCTCCAAATTAGAAATCAAGTTAGAAGCTCCGAACAAAATCCAAACTAGAGAATCAAACATCTACATCAAAGGACAACTAAACAAATTCAGAAATCAGATCCCAGAACACAAGATCCATTCTTTTTCTGTAAGTTCGGTTATTATTTAGGTTTAAACATCTAATAGAAGTCATGACTGTAATAATCGAATCTAGAACGATGCCTAATTCTGATTCATGCCTATCCTTTTGTCAAACCTAAATTGCTTATACCTATGAGACTATTGTGATTGATGTAATGACACCTATCATGCCTATGAGATTGTTGGACTGACATAATAGAACCTATCATGCCTACGAGACTGTTGTGACTGACATAATAAAACCTATCATTCCTATGATACTGTTGGATTGACATAATGGAACCGATCATGCCCATGAGAGTATTGTGATTTATATGATGGAACCTATCATGTTGTACATCCTATGCCTATGAGACTATTGCGATTAAAATAATGGGACTTATCATGTTGTACATAAAAATTAGTGATTCTCTTAAGTCCAATTCTATCTAATCTTTATACCTATGGTGTAATTTGCTTAGCTTGTCTACACATATTGTTAATGTACAACATTGAAACATGATTCTTGAATTGGGTACATCTTTACATGCCTATTTTTCCTTATGTCAATTCTTATGCTCCTTCTCTATTTTCCCCTTTTTACTTACTTTTGTGAATACTAAGTTCATTCGGAACTTAGATTGAATTTCGTTGTACGTGCGATTATAACGTGGGGAAAATTGGGTATAACTTAATTGAGTAAATTTTGGGCATAGCATGTGAATGTGGCATAAAACTTCTACTGACTACACTTGGGAAATATTGGCATAAAAAGACCTAATCTTTGACATACACGACAAATATATAAAAATTGGCTAAAGAAGAACATGCCTAACTCGAGGTTAGATTGAGTTGCGGTGTAAGACTGCTCGAAACCGCCCGGCACATCCAGCGACCATAACAATATAGATCTAATGTGAGAGATTAGCGCATTAAGCCCAAAAACCCGAGGTTAGATTGAGTTGCGATGTAAGACTACCCGGAACTGCCCGGCACATCCAGCGACTGCAACAATATAGATCTAATGTGAGAGGTTGGTGCTTTAATGAATGAATTAAAGCTAAGGAGCAGACAGTCTAAGAATGGTAAGGTTAATTTAATTAAGGCAGCACTTGACCAATACAACATGTTAATTAAACAGATGGGTGGGGTTAGGTTAATTTGAGAACACTTAACCGTTATAACATGTTGATTAGGAAACCCTAGTAACGGGGATCCATTTCAGCAGTAACCCACATAGATGTATCACGGTACCCTGAACTAGGCAGGGTGAGGCATGATTACTGGGCTGATTATAAGCGGTCCAAATAGTGGCGGGTGGTGCAGCAATGTAGTTTCCGGCGGAGTATGGGCGTGCACGTGCTCCGGAGTGGATAAAGCAGGCACTGGGCAACAATAGTATACACTGTGCATCTAGAAATTGTGTCGGGTTGCCACCATAGGAATTGATACACCCTATGGCGGGACCAGCACAGGTACCTACAATCAACCGGGGCTGAATGACACAAGTAATAAATGCATGCGAGTAGAAGCCGATCAGAAAAGGGATCACTTTGTTATGAACACATGATGGTAGTTGAAACATTCGTAGTAGGTGCAGAGAAATGGAAATGAGTGCAATAGTATATTCAGTTTATCTTTCTTTGTCTTATGTTATCTTATTTCTATGGTACTGGCCTATATCCAGTTTATTCATGTCATGATCCTTTTACCTGTTTGCATGCTGAATAGTCACTGGACTTACAAGGCTTATGTCTGACCCGTTTTCTTTCGCCTTCTTTTCTTCTGTCCCCCCCCAAGGTCCGCAGGGAGGGAATACTTCAGCTTAGTGCATACCTTTTCCAGCTTGAAGTGACTGGATGTATTGCTCGGATTCTCTTTTCTTGGGCTATGGCTGTGGTTACACTTTTATTGGGGATTTATGCTTCTTTACTACTATTTTATGCTTCTTTATGTACTTGGAGTTTTAAATCAAGGCAGATGTTTTATTGTAATAATTTAGAAGTTGGGTTTTGAGACAATGCTTATAATGTTTTGACTGAACCACGCTATTTATGAAATGATTTCAGTTTTCCGCTGTTTATATGTCTGTCTTGTAAATTATTTGTGCCTTTTACGTAAAATGCTTCACTAGACTTAATGCATTCCCTTCGTGAGTGACCTTAACGGAGGTGGGGTGTTTCAAGCTTAACAAAGACAATTAGATATAATAGTAGAAATAACAACAAGGAAGTAAATACGTTAAACAAACAGAATTTACACTACTAGAATACAGAGCTATTCCAGCGGCTCCTAGCCGTTGGCGGCCGTTGAATGCCGTTGTAATAGCATTCACGACTTCCAACTTAGCTGCTGGAAAATTTCCAATGGCTATACCAGCGGCTTCAAATGATTTAGACCATTAGTAACCATTACAAAACAAGGACCAGAAAGCCATTGGAAACCGTTGGAAAAACTGGGTTATTTTTTTATAACAGCAAGCATATAACCTTCCAGCCACCACATTTCAAATCCAATCCAATTCCAATCCATTTTCAATCTAGTTCTAATCAATTCCACATACATATATACCAATTACAATATAAACAACCAAAATATATCAAAGAAACATCAATATAAACAAAACAAAACATCCAAAAACCAACATATACATGTTCATAAACCAAACACATCAAAGTTACATGTCGACAAACCATCTAAACATATCAAAAGTATCATTCTCACCCACTCCATGCTAAAATATAAAACATTCAAACAAAATGTCATCATCTTCAAGTCATAAAAAAACATATACCTGAAGCATCGCTTTTGCAATCAGCAGACGACAAAGGACAATTATCATGGATGTGAGTTGTTCCAACTGCAAAGTCTGAAGACGACTCTGGTCACGTAGCTGCTCAATCATGATTCTAAGCTCTTTAATTTCTTCTTTGTATTGGGCCTTCTTAGGTTGTCGAGTCTGCAAATGGAATGAATAGTAAAAATGTTATTTTAGCATATAAAATAGTATAACACTGTATATTCAAATGTTAATTTATTGTATGTATACAAAAGGATTCATTACCGTCAGATTCCCGAAGCCACTATTCTCACCGCCACGTCGTTGAGAACCAGACATAATATATTTGCCACATTCATACATATGCAAATCATAGGTAAATGTAATGTGAATAGTTGTGAAAATGCAATATTAAACATAGGTAAATGTAATGTGAATAGTTGTGAAATTTACCAAATTTTACTTAGTCTTCGTCATTTTCTTCATCGTTTTCTGATTTAGACTCAGTTTCAAATTCTATGTTGTTTTCCTCTACACTCTCAAATGCATCAACTAATACATTTTCTTCATCATTTAAAGGTCCAAAATCAGTTTGATCATCTGCAATTGTTATTTCAACATTTTCCTGTATATCTGTTTGATAGGCTTATTCATCAGGAATATTCTGTCCAACGAACGTAAATCTTGTCTTAGTTTTAAAAACCGTAGACCAATCTCCTTTATCCCATTTTAGAGACGGCTAATGGGCATAATAAGCTTGTAGGGCTTGTTTGGCTAGTACAAAAGGGTTGTATTTTTGATAAGGTGAGGTATGTTTAATTTCCACAAGATTGTACTTTAGATGCACGTTAATACCAGAACCTGGAACATTGCCGAACCAGTTGCATCGAAACAAATAAACATCCTCTACTGACCTTGTGAAATATATCAATTGCAAAATCCGAGTTTACTCGCCATAAAAACCATTTATATGATTATTAGGATCTTCACTGCCTTTAACAAACACAGCAGTATTGTTTGTTAATTTTTCGGCACCGTATTTTTTGGTGTTGAATTTATACCCATTAACAAAAAATATTGGAGACGTTTTGACTTTTCTTTTCGGTCCAAAGGCTAAATGTTTTAGTCCTTCGTCGAGCTCATTATTTGTGGGTTCAAAAACGTAGCTCCTAAACCAACTACTGAAAACTTTGCTTAAATCGCCGCTTGGATTTTGTGATTCATAAATACTGCAAACACAAACATTATATGTTACATTATTATTAATACGTTTAACTTAAATTTAGTAAAACCTGAAATAAATGATTACCTGACAAAAGGAACAACTTCAAGACAATTAAGAAGAATATATGTGTGTGTTACATGACAATCTACATCATTTAGCCATATTTCCACACATTTTTCAACATGTCGGCCATGTTGTTTAAAAATAGATAATGTCGATTCAGAAGAAGAATCTTTTTCATCCCTTTCATCATTATGAGGAACGCTTCCAAATGATAAGTTCATATGATCATTAAAATAATGATAGAAAAAAGAAGCTTCTTCTTCGATACATGATTTGCAAATAGAACCTTCAATTCGATCTTTTTGTCTCACTTTTTTCTTTAAATGATTTGAGTACTTAATAAAAAATAGTCCAGTTTAGTATTAAGTTCTATTTATAATCAAATTAACATTTGAATACTTGGTATAATAACATACCTTTCGAATGGATACAACCATCCATATTGCACAGGACCTCGAAGACGTGCTTCCTTCGGAAGATTAACAGCTAAATGCTCCATTACATTAAAGAAACCCGGAGGAAATATTTTCTCCAGTTTGCGGAGCTGTATAGGGATTTCTTCTTCAAGTTTAAGTAGATGGTCAACTTCTAACGTAGTTGAACAAAGCTCCTTGTAAAATAAGCTAAGTTCTATCATTACATTCCATACTTTTCCAGGTAACCATTCTTTGAATGCGATGGGTAACAAATTTTCCATCATTACATGACAATCATGGCTTTTCATTCCACTCAGCCTTCGGTTTTTATAGTCGACACATCTACAAAGATTAGAGGAAATTCTATCAGGAAAACATAATTATTCCACCCATTTTAACAGTACTTTAACTTGGTTGTTGGCTAATTCATAACATGCTTTGGGTTTTTACTATCATTAGGCTTCATATGAAGCTCAGGACGATTACATATTTCCTCTATATAACGCTTGGATTTCAAATCGTCCTTGATATTAAACACATTATCAAATACGTTTTTCTCGTTATGCATTACGTCAATGTTATGACGGATTAAGAGATGTCTCTAATAAGGCAATTCACAGAATATACTCTATTTGCACCAATTATGAATCGTAGATTTACCTTGAATATCAATTTGTTTTCCGGTTTCATGTATCTTTGGATAATATTTTACAAGTCCATATATTTCCTTGCTTGACCAAACCGTCGGTGGCCGTAGATCCTCATGTCTATGAGACGTAAAGTTTTTTTGTCTCTTCTAAAAGTATGATTTATATGAAGAAAGCATCAATGACATTCAAACCATGAAATTTTCTTTTCATACGGTAACGAAAATGCTCGTGTTTCTTCCATGCAACAAGGAAAAGCAAGACGACTGGTCGTACTCCGACCCGAAAGCATTGCATATGCAGGAAAATCACAATAGTCCATAACAAAGAAGCGAACATCCAAAAAAATTTCTTTTTTTATACGTCGTATGTTTCAACTCCTTCATTCCACAATTTTTTCAATTCTTCGATTAGCGGTTGTAAGTAAACATCAATATCCTTTGTCGGATCACCAGGGCCAGGGACGACAACTGTGAGAAACTTGTATGAAGCTTTCATACACATCCATGGAGGTAGATTGTAGGGTGTGATTATTATAGGCCAAGATGAATATTTAGAACCAAACTGAGAAAACGGTGCGAAGCCATCTGTACATTAACCTTGTCTAACATTGCGGTTCTCCGCTGCGAAATCGGGATATTTCTTATCAAAATGTTTCCATGCATCTCCATCCGATGGGTGTGTCAACGTAACTTCTTGAGGTGTTCTCGCACTGTGCCATTTCATATGCTGCGCTGTTACAGATGATGCATATAATCTTTGAAGTCTAGGGGTGATGGGTAAATAATGCATACGCTTGTACAAAACTTCTTTTCCCTTCTTTTTTCTTGGTTTGTATCTTTCTTGATTGCAAAACTAATGTTTTCTAAGATTGGTGTCTTCTTTCCAATGACGCCTAAGGACTTTCGACCCTGAAATTCGACACAAAAACACCATGTCGAACATTCAAGCATCGAAAACACAAGAACGTTATTAGAAAGAGTATTAGAAGGTGAGGTAAGAACGAAAGAATTTTTAGAATAGAAGAAGAAGGAACACATCAGAAACAGAGTCTCACATCGCAGTGGAAAAAAATATAATATAGAAATAAATCTTTACTGAGAGCTTAAAATTAAAAAAACTTACAATCATCAGAGTACCTCACATATCTGGACAGTTATAATAATATGTCCTCACATACAAACACACAGCGGAATATATAATATCATATGTCTGAACTCTTCCAGCTCGTCTCTTCATAGCACCTGATAACCTAAATCTATACAACTCGGCCTAACCTAAGCATTTTACAAATACCGGATCAGTCTGGTGAACCAGAGTGAGAAAAACACACTAAATTGCATCACACAACTTGATTTTAACATCAAAATCTTTTCGAAAGAAAAGGATAATCGTAAGCCCAAATCAATATATAAATACGGACGGGTTTAACCTTACGATAAACCCAAAACATTTTTAAAAACAATATTATTTCTGATATTATGGTAGTGTCTAAATACAAATAAATATCAATCTAGGGGAACGCTTGCATCTCAAGTCCACATATATAGTATACAGTCAAAATTGCGGGCACTTATTGGAGAATGGATTTCCTGGCAAGGTATGGGACCACCTTTCCGACAATGTACCTCTGGAGATGAATACATTGGGGTTCAACAAGAACATCTTGCAACCCAGGCTAAACATGGTCGGCCCCTTACTATACTTTGAGAGTACCGAATATATCATTACCACAGTTGGGGGCCAGCCAACCGAACCGATAGCATACATACAAAAATAAAAAGGGACAACCGAAGGCATTTAATTTCACCAGATCAGGTAGTGAATACCCTTTTGATGGGTGCGACCCATATAGCCATGCGACCTACCCGATTTTATGCCATTTCCCGATTGATGAGGCTAGAGGTTAAGATTATTCTTCTGCACAGCGCATCTCCATTCACTTTGAATGCCACATTGTCAGATCTGCCAGATATCACTAAATGTTGATTTCCACAAAAATACTCTGAGATTTAAGCTAAAAGAAGGTGTCCAGTCTTCTCCGCCACCAACAGAAATATGTTTGTAGAAAGTCAATATACGTGATCCCTTTGGAAATACTTTGTCAGACACTCATCCATACAAGTCATCCAGGAACATGATGAACCCAAGGCACCCTCCTACTACATCCAATGTAGGAATCACCCCATGATCAGTAGCGAGTAGTCCTCGCAATCCATTAGTTTCCGATCACGACAGAATCACAAGCCGTTATAACTCTGGTGGACCAGACCAGAGAAATTCAACAGGTAACTCTTTCGCTCATGAAGATCAACGGTCATCAATGCTCCATCTCCAACCAACATCTTCCACGTATTTGCTGGTCAGAATGGTTTTCGAATATAAATTCAATCCCGGTCTTTCCATATAATCAAGCCTACAGGCCAGATTTGATAGTCGGTTATTTAACTATCAAATAAACTTAAATAAAAAACCATTCATCCACAAAAATAAAAATGAATTCACTGATTCAATATCCAGCATCATTTATCCTCTTTAATTAACCATCTGTTAATTAATTTCTTAATAAATATTCCAATATTTGGAATATCGCATTTACTTCCTATAATCGAATAAGAATATTCTTAAACCCATTTATTCAACTTATAAACTTTTCTAATCTAGTTTATAAAATCATTCCCAAAAATCATAACTTATATTTCCCTCAACTCCTTTCGTTTATAAACTAATACCTTTCTTGGATAATCATGAAGCCGTTCAAGTTGGGGTATTTTATTTACCTTTAAGACTTTGATCAACAATATTCATATCTTCAGAATAGATATAAGTTTATTAACACATTTGTTTTCCTTTTTAAACTCTATTTAAAATCTCAACACGTTTACTTAATTGATTAAGTACACACTTATTTATAATTTTCTTTATTACTATAGAAATTCTTTAAAATAATATACACGAGTTTTGATTCAATTATAGTTCGGGTCCTTTATAAATTCCTTCAATATCTCTTTATGGTTATATTTTCAAACATTGCAATAATCATTATTTATCGATTAAAAGTGTATATAAACATTCTTTACAAACCTTATATAACTATCTTCACAATCTTTTATGAACGTCTTTCAAATCTAAATTTGCGATCTTTTACGGATCTCTATTTTAATAATCAAAATGAGTTAACTTAACTTCTGTATCAAACATTATATATTATATTTTCAAATTCCTTTTTCGTCAATTTACCAAACGTTGTCACTTTATTCCCAACACTTGTTTGTTGTCTAGAATCATCTAACGATCCTTTATAAAGATCTTCAGTTTATTAAACAAATAGTTCAATTTATCGTTGGTAAGAAATGTTGTAAATCCCATTTCCAAAACTTAACTTCATATACAAATTCCATTTGCAGTTTATTAGCGACAACTCATAATTCAATTCATTTCCAGATCCTTAATTTACACTTATCTGATTCTGTTATACTTGGAATTCATTTAACCACTCTCTTACGTATAGATAAACTCTTATTCATATATTCAGGTATAGTATATTTGGAAATCTTGATTATGCAATCTATTCCAGTTATCAGGTTTAATTCCAATTATAAATCCCTATTAGTCATTTCAACGCAAATCCTATTTATAAATCTCAATCCCATTTATAAATACCTATTCATATTTTCAACTCCGGTTTCATTTTAAAACCCAAAATCCCATTTCCTAAATAAATACTCACCCATTTCGGTGATTTGTTAATCTTGTTTACGAAATGTTAGATAACAATATTTCATATATTTTAAACAACGTTTGTTTAAAATGATCATTTATTACAATAATATCGCTCCTTAATCTCTTTTATATGTCCTCGTAAATCCACGATACAATTATTCCATTTCAATATTTTGAAATTAATTTTAAACTTTCTTTACGACTGTTAAGGTTACATAACACTTTACAGATTTCAAAAACAATTACGACAGGTTTATATCGTTTAACTATTCATTTAATAATATCTTATATCTCTTTTAACTATAAATTTAAATAATTATAAAACCAGTAAATCAAACCTTGATATTTATATATATGATCAAAACCGTATTTCAAATATATAAATATAACTTTGAAAATGTTTCACAATTGATTTAATATTGATTTAAAAATCTTTCCTTTTATCGACGGTACTGAAGAGGCCAATATCCACTGAAGTACCAAACTGTGAAATATAATCAATTTCACATCAAATGAACACAACAAATCATATTAATAAATATTATCAGTATCATTGAGAAATCCTGTTGGATTCCTCCAACCTGTCAATTCGCTACAAAACAATGGGTTACTTCAATCTGAATCATTCAATTCAATATGGCCAATCAATATTAATTTTCCATCCAAACAGATGAAATAAACGGTTTAATAATAACAGTCAATAATGAATGGTAAAAATCAATAATAGGTTAATAACAGCAATTCAAACATCCAATTATTAATTGATAACGTTTATATTATTATAAATGTAACCACTGAGGTAAATTACCTCAATTGGATTCAATCGTTATAAATAACTATTTTATTAAGTTAAACGAGAGTTTAACTTGACAGTTTAGTCAATATATGAATATATAATTCAACAATCATCTAATAAAAATCATCCATAACACACAAACAAATAGAATCCAACTTATATGAAATATAAGTGGGAAGAACTGAGTGAGTTTAGCTCACCTTAATTAATTTCGTTGTCTACACAGCTCGTTTCAGCTAAATTAAACAAGTGTTTAATTTAGCTGATAAATCCAGTTGATTCCCATTTCCTGTCCATTCTTATTCCATAGTGTCGACCGAGTCAAGACGATTCCAACGGTATATGGTTTTTCTGATTCTGTTGAGAAATGCAAAATTTATAACTATTATATGCATTCGATTTAATTTAAATAAATTACTAATTATTTTAATTATAATCTAATTTCCTATTTCCTTAATTAAAAAATTAATTATGAAATTAATCCCTAATTAATTATCATAAAACTAAATTATGTTTTAAGATTACATAACTAAATATGTTAGTTAACTATTACCTTACTAAAATTTAAATTAACTAATACATTTTCAAACAAAATGGCCAACTCATTATATATCCTCATCACTTTGGTTTTGCAGAAATTCCAGGTCGACAATGTTTACATTTCGTTCCGGTTTCCATTTATTCCAGTGACCTAACACAATTTTAGTTAAATAAATAAACTTACTTTACCATGTTTTAAATAGTAATTACGTTTTTGCTAAAGCAAAGAATCGGTCGATTATCTGCTTTCTTTTTCACGTTGTCCTTCATGCTACCCGTTTGCTTTTCTTCGTTGTTCAGAACCATTCTATTCCCTATTCAAAACGTTAGGCAAAACGCATACAGGTTTCGAGCTTCGCTACGCATCATTCTGTAACAACCCGCATTCTACGCATCGGAGGATCGTAGAATATTTATTTCTTTCTTATATGAAGTCGTATGGTCATATGGCTTTGGGAAACGACCATTGAGGTCATTTCCCATGTTCATGATTTTTGCCGATTTTTAAATGACCATTTTACCCCTAGCTGATCTTGTTTCGGCCATAACTTTTGATTGGAAAGGAGTTTTGACCTAAAACCACTTTCATTGGCTTTGGATGATGGTTTATCTTTCCGTAGAGTGGTCACATGTGGAAAACGGACTTACCGTTTAGGAGAAATGGCTGAAATAAGGTTTAGAAGGTGAAAAACTGCTTAACCGGGCCAAATAGGGAGATTAGTGAATGGGCCCATAACCCATTTCGGGATTAGGGTTATGGGGAGGCTGAAAAGAGTTAGGATTTCATTCCATTTCAGTTTTCTAGCCTCCACTTACCTCTTAGAAACCCTAAAAATGGTCTCCAACCTCTAAATCACCTCCAAATCACTTTCTAATCAAGGATTAAGCTTAGCAACATCAAATTAAGGGAGATCTTCACCAAATCAGGATTAGAGTTGTTGTTTAACATTGGTATTCGCGCCATACCAGAGATTTATTTCAGATTTAATGTTTATTTGTGGCTAAGGTGAGTGATTTGCATAGTTCCTCACTAATTATGGTTAATTAAGGGTAATTAGTGTTGATTAGCGATTTATACACTAATAAATTATGGAATTTTTTTTTATAAATTCCTAAATAATGTTTTAGACCTCTGTTAGAAATTGGGTTTGATTTGGTTAAGTTTTACTAATCATATCACTAGTTTTGCTTAAACATGCTTAAGGGAAAATATGGGGTTTTGGCTATGTTTGATCCATTTTAACATATCATATTGATGTTTTGGTGTTTGAGGTCACTTCTACTTGTTGCTATGATGTATGGTATGCTTTGTGATTGATTAGAATAGTTAGAATGATCGAAAACGCCGTCGAATGGCGTAAAACACTCACTGGAAAAGTTGCAGGAAGACGGTGTAGGTTTTCAGATCGGATGGATGTGCTCGGACCAGATAATGGGCTGGGCAAGGGATCACCGAACCGAACCGAACCGAGGCTTGGCATAAGAGAAAGTTTGGCAAAAAGGAAGGCCATAAACTGGGATCAGATCGGAGCATCACTATCGAAGGGGCCAACATCTAAAGGAGGAGAGCTACCGAGCCGAACCAAATCAGGGCATGGGTCCGAACCGAACCAAGATGCATCTACCCGACCCGCCAGAGGGCACCCGAACTGAACCGATGTACTACGAAGGGACTTGGAGGCCACGACCCGACCCGGAGCACTTGGAAGGAAGCCGATCCGAACCGACAGAGAAGAAGGACTGAGGATCCGAACCGATCCAGTGATCACCAATATACCAAGATGCAAAGGTAGTCCAAATGGAAGTTAGAGCTCAGGATCCAGTTGGGAACCAATGAGTTCACTTCATGATTGGGCTTTGCTGCGGAACGTGTGCTAAGGAGTTGTCGACATTCATAACTTCGATTCACCACTGAAAAGGAATGAAGGACTACGTATCAGTGCAGTAGAGTCATCATGACTCGAGGGGCAAAGTGATCGTAGTAAGACTATGAGCCAGTGCAGTGGAGCCATTGTGACTCTATGGGGCAGAGTGGACATAGTAAAGGATTAGTAAAGCTATGAGCCAGTGCAGTGGGGTGTGTACGACTCCATGGGGCAAAGTGGACAAAGCGAAGAATTAGTGGCTATGGATCAGTGCAATGAAGTCGTTGTGACTTCATGGGACAGAGTGATCATGGCAAAGTATTGGGTGATCGAAGTGGTGGATATTGTATGCTTTACGCACTAAGTGAGAGATGTGAGGATGGTTGCTATGCTTGATTGTTTGCCGTCACTATGAGATTCACAGCCCCACCCCCGTTATCTTTACACCATTTATTCAGTGGCACCTTAGAGTGTTGTACAGTATGTAGTGCTAACTCTTTGGTTGCAGGTCCAGGTTCAGGTATGGTTTAGTATACCTGTTATTGTTCTGTTTAGTTGCTTATCTCTCACGCCAAACTTTTGTCTGACCCAGAGTTTTATGTCTCTTCTTATTACTCTGGGTGCTCCTAAACGAGCAGACTAGAGACAGTTTAGCTGGTGATGCACGAGTAGCTGATCCGTAGGCGAGCAGGAGGCTTCCACGTATGATATATATAAGATATTCTCCCTGTGTCGTTGGTGGTCACTATTTGGGCATTAGTAATGTACCTCCCTTATCTTGCTTTTACCTTTAGAGACAGTTTGAAAAGTTGTAATAATGATGATGTGGAACATAAGCTGTATTTGGATTTTCCGCTGCTATGATAGTTTGTTTCCAGCTTATGCATTGTCTCACATGTTTTATGTCAAGTATGTTATTATTATATTTTGTTCTATGCGCTGTGAGACATTCTACAGGTTCCTTGTTGATTCTTTGTCTTCTTCCTTTCCTTATGACGACCGTCCCATGCTAACTGAACATGTGTACAACACACTTTTGGAGTAATTGTCGGTTGGTGCGGGGCGGGCCGTCACATTTGATATCAAAGCTCTAGGTTGCGTAGTTAACCTAGGAAAAGACACTAGGGAGAGATAGTACGTATATGAGAGTGTGTATTTGTGATTACTCTAGTTTTCAAAAGCTATATATATATACTATCAGTATAGCTAAGGATGAAGTCGCACTGCACTAGCACTGCTATGGAGATGGTTAATTGTAATGACCCGCATTTTTAGAGATATATAATTAATTTATTTAATTATATAATTGGTGATTTAGAGAAGTTAATGATCGTTTAATTAAATAATATTGAATATTTAATAAATAATTATAATATAACAATATATTATAATGTCGAAATAGTCGGAAATAGTGAAATTCACAATATCGTGTGAATTGAATAGCATAGGAGATTTGGTGGAGTTTCGATTCGAAATATAATAACGAATATATTCAATCGACGACAGTTTGAACGTATAATTATAATATAATTAAAATAGAGCTTGAAACGACGCGGCAGTTCGCTATTTGGCGATTCAGACTTCAATTGAATGTACAGGATTCATTTTAAGCCGGATTTCTGTGAAACAAGAAACGTGTGGAGCTGGTGGAGTATATCTTTCTAGTGGAAGAGAAAAATCGGGATTTCGTCGTGTAGATTTTGAGCTACGTCCAAATCAAATTCTGGAAAAGTCGCTGTGGAAATTCCTTTATAATTCGTAACGCTTTATATACGTTATAAAAGGATTTTCAATATAAATCGAATATCGGGTTGACCCAGATCGAAATATCAAGTTAGAAATTCATAGAGGAACATTCTAGAGCTGTATGGTATTCCACTGTGAATATATATACGATAATATAAATTTATTTATATTTAATTTAATTTATTTAAATATATTTATATATTTAAATAGATTATTCAGAGCGTTAAAAATAGCCAGCTTTGCAAACGAAGTCAGAATTCGACGAAACTAATTTTGTTGGATCCGCAATGTCAAATAGTTGTTAGATTTCCAGTTTGGTGATTTTTAGAGTCACTGTGTGGCCGTACGGATTTTTAGAGTGAAAAACAGTCAGTATTTCGACAGTTAAAAATACGCTGTGTGAGCATACGGAGTCGGAATTCGACGAAACCAGTTTCGTTGGGACCGTAATGACGAGCTGTAGCTGCTTGTCCAGTTTCGTGATTTTTAGGTATTGTATGTGACCGTAGGAATTTTTAGAAGTCGGAAAAAATGAGAGTTTGACTAAAAAGAAAATATCTAAAATATCTCCTCAAAATATCTAGATATTTATCCTACCTATAAATACACTACCTAACCCTTAAACCTAATTGTAAGCCCAGTTTTTGCGCCGTCGGGTTTTAGCCTCAAAACGCAAGAAGAATCAAAAAGAAAATTCAAAATCAAATCATGGTAAACCTCTATAAATCTTGTGATTTATATATTTGCAATCCTCTTGTTTTTCTCTTCAATTTGGTACCCATTCTGGGGTATTCGATCATGAATTTGTCGACGCTGGTTTGGGTACAGCGAACTAGGGTTGGACATTCCGGAAGATGTAAGTAGTTTTGGATCCTTTCGAGTTCGGATTCGAGATGTAGAAGAGGATAGCTTCGATTGGGATTAATTTGGGGAAGTTCGAATGAAATATGGTTCGCACCGTTTCCTGTGCTTGCGGAAGAACTGGAAATGACGGGGTTCCTAAGGGCGTGCGAGTTGTGATTGTGGGATGTAGGGAGAAGGAGAAATCGGAGAGGAGTTCAAAGGTGTTTGCGGTTTTGATTTTCATGTATGGTTGATGGAGCGACGAGGAGATGAAAAAGGGGTAAGGGCCATAACAGGGCACGGCCGTTTCATTAGGAAGGAGGAGAGAAAGGAAGGTCAGCGAGTTGGGTTTTTGAAGGGGGTATTGGGCCTATACGATGGTAAAGCCCAAACGAGTATTTATATTTTTAAGTTTAATTCAATTAAATATATACATAACTTGTGAATGTTATATCTCGACCATACGTTATCAGTTTGACGAACCGTAAGTTGCATTGGGATCGTATGGACGAGCACTACGCAATGGAACTGCCCGCGAGTCAATTGGAGTCCGTTACAATTTATGGCGAAATGAATTGTCTGTCACAGTCAAATAAACGCAAACCGTTATTTAACGGCTAACGCGCAAATGTGAGTAAATCTCACTAACTCTGAACAGTTTATAATTTCATGTTGTATTGTTAGAACTGTTAAAATTGTCTGATTGACTGTGTATTGATTGTTTGATTGAACTGCTAGTCAGTTAGTTAAAATTTCTATATTGATTCTGTTTAACAGAATATATCATATGGAACTGAAAGTGATGTTATCTATATTGTCTAACATCTGTGATGCAGGGAAACAGGTTGGAGGAATCCGACTGGATTCCTCAACAGTTATTTTATTGTTTTTCATATATTTTGATATATGATGTGAATTATAACCTGTTGTTGATTTTGTGTGTATGGACGATATTGAACATCGTGATTTGATATGATTGAATACCATAACATGCCGGAATGTTGATAAAGGGAATATTTTCAAAGTGATATTGAAAGTAGAATATTTAGGAAATGGGATATTTATAAATAAGAGATATTTATAAAGTGGAATATTTATAAATAAGGAATATTTATAAATTGGGATGTTTATAAATAGGAGTAAAAAGGAAATAAATTCAAAACATTTCTTTTTGAATGGAAAGGCCTGTGTGGCGGGTTTGGGGATTTTCCCGATGCTCCCGATACAAAGGAGGTTATGGCGAATTTTCCCAGGAATTTAAGGAGTTAGAATATTTTTAAGAATAAATTTGGAAAGGAAATATTTGTAAACCATTTACAAATAGAATTGAAAAGGGAACGTTATAAAAAGGAAATCATTTTTAAAGTGTAGAACCGTTATTTAAAAGTAAATCTTTTCAAATGAATAAAACGTTGTTAAAAAGGAAATCTTTATAAAGTGAATAAAGTAAATCGAATAGGGTAATCGAAAGGAGTTAATCGATGTTAGTTTCATCGAAAGGAGTATCGATGTTAGTTCATCGAAGGGAGTTAATCGATTAGAGTTAAATCAAAGGAGTTAATCGAATATAGTTTATTCAAATAGAATTAGAGGAGTTATCGAATATAGTTTATTCGACAGGAGTTAAATGAATAGTTAGGTTAAACTAAGTGAATTAGTTAAGTGAATTGGTTAAGTTAACCAAAGTGAATTAGTCGAGTTAATCAAAGTGATTAGTTCAGTTAATAGAGATAAGTAAATCAAGTTAGGGTAATCGAGTTGAATTAGTCAGTCGAGTAAATAAATTGAGTTAGTCAAACCAAGTAAAACCAGTTAGAGTTAACCAGTTAGAGTTAACCAGTTAGAGTTAAACAGTTAGAGTTAAAACAAACATAGTTATTCAGGATGAGTTGCCATTTAGCACGACTGCTAGCGTAATTCGCAGGGCTGTAAATAGCCTACGGCGGTCGGATGTTTCCTGAGGGAATCAGGCGTAACCATTGTGATCGCTGCGATCTAGAGTTGAGCGAATGGAGTTAAAGAATATAGAGTTAAGCAAAATTAGAATCTGACTAGAGATTTATAAGTTGAATGGTTTCCTGAGTATCGATCTGATGTTGGTTTCGGCCTTCGGGGTTTATACTTAGGAAGTTGTTCTCTTGTTAGTTTATAGTTAGAGTCTGATAGTGGTGGAAGGATAGTGATACGTAAATAAACAATGGAAATGTTTTCCAACGTTGATAACAAATATTTTCTAAATATAGAAAATAAGGAAATATGTATAGATATACATGATGATTGATCGATTGACATTCCATTTGGAATTTAGATCGTTGTTTGTACACGGACATGTTTTCATTTGATAGTTAAATCACAGACTATCGAAGTTTTGACCATTTTAACGTTGTTAATATGGAGAGACCGGTTGGATTATTATCCATAGAACCACTCTGTATTGGCATAAGCGTCGCGAATCATATATGCCAAAGATAATTGAAGACGGAGTAAAATGCAAGGGCTATCCTGTTTACAGAATAGTGCCTTCGGTTTGTCCAGTCCCAGGACAACTTGTATGGACGAAGGTCTGACAGAGTATATCCAATGGATCGCGTAAGTTGATATGTTCAAACGTATTCACGTTTGGTGGCGGAGGAATTCATTTCTCTTAGCTGTATACCCGTGTTATTTTTGGACAAGTAAATTTGTGATTTGGCGGGTATGACGATGTGACATTTCTAAGTGAACGAAGATGGATGTCTGACATAGTATTTCCAGACGGTCACGTACATTGATTTCTTCAACTATACCAAGAGTGGAAGCGGAGAAGGAAACTTCTTTTAGCTGACACGTAATGTATGGTTGTAGACGTCAAATTAGTGATTTCGATGGATTTGACAATGTGGCATTCGAAGTGAATCTGATGTGATGATAAAGCATAGCTTCTAGCCTCATCAACCGGTAGATGACAGAAATCGGGCAGGTAGCATGGCTAAGTCGGTCGCACCGAAGTAGGGTGTATAATCACCTATCTAGTGAATATTCATTTGTTTCTTAAATCTATCAATGCTGTCCCATATATATATACGGGAACGGTTGCTGATCCCAACCGTTGGTGATGTACATTCGATACACTCAAGCGAAATGAGTGGTCGGTCATGTGTGGCTGAGTTGCAAGATGTTCTTGTTGAACTCCAGTGTATCGTTCCTAGAGTACACTGATCGGAAGGTGATTCCATACCTTGTCATAGTTGGAATCCATTACCCAATACGTGCTTGCGGTTTTGATTGTATACTATATATGTAGAACGTGAGATGCAAGCGTTCTACTAGACTGATATTTATTTGTACTTAGACATTATTATAATATCAGAATCATATTGCTTTGCAAAGTTATTTGGATTCTCATAAGGTAAAAACCCGTTCCGTATTCACGGCGTGGTCTTATGAGATATCATATACCTGTTTAAATGATTTGAGTTTATTCACACCAGTCCCATGACTGACCCGGAGTTTTATTTTGTTTTCCCTAAACTCTTGGGTGCCTAAATTTGTACGGGCAGTCAAGTAGTCGGGATTTTACAGATACACTTGGAGAGCTTGGAGCAGGAGGCTTCAGGATCATATAGCTATAGTTATTTCCACTGTGTTGTAAGTGCTGTACTCTGATAAGTGCTATTGTATACATAACTGTTATATTTCAAAGTTATGTTATCTATTATATGTTATTCGTTCCGCTGTGAGGTTCGTGTTACTCTGATGTTGTGTTCTTCTTCTTCTTCTATTCTACGTTTCTATCTTATCTATTCTCACCTTCTAATTTCTTTCATTAATTACCAGGATTTTTCGATGGTTTGGTTATCGACGTCGAGCTTACGTCGATAACCAAAGCCGCTCAAAATCCGGGTCGCTACAGTTGGTATCAGAGCTTATGTTTTAGTGATCGGACATAACTCTGTGGCGTGACTCGGTAGAGATAGGGTTAGTAATACCCTAGATTGAGTTGAGTGTATATATACGAGTGCGTATTCGTATTTGATATAAAAATAGTTTTATATTGTGGAGATTCATTGGTTGAGTTGTTTATGAATTCTGGACGATCAGTCTGATCCACTATATCGGTAGGGGTTACTAAACACTCGAATACGATGAACCGACACGGTATGTTTTGAAAGAGGGTAAATGGAATAATTTTACCTGAATATATTTTGATATAGTATATTGGTTATGTTGGTTGATATTATAATCGAGTAAGATTATAAAAAGGTAAAATGATTATAAATGACTAATCAGAATTCATATAAGTAAAGTATATGAAATAAAATAAAGAAAAATCTGAATTTAAATCAGATTGGAATTAAAATAAGGAAATTTTAAGTTCCTGGGAGATTTTGAAAACGTTTTTCAAACTGAAGGTGATATAGTATTGAACTCACTTCGATAGCTGGAAAATAGATCCTGATGATGAATCGCGACATCATCAGTGTTCATTTTCGAGTTCTAAGTGACGGACTACTACCAAAGGTTTTGTTTTTGAATTGTTTTGAGAAAACAAGTTGTTTAGAAATTCAAAGGTTTTGAATTGGCATTGTAATTTCAAATTGATTTGAAATAGACCCAGGAAATTAAGTTTCGGAATTTAATTTTAACTTATGAAGTTAAATAGAATGAGATGGTAAAAATAAATTGAAATATTAACTTGAACTGAGTTAAATAGAATTGAATTGGATTAGAGAATAATCTGTTATGGAATTGGGTTGATGAGTTAAGGATTTGAAATTTGATATTCGGGTTCGAATGAAATTCGATTTGGTTTTGAGGATATGAACTGATTGGAATTTGATTGAGATAACACTGGTATATGCTGAGTTGATAGCATATGGAAGTGATAGAGTTGATATTCCCGACAAAAAGGTACCAGTTTATATTATATATGGATATGAGATTTATGAGCCGGATTGGCAAGCCGCTTGGCTGTTTGATTTTCTTTTGGGGTTAAAGAAGGCCCAGAGAGGCGAGTTGGAGTTTGAGATATTGACCAGTACAAAGGAGGTGCTGGCAAAATTTTTCGAAAAGTTAAGATGTTAGAAAATTTTCAGAATTTTTGAAAATTTTAGTTAGTTGGAATGAATAAATATTTTAATCAATATTAATTGGTTCAGTTGAAATCAGAATTAAGGGGTAAACAAATCTTAGGAATTCCAATAGATAGGGTCGTCCTCTAACTTAGCAATTTCGAGGACGAAATTATTTTAAGTGGGGAAGAATGTAATGACCCGCATTTTTAGAGATATATAATTAATTTATTTAATTATATAATTGGTGATTTAGAGAAGTTAATGATCGTTTAATTAAATAATATTGAATATTTAATAAATAATTATAATATAACAATATATTATAATGTCGAAATAGTCGGAAATAGTGAAATTCACAATATCGTGTGAATTGAATAGCATAGGAGATTTGGTGGAGTTTCGATTCGAAATATAATAACGAATATATTCAATCGACGACAGTTTGAACGTATAATTATAATATAATTAAAATAGAGCTTGAAACGACGCGGCAGTTCGCTATTTGGCGATTCAGACTTCAATTGAATGTACAGGATTCATTTTAAGCCGGATTTCTGTGAAACAAGAAACGTGTGGAGCTGGTGGAGTATATCTTTCTAGTGGAAGAGAAAAATCGGGATTTCGTCGTGTAGATTTTGAGCTACGTCCAAATCAAATTCTGGAAAAGTCGCTGTGGAAATTCCTTTATAATTCGTAACGCTTTATATACGTTATAAAAGGATTTTCAATATAAATCGAATATCGGGTTGACCCAGATCGAAATATCAAGTTAGAAATTCATAGAGGAACATTCTAGAGCTGTATGGTATTCCACTGTGAATATATATACGATAATATAAATTTATTTATATTTAATTTAATTTATTTAAATATATTTATATATTTAAATAGATTATTCAGAGCGTTAAAAATAGCCAGCTTTGCAAACGAAGTCAGAATTCGACGAAACTAATTTTGTTGGATCCGCAATGTCAAATAGTTGTTAGATTTCCAGTTTGGTGATTTTTAGAGTCACTGTGTGGCCGTACGGATTTTTAGAGTGAAAAACAGTCAGTATTTCGACAGTTAAAAATACGCTGTGTGAGCATACGGAGTCGGAATTCGACGAAACCAGTTTCGTTGGGACCGTAATGACGAGCTGTAGCTGCTTGTCCAGTTTCGTGATTTTTAGGTATTGTATGTGACCGTAGGAATTTTTAGAAGTCGGAAAAAATGAGAGTTTGACTAAAAAGAAAATATCTAAAATATCTCCTCAAAATATCTAGATATTTATCCTACCTATAAATACACTACCTAACCCTTAAACCTAATTGTAAGCCCAGTTTTTGCGCCGTCGGGTTTTAGCCTCAAAACGCAAGAAGAATCAAAAAGAAAATTCAAAATCAAATCATGGTAAACCTCTACAAATCTTGTGATTTATATATTTGCAATCCTCTTGTTTTTCTCTTCAATTTGGTACCCATTCTGGGGTATTCGATCATGAATTTGTCGACGCTGGTTTGGGTACAGCGAACTAGGGTTGGACATTCCGGAAGATGTAAGTAGTTTTGGATCCTTTCGAGTTCGGATTCGAGATGTAGAAGAGGATAGCTTCGATTGGGATTAATTTGGGGAAGTTCGAATGAAATATGGTTCGCACCGTTTCCTGTGCTTGCGGAAGAACTGGAAATGACGGGGTTCCTAAGGGCGTGCGAGTTGTGATTGTGGGATGTAGGGAGAAGGAGAAATCGGAGAGGAGTTCAAAGGTGTTTGCGGTTTTGATTTTCATGTATGGTTGATGGAGCGACGAGGAGATGAAAAAGGGGTAAGGGCCATAACAGGGCACGGCCGTTTCATTAGGAAGGAGGAGAGAAAGGAAGGTCAGCGAGTTGGGTTTTTGAAGGGGGTATTGGGCCTATACGATGGTAAAGCCCAAACGAGTATTTATATTTTTAAGTTTAATTCAATTAAATATATACATAACTTGTGAATGTTATATCTCGACCATACGTTATCAGTTTGACGAACCGTAAGTTGCATTGGGATCGTATGGACGAGCACTACGCAATGGAACTGCCCGCGAGTCAATTGGAGTCCGTTACAATTTATGGCGAAATGAATTGTCTGTCACAGTCAAATAAACGCAAACCGTTATTTAACGGCTAACGCGCAAATGTGAGTAAATCTCACTAACTCTGAACAGTTTATAATTTCATGTTGTATTGTTAGAACTGTTAAAATTGTCTGATTGACTGTGTATTGATTGTTTGATTGAACTGCTAGTCAGTTAGTTAAAATTTCTATATTGATTCTGTTTAACAGAATATATCATATGGAACTGAAAGTGATGTTATCTATATTGTCTAACATCTGTGATGCAGGGAAACAGGTTGGAGGAATCCGACTGGATTCCTCAACAGTTATATTATTGTTTTTCATATATTTTGATATATGATGTGAATTATAACCTGTTGTTGATTTTGTGTGTATGGACGATATTGAACATCGTGATTTGATATGATTGAATACCATAACATGCCGGAATGTTGATAAAGGGAATATTTTCAAAGTGATATTGAAAGTAGAATATTTAGGAAATGGGATATTTATAAATAAGAGATATTTATAAAGTGGAATATTTATAAATAAGGAATATTTATAAATTGGGATGTTTATAAATAGGAGTAAAAAGGAAATAAATTCAAAACATTTCTTTTTGAATGGAAAGGCCTGTGTGGCGGGTTTGGGGATTTTCCCGATGCTCCCGATACAAAGGAGGTTATGGCGAATTTTCCCGGGAATTTAAGGAGTTAGAATATTTTTAAGAATAAATTTGGAAAGGAAATATTTGTAAACCATTTACAAATAGAATTGAAAAGGGAACGTTATAAAAAGGAAATCATTTTTAAAGTGTAGAACCGTTATTTAAAAGTAAATCTTTTCAAATGAATAAAACGTTGTTAAAAAGGAAATCTTTATAAAGTGAATAAAGTAAATCGAATAGGGTAATCGAAAGGAGTTAATCGATGTTAGTTTCATCGAAAGGAGTATCGATGTTAGTTCATCGAAGGGAGTTAATCGATTAGAGTTAAATCAAAGGAGTTAATCGAATATAGTTTATTCAAATAGAATTAGAGGAGTTATCGAATATAGTTTATTCGACAGGAGTTAAATGAATAGTTAGGTTAAACTAAGTGAATTAGTTAAGTGAATTGGTTAAGTTAACCAAAGTGAATTAGTCGAGTTAATCAAAGTGATTAGTTCAGTTAATAGAGATAAGTAAATCAAGTTAGGGTAATCGAGTTGAATTAGTCAGTCGAGTAAATAAATTGAGTTAGTCAAACCAAGTAAAACCAGTTAGAGTTAACCAGTTAGAGTTAACCAGTTAGAGTTAAACAGTTAGAGTTAAAACAAACATAGTTATTCAGGATGAGTTGCCATTTAGCACGACTGCTAGCGTAATTCGCAGGGCTGTAAATAGCCTACGGCGGTCGGATGTTTCCTGAGGGAATCAGGCGTAACCATTGTGATCGCTGCGATCTAGAGTTGAGCGAATGGAGTTAAAGAATATAGAGTTAAGCAAAATTAGAATCTGACTAGAGATTTATAAGTTGAATGGTTTCCTGAGTATCGATCTGATGTTGGTTTCGGCCTTCGGGGTTTATACTTAGGAAGTTGTTCTCTTGTTAGTTTATAGTTAGAGTCTGATAGTGGTGGAAGGATAGTGATACGTAAATAAACAATGGAAATGTTTTCCAACGTTGATAACAAATATTTTCTAAATATAGAAAATAAGGAAATATGTATAGATATACATGATGATTGATCGATTGACATTCCATTTGGAATTTAGATCGTTGTTTGTACACGGACATGTTTTCATTTGATAGTTAAATCACAGACTATCGAAGTTTTGACCATTTTAACGTTGTTAATATGGAGAGACCGGTTGGATTATTATCCATAGAACCACTCTGTATTGGCATAAGCGTCGCGAATCATATATGCCAAAGATAATTGAAGACGGAGTAAAATGCAAGGGCTATCCTGTTTACAGAATAGTGCCTTCGGTTTGTCCAGTCCCAGGACAACTTGTATGGACGAAGGTCTGACAGAGTATATCCAATGGATCGCGTAAGTTGATATGTTCAAACGTATTCACGTTTGGTGGCGGAGGAATTCGTTTCTCTTAGCTGTATACCCGTGTTATTTTTGGACAAGTAAATTTGTGATTTGGCGGGTATGACGATGTGACATTTCTAAGTGAACGAAGATGGATGTCTGACATAGTATTTCCAGACGGTCACGTACATTGATTTCTTCAACTATACCAAGAGTGGAAGCGGAGAAGGAAACTTCTTTTAGCTGACACGTAATGTATGGTTGTAGACGTCAAATTAGTGATTTCGATGGATTTGACAATGTGGCATTCGAAGTGAATCTGATGTGATGATAAAGCATAGCTTCTAGCCTCATCAACCGGTAGATGACAGAAATCGGGCAGGTAGCATGGCTAAGTCGGTCGCACCGAAGTAGGGTGTATAATCACCTATCTAGTGAATATTCATTTGTTTCTTAAATCTATCAATGCTGTCCCATATATATATACGGGAACGGTTGCTGATCCCAACCGTTGGTGATGTACATTCGATACACTCAAGCGAAATGAGTGGTCGGTCATGTGTGGCTGAGTTGCAAGATGTTCTTGTTGAACTCCAGTGTATCGTTCCTAGAGTACACTGATCGGAAGGTGATTCCATACCTTGTCATAGTTGGAATCCATTACCCAATACGTGCTTGCGGTTTTGATTGTATACTATATATGTAGAACGTGAGATGCAAGCGTTCTACTAGACTGATATTTATTTGTACTTAGACATTATTATAATATCAGAATCATATTGCTTTGCAAAGTTATTTGGATTCTCATATGGTAAAAACCCATTCCTTATTCACGGCGTGGTCTTATGAGATATCATATACCTGTTTAAATGATTTGAGTTTATTCACACCAGTCCCATGACTGACCCGGAGTTTTATTTTGTTTTCCCTAAACTCTTGGGTGCCTAAATTTGTACGGGCAGTCAAGTAGTCGGGATTTTACAGATACACTTGGAGAGCTTGGAGCAGGAGGCTTCAGGATCATATAGCTATAGTTATTTCCACTGTGTTGTAAGTGCTGTACTCTGATAAGTGCTATTGTATACATAACTGTTATATTTCAAAGTTATGTTATCTATTATATGTTATTCGTTCCGCTGTGAGGTTCGTGTTACTCTGATGTTGTGTTCTTCTTCTTCTTCTATTCTACGTTTCTATCTTATCTATTCTCACCTTCTAATTTCTTTCATTAATTACCAGGATTTTTCGATGGTTTGGTTATCGACGTCGAGCTTACGTCGATAACCAAAGCCGCTCAAAATCCGGGTCGCTACAGTTGGTATCAGAGCTTATGTTTTAGTGATCGGACATAACTCTGTGGCGTGACTCGGTAGAGATAGGGTTAGTAATACCCTAGATTGAGTTGAGTGTATATATACGAGTGCGTATTCGTATTTGATATAAAAATAGTTTTATATTGTGGAGATTCATTGGTTGAGTTGTTTATGAATTCTGGACGATCAGTCTGATCCACTATATCGGTAGGGGTTACTAAACACTCGAATACGATGAACCGACACGGTATGTTTTGAAAGAGGGTAAATGGAATAATTTTACCTGAATATATTTTGATATAGTATATTGGTTATGTTGGTTGATATTATAATCGAGTAAGATTATAAAAAGGTAAAATGATTATAAATGACTAATCAGAATTCATATAAGTAAAGTATATGAAATAAAATAAAGAAAAATCTGAATTTAAATCAGATTGGAATTAAAATAAGGAAATTTTAAGTTCCTGGGAGATTTTGAAAACGTTTTTCAAACTGAAGGTGATATAGTATTGAACTCACTTCGATAGCTGGAAAATAGATCCTGATGATGAATCGCGACATCATCAGTGTTCATTTTCGAGTTCTAAGTGACGGACTACTACCAAAGGTTTTGTTTTTGAATTGTTTTGAGAAAACAAGTTGTTTAGAAATTCAAAGGTTTTGAATTGGCATTGTAATTTCAAATTGATTTGAAATAGACCCAGGAAATTAAGTTTCGGAATTTAATTTTAACTTATGAAGTTAAATAGAATGAGATGGTAAAAATAAATTGAAATATTAACTTGAACTGAGTTAAATAGAATTGAATTGGATTAGAGAATAATCTGTTATGGAATTGGGTTGATGAGTTAAGGATTTGAAATTTGATATTCGGGTTCGAATGAAATTCGATTTGGTTTTGAGGATATGAACTGATTGGAATTTGATTGAGATAACACTGGTATATGCTGAGTTGATAGCATATGGAAGTGATAGAGTTGATATTCCCGACAAAAAGGTACCAGTTTATATTATATATGGATATGAGATTTATGAGCCGGATTGGCAAGCCGCTTGGCTGTTTGATTTTCTTTTGGGGTTAAAGAAGGCCCAGAGAGGCGAGTTGGAGTTTGAGATATTGACCAGTACAAAGGAGGTGCTGGCAAAATTTTTCGAAAAGTTAAGATGTTAGAAAATTTTCAGAATTTTTGAAAATTTTAGTTAGTTGGAATGAATAAATATTTTAATCAATATTAATTGGTTCAGTTGAAATCAGAATTAAGGGGTAAACAAATCTTAGGAATTCCAATAGATAGGGTCGTCCTCTAACTTAGCAATTTCGAGGACGAAATTATTTTAAGTGGGGAAGAATGTAATGACCCGCATTTTTAGAGATATATAATTAATTTATTTAATTATATAATTGGTGATTTAGAGAAGTTAATGATCGTTTAATTAAATAATATTGAATATTTAATAAATAATTATAATATAACAATATATTATAATATCGAAATAGTCGGAAATAGTGAAATTCACAATATCGTGTGAATTGAATAGCATAGGAGATTTGGTGGAGTTTCGATTCGAAATATAATAACGAATATATTCAATCGACGACAGTTTGAACGTATAATTATAATATAATTAAAATAGAGCTTGAAACGACGCGGCAGTTCGCTATTTGGCGATTCAGACTTCAATTGAATGTACAGGATTCATTTTAAGCCGGATTTCTGTGAAACAAGAAACGTGTGGAGCTGGTGGAGTATATCTTTCTAGTGGAAGAGAAAAATCGGGATTTCGTCGTGTAGATTTTGAGCTACGTCCAAATCAAATTCTGGAAAAGTCGCTGTGGAAATTCCTTTATAATTCGTAACGCTTTATATACGTTATAAAAGGATTTTCAATATAAATCGAATATCGGGTTGACCCAGATCGAAATATCAAGTTAGAAATTCATAGAGGAACATTCTAGAGCTGTATGGTATTCCACTGTGAATATATATACGATAATATAAATTTATTTATATTTAATTTAATTTATTTAAATATATTTATATATTTAAATAGATTATTCAGAGCGTTAAAAATAGCCAGCTTTGCAAACGAAGTCAGAATTCGACGAAACTAATTTTGTTGGATCCGCAATGTCAAATAGTTGTTAGATTTCCAGTTTGGTGATTTTTAGAGTCACTGTGTGGCCGTACGGATTTTTAGAGTGAAAAACAGTCAGTATTTCGACAGTTAAAAATACGCTGTGTGAGCATACGGAGTCGGAATTCGACGAAACCAGTTTCGTTGGGACCGTAATGACGAGCTGTAGCTGCTTGTCCAGTTTCGTGATTTTTAGGTATTGTATGTGACCGTAGGAATTTTTAGAAGTCGGAAAAAATGAGAGTTTGACTAAAAAGAAAATATCTAAAATATCTCCTCAAAATATCTAGATATTTATCCTACCTATAAATACACTACCTAACCCTTAAACCTAATTGTAAGCCCAGTTTTTGCGCCGTCGGGTTTTAGCCTCAAAACGCAAGAAGAATCAAAAAGAAAATTCAAAATCAAATCATGGTAAACCTCTATAAATCTTGTGATTTATATATTTGCAATCCTCTTGTTTTTCTCTTCAATTTGGTACCCATTCTGGGGTATTCGATCATGAATTTGTCGACGCTGGTTTGGGTACAGCGAACTAGGGTTGGACATTCCGGAAGATGTAAGTAGTTTTGGATCCTTTCGAGTTCGGATTCGAGATGTAGAAAAGGATAGCTTCGATTGGGATTAATTTGGGGAAGTTCGAATGAAATATGGTTCGCACCGTTTCCTGTGCTTGCGGAAGAACTGGAAATGACGGGGTTCCTAAGGGCGTGCGAGTTGTGATTGTGGGATGTAGGGAGAAGGAGAAATCGGAGAGGAGTTCAAAGGTGTTTGCGGTTTTGATTTTCATGTATGGTTGATGGAGCGACGAGGAGATGAAAAAGGGGTAAGGGCCATAACAGGGCACGGCCGTTTCATTAGGAAGGAGGAGAGAAAGGAAGGTCAGCGAGTTGGGTTTTTGAAGGGGGTATTGGGCCTATACGATGGTAAAGCCCAAACGAGTATTTATATTTTTAAGTTTAATTCAATTAAATATATACATAACTTGTGAATGTTATATCTCGACCATACGTTATCAGTTTGACGAACCGTAAGTTGCATTGGGATCGTATGGACGAGCACTACGCAATGGAACTGCCCGCGAGTCAATTGGAGTCCGTTACAATTTATGGCGAAATGAATTGTCTGTCACAGTCAAATAAACGCAAACCGTTATTTAACGGCTAACGCGCAAATGTGAGTAAATCTCACTAACTCTGAACAGTTTATAATTTCATGTTGTATTGTTAGAACTGTTAAAATTGTCTAATTGACTGTGTATTGATTGTTTGATTGAACTGCTAGTCAGTTAGTTAAAATTTCTATATTGATTCTGTTTAACAGAATATATCATATGGAACTGAAAGTGATGTTATCTATATTGTCTAACATCTGTGATGCAGGGAAACAGGTTGGAGGAATCCGACTGGATTCCTCAACAGTTATTTTATTGTTTTTCATATATTTTGATATATGATGTGAATTATAACCTGTTGTTGATTTTGTGTGTATGGACGATATTGAACATCGTGATTTGATATGATTGAATACCATAACATGCCGGAATGTTGATAAAGGGAATATTTTCAAAGTGATATTGAAAGTAGAATATTTAGGAAATGGGATATTTATAAATAAGAGATATTTATAAAGTGGAATATTTATAAATAAGGAATATTTATAAATTGGGATGTTTATAAATAGGAGTAAAAAGGAAATAAATTCAAAACATTTCTTTTTGAATGGAAAGGCCTGTATGGCGGGTTTGGGGATTTTCCCGATGCTCCCGATACAAAGGAGGTTATGGCGAATTTTCCCGGGAATTTAAGGAGTTAGAATATTTTTAAGAATAAATTTGGAAAGGAAATATTTGTAAACCATTTACAAATAGAATTGAAAAGGGAACGTTATAAAAAGGAAATCATTTTTAAAGTGTAGAACCGTTATTTAAAAGTAAATCTTTTCAAATGAATAAAACGTTGTTAAAAAGGAAATCTTTATAAAGTGAATAAAGTAAATCGAATAGGGTAATCGAAAGGAGTTAATCGATGTTAGTTTCATCGAAAGGAGTATCGATGTTAGTTCATCGAAGGGAGTTAATCGATTAGAGTTAAATCAAAGGAGTTAATCGAATATAGTTTATTCAAATAGAATTAGAGGAGTTATCGAATATAGTTTATTCGACAGGAGTTAAATGAATAGTTAGGTTAAACTAAGTGAATTAGTTAAGTGAATTGGTTAAGTTAACCAAAGTGAATTAGTCGAGTTAATCAAAGTGATTAGTTCAGTTAATAGAGATAAGTAAATCAAGTTAGGGTAATCGAGTTGAATTAGTCAGTCGAGTAAATAAATTGAGTTAGTCAAACCAAGTAAAACCAGTTAGAGTTAACCAGTTAGAGTTAACCAGTTAGAGTTAAAACAAACATAGTTATTCAGGATGAGTTGCCATTTAGCACGACTGCTAGCGTAATTCGCAGGGCTGTAAATAGCCTACGGCGGTCGGATGTTTCCTGAGGGAATCAGGCGTAACCATTGTGATCGCTGCGATCTAGAGTTGAGCGAATGGAGTTAAAGAATATAGAGTTAAGCAAAATTAGAATCTGACTAGAGATTTATAAGTTGAATGGTTTCCTGAGTATCGATCTGATGTTGGTTTCGGCCTTCGGGGTTTATACTTAGGAAGTTGTTCTCTTGTTAGTTTATAGTTAGAGTCTGATAGTGGTGGAAGGATAGTGATACGTAAATAAACAATGGAAATGTTTTCCAACGTTGATAACAAATATTTTCTAAATATAGAAAATAAGGAAATATGTATAGATATACATGATGATTGATCGATTGACATTCCATTTGGAATTTAGATCGTTGTTTGTACACGGACATGTTTTCATTTGATAGTTAAATCACAGACTATCGAAGTTTTGACCATTTTAACGTTGTTAATATGGAGAGACCGGTTGGATTATTATCCATAGAACCACTCTGTATTGGCATAAGCGTCGCGAATCATATATGCCAAAGATAATTGAAGACGGAGTAAAATGCAAGGGCTATCCTGTTTACAGAATAGTGCCTTCGGTTTGTCCAGTCCCAGGACAACTTGTATGGACGAAGGTCTGACAGAGTATATCCAATGGATCGCGTAAGTTGATATGTTCAAACGTATTCACGTTTGGTGGCGGAGGAATTCGTTTCTCTTAGCTGTATACCCGTGTTATTTTTGGACAAGTAAATTTGTGATTTGGCGGGTATGACGATGTGACATTTCTAAGTGAACGAAGATGGATGTCTGACATAGTATTTCCAGACGGTCACGTACATTGATTTCTTCAACTATACCAAGAGTGGAAGCGGAGAAGGAAACTTCTTTTAGCTGACACGTAATGTATGGTTGTAGACGTCAAATTAGTGATTTCGATGGATTTGACAATGTGGCATTCGAAGTGAATCTGATGTGATGATAAAGCGTAGCTTCTAGCCTCATCAACCGGTAGATGACAGAAATCGGGCAGGTAGCATGGCTAAGTCGGTCGCACCGAAGTAGGGTGTATAATCACCTATCTAGTGAATATTCATTTGTTTCTTAAATCTATCAATGCTGTCCCATATATATATACGGGAACGGTTGCTGATCCCAACCGTTGGTGATGTACATTCGATACACTCAAGCGAAATGAGTGGTCGGTCATGTGTGGCTGAGTTGCAAGATGTTCTTGTTGAACTCCAGTGTATCGTTCCTAGAGTACACTGATCGGAAGGTGATTCCATACCTTGTCATAGTTGGAATCCATTACCCAATACGTGCTTGCGGTTTTGATTGTATACTATATATGTAGAACGTGAGATGCAAGCGTTCTACTAGACTGATATTTATTTGTACTTAGACATTATTATAATATCAGAATCATATTGCTTTGCAAAGTTATTTGGATTCTCATAAGGTAAAAACCCGTTCCGTATTCACGGTGTGGTCTTATGAGATATCATATACCTGTTTAAATGATTTGAGTTTATTCACACCAGTCCCATGACTGACCCGGAGTTTTATTTTGTTTTCCCTAAACTCTTGGGTGCCTAAATTTGTACGGGCAGTCAAGTAGTCGGGATTTTACAGATACACTTGGAGAGCTTGGAGCAGGAGGCTTCAGGATCATATAGCTATAGTTATTTCCACTGTGTTGTAAGTGCTGTACTCTGATAAGTGCTATTGTATACATAACTGTTATATTTCAAAGTTATGTTATCTATTATATGTTATTCGTTCCGCTGTGAGGTTCGTGTTACTCTGATGTTGTGTTCTTCTTCTTCTTCTATTCTACGTTTCTATCTTATCTATTCTCACCTTCTAATTTCTTTCATTAATTACCAGGATTTTTCGATGGTTTGGTTATCGACGTCGAGCTTACGTCGATAACCAAAGCCGCTCAAAATCCGGGTCGCTACATTAATCGTTTTCTCTTTACAGATTGAACGATGAGCCGATACGCAAGAGGTGCTGGTAGAGGAGCCGATAATGGGAATGCTGCTGACATGAGGGCGATGTTTACTGACCTCATGAGAGTAATGATTAGGGATGTGCAAGGGGTAGCTCCCAATGCCGGTAATGGTGGTGGTCCTGTAGTGCAGGCGCCTAGGGCTGATTTCGCCAAGCTGTGCAAGGATTACACTAACCTTGGTGGGAAGCCGTTCCACAGAATGGAGTCGGCCACGGATGTTCAGGATTGGTTGGATAGCTGTGATCGTATCTTCGACGACTTGGGTATTGAGGATGCGATGAAGAGAAGACTAGCGTCTCGTCAGCTGCAAGGGCTAGCGATGAATTGGTGGAATGCTATTAAGACAGCCACTCCAGAGGATCAGGTTACTTTGGATCAGTTTTAGGCTCGCTTTAGCGACAAGTTTTCCTAGCTGCTCAGAAGTCGGAATTGTTTAGGAAGTTCTTGGAGCTTAAGCAGAATGGTAGGGTAGTCTCATACTATATTGCTGAGTTCGACACTTTGTCGAAGTATGGGTTATCCCTTATCGATACTCCTGAGAAGAAGAATGAGAAGTTCATTACTGGTTTGGATGGATACTTGGGGGAAAGGCTTATCAACCACATCGATGAGACTTTTGAATCGATTGTGGGGAAAGCTTTGAGATCAGAGAGTCTTTACCATAAGTCAAAGACTGAGGTTGCATCTGCAGAAGGGCTGAAGCCGCAAGCAGGCGGTGGAGGCAAGAATAACACTCAGAACAAAAGGAAGCATAATCAAACTAAGGATGGCCAGAAAAAGAGCAAGAAAGATGTTGAGTGCTTCAGTTGTGGTAAGAAGGGCCATTATGCCAAAGAATGTCGGGCCAAGCCAGCGGATAGGAAGTGCTACAACTATGGCCAAGTGGGGCATCATAAGGATAAATGCCCACAACCTCTTAAGGAGAAGCAGATTGTGAAAGCATATGCTATCAGTGCTATTCCTTCTTCGTCGAATGCCCCAACTGCGGCGGAGAAAGGAAAGAATGTCGTCATTCAAGGTATGCTTTCTATTCATGATGTACCTGTTCGAGTTTTGTTTGATAATGGGGCTTCCCGTTCCTTCGTATCTAGTGACCTGGTAGATAGGTTGGGACTGAACCCGAGATAGTCGATAGACCGTTGGTTGTGACGAACCCGATTGGTGGTTCGACTAACCTTAGTATGATTTGTCGTAATTTGGTCCTATCGAGTCATGGATGTATGTTTGTTTGTGATTGCTTTGTTTTGGGCTTTACTGGGTATGGCATTATATTAGGGGTCGATTGGCTCTAAAGATACGGGGTGGTGGTAGACTTTGAGGGCTTTTTGGTAAAAGTTAGGGAGGATGATGGGCGGAGGGTAGTGTTTGGTATTCTACCTAGTGATAGGGTAATGGCTAGTTTTATAAATTCCCTCGACATCCCGCATGATGAGTTGTCAGACGTGCCCGTGGTTGGCCAATATCCGGACGTCTTCGAGGAAGTGACCGGGCATCCACCACACCGAGAGATTGAGTTCCGTATTGATTTAGTGAAAGATGCCAGACGTATAGTGATGCCAATTTGTCGTATGGCACCAAGGGAGCAGCGAGAGCTCGGGGTACAAGTAAGCGATCTTTTGAAGAAGGGGTTTATTAGAAGAAGTGTCTCCGAGTGGGGAGCACCAGGTGTGTTTGCCACTAAGGCAGATGGTTCCCTTCGTTTGTATGTGGACTATCGCGAGTTGAATAAGGTGAGGAGAAAGAATAAGTATCCTTTGCCGAGGATAGATGATTTGTTTGATCAACTGGAGGGAGCAAGAGTGTTCTCCCAGTTGGACCTTACGACAGGATTTCATCAGCTTCCAGTAGCGGCTGAGAGTGTTCCGAAAACGACATTTAGGACGCCATCTGGATTCTATGAGTGGTTGGTCATGCCATTTGGGTTGACCAATGCACCAACATACTTCGTGGATCTTATGAATCGGGTATTCAGAGAACAACTGAGTAAGTTTGTTCTTGTGATCGTAGACAATATCCTTGTTTACTCAAGGACAGAGGAAGAACACAAGGGACATTTGAGGATAGTGACGGAGGTGTTGAGAAAACACCAATTGAAAGTGAAATTTTCTAAGTGTCACTTCTGGAAGAGGGAAGTGAGATTCTTGGGCCATGTTTTTTCAGAGAATGGTATTGTCGTGGACCCTGCGAAGGTGGCTACGGTACAGGATTGGCCTACGCCCAAGAATGCAACAGACACAAGAAGCTTCTTGGGGTTAGCTGGATATTATCGTAAGTTTATCCAGGACTTCTCCAAGGTAGCAGCACCGTTGACTCAGTTGACTAAGAAGAATCAAGCCTTCGTCTGGGACGGAGTGTGTGAGAATGCATTCAAGAGTCTAAAAGAAAAGTTGACGCGTGCACCAGTGTTAGTCATTCCTAAAGGGAATGAAGAGATGACGGTATGCACGGATTCTTATGGTACCGGACTAGGTGCTGTATTGATGCAAGGAGGTAGGGTTGTAGCTTATGCTAGTCGACAACAAAAGCCGCATGAGAAAAGGTATCCTACCCATGATTTGGAATTGGCAGCGATCGTGTTCGCGTTGAAGATGTGGAGATATTATCTCTTGGGAGAGAGATTTGAGTTGTTTACTGATCATAAATCGTTAAAGTATCTCTTCTCTCAGAAGGATCCGAATCTCCATCAGCAGAGATGGTTAGAGTTCTTGGCTTAATATGATTTTGATATCGCATATACACCTGGGAAAGGCAATGCGGTAGCCGATGCCTTGAGTAGGAGACATGCCAGTTTAGGGGCTATGTTTCTTGAATGGAGGCAACTGGAGTATATCGCAGAGTATAATTTCAGACCAAAGTGCGTATTGGATCCAGAGATATTAGATAATTTGACGATCATACCCACCTTGATTGAGCGGATTGGTTCCAGTCAAAGGGACGATCCTAATCTATTGGAAATTATCTCCAAGTTAGGGATGAATATCGACGGCGAGGAGATGAATTTGTATGGGCTTGATCGGGAAGGATGGCTTCGAAAGAATGGAAGACTAGTTGTACCCAACATGAATGGTTTGAGAGATGAAGTGCTTAGGGAATGTCATCACTCAAAACTGACTATACACCCCGGTGGTGATAAGATGTATCGAGACATGAAGCAGACTTACTACTGGGAAGGGATGAAAAGAGACGTTGGGAAGTTTATATCCAACTGCATGAATTTCCAGATAGTTAAAGCCGAACAAAAGAAGCCTAGTGGTTTTTTGCAACCATCAGAAATTCCCGAATGGAAATGGGAGCAAGTCTCGATGGATTTCATTGATGGTTTACCATGGACTAAATCGGGACATGATAGCATTTGGGTAATTGTGGATCGATTGATCAAGAGTGCAAGATTTATACTAGTCAAATTGACCAGAATGGCAGCTAAGTTAGCAGAACTGTATGTGAAGTGGGTAGTGAGATTTCATGGAGTACCTAAAAGCATTGTGAGTGACCGAGACCCGTTGTTTACTAGTGGGTTTTGGAAGAGCTTACAAGAGGCTCTAGGGTCGGAATTATATCTCAGTACCGCGTATCATCCTCAAACTGACGGTCAGACAGAGAGGATGAATCGTATATTGGAAGATCTCTTGAGAGCTTGTATATTGGATTTTGGTGGATCATGGGATGACCATTTGCATCTAGTAGAGTTTGCATATAATAATAGCTACCAATCCAGTATCGGTATGGCTCCATATGAAGCTTTGTATGAAAGACCATGCAACTCACCATCATGTTGGATAGAGACCGGTGAGAAGTTTGTGCTTGGACCAGATGTGGTAATTGAAACTTCAGATAAGATTAAGATCATTCAACAACGGATGAAGGCTGCCCAGGATAGGCAGAAGAGTTATGCTGATAAGAGGAGAAGAGACTTAAAATTCTCCGTTGGTGACTTGGTGTTTGTCAAGATTTCTCTGTTGAAGAGCGTGATACGATTTGGCAGGAGAGGCAAGTTGGCACCAAGATTTGTTGGCCCATTCCCAGTTCTTGAACAAGTTGGGAATTTGGCTTATAGAGTTGACTTACCCAAGAAGATGGCGGGAGTTCACAACGTATTTCATGTTTCCCAGCTAAGAAATTTCGTGCATGACCCAGATATGACTATTTCACCTGATCAGTTAGAGGACTTCGAAGTGGAACGCAAGGCGGTTGGGAACCGCAAACTGATTCGTATTGTCGAGTACGATACGAAGCAACTTCGAAGGAAGGCGGTGAAGCTAGTCAAGGTTCAGTGGGGCGAGAACGAGAATGACTGTACTTGGGAGACAGAGGAGAGCATTAGGAAAACGTATCCAGAACTCTTTGCCTGGTAAGATTTACTTTGCAATTTAGTTATTACGCATGCTAGGATAGACTTGTTTTACTTTTTTTGCATGTTTGATTGTTGTTTTATGACTGATAGGCATGCAGGACCCTTTGTGTGTTTTGGTTAGGGAATTTTGGGGGTGAAATTTCTTAAGGAGGAGAGAATGTAACAACCCGCATTCTATGCATCGGATGATCGTAGAATATTTATTTCTTTCTTATATGAAGTTGTATGGTCATGTGGCTTTGGGAAACGACCATTGGGTTCATTTCCCATGTTCATGATTTTTGCCGATTTTTAAATGACTGTTTTGCCCCTAGCTGATCTTGTTTCGACCATAACTTTTGATTGGAAAGGAGTTTTGACCTGAAACCACTTCCATTGGCTTCGGATGATGGTTTACCTTTCCGTAGAGTGGTCACATGTGGAAAACGGACTTACCGTTTAGGAGAATAAGGTTTCGAAGGTGAAAAACTGCTTAACCGGCCAAATAGGGAGATTAGTGAATGGGCCCATAACCCATTTCGGGATTAGGGTTATGGGGAGGCTGAAAAGAGTTAGGGTTTCATTCCATTTCAGTTTTCTAGCCTCCACTTACCTCTTAGAAACACTAAAAATGGCCTCCAACCTCTAAATCACCTCCAAATCACTTTCTAATCAAGGATTAAGCTTAGCAACATCAAATTAAGGGAGATCTTCACCAAATCAAGATTAGAGCTGCTGTTTAGCATTGATATTTGCGCCATATCAGAGATTTATTTCAGATCTAAGGTGTATTTGTGGCTTAGGTGAGTGATTTGCATAGTTCCTCAATAATTATGGTTAATTAAGGGTAATTAGTGTTGATTAACGAATTTATACACTAATAAATTCTGGAATTTTTTTTATAAATTCCTAAATAATGTTTTAGACCTCTGTTAGAAATTGGGTTTGATTTGGTTAAGTTTTACTAATCATGTCACTAGTTTTGCTTAAACATGCTTAAGGGAAAATATGGGGTTTTGGCTATGTTTGATCCATTTTAACCTATCATATTGATGTTTTAGTGTTTGAGGTCACTTCTACTTGTTTCTATGACTGTATGGTATACTTTGTGATTGATTAGAATAGTTAGAATGGTCGAAAATGCCATCGAATGGCGTAAAACACTCTCTGGAAAAGTTACAGGAAGACGGTGCAGGTTTTCGGATCGGATGGATGGGCTCGGACCGGATAATGGGCTCGGCGAGGGATCACTGAACCGAACCGAGGCTTGGCCTAAGAGAAAGTTTGGCAAAAAGGAAGGCCATTATGGTTAAACTGGGATCGGATCGGAGCATCACAACCGAAGGGGCCAACATCTAAAGGAGGAGAGCTACCGAGCCGAACCGAATCACGGCATGGGTCCGAACCGAACCAAGATGCATCTACCCGTCCCGACCCGCCACAGTGCACCCGAACCGAACCGAAGTACTACGAAGGGACTTGGAGGCCACGACTGACCCGGAGCACTTGGAATGAAGCCGATCCTAATCGACAGAGAAGAAGGACTGAGGATCTGAACCGATCCAGTGATGACCAATCACCCGAGATGCAAAGGTAGTCCAAATGGAAGTTAGAGCTCAGGATCCAGTTGGGAACCAAAGAGTTCACTTCATGATTGGGCTTTGCTGTGGAACGTGTGCTAAGGAGTTGTCGACGTTCATAACTTCGATTCACCATTGAAAAGGAATGAAGGACTACGTATCAGTGCAGTAGAGTCATCATGACTCGAGGGGCAAAGTGATCGTAGTAAGACTATGAGCCAGTGCAGCGGAGCCATTGTGACTCCATGGGGCAGAGTGAACATAGTAAAGGATTAGTAAGGCTATGAGCTAGTGCAGTGGGGTGTGTACGACTCCATGGGGCAAAGTGGACATAGCGAAGGATTAGTGGCTATGGATCAGTGCAATGAAGCCGTTGTGACTTCATGGGACAGAGTGATCATAGCAAAGTATTGGGTGATCGAAGTGGTAGATATCGTATGCTTTACGCATTGAGTGAGAGATGTGAGGATAGTTGCTATGCTTGATTGTTTGCCATCACTATGACATGCACACCCACCCCCATTATCTGTACACCATTTATTCAGTGGCACCTTAGAGTGTTGTACACTATGTAGTGCTAACTCTTTGGTTGCAGGTCCAGGTTCAGGTATGGTTTAGTATACCTGTTATTGTTCTGTTTAGCTGCTTATTGCTCACACCAGACTTTTGTCTGACCCAGAGTTTTATGTCTCTTCTTATTACTCTGGGTGCTCCTAAATGAGCAGACTAGAGGTAGGTTAGCTGGTGATGCACGAGTAGCTGATCCGGAGGCGAGCAGGAGGCTTCCACGTATGATATATATATATATAAGATATTCTCCCTATGTCGTTGGTGGTAACTACTTGGGCATTAGTAGTGTACCTCCCTTATCTTGCTTTTACCTTTAGAGACAGTTTGAAAAGTTATAATAATGATGATGTGGAACATAAGCTGTATTTGGATTTTCCGCTGCTATGATAGTTTGTTTCCAACTTATGCACCGTCTCACCTATTTTATGTCAAGTATGTTGTTATTATATTTTGTTCTATGTGCTATGAGACATTCTAAAGGTTCCTTGTTGATTCTTTGTCTTCTTCCTTTCCTTCTGACGACCGTCCCATGCTAACTGAACACGTGTACATCGCACTTTTGGAGTAATTGTCGGTTGGTGTGGGGTGGGCCGTCACACATTCTTTAGTCGATACTGCTCCTTCTTACTTCAACCCACTGTGACACTGTAAGTATTGTTAAACATGATTAAGCATGCCAATACAATTCGTTATTAAATTATTAACACAATGATCACTTAGGTTTAAAGATTAATAATTACGTTGGATAAAGCATGAAGGCCGACAAATTTTTCTTTTCCTGCTTCCTTGAATTCTGGCCACATATGAGTCCACGCTTTCCTGTATTTACCCCGCATGATTTAATTACAAAAATTTGTCTTAATTTAATTATAATTAACTGATTAGTGATTACGTTTACATCATCAGGCCGATATTCCTTTTACTGCTGCTATCATCATGCCGCATCCAATACTGTTCTGTTCTTCTTTTCTCACACAGCTCATGATGCTTGAAACACTCACCATAGAAAAATTTTGCCACTTTAAAAATTCACGTTGATCCCTTTTTCCAGTATACTTCAAATGCCAAAAACATACCCTTAACAGCCTCCTCTTTGTTTTACTACTCCCAGTATTGGATCCGCTAATCCCACATTCACACATGCAGGCTTCCACCCATCGCCGCCGAGCTTCAGTCCACCGGAACTAGATTAGACCCCTCCCCCTAGTGCGCCTACACCTCCTCCTTGCTCAAACAAAATACCATCGGATCCGGTGCCCTCTAGCGCCATCAAACCACCCCTAACCGCAATGCCTTTCAACCTCAACTGCGGCCACCACATCATCATAAAATTGATCACCTCCGTCCACTTTGTAGAACTCGCCTAGGTCGACACTTTTACAGTTGGAAGTTTGGAGAGAATATGATCGAATCATCAGAAAAAGTGCCAAAGTTTCTGGCCATTGATTTTTTTAGGAGGCGGCTATGTGATTATTTGACCACGAAAGGAGTTTTGACTGGCAAAATTAGGTTTCACGTAGTGGTATTTATAATGAATGAGAAAATGGGCACATTATATTATTATTTTATTATACATAACTTTGCATGAAGAAATGCGTCAAATTATCTACATAAACCCTCTATTTTGACAAACCAGTATGTAATCCTAGCATAAAAATATATTTTGGATCCAATGGGATAGGTTTCATTGAATTCCGAGGTTGTTTGTGAAAAGTCCTTTATAAATATCGATGAAAAACCAAGCGTTTAAAATTCCTATAATTACAGAAAAATCCAAAAAATATGAGACCCTGACATTTTACTAGACCTCTTCCTAACGGATCTAATGAATCTTGTTTCGTTAAATTTGGAGTTCGTTTGTCCAGTCATTTGTTCGTTAAAAGTTACCCACGTCTAAATTGTCTAAACAATTAAATAGAAACAAAGGCATTTTTGGCCATCGAAGTCACATACAACACCCGTTTTTCCCGAAATTTGATTTTCTTACAATAATTTGACGTTGTGGTCCCAATGAAACTAATTTCGTTGAAAACTGAGATCATTTGCAAAAATGGCTATTTTAGCGCTTATATAATATTATTATAATATTGATTAAATTTCCTAATAATCCAATAAAATAAAAATAAATTATTTTTATCATATATATCCAAACAGAATATATATATATATACAACTAAATATAAATTATACAACTCAATATCGTCAATTTCGAGTTAATAGCTATCCAATTTATATTAAAAATCCTTATTTATTAATTAATAAATGTTATATTTTAATAACGATTTCCATTGCGACTATTTTAAAATTTGAATTGGACATTATAACACGAAATCTGAATTTCACTTTTCCATATGAAAATTATGATCAACTTGATTCCAACGTTTCTTGTTTCACAGAAATCCGACTTAAAACGGATTCTATTTATCGAGTTAAAGTTCAAAACTCAATATTATGAACTACCGCGCCATTTCGAGCTCGTTTTATAATATATATAAATTTAACGTTCTAACTTCGTTTTAATCACGAATTTAAATACTAAAAACCCATTAATATCCCAAATATAATATTTAAAATAATAAACTAAATTTTTGACTAACAGAAATACGGGACATTACATTCTTCCCCCCTTAAAAGAATTTCGTCCTGAAATTACCAAGATAAGAAAAATGATATAAACCCATTTATTTAAAAATCCAATTTATTTAAAAATCGAAAACCAATTCATTATATTCAACATAAAATTTCAAAAATATCAAAAAAATTCTAACACATTAAATTCCCGGAAAATTTCGGCAGAGTCTCCCCTCTATGGAGGGACTTCTTCGATATCGCAGGAATAAATGATATATATACATCGACTCACATGTTCGGAAAACTAAATTCAAACCCAAAATTTATATTTTCGTGTAGGCGTACCTTTTGCGAGCGCTATTGAGCATACTTGCTCAATTTACGTGCAATTTATTCAACCAAATCAATATCAAAGCTTTCCAGCACCCGTGCTTAACTCAGTTTAACATGTAAGCAACAATTACATGAAATATTTAAATAACACTTCATTGATTATCATGTATAACTATATAGATTTCCAAAACATCACTTATATTAAAAGGGTATACATAAATACAGGTTTTAATCATCTAGTTTAATTCATATGTCGCTCCATTCCCATTTATAATATGGGAATTTAGTTTCAATTTATTTAACTTAGTATTAAACCATTTATGAATCATATTCACCTATCCAACAACAATCAGCAAACAATGCACAACAATTTAACTAAATCAACTGCATTTATATTCAGTATTAACAATTACTTTGGGTTTCACATATTTTAACATCAATCAATTGATATCCAATTGATTTTTAATTAATTAATATTCATTCAAATTTCAAATTTATTTCATTAATTAATATCATTCTTACTTTAGTTTCACTTAACGAAGTTAAGTTCTCATTTCAAATTTTCAATCAAATTTGGATATCATTCCAATCAATCAAACACACAAAATCTCAACAATTTGACAAAAAAAATTTTCTTCTCTATACAAAAATATACTTTGGGTAAAATTATTTCATTTACCCTCTTTACAAAACAATATTGTATCCCTTGTCAGTTCAATGCTTCTCAACACTTGAACTGATCAACCAACACAATACAAAACATTTGTATATAAAATTTACAAATGCGCGCTCTACTATATATACACTGAACTCAATCTAGGGCACTACTAACCCAATCTCTATTGAGTTATACCATAGAGTCAAGGTTATTACTAAACCAATAGCTCTGATACCACTATAACGGCCCAAGGATTTTCGACCCCAAAATTCAACAAAAAAACACCATGTCGAATATTCAAGCATCGAAAATACAAGAACTTTATTAGAAAGAGTATTAGAAGGTGAGGTAAGAAAGAAAGAATTTTTAGAATAGAAGAAGAAGGAACACATCAGAAACAGAGTCTCACATTGTAGTGGAACAAAATATAATATGGAAATAAATCTATACTAAGAGCTTGAAATAAAAAAAACTTACAATCATCAGAGTACATCACATGTCTGGACAGTTATAATAATCTGTCCTCACATACAAAGACACAGCGGAATATATAATATCATACGTCCGAACTCTTCCAACTCGTCTCTTCATAGCACCCAATAACCCCAACCTGTACAACTCGGCCTAACCCGAGCATTTTACAAATACCGGATCATTCCGGTGAACCATAGTGAGAAAAACATACTAAGTTGCATCACACAACTTGATTTTAACATCAAAATCTTTTCGAAAGAAAAGGATAATCGTAAGCCCAAATCCACACATAAATACGGACGGGTTTTACCTTACGATAAACCAAAACATTTTTGAAAACAATATTATTCTGATATTATGATAGTGTCCAAATACAAATAAATATTAATCTAGCGGAACACTTGCATCTCACGCTCCATATATATATTATACAATCAAAACCACGGGCACTTTTTGGAGAATGGATTTCCTGGCAAGTTACGGGACTACCTTTTCGACAATGTACCTTTGGAGATGAATACATTGGGGTTCAACAAGAACATCTTGCAACCCAGGCTAAACATGACCGACCCCTCACTATACTTTGAGAGTATCGAATATATCAATACCATAATTGGGGGCCAGCCAAACGAACCGATAGCATACATACAAAAATAAAAAGGGACTACCGAAGGCATTTAATTTCACCAGATCAGGTAATGATATACCCTATTGATGGGTGTGACCGACATAGCCATGCGACCTACCCGATTTTATGCCTTTTCCCGGTTGATGAGGCTAGAGGTTAAGCTTATCCTTCTGCATAGCGCATCTCCATTCACTTTGAATGCCACATCGTCAGATCCGCCAGATATCACTAAATGTTGATTTCCATAAAAATACACTGAGAGTTAAGCTAAAAGAAGGTGTCCAGTCTTCTCCGCCACCAACAGAAATATGTTCGTAGAAAGTCGTGTGATCCCTTTGGAAATATTTTGTCAGACACTCATCCTTACAAGTCATCCAGGAACTAGATGAACCGAAGGCACCCTCCTACTACATCGAATGTAGGAATCACCCCATGGATCAGTTGCGAGTAGTCAATGCAATCCGTTGGTTTCCGATCACGACAGAATTACAAGTCGTTATAACTTTGGTGGACTAGACCAGAGAAATTCAACAGGTAACTCTTCCGCTCATGAAGATCAACGATCTTCAATGCTCCATCTTCAATCAACATCTTCCACGTATTTGTTGGTCAGAATGGTTTTCGAATATATATTCAATCCCGGTCTTTCCATACCAACAAGCATATAGGCCAGATTTGATAGTCGGTTATTTAACTATCAAATAAACTTAAATAAACAACCATTCATCCATAAAAATAAAATGAATTCACTGATTGTATCTAGCATCATTTAGCCTCTTTAATTAACCGTCTGTTAATTAAATTCATAATGAATCTTCCAATATTTGGAATATAGCATTTACTTCTTATCATCGAATAAGAATGTTCTTAAACCCATTTATTAATCTTATAAACTTTTCTAATCTAGTTTATAAAATCATTCACGGAAATCATAATTTATATTTCCCTCAACTCCTTTCGTTTATAAACTAATACCATTCTTGGATAATCATGAAGTCGTTCAAGTTAGGGTATTTTATTTACCTCTCAGACCTTGATCAACAACATTCTTATCTTCATAACAGATATAAGTTTATTAAAACATTTGTTTTCCTTTTTAAACTCTATTTAAAATCTCAACACGTTTACTTAATTAATTAAGTACACCCGTATTTATAATTTTCTTTATTACTATAGAAATTCTTTAAAATAATATACACGAGTTTCAATTCAATTATAGTTCGGGTCCTTTATAAATTCCTTCAATATCTCTATATGGTTATATTTTCAAATATTGCAATAATCACTATTTATCGATTAAAAGTGTATATAAACATTATTTACAAGCCTTATATAACTATCTTCACAATCTTTTATGAACGTGTTTCAAATCTAAATTTGTGATGTTTTACGGATCTCTATTTTAATAATCAAAATGAGTTAACTTAACTTCTATATCAAACATTACAGATTATATTTTCAAATTCCTTTTACTTTGATTTACCAAACGTTGTTACTTCATTCCCAACACTTGTTTGTGGTCTAGAATCATCTAACGATCCTTTATAAAGATCTTCACTTTATTAAACAAATAGTTCAACTTATCGTTGGTAAGAAATGTTACAAATCCCATTTCCAAAATTTAACTTCATTTACCAATTCCGTTTGTAGTTTATTAGCGACAACTCATAATTTGATTCATTTCCAGCTCCTCAATTTACACTTATCCAATTCCATTATACTTGGAATTCATTTTACCACTCTCTTACGTATAGATCAACTCTTATTCGTATATTCAGCTATACTATGTTTGGAAGATCTTGATTATACAATCTATTCCAATTATCGGGTTTAATTCCAATTATAAATCCATATCAGTCATTTCAACCCAAATCCTATTTATAAATCTCTACCCCATTTATAAATACATATTCATATTTTCAACTCTGATTTCATTTTAAAACCTGAAATCCCATTTTCGAAATAAATACTCACCCATTTCGTTGTTTCATTAATCTTGTTTAACGAAATGTTAGATAACCATATTTCGTATATTTCAAACAACGTTTGTTTAAAATGATCATTTATTACAATAATATCACTCCTCAATCTCTTTTATATATCCTCATAAATCCACGATACAATTATTCCATTTCAATATTTTGAAAGTAATTTTAAACTTTCTTTACGACCTTAAAGGTTACATACCACTTTACAGATTTCAAAAACAATTACGATAAGTTTATATCGCTTAACTGTTCATTTAATAATATCTTATATCTCTATTAACTATAAATTTAAATAATTATAAAACTAGTAAATCAAAACTTGATATTTAAATTTACGATCAAAACCATATTTCAAATCGATTTAAAAATCTTTCCTTTTAGCGACGGTACTAAAGAGGCCAATATCCACTGAAGTACCAAACTGTGAATTATAATCAATTTCACATTAAATGAACACAACAAATCATATTGATAAATATTATCAATATCATTGAGAAATCCTATTGGATTTCTCCAACCCGTCAATTCCCTAGAAAACAATGGGTTACTTCAATATGAATCATTCAGTTCAATATGGCCAATCAATATTCATTTTCCATCCAAATAGATGAAATAAACGGTTTAATAATAACGATCGATAATGAATGGTAACAGTCAATAATAGGTTAATAACAGCAATTCAAACACCCAATTATTAATTTATAACGTTTATATTATTATAAACGTAACCACTGAGGTAAATTACCTCAATTGGATTCAATCGTTATAAATAAGGATTTTATTAAGTTAAACGAACGTTTATCTTGACAATTTAGTCAATATATGAATATATAATTCAACAATCATCTAATAAAAATCATCCATAAAACACAAACAAATAAAAACCAACTTATATAAAATATAAGTGGGGAGAACTGAGTGAGTTTAACTCATCTTGATTAATTTCGTTGTCTACACAGCTCGTTTCAGTTAAATTAAACAAGTGTTTAATTTAGCTGATAAATCCAGTTGATTCCCATTTCCTGTCCATTCTCGTTCCGTAGCGTCGACTGCGTCAAGACGATTCCAACGGTATATGGTTTTTCCGATTCTGTTAAGATATGCAAAATTTATAACTATTATATGCATTCGATTTAATTTAAATAAATTACTAATTATTTTAATTATAATCTAATTTCCTAATTCCTTAATTAACAAATTAATTATGAAATTAATCCCTAATTCATTATCATAACACTAAATTGTGTTTTAAGATTACATAACTAAATATGTTAATTAACTATTACCTTACTAAAATTTAAATTAACTAATATGTTTTCAAACAAAATGGCCAACTCATTATATATCCTCTTCACTTCGGTTTTGCAGAAATTTCAGGTCGATCATGTTTACAATTCGTTCTGGTTTCCATTTATTCCAGTGACCTAACACAGTTTTAGTTACATAAATAACCCTACTTAACCATGTTTTAAACAGTAATTACATTTTGCTAAAGCAAAGAATCAGTCGATTATCTGGTTTCCTTTTCACATTGTCCTTGATGCTACCCGTTTGCTTTCCTTCGTTGTTCAGAACCATTCTTTTCCCTATTCAAAACGTTAGGCAAAACGCATACAGATTTCGAGCTTCGCTTCGCATCATTCTTTAGCCGATATTGCTCCTTCTTACTTCAACCCACTGCGACACTGTCAGTATTGTTAAATAGGATTAAGCATGCCAATATAATTCGTTATTAAATAATTAACACAATGATCACTTAGGTTTAAAGATTAATAATTACGTTGGATAAAGCATGAAGGCCGATAGATTTTTCTTTTCCTACTTCCATGAATTTTGGCCATATATGAGTCCATGGCTTCCTGTATTTACCCCCACATGATTTAATTAAAAAAATTTGTCTTAATTTATTTATAATTAACTGATTACATTTACATCATCAAGCCGATATTCCTTTTACTACTGCTATCCTCGTGCTCGCATCCAATACTGTCCCGTTCTTCTTTCCTCACACATCTCACGATGCCTGAAACCACTCACTGTAGAACAATTTTGCCACTTCAAAAATACACGTTGATCCCTTTTTCCAGTATACTTCAAATGCCAAAAACTTACCCTTAACAGCCACCTCTTTGTTTTACTACTCGCAGTATTGGAACCGCTAATTCCACATTCACACACGCAGGCTTCAGCCCATCGTTGCCAGAGCTTCGGTCCACCGGAACTAGATCAGACCCCTCCCCCTTGTGCGCCTACATCTCCTCCTTGCTGGATTAAAATACCATCGAATCTGGTGCCCTCTAGCGCTATCAAACCACCCCTAACCGCAACGCCTTTCAACCTCAACTGCGGCCACCACGTCATCATAAAATTGATCACCTCCGTCCACTTTGTAGAACTCGCCTAGGTCGACACTTTTACAGTTGGAAGTTGGGAGAGAAGATGATCGAATCGTTGGAAAAAGTGCCGAAGTTTCTGTCCATTGATTTGTTTAGGAGGCTGCTATGTGATTGTTTGACCACGAAAGGAGTTTTAACTAGCAAAATTAAGTTTCGCGTAGTAGTATTCATAATGAATGAGAAAATGGGCATATTATATTATTATTTTATTATACATAACTTTGCATGAAGAAATGAGTCAAATTATCTATATAAACCCTCTGTTTTTGACAAACCAATATGTAATCCTAGATAAAAAGTTAATTTGGATCCAATGGGAACTGCTTCGTCGAATTCCGAGGTTGTTTGTGAAAAGTTCTTTATAAATATCGATGAAAAATCAAGCGTTTAAAATTCCTATAATTACAGAAAAATTCCCAAAAATATGAGACCTTGACATTTTAGTAGACCTCTTCCTAACAGATCCAATGAATCTTGTTTCGTTAAATTTGGAGTTCGTATGGCCAGTCGTATATTCGTTAAAAGTTACCCATGTCTAAATTGTCTAGACAATTAAATAGAAACAAAGGCATTTTTGGCCACCGAAGTCACATACAACACCCGTTTTTCCCGAAATTTGATTTTCTTACAATAATTTAACGTTGCGGTCCCAATGAAACTAATTTCGTCGAAAACTGAGACCGTTTGGCAAAATGGCTATTTTAACGCTTATATAATATTATTATAATATTGATTAAATTTCCAAATAATCCAATAAAATAAAAATAAATTATTTTTATCATATATATCCAAATAGAATATATATATATATATATACAACTTCAAATACAAATTATACAACTCAATATCGTCAATTTCGAGTTAACATCTATCCAATTTATATTAAAAATCCTTGTTTATTAATTAATAACAATATATTTTAATAACGATTTCCATAGCGACTATTTTAAAATTTGAATTGGACATAACTAACAATTTATAACACGAAATCTGAATTTTTCTTTTCCATATGAAAATTATGATCAACTTGATTCCAACGTTTCTCATTTAAAAGAAATCCTACTTGAAACAGATTCTGTATATCCAGTTAAAGTTCAAAACTCAATATTACGAACTACCGCGCCATTTCGAGCTCGTTTTATAATATATATAAATTTAGCGTTCTAACTTCGTTTTAATCACAAATTTAAATATTAAAAACTCATTAATATCCCAGATATAATATTTAAAATAATAAATTAATTTAAATATTTGACTGCCAAAAATACGGGACATTACATTTCCAATGCAACACATGACCCTTTAAACATGTATCTATTTTCTGATATGGCAAACCAAAAGATGACATATGTTTTTTCACTTCATAGTAATTTTCGCATATTAAATTATCAGATGGCATATGGCGTTTAGCCGCTTGAACAACAGCCGTAAATCCAGCTTCCATAAGGTTGTATTTTGATTTCATTGCAATGTATTCTGCAGTTACCGATAACTGAGTGCCACTTTCACATCCATTCCAAAGGTTTTTTTTAGCATTATTCAATATATCTTCAACATTTGGCTCCTTTTCGACGTTATTATTGTCATTACCAATTTGAACGGTAGGGAACATTGATCGTGCATCATCTTCGACCATATTTTCTATGAGATCTGTGCTAACTTCAACACTATTGATCTCCGTCGATTGTTCTTGAGTATTAAGGGCAACAATTTCTCCATGACGATCCCATAGCAAATAATTAGGTAGGAAACCGTATTGGCGCAAATGAATCTTAACCATACTCGGTATTAAATACTTCAACAATTTGCACCTACTACATGGACAATGAATTTCTCTACTGTTTCCGATATTACTTATCGCAATGAACACTTTTACCCCATTTTCAAAATGTTTACTTATTGCACGACTAATTTCCCTTCTTTAATACATCCAACTCTGATCATTAAAGTAATTGGCCATTTTTCCTACTTTAAAACCTATGATGAAGTAAAAAAAAGTAATCGTTAATTTTATATGTTGTTTAAAATTTATTTACTAATTTAGAAACGTGTACTAATTAATTTTGTATTTGTCTACAAACTTTATTTTAAAATAAATAACTATTGGTTCATTGACGCTTATGTGTCTTCTTTGATGGTCGGTCATCCTACTTCCATTACAAACACAATAGTAATTATATTTCGTAAATAATATCATTTTAAACGATTTCATAAAATTTTGACAGCATTTCCCCCTTGTTCCTTGTATCGTACATACGTGCGTGTACACAAGGAACGTAAAGCAAATGCCGTTGAAATTTTATGAACCGTTTAAAGTGATATGATCTACGAAATATAATTACTTTATCGTGTTTGTAACTTGTCCAATACAAGAACAAATCTGACAAATATTGTATCAGATAAATAGAGATGTCCGTTTTGTAAAAGAACGAACTTCCATATAACGATCATATACAACACTTGTTAGATGGGGCCAAATAATAAATAAGGGTTTAAATATTTGTCTTTATTAAATTTAAATATACAATTTGTAAATATTTTACTATTTTAGTACATGTGTACTAAATTCTATATTTTTGTAATTTACTTCTTGTTTGCATAAATTATAGTAATTTACTTCATGTTTGCATAAATTATATATTTTTGTAATTTACTTTGTGTTTATCAACATAACATAATCTTCGTGTTTGCATAAATTATATTATTAGCAAACTCTATCACAAACATATAACATTCACTAACCAAAGTTACCTAAATAAACACAATTAAACCCTAAATCAATTTAACCCTAGACAATTTGATCATTATGGTGATAATAATAGCAACTAGAGGGTAACATGATGTAATATACATATACAAACAAGTAGGAAATAAGCAAACTACAAATTAAACCCAAAATCAGTTAAACTCCAAATATTAGGTTTAATGAAATTACCTAATTTGGAGAACAATAAGGGTGGAGATGTGTTAAAGAAGCTCGTAGATGGTGCCCAAAGAGGTTGGAGTGGTGGAGTAAGCTTTAGCAGCAAATTTGGAAGGAGAGGAGTGGTTGGAGGAGAGGATGATGTAGTGGAGGAAAAAGAATGAAGCTTTCGGTTTGCTAAAGCAGGCAATATCACGTAAATTTGCAACGGCTTCCAACGGCCGCCAACGGCAGTTGTTCCATCAGGTTTCCAACGATTTCCAATAGCTCCTCATTAACCGTTGGCGGCCGTTGGAAAGTGGGCATTGGAATGACGATCTATTCTAGTAGTGTTATCTAACATAAGCATGTCAACTCATGTATGGATTTTATCTCAAATGAAAGGAATATGCAATAATATAACTATCTTGCATGCTTAATTAACAATCATATGAGCGTAAATATTCATGTCAAAATCAATAATCAAATGTACATGAAAAAGTAATAGCAACCATTAAAATAACATCCATTTTAATCCAAGCGTGTAGGATGCTAATCTAAACAATATGACACGTCAAATATTAGATTCAATCCATTTATGACTCGATAACTCGGTTGTCATTTCAAACATAAGGAATATTTATTTATTATCTCTCGTCAATAAATCGAGTATGACTTGAGTGCTATCATACTATTCCAAACTCCATGGCAATCTATTGATGAAAACCATCGATAATTATTCCCGCTTCCATTTGGGAATCTCGAATAGTCATAGAGAACTATTCGATTCTTTCCATTCAGCTATATCTTGTTAATGTCACATTCATTATGATGAGAATGCCCAACCAACCCCTTCTAATGATGTTGGGATGACCAATACCTCTTCTACACAGAACCAACTGCTCTGATTGAGTCTGCTATACTTCACATCAGTTATAGGGTCATTACTAATAACAAGCAACACACACAAATGAGATGTCGCTTCTAGACTGGTACACTTCCAACTCGACACAAAAAATAACTGGCTCTTCCTATACACACATATAGGAAAAACAAGGTTGTAGGGGTTTAGGGATTTCAACCGTCACTACTGAAGAAGGCCAAAATCACTTATGGAAAAGAGAAACTCCATTGATACGACATCATTAAAAAACTCTAACTCCATCACTAATAAATAGCGCCTCTAAATCACAAAAGCGAGCCAATGCTTACAACAGTCTGTCAACCCATCGATTGACTTACAACTAAATATTAGGATTAGTGTATGTCCAATATCATCCCAATACCCGTATGGGGTTTTCAAACAACAAACACTGATTATTATTTATGCGGTTGGGCGATGTGTAAAATATATCGCCCCAATCAATATCAGTCAAATGTGTGTACATAAACAAATCGTCCGATTTGTAAATGAATATTTATTTTATTCATATACACGTTAAAAATTATATTTTTAACTATAAAATATTTATTTCAACACATGAATATTTTATACAGTTCATTTATACAATAAAAATGATATTTTTATTATTCTAATATTTTTAAAAAAAAATTCGGCAGCATAACGGGGCAATACTAGAACCGGAATAAGGTCTAGCCTTATCCCTCGCCTAATAATGGCTCGCGCCATACACATACGAATTCTAATCAATTCATTTCATATATATATATATATACATATATTTTATTTTTTCATCGCATATATATATATATATATCTTTTATATCGCAAATATATATTTTATTCACACTACATATATATATATATTTCACATCGTATGTATATTTTATTTGTACATCACAATCACAACTCAATCAAGTAAGTCGTCCATGGTCTATGGACGATAGGGAGGTGATCAAACAGAAAATAAATAACTGTACAAAATTTATAGTGAGAGAAGTTCTCACCTTTGGGATCTACTAAAAAGTATTTAAATATATAAAGCCGTGTTGACTAAATTAATGCCATTTTGACGTGGACGATATTTATATCGATTTTATTCATTTTTATAATGAATATCGAAAAGGAAGTGATTTCAAAATCTAATGTTTTGAAAATATTATCATTTATATATTAATGATATGGAATATTCAATTTTGATTTGAAATTGAATATAAAGTTGAAATCGTTTCGAAAACGAATTTAAAATGATTTTTAAAATACGTTTTAAATGGAAATCGATGAAATATATATAATATATATTATATATATTTGATGGCCTGAATAGAACGCGCCGCGCCACGGCAATTCACGAATTTCGACCATTGACTTCGAATTGACATTACGGAAGATCCGACCGTCCGATTCTCCTAAAACTGGAACCGTTAGCTTCGTATCGAAAAGAGCTTTCAAATGAATATAAGGGATTTGAAATCAAACCGTTGGATTTGGAATTATGTCCAAATCAAATTTGGAAAAGGTCGTTGTAAGTGCAGTTCGATGACCATTTTTGGAAATCGACTGTAAAGGCCTTTATAAAATTATTAAAAATATCAGTAATTTGTGTAAAATTATAATAAATGATTTGGAAGGAATTTGGGTAAAAAATTCCATGTTTGTAAAGATAAAAATATATTTTTATTGAATTGAACTAGTTATTAACTAGATTAATAATCCAATAATTTTTAAATAAATAAATTGAGTTTATAAAGGGTTTTAATATAACCAGAAATTTCCAATATATAAATTGGAATGGATTTGAATGGAAATAATCTTCGGAATATTTCTATATTGGATTCCTTGATTATACGGATATTGTTGAGGAATTTGGAAGATACATATATCGTTATTCCCAATACGATATTTGTTGATTTCAGAATTTGACATTGAATATAAGCCGATGTAATTCCCATTCAGAGCCTTGTATTTAATATTGATTTGGATTTTGGGTTTGTCGTGAACTGTGTTTTAAATGACACTATTCTTAAACCCAGTTAAGAAAAGATTAAATCTTTTAAATAAGATTTAGAAGAGTTTACGAATTAATTAAAATTTAATTGGAATAAAATAAAAGAACTGGATTTGGGTTTGTCGTGAATGGCGTTTACAGTAATACTGTTCTTGAACCCAGTGTGAAAAGGATAAATCTTTTAATTAAGATTATTAGTGTTTCCAGTTAATTAACATTTAACTGGACTAAAATGGAATGTGAATCGGGTTTATTATGAACCGTATTTTTTATGGCATTCATTCTTTAACCCGATTTACAGTGAAACATGATTTGGAATTTATAAATCTTTTTATTAAGATTTAATGGGAATTTTCCAAAGTAAAGTTTTCCAATTTAATATATTGAATTGGAATTCAATGGAATTCAAGTTCATAATAATCGATGTGAACTTCTATGGAGGAAGACTGTTAATATATATGGAATTTAAAAGGCTTTGTTGTTAGTCCATTTATATTATTAGTCGGATAGGGAAATTGATATCAATTATATTTTGATCTATTTTCCGTGAAGATTCCATAATTAATGGAATGTGATTTTTGGTTTATCGTGTACTGTGTTTTAAATGACATTAGTTCTTTAACCCAGTTAAAGACAGAATTACATGTCTAACATTGTATTTCAAACTGTATGGTTGATCTCTGCTAAACATATATCTTCTTGGTGGTAGAGAATTTATTCCCTTGCTTAACACCCTTCTCTAAGACGTATGAGCTTAGAGGTTATATATAGGCAGAAATCAATAGTACAGTGTAGATTGTTGATGCGGCATGTTTGATTTTCCAAAGTTAAATAATCATTAATATTGATTTTTGGGAAGATTAAAACTAAATGGACTTTTAATGAATCTTTAATTAGATTAAAATGTGAACTGACAATTTAAATTATCAAATTTGGGAAATGATCGAGAGTGGAGTATCACTAGTTTTGCTCCAAGCAATAGTTAAGTCTTTAATTAGATTTGAATGGGAAATGATAATTAATTTTACGGATAACACCATGATTTTAGTTATGGAGTATTATCAGTTTTGCTCCATGGGATGAATAGGTTGGGATTGGAAACATTAAACAAATGATAACTTTTGTAAGGTGCGCTAATCCCGACTAGTTTGGATAAACCTTAATTTGGTTTGAATTAATATCCAAAGGGAGATTAAAGAATAAATTTAAAGAATTTATCTTTGATAAAATTAATGGGAACCTTTCTCAAAGAATATGAATATTTAAATAAAAGAATATTCATAATTGGAATGAGGCGTATGTGTGTTTTTATAGCACTTGTTGATAATATACGCGAGTTATTTGGAAAGGTCGGGTTTATACCCATTCTGAATAACTGATTCGACGATAAGTCGACGATGAAGACGGTGGTTGAAGACTGGAGGTCTTCACATCGTTGGATGATTACTAATGTCTTGATTGGGCTGTACACCCAAGACAAGGTAATAAGTGGTGATCGTCCAGGCGTACTTGGAGATCGACCGGATATGCGAGGACCTCTCTCCTGTATTGGACATATGGGAATAGGAATAAGGTGCCTTCGGTTTCATTCAGACCCAGAACGAACTTGTAAATGGATGTGTGTCTGACCTTGGATTTTATTCTGTGTTGATTGATCTCTATTAAATATATCTGTATGGCAACGGAGAATTTATTCTCTTGCTTAACTCCCTTCTCTGAGACGTACGAGCTCAGAGTTATATATCGATAGACATCAGTCACATGGCGTGAATTGCCTGTGTGGCATGCTGAGATGCAAATGATCAAGGCTTCTGTTGAAAAGCAGAGTCTTGTGGGTGATGATTAAAGAACAGCTTTAATATAGCATAGCTTTGTGTATAGCGTTAATTCACGAGCCTTACACCTCGGTATGAGTCAGAAACAGGATAAGGGACCCAAGGAGAACATGACGTTTCTTTCTAGCTATGGGTGGTGTCATGGTATGGAGCCCATACATTTATTATATTTTTAACTATGCGGATGATTGGTTGCGAGGCACCTTGGATATATTGGTTACTATGAAGCCGATGAATATAGGTCCTATAGGACAGGGAAACGTGTGTTCAGGAATACTAATCATTAAAAGTAAAAGAGGACTGGCCTTGGAGGATCCAAGTGTCTTCTGTGGGAGATCATGAACTCTGGATGCCCCTATTTTCCATACGTGCAGCTAGTAGTTTTGGTTTTGCAGACATTATATTCACAGGATCCTGGTTTACAGCTGGAGCTATATTCGGAACGCTCTTTATCCGTGTATTTCTTTCAGTTGTGTTATGTATTATTTTCCGCTGCATTGTAATTTGTAAATCTCTGATGTTTATCAAATGTATATATTTGTTCATACTCTGTATATTCTTGTACTCTAATGTAAATTGTTGTAATAGCAATGAAATGTTCTTCTGTTTGTGTTCTAATTAGTCTTTTTCTCAGATAATCTGTTCTTTCTCTCCTCTTCGGAGACCGGGGAAGTCCGGGTCGTTACACGAGCCATATTGCTATCGACTCTGAATCAGGAATCAAATATTCCTCGTGCGATTTGGGTTACCGAATAGAATGTGACAACCTTCCATTTGGAAACACACCGCGCTTAAACCATCCATGCAGCTAAGCGAGTGCTATCGACCCTTTGTTCTTACTTAGAATGAGAAATTGATACACTCATGTTTCGAATTCAACTTTTAAATCATCGGGACTCTTGTAGGATTTATAGCGATATCCTACTCGAGTTGACGTGACCCAAACTCTCCACTTCTCTCAGCGAAAAGTTAAACTCCAATAACCCAATCGATAAATGATATTTCTCAACATTAGCGACATGAACACTAATTTTTCTTATACTCTCATTTTGTCCATGGGAAGATGAAATAATAATCGGATAGCACAAGTACAACTTTTCGGGTTAAATCTCATAACATGGTCCAATAAATCAAGAAAATAAGTCAACTCGCTGGTTAGCTCAAATGGCAAAGCCAACCAAATCAAAGTAGCATGTAACTGTTGTAATCGACACATACCCACCAATTAAGCCCAATCTATAAAATGCCCTAGGGATTCCCCTCCTATAGAACATTCCTGCACTCTAGAGTCAATAAGATTCATCACTAACTAACGGGAATAAATACTCGCTTGCTTCCCGTACCTAAGGTATCATATACCCTAGAGACACAACCACTGGTTTAACACTATAATCAGGTCGATACAGAACTTAACTCAAATATAATGGAAATATGGTCATCTCATTGAATATGTTCACATACTCTCAAGCTATAAACATGGGTTTCAAATCGCTGCTAGAGAACTATCTCAGTTCGCTATCGTCCAATCATAAGAGACTCACCTACTGAAGAATAAGTATCATCCCACTATTGCTAAATCGAGGATGACTAACTATTGAAGAGAAAAATATCCAAGCCCGCTATTATCACCTGTTGAAAATACGGTTTCAGTGTTTTGATGATAGCAACTATACGATGTTTGTTACTAACATACTTGTTGAGTTATTTCAGATCAAAGCTAAGACGATGGATAATGATAAAGATAGTTTTATACTTTTTTTTCTAAAAAAAGTGGGAAGATTGCCAAGTCTTGAACGCAAGACATAGTTTCCAAAATACATTCCATCGGAAAGCAAAGAAAAAAACAAAAGGGATGAAGGATTTTATATATATGCAAAATACAGTAAGGCCATGCATCACTATGAACTGGAAAGCATGCAATGTACAACTACACCGTACAACTAATTGTTGAAGGGACACATGGACATTGTATCATATGGCAATAGCGGTTTAATTAAAAAAATACTGATTGAAAGCGGGACTTGATCCCAGGTCTGCACAATACAAGATTGACGGCCCAACCACCTAAGCCACGTAACCCATTGAAAATAAATGGCTTAACACCATATACCAATTCATGAAAAGGCAGATGCCCAAAAGAGACGCAGCATGGATTCAAACACAAGTCTGCACAATACAAGACTGACGGCCCAACCACCTGAGGCACATAACCCATTGAACATAAATGGCTTAACACTATATAACAATTCATGAAAAGGCGGATGCCCAAAAAGAGACGTAGCAAGGATTCAAACCAAGGTATGCACAATACAAGACTGACGGCCTAACCACCTGAGGCACGTAACCCATTGAACATAAATGGCATAACACCATATAACAATTCATGAAAAGGAGGATGCCTAGAAAGAGACGCAACAAGGATTCGAACCCAGGTCTAAACAATATGTAACACCCCACCTCCGTTAAGGTCACTCACAAGGGAATGCCTTAACTTTGGTGGAGCATTTTAGTAAACAGAACAGAAAATTTCAAGACAGATAAACAATACTTGAGAAATTATAACTTTATTACAGCGGAAAACAGAAATCAGTTTGGTTACATCTTTACCAAAAACTCAAGTACATAAATATCAGTCTTGTTCAGAAAATCATCGGAGTACAAAACTTTAAAATCTTAATCCCCACAGGAGCTGCCATAAGGAGTCAAGTCATACTTTAAGCACTCTAAGTACTTCAAGAAGAAGAAATCCGGGTCAAGCTAAAGTGTTCCCTCCTTGGAAAACCTAGGGGGGACAGAAGAAAAAGGGGCGAAAACAAGCAAGGTCAGACATAAAGTCTGGCAAGTCCAGTGACTTTCAGCATATGAACAGATAATAATAATCATGGCATGCAAATAAAACTGGATGAGAGATAACGGTAACAGGAGTAGCAGATATACTTAGGTTAAACAGAAGAAACAGAATGATATTACTTTTCATTTCTCTGCACTAATACTAGTATAACAGGATTAGGTGTCACCCTAATATCTAAACTGAAACAGAAATGGGAACAGAATAATTTCCACAGAAGAGAATGCTAGTAATGGGCCTTTACCACCCCAACAGAAACAGACAGAAACAGAATGCTAATAATGGGCCTTTACCACCCGAACAGAAGGTACAGAAACAGAAACAGAATAATCCCTACGGAAACAGAATGTAGAATTAGGTGTACACTAGTAAATGGGCCTTTACCACCCGAACAGACGGTACCATGCAGAAACAGACAGGTGTTGCCACTGAACAGAAACAGACGGTACCAACAGAAACAGACAGAACTAAGTGTACCCTAAAACCGTACCCCAAGCGATCGGCTCCCTAATACATAAATACCCTGTGTCGGCCCCACAGTAGGGTGTATCACTCCCTAAAGTGACAACCAATTGGCACAGACCTATTTATAGATGTCACGGCGTCTTACATCCTCAGAGGCAGGCCGGGATCCATGCACGCACATAACCCGGTTGGAACGCACCATCAACACCCCTCGCCATTATCAGAATGAACCACTTATAATTAGTTTAGTAAGCGTGCCCGGACCCTACCTACTGTTGGGCCAAAGTTTGATACCAGAAAGGGTTACTGACTAATATGGGTCCCAAACAACAGATGACACAAGTAATTTCCCTCCTAACCTTGTGTCCCCAGACTAACAGATTTCAGATTAACTTGTTACAAGTTCAGACATACAGAGTTCAGATCAACTAGTTCACAGATCAGACAAGTTTCAGACTAACGGATCAGATATACGGATTTAACAGATTTACAGATTTATCTAACTTTGTAATTGGGCCTACAGATTCACGAAACGGGTTTGTTAAATTCATTAGTCCAATTGGTTTAACCCTATCCACCCAACACGTTTTAGACATCATATTTATCCCAGATTTGTATCCATTAAAAATTAACGCGCAGACCTCTCACATTAGACTGACAGTTTGCGGCCACTGTTTAGGCCGGTTGGTTCCGGGCAGGTTTCTGCCGCAAACTGAGTCTAACCTCGGGTTTTGAAGCACGTTATGACTAACTTCTCACATTAGAACCTATTGTTTGCGGCCACTGGATGTGCCGGGCGGTTCCGGGCTGAATTACGCTACAAACTCATTCTAACCTTGAGTTAGCCATGTTTCTTGTTTAGCCAATGCATTCATTCACAGACTGTGCTAATATTAGACTAATCATGCTAATTTAACAAATTAACTTCTTTACAAGTTACAGCAGATTACTTGAGGTTCTATTAACAAGTTTTGCTCAATTTTAAATCGAGCCTATAGATTTACATACTTCAAACTTCAGTATTTCAGTTCCAACAGATTATGCCATTCAACAGACTAAATAGATAACAGATCTTGCAGATTAGGCGACTTAGCAGGTCTAGTAGATAAGGCAATTTTGACATAATTAGCAGATTAGGCAATTCAATCTGATTAGCAGTTTAGGCAATAGAACTAGCGGATTAGGCAATATAACAGATTTAATCATTCCTTATAGTTTCATTGACATATCTTGCCTAATTATAAATTTAGCCTAAACTTACATGCCCAAATCAAGGTCATAATTCATAATACAATATATGCCCCAAATTTTAGCCTTAATATTGCCATTTATAGTTCATGTCAAAACTAGATTTAATATTCTAGTTTACCATTTATGTCCAGGACTAATACACATATAAATCATTATCTATTATAGCCAATTCAGATTATGCCAACATATTTGCTGTGCCAAATTAACTTAATTAAGCTACGCCCAATCCCTGTATAACATCTTTTCCCCAAGCTCTCTAAATACTCATGAAATGGCCCTATAGGCTCGATGTCCATAACAGTGAATGGGAATAAACTAGCAAAGTTACATACAAAATATGAGATCTAACATCATTAAGGGAATAGGCATAAGAAACTAACTACAATAGTTATAGGCAACTAACCACAATAGTCATGGGCGACTAATTACAATAGTTTCTTATTCAATTACATAGGCAGTAGTCTCATAGTCATGAATCATAGTCATAGGCAATAGTCTCATAGGCGTGAATTATAGTCATAGGCAATAGTCTCATAGGCATGAATCATAGTCATAGGCAATGGTCTCATAGGCAACAGTTTCATGTCCAATTATGCATTATTCATTATTTGTCCCAAAATTTAGCGTTCGTACGTTAATCTCTTATGAGATTCGGCGCAGGCTCGTAGTAGCCTGGCTATAGAATAGAAAGAAGAAAGAGGTACAGAATAGTCACAGAAAAATAGATATGACAGATAAGAATATACATAACTTCAGATTCAGATTTATAATCATGCCATAACCATAATTAAAGTTTATATCGGAAAATAACTGTACTTGCCTTCCGTGGTTTTAAGAAAGGATAATAAACTATTGTTGATGCATTGAATTATTCCTCTTTAATTGTTGTTGTAGCTCATAACTTTGATTTGAGATTTGATTTAGCTTTTGATTCTATTCAGGTTGGATGAAGATGCATCAGTCCAAGTTTTGATTCCAGTAGAGTAGCGACACCATTTTTGTTTTTAATTAGAACAGAGGCAGAATATAGACAGAATGAAATTGTGTTGAGAAGATGACGCTAGGGGGTTGTTTATATAGGATTAGGAGGACGAATCTAGACAGAAAACGAGACCGGATACATCAGAATGAACCAGGTTCAAAAACTGGGTTTCGGGAGCAGGTCGACCTGGTCTGGCCAGGTCGACCCTCAGGTCGACACTATGGTCGACCTAGCCCCTGGGAGGTCGACACTATGGTCGACCCCCAGGTCGACCTGGTCCATGGGCGGGAATTTTCCTGCCCAGCCTGTTCTGGGATTTTGAATACGAATTTGAATTTGAATTTTCGAGCTGTTTTCGATTCTGAAATTCTCTGAAACTTCAAAGGGCCATATCTCCCTCATACGGACTCCGTTTCTCGAAAAATCGGACTCATTTCCAAGCAGAATTTCGAGACGAACGCAATGGTGCAACCCATTTCCCTTGATTCTTATTTTATATTTTAATTATTCTCTGATTTGTTACTTATACGTTCACAGAAAATACGGGGTGTTACACAATACAAGGCTGACGGCCTAACCACCTTAGGCACGTAACCCATTGAGCATAAATGGCTTAACACCATATACCAATTCATGAAAAGGCGGATGCCCATAATACAAAACCGACGGCCCAACCTCCTGAGGCACGTAACCCATTGAACATAAATGGCTTAACACCATATACTAATACATGAAAGGCGCATGCCCAAAAAGAGACACAGCAAGGATTCGAACCCACACCCCCCGCTTGGCACACGCATGCAATTACCAACCAGCCTCCTTAAGTTTTTGTTCTTGGAGAGAACGACAACTTATTTGAATAGTGAATAAGCAGCTTGGCAAAAATAAAAATGCAAGGATCTGATCCCTGGTCTCATGGGGAGGAGGAAACAGTACTTACCACTTACACTATGGATGCATTTGAATAGAAAAGTCTGGAGCCCATTATATTTGAGAAAGGTAGAACTTATGTTACAGCAAAAATGACGAAGCCAACATTCGAACCCTACACCTCACGCTTGACAAAGAGACGCCTCTACCAACCACCCATGCATCATTCATTTTGAAAATGAAAACAAAGGCTATTTTAAATTACCGTTAACGAATGAGAAGTCATGTGCCAACAAACGCTTCTATTCTACTAAATGAAGACTTCAAATGGTTGCATCTCTTCCAAAGTAAATTGCCGAAGGGTTGTTACTTTTCAATGGTATATTTCCATTCCTTTATATACCTCCCACTATCACAAAACCATACACAACAACAAGTCTCTTCTCCAAATTATTCAAACATTGCTTTCGTACGCTCCAAACTCCATATTTATTTCAAAGCAAATATTAGACCAGTGCCACTTCACTTCACCAATATTCAAATATGGTCAAATTTCACTTCCAAGCCTCTGCACTCTCAATCTGCATCATTATTGTTAAAGGTTGTAGAAGTTGTACTCAATTGTGACTTATCCGTGTTATCAAGAACACGTATACAATCAAAATAAACTTTTGTAATTGTTTGAAGTCCTGGTCTGCTGCTTAGGCAAGAAGTCCTCTTTGGCTATTGAGGCGAAATCTTGTTCTATTGCTGATGTCCCCAATCTACTTCTTAGGTGTTTGTGATCCTGTTCCTCCAGGTGAAGTGAGGGTATTGATTGGTGAAATTCCAGAAGGAGTCTGGGACTAGTCGTAGGACGGAGTTCCCAACCAGTATAAAAATATCTAGTGTTATTTATATTTTTTGTTGCTGTTATAATTATTTTACTACTACTGTGATTACTGCACTTCAAATTATACATATATTTATTGGCCATCATCGACCCACTGCATTGCGATTATTCATTCGTCGCCGCACCAACTTCACATCACCGACAACCTCTCACTATAACTAATATTATGTATCCTCCTAAAAAGTGAATTACTGGACTCAAATATTAAGTTCAGTTAAGCTCAACTATTAATAACAAGAAAACAATTTAGAAAACATGCAAATGTGACTAAATGAGATTATTTTGCTGATGAACCATGTATACTACAAAGTACAGACAATACATATCATAACTCTCTCCTACCTGAAGGCCCAAAACTAAACCATGTGGATGCTATAGTTGTCCCCATATTTAATTTTCAGCGACCAACATGGGGTGTTAAACACATATATAATCTAACTGAGCTGTCAACACATTAAGTTTCAATCAAGAAAGAAAATAATTATAACGAGTTCGAATTCCATTCCACTGATTGAATATCAAGATAAGAAGAAACGATGAAACCTCGTTGTCAAAATAAAACACGTATGGAGATGCCATTGGTGGATAACATGTACGAGTAAATACTTTGTTCACTTCTCTTTCATCTAGGAAGCACTCGACGAAAAAAACGATGGTATACACATGGGTCTCCAAGGTTTGTCCCAAAAAGGGAGGACAACCTTCAACACTAGGCGCAAGCTTGAACATCGCGAGCATCCTTGATTGATCCCTCCAAGCCAGCATTCACTCATCAAATGAAATAATCAACTTTCAAGTCGATCACCCAGCCCGGCCACAAATTTAGACTTCATAGTGACAAATGATAGAACCATCGTACTTTGTTATCACACCGAATTTAGTCATACACTCCAATACATATCGCCTAGATCGATGAATTCCTCACTGATTTTTGGAAGTCAATATAAATCTCTTCAAAGTGAATCGTGTACTCGTCTCTATCGAATCGATTTCGCAAACCTAAAGCAAAAAAACTCTCGAACAAATTAGGCTCAACCTTACAGTTTGGTAGAATTAAAACATTACTTCATTCAACATCATAGTCGTCAAAGAGCTCTTTGCAAGAACCCAAACAGCTCTCGCACCACGACACCTGACTTCGTTTCAGGGAACAACCTGCCATATAGACACGTAAGGGTCCATACAGCGCATCATAGTTGACTCGCTGCACTTGAGTGTCATAACCAAATAGAGATATTAGAGCATCCTAGATAATGGTTCATACCATTATTGGAAACATAAATTGTAAATTTTAGGCTAGCAGTTCTCGATTCTACTTGATTTTCAACTCCAAAGATGTAGTAATTAGTAATATTTCTCATTTGTTGGATCATCTGAGATAAGTGGTTAGGGCGATCAATCGCCAATAGAGAAAAACTATTGCAGTGGCACTCGTGTGCAAAAACAACCTATTTTTTTTTTTTGAAAATTGGTTAATATGCCAACATGGTGGTCAGGGTTGGCCTCGAACTCCTGACCTCTTACCAGGCAGGAGCACGCCTTTCCACTGGGCCACACTATGTTGACAACCTATTATATACATATAATATAGGTTCGAAAACCAAAGTATATACAAATAAATACTCTCTTGTATATTTCAACCCTCGATTCGATACTGTTTAGGTTGAACAATGCAACTTAACCTCTAGTACCTGATGTGACGACCGATATGCATCATCGGTGCTTATATTACTCAATAACGTGTTGGGCAAGCACTCGATCGATGTAAAGCAGCTGCAAAAGAAAAAAATAGTAGAAAAAAGAGAAAGAGGAAGGAATCAAATAAAATAGAAAAGAAGAGAAAGGATGGAGTGGAACGTAAACACAATCACAAAACCTATCCCACATCTCATAGCTTAGAGGATAATATATAATAGTAATAATCACACGTATAAAATAGGCGAGACAATAATAACTATATAAACCACATAATCAGAGTACATAGGATCATATAGTTATCAGAATAGTAATAGAGTTTATACAAGTGGTAAAATCAACTAACAATCTGTCTCTAAAAGAATGGATAACATGTCAAGGCTCCACGGCGTCACACAACGGAAGTAATAAAGATAGTATGCATATAAGTATGAAAGTATGTCATCTCCTACTAGTCCACCGGTGCAACTCCACATGATACTCATACATGTTAATTACTTAGCCTCTTCATCAACAGCATCGATGAGCACCCAAGGTAATAAGAGACAAATAAAACCTCGGGTCGGAAAACAGTCTGGTGTGAGCAATAAGAAAACCTCAAAATACTATAAAAATCGTAATAGTATATATGACACAGAGGGTATGTAGAATCATGCCTATCATGCCCTTGCATCCACAAAGTTAGCACATAACAGTCGATATACGCTATATTATGATAAACATCATGTAGTGATAGTATGATATATGGCTCAGCCCTAAATGGTGATAAATACGTAATGACCATGGCGTCCATAAACCACCCTCACATTCACTAACTCAGTGTGTTGAGTATACGATACTCGGTACTTTGGTCACCAAATCGATCAAGCTACTAGTAGTCATTACTGAAACTGGCTCTATTAGGCTATTGTTATGTCCTAGAGCAACAGACTATAGCAGATGACCCTACCCAGTCCATATGGGGTCCAAGCCACTGTAACACCCCACCTCCGTTAAGGTCACTCGCAAAGGAAATGCCTTAATTTCGGTGGAGCGTTTTTAGTAGACAAAACAGAAATTTACAAGACATATAACTTTGTTACAACAGAAACAGAATTGAGTTTAGTTACATCTTTCAAAAACAATAATATCAGAATTCAAGTAAATAAATATCGGTCTTGTACAAAAGCCTTCAGAATGCATAGTTTTTAAAATCATAATCCCCAATATAAACTGCCATGGAAAGATAGAGCCAAAACCAAACAATACTTTAACACTTCCAGCAGAGAGAATCTGAATTAAGCTCCTATATTTCCACCCTGAAAACCGGGGGGGGAATGGAAAGAAAAGAGGCGAAACAAACTTGGTCAGACATAAGTCTGGTGAGTCCAGTGACTTCCAGCATATAAACAGATAATAGTATCATGACATGTAAATAAAACTGGATGAGAGATAACCGTAACAAAAATAGCAGGTTAACAGAAGGAATTGAATGATATAGGCTAAGCTAAGCTTTTCACTTCTCTGCACTAATACTAGTATAACAGAATTAGGTGTTACCCTAACATCTAAACTGAAACAAAAATGGAAATAGAATAATCTCTACAGAAACAGAATGCAAGTAATGGGCCTTTACCACCCAAACAGACAAAAGGTACAGAAGAAGAATACTAATAATGGGCCTTTGCCACCCAACTAATGGGCCTTTACCACCCCAACAGACAGAAGGTACAGAAACAGAATCGGAAACGGAATCAGAGACGGAAACAGAATAATCCCTACGGAAACAGAATGCTAGAATTAGGTGTACACTAGTAATGGGCCTTTACCACCCCAACAGACGGTACCACGAAGAAACAGACATGTGTTACCACCCAACAGAAACAGACGGTACCAACAGAAACAGACAGAACTAAGTGTACCCCAAGTCCTACCCCAAGCGATCGGCTCCCGAATACATAAATACCCTGTGTCGTCCTCACAATAGGGTTTATCACTCCCTAAAGTGGCAACCTATTGGCACAGACCTATTTACAGATGTCACGGTGTCTTACATCCTCAGAGCAGACCGGATCCATGCACGCACATGAACCGGTTGGAACGCGCCATCAACAGCCCTCGCCATTATCAGAATGAACCACTTATAATTAGTTCAGTAAGCGTGCCCGGAACCCTACATAATGTGGGGTCAAAGTTTTGATACCAGAAAGGGTTACTGACTAATATGGGTTCCACACAGCAGATGACACAAGTAATTCCCCTCCTAACCTTGTGTCCCCAGACTAACAGATTTCAGATTAACTTGTTTACAGATTTCAGACAGAGTTCAGATTACTAGCTCACAGATCAGACAATCAAGTTAACAGGTTTTCATCTTAACAAATCAAATGTATGGATTTAACAGACTTACAGATTGTCTAACTTTGTATTGGGCCTACAGATTCACGAAACAGGTTTTTCAGATTCACCAGTCCAGTTGGTTTAACCCTATCCATCCAACACGTTTTTGACATCATATTTATCTCAGATTTGCATTAATTAAATATTAATGCACATACCTCTCACATTAAGTCGGTAGCTTGTGGCCGCTGGATATGCCGGGCGGTTCTGGGCAGACTTCTGCTACAGGCCAGACCTAACCTCGTGTCTAAGCATATTTTAGTTATGCCTACGACCTCTCACATTAGAAGGAATTGAATGATAGAGTCTAGCCTCGTGTCATAGCCAATTTATTCCAATACAGATTATACAGATATCAGACTAATTATGTCCATTTAACAGATTAAACTTCCTTACAGGTTACAGCAGATTAATCAGATTTCCATGTTTTTACTCATTCTTAGATCGAGCCTATGGATTTTCGTACCCAAATCAAAATTATTTAGCTTTCAACAGATTAGGCAACTCAGCAGATGACAGATCTAACGGATTAGGCGATTCAACAAATTTAGCATATAACAGATTTAACAGATTAGGCAATTCAACAGATTTAGCAGATAACAGATTTAGCAGATTAGGCAATTCAATAGATTTAGTAGATTAGGAAATTCAATAGATTAAACATTTCTAAAAGTCTATTTACATATCTTGCCTAGTCATAAATTAAGCCTAACCTTACATGCCTAAATCATGGTCATAATTCATAATACAACATATGCCCAAATTTTAGTTAAGCTTTGCACAGTACAGAATATTCTCAAAAAAATCCCCAAACAATATGAATTATGCTAAATTATAGCCTATGATGTCAAATATCCAAAAACCCATATTTAGGCGCATTCACATTAATAGTTATCTTATTTTAACATAGATCTTTATTCCTAAGTCACAAATCCTTCTTTTCTTTTCAACTCATAGATCGTGATATAAAATATGCCCATAATCTAGATCTTAAATTTTTAATCATGTATTATGTCCTCACAATCAGATCTTGCACTATAACATGCATTATATTCCAAATTCCAAGTCATATGCTATCATATAATAATTCTTCTTCCTAATCACAGTCTATCATACATAGTATGCACTGATTCCAGATCTTAATTTACAACCTATGTTCTTTTCTCAAATCGATCAAAGATCAGTCATGTCCAATTATGCATTATCCATTATTTATCCCAAAATTTAGCGTTTGTGCGTTAACCTTTTATGAGATTTGGCGCAGGCTTGTGGTAGCCTGACTATAAACAAAAAGGAAGAAAAGAGGGAACAGATACAGAACAGTCACAATAATATTAACAAGATAGATCCACAGAAAAGTATGCATAACCTCAGATCCAGATTCAAAAAAATGTCATGATAATTATTAAATTTCACATCTGAAAATAACTGTACTCACAAAAAAGGGAACGATTTTTGTATTTTGGAATCTGTATTCTGACACTGAATAGCGCTCCTTTGGCGTAGACTATCGATTAGATTTGATTCTCTTTTAATTCTATTCAGATTGGAAGAAGATGCACTAGTCCTAGTTTTGATTCTAGCAGAGTAGCGATGCCATTTTTATTTTTAATTAGAATAGATGTAGAGTATAGGCATAATGAAATTGTGTGGAGAGAAAGCTAGGTTTGGGGGTGTTTAAATAGGTAGAGCTCACGAATCTGGTCAGAAAGGCGTCCAAATACAGAAAATGCGTTTGTCCACGGATCTGGAAATAGGGGGGAGGTCGACCCTAGTGTTGACCTATTTACACAGGTCGACCCCCAAGTCGACCTTAGTTGACCTGTCTACATAGGTCGACCCTAGTGTCGACCTGGGTCCTGTCTGTTTCGAATTTCGGGCTGAAACTTCTGAAGGCCATATCTTCTTCATACGGAGTCCGATTTACGCAAACTTGGACTCTATTCCAAGAATAATTTCGAGATAAACGCAATGGCGTAACCCGTTTCCCTTATTTATTTTGTTACAATTTAATTATTCTCTTATTTGTCATTCTTATTTTCACAGAAAATACGGGGTGTTACAGCCAGTCAGTCCGCACTACAACTAGATCTGATTTGTCCTTGTGCCCCTCCCTCATATGTGTACCAAAATCATGAGTATCGATAACTCCTTTGCACATATTTTTTGCAGCATAATCAATCTTATGACTATCCACAAGAATCCCTTCTAAACTCGATAAACATGTAGGTTATCCTCGACGAGCAGCACTAACGTGAGACCTCATCGACTGCCCTCTAACAATGATGTGTCATCCCTTCCTCATACGACAATCATTTCAATATGACCCAATGTCACCTTTTCTGTATCTCGAATAAAAACCATCTGTCGCAACAACCTCACACCCCATTGTGGAATCACCATCGTCGAATGGCAAGTCACTATATAGAAACACCACATCACTGCCTCATGCAAAGACACCAATCAAAGAGCTACTGTATCGGAATTACTATCGAATGAACCATCATATCTTGCTCCTCGAAGTTGCACCATCATCCATGTTAAGTTGGCCAAAGTGGCCAATAATGATAATAGTCGATGACGATCACTCCATTGTAATCAATAGTGATAACTCAGATCACGTATTTAACCAAAATTTGTTAAATACATATCTAGGGAAAATGTACGACATTCCTTGCGAAATCCAATTCGTCGCCAAGTCCATCATCAATCTTCAGATCGACCATCAAGCTCCAGCGTCACTCCATCTTCAAATAAATTGTCGAGCTCCAATGCTGCTCCGTCGCAAAATCCAACATGCACTCTAAAGCCTTTTTGAGAGTTTATCTCATTTTTTCAAGTACATCATTATAGTGGATTGTTTAATTAATATACATTGACATGTGCATTTTATAGATAAGTATTCCAAACTCTAACGAACGAGATTCCCTAATATTAGTTTCCTACAAAAGACGTTTTAAGCTAAACTAAGCAAACAATTCAATCATGCAACTAATAGTCTCTAAACTAGCATGTAAACATCCATAATAGCAATGATAAACCAAATGGAACCTATCTATAGTAATCAAAGTGAAATAAGTGTCCAAATAACCTATATCTAACAGTGCAGTCAAAATGACATGTAATTAGCGCGTAAACGGGTAAATAACACATAGTAGCGCTCAAATAGGTAAAAATTGATAATCATGGATAAAACTACTTAAATAACTTATTAATCTTTTTACTAATTATTTATTAGGATCAACTATCATAGGAATTACGCTTTATAATTAAAAATCTGCATAAAACTTTAAGTCTATATTATACTAACAAACACAGTTTAGTGTGTTAGAATACCACTCACTTTAGCTAAATTTGTCCAAGCTAGCACTAAAGCGTAGAGCTCGTCAATACGGGATTGATGGAAGAGACGACACCCAAATCAGACATCGTATGAGAGAAATACAACAAATATAAGTTTGTGGATTCATTCAGTACAATTTAATGATTCAAATAATTCAATCAAGCGATTAATATACTAATTACCTAATTAATGAATAACCTGTCTTCTCCAAATAGGCAAACTCATACATGCGCACTATAGGATATTTGAGCCCATAATCATGCACCTTTCTTTCTATCAATCTCAACCCATTGTTAAACATTTGGCATATGATGTTACACATTTTAAATATCCAATCGTTAAAATATGGATTGTTACATGTTTGATCTTCTATTCATTTGGGGAAACAAATCACGATTTGGCATACGACGTTTACACAATATCTATAAAGGGTTCCATAATAACCAAACATCAACTCTTTGCCATAACATTTTCTATGGAACCCTGCCCTAACCTTCCTAACCACTCGCTATTACCTTAAACTTTTAAATCCACTCCATGAAACCTCCATCTTCATTGTTATTATTCAACTCTTGGTCCGACCAACAAGATTTTTTCGACATAGTAATAGCACTCGGAAATTCCCAACTTATGAAAATCCTACAGTATTTTTTCGAACAAAAATAAGATGCATCAAGCAAGCCCTTAAGGAATAAAGCAAAGAAGTCTATATGAAAGACTTTATCCACTCTAATTAAACATGAACTTTAACTTTTACAAGTCCACATATTTAATATCATATTTATAACTTTGTTATGTATACAGGAACACAAAATGACAGAGAAGTTATCCAAAGTCCTTAATAGTGAAGCAAGCACGTTAAATGTAGGGTCGCATGGGACATGAAAAAGGAAAAAATACAACATTTTATTACAACCTTTGTTTCAGATCTTGCAAATATCGCCCGAGATCTCCTCTGAGATCCCATTTTGGGCTCCTTTCGAAACAAAATAGCAAATATCAAACTAAATCTATTTTCGAATATATCACCTGAGATATTGCATATCGAATGATATATCGTCCGAGATCTTAGTATTTTTGATATGTGTCTGAACAAGAACAATAATAAAAAACTCAAATCTAGCCATAATAACCTTTTTTCATTTTACATTTTGCATGTTAAATGACCATAATGTATGTTCATATATGTTCAACAATGCTTATGATTTTCATATTCGCCTTTTTTACATACATATTACCTATGAAATTATGTATTTTATGATCTATTTATGCTGATTTTTTTAATGTTGTGAATCCTTTTAATTTTTTATGTCTAACAATGTTTCTATTTTAAGCATATTACAATTTAAAGTATGAATGGTCTTTCGCAAAATAAAGAATAATAAAATTATTTTACACTTTAAGTTTATGTTACATGTTTTTAATAGCATTCTTAAAAATCATTTTGCAAAAATAACATTTTTTAATATATCATGTACCCCGAGATTGTTTCGATATGAACTTTCAGACTTGAGATGGAAATCCAGGACAAATTTCTGAGTTAGACTCATCTCGTCCGAGATCTCCCCCGACACAAGATCAAGTCTATAAAATACCCGAGGCAAAACGCGACCGAAATCCGAGATTTATAACCTTGATTGCAACTACCTCAAGACTAAGAGGTCCATTAGCAAAATATACACAATATTCGATAACATGAAAACTGAGTAGAAGGGTCAGGATGCAACAAGCTTAGCACTCATGAATCACATTTCAAGCATCTTGAACAATCAAGATAATGAAGTTACCAACAGTGAAAGCTTTGACCGGCTTGTTTCCTTCGTTATCTAAAGAGCATACCACCTCACTTTATGATGAAATTAGTGAGTCGAAAATGTGAAATAAAGCAAGCCCTATTCTCGAAGCTAAAAGAGTTGTTAATCATAAAGTGTATCAACATGAAAAAATTAGTTGAAAACACCAGTTCAGTTGACATAATTTATTCTTCCACCGCCATCTCTATCATGAGATTGCGATGTGTCCTCGAAATCGAGAGTCTCCTTGATATTGAGTCGTAGACGGTTGCCCGTGCTCAGGCACCACCATATCAATGTTAATGTACCATGGAGATTTCCGCTCCTAGCATGTTCATCTACCTTGTCCTATAAGTGCCTACATTCCAACTTGGTATGCTCACTCAGCTCATGTAATAGGCAATATTTTCCAGACCTCTTTTCTTTTTCTGAAGGCTTTCTAGGTGCTGGTTTTTGATACGGGAAAAGTCATCGCATATATAGGTAAATCTTTTTGAGAGATGCATTTAGCTTGGTGTAGGAGGAATATTAACACCCTGTATTTTCTGTTAACGGTATAGTAACGAATTAAACAATAATTAATTTAAAATGTGAGAATTAAGGGAAACGGGTTACGCCATTGTTTTCGTCTCGGAATTCTGGTGGAGATAGAGTCTGAGTTTGCGTAAATTGGACTACATATGAAAAAGTTATGGCTGTCGGAAGTTTCCAGAAAAATCAATTAAATTCAAACAGCTCGAAAACAAATTCAAATTCAAAACAAAAGTCAGAAGTGGGCTGGGCGGGAAAATTCCCGCCCAGGACCCAGGTCGACTAGGGGGTCGACCCTAGTGTCGACCTCCCCCCTACAGATCGACCTAAGGGTCGACCTGCCCCCCCCCCCCCCCCGGGAAGATATGAAAGGTGACGATTTTGTGACTCAGTGCTGAGTCACTAGGGCTGAGGTATCACCCTATCTTGATTGAATGGTTGTGGTTAACTCTAGGATCATCCGACGACTCAAATTGAATTGAAATTCTATATAAACAACCCAATGCTCAAACCTAAAAATCACACAAAAATAATCCTAGAACTATCATGCTGTCAATAGAAAACTTGGAGTAGACGGCACCAATTCAAAGACTAGATAAGAAAGAACCTGAATAAAAAATCAAATTAAAATAATCAAATTCAACGATTTACATCAAAGGCAAGCTTTCCAATTTCAGAATTCAGATTTCAGAAAGCAAGAATTCCTTTTTAGTTTGTAAGTAGGTTATTACGCAGATTTAAACGTTCTTTCAAATGAATCATGACATGTTGTAATTTGAATATAGAATGATGCTTATGTATAAGTTTTGATTCTCGTTTATCTTAAAGTATCATTGCAATTAATCATGTCTATATGCTTGTGGTGATGAACACATTGTATGTTATTGGAATCTATTATGATTGGGTAATGGATTTATTTTGCCAATTAAATGGTGAAACATGTCATGTTATAAATTGGTGGTTACTTGCAAGTTTATGATCTAAAATATATGCTTATATGTTAGATCAACACTCATGTATATTCATGTTAGGTTGAATCTATTTATGTTGAAAAATTTGGAATTGTAGTCCTCTTATGTTTTAACACATAAGTATCATGCTAAGTTGTGATTCGAATATGTTTATAATAGCCTTTTTATGTTTAACACACACATAAGTCATCATGCTAAGTTGTGATTCGAATATGTTGATAATAGTTCTCTTATGTTTAACACACATAAGTTAATATGCTAAGTTGCGTTTTAAAAAATGATTATAGTAGCTTTCTTATGTTTTGACATACATAAGTTAATATGCTAAGTTGTGGGTTGAAACTGTGATTATATGTTAAACCTCCATGCTAGACCTTTGTCAAGTTTACATGACAATTAGACCCAACTTAGTCACAAGTTCACCTTTACCCATTTAATTAAAGTTAATGATACTACTATGCCAAGTTACACATGACAAGTAGAAATGTATGCAATTTTATGTTTATTTCATGTCCCTTGTTTATTACCCTTTTTGTTTATACGTTTGGGCTAATTTACTAGCCCAACATTGTATGTGATTCATGCGTACGTTCCACGGGTGTAGCAATGGGAAAATATGAAAATTGATGGCATGGATTTGTTCATAAAATGGTATATTTGATATACCATTTGTGGTGAGCATAATAAAAAGATAATTATGGCATGATTAAATTAAATTAAATTTACATAAAGAAATTAGACATATATAGACAAATGTGAATTTAGAAAAAGACGAATATGCCTAACCCGAGGTTTGACTGAGTTGTGGTGTAAATCTGCCCGGAACCGATCGGCATGTCCAGTGACCACAACAAGACCTATCTAACGTGGGTGGTTAGTGCATCAAGCCCAAAAAGAACCCAAGGTTAGACTGAGTTGTGGTGTAAATCTGCCCGGAACCGACCGGCACATCCAGTGACCACAACAATACCTGTCTAATGTGAGTGGTTGGTGCTTTAATAAATTATAGCTAAGTCAGGATTTGTAGGGTTAATTCAATTAGGGAAACACTTAACTGATTCAACATGTTAACTAAACGAATGGGTGGGGTTAGGTAAACTTGGACACTTAACCAAATAAACATGTTGATTAGAAAACCCTAGTAGCGGGGACCCATTTCAGCAGTAACCCACATAGATTTATCATGGTACCCTGAAACTAGGCAGGGTGGGGCACGATTACTGGGCTGATTATAAGCGGTCAAAACGTCGACGGTTGGTGGGCCAGTGTAGGTTCCGACGGAGTATGGGCGTGCACATACTCCGAAGTGGAAAAATCAGGCACTGGGCATCAGTAGTATACACTGTGCATCTTGAATCGTGTCGGGTTGCCACCAGAGGGACTGATACACCCCATGGTGGGACCAACACAGGTATCTACAGTCAAGTGGGGCCGAATGACACAGGATATGAATGCATACGAGTAGGAGCTGATCATTAAGGGGATCGTTTGTTAGGAACACGTAGGGCTGGTTGAACCAATGGTTAAGTAGGTGCAGAGACTATAGTAATGGGTGCGATCACATGTTCCTCTTATCTTATATTAGGGTATTGTCCTATGTTCTGTTATTACTGTCATGATCCCTTTCCTTGTTTAAATACTAGTAATCGCCGAACTTACCAAATTTGACTTCAAATATTTTATATTCAATGGAAAGCTCTTTTCGATACGAACCCAATGGTTCTGGTTTTAGGAGAATCCGATGGTCCGATCTCCCGTTACATCTATTCGAAGTCAGTGGTCGAAATTCGTGAACTAGCGCGGCGTGGCGCGTTCTTTTCAGGCCATTATATATATAATATATATATATATATATATTATATATATTTCGTTGTCTGACCCATTTTCCTTCGTCCTCTTTTCATCCGTCCCCCCCAGGTCCACATGGAGGGAATACTGCAGTTTAGTCAGACTCTTTGCAAGCTTCAAGAAAGTAGATGTATGATTTGGACTCTCTCTCACCTTGGCTATGGCTTTTGGACATTATCCTTGGGGATTTATGCAGTTTTATTTATGGTTTATGCTTCTTTATTAAATAATCAAGACAAAAATTATGTTGTAATGTTTTAGAAGTTATTTTGAGATAATTTGATGTAATGCTTTTGTGTAGAACCACGTATGAAACAAATAATTGAATTTCGCTGCTTATATTTATCTGTCTTGTAAAGTTTTCTGTGTCTTGTACCTATAACCCTCCACCAAAGTTAAGGCATTCCCTTTGTGAGTGACCTTAACGGAGGTGGGGTGTTTCACTTGATATCAGAGCAAAGGTTTACCAGATCAGATAAGAGTTTTTGAAAATTATTTTCAAAAAGGGATATAAAGAAGCATTTTACAAGAAAGAGTGTTGTTTAAATTTAAAAAGGCATAATCCCCAAAGCTATATGCCCTATCTTTCATTCCTTCATTTTGAATCTTTTCTTTTTCATTTCAGCATGTCCGGGAATCTTATCCTTCCAGAGGGTGTACCAATACCTGGCTGGTTCAGGAGGTACTTAGAGGCTAGGGCCAACGACGCAGGCCCAGCAGATATTCCTCCTCCTCCAGCTGCAGCGGTTCCTCCTCCTCCTCCTCCTCGTGCAAATGCTTTCTCAAAGATTTGTAGAGACTTTAGGTCCATGGGTGGAAAGGACTTCAAGGGAACTGAATCATTCGTAGAAGCAAGGATCTGACTCAAAGAAACTGAGGATCTGTTCGTTATCTTCAAGGTGGACGATAGGTAGAAGATACAGTTGGCAGTATGGTTGCTCAAAGACGAAGCTTCCTATTGGTGGGAAGTCACTAACGCTGAATGACCAGTTGACACATGGATGGATTTCAGAATAAGGTTTGAGATGAAATTCCTCTCACTGGCTGAACGAAGTTTACAGCTGGAAAAGTTCTTATCTCTTAAGAAAGGAAGTATGACGGTCAAGGAGTATGTCAATCAATTCAATCAGCTGGCCCGATTTGGGCTGGACTTAGTGAATACTCCTCATAAGAAGGCTCTCTGTTTTGTCAAGGGATTGAATGAGCCACTTCACAGCTTGGCTATGACCCATATACCTATTGGGGCTACTTACGAGAGGTTAGTGGACATGGCACTCTTACATGAGGAAGACAAGGGAAAGAAAGAGGCAAAAGCGGAAGTGCCTCAAGATAAGAAGGGGGAGGAGTCGCAGAATAAGAAGGCTAATTCGAAGAAAGGCGGGAAGAACAACAGACCCCGTGACAAGAGAAAGTGTAATTTCTGTGGCATTCCCGGACATCTGATCAAAGACTGCAAGAAGAAGAAAAGGAAGACGGGTGGCTGTTTCCAGTGTGGTGAGACATGACACATGGCTAGGGCCTGCCCAAGGAAGCAAGTGCAGGGAGTTGGACCTTCTTCTAGAGGACAAGTTCATGCTCTCACGGCACCTCCGCAAGAACGAGGTAGAAATATTTCTGTCAAAAGTTTAGTCTATCTTTTTGACCGTCATGTTCGTACACTATTTGATTCTGGCGCATCGCACTCTTTTATATCTTCTGCTTTAGTGGAATCTCTGCACCTAGACACCAGTTTAGTAGAGGATCGCTTGGTTGTTTCAAATCCAATTGGGGGCTCAGCTTATTTGTCAATGGTTTGTTTGGATTTGAAAATATCTATACTAAGCGTTAGGTTTAGATGTAATGCCTTTGTTTTGGGCTTCATGGGCTATGGGTTGATTCTAGGCATGGACTGGCTATCTAGTAATGGTGTCGTCCTTGATTGTAAAGAGAGAGTGGTTAGACTCATGACTCGCCTCGGTAACACTCTTGAAATTTCTTGTAATCCTATGAACTCCGTTATGCTTAGTTATCTAGAATCTCTTGATGCGTCCGTCGAGAACTTGCAGTCTGTAAGGGTAGTCCGTGAATACTCGGATGTGTTTGAAGAGGTAAAAGGCTTACCTATGAAGCGGGAGATAGACTTACGCATATACCTCATGGACAACGCAAAACCCGTTGCTTTACCCGTTAGACACATGGCTCCAAGGGATAGGAAAGAACTCAGCAAGCAAGTTAAAGAATTGCTTGAGAAGGGGTTTATAAGGTGGAGTATTTCTGAATGGGGTGCTCCAGTAGTGTTTGCAACTAAAGCAGACGGTTCGCATCGCCTGTGCGTTGATTATAGGGAGCTAAACAAGCTGACCAAAAGGAATAGGCACCCACTCCCGAGAATAGTTGATTTGTTCGATCAGCTTGTAGGTGCATCGGTTTTCTCCCAATTAGATTTAGCTACCGGGTTTCATCAGCTAAGAGTGGCTGAAGACAACATTGATAAGACCGCGTTCAGAACTCTAGATGGTTTCTTCGAGAGGCTTGTCATGCCTTTCGGCTTGATAAATGCACCCGCTTACTTCGTTGATTTAACGAGCAGGGTGTTTCGAGAGTTCCTCAATAAGTTTGTGGTGGTCTTCGTAGATGATATTTTGATCTTCTCAAAGAATAAGGAAGAGCATGCTCAACATCTAAAAGAAGTCATGGATACTCTCCGTGCACATCAGTTGAAGGCGAAATTCTCCAAATGCCATTTCTGGGAGGAAGAAGTTAGGTTCCTTGGACATGTGGTGTCCAAAGAGGGGATAGCTGTGGACCTCGCGAAAAGTGGTTGTTGTGCAAGATTGGAAGGTTCCTCGAAACACAACCAAAGTCCGAAGCTTTCTCGGGCTAGCAGGATTTTATCAAAAATTTATCAAAGATTTTTGCAAAAATCTCAGCTCCACTAATAAGATTGACAAAGAAGAACCTAGCTTTCAACTGGGATTTGGATTGCGATATTGCATTCCAATGTTTGAAAAGGGCTCTAACAACAGCCCAGTTCTAACATTGCCTGATGGAAGCAAGATGTTTATAGTATACACAGATGCTTGCAAAAGGGGACTAGGCACTGTTCTGATGCAAGAAGGGAAGGTAGTGGCTTATGGTGGAAGACAGTTGAAAGTACACAAGAAAAACTACCCAACCCATGACCTAGAGTTGGCAGCCATCGTTTTTGCGTTTAAGTCTTGGCGCCATTATCTCCTAGGTGAGAAATTTGAACTGTATACTGACCATAAATCGTTGAAATACCTTTTCTCACAGAAAGATCTCAATTTGAGGCAGCAAATATGGATAGAGTTTCTTGCCTCGTTCGATTTTGAGATTTCCTACACTCCTGGCAAGGGAAATGCAGTAACAGATGCCTTAAGTAGAAAGAAGCTGGCCTTAAGCCCTCTCTTTGTGGAAAGGCAAAGCTTGGAGTTCATAGCAAGCTTTAACTTTAGACCCTCCTCTGACTTTGCACCTGGCTTGCTAGCAACTTTAGAAGTGCGACCAACTCTATTAGACTCAATCGGAGCCACGCAAAGAGAAGACCCTCAGCTAGCCAATGTGATGGACAGGTTAATTAGGGGTGAGACTTCCAGTCACCTCAATAGATACTCTATTGATGTCAAGGGCTGGTTGAGACGAGATGAAAGACTATGTGTCCCACAAGTAAGGGATTTGGTAAAGGCGGTTCTAGAAGAGGCACACCATTCCAAGCTGACCATACACCTAGGGGGAGACAAAATGTATAAAAACATCAAGAGAGTTTTCTTTTGGAATGGCATGAAGCAAGACGTAGCTGAATTTGTTTCTAAGTTTTTAATATGCAAACAAGTCAAAGCGAAGCAGAAGAAGCCTGGTGGTCTGGTCCATCCTCTAGAGGTCCCGCAGTGGAAATGAGACAGCATCTTGATGGACTTTATAGATGGGTTGCTTAGGTCAAGAAGGGGCAATACCAGCACTTGGGTAATAGTGGACAGGCTCACAAAAAGCGCCCACTTTATACCTGTCAAGAGTAGAAGGACTGCCTCATCTCTAGCATCCATATATCTTAAAGAGGTAGTTCGACTCCATGGGATACCCTCCAGCATAGTGAGTGATCGAGGCCCTATCTTCACGAGCGAGTTTTGGAAGAGTTTACAAGAGGCTGTAGGCACACAATTATGCTTAAGCATGGCCTATCACCCTCAAACCGATGGCCAGATGGAAAGAGTCAATAGAGTATTAGAAGACCTCTTGAGATTATGCATTATTGACTTCGTAGGTACATGGGAGGATCATCTACCATTGGTGGAATTCGCTTACAACATTAGCTACCAAGCCACCATAGGCATGGCGCCTTTCGAAGCTTTATATGGAAGACCGTGCAGGTCACCAACTTGCTGGTGGGAATCCACAGACAAGCTCATACTTGGACCAGACATGATTAAGGAAACTTCAAAGAAAGTAGACTTGATATGAAGAAGAATGAAGGCTGCCCAAGATAGACATAAGTCCTACGTAGACAAAAGAAGAACTGAACTTGAGTTCGAAGTTGGAGACAAGGTGTTCCTTAAAGTATCTCCTTTGAGGAACGTCGTTCGCTTTGGATCCACAGGAAAGTTAGCACCAAGATTTGTAGGGTCGTTCCCTATCATCGAGAAGATTGGGAAGATGGCTTATAGGGTACAGCTCCCCGAAAGGTTGGCCGGGGTTCATAATGTCTTTCATGTCTCTCACCCGCGGAAACGCTTACATGAGTTTGCGGAAGTGGTAGAACCAAGTATGATAGAGGAAGTTGAACGAGAAGCAACTGTGAGGAGAGTTCCAACCCGTATCTTGGGAACAGAAGTCAAAAATCCACGCAACCATGAAGTTAAGCTCGTCAAAGTTCAATGGAGCGACACCGAGGAAGATGCAACTTGGGAAACTGAGGACAGAATACGCGCAACCTACCCTTTTCTTTTTGAGGGTGCATCCTTAATCTCTTTTTCCTTAAGTTTATGCTCGTATCTATCCTTTTAGGTATATCTCCTCGATCCTATCCTTTATCCTTAGGTAGGAACCCATTTGGATGTAAACATGTAATTGAAACATGTTATGATTGATAGTTGCAAGTGGTTGCTAGTGGATGCATATACACACACTGTAGGTATTATATCGGCTCAGTCACTTCCATATTGCATATTCATATATGTATTGGTATATAGATTGAAACTTGATGTGTTATCATATGGACATTGCATTTGTATGAATGATTATGCACTCATGTAGGAAATTTTGAGTAGGAAAAATTGCATTCATAATGGACTCATGGCACTGACATAATTTGCATTAAGGAGGTCAACTGAATCAGTAGACCGCCTGATTTTGCATTAGATAAGGACATGTACACAACAATGCATATGATCGTGAAGCATTAGAAATATTTTAAGGACAATGGACGCCTATGTTTGATGGTTGAGTAGATGGGTGATTGGATGGTAGGATATAAGTTCTTCTCGACTTGAAGATTTCGGGGACGAAATCCTAAAAGGAGGGGAGAATGTAACACCCCGTATTTTCTGTATATGGTATAGTAATGAATTAAAAAATTCTTAACTTAAAATGTGAGAATTAAGGGAAACGGATTACGCCATTGTGTTCATCTCGGAATTCTAGTTGAGATAAAGTCCGAGTTTGCATAAATTGGACTCCGTATGAAAAAGTTATGGCTGTCAGAAGTTTCAAGAAAATTCAAATAAATTCAAACAGCTCGAAAACAAATTCAAATTCAAAACAAAAGTCAGAAGCCGGCTGGGCAGGAAAATTCCCGCCCAGGACCCAGGTCGACCAAGGGATCGACTCTAGTGTCGACCTCCCCCCTACAGGTCGACCTGCCCCCCCTCCGGGCAGATCTGAAAGGTGACGATTTTATGACTCAGTGCTGAGTCACTAGGGCTGAGGTGTCACCCTATCTTGATTGAATGGTTGTGGTTAAATGTAGAATCATCCGATGGCTCAAATTGAATTGAAATTCTATATAAACAACCTAATGCTCAAACCTAAAAATCACACAAAAATAATCCTAGAACTATCATGCTGACAATAGAAAACTTGGAGTAGCCGTCACCAATTCAAAGACAAGATAAGAACCTGAATCAAAAATCAAATTAAAAGTAATCAAAATCAACGATCTACATCAGAGGCGAGCTTACCAATTTTATAAATCAGATTTCAGAAAGCAAGAATTCCTTTTTAGTTTGTAAGTTGGTTATTACGCAGATTTAAACGTTCTTTCAAATGAATCCTGACATGTTGTAATTTGAATATAGAATGATGTTTATATATAAGATTTGATTCTCGTTTATCTTAAAGTATCGTTGCAATTAATCATGTCTATATGCTTGTGGGGATGAACATATTGTATGTTATTGGAATCTATTATGATTGGGTAATGGATTTATTTTGCCAATTAAATGGTGAAACATGTCATGTTATAAATTGGTGGTTACTTGCAAGTTTATGATCTAAAACACATGCTTATATGTTAGATCAACACTCATGTATATTCATGTTAGGTTGAATCTATTTATGTTGAAAAATTTGGAATTGTAGTCCTCTTATGTTCTAACACATAAGTATCATGCTAAGTTGTGATTCGAATATGTTTATAATAGCCTTTTTATGTTTAACACACACATAAGTCATCATGCTAAGTTGTGATTCGAATATGTTGATAATAGTTCTCTTATGTTTAACACACATAAGTTAATATGCTAAGTTGCGTTTTAAAAAATGATTATAGTAGCTTTCTTATGTTTTGACATACATAAGTTAATATGCTAAGTTGTGGGTTGAAACTGTGATTATATGTTAAACCTCCATGTTAGACCTTTGTCAAGTTTACATGACAATTAGACCCAACTTAGTCACAAGTTCACCTTTACCCATTTAATTAAAGTTAATGATACTACTATGCCAAGTTACACATGACAAGTTGAAATGTACGCAATTTTATGTTTATTTCATGTCCCTTGTTTATTACCCTTTTTGTTTATAGGTTTGGGCTAATTTACTAGCCCAACATTGTATGTGATTCATGCGTACGTTCCACGGGTGTAGCAATGGGAAAATATGAGAATTCATGGCATGGATTTGTTCATAAAATGGTATATTTGATATACCATTTGTGGTGAGCATAATAAAAAGATAATTATGGCATGATTAAATTAAATTAAATTTACATAAAGAAATTAGACATATATAGAAAAATGTGAATTTAGAAAAAGACGAATATGCCTAACCCGAGGTTTGACTGAGTTGTGGTGTAAATCTACCCGGAACCGACCGACATGTCCAGTGACCACAACAAGACCTGTCTAATGTGGGTGGTTAGTGCATCAAGCCCAAAAAGAACCCGAGGTTAGACTGTGTTGTGGTGTAAATCTACCCAGAACCGACAGACACATCCAGTGACTACAACAATACCTATCTAATGTGAGTGGTTGGTGCTTTAATAAATTATAGCTAAGTCAGGATTGGTAGGGTTAAGTCAATTAGGGAAACACTTAACTGATTCAACATGTTAACTAAACGAATTGGGTGGGGTTAGGTAAACTTGGACACTTAACCAAATAAACATGTTGATTAGAAAACCCTAGTAGCGGGGACCCATTTCAGCAGTAACCCACACAGATATATCATGGTACCCTGAAACTAGGCAGGGTGGGGCATGATTACTGGGCTGATTATAAGAGGTCAAAACATCGGCAGTTGGTGAGCCAGTGTAGGTTCCAACGGAGTATGGGAGTGCACGTATCCTGGAGCGGAAAAATCAGGCACTGGGCATTAGTAGTATACGCTGTGCATCTTGAATCGTGTCGGGTTGCCACCAGAGGGACTGATACACCCCATGGTGGGACCAGCAAAGGTATCTACTGTCAAGCGGGGCCGAATGACACAGGATATGAATGCATACGAGTAGGAGTCGATCATTAAGGGGATCATTTGTTATGAACACGTAGGGCTGGTTGAACCAATGGATAAGTAGGTGCAGAGACTATAGTAATGGGTGCGATCACATGTTCCTCTTATCTTATATTAGGGTTTTGTCCTATGTTCTGTTATTACTGTCATGATCCCTTTCCTTGTTTAAATACAAGTAACCACCGAACTTACTAGACTTATTGTCTGACCCGTTTTCCTTCGTCCTCTTTTCTTCCGTTCCCCCCTCCCAGGTCCACAGGGAGGGAATACTGCAGCTTAGTCAGACTCTTTGCAAGCTTCAAGAAAGTAGATGTATGATTTGGACTCTCTCTCACCTTGGCTATGGCTCTTGGACATTATCCTTGGGGATTTATGCAGTTTTATTTATGGTTTATGCTTCTTTATTAAATAATCAAGACATAAATTATGTTGTAATGTTTCGGAAGTTATTTTGAGATAATTTGATATAATGCTTTTGTATTGAACCACGTATGAAAAAAATAATTAAATTTCGTTGCTTATATTTATCTGTCTTGTAAATTTTTCTGTGTCTTGTACCTATAACCCTCCACCAAAGTTAAGGCATTCCCTTTGTGAGTGACCTTAACGGAGGTGGGGTGTTTCAGAATACTTCGATCCTCTTCTACTTTTCTTTGAGCCCTCTCGCTCGTTGTCCACTTTTCTTCTTCTCGTTATCATGCTTAGCCCTAACTTCAAGCATCTATTGATCATTCAGAACGTTGATTTCCATCCTATTTTCGGTCTGAGCATCTTTCTGGCTTGAATATCTATCAGATTTGAAAAAAAATCATTGATATCCCTCAGGGGATCTCTTTGAATTCAATCTTTTAGGCCACTTCACCTACGGTCACTATCAAGACCATCAATGGCTCCGGTTTATCCACCAAAGCTATTGCATTATTGAACCTTTCTAGAAAACTTCTTAGCGTCTCCCCCATTCTTTTCTTTATCGTCGTCAATGTCGTTACATTTTTATGACAGGATATACAAACTCTAAACTACCCCATGAATTGGTCCATCGATCTATTCCAAGCACTAACAGATTCATTATTGAGTTGCGTAAACCGAAGTGCAAGTAAATCAGATAAAAACAACGAATAACACTTCTCCATTAACTCAGGTGATGCCCTCAATACATCCATATGCTGTATATAGCATGTTAGATATATGGCGGGATCTGATCTCCCGTTGTAAGCACTTTTCAAATCTTGCAAATATCGCCCGAGATCTCCTCCGAGATCTCGTTTTTGGCTCCTTCTGAAATGAAACAACAAATACCACTTTAAATCTCCTTTCGAATATATCGCCCGAGATATTGCACTATCGCACGATATATCGACCATGATGAAATACTACAATATCATGCGAAATCTTAGTTTTTTTGGTTAAAATTTAAATTTGTGCATGAAGTAGAACAATAATTAAAAAAACTCAAATCTAGCCACGATAATCTTTAATTATTTTACATTTTGCATGTTAAATGACCATATTGTATGTTCATATACGTTCTATAATTCTTATGATTTTCATATTCATCTTTTCTACATGCACGTTACCTAAGAAATTATGTATTTTATGTTCTACTTATGCTGAATTTTTTAATGTTTTGGGTCCTTTTAATGTTTTGTGCGTAACAATATTTCCGTTTTAAGCATATTATGATTTAGAGTATGAATGATCTTTTGCAAAAAAAGAATAATAAAATTATTTTGTAATTCAAGTTTAAGTTGCTATGTTTTTAATAGCATTCATAAAAATATCATTTTTTAAACATATTATGTACCCCGAGATTGTTCCGATATGAACTTTTAGACCCGAGATGGAAATCCGAGACGAATTCTCGAGTTAGATTCACCTCGTCTGAGATCTCCCCGATATGAGATCAAGTCTGAAAAATCCCCGAGACGAAATGCGACCGATGTCCGAGATTTAAAACCTTGGTTGTAAGCCATTAAAGCGGGTCGTTTAAAGTTATGAGGTGATCTTGCATCTTGGATGTTAGCAGCGAAAGGACTACGAGTTGCGTCCTCATATCCATGACTAGGCATTCCTCTCCTAGTTACTCGTCGTACAAATTTTCCAGCCTATCACTACACCATACAAGCAATTTTGCAACACCCTATTGTTGTAAAATTGCAACAGCTTTGAGCCGTTGCGAAATAGCAACGGCAAAAGTCCGTTGCAAACTCGTTTGTTACAGTCACCACCAGCAGTTTTACATTTTTGAATGGACTTAACTCGTTCTAGAATTAACCACACTCTTCAATACCCCTTCAATATCCCTTCAATACAACCCCGTTTCCACTTTCCCAACTTTTATTCATGAACGAAAAATAACAAAAACGCTGCACCTTAGATCTGGAGAACTCGAGCCGCTGATTTAATCGTAATCGGCCTCTCCTAATCATCTCGTGAATTGTTTTGGAGGCTATAGATTGAGTGATTGCAGTGAGGAGTTTGATTTTGGGTGCGATAGAATGCATATGATTTTTGTTGCTATTTAGGTGAATTGATGGTGGATCGATTATAGTTTGGTGAAGGCCGTGTGGGTGGATTTGGGTATTCACGGCTTCTTGATTGCATATGATGGCGGTGGGTTTGAGGATTTCCTGGCTTGAATTAAGGTATTGTGACATTGTGTTAGAAGTATGAAATTGTTTTTCAAATTTCAGATAGGTATATACCTAACCCATTACAAATAATTTAGATTATATAATGGCATTTAACCCAGAGAATGCATTTAAATTAGGTATATACTTGCACTAGGATTATTCGGTTTCACGACTGTTGGGTTTTAGGTTCTGGTGGCACTTGTGGAGTTGCCTGGCATTTCAGGCTGTTGGTGGCAGTTTTTCTGTTGTGCGCTAGTTGCAATAGTTTCGTTACAGCAAATAATATTGATAATCTGTTATAATAGCAATAGTTGCACCCCCACAAACTAATGGTAAATATTATTATTACCGATAATATTCCAAGATTTCCAAACTCAATCAATAAATTAGTTTGCACATCATAAGCTACGTTACAAGATACCTTACAACAAATAAAGTTAATACAGAAATCAGTTTGCATGTCACAAGCTATGTTACAACAAATAAAATTAGTTTGCATGGTCATCAACTTTTTTGTTGTAATAGCTTATGGCATGGAAACTAATTTCAACAGCAAACCATTACTTGCATATATAATATGAAGTTGATTGTGCTTATAAGACAAGAAATATGTCACATATTAATTTTGTGGAGTGTGCGCTACTCCACGGCCTATGTAACGCATGTAAATTTAACATTCAAGTATCAACTAACTTATTAAACTAGTTTAGAGATTATTGCTTTATTGTGGATGCCCTCAAGTCCTTGATATTATACATCGTTGAGACAGTAGTCTTCAACTTTTTATATTTTGCTATAAACAACGGAAGTTGTCTGAAATATAATTAGTTATGTATAAGGATGCACAACCAGGTTACATGTACTGTGTCAATATGATTAGTTGAGGACAAAACTATGCATTAATTTATGGACAATTATTTTACTGCATAGTCTTGTTAGATAACATGTAATGTCATTGGATCTCAAGATAGTACCTCTAGACATGACTATATATGCAGAATTAAATATTTTTGTTGAATAATTAGTAAACGCTGATCACCCATTCTATTGCCAATTTACATGTATAACATGGATCCATATGTTATTTTGCATAGTTACAGTTTTTACATAACTCACATGAAGATTGCATTATTAGTATCATTGAGCTCTTATAGACTAAAACATAATCTGCACTTTTAGACAGAACTATGCAGAGCTCTTTCGGCTCTGACTATCTCGGTGTCACCCCCACGCGCCTCAGTTAGCCACCTCCTGTTTATGCTCCAACCTTCATTCTCTCTTGCTCGACCTGTTAGCAAACCCAAACCCATTTTCCTGCTTCCTTTAACCTCACCCTCAAACCCAAGTTCATTAAAGACCATCCTCCTAGATCTGATGTGGATGAGCCTGAGTATGGAAATGAGTTTTTTTTTGTGCTGGTTTTTTTTCTTTTGGCATGTATCACTATGTTTTAAAAAAAATGTTTTGTATCTGTCATTGAACATTTGTTGATTTTTTTCTTTATACCTCACATGCTTTGGAAAGAAAAAGAATGATATGATTATATATTTGTTGATTGCATTGACTTTGCTATCCATCATTGAACTCTTTAAATCAAATCCATGAGTCTTTATTTTGCTTTTATCATGTCTTACACAATTACCTAAATATAATTCATTGTTGTAAATTTTGATCAACACATTTGAATTTTCTTCATGTATTTTCCAGGTTTCAAGCATCTTAAATTTTTCAAAAAGCATTGACTTAAAAATAAAGTCATTAGTTATATGAGATAAATAATCAAACTTGTTGTTATTTGATGCTGCATCAAGATCTTTTGGGGTAGGAGAGGCAATAATGATCTCAATATCTCCCCTGAATCCCATATCTTATAAACGATCAGCTTCACCAAGAACAAGGACTTTAACACTTACAGGTCAAGTTGCAAATTTTGGTATATTCTGTATATGGTCAGTTAATCTCCCAGGTGTTGCTATAAGAATCTGAAAAGGGATGTTTTGCATTCGTTTAAGCTTGATATTTGTATTCATGCCACCAATTATGACTTTTATGGCAATAGAAGAATGGAACTCCATAAGCATGGTCGCTACTGCAACCACTTGATTTGCAAACTCGCAGGTTTGACAAACAATAAGAATATAAATTGGACTTTTATGACAGCTATCATTATGAGGCAATTTGGAAACCACCTCAATTGCTGGAAGTAGAAAAAATATTGTTTTTCTTGTACTTATATGTGTCTTTGCTAGAATATCTTTTCCTTTCAGAATGAGAGGCATAGTTGCTTCTTGCACTATAGTCATCTTCTCATATCCAGCTGCTTTAATCCCTTTCAATGGCAACTGAGAAATTGAGCATTAATCAAACCTTGTATTAGAAAAGTGACTTTCGTTAACTTGCGAGACACTAACAACATCCTTGTTTACAACACTAATATTAGTAGTCTCGTCAATAGCATCAACAGACTCTTTCTCCTTCTCAACTTTATTTTCTTCTTCCACGGTATTGTTCTTTTTCTCATTAACGGCCTTACATTTGGTGACATCATCAGCCTTCTTCTCATAATTAGGATTCTTTCCATCATCCACCATTTCAAGTTGTTTTTCTTTATTTACCACTTTTTCGTTTCTTCGACCTTTGTAAGATATTCCTTCAAATCATCAAATTCATCATCATTCGTTTCATCAAGTTTAACTACCTTTATCTCTTCATTTTTTATTAACTATTTTACAACCTTTTCTTCCTTTATGGTTATCTTTTCCTCCTCTTTACCTTCTGGTGGCATACTAACATCCTCAATTATTTTAGCAGTGTTCCCATCATGGATTGCCTTAGTCATCATTTCTGTATCTATGATCTTTTTCTCTTTCTCTTTGTCTTCATCTTCAGGCTTAACTTTTTCCTTATCTTCTACCGCTACTAAAACAACATGATGAACTTGTTTTGCCGCCTTCCCTAATTGTTCACCATATTTGGTGATGTCTTCAACATCTTTGTTATCTTCTTCAAATGCCACATTGTCTTTCACTGATTCATCAAGCTCTACGAACATGTTTTTTCTTCCGTCCATATGGTTGCTTGAACCGCTATCTAGGTACAATTGACTATCCTCCCCTTTTTCATCCTTTTCTATCATCTCATTGCACTTCTTTTTTTCTTCCTCTTCATGCTCATTGACCTCTTCAAATTTTTCTTACTGTTCTTCCACTTTTTCATTTTCTTCTCCGATGAACGAGCTTTGCAAAATCTCCCAAGCTTGCTTTGCTAAAGTGGAATGTTGTATTTTATCAAAAGTGACATCATATGTTTCTATACCCTTGTAGATATAAAACAATGCTTGTTTGTTTTTTCCTCCATCTTCTTAATTTCTCCTTTTGGCATGTGTTAATTCTCCCTTATCTTCAACTTTGGTATACCCACTTTCAACAGTCTTCCATGCTTCTTGAGACCCAAGAAGAACTTTCATTTGAATGCTCCATTTACCGTAATTTTCTTTGGTTCATTGAGGAATAAAAGGAATAGATAAAGAGTTGTTCATTTTAATCGAACAAGGCTCCGATACCAGTTTGTAGAATATTGGAGAAGAGAGATAGAGAAAGTTTAGGGGAAGAGATTTTTTTGCTTTATTACTTGATTGATTGCAAATCTTTAGCCTTATTTATACATGCTTCATCCTTGTCCATTCTAGATATGACTATTCTAGAATACATTTGGGTTTATCATAATCAATAATTCACTACCAAATACAAACCAAATACCCAAATCAGACAATATATATTGCAATTAACAAAGGTAATATATAATGACATTTATTGCAATTTAATTTATTGCGAACACCATATTCATATAAAAAATATATTTGCGAAGAGAAGTTTTACACAATCTTGGACGTGAGTTTTGTATTCATTGTTTGGCTTCCTATATGAATTTATATTTTTTCATGTAGGCAGGACGTGTTTTTCCTGTTGAGTCATGTTCCAATTGTGCCCATCTTTTTATAAAAAAAATTATTTTGTGAACATATGTTCTTATAGCATATGTTTTCGAACCTGCTTCTATGCTTTTGTTAAAACTATGCTCGTATTTCGCTTTAAATTATTAAAAAACACAAAATTTTTGTTCAGCCGATATAAGTATATTGAGTTGTTCCAATTTTTGCTCGCTTGGGATGTGTATTTTTGATGTACTTAAATTCACAGTCAAGTGCTCATCTTTGACACTTTTTATACATACATACATACATATACATATATATATATATATATCAAGCATTCATGTCTATTCATGCCATTTATTTTTATTTCAATTGTGTATATAATTTGCATGCTCATATATATATACATCAAGCTACTCATAATTTTTTGACAATGTAGGACTAATATTACAATATTGTCCTTCACTTAACACACATAAATTAAAATTAAGCGCACAAACTAATTCAAAATAAATAAATTAACAAATAAATACTCTGCTCAAATACGTCGTTCATAGTAAAAAATGCATTCCCCGTTCACAACAATGTCAGGCTCAAATACCCTGCTTAAATGCCAAGCTCAAATGCTCCAATACCGTTCGTTAAAAACACACACTTAATGTACACGGATTAGAGTAATATACAATTATTTTTACATGTTATTGTGGAGGTACTGTATATTGCAGTGCAACACTCATATTTGGCATTCTAACATACTTCATGATCAATTATGAAAGGTCACATGGGAAGTACTTGTTGCATCTATTGTTCATGTTCCTAACATTACTGTATTTCACATTTTATGATATGATGACTATTGGTTTGACTCCTACCCCGCATTTAACAATAGTCATTTCATCTACGTTTTACATATTGTGGAATCTGATTTTTGGATTTCTTGTCTGAAGCCAGTAAGTAACTTGCAAAATAGGCTTTGTCATTTGGATTTTTTATTAAATTTAGATAATTTTTATGTTAATTCTACTCAAATTATAAATAAACGGTCTATTTGTTAATATAATGCTATTGGACAATGTAAATGCTTTTGAGATCCAAAACAGCATCCCCTAACCCAAATAAAAGTGAAGTTGCTAGCTTTTCTTCTTTTGAGATTTTTTTTAGATTTCGTGATACAATATTTCCATTTGCAAAAGATTTGGAGGATATTATTGATTATCGTGATATAATATTTCCATTTAGAGAAGATTTGGGAAATATTTTTATTTGAGTAATATATGTTTTCAATTGTAGAAGATTTGGATGATATCAGAAAATTTATTGCCCCTTTTGCAAAATTAGATAGGGCAATAAATTGCCTACATATGTGGAAGAATATAAAGAAGGATTTTTTTGGGATATTGAAGTAAGAAATTAATTTTTTGATTAGTTTATTAAATAAGGAATCATATCAGGAGCAAATAAATTGGAGAATTAATTAGGCAATGATTTATAACCAAAAATCAATTACTTCAACCCTAAGTATCAATTTTTATATAAGGATAGGGATTAGGTAAATGTACGTACTATCTCTAAAAGCTATATTTCTTCTTCTTCCTCTCTACTATCAGTCTTGTAATATTTTCTTATTTAGAAAAGTAATAAAATATCCTCTCCCAAAGTCGACGTATACTAACAAGACGTTAGTGGAACCACTATAAATCTTTTGTGTTCTTGCTTTTATTGTTTGATCCGTGATTGTTTTGCTGGTGACTGTTTGTTGTTTGTTTTGTCTCACCATCAATCTGTTCCTTTTTTCCGCAAGGTTGGATATTATTCCCCTATGCTTTTTTTGGGAAATTTTCCCCAATAATTGGTATCAGAGCTACGAGGTTGATTAAGAAAGGTTTTAGGCATTATGGCAAAAGATGAGGAGAATTCAGCAATTATATCAAAGCCATATGTCAAAGGGCCATATATGGCAGCAGGATCTCCATTAGCAATCAAAAGATGGAATGGGGATAAAGACTTCGAGAAGTGGCAATGGAGGATGAAAGTTGTTCTAATGAGGAACAATTTTCATCCTTTGGTGTTTGCTCCTGAGGAGTTGACATATGATATGTCAGCCGTGGGAAGGAATGAGATGGAACAATGGGCATTTACTACTTTACAATTGGCAATGGGAGAAAATATCATTTCAGAGATTAGTGTTGAGACCACTGCTAAGGACATTTGGACCAAGCTGGAAATACTCTAATTAAAGAAGTCACTAACTAACCATCTGATTTTGCTGAAGACGTTTTTCACCATGCGGATGAGAGAGGGTACTTCAGTGAAGGCACATCTAAGCTTCTTTGATGATCTCGTGATGAAGATGAAGACTTTTGACTTGAAAGTGGATGAGGATCAAATAGCAATGATTCTTTTGTTGTAAAGACCCGGAAATTCCCGCTCTTTGAATCGACCATAAACCACACAGGTCTGACCCAAAGGTTGGAAATTTTCGAATACTTTAACTTTGGGAATACAATACATCAGAACAAAAAACAGCAGACTTTTATAACATTATAATAATGTTACATCAGAGTACAGAATATCAGAGTACATCGAATAAATATATTACAGCGGAAGATAAATTACAAAAGATTTAATACATTAAATAAAATACAGTAAACAGCGGAAGACTACTAGGCTCTGGACACAGCTTTAGGCTTCGATCCAGGATCCTGCTAAAGAGAGAGATATCTGCAAAAAGCTACTCGACTGCCCGTGTAGAAAAGAGGGCACCCGAGTTTGCAAAGTGAAACAAACTACAGGTCAGTCGTGGGACTGGTGTGAGAATTCTAAACTAATATAACTAATAAGACAAATCCAAGGACCACGCCACTTTCGCGGAACAGGTTTACTCCTATGGATTGCCAGTGCATAAACCAAAGTAAATCGAGAAATAACGCAATGTCTTTTTGGAAAAATGAAACCATTATAAGACCCAAGTCCCATCACACAATGCAACGCACACCAGAGGATAGGGTTTTACCTTATAATGGTCAAAAGATGCTTGATACGTATAAAACGGATTTGATATTATTATTAGTGTATATATGTTTTAATAAAAAGATTTAAATCATAAGTATCAATCCTAGACGGCATGGTTACCATATAGCATGTCGCCAATACTAGTTCTAAAATCAAAACCGCAAGGTCGTATTGGAAATTGGATTTCCATCATGAGTCGAGGCTAGGGGCAAGCTCCTCTCCGATTCGAGACACTCTAGCAAATGCCTCAGGATCCCCCGCAGTGAACCCTTGGATCTTCAGGGCCGGTCCCCGCCTATGGGCAGTGGATTAGTTATGCCTGAACACACGCTTCCCGGTCCCTTTGGACCTATAGTATGACCACCAACGACCTATAAAAATAACGAGGCGCCTCAAAATCCATCATCCACATAAGTAAAATGTCAGGGCTGGTAGGTCGCTGACACCACTCTAGCTAAAAAGAAACGTGTGCACTCCCTGCAGTCCATATCCCGTTTTTGACTCATACCGGGGTGTGAGGCTCGCGAAGTCACGCTATACACAAAGCTACGCCTAAACAGGCCGTGCTTTGATCATCAACCACAAGGCCTGCTTTTCAACAAAAGCCTTGATCAATGCATCTTAGCATGTCACATTGTCAGTCCATACTATACCATTGATTTCTACCAATATATAACCCCTAAGCTCGTACGTCTCAGAGAAGGGTGTTAACCACCAAACAGATGTATATTGACAGCGATCAACGAATGTAGTATAAAGGACTACAACGTCAGACATACATTCCATTTATAAACTTATGCCCTGGGTCTGGACGAAAGTCAAATCCGTACAAATCAACACTACGTCCGGATAACTACCATCTTAGCCCTGTCTTGGGAGCAAATCAATCCAGGACCTCAACACTAGTTACCCATTCGATGTGAAGATCGTCGGTCTTCAATCGCCGTCTTCAACTCTTAGATTTAGAACGTCGTGTAATCATTTGAAATGAGATTGAACTCGGTCTTCTCAAATGATTCTCGCATATATATATAATTTGAAAACATTTCATATCGTTATTAATATTTGATAACGACCTATTGCTATTTTTTTTTATTTATATAAAAATAGCCTAAATTAATTTAACGACGCTTCGGGTCGATGGGCGACCCTGGCGCTGTTTTCAACCATATTTGATTTACACATATCTTGAAATCTAACCGTTGGATTTTGGCGAAATTTATGTCATTGGAAAGATCTTCCCAAAGCGGTCCAAACGACTCCAGTTTTGGGAAAATCCGACGGTCGGATCTCTCTGTATAGCCGTTTAAAGTTACGATTGCCGATACGCGAACTGTCACGCGCGTTCCGTTTAATTTATAATTTATATTTATATATATAAATATAAATCGTTTGACTATTCCAATTTCAAAAGTCTATTCTTTTTATCGCATCTAAAATGACGATAAAAATATCACTTTTTTTATTTACCCTAAATGTAAATTATGCCTTATCTATCATTTGTCTTATTTACTGAATGTAAATAAATTATATTCCTTTCTTATTCTATTTAGTTACCTAAATGTAAATAAATATATTCTTATCCTTTTCTTATTTATTTACCTAAATGTAAATAAATGTTTTATTTTTACTTTTGCTATATTTATTTACATTAATTGTAAACAAATGTATCTAATTTCTTATTCATATTTATTTACCCTATTTGTAAATAAATAGTTTCATTTTCCTTTGCAAATCTCATTTACAAAGTAAATGTAAATAATTGTATTTCTTTAATTCTTTTCTAATATTCCTTTTTAACCTAAAAAGAATATCTTACGTTAGTTCTTTTCTAACCTTTCTTATTTAACCAAATGTATATTTTATCTTTTATCTTAACAAAATATATTTTATCTTTACTACTTTTTCTTTTAAATAAAATATTTATTTTGCTTTCATTCTTTATATTAAACAAAATGTAAATTTTGTTTAACATGGCCTAATTGACAATTATGTTAATTTTATTCATTAAACAAGTTTACCACAAAATGTTATTCTTATCGTATTTAACATTTCTAAACAAGATGTCCTTTTTAATCATATTAACATTAAATAGACAAAATGTCCTTTTTATTCATATTAACATTAAATAGACAAAATGTCCCTTTTTATTCATATTAACATTTTATTTTCTTTTACATAAGAAAATTGGTTTCTTTTACTTTTACATAAAAAGTGTTTTCTTTTCTTTTACATAAGAAAATTGTTTTCTTTTACTTTTACATAAAAAGTGTTTTCTTTTCTAAATAGGATTATTTTCATGTTTTCTCAAATAACGTTAAAAATAACCTAAGCTTCACAATACAACATAATAGTGAAAATAATCTTAAATTCTTATTTTTACTTAAACGGTAAAAATAATCCTTATTTCTTACTTTAACACAAACGGTGAAAATAAGACTTCTTTTCATTGAGAACGGTGAAAATATGACTAAAATTCTGTAACGTCAAAAATATGAGTACAATTCTCTTTTGCTATTAATTATAAATCACTTTTTCTTATAATGCTAATGTTATAATTCTATTTCACTTAATCCATTAATGTTAAAATTGTAGTTTATGACTCCTATTAATGCTAATTGGGTAACCATAACTCATATTTTGTAACACCGATAATCTCTAATCTACTTTTCATATTTATTGTTAACTTTTACACCGTTCTTGTATTACATGAAAATATAAACTTTCCATTAATTCCTATTAACAATGGTAAAAATAAACTTATAACTCGTTTTTATTAACAACGGTAAAAATGAACTTATAACTAAATTTTATTAAGAATGGTAAAAATAAGACTACACTTTATTTTTATTGAAAACGGTAAAAATATGATTATAATTCATCTTTATTAACAACGGTAAAAATAAAGTTATAATTCATATTAATTAATAACGGTGAAAATATGACTACATTTCATAAATTTCAATAACGCTAGTTATATACATGTATTTCATAAATTCCAATAACGTTAATTATATACCTGTATTTCATACATTCCAATAACGCTAAAGTTATGATTATAATTAACTGTTACTAATTATAAATCTACTTTTATCTTTTCATGTTCAACCATAGCGCTAATTATATGTTTGCATTTTGAATTTGCAAACAAATGCACCTATTCCTTTTAATGTTCATTTACAACGGAGGAAGCAAATAAAAGAACATTTTTTTTTCTTACTTTAATTACATTTAACAAAAATGTGACCTTTTCTCTTTTAGACTTACATTAAACCAAAATGTAAATTCGGTTCTTTTCTTCCCTTGTGAAACAAAAATATGAATTCTTGTTCTTTTATTTTGACATCTAAAAACTTTACTTTATATGCAAAAAGGAATGACCTTGTCTATGCATTTTATATCATATACCATATACGACAACAACAGATAAATGAATTTTATTTCATATGCGGCATATGACCTAAACAAATAAATGAATATATGTTTCATATGCAATAACTGGCATTAACAAATGAATACACTTTCATATGCAATGTATGATACTAACAAGTGTATATTTCATATGCAATATAATGACATAGACAAGTGAATATATCTTCATATGCAATATAATGACATAAACAATTGAATATAATTTTCATTTACGTTTGACAAAATAAATCGTTTGTCACTCTTTTATTTTTGTCGACTTGAATATTTCTTTTATACAAAAATAGTTCCTCTTTTCTTATTGACATATAAAAGGTGAGTTTATATGTTAACAAATTTATTTCAATTTTTATGACATATAAAATATGTATTTTAATACATTAACAAAAATGTGAGTTTTATCTTTATAATTTCATTAACAAAATGTGAGTTTTGTTGAACATAAAATCTAATTAACACAAAATGTTAATTCTTTACTTTATAATCAAATTAACAAAAGTAAATTTGTCGTTCTTTTAACATTAAACAAAAAAGTGTATTTTGTCGCTCTCTTAACATTAAACAAAATATGTGCTTTTGCCCTCATCTACATTTTAAATGTAAATTTCCTTTTCATTGCCTGTTTACCCCAAAAAGTAAGTTTTCCTTTTTCATTGTTTATTTACATAAAGATGTAAATCCTTCTTTTGCATTATTACATGGAAAATGTAATTTTCACTTAACTAATGAAATCAATGTTATTTTCAAATTTAACATATAACAGTGCAATAATTCCATGTTTCTATATATTCAAATATCAAATAAAAGAACATTTTATTTGTTAACATTTTCCTATGGTTTCTAATATTATACAAAAGCATATTTTCCTATTTAACAAAATAAGTACTTTGCTTTACATATTTTGTTTTAACATAAAAGAGTACTTTTAAATTACATCAATTCTAACACACAACATGCATAAGGTGACACATAATACATAAGGTGATTTTTTTCATCAATTCTAACATAACAAAGGATCACAATCGATACAAACAGCAAACACAATTTCTAACCCAATCATCATGGCACAACATCAAACTAAATAACATACAAACAGTTATTCAACAGCGAGGAAATAATTAATTTAATTAATTAATTAATTAAATAGAAATTCTCACCGAATAATTTAGATCTGAATTTTGGTCAAATTTAGATCTGTTCCCTTTCAGATCTAGTCAGCCCTGTGTCGTAGAGTTTTCTGATACGAGTTCAACCCACTTTATTTCATCGAATTCTGATGTTAAATGAATAAGATATGATCATTTGAATGATTTTATAATAATTTAATTAAATAAATAATTAGGAATTCCTTAATTACATTTTCAAAGGAACGGCCGTTGGTTCCTCCTTCTTCTTCTTTCACAGGCCGACATTTTCAACTTCACGGTTCTAACTAGGGTTCAATTTTTGCACAAATATCTGAAGGCTTGAGGACGATCAGTCAGCACCCCGCGGAGGTGCTTGGACGGCGCGCCGAACGCCGGTACTGGGGTCCCACTCGACGGCGGCTGCTGGCTCCGGCACGGCTATGAACGGCGGTGGTTGGTGACCCCGTTTCTCGAGGCACACGCCCCTAGGGCTGATCAAATCCGTATCAAAGCGGAGATCTTTCGAAGCTCTTCTATTATGCTTTGATTAATTCTTGAATTCAGAGAGTAGGTTAGGAGGAATTAGCGAATCTAATTTGGATGATCATGGCCATTGAAGAAGTTGAATACGGCGGCTGCTAATGTAATTTAGGGTTTAGCGTATTATACCCTGTATTTATACCGTATTTTTCTATTTATTTAATTATTTAATTCAAAGGAAAATCCAATTTCTCGATACGAACTCCAAAATAAATTCAACGAAAAATGTTCCTAGCTAATAACCCCCATCCCGGACGCAATGCGACAGGCCTCGTAACCTAATTCGGCTGTTACGATATATTTTTATTTAATTTAAAATATAAATCTTTTAATTATTTAATTCTGACGCACAATTAAATTTACCGGGCCCACATACTGCCTCAGAAAATTACAGAAAAATTATTTCTAGTTATGTTTTGACGATACGATTCTAACAAGACTAATTTTGTCGAATTCTGAGACTGTTTGAAAAATGGCTATTTTTAAGCTGATTAAATTTGACCGAAACTGACAAAACACAATTTCTTTTGCCACGCTCACATATTAGCTCGGAAAATTCTAAAAATTGAAACCTAGCAATAAGATGACATTCCGGTTTCAACAAAAGTGGTTTCGTTGAAAACAGAGGTCGCTTGAAAATTGACTATTTTCAGTGGCTTTAATATTATTTAAAATTGAAAAATTTAAATTCTGGCACATTTTCCAACAAAATTCTTTAAAATAAAAATTTTAAATTGGCCCTGATTTTCCGGGTTGTTACAGTCGCCCCCACTTAAAATCTTTTCGTCCCCGAAAAGGAACGAAGCTAAAAGTTGTTTAATTAACTAACTAATTTATATATTTTTTTTTTCATTGCTTTAAATAATTTTATTAGTTGAACTAATAATTATACTACACAATCATAAATTAATTAGTTGATTAGCTTTTAAAATATATATAACTTTTATATATTCAAAAATCATATTTTCTAAAATAGATTATATATAATCACAAATACGTTAATTATAAGCTTATCACTCTGAACTCATCCTAGGGCATTACTAACCCCATCTCTAATGAGTATTCTCATTCTAGGATACTGCTGATCCTATCTCTAATGAGTATTCTTATTGGATATTACTAATCCAATCTCTGATGAGTCTTTTGTTTAGTTCTAACGAGTTGTACCCCAAAGATTTGAGCTAACCAGAGCTCTGATACCAACTGTAAAGACCCGGAAATTCCCGCTCTTTGAATCGACCATAAACCACACAGGTCTGACCCAAAGGTTGGAAATTTTCGAATACTTTAACTTTGGGAATACAATACATCAGAACAAAAAACAGCAGACTTTTATAACATTATAATAATGTTACATCAGAGTACAGAATATCAGAGTACATCGAATAAATATATTACAGCGGAAGATAAATTACAAAAGATTTAATACATTAAATAAAATACAGTAAACAGCGGAAGACTACTAGGCTCTGGACACAGCTTTAGGCTTCGATCCAGGATCCTGCTAAAGAGAGAGATATCTGCAAAAAGCTACTCGACTGCCCGTGTAGAAAAGAGGGCACCCGAGTTTGCAAAGTGAAACAAACTACAGGTCAGTCGTGGGACTGGTGTGAGAATTCTAAACTAATATAACTAATAAGACAAATCCAAGGACCACGCCACTTTCGCGGAATGGGTTTACTCCTATGGATTGCCAGTGCATAAACCAAAGTAAATCGAGAAATAACGCAATGTCTTTTTGGAAAAATGAAACCATTATAAGACCCAAGTCCCATCACACAATGCAACGCACACCAGAGGATAGGGTTTTACCTTATAATGGTCAAAAGATGCTTGATACGTATAAAACGGATTTGATATTATTATTAGTGTATATATGTTTTAATAAAAAGATTTAAATCATAAGTATCAATCCTAGACGGCATGGTTACCATATAGCATGTCGCCAATACTAGTTCTAAAATCAAAACCGCAAGGTCGTATTGGAAATTGGATTTCCATCATGAGTCGAGGCTAGGGGCAAGCTCCTCTCCGATTCGAGACACTCTAGCAAATGCCTCAGGATCCCCCGCAGTGAACCCTTGGATCTTCAGGGCCGGTCCCCGCCTATGGGCAGTGGATTAGTTATGCCTGAACACACGCTTCCCGGTCCCTTTGGACCTATAGTATGACCACCAACGGCCTATAAAAATAACGAGGCGCCTCAAAATCCATCATCCACATAAGTAAAATGTCAGGGCTGGTAGGTCGCTGACACCACTCTAGCTAGAAAGAAACGTGTGCACTCCCTGCAGTCCATATCCCGTTTTTGACTCATACCGGGGTGTGAGGCTCGCGAAGTCACGCTATACACAAAGCTACGCCTAAACAGGCCGTGCTTTGATCATCAACCACAAGGCCTGCTTTTCAACAAAAGCCTTGATCAATGCATCTTAGCATGTCACATTGTCAGTCCATACTATACCATTGATTTCTACCAATATATAACCCCTAAGCTCGTACGTCTCAGAGAAGGGTGTTAACCACCAAACAGATGTATATTGACAGCGATCAACGAATGTAGTATAAAGGACTACAACGTCAGACATACATTCCATTTATAAACTTATGCCCTGGGTCTGGACGAAAGTCAAATCCGTACAAATCAACACTACGTCCGGATAACTACCATCTTAGCCCTGTCTTGGGAGCAAATCAATCCAGGACCTCAACACTAGTTACCCATTCGATGTGAAGATCGTCGGTCTTCAATCGCCGTCTTCAACTCTTAGATTTAGAACGTCGTGTAATCATTTGAAATGAGATTGAACTCGGTCTTCTCAAATGATTCTCGCATATATATATAATTTGAAAACATTTCATATCGTTATTAATATTTGATAACGACCTATTGCTATTTTTTTTTATTTATATAAAAATAGCCTAAATTAATTTAACGACGCTTCGGGTCGATGGGCGACCCTGGCGCTGTTTTCAACCATATTTGATTTACACATATCTTGAAATCTAACCGTTGGATTTTGGCGAAATTTATGTCATTGGAAAGATCTTCCCAAAGCGGTCCAAACGGCTCCAGTTTTGGGAAAATCCGACGGTCGGATCTCTCTGTATAGCCGTTTAAAGTTACGATTGCCGATACGCGAACTGTCACGCGCGTTCCGTTTAATTTATAATTTATATTTATATATATAAATATAAATCGTTTGACTATTCCAATTTCAAAAGTCTATTCTTTTTATCGCATCTAAAATGACGATAAAAATATCACTTTTTTTATTTACCCTAAATGTAAATTATGCCTTATCTATCATTTGTCTTATTTACTGAATGTAAATAAATTATATTCCTTTCTTATTCTATTTAGTTACCTAAATATAAATAAATATATTCTTATCCTTTTCTTATTTATTTACCTAAATGTAAATAAATGTTTTATTTTTACTTTTGCTATATTTATTTACATTAATTGTAAACAAATGTATCTAATTTCTTATTCATATTTATTTACCCTATTTGTAAATAAATAGTTTCATTTTCCTTTGCAAATCTCATTTACAAAGTAAATGTAAATAATTGTATTTCTTTAATTCTTTTCTAATATTCCTTTTTAACCTAAAAAGAATATCTTACGTTAGTTCTTTTCTAACCTTTCTTATTTAACCAAATGTATATTTTATCTTTTATCTTAACAAAATATATTTTATCTTTACTACTTTTTCTTTTAAATAAAATATTTATTTTGCTTTCATTCTTTATATTAAACAAAATGTAAATTTTGTTTAACATGGCCTAATTGACAATTATGTTAATTTTATTCATTAAACAAGTTTACCACAAAATGTTATTCTTATCGTATTTAACATTTCTAAACAAGATGTCCTTTTTAATCATATTAACATTAAATAGACAAAATGTCCTTTTTATTCATATTAACATTAAATAGACAAAATGTCCCTTTTTATTCATATTAACATTTTATTTTCTTTTACATAAGAAAATTGGTTTCTTTTACTTTTACATAAAAAGTGTTTTCTTTTCTTTTACATAAGAAAATTGTTTTCTTTTACTTTTACATAAAAAGTGTTTTCTTTTCTAAATAGGATTATTTTCATGTTTTCTCAAATAACGTTAAAAATAACCTAAGCTTCACAATACAACATAATAGTGAAAATAATCTTAAATTCTTATTTTTACTTAAACGGTAAAAATAATCCTTATTTCTTACTTTAACACAAACGGTGAAAATAAGACTTCTTTTCATTGAGAACGGTGAAAATATGACTAAAATTCTGTAACGTCAAAAATATGAGTACAATTCTCTTTTGCTATTAATTATAAATCACTTTTTCTTATAATGCTAATGTTATAATTCTATTTCACTTAATCCATTAATGTTAAAATTGTAGTTTATGACTCCTATTAATGCTAATTGGGTAACCATAACTCATATTTTGTAACACCGATAATCTCTAATCTACTTTTCATATTTATTGTTAACTTTTACACCGTTCTTGTATTACATGAAAATATAAACTTTCCATTAATTCCTATTAACAATGGTAAAAATAAACTTATAACTCGTTTTTATTAACAACGGTAAAAATGAACTTATAACTAAATTTTATTAAGAATGGTAAAAATAAGACTACACTTTATTTTTATTGAAAACGGTAAAAATATGATTATAATTCATCTTTATTAACAACGGTAAAAATAAAGTTATAATTCATATTAATTAATAACGGTGAAAATATGACTACATTTCATAAATTTCAATAACGCTAGTTATATACATGTATTTCATAAATTCCAATAACGTTAATTATATACCTGTATTTCATACATTCCAATAACGCTAAAGTTATGATTATAATTAACTGTTACTAATTATAAATCTACTTTTATCTTTTCATGTTCAACCATAGCGCTAATTATATGTTTGCATTTTGAATTTGCAAACAAATGCACCTATTCCTTTTAATGTTCATTTACAACGGAGGAAGCAAATAAAAGAACATTTTTTTTTTCTTACTTTAATTACATTTAACAAAAATGTGACCTTTTCTCTTTTAGACTTACATTAAACCAAAATGTAAATTCGGTTCTTTTCTTCCCTTGTGAAACAAAAATATGAATTCTTGTTCTTTTATTTTGACATCTAAAAACTTTACTTTATATGCAAAAAGGAATGACCTTGTCTATGCATTTTATATCATATACCATATATGACAACAACAGATAAATGAATTTTATTTCATATGCGGCATATGACCTAAACAAATAAATGAATATATGTTTCATATGCAATAACTGGCATTAACAAATGAATACACTTTCATATGCAATGTATGATACTAACAAGTGTATATTTCATATGCAATATAATGACATAGACAAGTGAATATATCTTCATATGCAATATAATGACATAAACAATTGAATATAATTTTCATTTACGTTTGACAAAATAAATCGTTTGTCACTCTTTTATTTTTGTCGACTTGAATATTTCTTTTATACAAAAATAGTTCCTCTTTTCTTATTGACATATAAAAGGTGAGTTTATATGTTAACAAATTTATTTCAATTTTTATGACATATAAAATATGTATTTTAATACATTAACAAAAATGTGAGTTTTATCTTTATAATTTCATTAACAAAATGTGAGTTTTGTTGAACATAATATCTAATTAACACAAAATGTTAATTCTTTACTTTATAATCAAATTAACAAAAGTAAATTTGTCGTTCTTTTAACATTAAACAAAAAAGTGTATTTTGTCGCTCTCTTAACATTAAACAAAATATGTGCTTTTGCCCTCATCTACACTTTAAATGTAAATTTCCTTTTCATTGCCTGTTTACCCCAAAAAGTAAGTTTTCCTTTTTCATTGTTTATTTACATAAAGATGTAAATCCTTCTTTTGCATTATTACATGGAAAATGTAATTTTCACTTAACTAATGAAATCAATGTTATTTTCAAATTTAACATATAACAGTGCAATAATTCCATGTTTCTATATATTCAAATATCAAATAAAAGAACATTTTATTTGTTAACATTTTCCTATGGTTTCTAATATTATACAAAAGCATATTTTCCTATTTAACAAAATAAGTACTTTGCTTTACATATTTTGTTTTAACATAAAAGAGTACTTTTAAATTACATCAATTCTAACACACAACATGCATAAGGTGACACATAATACATAAGGTGATTTTTTTCATCAATTCTAACATAACAAAGGATCACAATCGATACAAACAGCAAACACAATTTCTAACCCAATCATCATGGCACAACATCAAACTAAATAACATACAAACAGTTATTCAACAGCGAGGAAATAATTAATTTAATTAATTAATTAATTAAATAGAAATTCTCACCGAATAATTTAGATCTGAATTTTGGTCAAATTTAGATCTGTTCCCTTTCAGATCTAGTCAGCCCTGTGTCGTAGAGTTTTCTGATACGAGTTCAACCCACTTTATTTCATCGAATTCTGATGTTAAATGAATAAGATATGATCATTTGAATGATTTTATAATAATTTAATTAAATAAATAATTAGGAATTCCTTAATTACATTTTCAAAGGAACGGCCGTTGGTTCCTCCTTCTTCTTCTTTCACAGGCCGACATTTTCAACTTCACGGTTCTAACTAGGGTTCAATTTTTGCACAAATATCTGAAGGCTTGAGGACGATCAGTCAGCACCCCGCGGAGGTGCTTGGACGGCGCGCCGAACGCCGGTACTGGGGTCCCACTCGACGGCGGCTGCTGGCTCCGGCACGGCTGTGAACGGCGGTGGTTGGTGACCCCGTTTCTCGAGGCACACGCCCCTAGGGCTGATCAAATCCGTATCAAAGCGGAGATCTTTCGAAGCTCTTCTATTATGCTTTGATTAATTCTTGAATTCAGAGAGTAGGTTAGGAGGAATTAGCGAATCTAATTTGGATGATCATGGCCATTGAAGAAGTTGAATACGGCGGCTGCTAATGTAATTTAGGGTTTAGCGTATTATACCCTGTATTTATACCGTATTTTTCTATTTATTTAATTATTTAATTCAAAGGAAAATCCAATTTCTCGATACGAACTCCAAAATAAATTCAACGAAAAATGTTCCTAGCTAATAACCCCCATCCCGGACGCAATGCGACAGGCCTCGTAACCTAATTCGGCTGTTACGATATATTTTTATTTAATTTAAAATATAAATCTTTTAATTATTTAATTCTGACGCACAATTAAATTTACCGGGCCCACATACTGCCTCAGAAAATTACAGAAAAATTATTTCTAGTTATGTTTTGACGATACGATTCTAACAAGACTAATTTTGTCGAATTCTGAGACTGTTTGAAAAATGGCTATTTTTAAGCTGATTAAATTTGACCGAAACTGACAAAACACAATTTCTTTTGCCACGCTCACATATTAGCTCGGAAAATTCTAAAAATTGAAACCTAGCAATAAGATGACATTCCGGTTTCAACAAAAGTGGTTTCGTTGAAAACAGAGGTCGCTTGAAAATTGACTATTTTCAGTTGCTTTAATATTATTTAAAATTGAAAATTTTAAATTCTGGCACATTTTCCAACAAAATTCTTTAAAATAAAAATTTTAAATTGGCCCTGATTTTCCGGGTTGTTACATTTGTGTTCTCTTCCGGAGTGATACATGGGTTTCGCTGACAATCTTATCTATGCCAGAGATACACTAACAGTAGATGATGTGAAGGAAGGTCTTCTATCTGAGGACTTGAGGGATCAGATGAAGGGGCTGAGTGAAGATAGAGGAAGCATTACATAAGCCTTATTAGCTGGTACGCAGAAAGGGAAGAAGAAGAAAATAAAGTCAAGAGATGGGAAATGCTACATTTGCAAGAAACTAGGCCATTGGAAGAGAGATTGTCCAGACTTAAAGAAAAAACTGAAGCTGGAAATTCATCAGTTGCGGTGGAGGAATTTTCGTCGTATGACTTCTTAACGGCGGTAGTACCAGATGTATCAGACCATTGGGTGCTTGATACGGGGCGTTTTTTCATATGACACCTAAAAAGAATTATTTCAGTTTTTTTTAAAAGAAAAAGAAGGAAACTAATTCTTATGGGAAATGATGCTAGTTGTAGAGTCATGAGCGAAGGTACTATGCAGATTCGCATGTATGATGGGGTAATATGCACCTTGACAAATTTCCGTTATGTTCCAGGTCCTCGGAAGTCAACGATATCCCTTGGGCAATTGGTCATTCAAAGGATGTGAGGTGATTATTGATAAGGATAGTCTAAGGGTTTCTAAGGGTGCATTTGTAGTGATAAAGGGAGATATGTTTCACAATTTTTATCTCCTGAGGGGAAGCACTGTATTTAGAGAGTCAAGGGTTGGAGTCTACAGTTCTCGTGGAAAAGATGTCCAAGCTAGGCATACGAGAAGGGACTTTGAGTTTCTACATAGAAAGAATATGATCAAAGGGGAAAGCTTCAACAAGGTGGGATTTTTCCAAAAGGATGTGCTAGATAAGAGGAAGAAGGGATCGTCTGAAGTTGGTCAGAGATCAAAGGAGAAATCAATGGATATGCATGTCTTTGTAGACTGCTAAGTTCGGGCATTGCTCGAGCTGGAATCGCTTATCGAAATGCTAGGTGCCACGCGGTGGCACTGTGTGGGGAGAGAGTTGAGATGCTTAATGGAGACAGTTGTTTTCATGGTAAAGATTGATAAGTCTTACATGAAAGGGGTACTTTGAACACTTTGTTGGCATGTGGTGGAGTTGCTGGATTTTGTTGACAAAGTGCAATGGGTGATGGCCATGCGGAAGCTCATTGGGGGAAGTAACCATGGTGTCTTTTCCGAGAAGATGCTCAGAGTAAGACGATGTTGGTTGAGTTGTTATGCTTTCAAGGAAATATAGTACCAAGGTGGAGATTTTTAGATTCCGTGATACAGTATTTCCATTTGCAGAATTTGGAAGATATTATTGATTATGGTGATATAATATTTCCATTTAGAGAAGATTTGGGAAATATTGTTAATTTCAGTAATATAATATTTTCAACAGCAGAAGATTTGGAAGATATCAGAAAATTTATTGTCTCTTTTGCAAAATTCGATAGGGCAATAAAGTACCTACATAAGTTGAATAATATAAAGAAGGCCTTTTTTGGGATATTGAAGTAAGGAATTAATTTTTTGATTGGTTTATTAAACAAGGAATCTTATAAAGAGCAAATAAATTGGAGAATTAATTAGGCATTGATTTATAACCATAAATCAGTTACTTCAACCCCAAGTATTAATCCTTATATAAGGATAAAGATTAGGTAAATGTACGTACAATCTCTAAAAGTTGTATTTCTCCTTCTTCCTATCTACGATCGGTCCTATAATATATATTTTTATTTAGAAAAGTAATAAAATCTCCACTCCCTAAGTGGACGTACACTAACAAGACGTTAGTGGAACCATTATAAATCACTTATGTTCTTTCTTTTATTGTGTTTGTTTTGCCTGACCATCGATCTATTCCTTTTTTCTGCAAGATTAGGTTTTATTCCCTAGGTTTTTTTTGTGAAATTTTCCCCAACAATTTTTGTGGATTTAATAACAGTGATTCGGATACAACATCAAAACCCTCCAACGCAAATGTATTTGAAGAAATTTTTAAGTGTATGTATAACTATAAAGCCAAACTGCCAAACATTTCGTAAACAAAAAAGTAAGTACAGTAACATTAGAAAATTATTTTACTAGATTGACATGGTGAAGTGCATTTGATAATGTCTAATGATTCTTTTTCCATATCATCTTAACATTCTACACTAGCATTCTAGATTAATGTTGAAATAAATTTGTGAATTTATGATGTGTGCTCCACTTCATATTACAATAACTTACGCATTGTAGATGCTAATCAACCAAACACGAATGAGATTTGAATTCCAAACTAGTAGCATCAAGTTTCTTAAAAAGTTGTTAATTGTAGTTCACGTAGACTTATAACATGAACACTTTTCTTTATTCTACACTACGAAACTGTGCATGACATGCTTTTGTGTTTCGCTGCAGAGAATTCTTTTATGGTGGATATGGTTTTATTATATGCGCCCAGTGTCATGGACGATCAAGGGCATCATTACTTCCCAACTTGTTGATGTTGAAAGTGAGATAGCAGGGAATATTCTGAGCAAAATTCGATCTTTCATGGTACCAAGCATCAATGCATTAGCGGGAACCAACTCAAATGAAGGCAACATTAAACTATGTGGGGGTGTCAAGTTCTCAAATTTCAAGCATTAGGTATGTTATCTTGGAACAATTTTTGCAACATGATTTCATTTTTATTTGTATTCAGTCTAGATTTGTTTTTAACTACGTTTGTATCCGCTACTTTCAGACCGTAATTGTTTGGCTTGTGAATCTATAACTAGAGATCTTCTTAATTTTGATATAGTTATACCAGAATTCTCCTTTTTCTTTCGGAAATGACGATGTGAAATGTTCACTCTGTTGTGTTTTGGCATTCCCTGTGTACCGCAGGCGCTTCACCGTGTCTATCCGAGGTCAACAGTCGAAGTCTCCTATGTCGATGTCCCGATTGAACATCGCCCATCAAGCATATAATTTGGTACTGACAAGCACTTGTTGTAACAAAAAAAATCCCCAATGTTACATGCTAACAACACCATATATATATCACGATCTTTCTTAATTTCTTGCAATAATGGACTGTTTGTCCGTTCAATCCACACACCTACATGCGGAATTCCCAACAACACCATATATATATATATATATATATATATATACGACGATCTTTCTTAATTTCTTGCGATGTGGGACTATTCGTACGATCAATCCACCAACCTACTTTGTTCCAATGCAAGCCACACCTAACACGCTATGTGTGTTAACAACTAACACACTATGTGTGTTAACAATTCCTAATGTTCTGTTTTGATGTCTCCTTTATTTCATGGTGTTACGTTGATATTGTAGAGGATATACTGATGTTGCAGTGCTTACATATGAGAAAAATATATTTTATATGATGGCTAACATCGCAGTGTCTTATGTCATTGTTTAAGGTAAAATTGAAGCAATATATATTGTATTTATTATTAAATATCCTTTTAACGATTGATGTTCTAAAGACTGATTTCAGTCTTTAAACTATTGATCTCCTGATGTTAGACACTCTGCAATGCATGTGGAATAAGGCAAAGAAAGGCAAGGAGAGTCATGGCTGCAGCTGCAACAGTAAATGCAGGCTTGGATGTTGAAAAAAAATAGTTGAACGGTTTTGGAGTAGATAAAAAAAATGGCCGAAATTTTGTTTGATTCTCATTCCAACCCAGTTTTTTAATATTCTTTTAGATTGATGCTTAAGCTATTGTTGTGGGAGAAAAAGGTGAAGTTTACTTTATCATAGATTTAATTTGCAAATTCTTACTCAGATTTAATTTGCATATTTTTAACTAAGATTCGTTAGGTGCTAAGATAAACCCATTTCTTTTACTGAACGATCGTGTATAGGTTATTTGTTTCTTACATTAAATAAGCCATAAAAGACACAGCACTATAATGCATTGATTTTAAGCAATCAAGGTCCATGTGTGTCGCTCCATTGTTCCCTCGTAAGCATCATCTTGTGTAATTATTGTTCCTTCATGTCTTATGTAACTGTTTAAGAAAACAAAAAAGCAATAGTTATTGTACTCATGTGCGAATTCTAATAGATACCTTAAACTTTGACTTAGGAGTTGATAGAAGAGTACAAGATTTACGAGATGCCAAACATTCGTCATTACTTGCTTTGAGACGAAGTTTAGCAAATCTGATGATACCATAAAAAAAAGGCTACACATTTCCGAGCTAGTGTGGAATTTTCGAAAAGTTTTTTGTGTTCAGCTGTTGCAAGATTGTATTTACATTACAGCCATTTTCGGTGGCTTGAATTAAATCTTACTCCTACTTGATTGGTTATGGACATAGAAGAGGAGCAAGGCATTTAAATCTTACTCCTACTTGATTGGTTATGGACATAGAAGAGGAGCAAGGCATTTACATAGATACATATACATACACGCACATATGTATATGTATGTATGTATAAAGGGAAAAGCTACAACTGTAGAGAAGTAGGTATGTAAGCTACTTGCAAGCTTCGAGACAATGTACTATGTACCGTTTAAGGATAGATCTCTGAATTGTACTATGAACGTAATATGTTTGCTGAACTATGTACAGATTAATATGTTTGTGAACTATGTATTGTATTCTATAATATTTTTTATTGTTATTGCTGTTGAACTTTGAAGTGTAACATACCATTGTTGAATGTTGTAATTTCAAAACTTTATGTTAAGTTTGGTCTTTGTGTTTAATATATGAAAAATATTTGGTTTAATGATCTTTCTTCTGTGATATTATGTTAATTTTGTAAATGTATGTATTGAATATGAAAATTAAATTAATTTGGTACTGTAGGAGAGTCTAAAAAAGAACATTTTTTTTATAAAAAGAGATGTGCGAATTCGCAACGGCTATAAACCGTTGCTAAATCAAAAATAGCAACGGCTTTGAGCCGTCGTAAAACGTAATTTCGCAAGGGAACTGAGCCGTTGCAAAACATAATTTAGCAACGGCTCAAACCAATTGCTAATTTTTTGCCATTCCTGATTTTGCAACGTCTCAAAGCCGTTGCGAAGTAGCATATCTGGTGTAGTGCATATCTTCGTCTGAAGCGAGTCGAAAAGTTTGTCCTTCAAGCCTTGAAAGAAAATCATAAATACATTGCTTGGCTCGTACTTCAATTAGCCTTTATGTTGATGTTCAATGCTTGTCATTGACTTTACTATTTGGTTCGGCCATGCACCCAGCAACCGGTTCGACATAGTCGAGCTTAATTCATGTGGTTCCTGCTGTAGTAGCACCACTCCTTTCCAAAGCTATATTAGTTCGCGCTTGACCAATATTTCCAGCATTTCCATTCGGAACATCACGAATTGAGGCGTCATGATGTGAATCAGCACTCTGGGTTGTTTCCCCTGCCATACCCCTTTCGACATTGGTGTTAGGTTAAACCACAACTACCAATGCTCCCATCTACGCCAAGCTTTCTGGCCAAGCCGTTGTTGTCGCTTCCATTGTTGCAGCGCCGCTGATTCCTGTTCCAACAACAGAGTTTTGACCTGGTTGTCTTATGGATCCATTGAGCCGCGATAATTGGATGTTCATCATCTCATTATGTTTGCGTAGAAGTTCATCTTGTCGCTCCATACGCAACTTTAAGTTTCTAATCACCTCGTTCATCTCCTCCCGAGTGGGTTGATTGGAAGGACCGCCTGTAGATGACACACCTCTTGACCTCCCTTGTTCCTAATACCAGTATCTCTAGTGTCTCCTACACGAGAGGACATTCCATGTTTTTTCCTTTTTACCATCTTCGTTGGTTGAAGAAAGAGAGCTATCCAATTTCAGCAAAGAGTGAAATTGTGTGATCCCCTACCTGGCGCGCCAAAGTGTTAACGTCAAAAAGTGGTATTTTGACAATCAATCCCCAAATTCACGAATCATAGATAATTTCAATCACGGAAAGCAATAAAATAAAAGGAACAGACAATTTTTTTTTATAGTGGTCCAGTAATCAGGTCTACATCCACGTTTATGATCTATTATTTATACTGTTAGATTACAATGTTGTTAGTTTGAATTACAAAAAAGTAGAGAAAGATATGATTTTTCCTTAATGGCAATGTCCTTGCGCAGTAAGGTTCCAGCCAAAAAATTTTGATCCCTCTTTCTGCTCAAGAATGGCTTTCTATAGGTGTCCCAGAGCTCGATTCAACTAGGACACGTGGCTCCAGATCTGTGTCGGTGGAAGATAGTAGAACGGGTCTTCAGGCAGTGGACAACACTATGTTGGCATTCCCTGGAGTGCGCGGATGCCGATCCGAAAAAGTAGGAAGTGAGTTGACCAAGCTTTTAGGAAGAAGAATAGGTCTTTGTTAACCAGGGTTCGGTTCGGTATACATTCACTAGTACAAAATATGCTTGTTGCTTCGCCTCAGTTGCATCAGTTGTGACAACAACAGATGCAAATAGTGATATTTGCATTAGTTCCATCTGAAAATCCAGTGCATATGGTAAGGGGAAAGCAATAGATAGTACAAAATCACATTTTGCACCGGTTTTCTACAACAACCGAAGAAAAAGCACAGATGCAAATAGTTGTCATTGCACCGGTTGTAAATACAACCGATGCAACTATATTTATTTGCATTTCCCCCACTCTAGGCAACCGGCGTGATGTATTTATTTGCAATTTCAAAATATTGACGTGTAATGCTTTCTTTTGTTCTGCAATTTCAGCCGGTTGTAAATTATTATTTTTTTACTTTCGCACCTTATTTCCCTGCTATCGCACCTTTATCCCGCTTCTGCTTTATCTTCGTTCTTCTTTTTCCATCCTCGTTCCAAAAAATTCCATCTCGTTCCCAAAAAAAACCCTCGAAATCGGATTTCCCTCGCAGTTGATTTTGTAGCTTGAATTCGAGTATGCCTACTCATTATTAAGGTACTGAACCTTCCTTTTTTTAGTTTTTTATTTTGTTTTGATATTTTGATGTTTCGATGTTATATACTCAAGTTTGTTAAATTCCTGTAACCAAGGCAATCGAAATTTGTTATATACTTCCTATAAGCAATCGCGATTGAAATTTAGAAAATTGTATGTTATGTTATTGAATTCAATTTTGTTTTAAATGGATGATGAGTTTGATTGTTAAAATGGGTATTCGTTTGATTTAGTTTCAGGCTATCGGTTAATATTATAATTTTAAATTACTAATTCAGTTGTTGCTTAAATTATTGCTTCAATATTTGACTTTTTTAACTTTTAGGTGAATTTGAGCTCTTGGTATTGTAGAGGATATTTTGGCTCTTTTTATTAATTTTGATTGATTTGGATTTGCAGTTCAGGAAATTGTGTTTAGGAGAGTTCAACTTTGATGGAATGTTTTATATTTGTTACACTTAACTTAGGAAGCAAACCATTGTAACATATGCAAAATGTACAATATGAATACGGAATTATATTTTTTAATTCAATAAATCAACTTTAGTATTACACAATTATAATCTTCAAAAGTCCTATTCCAAAATATTTGTAATCGTAGTTACACTGATTAGCAATTACTATTCTTTAAAACAGTTCAGATTGGGTTCTAACAAGGCAACTTTTATAAACTTTACACATCTGATTACAGTAAAATTGTATGCTTTTGAATATATTTTACCATAAATTGGTATAATTTGAGATTAATACTTGCAAATAAAAGTTTAAAGCTATAAAATATTGTACCTGAGAGAGTTTCCCGTCCTGTAATGCATGATAACCCATCCCTCTTTGTACCTGCATCTAATTTCTATTGATTATCATATTAAAAAGAAAAAGAATGTTTGTACAACTGGGTTTTAGTGTATGTGTGCTTGTGTTAGGGTGTTGCTACGTGAAACTGCTTGTGTTTTGTGTGTGTTGGTTTGTAAATGTATTCGTTTGTGTGCGTGCATTCATGAGTATGCTTGTGCGTTGGGACTTTGGATGTGTAAGTGTAAGTATATATGTCTTTATTGTTTGTTGTGCTAGGACAGTGCATGCGCTAAACTCAAAGAACCAACGCTTGAACATGTATAAAGTGTTTGTGTGGGTGTTTCGAATATGGTAGCAGCTCATAAATATTTTAAGGTGTGGGTTATCATTATTTAATGTTGTCAGTTTTGTGTTATTGGTATGTGTGTAAATAAAGCCAGTAAGGTCGTGGGTGAGTGGCTATTGTCTTGCTTTGGTTCCAGGGCTTAAGGCGAGCATTTTGCTCCTTCTTACTTCCTCACCCAAACCAATGTACCTGCACCTTTATGTAGAGATGTTGATTATACGATTTTTGTCTTTCTACGCATAAAGAAAAGTTGTTACTACATTTGTCACTTATGTCCATGCATAACCAATATTTTCTTTTGTTGCTGGTAAGCAGTAAATATGTTCATTCAGCTGCCGAATATCACATGCTTTCATTTACAACAATAGTTGGTCATACTTCTTCTTTTACATAGAATGATGGGGCTTTTAGATCCATGCATGCATTTCTCAAATTAATGAAAGCAGTAAATTGCATAAAGTTTGATCCTATTATCAAATCGTAAGTTACATAAATATCATCCACTGATGATTGAACCTGTAAATTCCACTATTTTTTCATTGAAAAGTTTTGAAAATTGGTTGATTGCTTCAGCTGCATGTTTGCTTGGTTTTTGGCCTTGATTCTCTATGAGTTGGCTGTTTTGAGTTATGTTTTACTACCTGGTATTTTTACATGAAAAAATCAAAAGCACTGCTCTTCTTAAGGGAGCCAATCAGTTTTAGTCTTTTGAATATTTTTTGTGGCTTACAAGTGTAAAGTTGGTTGAATTTTAGTTAAACAATGTTCATAAAACTGTATTAGTTCATGGTCATTGGGGTTGGCCAATACTTGCAAATACATTGTTTTATTTCGTTGCATGATTACTTCACATTGATTTCTGATTGTAGTTTTATTGTATCCTAGCCTTTTTTGGGCTAGCTTTGGTGTTTTTGAGCTTTGTAATGAAGCTGACTGTAAGACTACCAATGCCTCTTATCTTAATACTACTATGAATTTAAGCTTTGGTGTTTTTAAGTATTTCTTTTTTTTAGGCCATCTTTGGTGTTTTTAAGTATTCCTTATGTTAATACTTCACATTGAAGTGTATTTTCTTATAAAGAGGCAGGTTGAGTTTACCTAGGGATGCTTTTTTTTCCTGGTTTGCTTTTTTATAATCATCAGTAACCTGTCTTTTTGTGAATGCTGCTACTTATCCTTTGTAGTCTAATTGATCTTTTTAATATTACTTATAGCGGTTTACTATAAATAATATGCTAACAAAAAGTAAAAGGAAAAAAAAGGAAATATAACATGTATTAGTTTACTTCCCATAGAAATGTCTCCAGCTCTTATAACATCTGATGCAATATGGACCATATGGGAAGCCTGTAATTTTTTTGGTTAAATACTGACCAAGCTGATGTGATGTGGTAACCGTTCAGACCAGGCTGATTGATATGTATTATTTAGTTATAGCTATGGCTTCTTCTGACGTCTGATGAAGTTTAATATTTGGTATGGAATTCAATAGGGGTCATGTGAAGGTATATTAATAAAATGCAATTAGTATATATTTATATCCTGGGGTATGTACTCTAATTGATTTTATCATAAAATGTCAGGATAATGTTTCCCTACCTTTTTTAGTTCATTCAATAGTAATTACTTGGAAGGGACAGATTGTATATTGCTACTTTTGTTATTTTTTTAAACAAAGGATTGATCTTTGATAATGTTATCTGTACATGGTAATGGAAAAACATTTGACATAATTAATTTTTTTAACCATTGGATCATTCTTATTTCACATGTTCTTTTTTATACCTGTTTTAATTGACAATCAAACATATAGACTAAGTCTAAGCTGTTTTAGTCTTAGGTTAAGTTTTCGAAGCATGACCCAAAATAACCACCTTGGCCTTGATAACAATTATGAGATTATTTCAGTGGTAAATATGAATTTTAGAGAAGCTTTGAAGGATGTTTAGCAAGGTTATTGTGCTGGAAAAAATCCTAGGGTATGTGGTCAACGTGTAAGTATAAAATGTGATTTTGCTATTGTAAACAAGCTTTAACAATGTGATCAGTTAAAGAATTGAAATTTAAAGCATACGGTCTTAAATGACATGTAATTAATTCTTAAATGCTGCACTGTATTTACATAGAATGATGTTTTTTTAACCATTGCTTGATACCATGTCTCAGAGCTACATTATAGTCAACGTTTAACCTGATTGCTCTTTATTTCAGCATTTGTTGCCATGGCTTTAGGTGCAGGTAGCCTCTTCTTCCCTTTTTAATTTTGTTGTGTTTTCAAAAATTTGTCCTATATGAAATAGCCTTGAGCAATGTATTATTTCTTAGTATTTTAACACTTGTATTAATGTCATTTAGAAACATTTACATCTTAGTTATTAATACACCAGTACTGTTATCTAATGGAGCAAAGCAATTCCAAGTATCTATTTCTTAGTTATTATTACTTAGTATTTTAACACTTGTATCAAATGCTGCACTGTTTTTACGTAGAATGATGTTTTTTTACCATTGCTTGATACCAGGTCTTAGAGCTTCATATTGGTCAACATTAACCCTGATTGCTCTTTATTTCAGCATTTGTTGCCATGGCTTTGGTGCAGGTAGCCTCTTCTTCCCTTTTTAATTTTGCTGTTTTTTCAAAAATTTGTCCTATATGAAACATCCTTGAGCAATGTATTATTTCTTAGTATTTTAACACTTGTATTAATGTCATTTAGAAACATTTACATCTTAGTTTATAATACACCAGTACTTGCTATCTAATGGAGCAAAACAATTCCATGTATTTGTTTCTTAGTTATTACTTCTCAGGATTTTAACACTTGTATATGAGCTTTCTTTCATATGAGCTTCTTTTAATTATGATGTATTTTCTTGTAAATATAAAATGTGATTTTCCTATTGTAACCAAGCTTTAACAATGTGATCGGTTAAAGAATTGAAATTTAAAGCATACGGTCTTAAATGACATGTAAATAATTCTTAAATGTTGCCCTTTTTTTACATAGAATGATGTTGTATTTTTACCATTGCTTGATACCAGGTCTCAGAGCTTCATTATAGTCAACGTTTACCCTGATTGCTCTTTATTTCAGCATTTGTTGCCATGGCTGTAGTGCAGGGTAGCCTCTTCTTCCCTTTTTAATTTTGCTGTTTTTTTTCAAAAATGTCCTATATGAAATAGCATTGAGCAATGTATTATTTCTTAGTATTATAACACTTGTATTAATGTTATTGAGAAACATTTACATCTTAGTTACTAATACACCAGTACTATTATCTAATGGAGCGAAACAATTCCATGTATTTGTTTCTTAGTTATTATTTCTTAGTTTTTAACACTTGTATATGAGCTTTCTTTCATATGATCTTCTTTTAGTTATGATGTATTTTCTTGTAAATATAAAATGTGATTTTGCTATTGTAAACAAGCTTTAGCAATGTGATCAGTTAAAGAATTGAAATTTAAAGCATATGGTCTTAAATGACATGTAAATAATTCTTAAATGCTGCACTGTTTTTACATAGAATGCTGTTTTTTTACCATTGCTTGATACCAGGTCTTAGAGCTTCATTATAGTCAACGTTTACCTTGATTGCCCTTTATTCCAGAATTTGTTGCCATGGCTTTGGTGCAGGTAGCCTCTTCTTCCCTTTTTACTTTTGTGGTTTTTAAAAAATTTGTCCTATATGAAATAGCCTGAGCAATGTATTATTTCTTAGTATTTTAACACTTGTATTAATATCATTTAGAAACATTTACATCTTAGTTATTAATACACCAGTACTGTTATCTAATGGAGCAAAACAATTTCATGTATTTGTTTCTTAGTTATTATTTCTTAGTATTTTAACACTTGTATATGAGCTTTCTTTCTTTCAAACTTTGATATGAGCTTCTTTTAATTATGATGTATTTTCAATTCAGAAACTCTATTGTATGTAACTTTGCTTGAACCCAATGTGTTTACATACGTAAAACATGTTATGGTATTAGCTGGGCCTTATGAGTACTACGTATTAATAATAATACGATGGTGCATTTTGTTTTTAAATATTTGTTTTTAACCTTAATCAGGTCAAAGGAACCTTCGAGCTTTCCACTGACAACGGGATAGGTATATATCACCTCTAGACTCGTTACTCCTTGTCTTTACATATTAGTTCTTTTTTGTATTTTTGTGTGTGTTCTGAAACAAAGAAGGTATAAACTACCATCTGTATTTATTATTGCATGCACTCTGTTATGATATTTCCTCATTGTCATCATGGCATGGAAAAGCCTTGAATTAGCATCTCCAGCACGTAGCCAATGTATTACTTTTTTGCATTAACTCCTCAAACTGGATATTAAGATGTTGGTGTAACTGCTTTGTATCTGCACCATATTATCATATAAACTGACATTTTCAAGTTAGCATTAGTATCAGCAAAAGCATATTTATAAGCTTCCTGTAAGTTAGTAACTGCATTTTCATCCTATTTATTTTTATTCCACTGCTTGAGTAACTTCTTTGTCTTTTGTAATTTAGCTATCAAATTATGCATAAAGTCCCCCTAAGTTGTTTATTGACTGTAATCGGTGAGGATTTTCTACTTGTTCACCATTTTTTACCATGTTCCCTTGGTTGCATCTTTGCAATTGTATATGAAATTGTGGAAACTCCTTGTAGTTTCCAGTCTTTGATAGTTTGGTTCTGGTTTAGCAAACTGTTTTGTGCTAAAAAGATCGTGTAACTTTGTGCAGGGTTGCTCGGCTTCCGCCTGTGTTTTCATAGTGGTTTGAGCTGAAGAAATTGCTGTGTGGTGCTGTGTTTGCTTTGCTGCTTTGTCAGGTTTTGCTTTATGTGATTTGTACTGGGGAGTTTGCTGCTGGTTGACGCTCCTTTTTGTCATATTTTAACTGCTAGCTCTTGCCTGATTTGGTATGATTGGGACTGCCTTGGCAGCTGCTTTGTAGAGTTTAGTTCTGTTAATGTAAGTGCAGTAAAGTGTTGTTTACTGTTTGTTAGTTGTCTGCTTATGTTACTTTTTATGCACCTAGCTTTCTTATTCTAATTCATAGTCGCATGCATTGCATGCATTGCTGCATGCATTGCTGCATGCATTCCATTCATAGGTCTCATGTCCACTTGGCCATGAAATGGAGGCATCATGAGTGGTTGATGTTGTAGCTGTTGCTGCTGCAATTCTTGGACCTGTTGAGGAGTAAATTGCATTGCTGTTTTCGGAGGGAAATTAGGGCTCTGCTGCTACATAAATTGGTTTCCAGCTTGGGACATGGTAGCTGCACTTTGAGGCATCATCTAGAGACACACTGCAGGAGACTGAGGCTGAGCATCAGCATTTGCTTCCAGGTAAAGTAGATTCTTTTGAATATGAGCTTGGTATTGAGCACGCACATTCAGTCTTCCTAAACTTTGATTATCCAAGATCGCCAATATTAACTGTTTGTTCTCATCCAAGTACCTTTTAAAAGAAATCTTTAGGCTACAACTTGTGTAACCTCAATAGTATAGTAGAACAAAATTCTATTTTTGAATGTACAAAGCCAAGCATTTACTGATGTCAATGAAAAAAATAACATAAGTATACTATTACAAGTAGAATTTTATAATGCATGTCAATCTTACAAATACATGTGGGTTCCAAGTGCATACTGGTTATGAGTATATTGGGTTTTCAAGCATGTTAGTTTTTTTTTCATTATATGTATCTATTTCAAAAGAATGTCAACACATAAAAAATCGCCAGCAAGTGGTGTTTCCTCGTCGCAAAATAACTTATTATTACAATCCAAAGAAGAAAATTTGCAAACCGATACATGAATTTTCAAAATCAATGTATGGAATCAGATATGTTTATGCAGGATTGTTTACTGCTTGTTGACCGATGTACTAAAAGCTTATTGAACAATTCTATAGACATGTTTTGTTCCATCATACAGTGCATAAACTCACAATATACTTGATCATTAAACTACACCAGAAAATCATATTTCATGCTTATATTGATGAAAGAAATACATTCTTCAATGAAACTTTAATGAAATAGCAGGAGTACAAAGAAAAATAAGTTTATTGCTAAACACATGAATTATTTTAAATTTTTTATTTAAGTGATAAATTGATGCAGAATGATGGATGTTGAAAATTCTAGATGCTAATTCTAGAATTTTTTTTCTCATAATAGTCTGGATCTTTTTGGTAATCTACACTCTATTTTTCTATTATGCATGCTTTACTTTCTATCAGTTCATAATTTTGTTAATAAATTATATGATGCCCCTTTGAGTTTTATGCCAAGTGCATCATTTCCCATCCACGCTCTTTGGCAGGTTTTGCTGCCAAGATATTTCCATGTATTTCCAAACGATGCTATATACAGTCATATGCCAAGATATTTTGCATGTGCATTTCTGTTTTTGAACATTGTTTAACTTTTTTGCATTTGCCTTGCTTTTGTTTTTGCAAGTGTTTTTATGTTTTTCAAGCTTTTGTATGTGCACTCTTTGTTTTCCTTTATATTATTGCAGTTTGTTAAATTATTGTTGCTTCAATTAAAACTTTTTCCTTCACAGCTTTAACGTCATCTCAATGCACCAGTGCATTCACAGACGAACCTTTATCATTGGAATTTGTTAAAGCGTAAAATAATGATATATTATTTTTTACATTCCAAAGATGAGCAGGTTCATGGTCTTTTCTTGTATTTTACTGAAGACCAAGCTTAAGAAAAGAAGAAAGAATAAGTTGAATTATGTACAAACAAAACAATAGAGTCACATGTAAATAAATGACTTTCCTGCAGCAGCAAATATGCGTTTAACATTTGAAACATGTGTTTATTTGTTTTTACATCTCATATTTAGGCTTTAAAAGCTAAAGCAAAAGGTTTCAGCTTCTAGGGCTTTGTATGTATCACATATTGACAGAATTCAGAATGTGGTAGGCTCGCACAAATCTACTTCAAATGCCTGCCTTGATGAAATTTTATCAAAAACTTCCGAGAATTGCTCCTTTCTCCTAAAAGTATGCAGCACCTGGTAATAGCAAAAGTATCAATGATTTTTTAATATAATAGGGCGATTATTTAGCTATATTTTTTACTATATGCCAGTTATCATCTGTGGGAGAAGAGAAGATAGGCAAGGTCTTGAAAGATCAGGAGAATACCTTGTCTCTTCAGCAAGGAGAAGTTGCATTTACTAAAGAAATTAGAAAGGTTTGCAACTGTATATGCTGAAGTAGTTACATAAAATGAATAATTGCAGTTAGAAATTCATATTTACTCCCACTTTAAATGCATAAATTTAACATGAGCTTAGATCACTCAAAAGTGATGTCCGATTTTATTCTTGGACTGCTAAGCAAGTTGAGTGAAGAGTCACGGAAGCTTCAAAATCGTTCAAAATTGGTACACGAGACGCAGGCAGTTAGCATTGCTGGTTTTCAAAAAACTTAGGAGGTGTGTTTTAATTTAAAATTTATCCTTTGGTACGTGGGGTGTAATTAATACTGGAATAATGATGAACAACAGGAGCAAACTAGATCTGATGCAGAGAAACTTGTAGTTGATCTGGCAAATCTTGTTTCTAGTCATATGCAACGGCAGAAAGAACTGGTTTGTATTTATAGGTTCTTTTATTTTATTTTTCTTTCCTTCTTCATTTTGTTTAGTAACTTTAACTCATATTTGATTTTTTTTTCGTTTTTTCTTGTGCAGGTTGATGATAGACTTTGTCAATTTAGAAATGCTGCTATGGAAAACAAGTCATTTTTCGATGAGCATGCATCTTCAGTTGGAACTGTAATGTTCGATGTTTAAGAGAAAATGGGAAGAGTTTTCAATGCAAACTCAGCATGAGTTCAAATATGGTTCTGATTATTCTGCAGCAAAACACCGTCGAATGGAAGTGCTTATCCAACAATGGTTAGTTGTTTTTAATCTTTCTTTGGACGTTTGTTGTTCTATTAGTGTGTTGTTGCCTGCAATTTTACCCTTGTGTTCAATTTTTGATTATTGTATGGGACATTTAGAAAGATAAGTTTGAATATTTGGTTTTTGCAACCAAATCACTATATCATTGTTTAACTAATATGTAATCATTGCAATGCAAACACAGTTGATGCTGGTAGTCCACAGTGGAAAAAGACAAGTACATCTCTTAATGAAATGAGTAGCAAGCATGTTGAAGATATGGATATGCTTATCAGGTACGGTATATTGCTTGTGCATTGGTTTATCTCTATGTTTTGGTACTAGCAACCATTAGCCGGGCGCAATTGTCTACTTTCTGTTCTACAGAACTACTACGGAAAGCAATGAGCAACATGATTCAGTGGTTGCTTTGGCACGTGTTACTGCTGAGGAGGATATGACTAAAGCAACTGAAAATATTACTAAGGAATTTGAGAGTGAGTAACATCATAACTTGTGCCCAGTCCCTCCTGAAAACCCTACTGTTTCTTAAATTATATATGCTTATACTTTGTATATATGCTTATACTTTGTATATATGCTTATACTTGTTATAAAATGCAGGTATACTTATGTATTGACATTATATTTATTTTTTGAACTCAGATTCTAGTTTTGGATCATAATTGCTGCTGAGAATGGTGCTAGAAGTTAAGCTCAGGAAGGATGGATTCTGTAAATTACATATGGATTGTAAAGTAATTAGTACTGCATAATTACATTAGCATACTTAACAGTGTAGACTATTACTTTGTAATGATTGCAATGAAGATTTGAATTATAACTAAAATGAATGCATGAATTGCTATTTTATATGAATTATGAACATTATAATTGAACTCTATTTACTTTAGTGTTATGTTCAATTTTTATATGTCATCCAATTTGTTATGATATATATATACACACACACACACACACATATACATATGCATATGTACATTATTGGCTATTTAAGTATCTTAGGGATTTGTGAGGATGGATTTTTGCATCGGTTGTTATTAACAACTGATGCAGTAAAGATATATTTTGCATCGGTTGTTAGAAAAAACCGATGTCAATAATGGATTTTATAAAGTCCATAACCATCTTTTTTTCATCGGTTTTTTAACAAGAACCGTTGCAAAAAAGTCATTTTTGCATCGGCTGCACAACCGATGCAACAAGTTTAGATTTGTTGCATCGGCTGCATATGCATCGGTTGCTGAACCGATGCAAAAGGCGGGTTAACAACCGATGCAATTGACCTGTTTTGTAGTAGTGATTCGATTCGACATAGTCGAATCGAACATGGCCGAGCCGGAAACTAAATGGTGGAGTGGCTTCATTGAGCCAAAGTCCATCGGTCTATGAACATCGAGTCGATGTTATGCGATGCCATATGTGATAACTTATTGATGTTGGTTGAACCGACCTTCATTGATCTGAAAAAGGAACTAAAATAAGAATGTCGAACCGGCTTCTTCAATCTGAAATCCTATTCCGCAAAATCCATAAATTTAAGTGCCTAATTACTTCAATCATGCATATCCGAACTCTCTTGAGGTTATGTTTAAATCTTAAACACTTCATTTGTCGAGAATCCATGATGTGACTGCCTTGCCAAAAGGCAGGTCAACAATTGTTGGAACAAAATGTTAGTTAGCTTTCATCCTTAGCTTGTCTAAATAAACTAATCGTATATAATTACGTATGAATATTTACGATATAATTCTCAATAAATGTGCAAATCGTAAGCCTCTAAACAAAACTAAGCGATGCAAGAAGATCATGACCATCTACACATTTGTGGCATTGTAAGTGTGATTTCTGATGGTTTGGATTTAACAAAAACATCGCAGTTGCATAGAAGTGACATTATCTCAAATATCTACCTTGAGAAAGTAAATGTCTCGAAAAGAATGTAATAAACAGTGAGGTTGCAAGTAAACATTTTTTAAGCCTTTAAGTCATGTACAACTCCGTATTTAAACCTGATACATGTTAATATTCTGATGCAATAAAACCACTAAATATACTATATATTCATACATAACCACCAACAACTATCTATTAAGAAAAGTTGATGCTAAAAGCATGAATTTTACTGGTAGTGGGGTAACATGGAAAATATATTTATTTTCCAAAAAAGCATGAAACATACAATGATGACATATTTGATGCTAACTAAATCACTAATTTCAAGCAGGCATTTTTTTCACAAAAGAACAATAATTAAGTTTGAAGCTATTTTGTCCAATAACAAACAAATTGAATTCCTATTCAATTAATTATAAGTTATAAATTATCATGTATACGAACTAAATTACAAGTAATTTTATTGCAGCTAAAAATCAAATAGCATAATTAGTAGAAACAAGATTATTCATAATAGTCCTAAACACTGAGATCAAATACATATTACACTCCTAAAAACAAATTGAATCCATAATAAAACCTGTTTAGTTTCCTATTTTCTCCAAAATGTTCTCTAAAAAAATCGATAAGCATCTAATGATTGTGTAACAACCCGCACCTCCGTTCATGCAAGACATTGTACACAACTTAGTCACCATATAGGTGTGGGGTTTTGTTCCTCAAAAGGCCTCAGCATTAGTAAGAGATGGGATCTACTATATAAGTACCCACTTCACACATGCGTCCACGATATGAATAAAAATAGAAATATTAATGATATGAAATGATTTAAATTATATATATTAAAGAATTATTTGAAAAGACCGAGTTCAATCTCATTTCAAATAATTATACGATGATTTAAATCGAAGATATTGAAGACCGGCTATCTTCACATCGAATGGACGATTACTGATGCCCGACACTGGGTAGCTCCCAGTAAAGGGTTAAAAGTGGTAGTTGTCCGGACTTACTTGTTGATTGTCCGGATATATGAGCACCTCTCTTCCGTATTGGACATATGGGACGAGGAATAAGGTGTCTCCGGTTTCGTTCAGACCCAGAACGGACACGTAAATGGATGTGTGTCTGATATAGAATTTCGTTCTATGTGAATTGATTTCTATTATATATATATATGTTTGGTAGCCGAGAATTTATTCTCTTGCTTAACACCCTTCTCTGAGACGTACAAGCTCAGAGGTTATATATTGATGGATATCAGTTGCATGGCGTGGATTGTCGATGTGACATACCAAGATGCAAATGATCAAGGCTTTTGTTGAAAAGCAGAGCCTTGTGGTTGATGATCAAAGCACAACTCATTTGGGTATAGCTTTGTGTATAGCGTTACTTCGCGAGACTCACACCCCGGTAAGAGTCAAAAAAGGGATAAGGGAACGCAGGGAGTGCACCCGTTTCTTTCTTGCTAGAAGTGGTATCGAAGCCAATACCCAGCCGGAATCGTGGCTCCTGTGTGGACCACAGCACCTGGGTAAGGTGTTTGTGAGCTAATGAGGACGTTGGGATCTGTAGGAGGGGAGAATGTAACACTCCTAACTCCCACATCGTGGAAGCCTGTGTGAAGTGGGTACTTATATAGTAGAGCCCATCTCTTACTAACGCCGAGGCCTTTAGAGGAACAAAACCCCACACCTATATGGTGGCTAAGTTGGGGTCAATATCTGGCATGAACAAAGGTGCGGGTTGTTACAGATTGCAATCTTCCTAGTAAGTGACCTTGATACCAGTTAAATTATCGTAGAAGAGATTAAAAATCTAAACTTTTTTTATAATTTTTTCGGAAGGGAAACCAATCAAAGTCGTAAAACCCACCCTAGTGCACCTAGCCTGGTCCATGAGAGTACCACATAAGTGGTTGACCTTATCGTATGCACATGATAAACTCTTAGCACGCCATTCCAGGTTTCGAACTCACGTACCATGGCACAAAGTCCTTAACCATTGGACTACAACTGCGGACGTTAAAAATCTAAATTTGATGAAATAAATAAATCGAAAATCCGAATTTCTGACAAGGTTGCGAATTCAGTTAATCCAAAAGCCTGTTAAGAGTAATCGCTTCAAATAAGGTTGCAAATTCGATGGTTTCCAAACAAAGGTTACGTCTCTTTGTTGAAGATCGGAGGAAATCATGTATTGAGGTTTGGAAATTCGAAAACCTGTTAAGAGTAATCTAAAAACCAAGCTAGGGTTACGTCTCTCTTTGTCGAAATTCTAAAAATCTGTTAAGTATAATCGCATCTCTTTGTTGAAATATAAGGAAAGTCTCTTTATTTTAATCGTGACTTAGGGAGGAATTAAAACAAGGGTTATGTATTGTGCTGCAAAATTGGATATAATGGGTTACGTGGGTTGAATTGATATAGAATCGTTTATTTGATAATTGCTTAAAATGGTTGGGTACGAAAAATATTTTTTTTTAATTGAATCAGACCCAACCCTTTTAGTATTAGGCTTAATAGATCAGATAAAAGGGTCATTTGGCAATTCATTTTAAAACAAAAAATGGAACAGGCCACAATGAAAATTGAAAGCACGTAATCAACATCCTTAAGTCTTGGTTAATGATAAACACCGATCGGGTAATAGTTCTAGAATAATGTAGGTGTTTAAAAAAGGGTGCGTTAGGCATACATCCCTATTAAGTTTTAAAATATAGAAAAAGTCCGGCCGAAAAATTTATACAAATTACGTCCCTATTTTTGAATCGCGGGTGTTAAAATTCCATTTCTACCCTTTAAACCTTCTGAACCCTCCTTCCACAAATTATTCTCATTTATTTTATCGTATCGCTCATTTCTCATAGACGATTGAAAAGGAAAGTTAAAAATATTCAGCCGATTATATTTTTTTTTGCTCTCGATCAAGCTTATATTGTTCAAATATGTGTCGATTTCATCAGAAAGCTTCTACGAAATGGCAAGAATGAAGGTTTGTTTTTTATTTCCCTGTTTTGCAGTCAACAACAGATAATATATGCATATTATTGATTAAAATTAGGGTTTACAGGGAATTGTTGCATAATTCTGTCAGTTTATGCAAATATTCGTACAGTTTTTGTTGGAAAAAGGTTTTAGGTTGCATGAAAATTTCGTATTATGAATTTATTCAGATCTGTATCTTTGGTGAAAGACAATGTTACGTAATTTGTTAGAATACAACTATGATTGTATGTTATTAGTCAGAATTGTCGCATGATGCTATGTTCTTGATCAGGAATGTTGCATGAATATATGATTTTAATTAGAAATGTTGAATGTTTATAAGAATTTGTTAGTTCTTTGTTAATAAATGTTTTAAGAATATGGTTACTTTATTACCTAAATAAAGTATTTTAAAAACTGAGCAAGTGAGTTTAAATTGAAATGTTGTAATGTAGTATGTAGGTATTCTGAATATTTTCATAATTATTTGCATACGTACATGTATATATTTTGAAAAAGAGCATGTATGGATGCATTTTTTAAACATAGTTGATTATATTAAAGAGTGTAAATGTAGAAGTTGCATATAGTAGTGAATTTAATCAAAAAAATATCATTTTTGTAGGAATATTTTCAAAAGTAATGAGTACAGAAGTGGATTGTCTACATGATTACCGATGTAGTTTACGAATGTAATATGTAAAGCTGCATGCAAGTGTGCAATTAAAAACACATAGTTGTATGAGTATATGATGTTATTCAAATGTAATGCAAGCATTTGTTCATTTACTACATGTGGTATGCATGTAGGAATGGCAATGGGGCGGGTTGGGGCGGGTTTCTCATGCCCCAAACCCGACCCGGACTTTTTAAACCCCGCCCCAGACCCGCCCCGTAGACCCGGTGCGGGTCTGGAATTTCGCCCCGTACCCGAAACCCGTACGGGTCAGGGTAGACCCGACCCGCCCCGCGACCCGGTGATATTATGTTCTAGTGTACACAAATTTATATATTTATATTTTTTATCACTAAATGATAAATTATATGCATATTTTAATGTGTTCACAATGACAAGAGAATATTATAAAATGAGTTGTAAGATAATAGTTCAAAATGTATGCATTTGTTATTGTATGATTATCATTGATGTAACTTAATACGATGAAAATTTTATAGTTTTCAATTAAAAGAATATAATATTCAAGTTATAACTATGTAAATATAAGAAGATTAACAAGTAATAGTTATAGTTATAAAGAGTTTGAATGACGTTTCGATCATGCGGGTCGGGTTGGGGCGGGTTAGCCATGCCCCAGACCCGACCCTAGACCCGGACCTCCAAAAGCGGGTCGCGGGTCTACCCGCCCCGAAGACCCTATGGGGCGGGTCTAAATGGGTCAAAACAGGGGCGGGTCAAGCGGGTTTGTACTCTAGACCCACCCCATTGCCATCCCTATATGCATGAATGTATGTTTTCAATTAGAAATGTTGGATAGTTGTGTGATGGTACAACTTAATTGTTAAATGAATCGCTAAGTTGAAGTAAGAAATGTTGCATCCAATTGTGAAATGGTAAAAAAGATAGTTGCATAATTATATGTGGATATTCAGAAATGTTGCATGCAAGTGTGCCTTAGTCACATGAATAAAGGATGAAAATAAGCATGTAGTAAGAAATCTTTCATGTAATTGTGTATTTTTTACCTAAATCTTGCAGGATTATATGCATTGTACTAGAATAGTTGGATGCAACTATATATTTTTCTATTGATTGTTGTTAGTTTGATGAAGGCACCCGAATAAATTCAATTAAAACATGAATAAATGATTTTATTGAAGTATGCTTGTATTTTAATTGTATTCATAATTTTATGCATATATTTAGTAAGTATAAAAAGATACATACATATATTCAAACAAATTGAATAAATGGAACATAGTTGATTAGATACGTGAATTTATATAGAATAAATCAATACACAATCGAGTGTTATAATTATTGCAGTATTCGTGTAGGCATGTGGTAAAAAATTGGTGATTGCAACTGTGGAAATATTAACTATTTACTATATTATTCAACTGAATTGGATAGGAGAAGTTTCATGGGGTTGTGTAGTTATTACATAAATGTTGCATGATTGTAAACATTTAAATAGAATTTTTGGATGCATTTTTGCAATCATAATCATATATTTTCGTGATAATGGGCAGTTAATAAAAAGTGTTGCATTCAAATGTGCATGTTTAACCTAATTGTAGCATGAATCTGTGCATGCATTAAGTAATGTTTCGTACAAATGTACATATGTCCAATGATTGTCTCATGAGTATATACATTTAATCAATTGAATTGTTGATATCCGGTTAACTTAAATTAATTACCTGATCACTATTTTATTCAATTGAATTTTATAAGAAAACTTGCATGATGGTGTGCTGTTATTACATTATTGTTGCGTGATTATATACATTTTATTTGAACTTATGGATGTACTTCTTTAACCTTTAACATATGTTTTAATGATTATGTGCTGTTATTACGTAAAGTTTCATGCAAGTGTTCATGTTTCAACTGGTTGGTGAAATAATTTATTCATGAAATAATTAATGTTTCATACAAGTGTGCATAAATCCACTAAATGTTGTGTAATTATATGCATTAAGTCCTGATTAATTAAGTTTATTTTTTAATATTTTTCTTGTAGAGACCTAATGTAAAGGATGCTGATGCAGATGACAGCAAGCAAGATAAAGCTTTAGTCACCACTGAACTAGAGACAACCTCCATGCATGTGAATGAAAAACCAAGAATTGCAAAGGAAACAAAGTTTCCAAGAAAAGAGGAAGTATACAGAAACAACTTAAAATCATTTATAGATCTATTTGAAAAATTGAAGGTCGATGATTGTAACGGCTGGAAATTTCCGACTCCTCGAGAGTCGGAAATTCCGAGACGTTAGTGAAAGAATTTAGAAGGTGAGAAAGAAAAGATAGAACTAATAGAATAGAAGAAGAAGAAGAACATCAGAATCATCAGAGAAACACGAATCTCACAGCGGAACGAATAACATATAATATATAACATAACTTTGAAGTAAACAGTTATATATATACAATAGCACTTATCAGAGTACAACACTTACAACACAGCGGAAATAACTATAGCTATAGAATCTTGCAGCCTCCTGCTCCAAGCTCTCCAAGTATATCTGTAAATCCCGACTACTTGACTGCCCGTACAAATTTAGGCACCCAAGAGTTTAGGGAAAACAACAAAGTAAACTCCGGGTCAGTCATGGGACTGGTATGAGTAAAACAGTTTAAAACAATTGAACAGGTATATGATATCTCATAAGACCACGCCGTGAATACGGAACGGGTTTTTCCTTATGAGTATCTAAACAACTTTGACAAGCAATATCATTGTGATATTATAATAATGTCTAAGTACAAATAGGTATCATTCTAGCAGAAACGCTTGCATCTCACGTTCTACATACATAGTATAAAATCATAAACCGCAGGGCGCTTATCGGAGAATGGATTCCAACAGACAAGGTATGGGAGCACCTTCTGAATAGTGTACTCTAGAGGTGATACACTCAGGGTTCAACAAGAACGTCTTGCAATCCGGCCACACATGACCGCTCACTCATTTAGCTTGAGTGTCGCGAATATATTGCCACCACGGTTATAGGCCATCAAACCGTCATCCGAAGATACAGAATCAAAAAGAAGTATAAATATGGATATTCCCTAGATCGGTGACAATACACCCTGCTTGGGAATGACCCAACTAGCCATGCTGCCTAGCCCAACTTTTGTTACTTCCTGGTGTGAGGCTAGAAACTACGTCTATCTTCAGAACATCTGATCACCATTCACTTTGAATGCCACATCGTCATACCCGCCAAATCACAAATTGACTTATACAAAAATAACACGGGTATATAGCTAAGAGAAACGAATTCCTCCGCCACCAAACGTGAATACGTTTGAACAGATCAACTTACGCGATCCATTGGATATACTCTGTCAGACCTTCTTCCATATACGTTGTCCTGGGACTGGACAAACCGAAGGCACTATTCAGTATATCCATCTTAGTCACTGTTATCTAAGACTTATACAACAGCCCTTGCACTTTACTCCGTCTTCAATTTATCTTTGGCATATATTGCTCGCAACGCTTATGCCGATACAGAGTGGTTCTTTGGATAATAATCCAACCGGTCTCTCCATATTAACAACGTTAAAATGGTAAAAACTTTGATAGTCTGTGATCTAACTATCAAATGAAAACATGTCGGTGTACAAACAACGATCTTATTTCCAAATGGGAATTCGATCGATCAATCATCATATGTTCATATTTCCTTATTTCATATATTTAGAAAATATAGGTTATTAATCATTGGAAAACATTTCCATAGCTTATTTTCACATCACTATTATTTCGCAACTATCAGTCCCTAACTGTAACTAGTATGAGAACAATTCTCTAAGTATCAATCCGGAAGGTCGAAACCAACATCAGATCGTCACTTAGAAAACCGTTCAACTTACCCTCTCCAGTTAGTTTCTGAATTTGCTTAACTCTATTTCTTAAATTCTTATCATGAAAACATTTCATTTTCTATGTTTAGAAAACATATCTGACTGTATTTGGAAAACGTTTCCAAAACTCATTTACGGATTTCAAATGAACGTTGTATAAAACATCGTTACGCTTAATCCATTAATCGCTTATTACTTAACTATATTTCAAATCAACCTTTTCTATCGAACCACAACTATTCCTTTGTCAATTCTGAAGTCAATCAAGTTGGGGTATAATTACCTCTCAGACCTAAATTGAACAACGTCCTTTACTGTGAAATAGATGAAGCTCGTCACTCACTTTTTACAATCATCTGTTTTACGCAAATTCTCGGATTCAGGTTACGAATCCACTTCTTATATGACAGCGTTTGATTATAACTATAACGTTATAATTCCTACTTCTGCCATATCAAATCTTAATTATAACTTTATCTCCTAACTCGAATAATTTAACAGACACCTAATTTCTAAATCAATAACTAAATCTTGATTTAAACCCTGGAAAGTAAATAGTACTTTCCCGAATTCGCTATAATCGAATTCGACGTATAACTCTCTTTCGAGTAATCTCTATTTGATTAACTCTTCTTCGAATAACCTATATTCGATTATCTCTCTTCGAATAACTCATATTCGAAATCTCTCTCTTTCGAATAAACAATATTCGATCTCTTTCTTTCGAATATGCTATATTCGAAAATCTCCTTTCGATTTACTAATCGATAACTCCTTTCGATCAAACTAAAATCGATAACTCCTTTAACTTTATTCGAATAACTAATATTCGACTAACTCCTTTGGATTGACTCATTTGATTAACTCCTTGGAATAACTAATTCGAATAACTTACCTTCGAATAACCAATATTCGATTTACTCTAACTCGATTAACTTAATTCTAATCGATTTACTCCATTTCGATTCAACTTAATTCAAATCGATTTACTTAACTCAAATTGATTAACTCCTTTCGAATAACTAAATTCGATTTAACTCTAATTGAATAACTAATATTCAATTAACTCTTACGTGTTTAACTCTATTTGAATAAGTAATTCGAATCACTCTAATGTGTTTAACTCTATTCAAATATCAAATTCGAATAACTCATTTCGAATAACTAAATTCGATTTACTCTTTTACCTTTACTCGAATAACTATATTCGATTAACACCTTCTTTCGAATAACTATATTCGATTAACTCTTCGACTAACTCCTTTGGATTAACTAACTTCGAATAACTCCTTTGGATTAGCTAACTTCGAATAACTCCTTTGGATTAATTAACTTCGAATAACTTCTTTGGATTAACTAACTTCGAATAACTCCTTTGGATTAACTAACTTCGAATAACTCCTTTGGATTAACTAACTTCGAATAACTCCTTTGGATTAACTAACTTCGAATAACTCCTTTGGATTAACTAACTTCGAATAACTCCTTTGGATTAACTAACTTCGAATAACCAATATTCGATAACTACTCTTCGAATAAATAATATTCGGTAACTCTTCTCAAATGAATAACATTTGATTTCTCCACTCGAATAAACTATATTCGATTACTCTTCCCTCGAATATACTATATTCGATAATTCTACTTCGAATAAGTGATATTCGGCAACTCTACTCGATTAACTCCACTTGGATAACTCTAACTGGTCAACTCTAATTGGTCAACTTTAACTGGTCAACTTTAACTGGTCAACTTTAACTGGTCAACTCTAACTGTTTATCTTTAACTGGTTAACTCAAATGGTTTAACCTAACTTGATTTACTTGTCTCGATTAACTGAACTAATCCACTTAGTTTAACTTAGTTAATTCACTTTGATTAACTCTAACCGATTTACTTATTTTAACTCAGCTAATTCACTTTGATTAACCCAACAAATTTACTTCGATTAACCAATTAGTTTAACTTGACTAATTCACTTAGTTTGACGCAACTAATTCACTTCGATTTACAAATTAGTTTATCTTAAGTAAGTCACTTAGTTTGACGCAACTAATTCACTTTGATTTACCAATTAGTTTAACTTAACTAATTCACTTCGATTAACCACTTAGTTTATCTTAACTAATTTACTTTGGTTAACTTAACCAATTACTTTGGTTAACTCGACTAACTTGCTTTGGTTAACCCAACAAATTACTTTGTTTAACTCTATTCGAATAAGTAAATTCGAATCACTCTAATGTGTTTAACTCTATTCAAATATCTAATTCGAATAACTCATTTAAATCCATATCGTGTTATACCGTGTGCGAAGCACGTGTTTAAATCTATCCTTGTATAATTCTATTTATTTTCCCAACCAGTGTTCCTTTATTTATTCCCTAAATAAATATTCCTTTATTCCATTTATTTATAATCTAAATAAATGTTCCTTTATTTATTTCCTAAATAAATAAATGTTTTCATCTTATAAAATCCTATCGATTTTATAAATAAGATTTATCTTCAATATGAACATTGAAAATTCCCTTTTTACATTCTAGTATCACCTACGGTGTTTAACGTGTCGTATAACAATGATCGGTATCATTCAAACATATGAAATCAATAACAGATTTCATAACACATCATATATCACAATATATGAAAAACAATAAAATAACTGTTGAGGAATCCAGTCGGATTCCTCCAACCTGTTTCCCTGCATCACAGATGTTAGACAATATAGATAACATCACTTTCAGTTCCATATGATATATTCTGTTAAACAAAATCAATATAGAAATTTAACTAACTGACTAGCAGTTCAATCAAACAATCAACACACAGTCAAACATACAATTTTAACAGTTCTAACAATACAACATGAAATTATAAACTGTTCAGAGTTAGTGAGTTTTACTCACCTTTGCGCGTTAGCCGTTAAATAACGGTTTGCGTTATTTGATTCCGACAGACCATTTATTTCGCCATAAATTGTAACGAGCTCCGATGGACTTGCGGTCAGTCTTATTTTGTAGTGTCCGTCCATACGATCCCGACGGATCTTGTTTCGTCTAATTCTGGTATCGTATGACGAGTTTATGAATTTTACAAGTTAATACACGTTATTTAAATAAATTAAAAACTTAGAATTTAATTCCATTGGGCCTTTACCATTTCAATCTATCGGCCCACTATCCCTTTGACCCACATCCCGCTACCCTTTCTTCCTCGTTTTGCTTCCCCCGTCCAGAATCTGCTCCCCCGAAACAACCGAACGCAACCCCTCTTCATGTCAATCGTTTCTTCAACTCCCTTACCACTTACCTGCCTCACAACACCACCATTTTGCCGCAGCAAGCTTCTTCCGCGCATGCTTTTCCCTTCCAATGTTTCAACCTTCTCAACCAGGAACCACATGCATGCTACCTGCTCACGTCTACTAGCTGTCACCCTCCAGGGCTCTCAACACCCCCGGCTTCCATTCCAACAGTAGATCCTCGCACGGAAACTCAGCTCGAACCCCATCAGACGACGCTGTGCTCCACGCCTCAAGCTCCTCCGATTTGCCTCGCACCCTCACATGACGCTCCAGTTCCGGTAACGAAACCCCTTCAAACCCTTCGCTTCACTAGCTCCATTACAGTCTTGCCACCACTAAACCGTTTGCACGTCCACCGCAGTTTGATTTAAAATATTTCAAAGCTTCAGTGTGTTTTTGAAAATAAGAAATTGAGTTGCTGTGTTCGACTAAAGAGAGGAATTCGGTTTTAAGGCTTATGATAGGGGTATTTATAAGGATTAGAAATTTCAGATATTATTTTGTGCGACTGAAACAAAGGAGTCGTGAATCCCCTTTTGGCCTTGTATTTATTTAGGATATTTTGTTAAGGTGTCCACGTTTTCTTGGTTGGTAAGGAGTAGGGCAGGTAGGTGCCCACGTATGGTAGTCTTTTCTTTTCATGATGAATTTGGGTGGAAGCTGTATTACAACTAATTATTTAAATAAATATATGGAGCACAGAGGACGTGGGAAAACTTTATACATTGGGGAAACTTGTATATGTTGGTTTCAACTTTTTATTTTGTAAAATTATGTACCCCTATGTACACAATCATGTTCATGTATGGACCGCTACAGACAGAAGTAAGAGTACAGTCGTGCTCAGTGAGGTGTCACGATCCCAGAAATATACTAATACCGGTAGATTAACTCATATTTTGAAATCCCAAAATGTTGACTACAGGGTGCAAAATACTTCAAATAAAAAGTTGCTTATTTAATTAAATAAAAATTATAGAAAAATTCTAAAAATTAAATTATCGCTATGTCCCAAAAGAACCTTGTCTGAATTCACACCCGATCTCTAGTTATATCGAATAAACCGTTACGGTCGATAAATGATTCTATAGCGACTAATCTGAAATTTGATTTGGACATAACTCAAAATCTACACGACGAAATCCTGATTTTCCTCTTCCAATAGAAAGATATACTCCACCAGCTCCACATGTTTCTTGTTTCACAGAAATCCGATTTAAAACGAACACTGTACATTCAGTTGAAGTTCGAATCGCCAAATAACGAACTGCAGCGCCATTTCAAGCTCGATCTTAATTAAATTATAATTATACGTTCGAACGTTGTACTTTAAGTTATCGATATCGCCAAATCGATATATAAATAATTAAATAAATTAATTATTCAACAGCTAACAAAATGCGCCATTACAATGATTTATTTAATGCAGAGCACACCTCCTTGCTTGAGAAATTTCCACTTGGTAAATTCATTGACATGATTTTTGACGGCGTCATTTCATCATCTGAGACGACAAAAAATTCTACAACCTTGGATATCAAGAAGTTATAAAAAGAACCTGAAATATTTTCAGTTTGTTGATTTGGTGCTCACATTTACAGAAGATGATGTTATGTTGGTTGCACCAACTGACGGAGAGATGATTAAATCCAGTGGCCATGCTAAAAAAGAAGAAAGAACGATGCTGAATTTAAATCGTTCATAGAGAGACATTTTGGTAATGAAGCGATTGTAAACAAAAAGAATATAGAGAGAGAGATCTTCTCTACGATCAAAGAGGAGTCACTCGAAGGTTTCTCTGATACTGTAAAACTTATTCATATATATTTAGCAGCTACATTCTTGGTGTCCAGTCCGAACTACAGCTTAACATGGACATTGGTATCGTATTGTGTGCGCACCTGAAAATTAATAGCAATATCTTGGCCGAAAAATATACACAACCATCTATTTAGCCAAGTCAACAAATATCATGACACACCACACAAGATAAATGCATGCGTAACACTGTTCTTGGTAATATTGTAAAACTTATTTGTTAATTTCTAATCAAAAATTTGTTCATTGTATGAATGAATAGTTTTTTTTGCTAGTGATGGTTTTGTGAAAAGACCTTTGTGTTCAGGGCATCAAAGATGATATACAATGACAATTACCCTTTGGCTAGAAAATGGGACATTAGAATGTTGAAGCCAACAATGGTTCTCAATTTCACATACAACACTGTGAGTATCATATAATGATATATCAGTTTTAGTTGAAATAAATAAAATTTCTAAATAGTTGCTTGATTATGTTCAACTATTTAAAATATTAGCATGAGTAAATGCATCATTTGTGATTTTTTTTTCTAATTTGTTATAAATTATAGCTGTAATCTAGGCATTTTTTAGAATATATGTTTAGTTTTGTGCAAGTAATCTTTATTGTTTAAAATTTGAATTGCCTAAAAAAATTGTGGTTAATTACATAACTATACCCAAATATTTATCAATGTTGTGCACAAATATGAAAATATTCTGAATATTTGCTAAAATCCAGTATATTATCATATAATTATGTAGTTTTTACAAATATTTGCACACGTAATTGCATCTTATAACATTATTAATTCAGCATGGGTTGTTTCTTATTTTTTTAGGATGTGGAAGGAAAGGAAATGAAACTGCTGAAGCAACCTGTTGAAAAAGATGAAGAATATGCAGTCGTGTATAAGAAAAGGGAAAAAAAATTTGAGGACTTAATAGCACAATTAAAAGTGGAGAATAGAAAGTTAAACGAAGAAAATTTGCGGTTGAAAAATTGGGTAGATGAGCTTGAGGCTGAAACAACCTCAGAACATAGTGAAGAAAAACAACTTATAAATAAATGATGATGCAGTTGAGATGAATGTGGACAATGAAGATGATAATGACAGTGCAGAGGGTGATGAACAAGAGCACGAAGAAATGAATGTTGACGAAGAAAGTGACGAATCTGAAAGTGAAAAGGAAGAAGACGAGGATGAGAGGGATTAAGAAAAAGGAGCAGGTGGAACAGGAGCAGGAGAACACGGAACAGAATAAGGAACAAGAGCAGAAGAACGAACAAATCAGGATGCAGAACAGCTGGATAAGGAAAACTTGATGGATGAGCCAAATGATGAGAAGAATCAAGGTAAAAAAATAATAGTTCTTCACTGTAAGAATGTATACAACATTTATTTCTGATAATGAAATATAACACAATACCTGCACATGCAAGCATGTATTTAGAATTATTAAATGCATGTATGAAAAAATTCTACTATTTTTCATGCTTGTAAAAATCCATAACAAATTACTGCATGATTATCTGCATGTAATAGTGATTATTGCATGGTTTTTGTGCATCTTCTAATAATAGTTGATGAAATTAATAATATGAAAATTGATATCAAGGAGAAGAATGACATTGATACAAATGATGAGGTTATTAAAGTCAATGTAGGGCATGTAACTCCCCGGAATTTCGGAACAAAAATTTGTCGAAAATCCTTCCATTCAAAACAAACAATGAAAGCTACCATTTTATTTGATAAATATACATCACTAAATGCCCTAGATAAAAATTTAATAAATACCACTTATCTAATTAACCATTTGTGCTTAAATATGAATTAAATACAATTACCATAAATATACCATTGTGCAACTCTAATGAGATGGACATTGATATTCATTCCTGCACACTTGATAAACACGTTAACATGGCTTAAATAACCAACATAAGACGAAATATCAACTAATAAACAAAAATAAAAATATTTTATTAATAAAGCACCTGCATCACTACTCCTTGTGACTGCCTACTTACCTTTATCTAATTGGTTAAGCAATTAGATATAGGATCAAGCCGACGTAGTTCTTCTTTACTCAAAACATTTAAAATCAATATTTACTTCCAAACATACTCTTTATATCATGCAGGTGTAAAATACCTTTTGTAAATGCTCATTTGGAAAGACATCTATATATCTCTTGTAGAACTTTCTTTCAAAAGGCAAACATCTTTTATTATAAATACTAATCATCTTCTTGATGCAAAAACTCCTTCATAAACAAATCTTAGACCAGCTTTATATTTCTCTAATACATGTTTGGAAAGATCTTCAAAGATTGAACTGAAATAGTTAATTTCAACACCATTCATTACCTCGTTAAAAGAAAAACACACACAATTTATACCTCGTTTAAAACACTAATTATACTTCGTTAGTCACATACTATTCATGCCTCGATTGAACAGTATTCATACCTCGTTTACACACTATTCATACCTTGTTTAAACACTAATCATGTCTCGTTTAAACACTAATCATACCTTGTTTAAACACTAAACATACCTCGTTTAAACACTAATCATAAATGTCCTCAATCAACATTCGTATATGTTGATTGCTTGTCAAAGCAAAGATCGCAACCAATATAGTATGTTAAAGTTATAGGCATCTTTAAATTAAAACACAAGCTTACAAAATAATAATGGATTAGATGATAAGTATACTTACAGTATTCCTTGCTATCTTCATGTAAAGGTCTCGTAGAACATCATATTGTACTTACCATCACTCCAAAGCAATCATATATTTTCCTCGAGTCATCGAAATTTGTCAACCTTCCTTGTTCTCAATTTTGACACGTTTTGACTCTTTTTTACTTTGATTTAACATCCTCGATTTTATCAGTTTGTTTGTAATACTATAATTAAATATACTCAAGTCCAAATTTGAGAGGATTTGGAATAGTTTACCATGATTTTGTACTTAAAACTTCTATAGCAACGTTTCGGTTACGCTATGAAAAGTTTTGGGTAGTTTATAATAGTTCTAGACTCAAAACAGCTATTTACAGCGTTTCTATCAAGCTATTAAAAGTTCTGCTCATTTTAAAGGTACTTCTTAATCACTCAGAAAAAGATAGTGCTTCCTGAAATGCTATGACAAGTTCTGGGTAGTTTATAATGATTTTAGACTAAAAACAGTTTACTATAGCGTTTCTGGGCGATATAACAGGTTCTGACTTGGTTCCGTGCTTCATAATTAGAAAAGATAGCGTTTCGGAGTGCTATAAAAAGTTCCAAAAAACCAGATTTTAGCCTATTTTTGGGGAAAATGTTTGGTGTTGTTTCTCTATGATAAAAATAGTTTTTGGCTCCAAATTTTCTGCAGTAAGAAGCCCTTTTAGTATGCTTAATTATCACAAAAAGAAACCCTCAAAATCATTTATCAATTTAATATATTAAATCAAACATCATGAGGCATTTTTAACATGTCCATTTCAGGCTGATTTTTACCTGACCTTGCGTCCATTTTTCGGGTATACAAATTACTGAATTAGAAAAAGTGCAAAGAGGAAAGTTATATCCTATTGAATTAGCTTTCCAAATTGATAAAGAAGTCGCAATTTCATTAAGAATTGCAAAAGTTATGCCCAAAATACCGAATGTCATTTTAAATGATTCGTGTTCTATCGTTTCTTCGTAACTTTCACAATTTTTCTACAAAACATGAAATGAATACATGAACTTAAATAGAATTTCCCACCTTATACTAGTGCCTTGATCTTATATTTATCCTCTAAGCTTCTCCCAAACTTTTATCTTTCTTTTATTTTTCGTTTGTGAATCCATGATATGAAATGAACCCTTCCACCCTTTATATAAAAAAATTCAAGGCTAGTTTGGTAAATTAATTTTGGACACTTGTCCTTCATCATTCATGCAAACCATAAGATGATGACACATGCCTACTTAGGTGTCCTAAGATGTTTCTACATATGGATACCTAAGAGGGTTATGTTTCCTTATCTCTCTCTCTCTTTTTTCTTTTTCTTTTAGGTTACATGATAAGCTTCTCATTTTAAATTTATATCTCTTAGCTTACATGATAAGCTTCTCATTTTAAATTTAAATCTCTTAACTTATATGGTAAGCTTCTCATTTTAAATTTATATCTTCTAACTTACATGGTAATCTTCTCATTTTAAATTTATATCTTTTAGCTTACATGATAAGCTTCTCATTTTAAATTTATATCTTTTAGCTTACATGATAAGCTTCTCATTTTAAATTTATATCTTTTAGCTTACATGATAAGCTTCTCATTTTAAATTTATATTTCTTAGCTTACATGATAAGCTTCTCATTTTAAATTTATATTTCTTGGCTTACATGATAAGCTTCTCATTTTAAATTTATATCTTTCAGCTTACATGATTGTTGTATATAACGGTGTTGTATACACAATTATATGATTTTTGTTTGATGATAACAAACAAGTATATATTATCTTAAATGTGTTTGTCACTGTACTGTTTTATATTCACCTCAAACAAGAATATAATATTTATATTTAAGTGAAATACTACTGTACAGACATTCAAATATTAACACAGTATTTTATTTAAATATAATATTTTATCTCTAACATTCAAACAGTACAACTCTGTATAACTCCACTATTTAAACATTCACTGTATATTGTACTTGTATATAAACAGAATATAATAGACAAGTTCGTTTGACAATAAAATGATATTTTATTTCAATCAAATTTGTTTATTACATATATCTGTACAATTCTCTCACAGCTCCTCAGTACAGTTTATTCATTGTCACTCAGTCATACATATACACAGTTACATTTCATATATATCTATTTTCACTTGTATATACAGACTCATACATTCATTGACAACACACACTGTCTTCTTATCCTCAGCTTTCTGTCCAGTCATCACAGTCAGTTCAGTCATTCCCGCTTACCTGTCACACATGAAACAGAAACACACAGTATACTGCAATAGAAATAAAACAGAATATATGCAAATATAAATTTTATTTTTTAGAATTTTATTTGCCTCAGTTTTCTGGTGTGTTTCTCATCATTTTACATGACTTGATCTGATAAATCTGTGTCTAGACAGACAGTTTGTATATGTACAGGGACAGGAAATTTTTTCTGATGACTGCATATACACACGTGTATAGATATACACGTGTGCACTGCCTCGCCGATCAGTGTGCAACTGAGGAGTAGTCACGTGGACCGTCTCGACTCAGTGCAAAATGAAAATCAGTACACAAATTTTCAACACAATCAACATGGACCAAGACCAAAACCAGCATGTGTACAGAATTTCAAGTGCACAAATCAGTAAAAATGCAACTGCAATGTTCATGGATGATACAAGCATGTATGGTGTGGTGAATGCAACATCAAAAGCAAGCACAAGTGAACAAGGAAATTTCAGAGAGTCAAAAGTGTCGAGGCAGTTTTAAAATGCAAAACAGGTTGAAGTAATGTTTTTTTCAGAAATCAGAGTATACATGAATGGTATAACTCAGCATGGTGACAAGCATGGAGCATGTACAAGAAATAAAGTATCAATGGCCAGAACAGCAAACATGTGAATACACTAAAGCAACAATATGGGGCAGCATGTTTAACATGCACTGGCTATGTTCATATGGATAGCAAGTATGGACCAGCAAGTTCAAGACAAGTGCAAATGGTTCAAGACAAATAGCAAGCCTCAGATAAAATGCTCACAACAAAAACATGGCCGAGCACATGCAAACAAGTCGACATGGCAACAATCAGTATGACAAGCATTTCAGGTTGCAAACACACAAGAAGCATGATGCAAACAACTATGAATTCAAACTGGTATACAAATGAGGCAGCATACTAAAAATCTGCTTTTAATGGAGCAAATCCGTAAACGAGTCAAACAGGAAATCTAAGCAATAGCAGTCACAAACTTGTGTGGTTTCAGATTTCCAGAAATGCATGTGTGAACATATCAGTTCATATATATTTAAAAAAAAAAAATATCAATTGCGAGATTAGTTTCCAGAAAAAGCTGTTTGGAAATCCAGTATGTATTTGGCAAGGAAGCAATTTCAATAATCCAGAATTCAATAGCAGAAATTGTCAAGCTAAAGGGGAAAGTAATTTTCTGCTTCATCAATACTTTCCAGAAATCACATAACATATTTGGCAAGGTTACAACAGAGCATCGAATCAAGGGAACAAAATCATTTTTGGCAAGTTCTTATTGACGCAGGAATCAATCTTTTATTTGATTTGGTAAAGGGAAAATCACAGATTAAATCAAGTTCACAATGGTTTAAATACATATCCAGATTTATCATTTAAATCTAGTGATTCAATCATGGAAATCACGATTACACAAGGGATTACTCATAGCCACAAATAATTGTTTCCAGCTGTGCATCAAAGTCAAGGAATTCAAACAAGAAATCACGCAAGGGCCTATTCAGATGTTCAGATTTACTCAATTTTAATAAATAGCAAGGGATTTCATTCGAAGCATCTCAATCAGGTTCCAGATGTGCCACAAACCAGTTTTTTTTAGTCAAAGGCAACTTTCAAATCGAGGCAACATATTTCATCAATTAAATCGAAGAAAGTCAAAAAGGGAAACCCGCAAAAATTCATTCAATCAGAATTTATCAGCAAACATAAAAGGAGAAACCGCAATCAGTCAAGCCACATTTTTCGAAATCAGAGTTAGGGTTTTTGATTTACCCTATTTATCTACACACAGATTCATCACAGGCGAGTGAATAGCAAAAATCGAAAACCAACCAAATATTTCAAATCGAAATTCCCACAAATTCAATTCAAAGAATCAAAGAGAAAATCGAATAACTCACAAATGTTTTAAGGTTTCGATTGCCAGACAGAGAGTTTCAATCGAACGACGAAGGAGTATCAAACTGGAGCATCAGAGAATTACACTTCATCAACCAAGCGTCGATTTGATTTGAAGCCGTCGTGGAAAACCCTAGCCTTTCAATTCACGCCGCCGCCATTTTTGAGTTTCAGAACAAAAGAGGAATCGGGCAGAAGAATGAAGCAAGAAAAGAAAATGGGCCGGCCTAAGTTTTTAAACAAAAGGGCATATGTGTTTTTAAATTAAAAGGGGATAACCCTTTTAAAGTTAACTCCTAGGGTTTTCTTTGGTTTATTCTTGTTTTGTTTTTTTGTTTTTTCAACTTGTGTTGTTTATCTGTAAAAACAAACATACAGTTCCAGGTCTGTAAAACTCTAGGGGAGTTTCAGTTAGGAGTTAACTGACAGTACTAGAATCTGTAAAATCTAGGAATACAGGTTACGGGTTTGTAATCTGGGGAAAATCTGATTCAGGGGTTTGAATCAGTCTAGGATTTTGAGCGTAGGGTTAGAATAGGAGCAGGGGTTTGCGAGTGTACATGGTCTTGTATGCGGGAACTGTTCTATCACCTAGTAGAAATCTTAGAAATGCAGCAGTAGGCAGGGTTTTGCCGAAGCTGGGTATATCTGTGTGTGATTTATTTTCTGCATTTCAGTTTCTGCTATTTTCTGTGATTAGTTCATTATTATATATCTCGTTAAGTTTTTTTTTTAATTCAGTTTAAAACTGTGATAAACCCTATTCACCCCCCCTCTAGGGTTAATCTAGATCCAACAAGTGGTATCATAGCCTGGTAATTTCATTAACTCTAGAGTCATGGGTAACCCTTGCTGTCAGTCCACAGAGAGTCAGTCCAGTTCATCTCCAACTATTTTCACTGGAACAGATTTTTTAAATTGGAAATCCGAAATGGAATTTTATTTAAAATCTGTTGATATTAAATGTTGGGATGTTGTTATCAATGGGTTTGACATGGTAGATAAAGCTTCTAATTCTCGTGCTACACATATTCTGTATTCTCACCTTAATGATAATCAATACAGTCTGATTTCTCATTGTTTAACTGCGCAGGAAATTTGGACAGCTCTAAATACAAGATATGGAAACGACGGCAACTTCTCAAAACCCTCAACTGACAACTCAGATTCAGATCTTTGTTCAACAGATGAATCAGCTGATGAAGACTCAATAGATGATGAGATAAGAAATTTTTCATATGAAGATCTGGTTTATTTTTGTGTTGATTTAACCAAATCTGTTGACAAGCTTCAATCGAAAAATAAATCTTTGAAATCTATAAATTCTGAGTTGACCAACAAGATAAATTGTTTGGAATCGAAATTGTCAAATGTCGTGAAATTTGAAAATTCTAATTGTGAAAACTGTTTGAAATTAAAAGCTGATCTCGTTCATTTCAATAATAATATTCGAAGGCTTGAAGAAGAAATTTTAATTTTAAAAGATAACAAGATTGAGCTAAAAGATGCAAACAATTGTTTACAAAAGGAATTTATAAATTTCAAGGCTATCAAAAATTCCAAACATGAAAACGCTGAAAATGATAGTTTGTTGAAAACAGATCTGATTTTGAAAGAGCTTGAAATCGAAATTGAAAATTGGAAGAAACTTGAATCTGAAAGTCGAAAATATTTTGATTCTGAAATGGCTAAGTCCCAAACCAAAATCAAATTGCTTAATGATGAAAATTTGGTTTTGAAATCTGAGTTTGAAAGATGTAAGATCACTAAAAGTCGTTGTTCAGATTTAATGAAAGAAAATTCTGATCTTAAAAATAAAATTCAACGGCTTGAATCAACTCTGAATAAATTTTCAAATGGAGAAAAATCGTTGAATATGTTGTTGAGAAATCAATTTTCGTTTGGAAATAAGAATGGACTTGGATTTGGGAAAATGAATGATTTTGAAAAACAGAATACAAACGGTTTTAAAAATTCTTCAATCAACTTAGGAATGAATCGTTTTGAAAATCTAAACTCTGAAAATTACAAAGGATTTTTGAAACAAAATCGAAGTGGAAATTCGCTTGATAATAAACCATTTAAACAATCTTGGATTCCAAAAAGAAATAAAACGAACTTTGTTAAATTCAAGCAGATTTGGGTCCCTAAAGACACTTTTGTAAATTCTGATGGTTTGTTATACAACCAAGTTTGGGTACCAAAACATATGAATACAACTGTGAGTGGTTTTACTAATTTTGTTAGACCACTCGATCCTTTAAACTGTTAGGTATTGATGGTGGCTGAGGAACTGCTGAGCTGAAGGGAAATTTGAAATCAAGCTGGTCTATAATTCTGCATCATTTACAGTTCCTTTAGCCTAGATCTGATGAGTTAGAGATCCACAACGTCTTCTGTGAATCAGGTATGATCTCTAACCTCATCCTTGTAAATATTTTTTTTTGTTTATTTCTACTTCTTCTACCCCTTTCTATTTTATTTTCTTCTATTTGTTTTTATTCAATTTGTCACTGCCATATCTCTTTGTTTATTCTGAGCTTCTTAAACTTCCAATTGCAGTTCTCATGATTTTCTGGAAATTCGTTTTATTTGAATAAAACTCTCTTATTTATAATCATTTCAGATTCTGAATTTAATTTTGTAATTATCTGCAATTGTTTAGAAGTTTATTTTATTCTTGAATTCATAACAGTGCTGAAGCATTCATGTCACATCTTGAACACTGTTAATTTGAATTCTAATTTTTTTTGAAGATCTGAATATTTAATGAAATTTCACACACTTTTGTTGTCCTGAGTTTATTCTAATTCATTTTAGAAAAGCTCAAAATATTATACTCATTACAGCACTCTGTTATTTATCAGTTGTGATAATTTCATTGATTTTCAGATTGGCTTGTATCAGTGATACATCTTGGAATTCATCTTTATTCATGATCATTATATTGAAATATGTTTGTTGGAAATCATCTGAAATTCTAGATATTTTGAACATCACACACCTCTTATTTTTGAAATAGTAAATCTCGTGTGACTGATTCATTATATCCCAAAACTTTACATTGATTCATGTGATTTCAAATAAATTATCCCGATCATGAATATTTTCAAATTTGATGTAAATGACCTGAAATTTCTCTTGGGCTTGTCGGAAATAGTTTTGAGAAATTCTTGAAAATGTTCTTTTTGAAAATGGTCTTTGAAAATCATTGTTATTTCATGATTATTTGATTTGAATATATGTTTGTTTAAAATCATTTGAAATTATTGATTTATTGGATCTCACACATATCTTGAATCTGAAATATAACCTGGTGTGATTGATTCATTAAATCCTAATACTTTCACATTTCTTCAAATGATTTAAAATAGAGTATATTTGCAAATCTTGGATCATGAACCTCCTTATGTGACCAACATCTTGACAAGTCTGTTGTGATACTGATTTCTCTGTGCTGCTCTGATACTGTTTTTGAAAAATGTTTGTTTTGGAATCATGCTGCTCTGATTATAAGAAATTGATTTGTAATTTTTTTTTTTGAGGACTGCTTGATTTGGTATCAAAGATTTATCGTACTCTGATAAATGAAATTTGTGTGCTTGAATTGCTTGCTTTTTAATTAAGTCTTTTCTGTTGACTGAGGTACCATTGTTTGCCACCGGGGTGTCATTAAAATCCTCAAGAAAGCGAGAACATTTGGTATCAGAAGTGCCTTATATTTGTCCCATCCATCCGTTCTGATTTTTCACTTTGTAGAGACACCATGTGGTATCAGTTTAAAAAGTGCTGCATATCTTTTTGCTGTATATTTTTTTTTTGTTTCTCTCTTGTCGTGTATAGATCAGCATATTTCTCTTGTAATTGTTTTTTTTTCAATTTTAAAATTATTTATTGATTATTCATTCAGAAATTGAAATCAATATCCAATTTGTGCTGTGTTTATAATTCATCAAAGTTATTATCAGTTTTTTTTGAAATTGTAATGAATTGTGACTGCAGTGTATTTCACAACAAGAGGAGATTTTATCTGGATTTTCATGACGGTTGAATGTTAATTATAATATCTTTGAACTGGCAAATATTTCACAACCATCTCCAATATCTATCACCCGTCTGCCATCCATCATGATTTTATATTAATATGGAGAGTTTATTTTTTAAAAAAAAAATCATCTTGTTTGAAACAGTGAAAATTATTTGTGATAGAAATGGGACTATATTATTTTTCAGAATTAGTGATAATTGAAATTTTTCAATAATCCCGGTACAGTTGGTCATATTTCATAATATAATTAATTTAGAAATTTATTTCACAAACCATTCCTGTACCTACCACATTTCTATCATACATATTAGTTTTGTATACTGAGGAGTTTTTCATTTTGAAACTGAAAATAATAATAATATAATATTCAGAAGTATTTCTCTAACCTCATTTAAAAATCCAAGCTCTGGTTATGCATGGTTATGAGATTACTTGTATTTAAGCTGCAACTGATCTCATTTAAAAATCCAAGGTCTGGTTATGTGTGGTCAGTGTGCTCTTAAATTAAAAGAAAAAGAAAAGAAAATAATTTGCTAATTAAATTTGTATATGAATTTCTCCTTGGTATATAAAAACTAGTCTATCAATCCATATTCTAATTTGTGAAATGTGTTGAAATCTTATGAAGTATTATGATTTGTTGATTGATAGCTATTGGGATTTGAAATTATTTGTTTTTTTTACTTAAATTGAATTATTAATTATAGTCCAAATCCATCACTATTTTTTGTGTTCAATTTATAAAATTCTTCTAAAAATAATTGGAAATATATGTTTTTGAAACTCTTCCCATTTTATATAAAATTCATCGCAAATCCCTCATTCTCTAAAATGTGAGATATGCCATCAGTTCTTAGTTTATTATGATTTTTGTTTGACTGATTGAAATTTATGATGACTGTTCTTCCTCTTAAGCTGATATATTATTTGTTATTCATTTTTCATCTGTATTTTAAAATCTGTATCCTTTTGATGATAACAAAAGGGGGAGAATGGACTGGATTTTGATTTATGAGTGAATATTCTATAAATATTCTAATTTTGAGAATTCTGAATCTTTTTACATTTTTTTCACTCATGCACAGTTATAGGGGGAGTTATCTGTTGTAGGGGGAGCAAATAAATAGGGGGAGTTCAATATTCACTGTCAAACACATTTATTATATACAAAATCTTTTATTTGTTTGTCATCATCAAAAGGGGGAGATTGTTGTATATAACGGTGTTGTATACACAATTATATGATTTTTGTTTGATGATAACAAACAAGTATATATTATCTTAAATGTGTTTGTCACTGTACTGTTTTATATTCACCTCAAACAAGAATATAATATTTATATTTAAGTGAAATACTACTGTACAGACATTCAAATATTAACACAGTATTTTATTTAAATATAATATTTTATCTCTAACATTCAAACAGTACAACTCTGTATAACTCCACTATTTAAACATTCACTGTATATTGTACTTGTATATAAACAGAATATAATAGACAAGTTCGTTTGACAATAAAATGATATTTTATTTCAATCAAATTTGTTTATTACATATATCTGTACAATTCTCTCACAGCTCCTCAGTACAGTTTATTCATTGTCACTCAGTCATACATATACACAGTTACATTTCATATATATCTATTTTCACTTGTATATACAGACTCATACATTCATTGACAACACACACTGTCTTCTTATCCTCAGCTTTCTGTCCAGTCATCACAGTCAGTTCAGTCATTCCCGCTTACCTGTCACACATGAAACAGAAACACACAGTATACTGCAATAGAAATAAAACAGAATATATGCAAATATAAATTTTATTTTTTAAAATTTTATTTGCCTCAGTTTTCTGGTGTGTTTCTCATCATTTTTCATGACTTGATCTGATAAATCTGTGTCTAGACAGACAGTTTGTATATGTACAGGGACAGGAAATTTTTTCTGATGACTGCATATACACACGTGTATAGATATACACGTGTGCACTGCCTCGCCGATCAGTGTGCAACTGAGGAGTAGTCACGTGGACCGTCTCGACTCAGTGCAAAATGAAAATCAGTACACAAATTTTCAACACAATCAACATGGACCAAGACCAAAACCAGCATGTGTACAGAATTTCAAGTGCACAAATCAGTAAAAATGCAACTGCAATGTTCATGGATGATACAAGCATGTATGGTGTGGTGAATGCAACATCAAAAGCAAGCACAAGTGAACAAGGAAATTTCAGAGAGTCAAAAGTGTCGAGGCAGTTTTAAAATGCAAAACAGGTTGAAGTAATGTTTTTTCAGAAATCAGAGTATACATGAATGGTATAACTCAGCATGGTGACAAGCATGGAGCATGTACAAGAAATAAAGTATCAATGGCCAGAACAGCAAACATGTGAATACACTAAAGCAACAATATGGGGCAGCATGTTTAACATGCACTGGCTATGTTCATATGGATAGCAAGTATGGACCAGCAAGTTCAAGACAAGTGCAAATGGTTCAAGACAAATAGCAAGCCTCAGATAAAATGCTCACAACAAAAACATGGCCGAGCACATGCAAACAAGTCGACATGGCAACAATCAGTATGACAAGCATTTCAGGTTGCAAACACACAAGAAGCATGATGCAAACAACTATGAATTCAAACTGGTATACAAATGAGGCAGCATACTAAAAATCTGCTTTTAATGGAGCAAATCCGTAAACGAGTCAAACAGGAAATCTAAGCAATAGCAGTCACAAACTTGTGTGGTTTCAGATTTCCAGAAATGCATGTGTGAACATATCAGTTCATATATATTTAAAAAAAAAAAAAAAAATCAATTGCGAGATTAGTTTCCAGAAAAAGCTGTTTGGAAATCCAGTATGTATTTGGCAAGGAAGCAATTTCAATAGTCCAGAATTCAATAGCAGAAATTGTCAAGCTAAAGGGGAAAGTAATTTTCTGCTTCATCAATACTTTCCAGAAATCACATAACATATTTGGCAAGGTTACAACAGAGCATCGAATCAAGGGAACAAAATCATTTTTGGCAAGTTCTTATTGACGCAGGAATCAATCTTTTATTTGATTTGGTAAAGGGAAAATCACAGATTAAATCAAGTTCACAATGGTTTAAATACATATCCAGATTTATCATTTAAATCTAGTGATTCAATCATGGAAATCACGATTACACAAGGGATTACTCATAGCCACAAATAATTGTTTCCAGCTGTGCATCAAAGTCAAGGAATTCAAACAAGAAATCACGCAAGGGCCTATTCAGATGTTCAGATTTACTCAATTTTAATAAATAGCAAGGGATTTCATTCGAAGCATCTCAATCAGGTTCCAGATGTGCCACAAACCAGTTTTTTTTTAGTCAAAGGCAACTTTCAAATCGAGGCAACATATTTCATCAATTAAATCGAAGAAAGTCAAAAAGGGAAACCCGCAAAAATTCATTCAATCAGAATTTATCAGCAAACATAAAAGGAGAAACCGCAATCAGTCAAGCCACATTTTTCGAAATCAGAGTTAGGGTTTTTGATTTACCCTATTTATCTACACACAGATTCATCACAGGCGAGTGAATAGCAAAAATCGAAAACCAACCAAATATTTCAAATCGAAATTCCCACAAATTCAATTCAAAGAATCAAAGAGAAAATCGAATAACTCACAAATGTTTTAAGGTTTCGATTGCCAGACAGAGAGTTTCAATCGAACGACGAAGGAGTATCAAACTGGAGCATCAGAGAATTACACTTCATCAACCAAGCGTCGATTTGATTTGAAGCCGTCATGGAAAACCCTAGCCTTTCAATTTACGCCGCCGCCATTTTTGAGTTTCAGAACAAAAGAGGAATCGGGCAGAAGAATGAAGCAAGAAAAGAAAATGGGCCGGCCTAAGTTTTTAAACAAAAGGGCATATGTGTTTTTAAATTAAAAGGGGATAACCCTTTTAAAGTTAACTCCTAGGGTTTTCTTTGGTTTATTCTTGTTTTGTTTTTTTTGTTTTTTCAACTTGTGTTGTTTATCTGTAAAAACAAACATACAGTTCCAGGTCTGTAAAACTCTAGGGGAGTTTCAGTTAGGAGTTAACTGACAGTACTAGAATCTGTAAAATCTAGGAATACAGGTTACGGGTTTGTAATCTGGGGAAAATCTGATTCAGGGGTTTGAATCAGTCTAGGATTTTGAGCGTAGGGTTAGAATAGGAGCAGGGGTTTGCGAGTGTACATGGTCTTGTATGCGGGAACTGTTCTATCACCTAGTAGAAATCTTAGAAATGCAGCAGTAGGCAGGGTTTTGCCGAAGCTGGGTATATCTGTGTGTGATTTATTTTCTGCATTTCAGTTTCTGCTATTTTCTGTGATTAGTTCATTATTATATATGTCGTTAAGTTTTTTTTTAATTCAGTTTAAAACTGTGATAAACCCTATTCACCCCCCCCCCCCCTCTACGGTTAATCTAGATCCAACAATGATAAGCTTCTCGTTTTAAATTTATATTTCTTAACTTACATGATAAGCTTCTCATTTTAAATTTATATTTCTTAGCTTACATGATAAGCTTCTCATTTTAAATTTATATCTCTTAGCTTATATGGTAAGCTTCTCATTTTAAATTTATATCTTTTAGCTTACATGATAATCTTCTCATTTTAAATTTATTTTTCCCTTACGTGAATAATATATTCATGTTTAACAACCATGATAACTTAATATATAATGTATGTTAGCATGCACAAGAGTGTCATAACCTTTTTGATAAGTTTTAGTTGATGAAAGGTCGAGAATTTGATAAACGACTTCTAGTCACTTTATTGATATTGCTTCGATTTACTTATCTTGGTAAACAAAATTTCAACAACATTTTTTCTCCTCACTAATTATTGTTTATAAAGGGATTTAATCAAGGTTATAAAACCATTAAATCCAAGTTTTGAATATATAATAACCTCTATATTTAAATATTTGTTGCTTAAAGTTTCAGGTTGTTACAGAGCAAGTTGACGACGAAGGAGTGGAGTGTAAAAAAAGACCAGGACATGGTTCATGACAAGGACCAAAATAATAATGGTGATGAAGTTGTCGAGGACAGCACACAAAATTTGTAAAAAGAAAATGAACCTGAAAAGAAAAATGAGAATAAGGATATTGAGATGGAAAAAATTCAACGGAGGACACCCTGTAGCAGGAATCTAATCAGGGAACCAAAAGTGAAGAAGATCAACAAAATGAAGGAGAAGCACAAAAGTATGGAAAACAAAAAGGTATTTAAAATTTAAATATTTCATGATGGAATTAAAAGTTTATACAATTAGTCAAAATGGTAAGTTATAGATTTTGTATTATTTTATTTTATATGCAGGAAAAAGATGAAAGAACAAGAAACAGTGGAAATAGTGGAGTACGAAAATCAATCTAGATCAGAAGAAACTCGTGTCGGAACAAAATTCAAAGTTAGAAAGTTTAGAAATTTGAGGTACCTAGATGAAGATCAGATTACTCTAATGGAAGAGTTTGTTACAAAAAATAATTTGAGGTAAAATTACATTCAGTTGTATATAAACTATTTCATATATCTTATACTGGTTTCAAGTTATTCATTAATATGAAACAATTATTTAAAAATATCTGCATTGCTGTATGCAATTGCGAAGTATAGAAGCATTGTAGTTTTGCAAGTATTCGGGATCTACATCTAAATGTATGCAGATTTTTGTAATAGTGGCATAATTGTATGAAAATATTCTTTAAAAGTAGAATAAATGATTACATATAAACAGAGTATTTGCATACATTAATTCAAACATTTATAAAAGTTGCGTACTTGTATACAAATTATTTTGGTGAATTAGTTCATTATACAATTAACATTTCAATTGCAAACATATGGGTAAAAATTCATAAATATTACATGCATATGTTCAATTATTAACGTTAGTTCCATGAATTACTAGTTATATAATTCTTTATATAATTTAACTAAATATCATGCTTTTGTAGCAAAAGTGCGTATTTAAATGGGAACGATGACATATGTGTACTTGGAACCACATGGACTGACTTAATTGCAGGAAGATTTATAGATGCACAGGTATAAGAACAATTAAACAGTATTTTAGTTACAAAAAGTCCATAATTTTTTTTAAATTTCTTCAAAGATTCATATATTTGTAACAGATACAACCTACTATGTTTATTAGGTGATTGATTGGTTTGTGTACGAGTTGAAGAGTAACCTGAAATAGTGTTCAAAAAAACTTGTGCATCTGTAAGTTTTAACTTACAATGCATATGAATATCACTACACCATATCAGCGAATTTCACACATAAGGATGCGTGTATACAATTCGGCTAATAGCCGTATCAAATTTGATAATGCTCACATCCGTATCAAACAACAGTTTGCGATCCGCACCACCCCAAGTACCCCAAATCTGACTGTCCATCGTGAATGCTCTGTATCGATTAATTTGATTCGATTGTCTGCCGTTTCAAATTTGTGCCTTTTTTATGTAAAACTTTTGGCCGAAAAAGCATACCCATCCCTCCAATTTTTTAATCCTTTCAGGTTCTCTTCCTCCCTTTTTTTATTTCCCTCGTCTACTATTGTATCCCGTGCACTATTTCCATTTCTGAAAATTGCTCCCAAAAAATTTATAGAAATCCGATAGTTGTCTGCTCAAATATTCTTCTTCATCATTGTCTGCAAATCATGTGTCTCAATTGTTGGTCAAGTTTTTGTTTGATTCGGTTTGTAATAATCGATATTTTTTGCGCTATTGTTTCAATTCATGCTCAACATGTTGTAGGCCGGATAGCAATTTATTGGTTTTTACCTAAGGGTGGTTACAAAGCAAGGTTGAACGTTGAATAAAGATAGATTTTCGTAGTTGGCCATATTACACCATGGTTAGTGCACACGTTATTTGATCTATTTCCTTGTACAAAAATGCTATTTTACCCGAATGAAAATAGGGTAAAATACCCAAATGTGAGATAAAATGCAGGGACCACCCATGAATTGCTTGAATTCAGCCTTAAAATTAGGGTGTAGGGTCCCATATTTTTATCTCTTGATCGGGTAAAATACCCAAAAGTAGTTCGGGTATTGTAGCAAAGTTGTTCCTTGTATTAGCTAGTCATGATACTGGATATGTAGAATATGAACCTTGATTTTAGTTTGTTAAACTGTCATACTCATTTCAGTAAATAAAACTAGTTTTAGGTTAACTAGTTAATTCATGTGCTGAACAATACACAAGAATTCGCTAGTTTTATTTACTTTTCATGCACCGGACTTAGACAAATGTACTAAAACTATCTTGCTAAGGCCTGAAAATGTATTCACGAACCTAGACAAATGTACTGAACCTAGCTAGTGATTGAAGCAATTTGTAAGTTATAACAATTTATGAATTTATAGGCTGGCAACATGCCATTCGGTATAGACAAAAAGTGGATAAGTGAATCTAATCAAAGATCTCCATACTATATTGATGGGGTGAACATGTTTATTTGTTTTGTTGAAGAGAACGGTGGTAAGAAAGGAGTGTATTTATGCCCTTGCAATCAGTGCTAAAATATGAAGATGTTCAAATTAGATAAAATTAATTTTCATTTTCTTAGATGGGGTTTTATCCAATCATATAGCGTGTGGTATTTTCATGAGGAAAAAAAGGTGGAGATGGGAAAACAACAACCAATTAGTAATGCCACAAATACCAGTGAGGCTGAATATATTATGATGGAAGATTTAGTCAATGATGCAAATAGATTTCATGATTTTCAACCTGAAAATCAGTTGTTTGATCATGCTAATGTTGGGGAGCAGTGTACGGATGATGGAAATTGGAAGGCGAAAAAAAATAGATCCATTCTAATGCCCACCATGCAGGACGTAAAAGTCACGCTAGAGTAGAACACGAATTGGTAAATTATTTGATCATTTTCTTTCAACAGTAGTAAAAATAACACAATTAAGGAGGGAATATACATGAAATGGAATATATTGCAGATCGTTGCAAGTCCATCTGCAAATATCAACCGTCGTCAAGTATGGGAGAAGACACACAGAAAAAAAGATGGTAGCATATCAGATGCCACGTCTGCGTATTTTGTAAGTTTTTACTTGTGATTAATTAGTTTCTCATTACATTTTCTTCATTATGTGTTTTTATTGTTATGGTGCTATTGTCTGGATTGAATTTATTCATTTAGGAGTAACATCCTATAGTTACAAGCTGTTACAAGTAAAAGTTGGTGTAAACACATTTAACTTTTATCCTAGGATCAAATTGACAAATTGGCGGAAATCATCACCGATTGTGATGAAGAAAAATTGCCTGTTGATGAAGATATCTTATCACAAGTGTTGGTTAAGGATACAAAGGGTAGGAGCCGTGCTGTTGGGAGCATCATACCGAAGGTGCATGTTAAGGCTTGTGCCATTACACAGAAACGAATCAAACATTTTCGTGAAGACAATGATGAGTTGAAAATGAGGGTTGGAAGCTTGGAGGGTATGATGACTGATATGAAGGGTACAGTGGGAAATTTGTCTGGAAAAATGGAGGTTCTGATCAACATGGTAGGAACTTTGACCGATCAAGGAATTCAGGCACCATTAACTACGTCGAATAGTGGACACAGCGGTACACATATCAGTGCATCAAAGGGTGTTGCTTCTCCGGTCCAGGATACGACCAATACGGTGAACAATCAACGATGTGAAATTCTCAACTCTGACCTAGACTAATAGCAAGAGGTATTTTATTAATAAAATTAAGCATATTTTATTTCATATTTTATTGCACTTTGATCTAAAGCGAGTGCTTAAAGTCTAATGGATACTTACTCCAATTTTCCTGTTTTAATAAAATTAAGCATATTTTATTAATACCGTCCTTTGAAATTCTTGACTTTATTGCAATAGGTACTGTCTGTCGAGATCCTTCGTCATCCAGATGCTATGGGATTGCTATACCACCTACACACGAAAAAGTTGTTTTGGATAGTATACTGCTACCAGATCAGAAAACCTCCAAACCGAATCATCAATTTGCAGAGACCTTTGATGAAGTTGGAGTGGGTGGGTTTGTATGTCATGTGAAGTCCGTGATTCGCTATATTTAGACGTTGGAGCACGTATATATAATTTTACACTTGACTCTTGGTTTACTTATGAAATAAGAATTCCATGACACTTGTCTTTGCATCAGTTTCATGAACTCTCTTCGGTGGCATATGCATGCATATGTGAGACACGATATGTACACACGAACACGAAGCCACGATACTGACCTGACTAGACCTTAACTGCCATAACGTAAGCAATAATACATTGAGTGTTCACTCCGAATATCGTCGCTTTGTGTTCCATTTTTGTTACTATGAAAATACTCTGAATATTATTTGTTAATGTTCTATAAATTGATTGATCTGCTGAAAATTCATGTGTGTACATTTGCGGTTCATGAGGAATTGTTTCGTATTGTTTGCCTTGATCATGTTGGCCTTGACTATTTTCCCATGTATTTGTTACAACACCAAACAAGCATCAACAAACTGTCCTTTGTTGGGCATATGGAAGGTCACAACACCAAACAAGCGATAACATGAAACAATTCCATAGACAAAAAATACATGGGCAAATAGGTCTACATGATCAAATACATGTATAACAAGTTATACATGTATTTGATCATGTTGACCTATTTGCCCATGTATTTGTTTTCTATGGAATTGTTTCGTGATGTCACTTGTTTGGTGTTGTGACCTTCCATATGCCTATTTCTACTTCCTGAACCTGAACTTTGTTGTGACCTTCCATGTAGTCGATCGAAAGTCGGTGGATACCCTTAAAGTAGCAATATATTTGTCAACTATAGTCTACGACTTATCGACGAGTCGACTGACTGGACATCTGCCGACTCGATTACTACCATAATAATGATGATGCCCTTAAACTTGCACATGTATATGCCTATTTTCTCATGTATCTTTGTTGCCATTACTGATCTATATGATGCAACGCCTATTTGCCTAGCTACATGCCATGCATATATTTGTTACACTTAAATTGTGCACATGATTCGTGCACGCACACATGAACATTTAGCATCTAGCTTATGCTTATCAATGCATGCTTTGAAACATATAAATTTTGTACACACAATATCAACATATGCTCATCATTGCTTTAATTTACAGCAATGTGGACTACACAGCATGATCAACACGCTCAATCTTCCCAGCCCAATTCTGCAGTTTTATCACATATGTTTTTCTTTGATTAAATTTGCTACTTTCAATAACTAGCTCAGTTTTATCAGACTTTGTAATTAGACGAATCATCTATGACAATTTCCGTTTAATAATTGTACGATAGTCTATAAATTGTGTTATGAAAATTCTTGTTATGCTTTGTGTATAATTTGTGCTATATATGCTTTGTATAAATTGTGATATGGTATGTGTTATGGAAAATATGTGTTATAATTTCTGTTTATATATATATATACACACATATACATATATATATATAATAAGATACGGTTTAAGACCGTGTCTGCCTGACATCATAGATACGGTTTAAAACCGTTTCTAAAATATACTAAAGCAGCGTCCGTCGTAAATTAGCTGCGGTTTATACTCGTATCTAGCTGCTCTTTAGATATGGCAATGGGCCGTTTCTTTTTTAACTTTTGAAACGGCTACGTGGGTGTGTCAAATTTTAAGTTGGACACGGCCTATAGTCGTACCTAATAATTAGACATGCCCTTCTTTGATACGACTTACAGGTGTGCCGAATCGCTGTAGATACGGCCATTAGCACAACCTAATTATCATATATGGTGTAGTGTATGCATTTAACATTATAAATTATGGTCTCTAATTTGAACAATTGTAGGTACTTCTGGTAAAAATAATAATGAAGCAGGTTAAAAAATTGGTGGATGAAAAGTGGAGCAAGCATACGATTTTTCCACCAAGATTTTCATACCTATCCACAATGATAATCATTTTCCATTATTAGAGTTTACGAACGATGATCGAAGATGGATTCATTACGACTCTAATATACCGTGCCTCGGAGGAGGAAAACATCAAAGTACAGCTAGGAAAATGGTATGTAATTTGGTATAATAAATGTTAGTACCAGTATTATATTTATTAATATGCACAATGTGTATAACTTTTTTTTATTTTTTTTTGTAGAAAGTGCACATTCACGCTTTGGTGAAAAGGCTGAAAAGGAAAAATCATCAAAAACATAATCAAATAGAATTATCTGATTGCCCTTAATAGGGACATACGTAAGCATATATATTATAATTATTGTGAATACTACTATGCATTTTGTAAAAATGCTTGCATGCTTTTATGCAGTTAGTATAAATACTTTCTACTCAATACCAGTTGTGCAACTCGTGATTGTTGATTTTTAATTATTTTGTTCAATGTCGACTGCACAATGTTTGTGATGAATATGATGAAGCAAAGAAGTGAGTGCAAGGAAATCAATAAAAAATATGAAATATACATGGCAACGACAGTTGATAAACAAAGAGCTGAGCTTGCATACAAAATTCTGAACTACAAGCCACATAGTTGGACATAAGTGTATATCTGACACAAAACCTGTTGTTTTCTGATGCAAACAAGATCGAGTGAAATGAAAAAAAAAAAGATGTATAGAATTTTTGTAAATATATGTACTGGTATTTTGTTTTCAAACTACGGGCATTTAATTATAGTTTAGAGACAGTCCGCTGGAAACTTATGTACTGAATCAACTTATTTTGATTTTAGATGACAAAGTGAAATGTTGCTTTACTGTAAACATTTATTCCAAATATTAGTAGACTAATATGCTAATTTGTTGAAAAGTTGTAAATTTGAATTGCCATACTAGTTAAAATAGTATTATACTTTTATAAAATTAATCTTTGTAGTAGCAGATGAATATGCAGCTTATTCGAAAAGCTATTGTTAGAATATATTTTGTGCACTTGCATACATTTATGCAGTTATTTGGGATAATTGCCCACATAACTACGTATATTGCAGAATTAATAAATTTGAAGATGAAGTCATTAATTTTTATAATACTAACTATAAGATTAATAATGAAAAACTGAAGAACAGTAGATCAGAAAATTAAAAATCATTGGTAATTAGATGAAAAAAAAATTAAAATTAAATTTTTTAATCATTGTTAAAATAGATTATGATTATATGTGGTAAATTTGAATACTAGCATGCAGATAATAGGAATAAATGCACATTTATATGAAACAATAATCGGTAGTTTTATGTTAATATTTAGATTTACGGACTAATTGTGTACACGTATGCATGTATTATCTATTGGTTCTTAGCTGAATAAATGTGTGGAAAACATGTATACACATAAGATATACAAATGTACAGAATTACTGTATACATGTATTCATGTATATTGAATATTTTCATATGAATAAGATGGAAAATTTAACTATAAATCTCACTGAAACGACCCAAACTTCCCCTATCGGGAAAGCCCAGATTAAATTGAGAACATGACGTATCAGAACACAAACTGTAGAACATTCCATTGCTATTACAACAATTACATCATAGTACAAGAATATATCAGAGTATGAATAAATATTACGCAGTGGAAAAATATCAAAGATTTAGTTTACATTTAAATATAAAATGTATAAATACAACATACAGCGGAAACAACAACTAGCACAACTGAATGAAATACACAGATACAAAGCTTTCCGAATATAGCTCCAGTTGTAATCCAGGACCCTATGGAAAGAAATATCTACGAAAAACCAAAACTAATAGCTGCACCTGCGGAAAATATAGGCACCAGAGTTTAGGTTAAAACAATAAACTCCGAGTCAGTCGTGGGACTGGTCTGAGAACTAAAATAGTAAATCTTTAATTTTAAAGTTGGGAAATCATGGGACCACACCGTATAAGACGGAATGAGTTTACTCCACATGAATACTAATTTAGAAATAAAACAACACAATGCTTTTCGAAAAATGAAGTTATTATAAGACTCAGGTCCCATCACACAATGCAACGCAAGCCGGAGGATAGAGTTTTCCCTTATAATAGCCAAACATGCTTGATACGCTTAAAAACAAATAATTTTGATATTATTACTAGTGTCTAGTCAGTTTAAAACACTTTCAATATAAATGTATCAATCCTAGACGGCATAGCTACCATATACAATGTCGCCATATATAGGTTTACAATCAAGTCTGTAATGTCGTATTGGAAATTGGATTTCTATCATGAGTCAAGGCTAGGGATAGCTCCTTCCGATTCGAGACACTCTCGCAAATACCTCAGGATCACACCAACGGGCAACCCTTGGATCTTTAGGGCCGGTCCACACATACTTTAGTGGATTAATTATTCCTAAACAATACATTTCCCGGTCCTATCGGACCTATCACTTGGCCAGTAGCGACCAATCATAACCGAGGCGCCTCGCAATCCATCATCCACATAAGTAAAAATGTTTGGGCTCCATACCATGACACCACTTCTAACTAGAAAGAAACGTATGCCCTCCCTGCAGTCACGATCCCGTTTCTGACACATACCGGGGTGTGAGGCTCGCGAATTAACGTTATACACAAAGCTATGCTAATCAAAGTTGTGCTTTGATCATCAACCACAAGACTCTGATTTTCAACAAAAGCTTTGATCATTTGCATCATAGCGTGCCACACTAACAATTCACACCATACAACTGATGTCTATTAATATATAACCTCTAAGCTCGTACGTCTCAAAGAAGGGTGTTAAGTAAGAGAATAAATTCTCTGCCACCAAACAGATATATATTTGATAGAAATCAATCAAGACAGAATGAAATCCAATGTTAGACACACATCCATTTACAAGTCCGTTCTGGGTCTGAATGAACCGGAGGCACCTTATTCTTCGTCCCATATGTCCAATACAGGAGAGAGGTCCTCGCATATCCGATCGATCTCCAAGTACGTATGGACGATCACCACTTATTACCTTGTCTTGGGTGTACAGCCCAACCAAGACATCAGTAATCATCCAAACGATGTGAAGATCTCTGGTCTTCAACCACCTTCTTCATTGTCGACTTTCAATCATCGCAGTAATTATTCAGAATGGGTTAAACCCGTTCTTTCCCAATAACTCGCGTATTTTATAATCAATAATTAAGTGCTATAAAAACACATCATACGCCTCGTTCCAATTCAGAATATTCTTTTAATAAAATATTAACATCTTTAGGGAAAGGTTCCCATTAATTTTATCAAAAATAAGTTCTTTCAAAATTACTCTTTAATTTTCCTTTGTATATCAATTTCAAAAGGTTTTATTAACTAGTTGGGATTATCGAACCTTACTGCAATAATCATTTATTATTTTCTAATCTCAACCTATTCATCCCATGGAGCAAAACTGGTAGAACTCCATATCTAACACCCACTGTGTTCTAAGTAAAATTAATTACCCTTTCACGTTCAAATCTAATTAAAGATTTAACTATCGCCTGGAGTAAAACTGGTGGTACTCCATTCTTGATCATTTCAAGAATTCGATAAATTTAATTATCTCATTCCCATTTCAATATAATTAAAAATATATTAAAACTCCAATTTGGTTTTATCAAAAATCATTACTTTATGATTATTCAAATTTAAGGAATTAAACTTATCTGATCTTAACTAGGTTAAAGAACTAATGTCATTAAAACACAGTTCACGATAAACCCAAAATCATCTTCCATCAAAATGGAATCTACACAAAAATCATAACAGTGTATAATCAATATAAATTCCTATACCAGACTAATAATATAAATGGAGTAGTTCCAAGGCCTTTTAAATTCCATATATAGTTGCGGTCTTCATCTACAGAAGCTCATCTCGATTATTACCGAATCGAATTCCATTCAATTCCAATTTAATATATTAAATTTGAAAACTTTACTTTGGAAAATTTCCATTAAATCTAAATAAAAAGATTTATAAATTCTAAATCATATATTCACTATTAATTGGGTTAAATAACAAATGTTACTTAAAACATTGCTCACGATAAACCCAAAAATCCAATTTCAATTCAATTATAATTAAATATTAATTAATTTGTAAACTTCTTTAAATCTTAATTAAAAGATTTATTCTTTTCTTAACTAGGTTTAAGAACAGTGTTATTGAAGACACCATTCACGACAAAGCCAAAAATCCAATTTATTTATTTAAAAACATTGGATTATTATTCTAGCTATTAAGTAGTTCATTTCGATAAAAATATATTTTTATCTTTTCAAATATGGAATTTTTCATCCAAAATCTTTCCAAATCACTTATTATGATTTTACATAATTTATCCATATTTATGAAAAATTTATTAAGGCCTTTACAGTCGGTTTCCAATACGGCCGCCAAACTGCATCCATAGCGACCTTTTCTAAAATTTATTTGGGCATAATTTGAAATCCAACCATTAAAATTTAAATCCCTTATGTTCATTAGAAAGATCTTTTCGATACAAACCCAATGGTTCCGGTTTTAGGAGAATCCGACGGTCGGATCTCCCGTTACATCAATTTAAAATTAATGGTCGAAATTTGCGAACGGTCGCTACGCGTTCTATTCAAGCCATTAAATAAATAAATAAATATATATATATATATAATATATCGTCAATTTTAAATTTAAAACGTATTTTATAAAATATTTATAAATTCGTTTTAAAACGATTTCAACACATTTTCAATTTTAAATCAAAACTGAATATTCTATATCTTTTTCATATAAAATGATAATATTTTCAAAACATTAGATTTTGAAATCACTTCTTTTCGATATTCATTATAAAATAAATAAAATTGATCGATAACCCTGTTCGGTTTAAATTAGCATTTAACTAACTATTTTTATTGTTCAAACATTTTATTCAACACATGAATATATTTTATATAGTTTATACATTCAATAAAAATGATATTTTCATTGTTCGAACATTATATTCAACACTTGAATATTTTATATAGTTTATACCTTCAATAAAAATGATATTTTTATTGTTCAAACATTTTATTCAACTAATGAAAATTTTATATAGTTTATACATTCAATAAAAATGATATTTTTATTGTTCAAACATTTTATTCAATACATGAATATTTTATATAGTTTATACATTCAATAAAAATGATATTTTTATTGTTCAAACATTTTATTCAACACATGAATATTTTATATAATTTATACATTCAATAAAATTGATATTTTTAATGTTCAAACATTTTATTCAACACATGAATATTTTATATAGTTTATACATTCAATAAAAATTATATTTTTATTGTTCAAACATTTTATTCAACACATGAATATTTTATATAGTTTATACATTCAATAAAAATGATATTTTTATTGTTCAAACATTTAATTCAACACATGAATATTTTATATGAAATATTCATTATTTTAAAATATTCTTTATTTTTGAATTGGAATGCGACTCAATCAATTACCATATAATTTCAGTTATATGGATTTCATACATCGCATCTATTCAACAATAATGATAAATAATCATTACTTATTCAAACACCATCCAAAGTGCAATTTACAACTGTATAAGCGTTAAAATAAATAAATAATGCTCATCATGGCTTGTCAACCCATCGATTCATATACAACTAAATATTGGGATTAGTGTATGTCAAGTATCATCCCAATATTCGTGTGGGGTTTTCAAACAATAAATACTGTTTATTATTTGTGCAGTTGGACGATGTGCAAAATTTATCGTCCTAATTAATATCAGATAAATAGTTGTACATGAACAAGCCATCCGACTTGTAAATGAATATTTACTCCAATTTTATTATTTTAAATTATAAATGGATATTTATGACTTTAAATTTCCACAATAATATTAGCATTATTTTTATATGTTAATCATCACAATCACAATACATAAATCACTAAATCATCCATGGTTTGCAAATAGTGTCAGGATCTATTAAACCCCGTCTGCAACCTATGATATAATTACATAGCAAAAATAGCTGAGTGAGAAAGAGTTCCCACCTTTGCTTTCCACTCCGCCAAATCTTTATGCGAAGGAATATGACCTTTTCGGCTCCATAGTCCACATACGACATCCAAATCACTCCAAATCTGTTTCATTGCAAAGCTCTCGTCGATACGGTTCCAAGGCATCCTGTTTCTCTGCATTCCGAGTTAATATGAAAAAGTTATGCTTTTTACAAGTTTCATGTACATATAAATCATTGGCAATTAAAATAAGTAATTAATTAACCTTAATTTTTTTGCTAATCACTCCACCAGTATTCTTTCTCCCCCAAAAACTGTTGTACACAGCAGCGCTCTTTCATGCGCCGTTGCCTTAACTTCCTCCTTCCATATCTCCTTTGTTTCTAAATGCTTTTGCGAACCGTTTTCACCAACATTCATCTCTTTACAACCTTTACATCTTCAACACCATCAACCCAAACTCAAACACTCCACCCAAAATCGCGTTAACTGCCAAATGCCTGCTGCCCCTACCAAGTTGCACAGCTTTTTGTCACCAAACTCCACCAAACATTGCATACAAGCTTCATTTCTTGCCACAAACTCAACTACATGCTTCATTTCATGCATCAAGGCACCAAAATCACAAAAACTCGAGCACTAGCCTAGATAAACCGACGCTGGAAAAATAGACAATGGAAAAAATTGATTTGAACACTTGGAATTTGGTATGAGATTGAAGAGGAGCTCGCTACGAACTCAAATATATTTATTCCATGATTTTTAGGAATTGATTTCATTCGATTTTGATTTTTGGAAGTGGGAGGCTCACGTTGGAATGAAAAGAGGGGAGGCAACTTGATTTCCAAAAACGGGATTACGTTAAGAAAGTAAAAAGGTTATTATATAGTGGATGAATTTATTTTTTTATTGATTATATATTTTCTATACTCATATATCACTTATTTTCATCATTTAAAAATCCGTTTGGTCACCTACGGATCCCATTTTCAATGAAAATTGACATGCAGCTACTCTATGACATTACGGATCCAATGAAACCGGTTTCGTCAAATTCTGAGTTCGTATGCACAAACAACAAATTTTTAAAGCTAAAATAGTGACTATTTTTCTACTATAAAATCACGCTCGGCTACATACTGGTTCTAAAAATCACGGAAATTGGAGTCTTACCATTATTCAGCGATACAAATTCAAAAAAAAAGTAGAATCGAATTCCGAGATCGTTTGAATAATGTTCCTTTGTAAAATTGCTCAAATTAGCTTCAAAAATGTGATTTTAGCGTACCTTTCCTTCTTGTACGTCCAAACGCTAACTTCAAAAATTATGCCCTTTTGGATTTAACCATTATTTGACGATACGAATCCAGAAAAAAAGTGGAATCGAATTCCGAGATCGTATCAATAATTTTCCTTTGTAAAATGACTACCTACTTTTGAACAAATGGTTTGGTTTGCACAACCACTGTAATGACCCAAAATTCCGGTCCAATTTGAGCTAACCAAAAACACGAGTCTAACCCCAAATTAAACTGAAAATCTGGAAATAAATAGAAAGAAAACAGAGGGTGAGGATAGTTAAGATAGAAACTTAGAATAGAAGAAGAAAAAGAACACAACATCAGAGTAACGCGAACCTCATAGCGGAACGAATAACGTATAATATATATAACATAACTTGAAATATACATCTGCACTTGAATATACATCATTATAAAAGTACAACACTTACAACACAGCGGAAATAACTATAGTTATATAATCCTGAAGCCTCCTTCTCCAAGCTCTTCCAGTATATCTCTAAATCCCAACTACTTGACTGCCCGTACAAATTTAGGCACCCAAGAGTTCAGGGAAATAAACAAATAAACTCCGGGTTAATCATGGGACTAGTATGAGTAAAACAGTTTAAAACAGTTCGAACAGGTAAACGATATCTCATAAGACCACGCCGTATAACGGAACGGGTTTTCCCCTTATGAGAATCCAAAATATCTTTATATCAAAAACCTTTTGATATTATCATAATGTCTATCAACCACAATATAATAATCATCTAGCAGAAACGCTTTCATCTCACGTTCTACATATATTGTATACAATCAAAACCGCAAGCACGTATTGGGTAATGGATTTCCAACTATGACAAGGTATGGAACCACCTTTCGCTAGTGTACCTCTAGAAAGGAATACAATGGGTTCAACAAGAACATCTTGCAACCCGACCACACATGACCGACCACTCATTTCACTTGAGTGTATCGAATGTATATCACCAACAGTTGGGATCAGCAACCGTTTCCCGAATGGGACAGTATCGACAATAGATTTTTAGAAGTAAATGAAACTCTAGATCAGGTGATTATACACCCTAATAGGTGCGACCTACATAGCCATGCTGCCTGCCCGATTTCTGTCATTTACCGGATGTTGAGGCTGGAGGTTACGCTTTAGCATCATATCAGATTCACTTCGAATGTCACATCGTCAAATCCATCAAATCACTGATTGACGTCCTCAACCATACATTATGTGTTAGCTAAAAGAAGTTTCCTTCTCCGCTTCCACTCTTGGTATGGTCGGAGAAATCAATATACGTGATCGTCCAGAAATACTCTGTCAGACATCCGTCCATATAAGTCATCCAGGAACAGGATGAACCGAAGGCACTATTCAGTACATCCATCTTAGGCACTGTTATCTAAGACTTATACAATAGCCCTTGCATTTTACTCCGTCTTCAATTTTCTTTGGCATATATGTTTCGCAACGCTTATGCCAATACAGAGTGATTCTTTGGATAATAATCCAACCGATCTCTCCATATTAACAACGTTAAAATGGTCAAAACTTCGATAGTCTGTGATTTAACAATCAAAGAAAAACACGTGTGCAAACAACGAAATTATTTCCAAATGGAAATTCTATCAATCAATCATCAATCATATATATATATATATATATTTCCTTATTTTCTATGTTTAGAAAATATATGTCATTAACACTGGAAAACATTTCCATTGTTTATTTATATATCACTATCATTTCACAGCTATCAGTCCCTGACTGTAAACTAGTAGGAGAACAATTCTCTAAGTATAAACCCCGAAGGCTGAAACCAACATCAGATCGACACTTAGAAAACCATTCAACTTACTAATCTCTAGTCAGTTTCTAATTTTGCTTAACTCTATTTCTTTAATTCTATTCGATTAACTCTAATTGAATAACTCTAATTGAATAACTCTATTCTGTTTTAACTTTATTTTCGAATAACTATATTCGATTTAACTCCTTCGAATATAACTATATTCGATTAACTACTTCGAATATAAACTATATTCGATTAACTACTTTTTGATATACTCTAGTCGAATAACTTTATTCTATTTAACACTATTCCCTTTTTATAATTCTATTTGTTTTCTAAATATTCTCCTTTATAACATCCTATTTATTTTCTAATAATATTCCTTTATCCTATTCTATTTATTTTAACCAATAAATATTTCCCTTTATCTTTTCTATTTATTCTAACAAATAAATATTTCCCTTTTTTTTATAATTTATCCTTCCATTTTATAATTATTTTCTTTTATAAAAAACCTTTTCCTTTTCTATATAAAATCCATCGATTTTATATAAATAATTCATTTTCAAAATACACTTTGAAAATCCGCTTTCCCACATCCAGGTATTTCTATGGTACTTAACACACCATATAACAATGATAGATATCGTCCAAACACACATAATCAACAACAAAATATATATCACATCATATATCATAATATATGAATCACAGTAAAATAAATGTTGACGAATCCAGTTGGATTCCTCCAACCTGTTTCCCTGCATCACAGATGTTAAACAATATAGATAACATCACTTTCAGTTCCATATGATATATTCTGTTAAACAGAATCAATATAGAAATTTAACTAACTGACTAGCAGTTCAATCAACAGTCAACACACAATCAATCAGACAATTTTTAACAGTTCTAAAAATACAACATGAAATTATAAACTGTTCAGAGTTAGTGAGATTTACTCACATTGGACTATCATCGTTAATTAACGATAATTGTCGTTGATTCAGATCAGACAATTTATTTCGCTATAAATTCAAACGAGCTCGAATCCACTTCCAGTCAGCTTCATTTTGAAGCTCTTGTCCATACGATCCCAACGCAACTTATAGTTCGTGATTCTGATTACGTATGTAGAAGTTATGACTTACAAAAGTTATACAGATATTTTAAATTAAATTTAAAACAATCATTTAACTTTTATTGGGCTTACCCCTTAACCCAAGGCCCATTACCTTATCTAAATTACCAGCCCCGCTTAAGCCTTCTTTCCCAAATCAGGAGCCGTGGCCTCCTGTACAACACCCACCGTATACATCGATTTCCTCCTCCATTTTCTCCTCCACGACTTCATGAAATCCCAAACAAATTCCACCATCATTCACCACTTCGAGACCTCCATCCTCCTGGTACCACCACCACGAACTCGCATGCCCTAAGACACCTCCGACATCAAACAGCGAACTTCCTCCCCAATAACTGAGCGACAGTTTTTGTCTTTAACAAACCCCAAAAAATCACAATCAAAGCTCCTCCACCCGACGAACTCCATACTAGCATCGAATTCGAGAATAATACCACTATTTCGCCAATCCATCAAACCCTAAAAGCTGATGTACATGTGTTCGCACTTCCAATGCTTGCGTCGCACTCACCAAAGCCACTACCAGATCGAAGAGGCTACCATGAGGATCACAATTATATCTACTTTGTGATTTATTGAATTTTATTTGCAATTGTTTGAGAATTTAGAAGCCTCACGATTTATTTCCTGTAAAACAAAAGTGACGGTCAAGAGGATGGCTTTATACAGGAATGAAGTTTCTTGTGTGGTTAAAGAAGGTAGTAGGTGGCCCTTGTTTTGACCTCACAATTAGTTTAGATATTTTCTTTTATTATTTTATCTTCGTTTCTGGTTCTTAAAAATCCCTGCGACCACATACGATACCCAAAAATCACCAAACTGGACATGTAGCTAGAGTTCGACATTACGGTCCCAACGAAACTGGTTTCGTTGAATTCCGACTCCGTATGCTCACACAGCGTATTTTTAACCATCGAAATACTGACTGTTTTCCACTCTAAAAATCCGTACGGCGACATAGTGACCCTAAAAATCACGAAACTGGAAATCTAACCACTATTTGACATTGCAGATCCAACAAATTTAGTTTCGTCGAATTCCGACTTCGTTTGCAAAAGTGACTTATTTTTACAACTCTGAATGACCCCTTTAAATATATAAATATATTTAAATATAATTAAATTAAATATAAATAAATTTATATTATCGTACATATTCACAGTGGAATACCATACAGCTCTAGAATATTCCTATATGAATTTCTAACTTGATATTTCAATCTGGGTCAACCCGATATTAGATTTATATTGAAATTCCTTTTTAAAATATAAACAATTCCTTTATAAATTATTAAGGAATTCCACAGCGACTTTTCTGAAATTTGATTTGGACGTGAATCAAAATCTACATGACTAAATCTCAATTTTTCTCTTCCACTAGAAAGATATACTCCACCAGCTCCACGCGTTTCTTGTTTCACAGAAATCCGGCTTAAAACGAATCCTGTACATTCAGTTGAAGTTCGAATCGCCAATTTACGAACTGCCGCGCCATTTCGAGCTCGATTATAATTAAATTATAAACTATACGTTCAACTGTCGACGATTGAATATATTCGTTAATATAATTCAACTTTAAATTGAATTATATAATTCGAATTTGCCCACTTCACACATATCGCCATTTCAGCCAATTCTGATTATTTCAGAATTAAATATATTATTTAATTTATTATTTTAATTAAATATTCATCATTATTTAATTCCACGACCATTTAATTCACTAAACCACCATTTCAATAATTAAATAAATTAATTATAATACCTCTGCCAATGCGGGTCATTACAGCCACATACTGACTCCGTTCGATGCGCATTTTGGAACTCAACTATGATTTGTTATTATGAATCTAAAAAAAATTATTTCGTCGAATTCTGAGCTTCCCAGCAAAACTTCACTTTTTAAGGGCTATGTGATGAAATCGAATTTTCAAAATTTTCAAAAAACGAAGCTTATAAATCAATTTAATAATTTTACTGAGTTTGTTTTAAGTCAAATAAAATATAAAAACTAATTTTAAAATTATTCTCAAATTTTATTTAGCAAAAATAACTAACTTATATTCGCATATTCCTTAAAATAGCTTAAATCAAATATTTAAATTGGTTCTGAAAATACGGCTTGTTACACTCACCCAAATGTCCAATAAGGTAATGAACTGATTTTATTGCAACACATAAATGTTCACAACAAATAATAAAAGTAAACACTAAAATCAAGTGTCTTAAAAAAATATAAAGTAACAAAGCATATCTAATACTGTTATGAAAAACAAGTCTATTTGTTATGACCCAGCTTCTTACACGAACCACATCTAGTAGTCTTTGTAAATTCACCTGCAGATTTCGACCTGTAGTGACCCCTAACTTCCCCGGTAAGGAAAGTGCGGATACTTTGAGGACGAGACAGATCAGAAAACAAACAGAAGAACATTTCATTGTATATTACAACAATTCCATCAGAATACAAGAATATATAGAGTATGAATCAATATTACACATCATAAAATATCAGGGATTACAATACATTACATAGTAGCAGAAAATAATACAATACACAACTGAAGGAGATATACAGATACAAAGCTTTCCGGGTATCATTCCAGCTATAAATCAGGATCCTGTGAATATAAATCTGCAAAACCAAAACTACTACTGCCCGTATCAAAATAAGGGCACCCAGAGTTTTGGTTAAAACAATAAACTCCAGGTCAGTCATGTGACTGGTGTGAGAACTAAAACAGTTATTAATCTTTATTTTAAAGTTAGGTAAATCAAGGGACCACGCCGTATAACACGGAACGGGTTTCCTCCTAAGAATACCAGGGCATAAAACAACAATGCAATGCTAAATAAAGAACAGTGAAGCTATTATAAGACCCATGTCCCATCATACAATGCAACACAAGCTGGAGGATAGGTTTTACCTTATAATAGCCAAAGAATGCTTGATATGCTAAATTCCATCTTTTATTATCACTATAAGTGTATAGTATTAAAAACAATTTCAATCATGAGTATCAATCCTAGACGGCATGGGTACCATATATCATATCGCCATACTAGTTCTACAATCAAAACCGCAAAATCACATATTAGAAGTCGGATTTCCATTTGTGAACCAAGGCAAGGGATCATCCTTACCGAATTCGAGACAATCTAGCCCATGTCTCAGGGACAGAACGCATCAACCCTTGGAGCGACAGGGCCGGTCCACCGATGTGGATTAAAATGCCTGAACACTACGTTTCCCCGCCCTATAAGGCGTAAATGAGCCAAATGACTCCATCGGCTCCACACAGTCACCGATATATCCGAGGCGCCTCGCAACAGTAACAACCACATAAGTCATACTCGTCAGGGTGTGTCAAACCACTGACGCCGAAACGCATGCCCTCCCTGAAGTCCTCTCATGTTTCTAGTTCACAACCGGGGTGTGAGGCTTGCGAATTAATGCTACACAAAGCTGTGCCACACAGGCTTTGCTTTGATCATCAACCACTAGAATCTGCTTTTCAACAGAATCCTTGATCATTTGCATCTTAGCATGCCACACAGGCAAACCACTCCATTCAACCGATATCCATCAATCATACAGAATGATATCCAAAGTCAGACACATAGTCCATTTACAAGTCCGTTCTGGGTCTGAACGAAACCGGAGGCACCTTGTACCTCGCATATCCATCGATCTCCAAGTACGTCTAGACGACTACTAACTGATTCCCTCCTCTTGGGTGTACGGCCCAATCAAGATCATCAGTAATCACCCAAACGACGTGAAGACCTCCGGTCTTCAACCACCATCTTCCTCTTTGACAGCACGTCGAATCAGTTATTCAGAATGAGATAAACCCGGTCTTTCTGAATAACTCGCATATATAATAAACAAGTGTTACACAAACACAACATATGCCTCATTCCAATTCATCAGTCACTAACCGTAAATTAGCAAGAGAATAATTCCCCAAACATTAACCCCGAAGGCCGAAACCAACATCAGATCAATACCCAGGAAACCATTCTTCTGAGGTAACCTATAGTTAGTTTCTAAATTTCACATTCTTAGGGAAAGGTTCCCATTAATTTTATCAAAGATAAATTCTTTTAAATTTATTCTTTAGAGCAAAACTGGTAATACTCCATATCTAACACCATGGTGTTATCGGTAAAGTTAATTACCATTTCACGTTCAAATCTAGTTAAAGATTTAACTATCGCTTGGAGCAAAACTGGTGATACTCCATTCTCGATCAGTTCAATCTAATTAAAGATTCATTAAAACTACACTTAGTTTTAATCTTTAACTGGGTTAAAGAATCAATGTCATTTAAAACACGGTTCACGATAAACCCAAAATCACATTCCATTCTATCAGCCTTTAACCGTAAAATAGCAAGTGAGCTATTCCCTAAGTATTAACCCCGAAGGCCGAAACCAACATCAGATCAATACCCAAGAAACCATTCAACTTAACTAATCTCCAGTTAGTTTCTGATTTTCTTAACTCCGTTGGGTCTAAGAACAGTATTATTAAAGATAACGTTCACGACAACCCAAAATCAATTCAAAATCAATTCCAATTAAATACCATTTAATTGGTACACTTCATTACATCTATATAAAAGATTTAATCTTTTTCTCAATTGGGTTTAAGAACAGTGTTAATGAAGATACCATTCATGACAAACCCAAATCCCATTTGATATTAAATGCAAGGCTCTGAATAGAAAATATATCGGCTTATATTCAATATTAAATTCTACGACCAACAAATATCGTATTGGAAATAACGATATAAATATATCTTCCAAATTTCCATAACAATATCTGTATAATCACGAAATCCAACATCGAAATATTCCAAAGACAATTTCAATTCAAATCCATTCCAATTCAATTATTGGAAATTATGGTTACTTTTAAAACCCTTTTTAATCCAACTTATTTATTTAAAAACAAATAAATTACTATTCTAGTTCAAAACTAGTTCATTTCGATAAAAATCTAGTTTTATCTTTTCAAATATGGAAATTTTCATCCCAATTCTTCACAAATCATTTCTTATGATTTTACACAAATTATTATCATTTTTAATAATTTTATCAAGGGTCGTACAGTCGATTTCAATCAACGGCATTCAAACTGCACTTGCAGCGACCTTTTCCAAATTTGATTTGGACATAATTCCAAATCCAACCATTAGATTTCTAATTTCTAATATTCTTTGAAAATACTTTTCGATACGAACCCAACGGTTCCAGTTTTAGGAGAATCCGACGGTCGGATCTCCCGCAATGTATATTCGAACTCAATGGCCGAAATTCCCGAACTACCGCAGCGCGGCGCGTTCTATTCAGGCCATTATATATATATATATATATATAATATTTTATATATTTCGTCGATTTCCTTTTAAAACGTATTTTATAAAACGTTTTAAATTCGTTTTCAAACGATTTCAACTTCATATTCAATTTCTAATCAAAATCGAATATTGCACATCATCGATATACAAATAATAATATTTTAAAAACGTTATATTTTGAAATCACTTCATTTTCTATAATCATTATAAAAACGAATATAATCGATATAAATATCGTTCGCATCAAAATGGCGCATAACTAACCAACACGGCTTTATATATTTCAATAACTTCGTTATTCTTTTCAACAAATGAATATTTTCTTCAACACATGAATATATATTTTATTCAACACATGAATTCATATTTCTATTCAACACATGAATATATATTTTATTTCAACACATGAATATATATTTCTCTATTCAACACATGAATATTCTTTCAAAATATTCCTTATTTTCCAAATTGGAATGAGGCCCAATAAATTACCATATAATGTTAATTATATGGATCCCCTACAACACATGTATATAATAGCAATGATAAATCATCAACCATCATCCAGAGTGCACCACACAACTGCATAAGCATTAAATATCAATAATTAACGCTTACAAGGTCTGTCAATCCATCGATTGACATACAACTAAACAATCGGAATTAGTGTACGTCAAATATCATCCCAATACCCGTGTGGGGTTTCAAATAAACAAACACAGATTTTATTTGTGCGGTTGGACGATGTGTAAAATTTACCGTCCTAATCAATATCAGTCAAATCAGTGTATATGAACAAATCGTTCGATTTGTTTATTACTATTTATTTTATATACACGTTAAAAATCATATTTTTAACTATAAAATATTTTCCACTATAAAATATTTTATTTCATTTCACATCACACAATCAAATTTCACAACACATCAATTCAACAAATAAGTCATTCATGGTCTGTGGACAACGGGTGTCGGGTGCTACTAAGCTCCGTCTTCATCCTAGTATATATTTTTCAACTAGAAAATAAATTAAAGGTGAGGAGTTCTCACCGAGAAGCTAAACCAAACGCCATGACTTTTCTTATGTAGAAAATCTCCGTCGCGGTTTCCACGAGATCTGTTTCACGTTGTATATATTAAAAATCATATTTTTAATTCGTTACAACATAAATAAAAATCACCTTTTTATTTGGCTACTTTGCAATTGAAAATCTCATTTTTATTCTTATACTGTTCATATAAAAATCATATTTCTATATGGTTATCATATATATATATAAATTATGTTTTATTTTCTACATGCACTAAAAATTAATTCTTTCTATCGTTAAAAATCTCAACTTTCTATAGTTAAAAATCTCAACTTTCATACGATAAAAATCTCAACTTTCATTAATTAAAAATCTTTTCTTTCTTTGATTCACTTCTTTTGTCGATTAAAAATAACTTCTTTTGTCAATTAAAAATCACTTCTTTTGTTCGACTAAAAATCACTTCTTTTGTTCGATTAAAAATCACTTCTTTTGATTAAAAAAAACCCAAACTTTTCGCTTATATAAATTCAAACCTTCCTCATATAAGAATTTTTTTTTTTATAATGGAATACATACTAGAAAAATCAACTTTTTACAATAGAATTCATATAAGAAAACTTACATGGTTTCTAGCGGATAAAGGGGGGGTCTCACAGCAGTGTTGAGGTGGAGGGAAGAGGCTCGCGCTGGGGTCGAAGAAGTGGTCGGCGCGGTGGCTGTGTTGTTGATGGCGGGCACGGGTCTGAAGGGATCTAGGGATTCTAGGGTTTTAAAAGGGGCGGCGTCGGTTTTTGGGATCGCTATGGCCCGGGTGGAGGCTCGGAGGGAGGAGACGGTCGCCGGAGGGAGGGGAGGGGAGATCGACTAACGGCGGTGGCGGGATTGGGGTAGGGCGCGACAGCGATTGGGTTTTGTGTTTTTTTCTTTTCATGTTACCGTGAACGAAGAAGAGGAGAGAGAGGGAGAGCGTTGACTGAGAGAGGGGTAAGGGTAGGTTTATATAATTTTATTTAATTAATATTTTATTCTTTCTAAAAGTAACTTTTATTTTCGAGCTCGGATTCGAACCCACTGACTATTGTCCCTAGCGTATTACCTACATTCCGAACGCAATGGGATATGTATCATGAGCAAGTTCAACTGTTACAATCAGTTTCCGTTCACATTAAAATATAAATCTGTATATTCAATTTTTAACGTACATTTAATTTACCGAGGCCATATTTGGACTCTAAAAATTCCCGAAAAATATTTTCTAGCTTCGCATTGACGATACGGTCCTAACAAAACTGATTTTGTCAAATTCTGAGACCGTTTGAAAAATGGCCATTTTCCAGTCGATTAAAATCAACTAAAACTGGTCAAACGCGTTTTCCTTAGCCACGCTCACATATTGATTCTAAAAATTATGAATTTTGACACCTAGCAATAACTTGACATCACGGATCGAAAAAAAGTGGTTTCGTCGAAAACCGAGGCCGTTTGTAAAATTTCCATTTTTAAGGGTCAGAATTCCATAGCGACTATTCTGAATTTTCAACTGGGCGTAACTTTTTATCCCCGCTATGAAATTTTGATTTTTCTGATTCGTTGGAAAGATATTCTCAAATAGATTCAAATATTTTTGGTTTTGCCAAAATCCGGTTTATTTTGAATCCTGTACATTCATTTGAACTTTGAAATCGAATTTTCGAACTACCGCGCCATTTTCAATTCCTTTTATATTTAAAAATAAATATTTATATTCTAACGACGATTCGAATAAATATATACATTCTATTTCTATTCAAAATTAATTTCTCGTCATTGTTATTTAAAATAAATCATTTTAAATACTCAAAATTCACTAAAATTGCCGAAATAAAAAATTTTAATTGGCTCAGAATTTTCGGGTTATTACAATCTCCCCTACTTAAAACTTTTCGTCCCCGAAAAGGAACGAAGCCGAAAGTTGTTTAACAAACCAACTCAACTTTCATTATTTCCATTACGGCTTAAGTTCTTCAACTTTTCAGTTTCTAAGAACTTTTCAAATTTTTCAAAAATTTGGCTAACACCCTAGATTTTCAAAAAAATTCGCCATAACCTCCCCTGCACCGGGGACTTCGGGATATTTCAAATAGCCTCCCATGGCCCTCATCAATCAAAAAAGAAAAAGAAACAGCCAAGCGGCTAGCCAATCGGCTCATAAAATCATCCAATAACCAATAAATTAGTAAACATGTACCTATTTGTCGGGCAAACAATTATATTCTTCTGCTCTAGCCTCCATGCTATGACCTGTTCAATGTAAGTTCATGTATATGCATGCAAATGCGACTAATTTTCAATACAACTCACTATTCGGTTCAATTAGGCTAAATGGTTCAAAGTTTTAATAAATTAAAACAATAATCATACAACACAACCATCAATCAATTAGTTGATTATCTTTTTAAATTCATAACTTTGATACATAGTCAAAATCACATTTTTGATGCCAAATCACAACAATAAGCCCTATTTAATTTTGGTTCTCACACCAGTCAATTGGAAATATATAGAAATCCTACCTTCGTCACTCGAAAATAAATTCTGATGATGTTTCGAACCACCATCAGAACATCCACGGGCGACTAGAGTGTGATTCTATATCTATCCAGTATATTAAAACTTCGAATACACGATTGCAAGGCGTATATGCAAAATCTTTATATACTGGATTGTCCAAATTCAATATAAAATAAATAATCAAATACGAATAAGTGATTTAAATTTTCAAAACAAAATTTGTTTTCAATTTTATTTTCAAAATATCACTCTTTACACTCATTCTAGGATACTACTGATCCCATCTCTAACGAGTCATTCTCATTGGATATTACTAATCCAATTTCTGATGAATTCTTTCGTTTGGTTCTAATGTGCCTTGTTCTCCGAGCTCTGTAAACCAAAGCTCTGATACCAATGTAGTGACCAGTAACTTCCCCGGTAAGGAAAGTGCGGATACTTTGAGGACGAGACAGATCAGAACACAAACAGAAGAACATTTCATTGTATATAATTCCATCAGAATACAAGAATATACAGAGTATGAATCAATATTACACATCATAAAATATCAGAGATTACAATACATTACATAGCAGCGGAAAATAATACAATACACAACTGAAGGAGATATACGGATACAAAGCTTTCCGGATATAATTCCAGCTGTAAACCAGGATCCTGTGAATATAAATCTGCAAAACCAAAAATACTAGCTGCCCGTGTCAAAATAAGGGCACCCAAAGTTTAGGTTAAAACAATAAACTCCAGGTCAGTCATGTGACTGGTGTGAGAATTAAAACAGTTATTAATCTTTATTTTAAATTTAGGAAAATCAAGGGACTACGCCGTATAACACGGAACGGGTTTCCTCCCAAGAATACCAGTGCATAAAACAACAGCGCAATGCTAAATAAAGAACAATGAAGCTATTATAAGACCCAGGTCCCATCACACAATGCAACACAAGCCGGAGGATAGGGTTTTACCTTATAATAGCCAAAGAATGCTTGATACGCTAAATTTCATCTTTTATTATTACTATAAGTGTATAGTGTCAAAAACAATTTCTATCATAAGTATCAATCCTAGACGGCATGGGTACCATATATCATCTCTCCATACTAGTTCTACAATTAAAACCGCAAAATCACGTATTGGAAGTCGGATTTCCATCTATGAACCAAGGCAAGGGATCGTCCTTACCGAATTCGAGACAATCTAGCCCATGTCTCAGGGACAGAACGCATCGACCCTTGGAGCGACAGGGCCGGTCCACCGATGTGGATTAAAATGCCTGAAAACTACGTTTCCCCGCCCTGTGGGGGTGTAAATGAGCCAACTGACTCCATTGGCTCCACACAGTCACCGATATATCTGAACCGCCTCGCAACAACAACAACCACATAAGTCAAACTCGTCAGGGCATGTCAAAACACTGACGCCACTTCTAGCTAGAAGGAAATGCATGCCCTCCCTGAAGTCCTCTCCCATTTCTAGTACACAACCGGGGTTTGAGGCTCGCGAATTAACGCTACACGAAGCTATGCCACACAGGCTGTACTTTGATCATCAACCACAAGACTCTGCTTTTCAACAAAAGCCTTGATCATTTGCATCTTAGCATGCCACACAGGCAAACCACTCCATGCAACCGATATCCATCAATCACATAGAATGATATCCAATGTCAGACACACAGTCCATTTACAAGTCCGTTCTGGGTCTGAACGAAACCGGAGGCACCTTGTACCTCGCATATCCATCGATCTCCAAGTACGTCTAGACGACCACTAACTGATTCCCTCCTCTTGGGTGTACGGCCCAATCAAGATCATCAGTAATCACCCAAACGACGTGAAGACCTCTGGTCTCCAACCACCGTCTTCCTCTTCGACACCATGTCGAATTAGTTATTCAGAATGGGATAAACCCGGTCTTTCTGAATAACTCGCGTATATAATAAACAAGTGTTACACAAACACAACATATGCCTCATTCCAATTCATCTGTCACTAACCGTAAATTAGCAAGAGAATAATTCCCCAAACATTAACCCCGAAGGCCGAAACCAACATCAGATCAATACCCAGGAAACCATTCTTCTTAGCTAACCTACAGTTAGTTTCTAAATTTCACATTCTTAGGGAAAGGTTCCCATTAATTTTATCAAAGATAATTTTTTTTAAATTTATTCTTTAATCTTCCTTTGAATATCACTTCAAACTAGTCGGGATTAGCGAACCACACCGAAGTAATTATTTATTCTATTTCCCAATCCCAACCTATTCATCCCAAGGAGAAAAACTGGTGATACTCCATATCTAACACCATGGTGTTATCGGTAAAGTTAATTACCATTTCACGTTCAAATCTAGTTAAAGATTTAACTATCGCTTGGAGCAAAATAGGTGATACTCCATTCTCGATCATTTCAATCTAATTAAAGATTCATTAAAACTCAACTTAGTTTTAATCTTTAACTGGATTAAAGAATCAATGTCATTTAAAACACGGTTCACGATAAACCCAAAATCACATTCCATTCTATCAGCCTTTAACCGTAAAATAGCAAGTGAGCTATTCCCTAAGTATTAACCCCAAAGGCCGAAACCAACATCAGATCAATACTTAAGAAACCATTCAACTTAACTAATCTCTAGTTAGTTTCTGATTTTCTTAACTCCGTTGGCTCTAAGAACAATATTATTGAAGATACCATTCACGAACACCCAAAATCAATTCAAATTTAATTCCAATTAAATACCATTTAATTGGTACACTTCATTAAATCTATATAAAAAATTTAATCTTTTTCTCAACTGGCTTTAAGAACAGTGTTAATGAAGACACCATTCACGACAAACACAAATCCCATTTGATATTAAATACAAGGCTCTGAATAGAAAATATATCGTCTTATATTCATTATCAAATTCTACGACCAACAAATATCGTATTGGAAATAATGATATAAATATATCTTTCAAATTTCCATAACAATATCTGTATAATCATGAAATCCAACATCGAAATATTCCAAAGACAATTTCGATTCAAATCCATTCCAATTCAATTATTGGAAATTCTGGTTACTTTTAAAACCCTTTTTAATCCAACTTATTTATTTAAATACAAATAAATTATTATTCTAGTTCAAAACTAGTTCATTTCGATAAAAATCTAGTTTTATCTTTTCAAATATGGAAATTTTCATCCCAATCCTTCACAAATCATTTCTTATGATTTTACACAAATTATTATTATTTTTAATAATTTTATCAAGGGCCGTACAGTCGATTTCCATCAACGGCCATCGAACTGCACTTACAGCGACCTTTTCCAAATTTGATTTGGACATAATTCCAAATCCAACCGTTAGATTTCTAATTTCTAATATTCGTTAGAAAGCTCTTTTCGATACAAACCCAAGGTTCTGGTTTTAGGAGAATCCGACGGTCGGATCTCCCGCAATGTCCATTCGAAGTCAATGGACGAAATTCGCGAACTGCCGCAGCGCGGCGCGTTCTATTCAGGCCGTTATATATATATATAATATTTTATATATTTCGTCGATTTCCTTTTAAAACGTATTTTATAAATCGTTTTAAATTCGTTTTCGAAACGATTTCAACTTCATATTCAATTTCTAATCAAAATTGAATATTCCACATCATCGATATACAAATGATAATATTTTTAAAACATTATATTTTAAAATCACTTTGTTTTCTATAATCATTATAAAAACGAATATAATCGATATAAATATTGTTCGCGTCAAAATGGCGCATAACTAACCAACACGGCTTTATATATTTCAATAACTTCGTTATTCTTTTCAACAAATGAATATTTTCTTCAACACATGAATATATATTTTATTCATCACATGAATTTATATTTCTATTCAACACATGAATATATATTTTATTTCAACACATGAATATATATATTTCTCTATTCAACACATGAATATTCTTTCATAATATTCCTTATTTTCCAAATTGGAATGAGGCCCAATCCATTACCATATAATGTTTATTATATGGATTCCTTATAACACATGTATAGAATAGCAATGATAAATCATCAACCATCATCCAGAGTGCACCACACAACTTCATAAGCATTAAGTATCAATAATTAACTCTTACAAAGTCTAACAATCCATCAATTGACATACAACTAAACAATCGGGATTAGTGTACGTCAAATATCATCCCAATAGCCATATAGAGTTTCATATTAACAAACACAGATTTTATTTGTGTGGTTGGGCGATGTGTAAAATTTACCGTCCCAACCAATATCAGTCAAATCAATGTATATAAACAAATCGTTCGATTTGTTTATTACTATTTATTTTATATACACGTTAAAAATCATATTTTTAACTATAAAATATTTTCCACTATAAAATATTTTATTTCATTTCACATCACACAATCAAATTTCACAACACATCAATTCAACAAACAAGTGATTCATGGTCTGTGGACAACGGGTGTCGGGTGCTACTAAGCACCGTCTACATCCTAGTATATATTTTTCAACTAGAAAAAAAATTAAAGGTGAGGAGTTCTCACCGAGAAGCTAAACCAAACGCCACGACTTTTCTTATGTAGAAAATCTCCGTCGCAGTTTCCACGATATCGGTTTCACGTTATATATATTAAAAATCATATTTTTAATTCGCTACAACACAATAAAAATCACCTTTTTATTTGGCTACTTTACAAATGAAAATTTCATTTTTATTCTTATACTGTTCATATAAAAATCACATTTCTATATGGTTATCATATATATATAAAAATTGTATTTTATTTTCTACATGCACTAAAAATTAATTCTTTCTATCGTTGAAAATCTCAACTTTCTATAGTTAAAAATCTCAACTTTCATACGATAAAAATCTCAACTTTTCATACGATAAAAATCTCAACTTTCATACGATAAAAATCTCAACTTTCATTAATTAAAATCTTTTCTTTCTTTGATTCACTTCTTTTGTCGATTAAAAATCACTTCTTTTGTCGATTAAAAATAACTTCTTTTGTTCGATTAAAAATCACTTCTTTTGTTCGATTAAAAATCACTTCTTTTGTTCGATTAAAAATAACTTCTTTTGATTAAAAAAAACCCAAACTTTTCACTTATAAAAATTCAAACCTTCCGCATATAAGAAAAATCAAATTTTTATAATGGAATACATACTAGAGAAATCAACTTTTTACAATAGAATACATATAAGTAAACTTACAAGGTTTCTAGCGGATAAAGGGGGGTCTCACAGCGGTGTTGAGGCGGAGGGGAGAGGCTCGTGCTGGGGTCGAAGAAGTGGCCGGCGCAGTGGCTGTGTTGTTGATGGCGGGCGCGGGTCTGAAGGGATTTAGGGGTTCTAGGGTTTTAAAAGGGGCGGCGTCGGTTTTTGGGATCACTATGGCATGGGTGGAGGTTCGGAGGTAGGAGACGGTCTTTGGAGGGAGGGGAGGGGAGATCGACTAACGGCGGTGGCGGGCTTGGTGTAGGTCGCGACAGCGATTGGGTTTTGTGTTTTTTTCTTTTCCTGTTATCGTGAACGAAGAAGAGGAGAGAGAGGGAGAGCGTTGACTGAGAGAGGGGTAAGGGTAGGTTTATATAATTTTATTGAATTTATATTTTATTCTTTCTAAAAGTAACTTTTATTTTCGAACTCGGATTCGAACCCACCGATTGTCGTCCCTAGCGTGTTACCCACATTCCGAACACAATGGGATATGTACCGTGAGCCAGTTCGGCTGTTACGATCAGTTTCCGTTCACATTAAAATATAAATATGTATATTCAATTTTATACGTACATTTCAATTTACCGGGCCACGTATGAACTCTAAAAATTCCCGAAAAATATTTTCTAGCTTCGCATTGACGATACGATCCTAACAAAACTGATTTCATCAAATTCTGAGACCGTTTGAAAAACGGTCATTTTCCAGTCGATTAAAATCAACTGAAACTGGTCAAACGCATTTTCCTTTGCCATGCTCACATATTGATTCGAAAAATTAGGAATTTTGAAACCTAGCAATAACTTGACATCACGAATCCAACAAAAGTGGTTTTGTCAAAAACCGAGGCCGTTTGCGAAATTTCCATTTTTAAGGGCTAGAATTCCATAGCGACTATTCTGAATTTTCAACTGGGCATAACTTTCTATCCCCGCTATGAAATTTTTATTTTTCTGATTCATTGGAAAGATATTCTCAAATAGATTCAAATATTTTTGGTTTTGCTAAAATCCGGTTATTTTGAATCCTGTACATTCATTTGAACTTTGAAATCGAATTTTTGAACTACCGCGCCATTTTCAATTCCTTTTATATTTAAAAATAAATATTTATATTCGAACGACGATTCGAATAAATATATATATTCTATTTCTATTCGAAATAAATTTCTCGTCGTTACTATTTAAAATAAATCATTTTAAATACTCAAAATTCACTAAAATTGCCAAAATAAAAATTTTAAATTGGCTTTCCGGGTTATTACACAACCTTTTAGAAGAAGACGGACAACCATGCATTCTTCTACCTTTTGGGGGAGCTATAATTACATCTTCAACCGAAATGTCTTCACCCATAAAGTTTATAATAGGATTGATTAGATGAGAATAAGCTAATCGAAAATAACCAACTTTATAATAATCTTCAATGTAGTCATACACACTCAACTTTTCACAGCTTAAAATACATTGGACAGCATGAGCACAAGAAAAATCATTAATTTGCCACACGTTTCAAGAACAAATTCGAGTATATAAGTCAACAAATTGATGGACGGGAGAATGAACTTCAAAAGCATGTTCACTTGATTTGATAACAAACCACGAAGCTCCTTCCAAATGTAGGTTCCTTAAACGAGTTTCATTCACATGACATAAAACATTATTCCAAGTAGAAACAATCTCACAACGATCAGACATAAGTTTCATTAACTTCAATCTAATTTTGTCCATACAAGCAGTAATTGGTAAATGTCTTTCCTCCAAAATCCACTTGTTAAAACTTTCCAAATAATTAGATGACATTTCACTGTAACGAAAACCAGGAAAAAATACATTAGTAAATGTAACAACCTATAAAATCTGAACCAGTTTAAAAATTTTAAATTGGCTATTTTAGTGGATTTCTAATATTTAAAATAAATATTTTAAATAATAGTGACGAAAATGGTGTTTGAATCGATGCTTGAAAATAAATATAATCACTTTGAATTATAAACAAGGCCTGAAATAGCGCAGTAGTTTCAAAATTTGAATTCCAACTTTGACTGACTGTACCGGGTGCAAAATAAAACGGATTTTAGTGAAACCAAAAATATTTAAATCTGTTAGTGGATATCTTTCTAACGAATCCGAAAAATCAAAGTTTCATAGCGGGAAGCAAAAGTTATAGCCAAATGAATTTCCAGAAAGGTCGCTATAGAGTTTGTATAGCTCGTGAAAATGGCCATTTTGCAAATGACCTCAGAATTCGACGAAACCACTTTTGTTGTATCCGGGATGTCAAATTATTGCTAGATTTCAAATTTCATAATTTTTGAAGCTAGTATATGAGCGTGGCAAAGGAAAATGTGTTTGGTCGATTTCTATTAAATTGGATCGACCAGAAAAGGGCCATTTTTCAAACGGTCTCAGAATGAAACTAGTTTTGTTGGGACCGTATCGTCAAAACATAACTAGATTTATTTTTTGGGAATTTTTAGAATCAATACGTGGCCCTGGCAAATTGAAATGTACGTTCAAATTAAATATTGAATTTTTTGTATTTTAATTTGAAGGAAAACTGACTGAAACAGTCGAATGGGCCTACGAAACATATCCCATTGTGTTCGGAATTGGGGTATTTGGCTAGGGACGACAGTCGTTGGGTTTGGATTGGAGTTTGTATGAGACAGGGGGTATTTCGAATTTTTAAAAATATATAAATAAAAGGAAAAATCTCATTGGCCCAAACCATCGTCTCTCTCCCCGATACCTAAATCACGATGGCGGAAAACGTTCAAACCTTCCCTCCCTGATTCCTCCTTCTACAAGCCAAATCAGCCAACGGCCCAGTAGGGTTTTTTGAAGAGCTCGATCTCCTCTCCACATCGGGAGATCCGACGCCAAGAAGTTGAATACTTCACATCGCCGCCGCCGACGATTGGAGCCACCGAAGTGGACCCCACCACCGTGCGTCAGCGCGCCTCTCTGAGCTCACTCACGTGGCGTCGGTCGATCGACGCGAAGCTTCGCGGATTGATTGAGAAATTCAACCCTAGTTTTGAACAAAACAGAAAAGGTACGGCTGTTATAATATTAAACTATTTAATAGCACTTTAAAGCGCTACGGTTTTTGATTTCACGGTAAAAATCATATCTTTTTGCTATGTTGTCGAAATCCAGTGAAACAAGAGATAGTGGGCTCGTGGGGACGTCTTCTACATCTAGAAGAGACCGGATATTTTTATGAGCCTTCTGCAATTTTTGGTGGAGTGGAACCCAATGTGAGATTTCTGAATTATAAACGATATAGAAATGGCGATGTATAAATTATATATTCGAAGTATGAGTTATATAAGCGTTGTAAACCTCATGTATAAGAGTCGTATAAGTTGTATGTTCGATGTATAAGTTATATATGCGTTGTAAAAATTATATTTGTGTTGAAATAGAAGTGAAATATACTTATATAAATATATATATATAAGCCCCTCGTCCACAAACCATGGACGATATTTATTGGTTGTGATTTGTGTGAAAATTGGTTGATAGAGAATGGTTGATTGGAATTGTTTGTGGTTGAAATTGATTGATTGTGGTTGAAAAATACCCATTTGTGGTTGAGAATTATTTGGTTGAAACCACATAGGATTAGTTTGTGGAAAAGAAAATAAACATGCCGCCTGCGTGCGAACTAGATGCATGAAATCAACATTGTCAAAAGCTGTGAGGCTTTAAGGTAGAGCGAGGAGCCGTACTAGGGACGGTCCCGGTTTTAACTACCCTGCCGTTATGCTGCCGAAATTTTCAATAATATTCATGTGTTAGAATTATTTTCATATGTTGAAACTATATTCGTGTGTTGAATATAAATTCATGTGTTGAACGACATTCATGTTTTGAAATAAATTGTTTTATAATAAAAATCATATTTTTATCATATATATGAACTATATAAAATTGTCGTGTTTTGAAATAAATTGTTTTATAATAAAAATCATATTTTTATCATCTATATGAACTATATAAAATAGTCGTGTTTTAAAATAAATTGTTTTACAATAAAAATCACATTTTTATTATATACATGAATTGTTAAAAATAGTGAAGTGTCGAAATAAATGTATGTTGGATAAAAATATCATTTTCATCAAAGGTATGAAAAGAATATGGTTTTGAAATCGAGGAATAGATTACATTTATATATACATATAAATATAATTAAAATATATCGAATAACGAAGCTGCAGTTCGTGTTTTGAAATCGTGATTTCAAACGATTAGTCGGGAGATCCGACCGTCGGATTTTCCCGAAACCGAAACCGTTGGGTTCGCCTTGGAAATATCTTTCCAACGACACCCACTTTGTGAAGATCCAACGATTGGATTCTCTGGAATGTTTAATTCAAATCTGAAGAAAAACAGCGCCAGAATTGATTATATATATATATAAAAATATAATTAAATTAAATCGAATAACGACGCTGCAGTTCGTATTTTGAAATCGAAACTCCAAATGAGTGTACCAGGAGATCCGACAGTCGGATTTTTCCAAAATTGAAACTGTTGGATTCGTTTTGAAAAGATCTTTCTAATGATATAAAATAGTGAAGATCCAATGGTTAGATTTTCGGATATGTGTAAATCAAATCTGAAGAAAAACAACGCCACGGCCTGTAGCGTCGTTTGAATGAAATGGCAATTTTTAAATAAATAAAAATAGCGATAAATCGTTATAAAATATTATAAACGATACGGAATGGAAATAAACCGAATTTACCCGGTTTAGTGGATATTTGATGGTTGAATTCGTTTGGCGTGAATTGTAGTCGAATAATTTAACCACTGAAATGAATTGATTTAAATTCTAAATATATACGTGAATTATTTGAAAAGGCCGAGTTAAATCTCATTTCAAATAATTGATCGGCGATAAGAAGTGATGATGAAGACGGTGGTTGAGGACCGGAGATCTTCAACTCGGTTGGATGATAATTGATATCTTGATTGGGAGGCATCCCGAAATATAGATAATATGTGGTGATTGTACAGACGTACGTGGAGATCGATGGGTATGCGAGGTGTATAGTGCTTCCGGATTCGTTCAGACCCAGGACGAACTTGTAAATGGACTTTGTGTCTGACATTGGATTTCATTCTATGTGATTGATAGACGTCAATTACATGGCGTGAGTTGCCTGTGTTGCATGCTAAGATGCAGTGATCAAGGCTTCTGTTGAAAAGCAAAGTCTTGTGGTTGATGATCAAAGCACGGCCTGTGTGGCATAGCTTTGTGTATAATGTGAATTCGCGAGCCTCACACCCCAGTATGAACCAGAAACAGGAGAGGACCTCAGGGAGGACATGCATTTCTTTCTAGTTAAAGTGGTGTCAGTGCTTAAACTGGCTGGCATATATATTATTTTCACCTGTGTGGTTGTTGCTGTTGCGAGGCGCCTTGGTAATATCGGTCGATCCGTAACCGATGAAGTCATTCGTTGGCCCATTAACGCCCCAAAGGGCGGGGAAACGCATTGTTCAGGCACTATAATCCACAACGAGTGGACCGGCCCTGTCGCTCCGAGGGGCAGTTGCGGCTATTCCGGAGACATGGGTTAGATTGTCTCGAAGTCGGTAAGGACTATCTTTTGCCTTGCTTCATGACGAAAATCCAATTTCCAAATACGACATCGTGTGGTTTTGATTGTAAACCTATATTTGGCGACATAGTGGCATGGGATGCTCATGTTGTCTATGATTGATATTTATGATTGTTTATAAAATTAGAAACTAACTGGAAACGGGCTACGATGGGTGGTTTCCCTGGTTTTGGTCTGATGTTGGTTTCGGCCTTCGAGGTTAATACTTAGGGAATCGTTCCCTTACTAATTTACAGTTGGAGTCTGATTAAGAATTAATTGACAAAATTTACATTTTAAGTGATTTTATTTTACACTTATTAAGCATAACTTGGTCGATATAAGGTAAAACTCTATCCTCCGGTTTGCGTCGCATTGTGTGATGGGACATGAGTCTTATATCGGCTTCATTTTTGTAAAAAGCATTGCGATGTATAAAAGAATTACTTGTTTTAAGCACTGGCAATCTAATGGAGTAAACCCGTTCCGCGAAAGCAGCGTGGTCATGTGATTAGCCATATTATAAAATGTGTTAAGTAGATTTCTGTAACAACCCGAATTTTTAAATAACGTCTTAAGACAAGAATCGAGGCAGAATTCAATTTTAAAATAAGAATTAAGAGAAACGGGTTTCGCCGTTGCGTTCGTCTCGGAATTCTTGTTGGAAACGAGTCCGAAATTTCGTAAATCGGAGTCCGTATGATCGAGATATGGCCTCTAGAAGTTTCATGAAAAATCAGAAAACAAAAACAGTTCAAATTCGAATTCGAATTTCAAATTTAGCCCCAAACAGACTGGGCGGGAAAATTTCCTGCCCAGCCCCATGTCGACTGGGGAGTCGACTGGGTAGTCGACCCCCCAGGGAGCAGGTCGACTGCCCAGCCGACCTGGGTGTCAACCTGGGGGTCGACCTCCCTGGTCGGCCATCTTGGCTTGGTGCACCTGTTTGCTCATTTGGGTCTGCTCAGCTAGCTTGTGACGAGATTTAAGGGTTCAGATCTAAACTAGGGTTAGTATAAGGGCCTAAACTAGTCCTAACTTCTATAAAAACACGCTAAGACCTAACCTAAATCACTACAATTCATTCTAACAATGAAGTGCTGCCAAAATGCTCCTAAATCATGGCCTCCATCTTCATCATTGAGAGCTTGAGAGTTCTAAACTAAAGCTAAGGCAAAGGAGCAATCTTTCTCCATCAAATCAAGGAGCTACTTATATTCTCAAGGCTTCTAGTGTTGCTACATCATTCCTAGAGCTTCTACAACGATTCTATGACGATTCTTGCTCCTAATTCACTAGCCACGCTTTGTAAGTTCTAGATGCTTTTAGATTGAAATGATAACTTGAATATGACATGTGATAAAGTTGGAATTGGATTTATGCATGATATTCAATCCATGCTCATTCTTGTTCATTTTGGATCTTGACCTTTGGGGATGTTGCTATGACATTAATTTGAACCTATGCATGTTGCAAATCACTTTCTCATGTTCTTATCATGCATGTAATGATGATTTTCTCTCGGATCTTGTCTTATGAAAAGTTTCTACCTTCCCCTATTTATTTTCTTTTGATAAACCTTGGTCGATTTCGGACCTAGGCCTAAACTATGAATTACGTGCGATTTGTATACGGGGGAATATTGGGATTTCACCTATTTGGATATAGGTGTGGGTGGTCGAATTTGTGCATAACATGAACAAGGAAAATTTGGGGTATTGCCAATATTATTTGCAAGCTTGGGCATACATGAGTTGACATATGAATTAAATCACGGGTTTTGAGACTATGCAAGTTAAATCAAGGGGTTGGGCTTATGTTAACTAGGAATAAGTAGAATTGGAAACATGAACCATGATTTAGGTTTATTTGGGCATGAACGTGACAACATGTAACTTTGGCTAGAACATGATTTAGGGTAAATTGGCATAAACTTGACATACATGCAAATAGGCGAGAATTGGACATATGTGAAGTGGCTAGGATTGGGTACACATTTTGATGGACATGTAATTGGGAACTTGGGAATATGCTTAGTAATATGTAAAGTGGGGATCTTGACTTTGATGACACATATGTAATTAACAATCTAACGGATGCCTTCGACACGAGGTTAGACTTGAGTTGTGGTGTAATTCTGCTCGGAACCGCCCGGCATATCCAGTGACCACAACAATAATAGTCTAATGTGAGAGGTCGTAGGCAAAGATTAGATTGTGGTAATGCTTGAACCCGAGGTTGGAATGAGTTTGCGGTGTAATTCTGCCCGGAACCGCCCGGCATATCCAGTGACCTCAAATAAGTCCAATGTGAGAGGTTGATGCATTAGTAAATAATTAACCAATATGACATGGACGGGTGGGTTAAGTAACTTGATTAGACTAATGACGCTTAACCAATATGACATGGACGGGTGGGTTAAGTAAAACCGGACTTTATTTCTTGACGACACTTAACCATATAACATGATTAGAAGATAGGGTAGTTTAACCTGAATGGGTCGATAACACCCGACTAGTATAACGCGATGCATGGTAAGGTTAAGTAAACTCACGAGGGTAACACTTAACCATTAAAATTTGACTACTGGATGGGGTCAGGTTATCATATACTTAATTAATCTAACATGATAACTTGATGGGGTTAAGTCATGAGTCACTTGAATATACTTAACCAATCTAACATGATAACTTGAGGGGGTTAAGTCATGAGTCACTTTAATATACTTAACCAATCTAACATGATAACTTGATGGGATTAAGTCATGAGTCACTTGGATATACTTAACCAATCTAACACGGTAATTTGACGGGGTTAAGCTTGAATATACTTAACCAATCTAACACGGTAATTTGGTGGGGTTAAGCTTAAATATACTTAACCAATTTGACATGATGATTTGGTAGGGTTAAGTCATGAACCACTGGAATACGCTTAACCAACTTGACACGTGATTCGTAGGGCTAAGTCATGAACTTGAATGACAACACTTAGCCATCTTGACATGACATGTAGACGGGTTAAGTCATGAACTTGAATGACCACACATAACCAACTTGACATGCTAGACTGATAGGGCTTAAGTCTTGAATTTAGATGACAACACTTAACCTACGGGACGGAAACCCTAGTTACGCAGTCCTTTTCAGCAGTAACCCTCTTGGATGTATCACGATACCCTAGGGACTAGGCTAGGGTGGGGCACGATTACTGGGCTGATTGTAAGCGACCAAAACGACGGCTGAGTTTGGTGCACCATTGTAGGTTCAGGCGGACTATGGTCGTGCACGTAGTCCGGAGTTTAAAAAGCAGGCGTGGGCACCAGTAGTTGTACACTATGCGTGCTTGGAATGGTGTCAGTGGTTGACACCATAGGGCTTGATACACCCTAGGGTGGACCTAGCACAGAGTAGCTACATTCGTGATTGGGCCGTATGACACCGACACACGACGAGCTTGGACTTATAGGGAGCCGATCGAGTAGATCGTTACGTGGGAAAAAGGGCGTGGTCGATATGTAGCATAATCCCTAGTAGTCCTAGGTGGCATAAACCCTGATCGAATCTAGAAAACGTCCAATAGGTAGCATAATCCCTAGTGGTCCTAGGTGGCGTAAATCCTAGTTGAACACGCAATAATTCATGATAAGGGAATCTGGCCAGAACGAGGATGGCAGTCCAAGCGATTTCAAGGATGGTGGCACTACGTTGTAGTAGTACAGAATAACGTGATGGAACCCGTACGATATACAGCGAGGGACTATACTTATACATGGAAGGGATGATACGAGTTAGGATGCTAGTACGGTTGGTGCAGAGGACGTTAGACATGCGACGCTATTCCGAGTTTATCTTGTTATCCTGTTACCTTGGTTATCCTTTTACCTTGGTTATCTTGTTACTTGAGTTTATCTTGTCATCTTAGTTTAATCTGTTTATCTTGTCATCATGCTTATATTTACTTTCGGTTTATATATGTCATGTTACTCTTACATGTTTTTAGGCTGAAAGTAGCTAGGACTTACCAGTCTTTATGACTGACCCCGTTTTGTTTCGCCTCTTTTTCTTCCGTTCCCCCCCCAGGTTTACAGGAAGGAAATGTTGCTACTTAGTGCGGATCTTCTGCTTCAAGATCATCATCTATGGTTTGGACTTTTTATGGGCTATGGCTATTTTGGGGAATAATTTATGACTATGGTTTTATGCTTCTTTATTTTTGGAAGACAGGTTTTCGATGTTAGAAATTTAATGGCGCTTTGATGTAAAAGGTTTTAGACCTTACTTCTTTTATAAGTGAATGAAATCATGTTTTCTTCCGCTGTTTTATATGTTCTGTCTTGTAATATTTCTGTGCATGTTTACCTAGATAATACTCCACCAAAGCTAGTGCATTCTCTTGTGAGTGACCCTGGCGGAGGTGGGTTGTTACATTTGGTATCAGAGCAGAAGGTTACCAGACTGGGTAAAAGTTTTTAAAACCTTCTGAAACTATTTTCAAAGCCATTTTACAAAGAAGCATTTTTCAAGAAAAGTTTTAAAGAAAAAGGCTATTCCCCAAAAAGCCATTAGCACCATCCTGTGATCGAATCTCTTTTCCTTTCTTTCCTCCACCTGTAGTCACAGTAGTTTTAACTGTGACTAATCCTTTTCTAGCTACATAAATGTTTTCTGTGCGATGGAGGAAGTTCTCAAGAGACCCGTTACCGCGTTATACAAGAAAGGATAGGAGTGGTTAAGGCGAATGAGGCTCAGAAAAAGAAGGTAGTTAAGTACTATAGGACAAGGACATGGGCAAAGAACAAGATCGTCGAGAGGGCAATTGTATGCTCACACTGTTAGCGTACCTAAGAAGGATGGTAACGTTTCTGTGAAAGGTTTAGCTTTTCCTTTCTATCATCCTGTTAGGACTTTGTTTTGTACATTGCATCCTTTTTAAATCTTGCTTCGATAGTTGAGTCTCTGCACCTTAGTACTAGCACAATAGAGGGTCCCGTTTTTGTCTCAAATCCTATTGGGGGATCGTCCCATTTATTCATGACTTGTTTGTATTTGAGGACATCTATGACTTTTCAGAATAATGCTTATGTTTTTGAGCTATGGGTTGATTCTAGGGATGAAGTGGTCATCCCGTAAGGGTGCCATCCTCGGGTCGGAAAGGAGGGTAGAGACTCTTGACTTGCCTCGGTAATACCCTCGAAGTCTCGTGTAACCTTTAGGGTTTTGTCATGATTGGTTACCTCGAATCTCTTGATGCATTTGTTGGTAATCCATTCTAGTAGTGTTCGCCACTAAGGCGGACGGTTCATTTCGCTTGTGCATGAGTTATGGAAATCACTCTAGTAAGTACACTTGGTAACATGGTTGATATTTGTTATTTTCAAGAGATAGTACTTCTGCGTGGAATACCTCCTAGTAAGTGAACAAGATCCAAGATTCACTAGTGAATTTTGGAGAGCTTACATGAAACCGTGAGTACACGGATATGGTTGAGCCAAGTATACTAAAGGGAGAATAAGTAAAAGTGGAACGAAAGGCGACAATGAAATGAGTTCCAGCTTGTATTTGGAAAAAGGAATTAAGAAGCTACGGAATCATGAAGTTAGAGACAGCCAAAGCACAATGGAGTTAAGCTCAAGGAAATGCGACTAAGAAGACTGAAGACTAGATACGCGCATCATATCTCTTTTTAAGAGTATATCCTTGATCCCTGTTTTTCTGTAGAGTTACCCGCATGCTATCTTTTATGCATATCTTCTCGGTCCTATTTTCGATCTTATTGTTGTTTCAAACTCTATAGGGGGTATGACTCATCGGTTAGTAATACATGTCAGGGTTTGATGGTGTCCGTTAGGTTGACTATACCTTTTGGGCTTTATAGGATATGGGTTGGCCTTTGAAAGGGATTTCTTGTAATCCAAAAAGGAGTTTATCTTGCTTATCTTCTCGATCCTATCTTGAGAACCTTAGGTAGAACCCTATGGGTGCAAACATGTATTTGAAACATGTTATGATTGATGTTTGCGAAATGGTTGCAAGTGGTCGCAAGTGGTTGCTCGTGGATGCATGAATACACATTAGGCACTAGATCGGCTCAGACACATTTTCATGTTGCATATGCATGAGTGTTTATACTTGTTTATGGATGAAATTGAATGAGTTATCATGTGAATATTGCATATGGATGAATGGTTGTGCACATATATAGTGTTTATGTGACTAGGACTATTTGCATACATGTGGATTCATGGCACTAAACATATTTTGCATTTAGAAGATCAATCAAGCCTGATCATTTGCATTAGATAAGGAACATAAACACACACTTTCTGCATATGTTCATATGGCATTAGAAATCTTTTAAGGACAATGGTTGCTTGTGGATGATGTTTTGAGTAGATGGATGATGGATGGTAGGATACGTTCTTCCTAACTTAGAGATTTCGGGGACGAAATCCTTAAAGGAGGGGAGAATGTAACAACCCGAATTTTTAAATAACGTGTTAAGACAAGAATTGAGGCAGAATTTAATTTTAAAATAAGAATCAAGAGAAACGGGTTGCGCTTTTGCGTTCGTCTCGGAATTCAGGTTGGAAACGAGTCCGAAATTTCGTAAATCGGAGTCCGTATGACCAAGATATGGCCTCTAGAAGTTTCACGAAAAATCAGAAAACGAAAATAGTTCAAATTCGAATTCGAATTTCAAATTTAGCCCCAAACAGATTGGGTGGGAAAATTTCCCGCCCAGCCCCATGTCGACTGGGTAGTCGACCCCCCAGGGACCAGGTCGACTGCCCAGTCGACCTGGGTGTCGACCTGGGGGTCAACCTCCCTGGTCGGCCATCTTGGCTTGGTGCACCTATTTGCTCATTTGGGTCTGCTCAGCTAGCCTGTGACGAGATTTAAGGGTTCAGATCTAAACTAGGGTTAATCTAAGGGCCTAAATTAGTCCTAACTTCTATAAAAACACCCTAAGACCTAACCTAAATCACTACAATTCATTCTAACAATGAAGTGCTGCCAAAATGCTCCTAAATCATGGCCTCCATCTTCATCATTGAAAGCTTGAGAGTTCTAAACTAAAGCTAAGGCAAAGGAGAAATCTTTCTCCATCAAATCAAGGAGCTACTTATATTCTCAAGGCTTCTAGTGTTGCTACATCATTCCTAGAGCTTCTACAATGATTCTATGACGATTCTTGCTCCTAATTCACTAGCCACGCTTTGTAAGTTCTAGATGCTTTTAGATTGAAACGATAACTTGAATATGACATGTGATAAAGTTGGAATTGGATTTACGCATGATATTCAATCCATGCTCATTCTTGTTTATTTTGGATCTTGACCTTTGGGGATGTTGCTATGACATTAATTTGAACCTATGCGTGTTGCAAATCACTTTCTCATGTTCTATCATGCATGTAATGATGATTTTCTCTCGGATCTTGTCTTATGAAAAGTTTCTACCTTCCCCGATTTATTTTCTTTTGACGAACCTTGGTCGATTTCGGACCTAGGCCTAAACTACGATTTACGTGCGATTTGTATATGGGGGAATATTGGGATTTCACCTATTTGGATATAGGTGTGGGTGGTCGAATTTGTGCATAACATGAACAAGGAAAATTTGGGGTATTGCCAATATTATTTGCAAGCTTGGGCATACATGAGTTGACATATGAATTAAATCACGGGTTTTGAGACTATGCAAGTTAAATCAAGGGGTTGGGCTTACGTTAACTAGGCATAAGTAGAATTGGAAACATGAACCATGATTTGGGTTTATTTGGGCATGAACATGACAACATGTAACTTTGGCTAGAACATGATTTAGGGTAAATTGGCATAAACTTGGCATGCATGCAAATAGGCGAGAATTGGACATATGTGAAGTGGCTAGGATTGGGTACACATTTTGATTGACATGTAATTGGGAACTTGGGAATATAATTAGTAATATGTAAAGTGGAGATCTTGACTTAGATGACACATATGTAATTAACAATCTAACGGATGCCTTCGACACGAGGTTAGACTTGAGTTGTGGTGTAATTCTGCCCGGAACCGCTCGGCATATCCAGTGACCACAACAATAATAGTCTAATGTGAAAGGTCGTAGGCAAAGATTAGATTGTGGTAATGCTTGAACCCGAGGTTGGAATGGGTTTGCGGTGTAATTCTGTCCGGAACCGCCCGGCATATCCAGTGACCGCAAATAAGTCCAATGTGAGAGGTTGATGCATTAGTAAATAATTAACCAATATGACATGGATGGGTGGGTTAAGTAACTTGATTAGACTAATGACACTTAACCAATATGACATGGACGGGTGGGTTAAGTAAAACCAGACTTGATTTCTTGACGACACTTAACCATATAACACGATTAGAGGATAGGGTAGTTTAACCTGAATGGGTCGATAACACCCGACTAGTATAACGCGATGCATGGTAAGGTTAAGTAAACTCACTTGGGTAACACTTAACCATTAAAATTTGACTAGTGGATGGGGTCATGTTAACATATACTTAATCAATCTAACATGAAAACTTGATGGGGTTAAGTCATGAGTCACTTGAATATACTTAACCAATCTAACATGATAACTTGAGGGGGTTAAGTCATGAGTCACTTGAATATACTTAACCAATCTAACATAATAACTTGATGGGATTAAGTCATGAGTCACTTGGATATACTTAACCAATCTAACACGGTAATTTGGTGGGGTTAAGCTTAAATATACTTAACCAATTTGACATGATGATTTGGATAGGGTTAAGTCATGAACCACTGGAATACGCTTAACCAACTTGACATGTGATTCGTAGGGCTAAGTCATGAACTTGAATGACAACACTTAGCCAACTTGGCATGACATGTAGACGACTTAAGTCATGAACTTGAATGACCACACTTAACCAACTTGACATGCTAGACTGATAGGGGTTAAGTCTTGAATTTAGATGACAACACTTAACCTACGGGACGGAAACCCTAGTTACGCGGTCCTTTTCAGCAGTAACCCTCTTGGATGTATCACGATACCCTAGGGACTAGGCTAGCGTGGGGCACGATTACTGGGCTGATTGTAAGCGACCAAAACGACGGCTGAGTTTGGTGCGCCATTGTAGGTTCAGGCGGACTATGGTCGTGCACGTAGTCCGGAGTTGAAAAAGCAGGTGTGGGCACCAGTAGTTGTACACTGTGCGTGCTTGGAATGGTGTCAGTGGTTGACACCCTAGGGCTTGATACACCCTAGGGTGGACCTAGCACAGAGTAGCTACATTCGTGATTGGGCCGTATGACACCGACACACGACGAGCTAGGACTTGTAGGGAGCCGATCGAGTAGATCGTTACATGGGAAAAAGGGCGTGGTCGATAGGTAGCATAATCCCTGGTGGTCCTAGGTGGCATAAACCCTGATCGAATCTAGAAAACGTCCAATAGGTAGCATAATCCCTAGTGGTCCTAGGTGGCGTAAATCCTAGTTGAACACGCGATAATTCATGATAAGGGAATCTGGCCAGAACGAGGATGGCAGTCCAAGCGATTTCAAGGATGGTGGCACTACGTTGTGGTAGTACAGAATAACGTGATGGAACCCGTACGATATACAGCGAGGGACTATACTTATACATGGAAGGGATGATACGAGTTAGGATGCTAGTACGGTTGGTGCAGAGGACGTTAGACATGCGATGCTATTCCGAGTTTATCTTGTTATCCTGTTACCTTGGTTATCCTTTTACCTTGGTTATCTTGTTACTTGAGTTTATCTTGTCATCTTAGTTTAATCTGTTTATCTTGTCATCATGCTTATATTTACTTTCGGTTTATACATGTCATGTTACTCTTACCTGTTTTTAGGCTGAAAGTAGCTAGGACTTACCAGTCTTTATGACTGAACCCATTTTGTTTCGCCTCTTTTTCTTCCGTTTCCCCCCCCCTCCCCAGGTTTACAGGGAGGAAATGTTGCTACTTAGTGAGGATCTTCTGCTTCAAGATCATCATCTATGGTTTGGACTTTTTATGGGCTATGGCTATTTTACTGTTTTACTTGGGGAATAATTTATGACTATGGTTTTATGCTTCTTTATTATTGCAAGACAGGTTTTCGATGTAAGAAATTTAATGGCGCTTTGATGTAAAAGGTTTTAGACCTTACTACTTTTATAAGTGAATGAAATCATGTTTTCTTCCGCTGTTTTATATGTTCTGTCTTGTAATATTTCTGTGCATGTTTACCTAGATAATACTCCACCAAAGCTAGTGCATTCTCTTGTGAGTGACCCTGGCGGAGGTGGGGTGTTACAATTTCTCATACCAGTCCCATGATTGACTCGTAGTTTGTTTCACTTGCAAACTCGGGTGCCCCTTTTTCTACATGGGCAGCCCTTGTGTTCAGGTTTTAGCAGGCTCTTCCTGGATAGCTGGAGCTGAAGATGGATTCTATCATTTATCTCTTTTTATGCTGTTCAACTCCTATTGTACATATTATGTTTGTTTTCCGCTGTAGGCATTTATGTATAGCTGAGCTGTATTTGTACTAAGTATGATCATGTATACTGTGTAACTCTGATGATTATGTTTATCCAGTGTATTCTATTGTACATTATCTGTTGTATTTATTTATTTCTGTTCTGCTATTATCTGTTTATGTGTTATATTCCAAAGATTACCCTTGCCGCCATCCAATGAGGTTCTGGGGTCGCCATAACGTGGTATCAGAGCTTTGGTTAAGCTTAGTGCTGGAATATAACATATTAACGAACTCGTCAAAAGTAGAACCAGTAGTGTTCTAAGGCAAATAAATCATTACAGATAGGATCAGTAATATCCTAGTATGAGTAAAGCAAAATGAAATACACCCCAATAGACATATTTACATTTGAAGTATATGTATCTATGGTCTGAAATATCTCTTCTGGTGATCGGACACTTTGTGTGCCATTTGCAGACGTACTAGAAAATGAGTGGCAGAAACAGAAGAAATAATCATATGGCTCGACAAGCTAATGAGCCAGTTGTGCTCCCGCAGCCAGAATCAGATATAGAAGTTTTATTCAAGAGATATCGAAATCTAGGTGGATCACCATTCTTAGGCAAAGAGTCCATTATGGAAACACAAGCTTGGATTCGTTCTGCTGAGAAAATCTTTTAAGGTTTAAAGTTGAGAGATGATCAGAAAAGATTACTGGCATCTTGGGCACTCAAACAAGAAGCTTTATTTTGGTTGGATTCGATTATTAAAGATAATCCAGAAGGTAATATTACCTTGGATAGATTTAAAGTGATTTTCCTAGAAAGATTTACTCCTCTTGAAGCAACTGAGCGGTTATGTGAAGAATTCTCTTATCTGATAAAAGGAGATATGACCATTCCAGAATATCATAAGAGATTCAATGAACTTTCTCATTTTGTCCCGCATCTAATTCAGGATCCAAAGAGGAAGTATCTGAGGTTTATTCATGGCCTGCAAAGAAAATACCAGAATAGTGTAATGAGGAATGTGAAGCTTCCTTTTTCAGAAATGATATACATGGCTTACCAGTATGAGGATCTCGACAAGAAAGGTATGTTACGCTACGAAGAGGAAGTCAGTTCTATAATAAAGGGGAGTCTAAAAATGATAATCCGGAGGCTAGTACGATGTCTGAGGTCAGTAAGAAGCCTAAAGTCAATCGGAAAAGGGCCAGATCTGGGTAAGAACCCGTAACGACTGCCATATGCAATAATTGCAAGAAGCAAGGGCATTTGCAAGGAAATTGCAGATCTTTGAAGAAGCAAAGAAAGGAAGGATCTAAGTCTAATAAGAAGTTTCAAGAGACCAGAGAATGCGACATTTGCCATCGGTCTGGCCATGTAAAGCAAGATTGCCGGCTGTTAAAAGCGACCAAAGAGGCTCATGTAAATGAAGTGGCAGAAACTCCATCACCCTCAGCTAGTCAGGGAAGGTCTGATGTTTTAGAAGGCACACTTAATGTCAAAAATAATCTAGTTAAAGTACTGTTTGATACAGGCGCTTCGCGAAGCTTTATTGCAAAGAATGTAGGTAAGAAGTTGGATTTGAAAGTGAAAAAGCTCAAAGCACCTACCGCTGTACATAATCCGGTTGGGAGTTCCCTTGATCTTAGTTGGATTTGTGGGGTGCCTGTCTCTTTTTCCAATTATAAGTTCCCTACCATCTCGATCGTCATGAATTTTACTAAATTTGATCTTATTTTGGGATTAGATTGGTTAGCCAAATACGAAGCTGAGGTTAAATGCGCCGAGAGAGTTGTTAAGGCAAAGGCCCAATTAGGGAATTATATAACCATACCATGTGAAGGTCAGAATTCAGATAGAAAAGACTTTTGGTCAGCTCTAGATGTTTCTCCTACTCAAATAGAAAATATCCCTGTAGTCACAGAGAATATTCCCGACCTCATAAATGATATTCCTGTTGTCAAGAATTATGCGGATGTGTTCGAAGAAGTTGTTAGCTTACCTCCCCAGAGAGAAATTGATTTCAAGATCGCTTTAATTCCGAACGCAAGGCCATTAGTGCATGCTATTCGAAGAATGACTCTAAAGGAGAAAGAAGAACTACACAATCAAACTCGACAGCTTGTATGGAAGGGTCTGATCAGGCCTATTTTCTCTGATTGGAGAGCAGCAGTGGTGTTTGTCCCAAAGTCTGACGGTACTCTTCGACTATGTGTAGATTATCGTGACTTGAATAAGCAGACAATAAAGAATAAATATCCATTGCCACGAATCGATGATTTATTGGATCATCTGAATGGAGCGCAAGTATTTTCAAGGATCGACCCAGCTACAGGCTTCCATCAGCTTCGTATTGCTGAAGAGTGTGTTCCTATGACAGCATTCAGGGGTCCAGACTTATTCTATGAGTGGTTACTAATGCTGTTTGGCTTATGTAACGCTCCAGCATGCTTCGTCGATTTAATGAATAGAGTGTTCAGAGGAGTCTTGAATAAGTTTGTTCTGGTTTTTATTGATGATATTCTAATCTTCTCTAAGTCAAAGGCCGAACATGAAAAACATTTGGAACAAGTTCTAGAAATTCTGAGAAAGAATATATTGAAAGCTAAACTTTACAAATGTATATTCTGTTAAGATGAAGTAAAGTTTCTTGTCCACGTCGTATCAAAAGAGGGAATTGCTGTGGATCCAAGTAAAATCACAACTATTAAAAATTGGAAACAGCCTAGTACTCCCACAGAAGTCCGAAGTTTTCTTGGATTGGCTAGTTATTACTGGAAGTTCGTTAAAGATTTTTCAAAGATATCTAGTCAATTAACAAAGCTTACAAAGAAGCACACAAATTCAAGTGGACTCCAGAACGTGAGGAGGCTTTTGACAAGCTAAAGTTAAGATTAACAACGGCTCCAGTGTTAACGATAATCGATGGCAATCAAGACTTGAAAGTTAGGACAGATGCCTCTAGAGAAGGCCTTGGTGTAGTATTAATGCAAAGAGGTCAAGTGGTTGCTTATGCTAGCCGTCAGCTGAAGCCACATGAGAAAAACTACGTTACTCATGTTCTTGAGTTGTTAGCCATTGTATTTGCCTTAAAAATCTGGAGGCACTATCTTTTGGGTGAGAAATTCGAACTGTTTATAGATCACTAGTCGCTAGAGTATCTGCTCACCCAGAAAAACTTGAATCTGAGACAGCAACATTGGCTAGAATTTCTTGCAGCATACAATTTTGAGATTTTGTACACTCCAAGGAAAGCCAATGTTGTGGCGGATGTGCTAAGTAGAAAGAATGTAATAATCGCCAGTTTTATAGTTGCGACTTCTTTGATTGACAAGATATTTGATCTCCAAAAAGACGACAAATTTATTAAAGGAATGAGCCAGCGGATTCGTGAAGGCAATGCTTCAGATTTCCAGCTCCATAGCGAAGGGATTCTGAGGTTACAAGGACGAATTTGTGTTCCAGAAGTTCCTAAACTCAGAAGTGAGGTACTTGATGAATGCCACAAATCTAAGCTCAGTATCCATCCGGGTGTGAGTAAAAGGTATAATGATATCAAGCGAACATTCTGGTGGAAATCGTTGAAAAGAGACATCTCTATATATATTAGAAGGTTCCCTACTTGCCAACTAGTCAAAAGCGACCAAGAGAAACTGGCCGGATTAGTGCAACCATTGGATATTCCTGGTTGGAAGTGGGAGCATATGTCCATGGACTTCATAGATGGTTTGCCCAGAACCAGGAAAGGAAATGATAGTATATGTGTGATCGTAGATCGCTTCACGAAGACCGCCCATTTCATACCTGTCAGATCGAACATAACTACTCAGAGTGTGGCGTAGATATATTTCAAGGAAATTGTTAGGCTATATGGAGTGCCGATCAGTATAGTTAGTGGAAGAGATCCAATATTTACTAGCAAATTCTGGGAGGCATTTCAAGTAGAACTGGGAACGAAGCTGAACTTAAGCACCGCCTATCATCCTCAGACAGATGGTCAGACTAAGAGGGTGAATCGTATACTGGAATATTTATTGCAGGCTTGTGTTCTAGATTTTGGTGGATCATGGGAAGACCATTTACATTTGGCTGAGTTCTCATACAACAAAAACTACCAAGCGAGCCTGACAATGTCACCATTTGAAGCATTGTATGGTAGACCGTGCCGATCCCCTGCTTGTTGGGTCGAACCTTGTAATAGGCTTGTATTGGGACCTGATATGATCCGTGAAGCTGCCGATAAAGTCGATTTCGTTAAGAAACGATTACTCGCCGCTCAAAGCCGACTGAAGAGATATGCTGATTCGAGAAGAAGGGATTTGGCTTTTTCTGTTGGTGATTATGTGTATCTAAGGGTTTCTCTGATGAGGGGAGTGATTTGATTTGGAAAAACTGGGAAGTTGGTGCCAGATTTATTGGACCATTCCCTATTCTTGAATGGATTGGGACTCTCGCTTATAGAATTCAGTTACCTGATTGGTTGCCTGGAGTGCATGATGTATTTCACGTATCTCAACTTCGAAAGCATGTCCATGACCCAAACTTGGTTGTGGAAGAGGCCGCACAACAGAATATTGAAATTACTCCAGAATTGGCTGTGAGAAGAGAGCCGGTAAAGATTGTCAGCAAAGAAACCAAAGAGATGAGGAACAAGAAGGTTCACTTAGTCAAAGTGCAATGGAGTGGTGATCCGCGAGATTGTACTTGGGAAACAGAGGAAAGCATTAAGAAATCCTATCCTAAGTGCAGGGTGGATATCTCTGATTGACTCCGGTGCAAGGTACATTTCCCATACTTTGCATTACCATTTGTTCTCAACTTTGTTGATTATTTTCTTTTCATGGATGTAAACTTTTAATTCTATAGTCTGATTATTTTAAAAGGGTATGTGAATCGATTAGCATATTTTTGAAAAGTTAAAAACAAATTGATTGTTGTTTGTGTTGTGTGATAGTAGATAGGATTAATTAAATTGTTAGAACGATAGTTAATTTAATCAAGAAGAGAATGATGGTAAATTTATGAAATTAAATCAAGTATTGAACTGATTTAAAAATTGATAGAAATATATACATGTGCACTATATATGTTTGAACAGGTAAAAGGATTAGTTGTTGAGTAAAGAATTTATTTGCGTGCCCGACAAATAGGTAAACCTTAATGAGTTGGATGCGCAATTTTATTATAATATCGACTCCTGTGAATGCCATTGGATGCGGAGTGCTAGTTGTTCTGTGTGTAATAATAAATGTCGCCATAGGATAGTAACAATTAATTTTGAACTACACTACATGACATACTTCTTGAAGATAGGCATACTTCATCATATACCACATAAGCATTTGGAGCTTGTGTGACGTGGTTGAAGATTTACCATACGAGCGAGAGGCTTGTATGGCGATGACTATATATTACAGGTTGAACTGATGACTGATATGGACCATATAAAATGTAAGGTAAATTGCAAGATTAATAAAAAAACCACACGGGTCTGGAGATGACAATAAACACGTCTCTCTGGTCATTAAGGCACAAAAACCATTTATAGGGTGATGAGAATTTATTCTCTGGAGTTATGGTCTATACACACTCCCCTGTGGACACCGGAATATATCACTATAAATATGTGCATGCTTATTAGAATTTATTGGGTACCTAATACGGCCCAATAAATTTCCAAACCCCTCCCCGTACAAAGAAGGTTATGGCGAAATTTTTCGAAAATTTAGGGTGTTAGCCAATTTTTTGAAGAATTTGAAAATTCTTAGAAACTGAAAAGTTGAAGAATGGAAGCCAGATTGAAAGTAGAGTTGATTAATCAAACCACTTTCGACTTTGTTCCTTTTCGTGGACGAAAAGTTTTAAGTGGGGGAGATTGTAACAACCCGTAAAATCTTAACCAGTAAAAAAATTTTAAATTGGCTATTTTAGTGGATTTCTAATATTTAAAATAAATATTTTAAATAATAGTGACGAAAATGGTGTTTGAATCGATGCTTGAAAATAAATATAATCACTTTGAATTATAAACAAGGCCTGAAATGGCGCGGTAGTTTCAAAATTTGAATTCAAACTTTGACTGACTGTACCGGGTGCAAAACAAAACGGATTTTAGTGAAACCAAAAATATTTAAATCTATTAGCGAATATCTTTCTAACGAATCTGAAAAATTAAAGTTTCGTAGAGAGAAGAAAAAGTTATGGCCAAATGAATTTTCAGAAATGTCGCTATAGAGTTTATGTAGCCCGTGAAAATGGCTATTTTGCAAACGACCTTAGAATTCAACGAAACCACTTTTGTTGGATCCGGGATGTCAAATTATTGCTAGGTTTCAAATTTCATAACTAGTATGTGAGCGTGGCAAAGGAATATGTGTTTGGTCGATTTCTATTAAATTGGATCGACCAAAAAAGGGCCATTTTTCAAACGGTCTCAGAATTCGATGAAACTAGTTTTGTTGGGACCGTATCGTCGAAACATAGTTAGATTTATTTTTCGGGAATTTTTAGAATCAATATGTGGCCCTGGCAAATTGAAATGTACGTTCAAATTAAATATTGAATGTTTTATATTTTAATTTGAAGGAAAACTGACTGAAACAGTCGAATGGGCCTATGAAACATATCCCATTGTGTTCGGAATGGGGGTATTTGGCTAGGGACGACAGTCGTTGGGTTTGGATTGGAGTTTGTATGAGACAAGAGATATTTTCGAATTTTTAAAAATATATAAATAAAAGGAAAAATCTCATTGGCCCAAACCATCGTCTCTCTCCCCGATACCTAAATCGCGACGGCGAAAAACGTTCAAACATTCCCTCCCCGATTCCTCCTCCTACATGCCAAATCAGCCAACGCCCCAGTTGGGTTTTTTGAAGAGCTCGATCTCCTCTCCACATCCATAGCCGGAGCACCACCTATCGTTGCCTGTGTAGGGAGATCCGACGCTGAGAAGTTGAATACTTCACATCGCCGTTGCCGACGATGGGAGCCACTGAAGTGGACCCCACCACCGTGCGTCAGTGCGCCTCTCCGAGCTCTCTCACGTGGCGTTGGCCAATCGACGCGAAGATTCGCGGATTGATCGAAAAATTCAACCCTAGTTTTGAACAAAACAGAAAAGGTACAACTGTTATAATATTAAACTATTTAATATCACTTTAAAGCGCTACGGTTATTGATTTCACGGTAAAAATCATATCTTTTTGCTATGTTGTCGAAATCCAGTGAAACAAGAGACAATGGACTCGTGGGGACGTCTTCTATATTATAGAAGGGACCGAATATTTTTTTGAGCCTTCTGCAATTTTTGGTGGAGAGGAATCCAATGTGAGATTTCTGAATTATAAACGATATGGAAATGGCGATGTATAAATTATATATTCGAAGTATGAGTTATATAAGCATTGTACACCTCATGTATAAGCGTTGTATAAGTTGTATGTTCGATGTATAAGTTATATATGCATTGTAAAAATTATACATGTGTTGAAATAGAAATGAAATATACTTATATATATATATACACACCCCTCGTCCACAAAACATGGACGATATTTATTGGTTGTGATTGGTGTGAAAATTGGTTGATAGTGAATGGTTGATTAGAATTGTTTGTGGTTGAAATTGATTGATTGTGGTTGAAAAATACCCGTTTGTGGTTGAGAATTATTAGGTTGAAACCACAAAGGATTATTTTGTGGAAATGAAAATAAACATGCCGCCTGCGTGCGAACTAGATGCATGAAATCCCCATTGTCAAAAGTGCGAGGCTTTAAGGTAGAGGAGGAGCCGTACTAGGGACGGTCCCGGTTTTAACTACCCTGCAGTTATGCTGCCGAAATTTTCTTTAATATTCATGTGTTAAAATTATTTTCATGTGTTGATACTATATTCGTGTATTGAATAGAAATTCATGTGTTGAATAGAATTTCATGTTTTGAATAGAAATTCATATGTTGAACGACATTCATGTTCTGAAATAAATTGTTTTATAACAAAAATGATATTTTTATCATCTATATGAACTATATAAAATAGTCGTGTTTTGTAATAAATTGTTTTATAATAAAAATCATATTTTTATCATCTATATGAACTATATAAAATAGTCGTGTTTTGAAATAAATTGTTTTACAATAAAAATCACATTTTTATTATATACATGAATTGTTAAAAATAGTGAAGTGTCGAAATAAATGTCTGATGGATAAAAATATCATTTTTATCAAAGGAATGAAAAGAATATGGTTTTGAAATCGAAGAATAGATTATATTTACATATACTTATAAATATAATTAAAATATATCGAATAACGAAGCTGCAGTTCGTGTTTTGTAACCATGATTTCAAACGATTAGTGCGGGAGATCCGACCGTCGGATTTTCCCAAAACCGAAACCGTTGGGTTCGCCTTGGAAACATCTTTCCAACGACACCCACTTTGTGAAGATCCAACGGTTGGATTGTCTGGAATGTTTAATTCAAATGTGAAGAAAAACAGCGCCAGAATTGATTATATTTATATGTATATATAAATATAATTAAATTAAATCGAATAACGACGCTGCAGTTCGTATTTTGAAATCAAAACTTCAAACGAGTGTACTGGGAGATCCGACCGTCGGATTTTCCCAAAACTGAAACCGTTGGATTCGTTTTGAAAAGATCTTTCTAATGATATAAAATTTGTGAAGATCCAACGGTTAGATTTTCAGATATGTGTAAATCAAATCTGAAGAAAAACAGCGCCACGACCACGTTACGGCCTGAAGCATCGTTTGAATGAAATGGCTATTTTTAAATAAATAAAAATAGCGATAAATCGTTATAAAGTATTATAAACGATATGGAATGGAAATAAACCGAATTTACCCGGTTTAGTGGATATTTGGTGGTTGAATGTGTTTGGCGTGAATTGTAGTCGAATAATTTAACCACTAAAATGAATTGATTTAAATTCTAAATATATGCGTGAATTATTTGAAAAGGCCGAGTTAAATCTCATTTCAAATAATTGGTCGGCGATAAGAAGTCAATGATGAAGACGATGGTTGAAGACCGGAGATCTTCACCTCGGTTGGATGATAACTGATGTCTTGATTGGGAGGCATCCCGAAATAGAGATAATAAGTGGTGATCGTCCAGACGTATGTGGAGATCGATGGGTATGCGAGGTATATAGTGCCTCCGGATTCGTTCAGACCCAGGACGAACTTGTAAATGGACTGTGTGTTTGACATTGGATTTCATTCTGTGTGATTGATAGACGTAAGTTACATGGCATGAATTGCCTGTGTGACATGCTAAGATGCAGTGATCAAGTCTTCTGTTGAAAAGCAAAGTCTTGTGGTTGATGATCAAAGAACGGCCTGTGTGGCATAGCTTTGTGTATAACGTGAATTCATGAGCCTCACACCCCGGTATGAACCAGAAACAGGAGAGGACCTCAGGGAGGACATGCGTTTCTTTCTAGCTAGAGGTGGTGTCAGTGCTTAAATTGGCTGGCATATATATTATTTTCACCTATGTGGTTGTTGCTGTTGCGAGGCGCTTCGGTTATATCGGTCGATCCGGGACCGATGGAGTCATTCGTTGGCTCATTTACGCCCCAAAGGGCGGGGAAATGCATTGTTCAGGCACTATAATTGTAACGTCCCATTTTTTTTATCGCTTCAGTTTTGATATTTAAATCGTTTTAAATATTGGGTTAATAAAATAAATGAATTTTTATATTTATTAAAACGGAATTTGAAACATATAAAAATATATATATTAATCAAATTTAATGTTAAATCATCAATTTAATTTAATATCGTCTGTATATGGTCAAATTAGACCATGGAAACTGTTCCAGTGTGTTCAGAATAGGGGTAAAACCCTAGAAATATCATTCGTTGCATTCATATAGGAGATTGATAACAAGTGGTATTTTAAATGGGGTGAAACTACACCAGTTCAACCAGAAATAAATAAATAAAATCAAAATAAAATAAAACAAAATAGGCGATGACCTATACCCTTAACCCATACTATTGTGTAAAGCTATACCCTCGTCTTCTCTTTTCACCATCTCGTCAAATATTTTCCTTCTGCGTGAAGCTTTCAGAATTGTACGCACTATGCCTAAACCTCACCTCTCTTCAGTGTATTGTCTTTTCTTTCCTTTCACTTACCATCTTCTTTCTTCTCCTTGAGCTTGCCAATACACTGCAGACTTACCTTCTCTCGTGCCTATCCCTAAGCCTACTTGAAACAATGTCGTTTCTATCCCCATATCGTCCGCCTATATAATAACCAGTGCCTTCGTTTATTTCCCTTCAGTAAGTCATTAAACACAAATCCACCGTATAGAATAAAAAGGGAAAATCGAAAATCAAAAGGGGTAAATCGGAATAAAAAATTCACGATGCTCTAAAGCTCGAGCGTGAGATCTGGAAGAACTCGCGACTCCATACATAATCACGATATCACCGAAGCTTGATTCAACGCTGGCGACGCTCGCGCGATTCCAGGGAGGTGGGGCTGACATCAGATTTAAAGAAGGATATGTGAGGGGATGTAATCAAACAAGAGGGGTGCGATAGTGGAAGGATTAGCAGGGCGCAGTGTGGTATATTTTGGAAAATTGATGCTTATTTTTGGGTGACTGGTGTCTTGCGTCGATGGATAAGGGAACTGGGTGGGATGATTGTGATGAACGGGTTGAACATGGATTTGTCTGTAGGTGTTTAGAGGAGGACGAGCTATTAAGTGGGGGATTGCAATGATGAGCTGGTGTTTGGATCAACAACATATGAATGGGAAGGAAGTTGGTCTCGTTCTATTTTTAAGGGACGTATTGAAATTAAACATGTGAGTGTTTGAGGGAGTTAGATCTAATGTTGTGAAGGAGGAGCTCAATGTGACAGTAGTTGGACTGTAATTGGAAGCTGTTGACCTTGTGGCAGCGCTAGTTAATAGAGGAAGTCTGTCAATGAAGAGGGGTATCTTGTTTTGAATGTTGGGGGTAATTAAGAGGCATTGCAGTGTTAGTCGAATGGATGGCAATGGCCATAGATGATAGGAAGAGAAAGGGTAGTTGCCTACAAGATGTTTGAAGAAATATCCAAGTGGAAAAACCGCAGTTTTGGGCTGATTCAGTTATCGTTTTGTTCAAGGGCTCGCTTCGTGGATTTAGTCGAATGGTTGGCGGTTATAATAAGATAATCATTTATTTCAAACTTAAAAATATGTAGAAGGAATGATTTATTTATTTACCATAATAGTTAACTAAAACAAGTGTTAATCGATAAAATTTAAATTTAATCATAGGTGAAAAATAAGTTTGTTCAAGACAATGAAGTAGAGGAGAAGCTAGGACGTTATGAAATTTTAAACTGGATATCCGACAAGGAAAAATCGAGGTGAGTTAAAACTCACTCAGTTAATTATTTGAACTGTTTTTAATAGTTCAAAATTTATTTTATTGCTTGCTGGCTGCTAAATTGATCAATATAAAGTGAGAAAAATATATAAAAATAATATTGGTGATTGGATAATTCCCACAGTACCATTAGTGGATGCCCGCAGTACCATTAGCGGATGATTTCCCTATGCGCCCCACAATATATATAGTGGATGACCTTCTATACCGCGATATCCTGCCTCGAAGCAGGATGGGTATTATTATTGTTGGCTAACATCTGTGGATGCAGGAAAAACGGGTTGGAGGGATCCAACTGGAGCCCTCAACATTTATTTACTTGTTTTTCATATACATGCTCATATATGATGTGTTTATAACCTGTGACAGTTATAGTATACTTGGATGTGTTGATAACACAGATGGTTGATCTTGGATAATTTAAATATCCAAAATAACGATATATGGATTTTACAATAGAAATTGAAATGAAATAAGGATTTAAGAAAAAACATTTATTTCCAAATAGACATGGTGATTCAGAATCTAAATTAAAAAGAATTTAAAAGTAAATATTTGTTTGAAAGGTCGATTTTATAAGGGTCGTTGATAAAAAGGAAAATATCTACTTTTAAATAGAAACATTCATTAAAAATCCAAATTATAAAATAATTTAAAAGTAAAGGTTTGTTTAAACAAATGTGTTAATGAGGCGGTTTTATAAACAATGTTTATAAAGAAATGAAACGATTACCATTTGAGAATTTGGAAAAGTATGGATTTCAAAATAGTAACTAAATATAAAGAGAGATGAAAAGAAAATAATTATTTTCAAATAGAAATGGTTATTTGGAAAGCGAATTAAATAGAATTTAAAAATAAAATATTTGTTTAAACAAATGAAAAGGCAATTGTATAAGTGAAATTTTTAGTAGGAGAATTTGAGGAAATGTTAAGTAGGTGTGACTTTGGGAAAGAAATGAGAATCGAATAATAAGTCGATATTTTAAATGGATTTAAAGTTTTCCAATTTCAAGGAAAATTATAAAAGAGGTTATATGAAGTAAATTTATAATTTGAAATTATAAATAGAAGTTAAACTTGAAGTTTCAAGTATGAATTTCGGTTGACTACATAAGTCAAGTATGAGTTATATTAAGGAATATTATTCACCGTTGAGATGAATAAGGGGTAAGACAAATAGTTTGCAAATGGAAATCGTTAGAAGGAAGAGTTTACTTAAGATTTTAAATTGAACTAGTAAGGACAATATCATTTTAATTAAAGAAATTATATAAGATTTTATATAATAAATATTCATAATAAGGGATTTACAAAGGATACTTATATACGTATGTTTTAGATATAGAATGCAATTTATTGAAACAATGTTGAGATGAATAAACCTATAAAGATGTGTATGAAGATTACTTATATAAAACTTGGTTTTTACAAAGATTAAACCAAAATTGATTTGGTTAATAGGAATGATATCGTTTTAAATGAAACTTTCTTTTAGTTTAGAAATATAAAGACATGTAGCAAATATTTGCAAAGCATATCTTCGATAATGGTGATAGTAAACGGATTGCAAATCATTAAGTACAGTATTTTAAATGATTAGAAGTTGAGATAAATATCTCGTTTGAAGTGAAAATGAATAACTGAAATTTTATTCGTTAGAAATTTAAAAATAGAGAAGGTTGAGGCTAAATAAGGAATAGTAATGAATATTAAATCGGTGCATCCAATTTTCTTTTATGGATGAATGGTTGTGTTTTTTGATAGTTAAATAACCGACTATCATATCTAGCCTATACGATGGTTAGTACGGAAAGACCGGGATCGAATTTATTCGAAAACCATTCCGAACTAACTAATACGAAACGTAGAATATACGAATTTAAGATGGAGCAGTGAAGACTGTAGATCTTCATAAGCGAGAGGACTACTGGTCGAATTCTCTGGAGTCGAGCCCTGAGATGTTTTGATGGTGATCCTGTCGTGATTGAAATTGACGGATGGCAAGGACTACTCGCTACTGATCCATAGGGTGATTCCTAGGATGCGGTAGGAGAGTGCCTTCGGTTTGTCCAATCCCAGGACAACTTGTAGGGACGAATGTCTGACAGAGTATTTCCAAAGGATCACGTACATTGATTTCTTCAAATGTACCATAGTTGATGGCGGAGAAAAGGTTTTCTCTAGCCTGATAACTAGAGTATTTTTTTGGACGTCAATTAGTGATATCTGACGGATTTGATGATGTGGCATTCAATGTTATGGTGTCCAGATGATCTAAAAATACGATTATAACCTCAAGCCTCACAACCAGGAAATGACAAAAATCGGGTTGCAGCATGGCTAAGTGGGTCGCGCCCATTAGGGTGTATTGTCACCATCTAGAGAATATTCATATTTGTTACTTATTTCGCTTTTGTATCTCCCGGGAACGGTTATGTTACTAGCAACCGTAGGTGACAATATATTCGATACACTCAAGAGAAATGAGTGGTCGGTCATGTGTGGGCCGGGTTGCAAGACATTCTTGTTGAACCCAATGTATTTGTCTCTAAAGATACACTATCAGAAGGTTGTCTCATACCTTGTCATAGTTGGAAATCCAATCTCCAATAAGCGCCAGCGATTTATTGTATAATATGTATGTAGAGCGTGAGATGCAAGCGTTCTACTGGATTGATATTTATTTGTATTTAGACACTATTATAATATCAGAAAAGATATTGATTTCAAAAATGGTTTGGGTTATCGTAAGATAAAAACCATCCGTGTTTATGTGTGGATTGGTCTTACGATTATCCTTTTCTTTCGGAAATGATTTTAACTTTAAAATCAAGATGGATGACACCAATAATTTTGTGGGTTTTTCTCACGCTGGTTCACCAGACGGACCTGTGGCGTTTGTAATGCTTGGGTCAGAACGACTTGGGTCTGACCGAGTTTACAGGTTCAGGATAAGATGATACAGGTTCCAGGATACGAGTTGGAGGAAATCAGACGTATGATATATATATAGTATTCCGTTGTGTGTTTTAAACGAGGACAGACTGTTATAACTGTACAGATGAATTGAATGTCCACTGTACTCTAATAAATTGTAAGTATTGTTCTTAAAGTTTTCAATAAAGGTTTATTTCTGTATTATATTTTATTTCACTGCGATGTGAGACTATGATATTGTGATTAGCTGTTGTTCTTCTTTTTCTTCTATTCTAATCTTTCGATCTTATCCTTTTCTCACCCTCTAACTTCTTTCCTTAACATTCTGGATTTTCGGTACTCGAGTTTTGGACACGGAAGGTATTTGTGTCGAAAATTCGAGCGTCGAATTTTCCGGTTCGTTAAAATAATCCACATCAAGTGGACCGATGCTGTCGCTCCAAGGGGCAGTTGCGGCTGTTCCGGAGACATGGGCTAGATTGTCTCGAAGTCGGTAAGGACTATCTTTTGCCTTGGTTCATGACGGAAATCCAATTTCCAAATACGACATCATGCGGTTTTGATTGTAAACCTATATTTGGCGACATAGTGGCATGGGACGCTCATGTCGTCTATGATTGATATTTATGATTGTTTATAAAATTAGAAACTAAATGGAAACGAGATAAGATGGGTGGTTTCCTGGGTATTGGTCTGATGTTGGTTTCGGCCTTCGGGGTTAATACTTAAGGAATCATTCTCTTACTAATTTACAGTTGGAGTCTGATTAAGAATTAAACGACAAAGTTTACATTTTAAGTGATTTTACATTACACGTATTAAGCATATCTTGGTCGATATAAGGTAAAACTCTATCCTCCGGTTTGCGTTGCATTGTGTGATGGGACTTGAGTCTTATATCGGCTTCATTTTTGTAAAAAGCATTGCGATGTTTAAAAGAATTACTTGTTTTAAGCACTGGCAATCCAATGGAGTAAACCCGTTCCGCGAAAGCGGCATGGTCCTGTGATTGGCCATATTATAAAATGTGTTAAGTAGATTTCTCATACCAGTCCCATGACTGACTCGTAGTTTGTTTCACTTGCAAACTCGGGTGCCCCTTTTTCTACATGGGCAGCCTTGTATTCAGGTTTTAGCAGGCTCTTCCTGGATAGTTGGAGCTGAAGATGGATTCTACCATTTATCTCTTTTTATGCTGTTCAGCTCCTATTTTACATATTATGTTTGTTTTCCGCTGTAGACATTTATGTATAGCTGAGCTGTATTTGTGCTAAGTATGATCCTGTATAATGTGTAACTCTGATGATTATGTTTATCCAGTATATTCTATTGTACATTATCTGGTGTATTTATTTATTTCTGTACTGCTATTATTTGTTTATGTGTTATATTCCAAAGATTACCCTTGCCGCCACGGGATTCTGGGGTCGTCATAGTAAACTTCTCAAAAGGAATTCCATTCAAAAAGTTTGACGTGGTCGATCCGCCAACATCTCTAAAATTCTTTAATGCAGCATTAAAATCAATCAAATTGTATGCATATGCAACTCATGAAAACATATCCAACAACATCCTCTTAGTTGTTTTGGAAAATTGAGATTTTAGAGCAACCTTTAAGTTGTTGGTCAAATGATAAAGACAAGATCCACAAACTAAAGTTGGAAATACCTTAGGAACAACAACAAGAATACCAGGATGACGATCAGAAATGAAAACAAAGCTTCTACAGTCATCTTTAAGAAATTCTTTAAGTTGTTCACAATGCCGAACCCTATTTGCTTCATCTTCTCCTGACACGATAGCAATTGCTATAGGAAAAAACCTGGTTAAAAATAATAATAATAAAGTAGAATGTACCACAACAACAGTTATGAAAAAATAGCAGTAAAACATGCACAAATACTACATGATTAGAAAGTAGTTATACACTACAACGAAGATTTACAGGAAAACAACAATCATGCTTCCATATTTATCAAATTTGAACAAGAGTATGCGGTTACTATAAATAACTGCATACTTGAATGCACATAACCATAACAATTGAGAACATCATCTGCAGTACGAATAACTGCATTCAAGTATGCTTATATCAACAATATTCGCATTTGTCGATGTAAATATTTATAATCTGGCATACATGTATGCCGATATTCTGAGAACTTGTATGCATTTGTTTATAATTTTTGGTATTCACACATGAATATTATTCATTTATGAATTTGTTAGGAATAAATGAATGCAAATATTAAATAAAATTTGCATCCATGTATGCATTAAAAAACAAAAATTACTGCTATGAATGCTAATTATACTGTAACACAACATACCTTCATTTCCATTTTTTCCAGTAGCAGCCATTAAACACCCCTGAGCTCTACCCTTCAAAAAAGTTGCATCAACAAAAATTAAAGGCCGACAATATTGAAACATATGCACAAGCTTCAAATCCAATAAAAACTCTCTCAAATTGACGCGTAACATCATTACACTCCAAAACAAGTTTACTACCAAGATTAGCAATAGCAACAGCATCACAAAACGACTGAAGATGATGATAGGACATTACATCGCTTCCATGTAAATCTTCTAATACCAACATCTTCCCACTGTAAGCATAGTAATACTTCTAAATAACATTATACTCAATTTGAAATAAATTCATAATGTCATTCGTCTTCATTAACGGATTAGCTTGAATATGATCACAAACCAACAATTTAATCAATTTACTAGATACAACAGAATCCTTATGTCAAGAATTCCGGCACCACAATTATGTTCAGGTTGAAATCTCTTTAGAACAAAATATCCAAAAAGATTAAACTTAAGAGAAGCATGAATCCTGAAACTACAATTTTGTTTAGAACAAATAGCCGTAACTCTTTCCTTGTCATTCTTAACTAGATTAAGCTTGTATCCAGTCTTCATATTATACATCATGACATAAATTCTAAATTCAGTAACATCTCTGTGAAATTGTTGACCAACACCAGAGAAAACAGACTGATTCAAATCACTTCTCAACAATTGCCTAAACTGATTCAATACTACCAAAAGAGGAATCATTACCAAAAGAAGAATCGCTACCAAAAGCAACTGAAGAACTATTATGATTGACATCAATAAAAATAACCAAATAATCCTCACGATTATATGCAACCAACAAGAGATTAGATTGAAGATCAAAATTGCTTTCGATATTCCTTCTCAAACCATCTCTAGAGTGATATAGGATTTAATTCAGTCCATTTGCGACAAACAACATCTCTCACGACATAAACAGAACTATTAAAATAAAGACGAATAGAACAGCTATCATTCTCAAACTTCAACAACACCAATATCAGCAGGAACACTGTTATACAAACAAGAAAATCAACATTAATAAGACTAATCTATGATTAATTGTTAAAATTATAGAAACATCTTTAAATAATTATATAAAATGCATACATGTATACATATTTCAGTAATAGCTGCATACATGAATGCAAATTTTCAGAATAGTTAACCATTCATTTATTCGGAATAAATACAAAACACTACTATTATGCAAAAAGTAAAAATTTATGCCTATTCTTATGCAACTAATCATCAGACACACACAAGCATATATTTTAACAATCTGTATATAAGTATGCATATATATAGAATATATGCATACTTATAAGCAACTTCTCTGAATATATGCAAAATCGTGTTCTAACAATAGTTGCATTCTTGTATGGCCATATTAACAATATATGCAAAAAAAATTACACCTGTTCAGAATAAAAGAACAAATATATGGAAAAATTAAATAATACAGTTGTACGATGAATACTAAATGTAACAACCCGGAAAATCAGAACCAATTTAAAATTTTATTTTGGCAATTTTAATGGATTTTGAATATTTAAAATGGTTTATTTTATGTAATAAAGACTAAAAATTTATTTAAATCAAAGTTAAAATGAATAAATTTATTTTAATTATACAACGAGCCTGAAATGACGCGGTAGTTTGAAAATTGGATTTCAAATTTCAATTGAATGTACAGGATTCAAAATAAACCGGATTTCAGTGAAACAAGAAACATTTCAATTTATTTAAAAATATCTTTCTAACGAATGTGAAAAATCCAGATTTCATAACAGGAATAAAAGTTATGTCCAGTTGAAAATTCAGAATAGTCACTAGGGAATTTAATATAATATATATCCCTTAAAAATAGCAGTTTTGCAAATGACCTCCGTTTTCGAAAAAACCACTTTTGTTGGATCCAGAATGTCAAATTATTGCTAGATTCCAAAATTCATAATTTTTGGAATTAATATGCGAGCGTGGTGAATTTAAACGTGTTTGGCAATTTCAGTTTGAATATAATCGACTGGAAAATATCCATTTTTAAAATGGTCTCAAAATTCGATGAAATTAGTTTTGTTACGACCGGATCATAAAATCATGTCTAGATTTATTCTTCGGGAATTTTTGGAATCAGTATGTGTCCCCAGTTAATTAAAATGTACGTTTAAATTCAATATATATTGATTTATATTTTAATTTTGATGAAAACTGATCAATACGATATAATTGGTCTACGAAACATATCCCATTGTGTCCGGAATAGGGGTATTTAGCCAGGGGCGACAGTAGTTGGGTTTGATTTGGAGTTCGGATCGGAAAACATGAATTAGTGGAATTAAATAATTATAAAATATTAAAATAAATTATTATAAAACCCCCCAACATTACCCTAGACCAAGTTATCTTCCTGAGCCGCCAACCTCGTAATTAAAGGCTGAAAGCTCCCCATTTCAAGGCGATATTTTGCAAAATCCTCACAATAAAAACCCAATCCTTCAAAGAGAAAATCAAAGATCTTCCTGAGAGCTTCGAATCCACAGTGGTTTGAGGATCTATAGTCTTGTAATCAGAGAGATTTTCGAGTTCAAAGAGGCAAACTTCGAGCGGATTTTTCATGGTGCAGGGGCCGCCAAGGCTGGAGCCGTTCGAGGTGGTGGCGCCGCCCTTTTAGCCGCGTGGAGAGGGCCCCTCTGATTGGTCGTCGACAATCTGTGGTGGGCGCGGGTGGCGGTCCACGGGAGGGAGCCAAACTCGATGTCTTCTAGGAAATCAATTAGGGAAGGTAACGTTTATTTAAACATAATTAAAATTAATTAATTTAATTAATTACAAATTTAATTATCCAATGTATTAATTGCAATAACTTCCTCATACGAGGTTCAAATCATGTGAAACTGGATCCGTTGCGGTCGTGGGGACGCGTAGCCCCATTGTAAATGGGGGTAGGCACATGCCTCACCCAGCATTTCACAAAAAGAAAAAAAAAAAGAAAATATGTGCACAGTTCATAATGGAGAAAGACAATATGTGCACAGCTTCATATTGCACAGTTTCCTCAAAATATCAGGCTTCTCTAGTTCATAAAAACCAATACCATCCTCAATCGATTAAACCGTTGCTAAGCACCAATTTCAATCTTCAGAATCCTTACTTACAAGTATAAAGTACATAATAGTAACAGTGCTATATTTTTATCTGAATACAAATATAAACACGGCTCCTTCAAGCATCTTGCCACTGCTGTTTAGTCAGTCGTTGATTCAATTCTTGATTTCAAGCAACCTCAAAACCATAATCAGTAAACTACATAAGATATTGAAAGATAAATGTCAAAAACACATTGGTTCATTCACGAAAATCATCAAATTACAAGCACCGAATCAAACATCAATTCAACCAAAAAGTGTCGTTTACCTATCAGAATAAGACTAATTCTTCATTACAAAAAGTCAACTGTGCATTATATTGTAGAACTTCAAACCCAACAATATGTGCACAGCTTCATAATACGTGCACAGCTACTTCAAAAAAAAGAACAATATGTGAACAGTTGCTTTATATGGCTTGAGTGCCTACTCATTGTTATAGCCTAGCTACGCCGCTGGGGATAAGAGCTTCACAACAGGACTAACGGGTCCAATTTGGAGCACGTTAGAATTTCGGGCGAATTCAAATCCAGACTATTCAGAAATAAAACTGGTGGAGTGGAAACTGGATGTGAGAACTCTTTATCACTAATTATTTTACAGTTAAATATATACTAGGTTGCAGACGGGGCTTAGTAGCTCCTGACACCATCATCCACAGACTATGGATGACTTGTTTGATTGTATTGTGTTGTGGAAATTGATTGTGATTGTAATGTAAAATGGAAAATAAAATATTCATGTGTTGAATAAAATATTTGAACAATTAAAATACCATTTTTATTGAATATATGAACTATATAAAATAGTGATGCATTGAAATAAATATTCACTTACAAATCGGACGATTTGTTTATGTACACCCATTTGGCTGACATTAATTGGGACATTAAATTTTACACATCGCCCAACTGCACAGCTAAAATGTAACAACCCGTATTTTTATCAACCTGTAATAACATAAATTGAGGTAGAATTTAATTCTAAAATCTGAATCATGGGAAACGGGCTATGCCATTGCGTTCGTCTCGGAAAAATACGCGAAATAGAGTCCGAGTTTTCGAAAATCGGAGTCCGTATGACCCGATTAAGGCCCAACGAAGTTTTCAGAAAATTCCAAGGTAAAAACAGATTTCAAATTCAAATCTGAATTTGAAAATTAGGTCATCCAGGGCCAGGCGGGAGAATTCCCGCCAGAACACCCCAAGTCGACATCCCTGTCGACTTGGGAGTCGACTTGGTCTGACCAGGTCGACAGCCCTGTCGACTTGGCTCAGACGGCAAGTCTTGCCTGGTGCACCATTTTGAGAATGTGTTGAGTTAGGGGGCCAGATTCGGTTTAGAGGGCTGAGATTGGAACTAGGGTTTAATCCTATGGTCTAAATCACTAGCCTAATCTATAAATAAGACCCTAACCTACCCTAAATCACTCATTATTCATTCTAGCAACTAAACTATGTCAAAATCAAACCTCTCATGGCCTCCACTCTCTTCATACAATTCCTAAATCAATTTCTAAGAGATTTCCATGCATACAAGTGTATTTAGGCTTGTATGATCCTCTTTAGCTTGCATTAAAGTCTTGTTTCTCTATTGGCATCTTAAAGGAAGAGTTTTGATCAAGTTTGCTTGCATTTTTGGGGTTTAATTAGTTACATAAGGGGTTTCTTACATTTGCTAAACTCATTTGAGTCCGCATAAGCATTGTGAGCCCTATTCCTTTCATACTTGAACTTTAAAGTTAAATGTATGATATGCAAGTTGCCATAAGTTATGCAAGTTTGTTTATGCAAGTATGATATGCAAGTTGCCATAAGTTATGCAAGTTTGTTTATGCAAGTATGATATGCAAGTCGCCATAAGTTATGCAAGTTTGTTCATGCAAGTATGATATGCAAGTTGCCATAAGTTATGCAAGTTTGTTTATGCAAGTATGATATGCAAGTCGCCATAAGTTATGCAAGTTTGTTCATGCAAGTATGATATGCAAGTTGCCATAAGTTATGCAAGTTTGTTTATGCAAGTATGATATGCAAGTTGCCATAAGTTATGCAAGTTTGTTTATGCAAGTATGATATGCAAGTTGCCATAAGTTATGCAAGTTTGTTCATGCAAGTATGATATGCAAGTTGCCATAAGTTATGCAAGTTTGTTTATGCAAGTATGATATGCAAGTTGCCATAAGTTATGCAAGTTTGTTTATGCAAGTATGATATGCAAGTTGTCATATGTTATGCAAGTTTGTCTATGCAAGTTTGATATGCAAGTCGTCATACGTTATGCAAGTTTGTTTATGCAAATTTGGTATACAAGTTGTCATATGATATGCAAGTATGTTATGCAAGTTTGGGATGGTCATGTGGTTCATGTTATCATGTTATGCGTGCTTTTTGGGCCTAAAAATGTAATATGCAAGTGTATGAACACATGAACCTTTCATATGCCACCATGTTGAACTTGTGGCTTCAACACTTTTATGTCATGATTATGCCAAGTTCCCTCTTTCTATCCTTTATGCGCTATTGCGATATGTAAGCGATGGGATTGCGTTTGGGGTTGGGTAAACTTAAAAGACATAAAAACATAAGCTTGGGAATTTACCTACTAAGTTAGGTCTACCCATTGGGAATTTACCTATTAAGTTAGGTCTACCCAATTGCTTGAAAAACTTGTAATGTGTTTTGGAAACATGGTGGACATGACACTTAGAAAAGATAAGTGTGACCAACTCGAGGTTGGGTTGAGTTTGTAGCGTAAACCTACCCGGAACCGACCGTCTTAACTAGTTGCTACAAACAATAAGACCCAATGTGAGAAGTTGGTCATGTTGTACCTTGAACCCGAGGTTAGACCAAGTTGTGGTGTAAAGCTACCCGGACCCGCCCGGCTTAACTAGTAACCACAACAAAGTCTAATGTGAGAGGTTAAGGCGCATTAATTAATTAATGCCTCGTGATTAGGGTTAAGTCATGGACCGTTGGAATACTTAACCAATGGAAACACGATGGGTTGGTAGGGTTAAGTCATGAATCTTGGGTACACTTAACCAACTTGGTACTTCAATGAGTTGGGTTAACCACGTTAACCCATTAAGGAAACCCTAGTTGCGTGGTCCTTTGCACCAGTAACCCTCTTAGTTGTATCATGACACCCTAGGGACTAGGCTAGGGAGGGGCACGATTACTGGGATGCCATGTAAGCGACCAAACGACGGCTGAGTAGGTGCGCCGGTGTGGGTTCAGGCGGGCCATGATCGTGCACATGGTCCGGAGTTGAAAAAGCAGGCACGGGCACCAGTAGGTTTAAACTGTGCGTGCTTGGTTTGTGTCGGTGGTTGACACCCTAGGACTTGATACACCCTAGGGTGGACCTAGCACAGTTTAGCTACACTTCGTAGTTGGGCCGTATGACACAGACACTTGACGAGATAGGCTTATAGGGAGCCGATCGACTAGACCGTGCTAGTTGGACCTTGGTTTGGGTCATTCATGATGTTGGGCCAAACTTGGGCCTGGGGATCACTTCTTGTTTACACTTTGGACCTCGTATTGGGGTCACTTCATGTTATTGGGCCAAAGCTTGGGCCAAGAGATCAATACTTGTTTATTCAAGTCATGTTAGTTTACTAGTACACCTGTGGTGCAAAACCTTAATCCTGATTATGCGATGACACCTTTATCTACCTTGATAGTTAATCATCATGCTAGTATGTTGTTATCCTTATGTTCATCCCTTGCTGCCCATACCAGTTAACTTTATCAGTTTACATTGATTGTAGTAGGGCTTACTCAGTCTTTTTGACTGACCTGTTTTCTTTTGCCTCTTTTCTTCCGTTCCCCCCCCCCAGGTTCTCAGGGAGGGAATACAGGAGCCTAGCTGGGATTTTGGATTACTTGCTTGTGGGATTCCAGTTCATGTACGCTTTCTACATGAAGCTAGCTATGGTTCTCACGTATTTTGGGGATAGCACTTATGTATTTCTGTTGTCAGATGATGTTGTTTTACCTAGACTTGTTTATTTGGGAAATTGATATTATGTTGTACCAGACTTGTTTTGAAATGATTTAAATCTTCCGTTGTTTTATCTATGTTATTTACTCTGTTTACATATATACATATGTTCTTGTTCTGCCTTGATATATCATTTTGCATGTTTACCTGATTCAAACGCCCCTCCAAAGTCAGTGCACTTGCAAGAGTGGTACTGGCGGAGGTGGGGTGTTACATTTGGTATCAGAGCATATGGTTTACGAGAAGGAACAAAAAAAGGTTTTAGAAAACTTTTGGAAAACTATTTTCAAAACCAAGTATAAAGTATTTTCCAAAGAAAAGTCTAGTTTATTTTAAAGGCTATTCCCCAAAAAGCCACTAGCAAAATCCCTTCGTTTTTCTCCATTTTGAATCTATCTTTTTCTTCGTTTTCAGTATGGCCAATAACTTTGCCATTCCGGAGGGAGTACGCATACCTTTTTGGTATAGGAGACTTTTTGAGGCTAGGGCGACCGAAGCCGGCCCCGCTGATGTTCCCCCTCCTCCAGTAGTTAATGTTCCTCCTCCCCCTCAGCATCCACAAGAGGATTTCGCGGAGATTTGTAAGAACTTTAAGGCGTTGGGTTGCAAGAATTTCATTGGAACCGAGACATATGTAGAGGCCAGAAATTGGTTGAAAGAAACCGAAGATCTTTTTACCTTCTTTAATATAGATGACCGTAGGAAGGTTTTATTAGCAGTGTGGTTGCTAAAGGAAGAAGCTGCACGTTGGTGGGTGGTCACCACCGTTACTAGGCCAATTGAGACTTGGGAAGACTTTCGGGGAAAGTTTGGACTAAGGTTCCTATCACTGAAGCAAGGGGACATGACTATTAGGGAATACATAGATCAGTTTAATCAACTGGCTCAGGTCGGTTTAGACTTGGTTAACACAGCTCAGAAGAAGGCCCTATACTTTGCTCTAGGATTAAACGAGCCATTACATGGTTTGGCCATGACTCATATACCCTTGGGGGCAACTTTTGAGAGTTTGGTGAATATGGCCCTACTTAATGAAGAGAGTAGGAGTGACAAGGAGGAGATCAAGATGAATGATACTCAAGCCAAGAAGACTGATTCCCAGTGGAAAGTAAATCAGGGTAATCCAAGCGGTCAGAGCAGTCAAGGCAATAAGAACAAGAACAAGGGCAAGAACAACAAGAGGAAGTGCCATTATTGCGGTTCAGTTGGGCATCTTAGTAAGGATTGTCGGAAGAGAAAAAGGAATAATGGTGAATGCTTTTTCTGCGGTGAGACTGGACATTTCAGTAAGGATTGCCCGAAGAAGCAAGGGCAAGGCCAGGGTCAGACTCAGCGTGCTGGACCTTCGAGAGGGCAAGTTCATGCTCTCAATGCTGCTCCAGTTCCCGATCGAGGTAGTATTTCTGTTGAAAGCCTTGTATACATTTCTGATTTTCCTGTTCATACCTTGTTTGATTTTGGTGCATCGCATAGCTTATTTCATCTGATCTAGTTGAAAGTTTGCACCTGAGTACTAGTCTAGTTTATGATCCCGTGTGTGTTTCAAATCCAATTGGGGTTTTCGCCCACTTGTCTATTACCTACGTGGATTTGGAAAACTCTATCTCTAGTGTAGAGTTCTCGTGTGATGCTTGTATTCTCGGTTTCATGGGGTATGAGTTGATTTTGACCATGGATTGGTTGTCCAGTTTTGGAGCCATTCTTGATTTTTGAGCATAGGGTTGTGAGGCTCATGACTCGCCTCGGTAATACCTTAGGAATTTCTTGTAACCCTATGAGTCTCGTCATGTTGTGTTATCTTAAATTCCTTGACTCGTCTATCGATAGTTTGCAATCGGGGAGGGTGGTCCGAGAATATCCTGATATCTTGGGTGAAGTGAAGGGGGTTACCCCTAAACGAGAGATAGATTTCCGCATTTATCTGGTTGATAATGCCAAGCCAGTTATGTGGCCGGTAAGGCACATGGTCCCGTGAGACGGGAGCTAAGTAAGCAAGTGAAGGAGTTGCTTGAGAAGAACTCCATTCGATGAAGCATTTCCGAGGAAGGTGCTCTAGTAGTATTCGCTACTAATGTGGACAGTTCGCTTCGCCCGTGTGTTGATTATCATGAGTTGAACAAGAAGAATAGACAACCATTACCAAGGATCGATGGTCCGATTGATCAGCTTGTAGGAACATCTGTTCTCTCTTGATCTTGCTACTGGATTCCATCAGCTCAGAGTAGCTGAGGATAGTATAGACAAAGCTGCGTTCAGAACTCCAGATAGATTCTTAGAATGGCTGGTCATGCCATTCGGTTTGACTAATGCACCCGCATATTTGGTGGACTTGATGAGTAGGGTGTTCAGGGAGTTCTTGAACAAGTTTGTCGTGGTCTTCGTAGATGATATTCTGATCTTCTCTAAGGATGAGGAAGAGCACGCAAGGCATCTCGTGGAGGTGATGGATACGCTTAGAGCACATCAGTTGAAGGCTAAGTTCTCCAAAGGTCATTTTGGAGAAAAGAAGTTAGATTTCTTGGGCACATAGTTTCTAAGCAAGTCTTAGTGGTGGATCCCGCTAAAATGGTCGCGGTTCAAGACCGGAAAGCTCCGACGAGGACAATTGAAGTAAGAAGTTCTCTCAGTTTAATTAGTTAGTTAGCGTCCCTTGAGCTTAGACCTACCCTTCTGGATCAAGTAGGGACTTCACATAAAGAAGACCCGCAGTTAGTCGAGATCATGGACAAGTTGATTCGAGGCGAGATGTTAAGACACCTCGCTATAGATGACAAGGGATAGCTAGGACGCAATGAGAGAAAGAAGGCTCTTGAAGATGCACATCATACAGGGAAGTGGCCGAGTTTGTCCCAAGGTGCATGTTGGGCCAACAGCTTAAAGGCCAAGTCATAAAAAGACCGGTGGGCTATTACATCCATTGGAGGTCCCCGCAATGGAAGTAGTAAAGCGTCACGAAGGATTTCGTGGATGGACTGCCTAGATCAAGGAAAGGGAATACGAGCATGTGGGTCATAGTAGGTAGACTCACGAAGAGTGCTCATTTCACTCCGGTAAAGAGCGCAAGGATTGCATCATAGCTAGCGACAGTTTACTTTCAAGAAATAAAGCGGTTGCACGAGGTTCCGTAAAGTATAGTTAGTAACCACGACTCAATCTTCACCAGTCAAGTTTTGAGATAGTCTACGGGAAGTCATGGGCAAGCAACCAAATCTAAGTACAGCCTACCATTCGCAGGCGGATGACCCATTTCGTTCAAGCATGAGTTATAGAAAATCATGTTGGTAGGAGCAATTGGCAACATGGATTGGTATTTCCAAGAAAAGTTCTGCTGCGTGGAATACTTTATAGTAAGTAGACGAGATCCAGGATTCACTAGTGAATTTTGGAGAGCTTGCACGAATCCGTGAGGTCATGGTTATGTTTAATCCAAGAATGATAGAAGAGTAAGAAAAAGACGGTCAAAGCACAGTGGAGTTAAGCTCAAGGAAACGCGACTTAGAAGACTGAAGAATGGATACGCGCATTATATCTCTTTCTTAGAGCATATCCTTGATCCTTGTTTTCCTGTGGAACTTACTCGCATATTATCTTTTTATGTATATCCTCTCGGTCCCATTTTCGGTCCTATTTCTGTCGGGAGGTATGGCTTATTGGCTAGTAATACATGTCAGGGTTTGAAGGGGTCCGTTAGGTTGACTAAACCTTTTGGGCTTTTATGGAATATGGGTTAGTTTAGGAAGGGATTTCTTGTAATCCAAAAGGAGTATATCTTGCTTATCCTCCCGATCTCTTTAGCATATCTTTTGCTATCCATGTTTGTCTTGTTTATCTAGTTTATCGTGTTAATCTTGTCATGAGAATCTTAGGTAGAAACCCTTTGGTTGAAACATGTGTTTGAAACATGTTATGCTTGATGGTTGCAAGTGTTTGCAAGTGGTTACTCGTGGATGCATTATACACGATTAGGCACTAGATCGGCTCACACACTCCTCATATTGCATATGCATGAGTGTTTATGTTTATTCATGGATGAAAATTGTGTGTTATCACATGGATGTTGCATATGGGTGTATGTTATGTGCACACATATAGATGATATACATTATGTTAGGAATTGCATACATATGGATTCATTTCACTAACATAAATTGCATTGATGATATTCGCATTAGATAAGTACATATACACACACCTTTGCATATGTTCATTCAGCATTTAGGATCTTGTAAGGACAATGATTGCTCGTGGATGATGTTTTGAGTAGATGGATGTTGGATGGTAGGATACGTTCTTCCTAACTTGAAGATTTCGGGGACGAAATCCTTTAAGGAGGGGAGAATGTAACAACCCGTATTTTTATCAACCTGTAATAACATAAATTGAGGTAGAATTTAATTCTAAAATCTGAATCAAGGGAAACGGGCTATGCCATTGCGTTCGTCTCGGAAAAATACGCGAAATAGAGTCCGAGTTTTCGAAAATCGGAGTCCGTATGACCCGATTAAGGCCCAACGAAGTTTTCAGAAAATTCCAAGGTAAAAACAGATTTCAAATTCAAATCTGAATTTGAAAATTAGGTCATCCAGGGCCAGGCGGGAGAATTCCCGCCAGAACACCCCAAGTCGACATCCCTGTCGACTTGGGAGTCGACTTGGTCTGACCAGGTCGACAGTCCTGTCGACTTGGCTCAGACGGCAAGTCTTGCCTGGTGCACCATTTTGAGAATGTGTTGAGTTAGGGGGCCAGATTCGGTTTAGAGGGCTGAGATTGGAACTAGGGTTTAATCCTATGGTCTAAATCACTAGCCTAATCTATAAATAAGACCCTAACCTACCCTAAATCACTCATTATTCATTCTAGCAACTAAACTATGTCAAAATCAAAACTCTCATGGCCTCCACTCTCTTCATACAATTCCTAAATCAATTTCTAAGAGATTTCCATGCATACAAGTGTATTTAGGCTTGTATGATCCTCTTTAGCTTGCATTAAAGTCTTGTTTCTCTATTGGCATCTTAAAGGAAGAGTTTTGATCAAGTTTGCTTGCATTTTTGGGGTTTAATTAGTTACATAAGGGGTTTCTTACATTTGCTAAACTCATTTGAGTCCGCATAAGCATTGTGAGCCCTATTCCTTTCATACTTGAACTTTAAAGTTAAATGTATGATATGCAAGTTGCCATAAGTTATGCAAGTTTGTTTATGCAAGTATGATATGCAAGTTGCCATAAGTTATGCAAGTTTGTTTATGCAAGTATGATATGCAAGTCGCCATAAGTTATGCAAGTTTGTTCATGCAAGTATGATATGCAAGTTGCCATAAGTTATGCAAGTTTGTTTATGCAAGTATGATATGCAAGTCGCCATAAGTTATGCAAGTTTGTTCATGCAAGTATGATATGCAAGTTGCCATAAGTTATGCAAGTTTGTTTATGCAAGTATGATATGCAAGTTGCCATAAGTTATGCAAGTTTGTTTATGCAAGTATGATATGCAAGTTGCCATAAGTTATGCAAGTTTGTTTATGCAAGTATGATATGCAAGTCGCCATAAGTTATGCAAGTTTGTTCATGCAAGTATGATATGCAAGTTGCCATAAGTTATGCAAGTTTGTTTATGCAAGTATGATATGCAAGTTGCCATAAGTTATGCAAGTTTGTTTATGCAAGTATGATATGCAAGTTGTCATATGTTATGCAAGTTTGTCTATGCAAGTTTGATATGCAAGTCGTCATACGTTATGCAAGTTTGTTTATGCAAGTTTGGTATACAAGTTGTCATATGATATGCAAGTATGTTATGCAAGTTTGGGATGGTCATGTGGTTCATGTTATCATGTTATGCATGCTTTTTGGGCCTAAAAATGTAATATGCAAGTGTATGAACACATGAACCTTTCATATGCCACCATGTTGAACTTGTGGCTTCAACACTTTTATGTCATGATTATGCCAAGTTCCCTCTTTCTATCCTTTATGCGCTATTGCGATATGTAAGCGATGGGATTGCGTTTGGGGTTGGGTAAACTTAAAAGACATAAAAACATAAGCTTGGGAATTTACCTATTAAGTTAGGTCTACCCATTGGGAATTTACCTATTAAGTTAGGTCTACCCAATTGCTTGAAAAACTTGTAATGTGTTTTGGAAACATGGTGGACATGACACTTAGAAAAGATAAGTGTGACCAACTCGAGGTTGGGTTGAGTTTGTAGCGTAAACCTACCCGGAACCGACCGGCTTAACTAGTTGCTACAAACAATAAGACCCAATGTTAGAAGTTGGTCATGTTGTACCTTGAACCCGAGGTTAGACCAAGTTGTGGTGTAAAGCTACCCGGACCCGCCCGGCTTAACTAGTAACCACAACAAAGTCTAATGTGAGAGGTTAAGGCGCATTAATTAATTAATGCCTCGTGATTAGGGTTAAGTCATGGACCGCTGGAATACTTAACCAATGGAAACACGATGGGTTGGTAGGGTTAAGTCATGAATCTTGGGTACACTTAACCAACTTGGTACTTCAATGAGTTGGGTTAACCACGTTAACCCATTAAGGAAACCCTAGTTGCGTGGTCCTTTGCACCAGTAACCCTCTTAGTTGTATCATGACACCCTAGGGACTAGGCTAGGGAGGGGCACGATTACTGGGATGCCATGTAAGCGACCAAACGACGGCTGAGTAGGTGCGCCGGTGTGGGTTCAGGCGGGCCATGATCGTGCACATGGTCCGGAGTTGAAAAAGCAGGCACGGGCACCAGTAGGTTTAAACTGTGCGTGCTTGGTTTGTGTCGGTGGTTGACACCCTAGGACTTGATACACCCTAGGGTGGACCTAGCATAGTTTAGCTACACTTCGTAGTTGGGCCGTATGACACAGACACTTGACGAGATAGGCTTATAGGGAGCCGATCGACTAGACCGTGCTAGTTGGACCTTGGTTTGGGTCATTCATGATGTTGGGCCAAACTTGGGCCTGGGGATCACTTCTTGTTTACACTTTGGACCTCGTATTGGGGTCACTTCATGTTATTGGGCCAAAGCTTGGGCCAAGAGATCAATACTTGTTTATTCAAGTCATGTTAGTTTACTAGTACACCTGTGGTGCAAAACCTTAATCCTGATTATGCGATGACACCTTTATCTACCTTGATAGTTAATCATCATGCTAGTATGTTGTTATCCTTATGTTCATCCCTTGCTGCCCATACCAGTTAACTTTATCAGTTTACATTGATTGTAGTAGGGCTTACTCAGTCTTTTTGACTGACCTGTTTTCTTTCGCCTCTTTTCTTCCGTTTCCCCCCCCCCCCAGGTTCTCAAGGAGGGAATACAGGAGCCTAGCTGGGATTTTGGATTACTTGCTTGTGGGATTCCAGTTCATGTACGCTTTCTACATGAAGCTAGCTATGGTTCTCACGTATTTTGGGGATAGCACTTATGTATTTCTGTTGTCAGATGATGTTGTTTTACCTAGACTTGTTTATTTGGGAAATTGATATTATGTTGTACCAGACTTGTTTTGAAAAGGTTTAAATCTTCCGCTGTTTTATCTATGTTATTTACTCTGTTTACATATATACATATGTTCTTGTTCTGCCTTGATATATCATTTTGCATGTTTACCTGATTCAAACGCCCCTCCAAAGTCAGTGCACTTTCAAGAGTGGTACTGGCGGAGGTGGGGTGTTACATAAAATCTGTATTTGTTGATTGAAACCCCACACGAGTATTGGGATTATATTTGATGTACACTAATCCCAATTATTTAGTGGTATGTCAATCGATTGGACAGGCTACTGTAAGCGTTAATTATTCATATTTAATGCTTATGCACTAGTGTAATGCACTCTAGATGATGGATGATTATTTATCATTGTTATTATATACATTTGTTGTATAGAATCCATATAATTAACATTATATGGTAATTGATTGGGTCTCATTCCAATTTGGAAAATAAAGAATATTTTAAAATAATATTTAGAAAAGAATTAAAAATATTCATGTGCTGAATAAAATATTTAAACAATAAAAATATCATTTTTATTGAATGTTTAAACCCTTAAAAATATTCATGTGTTGAATAATATAAAATAACGAATATTTTAAAATAATATTTAGTAAAAGATCTAGATGGGATTTTGATATCTGATTTTGGATGGACACGAAAACATTGAAATATACGAAGCCATGTTGATTAGATATGCACCATTTTAGCGCGAACGATATTTATATCGATTTTATTCATTTTTATAATGAATATCGAAAAGGAAATTATTTCAAAATCTGACATTTTGAAAATATTATCATTTATATATTATAATGATACGGAATAGTAACTTTTGATTTAATATTGAAATGAAGTTAGAATCGTTTTTAAAACGATTTATAAAATAGGATTTAAATGGAAATTGACGAAATATATATCATATACATAATATAATGGCCTGAATATAACGCACCGCGCCGCGGTCGTTCGCGAATTTCGACCATTGACTTTAAATTGATATTACGGGAGATCCGACCGTCGAATTCTCCTAAATCCGGAACCTTTGGGTTCGTATCGAAAAGAGCTTTACAATGAATACAAGAGATTTGGAATCTAACGGTTGGATTTGGGATTATGTCCAAATCAAATTTGGAAAAGGTCGTTATAAGTGCAGTTTGATGACCGTTTATGGAAATCGACTGAAAGGGCCTTAATAAAACAATTGAAAATATTAATAATTTGTGTAAAATCATAATAAATGATTTGGAAAGAATTGGGATGAAAACTTCCACGTTTGTAAAGATAAAAATATATTTTTATCAAAATGAACTAGTTATTAACTATATTTAAACTACAATAATTTTTAAATAAAATAGATTGGATTGGTGAATGGTTTTAAAATAACCAGAAATTTCGAACGAACAAATTGGAAAGGATATAATCTTCGGAATATTCCGATCTTGGATTCTGTAATTATATGGATATTTTTATGGAAATTTGGAAGATATGTTTATATAATTATTTTCAATATGATATTTGTTGGTTTCAGAATTTGATATTGAATATAAACCGATATAATTTCTATTCAGAGCCTTGTATTTAATATCAAATGGGATTTTGGGTTTGTCGTGAATGGTGTTTTCAGTAACATTGTTCTTAAACCCCATGTGAAAAGAATAAATCTTTCAATTAAGATTATTAGAGTTTCCAGTTATATTTAGTAATTGGAATAAAATGAAATGTGAATTGGATTTATCATAAACTGTGTTTTAATGAAATTCGTTCTTTAACCCGATTAACAATGAAATATGATTTGGAATTTATAAATCTTTTAATTAATATTTAGGGGAATTTTCCAAAGAAAAGTTTTCCAATTTAATAAAATAAATTGGAAGGGAATGGAATTTGATTTGGTAATAATCGAAGTGAACTTCTGTGGAGGAAGACCGTTACTATAAATGGAATTTAAAAGGCTTTGTCGTTATCCCATTTATATTATTGGTTAGATACGGAAGTTTATATCGATTATATATATTGATATGTTTTCTTTGAAGATTTCGTAATTAATGGAATGGGATTTCGTGTTTATCATGAACTGTGTTTTAAATGACATTACTTCTTTGTAACGACCCACATTCTATGTATCGAATGATCGTAGAATATTTATTTCTTTTTCATATGAAGTCGTATGGTCGTGTAACTTTAGGGAACGACTATTAGGGTCATTTCCCATGTTCACGATTTTTGGCGATTTTTAAATGACCGTTTTGCCCCTAGCTGATCTTGTTTCGGCCATAACTTTGGACGGGTAAGGAGTTTTGACCTGAAACCACTTCCATTAGATTCGGATGATGGTTTACCTTTCCGTATAATGGTCACATTAGCCAAACGGACTTACCATTTGGGAGATATGACTGAAATAAGGTTTAGAAGGTGAAAAATAGCTTAATTGGGCGTAATCGGGTGATTAGCAGTTAGGCTCATTAGGGGATTTCGAGATTATGGCTATATGAGGGCTTATTAGGGTTAGAGAAACCTTTTCTTTGTCATTTTCCAGCCGCCACTTACCTCTCTTCGACCCTAACAATGGCTTCCAACTCCTAAAACACCTTCTAATCACCGTTTAATCAAGTATTAGCCTAGTCTACATCAAATCAAGGCAAATTAGCATCAAGTTTGGGATAGAGCTGCTGGAGCACATAGAGATTCGACCTATATCAGAGATACTTTTAGGTCTATAAGTAATTTGTGGTTAAGGTGAGTGATTTGCATTGTTTTTCACTAATTACGGGTAATTAGGGGTGATTAGTGATAATTAGCGAAATTATGGCACAGAAAAATCTAGAAAAATTTGTAAAATTCTAAAATATTATTTTAGGACTCTGATAGAAATTTGGGCTAATTTGGATAAGTTTTGCTAATTGTATGCTTAAACATGATTAAGGGGGATTATGGGGAAAATATGGGTTTTGGGTATGTTTGATCCATTTTAACATATCATATTGCTGTTTTTGTGTTTGTGGTTGATTATACATGTTGCTATGACTGTACGGTATGCTTTGCGATTGATTAGAAAAGTTAGAATGGTCGAAAACGACGTCGTATGGCGTAAAACAGTCGTTGGAAGAGTTGTAGGAAATTGTGCAGGAACCAGATCAGATCGCCCCCTCCAAACCGAACCGTTTGTGATTCACGAAGATGATACGAACCAACCTCCAGGAGCTCACTAGCCGATCCACTTACATCTGAAGTTCTTCGACCCGCTCGCATCAGAAGTTCCCCGACCCGAACCACTTGCCTCAAACCGGTGGGGACCCGAACTGTTGGAGATGCATCACGAACCGCCTCCTCCAACCAAATCGATTTGGTGTCACAAACCAGAGTACACCCACGAACTGTATGGGGATCACAACCAGAGCCGGAGCGCGCGACCGAACCAATGCACCACGAGTGGACTGTCACGACCGACCCGATGCTTAGGGAGGAGTATCCGAACTGAGCCACTTCAGGGAGTCCGATCCGAAGCAAAGTGAAGAAAAAGGACCGAACCGATCCGGGGGAGACCAAAACTTGAGATGCAAAGGTAGTCCAAATAGGAAGTAGAACTCAGGATCCAGTTGAGAACCAATGAGTTAACTTCATGAGTTAGGCTTTGATGCGGGACGTGTGCAAAGGGGTTATCGACGTCCATAAATTTGATTCACCACCAAGATGGATGTTGGGCTACGGATCAGTGCAGTGTAGTCATCATGGCTTCATGGGGGCAGAGTGATCGTAGCAAGGCTATGAGCCAACGTAGTGGAGTTGTTATGACTCCATGAGGAAGAGTGGACATAGCAAAGGATTAGTGGCTATGGATCAGTGCAGTGGAGTCACTGTGACTCCATGGGGCAGAGTGATCATAGCAAAGGGATTGGGTGGTCAAAGCGCTGGATATCGTATGCTTTACACACTAAGTGAGAGACGTGAGGATTGTTGCTATGTTTGATTGTTTGCCATCACTATGACATGCACACCCCCACCCCCGTATCTTTACACTTTATGTAGTGTCACCTCAGAGTATTGTACAACTTGTTGTGCTAACTCTTTGGTTGCAGGTTCGGGTTCAAGTATGGTTATGTATACCTGTTATTGTTCTGTTTTGCTTCTTATTGCTCATACTAGACTTTTGTCTGACTTAGAGTTTTATGTCTCTTCTTATTACTCTGGCTGCTCTTAAACGGGAAGACTAGAGATAGGTCAGGTAATTATGCACGAGTAGCTGTACTGGAGACGAGCAGGAGGCTTCTACTTATGATATATATATAATCTTCCTGTGTCATTACTGGTCACTACTTTGGGCATTATAATGTACCTTTCTTATTTTGCTTTGGAGAGAGTTTTAAAAGTTGTAATAATGATGATTTGGAACATAAGCTGTAGTTTGGATTTTCCGCTGCTATGATGGTTTAGTTTTCAGCTTATGCACTGTCTCACCTGTTTTAAGTCAAAGTTATGTTATTATTATATTTTGTTCCATACGCTGTGAGATATACTACAGGTTCCTTGCTAGTTCAAATTCCTTTCTTTTCCTTTCTTTGGCGACCGTCCCGTGCTAGTCGGGCATTGACACAATGCACTTTCATTGGAAATGTCGATTGGTGCGGGTCTGGACATCACATTCTTTAACCTAGTTAAAGATAAGATTAATTTCTTAACTTTAAATCATCATTAAGTAATGATTTTTGAGATTAAAACTGAATTAGAGTTTTAATGAATCTTTAATTAGATTGAAATGTGAATGAGATAATTAAATTTATCGAATTCATGAAATAATCGAGAATGGAGTATCACCAGTTTTGCTCAAAGCGATAGTTAAATCTTTAATTAGATTGGAACGTGAAATGGTAAATAATTTTACTGATAACACCGTGGTGTTAGATATGGAGTATTACCAGTTTTGCCCAATGAGATAAATAGGTTGGGATTAGGAAAAATAATAGGTTGGGAACGTGAAATGGTAAATAATTAATAGGAACCTTTCCCAAAGGATATGAATATTTGAATAAAGGAATATTCAGAATTGGAATGAGGTGTATGTTGTGTTTTTATAGCACCTATTTATAAGATACGCGAGTTATTCAGAAAGATTGGGTTTATCCCATTCTGAATAACTGAATCGACGATAAGTCAACGATGAAGACGGTGGTTGAAGACCGGAGGTCTACACATCATTTGGATGATTACTGATATCTTGATTGGGTTGTACACTCAATACAAGGTAATAAGTGGTGATCGACCAGGCGTACTTGGAGATCGACCGTATATGCGAGGGCCTCTCTCATGTATTAGACATGTGCGACGAGGAATAAGGTGCCTCCAGTTTCGTTCAGACCCAGATCGAACTTGTAAATGGATGTGTGTGACATTGGATTTTATTCTGTGTTGATTGATCTCTATAACACCCCGCGTCCATTAATGTCACTCGCAAAGGGAATGCATTAACTTCTATGGAGCATTTTAAGTGTGTAAAGAACAGAAACTTAACAACAAGACAGAGATAAACAGTACTTAAAACTTTAAAATTTTATTCATTTCAGTAGTAAACACATAGGTTTGATTACATCATCAAAAACTAGAGTCAAAGTACATAATATCCATCTTGACTAAATCAGAGTACATAAATTGAAAGACATAACCCCAACACAAAATAGCCATAAATAAGATAGGATGAACTTTTACTTCAGCGATCCAAGCAACTTCTAAAAGCAAGAGATACAGCTATCCAAAATCAAGCTCCACTGGAGCTAGTTCCACCCTGAGCACCTGGGGGGAAAGGAAGAAAAGAGGTGGAAACAAAAAAGGGGGTCAGACATAAAGTCTGGCATGTGCGATAACTTTAACAATATAATTACCGAAATAACTAGGCTAAGGCATAAATTGGAAAATAAGGAAATGACTGTGAACAATTGGGTATGGCAGAGCAAACTAAAGGAAATAAGATGAACAAAGGTAATGTTAAAGGCGCACCTAGTCGGTATAAGATAATTACTACACTGCACCACACCAAACACCCTAAAAGTTGATCCCTCCTATAAGACTTTAATAATGATAATGGTAGTTTCGTGTACCCCTAGTTGCCTTCATAGGTGCCGCCTGCCCCCTATCTCCACTAGGTGTACCCAATACCCCATGCGATCGGCTCCCTAACTCGTAGATACCCGTGCTAGCCCCACAGTGGGGTGTATCACTCCCCAAAGTGGCAACCCGATACCACCAACAATGCACGACTTATACCTACATGATGCAACAACGTCTTACCTACCAGTCCGGTCCCACACACGCACATGAACCCGTTGGACTTGCATTGCCACCGCTAACCCGTTTTGGCCTCTTACAGTCAAGCCCAGTATGTGTGTCCCGCCCTCGACTTGGGTCGAGCCCACAAAGATACTTATGGGTTACTGGTTGAAACGGGCCCCCATTACTTGACACAAGCTATCCACCTAAGCTTGGTCCCCTCCAGTACATCCCACTTAACCCTCTTCTTATTCATGTTCACTTACATGTTTCAATTTTGGTTAAGTGTTTCTAATCGTATTTCACAAGACACCCAAGGCACCCACTTAACCCCCATGTCCCACCACATGTTTATCTGCTTAAGTGTTTCTTAATTAATTAACACCGTAATCTTGTAAAGTCCTCCCATATTAGACTGGAATTTGTGGTAGCTGGTTTGTCGGGCGGGTCCGGGCAGTCTTACACCACAAACGAGCCTAACCTCGTGTCTTTACAGCTGTTACGCATTTAATTTATGCCTAAGACCTCCCACATTAGACTGGCATTTGTGGCAGCTGGATTTGTCGGGCGTGTCCGGGCAGTCTTACACCACAAAAGAGCCTAACCTCATGTCTTAGGCGGTTAATTTCACATAATTAATTTTCCCCCAATTTGAATTAATTTCCCTATTCAAATTATTAATCAATTCCAAATTTAACTATGTCCATAATTGACTCAGTTATGTCCATCTATTTATGGTATGCAAAATTATACCAATTATCATCATAAATTTAATTTATGCCATTTAAGGCATTTATGCCAATTCTCAATATTAAATCTTTTAACATTATCCCTTCGCCCCACGTTGTACGTTCGTTTGTTTAACATGAAATATACGTTAGACTCGAATAGTCTAACTTATGGAATAAAGAGAAAGAAATAAAACTAGATCTAAACATAAGGGGTGAACTTGCATGTGTGAATAATGTTCTTCATGTAAAACTTGCATAGGCCAAAGTCACAAACTTGCATAAAACTACATATGTCATAGATCTAAATCTAAAGGTGTAAACTTGTTTAGGTAATAATCACAAACTTGCATAAACCATGGATGTCGTAGATCTAATCATAAGGTGTAAACTTGCATAGGCAATAATCACAAACTTACATTACATGATTCATACTTCAAACATATATATATATATATATATATATATATATATATACTTGCATATGTGATTTATGCAACATAAACGGTGGTGTAAACTTACATATGTAAACTAGCATATAGAATTTTGTATACTAGCATATAACTCACACATGTCATAGCCTAACTTTAAATCCAATTTACACATTAAATAGATGTCATGAAACATGTAAGGTTGTATATAATTTTCATTAACTTGCATATGATCCATGCCTCAATTAACATCCTAACTTGTATGTAGAATTATCAAGTTAAACTTTATATAACTAAACACATGAATTAGTTCCACAAACATAACCAGACTAGCGTATGAATTGATTGTACATAAGCCAATAATTAACATAGATTTACAAAATAACATCACTGCTTTACAACATAGATAATAACAACATGGATAGTAGCATAACATATTTACAACATAGATAATAACATAATGGTCAATGATTCACAACATAACCATATAATCCCAAATCATAACTCAACCAAATTAAATTGTTAATTATCTTATTAAAGAAACCGAACTCACAACTCAAAGAAGGTCTTGAGTTCTGAAATCTGAGTTCTGAAATTAATTTAGCTTTCCTTTGAAGAACACAATTTTTTGCGGTTTAGATTATAATTGAATTGATTAGCTTTTCTTCCTCTCTAATTGGTGGCGGCTATTCTAGGTTGCAAGGTGACAGCATGGAGGCCATGATCCTAATTTTTATTTGATTTTAGGGTTTGAGTCTACATGTGTTTTATAGAGTTTAGGATTAATTTAGGCCATCCGATCAACCTAGAATGAACCATAGCCATTCAGTCAAGATAGGGTGACAAGTCATCCCTAATGACTCAGCCAAGAGGTAGAAAATTGTCATCAATCAAATCTGCTCGAGGGGGGGGGGGCAGGTCGACCCCCAGGTCGACCCCCTGGTCGACCTATGTAGGTAGGTCGAACCCCTGGTCGACCTGTGTGGGTAGGTCGACTCCCTGGTCGACCTGGCCCATGGCGGTAAATTTACTGCCTAGCCCACCTGAGTTCAAAATTTGAATTTTTAATTCTGCTTTGAATTTTAGTGAAATTTCCGTTGGCCAAAACTTCTTCATACGTAGTCCAATTCACGCAAACTCGGACTCTATCTCAACCAGAATTCCGAGACGAACACAATGGCGCAACCTGTTTCCCTTAATTCTTACATCTGAGATTAGTTATTCTTTAATTTGTGAACATTAATATTGAAAATTACGGGGTGTTACATTCTCCCCTCCTTAAAGGATTTCACCCCCGAAATCTCCTAGTTAAGGAGAATGCATATCCTAACATCCAAACAACCATCTGCTCAACCATCAAACACAGACATCCGTTGTCCTTATAAAATTCCTAATGTTGTATGAACATATGCAAGAAGTGTATGTATATGTTCTTTATCTAATGCAAAATTAGGCGGTCTACTGATTCATTTGACCTCCTTAATGCAAACCATGACAGTGCCATGCGTCCGTTATGTATGCAAAAGAATCCAATCGATACATATTATTTCTACATGTGTGCATAACCATTCACCAAAATGCAGCATCCATATGATAATACAACCATGATACATCCATTAACTTAAATATGTACACACATTTATATGCAATATGCAATATGAAGTGACTGAGCCGATCTAGAGCCTAAAGTGTGTGTATATGTATCCACGAGCAACCACTACCAACCACTTGCATCCACATGCATCCATCATACATAACATGTCTCAAACACATGTTTCATCCATAGGACTACCCTATCAAAAGGTCAAAGATACTAGCGAGAGGACATACTAAAAATAAAACAAGTACAAGCTAAGCGATAAAGGAGAAATTAAAAGACATACCCTCGAAAAGAAAAGGGTACAATGAATGCATCTTCTTTTCTGTCTCCTAAGTAGCGTTGCTTTCATCATCTCCCCATTGCACTTTGACTAGCTTGACCTCTCGATTCCTCAACTTCATAATCTCTGACCCAAGAATGCACGTAGGGGCTCGTCGAATCGTCGCATCACGCTCTATCTCCCCCTCTCTAAGCAAGCTCGGCTCTACCACTTCCGCGGTCTCATGCAAGCACTTCCTCAAATGTGATACATGGTATACATCGTGTACACCACTAAGTCTCTCGGGCAACTCCACTCTATACGCCATATGTCCAATCCTTTCCTTATTAGGAAACGTCCTTACGAACCTTGGTGCTAATGTCCCAATGGACCAAAGAGAACAACATTCCGGAATGGAGATACCTTGACAGGGACCATGTCCCCAATATCAAACTCAAGATCTGTCCTCCTCCTGTCCGCATAAGATTTCTGCCTATCTTGCATCGTCTTCATCCTCCTTCGAATCAAATCGATCTTTTTCGAAGTATCTCTAATCATATCGGGCCCAAGCAAGATCTTGTTTGTAGATTCCCATCAACATTTAGGCGAACAACACGGCCGTCCATAAAGAGCCTTGAACGGTGCCATGCCGATGCTAGACTGAAAGCTATTATTATATGCGAACTCCACCAAAGGAAAATGTTCCTCCCATGTACCTCCGAAGTCTAAGACACACAACCTCAATAGGTCCTCTAGAATACGATTCACCCTCTCGGTCTGGCCATCCGTCTGAGGATGATATGCGGTGCTCAAACATAACTGATTCCCTACCGCCTCTTGCAAGCTCTTCCAAAATTCGCTAGTAAAGATAGGATCGCGGTCACTCACTATGCTAGAAGGAACACCATGCAAACGAACTATCTCTCGAATGTATACAGAGGCTAACCATCGACCAGTCCTCTTACTCTTCACGAGAATGAAATGGGTGCTCTTAGTAAGTCTGTCTACCACAACCCAAATCCCCGTATTACCCTTCCTCGATTTCGGTAACCCATCAATAAAGTCCATTGAGACACTTTCCTGCTTCCATTGTGGGACCTCCAATGGGTGAAGCAACCCACCGGACTTCTTTTGCTCTGCTTTTACTTGTTGGCACACCAAGCATCTAGCGACAAACTCAACCACATCCCTCTTCATACCGGCCTAAAAGTAAACTCGACTCATGTCCATGTACATCTTGTCCCCGCCGGGATGGATGGTGATCTTCGAACGATGTGCATCATCAAGAATGGTCTTCCTCAAATTCTCGTCCCGTGGTACACAAAGTCTACCGTCCCTACGTAACCAACCCTTATCATCTAGGGTATACCTACTGAGATGGCTTGATGACTCTCCCCTTTTGAGCTTCTCTACTAACTTAACCAATTGTGGGTCATCTCGCTGCGCCTCACCAATCCACCCCAAAAGCGTAGTTCTGACCTATAAGGATGCTAGCAAATCGGATACAAAGTCAATGGAAGGTCTAAAGTCAAACGTAGAGATGAACTCTAAGCTTTGCTGCTCAACAAACAACGGACTCAAGGACAACCTTTTCCTACTTAAGGCGTCTGCCACCACGTTACCCTTTCCAGGGGTATATGCTATCTCGAAATCGAAGGACGCTAAGAATTCCATCCAACTTTGCTGCCTTAAGTTCAAGTCCTTCTGAGAGAACAAGTATTTTAGCGATTTGTGGTCAGTGAACAATTCGAATTTCTCGCCAAGAAGATAATGGCACTTATGCGCGAAAACAATAGCGGCCAACTCTAGGTCATGTGTAGGGTAATTTCTCTCATGCACTCTCAACTGCCTTCCTCCATAGGCAAATACCCTTCTGTCTTGCATTAAGACTGCGCCTAGTCCTGTCCCACAAGCATCGGTATAAACGGTAAATGGCTTACTCCCATCTGGCAACACTAAGACTGGGGCTGTGGTCAAAGCTCTCTTTAAACGTTGGAACGCATCATCACAATCTATGTCCCATGTGAAAACTAGGTTCTTCTTCGTCAAGCGTGTTAATGGTGCTGATATTTTTGCGAAGTCTTTGATAAACTTCCTATAGTAGCCAGCCAACCCTAAGAAACTCCTCACCTCGGTAGCATTTTTAGGGACCTTCCAATCTTGGATGGCCACTACCTTCGCGGGATCCACAGCTATCCCTTCTTTGGAAACCACGTGCCCTAAGAATCGCACTTCCTTCCTCCAAAAGTGACATTTAGAAAATTTAGCTTTAAGGCTATGCGATCGAAGGGTCTCCAAGACTTCCCTAAGATGTAGGGTATGCTCTTCCTCGCTCTTAGAAAAGATCAAGATATCGTCCACAAAGACTACCACGAATTTATTAAGGTACTCCCTAAACACCCTACTCATCAAGTCAACAAAGTATGCATGGGCGTTTGTCAAACCGAAGGGCATCACAAGCCACTCGAAGAAGTCATCCGGAGTCCTAAAGGCAGTCTTGTCTATGCTATCCTTAACCACTCTCAACTGATGGAAACCCGTGGTTAAGTCCAACTGCGAAAACACTGAGGCGCCAACTAACTGATCGAAGAGATCGTCAATCCTCGACAGTGGGTGCCTATTCTTCTTAGTAAGCTTATTAAGTTCTCTATATTCCACACAAAGTCTAAGGAACCCATCTGCCTTCGTGGCAAATACTACTGGAGCACCCCACTCCGATATACTACGTCTTATGAACCACTTCTCAAGCAATTCTTTCACTTGCTTACTGAGTTCTCTTCTCTCTCTTGGAGCCATGTGGCGCACTAGCAATGCAACTGGGTTTGCATTATCTACTAGATATATTCGAAAGTCTATCTCACGTTTTGGGGGTTGACCCCTCACCTCATCGAAGACATCAACATATTCACGGACTATACGAACAGAATGTAAATCATCATTGGATGCGTCAAGGGATTCTAGGTAGCTAAGCATTAATGGACCTCTAGGGTCACAAGAAATACCAAGGGTCTTTCCACAATGAATCAACAATCTAACTACCCTTCTTTCACAATCTAGGATGGCCCCGTATCTAGTTAGCCAATCCATACCTAGAATCAAGCCGTAGCCCATGAAGCCAAGAACAAAGGCGTTGCATTCAAACCCAATGCCCAAGATAGACACTCTCAAATCCCGACAAATCGAAGAAAGATGAGCCGAACCACCAATAGGATTTGAGACTACTAAGGGATCTGTAACTAAACTAGTATTCGGGTGAAGTGTTTCAACTAATGATGTAGAGATAAATGAATGTGATGCGCCAGAATCGAATAAAGTACGGATAGGATGATCAAACAGAAAAATTAAACTTTCAACGGAAATCGTTCTACCTCGCTCTTGCAGCGGTGCGAGCACGAGAGCCTGAACTTGCCCCCTTGCCTGCCCTGGTGCCATAAGAGCTTGCACCTGTCCTCCCGAGGTAGGCCCTGCCCTCTGCCCTTTCCTTGGGCAGTCCTTAATCAGATGTCCCGCTTCACCACAGTGGAAACAGTCAGTCTTCTTTATCATCCTACAATCTTTGCTTAGATGGCCTGGTGTCCCACAGTTAAAGCATCTTTTCTTTCCCTTACCATTGTTGCCTTTACCACCTTTCTTGTTCTGTTGTTGCTGTTGCGGTTTCTTTTGATCCCTTTTCTTCTCGGGTGCCTTATTAGCATTGGCGCCCTCCTCTTCTTCATGCATAAGTGCCATGTCAACTAGTCTCTCAAAGGTAGCCCCCATGGGGATGTGGGTCATAGTTAACCCATGAAGCGGCTCGTTCAAACCCTTAACAAATTTCAGGGCCTTCTTTTCTGGTGTATTCACCAAGTCCAAGCCAAATCTCGCCAACTGATAGAATTTGTTGACATATTCTTTCACTGGTAGATTCCCTTGCTTCAACGCCAAAAATATTTCCATATATAAATTCTCTTCATCCCGCGATAGAAACTTTGCCTCAAACCTACGCCTGAAATCGGGCCATGTATCAACTGGACGCTCTCCATTAGTGACCTCCCACCAAAACGAGGCCTCATCCTTCATTAGCTAGGCAGCTAACTGGACCTTTCTTCAATCTTCCACTTCAAAGATCCCAAACAATTCTTCCACCTCCTCTAGCCAATTTCGAGCTTTAACAAATGTCTCCGTCCCGTGAAAAGGTTTTCCACCCATTGCCCGAAAGTCCTTACATATCTTTGCAAAAGTATCGACACGAGGAGGAGGAGGAGGACCATTTGCTGGACCTGCGGTGGTGGCCCTAGTCTCCAAATACCTCCTAATCCATCCTGGTATCGGTATCCCCTCGGGTATCTCGGGAATTCCAGACATGCTGAAACGAAAAAGGAAAGATTCAATACAAAAGAACCGAATGAAAGATATATGGCTCTTGGGGTTATGCTTTCTAAAATAAGCTTTTCTCTTGAAAATACTTTCCTTAAAACATACTTTTGAAGGTACTTCTTTATAAAACTGTTTTTGAAAAACAGTTTTTCAAAATTCATATCTGTTCTGGTAACCTTCGGCTCTGATACCACGTGTAACACCCCACGTCCATTAATGTCACTCACAAAGGGAATGCATTAACATCTATGGAGCGTTTTAAGTGTGTATAGAATAGAAACTTAACAACAAGACAGATATAAACAGTACTTAAAACTTTAAAATTTTATTCATTGCAGTGGTAAACACATAGATTTGATTACATCATCAAAAACCAGAGTCAAAGTACATAATATCCATCTTGACTAAATCAAGCTACATAAATTGAAAGACATAACCCCAACACAAAATAGCCATAAATAAGATAGGCTGAACTTTTACTTCAGTGATCCCAGAAACTTCTAAAAGCAAGAGATACAGTTTTCCAAAATCAAGCTCCACTGGTGCTAGTTCCACCCTGAGTACCTGGGGGGAAAGGAAGAAAAGAGGTGGAAACAAAAAGGGGGTCAGACATAAAGTCTGGCGAGTGCGATAACTTTAACAATATAATTACTAAATAACTAGGCTAAGGCATAAGTTGGAAAATAAGGAAATGACTATGAACAATTGGGTCTGTCAGAGCAAACTAAAGGAAATAAGATGAACAAAGATAACGTTAAAGGCGCACTTAGTCGCTATAAGATAATTACTACACTGCACCACACCAAACACCCTAAAAGTTGATCCCGCCTACAAGACTTTAATAATGATAATGGTAGTTTCGTGCACCCCTAGTTGCCTTCATAGGTGTCGCCTGCCCCTCTGTCCAATAGGTGTACCCACTACCCCATGTGATCGGCTCCCTAACTCGTAAATACCCGTGCTGGCCCCACAGTGGGGTGTATCACTCCCCAAAGTGGCAACCCAATACCACCAACAATGCACGGCTTATACCTACACGATGCAACAACGTCTTACCTACCAGCCCGGGCCCACACACGCACATGAACCCATTGGACTTGTGTTGCCACCGCTAACCCATTTTGGCCTCTTACATTCAAGCCCAGTATGCGTGTCCCGCCCTCGACATGGGTCGAGCCCACAAAGATACTTATGGGTTACTGGTTAAAACGGGCCCCCATTACTTGACACAAGCTATCCACCAAAGCTTGGCCCCGTCTAGTACATCCTACTTAACCCTCTTCTTATTCATGTTCACTTACATGTTTCAATTTTGGTTAAGTGTTTCTAATCGTATTTCACATGCCACCCAAGGCACCCACTTAACCCCCATGTCCCACCACATGTTTATCTGGTTAAGTGTTTCTTAATTCATTAACACCGTAACCTTGTAAAGACCTCCCACATTAGACTGGCATTTGTGGCAGCTGGATTTGCCGGGCGGGTCTGGACAGTCTTACACCACAAATGAGCCTAACCTCGTGTCTTTACAATGGTTACACATTTAATTTATGCCTAAGACCTCCCACATTAGACTGGCATTTGTGGCAGTTGGATTTACCGGGCGGGTACGGGCAGTCTTACACCACAAAAGAGCCTAACCTCGTGTCTTAGGCGGTTAATTACACATAATTAATTATCCCCCAATTTTTATTAATTTCCCTATTCAAATTATCAATCAATTCCAAATTTAACTATGTCCATAATTGATTCAATTATGTCCATCTATTTATGGTATGCAAAATTATACCAATTATCATCATAAATTTATTTTATGCCATTTAAGGCATTTATGCCGATTCTCAATATTAAATCTTTTAACATTATCCCTTCGCCCCACGTTGTACGTTCATTTGTTTAACGTGAAGTATACATTAGACTCGAATAGTCTAACATATGGAATAAAGAGAAAGCATCACAACATACATAGAAATAAAACTAGATCTAAACATAAGGGGTGAACTTGCATGTGTGAATGAGGTTCTTCATCTAAAACTTGCATAGGCCAAAGTCACAAACTTACATAAAACTACATATGTCATAGATCTAAATCTAAAGGTGTAAACTTGTTTAGGTAATAGTCACAAATTTGCATAAACCATGTATGCCATAGATCTAATCATAAGGTGTAAACTTGCATAGGCAATAATCACAAACTTACATTACATGATTCATACTCCTGTAACAACCCGGAAAATATGAGCCAATTTAAAAAAAATTAAATTGGATATTTTAAAGAAATTTAAACAACTGAAATAGAATATTTCAATAAAATAGCGAATTAGAAATTGTGTGGCAGTTTGAAAATTTGAATTCAAACTTTGACTGACTACACCGGGTGCAAAATGTAACGGATTTTAGTGAAACCAAAAATATTTAAATTAATTTATGAATATCTTTCTAACGAATCTGAAAAATCGAAGTTTCATGGCGGGAATCAAAAGTTATGGCCAAATGAATTTTCAGAAAGGTCGTTATAGAGAATATATAGCCCTTGAAAATAGAAATTTTGCAAACGAACTCGGAATTCGATGAAAACACTTTTGTTGGGTCCGGGATGTCAAATTATTGCTAGATTTCAAATTTCATAATTTTTGAAGCTAGTATGTGAGCGTGGCAAAAGAAAATGTGTTTGGCCAATTTCTGTTAAATTGGATCGACCAGAAAATGGCCATTTTTCAAACGATCTCAGAATTCGACGAAACTAGTTTTGTTGGGATCGTAGCATCAAAACATAGCTAGGTTTATTTTCTTGGAATTTGTCGAATCAGTTTGTGCCCCTGGCAAATTGAAATGTACGTTCAAATTGAATATAAAATGTATTATACTTTAATTTGAAAAATAACTGACTGTAACTGTCGAATTGGCCTACGAAACATATCCCATTGTGTCCGGGATGGGGGTATTTAGCTAGGGGCGATAGTCGTTAGGTTGAAATTGGTGTTCATTTAGACAAGAAGATATTTTTGAATTTAAAATAAATTAAAAATAAAATAACATAGCCAATCACTCACCTTTCTCTCTCATTTTCTTTGACCAGTCAAACCCGTTCAAACCCCCTCCCTCACGAACGACAAGCAGCTCCAAGCTTCCCACCCATTTTCCGATCGCCACAGGCAGAACCAGCCCCCACTCCAGTTAAGTCTTTTGCTCGCCTCACCCTCCTCTTTAAATCCATACCCTCCTCACCGAGCATCGTTGACCATTTCTCGAGAATCGCGCTGTGGAAGATTCGCCATTCGACGCCGCCTACCTCGTCCGATCTGCGTGCGAGTTGACCACCAAGGGGTGGCTCCAGTGCGGTTTTCCGTGCTCTACAACGTGGTGCAGTCGGATTTTATTTTTGTGCAACGATCGAAGCGAAAAATCGAAACCTAGTTTCGAAGAATTTAGGAGGTAAACGACTTTGATTATTTAAACTGAAAACTAATACTTTTATGTGTTGTTAAATTCGATCTTCGTTTAAAAATCGTATCTTTTTGCTACGTTAACGAAATTCGATGAAACAGGAAACATCGTGACCGCAAGGAGGCTCTCTACATTCTAGAAGAGACCGCGGATTTTTCTGAGCTCGCTAGGATTTTTAGCACCTCGACAGCCAATGTGAGAATTCTAAATTGAAAATGTGAATGGAAATGTCATGTATAAATTATATAAGCGAAATATAAATTATACATGTGTCGTATACCTCATGTACATGCGTTGTGTAAGCTATATGAGCGAAGTATGAATTATACATGCATTGTATAAATGATATGTGTGTTGAAATGCAAGTGAAATATAGAAATAATATATATATATATATATTCCCATCGTCCACAAACCATGGACGATATTTATTGTTTGTGAATTGGTGTGAAAATTTTAGTGAATAATGCGAATAGTTGATAGAATTGTTTGTGGTTGATATTGTTTGGTTGTGGTTGAAATTGGTGATTGAAACAAATTTGAAATAATTGTGGAAAAGAAAATCATACTCGCCTGCGTGCGAATTAGATGTATGAAATCCCCATTGTCAAAAACCGCGAGGTTTTAAGGTAGAGCGAGGAGCCGTACTCGGGACGGTGCCGGTTTTAACTACCCTACCATTATGCTGCCGAAATTTTAAATGAAATATTCATGTGTTGAATAAATATTTTAGATGATAAAAATACCATTTTTATCATGTATGTGATTTGCTAAAAATATACGAGTGTTGAAATAAATATTTGTTTGCTATGAATATTATTTTTAACATGTATAGGAACTAAATGAAATAGTCATGTGTTGAAGTATATTTTAGTTCACCAAAAATATCATTTTTGAAATGTGAAGTATTAAAAATAACCACGTATTCAAATAAATATGCATGAGTTGAAATATTCATTAATTAGCTAATGATATGATTTTTGCTTGTGTATGCAACATTATAATGAATGGTGACTTTAAACCAAATTGAATCAAATATGAAGTTGAATGGAAAATGATAAGTGATAAGAATTGCACATATGTACATGCATATTTATTGAACGGGTTATAGCAAAGAGGCTAGAGAAGGGGAATAAAATTGTATGCCCGACAAATAGGTACATGTTTACTGTTTTGCTTGGGTGATGATTTTATGAGCCTATTGGCTAGCCGCTTTGCTTTATCTTTTTCTTTTTGAGATGAGACGCCCATGTGGCTATTTGGGAATTTTCCCAGCCCTTCCCGTACAAAGGAGGTTATGGCGAAATTTTCCAAAATTTGAAGGCATTAGTGAAATATTTGAAGTGAAAACGATATAGAATGGAAATAAACCGATTTTACTGGGTTTGCTTGATATGTGATGGTTGAATGTATTTTACATGAAAATTATACTAAGGAACTGAAATGTGAATGTTGAGTAATTTAACCATGTGCAGAATCGATTTGAAAATCTAAATATATGTGGATTATTTGAAAAGGCCGAGTTAATTCTCATTTCAAATAATCGATCGACGGTGAGAAGTCGAAGAGATGATGACGGTTCAAGACCGACGATCTTCACATTAGATGGATGGGCACTACTGATGCTCATGATTGGAGTAGCTACCTTGAAGGAGCTGAAGTAGTAGCCGTCCGGACGTATTGTTGATTGTGCGGATATCCGAGGAATATGGTGCCTCCGGCTTCGTTCAACCCAGAACTAACTTGTAAATGGACTGTGTGCCTGACATTGGATTTTGTTCTGTGCTGATTGATCTCTGTTAAATATATATCTGTTTAGCGGCGGAGAATTTATTCTCTTGCTTAACGCCCTTCTCTGAGACGTATGAGATCAGAGGTTATATATAGATAGAAGTCAGTCGCATGGAGTGGATTGCCTGTGTGGCACGCCTAAGTGGCATATGATCAAGGCTTCTGTTGCAAAGCAAAGTCTTGTGGTTGATGATCAAAGCATGGTCTGTGTGACGTAGCTTTGTGTATAACGTGGATTCGCGAGCCTCACACCTCGGTATGAGTCAAAAACGGGAGAAGGACTGCTGGGAGAACACGATGTTTCTTTCTAGCCACGGTGGTGTCAGTGACCTACCAGCCCTGACATTTATATGTACTTTTCACCTGTGTGGTTGTTGGAATGCGAGGCGCCTCGATTATAGGTCTATAAGGACCGAGAAGCGTGTGTTCAGGAATTGCCAATCCTCAAAAGTAAGAGAGGACCGGCCCAGCCGATTCCAAGGACCGCTGTGTGCGATCCTTGGACATTTGCTAGAGTGTCTCGAACGGAGAGGAGCTTGACCCTTGCCTCGACTCATGATGGAATCCAATTTCCAATATGAAATTGCAGATGTGATTGTATTACTAGTATGGCGACATAGTGGTATGGGTCATTTATGTCGTCTATGATTGATATTTATGATTGAAATCTCTTTTGAAACATATATGCACTAGTAATAATATCAAACACTTTTGTTTTATACGTTTGAAGCATTTCTTGGCCATTATAAGGTAAAACTCTATCCTCCGGCTTGCATTGCATTGCATGATGGGACCTGAGTCTTATAATGGCTTCATTTTTATAAAAAGCATTGCGATGATTTAATCATTTACTTTATCTCATGCACTAGCACTCATTGGAGTAAACCCGTTCCGTGAAAGTGGGGTGGTCCTTTGATTTGCCTTATTATTGTTGTTTAATAATTTAAGTAGATTTCTCATGCCAGTCCCATGACTGACTCGTAGTTTGTTTCACCTTGCAAACTCGGGTGTCCTTATTTTCACACGGGCAACCTAATTACAGGTTGCTGACATATTTTGGCTTGGCACCGCAGTAGAGGTGCACTTTTGGGCTCATGGCGAGGCTTGACTACATTGTAATGACTTTGACTTTTCCACCATGGCTATATATGTATATGATTCCGCCACAGGCGATGTAGACTGATGTTTAGTTTATGTACTCTCTATGTATGATTCAGCCACAGGCGATATAGACTGATTATGTACCATTATGCACTAAGTAGTATCCTGCACTGTGCTCTCTGATTTGCTGATATATATATGATTCCGCTGTCATATTTGTGTAAATTATTCTATTTCTTGTTTATGCTATTATCTGTACTCTGCTAGTGATGATTAATGTGTTATATTCCAATGATTATCCTTAACACCGTGGCACGGGGTTTTGGGATCATAACAGCTCGTATCAGAGCTTTGGTTAACCTTAGTTCTGGAATTTAACACATTAAACACTTCGTCAGAATAGAATCAGTAGTATTCTAAGGCGAGTAGCTCATTAGAGATAGGACTAGTAATGTCCTAGAATGAGCTAAGCAGAATAGAAAAAACAATTTGTTCAGTACATCGTTGTCTTTCCTTAAGTTCTTCTGCTTTACCACACAATAAAATTATCATTTCTGTAGGCTGACTCTTTTCTTGCTTATATAGAACTTGAACAATGGCTACCCGAGCAGCCGCTAGTAGGGGAGGCCGAGCTGGCCGTGGCATAGGACGAGGAGAAGTCCTAGCTGAAGATGGACCCTTAATACAACCCCCGGCAGCTCAACCATTCGAGCTTGACCGCGTGGCAAAAAGGTACAAGAACCTAGGAGGCAAAACCTTCTCTGGAACGGGCACTGTAATTGAGGCCCTAGCATGGCTGAAAACATGCGAGAAGATACTAGGAGGCCTGAGGCTAGGGGATCAAGACAAAGCTTTCATGGGTGTTAGGCTTCTACAAGAGGAAGCCGAACTATGGTGGGAAGCTCTTACTGCAACGAACAGAAATGCTGGTAGGACTTGGGACGAATTCAAAGAATTATTCAAAGAGAAGTATGTCCCAGAGAAAGCCCTTGAGCGCATGCACGACGAATTCGCAAACCTCCAGCAGGAGGACCTCTCGGTGCAAGATTATCTGAACAAGTTTACACAATTATCTCTCTATGCTCCTGAGCTCGTCGCCACCGCAAAGTCCAAGAACAAGAGGTTCATCCTCGGGCTGAAGCAAAAGTACCAATACAGGGCAATGGCCACATCAAGCTGGCATTTAATGAATTAGTGGAGATGGCGTGCAACTATGAGGACCCGGATCAAAGGCACCTGGATCAGGATCGTGCTAAAAGCCAGGCGGGGAACAAGCGCAAGCCCGCTACAAACCAGCCAGAATCAAGCAACGCGGCGTCCTCGATTCACCAGACTAGAAGGCCGCCAAAGGGAAGGTGCTATAATTGTGGCAAGGTGGGGCACTACTCAAATGTTTGCACAGCCCCGAAAAGGAAGAAGACCAACTCTGAAGGATCAAGTCAGGGCTCTCAGAACCCTCGCTCATGCCTTAACTGCCGCAGGACAGATCATCTTGTGAGAGACTGTCCCTTGCTTAAGAAGGCCGGGGTTGCTCACGTATATAACGGGACGAACCCGCCGGCTGCTTCCGATGGAGCATGTAAACCCGATGTTTTGGGAGGTACCCTTACAATTAAAATTATTCATGTCTCTGTATTATTTGACACGGGTGCATCACGTAGTTTTATTGCTAGTAACACAGTTCACAAATTAAAGTTAAAACAAAGAAAGCTCAAAGAATCCGTTAAAGTTCATAATCCAATAGGGGTTCGATTATTCTCAATTTATATTGTAAAGTACCTGCTTCTTTTTTTCGATACCGGATTCCTTTCGACCTAGTCGTTATGGATTTTCCTGAGTTCGACATCATTCTCGAACTTGATTGGTTAACGAAATACGAAGATGAAGTAAAGTGTGCGGAAAGGATAGTAAAAATTCAAACGAAGCTTGGATATATTACTGTACCATGCCATGGTTCGAATCCAGATAGAATAGAATTTTGGTCTACGTTAGAAGTTATCCCCACTTTCTTAGAAAAGATTCCTATTGTTAGAAACTATGCGGATGTGTTTGAAGAAGTCGAAAACTTACCTCCGCAAAGAGAAATAGAATGCAGATTTGATCTAATTCCAAATGCCAGACAAGTGGTACATCCAATTAGAAGAATGACTCCAAACGAAAAAGAAGAATTAGGCGATCAAACTCATCAACTACTATGGAAGGGTCTGATCAGACCTAGCTTTTCTAGCTGGGGTGCATCTGTAGTGTTTGTCCCAAAGTCAGACAGTACTCTTCGATTGTGTGTTGATTACCGAGACCTCAACAAACAGACGCTCAATAACAAATACCCATTACCCCGCATCGATGATCTGCTAGACCAATTAAATGGGGCAAGATTATTTTCCCGAACGGACCTAGCTACGGGTTTTCATCAATTGAGAATTGCAGAAGAGTGTGTTCCTTTAACAGCTTTCAGAGGTCCAGACATATTTTATGAATGGTTAGTAATTCCGTTCGGCTTATGCAATGCTCCATCATACCTTGTCGACCTAATGAATACAGTGTTCAGGGGAGTTCTGAATAAATTTGTCCTCGTATTCATCGATGATATTTTAATCTACTCCAAATCAAAACCCGAGCATGAAAAACACTTAGAACAAGTATTGGAGATTCTGAAAAAGAACGTCTTCAAAGCCAAATTCTCTAAATGTGTCTTCTGGCAAGAAGAAGTGAAGTTCCTTGGCCACGTCGTGTCAAAGGAAGGGATTTCTGTAGTTCTGAGCAAAATTACAGCAATTCAAGGTTGGAAACAGCCTACCACACCCACAGAGGTCAGAAGTTTTATGGGGTTGGCTAGTAATTATCGAAAGTTCGTTAAGGATTTTTCGAAGATATCCGGTCCATTAACAAAGCTTACGAAGAAGCATGAGAAGTTTAAGTGGACTTCCGACTGTAAGGAAGCTTTCCAGGCATTGAAATCGAAGTTGACAACTGCTCCAGTGTTAACCATTATCGATGGCAATCAGGATTTGATGGTTTGGAAAGATGCTTCTATTAGAGGTCTTGGTGCAGCGTTAATGCAAAGAGGCCAAATAGTCGCTTATGCTAGCCGCTAACTGAAACCGCATGAGAAGAATTATGTAACTCATGATCTTGAGTTGTTAGCTATCTTTTTGCTTTGAAAATCTAGAGGCATTACTTATTGGGTGAGAAATTCGAACTGTATACAGATCATAATCATTAAAGTATTTGTTCACCCAGAAAGATCTGAACTTGAGGCAGCGTCGGCTAGAATTTCTTGCAGCGTACGAGCTAGATATCCCATATACGCCGGGAAAGGCTAATGTGGTAGCTGATGCACTCAGTAGGAAGAACGAAATCATCGCCAGTTTTATCGTTACGACTTCATTGAATGACAAGATCTCTGTTCTTCAAAAAAACGACAATTTTGTTAAAGAGATGATTAAAAGAATTCAAAGGGGCGAAAGCTCCAGTTTCCAAGTGGAAAGTAAGGGAGTTCTGAGATTGAATGGAAGAATTTGTGTTCCCAACATCCCTGAGCTCAAAAGAGAGGTGCTCGATGAATGCCATAAATCCAAGCTTAGCATTCATCCTAGAGTAAGTAAAATGTACAACGATATCAAATGCACTTTTTTGGTGGAAGGTGATGAAGAGGGACATTTCTTTATATGTTAGCAGATGCCCTACTTTTCAATTAGTCCAGAGCGACCAACAAAAGCTAGCCGGATTGTTGCAACCGTTGGAAGTCCCAGGTTGGAAATGGGAACAGATTTCCATGGATTTCACAGATGGTTTGCCCCGAACCAAGAAAGGTAATGACCGTATTTGGGTAATCGTAGATTGCTTCACGAAGACTGCCCATTTCATACCTGTCCGATCCAATAGAACCGCTCAAAGTCTAGAACAAATATATTTCAAAGAAATTGTTAAGCTGCATGGAATTCCCATCAGCATAGTCCGTGATAGAGACCCAATATTTGCTAGCAAATTCTGGGAGGCATTCCAGATAGAATTGGGAACGAAACTGAATATGAGCACCACTTATCACCCTCAGACAGATGGCCAAACTGAGCGAGTGAATAGAATTCTAGAAGATTTACTATGGGCTTGTATTATTGATTTTGGTGGGTCATGGGAAGATCACTTGCATTTGGCAGAATTCTCATATAACAATAGCTATGAAGCAAGTTTGGGAATGTCGCCATTTGAAGCATTATATGGCAGACCGTGTAGATCTCCAGCATGTTGGGTAGAACCTGGCAACAGACTTGTGTTGGGACCCGATATGATTAGAGAAGCATCTGATAAAGTCGATTTCATCAAGAAGCGATTGAAAACCGCGCAAAGCCGACAGAAAAGTTACGCAGATTCTAGAAGAAGAGATTTGACATTTGCTGTTGGTGATCATGTTTATTTGAAAGTTTCTCCGATGAGAGGAGTAATCAGATTTGGCAAAACTGGGAAGTAAGCACCCAGATTTATTGGTCCCTTTCCTATACTAGAACGAATTGGAACTCTTGCTTATAGGGTTCAATTACCAGATTGGTTTACCTAGAGTGCATAATGTATTTCACGTATCTCAACTTAGAAGACATGTGCATGATCCGGATCTTGTTGTAGAAGAAGCAGTAACACAGGACTTGGCAATTACTCCAGAATTAGCAGTCAGAAGAGAGCCATTAAAGATTGTTGGCAAAGAAACTAAATAGCTAAGGAGCAAAAAGGTTCATTTAGTTAAAGTGCAGTGGAGTAGTGATCGTAGAGACTGTACTTGGGGGACTGAGGAGAGCACTAAGAAAGCTTACTTAAAATTCAGAGTGGACATCTCTGACTATCTCCGGTGCAAGGTACCTTCACAATACTTTTCATTTACATTTTTGTTTCCTACTATGTTGTTGTTTCCTTTTCGGGGACGAAAAGTTTTAAGTGGGGGAGATTGTAACAACCCGGAAAATACGAGCCAATTTTTTTTTTAAATTGGATATTTTAAATAAATTTAAACAACTGAAATAGAATATTTCAATAAAATAGTGAATTAGAAATAGTGTGGCAGTTTGAAAATTTGAATTCAAACTTTGACTGACTGCACCGGGTGCAAAATATAACGGATTTTAGTGAAACCAAAAATATTTAAATATGTTTATGAATATCTTTCTAATGAATCTGAAAAATCGAAGTTTCATAGCGGGAATCAAATGTTATGGCCAAATGAATTTTCAGAAAGGTCGCTATAGAGAATGTATAGCCCTTGAAAACAGACATTTTGCAGACGACCTCGGAATTCGACGAAACCACTTTTGTTGGGTCCGTGAAGTCAAATTATTGCTAGGTTTCAAATTCATAATTTTTGAAGCTAGTATGTGAGCGTGGCAAAAGAAAATGTGTTTGGTCAATTTCTGTTAAATTGGATCGACCAGAAAATGGCCATTTTTCAAACGATCTCAGAATTCGATGAAACTTGTTTTGTTGGGACCGTAGCGTCAAAACATAGCTAGGTTTATATTTTTGGAATTTTTCGAATCAGTTTGTGGCCGTGGCAAATTGAAATGTACGTTCAAATTGAATATAAAATGTTTTATACTTTAATTTGAAAAATAACTAACTGTAACAGTCGAGTTGGCCTATGAAACATATCCCATTGTGTCCGGGATGGGGGTAATTAGCTAGGGGCGACATTCGTTAGGTTGAAATTGGTGTTCGTTTAGACAAGAAGATATTTTTGAATTTAAGATAAATTAAAAATAAAATAACATAGCCAATCACTCACCTTTCTGTCTCATTTTCTTTGACCAGTCAAACACGTTCAAACCTTCCCCCCCCCCCCCCCCCGAACGACGGAGTAGCTCCAAGCTTCTCACCCATTTTCCGATCGCCACAGGTTGAACTAGCCCCCACTCTAGTTAAGTCTTTTTCTCGCCCCGCCCTCCTCTTTAAGTCCATACCCTCCTCACCAAGCATCGTTGACCATTTCTCGAGAATCGCGCTGTGGAAGAGTCGCCGTTCGACGCCACCTACCTTGTCCGATCTGCCTGCGAGTTGACCACCAAGGGGGGCGCCAGTGCGGTTTTCTGCGCTCTACAATGTGGTGTAGTCGGATTTTATTATCGTACAACGATCGAAGCGAAAAATCGAAACCTAGTTTCGAAGAATTCAGGAGGTAAACGGCTTTGATTATTTAAACTGAAAAATAACACTTTTATGTGTTGTTAATTTCGATCTTCATTTAAAAATCGTACCTTTTTTCTACGTTAACGAAATTCGATGAAACAGGAAACATCGTGACCGCAAGGAGGCTCTCTACATTCTAGAAGAGACCGCGGATTTTTCTGAGCTCGCTAGGATTTTTAGCACCTCGACAACCAATGTGAGAATTCTGAATTGAAAATGTGAATGGAAATGTCATGTATAAATTGTATAAGCGAAATATAAATTATACACGTGTCGTATACCTCATGTACATGCGTTGTGTAAGCTATATGAGCGAAGTATGAATTATACATGCATTGTATAAATGATATGTGTGTTGAAATGCAAGTGAAATATAGAAATAATATATATATATATACACACACACTCCCCTCATCCACAAACCATGGACGATATTTATTATCTGTGAATAAGTGTGAAAATTTTGGTGAATAATGCGAATAGTTGATAGAATTGTTTGTGGTTGATATTGTTTGGTTGTGGTTGAAAAATACCCATTGGTGATTGAAACAAATTTGAAATAATTGTGGAAAAGAAAATCATACTCGCCTGCATGCGAATTAGATGTATGAAATCCCCATTGTCAAAAACCGCGAGGTTTTAAGGTAGAGCGAGGAGCCGTACTCGGGACGGTGCCGGTTTTAACTACCCTACCATTATGCTGCCGAAATTTTAAATGAAATATTCATGTGTTGAATAAATATTTTAGATGATAAAAATACCATTTTTATCATGTATGTGATTTGCTAAAAATATACGAGTGTTGAAATAAATATTTGTTTGCTATGAATATTATTTTTAACATGTATAGGAACTAAATATCATTTTTGAAATGTGAAGTATTAAAAATAACCACTTGTTCAAATAAATATGCATGAGTTGAAATATTCATTAATTAGCTAATGATATGATTTTTGCTTGTGTATGCAACATTATAATGAATGGTGACTTTAAACCAAATTGAATCAAATATGAAGTTGAATGGAAAATGATAAGTGATAAGAATTGCACATATGTACATGCATATTTATTGAACGGGTTATAGCAAAGAGGCTAGAGAAGGGGAATAAAATTGTATGCCCGACAAATAGGTACATGTTTACTGTTTTGCTTGGGTGATGATTTTATGAGCCTATTGGCTAGCCGCTTTGCTTTATCTTTTTCTTTTTGAGATGAGACGCCCATGTGGCTATTTGGGAATTTTCCCAGCCCTTCCCGTACAAAGGAGGTTATGGCGAAATTTTCCAAAATTTGAAGGCATTAGTGAAATATTTGAAGTGAAAACGATATAGAATGGAAATAAACCGATTTTACTGGGTTTGCTTGATATGTGATGGTTGAATGTATTTTACATGAAAATTATACTAAGGAACTGAAATGTGAATGTTGAGTAATTTAACCATGTGCAGAATCGATTTGAAAATCTAAATATATGTGGATTATTTGAAAAGGCCGAGTTAATTCTCATTTCAAATAATCGATCGACGGTGAGAAGTCGAAGAGATGAAGACGGTTCAAGACCGACGATCTTCAAATTAGATGGATGGGCGCTACTGATGCTCGTGATTGGATTAGCTACCTTGAAGGAGCTGAAGTAGTAGCCATCCGGACATATTGTTGATTGTGCAGATATGCGCGGAATATGGTGCCTCCGGCTTCGTTCAAACCTAGAACGAACTTGTAAATGGACTGTGTGTCTGACTTTGGATTTTGTTCTGTGTTGATTGATCTCTGTTAAATATATATCTGTTTGGTGGCGGAGAATTTATTCTCTTGCTTAACGCCCTTCTTTGAGATGTACGAGCTCAAAGGTTATATATAGATAGAAATCAGTCGCATGGAGTGGATTGCCTGTATGGCACGCCTAAGTGGCATATGATTAAGGCTTCTGTTGCAAAGCAAAGTCTTATGGTTGATGATCAAAGCATGGTCTGTGTGACGTAGCTTTGTGTAAATCGTGAATTCGCGAGCCTCACACCTCGGTATGAGTCAAAAATGGGAGAAGGACCGTTGGAAGAACACGACGTTTCTTTCTAGCTACGGTGGTGTCAGTGACCTACGAGCCCTGACATTTATATATACTTTTCACCTATGTGGTTGTTGGAATGCGAGGCGCCTCGATTATAGGTCTGTAAGGACCAGGAAACGTGTGTTCATGAATTGCCAATCCTCGAAAGTAAGAGAGGACCGGCCCAGCCGATTCCAAGGACCGCTGTGTGCGATCCTGGGACATTTGCTAGAGTGTCTCGAACGGAGAGGAGCTTGCCCCTTGCCTCGACTCATGATGGAATCCAATTTCCAATACGAAATTGTGGATGTGATTGTATTACTAGTATGGCGACATACTGGTATGGGTCATTTATGTCGTCAATGATTGATATTTATGATTGAAATCGCTTTTGAAATGTATATGCACTAGTAATAATATCAAACACTTTTGTTTTATACGTATGAAGAATTTCTTGGCCATTATAAGGTAAAACTCTATCCTCCGGCTTGCGTTGCATTGTGTGATGGGACTTGAGTCTTATAATGGCTTCATTTTTATAAAAAGCATTGCGATGATTTAATCATTTACTTTATATCATGCACTAGCACTCGTTGGAGTAAACCCGTTCCGCGAAAGTGGCGTGGTCCTTTGATTTGCCTTATTATTGTTGTTTAATAAGTTAAGTAGATTACTCATACCAGTCCCATGACTGACTCGTAGTTTGTTTCACCTTGCAAACTCGGGTGCCCTTATTTTCACACGGGCAACCTAGTTACAGTTTGCTGACATATTTTGGCTTGGCACTGCAGTAGAGGTGTTCTTTTGGGCTCATGGCGAGGCTTGACTACATTGTGATGACTTTGACTTTTGCGCCATGACTATATATGTATATGATTCCGCCATAGGCGATGTAGACTGATGTTTAGTTTATGTACTCTCTATGTATGATTCAGCCACAGGCGATGTAGACTGATTATGTACCGTTATGCACTAAGTAGTATCCTACACTGTGCTCTCTAATGTGGTGACATATATATGATTCCGCTGTCATATTTGTGTAAATTATTCTATTTCTTGTTTATGCTATTATTTGTACTCTGCTAATGATGATTAATGTGTTATATTCCAATTATTATCCTTAACAACGTGGCACGGGGTTTTGGGATCGTCACAACTCCAAACATACATATATACATATATATATATATATATATATATATATATATATATATATATATACTTGCGTACGTGATTTATGCAACATAAACGATGATGTAAACTTACGTCTAAACATGTAAACTAGCATATAGAATTTTGTGTACTAGCAGATATCTCACACATGTCATAGCCTAACTTTAGATCCAATTTACACATAGCCATGAAACAATTAATGTTGTATATAATTTTCATTAACTTGCATATGATCCATGCCTTAATTAGCATCCTAACATGTATGTAGAATTATCAAGTTAAACTTTATGTAACATAACACTTGAATTAATTCCACAAACAAAACCAAACTAGCATATGAATTGATTGTACATAAGCCAATAATTAACATAGATTTACAAAATAACATCACAACTTTACAACATAGATAATAACAACATGAATAGTAGCATAGCAGATTTGCAACATAGATAATAACATAACGGTCAATGATTCACAACATAACCATATAATCCCAAATCATAACTCAACCAAATTAAATTGTTAATTATCTTATTAAAGAAATCGAACTCACAACTCAAAGAAGGTCTTGAGTTCTGAAATCCGAGTTCTGAAATTTATTTTGCTTTCGTTTGAAGAACACAACTTGTTGTGGTTTAGACTAGAATTGAATTGATTAGCTTTTCTGCATCTCTAATTGGTGGCGGCTATTCTAGGTTGCAAGGTGACAAAATGGAGGCAATGATTCTAATTTTTATTTGATTTTAGGGTTTAATTCTACATGTGTTTTTATAGAGTTTAGGATTAATTTAGGCCATCCGATCAACCTAGAATGAACCATAGCCATTCAGTCAAGATAGGGTGACAAGTCAGCCCTAATGACTCAGCCAAGAGTCAGAAAATTGTCATCAATCAAACCTTCCCGGGGGGGGGGGGCAGATCGCCCCCTTGGTCGACCTGTGTGGGTAGGTCGACCCCCAGGTCGACCCCCTGGTCGACCTAGCCCATGGCGAGAAATTTCCCGCCAAGCCCACCTGAGTTCGAAATTTGAATTTTCAATTCTGCTTTGAATTTTAGTGAAACTTCCGATGGTCATAACTTCTTCATACGAAGTCCAATTCACGCAAACTCGGACTCTATCTCAACCAGAATTCCGAGACGAACATAATTGTGCAACCCGTTTCCCTTAATTCTCACATCTGAGATTAGTTATTCTTTAATTTGTGAACATTAAATTTGAAAATTATGGCGTGTTACATTCTCTATTAAATATATATCTGTTTGGTGGCGGAGAATTTAATCACTTGCTTAACACCCTTCTTTGAGACGTATGAGCTCAGAGGTTATATATCGATAAACATCAGTTGCATGGAGTGAATTGCCCATGTGGCATGCTGAGATGCAAACGAGCAAGGATTCTATTGAAAAGCAGAGTCTTGTGGTTGATGATCAAAGCACGGCTTTAATATCGCGTAGCTCTATGTATAGCGTTAATTCGCGAGCTTCATACCCCGGTGTGAACCAGAAACGGGAAAGGACTTGAGGTAGGACATGCGTTTCCTTCTAGCTAGGAGTGGTGTCATGGTATGGAGCCTAGACATTTTTACTTATATGGATGATGGATAGCGAGACGCCTCGTATACATCGGTTACTACGGGGCCGATGGATGACATGGTCAACATACTTACTAGACTTACGCCCCATAGGGCAGTGAAACACATTGCTCGGGCATTTTAATCTACTTCATGTGGACCGGCCCTGACGATTCAATGCTTGACTAAGTACTTTCCTGAGACATGGGCTAGATCGTCTCGAAGCGGTAAGGACGATCCCTTGCCTTGGTTCACATATGGAAATCCAACTTCCAATATGACATTGTGCAGTTTTAATTGTAGGACTAGTATGGCGACATGATATATGGTACTCATGCCGTCTATGATTGATACATTTATATTTGAAGTTGTTTTGAACACTATGCACTTATAACAGTATCAAATGAAATTTGTTTTAAACGCACCAAGCATGTTTGGCTATTATAAGGGAAAACTCTATCCTCCGGCTTGTGTTGCATTGTGTGATGGGACCAGAGTCTTATAATAGCTTCATTTTTCCAAAATTCTATTTGTTGTATGCACTGGTATTCTTAGGAGGAAACCCGTTCCGTGTTATACGGCATGTCCCTTGATTTACTATATTTTAAAGTAAAGTTTTAAATAACTGTTTTAGTTCTCACACCAGTCACATGACTGACCTGGAGTTTATTGTTTTAACATAAACTCTGGGTGCCCCTATTTTCCATACGGGCAGCTAGTAGTTTCGCTTTTAAGATATTATATTCACAGGATCCTGGTTTACAATTGGAGCTATATTCTGAATGCTCTGTATACGTGTATTTCTTTTAGTTGTGTTTTGTATTATTTTCCGCTACATTTTAATTTGTAAATCTCTGAAATTTATCAAATGTATATTATTTGTTCATACTCTGTATATTCTTGCACTCTGATGTAAATTGTTGTAATAGCAATGAAACGTTCTTCTGTTTGCATTCTGATTTGTCGTGTTCTCAACTCAATCCGGGCTTTCCTTTATGGGTGAGTTTGGGTCGTGTCAGCTTGGTATCACAACTTTGGTTTATAGAGCTCGAGAACAAGACACATTAGAACCGAACTAAAGAATTCATCAAAGATTGAATTAGTAATGTCCAACGAGAATGACTCGTTAGATATGGGATCAGTAGTACCTAAAATAAGTCGAAAGAGTATTATTTTTAAAATAAAAATGAAAACAAATTTTGTTTTAAAAATTTAAACCTTATAATACGTATTTGAATATTTATTTTGTATTGAATTTGGATAATCAAGTATATAAAGATTTTGCATATACGTCTGATCCACATGTATATGAAGCCTCAATATACTGGACAGATATAGAATTGCACTCTAGTCGCTCGGAGATGACTTGATGCTGGTGATTGACATGTCAGCATCAGTAGTTTGTGTTCTAGTTTCGAAAGTGGGATATCTATATATTTCCAATTGACTGGTGTGAGAACCAAAACTAGATAAGGATATATTGTTGTGATTTGGCACCAAAAATATGATTTTTGACTATAAATAAAAAAATATGTTTGAAAAGCTAATTCACAAATTGATTGCTGGTTGTGTTGTTTGATTATTAGTTACACTAATAAAAATATTGGAATGATAATTAATTAAACCAATATGAGAATGTATGGTAAATTTAGCTAAATCGAATCAAAATTTTGAACAGAATTGAAAATTGATTGAAATTGCATGCATATACAAGTATATACATTAAACAGGTCATAGTAGGGAAGCTAAGCAGAGGAATAAAATTGTATGCCCGAAAAATAGGTACATGTTTACTAATTTATTTGGTTTGGATGATTTTATGAGCCGACTGGCTAGCTGCTTGGCTTTTTCTTTTTCTTTTTGGATGATGAGGGACCTGCGTGGCTAGTTGCGGTTTTAAATGTCTCCCTGTACAAAGGAGGTTATGGCGAAAATTTTCGAAAATTTAGGGTGTTAGGAAAATTTCTGAAAAATTTGAAAATTCTTAGAAACTGAAAAGTTGAAGAATTAAAGCCAGAATGAAAGTTGAGTTGGTTAGTTAAACAACATTCAGCTCTGTTCCTTTCCGAGGACGAAAAGATTTTAAGTAGGGAAGATTGTAACAACCCGGAAAATCAGAACCAATTTAAAATTTTTATTTTGGCAATTTTAATGGATATTGAATATTTAAAATGATTTATTTTAAATGATAACGACTAAAAATTTAATTAAATCGAAGTTAGAATGAATAAATTTATTTTAATTATATAACGATCCGAAATGGCGCGACAGTTTAAAAACCCAATTTCAAATTTCAATTGAATGTACAGGATTCAAAATAAACCGGATTTCAGCGAAACAAGAAATATTTGAATCTATTTAAAAATATCATTCTAACGAATGTGAAAAATCCAGATTTCATAACAGGAATAAAAAGTTATGTCCATTTGAAAATTCAAAATAGTCGCTATGGAATTTAATATAATATATAGCCCTCAAAAATAGCTATTTTGCAAACGACCACTGTTTCCTACGAAACCACTTTTGTTGGATCCGGAATGTCAAATTATTGCTAGATTCCAAAATTCATAATTTTTGGAACTAATATGTGAGCGTGGTGAATTTAAACGTGTTTGGCAATTTCAATTTGAATTTAATCGACTGGAAAATGTCCATTTTTCAAACAGTCTCTAAATTCGATGAAATTAGTTTAGTTAGGACCACATTGTCAAAACATAGCTAGATTTATTTTTCAGGAATTTTTGGAATCAGTATGTGGCCTCGGAAAATTAAAATGTACGTTTAAATTCAATATATATTGATTTATATTTTAATTTAATGAAAAATGGTCAAAACGATAGAATTGGTCTACGAAACATATCCCATTATGTCCGGAATGTGGGTATTTAGCTAGAGGTGATAGTCGTTGGGTTTGATTTGGAGTTCAGATAGGAAAACATGAATTAGTGGTATTAAATAACTATAAAATATTAAAATAAATTATTATACCCCCCTCCAACGTAACCCTAGACCATCGTTATCTTCCTGAGCCGCCACCCTCGTAATTAACGGCTGAAAGCTGCGCATTTGAAGGCGTTTTTACGCAAAATCCTCACAATAAAAACCCAACCCTTCAAAGAGAAAATCGAAGATCTTCCTGAGAGCTTCGAATCCACGGTGGTTTGAGGATTTATAGTTTTTTAATCGGAGAGATTTCTGAGTTCAAATGGGCAAACTTCAAGTGGATTTTTCAGGGTGCAGGGGTCGCCGAGCGTGGAGTTGTTCGAGGTGGTGGTGGCGCCCTTGTAGCCACGTCGAGTGGGCCCCTCGGATCGGTTGCCGACGATCTATAGTGGGTGCGGGTGGCGGTTAACGGGAGGGAGCCAAAGTCGATGTCTTACAGGAAATCAATTAGGGAAGGTAACATTTATTTAAACGTTATTAAAATTAATTAATTTAATTAATTACCAATTTAATTTTCCAACGTATTAATTGCAATAACTTTCTCATACGAGGTCCAAATCGCGCGAAATTGGATCCTTTGCAATCGTGGGGATGAGAGCTTCACAATAGGACTAACTAGGTCCAATTTGGAGTACATTAGAATTTCGGGCGAATTCAAATCCAAGCTATTCAGAAATTCGAAAATAAAACGGGAGGAGTGGAAACCAGATGTGAGAACTCTTTCTCACTAATTATTTTACAGTTAAATATATACTAGGTTGCAGACGAGGCTTAGTAGCTCCTGACACCGTCATCCATAAACCATGGACGACTTGTTTGATTGTATAGTGTTGTGGAAATTGATCGTGATTGTGATGTAAAATGTAAAATAAAATATTTATGTGTTGAATAAAATATTTGAACAATGAAAATGCCATTTTTATTGACTATATGAACTATATAAAATAGTGATGCGTTGAAATAAATATTCATTTACAAATCGGACGATTTATTTATGTACACTCATTTGGATGACATTGATTGGGACGATAAATTTTACACATCGTCCAACTGCACAAATAAAATCTGTTTTTGTTGATTGAAAACCCACACGGGTATTGGGATTATATTTGACGTTCACTAATCCCAATTGTTTAGTGGTATGTCAATCGATTGGTTGACCGACTGTTGTAGCGTTAATTATTCATATTTGACGCTTATGCAGTAGTGTAATTCACTCTGGATGATGGATGATTGTTTATCATTGTTAGTATTTACATTTGTTGTATGGAATCCATATAATTAACATTATATGGTAATTGATTGGATCTCATTCCAATTTGGAAAATAAAGAATATTTTAAAATAATATTCAGAAAAGAATTAAAAATATTCATGTGTTGAATAAAATATCTAAACAACAAAAATATCATTTTTATTGAATGTTTAAACCCTTAAAAATATTCATGTGTTGAATAATATAAAATAACAAATGTTTTAAAATAATATTCAGTAATAGATAAAAAAGGGAATTTGATGTCCGATTTTGGATGGACACGAAAATATTGAAATATACGAAGCCGTGTTGATTAGATATGCGCCATTTTAACATGAACAATATTTATATCGGTTTTATTTATTTTTATAATGAATATCGAAAAAGAAATTATTTCAAAATTTGACATTTTGAAAATATTAACATTTATATATTATAATGATACGGAATAGTCAATTTTGATTTAAAATTTAAATGAAGTTAGAATCGTTTTTAAAACGATTTATAAAATATGACTTAAATGGAAATCGACAAAATATATATTATATATATTATATACATAATATAATGGCCTGAATAGAACGCGTCGCGCCGTGGCCGTTCGTGAATTTCGACCATTGTCTTCGAATCGATATTACGGGAGATCCAACCGTCGGAGTTTCCTAAAATCGGAACCGTTGGGTTCATATCGAAAAGAGATTTCCAATGAATATAAGATATTTGAAATCTAATGGTTGGATTTCGAATTATGTCCAAATCAAATTTGGTAAAGGTCGCCGTAAGTACAGTTCGATGACCGTTTATGGAAATAGACTGAAAGGGCCTTAATAAAATTATTAAAAATATTAATAATTTGTGTAAAATCATAATAAATGATTTGCAAAGAATTAGGATGAAATTTCCACGTTTGTAAAGATAAAAATATATTTTTATCAAAATGAACTAGTTATTAACTAGATTTAAAATCCAATAATTTTTAAATAAATAAAATTGGAGTGGTGAATGGTTTTAAAATAACTAGAAATTTCCAACAAACAAATTGGAATTGATTTGGAATGAAAATAATCTTCGGAATATTTCAATCTTGGATTTCGTGATTATGCGGATATTGTTATGGAAATCTAGAAGATATACTTATATCGTTATTTCCAATACGATATTTGTTGGTTTCAGAATTTGATATTGAATATAAGCCGATATAATTTCTATTCAGAGCCTTGTATTTAATATCAAATGGGATTTTGGGTTTGTCGTGAATGGTATTTTCAGTAACACTATTCTTAAACCCCATGTGAAAAGGATAAATCTTTTAGTTAAGATTATTAGAGTTTCCAGTTATATTTAGTAATTGGAATAAAATGGAATGTGAATTGGGTTTATCATAAACTATGTTTTAAAGACATTTGTTCTTTAACCCGATTAACAATGAAATATGATTTGGAATTTATAAATCATTTAATTAAGATTTAGGGGAATTTTCCAAAGAAAAGTTTTCCAATTTAATAAAATAAATTGGAAGGGAATGGAATTCGATTTGGTAATAATCGAAGTGAACTTCTGTGGAGGAAGACCGTTACTATAAATGGAATTTAAAAGGCTTTGTCGTTATCCCATTTATATTATTGGTTGGATACGGAAGATTATATCGATTATATACATTTATGGAATGGGATTTTGGGCTTACCATGAACTGTGTTTTAAATGACATTAGTTCTTTATCCCAGTTAAAGATAAGATTAATTTTGTAATGACCCAGATTTCATCTAGACTCAATCGATTGCTAAATCGACCAAGACCGTTCAAAAACCGAATACGCTAACTCTGGGAATACAACACATCAGAACAAATAACAGCAGACTTTTATAAACATCATAGTAATGTTACATCTGAGTACAGAATATCAGAGTACGTCGATAAATAATAATACAACGGAAGATAATTTACAATGAATTTAATACAGTGCAACGGAGTTAATAAACTGATACAGCGGAAGACTATCAATGCTCTGTACACAGCTTTAAGCTTCGATCTAGAATCCTGCTCAATATATTTGCAAAATAAGCTACTCGACTGCCCGAGTGGAAATGGGGGAACCCAAGTTTGCAAAGTGAAACAAACTACGGGTCAATCATGGGACTGGTATGAGATCTCTTTACTTAACTTAACTAGTAATAAGGCTAATCACAGGACCACGCCGCTAACGCGGAACGGGTTTACTCCGTTGGATTGCCAGTGCATAAAATAAAGTAAATCGTTAAACAACGCAATGCTTATCAGAAAAATGAAACCATTATAATACTCAAGTCCCATCACACAATGCAACGCAAACCAGAGGATAGAGTTTTACCTTATAATGGTCAAAAAATGCTTGATGCGATAAAAACGGATTTAGTATTATTATTAGTGTATAAATATTTTAAAAACATTTCAATCATAATGTATCAATCATAGACGGCATAGTACCCCAATCCTACTATGTCGCCATACTAGCTCTACAATCAAAACCGCATTGTGTCATATTGGAAGTTGGATTTCCATCATGAGTCAAGGCTAGGAACGATCTCCTTACCGATTCGAGACACTCTAGCAATGCCTCAGGATCACACCTACGGGCAACCCTTGGATACTGCAGGGTCGGTCCACAAATATGTTAGTGGGTTAGTTATGCCTAAACACACACTTCCCATTCCCATTGAACCTATAAAATGGTCACAATCGACCAATAAATCCGAGGCCTCGAAATCCATCATCCACATAAGTAAAAATGTCAGGGCTTGTAAACGCTGACACCATTTATAGATAGAAAGAAACATGTGCACTCACTGCGTTCCCTTGTCGGGTTTTTTACTTTTACCGGGGTGTGAGGCTCGCGAAGTAATGTTATACACAAAGCTACGCCTAAATAGGCCGTGCTTTGATCATCAACCACAAGGCTCTTCTTTTCAACAAAAGCCTCGATCAATTGCATCTTGGCATACCACATCGACAGTTCACGCCATGCGATCGATAACTACCAATATATATCCTCTGAGCTCGCATGTCTCAGAGAAGGGTATTAAGCAAGAGAATAAATTTCCGCCACCACAGATACATATTAACTAGAAATCAATTTAATTTACATGGAATGAAGTCCAATGTCAGACACACATCCATTTACAAGTCCGTTCTGGGTTTGAACAAAACCAAAGACACCTTATTCCTCGTCCCGTATGTCCAATACGGAAGAGAGGTGCTCGCTTATTCGGACAATCAACAAGTACGTCCGGACAACTACCACTGTAACCCTTTCCTGGGAGCAATTCAGTCCAGGGCATCAATAGTCATCCATTCGATGTGAAGATCGTCGGTCTTTAATCATCGTCTTCAATGTCTTCGACTTTAAATCGTTGTATAATTATTTGAAATGAGATTGAACTCGGTCTTTTCAAATAATTCTCGCCTAATTATAATTTAAAATCATTTCATATCATTAATATTGTTTTATAACGATTTATCGCTATTTTATTTATACAAAAATAGCCCAATTTAATTTAAATGACGCTTTGGGTCAATAGGCGGCCTTAGCGCAGTTTTTTCCTAAATTTGATTTACTCATTTCTCGAAATCTAACCGTTGGATTTTAATGAATTTTATATCTTTGGGAAGATCTTCCCAAAATGGACCTAACAGTTCCAGTTTTGGGAAAATCCGACTGTCAGATCTTTCGGTATAATCGTTTAAAGTTACAATTTCGAAACGCGAACTACCGCGCGCGATTCGTTTAATTTTAATTTATATTTATATATATAATATTATATATAAATATAAATCATTCGACGATTCATCTAGCGTATTTAACATGCTAAATAAAAGAATGTTTTATTGGCATATCAGATCTAAATGTTCATAAAGTCAAATAAATATGTAATTCATTTACATGACATCTTTGCTAATGACAAATAAAAAGATAAATTTTATTTTCATTATTTGTATGCAAATTTCTATTTTATACTTTAACAAATTAAAAGAAGTATTTTTATTTATATATAGTTTCAATGTATGACATGACACACATAAAAATGTTTATTTTAAGTTGCATACAAACTCTAATATATATTGTGACAATAAAATTGTCTCTTTAATTTATACGCAGATTCTAATGTGTATATTTGCAATGGAAATGTCTCTTTTTAACATATACACAAATTCTAATGTGTATATTGACAATAAAAATGTCACTGTGACGGCCCGCCCCGCACCAACCGACATTTACTCCAAAAGTGCGCTGTACACATGTCCAGTTAGCACGGAACGGGTCGTTAGAAGGAAAGGGAAGAAGGAAATTAACATAAAAAGAACCTGTAGAATGTCTCACAGCGCATAGGATAAAATATAATAATAACATACTTGACATAAAACAGGTGAGACAGTGCATAAGCTGAAAACCAAAACTAAACATCATAGCAGCGGAAATCCAAAATACTGCTTATTACAACTTTTCAAACTGTCTCAAAGAAAAAGCAAGATAAAAGAGGTACACTACTAATGCCCAAGTAGCGACCACCAACAACACAGGGAGAATATATATATATCATACGTGGAAGCCTTCTGCCCGCCTCCGAAACAGCTACTCGCGCATTACCAGCTAACCTGTCTCTAGTCTGCTCGTGTGAGCACCCAGAGTAATAAGAGGAGACATAAAACTCTGGGTCAGACATAAAGCCTGGTATGAGCGATAAGCATCTAAAGTGAATAATAACAGGTAGACTAAAACATACCTGAACCTGCAACCAAAGAGTTAGCACTACATACTGTACAACACTCTAAGGTACCATATCAAGAAGTGTAAAGATACGGAGGTGGGGGAGGTGTGCATGTCATAATGATGGAAAACAATCAAACATAGCATCCATCCTCACATCTCTCACTCAGTGCGTAAAGCATACGATATTCACCACTTCAATCACCCAACATACCTTGCTACGATCACTCTGCCCCATGAAGTCATAAATGGCTTCACTGCACTGATAACGTAGCCACTAATTCCTCGCTATGTCCACTTGCCCCATGGAGTTATTCACCCCATCTGCGCTGGCTCATAGCCTTACCAATCCTTACTATGTCCACTTGCCCCATGGAGTTGTTCACCCCATCTGCGCTGGCTCATAGTCTTACTACGCATCACCTTGCCCCTCAGGTCATAATGACCCTACTGCACTGATAACGTAGTCTTGCTACCATCACCTTGCCCCTCAGGTCATAATGACCCTACTGCACTGATAAGTAGCCATCATTCATTTTTAGTGGTGAATCGAAGTTATGAACGTCGAAAACTCCTTAGCACACGTCCCGCAGCAAAGTCCAACCACGAAGTGAACTTGTTGGTTCCCAACTGGATCTTGAGCTCTAACTTCCCATATTGGACTACCTTTGCATCTCGGGTTATTGGTCAATACTGGGTCGGGTCGGGTTCCTCCTCAAGCCATCGGTTCGGGTCGGGTATCCTCCATCTGTTCGGGTCGGGTCTTCTTCTGGTGCGGTTCGGGTCGGGTGTCCTCCATCGGTTCGGGTCGGGCGTTTCTCCTCGGTTCGGGTCGGGTGCCACTCCCCCTCCAGTTCATGCTTCCGCTCCGATCCGCCTCCTCATCCTTTACGTGCTTCGATCCGATCCATCCTCCTCTATCTGCTCCGATCCCTACTCCCTAATCCGATCCGATCCCAGTTCAGCTAGCGTGGCCTTCCTTTTTGCCACTTTTCCCAAGTATTGGGTTCCGATCCGATCGAATTCCTTTCTCAGTTCAACATATCCGATCCGAGCCCCATATCTGATCCGATCCGAAACCTGCACTATTTTCTGAAACTGTTCCAGCAAGTGTTTACGCCATTCGACGGCGTTTTCGACCATTCTAACTATTGAAATCAATCACAAAACATTTCATACAGTCATAGCAACATGCATAATCAACCACAAACATCAAAACATCAAAATGATAGGTTAAAATGGATCAAATATACCCAAAATCCCACATTTCCCCTTAAGCATGTTTAGGTGAAACTAATGATAGGATTAGCAAAACTTAACCAAATTAACCCAAATTCATATCAGAGGTCTAAAACATCATTTAAGAATCTATGAACATTTTTCCCAAATTTTATCATGCTTAAATTCGCTAATTAGCACTAATTACCCTTAACTAGCCATAATTAGTGTAAAACTATGCAAATCACTCACCTTAGCCACAAATAAACTAAGATCTAAAATAAATCTCTGATTTGATATGAATCCCAATGCTAAACAGCAGCTCCAATGTTGCTTTGGTGTAGATCTTCCTTGATTAGAGGTTGCTAAGTTAAATCCTTGACCAAAATGCGATTTGGAGGTGATTTAGAGGTTAGAGGCCATTTTTGGGGTTCCTTGGTGATAAGTGGAGGCTAGAAAACTGAAATGGAATGATTCTCTATCTCATTTCAGCCTTCCCATAACCCTAGTCCCGAAATGGGTTATGGGCCTACTCACTAATCACCCGATTTGGCCCGGTTAAGCAGTTTTTCACCTTCCAAACCTTATTTCAGCCATATCTCCCAAACAGTAAATCCGTTTGGCTATTATGACCGCTCTACGGAAAGGTAAACCATCAAACGAATCTAATGGAAGTGGTTTCAGGTCAAAATTCCTTTCAAATCAAAAGTTGAGGCCAAAACAGTACCAACTAATGGCAAAATGGTCATTTAAAAATCGACAAAAATCATGAACATGGGAAATGACTCTAATGGATGTTTCCCAAAGTTACATGACCATACGACTTCATACGGGAAAGAAATAAATATTCTACGATCCCCCGATGCGTAGAATGCGGGTCGTTACACTCTCCCCCCCTTAAGAAATTTCGCCCCCGAAATTCCCTAATCAAAACACACACAAAGGTCCCGCATGCCTATCAACCATAAAACAACAATCAAACATGCAAACAAGCAAAACAAGTCTACCCTAGCATGCGGAAAACTAAATTGTAAGGTAAATCTTACCAAGCAAAGAGTTCTGGATATGCCTCCCTAATGCCCTCCTCTGTCTCCCAAGTATAGTCATTCTCGTCCTCGCCCCACTAAACCTTGACTAGCTTCACCGCCTTCCTTCGAAGTTGCTTCGTATCGTGCCCTACAATACGAATCGGCTTGCGGTTCCCAACCGCCTCGGGTTCTACTTCGAAGTCCTCTAACTGATCAGGTGAAATAGTCATATCTGAGTCGTGAACGAACTTCCTTAGTTGGGAAACATGAAATACATTGTGAACTCCCGCCATCTTCTCTGGTAAGCCAACTCTATACGCCAAATTCCAGACTAATTCAAGAACAGGGAATGGGCCAACAAATCTTGGTGCCAACTTGCCTCTCCTGGCAAATCGTATCACACTCTTCAACGGAGAGATCTTGACAAACACCAAGTCACCAACGGAGAATTTCAAGTCTCTTCTCCTCTTATCAGCATAGCTGTGACGATCCCAAAATCCGAGGGGCGGTATTAAGGATAATCATTGGAATATAACACATTAATCATCATAGCAGAGTACAGATAATAGCAAAAACAATAAATAAAATAATTTTACATGGATATGACAGCGGAATCACAACATGTAATAACATCAGAATAGCATAGCGTAGGATATAACTTAGTAAATAAAAGGGAAGTGATCAGTCATCATCGCCAGTGGCGGAATACATACATGCAGTGAGACATAATAAGAGTATCAGTCTACGTCGCCGAAGGCGGTACATATACATACGATAATAAATACTGAAAGTAAATCAGTCTGCATCGCCCGTGGCGGAATCATAATATAAGTACAATAATGGCGGAAAATGTCAAAGACGTCTCTGTGAAGTCAGCCTCGCCATGAGCCAAAAATGCACTCTATGCAACCGTGCAGAGCCAAAAACAACCCGTCACCTGTGTACTAGGCTGCCCGTGTGAAAATAAGGGCACCCCCGTTTGCAGAGTGAAACAAACAACGAGTTAGTCATGGGGACTGGTATGAGGAATCTATTTAATAGTTAAACAACAGTAATAAGCAAATCATAGGACCACGCCACTTTCGCGGAACGGGTTTACTCCATTGATTGCTAGTGCATTTTAAAACAAAGTAAATTCTTTTAAAACAACGCAATGCTTTTAGAAAGAATGAAGCCATTATAAGACTCAGGTCCCATCACACAATGCAACGCAAGCCGGAGGATAGAGTTTTACCTTATAATGGCCAAATATGCTTAATACGTACAAAGTAAAATCATTTGATATTATTACTAGTGTATATATGTTTCAAAAATGAACAGCATCATAAATATCAATCATAGGTGGCATAGCTACCATCTACTATGTCGCCATACTAGTTCTACAATCGAGTCCGTTATTTCGTATTGGAAATTGGATTTCCGTCATGAGTCGAGGCAAGGGGCAAGCTCCTCTCCGCTTCGAGACATTCTAGCAAATGCCTCAGGACTACGCACTCTGGGCAACCCTGGATTCGGCTGGGCCGGTCCTCTCTTACGTTTGAGGATTGGCAATTCCTGAACACACGTTTCCCGGTCCTTACAGACCTATAATCGAGGCGCCTCGCATTCCAACAACCACAAAGGTGAAAAATAGATATAAATGTCAGGGCTGGTAAGTCGCTGACACCACCATAGCTAGAAAGAAACGTCATGCTCTCCCAGCGGTCCATATCCCTTTTTTAACTCATACCGGGGTGTGAGGCTCGCGAATCTATGAAATACACAAAGCTAGGCCATGTAGACCGGGCTTTGATCATCATCCACAAGACTTTGCTTTGCAACAGAAGCCTTGGTCACAACATCTTGGCATGCCACATAGGCAGTCCACTCCATACGATTGATTTCCATCGATATATAACCCTTGAGATCGTACGTCTCAGAGAAGGGCGTTAAGCAAAAGAATAAATTCTCCGCCGCCAAACAGATATATATTTAACAGAGATCAATCAGTATAGAACAAAATCCAATGTCAGACACACAGTCCATTTACAAGTCCGTTCTGGGTCTGAACGAAACCGGAGGCGTCAAATTCCTCGTATATCCGTCCAATCAACACATACGTTTAGACGGCTACTACTTCCGTCCCTTTCCGGTAGCTACTCCGGTCAGGAACCTCAGTAGCGCCCATCCAACCGATACGAAGATCGTCGGTCTTGAATCGTCTTTGCATTTTCCAATTCGAATCGCTCGATAAATTATTTGAAATGAGGGTTAGCTCGGCCTTTTCAAATAATTCACGTCATTAGAATTTAAATCGATTCTTCCTATGGTTATATTATTCGACATCCATCTTTCAGTTCTTTAGTGTTATTTTCGTGTCAAACACATACAACCATCAAATATCAAACAATTCAAGCCCAATTGGTTTATTTGCAATCTATGTTGCTTATAATATTTTATAACGATTTCTCGCCATTTTTGTTTATTTAAAAATGGCCATATTTAATTAAACGACGTTTCAGGTCATGCCGTGGCACTGGCGCTGTTTTTCCCTTAATTTGTTTTACACATATTGGAAAATCTAACCGTTGGATTTCTACAAAGTCTATATCAGTGGGAAGATATTCCCAAAGCGAACCCAACGGTTCCAGTTTCGTGAAAATCCGACGGTCGGATCTCCCACACTAGTCGTTTGAAGTTACGGTTTCAAGATTCGAACTGCAGCGTCGTTATTCGATTTAATTTAATTATATTTATATTTATATATAAATATAAACGATTCTGGCGCTGTTTTTCTTCGGATTTAAATTTAACATTCCGGACAATCCAACCGTTGGATTTTTACAAGGTTGGTGCCATTGGGAAGATATTTCCAAGACGAACCCAGCGGTTGCGGTTTCGGGAAAATCCGATGGTCGGATTTCTCGTACTAATCGTTTCAAATTACGATTCCGACACACGAACTGCACGGCTTCGATTCCTTTTAATTATATTTATATATATATATAAATATAGTTCATTCTATAATTCCAACTATAGTTCATTCTATATTTTCAACTTCGTTTTCACTTCAAATATTTCACTAACGCCTTAATATTTCGAAAAATTTCGCCATAACCTCCTTTGTACGGGGAGGGGTTTGGAAATTTATTGGGCCGTGTTAGGTACCCAATAAATCCTAAAAAGCATACACATATTTATAGTGATATATTCTGGTGTTTACGGGGGAGCATGTATAGATAATCACTCCAGAGAATAAATTCTCGTCACCCCGTTTCCGTGTGGAAATAAATAGTCCATGTGCCGTATCTAATAACTAGAGCGACGTGATTATTGTCAACTCCAGACCCGTGTGGGATTTTTATTAATCTGGCGATTTATCGTTATATTTTCTATAGTCCATATCAGTCATCAGTTCAACCTGTAGTATATAGTCATCGCCATACAAGCCTTTCGCTCGTATGGTAAATCTTCCACCTCGTCACACAAGCTCCAATTGCTTATGTGGAATATGATGAAGTATGTCTATCGTCAAGAAGTATGCCATGTAGTGTAGTTCAAAATTAATTGTTACTATCCTATGGCGATATTTATTATTTCACACAGAATAACCAGCACTCCGCATCCAATGGCATTCACAGGAGTTGATATATAAATAAAATTGCGCAGCCAAATCATCAAGGTTTACCTATTTGTCGGGCATGCAAATAATTTCTTTACTCTATAGCTAATCCATTTTTCCTGTTCAACACATGTATATATATGCAGAACAAAGCTAACAATAATATTTCTAGCAAACTATTATTTATTTCAACACGTGCGTATTTTTATCAAAGCATATACGTGATAAAAGAAATATTTTTATCGTCAAAAATATTTATTCAACACGTGAATGTTTTTAACATTTCATATTCACAATAAAGGTGTAGTTTTTATTGTCTATTCATTTTATTTCAAAATACGATAACATTCAACGCATGAATTTCAAATCGACGAACGAATTGCAACTCAACACATGAATATTCTATATAGTTTGTATATATATAAAAATGTGATTTTTATCGCTAAGCTATTTGTTTAAATTCAAATAATATTCAACACATGAATTTCAACTCAACGAATGAATTGCAACTCAACACATGAATATTCTATATAGTTTGTATATATATAAAAATGTGATTTTTATCGCTAAAGCTATTTGTTTATATTCAAATAATATTCAACACATGAATTTCAACTCAACGAATGAATTGCAACTCAACACTTGAATATTCTATATTGTTTGTATATATATAAAAATGTGATTTTTATCGCTAAGCTATTTGTTTAAATTCAAATAATATTCAACACATGAATTTCAACTCAACGAATGAATTGCAACTCAACACATGAATATTCTATATAGTTTGTATATATATATATAAAAATGTGATTTTTATCGCTAAAGCTATTTGTTTAAATTCAAATAATATTCAACACATGAATTTCAACTCAACGAATGAATTGCAACTCAACACATGAATATTCTATATAGTTTGTATATATATAAAAATGTGATTTTTATCGCTAAAGCTATTTGTTTAAATTCAAATAATATTCAACACATGAATTTCAAATCGACGAACGAATTGCAACTCAACACATGAATATTCGATATAGCATTTGTAATTTATTTCAACGAATGAAAATTGTTCTAACACTTGAATATTTCAGAAAATTTCGGCAGCATAACGGCAGGGTAGTTAAAACCGGGACCGTCCCTAGTACGGCTCCCCGCTCTACCTTAAAACCTCGCGGTTTTTGACAATGGGGATCATGCATCTAGTTCGCACGTAGGCGGCATGTTTTATTTTCAATTCCACAATCCTATTCTAATTTGTTTCAACCACAAGAGGGTATTTTTCAACCACAAAGGTATTTTCAACCACAATATCAACCACAAACAATTATTTCCAACCATTCGTCATACCATATAATATCACGTCAATCACAAGCAATAAATATCGTCCATGGTCTGTGGACGAGGGAAGTATATATATATATATATTATATTATAATTCACTTGCATTTCATCATAATTCAAAGCATATATGTTTCATTCAACACTTGTATAATTTATACATCGCTAATATAACGTATACAACACATGTACATGAGGTATACAATGCGTATATAATTTACACTTCGCTTATATAATTTATACAACACGATTTCATTCACACAATTAGTTTAGATTCCTCACATTGGTTACTGCAGTGCTAAAAATCGTAGGAAGATCAGAAAAATCCGCGGCTTCTTCTAGAATGTAGAGAGCCTCCTTGCAGTCACGGTGTCTCCTGTTTCATCGAATTTCGTTAACACACTAAAAAGATATGATTTTTCAAAGTTTTGCAACACTTACAAGTGTTATTTTCATTTCAGAAATTTAAATCAGAAGGGTTTGCAAAGCTTCAAAACTAGGTTTTGATTTTGAATCAAAACCGTACCTTGTTGCTCCGATCAGACTACACGGCGTCGAAGCGCTACGAACCACCTTCCGATCGATGGTGGTGGCGATGAACTCGGTGGCTCCTGCGAGTCGCGGCGGTGCCCCAAAGGGGGCGACTTTCTCCTCGAAATTCGACGCGTACAGTCGATGGTTTGAGGCGAGGCTTGGTCGGATTTAAAGAGGAGGCAGAGGCGATCAGAATCCTCAACTGGAGGAGGCGGCGAAACTGGCTGTGGCGGCGGCAAAAGCGATGGGAAGCTTCGAGCTTCGTTCGTCGTTCAAATCGCCTGGCGGCTAGGGTTTTTTTTTTGAATTTTTTTTTAAAAGAAAAATTCCTATTGGTCGAAGCTACATAGGAAATTTTAAATAGTGTTTTCAAAAACGGACTCGAAATCAAACCCAACGACTGTCGCCCTTAGCTAATTACCCCCATTCCGGACACAATGAGATATGTTTCGTTGGCCAATTCGACTGTTACAGTCAGTTATTTTTCAAATTAAAATATAAAACATTCAATATTTAATTTGAACGTACATTTCAATTTGCCAGGGCCACAAACTGAATCGAAAAATTCCATAAAAATAAATCTAGCTTTGTTTTGACGATACGGTCCTAACAAAACCAGTATCGTCGAATTCTGAGCTCGTTTTGAAAACGGCCATTTTTAGGTCGACCCATTTTAACAGAAATTAACCAATCACATTTTCTTTTGCCCCGCTCACATACTAGCTTCAAAAATTATGAAATTTGAAACTTAGCAATAATTTGACATCCCAGACCCAACAAAAGTGGTTTCGTCGAATTCCGAGGTCGTATGCAAAATATCAATTTTCAAGGGCTATATATGCTATATAGCGACCTTTCTGAAAATTCATTTGGCCATAACTTTTGATTCCCGCTATGAAACTTCGATTTTTCAGATTAAGGTATTCATAAACAGATTTAAATATTTCCAGTTTCGCTAAAATCCGTTATATTTTCCACCCGGTACAGTCAGACAAAGTTTGTATTCAAACTTTCAAGCTGCAACACTATACCCAATTTCCTATTTTATTGAAATATGCTATTTCAGTTATTCAAAATCTTTGGTAATAACCAAATTTAAAAATTTTAAATTGGTTCACATTTTCCCGGTTATTACAATCTCCCCCACTTAAAACTTTTCGTCCTCGAAAAGGAAATAACAGCTAAGTAGGAAATAAAATGTAAATGCAAAGTATTGTAAAGGTACCTTGCACCGGAGTTAGTCAGAGATGTCTACTCTGCATTTGGGGTAGGCTTGTTTAATGCTTTCCTCAGTCTCCCAAGTACAGTCTCTAGGATCACTACTCCACTACACTTTGACTAGATGAATCTTTTTCCTCCTCGGCTCTCTAGTTTCCTTGCCAACTATCTTTAATGGCTCTCTTCTGAGTGCTAATTCTAGAGTTATGTCAATATCCTGTTGCGCTGCTTCTTCCACAACAAGATCGGGATCATGAACATGTTTTCTGAGTTGAGACACGTGGAACACATCATGTACACCAGGCAACCAATCAGGTAATGAAACCCTATATGCAAGAGTTCCAATCCGTTCAAGTATAGGAAAGGGACCAATAAATCTCGGTGTCAACTTCCCAGTCTTGCCAAATCTGATTACTCCCCGCATTGGAGAAACTCTTAAACAAACATAATCGCCAACGGCAAACGATATATCCCTTCTTCTCGCATCAGCATAACTTTTCTGTCGGCTCCGCGCGGTTTTCAATCGCTTCTTAATAAAGTCGACTTTATCCGATGCTTCTTGGATCATATCGGGCCCTAACACAAGTCTGTTGCCAGGTTCTACCCAACATGCGGGAGATCTGCACGGTCTACCGTATAATGCTTCAAAATGGGGACATTCCCAGACTTGCTTGATAGCTATTGTTGTATGAGAATTCGGCTAGATGTAAGTGATCTTCCCATGAGCCTCCAAAATCGATAACGCAAGCCCGCAGTAAATCTTCTAGAATTCTATTCACCCGCTCAGTTTGGCCGTCTGTCCGAGGGTGATAAGCGGTGCTTAGATTCAATTTGGATCCCAATTCTGTTTGGAATGCTTCCCAGAATTTGCTAGTAAACAGGGGATCTCTATCACTGACTATATTGAGCGGCACCCCATGTAGTTTAACTATTTCTTTGAAGTAAATCTGTGCTAGACTTTGATCCGTTCTATTGGATCGGACAGGTATGAAATGGGCAGTCTTCGTGAAGCGATCTACGATTACCCATATACCGTCGTTTCCTTTTCTAGTACGAGGCAAGCCATCGATGAAATCCATCGAAATTTGCTCCCACTTCCATCATGGAATTTCTAAGGGTTGTAATAATCCCGCCAATTTCTGTTGATCACTCTTAACTAGCTGACAAGTGGGGCATCTACTAACATATAATGAAATATCTCTTTTCAAAGCTCTCCACCAGAATGTGCGTTTGATATCGTTATACATTTTGCTCACACCGGGATGGATACTTAATTTGGACTTGTGGCACTCATCTAGTATTTCTCTTCGAAGCTCTGGAAGGTTTGGGATGCAAATTCTGCCCTTAAATCTTAGAACTCCTTTGTCATCGAGTCGGAAACTTGTGGATTCACCTCCCTTGACTCTCTGACCGACTCTTTGAATAAATTCATCGTCTTTCTAAAGGGTCGAGATCCTGTCTATTAATGAAGACGTGATGACAAAACTGGCGATGATTTCATTCTTTCTGCTGAGCGCATCTGCTACAACATTGGCTTTCCCCGGAGTGTAGAGAATTTCAAAATCGTATGCTGCAAGGAATTCTAGCCAACGTTGTTGTCTCAAGTTTAGATCTTTCTGAGTGAATAGATATTTCAAGGATTGATGATCGGTAAATAGTTCGAACTTCTCACCCAGTAAATAATGCCTCCAGATTCTTAAAGCAAACACGTTAGCTAATAACTCAAGATCATGAGTTGCATAGTTTCTTTCATGCGGCTTCAGCTGACGGCTGGCATAAGCGATCACTTGGCCTTTTTGCATTAGTACTGCGCCTAGCCCTCTGATAGAAGCATCTGTCCATACAGTCAAGTCTTGGTTGCCTTCTATAATTGTCAATACTGGAGCGGTTGTCAACTTCAGTTTCAGCTCCTGGAAAGCTTCTTCACATTCGGGAGTCCATTTGAATTTCTCATGCTTCTTTGTAAGCTTTGTCAAAACACCAGATATCTTTGAAAAATCCTGAACAAATTTCCGATAGTAACTAGCCAATCCAAGGAAACTTCGAACTTCTGTGGGGGTAGTAGGTTGTTTCCAGTTCTGAATCGCAGTAATTTTGCTTGGGTCTACAGCAATTCCTTCTTCTGATACGACATGGCCTAGGAACTTAACTTCATCCTGCCAGAAGACACATTTAGAAAATTTAGCTTTCAAGACATTTCTCCTTAGAATTTTCAACACCTGTTCTAAATGTTTTGCATGCTCGCCTTCCGTCTTGGAGTAGATTAAAATGTCATTGATGAAGACTAGAACAAATTTATTCAATACACCACGGAACACTCTGTTCATAAGATCGACGAAGTATGCCGGAGCGTTACACAAGCCGAACGACATTACTAACCATTCGTAGAATAAATCGGGATCCCTGAAGGCTGTCAAAGGAACACAATCTTCTGCTATACGTAATTGGTGGAAACCTGTAGCTAGGTCCATTCTGGAGAATACCGTTGCTCCATTTAATTGATCTAACAGATCATCTATACGTGGCAAGGGATATTTGTTCTTCAGTGTTTGCTTATTGAGATCACGGTAATCAACACAAAGTCTTAGAGTACCGTCTGATTTCGGGACAAATACTACTGCTGCTCCCCAAGCTGAAAAGCTCGGTCTGATCAGACCTTTCCAAAGCAACTCCCTGGTTTGACTACCTAACTCTTCCTTTTCTTTCGGGGCCATTCTTCTAATTGGATGTACTACTGGTCGGGCGTTAGGAATTAGATCTATTCTAAATTCAATTTCCCTTTGCAGCGGTAAGTTTTCTACTTCTTCAAACACATCCGCATAGTTTTTAACGACCGGTATCTTTTCTAATGAAGGGGGAATAACTTCTAAAGAAGACCAAAATTCTGTTCTAATAATTTCTGAGCCTAGGCATGGTATATATATAGGTCCAAGCTTCGTTTCGACTTTAACGATTCTTTCGGCACATCTAACTTCGGCCTTATATTTTGTCAACCAGTCCAGCCCCAGTATAATATCAAATTCGGAAAGGTCCATGACAATCGAATCAAAAGGAAATCGGTATCGAGAAAAGGAAATAGGTAATCTACAATATATACTGAGACTAACAGAACCTCCTATCGGGTTTCGAACTTTAATTGGTTCTTTAAGCTTTCTTCGTTTCAATTTTAACTTGTGAACAGTGTTACCAGAAATGAAGCTACGTGATGCACCAGTATCAAAAAGTACAGAAACAGGAATATTTTTAATGGTAAGGGTACCTCCCAAGACATCGGGTTTACCTGATCCATCGGTGGTAGCTGGCGGGGTCTCCCCGTCATACACATGGGCCACTTGTGCATTCTGCTTCAGAGGACAATTCCTGCTATAGTGCCCCTTCTTATGGCAGTTGTAGCATTCGGCTGAGTCGGGATTTGCCTTTGGCTTCCTCGGGGCTTTGCACACATTAGAAAAATGACCTGGCTTCCCGCTGTTGTAGCAATTTCCTTTGGGGATCTTTCCAGGTTTCTGAGTAGCGGTCGCGGTAATGCTAGACCCGGGCTGATCTGCTGAAGCCTTGCGCTTAATTCCAGCTTGGCTCTTGGCGCGGTCTTGGCTAGCGTGCCTTTCATCTATATCTTCATAATTGCAAGCCATTTCTACCAATTCTGAGAAGGAGAGTTTGATGTTGCTCATAGCTCTATCATGGTACTTGCGCTTTAGCCCAAATATGAATCTCTTGTTCTTTGCTTTGTTAGTCATAAAAAGCTCTGGAGCATAGCCCGACAACTGGGTGAACTTATTCAGGTAATCTTGAATAGAGAGATCTCCTTGCTGGAGATTAGCAAACTGCTCTCGCATCCTCTCTAGAGCTTGTTCAGGTACAAACTTCTCGTTGAACATGGTTTTGAATTGCTCCCAGGTCCTGACAATACCTACTGCATCCTCTGAGGTAATGGCATCCCACCACAGCTCTGCTTCCTCCTGTAGGAGCCAAATACCTAGTCGTGCTTTGTTGTTGGTTCCCAATTCCATCCCTTCAAAGATCTTTTCACGGGTCTTCAACCAAGCAATAGCCTCTGTTACTGTACCAGTGCCAGAAAAAGGTTTTCCCCCAAGGTTCCTATACCTCTTCGCTACTCTGTCTAGCTCGAAGTCCTGGGGTGCTGGTGGCTGAACAATAGGCCTTCCACAACTACGGGGATATTCCCCCGTCCTCCTGCTGCTCCTGCTCGGCCTCCACGGCCTCCTCTAGCTGCTGCTGCTCGTGTAGCCATCTAAGAGAATACTGTATAAGCAAGGAAAGAGTCAAGCTCACAGATTTGATAAATTTCATTTATGATAAAGCAGGGAAACATAAGGAAAGATAATGATGATGTACTGATCAAATTGTTTTGCTAATCTGCTTAGCTCATTATAGGACATTACTAATCCTATCTCTAATGAGCTACTCGCATTAGAACACTACTGATTCTATTCTGACGAGGTGTTTAATGTGCTAGATCCCGGAACTAAGGTTAACAAAGCTCTGATACCAACTGTGACGATCCCAAAATCCGAGGGGCGATATTAAGGATAATCATTGGAATATAACACAATAATCATCATAGTAGAGTACAGATAATAGCAAAAACAATAAATAAAATAATTTTACATGGATATGACAGCGGAATCACAACATGTAATAACATCTGAATAGCATAGCGTAGGATATAACTTAGTAAATAAAAGGGAAGTGATCGGTCATCATCGCCAGTGGCGGAATACATACATGCAGTGAGACATAATAAGAGTATCAGTCTACGTCGCCGAAGGCGGTACATATACATACGATAATAAATACTGAAAGTAAATCAGTCTACATCGCCCGTGGCGGAATCATAATATAAGTACAATAATGGCGGAAAATGTCAAAGTCGTCTCTGTGAAGTCAGCCTCGCCATGAGCCAAAAATGCACTCTATGCAACCGTGCAGAGCCAAAAACAACCCGTCACCTGTGTACTAGGTTGCCCGTGTGAAAATAAGGGCACCCGCGTTTGCAGAGTGAAACAAACAACGAGTCAGTCATGGGGACTGGTATGAGGAATCTATTTAATAGTTAAACAACAGTAATAAGCAAATCATAGGACCACGCCACTTTCGCGGAACGGGTTTACTCCAGTGATTGCTAGTGCATTTTAAAACAAAGTAAATTCTTTTAAAACAACGCAATGCTTTTAGGAAGAATGAAGCCATTATAAGACTCAGGTCCCATCACACAATGCAACGCAAGCCGGAGGATAGAGTTTTACCTTATAATGGCCAAATATGCTTAATACGTACAAAGCAAAATCATTTGATATTATTACTAGTGTATATATGTTTCAAAAATGAATAGCATCATAAATATCAATCATAGGCGGCATAGCTACCATCTACTATGTCGCCATACTAGTTCTACAATCGAGTCCGTTATTTCGTATTGGAAATTGGATTTCCGTCATGAGTCGAGGCAAGGGGCAAGCTCCTCTCCACTTCGAGACATTCTAGCAAATGCCTCAGGACTACGCACTCTGGGCAACCCTGGATTCGGCTGGGTCGGTCCTCTCTTATGTTTGAGGATTGGCAATTCCTGAACACACGTTTCCCGGTCCTTACAGACCTATAATCGAGGCGCCTCGCATTCCAACAACCACAAAGGTGAAAAATAGATATAAATGTCAGGGCTGGTAAGTCGCTGACACCACCATAGCTAGAAAGAAACGTCGTGCTCTCCCAGCGGTCCGTATCCCGTTTTTAACTCATACCGGGGTGTGAGGCTCGCGAATCTATGAAATACACAAAGCTAGGCCACATAGACCGGGCTTTGATCATCATCCACAAGACTTTGCTTTGCAACAGAAGCCTTGATCACAGCATCTTGGCATGCCACATAGGCAGTCCACTCCATACGATTGATTTCCATCGATATATAACCCTTGAGATCGTACGTCTCAGAGAAGGGCGTTAAGCAAAAGAATAAATTCTCCGCCGCCAAACAGATATATATTTAACAGAGATCAATCAGTATAGAACAAAATCCAATGTCAGACACACAGTCCATTTACAAGTCCGTTCTGGGTCTGAACGAAACCGGAGGCGTCAAATTCCTCGTATATCCGTCCAATCAACACATACGTTTAGACGGCTACTACTTCTGTCCCTTTCCGGTAGCTACTCCGGTCAGGAACCTCAGTAGCGCCCATCCAACCGATACGAAGATCGTCGGTCTTGAATCGTCTTTGCATTTTCCAATTCGAATCGCTCGATAAATTATTTGAAATGAGGGTTAGCTCGGCCTTTTCAAATAATTCACGTCATTAGAATTTAAATCGATTCTTCCTATGGTTATATTATTCGACATCCATCTTTCAGTTCTTTAGTGTTATTTTCGTGTCAAACACATACAACTATCAAATATCAAACAATTCAAGCCCAATTGGTTTATTTGCAATCTATGTTGCTTATAATATTTTATAACGATTTCTGGCCATTTTTATTTATTTAAAAATGGCCATATTTAATTAAACGACGTTTCAGGTCGTGCCGTGGCACAGGTGCTGTTTTTCCCCTAATTTGTTTTACACATATCGGAAAATCTAACCGTTGGATTTCTACAAAGTCTATATCAGTGGGAAGATATTCCCAAAGCGAACCCAACGGTTCCAGTTTCGTGAAAATCCGACGGTCAGATCTCCCACACTAGTCGTTTGAAGTTACGGTTTCAAGATTCGAACTGCAGCGTCGTTATTCGATTTAATTTAATTATATTTATATTTATATATAAATATAAACGATTCTGGCACTGTTTTTCTTTGGATTTAAATTAAACATTTCGGACAATCCAACCGTTGGATTTTTACAAGGTTGGTGCCGTTGGGAAGATATTTCCAAGACGAACCCAGCGGTTGCGGTTTCGGGAAAATCCGATGGTCGGATTTCTCGTACTAATCGTTTCAAATTACGATTCCGAAACACGAACTGCATGGCTTCGATTCCTTTTAATTATATATATATATATATATATAGTTCATTCTATAATTCCAACTATAGTTCATTCTATATTTTCAACTTCGTTTTCACTTCAAATATTTCACTAACGCCTTAATATTTCGAAAAATTTCGCCATAACCTCCTTTGTACGGGGAGGGGTTTGGAAATTTATTGGGCCGTGTTAGGTACCCAATAAATCCTAAAAAGCATACACATATTTATAGTGATATATTCTGGTGTTTACGGGGGAGCATGTATAGATAATCACTCCAGAGAATAAATTCCCGTCACCCCGTTTCCGTGTGGAAATAAATAGTCCATGTGTCGTATCTAATAACTAGAGCGACGTGATTATTGTCAACTCCAGACCCGTGTGGGGTTTTTATTAATCTGGCGATTTATCGTTATATTTTCTATAGTCCATATCAGTCATCAGTTCAACCTGTAGTATATAGTCATCGCCATACAAGCCTCTCGCTCGTATGGTAAATCTTCCACCTCGTCACACAAGCTCCAATTGCTTATGTGGAATATGATGAAGTATGTGTATCGTCAAGAAGTATGCCATGTAGTGTAGTTCAAAATTAATTGTTACTATCCTATGGCGATATTTATTATTTCACACAGAATAACCAGCACTCCGCATCCAATGGCATTCACAGGAGTTGATATATAAATAAAATTACGCAGCCAACTCATCAAGGTTTACCTATTTGTCGGGCACGCAAATAATTTCTTTACTCTGTAGCTAATCCATTTTTCCTGTTCAACACATGTATATATATGCAGAACAAAGCTAACAATAATATTTCTAGCAAACTATTATTTATTTCAACACGTGCGTATTTTTATCAAAGCATATACGTGATAAAAGAAATATTTTTATCGTCAAAAATATTTATTCAGCACGTGAATGTTTTTAACATTTCATATTCACAATAAAGGTGTAGTTTTTATTGTCTATTCATTTTGTTTCAAAATACGATAACATTCAACACATGAATTTCAAATCGACGAACGAATTGCAACTCAACACATGAATATTCTATATAGTTTGTATATATATAAAAATGTGATTTTTATCGCTAAGCTATTTGTTTAAATTCAAATAATATTCAACACATGAATTTCAACTCAACGAATGAATTGCAACTCAACACATGAATATTCTATATAGTTTGTATATATATAAAAATGTGATTTTTATCACTAAAGCTCTTTGTTTAAATTCAAATAACATTCAACACATGAATTTCAACTCAACGAATGAATTGCAACTCAACACATGAATATTCTATATAGTTTGTATATATATAAAAATGTGATTTTTATCGCTAAGCTATTTGTTTAAATTCAAATAATATTCAACACATGAATTTCAACTCAACGAATGAATTGCAACTCAACACATGAATATTCTATATAGTTTGTATATATATAAAAATGTGATTTTTATCGCTAAAGCTATTTGTTTAAATTCAAATAATATTCAACACATGAATTTCAACTCAACGAATGAATTGCAACTCAACACATGAATATTCTATATAGTTTGTATATATATAAAAATGTGATTTTTATCGCTAAAGCTATTTGTTTAAATTCAAATAATATTCAACACATGAATTTCAAATCGACGAACGAATTGCAACACAACACATGAATATTCGATATAGCATATGTAATTTATTTCAACGAATGAAAATTATTCTAACACATGAATATTTCAGAAAATTTCGGCAGCATAACGGCAGGGTAGTTAAAACCGGGACCGTCCCTAGTACGGCTCCTCGCTCTACCTTAAAACCTCGCGGTTTTTGACAATGGGGATCATGCATCTAGTTCGCACGCAGACGACATGTTTTATTGTCAATTCCACAATCCTATTCTAATTTGTTTCAACCACAAGAGGGTATTTTTCAACCACAAAGGTATTTTCAACCACAATATCAACCACAAACAATTATTTCCAACCATTCGTCATACCATATTATATCACGTCAATCACAAGCAATAAATATCGTCCATGGTCTGTGGACGAGGGGAGTATATTTATATATATTATAATTCACTTGCATTTCATCACAATTCAAAGCATATATGTTTCATTCAACGCTTGTATAATTTATACATCGCTAATATAACTTATACAACACTTGTACATGAGGTATACAATGCGTATATAATTTACACTTCGCTTATATAATTTATACAACACGATTTCATTCACACAATTAGTTTAGATTCCTCACATGGGTTATTGCAGTGCTAAAAATCGTAGGAAGATCAGAAAAATCCGCTGCTTCTTCTAGAATGTAGAGAGCCTCCTTGCGGTCACGGTGTCTCCTGTTTCATCGAATTTCGTTAACACACTAAAAAGATATGATTTTTCAAAGTTTTGCAACACTTAAAAGTGTTATTTTCATTTCAGAAATTTAAATCAGAAGGGTTTGCAAAGCTTCAAAACTAGGTTTTGATTTTAAATCAAAACCGTACCTTGTTGCTCCGATCAGACTACACGGCGTCGAAGGGCTACGAACCACCTTCCGATCGACGGTGGTGGCGATGAACTCGGTGGCTCCTGCGAGTCGCGGCGGCGCTCCCAAGGGGGCGACTTTCTCCTCGAAATTCGACGCGTACCGTCGATGGTTTGAGGCGAGGCTTGATCGGATTTAAAGAGGAGGCGGAGGCGATCAGAATCCTCAACTGCAGGAGGCGGCGAAACTGGCTGTGGCGGCGGCAAAAGCGATGGGAAGCTTCGAGCTTCGTGCGTCGTTCAAATCGCCTGGCGGCTAGGGTTTTTTATCGATTTTTTTTTAAAAGAAAAATTCCTATTGGTCGAAGCTATATAGGAAATTTTAAATAGTGTTTTCACAAACGGACTCGAAATCAAACCCAACGACTGTCGCCCCTAGCTAATTACCCCCATTCCGGACACAATGGGATATGTTTCGTTGGCCAATTCGACTGTTACAGTCAGTTATTTTTTAAATTAAAATATAAAACATTCAATATTTAATTTGAACGTACATTTCAATTTGCCAGGGCCACAAACTGAATCGAAAAATTCCAGAAAAATAAATCTAGCTTTGTTTTGACGATACGGTCCTAACAAAACCAATTTCGTCGAATTCTGAGCTCGTTTGAAACACGGCCATTTTTAGGTCGACCCATTTTAACAGAAATTGACCAATCACATTTTCTTTTGCCCCGCTCACATACTAGCTTCAAAAATTATTAAATTTGAAACTTAGCAATAATTTGACATCCCGGACCCAACAAAAGTGGTTTCGTCGAATTCCGAGGTCGTATGCAAAATATCAATTTTCAAGGGCTATATATGCTATATAGCGACCTTTCAGAAAATTCATTTGGCCATTACTTTTGATTCCCGCTATGAAACTTCGATTTTTCAGATTCGTTAGAAAGGTATTCATAAACAGATTTAAATATTTCCAGTTTCGCTAAAATCCGTTATATTTTCCACCCGGCACAGTCAGACAAAGTTTGTATTCAAACTTTCAAGCTGCAACACTATACCCAATTTCCTATTTTATTGAAATATGCTATTTCAATTATTCAAAATCTTTGGTAATAACCAAATTTAAAAATTTTAAATTGGTTCACATTTTCCGGGTTATTACAATAACTCTTCTACCTATCTTAGGCAGCTTTCATTCGTTGCTGAATGATCTTAATCGTATGTGAAGTTTCTCTCACCACATCTGGTCCAAGCACAAACTTCTCGCCAGTCTCTATCCAACATGATGGTGAGTTGCACGGTCTTCCGTACAAAGCTTCATATGGAGCCATACCGATACTGGATTGGTAGCTATTATTATATGCAAACTCTACTAGATGCAAATGGTCATCCCATGATCCACCAAAATCCAATATGCAAGCTCTCAAGATATCTTCCAATATACGATTCACCCTCTCCGTCTGACCGTCGGTCTGAGGATGATATGCGGTATTGAGATGTAATCCTGACCCTATAGCCTCTCGTAAGCTCTTCCAAAACCCACTAGTGAACAACGGGTCTCGGTCACTCACAATGCTTTTGGGTACTCCATGAAATCTCACTACCCACTTCATATACAATTCTGCCAACTTGGCTGCCGTTCTGGTCGATTTGACTGGTATAAATCTTGCACTTTTAGTCAATCGATCCACAATTACCCAAATGCTATCGTATCCCGACCTAGTCCTCGGTAAACCATCGATGAAATCCATCGAGACTTGCTCCCATTTCCATTCGGGAATTTCTAATGGTTGCAACAAACCACTAGGCTTCTTTTGCTCGGCTTTAACTAGCTGGCAATTCATGCATTTGGATATAAACTTCCCAACGTCTCTTTTCATCCCTTCCCAGTAGTAAGTCCGCTTCATGTCTCGATACATCTTATTACCACCGGGATGTATAGTCAGTTTTGAGTGATGACATTCTCCAAGCACTTCATCTCTCAAACCATTCACGTTGGGCACAACTAGTCTTCCATTCTTCCGAAGCCACCCATCTCGATCAAGCCCATACATATTCATCTCCTCACCGTCGATGTCCATCTCTAACTTGGATATGATTTCCAATAGATTAGGATCGTCCCTCTGGCTGGAACCAATCCGTTCTATCAAAGTGGGTCTGATCGTCAAACTAGCTAGCATGACTGGATCCAATTCGCACTTTGGTCTGAAATCAAACCCCGCGATATACTCTAGTTGCTTCCATTCAAGAAACATTGCCCCTAAGCTGGCATGTCTCCAACTCAAGGCATCGGCTACCGCGTTACCCTTCCCAGGTGTGTATGCGATATCAAAATCATATGAAGCCAAGAACTCTAACCATCTCTGCTGACGGAGATTCAGATCTTTCTGGGAGAAGATATACTTTAACGATTTATGATCGGTAAACAACTCGAATCTTTCTCCCAAGAGATAGTGTCTCCACATCTTCAGTGCAAACACAATCGCTGCTAATTCCAAATCATGGGTAGGATACTTCTTCTCATGCGGCTTTAGTTGTTGACTAGCATAAGCTACAACCCTACCTCCTTGCATCAATACAGCACCTAGTCCGGTACCACAAGCATCCGTGTATACCGTCATCTCTTCATTCCCCTTAGGAATGACTAACACTGGCGCACGCATCAACCTCTCTTTTAGACTCTTGAATGCCTTTTCACACACACCCTCCCAGACGAAGGACTGGTTCTTCTTAGTCAACTGAGTCAACGGTGCTGCTATCTTGGAGAAGTCCTGGATAAACTTACGATAATATCCAGCTAACCCCAAGAAACTTCTTACATCTGTTGCATTCTTGGGCGTAGGCCAATCCTGTACCGTAGCAACCTTCGCAGGGTCCACGGCAATACCACTCTCTGAAACAACATGACCCAAGAATCTTACTTCCCTTCTCCAAAAATGACACTTGGAGAATTTTGCTTTCAATTGGTGTTTCCTCAACACCTCCATCACTATCCTCAAGTGTCCCTTGTGTTCTTCCTCTGTCCTTGAGTAAACAAGGATATCATCTACGAACACAAGAACAAACTTATTCAACTGATCTCTGAATACTCGATTCATAAGATCCACAAAGTAAGCTGGTGCATTGGTCAACCCAAATGGCATGACCAACCACTCATAAAATCCAGACGGCGTCCTAAATGCCGTTTTCGGAACACTCTCATCCGCTACTCGTAGCAGATGAAATCCTGTCGCGAGGTCCAACTGGGAGAACACTCTATCTCCTTCCAGTTGATCAAACAAATCATCAATCCGCGGTAGAGGATACTTATTCTTCCTCGTTACCTTATTCAACTCGCGATAGTCCACACACAAACGAAGGGAACCATCTGCCTTAGTGGCAAACACAACCGGTGCTCCCCACTCGGAGACACTCCTTCTAATAAATCCCTTCTTCAAAAGATTGCTGACTTGCACCCCGAGCTCTCGCTGCTCCCTTGGTTCCATACGACGAAGTGGCATCACTATAGGTCTGGCATCTTTCACTAAATCAATACGGAACTCAATCTCTCGGTGTGGTGGAAGCCCGGTCACCTCCTCGAAGACGTCCGGATACTGACCAACCATGGGCACATCTGACAACTCATCTTGCGGGATCTCGAGGGAATTTACAAAACTAGCCATAACCCCATCACTAGGTAGACTACCAAACACTACCCTCCGCCCATCATCCGCCCTCACTGTCACCAAAAAGCCCTCACAGTCTACCACCACCCCGTATCTTTAGAGCCAATCGAATCCCAATATAATGCCATACCCAGTAAAGCCCAAAGCAAAGCAATCACAAACAAACATACATCCATGACTCGATAAGACCAAATTCCTGCAAATCATACTAAGGCTAGTCGAACCACCAATCGGGTTCGTCACAACCAATGGTCTATCGACTATCTCGAGTTCCAGTCCTAACCTATCCACCAGGTCACTAGATATGAAGGAACGGGAAGCCCCAGTATCAAACAAAACTCGAACTGGTACATCATAAATAGAAATCATACCTTGAATAACAACATTCTTTCCTTTCTCTGCCACAGTTGGGGCATTCAACGAAGAAGGAACAACATCAATAGCATATGCTTTCACAATCTGCTTCTCCTTAAGATGTTGCGGACACTTATCCTTGAAATGTCCCACTTGACCACAGTTGAAGCACTTCTTATCCGCTGGCTTGGCCCGACAATCTTTAGCATAATGGCCCTTCTTACCACAGCTGAAGCACTCCACATCCTTCTTGCTCTTTTTCTGGCTACCCTTAGATTGGTCTTGCTTCCTCTTATTCTGAGAATTATTCTTGCCTCCACCGCCTTCTTGCGGCTTTGGCCCTTCTGCAGATGTAGCCTCAGTCTTTGACTTAGGGTAAAGACTCTCCGATCTCAAAGCTTTCCCCACAATCGATTCAAAAGTCTCATCAATGTGATTGATAAGCCTTTCCCCCAAGTATCCATCCAAACCAGTAATGAACTTCTCATTCTTCTTTTCAGGAGTGTCGATAAGAGATAGTCCATACTTCGACAAAGTGTCGTACTCAGCAATTTAGTCAGAGACTGCCCTACCACTCTGCTTGAGTTCCAAGAATCTCTTGAACAATATTGACTTCTGGGCAGCTGGAATAAACTTCTCGCTAAAGCGAGCCTTGAACTGATCCCAAGTAACCTGATCTTCTGGAGTAGCTGTTCTAATGGCATTCCACCAATTCATCGCTCGCCCTTGCAGCTGACGAGACGCTAGCCTTCTCTTCATCGCATCTTCAAGACCCAAGTCATCGAAGATACGGTCACAGCTATCCATCCAGTCTTGAACATCTGTGGCCGACTCCGTTCCGTGGAACGGCTTTCCACCAAGATTAGTGTAATCTTTGCACAACTTGGCGAAATCGACCCTATGTGCCTGCACTACTGGGCCAACACCAACTCCGGGATTGGGAACTGCCCCTTGCACTTCTCTAAGCATATCTCTCATGAGGTTAGTAAACATTGCCCTCATGTCAGCGGCAGTCCCTTGGTTGGTCCCTCTACCAGCACCCCTCATATCTCGGCTCATCGTCAATCTGAAAAAGGGAAACGATTAACGACTCCATAGTGGTGCTAGTGCAGTGCGACTTCATTCTTATACTACAAATAGTATATATATACATAGCTTTTGAAAACCAAAGAAATCACAAATACGCGCTCTCATATACGTACTATCTCTCCCTAGTGTATTTCCCTAGGTTAACTACGCAACCTAGAGCTTTGATACCAAGTGTGATGGCCCGCCCCGCACCAACCGACATTTACTCCAAAAGTGCGCTGTACACATGTCCAGTTAGCACGGAACGGTTCGTCAGAAGGAAAGGGAAGAAGGAAATGAACATACAAAGAACCTGTAGAATGTCTCACAGCGCATAGGATAAAATATAATAATAACATACTTGACATAAAACAGGTGAGACAGTGCATAAGCTGAAAACCAGAACTAAACATCATAGCAGCGGAAATCCAAAATACAGCTTATTACAACTTTTCAAACTGTCTCAAAGAAAAAGCAAGATAAAAGAGGTACACTACTAATGCCCAAGTAGCGACCACCAACAACACAGGGAGAATATATATATATCATACGTGGAAGCCTCCTGCCCGCCTCCGAATCAACTACTCGCGCATTACCAGCTAACCTGTCTCTAGTCTGCTCGTGTGAGCACCCAGAGTAATAAGAGGAGACATAAAACTCTGGGTCAGACATAAAGCCGGGTATGAGCGATAAGCATCTAAAGTGAATAATAACAGGTAGACTAAAACATACCTGAACCTGGACCTGCAACCAAAGAGTTAGCACTACATACTATACAACACTCTAAGGTACCATATCAAGCAGTGTAAAGATACGGAGGTGGGGGAGGTGTGCATGTCATAATGATGGCAAACAATCAAACATAGCATCCATCCTCACATCTCTCACTCAGTGCGTAAAGCATACGATATTCACCACTTCAATCACCCAACATACCTTGCTACTATCACTCTGCCCCATGAAGTCATAAATGGCTTCACTGCACTGATAACGTAGCCACTAATTCCTCGCTATGTCCACTTGCCCCATGGAGTTATTCACCCCATCTGCGCTGGCTCATAACCTTACCAATCCTTACTATGTCCACTTGCCCCATGGAGTTGTTCACCCCATCTGCGCTGGCTCATAGTCTTACTACGCATCACCTTGCCCCTCAGGTCATAATGACCCTACTGCACTGATAACGTAGTCTTGCTACCATCACCTTGCCCCTCAGGTCATAATGACCCTACTGCACTGATAAGTAGCCATCATTCATTTTTAGTGGTGAATCGAAGTTATGAACGTCGACAACTCCTTAGCACACGTCTCGCAGCAAAGTCCAACCACGAAGTGAACTTATTGGTTCCCAACTGGATCCTGAGCTCTAACTTCCCATATTGAACTACCTTTGCATCTTGGGTTATTGGTCAATACTGGGTCGGGTCGGGTTCCTCCTCAAGCCATCGGTGCGGGTCGGGTATCCTCCATCTGTTCGGGTCGGGTCTTCTTCTGGTGCGGTTCTGGTCGGGTGTCCTCCATCGGTTCGGGTCGGGCGTTTCTCCTCGGTTCGGGTCGGGTGCCACTCCCCCTCCAGTTCATGCTTCCGCTCCGATCCGCCTCCTCATCCTTTACGTGCTTCGATCCGATCCATCCTCCTCTATCCGCTGCGATCCCTACTCCCTAATCTGCTCCGATCCCAGTTCAGCTAGCGTGGCCTTCCTTTTTGCCACTTTTCCCAAGTGTTGGGTTCCGTTCCGATCGAATTCCTTGCTCAGTTCAACATATCCGATCCGAGCCCCATATCCGATCCGATCCGAAACCTGCACTGTTTTCTGAAACTGTTCCAGCAAGTGTTTATGCCATTCGACGGCGTTTTCGACCATTCTAACTATTGAAATCAATCACAAAACATTTCATACAGTCATAGCAACATGCATAATCAACCACAAACATCAAAACATCAATATGATAGGTTAAAATGGATCAAATATACCCAAAATCCCACATTTCCCCTTAAGCATGTTTAGGTGAAACTAATGATAGGATTAGCAAAACTTAACCAAATTAACCCAAATTCATATCAGAGGTCTAAAACATCATTTAAGAATTTATGAACATTTTTCCCGAATTTTATCATGTTTAAATTCGCTAATTAGCACTAATTACCCTTAACTAGCCATAATTAGTGTAAAACTATGCAAATCACTCACCTTAGCCACAAATAAACTAAGATCTGAAATAAATCTCTGATTTGATATGAATCCCAATGCTATACAGCAGCTCCAATGTTGCTTTGGTGTAGATCTTCATTGATTAGAGGTTGTTAAGCTAAATCCTTGACCAAAAGGCGATTTGGAGGTGATTTAGAGGTTGGAGGCCATTTTTGGGGTTCCTTGGTGATAAGTGGAGGCTAGAAAACTGAAATGGAATGATTCTCTATCTCATTTCAGCCTTCCCATAACCCTAATCCCGAAATGGGTTATGGGCCTACTCACTAATCACCCGATTTGGCCCGGTTAAGCAGTTTTCACCTTCCAAACCTTATTTCATCCATATCTCCCAAACGGTAAATCCGTTTGGCTATTATGACCACTCTACGGAAAGGTAAACCATCAAACGAATCTAATGGAAGTGGTTATAGGTCAAAATTCCTTTCCAATCAAAAGTTATGGCCAAAACAGTACCAACTAGGGGCAAAATGGTCATTTAAAAATCGACAAAAATCATGAACATGGGAAATGACTCTAATGGATGTTTCCCAAAGTTACATGACCATACTACTTCATACGGGAAAGAAATAAATATTCTACGATCCCCCGATGCGTAGAATGCGGGTCGTTACAGTCACTTTAATACATATACAAATTCTAATGTGTATATTGACAACAAAAATGATATTCTAACTTGCACACAAATTCTAATGTATGCATTTCACAAAAAATGATATTTTATCTTGCATACAAATCCTAATATGTGCATTTTCAATAAAAAGGATTCTTTGAATTGCATACAAATTCTAATGTATGCAATTCCCATAAAAATGATATTTTCACTTTTTTTGACGATTCTATTTCAAAAAAATTAAAAAAAAATGATTCATTCATTTTGTTGACAATTCTAGTTTAACAAAATGAATAAAAAGTGATAATTTCATATTGTTAACAATTCTAATTTAACAAAATGAGTATTTTTGTTGTAACACAAATCTATTTACCAAAAATGCTATTTGTGCTTTACCTCAAATCTATTTAACAAAAATGTAATTTTTGTTTTGAACCATCATATTTTGACAAAATGTAAAATTTTGTTTCCACTATTATATTTTGACCAAAAATGAATACTTTGGTTCAACTAATCTGTTTTGACCAAAAATGTATATTTTTACAAAAATATATATTTTGATTCAGCTAACCTAATTTGACAAAACTGTATATTTTGACAAAAATATATGTTTTGATTCAGCTAATCTATTTCAACAAAACAATAAAGATGATGACTTTGTTTTGTCGACAAATCTACTTCAACAAAACAATAAAAATGATAACATTGTTTTGTCGACAATTCTAATTCAACAAAACAAATACAAGTGACATGTTTGTTTGCAAAATATGTTTTCTAACATACATGACATATTTTGTTACATACATTTTCCTATGTATTCTAATGACAAAAAAAAGAATAACTTATTTGTTTACATTTTTCTGTTTAACATAACAAATAAAAATGATAATTTTATTTGTTTACAATTTCTATTTAACAAAAACGATATTATTATTTTAACACAAATATATTTGACAAAAATTTAATTATTGTTCTAACTCAATTCTAATTAACAAAAATGTAATTTTTCTTCTAGTCATTATATTTTGACAAAAATGCCAATTTTGTTTCAACTGTAACATTTTGACAAAATAGGCAAATTTGGTTTTAACTTTTACAAATTGACAAAAGCGACAAATTTGGTTTCAAATTTGATAATTTGACAAAAACGACAAATTTGGTTTCAACTTTTATAATTTGACAAAAGCGAAAAATTGGGTTCAACTTTGATAATTTGATAAAAGCGACAAATTGGTTTCAACTTTAATAATTTGACAAAAGCGAGTATTTTTGTTTAACTAAATTTTATTGCCAAAAATGAATATTTTAGTTTAACTACTCTATATTGACAAAAATGAGTATTTTTTTTTTAACTATTCTATATTGACAAAAATGAGTATTTTTGTTTTCAGCCTTTTTAATTAATAAAAATGTTTATTTTTGTTTAATCCTTTTTTATGAACAAAGATGTATTCATTCTTTCTAATGAACTAAAATGTATATTTTTGTTTAATCATTTTTTAATGAACAAAAATGTTTCATTCTTTCTAATGAACTAAAATATCTCATTTTTACTTAATCATTTTTTTATGTAGAAACATTTTCAAACAATGGATGACATTTCTAAATCAAATGGCATTTTTTTCTATTAACATGACATTTCTAAATAAATGACATTTTCATATGAACATATGTTTTCTACATAAATGACATATTTATTTACATACATTCTCTTATGTATTCTAATGACAAATATAACAATATTTTATTTGTATACATTTTCTACGTTAACTTAGCAAATCAAAATGATAATTTTATTTGTTAACAATTTGTATTCAACATAACAAATAAATAAGGATAATTTATTTGTTACAATTTCTAATTTAACCTAACAAATAAAAATGATAATTTTATTTGTTAACAAATTCTAATTAACAAAAATGGTATTTTGTTTTATCTAAACTATTTAACAAAAATGAGTATTTTGTCCAATTATTATATTTTGCCAAAAATGATAATTCTAATTCAAATTTGTCAAAAATGACAATTATAATTCAACTATTCAAATTTGTCAAAAATGACAATTATAATGCAACTATTTAAATTTATCGAGAATGACAATTATAATTCAACTAAATTATTCCATCAAATCAACAGATCAATAAATAACATCAAACAATTTAAATCAAATCACGTATGACATTCAGCAAAATATTACAGCGCATGTGTAACACTAAAATTATGATTAACAAATTTTAATTATATAAATGAAAGAATAGAATTTCTCACCTTGATCGGTTTTATTTCTGAAATATTTGAATAACAATTGTTTTTTATTAAATTAAATAGGGTGTTTAATTTAATCAAAAATCGTAGCTGCTTCAAATCAGTCCAAAATCTATTCTGCAATGTAGTGCTCGACGATGCGAGTCCAACGCACTTTGTTTTGTCTAATTCCATGTCTGTTTGCAAAAGTTACGGTGGTTCGAACGTTAATTACACAATAATTAGATTAAAATAATTAAATTATTAATTAACTAATTTACATCTTCTTCCTAAACAAATCACGCTACGTTTCTTTTACAGGAACCCATAACATCCGACCTAGGGTTCCCAATTCGCAACCAAACAAATCGTCGGAGCCGGATCAGGAGCCTCCACATCGTCAACCATGAAGCCGCCTCCTTGCGCCCAGAACTTCGTGCAGCTCGCACTCCCCAATTGGCCAAAAGATGGCGGCAAGTGCGCAGTTTTTGCGGAGTCGTCATGACCATCACGGTGATCGAAACCAGATCACTACCGTTCAGGTTGTCGAGCAAGGAGAGATGAACATTTTCTAGTTAGGAGTTTCTTGGATTAATCACTAAATGGCGTGCGATTTGAAGAGGAAATTAGGAAGTGCATGGCCATGAATTGTGAGGAGCGGCGGCTGTTGTTTCAGAGGATTAGGGTTTAGGTTTTTCCTTGTATATTCATAATATTTTAATATTTAATTTCTAGTTTTTGCAAATAAACCCTTTAATTCGGAGTAGCTCCAATTTCAGCCCAACGGGAGTGGTCCCCAGGCAAATACCCCCGTCCCGGACCCAATGGAACATGTTTCATAAGCCAGTTCGGCTGTTACGATAATTTTTTCTCAAAATTTAAAATATAAATTGTAACAACCCGTTAAATCTGAACCAGTTTAAAAAATTTAAATTGGCTAAAATAGTGGATTTTAAATATTTTAAATAAATATTTTAAATAATAATGACGAAAAGTTAGTTTGAATCGATGTTAAAAATGAATATAATTAATTTGAATTATAAACAAGGCCAGAAATGGCGCAGCTGTTTCAAAAATTGAATTCAAACTTTCACTGACTGTACCGGGCGCAAAACAAAACGGATTTGAGTGAAACCAAAAATATTTAAATCTGTTAGTGAATATCCTTCCGACGAATCTGAAAAATCGAAGTTTCATAGCGGGAATCAAAAGTTATGGCCAAATGAATTTTCAGGAAGGTCGCTATAGAGAATATATCGACTTTGAAAATAGACATTTTGCATACGACCTCGGAATTCGACGAAACCACTTTTGTTGGATCCGGGATGTGAAGTTATTGCTAGGTTTCAAATTTCATAATTTTTGAAGCTAGTATGTGAGCATGGCAAAGGAAAATGTGTTTTGGTCAATTACAGTTAAATTGGATCGACCAGAATATGGCCATTATTCAAACGGTCTCAGAATTCGACGAAACTAGTTTTGTTGGGACCGTATCGTCAAAACATAGCTAGATTTATTTTTCTGGAATTTTTCAAATCAGTATGTGGCCCCGGCAAAATGAAATGTACGTTCAAATTAAATATTGAATGTTTTATATTTTAATTTGAAAGAAAACTGACTAAAACAAGCGAATGGGCCTACGAAATATATCCCATTGTGTTCGGAATGGGGGTAAAACGCTAGGGACGTCAGTCGTTGAGTCTGGATTGGGGTTCGTGTGTGAAAGGGGGTATTTTCGAAATTTAAAAATATATAAATTAAAGAAAAAAATTCATTGGTCAACAAAATCATTTCTCTCTCCCCGATACCAGGTTGCGAACAATGGAAAGGAGTTCGGAATTCTCTCTTCGATTTCTCCTTCCACACTCCACGAAACCCAATGCCCCTTTGAGAATTTTGTAGTGCCCCTCACGATCTTCAAATCCATACCAACCTTGGATTTTTTCGTGGCCTGTGGAGCTCGAATCGAGCTCGAGAACATCCGGTCTTTGGACCGCCGCCGCCGTCGCCAGAGGCCACCGAAGTAGGCCCCCTTCCTGGCGCACGTGCGCCCCACCTGGCTCTTCGACGTCGTGAAGCCCGATCCTCGTATCGAGCAACGGATCGGAAGTTAAATTCAAACCTAGGTTTGAATCAAAAACTGAGAGGTACGGCTTTGTTAATTTCAAACTGATTTTAACATTGTAAAGCGTTGCAAACTTCTAAAAATTATATCTTTTTGCTACGTGGTCGAAATTCAGTGAAACAAGAGACAGTGGACTCGTGTGGACGTCTTCTACATTCTAGAAGAGACCACATATTTTTTTGAGCCTTCTGCTATTTTTGGTGGAGTGGAACCCAATGTGAGATTTCTAATTTATAAACGATATGGAAAACAACGATGTATAAATTATATAGTCGATGTATGAGTTATATAAGCATTGTACATATCATGTATAAGCATTGTATAAGTTGTATGTTCGATGTATAAGTTATATATGCGTTGTAAAAATTGTATGTGCGTTGAAATGAATTGAAGTGAATCTAAATATATTTATATATGAATATATATATACACACTCCCCTCGTCCATAGACCAGGGACGATATTTATTGTTTGTGATTGGTGTGAAAATTGGTTGATAGCGAATGGTTGATTAGGATTGTTTGTGGTTGAAAAATACCCATTGGTGATTGAAACAAAATTAGAATAGATTGTGGAAATGAAAATAAAACATGTCGCTTGCGTGCGAACTAGATGCATGAATCCCCGTTGTCAAAAGCTGCGAGGCTTTAAGGTAGAGCGAGGAGTCGTATTAGGAACGACCCCGGTTTTTACTACCCTGCCGTTATGTTGCCGAAATTTTCAATAATATTCATGTGTTAGAATTATTTTCATATGTTGAAACTATATTCATGTGTTGAATAGAAATTCATGTGTTGAACGATATTCGTGTTTTGAAATAAATTGTTTTATAATAAAAATCATATTTTTATCATCTATATGAACTATATAAAATTGTAATGCCCGGCCCCTAGACCCATGCTAACCAAGAGCAACACTAAGTGTTACTGTCGGAAAGCACGGAGAATGAGACTCGATAGGGCTAAAAGTTGTTCTCATTCCTTTGAACGAACACTGGCATGAGAATTTAAAACTTCTCAACTTACCATTTGTGCTCAGTATAAGTTCAAAGAAATGGTACAAGAAAATTTCCCAGGTACATAGTGCAAAATATAATAGAATCAAGCACAGCACAATAACAACAGCAGAATACATAATACATATCATAATAGAGATGTCCAGAATACATGATCCATCATACATAATATCACATCCCAAAATACATAATAGCATACATACCGTAATACTACACGCTACTGATAGTCTGAAGCTTCATAGGCCAAAACCCCAAAACATGGAAAAAGATAAGAACGCTGCTACAGTCCACGCAACCTAACCTGCAAACAATCCTCAAGCTGACCCGAGGATTGTTTTAACAAAACAAATCACACGGGTCAGACTATGTCTAGTGTGAGTGAAGTAAGTATCTATGGACATTAAATAATTTAACAAATAAGGGTGCCATATGTGTAAGTCAACATGGGGCGTATGAATGTTACAAAAATGTGAACAATTTAGCAAAGTTGCCGCATTAAATAAGCCATAATATCAGGCATCGGTATTGTATGTAAAGCAATACAATACCAAAACGGTTATCATATGTAAAGCAATATGATAATATAAAAAGTAAGATTAAAGGCACAGGTATTGTATGTAAAGCAATACAATACCATAACGATTATCATATGTAAAGCAATATGATAATATAAAAAGTAAGATTAAAGGCACAGGTATTGTATGTAAAGCAATACAATACCATAACAATTATCATATGTAAAACAATATGATAATATAATAATTGAATGTTGGTTATAATTCTGGGTTTCAAATTATTTGAGTAATAGAGAATTATGGGGACTACAGGATAAATATAATATGACCCATAACGACCAACTAAACAGACGCTAGTATTGTAAAATCACAGTGGTAGAGCTCTTGCGCGCGCGGAGACATCAGCACTGTAACCTACTCATAACGCCATAACGACACCTGGCGATCAACCCAGGATAACCAAGACGGTCTAAGGCGAAGGCCGTATGCTACCCGTTCACGGCACTACACGTGGCACACCCACGCCTCCATCTGATGTAGTCCGTGACCCGCCGATCGGGAATCCCGATCAAAACAACAAAATTGCCCAATGTAGCAGACCGTTTGACCTTTGGTGGTTGGTGGGCGAAATTTATAACCACCGTGATTCAGGTAGCGAACCTGAATCAGGTCGACCAAGATGGAGTTTTGGCCCATTGGTACAACAGAGTCCAATCTATCCCAACCCCAAAATTAAAGTATTTTGAAATATTAATTTGTAAATTCATACTTTAAAAACTCATAGTGTTTATAACATCAAAACACTATATAAAACCATTCATGGCAATATTCATAATAGTAAGTTTTATAAAACCCAGTATACTTTGCAAAAAGGTTAACAATGCATGTTCATAGATGGTTACACTTCCGTTTCGCTCTAATACACAAGTACCCCATAATACTTATGTATTAAAACAAAACATAAGCATTATTTAGTATGTTAAGCTTTATTAAAATTAACAAAATTATTTGATCATTATATTTGCTTGTAAAAAAAAATTCTTTTTAAAATTTTTTAAAAAGAACATTAAATAATATTATTATTTTTTACTGTAGCACAATACAGTGCGGCGCACGGCTGCACTGTAGCTGTGCAGCATACTGCTATCTCAATTTTCATATACCCAACTTGCAAAAATCATAGAAATTCAAAATTTAATATTTTTAACTCAAATTTTTTACAGTAGTTTCATATTCTAGTTATCATTCTTCAGTAAAAATTTCATAATCAATTTCGTTACCAATTGGTAGAGATTTAATATACTTCATCAACCACTTCAGCTCAACTTTATGAATCTCAGTTTTTACATATTCAAGTTAAGAAAATCATATAAATTAGAAAATAAAACATTTTAACTCAAAATTTCTACAGTAGCTTCATATAATAGTAGATATTCTTCAGTAAAAATTTCATAATCAAATTCATTACCAGTTGGTTCAGATTTAATATTCTTCATCAACCACTTCAGCTCATCTTTATAAATCTCAGTTTTTACATACTCAAGTTAAGAAAATAATATAAATTCGAAAATAAAACATTTTCATTCAAAATTTCTACAGTAGCTTCATATAATAGGAGATATTCTTCAGTAAAAATTTCATAATCAAATTGATTACCAATTGGTTCAGATTTAATATTCTTCATCAACCACTTCAGCTCATCTTTATAAATCTCATTTTTCATACACCGCATTTGAGAAAATCATATAAATTCGAAAATAAAACATTTTCATTTAAAACTTCTACAGTAGATTTGAATATGAATGTAGTTTTTGTATAAAAAAAAATTAAAGCTAGAAACCTTACCAATTGGTACAGATCTCATATTCTTCACAATCCCTTTTCTGGTCATATTTAAACAACTTAGTTTTCATATACCCACTTCAAAAAAATCATAAAAAGTCGAAATTTAATCATTTTAATTCAAAATTTTGCAGTAGCTTTGGACATGAATGAAGTTTGTGTGTACAAAATTTCAAAGCTAGAGACCTTTCCAATTGGTACAGATCGTATGTTCTTTGACAAGTATTTTCAGCACATGACCAAAAATCTTTATTTTCATGTCCCCACTTTGAGACAATTCAACATACATGAAACATGCATTATCAATACCAATTTACTCCTTCTATTTCTACATCATAATATCCTTTTCACATAATGGGTATTGCAATTTCCATATAAATTCAAGTTGCCAAGACCCCAAACAGTGAAATAAGGCATAGGGAAGAAGCTATACAGCAATCATGCACATGAATTTCATGTTTTTGATTACTTGCAAACCCAAAATACTGAAAAGGACAAAACTTCACTCACCTTCAACGCCAAAATGCAATCTTGAAGCTCTATAACAGCTTGCCTTTGATTGCAATCCCTTTCCTTTCCAATTTTGAAGAATTGAGAATCTACTTCACTTTTAGATTCCAAATTTTTAATCTTTGTTTTGATTGAGATGAGAGGAATTAATTTTTTTTCTGTGCTTCTGGAGTTTTCTTTGTTTCTGATTTCTTACGGTGAGAAAGAAATGATACGTACGGTTGTTTTTATCGGGAGAATGAGGGGTGGTGGTATTTTTATTTATAAGTCCCTCTCTAGATTGTTCCAACAAAAAATCTCCTTTTTTTTTATTATTTTCCCCCTTTTTAAATTTAGTTTCTAGAGTTTTCCTTAAAAATGCATACATGCATATTTTTATTTTTATTTTATTTACATTTTTTTTCTTTCATAATCTTTTCTTTTTTTTATTTTCTTTTTTATGAAAAATGGACACAAAATTCTTTTTACCTTACATTGCACACAATTTCAACATTATGTAAACTTTTTTTTTTCATAACTTGAAAACAACAAGAAAACATTATTTTAAAATAACACACATAATAATGAACACATTTTATGAAACCAATCAAATTTTTTCCACTAAAATTTGCACTTTTCCATTGCATTGAAATTTGTCTTTTTATTTCATGCTAAAGACTTGTTCACAACTATCACTATCTTATAACTACATTTTTTTCTTTTTCTCTCTCTTTTTTTTTTCCTTACTAACAAAAATGTACATTTTTTTTCAAAAGTACATTTGCTAAAATAAATTACATTATGCAACAAAACTAGCGATATTCTTCATATTAACCATGCACAAACGATTTATTAATCATAATCAATTTTTCCTCTCATCCATTTTAATATTTTATTGTCATTGATTTAATTTTCAAACAATATTTAATATAATTATTACCAATTTATTATTGGATTCCCAATCCAGTATCGCTAAAAAAAGTGGGTTGTTACAGACTTCCCCCCTTACAAAAATTGCGTCCTCGCAATTTCTACATAAGGGATACATCTGTAACAAAATTATAGATTCAAGTCAAAACAAAAGGACATACCTTACTCAAGCGCCAAACAATTTAGGATAATGCCTCTGCATCGACTCTTGTGTTTCCCAAGTGCGGTCATTTGGATTACTTGACCACTGTAGCTTGACTAAAGGAACCACTTTACTACGAAGCTTCTTCGTCTCAGAGGCAATAATACGAATAGGCTCTCGAGTAAAAGTCATATTGGGAGCGATCTCAAGCTGCTGCAACTGCTTCGGCTCTATGACCTCTTCGGAATCCCTTAAACACTTTCTCAAGTGAGACACATGAAAGATGTTGTGCACACTCGATAAGTGTTCGGGTAAGGTAACTCTGTAGGCAAGCTTTCCAATTCGCTCCACAATAGGATACGGGCCAACAAATCTCGGAGCAAGCCTACCAGTCTTACTGAACCTCATTACTCCTTTTAAAAGAGTAACCTTCACAAATACATGATCTTCAACACTAAACTCCAAGTCCTTTCTTCGTCGATTTGCATAGGACTTTTGTCTATCTTGTGCTTCTTTCATCCTTCTTCTAATTAGGTACACTATGAAGACGAACAACTTCCTTCACATACAGCTTCGCCAAATAAGGAGTAGTCCTTCCCGACTTAACTGGGATAAAATGGGCAGATTTAGTCAGACGATCCACCACTACCCATTTACTATCATGCTCTTGCTTTGACCTTGGCAATCCATCAATAAAATCTATGGATACCTGATCCCATTTCCATAGCGGAATCTCCAACGGCTGAAGAAGACCGCTAGGCTTTTGGTGCTCGCACTTCACTAATTGGCAGGTAATACAATTCTTCACATACTCACCTATATCTCGCTTCATACCTTCCCAGTAATATAGACGTTTCATGTCCATATCCATCTTACTGCCACCTGGGTGAATGGTATATTGCGAACAATAGAAATCACTCATCACCTCATGCCTAAGACCTGCCACATTAGGGACAAAGATCCTGCCTTTCTTCCTTAAACAACCATGAGCATCTAACTCAAATCCTTTCAAATCATCAGCATCATCTCCACTCTTCAGCTGACGAATACGCTCCAAAGCAATAGGATCTTCCATTTGAGATTGAGAAATCCTATCCATTAGGCTCGGTCTCATAACCATATTGGCCAACATCCTTCCAGAGCTATGAGTGGGCATATTACAATAGATTTCACTAGAAGCCAACACCTCCAAGTCTCGCCATTCCGCTATCATCATCGATACCACTGTTTGATGCTTACGGCTGAGAGCATCCGCTACACGATTACCTTTTCCAGGTGTATACTGAATATCAAAATTATATGCTGCCAAAAACTCCAACCATCTTTGCTGGCGCATATTCAGCTCCTTTTGAGTAAAGAGATATTTCGAAGACTTATGGTCAGTATAAAGGACAAACCGCTCACCCATAAGATAATGACGCCACAGCTTCAAAGCAAAAACTACAGCTGCCAGCTCCAAATCATGTACAGCATATCTAACCTCATTGGGTCTTAATTGTCTAGATGCATAAGCCACAACTCTTCCTTTCTGCATAAGCACCGCACCCAGTCCAGACCCACAAGCATCAGTATAGACCACAAGATCCTGGTTGCCTTCTGGAATCACCAAAACTGGTGCATTAATGAGCATCTCCTTCAACTTAGAGAAAGCTTCTTCACACTTATCGGTCCACTCAAATCGTACACCCTTCTTCGTCAGCCTTGTCAAAGGAGTGACAATCTTCGAAAAATCTTTAACAAAGCGACGATAATATCATGCAAGACCGAGAAAGCTTCGAATCTCCGTAACGGTCTCGGGCCTTTTCCAATTCTGTATTGCTTCTATCTTAGAAGGATCCACAGCTAGACCAGCTTCGGATATAATATGGCCCAAGAACTTTACCTCCTTCTGCCAAAAGTGGCATTTGGAAAACTTTGCTTTCAACGTATGTTCTCTCAAAGTCTCCAAAACAATCCTTAAATGCCCCTCATGCTCCTGCTCAGACTTGGAATATACTAAGATATCATCTATGAAGACCAAGACAAATCTATCAAGATAGCTTCTGAACACTCTATTCATCAGGTCAACAAAGTACGCAGGAGCATTCGTAAGCCCAAACGGCATCACCAACCATTCATAAGAGCCATATCGAGTGCGAAAGGTAGTGAGAGGGATGCTGTCTTCCGCTACTCGCAACTGATGGAATCCAGTAGCTAAGTCGAGCTGGGAAAAGACTTTTGCTCCACTTAACTGGTCAAAAAGATCATCTATACGAGGGAATGGATATTTATTCTTTACGGTCAGCTCATTAAGCTTCCTATAATCAATGCACAAGCGGAGAGAGCCATCATCCTTCTTTACAAAGACTGCAGCAGCTCCCTAAGGAGAGCTACTTGATCAGATGAACTGCTTCCCTTCCAATTCAGTTAACTGCTTCCGAAGCTCCTCCATCTTAACTCGAGGCATACGGTTAGGTGGTCTACTGACCGGTTGGGCTCCAGGGATAAGATCTATGCGAAACTCCACAGCCCTCTTAGGCGGTAAGCCGGTAACAGGCTCAAACACATCACCAAAATCCCTAACAACAGGAACTCTGGCTATCTCATCATCTTCTCGTGACTCGATGGAATAAAGAGAACCAGGAGCATTAGGGCCTTTCATATCAAGCGTTATATTAACGAGCCCTTTGAAAGATGGATGCCTCAAGGTAACAACTCTGTTTAGGCAAGAAAGATGAGCCTCATATCGTTCCAACCAATCCATCCCCAAGATAATATCAAAGCCAAGATACTCAAACACATGCAAGTCACATGAGAAAGGGAGTCCACCTAAGAAGATCTCAAGGTTCTTGCACAACATTCCAAGTGTTGCGGACCCACCAATGGGATTCGTAACCCTTAGAGATGTGACAAGATAAACTACTTCCAAAACATATCTATCAACTGAATCTACGAGTAAGGATGGCCTTCTCTGCCTCTGGAACGAATCTCCACTCAAAACGTTCCCTAAATCTTTCTCATGTGTCCAAAAACACGCTCACATGTCTTAAGCTAGGCCTGAACTTCAGCAACGCCTTCTTTGCTAAGGAAAGGCTTCCCCCCAAGGACCATAAAGTCCTTACACATACGAGCGAAAACAGCTCTAGGAGTAGCATTAGGAGCGGGTGCGGCTTGTGGCATGATCCGCATCAACTCCAACCACTGCTCCATCGTCGTACGGGGAGGTCTTCCAGCCATCTTTCTCACTACTCTACATATAGTGAGAAAGATCATTAAGCTGGAATTAAAACAATACTCACACTAGAACGTTTAAAGATTGGGGTTTTGGTTCAGGTATGTACAACTATTATTATATGTTGGGAGTGATACTATAAATAAACAGACATGTATGATGTTTCTACTGTCTTGTGCTAAGCCATGTTCTAAATATATTTTGTACTATGTTAAACCTGGGCTCTGATACCAACAATGTAATGCCCGGCCCCTAGACCCATGCTAACCAAGAGCAACACTAAGTGTTACTGTCGGAAAGCACGGAGAATGAGACTCGATAGGGCTAAAAGTTGTTCTCATTCCTTTGAACGAACACTGGCATGAGAATTTAAAACTTCTCAACTTACCATTTGTGCTCAGTATAAGTTCAAAGAAATGGTACAAGAAAATTTCCCAGGTACATAGTGCAAAATATAATAGAATCAAGCATAGCACAATAACAACAGCAGAATACATAATACATATCATAATAGAGATGTCCAGAATACATGATCCATCATACATAATATCACATCCCAAAATACATAATAGCATACATACCGTAATACTACACGCTACTGATAGTCTGAAGCTTCATAGGCCAAAACCCCAAAACATGGAAAAAGATAAGAACGCTGCTACAGTCCACGCAACCTAACCTGCAAACAATCCTCAAGCTGACCCGAGGATTGTTTTAACAAAACAAATCACACGGGTCAGACTATGTCTAGTGTGAGTGAAGTAAGTATCTATGGACATTAAATAATTTAACAAATAAGGGTGCCACATGTGTAAGTCAACATGGGGCGTATGAATGTTACAAAAATGTGAACAATTTAGCAAAGTTGCCGCATTAAATAAGCCATAATATCAGGCATCGGTATTGTATGTAAAGAAATACAATACCAAAACGGTTATCATATGTAAAGCAATATGATAATATAAAAAGTAAGATTAAAGGCACAGGTATTGTATGTAAAGCAATACAATACCATAACGATTATCATATGTAAAGCAATATGATAATATAAAAAGTAAGATTAAAGGCACAGGTATTGTATGTAAAGCAATACAATACCATAACAATTATCATATGTAAAACAATATGATAATATAATAATTGAATGTTGGTTATAATTCTGGGTTTCAAATTATTTGAGTAATAGAGAATTATGGGGTCTACGGGATAAATATAATATGACCCATAACGACCAACTAAACAGACGCTAGTATTGTAAAATCACAGTGGTAGAGCTCTTGCGCGCGCGGTGACATCAGCACTGTAACCTACTCATAACGCCATAACGACACCTGGCGATCAACCCAGGATAACCAAGACGGTCTAAGGCGAAGGCCGTATGCTACCCGTTCACGGCACTACACGTGGCACACCCACGCCTCCATCTGATGTAGTCCGTGACCCGCCGACCGGGAATCCCGATCAAAACAACAAAATTGCCCAATGTAGCAGACCGTTTGACCTTTGGTGGTTGGTGGGCGAAATTTATAACCACCGTGATTCAGGTAGCGAACCTGAATCAGGTCGACCAAGATGGAGTTTTGGCCCATTGGTACAACAGAGTCCAATCTATCCCAACCCCAAAATTAAAGTATTTTGAAATATTAATTTGTAAATTCATACTTTAAAAACTCATAGTGTTTATAACATCAAAACACTATATAAAACCATTCATGGCAATATTCATAATAGTAAGTTTTATAAAACTCAGTATACTTTGCAAAAAGGTTAACAATGCATGTTCATAGATGGTTACACTTCCGTTTCGCTCTAATACACAAGTACCCCATAATACTTATGTATTAAAACAAAACATAAGCATTATTTAGTATGTTAAGCTTTATTAAAATTAACAAAATTATTTGATCATTATATTTGCTTGTAAAAAAAATTCTTTTTAAATTTTTTTAAAAAGAACATTAAATAATATTATTTTTTTACTGTAGCACAATACAGTGCGGCGCACGGCTGCACTGTAGCTGTGCAGCATACTGCTATCTCAATTTTCATATACCCAACTTGCAAAAATCATAGAAATTCAAAATTTAATATTTTTAACTCAAATTTTTTACAGTAGTTTCATATTCTAGTTATCATTCTTCAGTAAAAATTTCATAATCAATTTCGTTACCAATTGGTAGAGATTTAATATAATTCATCAACCACTTCAGCTCAACTTTATGAATCTCAGTTTTTACATATTCAAGTTAAGAAAATCATATAAATTAGAAAATAAAACATTTTAACTCAAAATTTCTACAGTAGCTTCATATAATAGTTAATATTCTTCAGTAAAAATTTCATAATCAAATTCATTACCAGTTGGTTCAGATTTAAATCGATCGAGATTCCATTCTCACAAATGAATTTTGGGGAGCTTGCATGAACCCATAAGTACGCAGTTATGTTTAAGCCAAGTATGCTAGAAGGAGAATAAGTGAAAGTGGAGCGAGGGGCAACAGTGAAATGAGCTCCAACTCATATTTTGGAAATAAGAATCAAGAAGCTACGAAATTGTGAAGTTAAAGACGGACAAAACACAATGGAGTTAAGCTCGAGGAAATGCTACTCAGAAGATTGAAGACTAGATACGCGCATCAAATCTCTTTTTAAGAGTATATCCTTAATTCCTCTTTCCTGTAGAGCCTAATTTCATGCTATCTTTTAAGTATATCCTGTCGGTCCTATTCTCAATCCTATTTCTGTTGCAAACCCCATAGGTAGTATGACTCATCTGCTAGTAATACATGTTGGGGCTTGAGGGTGTCCGTTGGGTTGACTAAAACCTTTAGGTTTGTTAAGATATGGGTTGGTTTTAGAAGTCCATCATGTTTAGTTTCTTAGAATCACACATATATTGGTTGGATTAAGAATTTCTTTGGGTATCAGTCTGATGTTGATTTCGGTCTTCGGGGCTGGTGCCTAGGGGGTTCTTCTCCAAATCAGTATACATGTGACGTAGATTTCCAGTTCGTATATTGCCTGATGGGCACAAAGTTTTTACTTGCTTCTATCATTCGACTATATCTTTAGGTAGAAACAATTGAGTGTAAACATGTGTTTGAGACATGTTATGTATGATGGATGCATAATGGATGCAAGTGTTTGCTAGTAGTTGCTCGTGGATGCATATACACACACTTTAGGCACTAGATCGGCTCAGTCACTACATATTGCATATTGCATAAGTGAATGTATTTAGTATAATGGATGTATAATGGTTGTACCATCATATGGATGCTGCATTCGGTTGAATGGGTGTGCACGCATATAGAAGAAGTATGTAAGCAATTAGGATCTTTTGCATACATAATGGATTCATGACACTTACATAATTTGCATTAAGGAGGTCAACTGAATCAGTAGACCGCCTGATTTCGCATTAGGTAAGGACATGTACACACACTTTGCATATGGTCATAAAGCATTAGAAGTCTTTTAAGGACAATGGACGCCTGTGTATGATGGATGAGTAGATGGACGTTTGGATGGTAGGATATACATTCTTCCAGACTTGAAGATTTCGGGGACGAAATCCTAAAAGGAGGGGAGAATGTAACACCCCGAATTTTTTATTAACACTAAAGTTGCTAAAATAATAATAAGTGTGTAGAAGAGGGGATGTATCTAGTATGAATATAAAAATATTAATAAGTGTGTAAGAGAGGGGATGTATCTAATATGAATATAGAAATATTAATAAGTGTGTAAGAGAGGGGATGTATCTAGTATGAATATAAAAACAATAATAAGTGTGTAAAAGGGGGGATGTATCTAATGTGTACATTGTAGAATATATATATATATATATATGGGCAGTTAATGCAAACATGAATAGAAGTTTATTAATTTGCTGAGTGTTTGCTAAGTCACTTCTGACTCATTGCTGAGTCAACAAGATAAACCCCATCTTGTCTGAACGGCTGCGGTTATTTCTAGGTTAAATCTAATGGCCTAAATGAATTCTAAAATCTATAAATAAGTGGGTAGACCCTAGACCTAAATCACTTGTAAAATTAGAGAAGCTACCGTCATGCTGCTGCCATGGAGTTCAGCATAGCCGTCACAAACTAAGAAGAGGAAGCCTAATCATCTACAACTAAATCTACACAAATCAAATCAAAAGATCTCTCTTTCTCTAATTCTTTTCTTTTGTTGGTGAGTATGATGATTCTCACAAGACTATTACAAACTAATTTGACTCAGTTATGAATGGATCACAAGAAAGTGATGTGATTTGTAATTGTAAATTCTATATATCGTGGATCTCTTATTATGTTATTATGTTGTCGTATGATGTAAATTATATATGCTATGTCATGCTATGTTGTAAATTCTCTTATGCTATGTCGTGCTATGTTGAGAATCATGTCAAGCTATGTTATACTATCATACTATGCCATGTTATAAATCATGCTATATTATGTTGAAAAATCATGATGTTGTTGCATCATGCTTAAAGTTATGTTTTTTTTTTCTTAATTTAAATGGATCTTGTTTATGGGAATTTGCCTATTAGGTTAGGTGTACCCATAAACTTGAAACTATAATTAAATAAAACTTGATTATGGGAATTTGCCTATTGAGTTAGGTGTACCCATATAAAACCATGTTGTTAAAAAATTAGATGATGTTGATTCACACATGTTCATATGTAAGTTTATGAAAATTGATTGAGATCATATTAGGTGAATTTTGAACAAGTTGACACCTTTAGATCCATGACATGTATAATCTATGCAAGTTGGACATATGCAAGTTTCACCCCTTATTATGATTCATTTGGTCACATATACATGTTGTTATTATGATAATCTCTTTTATGCTATGAGTTAGGCTATTCGAGTCTAACATATATTTTACGAATAAACGTTCAAACGTGGGGTAGGGGTAATGTTAGGAATTAATAAATTGGGTGCAATTTTGTAAGATGTTGCATACCATGAATGAATGTCCATAATTGAGTCAATTATGGACATTGTTAAAAATTGGAAGTAATTAATAATTCAAGTAGGGAATTATTAAAATTGGGGGAAAGTGGATTATTATTAATAATCAATGCTTAGGACACGAGGTTGGACCCGTTTGTGATGTAAACCTGCCCGGACCCGCCCGGCAAATCCAGTAGTCACAAATGTCGGCCCAATGTGAGAGGTCCTAGGCCCAAACTAAAGCATAACAGTTGTAAAGACACGAGGTTAGACTCTTTTATGGTGTAAGACTGCCCGGACCCGCCCGGCAAATCCAGCTGCCATAAATGCCAGTCTAATGTGAGAGGTCTTTATGAGGTTATGGCCTTAATGAACTAAGAAATACTTAACCAGATAATCATGTAAGGTGGGACATGGGGGTTAAGTAGGTGCCTTGGGTGGCATGAGGAATCTGGTGGTTGCCTTTAGAGGCATTTGAAATACGATTAGACTTAACCAAACACACATGTAAATGAACATGACTAAGTGGGTTAAGTGGGATGGACTAATGGGGACAAGCTTAGGTGGAATGCTTGTGGTAAATAGTGGGGGCCCATTTCAACCAGTATCCCAAAACGTATCTTTGTGGGCTCGACCCAAGTCGAGGATGGGACACGCATACTGGGTTTGACTATAAGAGGCCAAAACAGGGAGCGGTGGCAACGCAAGTCCAACGGGTTTCATATGCGTGTGTGGACCCGGGCTGGTAGGTAAGACGTTGTTGCATCGTGTAGGTATAAGCCGTGCATGTCCGTTGTATCAGGTTGCCACTTTAGGGGAGTGATACACCCCACTGTGGGGCCAGCACGGGTATCTACGAGTTAGGGAGCCGATCGAATAAATGGGAAGTGGGGCACACCTAGTGGAGATAGGGGCAGGCGGCACCTATGTAGTCAGCTAGGAGTACGTAAAGCCATTAAGAAGTTTCTAAGTGAAGCTAAGTGGGATCAAACTTTAGGGTGACTGGTATGGTGCAGTAAAGTGTTTATCCTTTAGTAATTAGAAGCGCCTATAACGTTGCCTTTAGCGATTGTCGAATGTCCTTCATTTGTTCCTTCATAGACATTTCCTTGTTTTCTAGCTTATGCCTTAGTCCAGTTATTTTGATAATAGTATTGTTAGAATTGTCATACTCGCCAGACTTTATGTCTGACCCCCCCTCTTTTCCATTCTTTTTCCCTTCAGGTCCTCAGGTTGGGCCAAGTTCTAGTGGAGTCTAGTTGGATCGCTTATCTCTTGGGAAGCTTGGACTGCTGAAGTAAAGTCCAGCTTGTTATCTTTCTTTTTAATGGCTATTTTATTTGTAATGGGATTATGTACTTTGGTTTTATAAAGATGGATATTGTACTTGGTTATGATCTATGGTTTTATGATGTAACAGACATGATTTCCGCTGCAATAAAATGAAGTTTTAATTTCCAAGTATTATTTTATATCTGTCTTGTTGTAATTTTTCTGTTCTATATTCACCTAAAACCTCCATGAAAGTTAATGCATTCCCTTTGTGAGTGACATTAATGGACGTGGGGTGTTACACGTGGTTCTTCCCACAAAAATTTCATTCAAAACTAAAACATTTTCATTCAAAATTTCTACAGTAGCTTCATATAATAGGAGATATTCTTCAGTAAAAATTTCATAACCAAATTGATTACCAATTGGTTCAGATTTAATATTCTTCATCAACCACTTCAGCTCATCTTTATAAATCTCATTTTTCATACACCGCATTTGAGAAAATCATATAAATTCGAAAATAAAACATTTTCATTTAAAACTTCTACAGTAGATTTGAATATGAATGTAGTTTTTGTATAAAAAAAAAATTAAAGCTAGAAACCTTACCAATTGGTACAGATCTCATATTCTTCACAATCCCTTTTCTGGTCATATTTAAACAACTTAGTTTTCATATACCCACTTCAAAAAAATCATAAAAAGTCGAAATTTAATCATTTTAATTCAAAAATTTTGCAGTAGCTTTGGACATGAATGAAGTTTATGTGTACAAAAGTTCAAAGCTAGAGACCTTTCCAATTGGTACAGATCGTATGTTCTTTGACAAGTATTTTCAGCACATGACCAAAAATCTTTATTTTCATGTCCCCACTTTGAGACAATTCAACATACATGAAACATGCATTATCAATACCAATTTACTCCTTCTATTTCTACATCATAATATCCTTTTCACATAATGGGTATTGCAATTTCCATATAAATTCAAGTTGCCAAGACCCCAAATAGTGAAATAAGGCATAGGGAAGAAGCTATACAGCAATCATGCACATGAATTTCATGTTTTTGATTACTTGCAAACCCAAAATACTGAAAAGGACAAAACTTCACTCACCTTCAACGCCAAAATGCAATCTTGAAGCTCTATAACAGCTTGCCTTTGATTGCAATCCCTTTCCTTTCCAATTTTGAAGAATTGAGAATCTACTTCACTTTTAGATTCCAAATTTTTAATCTTTGTTTTGATTGAGATGAGAGGAATTAATTTTTTTTCTGTGCTTCTGGAGTTTTCTTTGTTTCTGATTTCTTACGGTGAGAAAGAAATGATACGTACTGTTGTTTTTATCGGGAGAATGAGGGGTGGTGGTATTTTTATTCATAAGTCCCTCTCTAGATTGTTCCAACAAAAAATCTCCTTTTTTTTATTATTTTCCCCCTTTTTAAATTTAGTTTCTAGAGTTTTCCTTAAAAATGCATACATGCATATTTTTATTTTTATTTTATTTACATTTTTTTTCTTTCATAATCTTTTCTTTTTTATGAAAAATGGACACAAAATTCTTTTTACCTTACATTGCACACAATTTCAACATTATGTAAACTTTTTTTTTTCATAACTTGAAAACAACAAGAAAACATTATTTTAAAATAACACACATAATAATGAACACATTTTATGAAACCAATCAAATTTTTTCCACTAAAATTTGCACTTTTCCATTGCATTGAAATTTGTCTTTTTATTTCATGCAAAAGACTTGTTCACAACTATCACTAACTTATAACTACATTTTTTTCTTTTTCTCTCTCTTTTTTTTTCCTTACTAACAAAAATGTACATTTTTTTTCAAAAGTACATTTGCTAAAATAAATTACATTATGCAACAAAACTAGCGATATTCTTCATATTAACCATGCACAAACGATTTATTAATCATAATCAATTTTTCCTCTCATCCATTTTAATATTTTATTGTCATTGATTTAATTTTCAAACAATATTTAATATAATTATTACCAATTTATTATTGGATTCCCAATCCAGTATCGCTAAAAAAAGTGGGTTGTTACAAAAATAGTCGTGTTTTGAAATAAATTGTTTTGCAATTAAAATCACATTTTTATTATATACGTGAATTGTTGAAAATAGTGAAGTGTTGAAATAAATGTCTGTTAGATAAAAATATCATTTTTATTAAATCTATAAAGTGGATAGTGTTTTGAAATCGATGAAAGAATTATATTTATATATATTTATATAAATATAATCAAAATATAGTGAATAAAGAGGCTGTAGTTCGGGTTTTGAAACCGTGATTTCAAACGATTAGTGTGGGAGATCCAACCATCGGATATTCCGAAACCACAACCATCGGGTTCGCCTTGGAATTACCTTTCCAACGGCACCAACTTTGTAAAGATCCAACGGTTGGATTGTTTGGACTGTTTAATTCAAATCTGAAGAAAAACAGCGCTAGAATCGATTATATTTTTATATATATAAATATAGTTAAATTAAATCGAATAACGATGCTGCAGTTCGTATTTTGAAATCGTAACTTCAAACGATTAGTGCGGGAGATTTGACCGTCGGATTTTCCCAAAACTGAAACCGTTGGATTCGTTTTGAACAGATCTTTCTAATGATATAAATTTTGTGAAGATCCAACGGTTACATTTTCAGATATGTGTAAATCAAATCTGGAGAAAAACAGCGCCACGGCTGCGTTATGGCCTGATGCGTAGTTTGAATATATTGGCTATTTTTAAATAGATAAAAATAGCGATAAATCGTGATAAAATATTATAAACGATATGGAATGGAAATAAAGTGAATTTGCTCGGTTTATGTGATATTTGATGGTTGAATGTGTTTAGCGTGAAAATTACACTAAAGAACAGAATTAGTGACATTGAATAATTTAACCATTGAAATAAATTGATTTGAAATTCTAAATATACGTGAATTATTTGAAAAGGCCGAATTAATTCTCATTTCAAATAATTGATCGACGATTGGAAGTCAAAGATATGAAGACGGTGCAAGGCCGATAATCTTCACGTCGAAAGGAGGGGTGCTACTGATGCTCATGATAGGAGTAGCTACCTTGACGGGGTTGAAGTAGTAGCCACCCGGACGTACTTGTTGATTGTACGGATATGCGAGGTATTGAGTGCCTCCGGTTTCGTTCAGACCCAGAACGAACGTGTAAATGGACTGTGTGTTTGACATTGGATTTTGTTCTGTGCTGATTGATCTCTATTAAATATATATCTGTTTGGCGGCGGAGAATTTATTCTCTTGCTTAACGCCCTTCTCTGAGACATACGAGCCCAGAGGTTATATATCAATAGAAATAAGTCACACAGAGTGAATTGCCTATGTGGCACGCCCAAGTGATAGATGATCAAGGCTTCTGATGAAAAGCAAAGTCTTGTGGTTGATGATCAAAGCACGGCCTGTGTGGCGTAGCTTTGTGTATAGCGTTGTTTCACGAGCCTCACACCCCGGTATGAGCCAGAAATGGGAGACGGACATCAGGGAGGACATGCGTTTTCTTCTAGCTAGGATTGGTGCTTTGGGTATTACATGCCCGGGTATTTTACTTATGTGGATGATGGAAAGCGAGGCCTTGGTTTGCTTCGGTCTCTTCGGAGCCGATGGTGTGGTCAGATATGACCAGTTTACGCCCCATAGGGTGAGGAAACGCAGTGTTCAGGAATTTTAATCCACATCGGTGGACCGGCCCTAACGATCCAAGGCTTGTCTGCGCGCTTGCCTGAGACGTGGGCTAGATTGTCTCGAATTCGGTAAGGACTATCTTTTGCCTTGGCTCATGACGGAAATCCAATTTCCAAATACGACATCGTGCGGTTTTGATTGTATACCTATATATGGCGACATGATATATGGTACCCATGTCGTCTATGATTGATAGTTATGATTGAAATTGTTTTTGAAACATATATACACTAGCAATAATATCAAATGATTTGTTTTGCTCGTATCAAGCATATTTTGGCCATTATAAGGTTAAATTCTATCCTCTGGTGTGTTTTGCATTGTGTGATGGGAACTGAGTCTTATAATGGCTTCATTTTTATAAAAAGCATTGCGATGTTTAAAAGATTTATTTGTTTTAAAGCACTGATAATCCAATGGAGTAAACCTGTTCCATGAAAGTGGCGTGGTCCTATGATTAGCCATATTTGTAAATGTGTTAAGTAGATTTCTCATACCAGTCCCATAATTGACTCGTAGTTTGTTTCACTTGCAAACTCGGGTGCTCCTTTTTCTACACGGGCAGCCTTGTATTCAGGTTTTAGCAGGCTCTTTCTGGATAGCTGGAGGTGAAGATGGATTCTATCATTTATCTCTTTTTATGCTGTTCAGCTCCTGTTGTACATATTATGTTTTCTTTTCCGCAGTAGACATTTATGTATAGCTGAACTGTATTTTGTACTAAGTATGGTCCTATATACTGTGTAACTCTGATGATTATATTTATCCAGTGTATTCTATTATGCATTATCTGGTGTATTTATTTATTTCTGTTCTGTTCTTATCTGTTTATGTGCTATATTCCAAAGATTACCCTTGCCACCGTCTTATCGGGAATGGGGTCGTCACAAACGTGGTATCAGAGCTTTGGTTAAGCTTGGAATATAACATATGAACGAGCTCGTCATAAATAGATCCAGAAGTGTTCTAGGACGAGTAACTCACTACAGATAGGATCAGTAATATCCTAGTATGAGTATAGCAGAATGAAATGCACCTTGATAGACACATTTACATTCAAGTATATGTTTCTATGTTTTAAAATATCTTTTCTATTGATCTGACACTTGATCTGCTATTTGCAGAAGTACTAAAAAATGAGTGTCAGAAACAGGAGAAATGCAGAACCAGATCTAGAAGCTTTATTAAAGAAGTATCGAAATCTGGGTGGAGTACCATACTCGGGAAATGAATCCATTAGTCAAACCCAAGATTGGATGCATTCTATTGAAAGAATTCTTGAGCGTCTCCAGCTAAGATATGGCCAGAAAAGATTAGTGGCATCTTGGGCACTCAAAGACGAAGCTCTGTTCTGGTGGGAGTTAATTATTAGGGATAATCCAAAAGGTGATATCACCTGGGATAGATTCAAAGAAATTTTCAACCAAAGGTTTATTCCTCCAGAAGCAACTGAGCGGTTATACGATGAGTTCTACTATCTGATACAAGGTGATATGAATATTCCCGAATATCATAAGAGATTCAATGAACTTTCTCGTTTTGCCCCGCATCTAATTGAAAAGCCAAAGATGAAGAATATGAGGTTCATTAATGGTCTTCAAAGAAAATACCAGAATAAAGTAATAGGGCATGTGAAGCTTCCTTTTTCTGAAATGATATACATGGCCTACCAGTATGAGGATCTCGATAGGAAAGGTATGTTGCGAGACGAAGAAGAAGTCAGTTCTACCAGCAAAAGAAAATTCGAAACTGATAGCCCCGAGGCGAGTGCACAGCCTGAGGCCAGTACGAAGTCTGAGCTCAGAAAGAAGCCTAGATTCAATCGGAAAAATGTTATATCCGAGAAAGGACCCGTAACAACCGCAATATGCAATAACTGCATTAAGCCAAGGCATTTTCAAGAGAATTGCAAATCCTCGAAAAGGGAAAGAAAGGTTGGGTCGAAATCCCAGGGCAAGTTCTAAGAGAAAAGAAAATGCAATCTGTGCCATCGGGCTGTCCACATAAAGCGGGATTGCCGGTTATTGGAGAAACCTAAAAAGGTACAGGTAAATAGAGTAGCAGAGGTTCCTGCATCCTCAGCTAGTCAGGAGAGGCCAGATGTTTTGGAGGGCACGCTTACTGTCAAAAACATTCCAGTTAAAGTACTGTTTGATACAGGCACGTCGCGAAGCTTTGTTGCAAAGAATGCGGTGAAGAAACTAGACTTGAATTTGAAAAAGCTCAGAGAACCCATGACTTTACATAATGCGGTTGGGGGTTCCGTCGGTCTTAGTTCGGTTTGTGGGGTTCCAGTTTCTTTTTCCTACTACCGATTCCCTACTATTGTGATTGTCATGAATTTTACCGAGTTTGATCTGATTCTGGGAATGGATTGGTTAACCAAATATAAAGCTAAAGTTAAATGCGCCGACAGAGTCGTAAGGGCGAAAATTAAATCAGGAAGTTATATAACCATTCCATGTGAAGGTTCGAATTCTGATAGAAAAGACTTCTTGGCAGCATTAGATATTTCTCCTGCTCAAATAGAACCTGTTCCTGTCGTTACAGAGAATATCCCAGTCAACATAGAAAATATCCCAGTTGTCAAGAACTATGCGGATGTGTTCAAAGAAGTTGTTAGCTTACCTCCGCAGAGAGAAATTGATTTCAAAAACTCTTTGGTTCCGAATGCAAGGCCAGTAGTTCACGCTATTCGAAGAATGACCTTGAAGGAAAAAGAAGAGTTAGACAATCAAACTAGACAGCTTGTATGGAAGGGTCTAATCAGGCCAAGCTTTTCTAATTAGGGGGCAGCAGTGGTATTTGTCCCGAAGTCAGACGGTACTCTCAGACTATGTGTAGATTATCATGACTTGAACAAGCAGACATTGAAAAACAAATATCCATTACCGCGAATTGATGATTTATTGGACCGATTGAATGGAGCACAAGTGTTTTCACGAATGGACCTAGCTACAGGTTTCCATCAGCTTCGTATCGCCGAGGAGTGTGTTCCTTTGACAGCATTCAGAGGTCCAGACCTATTCTACGAGTGGTTAGTAATGTCGTTCGGCTTATGTAACGCTCCAGCTTATTTCGTCGATCTGATGAACAGAGTGTTCAGAGGAGTTTTGAATAAATTTGTTCTGGTTTTCATTGATGATATCCTTATCTTCTCTAAGTCAGAAAGCGAGCACGAAAAAAATTTGGAACAAGTGTTAGAAATTCTGAGAAGGAATGTTTTAAAAGCAAAGTTTTCCAAATGTATATTCTGGCAAGAAGAGGTCAAATTTCTTGGCCATGTCGTGTCAAAGCAAGGAATTTCAGTGGATCCCAGTAAAATCACTGCTATTTAGAATTGGAAACAGCCTCGTACACCCACAGAAGTCAGAAGTTTTCTCGGATTGGCCAGTTGTTATTGGAAATTCATTAAGGATTTTGCGAAGACATCCAGTTCCTTAACGAAATTGACTAAGAAACATTCGAGATTCAATTGGACTCCGGTATGTGAGGAAGCTTTCCAGGAGCTGAAATTAAAACTGACGACCGCTCCAGTGTTAACAATAATAGATGGCAATGAGGACTTGAAAGTCTGGACTGACGCTTCTAGATAAGGCCTTGGCGCAGTGTTAATGCAAAGAGGTCAAGTGATTGCTTATGCTAGACGTCAGTTGAAACCGCATGAGAAGAATTACGTTACTCATGATCTTGAGCTGTTAGCCATCGTATTTGCTTTGAAAATCGGGAGGCACTATCTTTTGGGTGAGAAATTCAAACTGTATACAGGCCATCATTCACTGAAGTATCAGTTCACCCAGAAGGATTTGAATCCGAGACAGCAGCGTTGGATAGAATTTCTTGCGGCGTACGATTTCGAGATTTTGTACAGTCCCGGAAAAGCCAATGTTGTGGCAGATGCGCTGAGTAGAAAGAATGTAATAATCGCCAGTTTTATCATTACGACGTCATTGATTGATAAAATATCCGCCCTTCAGAAGGATGATCACTTCATTCAAAGGATCAAAGAAATGATACAAAAAGGCGAGACCTTGAGTTTTCCGATAGATGACGAGGTAATCCTAAGGTTGAAAGGCCGAATCTGTGTGCCAAACATTGCAGAACTCCGGAGAGAAGTATTGGATGAATGTCACAAAGCCAAGCTTATTATCCATCCAGGGGTGAGCAAGATGTATAATGATATCAAACACACTTTCTGGTGGAGATCTATGAAACGAGACATCTCCTTATATGTTAGCCAGTGTACTACTTGTCAGCAAATCAAAAGCAATCAGTAGAAGCTCGCTGGATTTTTGCAACCTTTGGAAATTGCTGGTGGGAAGTGGGAACATATTTATTTCTATGGATTTTGTAAAGACCCGGATTTTCGGCGGCTTTGGTTATCGACGTAAGCTCGACGTCGATAACCAAAACATCGAAAAATCCCGGTAATTAATGAAAGAAATTAGAAGGTGAGAATAGATAAGATAGAAATTTAGAATAGAAGAAGAAGAAGAACACAACATCAGAGTAACACGAACCTCACAGCGGAACGAATAACATATAATAGATAACATAACTTTGAAATATAACAGTTATGTATACAATAGCACTTATCAGAGTACAACACTTACAACACAGCGGAAATAACTATAGCTATATGATCTTGAAGCCTCCTGCTCCAAGCTCTCCAAGTATATCTGCAAATTCCTGACTACTTGAGTGCCCGTACAAATTTAGGCACCCAAGAGTTTAGGGAAAACAACAAAGTAAACTCCGGGTCAGTCATGGGACTGGTATGAGTAAAACAGTTTAAACAGGTGTATGAACAAGTAAACGATATCTCATAAGACCACGCCGCAGAACGGAACGGGTTTTCCCCTTATGAGAATCCAAAATATCTTTATATCAAAAACCTTTTGATATTATAATAATGTCTATGTACAAATAGATATCAACTAGCAGAAACGCTTGCATCTCACGTTACTACATATATAGTATACAATCAAAATCGCAAGCACGTATTGGATAATGGGTTTCCAACTATGACAAGGTATGGAACCACCTTCCGATCAGTGTACTCTAGGAACGATACACTGGAGTTCAACAAGAACATCTTGTAACTCAGCCACACATGACCGACCACTCATTTCGCTTGAGTGTATCGAATGTACATCACCAACGGTTGGCATCAGCTGTTCCCGTATATATATGGGACAGCATTGATAGATTTAAGAAACAAATGAATATTCACTAGATAGGTGATTATACACCCTACTTCGATGCGACCGACTTAGCCATGCTGCCTGCCCGATTTCTGTCATTTACCGGATGTGAGGCTAGAAGCTACGCTTTATCATCACAATAGATTCACTTCGAATGCCACATTGTCAGATCCATCGAAAATCACTAATTGACGTCTACAACAATACATTACGTGTCAGCTAAAAGAAGTTTCCTTCTCCGCTTCTACTCTTGGTACGGTTGAAGAAATCAATGTACGTGACCTTTCTGGAAATACTCAGTCAGACATCCATCTTCATTCACTTAAAATGTCACATCGTCATACCCGCCAAATCACAAATTGACTTATCCAAAAATAACACGGGTATACAGCTAAGAGAAACGAATTCCTCCGCCACCAAACGTGAATACGTTTGAACAGATCAACTTACGCGATCCATTGGATATACTCTGTCAGACCTTCGTCCATACAAGTTGTCCTGGGACTGGACAAACCGAAGGCACTATTCTGTAAACAGGATAGCCCTTGCATTTTTCTCCGTCTTCAATTATCTTTGGCATATATGATTCGCGATGCTTATGCCAATACAGAGTGGTTCTTTGGATAATATTCCAACCGGTCTCTCCATATTAACAACGTTAAAATGGTCAAAACTTCGATAGTCTGTGATTTAACCATCAAAGAAAAACAAGTGTGCAAACAACGATATTATTCCCAGATGGAAATTATATCGAACAAACATCATTTAACATGAATCTCTTTAGTTCATTTATTTACTTATCTCCTGTTTCACTATATTCTAAATTCTTATTTTCTTTTATCAGAAAACATTTCTGATTCTCGTTTGGAAAACATTTCCAAAACTCCTTTACGATCAAACCTTACCATTTCTTAGTTAAGAAGGAAGTCACTCAAGTTGGGGTATAATTACCTCTCAGACCTTAACTGAACAACGTTATAACTTCGAAATGGTCAAAGTTTATCTTTTAATCTTTAACAACTTCTTTACGCCTTTCTCGGATTCAATTTTACTAGTCCACTTCTATATTTAAAACATTGGTTATAACGATAACGTTATAATCCCTACTTTCGAATTATCTAACTTTAATTATAAATTCTATTCCTATTAGTGAATAATTAACCTAACACTTATTTATTTATAAATAAATAAATCTCTATTTAGACACTGGAAAGTATAAGTACTTTCCCGAATTCGATATAATCGAATTTGCCGATTAACTCTCTTCGAGAAATCCCTATTTGATTAACTCTTCTTCGAATAACCTATATTCGATTAACTCCTTCTCGAATAAACGATATTCGATAATCTCTCTTCGAATAACAAATATTCGATAACTCTTCCTTTCAAATATCCCATATTTGAAAATCTCACTTCGATTAAACTAACATCGATAACTCCCTTCGATGAAACTATCATCGATAACTTCCTTCGATGAAACTAACATCGATAACTCCTTTCGATGAAACTAACATCGATAACTCCTTTCGATGAAACTAACATCGATAACTCCTTTCGATGAAACTAACATCGATAACTTCTTTCGATGAAACTAACATCGATAACTTTAACTCGACGAACTTAACTCGACGAACTTAACTCGACTAAATTAACTTGACTCGACTTACTTGGTTCGACCAATTCGATTCGATTAACTAGGCTCGACTAACTTAACTTGACTTACTTGGTTCGACCGACCATGTTTGGCTAACCTGACCCATTTGGTTTGACTGACCAGGTTTGGCTAACCTGACCCATTTGGTTTGACTGACCAGGTTTGGCTAACCTGACCCATTTGGTTTGACTGACCAGGTTTGGCTAACCTGACCCATTTGGTTTGACTGACCATGTTTGGCTAACCTGACCCATTTGGTTTGACTGACCATGTTTGGCTAACCTGACCCATTTCGTTTGACTGACCATGTTTGGCTAACCTGACCCATTTGGTTTGACTGACCATGTTTGGCTAACCTGACCCATTTGGTTTGACTGACCATGTTTGGCTAACCTGACCCATTTGGTTTGACCACTGGGCTTGACTACTTGGTTCGACCACTTGGTTTGACCATTTGGTTTGACCATTTGGTTCGAATACCATATTCGACTAACTCCTCTCGATTCATTAAAACCGATTAACTCATCTCGATTGACTAAATCAATTAACTCCTATCGATTAACTAAATCGATAAACTCCTTTCGATTAACTAAGTTTGATTTACTCGACTCGACTGACCAGGTTCGACTAACTTGACCAGCTTGGTTGTACTGACCAGGTTCGACTAACTTGACCAGCTTGACTCGATTTGTTTGACTCGACCAGCTCGACTCGGTTGGTTTGACTCGACCATCTTCACTCGATTGGTTCGACTCGACCATTTGGCTCAATTTGGTTCGACTCGACCATTTGGGCTCGATTGGTTCGACTCGACCATTTTGACTCGGTTGGGTTCGACTAGCTTGACTAGTTTGGTTTGACCACTTAACTAACTTGATTCGAATATTTATATCCGACTAACTAACTTTTCTTTTATTTCTATTTATTTTAACTTCTATTTATTTCCTAAATAGATTTCCTTTTGTATAATCTATTTATTTTCCTAAATAGATTTTCCTTTATAACTCTAATTATTTAATCCCTAATCAAATATCCTTTATTCTATTTATTTAATCTAAATAAATATTCCTTTATTTTATTTATTTATTTCTATATAAATATCCTTTTATAAAATCCTTCGATTTTATAAATAGATTCATTTTCAATATAAATATTGAAAATCCCCTTTTCTACATTTTCAGTGTTTTCTATTGTTTTTAAACAACCAACTGTCAATGATCAATATCATCCAAACATATACAATCAACAACAGATTATATATCACAGTATATATCACAATATACAAATAACAGTAAAATAAATGTTGAGGAATCCAGTCGGATTCCTCCAACCTGTTTCCCTGCATCCACCGATGTTAAACAACGTATATAACATCACTTGCATTTCTAATGAAATACACTGATAACAAAATCACCGTTTAATAACGATATATATATATGTAGATATATATATATATATATATATATATATATATATCCATACTGTTTTTAATCAATTATTTAACAGTCCAATCTACAGTCCAATTTAACAATACAACTTAACAGTCCAAATTAACAGTACATAACTAGCAGTCAAATACAGAAATAAAATACAATTTGTCTTAAAATATAAATTGAGGAGAGTTAGTGAGTTTTTACTCATAGTTGCGCGTTAACCGAAAAATATCGGTTTACGTTCGATGATTTGAATCGGACAATTTATCTTGCCATAAATTGTAACTGGCTCGGCTTCACTCCGAGTCAGTCTCATTGTGTTGCTCCCGTCCACACGATCCTGTTGGATCTTGTTTCACGGAATTCTGTTTACGTATGACCGAGTTATTCAGTTTACAATCTTGAAACAATTTAAAAACAATTTAAATTAAAATAACTTAGACTACTTTCTTTAATTGGGCTTACTTAACTTTCCCCGGCCCATTACCATTTGAACCCGTCTTCCCCACGATGATACAGGAACCCGACTCCTTCCTCAAGCCATTACAACGACTTCGGCCACCTCGTTCTCCATCACCGAACCACGAATCCAACCACCGAGACTACCACTCTCCCTCTCTTCAATTTCCGAACACCTCCACCCCAATTTAACCCACCTCGCACCAACCTCCTGATACGCGACTTCCAGCTACCTGCTGCTGAGCCCGAAAACCTGCGACACCGAGTATCACCGGAATCCACCAAAAAATCACAACCACTTCCACTCGACTTCCTGAACCCAACGGTGACCTCCATCCCTCGATTCGATGCACGAAACCCCCAAAATCCTTAACCCTAGAACACGGGTTTCCAATTCCATCAAACGAAAAGGATCCCGACTCCTCAAAACTGCTATCGAACTGAAGCGAACAGCACCCGAATTCAAATATATGTACTTTGTGATTTGTAGAAATTGATTTGAATTTTTGTGAGGATTTTATTTTGTTCAAACCTTTTTCTGTGAGTAAGAAAACAACGACGGTTTTCCTCTTTGACTTTGTGATGAGTTGAATTAGGTTTTAGCAAAGTTAAGGTGATTATATAGTGCAAAAATATTATTTTTATATTTATTTAAATATTGTTTTATAAGCAAACGTTGATTATATTTGTCCTCTAAAATCCCTGTGATCACATACGATACCTTAAAATCACGAAAATGTACATGTAGCTAGAGTTTGACATTACGGTCCTAACGAAATTAGTTTCGTCGAATTCCGACTCCGTATGCTCACACAGCGTATTTTTAACCATCGAAATACTGCTTGTTTTTCACTCTAAAAATCTGTACGGCCACACAGTTACTCTAAAAATCACAAAACTGGAAATCTAACAACTATTTGACATTGCGGATCCAACAAAACTGGTTTCGTCGAATTCCGAGGTCGTTTGCAAAACTGGCTATTTTTAAAGCGCTGAATAGACCATTTAAATATATAAATATATTTAAATATAATTAAATTTAATATTAATAAATTAATATTATCGTATATCTTCACATATGATATCGTACAGCTCCAGAATATCATATCAGAATTTACAGTTTGATATTTCAGATTTTAGATTGATCGATATTCAGTTTATATCGAAAATCCTTTTATAACGTATATAAAGCGTTACGAATTATAAAGGAATTTCATAGCGACTTTTCTGAAATTTGATTTGGACATATCTCAATATCTACACAACGAAATCCCGATTTTTCTCTTCCACTAGAAAGATATACTCCACCAGCTCTACGCGTTTCTTGTTTCACAGAAATCCGGCTTAAAACGAATCCTGTACATTCAGTTGAAGTTCGAATCGCCAATTTACGAACTGCAGCGCCATTTCGAGCTCGTTTATAAATATATTATAAACTATACGTTCAACTGTCGTTGATTCAATATAATCGTTATTATATTTCGAATCGAAACTCCACCAAATCTCGTGTGCTATTCAATTCACACGATATTGTGAATTTCACTATTTCCGACTATTTCGACATTATAATATATTATTATATTATAATTATTTATTAAATATTCAATATTATTTAATTCATGTTCTCGATATCGATAAATCGATATTTAATAATTAAATAAATAAATTGTTCAACAGCTAAAAATGCGGGTCACTACATTCTTCCCCACTTAAAATAATTTCGTCCTCGAAATTGCTAAGCTAGGGGACGACTCTACCTACTGGGTAAAAATTTATCTGTTTACCTCTTATCTCCGGTTTCAACTGAACCAATTAATATCGACTAAAATATTAATTTATTCTGACTAACTAAATTTTCAAAAATTTTGAAAATTTTCTAACGCCTTAACTTTTCGAAAAAAAAATTTGCCAGCACCTCCTTTGTACTGGTCAATATCTCAAACTCCAACTCGCCTCTCTGGGCCTTCTTTAACCCAAAAGAAAATCAAACAGCCAAGCGGCTTGCCAATTCGGCTCATAAATCTCATATCCATATATAATATAAACTGGTACCTTTTTGTCGGGAATATCAACTCTATCACTTCCATATGCTATCAACTCAGCATATACCGGTGTTATTTCCATCAAATTCCAATCAGTTCATATCCTCAAAACCAAATCGAATTTCATTCGAACACGAATATCAAATTTCAAATTCTTAACTCATCAACCCAATTCCATAACAGATTATTCTCTAATCCAATTCAATTCTATTTAACTCAGTTCAAGTTAATATTCCAATTTATTTCTACTATCTTATTCTATTTAACTTCATAAGTTAAAATTAAATTCCGAAACTTAATTTCCTGGGTCTATTTCAAATCAATTTGAAATCATACAGCCAATTCAAAACCTTTGAATTTTTAAACACCTTGTTTTCACAAAACAATTCGAAAACAAAACCTTTGGTAGTAGTCCGTCACTTAGAACTCGAAAATGAACACTGATGATGTCGCGATTCATCATCAGAATCTATTTTCCAGCTATCGAAGTGAGTTCAATACTATATCACCTTCAGTTTGAAAAACGTTTTCAAAATCTCCCAGGAACTTAAAATTTCCTTATTTTAATTCCAATCTGATTTAAATTCAGATTTTTCTTCATTTTTATTTCATATACTTTACTTATATGAATTCTAATTGGTTATTCATAACCATTTCACTTTTTATAATCTTATCTGATTACAGTTACTACCAACACAACCTATATATGATAATATATCACATATCCATACTGTGTCGGTCCATCGTATTCAAGTGTTTATTTACTCCTGCCGATACAGTGGATCAAACTGATCGACCAGAACTCATAAACTACTCAACCGACGAATCTCCACAATATAAAACCATTTTTATATCAAATACAAAGACGCACTCGTATATATACACTCAAACTCAATCTAGGGTATTACTAACCCTATCTCTACCGAGTCACGCCACACAGCCAAGTAATTCTTAACTTAAGCTCTGATACTAACTGTAACGACCCGGATTTTCGGCGGCTTTGGTTATCGACGTAAGCTCGACGTCGATAACCAAAACATCGAAAAATCCCGGTAATTAATGAAAGAAATTAGAAGGTGAGAATAGATAAGATAGAAACTTAGAATAGAAGAAGAAGAAGAACACAACATCAGAGTAACACGAACCTCACAGCGGAACGAATAACATATAATAGACAACATAACTTTGAAATATAACAGTTATGTATACAATAGCACTTATCAGAGTACAGCACTTACAACACAGCGGAAATAACTATAGCTATATGATCTTGAAGCCTCCTGCTCCAAGCTCTCCAAGTATATCTGCAAATTCCTGACAACTTGACTGCCCGTACAAATTTAGGCACCCAAGAGTTTAGGGAAAACAACAAAGTAAACTCCGGGTCAGTCATGGGACTGGTATGAGTAAAACAGTTTAAACTGGTATATGAACAAGTAAACGATATCTCATAAGACCACGCCGCAGAACGGAACGGGTTTTTCCCTTATGAGAATCCAAAATATCTTTATATCAAAAACCTTTTGATATTATAATAATGTCTATGTACAAATAGATATCAACTAGCAGAAACGCTTGCATCTCACGTTACTACATATATAGTATACAATCAAAATCGCAAGCACGTATTGGATAATGGGTTTCCAACTATGACAAGGTATGGAACCACCTTCCGATCAGTGTACTCTAGGAACGATACACTGGAGTTCAACAAGAACATCTTGTAACTCAGCAACACATGACCGACCACTCATTTCGCTTGAGTGTATCGAATGTACATCACCAACGGTTGGGATCAGCAACCGTTCCCGTATATATATGGGACAACATTGATAGATTTAAGAAACAAATGAATATTCACTAGATAGGTGATTATACACCCTACTTCGGTGTGACCGACTTAGCCATGCTGCCTGCCCGATTTCTGTCATTTACCGGATGTGAGGCTAGAAGCTACGCTTTATCATCACAATAGATTCACTTCGAATGCCACATTGTCAGATCCATCGAAAATCACTAATTGACGTCTACAACAATACATTACGTGTCAGCTAAAAGAAGTTTCCTTCTCCGCTTCCACTTTTGGTACAGTTGAAGAAATCAATGTACGTGACCTTTCTGGAAATACTCTGTCAGACATCCATCTTCATTCACTTAAAATGTCACATCGTCATACCCGCCAAATCACAAATTGACTTATCCAAAAATAACACGGGTATACAGCTAAGAGAAACGAATTCCTCCGCCACCAAACGTGAATACGTTTGAACAGATCAACTTACGCGATCCATTGGATATACTCTGTCAGACCTTCGTCCATACAAGTTGTCCTGGGACTGGACAAACCGAAGGCACTATTCTGTAAACAGGATAGCCCTTGCATTTTTCTCCGTCTTCAATTATCTTTGGCATATATGATTCGCGACGCTTATGCCAATACAGAGTGGTTCTTTGGATAATATTCCAACCGGTCTCTCCATATTAACAACGTTAAAATGGTCAAAACTTCGATAGTCTGTGATTTAACCATCAAAGAAAAACAAGTGTGCAAACAACGATATTATTCCCAGATGGAAATTATATCGAACAAACATCATTTAACATGAATCTCTTTAGTTCATTTATTTACTTATCTCCTGTTTCACTATATTCTAAATTCTTATTTTCTTTTATCAGAAAACATTTCTGATTCTCGTTTGGAAAACATTTCCAAAACTCCTTTACGATCAAACCTTACCATTTCTTAGTTAAGAAGGAAGTCACTCAAGTTGGGGTATAATTACCTCTCAGACCTTAACTGAACAACGTTATAACTTCGAAATGGTCAAAGTTTATCTTTTAATCTTTAACAACTTCTTTACGCCTTTCTTGGATTCAATTTTACTAGTCCACTTCTATATTTAAAACATTGGTTATAACGATAACGTTATAATCCCTACTTTCGAATTATCTAACTTTAATTATAACTTCTATTCCTATTAGTGAATAATTAACCTAACACTTATTTATTTATAAATAAATAAATCTCTATTTAGACACTGGAAAGTATAAGTACTTTCCCGAATTCGATATAATCGAATTTGCCGATTAACTCTCTTCGAGAAATCCCTATTTGATTAACTCTTCTTCGAATAACCTATATTCGATTAACACCTTCTCGAATAAACGATATTCGATAATCTCTCTTCGAATAACAAATATTCGATAACTCTTCCTTTCAAATATCCCATATTTGAAAATCTCACTTCGATTAAACTAACATCGATAACTCCCTTCGATGAAACTAACATCGATAACTTCCTTCGATGAAACTAACGTCGATAACTCCTTTCGATGAAACTAACATCGATAACTCCTTTCGATGAAACTAACATCGATAACTCCTTTCGATGAAACTAACATCGATAACTTCTTTCGATGAAACTAACATCGATAACTTTAACTCGACGAACTTAACTCGACTAACTTAACTTGACTCGACTAACTCGACTTACTTGGTTCGACCAATTCGATTCGATTAACTAGGCTCGACTAACTTAACTCGACTTACTTGGTTCGACCGACCATGTTTGGCTAACCTGACCCATTTGGTTTGACTGACCAGGTTTGGCTAACCTGACCCATTTGGTTTGACTGACCAGGTTTGGCTAACCTGACCCATTTGGTTTGATTGACCAGGTTTGGCTAACCTGACCCATTTGGTTTGACTGGCCATGTTTGGCTAACCTGACCCATTTGGTTTGACTGACCATGTTTGGCTAACCTGACCCATTTGGTTTGACTGACCATGTTTGGCTAACCTGACCCATTTGGTTTGACTGACCATGTTTGGCTAACCTGACCCATTTGGTTTGACTGACCATGTTTGGCTAACCTGACCCATTTGGTTTGACCACTGGGCTTGACTACTTGGTTCGACCACTTGGTTTGACCATTTGGTTTGACCATTTGGTTCGAATACCATATTCGACTAACTCCTCTCGATTCATTAAAACCGATTAACTCATCTCGATTGACTAAATCAATTAACTCCTATCGATTAACTAAATCGATAAACTCCTTTCGATTAACTAAGTTTGATTTACTCGACTCGACTGACCAGGTTCGACTAACTTGACCAGCTTGGTTGTACTGACCAGGTTCGACTAACTTGACCAGCTTGACACGATTTGTTTGACTCGACCAGCTCGACTCGGTTGGTTTGACTCGACCATCTTCACTCGATTGGTTCGACTCGACCATTTGGCTCGATTTGGTTCGACTCGACCATTTGGGCTCGATTGGTTCGACTCGACCATTTTGACTCGGTTGGGTTCGACTAGCTTGACTAGTTTGGTTTGACCACTTAACTAACTTGATTCGAATATTTATATCCGACTAACTAACTTTTCTTTTATTTCTATTTATTTTAACTTCTATTTATTTCCTAAATAGATTTCCTTTTGTATAATCTATTTATTTTCCTAAATAGATTTTCCTTTATAACTCTAATTATTTAATCCCTAATCAAATATCCTTTATTCTATTTATTTAATCTAAATAAATATTCCTTTATTTTATTTATTTATTTCTAAATAAATATCCTTTTATAAAATCCTTCGATTTTATAAATAGATTCATTTTCAATATAAATATTGAAAATCCCCTTTTCTACATTTTCAGTGTTTTCTATTGTTTTTAAACAACCAACTGTCAATGATCAATATCATCCAAACATATACAATCAACAACAGATTATATATCACAGTATATATCACAATATACAAATAACAGTAAAATAAATGTTGAGGAATCCAGTCGGATTCCTCTAACCTGTTTCCCTGCATCCACCGATGTTAAACAACGTATATAACATCACTTGCACTTCTAATGAAATACACTGATAACAAAATCACCGTTTAATAACGATATATATATATATATGTAGATATATATATATATATATATATCCATACTGTTTTCAATCAATTATTTAACAGTCCAATCTACAGTCCAATTTAACAATACAACTTAACAGTCCAAATTAACAGTACATAACTAGCAGTCAAATACAGAAATAAAATACAATTTATCTTAAAATATAAATTGAGGAGAGTTAGTGAGTTTTTACTCACAGTTGCGCGTTAACCGAAAAATATCGGTTTACGTTCGATGATTTGAATCGGACAATTTATCTTGCCATAAATTGTAACTGGCTCGGCTTCACTCCCAGTCAGTCTCATTGTGTTGCTCCCGTCCACACGATCCTGTTGGATCTTGTTTCACGGAATTCTGTTTACGTATGACCGAGTTATTCAGTTTACAAGCTTGAAACAATTTAAAAACAATTTAAATTAAAATAACTTAGACTACTTTCTTTAATTGGGCTTACTTAACTTTCCCCGGCCCATTACCCTTTGAACCCGTCTTCCCCACGATGATACAGGAACCCGACTCCTTCCTCAAGCCATTACAACGACTTCGGCCACCTCGTTCTCCATCACCGAACCACGAATCCAACCACCGAGACTACCACTCTCCCTCTCTTCAATTTCCGAACACCTCCACCCCAATTTAACCCACCTCGCACCAACCTCCTGATACGCGACTTCCAGCTACCTGCTGCTGAGCCCGAAAACCTGCGACACCGAGTATCACCGGAATCCACCAAAAAATCACAACCACTTCCACTCGACTTCCTGAACCCAACGGTGACCTCCATCCCTCGATTCGATGCACGAAACCCCCAAAATCCTTAACCCTAGAACACAGGTTTCCAATTCCATCAAACGAAAAGGATCCCGACTCCTCAAAACTGCTATCGAACTGAAGCGAACAGCACCCGAATTCAAATATATGTACTTTGTGATTTGTAGAAATTGATTTGAATTTTTGTGAGGATTTTATTTTGTTCAAACCTTTTTCTATGAGTAAGAAAACAACGACGGTTTTCCTCTTTGACTTTGTGATGAGTTGAATTAGGTTTTAGCAAAGTTAAGGTGATTATATAGTGCAAAAATATTATTTTTATATTTATTTAAATATTGTTTTATAAGCAAACATTGATTATATTTGTCCTCTAAAATCCCTGTGATCACATACGATACCTAAAAATCACGAAAATGGACATGTAGCTAGAGTTTGACATTACGGTCCTAACGAAATTAGTTTCGTTGAATTCCGACTCCGTATGCTCACACAGCGTATTTTTAACCATCGAAATACTGCTTATTTTTCACTCTAAAAATCCGTACGGCCACACAGTGACTCTAAAAATCACGAAACTGGAAATCTAACAACTATTTGACATTGCGGATCCAACAAAACTGGTTTCGTCGAATTCCGAGGTCGTTTGCAAAACTGGCTATTTTTAAAGCGCTGAATAGACCATTTAAATATATAAATATATTTAAATATAATTAAATTTAATATTAATAAATTAATATTATCATATATCTTCACATATGATATCGTACAGCTCCAGAATATCATATCAGAATTTACAGTTTGATATTTCAGATTTTAGATTTATCGATATTCAGTTTATATCGAAAATCCTTTTATAACGTATATAAAGCGTTACGAATTATAAAGGAATTTCATAGCGACTTTTCTGAAATTTGATTTGGACATATCTCAATATCTACACAACGAAATCCCGATTTTTCTCTTCCACTAGAAAGATATACTCCACCAGCTCTACGCGTTTCTTGTTTCACAGAAATCCGGCTTAAAACGAATCCTGTACATTCAGTTGAAGTTCGAATCGCCAATTTACGAACTGTAGCGCCATTTCGAGCTCGTTTATAAATATATTACAAACTATACGTTAAACTGTCGTTGATTCAATATAATCTTTATTATATTTCGAATCGAAACTCCACCAAATCTCGTGTGCTATTCAATTCACACGATATTGTGAATTTCACTATTTCCGACTATTTCGACATTATAATATATTATTATATTATAATTATTTATTAAATATTCAATATTATTTAATTCACGTTCTCGATATCGATAAATCAATATTTAATAATTAAATAAATAAATTGTTCAACAGCTAAAAATGCGGGTCACTACAGATTTCATAGATGGTTTGCCTAGGACCAGAAAAGGAAATGACAGTATTTAGGTGATCGTGGATCGATTTACGAAGACCACTCACTTCATACCTGTCAAATCGAATAGAACTGCTCAAAGTCTGGCACAGATTTATTTCAAAGAAATTTTTAGACTGCACGGAGTTCCCATGAGCATCGTTAGTGATCGTGACCCAATTTTTGCCAGTATATTCTAGGAAGCATTCCTAGAAGAATTGGAAACGAAACTGAATTTGAGCACCACCTATCATCCTCAAATAGATGGCCAAACTGAGAGTGTGAATCGTATTATGGAAGATCTATTGCGGGCTTGTTTTCTTGATTTTGGCAGATCGTGGGAAGACCATTTGCATTTGGCCGAATTCTCTTACAACAACAGTTACCAAGAGAGCCTGACAATGTCACCATTCGAAGCATTGTATGGTAGACCGTGCCGATCCCCTGCTTGTTGGGTGGAGCCAGGCAATAGACTTGTATTGGGCCCAGATATGATTCGCGATGCTGCAGATAAAGTCGACTTTGTTAAGAAATGATTACTCGCCGATCAAAGCCGACAGAAAAGCTATGCAGATAAGAGAAGAAGAGATATATCATTTGTTGTTGGCGACTATGTATACTTGAAAGTATCTCCGATGAGAGGAGTTATCCGGTTTGGTAAAACAGGGAAATTGGCGCCCAAATTCATTGGTCCGTTTCCTATTCTAGAACGGGTTGGAACTCTCGCATATAAGGTTCAATTGCATGATTGGTTGCCTGGAGTGAATGAGGTGTTTCACGTATCTCAACTGCGAAAGCACGTTCATGATCCAGACTTGATCGTGAAAGAAGCAGCGCAACAGGATATAGAAATCACTCCAGAATTGGCTGTGAGAAGAGAGCCGCTAAAGATAATTGGCAAAGAAACCAAAGAGCTGAGGAACAAAAAGGTTCACTTAGTCAAAGTGCAATGGAGTGCAGATCCACGAGATTGTACTTGGGAAACAGAGGAAAGCATTAAGAAAGCCTATCCTAAGTGTAGGGTGGATATCTCTGATTGACTCTGGTGCAAGGTACATTTACCGTACTTCGCATTACCATTTAATTCTCTACTTTGTTGTTATTTTCTTTCCATGGATGTGCACTTTTACTTCTGTAGTCTGATTAATTTAAAAAGAGTGTAGAATTAATTTGTATGATTTTGAAAAGTTAAAAACAAATTGCTTTTTTGTTTGTGTTGTGTGATAGTGGATTTGATTAATTAAATTATTAAAGCGATAGTTAATTTAATCAATAAGAGAATGAATGGTAGAATTTATTCGATTAAATCACACATTGAACAGAGTTAAAAATAGATAGAACTATATACATGTGCATTATATATGTTTGAACAGGTAAATGGATTAGCTGTTGAGTAAAGATTTTATTTGCGTGCCCGACAAATAGGTAAACCTTAATGAGTTGGATGCGCAATTTTATTATTATATCAACTCCTGTGAATGCCATTGGATGCGGAGTGCTGGTTATTCTGTGTGTAATAATGAACATCGCCATAGGATAGTAACAATTAGTTTTGAACTACACTACATGGCATACTTCTCGAAGATAGGCATACTTCATCACATACCACATAAGCATTTGGAGCTTGTGTGACGAGGTGGAAGATTTACCGTGCGAGCGAGAAGCTCATATGGCGATGACTATATTTTACAGGTTGAACTGATGACTAATATGGACCATATAAAATATAACGGTAAATTGACAGATTAATAAAAACCCCACATGGGTCTAGAGTTGACAATAATCACGTCTCTCTAGTCATTAGATACGGCACATGGATCATTTATTTCCCACACGGGACGAGGTGACGAGGATTTATCCTCTGGAGTAATTAAAAATCCACACTCCCTCAAGCATTGACAGGGTGACGAGAATTTATTCTCTGGAGTTATTATCTATACATGCTCCCCTTTAAACACCAGAATATATCACTATAAATATGTGTATGCTTTATAGGATTTATTGGGTACCTAATACGGCCCAATAAATTTCCAAACCCCTCCCCGCACAAAGGAGGTAATGGCGAAATTTTTCGAAAATTCCGGGTGTTAGCCAAATTTTTGAAGAATTTGAAAATTCTCAGAAACTGGAAAGTTGGAGAATGGAAGCTAGATTGAACGTAGAGTTGATTAATCAAACCACTTTCGACTTTGTTCCTTTTCGGGGACGAAAAGTTTTAAGTGGGGGAGATTGTAACAACCCGTAAAATCTGAACCAGTTTAAAAATTTTAAATTAGCTAAAATAGTGGATTTTAAATATTTAAAATAAATATTTTAAATAATAATGATGAAAAGTTAGTTTGAATCGATGTTAAAAATGAATATAATTAATTTGAATTATAAACAAGGCCTGAAATGGCGCGACAGTTTCAAAAATTGAATTCTAAATTTGACTGACTGTACCGGGCGCAAAACAAAACGGATTTGAGTGAAACCAAAAATATTTAAATCTGTTAGTGAATATCCTTCCGATGAATCTGAAAAATCGAAGTTTCATAGCGGGAATCAAAAGTTATGGCCAAATGAATTTTCAGGAAGGTCGCTATAGAGAATATATCGACTTTGAAAATAAACATTTTGCACACGACCTCGGAATTTGACGAAACCACTTTTGTTGGATCCGGGATGTGAAGTTATTGCTAGGTTTCAAATTTCATAATTTTTGAAGCTAGTATGTGAGTGTGGCAAAGGAAAATGTGTTTTGGTCAATTACAGTTAAATTGGATCGACCAGAATATGGCCATTTTTCAAACGGTCTCAGAATTCGACGAAACTAGTTTTTTTGGACCGTATCGTCAAAACATAGCTAGATTTATTTTTCTGGAATTTTTCGAATCAGTATGTGGCCCCGGCAAATTGAAATGTACGTTCAAATTAAATATTGATTGTTTTATATTTTAATTTGAAAGAAAACTGGCTAAAACAGTCGAATGGTCCTACGAAACATACCCCATTGTGTTCGGAATGGGGGTAAAATGCTAGGGACGACAGTCGTTGGGTCTGGATTGGGGTTCGTGTGTGAAAGGGGGTATTTTCGAAATTTAAAAATATATAAATTAAAGAAAAAATTTCATTGGTCAACAAAATCCTTTCTCTCTCCCCGATACTAGGTCACGAACGACGGAAAGGATTTCAGAACTTCTCTCTTCGATTTCTCCTTCCACACTCCACGAAACCCAATGCCCCTTTGGAGAATTTTGTAGTGCTCCTCACGATCTTCAAATCCATACCAACCTTGGATTTTTTCGTGGCCTGTGGAGCTCGAATCGAGCTTGAGGACATCCGGTCTTTGGACCGCCGCCGCCGTCGCCAGAGGCCACCGAAGTGGGCCCCCTTCCTGGCGCACGTGCGCCTCACCTGGCTCTTCGACGTCGTGAAGCCCGATCCTCGTATCGAGCAATGGATTGGAAGTTAAATTCAAACCTAGGTTTGAATCTAAAACTGAGAGGTACGACTTTGTTAATTTCAAACTGATTTTAACACTGTAAAGCGTTGCAAAATTCTAAAAATTGTATCTTTTTTCTATGTGGTCGAAATTAAGTGAAACAAGAGACAGTGGAGTCGTGTGGACGTCTTCTACATTCTAGAAGAGACCGCATATTTTTCTAAGCCTTCTGCTATTTTTGGTGGAGTGGAACCCAATGTGAGATTTCTAATTTATAAACGATATGGAAAACAACGATGTATAAATTATATAGTCGATGTATGAGTTATATAAGCATTGTACATCTCATGTATAAGCGTTGTATAAGTTGTATGTTCGATGTATAAGTTATATATGCATTGTAAAAATTGTATGTGCGTTGAAATGAATTGAAGTGAATCGAAATATATTTACATACGAATATATATATATATACACTACCCTTGTCCACAGACCATGGACGATATTTATTGTTTGTGATTGGTGTGAAAATTGGTTTATAGCGAATGGTTGATTAGAATAGTTTGTGGTTGAAATTGATTGGTTGTGGTTGAAAAATACCCATTGGTGATTGAAACAAAATTAGAATAGATTGTGGAAATGAAAATAAAATATGTCGCCTGCGTGCGAACTAGATGCATGAATCCCCATTGTCAAAAGCTGCGAGGCTTTAAGGTAGAGCGAGGAGCCGTACTAGGAACGACCCCGGTTTTAACTACCCTGCCGTTATGCTGCCGAAATTTTCAATAATATTCATGTGTTAGAATTATTTTCATATGTTGAAACTATATTCATGTGTTGAATAGAAATTCATGTGTTGAACGATATTCTTATTTTGAAATAAATTGCTTTATAATAAAAATCATATTTTTATCATCTATATGAACTATATAAAATAGTCGTGTTTTGAAATAAATTGTTTTACAATTAAAATCACATTTTTATTATATACATGAATTGTTGAAAATAGTGAAGTGTTGAAATAAATGTCTATTAGATAAAAATATCATTTTTATCAAATCTATAAAGTGGATAGTGTTTTGAAATCGATGAAAGAATTATATTTATATATATTTATATAAATATAATCAAAATATAGTGAATAAAGAGGCTGTAGTTCGTGTTTTGAAACCGTGATTTCAAACGATTAGTGCGGGAGATCCGACCATCGGATTTTCCCGAAACCCCAACCATCGGGTTCGCCTTGGAAATACCTTTCCAACGACACCAACTTTGTAAAGATCCAACGGTTGGATTGTCTGGAATGTTTAATTCAAATCTGAAGAAAAACAGTGCCAGAATCGATTATATTTATATATATATATATAATTAAATTAAATCGAATAACGACGCTACAGTTCGTATTTTGAAATCGTAACTTCAAACGATTAGTGCGGGAGATTCGACCGTCGGATTTTCCCAAAACTGAAACTATTGGATTCGTTTTGAAAAGATCTTTCTAATGATATAAATTTTGTGAAGATCCAACGGTTAGATTTTCAGATATGTGTAAATCAAATCTGGAGAAAAACAGCGCCACGGCCGCGTTATAGCCTGAAGCGTAGTTTGAATATATTGGCTATTTTTAAATAGATAAAAATAGCGATAAATCATGATAAAATATTATAAACGATATGGAATGGAAATAAACTGAATTTGCTCGGTTTATGTGATATTTGATGGTTGAATGTGTTTGGCATGAAAATTACACTAAAGAACAGAATTAGTGACATTGAATAATTTAACCATTGAAATAAATTGATTTGAAATTCTAAATATGCGTGAATTATTTGAAAAGGCCGAGTTAATTCTCATTTCAAATAATTGATCGACGATTGGAAGTCAAAGATATGAAGACGGTGCAAGGCCGATAATCTTCACGTCGAAAGGAGGGGTGCTACTGATGTTCATGATAGGAGTAGCTACCTTGACGGGGTTGAAGTAGTAGCCACCCGGACGTACTTGTTGATTGTACAGATATGCGAGGTATTGAGTGCCTCCGGTTTCGTTCAGACCCAGAACAACGTGTAAATGGACTGTGTGTCTGACATTGGATTTTGTTCTGTGCTGATTGATCTCTATTAAATATATATCTGTTTGGTAGCGGAGAATTTATTCTCTTGCTTAACGCCCTTCTCTGAGACGTACAAGTCCAGAGGTTATATATCGATATAAATCAGTCGCACGGAGTGAATTGCCTGTGTGGCACGCCCAAGTGATAGATGATCAAGGCTTCTGTTGAAAAGCAAAGTCTTGTGGTTGATGATCAAAGAACGGCCTGTGTGGCGTAGCTTTGTGTATAGCGTCGTTTCACGAGCCTCACACCCCGGTATGAGCCAGAAACGGGAGACGGACACCAGGTAGGACATGCATTTTCTTCTAGCTAGGAGTGGTGCTTTGGGTTTTACACGCCCGAGTATTTTACTTATGTGGATGATGGAAAGCGAGGCCTCGGTTTGCTTCGGTCTCTTCGGAGCCGATGGTGTGGTCAGATATGATCAGTTTACGCCCCATAGGGCGGGGAAACGCAGTGTTCAGGAATTTTAATCCACATCGGTGGACCGGCCCTGACAATCCAAGGCTTGTTTGCGTGCTTGCCTGAGACATGGGCTAGATTGTCTCGAATTCGGTAAGGACTATCTTTTGCCTTGGCTCATGACGGAAATCCAATTTCCAAATACGACATCATGCGGTTTTGATTGTATACCTATATATGGTGACATGATATATGGTACCCATGTCGTCTATGATTGAAATTGTTTTTGAAACATATATACACTAGCAATAATATCAAATGATTTGTTTTGCTCGTATCAAGCATATTTTGGCCATTATAAGGTAAAACTCTATCCTCTGGTGTGTGTTGCATTGTGTAATGGGAACTGAGTCTTATAATGGCTTCATTTTTATGAAAAGCATTACGTTGTTTGAAAGATTTATTTGTTTTAAAGCACTGGAAATCCAATGGAGTAAACCCGCTCCACGAAAGTGGCGTGGTCCTGTGATTAGCCATATTTGAAAATGTGTTAAGTAGATTTCTCATACCAGTCCCATGACTGACTCGTAGTTTGTTTCACTTGCAAACTCGGGTGCCCCTTTTTCTACACGGGCAGCCTTGTATTCAGGTTTTATTAGGCTCTTTCTGGATAGCTGGAGCAGAAGATGGATTCTATCATTTATCTCTTTTTATGCTGTTCAGCTCTTGTTGTACATATTATGTTTTCTTTTCCGCAGTAGACATTTATGTATAGCTGAACTGTATTTTGTACTAAGTATGATCCTATATACTGTGTAACTCTGATGATTATATTTATCCAGTGTATTCTATTGTACATTATCTGGTGTATTTATTTATTTCTGTTCTGCTGTTATCTGTTTATTGCTATATTCCAAAGATTACCCTTGCCACCGTCTTATCGGGAATGGGGTCGTCACATAAATCAATTTATATTAAATTCAAACGTACATTTTAGATTATCGGAGCCACATACTGACTCTAAAAATTCCAGAAAAATTATTTCTAGCTATGGTTTGACGATACGGTCCTAACAAAACTAATTTCGTCGAATTTGAAGACCGTTTGAAAAATGGCCATTTACTGGTTGATCCGAATTGACAAAGCAAATTTTCTTTTGCCATGCTCACATATTGATTCCAAAAATTATGATAATTGGAATCCTGCAATAATTTGACATTCTGGATTCAACAAAAGTGGTTTCGTCGAAAACGGAGGTCGTTTGCAAAATGGCTATTTTTAATATTAAAAAATATATATATATTCTAGTGAAAATTAGGCACACATCCCTAAAAGAAAACTAAATTAGGCTCACATCCGGTCATAAACTTATTATAAATTAGGTCCCCATTTTTCAAACTTTATAAAATAATAATTAAAAAATTTAAAAAAATTCGTAAATTAATAATAAAATAAATTATGCATTATACAAAAAATTCAGTTCAAAAAACAACAAAAACCACGGCAGATAGAAGAAAACAGCAAAAAAAAAACTGCAGTTAAATGCATAATATTATGCACATATTTGGTTTTATTGCATGCATATGTGCATGTATTCTCGTTCTTACATCCGCATTGATTTATTTGCATATTTCTATGCATGTATTGCACATTTCTTGCATAGAAGGATGCAATATTTCATAATAGTGAAACTCAGTTCATTTTTATTTGCATCCAACTGTGCAAATAACCCGAAAAACATGCACACATGTGTGCAACATATCTATAGGCTAAAACGGTAGCTGAATTCGCTGTATGTAATAGTTGCATACATGTATGCAACTATAGGCAATAGTTGCATACATGTATGCAACTTTTTTTTTGATTTGCGTGGACTTCTGGGATTATTTTATGATTTTAGAATTTTTTTTTAATGGAGTGGTGCATTTTTTTGCTGGAAATGGAGGAGGCGAAGGGCAAGCAGCAGGAGGCGGAAGTTTCAAGTTGGATGAGGTGGTTGTACAAAATAGGGACCGGGTTAGATAAAAAATATGGGAGGGACATGGAGTTTATATCAAACCTTAATAGGGCCCTCTAAAAAACGCACCCTAAATTCTATAGCGACTATTCTAAATATTCAACTGGCCATAACTTTTGATTCCCGTTATGAAATTTAAATTTTTCGGATTCGATGGAAAGTTATTTTTAAATAGATTCTAATATTTTTGGTTTCACTAAAACCCTATTTAATTTGGATCCTGTACAGTCAGTCAAAGTTCAAATTCAAAATTTTGAACTACCGTGCTATTTTAAACTCCTTTTATAATTAAATTAAAATTTTCCGTTCTCACTTCGATTTAAATAAAATTTTCGTCGTTATTATTTAAAATAAATTATTTTAAATATTAAAAAACCCATTAAAATTTCTAAAATAAAAATTTTAAATTGGTTCCAAAATTTCAGGTTGTTACAAATTTCTTAACTTTGAATAATCATTAAGTAATGATTTTTTAGATTAAAACTGAATTAGAGTTTTAGTTAATCTTTAATTACATTGGAATGTGAATGAGATAATTAAATTTATCGAGTTTATGATATGATCGAGAATGGAGTATCACGATTTTGCTCCAAGCGATAGTTAATTCTTTAATTAGATTTGAACATGAATTTGTAAATAATTTTACCGATAACACCGCGGTGTTAGATATGGAGTATTACCAGTTTTGCTCCAAGGGATGAATAGGTTGGGATTGGGAAAAATAATAAATGATTACTTCAGTAAGGTTCGCTAATTCGACTAGTTTGGATAAACCTTAGTTTGGTTTGAATTGATATCCAATGGAAGATTAAAGAATAAATTTAAAGAATATATCTTTGATAAAATTAATGGGAACCTTTCCCAAAAGATATGAATATTTAAATAAAGGAATATTCAGAATTGGAATGAGGTGTATGTTGTGTTTTTATAGCACCTGTTTATAAGATACGCGAGTTATTCAGAAAGACCGGGTTTATCCCATTCTGAAAAACTGAATCGACGATAAGTCGATGATGAAGACGGTGGTTAAGGACCGGAGGTCTACACATCGTTTGGATGATTACTGATGTCTTGATTGAGCTGTACACCCAAGATAAGGTAATAAGTGGTGATTTTCCAGACGTACTTGGAGATCGACTGGATATGCGACGATCTCTCTTCTGTATTTGACATGTGGGATGAGGAATAAGGTGGTTCCGGTTTCATTTAGATCCAGAACGAACTTGTAAATGGATGTGTGTCTCATATTGGATTTTATTCTGTGTTGATTGATCTCTATTAAATATATATTTGTTTGGTGGCAGAGAATTTATTCTCTTACTTAACACCCTTAACACACTTCTCTGAGAAGTACGAGCTCAGAGGTTATATTTTGATAGACATCAGTCGCAATGAGTGAACTGCCTGTGTGGCATGCTGAGATGAAAATGAGCAAGGCTTCTGTTGAAAAGCAGAGTCATGTGGTTGATGATCAAAGCACGGCTTTAATATCGCATAGCTTTGTGTATAACGTTTATTCACGAGCCTCACACCCCGGTGTGAACCAGAAACGAGAGAGGACTTCAGGGAGGACATGCATTTCCTTCTAGCGTGGAGTGGTGTCATGGTATGGAGCCCAGACATTTTTACTTATGTAGATGATGGGTAGCAAGGCGCCTCGGATATATCGGTCACTACGAGGCCGATGGATGACATGGTCGACATACTGACTAGACTTACGCCCCATAAGGCGGGGAAACACATTGTTCAGGAATTTTAATCCACTTTGTGTGAACCGGCCCTGACGATCCAAGGCTCGACTGAGTACTTGCCTGAGACATGGGCTAGATCATCTCGAAGCAGTGAGGACGATCCCTTGCCTTGGTTCACATATGGAAATCCAACTTCCAATACGACATTGTGCGGTTTTAATTGTAGGACTAGTATGGCGACATGATATATGGTATCCATGCCATCTATGATTGATACATTTATATTTGAAGTTGTTTTTAACACTATGCACTTATAATAGTATCAAATGAATTTTGTTTTAAACGCACCAAGCATGTTTGGCTATTATAAGGGAAAGCTCTATTCTCCGGCTTGTGTTGCATTATGTGATGGGACTTGAGTCTTATAATAGCTTCATTTTTCCAAAACTCTATTTGTTGTATGCACTGGTATTCTTGGGAGGAAACCTGTTCCGTGTTATACAGCGTGGTCCCTTGATTTACTTTATTATAAAGTGAAGTTTTAAATAACTGTTTTAGTTCTCACACCAGTCACATGACTGACCTGGAGTTTATTGTTTTAACCTAAACTCTAGGTTCCCCTATTTTCCACATGGGCAGCTAGTAGTTTTGGTTTTGTATATATTATATTCACAGGATCCTGGTTTACAGCTGGAGCTATAGTCGAATGCTCTGTATCTGTGTATTTCTTTCAGTTGTGTTTTGTATTATTTTCCGCCGCATTGTAATTTATAAATCTCTGAAATTTATCAAATGTATATTATTTTTTCATACTCTATATGTTCTTCTACTCTAATGTAAATTGTTGTAATAAAAATGAAATGTACTTCTGTTTGCATTCTGATTTGTCGTGTTCTCAACTCAATCCGGGCTTTCCTTTACGGGGGAGTTTGGGTTGTGTCACTAACCATAAAACTTTATACAAAAATTACAGTAACGATCGATAAAATTAAACAATTATAAAAAGTGAAAATAATCAACCAACAAAAATCGATCTAGAAAAGAAATCCGTATGAAAAAATAAACGTATAAATTACCTTGACGATGAAACATCCGTTATATAATTCGAAGATGTATCTAATTCAATCTCCAAAAAAATCAGATCAAAGAGAATTTTATACCGACATGTGACGACCCAAAATCCCGTTCTCACGGAAACAGGGTTATCTTTGGAATATAACACAGAAACAGATAATAGCAGAACATAATTAAATAAATACACCAGATAATGAACAATAGAATATACTGGATAAAAGTAATCATCAGAGTTACACAGTATACAGGATCTTACTTAGTACAAATACAGTTCAGCTATACATAAATGTCTACAGCGGAAATAAACAAAATATGTACAATAGGAGCTGAACAACATAAAAAGAGATAAATGATAGAATCCATCTTCAGCTCCAGCTATCCAGAAAGAACCAGCTAAACCTGAATACAAGGCTGCCCGTGTAGAAAAAGGGGCACCCGAGTTTGAAAGTGAAACAAACTACGAGTCAGTCATGGGACTGGTATGAGAAATCCACTCAACACATATATAATTGGCTAATCACAGGACCACGCCACTTTCGTGGAACAGCTTTACTCCATTGGATTGCCAGTGCTTTAAAACAAATCTTTCTTTTAAACATCGCTATGCTTGTTATAAAAATGAAGCCATTATAAGACTCAGTTCCCATCACACAATGCAACGCAAACCGGAGGATAGAGTTTTACCTTATAATGGCCAAAATATGCTTGATACGAATAAAACAAAGGCATTTGATATTATTGCTAGTGTCTATATGTTTTGAAAACAATTTCAAATCATAACTATCAATCATAGACGACATGAGCGTCCCATGCCACTATGTCGCCAAATATAGGTGTACAATCAAAATCGCATCGTCACGTATTTGGAAATTGGATTTCCGTCATGAACCAAGGCAAAAGATAGTCCTTACCGAATTCGTGACTCTCTAGCCCGAGCCACCGGAACAGCCGCAACTGCCCCTTGGAGCGACAGGGCCGGTCCACCGATGTGGATTATAGTGCCTGAACAATACGTTTCCCCGCCCTTTGGGGCGTAAATGAGCCAACGAATGACTCCATCGGACCCGGATCGTCCGATCAAACCGAGGCGCCTCGCAACAGCAACAACCACATAGGTGAAAAGTATATAAATGTCAGGGCTGGTAGGTCACTGACACCACCCTAGCTAGAAAGAAACGCATGCCCTCCCTGAGGTCCTTCTCCCGTTTCTGGTTCATACCGGGGTGTGAGGCTCGCGAATTCACGTTATACACAAAGCTACGCCCCACAGGTGGTGCTTTGATCATCACCACAAGACTTTGCTTTTCAACAGAAGCCCTGATCACTGCATCTTAGCATGCCACACAGGAAATTCATGCCATGCGACTGATGTCCATCGATATACAACCTCTGAGCTCGTGCGTCTCAGAGAAGGGCGTTAAGCAAAAGAATAAATTCTCCGCCGCCAAACAGATGTATATTTAATAGAGATCAATCAACATAGAATAAAATCCAATGTCAGACACACAGTCCATTTACAAGTCCGTTCTGGGTCTGAACGAAACCGGAGGCACTAAATACCTCGCAAACCCTTCAATCACCACGTACGTCTGGACGATCACCACTCATTATCCATATTTCGGGATGCCTCCCAATCAGGACCTCGGTTACCATCCAAACGAGGTGAAGATCTCCGGTCTTCGACCATCGTCTTCATCTTCGAATTTCAATCGTCGGTCAATTATTCGAAATGAGAATTAACTCGGCCTTTTCAAATAATTCACGTATATTTAGAATTTCAAATCGATTTATTTCAATGGTTAAATTATTCAACAACACCAATTGTGTTCTTTAATGTAATTTTCACACCAAACACATTCAACCATCAAAAGCCACATAAATCAAGCAAATTCAGTTTATTTCCATTCCATATCGCTTATGATATTTTATAACTATTTATCGCTATTTTTATTTAATTTAAAATAGCCCATATATTCAAAACGACGCTTCGGGCCATAACGCGGCCGTGGCGCTGTTTTTCTTCAGATTTGATTTACACATATCTGAAAAACTAACCATTGGATCTTCACAAAATTTACATCATTAGAAAGGTCTTTTCAAAACGAATCCAACGGTTCCAGTTTCGGGAAAATCCGACGGTCGGATCTCCCGGTACAATCGTTTGAATTTTCGATTTCAAAATACGAACTGCAGCGTCGTTATTCGATTAAATATATAATTATATTTATATATATATATAAATATAATCGCTTCTGGCGCTGTTTTTCTTCAGATTTGAATTAAACATTCCAGACAATCCAACCGTTGGATTTTTACAAGGTTGGTGCCGTTGGAAAGATTATTCCAAGGCGAACCCGACGGTTGAGGTTTCGGGAAAATCCAATGGTCGGATTTCCCGCACTAGTTGTTTGAAATCACGGTTTCAAAATACGAACTGCACGGCTTCGTTTCGTTTTAATTTTATTTATATTTATATATTTATATAAATATAGTTCATTCAATGATTTCCATATCGTTTTCACTTCAAATATTTTTCTAACACCTTAAAATTTTGGAAAATTTCGCCATAACCTCCCCTGCACCGGGAGCATCGGGAAATCGCAAATAGCTTTCCCGGTCCTTCTAATCTCAAAAAGAAAAAGAAAAAGCCAAGCGGCTAGCCAACAGGCTCATAAAATCATCACCCAAACAAAACAGTAAATGTGTACCTATTTGTCGGGCACAAAATTTTATTCCTCTTCTCTAGCCCCTTTGCTATAACCTGTTCAATGAATATGCATGTACATATATATACAGTTCTTATCATTTATCATTTTCTATTCAACTTCATATTTGATTTCTAATTGGTTTAAAAACACCATTCATTCTAATGTTACATAAATAGGTGCAAATCATTTCATTAGCTAATTAATGAATATTTCAACTCATATATGTTTATTTTGAACAAGTGGCTATTTTTAACACTTCACCTTTCAACGATTTATGCATACAATAAAAATGTGATTTTTATTGTAAAATAATTCATTTCAAAACACTATTTTTCTATATAGTTCATATAGGTGATAAAAATAGGATTTTTATCATAAAACAATTTCTTTTAAATCGAGGTTATTTTACATAGTTCATATAGTCGATAAAAGGTGATTTTTATTATCAAACAATTTATTTCAAAATATGAATACCATTCAACACATGAATTTCTAATCAACGAATGAATATCAATTCAACACATGAATGTTTTCTATAGTTTCTATATATAGATAAAAATGTGATTTTTATTATCAAACAATTTATTTCAAAATATTTATACCATTCAACACATGAATTTCTAATCAACGAATGAATATCAATTCAACACATGAAGGTTTTCTATAGTTTCTATATATAGATAAAAATGTGATTTTTATTATCAAACAATTTATTTCAAAATATGAATACCATTCAACACATGAATTTCTAATCAACGAATGAATATCAATTCAACACATGAATGTTTTCTATTCAATGAATAAATATAGTTTAAGCATATAAAAAAATTCAAACACACGAATATTATTCAAAATTTCGGCAGCATAACGGCAGGGTAGTTAAAACCGGGACCGTCCCTAGTACGGCTCCTCGCTCTACCTTAAAACCTCGCGGTTTTTGACAATGGGAATCATGCATCTAGTTCGCACGCAGGCGGCATGTATATATTTATTTCATTTCCACAAACTAATCCTATGTGGTTTCAACCAAATATTTCTCAACCACAAATGGGTATTTTTCAACCACAATCAACCAATATCAATCACAAACAATCCCAAACAATCATTCGCTATCAATCAATTTTCACAACAATTTCAATCAATAAATACCGTCCATGGTTTGTGGACGAGGGGCGTATATATATATATTTATATATAGCAATTCACTTTTATTTCAACACATATATATATATAGAAAAAGAAATTAAAGAGTGAGAAATCCTCACACATTTATAATTTTTAAATCAGAAATCTCACCAATAGCTATCCAACTACGACTCTTCCTTTAGAAATCTTCGCCAATCTCGCCTTTTGTCGCTTCGTTGCCCGTATTCTCTACATATGTAAAAATCGAATTTTTTACTATGTTATTCAATATATAAAAATCGAATTTTGACTTCGCTATTCAATATATAAAAATCGAATTTTGACTTCGCTATTCAATATATAAAAATCGAATTTTGACTTCGCTATTCAATATATAAAAATCGAATTTCGACTTCGCTATTCAATATATAAAAATCGAATTTCAAAAATATAGATTCCGCCTTTTCCATTTTAAAGATCAAATCTTTTCTTTTACTTTTTAAAGTTTAAATCTTTTACTTTTTAAAGTTTAAATCTTTTACTTTTTAAAATTCAAATCTTTTAAAACCTTTTTAAAAATCAGTTTTTAAATCTTTCAAAAAAATCTGTTTTAAAACCTTTTCAAAAATCTGTTTTAAAACCTTTCAGAAATCTGTTTTAAAACTTCAGAAATTTGTTTTAAAACCTTTCTTAAAATCAGTTTTAAATTCTTTTTAAAATCAGCTTTATCCTTTATAAAAAATCAGTTTTATCCTTTTATATAAAATAAAAATAAAATAATAAATAAAAAGAAAAAGGACTTACAGAGATGGGGGGGTTTCCGCAGATCGTCGGAGGGGAGTCGGCTCGAGGGTGGGCGCTCGGGGTAGCCGGTGGTGGCAGGCGGAGCTGGCTTCGAGGAGGCGGCTCGCGAAATGGGGCGTCGCGATTTTGGTTCGAACAGGGAGGAGAGGTGAACGGGGGAGAAGGAGAGAGGGGGAAGACGATCGGAGGTGGCTGGAGCTTGGTGGAGGCGGTCGTGGGCGGAGCTTGGTGGAGGCGGTCGCCGATCGATTAGGGTTCTCTTTTTTTTTTTTTTATCTGTTCGAAGTGAAGAGAGAGAAGAGGGAATAGGGGGGTTTATATAAAATATATATATATTTAATTATTTAATTTTTTCAAAAAGTTGACTTTTACATACGACCTCTAAACGAGGCCCACCGCCTGTCGCCCATAGCGTTTTACCCCCATTCCGAACACAATGGGATATGTATCGCAAGCTGATTGGATCGTTACAATCAGTTTCCGTTGAATTTTCATTTAAATCACTATATTGAATTTTAAACGTACATTTCAAATTACCGGGGCCACATACTAACTAGAAAAATTCCCGAAAAATATTTTCTAGCTTCGTATTGACGATACGGTCCTAACAAAACTAGTTTCGTCGAATTTTGAGGCCGTTTGAAAAATGGCCAATTTCCAGTCGATTAAAATCAACTGAAACCGGTCAAACGCGTTTTCCTTTGCCACGCTCACATATTGATTCGAAAAATTATGAAATTTGAAACCTAGCAATAACTTCACACTGCGGATCTAACAAAAGTGGTTTCGTCGAAATCCGAGGTCGTTTGCAAAATGTCTATTTTTAAGGGCCTGAATTACATAGCGACTATTCAGAATTTTCAACTGGACATATCTTTTGATTCCCGCTATCAAATTTCGATTGGTCAGATTCGTTGGAAAGATATTATCAATTAGATTCCATTATTTTTGGTTTCACTAAAATCCGGATTGTTTTGCACCCGGTATATTCAATTGAAGTTTGAAATCGAATTATCGAACTACCGCGCTATTTTCAATTCTATATATAATTATAATTAATTATATTCGTTTTCAAATGTCGATTCAAACTCAGTTTTCATCGCCATTATTTAAAATATTAATTTTTAATATTTAAAATCCATTATTTTAGCCAATTTAAAATTTTTAAATTGGTTCAGATTTTCTGGGTCGTTACAATCTCCCCCACTTAAAACTTTTCGTCCCCGAAAAGGAATAAAGTCGAAAGTGGTTTGATAAATCTACAATCATACAACACAACAACCGATCCAATTGTTTTAACCTTTTTAACTTTTCAAATATATATCTTTTATATATTTAAAAAAAATTATATTTCTAAAACCAGACTATATATATAATCACAAATACGTTATTTAAAGACATATTACTCTCGACTCGTTCTGAGGCACTTCTGACCCCATCTCTAACGAGTTGTTCTGATTCTGCTATACTCATACTAGGATATTGCTGATCCTATCTGTACGAAGTTACCCGTCCTAGAACACTACTGGTTCTATCTCTGACGAGTTCGTTCAAATGTTATATTCCAGAACTAAGCTTAACCAAAGCTCTGATACCACGTTGTGACGACCCAAAATCCCGTTCTCACGGAAACAGGGTTATCTTTGGAATATAACACAGAAACAGATAATAGCAGAACATAATTAAATAAATACACCAGATAATGAACAATAGAATATACTGGATAAAAGTAATCATCAGAGTTACACAGTATACAGGATCTTACTTAGTACAAATACAGTTCAGCTATACATAAATGTCTACAGCGGAAATAAACAAAATATGTACAATAGGAGCTGAACAGCATAAAAAGAGATAAATGATAGAATCCATCTTCAGCTCCAGCTATCCAGAAAGAACCAGCTAAACCTGAATACAAGGCTGCCCGTGTAGAAAAAGGGGCACCCGAGTTTGAAAGTGAAACAAAGTACGAGTCAGTCATGGGACTGGTATGAGAAATCCACTCAACACATATATAATTGGCTAATCACAGGACCACGCCACTTTCGTGGAACGGCTTTACTCCATTGGATTGCCAGTGCTTTAAAACAAATCTTTCTTTTAAACATCGCTATGCTTGTTATAAAAATGAAGCCATTATAAGACTCAGTTCCCATCACACAATTCAACGCAAACCGGAGGATAGAGTTTTACCTTATAATGGCCAAAATATGCTTGATACGAATAAAACAAAGGCATTTGATATTATTGCTAGTGTCTATATGTTTTGAAAACAATTTCAAATCATAACTATCAATCATAGACGACATGAGCGTCCCATGCCACTATGTCACCAAATATAGGTGTACAATCAAAATCGCATCGTCACGTATTTGGAAATTGGATTTCCGTCATGAACCAAGGCAAAAGATAGTCCTTACCGAATTCGTGACTCTCTAGCCCGAGCCACCGAAACAGCCGCAACTGCCCCTTGGAGCGACAGGGCCGGTCCACCGATGTGGATTATAGTTCCTGAACAATACGTTTCCCCGCCCTTTGGGGCGTAAATGAGCCAACGAATGACTCCATCGGACCCGGATCGTCCGATCAAACCGAGGCGCCTCGCAACAGCAACAACCACATAGGTGAAAAGTATATAAATGTCAGGGCTGGTAGGTCACTGACACCACCCTAGCTAGAAAGAAACGCATGCCCTCCCTGAGGTCCTTCTCCCGTTTCTGGTTCATACCGGGGTGTGAGGCTCGCGAATTCACGTTATACACAAAGCTACGCCCCACAGGCGGTGCTTTGATCATCACCACAAGACTTTGCTTTTCAACAGAAGCCCTGATCACTGCATCTTAGCATGCCACACAGGCAATTCATGCCATGCGACTGATGTCCATCGATATACAACCTCTGAGCTCGTGCGTCTCAGAGAAGGGCGTTAAGCAAAAGAATAAATTCTCCGCCGCCAAACAGATGTATATTTAATAGAGATCAATCAACATAGAATAAAATCCAATGTCAGACACACAGTCCATTTACAAGTCCGTTCTGGGTCTGAACGAAACCGGAGGCACTAAATACCTCGCAAACCCTTCGATCACCACGTACGTCTGGACGATCACCACTCATTATCCATATTTCGGGATGCCTCCCAATCAGGACCTCGGTTACCATCCAAACGAGGTGAAGATCTCCGGTCTTCGACCATCGTATTCATCTTCGAATTTCAATCGTCGGTCAATTATTCGAAATGAGAATTAACTCGGCCTTTTCAAATAATTCACGTATATTTAGAATTTCAAATCGATTTATTTCAATGGTTAAATTATTCAACAACACCAATTGTGTTCTTTAATGAAATTTTCACACCAAACACATTCAACCATCAAAAGACACATAAATCAAGCAAATTCAGTTTATTTCCATTCCATATCGCTTATGATATTTTATAACTATTTATCGCTATTTTTATTTAATTTAAAATAGCCCATATATTCAAAACGACGCTTCGGGCCATAACGCGGCCGTGGCGCTATTTTTCTTCAGATTTGATTTACACATATCTGAAAAACTAACCGTTGGATCTTCACAAAATTTACATCATTAGAAAGGTCTTTTCAAAACGAATCCAACGGTTCCAGTTTCGGGAAAATCCGACGGTCGGATCTCCCGGTACAATCGTTTGAATTTTCGATTTCAAAATACGAACTGCAGCGTCGTTATTCGATTAAATATATAATTATATTTATATATATATATAAATATAATCGCTTCTGGCGCTGTTTTTCTTCAGATTTGAATTAAACATTCCAGACAATCCAACCGTTGGATTTTTACAAGGTTGGTGCCGTTGGAAAGATTATTCCAAGGCGAACCCGACGGTTGAGGTTTCGGGAAAATCCAATGGTCGGATTTCCCGCACTAGTTGTTTGAAATCACGGTTTCAAAATACGAACTGCACGGCTTCGTTTTGTTTTAATTTTATTTATATTTATATATTTATATAAATATAGTTCATTCAATGATTTCCATATCGTTTTCACTTCAAATATTTTTCTAACACCTTAAAATTTTGGAAAATTTCGCCATAACCTCCCCTGCACCGGGAGCATCGGGAAATCGCAAATAGCTTTCCCGGTCCTTCTAATCTCAAAAAGAAAAAGAAAAAGCCAAGCGGCTAGCCAACAGGCTCATAAAATCATCACCCAAACAAAACAGTAAATGCGTACCTATTTGTCGGGCACAAAATTTTATTCCTCTTCTCTAGCCCCTTTGCTATAACCTGTTCAATGAATATGCATGTACATATATATACAGTTCTTATCATTTATCATTTTCTATTCAACTTCATATTTGATTTCTAATTGGTTTAAAAACACCATTCATTCTAATGTTACATAAATAGGTGCAAATCATTTCATTAGCTAATTAATGAACATTTCAACTCATATATGTTTATTTTGAACAAGTGGCTATTTTTAACACTTCACCTTTCAACGATTTATGCATACAATAAAAATGTGATTTTTATTGTAAAACAATTCATTTCAAAACACTATTTTTCTATATAGTTCATATAGGTGATAAAAATAGGATTTTTATCATAAAACAATTTCTTTTAAATCGAGGTTATTTTACATAGTTCATATAGTCGATAAAAGGTGATTTTTATTATCAAACAATTTATTTCAAAATATGAATACCATTCAACACATGAATTTCTAATCAACGAATGAATATCAATTCAACACATGAATGTTTTCTATAGTTTCTATATATAGATAAAAATGTGATTTTTATTATCAAACAATTTATTTCAAAATATTTATACCATTCAACACATGAATTTCTAATCAACGAATGAATATCAATTCAACACATGAAGGTTTTCTATAGTTTCTATATATAGATAAAAATGTGATTTTTATTATCAAACAATTTATTTCAAAATATGAATACCATTCAACACATGAATTTCTAATCAACGAATGAATATCAATTCAACACATGAATGTTTTCTATTCAATGAATAAATATAGTTTAAGCATATAAAAAAAATTCAAACACACGAATATTATTCAAAATTTCGGCAGCATAACGGCAGGGTAGTTAAAACCGGGACCGTCCCTAGTACGGCTCCTCGCTCTACCTTAAAACCTCGCGGTTTTTGACAATGGGAATCATGCATCTAGTTCGCACGCAGGCGGCATGTATATATTTATTTCATTTCCACAAACTAATCCTATGTGGTTTCAACCAAATATTTCTCAACCACAAATGGGTATTTTTCAACCACAATCAACCAATATCAATCACAAACAATCCCAAACAATCATTCGCTATCAATCAATTTTCACAACAATTTCAATCAATAAATATCGTCCATGGTTTGTGGACGAGGGGCATATATATATATATATTTATATATAGCAATTCACTTTTATTTCAACACACATATATATATAGAAAAAGAAATTAAAGAGTGAGAAATCCTCACACATTTATAATTTTTAAATCAGAAATCTCACCAATAGCTATCCAACTACGACTCTTCCTTTAGAAATCTTCGCCAATCTCGCCTTTTGTCGCTTCGTTGCCCGTATTCTCTACATATGTAAAAATCGAATTTTTTACTATGTTATTCAATATATAAAAATCGAATTTTGACTTCGCTATTCAATATATAAAAATCGAATTTTGACTTCGCTATTCAATATATAAAAATCGAATTTTGACTTCGCTATTCAATATATAAAAATCGAATTTCGACTTCGCTATTCAATATATAAAAATCGAATTTCAAAAATATAGATTCCGCCTTTTCCATTTTAAAGATCAAATCTTTTCTTTTACTTTTTAAAGTTTAAATCTTTTACTTTTTAAAGTTTAAATCTTTTACTTTTTAAAATTCAAATCTTTAAAAACCTTTTTAAAAATCAGTTTTTAAATCTTTCAAAAAAATCTGTTTTAAAACCTTTTCAAAAATCTGTTTTAAAACCTTTCAGAAATCTGTTTTAAAACTTCAGAAATCTGTTTTAAAACCTTTCTTAAAATCAGTTTTAAATTCTTTTTAAAATCAGCTTTATCCTTTATAAAAAATCAGTTTTATCCTTTTATATAAAATAAAAATAAAATAATAAATAAAAAGAGAAAGGACTTACAGAGAGGGGGGGTTTCCGCAGATCGTCGGAGGGGAGTCGGCTCGAGGGTGGGCGCTCGGGGTAGCCGGTGGTGGAGGGCGGAGCTGGCTTCGAGGAGGCGGCTCGCGAAATGGGGCGTCGCGATTTTGGTTCGAACAGGGAGGAGAGGTGAACGGGGGAGAAGGAGAGAGGGGGAAGACGATCGGAGGTGGCTGGAGCTTGGTGGAGGCGGTCGTGGGCGGAGCTTGGTGGAGGCGGTCGCCGATCGATTAGGGTTCTCTTTTTTTTTATCTGTTCGAAGTGAAGAGAGAGAAGAGGGAATAGGGGGGGTTTATATAAAATATATATATTTAATTATTTAATTTTTTCAAAAAGTTGACTTTTACATACGACCTCTAAACGAGGCCCACCGCCTGTCGCCCATAGCGTTTTACCCCCATTCCGAACACAATGGGATATGTATCGCAAGCAGATTTGATCGTTACAATCAGTTTCCGTTGAATTTTCATTTAAATCACTATATTGAATTTTAAACGTACATTTCAAATTACCGGGGCCACATACTAACTAGAAAAATTCCCGAAAAATATTTTCTAGCTTCGTATTGACGATACGGTCCTAACAAAACTAGTTTCGTCGAATTCTGAGGCCGTTTGAAAAATGGCCAATTTCCAGTCGATTAAAATCAACTGAAACCGGTCAAACGCGTTTTCCTTTGCCACGCTCACATATTGATTCGAAAAATTATGAAATTTGAAACCTAGCAATAACTTCACACTGCGGATCTAACAAAAGTGGTTTCGTCGAAATCCGAGGTCGTTTGCAAAATGTCTATTTTTAAGGGCCTGAATTACATAGCGACTATTCAGAATTTTCAACTGGACATATCTTTTGATTCCCGCTATCAAATTTCAATTGGTCAGATTCATTGGAAAGATATTATCAATTAGATTCCATTATTTTTGGTTTCACTAAAATCCGGATTGTTTTGCACCCGGTATATTCAATTGAAGTTTGAAATCGAATTATCGAACTACCACGCTATTTTCTATTCTATATATAATTATAATTAATTATATTCGTTTTCAAATGTCGATTCAAACTCAGTTTTCATCGCCATTATTTAAAATATTTATTTTAAATATTTAAAATCCATTATTTTAGCCAATTTAAAATTTTTAAATTGGTTCAGATTTTCTGGGTCGTTACACGACATTAGCCAATGAGAATTTTTTTAAATTAAGGATGGCGCAGCCATTAACCCTGAAAAATTCGTTTTTGGATATATTAAATCTGTATTATGTGGATTTAGGACTACGTTAATTACACCATTAATTGCAAAAAGGGCAATTCTAGAAACAAGTTAGCCGTTTTTTAAAAATAGGGATGAGACTTATATGTTTTAAAACGGGAGAATGTGAGCTTAATTAAGTTTAGTTTTAAGTATGTGAGCCTAATTTTCACTTTAAAAAATTGTTGTTTTTTCAAGCAATTACCATTTTAACATATGATCGGTATAAACTATTTCACACAGCTTTAAATTCACAGTGACTATGTATTTGAAACAGAATTCGTCTAGTAGCAGCGACCTTAGTTTAGTTTTATGGTTACCCAACACATATTATATGATAGATAACTAGTTGCAAGTTGTAGGCTAATATATTAGCAGCAACCTTCTATCCACTGCATGCTTGGTATGGACAATAGGAACATGCTTAGCTGGAGAAAACTCACTCTGCCTATACTATGCAACTGAAACGCACATGCGAGTTAGTTCATGCATAACTATCTTAAGCCTCTACATACCCTAATACTTGCCAACTAAGGAATGCACTACCTCTTTTTCTTCGACACAGTAGACCTGCCATTCAAAGACCAAGAGAAAAAAATATAGCCGAACCTACTTTTCACATGCCTAAAGGAAATCTTGTAGAAATTGTTTCAAATCACTATAAGCCTACCATTTGTTTTGCGGCTACCCTATTACTCTACAGCATGCTAACCAAGTTGCTTAGCTCTATATAATACGCAGCACTCCTCAGAACTCTCTTTTTTTCAACAAGAAAAGAAAGGAAGCGTCCTCTTCAAAAATGAAGAATAATTCAAATTATAGCTTAAAATTTCAAAATAAGAATATTTCACTTATTCTCCCTTGTACGCAATACAATCAAACGTTTGGGGCATTCAAAATTCAACAGTGAGGGCAAGGGTATGTGTGCGTCGAGGTTAAGGGTAGTTTCAGACATAGAGAGTAGTGACGTTGAAATTGCGGTGGCAAGAGGCACGCACTGGTGAAGTATGGTGGGGTTATGCGTCAAAAGACGTCAAGCTATTTTCTGTAATGCATAGGCTTGGCTGAAGTCGATGATGGCAAGAGGCATGCGAGTTGCTTAGGATGGTGGCGGTGTCAAGCTCGTGTGGAGAAGGAGATTCGTGGAGTTGGTTGTTGAATTAGTGAAGTGGAGAAGGGGCAGTGTGGAGGTAAAGTTGGCCATGGGTTTTAAAGTTTGCTTCAGGAAGAGATAGGTTTCTTTTTTTACAAAGTTTGGAGAAGATGGAATGTGAAGCGGACATGGGTTTTGAAAATGGGTAACAGGCTGATTTAAATTTGTAAGGCCCGATATATATATATATATATATAAAAGTTAATTTTAATTTTAATTTAATACTGTATACAACTTATAAATGTGATATCTCATCCATATGTGGTCAGAATTTTGAACTGTTTGTCACATTGGAATAGAGTGGACGCAGGCTATGATATGAAGTTGATTCTGAGTCATTTGGAGCACATTACACCTGTAGGAAAAATAAAACGTATAATTAAATCAATCGACGTTGATCGTTATTCAACGATTAATGACTAAGGTGAGTAAACTCACCAACTCTGTCCAGTTTCAAAATTTTATAAGCTTTATTTAATATTGACAGATAATGATTGAATGATGTGTGATGGTTGTTTGAATGAATTGCAAATAAATTGGTTGAAATAATATATTTAGGTATATATATTAATCGTTCGTTGAATATTGATTCTGTTTACTATTATATTTCATATTGAATTAACATTAACGTTACTTATGATTGATTAACATCTGTGGATGCTGGGAAATAGGTTAGAGGAATCCAACTAGATTCCTTAACAATTTTATTGTATTTTTCATATATTTCATTATATGATGTGACAAATAGTCTATGGTTGATTATTGTATGTTTGGGTGTTTGAATAATACTGACCCTAAAATAATTTGCATTTTAATATCAAATCAGAAAAATATATTGGAAAATAATTCGAGTTTCGAAAAGGAAAATTCTATTTTTTAAATAGAAATTGAATTTTGATCTGGATATAATATAATAACTTGTTTAATTACATAAAAACAAGTAGTTTGGTTTATAAATGATATTGGTAAATGAAATGAATTGGAAATCGTTTAAAATGGAAACGACAAAATTTATTTCGACGTTCGAAATGTTAATAGAATTGAAATAAATCCATAAGGATTTATAATTAGAATTTGACGATGACGAATGTTATTTAATATTTTATTATTAGAAATTATATATATTATATAATTCAAAATTTGACAAGTTAGCTAATATTTGGATTGGAACCAAAAATTTATAATCGAATATTAAGTCTGGATTAAGTTGTAAACCTGAGATATAGTTAACAAGAAGTTTACTTGTAAATGGAGTTTATGAAGCGGAATATGAATATGAATTTATAAAATTACCCAATAGATGGAATTTTATCCTATAATTGTATTTATTTTTGAATCTAGATTTATTTGACAAACTAGTCTAGATTCCTATAAAGAAATAATACTCACATTTTAGAGTGAATAATGGTTTAAAAGCAAATGTTTTGTAGATTAAATTGGTTATAAAAGGAAATCGGCAAATATTTGAAGTGATAAATTCAAAAGATAATTTAAAATTTGAGTTGATTTGAAACTGGGAATTTATTCCGATGTTCAGAACGTTAATCGAATAAATATTTTACAAAAGAGAGTTATACTTTGAAATTCGATTATATCAAATTCAGGAAGGTATTACTTAATCTAGATAAAGAATCAAAGTTATATTTTAAATATTTTCGAAGCAATTACTATAACGCTATCGTTTATAATCAATGTTTTATACAACACATTCGTTTAAATCTATATAAATGGATTTTGGAAATGTTTTCCAAATGTGTTTAAATCTATATAAATGGATTTTGGAAATGTTTTCCAAATATAACTAGAGATGTTTTACTAGAGTAGAAAATGAAATGATTTTTGTTAATAAGAAGTTAAGAATGGAGTTAAGGAAATTAGAAACTGACTGGAGACTACTCAAGTTGAACGGCTTTCTGAGTGTCGATCTGATGTTGGTTTCGACCTTCGGTTGATACTTTGGGAGTTATTCTCTTACTAGATTGCTGTTAGGGACTGATGAATGTGGAAGAATAGTGATACGAGAATAAGAAATGGAAATGTTTCCAATGTTAATAACATATATTTTCTAAATATAGAAAATAAGAAGTTGTGGATATATGGAAATGTTTTATTTTGAGAATCATGAAAAGCTAAACGAGTTTTAAGAAATAACTGGAAAATATGGAAAATGGGAAATTAGGAAACGAATAAATTAATAACAAATTAATTTAAAGGGCTCAATGTTGGTTGTTGAGTGATCGGTAAAATATCGATTTGGGAATATCGTGTTTGTATGGATGCTTTCCTTTGATAGTTAAATAACTGACTATCAAAGTTTTTGGCCATTTTTCCGTTGTCAATACGGAGAGACCAGGATCAGATTATTGTCTGAAAAACTATCTGTATAGGCATTAGCATTCCGAATCAAATATGCTTTAGACAGTCAATGACGGAGTTCATGTAAGTGTTGTTCTGGCGATCCTAGGTAGAAATTGCATAAGGTGGATTTGCAGAATAGTGCCATCGGTTTGTCCGGTCCCAGGGGAACTTGTATAGACGAATGTCTGACATAGTACACCTAATAGATCGTGTAGGTTGATCTCTTCAAACGTATTTATTGGTAGTGGAGCAATTCGTTTCTCTTAGCTTTACTCCCGTTGTATTTTCAGGGAAATCAATTTTTAATTTGGAAGGTATGACGATGTGGCATTCAAAGTAAATGAAGATGTGATCTGTCTAATGGTAAGTTATAACCTCAAGACCCTTCAATCGGGAAATGGTACAAAATCGGGTAGGTCGCATGGTTTAATGCGTCGATCCCAATTAGGGTATATTCTCACCATCTAGAGAAATGTCTATTTGTTTCTTTTCGTTTCTATATCTCCTGGGAATACAATGGGCGTAAACCATATGGTGACAATATATTTGGAACATTCAAGCGAAATGTATGTCCGATGATGTTTATACAGGGTTGCAAGATGATCTTGTTGAATCCTAGTGTATTTTCTCTAGAGGTACACTGTCGCAAGGTGGTCTCATACCTTTCCATAGTTGGAAACCCATTCTCCGATAAGCAACCACGGTTTTGATTCTATACTATGTATATGGAGCGTGAAATGCAAGTGTTATGCTAGATTGCTATTTACTTGATTTAGACACTATTATAATATTAGAAAAATATTGATTTTAAGAATGTTTTGGGTTATCGTAAGGTAAAAATCATTTGTTTTATGGGTGGATCGGTCTTACAATTACCCTTTCTTTTAAAAGGAATTTTTAAAAGTTAAACAAGTGGTTGGAGTTAACTCACACTAGTCTCACGACTGACCCAGAGTTTATTTTGTTTTATTTTACCCTAAAATCTTGGGTGCCCAAATTTGCACAAGCAGTTAAGTAGTCGGGATTTTATAGATATACTTGGAGGAGCTTGGAGCAGGAGACTTCATTGTTATATATATATATATAGAGAGAGAGAGAGAGAGAGAGAGTTTATTTCCACTATGATATATATGTGATGTACTCTGATGACGTATGTAAGTATAAATACAATTTTGTATTTTAAAAGTTATGTTATATAATATATTATATTTGTTCTGCTGCGAGATTCGTATTTACTCTGATTTTGATCTGTTGTGAATTTCTTTCTTATATTCTAACTTTATTTCTTTTTATCTCTCATCCTTTAACTTCTTTCTATTAATGATGTGGTATTTTCGATGCTTGAATAGTCGACATGGTATTTGTGTATATCTTCGAGGTCAAAAATCTGCTGGATCATTACAGTGGTATCAAAGCTGAAGGTTAAGTGATAACCTTTTTTCTATGGAGTAAGTCAGTAGAGATGAGGTTAGTAATACCCTAGATTGAGTTTAAGTGTATATATACAAGAGAGTATATTTGTAGATTGTATACAAATGAATTTTATATTTTGGATCTTTATTGGTTGAGTGGCTAATGAATTCTGGTCGACGGTAGGGTACCACAATGTTGATAGGGGTTTATAAATCCTTGTGTACAATGAACCGACACACTATGTTTTGAAAAGAGAGTAAATGAAATAATTTACCCAAAGTATATTTAGATATAAAAAGAATGATCAATATTGGATTTTTTTATAGTATATTGGATGTATTGGTTGCTATTTGTTGACATCAAAAGTTGATCTGGTGACAGTCAACCCCTAAAGTGTGTTATTCACGCACAATTGTAATTACAGAGTGCATGGAAAAGAAAGTAAACACAAGAGACACACGTTATTTTTATTGTGGTTCAGCTTCAACCAAGCCTACGTCCACCTTGTAAATTCTGTTTATACTGTCGACTACAAGTTACAGTTGCTTTTAACAAAAAGAGAGTAGAGAAAGAATTGGTTTATACGCTAAATCCTTGTGTTAGAGAGTTAAGGATACAATAGGCTATTTTTCAAATGCCAACCACTAACATTCCAGTGGAAGTTCTTTCGCCTCCTTTATATTTCAGGAAATGGTGTATTTATAGGCGAGAATCCGAGCCAATTGGAATGCTAGGTGGAAATCATCCGCTCCGGGGTCCGCCACGTGTTGCTTGATCCAAAAAAGTGATTGTAGGTGGAGGGTACTATTCTCCTGTTTATGAATAGTTATCCTTGATATTCGTGGTATACATGGAGCTTAAGGTTGGTGTATGTGTAGCATAATAGGTCTTCCTCTCGATTATCAAGGCATACGTGGACCTTGGAATTCAGAGTAAGGAAATTGAACTGGCCCAGTTTGACCAATAAAGCAGCCTTGAGAATCGAACTTTGTTATGTATCATAGAGGCAGATCGTCATAGTTGGGGGTCGATCAATTGGCTCGATCGACCAGATCTTCGGAATTTGATCCATTTGCTAAAAAATAAAGCTTCGACTTGAGAATTGCTAAGTTGGGTCGATCCCAATTTTGGTCAATAGGATGAATGGGTCGTCTGGGATAATGAGATAGCCTATCTTCGGTGTAGTTTCTGGTTGTGATAGTTTTTACCAAAAAGTTGGTCAACACTTTCCCCCCAGAACGTATCTTTCTTAGTAAAGGAAGGTATGTTCTAGTTCTTCCAAGAAATAACATATGGGAATCCAATACTTAGAAATCTTGAAAGCCATAGCTATGCTGAACCAGATTACAAGGCGATCAGAAAACCGATGGTCGATAACAATCGTATTAAGGCCGAAGGACAGATGAGAGATCCAATCGGTTTGATCGATCATGAGTACGATTTATATTTGCAAAAAAGGAGGAGAGAATATGCCAAGTCCTGACAATATCATTCGGCTATTCAGAGCATAATCCATGCTTATGCATCTATTGGAGTACAAACCATACTCAAGTAGAGATTGAGATATTTTGCAAAATCCTGGGAGGGTAGTTCAATTTGCAAGGTATAAGTCATACCTAAGGGTTTACTATAAACCATACCCGAGTGGTTATTGGGTTAGCTTGCCAAGACTTAGAAAAAAAACATTTTCTTAGGTATAAGCCACACCCGGGTTTTTTAAGTCGAGCATCAACCATGCTCGGAGTGCGACTTTGAGTATAAACCATACACGAGGTTTAATAGCATTTACTTGTCAAATCCTGACAAGTTTCAGTTCGAGTACTATGCGTACTCGTATCGAAAGAGAGTGAAGCTTGTCACATCCTAACAAGAAAAGTATTAGTATCAGTATTAAACATAACTTAGAGTCGAGCATAAACTATGCTTGGTTCATGAGAATGTTAGGCTCGCCACATCCTGACGAGTGAGTCGTATGCCCAGGTATCAACCATACCTGAGGGGCGATCATAAGCCATGCTTGGTTTTGGGTTGAGGACTTTGCCATGTCTGGGAATAGTACTTTAGTTCGTCAAACAAAATCCATGTTCAAGAAATAAAATTTATTACTGCTTATAACTATTACAAAACCGAAACTAATCATAATGGATTTATAGTTGAATCCAGAGCACACCTCGGGATTAAATCCTAACCCCGTACGTGTGTACTTCAACATAACCACATTATTTAAAAAAGAACAGAAATACATTTCTTATATCCTAAGAAATGGGGTGAATCCACATTGATCTAAACCAGATCAGTTGATGATGATGTCGCGGTTGCTAGGCTCAGGGTCCTTCCCGTTTTGAGAAGCACGGGGTTGTTCTGAGGAGCTTGGGAAGGTAGCTGTGGCGGAATGGATGTTGCAAATTTTTTAACATATTAGGGTAGGTCTCCACATCTAACCATTTCTTCGATGAGATCACGCAAGTGTCTGCATTCGTTGGTGCCATGACCTAACATGTCATGAAACATGTAGTGCTTTCCTGATTCACATTCTCTTTGGGTCAGCTCCCTCCTCAGAGGCTTTGGAAAAGGAAGAGATCCTTGCACATTGAGATATGTGTCCAACAATGAGGAATTGAACTCGGTGTAGTTTTCATACTTAGGCTCTCTCCAGAACCGCACATTTCTATCATTCTTTTACGAGACTTTCCCTTTATCCTTGTTTTGGACAACGGCTGTCGGTCCTCCATCCTTCGTAGCAAGTGCTTCAAGATTTTCCATTTCGATGTTAACATCTTATTGTCGGAGGAATCGGTCTACTTGGGAGTAGAAATCTCCGGGAGGGCCTCTCTGAAGAGAGATTTTGAAATCTGTTCGATCCAAAACTCCAGCCATGGTAGCTATGAGCATCGTCGATGGTTTTAGTCAATAGACCGCTGCCACAGCCACGTTGAATCTTTCTAAGAAGGGCCGTAGAGTCTTGCTGGACCGCTCCCTTTTGGATGTGAGTAACGCGACGCTCTTCGGTTGAGATATGTGAACTCTAAACTGCTCAATAAAGCTGGTGACCAACATATTTCAACTATTGATCGATTCAGTTGTTAGCTGTTGAAATCACATAGCGGCGACATCGGTTAGGAAGAGAGGGAAGCATTTGGCCAAGACATTGACCAATGCTGATAGTACTTCGATATGGTGCATATATCGCATAAGATGTATGGTTGGATCAGTCCTGCCGTTGTAGGGGTCCAGGACCGAAAGCTCGAAGTCAGGTGGGTTTCAGGAATTCCAGATTTCTCGTGTGAATGGACTGCGATGGACGTTATCCACATCTTGCTGAGAAGTAATGCCTTGAGTGAAGCGCTTAATAATGCCAGCATTCTGGTAACCATTCCTAATAAGTTGCGGCCACACATCCAATTCTGCACCGTGGACATTGGTGAGAATCCCGTTACGTTGTGGTAGCATGCCTTGAGTTCTTGGGACCAGTTCGGTGCGGCCCATAAGTGATGGGTAGAGGTAGTCCCTAGCCTCGGTTGTATGATCCAAATTGTCCAGGGCTCCGGAGTTGGCATGTGTGTTGGTTTGAACCATACCCATGTCTGTAAGGTTGGACTGGTTGGGGTAAGCATTATCAGCTCGGGGTTCGGCACTGCCCCCACTCGGGGCGATGTCATGGTGATTTTTAGTAGCATCTCCTTCCGTCCTGCTAGGAACTAATATGGTAGAGTGGTCTTGTTGAGACAGAGGGTTGCTTCCCCCAGCTCGGCTATGATCGTTGTGCTGGCAAGGTCGAGTGAGGGGGCATAAGTCTGGTTTGTGGTAAGATATTGGATCGAGCTGCAGGTTGCATCGAACTAGGCTCTAGTAGACCTATCTGGGGCTTGGATTTCATTGGTTTGAAGGTAGCTATTGCCCCAGCTTCACCTTGGGCAGGAAGTGATGTTTGTTTGCTCGGTCTTCCTTCCATACGAGTGAGGAAATCATTCATCATTGCCTGCTGCTGTTAGAGGAGTTCATCTTCTTGTGCCATCTGAGCTTTTAGTTCGGCAAGAACTCCATCCATCTCGTCCCTAGGTAAGTATTGGGATGGTTCTTTTTGAGAGGAAGCCTCCAGGCTTGCCTCCGCTACTGCGTTTACTGGACCAATAGGTTAAGATTGAATATGAGAAGGTGTTGCATCCTTCTTCTGCTTTGCTATGCTTCTTTAAGAGTTGCTGAAGGTCAAAGGTTCACCCCTTCCTGGCACGCCAAAGTGTTGATGTCAAAAGTTGGTCTAGTGATAGTCAACCCCTAAAGTGTGTTGTTCACACACATTTATAATCACAAAGTGGATGAAAAATAAAGTAAACGCAAGAGACACATGATATTTTTATAGTGGTTTGGCTTCAACCAAGCCTACGTCCATTTTATATTTTTTGTTTATACTGTGATTATAAGTTACAGTTGCTTTCGATAGAAAGAGAGTAGAGAAAGAAGTGGTTTATACACAAAATCCTTGTGTCAAAGAGTTGAAGGATACAGTAGGCTATTTTTGTAATGCAAACCATGAACTTTTCAGTGGAAGTTTTTTCGCCTCCTTTCTATCTTTAGAAATGGTGCATTTATAGGCGAGAATCCAAGCCGATTGGAATGCTACGTGGCAATCATCCGCTCCGAGGTCGGTCACGCGTTGCTTGGTCTAGAAAAGTGATTTTAGGCAGCGGATCCTATTCTCTTATTGATGAATAGTTCTCCTTGATATTCATGGTATACATAGAGCTTAAGACTTAGTGTCTTCGCAGCATAATAGTTCTTCCTCTCAATTATCAAGGAATACGTAGACCTTGGAATTCAGAGTAAGGAAATTGAATGGGACCAGTTTGACCAATAAAGCAACAATGAGAATCGGACTTTGATGTGTATCGTAGAAGGTGGATCGTCATAGTTGGGGATTGATCAATTGATTTGATCGACCTGGTCATTAGAATTCGATCCATTTGCTGAAGAGTAAAGCTTCGGCTCGAGAATTGCTAAGTTGGGCCAATCCAAATTTCGATCGACTGGTAAATGAGTCGTCTAGGATAATGAGATATATCTTCGGGAAGTTTTTCGTTGTGACCGTTTTTACCAAAAAGATGGTCAACATTATTATAATAGAATAAGATTATAATTGAGATGGTTATAAATAACCAATCGGAATTCATATAAATATAATATATATAAAATCAAATGGATCAAATCTGAATTTAAAACAAGAATGGGAATTTAAATCCCGAGAATTTGGAAAAGTGTTTGTAAATGGATTTTGGATTAAATGTACGGAATTTTAAAATCCTAGGGGAATTTGGAACTGTTTTCCAAGCATTATAAAGGATATTTTGAAGTACTTTCAGAATAGAAGTGTTTGAAAATAATATGTTATTTAACTCACTTTGGTCACTGGAAAATAATTCCAATGATAATTCAGACATCATCGGTGTTCATTTTCGAGTTTCTAAGTGATATATTACTACCAATGATTTTGTTTTTGAATCATTTTGAGAAAACAAGTTGTTTTGAATCCTGGAAAGGGAAGATTATTTTTGAAAGGCTAAGTTGTTTGAAACCCCTCAGATAGAGATTGTTTTGAGTTAAAAACAAGTATACAGGATGAATTTATAATGATGAAATTTAAAAAATAACTTAAGAAAGTTAAATAAAAAATTATGGAAGCAAGCCCGAATTGGAAATTGACTAGAGCAAGTTAAGAGGAAATTGAAATGGATTGGTTTTTGTAATAAAATCAGATTTGAGTTATGAGACGAAAATAAATGGTTAGAAAAATTAATTAGCTAATGGAATATGGGAAGACAAATTAACTTGGTTAAGAAATTGGATTTGTGATGGAGGATTTTGTAATGAAATTGGATTGGTGAGTAAAAATTTGGGATTGAGAATGGAATTTGGTTTGGATATAAGCGAATGATTGGATTTGATGATAAATTGATTGGATACAATTGGGATACATTTTGTATGTTGAATTATAGCGAGTGGAAGAGATAGAGTTGGATGCCCAGCAAAAAGGTACAAGTTTTTATTTATTGAGTATGAGATTTATGAGCCTATTGGGCAAGCCGCTTGGTTGTTTGATTATTATTTTTGATTGGAAAAGGCCTAGAGAGGCAAGTTATAGTTGTATCGATTGAGTCATGCAAAGGAGATGCTAGCGAAATATTTTCTGGAGTTTAATATCTTAGAAATTTTTCAGAATTTTTGAAAATTCTTGTTAGTAGAAATGAATTAATATTTTAATGAAAATTAATTGGTTCTATTGAAAGTGAAATTAAGAAGTAAAACAAATGATTTTTAACTTAGTTAATAAGGTTTGTAACATTTTTCCTACCTTAGTAATTTCAAGGCCGAAATTCTTTTAAGGGGGATGAAACGAACTGGATTTTCGACCCAAAAAATCAACATAAACCAATGTCAATTATTCAGGCATCGAACATTCCAAATCATTAATAGAAAGAAATTAGAGGGTGAGATCATATAAGATAGAAAAATTAGAATAGAAGAAGAAGAAGAACATAAAACACATCAGAGTAACACGAATCTCACATCGGAACGAATAAAATATAACATAACTTTGAAATAAAACAATATATATATATATATATACATATATATACCATAACATTACAAGAGTAAAACACTTACAACACAGCGGAAAATAACACTAGATAACTAGCGCTGAAGCCTCCTGCTCCAACCTCTCCAAGAATATCTGTAAAGACCTAAACTGCTTGACTGCCCGTACAAATTTGGGCACCCAAGGGTTTAGGTAAAACAAAACAAAATAAACTCTTAGTCAGTCATGGGACTGGTGTGAGTAAACTCTAACCACTTGGTTTAACTTTTAAAAATCGTTTTAAAAGAAAGATAATCGTAAAACCAATCCACACATATACACAAATGGTTTTTACCTTACGATAACCCAAAGCATTCTTTGAAATCAATATTCGTTTGATAATATAATAATGTCTAAATACAAGTAATATCAGTCTAGTAGAATGCTTGCATCTCACGCTCTACATATATAGTATACAATCAAAATCGTGGGCTCTTATTGGATAATGGATTCCAACGGGCAAGGTATGGGACCACCTTCCAACAGTGTACCTCTAGAGAGAAATACATCGGGTTCAACAAGAACATCTTACAACCCAGGCTGAACATGATTGGCCCCTCACATCGCTTGAGAGTACCGAATGTATTATCACCAATGGTTGGGATCAGCAACCGTTTCCCAAAAGGGACAACATCGATAGATTTAAGAAGCAAAAGGAATTTCTCTAGATCAGGTGACAATACAACCTACTTGGCAGCTAACCACTTATCCATGCGACCTACCCCATTTTATACTATTTCCTGGTTGTGAGGCTAGAGGTCATAACGTATCTTTTGATTTTCATTCACTTTGAATGTCACATTGTCATACTCGCCAAATCATAAATTGATTTCTCCAAAAATATCACGGGTATACAACTAAGAGAAACGAATTCCTCTACCGCCAAACGTAATACGTTTGAAGATATCAACTTACGCGACCCATTAGATATACTCTGTCAGACGTTCTTCCATATAAGTTGTCCTGGGACTGGACAAACCGAAGGCACTATTCTGTAAACAGGACAGCCCCTGCATAACTCCTTCTTCAATAATCATTATCATATATGATTCACAACGCTAACACCCATACAGAGTACTTTTCAGATAATGAATCTGATCCCAGTCTCTCTATATTGACAATGGAAAAATGGTCAAAAGATTCTATAGTTGGTGATTTAACTATCAGAGAAAAATATGTGTATAACTAATGATCTTATTTCCAGATAAAAATTCTATCGATCAATCATCAATCATCATTTATCTCTTTATATTAAATTATCATTAATTTATCCATTTACCCATTTCCTGTTTCCATATACATACATTGTATCTTTCTAAATTTAAAAATATACCTTATTAATAATGCAAAACGTTTCCATTTTTTATTTACGTGTCACTATCATTCCAGTATTTCTTAACAACAAAACATTTCATTTTCTATACTTAGGTAACATTTCTGATTATATTTGGAAAACGTTTCCAAAACTCATTTATATGGATTTCAAACGAATGTTGTATAAAACGTCGTTACGACTACTCAATCCACGCATCGCTTATTACTTTATGTATCTTTAATCAATCTTCGCCATCGAACTTCAACTATTTCTGTAATGTCCCGTATTTTACATGGTGGAATAATTAATTTACTTAATTATTAAATATCGATTTGGCGATATCGATAACTTGAATTAAATAATATTTATATTTAATTAATATAAATAATAGAATAATATATATAATTTCTGAAATAGTCAGAAATAGTGGAATTCACGGTATGTTGTGAATTGGATCATCTGTGATATTTAATTCAGTTTAAATTAAATTATAATAACGAATATATTATTTAAATGAAGTTTGAAGGTATAATTAAATTATAATTATAATCGAGATCGAAATGGCGCTGTAGTTCGTAAATTGGCGATTCGAACTTCAAACAAATATGCAGAAGCCGTTTTAAATTGGATTTCTGTGAAACAAGAAACGTTAGGAGCTGGCGAAGTATATTTTTCTAGTGGAAGAGAAAAATCGGGATTTCGTCATGTATATTTTTAGTTATATCCAAATTAAATATTCAGAAAAACAGCGGTATATTCGTTCGTGGCCATAACGGTTATTTAAAAATATTTGAATATCGGGTTTGAATTTAGAAAAGGTTCTTTTGAGACATAATGATAATTTAATTTTTAGAATTTTACTGTGATTTTTAATTAATTAAATACGAAACTTTTTAATTGGAGTATTTTGCACCCTATATCAATATTTTGGGGTTTCACAATATGAGTTAACCTATCGATATTTTTATATTTTCAAAATCGTGGTATATTGCTCGTCATAACTATAGTTTTATTTTTTTCTAGAGCAGTCGATAAACAAGCGAGTTCTTTGTAGTGGGTACCGCTAAAAAAATGTTAACAAGCATATACATGACTTCCATTGTTTTTAATAAATTTTTCTATTCAGTCTAAATAATGTATAATGAATAAAATGTTAAGTAATGCTAAAACTAGTTGGTATGAATGAATGTATTCAAGATTTCATGCTTGGATATTTTTACCAAAACCTAACATGTTGAAACTGAACATTTGAACGCAAACATCACCAAAGTTTTTGTGGCTTAGAAGGAAACAAGTTTACTACACAAACATCATCAACGTTTTTGTGGCTCAGAAGGAAACAAGTTTACCTAGTCATAAAGAGTTCTAAGGATATAAATACACACGAGCAAGCAGGACCACATCTTTTTCTCAAAAAGCAAACCACTGTCTCCTCTTTCCAATTTATGGAAATCAACTTTCGAAAACCTCCAAAGCTAACAAATACAAATGAATTTCTAGAAAACATCAGACAAGGATATTTGAAGTTGTTTAACCTCCCTCTTCATTTCTGTGTTGGTTTTATTGGGTGCGATCCATTTTCTGAGCTTGGGTGTTTTTGTGAACAACGCTGTCTCGTTGATTCCTGGCCGGTGGAGTTGATTCAGATGAGGAGTTGTGAACGTCGAAGGAAGACGTAGAGGGGGACCATCGATAGGTGGCGGTCCGGTCGGGTTTAGTGGCGTGAGGCGATGGTTTTGTATGATTGAACGGAATGGATACTCTGTGGGTTTTTTGGCGATAGACTAAATGATGGGGGCCGATGTTGCAGGCAGTAGGGATCCGCGGTGAGGGCAGGTCGTCACGGTGGTCAAAGGAAGCGCAGGCGGCTTGAGGAGACAACAATAGATGGCCAGGAACCGGTGAAGTTAGGATTGGGTCATCAGAATTTTCTGGATCGAGAGGGTCACTGCTTCAAGCGATGAGGCATCAGGAAACAAGGGAGGAGATGGTTGGTCAGGACCGCCGTCAGATGGCTTGGAAGCGGTGCGATGAGGGAGAAAGTGTAGTTGTTGAAGTCGGTTTGAAGCTTGGAAGTTGGAAGAACGATGGGTTTAAGGAATCAGAAATGGAAAGTAAGTAAAGGAGCAGGTTACGGAACTTTCATTTGGGAAGAAAGGGAATTAAGGGTGCGAGTTTGTTGTGTAGTGGGCCGGGAAATAAAGGTTAAGCCCAATAACACTTTAAAACTTAAATTTTTATTTAATTATAGTGTATTAACTGGTAAAAGTGATAACTTGATCGTACGATATCAGAATCGCGAACGGTCGGGTTTGTTGGGACTATACGGACGAGAGCCACACACTGGAACTTACTGGAAGTGAAATTAGGGCTCATTACAATTTATAGCAAAATAAATTGTCCGTCTGAATCAAGCAATGGTTATCGTTATTATCGATGATTGTCCAATGTGAGTAAAACTCACCAACTCTGTGTAGTTATATTTTTATAACGTATTCTTAGAACTGATAATTATCAGTTGATTGTTATGTGTTAACTGTTTGGTTGAATTGCTTATGTATTGGTTGAAATTATAGATAACGATATATATATATAAATCATCAATCAAATATTGATTCTATTTAGCAGAATATTTCATATTGAAATGAAATCGATGTTAATTATGTTGTTTAACTTCTGTGATGCAAGGAATCAAGTTGGAGGAATCCAACTGGATTCCTCAACATATTTTTTGTTGTTTTTCATATATTGTAATATATGATGTGATATATAATCTGTTGATGATTATGTGTGCTTGGATGATATCGATCACCTTTGTTTGGTATTTTAAATACCGTAAGAAATACGGGGATGTAAAAGGGGATTTTCGAAGTATATTTTGAAAATAAATTAGTTATATAAAATCAATGGATTTTATATATAAAAAGTAAAAGGATTTTATAGAAGGAAATAATTAAAGAATAAAAGAGTTAAAAAGGATATTAAAGGAAAATATTTGTAAACAAAATATTAAAGGAAAATATTTGTAAACCAAATATAAAGGAAATTATTTGTAAAAAAAATATAAAAGGAAAAGATTTGCAAATAAAATATAAAGAGAAATAATTGTAAAACATTTACAAATATAGAAAATGGAATTATTTATTTATATAATAAATAAAGTTTTAATAGGAATATTTATTTAGAGAATAAATAGAATTAAATCGAAGGGATATTTATAAGGGAAAATAAATAGAATTAAATCAAAGGAATATTTATTTGGGAAAATAAATTGAATTAAATCAAAGGAATATTTAGAAAATGAATAGAAAATGGAAATCTGTTTTAACAGATAAATGGAAAAGATTTCTTTAAAGTGGAATTAAATAGAAATCTGTTTTAACAGATGAACGGAGAAGATCAATTTATAAACAATATTTAATAAATTAAGTAAAATATTTATCATTAGATAAATGGAATATATAAGTCAGGACTTATATAGAGAAGTAAAAATCGATTTCAACATCGATATTTCAAACTGAATATGGATGTACAGTTAACCAAAGGAGTTAATCAAAATGTGTTAATCAAAATGAGTTAGAGGATTTAATCGATTAGAGTTAGAATTAATCGATTAGAGTTAGGATTACACGATTAGAGTTAGAGTTAATTGATTAGAGTTAATTAAATAGAGTTAATCACTTAGAGTTACGCAGTTAGATTTAATCACTTAGAGTTAACCATTTAGAGTTAATTAAGTAGAGTTTACCAGTTAGAGTTAATTAAGTAGAGTTAACCAGTTAGGGTTAATCAATCAGAGTTAATCGAGTTAAGATAATCGAGTTAAGAAAATCGAGTTAAGATAATCGAGTTAAGAAAATCGAGTTAAGATAATCGAGTTAAGAAAACCGAGTTAAGATAATCGAGTTAAGAAAATCGAGTTAAGTAATCAAGTTAAGAATATCGAGTTAAGATAACCCAGTTATAGTTTATTCAAAGTAGAGTAACCGAAGATAGCTTATTCGAGAAGAGTTATCGAATATAGTTTATTCGAAAGGAGTTAAATCGAATATAGCTTATTCGAGAAGAGTAATCGAATATAGTTCATTCGAAAGGAGTTAAATCGAATATAATTTATTCAAGAAGAGTAATCGAATATAGTTTATTCGAAAGGAGTTAAACGAATATAGTTATTTGAAGAAAGGAGTTATCGAATATAGTTATTCGAAGTGCGATAATCGAATATAAGTTATTCGAAGGGAGTTAATCGAATATTAGTTATTCGAAGCAGTTAATCGAATAGAGATTAGCCAAAAGAGAGTTATACGTCGAATTCGATTATATCGAATTCGGGAAAGTATTATTTACTTTCTAGTTTTTAAATCAAGATTTATTTATTTATAAATAAATTAGAGTAGGTTAATTATTCAAAGTAAGAAATAAAAGTTAGATGTTAAGTTAGATATTTCAGAAGTAGGGTTTATAACGTTAGCGTTATAATCAATGTTTTCAATAAAGAAGTGGATTCGTAAATAGAATCCGAGAGTTACGTAAGGAAGGTTGTTAAAGATTTAAAAGATAAACTTTGACTATTTCGAAGTTAAAACGTTGTTCAGTTAAGGTCTAAGAGGTAATTATACCCTAACTTGATTGACTTCCTTCTTAACTAGGGAATGGTAAGGTTTGATAGTAAATGATGGTTAAGAGAATTTAGTTAATGAGTGAAATGGTTTGAGTTGGCATGGCGATGTTTGATTTAAACATCAGTTTAAATCTAGTGAAGGAGTTTTGGAAATGTTTTCTAAATAAGAATCAGAAATGTTTTCTGATAATAGAAAATAAGAATTTAGAATATATGGAAACAAGAGATAAATAAATTAATGAACTAAAGAGAAAATGTTCAATGATGATTGATCGGTATAATTTCCATCTAGAAATAATATCATTGTTTGCATACGTGTTTATTTTTTTGAAAGTTAACTCACCGACTATCAAAGTTTTGGACTATTTTAACGTTGTTAATATGGAGAGACTGGTTGGATTATCATCCGAAGAACCACTCCGTATTGGCATAAGCGTTGCGAATCATATATGCCAAAGATAATTGAAGATGGAGCAAAGTGCAAGGGCTATTGTATAAATCTTAGGTAAAAATTGCCTAAGATGGTTGTACTGAATAGTGCCTTCAGTTTGTCCAGTCCCAGGACGACCTATATGGAAGAATGTATGACAGAGTATATTTAATAGATCGCGTAAGTTGATCTCTTCAAATGTATTTACGTTTGATGGCGGAGGAATTCGTTTCTCTTAGCTGTATACCTGTGGTATTTTTGGGGAAATCAATTTGTGATTTGGCGGGTATGACGATGTGACATTCAAAGTGAATAAACGTGTGATATTTCAGAGATAAGCATGGCCTCTAGCCTCACATCCATAAATGACAAAAATCGGGCAAGCAGCATGGCTATGTAGGTTGCACCTATTAGGGTGTATAATCACTTGATCTAGAGTTTCATTTACTTCTAAAAATCTATTGTCGATGCTGTCACATTCGGGAAACGGTTGCTCATCCCAACCGTTGGTGATATACATTCGATACACTTAAGCGAAATGAGTAGTCTGTCATGTGTGGCCGTGTTGCAAGATGTTCTTGTTGAACCCAGTGTATTCCTCTCTAGAGGTACACTAGCGAATGGTGGTTCCATGCCTTGTCATAGTTGGAAATCCATTACCCAATACGTGCTTGCGGTTTTGATTGTATACTATATATGTAGAACGTGAGATGAAAGCGTTTCTGCCAGATGATTATTATATTGTGGTTGATAGACACTATTATAATATCAATGAGTTTTGATATAAAGTTTATTTTGGATTCTCATAAGGGAAAAACCCGTTCCATTATATGGCGTGGTCTTATGAGATATTGTTTAATGGCTCAAACTGTTTTAAACTTTTTTACTCGTACCAGTCCCATGACTGACCCGAAGTTAATTTTCTTTTGTTTTCCCTAAACTCTTGGGTGCCCAATTTTGTACAGGCAGTCAAGTAGTCGGGATTTATAGATACTGGAAGAGCTGGAGCAGGAGGCTTTAGGATCATATAGCTATTGTTTATTTCCGCTGTGTTGTAAGTATTGTACTTTGGAAATAATATGTATATTCAAGTACAGATTTATATTTCAAAGTTATGGTATATATTATATGTTATTCGTTCCGCTATGAGGTTCGTGTTACTCTGATGTCGTGTTCTTCTTCTTCTATTCTAAGTTTCTATCTTGTCTATTCTCACCTTCTAATTTCTTTCATGGACTATCCGACGTTTTTGATATTTGAATACTCGATATGGTGTTGCATGTCGTAAGTCAAAAATTTTCGGTATGTTACAATTTCTTAGTTAATTACGAAGTCAATCAAGTTGGCGTATAATCACCTCTCAGACCTTAACTGGACAAGGTTCTTAACCTCGCAATAGATAAAGTACCCTTTTGAATCTTTAACATACTTCCTTACATAACTCTCGGATTATATTTACGAATCGGATTCTTTTACAGAATTCATTTGATTATAACAATAGTGTTATACTCCCATGCTTCTGAAATATAATAACTTAAATATAACATTTATTTATTAATTTGGATAAATAAACAAACAATTTATTTATTAATAAATAAATAAATCTTGATTGAAACAGAAAGTAAATGGTACTTTCCCGAATTAGATATAATTGAATTTCAACTTATAATTCTCTCTCGAATAATCTTTTTTCGATAACTCTCTTTCGAATAACTATATTCGATTATCTCTCTTCGAATAAACTACATTCGATAACTCTTTTCGAATAAACTATATTCGATTATTTCTTTTCGAATAAACTATAATCGATAACTCTTTTCAAATAAACTATATTCGATTATCTCTACTTCGAAAAACTCTTATCTTCGATTAACTAATACTCGACTAACTCTATTAAAATAACTAATATTTGATTAACTCTATTCGAATAACTAATATTCGATTAACTCTATTCGAATAAATAATATTCGATTAACTCTATTAGAATAATTAATATTCGATTAACTCGATTCGAACAACTAATATTCGATTAACTCTGTTCGAATAACTAATATTCGATTAACTCTATTCAAATAACTAATATTCGATTAACTAATTTTATTTCAACCCTATTTCTTATCTTATTCAAATTCCTATTTAAATTCCTATTTCAAAACCCAATTTTCCGTATAAATGTTTTAATCTATAAAATAGTCATTTTAATCCATTACTCACATCGAATGTGAAAAGTATTTCTTTTATATAATCCATTAAGTTTGATTTCGTATTTTAAAATAATATCCCATTTCCAAATTCTATCTATACTTCTATTTATAGAATTGTTCACACGAAATGTCCTCTTTATTTCTAACACTTAAATCTCATTTATAATTCCCTTTATAAATGGTGAGTTCACATTCTATTTAAAATATCGGTGTCAAAACCGATTTCTACTTCTCTATATAAGTTCAGACTTATATATTCAACTTATCCCATAATAAATTATTTTACTTAATTTATGCAACATTATTTATAAATTAATCTTCGCAATTTATCTGTTAAAATAGATTTTTATTTACCATCTACTTTAAATCCATCTTCTCATAGTTCTTTTATATCTCGCCAATTTTCTTTTATCATTCTATTTATTTCCCAAATAATTATTTTTATAAAATCCTATTTATTTCCCAAATAATTCCTTTTATAATTCTATTTATTTTCTAAATAAATGTTCCTTTTATAATTCTATTTATTTTCTAAATAAATATACCTTTTATAATTCTATTTATTTTTGAAGTATTTCCTTTTATAAATGCTATTTATTTTTCAAATAATTTTTTTTAATAATATCTATTTATTCCTAGAATATTCCCTTTTTAAAATGTCTATTTATTTTACAAATAATTCGTTTTACAAAATCCTATTCATTTTATAAATATTCTTTTTATAAGATTTATTTATTTCTGAAATATTCCTTTTTAAAATGTCTATTTATTTTATACGAATAATTTATTTTAAATATACAATTTAAAAAATTTCTTTTTACATTCCAGTATTCTTTATGGTATTTAACATACCATATAACAATGATCAATATCATCCAAACACACATAATCAACAATAGATTATATATCACATCATATATCACAATATATGAAAAACAGTAAAATAAATGTTGAGGAATCCAGTTAGATCCCTCCGACCTGTTTCCCTGCATCCACAAACGTTACAGAATATAACTCATATCAATTTCATTTCAATACTACCTATTCTGATAAACAGAATCAATATTTGTTTAATGATATGTGTATATATCGTTATCTGTAATTCCAAACAATAAATCAGCAATTCAACCAAACAATCAACACACAACAATCAACCATCATTTATCATTACTAGACTAGATTTATAAAAATATAAATTGTACAGAGTTAGTGAGTTTTACTCACATTGGTCGGTAGTCGTTAAATAATGATAACCGTCCAATATTTCCGTTCTGACATTTTATTTTGCCATAAATTGAGACGACCTCCAAATCCCTCCAAACCAGTTCCATTTTGTAGTGTCTGTCCCTATGATCCCAACGTGTCCAGTTTCGTTGAATTTCGTTATCGTATGACAAATTTAGGACATTTAGAAGTTTGTATACATTTAATGAATTAAAATTTGGATTTATAATATAAACGAGCTTTACCCATTTAAACTCTGCCCACTAGCGCTTAAACACTCGAGCCTATATCTTCATTTTCCCCAACTCGATGTCATGAGCTCCAGGAGCAATACTCCACCATTGCCGCTCTTTCCCACACCGATTTATCCTCCACACAACATGAAATCCAAAACCGATTACACCATTCTCCTTCTCTTCAAAATCTCCACAAACCCATCTCCGTAGAATCAAACTCAAACCCTCATAGAAAAATGCGTTCGACAGCCCCTAACATTGGTGCAGTGCACCATCGATCCCTAAATGCACCGAACTCCAACAATTTTTGCCAACAAGCTCCATTTTCCACTCCAAGATCAAATAAAACATGAATTCGATCCTTATTGCTTCAAACTCATGATTTTCTCTACCCCATTCCATATGTTCATGCACTGTATGATTTCCATCGACACAAAATATCATCCGAACCCAATGAAACTTGTATCAAATCGAAGAGTATCACATAAGGATTACAAATATATAAATATCATGATTTATGGATTTATTTTGAATTTGATTTGAATTTTCAAAGATGGCTTTTTGCTGTGAATGGGTTTTATTAGAGGCGGCACACTTGGTTGACCGTGGAAATGAGAGAAATAGGGTTAAGGGTGAGGTAGGGTATTTATAGAATAGTTGTATTATTTTTATAGTGATTTTAATATTTTATTTAATCAATTCCTATATGTATTTGTCTTCTAAAAATTCACATGATCACATACAATATCCAAAAATAATGGAAATTGACATGCAACTAGAGTTTGACATTATGGACCTAACGAAACTTGTTTCGTCGAATTTCGACTCCGTTTGCTCACACAACGTGTTTTTAAAGGTCAAAATATCAATCGTTTCTCACATTAAAATCGCGCACAGCCACATACTGACTCCAAAAATCATGCAAATTGAAATCTAACAATAAATTAGCATTATGGATCCAACAAAATTGGTTTCTTCGAGTATGGAGGTCGTTTGAAAAATGGCTATTTTCTAAGGCCTTAGATAAACCGTTTAAATATTAATATTTTTAAAATAATAAAATTAAATATTAATAAATTAATATTATCATATATATTCACATATAATATCATACGGCTCTAAAATATACATATCTGGATTTCATAACTCAATATTTCAAAATATCAATTTATATCGCTATTCGATTTATATTAAAATTCCTTTATAATATAAATAAATCATTATAAAATATAAACGAATTCCATTAAGACTATTTTAAATTTTGATTCAGTCATAACTTACAATATACACGATGAAATCTAGATTTTTCTCTTTCATTAGAAAAATACAGTTCAACAGATCCATACGTTTCTTGTTTCACATAAATCCGACTTAAAACGGATTATGTATATTCAATTGACGTTCAAACCATTAAATTACGAACTACTGCGACGTTCGATTATAATTAAATTATAATTAATACATTCTAACATCGTTAAAATAATATATTCGTTATCCTAATTCAATTCTAAACTGAATTATACCTTATATATGATCCAATTCACACCGTATTGTGAATTCAGCTATTTTTGACTATTTCGGAATTATAATATATTATTAGATTATAAATATTAATTAAATATTCATTATTATTTAATTTAAACCATTTAAATTTCTAAACCACTATTTACATAATTAAATTAATTAATTATAATACCGTAAAAATACGGGACGTTATGTAACGACCCGTGTTCTACACATCATAGGATTGTAGAATATTTATTTCTTTCCCGTGTGAAGTTGTATGGTCATGTAACTTTGGGAAACATCTATTAGAGTCATTTCCCCTGTTCATGATTTTTGTTGATTTTTAAATGACCATTTTGCCCCTAGTCAGTACTGTTTTGGCCATAACTTTTGATAGGGAAGGAATTTTGACTTGAAACCACTTCCATTAGATTCGTTCGATGGTTTCTCTTTCCGTAGAGTGGTCATAATAGCCAAATGGACTTACCGTTTGGGAGATATGGCTGAAACAAGGTTTGGAGGGTGAAAGACTGCTTAACCGGGCCAAATCGGGTGATTAGTGAGTAGGCCCATAACCCATTTCGGGATTAGGGTTATGGGAGGGCTGAGATGAGATGGAGAATCATTCCATTTCAGTTTTCTAGCCTCCACTTATCACCAAGGATCCCTAAAAATGGCCTCCAACCTCTAGATCACCTCCAAATCATCTCTTGGTCAAGGATTTGGCTTAGCAACTCCTAATCAAAGAAGATCTTCACCTAATCAACCTTGGAGCTGCTGTTAGCATTGGGATTCGCATCAAATCAGAGAATTATTTCAGATCTTAGTTGTTTTGTGGCTAAGGTGAGTGATTAGCTTGCTTTTTGCACTAATTATGGCTAAGTTGGGGTGATTAGTGCTAATCAGCGTTTTAAAGGAAAATAAATTCTGGAAAAATGTTTATAAAATCATAAACGATGTTGTAGACCTCTGATATGAGTTTGGGTTAATTTGGTTAAGTTTTGCTAATCATACCATTAGTTATGCTCACATATGCTTAAGGGAAAACATGGGGTTTTGGCTATGTTTGATCCATTTTATCATATCATGTTGTTGTTTTGGTGTTTGAGGTCACTTGTATGTATTGCTATGACACTATGACATGCTTTGTGATTGGTTTCAATAGTTATAATGGTCGAAAACGCCGTCGAGAGGCGTATAAACACTTGCTGGAAGGTTGCAGGAATCGGTGCAGGAAATCGGATCGGATCGCCCCCTACCCGATCCGAACCGCCCATTTCCCTTCACCACGAACCGACCGGATCGTTATAGCGAAGCAAGCTGCGCCACGAGCTGAAGGATCCGAACCGATCCGAGAAGTCGCGATTCAAGGCTTGGTGATTGAAGACTCCGACCCGACCCGCCTGGAGTGATAACGACACGATCCGATCTGATCACCTTGAGGACAACGAACCGGAGACCTGAAGGAGGGCGAAGGGCTTGGAGCTATGACCAGGAGGCGTGACCCGAGCCGTTGCGTGGTGGAGAACCCGATCCGATCCAGATGGGACTGGAAGCCACGAACCGATCCAGTGTACCATGAAGGACCCCGATCCGATCCAGATGGGACTGGAAGCCACGAACCGATGGTGCACTCCGATCCGACCCGAGGTAGCAGTCACGAACCGAGACGATGAAGACCACGATCCCAATGATGATGAAAGGAATCCGAACCGATCCAATGAAGATCCATAACCCGAAATGCAAAGGTAGTTCAAGTGGAAGTTCGAGCTCAGGATCCAGACGGGAACCAATGAGTTCACTTCGTGATTGGGCTTTGCTGCGGGACGTGTGCTACGGAGTTGTCGGTGTCTATGACTTTGGATCACTATGTATTAGAGGTGTATGGACGGACTCGGGCTTTGGATATGGTGCGACTAGGGAGCTACCTACCAATGGAGTGGGATCATGGATACGTTGGGCGTGATCCCATAGGTTTGGCGTTGGTGGTAGTAGGAATGGACATAGTCGTACAAAGTCGAGTTCTGTCGTTTTCTTGAAGGGTTATGGTGATCAAAGAAGTAGATACCGTATGCTTTACGCACTGAGTGAGAGTTGTGAGGATGGTTGCTATGCTTGATTGTTTGACACACACATCCCCACCCCCGTATACTTATATTATGTGTTTGTGACATCATAGAGTGTTGTACCGTGTAGTACTAACTCTTTGGTTGCAGGTCCAGGTTCAGGTATGACTTAGTATACCTGTTACTATTCTGTTTATGCTTGCTACCACTCATACCAGACAAATGTCTGACCCAGAGTTTTATGTTTCTTCTTATTACTCTGGGTGCTCACACGAGCAGACTAGAGACAGGGATAGCTGGTAGTGCGCTTGGTAGATGGACTGAAGACGAGCAGGAGGCTCCACGTATGATATATAGTTATTCTCCCTGTGTCGTGATCGGTATCTACTTTGGGCATTAGTAGCATACCTATTTTGTTTATATTTGAGACAGTTTGAAAGTTGTAATAAGCTGTACTTTTGGATTTCCGCTGCTGTGATGTTTAGTTCTGATTTTCAGCTTATGCACTGTCTCATCTGTTTTATGTCAAGTATATGTTGGTTATTATATTTTATTCCATGCGCTGTGAGACATATTACAGGTTCTTTATTTGGTTCACCTTCTTTCTTTCTCTTCTTTGGCGACCGTCCCATGCCAATTGGACATGTGTACAGCGCACAATTGGAGTAAATGTCGGTTGGTGCGGGGCGGGCCGTCACACTTGGTATCAGAGCTCTAGGTTGCGTAGTTAACCTAGGGAAAGACACTAGGGAGAGTTAGTACGTATATGAGAGCGCGTATTTGTGACTACTTTGGTTTTCAAAAGCTATGTGTATATATACTATTAGTAGTATAAAGATGAAGTTGCATTGCACTAGTACCACTATGGGGTCGTTAATCGTTTTCCTTTTACAGATTGACGATGAGCCGATATGTGAGAGGTACTGGTAGAGGGGCCAATAATGGAAATGCCGCTGACATGAGGGCGATGTTTACCGACCTCATGAGAGACATGCTTAGAGAAGTGCAAGGGGCAGTTCCTAACCCCGGAGTTGGTGGTGGCCCAGTAGTGCAAGCGCCTAGGGTCGATTTCGCCAAGTTGAGTAAGGATTACACTAATCTTGGTGGAAAGCCGTTTCAATGGACAGAGTCGGCCACGGATGTTCAGGATTGGTTGGATAGCTGTGATCGGATCTTCGATCACTTGGGTATCGAGGATGCGATGAAGAGAAGGCTAGCGTCTCGTCAGCTGCAAGGACGAGCGATGAATTGGTGGAATGCTATTAGGGCAGCAACACCAGAAGATCAAGTTACTTGGGATCAGTTTAAAGCTCGCTTTAGCGACAAGTATATCCCAGCTGCCCAGAAGTCGGAATTGTTTAGGAAGTTCTTGGAGCTTAAGCAGAATGGAAGGGCAGTATCGGATTATGTTGCTGAGTTCGACACTTTGTCGAAGTATGGTTTATCTCTAATCGATACTCCCGAAAAGAAAAATGAGAAGTTCATCACTGGTTTGGATGAATACTTAGGGGAGAGGCTGATTAATCACATCGATGAGACGTTTGAGTCGATTGTGGGAAAAGCTTGGAGGTCAGAAAGTCTTTACCCTAAGCCGAAGACTGGGGTTGTTGCTGCATCTGCTGAAGAGCCAAAGCCGCAAGCAAGCGGTGGAGGCAAGAATAACTCTCAGAATAAGAGGAAGCAGAACCAAGCTAAGGATGGCCAGAAGAAAAGCAGGAAAGAAGTCGAGTGCTTCAAATGTGGAAAGAAGGGCCATTATGCAAGGGAATGTAGGGCCAAGACAGTGGGAAAGAAGTGCTTTAACTGTGGCCAGGAGGGACATTTTAAGGATAAGTGCCCGCAACCTCTGAAGGAGAATCAGATTGTGAAAGCATATGCCATCAATGATGTTCCTTCTTCGTCGAATGCCCCAACTGCGGCGGAGAAAGGAAAGGGAGTCGTCATTCAAGGTATGCTTTCCATTTATGATCTTCCTGTTAGAGTTTTGTTCGATACCGGGGCTTCCCATTCCATCATATCTAGTGACCTGGTAGATAGGTTGGGATTGGAACCCGAGTTAGTCGATAGACCATTAGCTGTGACGAACCCGATTGGTGGTTCAACAAACCTCAGTATGATCTGTCGTAATGTGGTCTTATCGAGTCATGGATGTATGTTTGTTTGTGATTGCTTTGTTTTGGGCTTTACTGGGTATGGCATTATTTTGGGAGTCGATTGGCTCCAAAGATACGGGGTGGTGGTAGACTGTGAGGGCTTTTTGGTGACAGTTAGGGCGGATGATGGGCGGAGGGTAGTGTTTGGTAATCTACCCTGTGATGGGGTAATGGCTAGTTTTGTAAATTCCCTCGACATTCCGCATGATGAGTTATCAGGTTTGCCCGTAGTTGGCCAGTACCCGGACATCTTCGAGGAAGTGACCGGACTTCCACCACACCGAGAGATTGAGTTTCGTATTGATTTAGTGAAAGATGCCAGACCTATAGTGATGCCACTTCGTCGTATGGCACCACGAGAACAGCGAGAGCTCGAGGTGCAAGTTAGCGATCTTTTGAAGAAGGGATTTATTAGAAGAAGTGTTTCCGAGTGGGGAGCACCAGTTGTGTTTGCTACTAAGGCAGATGGTTCCCTTCGATTGTGTGTGGACTATCGCGAGTTAAATAAGGTGACGAGGAAGAATAAGTATCCTCTACCACGGATAGATGATTTGTTTGATCAACTGGAAGGAGCGAGAGTGTTCTCCCAGTTGGACCTCGCGACAGGATTTCATCAGCTCCGTGTAGCAGCTGATAGTATAGCTAAAACGGCATTTAGGACGCCGTCTGGGTTTTATGAGTGGTTGGTCATGCCATTCGGGTTGACCAATGCACCAGCATACTTCGTGGATCTTATGAATAGAGTATTCAGAGACCAATTGAATAAGTTTGTTCTTGTGTTCGTAGACGATATCCTTGTTTACTCGAGGACAGAAGAGGAACACAAGGAACATTTGAGAATTGTGTTGGAGGTGTTGAGAAGACACCAATTGAAAGCGAAGTTTTCTAAGTGTCACTTCTGGAGGAGAGAAGTGAGATTCTTGGGCCATGTTGTTTCAGAGAATGGTATTGCCGTGGACCCTGCAAAGGTGGCTACGGTACAAGATTGGTCTACGCCCAAGAATGCAAAAGATGTAAGAAGTTTCTTGGGGTTAGCTGGATATTATCGTAAGTTTATCAAAGACTTCTCCAAGACAGCGGCACCATTGACTCAGTTGACTAAGAAGAATCAAGCCTTCGTTTGGGACGGAGGGTGTGAAAAAGCATTCAAGAGTCTAAAGGAAAAGTTGACGCGTGCGCCAGTGTTGGTCATTCCTAAGGGAAATGAAGAGATGAGGGTATATACAGATGCTTGTGGTACCGGACTGGGTGCGGTATTGATGCAAGGAGGTAGGGTTGTAGCTTATGCTAGTCGACAGCTAAAGCCACATGAGAAGAAGTATCCTACCCATGATTTGGAATTGGCAGCGATTGTATTCGCGCTGAAGATGTGGAGACATTACCTCTTGGGAGAAAGATTTGAGCTGTTTACCGACCATAAATCGTTAAAGTATCTCTTCTCTCAGAAAGATTTGAATCTCCGTCAGCAGAGATGGTTAGAGTTCTTGGCTTCGTATGATTTTGACATCGCGTATACACCTGGGAAGGGTAATGCGGTAGCCGATGCCTTGAGTAGGAGACATGCCAGCTTAGGGGAAATGATTCTTGAATGGAAGCAGCTGGAGTATATCGCGGGGTTTGATTTCAGACCAAGGTGCGAATTGGATCCAGTTATGCTAGCTAGTTTGACGATCAGACCCACTTTGATAGAGCGGATTGGTTCTAGCCAAAGGAACGATCCTAACCTACTAGAAATCATCTCCAAGTTAGAAATGGGTATCGAAGAGGAGATGAATGTGTATGGGCTTGATCGAGATGGATGGCTTCGGAAGAATGGAAGACTAGTTGTGCCCAACGTGAATGGTTTGAGAGATGAAGTGCTTAGAGAATGTCATCACTCAAAACTGACTATACATCCCGGTGGTAATAAGATGTATAGAGACATGAGACAGACTTACTACTGGGAAGGGATGAAAAGAGACGTTGGGAAGTTTATATCCAAATGCATGAATTGTCAGCTAGTTAAAGCCGAGCAGAAGAAGCCTAGTGGGTTGTTGCAACCATTAGAAATTCCCGAATGGAAATGGGAACAAGTTTCGATGGATTTTATCGATGGTTTACCGAGGACTAGATCGGGACATGATAGCATTTGGGTAATTGTGGATCGACTGACCAAGAGTGCAAGATTTATACCAGTCAAATCGACCAGAACGGCAGCCAAGTTAGCAGAATTGTATATGAAGTGGGTAGTGAGATTTCATGGAGTACCCAAAAGCATTGTGAGTGACCGAGACCCGTTGTTCACTAGTGGGTTTTGGAAGAGCTTACAAGAGGCTCTAGGGTCAGGATTACATCTCAGTACCGCATATCATCCTCAGACCGACGGTCAGACGGAGAGGGTGAATCGTATATTGGAAGATCTCTTGAGAGCTTGTATATTGGATTTTGGTGGATCATGGGATGACCATTTGCATCTAGTGGAGTTTGCATATAATAATAGCTACCAATCCAGTATTGGTATGGCTCCATATGAAGCTTTGTACGGAAGACCGTGCAACTCACCATCATGTTGGATAGAGACTGGCGAGAAGTTTGTGCTTGGACCAGATGTGGTGAGAGAAACTTCCGATAAGATCAAGATCATTCAGCAACGAATGAAAGCTGCTCAAGATAGGCAGAAGAGTTATGCTGATAAGAGAAGAAGAGACTTGAAATTCTCCGTTGGTGACTTGGTGTTTGTCAAGATCTCTCCGTTGAAAAGCGTGATACGATTTGGCAGGAGAGGCAAGTTGGCACCAAGATTTGTGGGTCCTTTCCAAGTTCTCGAGGAAGTTGGGAATTTGGCGTATAGAGTTGGCTTACCAGAGAAAATGGCAGGAGTTCACAATGTGTTTCATGTTTCCCAACTAAGGAAGTTCGTTCACGACTCAAATGTGACTATTTCACCTGATCAGTTAGAGGACTTCGAAGTAGAACCTGAGGCGGTTGAGAACCGCAAGCCGATTCGTATTGTGGGGCATGATACGAAGCAACTTCGAAGAAAGTCGGTGAAGCTAGTCAAAGTTCAGTGGGGCGAGGACGAAAATGATTGTGCATGGGAGACAGAGGAAAGCATCAGAAAGGCTTATCCAGAACTCTTTGCCTGGTAAGATTTACTTTGCGATTTAGTTATTCTGCATGCTAGGATAGACTTGTTTTGCTTGTTTTGCATGTTTGATGGTTGTTTTATGATTGATAGGCATGCGGGACCCTTGTGTGTGTTTTGATTAGGGAATTTCGGGGGCGAAATTTCTTAAGGGGGGAAGAGTGTAACGACCCGTGTTCTACACATCATAGGATTGTAGAATATTTATTTCTTTCCCGTGTGAAGTTGTATGGTCATGTAACTTTGGGAAACATCTATTAGAGTTATTTCCCCTGTTCATGATTTTTGTTGATTTTTAAATGACCATTTTGCCCCTAGTCAGTACTGTTTTGGCCATAACTTTTGATAGGGAAGGAATTTTGACCTGAAACCACTTCCATTAGATTCGTTTGATGGTTTCTCTTTCCGTAGAGTGGTCATAATAGCCAAACGGACTTACCGTTTGGGAGATATGGCTGAAACAAGGTTTGGAGGGTGAAAGACTGCTTAACCGGGCCAAATCGGGTGATTAGTGAGTAGGCCCATAACCCATTTCGGGATTAGGGTTATGGGAGGGCTGAGATGAGATGGAGAATCATTCCATTTCAGTTTTCTAGCCTCCACTTATCACCAAGGATCCCTAAAAATGGCCTCCAACCTCTAGATCACCTCCAAATCATCTCTTGGTCAAGGATTTGGCTTAGCAACTCCTAATCAAAGAAGATCTTCACCTAATCAACCTTGGAGCTGCTGTTAGCATTGGGATTCGCATCAAATCAGAGAATTATTTCAGATCTTAGTTGTTTTGTGGCTAAGGTGAGTGATTAGCTTGCTTTTTGCACTAATTATGGCTAAGTTGGGGTGATTAGTGCTAATCAGCGTTTTAAAGGAAAATAAATTCTGGAAAAATGTTTATAAAATCATAAACGATGTTGTAGACCTCTGATATGAGTTTGGGTTAATTTGGTTAAGTTTTGCTAATCATACCATTAGTTATGCTCACATATGCTTAAGGGAAAACATGGGGTTTTGGCTATGTTTGATCCATTTTATCATATCATGTTGTTGTTTTGGTGTTTGAGGTCACTTGTATGTATTGCTATGACACTATGACATGCTTTGTGATTGGTTTCAATAGTTAGAATGGTCGAAAACGCCGTCGAGAGGCGTATAAACACTTGCTGGAAGGTTGCAGGAATCGGTGCAGGAAATCGGATCGGATCGCCCCCTACCCGATCCGAACCGCCCATTTCCCTTCACCACGAACCGACCGGATCGTTATAGCGAAGCAAGCTGCGCCACGAGCTGAAGGATCCGAACCGATCCGAGAAGTCGCGATTCAAGGCTTGGTGATTGAAGACTCCGACCCGACCCGCCTGGAGTGATAACGACACGATCCGATCTGATCACCTTGAGGACAACGAACCGAAGACCTGAAGGAGGGCGAAGGGCTTGGAGCTATGACCAGGAGGCGTGACCCGAGCCGTTGCGTGGTGGAGAACCCGATCCGATCCAGATGGGACTGGAAGCCACGAACCGATCCAGTGTACCATGAAGGACCCCGATCCGATCCAGATGGGACTGGAAGCCACGAACCGATGGTGCACTCCGATCCGACCCGAGGTAGCAGTCACGAACCGAGACGATGAAGACCACGATCCCAATGATGATGAAAGGAATCCGAACCGATCCAATGAAGATCCATAACCCGAAATGCAAAGGTAGTTCAAGTGGAAGTTCGAGCTCAGGATCCAGACGGGAACCAATGAGTTCACTTCGTGATTGGGCTTTGCTGCGGGACGTGTGCTACGGAGTTGTCGGTGTCTATGACTTTGGATCACTATGTATTAGAGGTGTATGGACGGACTCGGGCTTTGGATATGGTGCGACTAGGGAGCTACCTACCAATGGAGTGGGATCATGGATACGTTGGGCGTGATCCCATAGGTTTGGCGTTGGTGGTAGTAGGAATGGACATAGTCGTACAAAGTCGAGTTCTGTCGTTTTCTTGAAGGGTTATGGTGATCAAAGAAGTAGATACCGTATGCTTTACGCACTGAGTGAGAGTTTTGAGGATGGTTGCTATGCTTGATTGTTTGACACACACATCCCCACCCCCGTATACTTATATTATGTGTTTGTGACATCATAGAGTGTTGTACCGTGTAGTACTAACTCTTTGGTTGCAGGTTCAGGTTCAGGTATGACTTAGTATACCTGTTACTATTCTGTTTATGCTTGCTACCACTCATACCAGACAAATGTCTGACCTAGAGTTTTATGTTTCTTCTTATTACTCTGGGTGCTCACACGAGCAGACTAGAGACAGGGATAGCTGGTAGTGCGCTTGGTAGATGGACTGAAGACGAGCAGGAGGCTCCACGTATGATATATAGTTATTCTCCCTGTGTCGTGATCGGTATCTACTTTGGGCATTAGTAGCATACCTATTTTGTTTATATTTGAGACAGTTTGAAAGTTGTAATAAGCTGTACTTTTGGATTTCCGCTGCTGTGATGTTTAGTTCTGATTTTCAGCTTATGCACTGTCTCATCTGTTTTATGTCAAGTATATGTTGGTTATTATATTTTATTCCATGCGCTGTGAGACATATTACAGGTTCTTTATTTGGTTCACCTTCTTTCTTTCTCTTCTTTGGCGACCGTCCCATGCCAATTGGACATGTGTACAGCGCACAATTGGAGTAAATGTCGGTTGGTGCGGGGCGGGCCGTCACACGTTACCTTCTTCCCCCCTTAAAATAATTCCGTCCTCGAAATTGTTAAGGTAGAATACAACCCTATTAACTAGGTTAAAAAAATTATTTGTTTACTTCTTGACTCTAGTTTCACTGAACCAATTTATTTTAACTAAAATATAATTCATTTATTCTGAATAACAAAAATTTCAAACACCTTAAATTTTCGGAAAGTTTCGTTGGCACCTCCTTTGTATGGCTTAATCGGTACAACTACAACTCGCCTCTCTAGGATTTTTCCAACCCAAAAGAAAATCAAACAGCCTAGCTGCTTGCCAATTCGGCTCATAAATCTCATACCCAATTAAAATATAAACTTGTACCTTTTTGTCAGGCATATCATTATATCATTTGCATCTGTTACCAGTTCAACATATACCAATATCATTCCAATCAATCTCCAACCAATTTTATCCTCAACCCAATCATTTGCTTATCCAAGCCAAATTCCATTCAAAATCTCAAGTGTCATTCTTGATTCCAAATTTTACCTATCATTCCAATATAATTCCATATTCCTATTCCACATTCTAATTTTAATTAATACCCTTCTATTTCAATACAATTTCCACTTAACTGGTTTCAATTCAATTTCTATTTGCTTTCATACTTTTCAATTTAAATGTTTTCGATTCAAACAATCTGGTTCTAGGAGTTTTAAACAACGTATCCTTTTGAGAAATAAAAAAAAATTCATTTCGAAGTATCAAACAACTTGTTTTTCTCAAAACAATTCAAAAACAAAATTTTGGTAGTAATCCATCACTTAGAAACTCGAAAATGAACAATGATGATGCAGCTATCATCGTATCGGAATCTATTTTCTAGCGATCGAAGTGAGTTCAATACTATATTACTTTCAAAACCATATTTAAACATTTTCACTTTGAAACACATTTCAAAATACCCTTTACAATACTTGGAAATTATTTCCAAAAACTCCTAGGATTTAAAAAATTTCATATGTTCAATTCAAATCCATTTACAAACACTTCTCTAATTTTTAGGAACTTTAATTCCAATCATTGTTTAAATCCAGCTTAAGTTCATCTTGATTTATATATCTTACATTAATACGAATTTAGATTGGTTATATCTAACCTTTTCACTTTTTATAATCTCATTCGATTATAATAACAACCAACACACCCAATTATACTATAATAACTCCAAGATATATATTCCATTTACATCAAAATATTCTTTGGGTAAAATTATTTCGTCTACCCTCTTTCAAAACATACCATGTTGGTTCATCGTATTCGAGTGTTTATAAACCCCTACCGATACATTGGATCAAACTGATCGACCAAAACTCAAAAACAACTCAACCAATAAATCACCACTATATAAAACAATTTTTATAAAATCTACAAATATGTTCTCCCGTATATATACGCACAACTTAATCTAGGGCATTACTAACCCTATCTCTATCGAGTCACGCCACAGAGCCAAGGTAATTACTTAACTTCAGCTCTAATACCACTGTAATGGCCCGGGGAAAAATCGGCGGTCCTGATTATCGACTAAATATGATCGACTAAGCAAGCACCCAAAATTTACCGGAATGTTAATGAAAGAAAATTAGAGGGTGAGAATAGATAAAATAGATAATTAGAATAGAAGAAGAAGAAGAACATATAACACATCAGAGTAACACGAATCTCACAGCAGAACGAATAAAATATAACATAACCTTGAAATAAAACAGTATATATATACCATAACATTATCAGAGTACAACACTTACAAAACAGTGAAAAATAACACTAGATAACTAACAATGAAGCCTCCTTCTCCAAGCTCTCCAAAAATATCTGTAAAGACCTGAACTACTTGACTTCCCGTTCAAATTTGGGCACCCAAGAGTTTAGGGTAAAACAAAACAAAATAAACTCTGAGTCAGTCATGGGACTGGTGTGAGTAAACTCCAACCAATTGGTTTAACTTTTAAAAATCCTTTTAAAAGAAAGGATAATCGTAAGACCGATCCATACATAAACACGGATGGTTTTTACCTTACGATATCCCAAAGCATTCTTTGAAATCAATATTCGTCTAATATTATAATAATGTCTAAATACAAGTAATATCAATCTAGCAGAACGCTTGCATCTCACGCTCTACATATATAGTATACATTCAAAACCATGGGCTCTTATTGGATAATGGATTCCAACTGGCAAGGTATGGGATCACCTTCCGACAATGTACCTCTAGAGAGAAATATGCCAGGTTCAACAAGAACATCTTGCAACCCAGGCTAAACATGACTGGCCCCTCACTTCGCTTGAGAGTACTGAATGTATTATCACCAACGGTTTGGATCAACAACCGTTTCCTGAAAGGGACAACATCGATAGATTTAAGAAGCAAAAGGAATTTCTCTAGATCAGGTGACAGTGCACCCTACTTGGCAGCTAACCACTTAGCCATGCGACCTACCCGGTTTTATACCATTTCCCGGTGTGAGGCTAGAGGTCATAATGTATCTTTTGATCTTCATTCACTTTGAATGTCACATTATCATACCCGTCAAATCACAAATTGATTTCCCTAAACATATCATGGGTATACAGCTAAGGGAAACAAATTTCTTCGCCACCAAACGTAATACGTTTGAATATATCAACTTATGCGACCCATTAGATATACTCTGTCGGACATTCTTACATATAAGTTGTCCTGAGACTAGACAAACCTAAGGCACTTTTCTGTAAACAGGACAACGCTTGCATAACTCCTTCTTCAATTATATTTATCATATTTGATTCCCAATGCTAACACCCATACAGAGTGGTTTTCAGATAATGAATCTGATCCTGGTCTCTCCATATTGACAATGGAAAAATGGTCAAAAGCTTCGATAGTCGGCGATTTAATTATCAAAGAAAAATATGTGTATAACAAACGATCTTATTTCCATATAGAAATTCTACCGATCAATCATCAATCATTATTTATCTCTTTATATTAAATAATCATTAGTTTATCCGTTTACCCATTTCCTATTTCCATATACATACATTCTGTCTTTCTAAATTTAGAAAATATACCTTATTAATATCAGAAAATGTTTCCTTTTATTATTTACGTGTCACCGTCATTCAATTATTTCTTAACAACAAAACATTTCATTTTCTATACTTAGATAACATTTATGATTATATTTGGAAAACGTTTCCAAAACTCATCTATATGGATTTCAAAGGAATGTTGTATAAAATGTCATTACGACTACTCAATCCATTCATCGCTTATTACTTTATGTATCTTTAATCAATCTTCACCATCGAACTTCAACTATTTCTTCGTTAATTACAAAGTCAATCAAGTTGGGGTATAATTACCTCTCAGACCTTAACTGAACAACGTTCTTAACCTCACAATAGATAAAGTACCCTTTTAAATCTTTAACAAACTTCCTTACGTAACTCTCGGATTCTATTTATGAATCCACTTCTTTTATAAAAATCATTTGATTATAACAATAGTGTTATAATCCCATGCTTCTGAAATATAATAACTTAAATATAACTTTTATTTATTAATTTGGATAAATATACAAATAACTAATTTGTTAATAAATATATTAATCTTAATTAAAATGGAAAGTAAATGGTACTTTCCCTCAATATAATCGAATTTCAATGTATAATTCCCTATCGAATAATCTCTATTCCATAACTCTCTTTCGAATAACTATATTTGATTATCTCTATTCGAATAAACTATATATCTCTTTTTGAATAAACTATATTCGATTATCTCTTTTTGAAAAAACTATATTCGTTGACTCTTTTCGAATAAACTATATTCGATTATCTCTACTTCGAAAAACTCTTATTCGATTAACTCTCTTCGATTAACTAATACTCGACTAACTCTATTAAAATAACTAATATTTGATTAACTCTATTCAAATAACTAATATTCGACTAACTCTATTCGAATAACTAATATTCAATTAACTTTATTCGAATAACTAATATTCGATTAACTCTATTCGAATAACTAATATTCGATTAACTCTATTCGAATAGCAAATATTCGATTAACTCTGTTCAAATAACTAATATTCGATTAAGTGTATTCGAATAACTAATATTCGATTAACTCTATTCGAATAACTAATATTCGATTAACTAATTTTATTTTAACCCTATTTCCTATATATTCAAATTCCCATTTAAATTCCTATTTCAAAACCCAATTTTCCTTATAAATATTTGAATTTATAAAATATTCATTTTAATCCATTATTCATGTTGAATGTGAAAAATATTTCTTTTATATAATCCATTAAGTTTTATTTCGTATTGTAAATAATATCCCATTTCCAGATTCTATCTGTACTTCTATTTATAGAATTATTCATATGAAATCTCCTCTTTATTTCTAACACTTAAATCTTATTTATAATTCCCTTTATAAATACTGAGTTCGCATTCTATTTAAAATATCGATGTCAAAACCGATTTCTACTTCTCTATATAGGTTCAGACTTTTATATTCAATATATCCCATAATAATTATTTTACTTAATTTGTACAACATTATTTAAAAATTAATCTTCCCAATTTATCTGTTAAAACAAAATTTTATTTACCATCTACTTTAAATCCATCTTCTAGTAGTTCTTTTATATCTCGCCAATTTTCTTTTATAATTCTATTTATTTCCCAAGTAATTCTTTTTATGAAATCGTATTTATTTCCCAAATAATTCCTTTTATAATTCTATTTATTTTCTAAATAAATGTTCCTTTTATAATTCTATTTATTTTCTAAATAAATATTCCTTTTATAATTTTATTTATTTTCTAAATAAATATTTCTTTTATGATTCTATTTATTTTCTAAATAAATATTTCTTTTATAATTCAATTTATTTTCGAGATATTTCCCTTTATAAATGCTGTTTATTTTTCAAATAATTCTTTTTAATAATATCTGTTCATTCCTAAAATATTCCCTTTTTAAAATGTCTATTTATTTTACAAATAATTCCTTTTATAAAATCTTATTAATTTTATAAATATTCTTTTTATAAAATCTATTTATTTTTAAAATATTCCTTTTTAAAATGTCTATTTATTTTATACGAATATTTTATTTTGAATGTACACTTTAAAATTTCTCTTTTTACATTCTAGTATTCCTTATGGTATTTAACATACCTTATAACAATGATCAGTATCATCCAAACACACATAATCAACAATAGATTATATATCACATCATATATCACAATATATGAAAAACAGTAAAATAAATATTGAGGAACTCAGTTTGATCCCTCCGACCTATTTCACTGCATCCACATATGTTACATAATATAATTCATATCAATTTCATTTCAATACGTACTATTCTGATAAACAGAATCAATGTTTGTTTAATGATATGTGTATATATTGTTATCTGTAATTCCAAACAATAAATTTGCAATTCAACCAAACAATCAACACACAGCATTCAACCATCATTTATCATTACTAGATTAGATTTATAAAAATATAAATTGAACAGAGTTAGTGAGTATTACTCTCATTGGCCAGTAGTCGTTTAATAACGATAATCGTTCAATAGTTCTGTTCTGATGTTTTATTTCGCCATAAATTGAGATGAGCTCCAAATCACTCCAAACTAGTTCCGTTTTGTAGTGTCTGTCCCTACGATCCCTGCGTGTACAGTTTTGCTGAATTTCGTTATAGTATGACAAAGTTATGACATTTATAAGTTTGTTTACAGTTTAATGAGTTAAAATTTGGATTTATAATATAAACGGGCTTTACCCATTTAAACTCAAACCACCAGCATTTAAACACCCGAGCCCATATCTTCATCTTCCCTAACCCAATGCTGTGAACTCCAGGAGCAATACTCCACCATTGCCGCTCGTTCCCACACCAATTTCTCCTCCCACACAACATGAAATCCAAAACTGATTACACAATTCTCCTTCTCTTCAAAATTTCCACAAATCCATCTCCGTAGAATCAAACTCGAACCCCCATAGCAAAACGCGTTCGACAGCCCCTAACAACGGTGCACAGTGCACCACTGATCCCCAAATGCACCAAACTCCACCAATTTCTGCCAGCAAACTACATTTTCTACTCCAATATCAAATACAAACATGAATTCGATCCTTATTGCTTCAAAATCATGATTTTCTCAACCTTGGTCCATATGTTCATGCGCTGTATGATTTCCATTGACACAAAATATCATCCAAACCCAATGAAACTTATATCAGGTCGAAGAGTATCACATAAGGATTAGAAATATATAAATATCATGACTTATGGATTTATTTTGAATTTGATTTGAATTTTCAAAGATGGCTTTTTATTGTGAAAGGGTTTTCCTGGAGGCGGCACACTTGGTTGACCGTGGAAATGAGAGAATTAGGGTTAATGGTGAGGTAGGGTATTTATAGAATAGTTATATTATTTTTATATTTGATTTTAATATTTTATTTAGTCAATTCCTATATGTATCTGTCTTCTAAAAATTCGCATGATCACATACAATATCCAAAAATAATGGAAATTTACATGCAACTAGAGTTTGACCTTACGAACCCAACGAAATTTGTTTCGTCGAATTTCAACTCCGTTTGCTCACACAGCGTACTTTTAAAGGTCAAAATATCGACTGTTTCTCACGTTAAAATCGCCACGGCCACATACTGACTCCAAAAATCACGCAAATTGAAATCTAACAGTAATTTAGCATTACGGATCAAAAAAATTAGCTTTGTCGAATTTGGAGGTCGTTTGAAAAATGGCTTTTTTCTAAGGCCTTATATAGACCATTTAAGTATTAATATTTTTAAAATAATCAAATTAAATATTAATACATTAATATTATCATATATATTCACATATAATATCATAGGGCTCTAAAATATACATATCTGGATTTTATAACTCAATATTTCAAAATATCAGTTTATATCGCTATTCGACTTACATTAAAATTCCTTTATAATATAAATAAATAGTTATAAAATATAAAAGAATTCCATAATGACTATTTTAAATTTTGATTTGGTCGTAACATACAATTTACATGATGAAATCTAGATTTTTCTCTTTTGTTAGAAAAATACAGTTCAACAGATCAGTACGTTTCTTGTTTCATAGAAATCCAACTTAAAACGAGTTCTGTATATTCAATTGAAGTTCAAACCGCTAAATTACTGAAGCGACCCGACACTTCCCCGGTCTCCGAAGAGATGAGAAAGAACGAATTAACGTGAGGACAAGACAAATCAAAAAACAGACGAAAGAACATTTCATTGTATATTACAACAATGCACCAGAATACAAGAATATACAGAGTAAAAATGAATATTACACAGAAATATCAGAGATTTAAATTACATTTAAATACATCGCAGCGGAAAATAATACAATACACAACTAGAAGAGATATACGGATACAATGCTTTCCGGATATCATTCCAACGTCGAGCGATATAAATATATGCGTTCGAAATCTATTCAAAATAAATTTCTCATCGATATTATTTAAAATAATTCATTTTAAATAATCAAAATTCGCTAAAATCGCCAAAATAAAAATTTTAAACTGGCCCAGATTTTCGGGTTGTTACAGTCTCCCCCACTTAAAACTTTTCGTCCCCGAAAAGGAACAAAGTCGAAAGTGGTTTGATTAATCAACTCTACGTTCGATCCGGCTTCCATTCTCCAACTTTTCAGTTTCTGAGAATTTTCAAATTTTCAAAAATTTGGCTAACACCCTAAATTTTCGAAAAATTTCGCCATAACCTCCCCTGCACCGGGAGCCACGGGAAAATCCCGAAATTGCCATACAGGCCTTCTGATCTCAAAAAGAAAAAGAAAAAGCCAAGCGGCTAGCCAATAGGCTTATAAAATCATCATCACCCAAACAAAACAGTAAATTATAGTAAACATGTACCTATTTGTCGGGCAAACAAATTTTATTCTTCGGCTCTAGCCTCCTTGCTATGACCTGTTCAATGTAAGTATATGTATATGCAAGCAAATGCGACCAATTTCCAATAATATTCAATATTTGTTTCAATTAGGCTAAATGGTTAAAAATCATCAAACAAATAAACAAACAACACAAACATCAATCAATTAGCGAATTAGAGTTTCAAATTCATAATTTTGATACATATACAAAAAATCATGTTTTTGATGCCAATTCACAACAAAGTGTTCTAGCTATATAAGTTTTGGTTCTCACACCAGTCTAATGGAAATATATCGATATCACACCTTCGTTACTCGAACATGAATACTAATGACAACTAGTCAATCATCAGAATCATCTTCGGGCCACTAGAGTGCGGTTCTATATCTATCCGGTATATTAAAACTTCGAATATACGTTCATGACGCGTATATGCAAAATCTTTATATAGCGGATTGTCCAAATTCAAAATAAATAAATATTCAAATACGTATAATTGATTTAAATTTTCAAAACAAAAATTGTTTTCATTTGAAAAATATACTCTTCACACTCGTTCTAGGATACTACTGATCCTATCTCTAACGAGTCATTCTAATTGGATATTACTAATCCAATATCTGATGAATTCTTTCGTATGGTTCTAATGTGTCTTGTTCTCAAGCTCTGTAAACCAAAGCTCTGATACCAAATGAAGCGACCCGAAACTTCCCCGATCTCCGAAGAGATGAGAAAGAACGAATTACCGTGAGGACAAGACAAATCAAAACGCAGACGAAAGAACATTTCATTGTATATTACAACAATGCACCAGAATACAAGAATATACAGAGTAAAAATGAATATTACACAGAAATATCAGAGATTTAAATTACATTTAAATACATCGCAATGGAAAATAATATAATACACAACTAGAAGAGATATACGGATACAAAGCTTTCCGGATATCATTCCAACGTCGAGCGATATAAATATATGCGTTCGAAATCTATTCAAAATAAATTTCTCATCGATATTATTTAAAATAATTCATTTTAAATAATCAAAATTCGCTAAAATCGCCAAAATAAAAATTTTAAACTGGCCCAGATTTTCGGGTTGTTACAATTACGAACTACCGCGATGTTACTGGCTCGATTATATTTAAATTATAATCAATACGTTCTAATGTCATTAAAATAATATATTTGTTATCCTAATTAAATTTTAAACTGAATTATACCTTATATATGATCGAATTCACACTATATTGCGAATTCGGCTATTTTCGACTATTTCAAAATTTTAATACATTACTATATTATAAATATTAATTAAATATTCATTATTATTTTATTTAAACCATTTAAATTTCTAAATCACTATTTAAATATTTAAATTAATTAATTATAATACCGTAAAAATACGGGACGTTACAGGCGAAGAATGCAATGCCCCAAATTTTTTTTACGATTAAATAATTAATTTATTTAAATATTTGAAAATTGGTTTGGCAATTTAAATGGGTTGAATTATATAATTTTGATTATTTAAATAGTATAAATAGTGGAATAATAAAATTTAATTCCAAAATAGTCTGAAGTGGTTGAATTGACAATATTCTGTAAATTGGATCGTTTAAGATATTTAATTGAATTTATATTCGCTTTATAATAATGGATACATTTAACAAACAAAATTTGAACATTTTAATTATAATATAAGTTAAAACGAGCTCGTAACGTCGCGATAGTTCGTAATTTTACGTTTTGAACTTCAATTGAGTGTATAGGATTCGATATAAGTTAAAATTTGTTGAAACAAGAAACATTCAAATTTATTGAACTATATTTTTCTCCTGGAAGTGAAAAATCGAGATTTCGTCTTATAGATTGTAAGTTATGTCCAAATCAAAATTTCTGAAAGTCGTTATGGAATCGTGTATAAACCATAAGGATTTATTAAATATAATAAATCATTGACTTTGAATTTGGGTAAGATTTTTAAGATGTATTGTTAGTTTAATTTATAGAATTTTTCCACAAATTTAAATTTGGAAAATAAGCAACTATTTGTTTAACGTGATGTACACCCTATATCACATTTTTGAAATTTCACCATTTAAGTTAACTTGCCTAATTTATTATACTTTTGGAATTGTGGCACATTACTCAATGTGACTGTATTTTTATTTTTGTTCGTAGTGGCTTGTATGGAAACGGAGTTTTATGTAATAAGGTAAGTGAATTTTTCCAACCAAAAACAAAGAGACTTACTTGACTATACCTACATGTACCAACCCTAAATTCCATATGCAATAGTAAATCTTACCTGAGTCCATAATTCAAAACTTGCAGCATGAATACAAAAATTGTGACGGCCCACCCTGCACCAGCCAACATTTCCAATGAAAGCGCATTGTGCCAATGTCCAACTAGCACGGGACGGTCGCTAAAGAAAGGAAAAGGGAAGGAAACTTAAAAGTGGACTAATAAGGAACCTGTAGAATTTCTCACAGCGCATGGAATAAAATATAATAATAACATACTTGACATAAAACAAGCTAGACAGTGCATAAGCTGAAAACTAAACCATAATCATCATAGCAGTGGAAATCCAAAATACAGCTTATGATCCATAACCATTATTACAACTTCAAAATACTCTCTAAAGCAAAAGAAAGGGAAGGAACACTACTAATTCCCAAAGTCGTGACCATCAACAACACAAGGAGAATATATGTAGATAATACGTAGGACCCTCCCGCTCATCTCCGGATCAGCTACTCGTGCATAACCAGCTAACCTGTCTCTAGTCTGCTCGTTTAGGAGCACCCAGTGTAATAAGAAGAGACATAAAACTTTGGTTCAGACAAAAGTCTGATATGAGCGATAAGCAGCGAAAAGGAACAATAACAAGTAAACTAAACCATACCTGAACCAAGACCTGCAACCAAAGAGTTAGCACAACATACCATATAATACTCTAAGGTGCACTATGGTGTAAAGGATATGGGGGCGGGGGTATGCATGTCATAGTGATGTGAAACAATCAAGCATAGCAACCATCCTCACATCTCTCACTCAGTGCGTAAAGCATATGATATCTACCGCTTTGATTATCTAATACTTTGTTACGATCACTCTGCCCCATGGAATCGTGACGGCTCCACTGCACTGATCCGTAACCACTAATACTTTTCTATGTCCACTCTGCCCTATGGAATCATGATAACACCATTGCACTGGCTCATAGCCATGCTACGATCACTCTGCCCCATGAAGTAATAACTACCCAACTGCACTGATTTGTAGCCTAACATTCGTCTTTCGGTGGTGAATCAAAGTTATGGACGTCGATAACTCCTCAGCACACGTCCCGCAGCAAAGTCCAATCATGAAGTTAACTTGTTGGTTCCCATCTAGATCCTGAGTTATACTTCCCATTTGGACTATCTTTGCATCTCGGTTTTCGGTCTCCTCCGGATCGGTTTGGAAAACAGCTTCCATTTGGATTGGTCCTCTTTTCCTCGTTCGGTCCATGGTCATTAGCCCTGTTCGGGTCGGGTTGTGGGTTCCTCCCAAGTCGGGTCGGTTCGTGGTCCATCAAGCAGTCTCCCACCGGGTCAGATCATGATGCTTTAAGTTGGGTCGTGGTGCCACACTGGTTCAGATCGTGCAGTCATCACCAGATCAGGTCGAGCTTCTCCATTGGCTCGTGGGTCGAGCCTTCATCGCTTCGGGTTCGTGGTATACTCCAGGTGCCAGCTGTAATGATCCGCATTTTTAGCTGTCGAGTAATTAATTAATTTAATTATTAATTATCGATTTAACAATATTGATGACTGGAATTGAATAATATTTATATTTAATTAATATAAATAATAGTAAAAATAATTTCTGGAATAATCGGAAATAACAGAATTCATAATATGGTGTGAATTGGGAAATTCAAAATATATAATTCAGTTTAGATTTGAATTATAATAATGAATATATTATTTAAATGAAGTTTGAACATATAATTATATTATAATTAAAATCGAGCTCGAAATGGAGCTGCAGTCCGTAATTTGGCGATTCGAACTTTAAACGAATACACAGAAGCCGCTTCAAATCGGTTTTCTGTGAAACAAGAAACGTTAGGAGCTGGTGAAGTATATTTTTCTAGTGGAAGAGAAAATTAGGGATTTCGTCATGTAGATTGTGAGTTGTGTCCAAATCAAATTTTAAAATAGCCGCTAGAGAATCGTTTATCGACCGTAACGGTTTATTCAATATAACTAGATGCCGGTTTCGAATTTAGACTAGGTTCTTTTGAGACATAACAATAATTTAATTTTTAGAATTTTACTATAATTTTTAATTAATTAAATAAGCAACTTTTTATTTGGGGTATTTTACACCCTTAATCAGGATTTTGGGGTTTCACAGAATAAGCTAACCTACGAGCATTATCATATTTTTAGGATCACGGCACATTACTCGATTTAATGATATTTTCATATCAGTCCATGGACAAACAGAATTTCGCATAATGGGGTACTCTCAAACGTAAAACAAATATCTTAACTGATTTCAGCGACCAAACAAAGGCCACGTTCATTCTTTTCAACCACTAGTTTCCTTAGCCCTCAAAACAAATTGTGGCATTCAATAATCCACAAGAGAAATCCACGTATAATGATAAATATCCTATAAGTACTCCTACTCTAAACCTAATTCAATGTTTCTGTGGTCAGAACATAATGTGCCTCCATACAACAATTCTAAACGGCCGGAATTTGTCCACTTTCTTCCTCAATTCTCGCAAACTCACTCATCAATTAGATAAAAACCCAACTGTAGTATCAATCAGCTCGTCGACCTCATGAAACCCAACGGCTATGATTTCCGATGGAGGCAAAAATCGACCTGAACTTTGCCTCGAAGTCACTGACTTCGATCTAGATTTCTGGAGCATAGAAGATTCCTAGTTGCACGACTCTGCAGGAGAAGTGTCGGCTGGCGAGCGACGTTCGAATGGAGGGGTGGTGATGAACTCCGATGGCGTCTGGTAAGCGCAGCATGGGAGAGAGAAATGGGGCGGTTTCATTTCTTGGACGTGACTTAGAAGGAGGCGCAACACCATGCGTACATGCGGTTCTATACTGGAGCAAAGCAAGGTTTGGTGTACGGGAAAGCTCAGTTCGAATAGTGTGGGAACAAGCTTGTAACGACCCGGAAAATCTGAACCAATTTAAAATTTTTAAATTGGCTAAAATAGTGGATTTTAAATATTTAAAATAAATATTTAAAATAAATATTTTAAATAATAATGATGAAAAGTAAGTTTGAATCAAAGTTGAAAATAAATATAATTACTTTGAATTATAAACAAGGCCTGAAATGGCGCGGTAGTTTCAAAATTTGAATTCAAACTTTAACTGACTGTACCGGGTGCAAAACAAAACGGATTTGAGTGAAATCAAAAATATTTAAATCTGTTAGTGAATACCATTCTAAAGAATCTGAAAAATCGAAGTTTCATAGCGGAAAGCAAAAGTTATGGCCAAATGAATTTTCAGAAAGGTCGCTATGGAATTTATATAGCCCGTGAAAATGGCCATTTTGCAAACGACCTCGGAAGTCGACGAAACCACTTTTGTTGGATCCGGGATGTGAAGTTATTGCTAGGTTTCAACTTTCATAATTTTTGAAGCTAGTATGTGAGCGTGGCAAAGGAAAACGTGTTTTGGTCAATTACAGTTAAATTGGATCGACCAGAAATGGGCCATTTTTCAAACGGTCTCAGAATTCGATGAAACTAGTTTTGTTGGGACCGTATCGTCAAAACATAGCTAGATTTATTTTTCGGGAATTTTTCGAATCAGTTTGTGGCCCTAACAAATTGAAATGTACGTTCAAATCAAATATTGAATGTTTTATATTTTAATTTGAAGAAAAACTAACTGAAACAGTCGAATGGGCCTACGAAACATATCCCATTGTGTTCGGAATGGGGGTAAAACGCTAGGGACGACAGTCGTTGGGTTCGGATTGGAGTTAGTATGCGAAGAGGGGTATTTTTGAAATTTTAAAAATATATAAATATAAAAAAAATCCTGGCCAATCATAAATCGACACCCCAGCTTTCTTTCTCCCCGTATATCGCGACGCACGACGGAAAGGGCTTGAGACATTCTCTCTTCGATTTCTCCTCATCCACTCAATGAAATCACGAGATTCTTGAATCATTTTGAAGCTCTAACTCTCCTCTTTAAATCCATCTAAGATTTGCCGGCTATCATCAAGTGTGGAGGGAGATTCGAGTCCCCAAAGTCAGTGACTTTCGAACGCCGCCGAGGATTCTTGGGACCGCCGATCTAGGCGCAACCACCAGCGTTGGGACGCCCTTCCGTAGCTCCTCGATGGTGTATAACCTGATTGGCTTCAAGATCAATGGATTGATTGCAAATTGCAACCCTAAGTTTGAACGTTCAAAGGAGGTATGCGGCCTTGATTATTTTTAACTGGAAATAACACTCTAAAGCGTTGCAAACTTGTAAAAATCATATCTTTTTGCTGTGTTATCGAAATTCAGTGAAACAAGAGACAGTGGACTCGTGTGGACGTCTTCTACATTCTAGAAGAGACAGCATATTTTTCTGAGCCTTCTGCTATTTTTGGTGGAGTGGAACCCAATGTGAGATTTCTAAATTATAAACGATATGGAAAACGACGATGTATAAATTATATAGTCGATGTATGAGTTATATAAGGGTTGTACACCACATGTATAAGCGTTGTATAAGTTGTACGTTCGATGTATAAGTTATATATGCATTGTAAAAATTATATATGTGTTGAAATAGAAGTGAAATGCTATATATATATATATATACGCCCCTCGTCCACAAACCATGGACGATATTTATTGGTTGTGATTGGTGTGAAAATTGATTGATAACGAATGGTTAATTGAAATTGATTGATTGTGGTTGAAAAATACCCGTTTGTGGTTGAGAAATATTTGGTTGAAACCACAAAGGATTAGTTTGTGGAAATGGAAAAAAATATATACATGTCGCCTGCGTGCGAACTAGATGCATGATTCCCCATTGTCAAAAGCTGCGAGGCTTTAAGGTAGAGCGAGGAGCCATACTAGGGACGGTCCCGGTTTTAACTACCCTGCCGTTATGCTGTCGAAATTTTGAATAACATTCATGTGTTAGAATTATTTTCATTTGTTGAAACTATATTTATTCGTTGAATAGAAAACCTTCATGTGTCGAATCGAAATTCATTCGTTGAATAGTAATTCATGTGTTGAATGGTATTCGTGTTTTAAATATAAAAATCACCTTTTTATCTATATATATACTATAGAAAACCATCATGTGTTGAATCGAAATTCATTCGTTGAATAGAAATTCATGTGTTGAATGGTATTCGTATTTTGAAAGAAATTGTTTTATAATAAAAATCCAATTTTTATCATCAATATGAACTATGTAAAATAATCTTGTTTTGAAATAAATTGTTTTATAATAAAAATCCTATTTTATCACCTATATTAACCATATAAAATAGTCGGGTTTTGAAATAAATCGTTTTACAATAAAAATCACATTTTTATTATATATATGAATTGTTAAAAATAGTGAAGTGTTGGAATAGAAGACAGTTAGATAAGAATATCATTTTTATCAAATGTATGAAAAGAATATAGTTTTGAAATTGAAGAATCGATGTATATATATAAATAGAATTGAAATATATCAAATAACGAAGCTGCAGTTCGTATTTTGAAACCATGATTTCAAACGATTAGTGCGGGAGATCCGACCATCGGATTTTCGCGAAACCACAACCGTTGGGTTTGCTTTGGAAATATCTTTCCAACGGCACCAACTTTGTAAAAATCCAACGGTTGGATTATCTGGAATGTTTAATTCAAATCTGAAGAAAAACAGCGCCAGAATCGATTATATATATATAATTATATTAAATCGAATAACGACGCTGCAGTTCGTATTTTGAAATCGAAACTTCAAACGATTGTACCGGGATATCCGACTGTCGGATTTTCCCAAAACTGGAACCGTTGGATTCGTTTTGAAAAGATCTTTCTAATGATGTAAATTTTGTGAAGATCCAACGGTTAGATTTTCAGATATGTGTAAATCAAATCTGAGGAAAAACAGCGCCACGGCCGCGTTATGGCCCGAAGCGTCGTTTGAATAAATTGGCTATTTTAAAATAAATAAAAATGGCGATAAATCGTTATAAAATATTATAAACGATATGGATGTGAAATTTAGAAACTAACTGAAGGTTGGCTAAGTCGGATGGTTTCCTGGGTGTTGATCTGATGTTGGTTTCGGCCTTCGGGGTTAATATTTGGGAAATCGTTCTCTTACTGATTTACGGTTAGCGACTAATGAATTGAAATGATGCGTATGTGTGTTTGTGTAGCACTTGTTTATTATATACGCGAGTTGCTCAGAAAGACCGGGTCTATCCCATTCTGAATAACTGAATCGACGATAAGAAATCGAAGATGAAGACGATGGTCGAAGACCGAAGATCTTCACCTCGTTTGGATGGTAACTGAGGTCCTGATTGGGAGGCATCCCGAAATATGGATAATGAGTGGTGATCGTCCAGACGTACGTGGTGATCGATGGGTTTGCGAGGTATATAGTGCCTCCGGTTTCGTTCAGACCCAGAACGGACTTGCAAATGGACAGTGTGTCTGACATTGGAATTTATTATGTATGATTGATAGCCATCAGTTGCACGGTGTGAATTGCCTGTGTGGCATGCTAAGATGCAGTGATCAGGGCTTCTGTTGAAAAGCAAAGTCTTGTGGTGATGATCAAAGCCCCGGTATGAACCAAAAACGGGAGAGGACCTCTGGGAGGGCATGCGTTTCCTTCTAGTTAGGAGTTGTGTCAGTGTTTTTACACGACCTGAAATTTTACTTATGTGGATGCTGGATAGCGAGGCACCTCGGATATATCGGTCGATCCGGGACCGATGGAGCCATTCGTTGGCTCATTTATGCCCCATAGGGCGGGGAAAAGTAGTGTTCAGGAATTTTAATCCACATCGGTGGACCGGCCCTGTCGCTCCAAAGGCTTGACTGAGTAATTGCCTGAGATATGGGCTAGATTGTCTCGAAGTTGGTAAGGACTATTTTTTGCCTTGGTTCATGACGAAAATCCAATTTCCAAATATGTGACTGTGCGGTTTTGATTGTACACCTATATATGGCGACATAGTGGTATGAGGCATTAATGCCGTCTATGATTGATACTTATGATTTGAAAATTTTTTTGAAACATATAAATATTAGTAATAATATCAAATGCTTTTGTTTTATTCATATCAAGCATATCTTGGCCATTATAAGGTAAAAACTCTATCCTCCGGTTTGCGTTGCATTGTGTGATGGAAACTGAGTCTTATAATGGCTTCATTTTAATAAAAAGCATTGCGATGTTTAAAAGAATGATTTGTTTTAAAGCACTGACAATCCGATGGAGTAAACCCATTCCACGAAAGTGGCGTGGTCCTGTGATTAGCCATATTTTAAATGTGTTGAGTAGATTTCTCATACCAGTCCCATGACTGACTCATAGTTTGTTTCACTTTCAAACTCGGGTGCCCCTTTTTCTACACGGGCAGCCTTGTATTCAGGTTTTAGCTGGCTCTTTCTGGACAGCTGGAGCTGAAGATGGATTCTATTATTTATCTCTTTTTATGTTGTTCATCTCCTATTGTACATTATGTTTGTTTTCCGCTGTAGACATTTATGTATAGCTGAACTATATTTGTACTAAGTATGATCCTGTATACTGTGTAACTCTGATGATTACTTTTATCCAGTGTAATAATTGTGCATTATCTGGTGTATTTATTTAATTCTACTCTGCTGTTATCTGTTTATGTGTTATATTCCAAGGATTACCCTTGCCGCCGTCAGTACGGGGTTTGGGGTCGTCTCAAAGCTAGTAGTAAATGGTTTGCACGAGTTGTCTTCAATGGGGAGACAAGCTACAGGGGGCATGCGAATGGGGTATGAAGGGAGGGACGTTACTGTAAGGGGAGGATGGGTAAACATCACGACAAAGAGAAGTATAGAAAAGGGTAGTGATGGCAGAACCTTGATTCCAATGGTGCGATATAGAGGAAAACAGTTGCTAGTTGGTTATGGTGTCAAGTTAGAGTGGTGTTTTGGAGAAGTTTATGACACTAATAGGATGCGTGTTGAAGTATATTAAGGAAAGAAGGAGGATACACGAGAGTGAAGATGGAAGTTGTGAATGATGATGGGGGTTGGAATTGGTGGTGGGCCAAGGAAATAAAGAATTAGACGAAACAAGATCCGACAGGATCGTATGGACGGTGGCTACACCGTGGAACTAACTGGAAGTCCATCAGAGCTCATTACAATTTATAGCAAAATAAATTGTCCGTCTGAATCAAGCGATGGTTATCGTTATTAACGATGATCGTCCAATGTGAGTAAAACTCACCAACTCTAAACAGTTATATTTTTATAATGCATTCTTAGAACTGATAATTATATGTTGATTGCTGTGTGTTAACTGTTTGGTTGAATTGCTTATGTATTGGTTGAAATTATAGATAACGATATAGATATAAATCGTTAATCAAATGTTGATTCTGTTTAGCAGAATATTTCATAGTGAAATGAAATCGATGTTAATTATATTGTTTAACATTTGTGATGCAGGGAAACAGGTCGGAGGATTCCTCAACATTTATTTTACTGTTATTCATATATTGTGATATATGATTTTATATATAATCTGTTGTAGATTATGTGTGTTTGGATAATATTTATCATTGTTATATGGTATGTTAAATACCATAAGAAATACCAGAATGATAAAAGGGAATTTTCAAAACATATATTGAAAATGAAATGTTTATAAAATCAAAGGATTTTGTAAAGAAAATAATTATAACATTAAAGGATATTATAAAAGGATTTATTTAGAAAATAAACAAATAGAAAAAAGGAAATATTTGTAAAACAAATATAAAGGAGAAATATTTGTAAAACAAGTAGAATTGAAAAGGATATATTTGTAAACCATTTACAAATAGAATTGAAAAGAAAATATTTGTAAACCATTTACAGATAGATTTGGAAAGGAAATATTTGTAAAACATTTACAAATAGAATTGAAAAGAAAATATTTATTTGTTAAATAAATAGGATTGGAAAAGAATATTTATTTGTTAAATAAATAGAGTTATTAAAGGGATTTATTGGGAAATGAAAGAATGTCATATAAAGAAATATTTGGCAGATGAATAGAATTTTACATCAGGAAAGTTTAGACTCGTGCTTCGCATACGGGTATAACATGATATGGATTTAAAGAAAAGATTTTAAATAGAATCTGTTCTAACCGATAGATTGAGAGGATTAATTTATAAATAATATTTTATAAATTAAATAAAATATTTATCATTGGATAAATAGAATATGTAAGTCAGGACTTATATATAGAAGTAAGAATTGATTTCAACATCGATATTTGAAACTGAATATCGACGTACAGTTAATCAAAGGAGTTAATCACAATGTGTTAATCAAAATGAGTTAGAGGAGTTAATCGATTAGTGTTAGAGTAATCGATTAGAGTTAGAGTAATCGATTAGAGTTAGAATAATCTAGAGTTAGAGTAGTCGACTAGAGTTAGAGTTAACCAGTTAGAGTTCATCAGTTAGAGTTAACCAGTTAGAGTTAATCAGTTAGAGTTAATCAGTTAGAGTTAACCAGTTAGAGTTAATCAAATAGAGATTACTCGAAGAGAGTTAATTGGCGAATTCGATTATATCGAATTCCGGAAAGTACTTTTACTTTCCAATGTTTAAATCAAGATTTATTTATTTATAAATTAGGTATTTATTTATTCACATTAAAGAATAAAAGTTATAATTGAAGTTAGATATTTCGAAAGTAGGGATTATAACGTTATCGTTATAACCAATGTTTTAATAAAAGAAGTGGAATCGTAAATTGAATCCGAGAGAGATGTAAAGAAGTTTGTTAAAGGTTTAAAATATAAACTTTGACTATTTCGAAGTTAAAACGTTGCTCAGTTAAGGTCTGAGAGGTAATTATGCCCCAACTTGATTGACTTCCTTCTTAACTAAGAAATGGTAAGGTTTGATAGTGGATGATGGTTAAGTGAATTTAGTAAATGGTTTAATTTGGCGTCGCGATGTTTTATTTGAACATCTGTTTAAAACAAATGAAGGAGCTTTGGAAATGTTTTCCAAATAAGAATCAGAAATGTTTTCTAATATAGAAAACAAGAAATGGAAATGTTTTCCAATGTTTATAACATATATTTTCTAAATTTGAAAAATAAGAAATGTTGAATATATGGAAACAGGAGATGAAAAATGAATAAGTTAAATAATGAGATAAATGTTAAATGATGATTGATAGATATAATTTCCATTTGGAAATAATATCGTTGTTTGCACACGTGTTTTTCTTTGATAGTTAACTCACCGACTATCGAAGTTTTTGACCATTTTAACGTTGTTAATATGGAGAGACCGGTTGGATTACTATCTGAAGAATCACTCCGTATTGGCATAAGCATTGCGAATCATATATGCCAAAGATAATTGAAGACGGAGTAAAGTGCAAGGGCTGTTGTATAAATCATAGGTAAAGATTGCCTAAGATGGTTGTACTGAATAGTGCATTCGGTTTGTCCAGTCCTAGGGCAACTTGTATGGATGAATGTCTGACAGAGTATATTTAATAGATCGCGTAAGTTAATCTCTTCAAACGTATTTACGTTTGGTGGTGGAGGAATTCGTTTCTCTTAGCTGTATACCCATGGTATTTTTGGGGAAATCAATTTGTGATTTGGCGGCTATGACGATGTGACATTCAAAGTAAATAAATGTGTGATCTGTCAGAGATAAGCGTGGCCTCTAGCCTCACAACCAGGAAATGAAAAAAATCGGGCAGGCAGCATGGCTATGTAGGTCGCATCTATTAGGGTGTATAATCACCTAATCTAGAGTTTCGTTTACTTCAAAAAATCTATTGTCAATACTGTCCCATTCGGGAAACGGTTGCTGATCCCAACCGTTGGTGATATACATTCGATACACTCAGCGAAATGAGTGGTCGGTCATGTGTGGCCGGGTTGCAAGATGTTCTTGTTGAACCCAGTGTATTCCTCTTTAGAGGTACACTAGCGAAAGGTGGTTCCATACCTTGTCATAGTTGGAAATCCATTAGCCAATACGCTTGCGGTTTTGATTGCATTCTATATATGTAGAACGTGAGATGAAAGCGTTTCTGCTAGATGATTATTATATTGTGGTTGATAGACATTATTATAATATCAAAAGGTTTTTGATATAAAGATGTTTTGGATTCTCATAAGGGAAAAACTCGTTCCGTTATACGGCGTGGTCTTTTGAGATATCGTTTAATGGTTCAAACTGTTTTTTAACTGTTTTACTCATACCAGTCACATGACTGACCCGGAGTTTATTTTGTTTTGTTTTCCCTAAATTCTTGGGTGCCCAATTTCGTTCTGGCAGTCAAGTAGTTAAAACCTGAAGAGCTGGAGCAGGAGGCTTCAGAATTGATATAGCTATGGTTATTTTTCGCTGTGTTGTAAGTGCTGTACTTTGGAAATGATATGTATATTCAAGTACAGATTTATATTTCAAAGTTATGTTATATATTATATGTTATTCGTTCCGCTGTGAGGTTCATGTTACTCTGATGTTGTGTTGTTCTTCTTCTTCTATTCTAAGTTTCTATCTTATCTATTCTCACCCTATAATTTCTTTCATTAACTACCAGTAATTTTCGATGTTTGGTTAGTCATCATTGAATTTATGTCGATAACCAAAGTCGTAAAAAACCGGGTCGATACAGTTGGTATCAGAGCTTAAGGTTAAGTAATTACCTTAGCTCTGTGGCGTGGCTCGGTAGAGATGGGGTTAGTTATAACAACCCGTATTTTCTATAATCTGTTATAACGTAAATCGAGGCAGAATTTAATTTATAAATCTGAATCAAGGGAAACGGGCTATGCCATTGCGTTCGTCTCGGAAAAATACGCGAAATAGAGTCCGAGTTTTCGAAGATCGGAGTCCGTATGACCCGATTAAGGCCCAACGAAGTTTTCAGAGAATTTCAAAGTAAAAACAGATTTCAAATTCAAGTTTGAAATGGGGAATTTAGGGCAGTTGGGCGCAGGCGGGAAAATTCCCGCCAGAGTACCCAAGTCGACAGCCCTGTCGACTTGGGAGTCGACTTGGTTGGACCCATGTCGACAGCCCTGTCGACTTGGCTGTCGACTTGGTCCAGCCGAGCAGTTTTGCCTGGTGCACCATTTTGGGTTTGTGTTGAGTTTGGGGGCCAGATTCGGTTTTAAGGGCTGAGATTGGAACTAGGGTTTAATCCGAAGGCTAGAACTAGTCCTAATCTCTATAAATAAGCCCCTAACCTAACCCTAAATCATCATTATTCATTCAAGTAACTAAACTATGGCAAAATCATTCCTCTCATGGCCTCCACTCTCTTCATAAAAATTCCTAAATAAATTTTTAAGAGATTTTCCATGCATACAAGGGTTTTCAAGCTTGTATGAGTGTCATTAGCTTGCATTCAAGTCAAGTTTCCATATTTACATCATAAAGCAAGGGTTTTGATCATTTTGGCTCAAGGGTTTTTCTAGTGGAGCTTGCATTTTGGGTTTATTTGATTGCATAAGGGCTTTGTGCATTGTAAGCCCTATTCTACTTTCATATTTAAACTCTAAAGTTAAATGAATGATGCAAGTTTGGTTGACCATTATGATATGCAAGTTTATCATGTTATGTTATGCAAGTTTGCCATGTTATGATATGCAAGTTTACCATGTTATGTTATGCAAGTTTGCCATGTTATGACATGCAAGTTTACCATGTTATGCTATGCAAGTTTGCCATGTTATGATATGCAAGTTTATCATGTTATGCTATGCAAGTTTGCCATGTTATGATATGCAAGTTTATCATGTTATGCTATTCAAGTTTGCCATGTTATGATATGCAAGTTTATCATGTTATGTTATGCAAGTTTGATATGCAAGTTCGTCATATGATATGCAAGTATGTTATGCAAGTTTGGGATGATCACTTTGTTCATGTTATCATGTTATGCAAGCTTATCTTGGGTTTATGAACATAAAGCTTCAAGCTTTATGCTAAAGGTTGCATTTTGGCAACATGTAAGTTATCATGTCCCTTATGATAACTTGCATGTGAGGCTAAATGCGAACTTATGACCATTTCTACACGTCATTTATCACCATGTATCACCAATATGCTAAGTTTGGTTTTATACATGCTTTTGAGGCCTAAAAATGTAATATGCAAGTATATGAACATATGTACATTTCATATGCCACCATGTTAAACTTGTGGCTTCAACACTTTTAGGTCATGATTATGTCAAGTTCCCTCTTTCTATCCTTTATGCGCTATTGCGATATGTAAGCGATGGGATTGCGTTTGGGGTTGGGTAAACTTAAAATACATAAAAACATAAGATTGGGAATTTACCTATTAAGTTAGGTCTACCCAATTGCTTGAAAATTTGTAATATGTTTTGGAAACATGATGGACATGACACTTAGAAAAGATAAGTGTGACCAACTCGAGGTTGGGTTGAGTTTGTAGCGTAAACCTACCTGGAAACGACCGGCTTAACTAGTTGCTACAAACAATAGGACCCAATGTGAGAAGTTGGTCATGTTGTACCTTGAACCCGAGGTTAGACCAAGTTGTGGTGTAAAGCTACCCGGAACCGACCGGCTTAACTAGTAACCGCAACAAAGTCTAATGTGAGAGGTTAAGGCGCATTAAATTAATTAATGCCTCATGATTAGGGTTAAGTCATGGTCCACTTGATACTTAACCAATTTGGGCTTGGTAGATTAATCAGGGTTAAGTCGTGAACTCATCGTTAAACTTAACCAAGTTAATCCATGATTAGCGAGAGGGTTAAACCGTACTTAACCCACTAGAAAATCCTAGCAATGGGGGCCCACTCCAGTAGTAATCCCAAGTTTGTATCATTAAGACCCTAGGGACTAGGCTAGGGAGGGGGCACGATTACTGGACTGGAGGTAAGTGACCAAAAACGACGGCAGAGTGGTACGCCGGTGTAGTTCCTTGCGGACTATGGTCGTGCACATAGTCCGAAGCCGGGGAAAACATGCACGGGTACCAGTAGATCGAGACTGTGCACTCATGTTTATGGTGTCCAGGGGTTGACACCCTAGGGCTTGATACACCCGACGGGAGACCCTGCACAGTCTGACTACAATTATGTTTGGGCCGTATTGACACCAACACGTGACGAGTTAGGCTTAGGGAGCCGATCGACTAGACCGTTTGGTTGGACCTCGTGTTAGGGTCACTTCATGTTATTGGACCTCGTGTTAGGGTCACTTCATGTTATTGGACCTCGTGTTAGGGTCACTTCATGTTATTGGACCTCGTGTTAGGGTCACTTCATGTTATTGGACCTCGTGTTAGGGTCACTTCATGTTATTGGGCCAAAGCTTGGGCCAAGGGATCAATACTTGTTTATTCAAGTCATGTTAGCTTGCTAGTACACCTGTGGTGCAAAACCCTTAAACCTGATTATGCGATGACACCTTTATCTACCTTGTTAGTTAATCATCATGCTAGTATGTTGTTATCCTTATGATCATCCCTGCTTCTCATGCCAGTTAACTTTATCAGTTTACATTGATTGTAGTAGGGCTTACCCAGTCTTTTTGACTGACCTGTTTTCTTTCGCCTCTTTTCTTCCGTTCCCCCCCCCCCAGGTTCTCAGGGCGGGAATATTGGAGCTTAGCTTGGATTTCTGATCGCTTGCTTGTGGGATTTAGCTCATGTACGGTTTGACATGAAGCTAGCTATGGTTATCACTTATTTTGGGGATAGTACTTATGTATTTCAGTTTTTTTTTCAGTGATGTTGTTTTTATCTAGACTTGTGCATTTGGAAAGTTGACATTATGTTGTACCAGACTTGTTTTGAAATGGTTTGAAATCTTCCGCTGTTTTATCTATGTTATTTACTCTGTTTACATATATACATATGTTCTTGTCTGCCTTGATATATCATTATGCATGTTTACCTGATTCAAACGCCCCTCCAAAGTCAGAGTGCTTGCAAGAGCCACCCTGGCGGAGGTGGGGTGTTACATTTGGTATCAGAGCCAGGTTTACGAGAAGGAACAAAAAGGTTTTTAAAACTTTTGGAAAACTATTTTCAAAACCAAGTATAAAGTATTTTCCAAAGAAAAGTCTAGTTTATTTTAAAGGCTATTCCCCAAAAAGCCATTAGCAAAAATTCCTTCGTTTTTCTCCATTCTGAATCTATCTTTTTCTTCGTTTTCAGTATGGCCGATAACTTTGCTATTCCGGAGGGAGTATACGTACCTGTTTGGTATAGGAGATTTTTGGAGGCTAGGGCGACCGAAGCCGGCCCCGCAAATGTTCGTCCTCCTCCTCCTCCGGTGGTTAATGTTTCTCCTCCTCCTCCCATAGCTGATGTTTCTCCTCCCCCTCGGCATCCACAAGCGGATTTTGCGGAAACTTGTAAGAACTTTATGGCGATGGGTGGCAAGAATTTCATTGGAACCGAGACTTATGTAGAGGCAAGGAATTGGTTGAAAGAAACCGAAGATCTTTTTGCCTTCTTTGATATAGATGACCGTAGGAAGGTTTTATTAGCAGTGTGGTTGCTAAAGGAAGAAGCTGCACGTTGGTGGGTGGTCACCACCGCTACTAGGCCAATTGAGACTTGGGATGACTTTCGGGGAAAGTTTGGACTAAGGTTCCTATCACTGAAGCAAGGGGACATGACTATTAGGGAATACATAGATAAGTTTAATCAACTGGCTCGGGTCGGTTTAGACTTGGTTAACACAACTCAGAAGAAGGCCCTATACTTTGCTCTAGGATTAAACGAGCCATTACATGGTTTAGCCATGTCTCATATACCCTTGGGGGCAACTTTCGAGAGTTTGGTGAATATGGCCCTACTCAATGAAGAGAATAGGAGTGACAAGAAGGAGGAGAAGTCTAAAGATAAGAAGGAAAAGAAGTGCTTTACTTGTGGAAGCTCGACTCATCTAAACAAGGATTGTAGGAAAAGGAAGGGCACTTGCTTTAACTGTGGAGAAATGGGACACTTCACTAGGGATTGCCCGAAGAAGCGAGGGCAAGGCCAGGGTCAGACTCAGCGTGCTGGACCTTTAGGAGGGCAAGTTCATGCTCTCAATGCCGCTCCAGTTCCCGATCGAGGTAGTATTTCTGTTGAAAGCCTTGTATATATTTCTGATTTTTCAGTTCGTACCTTGTTTGATTTTGGTGCATCGCATAGTTTATCTTGTCTGATCTAGTTGAAAGTTTGCACCTAAGTACTAGTCTAGTTAATGATCCCGTGTGTGTTTCAAATCCAATTGGGGGTTCCGCCCATTTGTCTATTATCTACGTGGATTTGAAAATCTCTATCTTTAGTGTAGAGTTCTCGTGTGATGCTTATATTCTCGGTTTCATGGGGTATGGGTTGATTTTGGGCATGGATTGGTTGTCCAGTTTTGGAGCCATTCTTGATTTTTGAGCATAGGGTTGAGAGGCTCATGACTCGCCTCGGTAATACCCTAAAAATTTCTAGTAACCCTATGAATCCTGTCATGTTGTGTTATCTTGAATCCCTCAACTCGTCTATCGATAGTTTGCAATCGGTGAGGGTGGTCCGAGAATATCCTGATATCTTGGGTGAAGTGGAGGGGGTTACCCCTAAACGAGAGATAGATTTCCGCATTTATCTGGTTGATAATGCCAAGATAGTTTCGTGGCCGGTTAGGCACATGGTCCCGCAAGACGGGAGCTAAGTAAGCAAGTGAAGGAGTTGCTTGAGAAGAACTTCATTCGATGAAGCGTTTCCGAGGAAGGTGCTCTAGTAGTATTCGCTACTAATGTGGACAGTTCGCTTCGCCCGTGTGTTGATTATCGTGAGTAGAACAAGAAGGATAGACAACCATTACCAAGGATCGATGATTTGTTCAGCTTGTAGGAACATCTGTTCTCTCTTGATCTTGCTACTGGATTCCATCAGCTCAGGGTAGCTGAGGATAGTATAGACAAGACTGCGTTCAGAACTCCAGATGGATCATTCGAATGGCTTGTCATGCCGTTCGGCTTGACTAATGCACCCGCATACTTCGTGGACTTGATGAGTAGGGTGTTCAGGGAGTTCTTGAACAAGTTTGTCGTGGTCTTCGTAGATGGTATTCTGATCTTCTCTAAGGATGAGGAAGAGCACGCAAGGCATCTCGTGGAGGTGATGGATACGCTTAGAGCGCATCAGTTAAAGGCCAAGTTCTCCAAGTGTTACTTTTGGAGAAAAGAAGTTAGATTTCTTGGGCACATAGTTTCTAAGCAAGGCTTAGCGGTGGATCCTGCTAAAGTGGTCGTGGTTCAAAACCGAAAAGCTCCGACGAGGACAATTGAAGTAAGAAGTTCTCTCAGTTTAATTAGTTAGTTAGCGTCCCTTGAGTTTAGACTTACCCTTCTGGATCAAGTAGGGACTTCACAGAAAGAAGACCCGCAGTTAGTCGAGATCATGAACAAGTGATTCGAGGCGAGATGTTAAGTCACCTCGCTATAGAGGACAAGGGATGGCTAAGACGCGATGAGAGAAAGAAGGTTCTTGAAGATGCACATCACCCGAGGAGGTGGCCGAGTTTGTCCCAAGGTGCAGGTTGTGCCAACAGGTTAAGGCCGAGTCATAGAAGCCCGGTGGGCTATTACATCCATTAGAGGTCCCCGCAATGGAAGTAGGAAAGCGTCACGAAGGATTTCGTGGATGGACTGCCCAGATCAAGAAAGGGAATAAGAGCATGTGGGTCATAGTAGGTAGACTCACGAAGAGTGCTCATTTCACTCCGGTAAAGAGCGAAAGGATTGCATCATAGCTAGCGACAGTTTACTTTCAAGAAATAAAGCGGTTGCACAAGGTTCCATAAGGTATAGTTAGTAACCATGACTCAATCTTCACTAGCCAGTTTTGGAATAGTCTACGGGAAGTCATGGGCAAGCAACTGAATCTAGGTACGGCCTATCATTCGCAGGCGGATGGTTCATTTCGTTCAAGCATGAGTTATAGAAAATCATGTTAGTAAGAGCAATTGGCAACGTGGATTGGTATTTTCAGGAAAAGTTCTGCTGCGTGGAATACTTTATAGTAAGTAAACGAGATCCAGGATTCACTAGTGAATTTTGGAGAGCTTGCATGAAACCATGAGGTCATAGTTATGTTTAAGCCAAGAATGATAGTAGAGTAAGTGAAAAAGGAAGACGAGAGGCGACAATGAAATGGGTTCCAACTCATATTTGGAAATAAGAGTTAAGAAGCCAAGGAATCATGAGATAAAAGACGGTCAAAGCATAGTGGAGTCAAGCTCAAGGAAACGTGACTTAGAAGACTGAAGGCTAGATACGCGCATCATATCTCTTTTTAAGAGCATATCCTTGATCCTTTTTTTCCTGTGGAACTTACTCGCATGTTATCTTTTTACGTATATCCTCTCGGTCCCATTCTCGGTCCTATTTCTGTCGGGAGGTATGACTTATTGGCTAGTAATACATGTCAGGGTTTGAAGGGGTCCGTTAGGTTGACTAAACCTTTTGGGCTTTTATAGAATATGGGTTGGGTTAGGAAGGGATTTCTTGTAATCCGAAAGGAGTATATCCTGCTTATCTTCCCGATCTCTTTGTAGCATATCTTTTGCTATCCATGTTTGTCTTGATTATCTAGTTTATCATGTTAATCTTGTCATGAGAACCTTAGGTAGAAACCCTTTGGATGAAACATGTGTTTGAAACATGTTATGCTTGGTGGTTGCAAGTGGTTGCAAGTGTTTGCAAGTGGTTACTCGTGGATGCATTATACACGTTAGGCACTAGATCGGCTCACACACTCCTCATATGGCATATGCATGAGTGTTTACGCTTATTCATGGATGAAAATTTTTGTGTTATCACATGGATGTTGCATATGGATGTATGTTATGTGCACACATATAGATGTTATACATTATGTTAGGAATTGCATACATATGGATTCATTTCACTAACATAATTTGCATTGATGATATTTGCATTAGATAAGTACATATACACACACCTTTGCATATGTTCATACAACATTTAGAATCTTGTAAGGACAATGATTGCTCGTGGATGATGTTCTGAGTAGATGGATGTTGGATGGTAGGATACGTTCTTCCTAACTTGAAGATTTCGGGGACGAAATACTTTAAGGAGGGGAGAATGTAACAACCCGTATTTTCAATAATCTGTTATAACGTAAATCGAGGCAGAATTTAATTTATAAATCTAAATCAAGGGAAACGGGCTATGCCATTACGTTCGTCTCGGAAAAATACGCGAAATAGAGTCCGAGTTTTCGAAGATCGGAGTCCGTATGACCCGATTAAGGCCCAACGAAGTTTTCAGAGAATTTCAAAGTAAAAACAGATTTCAAATTCAAGTTTGAATTTGGGAATTTATGGCAGTTGGGCGCAGGCGGGAAAATTCCCGCCAGAGTACCCAAGTCGACAGCCCTGTCGACTTGGGAGTCGACTTGGTTGGACCCAAGTCGACAGCCCTGTCGACTTGGCTGTCGACTTGGTCCCGCCGAGCAGTTTTGCCTGGTGCACCATTTTGGGTTTGTGTTGAGTTTGGGGGCCAGATTGGGTTTTAAGGGCTGAGATTGGAACTAGGGTTTAATCCTAAGGCTAGAACTAGTCCTAATCTCTATAAATAAGCCCCTAACCTAACCCTAAATCATCATTATTCATTCAAGTAACTAAACTATGGCAAAATCATTCCTCTCATGGCCTCCACTCTCTTCATAAAAATTCCTAAATAAATTTTTAAGAGATTTTCCATGCATACAAGGGTTTTCAAACTTGTATGAGTGTCATTAGCTTGCATTCAAGTCAAGTTTCCATATTTACATCATAAAGCAAGGGTTTTGATCATTTTGGCTCAAGGGTTTTTCTAGTGGAGCTTGCATTTTGGGTTTATTTGATTGCATAAGGGCTTTGTGCATTGTAAGCCCTATTCTACTCTCGTGTTTAAACTCTAAAGTTAAATGAATGATGCAAGTTTGGTTGACCATTATGATATGCAAGTTTATCATGTTATGTTATGCAAGTTTGCCATGTTATGATATGCAAGTTTACCATGTTATGTTATGCAAGTTTGCCATGTTATAATATGCAAGTTTACCATGTTATGCTATGCAAGTTTGCCATGTTATGATATGCAAGTTTATCATGTTATGCTATGCAAGTTTGACATGTTATGATATGCAAGTTTATCATGTTATGCTATTCAAGTTTGCCATTTTATGATATGCAAGTTTATCATGTTATGTTATGCAAGTTTGATATGCAAGTTCGTCATATGATATGCAAGTATGTTATGCAAGTTTGGGATGATCACTTTGTTCATGTTATCATGTTATGCAAGCTTATCATGGGTTTATGAACATAAAGCTTCAAGCTTTATGCTAAAGGTTGCATTTTGGCAACATGTAAGTTATCATGTCCCTTATGATAACTTGCATGTGAGGCTAAATGCGAACTTATGGCCATTTCTACACGTCATTTATCACCATGTATCACCAATAAGCTAAGTTTGGTTTTATGCATGCTTTTGAGGCCTAAAAATGTAATATGCAAGTATATGAACATATGTACATTTCATATGCCACCATGTTAAACTTGTGGCTTCAACACTTTTATGTCATGATTATGCCAAGTTCCCTCTTTCTATCCTTTATGCGCTATTGCGATATGTAAGCGATGGGATTGCGTTTGGGGTTGGGTAAACTTAAAAGACATAAAAACATAAGATTGGGAATTTACCTATTAAGTTAGGTCTACCCATTGGGAATTTACCTATTAAGTTAGGTCTACCCAATTGCTTGAAAATTTGTAATATATTTTGGAAACATGATGGACATGACACTTAGAAAAGATAAGTGTGACCAACTCGAGGTTGGGTTGAGTTTGTAGCATAAACCTACCCGGAACCGACCGGCTTAACTAGTTGCTACAAACAATAGGACCCAATGTGAGAAGTTGGTCATGTTGTACCTTGAACCCGAGGTTAGACCAAGTTGTGGTGTAAAGCTACCCGGAACCGACCGGCTTAACTAGTAACCGCAACAAAGTCTAATGTGAGAGGTTAAGGCGCATTGAATTAATTAATGCCTCATGATTAGTGTTAAGTCATGGTCCACTTGATACTTAACCAATTTGGGCTTGGTAGATTAATCAGGGTTAAGTCGTGAACTCATCGTTACACTTAACCAAGTTAATCCATGATTAGCGAGAGGGTTAAACCGTACTTAACCCACTAGAAAATCCTAGCAATGGGGGCCCACTCCAGCAGTAATCCCAAGTTTGTATCATTAAGACCCTGGGGACTAGGCTAGGGAGGGGGCACGATTACTGGACTGGAGGTAAGTGACCAAAAACGACGGCAGAGTGGTACGCCGGTGTAGTTCCGGGCGGACTATGGTCATGCACATAGTCCGAAGCCGGGGAAAACATGCACGGGTACCAGTAGATCGAGACTGTGCACTCATGTTTATGGTGTCCAGGGGTTGACACCCTAGGGCTTGATACACCCGACGGGAGACCCTGCACAGTCTGACTACAATTATGTTTGGGCCGTATTGACACCAACACGTGACGAGTTAGGCTTAGGGAGCCGATCGACTAGACCGTTTGGTTGGACCTCGTGTTAGGGTCACTTCATGTTATTGGACCTCGTGTTAGGGTCACTTCATGTTATTGGACCTCGTGTTAGGGTCACTTCATGTTATTGGACCTCGTGTTAGGGTCACTTCATGTTATTGGACCTCGTGTTAGGGTCACTTCATGTTATTGGACCTTGTGTTAGGGTCACTTCATGTTATTGGACCTCGTGTTAGGGTCACTTCATGTTATTGGACCTCGTGTTAGGGTCACTTCATGTTATTGGGCCAAAGCTTGGGCCAAGGGATCAATACTTGTTTATTCAAGTCATGTTAGCTTGCTAGTACACCTGTGGTGCAAAACCCTTAAACCTGATTATGCGATGACACCTTTATCTACCTTGTTAGTTAATCATCATGCTAGTACGTTGTTATCCTTATGATCATCCCTGCTTCTCATGCCAGTTAACTTTATCAGTTTACATTGATTGTAGTAGGGCTTACTCAGTCTTTTTGACTGACCTGTTTTCTTTCGCCTCTTTTCTTCCGTTCCCCCCCCCCCAAGTTCTCAGGGCGGGAATATTGGAGCTTAGCTTGGATTTCTGATCGCTTGCTTGTGGGATTTAGCTCATGTACGGTTTGACATGAAGCTAGCTATGGTTATCACTTATTTTGGGGATAGTACTTATGTATTTCAGTTTTTTTTCAGTGATGTTGTTTTTATCTAGACTTGTGTATTTGGAAAGTTGACATTATGTTGTACCAGACTTGTTTTGAAATGGTTTGAAATCTTCCGTTGTTTTATCTATGTTATTTACTCTGTGTACATATATACATATGTTCTTGTTCTGCCTTGATATATCATTATGCATGTTTACCTGATTCAAACGCCCCTCCAAAGTCAGAGTGCTTGCAAGAGCCACCCTGGCGGAGGTGGGGTGTTACATTAGTAATACCCTAGATTGAGTTTGAGTGTATATATACGAGTGAAGTATTTGTTATTTGATATAAAATAATTTTATATTGTGTAGATTTATTGGTCGAGTTGTTTAGGAGTTCAGATCGGTCAGTTTGATACATTGTATCGGTAGGAGTTAATAAACACTTGAATACGATGAACCGACATGGTATGTTTTGAAAAGAGGGTAAACGAAATAATTTTACCCAGATTATATTTTTGATATAAATAAATTATATTGAAATGATTATAATATATTGGATATATTGGTTGTTATTATAATCGAGTAAGATTATAAAGTGAAATGGTTATTTATATATAACCAAATAAAATTCGTATAAGTGTTACAAATGAATCGAATTTGAAATTAAAACCAAAATTGAAATTAAACCCTGGAAATTTGAATAAGAGTTTGTAAATGGACTTGAATTAAATATATGGAAATTTTAAGATCTTGGGAGAGTCGGAAATGTTTTCCAAGCTTTATGAAAGATTTTTGAAATGTATTTCAAAATGGAATGCTTAGAAATGGTTTTGAAAGTGATATAGTATTGAACTCACTTCGATAACTGGAAAATACTTCTGATAATGACTGCAACATCATCAGTGTTCATTTTCGATTTCTTAGTGACGGATTACTACCAAAGATTTTTTTTTTGGAAATGTTTTGTGAAAACAAGTTGTTTGAATTTCGAAAAGGATTGTTTGATTTTTGAGGAAAGCAAAGCTGTTTAAAAACTCCCAGAAAAGATTATTTGAATTAAAAACAAATTTGAATAGAAATTTGTGAAATTGAGATGGAACTGAGTTGAAATCAGTTAAGTGGTAACTGTAACTGAAATAAAATGATATCGAGACGAATTGGATTTGAGAGATTCGAATTTGAAGTGTAAATTGACAATCAAGTTAAGAATTTGAATCAAGAATGCAACTCGAGTTTGAATTGATATTTGGCTTGGATATAAGCGAATGGTTGTGTTGGAGATAAAATTGATTGTTGTTTGATTGGAAAGATACTGGCATATACAGAATTGGTAACAGATGGAAGGGATGTAATGGAATGCCCAACTAAAAGGTAACAGTTTATATTATATATGAGTATGAGATTTATGAGACGAATTGGCAAGACGCTTGGCTGTTTGATTTTCTTTTGGGTTGGAGAAGGCCTAGAGGGGCGAGTTGGAGTTTGAGCTATTAACCAGTACAAAGGGGGTGCTGGATTTTTTTTTCGAAAAGTTAAGGTGTTAGAAAATTTTCAGGATTTTTGAAAATTTTCGTTGATAAGAATTAATTAATTTTTTAATTGGAATTAAATTAGTTCAGTTTGAACTGAAGTTAAGTGGTAAACAGATAAATTTTTACCCAGCAGATAAGGTCGTCCTCTACCTTAGCAATTTCGAGGACGAAATTATTTCAAGGGGGAAAGTGTAACACCCCACCTCCATTAAGGCCACTCACAAAGGGAAAGCCTTAACTTCATTGGAGCGTTTTTGGTAAACAGACACAGAATATCACAAGACAGATATAAAAATTTTGCTGCAGAAAATAAAAAAGTTTATTAAATCACCAAAATACTTTGTTACATAATACCATGAGTCATGAAACCATTACAACAAAACACTTCTGTCTTACATCATCAGAGTACATAGGTATTTAAAAGAAAAACCTCATTCCCTATATTAAAGAGCAAGCCATATAGGAGACAGAGACTAGAGCCATAGTTCAGAAGTAGCTTCTAGAAGATGATATCCAAATCCTGACTAAATCTGGGGGTTTCCTCCCTGAGAACCTTGGGGGGGGAAACTGAAGAAAAGAGACGAAACAAACTAGGTCAGACATACGTCTGGTGAGTCCAGTAACTTTTAGCCAGTAAATAAATAAAGGTAAACATGAAAGGCATACAAAGTGGATAAGAGGATTCACGGTACAGATGGCAGGTATGACAGGACAAATAAGGTAAGATGTATGCTTCACTAAAAACTACTCTGCACTATTACTAGTAAAATCAAGATGGGATGATCCCTACCGCTAATGATAACGATGGTGGTAGTTTCGTGTATTCCTAGCTGTTGTCATAGGTGCCGCCTGCTCCTATCTCAACTAGTCGTATCCACTACCCTCCTACTATAAATTGGTAGATTTAGGGCATACGTCCGGGTATACCCTAATCACTACCCTAATCGATCTGCTCCCTACTCTGTAGATACCCAGTGCTGGTCCCACAACTAGGAGGTATCACTTCCCTAAAGTGGCAACCCAAGGTGTGCACAGTTATACCTACTGGTGTCACGGTCGTCTTGTCCCCCTCTGCCCGACCCATGCACGCACATGTCCTCGGTCGGTTTGCGCCGCCCACACCATCCGTATCATTTTGGATCTCTTACAATCAATCAGTAAGCGTGCCCCTTCCCCGCCTAGTACAGAGTTCTTTACTTTGATACCCCTCCGGGGTACTGACTGAAATGGGTCCCACACAACATGATACAAGCTCTCCCCTATGTCTTGTATCCGCACTAGGTTTTCTACTGACTATGTATACCCTAGGGTGTCTTTAATTACATAGCCCTCAATCAGTTATGCGTACCTATAGGTGTCTTTAATACGTAACCATTAATCTACCTATCGGTTATGCTTACCTATAGGTGTCTTTAATACATAACTCTATCTATTCCCACTAGTTATGCGTACCCCTAAGGGTGTCTTTAATACATAACTTTACTATTTTGCTCCAGTTATGTATACCATTAGGTGTCTTTAATTACACAACCCTTATTATCCGGTTAAGTTTGTTGGCCTATGTATATTAGTATTACCCACCTAATCTTCAATTGTACTTAATCCTCCCACTGATTTAATCCTATTTATTTAATGGTTAAGTTTGGGGCCTATATATATATTAGTATTACCCACGTACCCATCAGTTGTACTTAACCCACCCACAATCCAACTTATTTTACTTAACCCTAACTTATGTCTATCATTATACAGTCCACATGTATTAAGTTAGGTTAAGTAGTCTTTTCTTATTACCATGTCCAATTATGGTTGTATTGGGCTAGACCTCCCACATTAGGCCTACAACATGTGGATGCTGGATATGTCGGTCGGGTCCAGGCAGTCTTATTCCACAGTTGGGTCTAACCTCATGTCTTTGCCCGAGTCGTATTCACACACATAGACCTCTCACATTAGGTTCAACATTAGTGGCCGCTGGATATGCCGGTCGGGTCCGGGCAGACTTCCACCACTAATGTAACCTAACCTCGTGTCATAAGTGTTATTTAAATTTTCAGACTTTAATTGCTTAAACATTCCTCTTTTGATTAATTAAGTTAATTAATTAATCCTTTCCTTTTTATAGGTGTCAATACCTATTTTATTAACAATTTGAATTTCCTATCCATAAATGGTCATATTCAAATTATACCATTTTTACTCAACTTTACCTATGTCATAATAGGTAATTATTTATATATTTCCCTAGTAGAATTATGTGTCCAATTTGCATAATCACTTTGTAAATTTTGCCTATTACAAATTCCCCTTTTCCCCGTTTCTTAACTAGCGTAACCGTTTGCGTTTTTGGCATCATTGAGGCTACAAGGTAGCCTCGCCATAACCATAAAATAAAGGGAATGACAAGGTGATCGTTTTCAGTACAATTTTTGGCATAAGCATGACAACTAGGGGAAATGACATGATAACTTCGCATATAATTATAATTCACCACATAATTAACAACTTGCATAGACTCATGATTTTGCAACATAACAACTTGTATAGGTTCATGAATTTCAACATAACAACTTGCATAGGTTCATGAATTAACAACATAATTAACACCTCACATAGGTTCATGATTCACAACATAACAACTTGCATAGGTGACTTGCATAGGTTTATGATTCACAACATAACAACTTGCAAATGTGACTTGCATAGGTTCACGATTTTCAACATAACAACTAGCATAGGTTCATGAATTCATCACACAATAACTTGCATAGGTAACTTGCATGATCTCATAACAACTTGCATAGGTTCATGATAACAACTTGCATAGATTCATGATAACAACCTGCATAGATTCATGAATTTGCAACATAATAACTTGCATAGGTAACTTGCATAGGTTTATGAATTTCTCTTGCATAATTTCATGATTCACTACAATAAAAAACTTGTATAATTTCATGATCCACAAACAACAATAAACTTGTATAATTTCATGATTCACCACAACAATGAACTTGTATATTTTCATGATCCACAACAACAATAAACTTGTATAATTTCATGATCCACAAAAACAATAAACTTGCATAACTACAAACAACATATACCCAAATCATAATCTACCACAATTCACTTTTATCTATTTAAACCTAGAAGTGACTAGAACTCATAGAAAAAGAGGTCTTGAGTTCTGGGATCTGAATTCTGTAATTGATTAGCGTTCCCTTGTTGTAGACACTTTCTTTGTTAAGATTAGACTTTGATTTGATTTGAAGTGTTGTCTTTAATTTGCTTCTAGTTGGTGGCGGCTATTCTAGGGTTTGGAGTGACAACATGACGGCCATTGATCTAATTTTGATTTGATTTTAGGGTTTGAGTCTATATGTGTTTTTATAGAGTAATTAGATTAATATAGGCCATCCGATTAACCTAGAACTAACCACAACCATTTAGTTCAGATTAGAACTATCCAGAAACCCTAATGACTCAGTAACTAGTCAGAAATGACTCAGCACGGACTCACTGTTCGAATCAGAGCCTCAGAAATCTGTGCAGGTTTTCTGCTCGACCTGGGCGCACTTGCCAAGTGCGCCAGTGCAACTTTGCGTGGGCGCACTTCCCAAGGGCGCCAGTGAAATTTTGTTCTGGCGCACTTCCCAAGTGCGCCAGTGCATTTTGGCCTGTTTCTGGTTTTTCTGCCTAACTTCGTTCGTCCATATCTTCTTCATACGGTATTCATTTTACGCAAACTCGGACTCTATCTGAACCAGAATTCCGAGATGAACGCAATGGCGTAACCCGTTTCCCTTAATTCTCACATTTGAAATTAAGTATTCTAAAATTTAGTTAATTTGATTATTCTAAAATTCGGGGTGTTACAGAAAGATTGTAATGACTCGCATTTTTAGCTATCGAATAATTAATTAATTTAATTATTAATTATCGATTTAATAATATCGATAACTGGAATTGAATAATATTTATATTTAATTAATATAAATAATAGTAAAAAAAATATTTTCGGAATAATCGAAAATAACAGAATTCATAATATGGTGTGAATTGGGAAATTCAAAATATATAATTTAGTTTATATTTGAATTATAATAACGAATATATTATTTAAATGAAGTTTGAACGTATAATTATGTTATAATTGAAATCGAGCTCGAAATGGCGCTGCAGTTTGTAATTTGGCGATTCGAACTTTAAACGAATACACAAAAGCCGTTTCAAATAGGATTTCTGTGAAACAAGAAACGTTAGGAGCTGGTAAAATATATTTTTCTAGTGGAAGAGAAAAACCAGGATTTCGTCGTGTAGATTATGAGTTATGTCTAAATCAAATTTTAAAATAGTCGCTATAGAATCGTTTATCGACCGTAACGGTTTATTCAATATAACTAGTTACCGGTTTCGAATTTAGACTAGGTTCTTTTGAGACATAACGATAAATTAATTTTTATAATTTTACCGTAATTTTTAATTAATTAAATAAGCAACTTTTTATTTGGGGTATTTTGCACCCTTAATCAGGATTTTGGGATTTCACAGAATAAGCTAACCTACCGGTATTATCATATTTTTGGGATCATGGCACATTACTCGATTTAATGATATTTTCATATCAGTCCGTGGACAAATAGAATTTTGCATAATGGGGTACTCTCAAATGTAAAACAAATATCTTAACTGATTTCAGCGACCAAACAAAGGCCACGTTCATTCTTTTCAACCACTAGTTTCCTTGGTCCTCAAAACAAATTGTGGCATTCAATAATTCACAAGAGAAATCCACGTATAATGATATATATATCCTATAAGTACTCCCACTCTAAACCGAATTCAACGTTTCTATGGTCATAACATAATGCGCCTCCATACAACAATTCTAAATGGTCGAAATTTGTCCACTTTTTTCCTCAATTATCGCAAACTGACTCATCAATTAGAGAAAACCCCAAACGCAGTATCAATCAGCCCGTCGACCTCATGAAACCCAACGGCTATGATTTCCGATGGAGGAAAGAATCGACCTGAACTTTGCCTCGAAGTCACTGACTTCGATCTAGTTTTCTGGAGCATACAAGACTCCGAGTTGCACGACTCTCCAGGAGAAGGGTCGGCTGGCGAGCGGCGTTCGAATGGAGGGGTGGTGATGAACTCTGATGGCGTCTAGTAAGCGTAGTAGGGGAGGGAGAAAGGGGGCGGTTTCATTTTTGGACGTGAGTTAGAAGGAGGCGCCACACCATGGGTACATGCGGTTCTGTACTGGAGCAAAGCAAGGTTTAGTGTACAGGCAAGCTCAGTTCGAATAGTATGGGAACAAGCCAGTAGTAAATAGTTTGCACGAGTTGTCTTCAATGGGGAGACAAGCTACAGGGGGCATGCGAATAGGGTATGAAGGGAGGGTCGTTACTGTAAGGGGAGGATGGGTAAACATCACGGCAAAGAGAAGTATAGTAAAGGGTAGTGATGGCAGAACCGTGTTTCCAATGGTGCGATCCAGAGGAAAACAGTTGCGAGTTGGTTATGGTGTCAAGTTAGAGTGGGATTTTGGAGAAGTCTATGGCACTAATAGGATGCGTGTTGAAGTCTGTTAAGGAAAGAAGAAGGATACTCGAGAGTGAAGATGGAAGCAGTAAACAATGGTGGGCTTTGAAATTGGTGGTGGGCCAAGGAAATAAAGAATTAGATGAAACAAGATCCGACAAGATCGTATGGATAGTGGCTACACCGTGGGACTAACTGGAAGTCCATCAGAGCTTATTACAATTTATAGCAAAATAAATTGTCCGTCTGAATCAAGCGATGGTTATCGTTATTAACGATGATTGTCCAATGTGAGTAAAACTCACCAACTCTGAACAGTTATATTTTTATAACGCATTCTTAGAACTGATAATTATATGTTGATTGCTGTGCATTAACTGTTTGGTTGAATTGCTTATGTATTGGTTGAAATTATAGATAACGATATAGATATAAATCGTTAATTAAATGTTGATTCTGTTTAGCAGAATATTTCATAGTGAAATGAAATCGATGTTAATTATATTGTTTAACATCTGTGATGCAGGGAAACAGGTCGGTGGATTCCTCAACATTTATTTTATTGTTATTCATATGTTGTGATATATGATGTGATATATAATCTGTTGTAGATTATGTGTGTTTGGATAATATTTATCATTGTTATATGGTATGTTAAATACCATAAGAAATACCGGAATGATAAAAGGGAATTTTCAAAACGTATATTGAAAATGAAATGTTTATAAAATCAAAGGATTTTGTAATGAGAATATTTATAACATCAAAGGATATTATAAAAGGATTTATTTAGAAAATAAACAAATAGAAAAAAGGAAATGTTTGTAAAACAAATATAAAGGAGAAATATTTGTAAAACAAATAGAAATGAAAAGGATATATTTGTAAACCATTTACAAATAGAATTGAAAGGATATATTTGTAAACCATTTACAAATAGATTTGGAAAGGAAATATTTGTAAAACATTTACAAATAGAATTGAAAAGAAAATATTTATTTGTTAAATAAATAGGATTGGAAAAGAATATTTATTTGTTAAATAAATAGAGTTATTAAAGGGATTTATTGGGAAATGAAAAGAATGTCATATAAAGAAATATATGGCAAATGAATAGAAATTTACATCAGGAAAGATTAGACCCTTGCTTCGCACACGGGTATAACATGATATGGATTTAAAGCTAAGATTTTAAATAGAATCTGTTCTAACCGATAGATTGAGAGGATTAATTTATAAATAATATTTTATAAATTAAATAAAACATTTATCAGTGGATAAATAGAATATATAAGTCAAGTAAGAATCGATTTCAACATCGATATTTGAAACTGAATATGGACGTAGAGTTAATCAAAGGAGTTAATCAAAATGTGTTAATCAAAATGAGTTAGAGGAGTTAATCGATTAGAGTTAGAGTAATCGATTAGATTTAGAGTTATCCAGTTAGAGTTAACCAGTTAGAGTTAATCAGTTAGAGTTAACCCGTTAGAGTTAATCGGTTAGAGTTAATCAGTTAGAGTTAACCAGTTAGAGTTAATCAAATAGAGATTACTCGAAGAGAGTTAATCGGCGAATTCGATTATACCGAAATTCGGGAAAGTACTTATACTTTCAAGTGTTTAAATCAAGATTTTTTTATAAATTAGGTGGTTATTTATTTAATCACATTAAAGAATAAAAGTTATAATTGAAGTTAGATATTTTGAAAGTAGGGATTATAACGTTATCGTTATAACCAATGTTTTTATAAAAGAAGTGGATTCGTAAATTGAATCCGAGAGAGACATAAAGAAGTTTGTTAAAGGTTTAAAAGATAAACTTTGACTATTTCGAAGTTAAAACGTTGTTCAGTTAATGTCTGGGAGGTAATTATACCCCAACTTGATTGACTTCCTTCTTAACTAAGGAATGTTTGATAGTGAATGATGGTTAAGTGAATTTAGTAAAAGGTTTGAGTTGGCGTCGCAATGTTTTATTTGAACATCTGTTTAAACCAAATGAAGGAGCTTTGGAAATGTTTTCCAAATAACAATCAGAAATGTTTTCTAATATTGAAAACAAGAAACGGAAATGTTTTCCATTGTTTATAATGTATATTTTATAAATTTAGAAAATAAGAAATGTTGAATATATGGAAATAGGAGATGAAAAATGAATAAGTTAAATAAAGAGATAAATGTTAAATGATGATTGATCGATATAATTTCTATTTGGAAATAATATCGTTGTTTGCACACGTGTTTTTCTTTGATAGTTAACTCACTGACTATCGAAGTTTTTGACCATTTTAACGTTGTTAATATGGAGAGACCGGTTGGATTACTATCCGAAGAACCACTCCGTATTGGCATAAGCATTGCGAATCATATATGCCAAAGATAATTGAAGACGGAGTAAAGTGCAAGGGCTGTTGTATAAATCTTAGGTAAAGATTACCTAAGATGGTGGTATTGAATAGTGCCATCGGTTTATCCAGTGACAACTTGTATGGACGAATGTCTGACAGAGTATATTTAATAGATCGCGTAATTTGATCTCTTCAAACGTATTTACGTTTGGTGGCGAAGGAATTCGTTTCTCTTAGTTGTATACCCATGGTATTTTTGGGGAAATCAATTTGTGATTTGGCGGGTGTGACGATGTGACATTCAAAGTGAATAAATGTGTGATCTGTCAGAGATAAGCGTGGCCTCTAGACTCACAACCGGGAAATGATAAAAATCGGGCCGGCAGCATGGCTATGTAGGTCGCACCTATTAGGGTGTATAATAACCTGATCTAGAGTTTCATTTACTTCTAAAAATCTATTGTCGATACTGCCCCATTCAGGAAACGGTTGCTGATCCCAACCGTTGGTGATATACATTTGATACACTCAGCGAAATGAGTGGTCGGTCATGTGTGGCCGGGTTGCAAGATGTTCTTTTTGAACCCAGTGTATTCCTCTCTAGAGGTACACTAGTGAAAGGTGGTTCCATACCTTGTCATAGATGGAAATCCATTACCCAATACGTGCTTGCGGTTTTGATTGTATACTATATACGTAGAACGTGAGATGAAAGCATTTATGCTAGATGATTATTATATTGTGGTTGATAGACATTATTATAATATCAAAAGGCTTTTGATATAAAGATGCTTTGGATTCTCATAAGGGAAAAACCCATTCCGTTATACGGCGTGGTCTATCGTTTAATGGTTCAAACTATTTTTAACTGTTTTACTCATACCAGTCCCATGACTGACCCAGAGTTTATTTTGTTTTGTTTTCCCTAAACTCTTGGGTGCGTAATTTCGTACGGGCAGTCAAGTAGTCGGGTTTAACAGATACCTGAAGAGCAGGAGGCTTCAGAAATGATATAGCTATGGTTATTTTCCGCTGTGTTGTAAGTGCTGTACTTTGGAAATGATATGTATATTCAAGTACAGATTTATATTTCAAAGTTATGTTATATATTATATGTTATTCGTTCCGCTGTGAGGTTTGTGTTACTCTGATGTTGTGTTGTTGTTCTTCTTCTATTCTAAGTTTCTATCTTATCTATTCTCAACCTCTAATTTCTTTCATCAACTACCTGTATTTTTCGATGTTTGGTTAGTCGTCATTGAGTTTATGTTGATAAGCAAAGTCGTCAAAAACTGGTTTGTTACACCAGCGGTCCGGATCGAGCTTCCATCGTTGGTTCGTGATACATGCTTCGTGAGTGGGGGAGGGCGATCCGATCTGATCCCTGCAACTTTTCCACCGACTATTTTAAGCCATATGACGGCGTTTTCGACTATTCTAATTGTTCTAATCAATCATAAAGCATACCATACAGTCATAGCAACATATAGAATTGACCATAAACACCAAAACAACAATTTGATATGTTAAAAAGGATCAAACATACCCAAAACCCATATTTTCCCCTTAATAATGTTTAACAATAACTAATGTTAGGATTAGCAAAACTTAACCAGTCAACAAAAATTTCTAACAGAGGCCTAAAACAATATTTTGAAATTTATAAATATTTTTCCAAAATTTAATCATGTATAAATTCACTAATTAACACTAATTACCCTTAATTAACCCTAATTAGTGTAAAACAAGGATAATCACTCACCTTTGCCACAATTAAAACTTACAGAACTGAAATTCCTCTGGTTTGGGCGAATACCAAAGTCTAACAGTAGCTCAAACTCAGAAATCATGCTATTTCTCCTTGATTGCTGTTGCTAAGCTTAATCCTTGATTAGAGAGCGATTTGGGATGAAATTAGAATGTGGAGGCCATTGTTAGGGTTTCTAAGATGTAAATGGAGGCTAGAAAATTGAAATAGAATGAAAACCTAACTCATTTCAGCCTCCCTATAACCCTAATCCCGAAATGGGTTATGGGCCCATTCACTAATCACCTCATTTGGCCTGGTTATAAGCAGTTTTTCACCTTCTAAAATTTATTTTGTCCATATCTCCAAACGGTAAGTCCATTTTTCACATATGACCGCTCTACGGAAAGGTAAACCATCATCCGGTTCTAATCGAAGTGGTTTCAGGTCAAAATTCCTTACAAATCAAAAGTTATGGTCAAAACAAGATCAACTAAGGGCAAAATGGTCATTCAAAAATCAGCAAAAATCGTGAACATGGGAAATGACCCAATAGTCGTCCCCCAATGTCACACGACCATACGAATCCTTACGAGAAAGAAAGAAATATTCTACGATCCTCCGATGCGTAGAATGTGGGTCGTTACATTCTCCCCCCTTAAGAAATTTCGTCCTCGAAATTAGTTAACCCAAAACATACAAAGGATCCCGCATGCCTACCAATCATTAACAAAATAATAAAGCATACAAAACAACACAACAAGGATATCCTAGCATGCGGTTTACTAGCAAGGAAGTATTATACCGATATAAAAAACCTTACCAGGCAAAGAGTTCTGGATACTTCCTCCTTATGTTCTCCTATGTTTCCCAAGTACAGTCTTCCTCATCATCACCCCGCTGAACTTTGACTATTTTCACCGCCTTCCTTCGAACCTGCTTCATATCGTTCTTAATAATACGCATAGGCCTGCGGTTCCCAACCGTCTTGGATTCAACCTCGATATCATCCAACTGATCCGGTGAAATAGTCACACTAGTGTCGTGCACAAACTTCCTTAACTGGGAAACATGAAATACGTTGTGAACTCCTGCCATCTTGTCTGGTAACTCAACTTTATATGCCAAATTCCCAACTTGTTCGAGAACTGGGAATGGATCAACAAATCTTGGTATTAACTTGCCTCTCCTACCAAATCGTATCTGCTGTTTAGTGGAGAAATCTTGACAAAAACCAAGTCACCAATGAAGAATTTTAAATCTCTTCTCCTCTTATCAGCATAACTCTTCTGCCTATCTTATGCAGCCTTCATTCGTTGTCGGATGATCTTAATCTTGTTTAAGGTTTCTGTTATCACATCTGGTCCAAGCACAAGCTTCTCACCGGTTTCTAACCAACATGGCGGTGAGTTGCACGATCTTCCGTACAAAGCTTCAAATGGAGCCATACCAATACTGAACTGATAACTATTATTATATACGAACTCCACTAGTTGTAAATGGTCATCCCATGATCCAACAAAATCCAATGTACAAGCTGTTAAGAGGTCTTCTAATATACGATTCACCCTCTCTGTCTGACCGTCGGTTTGATGATGATACATGGTACTGAGATGTAATTCTGATCCTAACGCCTCTTGTAAGCTCCTCCAAAATCCACTAGTAAACAACGGATCTCGGTCGCTCACAATGCCTTTGGGTATTCCATGAAATCTCACTACTCACTTTATATATGGTTCCGCTAACTTAGCTGCCGTCTTGTTCGACTTGACGGGTATAAACCTTGCACTTTTGGTTAATCAGTCCACAATCACCCAAATGCTATCATGGCCCGATCTAGTCCTTGGTATCCCATCAATGAAATCCATTAAGACTTGTTCCCATTTCCATTCTGGAATTTCTAATGGTTTAGCAAACCACTAGGCTTCTTTCGCTTAGCTTTAACTAGCTGGCAGTTTATGCATTTGGATATAAACTTCCCAACATCTATTTTCATCCCTTCCCAGTAGTAGGTCTGCCTCATGTCTCGATACATTTTGTTACCACCGGGATGTATAGTTAGTTTTGAGTGATGACATTCTCTAAGCACTTCATCTCTCAATCCATTGACATTGAGCACAACTAGTCCATCATTCTTTCTAAGCCATCCATCTCAATCAAGCCCATACTTATTCATCTCTTCGTCGATTCCCATCTCTAATTTTGAGATGATTTCCAATAGGTTAGGATCGTCCCTTTGACTGGAACCAATCCACTCAATCAAAGTGGGTCTGATCGTCAAACTTGCTAATACTTCTGAATCCAATTCGCACTTTGGTCTGAAATCATACCCAGTGATGTACTCCAATTGCTTCCATTCTAGAAACATAGCCTTTAAACTGGCATGTCTTTTACTCAATGCATTAGCTACCGCATTGCCCTTTCCTAGTGTATATGCGATATCGAAATCATAGGAAGCCAAGAATTCTAACCATCTTTGCTATCGAAGATTTAGGTCCTTCTGAGAGAAAAAGATACTTTAACGATTTATGATCGGTGAACAACTCGAATCTTTCTCCCAAGAAATAATGTCTCCGCATCTTTAACGTGAATACAAACGCTACCAATTCCAAATCATGGGTAGGATATCTTTTCTAATGCGGTTTCAGTTGCCAACTAGCATAAGCTACAACCCTACCTCCTTGCATCAATACAGCACCTAGCCCGGTACCACATGCATCTGTGTATACTGTCATCTCTTCATTCCCCTTAAGGAATGACTAACACAACTGCACATGTCAACTTTTCCTTTAGACTCTTGAATGCATTCTCGCACTTTTCGTCCCAGATGAAAGATTGATTTTTCTTGGTTAACTGAGTCAACGGTGCCGCTATCTTGGAGAAGTCTTAGACAAACTTACGATAATATCTTGCCAATCCCAAGAAACTTCTTACATCTGTTGCATTCTTGGGTGTAGACCAATCCTGTACCGTAGCCACCTTCGCAATGTCCACGGCAATACCATTCTCTGAAACAACATGGCCAAAGAATCTCACTTCCCTCCTCCAGAAGTGACACTTAGAAAACTTTTCTCTCAATTGTTGTTTTCTCAACACCTCCATCACTATCCTCAAGTGTTCCTTGTGTTCTTCCTCTGTCCTCGAATAAACCAAGATATCGTCTACGAACAAAAGAACAAACTTATTCAATTTATCCCTGAATACCCTATTCATAAGATCCACAAAATATGCTGGTGCATTGGTCAACCCGAATGGCATGACCAACCACTCATAGAATCCAGATAGCATCCGAAAGGACGTTTTAGCTATACTCTCAGCTTCCACTCTAAGCCGATGAAAAACTATCGCGAGATCCAATTGGGAGAACATCATCGCGCTACTCAACTCATCAAACAAATCATCTATCTGTGGTAGAGGATACTTATTCCTCCTCATCACCTTATTCAATATGCGGTAGTCCACACACAATCGAAGGGAACCATCTGCCTTGGTAGCAAACACAACTAGTGCTCCCCACTCAGAAACACTTCTTCTGATAAATCCCTTCTTCAACTACTTGCTTACTTGCACCCCAAGCTCTCGCTGCTCCCTTGGTGCCAGACAACGAAGTGGCATCACTGTAGGTCTGGCATCTTTCACTAAATCAATACGGAACTCAATCTCTCGGTGTGGTGGAAGTCCGGTCACTTCCTCGAAGACGTCCGGATAATGGCCAGCCACGGGGACATCTGACAACTTATCATGCGGGATGTCGAGGGAATTTAGAAAACTAGCCCTTAGCCTACCACTAGGTAGACCACCAAACACTACCCTCTGCCCATCATCCGCTCTAACTGTCACCAAAAAGCCCTCACAGTCTACCACCACCCCGTACCTTTGGAGCCAATCGACTCCCAAAATAATGCCAAACCCAGTAAAGCCCAAAACAAAGCAATCACAAACAAACATGCATCCATGACTCGATAAGACCACATTACGACAAATCATGCTAAGGCTAGTTGAACCACCAATCGGGTTCGTCACCGTTAAAGGTCTATCGACTATCTCGGGTTCCAATCCCAACCTATCTACCTGGTCACTAGATATGAAGGAACGGGAAGCTCCGGTATCAAACAATACTCGAACAGGAGTATCATAAACAAAAAGCATACCTTGAATGATGTCATTCTTTCCTTTCTCCGCCACAGTTGGGGCATTCGACGAAGAAGGAAAAGCATTGATAGCATATGCTTTCACAATTTGCTTTTCTTTAGGGGGTCGCGGACACTTATCCTTATGATGTCCCACTTGGCCACAGTTGAAGCACTTCCTGACCACTGGCTTCACTCGACATTCTTTAGCATAATGGCCCTTCTTTCCACAGCTAAAGCACTCCACATCTTTCTTATTCTTTTTCTTCTAGCCATCCTTGGTCTGATTCTGCTTTCTCTTATTCTGAGAACCATTCTTGCCTCCACCACTTGCTTGCGATTTTGGCTCCTCTGTAGATGCAACCTAAGTCTTCGACTTAGGGTAAAGACTCTCTGACCTCAGTGCTTTCCCCACAATCGATTCAAACGTCTCATCGATGTGGTTAATAAGCCTTTCCCCCAAGTATCCATCCAAACCAGTTATAAACTTCTCGTTCTTCTTCTCGACAGTATTGATAAGGGATAATCCATACTTCGATAAAGTATCGAACTCTGCAATGTACTCTGAGACTGCCCTACCATTCTGCTTAAGCTCCAAAAATTTCCTAAACAACTCTAATTTCTGAGCAGCTGTGATAAACTTATCACTGAATCGGGCCTTAAACTGGTCCCATGTAACTTGATCCTCTGGAGTAGCTGCCTTAATAGCATTCCACCAATTCATCGCCCGTCCTTGCAACTGACGGGATGCTAGCTTTCTCTTCATCGCATCCTCAATACCCAAGTTTTGAAGATACGCTCACAACTATCCAACCAATCCTGAACTTCTGTAGCCGATTCCATTCCGTGGAATGGCTTTCCACCAAGACTAGTGTAATCCTTGCATAGCTTGGCGAAATCGGCCCTACGCGCCTGCACCGCTGCACCACCACCATTTGCAGCATTAGGAGCTTCCTTCTGAACATCCCTAAGCATCTCTCTCATGAGGTCAGTGAACATCGTCCTCATATCAGGAGCATTCCCATTATTAGCTCCTCTACCAGTACCCCTAGTATATCGGCTCATCGTTCAATATGTAAGGAGAAAACGATTGACCATCTCTTCAGTGGCGCCAGTGCAGTGCGACTTCATCCTTAAATATACTAATAGTATATACATAGGTTTTGAAAACCAAAATATCACAAATACGCGCTCTCATATATGTACTATTTCTCTCTGGTGTCTTCCCTAGGTTAACTACGCAACCTAGTGCTTTGATACCAAATGTGATGGCCCGCCCTGCACCAGCCGTCATTTCCAATGAAAGTGCGTTGTGCCAATGTCCAACTAGCACGGGACGGTCGCCAAAGAAAAGAAAATAGAAGGAAACTTAATAGTGGAATAACAAGGAACCTGTAGAATGTCTCACAGCGCATGGAATAAAATATAATAATAACATACTTGACATAAAATAGGCGAGATAGTGCATAAGATGAAAACTAAACCATAATCATCATAGCAGCGGAAATCCAAAATACAGCTTATGATCCATAACCATTATTACAACTTCAAAATACTGTCTCTAAAGCAAAAGAAAGGAAAGGTACACTACTAATGCTCAAAGAAGTGACCATCAACAACACAGGAAGAATATATGTAGATAATACATAGGAGCCTCTTGCTCGTCTTCGGATCAGCTACTCCCAGCTAATCTGTCTCTAGTCTGCTCGTTTAGGAGCACCTAGAGTAATAAGAAGAGACATAAAACTCTGGGTTAGAAAAAAGTCTATGAGCGATAAGCACCAAAACAGAACAATAACATGTATACTAAACCATACCTGAACCTGGACCAGCAACCAAAGAGTTAGCACAACATACCGTACAATACTCTAAGGTGCCACTAACATATAGTGTAAACGATACGGGGGTGGGGGTGTGCATGTCATAGTGATTTAAACAATCAAGCATAGCAACCATCCTCACATCTCTCACTCAGTGCGTAAAGCATATGATATCCGCTGCTTTGATCACCCAATACTTTGTTACGATCACTCTGCCCCATGGAGTCGTTACGGCTCCACTGCACTGATCTGTAACCACTAATACTTTGTTATGTCCACTCTACCCCATGGAGTCATAATAACTCCACTGCACTGGCTCATGGCCATGCTACGATCACTCCGCCCCATGAAGTAATAACTACCCCACTGCATTGATCCGTAGCCTAACATTCATCTTTCGGTGGTGAATCAAAGTTATGGGCGTCGATAACTCCTTAGCACACATCCTGCAGCAAAGTCCAATCATGAAGTTAACTCATTGGTTCCCAGCTAGATACTGAGTTCTACTTCCCATTTGGACTACCTTTGCATCTCGGGTTTTGGTCTCCTCCGGATCGGTTCGGAAAACAGCTTCCATTTGGATCGGTCCTCTTTTCCTCGTTCGGTCCATGGTCTTTAGCCCTGTTCAGGTTGGGTCGTGGGTTCCTCCCAGGTTGAGTCGTGTAACGAAAAGGAATTGCGCTCGATCCTAGTAGACCAAGACTGTTCGAGACCCCTAATTGTTTTGAGAACACGACAAATTGGAACGCAAAAAGAAGAACATTTCATTGTTAATTACAACAATTCCATCAGATTACAAGAATATACAAAGTATGAATCAATATTACACATCATAAAATATCAGAGATTACAATACATTACATAGCAGTGGAAAATAATACAATACACAACTAGAATTAATACACAGATACAGAGCTTTCCGAGTATCGTTACAGCTGTAAATCAGGATCCTGTGAATATAAATCTGCAAAACCAAAACTATTAGCTGCCCGTGTCAAAATAAGGGCACCCAGAGTTTAGGTTAAAACAATAAACTCCAGGTCAGTCATGTGACTGTTGTGAGAACAAAAACAGTTATTTAAAACTTTATTTTAAAGTTAGGTAAATCAAGGGACCACGCCGTATAACACGGAATGGGTTTCCTCCCAAGAATACCAGTGCATATTACAAAACAGCGCAATGTTTTTTGGAAAAATGAAGCTATTATAAGACCCAGGTCCTATCACACAATGCAATGCAAGCTAGGGGATAGGGTTTTCCCTTATAATAGCCAAACATGCTTGGTACGTTAAAAAAAATCATTTGATACTATAATAAGTCCATAGTGTCAAAACAATTTCAAACCATAAGTATCAATCATAGACGACATGGGTACCATATATCGTGTCGCCAATACTTGGCTCTACAATAAAAACCGCAAAGTCACGTATTTGGAAATTGGATTTCCATCTATGAACCGAAGCAAGGGATCGTCCTCTACCGAATTCGAGGCTCTCTAGCCCGAGCCTTTGGATCAGAGCTCGAGTGACCCTTGGAGCGACAGGGCCGGTCCACCGATGTGGATTAAAATGCCTAAACACTGCGTTTCCCCACCCTTTGGGGCGTAATGAGCCAAATGACTCCATCGGCTCCACATAGTCATCGATATATCCGAGGCGCCTCACAACAGCAACAACCACACAGGTGAAAATAATATAAATGTCAGGGATGGTAGGTCACTGACACCACCCTAGCTAGAAGGAAACGCATGCCCTCCCTGAGGTCCTCTCCCGTTTCTGGTTCACAACCGGGGTGTGAGGCTCGCGAATTAGTGCTACACAAAGCTATGCCACACAGGCTGTGCTTTGATCAACAACCACAAGACTCTGCTTTTCAACAAAAGCCTTGATCATTTGCCACTTAGGCATGCCACACAGGCAATTCACTCCATTCGATTGATATCCGTCAATATATAACCCCTGAGCTCATACGTCTCAGAGAAGGGCGTTAAGCAAGAGAATAAATTCTCCGCCGCCAAACAGATATATATTTAGTAGAAATCATTCACACAGAATAAAATCCAATGTCAGACACATAGTCCATTTACAAGTTCATTCTGGGTCTGAACGAAACCGGAGGCACCTTGTACCTCGCATATCCATCGATATCCAAGTACGTCTGGACGATCACCAACTGATTCCCTCCTCTTGGGTGTACAGCGCAATCAAGATCATCAGTAATCACCCAAATGATGTGAAGACCTCTGGTCTTCGACCACCGTCTTCATCCTCGACACCACGTCGAATCAGTTATTCAGAATGGGATAAACCCGGTCTTTCTGAATAACTTGCGTATATAATAAACAAGTGTTACACAAACACAACATACGCCTCATTCCAATTCAAAATATTCTTTTATTCAAATATTCTTATACTTTGGGAAAGGTTCCCATTAATTTTATCAAAGATAAATTCTTTAAATTTATTCTTTAATCTTCTTTTGAATATCAATTCAAACTAATCGGGATTAGCGAACCACACCGAAGTAATCATTTATTTTATTTCCCAATTCCAACCTATTCATCGCATGAAGTAAAACTGGTAATACTTCATATCTAACACCACAGTGTTATCAGTAAATTCAATTACCATTTCACGTTCAAATCTAATTAAAGATTTAACTATCGCCTGGAGCAAAACTGGTGATACTCCATTCTCGATCGTTTCAATATAATTAAAGATTCATTAAAACTCCAGTTGGTTTTAATCTTCCCAATAATCACTAGCAATGATTATTTAACTTGGGAAATCATATCCTATCTTTAACTGGGTTAAAGAACCAATGTCATTTAAAACACGGTTCACTATAAACCCAAAATCAAATTCCATTCCCATTCAATTATTGAAACTTATGGTTACTTTTAAAACCCTTTCAAATCCAATTTATTTATTTAAAAATAAATAAATTATTATTCTAGTTCAAAACTAGTTCAATTCGATAAAAATCTATTTTTATCTTTTAAGATTTGGAATTTTTCATCTCAATTCTTCACAAATCATTTCTTATGATTTTAAACAAATTATTACTATTTTTAATAATTTTATCAAGGCACGTACAGTCGAATTCCATCAACGGCCATCGAACTGCACTTACAACGACCTTTTCCAAATTTAATTTGGACAATTCCAAATCCAACCGTTAGATTTCTAATTTCTAATATTCGTTAGAAATCTCTTTTCGATACGAACCCAACGGTTCTGCTTTTAGGAGAATCTGACGGTCAGATCTCTCGTAATATCCATTCGATGCCAATGGTCAAAATTCGCGAACTATCGCGGCGCGGTGCGTTCTATTCAAGCCATTATATATATAAAATATATATTATATATATTTCATCGATTTCCTTTCAAAACGTATTTTATAAATCGTTTTAAATTCGTTTTCGAAACGATTTCAACTTCATATTCAATTTTGAATCAAAATTGAATATTCCACATCATCGATATACAAATGATAATATTTTCAAAACGTTATATTTTGAAATCACTTTCTTTTCTATATTCATTATAAAAATGAATAAAATCGATATAAATATCGTTCACGTCAAAATGGCGTCAATCTAATCAACACGACTTTTATTCAACACATGAATGTTTATTCTATTCAACACATGAATATTTATTCTATTCAACACATGAATATTTATTCTATTCAACACATGAATTTATATTATTCAACACATGAATATTTATTTTCTATTCAATACATGAATATATTTTCTATTCAACACATGAATATATTTCTATTCAACACATGAATTTATTTCTATAATATTCCTTATTTTCCAAATTGGAATGAGGCCTAATCAATTACCATATAATGTTAATTATATGGATTTTCTACAACACATGTAGGTAACAACAATGATAAATCATCAACCATCATCCAGAGTGCACCACACAACTGCATAAGCATTAAATATAATTAATTAATGCTTACACAGTCTGTCAACCCATCGATTGACATACAACCAAACAATCGGGATTGGTGTACGTCAAATATCATCCCAATACCCGTGTGGGGTTTCAAATCAGCAAACACATATTATTATTTGTGCAGTTGGGCGATGTGTAAAATTTATCGTCCCAATCAATATCAGTCAAATCGGTGTACATAAACAAATCGTTCGATTTGTAAATGAATATTTATTTTACTTCAACACATGAATATACATTTTACTTCAACACGTGAATATATATTTTACTTCAACACATGAATATATATTTTATTTCAACACATGGATGTATAAAATTTATCGTCCCAATCAATATCAGTCAAATCGGTGTACATAAACAAATCGTTCGATTTATAAATGAATATTGATTTTACTTCAACACATGAATATATATTTTACTTCAACACATGAATATATATTTTACTTCAACCCATGAATATATATTTTATTTCAACACAATCAACAGTAAAATTTCACAACAAAAACAATCAAACAAACAAGTCATCCATGGTCTGTGGACAACGGGTGTCAGGTGCTACTAAGCACCGTCTGCATCCTAGTATATATTTCAACTAGAAATTAAAATAAAAGTGAGGAGTTCTCACCGAGAGTTCCACTCCACCATTTCATTTCTGAAATTCTGAACAGTCTGGATCTGTCCGCACTTCCAACGCAGTCTTCTCCACGCTGTTCATATTAAAATCACATTTTTAATATGATGTTTATATTAAAAATCGTCTTTTTATATTGCCACAAACATAAAGATCATATTTTTATATTCTCTATTATATAAAATTTCTATTTTTATATCGTTACTATATACATAAAAATCACATTTTTCCTTCTTTAAAATTCTAAACTATTCTAAATCAAAAATCTAATCTTTTCTTAACTAAAGATATAATCTTTACTTAACTAAAAAAATATAACCTTTACTTAACTAAAAATATAATCTTTACTTAACTAAAAATATAATATTTACTTAACTAAAAATATAATCTTTACTTAACTAAAAATATAATCTTTATGTTTTTAAACATCATAGCTTTTTATAAGTAAATATATTCTTTACTTAACTAAAATATAATCTTTATGGTTTTAAACATCATAGCTTTTTATAAGTAAAAATCAGATTTTTACTTAATAAAATAAAATAAAACGGATAAAAAAAACATTAATGACCTTACATACACAAAAATCTCAACTTTTTATATACATTGACTTATAGTTTGTAATTTAAATAAACCATTTACATTACATCGAAATAAATGATTAAAAACTCACAATTGGAAGTTGGAACGGGGAAATGGCGGCTTGAACAGTGGTGACTCACGAGTGCTGGGCTGCGGCAATCGAAGGGGAGGAGGTGCAAATCGCGGGGGTGGCTAAGGGGGTGCAACGCTTCGATTTTTGGGCTTTGGGGGTTTTGAGGCTTGAATGGATCGAAGGGGGAGGGAGAGATAAGGGGAGAGGGGGAGAGAGGGGTGCCAGCGGCGGCGCGCAGGCGAGGGGTGGTCAATGGCAGAGGCGCAGGGGTCGGGCTAGGGTTTCTGGGTGGTGGTTGCGGGGTTTCATCGGGTATAGGGGGGTTTCAATCGAGGAGAGAGATGGAAGGGGGAAGTGGGGAGGGGGTGCGATGGGGAGGCCGGCGGCGGTGGCCCACCCTCGGTGGGGCGACATCGATGACGAGGGGGAGGGCAAGATCGAGTGGGTTTTTTTTCCTGTTAAACCGATGAATGTGGTCAACGGGGTGAAGGGAGAGGGGGTTGGAGTATTTAATAATAATATATATTATTTTATTTTAATTTTATCCTAAAAAGTTACTTTTAATTTCGTCCTCGAAACGAGACCCACCGACTGTCGCCCCTAGCTAACTACCCCCATTCCGAACACAATGGGATATGTATCGTAAGCTGAATCGATCGTTTCGATCAGTTTTCATCAAAATCAAAATATAAATCTATATATTGAATTTGAACGCGCATTTCAATTTCCTAGGGTCACATACGGGCTCTAAAAATTCCCAAAAAAAATTTTCTAGCTTCGTATTGACGATATGGTTCTAACAAAACTAATTTCATCAAATTCTGAGACCGTTTGAAAAATGGCCATTTCCATTTGATTAAAACCAACTGAAACTGGTCAAATGCGTTTTCCTTTGCCACGCTTACGTATTGATTCAGAAAATTATGAAAATTGGAATCTAGCAATAATTTGACATTCCGGTTCCAACAAAAGTGGTTTCGTCGAAAACAGAGGTCGTTTGCAAAATGGCTATTTTTAAGGGCCAGAATTCCACAACGACTATTCTGAATTTTCAACTGGACGTAATTTTTTATTCCCGCTATGAAATTTCAATTTTTCAGATTCGTTGGAAAGATATTCTAATATAGATTCAAATATTTTTAGTTTCGCTAAAATCGGGTTTATTTTGAATCTTGTACATTCATCTGAACTTTGAAATCGAATTTTAAAACTACCGCGCCATTTTCAGTTCCTTATATGATTTAAAATAAATATTTATATTCTAACGACGATCTACATAAATATATACGTTCTATTTCTATTCATTTTAAATTTCTCGTCGTTATTATTTAAAATAATTCATTTTAAATAATCAAAATTAATTAAAATTGCCAAAATAAAAATTTTAAACTGGCTCAGATTTCCGGGTTATTACAATCTACCCCACTTAAAAATTTTCGTCCCCAAAAAGGAACGAAGCTGAAAGTTGTTTAACTAATCAACTCAACTTCCACTATTTTGTTTACGGCTTAAGTTCTTCAACTTTTCGGTTTCTAAGAACTTTTCAAATTTTTCAAAAATTTGGCTAACACCCTAAATTTTCGAAAAATTTCGCCATAACCTCCCCTGCACTGGGAGCTTCGGGATATTTCAAATAGCCTCCCATGGCCCTCACCAATCCAAAACGAAAAAGAAACAGCCAAGCGGCAAGCCAATCGGCTCATAAAATCATCCAAACCCCGTAAATTTGTAAACATGTACCTATTTGTCGGGCAAACAATTTTATTCTTCTGCTCTAAACTCCTTGCTATGACCTGTTCAATGTAAGTACATGTATATGCATGCAAATTCAAACAATTTTCAATACAATTCAATATTTGTTTCAATTTGGCTAAAGGTTCATATTTTAATTAGTCAAACACTAATTAAACAACACAACCAGCAATCAATTAGTTGATTATCTTTTCTAATTCATATCTTTGATACATAGTCAAAAAAACACATTATTGGTGCTAAATCACAACAATAAGCCCTATCTAATTTTGGTTCTCACACCAGTCAATTCGAAATATATAGAAATCCCACTTTCGTCACACGAACATAAATCCTAATGATGGAGCTCCATCATCAAAATCATCTTCGGGCGATTAGAGTGTAATTCTATATCTATCCAGTATATTAAAATTTCAAATACACGTGGATCAGACATATACGCAAAATCTTTATATATTGGATTGTCCAAATCAATATAAAAATAATATTCAAATACGAATACTTGATTTAAATTTTCAAAACAAAAATCGTTTTCATTTTTTAAAATATACTATTCACACTCGTTCTAGGATACTACTGATCCTATCTCTAACGAGTCATTCCCATGGGATATTACTAATCCAATCACTGATGAATTCTTTCGTATGGTTCTAAAATGTCCTGTTCTCGAGCTTTGTAAACCAAAGCTCTGATACCAACTGTAACGAAAAGGAATTTCGCTCGATCCTAGTCAATCGCTAAACCGACCAAGACCGTTCGAGACCCCTGATTGTTTTGAGAACACGACAAATTGGAACGCAAACAGAAGAACATTTCATTGTTAATTACAACAATTCCATCAGATTACAAGAATATACAGAGTATGAATCAATATTACACATCATAAAATATCAGAGATTACAATACATTACATAGCAGCGGAAAATAATACAATATACAACTAGAAGTAATACACGGATACAGAGCTTTCCGAGTATCGTTCCAGCTGTAAATCAGGATCCTATGAATATAAATCTGCAAAATCAAAACTACTAGCTGCACATGTCAAAATAAGGGCACCCAGAGTTTAGGTTAAAACAATAAACTCCAGGTCAGTCATGTGACTGGTGTGAGAACTAAAACAGTTATTTAAAACTTTATTTTAAAGTTAGGTAAATCAAGGGACCACGCCGTATGACACGGAACGGGTTCCTCCCAAGAATACCAGTGCATATAACAAAGCAACGCAATGCTTTTTGGAAAAATGAAGCTATTATAAGACCCAGGTCCTATCACACAATGCAACGCAAGCCGAGGGATAGGGTTTTCCCTTATAATAGCCAAACATGGTTGGTACGTTAAAAAAAAATCATTTGATACTATAATAAGTGCATAGTGTCAAAACAATTTCAAATCATAAGTATCAATCATAGACGGCACGGGTACCATATATCATGTCGCCAATACTAGGCTCTACAATCAAAACCGCGAATTCACGTATTTGGAAATTGGATTTCCATCTATGAGCCGAGGCAAGGGATCGTCCTCTACTGAATTCGAGACTCTCTAGCCCGAGCCTCAGGATCAGATCTCGAGTGACCCTTGGACCGACAGGGCTGGTCCACCGATGTGGATTAAAATGCCTGAACACTGCATTTTCCCACCCTTTGGGGCGTAAATGAGCCAAACGACTCCATCGGCTCCACACAGTCACTGATATATCTGAGGCGCCTCGCAACAGCAACAACCAAACAGGTGAAAATAATGTAAATGTCAGGGCTGGTAGGTCACTGACACCACCCTAGCTAGAAGGAAATGCATGACCTCCCTGAGGTCCTCTCCCGTTTCTGATTCACGACCGGGGTGTGAGGCTCGCGAATCAACGCTGCACAAAGCTATGCCACACAGGCCGTGCTTTGATCATCAACCACAAGACTTTGCTTTTCAACAAAAGCCTTGATCATTTGCCACTTAGGCATGCCACACAGGCAATTCACTCTGTGCGATTGATATCCATAAATATATAACCCCTGAGCTCGTACGTCTCAGAGAAGGGCGTTAAACAAGAGCATAAATTCTCCGCCGCCAAACAAATATATATTTAATACAAATCAATCACACAGAATAAAATCCACTGTCAGACACACAGTTCATTTACAAGTTCGTTATGGGTCTCAACAAAACCGGAGGCACCTTGTACCTCGCATATCCATCGATCTCCAAGTACGTCCGGATGATCACCAACTGATTCCCTCCTCTTGGGTGTAAAGTGCAATCAAAATCATCAGTAATCACCCAAACGATGTGAAGACCTCCGGTCTTCGACCACCGTCTTCATCCTCGACACCACGTCGAATCAGTTATTCAGAATGGGATAAAGCCGGTCTTTCTGAATAACTCGCGTATATAATAAACAAGTGTTACACAAACACAACATACGCCTCATTCCAATTCAGAATATTCTTTTATTCAAATATTCTTATACTTTGGGAAAGGTTCCCATTAATTTTATCAAAGATAAATTCTTTAAATTTATTGTTTAATCTTCTTTTGAATATCAATTCAAACTAGTTGGGATTAGCGAACCACACCGAAGTAATCATTTATTTTATTTCCCAATCCCAACCTATTCATCCCATGAAATAAAACTGGTAATACTTCATATCTAACACCACGGTGTTATCGGTAAACTCAATTACCATTTCACGTTCAAATCTAATTAAAGATTTAACTATCGCCTGGAGCAAAACTGGTGATACTCCATTCTCGATCGTTTCAATCAAATTAAAGATTCATTAAAACTCCACTTGGTTTAAATCTTCCCAATAATCACTATCAATGATTATTTAACTTGGGAAATCATATCCTGTCTTTAACTGGGTTAAAGAACCAATGTCATTTAAAACATGGTTCACTATAAACCCAAAATCACATTCCATTCCAATTCAATTATTAAAACTTTTGGTTACTTTTAAAACCCTTTCAAATCCAATTTATTTATTTAAAAATAAATAAATTATTATTCTAGTTCAAAACCAGTTCATTTCGATAAAAATCTATTTTTATCTTTTCAAATTTGGAATTTTTCATCTCAATTCTTCACAATTCATTTCTTATGATTTTACACAAATTATTACTATTTTTAGTAATTTTATCAAGGCCCGTACAGTCGAATTCCATCAACGGCCATCGAACTGCACTTACAACGACCTTTTCCAAATTTGATTTGGACATAATTCCAAATCCAACCGTTAGATTTCTAATTTCTAATATTCTTAGAAAGCTCTTTTTGATATGAACCCAACGGTTCTGGTTTTAGGAGAATCCGATGGCAGGATCTCCCGTAATATCCATTCGAAGCCAATGGTCGAAATTCGCGAACTGCCGCAGCGCGGCGCGTTCTATTCAGGCCATTATATTTATATATATATAATATATATTATATATATTTCGTCGATTTCCTTTCAAAACGTATTTTATAAATCGTTTTAAATTCGTTTTCGAAAGATTTCAACTTCATATTCAATTTCAAATCAAAATTGAATATTCCACATCATTGATATATAAATGATAATATTTTCAAAATGTTATATTTTGAAATCACTTTCTTTTCTATATTCATTACAAAAATGAATAAAATCGATATAAATATCGTTCACGTCAAAATGGTGTCAATCTAATCAACACGGCTTTTATTCAACACATGAATGTTTATTCTATTCAACACATGAATATTTATTCTATTCAACACATGAATATTTATTATTCAACACATGAATATTTATTTTCTATTCAACACATGAATATATTTTCTATTCAACACATGAATATATTTCTATTCAACACATGAATTTATTTCTATAATATTCCTTATTTTCTAAATTGGAATGAGGCCCAATCAATTACCATATAATGTTAATTATATGGATTTTCTACAACACATGTAGGTAACAACAACGATAAATCATCAACCATCATCCAGAGTGCACCACACAACTGCATAAGCATTAAATATAAATAATTAATGCTTACACAGTCTGTCAACCCATCGATTGACATAAAACCAAACAATCGGGATTAGTGTACGTCAAATTTCATCCCAATACCTGTGTGGGGTTTCAAATCAGCAAACACAAATTTTTATTTGCGCAGTTGGGCGATGTGTAAAATTTATCGTCCCAATCAATATCAGTCAAATCGGTGTACATAAACAAATCGTTCGATTTGTAAATGAATATTTATTTTACTCGACACATGAATATATATTTTACTTCAACACATGAATATATATTTTACTTCAACACATGAATATTTTTTTTTTCAACACATAAATATATATTTTACTTCAACACATGAATATATATTTTATTTCAACACAATCAACAGTCAAATTACACAACACAAACAATTAAACAAACAAGTCATCCATGGTCTGTGGACGACAGGTGTCGGGTGCTACTACGCACCGTCTGCATCCTAGTATATATTTCAATTAGAAATTAAAATAAAAGTGAGGAGTTCTCACCGAGGGTTCCACTCCACCATATCATTTCTGAAATTCTAAACAGTCTGGATCTGTCCACACTTCCGACGCAGTCTTCTCCACACTGTTCATATTAAAATCACATTTTTAATATGATGTTTATATTAAAAATCGTCTTTTTATGTTGCCATAAATATAAAGATCATATTTTTATATTCTCTATTATATAAAAATTCTATTTTTATATCGTTACTATATACATAAAAATCACATTTTTCCTTGTTTAAAAATCTAAACTATTCTAAATCAAAAATCTAATATTTTCTTAACTAAAGATATAATCTTTACTTAACTAAAAAAATATAATCTTTACTTAACTAAAAATATAATCTTTATTTAGCTAAAAATATAATCTTTACTTAACTAGAAATATAATCTTTACTCAACTAAAAATATAATCTTTATGTTTTTAAACATCGTAGCTTTTTATAAGTAAAAATCAGATTTTTACTTAATAAAATAAAATAAAACTGATAAAAAAACATTAATGACCTTACATACACAAAATTCTCAACTTTTTATATACAGTGACTTATAGTTTGTAATTTAAATAAACCATTTACATTACATCGAAATAAATGATTAAAAACTCACAATTGGAAGATGGAACGGGGAAATGGCGGCTTGAACAGTGGTGGCTCATGAGTGCTGGGCTGCGGCAATCGAAGGGGAGGAGGTGCAAATCGCGGGGGTGGCTCAGGGGGTGCAGCGCTTCGATTTTGGGGCTTTGGGGTTTTGAGGCTTGAATGGATCGAAGGGGGAGGGAGAGATAAGGGGAGGGTGGGAGAGAGGGTGTGCCAGCGGCGGCGCGCAGGCGAGGGGTGGTCAATGGCGGAGGCGTAGGGGTCGGGCTAGGGTTTCTGGGCGGCGGCTGCGGGGTTTCATCGGGTATAGGGGGTTTCAATCGAGGAGAGAGATGGAAGGGGGAAGTGGAGAGGGGGTGCGATGGGGAGGTCGGCGGCGGTGGCCCACCCTCGGTGGCGCGACATCGATGACGAGGGGGAGGGCAAGATCGAGTGGTTTTTTTTCTGTTAAACCGATGAATGAGGTCAACGAAGTGAAGGGAGAAGGTGTTGGAGTATTTAATAATATTATATATTATTTTATTTTAATTTTATCCCAAAAAGTTACTTTTAATTTCGACCTCGAAACGAGACCCACCGACTGTCGCCCCTAGCTAATTACCCCCATTCCGAACACAATGGGATATGTATCGTAAGCTGATTCGATCATTTCAGTCAGTTTTCATCAAATTCAAAATATAAATCTATATATTGAATTTGAACGCGTATTTCAATTTCTTGGGGTCACATACGGGCTCTGAAAATTCCCGAAAAATATTTTCTAGCTTCGTATTGACGATACGATTCTAACAAAACTAATTTCATCAAATTCTGGGACCGTTTGAAAAATGGCCATTTTCCAGTCGATTAAAATCAACTCAAACTGGTCAAACGCGTTTTCCTTTGCCACGCTCACATATTAATTCAAAAAATTATGAAAATTGGAATCTAGCAATAATTTGATATTCCGGTTCCAAGAAAAGTGGTTTCATCGAAAACTGAGGTCATTTGCAAAATGCCTATTTTTAAAGGCCAGAATTCCACAGCGACTATTCTGAATTTTCAACTGGACGTAACTTTTTATTCCCGCTATGAAATTTCAATTTTTTGGATTCGTTGGAAAGATATTCTCATATAGATTCAAATATTTTTAGTTTCACTAAAATCCGTTTTATTTTGAATCCTGTGCATTCATTTAAACTTTGAAATCGAATTTTAAAACTACCGCGCCATTTTCAATTCCTTTCATGATTTAAAATAAATATTTATATTCTAACGATGATCTATATAAATATATACGTTCTATTTCTATTCATTTTAAATTTCTCGTTGTTATTATTTAAAATAATTCATTTTAAATAATCAAAATTCATTAAAATTGCCAAAATAAAAATTTTAAATTGGCTCAGATTTCCGGGTTATTACAAGTCGGTTCGTGGTCCATTAAGTAGTCTCCCACTGGGTCGGATCGTGATGCTTCAAGCTGGGTCGTGGTACCACACTGGTTTGGATCGTGCTATCGTCACCAGATCAGGCCGAGCTTCTCCATTGGCTTGTGGGTCGAGCCTTCATCGCTTCGGGTTTGCGGTTCATGGTACACTTCAGGTGCTAGCGGTTCGGATCGAGCTTCCATCGCCGGTTCGTGATACATGCTTCGCGAGTGGGGGAGGGCGATCCGATCCCTTCACTATTTCCTGCAACTTTTCCAGCGACTGTTTTACGCCATACGACGGCGTTTTCGACTATTCTAACTGTTCTAATCAATCACAGAGCATGCCATACAGTCATAGCAACATATAGAATTGACCACAAACACCAAAACAACGATTTGATATGTTAAAATAGATCATACATACCCAAAACCCATATTTTCCTTTTAATCATGTTTAACAATAACTAATGTTAGGATTAACAAAACTTAACCAAATCAACCCAAATTTCTAACAATGGCCTAAAACAATATTTCGAAATTTATAAATATTTTTCCATAATTTTATCATGTATAAATTCACTAATTAACGCTAATTACCCTTAATTAACCATAATTAGTGTAAAAACAAGGCTAATCACTCACCTTTGCCACAATTAAAACTTTCAGAACTGAAACTCCTTTGATTTGGGCGAATACCAATGTCTAACAGCAGCTCTAACTCAGAAATGGTGCTATTTCTCCTTGATTAATGTTGCTAAGCTTAATCCTTGATTAGAGAGCGATTTATGATGAAATTAGAAGGTGGAGGCCATTGTTAGGATTTCTAAGAGGTAAATGGCGGCTAGAAAACTGAAATAGAATAAAAACCTAACTCATTTCAGCCTCCCCATAACCCTAATCCTGATATGGGTTATGGGCCCATTCACTGGTCACCTCATTTGGCCCGGTTAAGTAGTTTTTCACCTTCTAAACCTTATTTCGTCCATATCTCCCAAACAGTAAGTCTGTTTTTCACGTATGACCCCTCTACGAAAAGGTAAACCATCATCCGGAACTAATGGAAGTGGTTTCAGGTCAAAATTCCTTACCGATCAAAAGTTATGGCCAAAAACAAGATCAGCTAGGGGCAAAACGATCATTCAAAAATCGACAAAAATCGTGAACATGGGAAATGACCCCAATAATCGTCCCCCAATGTCACACGACCATACGACTCCTTATGAGAAAGAAATAAATACTCTACGATCCTCCGATGCATAGAATGCGGGTCATCACATAAACATTTCGATTTATTAAGACAGAGATATGGACCCATATCTCACAAACCATTCAACTATACATGAGCTTTGTTACAACATAGAAATAAAAAAAAATATAAATATAAATTGTTCGTGCATTATGAGTGCAGGCCTTTAAGTGTCGATCGAGGAGCTGCCAAGAGATAAGTTTTCATTTTTGGCGCCTGTATTTTAAGAGCGAGGCAGAGGTGTATACATTGTAATTGGAAGAAACCATTATCCTTTCTCTCTTGATTCTATCAGAAGTGGATGCTCATATTTTAACATGGTAGTACTACTTATATATTATGACCAATTGGACAAGGACGTTCTATCCTTTCCTGCATGATTTAAACTTTCATTTGGCATTTCATTTTAAAATTAATAATGGAACATGCCACTTTAATAATTGAAAGCATGTAATCAACATCCTTAAGTCTTGATTAATGATAAATATTGATTGGATAGTAGTTCTAGAAAGGTGTTTAAAAAAAGAAAAAGTTATTTTTTTTGCAAGAAAATATCATTAAAACATATGGTCGGTATACACTATTTAACAAAGCTTTAAATTCACAGTGACTATGTATTTGAAACAAAGTTGTTGGTTACCCAACACATACTGTATGATAGACAACTAGCTACAAGTTATAGGCCAATCTAGTAGCAGCAACCTTCTAACCACTGCATGCTTGGTATGGACACTAGGCACATGCTTAGGTGGGGAAAACTCATGCTATCTATACTGTGCAACTGAAACACGCATGCATACCTACCCTAAGCCTTTACATACCCTAATACATGCATGCCAAGGAATGCACTACCTCTTTTTCTTCAACACAGCAGAGCCTGCCATTCGAAAAGCAAGAGAAAAATAAATCCTAACCTACTTTTCACATGCCTAAGGGAATTCTTGCATAAATTGTTTCAAATCACTACAAGCCTACTAATTGTTTAGCAGCTATCCTATTACTCTACAACGTGCTTGCGAAGTTGCTTAACTCTATATAATACGCAACACTCCTCAGCACTCTCGTTTTTCCAACAAGCAAAGGAAGGAAGCGTCCTCTTCAAGAATGAAGAATAATTTGAATTAAAATTTATAAATTTCAAAACAAGAATATTGCACTTATTCTCCCTTCCTCTTCACGTTGGCATGGGTTGTACGCAATTCGATCAAACGTTTGGGGCATTCAAAATTCAACAGTGAGGGCTAGGGTATGTGTCCGTCGAGGTTAAGGGTGGTTTCAGACTTAGGGAGCGGTAACGTTGAAAGTGCGGTGGCATGAGGCACAAACCAGAGAAGTATGGTAGGGCTGCGCATAAAAAGATGCCGTACTATTTTCTGTAACGCATGGGTTGGCTGAAGTCGATGATAGCAGGAGGCGTGCAAGTTGCTTAGCAGGGTGGTGGCGGTGTCAAGCTCGCGTGGAGAAGGACATTCGTGGAGTTGATTGTTGAATCAGTGAAGTGGAGAAGGGGCAGTGTGGAGATAAAGTTGGTCATGGGTTTTAAAGTTTGCTTGAGGAAAAGACAGGTTTCTTTTTTTCTCAGCTTGGGGAAGAAGGAATGGGAAGCGGACATGGGTTTTGAAAATGGTTAATGGACTAATTTAAATTGGTAAGGCCCATATATATATATATAAACAAGTTAATTTTAATTTAATAATGTATCCAACTTATAAATGTGATATCACACCATACGTGGTCATAATTTCGAACTTTTGTCATGTTGGAATCGTGTGCACGCAAGCTATGCTATGCAGATGGTTTGGAATCATTTAGAGCATGTTAAAATTTTAGGAAAAATAAAATGTGTTATTAAATCAACCGACGTTAATCGTTATTCAATGATTAACGACTAAGGTGAGTAAACTTGCTAACTTTGTCCAGTTATAAATTTTGAAAACGTTATTTAATACTGATAGATAATGATTAAATGTTGTGTGATGGTTGTTTAGATGAATCGCAAATAAATTGTTTGAAATAATATATATAGTTATATATAAATTGTTCGTTGAATATTGATTCTGTTCACTATTATATTTCATATTGAAATGAAATTGGCGTTATTTATGATTGATTAACATCTATGGATGCAAGGAAATAGGTTGAAGATATCCAACTGGATTCCTCTACAATTTTATTGTGTTTTTCATATATTTCGTTATATGATATGACAAAAATCTATGGTTGATTTATTTGTGTTTGGGATGCTTGAATAATATTAACCCTGAAATAATTGATATTTAACTACCAAAGAAGAAAAATACATTGGAAAAGAATTCGAGTTTTGAAAATGAAAAAACTATTTTTTTTAAATAGAAATTGAATTTCGATTAGGCTAGTATATAATAACTTGTTTAATTATAAAATAATTAGTAGTTTGGTTTATAAACGATATTGGTAAATGAAATGAAATAAATTGGAAACTGTTTAAAAAGGAAACGATGAAATTTATTCCGACATTCAAAACGTAAATAGAATTGAAATAAATCCACAGGAATTTATAAATAGAATTCGACAATGTCGAATGTTATCAAAATAATTTATTATTAGAAATATATATACTCTATAATTTAGAATTTGACAAGATATTTAATATTTGGTTTAAAACCAAAAATTTATAATCGAATACGAAGTCGAGATTAAGCTAAAAACCTAAGGTATAATTAACAAGAAGTGTACTTGTAAATGGAGTTTATGAAGTGGAATATGAATTTATAAAATAACCCAATAGATGGAATATTAACCTATAATGGTATTTACTATTTAAATCAAGATTTGTTTGATAAACGCGTCTAGATTCCTAAAGGAATAATATTCACGTTTTAAAGTGAATAATGGTTTAAAAGCAAACATTTTGCAGATTAAATTGGTTATAAAAGGAAATTGGTAAATATTTGAAGTGATAAATTCAAAACTGAATTTAGAATCTGTGAAACACCCCATACTTTTCTATGCCCAAATTTTGACAAAAATCGAAACTTAACACATTCAAGCATCGAGCGTGTAAATCAGGTACCTGCAAATAAATGAGCATGAGCATAATCAGAATATGATAAGATAACTCACAACGGAAACAAAATGGGATAGACTAGTATTAACTCAAGTAACTACCTTTTTAAAGTAAGTCACTTTGATAATACCAAGCATGAGAGAGAACGAGAACCAAAAGCCAAAGTTAAACACCTATGGGTACCCGACTTCTCTAGAAAACCTAGGTGGTTGTAATGAGGAGGGTGGTCAGAACAATAAGATTCTGGTGGACAGGAAATGTACAACACAGGTTATAATACTCCACTATTTTCTGTGCCTAAATTTCGACAAAAATCGAAACTCGAACACATCCAAGCATGGAGCGTATACATCTGGTAACTGCAAAAAATGGGCCAGAGCATTATCAGAGTACGATAAGATAACTCACAGTGGAAACAAAATAGGATAGATTGGTATTATCTCAAGTAACTACCTTTTTAAAGTAAGTCACTTTGCCAATACCGAGGATGAGAAAGAACGAGAACCGAAATCCAAACTTAAACACCTATAGGAACCCGGCCTTCTCTAGAAAACCTGGGTGGTTGTAATGAGGAGGGGGGTCAGAACAACAAGATTCTAGTGAACAGGAAATGTACAACATAGATTATAATACAAAGATGTATCCCGTTTGGTTCAACCCAAGATGCATGCCTTCCAAGGTTAGTGATTCTAGCCTAACCTTGTAGATAATTACGCACGACTCTACTAACCTTCCCAAGGTAGAATTCCCAAAATATAATACTGAGGTCGAACGTTTACGCATATATTGGTGAAGCCTTTATACCAGATCATAGCAGGTTATTTAATCAAGGTTAGACCCCTATTTACAGAATTTATATATACATACATACATACATACATATATATATATATCTTCATTCACTATCTTTTATTATTTAATGCCTCACTATCAATGATAGATAGGGTGGATTCTCCTTGATCACTTAAGACCCTATGCTATAACCCACGTCCGTTAATGTCACTCTTAAGAGAATGCATTTAAGTTTTGTAAAGCGCAATAGGTAATCATTGTAGATAATATACAAGGCAGACAAAAATAAGCAGCAGAAAATTTTAAACTTCATTATAAAAGAAATAAATCATAGTTTCACAAGTACATCAAAAAGCATTTACAACTTCTCAAATGTCTCAAATCTATCTCGTAGAACATCTCATGAAATAAAATATCAGAGTACATAAAATCATACCCCATTCCATAAGCCATACTAAAGTAGAGAGCAAGTCAAAACGATACATCTCAAGAAATCCAAGTCCAAGATGTAAGAGAAATCCTAGTCACCGTTGAGTGCTGCCACTCTGAGGACCTGGTGGGGAAAGGAAGAAAGAGGCAAAAGAAAAAGGGTAAGACATAAAGTCTGATGAGTTCCAGTGATTTACAAATATGCATAAAATAGAAATGCCAAGACATGTAAATAAGACTGGATGAGAAAGGTACAGTGTCATAGAAGGTAAACTAAACTAAAGAGAACAACATGATGGACAAGAATAACAGAAATAAACTTATGATCGGGTAATGCTTCACATTTATATCCTAAAATGGGTATGTCTGCACCAATACTAATATCACAAGTTCACCATGATTACATAACAACAGAATTGGCAATAGAAATAAACAGCAGGTCTAAACAGCAGGATTAGGTGTACCATAATTAAATAACTATATTAGGTGTTACCCTAATTATACAATAGCAGGACTGGGTGTACCCTAATTACTACCCAAGTGATCGGCTCCCTACTATGTAAATACCCTGTGTCAGACCCGGTAGTAGGGTGTATCACTCCCTAACCCAACAACTATTTGACACAAACCTATTTACCGGTGTTACAATGTCTTATCTTCCCTACTCGGACCCATGCACGCTCATGACTCCGCCGGAACGCTCCCGTACCCACCCCCATGTGAACCTCTTACTATCCAGTTCAGTAAAGCGTGCCTTGGCCCCTACCTAGTGTGAGGCCCCTTATAATAAGATACCAATAGGGATACTGACTGGTATAGGTCCCAAACAGCAGAGTGACACAAGCCAAATCCACTAAGCTTGTGCCCATAAAACTAGGATTTAAGAGTCCCCAAAACCCGGTACAACAACAAGAATGAGGACCTTTTAGCTTATTAATACTCATATTTTATTAGCAGATTTAGGTTTACTAATAAGCATGGTTGTAATTATTATGTTTCATTATGTGTACAACCTTCCCCAAAACACCTGCCCAGATGTATACAATTCTCATAGCCTTTTAGTTTATCAATCTACATCTGGTACTTACCCTATTCTTAACATGTCATTTACTTAACGTCCGTTTTAAGTCAAATCTAACATGTCCATTTCATATGCATATCAACTATGTCCCCCAAATTACAACATATATAGGTATATGCATATTTCTACCATGTTATAGCAACATATACACATTATCCCTTTTATTAGTTACAGCAAGTCTACACATGTGTATATTTATCCTTTTTCCCAAAGTATGGCTAATTAGTTCTAAACTAATAACATGCCTAAATTCCTCTTTTCATATCATTCATTATTGCCCCCATTTATACGCACATTCAAATCGGGTATAGCCTAGGATTCCAAGGGCCTAGGATTAGCATAAAATAGAAAGGGAAAACAGAGGAAGAAGAATAGAATCAAATCACATAGGTATAAAGGAAAGACTGGAAATAAATGTAGAAAATGAGAAAAGTAAGATAGATACGTATTACTTGTTAATTTTTCAACATCACAGACATAGGTATAACTTGTTAATTTTCTAACATTACAAGCACATGTATAAATTATCATAACGGCATAGATGATTAACAGTGAAAACATGTATAACATTTGTTTTACTAACACTGTTGATCCTAAACAGTTTTATCTAACTGTTATGTTCAAAGTATAAGAAATTAGATCTGTAAATGACGGTTAACTCACAACGAGTTTTGGTGAAGATAAATATATATAACACTATGCCGTAGAAGAGTCCAACTCCAATCCAAGTTGTATGTATGCAAGTCCTAATGTTGTCTCTGTTTGATCCAATCTTTAGCTGCAATTCCCCCATTATATGTTTATATTTTAAGAATAGATTTACAGAGGGAGAAGTTATGAAGAAATGGTGTAAATCAGAATAGGAGAAGCCACTTATTTACGGATGCACAAAGCCAACCTCAGCTTTTAGATCCTAGGTCTTAAATTCAAACCGTACAACTCAAGCTAAGTCAGCAATGAATACATTGCATAAAATAGTCCAGATACGTGTTTTGAATCCGCATGGATCAGGGATGGGTTGACCCACTACCCCCTGGGTCGACCTATGGGTCGGCCCAGCCTCCTTGGGTCGACCTACGAGTCTACCCAGACCCAGCATGGGTCACCCCACAATGGGCTGGGTTCCCGATCTTTCCTGCTCGCCTCGTTTTGACTTTTTTAGAATATATTTTATTTTTAATTTATATTTATACACAAACTCCTTGTCCTTATACAAACTTCTACAACTCATAACTTCTTCATACGTTATCCGTTTTACGCAAACTTGGGGTCTATCTGAACTAGAATTCCGAGATGAACGCAACTGTAATGCTGGTTTCACTAAATTCTGAATATTTAATCAAGTTATTCCAAATTTATAATCTTTAAGAATGGTTATAGTGTATTATATTTTGGGGTGTTACATTCTCCCTTACTTAAGGGATATTTTCCTCGAAATCTCCAAGTCTAGAAGAATGTTACTATCCTAACATCCATCTACTCATCCATCATCCACATGTGTCCATTGTCCTTAAGATAATACTTGTATGAACTTATGCAAAGTGTTGTGTGTATATGTCCTTACACTAATGCGAAAATCAGGCTGTCGACTGATTCAGTAGACCTCCTTAATGCAATATATGTTTGTGCCATAAATCCAAAATGTATGCAAATAGTCCTAGTATAACATGTAAACTCTATATGTGTGCACAATCATTCATCCAAATGCATCATCCATATGAAGATACATCCATTTCTATCCATATAAAATCTAAAATGCACACACATCCATATGCAATACGTAAGTGATTGAGATGATCTAGTGCCTAGTGTGTGTTATGCATCCACAAGCAAACACTTGCACTCACTTGCAACCATCAATCTTAACATGTTTCTAACCATTTGATTCTACGTAAGTATCGAAAGGTTCGAATGATAGGATAAACTCAAATGATAGAAACAAATGCAAAGTAAAAGCTTGAAAAAGAAGTCAAAAACATACTGTTAAAGAGAAAAGGATAAGAAGCGTGAATCCTATCTTCGGGTTCCCACGTCACATCTTCGCGGTCTTCTCCCCATTGCACTTTAACCATTCTGATTTCCTTGTTCCGTAACTTCTTGATTTCTGCTCCAAGGTTATGAGTAGAAACTCGTCTAACTGATGCTTCCTTCTCAACTTCTACATCCTCAAGAGTGCTCGGCTCAACTATATCTGTTGGATCATGGATACATTTCCTTAAATGGGAAACGTGAAATACATCATGTACGCTCATAAGTCTATCCGGTAGCTTAATCCTATAAGCCATCTGTCCTATCCTCTCTACTATAGGGAATGGCCCTATAAATCTTGGTGCCAACTTCCCTACTGAGCCAAAGAGAACTACGTTCCTAAACGGTGACACTTTAATGAAGACCATATCTCTGACTTCAAATTCCAAATCGGTCCTCCTTTTATCGGCATAGGATCTCCATCTGTCTTGAGCGGCTTTCATTCTTCAACGGATGAGATCAATCTTCTCAGAAGTGTCTCGAATCATTTTCGGTCTAAGTAGAAGTCTCTCTGTAGAATCCTACCAATAAATCGACGATCTATAAGGTTGTCCATATAATGCTTCGAAGGGTGCCATGCCTATGCTTGACTATTAACTGTTGTTGCAGGAGAACTCCACCAAAGGAAGGAGCTTTCCTATGTCCCTCCGAAGTCTAGGATACACAGTCTTAGAAGATCCTCAAGAACTCTATTTACCCTCTCGGTCTGTCCATCTATCCGAGGGTGGTATGTTGTTCTCAAACGTAGATGTGTACCTAAAGCCTCTTGCAAGCTCTTCCAAAACTCGCTAGTAAAAATGGGGTCGCGGTCGTTAACTATACTGGAAGGTACCCCATGTAATCTAACTATCTCTCGAGGATTTACTGATGCCAGCCAAGACGCTATCCTCTTACTCTTCATAGGAATAAAATGAGTGCTCTTGGTAAGTCTCTTCACTATCACCTAAATGCTCGTATTTTCTTTCCATGATCGTCGCAATCCATCGATGAAATCCATAGAGATGCTCTCCCACTTCCACTTTGGGACATCTAGGGGCTGAAGCAATCTGCCAGGTTTCTTTTGTTAGCTGTTACTCTTTGGCAAGTTATTCATAGAGCTACAAATTCCGCCATGTCTTTTTTCATGCTAGTCCAAAGTAAACCCTCTTCATGTCTCGATACATTTTGTCGCCGCTCGGATGAATAGGCATCTGAGAATGATATTGCCCAGTCTAAGGAACACATAGCCTTCCATCCCTTCATAGCCACCCTTTATCATCCACGGTATATCTAGCAAGGTGACTAGAAGTCTCTTCTCTATTAAGCTTGTCCAAGATGTCTGATATCTGCAGGTCCTCCCGCTGCATAAATCCAAATTGATCCAGTAGAGTAGGTCGCACCTCCAACAATGCTAACAATCCCAAAGTGAAATCCGTAGATGGCTTGACATTAAAGGTTGAGATGTACTCCAAGCTTCGCCTTTATACGAATAAAGGACTCAAAGCCATCCACTGGCTACTCAGTGCATCCTCCACTACATTACCCTTGCCAGGGGTATAAGCTATCTCGAAGTCGTAGGACGCTAGGAACTCCATCCACCGCCGATGTCTAAGGTTGAGATCCTTTTGTGAGAACAAGGATTTAAGCGACTTATGATCCGTATATAGCTCAAATCTTTCTTGAAGTAGATAGTGTTGCCAGGACGTCTGTGACGATCCCAAAATCCGTGTGATGGTATTAAGGATAATCATTGGAATATAACACATCAATCATCATAGCAGAGAACAGATAATAGCAACAAAAAAAATAGAATAATTTTACATGGATATGACAGCGGATTCATAACATGTAACAACATCAGAATAGCACAACGTAGGATATAACTTAGTAAATAAAGGGGGAATGAGCAGTCACCATCGCCAGAGGCGGAATATATACATGCAGTGAGACATAATAAGGGTATCAGTCTACATCGCCGAAGGCGGTACATATACATATGATAATAAGTACTGGAAGTAAAACAGTCTGCATCGCCTGTGGAAGAATCATAATATAGATACAATAATGGCGGAAAATGTCAAAGTCATCTCGGTTAAGTCAGCCTCGCCATGAGCCAAAATGCACTCCATACTACAGTGCTGAGCCAAAAACAACCTGTCACCTGTGAACTAGGCTGCCCGTGTGAAAATAAGGGCACCCGCGTTTGCAAAGTGAGACAAACAATGAGTCAGTCATGGGGACTGGTATGAGAAATCTACTTAACAGTTTAAACAACAGTAATAAGCAAATCATAGGACCACGCCACTTTCGCGGAACGGGTTTATTCCAGTGATTGCTGGTGCATTTAAAACAAAGTAAATTCTTTAAAACAACGCAATGTTTTTAAAAAGAATGTAGCCGTTATAAGACTCAAGTCCCATCATACAATGCAACGCAAGCCGGAGGATAGAGTTTTACCTTATAATGGCCAAATATGCTTAATACGTGTAAAGCAAAATCATTTGATATTATTACTAGTGCATATATGTTTCAAAAACGAATAGCATCATAAATATCAATCATAGGTGGCATAGCTACCATATACTATGTCGCCATACTAGTTCTACAATCGAATCCGTTATTTCGTATTGGAAATTGGATTTCCGTCATGAGTCGAGCAAGGGGAAAGCTCCTCTCCGCTTCGAGACATTCTAGCAAATGCCTCAGGACTACACACTCTGGGTAACCCCTGGATGCTTCAGGGCCGTCCTCTCTTACGTTTGAGGATTAGTTATTCCTGAACACACGTTTCCCGGTCCTTACAGACCTATAATCGAGGCGCCTCGCATTCCAACAACCACATAGGTGAAAAGTAGATATAAATGTCAGGGCTGGTAGGTCACTGACACCACCATAGCTAGAAAGAAACGTCATGCTCTCCCTGCAGTCTTTATCCCGTTTTTAACTCATACCGAGGTGTGAGGCTCGCGAATCCACACTATACACAAAGCCAGGCTACGTAGGTCGTGCTTTGATCATCAAACACAAGACTTTGCTCTGCAACAATAGCCTTGATCACAGCATCTTGGCATGCCACATAGGCAGTCCACTCCATACGACTGATTTCTATCGATATATAACCTCTGAGCTCGTACGTCTCAGAGAAGGGCGTTAAGCAAAAGAATAAATTCTCCGCCCCCAAACAGATATATATTTAACAGAAATCAATCAGTATAGAACAAAATCCAATGTCAGACACACAATCCATTTACAAGTCCGTTCTGGGTCTGAACGAAACCGGAGGCGTCAATTCCTCGTATATCCGTACAATCAACACATACGTTCAGACGGCTACTACTTCCGTTCCTTCACGGTAGCTACTCCAATCAGGAACCTCAGCAGCGCCCATCCAGCCGATACGAAGATCATCGGTCTTGAATCGTCTTTGTATTTTCCAATTCGAATCGTTCGATCAATTATTTGAAATGAGGGTTAGCTCGGCCTTTTCAAATAATTCACGTAATTAGAATTCAAATCAATTCTTTCTATGGTTATATTATTCGACATTCATATTTCGGTTCTTTAGTATAATTTTCGTGTCAAACACATACAACCATCAAATATCAAGCAGATCAAGCCAAATTGGTTTATTTCCAATCTATATTGCTTATAATATTTTATAACGATTTTTCGCCATTTTTATTTATTTAAAAACGGCCCTATTTAATTAAACGACTTTTCAGGTCGTGCCGTGGCACTGGCGCTGTTTTTTTTCCTAATTTGTTTTACACATATCGGAAAATCTAACCATTGGATTTCTTTGAAGTCTATATCAGTAGGAAGATATTCCCAAAGCGAACCCAACGGTTCCAGTTTCGTGAAAATCCGACGGTCGGATCTTCCACACTAGTCGTTTGAAGTTACGATTTCAAAATTCGAACTGTAGCGTCGTTATTCGATTTAATTTAATTATATTTATATTTATATATAAATATAAACGATTCTGGCGCTGTTTTTCTTCATATTTGAATTAAACATTCTAGACAATCCAACCATTGGATTTTTACAAAGTTGGTGCCGTTGGAAAGGTATTTCCAAGGCGAACCCAGCGGTTGCGGTTTCGGGAAAATCCGATGGTCGGATTTCTCGTACTAATCGTTTCAAATTACAATTCCAAAACACGAACTGCACGGCTTCGATTCCTTTCAATTCTATTTATATTTATATATATATATATAGTTCATTCTTTAATTTAAAATATAGTTCATTCATTAATTTCAACATCGTTTTCACTTCAAATATTTCACTAACGCCTTAATATTTCGAAATATTTCGCCATAACCTCCTTTGTACGGGAAGGGGTTTGGAAATTTATTGGGTCGTGTTAGGTACCCAATAAATCCTATAAAGCATCCACATATTTATAGTGATATATTCTGGTGTTTACAGGGGAGCATGTATAGATAATAACTCCAGAGAATAAATTCTCGTCACCCTGTCCCATGTGGGAATAAATAGTCCATGTGCCGTATCTAATAACTAGAGAGACGTGATTATTGTCAACACCAGACCCGTGTGGGGTTTTTAATTAATCGGGCAATTTATCGTTATATTTTATATAGTCCATATCAGTCATCAGTTCAACCTGTAGTATAAAATCAACACCATACAAGCCTCTTGCTCGTATGGTAAATCTTCCACCTCGTCACACAAGCTCCAAATGCTTATGTGGAATATGATGAAGTATGCCTATCGTCAAGGAGTATGCCATGTAGTGTAGTTCAAAATTAATTATTACTATCCTATGGAGATGCTTATTATTTCACACAGAATAACCAGCACTCCGCATCCAATGGCATTCACAGGAGTTGATATAAAAATAAAATTGCGCAGCCAACTCATCAAGGTTTACCTATTTGTCGGGTACGCAAATAATTTCTTTACTCTACAGCTAATCCATTTTCCTGTTCAACACATGTATATGTAACATCCTGGATTTTTCGGCCACTTAAAATCGAATATTTAATTAGTTTATACAATTTATTAGGAATACAAAGGATTTTTAATCAAAATTATTTATATAGAATGGAGTTTGATTTTTAAATATTTATAAATTAATTAAAAAGAACTTCAACGACACTACTGCATTCAGAATAAGTTAGCAACTGAGGCTTTGTCACAACGGGATATCATTTACCATTCTTTGGCATTTATTAGCACAATATCCTATTTAAATTCCAGTCATATGTGGAAGAACTTATTTTTAGTAAACTTAACTGTTGTGGAATTTTTATTATATCAACCTTTATTATATGGTTAATGAACCCAAAACTTGTCGTGACCAACTAATAACGTTTCGATACATGGAAGATGAAAACTATGGTATACCATATAAATTCGCATAAGGATCGATGCGAGAGAACAATAATACGATATGCATACCAAACAGACAGGGATAGTTTCAACGTCATGAATTCAAAATTTGATCAAGAATGAACAGACAGCATAAGTTGTTAAACATAAAGAAATGTAAACATTTGCGCAAAAATAATGGAACAACTAATTTATATTCAAATCCTTAATGAATACATATACACGCATTTCAACAAATACAGAATCGAATTTATACATTCATGTACAGCTAATATTTCAATGACAAAACAAAACAGAATGAATAACCAAAAGGGATCTCATTTTTTTAACATCAACCGCCTTTGTCCTTCCATGAATATGTGAATCCACCTCGATCAGCTTTTGATCTGCGAAAAAAACAAAGAGGGAGAACCCATTAAAAAAGGGTGACTTCATGATAGAAATGAATGGCAAAAGATAAAAATAAAAATAAAGCAAACTGTTCTAAGAATCTCAAACAGCAGTCTAAGCTGTCAAAAACAGTGAAACAAACCATACATATGGTCATACGTCAAAACCCTTTAGGGATGAACAGAGAAAAAAGGGAGGTGCCACATGAAGAATGAAAAACATATACAACACAAATAAAATCTAAAATGTGACCTAATGAACTTGACAATTCATATAGATTTCAGCATAGTTGAAATAGTAACGTACAACATGTACAGAAAAGAAAAGAAAAAAATTTATAACAAAGCAGCTAAGGATATTGACAATACATAGCTAAACAAAATGTATGTATAGGGCTGAATAAAGAACTAAAAAGAATTCATATTAAAATTCGATATCATGCCATGTTCCTTTCAGGAAACAGTAAAATTGGAAATTTTCCCCATAAGAACAGCAATAAGAAAATCAAATCAAATCTATGCAAATAGTCCATGTGAATGGTACAACTATGATACAGTTCCATACGAATGGTACATCCATGTGAATAAAGACTGAAACATCCATGTGAATATATATGCACATATAGATCAGTATACACACACCCATGTGAAAAGAAATATATGTATATAAACCGATACAGAAAATCAAAATAGCTAACATACAGTAGGATCTACTTCGAAACTCACCATTTTCATACGTTGAAAACCTAAAATAGAATTGACAATACGGATCGAATCACTAAGTAGGATTTCAATGCAGTGTTTAGTTCAATTACAGTTCTTATTAAACAGACCAAATGTATCGATAATACAATACTGAATACAATCAATAAACCTATGAAAACCCCAAAGGCCTAAGAATAGCCGATCAACCTAGGGTGAACAATGATGGACGTTGTTCCTATCTAAACAAAAACCGCTACTATAAATAAGAGTCACAGAAGGGTGTTTCATACATCCCAAACAAACTCGGTCAACCAAAGGGAAAAACCCAATTCGAAAATCAGAAAAGAAAAAAAAATCCAATCAAAGTGGCACAGCAAATAGAGGAATTAAGCAAAATAAAAACTTAGCTTCGGTTTGGGTGTCGAAATCCGTTCGGGTTGAAGGTGTAGATGGCTTGTGGTTGACTGTAGTGGATCTGGGGAGGACCAGGGGTGGATCGTGACGCCATCGTGATGGATCGAGGGCCGGAAGGGGTTGCGACACCACCATTCTTGGTCGCTGAAATCAAATTGGGAATTTAGGGTTTTTGGGGCTTGAGAAATATTCGTGGAGGTGGTTGAAATGAGATGAAGGATAGGAGGTTAGGGTTTAAATGGTAGCGGGTCGGGTATGGGTTGTGGGCCGAATGATTGAAGGTAGAAGCCCAATCCTATTTTTAATTTAATTTAGGTTTAAATATTTAATTCGTCGAATTGTTTTTACGGTTTCTCACTCATACGTAATCGGATTTACGCGCGGTCAGTTCCGTTGCGATCGCAGGGACGAGACCTACGCAATGACACTGACTGAGAGGAAATCAGACGCAGTTAAAAAATCAGGAAATTCTGAACGTCCGATCGTGTTGAAATGGAACAAACCAGTCAACCATCGACCAGAACAAACTCTGGTGAGTAAATGCTCACACCTTCTGGAATACTGTGATGTGGTACATTCATAGATATATTACAGTTTACATTTTAAATTGGCTGATTGGATGCGATGGATGCAAATTGTTTGTTAACTGTTTGAGTTGATTTCAGTTGTTTGAATCTAGTCATTTATTTATTCATCTATTTTCTCAACTGACATCTGTGATGCAGAGAAGGACAGGTTGGAGGGATCCGACCGGATTCCTCAAATTAACTGTATTTTTGTTGGTTGTGTATATATATGGATTGTTCACATTAACTAACACCAAAACTGTTTTGAATGTCGATAGCTGAATATACAACCATCGTGTTGTGGTTAAAATCAACTGATTGTGTTGACTGAGTAAATGGGCAGTAATGGACTAGACGTAGGGTTTTAATGTTGTTCTACCGTCAGGGGATTGACGGGGTTTCAAAGTTATAATTTATTTATAACAGAATTAAAGCTATTCAATTATTTTATACGAGTATTTAAATTGGGAATTTAAATTAAATATATTAAATCGAGTTATTAAGAAAATTGAGTTAAATGGTCTAGATCAGTTGAGAGGTAAAATCAAGAATTTTCCCATAGATTGGTAAAAAGGAAATAATTGTTTTCAAATAATTTAAAAGGTGACCTTAATTAATTAAGTTAATTAATTTATGTAAGGAAGGGAAATGACAAATTTTAATTCAGTTAATAGTTAACTGATGTGTATGGTTGTTAAATCCGTCGTTCGAGTAGAATGGACAAAAGGGAATAAAGATTGGTTTAAATATTCGTTAAAGTTTAACGAATAGCTTTGGATGTTAGTTAAGCTTCGATTAACTATATATTAAAGGGATAATTGAATTGCTTATTATTAATAACCTTGATTATTATTGAGTAAGCGTATAAAAATGATAATAATGCTATTTTGGGGTTAGGATTAAAAGTTAACTATATTTTAATTTAGTAGATGTGAGAGCAAGTTATTCTTTAATTTAAAATGATTTAAAGTAGTGAATTCAATTTAAAAACCCAAGTAAGAATTTTATTAAGGGGATTTATACATCCAAGTTTCCAAACAAGGCTGGTGGATGGGAATTCAATTAACAAGTGTATTAATTGACAAATGAGGAGAGGCGATAAAAGTTGATTAGGAAAAAAATATTCAACTAGAGGGTATCAAACTATTTGACAAGGGATCTAATTTATAAACCAAAAAGGGAAAGGGTAAAAGAACACTTGCAGTTAAGGTAGTGTTTAAAATGGGTGTTACTTAAATAAAGGAATTAAGTGAAAAGGGTTTAAACGAGATTTCAAATGTAAACAATGGCTTTAGAACCAGATTTGAAATCAAAAGGGAAAAATGGAATTTTGATGTTAGTGGTCAAACGAATACTATTCTGAGATAAGAATAGGTTGATCAAGGTCTGAGAGGTAACTAAAATACCCCAACTTGGTTGGCCTCACCATTATCAAGGAACGGTATTAGTTTGGTGTGAGAGAAGGTAAGGAAATGGGTTTTATCTTATACAAGAAATATCGAACTCTAAGGAAAGATTTGGGAAATTAAGTAATATTGCAATATGGTTTTAAAAAGCGAATAGGAATATTGATTTCAAAAGTTATATCAAATATTTGTTATTTAATTAGAAGTCGATCGAATATAGTTAGAGTTAGATTCAGGAAAGGGTTCCATTGCGTACGACTGCTAGCGTAATTCGCAGGGCTGCAGCTAGCCTACAGCGGTCGGACTGAGGGAATCAGGCGTAACCATTGTGATCGCTGCAATCTAGAGTCGAGCGAATGGAGTTAAGTCGAGTATTAGTTAATCGATAATAATAGTGAAATCAAGTTAGTCCAATTGTGTTAAATAAGTCGAGTTAATCGAGTTAGAGATAATCGAACAAAGTAAATCAGTCAGAAGTAATCAAGTTAGTCGAGTTGGTCGAGTTAGTCAGGTTAGGGTTAAGTCGAATATTAGAGTTGATAAATAGTTTAGTTGATTATATTCTAAGGGATGTTGAGCTGTGTCTAGTGCTGAGTCAGCAACTGATTGTATTCACACATTTGATATTTGATAGTTAAAACACCGACTATCAAAACCAGACCAATACGCTTGTTGGTATGGAAAGTCCGGGATCGCATTATATTCGAATACCATTCCGACCAACAATACGTGAAGACGTCATTGAAGACGGAGCAAGTGAAGGCCGTGGATCTTCATAAGTGGAAGAATTACCTGACGAATATTCCCTGTGTTGCAACACAGAGTTATTCTGACGTGATTCAATCGTGGTTGGGATTGTACGGTTTGCAAGGACTTCTCGCTACTGATCCGTGGGGTGATTCCTATAAGTGATGCAGTAGGAGAGTACCTTCGGTTCATCCTGTTCCTGGATGACTTGTATGGACGGATGTCTGACAAAGTATTTCCAAAAGGATTTACATGCGTTGATTTCTCCAAACGTACCATAGTTGATGGCGGAGAAATGGTTATTCTCTAGCCAGATAGCTAGAGTATGTTTGTGGACGTCAATCAACTGTGTTCTAGCGGATCTGACGATGTGGCATCCAAAGTGTATGATGATCAGATATAGTCTGACCTCAAGCCTCATCAACCGGGAAATGACAAAAATCGGGCAGGCAGCATGGCTATGTGGGTCGCTCCCATTAGGATGTGTGATCACCTATCTGGCGAAATTTCTATTGCTTCTTTATCTATGTTCGATGCTGTCCCTTATCGGGAGACGGTGGTTTGAGCCCAACCGTCGGTGATATACATTCGATACACTCAAGCGAAATGAGTGGTCGGTCATGTGAGGGCCGGGTTGCAAGAAGTTCTTGTTGAACCCAGTGTATTTGCCTCTAGAGATACACGTGCGGAAGGTGGTCCCATACCTTGTCAAGGTTGGAAATCCAATATCCAATAAGTGCCCGCGGTTTTGATTGTATATATGTATGTGGAGCGTGAGATGCAAGCGTTCCACTAGATTGCTAATTACTTGTAATTAGACATTATGATAATATCAGAACAAGTATGATTCGCAAGAAATGGTTTGGGTTATAGTAAGGTAAAAACCGTCCGTGTTTATGTGTGGATCGGTCTTACTATTATCCTTTGTTTCAGAAAGGATTTCCAAAGTTAAACCAATGATTGTTTGTTTCTGTGAATTGATCACTGATAGTATTCCAGACTGACCCGGTGTATTTTTGTTTTAAATCAAATGTGCTCGGGTCAGACCAAGCATATTTACAGGTTAGGTTCGCTTGGAGTTCAGAAGCTGGAAGCAGGTGGCTTCACCGCTAGTTATATAAAGTCTATTCCGCTGTGCAGTTATATGTTAAACTCTGATGATTGGTATGTATACCAAATTCTTTTGTATAAAGATATGTGATATTATATTTTATCTGTTCCGCTGTGAGGTTATGATGTGTTCTTCTCCTTTCTTCTATTCTAAAACTTCTTTCTTTCTTATCTCACCCTCTAAATTCTTTCTAAACTATCCAGTGCTTTCGGTGCTTGGAGGATCGGTATAAGATACGGTAAAGGTATTTATATCGATTTTCGAGGCCGAAACCGCCGGGTCGTTACAGTGGTATCAGAGCTATTGGTTGAGTAGTAACCTTGGCTCTGTGGCGTAACTCGAAAGAGATGGGGTTAGTAACACCCTAGATTGAGTTTGAGTATATATATATGAGAGCGTATTTGTAGGTTTTATATACAAAGGTTTTGTATTGTGTTGTTGATCGGTTCAAGTGTTGAAAAGCGTTGAACTGATAAGGAACACGATGTTGTTTTGAATCAGGGGGTAAATGAAATAATTTTACCCGAAATTTAATTTTTCTATAGAAAAGAAATAATTTTATGAAATATCGTGTGTTGATTGATTTGAATGAAAATCAAATTTTGAATTGAAACTTAACTGAGTTAAGTGAAATCGAATTAAATAATTTTCATATTGAAATTAAATTAAGAGATAATGTGATAAAGTTAATTCGAATTTGGAAGTTTAATGAACAATATAATTAAATTGAATATAAATTGGTTGATATTCAAGTATGTTGAATTAAATTAAATAATGATATTGGATGTGAACTTAGTTGATTTGATTGGGTTGTTGCGCCTTGATTGCTGGTTGATTTTTGTGTACTTATTAGACTGGTTGAATATATTTCATCCATGGTTTCATAAAGAATTAAATAAACTGAGACCCAGAAAAATAAATGAAGTGTTATTTAAATAAATTATATTTTTAAAAGTTTATGGAATTTGCGACATTTTTTTTACCTTAGCAATTTCGAGGACGAAATTATTTTAAGGGGGGAAGAATGTAACATCCTGGATTTTTCGGCCACTTAAAATCGAATATTTAATTAGTTTATACAATTTATTAGGAATACAAAGGATTTTTAATCAAATTTATTTATATAGAATGGAGTTTGATTTTTAAATATTTATAAATTAATTAAAAAGAACTTCAACGACACTACTGCATTCAGAATAAGTTAGCAACTGAGGCTTTGTCACAACGGGATATCATTTACCGTTCTTTGGCATTTATTAGCACAATATCCTATTTAAATTCCAGTCATATGTGGAAGAACTTATTTTTAGTAAACTTAACTGTTGTGGAATTTTTATTATATCAACCTTTATTATATGGTTAATGAACCCAAAACTTGTCGTGACCAACTAATAACGTTTCGATACATGGAAGATGAAAACTATGGTATACCATATAAATTCGCATAAGGATCGATGCGAGAGAACAATAATACGATATGCATACCAAACAGACAAGGATAGTTTCAACATCATGAATTCAGAATTTGATCAAGAATGAACAGACAGCATAAGTTGTTAAACATAAAGAAATGTAAACATTTGCGCAAAAATAATGGAACAACTAATTTATATTCAAATCCTTAATGAATACATATACACGCATTTCAACAAATACAGAATCGAATTTATACATTCATGTACAGCTAATATTTCAATGACAAAACAAAATAGAATGAATAACCAAAAGGGATCTCGTTTTTTTAACATCAACCGCCTTTGTCCTTCCATGAATATGTGAATCCACCTCGATCAGCTTTTGATCTGCGAAAAAAACAAAGAGGGAGAACCCATTAAAAAAGGGTGACTTCATGATAGAAATGAATGGCAAAAGATAAAAATAAAAATAAAGCAAACTGTTCTAAGAATCTCAAACAGCAGTCTAAGCTGTCAAAAACAGTGAAACAAACCATACATATGGTCATACGTCAAAACCCTTTAGGGATGAACAGAGAAAAAAGGGAGGTGCCACATGAAGAATGAAAAACATATACAACACAAATAAAATCTAAAATGTGACCTAATGAACTTGACAATTCATATAGATTTCAGCATAGTTGAAATAGTAACGTACAACATGTACAGAAAAGAAAAGAAAAAAATTTATAACAAAGCAGCTAAGGATATTGACAATACATAGCTAAACAAAATGTATGTATAGGACTGAATAAAGAACTAAAAAGAATTCATATTAAAATTCGATATCATGCCATGTTCCTTTCAGGAAACAGTAAAATTGGAAATTTTCCCCATAAGAACAGCAATAAGAAAATCAAATCAAATCTATGCAAATAGTCCATGTGAATGGTACAACTATGTTACAGTTCCATATGAATGGTACATCCATGTGAATAAAGACTGAAACATCCATGTGAATATATATGCACATATAGATCAGTATACACACACCCATGTGAAAAGAAATATATGTATATAAACCTGTACAGAAAATCAAAATAGCTAACATACAGTAGGATCTACTTCGAAACTCACCATTTTCATACGTTGAAAACCTAAAATAGAATTGACAATACGGATCGAATCACTAAGTAGGATTTCAATGCAGTGTTTAGTTCAATTACAGTTCTTATTAAACAGACCAAATGTATCGATAATACAATACTGAATACAATCAATAAACCTATGAAAACCCCAAAGGCCTAAGAATAGCCGATCAACCTAGGGTGAACAATGATGGACGTTGTTCCTATCTAAACAAAAACCGCTACTATAAATAAGAGTCACAGAAGGGTGTTTCATACATCCCAAACAAACTCGGTCAACCAAAGGGAAAAACCCAATTCGAAAATCAGAAAAGAAAAAAAAATCCAATCAAAGTGGCACAGCAAATAGAGGAATTAAGCAAAATAAAAACTTAGCTTCGGTTTGGGTGTCGAAATCCGTTCGGGTTGAAGGTGTAGATGGCTTGTGGTTGACTGTAGTGGATCTGGGGAGGACCAGGGGTGGATCGTGACGCCATCGTGATGGATCGAGGGCCGGAAGGGGTTGCGACACCACCATTCTTGGTCGCTGAAATCAAATTGGGAATTTAGGGTTTTTGGGGCTTGAGAAATATTCGTGGAGGTGGTTGAAATGAGATGAAGGATAGGAGGTTAGGGTTTAAATGGTAGCGGGTCGGGTATGGGTTGTGGGCCGAATGATTGAAGGTAGAAGCCCAATCCTATTTTTAATTTAATTTAGGTTTAAATATTTAATTCGTCGAATTGTTTTTACGGTTTCTCACTCATACGTAATCGGATTTACGCGCGGTCAGTTCCGTTGCGATCGCAGGGACGAGACCTACGCAATGACACTGACTGAGAGGAAATCAGACGCAGTTAAAAAATCAGGAAATTCTGAACGTCCGATCGTGTTGAAATGGAACAAACCAGTCAACCATCGACCAGAACAAACTCTGGTGAGTAAATGCTCACACCTTCTGGAATACTGTGATGTGGTACATTCATAGATATATTACAGTTTACATTTTAAATTGGCTGATTGGATGCGATGGATGCAAATTGTTTGTTAACTGTTTGAGTTGATTTCAGTTGTTTGAATCTAGTCATTTATTTATTCATCTATTTTCTCAACTGACATCTGTGATGCAGAGAAGGACAGGTTGGAGGGATCCGACCGGATTCCTCAAATTAACTGTATTTTTGTTGGTTGTGTATATATATGGATTGTTCACATTAACTAACACCAAAACTGTTTTGAATGTCGATAGCTGAATATACAACCATCGTGTTGTGGTTAAAATCAACTGATTGTGTTGACTGAGTAAATGGGCAGTAATGGTCTAGACGTAGGGTTTTAATGTTGTTCTACCGTCAGGGGATTGACGGGGTTTCAAAGTTATAATTTATTTATAACAGAATTAAAGCTATTCAATTATTTTATACGAGTATTTAAATTGGGAATTTAAATTAAATATATTAAATCGAGTTATTAAGAAAATTGAGTTAAATGGTCTAGATCAGTTAAGAGGTAAAATCAAGAATTTTCCCATAGATTGGTAAAAAGGAAATAATTGTTTTCAAATAATTTAAAAGGTGACCTTAATTAATTAAGTTAATTAATTTATGTAAGGAAGGGAAATGACAAATTTTAATTCAGTTAATAGTTAACTGATGTGTATGGTTGTTAAATCCGTCGTTCGAGTAGAATGGACAAAAGGGAATAAAGATTGGTTTAAATATTCGTTAAAGTTTAACGAATAGCTTTGGATGTTAGTTAAGCTTCGATTAACTATATATTAAAGGGATAATTGAATTGCTTATTATTAATAACCTTGATTATTATTGAGTAAGCGTATAAAAATGATAATAATGCTATTTTGGGGTTAGGATTAAAAGTTAACTATATTTTAATTTAGTAGATGTGAGAGCAAGTTATTCTTTAATTTAAAATGATTTAAAGTAGTGAATTCAATTTAAAAACCCAAGTAAGAATTTTATTAAGGGGATTTATACATCCAAGTTTCCAAACAAGGCTGGTGGATGGGAATTCAATTAACAAGTGTATTAATTGACAAATGAGGAGAGGCGATAAAAGTTGATTAGAAAAAATATATTCAACTAGAGGGTATCAAACTATTTGACAAGGGATCTAATTTATAAACCAAAAAGGGAAAGGGTAAAAGAACACTTGCAGTTAAGGTAGTGTTTAAAATGGGTGTTACTTAAATAAAGGAATTAAGTGAAAAGGGTTTAAACGAGATTTCAAATGTAAACAATGGCTTTAGAACCAGATTTGAAATCAAAAGGAAAAAATGGAATTTTGATGTTAGTGGTCAAACGAATACTATTCTGAGATAAGAACAGGTTGATCAAGGTCTGAGAGGTAACTAAAATACCCAACTTGGTTGGCCTCACCATTATCAAGGAACGGTATTAGTTTGGTGTGAGAGAAGGTAAGGAAATGGGTTTTATCTTATACAAGAAATATCGAACTCTAAGGCAAAGATTTGGGAAATTAAGTAATATTGCAATATGGTTTTAAAAAGCGAATAGGAATATTGATTTCAAAAGTTATATCAAATATTTGTTATTTAATTAGAAGTCGATCGAATATAGTTAGAGTTAGATTCAGGAAAGGGTTCCATTGCGTACGACTGCTAGCGTAATTCGCAGGGCTGCAGCTAGCCTACAGCGGTCGGACTGAGGGAATCAGACGTAACCATTGTGATCGCTGCAATCTAGAGTCGAGCGAATGGAGTTAAGTCGAGTATTAGTTAATCGATAATAATAGTGAAATCAAGTTAGTCCAATTGTGTTAAATAAGTCGAGTTAATCGAGTTAGAGATAATCGAACAAAGTAAATCAGTCAGAAGTAATCAAGTTAGTCGAGTTGGTCGAGTTAGTCAGGTTAGGGTTAAGTCGAATATTAGAGTTGATAAATAGTTTAGTTGATTATATTCTAAGGGATGTTGAGCTGTGTCTAGTGCTGAGTCAGCAACTGATTGTATTCACACATTTGATATTTGATAGTTAAAACACCGACTATCAAAACCAGACCAATACGCTTGTTGGTATGGAAAGTCCGGGATCGCATTATATTCGAATACCATTCCGATCAACAATACGTGAAGACGTCATTGAAGACGGAGCAAGTGAAGGCCGTGGATCTTCATAAGTGGAAGAAACCTGACGAATATTCCCTGTGTTGCAACACAGAGTTATTCTGACGTGATTCAGTCGTGGTTGGGATTGTACGGTTTGCAAGGACTTCTCGCTACTGATCCATGGGGTGATTCATATAAGTGATGCAGTAGGAGAGTACCTTCGGTTCATCCTGTTCCTGGATGACTTGTATGGACGGATGTCTGACAAAGTATTTCCAAAAGGATTTACATGCGTTGATTTCTCCAAACGTACCATAGTTGATGGCGGAGAAATGGTTATTCTCTAGCCAGATAGCTAGAGTATGTTTGTGGACGTCAATCAACTGTGATCTAGCGGATCTGACGATGTGGCATCCAAAGTGTATGATGATCAGATATAGTCTGACCTCAAGCCTCATCAACCGGGAAATGACAAAAATCGGGCAGGCAGCATGGCTATGTGGGTCGCTCCCATTAGGATGTGTGATCACCAATCTGGAGAAATTTCTATTGCTTATTTATCTATGTTCGATGCTGTCCCTTATCGGTAGACGGTGGTTTGAGCCCAACCGTCGGTGATATACATTCGATACACTCAAGCGAAATGAGTGGTCGGTCATGTGAGGGCCGGGTTGCAAGAAGTTCTTGTTGAACCTAGTGTATTTGCCTCTAGAGATACACGTGCGGAAGGTGGTCCCATACCTTGTCATGGTTGGAAATCCAATATCCAATAAGTGCCCGCGGTTTTGATTGTATATATGTATGTGGAGCGTGAGATGCAAGCGTTCCACTAGATTGCTAATTACTTGTAATTAGACATTATGATAATATCAGAACAAGTATGATTCGCAAGAAATGGTTTGGGTTATAGTAAGGTAAAAACCGTCCGTGTTTATGTGTGGATCGGTCTTACTATTATCCTTTGTTTCAGAAAGGATTTCCAAAGTTAAACCAATGATTGTTTGTTTCTGTGAATTGATCACTGATAGTATTCCAGACTGACCCGGTGTATTTTTGTTTTAAATCAAATGTGCTCGGGTCAGACCAAGCATATTTATAGGTTAGGTTCGCTTGGAGTTCAGAAGCTGGAAGCAGGTGGCTTCACCGCTAGTTATATAAAGTCTATTCCGCTGTGCAGTTATATGTTAAACTCTGATGATTGGTATGTATACCAAATTCTTTTGTATAAAGATATGTGATATTATATTTTATCTGTTCCGCTGTGAGGTTATGATGTGTTCTTCTCCTTTCTTCTATTCTAAAACTTCTTTCTTTCTTATCTCACCCTCTAAATTCTTTCTAAACTATCCAGTGTTTTCGGTGCTTGGAGGATCGGTATAAGATACGGTAAAGGTATTTATATCGATTTTCGAGGCCGAAACCGCCGGGTCGTTACAGTATATATATGCAGAACAAAGCTAATAATAATATTTCTAGCAAGCTAATATTTATTTCAACACGTGTGTATTTTTATCAAAGCGTATACATGATAAAAGAAATATTTTTATCATCAAAAATATTTATTCAACACGTGAATGTTTTTAACACTTCATATTCACAATAAAAATGTAGTTTTTATTGTCTATTCATTTTATTTCAAAATACGATAACATTCAACACATGAATTCCAACTCGACGAACGAATTTCAATTCAACACATGAATATTCTCTATAGTTTGTATATATATAAAAATGTGATTTTTATCGTTAAATCTATTTGTTTAAATTCGAATAATATTCAACACATGAATTTCAACTCGACGAACGAATTTCAATTCAACACATGAATATTCTCTATAGTTTGTATATATATAAAAATGTGAACTTTATCGTTAAATCTATTTGTTTAAATTCAAATAATATTCAACACATGAATTTCAACTCGACGAACGAATTTCAATTCAACACATAAATATTCTCTATAGTTTGTATATATATAAAAATGTGATTTTTATCGTTAAATCTATTTGTTTAAATTCGAATAATATTCAACACATGAATTTCAACTCAACGAACGAATTTCAATTCAACACATGAATATTCTTTATAGTTTGTATATATATAAAAATGTGATTTTTATCGTTAAATCTATTTGTTTAAATTCGAATAATATTCAACACATGAATTCCAACTCGACGAACGAATTTCAATTCAACACATGAATATTCTCTATAGTTTGTATATATATAAAAATGTGATTTTTATCGTTAAATTTATTTGTTTAAATTCGAATAATATTCAACACATGAATTTCAACTCGACGAACGAATTTCAATTCAACACATGAATATTGTCTATAGTTTGTATATATATAAAAATGTGATTTTTATCGTTAAATCTATTTGTTTAAATTCGAATAATATTCAACACATGAATTTCAACTCGACGAACGAATTTCAATTCAACACATGAATATTGTATATAGTTTGTATATATATAAAAATGTGATTTTTATCGTTAAATCTATTTGTTTAAATTCGAATAATACTCAACAGATGAATTTCAACTCGACGAACGAATTTCAATTCAACACATGAATATTGGTTTCAACATATGTAATTAATTTCAACAAATGAAAATTATTCTAAAACATGAATATTTCAGAAAATTTCGGCAGCATAATGGCAGGGTAGTTAAAACCGGGACCGTCCCTAGTACGGCTCCTCGCTCTACCTTAAAACCTCGCGGTTTTTGACAATGGGGATCATGCATCTAGTTCGCACGCAGGTGGCATGTTTTATTTTCAATTCCACAATCCTATTCTAATTTATTTCAACCACAAGAGGGTATTTTTCAACCACAAAGGTATTTTTCAACCACAAAGGTATTTTTCAACCACAATATCAACCACAAACAATTATTTCCAACCATTCGTCATACCATATAATATCACGCCAATCACAAGCAATAAATATCATCCATGGTCTGTGGATGAGGGGAGTATATATATATATATATATATATATATATATATATATATATATATATATTATTTCTATAATTCACTTGCATTTCATCACAATTCAAAGCATATATGTTTCATACAACGCATGTATAATTTATACATCGCTAATATAACTTATACAACACATGTACATGAGGTATACAATGCGTATAAAATTTACACTTCGCTTATATAATTTATACAACACGATTCCATTCACACAGTTTAATATAGATTCCTCACATTGGTTTTTGAAGTGCTAAAATCGTAGGAAGATCAGAAAAATCCGTGGCGTCTGCTAGATGGTAGAGAGCCTCCCTGCGGTCCCGATATTTCCTGTTTCATCGAATTTTGTTAACACACTAAAAAGATGTGATTTTTCAAAGTTTTGCAACACTTAAAAGTGTTATTTTCCATTCAGACATTTCAAAGCTGATGTTTTGCAAACCTTCAAAACTAGGTTTTTGATTCTCGAACAATCCGTGTTGTTTCGTCTCGATCGGATGCTGCGACGTCGAAGAGCTTCGAGCAGGCTTCTCGGCACCTGTGGTGGCAGCGAACTCGGTGGCTCCAGGGACGATCGACGGCGCTCCAAAGGTGCGGACTTCCTGGGCGAAATTCGACGTTGATAGGGGATGGTTTCAGTCGAGGGTTGGTTTGATTGGAAGAGGGGAGGAAGACGATCGGAAATGCCAACTGGAGGCGGCGGCGAAATTGCCTGTGGCGGCGGCGATCGAGGTGGAAAGGTTTGAACAGGTTTTCGCCGTTCGTTTCTGGGGTTGACCGACTTTTTGAGATGAGAGAGAAAATGGAAGATATTTTCTAATATATCATATTTTTAAATTCCTATAATATTCTTTTTAGCCAACGTACACCAATTTCAACCCAACGACTGTCACCCCTAGCTAAATACCCCCATTCCGGACACAATGGGATATGTTTCGTTGGCCAATTCGACTGTTACAGTCAGTTATTTTTCAAATTAAAGTATAAAACATTTTTATATTCAATTTGAACGTACATTTAAATTTGCCAGGGCCACAAACTGAATCCAAAAATTCTAGAAAAATAAATCTAGCTTTGTTTTGATGATATGGTCCCAACAAAACCAGTTTCGTCGAATTCTGAGCTCGTATGCAAAATGTCCATTTTCAGGTCGACCCATTTTAATAGAAATTGACCAATCACATTTTCTTTTGCCCCGCTCACATACTAGCTTCAAAAATTATGAAATTTGAAACCTAGCAATAGTCTGACATCCCGGATCCAACAAAAGTGGTTTCGTCGAATTCCGAGGTCGTATGCAAAATATCTATTTTCAAGGGCTATATATGCTATATAGCGACCTTTTTGAAAATTCATTTGGCCATAACTTTTGATTCTTGTTATGAAACTTCGATTTTTCAGATTCGTTAGAAAGGTATTCATAAACAGATTTAAATATTTTTGGTTTCGCTAAAATCCGTTATATTTTCCACCTGGTACAGTCAGACAAAGTTTGTATTCAAATTTTCAAACTGCCTTACTATTCCCAATTCATTCTTTTATTGAAATATGCTATTTCAATTATTCAAATTCTTTGACAATAACCAATTTTAAAAATTTTAAATTGTTTCACATTTTCCGGGTTATTACAACTTCAATGCAGACAGTATAGCTGCCAACTGCAGAACATGGGTTGGGTTGTTCTTCTCGTGAACCCTCAACTGTCTGCTTCCATAGCACACTACCCTTCCCTCTTGCATTGGAAAAGTACCAATACCTGTACCACATGCATTGATATAAACCGTAAACATCTTGCTTCCACCTAGGAGAGTCGGAACCGGGGCTGTTGTTCGAGCCCTCTTTAGTCTGTGAAAACATACTCACAATCAACGCTCCACGAAAAAGCCAAGTTTTTTCGTCAATTGGGTAAGCAGGGACGATACCCATGCAAAATCTTTGGTAAAATTTCTATAGCTGCCCACCAACCTTAAGAAACTTCTCACCTCTGTTGCATTCTTTGGAGCCCTTTAATCTTAAGCTACAACGACTTTTGCGGGGTCCACTGCTATCCCGTCTTCGAGGACCACATGCCCTAGGAACCTTACTTCCTTCCTCCAAAGTGACACTTAGAAAACTTCGCCTTGAGTTGATGTGACCTGAGCGTGCATAGAACCTCTCCTAAGTGTTGGACATGTTCCTCCTCATTCTTTGAGAAGATCAGAATGTCAACCACTAAGACCACCACAAACTTGTTTAGAAACCCGTAAACACCCTACTCATCAAATCCACAAAATAGGCGGGTGCATTGGTTAACCCGAAAGGCATAACCAACCATTTAAATAAGACATCTGGAGTTCTGAATGTAATCTTATCAATGTTGTCCACTATTACTCTTAACTTATGAAACCCCCTCGCCAGATCCATCTGCGATAAAACTAACGGGCCTACTAGCTGATTAAATAGATCGTCAATCCTAGGTAGCGAGTGTTATTCTTCTTAGTGAGCTCATTCATCTCCCTATAATCCACACATAGACAAAGTGAGCTGTTTGCCTTAGTTGCGAAGACGAATGGTGCTCTCAACTCTAAAATGCTTCACCTAATAAAACATTTCTCGAATAGCTTCCCTACTTGCTTAATTAGCTCCTTTCTTTCCCTAGGATCCATGTGGCACACTGGTAGAGCAACTGGCTTCGCGTTCTCTACCAAGTAAATCTGGGAGTCTATCTCATGCTTTGGAGGTAGTTCATTAACTTCCTCAAACACATCCGGGTAGTCTCTAACTATGGGCACAGATCACAAGTCGTCAACGGAAGTTTCAAGTGATTCTAGAAAACTGAGCATCAATGACCACCATGGGTCACAGGAAATCTCGAGAGTCATACCATGACAAGAAAAAAGCCTAATCACTCTTTTTTCACAATCAAGGATGACACCAAACATGGCTAGCCAATTCATGTCTAGAATCAAACCATAGCCCATAAAGCCTAGCACGTATGCATCGCATTCAAATTCGATGCCCAAGATAGAAATTCTCAAACCCTTACACATCATGGATAAATGAGCTGATCCTCCTATGGGATTTGAGACCACTATAGGTTCAGAGACTATACTAGTATTAAGGTGCATGCTATCTACTAAAGAAATAGATATAAATGAGTGTGAAACATCAGAATCAAATAGGGTCGAACATGATAGACAATAAGGGAAATCAAATCTTCAACCATGACTTTGCTACCTCGATCTGGCCCACTAGCTTCCAAAGCATGCACTTGTCCAGAAGTTCCTTCCCCTTGTCTTTGCTTGCTAGGGCATGTCTTAGTGAAGTCTCCCATCTGCCCACAATTAAAGCAATCTCCCTTTGTCTTTTAGAAATCTTTCACAAAATGACCCATAGCTTTGCAACCATAACACTTGATATCCTTTTTGATCTGAGCCTTGTCGGGCTTCCCACCTTTCTTTTGTTGGGCCATCATTAATGTTTTCTGCCCTTAGCTTGAGTCTCCTTAGTCTTAGTCTCTTTCTTTTCTTCCTTGCCATTCCCGTGCATAAGCGCCATGTCAACTAGCCTTTCAAAAGTTGCACCCAATGGTATGTGAGACAAAGCAAGCCCTTGAAGAGGTTGATTCAACCCTCTCGCAAATCTAAGCGCCTTCTTGTGGGGAGTATTTACCAGCTCTAGTCCAAACCTCGCTAGTGGATTAAACTAAAGAACCTTTCCATTTGCAGTCCCCCCTCTGCCTGAGATAAGAATTTCATCCCGAACATTTGCCTAAAGTATTCCCATGTCTCTACTAGTTGTCTCGACTACGTTACTTCCCACCAGTAGGAAGCCTCATCGTTAAGTTGTCATGCAGCCAGTTGTATCTTCCTTCAGTCGTCGATCTCAAAATTTCCAAACAAGTTATCCGTCTTTCGTAGCCAATTTTGTGGTTCAACAAAGCTTTCGGTACCACAAATGGTTTGCCTCCCATAGAGTAGAAGTCTTTGCATAACTTAGAGAAGTTATCTACTCGTGGAGATGGAGGAACAGTAACTGCAGCTGGGGGAGGAGCATTCCCTGGACCTCCAGCACGTGTCGTAGCCTCAAGGTACCTACAAAACCATTTTGGTGATGAAATTCCCTCTGGAAGATTGGGTGCCCTAGACATGCTGATAAGAAAAAGGATTCAATAAGAGATCGAGAGAATATTGACAATGGCTTGAGAGGATCTGTTTTTCAAAAACAGATTTTTACTTGGAAGTACTTTTCTTTTGAGAACAGTTTTATAAACTTTTCTCTGATCTTGAAACCTTCAGCTCTGATACCAAATTCGTCACCCCATGCCCGTTAATGTCACTCATAAGATAATGCATTACGTTTCGTGAAGCGCAATAGGTAATCATTTTGGAGAATACACAAGACATACAAAAATAAGCAGTGGAAATTTTTTAACTTTATTATAAAAGAAATGAAGCATAGTTTCACAAGTACAACAAAACCAGTTACAACTTCTCAAATGACTCAAATCTATCTCGAAAATCATCTCATGAAATAAAATATCAGAGTACATAAAATCATATCCCTCACCATAAGCCATACTAAAGTAGAGAGCATGTCAAAACGATACCCCTCAAGAAATCCAAGTCAAATATGTAAGAGAAATCCTCTTGCCACTCTAAGGACCAGGGGGGAAAGGAAGAAAGAGGCGAAAAGGGTCAGACATAAAGTCTGGCGAGTTCCAGTGATTTACAAATAGGCATAAAATAGAAATGCTAAGACAAGCAAATAAGACTGGATGAGAAATGTACAGTGTCATAAAAGGTAAACTAAACTAAACAAAATATAATGACGGACAAGAATAATAGGAATAAACTTATGATTGGGTAATGCTTCACATTTATATCCTAAACAAATGTGTCTCCACTAATACTAGTATAACAAGTTCAACATGATTACAAAACGGCAGGATTGACAGCAGAAATAAACAGCAGGATTAGGCGTACCCTAATTACCAAACCATATTAGGTGTAACCCTAATTATACAACAACAAGAATGGGTGTACCCTAATTACTACCCAAGCGATCGTCTCCCTACTACGTAAATACCCAGTGTCAGCATCGGCAGTAGGGTGTATCACTCCCTAACCCAACAACTATTTGACACAGACCTATTTACTTGTGTTTTAGCATCTTACCTTCCCTGTTCAGACCCATGCACGCTCACGACTCCACTGGAATGCACCCGTACCCACCTCCATTTGAACCTCTTACTATCAAGTTTAGTAAAGCGTGCCCTGGCACCTACCTAGTGCGAGGCACCTTCTAATAAGATACCAACAATGATATCGACTGATATGGGTCCCAAGTAGCAGATTGACATAAACCAAACCCCCTAAGCTTGTGCCGCCAAAACTAAGATTTAAGAGTCCCCATAACTCGATACAATAGCAAGAACAAGGGACCTCTTAGCTTATTAATACTAATATTTAACCTAGAAGGTTTAGGTTTACTAATAAGCGTGGTTTGTAATCATTACATGTCATTATGTGTACAACCCTTCCCCAAAACACCTACCCAGATGTATTCCCATAGCATTTTCGTTTATCAATCTACATCTGGTGCTTTCCCAAATCTTAACATGTCATTTACTTAACGTCCGTGTTAAGTCAAATCTAACATGTCCATTTCATATGCATATCAATCATGTCCCCAAATTACAACATATATAGGTTTATGCATATTTCTACCAACTTATAGCAACATATACACATTATCCCTTTTATTAGTTATAGCAAGTCTAACCATGTGTATGTTTATCCTTTTTCCCAAAGTATGGCTAATTATCTAGCGCCCCACCTCTGTTAAGGTCACTCACAAAGGGAATGCCTTAACTTCGGTGGAGCGTTTTTAGGTAAAAGATGCAGATAAATTACAAGACAGACAAATAAAGCAGCAGAAAAAAAGTCATTTTATAAACAATGTTGTTCAATCAAGCTTTTACAACAATTGTCTCAATCATACTTAAAAGTAATACATAAAACTTCTGTCTTGATTCAAAAACTTCCAAGTATAAAAGAAGCATAAAAATAACAATGATATTCCCCAATAAAGCATGAACCAGCCATAGCAGTGGAAGAGAGAGTCCAAAGCAATACATCGACTATCTTCGAGCTTGGAAAGAAAACTGAGCTAAGAGGTAATATTTCCTCCTTGTGAACCTGGAGGGAAAATGGAAGAAAAAAGGCGAAACAAACTAGGTCAGACATAAGTCTGGTAAGTTCAGTGACTTTTTGCATGTAAATAGGCAAAACCATCATGACATGAATAAACAAAATATAAGACAATAGCGTGATAACACGGATAACAAGATAACCTAACATTAGCTTAAGATATGATAAGGAAAGATAAACTGAATGCACTTCTACGATTTCTCTGCTTCGGTACTACCATGTTATTCTGATTTCTATATCTTTGCACCGCCTAACTAGTGTCCCAACTAGTAATCTGTGTAAAATGATAATATTACAACGTGATCCTAATCCCCGCAATTATGGTAGCCTTCAGGTGTACGTCTAGTATGAGGATCTTACCTCAATCAGCCTAATTGCCATGAAAATGTTAGATGTACTCTTACTACCCTATCGATCGATTCCTTACTCGTATTAATTTTCCTTGTGTCTATGTCAATCGGCCCTCTCTTGCATGTAGATACCATTTGTTGGTCCCTCCATAAGGTGTATCAGTCCCTATGATAGCAACCCGACACGATTCAAGATGCACAGTGTATAACTACTAGTACCCAGTGCCTGTTTTTTCCACTCCGGTGTATGTGCACGCCCGTAATCCATCGTAACCCACATTGACGTATCCTCTACCGCTATTTTGACTGCTTATAATCAGCCCAGTAATCATGCCCCACCCTGCCTAGTTCCAGGGTACCTTGATAAATCTATGTGGGTTACTGCTGAAATGGGTCCCCGTTACAAGGGTTTCTTACTGGTTAAGTTTGTGGGCCTATATATACAAATATTACCCAGCTACACGAGTTGTACTTAACCCTCCCACTGATTCAAACGTGTTTATTTAACGGTTAAGTTTGTGGGCCTATATATACTAATATTACCTACCAACCCGATATGTACTTAACCCTCCCACTGATTCAAGCATGTTAACTTAACCCACCCATTCATCATGTCATGTTGGTTAAGTGTTTCTTATTAACCCTTCTCACTCATCATTTTGGATTGGCTAAGTGTTTCCTATTAACATAACCCCATTCATTTATCTTGTTATATTGGTTAAGTACTTCCCATTAACTTAACCTTATTCGTTCATCAAGTTGCATTGGTTAAGTGTTTCTTATTAACATAACCCCACGCGTTCATCATGCTGCATTGGTTAACTTAACCCACCCACTTGTCGTGTTACATTGGTTAAGTGTTGCCTTCTTGTGTTAACTTAACCCTCCCCATTCATCATGTTATATTGGTTAAGTGTTGCCCTCTTATTTTAACTTAACCCTTCCACGCATCACGTTATATTGGTTAAGTGTTGCTCTCTTGTAATAACTTAACCCTACCCATTCATCATGTCATATTGGTTAAGTGTTTCTTATTAACATAATCCTACTCACCTGTTTAATTAACATGTTGCATTAGTTAAGTGTGGCCTAAATTAACTTAACCCTACCACTCAGTTATTAGCATGTTTTGCTTATTAGAATTAACTCATTCATTATCGCCTTAACCTCTCACATTAGAACTGTTGTTTCCGGTTGCTAGATGTGCCAGGCGGTTCAGGGCAGACTTCTACCGCAAACTCATTCTAACCTCAGGTTTTTAGGCTAAATGCGCTAACCTCTCACACTAGATCTGTGTTGTTGCGGTTACTGGATGTGCCGGGCGGTTCCGGGCAGTTTTACACCGCAACTCAATCTAACCTCGGGTTGGGTGTGTTTATCTTAGCCAATTGGTTTATTTACAGATTATTCCAGCTTTAGGCTAGTTATGTCAATTTATTCATCTACATCGTAGGCTTTCCAATTACAGTATTCACTTTCAATATATTTCAGAATATTAGTCAGTTTAACAAATTAAACATCACTTAAAGTTCCATTAACATATTTCGCCTAATCATAAATTAAGCCTATGAACTTACATGCCCAAAATCATGGTCATAATTCACAATTTAACACATGACCTAAGGTTTATTCATATTGCACCGTACAGAATATTCTCCAAAAACCCCCAATCTTGATTCACAGTATAAACTACGCCAAATTATAGCCTTTAATTACAGTGCATGTCAATTACCCAAAATCCCAATTTAGGCATGTTCACATTTAACAGTTATCCTTATCTTACAATAGGTTTTCATGCCTAAGCCATACATCACTATACACAATAATCTCCTTCTTCCAAGTCATGAACAATCATATATATGCCCTAATTTTAGGTCTTAAACCACAACATGTACTATGCCTTACATGTTTACAGTTCAACTTATGCCACAAATTCCAAGTCATATGCCCAATATACTTTATGCCTTAAATCTCAAGTCATATGTTCGATACACTTTATGTTTTAAATTAAACTTGTGTGATGTCCTCAAAATCAGTTACAAATCAGTTATGCCCAATTATACATAATTTAATACTTTTCCCAATTTTAGCGTTGGCCATATCCAAATCATATATTATGTCCAATTTTTCCCAACGTACGTTCATCTCTTATGAGATTTGGCGCAGGCTCGCAGTAGACTGGCTATAAAAAAAAACGGAAGAAGGAAAGAAGTGACAAAGAATGGACAATAATATCAATGAGAATGGATATAGAAAGACAGATAGAAATAGGCATAATCTCATATTCAGATTTATTACAATGTCAGAATCACAATTAAATTTTATTTCTGAAAGTTACATGAACTCACAAATTACAGAACAATCTTGAATTCTGGGATCTGATTTCTGAATTTGATTAGCTATTCCTTTGATGTAGACTTTGATTGTTAACTTAAAAACTCTAATTTGATTGATTATGGTAGAGGCTAGGTCACTTCAGGTTTTAGCTGCATATAAACGCCTATGAATTCATGTGGAGAAAACAATAGGTTTAGGGGTCTTTTTATAGGTGTATAGGGAGATTTAGAGCCTTCAGATCAGTCTAGAAGTCATCAGAATCGTCTAGAGCAGAATACCACGTCACACAGCGAATGAAAAAGCGACACGTGGCAAAACACGTCATCGGCTAGATCTGGCCCAACAGGGGTCGACTCCCCTATAGGGGGGTCGTCACCTATGTCGACACCCCTAAAGGGGGGTCGACACCTCTGAGTGGGAAATTTCCCTCTCAGTCTGCTTTGACCCAAATTCGAGATTGGAACCTGATTTTGACTTCTGTAATTATGTTATATGTATATATATACTTCCTTGGACGTATACAAACTTCTAAGGCTTATAACTTCTTCATACGGTGTCCGATTTACGCAAACTCGGACTCTATCCCAAGCAGAATTCCGAGACGAACACAATGGCGTAACCCGTTTCTCTTAATTCCTAATTTTAAAATTAAGTGTTCTTTAATTTATTAATTTAATATTCTCAGAAAATATGGGTGTTACATTCTCCCCTCCTTAAAGGATTTCATCCCCGAAATCTCTAAGTTAAGAAGAATGCATATCCTACCATCCAACATCCATCAACTTAACCATTCAATCACAGGCGTCCATTGTCCTTAAAAAGATTTCTAATTCTTTCATGATCATATGCATAATGTGTGTACATGTCCTTATCTAATGCAAAATCATGTGGTCTACTGATTCAGTTGACCTGCTTAATGCGAATTTATGTTAGTGCCATGAGTCCATCATGTATGCAATTATTCCTATTCGTACTTTATAACTACTACATGAGTGCTCAATCATTCATACAAACGCAACATCCATATGATATCACATCAAGTTTTAATTCATATATATAAATTCACTCATGCATATGCAATATGGAAGTGACGGAACCGATCTAGTGCCTAATGTGTGTATATGCATCCACGAGCAACCACTAGCAAACACTTACATCCACTTGCATCCACCAAACATAACATGTCTCAAACACATGTTTACATCCATTGGCTTCTACCTAAGGATCGAGAGGATATAATTAAAAGATAAAGACTAGTAAATAAAATTTACAGAAAAAGAGAGATCAAGGATATACCCTCAAAAAGGGTATGATGCACGTATCTAGTCTTCAGTCTTCTAAGTTGCATCTTCTTGAGCTTCATTCCATATTGCTTTGACTGTCTTAACTTCTTAATCTTTGTTTCCAGAACATGCGTTGGAACTCATTTCACTGTTGCCTTTCGTTCCACCTTTTCTTCTTATAGTATACTTGGCACTACAACTTCTGCCGTGTCATGCTAACATTCCTAGAACTATCTCTTGAAAATAAATAGATGCTAACCATGTTACGAAGTGTATGTACTAAGATGATTAGATTCTTCTTCGTCAATCTAGTAAGTGGGGCCGATACCTTCATAAAGTCCTTAATTAACTTCCTATATTATCCCGCAAGTCCAAGAAAGCTTCTTACTTCTGTTCCATTCCTTGGGACCTTCTAGTCTTGCACCGCAATTACTTCTGCAGGATCTACTGCTATCCCTTCTTTGGGCGCCACATGTCCCAGAAACCTTACTTCATCTCTCCAAAGATGACATTTTTTGAGAACTTCACCTTAAGCTGATGTGCTTGGAGGATATCTGAGACTTCCCTTAGATGCAAAGCATGTTCTTCCTCATTCCAAAATATCATCTATGCACAAGCGAAGTGAACCATCCGCCTTTGTAACGAAAACGACTGGAGTACCCTATTCAGAAATACTTCGCCTTATGTACCCTTTTTCAAGTAACTCTTTTACTTGTTTACTGAGTCCTTCCTTTCCCTTGGATTCATGTGTCGTACAGGTAATGCAACTAGCTTTGCATTGTCAACTAGATATATGCAGAAGTCTAGCTCGCATTTTAGGGGACAAACCCCCTAACCTAATTAAAAACAACTGCGTACTCATGGACTACTCCAACGGATTGCAAATCATTGATAGATGCATCAAGTGATTCTAGGTAGCTAAGAAAAACTGATCCCTTAGGATCGCACGAAATCTCAAGGGTATTTCGAGGCAAGTCAAAAGTCTAACTACCCTCCTTTCACAATTACTAGCTAGCAAATCCATGCCTAGAATCAACCCGTAGCCCATGAAACCAAAAACATAAGCATTACACTTAGACTCAATACTTAATATAGTTATTCTCAAATCCTCACAAACCAAAGATAAATGAGCCGAACCACAAATTGGATTTGAGACAATAATAGGATCTTTTACTATACGAGTACTAAGGTGCAGAGGCTCAACTATGGAAGCAGATATAAACGAATGTGAAGCGCTAAAATCAAAAAGACTACTAACAGGATGATCAAAAAGAAAAACTAAAATTTACTATCTCTCTCTCAGGTACGCCGGCAGTGAAAGGATGCACTTGCCTTCCTGAAAATCATGTCCTTTGTCCTAGCCCTTGTCCTTAATTATATGACCCATTATACCATAATAACGACACCTCCTCTTGTCTTAGATTTTTCTATTCTTTCTTCCCTTCTTGTCCTGTGATTCCTCCTTTGTGAACCAAGTCTAAATTAATGAGTTCCTCGTTCTAGGGTTGTGCTCCTTAGCCAAACTCCCTCATTCTCATCTTTTCCATCCTTGTGTAACTTGTTGACAAGTCTCTTGAAAGCTGCCTCCATTGCATGGAAAATCCTACAAAGCTTGGAAGAGAATTAGACGCAGGTGAAACTACTGTGACTATGGATGGAGGTTGGGCACTTCTTCGCCCTTTGACAGGTGTCATAGTCTCATTAAGCCTACGGAACCATGCCGCGACGAGGTTACCTCCCAGAAGGCCAGGAGCCCCGGAGACTCAGGAAAGAAGGAAACAAGGATTCAAACAGAAGATCAAAAGATAGTGCATATGGCTTTGGGGAATATGCCTTTAAAACAAAACTTTTCTTTAGAAAAAGCTTCTTTTAAAACCGTTTTGAAAATAATTTTTCAAATCTTTTATCTAATCCAGTAACCTTCAGCTCTGATACCAAGTGAAACACCCCACCTCCATTAAGGTCACTCACAAAGGGAATGCCTAAACTTTGGTGGAGCATATTTAGGTAAAAGATGCAGATAAATTACAAGACAGACAAATAAAGCAGTGGAAAATAAATTCATTTTATAAACAATGTGGTTCAGTCAAGTTTTTACAACAGTTGTCTCAATCATACTTAAAAGTAATATATAACTATCTTGATTCAAAAACTTCCAAGTATAAAAGAAGCATAAAAATAACAATGTTATTCCCCAATAAAGCATGAACCAACAATAGCAGTGGACGAGAGAGTCCAAAGCAATACATCGACTATCTTCGAGCTTGGAAAGAAAACTGAGCTAAGCGGTAATATTTCCTCCCTGTGAACCTTAAGGGGGGAACGAAAGGAAAGAGGCGAAATAAACTAGGTCAGACATAAGTCTGGTACGTCCAGTGACTTTCAACATGTAAATAGGCAAAAGCATCATGACATAAATAAACTGAATATAAGACAATACCGTGATAACATGGGTAACAAGATAACCTAAGATTAGCATAAGATATGATAAGGCAAGATAAACTGAACTGCACATCTACTCTTTCTCTGCTTCGCTACTACCTTGTTATTCTGATTTCTATATCTCTGCCCCGCCTAACTAGCGTCCCAACTAGTAATCTGTGTAAAATGATAATATTACAACGTGATCCCAATGCCCGCAATTACGGTAACCTTCAGGTATACATCTAGTATGAGGATCTTACCTCAATCAGCCTAGTTGCCATGAAGATGTAAGATGTACCCTTACTACCCTATCGATCGGCTCCTTACTCGCATTAAATATCCTTGTGTATGTGTCAATCGGCCCTCTCTTGCGTGTAGATACCCTGTGCTTGTCCCACCAAAAGGTGTATCTGAAACACCCCACCTTTGTTAAGGTCACTCGCAAAGGGAATGCCTTAACTTTGGTGGAGCGTTTTAGGTAAAAGATGCAGATAAATTACAAGACAGACAAATAAAGCAGCGGAAAATAAAGTCATTTCATAAACAATGTGGTTCAGTCAGCTTTTTGAAACAATGGTCCCAATCATACCTAAAAACAATTCATCAAACTTCTGTCCTGATTCAAAAAATTCCAAGTATAAAAGAAGCATAAATATATAACAATGATATTCCCCAATAAAGCATGAACCAGCCATAGCAGTGGAAGAGAGGGTCCAAAGAAATACATCGATTATCTTCGAGCTTGGAAAGAAAACTAAGCTAGGTTATAACATTTATTCCCTGTGAACCTGTACGGGGGAACAGAAGAAAAAAGGCGAAACAAACTAGGTCAGACATAAGTCTGGTAAGTCCAGTGACTTTCAGCATATAAATAGGCAAAAGCATTATGACATGAATAAACTGAATATAAGACAATACCGTGATAACAAGGATAACAAGATAACATACGATTAGCATAGATATGATAAGGCAAGATAAACTGAATGCGCTTCTACTCTTTCTCTACTTCGCTTCCACCTTGTTATTCTGATTTTTATATCTCTGCACCCCCTAACTAGTGTCCCAACTAGTAATCTGTGTAAAATGATAATATTACAACGTAATCCCTATCCTCGCAATTATGGTAGCCTTGAGGTGTACATATAGTACGAGAATCTTACCTCAATCAGCCTAATTGCTATGAAGATGTTAGATGTACCCTTACTACCCTATCGATCGGTTTTGTACTTGTGTTAATGTTCCATGTGTCTGTGTTAATCGGCCCTCTCTTGCGTGTAGATACCCTGTGCTAGCCGCAACATAAGGCGTATCAATCCCTATGATAGCGACCCGACACGATTCAAGATGCACAGTGTATAACTACCGGTACCCAGTGCCTGCTTTTTTCCCTTCCGGAGTACTTGCATGCCAGTAATCTGTCGGAACCTACACCGACGTACCCCGTGCCGCTATTTTGACCGCTTATAATCAGCCCAGTAATCGTGCCCTACCCTGCCTAGTTTCAAGGTACCTTGATACATCTATGTGGGTTACTGCTGAAATGGGTCCCCGTTACTAGGGTTTCTTACTGGTTAAGTTTGTGGGCTAGTATTTACTAATATTACCCATCAACCCGATATGTACTTAACCCCCCCCTGATTCAAACATATTTACTTAATGGTTAAGTCTGTGGGCCTATATTTACTAATATTACCCACCGACCCGATATGTAATTAACCCTCCAACACATTATGTCATATTGGTTAAGTGTTGTCCATTCATGTTAACTTAACCCACCCACTCATCATATCATGTTGGTTAAGTGTTTCTCATTCAATTCAAGTTAACTTAACCCATCCACTTGTCGTGTTACATTGGTTAAGTGTTGCCTTCTTGTGTTAACTTAACCCTTCCACGCATCCTGTTATATTGGTTATGTGTTGCTCTTTTGTTTTAACTTAACCCTACCCATTCATCTTGTCATATTGGTTAAGTGTTTCTTATTAACTTAACCCTTCTCATTCATCATGTTGTATGGGTTAACTTAACCCTGCCCACTTGTCTAATTAACATGTTATAACGGTTAAGTGTTCTAAATTTACTTAACCCCGTCTTCTTGTCGAATTAACATGTCATAACGGTTAAGTGTTCTAAATTTGCTTAACCTCACCTTCTTGTCTACTTAACATGTTATAATGGTTAAGTGTTCTAAATTTACTTGACCTCACCGTCTTGTCTACTTAACATATAATAACGGTTAAGTGTTCTAAATTTATTTAACCCCATCTTCTTGTCTAATTAACATGTTATAACGGTTAAGTGTTGCCTTAGTTAACTTAACCCTACCATTCTTAACATGTCTTGTTCATTAGCATTAATTGATTTATTAATGTACCAACCTCTCACATTAGATCTATGTTGTTGTGGTTACTGGATGTGTCGGGCAGTTCCGAGCAGTTTTACATCGCAACTCAATCTAACCTCGGGTTTTTCTTGGGCATGATGCACTAACCTGCCACATTCGATAGGTGTTGTTGCAGTTACTTGATGTGTCGGGCGGTTCTGGGCTGTTTTACACCGCAACTCATTCTAATCTCGGGTTAGGCATGTTTATTTTTTAGCATATTTACCATACATATCCAAGTCTAGATTTTATATGCTAATTATCCCAAATTCACAAAACTAGTCACGTTCCAATTCTCAAGTTATACCTTAACAAAGTTAATTTCAAGTTGTGCCCCACAATTTCACTTTCAAAAGATTTCAGCACATTAGTCAGTTTAACAAATTAAACCTCACTTAAAGTTCCATTAATATATCTCACCTAACCATAAATTAAGCCTATAACTTACGTGCCAAAAATCATGGTCATAATTCACGATACAACACATGCCCTAAGGTTTAGTCATATTGCACTGTACAAAATATTCTCCAAAAACCCCCAATCATGATTCATAGTACAAACTATGCCAAATTATAGCCTTTATTTACAATGCATGCCAGTTTACCCAAAATTCCCAATTTAGGCGTGTTCACATTTAACAGTTATCCCTATCTTACTATAGGTTTTCATGCATAATCTCCTTCTTCCAAGTCATAAACTATTATATATAATATGCCCCAATTTTTAGGTCTTAAACCATGACATGTACTATGCCTTACATGTTTACAACCCAATTTACGTCCCAAATCCCAAGTCATATATCCAGTATACTTTATGCCTCAAATCTCAAGTCATATATTCGATACACTTTAGGTTTTAAATACAACATGTGTTATGTCCTCAAATCAGTTACAAATCTGTTTGTGCCCAATTATACATAATTTAATACTTTTCCAAATTTTAGCACTGGTCATGTCCAAATCATATATTATGCCCAATTTTTGCGCTGGTCAAGTCCAAATCATATATTATGCCAAATTTTTCCCAACGTATGTTCATCTCTTATGAGATTTTGCTCAGGCTCGCAGTAGCCTAGCCAAAAAAACATAAAGGGAAGAAGGAAAGAAGAGACAAAGAATGGACATAATAATATCATTGAGATAGATCCAATGGATATAGAAATACAGATAGAAAAAGGCATAATCTCAGATTCAGATTTATTACAATGTCAGAATCATAATTAACTTTTATTTCTGAAAGTAACATGAACTTTAAAATTACAGAACGATCTTGAATTCTGGGATCTGATTTCTGAATTTGATTAGCTATTCCTTTGATGTAGACTTTGATTGTTAACTTGAAAACTCTAATTTGATTGATTAAGGTGGAGGCTAGATCACGCCAGGTTTTAGCAGCATATAAGCGCTTATGAATTCATATGTAGAAAACAATAGGTTTAGGGGTCATTTTATAGGTGTATAGGGAGATTTAGAGCCTTCAGATCAGTCTAGAAGTCATCAGAATCGTCCAAGGCAGAAAAATGCGTCACACAGCGAATCAAGGATCGACATATTAGCCAAAACACGTTGTCCAGAGATTTCGTCCAGATCTGGAAAAGGGGTCGACACCCTATGGGGGCTCGACTCCTGTGTCGACTCCCCTTAATGGGGGTCGACACCTATGTTGACTCCCCCTGGGGGGGTCGACATTTGTTGAGCGGGAATTTTCCCGCCCACTTCCCTTTGGCTTATTTCGAATTTTAGACCTGTTTTGAACCTTCTGGACTTATAATATTTATATATAATCTTCCTAGTGCGTATACAAACTTCTTAGGCTTGTAACTTCTTCATACGGAGTCCGATTTACACAAACTCGGACCCTATCTTAAGCAGAATCCCGAGACGAACACAATGGCGCAACCCATTTCCCTTAATTCTTCATTAAAGATTATTATTTTTTAATTCGTTACTTTAATATCCGCAGGAAATATGGGTGTTACATTCTCCCCTCCTTTAATGGATTTCGTCCCCGAAATCTCCAAGTCAAGGAGAATGTATCCTAACATCCATCTACTCAACCATTCAATCAAAGGTGTCCATTGTCCTTAAAACAATATTTCTAATGCTTTCATGATCATATGCATAGTGTGTGTACATGCCCTTATCTAATGAAAAATTAGGAGGTATACTGATTTAGTTGACCTCCTTAATGCGAACTATGTCGGTGCCATGAGTCCATCATGTATGCAATTATTCCTAATCGTACTTTATAACTTCTACATGAGTGCACAATCATTCATACAAATGCAACATACATATGATAACACATCAAGTTCCAATCCATAAAAATTCACTCATGTATATGCAATATGAAAGTGACTAAGCCGATCTAGTGCCTAATATGTGTATATGCATCCACGAGCAACCACTAGCAAACACTTACATCCATTTGCATCCACCAAACATAACATGTCTCAAACACATGTTAACATCCATTGGCTTCTAACTAAGGATCGAGGATAAGATCGAGAGGATATACTTAAAAGATAAAGACTAGCAAATAAACTTTACAAAAAAGAGAGATCAAGGATATACCCCCAGAATGGGTGTGATGCACATATCTAGTTTTCAGTCTTCTAAGTCGCATCTTTTTGAGCTTCATTCCATATTGCTCTGGCTGTCTTAACTTCATGATTTGCGTGGCTTCTTAATTTCTGTTTCCAGAATATGCGTTGGAACTCATTTCACTGCCGCCTCTCGTTCCACCTTTTCTTCTTATAGTACGCTTGGCACTATAACTTCTGCCGTGTCATGCTAACATACCCAGAACTATCCCTTGAAAATAAATAGATGCTAACCATGTTACCAAGTGTATATACTAAGATGATTAGATTATTCTTCGTCAATCCAGTAAGTGGGGCAAATACCTTTGCAAAGTCCTTAATTAACTTCTTATATTAGCCCGCTAGTCCAAGAAAGCTTCTTACTTCTGTTGCATTCCTTGGGACCTTCCAGTCTTGCACCGCAACTACTTTTGCGGGATCTACTGCTATCCCTTCTTTGGGGGCCACATGTCCTAGAAACCTTTCTTCTTCTCTCCAAAAATGACATTTTTGGAGAACTTCGCCTTAAGTTGATGCACTTGGAGGGTATCCGAGACTTCCCTTAGATGCAAAGCATGTTCTTCTTCATTCCAAAATATCATCTATGCACAAGTGAAGTGAACTATCTGCCTTTGTAACGAAAATGACTGGAGCACCCCTATTCAGAAATACTTCACCTTATGGACCATTTTTCAAGTAACTCTTTTACTTGTTTACTGAGCCCTTCCTTTCCCTTGGATTCATGTGTCGTATAGGTGATGCAACTAGCTTTGCATTGTCAACCGGATATATGCGAAAGTCTATCTCGCGCTTTAGAGGATAAGCCCCTAACCTGACAAAAAACATCTGTGTAGTCATGGACTACTCTAACGGATTGCAAATCGTCGATAGATGCATCAAGTGATTCTAGGTAGCTTAGCCTAACTGATCCCTTATGATCGCACGAAATCTCGAGGGTACTCCCGAGGCAAGTCGAAAGTCTAACTACCCTCCTTTCACAATTACTAGCTAACCAATCCATGCCTAGAATCAACCCATAGCCCATGAAACCAAAAACATAAGCATTACACTTAAACTCAATACTTAATATAGCTATTCTCAAATCCTTACAAACCGAAGACAAATGAGCCGAACCACTAATTGGATTTGAGACAATAATGGGATCCTCTACTATACAAGCTCTAGGGTGCAGAGACTCAACTATGGAAGCAGATATAAATGAATGTGAAGCGCTAAAATCAAAAGAGTACTAACAGGAAGAACAAAAAGAAAAACTAGATTTATTTTCAATAGAAACTCTACTACCTCTCTTTCAGGTACGCTGGTTGTGAGAGCATGCACTTGCCCTCCGGAAAATCCTGCCCTTTATTCTTGCCCTTGTCCATAATAATGACACTTCCTCTTGTCTTAGATTTTTCTATTCTTTCCTCCTTCGTGAACCAAGTCCATATCCATGAGTTTCTCATCCTTGGGTTGTGTTCCTTAGCCAAACCCCCTTATTTTCATCTTTGTGTAACTTGTGGACAAGTCTCTTGAAAACTGCCTCCATCGCATGGAAATCCCTATAAAGCTTGGAAGAGAATTAGCCACAGGTGAAATTGCTGCGGCTATATATGGAAGTTGGGCATTTCTTCACCCTTTGACAAGTGTCGTAGTCTCATTAAGCCTACAGAACCATGCCGCGATGAGGTTCCCCCCAAGAAAGCCAGGAGCCCCAGAGACTCAGGAAAGAAGAAACAAGGTATCAAACAGAGGATCAAAAGAAAATGCATATGGCTTTGGGGGATATGCCTTTAAAACAAAAATTACTTTAGAAAATGCTTCTTTTAAAACCGTTTTGAAAATAATTTTTCAAATCTTTTATCTGATCTAGTAACCTTCAGCTCTGATACCAAGTGAAACACCTCACCTCTGTTAAAGTCACTCACAATGGGAATGCCTTAACTTTGGCGGAGCGTTATAGGTAAAAGATGTAGATAAATTACAAGACAGACAAATAAAGCAACGGAAAATAAAGTCATTTTATAAACAATGTGGTTCGGTCAAGTTTTTACAATAATGGTCCCAATTATACTTAAAAACAATACATAGAACTTTTGTCTTGATTTAAAAACTTCCAAGTATAAAAGAAGCATAAAAATGTAACAATGATATTCCCCAATAAAGCATGAACCATCCATAGCAGTGGAAGAGAGGATCCAAAGCAATACATTGATTATCTTCGAGCTTGGAAAGAAAACTGAGCTAAGTGATAACATTTCCTCCCTGTGAACCTAAGGGAGGGAACAGAAGAAAAAAGGAGAAACAAACTAGGTCAGGCATAAGTCTAGTAAGTCCAGTGACTTTCAGTATATAAATAGGCAAAAGCATTATGACATGAATAAACTGAATATAAGACAATATTGTGATAACAAGGATAACAAGATAACATACGATTAGCATAGATATGATAAGGCAAGATAAACTGAATGCGCTTCTACTCTTTCTCTGCTTCGCTACTACCTTGTTATTCTGATTTTTATATCTCTGCACCCCCGAACTAGTGTCTCAACTAGTAATCTGTGTAAAATGATAATATTACAACATGATCCCAATCCCCGCAATTATGGTAGCCTTTAGGTGTACATCTAGTATGATGATCTTACCTCAATTAGCCTAATTGCCATGAAGATGTTAGATGTACCCTTACTACCCTATCGATCGGCTCCGTACTTGTGTTAATGTTCCATGTGTCTGTGTCAATCTGCCCTCTCTTGCGTGTAGATACTTTGTGCTGGCCACCCCATAAGGTGTATCAATCCTTGTGATAGCGACCCGACACGATTCAAGATGCACAGTGTATAACTATTGGTACCCAGTGCCTGCTTTTTCCCACTCCGGAGTACGTGCATGCCCGTAATCCGTCGGAACCTACACTAATGTACCCCCTGCCGCTATTTTGACTACTAATAATCAGCCCAGTAATCATGCCCCACACTGCCTAATTTCAGGGTACCTTGATACATCTATTTGCTGAAATGGTCCCCGTTACTAGGGTTTCTTGCTGGTTAAGTTTGTGGGCCTATATTCACTAATATTACCCACCAACCCGATATGTACTTAATGCTCCCACTGATTCAAACATGTTTACTTAATGGTTAAGTCTGTGAGCCTATATTTACTAATATTACCCACCAACCCAATATGTACTTAACCCTCCCACACATTATGTCATATTGGTTAAGTGTTGTCCATTCATGTTAACTTAACCCACCCACTCATCATGTCATGTTGGTTAAGTGTTTCTCATTCAATTCAAGTTAACTTAACCCACCCACTTGTCGTGTTACATTGGTTAAGTGTTGCCTTCTTGTATTAACTTAACCCTTCCACTCATCCTGTTATATTGGTTAAGTGTTGCTCTTTTGTTTTAACTTAACCCTACCCATTCATCATGTCATAGTGGTTAAGTGTTTCTTATTAACTTAACCCTTCTCATTCATCATGTTGTACTGGTTAACTTAACCCTGCTCACTTGTCTAATTAACATGTTATAACGGTTAAGTGTTCTAAATTTACTTAACCCCATCTTCTTGTCTAATTAACATGTTATAATGGTTAAGTGTTCTAAATTTACTTGACCTCACCGTCTTGTCTACTTAACATGTTATAATGGTTAACTGTTCTAAATTTACATAACCCCATCATCTTGTCTAATTAGCATGTTATAACGGTTAAGTGTTGCCTTAGTTAACTTAACCCTACCATTCTAAACATGTCTTGTTCATTAGCATTAATTGATTTATTAAATCACCAACCTCTCACATTAGATCTATGTTGTTGCAGTTACTGGATGTGTCGGGCGGTTCCGGGCAGTTTTACAATGCAACTCAATCTAACCTTGTGTTTTTCTTGGGTATGATGTGCTAACCTCCCACATTAGATAGGTGTTGTTGCGGTTACTGGATGTGTCGGGCGGTTCCGGGCAGTTTTACACCTAACCTCGTGTTAGTCATGTTTATCTTTTAGCATATTTACCATACATATCCAAGTCTAGATTTTATATGCTAATTATCCCAAATTCACAAAACTAGTCATGTTCCAATTCTCAAGTTATACCTTAACAAAGTTAATTTCAAGTTATGCCCCACAAATTCACTTTCAACAGATTTCAGCATATTAGTCAGCTTAACAAATTAAACCTCACTTAAAGTTCCGTTAATATATCTCGCCTAACCATAAATTAAGCCTATAAACTTACATGCCCAAAATCATGGTCATAATTCACGATACAACACATGCCCTAAGGTTTAGTCATATTGCACCGTACAAAATAATCTCCAAAAACCCCCAATCATGATTCATAGTATAAACTATGCCAAATTGTAGCCTTTAATTACAGTGCATGCCAATTCACCTAAAAATACCAATTACGCGTGTTCACATTTAACAGTTATCCTTATCTTACTACAGGTTTTCATGCATAATCTCCTTCTTCCAAGTGATAAACTACTATGTATAATATGCCCCCAATTTTTAGGTCTTAAACCATGACATGTACTTTGCCTTACATGTTTACAGCTCAATTTATGTCCCAAATCCCAAGTCATATGTCCAATATACTATATGCCTCAAATCTCAAGTCATATGTTCGATACACTTTAGGTTTTAAATACAACATGTGTTATGTCCTCAAATCAGTTACAAATACGTTATGCCCAATTATACATAATTTAATACTTTTCCAAATTTTAGCGTTGGTCATGTCCAAATCATATATTATGCCCAATTTTTGCGTTGGTCAAGTCCAAATCATATATTACGCCAAATTTTTCCCAACGTATGTTCATCTCTTATGAGATTTTGCTCAGTCTTGCAATAGCCTGGCTATAAAAACAAAAAGGGAAGAAGGAAAGAAGAGACAAAGAATGGACATAATAATATCAATGAGATAGATCCAATGGATATAGAAAGACAGATATAAAAAGGAATAATCTCAGATTCAGATTTACTACAATGTCAGAATCACAATTAACATTTATTTCAGAAAGTAACATGAACTTACAAATTACAAAACGGTCTTGAATTCTAAGATCAGATTTCTGAATTTGATTAGTTATTCCTTTGATGTAGCCTTTGATTGTTAACTTGAAAACTCTAATTTGATTGATTAAGGTGGAGGCTAGGTCACTTCAAGTTTTAGCAGCATATAAGCACTTATGAATTCGTGTGTAGAAAACAATAGGTTTAGGGGTCTTTTTATAGGTGTATAGGGAGATTTAAAGCATTCAGATCAGTCTAGAAGTCATCAGAATCGTCCAAGGTAGAAAAATGCATCACACAGCGAATCAAGGAGCGACACGTCATCCAAAACACGTCGCCAAAGATTTCGTCCAGATCTGGAAAAGGGGTCGACACCCTATAGCGGGGGTCGACCCCTATGTCGACTCCCCTTAAGGGGGGTCGACACCTATTGAGCGGGAATTTTCCCTCCCACTTCCCTTTGGCTGATTTTGAATTTTAGACCTGTTTTGAACCTTCTGGACTTATAATATTCGTACATAATCTTCCTAGTGCGTATACAAACTTCTTAGGCTTATAACTTCTTCTTCATACGGAGTCTGATTTACACAAACTCGGACTCTATCTTAAGCAGAATTCTGAGACGAACGCAATGGCGCAACCCGTTTCCCTTAATTCTTCTTTAAAGATTAATTATTCTTTAATTCGTTACTTTAATATTCATAGGAAATACGGGGTGTCACAGTATCAGTCCCTATGATAGCAACCCGACACGATTCAAGATGTAGAGTGTATAACTACTGGTACCCAGTGCCTGTTTTTTTTCCACTATGGAGTACGTGCATGCCCGTAATCTGTCGGAACCTACACTGACGTAAGCCCCTGCCGCTATTTTGAACGCTTATATTCAGCCCAGTAATCGTGCCCTACCCTGCCTAGTTCTAGGGTACCTTAATACATCTATGTGGGTTACTGCTGAAATGGGTCCCCGTTACCAGGGTTTCTTACTGGTTAAGTTTGTGGGCCTATATATACAAATATTACCCACCTACACGAGATGTACTTAACCCTCCCACTGATTCGAAGATGTTTATTTAACGGTTAAGTTTGTGGGCATATATACTAATATTACCCACTAACCCGATATGTAATTAACCCTCCCACTGATTCAATCATGTTAACTTAACCCACCCACTCATCATGTCATGTTGGTTAAGTGTTTCTTATTAACCCTTCTCACTCGTCATGTTGGACTGGTTAAGTGTTTCCTATTAACTTAACCCCGTTCATTTATCATGTTATATTGGTTAAGTATTTCCCATTAACTTAACCCCATTTGTTCATCAAGTTACATTGGTTAAGTGTTTCTTATTAACTTAACCTCACGCATTCATCATGCTACATTGGTTAAGTGTCATCAATCAATTCAAGTTAACATAACCCACCCGCTTGTCGTGTTACATTGGTTAAGTGTTCCTTCTTGTGTTAACTTAACCCTCCCCATTCATCATGTTATATTGGTTAAGTGTTTCTCTCTTGTTTTAACTTAACCCTTCCACGCATCATGTTATATTGGTTAAGTGTTGCTCTCTTGTTTTAACTTAACCCTACCCATTCATCATATCATATTGGTTAAGTGTTTCTTATTAACTTAACCTTACTCACCTGTTTAATTAACATGTTGTATTGGTTAAGTGTGGCCTAAATTTACTTAACCCTACCATTCAGTTATTAGCATGTCTTGCTTATTAGCATAATTCATTCATTAACGCCTTAACCTCTCACATTAGAACTGTAGTTTGTGGTTGCTGGATGCGCCGGGTGGTTCCGGGCAGACATCTACTGCAAACTCATTCTAACCTCAGGTTTTTGGGCTAAATACGCTAACCTCTCACATTAGATCTGTGTTATTGCGGTTATTGGATGTGCCGGGCGGTTCGGACAGTTTTACACCACAACTCAATCTAACAACGGGTTAGGCATGTTTATCTTAGCCAATTGGTTCATTTACAGATTATTCCAGCTTTAGGCTAGTTATGTCAATTTATTTGTCTACATCATAGGCTTTCCAATTACAGTATTCACTTTCAATAGATTTTAGCATATTAGTCAGTTTAATAAATTAAACATCACTTAAAGTTCCATTAACATATCTCACCTAATCATAAATTAACCCTATAAACTTACATGTCCAAAATCATGGTCATAATTCACAATTTAACACATGCCCTAAGGTTTAGTCATATTGCACCGTACAGAATATTCTCCAAAAACCAACAATCATGATTCACAGTATAAACTATGCCAAATTATAGCCTTTAATTACAATGCATGTCAATTACCCAAAATCCTAATTTAGGTGTGTTCACATTTAACAGTTATCCATATCTTACTTTAAGTTTTCATGCCTAAGCCATACCTCACTATACACAATAATTTCCTTCTTCCTAGTCATACACTATTATATATATATATATATGCCCCAATTTTGGGTCTTAAACCACAGCATGTACTATGCCTTACATGTTTACAATTCAATTTACGCCCTAAATCCCAAGTCATATGTCCAATATACTTTATGCCTTAAATCTCAAGTCATATGTTTGGTACACTTTATGTTTTAAATACAACATGTGTTATGTCCTCAAAATCAGTTACAAATTAGTTATGCCTAATTATACAAAATTTAATACTATTCCAAATTTTAGCGCTGGCCATGTCCAAGTCATATATTATGCCCAATTTTTCCTAACATACGTTCATCTCTTATGAGATTTGGCTCAGGCTCGCAGTAGTCTAGCTATAAAAACAAGAAGGGAAGAAGGAAAGAAGAGAAAAAGAATGGACATAATAATATAAATGAGAATGGATACATAAAGACAGATAGAAATAGGCATAATCTCAGATTCAGATTTATTACAATGTTAGAATCACAATTAAATTTTATTTCTGAAAGTAACATGAACTCACAAATTATAGAACGGTCTTGATTTCTGAGATCTGATTTCTGAATTTGATTAGCTATTCCTTAGATGTAGATTTTGATTATTAACTTGAAAACTCTAATTTGATTGATTAAGGTGGAGGCTAGGTCACTTCAGGTTTTAGCAGCATATAAACGCCTATGAATTCGTGTGGAGAAAACAATAGGTTTAGGGGTCTTTTTATAGGTGTATAGGGAGATTTAGAGCCTTTAGATCAGTCTAGAAGTCATCAGAATCGTCCAGAGTATAATACCACGTTACACAGCGAATCAGAAAGCGACACATGGCGAAACACGTCATTGGCCAGATCTAGGCCAACAGGGGTCGACTCGCCTATAGGGTGGTCGTTACTTATGTCGACACCCCTATAGGGGGGTCGACACCTATGTCGACTCCCCTTGGGGGGTCGACACCTCTGAGCGGGAAATTTCCCGCTCAGTCTGCTTTTGCTTTGACCCAAATTCGAAATTTGAACCCTGTTTTGATTTTTGTAATTATTTTATATGTCTATATATACTTCCTTGGGCATACACAGACTTCTAAGGCTTATAACTTCTCCATACGGTGTCTGATTTACGCAAATCGGACTCTATCCGAAGCAGAATTCCGAGAGCGTAACCCATTTCTCTTAATTCCTACTTTTAAAATTAAGTATTCTTTAATTTGTTAATTTAATAATCTCTTGAAATAGGGTTGTTACAAATTAGTTCCAAATAATAATATGCCTATAATTCTCTTTATATATCATTCATAATTGCCCCAATTATACGCATATTCAAATCGAGTATAGCCTATGCTTCTAAGGGCCTAGGCTTAGCGTGAAATAAAAAGGGAAAATAGAGGAAGGGGAATAGAATCAAATCACATACGAAAAAAGGCAAGACTAGAAATAAACATAGAAAATGGGAAAAGGAAGATATGTACATATAACTTGTTAATTTTCCAACATCACAGGCATAGGTATAACTTGTTAATTTTCTAACATTACAGGAATATGTATAACTGATCATAACGACATAGGTGATTAACAGTGAAATCATATATAACATTTGTTTTACTAACACTGTAAATCCAATCGGTTTTATTTAACTATCATGTTCAAAGTCTAAGAAATCAGATCTGTTAATGACGAGTAACTCATAGTGAGTCTTGGTAAAGATATATATATATATATATATATATATAACACTATGTCGTAGAAGAGTCCAGCTCCAATCCAAGTGATATGTATGCAATTCCTGATGTTGTATCTGTTTGATCCAATCTTTAGCAACATCATCCCATTATATGTTTATATTTTAAGAATAGATTTACATAGGGAGAGAAGAAATGGTGTAAATCAGAATGAGAGAAGCCACTTATTTATTAATGCATAGTGCCAACCTCAACCTTTAAATCCTAAGTCTTAAATCCAAATGTACAAGTCATGCTGAGTCAGCAATGAATACAGTGCATAAAACGGTCCTGATATGTATTCTGAATCCGCTTGGATCAGGGATGGGTCGACCCACCTACCTCCTGGGCCGACCCAGCCCCCTTAGGTCAACCCAGGCTGAGCGTGGGTCTCCCCACAATAGGCTTAGTTCCCTCTCTTTCCCGAACTCGCCCCGTTTTGAATTTTTTGGAATATATTTTATTTTTAATTTATATTTATGCACAAACTCCTTATGCATATACAAACTTCTACAGCCAATAACTTCTTCATACATTGTCCGTTTTACGCAAACTTGGTGTCTATTTGAACCAAAATTCTGAGTCAAACACAACGGTAATGCTGGTTTCACTTAATTCTGAATATTTAATTATGTTATTCCAAATTTATAATCTTTAAGCATGGTAATAGTGTATTATATTCTGGGTTGTTACACCCTAGGAGGGCCAATCGGTCACTTATTATTCCTCGATAATATTTTCTACATTAACATAAACTAGAGGGAACTAGCTATAGGCCCTACTAGTTAAGACTTCTGTCATTCAAGCGTACACTCTTGCCCCGTGTAAGTTGAGAGGTGGTATTTTATCATTCGTTGTACCATCTAACTGACCATATTGGATAACCTTCTTAGTCGCTTATTACTTCCCGTAGGATAGGTAGCCATATCCGACATTTTAAGTTTCCAGGTTTGGGAAGGAAATACACACACATGCCATTTAATACCCCTAAACTGAAAGACCTACTCCCAAGTGGACTCCTTAACCCTCAGCAACATAAGACCCAGGAAGCGGACTATACGCGAAAGTTATTAAAATTGTACCCCATTAGCCTTGAATACCTTTTGCTATTGGGATAAAGTTGGCTACGTTATTAAGTCCTTTCCGTTTAGTTTCTCTTCACAGAAATACTATACGTACAAGATTTATTATCGTACTGGTTAATATGGTTAATATATTTTACATCATTAACCTAGTAAGTCCAAATTTAACTTTAAATTATAAGTTTTATATTAATTAATATAAATAAGGAAAATTATATCCTGCTTTCCCCAGGATATTTATTTGATTACTTCCCTAACTGGACTTAGTATTTAAACAACAATCAATATCCATTAATCCCCTTTTTACACCCATTTGCTTCTATCCCGTAGTTTATTTCCTTTTTTGACCATAATGGTCATATCTTCGTAAGGCAACCATTTATCAGTCCTACTATTTGTTGTACCCCAATAGAAAATTATTATTCTTATTTATTTATTGACTGTTATATATATATATATTTATGCACCAGACCTCTAACATTAATTTGAATATCTGTGGCTGTTGGATTTTTCGGTCGGTTCTAGGCTGACTTATACCACAAGTTGAACATAACCTCGTGCCTTACTACATTTATATTTACGCATTAGACCCCTCACATTAACCTGACTACCTGTGGATGCTGGATTTGCCGATCAGTCCCGGGCAGACTTCTTCCATAAGTTGAGCTTAACCTCGTGTCTAAATACAGTTATAATTCAATTTCCTATTTGGGCTTTACAACATTTATCCTAATCAATTTAGGAATTGTAACTATTACCTTATTCACTTTTCCCCAATCAATATCAGTTACAATAGTTATTTATTGATTTGTCGTCCTATTTATAACAATCAACTATATTAATTGCTACAGTGGTCACCACAAATATATTCACTTAATATGGAATACAATTTACATATATGATTTCATAAATGAATACCATTCAAACATTCAATATAATGTATATTTCGTTGTTTACGTAGGTACGGACAGACAATGTATATATATATTTATTTATATTTTTGCGTGGTCAACATAGTTATCTTTCATTATTTTTATTTATTGTTAAATTTAATAATTTGGTTTGATTAATAACCAAACATTCCTTTTTGTATTTAATCTTTCCAAAATGTTCCAAATCTTACAAAAAGATTATTAGCTACAGTTGTTGTAAGTTATGCTTAATTTTTGGAATGGACATATTTCAAACCACAAGAAATACATATATGTTTATGTATATTTCGGAATAGTTGATGCAAACTACGCACAGATATGTATATTTATATTTATATTTATACGTCAATTTACACAACTTTTCCCTTTTTAAATCTTTTTGCCATATCTCTTGTTCACTTAAAATAATGTCTTTTTGTTTAAAAAGAAGAAAACGACATGTTTACAACAACTAAGCCAAATCCCAACAACATTGAACACAACTAGGCATATGTCTTATGAATGAAAAATTGCATAATTCACCGTTGTATCTTCTTAAATCTAAATTACACAGTTTATCTTTTGAACACTGAAACTAGATATTTGGAAGAAAACTACATCTAAACAATGTTATTGGGACTGATTTACAAATCTTCAATGTATTGCCACAAACCGCCATATATGTTACAACATAATTGTAGGGAATATATATAAACAAATTTAAGAATCCTATAATTTATATTATTCCTAACCATAATTTACAAGTTTACAATTAGATCCGATAGATGTCAATTCATTTACAACAATATTATGAACAGATATAATGAAAATAGGCATATACTTTGAGATCTAATTCAAACGAGATAAATAGGCTATTATAACTATATATGTAAATCTCGCACTCACCTGAAAGCATCCAGATATGAAGTTTGAATAATCTTTTATGTCTACAATTCCCAGATTCTTATAAATCTATAATTTATCTGAAAAGGGGATACTTTCAGATCTGTAGAAATGTAAGAAATTAGGAAGAGAGGTGAGAATCAGATTTAGAGCGCTAATTCACATTATTTTCCATTGAATTTGATAATCCTCTCAATACAATATGATTTGTATATTTGATTTGTTGTATTGGAATATATTTATAATTAAGAAATTAGGTTTGAAAAGGGAGGAAAATGGCAGAGCTTCGTTGCTGCCCACAAATTTGTGCGGAAAAGAAAGAGGTCTTACCCCTTTATATATAGGAGTGAAATTGGCCATGAACCATTGGATTTATTTTAACTATATCCCTCCATTCTTTTAATAATACAATATAAACTAACCTCTTTAACCCTAGCTGTCACAGGGTTGATTTGGCTCGAAGCGGTCGACCTCTTATACAAAGGTGTCGACCGCCCTTGAGTCAATCTGCATAGTGAATGTTGGTAACAAAAGGAAATGAATACTATATTTATTTATTTCGTTCTGTTTTTCGTATTTCGTTCATAACTTTTTCATACGGACTCCGTTCGCGAAACTCCAAACATGAAAGTTGATCAGAATTCCGAGATGAACCCATTGGTTAAAGTTTTATGGTCAAATTCCATCATTTGAAGAAATTCCTGTTTTTGAGATTCTAATTAAATAACTAATTTATTGTCTAAATCCGAGTTGTTACAAATTGAGTTGATCTGAAATGGTGAATTTATTCCGACATTTGGAACGTAAATCGAATAGATATTTTTCGAAAGAGAGTTATACGTCAAAATTCGATTATGATGAATTCAGGAAGGTACTATTTACTTTCTGTTTTTAATTAAGATTTATTAAATTAATTAAATATTTTTTATTTAATCTAAATAAAGAATCAGTGTTATATTCTAAATATTTTGGATGTAGGTATTATAACACTATCGTTATAATCATTGTTTTTTCAACGTTCATTTAAATCTATATAAATGGATTTTGGAAATGTTTTCCAAATATAACTAGAGATGTTTTCCAAGTATATAAAATGAAATGATTTTTGTTAATAATAAATTTAGGACTGGGTTAAGGAAATTAGAAACTGACTGGAGACTAGTCAAGTTGAATGGCTTTCTAAGCGTCCATTTGATGCTAGTTTCAGCCTTCAGGGTTGATACTTATGGAGTTTGTCTCTTACTAGTTTATAGTTATGGACTGATGAATGTGGGAGAACAGTGATTGTAAACAAGAAATGAAAATGTTTTCTAATGTTAATAATGTATATTTTCTAAATATAGAAAATAAGAAGTTGTGGATATATGGAAATGTTTTGTTTCGAGAATCGTGAAAGGCTAAATGGGTTTTAAGAAATATATGGAAAATGGAAATTTGGGAAACAAATAAATTAATGATAATTTAATTTAAAGGGCTCAATGTTGGTTGTTGAGTGATCGGTAAAATTTTCATTTGGAAATAGGATCGTGTCTTAAAGGATTTTTGATAGTTAAATAACCGACTATCAAAATTTTTGGTTATTTTTCTGTTGTCAATATGGAGAGACTGGAGTCAGATTCACTAGTACAAAATATGTCTGTTGCTTTGCCTCATTTGCATCAGTTGTCCTTACAACTGATGCTAATAATGTAATTTGCATCTATTTTTGTGGAACCGATACAAATAAACAGAAGTAAATATTATTATTTGCATAGATTTTCCTCATAGCCGACGCAAATAGAATTATTTGCATCGGTTCCTCAGGAAGTGATGCAAATACACCGAAGCTAGGGGTGGCAATTAGACCCGACCTGGACCCGACCCGACGGGTTTCGGTTCTAGGCGGGTCGGGTTTTGTTGGGTCTAAACTATACATTTCAAAAATCTAGACCCGACCCGACCCGACCCGACCCGAGCTTCGGGTCGGGTCAGGTCCAGTTGAATAATAACATTAAAAATACATATATTTCAATGCTTTTTGGTCGGGTCGGGTTTGATCGGATCTTGATGGTATTTTTCATCACCTAGACCCGACCCAAGACCCAATGGGTTCGGGTCGGTTTGGTTCGGGTTTTCGGTTCTCGGTTCTAATCGCCATCCCTAACCGAAGCAAATAGTATTATTTGCATCGGCAGTTGAGGAAACGATGCAAATGCAGTGAAGAAAGTAGTATTATCTGCACCAATTGTCCTTACAACTAATGAAAGTAGTGTCATTTGCCTCGGTTTGCATCCAACCTTAAGAGACCGATGCAAATGCATCGCAACGGATACTGTTGTTTGCATGAGTTCTTTAAAAATCGAAGCAATTGTTGATTATTTTAATTGAAGTAAATACGCATATCAATAATCATAAATACTCGTTTGTATATGCCAATATTTATATTTTATTATAATTTACGATCATCAATAAAAAATTATTATAGAATGGATAATTTTTTATTTGATAATTTATTACAGTTAGTTATTATAATTAGCAATATTCAATATTTATTAACTAAAGCAAATATGTAACTAATTATTAATCAATACATAATAATTATTATTTAACAATTAATATTTGACTAATGAGTAATAATTAATAATTAATAAGCCATGTTTAATAATTAATGATTATTATTTATAATATTTTTTTATTAATGATTAATAATTAATATAAATAATTATTATAGAATGAGTCATATTTAACATTGAAAAATTATTATTCAATAATACCAATAAATAATTAATAGTTAATAATTAATAATTGATTATTAAGTATTTAGGTAGTATTTAAAAAAATTAATAAATAAATAATATATTATTATTAACTATTATAAATTATCAATTATTTTTATTTTTATTTAATAAGATCAATATTTAATAACTAATGTAAATATAGTTAAACTTTGTCAATTACATTAAATAATTAATATTTAGTAGTTAATATAAAATAACTAATAGTAAATATTAAGTACTTAATATGAAACATCAATGTTTGAAAAATAATTTATATTTAATAATTAAAAGGTGGTATTTAATATTAAACAATTAAGTTTCAAAAGCCACTAGTTAATAATTACTACTAAAAAATTTACTTAAATAATTATTAACAATTTAAACTAATGATTAATAACAAAATTTAGTGCTTATGAAGTGATAAGTAGTATTAATAAATTTAAAATAATTATTAGTTGATAAAGAGTATTTAAAAATTAATATTTATGATCGAATAATTAGATAGGTAATTATTTATAAGTAACGAATAAGGATTATTAATAAATAATCTACAATTACTAATCATTATATATAATTAATAATTAATAAATATAATTAATAATTAAAATTAACAATTATTAATAATTTAATAATAACCCATTAAATGGTTTGTATTAAAAAAGTCGGTAATTAATTTTAACTAATAAGTTAATAATTAAAACTGGATTATTATGAATTAATAATTTCCTTTAAATGTTTAACATTGAAAGTAATATTTTCATAAAATTCGACATTCTGTGGTAAATCTAAAAAATTCAGTAATAAAATTTTAAATTTTTATAAAATTCTAATGTGAAATAGAATTAGAACTTTTTGAAAGTATAAAATTTGACAAGATTTAGTTATTTTTATATAATAATTTGCTATTTTTAGTTATTAATTATTACTAAATCATAATTAATATTTTACTAATTATATTTAAATGGTAAAAAGTATAATTAACAATTGTTTATTAGCAAACTCGAAATAAATAAGTAATAATTTATAAATATTTTTTATTTTTTATTGTTAATAAGTAATAGGTTATAAATGTAACTAATAAGATATAAGTAAATAAATAATAATTGGTAAACATAATTAATTGCTAATGAATATTTAACTATTTCTCTCTGCTTGTGCTGCCACATCTCGAAATTAACACCCGAATCAAATGTGGAAACAATTAAAGTTGTCAACATGATGCAGCACTTTTTCAATCATTAATTTCAACATCCGCGCTTTCGTTTAGGATACTATACCTTTTTCATTTTTTTCCCCTTAATTTTTTGTTTTCCGCGTTAGTATTTCATTTTCCTCCCTTTAGTTTTTCATTGGTGCTTGTCATTTTCGGTTGGATCATGCTAGAACGATAGGGGAAAAAGCGGCAACAAAAGAAGAATCCAAGAATAAACAGAGTTAAATTCGAGAGGGGGGATGGGGAGGCTAGGGGCTAGTCATCTGACGGTTCTAACTAGTGCCGCATAAAATGTCTGCTTGATTTCTGGTTGAAACAACGCATTCATTTCCGGTTTGACATATTCAATGTTTAAAATTTTTGGCTCTATATACAAATTTTTAGCTCCAACGAAACCAAAAATTCACGTATTCCGCTTCTTAGCCCCATCATCAAAATTTTGATCTACAACCTTCTCTCCGTCCGCTTTCTTCTTATTTTCTTTAGATCTAAAAGTAAACATAAATTCACATACAACATCTATTCTTTAGATCAAAAAGTAAACATAAATTCTCTCCGTCCACTTCTTATTTTCTTCACAGTAAACAACGCCACCCATTTTTAATTTATTATTAATATTCTGGGTATTGGGAAGATACAGGCGCACAAAACGTTGGATGTAAACAACGAGGTGGCGGTCGACGGAAGCAAGAAGTTAACGAATCGAGGTGGGGTGCTGATTAGTGCCAAGATGGAGTTACAGATTTGGATTTAACGTTTCCTCTTTATAATTTCCTTAAATATTGACTGTTGAGTTTCAGATCTGGATTTAAGGTTTCTATCGTAGTTGCTAACAATTGAAGTTGCATTGCTTTTTCTGTGCTGATATGATGTTCGCAAAAGATCTGGGATGCGCGCTCAATGTATTTCGTGCTTTACTAACAGATGACTGCTATTATTGCCTGAAATCACAATCTGGAGTTGCTGCCATCAAGGTACAGTTGATGATATGTCGTTTGATGTTGTAAAAATGTTCTAAAAATGACAACCACAATAGCAATGAAAATGTTCTAAAAGTTGGCATATTGTTATTGTTAGAAAAACCGCTTGTTAAAACACTTTATTACAACTGTTTTCTTGCGAACGTTGAAACTAAATATCTGTAGTATGTCATTTTATAGCTGAGAAAGAGATCTAATATACATATTGTACAATGGATTTCCAACAGAATGGGTAAGATTTTGAACCAGATAAAAAAAAGAGGTTCAAATGCATAATAGTGTTTAATGAGTATATTATATACAAAGTAGCTATGTATAAGAGATGGAGTTAATAAAGAAAAAATAGATAAATAATACATAAAGGAAAAAATAAAGAAAAAAAATAAGAAAAATGCACCCACTGGTTTCTTATATCTTTGTAACTTGTAACTAGAAACAAATGGATACACTATCAATTTGTATCGGCATCCAGTAGTCAATAATACATACAAAGTGTATTACAAAGGCAAAGTATTGTTCCATGTTGAAGAAGCATTGGACGATGAAGTTTATGTCAGAAATACCTATGGAGTTATAGTAAGACTATTAGAAAACAAGCAAGTGTCAATTGTTTCTGAAAATAACAAGTCATCTAGTACAATTGTAATATCTGCTGTCTTTCATTTTGTTAATGTCTGAGAATAAGCAAAAAGTGGAATATTTGTCAAAGGGAAGATACAAAAGATCCTTGGTACATAAGTAAAAGATTGAATCATAGACCTCAAGTTACTCACGTTGAATTGAAGCCACGTTCCAGACTTAGAAATGCTGGCATATGCGAAATCACAGGTACTTTCACAAAGTGGCATAAGCAATATGCTTATTTTTAGAACATTTTCAATGCCTATATTCAATGCTGAAATCATAATATGGAATTACCCACTATGGTTAATTTTTAATGGTTGCAACCAATTGATGTACACTATGTGCTACACTAATGATTTCGCCATTGATTGATATATGACTTGGTCGTAATGTTTTTCAAACTTCGTTTCATAAATAGTAGTATATAATGTAAAGACAAACATGATGGGTTGTCTTTGTATTTCTAGTGTTTAAGTTACATGAAACAGTTTCATAAGTGCACTGTATTTCTTTGCCGTAAAAGCCTGTAAATATATTTTAGACTTCAGCAGAAACGTATATGTGCTTTTCATCCCTTTATTGTCCGGTGACTGATGTGTTCCACTTGCATCGTGAAGGAATGATTTGTACAATAGTCTTGTTAATCATGTATCTTCTTTAATGATAAGCTTGTATTGACGTGTTATTACATATTTACATGCTCGTTACTTCAATCTCATGTTTCATAATTTAATTATTCATAATGTGTCTTGGTAATTTGCGGCCCATATGGCATTGCATGACCTGTATGTCCCCAAGTTACCATTTAATTATCATTCTAGCAAATTTTCCCCAATGTTGAAACTATATGCAACAGTTTACTGTTGAATTATTATGCACAGAACAACTATGTCGGCTGTTTGTAGTTGTTACTCTGAAAAATACAGCACGTGAAAGGTCAGTGTAAGGTCAGTGTATTTTGTCCGCAATTTAGATCAAAACCAAACTTTGCATCATGTTGTATATACTTAACATTACATCTTGTTTAGACCTTTATTTTGGTTTAATATTCATTGCCTAACCACTCGTTTACGAATTGAAGTCTGGATTTAAATACTCATTGCTCTGTTCATTGGAAGGGTTTGAGTTCTGTAATAATAAAATGTTCTTTTTAACATGTGCATGGTTCCAAATTCAACAAAATATAATACTGCCCTGCACACCCACTGACCCACATAAGTGTAAATACTGTTACAATGGTTAAGGATATATGGTTTATGACCAATTTTTTCATGCAAATTCCCTATTTCTGCATTATAGTATATAATTTATATTGTTTTAAAACTGACCCACTAGTAAGTTAGTGCTAACAAATATAATGTATACAAGGTTGTTGCTTACTGTATTCTCATAAATTATAGTAGACTTTGAACATATTTTGGTATTGTACACATTGTTTTCATGGCTGTAACAACCTATTTGCTTAGATGGTCGATGTTTGGAAACTGCACAAAAGGATCAAACTGAAACCAAGGTTGTAAATATAGTTGAAAAAGTATAGAATAATCATTAAGGTATTATATAGGATTCAATAGTAAATTTGCCATATATGTGAGACAATAGTTTACTAATATATTTCATGATTTTCCAATGCTATTTAACGAGATATCATTTCTGTATAACTAAATTGATAAATTTATGGTTCACTCTTATTCAAAATAGCAGTCTGAATTTTATGCTTCGTTCAATGCTGCAAGAAGACTTCTCAATAATTTTATTTGCAAAATTTATAAGTGAACAAAGGTACGCAACTGGAAGTCCTTAGTTTGTTATAGAATAGTTTGATGAATATTTTTAGAATATTATATGTCAATGAGCTGTTACTTTGAAGTTTTGACCATACTTGTTGATGATATGTAACAAATAATAACAGTATCGTGTAAAAGCGGAACTTGGCAGGAACATGGTATACTGGGCAAAGCCTTATGTGCTTCAATAAATAAATCTAATTAATTCAGTGATGGACAAGATTTTGAAAGGGTAATACCATCTGATTGGCTGCTTTTCAACCATTCCAACACACTTTGCATTGTTTAACTATTAATCCAAAAGAAAGACCATATATGGAGAAAGTTGCTGACACCATCAAGGCTGAAGATAACTATTTAAAATGGCTAGAGTAGAGCACAAAGGGATGCACAATTCTCATTTGAGGTATGATCTCAGTTGACCCTATATCACTAGTCTTTTGTATTCATGCATTTTGCATGTAAAATGCATGTTATCTGAGGGTATTAGAAATGACATAGCTTTGAATTCAAGGTTCATCTTGTAAACTTGTGGGTTATAATGAGGTATAGTTTATTTTGATTACAACAGGCTCTATTAAACTGATTTAAGACTGTCTGAAGTAGATGTGATGTGATTATCGTGCTTGCATTCTCGGTCTATAAAGTTCTCCAACGTAGAGACAACTGTTTTGCCAAATTTTATTGTTGGCTAGAGAAAATCCAAATAAGTGTGCATTTAATTGAAGTGGGGATTACTAGATGACTCCTATGTTTCCAGCTTTCCAGGTCAAGTAAATTTGCTTCAAGAAAATTTAGAATAAAAAATTACCAGTAACTTGTAGTGGGATGATTCAACAACATCTATCTTTGTGATGCTTTTTCAGTTGAAGTATAATTGTGACTTCCAGGAATACAATGCCAGTTACAAGGAGAAATTGTACAAGGTTCACATGTTGAACTGGAACGACGTCCGTACCCCAATATTTTCTTGAATTTATGGCACGTAAACATTATGAATTAAATGCTGAAATGATTTCTAATAACATTTTAAGCATATGAGTTGCTGCATAATTATTTATTTGTCATTTGAAGTGAACGTTATAGAATTGTAAATGATCCATGTACCTTATGTGAATATATAGTGTATGACTTTGGTTATAATTTATGTGTATGAATCACTAGCTGAATTGTTTATTATGATATTATATTGTCATTTGTATTAGTCATCCGGTTTGATTTTAAATGATTATAAAATTATATCAATAATTGTTTGTTATAGCAAATGTATTCTTATTATGGTCTATTTTTGTTTTATGAGGTTAGTGTGGAGAGGATTTTGCATCTGTTACTAAAAATAGATGCAAAAGGAATGCATATTGCATCAATCGTTACCTGTAACTAGTGCAACATAATAATTGGTTTTAAGCCAAAAACCTTCCTTTTGCACCGGTCATTACTAAAAACCAATGCAAAAGTACATTTGTTGCATCGGTTCTAAAACCGATGCAATTTTTTAAGTTTGTTGCATTGGCTGTATATGCATCGGTTGCTGAACTGATGTAATAGGGGGTAAACAACGGATGCAGCTGACCTGTTTTGTAGTAGTGATTATTATATGAAAACCACTCTGCATGGGCATTATCGTTGCGAATCAAATATGTTGAAGACAATCGAAGATGGAGTTTATGCAAGGGCTATTCTGGCGATCCCAAGTAGAAATTGCCTAAGATGGATTTACAGAATAGTGCCTTTGGTTTGTCCAGTCCCAAACAACTTATATGAACGAATGTCTGACATAGTACACCTAACAGATCGGGTAAGTTGATCTCTTCAAATGTATTTACTGGTAGCGGAGGAATTCATTTTTCTTAGCTTTATACCCGTGGTATTTTTGCGGAAATCAATTTGTGATTTGGCAGATATGACGATGTGGCATTCAAAATAAATGAAGATGTGATCTGTCTAAGGGTAAGTTATGACCTCAGGACTCTTCAACCGGGCAATGGTATAAATCATTTAGACCGCATGGCTAAGTGGGTCGCTTCCAGTTAGGGTGTATTATCACCATCTAGAGAAATTTCTATTTTGTATCTCCCATTTAGCGAAATGAATGGTCGGTCATGTTTACCCAGGGTTGCAAGATGTTCTTGTTGAATCCTAGTGTATTTTCACTGGAGGTACACTATCGGAAGGTGATCCCATACCTTGCTATAGTTGGAAACCCATTCTCCAATAAGCGCCCTCGGTTTTGATTGTATACTATGTATGTGGAGAGTGAGATGCAAGCGTTCTGCTAGACTAATATTTACTTGATTTAAACAATACTATAATATAAAAAAAATTGATTTTAAGAATGTTTTAGGTTATCGTAAGGTAAAAACCATCCATGTTTATGTGTGGTTCGGTCTTACATTTATCCTTTCTTTTAAAAAGGATTTTTAAAAGTTAAATCAAGTGGTTGGAGTTTACTCACACCAGTCCCATGGCTGACCCAAAGTTTATTTTGTTTTGTTTTACCGTAAACACTTAGGTACTTAAATTTGTATGGGCAGTCAAGTAGTCAGGATTTTACAGATATACTTCGAGGAGCTTGAAGCAGGAGGCTTCAATGTAAGATATATATATAAAGAGAGAGAGAGAGAGAGAGAGTTTAATTCTGCTGTGATATATATGTGATGTACCATGATGATGTATGTAAGTAGAAATACAATTTTATATTTCAAAAGTTGTGTTATATAATATATTTTATTCGTTCCACTGCAAGATTCGTGTTTACTCTGATTTTGTTCTGTTGTGATCTTCTTCTTCTATTCTAACTTTCTTTCGATCGCTCATCCTCTAACTTCTTTCTATTAATGATCTGGTATCTCCAATGCTTGAATAGTCGACTTGGTATTTGTATCGATTTTAAGGGTCGAAAATCTCCTGGTTTGTAACATTTACGCACAACTCCATTTATTTTCAAAATTCAAACAGCGCTTTTCCGACGTTTACTTCTCACTTATTTTTAATTAATTGCATGTTGCTTTTGAATACCCATATATGTACACTTATATATACACATGCATCACATATATATATATACACATATACATATATAGACACAGTCATATATATACAATTTTTTCCTTATATGTACACAAAAACACATACACACACATATATCCCTTAGAACGTGCATCCTTTTAAGTTGGCCTTCTTAAAATTTAAAACATGACACTGGTGGGATTCGAACTCCTAACCTCCACCTTGGGAAGTGCATGCTTTACCAACTCATCTATTTTAGTTTTTGTTTATATGATTAAACATTATGTAATGAACTCGACCAATTCCCGGTCTGGATTATTGACACAAATACCATGTTAACTAACAAAGCACCAGAAATTACCGGATCATTAATAGAAAGAAATTAGAAAGTGAGAAATTGAAAGAAAGAAAAGTTAGACTAGAAGAAAAGAAGATTACGATATCATAATAGAATCAGAGCAGGCACAAATCTCACAACGGAATGAATAAAATATATTGTATAACATAACTTTTGAATTACAAATGTAACTGTATATACATACCATTATCTAAGTACAACACTTACAATATAGCGAATATAAATAGTAGTTATCTAATGCTGAAGCCTCCTGCTCTAAGCTCCTCTAAGTATATCTGTAAAATCCAGACTACTTGATTGCCCGTACAAATTTGGGAACCCAAGAGTTTACGGTAAAACAGAACAAAATAAACTCAAGGTCATTCATAAGACTGGTGTGAGTAAACTCTAATCACTTGGTATAACTTTAAAAATTCTTTTGAAAGAAAGGACAATCGTAAAAACAATCCACAAATAAACATGGATGGTTTTTACCTTATGATAATATTCTTTGTATCAACACTATTCCAACATATTATAATAGTGTCTAATCAAATCAATAGCAATCTAGCATAACACTTGCATCTCACGCTCCACTTAGCCATGCTGCCGGCCCGATTTTTGTCATTTCGCAGTTGTGAGGCTTGAGGCCATACTTACCTTTTTAACACCACAACATCATTCACTTTGAATGATACATTATCAAACAAGTCAAACCATTTATTAAATTAAACAAAAATATCATAGGTATAAAGCTAAGAGAAACAAATTCCTTCGCCACCAACGTAAATACATTTGAAGAGAACAATGAAGATCATATGTTAGGCATACTCTGTCAGACATTCATCCAAATAGGTTGTCTTGGGATTGGGCAAACTGAAAGCACTATCTCATTAATCCATCTTAGGAAATTTCTACCAAGGATTAACAGAATAGCCCTTGCACTTTACGTCATCTTCAGTTATCTTCAACATAATTTGATTTGCACACTTATGCCCATACGGAGTGGTTTTCAGAAAATAAACCCTATCTCTGTCTCTCCGTATTGACAATGGAAATATAAAATGGGCCAAAACTTTGATAGCTGGTAATTTAACTATCAAAGGAAACATCCATACAACCAACGATCTTATTTCCAGATGGAAATTCTACCGATCAACCAACATGCAACACTTGTCTATTTAAATTAATTTCTTATTAATTTATTCATTTCCTAATTTCCTCTCAATATCTTTAACTAGATATTCTTTGTAATGACCCGCATTCTACGCATCGGGGGATCGTAGAATATTTATTTCTTTCCCGTATGAAGTCATATGGTCATGTAACTTTGGGAAACATCTGTTAGAGTCATTTCCCATGCTTATGATTTTTGTCGATTTTTAAATGACCATTTTGCCCCTAGTTGGTACTGTTTTGGCCATAACTTTTGATTGGAAAGGAATTTTGACCTGAAACCACTTCCATTGGATTCGTTTGATGGTTTACCTTTCCGTAGAGTGGTCATAATAGCCAAACGGACTTACCGTTTGGGAGATAGGGCTGAAATAAGGTTTGGAGGGTGAAAAACTGCTTAACCAGGCCAAATCGGGTGATTAGTGAGTAGGCCCATAACCCATTTCGGGATTAGGGTTATGGGAAGGCTGAAATGAGATAGATCATCATTCCATTTCAGTTTTCTAGCCTCCACTTATCACCAAGGAACCCTAAAAATGGCCTCCAACCTCTAAATCACCTCCAAATCATCTTTTGGTCAAGGATTAAGCTTAGCAACATCTAATCAAGGGAGATCTACACCAAATCAACATTGGAGCTGCTGTTTAGCATTGAGATTCACATCAAATCAGAGATTTATTTCAGATCTTAGTTTATTTGTGGCTAAGGTGAGTGATTTGCATAGTTTTACACTAATCATGGCTAGTTAAGGGTAATTAGTGTTAATTAGCGAAATTATACACTACTAAATTCGGGAAAAATGTTCATAAATTCCTAAATGATGTTTTAGCACTCTGATATGAATTTGGGTTAATTTGGTTAAGTTTTGCTAATCCTATCATTAGTTTCACCTAAACATGCTTAAGGGGAAATATGGGGTTTTGGGTATGTTCGATCCATTTTAACCTATCATGTTGATGTTTTGATGTTTGTGGTTGATTATGCATGTTGCTATGACTGTATGAAATGCTTTGTGATTGATTTCAATAGTTAGAATGGTCGAAAACGTCGTCGAATGGCGTAAACACTTGCTGGAACAGTTTCAGAAAACAGTGCAGGGTTCGGATCGGATCGGATATGGGGCTCGGATCGGATATGTTGAACTGAGCAAGGAATTCGATCGGATCGGAACCCAACACTTGGGAAAAATGGCAAAAAGGAAGGCCATGCTAGCTGACTGGGATCGGATCGGATTAGGGAGTAGGGATCGGAGCGGATAAAGGAGGATGGATCGGATCGAAGTACGTAAAGGATGAGGAGGCGGATCGGAGCGGAAGCATGAACTGGAGGGGGAGTGACACCCGACCCGAACCGAGGAGAAACGCCCGACCCGAACCGATGGAGTGGCACCCGACCCGAACCGCACCAGAAGAGGACCCGACCCGAATAGATGGAGGATACCCGACCCGAACCGATGGCTTGAGGAGAAACCCGACCCGACCCAGTATTGACCAGTAACCCGAGATGCAAAGGTAGTCCAATATGGGAAGTTAGAGCTCAGGATCCAGTTGGGAACCAATGAGTTCACTTCATGGTTGGACTTTGCTGCGGGACGCGTGCTAAGGAGTTGTCGACGTTCATAACTTCGATTCACCACTAAAAACGGATGATGGGCTACTTATCAGTGCAGTAGGGTCATTATGACCTGAGGGGCAAGGTGATGGTAGCAAGACTACGTTATCAGTGCAGTAGGGTCAATATGACCTGAGGGGCAAGGTGATGCGTAGTAAGACTATGAGCCAGTGCAGTGGGGTCATTGCGACTCCATGGGGCAGAGTGGACATAGTAAGGATTAGTAAGGCTATGAGCCAGTGCAGTGGGGTTCTTGTGACTCCATGGGGCAAAGTGGACATAGCGAAGGATTTGTGGCTACGTTATCAGTGCAGTGAAGCCATTTATGACTTCATGGGGCAGAGTGATCGTAGCAAGGTATGTTGGGTGATCGAAGTGGTGAACATCGTATGCTTTACGCACTGAGTGAGAGATGTGAGGATGGATGCTATGCTTGATTGTTTGCCATCCCTATGACATGCACACCTCCCCCACCTCTGTATCTTTACACCGTTTGATATGGTACCTTAGAGTGTTGTACAGTATGTAGTGCTAACTCTTTGGTTGCAGGTCCAGGTTCAGGTATGTTTTAGTCTACCTGTTATTGTTCACTTTAGATGCTTATCGCTCATACCAGGCTTTATGTCTGACCCAAAGTTTTATGTCTCCTCTTATTACTCTGGGTGCTCACACGAGCAGACTAGAGACAGGTTAGCTGGTGGTGCGCGAGTAGCTGATTCGGAGGCGGGCAGGAGGCTTCCACGTATGATATATATATACACATTCTCCCTGTGTCGTTGGTGGTCGCTACTTGGGCATTAGTAGTGTACCTCCTTTATCTTACTTTTGCTTTGAGACAGTTTGAAAGTTGTAATAAGCTGTATTTTGGATTTCCGCTGCTATGATGTTAAGTTCTGATTTTCAGCTTATGCACTGTCTCTCCTGTTTTATGTCATGTATGTTATTATTATATTTTGTTCTATGCGTTGTGAGACATTCTACAGGTTCTTTTTATGTTCATTTCCTTCTCACGACCCGTTCCGTGCTAACTGGACATGTGTACAACGCACTTTTGGAGTAAATGTCGGTTGGTACGGGGCGGGCCGTCACACTTGGTATCAGAGCTCTAGGTTGCGTAGTTAACCTAGGGAAAGACACTAGGGAGAGATAGTACGTATATGAGAGCGCGTATTTGTAATTATTTTGGTTTTCAAAAGCTATGTATATATATACTATTAGTAGTATAAGAATGAAGTCGCACTGCACTAGCACCACTATGGGGTCGTTAATCGTTTCTCTTTTTCAGATTGACGATGAGCCGAGACACGAGGGGTGCTGGTAGAGGGACCAACCAAGGGAATGCCACTGACATGAGGGCAATGTTTACTAACCTCATGAGAGACATGCTTAGAGAAGTGCAAGGGGCAGTTCCCAATCCCGGAGTTGGTGTTGGCCCAGTAGTGCAGGCGCCTAGGGTCGATTTCGCCAAGTTGTGTAAGGATTACACTAATCTTGGTGGAAAGCCGTTCCACGGAACGGAGTCGGCCACAGATGTTCAGGACTGGATGGATAGTTGTGACCGTATCTTCGATGACTTGGGTCTTGAGGATGCGATGAAGAGAAGGTTAGCGTCTCGTCAGCTGCAAGGGCGAGCGATGAATTGGTGGAATGCCATTAGAACAGCTACTCCAGAGGATCAGGTTACTTGGGATCAGTTCAAGGCTCGCTTTAGCAAGAAGTTCATTCCAGCTGCTCAGAAGTCAGTATTGTTTAAGAGGTTCTTGGAACTCAAGCAGAACGGAAGGGCAGTTTCTGATTATATTGCTGAGTTCGACACTTTGTCGAAGTATGGACTGTCTCTCATCGACACTCCTGAGAAGAAGAATGGGAAGTTCATTACTGGTTTGGATGGATACTTGGGGGAAAGGCTTATCAACCACATCGATGAGACTTTTGAATCGATCGTGGGGAAAGCTTTGAGATCAGAGAGCCTTTACCCTAAGTCAAAGACTGAGGCTGCATCTGCAGAAGGGCCAAAGCCGCAAGCAGGCGGTGAAGGCAAGAATAACTCTCAGAATAAGAGGAAGCAAGACCAATCTAAAGGTGGTCAGAAAAAGAGCAAGAAGGATGTTGAGTGCTTCAGCTGTGGAAAGAAGGGCCATTATGCTAAAGAATGTCGGGCCAAGCCAGCGAAAAGGAAGTGCTACAACTGTGGTCAAATGGGACATCAGAAGGATAAGTGTCCGCAACCTCTTAAGGAGAAGCAGATTGTGAAAGCATATGCTATTGATGTTGTTCCTTCTTCGTCGAATGCCCCAACTGCGGCGGTGAAAGGAAAGAATGTTGTTATTCAAGGTATGCTTTCTATTTATGATGTACCAGTTCGAATTTTGTTTGATATTGGGGCTTCCCGTTCCTTCATATCTAGTGACCTGGTAGATAGGTTGGGACTGGAACCCGAGATAGTCGATAGACCATTGGTTGTGACGAACCCGATTGGTGGTTCGACTAGCCTTAGTATGATTTGCAGGAATTTGGTCTTATCGAGTCATGGATGTATGTTTGTATGTGATTGCTTTGTTTTGGGCTTTACTGGGTATGGCATTATATTGGGAGTCGATTGGCTCCAAAGATACGGGGTGGTGGTAGACTGTGAGGGCTTTTTGGTGACAGTGAGGGCGGATGATGGGCGAAGGGTAGTGTTTGGTAGTCTACCTAGTGATGGGGTTATGGCTAGTTTTGTAAATTCTCTCGACATCCCGCAGGATGAGTTGTCAGATGTGCCCGTGGTTGGCCAGTATCCGGACGTCTTCGAGGAGGTGACCGGGCTTCCACCACACCGAGAGATTGAGTTCCGTATTGATTTAGTGAAAGATGCCAGACCTATAGTGATGCCACTTCGTCGTATGGCACCAAGGGAGCAGCGAGAGCTCGGGGTGCAAGTCAGCAATCTTTTGAGAAGGGATTTATTAGAAGGAGTGTCTCCGAGTGGGGAGCACCAGTTGTGTTTGCCACTAAGGCAGATGGTTCCCTTCGTTTGTGTGTGGACTATCGCGAGTTGAATAAGGTGACGAGGAAGAATAAGTATCCTCTACCGCGGATAGATGATTTGTTTGATCAACTGGAAGGAGCAAGAGTGTTCTCCCAGTTGGACCTCGCGACAGGATTTCATCAGCTTCGAGTAGCAGATGAGAGTGTTCCGAAAACGGCATTTAGGACGCCATCTGGATTTTATGAGTGGTTGGTCATGCCGTTTGGGTTGACCAATGCACCAGCCTACTTTGTGGATCTTATGAATCGAGTATTCAGAGATCAGCTGAATAAGTTTGTTCTTGTGTTCGTGGATGATATCCTTGTTTATTCAAGGACAGAGGAGGAACACAAGGGACACTTGAGGATAGTGATGGAGGTGTTGAGGAAACACCAATTGAAAGCGAAATTCTCTAAGTGTCATTTTTGGAGAAGGGAAGTAAGATTCTTGGGTCATGTTGTTTCAGAGAGTGGTATTGCCGTGGACCCTGCGAAGGTGGCTACGGTACAGGATTGGCCTACGCCCAAGAATGCAACAGATTTAAGAAGTTTTTTGGGATTAGCTGGATATTATCGTAAGTTTATCCAGGACTTCTCCAAGATAGCAGCACCGTTGACTCAGTTGACTAAGAAGAATCAGTCCTTCGTCTGGGACGAAGTGTGTGAGGACGCCTTCAAGAGTCTAAAGGAGAAGTTGACGCGTGCGCCAGTGTTAGTCATTCCTAAAGGGAATGAAGAGATGACGGTATACACGGATGCTTGTGGTACCGGACTGGGTGCAGTATCGATGCAAGAAGGTGGGGTTGTAGCTTATGCTAGTCGACAGCTAAAGCCGCATGAGAAGAAGTATCCAACCCATGATTTGGAACTAGCAGCGATTGTGTTTGCGCTGAAGATGTGGAGACATTATCTCTTCGGAGAAAGATTTGAGTTGTTTACCGATCATAAATCGTTAAAGTATCTCTTATCTCAGAAAGATCTGAATCTCCGTCAGCAGAGATGGTTAGAGTTCTTGGCTTCGTATGATTTTGATATCGCATATACACCTGGGAAAGGTAATGCGGTAGCCGATGCCTTGAGTAGGAGACATGCCAGCTTAGGGGCAATGTTTCTTGAGCGGAAGCAACTGGAGTATATCGCGGGGTTTGATTTCAGACCAAGGTGCGAATTGGATCCGGTTATGCTAGCTAGTTTGACGATCAGACCCACTTTGATAGAGCGGATTGGTTCCAGCCAGAGGAACGATCCTAATCTATTGGAAATCATCTCCAAGTTAGAGATGAACATCGACGGTGAGGAGATGAATGTGTATGGGCTTGATCGAGATGGATGGCTTCGAAAGAATGGAAGACTAGTTGTGCCCAACGTGAATGGTTTGAGAGATGAAGTGCTTAGAGAATGTCATCACTCAAAACTGACTATACATCCCGGTGGTAATAAGATGTATGGAGACATGAGACAGACTTACTACTGGGAAGGGATGAAAAGAGACGTTGGGAAGTTTATATCCAAATGCATGAATTGCCAGCTAGTTAAGGCCGAGCAAAAGAAGCCTAGTGGGTTGTTACAACCATTAGAGATTCCCGAATGGAAATGGGAGCAAGTCTCGATGGATTTCATCGATGGCTTACCAAGGACTAGATCGGGACATGATAGCATTTGGGTAATTGTGGATCGATTGACTAAGAGCGCAAGATTTATACCAGTCAAACCGACCAGAACGGCAACCAAGTTGGCAGAATTGTATATGAAGTGGGTAGTGAGATTTCACGGAGTACCTAAAAGCATTGTGAGTGACCGAGACCCGTTGTTCACTAGTGGGTTTTGGAAGAGCTTACAAGAGGCTCTAGGGTCAGGATTACATCTCAGTACCGCATATCATCCTCAGACCGACGGTCAGACGGAGAGGGTGAATCGTATATTGGAAGATCTCTTGAGAGCTTGTATATTGGATTTTGGTGGATCATGGGATGACCATTTGCATCTAGTAGAGTTTGCATATAATAATAGCTACCAATCCAGTATCGGTATGGCTCCATATGAAGCTTTGTACGGAAGACCGTGCAACTCACCATCATGTTGGATAGAGACTGACGAGAAGTTTGTGCTTGGACCAGATGTGGTGAGAGAAACTTCGGATAAGATTAAGATCATTCAGCAACGAATGAAAGCTGCCCAAGATAGGCAGAAGAGTTATGCTGATAAGAGGAGAAGAGACTTGAAATTCTCCATTGGTGACTTGGTGTTTGTCAAGATCTCTCCGTTGAAGAGCGTGATTCGATTTGGTAGGAGAGGCAAGTTGGCACCAAGATTTGTTGGCCCATTCCCTGTTCTTGAAATAGTCGGGAATTTGGCATATAGAGTTGGCTTACCAGAGAAAATGGCGGGAGTTCACAATGTATTTCATGTTTCCCAACTAAGGAAGTTCGTTCACGACTCCGATATGACTATTTCACCTGATCAGTTAGAGGACTTCGAAGTAGAACCCGAGGCGGTTGGGAACCGCAAGCCGATCCGTATTGTGGGGCACGATACGAAGCAACTTCCAAGGAAGGCGGTGAAGCTAGTCAAGGTTCAGTGGGGCGAGGACGAGAATGATTGTACTTGGGAGACAGAGGAGAGCATTAGGAAGGCATATCCAAAACTCTTTGCCTGGTAAGATTTACCTTGCGATTTAGTTATTCCGCATGCTAGGATAGACTTATTTTACTTGCTTTGCATGTTTGATGGTTGTTTTATGATTGATAGGCATGCGGGACCTTTGTGTATGTTTTGACTAGAGAATTTCGGGGGCGAAATTTCTTAAGGGGGGGAGAGTGTAATGACCCGCATTCTACGCATCGGGGGATCGTAGAATATTTATTTCTTTCCCGTATGAAGTCATATGGTCATGTAACTTTGGGAAACATCTGTTAGAGTCATTTCCCATGCTTATGATTTTTGTCGATTTTTAAATGACCATTTTGCCCCCTAGTTGGTACTGTTTTGGCCATAACTTTTGATTGGAAAGGAATTTTGACCTGAAACCACTTCCATTGGATTCGTTTGATGGTTTACCTTTCCGTAGAGTGGTCATAATAGCCAAACGGACTTACCGTTTGGGAGATATGGCTGAAATAAGGTTTGGAGGGTGAAAAACTGCTTAACCGGGCCAAATCGGGTGATTAGTGAGTAGGCCCATAACCCATTTCGGGATTAGGGTTATGGGAAGGCTGAAATGAGATAGAGCATCATTCCATTTCAGTTTTCTAGCCTCCACTTATCACCAAGGAACCCTAAAAATGGCCTCCAACCTCTAAATCACCTCCAAATCATCTTTTGGTCAAGGATTAAGCTTAGCAACATCTAATCAAGGGAGATCTACACCAAATCAACATTGGAGCTGCTGTTTAGCATTGAGATTCACATCAAATCAGAGATTTATTTCAGATCTTAGTTTATTTGTGGCTAAGGTGAGTGATTTGCATAGTTTTACACAAATCATGGCTAGTTAAGGGTAATTAGTGTTAATTAGCGAAATTATACACTAATAAATTCGGGAAAAATGTTCATAAATTCCTAAATGATGTTTTAGACCTCTGATATGAATTTGGGTTAATTTGGTTAAGTTTTGCTAATCCTATCATTAGTTTCACCTAAACATGCTTAAGGGGAAATATGGGGTTTTGGGTATGTTTGATCCATTTTAACCTATCATGTTGATGTTTTGATGTTTGTGGTTAATTATGCATGTTGCTATGACTGTATGAAATGCTTTGTGATTGATTTCAATAGTTAGAATGGTCGAAAACGTCGTCAAATGGCGTAAACACTTGCTGGAACAGTTTCAGAAAATAGTGCAGGGTTCGGATCGGATCGGATATGGGGCTCGGATCGGATATGTTGAACTGAGCAAGGAATTCGATCGGATCGGAACCCAACACTTGGGAAAAATGGCAAAAAGAAAGGCCACGCTAGCTGACTGGGACCGGATCGGATTAGGGAGTAGGGATCGGAGTAGATAAAGGAGGATGGATCGGATCGAAGTACGTAAAGGATGAGGAGGCGGATCGGAGCGGAAGCATGAACTGGAGGGGGAGTGACACCCGAACCGAGGAGAAACGCCCGACCCGAACCGATGGAGTGGCACCCGACCCGAACCGCACCAGAAGAGGACCCAACCCGAACAGATGGAGGATACCCGACCCGAACCGATGGCTTGAGGAGAAACCCGACCCGACCCAGTATTGACCAATAACCCGAGATGCAAAGGTAGTCCAATATGGGAAGTTAGAGCTCAGGATCCAGTTGGGAACCAATGAGTTCACTTCATGGTTGGACTTTGCTGCGGGACGCGTGCTAAGGAGTTGTCGACGTTCATAACTTCGATTCACCACTAAAAACGGATGATGGGCTACTTATCAGTGCAGTAGGATCATTATGACATGAGGGGCAAGGTGATGGTAGCAAGACTACGTTATCAGTGCAGTAGGGTCAATATGACCTGATGGGCAAGGTGATGCGTAGTAAGACTATGAGCCAGTGCAGTGGGGTCATTGCGACTCCATGGGGCAGAGTGGACATAGTAAGGATTAGTAAGGCTATGAGCCAGTGCAGTGGGGTTCTTGTGACTCCATGGGGCAAAGTGGACATAGCGAAGGATTTGTGGCTACGTTATCAGTGCAGTGAAGCCATTTATGACTTCATGGGGCAGAGTGATCGTAGCAAGGTATGTTGGGTGATCGAAGTGGTGAACATCGTATGCTTTACGCACTGAGTGAGAGATGTGAGGATGGATGCTATGCTTGATTGTTTGCCATCCCTATGACATGCACACCTCCCCCACCTCCGTATCTTTACACCGTTTGATATGGTACCTTAGAGTGTTGTACAGTATGTAGTGCTAACTCTTTGGTTGCAGGTCCAGGTTCAGGTATGTTTTAGTCTACCTGTTATTGTTCACTTTAGATGCTTATCGCTCATACCTGGCTTTATGTCTGACCCATAGTTTTATGTCTCCTCTTATTACTCTGGGTGCTCACACGAGCAGACTAGAGACATGTTAGCTGGTGGTGCGCGAGTAGCTGATTCGGAGGCGGGCAGGAGGCTTCCACGTATGATATATATATACACATTCTCCCTGTGTCGTTGGTGGTCGCTACTTGGGCATTAGTAGTGTACCTCCTTTATCTTACTTTTGCTTTGAGACAGTTTGAAAGTTGTAATAAGCTGTATTTTGGATTTCCGCTGCTATGATGTTTAGTTCTGATTTTCAGCTTATGCACTGTCTCTACTATTTTATGTCAAGTATGTTATTATTATATTTTGTTCTATGCGCTGTGAGACATTCTACAGGTTCTTTGTATGTTCATTTCCTTCTCACGACCCGTTCCGTGCTAACTGGACATGTGTACAGCGCACTTTTGGAGTAAATGTCGGTTGGTACGGGGCGGGCCGTCACATTCTTTAAAATCCATTTAGCCTCTCACGATTCTTGAAAAAAACATTTCCATCTATCATAACTATTTATTTTCTAGATTCCAGAAAATATCTCTTATTAATATCAGAAAACATCTCCATATATTAACAAATTTTTATTTTCTTATTTACTATATTTAAAAAATATGAGTTTTTAACATCCGAAAAACATCTCAATATATTCACATTCTCCAAACCATTATATTTTCTATGTTCAGAAAACACCATTGATTTTATTTGGAAAACATTTCCAAAATTTATTTATATGGATTTAACTAATATTGTATAAAACATCATTACAATGATTCAATCAATCAACCACTCATTAACTTACCGTATCTCTAACTAATCTTCGCTATGGAACCTTCCTAAGTCGACAATGAAGTTAATCAAGTTGGGGTATAATTACCTCTGAGGCCTTAACTGAACAACATTATTAACTTCGAAATAGACAATGCTCACAATTTTAAATACCAACACCATCGCTTACGCAACTCTCGGATTAAATTTAAGTATCAAGTTATTTTAACGGAAGTCGTTAATTATAACAACAGTGTTATAATCCATGCTCCGAGATATTAAATCTTAAAATATAACTTTTATTCATTAATTTGAATAATTAAAATAATAAATAAATAATAAATTCTTGATTAAAATGGAACGTAAATAGCACTTTCCTGATAGTTGAATTTCAATGTATAACACTCTTTCGAATAATATCTATGTGATAACTCTCTTTCAGAAAATCTCTATTCGATAACTCTATTTTGAATAATCACTATTCGATTAACGTTATGAACTTTGGAATAATTTAATCATTTCAGGCCAACTATATTTTCCACTTTTATTAAAAATTCATCTCTGAATTTATCACTTCCAGTTCAAAAAAAAAATCTCTTGAAACCATTCAAATCTGCAAAACGTTTTCTTTTGAACCATTATTCACATTAAAATGTGAATATTATTTCTTTATAGAAATCTAGATTCGTTTTATCAAATCATCTTGATTAAACTATAAATATCCTTTATAAGTTAAAATCTAATTTATTGAGTCATTTTATAACTTCACATTCACATTCCACTTTATTATCAAATCTAGTTTACATGTCAACTTCTTGTTAATTATCTATCAAGTTTATAACTTAATATCGATTCCATATTCGACTATAAATTATTGGTTCAAAACAAAATATTAGTTATCTTGTCAAGCTCCAAATTATATAATATATAATTTCTTAAAAAAATTTCTAACTCGACATAGTCGAATTCTTATTATAAATCCTTATGGATATATTTTAATTCTATTCACATTCGGAATATCCGAATAAATTTCATCGTTTTCTTTTGAAACGATTTCCAATTTCCCTTTAAATTCATTCTTCAATTTACATTCCCAAATTATCCAGTGATAATTATTTCACTTCATTTATAAACATCGTTTATAAATTAGACCACTTATTTTTATTACTAAAAACAAGTTATTATTTTCTAACCCATTTGAAAATCAGTTTCTATTTTGGAAAATTAGATTTTCCTTTTAAAACTCGAATTCGTTTTCCTTTCAATCAAATATATTTTTACGGTATTTAAATAGTAATATTTTGGGCTAGTGCTATTCAACATCCAACACAAAAAAAATTGAGATCAGTTCCAAATTGCTCCAAACCAGTTTGATTGTGTAGCCTGCGTCCATACGATTCCAACGTGATAGACTGTTCATCAATCTGATATCATATGAAGAAGATACGATATATAGAAGGTTTGAATTAAAATAACGGTCATTAAACTTTAAGTAATAATACACTAATCCTTTTTATACCCTTAATCCCGCTTAAGCTCACTTCTTATCTTAATCAATAATTTCCGCGATTTGCTCCTATCAAATATACCATAGCCGAATTCTTATGCCCCCATTTCTCTTCCATTCCTTCACGAAATTTGATGAAATCAAAGCCATTCTCCTTCTCTTCATCCCCTCTCCGATTCCATCACCATCAAATATAACTCGCCCTCCTCCATTCAAAAGGTTCGACAACAGTCTTCACGCAAGCTTAGTGCAGGCGTGCGAAAATTTATGTCACCATCTCACACCAAAATTTGCGTACAAGCTCCATATTCCATCACGATAATCACTACACTCTCCATTCGGCCCAAAACTCCTTCTAATGCTCACGAACTGGAACCCTAGGTACTGCTGCTTTTCCGTGTGATATAAACATGCAACGAACCCTACAACAGTTATACTAGATTTAAGATCTCGCAAATAGGATGCTAATGAATTAGTTTCAAGAATTTAAAGAATTTATTTGAATTGATACTGATTTTCGAATTCACATTTAGCTTGAAGAATTTTTTCCTGGTGGTGGCGTGATGTTTTTTAACCAGGAAATATAAAAAATCGGATTAGGGATAGTAGGGATAATTATAAAGTAGTTTAATATATTTTTATTCTATTTTTATATTTCGTTTTATTGAATGGCTACCTGTATTTTCCATTTAAAATTCGTATGATCACATACGATCTTCAATTTGGATGAAAACGGACATACAGCTATAGTTTGATATTTTGGACCAAACGAAACTTGTTTCATCGAAATCCGAGTTCATTTGCATACACGGTGCTATTTTAAATTCAACTTATTGATCGATTCACATTTTAATTTCACACGGTCATAAAATAACTTCGATTGGCGCGAAATTTGAAATCTAACAATAATTAAGAATTATGGATTTAATAAAATTCATTTCATCGAAATCAGAAGTCATTTGCAGAATGACTATTTTTAAGTTTTAAATAAAACCAATAAAATATTAATAAATACAAAAAAATTAATTTAATAGTAATAAATTAACATTATCGAATATATCCAAATATAATATCATATACCTCCAAAATAAACGTACTTGGATTTATAACTTGATATTTTCATTTTCATGTTAAATCAATATTCAATTTATATAAAAATCCCTTTTATATTAAATAAATCATTATGGTACAAAAACAGTTCTATAGTGATTTTCTTAAAATTTGAATTGGACATAACTCACAATCTACAAAACAAAATATTGATTTTTCCCTTCCATTAGAAATATTTAGCTCTGTAGATTCAACAGTTTCTTGTTTCGAAGAAATCCGACTTAAAATGAATCATGTGTATTCATTTAAAGTTCAAAACGTAAAACTACGAACAACCATGATGTTACGAGCTCATTTTAAATTTAATTATAAATTAATACGTTTAAACTTCGTTAAATAAATGAATTCGTTAATATAACCCAAATCTAAACTCAATTAAATTTCTTACATTATCCAATTCACACAATATTGCAAATTCAACTATTTCCGACTATTTCGGATTTATTATTCCACTATTTATAATAATTAAATAATCAAAATTATTTAATTCAAATTATCGAAATTGCCAAATCGATATTTAAATAATTAAATTAATTAATTATTTGATCACTAAAAATATGGGACGTTACATTCCTCCCCCTTAAAGGAATTTCGTCCCCGAAATTATTAAGCAGTAAAGATGCTATAACTCTTCCAACTTCTCACAACCTAATTGGTTGAAATCTTACACTTCATATCTCCTCAACTCAGTTCTTTACTTAGAACCTTTTCTTCTCATATCAATATCCGACCTTTTATTATTCATTCCAAATGATTTGCCCATCATTTTGGATAATCCACTATCACATTCTTTTCTTCAATCCATTTGCTCTTCTGCATATTACCAATTCTATTCCAATTGATTTTAAATCAATGTATCAACTTCATTATTCCGCATTGATCTTATTAACCAATTCTGGGTTTCTAATATCTTATACTGTAACGTCCCAAATATTTGAACATTAATTACAAGTATTTAAATATGTTTTAAATATTGATTTGATAATGTTATATAAAATTGGGTATCAACACCCGAAAAATGTAATCAACACTTTTAAGTATGAACAATTACAAAATTAAGAGTGAAAAGATGGGGAAAAGTAAAGTGCACACAACTTTTAAAGTGGTTCATCTCTAAAAGAAGCCAACATCCACTATGAGGGAAGTTTCTATTATGATCATGGCAATTACAAAGTACATTGATTTCAAATTCACGCACATCTTCTCTCTTTACAATAGTTTCACTCAAATCGTCTTTTAGGAATATCTCGATCTCACTATGTGCAAGGACAAAAGGATGATTCTCTTTAATGATCAGAAATATGTGTGATTTAAACGGATTCCATGGATGATTTAGAGTTAGATCTTCGATTGAATATGATTGGAGGTGTTTGAATTGCTTGGAATGGTCGAGAGAATGTTTGGGCAGCCCTTTGGGATTATAAAATTCCGTCCCCATTAATGTGGAACTCATCCCCCATTTATAGGTGTGGGGAATGGTTGAAATATGGCCTTCAGGTTTTGGTTCAGTCTATAAGATATTTACGAAAATGCCATTGCCAGTTATCGCCATCTGTTGCTAGCTAATTGCCATTTTTCAAGTTTCTGACCGACCAGATAGACCCTGGCCGACCCAAGTTGAACCGACCGACCCAGATCAGTCCGGCCGACCCACACTTCGCTTGTCTAGACAACCCATGCCTTATTCTTCAATCTGGTTAACCCATTTCCTTTTGAGAACAAGACCGACCCGTTGCGTCCTGAGACATGACCGACCCACTGTTTCCTTAAACAGGACCGACCCGATACTTTGTGAAACTGGACTGACCTGCTACTTTATGAGACTGGACCGACCCATTCTTCCAAAAATAGGACTGACCCAATGTTCTAAGGACTAGACCGACCCAGTGCTTCTAGAAATAGGACCGACCCATTCTTAATAGATCTGACCGTCCCGTGTAAACATAGTGAAGACTGACCACCTATGTGATGATACTGCGCGACCCATTCACTTTATTAAAATATCGATCAATCATTTAGGCTCTAGGTTTTTAGTGGATCAACATTTTCCCTACGGAGTTCGTAATAATTTTCTTTGAATTCAAGAAGTATAATGAGCTCCGCAATTAAATTATGTGAGTTAGAGTATAATGATTGAACAATCAGTTTTTGCATGTCACATACATGGGTTAGCATTGTATTACAGGTTGGACGTATCAACTATGGTGGGTCGGTTGCAACAGGCCTTTGTTGGGTCGGTTGGGCCAGTAATCTTTTGGCCTTTATAAAGGTGACATGAGCCTTTTTCTCTTCCTCTTCTATCCCATTTCTGTAAACCGCTCGAGAATCCTTTTAATGGTGGATGCTCCAGTTTCTTGAAGAAAATCAACGCTCCTCTTCGCTTTCTTTCAATTGTTCTTCCTCATCTTTAATCAAATCGACATTGTTTAGCGCTTCGAGTCCGATCTTATCAGCAAATCCAGTTCCCGCCTCAACATCAAATCAAATCAAGGTATGTCGTCCTTTAAACTTTGAAGCACTGCACCTTCTCTCTTACTTGGGTTGATTTGGGTATGCTTTCGGGTTCGAATTGGATTCATTTTGGGGCCGAGGTGTATGCTCAAGCTTATAGGACCTTAGATTGTAAATTTCAGATATTGGAACGATTTGAAATGGGATTGGAATTGATTGAAATGGTTTTAGGATTGTGTATGAGGAATTTGGAGTGTATAAAATCCTTTTGGAGCTTGATTTTGTTATCATGCACGTGACGTGCTCGGTAAAATGTTTGTACCACTGAAATTTTGAGATTCCATCCCTAATGGTTTGTAACGTGTAATTAGCTTTCGGGAGATACAGTTTTAACTACATTTGATGGCATTGCACTTTTTTGGATTGGAGTTTTAGTTCCATATGCATGTAGTGTTTGTAGAAATGCACGGATTTCGAATTTGCGTGGAATGTTCATGTCTATGCATTAAATTTTGCTATTGTTATTATGATCATATTTTGTTTATGCCTTGCATTCGTTGCGTTGATCACATTTGCCAAGATTCACTTCTCAAAATATGGAGTTCTGGTTACAACTGTCTCACTCAAGCTCAGCTGTTCGACCCATTCTAAGCAGTCGAGTCCAATCCAATTTGGGTCAGTCATGGCCGACCCAGTTTGGGTTAATCGTGGCCGACCCAATTTGGGTCAGTTATGACCGACCCATTTCGGGTCAGTCGTGGTCGACCCAATTTGGGTTGATCATGGCCGATTTGGGTTAGTTATGACCGACCTAGCTTGGGTCAATTGTGGCCGACCCAATTTGGGTTGATCATGGCTGACCCAACTTGGGTCAGTTATGACCGACCCAGTTTGGGTCAGTTGTGGCCGACCCAAGTTGGTTGATCATGGCTAACCCAGTTTGGGTCAGTTATGACCGATCCAGTTTGGGTTGACCATGGCCGACCGGTTTGGGTCAGTTAAAACTGGTCCTTCTGTGCTTGGTGTTTTCTTGAACATTTCTCCATACTATTTTCTGCCCTGTAATTCAAACACTTCTTTCGGGCCAATATACTCTACTATCGATTGCCCGCATTGATGATATTTTAGGTAATGATTTAGAAAACTTGTATGCAACCTTTTACCTTGAAATGGCATGTTTGTGTCATAATGCTCTATAGACTATTTTTAATTTAGTCATACTTGAGCATTTAGAAAGTGAAGCTTGAATTGACCAATCATTTCATGATGATTTATAAATTCCAGACCTTACCTTTATTTAGTTGCAATCAACATTTTCTGTTTTCAGGAAACATGTACTTGTAGTTTGTTTTCTAACACAGTTATTTGTGTAGAAATGGAAATTACGGGGAAATCATGTCAACATTCTGAGGAAGCATCCGAATCTACCCAACCTATGACAATTGCTAAGATTTTAGATGTGGCTGCAACTTATGCTCCTGCGCCATACATTAATCCAAAATACCCCATGCCTATTACCGGAGTACCTAGAGATAGAAAACCGACCATACTAGGTGATTGTGCATACAAAACCTTATGTACTCAGTTTAGGATATTAGAAACTGATGCCGAACTTCCAGAGAAGAATGAATTTGCGGACTCTCCTCATCTTGGATATGTTGTTGTTAATTGCTATATATTAATGTTGGGAGTCGTCCCTCCATTCAATCTATTCCTAGAAATGATCCTGAAGCACTTAGCAATTGTCCCTATGCAGATTGTCCCTATGAAGTTACATCCTAATGGCTACGTCGTTTTAACCGGTCTTTTCATACTTTTCATAAGGATTAAGTAGCGTAGTCCTACCTTTCAAGAAATCTTCTCATTATATGCTTTCAAAAAGAAGCAAGATAAGCCATCGGTTATTTTCGTTGAAGGAAAGTATCCTAAGATTATAATTGATCTGTTGGAAAGCGCCAAACGATTTATAGATAACTATTGCTTCATATGATGTCCCAACAGGTTTTACAGACGGTGGATGGAAGGAGGTGAGAATATACTATCTCATATTTCTTTTCCTATTCCTATACTTAGTTTCCAAGTATTAAATCCTTTCTTTGTTTTGTAGAACTCCCCTCTTCTGACCCATATGATACGATTGGTCAAGAGTTGTTTGACACTTTGCAAACTGTGACAACCATGGGATTCAAACCCCCGACCTTCCGAAAAGCAACACCATGCACTAACCACTGTGCTAAAAGATCTTTGTGTTAGCTTTTCGAGAGGGATGTTACAGACTACCCCCCTTAAAGAGCCCAACATCCTCATTGGCTCATATCACTCACCACCCAGGCGTTGCGCATATAACCCGCATTAGTACCACGCCGACTAACATCTGCAGCATTACACACACAATTCCGGCTGGGTATAGGCTCTGATAACAAATGTGATAACCATGGGATTCGAACCCCCGACCTCCCGGAAAGCAACACCATGCACTAACCACTGTGCTAAAAGATCTTTGTGTTAACTTTTCGAGAGGGGTGTTACACAAACTATCGATGAGGGATAGAGAAGTTGTAACGACCCGACTTTTGACAACCTCGGAAGTCGTGTCATTATTAAAGAAATTGAAATAGATAGAGAAAAGAACTAATAAGAACAACAAAATCTCATAGCGTAGTTTTTACAAAATATAATATTACATAACATATTACATATCAGAGTTTAATACATCATAGAACACTTCATCACAATATTTTATCATACATGATTACGAGCCCAATACAATATATACACTTGATACTTAGATATAGATAAAACTGCTAGGCTGACTTCAGGATTTCCAGTCCAAAATACTCCAACAGATTTCCATTGACTACCTGGATCACTTGTCTACCCATAACATTTTTATGATTACCCAAGATTTTAGGAAAACACAGAAAAATAAGTCTGGGTCAGTTGGGGGGACTGGTATGAGTAAACAAATTTCAAAACAGTTTGAAAGCAAGATAATATGGAATAGTGTTTTTCTCGAGAAAAGATTGATTTAACTTTAGAAAACCTTTCGAAAGAAAAGATAATAGTCAGACCAGCCCACACATAAACATGGATGCTTTTTTACCTTACGATAATCCAAAACCTTTTTAATATCAAAATCCTCTAATATTATGATAGTTTGTATCAAATAAATAACCATCTAGTGGAACGCTTGCATCTCACGCTCCACATATATAATATAAAATCAAAACCCCCAGGCACTTATTGGAGATTGGATTCCAACTATGACAAGGTATGGGACCTCCTCCGATCAGTGTACTCTAGAGGGGATACACTGGGGTTCAACCCGGCCACACATGACCGCCCACTCATTTAGCTTGAGTGTAGCGAATATATTACCACCCTATGGTTGTGATCAGCAACCGCTACCGAATGTTGCAGCAGTGAAATATAGATGAGAAGACAAAAAGGAATTTCCCTAGATAGTGGTAAAACACCCTACTTGGGAATGACCCACCTAGCCATGCTGCTTGCCTGATTTTTGTCATTTTCCGGTTGTGAGGCTTGAGGCTACGTTATCGTCTAGAAAACCTGTCCACCGTTCACTTTGAATGCCACATCGTCAAATCCGTAATCACATATTTATTATACAAATACACACTGGGTGTAAAATAAAGAGAAGTTACCTTCTCCCCATCAACTTGGTATATTCGTAAAAATCAACGGTGTGACCGTTGGAAATACTCTGTGAATTTTCCAAATCTCCATTTTCCTCTTTACAGTACCACTTCTATCTACTACATGTTGCGCCCTTTTCTTCATGTTTGCAAATGCCCACCTAATCTTGTTCCCCATGCGGACATTTCCAGGCTCACAGCCTTATCCATCCAACTTGCACAACATACCTGATGTAGCACACATCAACACTTGATCATTTACAACATACCCAGATCCACCTAACCACGCGGATCCCTCCTCTTCTTCTTATTTCTTGATACCATTCGTTTTCTGTTTGCAATGCACACAGTATAGTGTGCACATGCACAACTAACACTGTCGCCCCTTTATCCTTTCGGTCATCTTCACACACTACACACACATAACTTTCTCATTGTCATGCAGTTTTGTCTGCTGTCACCCTTGACAACAAGATCATTCTTAAACCACACTTATTTTGATCCAAGAAATTTCCTACCCCTGCCACCTATGTCCACATGAACACGCCCAACCCCGCCACGCCACAACGACGTCCTCCAGTTTCCCCTATGACGACGCAGTTCTGCCCGACCGTCATGGATAACCCAAAACCCCATTTTCACTTCATTCTTACATGCTACACAATATAAAATTTATCTCGTATTTCCCTACGATCGTCGGCCTTGCACGCTAGTTCAATCCCAATGCCATCGTGTTCGGTCACCTAGATTGTCGGAGCTTGCTCTAAAACTATTTTCCATCCATACCCATATATCTCAAAATCTACTTACTTGAAAATCATTAGATACAGATTAAAATTCATCATTTTAGCCTACGATTCCATGTATATACCTAAGACGTGATTTTAAAATGGTCGGAATATTCATGTTTAAAACTTGTTTACATGCAATGTTATAACAGGGTATACTCACTTGTATATACTTAAACTATGGCCTGGTATATATCATGGAAGTGTATAATGTTTTAAATAAATAAGCAAACACCCTAACTTGCTAGGATCAAACTATGACTTTGAATAACAGGATATGCAGTCTTCCTGGGTTCACAGCAGCAAGTTCATATGCACTATGAGTTTAAGTCTTAACACTGCATTCATGATGGACAAACAGTAAAATACGCATACTCATTCAAATACATGCATTTCTTATAAATAAGGGTAGTAGTTTTTAAACAGAGAGTATATAAAAAAGTTTACTCCCTTTAATGGAGTCCGACATCAACAATGCTGCTCCTTGAGCCTCACTCCCTCTCCCTCCGTCTTACCACTCATCTAATCCGCCCATCTTCTTTCTCTGCAAGACACTGATTCCCTCCCTGTCCATCGCTTCCATTCTGACTCATTGCCTCCTTCACCTATCTCTAAATCATATGCTCAAGTTGTGGCCTCGCCGCCGTCGCTTCCACCCATCCTTCCAAACCCTCCCCCCCAAAAAGCGTCGGATTCTCCCTCAGTTCAAATCGATGCGCCAGATGATCGAGTTTTTGAAATTTGAACGTCGTTGCCTAAAGTGTGAAGATAGAAGACACACGGCTAATCAGTGTAGGAACACGTCTATCTGTATTTCTTCTCATTCTTTGGCCATGATAGCTCACGTTGTCCCGAAAAAAGAAAATCATCTTTTCATAACAAAGCTGACCTGTCGCTCCATCCCAACAATGCTCATATAATGAAGAGCCACAGGGCATTAAGTCTGCGCAGTCAGAATTCACGGTCCCACAAGTCTTCTCGCGTTTCAAATCATAATTATGTCTCTAATACTTCAAAACCACACTATGCACCAAAATTATCTCTCTCTTCAAAAAATTTACCATCTTATGTTTCCTCTCCACTCTCTAAATCACATCAAAATTTTCCAACCTTGCTAGAGATGGCAGACATTTACATATATCTTACTACAACCATTATCGATGGACACTGGTCCATTGAGAGGATTAGCCGTGCTCTTGACTCAGCTCTTGGAGTTCACTTTGATTGGCCAATCTGGCACACTTCTGATAGCACTTTTCTGATTAGCTTTCCTGACATTGATTCTAAAAACCATGCCCTCCAACTAAAAATCCTGTCCAAAGAAGATGGAGTAGTTCTTTTGCAACAAGCTTCTACCCATTCAGACACTCCTGAACCCTCTTTTGAGAAAGAATCTTGGATTAAAATCAGCGACTTTCCAGAATTTACGCGATCCAATTCAGAAGCCATCAGGGAAGCTCTCAAGCCTATGGGATGTTTTATTGCACCAGACTCATGCGATTGGTCGTAGGTTGACCATCGTTACCTTTATGTCAGGGTGCGACTATACGAGGGCATTTCCACCCCCTGTACTTACATTGCTCATTTGAACAACCATGCCACAAAGCTCCGTATTGAGCGGTGGGAGCATGCTCACCCTCCTCAATGCCCAGAAACACTTCTTTTAGGAATGGATTATGACCAGGATGGCTATATCTTCCAAACGTTGGCTCAGCATGGTATGTAGATCGAAGACATCAGATATGATGCAGTGTCAGACGAAACGAAGAGACTGGGGCCAAGGCTCATCCCATCTCAACAACAGGATCTGGCCATGCTGATGCAACGCAATGTAGACCAGGAGGTACCCCGATGGGATCCATTTGCAGACCTAGATCTTTCAGTCCCCATTCAGCTACAATTGCCACTTCAACAGGAACATCAAGATCAAGTCAACCAGGAGCAACAGGATTCAACATCTCCCTATGTTTCCTCTGCATCAATAAGGTGGAGTGCCAGAATCAATAGAGCACGTTCTCTTCCTGTAGGCACTTCTGGTAGTTTTTTTGAACCTGTTGTTTTTTCTTCTACTAATAAAGCTTTAAATAAAAAATTGGCAAATTGCATGGGTGTAAGTCAGCATGATACCATGCAAACTCTAAAATAGCAGCGTACTAATCAAAATCAATGAAGATTGTATCTTGGAATATTAGAGGTTTGGGGGACCCCACTAAAAATCATGCTGTCAATTTAATTATCTTCCCTCTTCGTGTTGATATCTTATTTAACAAGAATCTAAAATATCTAATCCACCTACTTCTCTTATTTGTCAACTTTACGGTCCCCATTTATCTGGTTGGTCTCACGTGGATGCCACCTATGCACGTGGCGAACTAATTATAGCGTGGAATAAGCACGTTTGGTCGTTTTGTAACTCTCTATCTCACCCATCTGTTTTGCACGTGACCCTTTGTCATATTCATTCAAACCCCACTTTTCACCTCACTAACATATATGCTCCAAATGACCCTAAAAAAAGATTTGATGTTTGGCAGTATTGTCTCAATTTATCATAACTTATTAGTGGTCCCTGGATCATTGGAGGAGACTTCAATACCACTCGGTTTATCTTCGGACGTAATTTGGGAACTGCCTCTTCTGACTCTGATTCTTTTAACTCATTCATCAACTCGTGTTCTCTTATTGATCCACCCATCAATAACCGTAGGTTCACACGGTCATGCAGAAGAGACGATCCTTCTTTGTCCAAAATTGATAGATTTTTCTTTAACTTAGCTTGGGATGATCTCTTTCCCCTATCACTTGTTAATGGTCTTTCCACAACCATCTCTGACGACTGTCCAATTGTGCTTGACACTCAAGAAAACTCACTGCTTAAACGCCCATTCAGATATGAGAGGTTGTGGACACTTGAGCCTTCTTTTTATAATTTTATCAAAAACATTTGGTCTCAACCTATGAATTACAATTCTGCCATAACAAGAGCGGTTTGTAAGCTTCCTTCGTTGTGCAACCTGATACGTCCATGGGCCAAAAACATTTGAAACTCCATTAAAACCAAAATTTCCTACACTCAAGATGCCATTCTAAACCTAAATATCATTGAAGAAAATTACCCTCTTTCAAACTCCAAACGACAAGACTTGAAATACCACGAAGCAGAATTAGAAAGACTCATTAAGCAAGAAGAAATTGGATGGAAACAACACTTTAAAGATAAATGGATCAATGAAGGAGATAAAAGCACTGCATACTTTCACCATCTGGCCAACGACAATCGTCGCGCATCCTTCATTTCAGAAATCATTCACAACAACTCCACAATAGAAGATACCAGAGAAATCTATTCCCTTTTTGCTCAATACTACAGAGACATTCTGAGCTCATCTCCATCTCCCTCCCCACTTATCGATTGGCAGAAACTATACCCTAACCCTGAGCACATAGCCATTGATCAACCATTCTTAGAAGAGGAAATCTAGACTGCTCTTAAGGATATGGCGGCAGATAAGGCTCCTGGGCTAGATGGCATTGGCCCATGCTTTTTCAAACACATTTGGCCCATTATAAAGCTTGATTTAATTGAGATGTGTTCAGAATTTTTTTAACCCATCAGCAATTGCTAAGCTCAATTACACTAATATCATCCTAATCTCTAAATTTTCTGGAGCTAACACTCTTCCCACCTTCAGACCCATCAGCCTCCTTAACACTACCTTCAAAATCATCACAAAAATCTTAGCTAATAGACTCTAACACCACATCTCTAATCTGGTGGGTAAAGAACAATCCGCTTTCTTTTTGGGAAGAAATATATTAGACTGTGTTGCGGCCACTCAGGAGGTTATCTCTTTCTGTCACACCACTAATACCCCTGGTGTTCTTCTTAAGCTGGACTTTTCAAAAGTATTTGATTCGGTCAATTGGAATTTCATTTTGGAGCTCATGTCTCACCGAGGATTCCCTTTGAAATAGTGTAATTGGATTAAACAAATTCTAATCACTAGCTATTCAACTGTTTGTAGTAATGGGGAAGTTGGAGGTAAATTAAAATCTAAAAGAGGCTTAAGGCAAGGATATCCCCTTTCACCATTAATCTTTGTCCTAGTAGCAGACGTTTTTAATCAAATGGTGAAATTGTCTCTCGCTCACAACATTCTCTCGGGCATATCTCTACAAAATTCTAACCTAAGCACTGCTAACCTTCAATTTTCTGATGACACAATTCTCTTCACTGCCCCCAGCTCTCTGAATATCCACTGTCTCAATGTCCTTTTATACAACTTCGACCTCATATCGGGTCTCTCTATCAACTTCAATAAAATCTCCATTATCATGATGGGTAATTGCTCTAACCTTGGTCCCTCAATTGTTGAATGCCTTAATTGCAAGCTAGGAGCATTCCCGATCACCTACCTTGGCATATCATTATGCCCCACCAAGCTCCATAAATCAGATTGGTTACCCCTTATCTCAAAAATTGAATCTAAACTTTCTAATTGGAAGGAAAACTCCTTATCCTCCGTTGACCGCCTTGTTCTCGTCAGAAATGCGCTCTCAGCAATGTCAACCTACTGGATGTCTTTTCATAAACTACCAATCTGGGTTACCAATAAAATTGACTCTATTAGGAGTTCTTTTCTTTGGAATGGTGATAAACTGAAAAGACTTGACAATTGGCAAACAGTATGTCTACCTTACTCTCATGGGGGTCTGAATATCCTCAGCTTGCCTCTTTCAACCTCGCACTTTTAGCTAAATGGATTTGGCATACTCTCTCGCCGCATCTTTTCATTTGGAATGATTGGATCTTGTTGCGACTATATAATGCAAGTCCAACCTTTATCCTTCACTTCACTCTATCCTCAAGACCATCGCAATTATGGATGGGCGTTCTAGCCTCGCTCGCTAGGGTTAAACCTCTTTTTCATGTAAGAGTAAACAGTGGAGAATCGTGTTTATTTTGGAAAGACATTTGGAATGGGCAGATTCATCTCTCCTCTTTATTTCCTAATCTTTGTTCTCTTAACATTTCTAGCCCACTAACAATTGCAGAAGTCTTTAATTTGGGCCCATTGGGCCTTTTCCCTCATTCGCTGCTTGGGCTTAGCACTTTACAAAAACTCGTTTCGATTGGAGATATCATGAACACTTTCCAACCTTCAAATGGACCAGATTCCTTTTATTTGGCTTTGGGCCCTTCAAATAATTTTTTTGTTCGAGCTTGCTATAATCACCTTATCCATCTTGGTCATTGCCATTCTTTCTCTCATATCTGGAAATGTCATCTCCCTCCATGCATAATCTTCTTCCACTGGCTTCTCATCCACAACCGCATCAACACAAAAGACAGACTTCGTCGTTTCAATGTTAACGTTGATCTAGCCTGTGTTCTCTGCAACCTTAGTAACGAATCCTTAACCCATCTCTTCTTTGAATGTGATTTTTCCTTCGCTGTCTGGGCTGCTATAAGTTCATTCATTCTTGGTTTTATCCCTTTATTTCGATCTTTCTTCGATTATTGGCAGCATAACCCCCCCGACCCATCGATGGATTCCTTGGTGGCAATCTTTTCTTGGTGTATTTGGTTAGAGCGTAACGCTTATGCATTCGTCAAACCCAAAAGCTTTTGATGGGAACATGTTACCAAATCTTACATCTATTCTAACTATGGATAGGCACCGTCAGGCATGCTAGATTTAGACTCTCCCTCCCCAGGCCGCATTCTCCAGGTACTCAGGGTAGCAGTTCGTTGTTCCCATACTGATGAGGTTTGCAGTGCTCAGCAACTTGTTTCATTTTGGTAGTGTATTATCCACTAATATGTGAAGTAGCTGCTTAATGTATATATTATCAGTACTCCTTAGACTGCCTATTATGGCCTCCTTGGTCTAAACTATGCTTGCTACTGGTTGGGCCTGTCAACCAAGTATTATCATTAGCTTTATATGCATCTACGCGTAACCGGCTGTGTAGTTGCACGCTACACATCTGTCTTCCTCCAAAAAAAAAAAGTTTACTCACTGGTTTTAAGCTACCCTCTGCTCTTAGAAGGTTCCTGCTATACGATTTCCTTGAACCCAATTGTCTGTGTGAGGAAAATATGGGAGTTTAGAGTAGTATTTGTAGCCAGGTTTAAGTATAAATATTAGGCCTCATTAATTGATTTCACCACTTTCACCCTACATGTTGAATGTTGATAATACATGATTTTATAGCACCTTTCAGTTTCAAGTTCTGTTTTGGCATTACAACACATTTCATTAAAAAGATTTGTACTTTTGTTTTAAAAATGGCATACATGTTTTGTAGCCAAATCCTTCTTTGGTTTGACAAAAACATACCACATCTTTTTTAAGGTAATGACTATTAAATGCAACTAAATGGTTTCATTAATGTTTGATCTCTAGTTGACAATATAATAAGGGTACATAGTACTTTCTTGCATGGCATTGTCTTAAGAAGAGTTTTCATGACAGTATAAAATGGTTTACTTACCCTCTAAGTATAAGATATTTTGCTGAGGAGAATATTTATATTTCCAAGTTGTATTGAGGCTTCTTAGGTGATGGATATTACTTATATTTAGTCCTACTATTCATGGTTAAATCCCATTAAGGGTATTATCTTTATCCTCTTGCCTTGGTTTGTTTTTATCTACGTTTCCATTGATATAGTCATTTAACCAAACGTGTAGTGTGCAAGGTGCTATTTTATGTTTTCTTGTGTATGTGATGGCCAAATTATTTCATCTGCACATGTTCTCTTATTTTTTCTTATTTGTTACAAAGTCCTTTACATTTTTAAAGTGAACAAATGTCCCCTTTCATATGTATATTTAGTTATCACTTTCATGTGCATGTTTAGGCTTTTAGTTGCTATATTCTTGCTTTGTTATGGTGATAAACCTTATTATATATGTTGTTATTTTTACATGTGTATGTTAAAAAATTATTTGCAATTATAATCAATATATATATATATATTCATGTTATGATTTATGTTTTTATGTTGTTTACTTATCATGTTTTCAAGATTTTTAAAACATAACTAAATATGATATAGTGTATTCATACACTAACATACTTTTATACATATGATTCAAATTGTTTTAGCTTGTTAAGTAAACATATTTTATTTTAATTTCCTCATTAAAATCAATTGTCCAAAGTTAGAAAAAGTCGGGACATTACAGAAGTAGGAAGTTTTTGATCACAGAATAGTTTTTCTACCAGTTTCATTTGCTTGACCCTTCTCGCAATCTTAAATTAGACTTGATGTTTAAAAAAGATTTTGTCAGTAAATCTCCCACCAAGAAGGCTTCCTTAAATAAATGCTCAGATATTACGGGCAGTAGCAAAATGCCTTCCAAATCCAAATTGACTTCCATTGGAGAAGGGGATTCTAAACACCACAAGGATGAGAGCGAACAGGTTGAGAAAGGAACCGAGCGGGTTGATAAGGATAGAACTACTTCCGGAACCGTTTCAGATCCGACAGAAGGGGTTAAACAATCCATAGATATTGAAACAAATTCTAGGGGTAATGCAGATAAGGTTGCTGAGAGACCTATTACTAAATTTACCCAGGATGAAAGTTCTACGGAGACTTTCAAGAGCTTAAGTGATCTTAGTTCAACCAAGGATATTATTCAAGGTGATATCGTCATTCAGTCAATTAAACCTCAGACCAAAAATATAGGGATTAATACACTCGGAGCTCTCATTTCTAAACCAAAAAAATTACTTGCAAATCTAGGAATTGCTTTAGATCTGACTACGAAAACTGATTCATTATCGGATACATATTGACAAGGATTTACTTATGTCATGAATTCACAATTCTTTGCATTAGCTTTTAGACTTGCTCTAGCATTTATTGATGAGAGCACTAAAATTCTACTTTGCCTCTTTTTTCTAGGTACAAAAAACATGTCGAAGCCTTCATTTATGTAAGATTTTAATGAAAAATCAAGTCATCAAAATCCAAAACATTTTTTAAACAAATCTCGCCTTTTGCGTATTTTCAACGGTCGGACCTTCTACAGCATTCACAACCTCCCCACCAATCTCAGCCAATTCCAAAACTTCATGAAACAGACAGTCGAAGACAATGGAGGGAGGAGCATTTAGAAACCTTTGCAACGAAGGAGAAGAAGGCAAAGGAAACTCAAAAAGGAAGAAACACAAAGATTTCCAGGGCAAGGGTGACTCTCATAAACGATCTAGGTCGGATACAGCTCCAGTGGCCGATACTCAAACTACTTGCGAAAAAGTGTCATTAGCCTCTCCATTCGTCACACCAACCCCCGCTGATCTTCAGATGATCATTAGGAGACCTTGCTGTATTCCCGGACCAGCCGATTTTGGCCTTGCTGACCGTTTCCCAGGCTGGAATTTAAGAGGGACGTGCCTTAATCTAGATTTATATCCTACTTATAAATGAGACATTCTCGAGGAGTTTGATGCTGTGAAGGGTTATATGCTCGCACAATTTGATACAGCCAAGAGTCAGCTTGAAGTTAGGCTAGACAAGATAAAGGGCCATGCTGATAAGCAATTGGGCGAATGGTATGCTTTTTCTCATGAACTCCAGAGAGTTAATGGGATTACCCTAGACCGCATTGCTCGCTAGAAAATGACAAAGTGGAGTTGATCAAAGTTCTTAAAGACCCAGGAGAGAACCATTGCTTGTTACAATCAAAGGGATGTAGAACAATTGAGCTTAGAGTCTAAGAATAAGAAACTTAAAGAGGAGCTTGCTGGTGCAAAAGCGGAAGCACAAGTGGCTCAGACTACCCGAGAATCTGTTGAATCTCTGCTGATTATTGAAAGGAATGATTCTACTTTCCATCGGCAAGAGAATACTATTCTTCGGGAAAAGATTTCTTCTCAGAGTACAACACTTTCCAAAATACAGAAAACTCTCGAAGAAGGAAGAATTAAGGCTGCAGCTGATCTTGAAAAGGCAAAATTGGATGCCGACACTTCCTTGTTCAATTTCTACATCTATAATGTCATGAGTCGAGGAAGCCTGTACTATCTAGTTGATAAGTTTGAGACCACTCTGGCTATGGTTTGGGAGTGAATATTTTAAATTAACGAAGGCGAACGTAGCGAAGATGATCTTATTTAAGATATCTTATACGAGGAATCCCGCACATCCTTAATCGTAGGGAAAACACAGTTGGCGAAAGCACAAAATATTCTAAGTGACAGGGTCGGATCTTCAGGAGAACAAGCCCAAGATGCAACAAATGTCGATGCCCCTAGCTTTCTACTAATGCTGAAGATTCTGGCTCGTTGAGTCCAATTAACCCTCCCTTTATTCTCAAAGGAAAAGACGCAGTTACCGAGGATCATATTATCAAGGATAATGAGGACAATGATGCAGATGGGTTTGAGGTTGATGAGCACATGGATATCCAAGCGAATCTTGAAATCATAGGTAAAACAGTAATTTTCCAAGCTATGTTATACTTAGAATGCCCATGCCCTTCACCTGGGACGATCGTAATTCATACTCAATGTTCATCCATCTTAGGTCTGGTCTCACAGAATCCTCCTTCTCGTGGTTTTACCGATACGATGACTGAGGTTATGGTCACTAACTCGGCCTTGGTGTCAATTCCTCTTGCCTCAGTTACTACTCCCCCTCTGGGTGATGCGTCTCTTCTTGGTGCTAAGACTCTAGGGTCATAGGATACTAAGGTTGGTGTAATTACCGACTTGGACGATGACAATGATTACATTCCAAGTGAAGAAGATTCTGAATATACTGATGAAACCCCAGGAAAGAATGCTGAGGGTACTAAAAAGTAGAAGATCAAGCCTGCGTCGTCCTCAAAGTGTAGGAGAGGAAAGCAAATTGTTGGAAAGCAAGGAATCATCACTTCCCAAGAGAGAGCCCCAGCGGCCCGATGACCAAAGATGGAAGCTGACTAGATATCAACCCTCCTTCCTCCACCAAGCCAGTTCTGAGGTCAGGCGACCCCAAAAGTGGGAAGAAGAAGAAGAAGAAGAAGTAAGATTTGTAGCTAGCTTGCCTTACTTTTCCATTTAGACCGATTGTATATGCAGGTGTCGGCCCTCGCTTATGACTCTATGTTACTAGGTGTTTGAAAACTATATACTTGACTTGTGTTGAAACTCATGTGTGAAACTTGTGATTCTACCTATTGTACTTAAGCTTTTTGTTCAGCTTTGTCGTACTTTTTTGCTTTTCACATCATATTTGCATCTTAAACACTTTGTCGATTATGAGGTTGCGATGAACTTATGGTATGTAGAGATGGCAGTGCTAGTTTGCTCTAATGTTGTGGTTATGCCCCCATACTGAAGTTCACTGCAATCTCGTTCGGCTGGAAATGATCAAATTTTATGAATTCCCTTGGTTATAGCTAGAATTCTAGACGCTCTGGTTCCATTAATTAAGGCTTTTGACTTTGTTGTTGGATTTTGAGCTTCCTGGCTTGCCTAGCGATGGAGTTCAGTTTAGTTGGTCGATTCATGCCATTTTCTCTGTTCCCCTGCTTGAGAGGTCTTATATTTATAGTGCATTCAATCTTATTTCTTGCTAACCTGGCAGTCCAGGTGTTTCGGAGATTAGATTTGAATACATCCCGCCGGGGAGGTCTTGGTTTTTATGCCTCCGAAGAGGTTTTTTTTTACTCAATTTCTTTCACATCTGGGATGACCAGATGTTATGCAGATTGTTGAACGGCTTTTGGTTTTTTACTCAACATCATTCACATCCGGGATGACCGAAGGCTACGTAGATAATTGAATTTGGAAGACCTGGATTAAGGCCAGGTGCCCCCCGGAGAGGTCTTGGGTTTGAGTTTTAATCCAATTTTCGTCTGGCCATTCTAATTGACTCAAAATCGGAAAGATTATATTGGATACCCCCTTACGGTTGGGATTTATTTTAATGTTGGTCCTTCCAGCTTGGGATGCCGGTCCTTCCAGCCTAGGACTGGTAATTCCAGCCTAGGTTTATCAGTCCTTCCGATATGGTGTTGGTCCTTCCATCTTGGGTTGCCAGTCCTTCCGGCCTAGGGCTGGTACTTCCATCTTAGGTTTGTCGGTCCTTCTGACATGGTGTTGGTACTTCCAGCTTGGGTTGTCAGTCCTTCCAATATAGGGCTGGTACTTCCAGCCTAGGTTTGTCGATCCTTCCGACATGGTGCTGGTCCTTCCAGCTTGGGTTGCATCGTACCATGAGGCACACGCCAGTTCTTTTATCGAGAGTTATCACGATTTATAGAACTGAGGTCTTGAAGCTTGCATTTAAGAAGGTGCCTCTACGGTGGTACTTGCAACTTTTGGTTTGTTGGCCTTTTTGGGCGGCTTCCACCTTTGCATCATTCTTCAAGTTTGATGCCAATCCTTCTGTTGGATGCTTATATATAATTATAAATTCCAATTTATTTATTTTCCATTCATTTTCGTATTTCGTCCGTAGCTTTTTCATACGGACTTCGTTCGTGAAACTCCAAACATGAAAGTTGACCAAAATTCCGCGACGAACGCACCGATTAAAATTTCATGGCCAAATTCTATCGTTTGCAGAAAATTCCTATTTTTTTAAAATTCTAATAATTAATTTATACAGCCAAAATTCCGGGTTGTTGCACTCTTCCTACCTTAAAAGAAATTTCACCTCGAAATTCTGACGCCTATAGTCCCATTCTACACAACCAATTTGTGTACATCCACTTTGCAACCACGTGTATATGTGCATGGTGTAACGACCCGAAAAATCTAAACCAATTTAAATTTTTTAAATTGGCTAAAATAGTGGATTTTAAATAATAGCAATGAAAAGTGAGTTTGAATCGATGTTTGAAAATGAATATAATTAATTCTAATTATAAACAAGGCCTGAAATGGCGCGGTAGTTTCAAAATTTGAATTCAAACTTCGACTGACTGTACCGGGTGCAAAACAAAACGGATTTGAGTGAAACCAAAATTATTTAAATCTGTTAGTGAATACCTTTCTAACGAATCTGAAAAATCGAAGTTTCACAGCGGAAAGCAAAAGTTATGGCCAAATGAATTTTCAGAAAGGTCGCTATGGAATTTATATAGCCTGTGAAAATGGCCATTTTGCAAACGACCTCGGAATTCAATGAAACCACTTTTGTTGGATCCGGGATGTGAAGTTATTGCTAGGTTTCAAATTTTATAATTTTTGAAGTTAACATGTGAGCGTGGCAAAGGAAAATGTGTTTTGATCAATTACAGTTAAATTGGATCGACCAGAAAAGGGCCATTTTGCAAACGGTCTCAGAATAAGACGAAACTAGTTTTGTTGGGACCGTATCGTCAAAACATAGCTAGATTTATTTTTCTGGAATTTTTCGAATCAGTTTGTGGCCCTGGCAAATTGAAATGTACGTTCAAATCAAATATTGAATGTTTTATATTTTAATTTGAAGGAAAACTAACTGAAACAGTCGGATGGGCCTACGAAACATATCCCATTGTGTTCGTAATGGGGGTAAAATGCTAGGGACGAGAGTCGTTGGGTCTGGATAGGGGTTCATGTGTGAAAGAGGGTATTTTCTAAATTTAAAAATATATAAATTAAATGGAAAAATCTTATTGGCCACTCCATCTTCTCTCTCTCCCCGATCATCAGGCGCGCATGACGGAAATTCAACCGCCACTTCCCGAGCTTTTTTCCACAGCCACGTGGATCTTCAGCCCTGCCTCCAGTTAGGGTTTTTGTTCGCCTCCCTCCCCTCTTCAAATCCGACAAGGTCTCGGCCCCCATCGTCGAGCAGTCGCGGAGATCCGACGCCCTGAAGTTCATCACTTTAGGCCGCCGCCACCATCAGCAGGGACCACCGAAGTGGGCCCCCTTCCAGGCACGGGTGCACCCTTCAGGCCTCTTCGACCCAGCACCCTCCGATCGTTGTAATACTACGTGGATTTGCTGAAAATTGGATCCCTAGTTTTGAGCATTTCAAAAAGGTAAACGACTATTTTAATTTCAACTATATTATAGCGGTTTAAAGCGCTACGGTTTTTGATTTCACGATAAAAATCATATCTTTTTGCTATGTTGACCAAATTCAGTGAAATAAGAGACAGTGGACTCGTGTGGACGTTTTCTACATTCTAGAAGAGACCGCATATTTTTCTGAGCCTTCTGCTATTTTTGGTGGAGTGGAACCCAATGTGAGATTTCTAAATTATAAACAATATGGAAAAACGACGATGTATAAATTATATAGTCGATGTATGAGTTATATAAGCGTTGTACACCTCTTGTATAAGCGTTGTATAAGTTGTACGTTCGATGTATAAGTTATATATGCGTTGTAAAAATTATATATGTGTTGAAATAGAAGTGAAATGCTATATATATATATATACGCCCCTCGTCCACAAACCATGGACGATATTTATTGGTTGTGATTGGTGTGAAAATTGATTGATAGCGAATGGTTGATTGAAATTGTTTGTGGTTGAAATTGATTGATTGTGGTTGAAAAATACCCGTTTGTGGTTGAGAAATATTTGGTTGAAACCACATAGGATTAGTTTGTGGAAATGAAAAAATATACATGCCGCCTGCGTGCGAACTAGAGGCATGATTCTCCATTGTCAAAAGCTGCGAGGCTTTAAGGTAGAGCGAGGAGCCGTACTAGGGACGGTCCCGGTTTTAACTACCCTGCCGTTATGCTGCTGAAATTTTGAATAATATTCATGTGTTAGAATTATTTTCCTGTGTTGAAACTGTATTCGTCTGTTGAATAGAAAACCTTCATGTGTTGAATAGTAATTCATTCGTTGAATCATATTCATGTGTTGAATAGTATTCGTGTTTTAAATATAAAAATCGCATTTTTTACCCTATATATACAAACTATAGAAAACCTTCATGTGTTGAATCGATATTCATTCGTTGAATAGAAATTCATGTGTTGAATGGTATTCGTGTTTTGGATAAATTGTTTTAACAATATAAAAATCACATTTTTACCCTATATATATAAACTATAGAAAACCTTCATGTGTTGAATCGAAATTCATTCGTTGAATTGAAATTCATGTGTTGAATGGTATTCGGATTTTGAAATAAATTGTTTTATAATAAAAAATCATATTTTTATAACCTATATGAACTATATAAAATAATCGTGTTTTGAAATAAATTGTTTTACAATAAAAATCACATTTTTACTATATACATGAATTGTTAAAAATAGTGAAGTGTTGAAATAGAAGACAGTTGGGTAAAAATATCATTTTTATCAAATGTATGAAAATCATGTAGTCTTGAAATCGAAGAATCGATAAATATATATAAATATAATTGAAATATATCGAATAATGAAGCTGCAGTTCGTATTTTGAAACCGTGATTTCAAACGATTAGTGCGGGAGATCCGACATCGGATTTTCACGAAATCGCAACCATTGGGTTCGCTTTGGAAATATCTTTCCAACGGCACCAACTTTGTAAAAATCCAACGGTTGGATTGTCTGGAATGTTTAATTCAAGTCTGAAGAAAAACAGCGGCAGAATCGATTATATATATATATAAATATAATTATATTTAATCGAATAACGACGCTGTAGTTCGTATTTGGAAATCGAAACTTCAAACGATTATACCGGGAGATCCGACCGTCGGATTTTCCAGAAACTGGAACCGTTGGATTTGTTTTGAAAATATCTTTATAAGGATGTAAATTTTGTGAAGATCCAATGGTTAGATTTTCAGATATGTGTAAATCAAATCTGAAGAAAAACAGTGCCACGGCGGCGTTATGGCCCAAAGCGTCGTTTTGAATAAATTGGCTATTTTAAAATAAATAAAAATAGCGATAAATCGTTATAAAATATTATAAATGATATGGATGTGAAACTTAGAAACTAACTGAAGGTTGGCTAAGTCGAATGGTTTCCTGGGTGTTGATCTGATGTTGGTTTCGGCCTTCGGGGTTAATATTTGGGAAATCGTTCTCTTACTGATTGACGGTTAGTGACTAATGAATTGAAATGATGCGTATGTATGTTTGTGTTGCACTTGTTTATTATGTACACGAGTTGCTCAGAAAGACCGGGTTCATCCCATTTTGAATAACTGAATCGACGATAAGAAGTCGAAGATGAAGACGGTGATTGAAGACCGATCTTCACCTCGTTTGGATGGTAACTGATGTCCTGATTGGGAGGCATCCCGAAATATGGATAATGAGTGGTGATCGTCCAGACGTACGTGGGGATCGATGGATATGCGAGGTATTTAGTGCCTCCGGTTTCGTTCAGACCCAGAACGGACTTGCAAATTGACTGTGTGTCTGACATTGGAATTCATTCTGTGCGATTGATAACCATCAGTTGTATGGTATGAATTGCCGGTGTGGCATGCTAAGATGCAGTGATCAGGGCTTCTGTTGAAAAGCAAAGTCTTGTGATTGATGATCAAAGCACCACCTGTGTGGCGTAGCTTTGTGTATAACGTGAATTCGCGAGCCTCACACCCCGGTATGAACCAGAAACGGGAGAAGGACCTCAGGGAGGGCATTCGTTTCCTTCTAGCTAGGAGTTGTGTCAGTGTTTTTACACGGCCTGACATTTTACTTATGTGGATGATGGATTGCGAGGCGCCTCGGTTATATCGGTCGATCCGGGACAGATGGAGTCATTCGTTGGCTCATTTACGCCCCATAGGGCGGGGAAACGCAGTGTTCAGGAATTTTCATTCACATCGGTGGACCGGCCCTGACGATCCAAAGGCTTGACTGAGTACTTGCCTGAGACATGGGCTAGATTGTCTCAAATTGGGTAAGGACTATCTTTTGCCTTGGTTCATGACGGAAATCCAATTTCCAAATACGTGACCGTGAGGTTTTGATTGTATACCTATATATGGTGACATAGTGGTATGGGGCATTAATGTCGTCTATGATTGATAGTTATGATTTGAAATGGTTTTTGAAACATATAAACACTAGTAATAATATCAAATGCTTTTGTTTTATTCGTATGAAGCATATTTTGGCCATTATAAGGTAAAATTCTATCCTCCGGTTTGCGTTGCATTGTGTGATGGGAACTGAGTCTTATAATGGCTTCATTTTTATAAAAAGCATTGCGATGTTTCAAAGAATGATTTGTTTTGCAGCACTGGCGATCCGATGGAGTAAACCCGTTCCACGAAAGTGGCGTGGTCCTGTGATTAGCCATATTTTAAAGGTGTTAAGTAGATTTCTCATACCAGTCCCATGACTGACTCGTAGTTTGTTTCACTTTCAAACTCGGGTGCCGCTTTTTCTACACGGGCAGCCTTGTATTCAGGTTTTAGCTGGCTTTATCCGGATAGCCGGAGCTGAAGATGGATTCTATCATTTATCTCTTTTTATGCTGTTCATCTCCTATTGTACATATTTTGTTTGTTTCCGCTGTAGACATCTATGTATAGCTGAACTGTATTTGTACTAAGTAAGATCATGTATACTGTGTAACTCTGATGATTACGTTTATCCAGTGTATTATTTGTTAATTATCTGATGTATTTATTCAATTCTGTTCTGCTGTTATTTGTTTATGTGTTATATTCCAAGGATTACCCTTGCCACCATCAGTCGGGGTTTGGGGCCGTCTCACATGGTGTACATAATTCAACTCAACCATAAAATATGCATGCAAGATGATTCTAATCGGATCCTCCTATATGTTTGCATTAAAATTTTGAAATACTTTTGAACACATGATGAAAACAACCTAAATATATAAGCAGCTCTATATGAATGCAAATTTTGAAAATTATTTTTCATCCACTACCTTCACATAATTACAAATAGAAGTGTGAAGCAACCAAACCAAACCCTACCATCCAAAATGTCACACAGTCTAATCGCGTTCTATTTAATTTCTCCTAAATCGGAAAAGGAAATCGAGCGAAGAATTTTAACAATTTTCTCACTTACAACTTTTCCATTTCTCGCCCTAAAATGGAATTTTCACATCAGCTACCCAAAACACTCCCAAAATTTCCATTTGTAGACTGTAAAGGAGACTTAAAACAAACTCTAAAACATAAAACGAGTTAACTAATAGCTCGCGCGCATCATTGACAAGTATGGAAACAATTTTTATGTAACGTCCCACTTTTCCATAAAATTTAAGCCGACATTTACCTATCACAGTCAACCCAAATTATATAGAGAAGCGGAAAGTTAAGAGAAAGAAGTTAGAGGATGAGAAAAGGAAGAAAGAAATATTAGAATAGAAGAATAGAAGAAGAACCAACACCGAATTCAGAGTCTCACATCGCAACGGAATAAAATATAACATATAAATCTTTATTGAGAGCTTGAAATAACACCCACAAATCATCATAATACAACCATACATCTGGACAATTATAACAGCCTATCCTCATATACATCACACAGCGGAATAATACTATATATATCCTGCACCTGAACATCTCTAGCTCGTCTTTGAACTTCACAACATTCAATAACCTGAGCCTGTAGAACTCGGTCTGACCCGAGCATTACAAACGCCATGGATCAGTCTGGTGAACCAGTGTGAGTAAAACTCACTAAGTTTACATAACAACCATATTGCTTAACTTTATAAATCCTTTTGAAATAAAAGGATAATAGTAAGACCAGCCCACATATAAACACAGAAGGTTTTTACCTTACTATAACCCAAAACGTTTTTGATATAAAATCCGGAGGTATTATAATAGTGTTTATACAAATAAATAACCAAATAGAAGAATGCTTGCATCTCACGCTCCACATACATAGTATATAATCGAAAATCGTCGGCTCTTATTAGAGAATAGATTCCAACTATGACAAGGTATGGAACCACCTTCCGATCAATGTACTCTAGAAGGGATACACTGGGGTTCAACAAGAACGTCTTGCAACCTGGCCACAAATGACCGCCTACTCATTCAGCTTGAGTGTAGTGAATGTATCACTCGATGGTTTTAAGGGCCCACCATACATCCACAGAGATACAACAGCGAAAGAAGAATAAATAAGGAATTTATCTAGATGGTGATAATACATCCCGCTTGGGAATGACCCACCTAGTCATGCTACCAGTCCGATTTTTGTCATTTCCTAATTGATGAGGCTTATGGCTACGTTTCCTTTTAGAACAGCACGACACTTTGAATGCCACATTGTCAAATCCGCCAGAAATCATTAACCGATTTCCGCAAAAATACTCTAGGTGTTAAGCAGAATAATAAATTCTCCACCATAATACTTGGTACGTTTGAAGAAATCAACGTACGTGAACCTGTTGGAAATACTTTGTCAAACATCCATGCATATAAGTCATCCAGGAATAGGACGAATCGAAGGCACCCTTCTATTGCATCCGAGGAATCACCCAACAGATTAGTAGCGAGAAGTCCTTGCAATCCGCAGATTCCAACCACGACAAAATCACAATATATCGCTGGCTAAACATTTTTTAAACAAAACAAAACATATTTTATAAATTCTCTTTATCATTTTAAAACAGGGGGAGTTAACTAGGGATCTTAAGTAATCTTTCCGCTTTATGAAGATCCACGGTCTTTAATTGCTTCCTCTTAAACATCATCTGATATCGTCCATGTTTGCATATTCGTTGGTCGGAATGGTTTTCGAATATAAATTCGATTCCGGTCTTTCCATACCAACAATCGCATTAGTTAGATTTTGATAGTCGATTATTTTACTATAAAAATAAAATGATCATTCGTCCATAAAATGAAAATGGATTTAATGGTTCAGTGCAAAGGGTCACTTGGCCTCTTACATTGACTATTTGTAAATCAAACTTCTAAATCTTTGAATATATGGAATACAGCTTTTTACTTCTTATTATAAAATAAGAATATTCACAAAATATTTTGTTTAACCAACAAACCTTGAAATTGAATGATTATAATTATCCATGATGGAATTAATTGATTTGTTTCCCTCGTCCACCCTCGTTACCAAACTAGAACTATTCTTTGGATAATCATGAAGTCATCCAAGTTAGGGTATTTTACTTACCTCTCAGACCTTGGTCTGACAACTTTTTTATCTTTAGAATAAACACTAGTTTGTTAATAAAAACCCCACCTTCAATAAATATCATGGAAATTCCATATGCTATTCGGTTTATATGTGGTTTTTAAATCCATACTCTTCCCTTTGGAAAATCTCATTTAAATCTCAACACGTTTTCTTAATTTAAAACTATGTCTGTTTCCTTTCTAAAACATCTTTCAACATCTTATACAAGCCTTGATAAATAGAATCCTTTACAAAATGTCTTATAAGTTTATTTGAATTTAATCAAATTATCAAGATTAACTTATATTCCTGATTCAACCATTTAGGTGCTTATCGCAACTTCATTTCGTATTTATCACCTTTAAAACTTCTGAATTCCATTTAGCCTTCCTTAAGCTTATACACAAATTATAACTCATTCCGATTCTTGAAAATCATTTACAATATTGATCCACAAAATTCGCTTTATATTTGCTTATTTAAAATCACGTTATAATCACTTATAAAATTTAATAATAAATAATAAATATTTATTCTTCCTTGATAAAACTTTTATTTAAAATAATTGATATAAATAATTAAAAAAAAACTATTTTCAGTTAGAAAATAAATTCTATAACCTTACTCAGTTGACTTACCTGACGGTAGATCACATTTATAAAACGATTCATTCTTTGACCATCCACTACCAATTACTCAACCAATGCTATCCATTGGTTAATCACAAATAAACAGTCATTCAACATACCATAATATGGAAATAAATAACATTCAATATATTTGAGGAATCCAGTTGGATTCCTCCAACCTGTTCTTCCCTGCATCAAAATGGGTTATATCAATTCCAATAGAACAATATATTTATTAATCACGATAAACAGAAATAAACAGTTTAATATTTAACAATCAAATAATAACATTCAATCATTGATTTAATACATTGATATTATTAAAAACGTAACCAACAAGGTAAGTTACCTCGTTTGGAATATAATCGTTAAAATAACGATTTATTTCAATTAAATTAAATAAACATTAATTTAGTCAATGAATATTTAAAAATATTCAGCATCCATGCAAAAAGTCATCAAATCATTAACAAACATTGCACGCAAATTAAAAATCCAACTCATATAAACATAAGTGGGATAAACTGAGTGAGTTAAACTCACCTTGAGTTTCCATTTGTTGTCAGAAAGGTTCATTCTTACAAGCTTCCCGTTGCGTTCAAGTCTGACCAAGATAGCTCTGTAATATTACGTCCGTCGATATGGTTCCAACATCATTTGGTTTGTTCCATTCTATTACTATATATGACCAAGATATAAATTTAAACGTTACTCAACTATTTAATTTATTAAAACCTATATTTTATTACCTAACCTCTGTTTATGTTTAACATAATTTGATTGGGCACCATAAACAGGACTAGCACATTTGTTTAAAGTAATACTAATAATATTTTACTGATCACCAACTGCATTTATAACCCACTATTTGGGTCAGTAAATTGATCAGGTATTATGCACATTATAAATAAAATTAGAAGGCCATGTTAAATTATTAATTTCCTAACTGCGAAACAAATGGTCACGTTAAAAGGCACGTTATAACAATTTGGCGCGTTTATTTCCCAGGTCAGTAACATAACATATATATATACTTAATAAACTTAAGCACAATTATAAAAGGTATTAGGCACAGTTTAATTGATAATAAACGAAGACATTACTGGGAGTCTGGCCTTTTTATACCAACAAATACCATATGCCGAATAAAATTACTAGTTGCATTCACTGGAATACGAACTGGAATATCACATGAAGCAATTTGGTGTTTCAAATGGTATAATACCGTAAGCCTTTATCATTTTCATTTATTTTTATTTTTTGTTAATTAAACCTAATAGATTAGGCATATTAAATTTAATAGTTTGGCACAGTGTAATCACACAGTTAAGGATAAATAAATATAGTTAGGAAATTTATTTTTTCTCACCAGAAACAGTAAGCATTGCTCAAGAATTACCCATGCCCACACAAATTGTTGTTCCCCTCCCTTTCTTCACGGTTTGGCTTCGAAACCGCCATTCCACCTCTTCTCCAACCATCCCCCACCGTGCACTGTTGCTTCACTATTCGAACTCCACACTCCACTCAAAAGTCTGCACCACATCAGTTTTAAACTTTCCATGCAGCAATCCGCTTCTCAATCCCATGCACACAGTTGACAGTTCCATCTCCAATTCAACACTTCACCTAACTTCATGCTGCCTTGTCCCATCCTTGCTTCAGACAGACCTAGCTACCGTCAATCTTCTCAAAAACTCATGCCACCTACCACTTTGAACCCGCAACTCCATCCCCTCCTTGCTTGCCATGCTTTAGTTTGAACACCCATGTCTTTACCCCTTTTTAAGTTCGTTATTATTTTATTTTTCTTAATCTGCCACTGTATGCATCCATCCCTAAAGCACCATGTAACGACTCGGCTTTTTCCTCGTTTTTCGCCGGTAAATAAACCAACTTAAACCGTTCATAAAGACAGATTGTTAGGGGTACTTACACATTTGCACAAAATAAAAAGAACTTCTCCATTACCATTACAATAATATTACATCAGAGTTACCGAAGAAACATCAGAGTATATCGATTACACAGCGGAAAAGATATTAAACTCAGCGGAAGAATATGCATGCTCCAAGATATAATAGCTCCGGCTAAACCTGCATCCTTCTCCAACCACTCCAAGTCTAAACTGCAAACCAAACTACAAAGCTACCCATGTAAAAATTATAGGCACCCATAGTTTAGGTGTGGGAACAATAAACTCCAGGTTAGTCATGAGAGTGGTATGAGAACTCAAAACATATGTTTTTAGGGTTTATTTTAAAGTTAGGCAATTCACCGGACCACACCGCTAATGCAAAACGGGTTTACTCCATGTGAATAGCAGTGCATAGAAATTCGCAATGACTTTTTGAAAAATGAAACTAATATAAGGTCTCACGGCCCACACACAATGCGAACGCTCACATGGGCGAGGTTTCTCCTTATGCAGTCAAAAATGCTTGATACGTGAAAATCCTCTTTCAATACTATAATATAGTGTGAAAAATCCTTTCGAAAGTAAATGTATCAATCTTAGCCAGCATAGGTACCATATACTATACTGACATATGGTATACAATCAAAATCGTATGGGATCATAGCGGAGATTGGGTGTCCAACAATGACCAGGAAAAGGAACTTCCTTCCAAACCGAATTTTAAACACCTCTAGAGGGATGTCCGAGGACCAACAGAGATGCTCCTCGTGCCAACACAAGGTCGGGTTACCCCTTAACTTGGTAACTTAGAGTACGCCTGAGTATGTCATCTCCCGGTCGTTACCGACCTTTTCGAGCGCGCGCCAACAACAACCACAAAAGTAGATGCTTTTACCACGTAGGTTAATACCTGGGCTCCATACCATAGTACACCTTTTATCTAGAGGAAGACAACACCCCTGCTACGTTTCTTCGTATTCTGGCCATTTACCAGGGTGTGAGTCTTTCCGAGGTCCTGATACACAAACCTACACTTAAATAAGCCATGCTTTGATCATCCAAAGCTTACCACATAACTTAAGTATGCCACATTGTCCATTCACAATGCATCACTGATTTCTATCGATATATAAATTCTAAGCTCATACGTCTTAGAGAAGGGTGTTAAGCAAGAGAATAAATTCTCCGCCACCAAACAAATATATATTTAACAGATATCAGTGCTACGCATTCCATTACAATGTCAGATACACCATCCATAAATGTCCATTCTACGTCAGAACGAAACAACAATCCGAAATTCCTTCACATATGTTTGGGCTTCTTGCCACTTAGCTGATATAATATCCATCTGCAAATGGGAGCTACCCATTTGATACATTTAGCCAGTCATCCTTATGATATGAAGGGTCCTGGTCTTCAATGTCTTCGATTGCTCCACAACGTCGTATTATTACTTGGAATGGTTTTCGGATATACATCCGATCTCGGTATTCCCAAATAATAAGCATAATTTTTAAAACACAATTACGGAACACACGGGCTTTCAACCAAATCTCCTTCCATGTTAGATTTTGTCAAATTAAATTTCTTTAAACCCATTCTCAAATTATCTTTAACAAAATCCATATTTTAACCCTTCTTCTTTAAAATACATCCCTTAAATCAAAGATAATCTAGCCTCAAAGTCTTAAATAATTTTCCATTTGATAACCTGTTATCAAAACCCAGTTTCCTTTGAAAATCCTTTAATCCATATTTCAACCATAGCTTCCATTAAACAGATTTTCCAACATTCAATTCTTTAATCTTAACTAAAAGTATATACACGGTTCCCAATTTCTTATTTTTAATTTTCTCAAATCAAAGACTTAATTAAATCCCAATTTACGATATGAATTTCCACAACTCAATCTCATTAGGTTTCAAGAATGATATTATTGAAGATGTGATTCATGAGAAAACCCAAATCAATCTATATTTAACACAAGTTACACAAAGATTATATCTACTTGTATTCGATATCAGTTATCATAATCAATGAATACTATAAGTGGAAACGATATAATAATAATATCTTCCAAATTCCTGAAATAGTATACGTTTACACCAAAGAATTTCATATCAAATATCCAAAGATTATTTCTATCCAACTTATCCCAATCAAATTGGGAAACCCATATATTAATTAAAAGATATATCCAACTCTTTGATATCAGATCTGGATAAAAATACCATCAACTAATCCTCAATATTAATCTTTGTATCCAACTCACACTATAAGAGGAACAACAGTGAACTACCTTTTAAATTCCATATAAAATATTTCTAATACTTTTAAACCTTTGAAAACATTCCACAAATCATTACTTGTAGTTCGGAAAATAGTTTACGGTTTAAAACTTCAAAATAGATTGTTTTCGAAGGAAGCATTACAATAGCATCCCAAAGGTATTATAAAAGCATTACAAAACAGTTATCTTAACTATTTTGATCAAAATATCGTTTATCTTAGCCAAAACTTAAACTTTACAATTCAAAACACCTTTTCATAGTTTGTAATGATTTTTCAATTTTTTTTCATATTTTTAAAACATTTAAAAATAGTTGTTTATAGTTATGGTCAATAATTGTTCTTACATCGATCTTATCCAAAACGATTTCAAACATAACTTGTAAACTATAACTTGAATTTAAAATTTTCTTTTACTCATTTGAAAGTTCTTGTTAATGGAAATCAAACGTTTTTCATTTTATGGAACTCCGATTTAGATTGCAAAAGTTATAAGCGTTTAAAGTTTGCATCTAAAATACGTAAATTGCCGTTATGCAACAGGTTCTATTTTGACCATAATAACCATTATTCTACGATACTTCAAAATATCTTAGAAAACCATTATATCCTTATATAACCCTTTTAAAATCATTTAAATTTACTTTCCAAATTATTTTGGATCTAAAATTCAACTTTTATAATTATTTTTTACTTAATAAATCAAATTTGAATTCATTTCTAAATTCAAATAACTTCAAATTAACCATCTCATTCGTTGGATCGGTTAGGGATAGCCAGGGATAGCAGGAAACTATATTTTTCAAACCTAAGCCTGGACACTATCCTCTATGTCATCCTAAAACGTTCGGGTATTTATTTATTCATTTAATCAATATATATGAATTCATATATATGGTCTTTCCGAATCATTAACCTTCATTTCAATAATGATATTGCTTCTAACTACGAAGGAGATTTGTCGATCACTAATGTGATACCATACTTGTTGCGCCATACTGTGTGCAAAACAGCATCAACAACCATTACAAACATCTATAGTAACCATCATCAACATAATTAAATAAATCATAACTGTGCACAGCGTTATAACACTAGCGCTTAATAGTGTGTGTTCTAAACTACTCATCCATCATCCATCACAACAAATATCAATCATCATTAACCACTAATAATTCATCACTATATTAAAATTAGTCTAACTACTAATTAAATATATAAATCGTGGTTAAAGAATTCTCACTAAACATCTTTGAAAATTTCCTAGTAGGCGATCCTAGCTGAGCGAACCATCATACAGTATTTCAGCACAACGTCTTCTTCACCAATATATATATATATATATACTAATCTCTCTCTCTCTTTTTCTATCATAAGAGGAGGAGGAGGATGACAACGAACTTTGACAAGGTGGTGGTGGAAAAGAGGAAGACTTATGCCATGGATACCATGGCCATAAGCTTAAGAAGAAGAAGGAAGATAGGAAAAATGAAAATGGATGATAAAAAATGAAGTAAAGAACTCCTTATATAGGAAAGGAGGAGTAAGGAGGTAAAGACACATAGGGGGACAAGTGGAAACCATGCATGAAAGCTTACATGCAAAATTACAAGTTTCCATACACTTGTCTTAAGAAGAGAAGGTGAACTTTTGGTAGCATTTCCCCTAAAACGCTATGAAAACTAAGGGAAACACTTAATTCCGATGCTACTAATTCATGTTATGGTTTGACAAATCCGATCGAACGACAAATAGTATTAATAAATCCAAACTCATTAATATTTATTCTCATCCGTTAAATTTATAATCTATTATATAACTAATCAAAATTATTAAATATACTTAACCATATATATTTATGTCAAATTCAAATTTAAAATATTCAAATTGAGTGGTAAAATTCCAATTTTAATTTGGTTAAAAATTTTGGGTCGTTACACACCATGTGACTGCCACCTCATGTCAGAGAACCGGCGTTTCTGCCTGACTATGAGCCTGCTTTGGTACATTCGAACTCGAGGTGATTTGAAGAATCATTGTAATTTAATGGATGGAAGTTGCTCGTTGGAAGGAGTGAAGAGAAAGTGTTTATATTTAATTAGTGTAAGGGCTTTTGCTTTTCGCTGAGAAGAAATAAGAGTAATGGCATACATATCTGGTTTCATTTTCAAGGAGAAAATGACGAGGAGATTAATATACTTATAGAGGAAGAAGTAATGGATAAAAAGAACGTCTATTGGTATATGGTAGCTTCCTAGTTAGGTCGGCTGAAGAGAATGGACGCTGCAAAGTATTAATTTGAAGGGACGATTTTTTTTCCTTTTGTCGGCCTAAACCAATTTTTTTCTAGGGTATCTTATATTTAGGGAAGAGATCATGTGCCTCTTCTAAAGATCTATTGAATATACATGGCTACTGGCATTATTATAGGTCATCTTGGCAAATATTGTTAGAGCGGTGCATATACCATTTAGCTTAGACTGAATTGAAGTATCATTTTGTACCATGGTTATATTTGCATATGGAATAGGGTAGGTAGGTTGTACATTTCATTTAATTTGAAAAGAAATAATATGTTACGCATACCTCAGATTTTAAGGTAGGTTTTACTATTATACGATTAATTTTATTGTACCGCTATTTAACATTACCATTTTAATATTCACACCGGTAATATAGTCTCCAAAAATAAAGAAAATGGGCGCCATTGTATAATTTGACGTTCCGGTCCTAGTGAAATTAATTTCAATGAAAACGGACTTTGTGTGAAAAAACAGTCCTATTTAGATCACAATTTATCCATTGGTTCACTTTTAAACTGCATTTGCCGACAAAACAACTCTGTTTCGCTCCAAATTGGAAATCCAGCAATAATCAGCGATACGATTCCAATAAAACTCGTTTCATTGAATATAGAGGTTATTTGAAGAACAACTATTATTAAGGTCTATATAATATCGATATAATAAAATTGAATCCAAACAATTCAACTTAAATAATAATAAATCATTATTATCGTATATCTTCAACTAAAATCTTTTACAGCTTCAAAATAAAACAATATATAATTTAAACTCAATATTTAAAATTCTGGATTAAATGTTATTCAAATATATAGAAATTCATTTTATATTCGTTAAATAAATGTTATTGTCTATTAACGTATTCCATAGCGACTATTTGAAAATTTGAATTGGACATAACTTGTGTAACACCCCACCTCCGCTAGGGTCACTCACAAAGAGAATGCACTAGTTTTGGAGAGGTATTATCGAGATAACATCACAGAATTATCACAAGACAGAACATAAATAAATAATTAAGTAAACAGCGGAATAATTTATGAGTAAAACAGAACTTCATTTTATTCCAAAATAAAACATGTCTCTTACAAACATTTCAGATAACAACTTCCTTACAACTGTCTTGTAATAATAGCCAAAGAAGCAATGACTTAAAACAGAAAAACAGCTTATTCCCCAAGTGCAGTAAAAAGAAGCAGCCATAGCAAACCGTACATGCTGAGCCAAAGCAAGTGATATCCAGGCTAAGAGCTAGTGTTTCCTCCCTGAGAACCTGGGGGGGGGGGGAAACGAAAGAAAAAGAGGCGAAAGGAAAAGGGTCAGTCATAAAGACTGAGTAAGTTCTAGTGACTTTCAGTGTAGAAACGGTGAAAACAACATGTCATGTATGAACTGGAACTAAACTTGAGAATGGTGTCAAGGTGGACAAGATAGACTAAGGCGATCATGATAAGTCAAGAAAAGTCAAATAAAGCATCACATGTTCAAGATTCGTTGCATTGACTGTACTAGTATACTAAGCCCATGTCACTAGTTAATCACGAAATAAATCCCACGGCCCAATATCATGAAATGACCCTGAAACGGGACCCAAGTACGGGGTCCTACGGAGCGATTATCTAGTCGATCGGCTCCCTACAAGTTCTAGCTCGTCAAGTGCCCGTGTCATACGGCTAATCACGAATGTAGTCACCTGTGCTGGGTCCACCTTCGGGTGTTTCATCCCTAGGGTGTCAACCCCTGACACGATTCAAGATGCACAGATAAATCTACGGATACCCAGTGCCTGCCCCGGAATACGTGCACGACCGTAGTCCACCGAACCTACACTGGCATACCCCACTGCCGTCGTTCACCTCTTACAATCAACCCAGTAATCGTGCCCCACCCGGCCTAGCCCCAGGGTACCTTGATACATCTAGAGGGTTACTGCGGAAAAGGGTCGTGTCTGGGGTTTCGCCTACAGATTAGGTCATGTAATTCGTGACCTAACCCGCCTAACCGATTAAGTCATGTAATTTGTGACTTAATCTTTTTCCAGTCTAGTCATGTCAAGATGGTTAAGTATGTCATTTAAATTCGTGACTTAACCCGCTTACGTGTCATGTCAAGTTGGCTAAGTGTTGTCGTTTCAAGTTCATGACTTAGCCCTACAAATCGTGTTCAAGTTGGTTAAGTTGTCTTTTCATGTTCATGACTTAACCCTAATTGGCATTAATTGATTCGTTAATGCACTGAACCACTCACATTGGATCCTATTGTTCGTAGCCACTGGATTTGCCGGGCGGTTCCGGGCAGGTTTACGCTACGAACTCAACCCAACCTCGGGTTTCAAGCGCGATATGACCAACTACCCACATTGGATTCTATTGTTTGTAGCAACTGGATTTGCCGGGCGGTTCCGGGCAGATTTACACTACAAACTCAACCCAACCTCGAGTTGGCCACTTTCTTGTTTTCTAAAGTCATGCCCATGTTCTTATCAAATTCGTGCTACTTTCATAGCATGTTCATATAAATTTTATGTCCAACTAAGGCATGTTTCAAGTCAAGTTATGGCATGTTCAAATCAAGTTTTCGTGCCATATTTCATGTTCTACTTATGCCAAATTTCACGGTTTATGATCATAATCAATTCAAGTTTTGCCTATTCTACCCAATCGTGTCCCCAACGTATATAAGCGTACTTCGTTCATAAGTACAAACAATTCAAGAGATAAAGGGGAATAACACCAAACATGTGATATGCATATGTGACAATTCCAACATCACTTGCATAATAAACAGGCTATAACATATCACATGGTTTCAATACTAGCATGATAATAACTTGGCATAGTAATGGTTCCAACTTAGTCTAACATGATGATTTCAACTTTACTTCATAGGCATAATAATCATTGCGGGCATAATAATAATTTTATTATAAACATGAAACATTAAAGGCATGGTAATTCTAATAGGCATAGTGGGCTCCAATTTAGCATTTTTAACATAATGATTCTCATCTAGAATTATAAACATAATGATTCCAACCAAGCAATTCCCAATTTGTCATTAACATGATAGGTATATTAACATCACATGCATAGTTTCATTAACATCATAAACATGGTTTAATTAGCATCATAGGCATGGTTTAAACAACATAAAGATTTCAATAAACATAATGATTCCATGGACATGTATTAGTCCAACTTGCCATACAATTAAGCCCAAGTGATTCATAACCACATCAAAATCATGATAAGTTTAACTTGCAACATTGACATAGCGAAATTCCCAAATTATGATTTCAAAGTTAAACAATATAAACATGGATTAATAATAGTTCCTAAATCCGGTTTCAATTCATAGCATGTCCATGTTATTTCAGCGTTTTTGCCTAAAAAGTAACATAGAACTTACAATATGAAGCAAGCAATCCAAATCAAAACTTTAAATAAAATAGCCCCAAATCCGTTGTCTAAAGCGTCGTAATTGTTGTAGCTTCTAGTTGTAGCCTTCAAGAATCGTCCTTCGTCTTCTATAATTTTGTTCTTTGTATTTTTAATCTAGAGTTCTAGGTTTAATGGCGGCTGCATGAGGCTAAAATGAAATAATATGATTTAGGCTAGGTCTTAGGGTCTTTTTATAGTTGTAGGAAATTGATTTCAGCCTTTAGATTAACCCTAGAATGGGTCTGAGCCATCCAAAATCGTCACAAGCCTCTAAAACAAGACCCAGGAGCCAAAACAGGTGCACCAGAAAAACTGGTCCGACAGGGGGGGTCGACCCAGGGGTCGACACCCATGTCGACCCCCTGGGGAGGGTTCGACCCAGGGGTCGACACCCATGTCGACCCCCTGGAGGGGGGGTCGACCCAGGGGTCAACACCCTGTGTGTCTGGCGGGAATTTTCCCGCCTTCTCTTTCTGGGCTGAATTTCAAATCTGTTTTCGGTTTTGAATTTTCGTGAAACTTTGCGAGGCCATATCTCGATCATACGGACTCCGATTTACGAAATTTCGGACTCTATTTCGCGTATTTTTCCGAGACGAACACAATGGCACAACCTGTTTTCCCTGATTCAGATTTTATCATTTAATTCTGCCATGTTTTAAGTTATAACGTGTTGTTTAAAATACAGGTTGTTACAACTTGTAATCTATAAGCTGAAATATTGATTTTCTCTTTCATCAGAAAATTATTATCAAATAAATCCTAACGTTTCTTGTTTCTTAGAAGTCCGACTTATATTAGATCCTGTATATTCAATTAAAGTTCAAAACTCAATATTACGAACTACCGTGTCATTTCGAGCTCGATTTAATTAATTTATAAATTTATATGTTCGAACTCCATTGTTGATAAATAAATTCCATATAAAATCCATTTATATTATCAAATTAATAATTAAAATAGATTTAAATATTCGTAATTAACGTTCAAAAATCTGGGATGTTATAATTTCCATGGCTAAAACAACCTTTTCCTTGTTGTCGTTAACGTTTTTATCGTATCATCGATCCGATCGCACCGCTAAATGTGCACACAAAGCATCCAAACATATTCCTTGCACTATTCGTGTGACCAAAAATCGAAATATTTCATAAAAATAAATTTCCACTTAAAAACTTCTTGTGTTTATTTTGAAAATTCCTTTACAATACCATTTTACTATCTATACGAGATTCGTATGAAAAATCAAAATTTCGGTAATGTGCACTTTGCACCATTCAAATCGTCCATTTTAGCTTAAAATAGACATTTAAATATGCATAATTTGTTATATCCAAATTTTACGTTTTCGCCCAAACCGAAATAAAAGAAAGTAAATCAGTTAAAAATGATAAAAGTTTTTTTAGAAAATGTTTTCCAAAAGCTTTAAAAAATGTATTTTGCAGTAACTTAAACGATTCAAGCTACATATCAGTGAAGAAGGAAGTCAGTCACGCCAAAAATGCGAAAACTTAAACTACACACAAAAGACCAAAAATAAATTTCAGCTTTAGAAAGGAGCGGTTATTTGTTTATTTATATACCCGTGACGTAGAACTGGTCCTTTCCTAAAATTTATCCAACACAAAAATTATATTCTTTCCAGCTCTAGGACATTGTTAGTTTAGATAAGAAAAATGAGATTTCATTCAAACAGGCATGCATGAATGACATAAATATTTCCAAACTTAGAAATCTCATTTACCTAAGTCATGTGATTTAAACAACACTAACAATTACCAACACGAATCACCACAAAGCCAAGAACCCGATGCTGGAAAGGGATAACAAAAAAGACAACGACAAAACAATAACACCGAAACTCCCAAAACAATGACTATAAACAACGAGATGTCTTACTCCGCGGTTGGAGCCCAAATCATTTTTATGATCTTTTATTAATCATAACGTGATAGAAAAATTCTCAATCTCGTGTTTCAAATACTACTGGTGTTGTTGGAGGTTCCCACATCACAATCTCTTATAAGACAGAATTTGTGATGAGAAAAGAAACTACCACAAGACTGCTTATCATGGATATCCACCTAATATTGTCTAAGGACAAAATGGATAGATGAAATTATTGAATGTAACTCCATGAGACTACACACAAAAAGAACAAGCTGAATCAAATATGATGCTGCATTAAATGATAGTTACGCCATCGATAAAAAAGATTAATTTTCTGCATCATGAGACAAATCTAGTCATAACTTCTCATTTATAAAACGATGTGCTAAAAGGGTCACATGTCTACATGAGTAGTCCGAACATAGATTCCCAAACTCAAACACTGACATTAACAAAAAGAGATTTGCTGCAAAAATATCCAAAGCCAATCAGCAAAGGACTATACAAATCCGTATAAAGCACGGATCCCTCTAAATCTCTCATCGACGTTCTTCTCAGAAAAACCATCCAAAGAAAGTTTAATCTTCATCTCTGAAACGATGATCACCTTCATCAAGTTCTATTCCAACAAAACATAACAAAGGTGGATTCAACACAAACAACAATCCTATTCTAAGATCTCGAGCAATGGATCGATGCAAGTCCAACTTCCACGACATATTTTCTTAGCCCAGAAATGGTGAGACCTTCTTGCTTATCCCGATCCAACCAAATGATCTCTTCCCTAAGGATGAGACATTAATGGTACAAGAAAGATCAGGTAATGCAAGTAGGCGTTATGGACTAAGTAATGGTCGGAGAGAAGAAATTAGATCTTGGAATATTGGTGAGGCAAGATCTAATGCGCAAACAATTGTGGGAAAAAGAGGAGACGAGGCAACAACAAAGAAAAAGAAGAAGGATAGAGATATGGTTCGGCTAGATGAGTAAGAAAGTACAAAAGAAGTAAGTTAAGGAGGTAATTTGGACAAAACTTTTATGGTTGAGTCCTAGGTCCAATTTGTACCAAAACTCATCCACTAGTTGACCGTTCTTGCATAACACTAAACGATCAACTATTAGATGGCTTTGGATAAGGATTGAACCTTGACCTTATTAGGTTGGATTTAAAATATTAATCATCCCGCGTTATCTTTTAAGATTTGACGCGATCCAAAAAATAATTATCCTCATCACTGTGGTATTTAAAGACCGTGGTTAAACTTTGAACCAACTCCAAGGATTTATAGTCTCAACAACGATGTTGCGACTATACAACGAACGGACGAATTCCAAAAATAATTCATCTAGAAATCTATAATATAAACTAAAAATGGATTTTCCGCTTACCTAGCTGACAACAAACAGGCGATTCATGAAGTCAAATACCCCAAAAATCCAGATGAAGGATATTCCTTAGCCTTTTCGAGGAAAAAATTAAAACTTTTCCAAAAACGGAATTTTATTATAAACTAACAGTTTCTTATTTATAAATTCATTTTATTATCACTTTTATTTATATTCCAGATTATATGTCAAACTGGAAAAACCTTTTCATGTTCAAAAAAGTTAGAGCTTTAGAATCTTAAGGATTAATTGCGGTAATTTCAATAAATTATCCAATATATATAGGAAGAGGGACACTACAAATCACAATTAATAGATATTTAATATTTTCAAGTTTAGTGGCATATTCCTTGTCATTTCTAATTCCCTCTTTCCTACCAATCAGACTATATCTATTAAAATTACATAATAACCCTATAACTTCGAAACACGAAGAGATTAAAATGTTTAAAACCATATCTTTATAAAACAAGGCCTTTATAAAACCATTTTTCGAAACCGTATTTCAAAACTTCTAAAAGCCATTTTTATTTTTCCAAATAGTTTAAAATAAAATTTCCTTGAATACAAGGCCAAGAACTCAATTGAATGTTTCAATAAAGGCAGATTCAGAAATCCAACGAAGTAACAAATGGGTATACCTCGTAATTATATTTCCAAAATGGATATGACATATTAACGTGGACTTTACCATTTTTGGTCAAATAATTGTCTTAACCGGAAGTAGTGACAAAACCAGGAATTATGACTATCTCGATTGTTGCTAGATTTTATGTCATTCCAGTTACCAAACTCAAATCAACGGAATTCACCATATGTCGTCCTCATGCTCTTTACGACAAGATTGCCAACGTACTATGGGGGTAAGACAGAATTGGCTAGAAACCCGAACTCAACATATTTCAACTCTTAGTCGCTCAAAGCCCAATTTATATATTTAGGCCCACGGCTATCTCATCGTCGAAATAAATTTAAAGTTGAGTAAAAAAGATGGAAAAAAAGCATAAAAGAAAATCGAACTACGTTCTCTCATGAGTCCAAATTCAACTAATTCCTCCGATCATTTAAGCTAGGCTCTGATTCCAAATGTAACAATCCACACTTTTATGCGCCCAAATTTCTAAAAATTCAAAACTTGAACACATCCAAGCATGGAGTATGTATATCTGGTACCTGCAATAAATTAGCATGAGAAAAATCAGAGTACGAATAAAGATAACTCACAGTGGAAACAGAATAGTACAACTATTATTAACTTAAGTAACGACCTTTTTCGAAGTAAGTCACTTTGCTAATACCGAGCATGAGAGAGAAAGAGAACCAAAAGCCAAAATTAAACATCTATGAGAACTCATCCTTCTCTAGGAAACCTGGGAGGTTGTATTAAGGAGGGGGTCAGAACAACAAGTTCTGGTGACTAAAAAATGTACAACACAGATTATAATACCTAGATGTATCCTGTTTGGTATAACCCGAGATGTATGTCTATCAAGGTTAGTGATTCTATCCTAACATTGTAGATGTTTACGCACGACTCTACCACTCTTTACAAAGTGGTATTCTAAGTTATAATAACGAATAGAATGTTTACGCATATATTTAGGAAGCCCATTATATTATAGTTTAATTGATTAGTAGACTGAGAAGTGGACCACTAACTACGGAGTTCTCACATACATATATATACCCTTCCATCCGCCTTCCCTTTACTGCTTCCGCCTCGCCATCGATGATGGATAGGGTGGATTCTCCCGATCGCTTAAGACCCCTGACGGACTTATCGGTTGGTGGACCTATTGGTGACTTAATACCTCTCGATAACTTGTTCATATTTTTGTGAAATAGAGAGCACTAGCTACGGGCCCAACTAGTTAAGGCTTCCTTGATTCACGCATATACCCATACCCCGCATAAGGTGGGAGATGGTATTTTATCGTTCGTTATACCTATAGGTGATCTTATTGGATAACCCCCTTAGCCGCTTACTACTTCCCATAGGGTAGGTAGTCATATCTAACATTTTTATTTTTCAGGTTTAGGTGGACAATACGTACACATGCCACTTAAGACCCCTATACTGAAAGACCTATCCCTAAGTGGACTTCCGACCCAGCCACTTAAGACCCAGGAAGCGGACTATACGCGAAGGTTATTAAGTTCCTACTCCATTTCCCCTTAATACCTTTCCTTATTTGGATAAAGTGGGCTACGTTATTACCCCATTTATGTTTAGTCTCTCTCCATACATTTTATTTCATCACAAGTTATTATGGTTAATAATATTTTCTGTAACACCCCACCTCCGCTAGGGTCACTCACAAAGGGAATGCACTAGTTTTGGTGGAGTACTATCTAGTTAAACATACACAGAGATATCACAAGGCAGAACATAAATAAAGCAGCGGTAGAAATTAAAAACCAAATTTTTATTACTTTCAAGAAAAGAGTCAAAACCCCATATATCCAAGGTACAAATTATTCCATTACATCATGTTGCAAATAAAGAAGCATAAACTTAAGATAACAAAAGTAAATTATTCCCTATAAATAGCAGACGCAGCCATAACATAGCTCAAGACCAAACCGTGCATGAGCTGTTAGAAAGCAAGCTAAATCCAAGCTAAGAGCTAGTGTTTCCTCCCTGAGAACCTGAGGGGGGGGGAACGAAAGAAAAAAGGCGAAAGGAAAAGGGTCAGTCATAAGACTGGTAAGCCCAAGTGACTTTCAGTATAAAAACTAGTAAAGGTTGTATGACATGTGAAAACTGGAATTAAACATAAGGATGATAACTGGACTAGTATGACAATTAAGATAACAAGATAAGTCAAGTCTAGCATCGCATATTCAAGGTTCGCTGCACCAACTGTAATAGTATTCTAACCCATGTCAAGTATTAATCATGAAATGATCCCTTGGCTCAGTATCATGAAGTGACCCATTACGGGGTCCTATGGTACGATCTACTAATCGATCGGCTCCCTACAAGTTCTAGCTCGTCATGTGTCTGTGTCATACGGCCCTATCCTGAAATGTAGTTACCTGTGCTAGGTCCACCATAGGGTGTATCAAGCCCTATGGTGCCAACCACCGACACGAATCAAGCACGCACAGTGTAAATCTACGGGTGCCCAATGCCTGCTTTTTCAACTCCGGACTACATGCACGACCATAGTCCGCCTGAACCTACAATGGCGCACCTACTCAGCCGTCGTTCTGGTCGCTTACAATCAGCCCAGTAATCGTGCCCCCACCCTGCCTAGTCCCAGGGTATCGTGATACATCTAAGTGGGTTACTGTTGAAAGGACCGTGTAATTAGGGTTTCTAATGGGTTAAATGTTGTCATTCAAATTCGTGACTTAACCCTATCCAGATCATGTATCAAGTTGGTTAAGTGTGTTCAAGCGGTTCGTGACTTAACCCTGTCAAATCATCGTGTCAAGTTGGTTAAGTATATTCAAGTGGTCCATGACTTAACCCTATCATGTGGCATTAATTCATTAATGCACCTCAACCTCTCACATTAGACTAATTATTGTGGTCACTGGATTTGCTGGGCAGTTCCGGGCAGATTTACACCACAACATAGTCTAACCTCGGGTTTTACGTGCGATATGACCAACTACTCACATTGGATCCTATTGTTTCCAGTCACTGGATTTGCCGGGCGGTCCCGGGCAGATTTACACTGCAAACTCAACCCAACCTCGAGTTGGCCATTTTCAAGTTTATCTAAGTGCCATGTCCAGATTCAAGTTTTCGAGTCTAAATTCATGTCAAGTTTTCAGGTCATGTTTCATGTCAAATCGTGTCAAGTTCATGTCCATATCTAGGTTCAAGGTATAATAACGTTCATGTTCAAAGTCAATTCATGTTTTACCTAATCTACCCAAATCGTATCCCCATCGCACATAAGCTCGAACTGATACGAATAAATATGATTAGGGAATAATATAAAAAGGGATGGGTATAAGGTGGCAAAAGTGATTACTAGCATAACATGGTATGACTTGAGATAAATGATTATAACATTACTGGCATATGGAATATTGGCCTCAAACATAAAGATTCCAAATCTAGCAAAATAAGGTACTAGTCAAGATAACAGTTGTCATAAGGTGATAGTATAGTCATGGTAACAATTAACATAAGGTGATAGTCATAAACTTGTGAATAATAGCAGATTCAACATGATAATATGAGGGGTTTTTCTTTTTGATTTACAACATGAATAGGCCCCAAATCAATGTCATAGTAATATACCCAAAAGTCAAGATCCAAGATGAACAAGAATTGATGTAAAACAGTCATCATACACAGGTCCAATTTCAATTTACAACATATTCATATTACATTTATAGTTTAAATCTAAAAGTAATTGGGGCTTACAAATCGTGGTTCGAGAATTAGAAAAAGAGAGTCGATGTTGAATCTTTATATGCTTAGTCAAGTCCTAACAGAAATCCCCAAATCAGCAATTCTCTTAACGCAGTTTCAACATAGAAGAATTAGTCCCTTTCTCAAAATTTTCAACCAGAATCAGAGTAGCATAAGGTCAGAGAGAATTTTGTGTAGAGAGACTAGTGTTAGGGGCTGTTTATATAGGGTCAGGTCAACGAATGTAGACAGAAATGAGGCCAGAAACATCAGAGTGAATCCAGCTTCAAAAGTGGGCTCGGCCACCAGGTCGACCCCCAGGTCGACACTATGGTCGACCTGGTCTTGGGCAGGTCGACTACATAGTCGACCCCCAGGTCGACCTGGTCCTGGGCGGGAAATTTCCCGCCCAGTCCATTCTGAGGTTTGAAATTCGAAATTTGAATTCGAATTCTGAGCTGTTTTGAACTTGAAAACTTCTGAAAACTTCGAAAGGTCATAACTTGGTCATACAGACTCCGATTTTCGAAAACTCGGACTCGTTTCCAAGCAGAATTTCGAGACGAATGCAATGGCGTAACCCGTTTCCCTTGATTATTATTATTTTAAAAATTAATTCTGCCTTATTTTATGGTTATTACACGTTATAAAAATACGGGTTGTTACATTCTCCCCTCCTTAAAGGATTTCATCCCCGAAATCTCTAAGTTAGAAAGAATATATCCTACCATCCAATCATCCATCTACTCAAAGCATCATCCACAGGAAACCATTGTCCTTAAAAGATTTCTAGTGCTGTATGGACATATGCAGAAAGTGTGTGTATATGTACTTATCTAATGCAAAAGATCAGGCGGTTACTGATTCAGTAAACCTCCTTAATGCAAAATATGTTAGTGTAATGAATCCAACATGTATGCAAATCCCTAACATAGTTTTTAATCTCTATATGAGTGCACAAACATTCATTCATATGCAACATCCAAGTGATAGCATAACAAGTTCCATCCATGTACAAGTATAAGCACTCATGCAAATGCAACATGAAAATGTGACTGAGCCGGTCTAGTGCCTAATGTGTGTCATGCATCCACTGGCAACCACTTGCAAACACTTGAAACCATTTGCAAACATCAACCATAACATGTTTCAATCACATGTTTACATCCATATGGTTCTACCTAAGGTTCTCAAGATAAGATCGAGAAGATAACAAGACAAACGTAGGTAGTAGAAGTATGATGCGAAAAGGTTTTCAAGTTTATGGGAAAAAGATATCGAGAATGTACCCTCAAAAAGAAATGGGTAAAGCGCGCGTATCTTCTCTTCAGTTTCCCAAGTTGCGTCTTCTTGGGCTTCACTCCACTGCACTTTAACTAGCTTGACTTCTCGATTCCTTAGCTTCTTAATCTCCGTTCCTAAGATACGAATCGGAACTCGCCTCAATGTTGCCTCTTTTTCCACTTCTACATCTTCAAGGATGCTTGGCTCAACCACTTCGGCCGACTCATGCAAGCACTTTCGAAGATGCGAGATGTGAAAGACATTGTGTACTCCAGTCAGTTTCTCGGGTAAGTCTACCCTATTGGCCATCCGTCCAATCCTCTCAGTGATAGGGAACGGTCCTACGAACCTTGGCGCTAGCTTTCTAACTGCTCCAAAATGAACTACATTGCGTAACGAAGAAATTTTTATAAAGACCATATCTCCGACTTCGAACTCTAGGTCTGTCCTTCTCTTGTCCGCATAAGATTTCTGTCTATCTTGGACTGTTTTCATCCGTCTTCGCATCAACTCAACCTTCTCAGAAGTGTCTCTTATCATGTCGGGTCCAAATATAAGCCTGTCTGTTGTCTCCCACCTACAATTTGGCAACTTGCACGGTCTTCCATACAGGGCTTTGAATGGTGCCATTCCGATGCTAGCTTGGTAACTGTTATTATATGCAAACTCCACGAGAGGAAGATGGTCTTCCCAAGTACTACCAAAGTCAAGAACGCATAGCCTCAGGAGATCTTCTAGTACCCTATTTACCCTTTCGGTTTGTCCATCAGTCTGTAGGTGATAGGCCGTGCTTAATTTCAGTCGTGTACCCATTGCTTCCTGCAGACTATTCCAAAACTGGCTAGTGAAAATTGGGTCACGATCACTAACTATACTAGAAGGAACTCCATGCAACTGTACTATCTCTCGAAGGTAAATAGACACTAGCCATGATGCGGTCCTCTTGCTTTTCACCGGAATGAAGTGAGCACTTTTCGTGAGTCTATCAACTATGACCCATATGCTGGTATTTCCCTTTCTTGACCTAGGCAGTCCATCCACGAAATCCATCGAGATACTCTCCCATTTCCATTGCGGAACCTCCAAAGGATGTAATAGCCCACCGGGCTTCTTCGACTCGGCCTTTACTTGTTGGCACACCATGCACTTTGAAAAGAACTCTGCCACATCCTTTTTCATTCCAGCCCAAAAGAAAATGCGTTTCATATCCCTGTACATCTTATCCCCTCCGGGATGTATAGTCATCTTCGAGTGGTGTGCCTCTTCGAGAACTTTCCTTACTAGGTCTCCCACTAGTGGGACACATAGCTTTCCATCGCACCTTAGCCATCCCTTGTCATCTATGGCATACCTATTGAGGTGACTTGACGTCTCACCACTAATCAACTTGTCCATGATTTCGATTATCTGTGGGTCTTCCTTCTGTGAAGTCCCTACTTGATCTAGAAGTGTAGGTCTTAACTCAAGAGATGCAAACGTAGCAGTCAATGACTCAACAGAAGGTGTAAAATCAAAGGTTGCTATAAACTCAAGGCTTTTCCTTTCAACAAACAAGGGCTCAAAGTCAACCTTTTTCTACTTAGCGCGTCCGCCAACACGTTACCCTTGCCAGGGGTATAAGCTATATCGAAGTCATATGATGCCAGGAACTCCATCCACCGCTGTTGTCTTAGATTCAAATCTTTCTGTGAGAAGAGGTACTTAAGCGATTTGTGGTCGGTATACAGCTCGAACCTCTCCCCTCGAAGATAATGGCGCCAAGCTTTAAGTGCAAAAACAATCGCGACCAACTCCAAGTCATGCGTGGGATAGTTTTTCTCATGAACTTTAAGTTGTTTGCCCCCATAGCATATTACTCTTCCCTCTTGCATTAGGACAGCGCCTAATCCCGTGCCGCACGCATTTGTGTACACGGTAAACATCTTTCCTCCATCGGGTAATGCCAAAACTGGAGCTGTGGTGAGGGCTTTCTTAAGTCTCTGAAAAGCAGCGTCACACTCTATGTCCCATGCAAAAGCTATGTTCTTCTTTGTTCACTTAGTAAGAGGGGCTGAAATCTTAGCGAAGTCCTTAATGAACTTCCTGTAGTAGCCCGCCAAACCGAGAAAGCTCCTCACCTCCATTGCATTCTTAGGAATTTTCCAGTCTTGTACCGCAACTACCTTTGCGGGGTCCACGGCTATGCCTTGCTTAGAAACTACATGTCCAAGGAACCGAACTTCCTTCCTCCAAAAATGGCATTTGGAGAACTTAGTCTTTAACTGGTGTGCTCTAAGTGTTTCCATGACTTCCTTGAGATGTCTAGCATGCTCTTCTTCATCTTTTGAGAAGATCAAAATATCATCCACGAAAACTACCACAAACTTGTTAAGGAACTCCCGAAACACCCTACTCATTAAATCCACAAAGTATGCGGGTGCATTTGTTAACCTAAACGGCATGACGAGCCATTCGAAGAACCCATCTGGAGTCCTAAACGCAGTTTTGTCAATGCTATCCTCAGCCACTCTAAGCTGATGAAATCCTGTGGCTAGATCGAGTTGAGAGAAAACAGATGCTCCTACAAGCTGGTCAAAAAAATTGTCGATTCTTGGTAGTGGGTGCCTATTCTTCTTAGTCAGCTTGTTTAACTCACGATAATCTACGCACAGACGAAGCGATCCATCCACCATAGTAGCGAGTACCACTGGAGCACCCCATTCAGAAATTCTTCGTCTTATGAATTTTTTCTCAAGCAACTCGTTAACTTGTTTACTGAGCTCTCTTCTTTCTCGCGGGGCTATGTGCCTAGTGGGCAATGAAACTGGCTTGGAATTATCAACAAGATAAATTCAGAAGTCTATCTCGCGTTTAGGAGGTAACCCCCTCATTTCATCAAAGACATCTGGAAATTCGCGGACCACTCTTACAGATTGTAAATTATCGTCGGACGAGTCAAGGGATTCAAGATAACACAACATGACCAGACCCTTAGGGTTACAAGAAATTTCAAGGGTATTACCAAGGCGAGTCATGAGCCTCACTACCCTTCGTTCACAATCAAGAATGGCTCCATAATTAGCCAGCCAATCCATACCTAGGATCAAACTGTATCCCATAAATCCGAGAACATAAGCATTACACGTGAATTCTACGCTTAAGATAGAGATCCTCAAATCCACACACATCATAGATAAATGGGCGGAGCCCCCAATTAGATTTGAAACTGTAACGGGATCCTCAACCATACTAGTACTTAGGTGCAGATTTTCAACAATATCAGAAGAAATAAAAGTATGCGATGCGCCAGAGTCAAATAAGGTTTGAACAGGAAAGTCAGAAATGTAAACAAGGCTTTCTACGGAAATATTACTACCTCGGTCAAGAGCTGGAGTGGTGTTGAGAGCATGCAACTGCCCTCCAGAAGTTCTTGCTCGTTGGGTCTGCCCTTGCCCCTGTCCTTGCTTCTTAGGGCAATCCTTGCTGATGTGTCCAGTATCTCCACAATGAAAGCATTCACCCAACTTCCTCTTCTTCTTTCTACAGTCTTTAGCTAGATGTCCAGTAATACCACAGAAGTTGCACTTCCTCGTCTCACGTGGTTTGTTGTTGCTCTTGTTATTCTTGTTGCCCCCCTTCTTGGAGTCAACTCTCTTATTCTGAGTCTCATTAGGCTTAACATCCTTCTTGATATTCTTGTCTTCCTAAAGAAGTAGAGCCATATCCACCAAGCTTTCAAAGGTCGCCCCCATGGGTATAAGAGTTATGGCCAAACTGTGTAGTGGCTCGTTCAATCCTCGAGCAAAGTGTACAGCCTTTTTCTGGGCTGTGTTGACCAAATCCAAACCGAACCGAGCAAGCTGATTAAACTTATTCACGTACTCCCTCACAGACATGTCCCCTTGCTTGAGTGCTAGTAACCTCTCCATCTGAAGGTTCTCTTCTGCTGACGATAAGAATTTAAGCCCAAACCTCTCTCTAAATTCTGCCCAAGTCTCAACTGGCCTGGTAGCGTTGGTGACTTCTCACCAAAATGTAGCTTCCTCTTTCAACAACCATGCTGCCAACTGAACTTTCCTATCGTCCTCCACATCAAAGATAATAAACAAGTCTTCAGTCTCCTTTAGCCAGTTCCGTGCCTCAAATTCAGTTCCAACGAAGTTCTTTCCGCCCATTGCTTTAAAGTCTTTGCATATTTTGGCAAAGGCAGCACCAGGAGGTGGAGGAACCGTGGCCACTGGGGGAGGAGGAGGAGGGATGTCTGCCGGGCCCGCGCCGTTGGCCCTGGCTTCTAAGTACCTTCAGAACCATCCAGGCACGGGTATTCCCTCAGGTAGGTTATGATCAGCCATGCTGAAAAACGAAAAGAAAAAGATTCAAACGAGGAAACAAAGGAAAGTGTTAATGGCTTTTTGGGGAATAGCCTTTTTTTAAACATAAAACTTTTCTTGAAAAATGCTTCTTTATAAATGGTTTTGAAAATAGTTTCAGAAGGTTTTTTTTTTTAACTTTTTCCCAGCCTGGTAACCTTCTGCTCTGATACCAAATGTAACACCCCACCTCCGCTAGGGTCACTCACAAAGGGAATGCACTAGTTTTGGTGGAGTATTATCTAGGTAAACATACACAGAGATATCACTAGGCAGAACATAAATAAAGCTGCGGTAGAAATTAAAAACCAAATTTTTATTACTTTCAAGAAAAGAGTCAAAACTCCATATATCCAAAGTAAAAATTATTCCATTACATCAAGTTCCAAATAAAGAAGCATAAACTTAAGATATCAAAAGTAAATTATTCCCCATAAATAGCAGAAGCATCCATAGCATAGCTCAAGACCAAACCGTACATGAGCTGTCAGAAAGCAAGCTAAATCCAAGCTAAGAGCTAGTGTTTCCTCCCGGAGAACATGGGGGGGGGGGGGTGGAACGAAAGAAAAAGAGGCGAAAGGAAAAGGGTCAGTCATAAGACTGGTAAGCCCTAGTGACTTTCAGTATAAAAACTAGTAAAGGTAGTATGACATGTGAAAACTGGAATTAAACATAAGGATGATAACTGGACTAGTATGACAATTAAGATAACAAGATAAGTCAAGTCTAGCATCGCATATTCAAAGTTCGCTGCACCAACTATACTAGTATTCTAACCCATGTCAAGTATTAATCATGAAATGATCCCTTGGCCCAGCATCATGAAGTGACCCATTACGGGGTCCTACGGTACGATCTACTAATCGATCGGGTCCCTACAAGTTCTAGCTCGTCATGTGTCTGTGTCATACGGCCCTATCCTGAAATGTAGTTACCTGTGCTAGGTCCACCATAGGGTGTATCAAGCCCTATGGTGCCAACCACCGACACGAATCAAGCACGCACAGTGTAAATCTACGGGTGTCCAATGCTTGCTTTTTCAACTCCGGACTACATGCACGACCATAGTCCGCCTGAACCTACAATGGTGCACCTACTCAGCCGTCGTTCTGGTCGCTTACAATCAACCCAGTAATCGTGCCCCACCCTGCCTAGTCCCAGGGTATCGTGATACATCTAAGTGGGTTACTGCTGAAAAGGACCGCCTAACTAGGGTTTCTAATGGGTTAAGTGTTGTCATTCAAATTCGTGACTTAACCCTATCCAGATCATGTATCAAGTTGGTTAAGTGTGTTCGAGCGGTTCGTGACTTAACCCTATCAAATCATCGTGTCAAGTTGGTTAAGTATATTCAAGTGGTCCATGATTTAACCCTATCATGTGGCATTAATTCATTAATGCACCTCAACCTCTCACATTAGACTAATTATTGTGGTCACTGGATTTGCCAGGCGGTACCTGGCAGATTTACACCACAACATAGTCTAACCTCGGGTTTTACGTGCGATATGACCAACTACTCATATTGGATCCTATTGTTTGCAGTCACTGGATTTGCCGGGCGGTTCCGGGCAGATTTACACTGCAAACTCAACCCAACCTCGAGTTGGCCATTTTCAAGTTTATCTAAGTGCCATGTCCAGATTCAAGTTTTCGAGTCTAAATTCATGTCAAGTTTTCAGGTCATGTTTCATGTCAAATCGTGTCAAGTTCATGTCCATATCCAGGTTCAAGGTATAATAACGTTCATGTTCGAAGTCAATTCATGTTTTACCTAATCTACCCAAATCGTATCCCCATCGCACATAAACTCGAATTGATACAAATAAATCTGATTAGGGAATAACATAAAAAGGGACGGGTATAAGGTGGCAAAAGCGATTACTAGCATAGCATGTTATGACTTGAGATAAATGATTATAACATTACTGGCATATGGAATATTGGCCTCAAACATAAAGATTCCAAATCTAGCAAAATAAGGTACTAGTCAAGACAACAGTTGTCATAAGGTGATAGTATAGTCATGGTAACGATTGACATAAGGTGATAGTCATAAACTTGTGACTAATAGCAGATTCAACATGATAATATGAGGGGGTTTTCTTTTTGATTTACAACATGAATAGGCCCCAAATCAATGTCATAGTAATATACCCAAAAGTCAAGATCCAAGATGAACAAGAATGGATGTAAAACAGTCATCATACACAGGTCCAATTTCAATTTATAACAAATTCATATTACATTTACAGTTTAAATCTAAAAGTAACTGGGGCGTACAAATTGTGGTTCGAGAATTAGAAAAAGAGAGTCGATGTTGAATCTTTATATGCTTAGTCAAGTCCTAACAGAAATCCCCAAATCAGCTATTCTCTAAACGCAGTTTCAACGTAGAGGAAGTAGTCCCTTTCTCAAACTTTTCAACCAGAATCAGAGCAGCATAAGGTCAGAGAGAATTTTGTGTAGAGAGACTAGTGTTAGGGGCTGTTTATATAGGGTCAGGTCAACGAATGTAGACAGAAACGAGGCCAGAAACATCAGAGTGAATCCAGCTTCAAAAGTGGGCTCGGCCACCAGGTCGACCCCCAGGTCGACACTATAGTCGACCTGGTCCTGGGCAGATCGACTACATAGTCGACCCCCAGGTCGACCTGGTCCTGGGCGGGAAATTTCTCGCCCAGTCCATTCTGAGGTTTGAATTTCGAAATTTGAATTCGAATTCTGAGTTGTTTTGAACTTGAAAACTTCGAAAGGTCATAACTTGGTCATACGGACTCCGATTTTCGAAAACTCGGACTCGTTTCCAAGCAGAATTTCGAGACGAATGCAATGGCGTAACCCGTTTCCCTTGATTCTTATTTTAAAAATTAATTCTGACTTGATTTATGGTTATTACACGTTATAAAAATACGGGTTGTTACATTTTCCATTATTAACGTACGAAGTCCAATTCTATTTTTAATTATAAGTTCTATATTCATTAATATAAATAAGGAAGGTTATATCCCCTTTTTCTCTCGGATATTTATTTGATTTTTCCCCTAATTTGAACTCAGTATTCAAACAACATTCAATACCCTTTAATCCCCATATGATCTTTATTTCCTTTTGTTTCTATTTTATTTTCCTTTAGGACCATAACAGTCGTATTTTCTAAGGCAACTATTTATCAGTCCCGAGGTATTTATTTGTTGTAGCCCAACAGACAATTACTATTCTTATTTATTTATTTATTTATTTATTTGTTGGTTGATTATTTTGTGTGTGTGTGTGTATATTTATGCACCAGGCCTCTCGCATTAAGTTGACTACTTTTGGATGTTGGATTTGCTGGCCGGTTACGGGCAGACTTCTACCACAAGCTAAACCTAACCTCGTGCCTTAGTACATTTATATTTATACATTATACTCCTCATATTAAGCTAACTACCTGTGGGTGTTATATTTGTCAGTCTATTCCAAGCAGGATTATACCATAAGTTGAGCTTAAGCTCGTGTCTAAATGCAGTTATAATTCAAATTCCCTAGTTTGGGGTGTACAACATTTATCCTAATTGATTTTAGGAATTGTAACCATTTTCCTATCGTGTTTATATTCCCCCAATCAGTATTGGTTACAATGGTTATTATTGATTTGCGGTAGCAATTTATTATATTTGTTGCTACAAATGGTCAACACAAATAAATTAATCCAGTATGTATTACATTTACATACAATTCAATAATTGAAACTTATCCAAACATTTAACATTCCATACAATGTATATTTTATTGTTTTACGCTGATTTGGACGGATAATATGTATATATTTATTTTTATGCTTTCGTGCGGTCAACGTAGTTAGTTTTTTAATTATTATTGTTATTATTAATTTTAAATTAAATGATTTGGTTTAATCAATAACCAAACATTCCTTTTTGCATTTAATCTTGCCAAAAATTTCAAATCTTACAAAGTGACTTTTAGCTGTATTCATTGTAAATTGTGCCTAATTAATGGAATTGGCATATTTCAAAATCACAAGAAATATATGTAATTATGTAATTTGGAATAGTTGATGCAAATTATGCATAATTATATATATATATATATATATTTATGCATACATTTGCATCACTTTCCCTTTTCGATCTTTTTGTCGTATCACTTGTGATTTCATAATAATGCTATTTATATTCAAAAGGAGGAAAACGACATATTTACAACAACTAGGCAAAAACTCAACAATATTGAATACAAACATGGATATTCTTTTTATATTAAAATCATATAATTTACCAATTTCATCTTAAATTCACATATTTTAATATTAAACGCCGAACTAAAGATATGGAATGTAACTACATCAAATTGGTGTTTAATGAGACTGATTTCTAGATCCACGGTGTTATGCAACATATACAACATATTTCATGACATAACTGTAGGAACATGTGTGAACAAGTTTAATAATCCTACAACTTATATTATACATAACCACAACTTATAATCCATATATATAATCATATCTGATGGTTGTCAACAAATTCACCATATTTAAATGAATAGATCTAACTGGGAATAGGCATAAAAATATAGATCAAACTATATTTGTAAATTTCCTACTCACCTTATAGCCTCCAAATCCAAAGTTTGAACCCTTTAGGCCTACAATCCCCAAATTCTTATAAATCTATAATTTATCTGGAAAGGGGAAAATTCTAGATCTGTAGAGATGTAAGAAAACAGGGAGAGAGGGGAGAATCTGATTTGAGCATCAACATACATTCTTTTCCATTAGATCTTCTAATCCTCTCAATTTCGTATGAATTGGATTTGATTTGTTCGTATGAATACATTTTTATTTTAGAAATTAGGTTTGGAGAAGAAGGAAAATGGCAGAGCTTGGGTACCACTGGAGATTTGTGTGGAAAAGAATGTGGCCTTACCCCTTTATTTATTGGGGTGGAATTTGCCAAGGACCGTTAGATTAGTTTTAAGTTATATCCATCCATCCGTTTTATAAATATTATAATCCAAAACCTAATAACCTAGCCGCCACTGGGTAAACTAACGCACAGTAAGTCAACCGTGGTGGTCGACCGCCAATCGACCGCTATGGTCGATCGCTTGGGACTCAAATGCCTAGGTCGGCTTGGTTTAAATAAGGTAATATATAATTATAAATTCTGATTTATTTATTTTTCATCCATTTTCGTATTTCATCCCTAACTTTTTCATACGGACTCCGTTCGCAAAACACCAAACATGAAAGTTGACCAGAATTCCGAGACGTACGCATCGGTTAAAGTTTCACGGCCAAATTCTATCTTTTGCAGAAAACTTCTATTTTTTTAATTTTAATAATTAGTTTATATCACCAAAATTTCGGGTTGTTACATTCTCTAATCCAAAAGAAAATCAAAAAGTCAAGCGTCTTGCCAAATTGACTTATAAAAATCTCATACTCAATTAAATATGCACCTTTTGTCGAGCATACCCTTAATTTTCTCGCATTTGCTCCTATTCAATACCACTCAACATATATTCATCCATTCAAAAATTGCTGCGAGAGGGGAAGTTGGATGAATACAAAGTCGCCCCAAAGGACAGGGGCAAGGGGGACAAGCCCCGAATCAAGATTAGCCTGCTTCAAAACCCACAGCTCAGCAAAAAGGTAAGAGGATCGTCATTAATACTATTATAGGTGGACCTCACTTAGTTGGTCATAGTTTTAAAACAATGGACCAATACGTCAACGCCGCCAAGCATTTTGAAGTAGGAGAATGCAGTAGCCTTGAAGACGTCACTCCAATAAAACAACAAAAAACGATGTCAGATGATGTCGTATTCCGCAACAGAGATGGTTCTAGAGTTCAATCTCCAACCGACGATCCATTAGTGATTACCACGACAATTGGCCCTGCTTTAGTCCATAAAGTATTAGTGGACAACGGGAGCTCGGTTAATATCCTCTTCAAGAAAGCTTTCGAACAAATGAGACTCGAAGCAAAGGACTTAAAGCCATGTGAAGGATGGATACATGGCTTTAACGATGCATCTACAGTTCCGATGGGTTTTGTGGAATTACCTGTCACACTAGGGCAGGGAGATCGCCAGAGAGTAAGGATCCTGCCGTTTGTAGTTTTGGATGTGGAGCCGCCTTACAATGCCTTCCTGGGCCGACCAGCCCTTGCCGAATTTACGGCATGTATTGCACCTTGGTGCTTACTGCTTAAATTCTCGACTGACTCTGGAGTTGGGGTGATGAGGGGCGACCAAGCTACGGGACGAGCTTGTTACGTAACCGAGTTAAAGATGTTAATGAAGGGGTTGAATATAGATGCTAAATATGATTCCACCCCTCCAAAGGAGGCCTCAGCATAGTAACTAAGGGGTCCTGCCCCCAGAGAGTCGCCCTCAGACGTGCTCGAGGATATAGATCCCAGAGAGGATAGAGAAACCGGGGACAAGAAGGCAACTCCCAACGAAATAACAATCGATATACCTATTGATGAAACAGATCCAACAAAAGTACTAAAGATCGGTTCTCAACTGGATCTTGTTAGAGCGAGGGAATTGGCTGATTTCTTAAAGGCAAATCTGGATGTGTTTGCCTGGACTCACGCTGACATGTGTGGGATTTCTCCTACCATTATGAGCCACTCTTTGGGTATTAATCCAAAGCACCCCCAGTCAAGCAGAAGAGACGGATGTTGGGCCCAGAGCGGTCAGCAGCTTTGAAAGAAGAAGTAGAGAAATTAAAAGGTAACGGATTCATTAGGGATTCGAAATATCCTGATTGGATATCGAATCCTGTCCTGGTCAAAAAGTCAAACGGGAAGTGGAGAACGTGCATTGATTTTTCTGATTTGAACAAGGCTTGCCCGAAGGATAGCTTTCCTCTTCCAAGAATTGATCAACTAGTAGATTCGATGGCTTGGCATGAACTTTTATCCTTTATGGACGCCTATTTCGGGTACAATCAAATTCCCATGCACATACCAGATCAAGAGCATACCAGCTATATCATAGACTTGGGATTGTATTGTTACGTCTAATGCCATTTGGGTTAAAAAATGCGGGAGCCACGTATCAGCGCCTAGTCAAACGCATGTTTTTCAATCAAATTGGGAAAACCATGGAAGTTTACGTAGATGATATGCTCGTGAAATCCAAACAATCTCCCGATCATACGAAGGACTTAGCAGAAATGTTCGGCATACTACGAAAGTATGGGATGAAGTTGAATCCCTTGAAGTGTTATTTTTGGAGTGGCATCAGGCAAGTTCCTTGTCTTTATCGTGAGTTCCAGAGGAATTGAAATAAATCCGGACCAAATAGCAGTGATTCGGAATATAGGGGAGCCAATGAAGATCAAGGATGTTCAAAGTTTAGCCGGGAAGGTTGCGGCACTGGGCAGGTTCATCTCCAAAGCAACATACAAGTGTGTACCTTTCTTCGATCTCATAAAACGGGGAAAGTGAAATTTTGAGTGGGACTGTGTGGAGGCATTCCAGAATCTATTAGATTTCTTAGAAAAGCCTCCAATATTATCAAAGCCTGTGGAACACGAGGATTTGTTCGTCTACTTAGCGGTATCATCTCACGCCGTCAGCGAAGCATTAGTACGTGAAGAGGATAAATTCCAGAAACCTGTGTATTACATAAGCAAAAAACTACCTGCTGCAGAACATAACTATCCAAAGATAGAGAAGCTTGCTTATAGCCTCCTGATTGCTTCCCGCAAGCTCCGCCATTATTTTCAGGCACACCCAATAACTGTATATACCGACCAACCTTTGAGACAAGTGTTGCAGAAACTTGAAGCATTGGGTGGTTACTTAAATGGAATATCGAGCTGAGTCAGTTTGATTTGAACTTTCAGCCGCGAAGATCAATAAGGGGACAGGCCTTGGCTGACTTTATAGCTGAATTTACAATCCCTGAAGAGGAAACGGTGGGTGACAAGGTAGTTACTTTGGATCGAGAATTAGAGCTTAGTCCGTGGAAATTATATACGGACGGGGCCAAGAATGATAGAAAGTCTAGCGCCAGAGTTATTGAGACGGCCCGCCCCGCACCAACCGACATTTACTCTAAAAGTGCGCTGTACACATGTCCAGTTAGCACGGAACGGGTCGCCAGAAGGAAAAGGAAGAAGAAAATGAACATACAAAGAACCTGTAGAATGTCTCACAGCGCATAGGACAAAATATAATAATAACATACTTGACATAAAACAGGAGAGACAGTGCATAAGCTAAAAACCAGAACTGAGCATCATAGCAGCGGAAATACAAAATATAGCTTATTACAACTTTCAAACTGTCTCAAAGCAAAAGTAAGATAAAGGAGGTACACTACTAATGCCCAAGTAGCGACCACCAACGACACAGGGAGAATATCTATATATCATACGTGGAAGCCTCCTGCTCGCCTCCGAATCAGCTACTCGCGCATCACCAGCTAACCATAACCTGTCTCTAGTCTGCTCGTGTGAGCACCCAGAGTAATAAGAAGAGACATAAAACTCTGGGTCAGACATAAAGCCTGGTATGAGCGATAAGCATCTAAACAGAATAATAACAGGTATAATCCAATCATACCTGAACCTGGACCTGCAACCAAAGAGTTAGCACTACATACTGTACAACACTCTAAGGTGCCCTTTCAAATGGTGTAAAGATAACGGGGTGGGGGTGTGCATGTCATAGTGATGTCAAACAATCAAACATAGCAAGCATCCTCACATCTCTCACTCAGTGCGTAAAGCATACGATACCCACTACCTTGGTCCTCTAATCCTTTGGCCATGACGGAATCCAATCCCGTATAGCTATCACTACAAGCCCACTATCCATCTCTCAGTGGTGGACCAAAGTTATGAATACCGACAACCCCTTTGCACACGTCCCGCAGCAAAGCCCAACCATGAAGTGACCTCATTGGTTCCCAACTGGTTCCGGGATCCTGAGCTCTAACTTCCATTTGGACTACCTTTGCATCTCGGGTTTTAGTCATCATCCTCCGGATCGGTCTTCATTCAGTTCATAGCCTCCTGGTTCGGTTCGCAGTCACCATACTGGTTCGGGTCGAGTTCCTCCATTCGGATCGGGTCGCGCCATCAACTCGTGGTCCTCCAACTCCATCGGATCGGATCGGTCTCATCTGGTTCGGATCGCGGTTCGCCCTCCCCAAGCACGGTTCGTGGCTCCTTCTTCCACTCGTGGTCAATCGGATCGTGGACCCCCTTCGGATCGTGCTCCATGCTCCTTGGCGTCGGTTCGTGGCTTCATTTCCAGGTCGGATCGTGACCAGCTTCGGATCGCGACTCGTGGATCGTGGGTGCATCGGATCGGGTTCCATCTCCACGCGGATCGGGTCGTAATGCTCATTCGCGATCCGGATCGAAGTACTTCAGTTTGGGCACGGCGCTTCATCGAGTCGTCTCGTGGGTCTAACCACGATCGGGTCGGGTCGCGGGAGGAATAAGCGATCTGATCCGGGTCAACTTCCAGCGACGGTTTACACGCCTCTCGACGGCGTTTTCGACCATTCTAACTATTGAAATCAGTCACAAAGCACATCATACAGTCATAGCAACATGTATAAACATCCACAAACAGCAAAACAACAATATGATATGTCAAAACGGATCAAACATACCCAAAAATCCATATTTCCCTCTTAAGCATGTTTGGGTGAAACTTATGATATGATTAGCAAAACTTAACCAAATTATCCAAAATTCACATCAGAGGTCTAAAACAATATTTCAGAATTTATGAATATTTTCCCAGATTTTTAACATGCACAAATTCGCTAATTATCACTAATTACCCCTTAATCCCCCAAATTCCGGGATTTGCAAAATTAGTCGAAATTAACCCAAATTCATATCAGAGGCATAAAATGATGTTTTAGAATTTTGGGAATTTTTCTAGATTTTTCTGAGCCATAATTTCGCTAATCTTCGCTAATTACCATAATTAGCCGTAATTAGTGAAAAACAATGCAAATCACTCACCTTTGCCACAAATTAAACTATAGATCTGAAATGTCCTCTGATTTGGATCCAATCCCTATGTGTTCCAGCAGCTCTATCCCAAATTTGACGTTGATTTTCCTTGATTTGATGTAGTTTTGCTTAACCTTTGATTAGAAAGTGATTAGAGGTGATTTGGAATGATTCTAGATGTTGGAGGCCATGACTAGGGTTGAAGAAAATAAGTGGCGGCTGGAAAAATGAAGTAAAAACCGAAATCCTAACCCTAGCAGCCCTTAAATACCACTAATCCCGAAATCCCCCAATGGGCCTAATTACTAACTACCCGGTTAAGCCCAATCAGCTAAAAATAACCCTTTAAACCTTAATTCAGCCATATCTCCCAAACGGTAAGTCCGTTTGGCTAATGTAACCACTCTACGGAAAGAGAAACCATCATTCGAATCCAATGGAAGTGGTTTCAGGTCAAAATTCCTTTCCAGTCAAAAGTTATGGCCAAAAAAGTACCAACTAGGGGCAAAACGGTCATTTAAAAATCGACAAAAATCATGAACATGGGAAATGACCCCAATAGTCGTCTCCCAAAGTTACATGACCATACGACTTCATATGTGAAAGAAATAAATATTCTACGATCCCATGATGCGTAGAATACGGGTCGTTACACTCTTCCCTCCTTAAGAAATTTCGCCCCCGAAATTCCCTAACCAGGACACACAAAGGGTCCCGCATGCCTATCAACCATAAAACAACAATCAACATGTCAAACAAGTCTATCCTAGCATGCGGTTTACTAACAAGGGAAGAAACTATCACTACCAAAACCTTACTAGGCAAAGAGTTCTGGATACTTCTTCCTTATATCCTCCTCTGTTTCCCAAGTACAGTCTTTTTCATTCTCATCCCACTGGTCTTTGACTAGTTTCACCGCCTTCCTTCGAAGCTGCTTCGTATCGTTCCCAACGATGCGCATAGACTTGCGGTTCTCAACCGCCTCGGGCTCAACCTCGCTATCATCCAACTGATCTGGTGAAATAGCCACATTAGGGTCTTGCACAACTTCCTTAACTGGGAAACATGAAATACGTTGTGAACTCCCGTCATTTTCTCAGGTAGCTCTACTTCATACGCCAAATTCCCAACTTGCTCGAGGACTGGGAATGGGCCAACAAATCTTGGTGCTAACCTACCTCTCCAACCAATCCGAATCACATTCTCAATGGAGAGATCCCGACGAATACCAAGTCGTTAACGAAGAATTCCAAATCTCTTCGTCTCTTATCGAGATAAGTCTTCTGCCTATCTTGGGTAGCCTTCATTCTCTAATATACAATTCACTTAAATACCATCATTACCTGACCTAGTCCTTGGTAAACTATCAATATAATCCATTTGGGACTTATTTCCAATGGTTGTGACAAACCACTAGGCTTCTTTTGCTCAGCTTTAGCTAACTGGCAATTCATGCACTTGGACATAAACTTCCCAACGTCTTTCTTTATCCTTTCCCAGTAGTAGATCTGCTCCATGTCTCAATACATCTTGTTACCACTGGGGTTCATAGTCAATTTCGAGTGATGATATGCTCTAAGCACTTCACCTCTAAGTCCATCTACGTTGGGTACAACTAGTCCCTTATTCTTTCGAAGCCACCCTTCTCGATCAAATCCTTACTTGATCATTCTCTTTCCATCGATACCCATCTCTACCCTAGAGATGGTTTCCAATAGGTTAGGATCGTCCTTCTAACTGGAAACAATCCACTCAATCAAAATCGATCTAATCGTCAAGCTTACTAGCGTTTCCGAATCCAATTCAGTCTCGGGTCTGAAATCATATCCTGTGACATACTCTAGTTGCTTCCATCCTAGAAACAAAATCCCTAAACTGCCATGTCTCCTACTCAATGCAACTAGTACTGCTCCCAAATCCTTTACTATGATCACTCTGCCCCATGGAGTCATGGCGACTCCACTGCACTGATCCATAGTCACTAGTCCTTTACTATGTCCACTCTTCCCCATGAAGTCATAACAACTCCACTGCACTGGCTCATAGCCTTACTAATCCTTTACTATGTCCACTTTGCCCCTCGAGTCATGACGACTCTACTGCACTGGCTCATAGTCCTACTACAATCACTTTGTTCCCCATCGCTGGAACCCTACAGGTGATAGTCTACTCAAGAGAAGAAAGATAGGAACAAACATAGCAACCATAACATCCATCAAACAAATCCTATCTATCACCTGCTAAAGTCATAAACACATCGACACCTACATGATTGGTCTAACCAATCCCAATATGTCGATTCTAGCATGTCTGGTCCAACCAACATCACTAACTAATGGAAGCCCAGCCCCCATACATACACCGATGCCTACTTGACTGGTCCAACCAATCCCAGGCTAATGGAAGCCCCGCCTCCCTTCGGACTACCGTACGTCCAACGTACGTTTATCCTCCAAGGATAATTAAACTAATGGAAGCCCAGCCTCCAATCGGACTACCGTACGTCCAACGTACGTTTATCCTCCAAGGATAACTAGATCACGTCCAAAGGATCCAAGGTAACGGGCGTCCCCAGATACCCCTGCTTTTAGTCCTCCTAAAATACTTGAGTCCAACCCAAGTCTATCCATTTCTTGCTGCCCTCTCGAGTCCAACTCGAGCTGAATCCAATTCCTTGCAGCCTTCTCGAGTCCAACTCGAGTCACTCTATAACTCAGACCCAGTCTTGAGTACCAACAAACTCTAGTCCAACGTGAGTCGTCTCCCTATTCGTTGCATCTCCAAGATCAACGAACACCTATTTTCTTTTACGAGTTCAAGTCCAACTTGAATCGCTCTAATCTTCGTTGTATCTTCCATGATCAACGAACACATCCTATTCCTTCAAAGTTCTACTATCCAATAGAGAACATCAACATAGGGTCCTAAACAATCCATTTCTTTGCATCTTTCTCGAGTCCCACTCGAGCAATCTCATAACCCTATCGAGTCTAACTCTGGGCAGTCTATACCATTGAACAGTCTTATCATGTTTTGTCTTCCCATCACTCCTCGAGTAAACCAAGATATCATCCAATGAAAAATCACAACAACTATTTACCCCTCACGCAAACCATCCTAGTCGAAATCGACATTCCCCAAGTACAAGCCCCAAAGGCCTAAACCAATATCAGACAAGCACCCAAGGAACATCTCCTCCGAATTCGGACAATCCACATGAGGTGATACTAGCAAAACAATCTAGCACTGGAGTACTCATTTGCCTCCCAGAGACAACTAGAACTTATTACAACGATAACCTCTTAGCTTCCTTAACTCCAGTTACTATCGCCATCACTAGGTAGGTACCTAATACCACCCTATTCCTTTGGAGTAAATCGACTCCCCAAAATAATGCTAAACCCAGTAAAGCCCAAAACAAAGCAATCACAAGGAAACATACATCCATGACTCGATAAGACCACATTAACAAATCATGCCAAAACTAGTCGAACCACCAATCGGGTTCGTCACTACTAAAGGTCTATCGACTAACTCAGGTTTGTCAAACAAAACCCGATCAAAACATCTTTAATAGAAAGCATACCTCGAATAACGACACCTTTTTCCTTCTGCGCCGCAGTTGGGGCATTTGACGAAGAAGGAACAGCGTTGATAGCATACGCTTTCACAATCTGCTTCTCCCTAGGAGGTTGTGGGCAATCATCCTTGTGATGTCCCGCCTGGCCGCAGTTAAAGCACTTCCTTTCCCCAGGCTTTTCTCGACAATCTCTGGCGTAATGGCCCTTCTTGCCACAACTAAAGCATTCGCCATCTTTCTTATTTTTCTTATCCTGACCATCCTTGGTCGGGTTCTGCTTCCTCTTGTTCTGAGAATTCTTCTTGCCTTCACCGCCTGCTTGCGGCTTTGGCTCCTCTGCAGATGCCGTAGCAACTTCAGTCTTCGACTTAGGGAAAAGGCTCTCTGACCTTAATGCCTTTCCTACAATAGACTCGAACGTCTCATCGATATGGTTTATAAGTCTTTCCCCCAAGTACCCATCCAAACCAGTTATGAACTTCTCGTTCTTCTTTTCGACTGTATCGATAAGGGACCATCCATATTTCGATAAAGTGTCGAATTCAGCGATATACTCCGAGACTGCTCTACCATTCTGCTTAAGCTCCAAGAACTTCCTGAACAGTTCTGATTTATGAGCAGCTGGAATAAACTTATCACAAAAACGAGCCTTAAACTGATCCCATGTAATCTGATCCTCTGGAGTTGCTGCCTTAATAGCATTCCACCAATTCATTGCTCGTCCTTGAAGCTGACGGGATGCTAGCTTCCTCTTCATGGCATCTTCAATACCCAAGTCTTCGAAGTTACGCTCACAGCTATCCAACCAATCCTGAACAACCGTAGCCGACTCCGTTCCGTGGAACGGCCTCCCACCAAGACTAGTATAATCCTTATTAAGCTTGGCGAAATCGGCCCTAGGCGCCTGCACTACTACACCACCACCATTAGCAGCATTAGGAGCTGCTCCTTGCACATCTCTGATCATCTCTCTCATAAAGGTTGTGAACATTGCTCTCATGTTACGGGCATCCCTATCATTACCTCTTGGCCCCGTGTTCCTCAAGTCTCTGCTCATCTTTTATCTGTAAAGAAAACGGTTAACCTTCTTCTTAATGGTGCAAGTGCAGTGCGACTCCAACCTTAGCTATACTAATACTATATTATATATAGCTTTTGAAAACCAAAATAATCACAAATACGCGCTCTCATATACGTACTATCTCTCCCTAGTGTCTTTCCCTAGGTTAACTACGCAACCTAGAGCTCTGATACCAAGTGAGACGGCCCGCCCCGCACCAACCGACATTTACTCTAAAAGTGCGCTGTACACATGTCCAGTTAGCACGGAACGGGTCGCCAGAAGGAAAAGGAAGAAGAAAATGAACATACAAAGAACCTGTAGAATGTCTCACAGCGCATAGGACAAAATATAATAATAACATACTTGACATAAAACAGGAGAGACAGTGCATAAGCTAAAAACCAGAACTGAGCATCATAGCAGCGGAAATCCAAAATATAGCTTATTACAACTTTCAAACTGTCTCAAAGCAAAAGTAAGATAAAGGAGGTACACTACTAATGCCCAAGTAGCGACCACCAACGACACAGGGAGAATATCTATATATCATACGTGGAAGCCTCCTGCTCGCCTCCGAATCAGCTACTCGCGCATCACCAGCTAACCATAACCTGTCTCTAGTCTGCTCGTGTGAGCACCCAGAGTAATAAGAAGAGACATAAAACTCTGGGTCAGACATAAAGCCTGGTATGAGCGATAAGCATCTAAACAGAATAATAACAGGTATAATCCAATCATACCTGAACCTGGACCTGCAACCAAAGAGTTAGCACTACATACTGTACAACACTCTAAGGTGCCCTTTCAAATGGTGTAAAGATAACGGGGTGGGGGTGTGCATGTCATAGTGATGTCAAACAATCAAACATAGCAAGCATCCTCACATCTCTCACTCAGTGCGTAAAGCATACGATACCCACTACCTTGGTCCTCTAATCCTTTGGCCATGAAGGAATCCAATCCCGTATAGCTATCACTACAAGCCCACTATCCATCTCTCAGTGGTGGACCAAAGTTATGAATACCGACAACCCCTTTGCACACGTCCCGCAGCAAAGCCCAACCATGAAGTGACCTCATTGGTTCCCAACTGGTTCCGGGATCCTGAGCTCTAACTTCCATTTGGACTACCTTTGCATCTCGGGTTTTAGTCATCATCCTCCGGATCGGTCTTCATTCAGTTCATAGCCTCCTGGTTCGGTTCGCAGTCACCATACTGGTTCGGGTCGAGTTCCTCCATTCGGATCGGGTCGCGCCATCAACTCGTGGTCCTCCAACTCCATCGGATCGGATCGGTCTCATCTGGTTCGGATCGCGGTTCGCCCTCCCCAAGCACGGTTCGTGGCTCCTTCTTCCACTCGTGGTCAATCGGATCGTGGACCCCCTTCGGATCGTGCTCCATGCTCCTTGGCGTCGGTTCGTGGCTTCATCTCCAGGTCGGATCGTGACCAGCTTCGGATCGCGACTCGTGGATCGTGGGTGCATCGGATCGGGTTCCATCTCCACGCGGATCGGGTCGTAATGCTCATTCGCGATCCGGATCGAAGTACTTCAGTTTGGGCACGGCGCTTCATCGAGTCGTCTCGTGGGTCTAACCACGATCGGGTCGGGTCGTGGGAGGAATAAGCGATCTGATCCGGGTCAACTTCCAGCGACGGTTTACACGCCTCTCGACGGCGTTTTCGACCATTCTAACTATTGAAATCAGTCACAAAGCACATCATACAGTCATAGCAACATGTATAAACATCCACAAACAGCAAAACAACAATATGATATGTCAAAACGGATCAAACATACCCAAAAATCCATATTTCCCTCTTAAGCATGTTTGGGTGAAACTTATGATATGATTAGCAAAACTTAACCAAATTATCCAAAATTCACATCAGAGGTCTAAAACAATATTTCAGAATTTATGAATATTTTCTCAGATTTTTAACATGCACAAATTCGCTAATTATCACTAATTACCCCTTAATCCCCCAAATTCCGGGATTTGCAAAATTAGTCGAAATTAACCCAAATTCATATCAGAGGCATAAAATGATGTTTTAGAATTTTGGGAATTTTTCTAGATTTTTCTGAGCCATAATTTCGCTAATCTTCGCTAATTACCATAATTAGCCGTAATTAGTGAAAAACAATGCAAATCACTCACCTTTGCCACAAATTAAACTATAGATCTGAAATGTCCTCTGATTTGGATCCAATCCCTATGTGTTCCAGCAGCTCTATCCCAAATTTGACGTTGATTTTCCTTGATTTGATGTAGTTTTGCTTAACCTTTGATTAGAAAGTGATTAGAGGTGATTTGGAATGATTCTAGATGTTGGAGGCCATGACTAGGGTTGAAGAAAATAAGTGGCGGCTGGAAAAATGAAGTAAAAACCGAAATCCTAACCCTAGCAGCCCTTAAATACCACTAATCCCGAAATCCCCCAATGGGCCTAATTACTAACTACCCGGTTAAGCCCAATCAGCTGAAAATAACCCTTTAAACCTTAATTCAGCCATATCTCCCAAACGGTAAGTCCGTTTGGCTAATGTAACCACTCTACGGAAAGAGAAACCATCATTCGAATCCAATGGAAGTGGTTTCAGGTCAAAATTCCTTTCCAGTCAAAAGTTATGGCCAAAACAGTACCAACTAGGGGCAAAACGGTCATTTAAAAATCGAAAAAAATCATGAACATGGGAAATGACCCCAATAGTCGTCTCCCAAAGTTACATGACCATACGACTTCATATGTGAAAGAAATAAATATTCTACGATCCCATGATGCGTAGAATACGGGTCGTTACAGTTATTTTAATAACTCTTGAAGGTCGATCTATCTGCTATGCATTACGGTTAGAGTTCGCTGCTACTAACAACAATTCCGAGTATGAAGCCCTGATTGCCGGGCTGAAACTCGTCAAAGATTTGGGAGTGAAGACACTAATATATATTGCGATTCCAAGATAGTTGTATGTCAAGTTCTGGAAGAATTTGCTGCTAAAGGACCTCGACTCATCACATATCTCAAGAAGGTAAAGGAGTTATTATAAGGTTTGGAGCATTATAGCGTAAAACACATTTCAAGAGCAGAAAATCAGAAAGCAGATAGACCGGCGAAGCTAGCAAGTTCTGATAATCCTGAAAAACCGAAATTGTTCCGATAGAGGTGTTGGATTCACCAAGTTTCGATCTAATGGAAACAGAGCTAGCCTTAGAAGTTGAACCGGAAAGAGAATCCTGGATGACATCAATTAAGAATTTTCTCAAGAATGGAACCCTCCCGTTAAAAAAGAGCGAAAGACGAGATGTAAGACGCAAGGCTGCAAGATACGTTTTACAAGACGACATCATTTATCGTCAAGTGTTTTCAATGCCCCTGTTACGGTGTATCGCACACGACGACATCAAACGTGTACTGCAAGAGGTGCATGAAGGTGAGTGTGGAGATCACACTAGCGGCCAAACCCTAGCAAAGAAATTGTTACGGTATGGATATTTCTGGCCTACCGTGAATAAAGACGCGACTGATTATTCACGACGCTGCGATAGATGTCAAAGATATGCCAAAGTTCCCAGAGCGCTTCCGACTCAGCTCAAGTCAATGGTAAGTCCGTGGCTGTAACAACCCGTATTTTTGAATAACATGTTATAACATAAATCAAGGCAGAATTAAATGTTAATATCCGAATCAAGGGAAACGGGCTATGCCATTGCGTTCGTCTAGGAAAAATACGCGAAATAGAGTCCGAGTTTTCGAAAAACGGAGTCCGTATGACCAAGTTATGGCCCAATGAAGTTTTCAGAAAATTCCAAGCCCGAAAATAGTTCAAATTCGAATTCAGATTCAAATTACAACCAAAACAGGATAGGCGGGAATTCTCCCACCCCAGGCAGGGTCGACACATGGGTCGACACCCCTGTCGACCCCCCCAATGGGTCGACACCAATGTCGTCCCAGGGGTCGACCCCCCCCCAGTCGGACCAGTTTTTCTGGTGCACCATTTGTGACATCTGAGTCTTGTTCTGGAAGTTTCTGACGGGAGTGGATGGCTCAGATTCGATTTAGGGTTAATCCTATGGTCTAAATTACCCCTAATCTCTATAAAAAGACCCCAAGACCTAGCCTAAACCCTCATTAATCATTCCTACAACTAAATGCTGCCCAAATGTTTCTTCATCATGGCCTCCATCTTCATATCATGGCCTCCATCCTCTTCATGAAAGTTTGAGTGTCCTAAGCTAGTAAAAGAGCCACCTTTCTTCATCAAAACAAGGATATTTCTTCGTACAAATCAAAGGAGCCACTTGTTTCTCAAGACAACTTGGAGCTTATATTCATTTGGGGCTTTTAGAGTTGCTAGTGGCTTCGTCTCAATCTTATTTATATATATTATAAGTCTTCATAGCATTGTAAGCCCTATACTACTCTTAGATTCTAACTATGAAGTTAAATATGACATGTTGCAAGTTTGAGTTTGGGCCTAAGTATGATTTGTGCTTTGATCCTATCATGTTATGCATTGATTTACCCTATGCAAGTTTGTAAAGCTATCACCATGACTATGTGCATAGAAAGCTATGACCTTTGATTTGGAATATTGCATTATGCAACATGAGAACTCTCATAACCTTCATGATAACTTGCATATAATGTTATATGCGAACTTCTAGTCATCATCCTATGTCATTTATGATCATGTTTCACCTATTTGCTTAAGTTGATATTATGCATGTTTTGAGGCCCATGATGTAATATGCAAGCTTATGAACATATTTATGCCTCATATGCCACCATGTTTAACTTATGGCCAAACCTTGACTCTTCATGTTATGCTTGTGGCCAAATCATCCTAATGATATTGTGCATGCTTGTGGCCAAATCACCCTTATGCTATTATGCATGCTATTGGCCAAATCACCTCTATGCTATTTGATATGTTTGAGGCCAAGTCACCTTTTACGCTATCATACATGTGGAGGTCATATGCTAGTATGTTGAACCCCTTTTTGGCCTCAAATATCACCATGTTTGACTTGTGATAGACTTTGCCACCTTATGCCCACCTTGTCATATTGTTATGTTCCCTTTTTGATCTATTTGTGTTGATGCGAATTTACGTGCGATGGGAATACGTTATGGGTAATGGGGCAAACTTGAATAACATGAAAACATGACTTGAAAACATGACATGAAAGTTTGACATGTGTTTATGCTTGAAAACGCGAACGTGGACATGACATGTAGAAAACATGAAAGTGGCCAACTCGAGGTTGGGTTGAGTTTGTAGCATAAATCTACCCGGAACCGACCGGCTTAACTAGTGGCTACAAACAATAGGACCCAATGTGAGTAGTTGGTCATATCGCACTTAAAACCCGAGGTTAGACTAGGTTGTGGTATAAAGCTACCCGGACCCGCCCGGCTTAACTAGTAACCACAACAAAGTCTAATGTGAGAGGCTGGGGTGCATTAAGTTAATTAATGCCACATGGTAGGGTTAAGTCATGAACTACTTGAATATACTTAACCAATTAAACACGATGGATTGGTAGGGTTAAGTCAAGAACTACTTGAATATACTTAACCAATTAAACACGATGTATTGGTAGGGTTAAGTCATGAACTACTTGAATATACTTAACCAATTAAACACGATGGATTGGTAGGGTTAAGTCATGAACTACTTGAATATACTTAACCAATTACACCCGATGTATTGATAGGGTTAAGTCATGAACTGCTTGAATACACTTAACCAACTCAATACATGGTTAGGATAGGGTTAACCACACTTAACCTACTTGAAACCCTAGTTACGTGGTACTTTTCAGCAGTAACCAACTTCGAAGTATCATGGGTACCCTAGACTAGGCTAGGGTGGGGCACGATTACTGAACTCATTGTAAGAGGCCAAAAGAGACGGCTGAAGGGTGCACCGGTTGTTCAGGCGGACCATGGTCGTGCACATTAAGTCCGGGGTTGAACATGGGCACCAGTAGGTTTAGACTGTGCGTGCTTGAATTGTGTCTGTGGTTTACACCTTAGGGCAGGATACACCCTGGGGTGGACCTAGCACAATTAACTACATTCCACGATTAAGCCGTATGACACCGATACACGATGAGTTAGGCTTATAGGGAGCCGATCGACTAGACCGAGTAGTTGGACCTCGATTTAGGTCATCTCATGATGCGGGCCAGCTTTGGGCCAAGGGATCATTTCTTGATTATACTTGACATGAATGGGAATACTAGTACACACGTGGTGCAACTTAACCTTGTATATGCGATGCCACACTTGATCTATCTTGTTAACTTTTCGCCATGCCAATTATCACCCTACACCTCATCTCTGTTTTACATGCTCAGTTAACTTTATTAGTTTTTATACTAATAGTAGATAGGACTTACCAGTCTTTTTGACTGACCCGTTTTCTTTCGCCTCTTTTCTTCCGTTCCCCCCCCCAGGTTTGCAGGGTGGGAACACTGTTACCTAGCTGGATCTTTAGCTGCTTTTCTGGATAGCTCACGTATGGTTTGAGCATGCTATGGCCTTATGCTACTTTGGGGATAGTTACTTTATGTTTCTTTTTCAGTTTTCAGTTTATGTTCTAGACTTTGTTTTATGGGAAAATAATGACCAAGTACTTTGATGTAACTTGACTATGGTTTTGAAATGCTAGTTTTATCCACTGCTTTACTACTCTGTTTTACTTATATGTTCTGTCTTGTGATATCTGCATGCATGTTTACCTTGTTTAACGCCCCTCCAAAGCTAGTATCCTTGCAAGAGTGACCCTGGCAGAGGTGGGGTGTTACATTTGGTATCAGAGCATAAGATTTGCAAGATCTGAGCAAAAGGTTTTTAAAACTTACCTTTTGAAAAACTATTTTCAAAACCAATTAAGTATTGTCCAAGAAAAGTCTAGTTTATTTTAAAAGGCTATTCCCCAAAAGCCATTAGCACTATCCTTTGTTTCCTCGATCTCAATCTATCTTTTTCTTCGTTTCAGTATGGCCGATAATTTTGCCATTCTGGAGGGCGTACCAGTACCTATTTGGTTTAGAAGGTACATGGAGGCAAGGGCGAATGAAGCCGTCCCCGCGAACATTCCTCCTCCTTCCCCCGTGGCTAACATTTATCCTCCTCCCGTAGCTGAGGTTCCTCCTCCTCCTCCTCCTCCTCAGCGTCCGCAAGAGGATTTCGCAAAGATTTGCAAGGACTTTAAGGCGATGGGTTGCAAGAATTTTGTAGGGACGGAGACTTTGGTTGAGGCAAGAAATTGGTTGAAGGAAACTGAAGACCTCTTTGATATCTTTGGTATAGAAGACCGTAGGAAAGTTCTGTTAGCGGTATGGTTATTGAAAGAGGAAGCTGCATATTGGTGGGTAGTTACCACCACTACTAGACCAATTCAGACTTGAGATGACTTTAGGAGAAGGTTTAGACTGAGGTTTCTGTCATCGACAGAAGAGGACCTTCGGATGGAGAGGTTCCTATCTCTAAAGCAAGAGGACATGACAGTTAGGGAATACGTGGATACGTTTAATCAACTTGCTCGGTTCGGTCTAGACTTGGTTAACACAGCTCAGAAAAAGGCCCTACGCTTTGCTCTAGGATTGAATGAGCCATTGCGCGGTTTGGCCATGTCTCATATACCCATAGGGGCGACCTTCGAGAGTTTGGTGAATATGGCCCTGCTTCAAGAGGAAGATAAGGGTGGCAAGAAGGAGGACAAGGCAAATGAGTCTCAAGGCGAGAAGGTAGATTCCGGAAAAGGAGGCAAGAACAACAACATCAAGGACAATAAGTCAGGAGAAAGGAGGAAGTGCAACTTCTGTAGGATTACTGGGCACATAGCCAAAGACTGTAGGAAGAAGAAAAGGAAGTTGGACGAATGCTTTCATTGTGGAGAGTCTGGACACTATAGTAAGGATTGTCCGAAAAAGCAAGGACAAGGGAAAAGGCAAATTCAGCAAGCAGGACCCTCTGGAGGGAAATTGCAGGCTCTCCTCGCTCTTCCAGCTTTTGATCGAGGTAGTGTTTCTATAGAAATTCATGTTTACATTTCTGATATCCTTGTTCGTACCTTGTTTGATTTTGGCGCATCGCATAGTTTTATTTCTGATCCTGTTGAAAGTTTGCACCTAAGTACTAGTCTAGTTGAGAATCCCGTTAGTATTTCAAATCCAATTAGGGGTTCCGCCCATCTATCTGCGATTTGTATGGATTTGAAAATCTCTATCTTGAGCGTAGAATTCATGTGTAATGCTTATGTTCTTGGGTTTATGGGATACGGGTTGATTTTGGGCATAGGTTGGTTGTCCAGTTATGGAGCCATTCTTGACTTCGAACATAGGGTTGCGAGGCTCATGACTCGCCTCGGTAGTACCCTCGAAAATCTCGTGTGACCTTTAGGGGTCCGTCATGATTAGTTATCTAGAGTCCCTTGGCACTTTTTGGAAATCTGTAATCCAATCGAGTAGTGTTCGTCACTAAGGCGGATGGTCCATTCAGCTTAAGCACGGGTTATAGAAATCACCCTAGTAAGAACATTTGGCAACGTGGAGTGGCAGTTGTTTTCAAGCGATAGTTCTTTTGCATGGAATACCATATGGTATGTAAACGAGATCCAGGATTCACTAACGAATTTTGTAAAGCTTGCATGAAACCATGAGCACGCAGTTGTAGCCAAGTATTTTTAGGAAAAGAGTAAGTGGATGTGGAACGAGAGGCAACGGTGAAATGAGTTCTAACTCATATTTTGGAAATAAGAATTAAGAGCTACGAAATTGTGGAGTTAAAAGACGGTCAAGGCACGGTGGGATTAAGTACAAGAAAATGCGGCTTAGAAGATTGAAGACTAGATGCGCGCATTATATCTCTTTCTAAGAGTATATCCTTGATCCCTATCATTCTATAGAGCTTACTCGCATGCTATTTTTTTTAGTATATCCTCTCGGTCCTATTCTCAATCTTAGCTCTGTTGCAAACCCCATAAGGAGTATGACTCGCCTGTTTGTGATATATAGTTTGGGTGAAAATGTTCGTCACCAAACTATTTGGGCTTTATGGGATATGGGTAATAATTGATAGACTTACAAAGAGAGCCCATTTTGTTCCAGAGGATTGTATCAGGTTTAGCATCTGTTTATCTTCGAGAGATAGTGCGATTGCATGGAGTTCCTTCTAGCATAGTTAGCGATCGTGACCCAATCTTCACTGGCCAGTTCTAGAATAGTTTGCAAGAAGCGATGGGTACGCGATTGAATCTGAGTACAACCTATCACCCCCAGGCGGATGGACAAACTGAAAGGGTGAATAGAGTGCTAGAAGATCTTTTGAGGCTTTGTGTCCTTGACTTTGGTGGTACTTGGGAAGACCACCTTCCTCTTGTAGAGTTTGCTTATAATAATAGCTATCAAGCCAGCATAGGGATGGCACCATTTGAAGCTTTGTATGGGAGGCCGTGTAGGTCACCATCTTGTTGGTAGGAGACAACGGATAGGCTTATAATTGGGCCCGACATGATAAAGGACACATCCGAGAAGGTTGAATTGATTCGAAGACGGATGGAAACGGCCCAAGACAGACAGAAATCCTATGCTGACAAGCGAAGGACAAATTTAGAATTCGAAGTTGGGGATATGGTTTTCGTGAAGGTTTCTCCTTGGCGTAATGTGGTACGTTTTGGAGCAGTTGGGAAACTGGCACCAAGGTTCGTGGGACCCTTCCCTATCATAGAGAGAATTGGAAAGATGGCCTATAGGGTGGAATTGCCCGAGAAGCTGGCCGGAGTGCATAATGTCTTTCATGTCTCGCATCTCCGAAAGTGCCTACATGAGTCCACTGAGGTAGTTGAACCAAGCATTCTTGAAGACATGGAGGTAAAGAAAGAGGCAACCTTAAGGAGACCTCTGATTCGTATCTTGGGAACAGAGATCAAGAAGTTAAGGAATCGAGAAGTCAAATTGGTGAAAGTTCAGTGGAGTGAAGCCGATGAAGATGCAACTTGGGAAACCGAGGAGAAGATGAGTGGGCTTTATCCATTCCTTTTTGAGGGTACATTCTCAATCTCCTTTCCTAATTAGCATGTCTTTCTTTTTGCTATCCATGTTTATCTTGTTATCTCGTTAACCTTGTCATGAGAACCTTAGGTAGAAACCCTTTGGATGAAACATGTATTTGAAACATGTTATGCTTGATGTTTGCAAGTGGTTGCAAGTGTTTGCAAGTGGATACTCGTGGATGCATGATACACATTAGGCACTAAGATCGGCTCACACACTTTCATACCGCATATGCATGAGTGTTTATGCTTATTCATGGATGAAACTTGTATGCTATCACATGGATGTTGCATATGGACGGATGTTATGTGCACTCATGTAGAGACTATAAGTTATGTTAGGAATTTGCATACATATGGACGCATTGCACAAACATATTTTGCATTAAGGGGGTTTACTGAATCGGTAACCACCTGATCTTCGCATTAGATAGGTGCATATACACACACTTTTGCATATGTTCATACAGCATTAGAAATCCTTTTAAGGACAATGGTTACTTGTGGATGATGTTTTGAGTAGATGGATGATGGATGGTAGGATACGTTCTTCCTAACTTGGAGATTTCGGGGACGAAATCCTTTAAGGAGGGGAGAATGTAATAACCCGTATTTTTGAATAACATGTTATAACATAAATCAAGGCAGAATTAAATGTTAAAATCTGAATCAAGGGAAACGGGCTGTGTCATTGCGTTCGTCTCGGAAAAATACGCGAAATAGAGTCCGAGTTTTCGAAAAACGGAGTCCGTATGACCAAGTTATGGCCCAATGAAGTTTTCAGAAAATTCCAAGCCCGAAAATAGTTCAAATTTGAATTTAGATTCAAATTACAACCAAAACAGGATAGGTGGGAATTCTCCCGCCCCAGGCAGGGTCGACACAGGGGTCGACACCCCTGTCGACCCCCCCCCCAATGGGTCGACACCCATGTCGACCCAGGGGTCGACACCCATGTCGACCCAGGGGTCGACACCCATGTCGACCCAGGGGTCGACCCCCCCCGGTCGGACCAGTTTTTCTGGTGCACCATTTGTGACATGCTGAGTCTTGTTCTGGAAGTTTCTGACGGGAGTGGATGGCTCAGATTCGATTTAGGGTTAATCCTATGGTCTAAATTACCCCTAATCTCTATAAAAAGACCCCTACACCTAGCCTAAACCCTCATTAATCATTCCTACAACTAAATGCTGCCCAAATGTTTCTTGATCATGGCCTCCATCTTCATATCATGGCCTCCATCCTCTTCATGAAAGTTTGAGTGTCCTAAGCTAGTAAAAGAGCCACCTTTCTTCATCAAAACAAGGATATTTCTTCGTACAAATCAAAGGAGCCTCTTGTTTCTCAAGGCAACTTGGAGCTTATATTCATTTGGGGCTTTTAGAGTTGCTAGTGGCTTCGTCTCAATCTTATTTATATATATTATAAGTCTTCATAGCATTGTAAGCCCTATACTACTCTTAGATTCTAACTATGAAGTTAAATATGACATGTTGCAAGTTTGAGTTTGGGCCTAAGTATGATTTGTGCTTTGATCCTATCATGTTATGCATTGATTTACCCTATGCAAGTTTGTAAAGCTATCACCTTGACTATGTGCATAGAAAGCTATGACCTTTGATTTGGAATGTTGCATTATGCAACATGAGAACTCTCATAACCTTCATGATAACTTGCATATAATGTTATATGCGAACTTCTAGTCATCATCCTATGTCATTTGTGATCATGTTTCACCTATTTGCTTAAGTTGATATTATGCATGTTTTGAGGCCCATGATGTAATATGCAAGCTTATGAACATATTTATTCCTCATATGCCACCATGTTTAACTTATGGCCAAACCTTGACTCTTCATGTTCCTTAGTATGCTTGTGGCCAAATCATCCTAATGATATTGTGTATGCTTGTGGCCAAATCACCCTTATGCTATTATGCATGCTAGTGGCCAAATCACCTCTATGCTATTTGATATGTTTGAGGCCAAGACACCTTTTACGCTATCATACATGTGGAGGTCATATGCTAGTATGTTGAACCCCTTTTTGGCCTCAAATATCACCATGTTTGACTTGTGATAGACTTTGCCACCTTATGCCCACCTTGTCATATTGTTATGTTCCCTTTTTGATCTATTTGTGTTGATGCGAATTTACGTGCGATGGGAATACGTTATGGGTAATGGGGCAAACTTGAATAACATGAAAACATGACTCGAAAACATGACATGAAAGTTTAAAATGTGTTTATGCTTGAAAACGCGAACGTGGACATGACATGTAGAAAACATGAAAGTGGCCAACTCGAGGTTGGGTTGAGTTTGTAGCATAAATCTACCCGGAACCGACCGGCTTAACTAGTGGCTACAAACAATAGGACCCAATGTGAGTAGTTGGTCATATCGCACTTAAAACACGAGGTTAGACTAGGTTGTGGTGTAAAGCTACCCGGACCCGCCCGGCTTAACTAGTAACCACAACAAAGTCTAATGTGAGAGGTTGGGGTGCATTAAGTTAATTAATGCCACATGGTAGGGTTAAGTCATGAACTACTTGAATATACTTAACCAATTAAACACGATGGATTGGTAGGGTTAAGTCATGAACTACTTGAATATACTTAACCAATTAAACACGATGGATTGGCAGGGTTAAGTCATGAACTACTTGAATATACTTAACCAATTAAACACGATGGATTGGTAGGGTTAAGTCATGAACTACTTGAATATACTTAACCAATTACACCCGATGTATTGATAGGGTTAAGTCATGAACTGCTTGAATACACTTAACCAACTCAATACATGGTTAGGATAGGGTTAACCACACTTAACCCACTTGAAACCCTAGTTACGTGGTCCTTTTCAACAGTAACCAACTTCGAAGTATCATGGGTACCCTAGACTAGGCTAGGGTGGGGGCATGATTACTGAACTGATTGTAAGAGGCCAAAAGAGACGGCTGAAGGGTGCACCGGTTGTTCAGGCGGACCATGGTCGTGCACATTAAGTCCGGGGTTGAACATGGGAACCAGTAGGTTTAGACTGTGCGTGCTTGAATTGTGTCTGTAGTTTACACCTTAGGGCAGGATACACCCTGGGGTGGACCAAGCACAGTTAACTACATTCCACGATTAAGCCGTATGACACCGATACACGACGAGTTAGGCTTATAGGGAGCCGATCAACTAGACCGAGTAGTTGGACCTCGATTTAGGTCATCTCATGATGTGGGCCATCTTTGGGCCAAGGGATCATTTCTTGATTATACTTGACATGAATGGGAATACTAGTACACACCTGGTGCAACTTAACCTTGTATATGCGATGCCACGCTTGATCTATCTTGTTAACTTTTCACCATGCCAATTATCACCCTACACCTCATCTCTGTTTTACATGCTCAGTTAACTTTATTAGTTTTCATACTAATAGTAGATAGGACTTACCAGTCTTTTTGACTGACCCGTTTTCTTTCGCCTCTTTTCTTCCGTTTCCCCCCCCCCCAGGTTTGCAGGGTGGGAACACTGTTACCTAGCTGGATCTTTAGCTGCTTTTCTGGATAGCTCACGTATGATTTGAGCATGCTATGGCCTTATGCTACTTTGGGGATAGTTACTTTATGTTTCTTTTTCAGTTTTCAGTTTATGTTCTAGACTTTGTTTTATGGGAAAATAATGACCAAGTACTTTGATGTAACTTAACTATGGTTTTGAAATGCTAGTTTTATCCGCTGCTTTACTACTCTGTTTTACTTATATGTTCTGTCTTGTGATATCTGCATGCATGTTTACCTTGTTTAACGCCCCTCCAAAGCTAGTATCCTTGCAAGAGTGACCCTGGCGGAGGTGGGGTGTTACAGTGGCCATTTTCCATGTGGGGAATTGACATTATTGGAGTGCTACCTATTGCTAGAGGAGGAGCTAATTATGCGATCGTTGCCGTGGACTACTTCACAAAATGGGTGGAAGCTGAACCTCTAACAACCATCACGGTGAGGAAGGTGATAAGTTTTGTGGTCAGAAACATTATTTGTCGATTTGGGATTCCGAAGACCATCATAACCGATAATGGGACGCAATTTGACAGCATCGAGTTCAAAAACTTCTGCCAGAAATATAAGATTGATAAACGATACACTGCAGTAGCTCACCCGCAGTCAAATGGCCAGGTCGAAGCCGTAAATAAAGTCATTAAATCAATTCTAAAGAAACGGTTCGAGTAGGCCAAAGCTAGATGAGTAGATGAGTTGCCATTAGCTTTATGGGCCTACAGGACGACCTTTAAGACGGCTACCGGCCATACTCCCTATTCACTCTCCTTTGGATCAAAAGCAGTGATCCCGGTAGAATTGGAAGTCCCTTCCCATCGAGTTGCGTACTATGACCCGATGACAAATAAAGCACTCCTCCTAGAATCTCTTGATATGATTGAAGAAAAAAGAGATGAAGCCGACTTGTGTGCCTCGAGACATCGACATCAAGTAGCACGTTATTATGACCAGAAAGTTCACTTCAAAACCTTTGAACTAGGAGACCTTGTTTTGAAACGGGTCTTCCCGCCTTCGACCCAATTGGATCCAAAATGGGAAGGGCCATACACCATCCAACGGAAGCTTGATACAGGAGCATTCAAGCTAACGACCGTGGACGGTGAGGAGATTCCCAGAGCTTGGAACGCTCAGCACTTACAATGATATCTGAGATGAATATGAAATGTCATCTCTTTTGTTTTCATAAGCTATGTAAAAAGGCACGACTTGCTTTAAAAGGTCTGTTTATGTTAACAAAGGATTATAAAGTGGATGTAGGCTACGACTTAGCTGAACCACTATAAAAATATCATGTGTCATTTACTTTCCTGCATTATTTATATCTTCAACAATTATTCTATCATGACTGTGAAAAACGAAATGTTAAATTAAATTTGGAAAGTTGGAGATGACCTATGTGCAGGAGAAAATAAAATGACTGTCTGTACGTTAAAACACAAAAGAATGGGAAGACGATATTCTTAACTCTAACTCTCAAGAACCGAGAGAGAGTATAAAGGACGGGAAGACGACGTCCTCTGAGGCGTGAAGGTGCACCCAGATGAGAGACCGCCTCGGCGATACTCTAAACTGGTTATGAGATAGGAGAGTATAAAGATGCTAGAAAGAATAGGCATCAACGACAAAAGGAATATGGCCCCGTCAGAGAATCGGGGGCAGTTGGATTTTTTTAATCAATCTTTAATAGTTCTTACTCAGTTATCCAAGATTAACTGGGGGCATATATGTGCACACATATTCCCCTCAACCATGACTTTATTACATAACTTTAGTATGATATACTTTTGTATTTTCACTTAAGTGCTGAACTAACGACTATCAGACATTGCAGGAAATAAACTATTTTTATTTACAAACGTGAGAGTTTGTACAAGGAAAACAAGCAAAAAAGAAGATGCGAGGGTCGCACTCGCTGCAACAATTGCGGACCAATTAAATGCCAAAATACAGTAAAGCACTCCGTCACATGGGTTTTGATCGGACTTGGATTTTTTGGCAGCTTTCTGAGCAGCCTTAGCTTCCTCTTAAGCATCAGTCATAATGCGTTTCGATCTTTTCTTCTCTGCAGTCGAAGTGCTGAAGTCGGTTGATTTCTTGCCCGGATTCGGAACCCTGGGATTATGATGAGATTTTTTAGCAAGTTCCTCTGTAATAGACCTGGTTGAAAGATTAACAACTAACCTTGATCCAGGATCCACCATTGCAAGGGGTTTAAGGCTTTCGGGGTTCAAGTCTTCAACTTTCAGCTGCATACGTTTGTCTTGTTCGGCTTTCATTTCAGCCAAAGTGATGTCATCGGCGCTTTTTGAATCCCCGATTATAGCCACATCAGGGTCTTCCTCATGTCCCTCGCTACCGCCATTGTCTTTCAAGGCATCTACAATATCGTCATCATGATGAGCATCAGCCTTAGATAGTTCAGCTCCCCCTCCTGACCCTACAGTAGTGGCCTTATCCTGTTCTCCTAGAGCCTTTTCCACGGATTTCACCCCGGTGGTGGTTCCCTGGGGCACGTCAGTCTTCTCGATCGGTTCAACACCTAAGAATGAGAAGCTACAGATATCCACTCAGGAGAAAATAAAGGATCCTCCATCGATTTCCCAACTATGTGATGAAAAGTGGAGACAGCCTTGACGAAATGGGGTGAAAAGGTAGAAATACCTTCCGATGATTTCTCAGCTGGAGTGACTGCCGTCTCTGACACCGTCTCGGGTATGGGAGATAAGAGAGATGCCTGTGGGATCCCCGGGTTTTCGGGGTCATATCCCTCGACTTCAGAAGTTTCGGTGGTAGTAGAAGAAGAACCAGCCTCAGGGATATTCTTTTGTTTGGCCATCCGTTTCTCCTCCTCCATAGCAGCGGCGATGAGGCGACGCCCTTCGGCCGGACGTGCCGGCTCATCATCTCTCAAATATTTTTCCATGAGTTTATCTTCGTCGATGGAATCTACCTTGAGTTCCTCTTTCTCCCATTCAATAATTTGACTCCATACGTGAACCAAGGTAGTTGGGTATTCTTCAATCCAAGAGATGTTTCGGCGACGAATTATATGTGCGAAGAATTCAATCAGTAATTCGCCGAAACCGTGCACTTCTTCCTGAGCCTCTGACAGCTGCTTGCGGGTCTCTTCGGCAGACTTAATAACATTTTCCACGTTACCCTCCACTAAGGCAGCCCTTTTCTCGGCCTCCATCAACTTGGAAGCCAAGTCAGCGTTTCGCTTCTCCAATTCAGCATTCTTTCTTGCTAACTCGGCCTTTTCTCGCTCAAGAGTATTGTAAGCAAGTTGCATTTTGGCGTTATCCGACTTAGCATCTTCTGCTTTCTTTTTCAACTTCAAGCGCTCTTGACTATAGGATTCCAGCAAGTCATGATAACGCTTCTGTAGCTCTTCAAATTGCTGTTTAAAGTTGGTGGCATGTCGTTGAGCGATGACAAGATGGGCATGTGTGTCCTCGAGGTCCTTCTCCAAATTTTTCAAGGCTTTTGCATCGGCATCTGCAGTCTTTTTCATCGAATTAACATCCATAATTAAAGTCCGAATGATTCTGGAGAGATTACGTGAATACTTGAACATCTCCGAATATTGTTTTTCGACTGCGTTAATCTTTGCTTTGGCCTTGTCTTCCCACCTTGAGGAAATAGGCTCGAGAGCAGGTAAGAAAGTCAGATTTTCAAAATAGTGGTCAGGGAACTGCTTCTCCAGATATGCCCTCTTAACTTTAGATTCAACATCCAATGGTGGAGGTTCGCAGTATGTTAGCTCAGTATCCTTATGTTTAGTGGGCACGATGGCTGCATCACCCTTTCTAAGCCGCTTATCAGAAACCTTATGTTTGCCTCGTGAGTCAGTATTTTTTGGCGGGCTCCTCTCCCGACTGTGTTTGTCTTGAGGAGAATTTCGGTCTTTGGGCTGCGATGTGTCTTCTCCCCAACGACTCTGGTATCTTTTATATCGGTTTGGATCCGACCGGACGGGGGAGCGAGAGCACGAGGTGCACGACTGATAAGAATCATGAGGCCTTCTGTCCTCTCTACCCCGGCCTTCACGGCGATCATGCTCGACATCGGAAGGGGTTCTAGTCATGCTGCAACGTATTTTCCTGATGTCATAGTAAGGGCGAGACATTGTACCTGCGCAATAATGTAAGTGGAATTCAGAATCAGTATTCTCATGAGAAGTAAGTGCTGTGAAGTGTGGTGCTATTGTGTTAAGTGCATCCTAAGTGGTGTTCACCCCGACAAACCCGAGTCCGAAGCCAGGCCAGCGTGAGTGGGCTCTTTGGCCTTAACGGGAGTAGTCTCTTCTGAAGAAGTAAAAACTAAAGGATTTGTGCCAAAATCCTCTGAAGTATAGATAGTTTCAGGTAGGGGGAGATCTCCTAAACCCTGAAATGTGGGATCATCGGTAGTAGGGACATCTCCTTGGGAAGCGTCTATTGGCAGTTCTTTAGGAGACAGTGACTTCTCAAGAGAAATAGCATCCCAGGGACGATGTACCCTTCCCGCTGCTTTTCGGCTATGTTGGCTAGCTCATCGTCTTGAGTTGAAGATGGAGAAGGTGAAGTCCGAAGAGGTTTGTTGGACTTTTTGAGCCCTCGCCCGTTTCAGGAATTATGTCCACTGGGGGGATGTATACATATGGACCCGACCCATGACCTATGCTACGGGTAATGGACAATAGCCTGTGATGATGGAGGTATTCATCCTTAAGAACTTCATCGATGGTAAGAAATTTTTGGTCGCCATTGAGAAGCTGATGCATCCGATTAAAGTACAATTGATCTGATATTTGTTTTGGGTTATCAACTGCAAACAAAACGGAAAGCAAGTTAATGTATTGGCATGAACGTTCAAAATTGAGATCTAGAAAATCAATGCTTTACTTGATTTTTTCCATCTCCTGGCGCACCCCGGCTGTTGCCTTATATAAAACCATTCTAGCTTGGAATCCCCGGCCTTGCTGCTAAATGGACCTGAAATAATTTTACTTTTTGGGACTAATTCGAAGTAAGAGAAGGAAGGAGTTTCCCGAGTCCGATGCTTGAAATTATAAAAAAAGTGAACATCGTCAAAAGTGAGCTCTGTACATAAAATCTCTTTGTATGCTATATATAAAGTATATAAGTAAGCTTAGGAGTTGGGATGTAACTGCATGGGGGCAATCCGCATCTGTCTTAGAAAGTCAACAACAAAAGGCGGAAACGGTGGAATAGCCCCAACCACACACATCAATCAGGTAATTGCCATAAATCCTTCTGGGGGATTGTGAGGACGGTCAGTTTTCGATGGCACCAGGGTATCCCTTTTCAGTATCCCGTGCTTTAAGCATATGCGAACAAGTCTGTCATCGTCGATCGTTGATTCAACAGAGTCTTTGGGTGACTCCAATATAATGGCAGACTCGAACTAATCAGGAGCTCGATTATCTCCAATCACTCCTTCCTCCTCATCACCTAGAGAAACTTCACTATCGGAAGGCATTTCGTTGTTATGCGCTCCTACTTTATAATCTGGGCCCTCATCGTCCCATTCAGGGCATGAAGAAGAAGATATGTCATCAATGGTAACTTTCTCAGAAGTTTCCGCAACTTCCGTATTCTTTGCTAACCTAGATGAACGTCTCTCGGCCATGATCGCTAGACTATTGAAGAAACAATAGCAAGGATTAGAGTAAAGTTGCATGTGTCCCCCGTGTGTGTATGTGAACTAAAGTGTGTGCTACGTGTAACAAAGATGCAAGGTAAGCACGTGAGGGCGTGATATGAAGATTCAAGGAAATAATAATGTTTCAGAATAGTTCTTGATGTTTGTTATGTTCGTAAGGCGCTATCCTAACTATTCATCAAGTTAAAGGTTATGTCAAGCATTGATTAAGATAGTTGGATAAGTTCTCGTGCATTGAGTTGGACTGTTTCGGTTCGGTTCGGGCATGTGCATTGGGATCGGATCGGAGGGCAAAGTGATGTTTCGATCTGAAGCAGATATCCACACCCAGAAATTAGAACCGGATCGGTTCGGATATAGGCCACCGGATCAGTTCGGATTGATTTGAATAATAATGCCTCTTTTCCTCCTTGTTTTTTACTCCAATCCGACCCGGTCAAGTAGGCTTTGTTTTCCCTTTTTTGTTCTTTCTTTTGCTCCGACCCGATTCGACCTTGTAAACATCTTTTTTTGTTCTTTCTTTTGCTCCAACCCGATCCAAACTTGTAAAAATATTTCCTGTCTTTCTTCTGCTCCGACCCGATCCGATCTTGTAAACATTTTTTTCCTTTCCCTCATTCCAACGTTTCTTTACCCGAACCGACCCCAATTCCTCTCCTCTCCTTCATCTCTTTCATTTTCCACATCGCTTAACTAATACCGAACCCAACTCCATTTCACAAACCCTAATTAAGTCCAAGCACTTATGTGTTCAAATATACCGTAGAACCCAAATTTTTCCTCTCAATGCCTCGAGGTGGTGACAGAGCCACCAACGACGACGGCGTGGAGAGAGGAGGTCAAGGCGTTGAAACCAGGCAAACGCCATGATCGAATCGCCCAATTTGACCACAGGTCTCGATTGAAATCAGTTATTACAAGGATAATCAAAGCTTTTAACATACCGAATTGTTTAATTTAACGAAGAACGAGAGAGTTTCAGAGTTTTTGAAATTCTAGGGTTTTGATGCAAATTTTGTTGGATGAGAATAATAAAAGAAGAAGAAGAAGAAGAAGATTAGAGCAAGATTTATATAAATTTGCGGTGACCACTCGTATTCCTAGCCTTTCTGCCCCGTTCGGACCGGGATTCAGTCCCACAAAGGCCATCTGGCCTATTAGTCCATGGTGAAGCAATACTGGAGGGCCTATCCGGATGTGCCACTGGAGAAAAATCCATTCAGATCGGGATCCGAACAGAAAGGTCATATACACAGATTTGCCACACAGGGTGAATTTGAGGAAAAGTAAAGGAAAAGATCACTTGAAAGGATCACTAGATATTAAAAAGAGCTCTCAAAGTTGTTTGAAAATGAAGAAAGTAATCCATATGGATTGTGGATATATATAAGTAGCAAAAGCCAAGACTTTATGAAGCGACACGACACTACAAGTAAATGGAGGCGATCATTCAATGGTTCTAATTCAAAGGATGTTTTGTAAACTGCTTCGAAGCACACTTTATCTTAAATAAGAGTGTACTTCGAGGGGGCAAAATGTTAGCCTACTTTGTGAACTAGGCTACACAAAGAGCAAACAGTGAGAATGCAACCAATCGGTTCAGATCGGAGGATTACATCAGCAACATCATAAAGCAAATGGCCTCATCGGTCCGGATCAGAGGGAGATAACGCAGGAAAGAAGTAGAGATCAAAGACGCAGAAATCATATCAGTTCGGATCGGAGAGATACGTCAGCATTATCGAAGGATAGCGAGTGGCCTCATCGGATCGGATCGGAGGCATCCGATCCGAACCCCTTTCTCTAAGCCTGTGACCGTGGATACACATGTTTCCTGAAGAATCAGACCAAGCATGACCGTTTCTCCCACGATCTCCCACTAAATCGATGCGCTGTCACCATCTGGAAGCCTCCGAACCTGACTCTTATGGGATAGGTGCCACGCAATTCCGAACTGGAACCACTTCGAAGAGATTTTTCACCTATAAATACACCATCTAGAGACATTTGAAAGGATCTTTTGGCAAATTCTCAGTTCTAACTTCCTCCACAGCCGAATTTCATAACTACATTCAAATCGAAATCATCTCTTAAAGTCTATTTTTGAGAGATTTGAGTGAGTTTATGCATTGTAATTGTGAAGTTCAGTGAGAATCATTGCTGTATTTCCATTTGAATCATCAATTAAAAGAATATAAAGTGGACGTAGGCTAGTTAACGCTGAACCACTATAAATCGTGTGTTCCTCGTTGATTTTTAGTTCTATTTCATTAAGATCATAGCTCATTTGGGTGTTAGAACCAATTTTTGGTCTAACAAGTCCAACAAAAGAAACTACATCCTAATCGAACCTCGTACACAAAAGTTATGAGTGATATAAGTTTGGTGATTATTTAAATAATTTAATAACAAACAATGTAATTAGTGAATGATAATTATGTTAATTAGGGACTGACCCTTTTATTCTCCAAATTCAAGTCGTGCATATTACAAGTTATCAAACCCAAAACTTGCATGCGTTATTAATGGTGATATGAGCTACATTCCATGAAATTTGAATCAGACATCACTGCTATTCTTCTCTTCCCTCATCCGACACGCTCATACCCTCAATGACCACCTCGAACTTCCCTGTCAAACGCATCTTCAGATCTTCCCCATACTGCCCATGCACGTCACCGATCATGCACCACACCATTTCAAAATCACACACTTGACACTCCTCTCAACCTTAAAGCCGATTCCATTCTTTTTTTCACCATTCTCCTACCATACAACACAAAATCCCAAACCCTAATTTCGAACAACTCACGTCGGTGGTGACCAAACATTCACAAACGTTTACATGAGGCGGAACTCTCTAATGCAATATCAACGTACCTAGAACTAAGAATCTAAGATGAGTATAGTTTAGATTTTTCGAAATAAAGTGGGATGGCTGTTACTGCTAATGGAACAATAATTGCATGATTAGGAAGAAGGGAATTCAGGTCGGGTACAACCACAGTATCTTGGTTTTGAAATTTTTATTATTTTATCCAAGTTTTTATTTACATTCTCAAAACAAAATTAACATGTGGTTTATTTTGGCATAACTAAATGATATGTTTATTCACTATGAACTTGATAGCATGCAATATCTACTACGATTCCATAAATATAAATTTCACTATAATTCGAGACTGTGGCCCATAAAGAAAGTTTTCCCATATTTCGAGATTGTTTTGACCACCAAATAGTCCAAACTCGAAATATAGCGATCCATATACTTTTTACTCACGTAACGAACAATCTGAACTCAATGGAACTAGTTTCGAGTCTTGATTCGACTATATGTGAAATTCACTTTGGAACCGTTATGCAATTAACGATTAGTATTTAATAAAAAATATAAATATCCAACTGGTTGAAAATATAGGTCATTACGGACCGCATCCAAATTGGACTTTGTATGAAATAGTATTACAATTATAAGTTATCCACGGATTTATTTAAAAATTATTTTACACTAGTGACATAATAATCGGTAATTAACCTTAGATAATCCAAACCTAGTCATCATTTCAGACTGAATCTCACCCATGATGTTTAAATCCATTTCACTATAGCTCTACCTCACTTGAGCCATCGCATCTTGAGAACTACCTTCCTCGATGTCCAACAATCCATTTTCCTCCAACTTCGTCTTTCCTAGTCAATTATAGCTCTGGTACAAGTTAAAAAATAAGCATCCTCGCTTATTTCCATTCAAATGTCAATTTCAACCTATTCTGACCATGAGAGCTCACCGCGTCGCGGCTAATTGAAATGGTTGCCTCTCCTTTACATTTTCCCTTTAAAACCATGGTCTAATTAATTTTCCGTCGAGAATGAGTGTAGAGACCGAAACATGAGTGTTGATTGTTCATCGCCATTATATGGAAATCTACAGCGATTATTTAGCAATCTGTACGGTTAATATACTCAAGGTACTACCCTTGACATTTTCCTAGTTTGGATCGAAGGATAAAAATGTATATAGAAGCTTCCTTTGTATGGGTTGTCAAATGAAGTATTTTGATAGCGGTTGTTGTTTTATTAAAATTATGGTATGTGAAAAATGAAGACATTGAGCCCTTTTATAGCAATTTCCAAACATTATTCATCAAAAACTTAAATGAATTCTAATTGAGATGTGCTCACATGTTTTTTATACTAATTGGCTTTATTTCAGACTCAATTAGTCTAGTTTTGATGCCCACTTCAATCATACACAAAAGTTAGCTTTTAGAATCAAATTATAATATTATATTTTCGACTTGTCAAATGCTACACATTTCTATCTTGCATGATCACACAATAAAAGTCTAATCACCACGAAAATGGACATCATATGAAATTTCACTATTTCGAGTCCAATGGAACAAATTTCATTAAAATTTGAGACAATTTGCAAAAATGATATTTTGGCGTGTTAAATAAATCGAGTTATTATTAACAGATTTAACAACACTTTGATTCTCGATAGAAATTCAGTGCTATCATTTTTTCTTAAACATATGTTCAAATAAGCTTGAAATCGATTCAGTTTGATATTAATTTCAAGATTCACTGATTCGAGTAATTCCCATATTCAAATTATTGTTCCATTGTTCAGTTATATTACATAACTTATATAAAATTAATCATCAAATTTCCTAATCAATCTTTCTAATATTTAAATTAATTAAATATTTAATAACCAAAAATTTAGGCCATTCCGGAGGGTGATTCCGGAATGACATAATCGTTGTAGTGCCTTTGGTTAGTTTAAACAGAAAACAACATGCATGGACGAATATTGTTAATACATTACCATCAGAGGGCAATGAACGTTCTAAGTATAAATGAATAAGAAAGGTAAATCATTATCCTTAAGCCTCATTAACTAAAAATGACAAAATAAGGTAAAGGTTGTAGGGCTATGTGTATTGCTTCCATTAGGAAATTATCACCACCTATTCTAGATCCAATATTAATCGTTTTATTTTTGTTTTGGTGCAGTGGATAATCACAACTGTAGTGTTTAAATATTTGGTATTATCCAATAAGGGGTAGGTTAGACCTATGTACCTAGGAGCAAGTTGTTCTTGTAGTCCTTTTGCACATTTTCTAGCGATGTATCATTTAAAAGGTAGTCCCTAACCTTTTGATTTGATGTAACTTCTCATGTTGGTATTCTAGACTGACCTGAGTGCTACTGAAACGACCCGAAAACACCCTTACGGGAAAGCCCGGATTGCTTTGAGAACACGATGCATCAGAACACAAACAAAAGAACATTTCACTACTATTACAACAATTACATCAGAGTACAAGAATATATCAGAGTGTGATTAAATATTACAGCGCAAAATAATATCAGAGATTTAAATTACATAGCAGCGGAATATAATACATGGATATAATGTGTAGTGGAAGACATCAACTATACAACAACTGAGAGAAATACATGGATACAAAGCTTTCCGAATATAACTCCAGCTGTAAGTCCAGGATCCTGTTAAATAGAAATATGCAAAAACCAAAACTAGTAGCTGCTAGTGTGGAAAATATGGGCACCCAAAGTTTTGGTGAAAACAATAAACTCTGAGTCGGTCATGGGACTGGTGTGAGAACTAAAACAGTTATTAATTTGATTTTAAAGTTAGGTAAATCACGGGACCTCAAAGTAAAACACGGAAAAGGTTTATCCCCCGTGAATACCAGTGCTTGAAATGAAACAATTTATAAACAACGCAATGTTTTTGGAAAAATGAAGCTATTATAAGACTCAGGTCCCATCACACAACGCAACGCAAGCCGGAGGATAGAGTTAACCTTATAATACCCAAATATGCTTGGTACGTTTTAAAACAAATCATTTAATACTATTATAAGTGCATAGTGTCAAAAACAAATTCAAATATAAATGTATCAATCATAGACGACATAGGTACCATATATTATGCTGCCATACTAGGTTTTACAACTAAAATCGAAAAGTTGCGTATTAGAAATTGGATTTTCGTAAATGACTGAGGCTTTCTTTCCATCCCTAATAAAGAATGAGCCATCATGTCACGGAATGCATTAACTTCTATGGAGCATTATATGTAAAAGATGCAGATAAATTATAAGACAGATAAATAAAGCAATGGAAAATAAATAAAACTTTACTTCATTGATAAAACAACAGCTTTTCCAACACCAAAACACCAATACCCAGTACAACAAAGTATCTGTCTTGTTTAACAAAATAAAGAAGCATAAAATGACAATGATATTCCCCAATAAAGGATGAGCCAGCCATAGCAGTGGAAAAGGGAGTACAAAGCAATACATCGATTATCTTCGAGCTTGGAAAGAGAAACGGTCCAAACTAAGCTGAGCTATTCCCTCCCTGACTACCTGGGGGGGGGGGAATGGAAGAAAAAAGGCAAAACAAACTAGGTCCGACATAAGTCTGGTAAGTCCAGTAATTTTTAGTATGTAAACAAGTAAAAGTAACATGATATCAATAAACTGAATATAAGACAATACCGTGATAATAGGGATAACAAGATAACATAAGATTAGCAAAAGATATGAAAAGGCAAGATAAACCGAATGCGCTTCTACTCTTTCTCTGCTTCGCTACTTCCCTGTTATTCTGATTTCTATATCTCTGCCCCATCTAACTAGTGTCCCAACTAGTAATCTGTATAATGATCATATGATAATGTGATCCCAATCCCCGCAATTGTGGTAGGCTTCAGGTGTACATCAATTGTGAGGATTCCACCTCAACCTGCCTAATTGCCATGAATATGTTAGATGTACCCTTACTACCCTATCGATCGGCTTCTTACTCGTATTAATTTTCCTTGTGTTTGTGTCAATAGGCCCTCTCTTGTGTGTAGATACCCTGTGCTGATCCCACCGTAAGGTGTATCAGTCCCTATGATAGAAACCCGACACGATTCAAGATGCACAGTGTATAACTACTGGTACCCAGTGCCTGCTTTTTCCACTTCGGAGTACGTGCACGCCCGTAACCCGTCGGAACCTACACTGATGTACCCCCTGCCGCTATTTTGACCGCTTATAATCAACCCAGTGATCGTGCCCCACCCTGCCTAGTTTCAGGGTATCTTGATACATCTATGTGGGTTACTGCTGAAATGGGTCCCCGTTACTGGGGTTTCCTACTGGTTAAGTTTGTGGCCCTATATTTACTAATATTACCCACCAACCTGATATGTACTTAACCCTCCCGCTGATTCAAGCATGTTTATTTATTGGTTAAGTTTGTGGGCCTATATTTACTAATATTACCCACCAACCCGATATGTGCTTAACCCTCCCACTCATAATGTCATATTGGAAAGGTGTTGTCTATTCATGTTAACTTAACCCACCCACTCATCATGTCATGTTGGTTAAGTGTTTCTTATTAACTTAACCCTTCCCACTCGTCATGTTGGATTGATTAAGTGTTTCCTATTAACTTAACCCATTCATTCATCATGTTATATTGGTTAAGTATTTCCCATTCACTTAACCACATTCGTTCATCAAGTTATACTGGTTAAGTGTTTCTTATTAACTTAACCCCACGCGTTTATCATGTTGTATTGGTTAAGTGTCATCAATCGATTCAAGTTAACTTAACCCCCACTTGTTATGTTACATTGGTTAAGTGTTGCCTTCTTGTGTTAACTTAACCCTACCGCAAATCATGTTATATTCATGTCTTGTTTATTAGCATTAATTCATTCATTAATGCCTTAACCTCTCACATTAGAACTATTGTTTGCGGTTGCTGGATGTGCCGGGCGGATCCGGGCAGACTTCTACCGCAAACTCATTCTAACCTCGGGTTTTTGGGCTAAATGTGCTAACTTCTCATATTAGATCTGTGTTGTTATGATTACTGGATGTGCCGGGCGGTTCTGGCCAGTTTTACACCGCAACTCAATCTAACCTCGGGCTAGGCAAGTTTATCTTTTAGCATATTTACCATACATGTCCAAGTCTAGATTTTATATGCTAATCATCCCAAATTAACAAAACTAGTCATGTTCCAATTCTCAAATTATACCCCAACAAAGCTAATTGCAAGTTTTTCCCCACAAATTCAAATTCAAGTTGTTACTCAAAATAGGTTACACCCAACCTTCCAAAATTTGCAATAATAGTCATGCCCCAAAATCACAATATACATTATGCTTGGTGTCCTAACCAATAGTTATGCCCAATCTAGATTAATATCCCAATTTACAGTTTACACCCAATCCAGATTTATTATTTCAATTTACCCCAAGTTCGCAACAATAACAATTATGCCCGAAAACTTGATATATATGCCAATTAACCCAAACTTGCAGTTATAATGACAATAATTCCCCAATATCAATTACATGTTATACCCAAATCTCAGTTACAAGTTATGCCCATATCTCAATTACAAGTTACGCCCAAATCTCAATTACAGGTTACGCCCAATATTACATAAATAGATTAGGCCCAATTCCCCCGTATTCCAATCGTATATATAACAAGATTTCATCTAGGTTCGAGACAACCTAGATCCATAATAAAAGGGGAAGAAGAGGAAACATAAAAGATTAGGCATACAATAGCCATACGACGCTAGATTTGATAATAGCAATATCAGGAACATAAAAGAAGTATAGATCTGAATAAAATTACATCGCAGGCATAAATCTAATAGATTAGATTTGAATAACATCGCAGGCACAAATCTGATAAAATAGATTTGAATAACATCGCAGGTACAAATCTAATAAAATAGGTTTGAATAACATCGTAGGCACAAATGTGATAAAATAAATTTGAATAACATCGCAGGCACAAATCTGATAAAATAGATTTGAATAACATCGCAGGCACAAATATGATAAAATAGATTTGATAAATCTGAAAGGATTATCTCATATTCAGGTATAGCTTGGATTCAGATTAATACATGCGAAGAATTTCAATTAAGAATTCACATCTAAAAGTAACTTGAACTTATAGTGCTTAGATTAGGAGAAAATAGGTGTGCAGATGTTAATTCATCTCCAAGGTTGATTGTTGATAAAGATCTTCTAATATGATTTAGGTTTTTTAGAGGCAGCGGCTAAGAGGATTGAGATTTCAGCAGCATAGAGGCGTCAGAAGGAATTGTTACAAATTAGGTTAGGTCTAGGCACTAATTTATAGGTGTAGAGAGTGTTTTAGAGTCTTTAGATCACCACGGAAGCCATCAGGTCCGTCAAGCGCATCAAAACACGTCATACGAAGCAGCTCAGCCCGTTTGGGCTCGGATCCAAAAAGGGGTCGACAACTATGTCGACCCCCCCTAGGGGGGTCGACACCCCTGGGCGGGAAATTTCCCGCCCAGCATGCTTCTGTGATTTCGAATGTTTTTGAATTATTTTTCTGGGCTGGTTAACTAATTATTTAAATCTCTAAATTCTTGCAATCTTCCGAGGCCCATAACTTCCTCATACGAAGTCCGATATACGGAGACTCGGATTCTATCTCAAGCAGAATTCCGAGATGAACGCAATGGCGCAACCCGTTTTACTAAATTCTCACTTTGAAAATTAAGTACTCTTTAATTCTTTACTTTAATATTCATAGAAAATACAGGGTGTTACATTCTCCCTCCTTAAAGGATTTCGTCCACGAAATCTCTAAGTTAAAAAGAATGTATCCTAACATCCAACATCCATCTACTCAACCATCAATCACAGGCATCCATTGTCCTTAATAATATTTCTAATGCTTTCATGATTATATGCATCGTGTGTGTACATGTCCTTATCTAATGCAAAATCAGGCGGTCTACTGATTCAGTTGACTTCTTTAATGCGGACTATGTCATTGCCATGAGTCCATCATGTATGCAATTATTCCTAATCGTACTTTATAACTTCTACAAGAGTGCATAATCATTCATACAAATGCAACATCTATATGATAATACATTCAATATACATCCATTATATTAAATGTGCACACATATTCATATGCAATTATGAAAGTGATTGAGCCAATCTAGTGCCTAATGTGTGTGTATATGCATCCATGAGCAACCACTAGCAAACACTTACATCCACTTGCATCCACCAAACATAACATGTCTCAAACACATGTTTACATACATTGGCTTCTACATAAGGACTGAGGATAGGATCGAGAGGATATACTTAAAAGATAAATACTAGCATGCTAATAAACTTTACAAGAAAAGAGAGATCAAGGATATACCCTCAAAAAGGGTATGATGCGCGTATCTAGTCTTAAGTCTTCGAAGTCGCGTCTTATTGAGCTTCAATCCATTGTGCTCTGACTATCTTAACTTCACGATTGTGTGGCTTCTTACTTTTTGTTTCCAGAATATGAGTTAGAACTCATTTCGCTGTCGCCCCTCGTTCCACCTCTTCTTCTTATAGTATACTCAGTACTACTACTCCTATTGTGTCATGCTAACATTTCCTCAAAAGGTCTTCCAAAATCCTATTCATCCTTTCTGTCAGAGGATGATAAGCGGTGCTCAAACATAACTGTGTACTCATGGCTTCTTCCAAAATTCACTAGAGGGTATTCCATGTAGAAGAACTACCTCTTGAAAATAAACAGATGCTAACCGTGTTACTAAATGTATATACTAAGATGATTAGAGGTCTCACCTCTACTGAGCTTACCCATCATGTCACAAATCTGAGGGTCCTCATGTCACGTCGCTCTTATCCGATCCAAAAGCATAGGCCGCTTTTCTAGCGATGCCAACTAACTTAACCGAAGGTTTTAAAATCAAAGGTTGATATGTATCCGAGACTACCCTTAGATGCAAAGCATGTTCTTCCTCACTCTTAGAGAAAACCAAAATATCATCTATGCACAAGCGAAGTGAACCATCCGCCTCTGTTGCGAAAACAACTGGACCACCCCTATTCAGAAACACTTCGCCTTATGAACCCTTTCCCAAGTAACACTTTTACTTGTTTACTGAGCCCTTCCTTTCCCTTGGAGCCATGTGTCGTACATGTAATGCAACTGGCTTTGCATTGTCAACTAGATATATGAGGAAGTCTATCTCAGGTTTTAGGGACAAACCCCTAACTTGATTAAAAACATCTGTGTACTCATGGACTATTCTAACGGATCACAAATCGTCGATAGATGCATCAAGTGATTCTAGGTAGCTAAGCAAAACTGATCCCTTAGGATCGCACGAAATCTCGAGGATATTCCCGAGGCAAGTCAAAAGTCTAACTACCCTCCTTTCACAATTACAAGCTAACCATTCCATGCCTAGAATCAACCCATAGCCAATGAAACCAAAAAAAAACATAAGCATTACACTTAAACTCAATACTTAATATAGCTATTATCAAATCCTTACAAATCAAAGATAACTGAGCCGAACCACCAATTGGATTTGAGACAATAATGGGATCTTCTGTTATACAAGCACTAAGGTGCAGAGACTCAACTATCGAAGCAGATATAAACGAATGTGAAGCGCTAAAATCAAAAAGAGTACTAACATAATGATCAAAAAGAAAAACTAGAATTTTTTAACATAAACTTTACTACTTCTCTCTCAGGTACGCTGGCGGTGAGAGCATGCACTTGCCCTCCTGAAAATCCTGTCCTTTGTTCATGCCATTGTCCTTAATTATATGACCCGTTATACCATAATAACGACGCTTCCTCTTGTCTTAGATTTTTCTATTCTTTCCTCTTTGTGAACCAAGTCCATATCCATGAGTTTCTCAACCTTGGGTTGTCCTCCTTAACCAAACTCCCTCATTCTCATCTTTGCCATCCTTGTGTCGCTTGTTGACAAGTCTCTTGAAAGCTGCCTCCATCGCATGGAAAACCCTACAAAGCTTGAAAGAATATTAGCCCAGGTGAAACTACTGCGGCTATATGGAAGTTGGGCACTTCTTCGCCTTTTGACAGGTGTCGTAATCTCATCAAGCCTACGGAACCATGCCGCGATGAGGTTACCTCCCAGAAAGCTAGGAGCCCCAGAGACTCAATAAAGAAGGAAAACAAGGATTCAAACAGAGGATCAAAAGATAGTGCATATGGCTTTGGCGAATATGCCTTTAAAACAAAACTTTTCTTTAGAAAATGCTTCTTTTAAAATCATCTTGAAAATAATTTTTCAAATCTTTTATCTGATCCGGTAACCTTCAGCCCTGATACCAAGTGAAACACCTCACCTCTATCAAGGTCACTCAGAAAGGGAATGAATTAACTTCTGTGGAGCATTATAGGTAAAAAATGCAGATAAATTACAAGATAGACAAATAAAGCAACGGAAAACAAAAAAACTTTACTTCATTGATAAAACAACAGCTTTTCCAACACCAATACCTAGTACAACAAAGTATCTGTCTTGTTTAACAAAATAAAGAAGCATAAAATGACAATGATATTCCCCAATAAAGCACAAGCCAGCCATAGCAGTGGAAAAGAGTGTCCAAAGCAATACATCGACTATCTTCGAGCTTGGAAAGAGAAACGGTCCAAACTATGCTGAGCTATTCCCTCCCTGACTACCTGGGGGGAACGGAAGAAAAGAGGCGAAACAAACTTGGTAAGACATAAGTCTGGTAAGTTTAGTGATTTTCAGTATGTAAACATGTAAAAGTAACATGACATGAATAAACTGAATATAAGATAATACCGTGATAATAAGGATAACAAGATAACATAAGATTAGCATTATATATGAAAAGGCAAGATAAACCGAACGCGCTTCTACTCCTTCTATGCTTCGCTACTACCCTATTATTCTGATTTCTATATATCTGCCCCATCTAACTAGTGTCCCAACTTGTAATCTGTATAAAATGATCATATGATAATGTGATCCAAATCCCCGCAATTGTGGTAGTCTTCAGGTGTACATCTATTGTGAGGATTCCACCTCAGCCTGCCTAATTGCCATGAATATGTTAGATGTACCCTTACTACCCTATCGATCGGCTCCTTACTCGGAGTAATTTTCCTTGTGTCTGTGTCAATCGGCCCTCTCTTGCGTGTAGATACCCTGTGCTGGTCCCACCATAAGGTGTATCAGTCCCTATGATAGCAACCCGACATGATTCAAGATGCACAGTGTATAACTAATGGTACCCAGTGCCTGCTTTTTACACTCCGGAGTACGTGCACGCTCGTAACCCATCAGAACCTACATTGACGTACGCCTTGCCGCTATTTTGACCACTTATAATCATCCCAGTGATCGTGCCCCACCCTGCCTAGTTTCAGGGTATCTTGATACATCTATGTGGGTTACTACTGAAATGGGTCCCCGTTACTAGGGTTTCCTACTGGTTATGTTTGTGGCCCTATATTTACTAATATTACCCACCAACCTAATGTGTACTTAACCCTCCCGCTGATTCAAGCATGTTTATTTATTGGTTAAGTTTGTGGGCCTATATTTACTAATATTACCCACCAACCCAATATGTACTTAACCCTCCTGCACATTATGTCATATTGGTTAAGTGTTGTCCATTCATGTTAACTTAAACCACACACTCATCATGTCATGTTGGTTAAGTGTTTCCTATTAACTTAAACCTTCCCACCCATCATATTGGATTGGTTAAGTGTTTCCTATTAACTTAACCCATTCATTCATCATGTTATATTGGTTAAGTCTTTCCCATTAACTTAACCACATTCATTCATCAAGTTATACTGGTTAAGTGTTTCTTATTAACTTAACCCCACGCGTTTATCATGTTGTATTGGTTAAGTGTCATCAATCGATTCAAGTTAACTTAACCCACCCACTTGTCATGTTACATTGGTTAAGTGTTGCCTTCTTGTGTTAACTTAACCCTACCGCAAACCATGTTATATTTATTTCTTGTTTATTAGCATTAATTCATTCATTAATGCCTTAACCTCTCAAATTAGAACTGTTGTTTGCGGTTGCTGGATGTGCCGAGCGGTTTCGGGGCAGACTTCTACTGCAAACTCATTCTAACCTCGGGTTTTTGGGCTAAATGCACTAACTTCTCACATTAGATTTGTGCTGTTGTGGTTACTGGATGTGTCAGGCGGTTCCATGCAGTTTTACACCACAACTCAATCTAACCTCGGGTTAGGCATGTTTATCTTTTCGCATATTTACCACACATGTCCAAGTCTAGATTTTATATGCTAATCATCCCAAATTCACAAAAACTAGTCATGTTCCAATTCTCAAGTTATACCCCAACAAAGCTAATTGCAAGTTATGCCCCACAAATTCAAATTCAAGTTGTTACTCAAAATAGATTACACCAAATCTTCCCATATTTGCAATAATAGTCATGCCCCAAAATCACAATATTCATTATGCTTGGCGTCCCAACCAATAGTTATGCCCAATCTAGACTAATATCCCAATTTATAGTTTATGCCCAATCTATATTTAATATTTCAATTTACCCCAAGTTCGCAACAATAACAATTAAGCCCCAAAACTTGATTTATATGCCAATTAACCCAAACCTTCTGTTATAATGATAATAGTGCCCCAATATCAATTACAAGTTATACGAAAATCTCAATTACAAGTTATGCCCAAATCTCAATTACAAGTTATGCCCAAATCTCAATTACAAGTTACGCCCAATAGTACATAAAATAGATTAGGACCAATTCCCCGTATTCCAATCGTATATATAACAAGATTTCGTCTAGGTTCGAGACAACCTAGATCCATAATAAAAGGGGAAGAAGAGGAAACATAAAAGATTAGGCATAAAATAGCCATACAACGCTAGATTTGATAAAAGCAATATCAGGAACATAGAAGAAGTATAGATCTGAATAAAATTACATCGCAAGCATAAATCTGATAGATTAGATTTGAATAACATCACAGGCACAAATGTGATAAAATAGATTTGAATAACATCGCAGGTACAAATCTAATAAAATTGATTTGAATAATGTCGCAGGCACAAATCTGATAAAATAGATTTGAATAACATCGCAGGCACAAATCTGATAAAATAGATTTGAATAACATCGCAGGCACAAATCTGATAAAATAGATTTGATAAATCTGGAAGGGTTATCTCATAATCGGGTATAACTTGGATTCAGATTATTACATGCCAAGGATTTCAATTAAGAATTCACATCTGAATGTAACTTGAACTTACAGTGCTTAGATTAGGAGAAAATAGGTGTGCAGACGTTGATTCATCTCCAAGGTTGATTGTTGATGAAGATTTTCTAATATGATTTAGGTTTTTTAGAGGCGGCAGCTAAGTGGGTTGAGAGTTCAGCAGCAGAGGCGTCAGAAGGAATTGTTATGAATTAGGTTAGGTCTAGGCACTAATTTATAGGTGTAGAGAGTGTTTTAGAATCCTTAGATCACCACAAAAGCCATCAAGTCCGTCCAGCGCATCAAAACACGTCATACGAAGAAGCTCAGCCCGTTTGGGCTCGGATCCAAAAAGGGGTCGACACCTATGTCGACCCCCCCTTAGAGGGTCGACACCTATGTTTTTTCCCTAAGGGGGGTCGACACCCCTAGGTGGGAAATTTCCTTCCCAGCCCGCTTCTATGATTTTGAATGTTTTTGAACTATTTTTCTGGGCTGGTTAACTGATTATTTAAATCTTTAAATTCTTGTAATCTTCCGAGGCCCATAACTTCCTCATACGGAGTCCAATTATGGAAACTCGGACTCTATCTCAAGCAGAATTCCGAGACGAACGCAATGGCATAACCCGTTTTACTTAATTCTCACTTTTTAAATTAAGTATTCTTTAATTTGTTACTTCAATATTCACAGAAAATACGGGGTGTTACGTTCCTTCTCTTCCTCCCGACTCGACCTTCATCTTCCACTTTCTCCTCTCTCCATCCTTCCTGATGGTTTTTTATTTAGTGTTTGGTTTCCTTCCTTTTCGTTGGATCCTCCGCAACCTAAACCCTAGATCTAATTTTCGGCCTTCTTCTTTTTCTCTTTTTTTGGTCTTATACATTCAGCCTCCACCGCTTCCTCACCAAACATGCTCGAGTTCAAGCTCCACTACCCCTACTTGTTTCCTTTGCCTCACTGCCTTCGCTGGTTCTTTATAGGCGATTGATTTTTGATCTTGGGCTTCACAGTCTTCGTTTCTGGCTGTTCTTTCTTTGTGGCATGTTTGCTGATAGATCTTCAAATGGTGCTTCTTATGCTATTGGCTTGGATGGCTTTGCTTTGATCTCGATGTGATTTGGTGGTGCAGTAAAGCCAATTATCGTGAATTTTCTCCCGACATGTCCATCTTCGTCTGGTAAGCTAAAACTCTGTCATTGGGCTAAGCATTCTTCGCCTTGCTCAGGTGGCTTTCTCTTGGGTTTTGGATTCTCCAGTCTTTGGCATGTCTGTGTTGTAGCAATTTGTGGTGCATTGGATTTATTTGCACCTCTAGTTGTCATCTTTCTCATAGCATTGTTGGTTGGTTCTTAGGCTTTGGTAGTGTTTGTGCTTTATGGTGCGTCGGGACTGTTTCCGGCTTGCTTAGTTGTTTAGTGGTGGCTAAAAGTGTGCTTTCTGTTTTGTTGGGGTGCGAGCTTAGAGTACTCGTGCTACTGCACGGTCTTGTTATGATCAGTGGCTCTCATTTGCTTTCTGGTTGGTGTGGTGCTTGTTCGGTGGAAAACTGATGTCTTGTTTTATTTGAATCTAGGTTTGTTCTGTAGTTCGGGTCTATATGGTTTCTCTTTTTTTTCTTTTTTCTGTTTTGTACTGTTTGTAGTTAGTGTCTAATTTGCTACATATGTATATGTTCTGTTTTTTTAATGAAATTCTGTGTTGAGAAAAAAAGAAAAAAAAAACAAGTGCTATAAGAACACATCATATGCCTCATTCCAATCCAGAATATTCTTTTATTCAAATATTCACATCTTTAGGGAAAGGTTCCCATTAATTTTATCAAAGATAAACTCTTTTAAAATTATTCTTTAATCTTCCTTTGGATATCAATTTCAAAAGATTTTATTTTACCTTTTCACAATTCTAAACCAAATTAAGGTTTACAAAACTAGTTGGGATTATCGAGCCATACCGAAGTAATCATTTATTTATTAATCCCAATCCCAACCTATTCATCCCATGGAGCAAAATTGGTAGTACTCTATATCTAACACCCACGGTGTTATTGGTAACTTTAACAACCATTTCACGTTCAAATATAATTAAAGATTTAACTATAGCCTGGAGTAAAACTGGTGGTACTCCATTCTCAATAATTTCATGAATTCAATAAATTTAATTATCTCATTCTCATTCCAATCTAATTTAAGATTCATTAAAACTCTAATTCAGTTTTAATCTCAAAAATCATTTCTTAATGATTATTCAAATTTAAGAAATTAATCTTATTAATAACTGGGTTAAAGAACTAATGTTATTTAAAACACAGTTCACAATAAACCCAAATCAGCTTCCATGAACCATGTAATCTTTACAAAAAACAGATCAATATATAATCGATATAAATTTCTGTATCCAATCAATACTATATATGGAATAATGACAAATCCTTATAAATTCCATACATAGTAATGGTCTTCCTTCATAGAAGCTCATCTCAATTATTACCAAATCGAATTCCATTCAACTCCAATTTAATATATTAAATTAGAAAACTTTACTTTGGAAAATTTCCATTAAATCTTAATAAAAAGATTTATAAGTTCCAAATCATCTATTCATTGTTAATTGGGTTATAGAACAACTGTTATTTAAAACACCGTTCACGATAAACCCAAAAATCCAATTTCATTTCAATTCATATTAAATATCAATTAATTGCTAAACTTCTCTAAAACTTATTAAAATATTTATTCTTCTCTCAACTGGTTTTAAGGATATTGTTAATGAAGACACCATTCACAAAAAACCCAAAATCCAATTTGATATTAAATACAAGGCTCTAAATAGAAATTATATCGGCTTATATCCAATATCAAATTCTGAAACTAACAGATATCGTATTGGGAATAACTATATTTGTATCTTCCAAATTCCCACAACAATATCCATATAATCACGGAATCCAATATCGAAGTATTTTGAAGATTATTTTCATTTAAATCCATTTCAACTCATACATTGGAATTCCTAGTTATTTCAAAACCATTTACAGATCCAATTTATTTATATAAAAACATTGGATTTTTTTATACAGGTAAATAATTAGTCTATTTTGATAGAAATGTCATTTATCTTTTCAAAAATTGGTATTTTTCACCCAGACTCTTTCAAAATCATTCATTATGATTTTACATAGATTTTTCATATTTTTAATAATTCTATTAAGGCCCTTACAGTTGGTTTCCAATATCGGCCACTGAACTGCATTCATAGTGACCTTTCCCAAAATTGATTTGGACATAACTTGAAATCCAACCGTTCAAATGTAAATCTCTTATATTCATTGGAAATCTCTTTCCCATACGAACCAAATGGTTCCGGTTTTAGGTGAATCCGACGGTTGGATCTTCCATTACATCAATTTGAAGTTAATGGTCGAAATTCGCGAACAGCTACTGCGTGGCGCGTTCTATTAAAGCCATCATATATGTAATATATATATACATGTATATCGTCGATTTCCATTTAAAACGTATTTTATAAAATATTTATAAATTCGTTTTAAAATGATTTTAACTTCGTTTTCAATTTTAAATCAAAATTGAATATTCCATATAATTATAATATTAAAATGATAATATTTTCAAAATATCCTGTTTTGAAATCTATTTCCCTTTCATATTCATTATAAAATGAATAAAATCGATCGACAAACCCATTGGGGGTAAAAATGGCGTTTATTACATAACTCGGCTTCTATATTTCAATATTTTCGTGTCCATTACAAATCGGACATCAGAATCATATTTTGATTCTTTTCTGAATATTATATTATTTTAAAATATTCTTTATTTTAAAATATTCTTTACTTTAAAATATTTTTTATTTTAAAGTATTCTTTATTTCTGAATTGGAATGCGACTCAATCAGTTACCATATAATTTCAGTTATATGGATTTCATACATCGCATGTATTCAACAATAATGATAAATAGTCATTACACATTCAAACGTCATCCAGAGTGCATTCTACAACTGTATAAGTATTAAAATAAATAAATAACGCTCATCACAGTTTGTCAACCCATCAATTGACATACAACTAAATATTGGGATTGGTGAATGTCAAATCTCATCCTAATACCCTTGTGGGGTTTTCAAACAACAAATACTGATTATCATTGTGTAGTTGGGCGATGTGTAAAATTTATCGTCCCAATCAATATAGATAAATAGGTGTACATAAACAAGCCGTCCGACTTGTAAATGAATATTTTTTCTAATTTCTTTTAATGAAAGTTTTATGTACCTTTTGTATAAATAATTTATACATTTTAGTATCAGAAAAATTCGGCATTATAACAGCACGATATAAGAATCGGAATAATGTCTAACATTATCCCTCTCCTGATACTGGCTTGCGCCATACACAACAATCAATCAATCCAATAATTCCACAATACAATCAATTATTTTTTTCACAACACAATCATATCACACAATTCATCCATGGTTTGTACAAAAATTAGTGGCAGGAGCTACTAAGCCTTGTCTGCAACCTAAGATATAATAACAGAATGAAAATAGTTTGAGTGAGGGAGTTCTCACATTGGTTTCCACTCCGCCAGTCTTTAATTGGTGATTTTTGTATCGTTTGAATTTGTATTTGCCTCAAATTCAAACAAGCTCCAAATTGGACTAGGTGAGTTTTGTTGTGATGCTCTTGACTCCACGATCACAACGGATCCAGTTTGATGCAATTTCGAGCTCGTATGAAAAAGGTATAAGCATAGAAGTTTAAATTAATGATTAAATTATTAAATTGCCCCCAAATTTTTGTTCCTTGTGGTTCACCATGTCCCTCTCCTCCGCGCCGCCAACCTGGACCACCGGACCATCGCTGGACCCTACCGCTGACCTCCCCTATGTGTTACGCGCCTCCACCAGTAGTGGAGCTGCCCCCCTGCCGCCACTTGCCTGTAATTGGCGTTTCCCCCAAACCCACATCGAACCAAAATTCTCTGCCACTGCTGACCTTCAACGTTGCACACCACCGGCATTGGGATAACCGTGCCACCCAGAATTGATCACCCTTCGGTGACAACGCCTGACATATCCCCACCTTGCCGGAAATCAATGATCTTTAGTTCGAGCTTCGCTAAAAACTGCCCATCCGTTAATCTCTGATTTGCCGCCACCACGATCAGTTTCAGGTCGAGCACCTAGAGGCAATGTTGTAGCCCTTCCTCTCCACTACAAGTTTCTCTTTGGTGCCATCATCAAACACGTATCCGATTGGCCATAATTCATCAAAAACCGAAATCAGTTTCTAGCCGTTGACCATCGATTTCTCCCAATCCGTGCAACGATAGGTCTTGGAATTTTCGTGGTACGTAGGGAACATCATGATCTACAATACCCAGATACCGTTTGGGATAATTTTCTACGGATTGAGAGATATAAATTGTTTTGTTTTCGTGGATTTTTTGCAAAATTACGAGAGAGAGAGGGAGAGGGGCTACTGCCACTTTTTTGAGGGAGATGAGAAGTGAGGGTTTGTGGAGAGAAAAGATATTATATAGTGAAGGGTTTGTTATTTTATTAATTTCATAGTTCATGCTCTCTCCAATTGACATTTTAGATGCAATGGTCACACACAAACTCTGTTGGTGATGAAAATTGACATGCTGCTATGTCTTGACGATACGGTCCTAATAAAACTGGTTTCATCGAATTCCGAGTCCGTTTGCTCAAAAAGCTCTGTTTCTGGCTTAAATGGTTGATCGATTCACAATTTATTGTGCACGGCCACATACTAGGTCCAAAAATTATGAAATTTGGAATTCTTGCTATGTTTTTTCAAATACGGTTTCAACAAAACTAATTTCTTCGAATTTGGAGACCGTTTGAAAATGGCCTTTTTAACTGGTCGATTTAATTTAAACTGAAATTGAAAACACGTTTAAATTTACTATGCTCAAATACTATTCTAAAAATTACGAAAATTGAAATCTAGCTATAATTTGACATTTTGGATCCAACAAAAGTGGTTTCGTCGAAAACGGAGGTCGTTTGTAAAATGGCTATTTTTAAGGGCTATATATTATATTAAAATATATATAAATTCTATAACGACTATTTTGAATTTTAAACTGGACATAACTTCCAGTTTATATTATAGAATCTATGTTTCTTACATTCGGTAGAAAGATATAGTTAAATATATTACAACGTTTCTTGTTTGACTAAAATCCGATTTATTTTGAATTCTGTACATTCATTTGAAATTTAAAATCGAATTTTCAAACTACTGCACCGTTTCATGCTCGTTTTAATTAAATTATAAATTTATACGTTCTAACTTCGATTTAAATAAATTTTAAATCATTATTATTTAAAATAAATCATTTTAAAGATTAAAAATCCATTAAAATAGCTAAACTAAAAAAATTAAATTGGTTCAGAAATTTCGGGTTGTTACAATCTCCCCTACCTAAAATCTTTTCGTCCTCGAAAAGGAACGGAGCTGAAAGTTGTTTAACTAACCAACTCAACTTTCATTCTGGCTTGAGTTCTTCAACTTTTCAGTTTCTAAGAACTTTCTAATTTCTCAAAAATTTGGCAAACACCCTAAATTTTCGAATTTTTTTGCTATAACCTCCTTTGTACAGCCCTACCGGTAAAACCACAACCTGCCTCATAGGGCCCTCATCAATCAAAAAGCAAAAGAAAAAGCCAAGCGACTTGCCAATCGGCTCATAAAATCATCAAACCCCAATAAATACAGTAAATATGTACATATATGTCGGGCATACAATTTTATTCCTCTCTTTAGCTTTCATGGTATGACCTGTTAAATATATATATATATACATGTATACGTATGTAGTTCCAACGAATTTTCAGCTCAGTTCAAAATTTGATTCGATTTGGCTTAATTTACCTTTCATTATCATGTTGGTTTGATTATTCCAATATTATTAATTAGTTAAACTAATAACCATCCATCACAACCAGCAATCAATTTGTGAATTAAATTTCCAAAACATATAACTTTGATATACTCAAAAATCCTATTTCAATGCCAAAACACAAACAATAAATTCTAACTTGTTTTGGTTTTCACACTAGTCAATTGGAAATATATATATATCCACCTTCGAAACACGAACATAAATACTGATAATGCAGCCGCATTGCTAGAATTATCTTTGGGTGACTAGATTGTAATCATATATCTACCCAGTATATTTGAGACTTCATATACATGTTGATTAGACGTATATTCAAAATCTCCCTATACCCGATAGTCCAAAATCAATATAAAATAAAATACTCAAATACATAGAATAAGGTATAATTTTTCAAAATTAAAATTGCTTTTAATAAACAACACTCTTCAAACTCATTCTAGGATACTACTGACACTACCTATAACGAGTTATTCTCATAGGATGTTGCTAGTCCTATCTTTGATGGATTCTTTTGTTTGGTTCTAACGTGTCTTGTTCTCGAGCTTTGTAAAACCAAAGCTCTGATACCAAAATGAAACGACCCGAAATCCCCCTAACAGGAAAGCCCGGATAGCTTTGAGAATACGGCGCATTAGAACACAAACAGAAGAATATTTCATTGCTATTACAACAATTACATCAGAGTACAAGAATATATCAGAGTACGAATATGTATTACAACACAAAATAATATCAGAGATTTAAATTATACAGCAGCGGAAAATATAATACATGAATATAATGTGCAGTGGAAGACATCAACTACAGTAACTGAAAGAAATACACGAATACAAAGCTTTCCGAATATAGCTCCAGCTATAAGTCCAGGATCCTGTTAAATAGAAATCTGCAAAAATCAAAACTACTAGTCGCTAGTGTAGAAAATATGGGCACCCAGAGTTTTGGTGAAAACAATAAACTCCAAGTCAGTCATGGGACTGGTGTGAGAACTAAAACAATTATTAACTTGATTTTAAAGTTAGGTAAATCACGGGACCTCGCCGTATAACACGGAATAGATTTATCCCCCGTGAATACCAGTGCTTGAAATAAAAAAAATTTTAAACAACGCAATGTTTTTGTAAAAATTAAACTATTATAAGACTCAGGTCCCATCACCCAATGCAATGCAAGCCGAGGATAGAGTTTTACCTTATAATAGCCAAATATGTTTGGTATGTTTTAAAACAAATCACGTGATACTATTCTGAGTGCATAGTGTCAAAAACAACTTCAAATATAAATGTATCAATCATAGACAACATAGGTACCATATATTATGCCACCATGCTAGGTTTTACAACTAAAACAGGAAAGGTGCGTATTGGAAATTGGATTTTCGTAAATAACCGAGGCTTTCTTGCCATTCCTACATTGAATCCAGGACTCGAAAGAAATCAATCGACATGCATTCAATTTTGACATTGAATCCAAGACTCGAAATAGTGATTCCATATCGACATGCACTCAATGTTCAATTGTATCCTTCAAGCTACTACAGTGGAGTACACCCTATAGGGCTCCAATCTGATCCTATATCCCTCAGTGGAGAATAACCTAATTAGTGCTCCTAGATAGCAGATTCCTCTTTTTATTATTGTCGTTTTTAGTCGACCTCAATCATTCACGGTTTGTGAAACTCGTCGAAGTCACGTCTTGACACTCAAAGCTATGCTAATTAAAGTTGTGCATTGATCATCAACCACAAGGCTTTGCTTTTCAGCAATAGCCCTGATCCATGCATCTCAGCATGCCACACGGTCAATCCATACCGTACCACTGATTTCTACCAATATATAACCTCTAAGCTCGTACGTCTCAGAGAATTGTGTTAAGAAAGAGAATAAATTCTCTGCCACCAAACAAATTTATATTTAGAAGAGATCAACGAATACAGTATAAAGGAATACAATGTCAGATACACTATCCATTTGCAAGTCCATTCTACGTCTGAACGAAACCGGGGGCACCTTATTCCTCATCCCATATGTCCAATACAGAGGAGAGGCCCTCGCATATCCGGTCGATCTCCAAGTACGTCTGGATGATCACCACTTATTACCATGTCTTGGATGTACATCCCAATTAAGACATCAGAAATCATCCAACCGATGTGAAGATCTCCGGTCTTCAACCATCATCTTTATATCATTGACATTTAGTTGTTGTATCAGTTATTCAGAATGGGTTAAACCGGGTCTTTCTGAATAACTCGCATATTTTATAATCAAGTGCTATAAAAACACATCATACGCCTCATTCCAATCCAAAATATTCTTTAATTCAAATATTCACATCTTTAGGGAAAGGTTCCCATTAATTTAATCAAAGATAAACTCTTTTAAATGTATTCTTTAATCATCCTTTAGATATCAATCTCAAAAGATTTTATTTTATGTTTTCACAATTCTAAACCAAATGGTTTGCAAAACTAGTCGGGATTATCGAACCATACGGAAGTAATCATTTATTTATTAATCCCAATCCCAACATATTTATCCCATGGAGCAAAACTAGTAGTACCCCATATCTAATACCCACAGTTTTATTGGTAAATTTAATTACCAGTTCACGTTCAAATCTAATTAAAGATTTAACTATCGCCTAGAGTAAAACTTGTGGTACTCAATTCTCGATCATTTCATGAATTCGATAAATTTAATTATCTCATTCTCATTCCAATCTAATTTAAGATTCATTAACATTCTAATTCAGTGTTAGTCTCAAAAATCATTACTTAATGATCATTCAAATTTAAGAAATTAATCTTATTTTTAACTGGGTTAAATAACTAATGTCATTTAAAACACAGTTCATAATAAACCCAAATCATCTTCCATCAACTATGGAATCTTCACGGAAAACAAATCAATATAAATTTCTGTATCCAATCAATTCTATAAATGGAATAACCGCAAATCCTTTAAATACCATGTATAATAACGGTCTTCCTTCACAGAAGCTCATCACGATATAATCGAATTCCATTCAATTCCAATTTAATATACTAAATTGGAAAACTTTACTTTGGAAAATTTCCTTTAAATCTTAATAAAAAGATTTATAAATTCCAAATCATCTCTTCACTGTTAATTAGGTTAAAGAACAAATGTTATTTAAAACACCGTTCACGATAAATCCAAAAATCCAATTACGTTTCAGTTCAAATTAAATACTAATTAATTGGTAAGCTTCCCTAAAACTTATTTAAAAGATTTATTCTTCTCTCAACTGGGTTTAAGGACAGTGTTAATGAAGACACCATTCGCGACAAACCCAAAATTAAATTTGATATTAAATACAAGACTCTAAATAGAAATTATATCGGCTTATATTCAATATCAAATTCTGAAACTAACATATATCGTATTGGGAATAACGATATCAGCATCTTCCAAGTTCTCACAACAATATCCGTATAATCACGGAATCCAATATTGAAATAATCCGAAGATTATTTCCATTTAAATCCATTTGAACTCATAAGTTGGAATTCCTGGTTATTTCAAAACCATTTAAAGATCCATTTTATTTATTTAAAACATTGGATTTTTTTTATACTAGTTAATAACTAGTTCATTTCGATAAAAATGTCATTTTCTTTTCAAAACTTGGTATGTTTCACCCAAACTCTTTCCAAATCATTTATTATGATTTTACATAATTTTTCCATATTTTTAATAATTTTATTAAGTCCCTTACAGTCAGTTTCCCATATCGGCCACCGAACTGCATTCATAACAACCTTTTCCAAAATTGATTTGGACATGATTTGAAATTCAACTGTTCAAATTTAAATCTCTTATATTCACTGAAAATATCTTTCAGATACGAACCCAATGGTTCCGATTTTACGAGAATCTGACAGTCGGATCTCCCGTTACATCAATTTAAAGTTAATGGTCGAAATTCGCGAAAAGTTGCTGCGTGACACGTTCATTCAAGCCATTATATATAATATATATATATATCATCGATTTCCATTTAAAATGTATTTTATAAAATATATATAAATTCGTTTTAAAATGATTTTAACTTCGTTTTCAATTTTAAATCAAAATTGAATATTCCATATCATTATAATATTAAAACGATAATATTTTCAAAATATCTGGTTTTGAAATCCATTTCCCTTTCGTATTCATTATAAAATGAATAAAATCGATCGAGAAACTTAGGTAAAAATGGCGTTTACTACATAACTCGGCTTCCATATTTCAATATTTTCATGTCCATCCCAAATCAGACATCAAAATCATATTTTGATTCTTTTTTGAATATTATATTTTTTTAAAACATTCTTTATTTTAAAATATTCTTTATTTCTGAATCGAAATGCGACTCAATCAATTACCATATAATTTCAGTTATATGGATTTAATACATCGCATGTATTCAACAATAATGATAAATAGTCATTACACAATCAAACATCATCCAGAGTGCATTTTATAACTGTATAAGCATTAAAATAAATAAATAACGCTCATCACAGTCTGTTAACCCATCGATTAACATACAACTAAATATTGGAATTAGTGTGTCAAATCTCATCCCAATACCCGTGTGGGGTTTTCAAACAACAAATACTGATTATTATTTGTGCAGTTGGGCGATGTGTAAAATTTATCTTCCCAATCAATATCAGGTAAATAGGTGTGCATAAACAAGCAGTCTGACATGTAAATGAATATTTATTCCATTTTCTTTTTATGAAAATTTTACATACCTTTTATATAAATAATTTATACATTTTAATTTTAGAAAAATTCGGCACTATAACAGCGCGATATTAGAACCGGAATAATGTCTAGCATTATCCCTCTCCTGATACTGGCTCGTGCCATACACAACAATCAATCAATCCAATAATTCCACAATACAATCGATTTTTTATCACAATACAATCATATCACAAAAATCATCCATGGTTTGTACAAAAAGTAGTGTCAGGAGCTACTGAGCCCCATCTGCAACCTAGGATATAATAACGGAGTGAAAATAGTTTGAGTGAAGGAGTTATCACGTTTGTTTCCACTCCGCCAGTCTTTAACTGATGATTATAGTACTGTTTGGATTTTTATTTGCCCTAAATTCAAACAAGCTCCAAAATTGGACCCGGTCAGTTTTGTTGCAAAGCTCTCGACTCCACGATTGCAATGGATCTAGTTTTATGCAATTTAGAGTTCGTATGAAAAACATATAAGCATACGAAGTTTAAACTAATCACTAAATTATTAAATTACCCCCAAATTTATGTTCCTCGTTGTTCACCATGTCCCTCTCCTCCGCGCCGCCAACCTGGACCACCGGACCATCGCTGGACCCCACCGCCGACCTCCCCTACGTGTTACGTGCCTCCACTAGTGGTGGCACCGCCCCTCCTGCTATCGTTCACCTATAATCGGCGTTTCCCCCAAACCCGCAACGAACCAAAATTCTCCGCCTCCGCTAACCTTCAATGTCGCGCACCACCGGCATTGGAATCGCCGCGCCACCCCGGACCGATCACCCTTAGGTGGCATCGCTTGACATGTCCCCACCTTGCCGGAAATCGATGATCTTTAGTTTGAGTTTCGCTAAAAACTGCCCCTCCATTCATCTCCGATTTGCTTCCACCATGATCAGTTTCAGGTCGAGCACCCAAAGGCAATGTTGTAGCCTTTCCTCTCCACTACAAGTATCTCTTTGGTGCCATCATCAAATACGTATCTGATTGGCCACAATTCATCAAAAACCAAAATCACTTTTTGGCCGTTGACCATCGATTTCTCGCAATCAGTGCAACGATGGGTCTTGGAATTTGTGTGCTAGGTAGATACCATGATGATCTACAATACCCAAAAACCGTTTGAGATAATTGTCTACGAATTGAGAGATATAAATTGTTTTGTGTTCGGGGGTTTTTTCGCAAAATTACGAGAGAGAGAGGGAGAGGGGCTACTGCCACTTTTTGGAGGGAGATGAGAAGAGAGGGTTTGTGGAGAGAAAAGATATTATATAGTGAAGGGTTCGTTATTTTATTAATTTCTTAGTTCACGCTCTCTCTCCAATCAATATTTATCGATGCCATGGTCACATACGAACTCCGTTGGCGATGAAATTTGACATGCTGCTATGTCTTGACGATACGGTCTCAATAAAACTAGTTTCATCGAATTTCGAGTCTGTTTGCTCAAAAAGCTCTGTTTCTGGCTTAAATGGTTGATCGATTCACAATTTATTATGCACGGCCACATACTAGCTCGAAAAATTTCAAAATTTGGAATTCTCGCTATGTTTTTCAAATACAGTTTCAAAATAAACTAATTTCGTTGAATTTGGAGACCGTTTGGAAAATGGCCTTTTTAACTGGTCGATTTACTTTAAACTGAAATTGAAAACACGTTTAAATTTACTGTGCTCACATACTAATTCCAAAAATTACGAAAATTGGAATCTAGCTATAATTTGATATTTCGTATCCAACAAAAGTGGTTTCGTCGAAAACGGAGGTTGTTTGTAAAATGACTATTTTTAAGGGCTATATATTACGTTAAAAATATATAAATTCCATAGCGACTATTTTGAATTTTAAACTGGACATAACTTTCAATTTATGTTATACAATCTCAGTTTCTTACATTTGTTAGAAAGATATAGTTAAATAGATTCCAACGTTTCTTATTTAAATGAAATCCGATTTATTTTGAATTCTATACATTCATTTGAAATTTAAAACCGAATTTTCAAACTACCACGCCATTTCAAGCTCATTTTAATTAAATTATAAATTTATATGTTCTAACTTCGATTTAAATAAATTTTAAATCATTATTATTTAAAATAAATCATTTTAAATAATAAAAATCCATTGAAATAGCTAAAATACAAATTTTAAATTAGTTCAGAAATTCCGGGTTGTTACAGCTATTTTCCCTATAATGCTCTGGTTAGACTGAGCATTTTTTCCAGCTTAGCTTTAGATGTTTTAAAGTTCAAAAGGAGAGTTAGAGTCCCAAGACATATATACGTATTTCTTTATTGTTTCGCTGTGTGTTTCCGTTCTTAGTCTTCAAAATTTGTAAGAACATGTTTTATAACTGTTTAAGGTTGATAATAGGCTAAAATCATACTTTGATGAGTATTTATATTAAAGTTCTTTCTTTTATAAACACATATCCATATTATATGCTATTCGACATGTTTTGTGAGATTTCCATAGTGCCTTCTCTTCTTCTTTTCCCTAATAACTTTTCTTTCGGATGGCTAATTGATCCTGATTCTAATACATGGATGTACTAAGGGTCTTCCTTAGTGGTAAGAATTATTCTTTAGCAATAAAATAATGTTTTATGCTATGTTGGTTAATCTATTAAGTAGCCTATGAATTTCAATTGACTTGTCTAATCAACATTCTCAGTATAAATTCCAAAACACCTAAATAAGGCAAATTGATGAAGTATTGTTCTGAATGTGGTAAATGAAATAATTTTATCGAAAAATACATTATATATATATATAATTTCTAAAATTATTATCATTATCAATTAGTTGTATTAGGTTTCCCAATTAACTAATTTTCTCTTTGATTGCAAGGGTTGGGTAAAATATTTTAGAAAACATTAAAATTGATACCTTGTAAATTTAGTTTTACGATTTGACTATAAGTTGTTTGATATCAATGTCTGGTTAAATGTATATTATGAATAATGTCATAATTAAGAATGTATTTAACGTAAAAAATTGAGAACCTAAATGTCACTATTTTGAAAATTTATTTTTGGAGTTAAGAAAATATTATTATTATTTGACAATATTTATGGGTATAAACATTTTAAAGAGATGTAAACGAAAATAAAAATCAATGAACTTACTTTAGTCACTAGGAAACAATTCTAATGACGACCGAGATATCATAGATGTAACATCCGAGATTTTTGACCACTCAAATTGACAATGATCCTCAATGTCGACTTAAACAAATCAAAAATACGGATAATTATTGGGATTTATATAAGAAAAGAAGAGAAGAAGAAAAACAAACACAGAATCTCACAGCGGAAGACAAAATATAATAACTAAATAATAGTTTATGAAGATGTTAAAACATACATTTGATTTTATTCTATAACGATTTTCAGAGTTAACTATCATAAACATACCAATATTTGTAGAGGAAATAAATAATAATACTTCTGGCAAGGTCCATCTTCATAACGTCGTCTTCAATAACTAAAAACTCAGGCTGACCCGAGCATAAATGAAAAGACAAAATACTCGGATCGGAACTAAAATATTCTCATATTAGTTAAATCAAATTCATGTGATAATATGAGTGCAATAACTTAAGAGATGTTACGGGAATTTCCATCTCGTAATGATCCGTTAAACTAGATACTGTATAATATAATACGCTATTATAATATTGTCTATGGTTAAATATAAAACATTAAAATAGTGTAAGCGGGATTACCATTATTACCCTTACACCGTTTATACCGTTGCCACACAGTTTGCATATAAAAAACCACCACGTCGGCAGATAGGGATGCGCCGTGATATGACAACGCTAAATCAAAATCGTAGGGGGCTCGATCAGGATAATATGACAAGGCACACGAGGAATGCCCAGAGTATGAATATACTAGTTGCACGCTCCGACTAGTGGTAATGCATAGCCGCGACTGTCGCCCACCTCAGACAACACTACCAAATCACGGATGCACATCAAATCAGTCAAACAGAGGGACTATAGTAATAAAGGAAGAAGTGTTGCCGACAGAGGTAGCTAACCCCACTTGGTCACGGTATAACCCTGTTTTAGTCATTTTAATTATGACCCGTAGGTCAAGGATATCCATTATCGTTCTCTTTCTTCAAATCCAGTAATCGCCACTAAATCAACCTACTTCATTCTGGAACTCCACCATGTACAAAATTGTTAAAGTGGTTTTGGGTATTGGCAGAGAGTATGATAGTTTCCGATCCCGGTCTCTTTAACAACCAATCGTTTACATTTTTCACACTAGTCAGTTCTTTTACATTTCAAAGGGGTTCGTACTTCATATCAAAATATCAACATTTCATAAAAAAAATCATTTCAATATTCAAGATAGAATATTATTCATCATAAAATCAACATTTTAACTAATTTAAAATCTTGAAACAATTCCAACTTTAAAATAATTTAAAATAATTACTTTTTTAATAGTTTAAATCTATGATATAAATAGTTTGAAAATAAATAATTTGTATTTAAAATAGAATTTCAAATTTAGTAAAATCTATACGTAAAATTTTAAAATAGTTTATACAATAAATAGTTGAATATTAAAATAGTTAATTTTAATAGTTATAAGGTAAATAGTTTATAAAGAAAATTATTATTATAAAAATAAAATAATTTATAAAATGGTTTAAAAATACTATAGTTGGAATCAGAATCATATCTTCAAAGATTTAACCAAACAGGAAATCATATTTCAGTTTCAAATCATTCGACTACATTTCGATATCTTAATTTAAAAGGATTTGACTTTCCATTCATATTAAATTCGATTTAATAATTAAATTTCAATTATAATTCTCACTTTAAATTGTTCGGTTATAAAAAAACCTCGAGTTCACGATTCAATTATTACTGTTTAAAGTAAATATCAAAGATGGATAAACAATTCAATTTCGATAAATCTAGTTCATAATAAATTAAGATTTTTAACTACAGTTATCCACATTTACGAATTCTTTAATATTTTAAATTTTAATTTTCCAAGCTCAAAGTTCAAATTTAAAGAAAATCATGTATTTATCTTTAAAACAATAATCCAAAAATTCAAGATAAAAAAACATTTTTTGTCTTTAAAATAATATTCAATAGTTCAAGATTAAAAAAAACATTTTTTCCTTTAAACTAATATTCAAAAAATCAAGATAAAAAAAGCATTTTTTATTTAACCAATCGGTGTCCGTATATAATTTCCTATCCTACGGCCAAGTAATGCTTAAAATTTAATTTTAGTATTTTGGGGAAGGATATATATCATTTCAATCCATATCAGGGTCATAGGTATTTATCATTTCAACCTACGTTCTTAATTCATTTTAATGATTAAACCTGGGTTTATTTAATGCCCGTAACATCTAGGGTAATAGTTGGGATTAATCAACAGAAATCAATAACATATATAAACAAAAGTGATAACAAGATGAATTTCATAGCAATACATTAAATATATAAATTTAAGGCATACATCAAAATCAACACATTTAAGCAGTTCAATAATATCAGTTACTAGTCATCAGGTATGAGATTCTTTTTTTCCTTTTCTTTTAAAATTAGGAATTAATCTATAACAGTAAAATTTATTTAACAGTTAAATTAATATTATACAGTCCATGCAGATTTAACATAAATATGAAATTCAAACAATCAAACAGTAAACAATACAATCATATCATGACATGAATTTAATTTAACTAAAAATCAAATATTTTAGTTAGATGTAAGTGGGTTTAATCACTCACCTTTGGTTCTGAATGAGTTCGAAATCCAAAATATGCACTAAAATTTAACTATCTCGGAATCAGTCCAAATTAGTGTCAACGCGAAGAGCTCGTTGATACGATTCTAGCCCACAAACCGCGTGTCATTCTGAATTCATATGAAAAAATTATTAGCGTTAGAACGATCGATACATGTATATATATTTAGTTAAAAATAAAGAAATAAAATACCCTGCATGTAACACCCCGAATTTTCCGTTATCTGTAACTTAACAAATTAAAGTATAATTAATTCTAAATGATGAAATCAAGGGAAATGGGTTACGCTATTGCGTTCGTCTCGAAATTCTGCTTGAGATAGAGTCCAAGTTTGCATAAAACGGATATCGTATGAAGAAGATATGGACGAACGAAGTTGGGCAGAAAAACCAGAAACGGGTTAGAATGCACTGGCGCACTTGGGAAGTGCGTCAGAACAAAATTGAACTGGCGCACTTGGGAAGTGCGTCAGTACAATTTTAGCACTGGCGCACCTGCCAAGTGCGCCCAGGTCAGAAAGACCTGTTGGTCAGGCCCTGGTTGGCCCTGTCAGGGTCTGGTCGAATTCTGAGGCTTGGCTGAGTCACTAGGGCTTACATGTCACTTTCTGATTGGCTTCTCTTGAGATGGATGGTCTGGATTCACCCTAGCTTCATCGACGACTCTAATTAGATTGAAATTCTATAAATACAACTCAAGTCTAACCCTAAATTCACACATAAAATAGAATACTAAAGCCGTCATGCTGCTGGAAAGAAACTAGGAGTGGCCGTCAGTTAGAAAGCCTAGAGACAAGCCAATACTAAAGCAAAACACGAATCAAAACAACGTTAGTCTACCCAAAGGAAAGCATTTCAAATCCAGAATTCAGAATCCAGAATCCAAGTTCGTCGTTCGTTGTAAGTATAGTGATTTTTCCGATGAGAATAAAACTAAGAATTGTTTCGATGTAAATTGGAAGTGGAATTGTGCTATTATATAATGACGATGTTAATTCATATCTGTGTTTTGAAATGATTGTGTTGCGAATGAAGTTGGGATGTTTGTGATATAATTAAGATTGATGTTGAACCTATTGTACTTTTAGAATGACAACAACATCACAAGCAAGTTGTATAGTTCATGATTATGTGATTATATAGATCGTTTTTGATTAGAACCTCATGTATATACTTTATGCTAGAAAATCTTTATGCCTAAATGGTTATGTTCATATACATGCCCCTATGTTTATGTAAAAGTTGCAAGTTCCTAATTGGATCCATGTCAATATCCACTTTAGTACATGTTTCATGTTGTAATTAGATATGCGATTGGATCTAGTTCACACCCTTGTCATAAAGTTATACATATTTACGAAAAAGTCATATTCTTGTCATGTGCTAGTGATGTTCGATGTTATGCCTAGATCCAAAAACAAGTTTAAACTTATGTTGTCTAAATCATATGCTATTTCATGTGACACCTATTTGGTTAGACCCTTATTTCAATGCAAATTCACATATATGTAAAATTGATTTAGGCTATGTTGTAAATTCACATATATGCATATTGACTATTTTGCAAGTTCACATCTATGACATTCATGTTGGCTATTTTGCAAGTTCACACCTATGATGTTCATATTGACTATGCCAAAGATGCCAAGTTTACACCTATGTTATGTTTATGTTTATGAATTCCCTTACGCCTATTTGTGTGCGCTAAATTAGGCTAAGTTTTTAGCCTAATATCATATGTCAAAAACTATGCGAATGAAAATTAGGCTAAGATTGTTAGCCTAATGTTTAAACGGGGTAACGTTGGGAATATTAGAAAATTTGTCATAAAAATATATGAAATTGGCATGTTTGTCACATGCCAAAATATGTGGCATTTAAACAGTACAAATTCTTTATACCAAAAAGGTTAAACTTGGAAAGTGGGCCGCAACATTTAATTGTTGACAAATTTACATATATTAAGTGATAAAGACAAATATGTAAATTTAGAAAATACGAATATGCTTAACACGAGGTTGGATTGAGTTGTGATGTAAATTTGCCCGGACCCGCCCGGCTGTCCAGTAGTCACAACAATTCCTATCCAATGTGGGTGGTTAAGCATTGAGCCCAATAAGGACCCGAGGTTAGACTGAGTTACAGTGTAAATCTGCCCGGAACCGACCGGCACATCCAGTAACCGTAACAATATCTGTCTAATGTGAGTGGTCGGTGCTATAAAAGGCTAAGAACAGATGGTAGGGTTAAGTTAACTAAAACACTTAACCAATTCAACATGTTAATGAAATTGATGGGTGGGGTTAGGTAAATACAGACACTTAACCAATTAGCATGTTTGACTAGAAAACCCTAGTAACGGGGACCCATTTCAACAGTAACCCAATTAGGTATCATGGTACCCTGAAACTAGGAAGGGTGGGGCATGATTACTGGGCTGATTGTAAGCGGTCAAAGCGACGGCGGTGGGTGCAACAGTGTGGGTTCTAACGGAGTGCGGGCGTGCACGCACTTCGGAGCAGAAAAACAGGGCACTAGGGGCACCAGTAGTATAACCTATGCATTCTAAGGTTTGTGTCGGGTCGTGTAACACCCCACCTCCGCTTGGGTCACTCACAAAGGGAATGCACTAGTTTTGGTGGAGTGTTATCTAGGTAAACATGCACAGAGATATCACAAGACAGAACATAAATAAAGCAGCGGTAGAAATTAAAAACCAACTTTTTATTTCTTCCAAGAAAAGAGTCAAAACCTCATATATCCAAATTATCCCATTACATCAAGTTCCAAATAAAGAAGCATAAACTTAAGATAACGAAAGTAAATTATTCCCCATAAATAACAGAAGCAGCCATAGCATAGCTCAAGAACAAACCATACATGAGTTGTCAGAAAGCAAGCTAAGTCCAAGCTAAGAGCTAGTGTTTTCTCCCTGAGAACCTGGGGGGAAAACGAAAGAAAAAGAGGCGAAGAAAAAGGGTCAGTCATAAAGACTGGTAAGCCCTAGTGACTTTCAGTATGAAAACTAGTAAAGGTAACATGATATGTGCAAACTGGAATTAAACATAAGGACGATAACAGAACTGGTTGGATAATTAAGATAACAGGACAAGTCAAGTCTAGCATCGCATATTCAAGATTCGCTGCACCAACTGTACTAGTGTTCTAACCCATGTCAAGTATTAATCATGAAATGATCCCTTGGCCCAATATCATGAAGTGACCCATTAAGGGGTCCTACGGTACGATCTACTAATCGATCGACTCCCTACAAGTTCTATCTCGTCATGTGTCTGTGTCATACGGCCCTATCCTGAAATGTAGTTACCTGTGTTAGGTCCACCATAGGGTGTATCAAGTCCTATTGTGCCAACCACCAACACGAATCAAGCACACACAGTGTAAATCTACGGGTGCCCAATGCCTGTTTTTCAACTCCGGACTACGTGCACGACCATAGTCTGCCCGAACCTACAATAGCGCACCTACTCAGCCGTCGTTCTGGTCGCTTACAATCAGCCCAGTAATCGTGCCCCACCCTGCCTAGTCCCAGGGTATCGTGATACATCTAAGTGGGTTACTGCTGAAAAGGTCCGCGTAACTAGTGTTTCTAATGGGTTAAGTGTTGTCATTCAAATTCGTGACTTAACCCTATCCAAATCATGTATCAAGTTGGTTAAGTGTGTTCAAGCGGTTCATGACTTAACCCTATCATGTGGCATTAATTCATTAGTGCACCTCAACCTCTCACATTAGACTAACTGTTGTGGTTACTGGATTTGCCGGGCGGTTCCGGGCAGATTTACACCACAACATAGTCTAACCTCGGGTTTTACGTGCGATATGACCAACGACCCACATTGGATCCTATTGTTTGCAGCCACTGGATTTGTCGGGCGGTTCCGGGCAGATTTACACTGCAAACTCAACCCAACCTCGAGTTCGCCATTTTCAAGTTTATCTAATTGTCATGCCTACGTTCAAGTTTTCATGTCAAAATTCATGAGATGTCGTGTCCAACTCATGTCCATATCCAGGTTCAAGTTATAATAACGTTCATGTTCAAGTTCAAAGTCAATTCATGTTTTACCTAGTCTACCCAAATCGTATTCCCATCGCACGTAAGCTCGAATCAATACAAATAAATCTAATTGGGGAATAACATACAAAGGGACGGGTATAAGGTGGCAAAAGTGATTACTAGCATAGCATGGTATGACTTGATAAAAGATTATAACATTACTGGCATATGGAATATTGGCCTCAAACATAAAGATTCCAAATATAGCAAAATAAGGTACTAGTCAAGATAACAGTTGTCATAAGGTGTTCGTATAGTCATGGTAATGATTGACATAAGGTGATAACATAGTCATGGTAACGATTAACATAAGGTGATAGTCAAAACTTGTGACTAATAACAGATTCAACATGATAATATGAGGGGTTTTCTTTTTGATTTACAACATGAATAGGCCCCAAATCAATGTCATAACATATCCAAAAGTCAAGATCCAAGATGAACAAGAATGGATGTAAAACAGTCATCATACATAGGTCCAATTTCAATTTACATCATATTCATATTACATTTACAGTTTAAATCTAAAAATAACTGGGGCTTACAGATCGTGGTTCGAGAATTAGAAAAGAGAGTCGATGTTGAATCTTTATATGCTTAGTCAAGTCCTAATAGAAATCCCCAAATCAGCAATTCTCTTAACGTAGTCTCAACGTAGAAGAAGCAGTCCCTTTCTCAAACTTTTCAACTGGAATTAGAGCAACATAAGGTCAGAAAGAATTTTGTGTAGAGAGACTGGTGTTAGGGGCTGTATTTATAGGGTCAGGTCAACGAATGTGGACAGAAACGAGGCCAGAAACATCAAAGTGAATCCAGCTCCAAAAATGGGCTCGGGCACCAGGTCGACCCCCAGGTCGACACTATGGTCGACCAGGTCCTGGGTAGGTCGACTACATAGTCGACCCCAAGGTCGACCTGGTCCTGGGCGGGAAATTTACCGCCCAGTCCATTCTGAGGTTTGAATTTCGAATTTTGAATTCGAATTGAACTGTTTTGAATTTGAAAACTTCTGAAAACTTCGAAAGGCCATAACTTGGTCATACGGGCTCCGATTTTCAAAAACTCGGACTCGTTTCCAAGTAGAATTTCGAGACGAACGCAATGGCGTAACCCGTTTCCCTTGATTCTTATTTTAAAAATTAATTCTGCCTTGGTTTATGGTTATTACACATTATAAACACACGGGTTTTTACATTCTCCCCCCTTAAAGGATTTCGTCCCCGAAATCTCTAAGTTAGGGAGGATGTGCCCTACCATCCATCATACATCTACTCAAAGCATCATCCACAGGCAACCATTGTCCTTAAAAGATTTCTAGTGCTGTATGAACATATGCAGAAAGTGTGTGTATATGTACTTATCTAATGCAAAAGATCAGGCGGTTACTGATTCAGTAAACCTCCTTAATGCAAAATATGTTAGTGTCATGAATCCAACATGTATGGAAATTCCTAACATAGTTTATAACCTCAACATGAGTGCACAAACATTCATCCATATGCAACATCCAAGTGATGGCATAACAAGTTCCATCCATATACAAGTATAAGCACTCATGCATATGCAACATGAAAATGTGACTGGGACAATCTAGTGCCTAATGTGTGTCATGCATCCACTAGCATCCACTTGCAACCACTTGCAACCATTTGCAAACATCAACCATAACATGTTTCAATCACATGTTTACATCCATATGGTTCTACCTAAGGTTCTCAAGATAAGATTGAGAAGATAACAAGACAAACGTAGATAGTAGAAGCATGATACGAAAAGGTTTTCAAGTTTATAGGAAAAAGAGATTGAGAATGTACCCTCAAAAAGAAATGGGTAAAGCGCGCGTATCTTCTCTTCAGTTTCCCAACTTCACTCCACTGCACTTTAACTAGCTTGACTTCTCGATTCCTTAGCTTCTTAATCTCCGTTCCTATGATACGAATCGGAACTCGCCTCAATGTTGCTTCTTTTTCCACTTCTACGTCTTCAAGGATGCTTGGCTCAACCACTTCGGCTGACTCATGCAAGCACTTCCGGAGATGTGAGACGTGAAAGACATTGTGTACTCCATTCAGTTTCTCGGGTAAGTCTACCTTATAGGCCATCCGTCCAATCCTCTCAGTGATGGGGAACGGTCCTACGAACCTTGGAGCTAGCTTTCCAACTGCTCCAAAATGAACTACATTGCGTAACGGAGAAACTTTTATAAAGACTATATCTCCGACTTCGAACTCTAGGTCTGTCTTTCTCTGGTCCGCATAAGATTTCTGCCTATCTTGGGCCGTTTTCATCCGTCTTCGTATCAACTCAATCTTCTCAGAAGTGTCCCTTATCATGTCGGGCCCAAGTATAAGTCTGTCTGTCGTCTCCCACCAACAAGTTGGCAATTTGCACGGTCTTCCATACAGGGCTTCGAATGGTGCCATTCCGATGCTAGCTTCGTAACTATTGTTATATGCAAACTCCACGAGAGGAAGATGGACTTCCCAAGTGCCACCAAAGTCAAGAATTCATAGCCTCAGGAGATCTTCTAGTACCCTATTTACCCTTTCGGTTTGTCCATTCGTCTGTGGGTGATAGGCCGTGCTCAAGTTTAGTCGTGTACCCATTGCTTCTTGGAGACTGTTCCAAAACTGGCTAGTAAAGATTGGGTCACGATCACTAACTATACTAGAAGGAACTCCATGCAATCGTACTATCTCTCGAAGGTAGATAGACGCTAGCCCTGATGCGGTCCTCTTGCTTTTCTCCGGAATGAAGTGGGCACTTTTCGTGAGTGTCAACTATGACCCATATGCTAGTATTTCCCTTCCTTGACCTAGGCAGTCCATCCACGAAATCCATTGAGATACTCTCACATTTCCATTGCGGAACTTCCAAAGGATGTAATAGCCCACCGGTCTTCTTCGACTCGGCCTTTACTTGTTGGCACACTATACACTTCGAGATGAACTCTGCCATGTCCTTTTTCATTCCAACCCAAAAGAAAATGCGTTTCTTATCCCTATACATCTTATCCCCTCCAGGATGTATAGTCATCCTCGAGTGGTGCGCTTCTTCGAGAACTTTCCTTACCAGGTCTCCCACATGTGGAGCACATAGCCTTCCATCACGCCTTAGCCATACCTGTGTCATCTATGGCATACCTACAGAGGTGACTCGACGTCTCACCCCTAATCAGCTTGTTCATGATTTCGACTATCTGCGGGTCTTCCTTCTGTGAAGTCCCTATTTAATCTAGAAGTGTAGGTCTTAACTCAAGAGATGCAAACGTAGCAGTCAATGACTCAACAGCAGGTGTAAAATCAAAGGTTGCTATAAAATCAAGGCTTTTCCTTTCAACAAACAAGGGGCTCAAAGTCAACCTTTTCTACTTAGCGCGTCCGCCACCACATTACCCTTGCTAGGGGTATAAGCTATGTCGAAGTCATATGATGCCAAGAACTCCATCCATCGCTGTTGCTTCAGATTCAAGTCTTTCTGTGAGAAGAGGTACTTAAGCGATTTGTGGTCGGTATACAGCTCGAACCTCTCCCCTAGAAGATAATGGCGCCAAGCTTTAAGTGCAAAAACAATCGCGGCCAACTCCAAGTCATGCGTGGGATAGTTTTTCTCATGAACTTTATGTTGTCTGCCCCCGTAGCATATTAGTCTTCCTTCTTGCATTAGGACAACGCCTAATCCCGTGCTGCACACATCTGTGTACACGGTAAACATCTTACCTCCATCGGGTAATGCCAAAACTGGAGCTGTGGTAAGGGCTCTCTTAAGTCTCTGAAAAGCAGCGCCACATTCCATGACCCATTTAAAAGCTAGGTTCTTCTTTGTTAACTTAGTAAGAGGGGCTTAAATCTTAGCGAAGTCCTTAATGAACTTCCTGTAGTAGCCCGCCAAACCGAGAAAGCTCCTCACCTCCGTTGCATTCGTAGGAATTTTCCAGTCTTGTACCGCAACTACCTTTGCAGGGTCCACGGCTATGCCTTGCTTAGAAACTATGTGTCTAAGGAATCGAACTTCCTTCCTCCAAAAATGGCATTTGGAGAACTTAGCCTTTAACTGGTGTGCCCTAAGCGTTTCCATGACTTCCTTGAGATGTTTAGCATGCTCTTCTTCATCTTTTGAGAAGATCAAAATATCATCCACGAAAACTACCACAAACTTGTTAAGGAACTCCCGAATCACCCTACTCATCAAATCTACAAAGTACGCGGGTGCATTCGTTAATCCAAACGGCATGACGAGCCATTCGAATAACCCATCTGGAGTCATAAACGCAGTTTTGTCAATGCTATCCTCAGCCACTCTAAGCTGATGAAATCCTGTGGCTAGATCGAGTTAAGAGAAAACAGATGCTCCCACAAGCTGGTCAAACAAATCGTCGATTCTTGGTAGTGGGTGCCGATTCTTCTTTGTCAGCTTGTTTAACTCACGATAATCTACGCATAGACGAAGCGTTCCATCCGCCTTAGTAGTGAATACCACCGGAGTACCCCATTCAGAAATGCTTCGCCTTATGAAATTTTTCTCAAGCAACTCATTAAATTGTTTACTGAGCTCTCTTCTTTCTCGCGGGGCCATGTGCCTAACGGGCAACGAAACTGGCTTGGCATTATCAACAAGATAAATTCGGAAGTCTATCTCGCGTTTAGGAGGTAACCCCTTCACTTCATCAAAGACATCTGGATATTCTCGGACCACTCTTACAGATTGCAAATTATCGTCGGGCGAGTCAAGGGATTCAAGATAACACAACATGACCGGACCCTTAGGGTTACAAGAAATTTCAAGGGTATTACCAAGGCGAGTCATGAGCCTCACTACCCTTCGTTCACAATCAAGAATGGCTCCATAATCGGACAGCCAATCCATACCCAAGATCAAACCGTATCCCATTAATCCGAGAACATAAGCATTACACGTGAATTCAATGCTTAAGATAGAGATCCTCAAATCCACACACATCATAGATTAATGGGCGGAGCCCCCAATTGGATTTGAAACTATAACGGGATCCTCAACCAGACTAGTACTTAGGTGCATATTTTCAACAATATCAGAAGAAATAAAAGTATGCGATGAGCCAGAGTCAAATAAGGTTCGAACAGGAAAGTCAGAAATGTAAACAAGGCTTTCTACGGAAATATTACTACCTCGGTCAAGAGCTGGAGTGGTGTTGAGAGCATGCAACTGCCCTCCAGAAGGTCCTGCTCGCTGGGTCTGCCCTTGCCCCTGCCCTTGCTTCTTAGGGCAATCCTTGTTGATGTGTCCAGTATCTCCACAATGAAAGCATTCACCCAACTTCCTCTTCTTCTTTCTACAGTCTTTAGCTAGATGTCTAGCAATACCACAAAAGTTACACTTCCTCGTCTCACGTGGTTTGTTGTTGCCCTTGTTATTCTTGTTGTTTCCCTTCTTGACGTCAGCTTTCTTATTCTGAGTCTCATTAGGCTTAGCCTCCTTCATGCTATTCTTGCCTTCCTCCTGAAGTAGAGCCGTATCCACCAAGCTTTCAAAGGTCGCCCCCATGGGTATATGAGTTAGGGCCAAGCTGTGTAGTGGCTCGTTCAATCCTCGAGCAAAGCGTACAACCTTTTTCTGGGTTGTGTTGACCAAATCCAAACCGAACCGGGCAAGCTGATTAAACTTATTCACGTATTCCCTAACAAACATGTCGCCTTGCTTGAGTGCTAGGAACCTCTCCATCTAAAGGTTATCTTCTGCTGACGATAAGAATTTAAGCCCAAATCTCTCTCTAAAGTCTGCCCAAGTCTCAACTGGCCTGGTAGCGTTGGTGACTTCCCACCAAAATGCAGCTTCCTCTTTCAACAACCATGCTGCCAACTGAGCTTTCCTATGGTCCTCCATATCAAAGATAATGAACAAGTCTTCCGTCTCCTTTAGCCAGTTTCGTGCCTCAACAAAGGTTTCAGTTCCAACGAAGTTCTTGCTGCCCATTGCTTTAAAGTCTTTGCATATTTTGGCAAAGGCGGTACCAGGAGGAGGAGGAACCGCGGCCACTGGGGGAGGAGGAGGAGGGATGTCTGCCATGCCCGCGTCGTTGGCCCTGGCTACTAAGTACCTTCGGAACCATCCAGGCACGGGTATTCCCTCAGGCAGGTTAAGATCATGCATGCTGAAAAACGAAAAGAAAAGATTCAAACGAGGAAACAAAGGAAAGTGCTAATGGCTTCTTGGGGAATAGCCTTTTTAAACATAAATTTTTTCTTGAAAAATGCTTCTTTATAAATGGTTTTGAAAATAGTTTCAGAAGGTTTTTAAAACTTTTGCCCAGCCTGGTAACCTTCTGCTTTGATACCAAATGTAACACCCCACCTCCGCTAGGGTCACTCACAAAGGGAATGCACTAGTTTTGGTGGAGTATTATCTAGGTAAACATGCACAGAGATATCACAAGACAGAACATAAATAAAGCAGCGGTAGAAATTAAAAACCAACTTTTTATTTCTTCCAAGAAAAGAGTCAAAACCTCATATATCCAAATTATCCCATTACATCAAGTTCCAAATAAAGAAGCATAAACTTAAGATAACAAAAGTAAATTATTCCCCATAAATAGCAGAAGCAGCCATAGCATAGCTCAAGACCAAACCGTACATGAGATGTCAGAAAGCAAGTTAAGTCTAAGCTAAGAGCTAGTGTTTCCTCCCTGAGAACCTGGGGGTTAACGAAAGAAAAACAGGCGAAAGAGAAAGGGTCAGTCATAAAGACTGGTAAGCCCTAGTGACTTTCAGTATGAAAACTAGTAAAGGTAACATGATATGTGAAAACTGGAATTAAACATAAGGACGATAACAGAACTGGTAGGATAATTAAGATAACAGGATAAGTCAAGTCTAGCATCGCATATTCAAGATTCGCTGCACCAACTGTACTAGTGTTCTAACCCATGTCAAGTATTAATCATGAAATGACCCCTTGGCCCAATATCATGAAGTGACCCATTACGGGGTCCTACGTTACGATCTACTAATCGATCGGCTCCCTACAATTTCTAGCTCGTCATGTGTCTGTGTCATACGGCCCTATCCTGAAATGTAGTTACCTGTGCTAGGTCCACCATAGGGTGTATCAAGTCCTATGGTGCCAACCACCGACACGAATCAAGCATGCACAGTGTAAATCTACGGGTGCCCAATGCCTGCTTTTTCAACTCCGGACTATGTGCACGACCATAGTCCACCCGAACCTACAATGGCGCACCTACTCAGCCGTCGTTCTGGTCGCTTACAATCAGCCCAGTAATCGTGCCCTACCCTGCCTAGTCCCAGGGTATCGTGATACATCTAAGTGGGTTACTACTGAAAAGGACCGCGTAACTAGGGTTTCTAATGGGTTAAGTGTTGTCATTCAAATTCGTGACTTAACCCTATCCAAATCATGTATCAAGTTGGTTAAGTGTGTTCAAGCAGTTCATGACTTAACCCTATCACGTGGCATTAATTCATTAGTGCACCTCAACCTCTCACAATAGACTAATTGTTGTGGTTACTGGATTTGTCGGGCGGTTCCGGGCAGATTTACACCACAACATAGTCTAACCTCTGGTTTTACGTGCGATATGACCAACTACCCACATTGGATCCTATTGTTTGCAGCCAGTGGATTTGCCGGGCGGTTCCGGGCAGATTTACACTGCAAACTCAACCCAGCCTCGAGTTGGCCATTTTCAAGTTTATCTAATTGTCATGCCCACGTTCAAGTTTTCATGTCAAAATTCATGTCATGTCGTGCCCAGTTCATGTCCATATCCAGGTTCAAGTTATAATAACGTTCATGTTCAAGTTCAAAGTCAATTCATGTTTTACCTAGTCTACCCAAATCGTATTCCCATCGCACGTAAGCTCGAATCGATACAAATAAATCTAATTGGGGAATAACATTCAAAGGGACGGGTATAAGGTGGCAAAAGTGATTACTAGCATAGCACGGTATGACTTGATAAAAGATTATAACATTACTGGCATATGGAATATTGGCCTCAAACATAAAGATTCCAAATCTAGCAAAATAAGGTACTAGTCAAGATAACAGTTGTCATAAGTTGATAGTATAGTCATGGTAATGATTGACATAAGGTGATAGCATAGTCATGGTAACGATTAACATAAGGTGATAGTCATAAACTTGTGACTAATATCAGATTCAACATGATAATATGAAGGGTTTTATTTTTGATTTACAACATGAATAGGCCCCAAATCAATGTCATAACAAATCCAAAAGTCAAGATCCAAGATGAACAAGAATGGATGTAAAACAGTCATCATACATAGGTCCAATTTCAATTTACATCATATTCATATTACATTTACAGTTTAAATCTAAAAATAATTGGGGCTTACAGATCGTGGTTCGAGAATTAGAAAAGAGAGTCGATGTTGAATCTTTATATGCTTAGTCAAGTCCTAATAGAAATCCCCAAATCAGCAATTCTCTTAACGCAGTCTCAACGTAGAAGAAGCAGTCCCTTTCTCAAACTTTTCAACCAAAATTAGAGTAGCATAAGGTCAGAAAGAATTTTGTGTAGAGAGACTGGTGTTAGGGGCTATATTTATAGGGTCAGGTCAACGAATGTGGACAGAAACGAGGCTAGAAACATTAAAGTGAATCCAGCTCCAAAAATGGGCTCGGGCACCAGGTCGACACTATGGAAGACCTGGTCCTGGGTAGGTCGACTACATAGTCGACCCCCAGGTAGACCTGGTCATGGGCGGGAAATTTCCCGCCCAGTCCATTCTGAGGTTTGAATTTCGAATTTTGAATTCGAATTGAACTGTTTTGAACTTCAAAACTTCTGAAAACTTCGAAAGGCCATAACTTGGTCATACGGGCTCCGATTTTCGAAAACTCGGACTCGTTTCCAAGCAGAATTTTGAGACGAACGCAATGGCTTAACTCGTTTCCCTTGATTCTTATTTTAAAAATTAATTCTTCCTTGATTCATGGTTATTACACGTTATAAACAAATGGTTTGTTACAGGTCGCCACCATGGGACTTGATACACCCCATGGTGGGGCCAGCATAGGTATCTACAATTTCTGGGGGTCGTAAGACACAGATGATTATGCGAGTAGGAGCCGATCTTTAAAATAAGGGGATCACTTTACCCTCATCATAGGGTGCATCTTTAGAAACGGGATCACTTCACCCTCAGCATAGGGTGCCAGTCGGAATAAATACAAGTAGGTGCAGAGATATAGTGTGGGGTGCGATAGTATATTCGTTTCAGAACTACCTTATCTTAGTTTATGATACTTTCATGTTCAAGTTTATACCTATCATGCCCTTATTCTTATTTTCATATTGAAGAGTCACTAGACTTACCAGGCTTTATGTCTGACCCTATTTTCTTTCGTCTTCTTTTCTTCTGTCCCTCCCCCCCCCAGGTCCACAGGGAGGAAATAGCTCAGCTTAGTCAGATTCTTTAAAAGCTTAAAGAAAGTTGATGTACGATTTGGAGTCTCTTTTCCTTGGCTATGGTTGTTGGTCACATTCTATGGGGATTTATGCAGTTTTAATCACGTTTTATGCTTCTTTATTTAAAAACCAAGACAGAAATGATGTTGTAATGTTTTGGAAGTTGTTATGAGACAATTATGGAGATGTGCTGTATGAACAAGTATTTTATGAAATAAAAGTCTGATGTTTTCCGCTGCTTATATATTTATGTGTGTGTTTATATCTGTCTTGTGTTTTATCTGTGACTTTTACTTACAAACCTCCACCAAAGTTAAGGCAGTCCCTTGTGAGTGACCTTAGTGGAGGGTGGGGTGTTTCACTTGGTATCAGAGCATAGATTTACTAGACTAGATAAAAAAATTTAAAAACTATTTTCAAAAAGAAGTTTAAAGAAGCATTTTCAAGAAAAGTTTTGATATTTTAAAAGGCATAATCCCCCAAAAGCCATATGCACTATCTATTTATCCTTCGTTTTGAACCTTTCCTTTTGTTTCAGCATGTCTGGAGACCTTAACCTTCCAGAAGGAGTACCGATCCCTGGCTGGTTCCGAAGGTACTTAGAGGCTAGGGCCAATGGTACGGGCCAAGCAGACATTCCTCCTCCTACGGTGGCAACAGTTCCTCCTCCTCCTTGTGGAAACACTTTCGCTAAGACATGTAGAGACTTCAAGGCTATGGGAGGAAAGGACTTTTATGGAACTGAACCATTTGTGGTAGCAAGGAACTGGCTGAAAGAGACTGAAGATTTATTCATTATCTTCGAAGTTAATGACAGGCAGAAGATACAGCTAGCAGTTTGGTTGCTTAAAGATGAAGCGTCTTATTGGTAGGAGATCACCAATGAGGAGAGGCCAGTGGAAACATTGGAAGACTTCAGGACAATGTTTGAGATGAAATTCCTCTCCCAAGCTAAAAGAAGCCTGCAAATGGAGAAGTTCCTAACTCTTAAGCAAGGGAGTATGACAATCAGGGAGTATGTTAATCAGTTTAATCGGCTGGCCAGATTTGGGTTAGACTTAGTAAACACCCAACATAAGAAGGCGCTCCGCTTCGTCAAAGGTCTGAATGAGCCTCTACACAGCCTTGCTATGACTCATGTATCCACGGGAGCGACTTATGAAAGCTTAGTGGACATGGCATTGCTACACGAGGAAGACAATGGAAACAAAGAGACTAAGGTGGAAGAAAAGAAGGAAGGTTTACAGGCTAAGAAAACAGACTTCAAGAAAGGCGGGAAGAATAACAAATCCCGTGAAAAGAGAAAGTGCAATTTCTGTGGCATTGTGGGACATACAGCAAAAGACTGTAGAAAGAAGAAGGCAAAAATGAATGGTGGTTGCTTCAGTTGTGGCGAGACTGGACACTTGGCTAAGAACTGCCCAATGAAGCGGGGACAGGGACAGAGGACTGGATCCACCTCAGGCGGACAAGTTCACGCGCTAGTGGCACCTCCACAGGAACGAGGTAGAAATATTTCTGTAGAAAGCTTAGTTTATCTGTATGATCATCCAGTTCGCACTCTCTTTGATTCTGGTGCATCACACTCCTTTATTTCATCTGCTTTAGCAGAATCTCTGCACCTAGACACTAGTATGGTAGAAGATCCCTTGGTTGTTTCAAATCCAATTGGGTGCTCGACTTATTTGTCAATGGTTTGCTTGGATTTGAAAATCTCTATTCTAAGTGTTGAATTTATATGTAGTGTCTTTGTTTTGGTCTTCTCAGGGTATGGACCGATCTTAGGCATGGACTGGTTATCCAGTAATGGTGCCATTCTTGATTGTGAGAAAAGAGTGGTTAGGCTCTTGACTCGGCTCGGTAACACTCTAGAAATTTCTTGTAATCCCTTGAATGTTGTTTTGCTTAGTTATCTAGAGTCACTTGACGCTTCTGTTGAGAATTTTCAGTCGGTTAGAGTAGTCCGGGAATATCCGGATGTCTTTGAAGAGGTGAAAGGCTTATCTCCGAAGCGGGAAATAGACTTCCGCATATATCTTGTTGATAATGCAAAGCCCGTAGCTCTGCCTGTTAGACACATGGCTCCAAAGGAGAGAAAGGAGCTCAGTAAACAATTTAAGGAGCTTCTTGAGAAGAGGTTTATAAGAAGGAGTATCTCGGAATGGGGTGCTCCAGTGGTGTTCGCCACCAAAGCAGATGGTTCACTACGTCTTTGTGTGGACTATAGGGAGCTAAACAAGCTGACTAAGAAGAATAGACATCCGCTTCCCCGTATAGACGATTTGTTTGATCAGCTTGTAGGTGCGTCGGTCTTCTCCCAACTTGATCTGGCTACTGGGTTTCATCAGCTAAGGGTAGCTGAAGATAGCATTGATAAAATGGCATTCAGAACCCCAGATGGTTTCTTCGAGTGGCTTGTCATGCCTTTTGGTTTGACGAACGCACCCGCTTATTTCGTAGACCTGATGAGTAGGGTGTTCAGAGAATTCCTCAATAAGTTCGTGGTGGTCTTCGTAGATGATATTTTGATCTTCTCAAAAAATGAGGAAGAACATGCTCATCATCTGAAAGAGATCATGGAGACTCTCCGTGCACATCAACTAAGAGCCAAATTCTCCAAGTGCCACTTTTGGAGAAAGGAAGTAAGATTTCTGGGGCATATAGTGTCCAAAGAGGGGTTGGCTGTGGACCCCGTGAAGGTGGTGGCAGTGCAAGATTGGAAGACACCAAGAAATGCAACCGAAGTTCGAAACTTTCTTAGGCTAGCTGGTTTTTACCGAAAGTTCATTAGGAATTTCGCGAAAATCTCAGCTCCACTCACAAGGCTAACAAAGAAGAATCTGGCATTCACTTGGGATTTGGATTGCGAATTTGGTTTCCAACGATTAAAAAGGGCTCTCACAACAGCCCCAGTTTTGACTTTGCCAGATGGAAGCAAAATGTTCAGAGTATATACGGATGCTTGTGGTACGGGGCTAGGCGCTGTTCTGATGCAAAAGGGAGGGTAGTAGCTTATGGTGGAAGACAATTGAAAGTGCATGAAAAGAACTACCCAACCCACGATCTTGAGTTGGCCGACATTATCTTTGCGCTTATGTCTTGGCGCCATTATCTCCTAGGTGAGAAGTTCGAATTATATACTGACCATAAATCGTTGAAGTATCTTTTCTTGCAGAAAGATCTAAACTTGAGGCAGTAAAGGTGGATGGAGTTCCTTGCCTCGTATGAATTTGAAATTTCCTATACTCCCGGCAAAGGCAACGTAGTAGCAGACGCGTTGAGTCGAAAGAAACTGACCTTAAGCCCTCTCTTTATAGAAAGGAAAAGCTTGGAGTATATAGCCAGTTTTGACTTTAGGCCCTCCTCAGATTTTATACCTGGTTTATTGGCATCCCTAGAAGTACGGCCCACTCTTTTAGACTCGATAGGGGCCGCACAACGAGAAGACCCTAAGCTTGTGGATGTGATTGATAAACTAATTAGGGGTGAAACTTCCAGTCACCTCAATAGGTACTCCATCGATGATAAGGGTTGGCTGAGACGGGATGGAAGGCTATGCGTCCCACAAGCTAGGGATTTTTTGAAGAAGGTTCTTGAGGAGGCACATCATTCCAAGATGACAATACACCCAGGTGGAGATAAGATGTACAAGGATGTAAAGAGAGCTTTCAATTGGAGCGGCATGAAGAAGGACGTGGCAGATTTTGTTTCTAAGTGCATAACCTGCCAACAGGTCAAGGCGGAACAAAAGAAACCTGGAGGACTACTGCATCCTCTAGAAGTCCCGCAGTGGAAGTGGGATAACATTTCAATGGACTTCATTGACGGGTTGCCTAGGTCAAGAAGAGGCAATACTAGCATTTGGGTGATAGTGGATAGGCTTACTAAAAGCGCCCACTTTATACCTATCAAGAGTAGAAGAACTGCTTTGTCACTAGCTTCTCTTTCTCTCAAGGAAATAGTTCTACTCCATGGAATACCCTCCAGCATAGTGAGTGACAGAGATCCCATCTTCACGAGCGAATTTTGGCGGAGTCTGCAAGAAGCTATCGGCACACAATTATGTTTGAGCACGGCCTATCACCCCCAAACTGATGGTCAGACAGAAAGGGTGAATAGAGTACTAGAAGATCTTCTAATACTATGCGTTCTAGACTTCAGAGGGACTTGGGAGGATCACCTTCTTTTAGTGGAATTCGCCTATAACAATAGTTACCAAGCCACCATCGGTATGGCGCCCTTCGAAGCTTTGTATGGAAGACCTTGCCGATCACCAGCTTGTTGGTGGGAGTCCACTGACAAGATTATACTTGGGACAGACTTGATTAGAGAGACTTCAGAAAAAGTGGACTTGATACGAAGGAGAATAAAGACTGCCCAAGACAGACAGAAATCCTACACCGACAAAAGAAGGACCGATCTTGAGTTTGAGGTTGGGGACAGGGTTTTCCTTAAGGTATCCCCTTTAAGGAACGTCGTTCACTTTGGATCCGCAGAAAAGCTAGCACCAAGATTTGTAGGACCGTTCCCTATCATCGAGAAGATTGGGAAAATGGCTTATAGAGTAGATCTGCCTGAAAGATTGGCTGGAATTCACAACGTCTTTCACGTTTCTCATCTCCGGAAATGTCTACATGAATCAGCGGAAGTGGTGGAGCCAAGCATTCTAGAAGAAGCTGAAGTGGAACGCGAAGCAACTGTGAGGAGAGTTCCAACTCGAATCGTAGGAACTAAAATCAAAAAGCTACGCAACTGCGAAGTGAAGCTCGTCAAGGTTCAGTGGAGCGACGCCGAGGAAGACGCGACTTGGGAAACCGAGGATAGAATACGCGCGGCCTACCCTTTTCTTTTCGAGGGTACATCTTTGACCTCTCTTTCTCCTTAAGTTGTTGTATCTATCTTTTTAGGTATACCTCCTCGATATTATCCTTTATCCTTAGGTAGAAACCCCTTTGGATGTAAACATGTATTTGAAAACATTTTATGGTTGATGGCTGCAAATGGTTGCAAGTGGTTGCTAGTGGTTGCTCGTGGATGCATATACACACACAACCTAGGTCTTAAATCGGCTCAATCACTTCATACTGCATATGCATATATGTATTCATATTTGTATGTGGTTGAAACTTGATATGTTGTCATATGGATGTCGCATTTGTATTGATGGTTGCTCACTCATGTAGAATTATTAGTAAGGACAAATTTGCATACATAATGGACTCATGACACTTACATGATTTGCATTAAGGAGGTCAACTGGATCAGTAAACTGCCTGATTTTGCATTAGTTAAGGACATATACACACACTGTGCACATAATCATAAAGCATTAGAAGTCTTTTAAGGATAATGGACGCCTGTGTTTGTTGGTTGATTAGATGGACGATTGGATGTTAGGACTTACGTTCTCCTAGACTTGAAGATTTCAGGGACGAAATCCTTTAAGGAGGGGAGAATGTAACACCCCAAATTTTCCGTTATCTGTAACTTAACAAATTAAAGTATAATTAATTCTAAATGATGAAATCAAGGGAAATGGGTTATGCCATTGCGTTCGTCTCGAAATTCTGCATGAGATAGAGTCCAAGTTTGTGTAAAACGGTGTATGAAGAAGATATGGACGAATGAAGTTGGGCAGAAAAACCAGAAACGGGTCAGAATGCACTGGCGCACTTGGGAAGTGCACCAGAACAAAATTGAACTGGCGCACTTGGGAAGTGCGCCAGTACAATTTTAGCACTGGCGCACCTGCCAAGTGCGCCCATGTCAGAAAGACCTGTTGGTCAGGCCCTGGCTGGCCTGGTCAGGGTCTGGTCGAATTCTGAGGCTTGGCTGAGTCACTAGGGCTTACATATCACTTTCTGATTGGGTTCTCTTGAGATGGATGGTCTGGATTCACCCTAGCTTCATCGACGGCTCTAATTAGATTGAAATTCTATAAATACAACTCAAGTTTAACCCTAAATTCACACAAATAATAGAATACTAGAGCCGTCATGTTGCTGGAAAGAAACTAGGAGTGGCCGTCAGTTAGAAAGCCTAGAGCAAGCCAATACTAAAGCAAAACACGAATCAAAACAACGTTAGTCTACCCAAAGGAAAGCATTTCAAATCCAGAATTTAGAATACAGAATCCAAGTTCGTCGTTCGTTGTAAGTATAGTGATTTTTCCGATGAGAATAAAACTAAGAATTGAATCGATGTAAATTGGAAGTGGAATTGTGCTATTATATAACGACGATGTTAATTCATATCTATGTTTTGAAGTGATTGTGTTGCGAATGAAGTTGGGATGTTTGTGACATAATTAAGATTGATGTTGAACCTATTGTACTTTTAGAATGACAACAACATCACAAGCAAGTTATATAGTTCATGATTATGTGATTATATAGATCGTTTGTGATAAGAACCTCATGTATATACTTTATGCTAGAAAATCTTTACGCCTAAATGGTTATGTTCATATATATGCCCCTATGTTTATGTAAAAGTTGCAAGTTCCTAATTGGATCCATGTCAAGAACCACTTTAGTACATGTTTCATGTTGTAATTAGATATGCGATTGGATCTAGTTCACACCCTTGTCATAAAGTTATACATATTTATGAAAAAGTCATATTCTTGTCATGTGCTAGTGATGTTCGAAGTTATGCCTAGATCCAAAAACAAGTTTAGACTTATGTTGTCTAAATCATATGCTATTTCATGTGACACCTATTTGGTTAGACCCTTATTTCAACGCAAATTCACATATATGTAAAATTGATTTAGGCTATGTTGCAAATTCACATATATGTATATTGACTATTTTGCAAGTTCACATCTATGACATTCATGTTGGCTATTTTGCAAGTTCACACCTATGATGTTCATATTGACTATGCCAAAAATGCCAAGTTTACACCTATGTTATGTTTATGTTTATGGATTCCCTTATGCCTATTTGTGTGCGCTAAATTAGGCTAAGTTTTTAGCCTAATATCATATGTCAAAAACTTTGCGAACAAAAATTAGGCTAAGATTGTTAGCCTAATGTTTAAATGGGTTAACGTTGGGAATATTAGAAAACTTGTCATAAAAATATATGAAATTGGCATGTTTCTCACATGCCCAAATTGGTGGCATTTAAACAGTATAAATTCTTTATACCAAAAAGGTTAAACTTGGAAAGTGGGCCACATCATTTAATTGTTGACAAATTTACATATATTAAGTGATAAAGACAAATATGTAAATTTAGAAAATACGAATATGCTTAACACGAGGTTGGATTGAGTTGTGATGTAAATCTGCCCGGACCCGCCCGGGTGTCTAGTAGTCACAACAATACCTATCCAATGTGGGTGGTTAAGAATTGAGCCCAATAAGGACCCATGGTTAGACTGTGTTACGGTGTAAATCTGCCCGGAACCGACCGACACATCCAGTAACCGTAACAATATCTGTCTAATGTGAGTGGACGGTGCTTTAAAAGGCTAAGGACAGATGCTAGGGTTAAGTTAACTAAAACACTTAACTAATTCAACATGTTAATGAAATTGATGTGTAATGGCGCGTTTTGTTAGCTGTCGAATAATTAACTTATTTAATTATTAAAATATCGATTGGGCGATATGGATGACTTGAATTAAATAATATTGAATATTTAATTAAAATAAATAATATAATAATATATTATAATGTCGAAATAATCGGAAATCACCGAATTCACAATACTGTGTGAATTGGATCAACTAAAATATTTAATTCAGTTTAGAATTGAATTTGAATAACGAATCGATTTAATAATCGACGATAAACGTATTAATTATATTATAATTAAAATAGAGCGCGTAACGACGCGACAGTTCGCTATTTGGCGATTCGAACTTCAACTGAATGTACATGATTCGTTTTAAGCCGGATTTCTGTGAAACAAGAAACGTGTGGAGCTGGTAGAGTATATCTTTCTAGTGGAAGAGAAAAATCAAGATTTCGTCGTGTAGATTTTGAGTTATGTCCAAATCAAATTTCAGAAAAGTCGCTGTAGAATTCCTTTATAATTTGCGACGCTTTATTTACGTTATAAAAGAGTTTTCAATATATTTGAATATCGGGTTTGAATTTAGACAAGGTTCTTTTGAGAAATAGTGATAAAATAATTTGTAGAATTTTACTGTAATTTTTAATTAATTTAATTAGCGACTTTTTATTTGGGGTATTTTGCACCCTGTAATCAACATTTTGAGGTTTCAAAATATGAGTCAATCTACCGGTATTATTATATTTTTGGGATCGTGGCACCGAGCTGATTACAATGGTATGTTTACTTCTGTCGACAACAGTTGTAAAGAAAGGAAATTCGTTATCAACGAGAGGGTAAACTTTATAACATAAAAACAAGACCCACGTTTCATTCATTTCAACAGGCCATTTCTTTTCGTTCAAAACAAAATACGTGGCCCTCTGAAAATCCATACAAATGAAAACAAATATCCTATAAGTAACCCTCCTATTTTTGCCTAAACCTAATTTCCAACTCAGAAACAATGAGCCGCCACTTCTAATTATCCTCCCAGCAAATTTCTCAACTTCTAAATTCTCAAACAACCCAAATAAAATCGTATAAATCTCAAAACCCATACATTCAAAATCCCTGAATGAAGAGCTTCGCTCTTTTATATGCTTTGTTGGGTTCGAACGTGATGAAGTTCGAAGTTGCGAGTTCTCAGTAGAACTAGGGTTGTGTATTGCGGAGGAGTGGAGCAGTGATTCTTATTTTGGATGATGGCATTGGACTCGGGAGATCGAATAGCAGCTACTGGCACATTTTGGCTGAATCCGGTGGGGAAAACGTTTGCACCTGACGTTGTGACGAGCCGAAGTCGTGACCCTAGGAGTGGCGACGAGTTCAAAGTAAAGGCGTCTAGGAGGAAGCTTAGGAAAGGAGAAGTAGAATGGTTTCAGTTTAACGCAGAACGGTTGAGTGTGGAAGGAAAGGGATGGGATAGAAGAAGCGGAAATGGTTGAGCTGAGTGGTGTTCGAACCCATAGTGGAGACGGGTTTGGCAATCCTGGAAGATGAAGTTTAAAACATTATGCGAGTGGGCTTTTCTTTTTGGTGGTGGGTCGATTAGTAAGAAGGGTGGAAGGAGTATTTTGGGTGCTAGTTTAAATGATTGGTGGGTGGATCGGTTGTTGGTAATAAGAGATAGGGTTGGAGGAAACATGCGGAAATTGTTTTGGGAGGAGATGGGTTATTGTTTGGAATCGCGTTTTACTGTAAAGGAAGAAGAAGGGTGGATAACAGGCTTATGGCGTGGGTTTTTATAAAAAGGTTGGGCCTTAAGGAAATGGTGAGCCCACTTGAGAAGTTTGAACTTAAGTTTTAAATTTAATTTAAAATTGTACATTAACTTGTAATTAACATAACTATACCATACGATATCAGAATTCAGCAAAACAAGATCCGTTGGGATCGTATGGACGGTGGCTACACGATGGAACGGACTGGAAGTCCATTGAAGCTCGTTACAATTTATAGCAAAATAAATGGTCCGTCTGAATCAAACCGAGCGATGGTTATCGTTATTAATGATGATAGTCCATGGTGAGTAAATCTCACAAACTCTAAACAGTTTTATTTTCACGTTGTATTCTTAGAACTGTTAAAATATTGTCTGTTTACTGTGTGTTGATTGTTTGCTTGAACTGCTAGTCAGTTAGTAGAGATTATATATATATGTATATATATATATATATAAACCGTCAAATAGTTATATGTTGATTCTGTTCTAACAGAATATTATACTGGTGTTGTCTAACATCTGTGGTGCAGGGAAACAGGTTGGAGGAATCCAACAGGATTCCTCAACAGTTATTTTACTGTGATTTTTATATTGTGATATAAAATGTGATGTATATAATCTGTGTGATTATGTGTGGTGGGACGATATTTATCGTTGTTATATGGTGTGTTAAATACCATGAGAAATACCAGAATGTAGGAGAGGGGTTTTCAAAGTATATTTTGAAACTAGTTTATTTATATAAAATCAAGGGATTTTATATATATATATATATATATATATATATATATATATAAGAAAAAGGATTCTGAATATAAAGGAATATAGTTGGTAAAAACAAATATAAAAGAATTATATTTGTAAATCAAATACAAGGGAATATATATGTTAATCAAATATAAGGGAATATATATCGGGATATATTCGTTAATCAAAATATAAAGGGATTATATTCGTTAAAAGAAATATAAAGGATATTTATTTAGAGATTAAATAAATAGAATTAAACTAAAGGAGATATTTATTTGTTAAATAAATAGGAGTTAACCAAGTGAATTGGTCGAGTTAACCAAGTGAATTGGTCGAGTTAATCGAAGTGAATTTGTTAAGTTAAACTAAGTGGTTAATCGATGTGAATTAGCTAAGTTAAACTAAGTTAAACTAAGTGGATTTGTTCAGTTAATCAAGACGAGTTAACCAGTTAGGTTAAACCAGTAGAGTTAACCAGTTAGAGCTAACCAGTTAGAGTTAATCTGTTAGAGTTAACCAGTTAGAGTTGACCAGTTAGAGTTGACCAGTTAGAGTTGACCAGTTAGAGTTGATCAGTTGGAGTTATCCAAGTAGAGTTAATATAGTAGAGTATCGAATATCACTTATCCGAAGTAGAGTTATCGAATATAGTGTATTCGAGAGAAGAGAAATCGAATATAGTTTATTCGAGTGGAGAAATCAAATGTTATTCATTTGAGAAGAGTTATCGAATATAGTTTATTCGAGTGGAGAAATCAAATGTTATTCATTTGAGAAGAGTTATCGAATATAATTTATTCGAGTGGAGAAATCAAATGTGATTCATTTGAGAAGAGTTATCGAATATAGTTTATTCGAGTGGAGAAATCAAATGTGATTCATTTGAGAAGAGTTATCGAATATAGTTTATTCGAGTGGAGAAACCAAATGTTATTCATTTGAGAAGAGTTATCGAATATAGTTTATTCGAGTGGAGAAATCAAATGTGATTCATTTGAGAAGAGTTATCGAATATTATTTATTCGAAGAGTAGTTATCGAATATTGGTTATTCGAAGTTAGTTAATCCAAAGGAGTTATTCGAAGTTAGTTAATCCAAAGGAGTTATTCGAAGTTAGTTAATCCAAAGGAGTTATTCGAAGTTAGTTAATCCAAAGGAGTTATTCGAAGTTAGTTAATCCAAAGGAGTTATTCGAAGTTAGTTAATCCGAAGGAGTTAATCGAAGAGTTAATCCAAAGGAGTTATTCGAAGTTAGTTAATCCAAAGGAGTTATTCGAAGTTAGTTAATCCAAAGGAGTTATTCGAAGTTAGTTAATCCAAAGGAGTTATTCGAAGTTAGTTAATCCAAAGGAGTAATTCGAAGTTAGTTAATCCAAAGGAGTTATTCGAAGTTAGTTAATCCAAAGGAGTTATTCGAAGTTAGTTAATCCAAAGGAGTTATTCGAAGTTAGTTAATCCAAAGGAGTTATTCGAAGTTAGTTAATCCAAAGGAGTTAGTTGAAGTTAGTTAATCCAAAGGAGTTAGTCGAAGAGTTAATTGAATATTAGTTATTCAATTTGAGTTAATCGAATGTAGTTATTCGAGAAGAGTTAAATCGAATTTAGTTATTCGAAAGGAGTTAATCAATTTGAGTTAAGTTAATCGATTTGAATTAAGTTGAATCGAAATGGAGTAAATCGATTAGAATTAAGTTAATCGAGTTAGAGTAAATCGAATATTGGTTATTCGAAGGTAAGTTATTCGAAGGAGTTAATCAAATGAGTTGACCCAAAGAAGTTAGTCGAATATTAGTTATTCGAATAGAGTTAAAGGAGTTATCGATTTTAGTTTGATCGAAAGGAGTTATCGATTAGTAAATCGAAAGGAGATTTTCGAATATAGCATATTCGAAAGAAAGAGATCGAATATTGTTTATTCGAAGAGAGAGATTTCAAATATGAGTTATTCGAAGGGAGATAATCGAATATAGGTTATTCGAAGAAGAGTTAATCGAATAGAGATTACTCGAAAGAGAGTTATACGTCGAATTCGATTATAGCGAATTCGGGAAAGTACTATTTACTTTCCAGGGTTTAAATCAAGATTTAGTTATTGATTTAGAAATTAGGTGTCTGTTAAATTATTCGAGTTAGGAAATAAAATATATAGGGGTAGGAATTATAACGTTATAGTTATAATCAAACACTGTCATATAAGAAGTGGATTCGTAACCTGAATCCGAGAATTTGCGTAAACAAATGATTGTAAAAAGTGAGTGGTGAGCTTCATCTATTTCACAGTAAAGGACGTTGTTCAATTAAGGTCTGAGAGGTAATTATACCCCAACTTGATTGACTTCAGAATTGACAAAGGAATAGTTGTGGTTCGATAGAAAAGGTTGATTTGAAATATAGTTAAGTAATAAGCGATTAATGGATTAAGCGTAACGATGTTTTATACAACGTTCATTTGAAATCTGTAAATGAGTTTTGGAAACGTTTTCCAAATATAGTCAGATATGTTTTCTAAACATAGAAAATGAAATGTTTTCATGATAAGGATTTAAGAAATAGAGTTAAGCAAATTCAGAAACTAACTGGAGAGGGTAAGTTGAAAGGTTTTCTAAGTGACGATCTGAGGTTGGTTTCGACCTTCCGGATTGATACTTAGAGAATTGTTCTCATACTAGTTACAGTTAGGGATCGATAGTTGCGAAATAATAGTGATGTGAAAATAAGCTATGGAAATGTTTTCAAATGATTAATAACATATATTTTCTAAATATATGAAATAAGGAAATATGAACATATGATGATTGATCGATCGAATTTCCATTTGGAAATAAGATCGTTGTTTGTACACCGACATGTTTTCATTTGATAGTTGAATCACCGACTATCAAAGTTTTTACCATTTTAACGTTGTTAATATGGAGAGACCGGTTGGATTATTATCCAAAGAACCACTCTGTATTGGCATAAGCGTTGCGAGCAATACATGCCAAAGATAAATTGAAGACGGAGTAAAGTGCAAGGGCTGTTGTATAAGTCTTAGATAACAGTGACTAAGATGGATATACTGAATAGTGCCTTCGGTTTGTCCAGTCCCAGGACAACGTATATGGAAGAAGGTCTGATAGAGTATATCCAATGGATCGCGTAAGTTGATCTGTTCAAACGTATTCACGTTTGGTGGCGGAGGAATTCGTTTCTCTTAGCTGTATACCCGTGTTATTTTTGGGTAAGTCAATTTGTGATTTGGCGGGTATGATGATGTGGCATTCAAAGTGAATGGTGATCAGATGTTCTGAAGATAGACGTAGCTTCTAGCCTCACACCAGGAAGTAACAAAAGTTGGGCTAGGCAGCATGGCTAGTTGGGTCATTCCCAAGCAGGGTGTATTGTCACCGATCTAGGGAATATTCATATTTATACTTCTTTTTGATTCTGTATCTTCGGATGACGGTTTGATGGCCTATAATCGTGGTGGCAATATATTCGCGACATTCAAGCTAAATGAGTGAGCGGTCATGTGTGGCCGGGTTGCAAGACGTTCTTGTTGAACCTTGAGTGTATCACCTCTAGAGTACACTATTCAGAAGGTGCTCCCATACCTCGTCTGTTGGAATCCATTCTCCGATAAGCGCCCTGCGGTTTATGATTTTATACTATGTATGTAGAACGTGAGATGCAAGCGTTTCTGCTAGATTGATATCTATTTGTACTTAGACATTATTATAATATCACAATGATATTGCTTGTCAAGTTGTTCAGATACTCATAAGGGAAAAACCCGTTCCGTATTCACGGCGTGGTCTTATGAGATATCCTATACCTGTTTTTAAACTATTTTACTCACACCAGTCCCATGACTGACCCGGAGTTTACTTTGTTGTTTTCCCTAAACTCTTGGGTGCCTAAATTTGCTCGGGCAGTCAAGTAGTCGGGATTTACAGATATACTTGGAGAGCTTGGAGCAGGAGGCTGCAAGATTTTATAGCTATAGTTATTTCCGCTGTGTTGTAAGTGTTGTACTCTGATAAGTGCTATTGTATATATATAACTGTGTACTTCAAAGTTATGTTATATATTATATGTTATTCGTTCCGCTGTGAGATTCGTGTTACTCTGATGATTCTGATGTTCTTCTTCTTCTTCTATTCTATTAGTTCTATCTTTTCTTTCTCACCTTCTAAATTCTTTCACTAACGTCGCGGAATTTCCGACTCTCGAGGAGTCGGAAATTACCAGCCGTTACAGTTGGTATCAGAGCTTAAGTTAAGTGATTACCTTGGCTCTGGGGCATAACTCGATAGAGATGGGATTAGTAATATCCTAGATTGAGTTTGAGTGTATATATATGAGCGCGTAATTGTTATTCAATATAAAATGGTTTTATATTGTGGAGACTCATTGGTTGAGTGGCTTATGAATTCTGGTCGATCAGTTGATCCACTGTATCGATAAGGGTTACTAAACACTCGAATACGATGAACCGTCATGGTATGTTTTGAAAGAGGGTAAATGAAATAATTTTTCCCAAAATATATTTGTTTATAGAAGAAATATATATCTTGAAATTATAATAGTATATTGATTGTGTTGGTTGTTATTATAATCGAATAAGATTATAAAAGGGTGAAATGGTTATAAATGACCAATCAGAATTCATATGAATGTAATATATGAACTAGTTTGAATTAAATATGAATTTAAATCAGATTTGGAATTAAAATAAGGAAATTTTAAGTTCCTGGGAGATTTTGAAGATGTTTTTCAAATTGAAAATGATATAGTATTGAACTCACTTCGATAGCTGGAAAATAGATTCTGATGATGAATCTAGACATCATCAGTGTTCATTTTCGAGTTCTAAGTGACGGATTACTACCAAAGGTTTTGTTTTTGAATTGTTTTGAGAAAACAAGTTGTTTAGAAATTCAAAGATTTTGAATTGGCATTATGATTTCAAATTGATTTGAAAGAAACCCAGGAACTTAAGTTCTGGAATTAAAATTTAACTAATGAAGTAAAATAAAATGAGATGGTAAAAATAAATTGAAATTTAACGTGAACCGAGTTAAATAAAATTGAATTGGATTAGAGATAATCTAGAATGGAACCAAATTGATAAGTCAATAATTTGGAATTTGATATTAGAGGTCGAATGAAATTCGATTTGGATTTGAGGATATGAACTGATTGGAGATCAATTGGAATGGGTAACATTGGTATATGTTGAAGTGGTAGCAGAAGAAAGGGATAGAGTTAAATGCCCGACAAAAAGGTACAAGTTTATATCATATATGAGTTTTGATTTTATGAGCCGAATCGGCAAGCCGCTTGGCTATTTGATTTTTTTTTTGGGTTGGAGATGGCCTAGAGAGGCGAGTTGTGGTTTTATCGATAGGGCTGTACAAAGGAGGTTATGGCGAAATTTTCCGAAAATGTAAACTGTTAGAAAATTTTCAGAATTTTTGAAAATTTTTGTTAGTCGGAAGAATAAATATTTTAGTCGATATTAAGTGGTTCGGTTGAAATCAGAAATAAGGGGTAAACCAATCTTAGGAGTTCCAATATATTGGGTCAACCTCAAACTTAGCAATTTCGAGGACGAAATTATTTTAAGTGGGGAAGTCTGTAATGGCGCGTTTTGTTAGCTGTCGAATAATTAACTTATTTAATTATTAAAATATCGATTGGGCGATATGGATGACTTGAATTAAATAATATTGAATATTTAATTAAAATAAATAATATAATAATATATTATAATGTCGAAATAATCGGAAATCACCGAATTCACAATACTGTGTGAATTGGATCAACTAAAATATTTAATTCAGTTTAGAATTGAATTTGAATAACGAATCGATTTAATAATCGACGTTAAAACGTATTAATTATATTATAATTAAAATAGAGCGCGTAACGACGCGACAGTTCGCTATTTGGCGATTCGAACTTCAACTGAATGTACATGATTCGTTTTAAGCCGGATTTCTGTGAAACAAGAAACGTGTGGAGCTGGTAGAGTATATCTTTCTAGTGGAAGAGAAAAATCGAGATTTCGTCGTGTAGATTTTGAGTTATGTCCAAATCAAATTTCAGAAAAGTCGCTGTAGAATTCCTTTATAATTTGCGACGCTTTATTTACGTTATAAAAGAGTTTTCAATATATTTGAATATCGGGTTTGAATTTAGACAAGGTTCTTTTGAGAAATAGTGATAAAATAATTTGTAGAATTTTACTGTAATTTTTAATTAATTTAATTAGCGACTTTTTATTTGGGGTATTTTGCACCCTGTAATCAACATTTTGAGGTTTCAAAATATGAGTCAATCTACCGGTATTATTATATTTTTGGGATCGTGGCACCGAGCTGATTACAATGGTATGTTTACTTCTGTCGACAACAGTTGTAAAGAAAGGAAATTCGTTATCAACGAGAGGGTAAACTTTATAACATAAAAACAAGACCCACGTTTCATTCATTTCAACAGGCCATTTCTTTTCGTTCAAAACAAAATACGTGGCCCTCTGAAAATCCATACAAATGAAAACAAATATCCTATAAGTAACCCTCCTATTTTTGCCTAAACCTAATTTCCAACTCAGAAACAATGAGCCGCCACTTCTAATTATCCTCCCAGCAAATTTCTCAACTTCTAAATTCTCAAACAACCCAAATAAAATCGTATAAATCTCAAAACCCATACATTCAAAATCCCTGAATGAAGAGCTTCGCTCTTTTATATGCTTTGTTGGGTTCGAACGTGATGAAGTTCGAAGTTGCGAGTTCTCAGTAGAACTAGGGTTGTGTATTGCGGAGGAGTGGAGCAGTGATTCTTATTTTGGATGATGGCATTGGACTCGGGAGATCGAATAGCAGCTACTGGCACATTTTGGCTGAATCCGGTGGGGAAAACGTTTGCACCTGACGTTGTGACGAGCCGAAGTCGTGACCCTAGGAGTGGCGACGAGTTCAAAGTAAAGGCGTCTAGGAGGAAGCTTATGAAAGGAGAAGTAGAATGGTTTCAGTTTAACGCAGAACGGTTGAGTGTGGAAGGAAAGGGATGTGATAGAAGAAGCGGAAATGGTTGAGCTGAGTGGTGTTCGAACCCATAGTGGAGACGGGTTTGGAAATCCTGGAAGATGAAGTTTAAAACATTATGCGAGTGGGCTTTTCTTTTTGGTGGTGGGTCGATTAGTAAGAAGGATGGAAGGAGTATTTTGGGTGCTAGTTTAAATGATTGGTGGGTGGATCGGTTGTTGGTAATAAGAGATAGTGTTGGAGGAAACATGCGGAAATTGTTTTGGGAGGAGATGGGTTATTGTTTGGAATCGCGTTTTACTGTAAAGGAAGAAGAAGGGTGGATAACAGGCTTATGGCGTGGGTTTTTATAAAAAGGTTGGGCCTTAAGGAAATGGTGAGCCCACTTGAGAAGTTTGAACTTAAGTTTTAAATTTAATTTAAAATTGTACATTAACTTGTAATTAACATAACTATACCATACGATATCAGAATTCAGCAAAACAAGATCCGTTGGGATCGTATGGACGGTGGCTACACGATGGAACGGACTGGAAGTCCATTGAAGCTCGTTACAATTTATAGCAAAATAAATGGTCCGTCTGAATCAAACCGAGCGATGGTTATCGTTATTAATGATGATTGTAACACCCCACACCCGCTATGGTCACTCGCTAAGGGAATGCCATAACATCGGTGGAGTATTTTTGTGAATATAGAACAGAAAAATTACAACAAGACAGATATAAGTAATACTTGAAAATTTTAAAACATCATTTCATTGCAGCGGAAAGTAAAACATGTTTGGTTACATCACAAAACCATAATAAGAGTCAAGTACAAAATATCCATCCTGATAAATAAAAGTACATAATCCCAATACATGAACTGATAGCCATAAAAGAAAGGGTAAGCTGAGCTCTACATCTATGGTCCAAGCTCCAAAAGAGAATAAAGCAGCCTGATCAAAGCCCACTCGTACTGGGCCCACTCTGATAACCTGAGGGTTGGGAAAAAAAGATAAAAACAACGGGGTCAGACATAAGTCTGAGTGAGTCCTATAACCCTAACAATACAATCATTAAAGTAATTAGGGTATGATATAAACAAGGTACGGTACCTCTGGGGATAATGACTACACTAAGTAGCCAACTAAACACAGGATGTACTAAGATAACCGAAAAGACGCATTTATCCACCCAAGGATAATTACTAGATTACACCACCCCAGATCTACCCACCCAAGGGTAATTCCTACACTGCACCACACCAGTCATTCCTAACTTAAAGGTTGATCCCACCCCTGGACTTATAAAATTAACTTAATAGTTCTCGCGTACCCCTAGGTGACTAAGAAGACGCCACGGGGCCCTACAATCCACTAGGTGTACACACTACTCCCCATTCGATCGGCTCCCTAACGTAGATACCCGTGTTGGCCCCACCGTGGGGTGTACCGTTCCCCAACGTGGCAACCTGATAAAACTAACGGTGCACGGCTTATATCTACACGATGCAACAACGTCTTATTTACCAGCCCGGGTCCACACACGCATATGAAACCCGTTGGTCATGCGTTGCCACCGCTAACCCATTTTGGCCTCTTATAGTCAAGCCCAATATGCGTGTCCCGTCACTCGACTAGAGTCGAGCCCACTAAGATACGTTTGGGATATTGGTTGAAATGGGCCCCCACAAGCTACCACCTAAGCTTGTTATTTCTAGTGAATCCCGCTTAACCCTTTAACCATGTCCACTTACATGTTATAAATTCTGGTTAAGTCATTAATCATATTTTAATTGCCATTCAAGGCACCCACTAGATTTCCACATGCCACCCAAGGCACTGACTTAACCCTTTAACCATGTTTTAATTACATGTTCCACTTTGGTTAAGTATTCTAATCGTATTTTCTATTGCCACCCAAGGCAACCCACTAGATTCCTCATGCCACCCAAGGCACCCACTTAACCCCTCATGTCCCTCTACATGCTAATATGGTTAAGTGTTTCTTAATTAATTAATTAAGATCATGACCTCATAAAGACCTCTCACATTAGACCGTATTTTATGACTGCTGGATATGCCGGTTGGGTCCGGGCAGCCTTACGTCATAAAAAGGGTCTAACCTCGTGTCTTTACTTTAATCACGTATTTAATTTGTGCCTAAGACCTCTCACATTGGGCTAACATTTGTAGCAACTGGTTAAGCCGGTTGGGTCCGGGCAGTTTTACGCTACAACTGAGTCCAACCTCGTGTCTTAGTCGATTAATTACACCTAATTAATCACCCTCATAATTTATATTAATTATCCCTAATTAATTAATCATGTTTTCCAGAATATGGGTAGACCTAACTCAATAGGTAAATTCCCAACTCCGTAGTATGGGTAGACCTAACTCAATAGGTAAATTCCCAACTCCATAATATGGGTAGACCTAACTCAATAGGTAAATTCCCAATTATGTCCATTTAATTTATGTTACTCTTAAGCATACCCATTCCACATCATTTTATTAACATGCATATTAACCCCATCGTTCCCCACGTAATTCGTTCTCGTAACGTGACATAATAAAAGGGAAGATTCATCACAAAGGTCATGGGTTTAGCCAACATAGCATGTAACTTTATCATGGGTTCAAAAGGTGTCAACTTGCATATATGAACATACATTAAACCCAACTAGTATTTAACCCAAACTTGCATTATGCATATCATAAAAGAGACAACTTGCATATGAACTTGCACATAAACTTGCATATGAACTTGCATCATAACTTGCATATGAACTTGCATCATAACTTGCATATGAACTTGCATCATAACTTGCATATGAACTTGCATCATAACTTGCATATGAACATGGATCATAACTTGCATATGAACTTGCATCATAACTTGCATATGAACATGGATCATAACTTGCATATGAACTTGCATCATAACTTGCATATGAACTTGCATAACATGCCATACTTAGAGACAAGCTTGCATATATTATGCATATCATAAAAAGAGACAAACTTGCATAAAACCAAACACTTAGCATGCATAAAACCAAATACTTAGCATGCATAAAACCACATACATAGCATGCATAAAACCAAATACTTAGCATGCATAAAACCAAATACTTAGCATGCATAAAACCAAATACATAACTTGCATAACATGTTACATATAGACTTGCATATAATCTCCCATATAGCTTGCATAACATGTTACATATGAATCAATGTTCAACATAGTGTTTTGCATCATAAAACATAGCATTAAACTTGCATATAGCACACAACATACACTATACTAAACTTGCATAAACACATTGATTCCACAAACATAGCCATATATTATCATATCCTATCATAATCAATTTAACAATTGATTGTTAAGTCTATAGAAACTCACCAAAACCAAGATTAGCAAACTTATGTAGTAGAACTAGTTGCTATACAAGAAGAAGATGATGATTAGAGGTTGACTAGCTTGCAACTTTCTTCATAAACTAGTGGAGGTTCCTCTCAAGTTTGATTTTGGCGGCATGGTGGCATCATTTCTATTTTTAGTATGAATTAGGGTAGTATTAGGGTGTATTTATAGATTAGGCAAGTGTTTTAGGCCATTAGATTAACCCTAAATTAGATTAGGACCCTTAGATTTCGGAATCTTCCAGAAACCAGCCCTAAGACCAAGCCCAAACCCCAAACTGGTGCACCCAACCACAGAACTCTCTAGAAACTGTGCAGGTCTCCTGTCCCGACATGGGCGCACTTCCCAAGTGCGCCAGTGTATTTTTGTGCTGGCGCACTTCACAAGTGCGCCAGTGCATTTCTGGCCTGTTTCGGGTTTTTCTGCCTAACTTCGTTCGTCCATATCTCTTTCATACGGTACCCGTTTTACGCAAACCCGGACTCTATTTCGCGTATTTTTCCGAGACGAACGCAATGACCCAGCCTGTTTCCCCTGATTCTCACATCTGAGATTAATTATACTTTAATTACTAACCATTAGTGTTAATTGAAATTCGGGGTGTTACATTCTCCCCTACTCAAAGGATTTCGTCCCCGAAATCTCTAAGCTAAGGAGAATGCATATCCTACCATCCAAACAACCATCTACTCAATCCATCAAACACGGGCATCCATTGTCCTTAAAACAGTTTCTAATGATGTATGAGCATATGCAAAAAGTGTGTGTATATGTTCCCTATCTAATGTATGAACATATGCAAACCATGATAGTGCCATGCATCCATTATGTATGCGAGAGAACCCTATCGACACATACAATATCTACATGAGTGCACAATCATTCACCAAAATGCATCATCCATATGATAACACAATCATTATACATCCATAGATATAGCTTCCTACACACAATTTTATGCAATATGCAATATGAAGTGATTGAGCCGATCTAGTGTCTAGAGTGTGTGTATATGCATCCACGAGCAACCACTAGCAACCACTTGCATCCACACGCATCCATCAAACATAACATGTCTCAAACACATGTTTCAACCATAGATTTACCCTATCTAAAGGTCAAAGGTATTAATGAGAGGACATACTAAAGATAAGATAAGCACTAGACAAACGATAAAGGAGACGTTCAAAGGACATACCCTCAAAAAGGAATGGGTATAACGAACGCATCTTCGCTTCTGTCTCCCCAGTAGCATTGCTCTCACTTTCTCCCCTTTTCACTTTGACTAGTCGAACCTCTCTGTTTCTCAACTCCCTAATCTCTGACCCAAGGATGCGGGTAGGAGCTCGTCGAATAATCACATCACGCTCTACCTCTACATCTCTAAGCAAGCTCGGCTCTACCACCTCTGCGGTCTCATGTAAGCACTTCCTCAAATGTGATACATGGAATACATCATGAACACCACTAAGTCTGTCGGGCAACTCCACCCTATATGCCATCCGTCCATTCCTTTCCTTAATAGGAAACGGCCCAACAAACCTCGGTGCTAACTTCCCAACGGACCCAAAGCGAACAACATTTCTCAACGGAGATACTTTGACAAAAACCATGTCCCCAACCTCAAACTCAAGATCCGTCCTTCTCCGATCCGCATAAGATTTCTGTCTATCTTGCGCTGCCTTCATCCTTCTTTGAATCAAATCAATCTTCTCTGAAGTCTCTCTAACCATATCTGGGCCAAGCAAGATCTTATCCGTAGATTCCCACCAACATGTAGGAGATCGACAAGGCCTTCCATAAAGAGCTTCGAAAGGTGCCATGCCAATACTAGACTGAAAGCTGTTATTGTATGCGAACTCCACCAAAGGAAGATGTTCTTCCCATGTAATCCAAAATCAAGATACAAAGCCTCAAGAGATCTTCTAAGATACGGTTCACCCTCTCGGTCTGACCGTCCGTCTGAGGATGATATGCGGTGCTCAAACACAACTGAGTCCCTACCGCCTCTTGCAAACTTCTCCAAAACTCACTAGTGAAGATAGGATCTCGATCACTCACAATGCTGGATGGTACGCCATGCAATCTAACAATCTCTCTAACATAGACTGAAGCAAGCCATGGAGCGGTCCTCTTACTCTTCACGGGTATAAAATGGGCACTCTTGGTAAGTCTGTCTACCACAACCCAAATTCCCGTATTGCCCTTCCTCGATCTCGGTAACCCATCGATGAAATCCATCGAGACACTATCCCACTTCCATTGCGGAACTTCCAATGGGTGTAGCAACCCACCGGGTTTCCTTTGCTCCGCTTTAACTTGTTGGCACACTAAGCATCTAGCCACATACTCGGCCACATCTTTCTTCATACCGGCCCAGAAGAAAACTCTCTTCATGTCTTGGTACATCTTGTCCCTACCAGGATGAATGGTCATATTCGAACGATGTGCATCATCGAGTATAGCCTTCCTCAACCCTCGTCTTGCGGTACACAAAGTCTACCGTCTCTACGCAACCACCCCTTACCATCTAGGGTGTACCTACCCAAATGGCTGGACGACTCCCCCCCCCCTTATGAGCTTCTCTACTAACTCAACCAACTATGGGTCGTCTCGCTGAGCCTTGCCAATCCGCCCCAAAAGAGTAGGCCTAACCTCCAAGGAGGCTAGCAAACCGGGTACAAAGTCAACGGAAGGTCTAAAGTCAAACATAGAATTAAACTCCAAGCTTCGCCATTCCACGAACAATGGACTCAAAGACAGCCTTTTTCTGCTTAAGGCGTCTGCCACCACGTTACCCTTGCCAGGGGTATACGCTATCTCAAACTCACAGGATGCTAAGAATTCCATCCACCTTTGTTGTCTTAAGACAATGTGCTCAAAGAGTCTCCAACAATTCCCTAAGATGTAGGGCATCCTTTTCTCCACTTCTAGAGAAAATCAGGATATTCTCCCATGCAAAATTGTCACAACTACCCATCTCTCACGCAGACCACCCTAGTCGAACTCGACATCCCCCAAATGCAAGCCCCAAAGGCCTAAACCAATATCAGACAAACACCCAAGGGATACCTCCTTCGAATTCAGACGACCTACGTGAGATGATACTAGTAAAAATGGCTAAATAATTAAGCCCTTGTCCAACTCTGGATGTCCTTGCCAGTCTCGCTCCAAAACCACCGTTTATCCCATAACGGGCTTTGCTCAACCTATTGAGCACATACGAAAACTTATTTCGCTCCTAGAAAAGACCAAGATGTCATCCACCAAGATCATCACGAACTTATTTAGGTACTCCCTGAACACCCTTCTCATCAAATCAACAAAGTATGCGGAGGCGTTCGTCTAACCAAATGGCATCACCAGCCACTCATAAAACCATCCGGAGTCCTAAAGGCAATCTTCTCTATACTATCCTTAGCCACTCTCAACTGACGAAACCCCGTGGCTGAGTCCAACTTGCGAAAATACTGAGGCGCCAACCAACTGATCAAAGAGATCATCAATCCTCGGCAATGGGTGTCTATTCTTCTTTGTGAGTTTATTTAGTTCTCTTTAGCCTACACAAAGTCTGAGGGACCCATCCGCCTTCGTAGCAAAAACTACTGGAGCACCCCACTCCGATATACTTTGTCTTATGGACCCCTTCTCAAGCAACTCCCCTACTTGCTTATGGAGTTCCCTCCTCTCGCGAGGAGCCATGTGGCGCACTGGTAAAGATACAGGTTTAGCATTGTCTACCAGATATATTCGGAAGTCAATCTCCCGCTCCGGAGGTAAGCCCTTCACCTCCTCAAAGATATCCGAGTATTCCCGGACCACTCTAACAGATCGCAAACTCTCGACCGACGTGTCAAGCGATTCTAGATAACTTAGCATAACAGATTCCATGGGATTACAAGAGATCTCGAGAGTGTTACCCAAGTGGGTCATAAGCCTAACAACTCTCCCTTCAAAATCAAGAACGGCACCCCTACTGGATAACCAGTCCATGCCCAAACTAACCCATAGCCCGTGAAGCCCAAAAAGCATCACATCTAAACTCAACGCTAAGTATAGAAACTTTCAAACCCAAACACATCATGGAGCCCCAATTGGGTTTGAAACAACTAAGGGATCATCTACCAAACTGGTGTCTAAGTGCAGTGACTCAACTAACAATGATGAGATAAACGAACTCGATGCGTCAGAATCTAATAAAGTTCGAACCGGAATATAAAGAAATCCAAATTCCAACCTAGACGGTCCTATCCCCATCTGGTACACTAGCCGCGAGGGAATACAACTACCCTCCAGGAGATTCCATACCTTGCCCATGCCCCTTTGGACAATCCTAATACGGTGTCCCATTCCTCCAAAAGGATAACTACTCGCCTTCTTCTTCCCATTCTCCACTCGTAACCTCCCACCAATGAGGTTTCATCCTTCATTAACCAAACAACTATTTGAGCCTTCCTCCCATCGTCTATCCAATAGATACCTACCAGTCCTCCTCCTTCTTGAACCAACTTCTAATCCGACTAATGTCTAAGTCCCTTGAAGTGGTTTTCCGTTCTTATATATCTTAGAAAGGTCATCTATACGCGGAGGGGAAACTCAAAACGAGAGAGGAAGAGGTTCAAAACGGAGAATTCGAAAGATATAGATATGGCTATTGGGGATTATGCTTTTCTTTCAAAAACTTTTCTCTTAAAAGACATGTTTTTGAAAATACTCCTTTCAAAAATATTCTTAGAAAATAGTTTTTCTAAAAAAATTATCTGTTCTGGTAACCTTAAGCTCTGATACCACGTGTAACACCCCACACCCGCTATGGTCACTCGCTAAGGGAATGCCATAACATCGGTGGAGTATTTTTGTGAATATAGAACAGAAAAATTACAACAAGACAGATATAAGTAATACTTGAAAATTTTAAAACATCATTTCATTGCAGCGGAAAGTAAAACATGTTTGGTTACATCACAAAACCATAATAAGAGTCAAGTACAAAATATCCATCCTGATAAATAAAAGTACATAATCCCAATACATGAACTAATAGCCATAAAAGAAAGGGTAAGCTGAGCTCTACATCTATGGTCCAAGCTCCAAAAGAGAATAAAACAGCCTGATCAAAGCCCACTCGTACTGGGCCCACTCTGATAACCTGAGGGTTGGGAAAAAAAGATAAAAACAACGGGGTCAGACATAAGTCTGAGTGAGTCCTATAACCCTAACAATACAATCATTAAAGTAATTAGGGTATGATATAAACAAGGTACGGTACCTCTGGGGATAATGACTACACTAAGTAGCCAACTAAACACAGGATGTACTAAGATAACCGAAAAGACGCATTTATCCACCCAAGGATAATTACTAGATTACACCACCCCAGATCTACCCACCCAAGGGTAATTCCTACACTGCACCACACCAGTCATTCCTAACTTAAAGGTTGATCCCACCCATGGACTTATAAAATTAACTTAATAGTTCTCGCGTACCCCTAGGTGACTAAGTAGACGCCACGGGGCCCTACAATCCACTAGGTGTACACACTACTCCCCATTCGATCGGCTCCCTAACGTAGATACCCGTGCTGGCCCCACCGTGGGGTGTACCGTTCCCCAACGTGGCAACCTGATAAAACTAACGGTGCACGGCTTATATCTACACGATGCAACAACGTCTTATTTACCAGCCCGGGTCCACACACGCATATGAAACCCGTTGGTCATGCGTTGCCACCGCTAACCCATTTTGGCCTCTTATAGTCAAGCCCAATATGCGTGTCCCGTCACTCGACTAGAGTCGAGCCCACTAAGATACGTTTGGGATATTGTTTGAAATGGGCCCCCACAAGCTACCACCTAAGCTTGTTATTTCTAGTGAATCCCGCTTAACCCTTTAACCATGTCACCTTACATGTTATAAATTCTGGTTAAGTCATTAATCATATTTTAATTGCCATTCAAGGCACCCACTAGATTTCCACATGCCACCCAAGGCACTGACTTAACCCTTTAACCATGTTTTAATTACATGTTCCACTTTGGTTAAGTATTCTAATCGTATTTTCTATTGCCACCCAAGGCAACCCACTAGATTCCTCATGCCACCCAAGGCACCCACTTAACCCCTCATGTCCCTCTACATGCTAATATGGTTAAGTGTTTCTTAATTAATTAATTAAGATCATGACCTCATAAAGACCTCTCACATTAGACCGTCTTTTATGACTGCTGGATATGCCGGTTGGGTCCGAGCAGCCTTACGTCATAAAAAGGGTCTAACCTCGTGTCTTTACTTTAATCACGTATTTAATTTGTGCCTAAGACCTCTCACATTGGGCTAACATTTGTAGCAACTGGTTAAGCCGGTTGGGTCCGGGCAGTTTTACGCTACAACTGAGTCCAATCTCGTGTCTTAGTCGATTAATTACACCTAATTAATCACCCTCATAATTTATATTAATTATCCCTAATTAATTAATCATGTTTTCCAGAATATGGGTAGACCTAACTCAATAGGTAAATTCCCAACTCCGTAGTGTGGGTAGACCTAACTCAATAGGTAAATTCCCAACTCCATAATATGGGTAGACCTAACTCAATAGGTAAATTCCCAATTATGTCCATTTAATTTATGTTACTCTTAAGCATACCCATTCCACATCATTTTATTAACATGCATATTAACCCCATCGTTCCCCACGTAATTCGTTCTCGTAACGTGACATAATAAAAGGGAAGATTCATCACAAAGGTCATTGGTTTAGCCAACATAGCATGTAACTTTATCATGGGTTCAAAAGGTGTCAACTTGCATATATGAACATACATTAAACCCAACTAGTATTTAACCCAAACTTGCATTATGCATATCATAAAAGAGACAACTTGCATATGAACTTGCACATAAACTTGCATATGAACTTGCATCATAACTTGCATATGAACTTGCATCATAACTTGCATATGAACTTGCATCATAACTTGCATATGAACTTGCATCATAACTTGCATATGAACATGGATCATAACTTGCATATGAACTTGCATCATAACTTGCATATGAACATGGATCATAACTTGCATATGAACTTGCATCATAACTTGCATATGAACTTGCATAACATGCCATACTTAGAGACAAGCTTGCATATATTATGCATATCATAAAAAGAGACAAACTTGCATAAAACCAAACACTTAGCATGCATAAAACCAAATACTTAGCATGCATAAAACCACATACATAGCATGCATAAAACCAAATACTTAGCATGCATAAAACCAAATACTTAGCATGCATAAAACCAAATACATAACTTGCATAACATGTTACATATAGACTTGCATATAATCTCCCATATAGCTTGCATAACATGTTACATATGAATCAATGTTCAACATAGTGTTTTGCATCATAAAACATAGCATTAAACTTGCATATAGCACACAACATACACTATACTAAACTTGCATAAACACATTGATTCCACAAACATAGCCATATCTTATCATATCCTATCATAATCAATTTAACAATTGATTGTTAAGTCTATAGAAACTCACCAAAACCAAGATTAGCAAACTTATGTAGTAGAACTAGTTGCTATACAAGAAGAAGATGATGATTAGAGGTTGATTAGCTTGCAACTTTCTTCATAAACTAGTGGAGGTTCCTCTCAAGTTTGATTTTGGCGGCATGGTGGCATCATTTCTATTTTTAGTATGAATTAGGGTAGTATTAGGGTGTATTTATAGATTAGGCAAGTGTTTTAGGCCATTAGATTAACCCTAAATTAGATTAGGACCCTTAGATTTCGGAATCTTCCAGAAACCAGCCCTAAGACCAAGCCCAAACCCCAAACTGGTGCACCCAACCACAGAACTCTCTAGAAACTGTGCAGGTCTCCTGTCCCGACATGGGCGCACTTCCCAAGTGCGCCAGTGTATTTTTGTGCTGGCGCACTTCACAAGTGCGCCAGTGCATTTCTGGCCGGTTTCGGGTTTTTCTGCCTAACTTCGTTCGTCCATATCTCTTTCATACGGTACCCGTTTTACGCAAACTCGGACTCTATTTCGCGCATTTTTCCGAGACGAACGCAATGACGCAGCCCGTTTCCCCTGATTCTCACATCTGAGATTAATTATACTTTAATTACTAACCATTAGTGTTAATTGAAATTCAGGGTGTTACAATGATAGTCCAATGTGAGTAAATCTCACAAACTCTAAACAGTTTATTTTCACGTTGTATTTTTAGAACTGTTAAAATATTGTCTGTTTGACTGTGTGTTGATTGTTTGCTTGAACTGCTAGTCAGTTAGTAGAGATTTTATATATATATATTTACGTATGTATATATATATACCGTCAAATAGTTATATGTTGATTCTGTTTATCAGAATATTATACTGGTGTTGTTTAACATCTGTGGATGCAGGGAAACAGGTTGGAGGAATCCAACTGGATTCCTCAACAGTTATTTTACTGTGATTTTTATATTGTGATATATAATGTGATGTATATAATCTGTGTGATTATGTGTGGTGGGACGATATTTATCGTTGTTATATGGTGTGTTAATACCATGAGAAATACCAGAATGTAGGAGAGGGGTTTTCAAAGTATATTTTGAAAATAGTTTAATTATATAAAATCAAGGGATTTTATATATATATATATATATATATATAAGAAAAAGGATTCTGAATATAAAGGAATATAGTTGGTAAAAACAAATATAAAAGAATTATATTTGTAAATCAAATACAAGGGAATATATATGTTAATCGAATATAAGGGGATATATTTGTTAATCAAAATATAAAGGGATTATATTCGTTAAAAGAAATATAAAGGATATTTATTTAGAGATTAAATAAATAGAATTAAACTAAAGGAGATATTTATTTGTTAAATAAATAGGAGTTAACCAAGTGAATTGGTCGAGTTAACCAAGTGAATTGGTCGAGTTAATCGAAGTGAATTTGTTAAGTTAAACTAAGTGGTTAATCGATGTGAATTAGCTAAGTTAAACTAAGTTAAACTAAGTGGATTTGTTCAGTTAATCAAGACGAGTTAACCAGTTAGGTTAAACCAGTAGAGTTAACCAGTTAGAGCTAACCAGTTAGAGTTAATCTGTTAGAGTTAACCAGTTAGAGTTGACCAGTTAGAGTTGACCAGTTAGAGTTGATCAGTTGGAGTTATCCAAGTAGAGTTAATATAGTAGAGTATCGAATATCACTTATCCGAAGTAGAGTTATCGAATATAGTGTATTCGAGAGAAGAGAAATCGAATATAGTTTATTCGAGTGGAGAAATCAAATGTTATTCATTTGAGAAGAGTTATCGAATATAGTTTATTCGAGTGGAGAAATCAAATGTTATTCATTTGAGAAGAGTTATCGAATATAATTTATTCGAGTGGAGAAATCAAATGTGATTCATTTGAGAAGAGTTATCGAATATAGTTTATTCGAGTGGAGAAATCAAATGTGATTCATTTGAGAAGAGTTATCGAATATAGTTTATTCGAGTGGAGAAACCAAATGTTATTCATTTGAGAAGAGTTATCGAATATAGTTTATTCGAGTGGAGAAATCAAATGTGATTCATTTGAGAAGAGTTATCGAATATTATTTATTCGAAGAGTAGTTATCGAATATTGGTTATTCGAAGTTAGTTAATCCAAAGGAGTTATTCGAAGTTAGTTAATCCAAAGGAGTTATTCGAAGTTAGTTAATCCAAAGGAGTTATTCGAAGTTAGTTAATCCAAAGGAGTTATTCGAAGTTAGTTAATCCAAAGGAGTTATTCGAAGTTAGTTAATCCGAAGGAGTTAATCGAAGAGTTAATCCAAAGGAGTTAATCGAAGTTAGTTAATCCAAAGGAGTTATTCGAAGTTAGTTAATCCAAAGGAGTTATTCGAAGTTAGTTAATCCAAAGGAGTTATTCGAAGTTAGTTAATCCAAAGGAGTAATTCGAAGTTAGTTAATCCAAAGGAGTAATTCGAAGTTAGTTAATCCAAAGGAGTTATTCGAAGTTAGTTAATCCAAAGGAGTAATTCGAAGTTAGTTAATCCAAAGGAGTTATTCGAAGTTAGTTAATCCAAAGGAGTTATTCGAAGTTAGTTAATCCAAAGGAGTTATTCGAAGTTAGTTAATCCAAAGGAGTTATTCGAAGTTAGTTAATCCAAAGGAGTTATTCGAAGTTAGTTAATCCAAAGGAGTTAGTCGAAGTTAGTTAATCCAAAGGAGTTAGTCGAAGAGTTAATTGAATATTAGTTATTCAATTTGAGTTAATCGAATGTAGTTATTCGAGAAGAGTTAAATCGAATTTAGTTATTCGAAAGGAGTTAATCAATTTGAGTTAAGTTAATCGATTTGAATTAAGTTGAATCGAAATGGAGTAAATCGATTAGAATTAAGTTAATCGAGTTAGAGTAAATCGAATATTGGTTATTCAGAGGTAAGTTATTCGAATTAGTTATTCGAAGGAGTTAATCAAATTAGTTGACCCAAAGGAGTTAGTCGAATATTAGTTATTCGAATAGAGTTAAAGGAGTTATCGATTTTAGTTTGATCGAAAGGAGTTATCGATTAGTAAATCGAAAGGAGATTTTCGAATATAGCATATTCGAAAGAAAGAGATCGAATATTGTTTATTCGAAGAGAGAGATTTCAAATATGAGTTATTCGAAGGGAGATAATCGAATATAGGTTATTCGAAGAAGAGTTAATCGAATAGAGATTACTCGAAAGAGAGTTATACGTCGAATTCGATTATAGTGAATTCGGGAAAGTACTATTTACTTTCCAGGGTTTAAATCAAGATTTAGTTATTGATTTAGAAATTAGGTGTCTGTTAAATTATTCGAGTTAGGAAATAAAATATATAGGGGTAGGAATTATAACGTTATAGTTATAATCAAACACTGTCATATAAGAAGTGGATTCGTAACCTGAATCCGAGAATTTGCGTAAACAGATGATTGTAAAAAGTGAGTGGTGAGCTTCATCTATTTCACAGTAAAGGACGTTGTTCAATTAAAGTCTGAGAGGTAATTATACCCCAACTTGATTGACTTCAGAATTGACAAAGGAATAGTTGTGGTTCGATAGAAAAGGTTGATTTGAAATATAGTTAAGTAATAAGCGATTAATGGATTAAGCGTAACGATGTTTTATACAACGTTCATTTGAAATCTGTAAATGAGTTTTGGAAACGTTTTCCAAATATAGTCAGATATGTTTTCTAAACATAGAAAATGAAATGTTTTCATGATAAGAATTTAAGAAATAGAGTTAAGCAAATTCAGAAACTAACTGGAGAGGGTAAGTTGAAAGGTTTTCTAAGTGACGATCTGAGGTTGGTTTCGACCTTCCGGATTGATACTTAGAGAATTGTTCTCATACTAGTTACAGTTAGGGACGGATAGTTGCGAAATAATAGTGATGTGAAAATAAGCTATGGAAATGTTTCAAATGATTAATAACATATATTTTCTAAATATATGAAATAAGGAAATATGAACATATGATGATTGATCGATCGAATTTCCATTTGGAAATAAGATCGTTGTTTGTACACCGACATGTTTTCATTTGATAGTTGAATCACCGACTATCAAAGTTTTTACCATTTTAACGTTGTTAATATGGAGAGACCGGTTGGATTATTATCCAAAGAACCACTCTGTATTGGCATAAGCGTTGCGAGCAATACATGCCAAAGATAAATTGAAGACGGAGTAAAGTGCAAGGGCTGTTGTATAAGTCTTAGATAACAGTGACTAAGATGGATATACTGAATAGTGCCTTCGGTTTGTCCAGTCCCAGGACAACGTATATGGAAGAAGGTCTGACAGAGTATATCCAATGGATCGCGTAAGTTGATCTGTTCAAACGTATTCACGTTTGGTGGCGGAGGAATTCGTTTCTCTTAGTTGTATACCCGTGTTATTTTTGGGTAAGTCAATTTGTGATTTGGCGGGTATGACGATGTGGCATTCAAAGTGAATGGTGATCAGATGTTCTGAAGATAGACGTAGCTTCTAGCCTCACACCAGGAAGTAACAAAAGTTGGGCTAGGCAGCATGGCTAGTTGGGTCATTCCCAAGCAGGGTGTATTGTCACCGATCTAGGGAATATTCATATTTATACTTCTTTTTGATTCTGTATCTTCGGATGACGGTTTGATGGCCTATAACCGTGGTGGCAATATATTCGCGACACTCAAGCTAAATGATTGAGCGGTCATGTGTGGCCGGGTTGCAAGACGTTCTTGTTGAACCCTGAGTGTATCACCTCTAGAGTACACTATTCAGAAGGTGCTCCCATACCTCGTCTGTTGGAATCCATTCTCCGATAAGCGCCCTGCGGTTTATGATTTTATACTATGTATGTAGAACGTGAGATGCAAGCGTTTCTGCTAGATTGATATCTATTTGTACTTAGACATTATTATAATATCACAATGATATTGCTTGTCAAGTTGTTCAGATACTCATAAGGGAAAAACCCGTTCCGTATTCACGGCGTGGTCTTATGAGATATCCTATACCTGTTTTTAAACTATTTTACTCACAATAGTCCCATGACTGACCCGGAGTTTACTTTGTTGTTTTCCCTAAACTCTTGGGTGCCTAAATTTGCACGGGCAGTCAAGTAGTCGGGATTTACAGATATACTTGGAGAGCTTGGAGCAGGAGGCTGCAAGATTTTATAGCTATAGTTATTTCCGCTGTGTTGTAAGTGTTGTACTCTGATAAGTGCTATTGTATATATATAACTGTGTACTTCAAAGTTATGTTATATATTATATGTTATTCATTCCGCTGTGAGATTCGTGTTACTCTGATGATTCTGATGTTCTTCTTCTTCTATTCTATTAGTTCTATCTTTTCTTTCTCACCTTCTAAATTCTTTCACTAACGTCGCGGAATTTCAGACTCTCGAGGAGTCGAAAATTTCCAGCCGTTACATGATGGGTGGGGTTAGGTAAACACAGATGCTTAACCACTTAGCATGTTTGACTAGAAAACCCTAGTAACGGGGACCCAATTCAGCAGTAACCCAATTAGGTATCATGGTACCCTGAAACTAGGCAGGGTGGGGCACGATTACTGGGCTGATTATAAGCGGTCAAAGCGACGGCGGTGGGTGCAACAGTGTGGGTTCTAACGGAGTGCGGGCGTGCACGCACTTCGGAGCAGAAAAACAGGGCACTGGGGGCACCAGTAGTATAACCTATGCATTCTGAGGTTTGTATCAGGTCGCCACCATGGGACTTGATACACCCCATGGTGGGGCCAGCATAGGTATCTACAATTTTTGGGGGTCGTAGGACACAGATGATTATGCGAGTAGGAGCCGATCTTTAAAATAAGGGGATCACTTTACCCTCAGCATTGGGTGCATCTTTAGAAACGGGATCACTTCACCCTCAGCATAGGGTGCCATTAGGAATAAATACAAGTAGGTGCAGAGATATAGTGTAGGGTGCGATAGTATATTCGTTTCAGAACTACCTTATCTTAGTTTATGATACTTTCATGTTCCAGTTTATACATATCATGCCCTTATTCTTATTTTCATACTGAAGAGTCACTAGACTTACCAGGCTTTATGTCTGACCCTATTTTTTTTCGTCTTCTTTTCTTTCGTCCCCCCCCCCAGGTCCACAGGGAGGAAATAGCTCAGCTTAGTCAGATTCTTTAAAAGCTTCAAGAAAGTTGATGTATGGTTTGGAGTCTCTTTTCCTTGGCTATGGCTTTTGGTCACACTCTATGGGGATTTATGTAGTTTTAATCACGTTTTATGCTTCTTTATTTAAAAACCAAGACATAAATGATGTTGTAATGTTTTGGAAGTTGTTATGAGACAATTATGGAGATGTGTTGTATGAACAAGTATCTTATGAAATAAAAGTCTGAAGTTTTCCGCTGCTTATATATATATATATGTATATATGTTTATATCTGTCTTGTGTTTTATTTGTGACTTTTACTTACAAACCTCCACCAAAGTTAAGGCAGTCCCTTGTGAGTGACCTTAATGGAGGGTGAGGTGTTTCACTGCAATTGCCATGTCATCACACGGTTCTCCTTCTCCTGCTTCTAATACGCGATCTACAGTACCGATGAAAGGAAAAATGAACCCAAAAACCAAAATTTGACCAACTATCCTACCGCTTCTGACCTCTAGAGAAACCAAGACCACCACCAATGTGACTTACATCTCACGATGCATCTCCCCTGAGGATGACAGCTCCTCTGGTGGCCCCTCTTGCCGCCCACGAGATCACAACTGGGAACGATTTTCGAGCTTCACAAGCAAATTCTCGGCACCACACACCACAATTGTGACGACCCAAACTTCCATGGAACGAAAGTAAGGATAATCATAGGAGTATAACATAATTAAAACAATAACAGATCTTAGATACATAGCAGAACATATAAATCATTGCAGCGGAAAGGAAATGTCATCACAAACATCGTCACAGAACATCAGAGTACGTAGTACAGGATAAACTTAGCAAATAGATGTCTAAAATAGGGAAAGAAATAAAGTCTCAATCTCCCAAAATACATCAATATCCAATACTGTCTCAAAATCTCAAGAAGAAAATAAAAGATTAAAAAAAATATCTTCCAACATCTTCATCTGCAAGCACTAGTCCAAAAAACTTCCCTACTTGAAACCTGTCAATTGGCTGCCCGTGTGGAAAGAGGGCACCCGAGTTTGCAAAGTGAAACAAACTACAAGTCAATCATGGGACTGGTATAAGAAATCTTACTAAACTAATAATATGACTAATCACTAGACCACGCCTCTAACTCGAAAAGGGTTTACTCCGTTGGATTGCCAGTGCATATGATTTATAAAATTTTAAGTTAAAACAACTCAATGCTTTTTAGAAAATGAAATCATTATAAGACTCATGTCCCATCACACAATGCAACGTAGACTGGAGGATAGAGTTTTACCTTATAATGAGAAAAAAATGCTTGATACGAAAAAAAATAATATTTTTAATATTATTATTAGTGTCTAGTATGTTTCAAAAATACTGCACAGTAAATGTATCAATCTTAGACGGCATAGCTACCATATACTATGTCGCCATATATAAGTTTACAGTCAAGACCATAATGTCGTATTGGAGGTTGGTTTCCATCATGAGTCAAGGCTAGGGACGATCTCCTAACCGATTCGAGACACTCTAGCAATGTCTCAGGATTCCGCGAAGTGAACCCTTGGATAAAGCAGGGCTGGTCCACAAATAACGCTAGCGGATTGGCAATTCCTGAACACACGTTTCCCATTCTTATTGGACCTATAAATCGGCCATTAGCGACCAATAAAAAAATCGGAGGCGCCTCATCCCACCAAACACAAAAGTAATAATGCTGGGCCTTGTAAAAACCCAAACACCACTTCTAGCTAGAAAGAAACGTGTGCACTCTCTGCGTTCCCTTGTCCCATTTTTGACTCTACCGGGGTGTGAGGCTCGCGAGGTAACGTAATACACAAAGCTATGCCTAATTAGGCCATACTTTGATCATCATCCACGAGGCTATGCTTTTCAACAAAAGCCTCGATCAATTGCATCTTGGCATGTCACATTGACAGTCCATACCATGCGATCAATAACTACCAATATCTAACCTTCGAGCTCGTGCGTCTCAAAGAAGGGTGTTTAGCAAGAGAATAAATTCTCTTCCACCACAGAAATATATTAATAGATATCAATTTAATTACATGGCACGAAATCTAATGTCGGACATACATCCATTTACAAGTCCGTTCTGGGTCTGAACGAAAACAGAGTCACATAGGTACTTGCATATCCGGACAATCAACAAGAACGTCCGGACAACTACCACTTTAACCCTTTATTGGTAGCTATCCAATGCCACGCATCAGTAATTATCCTTTCGATGTGAAGGTCGCTGGTCTTCAATCGCCGTCTTCGATATCTTCAATTAAAATCGCCGTAAAATTATTTGAAATGGGTTGAACTCGGTCTTTTTAATTAATTTTCTGAATTTTTATCATTTAATATCGTTAATATTAATTGATAATGATTTGTCGCTATTTATATTTATTTAAAAATAGCTCAATATAACTAAACGATGCTTCGGGTCGATGGACGGCCCTGGCGCTATTTTTACCAAAATTTGATTTACACTTATCTTGAAATCTAACCATTGGATTTTAATAAAGTTTATATCATCGGAAAGATCTTCCCAAAATGGTCCTAATGGTTCCAGTTTTGGGAAAATCCGACGGTTGGATCTTACAGTGTAATCGTTTAAAGTTACGATTGGCGAAACGCGAACTACCGCGTGATTCATTAAATTTTAATTTATATTTATATATAAATATAAATATAAATCATTTGGCAATTTCAATTATTTCAACAATCACAAACAAACCAAGTACAGTCCATATTCATGTTAGAGATTTGAATATGATTTCATAATTCTATTAACATGGTAAAATGATGATTTGAAATAAATCATGTTTTAATGACTAATTATTTCCAATGATAATTGAATTACATTATAAATATATTTTCCTAATGATAACTCTTTTTGGTTGAGACTGAATGATACTAACAACGTGATTTTCAATCTTACTATTTTCATTGCATATAGGCATGTGATAAAAATATGACATTTTAAATCTATTCTTTTTATTTTCTTTAAAATGACAATAAAAATGTAACATTAAAATATGTTCTTTTTAATGTCTCTAATTTAAAATTAAAAATGATACTTTTAATCCTATTCTTTAATTTACATCTAAAATGTAAATAAAAAGATAATTTCTAATTTAAAAGTAAAAGGCAACTTTTAATTCATGTTTTATTTGCATCAAAGAATGCAAATAAAAATGCAACTTTTAAATCAATATTTTATTCACATCAAAAATGCAAACAAAAATATAACTTTCATTTTAATGGAAACATTAATTTCTATTCTTTTTATCGCATCTAAAATGATGATAAAAGTGTAACATTTATTTCTATTCTTTTGTTTGAACAACTTTGATGCTAAAAATATGTTCTTGTTATCTAAAAAAAAAATTCCCACAAATTATGTCCTTTTTATCTAAAAGGAAAATGATAACTAAATGTGTTCTTTTTAACTAAACAGAAAATGATAACTAAATGTCGATAAAAATGTCCCTTTTTATCTAATCTTTTATTCACATCTAACTTGTAAATAAAAAAATGTAATTATAAATCTATTCTTTTTATTTACATCTAAAATAAAAATAAAAATGTAACTTTTATATCTATATTTTTATTTTCATCTAAAATGTAACTGTTATTTCTATGTTTTTTTTACATCTAAAATGTAAATATAAATTTAACTTTTATATCTATATTTGTATTTACATCTAAAATCTAAATAAAAATGTACTTTTCTAATTCATGTTTTTTATTTACATATAAAATGCAAATAAAAATATACTTTCATTTGAATGTTTTTATTTGCATCTAAAGTGCAAACAAAAATGCAATTTTGAATTTAATGTTTCTGTTTGCATCGAAAATCGCAAACAAAAATGCAACTTTTAATTTAATGTTTTTGTTTGCATCTAAAATCACAAACAAAAATGCAACTCTGAATTTAATGTTTTTGTTTGCAACTAAAATTGCAAAAAAAATGCAACTTTTATTTCAATGTTTTATTTGTATCTAAAATACAAATAAAATGTAACCTTTTAAATCATGTTTTTATTTGCATCAAGGAATGCAAATAAAAATTCAACTTCTAATTTCAACATTTTATTTGCATCAAAGAATGCAAATAAAAATTCAACTTTTTATTGCAATGTTTTATTTGCATCAAAGAATGCAAATAAAAATATAACTTTTGATTTCAATGTTTCACTTGCTTCAAAGAATGCAAATAAAGATATGGCTTTTAATTTCAATGTTTCATTTGCATCAAAGAATGCAAATAAAAATTCAATTCAATGCTATAAACAAAAGTGATATAATTACAATTGTATTGACAACTCTATTTCAACACAATTATATAATCTAAAAATGATATATTTTCAATTGTATTGACAACACTATTTCAATACAATTATATAATCTAAAAATGTTATATTTTCAATTGTATTGACAACTCTATTTCAATATAAATATATAATCTAAAAATGATATATTTTCAATTTTATTGACAATTCTATTTCAATATAATTATATTTTCCAAAAAAAAATGAAATATTTTCCATTGTATTGACAACTCTATTTCAATACAATAATATAAGAAAGTGATATTTTTAATTAAATTGACAAACTAATTCAATTCAACAAAAAGGACCAAAATGCTATTTTTAATTGAATTAACAAATCAACTCAATGAAAATGACAACATAATATTTATATTGAATTGACAAACTAATTCAATTCAATTAAAATTGAAAAAATAATATTTTATATTGAATTGACAAACTAATTCAATTCAATAAAAAAAATGATAACATAATATTTTAACTAACACATACAGATCTATAATTTAATGAACATATCTATGTTTATACATCACAAAGAGACAGATCAATCTTCCAAAATTTCATCACATAGCAGATCTAAATCCAATACATACAATCATTACATAGCGAGTAACATAATTAAATTGATTATTGTTAAAAATCAGAAATCTCACAGTCGGATTATTCTGCTTTGTTCAGTACTACAAATTTGTCCAAAATTCAAACAGCTCGGATCGCTCCTTTTCAGTCTAGAGTTGTAGATCTCGTCTCTACGATCGCCCAGGATCTGAAATGGTTAATTTTCGATGTCGTATGAATTAATTATGACTTGGTTAAGATTTATAAAATTTTAAATTAAATTATTAAAATAATTAAAAGGGTTTTACCTTTCTTCCTTCTTTATTTAGTCTAAGGTCGTGAGCTTTTCCCTTTGATACAAAACTTTGGATCCAAAATTCGATCAATACGTGAAGTGATTTGCAGATCAGCCGGTGGAACGTCGGAGAGCTAGGGGTGGCGCACAGGACGGGCCCACCTGGGTGAAGCTCGATCGAGCCTAGGGGGTGCGAGGAGCTATGTACGGCGCTCCTTCGGGGTGTTGTATCTCGGTGTCCGTGCCTCCTGGCGATGATCCAACCGTATAGAAATGATGAGGATAAAAATCTCTTTAAAAGAGTCTAAAGGAAGAGGGGTTTTTGGTGAGTAGATCGGTGGAAATTAGTGATGTTTGTATGGAACAAATTCGGCTATACATGTTAAGGGGGCGGCGAATACAGTAGAGGTTAGGGTTTGAAGAAGATGAGGTGTATTTTAAATTATTTTAATGTTAATTTTGCAAATAAATCGAAAAGTTTTAAACCAATCCTTTTTCAGTCCAACCAGAGTTGACCCTACCCAATAGCCCATGTTCTGGATCCAATGGGCTAGGTCTCGTCAGCCAAAACAACTGTTTGTGGCCTGAAATCTTTAATTTATTATTTAAATCATTTAATAAATTAATTTGATCGTATATTTAAATTCACTGGGGCCACATACGAACTCAGAAAAATCCAGAAAAATTATTTCTGGCTTTGATTTGACGATACGGTCCTAACAAAATTAATTTTGTCAAATTTTGAGACTGTTTGAAAAATGGCCATTTTCAAGTCGATTAGATTTGACTGAAATTGACAAAACACATTTTCGTTTGCAACGCTCATATATTAATTTCAAAAATTCCAAAAAAATCAAACTTAGTAATAATTTGACGTTACGGATCCAACAAAAGTGGTTTCGTCGGAAACGAAGGTCGTTTGAAAAATGGTCTTTTATACGGGCTATAAATTACACTACAACGACCATTCTGAATATTCAACTGACCATAACTTTAGATTCCCGCTATGAAGTTTCGATTTTTCAGAATCGTTGGAAAGATATTTTCAAACAGATTTAATTGTTTTTGGTTTCACTAAAATCCGTTTAGTATTGAATTCGGTAAATTCGATCAAATTTCAAGTTTGACTTTTCAAACTACCGTACTATTTCTAATTTCTTTTGAAGTCAGAATAAATATATTCGCTCTAACTTCGATTAAAATAAATTTTTAATCGTTATTATTTAAAATAAATTATTTTAACTATTCAAAATTTACTGAAATAGCCAAAATAAAAATTTTAAATTGGTTCGGATTTTCCGGGTTGTTACAACTATACAGCCTTCGACCACCGCCAATAAACTCATATCGATCTCCTCTACAATACCCAGAAGCCCGATTTTCCAATTACTCAAAGATCAAAAACCCACCAATTCGATGCTAAGGTTTCATGATTTGGTGCTTTGACCATTGATTTCTGGCCAATCTAGTCGTTGAATGTCGAAATAAATTATATTTGTAGTTTCATATCGTCGAGAGCTTCGTTTTGATATATAATTTGCTATGGTTTGAGAAGATTCAAATTTAAAGTTTGGATTTTTATTTTGATCTTGGGTTTAGAATTTTATTTCTACCATTAGAGAAAGGAATGAACAAATGAAAAATATACGTACAATGAAAATTGGCTGATGGGGTGGAACTGAATTTTATTGGCATATGTACAGGGGGTCCAATAGGAAAAATAAACAATTATCCCATTACTTTGTGTTAGCCTACTTTGTGAACTAGGCTACACAAAGAGCAAATAGTGGGAAAGCCATCAACCGGTTCGGATTGGAGGGAACCAACGCAGGAAAGAAGCAGAAATCAAAGACGCAGACATCACATCGGTTCGGTTCGGAGAAGCACTTCAGCGGCACCAAAAGAAAGCAAGTAGCCTCATCGGATCGGATCAGAGGCGGCCGATCCGAACCCCTTTTTTCTGAGCCTGTGACAGTTGCTACACACGTTTCCTGAAGACTCGGACCAAGCACAACCATTTCCTTCCACGATCTCCCACTAAATCGATGCGTTGTCACCATCTGGAGGCCTCCGAACCCGACTCTTATGGGATGGGTGCCACGCAGTTCCGAACCGGAGCCACTTCGAGGAGATTTTTCACCTATAAATACACCATCAAGAGGCATTTGAAAGGATCTTTTCGCAAACTCTCAGTTCTAAATTCCTTCATAGCCGAATTTCATAACCATATTCATATCAAAATCATCTCTTAAAGTCTATTTTTGAGAGATTTGAGTGAGCTTATGCATTGTAATTGTGAAGTTGAGTGAGAATCATTGCTATATTTGCATTCAAATCATTAATTAGAAGAATAAAAAGTGGACATAAGCCCTTTAGTGTCGAACCACTATAAATTGTGTGTTCTTCGTTGCTTTTTAGTTCTATTTCATTAAAATCATAGCTAACTTGGGTGTTAGAAAAAAAAATTAGTCTAACATTTTGGTGCTTTCACTGAGAGACCTTCGAATTCTCAGCCTTTTTAGGATTATCATTCTACTATTTAGACTTTCAAGTTCAAAGAAGTTAATCCTTTGTCTCTGACATGTTTCAGTACTTGTTGACTAACTGTTGAATAGTATCATGGCTAAGACCAAAGGAAAAGAAGTTCGAGGCGCTAGGGGAAAGGATGCTAGAGAAGATTAGCAAGCCATCGTGTTAACGAGGTTACACGCTCAAAGCTCTGGAGCAGACCACTCCGATCAGGAGGATCCAAACCGGATGGAAGGCGCCGATCCGAACCAGATGGAAGACACCGATCCGATCCGGTCTAATGAGGTCGAGGGTACTCACTCTCTCTATCCGAACCGCCCCGACCGGGCCATTGTGAACCGATCCGATCCGAACCAGAATGAAGCTGGAACTTCTACTCGAGCTCCCTCCAACGCTCCGATTCCAGCCGCGATGACTAATGTTCATCCTGATCCATCTGCACCCATTACCCAGGGAGACCTTTCACGTTTTCTTGACATGCTCCAGAGTACTAAAGAAGCATTGGAAGCCCAAAGGCATGACAGCCTTCGCATGCAGGAAAACATGATCACTATGGGTAGAGAACTATAGGAGCTCCGGAGGCAGAAGACTCCTTCCCCAACACGCCGCCTTGCTACAGATGATTTCTTCGGACGAGGAATGCCCTCGCGAGAGAAGGTCTCTTGAACGACCTCAGAACCTCGATCAATTGACTTTTGGATCTTTAGGATCCCGAGAAGACGCCGCTCGTGTATTTGGCCCTGATGACCCGAGCCTGCAACAGCCTATGTTGGTACCCATGCGCGGATCCCACGTCCTACCAAGGGATCCTAATATTACCAACCCCACGCTGCAACAGCTTCTCCAACCTCTACCTCCTAAGATTGACTGGGAGCACAGAGAGCAACGTAGAGTAGTTGCCACCAGAAACATGAGGTTATCCCCTGATCAGGAACCCAGGGGTAATCCGAACATCATACCTAGAGAGCCTGTGCAGACATTAACAAATGCCGATGTATGGGCAATGGTGCGCCAGATTATGTTCGAAAGCCAGCGGTATACTAATGAAGATTGGGTCATTGAGCGAAGTCATACCCCCTTCATAGATGACATACTGGATTTGCAGTTCCCTTAGCGATTCAACTTGCCTCAAATGGATCGATATTCAGGAAGAACAGACCCAGGGCAGCATCTGATGAGGTATGCATGGTTCATGAACGCGGCAGCGGCCCCAGATGCCATAAAATGCGAAGCTTTTCCAATCTATCTTGAAGACGTAGCATTAATGTGGTTCTCCCGACTACCCCCTCGGTCGATTTCAAATTTCACAGAATTGAGTGAGCGCTTCATGAATCATTTTCAACTCCATGCCCGAAAGTCCAAGAGCGTCATAGAATTGTCACGGATTAAACAGGCCCCAGGAGAATCTTTGAAGTCATATTTGGATCGTTTCAACCTGGCCGTCACCGAAGTTAGTGATCCATATGAGCCCACTATCCTGATGGCCTTGATGGAAGGGGTAGATCCTGACACAGAGTTCAGGGATTACTTGGCTGGAAAACCACCTCCTACTAGAGAATTGTTCTATGAAAAGGCTAATATCCGTTTAAGGCAAGAAGAAGCTAAGAAAATCGGAAGAGAAATCCGAAGGGGCCTCGAAGGAAGGTGTCCAGAGTAACGTTGCTGTGAAACAATCTGGTGACAGTTCAGGGAAGGTGGAAGTAAACGTTGGCAACCAAAGTGGGGGTAATAGCAACAGAAATGGGAACGACAATAGAAGGAACAGAAACCGACGGAATTGCTCTAATAAAAGACCCAGATTCCAGACTTTTGAAAATTATACGCCATTAAATGATACGTTTGAGAATATTTATTTAGATACATATAGCACATTGCAGTACAAAAAACCACCACCCAGGGACTCCACTGAGAAAGAGATTGCAACAGGAAAGTTTTGCTTGTTTCATGGTACCCACGGTCATTCCACCAACTAATGTCGTCATTTGAGAGATATCATCGAAAGGTTGATGCGAGAAGGGAAGTTAGACGAGTACAAGGCCGCCCCAAGGGATGAGGGCAAGGGGGACAAGCCCCGGACCACAACCAGCCTGCTTCAAAACCCACAGCTCAGCAAAAAGGTAAGAGGATCGTCATTAATACTATTATAGGCGGACCTCACTTAGTTGGTTGTAGTTTTAAAGCAATGGACCAGTACGTCAACGCCGCCAAGCATTTTGAGGTAGGAGCATGCAGTAGCCTCGAAGACGTTACTCCAGTAAAACAACAAAAGACGATGTCAGACGACGTCGTATTCCGCAATAGAGATGATTCCGGAGTTCAATCTCCAACCGACGATCCACTAGTGATTACCACAACAATTTGCCCTGCTTTAGTCCATAAAGTGTTAGTGGACAATGGGAACTCGGTCAATATCCTCTTCAAGAAATCTTTTGAACAAATGGGACTCGAAGCAAAAGATTTAAAGCCATGTGAAGGATGGATACGTGGCTTTAACGGAGCATCTACAGCTCCGATGGGTTTTGTGGAACTACTAGTCACACTAGGGAAGGGAGATCGCCAGAGAGTAAGGATCCTGCCATTTGTAGTTTTGGATGTGGATTCGCCTTACAATGCCTTCCTAGGCCGACCGACCCTTGCCGAATTTAGAGCATGTATTGCACCTTGGTGCTTGCTGCTTAAATTCCCGACTGACTCAGGAGTTGGGGTGATGAGTGGCGACCAAGCTACGGGACGAGCTTGTTACATGACGGAGTTAAAGATGTTAATGAAGGGGTTGAATATAGAAGCTAAGGACGATTCCGCCCCTACAAAGGAGGCCTCAGCATAGCAATTAAGAGGTCCTGCCCCAAGAGAGTCGCCCTCAGACGTGATCGAGGATATAGATCCCAGAGAGGATAGAGAACCCGGGGACAGGAAGGCAACTCCCAACGAAATAACAATAGATATACCTATTGATGAAACAGATCCAACAAAAGTACTAAATATCGGCTCGCAACTAGATCCAGTTAGAGCGAGGGAATTGGCTGATTTCTTAAAGACAAATCTGGATGTGTTTTCCTGGACTCACGCTGACATGCGTGGGATTTCTCCTACCATCATGAGCCACTCTTTTTGTATTAATCCAAAGCACCCACCAGTCAAGCAGAAGAGACGGATGTTAGGCCCAGATCGGTCAGTATCTTTAAAAGAAGAAGTAGAGAAATTAAAATATAATGGATTCATTAAGGATTCGAAATATCCCGACTGGATATCGAATCTTGTTGTGGTCAAAATGTCAAACGGGAAGTGGAGAACGTGTATTGACTTTTCTGATTTGAACAAGGCTTACCCGAAGGATAGCTTTCCTCTCCCCAGAATTGATCAGCTAGTAGATTCGACGGCCGGACATGAGCTTTTATCCTTTATGGACGCCTATTTCGGGTACAATCAAATTCCCATGCACATACCAGATCAAGAGCATACAAGCTTTATCATAGACTTAGGGTTATATTGTTACATGGTAATGCCATTTGGGTTAAAGAATGCAGGAGCAGCGTATCAGCGCCTAGTCAACCACATGTTTTACAATCAAATCGGGAAAACCATGGAGGTTTATGTGGATGACATGCTTGTGAAGTCCAAACAGTCTTCCGATCATACAAGGGACTTAGCTGAAATGTTTAATATTCTTCGAAGGTATGGGATGAAGTAAAACCCAATGTTCGTTTGGGGTTGTATCTGGAAAATTCCTAGGGTTTATTGTGAGTTCTCGAGGAATTGAGATAAATCCTAACCAAATAGCAGCAATAAGGGACATTGAAGAACCACGCAAGATCAAAGACGTTCAAAGCTTGGCTAGAAAAGTTGCTGCATTGAGTAGGTTTATTTCCAAAGCTACAGATAGATGTGTACCTTTCTTCGATCTCATAAAACGGGGAAAGGGAAATTTTGAGTGGACTCCCGACTATGTGGAGGCGTTCCAGAATCTATTAGACTTCTTAGAAAAGCCTCCAATATTATCAAAGCCTGTGGAACATGAGGATTTGTTCGTCTACTTGGTGGTCTCATCTCACGCCGTCAGCACAGCATTAGTACGTGAAGAGGATAAAGTCCAGAAACCTGTATATTACGTAAGCAAAAAACTAGTCGTTGCAGAACGTAATTATCCGAAGATAGAGAGGCTTGCTTATAGCCTCCTAATTGCTTCCTGCAAACTTCGCCATTATTTTCAGGCACACCCGATAGTTGTATATACCAATCAACCTTTGAGACAAGTGTTGCAGAAACCCGAAGCATTGGGGTGGTTACTTGAATGGAATATTGAGCTAAGTCAATTTGATTTGAACTTTCAGCCACGAAGATTAATAAGGGGGCAGGCATTGACTGACTTTATAGCTGAATTTACAATTCCTGAAGAGGAAACGGTGGGTGACAAGGTAGTTACTTTGGATCGAGAGTTAGAGCTTAGTCCATGGAAACTATATACGGACGGAGCCAAGAATGATCGAATGTCCGGCGCTGGAGTTGTTTTAATAACTCCTGAAGGACGATCTATTTACTATGCATTACAGTTAGAGTTTGCTGCTACTAACAATGATTCCGAGTACGAAGCCCTGATTGCCGGGCTGAAACTCGCAAAAGATTTGGGAGTGAAGACACTAGATATATATTGCGATTCCAAGATAGTTGTATGCCAAGTTCGGGAAGAATTTGCTGCTAATGGCCATCGACTCGTTACTTATCTCAGAAAGGTAAAGGAGTTGTTGGGAGGTTTGGAGCATTATAGCCTAACACACTTTCCAAGAACGGAAAATCAGAAAGCAGATCGATTGGCAAAGCTAGCGAGTTCTGATAATCCTAAAGAAACTAAAATGGTTCCGATAGAGGTGTTGGAATCACCGAGTTTCGACCTAATGGAAGCAGAGCTGGCCTTGGAAGTTGAACCAGAGAGAGAATCCTGGATGACATTGATTAAGAATTTTCTCAAGAATGGAACACTCCCGTTAAAAAAAACCAAAAGACGAGCTGTAAGACGCAAGGCTGCAAGATACGTTTTACAGGACGACGTCCTTTATCGCCAAGTGTTTTCAATGCCCCTATTACGGTGTATCACACACGACGACATTAAACGTGTACTACAAGAAGTAAATGAAGGTGAGTGTGGAGATCACACTGGGGGCCAAACCTTAGCAAAGAAAGTATTACGGTACAGATATTTTTGGCCTACCGTGAATAAAGATGCGGCTGATTATTCACGACGCTGCGATAGATGTCAAAGATTCGCCAAAGTTCCCAGAGCGCCTCCGACCCAGCTCAAGTCGAAGGTAAGTCCATGGCCATTTGCCATGTGGGGAATTGGCATTATTGGAGCGTTACCTATTGCCAGAGGAGGAGCTAAGTACGCGATCGTTTCCGTGGACTACTTCACAAAATGGGTGGAAGCTGAACCTTTAACAACCATCACGGCGAGGAAGGTGATCAGTTTTGTGGTCAGAAACATTATTTGTCGATTTGGGATACCGAAGACCATCATAACCGATAATGGGACACAGTTTGACAGCATCGAGTTCAGAAACTTCTACCAGAGATATAAGATTGATAAACGATACACTGCAGTAGCTCATCCGCAGTCAAATGGCCAGGTCGAAGCCATAAACAAGGTCATTAAATCAATTCTAAAGAAGCGGTTGGAGCGGGCCAAAGCTAGATGGGTAGACGAGTTGCCATTAGCTTTATCGGCCTATAGGACAACCTTTAAGACAGCTACAGGCCATACTCCCTATTCACTTTCCTTTGGGTCAGAAGCAGTGATCCCGGTAGAATTGAAAGTCCCTTCTCATCGAGTTGCGTATTATGACCCGATGACAAATAAAGCACTCCTCCTAGAATCTCTTGATATGATTGAAGAAAAAAGAGATGAAGCCGACTTGCGTGCCTCGAGACATCGACATCAAGTAGCATGTTATTATGACAGGAAAGTTCACTTCAAAACTTTAGAACCAGGAGACCTAGTACTGAAACGAGTCTTCCGCCTTCGACCCAATTTGGTCCAAAATGGGAAGGGCCATACACCATCCAACGGAAGCTTGATACAGAAGCATTCAAGCTAACGACCGTGGACGGTGAGGAAATTCCCATAGCTTGGAATGCTCAGCACTTACGACGATATCTGAGCTAAATATGAAATGTCATCCATTTTGTTTTTATAAGCTATGTAAAAAGGCATGACTTGCCTTAAAAAGTCTGTTTATGTGAACAAAGGATTATGAAGTGGATGTAGGCTACGACTTAGCTGAACCACTATAAAAATATCGTGTGTCATTTACTTTTTCTGCATTATTTTATCTTCAACAATTATTCTATCCTGACTATGAAACACGAAATATTAAGTTAGATTTGGAAAGTTGAAGATGACCTGTGTGCAGGAACAAATAAAACGATCGTTTGCAAAATATAAGAATGGGAAGACAACATTCTTAACTCTAACTCTCAAGAATCGAGAGAGAGAGTATAAAGGACGGGAAGACGACGTCCCTTGAGGCGTGAAGGTGCACCCAGATGAGAGACCGCCTTAACGATACTCTAACCTGGTTATGAGACAGGAGAGTATAAAGATGCTAGAAAGAATAGGCATCAATGGTGAAAGGAATATGGCCCCGTCGGAGAATTGGGGGCAATTGAATTTTGAATTTAATCAATCTTGAATAATTCTTGCTCAGTCATCCAAGATTGACTGGGGGCATATATGTGTACGCATATTCCCCTCAATAATGACTTCATTATATAATCGTAATATGACATGCTCTTGCATTTTTACTTAAGTACTTAACTAACAACTACCATACATTGTAGGTAATAAATTATTATTATTTACAAACACTTGAGTTTGTACAGGGAAATCAAGCAAAGGAAGCGAGGGCCGCACTCGGTGTAACAATTGCAGACCAATTAAATGCCAAAATAAAACAAAGCACTCCATCACTTGGGCTTTGGAGCGAACTTGTATTTTTTGGCAGCTTTATGAGTAGCCTTAGCTTCCTTTTCAGCATCAGTCATAATGCGTTTCGTCCTTTTCTTCTCTACAATCGAAGTGCCTGAATCGGTTGATTTTTTACCAGGAGTCGGAACACTGGAATCAAGAGAAGATTTTTTAGCAAGTTCCTCTGTAATAGACCTAGTTGAAAGCTTAATGGCTAAACTTGATCCAGGATCCACCATTGCAAGGGGTTTAAGGCTTTCGGGGTTCAAGTCTTCAACTTTTAGCTGCATACGCTTGTCTTGTCCGACTTTCATTTCAGCCAATGTGATGTCATCAGCACTTTTTGAGTCCCCAATTATAGCCACATCAGGATCTTCTTCATGCCCCTGGCTACCACCATCGTCTTTCAAGGCATCTATCATCTCGTCATCATGAGAAGTGTCAGCCTTAGACAGTTCAGCTCCCCCTCCTGACTCTACAATGGTAGCCTTGTCCTGTTCTCCTTGAGACTTTTCCACGGATTTTACCCCAGTGGTGGTTCCCTGATGCATGTCTGTCTTCTCGGCCGGTTCAACACCTACAGAATGAGAAGCAACAATTATCAACTCAGGAGAAAATAAAGGATCCTCCATCGATTTCCCAATCATATGGTGAAAAGTGGAGACGGCCTTGACGAATACAGGTGAAAAGGTAGAAATACCTTCCGATGGTTTCTCAATTGGAGTGACTACCATCTCTGACGCTGATTCGGGTATAGGAGATAAAAGAGACGCCTGAGGGATCCCCGGGTTCCCGGGATCATATCCCTCGACTTCAGAAGTTTCAGCAGTAGTGGAAGAAGAACCAACCTCAGGGATATTCTTTTGTTTGGCCATCCGCTTCTCCTCCTCCATAGCAGCGGCAATGAGGCGACGCCCCTCGGCCAGGCGTGCCGGCTCATCATCTCTCAGATACTTTTCCATAAGTTTATCTTCGTCTACGAAGTCTACCTTAAGTTCCTCTTTCTCCCATTCGATGATTTGACTCCAAACATGAACTAAGGTAGTTGGATAGTCTTCAATCCAAGAGATGTTTCGGCGACGAATTATGTGCACAAAGAATTCAATCAGTAATTCGCCAAAACCGTGCACTTCTTCCTGAGCCTCTGATAGCTGTTTACGGGTCTCTTCAGCAGACTTAATAACATTTTCCACATTCCCCTCAGCTAGGGTAGCCCTATTCTCGGCTTTCATTAACTTGGATTCCAAGTCAGCGTTTCGTTTCTCCAATTCAGCATTTTTTCTCGCTAACTCGGCTTTTTTTCGCTCAAGAGTATTGTAAGCCAGTTGCATTTTGACATTGTCCGACTTAGCATCTTCCGTTTGTTTCTTCAACTCCAAACGTTCTTGACTATGAGATTCCAGCATGTCATGATAATGCTTCTGTAACTCCTCGAATTGCTGTTTGAAGTTGTTAGCATCTCGTTGAGCGATGACAAGTTGAGCCTATGTGTCCTCAAGGTCCTTCTCCAAAATTTTCAAGTCCTTTTCAACGGCATCTGCAGTCTTTTTCATCGAATTAACATCTATAATTAAAGTCTGAATGATTCTGGAGAGATTACGTGAATACTTGAACATCTCCGAGTATTGCTTCTCGACTGCATCAATCTTCGCTTTAGCCTCATCTGCCCACTTTGAGGAAATAGGCTCGAGAGCAGGTAAGAAAGTCAGATTTTCAAAATAATGGTCTGGGAACTTCTTCTCCAGATATGCCCGCTTAACTTTGGACTCAGCATCCAGTGGTGGAGTTTTGTCGTATGTTAGCTCAGTGTCTTTATGCTTAGCAGGAACGATGGCTGTATCACCCTTTCCGGGTCGCTTCTCAGAAACCTTATGTTTGTCTCGTGAATCGGTATGTTTCGGTGGACTTTTTTACCGACTGTGTTTGTCTTGAGGAGAAGTTCGGTCTTTGGGCTGCGATGTGTCTTCTCCTCGATGACTCTGATAGCTTTTATATTGGTCTGGATCCGACCGGACGCGGGAGCGAGAGTGCGAGGTGTGTGGCCGATAAGAATCATGGGGCCTTCTGTCCTCTCTACCCCAGCTTTCACGGCGATCATGCTCGACATCGGAAGGGGGTCTAAACATGCTACGACGTATTTTCCTGACATCATAGTAGCGGCGAGACATTATACTTGCGCAACAATGTAAAGGAATTCAGAATCGGTGTTCACATGAGAAGTGAGTGCTGTGAAGTGTGGTGCTATTGTGTTGGGTGCATCCTAAGTGGTGTCCCCCCCCCCCCCGGACAAACCCAAGTCTGAAGCCAGGCTAGCATGAGTGGTCTCTTTGGCCTTCACGGGAGTAGGCTCCTCTGAAGAAGTGAAAATTAAAGGATTTGTGCCAAAGTTCTCTGAAGTATAGATGGTTTCAGGTAGGGGGAGATCTCCCAAACCCTGAAATGTGGAATCGTCGGTAGTAGGGACATCTCCTTGAGAAGCGTCTGTTGGCAGCTCTTTAGGGGACATTGACTTCTTAGGAGAAATATCATCATCAGGGATGGTATACCTTTCTCTGTGCTTTTCAGCTATGTTGACTAACTCGTCGTCTTGGGTTGAAGATGGAGAAGGTGAAGTCCGAAGAGGTATTGTTGGACTTTTCGAGCCCTCGCCCGTTTCAGGAATAATGTCCATTGGGGGATGTATACATATGGACCCGACCCATGACCTATGCTACAGGTAATGGATAGTAACCCGTGATGATGGAGATACTCATCCTTAACAACTTCGTCGATGGTTAGAAATTTTTGATCGCCATCGAGAAGCCGATGCAACTGATCAAAGTACAATTGATTCGATATTTGTTTTGGGTTATCAGCTGCGAACAAAAGAGAAAGCAGGTTAATGTGTTGGCATGAGCATCCAAAATTGAGATCTAGAAAATCGAAGCTTTACTTGATTTGGTCCATCTCCTGGTGCAGCCCGGTTGTTGCCTGATATAAAACTATTCGAGCTTAGAATCGCCGGCCTTGCTGCTAAATGGAGCTGAAATAATTTTCCTCTTTGGAACTGATTCAAAATAGCAGAAGGAAGGAGTCTCTTGAGTCCGATGCTTGAAATTATAAAAAAAGTGGACGTCTTCGAAGGTAGGCTCTATACCTAAAACCTCTCTGTATGCTATATATAAGGTATATAAATAAGCATAAGAGTTGTGGTGTAACTACATGGGGGCAATCCACATCTGTCTAAGAAAGTCGACGACAAAAGGCGGGAACGGTGGAATAGCCCCAACCATACACATCAATCGAGTAACTGCCATAAATCCTTCTGGAGGATTGTGGGGACGATCAGCTTTCGATGGCACCAGGGTTTCTCTTTTCAGTATCCCGTGCTTTAAAAATATTCGAACAAGTCTGTCGTCATCAATTGTCGATTCATCAGAATCTTTGGGTAACTCTAATATAATGGCAGATTCAAACTCATCAGGAGCTCGATTATCTCATGTCCCTCCTTCCTCTTCATCGCCCAGAGAAACTTCACTATCAGAAGTTGTTTCGCTGTTATGTGCTCCTACTTCATAATCTGGGCCCTCATCGCCCCATTCAGGGTCTGAGGAAGAAGATATATCATCAAGAGCAAATTTCTCAGAAGTTTTTGCAACTTCTATCTTCTTTGCTTACCTAGACGAACGTCTCTCGGCCATGATCACTAGACTACTGAAGAAGTAATAACATAAGTTAGAGTAAGATAGCCCGCAACCCCCCGTGTGTGTATGTGAACTAAAGTGTGTGCTACGTGTACCAAAGATGCAAAGTAAAAAAATGAGAGCGTGATATAAAGATTCAAAGGAGTAATAATGTTTCAGAATAGTTCTTGATGTTTGTTATGTTCGTAAGGCGCTATCCTAACTGTTTATCAATTTAAAGGTTATGCCAAGCATTGATTAAGCTAGTTGGATAAATTCACGCGCATTGAGTTGGACTATTTCAGTTCAGTTCGGGCGGGAATCCGAACCAGAAGGAATTATTCACATTGACTTGGCATGCAGGTTGAATTCAAGGAAAAATAAAGAAAAAGCTTACTTGGAGGAATCACTGGACATTAAAAAGAGCTCTCAAATTTGTTTGAAAATGAAGAAAGTAATTCATATGGTTTATGGATATATATAAGCAACAAAAGGCATGACTTTATGAAGGGGCACGTCTCAACAAGTAAATGGAAGCGATATCATTCAACGGCTTTAATTCAAAGACTATTTTGTAAACTACTTCGAAGCACACTCTATCTTAAATAAGAGTGTACTTCAAGGGGGCAAAATGTTAGCCTACTTTGTGAACTAGGCTACACAAAGAGCAAATAGTGGGAAAGCCATCAACCGGTTCGGATCGGAGGGAACCAATGCAGGAAAGAAGCAGAAATCAAAGACAAAGACATCCCATCGGTTCGGTTCAGAGAAGCACTTGAGCGACACCAAAAGAAAGCAAGTAGCCTCATCGGATCGGATCGGAGGCGGCCGATCCGAACCCCTTTCTCGGAGCATGTGACCGTTGCTACACACGTTTCCCGAAGACTCGGACCAAGAACAACCATTTCCTCCCACGATCTCCCACTAAATCGATGCGCTGTCATCATCTAGAGGCCTATGAACCTGACTCTTATGGGATGGGTGCCATGCAGTTCCGAACCAGAGCCACTTATAAATATACCATCAAGAGGCATTTGAAAGGATCTTTTGGCAAATTCTCAGTTCTAACTTCCTTCATAGCAGAATTTCATAACCATATTCAGATCAAAATCATCTCTTAAAATCTATTTTTGAGAGATTTGAGTGAGTTTATGCTTTGTAATTGTGAAGTTGAGTGAGAATCATTGCTGTACTTGCATTCAAATCATTAATTAGAAGAATAGAAAGTGGATGTAGGCCCTTTAGTGTCGAACCACTATAAATCGTGTGTTCTTCGTTGCTTTTTAGTTCTTTTTCATTAAAATCATAGATAATTTGGGTGTTAGAACCAATTTTTGGTCTAACACTTTGATTTTTATTAAATTCCAATTTTGTTTAATTATCCAAATTCAATAATAATTCCCATTATAAATTAATTAAGTTAATTTCATTCAAATACTTAAATATTAATTTTAATGCTTACCAAAAAAGACCAAATATTAATTCCAATTATAATTGATAAGATTACTACTTTTCAAGTAAGTCAAATTTCATTAGTTACAAATTCAAAATTTTATTTCAATTATTAATTACACCAATAAATTTTCACAATCAATTAAAAAATTTAAATTATGAATTTATTAACCCAATTAACATAAATAATTTAATATTAAATCTCAGCTCTCAGTAATGACAATACAAATCAATTTATAATTTACATTTTAAATTCACAAAAATAATGACACTTATTAGTAGTTGACCTTCATCACACAAACAACGAATGTATTTTATTACCATTTTTTTTTAAATTTCCAACATATATGAAATTCCAAAATTTATAAATTCATAAATTTTAGTATTTAAAGCAATTTTGTTTCAAAAAGACATTAGATTTAATATTTTAAATTAGCGCAAAATATCGAGATGTTACACTCTCCCCCACTTAAAACTTTTCGTCCTCGAAAAGGCATAGTAAGAAGGTTATCAATTTATATATGTTTCGCCATATAATTTCTTATTCATCTTGTCTTGTTTGTTAGTGTACATTATCAATTTCGTTATAAATTTAATTCTGAATTGTGAATTACCAAGCCTCGATTTTTCTGAAAATTTGAATTACACATATCTTAAAATTTATAAGTCGAGATTTAAAATTTTCTCTTTCATTAGAAAACTGTATTCCAAAGTGTCCAACAGGTTCTTGTTTCAAAGAATTTTGACTTATTTTAGACCCCATACATTCATTTAAACTTTAATTCGGAAAATTCTGAACTATAGCTTCGCAACGAGCTCGTTTTAATTAAATTTAATTAATTCATTCAATCTTCGTTTAAATTTATAATTTATAAACCAATTCACTTTATTTACACAAAACAAGTTAACATTTATTTTAGACTTGGTAATATCGATTATCTTAAGTCGACGAATATCTAACCATCAACAGCTATACAATTTAATTCATAACCAAACAATTTATTTTACTAGCTTATTTCATTGATTGGGTTTATCTTCATTTCCTAGTTGAATTAAATTTCAAACATAACCAAGTATATATCGTTCATTTCATAACTTAAATTTCACTCATATTTATAGCTCATCAAATTTTACAACATTCATTATTCATATCGGTACTAGTATATTATCCAATTTTATTCCAATAACATGCTAACTTTTGATTAACTGGTAAGTTATATATATGCTATGGAAATGTTCGATTTTTATACAAGTTCGATAGTTTCATTTTATTTTGAATTCATTATCTCGAACTACAAAAAGTTTTATTTCAATTATAACTCTCCTGGATTCATTTTCTTATTATACAATTTATAAGTTTCTATAATTTCAATTTTAGTTCATTTCAACAATTTGGAATTAATTTACTATTCTAGAACTTAAAATTTTCAACTTCGGGTTCGTTTCCAAATCAACTTTAAAATATTATATATGTACATATATATTATACCATTTATATCAAAACATACTATAAAATATTTAAATGAATTTCAAATTTTCCAAACAAAGTATAAAGTTCTAAGTGGTCTCTTCCCACTCAGTCTCTTGAAAATAATGTCGATAATGCGTGCACTCATTACCGAGATCATTTTCCAAAGGCAAGGGGGGAAATATAACTTATTTCAAAATTCATTTGAAAACAATTTCTATATGAAATAACTTTTAAAATATAAATATATTATTTCAAACCATTTGCAAAACAATATTACAAATCCACCCAAAATGAAATTCTCAAATTCATTAACTTCTTATTATTTCATTAAAAATTAATTTTTAATATTTCACTTTTCTTAAACCATTCAATAACCAATAGTTTAAATTATCGATCAATCGAATGATAAATGATGAAAATCTAATATTATCATCAACAAAAATCAAAATTCATAGATTTTCAAATATTTCTCTATATATATAAAATATAATTCAAACAATATTATGTCAATGAGCCCTATTCGAGTGTTTAGAAATCCCTATCGATGCCTTGGTGTCCCTATTCATAAAAACTCAACACAATGGATCAATATAATACAAAATCATTTCATATCAAAATTACAAGTACATTTTCTCATATACACTCAAACTCATTCTAGAGTATTACTACCCTATCTCTAATGAGTTAATCCCAAATAGAGCGAAGGTTTTCTCTAAACCAAAGTTCTGATACCAAATGTAACATCCAAGATTTTTGACCGCTCAAATTGACAATGATCCTCAGTGTCGACTTAAACAAATCAAAAATATAGATAATTATTGGGATTTATAAAAGAAAAGAAGAGAATATGAAAAAACAAACACAGAATCTCACAGCGGAAGGACAAAATACAATAATTAAATAACAGTTCATGAAGCTGTTAAAACATACATTTGATTTTATTTTATAACAATTTTCAAAGTTAACTATCATAAACATACCAATATTTGCAGCAGAAATAAATAATAATACTTCTGGCAAGCTCCATCTTTATCTTCATAACGTCGTCTTCAATAACTAAAAACTCTGGCTGACCCGTGCACAATTGAAAAGACAATATACTCGGATTAGAACTGAAATATTCTCATATTAGTTAAATCAAATTCATGTGATAATATGAGTGCAATAACCTAAGAGATGTTATGGGAATTTCCATCTCCTAAGGATCCATTAAACTAGATACTATATAATATAATATGCTATTATAATAGTGTCTAAGTTAAATATAAAGTATTAAAATAGTGTAAGCGGGATTACCATTATTACCCTTACACCGTTTATACCGTTGTTGTATAGTTTGCATATAACACATCGGTACTGTAATAACCCGGAAAATCCGAACCAATTTAAAAATTTTATTTGTGCAATTTTAATGAATTTTGAATATTTAAAATGAATTGTTTTAAATAATAGCGATGAGAAATTTATTTTGAATAGAATTAGAACATATATGTTTATTTGAATCGACGTTAGAATATAAAATATTTATTTTAATTATAAAAGGAATTGGAAATGGCGCGGTAGTTTGAAAATTCGATTTCAAATTTCAAATAAATGTACAGGATTCAAAATAAATCGGATTTTAGCGAAACCAAAAATATTAAAATCTAACTGAAAATATCTTTCCAACGAATTCGAAAAATAAAACTTTCATAGCGGGAATAAAAAGTTATGCCCAGTAGAAAATTAAGAATAGTTGCTATGGAAAATATGGCCCTTAAAAAATAGAAATTTTGAAAACGACCTCCATTTTCGATGAAACCACTTTTGTTGGATCCGGGGTGTCAAGTTATTGCTAGATTCCAAAATTCATAATTTTCTGAATCAATATGTCAGCGTGGCGATGTAAAACGTGTTTTTACAATTTCAATCAATTTGGATCGACCAGAAAATGGCCATTTTTCAAATGGTCTTCAAATTTGATGAAATTAGTTTTATTAGGACCGTAACATCAATACGAAGCTAGGAATATTTTTTCTGGAATTTTTAGGGTTCATATGTGGCCCTAGTAAATTGAAATGTGCGTTCATCAAATTCAATATATAGATTTATATTTTGATTTTGATGGAAACTGGTCGAAACGATCGAATCAGCCTACTATATATATCCCATTGTGTTCGGAATGGGGGTAATTAGTTAAGGACGACAGTCGGTCGGTTTGATTTCGATTTCAAAATAAAAAGGTACTTTTCGAAAATAAATAATAAAATATATGAAAAAATAAAAAAATCTCTTTACTCTCTCCTTCCTCCCCCCCCCCCCCCCGTTATTGTTCAGTATGGGTACCAAATAAAATAAAAAAATCTACATGAGCCCCCCTTTCTTTAACCAACGCCTCCTCGAGCAACCCCTTCCACCCCCCCCAAAGCCGTCGCCACCTACCCCTTCCCCTCCGCCCTTCTCTCCTTCGATTTCTGCAAACCCTAGGCCCTTCAAAATCCATAGACATGCCGCCACAACCCCACACCCTGACCGGCGTGACGCCTACCACCCCCAGCAAGCCTCGCCGCCACCTCAGAGCCCGGACCCGACGATGAAACCCCCCTGCGAATGGAAGAAAAGAGAAGGGTAAATCCATTGTTTTCTTTTAGTTTTAATTTTAAATTCGATTTGAATTTCAATTTCAGTTTTATTTGTACATAGATTAGTTAAAGTTATCATTTTTATGAAAATAAGGTTACGATTTTTATGCGTTATGAAAATAGGACCTTTATTATAAAAATTTGATTTTTATATAAAGAATAGTAATAAGAAGATTAGATTTTTATAGATGAGAAAGATTATACTTTTATAATGGGAAAGATTATATTTTTACGATAGAAAAGGGTTTGATTTTTAAAGAAATAAAGTTATGATTTTTAAGTATGTAAAAATATGATCTTTAGTAGTATAATTTTTTTTTTTGCGAAATAAAAGTATAATCTTTTCTATGTGGAAGCGAATAAAATGTGATCTTTATGCTAATAAAGATATGATTTTTTATGATTTAAAACATGAAAAGATTTGATTTTTAGAACATAAAAAGATTAGATTTTTAGAAAGGTAAAAGTAGGATATTTAGCCTATATACACTATTAATAAAATAGTCATGTTATGGAATGACTTTTAGTTCGATAAAAATATGATTTTCAGATTTTATATGCGATTAATAAAACACAGCAAAGATTTTCTACATATGAAGAGTCGCGGCATTTGGTTTAGCTTCAGGGTGAGAACTTCTCACTTTATTTTATTTTCTACTTAAAATATATACTAGGATGCAGACGGTGCTTAGCAGCACCCGTGAAGCGACCCGAACTACCCCAGCCTCCGAAGAGAAGAGAAAGGACGAATTACTATGAGGACAAGACGAATCAGAACACAAAAAGAAGAACATTTAATTGTATATTACAACAATTCCATCAGAATACGAGAATACACAGAGTAGGAATAAATATTACACATTTGACAAATATCATAGATTTAAATTACATTTAAATACATAGCAGCGGAAAAATAGTACAAAACATAACTGGAGGAAATACACGGATACAGAGCTTTCCGAATATCACTTCAGCTATAAACCAGGATCCTATGAAAATAAATCTGCAAAACCCAACTACTAGCTGCCCGTGCGGAAAATAAGGGCATCCAGAATTTAGGTTAGAACAATAAACTCCAGGTCAGTCATGTGACTGGTGAGAGAACTAAAAAAGTTATTAATCTTTATTTTTGAAGTTAGGTAAATCAAGGGACCACGCCGTATAACATGGAACGGGTTTCCTCCCAAGAATACCAGTGCATAAAACAAACAGCGCAATGCTAAATAAAGAAAAATGAAGCTATTATAAGACCCAAGTCCCATCACACAATGCAACGCAAGCTGGAGGATAGGGTTTTACCTTGTAATAGCCAAAATATGCTTCATACGTTTAAAAACACATTATTTTGATATTACTATAAGTGTATAGTGTCAAAACAATTTCAATCATAAATATCAATCATAGACGGCATGGGTACCATATATCATGTCGCCATACTAGGCTCTACAAATAAAACCGCAATGTCACGTATTGGAAATTGGATTCCATCATGAGTCGAGGCAAGGGGCAAGCTCCTCTCCATTCGAGACACTCTAGCAAATGTCTTAGGACCACACACAGCGATCCTTGGAATCGGTTGGGTCAGTCCTCTCTTACTTCTGAGGATTGGCAATTCCTGAACACACGTTTTCCGGTCCTATAGGACCTATACAATGGTTTGTACGTCGGCTCACATAATGCCAGTTATCGACCATATATTTGAGGCACCTCGCATTCCAACAACCACACAGATAAAAAGTATATAAATGTCAGGGCTGGTTGGTCACTGACATCACCCATAGCTAGAAAGAAACGTCGTGTTCTCCCAACGGTCCGTATCCCGTTTTTGACTCATACCAAGGTGTGAGGCTCGCGAATTCACGTTATACACAAAGCTATACCACACAGGTCGTGCTTTGATCATCAACCACAAGACTTTGCTTTTCAACAGAAGCCTTGATCATCTGCCACTTAGGCATGCCACATAGGCAATTCACTCCATGCGACTGATGTCCATCGATATACAACCTCTGAGCTCGTACGTCTCAGAGAAGGGCGTTAAGCAAGAGAATAAATTCTCCGCCACCAAATAGATGTATATTTAATAGAGATCAATCAACATAGAATAAAATCCAATGTCAGATACACAGTCCATTTACAAGTTCGTTCTGGATCCGAACGAAACCGGAGGCACTTTCCTCGCATATCCATTGATCTCCAAGTACGTCTGGACGATTACCAACTGATTCCCTCCTCTTGGGTGTATAGCCCAATCAAGATCATCAATAATTATCCAAACGATGTGAAGACTTCCGGTCTTCAACCACTGTCTTCATCTTCGACATATCGTCGAATCGGTTATTCAGAATGGGTATAAACCCGGCCTTTCCAAATAACTCGAATATATATTTAACAAGTGCTACACAAACACAACATATGCCTCATTCCAATTCAGAATACTCTTATATTCAAATTTTCACACTCTTAGAGAAAGGCTCCCATTAATTTTATCAAAGATAAATTCTTCTAAATTTATTCTTTAATCTTTCTTTGGATATCATTTCGAACCATATTAAGGTTTTCCAAACTAGTCGGGATTAGCGAACCACACCGAAGTAATTATTTATTTTATTTCCCAATCCCAACCTATTCATCCCATGGAGCAAAACTGGTAATACTCCATATCTAACACTACAGTGTTATCGGTAAATATTAATTACCATTTCACGTTCAAATCTAATCAAAGATTTAACTATCGCTTTGGAGCAAAACTGGTGATACTCCATTCTCAATCACTTTTCAATCTAATTAAAGATTCATTAAAACTCCATTAGTTTTAATCTTCTCAAAAATCAATATCCTATCTTTAACTGAGTTAAAGAACCAATGTCATCTAAAACACGGTTCACGATAAACCCAAAAAAACATTCCATTGTTAATCGGGTTAAAGAACACGTGTTATTCAAAACACCGCTCACAATAAACCCAAAACCCAATTTAAATTCAATTCCAATTAAATACCAAATTAACTGGACAATTTCACTAAATATTAACTTAAAGATTTATTCTTTTCTAAACTGGGTTCAAAGACAGTGTTTTTCAAGGCACCATTCACGACTAACCCAAAATCCCATTTGATATTAAATACAAGGCTGTGAATAGAAAATGTATCGTCTTATATTCAATATCAAATTCTTAAACCAACAAATATCGTATTGGAAATAACGATATAAATATATCTTTCAAATTTCCACAACCATGTCTGTATAATCACGAAATCTAACATCGAAGTATTCCGAAGATAATTTCGATTCAAATCCATTCCAATTCATATATTGGAAAATTTTGATTATTTTCAAAACCATTTCAAATCTAATTCAAAACTAGTTCATTTCGATAAAAATATATTTTTATCCTTTCAAATGTGGAATTTTTCATTCCAGTTCTTTTTAAATCATTTATTATGATTTTACACAAATTATTAATATTTTTAATAATTTTATCAAGGCCCGTACAGTTGGTTTTCAATAACGGCCACCGAACTGCACTTACAACGACCTTTCCAAATTTGATTTGGACATAATTCCAAAACCAACCATTAGATTTCAAATTTCTAATATTCATTGGAAAGCTCTTTTCGATACGAACCCAACGGTTCCGATTTCAGGAGAATCCGACGTTTGGATCTCCGACAACGTCAAATCGAAGTCAATGGTCGAAATTCGCGAACTGCCGCGGCGCGGCACGTTCTTTTCAGGCCATTTAATATATATATATATATATATATAATATATATATATATATTATATATTTCGTTGATTTCAATTCAAAACGTATTTTATAATTCGTTTTAAATTCGTCTTCAAAACAATTTCAACTTCGTATTCAATTTCGAATCAAAATTGAATATTTATCATCATTACTATATAAATGATAATATTTTCAAAACGTTATATCTGGAAATCACTTTCTTTTCTATAATCATTATGAAACGAATATAATCGATATAAATATCGTTCGCGTCAAAATGACACATGTATAATCAACACGGCTTTATATATTTCAATAACTTCGTTATTCTATTCAACACATGAATATTTTCTATTCTATTCAACACATGAATCTATATTTCTCTTTCAACATATGAATATTTATTTTTCTTTCAACACATGAATATTCTCAACACATGAGTATTGTCAACACATGACTATTTATTCTATTCAACACATGAATCTATATTTTAATATTCTTTATTTTCCCAATTGGAATAAGGCCCAATCAATTACCATATAATGTTAATTACATGGATTCCATAAAACACATGTATATAATAACAACGATAAATAATCAACCATCATCCAAAGTGCACCACACAACTGCATAAGCATTAAATATAAATAATTAACGCTTACACAGTCTGTCAATCAAACGATCGACATACCACTAAACAATTGGGATTAGTGTACGCCAAATATTATTCCAACACCCGTGTGGGGTTTCAATCCACGAACACTGAATATTATTTTTGCAGTTGGGCGACATGTAAAATTTATCGTCCCAATCAATATCCTTCAAATAGGTGTACATAAACAAACCGTCCGGTTTGTAAATGAATATTTATTTAATCACATTCACGTTAAAAACTATATTTTTAACGATAATTAATTTATTTCAACACATGAACATTTTATTATCCATTTCACATCAACATCACAAACAAACTTCACAACACATTAAACAAGCATACAAGTCGTCCATGGTCTGTGGACGACGACGGGTGTCGGATGCTACTAAGCACCGTCTGCATCCTAGTATATATTTTAGCTAGAAAATGAAATTTAAAGTGAAAAGTTCTCACCGACTAGCTAAACCAAATGCCAAGACTCTTCATATGTAGGAAATCTTCGTCGTGCTTGCTTTTTCTCACTTTCGTCGTCCGTAGCCACTACATATATAAAAATCATATTTTTATATTGTTGCTATGCATATAAAAATCACATTTTTATATTGTTGATATGTATATAAAAATCAAATTTTTATAAGCACTCTATATGGATAAAAATCACATATTTATACCGCTACTATATAGATAAAAATTCTATTTTTATCCTTATCACTATATAAAAATTATATTTTTATATCGCTCTTCTTCCAATAAAGAATATATTTTTATAACGCTCCTTCCTATATAAAAATTATATTTTTATATCTACTTCTAATATAAAGATCGAATTTTTATATCATCGCTATAAAAATCACATTTTTATTCCAACATATATATAATAAAAATCAGATTTTTATTTCGCTAAAGATCAAATTTTTACTATCTATATAATATAAAAATCGTATTTTTATTCTTCACATCTAATAAAAATCATATTTTTATTATCATACCTATATAAAAATCATATTTTGATCCTTTCTATAACATAAAATCTCGTCTTTATTATTATTATTAAAAACTCAACGTTATTAAACTAAAAATCATTTCTATTTGCCTTTCATGTAGATAAATAATCGCATCTTTAACATCATTTCATACGAATAAAAATATAAGCTTTTCATACATTAAAAATCATTCTTTTATATATTACACCTCATATATACTAACTGATTAAATCATGTAAATAAAAATAAAAATAAATTTAAAAACATACCTTTACAATTAGAGGAAGGGGGGCTGTGGTGCAAATTGGAAGGAGGAAGAGAGGAGAAGGGTGCTGGCGAAGGGGGGGGGGAGGGGAGGTGGCACTTGCGGCCTTTGGCGTTCGAGGTGGGCGGTTTCGTGGGGGGGGCTACATCGATTTAGAAGAGGGGGAGGAGGAAGCGGAGTAGATGGAGGAAGGGGGAAACGGGGGGAGGGGGCTCGCCCTCTGACGGCGGCGCGTCAGGAGGCGCGGCGGCGCCCTGATCGAAGGAGCGGCGGCTCCTCCTTCATCTTCTTTCCTTTTTTAAAATTTATTTCGTTCTAAACAAAGACGGGGGTGTGGACAATATATATATAATTATTTTTAATTTCAAAAAGGTACCTTTTTATTTCGACCTCGAAACGAAACGCACCGCCTGTCGTTCATAGCTAATTACCCCATTACGAACACAATGGGATATGTATCGTAAGCTGATTCGATCGTTTCGATCAGTTTTCGTCAAAATCAAAATATAAATCTATATATTGAATTTTAACGCACATTTCAATTTACCGGGGCCACATACTAACTAGAAAAATTCCCGAAAAATATTTTCTAGCTTCGTATTGACGATACGGTCGTAACAAAACTAATTTTGTCAAATTCTTAGACCGTTTGAAAAACGGCCATTTTCCAGTCGATTAAATTGAACTGAAACTGGTCAAACGCGTTTTCCTTTGCCACGCTCACATATTGATTCAGAAAATTACGAATTTTGGAATCCAGCAATATTTTGACATCACGGATCCAACAAAAGTGGTTACGTCGGAAACCGAGATTGTTTGCAAAATTTCCATTTTTAAGGGCCAGAATTCCATAGCGACTATTCTGAATTTTCAACTGGACATAATTTTTTATCCCCGCTATGAAATTTTGATTTTTCGGATTCGTTGGAAAAATATTCTCAATTAGATTCAAATATTTTTGGTTTTGCCAAAATCCGGTTTATTTTGAATCCTGTACATCCGTTCGAAATTTGAAATTGAATTTTCAAACTACCGCGCCATTTCAGGCTCGTTATATAATTAAAATAAAATATTTATATTCGAACGACAATCTATATAAATATATACGTTCTAATTTTATTCAAAATAAATTTCTCGTCGTCATTATTTAAAATAATTCATTTTAAATATTCAAAATTCATTAAAATAGCCAAAGTAAAAAAATTTAAATTGGCTCAGAATTTCCGAGTTATTACAATCTCACCCACTTAAAACATTTCGTCCCCGAAAAGGAACGAAGCCGAAAGTTGTTTTACAAACTAACTCAACTTCCATTATTTTCATTACGGCTTAAGTTCTTCAACTTTTCAGTTTCTAGGAACTTTTCATATTTCTCAAAAATTTGGCTAACACCCTAAATTTTCGCCATAACCTCCCTTGCACCGGGGACTTTGGGATATTTCAAATAGCCTCCCATGGCCCTCATCAATCCAAAAAGAAAAAGAAACAGCCAAGCGGCTAGCCAGTCGGCTCATAAAATCATCCAAACACAATAAATTTGTAAACATGTACCTATTTGTCGGGCAAACAATTTTATTCTTCTGCTCTAGCCTCCTTGCTATGACCTGTTCAATAGATGTACATGTATATGCATGCACTTGCAAATAATTTTCAATACAGTTCAATATTCGGTTCAATTTGGCCTAAATGGTTCAAAATTTCAAACCAATAATCAAACAACACAACCATCAATCAATTTGTGAATTAACGTTCCAAATTCATAATTTTGATACATATACACAAAATCATGTTTTTGATGCCAAATCACAACAATAAACCTATCTAGTTTTGGTTCTCACACCAGTCTAATGGAAATATATGGATATCACACCTTCGAAACACGAACATAAATACTGATGATGTGGCCACATCATCAGAATTACCCCCGGGTGTCTAGAATGTGATTCTATGTCTATCTAGTATATTAAAACTTCGAATATACGTTCATGACGCGTATACGCGAAATCTTTATATACTAGATTGTCCAAATTCAATACAAATAAAATATTCAAATACGTATAAACTGGTTTAAATTTTCAAAACAATATTGTTTTCGTTTGAAAAATATACTCTTCACACTCGTTCTAGGAAACTACTGATCCTATCTCTAACGAGTTATTCTCTTTGGATATTGCTAATCCAATTTCTGATGAATTCTTTCGTATGGTTCTAATGTGTCTTGTTCTCGAGCTCTGTAAACCAAAGCTCTGATACCAAATGAAGCGACCCGAACTTCCCCAGACTCCGAAGAGAAGAGAAAGGACGAATTACTGTGAGGACAAGACGAATCAGAACACGAACAGAAGAACATTTCATCGTATATTACAACAATTCCATCAGAATACGAGAATACATAGAGTAGGAATAAATATTACACATTTGACAAATACGAGAGATTTAAATTACATTTAAATACATAGCAACGGAAAAATAATACAAAACATAACTGAAAGAAATACACGGATACAGAGCTTTCCGAATATCACTTTAGCTATAAACCAGGATCCTGTGAAAATAAATCTGAAAAACCCAACTACTAGCTGCTCGTGCGGAAAATAAGGGCACCCAGAGTTTAGGTTAAAAAAATAAACTCCAGGTCAGTCATGTGACTGGTGTGAGAACTAAAAAAAGTTATTAATCTTTATTTTTGAAGTTAGGTATATTAAGGGACCACGCCGTATAACACGGAACGGGTTTCCTCCCAAGAATACCAGTGCATAAAACAAACAGCGCAATGCTAAATTAAGAAAAATGAAGCCATTATAAGACCCAGGTCCCATCACACAATGCAACACAAGCCGGAGGATAAGGTATTACCTTATAATAGCCAAAGAATGCTTGATACGTTTAAAAACACATTATTTTTATATTACTATAAGTGTATAGTGTCAAAACAATTTCAATCATAAATATCAATCATAGACGGCATGGGTACCATATATCATGTCGCCATACTAGGCTCTACAAATAAAACTGCAATGTCACGTATTGGAAATTGGATTCCATCATGAGTCGAGGCAAGGGGCAAGCTCCTCTCCGTTTGAGACACTCTAGCAAATGTCTCAGGACCATACACAGTGATCCTTGCAATCGGTTGGGCCGGTCCTCTCTTACTTTCGAGGATTGGCAATTCTTGAACACACGTTTCCCGGTCCTATAGGACCTATATAATGGTCTGTACTTCGGCTCACATAGTTCCAGTTATCGACCATATATTCGAGGCGCCTCTCATTCCAACAACCACACAGGTAAAAAGTATAAAAATGTCAGGGTTAGTAGGTCACTGACATCACCCATAGCTAGAAAGAAACGTCGTGTTCTCCCAACGGTCCGTATCCCGTTTTTGACTCAACCGAGGTGTGAGGCTCGTGAATTCACGTTATACACAAAGCTATGCCACACAGGCCGTGCTTGGATCATCAACTATAAGACTTTGGTTTTCAACAGAAGCCTTGATCATTTTCCACTTAGGCATGCCACATAGGCAATTCACTCCATGCGACTGATGTCCATCAATATACAATCTCTGAGCTCGTACGTCTCAGAGAAGGGCGTTAAGCAAGAGAATAAATTCTCTGCCGCCAAACAGATGTATATTTAATAGAGATCAATAAACATAGAAGAAAATCCAATGTCAGACACACAGTCAATTTACAATTTCGTTCTGGGTCTAAACGAAACCGGAGGCACTTTCCTCGCATATCCATCAATCTCCAAGTACGTCTGGACGATCACCAACTGATTCCCTCCTCTTGGGTGTACAGCCCAATCAAGATCGTCAATAATCATCCAAACGATGTGAAGACTTCCGGTCTTCAACCACTGTCTTCATCTTCGACATATCGTCGAATCAGTTATTCAGAATGGGTATAAACCCGGCCTTTCCGAATAACCCGCGTATATAATAAACAAGTGCTACACAAACACAACATACGCCAAATTCCAATTCAGAATACTCTTATATTCAAATTTTCACACTCTTAGGGAAAGGTTCCCATTAATTCTATCAAAGATAAATTCTTCTAAATTTATTTTTTAATCTTCCTTTAGATATCATTTCAAACCATATTAAGGTTTTCCAAACTATTCGGGATTAGCGAACTACACCGAAGTAATTATTTATTTCATTTCCCAATCCCATCCTATTCATCCCAAAGAGAAAAACTGGTAATACTCCATATCTAACACCACGGTGTTATCGGTAAATATTAATTACCATTTCACGTTCAAATCTAATCAAAGATTTAACTATCGCTTTGGAGCAAAACTAGTGATACTCCATTCTCGATCACTTTTCAACCTAATTAAAGATTCATTAAAACTCCACTTAGTTTTAATCTTCTCAAAAATCAATATCCTGTCTTTAACTGAGTTAAAGAACCAATGTCATCTAAATCACGGTTCACGATAAACCCAAAATCACATTCCATTGTTAATCGGGTTAAAGAACAGGTGTTATTCAAAACATCGCTCACAATAAACCCAAAAACCAATTTAAATTCAATTCCAATTAAATACCAAATTAACTGGACAATTTCACTAAATCTTAATTAAAAGATTTATTCTTTTCTAAACTGGGTTCAAAGACAGTGTTTTTCAAGACACCATTCACGACGAACCCAAAATCCCATTTGATATTAAATACAAGGCTCTGAATAGAAAATATATTGGCTTATATTCAATATCAAATTCTGAAACCAACAAATATGGTATTGGAAATAACGATATAAATATATCTTCCATATTTCCACAACCATATCTGTATAATCACGAAATCCAACATCGAAATATTCCGAAGATAATTTCAATTCAAATCCATTCCAATTCATATATTGGAAAATTCTGATTATTTTCAAAACCATTTCAAATCTAGTTCAAAACTAGTTCATTTCGATAAAAATATATTTTTATCCTTTCAAATGTGGATTTTTTCATCCCAGTTCTTTCTAAATCATTTATTATGATTTTACACAAATTATTAATATTTTTAATAATTTTGTCAAGGCTCGTACAGTCGGTTTTCAATAACGGCCACCGAACTGCACTAACAGCGACCTTTCCAAATTTGATTTGGACATAATTCCAAATCCAACCGTTAGATTTCAAATTTCTAATATTCATTGGAAAGCTCTTTTCGATACGAACCCAACGGTTCCGGTTTCAGGAGAATCTGACTGCCGCGGCGCGGTGCGTTCAATTCAGGCCATTTAATATATATAATATACATATATTATATATATTTCGTCGATTTCAATTCAAAACGTATTTTATAATTCGTTTTAAATTCGTCTTCAAAACAATTTCAACTTCATATTCAATTTCAAATCAAAATTGAATATTTCACATCATTACTATATAAATGATAATATTTTCAAAACATTATATTTTGAAATCACTTTCTTTTCTATAATCATTATGAAACGAATATAATTGATATAAATATCGTTCGCGTCAAAATGGCGCATATATAATCAACACGGCTTTATATATTTCAATAACTTCGTTATTCTATTTAACACATGAATATTTTCTATTCTATTCAACACATGAATCTATATTTCTCTTTCAACATATGAATATTTATTTTTCTTTCAACACATGAATATTCTCAACAACACATGACTAATTATTCTATTCAACACATGAATCTATATTTTAATTTTCTTTTTTTTCTCAATTGGAATGAGGCCCAATCAATTACCATATAATGTTAATTACATGGATTCCATACAACACATGTATATGATAACAACGATAAATAATCAACCATCATCCAAAGTGCACCACACAACTTCATAAACATTAAATATAAATAATTAACGCTCACACAGTCTGCCAATCAAACGATCGACATACCACTAAACAATTTGGATTAGTGTACACCAAATATCATCCCAACACCGTGTGGGGTTTCAATCCACAAACACTGAATATTATTTGTGCAGTTGGGCGACGTGTAAAATTTATCATCCCAATCAATATCCTTCAAATAGGTGTACATAAACAACCGTCCGGTTTGTAAATGAATATTTATTTAATAACATTCACGCTAAAAACTGTATTTTTAAAGATAATTAATTTATTTCAACACATGAATGTTTTATTATCCATTTCACATCAACATCACAAACAAACTTCACAACACATCAAACAAGCATACAAGTCGTCCATGGTCTGTGGACGACGGGTGTCGGGTGCTGCTAAGCACCGTCTGCATCCTAGAATATATTTTAACTAGAAAATGAAATTTAAAGTGAGAAGTTATCACCGACTAGCTAAACCAAATGCCACGACACTTCATATGTAGGAAATCTTCGTAGTGCTCGCCTTTTGTCACTTTCGTCGTTCGTAGCCACTACATATATAAAAATCATATTTTTATATTGTTGCTATGCATATAAAAATCACATTTTTATATTGTTGATAAGTATATAAAAATCACATTTTTATAATCACTCTATATGGATAAAAATCATATTTTTATACCGCTACTATATAGATAAAAATTCTATTTTTATCCTTATCACCATATAAAAATTATATTTTTATATCGCTCTTCTTCCAATAAAGAATATATTTTTATAACGCTCCTTCCTATATAAAAATTGTATTTTTATATCTACTTATAATATAAAGATCGAATTTTTATATCATCGCTATAAAAATCACATTTTTATTCCAACATATATATAATAAAAATCAGATTTTTATTTCGCTACATATATAAAGATCAAATTTTTACTATCTATATAATATAAAAATTGTATTTTTATTCTTCACATCTAATAAAAATCATATTTTTATTATCATACCTATATAAAAATCATATTTTGATCCTTTCTATAATATAAAAATCTTGTCTTTATTATTATAAAAAACTCAACTTTATTAAACTAAAAATCATTTCTATTTGCCTTTCATGTAGATAAAAAAATCGCATCTTTAAAATCATTTCATATGAATAAAAATATAAGCTTTTCATACATTAAAAATCGTTCTTTTATATATTGCACCTCATATATATTAACTGATTAAATCCTGTAAATATAAATAAATAAATATAAAAACATACCTTTACAATTAGAGGAAGGGGGTTGTGGTGCAAATTGGAAAGAGGTAGAGAGGAGAAGGGTGCTGGCGAAGGGGAGGAGGGGAGGTGGCGCTCGCGGCCTCTGGCGTTGGAGGTGGGCGATTTCTTGGGGGGGCTGCGTTGATTTAGAAGAGGGGGAGGAGGAAGCGGAGGAGATGGAGGAAGGGGGAAACGGGGGGGGGGGGGGGCTCCTCCTTCATCATCTTTCCTTTTATTTATTTATTTCGTTCTGAACAAAGAAGGGGGGTGTGGAGAATATATATATATATATTTAATTAATTATTTTTAATTTCAAAAAGGTACCTTTTTATTTCCACCTTGAAATGAAACCCACCGCCTGTCGTCCACAGCTAATTACCCCCATTCCCATCACAATGGGATATGTATCGTAAGCTGATTTGATCGTTTCGATCAGTTTTCGTCAAAATCAAAATATAAATCTATATATTGAATTTGAACGCATATTTCAATTTACCGGGGCCACGTACTAACTAGAAAAATTCCCGAAAAATATTTTCTAGCTTCGTATTAACGATACGGTCCTAACAAAACTAATTCCATATTTGAAAAGATAAAAATTCCATATTCGAAAAGATAAAAATATATTTTATTAAAATGAACTAGTTTTGAAATAGAATAATAAATCCAATATTTTTAAAATAAATAAATTGGATTTGAAATGGTTTTAAAAATAACCGAAATTTCCAATATATGAATTGGAATGGAGTTGAATTGAAATTACCTTTGGAATATGTCGATATTGGATTCCGTGATTATACGAATATTGTGGAGGAATTTGGAAGATATATATATCGTTATTCCAATATGATATTTGTTGATTTCAAAATCTGATATTGAATATAAACTGATATATTTTCTATTTAGAGCCTTGTATTTAATATCAAATTGGATTTTGGGTTTGTCGTGAATGGTATCTTTAATAATATTGTTCTTAAACCCAATGAAGTAAAGAAAATTAGAAACTGACCGGAGATTAGCTAAGTTGAATGGTTTCTTAGGTGTTGATCTGATGTTAGTTTTGGCCTTCGGGATTAATACTTAGGGAATTGTTCTCTTACTAATTTACGGTTAGATACTGATGGGATTTGTTGAATGGTTTCTTAGGTGTTGATCTAATGTTAGTTTTGGCCTTCGGGATTAATACTTAGGGAATTGTTCTCTTACTAATTTACGGTTAGATACTGATGGGATTTTGGTTTCTCGTGAATGGTGTTTTCATTAACACTGTTCTTAAACCCATTTGAGAAAAGATTAAATCTTTTTATTTAGATTTAATGAAGTTTTCCAATTTAATATATTTAATTCGAATTGAATTGAAATTGATCTTTGGGTTTATCGTGAAAGGTGTTTTAAATAACACTTGTTCTTTAACCCGATTAACAACGGAATGTTCTTCTGTTTGTGTTCTGATTCGTCTTGTCCTCATGGAAATCCGTTCTTCCTTTTCCCTTCAGAGACCGGGGAAGTTCGGGTCGTTTCAGTTTGGTATCAGAGCTTTGGTTTACAGAGCTCGAGATCAAGACACATTAGAACCAAACGAAAGAATTCATTAGAGATTGGATTAGCAGCATCCAATGAGAATTACTCGTTAGAGATGGGATCAGTAGTATCCTAGAACGAGTGTGAAGAGTAGTGTTTTTAAAATTTAAATCAAAACAAATATTGTTTTGTAAATTTAAACCGTTTCATATGTATTTGAATATTTATTTGTATTGAATTGGACAATCCAATATATAAATATTTTGCATATATGCCTTGCAAATGTGTATTCGAAGTTTTAATATACTGGATAAATATAGAATCACACTTTAGTCGCCCAAACATGATTCTGATGACGGGTACCCATCATTAGTATTTGTGCTCGAGTTTCGAAAGTGGGATATCTAAATATTTCCAATTGACTGGTGTGAGAACCTAAATTTACATAGGATTATTTGTAGTGAATTGGCATCAAAAACATGATTTTCTGTATATGTATCAAAATTATGAATTTGAAACGTTAATTCACTAATTGATTGATGGTTGTGTTGTATGATTATTTGTTATCTAGTAAAACCATTATGTGAAAGAAAGGTGAATTTAGGCCAAATTGAACCAAATATTGAACTGTATTGAAAATTGTTTGAAATTACATACATGTACATGCATATATATTGAACAGGTCATAGCAGGGAAGCTAAGAAGAGGAATAAAATTGTTTGTCCGACAAATAGGTACATGTTTGTTGTATTTCTTGGGGTTTTTGATGATTTTATGAGCCAATTGGCTGTTTTTTTCCTTTTTGGATTGGAGAGGCCTGTATGGCGATTTCGGGAATTTCCCGGTGCTCCCGTATAGGGGAGATTATGGCGAATTTTTTCGAAAATTTAGGGTGTTAGCCAAATTTTTGAAAATTTTGGAAAGTTCTTAGAAACTGAAAAGTTGAAGAACTTAAGCCATAATGAAAATAATGAAAGTTGAGTTGGTTTGTTAAACAACTTTCAGCTCTTTTTCTTTTTTGGGGACGAAAAGATTTTAAGTGGGGGAGATTGTAATAACCCGGAAAATCCGAACCAATTTAAAAAATTTATTTTGGAAATTTATTGAATTTTGAATATTTAAAATGAATTATTTTAAATAATAGTGAGAAATTTATTTTGAATAGAATTAGAACATATATGTTTATTTGAATCGACGTTAGAATATAAAATATTTATTTTAATTATAAAAGGAATTGGAAATGGCGAGGTAGTTTGAAAATTCGATTTCAAATGAATGTACATGATCCAAAATAAATTGGATTTTAGCGAAACTAAAAATATTAGAATCTAATTGAAAATATCTTTCCAACGAATCCAAAAAATCAAAATTTCGTAGCGGGAATAAAAAGTTATGCCCAGTTGAAAATTCAGAATAGTCGCTATGGAAAATATGGCCCTTAAAAAATGGAAATTTTGCAAACGACCTCCGTTTTCGACGAAACCACTTTTGTTGGATCCGGGGTGTCAAGTTATTACTAGATTCCAAAATTCATAATTTTCTGAATCAATATGTGAGCGTGGCGAAGTAAAACGTGTTTTTACTGTTTTAGTCAATTTGGATCGACCAGAAAATGGTCAATTTTCAAACATTCTTAAAATTTGACGAAATTAGTTTTTTTTAGGACTGTAACGTCAATACGAAGATAGAAATAATTTTTTTGGAATTTTTAGTTTCCGTATATGGCCCCAGTAAATTGAAATGTGCATTCAAATTCAATATATAGATTTATATTTTGATTTTGACGGAAACTAATCGAAACGATTGAATCAGCCTACGATATATATATATATATCCCATTGTGTTCGGAATTGAGGTAATTAGTTAAGGACGATAGTCGATGGGTTTGAATTCGAGTTCAAAATAAAAAGGTACTTTTTGAAAATAAATAATAAAATATATAAAAAAATGAAAAATATCTCTTTACTCTCTCCTTCCCCCCTCCCTCCCGGTTATCATTCAGTATAGGTACCAAATAAAAAAAAGAAAATGCGCACGAGCCCTCTCCCCTTAGTTCACCAACGCATCCTCGCGCCACCCGCTGGAGCCCGATGCCGCACCCTCCCAAACGTTGCCACCTACCCCTTTGCCCCTCTCTCCTTCGATTTCCGCAAACCCTAGCCCTTTCAAAGTCCATAGACGCGCCGCCACAGCCCCACACCCCGACCGGCGCGACGCCCACCACCCCAAGCAAGCCTGGCCTCCACCTCAAATGTAACGACCCGCATTCTACGCATCATAAGATCGTAGAATATTTATTTCTTTCACATATGAAGTCGTTTGGTCATGTAACTTTGGGAGACGACTGTTTAGGTCATTTCCCATGTTCATGATTTTTCCCGATTTTTAAATGATCGTTTTGCCCCTAGCTAATCTTATTTTGGCCATAACTTTTGATTGGAAAGGAGTTTTGACCTAAAACCACTTCCATTGGTTCTGGATGATGGTTTACAATTCCGTAGAGTGGTCACATTAGCCAAACGGACTCACCATTCGGGAGATATAGCTGAAACAAGTTTCAGATAGCGAAAAACAGCTTAATTGGGCTTAATCGGGTGATTAACAGCTAGGCCCAATGGGGGATTCGGGATTAGGGTTATGAGGAGGTTGAAATCAGTTAGAGAACGATCTTATTTTCATTTTTCAGCTGCCACTTTCATTCTTGGAACCCTAACAATGGCCTCCAACACCCAAATCAACTTCTAATCACTTTCTAATCAAGTTTTGGCTTAATCAATATCAAATCAAAAAAGATCTTCACCAAATCAGTATTAAAGCTGCTGTTAGACATCAATATTCGCCAAAATCAGGGTGATTTCAGTTCTGAAAATTTTATTTGTGGCCAAGGTGAGTGATTAGCATTGTTTTGACACTAATTACAGTTAATTAGGGTGATTAGTGATAATTAGCGAATTTATACATTAATAAAATCTGGAAAAATATTGGTAAATTTTGAAATATTGTTATAAACCTCTGTTAGAAATTTGGGTTAGTTTGGTTAAGTTTTGTTAATCCTATCATTCGTTTTGTTTAAGCATGCTTAAGGGAAAATATGGGGTTTTGGCTATGTTTGATCTATTTTAACCTATCAAGTGATTGTTTTGATGTTTGTGGTTGATGTTATACGTTCCCATCACTGTTTTGTATGAATTGTGATTGTTTAGAATAGTTAGATTGGTCGAAAACGCCGTCGAATGGCGTAAACAGTCACTGGAAAGAAGTGCAGGAATTTGGCCGATCTGGATCGGATCGGAGGAAGGAGCCCGAACCGAACCGCCCCTCCAAACTATTGCATCCATGAGACGATCTGGAGAATTAGGGAGCATCTTCTTTGACCCGACCCGATCGTGATACCCGATCCGAACAGCCACGTGGGAACTCTGATGCACCACGATCTGATGCACCCGATCCGAACTGATGCAACATGAATGGACTTGAGAGACTCAACCCGATCCGAAGTGTTTGGGAAGGAGGACCGAACCACTAGGAGATGTGGACCTCGACCCGATCCGATGGAGATAGCTCGACCGATCTGAACCAAGATGATGGACTTGAGGCATGAATCACGACCCGAATTTGAAGTATAAACTGAAGTAAAGAACCGATCCGGAGAAGAACAATAACCCGAGATGCAAAGGTAGTCCAAATGGGAAGTTTGAACTCAAGATCCAGTTGGGAACCAACGAGTTAACTTCATGATTGGGCTTTGCTGCGGGACGCGTGCTAAGGGGTTGTCGATGTCTATAACTTTGGATCACTATCTGTAGGGAGTACGTGAACGGATTCAGGGCCATAGTGGCCTAGGTACGACTAAAAGAGCTATAGACCAATGAAGTGGGGTCATTTGTAAAGGTCTGGTCATGACTCCATATGGTAAGCTTGGTAGTAGCAGTAGTTGTACAGGTTGAACTCCGTCACTACTTCGATGGGTCTAGTGATCGAAGCGATTGATATTGTATGCTTTACGCACTGAGTGAGAGATGTGAGGATGGTTGCTATGCTTGATTTGTTTGCCATAATTATTACATGCACACCCCACCCCTGTTATCTTTACACCATCTGTTCAGTGGCACCTTAGAGTATTGTACTGTATGTAGTGCTAACTCTTTGGTTGCAGGCCCAGGTTCAGGTATGGTTTAGTATACCTGTTATTGTTCTGTTTAGCTGCTTATCACTCATACCAGACTTTTTGTCTGACCCAGAGTTTTATGTCTCTTCTTATTACTCTGGGTGCTCTCACGAGCAGACTAGAGACAGGTTAGCTGGGTATGCACGAGTAGCTGATTCGGAGAGGAGCAGGAGGCTTCCACGTATGATACATATATATATTCTCCCTGTGTTGTTGAAGATCATTGCTTGGGCATTAGTAGTGCATCTTCTACTTTAACTTTCTTTTGTTTTAGAGACAGTAATTTGGAAGGTTGTAATAAGCTGTATTTGGATTTCCGCTGCTATGTTGGTTTAGTTTTCAGCTTATGCACTGTCTCGCCTGTTTTATGTCAAGATTATGTTATTATTATATTTGTTCCATGCGCTGTGAGACATTCTACAGGTTCCTTGTTATTTCATCCTCTTCTTTCCTTTCTTTGGCGAGCGTTCCGTGCTAGTCGGGCATGTGTACAACGCAACTTCGGAGGAAATGAAGGCTGGTGCGGGGCGGACCGTCACATCAGAGCCCGGTCCCGACGGTGTACCCCCCTCTGCGAATGGAAGAAAAGAGAAGGGTAAATCACATTGTTTTCTTTTGGTTTTTATTTTAAATTCGATTTGAATTTCAATTTCAGATTTATTTGTATATAGATTAGTTAAAGTTATCATTTTTATGAAAATAAGGTTACGATTTTTATGTGTTATAAGAATAGGATCTTTATTACGAAAATTTGATTTTTATATAAAGAATGGCAATGAGAAGATTAGATTTTTATTGATGAGAAAGATTATACTTTTATAATGGGAAAGATTATATTTTTATGATAGAAAAGGATTTGATTTTTAAATAAATAAAGTTATGATTTTTAAGTATGTAAAAATATGATCTTTAGTAGTATAATTTTTTTTTAGCGAAATAAAAATATAATCTTTTCTATGTAGAAGCGAATAAAAATGTGATCTTTATACTAATAAAGATATGATTTTTAAGATTTAAAACATGAAAATATTTTATTTTTAGAACATAAAAAGATTAGATTTTTAGAAAGGTAAAAATAGGATTTTTAGCCAATGTACACTATTAATAAAATAGTCATGTTATGGAATAACTTTTAATTCGATTAAAATATGATTTTTAAATTATATATGCGATGAATAAAACGCGGCGAAGATTTTCTACATATGAAGAGTCACAGCATTTGGTTTAGCTTCGGGGTGAGAACTTCTCACTTTATTTTATTTTCTAGTTAAAATGTATACTAGGATGCAGACGGTGCTTAGCAGCACCCGACACCCGTCGTCCACGGACCATGGATGACTTGTTTGTTTGTTTGATTGTGGTGTGAAAATCGATAGTGTGATGTGGAATGGTATAAAATATTTTATAGTTAAAAATATTTTATAGTTAAAAATATAACTTTTAACTTGTATATGAATAAAATAAACATTTTTAAACAAATCGGACGATTTTTTTATGCACACACATTTGATTGATATTGATTGGGATGATAAATTTTACACATCGCCCAACTGCACAAATAAAATTCATTATTTGATGATTGAAACCCAACACGGGTTTTGGGATGAAATTGAACATGCACTAATCCCAATATTTAGTTGTGTGTCGATCGATTGATTGACAGGCTGTTATAAGCATTGAATATTTATATTTGATGCTTATCCAGTGTAGAATGCATTTCGGATGATGGTTGGCTATGTTTGATTGTTGTGGTATACATGGGTATATGAAATCCATATAAATCACATTATATGGCAATTGACAGTGTCTGATTCCAGTTCAGAAATAAAGAATATTTTTAAAATAACGAATATTTTAAAAGAATGAATATTTTAAAATAATATTCAGTAAAAGATCAAAATCTAATTTTGATGTCCGATTTGGGATGGACACGAATATATTTAAATATATAAAGCCGTGTTGATTAGATTAACGCCATTTGGACGTGAACGATATTTATATCGATTTTATTCATTTTTATAATGAATATCGAAAAAGAAATGATTTCGAAATATAATGTTTTGAAAATGTTATCATTTTTATATTGATGATATGGAATATTCAATTTTGATCTGAAATTGAATATGAAGTTGAAATCGTTTTGAAAACGAATTTAAACGATTTATAAAATACATTTTAAAATGGAAATCGACACAATATATATAATATATATATTACATATATAATGGCCTAAATAGAACGCGTCGCGCCGCAGCAGTTAGTGAATTTCGACCATTGACTTCGAACAGACATTACGGGAGATCCGACTAACGGATTCTCCTAAAAATGGAACCGTTGGGTTCGTATCGAAAAGAGCTTTTTAATGAATATTAGAGATTCGAAATCTAACGGTTGGATTTGGGATTATGTCGAAATCAAATTTGGAAAAGGTCGTTGTAAGTGCAGTTCGATGGTCGTTTATGGAAATCGACTGTACGGGCCTTGATAAAATTATTAAAAATATCAATAATTTGTGTAAAATCATAATAAATGATTTGGAAAGAATTGAGATGAAAAATTCCATATTTGAACAGATAAAAATTCTGTATTTGAAAAGATAAAAATATATTTTATTGAAATGAACTAGTTTTGAAATACAATAATAAATCCAATATTTTTAAAATAAATAAATTGGATTTGAAATAGTTTTGAAAATAACCGGAATTTCAATATATGAATTGGAATGGATTTGAATCGAAATTACCTTCGAAATATGTTGATATTAGATTCCATGATTATACGGATATTGTGGAGGAATTTGGAAGATATATATATATATATATATATATCATTATTCCAGTACGATATTTGTTGATTTCAGAATTTGATATTGAATATAAACCGATATATTTTCTATTCAGAGCCTTGTATTTAATATCAAATTGTATTTTGGGTTTGTCGTGAATAGTATCTTTAATAATACTATTCTTAAACCCAATGGAGTTAAGAAAATTAGAAACTGACTGGAGATTAGCTAAGTTGAATGGTTTCTTGGGTATTGATCTGATGTTGGTTTCGGCCTTTGGGATTAATACTTAGGGAATTGTTCTCCTACTAATTTACGGTTAGAGACTGACGAGATTTGGGTTTATCGTGAATGGTGTCTTCATTAACACTGTTCTTAAACCCAGTTGAGAAAAGATTAAATCTTTTTATTTAGATTTAATGAAGTTTTCCAATTTAATATATTTAATTGGAATTAAATTGAAATTGATCTTTGGGTTTATCGTGAACGGTGTTTTAAATAACACTTGTTCTTTAACCAGATTAACAATGGAATGTTCTTCTGTTTTTGTTATGATTCGTCTTATTCTCAAGGAAATCCGTTCTTCCTTTTCTCTTCGAAGACCAGGGAAGTTCGGGTCGTTTCAAGTACGTCGGTGGATAGGGATGTATTGTGATACGCCAACGTTAAATCAAAATCGTAGGGGGCTCGATCAGGATAATAAGACAAGGCACACGAGGAAGGCCCAGAGAATGAATATACTAGTTGCACGCCCGGACTGGTGGTAACGTGTAATGACCCGGATATTTCGTCGGTTAAATTTGAATATTTAATACGGTTTTAAATATTTATTTGATAAATTAAATGAAAATTTATATTAAGTTATCAATTCTTAATAATCAGTATTCGATTTAATATCGAATACATCAAGTTATCGGAATACGAAGTTGATTGAATTAAAATTTAATTACGAATTAAAATCAATTGTTTACCTAGTTTTCTTCTTTATTTAAAACTAAACTAAAGATGATTATCTTGTCCATAGAAAATTAAAAGGGGAAAGGAGGAACACGTCTTCCTCTTCAAAACCACAAGAAATTGGCATGCTGTCTTCATTTCTTTCACTCGTCTATTCCCTTCACAAATTATATAATCACGATCCCTCACCATTCTCTGCCTCTTCTAAATTATCACTTCTCAGTAAAATCAAAAAAAAGGGCCGATCCTCTTTAATTATTTTCAAATGAAATCCGCTCTTGTCCTCGATCTGAAATCAAAGACTTTGGGAACCAGCAGGCGACGTAGTTCAAAGTTCTACGGTGAACTAGGGTTCGTACTCGATGGCGACAAGGGAAAAGATGATCGAAGGGGAGAACGGGTTCATAACCATCGCATTCGAAAGCATCTATGGTACGATTTGGGTTATACTTTAGCTCGAGGGTCTTCAATTTTAGTGCGACTCCTTTTTGGGAATTTCCGAGTTCGACAATGAGAAGAAGGAAGTCGCGATGTTGGATTTGGGCGTTCAGCAGTTCGCGTGGACTCCCGGTTGAGACAAATGAAATTATGTTGGAACTTGGAGCTGTTGGGTTCTGCGTTCAGTGCAGGAGGAAGAAGAGCAGGTTCGAACAGCTTGTAGTGGAAGATGATGATCGTGGTGATTGCCTGAAAATAGTGGAGGGGGCGGAGTCTGTGTTGACTGTGGTGTAGTGATGAAATTGGTTAAAACTGAAATTAGTAATTCATTAAAGGAATTGCTAAAATAGTTTGGAGAAGTGGAGTGTGGATGACGGTAAAAGGTTCGATGATATGCCATAATGAATGGAGTAGTTTTGGGGCCATTTGCGGTGAGAGCGGATAGATGAATTGTTAAGTTTACTCCATTGTTGATCAAGGCAAAGGTATATTTATTATTAGAAATTTAAATTTACGTAGAATAGTCTACTTACTCATTTGTTAAGTAATTTAAATTAATATTCGTTTAATCGCTAATTTAAAATAAATAATCATAGGACCAAGATAAATGATTTGATGGGATGCGTGGCGAGACAATAATGAATTTGAAAGGGGTATTCGCCAAAGTAAAAATCACGGTGAGTAAACCTCACTCACCATTTTATTTAGAAATTATTTTTATATAGTTAAAAATAATTGTCTGTGCTTGTTTGAATGCTGTCTGATTGCTTTAAAAATATATATAGTTATTTAGGATTGGTTGACTATTATATATATATATTGGATTGATGATTGGTTGGATTCCCGTAGTCTCATTAGCGGATGCCCGCAGTTTCATAGCGGATGATTACCCTATACGCCCCACGCTATGATTAGTGGATGACCTTCTATACTGCGATATCCTGCCTCGAAGCAGGATGGGTATTATTTATGTGCTAACATCTGTGGATGCAGGAAAACAGGTTGGAGGAATCCAACTGGATTCCTCAAAAATATATATTATCTGTTGTTTGTTTGATTTCATATATATTCATATATGATGTGTTAAAAATCAAATGATTGAAAATTGGTTGGTTTGATTGTTTAAAATAACCCTGGGGCTTGAATATTGATTCATAAAAATATCGGAAAGGGTATTTGATATTTAAAAAGGAAATTCTATTTTTATAAATAGAATTTGAATTTTAAATAAAACTATAGAAAATATTAACTTGTTTTGAAGGTATATAAAACAAGTAATCGAATTTATAAACTTTGTTTATAAATGGGAGATGGGATTTGAATCGAATTTATAAACTTTGTTTATAAATGGGAGATGGGATTTGAATCGAATTTATAAACTTTGTTTATAAATGGGAGATGGGATTTGAATTGAATTTATAAACTTTGTTTATAAATGAAAATATGGGATTTGAATTGGAATTTATAAACTCTGTTTATAAATGGAAAAGATGGGATTTGAATTGAAGTTATAAACGTTGTTTATAAATAATGCAGAGAATTCAAATAGAATTTGAATATAGAATTCAAATGGACTTTAAACTATAGAATTTGAATATAGAATTCAAATGTACTTTAAACTATAGAATTTGAAAATAGAATTCAAATGAAGTTTAAATAAAAAGAATTCAAATAGAATTGATTTGGAATTTGAATAAGAAGTCGATAAGGGAACGAGAGTATGAGTATAATTAGAATTTGTTAATATGCAGTTAAAATATATTTGAACATGTCATGTTCAAATATGAAGGTAAAATAGACTGAAAAGTTAAGTAACAGATTTAATTAACAAATTGAGTTAAAATGATTGGTATAGTTAAAATAGATTGGACAGGTATAGACATACAGGAGACAGGTATGGAATAAAGTATAGAAGTGAAATAAATAGAATGCCCGACAAAAAGGTACGTATTTAATTTCCATATGAGATTTTATGCGCCGTATCGGCTAGCCGCTTGGCTTTTTCTTTTTCTTTTTGAGATGAGAAGGACCGGGAAAGCTATTTGAAATTTCCCGATGCTCCCGGTACAAAGGAGGTTATGGCGAATTTTTCCGGGAATTTAAGGAGATAGAATATTTTTAAGATAATTTGATAGTTAGAAATTAACATATCAAAATATATAGAAGTCGATAAGAAAACGAACTTAGAAATAGAATAGTATAATCAAAAAGGAAGTATAAGAATAAAACCTCGTAAGGATAAAAGAGAAAGTATATATGTGTTTAAAAGTGAAAAAGTAGTGGTATGGTATTGGTTATTCGAGTAAGTAGTCTTGTCTGTTTTGACGTTAAATGTTATTCAGTCAAGGTCTGAGAGGTAATTATACCCCAACTTGGTTGATTTCATGATATACCGATAAGTAGCAAGATTCAGGCTCGAAGATCAATGTGGAATAAGAATTAGTTAAATACTGTATTTGGGTTGTCGTAACGATGTTTTACACAACATCTGTTTTAACCCAAATATGTGCAAAGCTTGGAAATAGAATAATGAATATTTCCTAGTATAGAAAATAAAAGAAGGCGATATATGGAAATGTTTTCCAAATAACGTATAAAGGCCAATATGGTTATTGAAAATATTTGGTTAACAAATATTGATAAGAAATAGAGAAGAGATTTAATTAATGGAATATTAATTAAAGGCTCAGTAAGTGTTGGATGTTTGGATGAACACTTGTTTTATTCGATAGTTAAATCATCGACTATCGAAACACTTGTTTTTATTCGATAGTTAAATCACAGACTATCGAAGTTTTGACCATCGTTGTCAATATGGAGAGACCGGTTGGATTATTATCCGAAGAACCACTCCATATCGGCAGTAGCGTGCGAATCAGATTATATAAAGATAATCGAAGACGGAGTAGAGTGCAAGGACTTTTTCTATTAATAGAAATAGTGCCTTCGGTTCATCCTGTTCCTGAATGACTTGTATGGATGAATGTCTGACAGAGTATTTCCAGAAAGGTCACGTACATTGATTTCTTCAACCGTACCAAGAGTGGAAGCGGAGAAGGGCACTTCTTTAGCTAACACGTAATGTACTGTTGTAGACGTCAATTAGTGATTTTCGATGGATCTGACAATGTGGCATTCGAAGTGAATCTGATGTGATGATACAGCGTAACCTCTGGCCTCAACAACCAGGAAATGACAAAAATCGGGCAGGCAACATGGCTAAGTCGGTCGCACCTATTAGGGTGTATAATCACCTGATCTAGAGTTTCATTTACTTCTAAAAATCTATTGTCGATGCTGTCCCATTCGGGAAACGGTTGCTGATCCCAACCGTTGGTGATATACATTCGATACACTCAAGCGAAATGAGTGGTCGGTCATGTGTGGCTGAGTTGCAAGATGTTCTTGTTGAACTCGGTGTATTCTCCTCTAGAGATATACCAGCGGAAGGTGGTTCCATACCTTGTCATAGTTGGAAATCCATTTCCCAATACGTGCTTGCGGTTTTGATTGTATATAAATTATGTGGAACGTGAGATGCAAACGTTCCACTAGATTGTTATATACTTGATTTAGACATTATTATAATATCAAAAGAGTTTTGATATAAAGTTATCATTCCTTTCAAAAGGGATTTTGAAATGTTAAGTCAAGTGTTTGGATTCTCATAAGGGAAAAACCCGTTCCATGTTATACGGCGTGGTCTTATGAGATATCATTTAGTTTTCTGAAACTGTTTTAAACTGTTTACTCATACCAGTCCATGTTGCGTGCTTTAAGGCATGTGTCGCATGATAGGGGGTTCTCGCTTTTCGTTAGGTGGCGAACGGGAGACTCTTACTCCTACATGTCCCTAGTAATGGGTTGGTTGCTTAGTGCGAAGTCGAAAGGCTGGCCGTAAAATGTGGTGCTGGGGTACCAATGTAAGTCACGGTGGGGTATTACCCTGCTATCTGGGGGGATGAAGTGATGGTTGCAAAGCCTACCGGAATTCGTCGGATCATTTTATATTCTCTTTGAAATTCTATTTAACCAAATTCCATTTGAATTCTAATATTCAAATCTCTATTTGACTTTTCTTTATTCAAATCCATTTGAATTCCCTTGAATTCAAATTCCATTTCAAATTTTCTTATACAATTTCTATTTGAATTTTCTTCATTCAAATCCTACTTAAAGTCCATTTGAATTTCTATATTCAAATCTATAGTTTAAAGTCCATTTGAATTTCTATATTCAAATCTATTTCAATTCCTTATATTCAAAGTCCATTTGAATTTCTATATTCAAATCTATTTCAATTCCTTATATTCAAAGTCCATTTGAATTTCTATATTCAAATCTATTTCAATTCCTTATATTCAAAGTCCATTTGAATTCTCTGCATTATTTATAAACAAAGTTAAAACGTTTATATAATTAAAACAAGCTCGCCGTAACGCGACAGTTCGTAAATTGGCGATTTGAACTTCAATTTAGTATACAGAACTCAATTGAAGTCGGAGTTCTTTGAAACAAGAATCGTCGGGACCGGTTGAACAATAGTTTTCAAATGAAAGAGAAAAATCAGGATTTCGTCGTATAGATTTTGAGTTATGTCAAAATCAAATTTTTAGAAAAGCAACGCCAGAACCATTATAAAACCATAACGGTTTAATTAGATAAATAAAAGGATTGTTAGGAAATAAAATCCGAATTGGCATTAGAAAAATCCAGACTGGAGATATAAAATAAATATGAACTCCAGTGAAGTAAGTGAAATGATTTTTTAGACAAAAATCATATTTTAAATGGTTAAATTGAATTAACTAAATTAGAAAATAATTAGTTAAAGGAAATTTGAATCGAAATTGGGTTTTTGGATAAGTAAAAGAGATTGAGAATTTATATTCGAAATCGAATATATAACTCGAGTTGAAAATATAATTAGATTAGTCTATAAATTAAGTTGACATATATTTGAACAAGTGATATTCAAATAAAAAGGGTGAAATAGGCAAAACGGTTAATTAGCAACTAGTTAATGGGAATTTGAATGATTGAAACTAAATTTAACTTAAGTAAGTTAAATGGATCGAAATGAATAAATTGAGTAAAATCAATGTGAATGAAATATGAATTGGGAAATATAGAGGAAATATATTTGTAAAACCAAATACAAAGGAAGTTATGTGCAAACAAATAGAAAAGGAAATATTTGTAAAAACATTTACAAATAGATTAAATGGAAATATTTATTTATAGAAAATAAATAGAATGTTATAGATGAGATATTTATTTGTTAAATAAATAGAATTTAATTAAAGGAATATTCAGAAGATGAATAGAAAATGGAAATCTGTTTTTAACAGATAAATAGAAACGATTACTTTATAAATAACAGTTTATAAATTAAAAATATTTATCATTCGATAGATGGAATATATAAGTCTGAGCTTATATAGAGAAGAGATATTGGTTTTTAACACCGATAGTTTTAAATAGAAGGGGTACACAACACTTGTATAAGTGAAGTAACGTTATTAAAGAGAACATTTATAAAGTGAAGAACCGTTACCAAAAGTAAACATTTATAAATGAATAAATGTTATCCAATAGGAGTTATTCGAATAGGAGAAGTCGATTAGAGTTAGAAATAATCGATTAGAGTAAGAATTAACCAGTTAGAGTTAATCCGTAGAGTTAATTGAATATTTGTTATTCAATTAGAATTTATCGAATATTTGTTATTCAAATTAAGAGTTAACCAGATAGAGTTAATTGAACATAGTTAATCGAATTTGGATTTAATTGAATGTTAGTTATTCAATTAAAGTTGATCGAATATGGTTATTGAAATAGAGTTAGTCAAACAAAGTTACTCAGGATAAGTTGTCATTTCGTACGACTGCTAGCGTAATTCGCAGGGCTGCAGATAGCCTAGGGCGGTGGATGTTTCCTGGGGGAATCAGGCGTAACCATTGTGATCGCTGTGATCTAGAGTCAAGCGAAAGGAGTTAATCGAATATAGTTTATTCGGATAGAATTAAAGGAGCTATCGAATATAGTTTATTCGAAGGGAATTATCGAATTTGGTTATTCGGAAGGAGTTATCGATTATTAGTTAATCGAAGGAGTTATCGATTATTAGTTAATCGAAGGAGTTATCGATTATTAGTTAATCGAAGGAGTTATCGATTATTTGTTAATCGAAATGAGTTATCAATCATAGTTTAATCGAAAAGAGTTATCGATTAGTTTAATCGAAGTGAGTTATAGAATATTGGTTATTCGAAGGAGTTATCGAATTTAGTTATTCGATGGAGTTAATCGAAAAGAGTTAAATCCAATAGAGTTAATTGATAAGAGTAAATCGAATATAGTTTATTCGAAGAAAGGTTTTCGAATCTAGTTATTCGAAAGAGAGATTATCGAATATAGTTATTCGAAGGGAGGGGTTATCGAATAGGAATTTATTCGAAAGAGGGTTACGTAAGGAAGTTTGAAATGTTGAGTATCAACATAAATAAGTTTTGAAAAGTTAATGGGTTTGTAGCACTTTTTTTTCTACCTTAGCAATTTCGAGGACGAAATTATTTTAAGTGGGGAAGAATGTAATGACCCGGATATTTCGTCGGTTAAATTTGAATATTTAATACGGTTTTAAATATTTATTTGATAAATTAAATGAAAATTTATATTAAGTTATCAATTCTTAATAATCAGTATTCGATTTAATATCGAATACATCAAGTTATCAGAATACGAAGTTGATTGAATTAAAATTTAATTACGAATTAAAATCAATTGTTTACCTAGTTTTCTTCTTTATTTAAAACTAAACTAAAGATGATTATCTTGTCCATAGAAAATTAAAAGGGGAAAGGAGGAACACGTCTTCCTCCTCAAAACCACAAGAAATTGGCATGCTATCTTCATTTCTTTCACTCGTCTATTCCCTTCACAAATTATATAATCACGATCCCTCACCATTCTCTGCCTCTTCTAAATTATCACTTCTCGGTAAAATCAAAAAAAAGGGCCGATCCTCTTTAATTATTTTCAAATGAAATCCGCTCTTGTCCTCGATCTGAAATCAAAGACTTTGGGAACCAGCAGGCGACGTAGTTCAAAGTTCTACGGTGAACTAGGGTTCGTACTCGATGGCGACAAGGGAAAAGATGATCGAAGGGGAGAACGGGTTCATAACCATCGCATTCGAAAGCATCTATGGTACGATTTGGGTTATACTTTAGCTCGAGGGTCTTCAATTTTAGTGCGACTCCTTTTTGGGAATTTCCGAGTTCGACAATGAGAAGAAGGAAGTCGCGATGTTGGATTTGGGCGTTCAGCAGTTCGCGTGGACTCCCGGTTGAGACAAATGAAATTATGTTGGAACTTGGAGCTGTTGGGTTCTGCGTTCAGTGCAGGAGGAAGAAGAGCAGGTTCGAACAGCTTGTAGTGGAAGATGATGATCGTGGTGATTGCCTGAAAATAGTGGAGGGGGGCGGAGTCTGTGTTGACTGTGGTGTAGTGATGAAATTGGTTAAAACTAAAATTAGTAATTCATTAAAGGAATTGCTAAAATAGTTTGGAGAAGTGGAGTGTGGATGACGGTAAAAGGTTCGATGATATGCCATAATGAATGGAGTAGTTTTGGGGCCATTTGCGGTGAGAGCGGATAGATGAATTGTTAAGTTTACTCCATTATTGATCAAGGCAAAGGTATATTTATTATTAGAAATTTAAATTTACGTAGAATAGTCTACTTACTCATTTGTTAAGTAATTTAAATTAATATTCGTTTAATCGCTAATTTAAAATAAATAATCATAGGATCAAGATAAATGATTTGATGGGATGCGAGGCGAGACGATAATGAATTTGAAAGGGGTATTCGCCAAAGTAAAAATCACGGTGAGTAAACCTCACTCACCATTTTATTTAGAAATTATTTTTATATAGTTAAAAATAATTGTCTGTGCTTGTTTGAATGCTGTCTGATTGCTTTAAAACTATATATAGTTATTTAGGATTGGTTGACTATTATATATATATTGGATTGATGATTGGTTGGCTTCCCGCAGTCTCATTAGCGGATGCCCGCAGTTTCATAGCGGATGATTACCCTATACGCCCCACGCTATGATTAGTGGATGACCTTCTATACTGCGATATCCTGCCTCGAAGCAGGATGGGTATTATTTATGTGCTAACATCTGTGGATGCAGGAAAACAGGTTGGAGGAATCCAACTGGATTCCTCAAAAATATATATTATCTGTTGTTTGTTTGATTTCATATATATTCATATATGATGTGTTAAAAATCAAATGATTGAAAATTGGTTGGTTTGATTGTTTAAAATATCCCTGGGGCTTGAATATTGATTCATAAAAATATCGGAAAGGGTATTTGATATTTAAAAAGAAAATTCTATTTTTATAAATAGAATTTGAATTTTAAATAAAACTATAGAAAATATTAACTTGTTTTGAAGGTATATAAAACAAGTAATCGAATTTATAAACTTTGTTTATAAATGGGAGATGGGATTTGAATCGAATTTATAAACTTTGTTTATAAATGGGAGATGGGATTTGAATCGAATTTATAAACTTTGTTTATAAATGTGAGATGGGATTTGAATTGAATTTATAAACTTTGTTTATAAATGAAAATATGGGATTTGAATTGGAATTTATAAACTCTGTTTATAAATGGAAAAGATGGGATTTGAATTGAAGTTATAAACGTTGTTTATAAATAATGCAGAGAATTCAAATAGAATTTGAATATAGAATTCAAATGGACTTTAAACTATAGAATTTGAATATAGAATTCAAATGTACTTTAAACTATAGAATTTGAAAATAGAATTCAAATGAAGTTTAAATAAAAAGAATTCAAATAGAATTGATTTGGAATTTGAATAAGAAGTCGATAAGGGAACGAGAGTATGAGTATAATTAGAATTTGTTAATATGCAGTTAAAATATATTTGAACATGTCATGTTCAAATATGAAGGTAAAATAGACTGAAAAGTTAAGTAACAGATTTAATTAACAAATTGAGTTAAAATGATTGGTATAGTTAAAATAGATTGGACAGGTATAGACATACAGGAGACAGGTATGGAATAAAGTATAGAAGTGAAATAAATAGAATGCCCGACAAAAAGGTACGTATTTAATTTCCATATGAGATTTTATGCGCCGTATCGGCTAGCCGCTTGGCTTTTTCTTTTTCTTTTTGAGATGAGAAGGACCGGGAAAGCTATTTGAAATTTCCCGATGCTCCCGGTACAAAGGAGGTTATGGCGAATTTTTCCGGGAATTTAAGGAGATAGAATATTTTTAAGATAATTTGATAGTTAGAAATTAACATATCAAAATATATAGAAGTCGATAAGAAAACGAACTTAGAAATAGAATAGTATAATCAAAAAGGAAGTATAAGAATAAAACCTCGTAAGGATAAAAGAGAAAGTATATATGTGTTTAAAAGTGAAAAAGTAGTGGTATGGTATTGGTTATTCGAGTAAGTAGTCTTGTCTGTTTTGACGTTAAATGTTATTCAGTCAAGGTCTGAGAGGTAATTATACCCCAACTTGGTTGATTTCATGATATACCGATAAGTAGCAAGATTCAGGCTCGAAGATCAATGTGGAATAAGAATTAGTTAAATACTGTATTTGGGTTGTCGTAACGATGTTTTACACAACATCTGTTTTAACCCAAATATGTGCAAAGCTTGGAAATAGAATAATGAATATTTCCTAGTATAGAAAATAAAAGAAGGCGATATATGGAAATGTTTTCCAAATAACGTATAAAGGCCAATATGGTTATTGAAAATATTTGGTTAACAAATATTGATAAGAAATAGAGAAGAGATTTAATTAATGGAATATTAATTAAAGGCTCAGTAAGTGTTGGATGTTTGGATGAACACTTGTTTTATTCGATAGTTAAATCATCGACTATCGAAACACTTGTTTTTATTCGATAGTTAAATCACAGACTATCGAAGTTTTGACCATCGTTGTCAATATGGAGAGACCGGTTGGATTATTATCCGAAGAACCACTCCATATCGGCAGTAGCGTGCGAATCAGATTATATAAAGATAATCGAAGATGGAGTAGAGTGCAAGGACTTTTTCTATTAATAGAAATAGTTCCTTCGGTTCATCCTGTTCCTGGATGACTTGTATGGATGAATGTCTGACAGAGTATTTCCAGAAAGGTCACGTACATTGATTTCTTCAACCGTACCAAGAGTGGAAGCGGAGAAGGGCACTTCTTTAGCTAACACGTAATGTACTGTTGTAGACGTCAATTAGTGATTTTCGATGGATCTGACAATGTGGCATTCGAAGTGAATCTGATGTGATGATACAGCGTAACCTCTGGCCTCAACAACCAGGAAATGACAAAAATCGGGCAGGCAACATGGCTAAGTCGGTCGCACCTATTAGGGTGTATAATCACCTGATCTAGAGTTTCATTTACTTCTAAAAATCTATTGTCGATGCTGTCCCATTCGGGAAACGGTTGCTGATCCCAACCGTTGGTGATATACATTCGATACACTCAAGCGAAATGAGTGGTCGGTCATGTGTGGCTGAGTTGCAAGATGTTCTTGTTGAACTCGGTGTATTCTCCTCTAGAGATATACCAGCGGAAGGTGGTTCCATACCTTGTCATAGTTGGAAATCCATTTCCCAATACGTGCTTGCGGTTTTGATTGTATATAAATTATGTGGAACGTGAGATGCAAACGTTCCACTAGATTGTTATATACTTGATTTAGACATTATTATAATATCAAAAGAGTTTTGATATAAAGTTATCATTCCTTTCAAAAGGGATTTTGAAATGTTAAGTCAAGTGTTTGGATTCTCATAAGGGAAAAACCCATTCCGTGTTATACGGCGTGGTCTTATGAGATATCATTTAGTTTTCTGAAACTGTTTTAAACTGTTTACTCATACCAGTCCCATGACTGACCCGGAGTTTATTTGTTTTGTTCTACCTAAACTCTTGGGTGCCTAAATTTGTAGGGGCAGTCAAGTAGTTCAGGATTTTACAGATCTATCTAAAGGAGCTTGGAGCAGGAGGCTTCAGCGTTATCTAGTTATAGTGTTGTTCCGCTGTGTTGTAAGTGTTGTACTCTGATAAGTATATGTTATACAGTTAAGATTTTGTATTTCAAAGATGTGATATATTATATTTTGTTCCGCTGCGATGTGAGAATTCGTGTTACTCTGATGTTGTGTTCTTCTTCTTCTTCTTCTATTCTAAGTTTCTATCTTTTCTTTCCTCACCCTCTAATTTCTTTCACTAATTACCAGGATTTTTCGATGTTTTGGTTATCGACATCGAGCTTATGTCGATAACCAAAGTCGTTGAAAATCCGGGTCGTTACATAACGCATAGCCGCGACTACCGCCCACCTTGGACAACACCCCCAAATCACGGATGCGCATCAAATCAAATTAATCAAACCGAGGGACTATAGTAATAAAGGAAGTAGTGTTGCCGATGGAGGTAGCTAACCCCATTTGGTCTCGGTATAGCCCTGTTTTAGTTATTTTAATTATGACCCGAAGGTCAAGGATATCCATTGTCGTTCTCTTTCTTCAAATCCAGTAATCGCCTCCAAATCAACCTATTTCATTCTGGAACTCCACCATGTACACAGTTGTTAAAGCGTTTTTCAGTATTGGCAAAGAGTATGACAATATCCAATCCCGATCTCTTTAACAACCAATCGTTCACATTTTTCACATTGGTCAGTTCTTTTACATTTCAAAGGGGTTCGTACTTCGTATCAAAATATCAACTTTACATAAAAAATCATTTCAATATTCAAGAGAGAATATTATTCATCATAAAATTTACATTTTAACTAATTTAAAATCTCGAAACAATTCCAACTTTAAAATAATATAAAATAGTTAATTTTTTTAATAGTTTAAATATATGATATAAATAGTTTGAAAATAAATAATTTGTTTTTAAAATAGAATTTCAGATTTAGTAAAATCTATACGTAAAATATTAAAATAGTTAATTTAAAATAAATAATAAAATAAAATAGTTATAAGGTAAATAGTTTATAAAGAAAATTATAAATATAAAAATAAAATAGTTTATAAAATGGTTTAAAAATACTATAGTTGGAATTAGAATCATATCTTCAAAAATTTAACCAAATAGGAAATCATATTTCAGTTTCAAATCATTCGACTAAATTTTAATATCTAAATTTAAAAGGATTTGACTTTCCATTCATATTAATTTGATTCAACAGTTTGATTTCATACAATTCGATTTAATAATTAAATTTCAATTATAATTTTCACTTTGAATTATTCGATTATAAAAAAGTCTTGAGTTCACGATTCAGTTATTACTATTTAAAGTAAATATCAAAGATGGATAAACAATTCAATTCTGATAAATTTAGTTCATATTCAATTCAGTTTTTTACTTCAGTTCTCCACATTTACGAATTCTTTAAAATTTGAATTTTTAAATTTCCAAGCTTAAAGTTCAAATTTAAAGAAAGTCATTTATTTTGTCTTTAAAAAAATATTCCAAAAATTCAAGATAAAAAAACATTTTTTTCTTTAAAATAATATTCAAAAGGTTAAGATTAAAAAAACATTTTTTTCTTTAAACTAATATTCAAAAATTCAAGATTAAAAAAACATTTTTTTATTTGACCAACCTGTGTCCGTATACAATTTCCTATCCTATGGCCAAGTAATACTTAAAGTTTAATTTTAGTATTTTGGGAAAGGATATATACCATTTCAATCCATGTCAGGGTCATAGGTATTTATCATTTCAACCTACGTTCTTAATTCATTTTAATGATTAATTCGGGTTTATTTGATGCCCGTAACATCTAGGGTAATAGTTCAACAGAAATCAATAACATATATAAACAATAGCGATAATAAGATGAATTTCATAGAGATACATTAAATATATAAACTAAAGGCATACATCAAAATCAACACATCTACGCAGTTCAATAATATTAGTTACTATTCATCAGGTATGAGGTTCTTTTTTTTCCTTTTTTTTAAACTAGAAATTAATCTATAATAGTACGATTTATATAACAGTTAAATCAATATTATACAGTCCATGCAGATTTAACATAAATATGCAATTCAAACAATCAAATAGTAAACAATATAATCATATCATGACATGAATTTAATTTAACTAATAATCAAATATTTTTGTTAGATGTGGGTGGGTTTAATCACTCACCTTTGGTTCTGAATGAGTTTGAAATCCAAAATATGCCTTAAAATTTAATTGTCTCGGAATGAGTCCAAATTAGTGTCATTGCGAAGAGCTCGTCGATACGATTCTAACGCAACAAACCGTGTGTCATTCTGAATTCGTATGAAAAAGTTACTAGCGTTAGAATGATTGATACATGTATATATATTTAATTAAAAATAAATAAATAAAATACACTGCAATTGCCATGTCATCATGCGGTTCTCCTTCTCCCGCTTCTAATACACGATATACAGTACCGTTGAAAGGAAAAATGAACCCAAAAACCAAACTTTGACCAACTATTCCTACCGTTTCCGGCCTCTAGAGCAACTAAGACCACCACCAATGTGACCGACATCTCACGCCGCATCTCCCCTGATGACGACAGCTCCTCTGGTGGCCCCTCTTGCCGCAGCCGAGATCACAACCGGAAACGATTTTCAAGCTTCACAAGAAAATTCCCGGCACCACACACCATTATACAGCCTCCGACCACCACCAATAAACTCGTATCGATCTCCTTACAATACCCAGAAGACCGATTTTCCAATTAACTCAAAGATCAAAAATCCCCAAATCGATGCTAGGGTTTCGCGATTTGGTGCTTTGACCGTTGATTTCCGGCCAATCTGGTCGTTGAATGTCGAAATAAATTATATCCGTAGCTTCGTATCGTCTAGAGCTTCGTATTGATATATAATTTGCTATGGTTTGAGAAGATTCAAATTTAAAGTTTGGATTTTTGTTTTGATCTAGGGTTTAGAATTTTATTTCTGCCATTAGAGAAAGGAATGAGCAGATGAAAAATATATACAATGAAAATTGGCTGATGAGGTGGAACTGAATTTTATTGGCATATTTACAAAAGGTCTAATAGGAGAAATAAAAAATTATCCAATTACATTGATTTATATTAAATTCCAATTTTTATTGATTATCCAAATTCAATTTTATTTCCAATTATAAATTAATTAAGTTAATTTCATTCAAATACTTAAATATTAATTTTAGCACTCACCAAAACAGAACAAATTTTAATTCCAATTATAATTAATAAGATTACTATTGATCAAGTAATTCAAATTTCATTATTTACAAATTCAAAATTTTATTTCAATTATTAATTACATCAATAAATTTTCACAATCAATTACAAAATTAAAATTATGATTTTATTAACCCAACTAACATAAATAATTTAATATTAAATCTCAACTCTCGATAATTACCATACAAATCAATTTATAATTTATATTTTAAATTCACAAAAATAATGACACTTATTACCAGTCGACCTTCATTACACAAACAACGAATGTATATTATTACCATATTTTTTTAAATTTCCAACATATATGAAATTCCAAAATTTATAAATTCATTAATTTTAGTATTTAAAGCAATTTTGTTTCAAAAACACATTAGATTTAATATTTTAAATTATCGCAAAATATCGGGATGTTACAATAGATATCCGTTTTCAAGTCCTTAAGTAGGAATTTCTACTAAAGTAATATTATTTTAAGTTGTTTCGAAGTAAAAATTGTTGATTTGATATGATAAATGTATAAGTATACATTTTATTATTTTAAATTGATTTGAAATAAAACCTGGGTGCTCTAACTCTCAATTTTACAGCTAAGTTTTTACATAGACTAATATATCATATGCATTAAGATAAGCAGGTTGTGCATCTAGCTATACTAATGTGTTAAGTTGTTTCATTTATTAAGATATTGGAATTTTTGACAATTTTTGACTGTCGAAATTTCCATGTTAATATTGAAATTGGAACTAGCTAGGAGTTTGAGAAATTGGTCATAGTAACTTATAAATGTAGAAATATTGTAAGTTAAACTGGTTAACTTGTTAACAATTAGCTAGGTAAAGCAACTAGGTTATAGTATATACACTATTAGATTTTAAAAGAGTACGATTACGAACGTGAGTTACAAAATGTAGATAACCTAAGTTAAATTTGATGAAATTTTTTTATAAGTAAAATTGGAATTAATTGGAAATGGTATATTAGTAACCAATAGGAATAAGTTTGTAAGTTGTGCTTAGATAATTTGTTCGCATTTATGTTTTTGATCTAAGATTTGATCGTATGACTATCATGTTATTCATACCAATCCAAATAAAAATTTATCGATCCAATTTTGATGGCTAACACTTTTCGAGTGTTCTTGGTATGAAACCTAAGTTTTCTATAGTAATATTATAGCTATACAAGGAGAATAGTGGTTCCTAATCAAGAAGTCTGATTAGAGTTTGCACGAGGGTATTAGTTAAGCAAAACAAGCTTGGAAGAAGGTTATGCATCCAAATAGAGATTGAATCAAACATTGCGTTTGTATGACCTATCAACTTCATATGGACTTATGAGTAGTATTATGGTATCGCTGAAATGAAATTTCAATGACAAAATTCTTTCAAGAAGAGCAGAATGTAACAATACGGAATTTTGTTGCTTTGGTTAGGAATATTTGGTTGATTTTAAATATTAAAATAGAGTTTTTATAATCAAAATACCCTTTTTTATTTATAACAAATGATAAGAAATTCATTTTTAAATCTAAGATGCAAAGATATATAGTTTGAAGAAAAAAAATGAGATCGAATTTTTTTCCAAAAGTGTTGATTTCTGAACATCTAAAATTTCATAAAATGTTGTTAGACACCTTAGTTAAATTATGTACACATTATAAATGAAATAAGTACGATTAAGGATTTACTAAGTATATTTAAGTTAATTAAGTGGCTGATGTGACTTGATACAAAACTTAAATAAAAAGAAAATGAATATTAATAAGTATATAAGCACATACACATGCACATTTATGTATAGCTAAGCTATTATACCCTTAAGTATGTCGAAAATGGAAAAAGGAACCTTATGATGTGGTAAGATAATAAAGAGGAGGTGTTGTAGCATAGTGAGTAGCAAAAGGAAGAAGAGTAGTGTACTTATGGTTGTTAAGATAATTTCACATCTCTTTTATATAAAAACAGCTTCATTTTTATCTCTTTCCATTCACATGTTTCAAATTTTTATCTTCCTCTTCGAAACTTTTAAAACTTCCATTGGCTGCCAAAATGTTCTCTGATTTTAAAATTCACTTCTTTATCTCTTTTACTTTTGAAATCCCCTTAAAAAGCCTTCTTTCTATTTCTAAGCTTCTCTTTCTTCTTAAATAACGTCATACACCCCATGGATAAGCCTAAATGATCATGGTCAAGCCCTATCATGTATAAGTCGAGCTTCAAAACTTGCTTCTTAGTGAAAAATTCAATTTTACTAAGGAGGAACTAAGATGTAATGCCATTTGCAAGTTCTAGGGAGGACTTGCTTATGTTTTGGTGTCTAAAACTCGCATCTTTGTGCAAGTTATAAACCGTATTCTGTTAGTCATTATTTTTAGTAATTGTTTGTTGTTTATTGATTATTTGTGTTGAACTAATTTTGTATTTATATGCTTATATGTGAATAATTGTATTGAATATAAATAAGTCGAAAAAAGTTAGTAACTTACAATTTTTGATTTTTATGTGATTAAATTTATGCTTTTACAACTGTTTCTAGCTAATATGCTAAAAAGATAAGTATCAGAATATGTGGTATTTATACAAGTTCAATTTTAGATTTGATTTGTATGTTATGTATCAGAATATGTGGTAATATGCTAAAAAGATAAGTATCGTTAAATTAGTAAACACATCGAATGCTTTGTATTAAACTAAGGGATTTTTATTTGTTTAAAAATCAAATCTAATTCAAGTTTCAAAGTTGGTTGTTGATTTCAAACCTTTGTTTATGTTTTAAAAACAGTTACCAAGCTTTATGAGTCAAGTTTTTAAAAATATAACCAAAAATAGAATTTTCAAGTTATTGTAATGTCCCGTATTTTTGGTAGTCAAATATTTAATTTATTATTTTAAATATTATTGAAACGACCCAAACTTCCCCGTAAAGGAAAGTACGGATTGCTTTGAGAACAACACTCATCAAAGCACAAACAGAAGAACATTTCATTGCTTATTACAACAATTACATCAGAGTACAAGAACATTCTAGAGTATGAATAAATATTACACATTGGAAATACAATAATATCAAAGATTTTAAATTACATTTAAATAGCAGTGGAAAAATAATACAAAACACAACTGAAAGAAATACACGGATACAGAGCTTTCTGAATATTGCTTCAGCTATAAACTAGGATCCTGTGAATATAATATCTGCAAAACCAAAACTACTAGCTGCCCGTGTGGAAAATATGGGCACCTAGAGTTTAGGTTAAAACAATAAATTCTAGGTCAGTCATAGTACTGGTATGAGAACTCAAAATAGTTATTGAACTTGATTTTAAAGTTAGGTAAATCACGGGAGGGTTTACACTTCATGAACCTTATTTAAAATAAACAACGCAATGCTTTTTGGAAAAATGAAGCTATCATAAGACTCAGCTCCCATCACACAATGAACGCAGTCGAGGATAGAGTTTTCCCTTATAATAGCCAAATATGCTTGATACGTAAAATTTCATCTTTTATTATTACTATAAGTGAAGAAATCAACTTCGAATAAAAATGTATCAATCATAGGCGGCGTAGGTACCATTATATTACGTCGCCATATATATTTACAACTAAAACCGAATATCGCATATTGGAAATTGGGTTTCCATCTATGAACCGAGGCAAGGGATTATCCTCACCGATTTCGAGACACGCTAGCAAGTGCCTCAGTATCACACATACGGGCAACCCTTGGATCTACATGGCCGGTCATCCGTCGATGATTAGTTACACCATAAACTATATGTTAGCCGGTTCTATCGAACCTCTAAAATGGGTCAGTAATGTCGACCACTATAGAACTACTAGGGACTCAAATCATATCTGAGGTACCTCGCTTTCCAACAAATAATAAGGGACTTCCACATAAGTAAATAGTCTAGGCTACATACCATGACGTTACTTGTAGCTAAAACTAACATATGTCCATTTCCATGCAGTCACTATCCCGTTTTTGGTTCATATAGGGGTGAGAGGCTCGCGAACTAACGCTATACACAAAGTTATGCCTAAATAAGTTGTGTTTTGATCATCAACCACAAGGCTCTGCTTTTCAACAAAAGCCTTGATCATTCGCATCTTAGCATGTCATATTGTCAGTCCATAACATACCATTGATAACTGCCAAAATATAGCCTCTGAGCTCGTACGCCTCAGAGAAGGGTGTTAAGCAAGAGAATAAATTCTCCACCACCAAACAGATATATATTTAGCAGAGATTAATGTAACAACCCGTATTTCAATAACATGTTAAAACGAGAATCAAGGCAGAATTTAATTTTAAATTCTGAATCAAGTAAAATGGGCTATGCCATTGCGTTCGTCTCGGAAAAATACGCGAAATAGAGTCCGAGTTTTTGAGAATCGGAGTCCGTATGACCCGTTAAAGGCCCAAAGAAGATTTCTGGGAATTTGAATTTCGGAAACAGTTTTGGAAATCAGATCTGGGGCTAGGCGGGAAGTTTCCCCGCCTAGGCCATGTCGACTTGGGCCCAGACCAAGTCGACAGCCCTGTCGACTTGCCTGTCGACAGGGGGTGGCCGAGGCAAGTTGCCTGGCGCACCTGTTTGTCTCACCTGGTCTTGTTCTTGGGCTGGTTCTGGAAGCTTCCGAGATCTGATGGTCCTAATCTGTCCTAGGGTTAATCTAAGGGCCTAAAACTATCCTAATCTCTATAAAAACACCCCTAAGCCCCCCCTAAACCCTCATAACTCACCCTCTCCGCGAAGTGCTGCCCAAATGCAAAGTGATCATGGCCTCCATCTCAAATCCCTAGAGCCTATGCACTCAAATCAAGTCCAAATCAAAAGGTGCAAGCTTGCTACACCAAATCAAGGCCAAATCAACATTTCTATGCGAGTTCCATGACGATTCTTCTACAAAGGAGGCACCTTTCTTAGCCAAGATGATTCATGCTTCTTTGCCTAGGCCTAACTATGTAAGTTCTAGCTACTTTTAGATGGAAACGGTAGTTTTGATAATGACATGGGATAAAATGAGGCTAAACATGATTATGCGAACCTATATGAACCTTACCTTGCCTCTTGTGTTCATGTTTATGATTTTAGGCCATGTGAGTGACTTAATCATGCCTCTCATGCTATGCATAACCTAGTTTAACTTGCAAGTTTGGATCTTTATGCATGAAATGCTAGCATGAACCTTTAGGAACCACTTTACTTGTGAAACATTGGCTAAGACAAGATTTTGGGGCTTATGCATGTTTATGAACCCAAACCCCTTATGCTAACATGCAAGTTTGTGGCCAAATCTTTTATGAGATTATGCATGCTCGTGGCCAATCCCCTCTTTTAAGTTGTGCATGTTTATGGCCAAACCCTTTTTGATATTTCTGTGCATGTTTACCAATAATGCCCCTCTAAAGCTAGTGCATTCCTTTGCGAGTGACCCTAGCGGAGGCGGGGTGTTACATTTGGTATCAGAGCAGAAGGTTACCAGACTGGGCAAAAGTTTTTAAAGACCTTCTGAAAACTATTTGAAAATCGTTTATAAAGAAGCATTTTTCAAGAAAATTTTCTTTTAAAAAGAAAAAGGCTATTCCCCAAAGGCCATTAGCACTATCCTGGTTTCCTTGATTGAATCTCTTTTTCTTTCTTTCCTCCATCTGTAGTCACAGTGGTTTTGACTGCGACTAGTCTTTCTAGCTGCGTAAGTGTTTCCCGTACGATGGAGGTGGTTCTCGAGAGACCGTTGCAGAGTTATGCATGAAAGGATAGTAAGAACAAGGATAAAGGATACGAGCTCAGGGATAAGCAACATGTTGGTATGGCTGAGTCCTAAAAGGAAGAAGAAAGATGAACAATGAAACCCATGATGAGAGAGTACCTTTGGCATGGTAAAACCGGACGGATAGTTAAGTATCATGGAACAGGGACAAGATCATTCGGAGGGCAATAGTATGCTCTCATTTCTAGGGTACCTCAGAAGGAGGGTAACGATCTTGTTAAAGGTTTAGCTTTTCTTCTCTATCATCCTGTCGGGACTTTGTTTTGATCACCGCATCTTTTAAGTCCGCTCCGATAGTGAGTCTCTGCACCTTAGTACTAGCGTAGTAGAGGATCCCGCTTTTGTCTCAAGTCCTATTGGAAGATCGGTCCATTTACTCATGGCTTGTTTGGATTTGAGAATGTCTATATCAAGTGTTGAGCTTGGAAATAATGCTTATGTTTATAAGCTATGGATGGATTCTAAGGATGAAGTGGTTATCCAGTAAGGGGTGCCACTCTCGGTTTTAGAAGGAGGGTAGTTACACTCTTGGCTCGCTTTGGTAATACCCTTGAAGTATCGCGTAACCTTTTGGGTTCTATCATGATTAGTTACTTGGAATCCCTAGATGCCTTTGTTGGAAATTAGAAACCCGATCGAGTGGTGTTTGCTAGTAGGACGGATGGTCTACTTCACTTATGTATGGGTTATGGGAATTACCCTAGTAAGGGCGCATGGCAACCTGTCTACTTTCAAGAGAAAGATTTTCTACGTGGAATACCTTGGGGTACAAGGTCCAGGATTCACTAATGAAATTTTGGAAAGCTTACGTGGAATCATGAGTACGCAGTCCTGTTTGCGCCAAGTGTTCTAGAAGGAGAAGAAGTGCAAGTGGAATGGGAGGCGACGAGGGAATGAGTTCCAACCCATGTTATGGAAACGGGAAATCATGAAGTCATGGGGCGGTCAAGGCACGAAGGAACTAAGCTCAAGGTAATGCGACTCAGGAGACTGAAGACTAAATACGTGCATGATATCTCTTTTGGGAATATATCCTCGATCCCTGTTTTTCTGTTGAGCTTGCTTGTAGGCTATCTTTTATGGATATCCTCTCGGTCCTGTCTCTGTTACAAACCCCGTACGGAGTTTGTTTTGTTTATCTTCTCGACCCTGTTTCAGGGAATCCTAGGTAGAACCCTATGGATGTAAACATGTATTTAAAACATGTTATGGTTGATATGGGTGCAAATGGTTGCAAGTGGTTGCTCGTGGATGCGCGAATTTACATTAGATATTAGCTCGACTCGGTCACATTTCATATTGCATATACACGAGTATTTATACTTGTTTATGGATGAAATTGAATGTGTTATCATGCGGATGTTGCATGTGGTTGAATGTTTGTGCACGCATATAGTATCTATATGACTAGGACTATTTGCATACATGTTGGATTCATGGCACTATACATATTTTTGCATTAGAAAGATTATCCAGGCCTGATCATTAGCATTAGCTAAGGAACATGTACACACACGTTTTGCATATATTCATACAGCATTAGAAATCATCTAAGGACAATGGTTGCTTGTGGATGATGTTTTGAGTAGATGGATGATGGATGGTAGGATATGTTCTTCCTAACTTAGAGATTTCGGGGACGAAATCCTAAAAGGTGGGGAGAATGTAACAACCCGTATTTCAATAACATGTTAAAACGAGAATCAAGGCAGAATTTAATTTTAAATTCTGAATCAAGTAAAACGGGCTATGCCATTGCGTTCGTCTCGGAAAAATACGCGAAATAGAGTCCGAGTTTTTGAGAATCGGAGTCCGTATGACCCGTTAAAGGCCCAAAGAAGATTTCTGGGAATTTGAATTTCGGAAACAGTTTTGGAAATCAGATCTGGGGCTAGGCGGGAAGTTTCCCCGCCTAGGCCATGTCGACTTGGGCCCAGACCAAGTCGACAGCCCTGTCGACTTGCCTGTCGACAGGGGGTGGCCGAGGTAAGTTGCCTGGCGCACCTGTTTGCCTCACCTGGTCTTGTTCTTGGGCTGGTTCTGGAAGCTTCCGAGATCTGATGGTCCTAATCTGTCCTAGGGTTAATCTAAGGGCCTAAAACTATCCTAATCTCTATAAAAACACCCCTAAGCCCCCCCTAAACCCTCATAACTCACCCTCTCCACGAAGTGCTGCCCAAATGCAAAGTGATCATGGCCTCCATCTCAAATCCCTAGAGCCTATGCACTCAAATCAAGTCCAAATCAAAAGGTGCAAGCTTGCTACACCAAATCAAGGCCAAATCAACATTTCTATGCGAGTTCCATGACGATTCTTCTACAAAGGAGGCACCTTTCTTAGCCAAGATGATTCATGCTTCTTTGCCTAGGCCTAACTATGTAAGTTCTAGGTACTTTTAGATGGAAACGGTAGTTTTGATAATGACATGTGATAAAATGAGGCTAAACATGATTATGCGAACCTATATGAACCTTACCTTGCCTCTTGTGTTCATGTTTATGATTTTAGGCCATGTGAATGACTTAATCATGCCTCTCATGCTATGCATAACCTAGTTTAACTTGCAAGTTTGGATCTTTATGCATGAAATGCTAGCATGAACCTTTAGGAACCACTTTACTTGTGAAACATTGGCTAAGACAAGATTTTGGGGCTTATGCATGTTTATGAACCCAAACCCCTTATGCTAACATGCAAGTTTGTGGCCAAATCTTTTATGAGATTATGCATGCTCGTGGCCAATCCCCTCTTTTAAGTTGTGCATGTTTATGGCCAAACCCTTTTTGATAATGTGCATGTTTGTGGCCAAATTACCTTATGACACTATGCATGTTTATGGCCAATCTCTTTATGATGTTATGCATGTGGAAGCCAAGCCCTTTTTGGCATCATGCATGTTTTGAGACCAATATGTGACATGGTATCCTTACTATGTTGACTCGCTTTGCTTGCGTTGGGAAAACACGATTTTGGGTAGTTAGATAAACATGAACATGTCGCAAAATCTTAACTTGAATATGGTATGTGTTTATACTTGAAAATATGACTTGAAAGATAACATGGAAGATGACATGTAAGTATGCATAAAAACATGAGCTTGGGAATTTACCTATTAAGTTAGGTCTACCCTTTGGGAATTTACCTATTAAGTTAGGTCTACCCAAATGCTTGAAAAACTTGTAACATGTTTTGGAAACATGATGAACTTAGATAATATAAGTGTGGCCAACTCGAGGTTGGGTTGAGTTTGCAACGTAAAACTACCCGGAACCGACCGGCCTAACTAGTAGTTGCAAACAATAGGACCCAATGTGAGAAGTTGGTCATGTCGCGCTTAAGACCCGAGGTTAGACTAGGTTGTGGTGTAAATCTACCCGGACCCGCCCGGCTTAACTAGTAACCACAACAAGGTCTAATGTGAGAGGTTGAGGGTGCATTAATTAAATTAATGCCACATAATAGGGTTAAGTTAATTTGATTAATGAGGCTTAACCAAATATGATATGGACAAATGGGTTAAGTAATTTGATTAGGCTAATGATACTTAACAAAACATGATAAGCTTGGGTAGGTTAAGTAACTTGATTTGCCTAATGACACTTGACCATTTTTATACGACTAGTGGACGGGATTAAGTTAACCAACACTTAATCAATCCAACACGATAACGTGATAAGGTTAAGTAAATTTTCTTAGTGACACTTAACCGTATAATACAGTTAATGGATGGGGTTAAGATTAGGCTTAACTAATCTGAACATGGTAATCGGATGGGGTTAAGTTAGCCTAGACTTAATTAATCCAACTTGGTAATTTAATGGGGTTAAGTTAAACACTTAACTAATTTAACACGATGATTTGATGAGGTTAAGTGACCTATACTTAACCAATCTAACTCGTTAATTTGATGGGGTTAAGTTAACCTATACTTAACCAATCTAACGTGAAAACATGATAAGGCTAAGTCACGAATCGTTTGAATGCGCTTGACCGATATGACTCAGTAATTAGATAAGGTCAAGTTAATACATATACTGAACCAATCTAAAATGATAATTAGATAAGGTTAAGCCATGAATTGCTTGATATACTTAACCAACTTGACACCTGGTTTGTAGGGTTAAGTCTTGGACTTGGATACTTGGCCAATTTTGACATGGTTTGTAGACGGGCTAAGTTATGAACTTAAGTGACACTTAACCCATTAGATAAACCCTAATTCGGAGGGTTAGGTAAATACCCATAGTTAACAAGGATTATGGAAATAAGGCTAAGTGGTAAACCTTAGCTAAGGGAAACTAAGTAATAATTCTTAGTCAAGGAAATTTGGACCATTTCTCAGATAGGTTAGTAACCCGATACGTTTGGTCAACGTTTAAGTATGCGTATAGGAGCAGGCTATCTGATTTAGATAAAGGCTCCAACGAACTGGGTAACGAAGCAGCGGCTTCGGGGAACGTGAGGATATTCTTGGGATCCCTCTGTGAGCTGCCAGGTCTTTATACTAGGCTCACGAGAGGTTGAGGTCTGCGGTAGAAGAACCAAGAATATGCCTTGGTTGCTATGCGAGCGACCTAAAGACTGGGGTGGATAGCAGTGAGTCGGCGAATACATAAGGTGCCCGAGATAGCAAGTTCGTCGATCATCTACCATCCTGAGTCAAGCGTGTACGTACGGAAAGGCAGGGAACACCCAACAGACCATAATTGCTATCTAATTATGGGTGAGGTAGGCCGTAGGATGTGGGCTGGCCGGAGTGTAGTTCTCATGCAAGATTTTCTCTTGTGTTGCCTTTCACTAGTTGAGGGAGGGGTCTCGTGGGACCATAGCCACGTGTAGAAAAGCAAACCTTAGTATCTGCATCGGCAGATAAATCTAAAGCTCCCGACCGAGTCCTGTATTTCTTGTTTTGCCCTGTGACAGGACTCGGATGGCACGATGTGATACATGTGCATACAGTTATAGAAAAACGATTCACGGTGATTGCGTGGGAAAAAGGGCGTGGTTGAGGGTTAGCGTAATCCCTAGTGGCCTAGGTGGTTTAACCCAAACCAAAATACGAAAGCGTGCAATAGGTAAGCGTAATCCCTAGTGGTGCTAGGTGGCGTAAGTCCTAGTAGTTCAAACGATGATTCATATGGAAGAGCCTATCTAGAACAAGGGTGACAGTCCAAACGATTTCTAGGATAATACGACATGAGGAAGCCCGTACGAGGTACGGCAAAGGACTGAACTTATATACATGGAAAGAAACATATGATTTGAGTAACCTATATATGCGATATATTAGGTTGACATGGACCATTACACGACTTTGAGTAAGGGACATTCATGGTTAACACATAACAAGGCTGGGATACTAGTACGGAGGGTGCAGAGCAAATATACATGTTAGAACTAAAATACATAATAGATACCGTGGGATGATAGACGGGGCAGATACCTTGGGATAATGTACTCGATAGAAATCTGACGATGTGATACCTTGACTTATCATAACACCGTAGTTTATCATGATACCTTAGTTTACCTTGCCACAGTAGTTAAACCGGCTAGCCCGGTTTAGTTTATCTATCTTGTAGTTATCCTTATGTTTACTTTCAGTTTATGCATGTCATGTTACCTTTACCTGTTTTTATACTGGAAGTAGATAGGACTTACTCAGTCTTTTTGACTGACCCGTTTTGTTTCGCCTCTTTTCTTCCGTTTCCCCCCCCCCAGGTTACAGGGAGGAAACAATGCAGTTTAGTTCGGACTTCTTCTGCTTGAAGGTCATCATGGATGGCTTGGACTTCTCTTGGCTATGGCTACTTTACTGTTTTTACTTGGGGAATAATTTATTAAAAAGTCTTTATGCTTCTTTACTATTGCAAGACAGGTTTTGTTGTACTCTGATGTAAAAGGCTTTAGACCTTATGTATTCATGTTATGAAAGTTTGATTTTACTTCCGCTATTTTATATGTTCTATCTTGTGATATTTCTGTGCATGTTTACCAATAATGCCCCTCTAAAGCTAGTGCATTCCTTTGCGAGTGACCCTAGCGGAGGCGGGGTGTTACAATTAATGTATACAACGTAAAGGAATACAACGTCAGACATACCGCCATTTGCAAGTCTGTTCTGGGTCTGAACGAAACTGGAGGCACCTTATTCCTCGTCCTATATGTCCAATACAGGAGAGAGGTCCTCAGATATCCGTCGATCTCCAAGTACGTTCGGATGATCACCACTTATTACCTTGTCTTGGGTGTACGGCTCAATCAAGACATCGGTAATCACCCAAACGATGTGAAGAACTCCGGTCTTCAACCACCATCTTCATCTTCGACTCTTGATCGTTGTAGTAATTATTCAGAATGGGTTAAACCTAGTCTTTCCGAATAATTCGCGTATTTTATAATCCAGTGCTATAAAAACACATCATATGCCTCATTCCAATTCAGAATATTCTTTTATTAAAATATTCACATTTTTAGGGAAAGGTTCCCATTAACTTCATCAAAGATAAATTCTTTTAAATTTATTCCTTAATCTTCCTGAAATTAACAAGATACATTAAAACACCAATTTGGTTTTAATCTCCAAAAATCATTACTTAATGATTGTTCAAATTTAAGAAATTAATCTTATCTTTAACTGGGTTAAAGAACCAATGTCATTAAAAACACAGTTCACGACAAACCGAAAATCAACTTCCATTAAATATGGAATCTTCACAGAAATCAGATCAATATATAATCGATATAAATTTCTATACCAGACTAATAATATAAATGGAATAACGACAAGGCCTTTTAAATTCCATCTATAGTAATAGTCTTCATTCACAGAAGCTCATCTCGATTATTACCAAATCGAATTCCATTCAATTCCAATTTAATATATTAAATTGGAAAAACTTTACTTTGGAAAAATTCTCATTTAATCCTTAATAAAAGATTTATAAATTCCATGTAAATCTTAATAAAAGATTTATAAAATTCCATTTAAATCTTAATAAAAGATTTATAAATTCCAATTAAACCTTAAATAAATATTTATAAATTACATTTAAATCTTAATAAAAGATTTATAAGTTCCAATTAAATCTTAAATAAAGGTTTATAAATTCCAAATTATATTTCACTATTAATTGGGATTAAAGAACAAATGTCGTTTAAAACATAGCTCACAATAAACCCATAATCAACTTTCATTTCAATTCGAATTAAACATTAACTAATTAGTAAACTTCTCTAAATCTTAATTAAAAGATTTATTCTTTTCACACGGGATTTTAAGAAAAGTGTTATTGAAGACTCCATTCATGACAAACCCGAAATCCAATTCTTTTTATTTAATTCCCATGTAAATATTAATTAATTGGATAATTTCATTAAATCCTAATTTAAAGATTTATTCTAGTTAATAACTAGTTCATTTTGATAAAAATATATTTTTGTCTTTTTAATTATGGAATTTTATTATCCAAAATCTTTCCAAACCATTTATTATAATTTTCCATAATTTTTTCATATTTTTAATAATTTTATTATCCACGTACGCTCGGTTTCCATTAACGACTACCTAACTTCATCCATAACGATCTTTTTCAAATTTTGTTTGGACATAATTCCAAATCCAACTGTTAGATTCCAAACTTCTTATATTCATTGGAAAGCTCTTTTCGATACAAACCCAACAGTTCCGGTTTTAGGGGAATCCTACGGTCGGATCTCCCGTTACATCAATTTAAAGTTAGTGGTCGAAATTCTCGAATGGTCGCTGCATGGTGTGTTCTGTTTAGGCCATTAAATATATATAATATACATTATACATATTTCTTCGATATCCAATTAAAACATATTTTATAAATTGTTTATAAATTCGTTTTAAGACGATTCCAACTTCATTTTCAATTTTAAATCAATATTGAATATTCTATATCTTTATCGTATTAAAATGATAAGATTTTTAAAATATTAAATTTTTGAAATCATTTCTTTCCGATATTTATTATAAAATGAATAAAATTGATCGATAAAAAGGCATTTAACTACATAACTATTTCTATTGTTCAAAAATATTATTCAACACATGAATATTTTATTTGGTTTATACATTCAAATAAAAATGATATTTTTATTGTTAAATTTTTTTATTCTACACATGAGTATTTTATTCACTTCATTATCAAGTTAAAAATAATATTTTTAATGTACAAAAATATAATTCAACAAATGGTTAATTAATTTTCATTAATAAGTTAAAGGTGAAAATTTTCAATGTACAGAAATATAATTCAACAAATGATTATTTTATATTCATTAACATGATGAAAAGTGACATTTTTATTATCTAACAAAAAATGTATTTTAATATACTTCTTTTTTTTATTTTTTTATACATACAATAAAAATGTGATTTTTATTGTTAAAAACATTTTATTTTAAAATATTCTTTATTTTAAAATATTCTTTACATTAAAATGTTCTTTTACATTAAAATGATTTTTTTACGTTACTTACATTAAAAATGTTTGATTACATTAAAAATGTTCTTTTACATTATTTACATTTAAAATGTTCTTTTCATTCTAAAATTTTATTTTCATTCTAGTATGTTATTTTCATTCTAAAATGTTATTTTCATTCTAAAATGTTATTTTATATTTTAAAATATTATTTTATATTTTAAAATGTTATTTTCATTCTAAAATGTTATTTTCATTCTAAAAAGTTATTTTATATTTTAAAATATTGTTTTCATTCTAAAATGTTATTTTCATTCTAAAATGTTATTTTATATTTTAAAATATTTTATTCTCATTTACATTTTAAAGATGACATTCTTAATGTACAAAAATATAATTCAACAAATAATTATTTTATTTTCGTTGACAAGTTAAAGATGACATTTTTAATGTAAAAAAATATAATTCAACATGATTATTTAATTTTCTTATACATACAATAAAAATGTGATTTTTATTGTTATTTTAAAATACTCTTTATTTTTAAAGATTCTTTATTTTAAATATACTCTTTATTTTTAAATTATCCTTTTATTTCTAAATCGGAATGCGACTCAATCAATTACCATATAATTTCAGTTATATGGATTTCATACACCGCAGGTATACAACAATAATGATAATCACTCATTAAACAGTCCATTCACATCTGTGACGCCCCGTCCCGCAGCAACCGACATTTACTCCAAATGTGCGCTGTACACATGTCCAGTTAGCACGGAACGGGTCGCCAGAAGGAAAAAGGAAGAAGGAAATGAACATACAAAGAACCTGTAGAATGTCTCACAGCGCATAGAACAAAATATAATAATAACATACTTGACATAAAACAGGAGAGACAGTGCATAAGCTGAAAATTCAGAACTAAACATCATAGCAGCGGAAATCCAAAATACAGCTTATTACAACTTTCAAACTGTCTCAAAGCAAAAGTAAGGTAAATGAGGTACACTACTAATGCCCAAGTAGCGACCGCCAACGACACAGGGAGAATGTGCATATATATATATAATACGTGGAAGCCTCCTGCCCGCCTCCGAATCAGCTACTCGCACACCACCAGCTAACCTGTCTCTAGTCTGCTCGTGTGAGCACCCAGAGTAATAAGAGGAGACATAAAACTCTGGGTCAGACATAAAGCCTGGTATGAGCGACAAGCATCTAAAGTGAACAATAACAGGTAGACTAAAACATACCTGAACCTGGACCTGCAACCAAAGAGTTAGCACTACATACTGTACAACACTCTAAGGTATCATATCAAACAGTATAAAGATACGGAGGTGGGGGAGGTGTGCATGTCACAATGATGGCAAACAATCAAGCATAGCATCCATCCTCACATCTCTCACTCAGTGCGTAAAGCATACGATATTCACCACTTCGATCACCCAACATTCCTTGCTACGATCACTTTGCCCCATGAAGTCATAAATGGCTTCACTACACTGATAACGTAACCACTAATTCCTCGCTATGTCCACTTGCCCCATGGAGTTATTCACCCCATCTGCGCTGGCTCATAGCCTTACTAATCCTTACTATGTCCACTTGCCCCATGGGGTTATTCACCCCATCTGCGCTGGCTCATAGTCTTACTATGCATCACCTTGCCCCTCAGGTCATAATGACCCTACTGCACTGATAACGTAGTCTTGCTACCATCACTTTGCCCCTCAGGTCATAATGACCCTACTGCACTGATAAGTAGCCCATCATTCTTAGTGGTGAATCGAAGTTATGAACGTCGACAACTCCTTAGCACACGTCCAGCAGCAAAGTCCAACCATGAAGTGAACTCGTTGGTTCCCAACTGGTTCCGGGATCCTGAGCTCTAACTTCCCCTATTGGACTATCTTTGCATCTCGGGTTATTGGTCAATACTGGGTCGGGTCGGGTTCTTCCTCAGGTCATCGGTTCGGGTCGGTGTTCTTTGTCCGTTCGGGTCGGGTCCCCCTTCTGATGCGGTTCGGGTCGGTGCTCCTCTGGGTTCGAGTCAGCTGCTTCTTCTTCCTCGGGTCGGGTCGGTGCTTCCTTTCGGGTTGGGTCGGGTCCTTCTTGGTTCGTGCCTTCGATCCATCTTCATGCTCCCCTTCATATGCTCCTATCCGATCCGTTTTCGTGCTCCTGCTCTGATTCGCCTATGTGTTTCCGATCCGATCCGTCCTCTTTGATCCGATCCGTCTTCATCCATCCGATCCGATCCGTCTTCCTCTATCCGATCCGATCCCAGTTTAGCTAGCATGGCCTTCCTTTTTGCCACTTTTCCCAAGTGTTGGGTTCCGATCCGATCAGATTCTTTGCTCAGTTCTACATATCCGATCCGAGCCCCCTTATCCGATCCGATCCGATCCCTGCACTATTTTCTGAAACTGTTCCAGCAAGGGTTTACGCCATTCGACGACGTTTTTGACCATTCTAACTATTGAAATCAATCACAAAGCATTTCATACAGTCATAGCAACATACATAATCAACCACAAACATCATTCATCTCAATATCATAGGTTAAAATGGATCAAACATACCCAAAATCCCATATTTCCCCTTAAGCATGTTTAGGTGAAACTAATGATAGGATTAGCAAAACTTAACCAAATTAACCCAAATTCATATCAGAGGTCTAAAACATCATTTAAGAATTTATGAACATTTTTCCCGAATTTTATCATACTTAAATTCGCTAATTAGTACTAATCACCCCTAATTAGCCATAATTAGTGTAAAACTATGCAAATCACTCACCTTAGCCACAAAACAAACTAAGATCTGAAATAATGCTCTGATTTGATGCGAATCCCAATGCTAACAGCAGCTCCAAGGTTAATTAGGTGAAGATCCTCTTTGATTAGGAGTTGCTAAGCCAAGTCCTTGACCAAAAGATGATTTGGAGGTGATTTAGAGGTTAGAGGCCATTTCTAGGGATCTTTGGTGATAAGTGGAGGCTAGAAAACTGAAATAGAATGATTCTCAATCTCATTTCAGCCCTCCCATAACCCTAATCCCGAAATGGGTTATGGGCCTACTCACTAATCACCCGATTTGGCCCGGTTAAGCAGTTTTTCACCCTCCAAACCTTGTTTCAGCCATATCTCCCAAACGGTAAGTCCGTTTGGCTATTATGACCACTCTACGGAAAGAGAAACTATCAAACGAATCAAATGGAAGTGGTTTCAGGTCAAAATTCCTTTCCAATCAAAAGTTATGGCCAAAACAGTACCAACTAGGGGCAAAATGGTCATTTAAAAATCGACAAAAATCATGAACATGGGAAATGACTCTAATAGATGTTTCCCAAAGTTATATGACCATACGACTTCACACGGGAAAGAAATAAATATTCTACAATCCTATGATGTGTAGAATACGGGTCGTTACACTCTTCCCCCCTTAAGAAATTTCGCCCCCGAAATTCCCTAATCCAAACACACACAAAGGTCCCGCATGCCTATCAATCATAAAATAACCATCAAACATGCAAAACAAGTCTATCCTAGCATGCAGAATAACTAAATCGCAAAGTAAATCTTACCAGACAAGAGTTCTGGATACGTCTTCCTAATGCTCTCCTCTGTCTCCCAAGTACAATCATTCTCGTCCTCGCTCCACTGAACCTTGACTAGCTTCACCGACTTCCTTCGAAGTTGCTTCGTATCGTGCCCCACAATACGAACCGGCTTGCGGTTCCCAACCGCCTCAGGTTCTACCTCGAAGTCCTCTAACTGATCAGGTGAAATAGTCATATCTGAGTCGTGAACGAACTTTCTCAACTGGGAAACATGAAACACATTGTGAACTCCTGCCATTTTCTCTGGTAAGCCAACTCTATATGCCAAATTCCCGACTAGTTCAAGAACAGGGAATGGGCCAACAAATCTTGGTGCTAACTTGCCTCTCCTGCCAAATCGAATCACGCTCTTCAACGGAGAGATCTTGACAAACACCAAGTCACCAACGGAGAATTTCAAGTCTCTTCTTCTCTTATCAGCATAGCTCTTCTGCCTATCTTGGGCAGCTTTCATTCGTTGCTGAATGATCTTAATCTTATCTGAGGTTTCTCTCACCACATCTGGTCCAAGCACAAACTTCTCGCCAGTCTCTATCCAACATGATGGTGAGTTACACGGTCTTCCATACAAAGCTTCATATGGAGCCATACCGATACTGGATTGGTAGCTATTATTATATGCAAACTCTACTAGATGCAAATGGTCATCCCATGATCCACCAAAATCCAATATACACGCTCTCAAGAGATCTTCCAATATACGATTCACCCTCTCCGTCTGACCGTCGGTCTGAGGATGATATGCGGTACTGAGATGTAATCCTGACCCTAGAGCCTCTTGTAAGCTCTCCCAAAACCCACTAGTGAACAACGGGTCTCGGTCACTCACAATGCTTTTGGGTACTCCATGAAATCTCACTACCCACTTCATATATAATTCTGCCAACTTGGCTGCCGTTCTGGTCGATTTGACTGGTATAAATCTGGCACTCTTAGTCAATCGATCCACAATTACCCAAATGCTATCATATCCCGATCTAGTCCTAGGTAAACCATCGATGAAATCCATCGAGACTTGCTCCCATTTCCATTCGGGAATTTCTAGTGGTTGCAACAACCCACTAGGCTTCTTCTGCTCGGCTTTAACTAGCTGACAATTCATGCATTTGGATATAAACTTCCCAACGTCTCTTTTCATCCCTTCCCAGTAGTAGGTCTGTCTCATGTCTCGATACATCTTATTACCACCGGGATGTAAAGTCAATTTTGAGTGATGACATTCTCTAAGCACTTCATCTCTCAAACCATTGACGTTGGGCACAACTAATCTTCCATTCTTCCGAAGCCATCCATCTCGATCAAGCCCATACACATTCATCTCCTCATCAACTCCCATTTTTAACTTGGAGATGATTTCTAGTAGATTAGGATCGTTCCTCTGGTTGGAACCAATCCGCTCCATCAAAGTGGGTCTGACCGTCAAACTAGCTAGCATAACTGGATCCAACTCGCACCTTGGTCTGAAATCAAATCCCGCGATATACTCCAGTTGCTTCAACTCAAGAAACATTGCCCCCAAGCTGGCATGTCTCCTACTCAAGGCATCGGCTACCGCATTACCCTTCCCAGGTGTATACGTGATATCAAAATCATACGAAGCCAAGAACTCTAACCATCTCTGCTGACGGAGATTCAGATCTTTCTGAGAGAAGAGTTACTTTAGCGATTTATGATCGGTAAACAACTCGAATCTTTCTCCCAAGAGATAGTGTCTCCACATCTTCAGCGCAAATACAATCGCTGCCAATTCCAAATCATGGGTAGGATACTTCTTCTCATGCGGCTTTAGCTGTCGACTAGCATAAGCTACAACCCTACCTCCTTGCATCAATACTGCACCCAGTCCGGTACCACAAGCATCTGTGTATACCGTCATCTCTTCATTCCCCTTAGGAATGACTAACACTGGCGCACGCGTCAACCTCTCCTTTAGACTTTTAAAGGCATCCTCACACACTCCGTCCCAGACGAAGAACTGATTCTTCTTAGTCAACTGAGTCAACGGTGCTGCTATCTTGGAGAAGTCCTGGATAAACTTACGATAATATCCAGCTAATCCCAAGAAACTTCTTATATGTGTAGCATTCTTGGGTGTAGGCCAATCCTGTACCGTAGCCACCTTCGCAGGGTCCACGGCAATACCACACTCTGAAACAACATGACCCAAGAATCTTACTTCCCTTCTCCAAAAATGACACTTAGAGAATTTCGCTTTCAATTGGTGTTTCCTCAACACCTCCATCACCATCCTCAAGTGCCCCTTGTGTTCCTCCTCTGTCCTTGAATAAACAAGGATATCATCCACGAACACAAGAACAAACTTATTCAACTGATCTCTGAATACTCGATTCATAAGATCCACAAAGTAGGCTGGTGCATTAGTCAACCCAAATGGCATAACCAACCACTCATAAAATCCAGACGGCGTCCTAAATGCCGTTTTCGGAACACTCTCATCTGCTACTCGAAGCTGATGAAATCCTGTCGCGAGGTCCAACTGGGAGAACACTCTTGCTCCTTCCAGCTGATCAAACAAATCATCTATCCGCGGTAGAGGATACTTATTCTTCCTCGTCACCTTATTCAACTCGCGATAGTCCACACACAAACGAAGGGAACCATCTGCCTTAGTGGCAAACACAACTGGTGCTCCCCACTCGGAGACACTCCTTCTAATCAATCCCTTCTTCAAAAGATTGCTGACTTGCACCCCGAGCTCTCGCTGCTCTCTTGGTGCCATACGACGAAGTGGCATCACTATAGGTCTGGCATCTTTCACTAAATCAATACGGAACTCAATCTCTCGATGTGGTGGAAGCCCGGTCACCTCCTCGAAGACGTCCGGATACTGGCCAACCACGGGCACATCTGACAACTCATCCTGCGGGATGTCGAGGGAATTTACAAAACTAGCCATAACCCCATCACTGGGTAGACTACCAAACACTACCCTCCGCCCATCATCCGCCCTCACTGTCACCAAAAAGCCCTCACAGTCTACCACCACCCCGTATCTTTGGAGCCAATCGACTCCCAATATAATGCCATACCCAGTAAAGCCCAAAACAAAGCAATCACAAACAAACATACATCCATGACTCGATAAGACCAAATTCCTGCAAATCATACTAAGGCTAGTCGAACCACCAATCGGGTTCGTCACTATCAATGGTCTATCGACTATCTCGGGTTCCAGTCCCAACCTATCTACCAGGTCACTAGATATGAAGGAACGGGAAGCCCCAGTATCAAACAAAACTCGAACAGGTATATCATAAATAGAAAGCATACCTTGAATAACAACATTCTTTCCTTTCTCCGCCGCAGTTGGGGCATTCGACGAAGAAGGAACAGCATCAAGAGCATATGCTTTCACAATCTGCTTCTCCTTAAGAGGTTGCGGACACTTATCTTTCTGATGTCCCACCTGACCACAGTTGTAGCACTTCCTTTCCGCTGGCTTGGCCCGACATTCCTTAGCATAATGGCCTTTCTTTCCACAGCTGAAGCACTCAACATCCTTCTTGCTCTTTTTCTGGCCACCTTTAGATTGGTCCTGCCTCCTCTTATTCTGAGAGTTATTCTTGCCTCCACCGCCTGCTTGCGGCTTTGGCCCTTCTGCAGATGCAGCCTCAGTCTTCGACTTAGGGTAAAGACTCTCTGATCTCAAAGCTTTCCCCACGATCGATTCAAAAGTCTCATCGATGTGGTTGATGAGTCTTCCCCCAAGTACCCATCCAAACCAGTAATGAACTTCTCATTCTTCTTCTCAGGAGTATCGATGAGAGACAGTCCATACTTCGACAAAGTGTCGAACTCAGCAATATAATCAGAAACTGCCCTTCCGTTCTGCTTCAGTTCCAAGAACCTCTTGAATAACACCGACTTCTGGGCAGCTGGAATGAACTTCTCGCTAAAGCGAGCCTTGAACTGAACCCAAGTAACCTGGTCCTCTGGAGTAGCTGTTCTAATGGCATTCCACCAATTCATCGCTCGCCCTTGCAACTGACGAGACGCTAGCCTTCTCTTCATCGCATCCTCGAGACCCAAGTCATCAAAGATACGGTCACAACTATCCATCCAATCTTGAACATCCGTGGCCGACTCCGTTCCGTGGAACGGCTTCCCACCAAGATTAGTGTAATCCTTGCACAACTTGGCGAAATCGACCCTAGGCGCTTGCACTACCGGGCCACCACAAACTCCGGGATTAGGAACTGCCCCTTGCACTTCTCTAAGCATGTCTCTCATGAGGTCGGTAAACATCGCCCTCATGTCAGCGGCATTTCCATTATTGGCCCCTCTACCAGTACCTCTCACATATCGGCTCATCGTCAATCTGTAAAAGGAAAACGATTAACGACCCCATAGTGGTACTAGTGCAATGCAACTTCATCTTTATACTACTAATAGTATATATACACATAGCTTTTGAAAACCAAAGTAATCACAAATACGCGCTCTCATATACGTACTAACTCTCCCTAGTGTCTTTCCCTAGGTTAACTACGCAACCTAGAGCTCTGATACCAAGTGTGACGCCCCGTCCCGCAGCAACCGACATTTACTCCAAATGTGCGCTGTACACATGTCCAGTTAGCACGGAACGGGTCGCCAGAAGGAAAAAGGAAGAAGGAAATGAACATACAAAGAACCTGTAGAATGTCTCACAGCGCATAGAACAAAATATAATAATAACATACTTGACATAAAACAGGAGAGACAGTGCATAAGCTGAAAATTCAGAACTAAACATCATAGCAGCGGAAATCCAAAATACAGCTTATTACAACTTTCAAACTGTCTCAAAGCAAAAGTAAGGTAAATGAGGTACACTACTAATGCCCAAGTAGCGACCGCCAACGACACAGGGAGAATGTGCATATATATATATAATACGTGGAAGCCTCCTGCCCGCCTCCGAATCAGCTACTCGCACACCACCAGCTACCTGTCTCTAGTCTGCTCGTGTGAGCACCCAGAGTAATAAGAGGAGACATAAAACTCTGGGTCAGACATAAAGCCTGGTATGAGCGATAATCATCTAAAGTGAACAATAACAGGTAGACTAAAACATACCTGAACCTGGACCTGCAACCAAAGAGTTAGCACTACATACTGTACAACACTCTAAGGTATCATATCAAACAGTATAAAGATACGGAGGTGGGGGAGGTGTGCATGTCACAATGATGGCAAACAATCAAGCATAGCATCCATCCTCACATCTCTCACTCAGTGCGTAAAGCATACGATATTCACCACTTCGATCACCCAACATTCCTTGCTACGATCACTTTGCCCCATGAAGTCATAAATGGCTTCACTACACTGATAACGTAACCACTAATTCCTCGCTATGTCCACTTGCCCCATGGAGTTATTCACCCCATCTGCGCTGGCTCATAGCCTTACTAATCCTTACTATGTCCACTTGCCCCATGGGGTTATTCACCCCATCTGCGCTGGCTCATAGTCTTACTACGCATCACCTTGCCCCTCAGGTCATAATGACCCTACTGCACTGATAACGTAGTCTTGCTACCATCACTTTGCCCCTCAGGTCATAATGACCCTACTGCACTGATAAGTAGCCCATCATTCTTAGTGGTGAATCGAAGTTATGAACGTCGACAACTCCTTAGCACACGTCCCGCAGCAAAGTCCAACCATGAAGTGAACTCGTTGGTTCCCAACTGGTTCCGGGATCCTGAGCTTTAACTTCCCCTATTGGACTATCTTTGCATCTCGGGTTATTGGTCAATACTGGGTCGGGTCGGGTTCTTCCTCAGGTCATCGGTTCGGGTCGGTGTTCTTTGTCCGTTCGGGTCGGGTCCCCCTTCTGATGCGGTTCGGGTCGGTGCTCCTCTGGGTTCGAGTCAGCTGCTTCTTCTTCCTCGGGTCGGGTCGGTGCTTCCTTTCGGGTTGGGTCGGGTCCTTCTTGGTTCGTGCCTTCGATCCATCTTCATGCTCCCCTTCATATGCTCCTATCCGATCCGTTTTCGTGCTCCTGCTCTGATTCGCCTATGTGTTTCCGATCCGATCCGTCCTCTTTGATCCGATCCGTCTTCATCCATCCGATCCGATCCGTCTTCCTCTATCCGATCCGATCCCAGTTTAGCTAGCGTGGCCTTCCTTTTTTCCACTTTTCCCAAGTGTTGGGTTCCGATCCGATCAGATTCTTTGCTCAGTTCTACATATCCGATCCGAGCCCCCTTATCCGATCCGATCTGATCCCTGCACTATTTTCTGAAACTGTTCCAGCAAGGGTTTACGCCATTCGACGACGTTTTTGACCATTCTAACTATTGAAATCAATCACAAAGCATTTCATACAGTCATAGCAACATACATAATCAACCACAAACATCATTCATCTCAATATCATAGGTTAAAATGGATCAAACATACCCAAAATCCCATATTTCCCCTTAAGCATGTTTAGGTGAAACTAATGATAGGATTAGCAAAACTTAACCAAATTAACCCAAATTCATATCAGAGGTCTAAAACATCATTTAAGAATTTATGAACATTTTTCCCGAATTTTATCATACTTAAATTCGCTAATTAGTACTAATCACCCCTAATTAGCCATAATTAGTGTAAAACTATGCAAATCACTCACCTTAGCCACAAAACAAACTAAGATCTGAAAAAATGCTCTGATTTGATGCGAATCCCAATGCTAACAGCAGCTCCAAGGTTGATTAGGTGAAGATCCTCTTTGATTAGGAGTTGCTAAGCCAAGTCCTTGACCAAAAGATGATTTGGAGGTGATTTAGAGGTTAGAGGCCATTTCTAGGGATCTTTGGTGATAAGTGGAGGCTAGAAAACTGAAATAGAATGATTCTCAATCTCATTTCAGCCCTCCCATAACCCTAATCCCGAAATGGGTTATGGGCCTACTCACTAATCGCCCGATTTGGCCCGGTTAAGCAGTTTTTCACCCTCCAAACCTTGTTTCAGCCATATCTCCCAAACGGTAAGTCCGTTTGGCTATTATGACCACTCTACGGAAAGAGAAACTATCAAACGAATCAAATGGAAGTGGTTTCAGGTCAAAATTCCTTTCCAATCAAAAGTTATGGCCAAAACAGTACCAACTAGGGGCAAAATGGTCATTTAAAAATCGACAAAAATCATGAACATGGGAAATGACTCTAATAAATGTTTCCCAAAGTTATATGACCATACGACTTCACACGGGAAAGAAATAAATATTCTACAATCCTATGATGTGTAGAATACGGGTCGTTACAACATCCGTAGTGAAATTTACAACTGTGTATAACGACCCGAACTTCCCCGTAAAGGAAAGCTAGGATTGTATTAAGGAAAAGACGAATTAGAACACAAAAAGAAGAACATCTCATTTCTTATTACAACAATTTCCATCAGAATACAAGAATATGCAGAGTATGAATAAATATTATACATTTAATAAATATCAGAGATTTAAATTGCATTAAAATACATAGCCACAAAAAAAATACAAAACATAACTGAAAGAAATACACGGATACAAATCTTTTCGAATATCCCTTCAGCTATAAACCAGGATCCTGTGAATATAATATATGCAAAACCCAACTACTAGCTGCCCGTCTAGAAAATAGGGGCACCCAGAGTTTAACTTAAAACAATAAACTCTAGGTCAGTCATGTGACTGGTGTGAGAACTAAAACAATTATTCATCTGATTTTAAAGATGGTAAATCAAGGGACCATGCCGTATAACACGGAACGGGTTTACCCTCAAGAATACTAGTGAATAAATAAACAGCGCCATGCTAAATAAAGAACAATGAAGCTATATAAGACCCAAGTCCTATCACACAATGCAACACAAGCCAAACGATAGGGTTTTACCTTATAATAGCCAAATAATGCTTGATACGCGAAATTTAATCTTTTATTATTACTATAATTGAAGAAAACAACTTCAAATATAAATGTATCAATCATAGACGACATAACATCCCATGCTACTATGTTGCCTAATTGGCTCTACAAATAAAACCGCAATGTCACATATTGGAAATTTGGATTTCCATCTATGAACCAAGGCAAGGGATCGTCCTCACCGCTTCGAGACAATTTAGCCTACCATGTATCAGTAAAGTGTAGGCAAGCCTTGGATCGTCAGGGCAGGTCCACAGGGAGTGGATTAAAATACCTGAACAATGCGTTTAACCGCCCTATGGGGTGTAAACTGGTCATATACTGACCAAACCATCGGCACCGTAGTAACCGATAAATCCGAGGCGCCTCGCAATCCATCATCCACATAAGTAAAATGCCAGGGCTTGCAAAACACTAACATCACCTCTAGCTAGAAAGAAACGCAAGTCCTCCCTGAGGTCCTCTCCCGTTTTTTGTTCACAAGTTTTTTGTTCACACCGGGGTGTGAGGCTCGCGAATTAACGCTATACACAAAGCGGCGCTATATTAAAGCTATGCTTTGATCATCAACCACAAGACTCTGCTTTTCAACAGTAGCCTTGATCATTTACCACTTAGGCATGCCACACAGGCAATTCACGCCATGCGACTGATGTCTATCGGTATACAACCTCTGATCCGGTACGTCCCAGAGAAGGGTGAAGTAAGAGAATAAATTCCCCTTCACCATGCAGATGTATATTTAATAGAGATCAATCAACACAGAATAAAATCCAATGTCAGACACACAATCCATTTACAAGTTCATTTTGGGTCTGAGCGAAACTGGAGGCACCTTATTCCTTATCCCATATGTCCAATACAGGAGAGAGGCCCTCGCATATCTGTCGATCTCCAAGTATGTCTGGACGATCACCACTTATTACCTCGTCTCGGGTGTACAGCCTAATCATCAGTAATCATCCAAACGACGTGAAGACCTCCGGTCTTTAACCACCGTCTTCATCGTCGACATATCGTCGAATCAGTTATTCAGAATGGGTATCGTCCTTTCCGAATAACTCGCGTATATAATAAACAAGTGTTACACAAACACAATAAACACCTCATTCCAATCCAGAATATTATTTTATTTAAATATTCACATCATCAGGTAATAGGTTCCCATTAATTTTATCAAAGATAAATCCTTTTAAATTTTTTCGTTAATCTTCCTTTGAACATCAAACTATATTAAGGTTTTACAAACTAGTCGGGATTAGCGAACCACACCATAGAAATCATTTATTTTATTTCCCAGTCCCAACCTATTCATCCCATGGAGCAAAACTGGTAATACTCCATATCAAACACCATGGTGTCATCGGTAAATATTAATTACCATTTCATGTTCAAATCTAATTAAAGATTTAACTATCGCCTGTGGTAAAACTGGTGGCACTCCATTTCCGATCATTTTCTTGAATTGATAATTTTAATTATCACATTCCCTTTTCAATAAAATCAAAGATTCATCAAAACTCCATTTAGTTTTAATCTTCCCAAAAATCAATATTAATGATTATTCAAAGCTAAGAAATTAATCTTGTCTTTAACTGGGTTAAAGAACTAACGTCATTTAAAACACGGTTCACAATAAACCTAAAATCACATTTCATTCCTCAGTCTCTAACCATAAATTAGTAAGAGAACAATTCCCTAAGTATTAACCCCGAAGGCCGAAACCAACATCAGATCAATACCCAGGAAACCATTTAACTTAGGTAATCTCCAGTTAGTTTCTAATTTTCTTAACTCCATTGGGTTTAAGAAAAGTGTTAATGAAGACACCATTCACGACAAACCCAAAATCCCATTTGATATTAAATACAAGACTCTAAATAGAAAATATATCGGCTTATATTCAATATCAAATTCTAAAATCAACAAATATCGTATTGGAATAACGATATATATATCTGCCAAATTCCTCCACAATGTCCGTATCATCACGGAATCCAATATTGAAATATTCTGAAGATAATTTCAATTCAAATCCATTCCAATTAGTATATTGGAAATTCTGGTTATATTAAAACCCATTCTCAATCCAATTTATTTATTTAAAAATAATTGGATTATAATTCTAGTCAATAACTAGTTCATTTTGATAAAAAAATATTTTTATCTTTTCAAATATGGAATTTTTCATCCCAATTCTTTCCAAATCATTATTATGATTTTACACAAATTATTGATATTTTTAATAATTTTATCAAGGCCCATACAATCGATTTCCATAAACGGTCGTCAAACTGCACTTACAGCGACCTTTTTCAAATTTGATTTGGGCATAATTCCAAATCCAACCGTTAGATTACAAATTTCTTGTATTTGTTAGAAAGCTCTTTTTGATACGAACCCAACGGTTCTGGTTTTAGGAGAATCCGACGGCCGGATCTCCCGTAATGTCAATTCGAAGTAAATGGTCGAAAATCGCGAACTGCTGCGGCGCGGCATGTTCTATTCAGGCCATTAATATATATATTTCATCGATTTCCATTTAAAACGTATTTTATAAATCGTTTTAAATTCGTTTTCTAAATGATTTCAACTTCATACTCAATTTTTTTAATCAAAATTGAATATTCCATATCATCAATATATAAATGATAATATTTTCAAACTTCAGATTTTGAAATCAATTCCTTTTCTATATTCATTATAAAAATGAATAAAATCGATATAAATATTGTTTGCGTCCAAATGGCGCAAATCTAAACAACACGGCTTTATATATTTAAATATATTCGTGTCCATCCCAAATTGGACATCGAAATCAGATTTTGATCTTTTACTAAATATTATTTTAAAGTATTCCTTATTTTAAAATATTCATTATTTTAAAATATACATTCTTTCTAAACTGAATCAGACACAGCCAATTACCATATAATGTCATTATATGGATTTCATACAACACATGTATACAACAACAGTGATAAATAATCATCCAATGACCAGAGTGTGTTCTACACTGTATAAGCATTAAATAGAAATATTTAACGCTTACAACAACATGTCAACCAATCGATTGACATACAACTAAACAATTGGGATTAGTGTACGTCAAATATCATCCCAACACCCGTGTGGGGTTTCAATCCACAAACACATATTTTATTTGTGTTGTTGGGCGATGTGTAAAATTTATCGTCCTAATCCATATTAGTCAAATAAGTGTACATAAACAAATCGTCCAATTTGTAAATGAATATTCATTTTCATTTCAGGAGAATTCTATCCCATTATTTTATGCGTTAAAAATTATATTTTTAACGTTAAAATATTTATTTCAACACTTTACTATTTTTAACAGTTCATTCATTCAATAAAAATGTTATTTTTAACTTACACCTTTTATTTTAGAAAATTTCGGCATTATAACGGCGCGATATCGAAATTGGGTAATGTCTAACATTACCCCTCTCCTGATATTGGCTCGCGCCATACACACATAACAACTCAATCAATTCAATTCTCATCCCAAACCAATCCAAACAAATAAATCACCCAAACCAAACAATCAAACAAGTCGTCCATGGTCTGTGGACGACGGGAAGCAGTTCATATATGCAGTTATAAAATAAATAACTGTACAAAGAAAATTATAGTGAGGAGTTCTCGCCTTGGGGTTCCACTCCATCATTCTTTATTTCTGAACGGTTCGGATTTTGTTTTGATTTCAGTTTGTTCCATCGCACTTCTTTTCACGCTATTCATAGTAAAAATCATATTTTTAATACGATGTTCATATATTAAAAATCATATTTTTATATGCCATTCAAAGAAATAATTTACCATTTCATTTTTAAAGATCTTTCCTTTTCTATATTAAAAATCTTATCTTTTCATATGTAAAAATATAATTTTATTCCATTTCTAAAAATCTAATCTTTGTCGTGTTAAAAATCAAATCTTTGTCGCTATTTATATATATATAAATCGTATTTTTATTTCAAATCATATATATAAAAATCGTATTTTTATTCTGCTATATTTATTAGAAAAATCATATTTTTATACTGTACCTATTTTGTTTTAAACAAATCCCATTTCTCTAATGATGCCATTTATTTTTTAAAACTGATTTTATTTAAACTAATCACTTACTAAAATAAAAAGCTTACTGTTTATTCATCTTCATTGTCGAACTATTCGTTGCCTCCTAGGGCTTCAGAGCGCCCATCATACCAAGCGTCGGAACCAAATCTGAACAGCTCACATCGATCAGCCGTGCTCGATTGAAAGGAAGGAGCTTCACGATGGAGTTGGCGGGTTTCCGACAACTTCAGGTGGCCAGAGGCGTAGTGGAGTATGGCGGGGGTGGTGTTAGTTCACCGGTGGTCGGAGTGGCTCGTTTCTCAGGCTTTTGTGGTGGTTGTCCTTAAAACGGGAGAGAGGAGGGGCGGTTTCAGTTCAGTTTGCCAGAGGGGGTCATAGGAGGCTCCGGCGGTCGTGGCGGTGGACTGGTGGTCGGCATCAGGGTTTACATTGGCTAAAGCGGCGGATTCTGGGTTAGCTCGGGGGTTTGGGCGTGGGGAAGAAGAAGAGGGGCGGAGGAGGTAGAGGGGGACGATCGGAGGAGGGCGCGCCAATCATAGGAGGTGGCGGTGGTCCATGCAACGGCGGCGCGAGGGAGGGGGGGTGGAGGGGTGGAGGGGAAGGCTGAAGATGATGGGAGCTTTTAAAAATTTGGGGTGGTTTATTTCTGATTTAAAGATTTAGGGTTACAGGGGTAAGGGTTTATATATAAATAAATAATTATCTATTTTAATTTTCTCCATAAAGTTAATTTTTCATTCGAACTCTAAATTGAACCCACCGACTGTCAGCCGTAGCTAAATACCCCCATTCCGAACATAATGGAATATGTTTCGTAACCCAATTCTAACGTTTCGACCAGTTTTTGTTTAAACTAAAATATAAATCTATATATATTCAATTAAAACGTACATTTTAAATTACCGGGGCCACATACTAACTCTGAAAATTCCAGAAAAATTATTTCTAGCTTCATATGGACGATACAGTCCTAACAAAACAAATTTCGTCAGATTTGAAGACCGTTTGAAAAATGGCCATTTTCTGGTCGATCCAAATTGACTGAAACTGTCAAGACATGTTTTCTTTTTCCACGCTCACATATTAATCCCAAAAATTATGAATTTTTGGAATCTAGCAATAATTTTACATCCTGGATCCAAAAAAAGTGGTTTCATTGAAAATGGAGGTCGTTTGCAAAATGGTTATTTTTAAGGGCTATATTTCCATAGTGACTATTCTGAATTTTCAATTGGACATAACTTTTTATATTCGTTATGAAATTTCAATTTTTTGGATTCGTTGGAAAGATATTTTCAAATAGATTCAGTTATTTTTGGTTTCACTAAAATCCAGTTTATTTTGAATCCTATGTATTCATTTGAAATTTGAAATCAAAATTTCAAACTACCGCGCCATTTCCAATTCCTTTTATAATTAAAATAAATATTTATATTCTAACTTCGATTCAAATAAATATTTCCGTTCTAATTATATTCAAAATAAATTTCTCGTCGTTATTATTTAAAATATATCATTTTAAATATTAAAAATTCATTAAAATTGCCAAAATAAAAAATTTAAATTGGTTCCAATTTTCCGGGTTGTTACACTGTGTGCTAAATAAATAACGCTCATCACAGACTATCAATCCATCGATTGACATACAAATAAATATTGGGACTAGTGTATGTCAAATATCATCCCAATACCTGTGTGGGGTTTTCAAACAACAACATTTTATTTAAACAAATTATTGGTTAACAATTTCAACCAATTCTAATTTAGATTGAATTATTTTCTGTTTAGCCAATTTTACAGTGTTTAAATTATAAATAAATATTTATAATTTAATTTCAACTACCACATTTATGTTAACATTATTTTTAATATGTTCAACATTCCAACATCACAAACAACACACAATACAATCAATTTAAATCGTCCATGGTTTGTGGACGAGGAAAGTGGTCTAACATACACTGTATACAGCTTATATTGATAAAACTGATATAAATCTAAACTGGCAATTCTATATAATTTTCAGTAATGAAAATAAACAAATAAATGTGCAGAATTTTTACTGAGGAGTTCTCACCTTTGGTTTCCACTCCATCAATTTTATTTTTGAATTTTTGAACAGCTTGGATTTGCCCGAAATTCCAACGCAGTCTTTTTCACGCTGTTCGTTGTAAGAATCACATTTTTAGTATGATGTTTATATATTTAAAGACCGCATTTTAAATCAATGTTATTTATATATAACAACCATGTTATTTATTTTTTAAAATAACATTTTATTTGAAACTATGTCATGATAAAAGTCACATTCCTTATAAAGTTATTTATAATTAAAACCATGTTATTTTCTTTTTATAAATAATGATATGTTTTCCTTTAAAAACAATGTTTTGTTTTTCGTTTTGAAAACAATGTTATTTTATAATTTATAAACAATGATATTTTATATTTTATAAACAATGATATTTTATATTAAAAATCATGCTTTGTATATTTAGAAACCACATTTTTAAATTGTTTTATATTTTTTTTAAATCATATTTTTAAAACAAAGTCATTTATAATAAAAATCATATGTTTAAACTCTCCTATATATATATATATCACATTATCCAAAAACAATGCTTTTCTAAAAATTCATGTCTAAAAACAATGCTTTTTATATATAAAAATTCAATTTTTATTATATGCTTTATACATATAAAAATTAAAATTTTAAAACAATGCTTTTTCTATTCAAAAAGAATGCTAATTTTATTTTTTTAAAAGGATGCTAATTTTATTTTCAAAAAGGATGCTTATTTAATTTTAAAAAAGAATGCTAATTTTATTTCAAAAAGAATGCATATTGTTTTAAAAAAGAATGTATATTGTTTCCAAAAAGAATATATATTGTTTCGTTGATTTCTGTTTCCTAATCAATAAGATATGAACATTTGAAATTTTGATTACATTAATTAAAATTAATAAGGAAAATTAGTTACGCTAATCATTGGAGAAAAACATATGGCCCGATCCCGTTGTCTTCCCTTACTCCCAGTATGTCGTCCGCTGCTTCACCCATGCCCAAGAACTACGGTTCACCACCGCGTCTTCATCCATGCGCCGGAGTAGATCGCCCCCCTCCACCCAACGTGCCTACCCCGCTCCATCATCGACTGGAGTGGCATCCATCTCGGTGGTCCCTAGCTCGCTCAATTGGAGCGCGAACTCCCCGACTTTGAGTTGAAATTCAGGCCATGACACTGCTCAGTATTTGATTGTAGCTGTTGGTTCGATGGCCCTCGCCGAGCTCGCCAATATTGAAGAAGAAAACCTCTTGGATTAGTCGACGAATTTGGAAAAAAAGGGAGAAATTTGGGAAGAAATCATTCGTTCATTGTTAAAGAAGCGGCGGCTGTATGTATAAGGGAGATTAGAGTTAAGGATGGAATACGGAATACGGTGTATTATAGGGCATTTATAGCATATTTTTATTTTAATTTATTTATTTTCAAAAATAGCTGTATGTTGATACAAAATCCAAATCAAACCCAACGAGTGTTGCCCCTAACCAAATACCCCCATTTCGGACACAATGGGATATGTCCTATAAGCCAATTCGACTGTTACGATCAGTTTTCATCAAAATTAAAATATAAATCAATATATATTTAATTTAAACATACATTTTAATTCACCGGGGCCACATACGGACTCCAAAAATTCCCAAAAAATAAATCTAGCTATGTTTTGACAATACGGTCCTAACAAAATTAATTTCGTTGAATTTGGAGACCGTTTTAAAAATGGTCATTTTCTGGTCGATCCAATTCAACTAAATTGACTAAACATGTTTTAATTTACTGCGCTCACGTACTAAATCCAAAAATTATGAAAATTGGAATCTAACAATAATTTGACATCCCGGATCCAACAATAGTGGTTTCGTCGAAAACATAGGTCATTGGTAAAATGGTTATTTTTAATATTAAAATATATATATATTCCATAGCGACTATTTTGAATTTTAAACTGGGCATAACTTTTGAGTCTAATTATGAAATTTTAATTTTTCAGATTCGTTAGAAAGACATAATTAAACAGATTTAAATATTTCTGGTGTTAGTAGAATATAGTTTATTTTGAATCCTATACATTCATTTCAAATTTGAAACAGAATTTTCAAACTACCGCGCCATTTCTGGCTCGTTTTATAATTAAAATAAATTAATTCGTTCTAACTTCGATTTAAATAAAAAAATTAGTCGTTATTATTTAAAATAAATTATTTAAAATATTTAAAATCTATTAAAATTGCTAAAATAAAAAATTTAAATTGGTTCAGAATTTCCGTGTTGTTACAATTTTCTCCACTTAAAATCTTTTCATCCTCGAAAAGGAATGGAGCTGAAAGTTGTTTAACTAACTCAACTTTCAATTCTAATCAATTTTTAGTTCAGTTCAATATTAAATTCAATTTAGCTAAATGTATCATTCTTTCTCATAGTGGTTAAATTAATTATCATTCTAATATTTTAATTAGTTAAACTAATTATCAAACATCACAACCAGCAATCAATTAGGTAATTAACCTTTCAAATATATATAACTTTTATATATAGTCAAAAATCATATTTTTAGTGCAAACCACAACAATAAACTCTAACTAAGTTTTGGTTGTCACACCAGTCGATTGGAAATATATAGATATCCCACTTCGAAACTCGAACATAAACACTGATGATGATGCTTCATCATCAGAATCATCTCCGGGCAACTAGAGTGTGATTCTATATCTATCTAGTATCTGGGGCTCCGAATACACGTCAATTACACGTATATTCTAAATCTTCATATACTCGATTGTCCAAATTAAAATATAATAATATCTCAAATATGTATTTTAAGATAAAATTTTCAAAACTAAATTTGTTTTCATTTTTTACTTTAAAGATTAATACTCTTCACACTCGTTCTAGGATACTACTGATCCCATCTCTAATGAGTTATTCTTATTGGATATTACTAATCCAATCTCTGATGAATTCTTTCGTTCGGTTCAAATATGTCTTGTTCTTGAGCTCTGTAAACCAATGCTCTGATACCAAATGAAACGACTCAAACGTCCCCGTAAAGGAAAGTACGGATTGCTTTGAGAACAACACTCATCAGAACATATACAGAAGACCATTTCATTGCTTTTTACAACAATTACATCAGAGTACAAGAACATTCCAAAGTATGAATAAATATTACACATTGGAAATACAATAATATCATAGATTTAAAATTACATTTAAATAGCAGTGGAAAAATAATACAAAACACAAATGAAATAAATACACGGATACAGAACTTTCCGATTATTGCTTCAGCTGTAAACCAGGATCCTGTGAATATAATATCTGCAAAACCAAAACTACTAGCTGCCCGTGTGGAACATATGGGCACCTAGAGTTTAGGTTAAAACAATAAACTCCAAGTCAGTCATGGGATTGGTATGAGAACTCAAAACAGTTAATAAACTTGATTTTAAAGTTAGGTAAATCACGGGAGGGTTTACTCCACATGAACCTTAGTTTAAAATAAACAATGCAATGCTTTTTGGAAAAATGAAGTTATTATAAGACTCAGGTCCCATCACACAATGAACGCAGTCGAGGATAGAGTTTTTCCTTATAATAGCCAGATATGCTTGATATGCGAAATTTCATCTTTTATTATTACTATAAGTAAAGAAATCAACTTCGAATATAAGCGTATCAATCATAGGCGGCGTAGGTACCATTGTATTACGTCGCCATATATATATTTACAACTAAAAGCGAATATCGCATATTGGAAATTGGTTTTCCATCTACGAACCGAGGCAAGGGATTATCCTCACCGATTTCGAGACACGCTAGTAAGTGCCTCAGGATCACACCTACGGGCCACCCTTGGATCTACATGGCCGTTCATCCGTCGATGATTAGTTACACCATAAACTATATGTTAGTATGTTCTATCGAACCTCTAAAATCGGTCAGTAATGTCGACCACTATAGAGCCACTAGGGACTCAAATCAAATCCGAGGTACCTCGCTTCCAACAAATAATAAGGGACTTCCACATAAGTAAACATTCTGGGCTCCATACCATGACGTTACTTGTAGCTAGAACTAACATATGTCCATTTCCATGCAGTCACTATCCCATTTTTGGTTCATATCGGGGTGCGAGGCTCGCGAAGTAACGCTATACACAAAGCTATGCTTAAATAAGCTGTTCTTTGATAATCAACCATAAGGCTCTGCTTTTCAACAAAAACCTTGATCATTTGTATCTTAGCATGCCACATTGTTGGTCCATACCATACCATTGATTACTGCCAATATATAACTCTGAGCTTGTACGTCTCAGAGAAGGATGTTAAGCAAGAGAATAAACTCTCCACCACCAAACAGATATATATTTAGCAGAGATCAACGAATACAGCATAAAGGAATACAACGTCAAACATACCATCCCTTTACAAGTCTGTTCTAGGTTTGAGCGAAACTGGAGGCACCTTGTTCCTCGTCCCATATGTCCAATACAGGAGAGAGGTCCTCGCATATCCGTTGATCTCCAAGTACGTTTGGATGATCACCACTTATTACCTTGTCTTGGGTGTACGGCTCAATCAAGACATCGGTAATCACCCAAACGATGTGAAGAACTCCGATCTTCAACCACCGTCTTCATCTTCGACTCTTGATCGTTGTAGTAATTATTCAGAATGGGTTAAACCCAGTCTTTCCGAATAATTCGCGTATTTTATAATCAAGTGCTATAAAAACACATCATATGCCTCATTCCAATTCAGAATATTCTTTTATTAAAATATTCACAATTTTAGGGAAAGGTTCCCATTAACTTTATCAAAGATAAATTCTTTTAAATTTATTCTTTAATCTTCCTGAAATTAACAAGATACATTAAAACATCAATTAGTTTTTAATTTCCAAAAATCATTATTTAATGATTGCTCAAATTTAAGAAACTAATCTTATCTTTAACTGGGTTAAAGAACCAATGTCATTAAAAACACAGTTCACGACAAACCCAAAATCATCTTCCATTAAATATGGAATCTTCACAGAAATTAGATCAATATATAATTGATATAAATTTATGTATCAGACTAATAATATAAATGGAATAACGGCAAGGCCTTTTAAATTCCATATATAGTAACAGTCTTCATTCACAGAAGCTCATCTCGATTATTACCAAATCAAATTCCATCCAATTCCAATTTAATATAATAAATCGGAAAAACTTTACTTTGGAAAAATTCTCATTTAAACCTTAATAAAAGATTCATTAATTCCATGTAAATCTTAATAAAAGATTTAAAAATTCCATTTAAATCTTAATAAAAGATTTATAAATTCCAAATAAATCTTAAATAAAGATTTATAAATTCCATTTAAATCTTAATAAAAGATTTATAAATTCTAATTAAATCTTAAATAAAGATTTATAAATTCCAAATTATATTTCACTGTTAATTGGGATTAAAGAACAAATTTCGTTTAAAACATAGTTCATGATAAACCCATAATCAACTTTCATTTCAATTCTAATTAAACATTAATTAATTAGTAAACTTCTCTAAATCTTAATTAAAAGGTTTATTCTTTTCACATGGGGTTTTAAGAACAGTGTTATTGAAGACACCATTCACGACAAACCCGAAATCCAATTCTTTTTATTTAATTCTCATTTAAATATTAATTAATTGGATAATTTCATTAAATCTTAATTTAAAGACTTATTCTAGTTAATAACTAGTTCATTTTGATAAAAAAAAATATTTTTATCTTTTTAATTATGGATTTTTTATCCAAAATTTTTCCAAACCATTTATTATAATTTTACATATTTTTTGTACTTTTATTATCACCCGTATGGTCGGTTTCCAATAACGGCCACCGAAGTGCATCCATAGCGACGTTTTTCAAATTTGATTTGGACATAATTCCAAACCCGACCATTAGATTTCAAACCTTTTATATTCATTAGAAAGCTCTTTTCTATACGAACCCAATGGTTCCGGTTTTAAGAGAATCCGATGGTCGAATCTCCCGTTACATCAATTTGAAGTTAATGGTCGAAGTTCGTTAACAGTCGCTGCGTGGCGCGTTCTATTCAGGCCATTAAATATACATAATATATGTACAATATGTATTTCGTCGATTTCCAATTAAAATGTATTTTATAAATCGTTTATAAATTCGTTTTAAAATGATTCCAATTTCATTTTCAATTTAAAATCAAAATTGAACATTCTATATCTTTATCATATTAAAATGATAAGATTTTCAAAATATTATATTTTTGAAATCATTCTTCTCGATATTTATTATAAAATGAATAAAATTGATCGATAAAAAGGGCTTTTAACTACATAACTATTTTTATTGTTCAAAAATATTATTCAACACAAGAATATTTTATTTGGTTTTTACATTCAAATAAAAATGTTATTTTTATTGTTCAAAAATTTTATTCTATACAAGAATATTTTAGTGAATATTAGGCTCACATCCCTATTTTGAAACTTAATTAGGCTCACATCCGGTCATAAACTTATTATAAATTAGATCCCTATTTGCCAAAACTTTATAAAGTAATAATTAAAAAAAATAAAAAAATTCGTAAATTAATAATAAATTTTTTTATGCATTATACAAAAAATTCAGTTCAAAAAACAACAAAAATCACGGTAGAAAGACGAAAACAGCAGAAAAACAGAAAAAAACTGCAGTTAAATGCATAATATTATGCACATACTTGATTTTATTGCATGCATATGTGCATGTATTCCAGTTCTTACAGCTGCATTGATTTATTTGCATATTTATGTGCATGTATGCACGTTTATTGCATAAAAGGATGCTATAATTCATAACAGTAAAATTCAGTTCATTTTTATTTGCATCCAACTGTGCAAATAACTCGGAAAACATGCACACATGTGTGCAACATATTTATAGGCTAACACGTTAGCTGAATCCCCTGTATGCACTAGTTGCATACATGTATGCAACTATAGGCAATAGTTGCATACATATATGCAACTTTTTTTTGATTTGCGTGGACTTCTGGGATTTTTAATGATTTTAGAATATATTTTTTTTAATGCACTGGCACATTTTTTTTTGCTGGAAATGGAGGAGGCGAAGGGAAGCAGCAGGAGGCGGAAGTTTCATTTTTGAGGAGGCGGCTGGTAAAAGTAGGGACCAGATTTGGATTTGAAACATGGGAGGGAAGTGGAGTTTATTTCAAAACTTAATAGGGACCTCTAAAAAACGCACCCAATATTTTATTCACTTCATTAGGAAGTTAAAAAATATATTTTTAATGTACAAAAATATAATTCAACAAATGATTAATTAATTTTCATCAACAAGTTAAAGGTGAAAATTTTCAATGTACAAAAATATAATTCAATAAATGATTATTTTATATACATTATTAACATGTTGAAAAGTGACATTTTTATTATCTAACAAAAAATGTATTTTAACATATACTTCTTTTATTTATTTTTTATACACACAATAAAATTGTGATTTTTATTGTTAAAAACATTTTATTTTAAAATTTTCTTTATTTTAAAATTTTCTTTACATTAAAATGTTCTTTTACATTAAAATGATTCTTTTACATTATTAACATTAAAAATGTTTGATTACATTAAAAATGTTCTTTTACATTATTCACATTTAAAATGTTATTTTCATTCTAAAATGTTATTTTCATTCTAAATTGTTATTTTATGTTTTAAAATATTATTTTATATTTTAAAAGGTTATTTTCATTCTAAAATGTTATTTTCATTCTAAAATGTTATTTTATATTTTAAATTATTATTTTCATTCTAAATTATTATTTTCGTTCTAAAATGTTATTTTCATTATAAAATGTTATTTTATATTTTAAAATATTTTATTATCATTTACATTTAAAAGATGACATTCGTAATGTACAAAAATATAATTCAACAAATAATTATTTTATTTTCGTTAACAAGTTAAAGATAACATTTTTAATGTACAAAAATATAATTCAACATGATTATTAAATTTTCTTATACATACAATAAAAATGTGATTTTTATTGTTCAAATATTTTATTTTAAAATACTCTTTATTTTTAAAGATTCTTTATTTTAAAAATAATCTTTATTTTTGAAATATTCTTTGTTTTTAAAATATCCTTTTATTTTGAATTGGAATGCAACTCAATCCATTACCATATAATTTATTTATATGGATTTCATACACCATAGGTATACAACAATAATGATAATCACTCATTAAACAGTCCATTCACATCCATAGTGAAATTTACAACTATGTGAGCATTAAAATAAATAAATAACGCTCATCACAGATTGTCAATCCATCGATTGACATACAAATAAATATTGGGATTTGTGTGTATCAAATATCGTCCCAATGCCCGTGTGGGGTTTTCAAACAACCACATTTTATTTAAATAAATTATTGGTTAACAAATTCAACCAATTCTAATTCATATTGAATTATTTTCTGTTTAGCCAATTTTACAGTGTTTAAATTATAAATAAATATTTATAATTTAATTTCAACAACCACATTTATGTTAACATTATTTTTAATACGTTCAACATTCCAACATCACAAACAACACACAATAAGTCAATTTAAATCGTCCATGGTTTATGGATGAGAAAAGTGATTTAACATACACTGTATACAGTTTATAATGAGAAAACTGATAAAAATCTAAACTGGCAATTCTATATAATTTTCAATAATGAAAATAAATAAATAACTGTGCAGAATTTTTAGTGAGGACTTCTCACCTTTGGTTTCCACTCCGTCAGTTTTATTTCTGAACAGCTTGGATTTGCCTGAAATTCCAACGCAGTCTTTTTTACGCTGTTCATGGTAAAAAATAACATTTTTAATATGATGTTTATATATTTAAAAATCGCATTTTAAATCAATGTTATTTATATACAACAACCATGTTATTTATTTTTAAAAATCATATTTTATTTAAAACTGTGTCATGATAAAAGTCTCATTCCTTTTAAAGTTATTTATAATTAAAACCATGTTATTTTCTTTTTATAAACAATGCTATGTTTTCCTTTAAAAACAATGTTATGTTTTTCCTTTTGAAAACAAAGCTATTTTATATTTTTTAAACAATGATATTTTATATTTTATAAACAATGATATTTTATATTAAAAATCATGCTATATATATTTAGAAACCACATTTTTAAACTGTTTTACATATTTTTTTAAAAATCATATTTTTAAAACAAAGTCATTTATAATAAAAATCATATGTTTAAACTCTCCTATATATATATATATATCACATTTTCCAAAAACAATGCTTTTCTAAAAATTCATTACTAAAAAACAATGCTTTATATGTATAAAAATTCCATTTTTATTATATGTTATATATATATATATTATATTTTTAAAATATTGCTTTTTCTATTCAAAAGGAATGCTAATTTTTTTTAAAGGATGCTAATTTTATTTTCAAAAAGGATTCTAATTTAATTTTCAAACAGAACGCTAATTTTATTTCAAAAAAAATGCATATTGTTTTCAAAAAGAATGTACATTGTTTCCAAAAAGAATGTATATTGTTTCATTGATTTCTGTTTCATAATCAATAAGATATGAACATTTGAAATTTTGATTACATTAATTAAAATTAATAAGGAAAATTAGTTACACTAATCATTGGAGAAAAACAAATGGCCCAATCCCTTTGTCTTCCTTTACTCCCAGTATGTCATCCGCTGCTTCACCCATGCCAAAGAACTAGGGTTCACCACAGCGTCTTCATCCATGCGCCGGAGCACGATCGGCCCCCTCCATCCAATGCGCCTACCCCTGCTCCATCGTCGGCCGAAGTGGCATCCATCTCGGTGGTCCCTAGCTCACTCGATTGGAGCGCGAACTCCACGACTTCAAGTTGAAATTCAGGCCACGACACTGCTCAGTATTTGATCGTAGTTGTTGGTTCGATGGCCCTCGTCGAGCTCCCCAATATTGAAGAAGAAAACCCCTTGGATTAGTCGATGGATTTGTAAAAAAGGGAGAAATTTGGGAAGAAATCATTCGTTCATTGTTAAAGAAGCGGCGGCTATACGTATAAGGGAGACTAGGGTTTAGGATGAAATACGGAATATGGTGTATTGTAGGGTATTTATAGCGTATTTTTAATTTATTTATTTTGAAGAATATCCGTATGTTGATACAAACTCCAAATCAAACCCAACAAGTGTCCCTTAGCCAAATAACCCCATTCCGAACACAATGGGATATGTCCCGTAAGCCAATTCGACTATTACGATCAGCTTTCATCAAAATTAAAATTAAAATCAATATATATTTAATTTAAACGTACATTTAAATTCACCGAGGCCACATACGGACTCCAAAATTTCCTGAAAAATAAACCTAGCTATGTTATGATGATACGATCCTAAAAAATTAATTTTGTTGAATTTGGAGACCGTTTGAAAAATGGTCATTTTCTGGTCGATCTAATTCAATTGAAATTGACCAAACACGTTTTAATTTACTACGCTCACATATTAATTCCAAAAATTATGAAAATTGGAATATAACAATAATTTGACATCCCGGATCCAACAAAAGTGGTTTCGTCGAAAACGGAGGTCGTTGGTAAAATGGCTATTTTTAATATTAAAATATATATATAAATTCCATAGCGCCTATTCTGAATTTTAAACTGGGCATAACTTTTGATTCCCGTTATGAAATTTCAATTTTTCAGATTCGTTAGAAAGATATTATTAGACAGATTTAAATATTTCTGGTTTTACTAAAATTCGGTTTATTTTGAATCATGTACATCCATTTGAAATTTGAAATCGAATTTTCAAACTACCGCGCCATTTTAGGCTGTTTTATAATTAAAATAAATTTATTTGTTCTAACTTTGATTTAAATAAATTTTTTACTCATTATTATTTAAAATATTTAAAATCCATTAAAATTGCTAAAAAATAAAAAATTTAAATTGGTTCAGAATTTCCGGGTTGTTACAATTATATTTGGAATATTAATGGATTTTAATGTTGAAATTGTTTATAAAACGAAGTTTGAACGTTATAATTATATATATTATAAATCGAGCTTGTAATGGTGCGGTAATTCGTAATACTAAGTTTTGAACTTCTGTTGGATATACAGGATCCGATATAAGTCGGATTTCTGTGAAACAAGAGACGTTTGGATCTTATTGATGATAATTTTCATATAGAAGAGAAAATTTCAGATTTTGTGTTATAGATTGTTAGTTATGTCCAATTCAAAATTTATAATAGTCTTTAAGGAAATCGTTATTAAAATATAACGTTTATTAATTAATATAATATTATTTTAATATAATTTGGATATTGTCTTAACTCAAAATTGATGATATTGAGTTATATAATTTATATTTGAAACCATATGATGATTTTATTTGGATAAATATTTTTATAATAATTTATTTTTATTTAATTCAATTTTTTGGAATTTATATAATATTTTATCGATATTATATAGGCCTTTAAAATGGCCATTATGCAAACAGAGTCTGTTTTCAATGAAATTAGTTTCATTAGAACTATAACGCTAAATTATTGTATGGTATTAAATTTCTGGCAAACCGATGTCGTATGTAACCACGACAGCCGTAAACACCCAATCATTTTCTATAGCGCATAATCAAATTAAGTGGAAATTAGGATGCGCCCCTTATTTATGTTTGAAATAGAAGCCATGTACCTCCTTACTTTTACTTCCAATCCCGATCCCTATTTTCAGTACTTCTGCCTTTTACGTTATTTGGCCATAAAAAATGCGGTCTTAGTTAAAAAAAATCTAAAATTTAGAAATATTCTCGGAATTCCACACAAATCATTTTTTTACATATATGTATGCAACTATTACTAATAGTTGCGTACATGTATGCAACTATTGCATACATTGTTTTCTTCTAAAAATCTGAACTGAAACTTGCAGACATGTGTGCAACTATTTGAAATACTTGCACACGTGTATGCAAGTATTGTATGAAGGAATTAGAACTGATACGTATGCATGTGAATACTTGCACACATGTATGCAAGAATTGTGAAATAGTTGCATAGATGTATGCAAGTAAATCAACAAAGATGCACGACATGAAAAACATGCACGGATGTATGTAGGAAAATATAAATATGTACACGCTATTATGCATTTAACTGCATTTTCATTTTTTTTTTTGTTTTTTTTCGGTTTTTGACGTGGATTTCGGTGGTTTTTTAATCTTATTTTTTTTAATGTTTACGTGTTTTATTTAAATAAGAATTTACGTGATTTTTTTATATTTTTTTACTTACTATTTTTTTGAAAAATAGGGACTAAATTTATAATAAGTTTATGACCGGATGTAAGCCTAATTTTGAAACTTTATAGGGACCTCTACCAAAAGGACCCTTAAATTAATTTAATAGAGGGATATTTTTGTATATCTGGAGCAGACGATTGAATTAAGCCATGAAACCAATTCCGTTGAGTTCGTATTGATGATTAGAGTCAGAATAGGTATATAGTTTGTTGGAGACCGGGTAAATTGGTGTCCAAAATAGTATTGCGGTGCCTGTAAAAATAGTATACCGGGCTCGGAATGCGGCGAAACTTGTGCCATTGGATTCGTATTAACTAGTTATTATAATATTTCGATTTTCGTGTGAATCGGAGATACCATTGGATCGTGGCAATGATAAATTCCTTTATCATTTATATTATTTTGGTCAATTTAAATAGGGGTAACTTTAAAGGAATAAACAACTGGCCAAACGAACTCCGATTTTAATGAAATAAATTTCATAGGATCCGCAGGGAAAAGGTCTAATATAATGTCAAAGTTTCAAGTTGATTGGAAATATTTTATAATTATAGTAACTTTAAATGCTTGATTTTCTATCGATAATTCTTTTCACAAACGACCTCGGAATTCGAAGAAACGTGTCCCATCGGGTCCGGAATATTTTTTATGCTAGGATTACATTATTTTGTCAAAAACAGAGATTGTATGAGCTTGTTTTAAGATATACTTCAAATGTAAGTAATATGTAATAAAATAATATTATTTCTTACCCCACTTCTATATAAAGGCAAACATAACCTAAAATTTGCAGTCAAAACATGATACGCGGTCAACACAATTTTTCCGCCGCCACCCTCTTCATAAAACTAACGAACGAACATAATCACTCCATTCTTCCTCCACAAATTTCTCCAAATTCATCAATCAATTCAAAAACTTTTCTAGACCAAAACTCTTTAGCTTGATGAGATCTACGATCTCAATGGCTATGATCTTTTTTTTGGAATTGTACTGGCCAGAATCTATTCATGAATGGGCGGTGGTTCGTGGCGAATTGCTGGCAGGCCGGGGGAACTAGCAACGTGGAATTCAAGTCAAGGAAGCGGTGGCCTAAGGCTCGTTGAGTAGCGGTATTTGATCGACTTTCAATCAACCTTGGTGGGCACGCAGTGAAGATCTTCCGGTTAGTGTGGGTTCGAATAGCTAAAGCGAGAAGCACCGGTTGATGTAAAAATAATTAACCCTAACATATGAATTTAAAGTAATTAATTTAGTTATAGATTTTTAAAACTATCGTTGTATTTTTATCCAGGCGCAGGAACTTTGGGCATTTGGAACGAAACTGTAATGACCTGGAGGAAGAAAGCCGTTTTCTTAAGTGTATGATTTACACTAAATCGAGTATAATTAAATTAATGAATGTTAGTCTTGGAAGTTAAAGTAACTAAGAAGACTGATTATTATCTTATTTAAACCATTAACAGGAGGAGTGATGATTGAAGGAAGACGTGAGTAGTATCGAGAAAGGAGACACGACAGTGAATGGAAATAGTGCGGCCCGACAAATTGTAACAGATAGTTAACAAAACATAATTTGTTTAAAGTTAATCCATAGATTAGAATTTATTATTTAAAATAAATATAACGTATTCTTTGAAGGATGATATTTAATTCATACATTAGCAGATTTTAACGAAACAAAAAGCGATGGATCCTGGTAAAGGACTAATCACTATGAAACTGAATTAGACGGTGATGAAAACCACAAGAATTTACAGTTAAATTAAACGATTGTTTAATTTAACTATAACCGAACCACTTAAGAGAAAAATCAAATCAAGGTGAGTTAAACTCACTCATTTCTCTTTGTTCTCCCACTTATATTTTATATAATTTGGGTTTTATAATTGTGTGTTATGGTTGTTAATGGTTGATTGTTTGTTTGTTTATTAATTATATACTCATATATCGAGTTAACCAATGAAATTAAATGTGTTTAATTTCAGTGAAACACCAAATCGATATTTTAACGGTTGGTCCCAATTAAGGTAACTTACCTTATTGGTCACGTTTATAAAATAAACGTGTTTAATTTAATGAATTGTTTGAATTGTTATGGTTGTGTGAAATAAACTGGTTGATGTTGAATTGTCGTGATTGACTGTTATGAAAACCATTTTTTATTTGAATTGAATGATTATATTTAAGATAGCGTATTGGGATGCAGGGAAGTACAGATTGGAGGGATCCAACGGGATTCCTCAAATATAGTTAATGATATTTATTTTTATATTATCATTATATAAACTGTTCTGATTAGAGAATTGATTTGGTCGTTGACCGTTGATCTAAAATTCAACATTTGTTTTGTTTAAACCAATAGGACATTGGTTGGGTAATTAGCAATATATTGCCTATAAATAAATTGTTTTATAAATGTAGATTTACCATTAGGTGAATTGATAGAAATGAAGTTATAAAATTTATTTTATAACTAAAATAGTTTTTTTAAATCTATAATTTCGAATAGAAGTTTATTAAAGAAAATAAATATTTATTATTTATTAATTAAGTTTATAATTAATGATTAAGTGATTTTATAAAGTACAACCTTATGTTAAGAAGATTTATAAGCAAACGAACAGAAATTAACCTAACGGTTAAGAATTGGGTAATTGTTTTTAAGAAACAATTACATGGAATTATTTAAATTAATTATATTAATTAATTTTAAGAAAGGGCAATAATTCGAATTGGTTAACGAATTAATCGTGTATTGAGTTGACTAAGTCAACATTTTTAACTGGGATTGATTATTAAATTAATTTGTTTTGAATTAATTTAATAAAATAGTTTAACGAATATTTATTTTAATTTTAATAAGATTTTGAAAAGGAATTTACTATTTATTTTAGTTAATTAAGGAGTTAACTACTGCTACTGTAGTTAATGATTTAAGTAAATTATTATTTTAATTAATAACAAATTAGGAGATTACTTTTTAATTGAAATTCATTTAAAAAGAAAATCTAAGTTGAGGTGAAAGGAATTTATGAACGGGTTTTACATTAAAACCCGAGATTTTATAACGAAGTTTATAAAAGGTATTTTTAAGCGAATAAGTTAACTTAGAATAAATGTTTATTTAATATTTGAATCAAGTAATGGAAATAAAGATAAAAGTGGTTTTATACTAAACCTGTGATTTGTAAACAAGGTTTATAAAAGAGATGTGAAGTTAAAGTGTTAATTTCAAATTAACGTTGTAAAATAATGGAATTGAGAGAAATGAATTGTAACACCCCGGATTTTTGAATAATCGAATTAACTAAATTAAAGAATAATTAATCACAGACGTGAGACTTAAGGGAAATGGGTTGCGCCATCATGTTCGTCTTGGAATTCTAGTCGAGATAGAGTCTGAGTTTGCGTAAAACAGATATCAGATGAAGGAGATATGGACGAACAAAGTCAGACAGGTAAACTAGAAGAATTTTTTTTTGCACCGGCGCACTTGGGAAGTGCGCCAGTACAAATTTGCACTGGCGCACCTACCAAGTGCGCCCAGGCCGAGCAGTAGGTCTGCACAGCTTTCTGGTTCAGTCTGATCCGTGTTGTGACTCATTGTTGAGTCCTTTCTGACTCCTTGCTGAGTCATTAGGGCTGAGGTGTCACCCTATCCCGACTGAATGGTTTGATTAAACCTAAGATCATACGACGGCTATAATTAAATTAAAATTCTATATAAACATGGGTAGACTCAAACCCTAAATCAAAATAAAAACTGAAACTATTGCCGTCATGTTGTCATCTTGTAACCTAGAGTAGCCGCCACCTATTAGAGAGGAAGAACAGCTAATCAATTCAGTTCTATTCAACATTAATCTAAACAACGAATCTACTACAAAGGCGAGCTTAATTAATTTCAGAACTCAGATTTCAGAACGCAAGACCTTCTTCTAGTGAGTTTGATTTCTTTAATAAAATAATTAGCAATTTAATTGGATTGAGTTATAATGCGGATCATACGGCTATGTTGTGAATTATTGACCGCATGTTATTATTTATGTTGTAAAATTGTGATGTTATCATTTATGGTGTAAATTCTGTGACGTTATCATGTATGTTGTAAAGTTGCGATGTTATCATCTATGTTGTAATTTTATGACTTGCTTATATATAATCATGTTTCATATGCTAGTTTGGTTATGTTGTTCATATGATAAATCATGTATACAAGTTAGGATGTTAATTGAGGCATGAATCAAATTTCAAGTTAGTAAAGATTATGTACAACTTTACATGTTCCATGACATCTATTTTAGATCTAAAGTTAGGCTATGACATGTGTGAGTTATATGCTAAATTCTACATGCTAGTTTACATGTTTAGATGTAAGTTTACACCATTGTTATGTTGCATTATTCACATATGCAAGTTTATATAAATATATGAGTTTGGAATATGAATCATGTTATGCAAGTTTGTGGTTATTGCCTACGCAAGTTTACACCTTTAGATGTAGATCCATGACATACATAATTTATGTAAGTTGTGACCATTACCTAAACAAGTTCACACCATTAGATTTAGATCTATGACATATGTAGTTTTATGCACGTTGTAACTTTGGCCTATGTAAGTTTTAGATGTAGAACATCATTCACACATGCAAGTTCACCCCTTATGTTTAGATCTAGTTTTATTTCTATGTATGTTGTGATGTTTTCTCTTTATTCTATGAGTTAGACTATTCGAGTCTAACATATATTTTACGTTAAACGAACGAACGTACAACGTGGGGTAAGGGGATAATATTAAAAGATTTAATATTGAGAATTGGCATAAATGCCTTAAATAGCATAAAATAAATTTGTGATGAAAATTGTATGATTTTGCATACCATATATAGATGGACATAATTGAGTCAGTTATGGCCATAGTTAAATTTGTAATTGATTGATAATTTGAATAGGGAAATTAATTCAAATTGGTGGATGATTAATTAGGTGTAATTAATCGTCTAAGACACGAGGTTAGACTCTTTTGTGGTGCAAGACTGCCTTGACCCGCCTGGCAAATCCAGCTGCCACAAATGCCAGTCTAATGTGGGAGGTCTTAGGCATAAATTAAATACGTAACAGTTGTAAAGACACGAGGTTAGGCTCTTTTGTGGTGTAAGACTGCCCGGACCCGCCTGGCAAATCCAGCTGCCACAAATGCCAGTCTAACGTGGGAGGTCTTTATGAGGTTACGGTCTTAATGAATTAAGAAACATTTAACCAGATAAACATGTAGTGGGACATGAGGGGGTTAAGTGGGTACCTTGGGTGGCATGTGGAATTTAGTGGGTGCCTTGGGTGGCATTTGAAATACGATTAGAAACACTTAACTAAAATTGAAACATGTAAGTGAACATGAATAAGAAGAGGGTTAAGTGGGATGTACTAGAGGGGACCAAGCTTAGGTGGATAGCTTGTGTCAAGTAATGGGGGCCCATTTTAACCAGTAACTCATACGTATCTTTGTGGGCTCGACCCAAATTGAGGACGGGACACGCATACTGGGCTTGAATATAAGATGCCAAAAGGGGGTAGCGGTGGCAACGCAAGTCCAACGGGTTCATATGCGTGTGTGAGCCCGGGCTGGTAGGTAAGACGTTGTTGCATCGTGTAGGTATAAGCCATGCATCATTGGTGGTATCGGGTTGCCACTTTGGGGAGTGATACACCCCACTATGGGGCCAGCACGGGTATCTACGAGTTAGGGAGCCGATCGCATGGGGGGTAGTGGGTACACCTAGTGGAGATAAGGGCAGGCGGCACCTATGAAAGCAACTAGGGGTGCACGAAACTACCATTATCATATTAAAGTTCTGTAGGAGGGATCAACCTTAGGGTGACTAGTGGTGGTGTAGTATAGTAGTGGTGGTGCAGTATAGTAATTATCTTATAGTGGTTTAGGTGCGCTTTAACGTTATCTTAGTTTATCTTGTTACCTTGTTTACGCTGCCATACTCAATTGTTCACAGTCATTTCCTTATTTTCCAACTTATGCTTTAGCCTAGTTATTTTGGTAATTATATTGTTAAAGTTATCGCACTCGCCAGACTTTATGTCTGACCCCCTTTGTTTCCTCCTCTTTTCTTCCTTCCCCCCCACCCCCCCACCCCGCGGGTGCCCAAGGTGGAACTAGCACCAGTGGAGCTTGATTTTGGACTGCTGTATCTCTTGCTTTTAGAAGTTGCTTGGATCGCTGAAGTAAAAGTTCATCCTATCTTATTTATGGCTATTTTGTATTGGGGTTATGTATTTCAATTTATGTACTTTGATTTAGTCAAGATGGATATTATGTACTTTAACTCTGGTTTTTGATGATGTAATCAAACTTATGTGTTTACCGCTGCAATGAATAAAGTCATAAAGTTTTAAGTACTGTTTATATCTATCTTGTTGTTAAGTTTTTGTTCTATACACACTTAAAATGCTCCATGGAAGTTAATGCATTCCCTTTGTGAGTGACATTAATGGACGTGGGGTGTTACACGTGGTATCAGAGTTGAAGGTTACCAGAACAAATATGAATTTTAAAAAACTATTTTTCAAAGCACTTCTATAAAGAAGTACCTTCAAAAGTATGTTTTAAGGAAAGTATTTTCAAGAGAAAAGCTTATTTTAGAAAGCATAACCCCAAGAGCCATATATCTTTCCTTCGGTTCTTTTGTATTGAAGCTTTCCTTTTTCATTTCAGCATGTCTGGAATTCCCGAGATACCCGAGGGGATAACAATACCAGGATGGTTTAGGAGGTATTTGGAGACTAGGGCCACTACCGCAGGACCAGCAAATCCTCCTCTCCCTCCTCCTCCTCCTCACGTCGATACTTTTGCTAAGATATGTAAGGACTTTCGGGCAATGGGTGGAAAACCTTTTCACGGGACAGAGACATTTGTTGAAGCTCGAAACTGGCTAAAGGAGGTGTAAGAATTGTTTGGGATCTTTGAGGTGGAAGATGGAAGAATGGTCCAGTTAGCTGTCTGGCTAATGAAGGATGAGGCCTCGTTTTGGTGGGAGGTCACTAATAGAGAACGTCCAGTTGATACATGGCTAGATTTTAGGCGAAGGTTTGAGGCGAAGTTTCTCTCATGGGCTAAAGAGAATCTATACATGGAAAGGTTTCTAGCATTGAAGCAAGGGAATCTATCAGCAAAAGAATACGTCAAAAATTCAATCAGTTGGCGAGATTTGGCTTGGACTTGGTGAATACACCAGAAAAGAAGGCCATGAGATTTTTAAGGGTTTGAACGAGCCGCTTCATGGGTTAGCTATGACCCACATCCCTATGGGGGCTACCTTTGAGAGACTAGTTGACATGGCGCTTATGCATGAAGAGGAGAAGGGCGCCAATGCTAATAAAGCACCTGAAAAGAAAGGAGATCAAAATAAACTGCAACAGCAACAACAGAACAAGAAATGTGGGAAAGGTAACAATGGTAAGGAAAAGAAGAGATGCTTTAACTGTGGGACACCAAGCCATCTAAGCAAAGATTGTAGAAAGAGAAAGAAGACTGGTTGTTTCCACTGTGGCGAAGCGGGACATCTAATTAAGGACTGCCCAAAGAAAGGGCAGAGGGCAGGGTCTACCTCGGGAGGACAGGTGCAGGCTCTTATGGCACCAGGGCAGGCAAGGGGACAAGTTCAGGCTCTCGTGGTCCCACCGCTGCAAGAACGAGGTTGAGCAATTTCCGTTGAAAGTTTAGTTTTTCTATTTGATCATCTTGTCCGAACTTTATTCGATTCTGGCGCATCAAATTCGTTTATCTCTACATCATTAGTTGAAACACTGCACTTAGATACTAGTCTAGTTACGGATCCCTTAGTAGTCTCAAATCCTATTGGTGGTTCGGCTCATCTTTCTATGATTTGTCGGGATTTGAGAGTTTTTATCTTGGGCGTTGGATTTGAATGCAACGCCTTTGTTCTTGGCTTCATGGGCTACGGCCTGATTCTAGGTATGGATTGGGTAACTAGATACGGGGCCATCCTAGATTGTAAAAGAAGGGTAGTTAGATTGTTGACTCGTTGTGGAATGACCCTTGATATTTCTTGTGACCCTAGAGGTCCATAATGCTTAGCTACCTAGAATCCCTTGATGCATCCGATGATGATTTACATTCTGTTCGTATAGTCCGTGAATATGTCGATGTCTTTGATGAGGTGAGGGGTTTACCCCTAAAACGTGAGATAGACTTTCGAATATATCTAGTAGATAATGCAAAGCCAGCTGCATTGCCAGTGCGCCACATGGCTCCAAGAGAGAGGAGAGAACTCAGTAAGAAGGTGAAAGAATTGCTTGAGAAGGGGTTCATCAGACGTAGTATATCGTAGTGGGGTGCTCCAGTAGTATTTGCCACGAAGGCAGATAGGTCCCTTAGACTTTGTGTGGACTATAGAGAACTTAATAAGCTTACTAAGAAGAATATACACCCACTGCCGAGGATTGACGATCTCTTTGATCAGTTAGTAGGCACCTAAGTGTTTTCACGGTTGGACTTAGCCATGGGTTTCCATCAGTTGAGAGTGGCTGTGGATAGCATAGACAAGACTGCCTTTAGGACTCCAGACGACTTCTTTGAGTGGCTTTTGATGCCCTTCGGTTTAACAAACGCCCGCGCATACTTTGTTGGCTTGATGAGTAGGGTGTTTAGGGAGTACCTTAATAAATTCGTGGTAGTCTTTATGGACGACATCTTGATCTTTTCTAAAAACGAGGAAGAGCATGCCCTACATCTTAGGGAAGTGTTGGAGACTCTTTTGAGCACATAGCCTTAAAGCTAAATTTTCTAAATGTCACTTTTGGAGGTAGGAAATGCGATTCTTATGGCATGTGGTTTCTAAAGAAGGGATAGTTGTGGACCCCGCAAAGGTAGTGGCCGTCCAAGATTGGAAGGTCCCTAAAAATGCTACCGAGGTGAGGAGTTTCTTAGGGTTGGCTGGCTATTATAGGAAGTTTATCAAGGACTTCGCAAAGATATCAGCCCCATTAACACGCTTAATGAAGAAGAACCTAGTTTTCATGTGGGACGTAGATTGTGATGATGCGTTCCAACGTTTAAAGAAAGCTTTGACCACAGCCCCAGTTTTAGTGTTGCCAGATGAGAGTAAGCCATTTACCGTTTATACCGATGCTTGTGGGATAGGACTAGGCGCAGTCTTAAAGCAAGAGGGAAGGGTAATAGCCTATGGTGGAAGGCAGTTGAGAGTGCATGAGAAAAATTACCCTACGCATGACCAAGAGTTGGCCGCTATTGTTTTCGCACTTCAGTCTTGGCTCCATTATCTTCTTGGCGAGAAATTCGAATTGTTCACTGACCACAAATCGCTAAAATACTTGTTCTCTCAGAAGGACTTGAACTTAAGGCAGCAAAGGTGGATGGAATTCTTAGCGTCCTACAATTTCAAGATAGCATATACCCCTAGCAAGGGTAACGTGGTGGCAGACGCCTTAAGTAGGAAGAGGTTATCCTTGAGTCCGTTGTTTGTTGAACGGCGAAGCTTAGAGTTCATCTCTACGTTTGACTTTAGACCTTTCGTTGACTTTGTACCCGGTTTGTTAGCACCCTTAGAGGTCAGACCTACGCTTTTGGGACGGATTGGTGAGGCACAGCGAGATGACCCACAGTTGGTTGAGTTGGTAGAGAAGCTCAAAAGAGGGGAGTCATCGAGCCATCTCAGTAGGTATACCCTAGATGATAAGGGTTGGTTACGTAGGACGGTAGACTTTGTGTACCACGGGACGAGAATCTGAGGAAGACCATTCTTGATGATGCACATCGTTCGAAGATGACTATCCATCCCGACGGGGACAAGATGTACATGAACATGAGACAAGTTTACTTTTGGGCTGATATGAAGAGGGATGTGGCCGAGTTTGTCGCTAGATGCTTGGTGTGCCAACAAGTAAATGCAGAGCAAAAGAAGCCCGGTAGGTTGCTTCACCCATTGGAGGTCCCACAATGGAAGTGGGAAAGTGTTTCGATGGACTTTGTTGACGGATTACCGAGATCAAGGAAGGGTAATACGGGGATTTGGGTTGTGATAGATAGACTTACTAAGAGCGCCCATTTCATTCCCGTGAAGAGTAAGAGGACTGCTCCATGGTTAGCCTCCGTATACATTCGAGAGATAGTTCGTTTGCACGGTGTTCCTTCTATCATAGTGAGCAACCGTGATCCTATCTTTACTAGCGAATTTTGGAAAAGCTTGCAAGAGGCGGTAGGGACTCAGTTATGTTTAAGCACCGCATATCATCCTCAGACGGACGGCCAGACCGAGAGGGTGAATCGTATTCTAGAGGACTTGTTGAGGTTGTGTGTCTTAGACTTCAGAGGTACATGGGAGGAACATCTTCCGTTGGTGGAGTTTGCATATAATAATAGCTTTCAGTCTAGCATCGGCATGGCACCGTTCGAGGCTCTTTATGGACGGCCGTGTCATTCGCCTACATGTTGGTGGGAGTCAACAGATAAGAACTTGCTTGGTCCCGATATGATTAGAGACTTTGGAAAAGATCGATTTGATTCGAAGGAGGATGAAGATGGCGCAAGATAGGCAGAAATCGTATGCGGACAAGAGGAGGACAGATCTTGAATTTGATATTGGAGACATAGTTTTTGTCAAGGTATCTCCATTGCGGAATGTTGTTCGCTTTGGGTCCGGTGGGAAGTTAGCACCAAGGTTCGTAGGGCCGTTTCCTATTAAGGAGAGAATTGGACAGATGGCATATAGAGTGGAGATGCCCGAGAGACTTAGTGGTGTACACGATGTATTCCATGTATCACATTTGAGGAAGTGCTTGCACGAGACCGAGGAAGTGGTAGAGCCGAGCTTGCTTAGAGAGGTGGAGATAGAGCGTGATGCGACGATTCGACGAGCTCCTACATGCATTCTTGGGTCGGAGATTAAGAAGTTGAGGAATCGAGAGGTCAAGCTAGTCAAAGTGCAATGGGGAGATGATGAGAGCAACGCTACTTGGGAGACGGAAGAGAAGATGCGTTCATTGTACCCTTTTCTTTTCGAGGCTATGTCTTTTAATTTCTCCTTTATCGCTTAGCTTGTACTTGTTTTATCTTTAGTATGTCCTCTCGCTAGTATCTTTGACCTTTAGATAGGGTCGCCCTATGGTTGAAACATGTTTTTGAGATACGTAATGTATGATTGATGCTTGTGGATGCAAGTGGTTGCTAATGGTTGCTCGTGGATGCATATACACACACTTTGGGCACTAGATCAGCTCAGTCACTTCATATTGCATATTGCATATAAATGTGTGTACATAATTAAGTAATGGATGTATAATGGTTGTGTTATCATATGGATGCTGCATTTTGGTGAATGGTTGTGCACACATGTAGAAATAATATGTATCGATAGGATTCTTTCGCATACAAAATGGATGCATGGCACTATCATGGTTTGCATTAAGGAGGTCAAATGAATCAGTAGATCGCCTAATTTTGCATTAGATAGAGAACATATACACACACTTCTTGCATATGTTCATACAACATTAGGAATTTTATAAGGACAATGGATGCCTGTGTTTAATGGTTGAGTAGATGGTTGTTTGGATGTTAGGATATGCATTCGCCTTAACTTAGAGATTTCGGAGGCGAAATCCTTTAAGGAGGGGAGAATGTAACACCCCGGATTTTTGAATAATCGAATTAACTAAATTAAAGAATAATTAATCTCATACATGAGAATTAAGGAAAATGGGTTGCGCCATCGTGTTCGTCTCGGAATTCTAGTCCAGATAGAGTCCGAGTTTGCGTAAAACGGATATCAGATGAAGGAGATATGGACGAACAAAGTCAGACAGGTAAAATAGAAAAAAATTGCACTGGCGCACTTGGGAAGTGCGCCAGTACAAATTTGCACTGGCGCACCTGCCAGGTGCTCCTAGACCGAGCAGCAGGTCTGCACAGCTTTCTGGTTCAGTCTGATCTGTGTTGTGACTCCTTGCTGAGTCCTTTCTGACTCCTTGCTGAGTCATTATGGCTGAGGTGTCACCCTATCCCGACTGAAAGGTTTTGATTAACCCTAAGATCATCCGACGGCTATAATTAAATTAAAATTCTATATAAACATGGGTAGACTCAAACCCTAAATCAAAATAAAAACTGAAACTATGGCGGTCATGTTGTCATCTTGTAACCTAGTGTAGCCGCCACCAATTAGAGAGGAAGAACAGCTAAACAATTCAGTTCTATTCAACATTAATCTAAACAACGAATCTACTACAAAGGCGAGCTTAATCAATTTCAGAACTCAGATTTCAGAACGCAAGACCTTCTTCTTGTGAGTTCGATTTCTTTAATAAAATAATTAGCAATTTAATTGGATTGAGTTATAATGCGGATCATATGGCTATGTTGTGAAATATAGACATTATGTTATTATTTATGTTGTAAAATTGTGATGTTATCATTTATGTTGTAAATTCTATGACGTTATCATGTATGTTGTAAAGTTGCGATGTTATCATCTATGTTGTAATTTTATGATTTGCTTATATATAATCATGTTTCATATGCTAGTTTGGTTATGTTGTTCATATGATAAATCATGTATACAAGTTAGGATGTTAATTGAGGCATGAATCATATTTCAAGTTAGTAAAGATTATGTACAACTTTGCATGTTCCATGACATCTATTTCAGATCTAAAGTTAGGCTATGACATGTGCGAGTTATATGCTAAATTCTACATGCTAGTTTACATGTATAGATGTAAGTTTACACCATTGTTATGTTGCATAAATCAAATATGCAAGTTTATATAAATATATGAGTTTGGAATATGAATCATGTTATGCAAGTTTATGGTTATTGCCTATGCAAGTTTACACCTTTAGATGTAGATCCATGACATACATGATTTATGTAAGTTGTGATCATTACCTAAACAAGTTCACACCTTTAGATTTGGATCTATGACATATGTAGTTTTATGCACATTGTAACTTTGGCCTATGCAAGTTTTAGATGTAGAACATCATTCACACATGCAAGTTCACCCCTTATGTTTAGATCTAGTTTTATTTCTATGTATGTTGTGATGTTTTCTCTTTATTCTATGAGTTAGACTATTCGAGTCTAACGTATATTTTACGTTAAACGAACGAACGTACAACGTGGGGTAAGGGGATAATATTAAAAGATTTAATATTGAGAATTGGCATAAATGCCTTAAATAGCATAAAATAAATTTGTGATGAAAATTGGTATGATTTCGCATACCATAAATAGATGGACATAATTGAGTCAATTATGGCCATAGTAAAATTTGGAATTGATTGATAATTTGAATAGGGAAATTAATTCTAATTGGCGGATGATTAATTAGGTGTAAGTAATCGTCTAAGACACGAGGTAGGCTCTTTTGTGGTGTAAGACTGCCCGGACCCGCCCGGCAAATCCAGCTGCCACAAATGCCAGTCTAATGTTGGAGGTCTTAGGCATAAATTAAATACGTAACAGTTGTAAAGACACGAGGTTAGGCTCTTTTGTGGTGTAAGACTGCCTGGACCCGCCCAACAAATCCAGCTGCCACAAATGTCAGTCTAATGTGGAGGTCTTTATGAGGTTACGGTCTTAATGAATTAAGAAACACTTAACCAGATAAACATGTAGTGGGACATGAGGGGGTTAAGTGGGTGCCTTGGGTGGCATTTGAAATACGATTAGAAACAACTTAACCAAAATTGAAACATGTAAGTGAACATGAATAAGAAGAGGGTTAAGTGGAATGTACTAGAGGGGACCAAGCTTAGGTGGATAGCTTGTGTCAAGTAATGGGGGTCTGTTTCAACCAGTAACCCATACGTATCTTTGTGGGCTCGACCCAAGTCGAGGACGAGACACGCATACTGGGCTTGGCTGTAAGAGGCCAAAATGGGGTAGCGGTGGCAACGCAAGTCCAACAGGTTCATATGCGTGTGTGAGCCCGGGCTGGTAGGTAAGACGTTGTTGCATCATGTAGGTATAAGCCGTGTATCATTGGTGGTATCGGGTTGCCACTTTGGGGAGTGATACACCCCACTGTGGGGCTAGCACGGGAATCTACGAGTTAGGTAGCCAATCGCATGGGGGGTAGTGGGTATACCTAGTGGAGATAGGGGCAGGCGGCACCTATGAAAGCAACTAGGGGTGCACGAAACTACCGATATCATATTAAAGTTCTGTAGGCGGGATCAACCTTAGGGTGACTGGTGGTGGTACAATATAGTAGTGGTGGTGCAGTATAGTAATTATCTTATAGTGGTTTAGGTGCACTTTAACGTTATCTTAGTTCATCTTGTTTCCTTGTTTACTCTGCCATACTCAATTGTTCACAGTCATTTCCTTGTTTTCCAACTTATACCTTAGCCTAGTTATTTTGGTAATTATATTGTTAAAGTTATCGCACTCGCCAGACTTTATGTCTGACCCACTTTGTTTCCTCCTCTTTTCTTCCTCCCCCCCCCCAGGTACCCAAGGTGGAACTAGCACCAGTGGAGCTTGATTTTGGACTGCTGTATCTCTTGCTTTTAGAAGTTGCTTAGATCGCTGAAGTAAAAGTTCAGCCTATCTTATTTATGGCTATTTTGTATTGGGGTTATGTCTTTCAATTTATGTACTTTGATTTAGTCAAGGTGGATATTATGTACTTTGACTCTGGTTTTTGATGATGTAATCAAACTTATGTGTTTACCGCTGCAATGAATAAAGTCTTAAAGTTTTAAGTACTATTTATATATGTCTTGTTGTTAAGTTTCTATTCTATACACACTTAAAATGCTCCATGGAAGTTAATGCATTCCCTTTGTGAGTGACATTAATGGACGTGGGGTGTTACATGAATGGGATTGAAATGCGATTTTCAAAAAGAAGAGATTAAAAGGGATTTGCGATTGAATATGGTAAAAGATTTAGTAATGGGTTTTGGTAATAATAACTCGAGTTATAAAATGAATTCCTTGAAAGAAGTTAAGGTTAAGAAGTGATTTTATTGAGTAATTACTTAATCAACATATTAAGTAATAATAAGTTATATTAAAAAAGGAGGTATTCCAAAAGTAAGAAGGTTTTATAAGCCGTCTTTAAATAAAATAGTTTAATAAGATTTGATTGATATTAAAATAAATATCGGTTTGTAAATTACAGCATATATCTATCTTAAGATAAGAACATTATTGATCAAGGTCTAAGGGGTAAATAAATACCCCAACTTGAACGACCTCGGGATTATCTGAGAATGATATTAGTTTGTAATGGGAAAGATGTTAAGAATAATTTATTATTTCCATATGTGAAACAAACGCAAATGTAAATCGTAGGATTTTTAGAATATATATTGAGATTTCCAAAGTAATGGAATAAAAAGGATTTGAGTGTATATAATGTAGTTTCCAAAGTAATGGAAATGGGAAGATCTGAGAATATATATTTACATATATTACGATATTTCCAAATGTAAAAGGAAATACAAAGGTTAAGTTTTTGAATGAGTTTATTCTAAATGAATAGAAATTGGATTTTGTTTTCAAGTGATAATGCTTTACGTGAAGTGTGTTAGAACCAAAGTTGGGAATATATATATATATATATATATATATGATTTAATTCTAATGTATTTGAAATAGTTTTAAAAATAATCTTTTGTTGAATAAGAAGTAAATACCATGTTAAAAATATTGAGATATTTAGAAGTTTAATCAACTATTCATTAAAAAAATTAATTAAAGAGCCAAGTAATGCTGAGTACCGAATCAGTGAATTCATTTTATTCTCATGATTATTTATTTGATAGTTAAATAACCGACTATCAAACCTGACCAATACGATTGTTGGTACGGAAGGACTGGGATCAAATTTATATTTGAAAACCATTCCGAACCAATGAATACATAGAAGAAGATTATTGAAGATGGAGCAATTGAAGACCATTGATCTTCCGGAGCGGAAGAACTACTTGTTGAATTTTTTTGGTTTAGCGGCCAGAGATATTTCGACAGTGATTTTGTCGTGATTCTAATCAACGGATTACAAGGACTACTCCTACTGATCCTTGGGGGTGATACCTATATAGGATGTGGTAGGATGGTGCCTTCGGTTCATCCTGCTCCTATGACTTATATGGACGGATGCCTGACAGAGTATTTCCGAAGGGATTACGTACGTTGATTTCTTCAAACGTACCATAGTTGTGGCGGAGAATGGCCCTCTCCTAACAACTAGAGTATTTTTGTGGATGTCAATTAGTGATTTTCTGGCGGATCTGACGATATGGCAATCAAAGTGAATGGTGGTTAGATGTTCTAAAAAGTAAGTATAACCTCAAGCTCCATCAACCGGGTAATGGCACAAAATTGGGTAGGTCGCATAGCTATGTTGGTCACACCTATCAAAAGGGTATATCATTACCTGATCTGGTGAGATCAAATGCCTTCGGTTGTCCCTTTTATTTTTATATGTATGCTATTGGTTCAGTTGGCTGGCCCCCAACCGTGGTAATGATATATTCGATATTCTCAAGAGAAGTGAGGGGCCGACCATGTTTAGCTTGGGTTGCAAGATGTTCTTGTTGAACCCCAATGTATTCATCCCCGGAGGTACATTGTCACTAAGGTGGTCCCATAGCTTGGCAGGAAATCCATTCTCCAATAAGCGCCCGCAGTTTTGATTGTATACTATACATGTAGAGCGTGAGATGCAAGCGTTCTGCTAGATTAATATTTATGTGTATTTAGACACAATTATAATATCAGAAAAGATATTGATTTCAAAAATATTTTGGGTTATCGTAACGTAAAAACTGTCTGTATTTATGTGTGGATTTGGTCTTACGGTTATCGTTTCTATATTATATTTTGTTCCTCTGCGATGTGAGACTCTTTGTTGTGTTGGTTCTTCTTCGTCTATTCGAATATTTCTTTCTTTCTTATCTCACTCTCTAATTTCTTTCAAATAATGTTCCTGTGTTTTCGGTGCTTGAATATTCGACATGATATTTTTATGTCGATTTTCGGGGTCGAAAATCCGTGTTTGTTACAGTTATTGAAATGACCCAAACTCGCCCATCTGGGAAAGCCCGGACTGAGTTGAGAACACGACAAATCAGAACACAAACAGAAGAACATTTCATTGCCTATTACAACAATTTACATCAGAGAACAAGAATATACAGAGTATGAACAAATAATATACGTTTGATAAATATCAGAGATTTAAAATTACAATGTAGCAGAAAAATAATACATAACACAACTAAAAGAAATACACGGATACAGAGCTTTCCGAGTATAGTTCCAGCTGTAAATCCAGGATCCTGTGAATATAATATCTGCAGAAACCCAACTACTAGATGTCCGTGTGGAAAATAGGGGCACCTAGAGTTTAGGTTAAAATAATAAACTCCAGGTCAGTCATGTGACTGGTATGAGAACTAAAACAGTTATTTAAAACTTTACCTTCAAATGGAGTAAATCAAGGGACCACGACGTATAATACGGAACAAGTTTCCTCCCAAGAATACTAGTGCATGAAACACACAGCGCAATGCTTTTTGAAAAAATGAAGCTATTATAAGACCCAGGACCTATCACACAATGCAACGCAAGCCGGAGGATAGGTTTTTCCCTTATAATAGCCAAACATGCTTGGTACATTTAAAACAAATCATTTGATACTATTATAAGTGCATAGTGTATAAAACAACTTCAAATATAAATGTATCAATCATAGACGGCATGGGTACCATATATCATGTTGCCAATACTAGGCTCTACAATCAAAACTGAAATGTCACGTATTGGAAATTGGATTTCCATCATGAGTCTAGGCAAGGGATGTACTCCTGACCTCTTCGAGACACTCTACCAAATGTCTCAGGACTACACACTCTGGGTAACTCTTCGATCGATTGGGTCGGTCCTCTCTTACATTTGAGGATCGGCAATCCCCGAACACACGTTTCCCCACCCTATCAGGCATCTATGAGCCAGATGATTCAATATACATCGGTTCCGTAGCAACTGATATATCCGAGGCGCCTCGCTATCCATCATCCACATAGGTAATGTAATGGCCCGCAAATCCGTACTATCTGAGTTGATTAATAACACCACACGTCCAACCCAAATTGCACAGAAATACGAAACATTATTAGAAAGAAGTTAGAGGATGAGAAATAGAAAGATAGAATTGTTAGAATAGAAGAAAACAAAGAAGACAAATCTCACAGTAAAACGAATAAAATATATTATATAACATAACTTTTGAAATACAAATCAGTAACTTTATATACATACCATCATCAGAGCACAACATTTATTCCTTGAACAGTTATAAACACCTGTTTCCAGATACCACATAGTACACAGAGGAAATATGATAGTCTATAGCTAACAGCTGAAGCCTCCTGCTTCCAGCTCTTCCAAGTGAATCTGAAAAATCCCGACTACTTGACTGCCCGTTCAAATTTGGGCATCGAAGAGTTTAGGGAAAACAAACAAAATAAACTCTGGGTCAGTCATGGGACTAGTGTGAGTAAACTCCAACCATTTGTTTAACTTACAAAATCCTTTTGAAAGAAAGGATAATAGTAAGACCAGCCCACACATAAACATGGACGGTTTTTACCTTACTATAACCCAAAACACTTTGACACGAAAATCCAGTGGTATTATAATAGTGTCTAAATCAAATTAATAACAATCTAGCGGAATGCTTGCATCTCACGCTCCATATATAATATAAAATCAAAAACTGCAGGGCGCTTATTGGAGATTGGATTCTGACTATGACAAGGTATAGAACCACCTTCCGATCAGTGTACTCTAGAGGGGATACACTAGGGTTCAACAAGAACATATTGCAGCCGGCCCATACATGACCGACCACTCATTTCGCTTGAGTGTATCGAATGTACACCACCAACGGTTGGGATCAGCATCTGAAACACCCCATCTCCATTAAGGTCACTCACAAAGGGAATTCCTTAATTTTGGTGGAGCATTATAGGTAAAAGACACATAAAATTTACAAGATAGAAATATAAACAAGTGGAAAACAACATTTATTTCATATGTGGTTCATAACAAAATCATTACAGCAAACTGTCTCAAAGCATGTTCCAAATCATTAAATCAAAATATCTGTCTTGCTTAAAACATAAAGGAGCATAAAACATAAATAAAACTGCATAAATCCCCAAGTCTAGTGTGTCAAAAGCCATAGCCAAAGATAAAATGTTCCAAGCCGTACATCACAAAGTCTTCAAGCTTGGAAAGATGAACGGTCCAAATTAAGCTGAGTTATTCCCTCCTTGGCTACCTGAGGGGGGGGGACGGAAGAAAAGAAGACAAAAGAAAAATGGGTCAGACAAAAGTCTAAGTAAGTCCAGTGACTTTTCAGTGAGTGAATAAGGAAAAGGTCATGATAGGAATAAACAGAAAATAGGACAGTACCAGAACAACAAACTAACATAAAACTATATAAGGCAGGATAAAACTAACATACATCGCACCCATGTCTAATTCTCTACACCTACTTATACTTGTCCAACTAGCACCACATGTTCATGGTGAGATGATCCCCTTATATCGACCGGCTCCCACTCGCATGCATTTATCACGTATGTCATTCGGCTCCCGCTTGACTGTAGATACCTGCGTTGGTCCCACCACGGGGTGTATCAAATCCTATGGTGGAAACCCGACACGATTCAAGATGCACAGTATATGAATACTGATGCCTAGTGCCTGCTTTTTCCACTCCGAAGTACGTGCATGCCCATAGTCTGTCAGAACCTACACTGATGCACCACCCGCCGACGTTTTGAACGCTTACAATTCAGCCCTAATGACTTTGTAATGACTCACTGTTCGGATCAGAACACTCCAGAAATCTGTGCAGGTCTTTAGCACGACATGGGCGCACTTGGTAGGTGCGCCAGTGCATTTTGTAGTGGCGCACTTGTGAAGTGCGCCAGTGCATTCTGGTCGACTTCTGGTTTTCTGCCTAACTTCGTTCGTCCATATCTCCTTCATACAGTGTCCGTTTTACGCAAACTCGGACTCTATCTCAAGCAGAATTCCGAGACGAACGCAATGGCATAACCTGTTTCCCTTATTTCTGACATTTGAAATTAAGTATTCTTTAAATTCGTTAATATTAATATTTAAAATCACGGGGTGTTACATTCTCCCCTCCTTAAAGGATTTCGCCCCCAAAATCTCCAAGTTAAGGAGAATGTATATCCTAACATCCAATCATTCGTCTACACAACCTTCAAACATAGGCATCCATTGTCCTTACATGATTTCTAATGCTGTATGAACATATGCAAAAAGTATTTGTATATGTTCCTTATCTAATGCAAAATCAGGTGGTCTACTGATTCAGTTGACCTCCTTAATGCAAATCATGATAGTGCCATGCATCCATTATGTATGTGAAAGAATCCTAACGACACATATTATTTCTACATGTGTGCACAACCATTCATCTAAATGCAGCATCCATATGATAACACAACCATTATACATCCATAAATTTAGATATGCACACACATTTATATGCAATATGAAGGTGATTGAGCCGATCTAGTGCCTAAAGTGTGTGTACATGCATCCACGAGCAACCACTTGCAACCATCAATCATAACATGTTTCAAATACATGTTTACATCCATTAGTTTCTACCTAAGGATAAAGAATACGACTGAGGAGATATACTTGAAAGATAGATTTAAGCATGCATAAACTCATGGAAAAAGAGATCAAGGAGGTACCCTCAAAGAGAAAAAGGTAGGCTACGCGTATTTTCTTCTCGGTTTCCCAAGTCGCGTCTTCCTCAGCATCACTCCATTGAACTTTAACAATCTTGACTTCACGGTTGCGTAACTTTTTGACTTCTGTACCCAAGATTCGAGTTGGAACTCTTCTCACAGTCGCTTCTCGTTCCACTTCTACTTCCTCTAGTATATTCGGCTCCACCACTTCCGCAGATTCATGTAAGCACTTTCGTAGTTGAGAAACATGAAAAACATTATGGACTCCAGCAAGTCTCTCGGGTAGCTCTACTCTGTAAGCCATCGTCCCAATACTTTCAATGATAGGAAATGGACCTACAAATCTTGGTGCTAGCTTTCCTACGGACCCAAAGCGAATGACATTCCTCAAAGGAGATACTTTAAGGAACACCTTATCTCCAACCTTAAACTCAAGGTCGGTCCTTCTTTTGTCTGTGTAGGACTTCTGTCTGTCTTGTGCCACCTTCGTTCGTCTTCTTATCAAGTCCACCTTTTCTGAGGTCTCTCTAATCATGTTCGGTCCAAGTATGAGTTTGTCTGTAGACTCCCGCCAACAAGTTGGTGACCGGCACGGTCTTCCATATAAAGCTTCGAAGGGTGCCATGCCTATGGTGGCTTGGTAGCTATTGTTGTAAGCGAATTCCACCAAAGGAAGATGATCCTCCCATGTGCCTCCAAAGTCAAGAATGCATATACTCAAGAGGTCTTCTAATACTCTGTTCACTCTTTCCGTCTGACCATCGGTTTGGGGGTGATAGGCCGTGCTTAAGCATAACCGTGTGCCTACAGCTTCTTGCAAACTCCTCCAAAACTCGCTCGTAAAGATAGGATCTCGGCCACTCACTATGCTGGAGGGTATCCCATGGAGTCGAACTATCTCTTTAAGATATGGATGCTAGAGATGTGGTAGTCCTTCTACTCTTAACAGGTATAAAGTGAGCGCTTTTTGTGAGCCTGTCCACTATTACCCAAATACTGGTATTGCCTCTTGTTGACCTAGGCAACCCATCAATAAAGTCCATCGAGATGCTATCCCATTTCCACTATGGGACCTCTAGAGGATGAAGCAAACCACCAGGCTTCTTTTGCTCCGCCTTGACTTGTTGGCATATCATGCACTTAGAAATGAATTCAGCTACATCCCTCTTCATGCCATTCCAAAAGAAAACCCTTTTGATGTCTTTGTACATTTTGTCTCCACTCGGGTGTATGGTCAACTTGGAATGGTGTGCTTCTTCAAGAACTTTCTTCACCAAATCTCTTGCTTGTGGGGCGCATAGTCTTCCATCCCGCCTCAACCAACCCTTATCATCGATGGAGTATCTATTGAGGTGACTAAAAGTCTCACCCCTACTCAGCATATCTATCACATCAACTAGCTGAGGGTCTTCACGTTGTGCGGTCCCTATTGAGTCCAAAAGAGTAGGCCGCACCTCTAGTGATGCTAACAAACCAGTCACATGATCGACAGAGGGTCTAAAATCAAAGTTAGCTATGTACTCCAAGATTTGCCTTTCTACAAAGTGAGGGCTTAAGGTCAGCTTCTTTCTACTCAAGGCGTCTGCTACTACAGTGCCCTTGCCAGGAGTATAGAAAATCTCAAAATCATATGAGGCAAGAAACTCCATCCATCTTTGCTGCCTCAAGTTGAGATCTTTCTGCAAGAAAAGGTACTTCAACGATTTATGGTTAGTAAACAATTTAAACTTCTCACCTAGGAGATAATGGCACCAAGACTTAAGCGCAAAGACGATGGCAGCCAACTCTAGATCATGGGTTTGGTAGTTTTTCTCATGTACTCTCAGCTGTCTTCCACCATAAGCTACCACCTTCCCTTCTTGCATCAAGACAGCACCTAGTCTTGTACCGCATGCATCTGTATATACGGTAAACATCTTGCTTCCATCAGGCAATGTCAGAACTGGGGCTGTTGTCAGAGCCCTTTTCAAGTGTTGGAAAGCAATATCGCAATCCAAGTCCAAAGTGAAAGTTAAGTTTTTCTTTGTCAACCTTGTAAGTGGAGCTGAGATTTTCGCAAAATCTTTGATGAACTTTCGATAAAAGCCTACTAGCCCGAGAAAGCTTCTGACTTCGGTTGCATTCCTTGGGACCTTCCAATCTTACACCGCAAGTACTTTTGCGGGGTCCACAGCTAATCCTTCTCTGGACACCACATGTCCAAGAAGCCTTACTTCTTCTCTCCAAAAATGGCATTTGGAGAATTTGGCTTTTAACTGATGTGCATGAAGAGTATCCATGACTTCCTTTAGATGTTGAGCATGCTTTTCCTCACTCTTCGAGAAAATCAAAATGTTGTCCACGAAGACCACTACAAACTTATTGAGGAACTCCCTAAACACCCTGCTCATCAAATCGACGAAATAAGCGGGTGCGTTTGTCAAGCCGAAAGGCATGACAAGCCACTCGAAGAATCCATCCGGAGTTCTAAACGCGGTCTTATCAATGTTGTCTTCAGCCACTCTTAGCTGATGAAGCCCGGTAGCCAAATCTAGTTGGGAGAAAACTGATGCACCTACAAGCTGATCGAACAAGTCGTCTATTCTTGGGAGTGTGTGCCTATTTTTCTTGATCAGCTTGTTTAGCTCTCTATAATCAACGCATAGGCGAAGCGAACCATCCGCTTTAGTTGCGAACACTACTGGAGCACCCCATTTAGAAATACTCCGCCTTATAAACCCCTTTTCTAGCAGCTCTTTAACTTGCTTTCTGAGCTCTTTCCGCTCCCTTGGAGCCATGTGCCTAACGGGTAAGGCGACCGGTTTTGCATTATCAACGAGGTATATGCGGAAGTCTATCTCACGCTTCGGAGGTAAGCCCTTTACCTCTTCAAACACATCCGAGTATTCATAGACTACTCTAATAGAATGCAAGTTCTCAACAGACGCATCAACGGATTCTAGATAACTAAGCATAACAGAGTTCATGGGATTACAAGAAATTTCGAGAGTTTTACCGAGGCGAATCATGAGTCTAACTACTCTCTTTTCACAATCGAGGACGACACCATTACTGGATAGCCAATCCATGCCTAGAATCAACCCATAGCCCGTGAAGCCCAAAACATAGGCGTTACATCTAAACACAACGCTTAGTATAGAAATTTTCAAATCCAAACAAACCATTGACAAATAAGCTAAGCCCCCAATTGGATTTGAAACAACCAAGGGATCCTCTACTATACTGGTGTCTAGGTGTAGAGATTCAACTAAAGCAGTAGATATAAAAGAGTGCGATGTGCCAGAATCAAAGAGTATATGAACATGATGATCAAAAAGATAAACTAAACTCTCAACAGAAATATTTCTACCTCGTTCTTGCGGAGGTGATATGAGAGCGTGACCTTCCCTACAGAAGTAGAACCATCCCTCTGCCCTTGCCCTTGCTTTCTTGGGCAGTCCTTAGCCATGTGTCATGTCTCGCCGCAATGGAAACAACCACCCATCTTCCTCTTATTCTTCCTGCAGTCCTTAACCAGATGTTCAGGAATGCCACAGAAATTGCACTTCCTTTGTCACGGGGTTTGTTGTTCTTCCCGCCTTTCTTTGAATCTGTCGTCTTGTTCTGTAACCCCTCCGCTTTCTTGTCTTGAGGCACCTCCACCTTTGCCTCTTTCTTGCCCTTATCTTCCTCGTGTAACAATGCCATGTCCACTAGTCTCTCATAGGTCGCCCCCATGGGTATGTGAGTCATAGCTAGGCTGTGTAGTGGCTCATTCAGTCCCTTAACAAAACGGAGAGCCTTCTTAAGAGGAGTGTTCACTAAATCCAATCTGAATCTGGCCAGCTGGTTGAATTGGTTAACGTATTCTTTGACCGTCGTACTTCCTTGCTTATGAGATAAGAACTTTTCCACCTGTAAACTTCGTTTAGCTTGTGAAAGGAATTTCATTTCAAACCTCATTCTGAAATCTTCCCAAGTTTCAACCGGTCTCTCAACATTGGTGACCTCCCACCAATAAGAAGCTTCGTCTTTAAGCAACCATACCGCCAACTGTATCTTCTGCCAATTATCCACCTCGGAGATAATGAATAGATCCTCAGTTTCTTTGAGCCAGTTCCTTGCTTCTATGAATGATTCAATTCCATTGAAATTCTTTCCACCGATGGCTCTAAAGTCTCTACAAATCTTTGAGAAAGCATTTGCACGAGGAGGAGGAGGAGGAACCGCTGTAGTTGGGGGAGGAGGAATGTCTACTGGGCCTGCGTCGTTGGCCCTAGCCTCTCGGTACCTCCTGAACCAGCCAGGTATCGGTACACCCTCTGGAAGGTTAAGATTCCCAGAAATGCTGAAACGAAAAAGGAAAGATTCAAAATAAAGGATAGAAAGATAGTGCATATGGCTTTGGGGGATTATGCCTTTTAAAGTAAAATAACACTTTTTCTTGAAAAATGCTTCTTTATACTTCTTTTTGAAAATAGTTTTCAAAAACTTTTATCTGATCTAGTAAACCTTTGCTCTGATACCAAGTGAAACACCCCATCTCCGTTAAGGTCACTCACAAAGGTAATGCCTTAATTTTGGTGAAGCATTATAGGAAAAAGACACAGAAAATTTACAAAAAAGAAATATAAGCAGCGGAAAACAACATTTATTTCATACGTGGTTCATAACAAAAGCATTACAACAAACTGTCTCAAAGCAACTTCCAAATCATTACATCAAAATATTTGTTTTGCTTAAAATATAAAGAAGCATAAAACATAAATAAAACTGCATAAATCCCCAAGTCTAGTGTGTCCAAAGCCATAGCTAAAGATAATAGTTCCAAGCCGTACATCATAGAGTCTTCAAGCTTGGAAAGATGAACGGTCCAAATTAAGCTGAGCTATTCCCTCCCTGGCTACCTGAGGGGGGGGAATGGAAGAAAAGAAGATGAAAGAAAAATGGGTCAGACATAAGTCTGAGTAAGTCCAGTGACTTTTCAGTGAGTGAATAAGGAAAAGGTCATGATAGGAATAAACTGAAAATAGGACAGTACCAGAACAGCAAACTAACATAAAACTATATAAGGCAGGATAAACCAAACATACATTGCACCCATGTCTAATTCTCTGCACCTACTTACACTTGTCCAACTAGAACCACGTGTTCATGGTGAGATGATCCCCTTATATCGATTGGCTCCTACTCACATGCATTTAACACGTGTGTCATTCGGCCCTCGCTTGACTATAGATACCTGTGCTGGCCCCACCACGGGGTGTATCAAATCCTATGGTGGCATCCCGACACGATTCAAGATGCACATTATATGACTACTGGTGCCCAGTGCCTGCTTTTTCCACTCCGGAGTACGTGCACGCCTGTACTCCGTCGGAACCTACACTGACGCACCACCCGCCATGTTTTGACCGTTTAAAATTCAGCCTTAATGACTCAGCAATGACTCACTGTTCGGATCAGAACACTCCAGAAATCTGTGCAGGTCTTTAGCCTGACATGGGCGTACTTGGCAGGTGCGCCAGTGCATTTTTGTACTGGTGCACTTGTGAAGTGCGCCAGTGCATTTTGGTCGACTTTCGGTTTTCTGCCTAACTTCGTTCGTCCATATCTCCTTCATACAGAGTCTGTTTTACGCAAACTCGGACTCTATCTCCAGCAGAATTCCGAGACATACGCAATGGCGTATCCCGTTTCCCTTAATTCTCACATTTGAAATTAAGTATTCTTTTAATTCGTTAATATTAATATTTAAAATCATGGGGTGTTACAGCAACCATTTCCCGAAAAGGGACAGCATCGATAGATTAAAGAAGCAAATGGAATTTCTCTAGATAGGTGATTATACACCCTAACGGAAGCGACCCACAAAGCCATGCTGCCTGCCCGATTTTTGTCATTTCCCAGTTGTTGAGGCCCGAGGCTACGATTTCTTATCATTCATTTATAGCACAATCACTTTGAATGCCACATTGTCAGATCCATAAATCATTAATTGATTTGCACAAATATATTATGCATATATTGCTTTTAGAATAAATTCTCTGCCACCATATATATCTATACAGACCAACATATGCGATCATTGGAAATACTCTGTCATACATTCGTCCATACACTTCGTTCTGGGACTGAACGAAAATGAAGGCGCAATTTCTATTAATAGAAAAGTCCTTGCACTTTACTCCGTCTTTAAGTATCTTCATATAATTTGATTCGCAATGCTACTGCCAATACGGAGTGGTTCTCGGATAATAATCCAATCGGTCTCTCCATATTGACAACGATATTGGCAAACACTTCGATAGTCGGTTATTTAACTATCGAAGAAAAACAAACATCCATTCAAACCATCAAACAAATCACTGGGTCTTTTAATTAATATTTCATTAATTTAAAATATTCCTCCATTTCCTTATCAATATTCGTTAACACGATATTTTCTATAATCATCTTGGCCACTTACGCTATTTGGAAAACATTTCCATATATCGTCTTCTTCTATTTTCTATACTTATAAAATATCTTCTATTCACAATTGGAAAATATTCCAATTACTTATCTCTTTCCCGACCATTCATTTATATACTTAAGAAATATTTATTGTTATATTTCCAAAATTCCTCTTACTTGGGTAAAAACGAATGTGGTGTAAACTATCGTTACAATAACCCAAAATACAGCATTCACTAACTCTTATTCAAATATTTATCTTCGAGACTGGATCTTGCTATTTATCGGTTAAAAATAAAATCAATCAAGTTGGGGTATAATTACCTCTCAGACCTTGACTGAATAACATCTTTAACTTCAAAACAGACAAGACCACTTATCTCAAATCATCAAAACCATAAAAACAACTTATTCATTTCTAAAACGTATATATATATATATATTTCCCTTTCTATTACTAGATTTTCTATTTCCTTTTTGTTTATAATATTCTATTTTTAAGTCCGTTTCCTTACCGAATTCTATGTATATTGATATATAGATTTCTAATTATCAAATTATCTTTAAAATATTCTAACTCCTTAAATATCCGGAAATTTTTGCCATAACCTCCTTTGTACCTGTCGATAGTTCAAACCCCAACTCGCCTCTCTAGGCCCTTTCCATTCAAAAGGAAAATCAAAAAGCCAAGCGACTTGCCAATTCGGCGCATAAAATCTTATATGAAATTTAAACATGTAACTTATTGTCGGGTGTTAGATCAAAATTTGGCTCTAACACCCAAATTTTTCTGATTCGTAGAAAATTATAACTGATAAATGAGGAAAAAGCAGAGAACACACAAGGTTTATAGTGGTTCGGCGTTAACGAGCCTACGTCCACTTTATATGCTATTGATTATACTTTGAATGCTAGTACAACCAACGATTTCTCTCAAACTCACTCTTACAATTATGATTTCTCTCAGTAATCTCGAAATAAAACTGATAAGAAATAGTGGTATGACAGTAATGGTGGGATCAATGCTCAATACTGCCAAAAGATCCCGAAAAATGCCAAGCTCTGGGCTATTTATAACTGATTCTGTCAGGCGGATCGCGGTCACATGTGGCGCAAATCCCGAGAATATCGGATCGGATCGAGGCTTGATGAAGAATTGGTCAATATGACAGCTGTAGACAGGTGTCGCGAGATACATGCATCTCGGATCGTGATGGACTTAGTCAGGAGCTTCGCCACATCCTCGGGAATCGGATCGGTTCGTGATGGCAAAGGAGGGATCGGGTCGCGACCCGCTGCAGCGATCCGATGGTGCGATCCAAAAAGGGGGGCGATTCGCATGGGTGATCCGCCTTTCTGTGAACTAAAGGAGAGAAATCTCATACTTTCTTCTTATGTGTTGAACCTTGGTGGCTTGGTCAAAAAGCTAGCCAACATTTTGCCCCCTCGAAGTATGTTTTATCGAAAATGGAACATGCTTCGAAGCTGCAGAAACATCTTTTCACCGAATAGTATGAATCAACGGTTGCGTCTATCTAAAATGACGTATCACTTCGGAAAGTTGTATCCCTTCGATTTATAAAAATATCGATTAAATCTTCAATATCTTCTTTGTTCATCGGATAATTCTCATTTCTGGAATATTTTGGAGACCTAATCGTCAACTTGCCAGGTAAACCTTTTGAGAGCTTTCTTCTTCTTCTTCTCTTTTTTTTTCTTTTTTTAGTGATCATTATTGGACTCGGATCGCCGGAATGTTGTGCGGATCGTGGGAACGAGGCTCGTCGCGATCCATTGTTTAAATGGGTCTTCAGTGAAGCAGGTCGCGCCCCTTTCTCCGATGGGCTTGGACTCGTGGCCCACCAGGCCCCCACAGGTCGAACGAGACAAAAAAGGGGGAGACTAATGGTCACGAACCCGTCTATATAAACCGAACCCATCTCGACTTTCCCCTTCTTCTTCTTCTCATCACGCGCCGCCAGCTCCCTTCGAGAGAAAACTCTAATATTCCTTTAAATCTCTAAAATCTCACTTATTTCCCCAATTTTCAGAAAGGTAATCTCATTAAAATCTCTCTCTCCTATTTTTTTCTGAGTTTTTTGACTGATTTGAGGAAAGAAGGGGCGGAATTTTGTAGTTTTTGAGGTCTTGGAGGCCGTGGAAACCCCATGGCTAATGGGTCTCAGTGACTCGAGAGGAGGAGGAGGAAGGAGAAGAAGGCAGGGAAAGAACTGGTCGATTCGGATCGTGAGCGAGGCGATGGGTTTGGAGTGGTTGCAAGGCGATGGGAGAAAGGATGAAAATGGAATATGGGTTTAACTTAGCGGATCGAGTCGCGGAAATAGTGGAGCTTCGGATCGCGGGGAATAGATGGTGGGACGGATCGCCATGATGTTACCACGATCCGTTTGAATGAAGAAAGCGAGTCGGAGCGCTTCACAATCCGAAGCCCTTCCTTGAACTTGTGCCTTTCTTCGCACCGATCCCTTTACCATGAACCGACCATATATCGCAATCTTGACCCTGCCTCGCGATCCATTCTCAGCGATCCGAGTCTTGGTGCACGATCCAATGAATTTGTTAAATTCTCACTGCAAATTAATTCTAATACACCAATGGACAGTTAGGTTAGAGCCTTCAAGATGGACTTTCTGGACTAAACAACAGCATAAGTTGACTACATATGACGACAAATCCTTCGATGATTGTTGATCTTCGTACTTTTCTTTAATGCACGCAAAGGCACACACTGGCACTTGCACACACGAGGGGGGGGGGGGGGTGGGACGGACAATTATATTCTTAATTCTCATATTTACTCGCCTAAACAGTAATGTCGGTTAACCGTTCCCCTTCAAGATCTGATACAGAGACGGGTCCCGAGGTGTATGAGCACCACAACCCCGAGGTTCTTCCAATTAATCCCGAGGGTGCGGATTCTAGATCCGAATATGAGGAAGAAACAGAATCAGATCAGTCCTAGAGTACCTCACTTGATGAGGAGTCCGAAGTAGACGACCGAGCTCCCGACGAAATTCCTAGTACAATAGAAATAGAGAAATTCACTGACTCTTTAGCTTCCAAACTTGATGACATAAAGCTTAAGAGAATTTGCTTGAGACACGGGATCCCCTGGGATGATGTGAGGACACCTGGCAACGAAGATAGACCTCATTTGGCTTCGGAGGGGTATATGACAGTTAGCCGACTTATGTGCTGGGTAGGCGCTATTCCTCTGTTTCCTCCAATCGTCATTGAGACCCTAAAACGATTGGGTATTGCTCCAATGCAGCTTCATCCCAATGCCTACACAGCCCTATACACCCTATACATCGCATATGCGGAAATCCTACAAACTGAGCTCACGTTTAAAGATTTGAAATTTTTTTACCTTTTCAAGCATCGCTCCACGGCAACCCCAAAATTTTTCTTTTTTCGAATCGGTAGCAAATAGGAAGGTTTTGTCTGACGGGTACAGCAACATAGGGGATCCCAAGGCCGATTGGTTCTATATAAAGAGACAGGCCGGGTGTTCAAGAAGATGGCTTAAATCAAGTAAATTTTAAACCTTTGAATGAATAACTTGTTTAAGAAATCGAAGCACTAACATGCTTCTTTTCTCTAAGCAGATCACGCCTTTCCAAAGACAGAAGGCTCGGTGTACAATAATCGACTGTCCCTTCTTTTGCAAAGCAAATCCGACTTCTTAAAGATCAAGAGATGTATTACTGACGAGAATCTTCACAAGCATCGCCTTCTGGATATAAGGTTTGGAATTGGTGCGGGTGGCAAACCCTACAAATACGTGCCCCCGACTGAGGGAGAAGGAACGTCACAGGCAGCAGAAACAACTAAATTTCGTAAGAGTCCTTCACCGATAATTATCCAGGACGACGAAGACCTAAATGTATATAAAGGAGATGAGGCCCATGCTGACGAGTCTAAGGAAATCCCAGTCTCTCCGGGGGGTTTCCCCTCAAGGGCCTCTCTACCGGTTGGATCTGCTGCTCCCGATGATTTAACAGAGGAGCAGTTATTTAAAGAACTGAGCAAGATTCCTCTTCCTGATGATGTATATACACAGGGAGACTTCGAAGGGGAGCCATTTTTCCCTATTTCTGAGGAAACAACCGTTCCAGTTGGAGAACGAGAAACTACCCAGATGAGCCTGACTTCGGGCCCTGGTCTGTTAGGGGGAATTATATGGGATGCACAAATCACATGCACTGTCTGACCCCACACTTTATACCAACAGTATTCAAAGTTTTAATATGTACTTGTTTCTTTTGCAGGAAAGATGTCTCGCAAACGATCTTATTCCTATCGCTCTCTCCGTGAAGGCACACCTTGTCTTCATCCAAATCCAGAGCGTGCTCGTAGCAGCAACCGAGGGGGAGACAGTCATTGGTCCCGGGATTCTCACAAGCCTACTTCTTCACAGTCCAGATCTCCATCAAAACAAACTTCTGGAAAGCCTCCCAGTCATCCGGTGCCGCCTACAGCGGGAAGGCAACTTCCCAAAGACTTAACCCCTCCTAAGAGTGCTCCCTCTCACAGCAGATCATCCAAAAAGCATCACGAGCCTAAGGATAAAAGCAAATATCCAAACAAGGATTCTGAGAAGGAGAAAATTGACATTGTCCCTTCCAACCAACAAAGTTTGAGTGCCCCCGGATCACGAGACTATATCCATGGCCCTGAGACTCAGGCCAAGTTGGAAAAATTATGAGAACAATCCCCTGATATCTTCTTCGAAAGGATGATGCTCGTTCCAACTTTGGAACCAGTCCCTAAGAATTGGGACACTGAAGTCATCGGACACGTTCGCCATGTAGCCAAGCAGTATGAGGCAATGAAGAAAAATGTTGTCAATCTCTCAGACGTCATCCGAACGCTTGAGATGGAAGCGCATAGGTCCAAAGTGAAGATAGATAACAACGAAAGGGCCAGGGTAAAAATGGAGAAAGACTTATAAGATGCATAATCTTTGCTTGCCTTGGCTCAGCGAGATGCTAAGAATTAAAAAACAGAGTTGGAGGATGCCAGGCAATGTTTTCATAATGAGCTCAATTCCAACAGAAAAGAGTGAGCGTTATTGAAGAAAGAGGTGGAAGATCTTAGGATGGCCAACACCGAACTAAAAATAATATAGGATCACTTCGAGGCCGAAAAAGCTGCTTGGAAGAAAGAAAAGGCAAGCTTGAAATATAGCTTAGCTCTGGCCGAAAAGGAGAAGGCGATTCTGAATGATCAACTCGCGCGTGCAGAGAAGCGCGCTATTCTTGCTGAAAATAATGTGGAAAGCGCCATTGAAATGGCTACTGTTTCTAATGAAAAGCTCCTCGAGAGAGAGAAGGATATCGAAGGATTTGAAGAAATGATGTTCGACTTCCTTGGGCAGGTCATCAAGACCCGTAACATCTCCTGGATCCCAGACTACCATGTCACTCTGGCCAACATATGGGATGCAATTGTTGAGAGCGAGAAACAGCGATTAGGAGTTGATGAGATCAATGAGAATGAGTTGATGCAGACCATTCTTAGGGATAATGAACCTGAGGATTTAGAGAAAGGCAGACGCCTACTCCGAGAAGAAATTGAAAAAGAGAGAACTCAGGCGAAGGGAAAAGAAAAAAGGGAAGAAGACCCAAGCTCAGCTGCAGAGCCCAAGGCCTCCGAAATTGAGGAATACAATCCAGATTATCCATTGATTCCTCTGGGTCCAACTCCTCCAGCTGTCGGGGGTTCTGCTGGAAGCTTGGATGGAGGATCGGCGGAAGGTATCTCTATATTTTCTCCGCAATTTGTCAAAGCAATTGTCACTTGTCGTCGTCTTGTCGGACAATCAACTGAGCAAACCGCATTCTCTCCCAAAATAACATTTGTTTCTCATGATCCAGGTGGCGGGCCAGTTGATCAGGATGCTGAAAAGAAGGCAGAGGCAGAGAAGATTGACATCCTGCCAAGTGTTGGTGCTGATGTCCCCCCAAATGCTGAACCCATCGAGGCTTTGAGAGACATGGACGGGCTCCATGACGGCAATGAGGAGGAAGTCTCCATTACCAAAGAAAGCAGAGGCGATGATGAGGAAACCTTGGCTGAACAACTGGCCGAAGAGGAGGAGCAGTTGCTCCTTATGAAAGGGGGACAGGATCCAGTATATGTGCCCCCAATTTCCGAGATCGATCCCAAAACTGGGTTGGTCGTAAGATTTTCCTCCCGACCAATAACTTCGCAACTAGACTCTCAATCCTCTAGTTCTTCACCGGAGCCTCTTGTTGATAAGAGGAAGAGAAAGAAGTTGATCGTTCGGATGTTGATAAGGAGGACCCAGGGAAGCAGAAAAAGAGCAAGAAGCGCACATAGCCCCCTCCCCCCAGCATAAGTAGGATGCAGATATCAGTTCATATTTTGTCCTTAGGATTTTTAGGCTTTCCACTGGTCATGAAATGTAATTGTGGGAATGGCCCTCACTTTTGTTTAGGTTCCTCTTTATCTTGTAGGTTGCAGTTTATGAATGAAAGTTTATTTCTTTTGCATCATCGTGTACCTGCAGTCAATAAACTCCTCATATTTAGTCACAAGTCATTTGGCTATAACCAAGCTAAGATTATACTACAAATCATTCAAGAAACAGAAAGAATTTAACAATTTCTATGCATGTTGCCCCCTATATTTGAATACGGGGGACTTGGAATTTTTTAGTAGAATTATAGTCCTTGAGGCGCCGAACCTCCGGTGCCTCTATACTTTCCCGATCCATCAGCGGGTTAAAGTTCGAACTCGTATCATGATCTGCTCACCTGTCCTTTAACGGGGCAAGAATTCTGGGGACGCTGAGTCTCCAGCATCCTTGTCAGCGCTTAATCACAGATGTTTTTATACTCTCCTAGCAGTCGCCAAGGTTAGAGTTCGAGCTCGGTTGTTCAATCGCCCCCCGATCCTTCAGCGGGGTAAGAGCTCTTTCTCAGCGCTTAATCATAGACGCTTTTATACTCTCCTGGCGGTCGCCAAGGTTAGAGTTCGAACTCGTCTGTTCAGTCGCCCCCTGATCCTTCAGCGGGGTAAGAGCTCTTTCTTAGCGCTCGATCATGGACGCTTTTATACTCTCCTGGCGGTCGCCCAGGTTAGAGTTCTATCAATGACGTGATTCACTCTATTGTACCTTCAAAGTTCTAGCTGCGGACTGCTCTCCATTTTGATGGAAGGCACCTGGAGTCACATGTTCCTGTGATTGCCGCATAGTTTACAGCAAATTTCATAAAGATAAAAAAGCGGATAAATAATAGTGCAATAAAGGTAAACGACACACGGTATTTTTATAGTGGTTCGGTCAAATCGTAACCTACATCCACTTTATAATCTTTTGCTTAAAAAATTGGACTATTCTAGGCAAGTCGTGCCATTTACATGGTCCTATGAAACAAAAGAATAAATCCGACATCTTTATGTCAGATAAGGCCGCAAATGTTGAGCATTCCACACTCTAGGGATTTCTTCTCCATCCACTGTAGCTAGCTTGAAGGTTCCATTATCAAGCCTTCGTAGAATGGAGTACGGTCTTTCCCACTTCGCACCCATATGAGTCGAGGGTGGAAAGACACGCTTCAGAACCAAGTCTCCGGGTTCAAAGGTTCGGGCTCGAACCATTTTGTTGTAGTATCGAGCGACCTGTTGCTTGTGTCTCAAGGCACGCAAGTCTGCTTCATCCCTCTTCTCTTCTATTGAATCTAGGGATTCAAGGAGCAACTCGTTATTAGTCATCAGATCGTAATAAGTAACTCGGTGAGACGGTACTTTTAGCTCAACCGGGATGACTGCTTCTGCTCCAAAAGCAAGGGAGAAGGGGGTATGGCCTGTTGCCGATTTATATGTCGTCCTATAGGCCCACAATGCCAAGGGTAACTCATCGACCCACATAGCTTTGGCCAACTTCAATCTTCTTTTGATAATGGACTTAATCACTTTATTTGCTGCTTCGATCTATCCGTTCGACTGTGGATGTGCCACAGAGGTTTACCGTTTCTCAATGTGGTATTTCTGGCAGAAGTTCCTGAACTCGCTGCTGTCAAATTGGGTTCCATTGTCAGTTACGGCGATCTTCGGAATCCCGAACCGGCAAATAATGTTCCTAACAAAGAAATTGATCACTCGCTTGGTTGTAATCGCAGTCAACGGTTCGCCTCAACCCATTTGGTGAAGTAATCTACAGCTACAATGGCGAACGTTTCTCTGCCTTTTGCTATAGGGAGGGTTCCAATGATATCAATTCCCCACATAGCGAAAGGCCACGGACTTGTCATTGTTTTTAACTAACCAGTCTGTGCCCTGGGAATCCTTGAAAATCTTTGGCAAGCATCACAACATCGCGCGTACTTTGTCGCGTCTTTGTTTATGGTAGGCCAGAAATAACCATACCGCAACACCTTTTTTGCCAGAGTTTGTCCTCCAGTGTGATCGCCACATTCACCTTCGTGCACTTCCTGCAGTACACGTTTGATGTCGTCATGGGCTATACACCGAAGGAGAGGCATCGAAAATCCCTGTCTATACAGGACTCCGTCTTGCAGAACATATCGGGAAGCTTTACGAATTACCTTACGCCTCTCGCTCTTCTTGGTCGGAAGCGTTCCATTCATTAGGAAATTCTTTAGAGGGTCATCCATGACTCCCTTTCCATCTCAGTTTCTAGTACCGGATCAATTTCCATCTGATCTATACTAGGGAACCGAAGCACTTCAACTGGGGCTGGCCTGATCTCTTCAGGATCGTCGGAACTAGCCATCTTGGCTAATTTATCTGCCTGTTGGTTCTCTGACCGCGGAATATGAGAGATACTGTAGTGATCAAAACCTATCAGCAACTCCTTTACTTTCTCCAAATACGAAATCAATCTTGGGCTCTTAGCTCGAAATTTTCCAAAAACCTGATTTACAACCAACTTGGAGTCACAAAATATGTCCAGCTTCGCGATCTCTAATTCCTTTGCGATCCTCAACCCGACTATCAAGACTTCATATTCGGAGTCGTTGTTATTGGCGTGAAATTCCAACCAGATAGCATAGGATATCAGTCTTTTCTCAGGAGTTTCAAACACCACTCTGGCACCAGATCGTTTATCATTCCTAGCGCCATCAATATACAATTTCCATGCACTAGGATCGAGAAGTAACTTTGGTGGGTCAGTCTGTTCGTTTACCATGCCGTCCTCCGAGGCAGTAAATTCTGATATGAAATCTGCCAGCAGTTGCCCCCGTATTGACCGTCGGGGCTGAAAATTTAAATCAAATTGATTCAGTTCAATGTTCCACTTGAGCAACCTTCCAAAAGCTTCTGGGCTCTGTAGAACTTGCTTGAGCGGATGATCTGTATACACGGTGATAGGATGAGCTTGGAAATAATGTCGAAGTTTCCTAGATGCAATCAATAAACTGTACGCCAGCTTTTCGATCCTCGGATAATTGCGTTCAGTTGCCGCTAATTTTTTACTCACGTAGTACACTGGCCTTTGAACCTTGTCTTCTTCTCTCACTAACGCTGAGCTGATCGCGTGGGACGACACTGCTAAGTACACGAATAAATCCTCGTGATCCACCGGCTTAGACAGTATCGGAGGTCTCTCCAGATGATTCAGCAGGTTCTGAAATGCTTCAATGCAATCAGGGGTCCACTTAAAATTGCGTTTTCCTTGCTTTATCAATTCAAAGAACGGGATGCATTTGTCTGTCGCTCTAGAGATGAATCTGCTTAATGCCGCTACTTTCCCCGCAAGGCTCTGCACATCTTTGATTTGTCTAGGATCCTGAATGTCTCTGATTGCTGCAATCTGGTCTGGATTAATTTCAATCCCGCGCGAGCTGACAATGAATCCCAAGAATTTCCCAGATGCAACCCCAAACGAGCATTTCGTTGGGTTGAGTTTCATCCCATACTTTCGAAGAATACCAAACATTTCTGCCAAGTTCGTAGTGTGATCGGACGATCGTCTGGACTTAATCAACATGTCGTCGACGTACACCTCCATCGTTTTCCCAATCTGGTTATAGAACATTCTGTTCACTAACCGTTGATATGTAGCGCCTGCGTTCTTCAAACCAAAAGGCATTACCACGTAGCAGTACAATCCCAGATCAGTAATGAAGCTAGTGTGTTCTTGATCTGGAACATGCATAGGAATCTGGTTATATCCTGAATAAGCATCCATGAAAGAGAGAAGCTCATGACTTGCCGTTGAATCTACCAACTGATCAATTCTGGGTAATGGAAAGCTATCTTTTGGGCAGGCTTTATTCAAATCCGAAAAATCAATACACGTACGCCACTTCCCATTGGCCTTCTTTACCAAAACCGTATTTGAAATCCAATCTGGGTAGGTTGAGTCTCTGATGAATCTGTTACTTCTTAACCTTTCAACTTCTTCTTTCAAGGCTGCGGACCTCTTTGGGCCCAGCATTCGCCTTTTTTGTTTTACAAGGGGGTGCTTTGGGTTAATGTTCAATGAATGGCTCATGATTGATGGAGATATCCCACACATGTCCGCGTGGGTCCAAGCAAATACATCCAAGTTATCTTTCAGGAAATCCTTCAGTTCTTTAGCTCGAACTGGATCCAACTGGGATCCAATCTTCAGGACCTTCTCTGGGTCGCTATCATCGATTGGTACATCCACAGTCGTTTCGTTGGGAGCCGCCATTCTGCCCCTATTCTCTTCGTCCTATCTGGGATCTATATCCTCGGGCAGTTCTTTGGGCGACTCACCTATAGTCATTCTCTTTAACTGCTATGACGTCTCCTCCCTTGTGGGGGAAGAAGCGTCTTTAACCTCAATATATTTTCCTTTACGGAGTAGCTTTAGCTCTGCAATGTAACATGCACGTGCAGCAACCTGATCTCCTCTGACTATGCCAACACCAGCTTCTGTAGGAAACTTCAATAACAAGCACCAGGGGGCTATACAAGCTCTAAACTTTGCTAGGGCCGGTCGTCCCAAGAAGGCATTATAAGGCGATTCAATATCCAAAACTACGAAGGGAAGAATTCTCACTCTCTGGCGTTCTCCTTCCCCAAGTGTTACCGGCAGCTCTACATATCCCATTGGAGTAGTTGAAGCCCCGTTAAATCCACGGATCCATCCTTCACATGGCTTTAAATCTTTCAATTCAAGGTTCATTAGATCGAACGTCTTTTTGAATAGAATGTTGACTGAACTCCCGCTATCCACTAATACTTTATGGACAGTAGCCAGGCAAATAGGAACTGTGATTACAAATGGATCTTCGGTCGGAGCGTGGACTCCAATACTCTCTCGGTTACGGAAAATGACGTCGTCTGACATCATCTTTTGTTGTTTTACCGGGACATTGTCCTCAAGGTTGCTGCAATCTCCTGCCTCGAGATGATGCTTTGCTGCGTTTACGTACTGGTCCATCGCCCTAAAACTATGCCCGGCTAGGTGAAGCCCTCCGATTATGGTATTGATAACAAGATCCTTTCCTTTTTGCTGGACAGTTGGCCTTGCAGTAGGTTGATTCTGGTTTTGGTTCGGGGTCTGAACAGCTTGCCCCCTGTCTCTAGGAGTCACCCAGTACTCATCCAACTTCCCTTCTCGGAGAAACCTCTCAACTACGTCTCTCAGATGACGGCATTCATTTGTAGAGTGGCCGTGAGTCTGATGGAAGAGACAAAACTTCCCCGTCACACGTTCTTTCTTCGTCGAATCTCTTGGAGGAGGCCTTTTATGTTGGAGAACGTTGTACGAGTCGACGAATATATTCTCCAAAGTATCATTTATTGGCATATAACTTTCGAAAGACCTGGGACGGGTCCTTCTCTGGGAATCGTTCCCACGATTTCTCTTTCGATTATTGCCATTACTGTTGTTACCATTGTTTCCTGGCTGGCGGCTGCCGCCCTGGTTTCAGTTTCCAACATTGACTTCAACCTTTCCCGAGTTGTCTCCGGTTTGCTTGATGGCGACATTACTTTGGATTTCCTCCTTACTTGCCATTTTCATCTCCCGGTTGGCATATACCTCCTCCTGACGTAGGCGTACATTTGCTTTCTCGTAAAACAATTCTCTAGTATGAGGTGGTTTGCCGGCCAGGTATCTCCCAAATTCAGTATCTTTATCCACCCCATCAATTAGGGCTGCCACAACAGTCGGCTCATGGGGATCCTTGACTTCGGTGGCGGCTAGGTTGAAACGATCCAGATACACCCTCAAGCTCTCACCTGGTCGTTGTTTGACAAAAAACAGGTCAATCACACTTTTTGACCATTGTGCATAAATGCGGAACTGTTCTACGAACTTTTCACTCAATTCCCTGAAACTAGAAATTGATCTTGCTGGTAAGCGAGTAAACCATAATAACGCTACATCCTCCAGGAATATAGGGAATGCTTTGCACTTTACAGCGTCGGAAGCTGCTGCAGCGGTCATTGACCAAGAATATCTCATTAGATGTTGGATTGGATCAGATCTACCCGCGTAACGGTTCATTTAAGGCATGTTGAAGCGCCTTGGGAATGTTACATCTAGAATGTCATCGGTAAAAGGGGCGTGGCTGCGATCAATTCCCTAGTCTTCATTCCTTTGTCCACGGCTATCGGCCAGGATTTGATGGACCATAGCTGCAACATTTGCACTGGTCATCGGAGGCTCGGAGTAAGTGCTTCTAGCTCGGTGGAATTCTCCGATCTCTCTTCTAGGAACATCCACGAAGTCCGGAGCACGGATTGGGCTTCGCTGCCCCCTGTTACTATGAGTATTTGTATGGCGGAGGGGCTGAGGTGGTCTATTCTCAACAGGATTATTCACAACTCGAGCTCTATGAGTTGCGGCATGATTATTCAAGTTGCAGTTTGAGGGTCCTTCACCAAGTGCCTCTTCCTCCCGTGATGGCAAGGTTCCAAATCGGAGCTGTTCTATGTTTTCAGCCCGCTCATATGGTCGCCGCGGAGGTCTTGGCGATTCCTCCGATGAAGAAGAGTACTCTGGGGAGAGCGGACGGACTGGAGGAGGCGTTCTTTGCCTTACAAGATCATCCAGACGTCTATCCATAACAGTCAAATTCTGTCGCAGCATGGAGTTTTCCTGCCCTTGAGCAGCTATTTCATCAAACAGCCTATCCCACATTTCAACGAAGCGAGATAGATCTCCTTCAGTAACTGGAGCAGAGGGGTCATACTGATCATCAACATTTTCCCTTATGCGCAGAGAGCTTGAGCCAGGTCGAACAGAGGGACCGGGACGGGAAGAGCGAGCCATAGGCTCCTTTCCAGGTCGGGTTGTAATCCGGTCATCACCTCGGATCGTGGTGGATCGGTGTCGGTGGCTCGCAGCACCCCCCTGGGATCGGGTCGTGGTAACATTGGGAGGGGGGTTCGTGGTGTTATCGTAGGACCGGGTGACGACCCCTTCAACTGTTCGGTTCGCATCGCCCTCCACGGTTCGGTTCGCCATCTCCGTTCCGCGATCCGAGGGTCCTTCGTTGACCTGTTCATGCACGCTCTCTTCAATCGCTTCATTCGCAGCTTCATTCGCCTGTGAAGCTCGCACTTCCTTAGGCTTCTTTCCAGCCATGATATCAGGTATTGTTGAAATCTTCAAAAGTCTGAACAATGAGGTTTCGGGACTGTTTTCTTCAGACTTGAATATCCAAACAACGGAGAAACAATCCAATATCCTGAGTTCAGTTCTCAGTGAAAGCACCAAAATGTTAGATCAAAATTTGGCTCTAACACCCAAATTGTTCCGATTCGTAGAAAATTATAACTGATAAATGAGGAAAAAGCAGAGAACACACAAGGTTTATAGTGGTTCGGCGTTAACGAGCCTACGTCCACTTTATATGCTATTGATTATACTTTGAATGCTAGTACAACCAACGATTTCTCTCAAACTCACTCTTACAATTATGATTTCTCTCAGTAATCTCGAAATAAAAATGATAAGAAATAGTGGTATTACAGTAATGGTGGGATCAATACTCAATACTGCCAAAAGGTCCCAAAAATGCCAAGCTTTGGGCTATTTATAGCTGATTCTGTCAGGCGAATTGCGGTCACACATGGCGCAAATCCCGAGAATATCGGATCGGATCGAGGCTTGATGAAGAATTGGTCAATATGACAGTTGTAGACAGGTGTCGCGAGATCCATGCATCTCAGATCGTGATGGACTTAGTCAGGAGCTTCGCCACATCCTCGGGAATTGGATCGGTTTGTGATGGCGAAGGAGGGATCGGGTCGCGACCCGCTGCAGCGATCCGATGGTGCGATCCAAAAAGGGGGGGCGATCCGCATGGGCGATCCGCCTTTCTGTGAACTAAAGGAGAGAAATCTCATACTTTCTTCTTATGTGTTGAACCTTGGTGGCTTGGTCAAAAAGCTAGCCAACATCGGGCACACGAATTATAACCTTCATACACTTCATTCCATACCTGTCTAACACATATGCGTCCATTTCTAGTTTATTCTAACTCAATCTGGTCAGTTTAACTCAATTTGTTAATTTATACTTTAGTTGGCTCTTTTGCCTATTTCACTTTTCAGCTGAACATTTCATGTCCATATTTTTTTTAATTTGCTTATAAACTGATCCAATGCCATTTCCAATTCCAGTTTCATGCTCGATTTTGAATATAAATTCACCAGTTCAATTCACTTAACCAAAACCCAATTTTGATTCAAATCCCATTAACTAATAGTTCTTTACATTAGTTAATTCTATTCAATAATTAAAAATCTGATTTTTGTTTCAAAAATTAGTTCACTTACTCCACTTGAGTTCATACTTATTTCACATCTCAAGTCTGGATTTTTCTAACGGAAATTCTGATTTTATTTCTTCAAATCCTTTTACTTATTTAAATAAACCGTTATGGTTTTATAATGGTTATGGCGTTGTTTTTCTAAAAATTTGATTTTGACATCACCCGAAATCTATAGGACAAAATTTAGATTTTTCTCTTCCATTAGAAAACTATTATCTAATCGGTCTTGATGATTCTTGTTTCAAAGAATTCCGATTTGAACTGAGTTCTATCTACTCAATTGAAGTTCGAAACGCTAATTTACGAACTGCAGCGTTGCGGCGAGTTCGTTTAATATATATATATATATATATATATATATATATATACACACACACACAAACGTTTAAACTTCGTTTATAATAAATTCAACTCCATTCTGATATATTTTTAATATATATATCAAATCAGTTTCCCAATTCAACATAATATTTTCGATTATCTATAATTGTCGATTTTTCTTTACTCGATAATATATTTATTTATACTTCGATCCTCTATATTTAATTCCAATTCCTTTTATAAATAAATTATTTATAACATTCGATATAATCAAATTTCAATTATAAAACCCGTTGAATTCTTCTCAATTCAGCTTATATTCCGAATTCCGAAATATAATCAATCGTTTTGTTTCAAAACACTTCCCAATTTACTTTTAAATTCCTATTTGAGTTTAAATGGTTTAAATTATCCAAATGATAATTTATTTCACCAAATTTATAACACTATTTATAAATTCAACTTCCATGTTTCATATATTTAAACAAGTTCCCTTTTCAAATTTCAATTTGAAACTCCATCCCTTTGATATTCCGAATTGCGGAATAAAAACCGATGTTCCCTTTCGAATGATTTCAAATTCTATCTTTTAATTCATATTTGAATTTAAATATTCAAATTATCTCTTGATAATTAATTCATTATATTTATAAACACCATTTTATAAATTTCCTTGTTTTATATTTAAATAAGTCTATTTCGAAATCTATTAAAGGCCAAAAATTTATTTTGGAAATTTCTATTTATAATAACTTATATATATATATAACCCCCAATTTATTTTCATATTCAATTTAACTTCTATTTAAATAAATTTGAATTAATCGAATTCAAATCATAAATCCTTACGGATTTATTTTAGTTCAATTTATATTCTGAACATCATAATAAATTCCATCATTTATTTCTTTAAAACGGTTTCCTCATTTCTATTTTTAAATTCACATTTGAATTTAAATATTCAAATTATCAAATGATAATTTTTCCACTTCATTTGTAAACATTGTTTATAAATCCATTTCAATTCCCTGCATTTATTTAATTTATAAACAACGTTCGTATTTTTCACTTCAAATCCTGCATATTAATTTATAAACAACATTTATAAATTCACTACTTGTTTATATATTCAAAACAAGTTAATATATTTATAGCCCAATCAAAATTCAAATTATATTTTAGATAAATGTATCTTTCCTTTTAAATTTCAAAATATCCTTTTCCCTGATATTTATATATATCAGCATTTCAGGTCCAGTGATATTTTAACCAATCAAAAATACCAATTATCAACCATGGATTTTCTGACACATCATATGATAATATATATGAGAACAAATAAATAATAATATTTTTGAGGAATCCAGTTGGATCCCTCCAACCTGTTTTCCTGCATCCACAGACGTTAGCCAACATAAATAATACCCATCCCGCTTCAAGGCAGGATATCGCGGTATAAAGGTCATCCACTATCATAGCGTGGGGCGCATAGGGTCATCCGCTAATGATACTACGGGAATCCGCTAATGGTACTACGGGAATCCAACCAATCACCAATATATACATATAATAGACACAAACACCAATCCTAAATAACTAATATATATTTTAATATAGCCATAAAAAAATTCCAATGCAAGCAAACAACCAACGAACAATTATTTTAAATCGATAAAAATAATTCTAAATAAGATTTGAGTGAGATTTACTCACCGTGATTTTAACGGACGGAATAAATCAGAGATGTTTGATCTAAATTCCATCTGTCTTCAGGAAATCCAAATCCATTCCCCATTACAGGTCCAATTCGATTTGCGCTAGCATTTTAGACCTTGTATAAGTTAAACACAATATTTCTATGGAACAGATTAACTAAATTAGTAATTAAAACTTAATTAACTAAATTAAATTCGTTTTCATCTCATTCCCTAGTCTCCTTTAATCATAGTTTAATATTGTATTTATAAGTTAAGGTGATTATATATATAATCCATTAAATAAATCTAACAAATTTATTTATATAAACATGATATATCTAATTTTATTTAACGATTAAACTATTTTAATTTAAACTCACTTAACAAATTTTATATAATATTCATTAAATTAATCTCTTTTCAGTTTTAGCACATATGCTCATCTTAGTTTCAACTAAATTGTTAAACATAAATCAAAAATAAAATTTACCTTTTTAAAACCATTTTTAAGAAACATATGTCTGTAGCTACATAGTCAAAAATGCACCTTCCTTGCCACTGGCATCACCTCATTTTCAAATTTCACCTAGATCTGAGCCTCCCACTATCGCATCCTCTCTTGGAACTCACGGTGAATGGTGCGAACTCCTCACTTGACATCAACATTTCGCACCACTTCATCTACACCAACGTTGACCATTGCTCCTGAAAACAGAGGATCCCTTCATCAATCGTGTACCACCTCAATCCCATCCAAAACCGTCGGCCTACAGAAATCGCGGTGGACCAACGGCTTCTCTCGTCCAACTCCAAATCATCAATCGCAGTCCTAGTTACCGCGAGCCCAGAAAGTGATTCGTTGATTCATCTACGATGATTAATCAGTAATTAAAACCCCCTCCCAAATATCGATTGAAAAAACAAGGGTTTCAAGGAAAACTTCGATGCCTGATTGGTATATATGGTATTGGAGTTCATAGTTTCAAATTCGAAATGATTTCGAATTTTTGTTAAAGAGGAGAGCGGTTTTTAGATGGGAGACTTCGATCTTGATTTGGAATGTATATGAGGACCACTGTCCATTTCAATTTTAATGAGGAAAGACGGATTGCAGAGACCGGTTACTATTTTTCTCTAAACGAATTAGAAGAGAAGTGGTTGCGATTATATAGAGAAGTTAAAGAAGATAAGAACAACGTCCACTTCAATTTGTACAGCTAGGTTTAGGTGTAGATAGGTTTTGCAGTGTACTCTTCATTGCTTAGGGTAGAAGGAAATTATATTTTATAATTTTTTTTATTCTATTTTATTTTAAATTTAATTAAAATTATATTCTTTAATTTTAAATTACCAAGTTGATTTCAAACTCCTATTTGAGCCCAACAACAGGCTTTCCTAGAATTAAACCACCATTCTGAATCAACTGGGATAGGTTTCGAAGCCTCATTTGATCATCTAGAGAAGATATTAATTTAAATCGATATAAATTAAATTCAAAACAATTAATTTTTCGATAATAAATTAATATTATTATTCTAATTCAAACTGAAGTTTGTATTGATCATCTGAACTGTTTTCAATTTTTTTTTAAATTATGAATTCAATTAAATCAATTTCATATTACGATGATTATATATATTCGAAATAAATCGAATTTCGATTATTAAGTCGATATGTCAATATAAAATTTTATTTACAATATTTAAAACCATATTAAATATTTAAAACATATCGACCAAAAATCTGGGTCGTTACATTCTTCCCTCCTTAAAAGAATTTCGTCCCCGAAATTACTAAGATAGGAAAAATGGTATAAAGTCATTTACTTATGAAAATCCATCTATGCTGGAACTCAACATTTCATACTCTTACAACTTTTATTCCACCAAAACATTTGATTTTCATTCATTTAATTCAAATGATCTACAAACCATACATTCACACAATCTAATTCATATTCATTCAAATTGATTTTACTCAATTTATTCATTTCGATCAATCTAACTTGCTTAAGTTAAATTTTTAAAATTTCAGAATTCAAATCCCTGGGATTTCATTCCAAATCTTTTCGAAATCACATATATATATATATAACCATTTCCAATTCAAAACATTTGAATTTTTCCAAACTATTTGTTTTCTTCCAAACAAATTTCCATCAAAAACTTTTCTAAGGTAGCAATCCATCACTTAGAAACTCGAAAATGAACACTGATGAAGCCGTAGTCATCATCAGAATTATTTTCCAGCCACTGAAGTGAGTTCAGTGCTTTATCACTTTCAGAATCCGTCTAAAATGATTTTTATTCTAAAATCCCTTTCAAAACGAAGCTATATTTTTTAATATACTTCAAAAATATTTTCCAACTTCCCAGGATTTAAATTCCATATTCTGGTTGTAAATCCCATTTTTATTCATTTCACTTGTATATTTCTTTCACATAAAATCTTATAATCGGTTATGTATTACCATTCCCATTTTTTAATCTCATTTGATTATAATCATAACAACCAACTTATCCACATAATATAGTAATTTCAAAAAATTATTCTTTTTCTATCAAAATAGAAATTTGGGTAAAATTATTTCATCTACCACTTTAAAACAATATTGTGCCTAATTTTTCTGTTCAAGTGTTTAGAAATTCCTATAGACTTCGTGGCGTCCCACGATTCGATCAGAATTCATAAAACACCCAACAGACTAGCCAACACAATATAAAACAAATTTGTATATCAATTAACAAATACGCTCTCTCGTATATACACACACACACTCAACTCATTCTAGGGTACTATTGATCCTATCTCTAATGAGCACAACTCCACCAAGCCTAGGTATTCGCTCAACCTAAGCCCTGATACCAACTGTAATGGCCCGCAAATCCGCACTATCTGAGCTGACTAATAACACCACACGTCCAACCCAAATTGCACAGAAATACTAATCATTATTAGAAAGAAGTTAGAGGATGAGAAATAGAAAGAAAGAAATGTTATAATAGAAGAAAACAAAGAAGACAAATCTCACAGTGGAACGAATAACATAATTTTTGAAATACAGATCAGTAACTTTATATACATACCATCATCAGAGCACAACAGTTATTCCTGGAACAGTTATAAACACATGTTTCTAGATACCACATAGTACGTAGCGAAAATATGATAGTCTATAGCTAATAGGTAAAGCCTCCTGCTTCCAGCTCTTCTAAGTGAATTTGAAAAATCCCGACTACTTGACTGCCCGTACAAATTTGGGCACCCAAGAGTTTAGGGAAAACAAACAATATAAACTTTGGGTCAGTCATGGGACTGGTGTGAGTAAACTCGAACCAATTGTTTAACTTTCAAAATCCTTTCGAAAGAAAGGATAATATTAAGACCAGCCCACACATAAACATGGATGGTTTTTACCTTACTATAACCCAAAACACTTTGATACAAAAATCCAGTGATATTATAATAGAGTCTAAATCAAATAAATAACAATCTAGCGGAACGCTTGCATCTCACGCTCCATATATAATATAAAACCAAAAACCACAGGGTGCTTATTGGAGATTGGATTCCGAATATGACAAGGTATGGAACCACCTTCCGATCAGTGTACTCTAGAGGGGATACACTAGGGTTCAACAAGAACATCTTGCAACCCGGCCCACACATGACCGACCACTCATTTCGCTTGAGTGTATCGATTGTATATCACCAACGGTTTGGATCAGCAACCATTTCCCGAAACGCGACAGCATCAATAGATTAAAGAAGCAAATGGAATTTCTCTAGATAGGTGATTATACACCCTAATGGGAGCGACCCACATAGCCATGTTGCCTGCCCGATTTTTGTCATTTCCCGGTTGTTGAGGCCTGAGGCTAAGATTTCTTATCATTCATTTATAGCACAATCACTTTGAATGCCACATTGTCAGATCCGTAAATCATTAGCTGATTTTCACAAATATATTCTGGATATTATGCTAAGAGAATAAGTTCTCTGCCGCCATATATATCTATACAGATCAACATATGCGATCATTGGAAATACTCTGTCAGACATTCATCCATACACTTCATTCTAGGACTAAACGAAACCGAAGGCACAATTTCTATTAATAGAAAAGTCCTTGCACTTTTCTCCGTCTTTGATTATCTTCATAAAATTTGATTCGCAACGCTACTGCCAATACGGAGTGGTTCTCGGATAATAATCCAACCGGTCTCTCCATGTTGGCAACGATATTGGCAAACACTTCGATAGTTGGTTATTTAACTATCGAAGAAAAAAAGCATCCATTCAAACAATCAAACAAATCACTAGGCCTTTTAATTAATATTTCATTAATTTAAAATATTCCTCCATTTCCTTATCAATATTCGTTAACACGATATTATTGATAATCATCTTGGCTACTTACGCTATTTGGAAAACATTTCCATATATCATCTTCTTTTATTTTCTATACTTAGAAAATATCTTTTATTCACAATTGGAAAGTGTTCCAGTTACTTATCTCTTTCCCGACCATTCATTTATATACTTAAGAAATATTTATTGTTATATTTCCAAAATTCCACTTACTTGGGTAAAAACAAATGTGGTGTAAACCATCATTCCAACAACCCAAAATACTGCATTCACTAACTCTTATTCAAATATTTATCTTCGAGACTGGATCTTGCTATTTATCAGTTAAAAATGAAATCAATCAAGTTGGGGTATAATTACCTCTCAGAACTTGACTGAATAACATCTTTAACTTCAAAACAGACAAGACCACTTATCTCAAATTATCAAAACCATAAAAACCACTTATTTAATTCTAAAACATGTATATATATATATTTCTCTTTCTATTACTAGATTTTCGATTTCCTTTTTGTTTATAATATTCTATTTTTAAGTTCGTTTCCTTACCGGATTCTATATATATTGATATATAGATTTCTAATTATCAAATTATCTTAAAAATATTCTAACTCTTTAAATTTCCAGAAAATTTTTCCATAACCTCCATTGTACTGGTCGATAGTTCAAACCTCCACTCGCCTCTCGAGGCCCTTTCCATTCAAAAAGAAAATCAAAAAGCCAAGCGGCTTGCCGATTCGGCACATAAAATCTCATATGGAATTTAAACATGTACCTTATTGTCGGGCACATGAATTAAAACCTTCATACACTTCATTCCGTACCTGTCTAACACATATGCGTCCATTTCTAATTTAGTCCAACTCAATCTGGTCACTTTAACTCAATTCGTTAATTTATACTTTAGTTGGCTCTTTTGCCTATTTCACTTTTTAGCTGAACATATCATGTCCATTTTTTTTTTAAATTTGCTTATAAACTGATCCAATGCCATTTCCAATTCCAGTTTCATGCTCGATTTTGAATATAAATTCACCAGTTCAATTCACTTAACCAAAACCCAATTTTGATTCAAATCCCATTTACTAATTGTTCTTTACATTAGTTAATTCTATTCAATAATTAAAAATCTGATTTTTGTTTCAAAAATCAGTTCACTTACTCCACTTGAGTTCATACTTATTTCACATCTCAAGTCTGGATTTTTCTAATGGAAATTCTGATTTTATTTACTTCAAATCCTTTCACTTATTTAAATAAACCGTTATGGTTTTATAATGGTTATGGCGCTGTTTTTCTAAAAATTTGATTTTGACATAACTCGAAATCTATAAGATGAAATTCAGATTTTTCTCTTCCATTAGAAAACTATTATCAAATCGGTCCTGATGATTCTTGTTTCAAAGAATTCCAACTTGAATTGAGTTCTATCTACTCAATTGAAGTTCGAAACGCCAATTTACGAACTGCAGCGCTGCGGCGAGTTCGTTTAAATTATATATATATATATATATATAAACGTTTAAACTTAGTTTATAATAAATTCAATTCCATTCTGATATATTTTTAATATAAATATCAAATCAGTTTCCTAATTCTACATAATATTTTCGATTATCTATAATTGTCGATTTTTCTTTACTTGGTAATATATTTATTTATACTTCGATCTTCTATATTTAATTCCAATTCCTTTTATAAATAAATTGTTTATAAAATTCGATATAATCCAATTTCAATTATAAAACCCGTTGAATTCTTCTCAATCCAGCTTATATTCTGAATTCCGAAATATAATCAACCGTTTTGTTTCAAAACACTTCCCAATTTACTTTTAAATTCCTATTTGAATTTAAATGGTTTAAATTATCCAAATGATAATTTGTTTCACCAAATTTATAACAATATTTATAAATCCAACTTCCTTGTTTCATATATTTAAACAATTTCCCTTTTCAAATTTCTATTTGAAGCTCCATCCCTTTGATATTGCGAATTGCGGAATAAAAACTGTTATTCCCTTTCGAATGATTTCAAATTCTATCTTTTAATTCACATTTGATTTTAAATACTCAAATGATTTCTTGATAATTAATTCATTATATTTATAAACACCATTTTATAAATTTCCTTGTTTTATATTTAAACAAGTCTATTTCGAAATCTATTAAAAGCCAAAATCTTATTTTGGAAATTTCTATTTATAATAACTTATATATATAACACCCAATTTATTTTCATATTCAATTTAACTTCTATTTAAATAAATTCGAACTAATTGAATTCAAATCATAAATCCTTATGGATTTATTTTAGTTCAATTTATATTCTGAACATCAGAATAAATTCCATCATTTATTTCTTTAAAACGGTTTCCTCATTTCTATTTTTAAATTCACATTTGAATTTAAATATTCAAATTATCAAATGATAATTTTTCCACTTTATTTATTAACATTGTTTGTAAATTCATTTCAATTCCCTGCATTTATTTAATTTATAAACAACGTTTATAATTTCACTTCAAATCCCGCATTATTAATTTATAAACAACATTTATAAATTCACTACTTGTTTTATATTCAAAACAAGTTAATATATTTACAACCCAATTAAAATTCAAATTATATTTTAGATAAATAGATATTTCCTTTTAAATTACAAAATATCCTTTTCCCTTATATTTATATATATCAGCATTTCAGGTCGAATGATATTTTAACCAATCAAAAATACCTATTATCAACCACGGATTTTCTAACACATCATATGATTATATATATGAGAACAAACAAATAATAATATTTTTGAGGAATCCAGTTGGATCCCTCCAACTTGTTTTCCTGTATCCACAGACGTTAGCCAACAGAAATAATACCCATCCTACTTCGAGGCAGGATATCGCGGTTTGAAGGTCATCCACTATCATAACATAGGGCGCATAGGGTCATCCGCTAATGATACCGCGGGCATCCGTTAATGGTACTGCGGGAATCCAACCAATCACCAATATATATATATAATAGCCACAAACACCAATCCTAAATAACTCATATATATATAAATATATTTAATATAGCCATAAAAAATTTCAATGCAAGCAAAAAACCAACGAACAATTATTTTTAATTGATAAAAATAATTCTGAATAAGATTTGAGTAAGATTTACTCACCGTGATTTTAACTGATGGAATAAATCAGAGATGTTTGATCTAAATTCCATCTGTCTTCAGGAAATCCAAATCCATTCCCCGTTACAGGTCCAATTCGATTTGCGCTAGCATTTTAGACCTTGTATAAATTAAACACAAAATTTCTAAGGAACATATTAACTAAATTAGTAATTAAAACTTAATTAACTAAATTAAATTCGTTTTCATCTCATTCCATAGTCTCCTTTAATCATTGTTTAATATTGTATTTATAAGTTAAGGTGATTATATATATATATATATAATTCATTAAATAAATCTAACAAATTTATTTATGAAAACATGATATATCTAATTTTATTTAATGATTAAACTATTTTAATTTAAACTCACTTAACAAATTTTATATAATATTCACTAAATTAATCTCTTTTCAGTTTTATCACATATGCTCATCTTAGTTTCAACTAAATTGCTAAACATAAATCAAAAATAAAATTTACCTTTTTAAAACCATTTTTAAGAAACCTATGTATGTAGCTACACAGTCAAAACCGCACCTTCCTTGCCACTGACATCACCTCATTTTTAAATTTCACTTAGATTTTAGCCTTCCACTATCGCATCCTCTCTTGGAACTCACGGTGAATGGTGCGAACTCCTCACTCGACATCAACAATTCGCACCACTTCATCTACATCATCATCGGCCATTGCTCCTGAAAACGCAGGATCCCCTCATCCATCGCGTACCACCTCAATCCCATCCAAAACCGTCGGCCTTCAGAAATCGCGTTGGACCAATGGCTTCTGTCGGACAACTCAAAATCATCCATCGCGGTCCCCTAAAAATCAACTGTCGTTGTTACCGCGAGACCAGAACGTGATTCGTGTATTCATCTGCGATGGTTAATCAGTAATTAGAAACCCCTCCCAAACATCGATTGAAAAAACAAGGGGTTCGTGGAAAACTTTGACGCCTTATTTTTTTATATGATATTTGAATTCACGGTTTCAAATTCAAAATGGATTTCGAATTTTTATAAAAGAGGAGAGCGGTTTCGAGATAGGAGACTTCGATCTTGATTTGGAATGTATATGAGGACCACTGTCCATTTCGATTTTAATGAGGAAAGACGGATTACAGAGATCGGTTACTATTTTTCTCTAAATGAATTAGAAGAGAAGTGGTTGCGATTATATAGAGAAGTTATAGAAGATAAGAACAACGTCCACTTCAATTTGTACAGCTAGGTTTAGGTGTAGATAGGTTTTGCAGTGTACTCTTCATTGCTTAGGGTAGAAGGAAATTATATTTTATAATTATTTTTATTCTATTTTATTTTAAATTTAATTAAAATCGGAATTATTTAATTCTAAATTACCAAGTTGATTTCAAACTTTTATTTGAGCCCAACAACAGGCCTTCTTAGGGTTAAACAACCATTCTGAATCCACTGGGACAGGTTTTGAAGCCTCATTTGATCATCTAGAGAAGATATTAATTTAAATTGATATAAATTAAATTCAAAATAATTAATTTTTCAATAATAAAGTAATATTATTATCCTAATTCAAACTGAAGTTTGTATTGATCATCTGAACTGTTTTCAATTCAGTTTTAAAATTATTAATTCAATTAAATTCATTTTCATATTACGATGATTATATATATTTGAAAAAATTGAATTTCGATTATTAAGTCGATATGTCAATATAAAAATTTATTTATATTATCAACTCAATATTTAAAACCATATTAAATATTTAAAATATATCGACCAAAAAACTGGGTCGTTACAGGTAAAAGAATATAAAAGTCTGGGCTCCATACCATGACACCACCCATAGCTAGAAAGAAACGTCATGTTCTCCCAACGGTATCTTATCCCGTTTTTAACTCATACCGAGGTGTGAGGCTCGCGAATTAATGTTATACACAAAGCTATAATATATTAAAGTCGTGCTTTGATCATCAACCATAAGACTCTGCTTTTCAACAGAAGCCTTGATCCTTTGCATCTCAACATGCCACATAGGCAATTCATGCCATGCGACTGATGTCTATCGATATATAACCTCTGAGCTCGTACGTCTTAGAGCAGAGCGTTAAGAAAGAGAATAAATTCTCCGCCGCCAAACAGATATATATTTAATAGAAATCAATCAACACATAATAAAATCCAATGTCATACACACATCCATTTACAAGTTCGTTCTGGGTCTGAACGAAACCGGAGGCACCTTATTCCTCGTCCCATATGTCCAATACAGGAGAGAGGCCCTCGCATATCTGGTCGATCTCTAAGTACGTCTGGACGATCACCACTTATTACCTTGTCTTGGATGTACAACCCAATCAAGACATTAGTAATCATCCAAACGATGCGAAGACCTTCGGTATTCAACCACCGTCTTCATTGTCGACATATCGTCGAATCAGTTATTCAGAATGGGTATAAACCCAGCCTTTTTGAATAACTCGTGTATATAATAAACAAGTGCTAACAAAACACAATATACGCCTCATTCCAATTTAGAATATTCTTTTATCCAAATATTCACATCCTTAGGGATATGTTCCCATTAATTTTATCGAAGATAAATTCTTTAAAATTTATTCTTTAATCTTCCTTTGGATATCATTCAAACCATATTAAGGTTTTCCAAACTAGTCGGGATTAACGCACCTTACCGAAGTAATCATTTATTTAATTTCCCAATCCTAACCTATTCATCCCATGTAGCAAAACTGGTATTACACCATAACTAACACCACGGTGTTATTGGTGAAATTAATTACCATTTCCCGTTCAAATCTAATTAAAGATTTAACTATCGCTTAGAGCAAAATTGGTGCTACTCCACTCTTGATCATTTCCCGAAGTTGATAATTTAAATTATCACATTCTCTTTTCAATCTTATCAAAGATTAATTAAAACTACACTTAGTTTTAATCTTCCCAAAAATCAATATTAATGATTATTTAACTTTGGAAACACAAACATGTCGCATCGAAAATCTATACCATACTATTGATTTCTGCCGGTATATAATCTCTAAGCTCGTACGTCTTAGAGAAGGGTATTAAGCAAAAGAATAAATTCTCTGCCACCAAATAGATATATATTTAGCAGAGATCAACCATACAGTTCGAAATACAATGTAAGACATGTTATCATGTCTTTAACTGGGTTAAAAAATTAATGTCTTTTAAAACACAGTTCACGATAAACCCAGATCACATTCCATTAATTATGGAATCTTCACGGAAAAACAAATCAATATATAATCGATGTCAACTTCCATATCCGACCCTTAATATAAATGGAATAACGACAAAGCCTTTTAAATTCCATATATATCAATAGTCTTCCTCCACAGAAGCTCATTTCGATTATTATCAAATCGAATTCCATTCAGTTCCAATTTAATATATTAAATCGAAAAACTTTACTTTGGAAAATTTCCATTAAATCTAAATAAAAAGGTTTATAAATTCCAAATCACATTTCACTGTAAAACGGGTTAAAGAACGAATGTCCTTAAAAACACAGTTCACAATAAAACCAATTCACATCCCATTTTATTCCAGTTAAATGTTAATTAACTGGAAACTTCACTAAATATTAATTAAAAGATTTATTCTTTACTCAACTGGGTTTAAGAACAATGTTAATGAAGACACCATTCACGACAAACCCAAAATCCAATTCAATATTAAATACAAGGCTCTGATTAGAAATTATATCGGCTTATATTCAATATCAAATTCTGAAATCAACAAATATCATATTGGGAATAACGATATATATATCTTCCAAATTCCTCCACAATATCCGTATAATCACGGAATCCAATATCTACATATTCCGAAGATAATTTCGATTCAAATTCATTCCAATTCGTATGTTGGAAATTCTGGTTATTTTTAAAACCATTTCAAATCCAATTTATTTATTTATAAATATTGGATTATAATTCTAGTTCATAACTAGTTCATTATGATAAAAATATCTTTTTTATCTTTTCAAATATGGAATTTTTCATCCCAGTTCTTTCCAAATCATTTATTATGATTTTACACAAATTATTGATATTTTTAATAATTTTATCAAGGCCCGCACAGTCGATTTCCAAAACGGTCGTCGAACTGCACTTACAACGACCTTTTCCAAATTTGATTGGACATAATTCCAAATATAACTGTTAGATTTCAAATTCTTTATATTTATTGGAAAGCTCTTTTCGATACGAACCCAACGGTTCCGATTTTAGGAAAATCCGACGGTCGGATCTCCCGTAATGTCAATTCGAAGTCAATGGTCGAAATTCGCGAACTGCCGCAGGGCGGCGCATTCTATTCACGCCATTAAATATATATATTATATATATTTCGTCTATTTCCATTTAAAACGTATTTATAAATCTTTTTAAATTCGTCTCCAAAATGATTTCAACTTTATATTCAATTTTAAATCAAAATTGAATATTCCATATCATTAATACATAAATGATAATATTTTCAAAACATTAGATTTTGAAATCACTTCCATTTCAATATTCATTATAAAAATGAATAAAAACGATATAAATATCGTTCACGTCTAAATGGCGTTAATCTAATCAACACGGCTTCTCATATTTATATATTTTCGTGTCCATCCCAAATCGAACATCAAAATCATATTTGGATCCATTACTGAATATTATTTTAAAATGTTAGTTATTTTAAAATACTCATTACTCGTCATTTTATAATATTCTTTAATTCAAAATATTCATTCTTTCCGAATTGGAATCAGACACAGTCAATTACAATATAATTTTATTTATATGGATTTCATACACACATGTACACAACAATAATCAAACACAGTCAACCATCATCCAGAGTGCATTACACAACTGCATAAGCGTTAAATATAAATAATTAACGCTTACAACAGTCTGTCAACCAATCGATTGACGTACAACTAAATATTGGGATTAGTGTATGTCCAATATCATCCCAATACCCATGTGGGGTTTTCAAACAACAAACACTGATTATTATTTGTGCAGTTGGGCGATGTGTAAAATATATCATCCCAATCAATATCAATCAAATATGCGTACATAAACAAATCGTCCGATTTGTAAATGAATATTTATTTTATTCATATAACATTAAAAATTACATTTTTAACTATAAAATATTTATTTCAACACAAGAATATTTAATACAGTTCATTTATATAATAAAAATGATATTTTTATTATTCTAACATTTTTAGCAAATTTCGGCAGCATAACAGCGCGATACTAGAACCGGAATAAGGTCTAGCCTTATCCCTCGCCTAATAATGGCTCGCGCCATGTACATACCAATTCTAATCAATTCATTTCATTTCCCAAACTAAATTCAAACAAATAAACTGTAATATCCCGGAAATCTGAGCCAATTTAAATTTTTTATTTTGGCAATTTTAGTGAATTTTGATTATTTAAAATGAATTATTTTAAATAATGACGACGAGAAATTTAATTTGAATAGAATTCGAACGTATATATTTATATAGATCGTCGTTAGAATATAAATATTTTATTTTAATTATAAAAGGACTTGAAAATGGCGCGGTAGTTCAAAAATTCGATTTCGAATTTCAAATGAAGATACATAATTCATTATAAGTCAGAATTGAACGAAACAAGAAATATTTGAATCTGTTTGATGATATCTTTCTGAAGGATGTAAGAAACTGAGATTTCGTTTTAAAAGTTGAAAGATATGTCCAGTTTAAAATTCAGAAAAGTCGCTGTGGAATTTATATATTTTTTAATATATATAAAGGCCTTGAAAATAGCCATTTTGCAAACGACCTCGGTATTCAGCGAAACCGCTTTTGTTGGATCCGGGATGTCAAATTATTACTAGATTCCAAAACTCATAATTTTCTGAGTCAATATGTGAGCGTGGCGAAGTTAAATGTGTTTTGACAGTTTCAGTCAATTTCGATCGACTAGAAAATGACCATTTTTCAAACGGCCTCAGAATTCGAAGAAATTAGTTTTGTTAGGACCGTATCATCAATACGAAGCTAGAAACTATTTTTCTGGAATTTTTAGGGTCCGTATGTGACCCCAGTAAATTGAAATGTGCGTTCAAATTCAGTATATATTGATTTATATTTTGAATTTGATGGAAACTGGTCGTAGCAATCGAATTGGCTTGTGAAATATATCCCATTGTGTTCGGAATGGGGGTAATTGGCTAGGGACGACAGTCGGTGGGTTCAATTTTGAGTTCGAATTAAAAGGGTTGCTTTTAGGAGAAAAATAAAGTAAATAATATTATAAACTTTCACAACCCCCCCCCCCTCTCTATTTTTCTACACCATTAGTTGTTTTAAAAAAAAGAAAAAAGAAAAAAAAAATCGGTCTCTCAAATCGATGGCGGCTACGCCATAGCCAGTCGCGATTCCCCCCTCCGGGGATCAGCCTCCGCCGCCTGGCCTGGCGCGCGCACCTCCCTTTCATCTCCAGGCATCACTCTCTCTCCTCCTATCTTCATATCGAAGCCCCTCGCCAATCAACAGAAGCCACGCCTCCAAGCGTGCTGCCACCAATCGGAGCCCGCTCCGATGAACGCGCCGCCACACCCTAGATGACCCTCCCTCGCCCTCCATTCCCTTTTCCCCCTCCTAAAGCCACGCACAGGGCAACCACATCGACCGTCCCTCCTCTTCTACCTCAGATCCGCGAAGCCCCTCCGCTGTGAGTTTTAAACCCTCCTTCGATTTATGATGACTTATTTTTTTTAAATATGAAGACTTAGTTTTAAAAAAATATAAAGACTTAGTTTTTAAAAATAGAAAAGAAAAGATTTTTAGATTTGAAAAGAATTGATTTTTACTTAGGTTAAGATTTAATTTCTTTTTACATAAAGTTATAATTTTTTATTATAAAAAGGCTTGTCTTTTTATATATAAAGAAGGAATGATTTTATATATATATAAATATATTTTTATATGATGTAGATAATAAAAATATAATTTTTATACGATGTAGAGAATAAAAATATAATTTTTATATAATGTAGAGTACTAAAGATGTGATCTTTATAGAAGTATCAATGTAAAAATATGATTTTTATTATATATATATGTTAAAATAAAAATGTGATTTTTTTTTGCGGTGATATAAAAATTCAATCTTTATATTAGAAGTAGATATATAAAAATATAATTTTTATATAAGAAGGAGCGTTATAAAAATATAATCTTTATTGGAATAAGAGCGATATAAAAATATAATTTTTTATATAGGGAATAGCGTATAAAAATGTGATCTTTATTATATGAACACCGGTATAAAAATATAATTTTTATCTATATAGTAGCGGTATAAAAATATAAATTTTACCTATATAGTACCAATGTAAAAATGTGATTTTTATAGATATAACAACAATATAAAAATGTGATTTTTATATATGTAGTGGCTACGGACAATGAAATTGACAAAAGGCGAGTGGCGAAGATTTTCTACATAAGATTAGTCGCAGTGTATTGGACTAGCTAGTCGGTGAGAACTCCTCACTTTTAGTTTTATTTCTAGTTTGAAATATATGCTAGGATGAAGACGGTGCTTAGTAGCACCTGACACCCATCGTCCACAGACCATGGATGGCTTGTTTGTTTGATTGCTGTGTTGTGAAATTTGATTGTGTGATGGTGAATGAAATAAAATATTTTATAGCGGAAAATATTTTATAGTTAAAAATATAATTTTTAACTTGTATACAAAATAAATATTTATAAACAAATCGGACGATTTGTTTATATAAACTGATTTGACTGATATTGATTGGGACGGTAAATTTTACACATCGCCCAAGTGCACAAATAAAATATGTGTTTGTTGATCTGAAACCCCACACGGGTATTAGGATGATATTTGACGTACATTAATCCCGATTGTTTAGTTGTATGTCAGTCGATGGATTGACAGGCTGTGTAAGCGTTAATTATTTAAATTTAGGGCTTATGCAGTTGTGTGGTGCACTCTGGATGATGGTTGATTATTTATCGTTGCTATTATATACATGTGCTATAGAAAATCCATATAATTAACATTATATGGTAATTGATTGTAACGACCCAGAAAATCTGAACCAATTTAAAAATTTTAAATTGGCTAAAATAATGGATTTTAAATATTTAAAATAAATATTTTAAGTAATGGCGATGAAAACTGAGTTGAATCGACATTTGAAAACCAATATAATTAAATATAATTATATATAGAATTGAAAATAGCGCGGTAGTTCGAAAATTCGATTTCTAATTTCAAATGAATATACAGAATTCAATATAAGTCAGAATTGAACGAAACAAGAAATATTTGAATCTGTATAACTATATCTTTATAACGAAGTTAACAAACTGAGATTTCATCTTAGAAATGATAAGATATGTCCAGTTTAAAATTAGAAATAGTCGCTATGGAATTCAGGCCCTTAAAAATGGAAATTTTGCAAATGACCTCGGATTTCGACGAAACCACTTTTGTTGGGTCCGCAGTGTCAAGTTATTGCCAGGTTTCAAATTTCATAATTTTTCGAATTAATATGTGAGCGTGGCAAAAGAAAACGCGTTTGACCAGTTTCTGTTGATTTTAATCGAACGGAAATTGGCCATTTATCAAACGGTCTCAGAATTCGACGAAACTAGTTTTGTTAGGACCGTATCGTCAATACGAAGCTAGAAAATATTTTTCTGGAATTTTTCTAGTTAGTATGTGACCCCGGTAATTTGAAATGTACGTTTAAAATTCAATATAATGATTTAAATGTAAATTCAACAGAAACTGATTGTAATGATCAAATCAGCTTGCGATACATATCCCATTGTGTTCGGAATGGGGGTGAAACGCTATGGACGACAGGCGGTGGGCCTCGTTTCGAGGTCATATGTAAAAGTCAACTCTTTGCTAAATTAAATAATAATAAAAAAATAAAAATAAAATAATCATTTCCCTCCCCCCCCCCTTTTTTCTTTGTTCTGGCCCCCCCCTTTCTCATTTCGATTCAAACAGATTTTTATAAAAATAATAAACTGATTTTGTTTTAAAAAGATAAAAACTGAAATTTTTAAAAAAAAAAAAGCATAAAACTGTTTTTTTTAAGAAAGAAAAGAAAACAGATTTTATAAAAGAATAAAACTGATTTGTTAAAACCTTTAAAGCTGAATTTTTAAAAGATTTTAAAAACAGTTTTTTTTAGAAAAAGAAACTAAAAACAGCATTTTTATGAAAGAATAAAACTGATTTATAAAAAGTACAAAAACTGTGATTTATAAAAATATAAAAACTGGTTTTCTTGAAAGGTTGAAAACTGATTTCTTTCAAAAGTAAAAAAACATATTTTTATATGTTGAAAGCAAAAGTAAAAAACATATTTTTATATGTTGAAAGCAAAATTAAAAATCATATTTTTATATATCGAATAGCGAAGTCAAAATTCGATTTTTTTATATATTGAATAGCATAGTAAAAAACTCTATTTTTACATATGCAGAGAATACGGGTGAAAGCGACAAATAGGCGAAGATCTCTATTAAGAAGTATCGTGCAGTTGGATAGCTGTTGGTGAGATTTCTGATTTATAATTATATATATATGTGTTGAAAATGAAAGTGAATTGCTATATATAATATATATATATATATATATACGCCCCTCGTCCACAAACCATGGACGATATTTATTGGTTGAAACTGTTGTGAAAATTGAATGATTGTTTGGGATTGTTTGAGATTGATATTGGTTGATTGAGGTTGAAAAATACCCATTTGTGGTTGTGAAATATTTGGTTGAAACCACATAGGATTAGTTTGTGGAATTGAAATAAATATATATACATGCCGCCTGCGTGCGAACTAGATGCATGTTTCCCATTGTCAAAAACCGCGAGGTTTTAAGGTAGAGCGAGGAGCCGTACTAGGGACGGTGCCGGTGTAACTACCCTGCCGTTATGCTGCCGAAATTTTGAATAATATTTGTGTGTTTGAATTATTTTCATATGCTTAAACTATATTTATTCCTTATATTGAAAACATTCATGTGTTGAATTGATATTCATTCGTTGTTTAGAAATTCATGTGTTGAATGGTATTCATATTTTGAAATAAATAGTTCGATAATAAAAATCACATTTCTATCTATATATAAAAACTATAGAAAACATTCATGTGTTGAATTGATATTCATTCGTTGTTTAGAAATTCATGTGTTGAATGGTATTCATATTTTGAAATAAATAGTTCGATAATAAAAATCACATTTCTATCTATATATAAAAACTATAGAAAACATTCATGTGTTGAATTGATATTCATTCGTTGTTTAGAAATTCATGTGTTGAATGGTTTTCATAATTTGAAATAAATTGTTTGATAATAAAAATCACCTTTTATCGACTATATGAACTATATAGAAAAATAGTGTTTTGAAATGAATCGTTTTACAATAAAAATCACATTTTTATTGTATGCATAAATCGTTGAAATGTGAAGTGTTAAAACTAACCACTTGTTCAAAATAAACATATATGAGTTGAAATATTCATTAATTAGCTAATGAAATGATTTGCACCTAATTATGTAACATTAGAATGAATGGTGTTTTTAAACCAAATAGAAATCGAATATGAAGTTGAATAGAAAATGAAAAATGATATGAACTGTATATATATGTACATGCATATTCTTTGAACAGGTTATAACAAAGGGGCTAGAGAAGAGGAATAAAATTTTGTGCCCGACAAATAGGTACACATTTACTGATTTGTTTGGGTGATGATTTTGAGCCTATTGGCTAGCCGCTTGGCTTCTTCTTTTTCTTTTTGAGATTAGAAGGACCGGGACGCTATTTGCGATTTCCCGACGCTCCCGGTGCAGGGGAGGTTATGGCGAAATTTTTCCAAAATTTAAGGTGTTAGAAAAATTTTTGAAGTGAAAACGATATAGAAATCCTTGAATGAACTATATTTATATAACTATATAAATATGAATAAAATTAAAACGAAACGAGGCCGTGCAGTTCGTATTTCGAAACCGTGATTTCAAACGACTAGTACGGGAAATCCGACCATTGGATTTTCCCGAAACCCCAACCGTCGGGTTCGCCTTGGAATAATCTTTCCAACGGCACCAACCTTGTAAAAATCCAACGGTTGGATTGTCTGGAATGTTTAATTCAAATCTGAAGAAAAACAGCGCCAGAAACGATTATATTTATTTATATATATATATAAAATTATATTTAATCGAATAACGACGCTGTAGTTCGTATTTTGAAATCGAAACTTCAAACGATTGTACCGGGAGATCCGACCGTCGGATTTTCCCGAAACTGGAACCGTTGGATTCGTTTTGAAAAGACCTTTCTAATGATGTAAATTTTGTGAAGATCCAACGGTTAGATTTTCAGATATGTGTAAATCAAATCTGAAGAAAAACAGCGCCACGGCCGCTTTATGGCCCGAAGCGTCGTTTTGAATAAAATGGCTATTTTAAAATAAATAAAAATAGCGATAAATAGTTATAAAATATCGTAAGCGATATGGAATGGAAATAAACTGAATTTGCTTGATTTATGTGATGTTTGATGGTTGAATGTGTTTGGTGTGAAAACTATATTAAAGAACACAATTGGTGTTGTTGAATAATTTAACCATTGAAATAAATCGATTTGAAATTCTGAATATACGTGAATTATTTGAAAAGGCCGAGTTAATTCTCATTTCGAATAATCGACCGACGATTGAAATTCGAAGATGAAGACGATGGTCGAAGACCGGAGATCTTCACCTCGTTTGGATGGTAACCGAGGTCCTGATTGGGAGGCATCCCGAAATATGGATAATGAGTGGTGATCGTCCAGACGTACGTGTTGGTCGATGGGTTTGCGAGGTATTTAGTGCCTCCGGTTTCGTTCAGACCCAGAACGGACTTGTAAATGGACTGTGTGTCCGACATAGGATTTATTCTGTGTGGCATGCTAAGATGCAGTGATCAGGGCTTCTGTTGAAAAGCAAAGTCTTGTGGTGATGATCAAAGCACCGCCTGTGTGGCGTAGCTTTGTGTATAACGTGAATTCGCGAGCCTCACATCCCGGTATGAACCTAAAACGGGAGAAGGACCTCAGGGGGGACGTGCGTTTTCTTTCTAGCTAGGGTGGTGTCAGTGACCTACCAGCCCTGACATTTATATACTTTTCACCTATGTGGTTGTTGCTGTTGCGAGGCGCCTCGGTTTGATCGGACGATCCGGGTCCGATGGAGTCATTCGTTGGCTCATTTACACCCCAAAGGGTGGAGAAACGCATTGTTCAGGCATTATAATCCACTTCGTGTGGACCGGCCCTGACGATCCAAGGTACGGTTGCGGCTGTACCTGAGGGGCGGGCTAGAGCGTCTCGAATTCGGTAAGGACTATCTTTTGCCTTGGTTCATGACGGAAATCCAATTTCCAAATACGAGACGATGCGGTTTCGATTGTATATATACATTTGGCGACATAGTGGCATGGGACGCTCATGTCGTCTATGATTGATAGTTATGATTTGAAATTGTTTTCAAAACATATAAACACTAGCAATAATATCAAATGCCTTTGTTTTATTCGTATCAAGCATATTTTGGCCGTTATAAGGTAAAAACTCTATCCTCCGGTTTGCGTTGCATTGTGTGATGGGAACTGAGTCTTATAACGGCTTCATTTTTATAAAAAGCATAGCGATGTTTAAAAGAAAGATTTGTTTTAAAGCACTGGCAATCCAATGGAGTAAACCCGTTCCACGAAAGTGGCGTGGTCCTGGGATTAGCCATATTATATATGTGTTGAGTAGATTTCTCATACCAGTCCCATGACTGACTCGTAGTTTGTTTCACTCTCAAACTCGGGTGCCCCTTTTTCTACACGGGCAGCCTTGTATTCAGGTTTAGCTGGTTCTTTCTGGATAGCTGGAGCTGAAGATGGATTCTATCATTTATTTCTTTTTATGCTGTTCAGCTCCTATTGTACATATTTTGTTTATTTCCGCTGTAGACATTTATGTATAGCTGAACTGTATTTGTACTAAGTAAGATCCTGTGTACTGAGTAACTCTGATGATTACTTTTATCCAGTATATTTTGTTGTTCATTCTGGTGTATTTATTTAATTCTGTTCTGCTATTATATGTTTCTGTGTTATATTCCAAAAGATAACCTTGTTTCCGTGAGAACGGGAAATCGGGTCGTCTCATTGATTGGGCCTCATTCCAATTTGGAAAATAAAAATAAAAATTCATGTGTTAAATAGAAATGTATATTCATGTGTTGAATAGAAATATAAATTCAGGTGTTGAATAGAATAAATATTCATTTGTTGAATAGAATAACGAATTTTTTGAAATATATAAAGCCGTGTTGGTTAGATATGGGCCATTTTAAAACGAACGGGAATTTTGTCGATTTTATTCATTTTACAATGAATATCGAAAGTGATTTCAAAATCTGGTATTTTGAAATGAATTGAAATTCGAATTAAATTGAAATGAATTGAAATTCGAATTAAATTGAAATTCGAATTAAATTGGAATGAATTGAAATTCGAATTAAATTGAAATTCGAAATAAATTGAAAAGAATTGAAATTCGAATTAGATTGAAATAGAATTGAAATCATTTTGAATTGAATTAAAAATGTATTGAAATTGAACTGAAATCGATTTGAATTGAAACCGATTGGAATTGAAATGGATTTGAATTGAAACCGATTTGAAATGAAATGGATTTGAGTTGAAACCGTTTTGAAAACGAATTTAAAATGATTTATAAAATACGTTTTAAAAGGAAATCGATGGAATATATATAATATATATATTATATATATAATGGCCTGAATAGAACGCGCCGCGCCGCGGCAGTTCGCGAATTTCGACCATTGACTTCGAATGGATATCATGGGAGTTCCGACCGTCGGATTCTCCTAAAACTAGAACCTTGGGTTCGTATCGAAAAGATCTTTCTAACAAATATTAGAAATTAGAAATCTATTGGTTGGATTCGGAATTATGTTCAAATCAAATTTGGAAAAGGTCGCTGTAAGTGCAGTTCGATGGCCGTTGATGGAAATCGACTGTACGGGCCTTGATAAAATTATTAAAAATAGTAATAATTTGTGTAAAATCATGAGAAATGATTTGGGAAGAATTGGGATGAAAAACTCCATATCTGAAAAGGTAAAAGTAGATTTTTATCGAAATGAACTAGTTTTGAACTAGAATAATAATTTATTTATTTTTAAAATAAATAAATTGGATTTGAAATGGTTTTGAAAATAACCAGAATTTCCAATAATTGAATTGGAATGGATTTGAATCGAAATCATCTTCGGAATAGTTCGATGTTGGATTTCGTGATTATACAGATGTTGTTATGGAAATTTGAAAGATCTATTTATATCGTTATTTCCAATATGAAATTTGTTGGTTTCAGAATTTGATATTGAATATAAGCCGATATATTTTCTATTCAGAGCCTTGTGTTTAATATCAAATGGGATTTTGGGTTGTCGTGAACGGTATCTTTAATCATACTGTTCTTAAACCCAAATGAAGTTAAGAAAATTAGGAACTAACTGGGGATCAGTTAAATTGGAGGGTTTACTGGATATTGATCTGATGTTGGTTTCGGCCTTCGGGGTTAATATTTTAGGGAACTATCCTCTTACTAATTTAAGGTTAAGGACCGATTGAAATGTGATGTGATTTTGGGGTTTATCGTGAACCGTGTTTTAAATGACATCGGTTCTTTAACCCAGTTAAAAATGAAAACTAAGTGGAGTTTTAATGAATCTTTAATTAGATTGAAAAGATCGAGAATGGAGTATCACCAGTTTTGCTCCAGGCGATAGTTAAATCTTTAATTAGATTTGAACGTGAAATGGTAATTGAATTTACCGATAACACCGTGGTGTTAGATATGAAATATGACCAGTTTTACTTCATGGGATGAATAGGTTGGGATTGGGAAATAAAATAAATGATTACTTCGGTGTGGTTCACTAATCCCGACTAGTTGAATTGATATTCAAAAGAAGATTAAAGGATAAATTTAAGGAATTTATCTTTGATAAAATTAATGGGAACCTATCACCAAGAATGTGAAATTTAGCAACTAACTGAAGATTAGTTAAGATGAATTGTTTCCTGTGTATTGATCTGATGTTGGTTTCGGCCTTCGGGGTTAATATTTGGGGAATTGTTCCCTTACTAATTTACGGTTAGTGATTGATGAATTGGAATGAGGTATATGTTGTGTTTGTTTAACACTTGTTTATTACATACGCGAGTTATTCAGAAAGACCGGGTTTATCCCATTCTGAATAACTGATTCGACGATTAGTCGAAGATGAAGACGGTGGTTGAAGATCGGAGGTCTTCACGTCGTTTGGATAATTACTGATGATCTTGATTGGGTCGTACACCCAAGAGGAGGGAATCAGTTGGTGATTGTCCAGACGTACTTGGAGATCGATGGATATGCGAGGTACAAGGTGCCTCTAGTTTCGTTCAGACCCAGAACGGGCTTGTAAATGGACCGTGTGTCTGACATTGGATATCATTCTGTGTGATTGATGGATATCGGTTGCATGGAGTGGTTTGCCTGTGTGGCATGCTAAGATGGAAATGATCAAGGATTCTGTTGAAAAGCAGAGTCTTGTGGTTGATGACCAAAGCACAGCCTGTGTGGCACAGCTTTGTGTAGCGTTAATTCGCGAGCCTCACACCCCGGTTGTGAACCAGAAACGGGAGAGGACATCTGGGAGGGCATGCGTTTCCTTCTAGATAGAAGTGGCGTCAGTGGTTTTACATGCCCTGACGAGTTTGACTTATGTGGTTGTTGCTGTTGCGAGACGCTTCGGATATATCGGTGACTATGTGGAGCCGATGGAGTCATTTGTTGGCTAATTTACACCCCAAAGGGCGGGGAAACGTAGTGTTCAGGCATAATAATCCACATCGGTGGACCGGCCCTGACGATCCAAAGGTCACTCGAGCTCTGACCTGAGACATGGGCTAGATTGTCTCGAATCGGTTGAGGACAAACTTTTGCCTCGGTTCACAGATGGAAATCCAATTTCCAATACGAAACTGCAGATTTGGTTTGTAACTTATATATGGAGACATAGTGGCATGGGACACTCATGTCGCCTATGATTGATATTTACGATCGTATATAAAATTAGAAACTAACTGGAAATGAGATAAGATAGGTGGTTTCCTGGGTATTGGTCTGATGTAGGTTTCGGCCTTCGGGGTTAATACTTAGGGAATCGTTCTCTTACTAATTTACGGTTGGAGTCTGATTAAGAATCAAAAGATAAAATTCCGCGTATCAAGCATTCTTTGGCTGTTATAATGTAAAACCCTATCCTCTGGCTTGCGTTGCATTGTGTGATGGGACCTAGGTCTTATAACAGCTTCATTTTTCTTTACTTAGCATTGCGTTGTTTGTTTTATGCACTGGTATTCTTTGAAGGAAACCCGTTCTGTGTAATACGGCGTAGTTCCTTGATTTACTGAACTTTAAAAAAACCAATATTAATAACTGTTTTAGTTCTCACACCAGTCACATGACTGACCTGGAGTTTATTTTTTTAACCTAAACTCGGGGTGCCCCTATTTTCCGCATGGGTAGCTAGTAGTTTTGGTTTTGCAGATTTATATTCACAGTATCCTGATTGTGACGATCTCAAAACCCCGTGCTACGGTGTTAAGGATAATCATTGGAATATAACACATTAATCATCATTAGCAGAGTACAGATAATAGCATAAACAAGAAATAGAATAATTTACACAAATATGACAGCGGAATCATATATATCACCACATCAGAGAGCACAGTGCAGGATACTACTTAGTGCATAATAATACATAATCAGTCTACATCGCTTGTGGCGGAATCATATACATAGAGAGTACATAAACGAAACATCAGTCTACATCGCCTGTGGCGGAATCATATACATATATAGTCATGGCGGAAATAATCATAGTCATCACAATGTAGTCAAGCCTCGCCATGAGCCCAAAAGTGCATCTCTACCGCGGTGCCAAGCCAAAATATGTCAGCTACCTGTAACTAGGCTGCCCATGTGAAAATGAGGGCACCCAAGTTTGCAAGGTGAAACAAACTACGAGTCAGTCATGGGACTAGTATGAGAAATCTACTTAACTGATTAAATCACAATTAAAAGGCAAATCAAAGGACCATGCCACTTTCGCGGAACAGGTTTACTCCAATGAGTGCTAGTGCATGAAATAAAGTAAATGATTAAATCATCGCAATGCTTTTTATAAAAATGAAGCCATTATAAGACTCAGGTCCCATCATACAATGCAACGCAAGCTAGAGGATAGAGTTTTACCTTATAATGGCCAAGAAATGCTTCATACGAATAAAACAAAAGTGTTTGATATTATTACTAATGCATATATGTTTCAAAAACGATTTCAATCATAAATATCAATCATAGACGACATAAATGACCCATACCACTATGTCGCCATACTAGTAATACAATCACATCCGCAATTTCATATCGGAAGTTGGATTCCATCATGAGTCGAGGCAAGGGGCAAGCTCCTCTCCGTTCGAGACACTCTAGCAAATGCCTCAGGATCGCACACAGCGGTCCTTGGAATCGGCTGGGCCGGTCCTCTCTTACTTTTGAGGATTGGCAATTCCTGAACACACGTTTCTCGGTCCTTACAGACCTATAATCGAGGCGCCTCGCATTCCAACAACCACACAGTTGAAAAGTATAAATAAATGTCAAGGCTGGTAGTTCACTGACACCACCATAGCTAGAAAGAAACGTCGTGTTCTCCCAGTGGTCCTTCTCCCGTTTTTGACTCATACCGAGGTGTGAGGCTCGCAAATCCACGTTATACACAAAGCTACGTCACACAGACCATGCTTTGATCATCAACCACAAGACTTTGCTTTGCAACAGAAGCCTTGATCATATGCCACTTAGGCGTGCCACACAGGCAATTCACTCCATGCGACTGATTTCTATCGATATACAACCTCTGAGCTCGTACGTCTCAGAGAAGGGCTTTAAGCAAGAGAATAAATTCTCCGCTGCCAAACAGATACATATTTAATAGAGATCAATCAGCACAGAACAAAATCCAATGTCAGACACACAGTCCATTTACAAGTTCGTTCTGGGTTTGAACGAAGCCGGAGGCACCAAATTCCTCGCTTATCTGCACCATCAACAATACGTCTGGACGGCTACTACTTCAGCTCCTTCAAGGTAGCTACTCCAATCACGAGCATCAGTAGCGCCCATCCATCCAATGTGAAGATCGTCGATCTTGAACCATCATCATCTCTTCGACTTCTCACCGTCGATCGATTATTTGAAATGAGAATTAACTCGGCCTTTTCAAATAATCCACGTTATTTAGATTTTCAAATCAATTCTTCACATGGTTAAATTACTCAACATTCACATTTCAGTTCCTTAGTATAATTTTCATGTTAAATACATTCAACCATCACATATCAAGCAAACCCAGCAAAATCGGTTTATTTCCATTCTATATCGTTTATAATATTTTATAACGATATATCGCCATTTTTATTTATTTAAAACGACCATATTTAATTAAACGACGTTTCAGGTCGTGCCGAGGCACTGTTTTTCACTAAATTTGTTTTACACATATCTGAAAATCTAACCGTTGGATCTTCACAAATTTTACTTCATTAGAAAGATCCTTTCAAAACGAATCGAACGGTTTCAGTTTTGGGAAAATCCGATGGTCCAATTTCCCACACTAGCCGTTTGAAGTTACGATTTCAAAATACGAACTACAGCGTTGTTATTCGATTTAATTTAATTATGTTTATATTTATATATAAATATAATCGATTCCGGCACTATTTTTCTTCAGATTTGAATTAAACATTCCAGAGAATCCAACCGTCGGATCTTTACAAATTTGGTGCCGTTGGAAAGATATTTCCAAGGCGAACCCAACGGTTGCGGTTTCGGGAAAATCTGATGGTCGGATTTCCCGCACTAATCATTTGAAATCATGGTTTCAAAACACGAACTGCACGGCCACGATTCATTTTAATTTTGTTTATATATATATATATATATATATATATATATATAGTTCATTCGACGATTTCAATATCGTTTTCACTTCAAATATCTCACTAACGCCTTTAAATTTTGGAAAATTTCGTCATAACCTCCGTTGTACGGGAAGGGCTGGGAAAATTCCCAAATAGCCACATGGGTGTCTCATCTCAAAAAGAAAAAGAAAAAGCCAAGCGGATAGCCAATAGGCTCATAAAATCATCACCCAAGCAAAACAGTAAACATGTACCTATTTGTCGGGCACACAATTTTATTCCTCTTCTCTACTCTCTTTGCTATAACATGTTCAATAAATATGCATGTACATATGTGCAATTCTTATCACTTATCATTTTCCATTCAACTTCATATTTGATTCTATTTGGTTTAAAGTCACCATTCATTCTAATGTTGCATACACAAGCAAAAATCCTATCATTAGCTAATTAATGAATATTTCAACTCATGCATATTTATTTTGAACAAGTTGTTATTTTTAACACTTCACATTTCAAAAATGATATTTTTGGCAAACTAAAATATATTTCGACACATGACTATTTCATTTAGTTCCTATACATGTTAAAAATAATATTCATAGCAAACAAATATTTATTTCAACACTCGTATATTTTTAGCGAATCACATACATGATTAAAATGGTATTTTTATCATCTAAAATATTTATTCAACACATGAATGTTTTTAACACTTCATAATTTCAATAAAAGGTAATTTTTATTGCTCTATCTTTTTATTCAACACATGAACCTTTTCAGCACACGCACTTTTCAACACATGAGCATTTCCGCACATGGATATTTTATATAGTTTGTTCATATAAGAAAGATGTAATTTTTATTGTTGAAACAATTTATTTATAACGCGAATATTTCACATACTTCATATATTTTATCAAAATGTGATTTTTGTTGTTTAAACACTTTATTCATTCAACACATGAATTTAACTTTCAACACATAACTTCTCAACACATGAGCATTTTCCACACATGGATAAAGTTTCAACACATGACTTTGGTTTCAACACATGAAAACAATTTCAACATATGAAAATAATTCTAACACATGAATATTATTCAAAATTTCGGTAGCATAATGGCAGGGTAGTTAAAACAGGCACCATCCCCAGTACGGCTCCTCGCTCTACCTTAAAATCTCGCGGTTTTTGACAATGGGGATTTCATACATCTAATTCGCACGTAGGCAAGTATGATTTTTCTTTTCCACAATTTATTTCAAATTTGTTTCAATCACCAATGGGTATTTTTCAACCAAAACCAAACAATACCAACCACAAACAATTTTATCAACCATTCGCATTATTCACCAAATTTTTCACACCAATTCACAAACAATAAATATCGTCCATGGTTTGTGGACGAGGGGAGTATATATATATATATATATATATATATATATATATATATATTATTACCGTTCCAACACACATATCATTTAACAATGCATGTATAATTCATACTTCGCTCATATAGCTTACACAACGCATGTACATGAGGTATACGACACGCGTATAATTTATATTTCGCTTATATAATTTATACATGACATTTCCATTCACTTTTCAGCTTAGAAATCACACATTGGTTTTCGAGGTGCTAAAAATCGTAGATAGCTTAGAAAAATCCGCGGTCTCTTCTATGTGGTAGAGAGCCTCCTTGTGGTCACGATGTTTCCTGTTTCATCGAATTTCGTTAACACATCATAAAGATATGATTTTTTCAAAGTTGGTAACACTTAAAAGTGTTAATTTCAGTTTAAATATACCCAAGCTATTAATTCAAAACTAGGTTTTGAAAATTCGTGAAATCCGTAGCACTTTGTCCTGATCAGGTTGTATGACGTCAAAGAGGGTGGAAAGGGCTTCAGGCGCAGGGGGGTTTCGTCAGGATCAGTGGTCGGAGGGGTGCTCGGCGGCGCTGGAAAGTTGCCGACTTTGGCGAGCTCGTTCTCGTCGATGGGGCGACGAGGGGGGTCAAGGGTTGGTCGGATTTGAAGAGGGGAGGCGGCGCTGTCGAGTCTGGGTGGTGGCGGAGGCGTCAGGTGGCTAAGGCGGCATCGATTTGGTCGGGAAGTGGGGAGCGACGTGCGTCAACAGTCGAGAGAGGGAACGGGTGGGTTTTCTGATTTTTTTTATTATGAATGGAGAAGTTTGATTGGTCGAAGGTTTTATTAAATTTTAAAATAGTGTTTCTCCACACGGACACCAGTTCAAACCCAACGACTGTGGCCTCTAACTAAATACCCCCATGCCGGACACAATGGGATATGTTTCTTAGGCCAATTCGATTGTTACAGTCAGTTATTTTTCAAATTAAAGTATATAACATTTTATATTCAATTTGAGCGTACATTTCAATTTGCCAGGGCCACAAACTGATTCGAAAAATTCCAGAAAAATAAATCTAGCTATGTTTTGACGCTACGGTCCCAACAAAACTAGTTTCGTCGAATTCTGAGATTGTTTGGAAAATGGCCATTTTCTGGTCGATCTAATTTAACAGAAATTGACCAAACACGTTTTCTTTTTCCACGCTCACATACTAGCTTCAAAAATTATGAAATTTGAAACCTAGCAATAATTTGACATCCCGGATCCAACAAAAGTGGTTTCGTCAAATTCCGAGGTGGTTTGCAAAATGTCTATTCTCAAGGGTTATATATTCTCTATAGCGACCTTTCTGAAAATTCATTTGGCCATAACTTTTGATTCCCGCTATGAAACTTCGATTTTTCAGATTTGTTAGAAAGATAAACATAAACAGATTTAAATATTTTTGGTTTCACCAAAATCCGTTATATTTTGCACCCAGTACAGTCAGTCAAAGTTTGAATTCAAATTTTCAAACTGCCACACTATTTCTAATTCACTATTTTATTGAAATATCCCATTTCAATTGTTTAAATTTCTTTGAAATAACCAATTTAAAAATTTTAAATTGGCTCGTATTTTCCGGGTTGTTACAATCTCCCCCACTTAAAACTTTTCGTCCCCGAAAAGGAAACAACAGCATAGCAGGAAACAAAAATGTAAATGCAAAGTATTGTGAAGGTACCTTGCACCGGAGTTAGTCAGAGATGTCCACTCTGCATTTGGGGTAAGCTTGCTTAATGCTTTCCTCAGTCTCCCAAGTATAGTCTCTAAGATCACTACTCCACTGCACTTTAACTAAATGAACCTTCTTGCTCCTTAGCTCTTTAGTTTCTTTGCCAACAATTTTTAATGGCTCTCTTCTGACTGCTAATTCTGGAGTAATTTCCAAGTCCTGTTGCGCTGCTTCTTCCACAAAAAGATCCGGATCATGCACATGTCTTCTAAGTTGAGATACGTGAAACACATTATGCACTCCAGGCAACCAATCAGGTAATTGAACCCTATGAGCAAGAGTTCCAATTCGTTCAAGTATAGGAAAGGGACCAATAAATATGGGTGCTAACTTCCCAGTTTTACCGAATCGGATCACTCCTCTCATCGGAGAAACTTTCAAATAAACGTAATCACCAACGGCGAATGCCAAATCTCTTCTTCTAGAATCCGCATAACTTTTCTGTCGGCTTTGCGCGGTTTTCAATCGCTTCTTGATGAAATTGATTTTATCATATGCATTTCTTATCATATCGGGTCCTAACACAAGTCTGTTGCCAGGTTCTACCCAACATGCGGGTGATCTGCACGGTCTACCGTATAATGCTTCAAATGGCGACATTTCAAACTTGCTTGATAGCTATTGTTATATGAGAATTCTGCCAAATGTAAGTGATCTTCCAATGACCCACCAAAATCAATAATACAAGCCCGCAGTAAATCTCCTAGAATTCTGTTCACTCGCTCAGTTTGGCCATCTGTTTGAGGGTTATAAGCGGTGCTCATATTCAGTTTTGTTCCCAATTCAGTCAGGAATGCCTCCCAGAACTTGCTAGCAAATATGGGGTCTCTATCACTGACTATGCTGATGGGAATTCCATGTAGTTTAACAATTTCTTTGAAATATATCTGTGCTAGATTTTGAGCGGTTCTATTGGATCTGACAGGTATGAAATGGGCGGTCTTCGTGAAGCGATCTACGATCACCCAAATATTGTCATTACCTTTCTTGGTTCGGGGCAAACCATCTATGAAATTCATGGAAATCTGTTCCCATTTCCAACTAGGGACTTCCAATGGTTGCAACAATCCGGCTAGCTTTTTTTGGTCTCTCATGACTAATTGACAAGTAGGACATCTGCTAACATATAAAGAAATGTCCCTCTTCATCGCCTTCCACCAAAAAGTGCATTTGATATCGTTGTACATTTTACTTACTCCAGGATGAATGCTAAGCTTGGATTTATGGCATTCATCGAGCACCTCTCTTTTGAGCTCTGGGATGTCGGGAACACAAATTCTTCCATTTAATCTCAGTACTCCCTCACTATCCACTTGGAAACTGGAGCTTTCGCCCCTTTTGAATTCTTTTAATCATCTCTTTAACAAAATTGTCGTTTTTCTGAGGAACAGAGATCTTGTCATTCAACGAAGACCTATAGATAAAAGTGGCGATGATTTCGTTCTTTCTACTGAGTGCATCAGCTACAACATTAGCCTTTCCCGGCGTATATTCGTACGCTACAAGAAATTCTAGCCAACGCTGCTGCCTCAAGTTCAGATCTTTCTGAGTGAACAAATACTTTAATGATTGATGATCTGTATACAGTTCGAATTTCTCACCCAATAAGTAATGCCTCCATATTTTCAAAGCAAAAACGATAGCAAACAACTCAAGATCATGAGTTACATAATTCTTCTCATGCGGTTTTAGCTGGCGGCTTGCATAAGCGACTACTTGCCTCTTTGCATTAATACTGCACCAAGACCTCTAGTAGAAGCATCTGTCCAAACCACCAAATCCTGATTGCCATCGATAATGGTTAACACTGGAGCAGTTGTCAATTTCGATTTCAATGCCTGGAAAGCTTCCTCACAGTCGGAAGTCCACTTAAATTTCTCGTGCTTCTTCGTAACCTTCGTCAATGGACTTGATATCTTCGAAAAATCCTTAACGAACTTTCGATAATAACTAGCCAACCCCATAAAACTTATGACCTCTGTGGGTGTAGTAGTTGTTTCCAATCTTGAATTGCTGTAATTTTGCTCGGATCTACAGAAATCTCTTCCTTTGATACTACATGGCCAAGGAACTTCACCTCTTCTTGCCAGAAGTCACACTTAGAGAATTTAGCTTTGAAGACATTCTTTCTTAGAATATCCAATACTTGTTCTAAATGTTTTTCATGCTCAGGTTTTGATTTGGAGTAGATTAAAATATCGTCGATGAATACGAGGACAAATTTATTCAGAACTCCCCTGAACACTCTATTCATTAGATCGACAAAGTATGCTGGAGAGTTGATAAGCCGAACGACATTACTAACCATTCATAAAATATGCCTGGACCTCTGAAAGCTATCAAAGGAACACACTCTTCTGCAATTGTCAATTGATGGAAACCTGTAGCTAGGTCCATTCTGGAAAATACTCTCGCCCCATTTAATTGGTCTAGCAGATCATCGATGCGGGGTAATGGGTATTTGTTTTTGAGCGTCTGTTTGTTGAGGTCTCGGTAATCAACACACAATCGGAGAGTACCGTCTGACTTTGTGACAAACACTACAGCTGCACCCCAACTAGAAAAGCTAGGCTTGATCAGACCCTTCCATAGCAGTTGACGAGTTTGATCGCCTAATTCTTCCTTTTCCTTTGGAGTCATTCTTCTAATTGGATGTACCTCTGGTTTGGCATTGGGAAATAGATTGATTATGAATTCTATTTCTCTTTGCGGAGGTAAGTTTTCGACTTCTTCAAACACATCTGCATAGTTTCTAACAACAGGAATCTTTTCTAAGGAAGTGGGGATAACTTCTAACGCAGACCAAAATTCCTCTCTATCTGGATTCGAACCATGACATGGTACAGTAATATACCCAAGCTTCATTCGAATTTTTACTATCCTTTCTGCACATTTTACTTCGGCTTCGTATTTCGTTAACCAATCAAGCCCGAGAATGATGTCGAACTCAGGAAAATCCATAACGACTAGGTCAAAAGGAAACCGGTATCGAGAAAAAGAAGCAGGTACTTTACAATATGAACTGAGAATAATAGAAACCCTTATTGGATTATGAACTTTAACCGATTCTTTGAGCTTTCTTTGTTTTAACTTTAATTTGTGAACTGTGTTATTAGCAATAAAACTACGTGATGCACCCATGTCAAATAATGCAGAAACAGGAATATTCTTAATTGTAAGGGTACCTCCCAAAACATCGGGTTTACCTGCTCCATCGGAAGTAGCAGGCGTGTTTGTCCTGTCATATACGTGAGCAACCTCGGCCTTCTTAAGCAAGGGACAATCTCTAACAAGATGTCATGTCCTGCGACAGTTAAAGCATGAACGAGGGTTCTGAGATCCCTGGCTTGAACCTTGAGAGTCGGTCTTCTGCCTTTTCGGGGTTGTGCAAACATTTGAGTAGTGCCCCACCTTGCCACAATTGTAGCAGATTCCCTTTGGCGGCCTGCTAGTCTGCTGATTCGAGGACGCCGCGTTGCTTGACTCTGGCTGGTTTGTAGCGGGCTTGCGTTTATTCCCGGCTTGGCTCTTAGCACGATCCAGATCCAGGTTCCTTTGATCTAGGTCCTCATAATTGCACGCCATCTCCACTAACTCATTAAACGCCAGCTTGATGTGGGCCATTGCCCTGTCTTGTTACTTTCGCTTTAGCCCGAGGATAAACCTCTTGTTCTTGGACTTTGTGGTGGCGATGAGCTCGGGAGCATAGCCGGATAATTGTGTAAACTTGTTCAGATAGTCTTGCACCGAGAGATCCCCCTGCTGGAGGTTTGCGAATTCATCGTGCATGCGCTCAAGGGCTTGCTCTAGGACATACATCTCTTTGAATTCGTCCCAAGTCCTACCAGCATTTCTGTTCGCTGCAGTAAGAGCTTCCCACCATAATTCGGATTCCTCTTGTAGAAGCCAAGCACCTATGAAAGCTTTATCTTGATCACCCAGCCTCAGGCCTCCTAATATCTTCTCGCATGTTTTCAGCCATGCTGGGGCCTCAATTACAGTGCCCATTCCAGAGAAGGTTTTGCCTCCTAGTTTCTTGTACCTTTTAGCCACGCGGTCAAGCTCGAATGGTTGAGCAGCCGGGGGTTGTATTAAGGGTCCATCTTCAGCTGGGACTTCTCCTCATCCTCTGCCACGGCCAGCTCGGCCTCGTCTACCAGCGGCTACTTGGGTAGCCATTGTTTAAGTTCTGTGTAAGCAAGAAAAGAGTCAGCCTACATAAAAGATAATTTTATTGTATGGTAAAGCATAAGAACTTAAGGAAAGACAACGATGTACTGATCAAATTATTTTTGCTATTCTGCTTAGCTCATTCTAGGACATTACTAGTCCTATCTCTAATGAGCTACTCGCCTTAGAATACTACTGACTCTATTTTGATGAAGTGTTTAATGTGTTAAATTCCAGAACTAAGGTTAACCAAAGCTCTGATACCAGCTGTGACGATCCCAAAACCCCGTGCTATGGCGTTAAGGATAATCATTGGAATATAACACATTAATCATCATTAGCAGAGTACAGATAATAGCATAAACAAGAAATAGAATAATTTACACAAATATGACAGCGGAATCATATATATCACCACATCAAGGAGCACAGTGCAGGATACTACTTAGTGCATAATAATACATAATCAGTCTACATCGCCTGTGGTGGAATCATATACATAGAGAGTACATAAACGAAACATCAGTCTACATCGCCAGTGGCAGAATCATACACATATATAGTCATGGAGGAAAGAATCATAGTCATCACAATGTAGTCAAGCCTCGCCATGAGCCCAAAAGTGCACCTCTACTGCGGTGTCAACCCAAAATATGTTAGCTACCTGTAACTAGGCTGCCCTTGTGAAAATGAGGGCACCCGAGTTTGCAAGGTGAAACAAACTACGAGTCAGTCATGGGACTGGTATGAGAAATCTACTTAACTGATTAAATCACAATTAAAAGGCAAAACAAAGGACCATGCCACTTTCGCGGAACGGGTTTACTCCAATGAGTGCTAGTGCATGAAATAAAGTAAATGATTAAATCATCGCAATGCTTTTTATAAAAATGAAGCCATTATAAGACTTAGGTCCCATCACACAATGCAACGCAAGCCGGAGGATAGCGTTTTACCTTATAATGGCCAAGAAATGCTTCATACGAATAAAACAAAAGTGTTTGATATTATTACTAGTGCTTATATGTTTCAAAAATGATTTCAGTCATAAATATCAATCATAGACGGCATAAATGACCCATACCACTATGTCGCCATACTAGTAATACAATCACATCCGCAATTTCGTATCGGAAATCGGATTCCATCATGAGTTGAGACAAGGGGCAAGCTCCTCTCCGTTCGAGACACTCTAGCAAATGCCTCAGGATCGCACACAGCGGTCCTTGGAATCAGCTGGGCCGGTCCTCTCTTACTTTTGAGGATTGGCAATTCCTGAACACACGTTTCCCGGTCCTTACAGACCTATAATCGAGGCGGCTCGCATTCCAACAACCACACAGGTGAAAAATATATATAAATGTCAGGGCTGGTAGGTCACTGACACCACCGTAGCTAGAAAGAAATGTCGTGTTCTCCCAGCGGTCCTTCTCCCGTTTTTGACTCATACCGAGGTGTGTGGCTCGCGAATCCACGTTATACACAAAGCTATGTCACACAGACCATGCTTTGATCATCAACCACAAGACTTTGCTTTGCAACAGAAGCCTTGATCATATGCCACTTAGGCGTGCCACACAGGCAATTCACTCCATGCGATTGATTTCTATCGATATACAACCTTTGAGCTCATACGTCTCAGAGAAGGGCGTTAAGCAAGAGAATAAATTCTCCGCCGCCAAACAGATATATATTTAATAGAGATAAATCAGCATAGAATAAAATCCAATGTCAGACACACAGTCCATTTACAAGTTCGTTCTGGGTTTGAACTAAGCCGGAGGCACCAAATTCCTCGCTTATCTGCACCATCAACAATACGTCTAGATGGTTACTACTTCAGCTCCTTCAAGGTAGCTACTCCAATCACGAGCATCAGTAGCACCCATCCATCCAATGTGAAGATCGTCGGTCTTGAACCGTCATCATCTCTTCGACTTCTTACCGTCGATCGATTATTTTAAATGAGAATTAACTCGGCCTTTTCAAAAAATCCACGTATATTTAGATTTTCAAATCAATTCTTCACATGGTTACATTACTCAACATTCACATTTCAGTTCCTTAGTATAATTTTCATGTTAAATACATTCAACCATCACATATCAAGCAAACCCAGCAAAATCGGTTTATTTCCATTCTATATCGTTTATAGTATTTTATAACGATATATCGCCATTTTTATTTATTTAAAACGACCATATTTAATTAAACGACGTTTCAGGTCATGCCGAGGCACTGGCGCTGTTTTTCACTAAATTTGTTTTACACATATCTGAAAATCTAACCATTGGATCTTCACAAATTTTATTTCATTAGAAAGATCCTTTCAAAACGAATCCAATGGTTTCAGTTTTGGGAAAATCCAATGGTCGGATTTCCCAGACTAGTCGTTTGAAGTTACGATTTCAAAATAAGAACTGCAGCGTCGTTATTCGATTTAATTTAATTATATTTATATTTATATATAAATATAATCGATTCTGTCGCTGTTTTTCTTCAGATTTGAATTAAACATTCCAGAGAATCCCATCGTCGGATCTTTACAAATTTGGTGCCGTTGGAAAGATATTTCCAAGGCGAACACAACGTTTACGGTTTCGGGAAAATCCGATGGTCGGATTTCCTGCATTAATCGTTTGAAATCACGGTTTCAAAACACGAACTGCACGGCAACGATTCGTTTTAATTTTGTTTATATTTATATATATATATAAATATAGTTCATTCGACGATTTCAATATCGTTTTCACTTCAAATATTTCACTAACGCCTTTAAATTTTGGAAAATTTCGCCATAACCTCCTTTATACGAGAAGGGCTGGGAAAATTCCCACATAGCCACATGGGCGTCTCATCTCAAAAAGAAAAAGAAAAAGCCAAGCGGCTAGCCAATAGGCTCATAAAATAATCACCCAAGCAAAACAGTAAACATGTACCTATTTGTCGGGCACACAATTTTATTCCTCTTCTCTAGACTCTTTGCTATAACCTGTTCAATAAATATGCATGTACATATGTGCAATTCTTATCACTTATCATTTTCCATTCAACTTCATATTTGATTCTATTTGGTTTAAAGTCACCATTCATTCTAATGTTGCATACACAAGAAAAAATCCTATCATTAGCTAGTTAATGAATATTTCAACTCATGCATATTTATTTTGAACAAGTGGTTATTTTTAACACTTCACATTTCAAAAATGATATTTTTGGCAAACTAAAATATATTTCAACACATGACTATTTCATTTAGTTCCTATACATTTTAAAAATAGTATTCATAGCAAACAAATATTTATTTTAACACTCGTATATTTTTAGCGAATCACATACATGATAAAAATGGTATTTTTATTATCTAAAATATTTATTCAACACATGAATGTTTTTAACACTTCATAATTTCAATAAAAGGTAATTTTTATTGATCGATATTTTTATTCAACACATGAACCTTTTCAACACACGCACTTCTCAACACATGAGCATTTCCACACATGGATATTTTATATAGTTTGTTCGTATAAGAAAGATGTAATTTTTATTGTTGAAACAATTTATTTATAACGCGAATATTTCACATACTTCATATATTTTATAAAAATGTGATTTTTGTTGTTTAAACACTTTATTCATTCAACACATGAATTTAATTTTCAACACATAACTTCTCAACACATGAGCATTTTCCACACATGGATAAAGTTTCAACACATGACTTTGGTTTCAACACATGAAAATAATTTTAACATATGAAAATAATTCTAACACATGAATATTATTCAAAATTTCGGCAGCATAACGGCAGGGTAGTTAAAACCGGCACCGTCCCGAGTACGGCTCCTCGCTCTACCTTAAAACCTCGCGGTTTTTGACAATGGGGATTTCATACATCTAATTCGCACGCAAGCGAGTATGATTTTTCTTTTCCACAATTTATTTCAAATTTGTTTCAATCACCAATGGGTATTTTTCAACCACAACCAAACAATACCAACCACAAACAATTCTATCAACCATTCGCATTATTCACCAAATTTTTCACACCAATTCACAAACAATAAATATCGTCCATGGTTTGTGGACGAGGGGAGTATATACATATATATATTATTACCGTTCCAACACACATATCATTTAAACAATGCATGTATAATTCATACTTCGCTCATATAGCTTACACAATGCATGTACATGAGGTATACGACACGTGTATAATTTATATTTCGCTTATATAATTTATACATGACATTTCCACTCACGTTTCAGCTTAGAAATCTCACATTGGTTTTCGAGGTGCTATAAATCGTAGATAGCTTAGAAAAATCCGCGGTCTCTTCTAGGTGGTAGAGAGCCTCCTTGCGGTCACGATGTTTCCTGTTTCATCGAATTTCGTTAACACATCATAAAGATATGATTTTTTCAAAGTTGGTAACACTTAAAAGTGTTAATTTCAGTTTAAATATACCCAAGCTATTACCTTTCAAAGTTATTCAAAACTAGGTTTTGAAAATTCGTGAAATCTGTAGCACTTCGTCCCGATCAGGTTGTATGACGTCAAAGAGGGTGGAAAGGGCTTCAGGCGCAGGGGGGTTTCGTCAGGATCGGTGGTCGGAGGCATGCTCGGTGGCGCTGGAAAGTCGCCGACTTTGGCGAGCTCGTTCTCGTCGATGGGGCGACGAGGGGGGTCGAGGGTTGGTCGGATTTGAAGAGGGGAGGCGGCGCTGTCGAGTCTGTGTGGTGGCGGAGGCGTCAGGTGGCTGAGGCGGCGGCGATTTGGTCGGGAAGTGGGGAGCAACATGCGTCGTCGGTCGAGAGAGGGAACGGGGGGGTTTTCTGATATATTTTTTATTATTATTATGAATGGAGAAGTTTGATTGGTTGAAGGTTTTATTAAATTTTAAAATAGTGTTTCTCCACACGGACACCAATTCCAACCCAACGACTGTCGCCCCTAGATAAATACCCCCATCCCAGACACAATGGGATATGTTTCGTAGGCCAATTCGATTGTTACAGTCAGTTATTTTTCAAATTAAAGTATATAACATTTTATATTCAATTTTAACGTACATTTCAATTTGCAAAGGCCACAAACTGATTCGAAAAATTCTAATAAAATAAATCTAGCTATGTTTTGATGCTACGGTCCCAACAAAACTAGTTTCGTCAAATTCTGAGATTGTTTGAAAAATGACCATTTTCTGGTCGATCCAATTTAACATAAATTAACCAAACACATTTTCTTTTGCCACGCTCACATACTAGCTTCAAAAATTATTAAATTTGAAACCTAGCAATAATTTGACATCCCGGATCCAGCAAAAGTGGTTTCGTCGAATTCCGAGGTCGTTTGCAAAATGTCTATTCTCAAGGGCTATATATTCTCTATAGCGACCTTTCTGAAAATTCATTTGGCCATAACTTTTGATTACCGCTATGAAACTTCGATTTTTCAGATTTGTTAGAAAGATATTCATAAACAGATTTAAATATTTTTGGTTTCACCAAATTCCGTTATATTTTGCACCTAGTACAGTCAATCAAAGTTTGAATTCAAATTTTCAAACTGCCACACTATTTCTAATTCACTATTTTATTGAAATATTCCAATTCAATTGTTTAAATTTCTTTGAAATAACCAATTTAAAATTTTTAAATTGGCTCGTATTTTCCGGGTTGTTACACTGATTTACAGCTGGAACGATACTCGGAAAGCTCTATATTCGTGTATTACTTCTAGTTGTGTATTGTATTATTTTCCGCTGCTATGTAATGTATTGTAATCTCTGATATTTTATAATGTATATTATTTTTTAATACTCTGTATATTCTTGTATTCTGATGGAATTGTTGTAACTAACAATGAAATGTTCTTCCGTCTGCGTTCTTTTGTGTGTTGTTCTCAAAGTATCTGTGCTTTCCTTATCGAGGAAGTTACGGGTCCTTACATAAACCAATCAACCAAACAAACATGGTTTCAAACAAAGGTGTCGGGTGCTACTAAGCACCATCTGCATCCTAGTATATATACTTAGCTAGAAAATAGATTAAAGTGAGAAGTTCTCACCTTTGGGTTATACTCCTCCATTCTTTATTTCTCAATGGTTAGGATTTGGATTTGATTCCAGTCGGTTCCATCGCAATCTGTTTTCACACGATTTTTATATTAAAAATCACATTTTTATTTCAACGCTATAAAAATTTCATTTTTATTATGCTATTTATATAACAAAAATTATATTTTTATACTGATGTTTATTTTATAATAATCATATTTTTATAACTCAGTTTTCTGTATAAAAATCATATGTTTAGTTGTTCACTTTCAATATAAAAATCATATTATTTTTTAAAATTTCCTCTTTTCATATTTAAAAATATAATCTTTTTACTAATAAAAATCTTATCTTTTTACTTATAAAAATCAAATCTTTTTAATTATAAAAATCTAATCTTTTTAGTTATAAAAATCAAATCTTTTTAATTATAAAAATCTAATCTTTTTAATAACGCTACTATATATATATATTGATTTTTAAACTATGTTTTATATAAATAAAAACTGATTTTAAAATATGTTTTTAATATATATAAAATCTTATTTGAAAAACAATGCATATTACAAAAATACTGATTTGAATAACAATGCATATTATTTTAAATAAAATTAGAAAAGAAAGGAAAATAAAATTAAAAAAATTCACAGTTTTTTTTGTTTCCAGAGGGGGTACTCGCGGGGGGTGGCTCGACCTCTGGCGGCGGCGGCAGGTTTTAGGTCTCACAAAGGCTAGGGTTCGGGTTCGAATTGATTTGGGGGTGAAGAAAGAAGAGGCAACGGGAGGAGAAGGGGGCGATGGCGGCGCCGTGAGGGATGGAGGCAGCAGTGCTCGCCTGGAGGGCGGCGGCTATCATGCAATCGTCGGAGCCCTTTTTTCTAATTTGAGAAAATGAATACCGGGGAGGGAGGGGGGTATATGTGTAAAATATATATATTATATTATATTTTTTCTTTAATTCTCTAAAATAGTTGACTTTTCATTAGAACTCCTAACGAAACCCAACGATTGTCGTCCCTAGCTAAATACCCTCATTCCGAACACAAAGGGATATATTTCATAACCCAATTCGGCTGTTATGATCAGTTTCCGCTAAATTTAAAATATAAATCATTATATTTTAAATTCAAACGCACATCTTAATTTAGCGGGGCCACACACTAACTCCAAAAATTCCCGAAAAATAAATCTAGCTATGTTTTGACAATATTGTCCTAACAAAACTAATTTCGTCAAATTTGGAGACCATTTGAAAAATGGTTATTTTCCAGTCGACAAAATTCAAATTTAAGTGAACCAACACGTTTAAATTCACCACGCTCAAATATTGATTCCAAAAATTATGAAAATTGGAATCAAGCAATAATTTGACATTCTGGATAAAATAAAAGTGGTCTCGTCGGAAACGGAGGTTGTTTGCAAAATCACTATTTTTAAGGGTTATTTATTATATAAATTCCATAGTGACTATTCTGAATTTTCAAGTGGACATAACTTTTTATTCCCGCTATGAACTCTGGATTTTTCACATTCGTTGGAAAGATATTTTCAAAAAGATTCAAATATTCCTGGTTTCACTAAAATCCGGTTTATTTTGAATCATGGACAATCATTTGAAATTGGGAATCGAATTTTCAAACTACCGCGCCATTTTCGATTCCTTTTATAATTAAAATAAATATTTATATTCCAACTTCGATTTAAATAAATATATACGTTCTAATTCTATTCAAAATAAATTTCTAGTCATTATTATTTAAAATAAATCATTTTAAATATTCAAAATTCATTAAAATAGACAAAATCAAAATTTCAAATTGGTTCTGATTTTCCGGGTTATTACAATCTCCCCCATTTAAAAAAATTTCGTCCTTGAAAAGGAACGGAGCTGAAAGTTGTTTTACTAATCAACTCAACTTACATTTTGGCTTTCATTCTTCAATTTTTCAGTTTTTAAGAATTTTCAAATTCTTCAAAAATTTGGCTAACACCCTAAATTTTTGAAAATTTTCGCATAACCTCCTTTGTACAGGGAGACATTTAAAACCGCAACTAGCCATGCAGGGCCCTTATCATCCGAAAAGAAAAAATGAAAAAGCCAATCGGCTCATAAAATCATCCAAACCCCATAAATTTGTAAACATGTACCTATTTGTTGGGCATACAATTTTATTCCTCTTCTCTAGCCTCCTTGCAATAAATTGTTCAATGTTTATTCATGTATATGCATGCAATTTCTAATAATTTTCAAGTCAGTTCAACATTTGATTTAATTTGGCTTAATGGTTCAAAATTTTAATTAATCAACCAAAAATCAAACAACACAACCAGCAATCAAATAGTTGATTATCTTTTCAAATTCGTAATTTTTATATATATATAAATCCATTTATGATGCCAAATCACAACAAATAATTTCTATCTAATTTTGGTTCTCATACCAGTCAATTGGAAATATTTAGATATCCCACTTTCGAACCTCGAACGTAAATTCTGATGATGATGCATCAATCATCAGAATCATCTCCGAGTGACTAGAGTGTGATTCTATATCTATCCAGTATATTAAAACTTCGAATATACGTTTGCAAGGCGTATGTGCAAATTTTTTATATACTCGATTGTCCAAATTCAATATAAAATAAATATTCAAATACGTATAAAAAGGTTTAAATTTTCAAAACAAAATTTAATTTAATTTTTATTTTAAAAACACTACTCTACACACTCAATCTACGATAATACCGATCCCATTCTAGAGTCATTCTCATTGGATATTACTAATCTAATCTCTGATGAATTCTTTCGTTCGGTTCTAATGTGTCTTGTTCTCGAGCCCTGTAAACCAAAGCTCTAACACCAAAATGAAACGACCTAAACTCGCCCTTAGGGGAAAGCCCGGATTGAATTGAGAACACGACAAATCAGAACACAAATAGTAGAATATTTCATTGCTTATTACAACAATTTACATCAGAGTACATATACAGAGTATGAACAAATAATATACATTTGATAAATATCAGAGATTTAAAATTACAATGCAACGGAAAAATTATACATAACACAACTGAAAGAAATACACTGATACAGAGCTTTCCGAGTATAATTCCAGCTGTAAATCCAGGATCCTGTGAATATAATATCTGCAGAAACCCAACTACTAGCTGCCCATGTAGAAAATAGGGGCACCCAGAGTTTAGGTTAAAACAATAAACTCGAGGTCAGTCATGTGATTGGTGTGAGAACTAAAGCAGTTATTTAAAACTTTACTTTCAAATGGAGTAAATCAAGGGACCACGCCGTATAACACGGAACGGGTTTCCTCCCAAGAACACCAGTGCATGAAACAAACAGCGCAATGCTTTTTGGAAAAAATGAAGCAATTATAAGACCCAGTGTAACACCCCACCTCCGCTAGGGTCACTCACAAAGGGAATGCACTAGCTTTGGTGGATCATTATCTAGGTAAACATATATAGAAATATTATAAGACAGAACATATAAAACAGCGGAAGAAGAACCAAATTTTATTACTTTAAAAATCTAGAAAGGTCTAAAGCCTTTTTACATCAAAATGCCATTAAATCCATTACATCGAAATCTGTCTTGCAATAGTGAAGATGCATAAAACCATGGTCATAAATCATTCCCCAAGTAAAACAGTAAAGCAAGCCATAGCCAAGGGAAATCCAAGCCGTACATGAAAGAGCCTTGGAGCTTGGTAAGATCCGAACTAAGCTGTATTCCCACCCTGCGAACCTTGGGGGGAACGGAAGAAAAAGAGGCGAAACAAAACGGGTCAGTCATAAAGACTGAGTGAGTCCTAGTGACTTTCAGCATAAAAATAGGTAAAGATAACATGGAATGAATAAACTGAAAGTAAACATAAGGATGATGACAAGATAGGCAAGTTAAAGTAGGATAACAAGATAAACTACGGTAACAAGATAAACTAAGGTCATAAGAAAAACCAAGGTAGCAAGATAAACTACGTATAGCATCGCATGTTTAACATTCTCTGCACCACCTAACTAGTGTCCCAACTAGTAATCTATATAAAATGATAAAATCATAACGTGATCCCAATCCCCGAAAATTAAGGTTACTTTCACGTGTACATCTATTATTTATTACCTAGATCTAATCTAGGGTTTTCTATCGAGCGCTTCCTAGATTCAACAAGGATTTATGCCACCTAGGTCCAACCTAGGGATTATGCTACCTATTGAACGCTTCTCGGATTTAGGGTTTATGCCACCTAGGTCCAACCTAGGGATTATGCTACCTATGTGTGTCATACGACCCCCAATGATTGTAGATACCTATGCTGGTCCCACCATGGGGTGTATCAAGACCCATGGTGGCGGCCCGACGCAATTCTAGAAGGCATAGGTTATACTGCTGGTGTCCCCAGTGCCCTGGTTGTCTGCTCCGGAGTGCGTGCACGCCCGCACCCCATTAGACCTACACTGTGCACCCACTGTCGTCGTTTCACCGCTTACAATCAGCCCAGTAATCGTGCCCCACCCTGCCTAGTTTCAGGGTATCGTTGATACCTGATTTGGGTTACTGTTGAAATGGGTCCACCTTACTAGGGTTTCCTACTGGTTAAGTGTGTGGGCCTATATATACATATATTACCCACCTTTCCGTGATGTACTTAACCTACCTATTCAAGCGTGCTTATTAATGGTTAAGTTTGTGGGCCTATATTTACTAATATTACCCACCAACCCGATACGTACTTAACCCTCTCCGTCCATTACGTTAAGTTGGTTAAGTGTTTCATCTTCTATTACTTAACCCTACCACACATCATGTTATATAGGTTAAGTGTTGTTCCTTGTGTTACTTAACCCTACTGCAAGCCTTGTTATACTGGCTAAGTGTTCACCCTCGTGTTAACTTAACCTCACCGCATGTCATGTCATATTGGTTAAGTGTACATTGACTTAGCCCACCTACTTATCATGTTGTGACGGTTAAGTGTTACACTCTGTTGTTACTTAACCTTACCACGCATCACGTTATATTGGTTAAGTGCATGTTAACTTAACCCCATCCACCAGTCATATTATAATTGTTAAGTGTTACCCTCTTTTGTTTACTTAACCCTACCACGCATCACGTTATATCGATTAGGTGTTATCAACCTATTCAAGTTAGCCCAACCCATCCGCTAGTCATGCTATAACGGTCAAGTGTCATTAGCCTAGCTATGTTACTTAACCTACCCATTAGTCTGATTAACAGTTATGTTGGTTAAGCCCACATTTATAAGTTTTACATGTTCTTAACTCATACCGGTTAGGTCCATATTCACATGTCAAATTTCCATGTCATCCCACCTAACCCTCTAACCATACCCACGTCTTATTATGGTTAGTATTCCTTAATTCATTCATTATGACGAACGAATCATGACCTCTCACATTAGACCGTGCATTTTGTAGCCACTTGATTTGCCGGGCGGTTCCGGGCAGATTTACACCACAAACTGGGTCTAACCTCGTGTCATAAATCGTTACGCCTACAATTCGACCTTCGACCTCTCACATTAGACTGACACTTTGTGGCTCCTGAATTTACCGGGCGGTTCCGGGCAGATTTACACCACAAACCGAGTCTAACCTCGTGTCAAAGGTTCATTAATGGTCGTATTCCACCCAAAACCCCAATATCAGTTCATGTGTTTAACATATAGAAAAGTTCATGATTCATGTTTTTGCCCCAAAACGTATTCCCAAATTATTATCATAATTCACTATAAGGTTATGCCAAGTTATAGCCTTTTATTTACAGTACATGCCAATTACCCAAAACCAAACTTAGGCGCGTTCATATTAAACCTCTACTAAGTCATAAATTATCATATATGTTTCAACTCCAAATTTTACATAATTAACATATGCCCAAGTTCTAGATTACATGTAAATTTTACATATGCCCAATTCCTACCAAATTTACATATGTTCAATTCATGTCATTTTACATGTATGCCAACTTTATGCCAATTTACACATATACCAAGTTTCATGCCACTTTACATATGTCAAGATTCAAGATTTACATGTTTACAAAGCTATGCCCAATTTACATAGATCAATTTTTATACCCAAAATTACATGTATACTACGTTTACACCAATTTACTCATAACAAGTTCTAGCCAAATTACATATATCAAGATCCATGTCAAATTATATATATATATATATATATATATATCAAGATCCACATCAAGTTATGTATATCAAGATCCATGTCAAATTATATATGCCAATCCCCATTCTTGCAATTACCATTAAAATGACAATACCCAAATATCAAGTTTCATGTTAATGATAAATTATCCCCCAAACATCCAATTTTCATATTATGCCTTCGATCCCACCAAACACATATATTCCACTAGGAAATATTCCAATATTTTCCCCGTATACCATCGCACGTATATCGTAGTTTAGGCCTAGGTCCGAAATTGACCTAGGTTCATCAAAAGAAAATAAATAGGGGGAGGTAGAAGTTGCAATAAAAACAAGATCAAAGAGAAAACGACATAAAAGCATCATCTCAGGCATAAAGAATAGATCTTGATAATAAAACATGAACCAAGAAAAATTGATTTACAACAGGCTGAATAGACCATAAACTTGTCATGCGAATAAAGATAGAAAAGTTCTCAAGATCGAGATCCAAGAAGAAACAAGAATTGAATCAAAAGTCCAATTTCATTTCATCACATGTCCATATTAAATTTAATTATTTTAATCTGAAAATAACTAGAACTTATATAGCATGGCTAATGAATTAAGAACTACAATTGTCGTAGAACGTTGTAGAGACATTGATTTATCTTCTTGAATTGTTGTAGAAGCTTTAATCTTTAGTTTGAATCTAGTTTGGAGGCTAAGAGAAAAGTTTGGAGAGCGGCAGCCATGATCAAGAGGAAGTCCAGCAGCATAATAGTGTAAGAATGATTTGATATGAATTAGGTTAGGTCTAAGGGTGTTTTTATAGGTGTAGCAACTAGTTTAGGCCCTTAGATTAACCCTAGAATCAATCCGGACCGTCAAAACACGTCTCAGGCTTCAAAAATGAGTTCTGGGTCAAACCAGGCCGACCAGGTCGACCTGTAAGGTGGGGGGTCGACACTATGGTCGACCTGGGGGGTAGGTCGACCCTATGGTCGACCGGGGGGGTAGGTTGACCCTATGGTCGACCCCCTGGTCCAGTCTGCGTGAAAACTGCTGAAAATTGTACAGGCCATAACTTCTTCATCCGGACTCCGATTTTCAAAAACTCGGACTCTATTTCATGTAAAATTTCGAGATGAACGCAATGGCGTAACCCGTTTCCCCTGATTCTGATTTTAAAATTTAATTCTGCCTTGATTTCTTGTTTTAACATGTTATAAAAATACGGGTTGTTACATTCTCCCCTCCTTAAAGGATTTCGTCCCCGAAATCTTCAAGTTAAGAAGAAGGTGTCCTACCATCCAATCATCCATCTACTCAATCATCAATCACAGGCATCCATTGTCCTTAAGAGATTTCTAATGCTGTATGAACATATGCAGAAAGTGTGTGTATATGTTCCTTATCTAATGCAAATGATCAGGCCTGATTGATCTTTTTAAATGCAAAATATGTTTAGTGCCATGAATCCAATATGTATGCAAATAGTCCTAGTCATATAAACACTATATGTGTGCACAAGCATCCATCCATATGCAACATCCACATGATAACACATTCAATTCCATCCATAAACAAGTATAAACACTCATGCATATGCAATATGAAAATGTGTCTGAGCCGATCTAGTGCCTAATGTGTGTTATGCAACCACGAGCAACCACTTGCGACCACTTGCAACCATCAATCATAACATGTCTCAAACACATGTTTCACCCAATTGTTCCTACCTAAAGATATAGCCGAATGATAGAAGCAAGTAAAAACTTTTTGCCCATCAGGCAATGTCAAAGCTGGAAATCTACATCACATATATACTGAATAGGAGAAGAACTCCCTAAGCACCAGTCCATATCCTATAAATCCCAAAAAGTTTAGTCAACACAACGGACACCCTCAAGCCCTAACATGTATTACTAACAGATAGGTCATACCTCCTATGGGGCTTGCAACAAAAATAGGATTGAGAATAGGACCGAGAGGATACACTTGAAAGACAGTATGCAAGTAAGCTCTACAGGAAAAGAGGGATCAAGGATATACTCTTAAAAAGAGATATGATGCGCGTATCTAGTCTTCAATCTTCTAAGTCGCATTTCCTTGAGCTTAACTCCATTGTGCTTTGGCCGTTTTTAACTTTACAATTTTGTTGCTTCTTAATTCTTGTTTCCAAAATATGAGTTGGAACTCAGTTCACTGTCGCCTCTCGTTCCACTTTCCCTTATTCTTTTTCTAGTATACTCGGCTTAAACATAACTGTGTACTCATGGTTTCATGCAAGCTCTCCAAAATTCACTAGTGAATCCTGGATCTCGTTTACTTACTATAAGGTATTCCACGCAGAAGAACTATCTCTTGAAAACAAACAAATGCCAACCATGTTGCCAAGTGTACTTACTAAGGTGATTTCTTATAACTCATGCATAAGCGAGATGAATCATCCGCCTTAGTGGCGAACACTACTCGAGCGAATCAATAAATGTATCAAGAACGGATCGATAAATGTATCAAGAGATTCTAGGTAACTAAACATGGCAGAACCCTAACGGTTACACTAGACTTTGAGGGCATTACCAAGGCAAGTCGAGCGTCTAACTACCCTCTTTTCATACTCGAGAATGGTACCATTTCTGGATAACCACTCCATCCCTAGAATCAACCCATAGCCCAAAAACATAAGCTTTACTTCTAAACTCAACACTTAGCATAGAGATTCTCAAATCCAAACAAGTTATGAATAAATGAGATGATTCCCCACAGGATTTGAGACAAAAATGGGATCCTCTACTACGCTAGTACTAAGGTGCAGAGACTCAACTATCGAAGCAGAAATAAAAAGGATGCGATGTACCATAGTCAAAAAGGGTACGGACAGGATAGACAGATAAACTAGGCTTTCCTACAGAAAGATTTCTACCTTCTTGTTCTGAGCCTCATTCGGCTTAACCACCCTTATCCCCTCTTATTTAACGTGTTAATAGGTCTCTCGAGAACTACCTCCATCGCACAACAACCCTTCAAAGCTTGAAATAAGGTTAGTCGCAGATGGAACTAACGTGACTACAGATGGAGGAAAGAAAGGAAAAGGAATTCAAACAAGGAAACAAAGGATAATGCTAATGGCCCTTGGGGAATAGCCTTTTAAAAAAAACAAGATTTTTCTTGAAAAATGCTACTTTGTAAACGGTTTTGAAAATAATTTCAGAAGGTTTTAAGAAAAAAATTCCCAGTCTGGTAACCTTCTGCTCTGATACCAAATGTAACACCCCACCTCCGCTAGGGTCACTCACAAAGGGAATACACTAGCTTTGGTGGAGCATTATCTAGGTAAACATACACAGAAATATTACAAGACAGAACATACAAAACAGCGTAAGAAGAACCAAATTTTATTACTTTAAAAATCTAGAAAGGTCAAATCCATTGCATCGAAATCTGTCTTGCAATAGTGAAGAAGCATAACACCATGGTCATAAATCATTCCCCAAGTAAAACAGTAAAGCAAGCCATAGCCAAGGGAAATCCAAGACGTACATGAAAGAGCCTTGGAGCTTGGTAAGATCCGAACTAAGCTGTATTCCCACCCTGTGAACCTAGGGGGGGAAACGGAAGAAAAAGAGGCGAAACAAAACGGGTCAGTCATAAAGACTGAGTAAGTCCTAGTGACTTTCCGCATTAAAATAGGTAAAGATAACATGGCATGAATAAACTGAAAGTAAACATAAGGATGATGACAAGATAGGCAAGTTAAACTAGGATAACAAGATAAAATACGGTAACAAGATAAACTAAGGTCACAAGAAAAACCAAGGTAGTAAGATAAACTACGTATAGCATCGCATGTTTAACATTCTCTACACCACCTAACTAGTGTCCCAACTAGTAATCTATATAAAATGATAAAATCATAACGTGATCCCATTCCCCAAAAATTAAGGTTACTTTCACGTGTACATCTATTATTTATTACCTAGATCTAATCTAGGGTTTTCTATCGAGCGCTTCCTAGATTCAACAAGGATTTATGCCACCTAGGTCCAACCTAGGGATTATGCTACCTATTGAACGCTTCTCAGATTTAGGGTTTATGCCACCTAGGTCCAACCTAGGGATTATGCTACCTATGTGTGTCATACGACCCCCAATGATTGTAGATACCTATGCTGGTCCCACCATGGGGTGTATCAAGACCCATGGTGGCGGCCCGACACAATTCTAGAAGGCATAGGTCATACTGTTGGTGTCCCCAGTGCCCTGGTTGTCTGCTCCGGAGTGTGTGCACACCCGCACCCCATTAGACCTACACTGTGCACCCACCGCCGTCGTTTCACCGCTTACAATCAGCCCAGTAATCGTGCCCCACCCTGCCTAGTTTCAGGGTACCGTTGATACCTGATTTGGGTTACTGCTGAAATGGGTCCCTGTTACTAGGGTTTCCTACTGGTTAAGTGTGTGGGCCTATATATACAGATATTACCCACCTTCCCGTGATGTACTTAACCTACCTATTCAAGCGTGCTTATTAATGGTTAAGTTTGTGGGCCTATATTTACTAATATTACCCACCAACCCGATACGTACTTAACCCTCTCCATCCATTACGTTAAGTTGGTTAAGTGTTTCATCTTGTTTTACTTAACCCTACAACACATCATGTTATATTGGTTAAGTGTTGTTCCTTGTGTTACTTAACCCAACCGCAAGCCTTGTTATACTGGCTAAGTGTTCTCCCTTGTGTTAACTTAACCTCACCGCATGTCATGTCATATTGGTTAAGTGTACATTGACTTAGCCCACCTACTTATCATGTTGTGACGGTTAAGTGTTACCCTCTGTTGTTACTTAACCTTACCACGCATCACGTTATATTGGTTAAGTGCATGTTAACTTAACCCCATCCACCAGTCATATTATAATGGTTAAGTGTTACCCTCGTGTGTTTACTTAAGCCTACCACGCATCACGTTATATCGATTGGGTGTTATCAACCTATTCAAGTTAGCCCAACCCATCCGCTAGTCATGCTATAACGGTCAAGTGTCACTAGCCTAGCTATGTTACTTAACCTACCCATTAGTCTGATTAACAGTTATGTTGGTTAAGCCCAAATTTATAAGTTTTACATGTTCTTTAATCATACCGGTTAGGTCCATATTCACATGTCAAATTTCCATGTCATCCCACCTAACCCTCTAACCATACCCACGTCTTATTATGGTTAGTACTCCTTAATTCATTCATTATGACGAACGAATCATGACCTCTCACATTAGACCGTGCATTTTGTGGCCACTGGATTTGCCGGGCGGTTCCGGGCAGATTTACACCACAAACTGGGTCTAACCTCGTGTCATAAATCGTTACGCCTACAATTCGACCTTCGACCTCTCACATTAGACTGACACTTTGTGGTACTGGATTTACCGGGCGGTTCCGGGCAGATTTACACCACAAACCGAGTCTAACCCCGTGTCAAAGGTTCATTAATGGTCGTATTCCACCTAAAACCCCAATATCAGTTCATGTGTTTAACATATAGAAATGTTCATGATTCACGTTTTTGCCCCCAAAACGTATTCCCAAATTATTATCATAATTCACTATAAGGTTATGCCAAGTTAGAGCCTTTTATTTACAATACATGCCAATTACCCAAAACCCAGCTTAGGCGCGTTCATATTAAACCTCTACTAAGTCATAAATTATCATATATGTTTCAATTCCAAATTTTACATAATTAACATATGCCCAAGTTCTAGATTACATGTAAATTTTACATATGCCCAATTCCTACCAAATTTACATATGTTCAATTCATGTCGTTTTACATGTATGCCAACTTTATGCCAATTTACACATATACCAAGTTTCATGCCGCTTTTCATATGTCAAGATTCATGATTTACATGTTTACAAAGTTATGCCCAATTTACATAGATCAAGTTTTATACCCAAAATTACATGTATACTACGTTTACACCAATTTACTCATAACAAGTTCTAGCCAAATTACATGTATCAAGATCCATGTCAAATTATATATATATATATATATCAAGATCCACATCAAGTTATATATATCAAGATCCATGTCAAATTATATATGCCAATCCCCATTCTTGCAATTACCATTAAAATGACAATACCCAAATATCAAGTTTCATGTTAATGATAAATTATCCCCCAAACATCCAATTTTCATATTATGCCTTTGATCCCACCAAACACATATATTCCACTAGGCAATATTCCAATATTTTCCCCGTATACCATCGCACGTATATCGTAATTTAGGCCTAGGTCCAAAATTGACCTAGGTTCATCAAAAGAAAATAACTAGGGGGAGGTAGAAGTTGCAATAAAAACAAGATCAGAGAGAAAACGGCATAAAAGCATCATCTCAGGCATAAAGAATAGATCTTGATAGTAAAACATGAACCAAGAATAATTGATTTACAACAGGCTGAATAGACCATAAACTTGTCATGCGAATAAAGATAGAAAAGTTCTCAAGATCGAGATCCAAGAAGAAACAAGAATTGAATCAAAAGTCCAACTTCATTTCATCACATGTCCATATTAAATTTAATTATTTTAATCTGAAAATAAATAGAACTTACAGAGCATGGCTAATGAATTAAGAACTACAATTGTCGTAGAACGTTGCAGAGACATTGATTTATCTTCTTGAATTGTTGTAGAATTGTTGTAGAAGCTTTAATCTCTAGTTTGAATCTAGTTTGGAGGCTAAGAGAAAAGTTTAGAGAGCGGCGGCCATGATCAAGAGGAAGCCTAGCAGCATAATAGTGTAAGAATGATTTGATATGAATTAGGTTAGGTCTAAGGGTGTTTTTATAGGTGTAGCAACTAGTTTAGGCCCTTGGATTAACCCTAGAATCAATCCGGATCGTCAAAACACGTCTCAGGCTTCAAAAATGAGTCCTGGGTCAAACCAGGCCGACCAGGTCGACATGTAAGGTGGGGGGGTCGACACTATGGTCGACCTGGGTGGTAGGTCGACCCTATGGTCAACCTGGGGGGGGGGGGGGTAGGTCGACCCCTTGGTCCAGTCTGCCTGAAAACTGCTGAAACTTGTACAGGCCATAACTTCTTCATCCCCTCTCCGATTTTCGAAAACTCGGACTCTATTTCATGTAAAATTTCGAGACGAACGCAATGGCATAACCCGTTTCCCCTGATTCTGATTTTAAAATTTAATTCTACCTTGATTTCTTGTTTTAACATGTTGTAAAAATACAGGTTGTTACACCCAGGACCCATCACACAATGCAACACAAGCCGGAGGATAGGGTTTTCCCTTATAATAGCCAAACATGCTTGGTACGTTTAAAACAAATCATTTGATACTATTATAAGTGCATAGTGTATAAAACAACTTCAAAAATAAATGTATCAATCATAGACGACATGGGTACCATATATCATGTCACCAATACTAGGCTCTACAGTCAAAACCGAAATGTCACGTATTGGAAATTGGATTTCCGTCATGAGTTTTGGGCAAGGGATGTACTTCTAACTGCTTCGAGACAATCTAGCAAATGTCTCAGGACTACACACTCCGAGTAACCCTTGGATCGGTTAGGCCAGTCCTCTCTTACGTTTGAGGATTGGCAATTCCTAAACACACGTTTCCCTGCCCTATCGGGCGTCTATAAGCCAGATGACTCAATATCCATCGGCTCTGTAGTAACCGATATATCTGAGGTGCCTCACTATCCATCATCGACATAGGTAAAAAAATTATAAACGTCTGGGCTCCATACGATGACACCACCCATATCTAGAAAGAAACGTCATGTTCTCCCAATGGTCCCTTATCCCGTTTTTAACACACACCACGGTGTAAGGCTTGCGAATTAACGCTATATACAAAGATATGATATATTAAAGTTGTGCTTTCATCATCAACCACAAGACTCTGTCTTTCAATAGAAGCCTTGATCCTTTGCATCTCAGCATGCCACACAAGCAATTCACGCCATGCGACTGATGTCTATCGATATATAACCTCTGAGTTCGTACATATCAGAGCAGAGCATTAAGCAAGAGAATAAATTCCCCGTCGCCAAATAGATAAATATTTAATAGAAATCAATCAACACAGAATAAAATCCAATGTCAGACATACTTCCATTTACAAGTTCGTTCTGGGTCTAAACGAAACCGGAGGCACCTTATTCCTCGCCCCATATGTCCAATTCAGGAGAGAGGCCCTCGCATATCCGGTCGATCTCCAAGTACGTCTAGACGATCACCACTTATTTCCTGGTCTTGGGTGTACAACCCAATCAAGACATCAATAATCATCCAAACGATGTGAAGACCTCCGGTCTTTAACCACCGTCTTTATCGTCGACTTATCGTCGAATCAGTTATTCAAATGGGTATAAACCTGGCCTTTCTGAATAACTCACGTATATAATAAACAAGTGCTATAAAAACACAGCATACGCCTCATTCCAATTCAGAATATTCTTCTATCCAAATATTCACATCTTTAGGGATATGTTCCCATTAATTTTATCAAAGACAAATTACTTAAAATTTATTCTTTAATCTTCCTTTGGATATCATTCAAACCATATTAAGGTTTTCCAAACTAGTCGGGATTAACGCACCTTACCGAAGTAATCATTTATTTAATTTCCCAATCCCAACCTATTCATCCCACGGAGCAAAATCGGTATTACTCCATAACAAACACCACGGTGTTATTAGTAAAATTATTTACCATTTCACGTTCAAATCTAATTAAAGATTTAACTATCGCTTAGAGCAAAACTGGTGCTACTCCACTCTCGATCATTCCCCGAATTTGATAATTTAAATTATCACATTCTCTTTTCAATCTAATTAAAGATTAATTAAAACTCCACTTAGTTTTAATCTTCCCAAAAATCAATATTAATGATTATTTAACTTTGGAAACACGAACATGTCGCATCGACAATCTACATCATACTATTGATTTCTGCCGATATATAACCTCTAAGCTCGTATGTCTTAGAGAAAGGTATTAAGCAAGAGAATAAATTCTTTGCCACCAAATAGATATATATTTAGCAATGATCAACCATACAGTTCAAAATACACTGTTAGACATGTTATCATGTCTTTAACTGGGTTAAAGAACTAATGTCTTTTAAAACACAGTTCACGATAAACCCAAATCACATTCCATTAATTATGGAATCTTCATGGAAAAACAAATCAATATATAATTGATATCAATTTCCATATCCGACCCTTAATATAAATGGAATAAGGATAAAGCCTTTTAACTTCCATATATATTAACAGTCTTCCTTCATAGAAGCTCATTTCGATTATTATCAAATCGAATTCCATTCAATTCCAATTTAATATATTAAATCGAAAAATTTTACATTGGAAAATTTCCACTAAATCTAAATAAAAAGATTTATAAATTCCAAATCACATTTCACTGTAAATCGGGTTAAAGAACGAATGTCTTTAAAAACACAGTTCACAATAAACCCGATTCACATCCCATTTTATTCCAATTAAATGTTAATTAACTGGAAACTTCACTAAATCTTAATTAAAAGATTTATTCTTTACTCAACTAGGTTTAAGAACAGTGTTAATGAAGACACCATTCACGACAAACCCAAAATCCAATTCAATATTAAATACAAGGTGCTGAATAGAAATTATATCGGCTTATATTTAATATCAAATTCTGAAATCAACAAATATCGTATTGGAAATAACGATATATATATATCTTCCAAATTCCTCCACAATATCCGTATAATCACGGAATCCAATATCGAAATATTCCGAAGATAATTTTGATTCAAATCAGTTCCAAATCATATATTGGAAATTCTGGTTATTTTTAAAACTATTTCAAATCCAATTTATTTATTTGAAAATATTGGATTATAATTCTAGTTCATTCTAAAAAAAATATTTTTTATCTTTTCAAATATGGAATTTTACATCCCAATTCTTTCCAAATCATTTATTATGATTTTACACAAATTATTGATATTTTTAATAATTTAATCAAGGCCCGTACAGTTGATTTCCAAAAACGTTCATCGAACTGCACTTACATCGACCTTTTCCAAATTTGATTTGGACATAATTCCAAATCAAACTAGTAGATTTCAAATTCTTTATATTCATTGTAAAGCCCTTTTCGATACGAACCCAACGGTTCAGGTTTTAGGAGAATCCAATAGTCGGATCTCCCGTAGTGTCCATTCGAAGTCAAAGGTCGAAATTCGCGAACTGCTGTGGCGCGTTCTATTCAGGCCATTAAATATATATTATATATATTTCATCGATTTCCATTTAAAACGTACTTTATAAATCGTTTTAAATTCACTTCCAAAATGATTTCAACTTAATATTCAATTTTAAATCAAAACTGAATATTCCATATCATTAATATATAAATGATAATATTTTCAAAACATTAGATTTTGAAATCACTTCCATTTCGATATTCGTTATAAAAATGAATAAAATCGATATAAATATCGTTCACATCTAAATGGCGTTAATCTAATCAAAATGACTTCATATATTTAAATATTTTCGTGTCCATCCCAAATCGGACATCAAAATCATATTTTGATCCATTACTGAAAATTATTTTAAAATGTTAGATATTTTAAAATATTCATTACTCGTCATTTTAAAATATTTTTTAATTTAAAATATTCGTTCTTTCCAAATTGGAATCAGACACAATTAATTGACATATAATTTTATTTATATGGATTTCATACACACATGTACACAACAATAATCAAGCACAATCAACCATCATCCAGAGTGCATTACACAACTGCATAAGCGTTAAATATAAATAATTAACGCTTACAATAGTCTATCAACCAATCGATTGACGTACAATTAAATATTGGGATTAGTGTATGTCGAATATCATCCCAATATCCGTATGGGGTTTTCAAACAACAAACGCTGATTATTATTTATGCATTTGGGCGATGTGTAAAATATATCGTCCCAATCAATATCAGTCAAATGTGTGTACATAAACAAATCGTCTGATTTGTAAATGAATATCTTGTTTATTCATATAACATTTAAAATTATATTATTAACTATAAAATATTTATTTCAACACATGAATATTTTGTACAGTTCATTTATACAATAAAAATGATATTTTTACTGTTCTAACATTTTTAGAAAATTTCGGCAGCATAATGGCGTGATACTAGAACCGGAATAAGGTCTAGCCTTATCCCTCGCCTGATAATGGTTTGCGCCATGTAGATACCAATTCTAACCAATTCATTTCATTTCCCAAACCAAATTCAAACAAATAAATCAATCAACCAAACAACCGAACAAACATTGTTTCAAACATAGGTGTAGGGTGCTACTAAGCACCGTCTGCATCCTAATATATATATTTAACTAGAAAATAAATTAAAGTGAGAACTTCTCACCTTTGGGATCCACTCCTCCATTCTTTATTTCTCAAGGGTTTGGATTTTAATTTGATTCCAGTCGGTTCCATTTGAATCTGTTTCACACGATTTTTATATTAAAAATCACATTTTTATTTCATTGCTATAAAAATTTCATTTTTCTTATGTTATTCATATAATAAAAATTATATTTTTATACTGATGTTTATTTTATAAAAATCATATTTTTATAACTCAGTTTTCTATATAAAAATCATATTTTTATTTTTTCACTTTCAATATAAAAATCATATTTTTATTTTTATTTAAATCTCCTCTTTTCATATTTAAAAATCTAATCTTTTTACTAATAAAAATCAAATCTTTTTAATTATAAAAATCTAATCTTTTTAATTATAAAAATTAAATCTTTTTAATTATAAAAATCTAATCTATATAATAACGCTACTATATATATAAACTGATTTTTAAACTATGTTTTATATAAATAAAAACTGATTTTAAAATATGTTTTTAATATAAATAAAATCTTATTTGAAAAACAATGCATATTACAAAAAAATGATTTGAAAAACAATGCATATTATTTTAAATAAAATTAGAAAAAAAGGAAAATAAAATAAAATAACTCACGGTTTTTTTTTCAAAGGGGATGCTCGCGTTAGTCGCAGGGGGTGGCTCGACCTCTAGCGGCGAAGGCAGTGGGCGGTGGCCCACTTTGGTGGCGACCGCGGGTTTTGGGTCTCAGGGGGGCTAGGGTTCGGGTTCGAATTGATTTGGGGGTGGAGAGAGAAAAGGCGATGGGAGGAGAAGGGGGCGGCGATGGTGGCACCGTGTGGGATGGAGGCGGCGGTGCACGCCTGGAGGGCGGCGGCTGTTAAGCAATCGCCGGAGCCCTTTTTTTTCCTGATTTGTGAAAATGAATATCGGGGGGGGGGGGGGGGAGGGAGGGGCGTATGTGTAAAATAAATATATTATATTATATATTTTTTCTTTAATTCTCTAAAATTGTTGACTTTTCATTCGAACTCCCAACGACTATCGCCCGCAGCTAATTACCCCCCTTCCGAACACAATGGGATATATTTCGTAACTCAATTCGGTTGTTACGATCAGTTTCCGCTAAATTTAAAATATAAATCATTATATTTTAAATTCAAACGCACATCTTAATTTACCGAGGCCACATACTAACTCCAAAAATTCCTGAAAAATAAATCTAGCTATGTTTTAACGATACGGCCCTAACAAAAATAATTTCATCAAATTTGGAGACAGATTGAAAAACGATCATTTTCCAGTCGATTAAATTCAAACTGAATTGACCAAACACGTTTAAATTCACCACGCTCACATATTGATTCCAAAATTTATGAAAATTGGAATCAAACAATAATTTGACAATCTAGATCCAACAAAAGTGGTCTCGTCGGAAACGGAGGTCGTTTGCAAAATCGCTATTTTTAAGGGCTATTTATTATATAAATTCCATAACGATTATTCTGAATTTTCAACTGGACATAACTTTTTATTCCCGCTATGAAATCTAGATTTTTCACATTCGTTGGAAAGATATTTTCAAACAGATTCAAATATTTCTGGTTTCACAAAAATCCGGTTTATTTTGAATCATGTACATTCATTTGAAATTTGAAATCGAATTTTCAAACTATCGAGCCATTTTCAATTCCTTTTATAATTAAAATAAATATTTATATTCTAACTTCGATTTAAATAAATATATACATTCTAGTTTTGTTCAAAATAAATTTCTAGTCGTTATTATTGAAAATAAATCATTTTAAATATTCAAAATTCATTAAAATAGCCAAAATAAAAAAATTAATTGGTTCTGATTTTCCAGGTTGTTACAGTTATGGTCCATATATATAATAATAGTTTATAGGGATGTAGTTCGAATGGCAAAAATGCAATTTTGAAAATAATGTTTTTACACTTATAAATTACTTACAAGTGCTTTATAAACTTAATATTGATGATTAAGAAAGATAATTAATGATTTTAATGATTAATTAATATTAATTAAGTCTGCTAATTAATAATTAATTAATAGTTAATAAGATTTTTAATTATAATTTAGTAAAAAATTGTTATTAATTAATTAATATTGAAGTGATAAATTTTAATTAATCATTTAATTAAGAAAGATTAATTCTTAATTTAGTATAAGATTGGTTTTCAATAAACTATTAACTAACTATAATATAAAAAAATCTAATAGAAAGACAATGGCGACCTCGTCACTCTTAAAATAAAATCCACCGACAACGGCAGTTTTTTTTCTGATTCTAATCTTAGATCTGTGCATCCACTAGATCTAAATACTTTTCCTCATCATGTAGACGGGGATCTCGAATAAAGATATTAATTTTTTTTCCCCAATTTAGAGTCTAGGGTTGAATTTTCGAATCTTATTTCTACTAACCAGAATGCCACAAACAAAGTGAGTCACATGCAAATGAAGGCTTGGATTGATGTTATTACACAGAACAAGTATCACAAGAATTCAATCCAGCTTAAGTACTTTGAACAGATTGTCAAAAATAATCTTAGAATTGCAGTGATTGATGATGAGCTGGTTAATAAGGCTAGAGAGAGATGGTGCAACTCTATTGTATTTTATGTTTATGGTAATAAGCCTTATTTTAAGTTTTTAAAGGACTATATCAATAGAAACTGGAATTTAAATGGTAGATATCATTTATATTCTAGGGAAAATGGTTTCTTCATAATCAAATGTGAATGTTTAGAGGATTGTGAAAGGATTTTAGCTTCAGGACGATATTTTTACAATAAAAGATTAATCTTTATGATGAAATGGTAATCAGGAATTAATTTTCTCCTGAACTTTTACACTCAACACCAATATGGATACGTTTACCTTATTTAGATCTAGATTTTTGGTCTGTGGAGGCTATAAGTAAAATTGTATCTATATTAGGACAACATATTAAGCAAAATAGTGTTATTGAGGAGACTGGTCTTATTTCCTTTTCTAAAGTGCTAGTTTAAGTGGATATTAATTGTAAATTTCCTGATTCTTTACCAATTCGGTATAGCAATGGAAAGCTGGTTTAGCAAAAAGTTAAATATGAATGGGTGCCAATAGCTTGTTTTGTTTGTAAAATATTTGGATGCTCTAGTAATATGTGTAAGGCTTCTAAGATTTGGACACTTAAGGATAGATCTTGATTCTGGTATGGAAATTGATGATTTTTTGAAAGATCAGGAGTTGGCTGGTAATAATTCTTCAAGTAAGGACTCCAAAGAGAAGGATAAGGACATTCTGTCTTTAACCCAGAATAAGGGGATCAGCTCTATCAATGCATTTGATGTAATTGCATATGAGTATAATTGCATGTAGGATGTTTGTAAAGAAATGAATGTTATATCAGAAGCTGTTGTAGTGCCTGAAATTCAAACTGATGTCAAAAACTTGAAAATTATGGTAGACATAAGTAAACAGGGTGGTAAGAAGGCCAAGGAAAAAGTTGATTCTGGTGAAGCTGTCATCATAGAGGATAAGATAGTTGATAACACGAAGTTTGATAGATTTGTATAGGTTGATAAATTACAAGGAATGGCACTGGAAAGATCATGTGAAGAGGAGGACAAATCTAAACAAGTAAAGGTTAGTAGTGTATTTAATCCTTAGAAGGATGAAATTCGAAATAATAATAATCTATATATGTGCATTGAAGATTCTAATAGTTCTACTAGTAATATGAGGAAAAGAAGAAATAAAATTAAAACTACTAGAATGAAAGGTGATGTAACAACCCGAAAATCTGGGCCAGTTTAAAATTTTTATTTTGGCAATTTTAGCGAATTTTGAATATTTAAAATGGATTATTTTAAATAGTTATCGACGAGAAATTTATTTTGAATATAATTAGAACGTATATATTATATACGTCGTCGTTAGAATATAAATAATTATTTTAAATTATAAAAGGAATTGAAAATGGCGCGGTAGTTCGATAATTCGATTTCAAACTTCAATTGAAAGTACCGGGTGCAAAAAAATCCGGATTTTAGTGAAACCAAAAACATTAGGATCTAATTGATAATATCTTTCCAACGAATCCGAAAAATCAAAATTTCATAACGGGAATCAAAAGATATGTCCAGTTGAAAATTCTGAATAATCGCTATGGAATTCAGGCCCTTAAAAATGGACATTTTGCAAATGACCTCGGATTTCGATGAAACCAGTTTTGTTGGGTCCGTGATGTCAAGTTATTGCTAGATTTCAAATTTCATAATTTTCTGAATCAATAGGTGAGCGTGGCATAGGAAAACGCGTTTGACCAGTTTCAGTTGATTTTAATCGACTGGAAATTGGCCATTTTTCTAACGGTCTCAGAATTCGACGAAACTAGTTTTGTTAGGACCGTATCGTCAATAGGAGGCTAGAAAATATTTTTCGGGAATTTTTAGAGTTAGTATGTGACCCCGGTAATTTGAAATGTACGTTTAAAATTCAATATAGTGATTTAAATGTAAATTCAACGGAAACTGATCGAGACGAACAAATCAGCTTGCGATACATATCCCGTTGTCTTCGGAATGGGGGTAAAACGCTATGGACGACAGGCGATGGGCCTCGTTTAGAGGTCGTATGTAAAAGTCAACTTTTTCAAATATTAAAATAATTAAATAAAAAATAAAAATAAAAAAAACCTCTCCTCCCCTATACGTTCTGCCCCCCCCCCCGATTCATTTTACAGAAATAAGAAGAAAAAAAAACCAACGCTTTCCCGTCGCCCCCCCCCCCCTCGATTGAGCCGCCGCGCTCGACGGCGCCACCACCACCCACGGCCGGACCCCCCTGTCCTTCCTCCTCCTTCCCAAATCAAACCCCCCTCCCCTCCTTCGATCGACGCAAGCACCCAAACCCGCGAGCCACCCGAAACCCACCACCGCCTACTCCTCTTCTCTCCCCTCCTCTAGCTGGATCGAATGCCGCCAGCACCTCCGACCACCTCAGGCAGTGAAACCCCACCCCCGAATGGAAAAGTAAGTTTTATTATTTGTTTTAATTTTATTTATTTATTTCTTTTATATATGGATATGCAAACCTGATTTTATTTTAAAATAAAAGGGTTAGGCCTTTAAAATGATAATAAAAAAAGGATTAGCGAAATAAAAATATAATTTTTATTATATAGAAAGTATAAAGATATAATTTTTATATAAGGAGGATAATCAAAATATGATTTTTATATTTTTAAAGTAATAAAAATATGATTTTTATATTTTTAAAGTATTAAAAATATAGTCTTTACTATATAGCGATTATAAAAATATGATTTTTGTTTATGTAAAGAATTAGAAATATAATTTTTACATGATAGGAATATTAGAAATATCATCTTTGTATGTGTAGAAAAATAAAAATGTGATTTTTATAATGATATATATGAAAAGGTTCGACCTTTATATTTGAAAAGGTTTGATCTTTATATTTGAAAAGATAAAATCTTTATATGTGAAAAGGCGAAGTCTTTATATGGAGGATAGCGAGATAAAAATAGAATTTTTATCCATATAGCGTGATAATAAAAATTCGATTTTTATATATTGAATAGCAAAGTAAAAATTCGATTTTTATATATTGAATAGCAAAGTAAAAATTCGATTTTTATATATTGAATAGCAAAGTAAAAATTCGATTTTTATATATTGAATAGCAAAGTAAAAATTCGATTTTTATATATTGAATAGCAAAGTAAAAATTCGATTTTTATATATTGAATAGCAAAGTAAAAATTCGATTTTTACATATGTAGAGAATACGGGCAACGAAGATGACAATGGGCGAGAATGGCGATGATTTCTATTAAAGAAGAGTCAAGATGGTTGGATAGCTATTGGTGAGAATTTCTCACATTTCAATTTCATTTTCTAGTTATATATATATATACTAGGATGCAGACGGTGCTTAGTAGCACCTGACACAATCGTCCACAGACCATGGACTTGTTTGTTTGGTTGCATAAAATTAGTTAGATTATTTGATTGAAATTGAATTGTTTGGTGAAATGAATGGATTTGATTGATGTGTGAATGGCGTGGGCCTTCACTAGACCGGGGATAAGGCTAGGCCTCGTCCCGTTTCTAGTATCGTGCCGTTATGCCGCCGAAATTTTCTAAAATATGTTAGAAAAATAAAAATATCATTTTATTGAATAAATGAACCGAATAGAATATTCATAGGTTAAATAAAATGTTTTATCGTTAAAAATATAATTTTTAACGTGAAAGTAAATAAATAAATATTTATAAACAAATCGGCCGATTTGTTTATATACACTGATTTGACTGATATTGATTGGGTCGATAAATTTTACACATCGCCCAACTGCACAACTAAAATTTGTGTTTGATTGTTTGAAAACCCCACACGGGTGTTGGGATGAAATATGAAGTTCACTCGTCCTGATTGATTAAATATGTCGATCGATTGATTGACAGGCTGTTATAAGCGTTAGATATCTATATTTGATGCTTATACGGTGTAGTGCACTTTGGTTGATGGTTGATTATCTATCGTTGTTATTATATACATTTGTTGTATGGAATCCATATAATTAACTTTATATGGTAATTGATTGGGCCTCATTCCAATTTAGAAAATAAAGAATATTATAAAATAAAGGTTCATGTGTTGACAGTACTCATCCATTGAGATTGGTCATGTGTTGAACGAAATATTTACTAATAAAATTTACATCTTTATCAATATAAAATAAAGGTTCATGTGTTGACAGTACTCATCCATTGAGATTGGTCATGTGTTGAACGAAATATTTTAGTAATAAAATTTACATCTTTATCAATAATAAAAAAAGGTTCATGTGTTGACAGTACTCATCCATTGAGATTGGTCATGTGTTGAACGAAATATTTTGATAATAACAACTATTTTGAAAAAGAAATATTTGAAATAGAATATTTGAAAATAGAAATTTATGAAGCCGTGTTGATTAGATTGACGCCATTTTGACGTGAACGATATTTAAATCGATTTTATTCATTTTGAAATGAATTGAATTGAAAACGATTTCGAAATGAATTGAATTGAAAACGATTTCGAAATGAATTGAATTGAAAACGATTTCGAAATGAATTGAATTGAAAACGATTTCGAAATGAATTGAATTGAAAACGATTTCGAAATGAATTGAATTGAAAACGATTTCGAAATGAATTGAATTGAAAACGATTTCGAAATGAATTGAATTGAAAACGAATTCAAATTGAATTAAAAGCGAATTGAAATGAATTCAAATTGAATTGAAATTTGAATTGAATAGAAATGAATTTTAAAACGAATTTATAAAGAAGAATTCAATTTTGATTTGAATTGAAATGGAAGTTGAAATTGCTTTTGAAACGAATTTAAAACTATTTATATAATTCGTTTTAAATAGAAATCGACGAAATATATATTATATATATAATATAATGGCCTGAATAGAACGCGCCGCGCCGCGGCAGTTCGTGAATTTCGACCATTTATTTCAAACGGACATTACGGGAGATCCGACCGTCGGATTCTCCTAAAACCGGAACCGTTGGGTTCGTATCGAAAAGAGCTTTCTAATGAATGTTAGAAATTTGAAATCTAACGGTTGGATTTGGAGATACGTCCAAATCAAATTCGAAAAAGGTCGCTGTAAGTGCAGTTCGATGATCGTTGATGGAAATCGACTGTACGGGCCTTGATAAAATTATTAAAAATAGTAATAATTTGTGTAAAATCATAAGAAATGATTTAGAAAAGATTGGGATGAAAAACTCCATATTTGAAAAGATAAAAATAGATTTTTATCGAAATGAACTAGTTTTGAACTAGAAATATAATTCTATTTATTTTTAAAATAAATAAATTGGATTTGAAATGGTTTTGAAAATAACCTGAATTTCCAATGATTGCATTGGAGTGGATTTGAATCGAAATTGTCTTCGGAATATTTCGATGTTGGAATTCGGGATTATACAGATGTTGTTATGGAAATTTGAAAGATATATATTTATATCGTTATTTCCAATATGACATTTGTTAATCGTAGAATTTGATATTGAATATAAGCCGATATATTTTCTATTAAGAGCCTTGTATTGAATATCAAATGTGATTTGGGTTTGTCGTGAATGGTGTCTTCATTAACACTGTTCTTGAACCCAGTTGAGAAAAGATTAAATCTTTTTATTTAGATTTAATGAAGTGTACCAATTAAACAATATTTAATTGGAATAGAATTGATATTGATTTTTGGGTTTACCGTGAACAGTGTTTTAAATAACACTTGTTCTTTAACCCGATAATTAATGGAATGATTTTTGGGTTTACCGTGAACAGTGTTTTAAATAACACTTGTTCTTTAACCCGATAATTAATGGAATGATTTTTGGGTTTATCGTGAACAGTGTTTTAAATAACACTTGTTCTTTAACCCGATAATTAATGGAATGATTTTTGAGTTTATCGTGAACAGTGTTTTAAATAACACTTGTTCTTTAACCCGATAATTAATGGAATGTGATTTTGGGTTTATCGTGAACCGTGCTTTAAATGACACTGATTCTTTAACCCAGTCGAAGATTAAAACTAAGTGGAGTTTTAATGAATCTTTAATTAGATTGAAATGATCGAAAATGGAGTATCACCAGTTTTGCTCCAGGCGATAGTTAAATCTTTAATTAGATTTGAACGTGGAATGGTAATTGAATTTACCGATAACACTGTGGTGTTATATATGAAGTATTACCAGTTTTACTTCATGGGATGAATAGGTTGGGATGGGGAAATTAAAATAAATGATTACTTCGGTAAGGTTCGCTAATCCCGACTAGTTTGAATTGAGATTCAAAAATAGAATAAAGAATAAATTCAAGGAATTTATCTTGGATAAAATTAATGGGAACCTTTCCCTATGAATGTGAAATTTAGAAACTAACTGTCGGTTAGCCAAGCAGAATGGTTTTCTGGATATTGATCTGATGTTGGTTTCGGCCTTCGGGGTTAATATTTGGGAAATTATTCTCTTGATTAATTTACGGTTAGTGACTGATGAATTGGAATGAGGCGTATGTTGTGTTTGTGTAACACTTATTTAAAATATACGCGAGTTATTCGGAAAGACCGGGTTTATCCCATTCTGAATAACTGATACGACGATAAGTCGAAGAGGAAGACAATGGTCGAAGACCGGAGGTCTTCACGTCGTTTGGGTAATTACTGATGACCTTGATTGGGCTGTACACCCAAGAAGATGGAAACAGTTAGTGATCGTCCAGACGTACTTGGAGATCGATGGATATGCGGGGTACCAGGTGCCTCCGGTTTCGTTCAGACCCAGAACGGACTTGTAAATGGACTGTGTGTCTGACATTGGATTTTAGTCTGTGTGATTGATCTCTATTAAATATATATCTGTTTGGCGGCGGAGAATTTATTCTCTTGCTTAACGCCCTTCTCTGAGACGTACGAGCTCAGGGGTTATATATTGATGGATATCAATCGCATGGAGTGAATTGCCTGTGTGGCATGCTAAGATGCAAATGATCAAGGCTTCTGTTGAAAAGCAAAGTCTTGTGGTTGATGATCGAAGCACGGCCTTTGTGGCGTAGCTTTGTGTAACGTTGATTCGCGAGTATCACACCCGGTATGAATCAAAAACGGGAGACGGACATCAGGGAGGACATGCGTTTCTTTCTAGTCAGGAGTGGCGTCAGTGCTTGAACTGGCTGACGAGTTTGACTCATGTGGATGTTGCTTATTATTACTTGCTGAAAAGCGAGGCGCCTCGTGATATCGGTTTCGGCCGATGCTTCTGGTCGGCTGACGGGCCAAGCTTACGCCCCAAAGGGCGGGGAAACGTAGTGTTCAGGCATAATAATCCACATCGGTGGACCGGCCCTGACGATCTAAAGGGTCGATGCGCTCTGACCCTGTGGCTCGGGCTAGAGAGTCACAAATCGGTAGAGGATCTTGCCCCTAGCCTCGGTTCATACCATAAATGATAACCCAACTTCCAATACGACGTCTTGCGGTTTTGATTGTAAACTTATATATGGCGACATAGTGTTATGGGGCATTCATGCCGCCTATGATTGATACTTATGATTTGAAGTTGTTTTATACACTATGCACTTATAATAGTATCAAATGATTTGTTTTAAACGTATCAAGCATTATTTGGCTGTTATAAGGGAAAACCCTATCCCCCGGCTTGCGTTGCATTGTGTGATAGGACCTGGGTCTTATAACAGCTTCATTTTTCTTTATTTAGCATTGCGTTGTTTGTTTTATGCACTGGTATTCTTGGGAGGAAACCCGTTCCGTGTTATACGGCGTGGTCCCTTGATTTACCTAACTTTGAAGTAAAGATTAATAACTGTTTTAGTTCTCACACCAGTCACATGACTGACCTAGTGTTTATTGTTTTAACCTAAACTCTGGGTGCCCTTATTTTCGACACGGGCAGCTAGTAGTTTTGGTTTTGCAGATTTATATTCACAGGATCCTGGTTTACAGCTGGAATGATATCCGGAAAGCTTTGTATCCGTATATCTCTTCTAGTTGTGTATTGTATTATTTTCCGCTGCGATGTATTTAAATGTAACTTGAATCTCTGATGTTTCTGTGTAATATTTATTTGTTTATACTCTGTATATTCTTGTAATCTGATGCATTGTTGTAATATACAATGAAATGTTCTTTTATATGCGTTCTGTTGTGGCTTGTTCTCGAACTATCCGACACTTTCCTTTACGGGGAAGTTACGGGTTTTCACAGTTGGTATCAGAGCTTTGGTTTACAAAGCTCGAGAACAAGACACATTAGGACCATACAAAAGAATTCATCAGAAACTGGATTAGTAATATCCAACGGGAATGACTCGTTAGAGATGGGATCAGTAGTATTCTAGAACGAATGTGAAGAGTATATTTTTTAAATGGAAACCATTTTGTTTTGAAAATTTAAACCATTTTATACGTATTTGATTATTTATTTATTTTGAATTTGGACAATCTAGTATATAAAGGTTTTGCCTATACGCGTCATGAACGTATATTCGAAGTTTTAATATATTAGATAGATATAGAATCACATTCTAGTCGCCCGGAGATGGTACTGATGATAGCACATGCATCATCAGTATTTATATTCGTGTAACGAAGGTGTGATTTCTATATACTTCCATTTGACTGGTGTGAGAACCAAAACTTATATAGCTAGAACACTTTGTTGTGAATTGGCATCAAAACATGATTTCTGTATAAATATCAAAATTATGAATTTGAAACTCTAATTCACTAATTGATTGATGTTTGTGTTGTTGGTTTATTTGTTTGCTAATTTTTAGCCATTTAGCCTAATTGAATCAAATATTGAATTATATTGAAAATTGGTCGCATTTGCTTGCATATACTTGTACTTACATTGAACAGGTCATAGCAAGGAGGCTAGAGCCGAAGAATAAAATTTGTTTGCCCAACAAATAGGTACATGTTTACTACATAATTTACTGTTTTGTTTGGGTGATGATGATTTTATGAGCCTATTGGCTAGCCGCTTGGCTTTTTCTTTTTCTTTTTGAGATCTGAAGGACCGGGGAAGCTATTTGAGATTTCCCGATGCTCCCATTGCAGGGGAGGTTATGGCGAAATTTTTCGAAAATTTAGGGTGTTAGCCAAATTTTTGAATTTTTGAAAATTCTCAGAAACTGAAAAGTTGGAGAATGGAAGCCAGATCGAACATAGAGTTGATTAATCAAACCACTTTCGACTTTGTTCCTTTTCGGGGACGAAAAGTTTTAAGTGGGGGAGATTGTAACAACCCGAAAATCTGGGCCAGTTTAAAATTTTTATTTTGGCAATTTTAGCGAATTTTGAATATTTAAAATGGATTATTTTAAATAGTTATCGACAAGAAATTTATTTTGAATATAATTAGAACGTATATATTATATACGTCGTCGTTAGAATATAAATAATTATTTTAAATTATAAAAGGAATTGAAAATGGCGCGGTAGTTCGATAATTCGATTTCAAACTTCAATTGAAAGTACCGGGTGCAAAACAATCCGGATTTTAGTGAAACCAAAAACATTAGGATCTAATTGATAATATCTTTCCAACGAATCCGAAAAATCAAAATTTCATAGCGGGAATCAAAAGATATGTCCAGTTGAAAATTCTGAATAGTCGCTATGGAATTCAGGCCCTTAAAAATGGACATTTTGCAAATGACCTCGGATTTCGACGAAACCAGTTTTGTTGGGTCAGTGATGTCAAGTTATTGCTAGATTTCAAATTTCATAATTTTCTGAATCAATAGGTGAGCGTGGCATAGGAAAACGCGTTTGACCAGTTTCAGTTGATTTTAATCGACTGGAAATTGGCCATTTTTCTAACGGTCTCAGAATTCGACGAAACTAGTTTTGTTAGGACCGTATCGTCAATAAGAGGCTAGAAAATATTTTTCGGGAATTTTTAGAGTTAGTATGTGACCCCGGTAATTTGAAATGTACGTTTAAAATTCAATATAGTGATTTAAATGTAAATTCAACGGAAACTGATCGAGACGAACAAATCAGCTTGCGATACATATCTCGTTGTGTTCGGAATGGGGGTAAAACGCTATGGACGACAGGCGGTGCGCCTCGTTTAGAGGTCGTATGTAAAAGTCAACTTTTTCAAATATTAAAATAATTAAATAAAAAAAAAACCTTTCCTCCCCTATACGTTCTGGCGCCCCCCACCCCCCGATTCATTTTACATAAAAAAGAAAAAAAAGAAAACCCCAACGCTTTCCCGTCGCCCCCCCCCCCTCGACTGAGCCGCCGCGCTCGACGGCGCCACCACCACCCACGACCGATCCCCCCTGTCCTTCCTCCTCCTTCCCAAATCAAACCCCCCTCCCCTCCTTCGATCGACGCAAGCACCCAAACCCGCGAGCCACCCGAAACCCACCACCGCCTGCTCCTCTTCTCTCCCCTCCTCTAGCTGGATCGAATGCCGCCAGCACCTCCGACCACCTCAGGCAGTGAAACCCCCCCCCCCCGAATGGAAAAGTAAGTTTTATTATTTGTTTTAATTTTATTTATTTATTTCTTTTAAATATGGATATGCAAACCTGATTTTATTTTAAAATAAAAGGGTTAGGCCTTTAAAATGATAATAAAAAAAGGATTAGCGAAATAAAAATATAATTTTTATTATATAGAAAGTATAAAGATATAATTTTTTATAAGGAGGATAATCAAAATATGATTTTTATATTTTTAAAGTAATAAAAATATGATTTTTATATTTTTAAAGTATTAAAAATATAGTCTTTACTATATAGCGATTATAAAAATATGATTTTTGTTTATGTAAAGAATTAGAAATATAATTTTTACATGATAGGAATATTAGAAATATCATCTTTGTATGTGTAGAAAAATAAAAATGTGATTTTTATAATGATATATATGAAAAGGTTCGACCTTTATATTTGAAAAGGTTTGATCTTTATATTTGAAAAGATAAAATCTTTATATGTGAAAAGGCGAAGTCTTTATATGGAGGATAGCGAGATAAAAATAGAATTTTTGTCCATATAGCGTGATAATAAAAATTCGATTTTTATATATTGAATAGCAAAGTAAAAATTCGATTTTTATATATTGAATAGCAAAGTAAAAATTCGATTTTTATATATTGAATAGCAAAGTAAAAATTCGATTTTTATATATTGAATAGCAAAGTAAAAATTCGATTTTTATATATTGAATAGCAAAGTAAAAATTCGATTTTTACATATGTAGAGAATACGGGCAACGAAGATGACAATGGGCGAGAATGGCGATGATTTCTATTAAAGAAGAGTCAAGATGGTTGGATAGCTATTGGTGAGAATTTCTCACATTTCAATTTCATTTTCTAGTTATATATATATATACTAGGATGCAGACGGTGCTTAGTAGCACCCGACACAATCGTCCACAGACCATGGACTTGTTTGTTTGGTTGCATAAAATTAGTTAGATTATTTGATTGAAATTGAATTGTTTGGTGAAATGAATGGATTTGATTGATGTGTGAATGGCGTGGGCCTTCACTAGACCGGGGATAAGGCTAGGCCTCGTCCCGTTTCTAGTATCGTGCCGTTATGCCGCCGAAATTTTCTAAAATATGTTAGAAAAATAAAAATATCATTTTATTGAATAAATGAACCGAATAGAATATTCATAGGTTGAATAAAATGTTTTATCATTAAAAATATAATTTTTAACGTGAAAGTAAATAAATAAATATTTATAAACAAATCGGCCGATTTGTTTATATACACTGATTTGACTGATATTGATTGGGTCGATAAATTTTACACATCGCCCAACTGCACAACTAAAATCTGTGTTTGATTGTTTGAAAACCCCACACGGGTGTTGGGATGAAATATGAAGTTCACTCGTCCTGATTGATTAAATATGTCGATCGATTGATTGACAGGCTGTTATAAGCGTTAGATATCTATATTTGATGCTTATACTGTGTAGTGCACTTTGGTTGATGGTTGATTATCTATCGTTGTTATTATATACATTTGTTGTATGGAATCCATATAATTAACTTTATATGGTAATTGATTGGGCCTCATTCCAATTTAGAAAATAAAGAATATTATAAAATAAAGGTTCATGTGTTGACAGTACTCATCCATTGAGATTGGTCATGTGTTGAACGAAATATTTTAGTAATAAAATTTACATCTTTATCAATATAAAATAAAGGTTCATGTGTTGACAGTACTCATCCATTGAGATTGGTCATGTGTTGAACGAAATATTTTAGTAATAAAATTTACATCTTTATCAATATAAAATAAAGGTTCATGTGTTGACAGTACTCATCCATTGAGATTGGTCATGTGTTGAACGAAATATTTTGATAATAACAACTATTTTGAAAAAGAAATATTTGAAATAGAATATTTGAAAATAGAAATTTATGAAGCCGTGTTGATTAGATTTACGCCATTTTGACGTGAACGATATTTATATCGATTTTATTCATTTTGAAATGAATTGAATTGAAAACGATTTCGAAATGAATTGAATTGAAAACGATTTCGAAATGAATTGAATTGAAAACGATTTCGAAATGAATTGAATTGAAAACGATTTCGAAATGAATTGAATTGAAAACGATTTCGAAATGAATTGAATTGAAAACGAATTCAAATTGAATTAAAAGCGAATTGAAATGAATTCAAATTGAATTGAAATTTGAATTGAATAGAAATGAATTTTAAAACGAATTTATAAAGAAGAATTCAATTTTGATTTGAATTGAAATGGAAGTTGAAATTGCTTTTGAAACGAATTTAAAACTATTTATATAATTCGTTTTAAATAGAAATCGACGAAATATATATTATATATATAATATAATGGCCTGAATAGAACGCGCCGCGCCGCGGCAGTTCGTGAATTTCGACCATTTATTTCAAACGGACATTACGGGAGATCCGACCGTCGGATTCTCCTAAAACCGGAACCGTTGGGTTCGTATCGAAAAGAGCTTTCTAACGAATGTTAGAAATTTGAAATCTAACGGTTGGATTTGGAGATACGTCCAAATCAAATTCGAAAAAGGTCGCTGTAAGTGCAGTTCGATGATCGTTGATGGAAATCGACTGTACGGGCCTTGATAAAATTATTAAAAATAGTAATAATTTGTGTAAAATCATAAGAAATGATTTAGAAAAGATTGGGATGAAAAACTCCATATTTGAAAAGATAAAAATAGATTTTTATCGAAATGAACTAGTTTTGAACTAGAAATATAATTCTATTTATTTTTAAAATAAATAAATTGGATTTGAAATGGTTTTGAAAATAACCAGAATTTCCAATGATTGCATTGGAGTGGATTTGAATCGAAATTGTCTTCGGAATATTTCGATGTTGGAATTCGGGATTATACAGATGTTGTTATGGAAATTTGAAAGATATATATTTATATCGTTATTTCCAATACGACATTTGTTAATCATAGAATTTGATATTGAATATAAGCCGATATATTTTCTATTCAGAGCCTTGTATTGAATATCAAATGTGATTTGGGTTTGTCGTGAATGGTGTCTTCATTAACACTGTTCTTGAACCCAGTTGAGAAAAGATTAAATCTTTTTATTTAGATTTAATGAAGTGTACCAATTAAACAATATTTAATTGGAATAGAATTGATATTGATTTTTGGGTTTACCGTGAACAGTGTTTTAAATAACACTTGTTCTTTAACCCGATAATTAATGGAATGATTTTTGGGTTTACCGTGAACAGTGTTTTAAATAACACTTGTTCTTTAACCCGATAATTAATGGAATGATTTTTGGGTTTATCGTGAACAGTGTTTTAAATAACACTTGTTCTTTAACCCGATAATTAATGGAATGATTTTTGGGTTTATCGTGAACAGTGTTTTAAATAACACTTGTTCTTTAACCCGATAATTAATGGAATGTGATTTTGGGTTTATCGTGAACCGTGTTTTAAATGACACTGATTCTTTAACCCAGTCGAAGATTAAAACTAAGTGGAGTTTTAATGAATCTTTAATTAGATTGAAATGATCGAAAATGGAGTATCACCAGTTTTGCTCCAGGCGATAGTTAAATCTTTAATTAGATTTGAACGTGGAATGGTAATTGAATTTACCGATAACACTGTGGTGTTAGATATGAAGTATTACCAGTTTTACTTCATGGGATGAATAGGTTGGGATGGGGAAATTAAAATAAATGATTACTTCGGTAAGGTTCGCTAATCCCGACTAGTTTGAATTGAGATTCAAAAATAGAATAAAGAATAAATTCAAGGAATTTATCTTGGATAAAATTAATGGGAACCTTTCCCTATGAATGTGAAATTTAGAAACTAACTGTCGGTTAGCCAAGCAGAATGGTTTTCTGGATATTGATCTGATGTTGGTTTCGGCCTTCGGGGTTAATATTTGGGAAATTATTCTCTTGATTAATTTACGGTTAGTGACTGATGAATTGGAATGAGGCGTATGTTGTGTTTGTGTAACACTTATTTAAAATATACGCGAGTTATTCGGAAAGACCGGGTTTATCCCATTCTGAATAACTGATACGACGATAAGTCGAAGAGGAAGACGATGGTCGAAGACCGGAGGTCTTCACGTCGTTTGGGTAATTACTGATGATCTTGATTGGGCTGTACACCCAAGAAGATGGAAACAGTTAGTGATCGTCCAGACGTACTTGGAGATCGATGGATATGCGGGGTACCAGGTTCCTCCGGTTTCGTTCAGACCCAGAACGGACTTGTAAATGGACTGTGTGTCTGACATTGGATTTTAGTCCGTGTGATTGATCTCTATTAAATATATATCTGTTTGGCGGCGGAGAATTTATTCTCTTGCTTAACGCCCTTCTCTGAGACGTACGAGCTCAGGGGTTATATATTGATGGATATCAATCGCATGGAGTGAATTGCCTGTGTGGCATGCTAAGATGCAAATGATCAAGGCTTCTGTTGAAAAGCAAAGTCTTGTGGTTGATGATCGAAGCACGGCCTTTGTGGCGTAGCTTTGTGTAACGTTGATTCGCGAGTATCACACCCGATATGAATCAAAAACGGGAGACGGACATCAGGGAGGACATGCGTTTCTTTCTAGTTAGGAGTGGCGTCAGTGCTTGAACTGGCTGACGAGTTTGACTCATGTGGATGTTGCTTATTATTACTTGCTGAAAAGCGAGGCGCCTCGTGATATCGGTTTCGGCCGATGCTTCTGGTCGGCTGACGGGCCAGGCTTACGCCCCAAAGGGCGGGGAAACGTAGTGTTCAGGCATAATAATCCACATCGGTGGACCGGCCCTGACGATCTAAAGGGTCGATGCGCTCTGACCCTGTGGCTCGGGCTAGAGAGTCACAAATCGGTAGAGGATCTTGCCCCTAGCCTCGGTTCATACCATAAATGATAACCCAACTTCCAATACGACGTCTTGCGGTTTTGATTGTAAACTTATATATGGCGACATAGTGTTATGGGGCATTCATGCCGCCTATGATTGATACTTATGATTTGAAGTTGTTTTATACACTATGCACTTATAATAGTATCAAATGATTTGTTTTAAACGTATCAAGCATTCTTTGGCTGTTATAAGGGAAAACCCTATCCCCCGGCTTGCGTTGCATTGTGTGATAGGACCTGGGTCTTATAACAGCTTCATTTTTCTTTATTTAGCATTGCGTTGTTTGTTTTATGCACTGGTATTCTTGGGAGGAAACCCGTTCCTTGTTATACGGCGTGGTCCCTTGATTTACCTAACTTTGAAGTAAAGATTAATAACTGTTTTAGTTCTCACACCAGTCACATGACTGACCTGGAGTTTATTGTTTTAACCTAAACTCTGGGTGCCCTTATTTTCGACACGGGCAGCTAGTAGTTTTGGTTTTGCAGATTAATATTCACAGGATCCTGGTTTACAGCTGGAATGATATCCGGAAAGCTTTGTATCCGTATATCTCTTCTAGTTGTGTATTGTATTATTTTCCGCTGCGATGTATTTAAATGTAACTTGAATCTCTGATGTTTCTGTGTAATATTTATTTGTTTATACTCTGTATATTCTTGTAATCTGATGCATTGTTGTAATATACAATGAAATGTTCTTTTATATGCGTTATGTTGTGGCTTGTTCTCGAACTATCCGACACTTTCCTTTATCGGGAAGTTACGGGTTTTCACAGGTGATAATTTTGAGATTAACAATGAGGCTCTTGTGGTAGATAACCTAGAACTGATTAAATTAATGTCCCAATTTAAGAGTAGATCAAAAACCAAGAAAGTTAAAGAGGAAAGTGGGAAGCTAGGTGGTGTTATGAATGTAGGGATAACTAAAAGGTAATTTCTGTTTCATCTGCTTGTTTGGCTTTGAGGATTGTTTGTGTAGCTGTTGAGTTCTCTGAGTTTCAGGCTTGTGTTTATCATGCAGTGGGTTTTGGCTTTGTTTTAGTTGGTGGTGCAGTTTCAAATGTGGGATTTGATGCATGGTTCTATGGCTTGTTTTTGGTGGTCCTATCAGCTGCTTTGATTTTGTTTTTAATGTGGTTTGGATGTTTGCTCTCTGCTTTTGTAGACTTGAAGCTGCTATAGAAGCATGTGCATGCTTGTCTCTGGTGGATATCTATTCTTAGATTGGTTTAGTGCCTAATTGTTTGAAGTGTTTCGCAGTTTTATGTTGTGGTTCTTTTGGCTTAAGTGATGACTTTGTTTGATGACTCCTGCGTTTGGATTTAAAGCATTGTTGTAGGCCTGATTATTTGGGCTTTCTGGTTGGTCTTCTTGTGTTGGGCTTACTGTTTTGTAATGTCTTGTCATTTGTTTTGTGGGTCTGTATTTTTATGTTGGATGTTTGTGTTTGTTCGGTTTTGAGTTGGCTTTGTCTTTGTTCGTACAGTGTTCGTTGTGCTAATGTATATTTTATTGCCAACTCAAATATCTTGTATTTTCCTTTTTATGTAATTGTGACGAAAAGGAATTTCGCTCGGTCCGAACCAGTCGCTAAACCGACCCAGACCGTTCGAAACGCCCTATCGTTTGAGAACATGACAAAATAGAACGCATACAGAAGAACATTTCATTGCATATTACAACAATGCATCAGATTTACATGAATATACAGAGTATAAACAAATAAATATTACACAGAAATATCAGAGATTTAAATTACATTTAAATACATCGCAGCGGAAAATAATACAATACACAACTAGAAGGAGATATACGGATACAAAACTTTCCGGATATCGTTCCAGCTGTAAACCAGGATCCTGTGAATATAAATCTGCAAAACCAAAACTACTAGCTGCCCGTGTCAAAATAAGGGCACCCAGAGTTTAGGTTAAAACAATAAACTCCAGGTCAGTCATGTGACTGGTGTGAGAACTAAAACAGGTATTTATCTTTATTTTCAAAGTAAAGTAAATCAAGGGACCACGCCGTATAACACGGAACGGGTTTCCTCCCAAGAATACCAGTGCATAAAACAACAGCGCAATGCTAAATAAAGAAAAATGAAGCTATTATAATTCCCAGGTCCTATCACACAATGCAACGCAAGCCGGGGGATAGGGTTTTTACCTTATAATAGCCAAGAATGCTTGATACGTTTAAAACAAATCATTTGATACTGTAATAAGTGCATAGTGTATAAAACAACTTCAAATCATAAGTATCAATCATAGGCGACATGAGCGTCCCATGCCACTATGTCGCCATATATAGGTTTACAAATAAAACCGCAAAGTCACGTATTTGGAAATTGGATTTCCATCTATGAACCGAGGCAAAAGATAGTCCTCAACCGATTCGAGACTGTCTAGCCCGAGCCTCAGGATCAGAGCTCGAGTGACCCTTGGATCCTCAGGGCCAGTCCACCGATGTGGATTAAACTTAAACCCTGAACATGCGTCTCCCCACCCTATGGGGTGTAAGTCTGGTCCGTCTGCCGACCAGAATGCATCGGCCGAAACCGATATAACCAAGGCGCCTCGCAACAGCAACAACCACATAAGTCAAACTCGTCAGGGCATGTAAAACCACTGACGCCACTTCTAGCTAGAAAGAAACGCATGCCCTCCCTGACGTCCTCTCCCGTTTTTGGTTCATACCGGGTGTGAAGCTCGCGAATCAACGTTACACAAAGCTACGCCACAAAGGCCGTGCTTCGATCATCACCACAAGACTTTGCTTTTCAACAGAAGCCTCGATCAATTGCCACTTAGGCATGCCACACAGGCAATTCACTCCATGCGTTTGATATCCATCAATATATAACCCCTGAGCTCGTACGTCCAGAGAAGGGCGTTAAGCAAGAGAATAAATTCTCCGCCGCCAAACAGATATATATTTAATAGAGATCAATCACATAGACTAAAATCCAATGTCAGACACACAGTCCATTTACAAGTCCGTTCTGGGTCTGAACGAAACCGGAGGCACCTAGTACCCCGCATATCCATCGATCTCCAAGTACGTCTGGACGATCACCAACTGTTTCCATCTTCTTGGGTGTACAGCCCAATCAAGATTATCAGTAATCACCCAAACGACGTGAAGACTTCTGGTCTTCGACCACCGTCTTCATCTTCGACACCACGTCGAATCAGTTATTCAGAATGGGATAAACCCGGTCTTTCTGAATAACTCGCGTATATATTATAAAAGTGTTACACAAACACAACATACGCCTCATTCCAATTCAGAATATTCTTTTATTCAAATATTCCTATACTTTGGGAAAAGTTCCCATTAATTTTATCCAAGATAAATTCTTTCTATTTATTCTTTAATCACCCTTGAATATCAATTCAAACTAGTCGGGATTAGCGAACCACACCGAAGTAATCATTTATTTTATTTCCCAATCCCAACCTATTCATCCCATGAAGTAAAACTGGTTATACTTCATATCTAACACCACGGTGTTATCGGTAATTCAATTACCATTTCACGTTCTAATCTAATTAAAGATTTAACTATCGCTTGGAGTAAAACTGGTGATACTCCATTCTCGATCTTTTCAATCTATTTAAAGATTCATTAAAACTCCACTTAGTTTTAATCGTTAACTGGGTTAAAGAATCAGTGTCATTTAAAACACGGTTCACGATAAACCCAAAATCATATTCCATTAATTATCGGGTTAAAGAACAAGTGTTATTTAAAACACTGTTCACGATAAACCCAAAAATCAATACCAATTCAATTCCAATTAAATATCGTTTAATTGGTACACTTCATTAAATCTAAATAAAAGATTTAATTCTTTCTCAACTGGGCTTAAGAACAGTGTTAATGAAGACACCATTCACGACAAACCCAAATCACATTTGATATTAAACACAAGGCTCTGAATAGAAAATATATCGGCTTATATTCAATATCAAATTCTACGACTAACAAATGTCGTATTGGAAATAACGATATAAATATATATATCTTTCAAATTTCCCTAACAACATCTGTATAATCACGAATTCCAACATCGAAATATTCCGAAGACAATTTCGATTCAAATCCATTCCAATGCAATCATTGGAAATTCTGGTTATTTTTAAAACCCTTTTTCAAATTCAATTTATTTACTTAAAAATAAATAGAATTATATTTCTAGTTCAAAACTAGTTCATTTCGATAAAAATCTATTTTTATCTTTTCAAATATGGAGTTTTTCATCCCAATTCTTTCTAAATCATTTCTTATGATTTTACACAAATTATTACTATTTTTAATAATTTTATCAAGGTCCGTACAGTCGATTTCCATCAACGGCCATCGAACAGCACTTACAGCGACCTTTTTCAAATTTCATTTGGACATAATTCCAAATCCAACCGTTAGATTTCAAATTTCTAATATTCGTTAGAAAGCTCTTTTCGATACGAACCCAACGGTTCCGGTTTTAGGAGAATCCGACGGTCGGATCTCCCGCAATATCCATTCGAAGTAAATGGTCGAAATTCGCGAACTGCCGCGGCGCGGCGCGTTCTATTCAGGCCATTATATTATATATATATATAATATATATAATATATACTTCGTCGATTTCAATTCAAAACGTGCTTTATAAATCGTTTTAAATTCATTTCTATTCAATTCAAATTTCAATTCAATTTGAATTCATTTCAATTTGCTTTCAATTCAATTTGAATTCGTTTTCAATTCAATTCATTTCGAAATCGTTTTCAATTCAATTCATTTCGAAATCATTTTCAATTCAATTCATTTCGAAATCGTTTTCAATTCAATTCATTTCGAAATCGTTTTCAATTCAATTCATTTCGAAATCGTTTTCAATTCAATTCATTTCGAAATCGTTTTCAATTCAATTCATTTCGAAATCGTTTTCAATTCAATTCATTTCGAAATCGTTTTCAATTCAATTCATTTCGAAATCGTTTTCAATTCAATTCATTTCGAAATCGTTTTCAATTCAATTCATTTCGAAATCGTTTTCAGTTCAATTCATTTCGAAATCGTTTTCAATTCAATTCATTTCGAAATCGTTTTCAATTCAATTCATTTCAAAATGAATAAAATTGATATAAATATCGTTCACGTCAAAATGGCGTCAATCTAATCAACACGGCTTCATATATTGATATTTTCAAATATTCCATTTCGAATATTTCTATTTCAAATATTTCTATTTTAAAACTGGAATGAGGCCCAATCAATTACCATATAAAGTTAATTATATGGATTTTCATACAACACATGTATATAATAGCATGGAAAAATAATCAACCATCAACCAAAGTGCACTACACTGTATAAGCATCAAATATAGATATCCAACGCTTAAAACAGCCTGTCAATCAACCGATCGACATATTCAATCAATTGGGATGAGTGAACTTCAAATTTCATCCCAACACCCGTGTGGGGTTTCATACAATCAAACACATATTTTATTTGTGCTGTTGGGCGATGTGTAAAATTTATCGACCCAATCAATGTCCTTCAAATAGGTGTACATAAACAAACCGTCTGGTTTGTAAATGAATATTTTATTTTATTCACTTTCACTATATTCATTCTCACGTTAAAAATTATATTTTTAACGATAAAACATTTTATTCCAACATATGAATTTCTATTATTCATTTACACAATAAAATGATATTTTTATTTTCTAACTTATTTTAGAAAATTTCGGCGGCATAACGGCACGATACTAGAAACGGGACAAGGCCTAGCCTTATCCCCGGTCTAGTGAAGGCCCACGCCATTCACACATCAATCAAATTCACCAACAACCAAATTCAAATCAAATCATATAACTAATCTATGCAACCAAACAAACAAGTCCATGGTCTGTGGACGATTGTGTCGGGTGCTACTAAGCACCGTCTGCATCCTAGTATATATATATATCTAGAAAAATTAAATTGAAAGGTGAGAAGTTCTCACCGAAAGCTATCCAATCATTTTGACTCTTCTTCTCGCCTTTTTATCATCTTCTTGTGCCCGTAGTCACTATATATATAAAAATCACACATTTTTATATTTTGATGTCTTTAAAATAAAAATCACATTTTTATTTATTCATTTTCAATTTAGAAATCATATTTCTATCATCACTCATATATTTAAAAATCGAATTTTTCTTTTACTATGCTATTCAATATATAAAAATCATATTTTTATTTCGAAGTTCAATATATAAAAATCACATTTTTATTTCGAAGTTCAATATATAAAAATCACATTTTTACTTCGCTATTCAATAGATAAAAATCACATTTTTACTTCGCTATTTCTATTTTCAAAACAAAGTATGCTTTTTTCTATTTTCAAACAAAGTATGTTTTTTTCTATTTTCAAACAAAGTATGTTTTTTTCTTTTTTCAAACAAAGTATGTTTTTTTTCTATTTTCAAACAAAGTATGTTTTTTTCTATTTTAAACCAAGTATGTTTTTTTCTATTTTCAAACAAAGTATGTTTTTTTCTATTTTAAACCAAGTATGTTTTTTTCTATTTTAAACCAAGTATGTTTTTTTTCTATTTTCAAACAAAGTATGTTTTTTTTCTATTTTCAAACAAAGTATGTTGTTTTTCTATTTTAAACCAAGTATGTTTTTTTCTATTTTCAAACAAAGTATGTTTTTTTCTATTTTAAACCTTAAAATAAAATCAGTTTTCTTTTCCTTTAAAAATCAGTTTTTAAAATTCTTTTTCAAATCAGTTTTTATATCATTTAAAAATCCAGTTTTTAAATTTTTAAATCATAAATTAGTCCTTAAATCATTTAAGAAGAATCAGTTTATAATTCTTTTTAAATCAGTTTATAATTTCTAAAAAAAATCAGTTTATAATTTCTAAAAAAAATCAGTTTATAATTCTTAAAAAAAATCCAGTTTTTAATTTCTTTTCAAAATCAGTAATTAGCAAAACAAAATTAAAATAAAAATAAAATAACCTAATTCCTTACCGTAGCCAGCGAAAAGAGGGGGGGTGGAGGAAGGAGCGGCGGCGGCAGGCTTCGAGGTGATGTTCGCTGGGTTGTTGGCTTCGAGATGAGGGCGGGGTGCTGCTTCGATTGCGTCGCGACTTCGAGACGAGGCGGCAGGGTGTTCGAGGGCTTCGACGATGTCTCGAGGGGGGGCGTCGAAGTCTTCGTCGGCGGTGGCTTCGAGGGTAAGGCGGCGGCGCGATTTGATTAGGTTTTTTTTTTTCTCTTTTCTGAATAATGAATCGGGGGGGCCAATGAAGAAGAAAAAGGGTGGAGAAAATTAAAATAATATATATTTTTTTATTAATTAATTATTTAATTTTGGTAAAAAGGTTGACTTTTACATACGACCTCGAAACGAGGCCTACCGCCTTTCGTCCATAGCGTTTTACCCCCATTCCGAACACAATGGGATATGTATCGTAAGCTGATTTGATCGTTACAATCAGTTTCCGTTGAATTTACATTTAAATCCTTATATTGAATTTTAAACGTACATTTCAAATTATCGGGGTCACATACTAACTAGAAAAATTCCAGAAAAATATTTTCTAGCTTCGTATTGACGATACGGTCCTAACAAAACTAGTTTCGTCGAATTCTGAGACCGTTAGAAAAATGGCCATTTTCCAGTTGATTAAAATCAACTGAAACTGGTCAAACGCGTTTTCCCTTTGCCACGCTCGCATATTGATTCGAAAAATTATGAAATTTGAAACCTAACAATAACTTTACATCCCGGACCCAACAAAACTGGTTTCATCGAAATCCGAGGTCGTTTGCAAAATGTCCATTTTTAAGGGCCTGAATTCCATAGCGACTATTCAGAATTTTCAACTGGACATATCTTTTGATTCCCGCTACGAACTTTTGATTTTTCGAATTCGTTGGAAAGATATTATCAAATAGATCCTAAGGTTTTTGGTTTCAATAAAATCCGGATTGTTTTGCACCCGATACATTCAATTGAAGTTTGAAATCGAATTATCGAACTACCGCGCCATTTTCAATTCTATTTATAATTATATATAAATATTTATATTCTAACGACGACGTATATAATATATACGTTCGAATTCTATTCTAAATAAATTTTACGTCGATATTATTTAAAATAATTCATTTTAAATAATCAAAATTCGCCAAAATTGCCAAAATAAAAATTTTAAACTGGCCCAGATTTTCGGGTTGTTACAATCTCCCCCACTTAAAACTTTTCGTCCCCGAAAAGGAACAAAGTCGAAAGTGGTTTGATTAATCAACTCTACGTTCGATCTGGCTTTCATTCTCCAACTATTCAGTTTCTGAGAATTTTCAAAATTTCAAAAATTTGGCTAACACCCTAAATTTTCGAAAAATTTCGCCATAACCTCCCCTGCACCGGGAGCATCGGGGAATTTCAAATAGCTTCCCCGGTCCTTCAGATCTCAAAAAGAAAAAGAAAAAGCCAATAGGCTCATAAAATCATCATCACCCAAACAAAACAGTAAATTATGTAGTAAACATGTACCTATTTGTCGGGCAAACAAATTTTATTCTCTGCTCTAGCCTCCTTGCTATGACCTGTTCAATGAAAGTATATGTATGTGCAAGCAAATGCGACCAAATTTTCACTATAGTTCAATATTTGATTCAATTGGGCATAATGGTTCAAAATTATCAAACAATTAAACAAGCAACACAAACATCAATCAATTAGTGAATTTAACGTTTCAAATTCATAATTTTGATACATATACAAAAAATCATGCTTTGATGCCAAATCACAACAATAGATCCTATATAGTTTTGGTTCTCACACCAGTCAATAGGAGGTATATAAATATCACACCTTCGACACTCGAACACTAATTCTGATGATGTAGCTACAATCATCAGAATCATCTTCGGGCTACTAGAGTGTGAATCTATATCTATCCAGTATATTAAAATTTCAAATATACGTTTGCAAGGCGTATATGCAAAATCTTTATATACTGGACTGTCCAAATCAATATAAACTAAATAACCAAATACGAATAATTGATTTAAATTTTCAAAACAAAAATTGTTTTCATTTGAAAAATATACTCTTCACACTCGTTCTAGGATACTACTGATCCTATCTCTAACGAGTCATTCTCGTTGGATATTACTAATCCAATATCTGATGAATTCTTTCGTATGGTTCAAATGTGCCTTGTTCTCTAAGCTTTGTAAACCAAAGCTCTGATACCACGTGTGACGAAAAGGAATTTCGCTCGGTCCGAACCAGTCGCTAAACCGACCCAGACCGTTCGAAACGCCCTATCGTTTGAGAACATGACAAAATAGAACGCATACAGAAGAACATTTCATTGCATATTACAACAATGCATCAGATTTACAAGAATATACAGAGTATAAACAAATAAATATTACACAGAAATATCAGAGATTTAAATTACATTTAAATACATCGCAGCGGAAAATAATACAATACACAACTAGAAGGAGATATACGGATACAAAACTTTCCGGATATCGTTCCAGCTGTAAACCAGGATCCTGTGAATATAAATCTGCAAAACCAAAACTACTAGCTGCCCGTGTCAAAATAAGGGCACCCAGAGTTTAGGTTAAAACAATAAACTCCAGGTCAGTCATGTGACTGGTGTGAGAACTAAAACAGGTATTTATCTTTATTTTCAAAGTAAAGTAAATCAAGGGACCACGCCGTATAACACGGAACGGGTTTCCTCCCAAGAATACCAGTGCATAAAACAACAGCGCAATGCTAAATAAAGAAAAATGAAGCTATTATAAGACCCAGGTCCTATCACACAATGCAACGCAAGCCGGGGGATAGGGTTTTTACCTTATAATAGCCAAGAATGCTTGATACGTTTAAAACAAATCATTTGATACTGTAATAAGTGCATAGTGTATAAAACAACTTCAAATCATAAGTATCAATCATAGGCGACATGAGCGTCCCATGCCACTATGTCGCCATATATAGGTTTACAAATAAAACCGCAAAGTCACGTATTTGGAAATTGGATTTCCATCTATGAACCGAGGCAAAAGATAGTCCTCAACCGATTCGAGACTGTCTAGCCCGAGCCTCAGGATCAGAGCTCGAGTGACCCTTGGATCCTCAGGGCCAGTCCACCGATGTGGATTAAACTTAAACCCTGAACATGCGTCTCCCCACCTTATGGGGTGTAAGTCTGGTCCGTCTGCCGACCAGAATGCATCGGCCAAAACCGATATAACCGAGGCGCCTCGCAACAGCAACAACCACATAAGTCAAACTCGTCAGGGCGTGTAAAACCACTGATGCCACTTCTAGCTAGAAAGAAACGCATGCCCTCCCTGACGTCCTCTCCCATTTTTGGTTCATACCGGGTGTGAAGCTCGCGAATCAACGTTACACAAAGCTATGCCACAAAGGCCGTGCTTCGATCATCACCACAAGACTTTGCTTTTCAACAGAAGCCTCGATCAATTGCCACTTAGGCATGCCACACAGGCAATTCACTCCATGCGTTTGATATCCATCAATATATAACCCCAGAGCTCGTACGTCTCAGAGAAGGGCGTTAAGCAAGAGAATAAATTCTCCGCCGCCAAACAGATATATATTTAATAGAGATCAATCACATAGACTAAAATCCAATGTCAGACACACAGTCCATTTACAAGTCCGTTCTGGGTCTGAACGAAACCGGAGGCACCTAGTACCCCGCATATCCATCGATCTCCAAGTACGTCTGGACGATCACCAACTGTTTCCATCTTCTTGGGTGTACAGCCCAATCAAGATTACCAGTAATCACCCAAACGACGTGAAGACTTCTGGTCTTCGACCACCGTCTTCATCTTCGACACCACGTCGAATCAGTTATTCAGAATGGGATAAACCCGGTCTTTCTGAATAACTCGCGTATATATTATAAAAGTGTTACACAAACACAACATACGCCTCATTCCAATTCAGAATATTCTTTTATTCAAATATTCCTATACTTTGGGAAAAGTTCCCATTAATTTTATCCAAGATAAATTCTTTCTATTTATTCTTTAATCACCCTTGAATATCAATTCAAACTAGTTGGGATTAGCGAACCACACCGAAGTAATCATTTATTTTATTTCCCAATCCCAACCTATTCATCCCATGAAGTAAAACTGGTTATACTTCATATCTAACACCACGGTGTTATCGGTAATTCAATTACCATTTCACGTTCTAATCTAACTAAAGATTTAACTATCGCTTGGAGTAAAACTGGTGATACTCCATTCTCGATCTTTTCAATCTATTTAAAGATTCATTAAAACTCCACTTAGTTTTAATCGTTAACTGGGTTAAAGAATCAGTGTCATTTAAAACACGGTTCACGATAAACCCAAAATCACATTCCATTAATTATCGGGTTAAAGAACAAGTGTTATTTAAAACACTGTTCACGATAAACCCAAAAATCAATACCAATTCAATTCCAATTAAATATCGTTTAATTGGTACACTTCATTAAATCTAAATAAAAGATTTAATTCTTTCTCAACTGGGCTTAAGAACAGTGTTAATGAAGACACCATTCACGACAAACCCAAATCACATTTGATATTAAACACAAGGCTCTGAATAGAAAATATATCGGCTTATATTCAATATCAAATTCTACGACTAACAAATGTCGTATTGGAAATAACGATATAAATATATATATCTTTCAAATTTCCCTAACAACATCTGTATAATCACGAATTCCAACATCGAAATATTCCGAAGACAATTTCGATTCAAATCCATTCCAATGCAATCATTGGAAATTCTGGTTATTTTTAAAACCCTTTTTCAAATTCAATTTATTTACTTAAAAATAAATAGAATTATATTTCTAGTTCAAAACTAGTTCATTTCGATAAAAATCTATTTTTATCTTTTCAAATATGGAGTTTTTCATCCCAATTCTTTCTAAATCATTTCTTATGATTTTACACAAATTATTACTATTTTTAATAATTTTATCAAGGTCCGTACAGTCGATTTCCATCAACGGCCATCGAACTGCACTTACAACGACCTTTTTCAAATTTGATTTGGACATAATTCCAAATCCAACCGTTAGATTTCAAATTTCTAATATTCGTTAGAAAGCTCTTTTCGATACGAACCCAACGGTTCCGGTTTTAGGAGAATCCGACGGTCGGATCTCCCGCAATATCCATTCGAAGTAAATGGTCGAAATTCGCGAACTGCCGCGGCGCGGCGCGTTCTATTCAGGCCATTATATTATATATATATAATATATATAATACATACTTCATCGATTTCAATTCAAAACGTGCTTTATAAATCGTTTTAAATCCATTTCTATTCAATTCAAATTTCAATTCAATTTGAATTCATTTCAATTTGCTTTCAATTCAATTTGAATTCGTTTTCAATTCAATTCATTTCGAAATCGTTTTCAATTCAATTCATTTCGAAATCGTTTTCAATTCAATTCATTTCGAAATCGTTTTCAATTCAATTCATTTCGAAATCGTTTTCAATTCAATTCATTTCGAAATCGTTTTCAATTCAATTCATTTCGAAATCGTTTTCAATTCAATTCATTTCGAAATCGTTTTCAATTCAATTCATTTCAAAATGAATAAAATTGATATAAATATCGTTCACGTCAAAATGGCGTCAATCTAATCAACACGGCTTCATATATTGATATTTTCAAATATTCCATTTCGAATATTTCTATTTCAAATATTTCTATTTTAAAACTGGAATGAGGCCCAATCAATTACCATATAAAGTTAATTATATGGATTTTCATACAACACATGTATATAATAGCATGGAAAAATAATCAACCATCAACCAAAGTGCACTACACTGTATAAGCATCAAATATAGATATCCAACGCTTAAAACAGCCTGTCAATCAACCGATCGACATATTCAATCAATCGGGATGAGTGAACTTCAAATTTCATCCCAACACCCGTGTGGGGTTTCATACAATCAAACACATATTTTATTTGTGCTGTTGGGCGATGAGTAAAATTTATCGACCCAATCAATGTCCTTCAAATAGGTGTACATAAACAAACCGTCTGGTTTGTAAATGAATATTTTATTTTATTCACTTTCACTATATTCATTCTCACGTTAAAAATTATATTTTTAACGATAAAACATTTTATTCCAACATATGAATTTCTATTATTCATTTACACAATAAAATGATATTTTTATTTTCTAACTTATTTTAGAAAATTTCGGCGGCATAACGGCACGATACTAGAAACGGGACAAGGCCTAGCCTTATCCCCGGTCTAGTGAAGGCCCACGCCATTCACACATCAATCAAATTCACCAACAACCAAATTCAAATCAAATCATATAACTAATCTATGCAACCAAACAAACAAGTCCATGGTCTGTGGACGATTGTGTCGGGTGCTACTAAGCACCGTCTGCATCCTAGTATATATATATATCTAGAAAAATTAAATTGAAAGGTGAGAAGTTCTCACCGAAAGCTATCCAATCATTTTGACTCTTCTTCTCGCCTTTTTATCATCTTCTTGTGCCCGTAGTCACTATATATATAAAAATCACACATTTTTATATTTTGATGTCTTTAAAATAAAAATCACATTTTTATTTATTCATTTTCAATTTAGAAATCATATTTCTATCATCACTCATATATTTAAAAATCGAATTTTTCTTTTACTATGCTATTCAATATATAAAAATCATATTTTTATTTCGAAGTTCAATATATAAAAATCACATTTTTATTTCGAAGTTCAATATATAAAAATCACATTTTTACTTCGCTATTCAATAGATAAAAATCACATTTTTACTTCGCTATTTCTATTTTCAAAACAAAGTATGCTTTTTTCTATTTTCAAACAAAGTATGTTTTTTTCTATTTTCAAACAAAGTATGTTTTTTTCTTTTTTCAAACAAAGTATTTTTTTTTTTCTATTTTCAAACAAAGTATGTTTTTTTCTATTTTAAACCAAGTATGTTTTTTTCTATTTTCAAACAAAGTATGTTTTTTTCTATTTTAAACCAAGTATGTTTTTTTCTATTTTAAACCAAGTATGTTTTTTTTCTATTTTCAAACAAAGTATGTTTTTTTTCTATTTTCAAACAAAGTATGTTTTTTTTCTATTTTAAACCAAGTATGTTTTTTTCTATTTTCAAACAAAGTATGTTTTTTTCTATTTTAAACCTTAAAATAAAATCAGTTTTCTTTTCCTTTAAAAATCAGTTTTTAAAATTCTTTTTCAAATCAGTTTTTATATCATTTAAAAATCCAGTTTTTAAATTTTTAAATCATAAATTAGTCCTTAAATCATTTAAGAAGAATCAGTTTATAATTCTTTTTAAATCAGTTTATAATTTCTAAAAAAAAAATCAGTTTATAATTTCTAAAAAAAATCAGTTTATAATTCTTAAAAAAAATCCAGTTTTTAATTTCTTTTCAAAATCAGTAATTAGCAAAACAAAATTAAAATAAAAATAAAATAACCTAATTCCTTACCGTAGCCTGCGAAAAGAGGGGGGGAGGAAGGAGCGGCGGCGGCAGGCTTCGAGGTGATGTTCGCTGGGTTGTCGGCTTCGAGATGAGGGCGGGGTGCTGCTTCGATTGCGTCGCGACTTCGAGACGAGGCGGCAGGGTGTTCGAGGGCTTCGACGATGTCTCGAGGGGGGGCGTCGAAGTCTTCGTCGGCGGTGGCTTCGAGGGTAAGGCGGCGGCGCGATTTGATTAGGTTTTCTTATTTTTTTTTTTTTCTCTTTTCTGAATAATGAATCGGGGGGGGGGGCAATGAAGAAGAAAAAGGGTGGAGAAAATTAAAATAATATATATTTTTTTATTAATTAATTATTTAATTTTGGTAAAAAGGTTGACTTTTACATACGACCTCGAAACGAGGCCTACCGCCTGTCGTCCATAGCGTTTTACCCCCATTCCGAACACAATGGGATATGTATCGTAAGCTGATTTGATCGTTACAATCAGTTTCCGTTGAATTTACATTTAAATCCTTATATTGAATTTTAAACGTACATTTCAAATTACCGGGGTCACATACTAACTAGAAAAATTCCAGAAAAATATTTTCTAGCTTCGTATTGACGATACGGTCCTAACAAAACTAGTTTCGTCGAATTCTGAGACCGTTAGAAAAATGACCATTTTCCAGTTGATTAAAATCAACTGAAACTGGTCAAACGCGTTTTCCCTTTGCCACGCTCGCATATTGATTCGAAAAATTATGAAATTTGAAACCTAACAATAACTTTACATCTCGGACCCAACAAAACTGGTTTCATCGAAATCCGAGGTCGTTTGCAAAATGTCCATTTTTAAGGGCCTGAATTCCATAGCGACTATTCAGAATTTTCAACTGGACATATCTTTTGATTCCCGCTACGAACTTTTGATTTTTCGAATTCGTTGGAAAGATATTATCAAATAGATCCTAAGGTTTTTGGTTTCAATAAAATCCGGATTGTTTTGCACCCGATACATTCAATTGAAGTTTGAAATCGAATTATCGAACTACCGCGCCATTTTCAATTCTATTTATAATTATATATAAATATTTATATTCTAACGACGACGTATATAATATATACGTTCGAATTCTATTCTAAATAAATTTTACGTCGATATTATTTAAAATAATTCATTTTAAATAATCAAAATTCGCCAAAATTGCCAAAATAAAAATTTTAAACTGGCCCAGATTTTCGGGTTGTTACAGTAATTAAGTACTCTCTTTTATTCAAAAAAACTAAGTATAAGGTTAATTATTAAGTAAATGATTAATTGTTTTTAATACAAATTAACCAATGATATATTTATTTAAGGTTTAATTATTTCTTTTCTTTTTATGGCAAGGTCAATTGATTTTTATAGTGATACGTAACATTGTAGGTTTAGTTATTTCTTAATCTTTAATTAAGTTAATTTAATACTTAAATAAATGTTGCCTTTCCTAAAAAAAGACTTAAATATATGTCTAGCTAAGGATTTAATTTATGTTTAATGCTTTTTAAAAAGGTTAAGATTTTTAGTTATTTTATTTTTCGATGTAAATTGTTTTAAAGAAATCTTCTTTTAAAGAATTGTCTTAGCACAAATGATTCCTTTGTTCATAACATTAATTACTTAAACAAAATTGAGTAAGCTATATATGACATTAATTGGCAAGGTAAGAACCCGCTCTATTATAGTTTGATAAATTAGAATACTTGGACATCTATTTAAAAGGACAAATAACCACCCTACAATTATTTTGTTATGGACATATATATGTGAGTAATGCAGACATGTTATCCTTGATAGATGTTTGTGCATTTATAAGAAAATTTGGGTTTTATTAAAGGAGCTATATCTAGGAAGAATTTTTTTTATGGCAAGGCCAGGTGCTTTTTACAGTGGTTCGTCCACTTTTATTATAACAGATAATAAATACATTGAGGTACAAAAAATAAGTTGATTGAATGTCTATTTCAAAGCAACACCACTTAAGGTGCTATTTAAAAGTAACTGCACATGGTAGTCTGATATCACCACAAGGTGAATTTAAACAACAAACTCTAAGAACACACCATGGGGGTGAGATTAAAAAACAAGTTACACATGCGCAATTTATCTCCCTAACACAAATTAAAATTCCATACTACATATAAATCCCAAAAACAAGAGCATGACATCTCTTCAAAAATTTGTAAAAAAATGTCCAAATCTGAATACATTAAAGGAAAGAAGAATGTAATAACCAGGAAATCTGAGCCAATTTAAACTTTTCATTTTGGCGATTTTAGCGAATTTTGATTATTTAAAATGAATTATTTTAAATAATAACAACGAGAAATTTATTTTGAATGGAAATAGAGCGTATATATTTATTTGAATCATCGTTAGAATATAAAAATTAATTTATATATATAAAAGGAATTGAAAATGGCACGGTAATTCGATAATTCGATTTCAAAGTTCAAATGAATGTACAGGATTCAAAATAAACCGGATTTTAGCGAAACCAAAAATATTAGAATCTAATTGAGAATATCTTTCCAACGAATCCGGGAAATCGAAATTTCATAGCGGGAATCAAAAGTTATGCCCAGTTGAAAATTCAGAATAGTCGCTACGGAATTCTGGCCCTTAAAAATGGGAATTTTGCAAACGACCTCAGTTTTCAACGAAACAACTTTTGCTGGATCCGTGATGTCAAGTTATTGCTAGGTTTCAAAATTCGTAATTTTCTGAATCAATATGTGGGCGTAGCAAAGGAAAACATGTTTTGTCAATTTTAGTCAATTTTAATCGACTGGAAAATGGCCATTTTTCTAACGGTCTCAGAATTCGATGAAATTAGTTTTGTTAAGACTGTATCGTCATTACGAAGCTATAAAATATTTTTCAGGAATTTTTCTTGTTAGTATGTGGCCCTAGGAAATTGAAATGCGTGTTCAAATTCAATATATAGAGTTATATTATGATTTTGATGAAAACTAATCGAAACAGTCGAATCAGCCTGTGATACATATCCCATTGTGTTTGGAATGGGGGTAATTAGCTATGGACGACAGGCGGTGGGTTCGATTTCGAGTTTGAAATAAATAGTTGCTTTTTGAAATTAATATATATATATATATATAATATCTCTCTATCTCCCCTTATCACTCAGCCCCCCCCCCCCCCCGGTTCTGATCTAAGTCAAAGAAGGATAAAAAAGAAAAAAAAACCGACGAGGACCAAATCGAGCCCCACCTCAACGGCGTCGCCGGCCTCCACCGATCCCCCTCCCTTCGATCTTCTTCTCCTTCCCTCCAGCCTCCTCCCCCTTCCTTCCCCCTCTTGATTTGAAGCAGCGCCCCCCCTTATGTCCCCAAAACCAACGCCAGCGCCGACCCAAATAGCCGACCACCGCGAGACCCTCCTAACGCTGCCATATCCGATCTGAGCACCATCTTCGAGCCACCTCAGCCACCGGTGAGCGTTCCTTTTGGTTTCTTTTTATTTATGCACTTATAAATATAATTTTTAATTATAGGAAGATAGGAATTTTGATATACATAAAGGTATGATTTTTGGAAAAAAAATAAAGACATGATTTTTGCTAGAGAAATGGTTTGATTTTTATATGCAAATAGCGAATAAAGAAAGGATTTTTATTGTATGAACAACAATATAAAAATATGATTTTTATAGCGATGTTGAATATATAAAAATATGATTTTTATAGCAATGTTGAATATATATAAAAATATGATTTTTATAGCGATGTTGAATATATAAAAATATGACTTTTAATAGCGATGCTGAATATATATAAAAATATGATTTTTATAGCGATGTTGAATATATATAAAAATATGACTTTTATAGCGATGTTGAATATATATAAAAATATGACTTTTATAGCGATGTTGAATATATAAAAATATGACTTTTATAGCGATGTTGAATATATAAAAATATGACTTTTATAGCGATGTTGAATATATAAAAATATGATTTTTATAGCGAGGTTGAATATATAAAAATAGGATTTTTATAGCGATGTTGAATATATAAAAATATAATCTTTATATAGGAAGTAGCATTTTTAAAAATATAGTTTTTAACATATACTGCGTGAAAAGATCTCGATAAAAAGCACGGCGAAGATTTCCTACATAAGAAGAGTCATGGCGTTTGGTTTAGCTAGTCGGTGAGAACTTCTCATCTTTAATTTTCTTTTTCTAGTTAAAATATATACTAGGATGTAGACGGTGTTTAGTAGCACCCGAGACCTGTAGTCCACAGACCATGGACGGCTTGTATGCTTGTTTGTTTGATTTTGATGTGTAGTTGAATGTGTGATGTGATGTGAAATGAAATATTTTATAGTGGAAAATATTTTATAGTTAAAAATATGATTTTTAACGTGTATACGAAATAAATATTTATAAACAAATCGGAGATTTGTTTATATACACTGATTTGATTGATATTGATTGGGACGATAAATTTTACACATCGCCCAACTGCACAAATAAAATATGTGTTTGACTGTTTGAAACCCCGCACGGGTGTTGGGATGATATATGACATACACTAATCCCAATAATTAGTTGTATGTCGATCGATTGATTGACAGACTGTTATGAGTGTCAAATATTTATATTTGATGCTTATACAGTGTAGAATGCAATTTGGATGATGGTTGATTATTTGTCATTGTTGATATATACATGCGTTGTATGGAAATCCACATAAATAAAATTATGGTAATTGATTGGGCCTCATTCCAGTTTTGAAATAGAATATTTAAATAGAAATATTTGAATAGAATATTTGAATAAAATATTTGAGAAGAAATATTTGAATAGAATACTTGAAATAGAAATATATAAACCCGTGTTGATTAGATATGCGCTATTTTGACGCGAACAATATTTATATCGATTATATTCATTTTTATAATGAATATTGAAAAGTGATTTCAAAATCGAATATTTTGAAATGAAATTCGAATTAAATTGAATTGAAACGAATTAGAATTCGAATTGAATTGAAAATAAAATGAATTCGAATCGAATTGAAATTGAATTGAAATCTATTTGAAATGAATTCGAATTGAAATTGAATAGAATTGAATTCGAATTGAAATTGAATAGAATTGAATTCGAATTGAAATTGAATAGAAATGAATTCGAATTGAAATTGAATTGAATTGAAAATGAACTGAAATTGAATTAAAAATCGATTTGAATTGAAATCAATTTGAAATGAATTTAAAACAAATTTATAATGAAATATTCAATTTTGATTAGAAATTGAATATGAAGTTGAAATCGTTTTGAAAACGAATTAAAAACGATTTATAAAATACGTTTTGAAAGGAAATCAATGAAGTATATATTATTATATAAATAATATAATGGCCTGAATAGAATGCGCCGCGCTGCGGTAGTTTGCGAATTTCGACCATTGACTTCGAACGGATATTACGGGAGATCCGACCGTCGGATTCTCCTAAAACCGGAACCACTGGGTTCGTATTGAAAAGGGCTTTCTAATGAATATTAGAGATTTGAAATCTAACGGTTGGATTTGGAATTATGTCCAAATCAAATTTGGAAAAGGTCGCTGTAAGTGCAGTTCGATGGCCATTAGTGGAAATCGACTGTACGGGCCTTGATAAAATTATTAAAAATAGTAATAATTTGTGTAAAATCATAAAAAAATGATTTGTGAAGAATTGAGATGAAAAACTCCATATTTACAAAGATAAAAATAGATTTTTATTGAAATGAACTAGTTTCGAACTAGAATAATAATTTATTTATTTTAAAAAAAAAATTGGATTTGAAATGGTTTTGAAAATTACCAGAATTTCCAATAATTGAATTGGAATGGATTTGAATCGAAATTGTCTGTGGAATATTTCGATGTTGGATTTCGTGATTATACAGATATCATTATTTCCAATATGATATTTGTTGGTCGTAGAATTTGATATTGAATATAAGCCGATATATTTTCTATTCAGAGCCTTGTATTTAATATCAAATGTGATTTGGGTTTGCCGTGAATGGTGTCTTCATTAACACTGTTCTTAAACCCAGTTGAGAAAGAGATTAAATCTTTTTATTTTGATTTAATGAGGTGTACCAATTAAATGGTATTTAACTGGAATTGAATTTGAATTGATTTTTGGGTTTATCGTGAACGGTGTTTTAAATAACACTGGTTCTTTAACCCGATAATTAATGGAATGTGATTTTGGGTTTATCGTGAGCCGTGTTTTAAATGGCATTAGTTCTTTAAACCAGTTAAAGGAAGGATATTGATTTCTGTGAAGATTAAAACTAAGTGGGGTTTTAATGAATCTTTAATTAGATTGAAAAGGTCGAGAATGGAGTATCACCAGTTTTGCTCCAGGCGATAGTTAAATCTTTAATTAGATTTGAACGTGAAATGGTAATTGAATTTACCAATAACACCGTGGTGTTAGATATGAAATATGATCAGTTTTACTTTATGGGATGAATAGGTTGGGATTGGGAAATAAAATAAATGATTACTTCGGTGTGGTTCGCTAATCCCGACTAGTTTGAGTTGATATTCAAAAGAAGATTAGAGAATAAAGTTAAAGAATTTATCTTTGATAAAATTAATGGGAACCTTTCCCAAAGTGTAAGAATATTTGAATAAAAGAATATTCTAAATTGGAATGAGGCGTATGTTGTGTTTGTATAACACTTATTTATTATATACGCGAGTTATTTAGAAAGACCGGGTTTATCCCATTCTGAATAACTGATTCGATGTGGTGTCAAGGATGAAGACGGTTGTCGAAGCCCAGAGGTCTTCACATCGTTTGGCTGATTACCGATGATCTTGATTGGGCTGTACACCTAAGAGGAGGGAATCAGTTGGTGATCGTCCAGACGTACTTGGAGATCGATGGATAAGCGGGGTACTAGGTGCCTCCGGTTTCGTTCAGACCCAGAACGGACTTGTAAATGGACTATGTGCCTGACATTGGATTTTATTCTGTGTGAGTGATTTCTATTAAATATATATCTGTTTGGCGGTGGAGAATTTATTCTCTTGCTTAACGCCCTTCTCTTAGACGTACAAGCTCAGGGGTTATATATTGATGGATATCAATCGCATGGAGTGAATAGCCTGTATGGCATGCCTAAGTGGCAAATGATCAAGGCTTTTGTTGAAAACCAAAGCCTTGTGGTTGATGATCAAAGCACCGCCTGTGTGGCATAGCTTTGTGTAGCGTTGATTCACGAGCCTCGCATCCCGGTTGTGAACCAGAAACAGGAGAAGGATCCAGGGAGGGCATGCATTTCTTTCTAGCTAGTGGTGGTGTCAGTGCTTAAACTGGCTGACATTTATATACTTTTCACCTGTGTGGTTGTTGCTGTTGCGAGGCGCCTCGGATATATCAGTCGATCCGGGACCGATGTAGTCATTGGACTCATTTACGCCCCAAAGGGCAGGGAAACGCAGTGTTCAGGCATTTTAATCCACATCGGTGGACCGGCCCTGTGGCTCCTAAGAGTCGATGCGTTCTGTCCCTGAGACATGGGCTAGATTGTCTCGAATCGGTAGAGGACTATCTTTTGCCTCGGTTCACAGATGGAAATCCAACTTCCAATACGTGACTTTGCGATTTTATTTGTAGAGCCTAGTATGGCGACATAGTGGGATGGGGCGCTTATGCCATCTATGATTGATACTTATGATTTGAAGTTGTTTTATACACTATGCACTTATAATAGTATCAAATGATTTGTTTTAAACGTATCAAGCATTCTTGGCTATTATAAGGTAAAAACCCTATCCTCCGGCTTGCGTTGCATTGTGTGATTGGACCTAGGTCTTATAATAGCTTCATTGTTCTTCATTTAGCATTGCGCTGTTGTTTTATGCACTGGTATTCTTGGGAGAAAACCCGTTCCGTGTTATACGGCATGGTCCCTTGATTTACCGAACTTTAAAATAAAGATTAATAACTGTTTTAGTTCTCACACCAGTCACATGACTGACCTGGAGTTTATTGTTTTAACCTAAACTCTGGGTGCCCTTATTTGACATGGGTAGCTACTAGTTTTGGTTTTGTAGATTTATATTTACAGGATCCTGGTTTACAGCTGGAATGATATCCAGAAAGCTTTGTATCCGTATATCTCCTTCAGTTGTGTATTGTATTATTTTCCGCTGCTATGTAATTTATTGTAATCTCTGATATTTGGTAAATGTATATTATTTGTTTATACTCTATATATTCTTGTATTTTGATGAATTGTTGTAATTAACAATGAAATGTTCTTCTGTATGCGTTCTTTTGTGTGTTGTTCACGAAGTATCCGGTCTTTCCTTAACGGAGAAGTCACGGGTCTTTACAGTGGTATCAGAGCTTTGGTTTACAAAGCTCAGAGAACAAGGCACATTAGAACCATACGAAATAATTCATCAGAAACTGGATTTGTAATATCCAACGAGAATGACTCGTTAGAGATGGGATCAGTAGTATCCTAGAACGAGTGTGAAGAGTGATGTTTTTAAAATAAAAGTGAAAACAATTTTTGTTTTTAAAACTTAATTCAATAATTCGTATTTGAATATTTATTTATATTGATTTGGACAATCCAGTATATATAGATTTTGCGTATACGTCTGATCTGCGTGTATTTGAAGTTTTAATATACTGGATAGTTATAGAATCACACTCTAGTCGCCCGGAGATGACTCTGATGATACTGGTGATTGACATGTCAGCATCAGTGGTTTATGTTTGAGTTTCGAAGGTGGGATTTCTATATATTTCCAATTGACTGGTGTGAGAATCAAATTAGATAGGGCTTATTATTGTGATTTGGCATCAAAAATCTGATTTTTTTTACTATGTATCAAAGTTATGAATTTGAAAAGCTAATCAACTAATTGATTGTTGATTGTGTTGTTTGATTAATTAAATGTTGAACCTTTAGCCAAATTGTATCAAATAGTGAATTGTATTGAAAATTAGTCGCATTTGCATGCATATACATGTACTTATATTGAACAGGTCATAGCAAGGAGGCTAGAGCAGAAGAATAAAATTGTTTGCCCAACAAATAGGTACATGTTTACCATAATTTACTGTTTTGTTTGGGTGATGATGATTTTATGAGCCGATTGGCTAGCCGCTTGGCTTTTTCTTTTGAGTTGAAGAAGGCCATGGGAGGCTATATGAAATATCCCGAAGTCCCCGGTGCAGGGGAGGTTATGGCGAAATTTTTCGAAAATTTAGGGTGTTAGCCAAATTTTTGAAAAATTTGAAAAGTTCTTAGAAACTAAAAAGTTGAATAACTTAAGCCGTAATGAAAATTATGAAAGTTGAGTTGATTTCCAAAACAACTTTCGGCTTCATTCCTTTTCGGGGACGAAAAGTTTTAAGTGGGGGAGATTGTAATAACCCGGAAATCTGAGCCAATTTAAAATTTTTATTTTGGCGATTTTAGCGAATTTTGATTATTTAAAATGAATTATTTTAAATAATAACGACGAGAAATTTATTTTGAATGGAAATAGAACATATATATTTATTTGAATCGTCGTTAGAATATAAAAATTAATTTATATATATAAAAGGAGTTGAAAATGGCACGGTAGTTCGGTAAATCGATTTCAAAGTTCAAATGAATGTACATGATTCAAAATAAACCGGATTTTAGCGAAACCAAAAATATTAGAATCTAATTGAGAATATCTTTCCAACGAATCCGGGAAATCGAAATTTCATAGCAGGAATCAAAAGTTATACCCAGTTGAAAATTCAGAATAGTGGCTATGGAATTCTGGCCCTTAAAAATGGGAATTTTGCAAATGACCTCGGTTTTCGACGAAACCACTTTTTTTGGATCTGTGATGTCAAGTTATTGCTAGGTTTCAAAATTCAAAATTTTCTGAATCAATATGTGGGCGTGGCAAAGGAAAACGTGTTTTGTCAGTTTTAATCGACTAGAAAATGGCCATTTTTAAAACGGTCTCAGAATTCGATGAAATTAGTTTTGTTAAGATTGTATTGTCAATACGAAGCTAGAAAATATTTTTCGGAAAATTTTCTAGTTAGTATGTGGCCCCAGGAAATTGAAATGCTTGTTCAAATTCAATATATATAGTTATATTTTGTTTTTGACAAAAACTGATCGAAACAGTCGAATCAGCATGTGATACATATCCCATTGTGTTCGGAATGGGGGTAATTAGCTATGGACGACAGGCGGTGGGTTCGTTTTTGAGGTCGAAATAAAAAGTTGCTTTTTGAAATTAAATTAAAAAAATATATAATATCTCTCTCTCCCCCCTTATCACTCAGCCCCCCCCCCCCCCGTTCTGATTTAAGTCAAAGAAGGAAAAAAAAACCGAGGAGGACCAAATCGCGCCCCACCTCAACGGCGCCGCCGACCTCCACCGATCCCCCCATCTGATCTTCTTCTTCTTCCCTCCAGCCTCCTCCCCCTTCCTTCCCCCTCTTGATTTGAAGCAGCGCCCCCTCATGTCCCCAAAACCGACGCCAGCGCCGACCCCCATACCCGACCACCGCGAGACCCTCCTAACGCCGCCATATCCGATCTGAGCGCCATCTTCGAGCCACCTCAGCCACCGGTGAGCATTCCTTTCGATTTCTTTTTATTTATGCACTTATAAATATAATTTTTAATTATAGGAAGATAGGAATTTTGATATACATGAAGGTATGATTTTTGGATAAAAAATATATAGACATGATTTTTGCTAGAGAAATGGTTTGATTTTTATATTCAAATAGCGAATAAAGAAAGGATTTTTATTGTATGAACCACAATATAAAAATATGATTTTTATAGCGATGTTGAATATATAAAAATATGATTTTTATAGCAATGTTGAATATATATAAAAATATGATTTTTATAGCGATGTTGAATATATATAAAAATATGATTTTATAGCGATGTTGAATATATAAAAATATGACTTTTATAGCGATGTTGAATATATATAAAAATATGACTTTTATAGCGATGTTGAATATATAAAAATATGATTGACTTTTATAGCGATGTTGAATATATAAAAATAGGATTTTTATAGCGATGTTGAATATATATATATATAAATATAATCTTTATATAGGAAGTAGCGTTGTTGAAAATATAGTTTTTAATGTATATCGCGTGAAACAGGTATCGATAAAAAGCACGGCGAAGATTTCCTACATAAGAAAAGTTGTGGCGTTTGGTTTAGCTAGTTGGTGAGAACTTCTCATCTTTAATTTTCTTTATCTAGTTAAAATATATACTAGGATGCAGATGGTGTTTAGTAGCACGCGACACCCGTCGTCCACAAACCATGGACGGCTTGTATGCTTGTTTGTTTGATTTTGATGTGTAGTTGATTGTGTGATGTGATGTGAAATGAAATATTTTATAGTGGAAAATATTTTATAGTTAAAAATATGATTTTTAACGTGTATACGAAAAAAATATTTATAAACAAATCGGAGATTTGTTTATATACACTGATTTGGTTGATATTGATTAGGACGATAAATTTTACACATCGCCCAACTCCACAAATAAAATCTGTGTTTGACTGTTTGAAGCCCCGCACGGGTATTGGGATGATATATGACATACACTAATCCCAATAATTAGTTGTATGTCGATCGATTGATTGACAGACTATTATGAGCGTTAAATATTTATATTTGATGCTTATACAGTGTAGAATGCACTTTGGATGATGGTTGATTATTTGTCATTGTTGATATATACATGCGTTGTATGGAAATCCATAGAAATAAAATCTATGGTAATTGATTGGGCCTCATTCCAGTTTTGAAATAGAATATTTGAATAGAAATATTTGACTAGAATATTTGAATAAAATATTTGAGAAGAAATATTTGAAACGAAATATTTGAATAGAATCTTTAAAATAGAAATATATAAAGCCGTGTTGATTAGATATGCGCTATTTTGATGCGAACGATATTTATATCGATCATATTTGTTTTTATAATGAATATTGAAAAGTGATTCCAACATCGAATATTTTGAAATGAAATTCGAATTAAATTGAATTGAAACGAATTAGAATTCAAATTGAATTGAAAATAAAATGAATTCGAATCGAATTGAAATTGAATTGAAATCAATTTGAATTGAATTTGAATTGAAAATGAATTCAAATTGAAATTGAATAGAATTGAATTCGAATTGAAATTGAATAGAATTGAATAGAATTGAATTCGAATTGAAATTGAATAGAAATGAATTCGAATTGAAATTGAATTGAATTGAAAACGAACTGAAATTGAATTAAAAATCGGTTTGAATTGAAATCAATTTGAAATGAATTTAAAAAGAATTTATAAGGAAATATTCAATTTTGATTAGAAATTGAATATGAAGTTGAAATCGTTTTGAAAACGAATTAAAAACGATTTATAAAATACGTTTTGAAAGGAAATCGATGAAGTATATATTATATATATAATATAATGGCCTGAATAGAACGCGCCGCGCTGCGGTAGTTCGCGAATTTCTACCATTGACTTCGAATGGATATATATTACGGGAGATCCGACCGTCGGATTCTCCTAAAACCGGAACCGTTAGGTTCGTATCGAAAAGAGCTTTCTAAGAATATTAGAGATATGAAATCTAATGGTTGATTTGGAATTATGCCCAAATCAGATTTGGAGTAGGTCGCTGTAAGTGCAGTTCGATGGCCATTGGTGGATAAAATTATTAAAAATAGTAATAATTTGTGTAAAATCATAAAAAAATGTTTTTTGATGAATTGGGATGAAAAACTCCATATTTGAAAAGATGAAAATAGATTTTTATTGAAATGAACTAGTTTTGAACTAGAGTAATAATTTATTTATTTTTTAAAAAAATAAATAAATTGGATTTGAAATGGTTTTGAAAATAACCAGAATTTCTAGTAATTGAATTGGAATGGATTTGAATCGAAATTGTCTGTGGAATATTTCGATGTGGGATTTCGTGATTATACAGATATTGTTATTTCCAATACGATATTTGTTGGTCGTAGAATTTGATATTGAATGTAAGCCGATATATTTTCTATTCAGAGCCTTGTATTTAATATCAAATGTGATTTGGGTTTGCCGTGAATGGTGTCTTCATTAACACTGTTCTTAAACCTAGTTGAGAAAGAGATTAAATATTTTTATTTAGATTTAATGAAGTGTACCAATTAAATGGTATTTAATTGGAACTGAATTTGAATTGATTTTTGGGTTTATCGTGAACGGTGTTTTAAATAACACTGGTTCTTTAACCCGATAATTAATGGAATGTGATTTTGGGTTTATCGTGAGCCGTGTTTTAAATGACATTGGTTCTTTAACCCAGTTAAAGGCAGGATATTGATTTTTGTGAAGATTAAAACTAAGTGGGGTTTTAATGAATCTTTAATTAGATTGAAAAGGTCGAGAATGGAGTATCACCAGTTTTGCTCCAGGCAATAATTAAATCTTTAATTAGATTTGAACGTGAAATGGTGAATTTACCGATAACACCGTGGTGTTAGATATGAAGTATGACCAGTTTTACTTCATGGGATGAATAGGTTGGGATTGGGAAATAAAATAAATGATTACTTCGGTGTGGTTCGTGTAATAACCCGAAAATCTGGGCCAGTTTAAAATTTTTATTTTGGCAAATTTAGCGAAGTTTGAACATTTAAAATAGATTATTTTAAATAATATCGACGAGAAAATTTATTTTGAATATAATTCGACGTATATTTTATATACGTCGTCGTTAGAATATATAATAATTATATATAATTATAAATAGAATTGAAAATGGCGCGGTAGTTCGATAATTCGATTTCAAACTTCAATTGAATGTACCGGGTGCAAAACAATCCGGATTTTAGTGAAACCAAAAACATTAGGATCTAATTGATAATATCTTTCTAACAGATGTAAGAAACTGAGATTTCACTTTAAAAATTGAGAGATATGTCCAGTTGAAAATTCTGAATAGTCGCTATGGAATTCAGGCCCTTAAAAATGGACATTTTGCAAATGACCTCGGATTTCGACGAAACCAGTTTTGTTGGGTCCGTGATGTCAAGTTATTGCTAGGTTTCAAATTTCGTAATTTTTCGAATCAATTTGTGAGCGTGGCAAAGGAAAACGTGGTTGACCATTTCAGTTGATTTTAATCAACTGGAAATTGGCCATTTTTCTAACGGTCTCAGAATTCGACGAAACTAGTTTTGTTAGGACCGTAACGTCAGTACGAAGCTAGAAAATATTTTTCTGGAATTTTTTCTAGTTAGTATGTGACCCCGGTAATTTGAAATGCACGTTTAAAATTCAATATAGCGATTTAAGTGTAAATTTAACAGGAACTGATTCAAACAGTCGAATCAGCTTACGATACATATCCCATTGAGTTCGGAATGGGGGTGAAACGCTATGGGCGACAGTCGGTGGGCCTCGTTTAGAGGTCGTATGTAAAAGTCAACTTTTTAATAATTAAATAATAAAATAAAATTAATAAAAAAATATATATATTCTCTCTCCCTATAACCTTTGCCCCCCCCGTTTTCGTTTAACAGAAAGGAAAAAAAAAAAAAATTGAAATCGCGATCGCCCCCCCCCCCCTAGCCATCGTCGCCGCCGCCCCTCCCCGGTGGACCCCGCGACCCCCTCCCTCAGCTCGCCGCCCTCCCCTTCTCCTCCGCCACCTAGAAGCTCCGACCCCCCCTGCCCTAATCGACAGCCGCAAAATCCCCGACCTCGCCCCGCCTCCACCAGACCGCCGCCTCCAGGGAGGAGCTCCGATCCTCCGCCTTCTTCTTCCCTCCTCCAATCCAAGACCGACGAGCCCCCGTAAGTTCCCTGTTTTTTTTTTTTTTTATTTGCTATAAAATTGTTTTTTTTTATTTATTTATAAAAACTGATTTTTATTTTACTTAAAAACTGAATTTTATTTGTTTTAAAAACTGAATTTTATTTGTTTTAAAAACTGATTTAAAAAGGAATTTTAAAATTGATTTTTATTTTAAAGGTGTGAAAAAAAGGGTTTAAATTTTAAATAGAAAAGGTTTGAATTTTAAAGGTGAAAAGATAGGATTTTTATTTGGTAAAAGGTATGATCTTTATATTTTTAAAGTGATAAAAATATGATTTTTATATTTTTAAAGTATTAAAAATATAATCTTTACTATATAGAAATATTAAAAATATGATTTTTATATTTTTAAAGTATTAAAAATATAATCTTTATAGGATAGAGAATATAAAAATATCATCTTTGTGTATGTAGCAAAATAAAAATCTGATTTTTATTTTCTATACGTCGAAATAAAGTGCTGTTTTTTTTATATATATAAAGATGAAATCTTTATAGTTGAAAAGGCGAGATCTTTATATATAGAATAACGATGTAAAAATAGAATTTGTATCTATATATTAGCGGGAAGAAAATATGATTTTTATATATTGAATAGCATTGTAAAAATTCGATTTTTAAATATATGAAGTGATTATAAAAATATGATTTTTAAATTGAAAACGAACAAATAAAAATGTGATTTTTATTTTAAAAACATCGAAATATAAAAATGTGTGATTTTTATATATATAGTGACTACGGGCAACGAAGATGGCGAGGATAGGATAACGACGAAGATTTTCTACAAAAGAAGTGTCGTGAAGTTGGATAGCTATTGGTGAGAACTTCTCACTCTTCAATTTAAATTTCTAGTTATATATATATACTAGGATGCAGACGGTGTTTAGTAGCACCCGACACAATCGTCCACAGACCATGGACTTGTTTGTTTGGCTGTTTGGTGATTGATTGCGATATTGGTTTGAATGTGGTTTGTGGTGTAAAAAAAAAAATCGAATCGATAAATTGGTTAGGATTAGACGTGCGCCGTTATAAGGCGAAGGAGTAAGGCTAGGTTAGAATCTTACTCCAAATTTTGTGGTTTGTATAACGAAAGTGATTTGATTGATGTGTGAATGGCGTGGGCCTTCACTAGACCGGGGACAAGGCTAGGCCTCGTCCCGTTTCTAGTATCGTGCCGTTATGCCGTCGAAATTTTCTAAAATATGTTAGAAAAATAAAAATATCATTTTTATTGTGTAAGTAAACTGAATACAAATTCAAGTGTTGAAATAAATATTTTTGACGTTAAAAATATAATTTTTAACGTGAAAGTGAATAAATAAATATTTATAAACAAATCGGCCGATTTGTTTATTTACACTGATTTGACTGATATTGATTGGGTTGATAAATTTTACACATCGCCCAACTGCACAAACAAAAATGTGTGTTTGTTGATTTGAAACCCCACACGGGTGTTGGGATGATATTTGGTGTACACTAATCCCAATTATTTAATTATTGTCGATCGATTGGTCGACAGACTGTGTAAGCGTCGATTATTTATATTTGATGCTTATGCAGTTGTGTAGTGCACTTTGGTTGATGGTTGATTATTTTTCAATGCTATTATATACATGTGTTGTATGGAATCCATATAATTAACGTTATATGGTGATTGATTGGGCCTCATTCCAATCGGGAAAATAATGAATATTATAAAAGAAAATTCATGTGTTGAATATAAAGAAAATAGTCATGTGTTGACGATGTTCATGTGTTGAGTGAAATATTTTAAATAAAATAAATTACATCTTTATCATATTTAAAATTAGAACTACTTCCTAGTAGAAGTCTAATTAAAATCAAACGATAGATACCTTAGTTTTATAAAATATTTCACATAACAAAAATAGTGATGTGTTGACAAGTACTCATGTGTTGAGATTAGTCGTGTGTTGAAAGAAATATAGATTCATGTGTTGAATGGGATAAATATTCATTTGTTGGATAGAATAAAGGAGTTTTGAAAAATATAAAGCCGTGTTGATTAGAGATGCGTTATTTCGACGTGAACGATATGAATTGAATTGAAAACGATTTCGAAATGAATTGAATAGAAAACGATTTCGAAATGAATTGAATTGAAAACGATTTCGAAATGAATTGAATTGAAAACGATTTCGAAATGAATTGAATTGAAAACGAATTCAAATTGAATTGAAAGTGAATTGAAATGAATTCAAATTGAATTAAAAATTGAATTGAATAGAAATGAATTTTAAAACGAATTTATAAAGAAGAATTCAATTTTGATTTGAATTGAAAAGAAGGTTGAAATTGCTTTTGAAGCAATTTTAAAACGATTTATAAAATTCGTTTTAAATAGAAATCGACGAAATATATATTATATATATTATATATATAATATAATGGCCTGAATAGAACGCGCCGCGCCGCGGCAGTTCGTGAATTTCGACCATTTATTTCAAACGGACATTGCGGGAGATCCGACCATCGGATTCTCCTAAAACCGGAACCGTTGGGTTCGTATCGAAAAGAGCTTTCCAATGAATATTAGAAATTTGAAATCTAACGGTTGGATTTGGAATTATGTCCAAATAAAATTCGAAAAAGGTCGCTGTAAGTGCAGTTCGATGGCCGTTGTTGGAAATCGACTGTACGGGCCTTGATAAAATTATTAAAAATATCTATAATTTGTGTAAAATTATAATATGTGAATTGGAAAGATTTGGGCTGGAAAATTCCACATTTGAAAAGATAAAAATAGATTTTTATCGAAATGAACTAGTTTTGAACTAGAATTGAAATCAATTTATTTTTAAAATAAATAAATTGAATATGAAAGTGATTTTGAAAATAATCGATAATTTCCAATACGTGGATTGGACTGGAGCTGAATCGAAATTATCTTCGGGATATTTCGATGTTGGATTTCGTGACTATACAAATATTGTTATGGGGATTTGAAAGATATTTTATATCGTTATTTCCAATACGATATTTGTTGGTTTCAGAATTTGATATTGAATATAAGCCGATATATTTTCTATTCAGAGCCTTGTATTTAATATCAAATGTGATTTGGTTTGTCGTGAATCGTGTTTGTGATGACATTGGTTCTTTAACCCAGTTAAAGGCAGGATATTGATTTTTGAAAAGATTAAAACTAAGTGGAGTTTTAATGAATCTTTAATTAGATTAAAAATGTGAATTGATAATTTAAATTATCAAATCTGAAAGGTGATCGAGAATGGAGTACCACCAGTTTTGCTCCAAAGCGATAGTTAAATCTTTAATTAGATTTGAACGCGAAATGGTAATTAATTTTACCGATAACACCGTGGTGTTAGGAATGGAGTATCACCAGTTTTTCTCCATGGGATATAGGTTGGGATTGGGAAATAAAATAAATAATTACTTCGGTGTGGTTCGTTAATCCCGACTAGTTTGAAATGATATCCAAAGGAAGATTATAGGATAAATTTAGAAGAATTTATCTTGGATAAAATTAATGGGAACATTTCCCTAAGAATGTGATATTGTGAATAAAAGAATATTCTGAATTGGAATGAGGCGTTTGTTGTGTTTGTGTAACATTCGTTTATTATATACGTGGGTTATTCAGAAAGGCCGGGTTTTATACCCATTCTGAATAACCGATTCGACGAGATGTCGAAGATGAAGACGGTGGTTGAAGACCGGAAGTCTTCACATCGTTTGGGTGATTACTGATGATCTTGATTGGGCTGTACACCCAAGATGAGGGAAACAGTTGGTGATCGTCCAGACGTACTTGGAGATGGATGGATATGCGAGGAAAGTGCCTCCGGTTTCGTTCAGACCCAGAACGAACTTGTAAATGGATTGTGTGTCTGACATTGGATTTTATTCTGTGTTGATTGATCTCTATTAAATATACATCTGTTTGGCGGCGGAGAATTAATTCTCTTGCTTAACGCCCTTCTCTGAGACGTACGAGCTCAGAGGTTGTATATCGATGGACATCAGTCGCATGGAATGAATTGCCAGTGTGGCACGCGTAAGTGGCAATTGATCAAGGCTTCTGTTGAAAAGCAAAGTCTTGTGGTTGATGATCAAAGCACGGCCTGTGTGGCATAGCTTTGTGTATAACGTGAATTCGCGAGCCTCACACCTCGGTATGAGTCAAAAACGGGATAGTGACTGCAGGGAGAGCACGACGTTTCTTTCTAGCTAGGGTGGTGTCAGTGACCTACCAGCCCTGACATTTATATACTTTTCACCTGTGTGGTTGTTGGAATGCGAGGCGCCTCGGATATAGGTCTGTAAGGACCGGGAAACGTGTGTTCAGGAATAACTAATCCTCAAAAGTAAGAGAGGACCGGCCCTGAAGATCCAAGGATCATAGTGGGGTCCTGGGACATTTGCTAGAGTGTCTCGAACACGGAGAGGAGCTTGCCCCTTGCCTCGGCTCATGATGGAAATCCAATTTCCAATACGTGATAGTGCGGTTTTATTTGTAGAACCTAGTATGGCGACATAGTGGTATGGGTCATTAATGCCGCCTATGATTGATATTTATGATTGAAATTGTTTTGACACTATACACCTATAATAGTATCAAATGATGTGTTTTAAACGTATCAAGCATGCTTTGGCTGTTATAAGGTAAAAACCCTATCCTCCGGCTTGCGTTGCATTGTGTGATGGGACCTGGGTCTTATAACAGCTTCATTTTTCTTTATTTAGCATTGCGTTGTTTGTTCTATGCACTGGTATCCTTGGGAGGAAACCCGTTCCGTGTTATATGGCGTGGTCCCTTGATTTACCGAACTTTAAAATAAAGAATTATAACTGTTTTAGTTCTCACACCAGTCCCATGACTGACCTGGAGTTTATTGTTTTTAACCTAAACTCTGGGTGCCCCTATTTTCCGCACGGGCAGCTAGTAGTTTTGGTTTTGCAGATTTATATTCACAGGGTCCTGATTAACAGCTGGAACGATGCTCGGAAAGCTCTGTATCCGTGTATCACTTCTAGTTGTGCTTTTGTATTATTTTCCGCTGCTATGTAATTTATTGTAATCTCTGATATTTATCAAATGTAATTTATTCATTTATACTCTGTATATTCTTGTATCTGATGGAATTGTTGTAATAACAATGAAATGTTCTTCCGTCTGCGTCCTATTTTGTCTTGTACTCAATTCTATCCGTGCTTTCCTTCACGGGGAAGTTCGGGTCGTCTCAGTTTGGTATCAGAGCCTTGGTTTACAAAGCTCAGAGAACAAGACACATTAGAACCATACGAAAGAATTCATCAGATATTGGATTAGCAACATCCAATTAGAATGACTCGTTAGAGATAGGATCAGTAGTATCCTAGAACGAGTGTGAAGAGTATATTTTTCAAATGAAAACAATTTTGTTTTGAAAATTTAAACCATTTTATACGTATTTGAATATTTATTTATTTTGAATATGGACAATCCAATATATAAAGATTTCGCGTATACGCGTCATGAACGTATAGTCGAAGTTTTAATATACTGGATAGATATAGAATCACATTCTAGACACCCGGGGATAATTCTGATGGTGTGGCCACATCATCAGTATTTATGTTCGTATTTCGAAGGTGTGACTTCTATATATTTCCATTAGACTGGTGTGAGAACCAAAACTAGTATAGTTAGAACACATTGTTGTGAATTGGCATAAAAACATGATTTTTGTATATATGTATCAAAATTATGAATTTGAAACTCTAATTCACTAATTGATTGATGTTTGTGTTGTTTGTTTAATTGTTTGCTAATTTTAACCATTTATGCCTAATTGAACCGAATATTGAATTGTATTGAAAATTGGTCGCATTTGCTTGCATATACATATACTTACATTGAACAGGTCATAGCAAGGAGGCTAGAGCCGAAGAATAAAATTTGTTTGCCCGACAAATAGGTACATGTTTACTACATAATTTCCTGTTTTGTTTGGGTGATGATGATTTTGTGAGCCTATTGGCTAGCCGCTTGGCTTTTTCTTTTTCTTTTTGAGATCTGAAGGACCGGGGAAGCTATTTGAAATTCCCCGATGCTCCCGGTGCAGGGGAGGTTATGGCGAAATTTTTCAAAAATTTTGGGTGTTAGCCAAATTTTTGAAATTTTGAAAATTCTCAGAAACTGAAAAGTTGGAGAATGGAAGCCCGACCGAATGTAAAGCTTAATAATCAAACCACTTTCGACTTTGTTCCTTTTCGGGGACGAAAAGTTTTAAGTGGGGGAGATTGTAATAACCCGAAAATCTGGGCCAGTTTAAAATTTTTATTTTGGCAAATTTAGCGAAGTTTGAACATTTAAAATAGATTATTTTAAATAATATCGACGAGAAAATTTATTTTGAATATAATTCGACGTATATTTTATATACGTCGTCGTTAGAATATATAATAATTATATATAATTATAAATAGAATTGAAAATGGCGCGGTAGTTCGATAATTCGATTTCAAACTTCAATTGAATGTACCGGGTGCAAAACAATCCGGATTTTAGTGAAACCAAAAACATTAGGATCTAATTGATAATATCTTTCTAACGGATGTAAGAAACTGAGATTTCACTTTAAAAATTGAGAGATATGTCCAGTTGAAAATTCTGAATAGTCGCTATGGAATTCAGGCCCTTAAAAATGGACATTTTGCAAATGACCTCGGATTTCGACGAAACCAGTTTTGTTGGGTCCATGATGTCAAGTTATTGCTAGGTTTCAAATTTCGTAATTTTTCGAATCAATTTGTGAGCGTGGCAAAGGAAAACGTGGTTGACCATTTCAGTTGATTTTAATCGACTGGAAATTGGCCATTTTTCTAACGGTCTCAGAATTCGACGAAACTAGTTTTGTTAGGACCGTAACGTCAATACGAAGCTAGAAAATATTTTTCTGGAATTTTTTCTAGTTAGTATGTGACCCCGGTAATTTGAAATGCACGTTTAAAATTCAATATAGCGATTTAAGTGTAAATTTAACAGGAACTGATTCAAACAGTCGAATCAGCTTACGATACATATCCCATTGAGTTCGGAATGGGGGTGAAACGCTATGGGCGACAGTCGGTGGGCCTCGTTTAGAGGTCGTATGTAAAAGTCAACTTTTTAATAATTAAATAATAAAATAAAATTAATAAAAAAAATATATTCTCTCTCCCTATAACCTTTGCCCCCCCCGTTTTCGTTTAACAGAAAGGAAAAAAAAAATTTGAAATCGCGATCGCCCCCCCCCCCCCCCCCCCCCGTAGCCATCGTCGTCGCCGCCCCTCCCCGGTGGACCCCGCGACCCCCTCCCTCAGCTCGCCGCCCTCCCCTTCTCCTCCGCCACCTAGAAGCTCCGACCCCCCCCCCCCCCCGCCCTAATCGACAGCCGCAAAATCCCCGACCTCGCCCCGCCTCCACCAGACCGCCGCCTCCAGGGAGGAGCTCCGATCCTCCGCCTTCTTCTTCCCTCCTCCAATCCAAGACCGACGAGCCCCCGTAAGTTCCCTGTTTTTTTTTTATTATTTGCTATAAAACTGTTTTTTTTTTATTTTTATTTATTTATAAAAACTGATTTTTATTTTACTTAAAAACTGAATTTTATTTGTTTTAAAAACTGAATTTTATTTGTTTTAAAAACTGATTTAAAAAGGAATTTTAAAATTGATTTTTATTTTAAAGGTTTGAAAAAAAGGGTTTAAATTTTAAATAGAAAAGGTTTGAATTTTAAAGGTGAAAAGATAGGATTTTTATTTGGTAAAAGGTATGATCTTTATATTTTTAAAGTGATAAAAATATGATTTTTATATTTTTAAAGTATTAAAAATATAATCTTTACTATATAGAAATATTAAAAATATGACTTTTATATTTTTAAAGTATTAAAAATATAATCTTTATAGGATAGAGAATATAAAAATATCATCTTTGTGTATGTAGCAAAATAAAAATCTGATTTTTATTTTCTATACGTCGAAATAAAGTGCTGTTTTTTTTATATATATAAAGATGAAATCTTTATAGTTGAAAAGGCGAGATCTTTATATATAGAATAACGATGTAAAAATAGAATTTGTATCTATATATTAGCGGGAAGAAAATATGATTTTTATATATTGAATAGCATTGTAAAAATTCGATTTTTAAATATATGAAGTGATTATAAAAATATGATTTTTAAATTGAAAACGAACAAATAAAAATGTGATTTTTATTTTAAAAACATCGAAATATAAAAATGTGTGATTTTTATATATATAGTGACTACGGGCAACGAAGATTTTCTACAAAAGAAGTGTCGTGAAGTTGGATAGCTATTGGTGAGAACTTCTCACTCTTCAATTTAAATTTCTAGTTATATATATATATACTAGGATGCAGACGGTGTTTAGTAGCACCCGACACAATCGTCCACAGACCATGGACTTGTTTGTTTGGCTGTTTGGTGATTGATTGCGATATTGGTTTGAATGTGGTTTGTGGTGTAAAAAAAAAATCGAATCGATAAATTGGTTAGGATTAGACGTGCGCCGTTATAAGGCGAAGGAGTAAGGCTAGGTTAGACTCTTACTCCAAATTTTGTGGTTTGTATAACGAAAGTGATTTGATTGATGTGTGAATGGCGTGGGCCTTCACTAGACCGGGGACAAGGCTAGGCCTCGTCCCGTTTCTAGTATCGTGCCGTTATGCCGTCGAAATTTTCTAAAATATGTTAGAAAAATAAAAATATCATTTTTATTGTGTAAGTGAACTGAATACAAATTCAAGTGTTGAAATAAATATTTTTGACGTTAAAAATATAATTTTTAACGTGAAAGTGAATAAATAAATATTTATAAACAAATCGGTCGATTTGTTTATTTACACTGATTTGACTGATATTGATTGGGTTGATAAATTTTACACATCGCCCAACTGCACAAACAAAAATGTGTGTTTGTTGATTTGAAACCCCACACGGGTGTTGGGATGATATTTGGTGTACACTAATCCCAATTATTTAATTATTGTCGATCGATTGGTCGACAGACTGTGTAAGCGTCGATTATTTATATTTGATGCTTATGCAGTTGTGTAGTGCACTTTGGTTGATGGTTGATTATTTTTCAATGCTATTATATACATGTGTTGTATGGAATCCATATAATTAACGTTATATGGTGATTGATTGGGCCTCATTCCAATCGGGAAAATAATGAATATTATAAAAGAAAATTCATGTGTTGAATATAAAGAAAATAGTCATGTGTTGACGATGTTCATGTGTTGAGTGAAATATTTTAAATAAAATAAATTACATCTTTATCATATTTAAAATTAGAACTACTTCCTAGTAGAAGTCTAATTAAAATCAAACGATAGATACCTTAGTTTTATAAAATATTTCACATAACAAAAATAGTGATGTGTTGACAAGTACTCATGTGTTGAGATTAGTCGTGTGTTGAAAGAAATATAGATTCATGTGTTGAATGGGATAAATATTCATTTGTTGGATAGAATAAAGGAGTTTTGAAAAATATAAAGCCGTGTTGATTAGAGATGCGTTATTTCGACGTGAACGATATGAATTGAATTGAAAACGATTTCGAAATGAATTGAATTGAAAACGATTTCGAAATGAATTGAAAACGATTTCGAAATGAATTGAATTGAAAACGATTTCGAAATGAATTGAATTGAAAACGAATTCAAATTGAATTGAAAGTGAATTGAAATGAATTCAAATTGAATTAAAAATTGAATTGAATAGAAATGAATTTTAAAACGAATTTATAAAGAAGAATTCAATTTTGATTTGAATTGAAAAGAAGGTTGAAATTGCTTTTGAAGCAATTTTAAAACGATTTATAAAATTCGTTTTAAATAGAAATCGACGAAATATATATTATATATATTATATATATAATATAATGGCCTGAATAGAACGCGCCGCGCCGCGGCAGTTCGTGAATTTCGACCATTTATTTCAAACGGACATTGCGGGAGATCCGACCGTCGGATTCTCCTAAAACCGGAACCGTTGGGTTCGTATCGAAAAGAGCTTTCCAATGAATATTAGAAATTTGAAATCTAACGGTTGGATTTGGAATTATGTCCAAATAAAATTCGAAAAAGGTCGCTGTAAGTGCAGTTCGATGGCCGTTGTTGGAAATCGACTGTACGGGCCTTGATAAAATTATTAAAAATATCTATAATTTGTGTAAAATTATAATATGTGAATTGGAAAGATTTTGGCTGGAAAATTCCACATTTGAAAAGATAAAAATAGATTTTTATCGAAATGAACTAGTTTTGAACTAGAATTGAAATCAATTTATTTTTAAAATAAATAAATTGAATATGAAAGTGATTTTGAAAATAATCGATAATTTCCAATACGTGGATTGGACTGGAGCTGAATCGAAATTATCTTCGGGTATTTCGATGTTGGATTTCGTGACTATACAAATATTGTTATGGGGATTTGAAAGATATTTTATATCGTTATTTCCAATACGATATTTGTTGGTTTCAGAATTTGATATTGAATATAAGCCGATATATTTTCTATTCAGAGCCTTGTATTTAATATCAAATGTGATTTGGTTTGTCGTGAATCGTGTTTGTGATGACATTGGTTCTTTAACCCAGTTAAAGGCAGGATATTGATTTTTGAAAAGATTAAAACTAAGTGGAGTTTTAATGAATCTTTAATTAGATTAAAAATGTGAATTGATAATTTAAATTATCAAATCTGAAAGGTGATCGAGAATGGAGTACCACCAGTTTTGCTCCAAAGCGATAGTTAAATCTTTAATTAGATTTGAACGCGAAATGGTAATTAATTTTACCGATAACACCGTGGTGTTAGGAATGGAGTATCACCAGTTTTTCTCCATGGGATATAGGTTGGGATTGGGAAATAAAATAAATAATTACTTCGGTGTGGTTCGTTAATCCCGACTAGTTTGAAATGATATCCAAAGGAAGATTATAGGATAAATTTAGAAGAATTTATCTTGGATAAAATTAATGGGAACATTTCCCTAAGAATGTGATATTGTGAATAAAAGAATATTCTGAATTGGAATGAGGCGTTTGTTGTGTTTGTGTAACATTCGTTTATTATATACGTGGGTTATTCAGAAAGGCCGGGTTTTATACCCATTCTGAATAACCGATTCGACGAGATGTCGAAGATGAAGACGGTGGTTGAAGACCGGAAGTCTTCACATCGTTTGGGTGATTACTGATGATCTTGATTGGGCTGTACACCCAAGATGAGGGAAACAGTTGGTGATCGTCCAGACGTACTTGGAGATGGATGGATATGCGAGGAAAGTGCCTCCGGTTTCGTTCAGACCCAGAACGAACTTGTAAATGGATTGTGTGTCTGACATTGGATTTTATTCTGTGTTGATTGATCTCTATTAAATATACATCTGTTTGGCGGCGGAGAATTAATTCTCTTGCTTAACGCCCTTCTCTGAGACGTACGAGCTCAGAGGTTGTATATCGATGGACATCAGTCGCATGGAATGAATTGCCAGTGTGGCACGCGTAAGTGGCAATTGATCAAGGCTTCTGTTGAAAAGCAAAGTCTTGTGGTTGATGATCAAAGCACGGCCTGTGTGGCATAGCTTTGTGTATAACGTGAATTCGCGAGCCTCACACCTCGGTATGAGTCATAAACGGGATAGTGACTGCAGGGAGAGCACGACGTTTCTTTCTAGCTAGGGTGGTGTCAGTGACCTACCAGCCCTGACATTTATATACTTTTCACCTGTGTGGTTGTTGGAATGCGAGGCGCCTCGGATATAGGTCTGTAAGGACCGGGAAACGTGTGTTCAGGAATAACTAATCCTCAAAAGTAAGAGAGGACCGGCCCTGAAGATCCAAGGATCATAGTGGGGTCCTGGGACATTTGCTAGAGTGTCTCGAACGCGGAGAGGAGCTTGCCCCTTGCCTCGGCTCATGACGGAAATCCAATTTCCAATACGTGATAGTGCGGTTTTATTTGTAGAACCTAGTATGGCGACATAGTGGTATGGGTCATTAATGCCGCCTATGATTGATATTTATGATTGAAATTGTTTTGACACTATACACCTATAATAGTATCAAATGATGTGTTTTAAACGTATCAAGCATGCTTTGGCTGTTATAAGGTAAAAACCCTATCCTCCGGCTTGCGTTGCATTGTGTGATGGGACCTGGGTCTTATAACAGCTTCATTTTTCTTTATTTAGCATTGCGTTGTTTGTTCTATGCACTGGTATCCTTGGGAGGAAACCCGTTCCGTGTTATACGGCGTGGTCCCTTGATTTACCGAACTTTAAAATAAAGAATTATAACTGTTTTAGTTCTCACACCAGTCCCATGACTGACCTGGAGTTTATTGTTTTTAACCTAAACTCTGGGTGCCCCTATTTTCCGCACGGGCAGCTAGTAGTTTTGGTTTTGCAGATTTATATTCACAGGGTCCTGATTAACAGCTGGAACGATGCTCGGAAAGCTCTGTATCCGTGTATCACTTCTAGTTGTGCTTTTGTATTATTTTCCGCTGCTATGTAATTTATTGTAATCTCTGATATTTATCGAATGTAATTTATTCATTTATACTCTGTATATTCTTGTATCTGATGGAATTGTTGTAATAACAATGAAATGTTCTTCCGTCTGCGTCCTATTTTGTCTTGTACTCAATTCTATCCGTGCTTTCCTTCACGGGGAAGTTCGGGTCGTCTCAGTTTGGTATCAGAGCCTTGGTTTACAAAGCTCAGAGAACAAGACACATTAGAACCATACGAAAGAATTCATCAGATATTGGATTAGCAACATCCAATTAGAATGACTCGTTAGAGATAGGATCAGTAGTATCCTAGAACGAGTGTGAAGAGTATATTTTTCAAATGAAAACAATTTTGTTTTGAAAATTTAAACCATTTTATACGTATTTGAATATTTATTTATTTTGAATATGGACAATCCAATATATAAAGATTTCGCGTATACGCGTCATGAACGTATAGTCGAAGTTTTAATATACTGGATAGATATAGAATCACATTCTAGACACCCGGGGATAATTCTGATGGTGTGGCCACATCATCAGTATTTATGTTCGTATTTCGAAGGTGTGACTTCTATATATTTCCATTAGACTGGTGTGAGAACCAAAACTAGTATAGTTAGAACACATTGTTGTGAATTGGCATAAAAACATGATTTTTGTATATATGTATCAAAATTATGAATTTGAAACTCTAATTCACTAATTGATTGATGTTTGTGTTGTTTGTTTAATTGTTTGCTAATTTTAACCATTTATGCCTAATTGAACCGAATATTGAATTGTATTGAAAATTGGTCGCATTTGCTTGCATATACATATACTTACATTGAACAGGTCATAGCAAGGAGGCTAGAGCCGAAGAATAAAATTTGTTTGCCCGACAAATAGGTACATGTTTACTACATAATTTCCTGTTTTGTTTGGGTGATGATGATTTTGTGAGCCTATTGGCTAGCCGCTTGGCTTTTTCTTTTTCTTTTTGAGATCTGAAGGACCGGGGAAGCTATTTGAAATTCCCCGATGCTCCCGGTGCAGGGGAGGTTATGGCGAAATTTTTCAAAAATTTTGGGTGTTAGCCAAATTTTTGAAATTTTGAAAATTCTCAGAAACTGAAAAGTTGGAGAATGGAAGCCCGACCGAATGTAAAGCTTAATAATCAAACCACTTTCGACTTTGTTCCTTTTCGGGGACGAAAAGTTTTAAGTGGGGGAGATTGTAATAACCCGAAAATCTGGGCCAGTTTAAAATTTTTATTTTGGCAAATTTAGCGAAGTTTGAACATTTAAAATAGATTATTTTAAATAATATCGACGAGAAAATTTATTTTGAATATAATTCGACGTATATTTTATATACGTCGTCGTTAGAATATATAATAATTATATATAATTATAAATAGAATTGAAAATGGCGCGGTAGTTCGATAATTCGATTTCAAACTTCAATTGAATGTACCGGGTGCAAAACAATCCGGATTTTAGTGAAACCAAAAACATTAGGATCTAATTGATAATATCTTTCTAACGGATGTAAGAAACTGAGATTTCACTTTAAAAATTGAGAGATATGTCCAGTTGAAAATTCTGAATAGTCGCTATGGAATTCAGGCCCTTAAAAATGGACATTTTGCAAATGACCTCGGATTTCGACGAAACCAGTTTTGTTGGGTCCGTGATGTCAAGTTATTGCTAGGTTTCAAATTTCGTAATTTTTCGAATCAATTTGTGAGCGTGGCAAAGGAAAACGTGGTTGACCATTTCATTTGATTTTAATCGACTGGAAATTGGCCATTTTTCTAACGGTCTCAGAATTCGACGAAACTAGTTTTGTTAGGACCGTAACGTCAATACGAAGCTAGAAAATATTTTTCTGGAATTTCTTCTAGTTAGTATGTGACCCCGGTAATTTGAAATGCACGTTTAAAATTAAATATAGCGATTTAAGTGTAAATTTAACAGGAACTGATTCAAACAGTCGAATCAGCTTACGATACATATCCCATTGAGTTCGGAATAGGGGTGAAACGCTATGGGCGACAGTCGGTGGGCCTCGTTTAGAGGTCGTATGTAAAAGTCAACTTTTTAATAATTAAATAATAAAATAAAATTAATAAAAAAATATATATATTCTCTCTCCCTATAACCTTTGCCCCCCCCCCGTTTTCGTTTAACAGAAAGGAAAAAAAGAAAAAAAAGAAAAAAAAGAAAAAAAAAATTTGAAATCGCGATCGCCCCCCCCCCCCCCCCCCGTAGCCATCGTCGCCGCCGCCCCTCCCCGGTGGACCCCGCGACCCCCTCCCTCAGCTCGCCGCCCTCCCCTTCTCCTCCGCCACCTAGAAGCTCCGACCCCCCCCCCCTGCCCTAATCGACAGCCGCAAAATCCCCGACCTCGCCCCGCCTCCACCAGACCGCCGCCTCCAGGGAGGAGCTCCGATCCTCCGCCTTCTTCTTCCCTCCTCCAATCCAAGACCGACGAGCCCCCGTAAGTTCCCTGTTTTTTTTTTATTTGCTATAAAACTGTTTTTTTTTTATTTTTTTTTATTTATAAAAACTGATTTTTATTTTACTTAAAAACTGAATTTTATTTGTTTTAAAAACTGAATTTTATTTGTTTTAAAAACTGATTTAAAAAGGAATTTTAAAATTGATTTTTATTTTAAAGGTTTGAAAAAAAGGGTTTAAATTTTAAATAGAAAAGGTTTGAATTTTAAAGGTGAAAAGATAGGATTTTTATTTGGTAAAAGGTATGATCTTTATATTTTTAAAGTGATAAAAATATGATTTTTATATTTTTAAAGTATTAAAAATATAATCTTTACTATATAGAAATATTAAAAATATGATTTTTATATTTTTAAAGTATTAAAAATATAATCTTTATAGGATAGAGAATATAAAAATATCATCTTTGTGTATGTAGCAAAATAAAAATCTGATTTTTATTTTCTATACGTCGAAATAAAGTGCTGTTTTTTTTATATATATAAAGATGAAATCTTTATAGTTGAAAAGGCGAGATCTTTATATATAGAATAACGATGTAAAAATAGAATTTGTATCTATATATTAGCGGGAAGAAAATATGATTTTTATATATTGAATAGCATTGTAAAAATTCGATTTTTAAATATATGAAGTGATTATAAAAATATGATTTTTAAATTGAAAACGAACAAATAAAAATGTGATTTTTATTTTAAAAACATCGAAATATAAAAATGTGTGATTTTTATATATATAGTGACTACGGGCAACGAAGATTTTCTACAAAAGAAGTGTCGTGAAGTTGGATAGCTATTGGTGAGAACTTCTCACTCTTCAATTTAAATTTCTAGTTATATATATATATACTAGGATGCAGACGGTGTTTAGTAGCACCCGACACAATCGTCCACAGACCATGGACTTGTTTGTTTGGCTGTTTGGTGATTGATTGCGATATTGGTTTGAATGTGGTTTGTGGTGTAAAAAAAAAATCGAATCGATAAATTGGTTAGGATTAGACGTGCGCCGTTATAAGGCGAAGGAGTAAGGCTAGGTTAGACTCTTACTCCAAATTTTGTGGTTTGTATAACGAAAGTGATTTGATTGATGTGTGAATGGCGTGGGCCTTCACTAGACCGGGGACAAGGCTAGGCCTCGTCCCGTTTCTAGTATCGTGCCGTTATGCCGTCGAAATTTTCTAAAATATGTTAGAAAAATAAAAATATCATTTTTATTGTGTAAGTGAACTGAATACAAATTCAAGTGTTGAAATAAATATTTTTGACGTTAAAAATATAATTTTTAACGTGAAAGTGAATAAATAAATATTTATAAACAAATCGGCCGATTTGTTTATTTACACTGATTTGACTGATATTGATTGGGTTGATAAATTTTACACATCGCCCAACTGCACAAACAAAAATGTGTGTTTGTTGATTTGAAACCCCACACGGGTGTTGGGATGATATTTGGTGTACACTAATCCCAATTATTTAATTATTGTCGATCGATTGGTCGACAGACTGTGTAAGCGTCGATTATTTATATTTGATGCTTATGCAGTTGTGTAGTGCACTTTGGTTGATGGTTGATTATTTTTCAATGCTATTATATACATGTGTTGTATGGAATCCATATAATTAACGTTATATGGTGATTGATTGGGCCTCATTCCAATCGGGAAAATAATGAATATTATAAAAGAAAATTCATGTGTTGAATATAAAGAAAATAGTCATGTGTTGACGATGTTCATGTGTTGAGTGAAATATTTTAAATAAAATAAATTACATCTTTATCATATTTAAAATTAGAACTACTTCCTAGTAGAAGTCTAATTAAAATCAAACGATAGATACCTTAGTTTTATAAAATATTTCACATAACAAAAATAGTGATGTGTTGACAAGTACTCATGTGTTGAGATTAGTCGTGTGTTGAAAGAAATATAGATTCATGTGTTGAATGGGATAAATATTCATTTGTTGGATAGAATAAAGGAGTTTTGAAAAATATAAAGCCGTGTTGATTAGAGATGCGTTATTTCGACGTGAACGATATGAATTGAATTGAAAACGATTTCGAAATGAATTGAATTGAAAACGATTTCGAAATGAATTGAATTGAAAACGATTTCGAAATGAATTGAATTGAAAACGATTTCGAAATGAATTGAATTGAAAACGATTTCGAAATGAATTGAATTGAAAACGAATTCAAATTGAATTGAATTGAAAACGAATTCAAATTGAATTGAAAGTGAATTGAAATGAATTCAAATTGAATTAAAAATTGAATTGAATAGAAATGAATTTTAAAACAAATTTATAAAGAAGAATTCAATTTTGATTTGAATTGAAAAGAAGGTTGAAATTGCTTTTGAAGCAATTTTAAAACGATTTATAAAATTCGTTTTAAATAGAAATCGACGAAATATATATTATATATATTATATATATAATATAATGGCCTGAATAGAACGCGCCGCGCCGCGGCAGTTCGTGAATTTCGACCATTTATTTCAAACGGACATTGCGGGAGATCCGACCGTCGGATTCTCCTAAAACCGGAACCGTTGGGTTTGTATCGAAAAGAGCTTTCCAATGAATATTAGAAATTTGAAATCTAACGGTTGGATTTGGAATTATGTCCAAATAAAATTCGAAAAAGGTCGCTGTAAGTGCAGTTCGATGGCCGTTGTTGGAAATCGACTGTACGGGCCTTGATAAAATTATTAAAAATATCTATAATTTGTGTAAAATTATAATATGTGAATTGGAAAGATTTGGGCTGGAAAATTCCACATTTGAAAAGATAAAAATAGATTTTTATCGAAATGAACTAGTTTTGAACTAGAATTGAAATCAATTTATTTTTAAAATAAATAAATTGAATATGAAAGTGATTTTGAAAATAATCGATAATTTCCAATACGTGGATTGGACTGGAGCTGAATCGAAATTATCTTCGGGATATTTCGATGTTGGATTTCGTGACTATACAAATATTGTTATGGGGATTTGAAAGATATTTTATATCGTTATTTCCAATACGATATTTGTTGGTTTCAGAATTTGATATTGAATATAAGCCGATATATTTTCTATTCAGAGCCTTGTATTTAATATCAAATGTGATTTGGTTTGTCGTGAATCGTGTTTGTGATGACATTGGTTCTTTAACCCAGTTAAAGGCAGGATATTGATTTTTGAAAAGATTAAAACTAAGTGGAGTTTTAATGAATCTTTAATTAGATTAAAAATGTGAATTGATAATTTAAATTATCAAATCTGAAAGGTGATCGAGAATGGAGTACCACCAGTTTTGCTCCAAAGCGATAGTTAAATCTTTAATTAGATTTGAACGCGAAATGGTAATTAATTTTACCGATAACACCGTGGTGTTAGGAATGGAGTATCACCAGTTTTTCTCCATGGGATATAGGTTGGGATTGGGAAATAAAATAAATAATTACTTCGGTGTGGTTCGTTAATCCCGACTAGTTTGAAATGATATCCAAAGGAAGATTATAGGATAAATTTAGAAGAATTTATCTTGGATAAAATTAATGGGAACATTTCCCTAAGAATGTGATATTGTGAATAAAAGAATATTCTGAATTGGAATGAGGCGTTTGTTGTGTTTGTGTAACATTCGTTTATTATATACGTGGGTTATTCAGAAAGGCCGGGTTTTATACCCATTCTGAATAACCGATTCGACGAGATGTCGAAGATGAAGACGGTGGTTGAAGACCGGAAGTCTTCACATCGTTTGGGTGATTACTGATGATCTTGATTGGGCTGTACACCCAAGATGAGGGAAACAGTTGGTGATCGTCCAGACGTACTTGGAGATGGATGGATATGCGAGGAAAGTGCCTCCGGTTTCGTTCAGACCCAGAACGAACTTGTAAATGGATTGTGTGTCTGACATTGGATTTTATTCTGTGTTGATTGATCTCTATTAAATATACATCTGTTTGGCGGCGGAGAATTAATTCTCTTGCTTAACGCCCTTCTCTGAGACGTACGAGCTCAGAGGTTGTATATCGATGGACATCAGTCGCATGGAATGAATTGCCAGTGTGGCACGCGTAAGTGGCAATTGATCAAGGCTTCTGTTGAAAAGCAAAGTCTTGTGGTTGATGATCAAAGCACGGCCTGTGTGGCATAGCTTTGTGTATAACGTGAATTCGCGAGCCTCACACCTCGGTATGAGTCAAAAACGGGATAGTGACTGCAGGGAGAGCACGACGTTTCTTTCTAGCTAGGGTGGTGTCAGTGACCTACCAGCCCTGACATTTATATACTTTTCACCTGTGTGGTTGTTGGAATGCGAGGCGCCTCGGATATAGGTCTGTAAGGACCGGGAAACGTGTGTTCAGGAATAACTAATCCTCAAAAGTAAGAGAGGACCGGCCCTGAAGATCCAAGGATCATAGTGGGGTCCTGGGACATTTGCTAGAGTGTCTCGAACGCGGAGAGGAGCTTGCCCCTTGCCTCGGCTCATAACGGAAATCCAATTTCCAATACGTGATAGTGCGGTTTTATTTGTAGAACCTAGTATGGCGACATAGTGGTATGGGTCATTAATGCTGCCTATGATTGATATTTATGATTGAAATTGTTTTGACACTATACACCTATAATAGTATCAAATGATGTGTTTTAAACGTATCAAGCATGCTTTGGCTGTTATAAGGTAAAAACCCTATCCTCCGGCTTGCGTTGCATTGTGTGATGGGACCTGGGTCTTATAACAGCTTCATTTTTCTTTATTTAGCATTGCGTTGTTTGTTCTATGCACTGGTATCCTTGGGAGGAAACCCGTTCCGTGTTATACGGCGTGGTCCCTTGATTTACCGAACTTTAAAATAAAGAATTATAACTGTTTTAGTTCTCACACCAGTCCCATGACTGACCTGGAGTTTATTGTTTTTAACCTAAACTCTGGGTGCCCCTATTTTCCGCACGGGCAGCTAGTAGTTTTGGTTTTGCAGATTTATATTCACAGGGTCCTGATTAACAGCTGGAACGATGCTCGGAAAGCTCTGTATCCGTGTATCACTTCTAGTTGTGCTTTTGTATTATTTTCCGCTGCTATGTAATTTATTGTAATCTCTGATATTTATCGAATGTAATTTATTCATTTATACTCTGTATATTCTTGTATCTGATGGAATTGTTGTAATAACAATGAAATGTTCTTCCGTCTGCGTCCTATTTTGTCTTGTACTCAATTCTATCCGTGCTTTCCTTCACGGGGAAGTTCGGGTCGTCTCAGTTCGCTAATCCCGACTAGTTTGAATTGATATTCAAAAGAAGATTAGAGAATAAATTTAAAGAATTTATATTTGATAAAATTAATGGGAACCTTTCCACAAGTGTAAGAATAATTGAATAAAATAATATTCTAAATTGGAATGAGGTGTATGTTGTGTTTGTGTAACACTTATTTATTATATACGCGAGTTATTCAGAAAGATCGGGTTTATCCCATTCTGAATAACTGATTCGACATGGTGTCAAGGATGAAGACGGTGGTGGAAGACCAGAGGTCTTCACATCGTTTGGGTGATTACCGATGATCTTGATTGGGCTGTACACCCAAGAGGAGGGAATCAGTTGGTGATCGTCCAGACGTACTTGGAGATCGATGGATATGCGGGGTACTAGGTGCCTCCGGTTTCGTTCAGACCCAGAACAGACTTGTAAATGGACTGTGTGTCTGATATTGGATTTTATTCTGTGTGATTGATTTCTATAAAAAAAATATCTACTTGGCAGCGGAGAATTTATTCTCTTACTTAACGCCCTTCTCTAAGACGTACGAGCTCAGGGGTTATATATTGATGGATATCAATTGCATGGAGTGAATAACCTGTGTGGCATGCCTAAGTGGCAAATGATCAAGGCTTTTGTTAAAAAGAAAAGTCTTGTGGTTGATGATCAAAGCACCGCCTATGTGGCATAGCTTTGTGTAGCGTTGATTCGCGAGCCTCACACCCCGGTTGTGAACCAGAAACGGGAGAAGGATTCAGGGAGGGCATGCGTTTCTTTCTAGCTAGTGGTGGTGTCAGTGCTTAAACTGGCTGACATTTATATACTTTTCACCTGTGTGGTTGTTGCTGTTGCGAGGCGCCTCGGATATATCGGTAGATTCGGGACCGATGGAGTCATTGGACTCATTTACTCCCCAAAGGGCGGGGAAACGCAGTGTTCAGGCATTTTAATCCACATCGGTGGACCGGCCTTGTGGCTCCTAAGGGTCGATGCGTTCTGTCCTTGAGACATGGGATAGATTGTCTCGAATCGGTAGAGGACTATCTTTTGCTTCGGTTCACAGATGGAAATCCAACTTCCAATATGTGACTTTGCGGTTTTATTTGTAGAGCCTAATATGGCGACATAGTGGGATAGGGCGCTTATGCCGTCTATGATTGATACTTATGATTTAAAGTTGTTTTATACGCTATGCACTTATAATAGTATCAAATGATTTGTTTTAAACGTATCAAGCATTCTTGGCTATTATAAGGTAAAAACCCTATCCTCCGGCTTGCGTTGCATTGTGTGATGGGACCCGGATCTTATATTAGCTTCATTGTTCTTTATTTAGCATTGCGCTGTAGTTTTATGCACTGGTATTCTTGGGAGGAAACCCGTTCCGTGTTATACGGCGTGGTCCCTTGATTTACTGAGACGACCCGATTTCCCGTTCTCACGGAAACAAGGTTATCTTTGGAATATAACACAGAAACAGATAATAGCAGAACAGAATTAAATAAATACACCAGATAATGAACAACAAAATATACTGGATTAAAGTAATCATCAGAGTTACACAGTATACAGGATCTTACTTAGTACAAATACAGTTCAGCTATACATAAATGTCTACAGCGGAAATAAACAAAGTATGTACAATAGGAGCTGAACAGCATAAAAAGAAATAAATGATAGAATCCATCTTCAGCTCCAGCTATCCAGAAAGAACCAGCTAAACCTGAATACAAGGCTGCCCGTGTAGAAAAAGGGGCACCCGGGTTTGAAAGTGAAACAAACTACGAGTCAGTCATGGGACTGGTATGAGAAATCTACTCAACACATATATAATTTGGCTAATCACAAAACCACGCCACTTTCGTGGAACGGGTTTACTCCATTGGATTGCCCGTACTATAAAACAAATATTTCTTTTGAACATCGCTATGTTTTTTTTATAAAAATGAAGCCGTTATAAGACTCAGTTCCCATCACACAATGCAACGCAAACCGGAGGATAGAGTTTTTACCTTATAACAGCCAAATATGCTTGATACGAATAAAACAAAGGCATTTGATATTATTGCTAGTGTTTATATGTTTTGAAAGCAATTTCAAATCATAACTATCAATCATAGACGGCATTAATGCCCCATACCACTATGTCGCCATATATAGGTATACAATCAAAACCGCACGATGTCGTATTTGGAAATTGGATTTCCGTCATGAACCAAGGCAAAAGATAGTCCTTACCGAATTCGAGACTGCCTAGCCCGAGTCTCAGGATCAGAGCTCGAGTGACCCTTGGATCGTCAGGGCCGGTCCACACGGAGTGGATTAAAAATGCCTGAGCACTACGTTTCGCCGCCCTTTGGGGCGTAAGCGAGCCAACAAGTGACTCCATCGGACCCGGATCGTCCGATCTAACCGAGGCGCCTCGCAACAGCAACAACCACATAAGTCAAACTCGTCAGGGCGTGTAAAACCACTGACGCCACTTTTAGCTAGGAGGAAACGTAGGCCCTCCCTGAGGTCCTTCTCCCGTTTTAGGTTCATACCGGGGTGTGAGGCTCGCGAATTCACGTTATACACAAAGCTACGCCACACAGGCGGTGCTTTGATCATCACCACAAGACTTTGCTTTTCAACAGAAGCACTGATCACTGCATCTTAGCATGCCACACAGAATAAATCCTATGTCAGGCACACAGTCCATTTACAAGTCCGTTCTGGGTCTGAACGAAACCGGAGGCACTAAATACCTCGCAAACCCATCGATCACCACGTACGTCTGGACGATCACCACTCATTATCCATATTTCGGGATGCCTCCTAATCAGGACCTCGGTTACCATCCAAACGAGGTGAAGATCTCCGGTCTTCGACCATTGTCTTCATCTTCGAATTTCAATCGTCGGTCAATTATTCGAAATGAGAATTAACTCGGCCTTTTCAAATAATTCACGTATATTTAGAATTTCAAATCAATTTATTTCAATGGTTAAATTATTCGACAACACCAATATTGTTCTTTAATGTAATTTCACACCAAACACATTCAACCATCAAATACAACCTAAATCAAGCAAATTCAGTTTATTTCCATTCCATATCGCTTATGATATTTTATAACTATTTATCGCTATTTTTATTTATTTTAAAATAGCCATTTTATTCAAAACGACGCTTCGGGCCATAAGGCGGCCGTGGCGCTGTTTTTCTTCAGATTTGATTTACACATATCTGTAAATCTAACCGTTGGATCCTTACAAAATTTACATCATTAGAAAGGTCTTTTCAAAACGAATCCAACGGTTCCAGTTTCGGGAAATTCCGACGGTCGGATCTCCCGGTACAATCGTTTGAAGTTTCGATTTCAAAATACGAACTGCAGCGTCGTTATTCGATTAAATATATAATTATATTTATATATATATATATAAATATAATCGCTTCTGGCGCTGTTTTTCTTCAGATTTGAATTAAACATTCCAGACGATCCAACCGTTGGATTTTTACAAAGTTGGTGCCGTTGGAAAGATTATTCCAAGGCGAACCCGACGGTTGAGGTTTCGGGAAAATCCAATGGTCGGATTTCCCGTACTAGTCGTTTGAAATCACGGTTTCAAAATACGAACTGCACGGCCTCGTTTCGTTTTAATTTTATTTATATTTATATATTTATATAAATATAGTTCATTCCACAATTTCAATATCGTTTTCACTTCAAATATTTTTCTAACGCCTTAAATTTTGGAAAAATTTCGCCATAACCTCCCCTGCACCGGGAGCATCGGGAAATCGCAAATAGCGTCCCGGTCCTTCTAATCTCAAAAAGAAAAAGAAAAAGCCAAGCGGCTAGCCAACAGGCTCATAAAATCATCACCCAAACAAAGCAGTAAATGTGTACCTATTTGTCGGGCACAAAATTTTATTTCTCTTCTCTAGCCCCTTTGCTATAACCTGTTCAATGAATATGCATGTACATATATATACAGTTCTTATCATTTATCATTTGCTATTCAACTTCATATTTGATTTCTGTTTGGTTTAAAGACACCATTTATTCTATTGTTACATACATAGGTGCAAATCATTTCATTAGCTAATTAATGAATATTTCATCTCATATATGTTTATTTTGAACAAGTGGCTATTTTTAACACTTCACATTTCAACGATTTATGCATACAATAAAAATGTGATTTTTATTGTAAAACAATTCATTTCAAAACACTATTTTTCTATATAGTTCATATAGGTGATAAAAATAGGATTTTTATCATAAAACAATTTCTTTTAAAACGAGATTATTTTACACAGTTCATATAGTCGATAAAAAGATGATTTTTATTATCAAACAATTTATTTCAAAATATGAATACCATTCAACACATGAATTTCTAATCAACGAATGAATATCAATTCAACACATGAATGTTTTCTATAGTTTTTATATATAGATAAAAATGTGATTTTTATTATCGAACAATTTATTTCAAAATATGAATACCATTCAACACATGAATTTCTAATCAACGAATGAATATCAATTCAACACATGAATGTTTTCTATAGTTTTTATATATAGATAAAAATGTGATTTTTATTATCGAACAATTCATTTCAAAATATGAATACCATTCAACACATGAATTTCTAATCAACGAATGAATATCAATTCAACACATGAATGTTTTCTATAGTTTTTATATATAGATAAAAATGTGATTTTTATTATCGAACAATTCATTTCAAAATATGAATACCATTCAACACATGAATTTCTAATCAACGAATGAATATCAATTCAACACATGAATGTTTTCTATAGTTTTTATATATAGATAAAAATGTGATTTTTATTATCGAACAATTCATTTCAAAATATGAATACCATTCAACACATGAATTTCTAATCAACGAATGAATATCAATTCAACACATGAATGTTTTCTATAGTTTTTATATATAGATAAAAATGTGATTTTTATTATCGAACAATTCATTTCAAAATATGAATACCATTCAACACATGAATTTCTAATCAACGAATGAATATCAATTCAACACATGAATGTTTTCTATAGTTTTAAGCATATGAAAATAATTCAAACACACGAATATTATTCAAAATTTCGGCAGCATAACGGCAGGGTAGTTAAACCGGCACCGTCCCTAGTACGGCTCCTCGCTCTACCTTAAAACCTCGCGGTTTTTGACAATGGGGATCATGCATCTAGTTTGCACGCAGGCGGCATGTATATATTTATTTCATTTCCACAAACTAATCCTATGTGGTTTCAACCAAATATTTTTCAACCACCAATGGGTATTTTTCAACCACAATCAACCAATATCAATCACAAACAATCCCAAACAATCAATCGCTATCAATCAATTTTCACAACAATTTCAACCAATAAATATCGTCCATGGTTTGTGGACGAGGGGCGTATATATATATATATATATATATATATATATAGCAATTCACTTTTATTTCACACATATATAATATTTTTAAATCAGAAATCTCACCAATAGCTATCCAACTGCACGACACTTCCTCGCCAATCTCTCTTTCTGTCGCTTTGTTGCCCGTATTCTCTACATATGTAAAAATCGAATTTTTACTATGTTATTCAATAAATAAAAATCGAATTTTGACTTCGCTATTCAATATATAAAGATTATATTTTTAATATTTCTATGATGTAAAAATTATATTTTTATTACTTTAAAAATATAAAAATCATATTTTACTTCTTCTATTTAATAAAAATTCCGTCTTTTCTATTTTAAAAATAGGATCTTTTCCATTCTAAAAATCTGCTCTTTTCTATTTTAAAAATATGATCTTTATTATTTTTTTCTAAAGTTCTAATCTTTTTCTATTTAAAGTTTAAAGTAAAATCAGTTTTAAACTCTTTCGAAAATCAGTTTTTAACATCCTATAAAAATCTGTTTTAACTTCCTATAAAAATCAGTTTTAACTTGCTTTTAAAATCAGTTTTTAATTGCTTTTAAAATCAGTTTTTCTTTGCTATAAAAATCAGTTTTTAATTGCTATAAAAATCAGTTTTTAATTTCATTTTTAAAAAAAATCAGTTTAAAATTCTTTAAAAAAAAATCTGTTTTAACCCTTATAAAAAAACAGTTTAAATCTTTTTATAAAAACAGTTTAAATCTTTTTAAACAAATCAGTTTTCACCTTATAAAAAAAAATCAGTTTAAATCTTTTTATAAAAACAGTTTGAATCTTTTTATAAAAAAAACAGTTTTAAATCTTTTTAAACAAATCAGTTTTAATCTTTTAAAAATCAATTCAGTTTTTAATCCTTTTAAAAATCAATTCAGTTTTTAATCCTTTAAAAAAAATCAATTCAGTTTTTAAACCTTTAAAAAAAACTGTTTTTAAAATTCAGTTTAAAAATAAAAAAAACTCAGTATTTACTTTAAAAAAAATCATTAAAAATAAAATAACAAAACAAAATACTTACAGAAGGGGGGGTTTTCACAGATCGTCGGAGGGCTTCTGGCTTCGAGGCGGCGGCTCGGGGCTGCTCGATTCGCTCGCGATGGAGGGAGGAGCGAGCGGAAGCGGGGATCCCTTCGACGAGGATGGCGGTCGGTCTCGAACTGGGCGGAGCGGTGGTTGTTGTGTGGTTCGGCGGTGGCTCGGCGATCGATTAGGTTTAGGGTTTTCCTTTTTTTTTTCCTGAGCGATTGAATTTTGAAAAGGGGGGGCCAGAAAGGATATAAAGGAGGGAGGGGGGAATTAAAATTTATTTTAATTATTTTATTATTTAATTTTTCAAAAAGTTGACTTTTACCTGCGACCTCTAAACGAGGCTCACCGCCTGTCGTCCATAGCGTTTTACCCCCATTCCGAACACAATGGGATATGTATCGCAAGCTGATTTGATCGTTACAATCAGTTTCCGTTGAATTTACATTTAAATCACTATATTGAATTTTAAACGTACATTTCAAATTACCGGGGCCACATACTAACTAGAAAAATTCCAGAAAAATATTTTCTAGCTTCGTATTGACGATACGGTCCTAACAAAACTAGTTTCGTCGAATTCTGAGACGGTTTGAAAAATGGTCAATTTCCAGTCGATTAAAATCAACTGAAACCGGTCAAACGCGTTTTCCTTTGCCACGCTCACATATTGATTCGAAAAATTATGAAATTTGAAACCTAGCAATAACTTGACACTGCGGATCTAACAAAAGTGGTTTCGTCGAAATCCGAGGTCATTTGCAAAATGTCCATTTTTAAGGGCCTGAATTCCATAGCGACTATTCAGAATTTTCAACTGGACATATCTTTTGATTTCCTCTATCAAATTTCGATTGGTCAGATTCGTCTGAAAGATATTACCAATTAGATCCTAATGTTTTTGGTTTCACTAAAATCCGGATTGTTTTGCACCCGGTATATTCAATTGAAGTTTGAAATCGAATTATCGAACTACCGCGCTATTTTCAATTCTATATATAATTATAATTAATTATATTCGTTTTCCATTGTCGATTCGAACTCAGTTTTCATCGCCATTATTTAAAATATTTATTTTAAATATTTAAAATCCATTATTTTAGCCAATTTAAAAATTTTAAATTGGTTCAGATTTTCTGGGTCGTTACATTTACCGAACTTTAAAATAAAGATTAATAACTGTTTTAGTTCTCACACCAATCACATGACTGACCTGGAGTTTATTGTTTTAACCTAAACTCTGGGTGCCCTTATTTTGACATGGGCAGCTAGTAGTTTTGGTTTTGCAGATTTATATTCACAGGATCCTGGTTTACAGCTGGAACGATATCCGGAAAGCTTTGTATCCGTATATCTCCTTCAGTTGTGTATTGCGTTATTTTCCGCTGCTATGTAATTTATTGTAATCTCTGATATTTGGTAAATGTATATTATTTGTTTACACTTTGTATATTCTTGTATTTTGATGAATTGTTGTAATTAACAATGAAATGTTCTTCTGTATGTGTTCTTTTGTGTGTTGTTCTCGAAGTATCCGCTCTTTCCTTACCGGGGAAGTCACAGGTCTTTACAAAGAATAACCCATCAATAAGGACAACAACATTTACTTGAATCCAAAAAACAACAAGCTCTACAAAGAGCAAAATCAGAAACTGGAAGGCATGGAAGCACTAGATATGAACCTTTTAGAGTTTGACTGAAAGGGTAACATAACTATCAGCAATCAATCAGCTATTGAAATAGATTGGATCAACCAAAAAAGTAGGTTAGTAAAAGCTAAAACAAAATAGTGCAATATGAAAAACCCAGCTTCACCATAGCAGGAAGCATGTATATGACTCAATGCTTTTTGATTGCAACTTCCATATTAACTTTTTTTTGAATGGTAAGCGCGAAAATTTTATTAATCTACATAAGAATTACAAAATTACAAACTCACTAATATTTACAATACACAATATTCGATGACTCACTATCCAACACTCACGAAATACAACAAAATATTCACGGAATATGAACTCACTAAGCATCAGATAAATAGTTGAAAAACAAGAAACTGCTACAGCAAAGTAACCTATGTATGTACTATCCACTTGCTACTAATCTTTCACCGCAATCCATATTGACATACGTTGTTATCCAGTAAAATAGTTGAGAAAGAGATATTATCCATAAGAGATACAGCTCACAGCATACAAGAAATTTCACTTCACCGTATCACAAGAAATATCCAACGGCTTTGAAACAACTGCTTCTTGCACAGCTGCAAATCACTAGTTATAGAACTAAAGCACACTGCGTCAGTATCATCAATAAGATGCAAATGTATCAACTTCATGTAACAGAAGGATCATACATGGGGTTACTCCTCGTATGCCTTTTATTAGATTTCAATTTACTACTCAAAGGAAAAACATCCTTTGAAGTGAAATCCTTACCCTCATCCAGATCTTCCTAGAACTTGCCTCTTAATTCAATGCTCTTAGATTTAGATGAGGAAGCCAAAGCAATATTAATAGTTGGAAAAGTCAAACCTTAACCAGAAACAGGTGGAAGCTGAATACCAAATGGAGGCTTCAAATGAGCACATGGGGAATCCTTTGCTTGAACTGATAATGAACTTCTCGCGGAACAAGCCAAGTGTAAATCCACCATAAAATCAACACCAGAAAAACCAATAGAAGACGACACACCCAAAAATTCCTACAACTGAAAACACTCCATGAATACTTCAAAACATAATCAAAATACCACACATGTCAGGTAAGAACTCAATCTAAAACCATACCAGACTCGAAGAATATGTTGTAAATAGACGATTAGCTTAAGGAGGGATAAAGACCTCTTTAGTTGTAAGAGGTAGTGCTTAAAAAGACATAGGGAGGAGAGCTAGTTGTAGAAATGGAAAAGGGACTCAGACTATGCGGATCTATTGAAGAAGAAAAAGAGCAAAAGGAAGGGATTTTCAAACATAAGAAATGGTTTTAAAATCTTGGAATTTAATTTAATATAAACTAGAGAAAAACAATTATTTGTGAAATAACCTAAGACCACAAAATTTAATCTATTCTAAAAGGTGAAGTGCAGTCGCATCAAGATCTGTAAGGTAAATAAAATACCCTAATTTGAACTACTTTATTTTATTTAGGAAATATTATTATTTTGAGACTGAGAGCTGATGTTGGAACTAGAAATTATTTTCACAAATGATACGGTTAAAGATGTTAAGATTTGGAAACTTAAATTGGAAATCTTTGGGTTCAACATAACTATTAATAGTGATTTTGAAAAGCGAACCATCCAAAAATAGGTTTGAAGTTTTTTTTTTTTGAAAATTGGTTATTGTGCCAACATGGTATGTATATATATTCTTATATCGGAGGATTAAATATATGAATATTTTGGAAATAAAGTTAAGGAATTAAACTAATAATGGACTAATTCAATGTGACCTACAGAATCTAATGAGCCTAATTCATGACTGAATTTGTTATTTGATAGTTAAATGAATGATAATTAAAGCTCGGCTAAATATTACTCTAGAGTTATCTACGAGAAATCTGTAAGTTATGTGGCGTAGCTGTCCCCAATTATGTCGTATTGTGCATGTAGATCTCGTTTTGTTCTCGTACGACAAATGATAACAAAATCTATCCATTAAATGGTTGGGGTGATATCTAATCATATTTGTTGTTTACTTATTTTCGAAAGAATTAAGATTGAGTTTACCATAACTATCGTGGTATTTCTTTGAAGATATTGGGGTTAGACCTATTATCCAAAATTACTTCAAACCAGCTTAAGTGTTCAAATGTTGAAGATCATTATGAAAAAGCTAGAAGTGAAGACAAAGCTTTTAGACAAGGGCTATTCGCTATTAAATTTAATTGTGATTCCAAAATGGATGTAATAGGAGCAATGCCTTCAATTCTTCCAAACCCAGGATGATTTGCACGGAAAAATGTTATTTGCACATTACTAGCAAAGGGCAATGAACATTCTAAGAGTTAAAGCCTATGAAAGATAATCATTATCATTAAGCCTCATCAATCATAAAGGGATATAACTTAGTAAAGGTAGTAGGGCTAAGTGGATCTCTCCCATTAAGGTATTTGTAATGAATCGCCATTTGGAGCTATTCAAGTCAACAATAAAACCATATATGTCCAACTCCAATCTTTTAAAACAACATAATGTTATTTTTTGGGATTTAATAAGATTCAAACACAAAATTGTAGACATAGAATAATATAACATCTTACAAAGAAATAAAATAACACAATAGTAGTTCATGGAGCTATTAATAACATACATTAGAGTTTAAAAAGAAAATACAATAGAAGTCCAATACATAAAAATTCTAATACAAACTGATTAAAATAAGGAAATAACTAAAAATGGAAATAGTGATAGATAAATAAGGTCTGTAGCAAGTCTCCAACTCCGAAAGATGCAATCTCAATACCGAGGTACTCAGGCTAACCTGGGCATAAAGTAAAACAAAGCATTTTAGTCGAGACTAACATTCTTATGCAAGTAAATCAACTCAAGTGAAATGTTGAGAGGCAAAAGATGCAAGGGACCCAAAGGATGTCAAGATCACCATTTTTAAGAATATATTTACACATAAAATTAAAATAATGTGCTATTATTGTAATGGCTATCAGTAAATATACTATTTAAAATAGCATTAAGGCATTACATTTTTTTCCTCAACACATTTTATAAATGTTGTTATATAGTTTGCATATAAAACTCCGATAAACCATCTGTATATTGGGATTCTCCATGATACGACAATGTTAAATCAAACTAGTAGTGGGCTCGATCAAAATAATGTGACAAGTCACAAAAGGTGATACTCATGGTAGGATTCCACTGGATTACGGAACCGGGCCGGTGGTAATGCACAGTCGCCGCTGCTGGAATCCTTGAACAACACTCCCATAAATCAAGGGATGCACATCAAATCAAAAAAAAAATCAAACCAAGGAGTGAGATAGTAAATGAAGAAGTATGTCTGACCCCAAAAGCGACCCGAATTGGCCCGGTTATGGGTCATGTTTTAGTCATTTAAATTATGACTTGAAGGTCAAGGATATCCATCATTGTTCTCTTTCTTCAATCCACTAATCATTCACAAATCCATCCTACTTTGTTTTGGATTCTCCACCACGTACATAGTTGTTAAAGTGATTTCAATATTGATAGAGAGTATGCCAATATCCGACCTTGGTTTCTTCAATAACCAAACGATTATTTCACATGGTGGTCAGTTAAATAAAACATATTTCAATGTTATAAATCGGTTTACTTCGATTATTGATTTTCTTATATTAGGGAACGAGTTGATGGTTTTGGTGACAACAACCTTGTTAAACTTTTTAACCATTATTATAATAAAATATACACTAACACTACTGTCTATTTATATATATATATATATATATATATTCAGGATGTATATCCAAGTATTATATGTAGGCATTGATTATTGAAGATTGTACAATATAATTTTTCAAGATTGAAGATTCATAAGTAATAAGAGTTCAAGAATCCAAGATATCATGATAAGTAATAGAGTTTAGATTTTTTGTTAAAACTTCATAATAGCACTAAAATATTTATTCTAATTTTCTCATGGGATGGAATCCATTATTGCCTTCTAATGGGATGAAATCCATAATGGGATGGAACCCACAACTAAATTAGTTTTGGTGGGAACCGAGGCTTGTCATGATGTGATACTCTACAAGTAGGAACTCACAAAACCAAAATTTCAATATTTCCTTTTTATAGAATTCCCTTTTTAGCTTCAAAACTGTTCTTATCTTTTATTCTCAACGGATTTCAAAATTATTTCCTGTTTAAAAAAGTCCTTGATCTTTTTTCAAAGTATTTCAAAATATTTCTCAAATTTTATCTCCTGTCCATTGTTTTATTCAAAGCGTTCCTTGATTTTAAACTAACTCTTGATTTAAATATTTTAATTTTGGAATCCCAAAGTTATAATATTTACTTAAGTTTTAATATTCTTATTCCCTTATGCTTTTATATAGTTTTATATCTTAAGTTTTAATATCCTCATTACCTTATATTCACATTTATAATTTAATATCTTAAGTGTTAATATCCTTGTATTTATATTTATAGTTTTATAATATTTAATATCACTTTTATATATTATAAATATAGGTTTCAAATTTATAGCATTACTCTATTATACTAGTTTATAATATAAGAAAATAGTTTGTTCAAACTCAGGAATTACCTTGATTTATTTGAACAACATTTCCATTGTTTTTAAAATTTTAAATTTAAAAATATTTATAGGCATGTCGACATAGGGTGATGACTATGTCAACATGGTAGCCATTTTAAAAAAAAATCAAATTTCAAAAGAAGTGTCTATTCATTTGAAATCTTTCTAGAATAGATATGGCTATTGATTCCTTATTTAAACCCACCCAAAAATGACTTTTTCATTATCTTCTTCACTCCTTCCTCTCTCCATTCATTTTCTAATTTTCAAATATCCTTAACCAAAACATACTGAAATTCAAAGAGAATCAAACTAGAATATCTTTATTTTAATTTTCTACCTTCTCTCTTAAAGAAGTAAGTGATATTCAGAATTATAGGAGTAATTGTAATCAAAGATCGAAAGATCCAAGTCCTATCGAGTCTTTCTATCAAACGGTTACTGAAAAAGCGTAGTTGTAGCCTATTGAAATCAACTAGGTGTGACTGTAGCCTGTAAATTAATTAGGTTATCTTATAGCCTAGTTTAATCAAGAGAGCTAGTTGTGCTCGAAAGCAACTGGGGGTGGATCTCGTGGCCCTAAAATCATGGATTGTATAGAAAAAAAAATTGCATAACCCTGAGTTGTGTGGGACTGAATGTTGGGTAACTCCTAACCAGTATAAAATCATGGTGTGTTCTTTCTTTGCTACTTTTATTTATTGTTTGCATCTGTGATTGATTATGTGACTATTTCATATCAGTGATTTGCATTTGATTCTGGTATATTCAAAAAGATTTCAAGAAATTCAGAAGTTCGATTAAACATTATTCACCCTTCTTTAGTGTTAAATTAGCCTTAAGATCCATAATTTGCATTCCCACCAATTGGTATCAGAGCATTGGTTTTAAAAGTTTTCATAATCTGAATTTTGGAAAAGTTTTAAATGACATTTTTTGAAATAACTTTTAACGCTAGTTCAAAAATGTTCAATTCATCGTAGTTTCATTAGTCTACATTTAGTTATTTTGAAAATTCAAGTTATCAACCGAATTGGTGTGTTGTGCGGGAACAGGCATGCTATATGGCTTTTGATAATTCAATTCTCAAGGACAAATGGTGCAAATTAATAAAAACAAATGCATACCTGATAGTGGATGCTCAAGGCACATGACTGGAATTCTAGAATTATTGAATGATATTGTGTATGAAGATGGACGAATGATTATATATTGTATATAACTCAAAAGGATGCATGATTGGCATCGGCAACGTCGGTAATTCTAAAACTCCAACTGTTAACAATATTTTTCGTCAACACTGGGAATAGGTCTATGGAAATGACCATAAGAGAGGCATCAGGCAGCTAAGAGCCTGATGGCTTGAGCTGAAAGATTTTGATGATCTTTATGCACTACGGAATTCGCTTATAGGTACACCGTAAAAATAACACAGTATGCAGAAAAGGTAAAGATACGCAATTTTATAGTGGTTCGGTTCCTCAGGAACCTATGTCCACTTTAAGATTTTTACTAATTTTTATTCATGGAGGAGATTACATAGGAGAAAATCTTTAAAGGATTCGTGAACTCTTCTGATTCCTATTTTCTGGAGCAAGGAAAGAAGTAGAAGAAGAACTTGAAAAAGATCCTCCCTCTGTGCTTCTCCTGGGTCTTATTTATAGGAGGCTTGAGCACCCCTTTCGCTATCGGTCTATTGGGCCCATAAGAACTTTGTTGGCCGCCTTTCCCTTTGGTTTCAGATGATAGGCTCTTGGTTGCCTTCGCGATACTGGTCATGGCCTGCGAAGCAGGGCTCTTGATATATGCTGTTTCTTTTGAGGCGGCATGGATTCGTTGATGTGGCGCCTTTCGGAAGATACTTGGACTTCTTGATGGCTGCTTTCGGCTATATGCTCTCGGCGATTAGCTTCCGGCTATTCTGTGTATACTCATAGAAACTTGTTTTTGTGATGTTTCCCCATCCTATGATGTTGATATCCAAGAGGCTAACACTGGCACATTCTCTAGCTCTTCTAGGTTCATGCCACAGGGATTCTCCTCTTTCCTTAGTTGCTGATTCAGATCCTTCTTCTTTCGTGCAGAGTACCCCTGTCGGATATGCTCTGTCATAAGGGGTGTGCCGGATATTTGTGAACTTCAGATTTCCTTCCCTAGAGGAGGCGGGGTCTGCGTGGCTCTTTGATCACTCTTTCGTACTTATGCTCATCTAATGCCCTTCTGGTTACTAGCTAGTAGCGATGATATGCTTCAGTTGATGTTCTACATTTGGAACTTCTCTTCCTCTTGTTGCCTCTTCTCAGCCTTTGATCTTGCTTCCTACAAGATCACTAGGTTCTTATGGTCATCCGGTACCCCTTCGCTGTCACTTTCTCCGTTCTGTTGTCAATTTTTGGGTAGTAACACCTACTAAAGAAAAACAAAAATTACAGACTACATAGGGGGATGTCAACATAACCATCCCCCTTGTCGACATCCAACAGTCAAATTTTTAAATTTTATTTTTCCTTCAAAATCAGTTTATATACTTACTTAATCTCCTAATTTTGAATCAGTCTTTTCACCTTTTTCTCCCTGTTGCAAACTTCTGGAATAAGAAATTAATGGCTACCTCATCCAATACCCATAAAATCAACACCCTATAATGGACCGCAAATCCGTACTATTTGAGTCGACTAAATACACCACACGTCCAACCCAAATTATACAAAAATATGAATCATTATGAATGAAGAAGAAAGACATGGAAGAAGAACAAAAGTAACAACACAAAATCTCACATCGTAGCGGAATAAAATATATAACATATAACAGCTTTTGGAATACATAATTTGTAACCGTATATACATATCATCATCAGAGTCCAATACAACACAACTGAAATTAAACAGTAAATATCTAACACTGAAGCTTCCTTCTCCAAGCTCCTCCAAGGATACTTGTAATTACCTGAACTACTTGACTACTCGTATAAATTTGGGCACCCAAGGGTTTACGGTAAGACAAAACAAAATAAACTCTGGGTCAGTCATGGGACAGGTGTGAGTAAACTCCAACCACTTGGTTTAATTTCGAAGATCCTTTTTAAATGAAAGTGAAATTGTAAGACCGATCCACACATAAACACAGATTGTTTTTACCTTATGATAACCCAAAACGTTCTTTGAAATCAATACTATTCTGATATTATAATAGTTTTTAAATCAAATAAATAACTATCTAGCAGAACGCTTTCATCTCATGCTCCACATACCTAGTATACAATCAAAATCGTGAGTGCTTATTGGAGAATGGATTCCAACTGGAAAGGTATGGGACCACCTTCCTACAGTGTATCTCTAAAGAGGGATACACCGGGTTCAACAAAAACATCTTACAACTCAGGCTAAACATGATCGACGTGACTCACTTTACTTGAGCGTACTGAATGTATTATCACCAACGATTGGGATCAACAACCATTTCACGAAAGGGACATCATCGAAAGAATAAAGAAGCAAATGGATTTTCTCTAGTTCAGGAGACAACACACCCTAATTGGGAGCTACCCACTTAGCCATGCGACCTAACCGATTTTATACCATTTCCCGGTTGTGAGGCTTGAGGCCATGCTTATCTTTTGTCATGCAACATCTTCATTTACTTTAAATGCCACATCGTCTAACCCACCAAAATCATTTATTGATTTACCCAAAATATCATAGGCATAAAGCTAAGAGAAACGAATTCCTCCGCCACCAGCGTAGATATGTTTGAAGAGATCAATGTAAATGATCTGTTTGGCTTACTGTGTCAGACATTTGCCCGCACAAGTTGTCCTGGGACTGGAAAAATTACCGAAGGCACTATTTAATCAATCCATCTTAGGAAATTTCTATCTAGGATTAAATAAACAGTACTTTCATTTTACTCCGTCTTCAATTATCTTCAGCATAATTTGATTCGCAACGCTTATGCCTATACGACGTTGTTTCCAGATAATAATCCAATCGGCCTCCTCGTATTGACAACGATGGTATTAAATTAACCAGTACTTAGAAAGTCGATTATTTAACTATCGAAGAAACAAACATTCATCCAAAGATCATATTCCCATAGGGAATACTATTGATTAACGCCAAACATCACCGAGTCCTTTTAATTAATATTTCATTAATTAAATTTATCATTTCCCAATTTCTCTTCAATATCTTTACCCAGATATTTCTCCAAACATGTTTACCCTCTCACAATTTTGGGGAAAACATTTCCATTTATCATAACTATTTATTTTCTATATTCTAGAAAATATCTCTTTTTAACATCGGAAAACATTTCCATTTCTTATTCACGCATCACTATTCTTCCACACTTATCAGTTCCCAACCTTAGACTAGTGAGAGAACAACCCCCAAAGTATCAACCCCGAAGGCCAAAACCAACATCAGATCGACACTCAGGAAGACATTGAACTCGACTAATCTCCAGTCAGTTTCTAATTTCCTTAACTCCTATTCTTAACTTCTTATTAACAAAAATCATTTCAATCTACAATACGTTTCCTTTTAAACCATCATTAAGTTTAAAACGTGTACACGTTTCTCCTTCCCACCTCTCAAGATTTAATTTTATAAATTCCCTATTTCTTATAAAATTTCATTATACATTTATTCTCTTATTAAATTTCATATATAATTGATAAGTCGCTAGCAAGTTATCAAACTTTCTTAAGTTTTTTTTATCTTCTTAAATTTCCAGAAAATTTCGCTAGCATCTCCTATGTTTGGCTCACTCGGTATGCAACAACCTGGATTTTTAGAAACAACTAAAAAATTTTATTTTAGCTATTTTAATGGATTTTGATATTCAAAATGATTTACTTTAAATAATAACGATTTAAAATTTATTTTAATCGAAGTTAGAACATATAATTTTATATTAATTATAAATAGAGTTTGAAATGGCGTGGTAGTTTGAAAATTCGATTTTAAATTTCAGTTGAACATATAAAATTCATTTTAAATCAGAATTGGACGAAACAAGAAACTTTAGAATCTATTTAACTATATCTTTGTAACAACCCATAATTTTGGGGCCAATTTAAAATTTTTATTTTAAGAAATTTTGACAGAAAATGTGTCAAAATTTAAAAATTCCATTTATAAAATTAAATTATTGAATTTAAAATGATTTTTATTTATAAACTTTATGATGTTATTGATAAATGATTTCAAATTTATTTCTAATAAACAATTTATAATTAGATAAATGATGATTTATAACAATTGAATTGTTTATGAATAACTACATCAAAGAATACCCAAAATAGTTAACTTTGATTTGACTGTGTAAATCAATTTATGATATTCAATTTAAAATTGTAAGTTTGATTTTGGATTTGAACGTAGAGATTTATACTTGAATCTCTAGTTTGTTTGATTTAATTTGTTCTTGAAAGATTGAATTAAATTATATAAATTAAATGGTTAAATTTATATTTTAATTTAATAATTAAGTTTGATTGTAAGATTACATTTATTGATGGAAAACTTAAATCCTAAGATTTAAATGTTGATTGACATAATTCATGTAGGCGCTTGTTTAATGCACATTCTAAATATACAAAGACGAAAAAAAATAACTTTAAAATATTTCCTCAATTAAATGTTAATAGCAAGGATGTTATCCTTGTATTAACAATCTTTGACTACATGCCAAGGTGAAAAAATATGCCTTAGGAACTTTAATAAAATCTATTAATTTATATTATATATACATATATGTATATATGTATATGTATGTGTGTGTGTATATATATATATATATCTTTGACTATCCTTTTAAATACTTTCCCCCTATCTATTCTAATTATATCATTCATTGATAATAAATTCCCAGATGTGAATTGTTCCCTTGAATTATGAAAAGAAATAAATAATTATCTAATCAACGTACCATATATGGGCATTAAATAAAGAATGACACTAAAATAAATTTCATGCAGTGTGCACATTTAAAACTTTCCACAATATGTTATATCTTCGTATGCATGCAATTTAATTCTATGCACATTAATTTTTTTTTCCTTCTTTTCATTAAATTGTCATGTTGGCGACATGCATGCGTTTATTAAAACGTGTGGTCAAGCTCTCTATATTCCTTCATTGTTTTCAATGCTCCCTTATTTTGAATTCTTCGTATACTAAAAATAAAAAGAACCATGCCATGTTTTCCCCTTTATTATCCATAGAACTCATATATATATATATATATATATATATAAGACAAGGAAACGTTAAATCTTGCACTTACATTTCTTTCTGTTGTAATTGTACGTATTTGTGTCTTTTTGTTCACCAATCCTCATTATTATAAAATAACATAACTCTCCCTTCTTCTTCCCTTACATCCTCTCTCCTTCAATCCAATTTGTTCTATGCTTTAAAAAAATGGCTTCTTTCCTCAGATCTATTTCTCCACCACCTCCATCCCAACGAGCGGGCACTGTCGTTCGAAAATATTTCTCTAAATTCCTCATAATTCGTTCCGAATTAAAACATGATTTATAAGAGAAAATTAAAGAGCAATCTCCAATCTCCAAAATGGTGCGTCCTTACTGGCATGGAAAGAGGATGGAACGATGGTCTATTTGAGCACCTCCGATCGAATTCTGGTGATCGTCAGTGGCTAGCGCAGACGACTAGATGGGTTTGAAGGCTTCCAGAAGAGCGCGATGAGGAGGATAATTTGGGAGTCCTTGATTTTGATTAATAGGAAAGTAATTAATTTATTTTATTATCTTTTTTATAATTATTAATGTAATCAAATTTTAAATAACCGTAAATTCTACCTATGACATCAGAATTCGAAAATTCAAGATGCATTGAAATCGTGTTGACAAGATCTACACATTTGGAGCTAGTCACAGATTTGGATAAAATTAAACTCCAGTTTAATTTGGTTGAAAATAATCGTTATTCAAACGATTTCTGAAAACCAACCAAGGTGAGATTTCTTCTTAAATAATTATAATCAGTTAATTATTATCATGTATACAAATTCTTACATGTTGCGTGATTTGATTAATGCTGATTTGTTAATCTGTTGATTTGGTGGACTATTGTACTGAAATGAGGATTGGCATATAAAAACATCGTTTATGTTGAAAAAGAATTATCATATAAAAATATCGTTTTTATGTTGAATATGAATTGTTATATAGAAACATCGTTTATGTTGAATAATAATTGGCATATAAAAACATCGTTTATGTTGAAAAAGAATTATCTTATAAAAACATCATTTTTATGTCGAATGTGAATTGTTATATAGAAACATCGTTTTATGTTGAAATAAGAATGGGCATATAAAAACATCGGTTTATGTTGAAATGAGAATTGTCATATTGAAAATGTCAATATATTAGAAATATGATCACATTAGAAAAGTGCTTACATTAGAAAAATGTTTACATTAGAAATATGATTACATTTTTATGTAATGTTAAAAATAAAAAGATTACATTTTTATGTGATGTTAAGAGAATAAATTGTCATCTTTTGTTGGAGAATAAGTTGTCATCTTTTGTTAGAAAATAAAATATCAGCTTTTGTTAGGATTAAAAAGAACATTTATGTTAGAATTAAAAGGAACATTTATGTTAGAATTCAAAATGACATTTATGTTAGGATTCAAAAATTTCATTTATGTTAGATTAAAAACGTTCTTATATTGGAATGGTCATTAGTTTAAAATTTCCTTATATGGAAATGTCATTAGAATAAAAATGTCATTATATGGGAAATGTCAATAGAATAAAAATGGCAATTTGGTTAAACATGTGTAAATAGAATAAAAAGGTCAATTTTGTTAAAAGTGTTTATTTAGAATATATATTTTTGTTAAAATATGTTAGAATATACATTTTGATAAAATTATGTAAGCATGACAATTTACATTCTTATTGTACATGAAAAATGCTCCATTTGTTACACTTGTAGTGTGAATGAGAAAATATGAAAATGAACGTTTGTTTTAAATAGAAAAGTAAAAAAACGGTGTTTACATTAAAAATGTTGTGGAATATAAAAATGTCATTTTTAGTAGAATTTAAAAAAATGTCATTTTAGTTAGATTATAAAAAATGTCATGTTAATATCATCTATTTAGAAATGACACTTATTTAGAAATGTTACGTTAACATAGAAAAATATCAATTTTGTTAGATAATGTTATATTAGTATAAAACCACCATTTATGTTAGAAATGTTTATTTAGATCAAAAAGTACCATTTTAGCATTATTCTCTTTTGAGAATAAAAAGTACATTTTTAATGTAACATTCTTTTTAGATTAAAAAGAACCATTTTAGCATTATTCTCTTTTGAGGATAAAAAGAACATTTTAAGCGTCATACTCTTTTTAGAGTAAAAAGGACATTTTTGTTAGGAAATGTAAATTAGAATAAAAATAACCTTTTTGACTAGAAATTTGTTATGCTAAATAAAAATATCATTTTATATAGATGATGCCATGTTAAATAAAAATATCATTTCATTTAGATAATGTTATGTAGATAAAATATCCTTAAATATAAATGTCATTCATGTTGAGTTATAAATACCATTTATGCTAGAATTCAAAATGTCAATTTTATAGAGTAATGTTTGTTCATCTTTAGAATATCATTTTGTTGAACTATTTTTGTGTAACATAAAAATATCATTTTATGCTGAACTAGAATTGCCATATAAAAACATTTTTGTCAAAAGAATGATTAGAAATTAAAATAACATTTTTGGTCAAAATATGATTAGTGGAAAAAAAAAATTGGTCGTTTAAAAGGATTACACCAAAACATTTATTTTTGGTCATTTAAAAGGATTACACCAAAACATTTATTTTTGGTCATTTAAAAGGATTAGTTAAAAATATACACTTTTGTATATTTAAAAGGATGAGTTAAAAATATATATTTTGTTTATTTAAAAGGATTAAACAAAAATGTCATTTTAATGTAAATGTATACATTAGGATTATATTCAAAATGAACATATATCATTATAATGTTAATGCATACATTAGAACTTGTATGCAAAACAACAATGACATGTATGTTAATTATAAGATGTCTTTTATGTTAATTATAAGATGTCTTTTATGTTAATTATTAAATGACATACCTGTTAATTATAAATGTGACCTTAGATTGAAATAACACTTTGTTATGAAATGTGTCATTAGAATAAAATGACATTTTGTTATAAAATGTTGTCTTAGAAAAGAAATAACATTTTTGATGTAAATGTTTCAGTAAAATAATTAAAGATTACATTTCTATGTCATGTTGTTTTCATTAGAAAAATTGAATTAAAGGATTACCTTTTATTGTAACATTGTTTACAATAAAAGAATTGAATTAAAAGACTAGGTTTTTATTGTTAATTGTTCACAATAAAAAGAATAGAAATATATGTCTGTGATGTTGAAATGTGTGATGTGTTAAATATAATGTTTAGTATATTCAAGTTTGAATAATACACTCCCATTTACAAGTTACCCGACTTGTTTATGTGATTGGGATGATAATTTTCACACATCGCCCAAGTGCACAAATAATTTATTATTTGTTTGATGGATGATACCCCACATGGGTATTGGGATGATACTGGACACACACTAATCCCAATATTTAGTTATATGTCAATCGATGGATTGACAGTCTGTTATGAGCGTTATTTATTTACTTTAATGCTCACACGGTTATAAATTCAACTCTGGTTGTTATTTGGATGTTTGATAATTATTTATCATGGTTGTTGATTTCACGCAATATATGGTTGTTGATTGAGTCACATTCCAATAAAGAATATTCTAAAAAAAAATATTTTAGAAAATGTATTAGAAAAAGAATATTTTAGAAAAGAATATATTTTGGAAAAATATATTTTTATTGAATGAACTAGTTATTAACTAGAATAAATCATTAAATTAAGATTTAATGAAGTTTTCAAATTAGTGAATATTTAATTGAAATTAAATTAAATAAATTGGATTTTGGGTTTGTCGTGAATGGTGTCTTCAATAACACCTTTCTTAAACCCAGTTGAGAAATGAATAAATCTTTTAATTAAGATTTTTTAAAAAGTTTCAATTTATATTTAGTAATTGTAATAAGATGAAATGTGAGTTGGGTTTATTGTGAACTGTGTTTTTAAGCGACATTTGTTCTTTAACCCGACTGACAGTGAAAATATGATTTGGAATTTATAAATCTTTTATTAAGATTTAAAAATGGAAATTTTCCAAAAGTAAGGTTTTCCAATTTAATATATTAAATTGGAATTTAATGGAATTCGAATTAATAATAACCGAGATAAGCTTCTGTAAAAGAAGACCGATACTACATATGGAATTTAAGAGGCTTTGCCGTTATTACATTTATATTATTGGTCGGATACAGAAATTTATAATGATTATATATTGATTGATTTCTGTGAAGATTCCATATTTAATAGAAGTCGATTTTGGGTTTATCGTGAATGGTGTTTTAAAATGACATTAGTTCTTTAACCCAGTAAAAGATAAGATTTATTTCTTAAATTTAAATAATCATTGAATAATGATTTTTGGATATTTAAACCCAAATTGGTTTTTTTAATAAATCTTTAAAAGAAAGATTTAAGAATTAATTTAAAGAATTTATCTTTGACAGAATAATGTGAATATTTTGTTTAAAGGAATATTTTGAATTGGAATGAGGCGTTGGATGTGTTTTATACAGCATTTGATTTTTAATTATAAAAATACGCAAGTTATACGGAAAGACCGGGTTTAACCCATTCCGAATAATTACTACGACGACGAAGAGTCGAAGAGGAAGACGGTGGTTGAAGACCGACGATCTTCACATCGAATGGATGTGTTGCTACTGAGACCCATGATGGGAGTAGCTACCATGAAGGGGCTTCAGTGGTAGCCGTCCGGACTATTGTTGATTGTTTTGGATTTGGTTTTGGATCAGACCCATAGCATAAGCTTGTAAATGGATGCGTGTCTGACATTGGATTTCGTTCCAAGCGAATTAAATTGATTGTTAATAATGTATATCTGTTTGGTGGTAGAGAATTTATTCTCTACTAAACACCCGGGTATATATTAATAGTGATTGATCGCATGGCGTGAATTGTCAATGTGGCATGCCAAGATGCAATTGATCAAGGCTTTTGTTAAAAAGCAGGGCCTTGTCGGATGATCAAAGTATAGCCTATTACGACATAGCTTTGTGTATAGCGTGACTTCGCGAGCCTCACACACCGGTATGAGTCAAAAACGGGATATGGACCGTAGGGAGTGCACACGTTTCTTTCTAGCTAGAAGTGGTGTCGGTGCTTAAACTGGCTGACATTTTATTTATGTGGATGATGGATTTTGAGGCGCCTCGGATTTTTATAGGTCGTTAGTGGTCATACTATAGGTTCAAAGGGACCGGGAAGCGTGTGTTAAGGAATTGCCAATCCACTACCGTTAGGTGGGGACTGGCCCTACCGCTCCAAGGGTTGCCCATAGGTGTGATCCTGAGGCATCTGCTAGAGTGTCTCGAATCGGAGAGGAGCTTTCCCCTAGTCTCGACTCATGATGGAAATCCAATTTCCAATACGACCTTGCGGTTTTGATTGTAGAACTAGTATGGCGACATAGTAGGATGGGGTACTATGTCGTCTATGATTAATACATTATGATTGAAATTGTTTTTGAAATATATATATACCCATAGATATACACACTAATACTAAATCCGTTTTATCGTATCAAGCATCTTTTGACCATTATAAGGTAAAACCCTATCCTCCGGTTTGCGTTGCATTGTGTGATGGGACTTGGGTCTTATAATGGTTTCATTTTTCTAAAAAGCATTGCGTTGTTTAAACGATTTACTTTACTTATGCACGGGCAATCCAATGGTGTAAACCTGTTCCGCGTTAGCGGCGTGGTCCTGTGATTAGCCTTATTATTAGATAGTTAAGTTAAGATTTCTCATACCAGTCCCATGACTGACCTGTAGTTTGTTTCACTAGCAAACTCGGGTGCCCTTATTATCCACACGGGCAGTCGAGTAGCTTTTTGCAGATATATTTATAGGATCCTGGTTTACAGCTGAAGCGGTATTCGGAAAGCTCTGTATCCGTGTATTCCTTTCAGTTGTATATTTGTAATATTTTTCCGCTTGTATTCCTATTGTGTAATATATACTCATACTTTGTGATTTTCTTGTACTCTGATGTAATTATTGGAATCAGCAATAAAATGTTCTTTAGTTTGTGTTCTGATGTGTGTTGTTCTCAAAGCAATCCGGCCTTTCCTTTACTGGGAAGTTTGGGTCATTTCATTTGGTATCAGAGCTTTGGTTTACAGAGCTCGAGAACAAGACACATTAGAATCGAACGAAAGAATTCATCAGAGATTGGATTGGTAATATCCAATGAGAATGACTCGTAAGAGATAGGATCAGTAGTATCCTAGAACGAGTGTGAAGACTATTATTTTCTTTAAAAACAAAAGTAAAAACAAATTTAGTTTTGGAAATTTTATCTTAAAATACGTATTTGAGTATATTATTATAATTTAATGTGGACAATCGAGTATATAAAGATTTCGAATATACGAGTAATTATCGGATATTCAAATTTTTAATATACTAGATAGATATAGAATCACACTCTAGTCGCCCGGAGATAATTCTGATGATTGATGCACCATCACCAGTACTTATGTTCGAGTCTCGAAAGTGGGATTTCTATATATTTCCATTGACTGATATGAGAACCAACTTAGTTAGTACACATTGCTGTGATTTGCATTAAAAATATGATTTTTGACTATATATAAAATTATATATATTTGAAAAGTTAACCACCTAATTGATTACTGGTTGTGATGTTTGATTTTTAATTTAACTAATAAAATTATGGAAACCAATAAATAAATCTTTTTTAAAGTTAAGTTAGTTAATTAAACAACTTTTAGCTTCGTTCCATTTCGAGGACGAAAAGATTTTAAGTGGGGGAGATTGTAACAACTCGGAATTTTGGGGCCAATTTAAATTTTTTTTTTAAGAAATTTTGACAGAAAATGTGTCAAAATTTAAAAATTCCATTTTTTAAATTAAATTATTGAATTTAAAATGATTTTTATTTATAAACTTTATGATGTTATTGATAAATGATTTCAAATTTATTTCTAATAAACAATTTATAATTAGATAAATGATGATTTATAACAATTGAATTGTTTATGAATAATTACATGAAAGAATACCCAAAATAGTTAACTTTGATTTGACTGTGTAAATCAATTTATGATATTCAATTTGAAATTGTAAGTTTGATTTAGGATTTGAACGTAGAGATTTATACTTGAATCTCTAGTTTGTTTAATTTATTTTATTCTTGAAAGATTGAATTAAATTTTATAAATTAAATGATTAAATTTATATTTTAATTTAATATTTAAGTTTGATTGTAAGATTACATTTATTGATGGAAAACTTAAGTCCTAAGATTTAAATGTTGATTGATATAATTTATGTAGGCGCTTGTTTAATGCACATTCTAAATATACAAAGACGAAAAAAAATAACTTTAAAATATTTCCTCAATTAAATGTTAATAGCACGGATGTTATCCTTGTATTAACAATCTTTGACTACATGCCAAGGTGAAAAAATATGCCTTAGGAACTTTAATAAAATCTACTAATTTATATTATATATATATATGTATATGTATGTGCGTGTATGTGTGTATATATATATATATCTTTGACTATCCTTTTAAATTCTTTCCCCCTATCTATTCTAATTATATCATTCATTGATAATAAATTCCCAAATGTGAATTGTTCCCTTGAATTATGAAAAGAAATAAATAATTATCTAATTAGCGCACCATATATGGGCATTAAATAAAGAATGACACACTAAAATAAATTTCATACAGTGTGCACATTTAAAACTTTCCACAATATGTTATATCTTTGTATGCATGAAATTTAATTCTATGCACATTAATTTTTTTTCCTTCTTTTCATTAAATTGTCATGTTGGCGACATGCATGCGTTTATTAAAACGTGTGGTCATGCTCTCTATATTCCTTCATTGTTTTCAATGCTCCCTTATTTTGAATTCTTCGTATACTAAAAATAAAAAGAACCATGCCATGTTTTCCCCTTTATTATCCATAGAACTCATATATATATATATATATATATATATATAAGACAAGGAAACGTTAAATCTTGCACTTACATTTCTTTCTGTTATAAATGTACATATTTAGTTCTTTTTGTTCACCAATCCTCATTATTATAAAATAACATAACTCTCCCTTCTTCTTCCCTTACATCCTCTCTCCTTCAATCCAATTTGTTCTATGCTTTAAAAAAAATGGCTTCTTTCCTCATATCTATTTCTCCACCACTTCCATCCCAACGAGCGGGCACTGTCGTTCGAAAATATTTCTCTGAATTCCTCATAATTCGTTCCGAATTAAAACATGATTTATAAGAGAAAATTAAAGAGCAATCTCCAATCTCCAAAATGGTGCATCCTTACTGGCGTGGAAAGAGGTTGGAACGATGGTCTATTTGAGCACCTCCGATCGAATTTTGGTGATCGCCGGTGGCTAGCGCAGACGACTAGATGGGTTTGAAGGCTTCCAGAAGAGCGCGATGAGGAGGATAATTTGGGAGGCCTTGATTTTGATTAAGGGGAAAAGTAATTAATTTATTTAATTATCTTTTGTATAATTATTAATGTAATCAAAATTTAAATGACCGTAAATTCTACCTTTGACATCAGAATTTGAAAATTCAAGATGCATTGAAATCGTGTTGACAAGATCTACACATTTGGAGCTAGTCACAGATTTGGATAAAATTAAACTCCAGTTTAATTTGGTTGAAAACAATCATCAGTCAAACGATTTCTGAAAACCAACCAAGGTGAGATTTCTTCTTAAATAATTATAATCAGTTAATTATTATCATGTATACAAATTCTTACATGTTGCGTGATTTGATTGATGCTGATTTGTTGATCTGTTGATTTGGTGGACTATTGTATTGAAATGAGGATTGGCATATAACAACATCGTTTATGTTGAAAAAGAATTATCATATAAAAATATCGTTTTTATGTTGAATGTGAATTGTTATATAGAAACATCGTTTATGTAGAATAATAATTGGCATATAAAAACATCGTTTATGTTGAAAAAGAATTATCATATAAAAACATCATTTTTATGTCGAATGTGAATTGTTATATAGAAACATCGTTTTATGTTGAAATAAGAATGGGCATATAAAAACATCGTTTTATGTTGAAATGAGAATTGTCATATTGAAAATGTCAATACATTAGAAATATAATCACATTAGAAAAGTGCTTACATTAGAAAAATGTTTACATTAGAAATATGATTACATTTTTATGTAATGTTAAAAATAAAAAGATTACATTTTTATGTGATGTTAAGAGAATAAATTGTCATCTTTTGTTGGAGAATAAGTTGTCATCTTTTGTTAGAAAATAAAATATCAGCTTTTGTTAGGATTAAAAAGAACATTTATGTTAGAATTAAAAGGAACATTTATGTTAGAATTCAAAATGACATTTATGTTAGGATTCAAAAATGTCATTTATGTTAGATTAAAAACGTCCTTATATTGGAATGGTCATTAGTTTTAAAATTCCTTATATGGAAATGTCATTAGAATAAAAATGTCATTATATGGGAAATGTCAATAGAATAAAAATGGCAATTTGGTTAAACATATGTAAATAGAATAAAAAGGTCAATTTTGTTAAAAGTGTTTACTTAGAATATATATTTTTGTCAAAATATGTTAGAATATACATTTTGATAAAATTATGTAAGCATGACAATTTACATTCTTATTGTACATGAAAAATGCTCCATTTGTTACACTTGTAGTGTAAATGAGAAAATATGAAAATGAACATTTGTTTTAAATAGAAAAGTAAATAAAACGGTGTTTACATTAAAAATGTTGTGGCATATAAAAATGTCATTTTTAGTAGGATATAAAAAAATGTCATTTTAGTTAGATTATAAAAAATGTCATGTTAATATCATCTATTTAGAAATGACACTTATTTAGAAATGTTATGTTAACATAGAAAAATATCAATTTTGTTAGATAATGTTATATTAGTATAAAACCACCATTTATGTTAGAAATGTTTATTTAGATCAAAAAGAACCATTTTAGCAATATTCTCTTTTGAGAATAAAAAGTACATTTTTAATGTAACATTCTTTTTAGATTAAAAAGAACCATTTTAGCATTATTCTCTTTTGGGGATAAAAAGAACAATTTAAGCGTCAAACTCTTTTTAGAATAAAAAGGACATTTTTGTAGGAAATGTAAATTAGAATAAAAATAACCTTTTTGACTAGAAATTTGTTATGCTAAATAATGCCATGTTAAATAAAAATATCATTTCATTTAGATAATGTCATGTAGATAAAATATCCTTAAATATAAATGTCATTCATGTTGAGTTGTAAATACCATTTATGCTAGAATTCAAAATGTCAATTTTATAGAGTAATGTTTGTTCATCTTTAGAATATCATTTTGTTGAACTATTTTTGTGTAACATAAAAATATCATTTTATGCTGAACTAGAATTGCCATATAAAAACATTTTTGTCAAAAGAATGATTAGAAATTAAAATAACATTTTTGGTCAAAATATGATTAGTGAAAAAAAAATGGTTATTTAAAAGGATTACACCAAAACATTTATTTTTGGTCATTTAAAAAGATTACACCAAAACATTTATTTTTGGTCATTTAAAAGGATTACACCAAAACATTTATTTTTGGTCATTTAAAAGGATTACAACTAAACATTTATTTTTGGTCATTTAAAAGGATTAGTTAAAATATACACTTTTGTATATTTAAAAGGATGAGTTAAAAATATATATTTTGTTTATTTAAAAGGATTAAACAAAAATGTCATTTTAATGTAAATGTATACATTAGGATTATATTCAAAATGAACATATATCATTCTAATGTTTATGCATACATTTGAATTTGTATGCAAAACAACAATGACATGTATGTTAATTATAAGATGTCTTTGATGTTAATTATAAGATGTCTTTTATGTTAATTATTAAATGACATACCTGTTAATTATAAATGTGACCTTAGATTGAAATAACACTTTGTTATGAAATGTGTCATTAGAATAAAATGACATTTTGTTATAAAATGTTTTCTTAGAAAAGAAATAACATTTTTGATGTAAATGTTTCAGTAAAAGAATTAAAGATTACATTTTTATGTTATGTTGTTTTCATTAGAAAAATTGAAATAAAGGATTACCTTTTATTGTAACATTGTTTACAATAACAGAATTAAATTAAAAGACTAGGTTTTTATTGTTAATTGTTCACAATAAAAAGAATAGAAATATATGTCTGTGATGTTGAAATGTGTGATGTGTTAAATATAATGTTTAGTATATTCAAGTTTGAATATTACACTCCCATTTACAAGTTACCCGACTTGTTTATGTGATTAGGACGATAATTTTCACACATCGCCCAAGTGCACAAATAATTTATTATTTGTTTGATGGATGAAACCCCACACGGGTATTGAGATGATACTGGACACACACTAATCCCAATATTTAGTTATATGTCAATCGATGGATTGACAGTCTGTGATGAGCGTTATTTATTTACTTTAATGCTCACATAGTTATAAATTCCACTCTGGTTGTTATTTGGATGTTTGATAATTATTTATCATGGTTGTTGATTTCACGCAATATATGGTTGGTGATTGAGTCACATTCCAATAAAGAATATTCTAAAAAAGGAATACTTTAGAAAATGTCTTAGAAAAAGAATATTTTAGAAAAGAATACATTTTGGAAAAATATATTTTTATTGAATGAACTAGTTATTAACTAGAATAAATCATTAAATTAAGATTTAATGAAGTTTTCAAATTAGTGAATATTTAATTGAAATTAAATTAAATAAATTGGATTTTGGGTTTGTCGTGAATGGTGTCTTCAATAACACCTTTCTTAAACCCAGTTGAGAAATGAATAAATCTTTTAATTAAGCTTTTTCAAAAAGTTTCAATTTATATTTAGTACTTGGAATAAGATGAAATGTGAGTTGGGTTTATTGTGAACTGTGTTTTTAAGCGACATTTGTTCTTTAACCCGATTGACAGTGAAAATATGATTTGGAATTTATAAATCTTTTATTAAGATTTAAAAATGGAAATTTTCCAAAAGTAAAGTTTTCCAATTTAATATATTAAATTGGAATTTAATGGAATTCGAATTAATAATAACCGAGATAAGCTTCTGTAAAAGAAGAGCTTTGCCGTTATTACATTTATATTATTGGTCGGATACAGAAATTTATAACGATTATATATTGATTGATTTCTGTGAAGATTCCATATTTAATGGAAGTCGATTTTGGGTTTATCGTGAACGGTGTTTTAAAATGACATTAGTTCTTTAACCCAGTTAAAGATAGGATTTATTTCTTAAATTTAAATAATCATTGAATAATGATTTTTGGATATTTAAACCCAAATTGGATTTTTTCAATAAATCATTAAAAGAAAGATTTAAGAATTAATTTAAAGAATTTATCTTTGACAGAATAATGTGAATATTTTGTTTAAAGGAATATTTTGAATTGGAATGAGGCGTTGGATGTGTTTTATACAGCATTTGATTTCTAATTATAAAAATACGCAAGTTATACGGAAAGACCGGGTTTAACCCATTCCGAATAATTACTACGACGACGAAGAGTCGAAGAGGAAGACGGTGGTTGAAGACCGACGATCTTCACATCGAATGGGTGTGTTGCTACTGAGACCCATGATGGGAGTAGCTACCTTGAAGGGGCTTCAGTGGTAGCCGTCCGGACTATTGTTGATTGTTTCGGATTTGGTTTTCGCTCAGACCCAGAGCATAAGCTTGTAGATGGATGCGTGTCTGACATTGGATTTCGTTCCAGGCGAATTAAATTGATTGTTATTAATGTATATCTGTTTGGTGGTAGAGAATTTATTCTCTACTAAACACCCGGGTATATATTAATAGTGATTGATTGCATGGCGTGAATTGTCAATGTGGCACGCCAAGATGCAATTGATCAAGGCTTTTGTTGAAAAGCAGGGCCTTGTGGGATGATCAAAGTATAGCCTATTACGGCATAGCTTTGTGTACAGCGTGACTTCGCGAGCCTCACACACCGGTATGAGTCAAAAACGGGATATGGACCGTAGGGAGTGCACACGTTTCTTTCTAGCTAGAAGTGGTGTCGGTGCTTAAACTGGCTGACATTTTACATATGTGGATGATGGATTTTGAGGCGCTTCGGATTTTTATAGGCCATTAGTAGTCATACTATAGGTTCAAAAGGACCAGGAAGCGTGTGTTCAGGAATTGCCAATCCACTACCTTTAGGTGGGGACCGGCCCTACTGCTCCAAGGGTTGCCCATAGGTGTGATCCTGAGGCATCTGCTAGAATGTCTCGAATCGGAGAGGAGCTTGCCCCTAGCCTCGACTCATGATGGAAATCCAATTTCCAATACGACCTTGCGGTTTTGATTGTAGAACTAGTATGGCGACATAGTAGGATGGGGTACTATGCCATCTATGATTAATACATTATGATTGAAATTGTTTTTGAAATATATATATATACCCATAGATAGACACACTAATACTAAATCTATAGTGACCCGGATTTTCGGCGACTTTGGTTATCGACGTAAGCTCGACGTCGATAACCAAAACATCGAAAAATCCCGGTAATTAATGAAAGAAATTAGAAGGTGAGAATAGATAAGATAGAAACTTAGAATAGAAGAAGAAGAAGAACACAACATCAGAGTAACACGAACCTCACAGCGGAACGAATAACATATAATAGATAACATAACTTTGAAATATAACAGTTATGTATACAATAGCACTTATCAGAGTACAGCACTTACAACACAGCGGAAATAACTATAGCTATATGATCTTGAAGCCTCCTGCTCCACGCTCTTCCAGTATATCTGTAAATTCCTGACTACTTGACTGCCCGTACAAAATTTGGCACCCAAGAGTTTAGGGAAAACAAAACAAATAAACTCCGGGTCAGTCATGGGACTGGTGTGAGTAAAACAGTTTTAAACAGGTATATGAACAAGTAAACGATATCTCATAAGACCACGCCGCAGAACGGAGCGGGTTTTTCCCTATGAGAATCCAAAATATCTTTATATCAAAAACCTTTTGATATTATAATAATGTCTATGTACAAATAGATATCAACTAGCAGAAACGCTTTCATCTCACGTTCTACATATATAGTATACAATCAAAATCGCAAGCACGTATTGGATAATGGATTTCCAACTATGACAAGGTATGGAACCACCTTCCGATCAGTGTACTCTAGGAAAAATACACTGGAGTTCAACAAGAACATCTTGCAACTCAGCCACACATGACCGACCACTCATTTCGCTTGAGTGTATCGAATGTATATCACCAACGGTTGGGATCAGCAACCGTTCCCGTATATATATGGGACAACATTGATAGATTTAAGAAACAAATGAATATTCACTAGATAGGTGATTATACACCCTACTTCGGTGCGACCGACTTAGCCATGCTGCCTGCCCGATTTCTGTCATTTACCGGATGTGAGGCTAGAAGCTACGCTTTATCATTACATCAGATTCACTTCGAATGCTACATTGTCAAATCCATCGAGAATCACTAATTGACGTCTACAACAGTACATTACGTGTTAGCTAAAGAAGTTTCCTTCTCCGCTTCCACTCTTGGTACGGTTGAAGAAATCAATGTACGTGACCTTTCTGGAAATACTCTGTCAGACATCCATCTTCATTCACTTAGAAATGTCACATCGTCATACCCGCCAAATCACAAATTGACTTATCCAAAAATAACACGGGTATACAGCTAAGAGAAACGAATTCCTCCACCACCAAACGTGAATACGTTTGAACAGATCAACTTACGCGATCCATTGGATATACTCTGTCAGACCTTCGTCCATACAAGTTGTCCTGGGACTGGACAAACCGAAGGCACTATTCTGTAAACAGGATAGCCCTTGCATTTTACTCCGTCTTCAATTATCTTTGGCATATATGATTCGCGACGCTTATGCCAATACAAAGTGGTTCTATGGATAATAATCCAACCGGTCTCTCCATATTAACAACGTTAAAATGGTCAAAACTTCGATAGTCTGTGAGTTAACTATCAAAGAAAAACAAGTGTGCAAACAACGATATTATTCCCAAATGGAAATTATATCGAAAAAACATCATTTAACATTAATCTCTTTAGTTCATTTATTTACTTATCTCCTGTTTCCCTATATTCTAAATTCTTATTTTCTTTTATCAGAAAACATTTCTGATTCTCGTTTGGAAAACATTTCCAAAACTCCTTTACGATCAAACCTTACCATTTCTTAGTTAAGAAGGAAGTCACTCAAGTTGGGGTATAATTACCTCTCAAACCTTAACTGAACAACGTTATAACTTCAAAATGGTCAAAGTTTATCTTTTAATCTTTAAAAACTCCTTTACGCCTTTCTCGGATCCAATTTTACTAATCCACTTCTATATTTAAAACATTGGTTATAATGATAACGTTATAATCCCTACTTTCGAATTATCTAACTTTAATTATTCTTATTAGTGAATAATTAGCCTAACACTTATTTATTTATAAATAAATAAATCTCTATTTTAGACACTGGAAAGTATAAGTACTTTCCCGAATTCGATATAATCGAATTTGCCGATTAACTCTCTTCGAGAAATCTCTATTTGATTAACTCTTCTTCGAATAACCTATATTTGATTACTCCTTCTCGAATAAACGATATTTGATAATCTCTCTTCGAATAACTAATATTCGATAACTCTGCCTTTTCAAATATCTCATATTTGAAAATCTCACTTCGATTAACTATAATCGATAACTCCTCCCGATGAAACTAACATCGATAACTCCTTTCGATGAAACTTACATCGATAACTCCTTTCGATGAAACTAACATCGATAACTCCTTTCGATGAAACTAACATCGATTTATTTAACTCGACGAACTTAACTCGACTAACTTAACTTACTTGGTTCGACCAATTCGATTCAATTAACTAGGCTCGACTAACTTGGTTTATTTAACTCAACTTGATTTACTCCTATCGAATAACTAATATTTGATTTAACTCCATTTAACTCTATTCGAATAACTACTATTCGATTAACTCTATTCAACTCTATTCGAATAAACTATATTCGACTAACTCTATTTAACTCCATTCGCTTGACTCTAGATCGCAGCGATCACAATGGTTATGCCAGATTCCCTCAGGAAACATCCGACCGCCTTAGGCTATTTGCAGTCCTGCGAATTACGCTAGCAGTCGTGCTAAATGGCATATTATTTGGATTAACTCTAACTGATTAACTCTATTGGTTTAACTCTAACTGATTACTCTAATTGGTTAACTCTAACTGATTACTCTAATTGGTTAACTCTAACTGATTACTCTAATTGGTTAACTCTAACTGATTACTCTAATTGGTTAACTCTAACTGATTACTCTAACCGATTAATTCTAACTGATTACTCTAATTGGTTAACTCTAACTGATTACTATAACCGATTTATTCTAACTGTTTACTCTAATTGGTTAACTCTAACTGATTACTCTAACCGATTAATTCTAACTGATTAACTCTATTTGACTAACTCGACTCGACTAACTCCTTTCGAATAACATATTCGATTAACTAACTTCGAATACCATATTCGATTTCTCCTTTCGAATGTCTATATTCGATTAACTAACTTCGAATACCATATTCGATTTCTCCTTTCGAATGTCTATATTCGATTAACTAACTTCGAATACCATATTCGATTTCTCTAACTTCGAATACCATATTTGATTAACTTCTTCGAATGTCTATATTCGATTAACTAACTTCGAATACCATATTCGATTAACTTCTTCGAATACCATATTCGATTTACTTTATTCACTTTATAAAGATTTCCTTTTTAACAACGTTTTATTCATTGGAAAAGATTTACTTTTAAATAACGGTTCTACCCTTTAAAAATGATTTCCCTTTTTATAATGTTTCCTTTCCAATTCTATATGTAAATGGTTTACAAATATTTCCTTTTCAAATATATTCTTGAAATATTCTAACTCCTTAAATTCCCGGGAAAATTCGCCATAACCTCCTTTGTATCGGGAGCATCGGGAAAATCCCCAAACCGCTACACAAGCCCTTTCCAGTCAAAAAGAAAATGATTTGCAGTTATTTCCTTTTTAAATATCTCCTATTTATAAATATTCCAATTTATAAACATTTCTTATTTATAAATATTCCACTTTATAAATATCTCTTTTTCAATATCTCTTTGAAAAATCTCCTTTATCTACATTCCGGTATGTCATGGTATTCAATCATATCAAATCACGATGTTCAATATCGTCCATACACACACAATCAACAACAGGTTATAATTCACATCGTATATCAAAATATATGAAAAACAATAAAATAACTGTTGAGGAATCCAGTCGGATTCCTCCAACCTGTTTCCCTGCATCACAGATGTTAGACAATATAGATAACATCACTTTCAGTTCCATATGATATATCCTGTTAAACAGAATCAATATAGAAATTTAACTAACTGACTAGCAGTTCAATCAAATAATCAACACACAATCAAACAGACAATTTTAACAGTTCTAACAATACAACATGAAATTATAAACTGTTTAGAGTTGGTGAGTTTTACTCACATTTGGACAATCATCGTCAATGACGATAACCATCGCTTGATTCAGACAATTTATTTTGCTATAAATTGTGATGGACTCTGATTGACTCACGGTCAGTTCCATTGTGGAGTGCTCGTCCATACGATTCCAACGCAACTTACGGTTCTCGATTCTGACCTCGTATGACCAAGTTATACCTTATTAAAGTTGATACATTTTAAATTTGAGTTTTAAATAAAACTTAAACTAAAATCATTGGGACTCACCCCATTTTAAATACCACGGCCCAAACAAACCAGGCCCGTTCTTTCATCCTTCTTCCCCCCCGACGTGGTGCTCCAGTTCTTCACATAGCCATTGCCGATCATTTCATCCTCCTAACTCCTCCTTCTCCCAATGATTCTCAAAACAAATCACACCATCACCTTCTCCATCCGCTTCTCTTTCACCTCATATACTTATCTCCCCACTCGAATCCTCCTACCAGATCGCGTCGACGAGCCCCAAGGTACAAACATCGACGGAAATGGAAACCGAATACTCCCATACTTTGCAAACTCAAACGGTTTTCCCTTGTGAACTCAAATCCGAACTTAGATTCCCGGATTGATGCACACATATCGCGATTTCCTGAACCCTAGGCTCACGCCTAAACTGAAACCGCGAATCCAGGACGTCGAACAACCCAAAAATACTTCTCAGTTGAAGAGAGAAATCATATGAAGCTATTGAAACTTGTTTGAGGATTAAATCAATTTTATTTCATTTGATTTGAATTTACAAAGAGATGGTTTTCACTGTAAATGAAAATGGGGGCGCAGAAAACTCTCGCTGACTTTGGGAATGAGAAATTTAGGGTTTTAAGGGTGAGGTAGGTATTTATAGGATGCTTAGATATTTTATTTATATTTTATTTTATTTATTTTTAAGCATACGCTGTGTAGTTTTATCCTTAAAAATTCCTGTTGTCATATACGATATCCAAAAATTACCAAACTGGACATGCAGCTAGAGTTCGACATTACGGTCGCAACGAAACTGGTTTCGTCGAATTCCGGCTCTGTATGCTCACAGAGCGTATTTTTAACTGTCAGAATACTGACTGTTTCTCACTCTAAAATCCGTACGACCACCCAATGACTCTAAAAATCACGAAACTAGAAATCTAACAACTATTTGATATTGCGGATCCAACAAAACTGGTTTCGACAAATTCCGACTTCGTTTGCAAAAGTGGCTATTTTTAACGCTCTAAATAGCCTATTTAAATATATAAATATATTTAAATATAATGGAATTAAATATTTAAAATTTAAATATTATCGTCTATACTCACAGTGGCATACCACACAGCTCTAGAATATTCCTGTATGTATTTACAACTCGATATTCACTTGTGGGTCAACCCGATATTTGATTTATATTGAAATCCCTTTTAAAAATATAAATAATTCCTTTATAAATTATAAAGGAATTCCACAGCGACTTTTCTAAAATTTGATTTGGACATACATCAAAATCTACACGACGAAAATCCCGATTTTTCTCTTCCACTAGAAAGATATACTCCACCAGCTCCACATGTTTCTTGTTTCACAGAAATCCGATTTAAAACGAATCATGTATATTCAATTGAAGTCTAAATCGCCAAATAGCGAACTGCAGCGCCATTTCGAGCTCGTTTATAAATATATTATAAACTATACGTTCAACTGTCGTCGATTCAATATAATCGTTATTATATTTCGAATTGAAACTCCACCAAATCTCGTATGCTATTCAATCCACACGATATTGTGAATTTCACTATTTCCGACTATTTCGACATTATAATATATTATTATATTATAATTATTAATTAAATATTCAATATTATTTAATTAAACGATCATTAACTTCTCTAAATCACCAATTATATAATTAAATTAATTAATTATATATCTCTAAAAATGCGGGTCATTACATTCTTCCCCACTTAAAATAATTTCGTCCTCGAAATTGCTAAGTTAGGGGACGACCCTATCTACTGGGTAAAAATTTATCTGTTTACCTCTTATCTCCGGTTTCAACTGAACCAATTAATATCAACTAAAATATTAATTTATTCCGACTAACTACATTTTCAAAAATTCTGAAAGTTTTCTAACACCTTAACTTTTCGAAATTTTTTGCCAGCACCTCCTTTGTACTGGTCAATATCTCAAACTCCAACTCGCCTCTCTGGGCCTTCTTTAACCCAAAAGAAAATCAAACAGCCAAGCTGCTTGCCAATTCGGCTCATAAATCTCATATCCATATATAATATAAACTGGTACCTTTTTGTCGGGCATATCAACTCTATTACTTCCGCATGCTATCAACTCAGCATATACCAGTGTTATTTCCATCAAATTCCAATCAGTTCATATCCACAAAACCAAATCGAATTTCATTCGAACCCGAATATCAAATTTCAAATTCTTAACTCATTAACCCAATTCCATAACAGATTCTTCTCTAATCCAATTCAATTCTATTTAACTCAGTTCAAGTTAAATTTCAATTTATTTTTACCATCACATTTTATTTAAATTCATTAGTTAAATTTTAATTTCTAGAACTTAAATTCTCGGTTTTATTTCAAATCAATTTGAAATCATACTGCCAATTCAAAACCTTTGAATTTTCTAAACAACTTGTTTTCTCAAAACAATTCAAATCAAAATCTCTGGTAGTAATCCACCACTTAGAACTCGAAAATCACACTGATGAGACTGCGCAGTCATCATCGGAATTATTTTCCAGCGACACAAGTGATTTCAATACTATATCATTTCAAAACTGTAACGACCCGTGTTTTTCGACCATTTGAATCTGAATATTTAAATTGGTTTTAAATATTTTATTTGGAATATAAATGGATTTTTATATTTAAATCGCTATTTAAATGAAGTTTAAACGATATATATTTATTTAAATATAAAACGAGCTTGAAAATGGCGTGCAGTTCGTAATTTGGAGTTTTGAACTTCAAATAGATATACAGAATCCGATATAAGTCGGATTTCTGTGAAACGAGAAACGTTGGAACCGTAGTGACGATAGTTTTCATATGAAAGAGAAAAATCCAGATTCCGTGTTATAGATTGTTAGATATGGCCAAATCAAATTTTGAAATAGTCGCTATGGAAAATCGTTATTGAATTATAGGCCTTTAAAATAGCCATTTTGCAAACGAACTCTGCTTTCGACGAAATTAGTTTCATTGGAACCGTATCGTTAAATGATTGCATGGTGTTAAATGAAGAGGCAAACAGGTGTTGTATGTGACCACGGTAGTTGTAAACGCCCGTTCAATTTATATAGCGCATTATTAATTCAATAAAGGGTTATTGGGATACAACTGGAGCAGACGATCGGATTAGGCCACGAAACCAGTTCCGTTGAGTTCGTATCGTCGATTAGGGTCAGGATAGGTATATAGTTTGTTATTTTTAGAAATCGGGAAATTTGATGTTCAAAAGGGCATTGCGGTGCGCGTAAAAATAGCCTACCGGGGCGACAGTCTCAGAATGCGACGAAATTAGTGCCGTTGGGTTCGTATCGAAAAGTTATGGTCGATGTTCGCAGTTTCAAGTGGATTTGATTTATCTGGTGACCGTGAAAAAATTAAATGCGTGTTCATTTCCGGTTTCATAAAGGAAATTTTTTCATATGACCTCGGATTTCAATGAAACTTGTCACATTGGATCCGGAATAACTTTTTACATTAAGATAAGCCTTTTTATCAGAAAACAGAAATCGTTTGTGGTAGTTTTTAACACGATATCTCATACGCAAGTATCGTTATAATTGAATAATATTTAATTCATACTATACTCTTTATGAAAGGAGAAGCAATGCATATTTAAACCATCCAACTGCCGTTCTACGCTGCCTAACATGCCAAACTTTGTTAAGGTGACTTGCGCCTCACACATTTTACTTTATTCCGTACAAAATTTCTGATTTGCTTGGTCGCAAATTCTTCGAACCGTGCCGACAAAGGGTGTTAAAATCTTTCCCATCACACAGCTATCCTATTCATTTATACAGACCTACGTACCCTAAAGCTTGGATCCCACGTTGTCTTCTCAATATAAATACCTGCTGCATTCTCTCCTTCTTTTCTTTTCATTAACGAAAACTGTGATTTCTCAATTAAAATAAACTTCAAAATGGGATCAACACCTCTCTTTCGTATACTATATAAAAAAAAAAAAATATAAAGAGAGCACGAGCGTATAAACAAGGAGGGGAGGAGAGGCGCTGTACACAGACTACAGCAGTCCATGCAAGGATAGAACTAATTGGAGCGGTAGACATTACAAGGGAGTGGGGGACAGACGCATGCAGGAAGCAATGCATGGGAGTTCAAACAAAAGAGGGGACAACACAGTGCTCTGATGACTGGAGAGGAGCGGATGGATGGAGTGTGCGTAACTGTTGGTGGCTCAAGTCGTCGGCAAAGAGAAGAGGGTGGCACGGCAGTACGGTTTGGAGGTCAGCGGGCTAAGGACGTGGTGCAGTTTGAGGAAACAGGGGAGGAGGGTACGGTTTCAGAACAGGAGCAGGTGGGTGAAGTTTTAAACGTGAAGGATGGGGGAGAGTAATGAGGTGGTGAAGGGGATGAAACACAGTTGGGATAGGAATGTATAGTAAGGAATAAGCAACAAGTGGAAGGAGAGGTTGGGTTTGAAATGGGGTATCAACGTGAAGAACAGGAGTTCGGATTTTGTAAAAAAAAAAAAAGGGAGGAGCAATAGTGTACAATGCTTTTTCTCGGTGGGATGCAAGGAGGTGACGCTGGCCAAGTGATGATGTAGTCAGTTTCATTGGGGTGATGGCTCGTTATAAGGGGGAGTGGGGTTCGAAAATGCTGATGGTGCAAGGGGGATCTGAAATGGGAACGTGGGAGGAAGAACAGAGTATAGAATGGTAAATTATTAAAATACATATTAAGTTTAAGTTGTTATTATATTACTAACAAAAACGTGGCCAGTAATTAATTAACGTGTCTAATAGTTGCTCAATCATATTTAGTTGCCAAATCACAAGGTCACGTGGCTTATACATGCCGAAGTATATTTTTAAACATGCTTAATTAAGGTTAATTTTATATAATTATATTAGTTAAGACCTGGACCCAATTTGTCAACGAAGATCGGTTTAGTAAGCAAAAGCTGGACGGTTTGGATCAAAGAGGCGGGTTGAGTTCTGAATCAAACAACATATATTTAGTTTATTAAGTAATGTGATTGGTTTAGTTAAATAATTGGTACTTTTAATTAGGATATCCATAATATCACTGTATAACTTAGCTGAGAAGTTGAGATCATTGCTATCTAGTTTATAGTGACGTAATGACATGGCCATCAACGTTTACACCATGCAGCATCAACGGAAATGTGCCTAAAACATTCAATATGTCAACCTTATGATATAAGTGGGCCAATATATAGGTATTCAATATGATAGCAGACTGATAATTGTTAACATACTTAATTTCCTTTGTACCGGCCTAATCAAAATAAACGTGGCCATCTTATATAAACATAGTTAACAGTTTAATGTTAATATATTTAGTGCAAGTAAGACCTAATTAATACAGAGTAATAATTATTAAAGTTAAAATAGTGATTTTTTATCGGTATAACAGAATCGGACCGACCATAAGCGTTGAAACCATATCGGAAAGCACCGCAATATGGAGTTGGAACAGACAGAATTGAACGCAGCTGGACGCTGGTAAAACGAACAGTTTGACGACGGATGGAAGCAAGGTGAGTTAAACTCACTCAGTTACCCTTTTTATATTTTATATAAATTGGGTATTTTTATTTTGTGTGCTCTACTTGCTGATGGTTGCATGTTTGCTAATTATACATTTGTTTGTTGATTTAATTGATGAAATTAAACTGTGTTTAATTTCAGTGAAATACCCAATCGTTATTTTAACGATTGGTTCCAATAAAGGTAATTTACCTTGGTTGGTCACGTTTATTTATAAACGTGTTTAAATGGTTGAATTGTTTGAACTGCTTATGGTTGATGTTAAATGGTCGTTATTTAGTTAAACAAAACTGAATGGTCTGATTTGAGATAACCATTTGAGTACAGGGAAGAACAGGTTGGAGGGATCCAACCGGATTCCTCAAATAGATTATTTATTTCATATTTTCACATATGAATTAACCTGTTTGGTTGATTGATTTGATTATTGGTTTGGACTGGGAATTCAACCTGTGTTGTGTTTAAACCAATGAGCGGTATTGGTTGAGTATTTAGCAGTGTATGGCCTATAAAATCAATCATGTTATAAATATTGATTCACCGTCAGGTGAATCGATAAAGATGAAGTTATAAAATTTACTTTATAACTAGAGTTGGATTTCGAATATATTATTTTGAATAAAGGTTTATAAAAGAAAAGTAAGTAAATAAATATTTTATTTATTTAAGACTTCGATTTGTTCTGATGTTAATCAGATCTACAATTATGAGCATAAGAAATGAGACGAATGGTTAAACTTTGATAAGTGTTTTCTAAACAGCAAATCTTAGCGCTGTTATAATATATGGTTTGTAAATCAAATATAGCGATTTTAGTACTGTTGCTATAGTAAATGGATTGAAAACCTAAACAGCGATTATAGCGCTGTTGTTTGTGAATCTAAATAGTAATTATAATGCTATGGTTATAACATATGTGCTATAAATTTCCTTATTAAAAACAAATGGATTTTCCCGATTTAAATAAAGGATGAGTTGCCATTTCGTACGACTGCTAGCGTAATTCGCAGGGCTGCTGATAGCCTACGGCGGTCGGATGTTTCCTGAGGGAATCAGGCGTAACCATTGTGATCGCTGTGATCTAGGGTCAAGCGAATGAATGTAAGTCGAGTATTAGTTAATCGATAGAAGTTAAACAAGTAGAGTTAATCAGTTAGAGTTAACCAGTTAAAGTTAATCAATTAGAGTTAATCGATTTGAGTTTAATCGAATTAGAGTTATTCAAATATCGTATTTTGAATGTTAAAAGAGCTAGAAGTTTTGGTTTAACAAAAGTAAATCAGTTGTTAAAGGCCAAATGGTGCTGAATACTGAGCCAGTGAACTCATTGGGTTGTCATGATTGAAACACTGATTATTTTGATAGTTAAATCACCGACTATCAAATCGGACCCATACGATTGTTGGTACGGAAAGACCGGGATTGAATTTATATTCGAAAACCATTCCGACCAACAAATACGTGAAGATATCAGAAGACGGTCGAGATGGAGCATTGAAGACCGTGGATCTTCATAAGCGGAAGGATTACTTATAATCTCTGGTTTAGCGGCCCGAGATACACTGTGATTCTGTCGTGGTTGGAATCCACGAGTTGCAAGGACTTCTCGCTACTGATCCATGGGGTGATTCCTATATGAGATGCAGTAGGAGAGTACCTTCGGTTCATCCTGTTCCTGGATGACTTGTATGGACGAGTGTCTGACAGAGTATTTCCAAAGGGATCGCGTACGTTGATTTCTTCAAATGTGCCATAGTTGGTTAGCTCCCAACTAGAGTATTTTTGTGGACGTCAATTAGTGATATCTGGAGGATCTGATAATGTGGCATTCAAAGTGAATGGTGGCCAGGTGTCCAGAAGATAATGCTGACCTCAAGCCTCATCAACCAGGAAATGACAAAAATCGGGCAGGCAGCATGGCTATGTGGGTCGCTCCCATTAGGGTGTATAATCACCTATCTAGAGAAATTCCTTTTGTTTCTTATTCTATCGATTCTGCCCATTCGGGAACGGTGGTTTGAGTCCAACCGTTGGGGATATACATTCGATACACTCAAGCGAAATGAGTGGTCGGTCATGTGAGGGCCGGGTTGCAAGACGTTCTTGTTGAACCAGTGTATTCGCCTCTAGAGATACACGAGCGGCAGGTGGTCCCATACCTTGTCAAGGTCGGAATCCAATCTCCAATAAGCGCCTGCGGTTTTGATTGTATACTATATAGGTGGAGCGTGAGATGCAAGCGTTCCACTAGATTCTATTTACTTGTATTTAGACATTATTATAATATCAGACAAGATATTGGTTTCAAAAATGTTTTTGGGTTATCGTAAGGTAAAAACCGTCCGTGTTTATGTGTGGATTTGGTCTTACGATTATCCTTTTCTTTTGAAGAGATTTTGAACTTTAAAATCTTGTTGGATGATTTACCTTATTACTGTGCGAGTTTATCTCACTCTGGTTCACCAGACTGACCCGGTGTTTTGTAAATGCTCGGGTTAGCCCGGAGTGTACAGGTTCAGGTTATCTACTGCTAAGAAGAGACGAGATGGAAGAGTCTAGACGTATGATATTACTATTCCGCTGTGTGTTATATGAGGACAGATTATTATCACTGTCCAGATGTGTACTCTGATATTGTAAGTTTTATCTAAAGCTCTTAATAAAGTTATTTCTATATTATATTTTGTTCCGCTGCGATGTGAGACTCTGTGTTGTGTTTGGTTCCTCTTCTTCTTCTATTCTAATATTTCTTTCTTTCTATCTCACCCTCTAAATTCTTTCTAATAACGTCCAGTGTTTTCGGTGTTTGGAAGGTCGGCATGAGTTATGGTAAAGGTATTTATGTCGATTTCCGGGGCCGGAAATCTGCTGGGTCGTTACAGTGGTATCAGAGCTATTGGTTTAGTAATAACCTTGGCTCTGTGGTGTAACTCGATAGAGATTGGGTTAGTAATACCCTAGATCGAGATTGAGTGTATATATATATGAGAGCGTAATTGTAGATTTCATAAACAAATGTTTGTATTGTGTTATTTGATCGGTTCAAGTGTTGAAAAGTGTTGGACTGACAAATAGATACAGTATTGTTTTAAAAAGAGGGTAAATGAAATAATTTTACCCAAATTATATTTTTGTATAGAAAGGAAATAATTTTATCAAATTATTGAGATATTTGGGTGTTTGGTTGATTGGAATAGAATCCAAATCGAATTGAAAATTTGAATTGAAACTTAACTTAGTTAAGTGTAATTAAATCAAGAAAGATACCGAAGCCGAATAAAACAGAATTGGAAATAAAAAAAAAAATTAATGAATGAATAATAATCAAATATGGGAAACCAAAATAAACGTTAATATTGAATGTGAGTTCAATAAATTTGGCTGATTTGGTTGTGTATTGATTATGAATTGGTTGTATGGGATGATAGGTTGTTTGATAGAAATAATCAACAGTTAACTGGAACTGAATAAATTATAAACTAAAGAATAATTTCTGGTATAATTTAACTGGAATCAATGTGAATATGAATTGGAATTTATAATTTAAACCTATGTTTGATAATGAATTTATGTTGTGTGTTTGATTCTAGAATTGGTATAGTTATACCAGTGATTAGTGAAATATTATCTCAGAAATTCATATATTTATTACTTATATGTGAACTGAGTTAAGTACAGGTGCCAGAAGGCTAGACAGATTGATGTTGGATGAATAAATTGCCTATACATTGAGCAAATATGCCAATAACGCTCGTAAAAGGTACGCCTACGCGAAAATATAAAATTTTGGGGTTTTGATTTTTGTTTTCCGACCGTTGGTCGATGGATATATATTATCTGTTCCTGCGATATCGCAGATGTCACTCCGTGCAGGGGAGACTTTGCCGAATTTTTCCGAGAATCTAAAGTGTTAGAAAATTTTCAATATTTTTGAAAATTTATATTAATGGGTTTTCAATTTAAAATAAATGGGATTTGAAAATTAATGAGTTAGTAACGTTCTTTTCTTACCTTAGCAATTTCGAGGACGAAATTATTTTAAGGGGGAAAGAATGTAACGACCCGTGTTTTTCGACCATTTGAATCTGAATATTTAAATTGGTTTTAAATATTTTATTTGGAATATAAATGGATTTTTATATTTAAATCGCTATTTAAACGAAGTTTAAACGATATATATTTATTTAAATATAAAACGAGCTTGAAAATGGCGTGCAGTTCGTAATTTGGAGTTTTGAACTTCAAATAGATATACAGAATCCGATATAAGTCGGATTTCTGTGAAACGAGAAACGTTGGAACCGTAGTGACGATAGTTTTCATATGAAAGAGAAAAATCCAGATTCCGTGTTATAGATTGTTAGATATGGCCAAATCAAATTTTGAAATAGTCGCTATGGAAAATCGTTATTGAATTATAGGCCTTTAAAATAGCCATTTTGCAAACGAACTCTGCTTTCGACGAAATTAGTTTCATTGGAACCGTATCGTTAAATGATTGCATGGTGTTAAATGAAGAGGCAAACAGGTGTTGTATGTGACCACGGTAGTTGTAAACGCCCGTTCAATTTATATAGCGCATTATTAATTCAATAAAGGGTTATTGGGATACAACTGGAGCAGACGATCGGATTAGGCCACGAAACCAGTTCCGTTGAGTTCGTATCGTCGATTAGGGTCAGGATAGGTATATAGTTTGTTATTTTTAGAAATCGGGAAATTTGATGTTCAAAAGGGCATTGCGGTGCGCGTAAAAATAGCCTACCGGGGCGACAGTCTCAGAATGCGACGAAATTAGTGCCGTTGGGTTCGTATCGAAAAGTTATGGTCGATGTTCGCAGTTTCAAGTGGATTTGATTTATCTGGTGACCGTGAAAAAATTAAATGCGTGTTCATTTCCGGTTTCATAAAGGAAATTTTTTCATATGACCTCGGATTTCAATGAAACTTGTCACATTGGATCCGGAATAACTTTTTACATTAAGATAAGCCTTTTTATCAGAAAACAGAAATCGTTTGTGGTAGTTTTTAACACGATATCTCATACGCAAGTATCGTTATAATTGAATAATATTTAATTCATACTATACTCTTTATGAAAGGAGAAGCAATGCATATTTAAACCATCCAACTGCCGTTCTACGCTGCCTAACATGCCAAACTTTGTTAAGGTGACTTGCGCCTCACACATTTTACTTTATTCCGTACAAAATTTCGGATTTGCTTGGTCGCAAATTCTTCGAACCGTGCCGACAAAGGGTGTTAAAATCTTTCCCATCACACAGCTATCCTATTCATTTATACAGACCTACGTACCCTAAAGCTTGGATCCCACGTTGTCTTCTCAATATAAATACCTGCTGCATTCTCTCCTTCTTTTCTTTTCATTAACGAAAACTGTGATTTCTCAATTAAAATAAACTTCAAAATGGGATCAGCACCTCTCTTTCGTATACTATATAAAAAAAAAAATATAAAATATAAAGAGAGCACGAGCGTATAAACAAGGAGGGGAGGAGAGGCGCTGTACACAGACTACAGCAGTCCATGCAAGGATAGAACTAATTGGAGCGGTAGACATTACAAGGGAGTGGGGGACAGACGCATGCAGGAAGCAATGCATGGGAGTTCAAACAAAAGAGGGGACAACACAGTGCTCTGATGACTGGAGAGGAGCGGATGGATGGAGTGTGCGTAACTGTTGGTGGCTCAAGTCGTCGGCAAAGAGAAGAGGGTGGCACGGCAGTACGGTTTGGAGGTCAGCGGGCTAAGGACGTGGTGCAGTTTGAGGAAACAGGGGAGGAGGGTACGGTTTCAGAACAGGAGCAGGTGGGTGAAGTTTTAAACGTGAAGGATGGGGGAGAGTAATGAGGTGGTGAAGGGGATGAAACACAGTTGGGATAGGAATGTATAGTAAGGAATAAGCAACAAGTGGAAGGAGAGGTTGGGTTTGAAATGGGGTATCAACGTGAAGAACAGGAGTTCGGATTTTGTAAAAAAAAAAAAAAAAGGGAGGAGCAATAGTGTACAATGCTTTTTCTCGGTGGGATGCAAGGAGGTGACGCTGGCCAAGTGATGATGTAGTCAGTTTCATTGGGGTGATGGCTCGTTATAAGGGGGAGTGGGGTTCGAAAATGCTGATGGTGCAAGGGGGATCTGAAATGGGAACGTGGGAGGAAGAACAGAGTATAGAATGGTAAATTATTAAAATACATATTAAGTTTAAGTTGTTATTATATTACTAACAAAAACGTGGCCAGTAATTAATTAACGTGTCTAATAGTTGCTCAATCATATTTAGTTGCCAAATCACAAGGTCACGTGGCTTATACATGCCGAAGTATATTTTTAAACATGCTTAATTAAGGTTAATTTTATATAATTATATTAGTTAAGACCTGGACCCAATTTGTCAACGAAGATCGGTTTAGTAAGCAAAAGCTGGACGGTTTGGATCAAAGAGGCGGGTTGAGTTCTGAATCAAACAACATATATTTAGTTTATTAAGTAATGTGATTGGTTTAGTTAAATAATTGGTACTTTTAATTAGGATATCCATAATATCACTGTATAACTTAGCTGAGAAGTTGAGATCATTGCTATCTAGTTTATAGTGACGTAATGACATGGCCATCAACGTTTACACCATGCAGCATCAACGGAAATGTGCCTAAAACATTCAATATGTCAACCTTATGATATAAGTGGGCCAATATATAGGTATTCAATATGATAGCAGACTGATAATTGTTAACATACTTAATTTCCTTTGTACCGGCCTAATCAAAATAAACGTGGCCATCTTATATAAACATAGTTAACAGTTTAATGTTAATATATTTAGTGCAAGTAAGACCTAATTAATACAGAGTAATAATTATTAAAGTTAAAATAGTGATTTTTTATCGGTATAACAGAATCGGACCGACCATAAGCATTGAAACCATATCGGAAAGCACCGCAATATGGAGTTGGAACAGACAGAATTGAACGCAGCTGGACGCTGGTAAAACGAACAGTTTGACGACGGATGGAAGCAAGGTGAGTTAAACTCACTCAGTTACCCTTTTTATATTTTATATAAATTGGGTATTTTTATTTTGTGTGCTCTACTTGCTGATGGTTGCATGTTTGCTAATTATACATTTGTTTGTTGATTTAATTGATGAAATTAAACTGTGTTTAATTTCAGTGAAATACCCAATCGTTATTTTAACGATTGGTTCCAATAAAGGTAATTTACCTTGGTTGGTCACGTTTATTTATAAACGTGTTTAAATGGTTGAATTGTTTGAACTGCTTATGGTTGATGTTAAATGGTCGTTATTTAGTTAAACAAAACTGAATGGTCTGATTTGAGATAACCATTTGAGTACAGGGAAGAACAGGTTGGAGGGATCCAACCGGATTCCTCAAATAGATTATTTATTTCATATTTTCACATATGAATTAACCTGTTTGGTTGATTGATTTGATTATTGGTTTGGACTGGGAATTCAACCTGTGTTGTGTTTAAACCAATGAGCGGTATTGGTTGAGTATTTAGCAGTGTATGGCCTATAAAATCAATCATGTTATAAATATTGATTCACCGTCAGGTGAATCGATAAAGATGAAGTTATAAAATTTACTTTATAACTAGAGTTGGATTTCGAATATATTATTTTGAATAAAGGTTTATAAAAGAAAAGTAAGTAAATAAATATTTTATTTATTTAAGACTTCGATTTGTTCTGATGTTAATCAGATCTACAATTATGAGCATAAGAAATGAGACGAATGGTTAAACTTTGATAAGTGTTTTCTAAACAGCAAATTTTAGCGCTGTTATAATATATGGTTTGTAAATCAAATATAGCGATTTTAGTACTGTTGCTATAGTAAATGGATTGAAAACCTAAACAGCGATTATAGCGCTGTTGTTTGTAAATCTAAATAGTAATTATAATGCTATGGTTATAACATATGTGCTATAAATTTCCTTATTAAAAACAAATGGATTTTCCCGATTTAAATAAAGGATGAGTTGCCATTTCGTACGACTGCTAGCGTAATTCGCAGGGCTGCTGATAGCCTACGGCGGTCGGATGTTTCCTGAGGGAATCAGGCGTAACCATTGTGATCGCTGTGATCTAGGGTCAAGCGAATGAATGTAAGTCGAGTATTAGTTAATCGATAGAAGTTAAACAAGTAGAGTTAATCAGTTAGAGTTAACCAGTTAAAGTTAATCAATTAGAGTTAATCGATTTGAGTTTAATCGAATTAGAGTTATTCAAATATCGTATTTTGAATGTTAAAAGAGCTAGAAGTTTTGGTTTAACAAAAGTAAATCAGTTGTTAAAGGCCAAATGGTGCTGAATACTGAGCCAGTGAACTCATTGGGTTGTCATGATTGAAACACTGATTATTTTGATAGTTAAATCACCGACTATCAAATCGGACCCATACGATTGTTGGTACGGAAAGACCGGGATTGAATTTATATTCGAAAACCATTCCGACCAACAAATACGTGAAGATATCAGAAGACGGTCGAGATGGAGCATTGAAGACCGTGGATCTTCATAAGCGGAAGGATTACTTATAATCTCTGGTTTAGCGGCCCGAGATACACTGTGATTCTGTCGTGGTTGGAATCCACGAGTTGCAAGGACTTCTCGCTACTGATCCATGGGGTGATTCCTATATGAGATGCAGTAGGAGAGTACCTTCGGTTCATCCTGTTCCTGGATGACTTGTATGGACGAGTGTCTGACAGAGTATTTCCAAAGGGATCGCGTACGTTGATTTCTTCAAATGTGCCATAGTTGGTTAGCTCCCAACTAGAGTATTTTTGTGGACGTCAATTAGTGATATCTGGAGGATCTGATAATGTGGCATTCAAAGTGAATGGTGGCCAGGTGTCCAGAAGATAATGCTGACCTCAAGCCTCATCAACCAGGAAATGACAAAAATCGGGCAGGCAGCATGGCTATGTGGGTCGCTCCCATTAGGGTGTATAATCACCTATCTAGAGAAATTCCTTTTGTTTCTTATTCTATCGATTCTGCCCATTCGGGAACGGTGGTTTGAGTCCAACCGTTGGGGATATACATTCGATACACTCAAGCGAAATGAGTGGTCGGTCATGTGAGGGCCGGGTTGCAAGACGTTCTTGTTGAACCAGTGTATTCGCCTCTAGAGATACACGAGCGGCAGGTGGTCCCATACCTTGTCAAGGTCGGAATCCAATCTCCAATAAGCGCCTGCGGTTTTGATTGTATACTATATAGGTGGAGCGTGAGATGCAAGCGTTCCACTAGATTCTATTTACTTGTATTTAGACATTATTATAATATCAGACAAGATATTAGTTTCAAAAATGTTTTTGGGTTATCGTAAGGTAAAAACCGTCCGTGTTTATGTGTGGATTTGGTCTTACGATTATCCTTTTCTTTTGAAGAGATTTTGAACTTTAAAATCTTGTTGGATGATTTACCTTATTACTGTGCGAGTTTATCTCACTCTGGTTCACCAGACTGACCCGGTGTTTTGTAAATGCTCGGGTTAGCCCGGAGTGTACAGGTTCAGGTTATCTACTGCTAAGAAGAGACGAGATGGAAGAGTCCAGACGTATGATATTACTATTCCGCTGTGTGTTATATGAGGACAGATTATTATCACTGTCCAGATGTGTACTCTGATATTGTAAGTTTTATCTAAAGCTCTTAATAAAGTTATTTCTATATTATATTTTGTTCCGCTGCGATGTGAGACTCTGTGTTGTGTTTGGTTCCTCTTCTTCTTCTATTCTAATATTTCTTTCTTTCTATCTCACCCTCTAAATTCTTTCTAATAACGTCCAGTGTTTTCGGTGTTTGGAAGGTCGGCATGAGTTATGGTAAAGGTATTTATGTCGATTTCCGGGGCCGGAAATCTGCTGGGTCGTTACAAAAACCCTTACTAAATATATCCATTTTGAAAATATCTCAAAATCTCCCAGGAACTTAAAATTTCCTTATTTTAATTCCAAATCTGATTTAAATTCATGTTTAATTCATCTTATTTCATATACTTTACTTATATGATTTTGATTAGTTATATATAACCATTTCACTTTATAATCTTATTCGATTATAATTACAACCAATATATCTAATATATGATAATATATCACATATCCATACTGTGTCGGTCCATCGTATTCAAGTGTTTATTTACTCCTACCGATACAGTGGATCAAACTGATCGACCAGAACTCATAAACAACTCAGCCAATGAATCTCCATAATATAAAACCATTTTTATATCAAATACAAATACGCACTCGTATATATACACTCAAACTCAATCTAGGGTATTACTAACCCTATCTCTACTGAGTCACGCCACAGAGCCAAGTAATTCTAAACTTAAGCTCTGATACCAACTGTAGTGACCCGGATTTTCGGCGACTTTGGTTATCGACGTAAGCTCGACGTCGATAACCAAAACATCGAAAAATCCCGGTAATTAATGAAAGAAATTAGAAGGTGAGAATAGATAAGATAGAAACTTAGAATAGAAGAAGAAGAAGAACACAACATCAGAGTAACACAAACCTCACAGCGGAACGAATAACATATAATAGATAACATAACTTTGAAATATAACAGTTATGTATACAATAGCACTTATCAGAGTACAGCACTTACAACACAGCGGAAATAACTATAGCTATATGATCTTGAAGCCTCCTGCTCCACGCTCTTCCAGTATATCTGTAAATTCCTGACTACTTGACTGCCCGTACAAAATTAGGCACCCAAGAGTTTAGGGAAAACAAAACAAATAAACTCCGGGTCAGTCATGGGACTGGTGTGAGTAAAACAGTTTTAAACAGGTATATGAACAAGTAAACGATATCTCATAAGACCACGCCGCAGAACGGAACGGGTTTTTCCCTTATGAGAATCCAAAATATCTTTATATCAAAAACCTTTTGATATTATAATAATGTCTATGTACAAATAGATATCAACTAGCAGAAACGCTTTCATCTCACGTTCTACATATATAGTATACAATCAAAATCGCAAGCACGTATTGGATAATGGATTTCCAACTATGACAAGGTATGGAACCACCTTCCGATCAGTGTACTCTAGGAACAATACACTGGAGTTCAACAAGAACATCTTGCAATTCAGCCACACATGACCGACCACTCATTTCGCTTGAGTGTATCGAATGTATATCACCAACGGTTGGGATCAGCAACCGTTCCCGTATATATATGGGACAGCATTGATAGATTTAAGAAACAAATGAATATTCACTAGATAGGTGATTATACACCCTACTTCGGTGCGACCGACTTAGCCATGCTGCCTGCCCGATTTCTGTCATTTACCGGATGTGAGGCTAGAAGCTACGCTTTATCATTACATCAGATTCACTTCGAATGCTACATTGTCAAATCCATCGAGAATCACTAATTGACGTCTACAACAGTACATTACGTGTTAGCTAAAGAAGTTTCCTTCTCCGCTTCCACTCTTGGTACGGTTGAAGAAATCAATGTACGTGACCTTTCTGGAAATACTCTGTCAGACATCCATCTTCATTCACTTAGAAATGTCACATCGTCATACCCGCCAAATCACAAATTGACTTATCCAAAAATAACACGGGTATACAGCTAAGAGAAACGAATTCCTCCGCCACCAAACGTGAATACGTTTGAACAGATCAACTTACGCGATCCATTGGATATACTCTGTCAGACCTTCGTCCATACAAGTTGTCCTGGGACTGGACAAACCGAAGGCACTATTCTGTAAACAGGATAGCCCTTGCATTTTACTCCGTCTTCAATTATCTTTGGCATATATGATTCGCGACGCTTATGCCAATACAGAGTGGTTCTATGGATAATAATCCAACCGGTCTCTCCATATTAACAACGTTAAAATGGTCAAAACTTCGATAGTCTGTGAGTTAACTATCAAAGAAAAACAAGTGTGCAAACAACGATATTATTCCCAGATGGAAATTATATCGAACAAACATCATTTAACATTAATCTCTTTAGTTCATTTATTTACTTATCTCCTGTTTCCCTATATTCTAAATTCTTATTTTCTTTTATCAGAAAACATTTCTGATTCTCGTTTGGAAAACATTTCCAAAACTCCTTTACGATCAAACCTTACCATTTCTTAGTTAAGAAGGAAGTCACTCAAGTTGGGGTATAATTACCTCTCAAACCTTAACTGAACAACGTTATAACTTCGAAATGGTCAAAGTTTATCTTTTAATCTTTAAAAACTCCTTTACGCCTTTCTCGGATCCAATTTTACTAATCCACTTCTATATTTAAAACATTGGTTATAATGATAACGTTATAATCCCTACTTTCGAATTATCTAACTTTAATTATAACTTCTATTCTTATTAGTGAATAATTAGCCTAACACTTATTTATTTATAAATAAATAAATCTCTATTTTAGACACTGGAAAGTATAAGTACTTTCCCGAATTCGATATAATCGAATTTGCCGATTAACTCTCTTCGAGATATCTCTATTTGATTAACTCTTCTTCGAATAACCTATATTCGATTACTCCTTCTCGAATAAACGATATTTGATAATCTCTCTTCGAATAACTAATATTCGATAACTCTGCCTTTTCAAATATCTCATATTTGAAAATCTCACTTCGATTAACTATAATCGATAACTCCTCCCGATGAAACTAACATCGATAACTCCTTTCGATGAAACTTACATCGATAACTCCTTTCGATGAAACTAACATCGATAACTCCTTTCAATGAAACTAACATCGATTTATTTAACTCGACGAACTTAACTCGACTAACTTAACTTACTTGGTTCGACCAATTCGATTCAATTAACTAGGCTCGACTAACTTGATTTATTTAACTCAACTTGATTTACTCCTATCGAATAACTAATATTTGATTTAACTCCATTTAACTCTATTCGAATAACTACTATTCGATTAAATCTATTCAACTCTATTCGAATAAACTATATTCGACTAACTCTATTTAACTCCATTCGCTTGACTCTAGATCGCAGCGATCACAATGGTTATGCCTGATTCCCTCAGGAAACATCCGACCGCCTTAGGCTATTTGCAGCCCTGCGAATTACGCTAGCAGTCGTGCTAAATGGCATATTATTTGGATTAACTCTAACTGATTAACTCTATTGGTTTAACTCTAACTGATTACTCTAATTGGTTAACTCTAACTGATTACTCTAATTGGTTAACTCTAACTGATTACTCTAATTGGTTAACTCTAACTGATTACTCTAATTGGTTAACTCTAACTGATTACTCTAACCGATTAATTCTAACTGATTACTCTAATTGGTTAACTCTAACTGATTACTCTAACCGATTAATTCTAACTGATTAACTCTATTTGACTAACTCGACTCGACTAACTCCTTTCGAATAACATATTCGATTAACTAACTTCGAATACCATATTCGATTTCTCCTTTCGAATGTCTATATTCGATTAACTAACTTCGAATACCATATTCGATTTCTCTAACTTCGAATACCATATTCGATTAACTTCTTCGAATGTCTATATTCGATTAACTAACTTCGAATACCATATTCGATTAACTTCTTCGAATACCATATTCGATTTACTTTATTCACTTTATAAAGATTTCCTTTTTAACAACGTTTTATTCATTGGAAAAGATTTACTTTTAAATAACGGTTCTACCCTTTAAAAATGATTTCCCTTTTTATAATGTTTCCTTTCCAATTCTATTTGTAAATGGTTTACAAATATTTCCTTTTCAAATCTATTCTTGAAATATTCTAACTCCTTAAATTCCCGGGAAAATTCGCCATAACCTCCTTTGTATCGGGAGCATCGGGAAAATCCCCAAACCGCTACACAAGCCCTTTCCAGTCAAAAAGAAAATGATTTGTAGTTATTTCCTTTTTAAATATCTCCTATTTATAAATATTCCAATTTATAAACATTTCTTATTTATAAATATTCCACTTTATAAATATCTCTTTTTCAATATCTCTTTGAAAAATCTCCTTTATCTACATTCCGGTATGTCATGGTATTCAATCATATCAAATCACGATGTTCAATATCGTCCATACACACACAATCAACAACAGGTTATAATTCACATCGTATATCAAAATATATGAAAAACAATAAAATAACTGTTGAGGAATCCAGTCGGGTTCCTCAACCTGTTTCCCTGGATCACAGATGTTAGACAATATAGATAACATCACTTTCAGTTCCATATGATATATCCTGTTAAACAGAATCAATATAGAAATTTAACTAACTGACTAGCAGTTCAATCAAATAATCAACACACAGTCAAACAGACAATTTTAACAGTTCTAACAATACAACATGAAATTATAAACTGTTTAGAGTTGGTGAGTTTTACTCACATTTGGACAATCATCGTCAATGACGATAACCATCGCTTGATTCAGACAATTTATTTTGCTATAAATTGTGATGGACTCTGATTGACTCACGGTCAGTTCCATTGTGGAGTGCTCGTCCATACGATTCCAACGCAACTTACGGTTCTCGATTCTGACCTCGTATGACCAAGTTATACCTTATTAAAGTTGATACATTTTAAATTTGAATTTTAAATAAAACTTAAACTAAAATCATTGGGACTCACCCCATTTTAAATACCACGGCCCAAACAAACCAGGCCCGTTCTTTCATCCTTCTTCCCTCCCGACGTGGTGCTCCAGTTCTTCACACAGCCATTGCCGATTATTTCATCCTCCTAACTCCTCCTTTTCCCAATGATTCTCAAAACAAATCACACCATCACCTTCTCCATCCGCTTCTCTTTCACCTCATATACTTATCTCCCCACTCGAATCCTCCTACCAGATCGCGTCGACGAGCCCCAAGGTACAAACATCGATGGAAATGGAAACCGAATACTCCCATACTTTGCAAACTCAAACGGTTTTCCCTTGTGAACTCAAATCCGAACTTAGATTCCCGGATTGATGCACACATATCGCGATTTCCTGAACCCTAGGCTCACGCCTAAACTGAAACCGCGAATCCAGGACGTTGAACAACCCAGAAATACTTCTCAGTTGAAGAGAGAAATCATATGAAGCTATTGAAACTTGTTTGAGGATTAAATCAATTTTATTTCATTTGATTTGAATTTACAAAGAGATGGTTTTCACTGTAAATGAAAACGGGGGCGCAGAAAATTCTCGCTGACTTTGGGAATGAGAAATTTAGGGTTTTAAGGGTGAGGTAGGTATTTATAGGATGCTTAGATATTTTATTTTTATTTTATTTTATTTATTTTTAAGCATACGCTGTGTATTTTTATCCTTAAAAATTCCTGTTGTCATATACGATATCCAAAAATCACCAAACTGGACATGCAGCTAGAGTTCGACATTACGGTCGCAACGAAACTGGTTTCGTCGAATTCCGGCTCTGTATGCTCACAGAGCGTATTTTTAACTGTCAGAATACTGACTGTTTCTCACTCTAAAATCCGTACGACCACCCAATGACTCTAAAAATCACGAAACTGGAAATCTAACAACTATTTGATATTGCGGATCCAAAAAAACTGGTTTCGACAAATTCCGACTTCGTTTGCAAAAGTGGCTATTTTTAACGCTCTAAATAGCCTATTTAAATATATAAATATATTTAAATATATAAATATATTTAAATATAATGGAATTAAATATTTAAAATTTAAATATTATCGTCTATACTCACAGTGGCATACCACACAGCTCTAGAATATTCCTGTATGTATTTACAACTCGATATTCACTTGTGGGTCAACCCGATATTTGATTTATATTGAAATCCCTTTTAAAAATATAAATAATTCCTTTATAAATTATAAAGGAATTCCACAGCGACTTTTCTAAAATTTGATTTGGACATACATCAAAATCTACACGACGAAAATCCCGATTTTTCTCTTCCACTAGAAAGATATACTCCACCAGCTCCACATGTTTCTTGTTTCACAGAAATCCGATTTAAAACGAATCACGTATATTCAATTGAAGTCTAAATCGCCAAATAGCGAACTGCAGCGCAATTTCGAGCTCGTTTATAAATATATTATAAACTATACGTTCAACTGTCGTCGATTCAATATAATCGTTATTATATTTCGAATTGAAACTCCACCAAATCTCGTATGCTATTCAATCCACACGATATTGTGAATTTCACTATTTCCGACTATTTCGACATTATAATATATTATTATATTATAATTATTAATTAAATATTCAATATTATTTAATTAAACGATCATTAACTTCTCTAAATCACCAATTATATAATTAAATAAATTAATTATATATCTCTAAAAATGCGGGTCATTACAAAATCCGTTTTATCGTATCAGGCATCTTTTGACCATTATAAGGTAAAACCCTATCCTCCGATTTGTGTTGCATTGTGTGATGGGACTTGGGTCTTATAATGGTTTCATTTTTCTAAAAAGCATTGCGTTGTTTAAACGATTTACTTTACTTATGCATGGGCAATCCAATGGAGTAAACCTGTTCCGCATTAGCGGTGTGGTCCTGTGATTAGCCTTATTATTAGATAGTTAAGTTAAGATTTCTCATACCAGTCCCATGACTGACCTGTAGTTTGTTTCACTGGCAAACTTGGGTGCCCTTATTTTCCACACGGGCAGTCGAGTAGCTTTTTGCAGATATATTTACAGGATCCTGGTTTACAGATGAAGCGGTATTCGGAAAGCTCTGTATCCGTGTATTCCTTTCAGTTGTATATTTGTAATATTTTTCCGCTGCTATTTAAATGTAATTTAAATCTCTGATATTATTGTATTCCTATTGTGTAATATATATTCATACTCTGTGATTTTCTTGTACTCTGATGTAATTATTGGAATCAGCAATAAAATGTTCTTCAGTTTGTGTTCTGATGTGTGTTGTTCTCAAAGCAATCCAGCCTTTCCTTTACTGGGAAGTTTGGGTTGTTTCAATCTTTCTAATGAATATAAGGACTGATATTTCACTTTATAAATGGCAAGTAATGACCAAATTAAAATTAAGAATAGTCGCTATAGAACTTAATTATATTTTCGTTATATTATATATGGCCCAAAAAGTCACATTTTGCATACGGATGAATTTGGACTCGAAACCACATCCATTGAGTTCAAAATGCCATTTGAGACTCCGAAAAGTATAAGCTTCGATATATTCCGAGATTCGAAATGGTGGCATTTTGGTTGGGTCTTGGGTTCGTCACACATAACCCTTAAAAAGTGAAATTTTGCATATGAGCTCAGAATTCTACAAAACCAATTTTTTTCCATTCATAATGACAAATCATTGTTGAGTTCCAAAATGCGTGTCGAACGGAGTTAGTATGTGGCCGTGCGAGGCGAAACCATTTGTTCAAAAACAGAAAGTCATTTTACAAAGGAACATTATTGATACAAACTCGGAATTCGATTCTACTTTTTTTTCTGAGTCGTATCGCCATATAATGCTTAAATCCAAAAGGCCATGATTTTTGGAGTAGTCGTTTAGGCGGGCAAGAAGAAAAGGTGCGTTAAAATCGCATTTTTTAACAATATCTGAGCATCTTTGAGAATTTTAACGGAAGGTCAAACTAACTCGGAATTCGACGAAATTTGTCTCGTTGGACTCATCTTGACGTCTACTATCTCGTATCCAAAATCCGCGGCGATTGGAGATCGTTTGCATTCAGACGATCGGATGGAAAAAGAGATAAAAGTACTTATCTTCCCTTTCTCTCTTCACTTTTCTCTTCCTCCTATTACTTCCTCTATCCGTTTTAATGGGGAGCTCCACCCCCACGTCGCCGCTCCTCCTCTCTCCTCCAGCCGCCGACAGCTCTCTTCTCCTCCTCCTCCTCTTCCTCCTCTCCTCTCTCCTCTTTCCTTCTTCCAAATTTCAAAACCCTTCTACAAACCCTAGCTCCTCCGGCCACCACCACCACCTCCCGCACCCCACCGCCACCACCAGCGGCATCCCTACATCCAGTCAGGTCCGATGCCGCCCTCCCTCAGCCCAGCTCTGGCCGTGGGCCCCATTTCACCCAAAAACCCATTTTCTCCAAAATTCTCGTTTTGCAAATAACACCCTGTCACAATTTCGCCAATAACCCCCAAACCGTGCATTTCTAGCCAAAGTTCCATGTACCAAAGTTGCAGTTCACGATTTTCTCTTCGATTTGAGTATATGGAAGCCCTATTTTGGATTGCGGAGCTATCCGGAAAATGGGTCCGAAGATCGTGGATCTACTGCTCTTTTTCGCGATTTCCGACGAATTGGTGCAGTTTTGGAAGAAAGTCCACTAGGAAAAGTTGTCCAGAATGGCGCGTTTGGGTTAGGACAAGGTTTGGTGAAGATTGGAGACCATATGAAGATTCTAGAGCAAAAGAGGTGAAATCGGACGATGGAAACGACAAAACGGAGACCGCACGACCAAATTCTACAGTAGAAGTGTCGAGGCGATTGGTATAGCTTAGGTGAGAACTTCTCACTCTAATTTTGTTTACAGTTAAATATATACTAGGATGCAGATGGTGCTTAGTAACACCCGACATCCTTGATTGAAACCATGGAAGTTTGGTAGTTTGTTTTGATTGATTTGATTGGCTGAATTTGGTTTGGGATGTGAATGGAATTGATTGAATTTGGTTTGTGTATGGCACGGGCCATTATTAGGCAAGGGATAAAGCTAGACTTTATTCTGGTTCTAGTATCGCGATGTTATACTACCAAAATTTTCTAAAATATGCTAGAACAATAAAAATATCATTTTTATTGTATAAATGAACAGTACAAAACATTCATGTGTTGAAATAAATATTTTATCGTTAAAAATCTAATTTTTAACGTGTATATGAATGAAAATAAATATTCATTTACAAATTGGATGATTTATTTATAAACACTCATTTGACTGATACATTTGATTGATATTGATTGGGATGATATATTTTACACATCGCCCATTTGCACAAATAAAAATCTGTGTGTGTAGATTGAAACCCCACATGGGTATTAGGATGATATTTGTAAAGACCCGGAAATTCCCACCCTTTGAATCGACCATAAACCACACAGATCTGATCCAAAAGTTAGAAATCGCCGAATACTTTAACTCTGGGCATACAACACATCAGAACAAATACAGCAGACTTTTACAACATCATAATAAATGTTACATCAGAGTACAGAATATATATATATATATATATATATATCAGAGTACACTGGATAATATATACAGCGGAAGAATAAATTACAATAAATAAATACATTGCAGCGGAACTAGTCTCAGTGGAAGGCTATCAACATTCCGGCCACAGCTTCAGTCTTCAATCCAGGATCTTTGCTTAATATATCTGCCAAATGAGCTACTCGACTGCCCGTGTGGAAAGAGGGCACCCGAGTTTGCAAAGTGAAACAAACTACAAGTCAGTCGTGGGACTGGTGTGAGAATTTTTAACCTAAATTATCTAAATAGAAGGCTAATCCCAGGACCACGCCGCTAACGCGGAACGGGTTTACTCCATTGGATTGCCAGTGCATAACTAAAGTAAATCGTCAAATAACGCAATGCTTTTTAGAAAAATGAAACCATTATAAGACCCAGGTCCCATCACACAATGCAACGCACACCAGAGGATAGGGTTTTACCTTATAATGGTCAAGAAATGATAAATACGCAAAATACGATATTATTATTAGTGTGTATATATTTTAATTAAAACATTTCAATCATAATATCAATCCTAGACGGCATAGCTACCATCTACTATGTCGTCGTACTAGTAATACAATCAAAACCGTAAAGGGGTGTATTGGAAATTTGGTTTCCATCATGAGTCAAGGCTAGGGAGGAAGTCCTTACCGATTCGAGACACTCTAGCAATGTCTCAGGATTCGGACGCTGGCGAACCCTTGGATCCTGCAGGGCCGGTCCACAACTGCTTTAGTGGATTAGTTATTCCTGAACACACGCTCCTCGGTCCTATTGAACCTATATTACGGCCGAGGGCGACCGTATAAATCCGAGGCCTCTAAAAATCCAACAACCACATAAGTAAATGTCTAGGCTCCATACCATGACACCACTTCTAGCTTGAAAGAAACGTGTGCACTCCCTGCGTTCCCTTCTCACGTTTAAGACTCTATCGGGCTGTGAGGCTCGCGAAGTCACGATATACACAAAGCTATGCCTAAATAGACTGTGCTTTGATCATCAACCACAAGGCCTGCTTTTCTACAAAGCCTTGATCAATTGCATCTTAGCATGCCACATTGTCAGACTCTAGCATATCATTGATCATCTACCAATATATATAACCTCTAAGCACATACGTCTTAGAGAAGGGTGTTAAGTGAAGAATAAATTCCCACCACCAAACAGAAATATATAATCAGTAGCATTCAACAAATACAGTAGAAAAGAATACAATGTCAGACACACAATCCATTTACAAGTCCGCTCTGGGTCTGAGCGAAACAACGTGTCCGTCGATCTCCAAATACGTTTGGACGATCATTACCAAATATCTTGCCTTGGAATGTACTATCCCAATTCAAGATACCAGTCATCATCATCCCAACGATGTGAAAACCTTCGGTCTTCAGCCACCGTCTTCATCTTCGACTCTTGATCGTCGCGATGATTATTCAGAATGGGTTAAACCCGGTCTTTCTGAATAACTCGCGTATTTTGTGATTAAAAGTCAAATATTGGAAAATCACACATTATGTCACATTCCGACCCCGAATATTCTTTTAATAAGATATTCATATTAAAAGATTTTCATTAATTCTATCAAAGATAAATTAATAAATTAAATCATAAATCTTCCTTAAAAGATTTATTAAAAATTCTAAATTTGATTTAAAATCATAAATCATTTTCACAGATCATTTATTTTAAAGAATAAATCTTCTTTTAAACGGGTTAAAGAACTCGTGTCATTTAAAACACAGTTCACGATAAACCCACAAATCAATTTCCAAAATATGGAATTCCATAGAAATCAATCAATACATAATCGATGTGAATTTCTGTATCGGACTAACAATATACATGGAATAACGGCAAAGCCTCTTAAATTCCATATATAATATCGGTCTTCTATTGCAGAAGCCCATCTCGATTATTACAAATCGAATTTCCACTTAATTCCAATTTATTTTATTAAATTGGAAAACTAGATTTTTAGAAAATGCCTTTTTAAATCTATAACATAGATTTATAAATTCCAAATAATAATTTCGATGTAAATTGGATGAAAGGATAAATGTCATTTAAAAACACCGTCCACGATAAATCCACTTCACATCTCAATGTATCTCATATCATGAAATATAATTGCAAATTCTAATAATTTTAATTAAAGGATTTCCCTTTAAATATTAATTCATTATTATAAGAAAACATATTTTAGAAATAATCATTAAAAACATTCTTTACATAAAAGATTTTTATCTTTTACAAATATTCTTGGTTTTAACATATTTAATAATAAAAAAAATTATGAAAATATATCCTTTATATAAAAAGAATTTCTAATGTAAGAATATTCTTATTTAAAAGAACACCTGAATTGGAAAGCGACTCAATCATTTACCATATATTTGGATTATATGGATATCACACATATCCTATATAACAGTAACAATATAATCATCAAGTCATCCATTTACATCCAGAGTGTAAATTCCAACTGTGTAAGCGTTAAATTAAATAATAACGCTCATCGCAGCCTGTCGATCTAACGATCAACATACAACTAAATATTGGGATTAGTGTATGTTAATTTTCATCCTAACACCCGTGTGGGGTTTCAACCAGCAAACAAATAATAAATTATTTGTGCACTTGGGAGAAGTGTAAAAATAATCGACCCAATCACACAAACAAGTCAGGTAACTTGCTTATGGCAGTGTAATACACAATATATAACACGATGATAAAAATGTCTCTTTTATTTATATCCTTTTATTGCCTGTAAAATGTCAATAAGAATGAATTCTTTATTTCTATTCCTTTATCACATGTAAAATGTCGATAAAAATATAATCTTTTATTTAAGTACTTTACATTGTAAATAAATGAGAAGAAGAATAAAATCTTTAATCCCATTTGTAATAGGGAATACAAATAATAACAAAATTATAACTTTTCATTTCATGCTTTATTTGCAATAGAGAATGCAAATAAAGATTCAGCATTTTAATTTGATGTTTATTTACATAGAAGAATGTAAATAAAAATTGTAACTTTTCATTTCATAATTTATTTGCATTAAGGATTGCAAATGAAAATGTATCTTTTCACTCTCATGTTTTATTTGCGTTGAGTAAAGCAAATAAAAGTGTAATATTAAATTTCTAGTTTTATTTACATCAAGAAATGTAAATAAAAGAACAACTCTTTATTTTATTTTTATTTACATCAAGTGAAGTAAATAAATAAATAAAAATGTAACTTTTATTTTAATGCTTTGTTCACATTTAAAACATGCAGCAAAAATGTATCTTTTTTTTTTAATAAATTTGTTTGCATCTAAATTTGCAAACAAAATGTAAATTTTATTTTCTTGTTTGTTTGCAACAAAAGTTGTAAACAAAAAATGTAATTGTTCTTCTTGTTTTATTTGCATGGTAGGATGCAAATAAAATGTATTTTCTATTTTCTACGTTTCGTTTGCATTGTGGAATGCAAACAAAAATATAATTTTTATTTTCATGTATTGTTTGCATTGTAGAATGCAAATATAAAAATTGAAATTTTTATTTACATGAATCATTTGCATTGTAAAATGCAAACAAAATGTGAACTTTTGTTTTCATGCAATATTTGCATTGAAAAATGCAAATAAAAATGCGCCACTTAAAATCATGTTATATTTGCGTTGGAGAACACAAAATAAAAATGTACTTTTATTTCTAATGTTTTATTTGTGTTTGAAAACACAAATAAAAAGATGGTTTCATTTTTCTATGTTATACCCGCATTGTGAAATGCGACTAAAAGAACAAATTTTATTTTCAGTGAATATTTGCAATGGAGGGTGCAAATAAAAGTATTCTTTTTAAATCACATATTATTTTCAATAAAGATTGCAAACAAAATGTGTTCTTTATTCAAATGTTTTATTCGCATTGTGAATGCGAACAAAAAGTAAGTTTTTAATTTTTAATGGTTTGTTCGCATTTGTGGATGCGAACAAAAAGATAGATTTTAATTTTAATGATTTGTTCGCAATTGTGGATGCGAATGAAAAGATAATTTTTAATTTTAATGACTTGTTCGCATTTGTGGATGCGAACAAAAAGGTAAATTTTGTTTTGAAAGGTTTGTTTGCATTGTAAATGCAAAACAAAAAAAAACAAGTTTTATTTTTACATTATAAAGTATAAATAAAAAGGTAAATTTTATTCTCAAGTTATATTTACATTATGAAATGTAAATAAAAAGGTAAATTTCAGTCTCAAGTTATATTTGTGTTTTAAGAACACAAATAAAAATGTAAGTTTTGTTTCAATTCATATTCACATTATAGAATGTAAATAAAAAGTACATTTTAGTTTCAAGTCATATTTGTGTTTTAAGAACACAAATAAAAATGTAAGTTTTGTTTTCTTTTTCTTTTTTTTCATACTTTTCTATTTAACAAAATGAAGATTTTGTTGTCGTCGCTTCTATTACAATAAATCATATATGTAATGTATTTGTTTGTCGTCAATTCTAACACAACAAATCATATATGTAGTATATGTGTTTGTTGTCAATTCTAACACAACAAATCATATAAGTGATATATTTGTGGATTTAATACAGATCTATTCATACAATAACAAATCCAAGCAATACAGTACAAAACAATTCATCAAATCACATACAAAATTCACTACATCACAGATCTGCATATATAACACACAAACAGATATTTAACAGCAATAAAACAATTAATTTAATTAATAAAATATTAAAATCAGAAATTCTCACATTGAAATTTGGCTGAAATTCGACTGTCTCCGTTTCAGCTGCGGTCTGCGCCCTCGCGAAGCTCTCGGAAAGACGAGTCCAACGCAATTTACGGTTTGTAAAACGGACCTCGTATGAAAGAGTTATGAATTTTTAAAGATCGGACAAATTAAATAATTAAATAATAAAATAATAAAATAAGAAGTTCGGACCTTCTTCCCTTCCACCGTGTTTCTCACGGCCGAACCCATCTTCATCACCTCCAACCCGAAAACGCACGCCACCCGGGACCTCCATTCACCGATCAACCGCCACCAGTCCGAAGCCTGCACCACCACCTTGTTGCACCAGGACCGAGGCCGAGCTCGGTAGGCCCACTGCATGGAAAAATGCACCCAAAACCGTCACCTTCTAGCCCTGAATTCGCGAAACCCGTGAACCAAAACCCGATCTTGACCGTATAGATGGAAAGCTCTCTGAATTCTCTTCGATTTGGTATATCATACGTCGATTTTCGTTGAACTGATTGAGAGATCTAAGCATTTGAAAATCGGATGATTTCAGCCCTACATCTGAAACGGCGGTTGCCATTGTGAATTAGGGTTTCAGCCGATTTTTTTAATATTATTTTAATATTTAATTTCGAAATTTGTGCTAAAAAGGTGGATTTTCGGACTTTCTCCGATTTGGGCCGGCTTACTGTCGTTCTTAAGGTTTTGAGGCCTTCTGAACGCAATGGGCTATGTCCCGGGCTCCAATTCTGATGTCTATACGGTTTTTTTCGGTTTTAATTGAAAAATACAATATTAAATAAATAATTTAATTTCTACCGTACATTTAAATATGCCAGGGCCACATACGGACTCCGAAAATTCTAAAAAAAATATTTTTAGCATTCTTTTGACGATACGGTTCTAACAAGACTAATTTTGTCGAATTCTGAGACTGTTTGAAAAATGGCTATTTTCAAGTCATTTAATTTTAACTAAAACAGTCAAAACACATTTTCTTTTTCCACGCTCACATATTAAGTCGAAAAATTCTAAAAATTTAAACCTAGTAATAAAATGACATTCCGGATCCAACAAAAGTGGTTTCGTCGAAACGGAGGTCGTTTGAAAAATGACTATTTTCAAAGGCTATATATTTAATATTAAAAATACATTTTTAAACAAATAATTTCCGAAACTCGAAGTATATAAGTGTTTATAATTTTTAAATGCAGAAACATCATTCCGGACTCAATGGAAGTGGTTTCGAGTCCAAATTCCTTCGTATGTGAAAAATTGCCTTTTGGGCCATATATTATATATAATTAAATTCTACAGCGACCCTTCTAAAAATTGAATTGGCCATAACTTTTGATTTTTAAAACGAAATTTAAATTTTTCAGATTCGTTAGAAAGATATGATTAAACCGATTTAAATATTTCTTGTTTCACTCAATTCTGATTTATTTTGAATCCTGTACATTCAATCAAAGTTTAAAATTAAAATTTCAAACTACCGCGCCATTTCAGGCTCGTTTTATAATTAAATTAAATTTATTTGTTTTAACTTCAATTAAAATAAATTTTACCCATTATTATTTAAATAAATTATTTTATATTCTTAAAATTCATTAAAATTTTCTAAAATAAAATTTTAAATTGGTTCAGAATTTGCGGGTTGTTACAATATTTGACGTGCACAAATCCCAATTGCCTAGTTGTATGTCAATCGATTGGTTGACAAACTGTTGTAAGCGTTAAATATTTATATTTAATGCTTGTGCAGTTGTGTAAGGCACTCTGGATGATGGTTGATTATGTATCATTGTGTGATGGGACATGAGTCTTATAATAGCTTTATTTTTCCAAAAAGCATTGCGTTGTTTTATCTTAAACTAAGATTCATGTGGAGTAAACCCGTTCTGTGTTATACGGCGTGGCCCTATGATTTCCCTACTTTTAAATAAAAGATTTAATAACTTTTTAGTTCTCACACCAGTCCCATGACTGACCTGGAGCTTATTGTTTTAACCTAAACTCTGGGCACCCATATTTTCCACATAGGCAATTAGTAGTTTTGGTTTTGCAGATTATTTCTTTTCCAGGACCCTGGATTTACAACTGAGGCTATATTCAGAAAGCTTTGTGTCCGTGTATCTCTTTCAGTTGTGCTTGTTAATGTATTCTCCACTATGCATTGTATTATATTTTCCACTTCTTTGTAACTTAAATCTCTGATATTGTATTTCTATTGTGTAATAATTATTCATACTCTGGAACGTTCTTGTACTCTGATGTAATTGTTGTAATAGCAATGAAATGTTCTCTTGTTTGTGCTCTAATAAGTGTTATTCTCAACTCAATCCAAGCTTTCCCGTAAGGGAGAGTTTGGGTCGTTTCATTTTGGTGTTGGAGCTTTGGTTTACAGAGCTCGAGTGTAACGACCCGTATTTTTGGTCGATTTATTTTAAATATTTAGTATGGTTTTAAATATTGAATTTATAATATAAATGGTATTTTATTGGGTTATCGATTAAATAATCGAAATACGATTTATTTTGAAAATCATTGTAATAAGAGAATTTAAACTAATTCAATTTGAAGTTAGAATTAAATCAAAACAATTCAGATGACCGGTATAAATTCTATTTGAATATAAACGATGATAATAGTAATTTATTGTTGAGGAATTTATTTGTTTCTGAATTTAAATTATATTATATTAATTTATTTTGGTTATTTACATTCAAATTAAATATCAAAATATATTCAGTTATTTCAGAATAGTGTTACACTGTTGAAATAACAGTGGTTACGTTAAAATAGCGGTTCGTGGTTTAAACGAATGGACCCCGAGATATTTATAATGGATAAGATCGAAATCGAATCGAAAATCAAATCGATATTTGTTTAAAAAGAATAAAAGATCTCTTTATATCGAATCAAATCAAATCAAATTAATTAGAAAATATTTTTAAAATAAATTGAAGATTTGGTGGTACGTTCTGTTTCCTTCTCAGCTATATAAACGCAAGCACCTCCCTCTAATTCCATCTTTATTTCCTCATTCGTTCATTTTTCCTGAACTGTGAATGTCTCCTCCTCCCTAAACTCAACCTATTCCCTTTCCTTATCTTATAACAGCCGATACTTTTTCCCTTTCTATTATTGATTCTCAAACGCAAATTGAAATCCACCAATAGGAGAAAAGAAATCGCGATACATTTTCTGGAGCTCGCAATTGTTTTCTTTGGGTTCAGAGTGTTCTTCATTTCGAGGCTAGGGTTCGACAGCTCTTCAGTCAACCTGGAGCTCGACACCAATCGCGACCTCCAATACCATAAAGGGGGACCGATGTCATGGAATCGCGATGTAGGGGACAGTGAATTAGGGCTCTTTCTGGGTTCACGAGGGCAGAACCGATCAATTGAAAAGGAGAGGTTGCGATGGCAATTGGAAGAGGTTCGACGAGGCGCGACGTCGGCTTCTAGGGGGCATCGACGGTCGTGAGTTGATGAGGGTGGCAAGTTACGTGAGGGAGCGATTGGCGATGGTTTCTAGGTCGAGACGATGAAGGAAAGGATGGGGGGACGACTCCAGAGTTCATCGCTATTGGTGATGTCAGAGGGTAAGCAAAGGTGGAGTTTGGGTCTTGGATCTAGCGTTGAGGTTGAAGTTGAGACCAGTGAAGCCACTGGTTTTGGTTTGAGCAGTTCAGGGAGCTCGGTTGTTCAGGTAAATGGTTGAAAACTGGTCGGCGAATTGGTTGGAGCGCATTTTGATGGAGAGGATTCGACTGACTGTAGAGGTGGTACAAGTAAGTAGATGGCACGACTAAGCAAAGTGGTGAAGTAAAATCAGTTTTTCCTATACGCATGAAAGGGGAAAAGGGATTAAAGGTAAAATTTATTTATTTTAGCGATTTGTGCTTATCACATTAAAAATGAAAAAGGGCAATTCAATTTGTTCTTTATTTATTTAAGCAAGCATTAAATATATATGGGTTAATGTTTAAACATACATAGTTAGTTTAGTTATATTGGTTAAGTTAAATTTAATTTAGTAACAATTAAAGAAGGAAGAAAAATGTAGGAAAGTTATTTATTCGTTTAAATAGTTAATTTAAATAAATAATGTTTAACCAGTAAATTTAAATAAAATTATTATAGGTGCGAATTCATTTGAGGAGATTCGTAGTCGATGATTTGGGAATAAGCAGAATATTCAACAACCGAAATTTCGGTGAGTAAATCTCACTCACTTTTATTTAAAATTATTTTTATCCGTTAAAAATAATTGTTGTTTCTTGTTTGGATTTTTCTGATTGCTTTAAATATATTAGTTATTTAGGGTTGACTATTATATATATATTGGTTTGATGATTGGTTGGATTCCCGCGGTCTCATTAGCGGATGCCTGCAGTTTCATAGCGGATGATTTCCCTATGCGCCCCACAAATATATATTAGTGGATGACCTTCATATCGCGATATCCTGCCATGAAGCAGGATGGGTATTATTTCTGTTGACTAACGTTTGTAGATGCAGGAAAACAGGTTGGAGGGATCCAACTGCATTCCTCAAAAATATTTTTATTTTTATTTGTTTGTTTTCACATATATTATCATATATGATGTGTTGATTGATAATTGAGTGGTTTGATTATTTAAATATCACTGGGGCCAAAATGTTGATATTTAAAAATATCGTGAAAAGGATATTTGAGATTTAAAATGGGAAATCTATTTTTCAAAAATAGAATTCGAATTTTGAATGGGCTATAAAAATATTAACTTGTTTTTGTGTGGAAATTTATAAACGTTGCTTATAAATCGATAATGTGGGATTTGACATGAATTTATAAATGTGGTTTATAAATTAATAATGCAGAGAAGTGAAATGAATTTATAAACGGTGTTTATAAATAAAGTGGAAAAATTATCTTTTGATAATTTGAATATTTAAATTCGAATGTGAATTTAAAAATAGAAAGGGGAAAATCGTTTTAAAGAAATAAACGATGGAATTTATTCTGATGTTCAGAATATAAATTGAACGAAAATAAATCAATAAGGATTTATGATTTGAATTCGATTAATTCAAATTTTATTTAAATAGAAGTCAAATTGAATAAATAGAATTTGACTAGAATTTGAATATAGGAATTGAAATAGAATTTGAATTCAAAGGAATTAAAATAGAATTTGAATTTAAAAGAATTCAAATAGAATTTGAATTCAAAGGAATTCAAATGGATTTGAATGAAGAAAGTTCAAATGAAATTTAAAATATAGAGATTTGAAAATAGAATTCAAATGGAGTTTAACTATAGAAGTGAAATGGAGTTTAAATATAGGAATTCAAATAGAAGTGAAATGGAGTTTAAATATAGAATTCAAACAGAGTTGAATTGGAATTTGAGTACAGGATTCAAGTAGGAATTTAAAAATAGAATTTTCAAATAGAAATTGAATATAGAAATTTAAACGAAATGTAAGTATAGAATTTGAATAAGAGAAATTCAAAAGAATTTGAATAAGAAATTTGAAATAGAGTTTGAATATAGAAATTCAAATGTAATTTGAATATAGAATTCAAATAGAATTCAAATGGAATTTGAATACAGCATTCAAAGGGAATTGAAATTTAAAATAGAAGATAGAAGTATAAATAAATTTATATCCGAGTTAGGGAAAATCAACAATTTTAGAAGATCAGGAATATTATGTTAAATTGGGAAAAATTGATTTGATATATATTAAAAATATATCAGAATGAAGTTGAAGTTATTATAGACGAAGTTTAAACGTTTATATTTATAAATACAATTAAAACGAACTCGCCGCAGCGCTGCAGTTCGTAAATTGTAGTTTCGAACTTCAATTGAATATACAGGACTCAATTGAAGTCGAAATTCTTTGAAACAAGAAACGTCAGGACCGATTTGATAATAGTTTTCTAATGGAGGAGAAAAACCTGGATTTCGTCGAATAGATTTTGAGTTATATCAAAATCAAATTTTCAGAAAAACAGCGCCAGAACCATTTAAAAACCATAATGGTTTATTTAATTTTATAAAAGGATTTTAAGTGAATAAAATCCGAATTTCTATTTAGAAAATCCCAGATTTGAATTGTAAATTATTGGTGAAGTCAAGTGGAGTAATGAATTGATTTTTGAAATAAAAATCAGATTTTTGATTATTGAATAGAATTAACTAATTTGAATAGTAATTAGTCAATGAGATTTTGAATTAATATTAGGCTTTGAATAAGTAATATTCGAAATCAAAAAGGAAACTAGAATTGAAATTCAATTTGGTTATGAGCAAGTTAAATATTTTGTTTGAACATGTTATGTTCAAACAAAGAAGTGAAATATGCAAAATAGCTAATTAAAGAATAAATGAGAGAAACTGAATTCAAACGATTGGATAGTGTTGATTTGAATTGAAAACACGTGAGCATGTGTTAGACAGGTATGGGATGAAGTATATGAAGATTTTAATTTATGTGCCCGACAGAAAGGTACATGTTTAAATTCGTATATGAGATTTTATGCGCCGTATCGGCAAGCTGCTTGGCTTTTATAGTGTATCATATATGCGCTGTATCGATATATATAGAATTCGATAAGGAAACGAAATAAAAAAAATAGAATATTGTAAACAAAAAGGGAAATCTATAAATTTGAAATAGAAGCGAACCATATACATGTTTTAAAAATGAATAATTGGGTTTTATAGTGTGTTTATTAGAGGTTAGTGGTTTTGCCATTTTGAAGTTGAGGATGTTTTCAGTCAAGGTCTGAGAGGTAATTTTACCCCAACTCGATTGATTTCATTTTTAATTGATAAATAGCAAGATCCAGTCTCAAAGAGAAATATTTGAATAATATGGAGAGACCGGTTGGATTATTATCCAAGAACCACTCTATATTGGTAGTAGCGTTGGGGATCAGATTATATGAAGATAATCGAAGATGTAGTGAAGAGCAAGGACTTTTTCTATTAATAGAAATTGGGCCTTCGGTTTTGTTCAGTCCCAGAACGAACGTATATGGACGAATGTCTGACAGAGTATTTTCAATGATCGAATATATTGATCTATACAAATATATATGGTGGCAACGGATTTATTCCCTTAGCATAATATCCAGAATATTTGTGCAAATCAATTAATGATTAACGGATCTGACAACGTGGCATTCAAAGTGATTGTGATATAAATGAATAGAAAGTAATCATAGCCCCAGGCCTCAACAACCGGGAAATGACAAAAATCGGGCAGGCAGCATGGCTATATGGGTCGCTTCCAATAGGGTGTATTATCACCTATCTAGAGATTCATTTAATTCCTTATTCTATTCGATGCTGTCCCATTCGAGAAACGGTTGCTGATCCCAACCGTTGGTGATATACATTCGATACACTCAAGTGAAATGAGTGGTCAGTCATGTGTGGGCCGGGTTGCAAGACATTCTTGTTGAACCCAGTGTATTCCTCTAGACACACTAGCGGAAGGTGGTTCCATACCTTGTCATGTTGGAAATCCAATCTCCAATAAGCGCCATGCGGTTTTTGATTTTATACTATGTATGTGGAGCGTGAGATGCAAGTGTTCCGCTAGATTCTATTTATTTGATGTAGACATTATTATAATATCACTGGATTTTCATATCAAAGTGTTTTGGGTTATAGTAAGGTTTAAACCGTTCATGTTTATGTGTGGGCTGGTCTTACTATTATCTTTCCTTTCAAAAGGATTTTTTTAAAGTTAAACAAATGGTTGGAGTTTACTCACACCAGTCCCATGACTAACCCAGAGCTTATTTTGTTTTTGTTTTCCCTAAACTCTTGGGTGACCAAATTTGTACGGGCAGTCAAGTAGTCGGGATTTTTCAGATCCACTTGGAAGAGCTGGAAGTAGGAGGCTTCACCAGTTAGCTATAGACTATCATATATTCCGCTGTGAACCATGTTTGTATCTGGAAACAGGTGTTTATAACTATTCCAGGAATAACTGTTGTGCTCTGATGATGGTATGTATATAAAGTAACTGATTTGTATTTCAAAAGTTATGTTATATAATATATTTTATTCGTTCCGCTGTGAGATTTGTCTTCTTTGTTTTCTTCTATTCTAATATTTCTTTCTTTCTATTTCTCATCCTCTAAATTCTTTCTAATAATGATTCGTATTTCTTTGCAATTTTGGTTGGACATGTGGTGTTATTAGTCAACTCAGATAGTACGGATTTGCGGGCCTTTACATCGAGAACAAGGCACGTTAGAATCGAACAAAAGAATTCATCAGAGATTGGATTAGCAATATCCAATAAGAATGACTTCTTAGAGATGAGATCAGTAGTATCCTAGAATGAGTTGAAAGAGTGTTATTTTTAAAATAAAAATGAAAACAAATTTAGTTTTGAAAATTATATCATATTATACGTTTTTGAATATTCTATTTTAAATTGACTTGGACTATCGAGTATATGGAAATTTTGAATATATGTCTAATCCACGTGTATACGAGCCCTCAAATATACTTGATGGATATAGAATCACACTCTAGTCGTCCGGGGATAATTCTGATGATGAGGCCTCATCATCAGAGTCTATGTTTGAGTTTCGAAAGTGGGATATCTATATATTTCCAATTGACGGATGTGAGAACCAAAACATAGTTAGAATTTATTATTGTGATCTGGCACTAAAAATCTAATTTTTGACTATGTATTAAAGTTATGTGTTTGAAAAGCTAATCCACTAATTGATTGCTGGTTGTGTTGTTTGATTATTAGTTTAACTACTAAAAAATATTAAATTGATAATTAATTTAACCAATATGTGAATGAATAGTAAATTTAGCCAAATCGAATCAAATATTGAACTGAATTGAAAGTTTATTGAAATCGCATATATGTACATGTATATACATTGATCAGGTCATAGCATGGAAGCTAAGAAGAGGAATAAAATTGTATGCCCGACAAATAGGTACATGTTTACTAATTTATTGGGTTTTGATGATTTTATGAGCTGAATGGCTAGCCGCTTGGCTTTTTCTTTTGGATTGATGAGGGCCCAGTGTGGCTAGTTGCGATTTTAAAGGTCTCACCGTATAAAGGAGGTTGTGGCGAAATTTTTCGACAATTTAGGGTGTTAGCCAAATTTTTGAAGAATTTGAAAATTCTTAGAAACTGAAAAGTTGAAGAATGAAAGCCAAAATGAAAGTTGAGTTGGTTGGTTAAACAACTTTCAGCTCCGTTCCTTTTCGAGGACGAAAAGATTTTAAGTGAGGGAGATTGTAACATCCCGGATATTTAGAACCAATTAAAATTTTTTATTTTAGTTATTTTAATGGATTTTGAATATTTAAAATGATTTATTTTAAATAATAACGATTTAAAATTTATTTTAATCGAAGTTAGAATGTATAATTTTATTTTAATTATAAATAGAGTTTGAAATGGTACGGTAGTTTGAAAATTCGATTTTAAATTTCAATTGAACGTATAAAATTCATTTTAAATCAGAATCAGACGAAACAAGAAACGTTAGAATTATTTAACAATATCTTTCTAATGAATGTAAGGAAATGTGATTTCACTTTATAAATGGCAAGTAATGATCAAATTAAAATTAAGAATAGTCGCAATGGAATTTAATTATATTTTCATTATATTATATATGCCCCAAAAAGTCATGTTTTGCATACGGATGAGTTTGGACTCGAAACCACTTCCATTGAGTTCAAAATGTCATTTGCGACTCCGAAAAGTATAAGCTTCGATATATTCCGAGATTCGAAATTGTGGCATTTCGGTTGGGTCTTCGGTTTGTCAAACATTACCCTTAAAAAGTGAAAATTTTCGTATGAGCTCAGAATTCGACGAGACCAATTTTGTTGGATTCATAATGACAAATCATTATTGATTTCCAAAATGCGCGTTGAACAGAGTTAGCATGTGGCCGTGCAAGGCGAAACCATTTGTTCAAAAACAGGAAGTCATTTTACAAAGGAACATTATTGGTATAACCTCGGAATTCAATTCTTCTTTTTTTCGGATTCGTATCGCCAAATAATGCTTAAATCCAAAAGGCCATGATTTTTAGAGTAGCCGTTTGGGCAGGCAAGAAGAAAAGATGCACTAAAATTGCATTTTTGAACAATATCTGAGCATCTTTGAGAATTTTAATGGAAGGTCAAACGAACTCGGAATTTGACAAAACTTGTCTCGTTGGACTTTTCTTGACATCTACTATCTCATGTCCAAAATCCACGGCAACTGGAGATCGTTTCCGTTCGGACGATCGAATGGAAAAAGAGATAAAAGCACTTATCTTCCCTTTCTCTCTTCACTTTTCTCTTCCTCCTCTTTCTTCCTCTTTCCCCTTTAATGGGGAGCTCCACGCCCACGCCGCCGCTCCTCCTCCAACCGCCTACAACTCTCTTCTCCTCTCCTCCTACTCCTCTTCCTCCACTCCTCCCTCTCCTCTTTCCCTCTGCCAAATTTCAAAACCCTTCTCCAAACCCTAGCTCCTCCGGCCACCACCACCACCTCCTACGCCCCACCACCACCACCAGTGGCCTCCCTACATCTAGTCAGGTCCGCTGCCCCCCCCCTCAGCCGAGCTCCGGCTGTAGGCCCCATTTCACCCAAAAACTTATTTTCTCCTAAATTCCCGTTTTGCAAATAACACCTTATCACTATTTTGCCAATAACTCCCAAACCGTGCATTTCTAGCCAAAGCTCCACTGTACCAAAGTTGTAGTTCACGATTTTCTCTTGGATTTGGGTATATGGAAGTCCTATTTTGGATTGCGGAGCTGTCCGGAAAATGCTCCGAAGATCGCGGATCTTCTGCTGTTTTTCATGATTTTCGGCGAATTGGTGTAATTTTGGAAGAAAGTTCACGAGGCAAAAGTTGTCCAGAATGACGCGTTTGGGCTAGGGACAAGGTTTGGTGAAGATTGGAGGCCGTATGAAAATTCTAGAGCAAAAGAGGTGAAATCGGGCGGCGGAAATGACAAAACGGAGACCGCATGACCAAATTCTACAGTAGAAGTGTCGAGGCGATTGGTATAGCTTGGGTGAGAACTTCCCACTCTAATTTTGTTTACAGTTAAATATATACTAGGATGCAGACGGTGCTTAGTAGCATCCGACACCCTTGATTAAAACCATGGATGTTTGGTTGTTTGTTTTGATTGATTTAATTGGTTGAATTTGGTTTGGGATGTGAGTGGAATTGATTGAATTTGGTTTGTGTATGGCGCGAGCCATTATTAGGCGAGGGATAAGGCTAGACTTTATTCTGGTTCTAGTATCGCGTCGTTATGCTACCAAAATTTTCTAAAATATGTTAGAACAATAAAAATATCATTTTTATTGTATAAATGAACTGTAAAAAATGTTCATGTGTTCAAATAAATATTACCATTAAAAATATAATTTTTAACGTGTATATGAATGAAAATAAATATTCATTTACAAATTGGCAGATTTGGTTATGTACACTCATTTGACTGATATTGATTGGGATGATATATTTTACACATCGCCCAACTGCACAAATAAAAATCTGTGTGTGTTGATTGAAACCCCACACAGGTATTGGGATGATATTTGATGTACACTAATCCCAATTGTTTAGTTGTATGTCAATCGATTGGTTGACAGATTGTTGTAAGCGTTAAATATTTATTTTTTATTCTTATGCAGTTGTGTAAGGCACTCTGGATGATGGTTGATTGTGTATCATGGTTGTTGTGTACATGTGTTGTCTGAAATCCATATAAATAACCTTATATGGTAATCGACTGTGTCTGATTATGTTAGATCCAAAATTGGGTCTAACACCCAAGCTATTCTGATTTTCGAAGAATTATAACTACAATATGAAGAAAAAGCAGGAAAACACACGAAATTTATAGTGGTTCGGCGTTAACGAGCCTACGTCCACTTTATATGTAGTTGATTATATGCTGAATGCAAGTACAATCAAATGGTTTCATTCAATCTCTCTCTAACAATTATGATTCTCTCAATAATTTCGGGATAACTCTAAATAAAAACAATGGAGATATGATAATGGTGGAGTCAGATCTCTCAATTGCCCAAGATCCTTCAAAATGTCAAGTTCTGGGCTATTTATAGTTGATTTCTTCAAATGGATCACGGTATTACGTGGCACACATCCCGAGGACCTCGTACTAGTTCATACCTTGATGGAGAATTGGTCAATATGACAGTTGTGGACATGTGTCGCGAGATCTTGGATTATCGGATCGTGGAAGAGTCGGTCATAACCTTTATTTTCTGGCTCCTGGAGCTCGGATCGGATCGAGCTAGCAAGCATGGATCGGATCGAGTAGGGGCGAGGCGACCCGATAGGACTCGGCGATCCGATAGGGTGAAATGACCACGATCTGGTTTTCATGGACTAGAGGCGTGAAGCTTCATACTTTCTTCTTGTGTGTGAACCTTGGTGGCTTGGTCAAAAAGCTAGCCAACATTTTGCCCCCTCGAAGTATGTTTTATTAGGAATGGAACATGCTTCGAAACTATTAAATCATCTCTTCATGAAACGATGCAAATTAATAGTTGTGTCTATTTATAGCATTGCACTGCTTTGAATGGTTGCGCCTCTCGAGGAGTATAAACATTATATCAATCCTCTGATCACTTCCTTATTCGTTAGTTGTTTCCCACCTCTTAAATTTCCAGAAAATCTCGTCGGGTAAGTTTTTAGATCCTTGTAATTATTTCCATTTCTCTTATTTCATGATCCTTATCGAGTCCGGGCCTTTGAAATTCCATACGGTTCGTGACCGTGGTCTATACCACGAACCATTCAGTTGAAGGGGTCGTGTTCTAAGCTTCGATGGGCCTTCACGAACGTTTGTGGCCCGTGGATCTTTGCGGACCGAGTCGCGACAAAAATGGGGAGGCCAAGAGCCATCCCAATGTTTTTATAAACCGGGCTCCCCATTTCGTTCCCCTTCTTCTACACTACAGCCGCCCCTTTTGCTTTAAACTGAAAATCCCAATTAAAGCCCTAATTCACAATTTCTAGAAACCCTTCACTGATCTAAATTAGAAAGGTAATTATAATAACAATCCGTGTCCCTTTGTTCTTGTTTCTCCTTATTTTTCACTGTTTTGAGAGGAGAGGGCGATGGAGTTTCGTGAAAATTGAGGCTTTTGGGAGAACGGCGGTGCTGAGTTCGACCACCTGGGTTCGTGAGTTAGGAGGAAAGATGGGGGAGAAGAAGGTAGAAAGGATGGGGACAGCGAATCGGATCGTGGCAACAATGATGGATCGGATCGAGGAGAACGGACGGATGCTCGAAAATCTGACTCGTCGGATCGGGTCGAGGTGGTCGATGTGGATCGTAAGGGGTTACTGCGATCCGTTCTGGTTTCCACGATCCGACGCTCTTCTATGAGTTGGTGTTTCAGCTACAAGTCTGTGTTTGCTTCACGATTCGACGGTGCTTCGCGATCCAATCCTTAACTCATGATCCGAGGAGATGTGCGATCCAATGAGACATGCGATCCGATTTACTTATTAAATAAACAATGCAACTTGACCTTGATACACCAATGGACAGTTAGGTTAGAGCCTACGAGATGATCCCTCTGGACTAAATGACAGTGTAACTTGATAGCGCATTACGACCAATACCTTGCTTATGTAGCTAATCTTTATGCTTTTCTCCTATGTATGCACAGGCACACACTTGCACTTACACACACGGGAGACGGGTAATTATATTCTTATTTCTCATGTTTACTTGCCTAAACAGTAATGTCGGATAAACGTTCCCCTTCAAGATCTGATACAGAGATGGATCCTGAGACGTCTGAGCACCACAACCCCGAGGTTCTTCCAATTAATCCAGAGGGTGAGGATTCTGGATCCGAATATAAGGCAGAAATGGAATCGGATTCATCTGAGAGTACCTTGCTTGATGAGGAGTCTGAAGTAGACGACCGAGCTCCCGACGAGATTCCTGGTGCACTAGAAATAGAGAAATTCACTGACTCTTTAGCTTCCAAACTAGATGACATAAAGCTTAAGAAAATTTGCTTGAAACCCGGGATCCCCTGGGATGATGTGAGAACACCTGGTAGCGAAGATAGACCTCATCTGGCTCCGGAGGTGTGTATGACAGTTAGCTGACTCATGTGCCGGGTAGGCGCTATTCCTCCGTTTCCTCCAATCGCCATTGAAACCTTAAAACGATTGTGTATTACTCCGATGCAGCTTCATCCCAATGCCTACGCAGCCCTATACACTATATACATCGCATATGCGGAAATCCTGCAAACTGAGCTCACGTTTAAAGATTTGAAATTCTATTACCCTTTCAAGCATTGCTCTATGGCAACCCCAAATTTTTCTTTCTTTGAATCGGTAGCAAATAGGAAGGTCTTATCTGACGGTTACAGCAACATAGGGGATCCCAAGGCCGATTGGTTCTATATAAAGACACAGGCTGGGTGTGCAAGAAGATGGCTTAAATCAAATAAATTTTAAACCTTTGAATGAATAACCAGTTTAAGAAATCGAAGCGCTAACATGCTTCTTTTCTCTATGCAGATCACACCTTTCCAAAGACGGAAGGCTCGGTGTATAGTAATCGACTATCCCTTCTTCTGAAAAGCAAATCCGACTTCCTAAAGATCAAGAAATGTATTACTGATGAGAATCTTCACAAGCACTGCCTTCTGGATATAAGGTTTGGACTTGGTGCGGGTGGCAAACCTTACAAATACGTGCCCCCGGCCGAGGGAGAAGGAACGTCATAGGCAGCAGAGACAACTATACTTCATAAGAGTCCTTCGCCGATAATTAACTAGGACGACGAAGATTTAAATGTATATAGAGGAGATGAGGCCCATGCTGATGAGTCTAAGGAAATCCTAGCCTCTCCGAGGGGTTCCCCCTCAAGGGCCTCTCTACCGGTTGAACCTGCTGCTCCCGATGATTTAACAGAGGGGCGGTTATTTAAAGAATTGAGCAAGATTCCTATACCCGACGATGTATATACACAGGAAGACTTCGAAGGGGAGCTATTTTTTCCTATCTCCGAGGAAACAACTGTTCCAGTTGAAGAATGAGAGACTACCCAAACGAGCCTAACTTCGGGCCCTGGTCTGTTAGGGGAATTATATGGGATGCACAAATCACATGCACTGTCTGACCCCACACTTTTATACCAACAGTATTCAAGGTTTTAATATGTAATTGTTTCTTTTGCAGGAAAGATGTCTCGCAAACGATCTTATTCTTATCGCTCTACTCGTAAAGGCACACCTAGTCTTCATCCAAATCCTGCTCGCAGCGATAGTCGGGGGAGGGACAGCTATCGGCCTCGCGACCCTCCTCAAACTTATGCTACATGATCTCGATCTCCTTCCAGGTATGGTCTCGGGAAACATCACAATCGTCCACTGCCACCGGCTGGGGGTAAGCAACTTCCTAGGGACTTAACCCCTCCAAAAAGTACGCCTTCTCACGTCCAATCTTCCAGGAAACAACGCGAGTCAGAGGACAAAAATAAAGACGAGGGTAAGATTGTGAAGAATGGAAAAGAAGCTCTGGTATCTCCTGACGATCACGACTCTGACAGCCTCATTGCACGAGATGCTACCCATAGTCCCGAGAATCAGGCTAGATTGGCACGCTTGCGCAAGGACTTCCCAGATATTTTCTTTGAGAGGATGATGTTTGTACCGGATCTTGAGCCGGTTCTTAAGGACTGGGATACTGAGGTGATAGGATATGTGTGTCATGTAGCTAAACAGTATGAAGTAATGAAAAAGCACACCGTTAACCTTTCGAATGCCATCTGTCATCTCGAAACGAACGCGGCCAGATCCAAAGTGAGAATTGAGAATAATGAAAGAGCTAGGAGCAAAATGGAAAAGGAACTGGAGGATGCACAGGCTCAACTGGCTTTAGCTCAGCGGGACGCAGAGAACTACAAGACAGGATTGGAGGAAGCCAGGAAGCGTTTTCGTAGTGAGCTGGATTCTAACAGCCAAGAACGATTATCTTTGAAAAAGGAAATAGAGGATCTTAGAATGGCCAATGATGATTTGAGGGCAGCATAGAGTTATTTCGATGCTGAAAAGGCTGCTTGGGAGAAGGAGAGAGCGGACTTGAAAAACAGTCTTGCGGCTGCCTAGAAAGAAAAAGAGGTCTTGAGTGACCAACTCGTTCAGGCGGAGGGGCGAGCGGTTCTTGCCGAGACTAATGCTAACAGCATTCTTGAATCAGCTTCCACCACTGCTGACAAGCTTGCTGAAGCCGAAAAAGAAATAGAAGGTTTCGGGGAGCTGATATTCGACTTCTTAGATCAAGTCATCAAAACTCGAGACATTTCTTGGATCCCAGACTATCACGTTACTCTCGCCAACATATGGGATGCAATTGTCGAGGATGAGAAGCAGCGATTGAAGGTCAGTGAGATTGATGAAGGCCAGCTAATGCAGAGGCTCCTGAAAGGAAAAGAACCCGAGCATTTGGAGGAGGGGAGATGCCTAATCCGAGAAGAGGTGGAAAGGGAGAAGGCTGAGGCTAAAGGCAAGAGAAAACTTGATGAGGGTTCAAGCTCAGCGGCAGAACTCAAGGCCCCCGAAGTCGAGGAATATAATCCTGACGATCCGTTAATTCCCTTACGCCCAACTCCTCCGGCTGTCGGAGTTTCTGCTGCAAGCTTAGATGAAATATCATATGAAGGTATATCCATATTTCCCCGCAATTTTCCAAAGAAGTTATGACTTTTCGCCGTTCTACGGAGCAACCAATTGAGTTACTAACGTGTGCCTTTCGTAATACTGGTGATACATTGACCGAGAAAAGGGGAGAAAAGAAAGCAGAGGCAGAGAAAGTTGATATCCCCTTAGGCACTGATGCTGAAATTTCTGAGACTTCAGAGCGAACTGAGGGTGATGAAAAAGTAACTATGGTATCTGTGGTACCCAGCACTGATGTTCCTGCAGATGCCGAGGTCATTGCTGCTTTGAAGGACACGGAAGGTGGTCACAGGGATGAAGAGGATGATGTTGTTATTACAGACGAAATCAAGGGTGGTGTTGAAACCTTGGCTGATCAACAGGCTGAAGAGGAGAGGCAGTTGCTCCTTATGAAAGGGGAACATGATCCAGTATATGTGCCCCCTATTTCCGAGATCGATCCCAAAACTGGGTTGGTCATAAGATTTTCCTCATGATCAATAACTTCACAACTAGCCTCTCAATCCTCTAGTTCTTCGCTAGAGCCTCTTGTTGATAAGAGGAAGAGGAAAAAAGGTGATCGTTCGGATGTTGACAAGGAGGAGTCGGGGAAGCAGAAGAAGAGCAAGAAGCCAACATAGCCCCCCCCCCCAGCATGAGTAGGATGCAGATATTAGTTCATATTTTGTCCTTAGGATTTTTAGGCTTTCCACTAGCCAAAAAAAATGTAATTGTAGGAATGGCCCTTACTTTTGTTTAGCTATCTCATCTCGTATCCCTGCATCTTAGTAAATAAAAAATTTATTTTTGTTGCCTTTAAAATGATATGCAATGCAGTGATTCCAAGTTCCTTGCATCTCTGTACAACTTCCTGAGTAGCCAACATAACGGCATGGGGGATGATTCGTCTTGGTCGACCTTGACTTTCATCCTTGTCGTGATACGAACAAGAGTTTCCCTTCAAGACAAATTAGCTAAATAAAAAAGAGATCTAAACCTGCACACCTGCAATTTTAATTTATCGCATTAGCCACATATATTTAAACCATAACTAATCGAAAATTTATTCATGAATCACATTAGGAAAATTTTAAAATTTCTGTGCAGAGATGTAATGTGCGTGCATATGCCCCCAATCAATCATTTAATATGATGCCTGGCCATGGCTTATTAATGATTGATTAGAGTCATGTGTGTTTCCCCCTATGAAAGGTTGGGGGTAAAGATTCTTTTAGCGCTAAATTTTTGACGATTTTATACTCTCCCGATCCTTCAGCGGGTTAGAGTTCGAGCTCGTTCTAGGTCTGCTCTCCGATCCTTCAGCGTGGCAGAAATTCTAGGGGCGCTAAATCTCTGGCGCCTTTAGACTCTCCCGATCCTTCAGCGGGTTAGAGTGGTGGCAAGGCGGTTTTATCATGGTGCACCTTCACGCCTTGCGGACGTCATCTTCGCGTCCTTTATACTCTCTCCTGATTCTGAGGAGTTAGAGTTTGATCATGGGATGATTTATTTTACCGCACCTTGTGGTCCTCGATTATGGTTCCTCTTTCACCACGTGGCAAAATGCATTAGGTGTTCCAATGTTGCTGCATAATCTGTGACAGACTGAGAATACAACAATAATTTATATTAATCGAGATAAAGCAGATAGGTAATGATGTAGTAAAGGTAAATGACACACGATATTTTATAGTGGTTCGGTCGAATCATGACCTACGTCCACTTTATAATCTTTTGTTCAAGTAACCAGACTATTCTAGGCAAGTCGTGCCTTTTTACATGGTCCTAAAACAAAAGAATGAAACTGACGACTTTACGTCAGGTAAGGCCGCAAATGCTGGGCATTCCACACTCTGGGGATTTCGTCTCCATCTATGGTTGCTAGCTTGAAGGTTCCATTATCAAGTCTTCGCAGGACGGAATATGGTCCTTCCCATTTCGGACCCATATGCTCTGAGCATGGGAAGATACATTTTAGAACCAAGTCTCCGGGTTCAAAGGTTCGTGCTCGGACTTTCTTGTTGTAATATTGAGCTATCTGCTGTTTATGTCTTAAGGCACGTAAATCGGCTTCGTCCCTCATCTCTTCGATCATATCTAAGGATTCAAGGAGCAACTCATTGTTGGTCATCGGGTCATAATAAGTGACTCGGTGAGAAGGTACTTCTAACTCGACCGGGATGACCGCTTCAGTTCTGAAGGCGAGGGAAAACGGCGTATGGCCTGTTGCCGATTTATAGGTCGTTCTATAAGCCCATAGTGCCAAAGGCAATTCATCGACCCACATGGCCTTGGCCCACTTCAATCTCTTCTTCAGGATAGATTTAATCGTTTTATTTGCGGCCTCCACTTGGCCGTTTGCCTACGGATATGCCACGGAGGTGTATCTTCTCTCAATATGGTATTTCTGGAAAAAATCTCTGAACTTGGTGCTGTCAAACTGAGTTCCATTATCCGTTATGATGATTCTTGGGATTCCAAATCGGCATATAATGTTTCTAACAACGAAGCTGATTACTCGCTTGGTTTTATTGTGGTTAATGGTTCTGCTTCTACCCATTTGCTAAAATAATCCACGGCTACGACAGCGAATTTTGCTCCACCCTTCGCTATGGGGAGGCTTCCAATGATATCGATTCCCCACATAGCGAAAGGACAAGGACTCGTCACCATCTTCAACTGGCTTGATGGGGCCCTATGGATCTTAGAAAATCTCTGGCAGGCGTCACAACGCCGCGCGTATTTTGCCGCATCCTTATTTACGGTTGGCCAGAAATAACCATATCGTTTATATTTTCTTTTCCAATGTTTGGCCTCCCGTGTGATCTCCACAATCGCCCTCATGTACTTCTTGCAATACGCGTTGAATATCGCCGTGGGCAATACACCGGAGGAGGAGCATCGAAAACCCTTGTCTATACAGGACTCCCTCTTGCAACACATACCGAGAGGCCTTCCGAATTATTGCGCGCCTCTCACTTTTCTTCGCAGGGAGCGTTCCGTAAATTAGGAAATTCTTCAAAGGGGTCATCCATGACTCCCTTTCAGGCTCAACATCTAGTACCAGATCAATTTCCATCTGATCTATACTAGGTGACTGTAAGACTTCCATCGGGACCAATTCTGTGTTTTCAGGACTATCAGAACTGGCCATTTTAGCCAATTTATCTACTTTTTGGTTCTCTGTTCGAGGAATATGGGATATGGTGTGATGGTCAAAATCACCCATCAACTTTTTCACTTTTTCTAAATATGATATCAACCTAGGACTTTTGGCCTGCAATTTTCCTATGACTTGGTTCACAACTATTTTGGAGTCACAAAAGATGTCTAACTTCGTAATCTTCAACTCCTTTGCTAGTTTCAAACCAGCAATCAGGGCTTCGTATTCTGAGTCATTGTTAGTGGAGCGGAACTCCAATCTGTGAGCATAGTATATCAGACGTTGTTCTGGAGTTTCGAGCACTACTCCAGCACCAGATCGTCTATCGTTCTTTGCTCCGTCAGTGAACAACTTCCAGGCACTGGGGTCGAGGAGTAGCCTCGGTGGATCGACTTCTTCGCTTATTGTATCATCTTCTAGGATGGTAAACTCTGCTATGAAATCTGCCATCACTTGCCCCCTTATTGATCGCCGGGGTTGAAAATTCAAATCGAACTGACTTAGTTCAATGTTCCACTTAAGTAATCGTCCCAAAGTCTCTGGCCTTTGAAGAACTTGTCTTAACGGGTGATCAGTGTATATAGTAATCGGGTGAGCTTGAAAATAGCGGCGAAGCTTCCTCGATGTAATCAACAAACTGTACGCAAGCTTTTCTATCCTTGGATAATTTCGTTCAACTGCTGCCAACTTCTTACTAACATAATATACTGGTCTTTGCACCTTATCCTCTTCTCTAACCAAAGCCAAACTGACCGCATTGGATGACACCGCCAAATATACGAATAATTCTTCATCATCTATGGGTTTAGACAAAATCGGGGGTTTTTCTAAATGACTCAAGAGATTCTGGAATGCTTCAACACAATCATGGGTCCATTCGAAGTTGCGCTTTCCTCGCTTTATTAATTTAAAAAATGGGATACATTTATCTGTGGCTTTGGAGATAAATCTGCTCAATGCCGCTACTTTCCCTACGAGGCTTTGCACATCTTTAATCTGTCTAGGTTTTTGAATATTCCGGATTGCTGCGATCTGATCTGGGTTAATCTCGATCCCACGCGAATTGACGATAAACCCTAAATATTTTCCCGATGCTACCCCAAATGAACATTTCAAAGGGTTCAATTTCATTCCATACTTACGGAGAATTTCAAACATTTCTGCTAAATCGGTAGTATGGTCTGATGATTGTTTGGATTTCACTAACATGTCATCGACATACACCTCCATCGTCTTCCCAATCTGGTTATAAAACATTCTATTAACCAATCGCTGATATGTAGCACCGGCGTTCTTCAAGCCAAAAGGCATCACCACATAGCAATACAATCCTAATTCTGTAATGAAGCTTGTATGTTCTTGATCGGGGACGTGCATAGGGATCTGATTGTATCCCGAATAAGCATCCATGAAGGAGAGTAGTTCATGGCCAGCTGTCGAATCCACTAGCTGGTCAATTCTTGGCAACGGAAAACTGTCCTTTGGGCAAGCTTTATTCAGGTCCGAGAAATCAATACAGGTGCGCCACTTTCCATTAGCCTTTTTTACCATGACTGGGTTGGAAATCCAATCTGGATACGTTGAGTCTCTGATGAACCCATTACCCCTCAATTTCTCAACTTCCTCTTTCAAAGTAGCCGACCTCTCCGAGCCAAGAATTCGCCTTTTCTGTTTGATAGGAGGATGCTTCGGGTTGATGCTTAGCAAATGACTCATGATCGAAGGAGATATCCCACACATGTCCAAGTGGGTCCAAGCGAATACATCTAAATTGGCTTTCAAAAAATCTGTTAGCTCTCTGGCTCGAATAGGGTCTAACTGGGATCCAATCCTCAGGACCTTCTCTGGGTCTCCATCATCGATTGGAATGTCCATAGTTGTCTCATTGGGATTCGCCATTCTGCCCCCAGGCTCTTCGTCCTCTCTGGGATTTATGTCCTCGGGCAGTTCTCTGGGCGACTCTCCCATGGTTATTTTCTTTAGTTGCTATAACGTTTCCTCCCTTGCCGGGGAGGAAGCACCTTTAGTTTCTACATCTTTTCCTTTACGGGGCATCTTCCACTCTGCAATGTAGCATGCTCGAGCCACAACTTGATCTCCTCTTATTGTACCTATACCAGCTTCAGTTGGGAACTTCATTAATAAACACCAAGGGGCTATACAAGCTCTGAACTTTGCTAAGGCCGATCAGCCTAGAAATGCGTTATATGGTGATTCGACGTGCAGAACCACAAAAGGGAGGATTCTTACTCTCTGGCGTTCCCATACCCAAGGGTCACCGACAACTTTACATATCCCATTGGAGCAGTGGATGCTCCATTGAATCCACGTATCCACCCTTCGCATAGTTTTAAGTCCTTCGGCTCAAGTTTCATATGGTCAAACGTTTTCTTGAACAAAATGTTGACCGAGCTTCCGTTATCTACCAGAACTTTATGGACTATGGCTGGACCAATTGCGGCTGTGATTACTAATGGGTCTTCAGTTGGGGAGTGAACGCCGACGCTATCTCTGTCATGAAATATGATGTCATCGGTCATTGTCTTCTGTTGTTTGGCTGGAGCAATGTCCTCAGGGCTACTGCCTTCTCCTGCCATGAGGGGTTGTTTAGCTGCGTTGACATACTGGTCCATTGCCCTAAAGCTATGCCCAGTCAAATGAAGTCCTCCTACTATGGTGTTAATGACAATGTTCTTCCCCTTTTGCTGAGCAGTCAGCCGGGGAGTAGGCTGGCTCTGATTCTGGTTCTGGTTTTGATTTTGGTTTGGGGCAGATGCGGCTTGTCCCCTGTCTCTGGGTGTGACCCTGTACTCATCGAGTTTTCCTTCTCGGAGAAGCCTCTCGACTAGGTCTCTCAGATGACGACATTCATTTGTGGAATGACCATGGATTTGGTGAAACAGACAGAACTTTCCGGTTTCACGTTATTTGTCTGTCGACTCTCTCGGAGGAGGCCTTTTATATGGAAGGACGTTATAGGTGTCCAGGAAGATATTTTCCAATGTATCATTTAATGGTGTGAAACTCTCAAATGGCCTGGGTTGATATCTTCTCTGGGAATCATTTCCTCGGTTTCTCTTCCGATTGTTGCTATTATTGTTTCCCGGTTGGCGATCATTTCCTTGATTTTTATTCCCAACATTGACTTCAACCTTTCCTGAGCTATATCCTGCCTACTTGATGGCCACATTTCTCTGGATATCTTCCTTATCAGTGGCCTTCCTCTTTCGATTAGCATATATCTCTTCCTGTCGTAAACGGACATTAGCTTTTTCATAAAATATTTCTCTGGTCGGAGGTGGTTTGCCGGCTAAATATCTTCCAAACTTGGTATCCTTATCGACACAATCAATTAAGGCCATTAACATAGTCTGCTCATGTGGATCTTTAACTTCTGTGACTACTAAATTAAAACGATCCAAGTACGACCTTAAGCTTTCATCCGGTCGCTGCTTAATAAGAGACAGCTCAATCACATTCTTAGATCTCTGAGCGTGAAGGCGGAATTGGTTCACGAACTTCTCACTCAATTCCCTGAAACTGGATATCGACCGGGCTGGCAAGCGGGTAAACAACACTAATGCCATATCTTCCAGAAATATAGGGAATGCCTTACACTTTATATCGTTTGTAGCTGCGGCGGCGTTCATGGACCAAGAGTATCGCATCAGATGCTGGATTGGGTCAGATTTGCCCGCATAGCGATTCATTGTTGGCATATTAAAACGTCTCGGGAATGTGACCTCCAATATATCATCGGTAAAAGGCGTATGACTATGATCTATGCCCCAATCTTCATCCCTATACCCTCGTCTAGCTATTATGTTTTCCTTGATCATTGCTTCAACATCTTCCCGGTTTAAGGTGGACTCAGGATCGGCACTTCTTGCCCGATGGGCTTCTTCAGCATTCCTTTGACGTGCAGCTACATAGTCTGGGATTCGGGCGGAGCTTCCTTGCCCCCTGTTGCCGAGGTCAACTGCGCGACGAGCGGGGGGATTGGATCAATTCTGAGCAGGGTCAACCACATTTCCATTCCTCAGTGGTAAAGCAGGTTCATTCAAGTTACGATTGCTAGTTCCCTGATTAAGCATTTCTTCTTCCCGAGATCGAAGTTGCTCTATGTTCTCAGCTCTTTCTAGCGGAGGCCAACGTCGGTTTCTCCGGGGCTCCTCAGACGAGGATGTATGATCTGGGGAAGGAAGACGGGTTGGTAAGGAAACCCTCTGCCTTATGAGGTCGTCAATTCGCCTGTCCATAGCAGTCAAATTCTGTCGCAATACTGAACTCTCTTGCCGCTGAGCGACTAGTTCTTCAAAAAGTCTATCGTACATGTCAAGCATACGAGACAGGTCTCCCTCAGTAGCAGGTGCAGACGGGTCAAACTGATCATCATCAACTTCTTCTCTTATGCGCAGAAGACCCGTACCAGGTCGAGCAGAGGTACCAGCGTGAGCAGAGCGGGACATAGGTTCCTTCCCGGGTCGAGTGGTGGTCCGCTTATCGGATCGGTTCGCCCCCTGCTGTCAATGGCTTGTTGCGCCCCACGGGATCGGGTCGAGGTGATAGGTGCAGGTGGGTTCGTGGCGAGGTCACGCGATCTAGTGGCCATCCTTTCAGCGGATTGATTCGTGGCTCCTCCATCGATCACGATCGCCCCCTGCGCAACGCGATCCGTGGGCTCTTCCTCGAACTGCTCGTGCACACCCTCTTCAATCGCCTCGTTGGTAGCCTCTTCGGCTTGCGATGCTCGTGCATCTTTAGACTTCTTTCCAGCCATGATATCTGAATTTCACTGAAATCTTCAAAAACTGAAATAGTGGGGTTTCAGACTGTCTTCTTCGGACTTGAGTATCCAAACAACGGAACAACAATCCAATGTACTAAAAATTCGTTCTCAGTGAAAGCACCAAAATGTTAGATCCAAAATTGGGTCTAACACCCAAGCTATTCTGATTTTCGAAGAATTATAACTACAATATGAAGAAAAAGAAGGAAAACACGCGAAATTTATAGTGGTTCGGCGTTAACGAGCCTACGTCCACTTTATATGTAGTTGATTATATGCTGAATGCAAGTACAATCAAATGGTTTCATTCAATCTCGCTCTAACAATTATGATTCTCTCAATAATTTCGGGATAACTCTAAATAAAAACAATGGAGATATGATAATGGTGGAGTCAGATCTCTCAATTGCCCAAGATCCTTCAAAATGTCAAGTTCTGGGCTATTTATAGCTGATTTCTTCAGACGGATCGCGGTCATACGTGGCACACATCCCGAGGACCTCGTACTGGTTCATATCTTGATGGAGAATTGGTCAATATGACAGTTGTGTACAGGTGTCGCGAGATCCTGGATTATCGGATCGTGGAAGAGTCGGTCATAACCTTCATTTTCTGGCTCTTGGAGCTCGGATCGGATCGGATCGAGCTAGCAAGCATGGATCAGATCGAGTAGGGGCGAGTCGACCCGATAGGGCGCGGCGATCCGATAGGGTGAAATGACCACGATCTGGTTTTCATGGACTAGAGGCGTGAAGCTTCATACTTTCTTCTTGTGTGTGAACCTTGGTGGCTTGGTCAAAAAGCTAGCCGACAGATTCCAATTCGAGAATAAAGAATATTTTAAAATAAAGAATATTTTTAAAATAAAGAATCTTTTAAAATAAAGAATATTTTAAAATAAAATATTTTAACAATAAAAATAACATTTTATTGTATGTATAAAGAATAAAAGAATCATGTGTTAAAATATATATTTTGTTAGATAAAAATATTATTTTTATCATGTTAATGAAGTGAATTAATTAGTCATATGTTCAATAAAATTTTTGAACAATAAAAATATCATTTTTATTGAATATATAAACAATATAAAATATTCATATGCTGAATAAAATGTTTGAACAATAAAAATAGTTATGTAGTTAAACGCCATTTTAACCCGAACGGGTTTGTTGACCTATTTTATTCATTTTAAAATGAATATCGAAAAGAAGTAATTTCAAAAATCTAATATTTTGAAAATACTATCATTTTAATATGATCAAGATATAGAATATTCAATTTTGATTTAAAATTGATAATGAAGTTGGAATGGTTTTAAAATAAATTTATAAATGATTTATAAAATACGTTTTAAATGGAAATTGACGAAATATATATAATATATATATATATATTATATATAATGACCTGAATAGAACACGCACCGCAGCGACCGTTCGCGAATTTTGACCATTAACTTCAAATTGATGTAACGGGAGATCCGACGGTAGGATTCTCCTAAAAATGGAATCTTTGGGTTCGTATCGAAAAGAGCTTTCCAATGAATATAAGAGATTTGAAATCTAACGGTTGGATTTGGAATTATGTTCTAATCAATTTTAGAAAAGATAAATGTAAATGCAATTCGGTGACCGTTATTGGAAAACGACTGTAAGGGCCTAAATAAAATTATTAAAAATATAGAAAAATTAAGTAAAATCATAATAAATGATTTGGAAAGATTTTGGATGAAAAATTCTAAATTTGAAAGGATAAAAATATATTTTTATCAAAATGAACTAGTTATTAACTAGAATAATAATCCAATGTTTTTACATAAATAAATAGATTGGATTTGTAAATGGTCTTAACATAACTAGAATTTTCGAAAGTATGAATTGGAATGGAAATTATCTTCGAAATATTTCGATATTGGATTCCGTGATTATATAGATATTGTTATGGGAATTTGGAAGATATAAATATTGTTATTCCCAACATGATATTTGTTGATTTCAGAATTTGACATTGAATATAAGCCGATATAATTTCTATTCGGAGCCTTTTATTTAATGTCAAATTGGATTTTGGGTTTGTCGTGAATGGTGTCTTCAATAACTCTGTTCTTAAACCTCGATGAGAAAAGAATAAATTTTTAAATTAAGATTTAATGAAGTTTTCCATTTAATTAATATTTAATTGGAATTGAATAAAATAAATTGGATTTTGGGTTTGTCGTGAATGGTGCCTTAAATAACACTGTTCTTAAACCCAGTTGAGTAAAGAATAAATCTTTTGATTAAGATTTAGAGAAGTTTACCAATGATTTAATATTTAATTGGAATTGAAATCAAAGTTGATTGTGGGTTTATCGTGAACTGTGTTTTAAACGACATTTGTTCTTTATCCCAATTAACAGTGAAAATATAATTTGGAATTTATAAATCTTTTATTAAGATTTAAGTGGAAAATTTCCAAGGTAAAGTTTTCCAATTTAATAGAATAAATTGGAATTGTATGGAATTCGATTTAATAATAATCGAGATGAGCTTCTGTAAAAGAAGAGTGTTTCTATACCTGGAATTTAAAAGGATTTGTCGTTATTCCATTTATATTATTAGTCTGATATGGAAATTTATATCGATTATATATTGATCTAATTTCTGTAAAGATTCCATACTTAATGGAAGATTATTTAGGGTTTGTCGTGAGTTGTGTTTTAAATGACATTGGTTCTTTAACCCGATTAAAGATAGGATTTATTTTCCTAAAATTGAATAATCAATAAGTGATGATTTTTGAGATTAAAACTGAACTAGAGTTTTAATGAATCTTTAATTAGATTAAAATGGGAATGAGATAATTAAATTTATCGAATTCATGAAATGATCAAGAATGGAGTACCACCAGTTTTACTCTAGGCGATAGTTAAATCTTTAATTAGATTTGAACGTAAAGGGGTAATTAACTTTACCCAAAACACATTGGGTGTTAGATATGGAGTATTACTAATTTGCTCAATGGGATGAATAGGTTGGGATTGGGATAATAAATAATAAATGATTACTTCGGTAATGTTCGTTAATCCGACTAGTTTTTTAAACCTTAATTTGGTTTAAAATTGATAAAGGATAAAATCAAACCTTTTGAATTGATATACAAAGGAAGACTAAAGAATAAATTTAAAAGTATTTATCTTTGATAAAATTAATGTGAACCTTTCCCTAATAATATGAATATTTTATTAAAAGAATATTCTGAATTGGAATGAGGCGTATAATGTGTTTTTATAGCACTTGATTATCGATTATAAAATACACGAGTTATTCGAAAAGTCCGGGTTTAACCCATTCTGAATAATTACTACGACAACTAATGTCGATGATGAAGACGGTGATTGAAGACCGGAGTTCTTCACATCGTTTGGATGATTACTGATGTCTTGATTGGGCTGTACACCGAAGACAAGGTAATAAGTGATGATCGTTCAGACGTACTTAGAGATCGACGGATAGGCGAGGACCTCTCTCCTGTATTGGACATATGGGACAAGGAATAAGGTGCCTCCGGTTTCGTTCAGACCCAGAATGGAATTGTAAATGGATGTGTGTCTGACATTGGATTTTATTCTATGTTGATTGATCTCTATTAAATATATATATATCTGTTTGGTGGGTGGAGAATTTATTCTCTTGCTTAACACCCTTCTCTGAGATGTACAAGTTTAGAGGTTATATATTGATAGACCTCAGTTGCATGGCGTGAATTGTCAGTGTGGCACGCTAAGTTGAAAATGATCAAGGCTTTTGTTGAAAAGTAGAGTCTTGTGGATGATGATCAAAGCACAGCTTCAATTAGCATAGCTTTGCATATAGCGATACTTCGTGAGCCTCGCACCCCAGTATGAGTCAAAAACGGGAAAGGACTGCAGGGAGGACATGCGTTTCTTTCTAGCTAGGAGTGGTGTCATGGTATGGAGCTGTAATGACCCGCATTTGCAGAGATATTATAATTAATTTATTTAATTATATAAATAGTGATATAGTGAATTAAATGGTCGTGGAATTAAATAATGATGAATATTTAATTATGAAATAATCAGAATTGGCTGAAATGACGATATGGTGTGAACCGGACCATCTGTGATATTTAATTCAGCTTGGAATTTGATTGGAATAACGAATATATTATATAAACGACAGTTTGAACGTATAATTATATTATAATTAAAATCGAGCTGGAAATGGCGTTGTAGTTCGTAAATTGGCGATTCGAACTTCAACTGAATGTACAGAGTTCGTTTTAAATCGGATTTCTGTGAAACAAGAAACGTGTGGAGCTGGTGGAGTATATCTTTCTAGTGGAAGAGAAAAATCGGGATTTCGTCGTGTAGATTTTAATTTATGTTAAAATCAAATTCTAGAAAAGTCGTTGTGGAATTCCTTTATAATTTATAAAGGAATTATTTATATTTTAAAAATGAATTTCATTTTAAATCGAATATCGATTTAATCGGGATTTGAATATCAAGTTATAAATCCCAGTAGAGTTGTATGGTATTCCACTGTGGATATATACGATAATATTTATTTTTAAATATTAAATTTAGTTATATTTAAATATATTTATATATTTAAATGGGTCATCCAGAGCATTAAAAATAGCCACTTTTGCAAACGAAGTCGAAATTCGACGAAACTAATTTTGTTGGATCCGCAATGTTAAATAGTTGTTAGATTTCCAGTTTCGTGATTTTTAAAGTCAGTATGTGGCCGTACCGATTGTTTGAGTGAAAAACAGTCTGTATTTTGACAGTTAAATATACGTTGTGTGAGCAAACGGAGTCGGAATTAGATGAAACCAGTTTCGTTGGAACCGTAATGTCAAACTCTAGCTGTATGTCCAGTTTGGTGATTTTTGGGTATTGTGTGTGAACAGAGGAATTTTTAAGGACTAATGAAAACAACGTTAGCTTAAAAATAAATATAAAAAAATCAAATATTAAAATAATATTTTTTTTCTATAAATACCCTACTAACTAAATCTTAAAACCAAATTCACATTTCCGCCGTCACTTTTTCAATTTTTGTTCTTCAGCAAAAGAAAAAGGATGATTTCAAATTTCATGAATAAATCAAAGTAAAATCCTTAAATCCAAACATTTATGTTCTTGGATTCAACAGAGCAGGAGCTTCAATACTATATGAGTTTCATACGGTTCGACGTCCATTGTAGCTTGCTGGAAGTACATGCAGTAAGGCTAGGGTTTGATTTATATTCGATTTGAGGCATCATTGTTGGAATTTGAGGTTCGTTTGGTGTTTGTAGTGGTTTTTGGCAAGGTTTGACAAAGTTTGAGGGGGTGCGGTGCATATGGAGTTCGCTACATGTAGCGAGGCAGGGGGTCTGGAGGTTGTCGCATTTCAAAAGAGTAGCTCGAGTTCATTGTTTGGGAGTTGAGGAGGGAGAGAACGAGATGAGAAGAGGGATGGTGTTTTCGGTTTGAAAATCGATGGTGAAACGAAGAAGGAATGGCAAATCGAAGGAGGCCGTAATGGTGTGAACAGGAGGAAGCCACGTTTTGTGTTTGGGAAGAAGGGTTCATCGGGTGTGGGCTTCAAACGCGGGAAACATGGGCTGAGAATGTGGTGAGGGCCCAAGTAAATAATAGTTTAAATTTATTTCAATTTAAATCATTTAAAAGTTTGTAGATTGAATAATTTTATCGTACGATACCGGTTTTCAGCGAAAAAAGATCCGTTAGGATCGTATGGACGATGTCTACGCACTAGGACTGACTGGAAGTGGATCGGTGCTCGTTTGAATTTAAGGCGAAATAAATTGTTTGATTCAAATCAAACAAATAGTTTATCGTTCTTTAACGATGAACTGCCAAAGTGAGTAAATCTCACTAACTCTGAACAGTTTATAATTTCATGTTGTATTTTTAGAACTGTTAAATATTGGCTGATTGACTGTTTGATTGAACTGCTAGTCAATTAGTTGAATTTCTATATTGATTCTGTTTAACAGAATATATCATATGGAACTGAAAGTGATGTTGATTTTATTGTGTAACATCTGTGGATGCAGGGAAACAGGTTGGAGGAATCCGATTCCTCAACATTTATTTTACTGTTTTTCATATATTGTGATATATGATGTGATATATAATCTGTTGTCAGTTATAAGTGTTTGGACGATACTGATCATCGTGATTTGATATGTTGAATACCATAACATACCGAAATGTTGATAAGGGAATATTTTCAAAGTGATATTTGAAAATAAAATATTTATAAATGGAATATTTATAAATAAGAAATATTTATAAATTGGAATAATTATAAATAGGAGATATTTAGAAAAGGGAAAATATAAAATCAAAGAATAGATTTGAAAAGGAAATATTTGCAAACCATTTGCAAATAGAACAATAGAAAAGGAAAGATTTGTAAACCATTTACAAATAGAATTGATAAGAAATATATTTGTAAAAACAAATATAAAGGGAAATATTGGTAAAACAAATAAAAAGGAAATATTTGTAAATCATTTACTAATAGAATTGAAAGGAAATATTTGTAGAACATTTACAAATAGATTTAATGGGATTATTTATTTATTTAGGGAATAAGTAAAAGTAAAAGGATTTATTTATTTAGGAAATAAATAAAGGAAAAAGGATTTACTTATTTAGGAAATAAATAAAATAAAAGGGGTTATTTATTTAGGAAATAAATAGAGATAAAAGGAGAACTTTACTTATTAGAATAAATAGAGTTAAAAAAGTTAATCAGTTAGAGTAAATTGATAGAGTTAAATCGAACTAGAGTTATTTAAATAGTGTTATCGAATATTAGTTTATTCGAATAGAGTTAAAGGGAAGGAGTTATCGATTATTTGTTAATTGAAGGAGTTATCGATTATAGTTTAATCGAAAAGAGTTATCGATTAGTTTAATCGAAGTGAGTAATCGAATATAGTTTATTCGAAAGGAATTATCGAATTTGGTTATTCGAAGGAGTTATCGATTATAGTTTAATCGAAAAGAGTTATCGATTAGTTTAATCGAAGTGAGTAACGAATATAGTTTATTCGAAAGGAATTATCGAATTTGGTTATTCGAAGGAGTTATCGATTATAGTTTAATCGAAAAGAGTTATCGATTAGTTTAATCGAATTGAGTAATCGAATATAGTTTATTCGAAAGGAATTATCGAATTTGATTATTCGAAGGAGTTATCGATTATAGTTTAATCGAAAAGAGTTATCGATTAGTTTAATCGAAGTGAGTAATCGAATATAGATTATTCGAAAGGAATTATCGAATTTGGTTATTCAAAGGAGTTATCGAATTTAGTTATTTGATGGAGTTAATCGATTAGAGTTAAATCAAGTGAGTTAATTGAATATAGTTTATTCGAATATAAAGTAAAAGGACTTAATCGAATATAGTTTATTCGAATAGAGTTAAAGGAGTTATCGAATATAGCTTATTCAAAAGGAGTTAAGTGAAACGAGTAAATCGATAGAGTTAATCCGATAGAGTTAATTCAATAGCGTTAGTCCAATAGAGTTAATCCAATAGCGTTAGTCCAATAGAGTTAATTGATAAGGGTTAATCGAATAGAGTAAATTGAATAGAGTTATCGTATCGAATAGAGATGGTTCGAAAGAGAGTTACGTAAGGAAGTTTCTAAAGAATTAAAAGTTGAACTTTGTCTATTTCAAGGTTAGAAACGTTGTTCAGTTAAGGTCTGAGAGGTAGTATTACCCCAACTTGATTGACTTCATTTTTAACTATGGAATGGTTAAGGTTCGACAGTGAAGGTGGGTTAAAGGAATTTAGTTAATAAGCATAATGGTTTGAGTTGGCATCGCGATGGTTTGTTTAAACATATGTCTAAGCCCAATGAAGGAGTTTTGGAAATGTTTTCCAAATAAGAACTGTAACACCCCACCTCCGTCAGGGTGGCTCTTGCAAGCAACTCTGACTTTGGTGGGGCGTTTTTAAGTGGAGGTAAACATGCATAATGATATAGCAAGGCAGGACATGACATATATATGTGTAAATAAACAGAGTAAGTAGATAAAACAGCGGAAGATTTTTAAACCATTTCAAAACACAAGTCTGGTACATCAAAATGTCAATTTCCCAAAATTACAAGTCTAGATAAATACATCATCTGACAAACTGAAATACATAAGTACTATCCCCAAATAAGAGTGATAAACCATAGCGGCTCAAGTCCAAAGCATACTTGAGCTATCCAAGGAAGCAGCTAAAATCCAAGCTAGGCTCCAGTATTCCCTCCCTGAGAACCTTGGGGGGAAACGGAAGAAAAGAGGCGAAAGAAAACAGGTCAGTCAAAAAGACTGAGTAAGCCCTGCTACGATCAGTCTATAAACTAATAAAGTTAACATCATGATGGAAACTGAGATGATCATAGATAACAACATACTGGCATGGTAAATTAACTACAAGATAGATAGAGGTGTCATCGCATAAACAAGGTTAAGTTTTGCACCACGGTGTACTAGCAAACCAACATAACAGGTATTGATCCCTTGGCCCAAGCTTTTAACCCAATAACATGAAGTGACCTTAATATAAGGTCCAGCCCAACGGTCTAGTCGATCGGCTCCCTATAAACCTAACACGTCAAGTGTTGGTGTCCATATGGCCCACATATGGTTGTAGTTAGACTGTGCTGGGTCCACCTTTGGGTGTATCAAGCCCTCGGGTGTCAACCCCAGACACTTAAGCAATAATGCACAGCCCTAACCTACTGGTACCCGTGCCTCGAGTTTGTCCAACATCGGACTACGTGCACGTCCGTAGCCCGCCGGACCCGCACCGCTGTACCACTCAGCCATCGCCTTTTGGTCGCTTACATCCGTTCAGTAATCGTGCCCCGCCCTAGCCTAGCTTCTAGGGTTGTGAATGATACCAAACTGGGATTACTGTTAGAACAGACCACGTTGCTAGGGTTTTCTAAGAAGGTTAAGTGTGATTTAACCCTTCACTAATCATGGATTAATTGGTTAAGTGTAACCAACAGTTTACCACTTAACCCCATTTCAATCCCTCAAATCCCCAAATTGGTTAAGTATTAGTGGACCTTGACTTAACCCTAATCATGAGGCATTAATTAATTTAATGCACCTTAACCTCCCACATTAGACCTTGTTGTGGTTACTAGTTAGGCCGGGCGGTTCCGGGTAGGTTTACACCACAACTTAGTCTAACCTCGGGTTTTGGCACCATATGACCAACTTCTCAGATCGGGTCCTATTGTTTGTAGCCACTAGTTAAGCCGGTAGGTTCCGGGTAGAATTACGCTACAAACTCAACCCAACCTCGAATTGGCCACACTTATGTTTTCTAAGTGTCATGTCCACTTTATTTCAAAACACAATTACAAGTCAACAAATGCTTGGGTAGACCTAACTTAATAGGTAAATTCCCAAGGGGTAGACCTAACTTAATAGGTAAATTCCCAATCTTATATTTTCATGTATTTTAAGTTTACCCAAACCCCCAACGTCATTCTATCGCTTACATATTCGTAATAACGCATAAAGGATAGGAAGAGGGAACTTGGCACAACATACATGATAAACTTGCACAACAATCATGCATAACATGTTAGACTTGTACAACTTAGCATAGTGAACTTGCATATTGCCATAAACATGCATAACATGTTAAACTCGCATAACTTAGCATAGTGAACTTGCATATTGCCATAAACATGCATAACTTGTCAAACATGCACAACTTGTCATTTTAAACTTGCATAAGCATGCACAACTTGTCAAACTTGCAAATCATGTCATAGTGAACTTGCAAAACATGCATAGCTTATCAAACTTGCAAATCATGTCATAGTGACCTTGCAAAACATGCATAACTTATCAAACTTGCAAATCATGGCATGGTGAACTTGCATAAACATGCATAACTCAATAAACTTGCAAATCATGTCATAGTGAACTTGCAAAACATGCATAACTTATCAAACTTGCAAATCATGGCATGGTGAACTTGCATAAACATGCATAACTCAATAAACTTGCAAATCATGTCATAGTGAACTTGCAAAACATGCATAACTTATCAAACTTGTAAATCATGGCATGGTGAACTTGCATAAACATGCATAACTCAATAAACTTGCAAATCATGTCATAGTGAACTTGAAAAACATGTATAACTTATCAAACTTGCAAATCATGGCATGGTGAACTTGCATAAACATGCATAACTCAATAAACTTGCAAATCATGTCATAGTGAACTTGCAAAACATGCATAACTTATTAAACTTGCAAATCATGGCATGGTGAACTTGCATAAACATGCATAACTCAATAAACTTGCAAATCATGTCATAGTGAACTTGCATAACTTATTAAACTTGCATAACATGGCCTAATGAACTTGCATGAACATGCATAACTTATTTAACTTGCAAATCATGTCTTAGCAAACTTGCATAAACATGCATAACTCAATAAACATACATAAATCCCAACTTGCATCACATATTAACTTTAGAGTTTCTAAAATGAAGGTAAGAGGGCTTACAACTATTATGAAGACACAAATCTCCTAATAAAGATTGAGAAGCCCTTTTTATGCAAGCATAAAACCCCAAAACAAAGCTCCAATAAGAAAACACCCAAAAACACTAGCTTAGCAAATAAAACTTGCAACTTGATGATGTATGCAAGCTAATGATCATTCATACAACTTAGAAATGATTGTATGAACATTAAAATCTTCATAGGAATGATTCATGAAGAGCGTGGAGGCCATGAGAGTTTTGATTTTGGCATAGTTTAGTTACTAGATTGAATAATGAGTGATTTAGGGTAGGTTAGGGTCTTATTTATAGATTAGGCTAGTGATTTGGACCATAGGATTAACCCTAGATTCAATTAGGTCCATTAGATCCCGGAACTCTCTAGAAACAGGCCACAAGACCCAACCCTAATCAGAAATGGTGCACCAGGCTAAACAGCCGGGCACCCCCTGTCGACAGGGCTGTCGACAGGGCTGTCGACTCCCTGGGCACCCTGTCGACATGCCTGTCGACATGCGGGTCCTGGCGGGAGTTTTTCCCGCCTGCGCCAGTTTGCCCTAACCCCTTGTTTTTAATTTAAAATTTAAATCTGTTTTTACTTAGGATTTTTCTGAAAACTTCAATGGGCCTTAACTGGGTCATACGGACTCCGATTTTCGAAAACTCGGACTCTATTTCGCGTATTTTTCCGAGACGAACGCAATGGCATAGCCCGTTTCCCTTGATTCAGATTTTAGAATTAAATTCTGCCTCGATTTATGTTATAACAGGTTGTTGAAAATACGGGTTGTTACATTCTCCCCTCCTTAAAGGATTTCGTCCCCGAAATCTTCAAGTTAGGAAGAACGTATCCTACCATCCAATCATCCATCTACTCAAAGCATCATCCACGAGCAATCATTGTCCTTACAAGATTCTAAATGCTGGATGAACATATGCAAAGGTGTGTGTATATGTACTTATCTAATGCAAAGATCAATGCAAAAGATGTCAGTGAAATGTATCCATATGTATGCAAATTCCTAACGTAATGTATAATATCTACATGCGTGCTCAATCATACGTCCATATGCAACATCCATGTGATAACACACAATTTTCATCCATGAATAAGCATAAACACTCATGCACATGCAATATGAGGAGTGTGCGAGCCGATCTAGTGCCTAATCGTGTATAATGCATCCACGAGCAACCACTTGCAAACACTTGCAACCACTTGCAACTATCAACCATAACATGTTTCAAACACATGTTTCAACCAAAGGGTTTCTACCTAAGGTTCTCATGACAAGATGAACACGATAAACTAGATAAACATGGACAGAGAAAGGAGCAAGATAAACCCCTTTTTGGATTACAAGAAATCCATTCAAACTCTGACATATAGTACTAACCGATGAGTCATAACCCGCTTATGGAGCTAACAGAAATGAGATCAAGAATGGGACCGAGAGGATATACAAATGATAGCAAGCTCCACAGGAAAACAGGGATCAAGGATGCACTCTTAAAAAGAGATATGATGCGCGTATCTAGTCTTCACTCTTCTTAGTCACGTTTCCTTGAGCTTAACTCCACTGTGCTTTGATTATCTTTCACTTCATGATTCCTTGGCTTCCTAACTCCTATTTCCCAAATTCGAGTTGGAACTTATTTCATTATCGCCTCTCGTCTTTCTTTTCCACTTATTCTTCCTTCTGTATACTCGGCTTAAACATACTATAACCTCATGATTTCATGCAAGCTCTCCAAAATTCACTAGTGAATCCTGGATCTCGTCTACTTACTATAAAGTATTCCATGCAGCAGAACTTTTCTTGAAAATACCAATCCACGTTGCCAATTGCCCTTATAAACGTGATTTCCTATAACTCATGCTTAATCGAAATGAACCATCCTCCTATAAGTGATAGGCCATACCTAGATTCAATTGCCTACCCACGGCTTCCTGTAGGCTATTCCAAAACTGGCCAACTTCTTGAGGGTAAACCGTTGCTAACCATGATGCAGTCCTCTCGCTCTTCACCGGACTGAAATGAGCACTCTTCGTGAGTCTACCTATTATGACCCACATATCCGTATTCCCTTTCTTTGATCTAGGTAGTTTATCCACATAATCTATCGAGATGTTTTCACACTTCCCTTGCGAAACCTCCAATAGAGGTAATGGCCCACTGGGCTTCTATGACTTGGCCTTAACTTGGTGGCACAACATGCATCCAGAGACCAACTCGGCCACCTACTCGAGTGATGCGCATCTTCAAGAACCTTCTTTACCAAATCTTTCACTCGAGGAACACATAATCTCTCATCGTGCCTTAGTCATCCCTTGTCATCTATAATATATCTAGTGAGGTGACTTAACATCTCGCCTCAAATCAACTGGTCCATGTTCTTGAACCTACTGCGGGTCTTCTTCCTGTGAAACCCCCTTCTTGATCCAGAAGAGTAAGTCTAAGCTCCGGGAATGCTGACTAACTAGCCAAACGGAGAAAGCTTCTTACTTCAATTGCCCTCCTCAGAGTTTTCCGGTCTTAAACCGCAACCACTTTAGCGGAATCTACCGCTAAGCCTTACTTAGGAAATATGCGCTCAAGAAATCCAACTTCTTTCCTCCAAAGTGACATTTGGAGAACTTGACCTTCAACTGGTGGTTCTAAGCGTATCCATCACCTCCTTGAGATGTCTAGCATGCTCTTCCTCGCTCTTTTGAGGAGATCAAAATATCGTCTACGACGACCATGACAAACTTGTTCAAGGACTCCCTAAACACCCTACCCATCCAGTTTACGTAATATGCGGGTGCATTAGTCAAACCAAATAGTATGACTAGCCATTCTAAAACCCATCTAGAGTCCTAAACGCAGTCTTGTCAATTCCATCCTCAGCCATCCTAAGCTGATGGAATCCGGTAGCTAGATCAAAAGAAAACAGATGCTCCTACAAGCTGATCAAACAAATCATTGATCCTTGGTAACGGTTATCTATTCCTCTCCCGATAATCAACACATAAGCGAAACAAACTGTCCACATCAGTAACAAATACTACTGGAGCACCCTACTCGAAAATGCTTCGTCTCAGGAAGTTCTTCTCAAGCAACTCCTTGACTTGCTTTCTTAACTCTCATCTCGTGAGGTCATGTGCCTAACCGGCCACGAAATTGGCTTGGTATTACCAACCAGATAATGCGGAAATCCATCCCACGTCTAAGGGTAACCCCTTCACTTCCCCCAAGATATCAGGATATTCTCGGACCACCCTCACAGATTGCAAACTATCGATAGACGAGTCGAGGGATTTCAAGATAACATAACATGACGGGACCCATAGGGTTGTTAGAAATTTCTAGGGTATTACCGAGGCGAGTCATGAGCCTCACACCCCTATATACAAAAACCCAGAATGGCTCCAAAACAGGCCAACCATTCCATGCCCAAAACCAACCCATATCCCCGGAAACCGAGAATATAAACATCCCACGAGAGTTCTATACTTCAAGATAGAAATTTCCAAATCCACTCAGACCACAGACGAACGGGAAGAACCCCCAATTGGATTTGAAACATATACGGGATCATCAACCAGACTAGTACTTAGGTGCAAAACTTTCAACTAGATCAGATGAAATAAAACTATGCAATGTGCCAGAATCAAACAAAGTACGAACAGGGAAAATCAGAAAATGTAAACAAGACTTTCAACAGAAATACTACCTCTATCATGAGCTGGAAGAACGGTGTTGAGGGGATGAACTCGCCCTCCAGGTAGTCCTGCACACTGAGTCTGACCTTGCCCTGGTTTCCTCGGGCAATCCTTGTTGAGATGTCCAAACTCACCACAATGAAAGCATTCGCCCCGCTTTCTCTTCTTCTTCCTACATTCCCTGGCTATATGTCCAACCTTACCACAGAAGTTACATTTCATATTCCCTCTTGGCTTGTCCTTGCGGTTGTGGTTATTCTTGCCCCGTTTCCCGGAACTTACTCTCTTGCCTTGAGACTCATTCGCCTTGACCTCTTTCTTGTTATTGTTATCTTCTTCTTGAAGTAGGCCCAAATTCACCAAATTCTCGAAAGTCGCCCCCAAGGGTATATGAGACATGGCCAAACCATGTAATGGCTCGTTTAATCCTAGAGCAAAGTGTAGGGCCTTCTTCTAAGCTGTATTAACCAAGTCTAAATCGACACGAGTCAGTTGATTAAACTTATCTATGTATTCCCTAATAGTCATGTCCCCTTGCTTTAGTGATAAGAACCTCAGTCCAAACCTTCCTCTAAAGTCATCCCAAGTCTCAATTGGCCTAGTAGCGGTGGTGACTACCCACCAACGTGTAGCTTCTTCCTTTAGCAACCATACTGCCAATAAAACCTTCCTGCGGTCACCTATATCAAAGGTGGCTAAAAGATCTTCGGTCTCTTTCAACCAATTCCTTGCCTCAACAAAAGTCTCGGTTCCAAAGAAATTCTTGCAACCCATCGCCTTAAAATCTTGGCAAATCTCGGCGAAGTCAATTTGAGGATGCTGAGGGGAAGGAGGAAGAGGAACATCAACTACCGGAGGAGGAGTAGTATTTGCGGGGCCGGCTTCGGTCGCCCTAGCCTCCAAAAGTCTCCTATACCAAACAGGTACGTGTACTCCCTCCGGGATGGCAAAGTTGTCGGCCATACTGGAAACGAAGAAAAAGATAGATTCAGAATGGAGAAAAACGAAGGAATTTTGCTAATGGCTTTTTGGGGAATAGCCTTTAAAATAAACTAGACTTTTCTTTGGAAAATACTTAATACTTGGTTTTGAAAATAGTTTTTCAAAGAGTTTTAAAAACCTTTTTATCCCTTCTCGTAAACCATATGCTCTGATACCAAATGTAACACCCCACCTCCGTCAGGGTGGCTCTTGCAAGCAACTCTGACTTTGGTGGGGCGTTTTTAAGTGGAGGTAAACATGCATAATGATATAGCAAGGCAGGACATGACATATATATGTGTAAATAAACAGAGTAAGTAGATAAAACAGCGGAAGATTTTTAAACCATTTCAAAACACAAGTCTGGTACATCAAAATGTCAATTTCCCAAAATTACAAGTCTAGATAAATACATCATCTGACAAACTGAAATACATAAGTACTATCCCCAAATAAGAGTGATAAACCATAGCGGCTCAAGTCCAAAGCATACTTGAGCTATCCAAGGAAGCAGCTAAAATCCAAGCTAGGCTCCAGTATTCCCTCCCTGAGAACCTGGGGGGGAAACGGAAGAAAAGAGGCGAAAGAAAACAGGTCAGTCAAAAAGACTGAGTAAGCCCTGCTACGATCAGTCTATAAACTAATAAAGTTAACATCATGATGGAAACTGAGATGATCATAGATAACAACATACTGGCATGGTAAATTAACTACAAGATAGATAGAGGTGTCATCGCATAAACAAGGTTAAGTTTTGCACCACGGTGTACTAGCAAACCAACATAACAGGTATTGATCCCTTGGCCCAAGCTTTTAACCCAATAACATGAAGTGACCTTAATATAAGGTCCAGCCCAACGGTCTAGTCGATCGGCTCCCTATAAACCTAACACGTCAAGTGTTGGTGTCCATATGGCCCACATATGGTTGTAGTTAGACTGTGCTGGGTCCACCTTTGGGTGTATCAAGCCCTCGGGTGTCAACCCCAGACACTTAAGCAATAATGCACAGCCCTAACCTACTGGTACCCATGCCTCGAGTTTGTCCAACATCGGACTACGTGCACGTCCGTAGCCCGCCGGACCCGCACCGCTGTACCACTCAGCCATCGCCTTTTGGTCGCTTACATCCGTTCAGTAATCGTGCCCCGCCCTAGCCTAGCTTCTAGGGTTGTGAATGATACCAAACTGGGATTACTGTTAGAACAGACCACGTTGCTAGGGTTTTCTAAGAAGGTTAAGTGTGATTTAACCCTTCACTAATCATGGATTAATTGGTTAAGTGTAACCAACAGTTTACCACTTAACCCCATTTCAATCCCTCAAATCCCCAAATTGGTTAAGTATTAGTGGACCTTGACTTAACCCTAATCATGAGGCATTAATTAATTTAATGCACCTTAACCTCCCACATTAGACCTTGTTGTGGTTACTAGTTAGGCCGGGCGGTTCCGGGTAGGTTTACACCACAACTTAGTCTAACCTCGGGTTTTGGCACCATATGACCAACTTCTCAGATCGGGTCCTATTGTTCGTAGCCACTAGTTAAGCCGGTAGGTTCCGGGTAGAATTACGCTACAAACTCAACCCAACCTCGAATTGGCCACACTTATGTTTTCTAAGTGTCATGTCCACTTTATTTCAAAACACAATTACAAGTCAACAAATGCTTGGGTAGACCTAACTTAATAGGTAAATTCCCAAGGGGTAGACCTAACTTAATAGGTAAATTCCCAATCTTATATTTTCATGTATTTTAAGTTTACCCAAACCCCCAACGTCATTCTATCGCTTACATATTCGTAATAACGCATAAAGGATAGGAAGAGGGAACTTGGCACAACATACATGATAAACTTGCACAACAATCATGCATAACATGTTAGACTTGTAAAACTTAGCATAGTGAACTTGCATATTGCCATAAACATGCATAACATGTTAAACTCGCATAACTTAGCATAGTGAACTTGCATATTGCCATAAACATGCATAACTTGTCAAACATGCACAACTTGTCATTTTAAACTTGCATAAGCATGCACAACTTGTCAAACTTGCAAATCATGTCATAGTGAACTTGCAAAACATGCATAGCTTATCAAACTTGCAAATCATGTCATAGTGACCTTGCAAAACATGCATAACTTATCAAACTTGCAAATCATGGCATGGTGAACTTGCATAAACATGCAAATCATGTCATAGTGAACTTGCAAAACATGCATAACTTATCAAACTTGCAAATCATGGCATGGTGAACTTGCATAAACATGCATAACTCAATAAACTTGCAAATCATGTCATAGTGAACTTGCAAAACATGCATAACTTATCAAACTTGCAAATCATGGCATGGTGAACTTGCATAAACATGCATAACTCAATAAACTTGCAAATCATGTCATAGTGAACTTGCAAAACATGCATAACTTATCAAACTTGCAAATCATGGCATGGTGAACTTGCATAAACATGCATAACTCAATAAACTTGCAAATCATGTCATAGTGAACTTGCAAAACATGCATAACTTATTAAACTTGCAAATCATGGCATGGTGAACTTGCATAAACATGCATAACTCAATAAACTTGCAAATCATGTCATAGTGAACTTGCAAAACATGCATAACTTATTAAACTTGCATAACATGGCCTAATGAACTTGCATGAACATGCATAACTTATTTAACTTGCAAATCATGTCTTAGCAAACTTGCATAAACATGCATAACTCAATAAACATACATAAATCCCAACTTGCATCACATATTAACTTTAGAGTTTCTAAAATGAAGGTAAGAGGGCTTACAACTATTATGAAGACACAAATCTCCTAATAAAGATTGAGAAGCCCTTTTTATGCAAGCATAAAACCCCAAAACAAAGCTCCAATAAGAAAACACCCAAAAACACTAGCTTAGCAAATAAAACTTGCAACTTGATGATGTATGCAAGCTAATGATCATTCATACAACTTAGAAATGATTGTATGAACATTAAAATCTTCATAGGAATGATTCATGAAGAGGGTGGAGGCCATGAGAGTTTTGATTTTGGCATAGTTTAGTTACTAGATTGAATAATGAGTGATTTAGGGTAGGTTAGGGTCTTATTTATAGATTAGGCTAGTGATTTGGACCATAGGATTAACCCTAGATTCAATTAGGTCCATTAGATCCCGGAACTCTCTAGAAACAGGCCACAAGACCCAACCCTAATCAGAAATGGTGCACCAGGCTAAACAGCCGGGCACCCCCTGTCGACAGGGCTGTCGACAGGGTTGTCGACTCCCTGGGCACCCTGTCGACATGCCTGTCGACATGCGGGTCCTGGCGGGAGTTTTTCCCGCCTGCGCCAGTTTGCCCTAACCCCTTGTTTTTAATTTAAAATTTAAATCTGTTTTTACTTAGGATTTTTCTGAAAACATCAATGGGCCTTAACTGGGTCATACGGACTCCGATTTTCGAAAACTCGGACTCTATTTCGCGTATTTTTCCGAGACGAACGCAATGGCATAGCCCGTTTCCCTTGATTCAGATTTTAGAATTAAATTCTGCCTCGATTTATGTTATAAAAGGTTATTGAAAATACGGGTTGTTACAAGAACCAGAAATGTTTTCTGATATAGAAAACAAGAAATGGAAATGTTTTCCAAGGGTAATAACATATATTTTCTGAATTTAGAAAATAAGAAATGTTGAATATAGGGAAACAGGAGATGAAAAATGAACTAAGTAGATAAATGTTAAATGATGTTTGATCGATATAATTTCCATCTGGAAATGATTTCGTTGTTTGCACACGTATTTTACTTCGATAGTTAAATCACAGACTATCGAAGTTTTGACCAATTTACGTTGTTAATATGGAGAGACCGGTTGGATTATTATCCAAAGAACCACTCTATATTGGCATAAGCGTTGTGAGTCATATATGCTTAAGATAATTGAAGACGGAGTAAAGTGCAAGGGCTATTGTATAAGTCTTAGATAACAGTGCCTAAGATGGATTACCTGAATAGTGCCTTCGGTTCCTCTTGTTCCTGGATGACTTGTATGGATGAATGTCTGACAGAGTATTTCCAGAAAGGTCATGTACATTGATTTCTCCCACCGTACCAAGAGTGGAAGCGGAGAAGGAAACTTCTTTACCTAACACGTAATGTACTGTTGTAGACGTCAATTAGTGATTTTCGATGGATCTGACAATGTAGCATTCGAAGTGAATCTGATGTGATGCTGAAGCGTAACCTCAAGCCTCATCAACCGGTAAATGACAGAAATCAGGCAGGCAGCATGGCTAAGTCGGTTGCTCAGAAGTAGGGTGTATAATCACCTGATCTAGAGTTTTATTTACTTCTAAAAATCTATTATTGATGCTGTTCCATTCGGGAAACGGTTGTTGATGGTGATATACATTCGATACACTAAAGCGAAATGAGTGGTCGGTCATGTGTGGCCGGGTTGCAAGATGTTCTTGTTGAACCTAGTGTATTCCTTCTAGAGGTACACTAGCGAAAGGTGGTTCCATACCTTATCATAGTTCGAAATCCATTACCCAATATGTGCTTGCGGTTTTGATTGTATACTATATATGTACAACGTGAGATGAAAGCGTTTCTGCTAGATGATTATTATATTGTGGTTGATAGACATTGTTATAATATCAAAAGGTTTTTGATATAAAGATAATTTGGATTCTCATAAGGGAAAAACCTGTTTCGTTATACGGCGTGGTCTTATGAGATATCGTTTACTTGTTCAAACCGTTTTAAACTGTTTCACTCATACCAGTCCCATGACTGACCCGGAGTTTATTTGTTTTGTTTCCCTAAAATCTTGGGTGCCTAAATTTGTACGGGCAGCCAAGTAGTCGGGATTTTACAGATACTTGAAGAGCTGGAGCAGGAGGCTTCAGGATCATTTTGCTATAGTTTATTTCCGCTGTGTTGTAAGTACTGTACTTTGAAAATAATGTATATTCAAGTACAAAGTTATATTTCAAAGTTATGTTATATATTCTATGTTGTTCGTTCCGTTGTGAGATTCGTGTTACTCTGATGTTGTGTTCTTCTTCTTCTTCTTTTCGATAAGTTTCTACCTTATCTTTCCTCATCCTCTAATTTCTTCCATTAACCATTCGGATATTTTCGATGTTTGGTTAGTTGTCATTGAGTTATGGCGATAACCAAAGTCGACAAAATCTGGGTCGTTACAGTTGGTATCAGAGCTTAAAGTTAAGAATTACCTTGGCTCTATGGCGTGACTCAGTAGGGATGGGGTTAGTAATACCCTAGACTGAGTTGAGTGTATATATACGAGGGCGTATTTGTTATTCAATATAAAATGATTTTATATTGTGGAGATTTGTTGGTTGAGTCGTTTCTGAGTTCTAGTCGATCAGTTTGATCCACTGTATCGGTAGGGATTTTGTAAACACTCGAATACGATGAACCGTCATGGTATGTTTTGAAAGAGGGTAAATGAAATTTTTTTACCCAAATTATATTTTGATATAAAGGATTTATATTGGAATTTTTATAATATAGTGGATATATTGGTTGTTATTATAATCGAGTAAGATTATAAATTAAATGGTTATGCAAATAACCAATCAGAATTCATATATGTGAAATACGTGAAATCAGATGAGTTGAATCTGAAATTTTAAACCAGAAATTGAATTAAAATTCTGGAAAATTGGATAAGTGTTTGTAAATAGATTTGGATTAAAAATAAGGAAAATTTAAGATCCTAGGAGATTTTAAATTGTTTTACAAGCAGTGTGAATTATATTTTGAAATGAATTTCAAAGTGGAAATGTTTAGAAATGGTTTTATAGTATTGAACTCAATTCGATCACTGGAAAATAGATTCCAGTGATGACAGCGGCATCATCAGTATTCATTTTCGAGTTGCAAATGACGAATTACTACTAGAGGTACTGTTTTGAATTTGTTTTGGGAAAGACAAGTTGTGTTGAATTTCAAAATGTGATTTATAATATACAATTTTATATATAGAATTTGAATAATAGAATTTGATATATAGATTTGAATAATGGAAGTGATATAAAATTTGAATAGAAATTGAATAGAATTAACTAAGTCGAATAATCGAGTTTTGAATTTAAAGTTGAACTTTGAAAGGTGAATTGGATTTGTAAATGGATATTCGAAATCGAATATAGAACTTAAATTTGAAATTTGGATTCAAATTAGTTAATAAGCAAGTTAATATATATTTGAACATGTCATATTCAAATATAAAAGTGAAATAGACTAAAGAGTTAATTAACAAATTAATTAACGAATTGAGTTAAAACGATCAGGTATAGTTAAAATAGATTGGGCAGGTATAAATATACATGAGATAGGTATGGATAAAGGTATGAAGGTATATAAATAGAATGCTCGACGAAAAGGTATGTATTTAATTCATATATGAGATTTTATGCACCGTATCGGCTAGCCGCTTGGCTTTTTCTTTTTCTTTTGGATTGGTGAGGGCCATGGGAGGCTATTTGAAATATCCCGATGCTCCTGGTACAAAGGAGGTTCTGGCGAATTTTTCCGGGAATTTAAGGAGTTATAATATTTTTAAGATAATTTGATAGTTAGAAATCAGCATATCGATATATATATAGAAGTCGATAAGGAAACGAACTTGGAAATAGAATAGTAAAATCAAAAAGGAAGACTAAGAATAAAATCTAGTAAGAATAGAAAGAGGAATCGTATACATGTTTAAAAGTGAATAAGTAGTTGTATGGTATTGATTATCCGAGTAAGTAGTCATATCTGTTTTGACGTTATAAATGTTATTCAGTCAAGGTCTGAGAGGTAGTTATACCCCAACTTGATTGATTTCATTATTAACAAATAAATAGTAAGATTTCAGGCTCGAAGATCAATGTTGAATAAGAGTTAGTTGAATATAGTATTTGGGTTGTCGTAACGATGTTTAACACAACATCCGTTTTAACCCAAATAAGTGTAAGCTTGGAAATATAATAAAGAATATTTCCTAAGTATAGAAATAAACGAGATCGGAAAAGAGATAAGTAATTGGAATATTTTCCAATTATAAATAGCATATATTTTCTAAAGTTTAGTAAATAAAGGAAGGCGATATTCGGAAATGTTTTCCAAATAACATAAAAGGCCAATATGGTTATTGAAAATATTTGGTTAACAGATATTGATAAAGAAATAGAGAAGTGATTTAACTAATGGAATATTAATTAAGGGCTCAGTGACATGTTCAAAAGAAAATTTGATTTTTGAAAAGAGTAAACTGTTTAAAACTCCCAGGGAAAGACTGTTTGAATTAAAAACAAATTTAACAGAAATTTGTGAAAGCAAAATTGAATCAAAGTAAAGACAATAAAGTGGTAACAGAGGTTGAATTAGAATGATATCAAGACAAATTGGATTGTGAGATTCAAATTTGAAGTGTAATGGGATAATCAAGTTAAGAGTTGGTAATCGAGAAGAAACTCGAGTAAAAATGATATTTGGCTTGGATATAAGCGAATGGTGGTGTTGTGCATAAAAGCAAATTGGAATTTGATTGGGATAACATTGGAATATGCTGAGTTGATAGCATATAGAAGTGATAGAGTTGATATGCCGACAAAAGGTACAAGTTTATATTTCTATTGGATATAAGATTTATGAGCCGAATTGGCAAGCCGCTTGGCTGTTTGATTTTCTTTTGGATTGGAGATGGCCCAGAGAAGCAAGTTGTAGTTTGAGCTATTAACCAGTACAAAGGAGGTGCTGGCGAAATTTTTCAAAAAGTTAAGGTGTTAGAAAATTTTCAGGATTTTTTTTTGAAATTTTTCGTTGATAAGAATTAATTAAAATTTTAAATTAAAATTAAATTGGTTCAGTTGAAACTGAAGTTAAGAAGTGAACAAATATGTTCTAACCAGTCGATAGGGTCGTTCTCTACCTTAGCAATTTCGAGGACGAAATTATTTTAAGTGGGGAAGAATGTAATGACCCGCATTTGCAGAGGTATTATAATTAATTTATTTTATTATATAAATAGTGATATAGTGAATTAAATGGTCGTGGAATTAAATAATGATGAATATTTAATTAAAATAATAAATTAAATAATATATTTAATTCTGAAATAATCAGAATTGGCTGAAATGACGATATGGTGTGAATCGGATCATCTGTGATATTTAATTCATCTTGGGATTTGATTGGAATAACGAATATATTATACAAACGACAGTTTGAACGTATAATTATAATATAATTAAAATCGAGATCGAAATGGCGCTGTAGTTCGTAAATTGGCGATTCAAACTTCAACTGAATGTACAGAGTTCGTTTTAAATTGGATTTCTATGAAACAAGAAATGTGTGGAGCTGGTGGAGTATATCTTTCTAATGGAAGAGAAAAATCGGGATTTCGTCGTGTAGATTTTGATTTATGTTAAAATCAAATTCTAGAAAAGTCGTTGTGGAATTCCTTTATAATTTATAAAGGAATTATTTATATTTTAAAAATGAATTTCATTTTAAATCGAATATCGATTTAATCGGGATTTGAAATATCAAGTTATAAATCCCAGTAGAGCTGTATGGTATTCCACTGTGGATATATACGATAATATTTATTTTTAAATATTAAATTTAGTTATATTTAAATATATTTATCTATTTAAATGGGTCATCCAGAGCATTAAAAATGGCCACTTTTGCAAATGAAGTCGGAATTCGACGAAACTAATTTTATTGGATCTGCAATGTTAAATAGTTATTAGATTTCCAGTTTCGTGATTTTTGAAGTCAGTATGTGGCCGTACCGATTGTTAGAGTGAAAAACAGTCAGTATTTTGATAGTTAATAATACGCTGTGTGAGCAAACGGAGTCGGAATTCGACGAAACCAATTTCGTTGGGACCGTAATGTCAAGCTCTAGATGTATGTCCAGTTTGGTTATTTTTGGGTATTGTGTGTGAACAGAGGAATTTTTAAGGACTAATGAAAACAACGTTAGCTTAAAAATAAATATAAAAAAAATCAAATATTAAAATAATATTTTTTTTTTCTATAAATACCCTACCAACTAAATCTTAAAACCTAATTCACATTTCCGCCGTCACTTTTTCAATTTTTGTTCTTTAGCAAAAGAAAAAGGATGACTTCAAAATTCATGAATAAATCAAAGTAAAATCCTTAAATCCAAACACATATGTTCTTGGATTCAACAGAGCAGGAGCTTCAATACCATATAAGTTTCATACAGTTCGACGTCCACTGTAGCTTGCTGGAAGTACACGCAGTAAAGCTGGTGTTTGATTTATATTGGATTTGAGGCATCATTGTTGGAATTTGAGGTTCGTTTGGTGTTTGTAGTGGTTTTTGGCAAGGGTTGACAAAGTTTGAGGGGGTGCAGTGCATATGGAGTTCGCTACCTGTAGCGAGGCAGGGGGTCTGGAGGTTGTCGCATTTCAGAAGAGTAGCTCGAGTTCATTGTTTGGGAGTTGAGGAGGGAGAGAACGAGATGACAAGAGGGATGGTGTTTTCGGTTTGAAAATCGATGGTGAAACGAAGAAGGAATGGCAAATCGAAGGAGGCCGTAATGGTGTGAACAGGAGGAAGCCACGTTTTGTGTTTGGGAAGAAGGGTTCATCGGGAGTGGGCTTCAAACGCAGGAAACATGGGCTGAGAATGTGGTGAGGGCCCAAGTAAATAATAGTTTAAGTTTGTTTCAATTTAAATCATTTAAAAGTTTGTAGACTGAATAACTTTATTGTACGATACCGGTTTTCAACGAAATAAGATCTGTTAGGATCGTATGGACGGTGGCTACGCACTGGGACTGACTGGAAGTGGATCGGTGCTCGTTTGAATTTAAGGCGAAATAAATTGTTTGATTCAAATCAAACAAATAGTTTATCGTTCTTTAACGATGAACTGCCAAAGTGAGTAAATCTCACTAACTCTGAACAGTTTATAATTTCATGTTGTATTTTTAGAACTGTTAAATATTGGCTGATTGACTGTGTGTTGACTGTTTGATTGAACTGCTAGTCAGTTAGTTGAATTTCTATATTGATTCTGTTTAACAGAATATATCATATGGAACTGAAAGTGATGTTGATTTTATTGTGTAACATCTGTGGATGCAGGGAAACAGGTTGGAGGAATCTGACTGGATTCCTCAACATTTATTTTACTGTTTTTCATATATTGTGATATATGATGTGATATATAATCTATTGTTAGTTATAAGTGTTTGGACGATATTGATCATCGTGATTTGATATGTTGAATACCATAACATACCGAAATATTGATAAGGCAATATTTTCAAAGTGATATTTGAAAATAAAATATTTATAAATGGAATATTTATAAATAAGAAATATTTATAAATTGGAATATTTATAAATAGGAGATATTTAGAAAAGGGAAATTATAAAATCAAAGAATAGATTTGAAAAGGAAATATTTGCAATCCATTTGAAAATAGAATAAGGAAAGATTTGTAAACCATTTACAAATAGAATTGATAGGAAATATATTTGGAAAAACAAATATAAAGGGAAATATTGGTAAAACGAATAAAAAGGAAATATTTGTAAATCATTTACTAATAGAATTGAAAGGAAATATTTGTAGAACATTTACAAATAGATTAAATGGGATTATTTATTTATTTAGGGAATAAATAAAAGTAAAAAGATTTATTTATTTAGAAAATAAATAAAGGAAAAAGGATTTATTTATTTAGGAAATAAATAAAAGAAAAGGGGTTATTTATTTAGGAAATAAATAGAGATAAAAGGAGATATTTACTTGTTAGAATAAATAGAGTTAAAAGAGTTAATCAGTTAGAGTAAATCGATAGAGTTAAATCGAACTAGAGTTATTTAAATAGAGTTATCGAATATTAGTTTATTCGAATAGAGTTAAAGGGAAGGAGTTATCGATTATTTGTTAATTGAAGGAGTTATTGATTATAGTTTAATCGAAAAGAGTTATCAATTAGTTTAATCGAAGTGAGTAATCGAATATAGTTTATTCGAAAGAAATTATCGAATTTGGTTGTTCAAAGGAGTTATCGATTATAGTTTAATCGAAAAGAGTTATCGATTAGTTTAATCGAAGTGAGTAATCGAATATAGTTTATTCGAAAGGAATTATCGAATTTGGTTATTCGAAGGAGTTATCGATTATACTTTAATCGAAAAGAGTTATCGATTAGTTTAATCGAAATGAGTAATCGAATATACTTCATTCGAAAGGAATTATCGAATTTGGTTATTCGAAGGAGTTATCGATTATAGTTTAATCGAAAAGAGTTATCGATTAGTTTAATCGAAGTGAGTAATCAAATATAGTTTATTCGAAAGGAATTATCGAATTTGGTTATTCGAAGGAGTTATCGAATTTAGTTATTTGATGGAGTTAATCGTTTAGAGTTAAATCAAATGAGTTAATCGAATATAGTTTATTCGAATATAAAGTAAAAGGAGTTAATCAAATATAGTTTATTCGAATAGAGTTAAAGGAGTTATCGAATATAGTTTATTCGAAAGGAGTTAAGTGAAACGAGTAAATCGATAGAGTTAATCCGATAGAGTTAATTCAATAGCGTTAGTCCAATAGAGTTAATCCAATAGCGTTAGTCCAATCGAGTTAAATGATAAGGGTTAATCGAATAGAGTAAATTGAATAGAGTTATCGAATATACCTTATTCGAAGGAAAGAATTATCGAATAGAGATGGTTCGAAAAAGAGTTACGTAAGGAAGTTTGTTAAAGAATTAAAAGGTGAACTTTGTCTATTTTAAGGTTAGAAACGTTGTTTAGTTAAGGTCTGAGAGGTAGTATTACCCCATCTTGATTGACTTCATTTTTAACTAAGGAATGGATAAGGTTCGAAAGTGAAGGTGGGTTAAAGGAATTTAGTTAATAAGCGTAACGGTTTGAGTTGGCATCACGATGGTTTGTTTAAACATCTGTCTAAGCCCATTGAAGGAGTTTTGGAAATGTTTTCCAAATAAGAACCAGAAATGTTTTCTGATATAGAAAACAAGAAATGGAAATGTTTTCCAAGGGTAATAACATATATTTTCTAAATTTAGAAAATAAGAAATGTTGAATATAGGGAAACAGGAGATGAAAAATGAACTAAGGAGATAAATGTTAAATGATGTTTGATCGATATAATTTCCATCTGGAAATTATATCGTTGTTTGCACACGTATTTTCCTTCGATAGTTAAATCACAGACTATCGAAGTTTTGACCAATTTACGTTGTTAATATGGAGAGACCGGTTGGATTATTATCCAAAGAACCACTGTGTATTGGCATAAGCGTTGCGAGTCATATATGCCAAAGATAATTGAAGACGGAGTAAAGTGCAAGGGTGGTTGTATAAGTCTTAGATAACAGTGCCTAAGATGGATGTACTGAATAGTGCCTTCGGTTCATCATGTTCCTGGATGACTTGTATGGATGAATGTCTGACAGAGTATTTCCACAAAGGTCACGTACATTGATTTCTTCAACCGTACCAAGAGTGGAAGCGGAGAAGGAAACTTCTTTAGCTAACACTTAATGTACTGTTGTAGACGTCAATTAGTGAATTTCGATGGATCTGACAATGTGGCATTCGAAGTGAATCTGATGTGATGATGAAGCATAACCTCAAGCCTCATCAACCGGTAAATGACAGAAATCTGGCAGGCAGCATGGCTAAGTCGGTCACTCCGAAGTAGGGTGTATAATCACCTGATCTAGAGTTTCATTTACTTCGAAAAATCTATTGTTGATGTTGTCCCATTCGGGAAACGGTTGCTGAACCCAACCGTTGGTCGTATACATTCGATACACTCAAGCGAAATGAGTGGTCGGTCATGTGTGGCTGGGTTGCAAGATGTTCTTATTGAACCCAGTGTATTCCTTCTAGAGGTACACTAGCGAAAGGTGGTTCCATACCTTGTCATAGTTGGAAATCCATTACCAAATACGTGCTTGCGGTTTTGATTGTATACTATATATGTAGAACGTGAGATGAAAGCGTTTCTGCTAGATGATTATTATATTGTGGTTGATAGACACTATTATAATATCAAAAGGTTTTTGATATAAAGATAATTTGGATTCTCATAAGGGAAAACCCCGTTCCGTTATACGCCGTGGTCTTATGAGATACCGTTTACTTGTCCAAACCGTTTTAAACTGTTTTACTCATACCAGTCCCATGACTGACTCGGAGTTTATTTGTTTTGTTTCCCTCAACTCTTGGGTGCCTAAATTTGTACGGGCAGACAAGTAGTCGGGATTTTACATATACTTGAAGAGCTGGAGCAGGAGGCTTCAGGATCATATAGCTATAGTTTATTTCCGCTGTGTTGTAAGTACTGTACTTTGAAAATGATGTATATTCAAGTACAAAGTTATATTTCAAAGTTATGTTATATATTATATGTTGTTCGTTCCGCTGTGAGATTCATATTACTCTGATGTTGTGTTCTTCTTCTTCTTTTCTATAAGTTTCTACCTTATCTTTCCTCATCCTCTAATTTCTTCCATTAACCATTCGGATATTTTAGATGTTTGGTTAGTCGTCATTGAGTTATGGCGATAACCAAAGTCGACAAAATTCGGGTCGTTACAGGAGCCCAGAAAATTTTACTTATGTGGATGACGGAATGAGGCACCTCATATATTGAGTCCCTAGTGGCTCATATTTTATGCCTCTTAGGGTAGGGAAACGTATTGTTCAGGCATTATCAATCCACTGAAGTATTTGTGGACCGACCCTCATTTCCCAAGGTGCAGTTGCGGCTGATACTGAGACATGGTTGGCTAGATTGTCTCGAATTCGGTGAGGACGATCCCTAGCCTTGACTCATAGATGGAAATCCAACTTCCAATACGACAACGTGCGGTTTTGATTGTAGAACTAGTATGGCGACATGATATACGGTACCCATGCCGTCTATGATTGATACATTTATATTTGAAGTTGTTTTAAACACTATGCACTTATAATATCAAAATAGTTTGTTTTATAGTGTATCAAGCATTGTTTGGCTATTATAAGGTAAAAATCTTTCCTCAGGCTTGTGTTGCATTGTATGATGGGACCTGAGTCTTATAATAACTTTATTTTTCCAAAAAGCTTTGCGTTATTTTATCTTAAACTGAGATTCATGTGGAGTAAACCCGTTCCATGTTATACGGCGTGGCCCCATGATTTACCAACTTTTAAATAAAAGATTTAATAACTTTTTAGTTCTCACACCAGTCCCATGACTGACCTGGAGTTTATTGTTTTAACCTAAACTCTGGGTTCCCATATTTTCCACATGGGCAGCTAGTAGTTTTGGTTTTGTAGATTATTTCTTTTCCAGGATCCTGGATTTACAGCTGGGGCTATATTCAGAAAGATTTGTATCCGTGTATCTCTTTCAGTTGTACTTGTTAAAGTATTCTCCGCTACGCATTATATTACATTTTCCGCTGCTTTTAACTTAAATCTCTGATATTGTATTTCTATTGTGTAATAATTATTCATACTCTGGAATATTCTTGTACTCTGATGTAATTGTTGTAATAGCAATGAAATGTTCTTCTGTTTGTTCTTTGATGAGTGTTGTTCTCAGCTCAATCCGAGCTTTCCCATAAGGGCGAGTTTGGGTCATTTCACTGTACAACTACAAATCGCCACTTTAGGCCCATTCCATTCAAAAAGAAAATCAAAAAGCCAAGTGGCTTGCCAAATTGTCCCATAAAATATCATATTTAATTAAATATGTACCTCTTTGTAAACCAAATAAATTTATGTTCCTTCCATTACTTCACTCCATACCTGCTTAATACATATCTAACCATTCTCAATTTATTCCAACTCAATCCAATAGTTTTTAACTCAGTTCGCTAATTTATTCTCTAATTATCTCTTTCGCATATTTCATTTTTTATTTTAACATAACATGTTCAAATATATTTTTAACTTGCTTATAAACTAATTGAATTCCATTTTCAATTCGAGTTTCATATTTGATTTCAAATATGAATTCAAAAATCCAATTTACTTAACCAAAGTCAAACTCGATCCAAAACTCAATTAACTAATTATTCTTCTGCCTAGTTAAATTATTCAATAATAAATATCTGATTTTATTTCAAAAGTCAATCCATTTATATCACTTGAGTTCATATTTATTTTATAACTCAAGTCTGGACTTTTCGAATGGGAAATTAATTTTTGTTTAAAATCTTTTTATTTTATTAAATAAATCGTTATGGTTTTTAAACGATTATAGTTGTTTTTCTGAAAATTTAGTTTTGACATAACTCAAAATCTTCAAGACAAAATCCAGATTTTTCTCTTCCATTAGAAAAAAATTATTTAATAGATTCAGATGATTCTTGTTTCAAAGTACTCTGACTTAAATTGAGTTTTATATATTCAATTGAAATTCATATCGTCAAGTTACGAACTACTGTGCCATGGCGAGTTCATTTTAATTAAATTTAAAAATAAACGTTTAAACTTCGTTTATTAAATGAATTCCAATTCCATTCTCATATATTTTAATATAAATTCAGCTTACTTACCAAATCCAACTTAATATTCTCGATTATCCCTAATCGTCGATTTTTCCATAACTTTGTTATAAATTTATATATAACTTAATCTTCTATACTAAATTCTCATTTCCTTTGGAAATAAATTATTTATTAAATTCGGTATTATCGAATTCCAATTTTAAATCTCTTGGATTTATCTCAATTCAGTTTTCATTCTGAACGTCGGAATAAATTTCATCGCTTCCTTCTCAAAATGATTTCCAATTCACTTTTAAATTCACATTTGAATTTAAATTCCCAAATTTATCCAATGATAATTTATTTTATTTCATTTATAAACATCGTTTATAAATTCAACTACTTGTTCTTGTTATCAAAAAAAGTTAATATTTCCTAGCTCGTTTGAAATTCAAATTCTATTTTGGAAAAATAGTTTTTTTTCTTTTAAATCTCAAATTTCCTTTTCATGTTATTTTTATATACCAATATTTAGGGCCAGTGATATTCAAACATCCAAAACACCCAATTAACAATCACATGTTTTCTAATACATCATGTATGATAATATATATGAAATCAAACAATAATATTTTAGAGGAATCCAGTTGGATCCCTCCAACCTGTTTTCATGCATCCATAGATATTTGACAACAAAAATAATACCCATCCTGCTTCAAGGTAGGATTTCGCGGTATAAAAGGTCATCCACTATATGCATTGTGGGGTGCATAGGGTCATCCGCTAATGGTACTGCGAGAAATATCCAATATATATATATAATAACCACAACCACCAAGCCTAAATATAATTAATATATATATATATATAATAGCCACAATAATATTTCAATGCATCCAAACAATAACAAACAACATATAACATTATATTAAATAAATATTCGTTCATAACAAATTATAAACGAATCTAGAGAGTGAGTTTACTCACATTGATTTTAGTTGCAGCCCACTTCAAAATTTAAATTAAACCAAATGTCGTTCGATTTAATTCAAAATCCATCGCTGGTCCTGAAAAATCCCAAACTAATTCCAGATTGTAGCCCATGTCCTTAAGAGCTTAATGAGATTGACGATGTTCGAATCTATTTCATTTTGAATTAGAAATTTATTTTATAAGCCACTGAATACTAAAAATATTCTACATTTTAATTATTGAATAAAAAAATTACCTACACTATTCCTTAATCTCCATTCTTCCTTAATCTACTGCAACATCCCAGTTTACCGAACTTCCAGTTTTTCATCTTTGAGTTCGTCGGAAGTCACGCCCCACATTGCTCAACCATCGCGATCCCAAACTCCCTCAAAGCGGTAGAAAACCACCCAAGCCAATTTTTCAAGTACCACTCTATTACCATTGCTCGTGTTCGAGCTCTAGTTTGATTTGCACGTCCTCAAAAATAGTACAGACCGAACTTTCAACTGTCGAACTCCAAACCCCATCCATCCTTCACATCGCACCATCCCAGGTTCAACCTTACACCTCAGCAATCCCCTCACAATCGCCGACAACCCATATCCTAAAACTGCAACATCATAACGCGATGCTTCTCCAGTACGAAGTCGAGCTTCGAGGCCTTGGCGACTCGATCGCGATTTAGATCACGATTGTTTTTTTTAATCTGAAAAAGGGTTTCAGTTTGAATGAGGAGGAAAGGAAAAAGCATACGGTTTTGATTTTTAATGGAAGAAAAAAACAAAGGCTTTGATTTGGATTTGAAAGGTAGTGGCAATCGACTTCGTTGATTTTTACAGTGGGACCAAGTATATAAGGGAATGTATGATTTCGGTTTAAAGAACACTAAACAGGGAGAAGGCTTTTGATTTTGTTTAGAGATGGAACAATTTTCAGAATTATTTGGATTGGGCATTTTTTCTCTGAGGATCGAAAAGAATAAGAAAGGAGATTGGGGAGGGGAGATCGTGTATATATAGGTGAAGAGGGAACACAAAGTACGCTTCAAATTAATGTTTGGTTGGTAACGTACATGGAAATAATTTTAAAGAATTTAAAAAGATTTTGATTTTGATTTTGATTTTAAATATAATTTAATTTAATTCGATTTGATATAAAAAGATTTTTATTTTTTTAAATAGATTCAATTTTGAGCTTATCCAATAATTTTATTATTATAATATCTTCACGAAACTTACGCCTGAAGTTTCATGTTTAAACGACCACATACGAGCTCCAATCGCAATGAAAATTGAGACACTGCTATGGTTCGACATTCCAGACTCAATAAAATTGGTTTCATCGAAAACTGAGGTCGTTTGTAAATATATTATTTTCACGTATCAAATTAAATCGATCAAGTATAATTTAAATTCAAAACAACCAACTTCATTGAAAATAAATTATTATTATTATTATTATCGTTTATACTCAACTAAAATTTATATTGATCGTCTAAATCGTTTTGATTCAATTTTTTAGTTTGAATTCAATTATATTCATTTTCGTGTTACGATAATTCGATATATTCGAAATTAAATTGTATTCGATTATTAAATCATTAAACACCATACAAAAATCCATTTATATTATTGACTCAACATTTAAAACAAATTTGAATGTTTAAAATTGATCGACTAAAAATTCGGTCATTACATTCTTCCCCCCTTAAAAGAGTTTCGTCCCCGAAATTACTAAGGTAGGAAAAATGCTACAAACCCATTAACTTTTCAAAATCCACTTATGTTGAGACCCAACATTACATTCATAAGCATACAAGTTCATCCAAATTGATTCTAATCAATTTAATTACTTTAATACATTTAACTTGCTTAAGTTAAATTTAAATTTTTGAATTCGAATTCCTGGGTTTTCATTTCAAATCTTTTTAAAATCACTTAAATATATACATATATTTATAAACTATCTCAATGTAACACCCCACGTCCATTAATGTCACTCACAAAGGGAATGCATTAACTTCTATGGAGCGTTTTGAGTGAGCATAGAACATAAACTTAATAACAAGACAGATATAAACGGTACTTAAAAATTTAAAACTTTATTCATTGCAGCGGTAAACACATAAGTTTGATTACATCCTCAAATGCCAGAGTCAAAGTACATAATATCCATCTTGACTAAATCAAAGTACATAAATTGAAAGACATAACCCCAACACAAAATAGCCATAAATAAGATAGGCAGAACTTTTACTTCAGCGATCCAAGCAACTTCTAAAAGCAAGAGATACAGCTGTCCAAAATCAAGCTCCACTGGTGCTAGTTCCACCCTGAGCACCTTGGGGGGGGAGGAAAGAGGAGGAAACAAAGGGGGTCAGACATAAAGTCTGGCAAGTGCAATAACTTTAACAATATAATTACCAAAATAACTAGGCTAAGGCATAAGTTGGAAAAAAAGGAAATGACTGTGAACAATTGAGTATGGCAGAGTAAACAAGGAAATAAGATGAACAAAGATAACATTAAAGGTGCACCTAAACCACTATGAGATAATTACTATACTGCACAACCACTAGTTACCCTAAGGTTGATCCCGCCTACAAGACTTTAATAATGATAATCGTAGTTTCGTGCACCCCTAGTTGCCTTTATAGGTGCCGCCTGCCCCTATCTCCATTAGGTGTACCCACTACCCCCATGCGATCGGCTCCCTAACTCGTAGATACTCGTGCTGGCCCCACAGTGGGGTGTATCACTCCCCAAAGTTGCAACCCGATACCACCAATAATGCATGGCTTATACCTACACGATGCAACAATGTCTTACCTACCAGCCCGGGCCCACACACGCATATGAACCCGTTGGACTTGCGTTGCCACCGCTAACCCGTTTTAGCCTCTTACAGTCAAGCCCAGTACGCGTGTCCTGTCCTCGACTTGGGTCGAGCTCACAAAGATACTTATGGGTTACTGGTTGAAACGGGCCCCCATTACTTGACACAAGCTATCCACCTATGCTTGATCCCCTCTAGTATATCCCACTTAACCCTCTTCTTATTCATGTTCACTTACATGTTTCAATTTTGGTTAAGTATTTCTAATCGTATTTCAAATGCCACCCAAGGCACCCACTAAATTCCACATGCCACCCAAGGCACCCACTTAACCCCCTCATGTCCCACAACAGGTTTATCTAGTTAAGTGTTTCTTAATTCATTAACATCGTAACCTTGTAAAGACCTCCCACATTAGACTGGCATTTGTGGCAGCTGGATTTGCCGGGCGGGTCCGGGCAGTCTTACACCACAAAAGAGCCTAACCTCGTGTCTTTACAACTGTCACGCATTTAATTTATGCCTTAGACCTCCCACATTAGACTGGCATTTGTGGCAGCTGGATTTGCCGGGAGGGTTCGGGCAGTCTTACACCACAAAAGAGCTTAACCTCGTGTCTTAGGCGATTAGTTACACAAAATTAATTATTCCCCCAATTTGAATTAATTTCCCTATTCAAATTACCAATCAGTTCCAAATTTAACGATGTCCATAATTGACTCAATTATGTCCATCTATTTATGGTATGCAAAATTATACCAATTATCATCACAAATTTATTTTATGCCATTTAAGGCATTTATGCCAATTCTTAATATTAAATCTTTTAATATTATCCCGTGGCCCCATGTTGTACGTTCGTTCGTTTAACATAAAATATACGTTAGACTCGAATAGTCTAACTCATGGAATAAAGAGAAAACATCACAACATACATATAGGTAAAACTAGATATAAACATAAGGGGTGAACTTGCATGTGTGAATGAGGTTCTACATCTAAAACTTGCATAGGCCAATGTCACAAACTTGCATAAAACTACATATGTCATAGATCCAAATCTAAAGGTGTGAACTTGTATAGGCAATAGTCATAAACTTGCATAAATCATGTATGCCATAGATCTACATCTAAAGGTGTAAACTTGCATAGGCAATAACCACAAACTTACATAATATGATTCATACTCCAAACATATATATTTATATAAACTTGCATATGTGATTTATGCAACATAACGATGGTGTAAACTTACATCTAAACATATAAACTAGCATGTAAAATTTAGCATTTAACTCCCACATGTCATAGCCTAACTTTAGATCTAAAATAGATGTCATGAAACATGTAAGGTTATGCATAAAATTTTCACTAACTTGCATATGATCTATGTCTCAATTAACATCCTAACTTGCATACATACATATGATTTATCATATGAGTCAACATAACCAAACTAGCATATGAAACATGATTATACATAAGCCAACCATATAATTACAACACAGATGATAACATCACAACTTTACAACATAGATGTAAGCATCATAGAATTTACAACAAAGATGATAACATCATAGATTTTACAACATAAATGATAACATCACAATTTTACAACATAGAATGATAACATGTGGTCAATAATTCACAACATAACCATAAAATCCGCATCATAACTCAATCCAATTAAATTGTTAATTATTTTATTAAAGAAATCGAACTCACAAAAAGAAGGTCTTGCGTTCTGAAATCTGGGTTCTGAAATTGAATTAGCTTTCCTTTGAAGTAGATTCGTTGTTAGAGTTGAATAGTGTAACGGCCCAGATTTTTTGACCATTTAGTTATTATTTAAAAATGTTTTTTTATTGTTTTGGAAGTTTAAATGGTTTAATTTCAATAATTTTGAATATTTTATGTTATTCCGAAATGGTAGAAATTTAGTGGATCTGCAATATAATGTGAACTGGCAGTATAAAAGGATAAATTTTTAATTTAAAATAGTACGTTTACAAAGGATGTAGTAGCTAACGAACTCGGATTTCGATGAAATCAGTTTCATTAAATCCGAAATGATGAAATTAGGTAACCAACCAAGTTACGTCAAAAATGGCATCCGTATGTGGAAAAGAAAAAATAAAAGGCCAAAATTTGAACTAAATTTTGACGGTAATTGGAATTTGCTAATGCTAACGGCAAAACTGGAACCTGTGACCTATCCAGGAAAATTCTAAACATAGGATATTAGCTATATATGAAATCTGGGAAAATCCTATAACGGATATAGAAAGTTATTAAGGAAACAAAATTTAAATAAATTATTTGAAAATCTAAACGAACTCCGATTTTTGATTTGAATACATAGGATTGAAGTACGTTAAAAACCGGACCAGATGGAGGAAGAATTTCTGAAAACCATTATCGTTTGATACTCCAACATGAGACCGGAAGGTGTTGAAACTAACACAAAACACTATTTTGAATTTGAATTTAAATTATTTGAAAGTTCAAACAAATTCAAAATTGATATATTTTTATATAGTATTGAAGAGCAAGAAAAATCGAACAATATGGTTGAAAAAGATTTCGGATAAGTTATCAATAAGTAAGTCAAATTAACATCCGAATAGGGTTGAGAAAACACACTTTACTATTCATAAATTTATTTATAATTTAATTAATTTAAGGATTAATCCTAGCCATCCATTTTCGACCGTTGGATTCGCGCCACCTCAGCAATTCATGTGACTCCTTCGGCTAGAAATAGCCCCCCCCCCCCCCCCTTCATTTTAAACTCACTCCTCCTCCTCCTCTTTCAAGCTTTGGCAATGGCAGAAATAATAATAAAATATTAGGAAATAGGGAAAAGGGAAGAAAGGGAGAAAGGAGGGCAAGACGGGGAGCTAGGGACTCTTAGGCAGAGGCTTGGGCTTCACGAGGTAAGTTTTTAAATAATATTTATTTATTTATTTTTGTAATATATATATATATATATAATAATTAAAATAGAATTTGTAAAAATAAATATCGGAACATTCTAAGGGTGACAGAGAGGATAGTGTCTAAGGCTTGAGTTTGGAAAATATAGTTTCCTGCTCTCCCTGGCTATCCCTAACTGATCCGACGAATGGGATGATTAATTTAAATTTTAAATTTAATTTGAATTTAAAACAGACCAGGGGCATTTTCGTAATTTTTAACCATAAACTTTAAAAGCTTATAACTTTTTCAAAACAAGTCGGATTTCCACGAAACAAGGACCGTTGGATTCTTATCGAAAAATACTTTAAAATGAGTGGAAGCAGATTTTTGATCCGGGTTAAAATTTTTAAGTTATAATTAAATGAATATTTTTAAATATTTTATTTGAAAATTAAATTAAATTAATATTAAAATGGTTTTTCAATTTTAAAGAAAAATTGGATATGGCTAGAGATGGGAAAGTAGGATATTTTAGAAGGGCAGGGAAGGTAATTTGGCTTATAACGCAATTAGAAATTAATTAAGATAAAAATAATTTAATTAATTTAATTAAATATATATTCATTTAAATTAGGTAAATATTGTAAATAGCATAACTTTTGCATACATTAACGAAATTTAACGAAACAGGATCCGTTGGGATCGTATGGACAAGCACTACGCAATGGAACTGACCGCAAGTGGATTGGAGCTCGTTTGGATTTATGGCAAAATTAAACGCCTGAACCAAATCAATGACCGATTATCGTTATTCAACGATAAACCGTCCAATGTGAGTAAATCTCACTAACTCTGAACACTTTATATTTCTCTAAAGTATTTTTAGAACTGGTAAATATTGGCTGATTTGCTGTGTATTGGCTGTTTGGTTGAACTGCTAGTCAGTTGATTGAAAATATCGATAACGATATATATAAATCGTATCGAAATATTGATTCTGTTTATCAGAATATTTTACCTCCATGTTATTTATGTTGACTGACATCTGTGGATGCAGGGAAACAGGTCGGAGGAATCCAACTGGATTCCTCAACATTTATTTACCGTTTTTCATATATTCTGATATATGATGTGTTATATCATCTGTTGTTGAACCTGTGTGTTTGGATGATGATTGAACCTTTTGATTTGGTATTTTTATACCATAAGTGATACTAGAAAGTGAAAAGGGATTTTCAAAGTTTATTTTGAAAATAAATTATTTATATAAAATCAATAGATTTTATATATAAAAGGAAGAGAATTTCATGAGAGAAAATGATTATAGAATCAAAGCCTTTGTTAAAAAAATAAATATTGGTGAAATCAAATAGAAGGGAAAATATTGGTGAAATCAAATAGAAGGGAAAATATTGGTGAAATCAAATAGAAGGAAAAATATTGGTGAAATCAAATAGAAGGGAAAATATTGGTGAAATCAAATAGAAGGGAAATATTTGTGAAACGATTACAAATAGAAATAAAAAGGGAAACATTCGTAAAAGTATTTATAAATGGAATTGAAAAGGGAATATTCATGTAGGGAATAAAGAAAAGTTGAAAGAAGTACTTATTTGTTAAATAAATAAAAAAGTTAAAAGAAATATTTATTTGTTGAATAAATAGAAAAGTTAAAGGGAATATTTATTTGTTAAATAAATAGAAGCGGAAAGAGAATAGTTATTTGTTGAGTAAACGAATAGAAAAAGAATCTATTCAAGGGAGGTAATTCAAAGGAATTATTCCAAAGGAATTATTCAAAAGAGAAAAGTCAAAGGGATTAATTCAAAAGAGTTAATCAACTAGAGTTAAACCGTTGGAGTTAAACTGTTAGAGTTAAACAGTTGGAGTTAAACTGTTAGAGTTAAACAGTTGGAGTTAAACTGTTAGAGTTAAACAGTTGGAGTTAAACTGTTAGAGTTAAACCGTTGAAGTTAAACTGTCAGAGTTAAACCGTAAAGTTAAACAGTTAGAGTTAGTTAGTTAGAGTTAACCAGTTAGAGTTATTCAGTTAGAGTTATCCAGTTAGAGTTATTCAGTTAGAATTAACCAGTTAGAGTTAATCAGTTAGAGTTAATCGTTTTGAGTCAAATCGAACTAGAGTTATTCAAATATAGTAATCGAATAAGGGTTAATTGAATATTAGTTATTCAATTAGAATTGATCGAATCTAATTATTCGAGATAGGACAAAGTTATTTAAGGATGAATTTCCATTTAGCACGACTGCTAGCGTAATTCGCAGGGCTGCAGATAGCCTACGGCGGTCGGATGTTTCCTGGGGGAATCAGGCGTAACCATTGTGATCACTGCGATCTAGAGTCAAGCAAATGGTGTTAAATCAAATAGTAATTAATCAATAGAAGTTAATTAAGTCGAGTTAGTCAAGTATTAGTAAATTAAGTAGGGTTAGTCAAAAAGGGAATTAATCGAATATCACCTATTCGAAGTAGAGTTATCGAATATAGTTCGTTCGAAGTGTGTTAAATCGAATATAGTTATTCGAAGGAGAGAATTATCGAATATGGTTTATTCGAAGTGAGATTTTTCGAATATTAGTTATTCGAAGAAAAGGATTACGAATATTAGTTATCCGAACAGGGGAATCGAATATAGTTTATTCGAAAGAGAATTATCGGATAGTGATTATTCGAGAGTGAATCATACATGGAAATTCGATTATATCGAATCAAGGGAAGTAATGTTTGCTTTCCATTTCAAATCAAGTTTTAATTATCTGTTAATAAAGTAGTTGGTTGTTTATTTATCCAAATTAAGATATGGAAATATATTTAAGTTAACATATTTTGAAAGCATGGAATTATAACATTTATAGTTATAATCAAATGATTCAGTAAAGGAAGTGGATTCATAAATAGAATCCGAGAGTTCGCAAGGAAGTTTCTTAAAGAGTGAAGTTTGAACTCTGTCTATTTCGAAGTTAGAAATGTTGTTCAGTTAAGGTCTGAGAGGTAATTATACCCCAACTTGATTGACTTCGTTTTAACTAAGAAGTGGATAAGGTTCGAGAGTGAAAGTGGTTAAGTGAATTTAGTTAATGAGCGAAATGGTTGGTGTTGGCATAGCGATGTTTATTCAAACATCAGTTTAAACCCAATGAAGGAGATTTGGAAATGTCTTCCAAATGAAAAAAATCAGAAATGTTTTCTGAATATAGAAAATGAGAAATGGAATTGTTTTCCATTGTTAATAACGTATATTTTCTAAATATAGTAAATAAGAAATATAGGAAAACAAGAATAAGGAAAAGGGTACATTTATGATAATTTGATGATGAATGATGATTGATCGATAGAATTTCCATCTGGAAATAATATCGTTGTTTGCACACAGACATGTTTTCATTTGATAGTTAAATCACCGACTATCAAAGTTTTTGACCATTTTACGTTGTTAATATGGAGAGACCGGTTGGATTATTATCCAGAGAACCACTCCGTATTGGCATAAGCGTTGCGAATCAAGTATGCTGAATATATTGAAGAGGGAGTTATGCAAGGGCTATCCTATTTACAGAATAGTGCCTTCGGTTTGTCCAGTCCCAGGACAAACGTGAATGGACGAATGTCTGACAGAGTATATTCAAAGGATCGCGTAAGTTGATCTCTTCAAACGTACTTACGTTTGGTGGCGGAGGAATTCGTTTCTCTTAGCTGTATACCCGTGGTATTTTTGGTGAAATCAATTTGTGATTTGGCGGGTATGACGATGTGGCATTCAAAGTAATGGAGGTGTGATCCGTCAAAAGATACGTTATGACCTCGAGCCTCATCAACCGGGAAATGACAAAAATCGGGCAGGCAGCATGGCTATGTGGGTCGCACCCATTAGGATGTATGATCACCTATCTAGAGAAATTCCAATTGCTTCTTAAATCTATCGATGCTGCCCCATTCGGGAGACGGTTGCTGATCCCAACCGTTGGTGATATACATTCGATACACTCAAGCGAAATGAGTGGTCGGTCATGTGAGGGCCGGGTTGCAAGATGTTCTTGTTGAACCCAGTGTATTCGCCTCTAGAGATACACTATCGGCAGGTGGTCCCATACCTTGTCAAAGTCGGAATCCAATTTCCAATAAGTGCCCGCGAGTTTGATTTGTATACTATATATGTAGAGCGTGAGATGCAAGCGTTCTACTATATTTTAATTACTTGTGATTAGACATTATTATAATATATGATTTCCAAAGTGTTTTGGGTTATCGTAAGGTAAAAACCGTCCGTGTTTATGTGTGGATTGGTCTTACGATTATCTTTTCTTTCGGAAGGATTTTGAAAGTTAAACCAAATGATTTGAGTTTACTCACACCAGTCCTATGACTGACTCAGAGTTTATTTTGTTTTGTTTTCCCTAAACTCTTGGGTGCCCAAATTTGTACGGGCAGTCAAGTAGTCAGGATTTACAGGTATGCTTGAAGAGCTTGGAGCAGGAGGCTTCAAGATTTTTCTAGCTATTGATTATTCCGCTGTGATGAAAGTGTTGTACTCTGATAATGGTATTATATACGTATACTACTTTGATTTCAAGATATGTTGTCTATTATATTTTATTCGTTCCGCTGTGAGATTCGTGTTACTCTGATGTTGTCGTGTTCTTCTTCTTCTGTTCTAATTTTCTATCTTATCTATCCTCACCCTCTAATTTCTTTCTTGGACTATCCGGTAATTTCGACTTTTGATTGTTCGATAGGTGTTATATATCGGATAACCAAGGTCGCTTTTTCCCGGGTCGTTACAGTTGGTATCAGAGCTGAAGGTTTAGTGATTTACCTTGGCTCTGTGGCGTGACTCAGTAGAGATGGGGTTAGTAATGCCCTAGACTGAGTTTGAGTGTATATATACGAGTGAACGTATTTGTTATTTGATATAAAAATGGTTTTATATTGTGGAGATTTATTGGTTGAGTTGTTTATGAGTTCTAGTCGATCAGTTTGATCCACTGTATCGATAGGAGTTTATAAACACTTGAATACGATGGGTCGACACGATATGTTTTGAAAAAAAAAGGTAAATGAAATAATTTTACCCAAATTATATTTTGATATAAGCAAAGTATAGATCTTTGAAATTATTATAGTATATTGAATGTGTTGGTTGTGATTATAATCGAATAAGATTATAAAATGTGAAATGGTTATGTAAATAACAAATCAAAATTCATATAAGTGAAATATATGAAATCAGATGAATTAAATCTGAATTTAAGTTCAGAATTGGAATTAAAATTGCCAAAATTTGAATAAGCGTTGTAAATGGAATTAAATTGAATATATGTGAATTTTAAAATCCTGGGAGATTTTAAATTTGTTACAAGCATTGAAAAGGGATATTTTGAAATGAATTTCAAAATGAAAATATTTAAAAATGGGTTTTGAAAGTGCTATAGTATTGAACTCACTTCTATAGCTGGAAAATAAATTCCGATGTTGATCCGGACATCATCGGTGCTCATTTTCGAGTTTGTAAGTGACGGATTACTACCAAAGATTTTGTTTTTAATTGTTTTGAAAAACCGAGTTGTTTTGATATTCCAAAGGGATATTTGATTTTTGGAAAAGGCAAAGCTATTTGAAACTCCCAGGTACAGATTATTGAAATAAACACAAATTAAATAGAAATTTGTGAAAGAAAATTTGAAATTGAATTGAAGGCAGTTCAGTGGAAATTGAGTTGAATTGAAATAGAATGGTATCAAGTAGAATTGGACTAGATTAGAGATAATCTGGGATAGAAATGGATGGTCGAGCAAGAAATTTAAATTGAGATTGGAATTGCAGTTTGATTGAAATTTGGCTTGGTTATAAGCGGATGGTCATGTTGAAGATAAAAGTGATTGGGAGTTTGATTGGGATGATAGTGGTATATGCTAAATTGATAGCAGAATTGAATGCCGACAAAAAGGTACACGTACATATTCATATGAGTTGGATGAGATTTATGAGCCTGTTTGGCAAGCCACTTGGCTGTTTGATTTTCTTTTGGGTTGAAGAAGGCCTAGAGAGGAGTGTTGGAGTTTGAGCTATTGACCAGTACAAAGGAGATGCTGGCGAAATTTTTCAGAAATTTCGAATGTTAGAAAATTTTCAGAATTTTTGAAATTTTCGTTTATAGAAATAAATTAATAAATTAATTAGAATTAATTGGTTTAGTGAAACCGGAGTAAATAAATAATTTTAACCTAGTTATAAAGTTCATTTTTCTACCTTAGCAATTTCGAGGACGAAATTATTTTAAGGGGGAAAGAATGTAACGGCCCAGATTTTTTGACCATTTAGTTATTATTTAAAAATGTTTTTTTATTGTTTTGGAAGTTTAAATGGTTTAATTTCAATAATTTTGAATATTTTATGTTATTCCAAAATGGTAGAAATTTAGTGGATCTGCAATATAATGTGAACTGGCAGTATAAAAGGATAAATTTTTAATTTAAAATAGTACGTTTACAAAGGATGTAGTAGCTAACGAACTCGGATTTCGATGAAATCAGTTTCATTAAATCCGAAATGATGAAATTAGGTAACCAACCAAGTTACGTCAAAAATGGCATCCGTATGTGGAAAAGAAAAAATAAAAGGCCAAAATTTGAACTAAATTTTGACGGTAATTGGAATTTGCTAATGCTAACGGCAAAACTGGAACCTGTGACCTATCCAGGAAAATTCTAAACATAGGATATTAGCTATATATGAAATCTGGGAAAATCCTATAACGGATATAGAAAGTTATTAAGGAAACAAAATTTAAATAAATTATTTGAAAATCTAAACGAACTCCGATTTTTGATTTGAATACATAGGATTGAAGTACGTTAAAAACCGGACCAGATGGAGGAAGAATTTCTGAAAACCGTTATCGTTTGATACTCCAACATGAGACCGGAAGGTGTTGAAACCAACACAAAACACTATTTTGAATTTGAATTTAAATTATTTGAAAGTTCAAACAAATTCAAAATTGATATATTTTTATATAGTATTGAAGAGCAAGAAAAATCGAACAATATGGTTGAAAAAGATTTCGGATAAGTTATCAATAAGTAAGTCAAATTAACATCCGAGTAGGGTTGAGAAAACACACTTTACTATTCATAAATTATTAAATTTATTTATAATTTAATTAATTTAAGGATTAATCCTAGCCATCCATTTTCGACCGTTGGATTCGCGCCACCTCAGCAATCCATGTGACTCCTTCGGCTATAAATAGCCCCCCCCCCCTCATTTTAAACTCACTCCTCCTCCTCCTCTTTCAAGCTTTGGCAATGGCAGAAATAATAATAAAATATTAGGAAATAGGGAAAAGGGAAGAAAGGGAGAAAGGAGGGCAAGACGGGGAGCTAGGGACTCTTAGGCAGAGGCTTGGGCTTCACGGGGTAAGTTTTTAAACAATATTTATTTATTTATTTTTGTAATATATATATATATAATAATTAAAATAGAATTTGTAAAAATAAATATCGGAACATTCTAAGGGTGACAGAGAGGATAGTGTCTAAGGCTTGAGTTTGGAAAATATAGTTTCCTGCTCTCCCTGGCTATCCCTAACTGATCCGACGAATGGGATGATTAATTTAAATTTTAAATTTTAAATTTAATTTGAATTTAAAACAGACCAGGGGCATTTTCGTAATTTTTAACCATAAACTTTAAAAGCTTATAATTTTTTCAAAAGAAGTCGGATTTCCACGAAACAAGGACCGTTGGATTCTTATCGAAAAATACTTTAAAATGAGTGGAAGCAGATTTTTGGTCCGGGTTAAAATTTTTAAGTTATAATTAAATGAATATTTTTAAATATTTTATTTGAAAATTAAATTTAATTAATATTAAAATGGTTTTTCAATTTTAAAGAAAAATTGGATATGGCTAGAGATGGGAAAGTAGGATTTTTTAGAAGGGCAGGGAAGGTAATTTGGCTTATAACGCAATTAGAAATTAATTAAGATAAAAATAATTTAATTAATTTAATTAAATATATATTCATTTAAATAAGGTAAATATTGTAAATAGCATAACTTTTGCATACATTAACGAAATTTAACGAAACAGGATCCGTTGGGATCGTATGGACAAGCACTACGCAATGGAACTGACCGCAAGTGGATTGGAGCTCGTTTGGATTTATGGCAAAATTAAATGCCTGAACCAAATCAATGACCGATTATCGTTATTCAACGATAAACCGTCCAATGTGAGTAAATCTCACTAACTCTGAACACTTTATATTTCTCTAAAGTATTTTTAGAATTGGTAAATATTGGCTGATTTGCTGTGTATTGGCTGTTTGGTTGAACTGCTAGTCAGTTGATTGAAAATATCGATAACGATATATATAAATCGTATCGAAATATTGATTCTGTTTATCAGAATATTTTACCTCCATGTTATTTATGTTGACTGACATCTGTGGATGCAGGGAAACAGGTCGGAGGAATCCAACTGGATTCCTCAACATTTATTTACCGTTTTTCATATATTCTGATATATGATGTGTTATATCATCTGTTGTTGAACCTGTGTGTTTGGATGATGATTGAACCTTTTGATTTGGTATTTTTATACCATAAGTGATACTAGAAAGTGAAAAGGGATTTTCAAAGTTTATTTTGAAAATAAATTATTTATATAAAATCAATAGATTGTATATATAAAAGGAAGAGAATTTCATGAGAGAAAATGATTATAGAATCAAAGCCTTTGTTAAAAAAATAAATATTGGTGAAATCAAATAGAAGGGAAAATATTGGTGAAATCAAATAGAAGGGAAAATATTGGTGAAATCAAATAGAAGGAAAAATATTGGTGAAATCAAATAGAAGGGAAAATATTGTTGAAATCAAATAGAAGGGAAAATATTGGTGAAATCAAATAGAAGGGAAAATATTGGTGAAATCAAATAGAAGGGAAATATTTGTGAAACGATTACAAATAGAAATAAAAAGGGAAACATTCGTAAAAGTATTTACAAATGGAATTGAAAAGGGAATATTCATGTAGGGAATAAAGAAAAGTTGAAAGAAGTACTTATTTGTTAAATAAATAGAAAAGTTAAAAGAAATATTTATTTGTTGAATAAATAGAAAAGTTAAAGGGAATATTTATTTGTTAAATAAATAGAAGCGGAAAGAGAATAGTTATTTGTTGAGTAAACGAATAGAAAAAGAATCTATTCAAGGGAGGTAATCCAAAGGAATTATTCAAAAGAGAAAAGTCAAAGGGATTAATTCAAAAGAGTTAATCAACTTGAGTTAAACCGTTGGAGTTAAACTGTTAGAGTTAAACAGTTGGAGTTAAACTGTTAGAGTTAAACAGTTGGAGTTAAACTGTTAGAGTTAAACAGTTGGAGTTAAACTGTTAGAGTTAAACCGTTGAAGTTAAACTGTCAGAGTTAAACCGTAAAGTTAAACAGTTAGAGTTAGTTAGTTAGAGTTAACCAGTTAGAGTTATTCAGTTAGAGTTATCCAGTTAGAGTTATTCAGTTAGAATTAACCAATTAGAGTTAATCAGTTAGAGTTAATCGTTTTGAGTCAAATCGAACTAGAGTTATTCAAATATAGTAATCGAATAAGGATTAATTGAATATTAGTTATTCAATTAGAATTGATCGAATCTAATTATTCGAGATAGGACAAAGTTATTTAAGGATGAATTTCCATTTAGCACGACTGCTAGCGTAATTCGCAGGGCTGCAGATAGCCTACGGCGGTCGGATGTTTCCTGGGGGAATCAGGCGTAACCATTGTGATCACTGCGATCTAGAGTCAAGCAAATGGTGTTAAATCAAATAGTAATTAATCAATAGAAGTTAATTAAGTCGAGTTAGTCGAGTATTAGTAAATTAAGTAGGGTTAGTCAAAAAGGGAATTAATCGAATATCAGCTATTCGAAGTAGAGTTATCGAATATAGTTTATTCGAGAAGAGTAATCGAATATAGTTCGTTCGAAGTGTGTTAAATCGAATATAGTTATTCGAAGGAGAGAATTATCGAATATGGTTTATTCGAAGTGAGATTTTTCGAATATTAGTTACTCGAAGAAAAGGATTACGAATATTAGTTATCCGAACAGGGGAATCGAATATAGTTTATTCGAAAGAGAATTATCGGATAGTGATTATTCGAGAGTGAATCATACATGGAAATTCGATTATATTGAATCAAGGGAAGTAATGTTTACTTTCCATTTCAAATCAAGTTTTAATTATCTGTTAATAAAGTAGTTGGTTGTTTATTTATCCAAATTAAGATATGGAAATATATTTAAGTTAACATATTTTGAAAGCATGGAATTATAACATTTATAGTTATAATCAAATGATTCAGTAAAGGAAGTGGATTCATAAATAGAATCCGAGAGTTCGCAAGGAAGTTTCTTAAAGAGTGAAGTTTGAACTCTGTCTATTTCGAAGTTAGAAATGTTGTTCAGTTAAGGTCTGAGAGGTAATTATACCCCAACTTGATTGACTTCGTTTTAACTAAGAAGTGGATAAGGTTCGAGAGTGAAAGTGGTTAAGTGAATTTAGTTAATGAGCGAAATGGTTGGTGTTGGCATAGCGATGTTTATTCAAACATCAGTTTAAACCCAATGAAGGAGATTTGGAAATGTCTTCCAAATGAAAAAAATCAGAAATGTTTTCTGAATATAGAAAATGAGAAATGGAATTGTTTTCCATTGTTAATAACGTATATTTTCTAAATATAGTAAATAAGAAATATAGGAAAACAAGAATAAGGAAAAGGGTAAATTTATGATAATTTGATGATGAATGATGATTGATCGATAGAATTTCCATCTGGAAATAATATCGTTGTTTGCACACAGACATGTTTTCATTTGATAGTTAAATCACCGACTATCAAAGTTTTTGACCATTTTACGTTGTTAATATGGAGAGACCGGTTGGATTATTATCCAGAGAACCACTCTGTATTGGCATAAGCGTTGCGAATCAAGTATGCTGAATATATTGAAGAGGGAGATATGCAAGGGCTATCCTATTTACAGAATAGTGCCTTCGGTTTGTCCAGTCCCAGGACAAACGTGAATGGACGAATGTCTGACAGAGTATATTCAAAGGATCGCGTAAGTTGATCTCTTCAAACGTACTTACGTTTGGTGGCGGAGGAATTCGTTTCTCTTAGCTGTATACCCGTGGTATTTTTGGTGAAATCAATTTGTGATTTGGCGGGTATGACAATGTGGCATTCAAAGTAATGGAGGTGTGATCCGTCAAAAGATACGTTATGACCTCGAGCCTCATCAACCGGGAAATGACAAAAATCGGGCAGGCAGCATGGCTATGTGGGTCGCACCCATTAGGATGTATGATCACCTATCTAGAGAAATTCCAATTGCTTCTTAAATCTATCGATGCTGCCCCATTCGGGAGACGGTTGCTGATCCCAACCGTTGGTGATATACATTCGATACACTCAAGCGAAATGAGTGGTCGGTCATGTGAGGGCCGGGTTGCAAGATGTTCTTGTTGAACCCAGTGTATTCGCCTCTAGAGATACACTATCGGCAGGTGGTCCCATACCTTGTCAAAGTCGGAATCCAATTTCCAATAAGTGCCCGCGAGTTTGATTTGTATACTATATATGTAGAGCGTGAGATGCAAGCGTTCTACTATATTTTAATTACTTGTGATTAGACATTATTATAATATATGATTTCCAAAGTGTTTTGGGTTATCGTAAGGTAAAAACCGTCCGTGTTTATGTGTGGATTGGTCTTACGATTATCTTTTCTTTCGGAAGGATTTTGAAAGTTAAACCAAATGATTTGAGTTTACTCACACCAGTCCTATGACTGACCCAGAGTTTATTTTGTTTTGTTTTCCCTAAACTCTTGGGTGGCCAAATTTGTACGGGCAGTCAAGTAGTCAGGATTTACAGGTATGCTTGAAGAGCTTGGAGCAGGAGGCTTCAAGATTTTTCTAGCTATTGATTATTCCGCTGTGATGAAAGTGTTGTACTCTGATAATGGTATGATATACATATACTACTTTGATTTCAAGATATGTTGTCTATTATATTTTATTCGTTCCACTGTGAGATTCGTGTTACTCTGATGTTGTTGTGTTCTTCTTCTTCTTCTTCTGTTCTAATTTTCTATCTTATCTATCCTCACCCTTTAATTTCTTTCTTGGACTATCCGGTAATTTCGACTTTTGATTGTTCAATAGGTGTTATATATCGGATAACCAAGGTCGCTTTTTCCCGGGTCGTTACAAATAGAATTGAATTTGATTAGCTTTCTTCCTCTCCAATTGGTGGCGGCTATTCTAGGTTGCTAGGTGATGGCATGGAGGCCAAGATTCTAATTTTAATTTGATTTTAGGGTTTGAGTCTACATGTCTTTTTATAGAGTTTGGGATTAATTTAAGCCGTCCGATCAACCCAGAATTAATCCCAGCCAATCAGAGCATATCAGAAACCCTAATGACTCAGCATACAGTCATAAACAGCTCATCAATCAAATCTGCCTAAAGTGTGTGTATATGCGTCCACGAGAAACCACTAGCAAATACTTGCATCCACATGTATTCGTCATACATAACATGTCTCAAACACATGTTTCAACCATAGGACTACCCTATCTAAAGGTCAAAGTTACTAGCGAGAGGATATACTAAAGATAAGATAAGTACAAGCTAAGCGATAAAGGAGAAATTAAAAGACATGCCCTCAAAAAGAAAAGGGTACAATGAACGCATCTTCTCTTCCGTCTCCCAAGTAGCGTTGCTCTCATCATCTCCCCATTGCACTTTGACTAGCTTGGCCTCTCGATTCCTCAACTTCTTAATCTCCGACCCAAGAATGCACGTAGGAGCTCGTTGAATCGTCGCATCACGCTCGATCTCCACCTCTCTAAGCAAACTCGGCTCCACCACTTCCGCGGTCTCATGCAAGCACTTCCTCAAATGTGATACATGGAATACATCGTGTACACCACTAAGTCTCTCGGGCAACTCCACTCTATACGCCATCTGTCCAATCCTCTCCTTAATAGGAAATGGCCCTACAAACCTTGGTGCTAACTTCCTAACGGACCCAAAGCGAACCACATTCCTTAATGGAGACACCTTGACAAAGACCATGTTCCCAATATCAAACTCAAGATCTGTCCTCCTCTTGTCAGCATAAGATTTCTGCCTATCTTGCGCCGTCTGCATCCTCCTTCGAATCAAATCGATCTTTTCTGAAGTCTCTCTAATCATATTGGGTCCAAGCAAGATCTTATCTATAGATTCCTACCAACATGTAGGCGAACGACACGGCCGTCCATAAAGAGCCTCGAACGGTGCCATGCCAATGCTAGACTGAAAGCTATTATTATATGCAAACTCCACCAACGGAAGATGTTCCTCCCATGTACCTCCGAAGTCTAAGACACACAACCTCAATAGGTCCTCTAGAATACGATTCACCCTCTCGGTCTGGCCGTCCGTCTGAGGATGATATGCGGTGCTCAAACATAACTGAGTCCCTACCGCCTCTTGCAAGCTCTTCCAAAACTCGCTAGTGAAGATAGGATCGCGGTCGCTCACTATGCTAGAAGGAACACCGTGCAAACGAACTATCTCTCGAATGTATACGGAGGCTAACCATGGAGCGGTCCTCTTACTCTTTACAGGAATGAAATGGGCGCTCTGAGTAAGTCTGTCTACCACGACCCAAATCCCCGTATTACCCTTCCTCGACCTCGGTAACCCATCAATAAAGTCCATCGAGACACTTTCCCACTTCCATTGTGGGACCTCCAATGGGTGAAGCAACCCACCGGGCTTCTTTTGCTCTGCTTTTACTTGTTGGCACACCAAGCATCTAACGACAAACTCAACCACATCCCTCTTCATGCCGGCCCAAAAGTAAACTCGTCTCATGTCCATGTACATCTTGTCCCCACCGGGACGGATGGTCATCTTCGAACGATATGCATCATCAAGAATGGTCTTCCTCAAATTCTCGTCCCGTGGTACACAAAGCCTACCGTCCCTATGTAACCAACCCTTATCATCTAGGGTATACCTATGGAGTTGGCTCGATGACTCCTCTCTTTTGAGCTTCTCTACTAACTCAACCAACTGTGGGTCATCTTTCTGTGCCTCACCGATCCGTCCCAAAACCGTAGGTCTGACCTCTAAGGATGCTAGTAAACCGGGTACAAAGTCAATGGAAGGTCTAAAGTCAAACGTAGAGATGAACTCTAAGCTTCGCCGCTCAACAAACAATGGACTCAAGGATAACCTTTTCCTACTTAAGGCGTCTGTCACCACGTTACCCTTGCCAGGAGTATATGCTATCTCGAAATCGTAGGACGCTAAGAATTCCATCCACTTTTGCTGCCTTAATTTCAAGTCCTTCTGAGAGAACAAGTATTTTAGCAATTTGTGGTCAGTGAACAATTCGAATTTCTCGCCAAGAAGATAATGGCGCCGGGACTTAAGCGCGAAAACAATAGCGGCTAACTCTAGGTCATGTGTAGGGTAATTTCCCTCATGCACTCTTAACTGCCTTCCTCTATAGGCTATTACCCTTCCCTCTTGCATTAAGACTGCGCCTAGTAATGTTCCATAAGTATCGGTATCAACGGTAAATGGCTTACTCCCATCTGGCAACACTAAGACTGGGGCTTTGGTCAAAGCTCTCTTTAAACGTTGGAACGCATCATCACAATCTACGTCCCATGTGAAGACTAGGTTCTTCTTCGTCAAGCGTGTTAATGGGGCTGATATTTTTGTGAAGTCTTTGATAAACTTCCTACAGTAGCCAGCCAACCCTAAGAAACTCCTCACCTCGGTAGCATTTTTAGGGATCTTCCAATCTTGGATGACCACTACTTTGCAGGATCCATAGCTATCCCTTCTTTGGAAACCACGTGCCCTAAGAATCGCACTTCCTTCCTCCAAAAGTGACATTTAGAAAATTTAGTTGTAAGGCTATGCGCTCGAAGGGTCTCCAACACTTCCCTAAGATGTAGGGCATGCTCTTCCTCGCTTTTAGAAAAGATCAAGATGTCGTCCACAAAGACTGCCATGAATTTATTAAGGTACTCCCTAAACACCCTACTCATCAAGTCAACAAAGTATGCGGGGGCGTTTGTCAAACCGAAGGGCATCACAAACCACTCGAAGAAGCCGTCCGGAGTCCTAAAGGCAGTCTTTTCTATGCTATCCTCAGCCACTCTCAACTGATGAAAACCTGTGGCTAAGTCCAACTGCGAAAACACTGAGGCGCCAACTAACTGATCGAAGAGATCGTCAATCCTCGGCAGTGGGTGCTATTCTTCTTAGTAAGCTTGTTAAGTTCTCTATAGTCCACACAAAGTCTAAGGGACCCATCCACCTTCATGGCAAATACTACTGGAGCGCCCCACTCCAATATACTACGTCTTATGAACCCCTTCTCAAGCAATTCTTTCACTTTCTTACTGAGTTCTCTTCTCTCTCTTGGAGCCATGTGGCGCACCGGCAATGCAACTGGCTTTGCATTATCTACTAGATATATTCGAAAGTCTATCTCACGTTTTGGGGGTAAACCCCTCACCTCATCAAAGACATTAACATATTCACGGACTATACGAACAGAATGTAAATCATCATTGGATGCTTCAAGGGATTCTAGGTAGCTAAGCATTACTGGACCTCTAGGGTCACAAGAAATATCAAGGGTCTTTCCATAACAAGTCATCAATCTAACTACCCTTCTTTCACAATCTAGGATGGCCCTGTATCTAGTTAGCCAATCCATACCTAGAATCAAGCCGTAGCCCATGAAGCCAAGAACAAAGGCATTGCATTCAAACCCAACGCCCAAGATAAACACTCTCAAATCCCGACAAATCATAGAAAGATGAGCCAAACCACCAATAGGATTTGAGACTACTAAGGGATCTGTAGCTAAACTAGTATCTAGGTGCAGTGCTTCAACTAATGATGTAGATAAAAATGAATGTGATGCGCCAGAATCGAATAAAGTACGGACAGGTGATCAAACAGAAAAACTAATCTTTCAACGGAAATTGCTCTACCTCGTTCTTGCAGCGGTTGAACCACGAGAGCCTGAACTTGCCCCCTTGCCTTCCCTAGTGCCATAAGAGCCTGCACCTGTCCTTCCGAGGTAGACCCTGCCCTCTGCCCTTTCCTTGGGCAGTCCTTAATCAGATGTCCCACTTCGCCATAGTGGAAATAGCCAGTCTTCTTTTTCTTCCAACATTCTTTGCTTAGATGGCCTGGTGTCCCACAGTTAAAGCATCTTTTCTTTCCCATACCATTGTTTCCTTTACTACCTTTCTTGTTCTGTTGTTGTTGTTGCGGCTTCTTTTGATCCCCTTTCTTCTCGGGTGCCCTATTATTATTGGCGCTCTTCTCCTCTTCATGCATAAGCGCCATGTCAACTAGTCTCTCAAAAGTATCCCCCATGGGGATGTGGGTCATAGCTAACCCATGAAGCAGCTCGTTCAAACCCTTAACAAATCTCAGGGTCTTCTTTTCTAGTGTATTCACCAAGTCCAAGCCAAATCTCGCCAACTGATTGAATTTGTTGACGTATTCTTTCACCGATAGATTCCCCTGCTTCAATGCCAGAAACCTTTCCATGTATAGATTCTCTTCAGCCCGTGAGAGAAACTTCGCCTCAAACCTCCGCCTAAAATCTGGCCATGTATCGACTGGACGTTCTCCATTAGTGACCTCCCACCAATACAAGGCCTCATCCTTCATTAGCCAGGTAGCTAACTGGACCTTTATTCCATCTTCCACTTCAAAGATCCCAAACAATTCTTCCACCTCCTTTAGCCAGTTTCGAGCTTCAACAAATGTCTCCGTCCCGTGAAACGGTTTTCCACCCATTGCCCGAAAGTCCTTACATATCTTAGCAAAAGTATCGACATGAGGAGGAGGAGGAGGGGGAGGAGGAGGAGGAGCATTTGCTGGACCTGCGGTTGTGGCCCTAGTCTCCAAATACCTCCTAAACCATCCTGGTATCGGTATCCCCTTGGGTATCTCGGGAATTCCAGACATGCTGAAACAAAAAAGGAAAGATTCAATACAAAAGAACCGAAGGAAAGATATATGGCTCTTGGGGTTATGCTTTCTAAAATAAGCTTTTCTCTTGAAAATACTTTCCTTAAAACATACTTTTGAAGGTATTTCTTTACAAAAGTGCTTTTGAAAAACAGTTTTTCAAAATTCATATCTGTTCTGTTAACCTTCAGCTCTGATACCACGTGTAACACCCCACGTCCATTAATGTCACTCACAAAGGGAATGCATTAACTTCTATGGAGCGTTTTGAGTGAGTATAGAACAGAAACTTAACAACAAAACAAATATAAACAGTACTTAAAAATTTAAAATTTTGTTCATTGCAGCGGTAAACACATAAGTTTGATTACATCTACAAATACCAGAGTCAAAGTACACAATATCCATCTTAACTAAATCAAAGTACATAAATTGAAAGACATAACACCGACACAAAATAGCCATAAATAAGATAGGTTGAACTTTTACTTCAGCGATCCAAGCAACTTCTAAAAGCAAGAGATACAGCTGCCCAAAATCAAGCTCCACTGGTGCTAGTTCCACCCTGAGAACCTTGGGGGGAAGGAAGAAAAGAGGAGGAAACAAAGGGGGTCAGACATAAAGTCTGGCGAGTGCGATAACTTTAACAATATAATTACCAAAATAACTAGGCTAAGGCATAAGTTGGAAAATAAGGAAATGACTGTGAACAATTGAGTATGGCAGAGTAAATAAGGAAATAAGATGAACAAAGATAACATTAAAGGCGCACCTAAACAACTATGAGATAATTACTATACTGCACAACCACTAGTTACCCTAAGGTTGATCCCGCCGACAAGACATTAATAATAATAATGGTAGTTTCGTGCACCCCTAGTTGCCTTCATAGGTGCTGCCTGCCCCTATCTCCACTAGGTGTACCCACAACCCCCATGCGATCGGCTCCCTAACTCGTAGATACTCATGCTGGCCCCACAGTGTGGTGTATCACTCCCCAAAGTGGCAACCCGATACCACCAATAATGCACGGCATATACCTACACGATGCAACAATGTCTTACCTACCAGCCCGGGCCCACACACGCATATGAACCCGTTGGACTTACGTTGCCACCACTAACCCGTTTTGGCCTCTTACAGTCAAGCCCAGTACGCGTGTCCTGTCCTCGACTTGGGTCGAGCCCACAAAGATACTTATGGTTTACTGGTTGAAACGGGCCCCCATTACATGACACAAGCTATCCACCTAAGCTTGGTCCCCTCTAGTATATCCCACTTAACCCTCTTCTTATTCATGTTCACATACATGTTTCAATTTTGGTTAAGTATTTCTAATCGTATTTCAAATGCCACCCAAGGCACCCACTAAATTCCACATGCCACCCAAGGCACCCACTTAACCCCCTCATGTCCCACTACAGGTTTATCTGGTTAAGTGTTTCTTAATTCATTAACACCGTAACCTTGTAAAGACCTCCCACATTAGACTGGCATTTGTGGTAGCTGGATTTGCCGGGCGGGTCCGGGCAGTCTTACACCACAAAAGAGCCTAACCTCGTGTCTTTACAACTGTCACGCATTTAATTTATGCCTAAGACCTCGCACATTAGACTGGCATTTGTGGCAGCTGGATTTGCCGGGCGGGTCTGGGCATTCTTACACCACAAAAGAGCCTAACCTCGTGTCTTAGGCGATTAATTACACAAAATTAATTATTCCCCTAATTTGAATTAATTTCCCTATTCAAATTATCAATCAATTCCAAATTTAACGATGTCCATAATTGACTCAATTATGTCCATCTATTTATGGTATGAAAAATTATACCAATTATCATCACAAATTTATTTTATGTCATTTAAGGCATTTATGCCCATTCTCAATATTAAATCTTTTAATATTATCCCATGGCCCCACGTTGTACGTTCGTTCGTTTAATGTAAAATATACGTTAGACTCGAGTAGTCTAACTCATGGAATAAAGAGAAAACATCACAACATACATATAGATAACACTAGATCTAAACATAAGGGGTGAACTTGCATGTGTGAATGAGGTTCTACATCTAAAACTTGCCTAGGCCAAAGTCACAAACTTGCATAAAACTACATATGTCATAGATCCAAATCTAAAGGTGTGAATTTGTTTAGGCAATAGTCATAAACTTGCATAAATCATGTATGTCATAGATCTACATCTAAAGGTGTAAACTGGCATAGGCAATAACCACAAACTTACATAACATGATTCATACTCCAAACACATATATTTATATAAACTTGCATATGTGATTTATGCAACATAATGATGGTGTAAACTTACATCTAAACATATGAACTAGCATGTAAAATTTAGCATATAACTCCCACATGTCATAGCCTAACTTTAGATCTAAAATAGGTGTCATGAAACATGTAAGGTTATGCAAAAAAAATTCACTAACTTGCATATGATCTATGTCTCAATTAACATCCTAACTTGCATACATACATATGATTTATCATATGAGTCAACATAACCAAACTAGCATATGAAACATGATTATACATAAGCCAACCATATAATTACAACACAGATGATAACATCACAACTTTACAACATAGATGAAAGCATCATAGAATTTACAACAAAGATGATAACATCATAGATTTTACAACATAAATGATAACATCATAATTTTACAACATAGAATGATAACATGCGGTCAATAATTCACAACATAACCATAAAATCCGCATCATAACTCAATCCAATTAAATTGTTAATTATTTTATTAAAGAAATCGAACTCACAAAAAGAAGGTCTTGCGTTCTGAAATCTGGGTTCTGAAATTGAATTAGCTTTCCTTTGAAGTAGATTCGTTGTTAGAGTTGAATAGAATTGAATTTGATTAGCTTTCTTCCTCTCTAATTGGTGACGGCTATTCTAGGTTGCTAGGTGACGGCATGGAGGCAATGTTTATAATTTTAATTTGATTTTAGGGTATGAGTCTACGTGCCTTTTTATAGAGTTTAGGATTAATTTAAGTCGTCCGATCAACCCAGAATTAATCCCAGCCAATCAGAGCAGATCAGAAACCCTAATGACTTAGCATACAATCATGAACAGGTCATCAATCAAATCTGCCCGGGGGGGGGGGGGGCAAGTCGACCCTATGGTCGACTTGGTCAGGGTAGGTCGTCCCCCAGGTCGACCCTATGGTCGACTTGGCCCTGGCGGGAAATTTCCCGCCTAGCCCATTCTGACTCTGAAATTTGAATTTTCGAAATCTGTTTTGAATTTTTCTGAAAATTCCGATGGCTATAACTTCTTCATACGAAGTCCAATTCATGCAAACTCGGACTCTATCTCAACCAGAATTCCGAGACGAACACAATGGCTCAACTCGTTTCCCTTAATTCTCACATCTGAGATTAGTTATTCTTTAATTTGTTACTATAGTGTTAACAGAAATACGGGGTGTTACACTCAACTTCAAAACATTTGAATTTTCCAAGCAACTTATTTTCTTTCAAACAAATTTCCATCATAAACTTTTCTAAGGTAGAAATCCATCACTTAAAAACTTGAAAATGAACACTGATGCTGCTGCAGTTATCATCAGAATTATTTTCCAGTGACTGAAGTGAGTTCCGTGCTTTATTACTCTCAAAATCCATTTGAAATGATTTTTATTCAAAAATTCTTTTCAAAACAAAACTATATTATTTTAATATACTTTATAAAGATATTTTCCAACATTTCGGTATTAAATTCTGAATTCTGGTTTGAATTCAATTCCAGTTCATCTCATTTGCATATATTAATTCAAATACAAATTATATTTGGTTATATATGATCATTTCAGTTCTTATAATTTCATTGGACTATAACAATAATAAAAACTCATCCATATATCATAACAATTTCAGAAAATTATTCCTTTTTATATCAAAATAGAATTTTGGGTAAAATTATTTCATTTACCCACTTTAAAACAATATTATGTTGAATTGCTCTACTCAAGTGTTTAGAAATGCTTATTGATACAATTATACTTCCTATATCGACCAGAATTCATAAACCACTCAATAGATTAACCAACACGATATAAAGTAGTTTTTATATCAACTAACAACTATGCGCTCTCATATATACACTCAACTCATTCTAGGATACTATTGACACTATCTCTAATGAGTAAAACCCCACCAAAGCCTAGGTATTCGCTCAACCTAAGCTCTAATACCAACTATAATATCCCACAAATCCATACTATTTGAGTTGACTAAATGCACCACACATCCAACCCAAGTTATACAGAAATACGAATTATTATGAATAAAGACGAAAGAGGTAGAATAAGAACAGAAGTAACAACACGGAATCTCACATCACATCAGAATAAAATATATAATATATAACAACTTTTGGAATACATAATTTGTAACTGTATATACATATCATCATCAGAGTCTAATACAACATAGCTGAAATTAAACAGTAAATATTTAACATTGAAGCCTTCTGCTCCAACTTCCTCCAAGGATATCTATAAGTACCTAAACTACTTGACTGCCCATACAAATTTGGGCACCCAATGGTTTAGGGTAAAACAAAACAAAATTAACTCTGGATCAGTCATGGGACTGGTGTGAGTAAACTCGAACCACTTGGTTTATCTTTTAAAAATCCTTTTTAAAAGAAAGGATAATCATAAGACCGATCCACACATAAACATGGATGATTTTTACCTTATGATAACCCAAAACATTCTCTGAAAACAATACTATACTGATATTATAATAGTGTATAAATCAAATAAATAACAATTTAGCAAAATGCTTGCATCTCACGCTCCACATACATAGTATACAATCAAAACTGCAGGCACTTACTGGAGAATGGATTCCAACTGGCAAGGTATGAGATCACGTTCTGACAGTGTATCTCTAAAGAGGAATACACCGGGTTCAACAAGAACATCTTGCAACCCAGGCTAAACATGACCGGCCACTCACTTCACTTGAGTGTACCAAATATATTATCACCAACGGTTGGGATCAGCAACCGTTTCCCGAAAGGGACATCATCGAAAGAATAAAGAAGCAAATGTATTTTCTCTAGATCAGGTGACAATACACCATATTTAGGAGCTTCCCACTTAGCCATGTAACCTACCCTATTTAATACCATTTCCCGGTTGTGAGGCTTGAGGCCATGCTTATCTTTTGTCATGCCACATCTTCATTTACTTTGAATGTTATATCGTCAAACCCACCAAAATCATTTATTGGTTTCCTAAAAAATATCATGGGCATAAAGCTAAGAGAAACGAATTCCTCCACCACCAGCATAAATACGTTTGAAGAGATCAATGTAGATGATATGCTAGGCTTACTCTGTCAGACATTTGTCTATACAGGTTGTCCTGGGACTGGACAAACCAAAGGCACTATTTCATCAATTCATCTTAGGCAATTTTTACCTAGGATTAACAAAACAACCCTTGCACTTTACTCCGTCTTCAATTATCTTCAGTATAATTTGAATCGCAACGCTTATGCCTATGTGGAGTGATTTTCGGATAATAATTCAACGGATCTCACCGCATTGGCAACAATGGGAGTAAATTGAAAAATATTTCGATAGTCGGTTATTTAACTGTCGAAGAAACAAACATTCATCCAAAGATCCTATTCCCAAAGGGAATACTATAGATTAAAACAAACAATCACTAAGCCCTTTTAATTAATATTTCATTAAATTTATCATTTCCCAGTTTCTCTTTAATATCTTTACCCAGATATTTCTCCAAAGCGGTTTAGCCTCTCACGAGTCTTGGAAAACATTTCCATTTACCATAACTATTTATTTTCTATATTCTAGAAAATTTCTCTTTTTAACATTGGAAAAAAATTCCATTTCTTATTCATGCATCACTATTCTTCCACACTCATCAGTCACGAACTGTAGACTAGTAAGAGAATAACTCCCTAAGTATCAACCCTGAAGGTCGAAAGCAACATCAGATCGACACCCAGGAAGTCATTCAACTCGACTAATATCCAGTCAGTTTCTAATTTCCTTAACTCCATTTCTTAACTTCTTATCAACAAAAATCATTTCAATCTGCAATACGTTTGCTTTTAAACCATCATTCTTTTTAAAACTTGTATATGATTCTCCTTCCCACCTCTCAAGATTTAATTCTATAAATTTCCTATTCTTATAAAATTTCATTATATGTTTATTCTCTTATTAAATTTCATATATAATTGATAAGTCGATTGCTAGTTATCAAACTTTCTTAAAATTTTCTACCTCCTTAAATTTCTGGAAAATTTCGCCAGCTTCTCCTTTGTACGGCTCACTCGGTACAACTACAAATCGCCTCACTAGATCCTTTCCATTCAAAAAGAAAACCAAAAAGCCAAGCGGCTTGGCAAATAGATCCATAAAATCTCACGTTTAATTAAATATGTACCTCTTTGTCGAGCAAATCAATTTATATTCCTTCCATTACTTCATTCCGTACCTGCTTAACATATATCTAACCATTCTTAATTTTCTCCAACTTAATCCAATAGTTTTTAACTCAATTCGCTAATTTATTCTCTAATTGTCTCTTTTACCTATTTCACTTTTATTTTGAACAAAACATATTCAAATATATATTTAACTTGCTTGTAAACTAATTGAATTCCATTTTCAATCTAAGTTTCATATTTGATTTCAAATATTAATTCACCAATCCAATTTACTTATCTAAAGTCAAACTCAATCCAAAACTCGATTAACTAATTAATCTTTTACTTAGTTAATTTTGTTCAATAATAAATATATAATTTTGTTTCAAAATAAAATCCATTCACTTCACTTGGGTTCATAATTATTTTATAATTCAAATCTGGAGTTTCTACTGGAAATCTAATTTTTATTTGCTTAAAATCTTTTTATTTTATCAAACAAACCATTATGGTTTTTAAATGATTATAGCGCTATTTTTCTAAAAAATTGATTTTGACATAACACAAAATATTTAAGACGAAATCCTGATTTTCCTCTTCCATTAGAAAAATATTATTCAATAGATTCAGATGATTCTTGTTTCAAAGAATTCTGACATAAATTGGGTTTATATACTAAATTGAAGTTCAAATCGTGAAATTATGAACTACCGCGTTGCGGTGAGTTCGTTTTAATTAAATTTAAATATAAACATTTAAACTTCGTTTATTAAATATATTCCAATTCCATTCTCGCATATTTTAATATAAATTCATCCCATTTACCAAATCCATATTAATATTCTCGATTATCCCTTATCGTCGATTTTTCCATAACTCGGTTATAAATTTATTTATAACTCAATCTTCTATACTAAATTCTCATTTCTCTTGGAAATAAATTATTTTATAAAATTCGATATAATCGAATTTCAATTTTAAATCTCTTGGATTTATCTCAAATCAATTTTCATTCCGAACGTCGGAATAAATTTCATCGTTTCCATTTTGAAACGATTTCCATTTCACTTTAAATTCACATTTGAATTTAAATTCCCAAATTTATCCAACGATAATTTATTTCATTTCATTTATAAACATCGTTTATAAAATCAACTACTTGTTCTTATTATCAAAACAAGTTAATATTTCCTATCCTATTCGAAATTCAAATTCTATTTTGGAAAAATAGTTTTTTCATTTAAATCTCAAAATTTCTTTTCATGATATTTTTATGTATCAATATTCATGTAACGGCCCGACGATTTTCGACCCCAAAAATTGACATAAAAACACCATGTCGAACATTCAAGCATAGAAAACATAGGAACATTATTAGAAAGAAATTAGAGGGTGAGATAAGAAAGAAAGAAATATTAGAATAGAAGAAGAAAAAGAAGAACTAACAGCACAACATAGAGTCTCACATCGCAGCGGAACAAAATATAATATAGAAATAAATCTTTATAGAGAGCTTTAAATAAAACTTACAATCATCAGAGTATATCGACAAATCTGGACAGTTATAATATCCTGTCCTCATATACAACACATGGCGGAATAATAATATCATACGTATAGACTCCTCCAGCTCGTCTTTTCATAGTATCCGATAACCTGAACCTATACGACCCGGTCTAACCCGAGCACTACAAACGACGAGTCAGTCTGGTGAACCATAGTGAGAAAACACACTAAGTTTATAGGTATCACACACGTTGATTTTAAAGTCAAAATCTTTTTGAAAGAAAAGGATAATCGTAAGACCAAATCCATACATAAATACAGATGGTTTTTACCTTGCAATAACCCAAAACATTTTTGAAATCAATATCTTCTCTGATATTATAATAGTGTCTAAATACAAATAAATATCAATCTAGTAGAACGTTTGCATCTCACGCTCTACATATATAGTATACAATCAAAACTGCGGGTGCTTATTGTAGAATGGATTTTCCTGGCAAGGTATGGGACCACCTACCGACAATATACCTCTGGAGATGAATACATTGGGGATTCAACAAGAACATCTTGCAATCCCGGCTAAACATGACCGGCCCCTCACTTTGCTTGAGAGTACCGAATATATCATTATCACGGTTGGGGGCCAACCAACCGCATACATATAAAAATAAAAGGGACAATCGAAGGCATTTGATTTCACCAGATCAGGTAATGATATACCCTTTTGATGGGTGCGACCCACATAGCCATGCGACCTACCCGATTTTACGCCATTTACCGGTTGATGAGGCTAGAGGTCATGATTCATTTATTGATTAATTAATTAGTTAATTATTCTTTAATTCTTAAAAGAACTTCTGGTCACCATCCACTTTGAATGCCACATCGTCAGATCCACTGGATATCACTTAATTGATTTCCACAAAAATATTCTGAGCGTTAAGCTAAGAGAAGGAGATCTGCCTTCTCCGCCACCAACAGAAATACGTTTGTAAATATTCAATATATGAGATTTCTTTTGGAAATACTTTGTTAGACACTCATCCATACAAGTCATCCAGGAACAGGATGAACCGAAGGTACCCTCCTACTACAGCCTATATAGGTATCACCCCAAGGATCAATAGCGAGTAGTCCTTGAAATCCGCATATTTCACTCATGACATAATCACGCATCAAAATATCTTCGGCTGATAAACCAGAGAAATTCAACAAGTAGTTCTTCCTTTTATGAAGATCAACGGTCTTCAAATGCTCCATCTTCAATTTGCATCTTCACATATTTGCTAGTCGGAATGGTTTTCGAATATAATTCGATCACGGTCTTTCCATACCAACAATCGTATTTGACCCGATTTGGTAGTCGGTTATTTAACTATCAAATAAATAATCGTGAGAATGAAATGAGACCACTGATTCAGTACCCGGCATTACTTGGCCTCTTGAATTAAACATTTGTTAATGATATTCTTTAAATCTTCCAATATTTGGAGTTTATCTTTTACTTCTTATTATAAATAAGAATATCTTAAAAAATCAATTTTATTCACTTAAAAACTTTTTGAGTACAGTTTATAATATTTTTTACGGAAATCATAACTTATGTTTACCTCAGTTGCTCTTGTTTATAAACCAATACCATTCTTGGATAATTGTGAAGTCATTCAAGTTGGAGTATTGTATTTTCCTCTCAGACCTTGACCAACAACATTCATATCTTCAGAATAGATAAATTTATTAACCACATGTTTTCCTTTATATCTCAACACGTTTACTTAATTAATTATTAAGTAAACTATTTTTATACTTCTCTACCATCTTTAATAATCCTTTATAATATTATACTCGAGTTTCGATTCCACCATAAATAGAATCCTTTATAAAATTTCTTCAGCATCTCTTTATAATATTTTTCAACTTGTTTGCAATAACAATGATATATATGTTTTTAAATCATATATAACTGTCTTTAACAATCTTATATAAATATCTTTATAAATCTTACATTTATTTTTAACAAAACAATTCAACTTATCATCTGTAACAAACATTACAGAATTCATTTCAAAACTTTTACTTCATTTACAAATCCCATTTGTAAATTATTATCGGCGAATGGTGTTTCGATTACATTTTTAAACTCTTAATTTCCATTTACAAAATCATCTGTAAATTGTTTACGATAACTCATATTTGTTGCTAGCCGGCATTTCCTCCGAAAGTGCGCTGTACACATGCACGACTAGCACGGAACGGTCGCCAAAGAAAGGAAAGAAGAGAATGAACTAATTAAGAACCTGTAGAATGTCTCACAGTGCAAGGGATAAAATATAATAACAACAAACTTGTAAAACAGGCGAGACAGTGCATAAGCCGAAAACTAAAACTACACATCATAGCAGCGGAAATCTAAATACAGCTTATGTTCCACATCACCATTATTACAACTTTTCAAACTATCTCTAAAGCAAAGCAAAGGAAAAAGGTACACTACTAATGCCCAAAGTAGTGACCCGCAGCGACACAGGGAGAATATCTATATATATCATATGTGGAAGCCTCCTGCTCGTTTCCGGTACAGCTACTCGTGCATCACCAGCTAAACTGTCTCTAGTCTGCTCGTTTAGGAGCACCCAGAGTAATAAGAAGAGACATAAAACTATGGGTCAGACAAATGTCTGGTATGAGCGATAAGCAGCAAAATAGAACAATAACAGGTATACTAAACCATACCTGAACTTGGACCTGCAACCAAAGAGTTAGCACTACATACTATACAAATCTCTGAGGTGCCACTAACACATGGTGTAAAGAATACGGGGGTGGGGGTGTGCATGTCATAGTGATGGCAAACAAATCAAGCATAGCAACCATCCTCACATCTCTCACTCAGTGCGTAAAGCATACGATGTCCACCACTTCGATCGCTAGACCCATCGAGGTAATGACGGAGTTCGACTTGTACAACTACTACTACCACCAAGCTTCTCCCATGGGATCATGACCAAACCTTTTCAAATGACCCCATTTCATTGGTCTATAGCCCACTAGTCGTACCTAGGCCACTGTGGCCCTAAATCCGTCCACGTACCTCCCATACATAGTAATCCAAAGTCTTAGACATCGAAAACCCTTAGCACACGTCCCGCAGCAAGGTCCAATCATGAAGTTAACTCATTGGTTCCGAACTGGATCCTGAGTACAAACTTCCCACTTGGACTACCTTTGCATCTCGGGTTTTGGTCTTCTCCTCCGGATCAGTCTTCATTTGGTTCGTACCCCGTGCCTCGCATCCAATAACCTTGGTTCAGCTCGTAGTATCTCCTCTGGTTCGGATCGGATCGTGATGCTCATCTGGTACGGGTCGTGACGCGCTTCCCTGATCGGATCGGGTCGAGTTCCTTCATATGTTCGTGACTCGTGATGCTCCAGGCTGCGTCGTTGTGTCACACTGGTCCGGGTCAGGTCGTGATCCCTCCATCGGATCGAGTCACGGTCTTCTGGTTCGTGGCCTTCAAAGTCGAGCAGCTCATGGAGTAGGGTCGGCTCGTGAAGGGGTCTCACGGTCGGGTCGGGTCGGGGTAGGGGCGATCTGATCCGGTTCTGCACATTTTTCCTGCAACTCTTCCAGCGAATGGTTTACGCCATTCGTCGGCGTTTTTGACCAATCTAACTTTTGTAATCAATCACAAAACATACCATACAGTCATAGAAACATATAGAACTGACCACAAACACCAAAACAACAATTTGATAGGTTAAAACGGATCAAACATAGCCAAAACCCCATATTTTCCCTTAAGCACATTTAAGCAAATCTAATGATAGGATTAACAAAACTTAACCAAACTAGCCAAATTTTCTAACAGAGGTCTAAAACAATATTTCGAAATTTATAAATATTTTCCAGAATTTATTTATACATAAGTTCACCAATTAACACTAATCACCCTAAATAACTGTAATTAGTATCAAAACAAAGCTAATCACTCACCTTGGCCACAAATAAAATGCTAAATCTGAAATGTCCTCTGTTTTGGTGTTGTTCCCAAGGCGACACTGCAGTTCTAATACTGATTTGGTGAAGATCTTCCTTGATTTGATGTAGATTTGGCTTAATTAGCGATTAGAAGGTGATTTGGGGTGTTTTAGAAAGTGGAGGCCATCGCTAAACTTGAAGAAACAAAAAGTGGCAGCTGGAAAATGATAGAAACTGAATTTCCTAACCCTATCAGCCTTCCCATAAACCTAATCCCGAAATGGGTTACGAACTCACTCACTAATCACCTAAATTAGTCCCGGTTAAGCTGTCTTTCACCTTCTAAACCTTGTTTCAGCCATATCTCCCAAACGGTGAGTCCGTTTGGTTAATGTGACCGCTCTACGGAATTATAAACCATAATCTAGATCCAATGGAAGTGGTTTCAGGTCAAAACTCCTTTTCAATCAAAAGTTATGGCCGAAACAAGATCAGTTAGGGGCAAAACGAACATTTAAAAATCGGCAAAAATCATGAACATGGGAAATGACCCTAATAGCCGTCCCCCAAAGTTACACGACCATACGACCCTCTATGACGATGAAATAAATATTCTACGATCCTATGATGCGTAGAATGCGGGTCGTTACACTCCCCCCCCCCCCCCCCCCCCGCTAAGAAATTTCGCCCCCGAAATTCCTTAACCAAGAAACAAACAATGAATCCCACATGCCTATCAAGAATCCACAACAATCAAACATGCGAAACAAGCCTAACCTAGCATGCGGAAAACTAAATCGCTAATTAAATCTTACCAGGCAAAGAGTTCTGGATATGTCTTCCTAATGCTCTCCTCTGTCTCCCAAGTACAGTCATTCTCGTCCTCGCCCCACTGAACCTTGACTAGCCTCACCGCCTTCCTTCGAAGTTTCTTCGTATCGTACCCTACAATACGAATCGGCTTGCGGTTCCCAACCACCTCGGGTTCTACTTCGACATCATCTAACTGATCAGGTGAAATAGTCACATCGGGGTCGTGCACGAATTTCCTTAGTTGGAAAACATGAAATACGTTATGAACTCCCGCCATCTTGTCTGGTAATTCAACTTTATATGCCAAATTCCGAACTGGCTCAAGAAATGGAAACGGACCAACAAATCTTGGTGCTAACTTGCCTCTCCTGCCAAATCGTATTACGCTCTTCAACGGAGAAATCTTGACAAACACCAAGTCGCCAATAGAGAACTTCAATTCTCTTCGTCTCCTATCAGAATAACTCTTATGCTTATCTTGAGCGATCTTCATCCGTTGTTGAACAATCTTAATCTTATATGAAGTTTCTCTTATAGCCTCTGGTCCAAGCACAAACTTCTCACCGGTTTGCAACCTACATGATGGTGAGTTGCACGGTCTTCCATACAAAGCTTCAAATGGAGCCATACCGATACTAGATTGATAAATGTTATTATAGGCAAACTCTACTAGATGCAAATGGTCATCTCATGATCCACCAAAATCCAATATGCAAGCTCTCAAAAGATCTTCTAACACTCGATTCACCCTCTTTGTCTGTCCGCCAGTTTGAGGATGATACGTGGTACTGAGATGTAATACTGATCCTAACGCCTCTTGTAAGCTCTTCCAAAATCCACTAGTGAACAATGGATCTCGGTCACTCACAATGCCTTTGGGTATTCCATGAAATCTCACTACCAACTTTATGTACAGTTCAGTAAACTTAACTGTTGTTTTATTTGACTTGAATGGTATGAATCTTGCACTCTTGGTCAATCGATCCACAATTACCCAAATGCTATCATGGCCCGATCTAGTCCTCGGTAAACCATCAATTAAATCCATTGAGACTTGTTCCCATTTCCATTCCGGAATTTCTAATGGTTGTAACAAACCATCTTTTGCTCAGCTTTAACTAGCTGGCAATTCATGCATTTGGATATAAACTTCCCAACGTCTCTTTTCATCCCTTCCCAGTAGTAGGTCTGCTTCATGTCTCGATACATCCTATTACCACCGAGATGTGTAGTCAGTTTTGAGTGATGACATTCTCTAAGCACTTTATCTCTCAATCCATTGACATTGGGCACAGCAAGTTTTCCATTCTTTCTAAGCCATCCATCTCGATCAAGCCCATACTTGTTCATCTCCTCATCGATACCCATCTCTAACTTGGAGATGACTTCCAATAAGTTAGGATCGTTTTTTTGACTGGAACCAATCCGCACAATCAAAGTGGGTCTGATCGTCAAATTTGCTAACATTTTTGGATCCAATTCGCACCTTGGTCTGAAATCATACCCAGCGATGTACTCCAGTTGCTTCCATTCTAGAAACATAGCCCCTAAACTGGCATGTCTTCTACTCAATGCATCAGCTACTGCTTTGCCTTTTCTGGGCGTGTATGCGATATCGAAATCATAGGAAGCCAAGAATTCTAACCATCTTTGTTGTCGGAGATTTAGATCCTTTTGAGAGAAAAGATACTTTAATGACTTATGATTAGTAAACAACTCGAATCTTTCTCCCAAGAGATAATGTCTCCACATCTTCAATGCGAATACTATCGCTGCTAATTCCAAATCATGGGTAGGGTATCTTCTCTCGTGCGGTTTCAATTGCCGACTTGCATAAGCTACAACCCTACCTCCTTGCATCAATACAGCACCTAGTCCGGTACCACATGCATCTGTGTATACTGTCATATCTTCATTCCCCTTAGGAATGACTAACAATGGTGCACATGTCAACTTTTCCTTTAGACTCTTGAATGCATTCTCGTACTTTTCGTCCCAGACGAATGCTTGATTCTTCTTGTTCAACTAAGTCAACGGTGCTGCTATCTTGAAGAAGTCTTGGATAAACTTACGATAATATCTAGCTAATTCCAAGAAACTTCTTATGTCCGTTGCATTCTTGGGCGTAGACCAATCTTGTACCGTAGCGACTTTCGCTGGATCCACGGCAATACCATTCTCTGAAACAACATGGCCCAAGAACCTCACTTCCTTTCTCCAGAAGTGACACTTAGAAAATTTTGCTTTCAGTTGGTGTCTCCTCAACAACTCCAACACTGTCCTCAAATGTTCCTTGTGTTCTTCCTTGTTCTTTGAGTAAACCAAAATATCATCAACGAACACAAGAACAAACTTATTCAACTGATCTCTGAATACCCTATTCATAAGATCCACAAAATATGCTGGCGCATTGGTCAACCCAAATGGCATGACCAACCACTCATAAAATCCAAACAGCGACCGAAATGCCGTTTTAGCTATATTCTCAGCTTCCACTCTAAGCTGATGAAAACCTGTCGCGAGATCCAACTGAGAGAACACTCTCACACCACTCAACTGATCAAACAAATCATCTATCAGCGGTAGAGGATACTTATTCTTCCTCGTCACCTTATTCAGTTCGCGATAGTCCACACACAATTGAAGGGAACCATCTGCCTTGGTAGCCAACACAACTGTGCTCCCCACTCAGAAACACTTCTTCGGATAATCCCTTCTTCAAAAGATCTCTTACTTGCACCCCGAGCTCTCTCTGCTCGCTTGGTGCCATACGACGAAGTGGCATCACTATAGGTCTGGCACCTTTCACTAAATCAATACGGAATTCAATCTCTCGGTGTGTTGGAAGCCCGGTCACTTCCTCGAAGACGTCCGGATACTGGCCAACCGCGGGAAAACCTGACAACTCATCATGCGGGATGTCGAGGGAATTTAGAAAACTAGTCATTACCCCATCACTAGGTAGACCACCAAACACTACCCTCCGCCCATCATTTGTTGTAGTTGTCACCAAAAAGCCCTCACAGTCTACCACCACCCCGTATCTTTGGAGCCAATCGACTCCCAAAATAATGCCAAACCCAATAAAGCCCAAAACAAAGCAATCACAAATGAACATGCATCCATGACTCGATAAGACCACATTACGGCAAATCATGTAAGGCTAGTCGAACCACCAATCGGGTTCGTTACTACTAAAGGTCTATCGACTATCTCAGGTTCCAATCCCAACCTATCTACTAGGTCACTAGATATGAAAGAACTAGAAGCTCCGGTATCAAACAAAACTCTAACAGGAACATCATAAATAGAAAGCATACCTTGAATGACGACATTCTTTCCTTTCTCCGCCGTAGTTGGGGCATTCGATGAAGAAGGAATAGCGTTAAGGGCATATGCTTTCACCATCTGCTTTTCTTTCAAAAGTTGTGGACATTTTTCCTTTTGATGTCCAACTTGGCCACAGTTGAAGCACTTCTTGTCTGTTGGCTTTGCTCGACAATTACAAGCATAGTGGCCCTTCTTGCCATAGCTAAAGCACTCATCTTTTTTCTTCTTCTGGCCGTCCTTATTCTGGTTCTGCTTCCTCTTATTTTGAGAACCACTCTTGCCTCCACCGCTTGCTTGCGGTTTTGGCTCCTCTTCAGATGCGGTCTCAGTCTTCGACTTAGGGTAAAGACTTTCCGATCTTAAAGCTTTCCCCACAATCGATTCAAACGTCTCATCGATGTGGTTAATAAGCCTTTCCCCTAAGTATCCATCCGAGCCAGTTATGAACTTCTCATTCCTCTTCTCGGCAGTATCTATTATAGATAACCCATATTTCGACAAGTGTCGAATTCAGCAATATACTCCGAGACAGCTCTGTCATTCTGCTTGAGTTCCAAGATTCTCTTAAACAACACTGACTTCTGAGCAGCTGGAATGAACTTATCGCTAAAGCGAGCCTTAAATTGATCCCATGTAATCTGATCCTCTTGGGTAGCTGCCTTTATAGCATTCCACCAATTCATTGCCCGTCCTTGCAGCTGACGGCATGCTAGCCGTCTCTTCATCGCATCCTCGATACCTAAGTTTTCGAAGATACGCTCGCAGCTATCCAACCAGTCCTGAACATCTGTAGCCGACTTCGTTCCGTGGAACGGCTTCCCACCAAGACTAGTATAATCCTTGTTCAGCTTGGCGAAATCGGCCCTAGGCGCCTACACTACTGGACCACCGCCATTACCAGCATTGGGAGCTGCCCTCTGAACATCTCTAAGCATCTCTCTCATAAGGTCAGTAAACATCGTCCTCATCTCAGCAGCATTACCATTATTGGCTCCTCTACCGGTACCCCTTGCGTATCGGCTCATCGTTCAATCTGCACAGAGAAAACGATTAACCATCTCCATAGTGGTGCCAGTGCAGTGTGACTTCATCCTTAGATATACTAATAGTGTATATATATATATAGCTTTTAAAAACCAAAATAATCACAAATACGCGCTCTCATATACGTATACTATCTCTCCCTGATAACTTCCCTAGGTTAACTACGCAACCTAGAGCTTGGATACCAAGTGTGATGGCCCGCCCCGCACCAGCCGGCATTTCCTCCGAAAGTGTGTTGTACGCATGCCCGACTAGCATGGAACGGTCGCCGAAGAAAGGAAAGAAGAGAATGAACTAATCAAGAACCTGTAGAATGTCTCACAGCGCAAGGGATAAAATATAATAACAACATACTTGACATAAATCAGGCAAGATAGTGCATAAGCTGAAAACTAAAACTACACATCATAGCAGTGGAAATCCAAATATAGCATATGTTCCACATCACCATTATTACAACTTTTCAAACTGTCTCTAAAGTAAAGCAAAGGAAAAAGGTACACTACTAATGCCCAAAGTAGTGACCCGCGGCGACACAGGGAGAATATCTATATATATCATACGTGGAAGCCTACTGCTCGTCTCCAGTATAGCTACTCGTGCATCATCAGCTAACCTGTCTCTAGTCTGCTCGTTTAGGAGCACCCAGAGTAATAAGAAGAGACATAAAACTCTGGGTCAGACAAATGTCTGGTATGAGCGATAAGCAGCAAAACAGAACAATAACAGGTATACTAAACCATACCTGAACCTGGACCTGCAACCAAAGAGTTAGCACTACACACTGTACAATACTTTAAGGTGCCACTAACACATGGTGTAAAGAATATGGGGGTGGCGGTGTGCATGTCATAGTGATGGAAAAAAAATCAAGCATAGCAACCATCCTCACATCTCTCACTCAGTGCGTAAAGCATACGATGTCCACCACTTCGATCACTAGACCCATCGAGGTAATGACATAGTTCGACTTGTACAACTACTGCTACCACCAAGCTTATCCTATGGGATCATGACCAAACCTTTTCAAATTACCCCACTTCATTGGTCTATAGCCCACTAGTCGTACCTAGGCCACTGTGGCCTTGAATCCATCCACGTACCTCCCATACATAGTGATCCAAAGTCTTAGACATCGACAACCCCTTAGCACACATCCCGCAGCAAAGTCCAATCATGAAGTTAACTCATTGGTTCCCAACTGGATACTGAGTACAAACTTCCCACTTAGACTACCTTTGCATCTCGGGTTTTGGTCTTCTCCTCCAGATCAGTCTTCATTTGGTTCGTAACCCATGCCTCACGTCTAAGCTCTTAGGTTCAGCTCGTAATATCTCCTCTGGTTCGGATCGGATCGTGGTGCTCATCTGGTACGGGTCATAACGCGCCTCCCTGATCGGATCGGGTCGAATTCCTTCATCTGCTCGTCACTCGTGATGCTCCAAGCTGCGTCGTGGTGTCACACTGGTCCGGTCGGGTCGTGATCCCTCCATCGGATCGAGTTGTGGTCTTCTGGTTCGTGGCCTTCAAAGTGGAGCAGCTCATGGAGTAGGGTCAGTTCGTGAAGGGGTCTCACGATTGGGTCGGGTCAAGGTAAGGGCGATCCGATCCGGTTCTGCACAATTTTCCTGCAATTCTTCTAGTGACTGTTTTACGCCATTCGTCGGCGTTTTTGACCAATCTAACTTTTCTAATCAATCACAAAACATACCATACAGTCATAGCAACATATAGAACTGACCAAAAACACAAAACAACAATTTGATAGGTTAAAACGGATCAAACATAGCCAAAACCTCTATTTTCCCTTAAGCACGTTTAAGCAAATCTAATGATAGGATTAACAAAACTTAACCAAACTAGCCAAATTTTCTAGCAGAGGTCTAAAACAATATTTCGAAATTTATAAATATTTTTCCAGAATATATTTATACATAAGTTCACCAATTAACACTAATCACCCTAATTAACTGTAATTAGTGTCAAAACAAAGCTAATCACTCACCTTGGCCACAAATAAAATGCTAAATCTAAAATGTCCTCTGTTTTGGTGCTGTTCCCAAGGCAACACGGCAGTTCTAATACTGATTTGGTGAAGATCTTCCTTGATTCTATGTAGATTTGGCTTAATTAGCGATTAGAAGGTGATTTGGGGTGTTTTAGAAAGTGGAGGCCATGGCTAAACTTGAAGAAACAAAAAGTGGCAGCTCGAAAATGATAGAAACTGAATTTCATAACCCTATCAGCCTTCCCATAACCCTAATCCCGAAATGGGTTATGGGCCCACTCACTAATCACCCAAATTAGGCCCGGTTAAGCTGTCTTTCACCTTCTAAACCTTGTTTCAGCCATATCTCCCAAACAGTGAGTCCATTTGGCTAATGTGACCACTCTATGGAATTGTAAACCATCATCCGGATCCAATGGAAGTGGTTTCAGGTCAAAACTTCTTTCCAATCAAAAGTTATGGCCAAAACAAGATCAGCTAGGGGCAAAACGGTCATTTAAAAATCGGCAAAAATCATGAACATGGGAAATGACCCTAATAGTCGTCCCCTAAAGTTACGCGACCATACGACCCTCTATGATGATGAAATAAATATTCTACGATCCTATGATGCGTAGAATGCGGGTTGTTACAGTTTCACAGAAATCTGACTTATATCAGATCATGTATATGCAGTTAAAGTTCAAAACTCCATATTACAAGCTGCCGCGCCATTTCAAGGTCGATTATAGTTCAATATAAATTTAACGTTCAATCGTCGTTAAATAACGAATTATGTATTATAAATTCATTTAAAATTTTAAATCGATATTTAAAATAATAAAATATATTAAATATCTTACTACCAAAAATACGGGACATTACATTCTTACCCCGTTAAATGAATTTCGTCCCCGAAATCACTAAGGTAGGAAAAACGTTATGAACCTATTAACTTTCCAATTTAATTTAAAACAATAACCAATTTATTATTGTTAATTAAATTTTTCAAAAAAAAATAGAAAATTTTCTAACTCCTTAAATTCCCAGAAAAATTCGGTAGAGTCTCCCCTGCACGGAGTGGCATCTGTGATATCACTGGAACAAATAATATGTATACATCGATCCACACAATCGAAAAACAAAATTCAAAAACCAAAAATTATATTTTCGCATAGGCGTACCTTTCACGGGCGCTATTGAGCATACTTACTCAATTTACGTGCAATTTACGCAGCCAAAATCAATCCTTTAGCCATCTGGCACCTGTACTTAACTCATTTAACATGTCAGTCACAAATACATGAAACTCCAAATAACATTTCATTGATTAACATGTAACTACACTAGTTTCCAAAAATCAAACATGAGAGTGTCAATTCATTTTCAAATACGGGGTTAAATCATTCAATTCATATGCTGTTTTATTCCAGTTTATTACATTGGAATCCATTCTTTAGTTTATAATTCATTTAGCTCCATTAAATTGTTGATTATTTCTATTCAAATAATTTATCATCCAATAAAAACAATTCATGATCAATAACAAATACACAACCAAATTAATCAACTAACTGAATTTATAGTCAATTTAATATTAACCTGATTATTTTAAATTTGGTTATCAATCGACTAACATTAGATTGATTTCCATAATTATTATTCATTATTGACTTCATTCAACCTATTTAACTCCAATTCGTATTCAATTTACTAATTTATCTTCTAATTAGTTCATTTCCAATTTCTGATTTTTATTTCAAAAATCATTCATTTCCAATTCATTCTGTTTTTGACCTAAACCTTGATTCATTCAATTTCATATTGAAGTTACTTATTACTATATTAAATCATTTCAAATTCTTAATCCAATTTGATTTGCAATCAAATCAACCAAACATACATGTATATCAATAATGTGGTAAAAAAATCTCTTTACAAAAATATATTTCAGGTAAAATTACTTCATTTACCCTCTTTACAAACCAATATTGTATTCATTACCAGTTCAATGCTTCTCAATACTTGAATCGATCAAACAACACAATACAAAACATTTGTATATAGAATTGACAAATACGCTCTCTCGTATATACACTCAACTCAATCTAGGGTAATACTAACCTAATCTCTATCGAGTTATACCACAGAGCCAAGGTTATTACTAAACCAATAGCTCTGATACCACTGTAACGGCCCGACGATTTTCGACCCCAAAAATCGACCTAAAAACACCATGTCGAACATTCAAGCATCGAAAACACAGGAACGTTATTAGAAAGAAATTAAAAGGTGAGATAAGAAAGAAAGAAATATTAGAATAGAAGAAGAAGAAGAATAAACAGCACAACACAGAGTCTCACATCGCAGCGGAACAAAATATAATATAGAAATAAATCTTTATAGAGAGATTTAAATAAAACTTACAATCATCATAGTATATCGACGGATCTGGATAGTTATAATATCATGTCCTCATATACAACACACAGCGGAATAATAATATCATACGCCTGGACTCCTCCAGCTCGTCTCTTCATAGTATTCGATAACCTGAACTTGTACGACCCGGTCTAACCCGAGCATTACAAACGACGGGCCAGTCTGGTGAACCAGAGTGAGAAAAACACACTAATTTATAAGTATCACACACGTTGATTTTAAAGTCAAAATCTTTATGAAAGAAAAGGATAATCATAAGACTAAATCCACACATAAATACGGACGATTTTTACCTTACGATAACCCAAAACATCTTTGAAATCAATATCTTCTTTGATATTATAATAGTGTTTAAATATAAATAAATATCAATTTAGTAGAACGCTTGCATCTCACGCTCTACATATATAGTATACAATCAAAACCGCGGGAGCTTATTGGAAAATGGATTTTTCCTGGCAAGGTATGGGACCACCTACCGACAATGTACCTCTGGAGATGAATACATTGGGGATTCAACAAGAACATCTTGCAATTTCGGCTAAACATGACCGGCCCCTCACTTCGCTTGAGAGTACCGTATATGTCATTACCACGGTTGGGGACCAGCCAACCGAACTGATAGCATACATATAAAAATAAAAGGGACAATCGAAGGCAATTGATTTCACCAGATCTGGTAATGATATACCCTTTTGATGGGTGCGACCCACATAGCCATGCAACCTACCCGATTTTATGCCATTTCCCGGTTGATGAGGCTAGAGGTCAAGATTCATTTATTGATTAATTAATTATTCTTTAATTCTTTTATTTTAAAAGAACTTCTAGTCACCATCCACTCTGAATGCCACACCGTCAGATTCGCTGGATATCACTTAATTGATTTCCACAAAAATATTCTGAGCGTTAAGCTAAGAGAAGGAGATCTGCCTTCTCCGCCACCAACAGAAATACGTTTGTAAATATTAAATGTACGTGATTTCATTTAGAAATACTTTGTCAGACACTCATCCATACAAGTCATCCAAGAATAGGATGAACCGAAGGTACCCGCCTACTACAGGCTATATAGGTATCACCCCAAGGATCAGTAGCGAGTAGTCCTTACAATCCGCATATTTCACTCACGACATAATCACAAGTCAAAATATCTTCGGTCGCTAAACCAGAGAAATTCAACATGTACTTATTTCATTTATGAAGATCAACGGTCTTCAAATGCTCCATCTTCAATTTGCATCTTCACGTATTTTGCTGGTCGGAATGGTTTTCGAATATAATTCGATCACAGTCTTTCCATACCAACAATCGTATTTATCCAGATTTGGTAGTCGGTTATTTAACTATCAAATAAATAATCGTGAGAATGAAATGAAACCACTGATTCAGTACCCGACATTACTTGGCCTCTTGAATTAAACATCTGTTAATGATATTCTTTAAATCTTTCAATATTTGGAGTTTATCTTTTACTTCTTAATATAAATAAGAATATCCTATCAAATCAATTTTATTCACTTATAAACTTTTCGAGTACAGTTTATAATATTATTTACGGAAATCATAACTTATGCTTCCCTCAATTGCTCTCATTTATAAACTAATATCATTCTTTGATAATCGTGAAGTCACTCAAGTTGGGATATTTTATTTACCTCTCAGACCTTGACCAACAACATTCATATCTTCAGAATAGATAGAAGTTTATTAACTACATGTTTTCCTTTATATCTGAACACGTTTACTTAATTAATTATTAAGTAAACTATTTTTAAACTTCTCTACTAATCTTTAATAATCCTTTATAATATTATACTCGAGTTTTGATTCCATCATAAATAGAATCCTTTATAAAATTTCTTCAGATTCTCTTTATAATATTTTTCAATTTGTTTGCAACAACAATGCTATATATGTTTTTAAATCATATATAACTGTCTTTAACAATCTTATATAAATATCTTTATAAATCTTACATTTATTTTTAACAAAACAATTCAACTTATCATATGTAACAAACATTACAGAATTCATTTCAAAACTTTTACTTCATTTACAAATCCCATTTGTAAATTATTATCGACGACCAGTGTTTCGATTACATTTTTAAACTCTTAATTTCCATTTACAAAATCGTTTGTAAATTATTTACGAAAACTCATATTTGTTGCCATTTCCAAACCCGTTTACTTAGCTTATACTCTCGACTCCGCTTAGCATTCTGAACTTCGGAATATCACATTCCGAACATCGGAATAATTTCACTTCGTTAACCATATTATACCATTTTCCAGTTTCTCAATTTCTTTTTCTTTTTACTTCAAATGTTCAGTAAATATTTGATTTAAGCTATCATATTAACTTCATTATAAAAACATGGGTTTTAATATAAAACCCGTTCGTCAACTCCTTTCACCATTCAATTAGATTTTCATTTCCACTTTTATTACATTTCAAATGAATTTCAAACAAAAAGAAATCTCCTAACTTATTATTAATTAAAATAATAATTTATTTCAATCATTAACTACTATAGCAGTAGTTAATTCTTTATTAACTAAAACAAATAGTAACTTCCTTTTTAAATCTTATTAAAATAAAACAAATCTTTGTTAGACTATTTTATTAAATTAATTCAAAATAAATTAATTTAATAATCAATCCCTATTAAAACAGTTGATTTAGTCGACTCAATACATGATTAATCCATTAACCAATCACAGCTAGTTCCCACGTTAACTAATAATATAATTAATTTAAATAATTCCATTTAATTGTTTAAAGAAAACAATTATCCAATTCTTAATCACTGGGTTAAGTTCTGCCCATTTGCTTATAAATCTGATTAATAACAGATTTTTCTTTATAATATCATTAAATAATTACTTATAAATTTAAATAATAAATAATTATTTTCTTTTAACAAACTTTAATTCAAAATAATAGATTTAAAAATCTATTTTCAGTTATAAAATTAATTTTATAACTTCATTTCCGTCGATTCTCTTGACGGTAAATCCATTTTTGAAAAAATGATTGATTTATAGGCCATATACTGCCAATTACTCAACCAATACTACTTATTGGTTTAAACAAACTAAATTGTTGAATTTCAGTTCAACGGTCAATGCTCAAATCAATCATCCAATCAAAACAGTTCATATAATGATAATACTAAAATAAATAACATCTAATATATTTGAGGAATCCGATTTGATCCCTCCAACCTGTTCTTCTCTACATCCAAGTAGGTTATCTCAAATAAAATCATTCAATTAGTTATAACTGATATAACAGTAAATAATGATCATTTAACATCAACCAATTAACAACCAATTCAAACAATTTAACACGTTTATTTTATAAACGTGACCAACAAGGTAAGTTACCTTTATTAGGGCCGATCGTTAAAATAACGATTTGGTGTTCTACTGAAATTAAACAAAGTTCAATTTCATTGGTTAAATCAATATATGAATATGTATATATTTAACAAAAAGTCAATCATTAGCAACCATAGCACACAAAAATAAATACCCAACTTATATAAAATATAAGTGGGAATAACTGAGTGAGTTTAACTCATTTTGATTTGATTATGTTGATTAACATGTTTGTTTTTACTAAATTAAACAGACGTTTAATTTAATTAAAAATTTAAGTTGCTTCCTATGCTGACCAAACCCCCTCCAAAATGTAGCTTCTGTCCCTACGGTTCCTACGAAATCAACTGTGCTCAATTCTGATCATTTAATACCATCGTACAACATTTTATTTTAATTTACTCTATTTTTAATTATAAAAGGGCCTTACCAAAGAATCGGCCCACGCTTTCCCACCGTTCACAACAATAAGTTTTCACCGATAATACTTGCTAATGTTCGCCTCCATGCATGGTTCGCATATACTTTTTTCTTTCTTTATGTTTCAGCCTTTTATTCCATTTTCTTTTTTTTTTTAAAGGCCCATAACCCATCCAAAAAAAGAATTTGGACCTTCCCCTTATTTCTCTTCTTCTTCCCATATGTTATCTTCCTCCCAGTTCCTGTTGTGTGCATTCCAAGCCCATGCCTTCTTTATATTTCCTTTTGTACACTACACACTGTTTCCCACTTTCCTTCCCACTTTTCTTTTCTTCTTACGTTAAACCTTTCCCAACTTTATGGCCTTCCTCCCCAACTTATCTCCCCTTCCATTTTTCTAATGCATGCGCCCAATCAACACCACATCCGCATATTTCTCCTACTTCCCCGTTGTAACGACCCGGAAAATCTGAACCAATCTAAAATTTTTAATTTGGCTAATTTGGTGGATTTAAAGTATTTAAAATAAATATTTTAAATAATAATGATGAAAAGTAAGTTTGAATCGAAGTTTGAAATTTAAAATAATTAATTCTAATTATAAACAAGGCTTGAAATGGCGCGGTAGTTTCAAAATTTGAATTCAAACTTTGACTAGCTGTACCGGGTGCAAAACAAAACGGATTTGAGTGAAACCAAAAATATTTAAATCTGTTAATGAATATCTTTCTAACGAATCTGAAAAATCGAAGTTTCATAGCGGGAAACAAAAGTTATGGCAAAATGAATTTTCAGAAAGGTCGCTATAGAGTTTATATAGCCCGTGGAAATGGCCATTTTGCAAACGACCTCGGAATCCGACAAAACCACTTTTGTTGGGTCTGGGATGTCAAATTATTGCTAGGTTTCAAATTTCATAATTTTTGAAGCTAGTATGTGAGCGTGGAAAAGGAAAATGTGTTTGGTCGATTTCTATTAAATTAGATCGACCAGAAAAGTGTCATTTTTCAAACGGTCTCAGAATTCGATGAAGCTAGTTTTGTTGGGTCATATCGTCAAAACATAGCTAGATCTATTTTTCGGGGATTTTTAGAATCAGTTTGTGGCCCTGACAAATTGAAATGTACGTTCAAATCAAATATTGAATATTTTATATTTTAATTTGAAGGAAAACTGACTGAAACATTCGTATGGGCCTTCGAAACATATCCCATTGTGTTCGGAATGGGGGTATTTAGCTAGGGACGACAGTCGTTGGGTTTGGATTGGGGTTCGTGTGTGAAAGAGGGTATTTTAGAAATTTAAAAATATATAAATTAATAAAAAAATATCATTGGTCCACGCATTCTTCTCTCCCCGCTTAAGCTCCAGGTGACGGCGGAACAACCCCGATCCTTCCCTCCTCTTTTTCTCTTCCATCTCTCAACGAAACCACACCCCCCTTTTGAACTTTTTGAAGATCCGAGCCTCCTCTTCAAATCTATATAGGATTCGCCCTCCCTCGTTGCTTCTCCGTCGAGATCCAGGGACAGAAAGTCGCCGTTGTTCGCACCAGAATACGCCGCCGCCAGTAGTTCGAGTTCGACGAGGGTGGTACCCCTGGGTGCGCCTCTCCTAGCCCTTCAAGGTGGCGCAGGCCGATCGACGTATAGTTGCACAGATTGAAAGAAAAGATCAAACCTAGTTTTGAACATTTTAGAAAGGTATACGGCTATTTTTATTTTCACTATTTAATAGCAGTTTAAAGCGCTACGGTTTTTGATTTCACTATGAAAATCATATCTTTTTTGTTTGTTGACGAAATTCAGTGAAACAAGAGACAGTGGACTCGTGTGACGTCTTCTACATTCTAGAAGAGACCGCATATTTTTCTAAGCCTTCTGCTATTTTTAGTGGAGTGGAACCCAATGTGAGATTTCTGAATTATAAACGATATGGAAAACGATGATGTATAAATTATATAGTCGATGTATGAGTTATATAAGCATTGTGCACCACATGTATAAGCGTTGTATAAGTTGTACGGTCGATGTATGAGTTATATATGCATTGTAAAAATTATATATGTGTTGAATAGAAATGAAATTTACTTATATATAAATATATATATATACGCCCCTCATCCACAAACCATGGAAGATATTTAATGGTTGTGATTGGTGTGAAAATTGGTTGATAGCGAATGGTTGATTAGAATTGTTTGTGGTTGAAATTGATTGATTGTGGTTGAAAAAAACCCATTTGTGGTTGAGAATTATTTGGTTGAAACCACATAGGATTAGTTTGTGGAAATGAAAAAAATATACATACCGCCTGCGTGCGAACTAGATGCATGAAATCCCCATTACCAAAAGCTGCGAGGCTTTAAGGTAGAGCGAGGAGCCGTACTAGGGACGGCCCAGGTTTTAACTACCATGCCGTTATGCTGCCGAAATTTCGAATAATATTCATGTGTTAGAATTATTTTCATGTGTTGAAACTATATACGTATGTTGAATAGAAAACATTTATGTGTTGAATAGAAATTCATTTGTTGAATAGAAATTCATGTGTTGAATGGTATTCGTGTTTTAAATAAATTGTTTTATAATAAAATTCCTATTTTTATCATCTATATGAACTATATAAAATAGTCGTGTTTTGAAATAAATTGTTTTACAATAAAAATCACATTTTTACTATATACATGAATCGTTAAAAATAGTGAAGTGTCGGAATAAATGTCTGTTGGATAAAAATATCATTTTTATCAAATGTATGAAAAGAATATGGTTTTGAAATCGAAGAATCGATTGTATTTATATATATACATATAAATATAATTAAAATATATTGAATACCGAAGCTGCAGTTCGTGTTTTGAAACCGTGATTTCAAACGATTAGTGTGGGAGATCCGATCATCGGATTTTCCCGAAACCGAAACCGTTGGGTTTGCTTTGGAAATATCTTTCCAACGACACCAACTTTGTGAAGCTCCAACGGTTGGATGGTCTGGAATGTTTAATTCAAATCTGAAGAAAAACAACACCAGAATCGATTATATATATATATATATATATATATAATTAAATTAAATCGAATAACGACGCTGCAGTTTGTATTTTGAAATCAAAACTTCAAACGAGTGTACCGGGAGATCTGACCGTCGGATTTTCCCAAAACTGGAACCGTTGGATTCGTTTTGAAAAGATCTTTCTAATGATATAAAATTGGTGAAGATCCAACGGTTATAATTTCAGATATGTGTAAATCAAATCTGAAGAAAAACAGCGCCACGGCCGCGTTATGGCCTGGAGCGTCGTTTGAATAAATTGGCTATTTTTTTAAATAAATAAAAATAGCGATAAATCATTATAAAATATTATAAACAATATGGAATGTGAAATTGATGAACTAACTGAAGGTTAGCTAAGTCGAATGGTTTCCTGCGTTTTGATCTGATGTTGGTTTCGGCCTTCGGGGTTAATATTCGGGAAATCGTTCTCTTACTGATTTACGGTTAGTGACTGATGAATTGGAATGATGTGTATGTTGTGTTTGTGTAGCACTTGTCTATTATATACGCGAGTTGCTCAGAAAGACCGGGTTTATCCCACTCTGAATAACTGAATCGAAGATGAAGACGGTGGTCGAAGACCGGAGATCTTCACCTCGTTTGGATGGTAACTGATGTCCTGATTGGGAGGCATCCCGAAATATGGATAATGAGTGGTGATCGTCCAGACGTACGTGGAGATCGATGGGTATACGAGGTATATAGTGCCTCCGGTTTCGTTCAGACCCAGAACGGACTTGCAAATGGACTGTGTGTCTGACATGGGAATTCATTCTGTGTGATTGATAGCCATTAGTTACATGGTGTAAATTGCCTGTGTGGCGTGCTAAGATGCAGTGATCAAGGCTTCTGTTGAAAAGCAGAGTCTTGTGGTTGATGATCAAAGCACCACCTGTGTGTCGTAGCTTTGTGTATAACGTGAATTCGCGAGCCTCACACCCCGGTATGAGCCAGAAACGGGAGAGGACCTCAGGGAGGACATGCGTCTCTTTCTAGTTAGAGGTGGTGTCAGTGCTTGAACTGGCTGACATTTATACCATTTTTGTGTTTGTTGCTGTTGTGAGGCGCCTCGGTTTTATCGGTCAATCCGGGACCGATGGAGTCATTCGTTGGCTCATTTGCGCCCCCATAGGGCGGGGAAACGTATTGTTCAGGCATAATAATCCACATCGGTGGACCGGCCATGACGATCCAAGGGTCACTCGAGCTCTGATCCTGAGACTTGGTAGGCTAGATTGTCTCGAAGTCGGTAAGGACTATCTTTTACCTTAGTTCATGACGGAAATCCAATTTCCAAATACGTGACTGTGCGGTTTTGATTGTATACCTATATATGGCGACATGATATATGGTACCCATGCCATCTATGATTGATAGTTATGATTCAAAATTGTTTTTGAAACATATAAACACTAGCAATAATATCAAATTCTTTTGTTTTATTCGTAGCAAGCATATTTTGGCCATTATAAGGTAAAACTCTATCCTCCGGTTTGCGTTGCATTGTGTGATGGGAACTGAGTCTTATAATGGCTTCATTTTTATAAAAAGCATTGCGATGTTTAAAAGATTTACTTGTCTTAAGCACTGGCAATCCAATGGAGTAAACCTGTTCCGCGAAAGTGGCGTGGTCCTGTGATTAGCCAATTATAAAATGTGCTAAGTAGATTTCTCATACCAGTCCCATGACTGACTCGTAGTTTGTAGTAACCCGCATTTTTAACTGTTGAATAATTTATTTATTTAATTATTTAATATCGATTTATCGATATCGAGAACGTGAATTAAATAATATTGAATATTTAATTAATAATTATAATATAATAAAATATATTATAATGTCGAAATAATCAAAAATATTGGAAATCACAATATTCTGTGAACGGGGTCATCCCTAAGATGTAATTCAACTTAGAGTTGGATTATATTGACGAATATATTCAATCAACGACAGTTTGAACGTATAATTATAATATAATTAAAATCGAGCTCGAAATGGCGCTGCAGTTCGCTATTTGGCGATTTGAACTTCAACTGAATATACAGGATTCGTTTTAAGCCGGATTTCTGTGAAACAAGAAACGTGTGGAGCTGGTGGAGTATATCTTTCTGGTGGAAGAGAAAAATCGGGATTTCGTCGTGTAGATTTTGAGATATGTCCAAATCAAATTTCAGAAAAGTCGCTGTAGAATTCCATTATAATTCGTAACGCTTTGTATACGTTATAAAAGGGTTTTTCAATGTAAATTGAAATATCGATTCAATCAGGACTTGGTATAGAGAATATATATAATTTTCCTGGAGTTGTATAGTAGTCCACTGTGAATATATACGATATTATAAATTTATTTATATTTAATTTAATTTATTTAAATATATTTATATATTTAAATGGATTATTCAAGGGTCTAAAAATAGCCACTTTTGCAAACGAAGTCGGAATTCGACGAAACCAGTTTTGTTGGATCTGCAATGTCAAATAGTTGTTAGATTTCCAGTTTCGTGGTTTTTAGAGTCCGTATGTGACCGTACGAATTTTTAGAGTGAGAAACAGTCAGTATTTTGACGGTTAAAAATACGCTGTGTGAGCATACAGAGTCGGAATTCGACGAAACCAGTTTCGTTGGGACCGTAATGTCGAACTCTAGCTACACGTCCAGTTTGGTGATTTTTAGATATCGTATATGATCACAGGAATTTTTAAGGACAAACACAGACAGCGTAAGGATAAAAATAAATAAAATAATCAAAAGAAAATATCCTACCCTTGCTATAAATAAGCCTAGGACGTTCTAAACCTAACAAAATTCCTCCTTAGTCAAATTCGACAGCCGCCACCTACAGGAAAAATCAAAACGTGAAGACATCCTCTTTGAAAATTCATAGAAACTCATACGAAATTTCTTAAATCCAAACTCTGGTATTTGTGAGGTCCTGCTAATTCGAGCTTCAAAATGGTGTGGATTTTGTCAGGTGCGAACACGGCTTTGAGGACTGGTCGAGCTCGAGTGTCGGCTAGGGCTGAGTTTCTAGTGAGATAGGAGCTTCCGTACAAAGATTGAAAGTTGTTTTTGGGATCGAGGTGAATTTCCGCACCTCATATGGTGATTCTGAGGTATTCGATCAATGTAAGTGATGCCATGGTCGTTGGGATGTCGCGATGTTTCACTGCGTCCTGGACAGAAAACCGCAAACATCAGGGAGAGATCGAACGGTTTTAAAGTGGTATGGGAGTGAAGAGTTTGTGATGAGGATCATCGGGGTGGCATCGGTTTGATTTGCGAGTGAATGAGGAGGGAGAACCGTGGAAGAAAGGAGTCGGCTATGGTGTAGCCGTGAGAAGCAGAGCGTCTCAAAGTTTTGGGGAAGAAGGGAGAACCCGTATGGGCTTTGGAGGGAGTAGTTGGGCCGGGGTTTTATTTCATTGGGCCGGGGTTTTATTTCATTGGGCCGGGGTTTTATTTAAAAAAGGAGATGGGTTTTTATTTCAAAGAAGAGGGGCTTCATTTCAAAAGGAGAAGAGGCTTCATTTCAATAGAAGGATGGGCTGGACTGTTGGAATGTTGGGCTTCGTGGGTTTAATTCGAAAGGGATTGACGAACCACAAGTTGCGGTGGGACCGTATGGACGAGAGCTTCAAAATGAAGCTGACTGGAAGTCCATCAGAGCTCGTTACAATTTATGGCAAAATAAATTGTCCGATTCAAATCATCGAACGTAAACCGATATTTTTCGGTTAACGCGCAACTGTGAGTAAAACTCACTAACTCTCCTCAATTTATATTTTAATATAAATTGTATTTTATTTCTGTATTTGACTGCTAGTTATGTACTGTTAATTTGGACTGTTAAGTTGTATTGTTAAATTGGACTGTAGATTGGACTGTTAAATAATTGATTGAAAACAGTATGGATATATATATATATATATATCTACACATATATATATATCGTTATTAAACGGTGATTTTCTTATCAGTGTATTTCATTAGAAATGCAAGTGATGTTATATACGTTGTTTAACATCGGTGGATGCAGGGAAACAGGTTGGAGGAATCCGACTGGATTCCTCAACATTTATTTTACTGTTATTTGTATATTGTGATATATACTGTGAATTATAACCTGTTGTTGATTGTATATGTTTGGGTGATATTGATCATTGACAGTTGGTTGTTTAAAAACAATAGAAAACACTGAAAATGTAGAAAAGGGGATTTTCAATATTTATATTGAAAATGAATCTATTTATAAAATCGAAGGATTTTTATAAAAGGATATTTATTTAGAAATAAATAAATAAAATAAAGAAATGTTTATTTAGATTAAATAAATAGAATAAAGGATATTTAATTAGGGATTAAATAATTAGAGTTATAAAGGAAAATCTATTTAGGAAAATAAATAGATTATACAAAAGGAAATCTATTTAGGAAATAAATATAAGTTAAAATAAATAGAAATAAAAGAAAAGTTAGTTAGTCGGATATAAGTATTCGAATCAAGTTAGTTAAGTGGTCAAACCAAGCTAGTCGAACCAAACTAGTCAAGCTAGTCGAACCCAATCGAGTCGAAATGGTCGAGTCGAACAAATCGAGCCCAAATGGTCGAGTCGAACCAAATCGAGCCAAATGGTCGAGTCGAACCAATCGAGTCAAGATGGTCGAGTCAAACCAACCGAGTCGAGCTGGTCGAGTCGAACCAAATCGAGTCAAGCTGGTCAAGTTAGTCGAACCTGGTCAGTCGAGTCGAGTAAATCAAACTTAGTTAATCGAAAGGAGTTTATCGATTTAGTTAATCGATAGGAGTTAATTGATTTAGTCAATCGAGATGAGTTAATCGGTTTTAATGAATCGAGAGGAGTTAGTCGAATATGGTATTCGAACCAAATGGTCAAACCTAATGGTCAAACCAAATGGTCAAACCAAGTAGTCAAGCCCAGTGGTCAAACCAAATGGGTCAGGTTAGCCAAACATGGTCAGCAAAACCAAATGGGTCAGGTTAGCCAAACCTGGTCAGTCAAACCAAATGGGTCAGGTTAGCCAAACCTGGTCAGTCAAACCAAATGGGTCAGGTTAGTCAAACCTGGTCGGTCGAACCAAGTTAGTCGAGTTAGCCGAATAGGGTTAGTCAAATAGAATTAATCGATTAGGGTTAAACCATAGAACTAATCGATTAGAGTTAAACCAATAGAGTTAGTCGAGCCTAGTTAATCGAATCAAATTGGTCGAACCAAGTATGTCAAGTTAGGTTAGTGAAGTTAGTCGAGCCTAGTTAATCGAATCGAATTGGTCGAACCAAGTAAGTCGAGTCAGTCGAGTCAAGTTAGGTTAGTCAAGTTAAGTTCGTCGAGTTAAATTAATCGATGTTAGTTTCATCGAAAGGAGTATCGATGTTAGTTTCATCGAAAGGAGTTATCGATGTTAGTTTCATCGAAGGGAGTTATCGATTATAGTTTAATCGAAGTGAGATTTTCAAATATGAGATATTTGAAAAGGAAGAGTTATCGAATATTAGTTATTCGAAGAGAGATTATCGAATATCGTTTATTCGAGTAGGAGTAATCGAATATAGGTTATTCGAAGAAGAATTAATCAAATAGAGATTTCTCGAAGAGAGTTAATCTGTGAATTCGTTTATATCGAATTCGGGAAAGTACTTATACTTTCCAGTGTTTAAATAGAGATTTATTTATTTATAAATAAATAAGTGTTAGGTTAATTATTCACTAATAAGAATAGAAGTTATAATTAAAGTTAGATAATTCGAAAGTAGGGATTATAACGTTATCGGTATAACCAATGTTTTAAATATAGAAGTAGATTAGTAAAATTTGATCCGAGAAAGGCGTAAAGAAGTTGTTAAAGATTAAAAGATAAACTTTGACCATTTCGAAGTTATAACGTTGTTCAGTTAAGGTCTGAGAGGTAATTATACCCCAACTTGAGTGACTTCCTTCTTAACTAAGAAATGGTAAGGTTTGATCGTAAAGGAGTTTTGGAAATGTTTTCCAAACGAGAATCAGAAATGTTTTCTGATGAAAGAAAATAATAATTTAGAATATAGGGAAACAGGAGATAAGTAAATAAATGAACTAAAGGGATTAATGTTAAATGATGTTTGTTCGATAAAATTTCCATCTGGGAATAATATCGTTGTTTGCACACTTGTTTTTCTTTGATGGTTAAATCACAGACTATCGAAGTTTTGACCATTTTAACGTTGTTAATATGGAGAGACCGGTTGGATTTTTATCCACAGAACCACTCTGTATTTGCATAAGCGTCGCGAATCATATATGCCAAAGATAATTGAAGACGGAGTAAAATGCAAGGGCTATCCTATTTACAGAATAGTGCCTTCGGTTTGTCCAGTCCCAGGACAACTTGTATGGACGAAGGTCTGACAGAGTATATCCAATGGATCGCGTAAGTTGATCTGTTCAAACGTATTCACGTTTGGTGGCGGAGGAATTCGTTTCTCTTAGCTGTATACCCGTGTTATTTTTGGATAAGTCAATTTGTGATTTGGCGAGTATGACGATGTGACATTTCTAAGTGAATGAAGATGGATGTCTGACATAGTATTTCCAGACGATCACGTACATTGATTTCTTCAACTATACCAAGAGTGGAAGCGGAGAAGGAAACTTCTTTTAGCTGACACGTAATGTATGGTTGTAGACGTAAATTAGTGATTCTGATGGATCTGACAATGTGGCATTCGAAGTGAATTTGTTGTGATGATAAAGCGTAGCTTCTAGCCTCATCAACCGGTAAATGACAGAAATCGGGCAAGCAGCATGGCTAAGTCGGTCGCACCGAAGTAGGGTGTATAATCACCTATCTAGTGAATATTCATTTGTTCTTAAATCTATCAATGCTGTCCCATATATATATACGGGAACGGTTGCTGATCCCAACCATTGGTGATGTACATTCGATACACTCAAGCGAAATGAGTGGTCGATCATGTGTGGCTGAGTTGCAAGATGTTCTTGTTGAACTCCAGTGTATCGTTCCTAGAGTACACTGATCGGAAGGTGGTTCCATACCTTGTCATAGTTGGAAATCCAATAATCCAATACGTGCTTGCGATTTTGATTGTATACTATATATGTAGTAACGTGAGATGTAAGCGTTTCTGCTAGATTGATATTTATTGGTACTTAGACATTATTATAATATCAGAATGATATTGCTTTGAAAAGTTATTTGGATTCTCATAAGGGAAAAACCCGTTCCGTATTCACGGCGTGGTCTTACGAGATATCATATACCTGTTTAAATGATTTGAGTTTATTCACACCAGTCCCATGACTGACCCGGAGTTTATTTTGTTGTTTTCCCTAAACTCTTGGGTGCCTAAATTTGTACGGGCAGTCAAGTAGTCGGGATTTTACAGATACACTTGGAGAGCTTGGAGCAGGAGGCTTCAGGATTCTATAGCTATTATTATTTCCGCTGTTGTTGTAAGTGTTGTACTCTGATAAGTGTTATTGTATACATATACTGATGTTATTTCAAAGATATGTTATGTTATATTTTATTCGTTCTGCTGTGAGATTCGTGTTTACTCTGACGATGATGTTCTTCTTCTTCTTCTATTCTATAAGTTCTATCTTATCCATTCTCACCCTCTAATTTCTTTCATTAATTACCGGGATTTTTCGATGTTTTGGTTATCGACGTCGAGCTTACGTCGATAACCAAAGTCGCCGAAAATCCGGGTTACTACAGTTGGTATCAGAGCATTGGTTTAGTTATTACCTTGGCTCTGTGGCGTGATTCAGTAGAGATAGGGTTAGTAATACCCTAGACTGAGTTTGAGTGTATATATATACAAGAGAGCGTATGTGTTATTGAATATAAAATGGATTTATATTGTGGAGATTTATTGGTTGAGTGGCTTATAAATTCTGGTCGATCAGTTTGATCCACTGTATCGGTAGGAGTTTTATAAACACTTGAACACGATGAACCGACATGGTATGTTTTGAAATTAACATAGTATATTGGATGTGTTGGTTGTTATTATAATCGAGTAAGATTATAAAAAGGTAAATTGATTATAAATGACTAATCATAATTCATATAAGTAAGGTATATGAAATAAAATGAAGAAAAATCTGAATTTAAATCAGATTGGAATTTAAATAAGGAAATTTTAAGTTCCTGGGAGATTTTGAAAACGTTTTTCAAACTGAAGGTGATATAGTATTGAACTCACCTTGGTAGCTGGAAAATAGATTCTGATGATGAATCTAGACATCATCAGTATTCATTTTCGAGTTGTAAGTGACGGATTACTACCAAAGATTTTGATTTGAATTGTTTTGAGAAAAACAAGTGGTTTAGAAATTCAAATGTTTTGAATTGGTATTACGATTTCAAATTGATTTGAAATTGACCCATGAATTTAAGTTCTGGAATTAAAATTTAACTAATGAAGTTAAATAAAATGAGATGGTAAAAATAAATTTGAATTTAACTTGAACTGAGTTAAATAAAATTGAATTGGATTAAAGAATAATCTGTTATGGAACCAAATCGATAAGTCAATAATTTGGAATCTGATATTGGAGTTCGAATGACATTCGATCTGGATTTGAGGATATGAACTGATTGGAATTTGATGGAAATAACACTGGTATATGCTGAGTTGATAGCATATGGAAGTGATAGAGTTGATATGCCCGACAAAAAGGTACCATTTTATATAATATATGGATATGAGATTTATGAGCCGAATTGGCAAGCCGCTTGGCTGTTTGATTTTCTTTTGGGATAAAGAAGGCCCAGAGAGGCAAGTTGGAGTTTGAAATATTGACCAGTACAGAGGAGGTGCTGGCAAAAAATTTCGAAAAGTTAAGGTGTTAGAAAATTTTCAGAATTTTTGAAAATTTAGTTAGTCGAAATAAATTAATATTTTAGTCGATATTAATTGGTTCAGTTGAAACCGGAGACAAGAGGTAAACAGATAAATTTTTACCCAGAAGATAGGCTCATCCCCTAGCTTAGCAATTTCGAGGACGAAATTTTATTAAGGGGGGAAGATTGTAGTAACCCGCATTTTTAACTGTTGAATAATTTATTTATTTAATTATTTAATATCGATTTATCGATATCGAGAACGTGAATTAAATAATATTGAATATTTAATTAATAATTATAATATAATAAAATATATTATAATGTCGAAATAATCAAAAATATTGGAAATCACAATATTCTGTGAACGGGGTCATCCCTAAGATGTAATTCAACTTAGAGTTGGATTATATTGACGAATATATTCAATCAACGACAGTTTGAACGTATAATTATAATATAATTAAAATCGAGCTCGAAATGGCGCTGCAGTTCGCTATTTGGCGATTTGAACTTCAACTGAATATACAGGATTCGTTTTAAGCCGGATTTCTGTGAAACAAGAAACGTGTGGAGCTGGTGGAGTATATCTTTCTGGTGGAAGAGAAAAATCGGGATTTCGTCGTGTAGATTTTGAGATATGTCCAAATCAAATTTCAGAAAAGTCGCTGTAGAATTCCTTTATAATTCGTAATGCTTTGTATACGTTATAAAAGGGTTTTTCAATGTAAATTGAAATATCGATTCAATCAGGACTTGGTATAGAGAATATATATAATTTTCCTGGAGTTGTATAGTAGTCCACTGTGATTATATACGATATTATAAATTTATTTATATTTAATTTAATTTATTTAAATATATTTATATATTTAAATGGATTATTCAAGGGTCTAAAAATAGCCACTTTTGCAAACGAAGTCGGAATTCGACGAAACCAGTTTTGTTGGATCTGCAATGTCAAATAGTTGTTAGATTTCCAGTTTCGTGATTTTTAGAGTCCGTATGTGACCGTACGAATTTTTAGAGTGAGAAACAGTCAGTATTTTGACGGTTAAAAATACGTTGTGTGAGCATACAGAGTCGGAATTCGACGAAACCAGTTTCGTTGGGACCGTAATGTCGAACTCTAACTACACGTCCAGTTTGGTGATTTTTAGATATCGTATATGATCACAGGAATTTTTAAGGACAAACACAGACAGCGTAAGGATAAAAATAAATAAAATAATCAAAAGAAAATATCCTACCCTTGCTATAAATAAGCCTAGGACGTTCTAAACCTAACAAAATTCCTCCTTAGTCAAATTCGACAGCCGCCACCTACAGGAAAAATCAAAACGTGAAGACATCCTCTTTGAAAATTCATAGAAACTCATACGAAATTTCTTAAATCCAAACTCTGGTATTTGTGAGGTCCTGCTAATTCGAGCTTCAAAATGGTGTGGATTTTGTCAGGTGCGAACACGGCTTTGAGGACTGGTCGAGCTCGAGTGTCGGCTAGGGCTGAGTTTCTAGTGAGATAGGAGCTTCCGTACAAAGATTGAAAGTTGTTTTTGGGATCGAGGTGAATTTCCGCACCTCATATGGTGATTCTGAGGTATTCGATCAATGTAAGTGATGCCATGGTCGTTGGGATGTCGCGATGTTTCACTGCGTCCTGGACAGAAAACCGCAAACATCAGGGAGAGATCGAACGGTTTTAAAGTGGTATGGGAGTGAAGAGTTTGTGATGAGGATCATCGGGGTGGCATCGGTTTGATTTGCGAGTGAATGAGGAGGGAGAACCGTGGAAGAAAGGAGTCGGCTATGGTGTAGCCGTGAGAAGCAGAGCGTCTCAAAGTTTTGGGGAAGAAGGGAGAACCCGTATGGGCTTTGGAGGGAGTAGTTGGGCCGGGGTTTTATTTCATTGGGCTGGGGTTTTATTTCATTGGGCCGGGGTTTTATTTAAAAAAGGAGATGGGTTTTTATTTCAAAGAAGAGGGGCTTCATTTCAAAAGGAGAAGAGGCTTCATTTCAATAGAAGGATGGGCTGGACTGTTGGAATGTTGGGCTTCGTGGGTTTAATTCGGAAGGGATTGATGAACCACAAGTTGCGGTGGGACCGTATGGACGAGAGCTTCAAAATGAAGCTGACTGGAAGTCCATCAGAGCTCGTTACAATTTATGGCAAAATAAATTGTCCGATTCAAATCATCGAACGTAAACCGATATTTTTCGGTTAACGCGCAACTGTGAGTAAAACTCACTAACTCTCCTCAATTTATATTTTAATATAAATTGTATTTTATTTCTGTATTTGACTGCTAGTTATGTACTGTTAATTTGGACTGTTAAGTTGTATTGTTAAATTGGACTGTAGATTGGACTGTTAAATAATTGATTGAAAACAGTATGGATATATATATATATATATCTACACATATATATATATCGTTATTAAACGGTGATTTTGTTATCAGTGTATTTCATTAGAAATGCAAGTGATGTTATATACGTTGTTTAACATCGGTGGATGCAGGGAAACAGGTTGGAGGAATCCGACTGGATTCCTCAACATTTATTTTACTGTTATTTGTATATTGTGATATATACTGTGAATTATAACCTGTTGTTGATTGTATATGTTTGGGTGATATTGATCATTGACAGTTGGTTGTTTAAAAACAATAGAAAACACTGAAAATGTAGAAAAGGGGATTTTCAATATTTATATTGAAAATGAATCTATTTATAAAATCGAAGGATTTTTATAAAAGGATATTTATTTAGAAATAAATAAATAAAATAAAGAAATGTTTATTTAGATTAAATAAATAGAATAAAGGATATTTAATTAGAGATTAAATAATTAGAGTTATAAAGGAAAATCTATTTAGGAAAATAAATAGATTATACAAAAGGAAATCTATTTAGGAAATAAATATAAGTTAAAATAAATAGAAATAAAAGAAAAGTTAGTTAGTCGGATATAAATATTCGAATCAAGTTAGTTAAGTGGTCAAACCAAGCTAGTCGAACCAAACTAGTCAAGCTAGTCGAACCCAATCGAGTCGAAATGGTCGAGTCGAACAAATCGAGCCCAAATGGTCGAGTCGAACCAAATCGAGCCAAATGGTCGAGTCGAACCAATCGAGTCAAGATGGTCGAGTCAAACCAACCGAGTCGAGCTGGTCGAGTCGAACCAAATCGAGTCAAGCTGGTCAAGTTAGTCGAACCTGGTCAGTCGAGTCGAGTAAATCAAACTTAGTTAATCGAAAGGAGTTTATCGATTTAGTTAATCGATAGGAGTTAATTGACTTAGTCAATCGAGATGATTTAATCGGTTTTAATGAATCGAGAGGAGTTAGTCGAATATGGTATTCGAACCAAATGGTCAAACCTAATGGTCAAACCAAATGGTCAAACCAAGTAGTCAAGCCCAGTGGTCAAACCAAATGGGTCAGGTTAGCCAAACATGGTCAGCAAAACCAAATGGGTCAGGTTAGCCAAACCTGGTCAGTCAAACCAAATGGGTCAGGTTAGCCAAACCTGGTCAGTCAAACCAAATGGGTCAGGTTAGTCAAACCTGGTCGGTCGAACCAAGTTAGTCGAGTTAGCCGAATAGGGTTAGTCAAATAGAATTAATCGATTAGGGTTAAACCATAGAACTAATCGATTAGAGTTAAACCAATAGAGTTAGTCGAGCCTAGTTAATCGAATCAAATTGGTCGAACCAAGTATGTCAAGTTAGGTTAGTCAAGTTAGTCGAGCCTAGTTAATCGAATCGAATTGGTCGAACCAAGTAAGTCGAGTCAGTCGAGTCAAGTTAGGTTAGTCGAGTTAAGTTCGTCGAGTTAAATTAATCGATGTTAGTTTCATCGAAAGGAGTATCGATGTTAGTTTCATCGAAAGGAGTTATCGATGTTAGTTCCATCGAAGGGAGTTATCGATTATAGTTTAATCGAAGTGAGATTTTCAAATATGAGATATTTGAAAAGGAAGAGTTATCGAATATTAGTTATTCGAAGAGAGATTATCGAATATCGTTTATTCGAGTAGGAGTAATCGAATATAGGTTATTCGAAGAAGAATTAATCAAATAGAGATTTCTCGAAGAGAGTTAATCTGCGAATTCGTTTATATCGAATTCGGGAAAGTACTTATACTTTCCAGTGTTTAAATAGAGATTTATTTATTTATAAATAAATAAGTGTTAGGTTAATTATTCACTAATAAGAATAGAAGTTATAATTAAAGTTAGATAATTCGAAAGTAGGGATTATAACGTTATCGTTATAACCAATGTTTTAAATATAGAAGTATATTAGTAAAATTTGATCCGAGAAAGGCGTAAAGAAGTTGTTAAAGATTAAAAGATAAACTTTGACCATTTCGAAGTTATAACGTTGTTCAGTTAAGGTCTGAGAGGTAATTATACCCCAACTTGAGTGACTTCCTTCTTAACTAAGAAATGGTAAGGTTTGATCGTAAAGGAGTTTTGGAAATGTTTTCCAAACGAGAATCGGAAATGTTTTCTGATGAAAGAAAATAATAATTTAGAATATAGGGAAACAGGAGATAAGTAAATAAATGAACTAAAGGGATTAATGTTAAATGATGTTTGTTCGATAAAATTTCCATCTGGGAATAATATCGTTGTTTGCACACTTGTTTTTCTTTGATGGTTAAATCATAGACTATCGAAGTTTTGACCATTTTAACGTTGTTAATATGGAGAGACCGGTTGGATTTTTATCCACAGAACCACTCTGTATTGGCATAAGCGTCGCGAATCATATATGCCAAAGATAATTGAAGACGGAGTAAAATGCAAGGGCTATCCTATTTACAGAATAGTGCCTTCGGTTTGTCCAGTCCCAGGACAACTTGTATGGACGAAGGTCTGACAGAGTATATCCAATGGATCGCGTAAGTTGATCTGTTCAAACGTATTCACGTTTGGTGGCGGAGGAATTCGTTTCTCTTAGCTGTATACCCGTGTTATTTTTGGATAAGTCAATTTATGATTTGGCGAGTATGACGATGTGACATTTCTAAGTGAATGAAGATGGATGTCTGACATAGTATTTCCAGACGATCACGTACATTGATTTTACCAAGAGTGGAAGCGGAGAAGGAAACTTCTTTTAGCTGACACGTAATGTATGGTTGTAGACGTAAATTAGTGATTCTGATGGATCTGACAATGTGGCATTCGAAGTGAATTTGTTGTGATGATAAAGCGTAGCTTCTAGCCTCATCAACCGGTAAATGACAGAAATCGGGCAAGCAGCATGGCTAAGTCGGTCGCACCGAAGTAGGGTGTATAATCACCTATCTAGTGAATATTCCATTTGTTCTTAAATCTATCAATGCTGTCCCATATATATATACGGGAACGGTTGCTGATCCCAACCGTTGGTGATGTACATTCGATACACTCAAGCGAAATGAGTGGTCGATCATGTGTGGCTGAGTTGCAAGATGTTCTTGTTGAACTCCAGTGTATCGTTCCTAGAGTACACTGATCGGAAGGTGGTTCCATACCTTGTCATAGTTGGAAATCCAATAATCCAATACGTGCTTGCGATTTTGATTGTATATTATATATGTAGTAACGTGAGATGTAAGCGTTTCTGCTAGATTGATATTTATTGGTACTTAGACATTATTATAATATCAGAATGATATTGCTTTGAAAAGTTATTTGGATTCTCATAAGGGAAAAACCCGTTCCGTATTCACGGCGTGGTCTTACGAGATATCATATACCTGTTTAAATGATTTGAGTTTATTCACACCAGTCCCATGACTGACCCGGAGTTTATTTTGTTGTTTTCCCTAAACTCTTGGGTGCCTAAATTTGTACGGGCAGTCAAGTAGTCGGGATTTTACAGATACACTTGGAGAGCTTGGAGCAGGAGGCTTCAGGATTCTATAGCTATTATTATTTCCGCTGTTGTTGTAAGTGTTGTACTCTGATAAGTGTTATTGTATACATATACTGATGTTATTTCAAAGATATGTTATGTTATATTTTATTCGTTCCGCTGTGAGATTCGTGTTTACTCTGACGATGATGTTCTTCTTCTTCTTCTATTCCATAAGTTCTATCTTATCCATTCTCACCCTCTAATTTCTTTCATTAATTACCGGGATTTTTCGATGTTTTGGTTATCGACGTCGAGCTTACGTCGATAACCAAAGTCGCCGAAAATCCGGGTTACTACATAGTTTGTTTCACTTGCAAACTCGGGTGCCCCTTTTTCTACACGGGCAGCCTTGTATTCAGGTTTCAGCAGGCTCTTTCTAGATGGCAGGAGCTGAAGATGGATACTATCATTTATCTCTTTTATGCTGTTCAGCTTCTATTGTACATATTATGTTTGTTTTCCACTGTAGACATTTATGTATAGCTGAACTGTATTTATACTAAGTATGATCCTGTATACTGTGTAACTCTGGTGATTACATTTATCCAGTGTATTATTTGTATTTTATCTGGTGTATTTATTTATTTCTATTCTGCTATTATCTGTTTATGTGTTATATTCCAAAGATTACACTTGCTACGGTCAGTACGGGGTTTGGGGTCGTCTCATTTTGGTATCAGAGATTTGGTTAAGCTTAGTGCTGGAATATAACATATTAACGAACTCGTCAGAAATAGAACCAGTAGTGTTCTAGGATGAATAACTCATTACATATAGGATCAGTAATATCCTTGTATGAGTATAGCAGAATGAAGTACACCCCAGTAGACACATTTACATTCAAGTATTTGTCTCTATGTTCTGAAATATCTTTTCTGTTGACCTGACACTTTGTCTCCGAATTGCAGACGTACTAGAAAATGAGTGACAGAAACAGAAGAATAATCGTATGGCTCGACAAGCTAATGAGCCAGTTGTGCTCCCACAGCCAAAATCAGATATAGAAGTTCTATTCAAGAGATATCGAAATCTGGGTGGATCACCATTCTTTGGCAAAGAGTCCATTATGGAAACACAAGCTTGGATTCGTTCTGCTGAGAAAATCTTTGAAGGTTTAAAGCTAAGGGATGATCAGAAAATATTACTGGCGTCATGGGCACTCAAAGAAGAAGCTTTGTTCTGGTGGAGTTCGATTATTAAGGATAATCCAGAAGGTGATATCACCTGGGATAGATTCAAAGTGATTTTCCTAGAAAGATTTACTCCTCCTGAAGCAACTGAGTGGTTATGTGATGAATTCTCTTATCTGATACAAGGAGATATGACGATTCCAGAATATCATAAGAAATTCAATGAACTCTCTCATTTTGCCCCGCATCTAATTCAAGATCCAAAGAGGAAGAATCTGAGGTTTATTTATGGCCTGCAAAGAAAATATCAGAATAGAGTAATGAGGAATGTGAAGCTTCCTTTTTCAGAAATGATATACATGGCTTACCAGTATGAGGATCTCGATAGGAAAGGTATGTTGCGAGATTAAGAAGAAATCAGTTCTAGCAGCAAAAGAAAATTTGAAATAGATAGCCCTGAGGCAAGTGCACAGCCTGAGGCAAGTACGAAGGCTGAGGTCAGGAAGAGGTCAAAGGTCAGTCAGAAAAAGGTAAAGACAGTCGTATGTCTAAAGTGTGATCAGCAAGGGCATTCGATGAGGAACTGTAGATCTTCGAACAGACAAAAGGATGATGGGTTTAAATCCAAGAAAAATTTTCAAGAAAATAGAAAGTGCAGTCAATGCCAACAGGCCAGTCATCTTTCAAAGGCCTGCCTTCTATTCAGAAAACCTGAAGCAGTACATGTAAATGAAGTGGCAGAAGTGCCTGCATCCTCGTCGGCTCAGGAAAGGCCAGATGTTTTAGAAGGCACACTAACTGTCAAAGAAATTCCAATCAAAGTACTGTTTGACACCGGCACGTCGCGAAGCTTTGTTGCAAATAATGCGGTTAAGAAAATGGATTTGAATTTGAGGAAGCTCAAAGAACCAATGACTGTCCATAATCCGGTTGGGGGTTCCCTCGATCTCAGTTGGGTTTACGGGGTGCCGGTTTCTTTTTCTCATTATCGGTTCCCTACCATCGCGGTCGTCATGAATTTTACAGAGTTTGATCTTATCTTGGGGTTAGACTAGTTGACCAAATATGAAGCTGAAGTTAAATGCGACGACAGAGTCGTTAAGGCGAAGATTAAATCAGGTGATTATATAACCATTCCCTGTGAAGGTCAGAATTCTAATAGAAAAGACTTCCGGGCAGCTTTAGATGTTTCTCCTGCTCAAATAGAAAATATCCATGTAGTCACAGAGAATATTCCTGACCTCATCAAAGATATTCCTGTCGTAAAGAATTATGCGGATGTGTTCGAAGAAGTTATTAGCTTACCTCCGCAGAGAGAAATTGATTTTAAAATTTGCTTTAATCCCGAATGCAAGGCTGGTAGTTCACACTATTCGAAGAATGTCCTTGAAAGAGAAAGAGGAATTAGACAATCAAACAAGACAGCTTGTATGGAAGGGTCTGATCAGGCCTAGTTTCTCTGATTGGGGAGCAGCAGTAGTGTTTGTCCCAAAGTCTGACGGTACTCTGCGACTATGTGTGGATTATCATGACTTGAATAAGCAGACAATAAAGAATAAATATCCATTGCCGCGAATCAATGATTTATTGGATCGTCTGAATGGCACACAAGTATTTTCAAGGATGGACCTAGCTACAGGCTACCATCAGCTTCGAATTGCCGAAGAGTGTGTTCCTATGACAACATTCAGAGGTCCGGACTTATTCAATGAGTTGTTAGTAATGTCGTTCGGCTTATGTAACGCTCCAGCATATTTTGTCGATTTGATGAATAGAGTGTTCAGAGGAGTTTTGAATAAGTTTGTTCTGGTCTTTATTCCGAGCATGAAAAGCATTTGGAACAAGTTCTAGAAATTCTGAGAAGGAATGTATTGAAAGCCAAACTGTCCAAATGTATATTCTGGCAAGGTGAAGTGAAATTTCTTGGCCACGTCGTATCAAAAGAGGGAATTGCTATGGATCCAAGTAAAATCACAGCTATTCAAAATTGGAAAAAGCCTAGTACTCCCACAGAAGTCCGAAGTTTTCTTGGATTGGCTAGTTATTACCGGAATTTCGTTAAAGATTTTTCGAAGATATCTGGTCACTTAACGAAGCTTACAAAGAAACACTCGAAATTCAAGTGGACTCCAGAATGTGAGGAGGCTTTTGAGGAGCTAAAGCTAAGATTAACAACGGCTCCAGTGTTGACGATAATCGACGACAATCGGGACTTGAAAGTCTAGACAAATGCGTCTAGAGAAGGTCTTGGTGTAGTATTAATGCAAAGAGGTCAAGTTGTTGCTTATGCTAGCCGTCAGCTGAAGCCACATGAAAAGAACTACGTCACTCATGATCTTGAGTTGTTGGCTATCGTATTCACTTTGAAAATCTGGAGACACTACCTTCTGGGTGAGAAATTCGAACTGTTTATAGATCACCAGTCGTTAAAGTATATGTTCACCCAGAAAGACTTGAATCTGAGGCAGCAACATTGGCTAGAGTTCCTGGCAGCATACGATTTTGAGATTTTATACACTCCAGGGAAAGCCAATGTCGTGGCCGATGCGTTATGTAGAAAGAATGAAATGATCGCCAGTTTTGTTATTACAACTTCATTAATTGATAAAATATCTGCTCTTCAGAAGGATGATCACTTCATTCAGAAGATCAGAGAGATAATTCAGAAAGGCGAGCCCTTGAGTTTTCAGGTTGATAATGATGGGATTCTAAGGCTAAAAGGTCGAATCTGTGTTCCTAACATTTCTGAGCTCCGAAAGGAAGTACTGGATGAATGCCACAAATCAAAACTTAGTATCCATCCATGAGTAAGCAAAATGTATAATGACATCAAACGCACTTTCTGGTGGAGGTCGATGAAGAGAGACATTTCCTTATATGTTAGCCGATGCCCTACTTGCCAACTAGTCAAAAGCGACCAACAGAAATTGGCTGGATTGTTGCAACCGCTGGACGTTCCAGGTTGGAAGTGGGAACATATCTCCATGGACTTTATAGATGGTTTGCCCAGAACTAGGAAAGGGAATGACAGTATTTGGGTGATCGTAGATCGCTTCAGGAAGACCGCCCATTTCATACCAGTTAGATCGAATAGAACTGCTCAGAGTCTGGCGTAGATATATTTCAAGAAAATTGTTAGGCTACATGGAGTGCCGCTCAGTATAGTTAGTGATAGGGATCCAATATTTACTAGCAAATTCTGGGAGGCATTTCAAGTAGAGCTGGGAACAAAACTGAATCTAAGCACCGCCTATCAACCTCAGACAGATGGCCAGACTGAGAGGGTGAATCGTATACTTGAAGATTTATTGCGGGCGCATGTTCTTGACTTTGTTGGATCATGGGAAGACCATTTGCATTTGGCTGAATTCTCCTATAACAACAGCTACCAAGCGAGCCTGACAATGTCTCCATTCGAAGCATTGTATGGTAGACCGTGCCGATCCCCTGCTTGTTGGGTCGAACCTGGCAATAGGCTTGTATGGGGACCTGATATGATCCGCGAAGCTGCCGACAAAGTCGATTTCGTTAAGAAACGATTACTCGCCGCTCAAAGCCGACAGAAGAGCTATGCTGATTCAAGAAGAAGGGATTTGGCTTTTTCTGTTGGTAATTATGTGTATGTAAAGGTTTCTCCGATGAGAGGAGTGATTCGATTTGGCAAAACTGGGAAGTTGTCGCCCAGATTTATTGGTCCATTCCCTATACTTGAACGGATTGGAACCCTCGCTTATAGAGTTAAATTGCCTGATTGGCTGCCTGGAGTGCATGATGTATTTCACATATCTCAACTTCGAAAGCACGTTCATGATCCAGACTTGATCATGGAAGAAGCCGCACAACAGGATATTGAAATTACTCCAGATTTGGCTGTGAGAAGAGAGCCACTAAAGATTATCGGCAAGGAAACCAAAGAACTGAGGAATAAGAAGGTTCACTTAGTCAAAGTGCAATGGAGTGGAGATCTACGAGATTGTACTTGGGAAACTGAGGAGAGCATTCAGAAAGCCTATCCTAAGTGTCGAGTGGATATCTATGATTGACTCCGGTGCAAGGTACATTTACCATGCTTTGCATTACCATTTTGTTCTCTACTTTGTTGTTATTTTCTTTCTATGGATGTGCACTTTTAATTCTATAGTCTGATTAATTTAAAAAGAGTATATGAATTAATTTGTATGATTTTGAAAAGTTAAAAACAAATTGCTTGTTGTTTGTATTGTGTGATAGTAAATTTGATTAATTAAATTATTAGAACGATAGTTAATCTAATCAATAAGAGAATGAATGGTAGAATTTACTCAATTAAATCACGTATTGAACTGATTTAAAAATAGATAGAAATATATACATGTGCATTATATATGTTTGAACAGGTAAATGGATTAGCTGTTGAGTAAAGAATTTATTTGCGTGCCCGACAAATAGGTAAACCTTAATGAGTTGGATGCACAATTTTATTATTATATCAACTCCTGTGAATGCCATTGGATGTGGAGTGCTGGTTGTTCTGTGTGTAATAATAAATGTCGCCATAGGATAGTAACAATTAATTTTGAACTACACTACATGGCATACTTCTTGAAGATAGGCATACTTCATCATATACCACATAAGCATTTGGAGCTTGTGTGACGAGGTTGAAGATTTATCATACGAGCGAGAGGCTTGTATGGCGATGACTATATTTTATAGGTTGAACTGATGACTGATATGGACCATATAAAAGATAACGGTAAATTGCCAGATTAATTAAAAAAAACTACACGAGTCTGGAGTTGACAATAATCACGTCTCTCTAGTTATTAGATACGGCACATGGATTATTTATTTCCCACACGGGACGAGGTGACGAGAATTTATTCTCTGGAGTAATTAAAAATACACACTCCCTCAAGCTTTGACAGGGTGATGAGAATTTATTCTCTGGAGTTATTATCTATACACGCTCCCCTACAAACACCAGAATATATCACTATAAATATGTGTATGCTTTATAGGATTTATTGGGTACCTAATACGGCCCAATAAATTTCCAAACCACTCCCCGTACAAAGGAGGTTATGGCGAAATTTTTTGAAAATTCTGGGTGTTAGCCAAATTTTTGAAGAATTTGAAAATTCTCAGAAACTGAAAAGTTGGAGAATGGAAGCCAGATTGAACGTAGAGTTGGTTAATCAAACCACTTTCGACTTTGTTCCTTTTCGGGGACGGAAAGTTTTAAGTGGGGGAGATTGTAACGACCCGGAAAATCTGAACCAATTTAAAATTTTTAAATTGGCTAATTTGATGGATTTAAAGTATTTAAAATAAATATTTTAAATAATAATGATGAAAAGTAAGTTTGAATCAAAGTTTGAAATTAAAAATAATTAATTCTAATTATAAACAAGGCCTAAAATGGCGCGGTAGTTTCAAAAATTAAATTCAAACTTTGACTGACTGTACCGGGTTGAGTGAAACCAAAAATTTTTAAATCTATTAGTGAATATCTTTCTAACGAATCTGAAAAATCGAAGTTTCATACCGGGAAGCAAAAGTTATGGCTAAATGAATTTTTAGAAAGGTCGCTATAGAGTTTATATAGCCCGCGGAAATGGCCATTTTGCAAACGACCTCGGAATTCGACAAAACCACTTTTGTTGGGTCCGGGATGTCAAATTATTGCTAGGTTTCAAATTTCATAATTTTTGAAGCTAGTATGTGAGCGTGGCAAAGGAAAATGTGTTAGGTCGATTTCTATTAAATTGGATCGACAAGAAAAGGGTCATTTTTCAAACGGTCTCAGAATTCGATGAAACTAGTTTTGTTGGGCCGTATCGTCAAAACATAGCTAGATCTATTTTTCGGGGATTTTTAGAATCAGTTTGTGGCCCTGGCAAATTGAAATGTACGTTCAAATCAAATATTGAATGTTTTATATTTTAATTTGAAGGAAAACTGACTGAAACATTCGAATGGGCCTTCGAAACATATCCCATTGTGTTCGGAATGGGGGTATTTAGCTAGGGACGACAGTCGTTGGGTTTGGATTGGGGTTCGTGTGTGAAAGAGGGTATTTTAGAAATTTAAAAATATATAAATTAATAAAAAAATATCATTGGTCCGCGCATTCTTCTCTCTCCCCGCTTAAGCTCCAGGCGACGGCGGAACAGTCCCGATCCTTCCCTCCTCTTTTTCTCTTCCATCTCTCAACGAAACCACACCCCCCTTTTGAACTTTTTGAAGATCTGAGCCTCCTCTTCAAATCTATATAGGATTCGCCCTCCCTCGTTGCTTCTCCGTCGAGATCCAGGGCCAGAAAGTCGCCGCTGTTCGCACAAGAATACGCCGCCACCTGCAGTTCGAGTTCGACGAGGGTGGTACCCCTGGGTGCGCCTCTCCTAGCCCTTCAAGGTGGCGCAGGCCGATCGACGTATAGTTGCACAGATTGAAAGAAAAGATCAAACCTAGTTTTGAACATTTCAGAAAGGTATACGGCTATTTTTATTTTAACTATTTAATAGCAGTTTAAAGCGCTACAGTTTTTGATTTCACTATAAAAATCATATCTTTTTTGTTTGTTGACGAAATTCAGTGAAACAAGAGACAGTGGACTCGTGTGGACGTCTTCTACATTCTAGAAGAGACCGCATATTTTTCTGAGCCTTCTGCTATTTTTGGTGGAGTGGAACCCAATGTGAGATTTCTGAATTATAAACGATATGTAAAACGACGATGTATAAATTATATGGTCGATGTATGAGTTATATAAGCATTGTACACCACATGTATAAGCGTTGTATAAGTTGTACGGTCGATGTATAAGTTATATATGCGTTGTAAAAATTATATATTTTTTGAATAGAAATGAAATTTACTTATACAAATATATATGTATACTCCCATCATCCACAAACCATGGACGATATTTATTGGTTGTGATTGGTGTGAAAATTGGTTGATAGCGAATGGTTGATTAGAATTATTTGTGGTTGAAATTGATTGATTGTGGTTGAAAAATACCCATTTGTGGTTGAGAATTATTTGGTTGAAACCACATAGGATTAGTTTGTGGAAATGAAAAAAAAATACATGCCGCCTGCGTGCGAACTAGATGCATGAAATCCCCATTGTCAAAAGCTGCGAGGCTTTAAGGTAGAGCGAGGAGCCGTACTAGGGACGACCCCGGTTTTAACTACCCTACCGTTATGCTGCCGAAATTTTGAATAATATTCATGTGTTAGAATTATTTTCATGTGTTGAAACTATATACGTGTGTTGAATAGAAAACATTTATGTGTTGAATAGAAATTCATTTGTTGAATAGAAATTCATGTGTTGAATGGTATTCGTGTTTTAAATAAATTGTTTTATAATAAAAATCCTATTTTTATCACCTATATGAACTATATAAAATAGTCGTGTTTTGAAATAAATTGTTTTGCAATAAAAATCACATTTTTACTATATACATGAATCGTTAAAAATAGTGAAGTGCCGGAATAAATGTCTATTGGATAAAAATATCATTTTTATCAAATGTATGAAAAGAATATGGTTTTGAAATCGAAGAATCGATTATATTTATGTATATACATATAAATATAATTAAAATATATCGAATAACGAAGCTGTAGTTCGTGTTTTGAAACCGTGATTTCAAACGATTAGTGTGGGAGATCCGACCATCGGATTTTCCCGAAACCGAAACTGTTGGGTTCGCTTTGGAAATATCTTTCCAACGACACCAACTTTGTGAAGATCCAACAGTTGGATTGTCTAGAATGTTTAATTCAAATCTGAAGAAAAACAGCACCAGAATCGATTATATTTATTTATATATATATATATATATATATAATTAAATTAAATCGTATAACGACGCTGAAGTTCGTATTTTGAAATCGAAACTTCAAACGAGTGTACCGGGAGATTCGACCGTCGGATTTTCCCAAAACTGGAACCGTTGGATTCGTTTTGAAAAGATCTTTCTAATGATATAAAATTTGTGAAGATCCAACAGTTAGAATTTCATATATGTGTAAATCAAATCTAAAGAAAAACAGCGCCACGGCCGCGTTATGGCCTGGAGCGTCGTTTGAATAGATTGGCTATTTTTTTAAATAAATAAAAATTGCGATAAATCGTTATAAAATATTATAAACGATATGGAATGTGAAATTTAGGAACTAACTGAAGGTTAGCTAAGTCGAATGGTTTCCTGGGTTTTGATCTATTGTTGGTTTCGGCCTTCGGGGTTAATATTTGGGAAATCGTTCTCTTACTGATTTACGGTTAGTGACTGATGAATTGAAATGATGCGTATGTTGTGTTTGTGTAGCACTTTTCTATTATATACACGAGTTGCTCAGAAAGACCAGGTTTATCCCACTCTGAATAACTGAATCGACGATAAGAAATCAAGATGAAGACGGTGGTCGAAGACCGGAGATCTTCACCTCGTTTGGATGGTAACTGATGTCCTGATTGGGAGGCATCCCGAAATATGGATAATGAGTGGTGATCGTCTAGACGTACGTGGAGATCGATGGGTATGCGAGGTATATAGTGCCTCCGGTTTCGTTCAGACCTAGAACGGACTTGCAAATGGACTGTGTATCTGACTCGGGAATTCATTCTGTGTGATTGATAGCCATCAGTTACATGGTGTGAATTTCCTGTGTGGCGTGCTAAGATGCAGTGATTAAGGATTTTGTTGAAAAGCAAAGTCTTGTGGTTGATGATCAAAGCACCGCCTGTGTGGAGTAGCTTTGTGTATAACGTGAATTCGCGAGCCTGACATCCCGGTATGAGCCAGAAACGGGAGAGGACCTCAGGGAGGACATGCGTCTCTTTCTAGCTAGAGGTGGTGTCAGTGCTTGAACTGGCTGACATTTATATCATTCTCACCTGTGTGGTTGTTGTTGTTGCGAGGCGCCTCGGTTTTATTGGTCGATCCGGGACCGATGGAGTCATTCGTTGGCTCATTTGCGCCCCATAGGGCAGAGAGACGTATTGTTCAGGCATAATAATCCACATCGGTGGACCGGCCCTGACGATCGAAGGGTCACTCGAGCTCTGATCCTGAGACATGGTAGGCTAGATTGTCTCGAAGTCGGTAAGGACTATCTTTTGCCTTGGTTCATAACGAAAATCCAATTTCCAAAATCGTGACTATGCGGTTTTGATTGTATACCTATATATGGCGACATGATATATGGTACCCATGCCGTCTATGATTGATAGTTATGATTCGAAATTGTTTTTGAAACATATAAACACTAGCAATAATATCAAATTCTTTTGTTTTTGTAACGACCCGAAATTTTAGGGCCAAATTAAAATTTTTATTTTAATGAATTTAAAGTATTTTTAATGATTTATTTATTTTAATCGAAGTTAAAACGAACAAATTTAATTTAAATATAAAAGGAGATTAAAACAAGCGCTGCAGTTTGAAATTTTGATTTGAAACTTTGACTGAATGTACAGGATTCAAAATAAAACGAATTTTAGTGAAACCAAAAATATTTAAATCCATTTAAGAATATCTTTCTAATGAATCTGAAAAATTGGAATTTCACTTTAAAATTTATAAGTTATGTAAAAATTAAAATTTAGAAAGGTCGCTATGAAATATATACATATAATATATAAAGGTCAAAATTGCCACTTTTTACATACGAAGGAATTTGAACTCGAAACCACTTCCATTGGTTTCAGAATGACGTTTCTGCATTAAAAAACAGTAAACACTTATATGTTTCGAGTTTCAGAAAATATTTGTTTAAAAATGCATTTTTAATATTAAATATATTCGCCTTGAAAATAGCCATTTTTCAAAAAGTCTCAGAATCGAACGAAATTAATTTTGTTGTGATCGTATCGTCATAAGAAAGCCAAAAATAATTTTTCTGGATTTTTCTGAGTCCGTATGTGGTCCCGGTGAATTTCTGCGTACGTTTGAATTCAAAATAATGATTTATATTTAAAACTGAAAAACGAAGGCCAAGACGATCACGTGGGCTGATGAGACATATCCAGATGAGTTCGGAACGGGGGCTAAATGGTATGAACGACAGTCGTTGGGCCTAAATCGGAGTTCGGACCAAAACGGGCTTAAACGGGCCAATTAAATAATAATTAATTTAACCTAATATGTTAATATAAAAGCCGCGTTTCTTCTTCCTCCTCCCGTCCTTGTTCAGCCGTGAGAACCCATTCATGGTCAAAACTTTGAGCTCTGTTTTCTCACTCATTTCTCAACGAAAAATCGCAAACTTATACTCGTTTCGAAGAGATTCTCGAGCCCTACGATCTCCGACAAGAATCATCTCGAACCGTCGCCCGAATCACCGCCACCACCCCCCTCAACCTGCGCCGAACGCAGCCCCGCCACCCCCAATAGCAGCCGCTGCACCTCCTCCAACTCCCGGCGAAGATAGCCCTCTCGTAGCACTCCAATCTCCAACAAACGGCTCGTCGTTTCGTCAACTACAACTCCAGAAAATCGGATTTGAATTTTTGAACAATCATGGGTTCTAAGGTAGATTTTATTTCAGATTTCCCCACGCTTTTAAGCGTTACACAGCCAGTTGTAAAAAGCTGATTTTGATTTTTCCTATGAATTTGCATTAGAATTGTCCCAGATCCGCAATTGTTTTGAACTCGAATATCAAATCTGATCGAACCTGAATCTTCTTCTCTGACCAAACACTGTGAGAATTTTATTTTTAATTTAATTTAATTTATTTAATTATTATTTCTATGATTGTTAATTTTAGATCTAATATGTCATGATATTTAAAACATGGATCTGAACTGTTTATCCCATATGATGCTAAATCTGAATTGCCTATAACGACATGATATTAGATCTAAATTTTTTTTTAATGTTTGAATCTGAATTGGTGATTGATTAGAATTAAATACGAGTTAATTTATTTAATCATGCTTTGCTGATTGTACATATGTCAAGTTAAAACATCACCTTGTAATTACCTTGATATTAGTCATTGGATTTGATCATGTTGGATTGTTGGATGCTGATGTTATGTAATGACATGAAATTTACATTTTATTATGTAAAATTTACATCGTATGAGATATTAACCTTTTTGTTTAATGTTAATAATAAGTAAATTGCGTTGTATGAAAAATTAACATTTATTTTGATGTTAACAATAAGTAATTTACATGGTTAGAGAAATTAACATTATTTTGATGTAAATAAGAAGTATTTGCAACGTATGGAAAATTAACATTGTTTTTAAATGTTAATAAAAAGGTAATTTCACCACATGTATAACTTAACATAGTTTTTATGTTAGTTTTATAAAATTTCAACCGTATGATGTAATTAACATTTTAATGTTAATATTATAAAAACTTCAACTGTAGGATAAATGTACATTATCTTTAATGTACATAAGATGAGAAATATACACCGTATGAGAATTTCACATTTTATTTATGTGGATATAAAAAGAAAATTTACTGTATGAACGTTTAACATTTTTTTTTAATGTTAATATTAAAATGATTACACCGTATGAGAATTGCACATTTTATTTATGTTAAATAAAAAGAAATTTCACCATAGGATGTAATTAACATTTTTAATGTTAATATTAAAAGAAATTCAACCGTATGATGACATTAACATTTTTAATGTTAATATAATAAAAGAAGTTTAACCGTAGGATGACATTAACATTTATTTTTAATGTTAATATTAAAGAATTTACACCGTATAGGAAAAATTACATTTTTCTTTGTAATTAAAAGGTAAATTCCATCGTATGTCAAAATTTACTTTTTTATATGTAAATTATAAAGTGAAATGATATGGTATGTTAAAAATTACATTTTTCTTTGTAATTAAAAGGTAAATTCCATCGTATGTCAAAATTTACTTTTTATATGTAAATTATAAAGTGAAATGATATGGTATGTTAAAAATTACATTTTTCTTTGTAATTAAAAGGTGAATTTCATCGTATGTCAAGATTTACATTTTTATATGTAAATTATATAGGGAATTACACCATAGGATAACATTGCAATTAGAAATTATATTTTTACAATGTGAATTAGAGGTAGTGTTTACATTGTAATTAAAAAGTATACATTTTCTTTAATGTAAATGATTAGAATTTCACCGTATGTTATATTTTACATTTTCTTTAATGTAAATATATAGAAATGCATCGTATGTTAGAATATACATTTTCTATAATGTAATAAAAAAAATTGCACGGTTTGTTAAATTAACATTATTTTCAATGTTAAATAAAAGAAAATGCACGGTATGTTAAATTACATTATTTTCAAAGTAAAATAAAAGAAAATTCATGGTATGTTAAATTAACATTTTTATTAATGTAATAAAAAGAGGATTTCCATCGTAGGAAAAAATTTCATTTTGTTAATGTAATAAAAAGAAAATCCACCGTATGTTATTTTACATCATTTTATAATGTAATATAATTGAAATACACTGCATGTTAAGTTAACATTATTTATAATATTAATATAAAGAGAATTAACTGTAGGATTAATTTACATTATATTATTATGTAATTATAAAAAGGATTTATACCGTAGAAAATTTACATCATTTTATTATGTAAATAAAAAGAGAATTTGATCGTAAGATGAGTAACATTATTTTTTTTATGTTAATTAAAAAGAAAAATACACCGTAGGAAAAAGATTTCATTTTAATTTATGTAATATATGTAAGAATTTACACCGTAGGTGCAATTTACATTTTATTAATGTAAATCAAGTAAGAATGTGTCTAGAGTGAAAATTTACATTTTTGTAAATTAAATAAGAATGGTGATAAGAATGAAAGTTCACATTTATTTTATATAAATAAAAAATAGGAATGTGGCAAGTAAAAAAAGATTACATTTTTATATGTAATTAGGAATGGAATTTACATCTTACAATAAAATTACATTTTTATGTAATTGAAGTTAAGAATGCACTTAAAAGAGAAAATGAATATTTTATATGAATAGTATTATAATATAGTGGAAAGATGAAAATAAATCAATTGAACGATGTAATATAATTTACATTTTAATGTAAATTATAATAATAATAATAATAATAAAGTAAGAGGAATGATTCATCGCCTAATTATAAATTGCATTTTCATGTATGTGTAATTGAAAAGATAAGAGAATGAAAATGTATATAAGGATGAGAATTAACGATTTATTTATATATTATATATATAAATATAATTAAAATTAATCGAATCGAGCGCGGTAGTTCGCGTTTTGAAATCGTATCTTTAAATGAATATATCGGAAGATCCGACCGTCGGATTTTCCCAAAACTGAAAACATTAGGACCAGCTTGGAAAACTCTTTCCAACGATATAAGATATGTTAGGATCCAACGGTTAGATTTTGAGAATTGTAAAAATCAAAATTGGTTGAAAGCAGCGCCAGGGTCGTCCATTGGCGTCGTTAATAAAATTTAATTATTTTAAATAATTAAAATAGGAATGAATTGTTAATAAAAATAATTATTAACAAATAAGAAGGATTTTCAAAATATATATATGTATATATACGAGGATTGTTTGGAAAGCCGGGTTATTCTCATTCCAAATGATCCAGCGGCGTTAAAAATTGAAGTAAGAAGACGACGTATGAAGATCGTAAATCTTCCCTCGAATGGACAGCGATCGAGATCCTGAATTGACTTGCTACCAATTCATGGGTCAAGGTCATTGCCCAGACGTACGTGTTGGTTTCACGGATTTGACTTTCGTTCAGACCCAGAGCATAAGTTTAAATGGATGGTGTGTCTGACATCGTACTTCGTTATATATCATATTGTTGATTTTCTGTTAATATATAAATATTGGTGGTGGAGAATTTATTCTCTACTTAACACCCATTTATGTATTGATGGAGAAGCAATGGTATGGTATGGAGTGACAGTGTGGCATACTAAGATGCAATGATCAAGGTTTCTTTTTGAAAAGCAGAACCTTGTGGTGACGATCAAAGCACTGCTTGAATAAGCAGAGCTTTGTGTATTACGTAACCTCACGAGCCTCACAAACCGGTAGAGTCTAAAACGGGCGAAGGGAATGCAGGGAAAGCAGCACGTTTCTTTCTAGCTAGAAGTGGTGTTTGGGTTTTATCACGGCCTGGCATTTTACTTATGTGGATGATGGAATGAGGCGCCTCAGATATTAGGTCCTATAGGACCGGGAAACGTGTGCTTAGGAATTGCCAATCCTCAAAGCTGTATGTGAGGACCGGCCCTGCCATTTCCAAGGGTTCTCCGCGGGGAATCCTGAGGCATTTGCTAGAATGTATCGAATCGGTAAGGAGCTCCGCTCTAGCCTTGACTCATGATGGAAACCAAAATCCAAATATGAACCGACGAATTTGATTGTATTACTAGTATGGAGGCATGATATATGGTACCTATGCTTCCTAAGATTAATACATTTACTTTGAAATGTTTTCATATACATTAATGATAATATTAGATCCGTATTTCCCGTATTTAGCATGTTTAATCATCATAAGGTAAAACCCTATCCTCTGGTGTGCGTTGCATTGTGTGATGGGACTTGGGTCTTATGGTGATTCCATTTTTCCAAAAGCATTGCGTTGTTTACGATGTATTTAATTATTTGTTATGACACTTTAAACTATGCACGACAATCCATTAGAGTAAACCCGTTCCGCGTTAGTGGCGTGGTCTTTTGGATTTGCCTTATTTCTGGTAGTTATTTTTAGTTAAGAATTCTCACACCAGTCCCACGACTGACCCATAGTTTGTTTCAACTTTTTGCAAACTTGGGTGCCCTCTCTTATACACGGGCAGCCAAGTAGACAGGTTCATTCTTTGCTTGGAGTTTTTCTTTGGAGCCGCTTATCATTTTTCTTGGATTTGCTTTTGTGGAGAGGTGATGACTTGGAGCTTGAAGACATTTATCTTTTGTTTCTATGGCATCTTTTCTTTTCTTTTTAGACATCAAACTTATTTCTTTTCTGCAAAACTTGTTGTAATAGCTTAGTTTTTATGACTGTGGATTTTCTGTGATTGATGACATTATATTTTTCCGCTGCTATAATGTTATTACTCTATGAATTTCCTTTGCTATATTGTATTTGTGTTCTGTTTTATTGTATTTATGTTGTATTCCAAAAATGATTACTCCTACTTTCATTCCGCGGGAGTTTGGGGTCATCACAGTTGGTATTAGAGCCAGGTTTACAAAGCGGAATATAACATATTTATAATAATTCGTTTACGTAGAATCACTATATTCTACGGCGAACATTTCATGGGATACATAATAGCCAGTCACTTTATCGTCATCTTTTCTTTCGTCCTTCGATCTTTTCTATCTCCTAGAATCACCATTTCAGTTGTTTTGACTCTCCCCTTGATCGTGCATTCGAAGAAGACTAAGTGAAGTGGCGATGCTCAATTGGCACATGTTTACGAAGGAACGAAAGGACCAACTTCTTCGGTGGAAAGCCTGATGTTATAGACGGTACCATCTCTGTTAAAAACATTCTCTGTGTTTATTCTTCCTCTTCTATTTTTCTTTTTCCTTTTCGGGGACGAAAAGTTCTTAAGGAGGGGAGACTGTAACGACCCGAAATTTTAGGGCCAAATTAAAATTTTTATTTTAATGAATTTAAAGTATTTTTAATGATTTATTTATTTTAATCGAAGTTAAAACGAACAAATTTAATTTAAATATAAAAGGAGATTAAAACAAGCGCTGCAGTTTGAAATTTTGATTTGAAACTTTGACTGAATGTACAGGATTCAAAATAAAACGAATTTTAGTGAAACCAAAAATATTTAAATCTATTTAAGAATATCTTTCTAATGAATCTGAAAAATTGGAATTTCACTTTAAAATTTATAAGTTATGTCAAAATTAAAATTTAGAAAGGTCGCTATGAAATATATACATATAATATATAAAGGTCAAAATTGCCACTTTTTACATACGAAGGAATTTGAACTCGAAACCACTTCCATTGGTTTCAGAATGACGTTTCTGCATTGAAAAACAGTAAACACTTATATGTTTCGAGTTTCAGAAAATATTTGTTTAAAAATGCATTTTTAATATTAAATATATTCGCCTTGAAAATAGCCATTTTTCAAAAAGTCTCAGAATCGAACGAAATTAATTTTGTTGTGATCGTATCGTCATAAGAAAGCCAAAAATAATTTTTCTGGATTTTTCTGAGTCCGTATGTGGTCCCGGTGAATTTCTGCGTACGTTTGAATTCAAAATAATGATTTATATTTAAAACTGAAAAACGAAGGCCAAGACGATCACGTGGGCTGATGAGACATATCCAGATGAGTTCGGAACGGGGGCTAAATGGTATGACGACAGTCGTTGGGCCTAAATCGGAGTTCGGACCAAAACGGGCTTAAACGGGCCAATTAAATAATAATTAATTTAACCTAATATTTTAATATAAAAGCCGCGTTTCTTCTTCCTCCTCCCGTCCTTGTTCAGCCGTGAGAACCCATTCATGGTCGAAACTTTGAGCTCCGTTTTCTCACTCATTTCTCAACGAAAAATCGCAAACTTATACTCGTTTCGAAGAGATTCTCGAGCCCTACGATCTCCGACAAGAATCACCTCGAACCGTCGCCCGAATCTCCGCCACCACCCCCCTCAACCTGCGCCGAACGCAGCCCCGCCACCCCCAATAGCAGCCGCCGCACCTCCTCCAACTCCCGGCGAAGATAGCCCTCTCGTAGCACTCCAATCTCCAACAAACGGCTCGTCGTTTCGTCAACTACAACTCCAGAAAATCGGATTTGAATTTTTGAACAATCATGGGTTCTAAGGTAGATTTTATTTTAGATTTCCCCACGCTTTTAAGCGTTACACAGCCAGTTGTAAAAAGCTGATTTTGATTTTTCCTATGAATTTGCATTAGAATTGTCCCAGATCCGCAATTGTTTTGAACTCGAATATCAAATCTGATCGAACCTGAATCTTCTTCTCTGACCAAACACTGTGAGAATTTTATTTTTAATTTAATTTATTTAATTATTATTTCTATGATTGTTAATTTTAGATCTAATATGTCATGATATTTAAAACATGGATCTGAACTGTTTATCCCATATGATGCTAAATCTGAATTGCCTATAACGACATGATATTAGATCTAAATTTTTTTTTTAATGTTTGAATCTGAATTGGTGATTGATTAGAATTAAATACGAGTTAATTTATTTAATCATGCTTTGCTGATTGTACATATGTCAAGTTAAAACATCACCTTGTAATTACCTTGATATTAGTCATTGGATTTGATCATGTTGGATTGTTGGATGCTGATGTTACGTAATGACATGAAATTTACATTTTATTATGTAAAATTTACATCGTATGAGATATTAACCTTTTTGTTTAATGTTAATAATAAGTACATTGCGTTGTATGAAAAATTAACATTTATTTTGATGTTAACAATAAGTAATTTACATGGTTAGAGAAATTAACATTATTTTGATGTAAATAAGAAGTATTTGCAACGTATGGAAAATTAACATTGTTTTTAAATGTTAATAAAAAGGTAATTTCACCACATGTATAACTTAACATAGTTTTTATGTTAGTTTTATAAAATTTCAACCGTATGATGTAATTAACATTTTAATGTTAATATTATAAAAACTTCAACTGTAGGATAAATGTACATTATCTTTAATATACATAAGATGAGAAATATACACCGTATGAGAATTTCACATTTTATTTATGTGGATATAAAAAGAAAATTTACTGTATGAACATTTAACATTTTTTTTTTAATGTTAATATTAAAATGATTACACCGTATGAGAATTGCACATTTTATTTATGTTAAATAAAAAGAAATTTCACCATAGGATGTAATTAACATTTTTAATGTTAATATTAAAAGAAATTCAACCGTATGATGACATTAACATTTTTAATGTTAATATAATAAAAGAAGTTTAACCATAGGATGACATTAACATTTATTTTTAATGTTAATATTAAAGAATTTACACCGTATAGGAAAAATTACATTTTTCTTTGTAATTAAAAGGTAAATTCCATCGTATGTCAAAATTTACTTTTTTATATGTAAATTATAAAGTGAAATGATATGGTATGTTAAAAATTACATTTTTCTTTGTAATTAAAAGGTAAATTCCATCGTATGTCAAAATTTACTTTTTATATGTAAATTATAAAGTGAAATGATATGGTATGTTAAAAATTACATTTTTCTTTGTAATTAAAAGGTGAATTTCATCGTATGTCAAGATTTACATTTTTATATGTAAATTATATAGGGAATTACGCCGTAGGATAACATTGCAATTAGAAATTATATTTTTACAATGTGAATTAGAGGTAGTATTTACATTGTAATTAAAAAGTATACATTTTCTTTAATGTAAATGATTAGAATTTCACCGTATGTTAAATTTTACATTTTCTTTAATGTAAATATATAGAAATGCATCGTATGTTAGAATATACATTTTCTATAATGTAATAAAAAAATGCACGGTATGTTAAATTAACATTATTTTCAATGTTAAATAAAAGAAAATGCACGGTATGTTAAATTACATTATTTTCAAAGTAAAATAAAAGAAAATTCATGGTATGTTAAATTAACATTTTTATTAATGTAATAAAAAGAGGATTTCCATCGTAGGAAAAAATTTCATTTTGTTAATGTAATAAAAAGAAAATCCACCGTATGCTATTTTACATCATTTTATAATGTAATATAATTGAAATACACCGCATGTTAAGTTAACATTATTTATAATGTTAATATAAAGAGAATTAACTGTAGGATTAATTTACATTATATTATTATGTAATTATAAAAAGGATTTATACCGTAGAAAATTTACATCATTTTATTATGTACATAAAAAGAGAATTTGATCGTAAGATGAGTAACATTATTTTTTTATGTTAATTAAAAAGAAAAATACACCGTAGGAAAATGATTTCATTTTAATTTATGTGAGAATTTACACCGTAGGTGCAATTTACATTTTATTAATGTAAATCAAGTAAGAATGTGTCTAGAGTGAAAATTTACATTTTTGTAAATTAAATAAGAATGGCGATAAGAAAGAAAGTTCACATTTATTTTATATAAATAAAAAATAGGAATGTGGCAAGTAAATAAAGATTACATTTTTATATGTAATTAGGAATGGAATTTACATCTTACAATAAAATTACATTTTTATGTAATTGAAGTTAAGAATGCACTTAAAAGAGAAAATGAATATTTTATATGAATAGTATTATAATATAGTGGAAAGATGAAAATAAATCAATTGAACGATGTATTATAATTTACATTTTAATGTAAATTATAATAATAATAATAAAGTAAGAGGAATGATTCATCGCCTAATTATAAATTGCATTTTCATGTATGTGTAATTGAAAAGATAAGAGAATGAAAATGTATATAAGGATGAGAATTAACGATTTATTTATATATTATATATATAAATATAATTAAAATTAATCGAATCGAGCGCGGTAGTTCGCGTTTTGAAATCGTATCTTTAAATGAATATATCGGAAGATCCGACCGTCGGGTTTTCCCAAAACTGAAAACATTAGGACCGGCTTGGAAAACTCTTTCCAACGATATAAGATATGTTAGGATCCAACGGTTAGATTTTGAGAATTGTAAAAATCAAAATTGGTTGAAAGCAGCGCCAGGGTCGTCCATTGGCGTCGTTAATAAAATTTAATTATTTTAAATAATTAAAATAGGAATGAATTGTTAATAAAAATAATTATTAACAAATAAGAAGGATTTTCAAAATATATATATATATATGTATATATACGAGGATTGTTTGGAAAGCCGGGTTATTCTCATTCCAAATGATCCAGCGGCGTTAAAAATTAAAGTAAGAAGACGACGTATGAAGACCGTAAATCTTCCCTCGAATGGACAGCGATCATGATCCTGAATTGACTTGCTACCAATTCATGGGTCAAGGTCATTGCCCAGACGTACGTGTTGGTTTCACGGATTTGACTTTCGTTCAGACCCAGAGCATAAGTTTAAATGGATGGTGTGTCTGACATCGTACTTCGTTATATATCATATTGTTGATTTTCTGTTAATATATAAATATTGGTGGTGGAGAATTTATTCTCTACTTAACACCCATTTATGTATTGATGGAGAAGCAATGGTATGGTATGGAGTGACAGTGTGGCATACTAAGATGCAATGATCAAGGTTTCTTGTTGAAAAGCAGAACCTTGTGGTGACGATCAAAGCACTGCTTGAATAAGCAGAGCTTTGTGTATTACGTAACCTCACGAGCCTCACAAACCGGTAGAGTCTAAAATGGGCGAAGGGAACGCAGGGAAAGCAGCACGTTTCTTTCTAGCTAGAAGTGGTGTTTGGGTTTTATCACGGCCTGGCATTTTACTTATGTGGATGATGGAATGAGGCGCCTCAGATATTAGGTCCTATAGGACCGGGAAACGTGTGCTTAGGAATTGCCAATCCTCAAAGCTGTATGTGAGGACCGGCCCTGCCATTTCCAAGGGTTCTCCGCGGGGAATCCTGAGGCATTAGCTAGAATGTCTCGAATCGGTAAGGAGCTCCGCTCTAGCCTTGACTCATGATGGAAACCAAAATCCAAATACGAACCGACGAATTTGATTGTATTACTAGTATGGAGGCATGATATATGGTACCTATGCTTCCTAAGATTAATACATTTACTTTGAAATGTTTTCATATACATTAATGATAATATTATATTCGTATTTCCCGTATTTAGCATGTTTAATCATCATAAGGTAAAACCCTATCCTCTGGTGTGCGTTGCATTGTGTGATGGGACTTGGGTCTTATGGTGATTCCATTTTTCCAAAAGCATTGCGTTGTTTACGATGTATTTAATTATTTGTTATGACACTTTAAACTATGCACGACAATCCATTAGAGTAAACCCGTTTCGCGTTAGTGGCGTGGTCTTTTGGATTTGCCTTATTTCTGGTAGTTATTTTTAGTTAAGAATTCTCACACCAGTCCCACGACTGACCCATAGTTTGTTTCACCTTTTTGCAAACTTGGGTGCCCTCTCTTATACACGGGCAGCCAAGTAGACAGGTTCATTCTTTGCTTGGAGTTTTTCTTTGGAGCCGCTTATCATTTTTCTTGGATTTTCTTTTGTGGAGAGGTGATGACTTGGAGCTTGAAGACATTTATCTTTTGTTTCTATGGCATCTTTTCTTTTCTTTTTAGACATCAAACTTATTTCTTTTCTGCAAAACTTGTTGTAATAGCTTAGTTTTTGTGACTGTGGATTTTCTGTGATTGATGACATTATATTTTTCCGCTGCTATAATGTTATTACTCTATGAATTTCCTTTGCTATATTGTATCTGTGTTATGTTTTATTGTATTTATGTTGTATTCCAAAAATGATTACTCCTACTTTCATTCCGCGGAAGTTTGGGGTCATCACAGTTTTATTCGTAGCAAGCATATTTTGGACATTATAAGGTAAAACTCTATCCTCCGGTTTGCGTTGCATTGTTTGATGGGAACTGAGTCTTATAATGGCTTCATTTTTATAAAAAGCATTGCGATGTTTAAAAGATTTACTTGTTTTAAGCACTGGCAATCCAATGGAGTAAACCCATTCCGCGAAAGTGGCGTGGTCCTGTGATTAGCCAATTATAAAATGTGTTAAGTAGATTTCTCATACTAGTCCCATGACTGACTCGTAGTTTGTTTCACTTGCAAACTCGGGTGCCCCTTTTTCTACATGGGCAGCCTTGTATTCAGGTTTCAGCAGGCTCTTTCTAGATGGCAGGAGCTGAAGATGTATACTATCATTTATCTCTTTTATGCTGTTCAGCTTCTATTGTACATATTATGTTTGTTTTCCGCTGTAGACATTTATGTATAGCTGAACTGTATTTGTACTAAGTATGATCCTGTATACTGTGTAACTCGGGTGATTACGTTTATCCAGTGTATTATTTGTATTTTATCTGGTGTATTTATTTTTTTCTGTTCTATTATTATCTGTTTATTCGTTATATTCCAAAGATTACCCTTGCCACAGTCAGTACGGGGTTTGGGGTCGTCTCACCCGTGCATGCACTTCCGCATCTCATTTTTTTAGTTTCCCTTTCGTGTTTCTTTTTGAAGAGACATTGTTTAGGATCGTTACTGGAAAGGGCTTAGTGAAGAAAAAAAGGTTACAGGGGAAATAGGATTTGATTTTATTTTGGTGAGAAAACAATTGGTCTCGCCATTGCTAAACAAATGAAAATAAATGGAGCAGCGTCATTATTTTATAGAAGAAACAACATAGGATGAAAGGTTTAGGGGAATAGGGTTGTAGAAATAATAGGGTAGCTGTATATGATGGGAAATATTTTAATACTTAGTTGGCACGGTACACATCAATTTGCAGGAAAGGATTTTGTTTGGGGCGCAAGTTTTCTTTTGTTTGGCGGTCACGTAGAGACTAATTTGCAAACACGGTAGAGATGTTTTGAGGGCGCAAGGTAAAAGAAATGGTTTGTTATGTAAATGAAAAGAAACGGCAATCGGAAGGTTTAAATATACATTACATTCCATGTGTAGTATCCATTTATAAAGTGTATGGTATACTTTAATATTATTTTATTATACTAAATTGTGCCATGAGTTTTTGAAAAAAAAATCATCTTATACGACCTCCATTTTTTTTATAACAAAAGGTAATTCTAGCATAAAAAAATATTTCGGACCCAATGGGATAGGTTTCGTCGATTTCCGCGGCCGTTTGTGAAAAGTCCTTTATAAATATCGATGAAAAATCAAGCATAAAAAATTCCTATAATTATAGAAAAAACTAAAAAATTTGAAACCTTGACATTTTACTAGACCTCTTCCTAACGGATCAAATGTATCTTGTTTCGTCAAATTTGGAGCTCGTCTGGCCAGTCGTTTATTCATTAAAATTTACCCTTTTCAAAAGAATCTAAACAATTTAAAAAAACAAGGGCGTTTTTGGTTGCCAATGTCACATACAACACCCGTTGGCCACGAAATTTGTTTTTCTTACAATAATTTAACGAATTGGTCCCAATGAAATTAATTTCATTGAAAATTGAGGCCATTTGCAAAAATGACTATTTTTAACGCTTATATAATATTGAATAAAATATTATATAAATTCCCAAATAATTCAGTTAAATAATAATAAATTATTTTTATCATATATATCTAAATAGAATATATATACAACTTCAAATATAAATTTTACAACTCCATATCAACATTTTCGGGTTAACCGATATTAAAATTATGTTGAAAATTCCTTTGAATTCATTAAATAAATGTTATAATTTAATAACGATCTCATAGCGACTATTTTAAAATTTAATTTGGACATAACTAACAATCTATAACACGAAATTTGGAATTTTCTCTTTCATATGAAAATTATAATCAATTAGATTCTAGCGTTTCTTGTTTCACAGAAATCTGACTTATATCAGATCCTGTATATCTAGTTAAAGTTCAAAACTCCATATCACGAACTGCCGCACCATTTTAGGCTCGATTATAATTAAACATAAATTTGACGTTCAATCGTCATTAAATAACGAATTATATATATAAATTCATTTAAAATTTTAAATCGATATTTAAAACAATAAAATATATTAAATATCTTACTACCAAAAATACGGGACATTATAATTTAGGGCCAGTGATATTCAAACATCCAAAACACCCAATTATCAATCACTGTAGGTTTTATAACACATCATATATGATAATATATATGAAAACAAACAATAATTAATTTTGAGGAATCTAGATGGATCCCTCCAACCTGTTTTCCTGCATCCACAGATGTTAGACAACAAAAATAATACCCATCCTGCTTCAAGGCAGGATATCGCAGTATAGAAGGTCATCCACTATATATATTGTGGGGCACATAGGGTCATCCGCTAATGGTACTACGGGAAATATCCATTATACACACACACACACACACACACACACATATATATATATATATATATATAAAATCATAACCAACAAGCCTAAATATAACTAATATATAATAGCCATAATAATATTTTAGTGCATCCAAACAATCAACAAACAACATTATATTAAATAAATTTTCATTTATAACAAATTATAAACGAATCCAGCGAGTGAGTTTACTAATATAGATTTAAATTGCAGCTCACTTCGTAATTTTAATTAAACCGAACGTCATTCGATTTAATTCAAAATCCATTGTCAATCCTAAAAAATCCCAAACTTATTCCAGATTGTAGCCCACGTCCTTACGAGCTTAATGAGAATGATGACTTTCGAATCTATTTCCATTTGAATTAGAAATTTATTTTATAAGCCATTGAATACTCAAAATATTCTAGATTTTAATTATTGAATAAAAAAATTACCTATGCCATTCCTTAATCTCCTTTCTTCCATAATCTACCACAACATCCCAGTTTACCGAACTTCCAGTTTATCATTTTTGAAATCAACGAAAGTCACGCCCCACACTACTTCACCAACGCGATCCCAAAATTCCTCGAAGCGACAGAAAACTATCCAAACCAATCTTCAAAATACCACTCCCTTCCCACTGCTCGTGTTCGAGCTTTAGTTCGATTTGCACCTCCTCAAAAATACTACAGGCCGAACTTTCAGCTGTCGAACTCCAAACCCCATCCTTCCTCCACATCGCACCATCCCGGGTTCAACCTTACACCTCGGCAAGCTCCTTACAATCACCGAAAACTCGTATCCTAAAACTGCAACACCATAACGTGACGCTTCTCCAGAACGAAGTCGAGCTTCGAGGCCTTGGCGATTCGATCGCGATTTAGATCTCGATTGTTTTTTTTTAATCTGAAAAGGGGTTTCGATTTGAATGAGGATGAAAAGAAAAACATACAGTTTCAATTTTTAATGGAAGAAAAAAATGAATGCTTTGATTTGTATTTGAAAGGCAGTGGCAATCGACTTCGTTGATATTTACAGTGGGATGAAGTATACAAGGGAATGTACGATTTTAGTCTAATGAACATTAAGAAGGGAGGTGACTTTTGATTTTGTTTAGAGATGGAACAATTTCCAGATTTATTTGGATCGGGCAATTATTCTCTGAGGATTGGAAAGTTAAGGAAGGAGATTGGGGAGGGGAGATCACGTATATATATGTGAAGAGGGAACACAAAGTACGCTTCAAATTAATGTTTGGTCGGTAAAGTACATGGTAATAATTTTAAATAATTTAAAGAGGTTTCGATTTCGATTTTAAGTATAATTTAATTTGATTCGATTTGATATAAAGAGAATTTTATTTTATTTAAATAGATCTGAATTAATTTTAGATTTGATTTTGAGCATATCCGATAATTTTATTATTATAATATCTTCACGAAACTTACGCCTGAAGTTTCATGTTTAAACGGAAACACACTGCGTGACACCCCATGTCCGTTATTGTCACTCACTAAGGGAATGCATTAAGTTCCGTGAAGCATTATAGGTAATCAGACACAGAATAATTGCAAGACAGATATAAATAAGATAACAATGAAAATTTAAATTTTTATTTCAACGTAAATTAAAATACCGTGGTCCACAATACCATAAGTCACAAAAACCATTACAATAAAATAACTTCTATCTTGCATCATCAGAGTACATAATATAAAAACATATTTCCCCAATTGAAAGAGTTAAGCCATAGTAGAGACAAGAACTTGAGCCATACTTCAGAAGTAGCTCCTAGCAAGGTGATACCTGAATCCTGACTAAGCCTGGGTGTTTCCTCCCTGAGAACCTGGAAGGAACCGGAAGAAAGAAGGAGAAACAAGAAGGGTCAGACATAAATTCTGGGGAGTCTAGTTACTTTTAGCCAGTAGATAAATAAAAGTAACATAATAGGTGTAACACCCCGTATATTCTATAACAGTGAAATTCATAAATTAAAGTATAATTAATTTCAAATCAAAGAATTAAGGGAAACGGGATACGCCATTGCGTTCGTCTCGGAATTCTACTTGAGATAGAGTCCGAGTGTGCGTAAAACGGACTCCGTATGAGGGAGATATGACCTCCGGAAGTTTCAAAATTCAGTTTAAAATTCAAACAGACAGAAACAGTTCAGAAACGAGTTCAAAATTCAAAAATCGGACCCAGATTGGGCCGGGCGGGAATTTTCCCGCCCAAGACCCAGGTCGACTGGGTAGTCGACCTGGGGCACCTAGGTCGACAGGGTAGTCGACCTGGCCCCTGAGCCAGGTCAAACCCAGCCCCTCCTGGCTGGCCTGGTCTGTGCTTGGCCGAATTTCTGGACTTTGTCTTGTCACTAGGGCTTATGTGTCAAGTCTTGATTGGTTTCTCTTTAAAACAAACGGCTTATATTAATCTAAGCTCCATCGACGGCTCTAATCAATTCACAAACTCTATAAAAAGGACCTAAGACTCCACCTAATTCACACAAATAAAAATGAGAATGGAGCTGTCATGCTGCTGAAGAAAGACTAGGAATAGCCGTCAAGTCGAGAAACGATTAGGAGTTGATTCAAAATCTTAAAGCAACGACAATTAAATCAAAACAATGCCTACAACAAAGGATAGCATCTCCAAATTCAGAATTCAGAATCCTGAATTGAAGATTCGTCATACGTTGTAAGTAGAGTGCTATTCCGATGTGAATGAATATTTGAGATTTGATCTGTGTAAAATGAGAAATGGAATTGTACTTAATTTGTGGTGATGATAATTCATAATTGTATGTTGCTATGATTCTAATTATGAATAGATTTGGTATGTTGTGGTATAATGATGTTAGATCTATTGGGTATTTGCAAGTATATGATTCATGTTGAAAGTTAACACCTATATGTTTGTGGTAGTTTATTACAACCAAGTTGAGACTCATGCAAGTATATGATTCACTATTTTGCCAACATGATTTTAGATCTATCTATGTAAATTTTTATGATCGTTTTTAGTGTAGTTGGATCCAATTGAGTATTATGATTCATATGAATTTATGTTGGAATTGGCATCATGATTCAAGTGTAAAACCATACTTTTGTATTAGTGACAAAAGTAAGCATCTTTGTGAACTTGTGTTGACTTTATGAACATGGCTAGTTTATGTTTAACTTTATGCCCAAACAAAATATGTTTTAGGCTTAGGTTGTTGTTAGAAAACATATGATAATATATGTGGCACATAATTAAGTTAGATTCATGCTTTAAATAAAAGTTTACATGATTAGACTAGAACCATGATTCATGTTTAGGTATGTTTTATGTCAAGATTTTATGCTATTACAATGCAAGTTCACAAGTGCCTAATTTATGTTAATTAGACCGCTATGTTGCAAGTTCATGCGTTTACACACCCCTTTTTGATGTTACTTAGAATATATATACATCATGTTCTAAGCCTTCCCTTTTTCATGTGGCTAAGTTGGGCTTAAATGTTAAGCCCAACATATGTTATAATATAGCGAACGTATAAAACGGGGGTAATGACGTTGGGTTAAAAAATATAAAAACATATGTGTTGGCATGTCTGACGCATGCCAACGACCTTGAGAACATTTAAGTGGTATAAATTAATTATACCCAATAAAGATGGATTTAAATAATGGGCTGCAAATATTTACATATAAAAAGAAAAGAGACAAAATATGTAAGCTTAGAAAATACGATGTGTTTAACCCGAAGTTGGATTGCGTTGTGACATAAACCTGCCCGGACCCGCCCGGCTGTCCAGTAGTCACAACAATACCTATCCAATGTGGGTGGTTAAACATTGAGCCCAATAAAGACCCAAGGTTAGACTGAGTTGTGACGTAAGACTGCCCGAACCCAACCGGCAACAGGCAGTCACAACAATACATGTCTAATGTGAGTGGTTGAGGCTTTAATAAGACAATTAAGGCTGAGTCAGGATTGATAGGATTAAGTAAATTGAATTAATAATTAATCAAATTAAACATGCTAAACTATACAGACTGATTGGGGGTTAGGTTTATACAGAACACTTAACCAACTTAGCATGTTGGCTAGAAATAGAAAACCTAGTAGCGGGGGACCCTTTTCAGCAGTAACCCTACAAGGTGTATCAGGATACCCTGAACTAGGCAGGGTGGGGAACGATTACTGGGCTGACTGTAAGAGGTCAAATCGACGGCGGTGGTGCACCAGTGTAGGTTCTAACGGGGTGCGGGCATGCACACACTCCGGCGCAGAAAAATTAGGCATTGGGCACCAGTAGTATACCTGTGCATTCTAGAACTGTGTCGGACCACCACCATGGGACTTGATACACCCCATGGTGGGACCAGCATAGGTAGCTACAACATCGGGGGCCGTAAGACACATGTAACTATGCGAGTAGGAGCCGATCATTAGAGATGGATCACTTCACCCTGATTATGGGGTGCCTGTTGGGAACTAGTTTATAGGGGTGCAAATATTAATATGGGGTACGATAGTATATTCGACTCTAGACAACTTAACTTAGTTTATGGTGCTTCCCCATTTCCAGTTTGTACTTATCATGCTCATTTCTTTACTCATAGACTGAATAGTCCTAGACTTACTCAGGCTTTATGTCTGACTCTACTTTTTTTCGTCTTCTTTTCTTTCGTCCCCCCCCCCCCCCCCAAGGTCCATAGGGAGGGAATACCGCAGCTTGACCAGTTTTCACATCCAGCTTGAAGAGAAAGAATGTATTGCTTGGATCTCTTTCGTTTTGGACTATGGCTTTCGATAGCAATTATGAGGACTTATGCAGTTTACTTATGTTTTTATGCTTCTTTAAGTTATGAAATCAAGACAGTTATGAAAATGTAATGTTTCTGGAAGTATTGTAAGACAATTATGGCATGGTTTGTGTAACACGTATTTTGATGAAATAAAAGTTGCTGTTGTTTTCCGCTGTTCAAAAATATGTGTATTTATATCTCTCTTGTGTATCTGTGACTTATACTTATAAACCTCCACCAAAATTAGGGCATTCCCTTTGAGAGTGACCCTAACGGAGGTGGGGTGTTTCACTTGGTATCAGAGCATAGGTTTACCAGATAAGATAAAAAGTTTTGAAAATTTATTTTCAAAAGAAAATTTAAAGAAGCATTTTTAAAGATAAAATGTTATTTTATTTTAAAAAGGCATAGTCCCCCAAAGGCATAGTCCCCCAAAGCCATAGGTACTATCCTTTATCCTTCGTTTTGAATCTATCCTTTTTGTTTCAACATGTCCGAAGAACTTAACTTGCCAGAGGGTGTACCAATACCTGGTTGGTTCAGACGATTCTTAGAACAAGGGCCAATCAGCCAGGTCCCACTATTCCTCCTCCTCCAGCTGCTGGAAATCATCCAGCTGCAGGAAATCATCCAGCTGCAGCAGCACCTCCTCCTCCACCTCCTCCGCGTGGTAATGCTTTTGCTAAGATATGTAAAGATTTCAAAGCTATGGGAGGGAAGAACTTTCATGGAACCGAGTCCTTCGTGGCAGCCAGGAACTGGCTAAAGGAAACCGAGGACTTATTCGTCATCTTTAAGGTAGAAGATAGGCAGAAGTACAACTGGAAGTATGGCTACTTAAAGGCGAGGCTTCCTACTGGTGGGAGGTTACCAATGCAGAAAGACCAGTGGAAACATGGGAGGACTTTAGGGTGACGTTTGAGGCTAAATTTCTCTCAGAAGCTGAAAGGAGCCTTCAATTGGAGAAATTCTTATTTCTTAAGCAAGGGAATATGACAGTCAAAGAGTACGTTAATCAGTTCAATCAGCTGGCTAGGTCCGGACTGGACCTAGTCAACACTCCGCACAAGAAGGCTCTCCGTTTTGTCAAAGGATTGAATGAGCCATTACACAGTTTGGCCATAACACATATACCCATGGGAGCTACGTATGAAAGGTTGGTGTAGATGGCATTGCTGAACGAAGAGGATAAGGGCAAGAAGGAGACAAAGGCAGAAAGCTCTCAAGGGAAGAAAGAGGGTTTACAGCCTAAGAAGACAGACTTTAAGAAGGGCGAGAAAGACAACAAGTCCCAAGAGAAGAGGAAGTGTAATTTCTATGGCAAAGTGGGGCACTTAGTGAAAGACTGCCGGAAAAAGAAGGCCAAGTTGAATGGTGGGTGCTTTTCTTGCGGTGAGACAGGCCACATGGCTAAGGATTGCCCAAAGAAGCGAGGGCAGGGGCAGAAGGCTGGATCCACCTCAGGGGCACAGGTTCATGTGCTAGAAGCGCCACCTCTGCAACATCAAGGTATAAATACTTCTGTAGAAAGTGTAGTTTATCTTTATGATCACCCAGTTCGCACTTTATTTGATTCTGGCGCATCACACTCCTTTATTTCATCTACTTTAGTGGAATCTCTGCACCTAGAAACTAGTATGGTAGAGGACCCCTTAATTGTTTCAAATCCAATCGGGGGCCCATCTCATTTGTCTATGATCTGTGTGGGATTGAAAATTTCTATTCTAAGCATAGAATTTAGATGTAGTGCCTTTGTTTTGGGCTTCTCAGGATATGGTTTGATTTTGGGCATGGATTGGCTATCCAGTAATGGTGCCATCCTTGATTGTGAGAAAAGGGTGGTTAGGCTTCTGACCCAACTCGGTAACACTCTGGAAATTACTTGTAATCCCTCGTATGCGGTTATGCTTAGTTATCTTGAATCGCTAGAGGCTTCTGTTGAGAGTTTGCAATCGGTTAGAGTGGTCCGTGAATATCCGGATGTCTTCGAAGAGGTGAAGGGCTTACCTACAAAGCGGGAGATAGACTTCCGCATATATCTTGTAGATAATGCAAAGCCCGTTGCGTTGCCCGTTAGACACATGGCTCCACGGGAAAGGAAAGAGCTCAGTAAACAGGTTAAAGAGCTTCTAGAGAAGGGGTTCATTAGAAGGAGAATTTCAGAATGGGGCGCTCCAGTTGTGTTCGCCACAAAGGCGGATGGTTCACTCCGTCTATGTGTTGACTATAGGGATCTCAACAAACTAACGAAAAAGAATAGGCACCCTCTCCCCAGAATTGACGATCTGTTTGATCAGCTTGTAGGAGCATCTATTTTCTCCCAACTCGATTTGGCGACCGGATTTCATCAGCTAAGGGTGGTTGAAGATAGCATCGATAAGACAGCATTCAGAACCCCAGACGGCTTCGTTGAATGGCTTGTCATGCCTTTTGGCTTGACAAACGCACCCGCTTACTTCGTGGACCTGATGAGTAGGGTGTTCAGAGAATTCCTCAACAAGTTTGTGGTGGTCTTCGTAGACGATATCTTGATCCTCTCAAAGAGTGAAGAAGAACATGCTCAGCACCTAAGGGCAATCATGGAAACTCTGCGAGTCCATCAACTAAAAGCCAAATTCTCCAAGTGCCACTTTTGGAGAGAAGAAGTAAGGTTTCTTGGGCATGTAGTATCCAAGGAAGGGTTAGCTGTGGACCCTGCTAAGGTAGTAGCGGTACAGGACTGGAACACACCAAGGAATGCAAGTGAGGTCCGGAGTTTTCTAGGACTAGCAGGTTTCTACCGAAAATTCATAAGGGATTTTGCGAAAATCTCAGCTCCACTCACAAGGCTGACAAAGAACAATCTAGTGTTCAATTGGGACTTGGATTGCGAGTTTGCTTTCCAACGACTAAAAAGGGCTCTTACAACAGCCCCAGTTCTGACGTTGCCAGATGGAAGCAAGATGTTCACGGTTTATACAGATGCATGCAGGACAGGGCTAGGCGCTGTCTTGATGCAAGAAGGAAGGGTAGTAGCTTATGGTGGAAGGCAATTGAAAGTTCATGAAAAGAACTACCCGACCCACGATCTTGAGTTAGCCGCCATCGTCTTTGCACTTAAGTCTTGGCGACACTATCTCCTAGGTGAGAAATTCGAACTGTATACTGACCATAAATCTGTTGAGACACGAGAATTTCGATTGATAACAAAAAAATAAAGATCAATGGAAATCATGACATGGAGCTAAGATTATGGATATGTAGATGTTTAAAGGGAGACAGAGCTTATATACAGGGGGAGATAGCAAAAAGATTAAAATATCAAGCTATATTTTCATCAATCGAAAAGGGGGAGAATGTTGAGTCAACGGTTTCAATGCTTATTTTGATTAATGACAAGAAGGAGCTTCATGATTGACAAAAAGAAGATTCAATGTTTTCATAGGTTAGAAGTTGGTTATTTAGAGTTATTTATGTTAAAATCTATCCTCAAATAATCATACTTCTTATTCTCTTCAAAAATATACATGAAAACTATTTTTATGTATGTTGACAAAAACCTGTCAACCTGTTAAATTTAACAGGTCAACAGCTTTTTAAACTTAACAGGTCAACCTGTTAAAATTAACAGGTCAACAGCTTTTTAAAATAACGGTCAAAAACCTATCAACCTGTTATTTTTTCCTGTCAACACCTTTTTGAAATTTGTGAAGAGTCATCTTCTTTCATGAAAGGTTGCATCCATTTCTCTTCATATTGCAACTTTTCATGAATGATTGCATCTTCTCAAACTCTATAAATACATCAAGATTCAATCATTCAAATCACAGAATATCGAATTTTTCTCTCTAATTTCTGATTTAAACTTATATATTCTTTGCAAACAAAAGCTCTCCCAAATTCAAGTTACTTATTGAATCCTTGATAATATTTCTCAAATTTTGATTCAACAAGCAACTAACTTCCTTCAAATCTTCGCATTCAATTCATATACTTAAGGATAAGATTATAGGAAGGGTGTATTCAATCGTTGGCAAATCAGTGTTGAAAGAAGAACACATTCAAGGTCAAACTCTTGTAATCGTCTTGTGGGTAAGCTTGTAGCCCGTGAAATCAAGTGGGTAAGCTTGTAGCCCGTGAAATCAAGTGGGTAAGCTTGTAGCCCGTGAAATCAAGTGGGTAAACTTGTAGCCCATAAATCAAGTAGTTGTGAACTTGTTCCTCCGGGTGAAGCGAGGGTGTTGTTTAGTGAAAAGCCGAAGAGGAGCTTCGGGACTGGACGTAGGACTGGAGGTCCGAACCAGTATAAAAATCCTGGTGTCGTTACTCTACTTTACTTTACTTTACTGCATTTATAGTTATTTGTGATATATATATTGTTTGAGAATATTTATTCGCATAACAATTGAATAGCTTAAGTTATCACATACATTCCGCATAGCCATATTATAGATCCTGCACAAGTCGTACACACTCGGATTACTTTCATTTGGTATCGGAGCCTGGTGTTCTAGAGATCGTAACAACATCCTAGAACAAATGGCAATAAAGAAATCTAGTCAAGGCATTAGAAAATGGAAGAGCAACAAAGCAGAATCAGGAGAGTAAGGAAACAAATGTCTCATGGCAAAAGTCAGATCACAATCGGTACACCACAACAAAGAAAAGGCTATTCGGTATCTCTAAATATCTTTGAAAATTTAGCTTATCAAAAAGCACATGTTTCAATATTTCATCGTCATCGAGGACACAAAATTCATGGGATAGGAATTACAACAAAAATGAAGGCGGAAGCGGAAAATATTCTCCATGGGAACCAAGAAAATAATGATTATATTGGATCTAAGGAGATTTCTTTATATTCTGTTTAATAATGTTTTTAGTTCCTTTTTCTATGAGTTTACGTTCTTTTATTTTAATAAAATGATGTTTGAGTATTGATTTCATTCAAAATATAGCTGAAAAAAACAGTTTTATACATATCCTGTCGACCTAAAATAAAAAGCTGTCGACCTAAATAGATGAATTTCAAACCAGAGAGTTTTTAGGTCGACCGGTCCAAGAATATAGGTCGACCGGTTTTGATTTTCACAATCCAGAGAAGTTTTCGGTCGACCAATCAAAAAATTATGTCGACCGGTATCATATTTTTTTGAAACAGAGAAATTTTAGGTCGACCTGTATACATTTTTAGGTTGACCGGTTTTTGTTTCAGGAAGAAAATTGGTTGACCGGTTGAACATTTACGTCGACCGGATTGTACTATTTATTTCATTTTCTCCAACCCGAAACTTTTTAGGTCGACCGTTTAGTTTTTATAGGTCGATCGGTTTCTCTGAAAACTGTTTTTTTATAAAGACACGTCGTTTCAAATTCCAAACTCAAACACCATTTCTTATACTATTTTAAAATTATACTACTCTCAATTATTGAGGTTATTATGTTATTTATTCTTTTTAATCGATGACAAAGGGGGAGAAATATTTTACATATACTATTTAAAATATATATGGTAAAAGTATATGTGTGCTAACATTTGTTAATGCAGGAATCAAAAGGTAAGATTATTTACTAACAAATGTTGCAGAAATTCAGGGGGAGCTTTATATTCAAAGGGAGAAAATCCAAGGTGCTGTCATCAATCAAAAAGGGGGAGAATGTTGAGACACGAGAATTTCGATTGATAACAACAAAATAAAGATCAATGGAAATCATGACATGGAGCTAAGATTATGGATATGTAGATGTTTAAAGGGAGACAGAGCTTATATACAGGGGGAGATAGCAAAAAGATTAAAATATCAAGCTATATTGTCATCAATCAAAAAGGGGGAGAATGTTGAGTCAACGGTTTCAATGCTTATTTTGATTAATGACAAGAAGGAGCTTCATGATCGACAAAAAGAAGATTCAATGTTTTCATAGGTTAGAAGTTGGTTATTTAGAGTTATTTATGTTAAAATCTATCCTCAAATAATCATACTTCTTATTCTCTTCAAAAATATACATGAAAACTATTTTTTTATGTATGTTGACAAAAACCTGTCAACCTGTTAAATTTAACAGGTCAACAGCTTTTTAAACTTAACAGGTCAACCTGTTAAAATTAACAGGTCAACAGCTTTTTAAAATAACGGTCAAAAACCTGTCAATCTGTTATTTTTTCCTGTCAACACCTTTTTGAAATTTGTGAAGAGTCATCTTCTTTCATGAAAGGTTGCATCCATTTCTCTTCATATTGCAACTTTTCATGAATGATTGCATCTTCTCAAACTCTATAAATACATCAAGATTCAATCATTCAAATCACAGAATACCGAATTTTTCTCTCTAATTTCTGATTTAAACTTCTATATTCTTTGCAAACAAAAGCTCTCCCAAATTCAAGTTACTTATTGAATCCTTGATAATATTTCTCATATTTTGATTCAACAAGCAACTAACTTCCTTCAAATCTTCGCATTCAATTCATATACTTAAGGATAAGATTATAGGAAGGGTGTACTCAATCGTTGGCAAATCAGTGTTGAAAGAAGAACACATTCAAGGTCAAACTCTTGTAATCGTCTTGTGGGTAAGCTTGTAGCCCGTGAAATCAAGTGGGTAAGCTTGTAACCCGTGAAATCAAGTGGGTAAGCTTGTAGCCCGTGAAATCAAGTGGGTAAGCTTGTAGCCCGTGAAATCAAGTGGGTAAACTTGTAGCCCGTAAATCAAGTAGTTGTGAACCTGTTCCTCCGGGTGAAGCGAGGGTGTTGTTTAGTGAAAAGCCGAAGAGGAGCTTCGGGACTGGACGTAGGACTGGAGGTCCGAACCAGTATAAAAATCCTGGTGTCGTTACTCTACTTTACTTTACTTTACTGCATTTATAGTTATTTGTGATATATATATTATTTGCGAATATTTATTCGCATAACTATTGAATAGCTTAAGTTATCACATACATTCCGCATAGCCATATTATAGATCCTGCACAAGTCGTACACACTCGGATTACTTTCAAAATCTTTGAAGTATCTCTTCTCGTAGAAGGACCTTAACTTGAGGCAACAAAGGTGGATGGAGTTTCTTGCCTCGTACGATTTTGAGATCTCCTACACTCCGGGCAAAGGCAACGTAGTGGCAGACGCATTGAGCCGAAAGAAACTGACCCTAAGCCCGCTCTTTATAGAAAGGCAAAGCTTGGAGTATATAGCCAGTTTTAACTTTAGGCCCTCCTCCGATTTTGTACCGGGCTTGCTAGTATCTCTCGAAGTACGCCCGACTCTAGTGGACTCAATAGGGACAGCACAACGCGAAGACCCTCAGCTTGTGGAGACGATTGATAGGCTAATTAGGGGTGAGACTTCAAGTCACCTCAACAGATAGTCCATCGACGATAAGGGTTGGTTAAGGCGAGACAGAAGACTATGCGTCCCACGGACAAGGGATTTAGTAAAGACGGTTCTCGAAGAAGCACATCACTCCAAGATGACGATACATCCAGGCGGAGATAAAATGTACAAGGACATAAAGAGAACTTTCTTTTGGAGCGGCAAGAAGAAGGACGTGGCAGATTTCGTTTCTAAGTGTATGACTTGCCAACAGGTTAAGGCGGAGCAGAAGAAGCTGGGCGGTCTGCTCCATCCTCTAGAGGTCCCACAGTGGAAGTGGGATAGCATTTCAATGGACTTCATTGATGGGCTGCCCAGGTCTAGAAGAGGCAACACTAGCATTTGGGTAATAGTGGATAAGCTTACTAAAAGCGCCCACTTTTTACCTGTCAAGAGTAAAAGGACTGCCTCATCCCTAGCATCTCTTTATCTCAAGGAAATTGTTCGACTCCATGGAATACCCTCCAGCATTGTTAGTGACCGAGACCCTATCTTCACAAGTGAGTTTTGGCAGAGTCTGCAAGAAGCGGTAGGCACACATTTATGCTTGAGTACAGCCTATCACCCCTAAACCGACGGCCAGACAGAAAGAGTGAACAGAGTTTTGGAGGACCTTTTAAGACTGTGCGTCCTTGACTTCGGAGGGACATGGGAAGACCATCTTCCTTTGGTGGAATTTGCCTACAACAACAGCTACCAAGCCACCATCGGAATGGCGCCCTTCGAGGCCTTATATGGGAGACCTTGCCGATCGCCCACTTGTTGGTGGGAGTGTACTGACAAGCTCATACTTGGACCAGATATGATCTGAGAGACTTTAGAGAAAGTAGACTTAATACGGAGAAGAATGAAGACAGCCCAAGACAGACAAAAATCCTACGTAGACAAGAGGAGGACCGACCTTGAGTTTGAGGTTTGGGACAGAGTTTTTCTTAAGGTGTCTCCTTTAAGGAATGTCGTTCGTTTTGGAACCACAGGGAAGCTAGCACCAAGGTTCGTAGGGCCGTTTCCTATTATCGAGAAAATTGGGAAAATGGCCTATAGGTTAGAGCTACCTGAAAAACTAGCTGGAGTTCACAACGTCTTTCATGTTTCGCACCTCCGAAAATGTCTACATGAATCTGCTGAAGTGGTAGAGCCAAACATCCTTGAAGAAGCTGAAGTGGAATGCGAAGCAAACGTGAGGAAAGTTCCAACCCGTATATTAGGAACGGAAGTGAAAAAGCTATGCAACCGCGAAGTCAAGCTCGTCAAAGTTCAGTGGAGCGACGCCGAGGAAGACGCGACTTGGGAAACTGAGGCTAGAATAAGCGCAGCCTACCCTTTTCTTTTTTAGGGTACATCTTTGATCTTTCTTTTTCCTTAAGTTGTGCTTTTATCTATCTTTTAGGATATATCTCCTCGACCTTATCTTTTAGGTAGAAACCCTTTGGATGAAAACATGTAATTGAAGCATGTTATGGATGATGGTTGAAAGTGGTTGCAAGTGATTGCTAGTGGTTGCTCGTGGTTGCATATACACACACAATCTAGGTTTTAGATCGGCTCAGTCACTTCATATTGCATATGCATATATGTATTTATATTCGTATATGGTTGAAGTTTAATGTGTTGTCATATGGATGTTGCATTTATATGAATGATTGTGCACTCATGTAGAATCATGAATAGGAAGGTTTGCATACATAATGGATTCATGACACTTACATAATTTGCATTAAGGAGGTCAACTGAACCAGTAGGCCGACTGATTTTGCATTAGATAAGTACATATACACACACTTCGCATATGATCATGAAGCATTAGAAGTCTTTTAAGGACAATAGACGCTCGTGTTTGATGGATGAGTAGATGGACATTTGGATGTTAGGATATAGATTCTTCCTAAACTTGAATATTTCGGGGACGAAATCCTTTTAAGTGGGGGAGAATGTAACACCACGTATATTCTATAACAGTGAAATTTATAAATTAAAGTATAATTAATTTCAAATCAAAGAATTAATGGAAACGGGATGCGCCGTTGCGTTCGTCTCGGAACTCTGCTTGAGATAGAGTCCGAGTTTGCGTAAAACGGACTCCGTATGAGGGAGATATGACCTCCGGAAGTTTCAGAATTCAGTTTAAAATTCAAACAGACGGAAACAGTTCAGAAACGAGTTCAAAATTCAAAAATCGGACCCAGATTGGGCTGGGCGGGAATTTTCCTACCCAAGACCCAGGTCGACTGGGTAGTCGACCTGGGGCACCTAGGTCGACAGGGTAGTCGACCTGGGGGTCGACTGGGTAGTCGACCTGGCCCCTGAGCCAGGTCGAACCCAGCCCCTCCTGGCTGGCCTGGTCTGTGCTTGGCCGAATTTCTGGACTTTGTCTTGTCACTAAGGCTTATGTGTCAAGTCTTGATTGGTTTCTCTTTAAAACGAACGGCTTATATTAATCTAAGCTCCATCGACGGCTCTAATCAATTCACAAACTCTATAAAAAGGACCTAAGAATCCACCTAATTCACACAAATAAAAATGAGAATGGAGCTGTCATGCTGCTGAAGAAAGACTAGGAATAGCCGTCAAGTCGAGAAACGATTAGGAGTTGATTCAAAAGCTTAAAGCAACGACAATTAAATCAAAACAACGCCTACAACAAAGGATAGCATCTCCAAATTCAGAATTCAGAATCCTGAATTGAAGATTCGTCATACGTTGTAAGTAGAGTGCTATTCCGATGTGAATGAATATTTGAGATTTGATCTGTGTAAAATGAGAAATGGAATTGTACTTAATTTGTGGTGATGATAATTCATAATTGTATGTTGCTATGACTCTAATTATGAATAGATTTGGTATGTTGTGGTATAATGATGTTAGATCTATTGGGTATTTGCAAGTATATGATTCATGTTGAAAGTTAACACCTATATGTTTGTGGTAGTTTATTACAACCAAGTTGAGACTCATGCAAGTATATGATTCACTATTATGCCAACATGATTTTAGATCCATCTATGTATATTTTTATGATCATTTTTAGTGTAGCTGGATCCAATTGAGTATTATGATTCATATGAATTTATGTTGGAATTGGCATCATGATTCAAGTGTAAAACCATACTTTTGTATTAGTGACAAAAGTAAGCATCTTTCTGAACTTGTGTTGACTTTATGAACATGGCTAGTTTATGTTTAACTTTATGCCCAAACAAAATATGTTTTAGGCTTAGGTTGTTGTTAGAAAACATATGATAGTATATGTGGCACATAATTAAGTTATATTCATGCTTTAAATAAAAGTTTACATGATTAGATTAAAACCATGATTCATGTTTAGGTATGTTTTATGTCAAGATTTTATGCTATTACAATGCAAGTTCACAAGTGCCTAATTTATGTTAATTAGACCGCTATGTTGCAAGTTCATGCGTTTACACACCCCTTTTTTATGTTACTTAGAATATATATACATCATGTTCTAAGCCTCCCCTTTTTCATGTGGCTAAGTTGGGCTTAAATGTTAAGCCCAACATATGTTATAATATAGCGAACGTATAAAACGGGGGTAATGACGTTGGGTTAAAAAATATAAAAACATATGTGTTGGCATGTCTGACACATGCCAACGACCTTGAGAACATTTAAGTGGTATAAATTAATTTTACCCAATAAAGATGGATTTAAATAATGGGCTGCAAATATTTACATATAAAAAGAAAAGAGACCAAATATGTAAGCTTAGAAAATATGATGTGTTTAACCCGAGGTTTGATTGCGTTGTAACATAAACCTGCCCGGACCCGCCCGGCTGTCCAGTAGTCACAACAATACCTATCCAATGTGGGTGGTTAAACATTGAGCCCAATAAAGACCTAAGGTTAGACTGAGTTGTGATGTAAGACTGCCCGGACCCAACCGGCAACAAGCAGTCACAACAATACCTGTCTAATGTGAGTGGTTGAGGCTTTAATAAGACAATTAAGGCTGAGTCAGGATTGATAGGATTAAGTAAATTGAATTAATACTTAATCAAATTAAACATGCTAAACTCTACAGACTGATTGGTGGTTAGGTTTATACAGAACACTTAACCAACTTAGCATGTTGGCTAGAAATAGAAAACCTAGTAGCGGGGGAACCTTTTCAGCAGTAACCCTACAAGGTGTATCAGGATACCCTGAACTAGGCAGGATGGGGCACGATTACTGGGCTGACTGTAAGAGGTCAAATTGACGGCGGTGGTGCAGCTGTGTAGGTTCTAACGGGGTGCGGGCGTGCACACACTCCGGCGCAGAAAAATTAGGCACTGGGCACTAGTAGTATACCTGTGTATTCTAGAACTGTGTCGGGCCACCACCATGGGACTTGATACACCCCATGGTGAGACCAGCATAGGTAGCTACAACATCGGGGGCCGTTAGACACATGTAACTATGCGAGTAGGAGCCGATCATTAGAGATGGATCACTTCACCCTGATTATGGGGTGCCTGTTGGGAACTAGTTTATAGGGGTGCAGAGATTAATATGGGGTACGATAGTATATTCGACTCTAGACAACTTAACTTAGTTTATGGTGCTTCCCCATTTCCAGTTTGTACTTATCATGCTCATTTCTTTATTCATAGACTGGATAGTCCTAGACTTACTCAGGCTTTATGTCTGACTCTACTTTTCTTTCGTCCCACCCCCCCCCCCCCCCCCATGTCCACAGGGAGGGAATACCGCAGCTTGACCAGTTTTCACATCCAGCTTGAAGAGAAAGAATGTATTGCTTGGATCTCTTTCGTTTTGGACTATGGCTTTGGATAGCAATTATGAGGACTTATGCAGTTTACTTATGTTTTTATGCTTCTTTAAGTTATGAAATCAAGACAGTTATGAAAATGTAATGTTTTTGGAAGTATTGTAAGACAATTATGGCATGGTTTGTGTAACACGTATTTTGATGAAATAAAAGTTGTTGTTGTTTTCCGCTGTTCAAAAATATGTGTATTTATATCTGTCTTGTGTGTCTGTGACTTATACTTATAAACCTCCACCAAAATTAGGGCATTCCCTTTGAGAGTGACCCTAACGGAGGTGGGGTGTTTCAATAGGCATATAAAGTGGATAAGAGAGAGATCACTACATAAATGGCAGGTGTGACAAGGTAAGTAAGATAAGGTGTACATGCCTCACTAATGATTACCCTGCACCATTACTAGTATATCCAGAAAGAGATGATCCCTTCAACTATAAGGTGGTAGACCTAGGTATACGTCCAAATGTATCCTTACTACTACCTGATCGATCGGCTCCCTAACCCTCGTAAATACCTTGTGCTGGCCTCATAGTAGGAGGTATCACTTCCTAAAGTGGCAACCCCTCATCGTAACAATGTGCACAACCGTATCTACCGGTATCACAGTCATCTTATCCCCTTCTTCCCGTCTCATACACGCACATGGCCCGGTCGGTTTGCGCCGCCCACATCGTCCTCCACATTTGGATATCTTACAATCAGTCAGTAAGCGTGCCCCTTCTCTGCCTAGTACGGAGTACTTTATTTGATTCCTACTCTGGGTTACTAACTGAAACAAGTCCCACACAATATGATACAAGCTCTTCCCTTTATCTTGTATCCCCCACTAGGTTTTCACTGACTATGTATACCACTAGGTGTCTTTAATTACATAGCCTTGTTTATGTCTACCGGTTATGCTTACCTACAGGTTTCTTTAATACATAACCCCTAATCTTCCAACCGGTTATGCTTACCTATAGGTTTCTTTAATTATATAACTCTATCACTTTTACAATTTATGTTTACCCTAAAAGGTGTCTTTAATTACATAACTTTATTATTTCCACCGATTATGTATACCACAAGGTGTCTTTAATTACATAATCTTAATGGGTTAAGTTTGTGGGCCTATATGTAAGTATTACCCATCCCCTCTTCAGATTTACTTAACCCACCCCTCAACCATGTTTACTTAAACTCCAACTTAAATTTAAGTTCATACAATCCCTATGGATTAAATTAGGTTAAGTAGTACAATTCTTTACCATGTCCATTTATGGTTTCATAATGGGCCAGACCTCCAACATTAGGCATACAACATGTGGATGCTGGACATGCCGGTCAGGTCCAGGCAGACTTATTCCACAGTTGGGCCTTGTAACATCCCGTGTATTCTATAACAGTGAAATTCACAAATTAAAGTATAATTAATTTCAAATCAAAGAATTAAGGGAAACGGGATACGCCATTGCGTTCATCTTGGAATTCTGCTTGAGATAGAGTCCGAGTTTGCATAAAACGGACTCTGTATGAGGGAGATATGACCTCCGAAAGTTTCAGAATTCAGTTTAAAATTCAAATAGACAGAAACAGTTCAGAAATGAATTCAAAATTCAAAAATCGGACCCAGATTGGGCTGGGCGGGAATTTTCCCGCCCAAGGCACCCAGGTCGACTGGGTAGTCGACCTGGGGCACCCAGGTCGACTGGGTAGTCGACCTGGGTCACCCAGGTCGACTGGGTAGTCGACCTGGGGGTCGACTGGGTAGTCGACCTGGCCCCTGAGCCAGGTCGAACCCAGCCCCTCCTGGCTGGCCTGGTCTGTGCTTGGCCGAATTTCTGTGCTTTGTCTTGTCACTAGGGCTAGGTGTCAGCTCCTGATTGGTTTCTCTTTAAAACGAACGGCTAATATTAATCTAAGCTCCATCAACGGCTCTAATCAGTTCACAAACTCTATAAAAAGGACCTAAGACTCCACCTAATTCACACAAATAAAAATGAGAATGAGACCGTCATGCTGCTGAAGAAAGATTAGGAGTAGCCGTCAAAATTGAGAGACGATTATGAGTCGATTCAAAAGCTTAAAGCCACGACAATTAAATCAAAACAACGCCTACAACAAAGGATAGCATCTCCAAATTCAGAATTCAGAATCCTGAATTGAAGATTCGTCATACGTTGTAAGTAGAGTGCTATTCCGATGTGAATGAAAAATTGAGTTTTGATTTGTGTAAAATGAGAAATGGAATTGTACTTAATTTGTGGTGATTATAATTCATAATTGTATGTTGCTATGATTCTAATTATGAATAGATTTGGGATGTTGTGGTATAATGTTGTTAGACCTATTGGATATTTGCAAGTATATGATTCATGTTGAAAGTTAACGACTATATGTTTGTGGTAGTTTTTACAACACCTATTGGATATTTGCAAGTATATGATTCATGTTGAAAGTTAACGACTATATGTTTGTGGTAGTTTATTACAACAAAGTTGAGATTCATGCAAGTATATGATTCACTATTATGCCAACATGATGTATATTTTTATGATCATTTTTAGTGTAGTTGGATCCATTTGGGTATTATGATTCATATGAATTTATGTTGGAATTGGCATCATGATTCAAGTGTAAAATCATACTTTTGTATTAGTGACAAAAGTAAGCATCTTTATGGACTTGTGTTGACTTTATGAACATGGCTAGCTTATGTTTAACTTTATGCCCAAACAAAATATGTTTTAGGCCTATGTTGTTATCAAAATCATACGATAATATATGCGACACATAATTAAGTTAGATTTATATTTTAAATGCAAGTTTACATGAATAGATTAAAAATCATGATTCATGTTTAGTTATGTTTTATGTCATGATTATGTGCTATTACAATGCAAGTTCACAAGTGCCTAATTTATGTTAATTAGACCGTTATGTTACAAGTTCATGCGTTCACACACCCCTTTTTGATGTTACTTAGAATATATAAACACCATGTTCTAAGCCTCCCCTTTTTCATGTGGCTAAGTTGGGCTTAAATGTTAAGCCCAACATAATATAGCGAACGTATAAAACGGGGGTAATGACGTTGGGTTAAAAATATAAAACATGTGTGTTGGCATGTTTGACGCAGGCCAATGACCTTGAAACATTTAAGTGGTATAAATTAATTTTACCCAATAAAGATGAATTTGAATAATGGGCTGCAAATATTTACATATAAAAAGAAAGGCGACAAAATATGTAAACTTAGAAAATACGATGTGTTTAACCCGAGGTTGGATTGAGTTGTGACATAAACCTGCCCGGACCCGCCCGGCTGTCCAGTAGTCACAACAATACCTATCCAATGTGGGTGGTTAAACACTGAGCCCAATAAAGACCCGAGGTTAGACTGAGTTGTGACGTAAGACTGCCCGGACCCAACCGGCAACAGGCAGTCACAACAATACCTGTCTAATGTGAGTGGTTGAGGCTTTAATAAGACAATTAAGGTTGAGTCAGGATTGATAGGATTAAGTAAATTGAATTAATACTTAATCAGATTAAACATGCTAAACTATACAGACTGATTGGGGGTTAGGTTTATACAGAACACTTAACCAACTTAGCATGTTGGCTAGAAATAGAAAACCTAGTAGCGAGGGACCCTTTTCAGCAGTAACCCTACAAGGTGTATCAGGATACCCTGAACTAGGCAGGGTGGGGCACGATTACTGGGTTGACTGTAAAAGGTCAAATCGACGGCGGTGGTGCAGCAGTGTAGGTTCTAACGGGGTGCGGGCGTGCACACACTCCGGCGTAGAAAAATTAGGCACTGGGCACCAGTAGTATACCTGTGCATTCTAGAATTGTGTCGGGCCGCCACCATGGGACTTGATACACCCCATGGTGGGACCAGCATAGGTAGCTACAACATCGGGGGCCGTAAGACACATGTAACTATGCGAGTAGGAGCCGATCATTAGAAATGGATCACTTCACCCTGATTATAGGGTGCCTGTTGGGAACTAGTTTATAGGGGTGCAGAGATTAATATGGGGTACGATAGTATATTCGACTCTAGACAACTTAACTTAGTTTATAGTGCTTTCCCATTTCCAGTTTATACTCATCATGCTCATTTCTTTATTCATAGACTGAATAGTCCTAGACTTACTCAGGCTTTATGTCTGACTCTACTTTTCTTTCGTCTTCTTTTCTTTCGTTTCCCCTCCCCCTCCAGGTTCATAGGGAGGGATTACCGCAGCTTGACCAGTTTTCACTTCCAGCTTGAAGAGAAAGAATGTATTGCTTGGATCTCTTTCGTTTTGGACTATGGCTTTGGATAGCAACTATGGGGACTTATGCAGTTTACTTATGTTTTTATGCTTCTTTAAGTTATGAAATCAAGACAGTTATGAAAATGTAATGTTTTTGGAAGTATTGTAAGACAATTATGGCATGGTTTGTGTAACACGTATTTTGATGAAATAAAAGTTGCTGTTGTTTTCCGCTGTTCAAAAATATGTGTACTTATATCTGTCTTGTGTATCTGTGACTTATACTTATAAACCTCCACCAAAATTAGGGCATTCCCTTTGAGAGTGACCCTAACGGAGGTGGGGTGTTTCACTTGGTATCAGAGCATAGGTTTACCAGATAAGATAAAAAGTTTTGAAAATTTATTTTCAAAAGAAAATTTAAAGAAGCATTTTTAAAGAAAAAAAATGTTATTTTACTTATAAAAAGCATAGTCCCCCAAAGCCATAGGTACTATCTTTTATCCCTCGTTTTGAATCTATCCTTTTTGTTTCAGCATGTCCGAAGAGCTTAACTTGCCAGAGGGTGTACCAATACCTGGTTGGTTTAGACGATTCTTAGAAGCAAGGGCCAATCAGCCAGGTCCCACTGTTCCTCCTCCCCCAGCTGCAGGAATTCATCCAGCTGCAGCAGCACCTCCTCCTCCACCTCCTCCGCGTGGTAATACTTTTGCTAAGATATGTAAAGATTTCAAAGCTATGGGAGGGAAGGACTTTCATGGAACCGAGTCCTTCGTGGCAGCCAGGAATTGGCTGAAGGAAACCGAGGACTTATTCGTCATCTTTGAGGTAGAAGATAGGCAGAAGGTACAACTGGCAGTATGGCTACTTAAAGGCGAGGCTTCCTACTAGTGGGAAGTTACCAATGCAAAAAGACCAGTGTAAACATGGGAGGACTTTAGGGCGAGGTTTGAGGCTAAATTTCTCTCAGAAGCTGAAAGGAGTCTTCAATTGGAAAAATTCTTATTTCTTAAGCAAGGGAATATGACAGTCAAGGAGTATGTTAATCAGTTCGATCAGCTGGCTAGGTTCGGCCTGGACCTAGTCAACACTCCGCACAAGAAGGCTCTCCGTTTTGTCAAAGGATTGAATGAGCCATTACACAGTTTGGCCATAACCCATATACCCATGGGAGCTACGTATGAAAGGTTGGTGCAGATGGCATTGCTGAATGAAGAGGATAAGGGCAAGAAGGAGACAAAGGCAGAAAGCTCTCAAGGGAATAAAGAGGGTTTACAGCCTAAGAAGACAGACTTTAAGAAGGGCGGGAAAGACAACAAGTCCCAAGAGAAGAGGAAGTGTAATTTCTATGGCAAAGTGGGGCACTTAGTGAAAGACTGCCAGAAAAAGAAGGCCAAGTTGAATTGTGGGTGCTTTTCTTGCGGTGAAACAGGCCACATGGCTAAGGATTGCCCAAAGAAACGAGGGCAGGGGCAGAAGGCTGGATCCACCTCAGGGGCACAGGTTCATGTGCTAGAAGCGTCACCTCTGCAACAGCGAGGTATAAATACTTCCGTAGAAAGTGGAGTTTATCTTTATGATCACCCAGTTCGCACTTTATTTGATTCTGGCGCATCACACCTTTATTTCATCTGCTTTAGTAGAGTCTCTACACCTAGAAACTAGTAAGGTAGAGGACCCCTTAATTGTTTCAAATCCAATCGGGGGCCCAGCTCATTTGTCTATGATCTGTGTGAGGTTGAAAATTTCTATTCTAAGCGTAGAATTTAGATGTTGTGCCTTTGTTTTGGGCTTCTCGGGATATGGTTTGATTTTGGGCATGGATTGGCTATCCAGTAATGGTGCCATCCTTGATTGTGAGAAAAGGGTGGTTAGGCTTCTGACCCAACTCGGTAACACTCTGGAAATTACTTGTAATCCCTCGTATGCGGTTATGCTTAGTTATCTCGAATCGCTAGATGCTTCTGTTGAGAGTTTGCAATCGGTTAGGGTGGTTCGTGAATATCCGGATGTCTTCGAAGAGGTGAAGGGCTTACCTCCGAAGAGGGAGATAGACTTCCGCATATATCTTGTAGATAATGCAAAGCCCGTTGCGTTGCCCGTTAGACACATGGCTCCACGAGAAAGGAAAGAGCTCAGTAAACTGGCCAAAGAGCTTCTAGAGAAGGGGTTCATTAGAAGGAGCATTTCAGAATGGGGCGCTCCAGTGGTGTTCGCCACAAAGGCGGATGGTTCACTCCGTCTATGTGTTGACTATAGGGAGCTCAACAAGCTGACGAAAAAGAATAGGCACCCTCTCCCCAGAATTGACGATCTGTTTGATCAGCTTGTAGGAGCGTCTGTTTTCTCCCAACTCGATTTAGCGACCGGATTTCATCAGCTAAGGGTGGCTGAAGATAGCATCGATAAGACAGCATTCAGAACCCCAGACGGCTTCTTTGAATGGCTTGTCATGCCTTTCGGCTTGACAAACGCACCCGCTTACTTCGTGGACCTGATGAGTAGGGTGTTCAGAGAATTCCTCAACAAGTTCGTAGTGGTCTTCGTAGACGATATCTTGATCTTCTCAAAGAGTGAAGAAGAACATGCTTAGCACTTAAGGGCAATCATGGAAACTCTGCGAGTCCATCAGCTAAAAGCCAAATTCTCCAAGTGCCACTTTTGGAGAGAGGAAGTAAGGTTTCTTGGGCACATAGTATCCAAAGAAGGGTTAGCTGTGGACCCTGCTAAGGTAGTAGCGGTACAGGATTGGAAGACACCAAGGAATGCAACTGAGGTCCGAAGTTTTCTAGGACTAGCAGGTTTCTACCGAAAATTCATAAGGGATTTTGCGAAAATCTCAGCTCCACTCACAAGGCTGACAAAGAAGAATCTAGTGTTCAATTGGGACTTGGATTGCGAGTTTGCTTTCCAACGACTAGAAAGGGCTCTTACAACAGCCTTAGTTCTGACCTTGCCGGATGGAAGCAAAATGTTTACGGTTTACACCGATGCATGCGGGACAGGACTAGGCGCTGTCTTAATGCAAGAAGGAAGGGTAGTAGCTTATGGTGGAAGGAAATTGAAAGTGCATGAAAAGAACTACCCAACCCATGATCTTGAGTTAGCCGCCATCGTCTTTGCACTTAAGTCTTGGCGACACTATCTCCTAGGTGAGAAGTTCGAACTGTACACTGACCATAAATCGTTGAAATATCTTTTCTCGCAGAAAGATCTTAACTTGAGTCAACAGAGATGGATGGAGTTTCTTGCCTCGTACGATTTCGGGATCTCCTACACTCCGGGCAAAGACAACGTAGTGGCAGACGCGTTGAGCCGAAAGAAACCGACCCTAAGTCCGCTCTTTATAGAAAGGCAAAGCTTGGAGTATATAGCCAGTTTTAACTTTAGACCCTCCTCCGATTTTGTACCGGGCTTGCTATCATCTCTCGAATTACGCCCGACTTTAGTCGACTCAATAAGGACAGCACAACGCGAAGACCCTCAGCTTGTGGAGACGATTGATAGGCTAATTAGGGGTGAGTATTCAAGTCACCTCAACAAATACTCCATCGACGATAAGGGTTGGCTAAGGCGAGACGGAAGACTATGCGTCCCACAAACAAGGGATTTAGTAAAGACAGTTCTCGAAGAAGCACATCACTCCAAGATGACGATACATCCAGGCAGAGATAAAATGTACAAGGACATAAAGAGAACTTTCTTTTGGAGCGGCATGAAGAAGGACGTGGCAGATTTCGTTTCTAAGTGTATGATTTGCCAACAGGTTAAGGAGGAACAAAAGAAACCTGGCGGTCTGCTCCATCCTCTAGAGGTTCCACAGTGGAAGTGGGATAGCATTTCAATGGACTTCATTGATGGGCTACCTAGGTCTAGAAGAGGCAACACTAGCATTTGGGTAATAGTGGATAGGCTTACTAAAAGCGCCCACTTTTTACCTGTCAAGAGTAAAAGGACTGCCTCATCCCTAGCATCTCTTTATCTCAAGGAAATTGTTCGACTCCATGGAATACCCTCCAGCATTGTTAGTGACCGAGACCCTATCTTCACAAGTGAGTTTTGGCGGAGTCTGCAAGAAGCGGTAGGTACACAATTATGCTTGAGTACAGCCTATCACCCCCAAACCGACGGCCAGACAGAAAGAGTGAACAGAGTTTTGGAGGACCTTTTAAGACTGTGCATCCTTGACTTCGGGGGGACATGGGAAGACCATCTTCCTTTGGTGGAATTTGCCTACAACAACAGCTACCAAGCCACCATCGGAATGGCACCCTTCGAAGCTTTATATGGAAGACCGTGCCGATCGCCCACTTGTTGGTGGGAGTCTACTGACAAGCTCATACTTGGACCAGATATGATCCGAGAGACTTCGGAGAAAGTAGCCTTGATACGGAGAAGAATGACGACAGCCCAAGATAGACAGAAATCCTACGCCGACAAGAGGAGGACCGACTTTGAATTTGAGGTTGGGGACAGAGTTTTTCTTAAGGTATCTCCTCTAAGGAACGTTGTTCGTTTTGGATCCACTGGAAAGCTAGCACCAAGGTTCATAGGGCCATTTCCTATTATCGAGAAAATTGGGAAAATGGCCTATAGATTAGAGCTACCTGACACACTAGCTGGAGTTCACAACGTCTTTCACGTTTCGCACCTCCGAAAATGTCTACATGAATCTGCTGAAGTGGTAGAGCCAAACATCCTTGAAGAAGCTGAAGTGGAACGCGAAGCAACCGTGAGGAAAGTACCAACACGCATCTTAGGAACTGAAGTGAAAAGGCTACGCAACCGCGAAGTCAAGCTCGTCAAAGTTCAGTGGAGCGACGCCGAGGAAGACGCGACTTGGGAAACTGAGGCTAGAATACGCGCAGTGTAACAAACCGGAAATCTGGGCCAGTTTAAAATTTTTATTTTGGCAATTTTAGCGAAGTAAAAATTCGATTTTTATATATTGAATAGCGAAGTAAAAATTCGATTTTTATATATTGAATAGCAAAGTAAAAATTCGATTTTTATATATTGAATAGCAAAGTAAAAATTCGATTTTTATATATTGAATAGCGAAGTAAAAATGTGATTTTTATATATGTAGAGAATACGGCCAGTGAAAATTGACAAAAGGGCGAGAACGGCGAAGATTTCTACATAAGAAGAGATGTGGGATTGGATTAGCAATTCGGTGAGAACTTCTCACCTTTCAATTTAATTTTTCTAGTTATAAAAATATACTAGGATGCAGATGGTGTTTAGTAGCACCCGACACCCGTCGTCCACAGACCATGGACGGCTTGTATGCTTGATTGTTTGATTTTGATGTGTAGTTGATTGTATGATGTGATGTGTAATGAAATAAAATATTTATGTAGTTGAAATAAAATATTTTATAGTGGAAAATATTATATAGTTAAAAATGGAATTTTTAACGTGTATATGAAATGAAATAAAAATAAACAAATCGAACGATTTGTTTGTAAACACACATTTGACTGATATTGATTGGGACGATAAATTTTACACATCGCCCAACTGCACAAATAAAATATGTGTTTGATTGTTTGAAAACCCCACACGGGTATTGTAACAACCCGTAAAATCTGGGCCAGTTTGAAATTTTTATTTTGGCAATTTTAGCGAATTTTGAATATTTAAAATAGATTATTTTAAATAATTTCGACGTGAAATTTATTTTGAATATAATTCGACGTATATATTATATACGTCGTCGTTAGAATTATATAATTATATATAATTATAAAAGGCATTGAAAATGGCGCGGTAGTTCGATAATTCGATTTCAAACTTCAATTGAATGTACCGGGTGCAAAACAATCCGGATTTTAGTGAAACAAAAAAATAATGGAATCTAATTGTGAATATCTTTCCAACGAATCCGAAAGATCAAAATTTCGTAGCGGGAATCAAAAGATATGTCCAGTTGAAAATTCTGAATAGTCGCTATGGAATTCAGGCCCTTAAAAATGGACATTTTGCAAACGACCTCGGATTTCGACGAAACTAGTTTTGTTGGGTCCGGGATGTAAAGTTATTGCTAGGTTTCAAATTTCATAATTTTTCGAATCAATATGTGAGCGTGGCAAAGGAAAACGCGTTTGACCAGTTTCAGTTGATTTTAATCGACTGGAAATTGGCCATTTTTCTAACGGTCTCAGAATTCGATGAAACTAGTTTTGTTAGGACCGTATCGTCAATACGAAGCTAGAAAATATTTTTCTGAAATTTTTCTAGTTAGTATGTGACCCCGGTAATTTGAAATGTACGTTTAAAATTCAATATAAAGATTTAAATGTAAATTCAACGGAAACTGATTGCAACGATCAAACCAGCTTAAGATACATATCCCATTGTGTTCGGAATGGGGGTAAAACGCTATGGACGACAGGCGGTGGGCCTCGTTTCGAGGTCATAAGTAAAAGTCAACCCTTTGGCAAAAATTTAATAATTAAATAATAAAATAAAAAAATAAAAAAAATAGAATCCTCCCCTTTTCTTCTGCCTTGGCCCCCCCCCCCCCCCCCGATCATTTATCTGAAAGTGGAAAAAAAAAAAGAAAACCTAAAAACTAATACGAGCCGCTCCTGAAGATCACCGCGCCGCCTCTGGCGATGGGCCCTCCCCTCGCCTGACGACTCCCCTCCGTCCAAACCCCTCCCTCCGACACCGTCCTCTCCTGTAAGCCCTAAATCGCGAGCCCCAGATCCTGTTGAAGCCCACCGTCGCGCAAGAGACCGCTCCACCACTGGAGCCACCGAAAGCCGCCGCCACTCGCCTCTCCGCGGCTCCGACGAGCTCCGACGCCTGACAGCCCACCCCCTGTAAGTTTTTTTTCTTTTTATTTAACTTATTTAACTGATTTTTATATTTTGTTAAAACTGATTTTTATATTTTGTTAAAACTGATTTTTATATTTTGTTAAAACTGATTTTTATATTTTGTTAAAACTGATTTTTATATTTTGTTAAAACTGATTTATGTATATTGCAAAAACTGTTTTTTTTATATTGCAAAAACTGATTTTTATTTTCTATTCGTCGAAATAAAGTGCTGATTTTTATAAAGATGAAATCTTTATAGTTGAAAAGGCGAGATCTTTATATATAGAATAACAAAATAAAAATAGCATTTTTATCCATATAGCTTGGAAATAAAAATTCGATTTTTATATATTGAACTTTGAAATAAAAATTCGATTTTTATATATTGAACTTTGAAATAAAAATTCGATTTTTATATATTGAACTTTGAAATAAAAACATAGATTTTATATATTGAACATCGAAGTAAAAATTCGATTTTTATATATTGAATAGCGAAGTAAAAATGTGATTTTTACGTATGTAGTGAAAGCAGCAACGAAGGTAACAAAAAGGCGAGAACGTAGAAGATTTATATCAATGAAGAGCCGTGGAGCTAGGATAGCTATATGTGAGAATTTCTCACCTTTCAATTTAATTTTTCTAGTTATATATATATATACTAGGATGCAGACGGTGCTTAGTAGCACCCGACACAATCGTCCACAGACCATGGACTTGTTTGTTTGGTTGCATAGATTAGTTGAAATATTTGTTTGAATTGAATTGTTTGGTGAGAAGAATTGATTTGATTGATGTGTGAATGGCGTGGGCCTTCACTAGACCGGGGATAAGGCTAGGCCTCGTCCCGTTTCTAGTATCGTGCCGTTATGCCGCCGAAATTTTCTAAAAATATGTTAGAAAAATAAAAATATCATTTTATTTAAAGAATGAACTGAATAGAAATTCATATGTTAAAATAAAATGTTTTATCGTTAAAAATATATTTTTTAACGTGAATGTGAATAAATAAATATTCATTTACAAGCCGGACGGTTTGTTTATGTACACCTATTTGAAGGACATTGATTGGGTCGATAAATTTTGCACATCGCCCAACAGCACAAATAAAATGTGTGTTTGATTGTTTGAAACCCCACACGGGTGTTGGGATGAAATTTGAAGTTCACTCATCCTGATTTATTGATTATGTCGATCGGTTGATTGACAGGCTGTTTTAAGCGTTGAATATCTATATTTGATGCTTATACAGTGTAGTGCACTTTGGTTGTTGGTTGATTAGTTTTCAATGCTATGATATACATGTGTTGTATGAAAATCCATATAATTAACTTTATATGGTAATTGATTGGGCCTCATTCCAATTTGAAAAATAAAGAATATTATAAAATAAAAGTTCATGTGTTGACAGTACTCATTCATTGAGATTGGTCATGTGTTGAACGAAATATTTTGATAATAACGACTATTTTGAAAAAGAAATATTTGAAAAAGAAATATTTGAAAATAGAAATATATGAAGCCGTGTTGATTAGATTGACGCTATTTTGACGTGATCGATATTTATATCGATTTTAAAAACGATTTCGAAATGAATTGAAATTGAAAACAATTTCGAAATGAATTGAATTGAAAACGATTTCGAAATGAATTGAATTGAAAACGAATTCAAATTGAATTGAAAGCGAATTGAAATGAATTCAAATTGAATTGAAATTTGAATTGAATAGAAAGGTATTTTAAAACGAATTTATAAAGAAGAATTCAATTTTGATTTGAATTGAAATAGAAGTTGAAATAGAATTTGAAACGAATTTAAAACTATTTATATAATCCGTTTTAAATAGGAATCGACGAAGTATATATTATATATATTATATATATAATATAATGGCCTGAATAGAACGCGCCGCGCCGCGGCAGTTCGTGAATTTCGACCATTTATTTCAAACGGGCATTACGGGAGATCCGACCGTCGGATTCTCCTAAAACCGGAACCGTTGGGTTCGTATCGAAAAGAGCTTTCTAATGAATGTTAGAAATTTGAAATCTAACGGTTGGATTTGGAGATACGTCCAAATCAAATTCGAAAAAGGTCGCTGTAAGTGCAGTTCGATGGCCGTTGATGGAAATCGACTGTACGGGCCTTGATAAAATTATTAAAAATAGTAATAATTTGTGTAAAATCATAAGAAATGATTTGGGAAGAATTGGGATGAAAAACTCCATATTTGAAAAGATAAAAATAGATTTTTATCGAATTGAACTAGTTTTGAACTAGAATAATAATTCTATTTATTTTTAAATAAATAAATTGAATTTGAAAAGGGTTTTGAAAATAACCAAAATTTCCAATGATTGCATTGGAGTGGATTTGAATCGAAATTGTCTTCGGAATATTTCGATGTTGGAATTTGTGATTATACGGATGTTGTTACGGAAATTTGAAAGATATATATTTATATCGTTATTTCCAATACGACATTTGTTAATCGTAGAATTTGATATTGAATATAAGCCGATATATTTTCTATTCAGAGCCTTATATTGAATATCAAATGGGATTTGGGTTTGTCGTGAATGGTGTCTTCACTAACACTGTTCTTGAACCCAGTTGAGAAAAGATTAAATCTTTTTATTTAGATTTAATGAAGTGTACCAATTAAATAATATTTAATTGGAATTGAATTGATATTGATTTTTGGGTTTATCGTGAACAGTGTTTTAAATAACACTTATTCTTTAACCCGATAATTAATGAATGTGACTTTGGGTTTATCGTGAACCGTGTTTTTAAATGACACGGATTCTTTAACCCAGTTAACGATTAAAACTAAGTGGAGTTTTAATGAATCTTTAATTAGATTGAAATGATCGAAAATGGAGTATCACCAGTTTTGCTCCAGGCGATAGTTAAATCTTTAATTAGATTTGAACGTGAAATGGTAATTGAATTTACCGATAACACTATGGTGTTAGATATGAAGTATTACCAGTTTTACTTCATGGGATGAATAGGTTGGGATTGGGAAATTAAAACAAATGATTACTTCGGTAAGGTTCGCTAATCCCGACTAGTTTGAATTGATATTCAAAAATAGAATAAAGAATAAATTCAAGAATTTATCTTTGATAAAATTAATGGGAACCTTTCCCTATGAATGTGAAATTTAGAAACTAACTGTCGGTTAGCCAAGCAGAATGGTTTTCTGGATATTGATCTGATGTTGGTTTCGGCCTTCGGGGTTAATATTTGGGGAATTATTCTCTTGATTAATTTACGGTTAGTGACTAATGAATTGGAATGAGGCGTATGTTGTGTTTGTGTAACACTTTTATAAAATATACGCGAGTTATTCGGGAAGACCGGGTTTATCCCATTCTGAATAACTGATACGACGATAAGTCGAAGATGAAGACGATGGTCGAAGACCGGAAGTCTTCACGTCGTTTGGGTGATAACTGATGATCTTGATTGGGCTGTACACCCAAGAAGATGGAAACAGTTAGTGATCGTCCAGACGTACTTGGAGATCGATGGATATGCGGGGTACTAGGTGCCTCCGGTTTCGTTCAGACCCAGAACGGACTTGTAAATGGACTGTGTGTCTGACATCGGATTTCATTCTGTGTGACTGATATCGGTTGCATAGGATGGTTTGCCTGTGTGGCATGCTAAGATGCAAATGATCAAGGCTTCTGTTGAAAAGCAAAGTCTTGTGGTGATGATCAAAGCACGGCCTTTGTGGCGTAGCTTTGTGTAACGTTTACCTCGCGTGTTTCACACCAGGTATGAACCAAAAACGGGAGACGGACCTCAGGGAGGACTTGCGTTTCTTTCTAGCTAGAAGTGGCGTCAGTGGTTTTACACGCCCTGACGAGTTTGACTTATGTGGTTGTTGCTGTTGCGAGGCGCCTCGGTTATATCGGTTTCGGCCGATGCATTCTGGTCGGCTGACGGACCAGACTTACACCCCATAGGGTGGGGAAACGTAGTGTTCAGGAATTTTAATCCACATCGGTGGACCGGCCCTGACGATCCAAAGGCTTGACTGAGTACTTGCCTGAGACACGGGCTAGAGCGTCTCGAATCGGTTGAGGACTATCTTTTGCCTCGGTTCATAGACGGAAATCCAATTTCCAAATACGTGACTTTGCGATTTTGATTGTATAACCTATATATGGCGACATAGTGGTATGGGGCATTCATGCCGTCTATGATTGATACTTATGATTTGAAGTTGTTTTATACACTATGCACTTATAGTAGTATCAAATGATTTCTTTTAAACGTATCAAGCATTCTTGGCTGTTATAAGGTAAAAACCCTATCCCCCGGCTTGCGTTGCATTGTGTGATAGGACCTGGGTCTTATAACAGCTTCATTTTTCTTTATTTAGCATTGCGCTGTTTGTTTTATGCACTGGTATTCTTGGGAGGAAACCCGTTCCGTGTTATACGGCGTGGTCCCTTGATTTATCTAGCCTTTAAAATAAAGATTAACTGTTTTGGTTCTCACACCAGTCACATGACTGACCTGGAGTTTATTGTTTTAACCTAAACTCTGGGTGCCCCTATTTTGACACGGGCAGCTAGTAGTTTTGGTTTTGCAGATTTATATTCACAGGATCCTGGTTTACAGCTGGAACGATATCCGGAAAGCTTTATATCCGTATATCTCCTTCTAGTTGTGTATTGTATTATTTTCCGCTGCGATGTATTTAAATGTAATTTAAATCTCTGATATTTCTGTGTAATATTCATTTTTACTCTATATATTCTTGTAATCTGATGCATTGTGTTATATACAATGAAATGTTCTTCTGTATGCGTTCTGCTGTGTCGTGTTCTCGAACGATAGGGCGTTTCGAACGGCCTGGGTCGGTTTAGCGACTGGTTCGGACCGAGCGAAATCCCTTGCCGTCACAGTTGGTATCAGAGCTTTGGTTTACAAAGCTAGAGAACAAGACACATTAGAACCATACGAAAGAATTCATCAGATATTGGATTAGCTATATCCAATGAGAATGACTCGTTAGAGATAGGATCAGTAGTATCCTAGAACGAGTGTGAAGAGTATATTTTTAAAATGAAAGTCAAATTTGTTTTGAAAATTTAAAATCAATTATTCGTATTTGATTATTTATTTATATTGATGTGGACAATCCAGTATATATAGATTTTGCGTATACGTCTGATCCACGTGTATTTGAAATTTTAATATACTGGATAGATATAGAATCACACTCTAGTCGCCCGAAGATGATTCTGATGATAGTTCGAACATCATCAGTCATCAGAATTGGTATTCGTGTTTCGAAGGTGTGATATCTATATATTTCCTATTGACTGGTGTGAGAACCAAAATTAGATAGGGCCTATTGTTGTGATTTGGCATCAAAAATGTGATTTTTGCATATGTATCAAAATTATGAATTTGGAACTCTAATTCACTAATTGATTGATGTTTGTGTTGTTTGCCTATTTGTTTGCTAATTTTGAACCGTTTTGCCTAATAGCATCAAATATTGGATTATATTGAAAATTGGTCGCATTTGCTTGCATATACATGTATATCTTTTGAACAGGTCATAGCAAGGAGGCTAGAGCCAGAGAATAAAATTTGTTTGCCCGACAAATAGGTACATGTTTACTACATAATTTCCTGTTTTGTTTGGGTGATGATGATTTTGTGAGCCTATTGGCTAGCCGCTTGGCTTTTTCTTTTTCTTTTTGAGATCTGAAGGACCGGGGAAGCTATTTGAAATTCCCCGATGCTCCCGGTGCAGGGGAGGTTATGGCGAAATTTTTCAAAAATTTAGGGTGTTAGCCAAATTTTTGAAATTTTGGAAATTCTCAGAAACTAAAGAGTTGGAGAATGGAAGCCAGATCGAGCGTAGAGTTAAATAATCAAACCACTTTCGACTTTGTTCCTTTTCGGGGACGAAAAGTTTTAAGTGGGGGAGATTGTAACAACCCGTAAAATCTGGGCCAGTTTGAAATTTTTATTTTGGCAATTTTAGCGAATTTTGAATATTTAAAATAGATTATTTTAAATAATTTCGACGTGAAATTTATTTTGAATATAATTCGACGTATATATTATATACGTCGTCGTTAGAATTATATAATTATATATAATTATAAAAGGCATTGAAAATGGCGCGGTAGTTCGATAATTCGATTTCAAACTTCAATTGAATGTACCGGGTGCAAAACTATCCGGATTTTAGTGAAACAAAAAAATAATGGAATCTAATTGTGAATATCTTTCCAACGAATCCGAAAGATCAAAATTTCGTAGCGGGAATCAAAAGATATGTCCAGTTGAAAATTCTGAATAGTCGCTATGGAATTCAGGCCCTTAAAAATGGACATTTTGCAAACGACCTCGGATTTCGACGAAACTAGTTTTGTTGGGTCCGGGATGTAAAGTTATTGCTAGGTTTCAAATTTCATAATTTTTCGAATCAATATGTGAGCGTGGCAAAGGAAAACGCGTTTGACCAGTTTCAGTTGATTTTAATCGACTGGAAATTGGCCATTTTTCTAACGGTCTCAGAATTCGACGAAACTAGTTTTGTTAGGACCGTATCGTCAATACGAAGCTAGAAAATATTTTTCTGAAATTTTTCTAGTTAGTATGTGACCCCGGTAATTTGAAATGTACGTTTAAAATTCAATATAAAGATTTAAATGTAAATTCAACGGAAACTGATTGCAACGATCAAACCAGCTTAAGATACATATCCCATTGTGTTCGGAATGGGGGTAAAACGCTATGGACGACAGGCGGTGGGCCTCGTTTCGAGGTCATAAGTAAAAGTCAACCCTTTGGCAAAAATTTAATAATTAAATAATAAAATAAAAAAATAAAAAAAATAGAATCCTCCCCTTTTCTTCTGCCTTGGCCCCCCCCCCCCCCCCGATCATTTATCTGAAAGTGGAAAAAAAAAAAAAAAACCTAAAAACTAATACGAGCCGCTCCTGAAGATCACCGCGCCGCCTCTGGCGATGGGCCCTCCCCTCGCCTGACGACTCCCCTCCGTCCAAACCCCTCCCTCCGACACCGTCCTCTCCTGTAAGCCCTAAATCGCGAGCCCCAGATCCTGTTGAAGCCCACCGTCGCGCAAGAGACCGCTCCACCACTGGAGCCACCGAAAGCCGCCGCCACTCGCCTCTCCGCGGCTCCGACGAGCTCCGACGCCTGACAGCCCACCCCCTGTAAGTTTTTTTTCTTTTTATTTAACTTATTTAACTGATTTTTATATTTTGTTAAAACTGATTTTTATATTTTGTTAAAACTGATTTTTATATTTTGTTAAAACTGATTTTTATATTTTGTTAAAACTGATTTTTATATTTTGTTAAAACTGATTTATGTATATTGCAAAAACTGTTTTTTTTATATTGCAAAAACTGATTTTTATTTTCTATTCGTCGAAATAAAGTGCTGATTTTTATAAAGATGAAATCTTTATAGTTGAAAAGGCGAGATCTTTATATATAGAATAACAAAATAAAAATAGCATTTTTATCCATATAGCTTGGAAATAAAAATTCGATTTTTATATATTGAACTTTGAAATAAAAATTCGATTTTTATATATTGAACTTTGAAATAAAAATTCGATTTTTATATATTGAACTTTGAAATAAAAACATAGATTTTATATATTGAACATCGAAGTAAAAATTCGATTTTTATATATTGAATAGCGAAGTAAAAATGTGATTTTTACGTATGTAGTGAAAGCAGCAACGAAGGTAACAAAAAGGCGAGAACGTAGAAGATTTATATCAATGAAGAGCCGTGGAGCTAGGATAGCTATATGTGAGAATTTCTCACCTTTCAATTTAATTTTTCTAGTTATATATATATATACTAGGATGCAGACGGTGCTTAGTAGCACCCGACACAATCGTCCACAGACCATGGACTTGTTTGTTTGGTTGCATAGATTAGTTGAAATATTTGTTTGAATTGAATTGTTTGGTGAGAAGAATTGATTTGATTGATGTGTGAATGGCGTGGGCCTTCACTAGACCGGGGATAAGGCTAGGCCTCGTCCCGTTTCTAGTATTGTGCCGTTATGCCGCCGAAATTTTCTAAAAATATGTTAGAAAAATAAAAATATCATTTTATTTAAAGAATGAACTGAATAGAAATTCATATGTTAAAATAAAATGTTTTATCGTTAAAAATATATTTTTTAACGTGAATGTGAATAAATAAATATTCATTTACAAGCCGGACGGTTTGTTTATGTACACCTATTTGAAGGACATTGATTGGGTCGATAAATTTTGCACATCGCCCAACAGCACAAATAAAATGTGTGTTTGATTGTTTGAAACCCCACACGGGTGTTGGGATGAAATTTGAAGTTCACTCATCCTGATTTATTGATTATGTCGATCGGTTGATTGACAGGCTGTTTTAAGCGTTGAATATCTATATTTGATGCTTATACAGTGTAGTGCACTTTGGTTGTTGGTTGATTAGTTTTCAATGCTATGATATACATGTGTTGTATGAAAATCCATATAATTAACTTTATATGGTAATTGATTGGGCCTCATTCCAATTTGAAAAATAAAGAATATTATAAAATAAAAGTTCATGTGTTGACAGTACTCATTCATTGAGATTGGTCATGTGTTGAACGAAATATTTTGATAATAACGACTATTTTGAAAAAGAAATATTTGAAAAAGAAATATTTGAAAATAGAAATATATGAAGCCGTGTTGATTAGATTGACGCTATTTTGACGTGATCGATATTTATATCGATTTTAAAAACGATTTCGAAATGAATTGAAATTGAAAACAATTTCGAAATGAATTGAATTGAAAACGATTTCGAAATGAATTGAATTGAAAACGAATTCAAATTGAATTGAAAGCGAATTGAAATGAATTCAAATTGAATTGAAATTTGAATTGAATAGAAAGGTATTTTAAAACGAATTTATAAAGAAGAATTCAATTTTGATTTGAATTGAAATAGAAGTTGAAATAGAATTTGAAACGAATTTAAAACTATTTATATAATCCGTTTTAAATAGGAATCGACGAAGTATATATTATATATATTATATATATAATATAATGGCCTGAATAGAACGCGCCGCGCCGCGGCAGTTCGTGAATTTCGACCATTTATTTCAAACGGGCATTACGGGAGATCCGACCGTCGGATTCTCCTAAAACCGGAACCGTTGGGTTCGTATCGAAAAGAGCTTTCTAATGAATGTTAGAAATTTGAAATCTAACGGTTGGATTTGGAGATACGTCCAAATCAAATTCGAAAAAGGTCGCTGTAAGTGCAGTTCGATGGCCGTTGATGGAAATCGACTGTACGGGCCTTGATAAAATTATTAAAAATAGTAATAATTTGTGTAAAATCATAAGAAATGATTTGGGAAGAATTGGGATGAAAAACTCCATATTTGAAAAGATAAAAATAGATTTTTATCGAATTGAACTAGTTTTGAACTAGAATAATAATTCTATTTATTTTTAAATAAATAAATTGAATTTGAAAAGGGTTTTGAAAATAACCAAAATTTCCAATGATTGCATTGGAGTGGATTTGAATCGAAATTGTCTTCGGAATATTTCGATGTTGGAATTTGTGATTATACGGATGTTGTTACGGAAATTTGAAAGATATATATTTATATCGTTATTTCCAATACGACATTTGTTAATCGTAGAATTTGATATTGAATATAAGCCGATATATTTTCTATTCAGAGCCTTATATTGAATATCAAATGGGATTTGGGTTTGTCGTGAATGGTGTCTTCACTAACACTGTTCTTGAACCCAGTTGAGAAAAGATTAAATCTTTTTATTTAGATTTAATGAAGTGTACCAATTAAATAATATTTAATTGGAATTGAATTGATATTGATTTTTGGGTTTATCGTGAACAGTGTTTTAAATAACACTTATTCTTTAACCCGATAATTAATGAATGTGACTTTGGGTTTATCGTGAACCGTGTTTTTAAATGACACGGATTCTTTAACCCAGTTAACGATTAAAACTAAGTGGAGTTTTAATGAATCTTTAATTAGATTGAAATGATCGAAAATGGAGTATCACCAGTTTTGCTCCAGGCGATAGTTAAATCTTTAATTAGATTTGAACGTGAAATGGTAATTGAATTTACCGATAACACTGTGGTGTTAGATATGAAGTATTACCAGTTTTACTTCATGGGATGAATAGGTTGGGATTGGGAAATTAAAACAAATGATTACTTCGGTAAGGTTCGCTAATCCCGACTAGTTTGAATTGATATTCAAAAATAGAATAAAGAATAAATTCAAGAATTTATCTTTGATAAAATTAATGGGAACCTTTCCCTATGAATGTGAAATTTAGAAACTAACTGTCGGTTAGCCAAGCAGAATGGTTTTCTGGATATTGATCTGATGTTGGTTTCGGCCTTCGGGGTTAATATTTGGGGAATTATTCTCTTGATTAATTTACGGTTAGTGACTAATGAATTGGAATGAGGCGTATGTTGTGTTTGTGTAACACTTTTATAAAATATACGCGAGTTATTCGGGAAGACCGGGTTTATCCCATTCTGAATAACTGATACGACGATAAGTCGAAGATGAAGACGATGGTCGAAGACCGGAAGTCTTCACGTCGTTTGGGTGATAACTGATGATCTTGATTGGGCTGTACACCCAAGAAGATGGAAACAGTTAGTGATCGTCCAGACGTACTTGGAGATCGATGGATATGCGGGGTACTAGGTGCCTCCGGTTTCGTTCAGACCCAGAACGGACTTGTAAATGGACTGTGTGTCTGACATCGGATTTCATTCTGTGTGACTGATATCGGTTGCATAGGATGGTTTGCCTGTGTGGCATGCTAAGATGCAAATGATCAAGGCTTCTGTTGAAAAGCAAAGTCTTGTGGTGATGATCAAAGCACGGCCTTTGTGGCGTAGCTTTGTGTAACGTTTACCTCGCGTGTTTCACACCAGGTATGAACCAAAAACGGGAGACGGACCTCAGGGAGGACTTGCGTTTCTTTCTAGCTAGAAGTGGCGTCAGTGGTTTTACACGCCCTGACGAGTTTGACTTATGTGGTTGTTGCTGTTGCGAGGCGCCTCGGTTATATCGGTTTCGGCCGATGCATTCTGGTCGGCTGACGGACCAGACTTACACCCCATAGGGTGGGGAAACGTAGTGTTCAGGAATTTTAATCCACATCGGTGGACCGGCCCTGACGATCCAAAGGCTTGACTGAGTACTTGCCTGAGACACGGGCTAGAGCGTCTCGAATCGGTTGAGGACTATCTTTTGCCTCGGTTCATAGACGGAAATCCAATTTCCAAATACGTGACTTTGCGATTTTGATTGTATAACCTATATATGGCGACATAGTGGTATGGGGCATTCATGCCGTCTATGATTGATACTTATGATTTGAAGTTGTTTTATACACTATGCACTTATAGTAGTATCAAATGATTTCTTTTAAACGTATCAAGCATTCTTGGCTGTTATAAGGTAAAAACCCTATCCCCCGGCTTGCGTTGCATTGTGTGATAGGACCTGGGTCTTATAACAGCTTCATTTTTCTTTATTTAGCATTGCGCTGTTTGTTTTATGCACTGGTATTCTTGGGAGGAAACCCGTTCCGTGTTATACGGCGTGGTCCCTTGATTTACCTAGCCTTTAAAATAAAGATTAACTGTTTTGGTTCTCACACCAGTCACATGACTGACCTGGAGTTTATTGTTTTAACCTAAACTCTGGGTGCCCCTATTTTGACACGGGCAGCTAGTAGTTTTGGTTTTGCAGATTTATATTCACAGGATCCTGGTTTACAGCTGGAACGATATCCGGAAAGCTTTATATCCGTATATCTCCTTCTAGTTGTGTATTGTATTATTTTCCGCTGCGATGTATTTAAATGTAATTTAAATCTCTGATATTTCTGTGTAATATTCATTTTTACTCTGTATATTCTTGTAATCTGATGCATTGTGTTATATACAATGAAATGTTCTTCTGTATGCGTTCTGCTGTGTCGTGTTCTCGAACGATAGGGCGTTTCGAACGGCCTGGGTCGGTTTAGCGACTGGTTCGGACCGAGCGAAATCCCTTGCCGTCACAGGTATTGGGGTGATATATGACATACACTAATCCCAATAGTTAGTTGTATGTCGATCGATTGATTAACAAACTGTTATAAGCGTTAAATATTTATATTTGATGCTTATACAGTGTAGAATGCACTTTGGATGATGGTTGATTATTTGTCATTGTTAATATATACGTGTGTTGTAGAAAACCCATATAATCAACATTATATGGTAATTGATTGGGCCTCATTCCAGTTTAGAAAAAGAAATATTTGAAATAGAAATATTTGAAACAGGAAATATTTGAAATAGAATATTTAAAATAGAAATATTTGAAAAAGGAAATATTTGAATAGAAATATTTGAAATAGAAATATTCGAAATGGAATATTTGAAAATATGAATATATGAAGCCGTGTTGATTAGATTTACGCCATTTTGACGTGAACGATATTTATATCGATTTTATTCATTATATAACAAATATCGAAAGTGATTTCAAAATTTGAAATTTTGAAAAGAATTGAAATTCGAATTGAAATTGAATATAAGTGAATTCGAATTGAAATTGAATAGAAATGAATTCGAATTGAAATTGAATAGAATTGAATTCGAATTGAAATCGAAAGGAATTGCATTCGAATTAAAGTGAAATTGAATTGAAATCAATTTGAAATGAATTTAAAACGAATTTATATTGGAATATTCAATTTTGATTTGAAATTGAATATGAAGTTGAAACCGTTTTGAAAATGAATTTAAAACGATTTATATAATACGTTTTAAAAAGGAAATCGACGAAGTATATATTATATATATTATATATATATAATATAATGGCCTGAGTAGAACGCGCCGCGCCGCGGTAGTTCGCGAATTTCGACTATTGACTTCGAATGGATATTGCGGGAGATCCGACCGTCGGATTCTCCTGAAACCGGAACCGTTGGGTTCGTATCGAAAAGAGATTTCCAACGAATGTTAGAAATTAGAAATCTAACGGTTGGATTTGGAATTATGTCCAAATCAAATTTGAAAAAGGTCGCTGTAAGTGCAGTTCGATGGCCGTTGATGGAAATCGACTGTACGGGCCTTGATAAAATTATTAAAAATAGTAATAATTTGTGTAAAATCATAAGAAATGATTTAGAAAAGATTGGGATGAAAAACTCCATATTTGAAAAGATAAAAATAGATTTTTATCGAAATGAACTAGTTTTGAACTAGAATTATAATTCAATTTATTTTTAAAATAAATAAACTGGATTAGAAATGGTTTTGAAAATAACCAGAATTTCCAATAATTATATTGGAATGGATTTGAATCAAAATTGTCTTTGGATTATTTCGATGTTGGATTTCGTGATGATACAGATATTGTTATGGGAATTTGAAAGATATATATATATATCGTTATTTCCAATGCGATATTTGTTAGTCGTAGAATTTGATATTGAATATAAGCCGGTATATTTTCTATTCAGAGCCTTGTGTTTAATATCAAATGTGATTTGGGTTTGTCGTGAATGGTGTCTTCATTAACACTGTTCTTGAACCCAGTTGAGAAAAGATTAAATCTTTTTATTTAGATTTAATGAAGTGTACCAATTAAATAATATTTAATTGGAATTGAATTGATATTGATTTTTGGGTTTATCGTGAACAGTGTTTTAAATAACACTTGTTCTTTAACCCGATAATTAATGGAATGGGATTTTGGGTTGTCGTGAACGGTATCTTCAATAATACTGTTCTTAGACCCAAAGGAGTTAAGAAAATCAGAAACTAACTGGAGATTAGTTAAGTTGAATGGTTTCAGAGGTATTGATCTGATGTTGGTTTCGGCCTTCGGGGTTAATACTTAGGGAATTGCTCACTTGCTAATTTACGGTTAGGGACAGATTGAAATGTGATGTGATTTTGGGGTTTATCGTGAACCGTGTTTTAAATGACACCAATTCTTTAACCCAGTTAAAGATTAAAACTAAGTGAAGTTTTAATGAATCTTTAATTAGATTGAAATGATCGAGGATGGAGTATCACCAGTTTTGCTCCAGGCGTTAGTTAAATCTTTAATTAGATTTGAACGTGAAATGGTAATTGAATTTACCGATAACACCATGGTGTTAGATATGAAGTATTACCAGTTTTACTTCATGGGATGAATAGGTTGGGATTGGGAAATTAAAACAAATGGTTACTTCGGTAAGGTTCGTTAATCCCGACTAGTTGAATCGAAATTCAAAAGAAGATTAAAGAATAAATTCAAGGAATTTATCTTGGATAAAATTAATGGGAACCTTTCCCTATGAATGTGAAATTTAGAAACTAACTGTCGGTTAGCCAAGCAGAATGGTTTTCTGGATATTGATCTGATGTTGGTTTCGGCCTTCGGGGTTAATATTTGGGAAATTATTCTCTTGATTAATTTACGGTTAGTGACTGATGAATTGGAATGAGGCGTATGTTGTGTTTGTGTAACACTTATTTAAAATATATGCGAGTTATTCGGAAAGACCGGGTTTATCCCATTCTGAATAACTGATACGACGATAAGTCGAAGATGAAGACGGTGGTTGAAGACCGGAAGTCTTCACATCGTTTGGGTGATTACTGATGATCTTGATTGGGCTGTACACCCAAGATGAGGGAATCAATCGGTGGTCGTCCAGATGTGCTTGGAGATCGATGGATATGCAAGGAAAGTGCCTCCGGTTTCGTTCAGACCCAGAACGGACTTGTAAATGGACTGTGTGTCTGACATTGGATTTCATTCTGTGTGACTGATATCGGTTGCATAGAGTGGTTTGCCTGTGTGGCATGCTAAGATGCAATTGATCGAGGCTTCTGTTGAAAAGCAAAGTCTTGTGGTGATGATCAAAGCACAGCCTGTGTGGCACAGCTTTGTGTAACGTGAATTCGCGAGCCTCACACCCCGGTTGTGAACCAAAAACGGGAGACGGACCTCAGGGAGGGCATGCGTTTCTTTCTAGCTAGGGTGGTGTCAGTGACCTACCAGCCCTGACATTTATATACTTTTCACCTGTGTGGTTGTTGCTGTTGCGAGGCACCTCGGTTAGATCGGACGATCCGGGTCCGATGGAGCCATTCGTTGGCTCATTTACGCCCCAAAGGGCGGGGAAACGCAGTGTTTAGACATTTTAATCCACATCGGTGGACTGGCCCTGACGATCCAAGGGTCGATGCGCTCTGACCCTGAGGCTCGGGCTAGAGAGTCTCGAAGTCGGTGAGGACTATCTTTTGTCTCGGTTCACAGACGGAAATCCAATTTCCAAATACGTGACATTTGCGGTTTTATTTGTAGAGCCTAGTATGGCGACATAGTGGGATGGGGCGCTTATGCCGTCTATGATTGATACTTATGATATGAAGTTGTTTTATACACTATGCACTTATAATAGTATCAAATAATCTGTTTTAAACGTATCAAGCATTCTTGGCTATTATAAGGTAAAAACCCTATCCTCCGGCTTGCGTTGCATTGTGTGATGGGAACTGGGTCTTATAATAGCTTCATTTTTTCTTATTTAGCATTGCGCTGTTTGTTTTATGCACTGGTGTTCTTGGGAGGAAACCCGTTCCGCGTTAGCGGCGTGGTCCCTTGATTTACCTAACTTTAAAATAAAGATTAATAACTGTTTTAGTTCTCACACCAGTCCCATGACTGACCTGGAGTTTATTGTTTTAACCTAAACTCTGGGTGCCCTTATTTTGACACGGGCAGCTAGTAGTTTTGGTTTTGCAGATTTATATTCACAGGATCCTGGTTTACAGCTGGAATGATATCCGGAAAGCTTAGTATCCGTATATCTCTTCTAGTTGTGTATTGTATTATTTTCCGCTGCTATGTATTTAAATGTAATATAAATCTCTGATATTTCTGTGTAATATTCATTTATACTCTGTATATTCTTGTAATCTGATGCATTGTTGTAATATACAATGAAATGTTCTTCCGTCTACGTTCTGTTGTGGCTTGTTCTCGAACTATCTATGCTTTCCTTTACGGGGAAGTTACGGGTTTTGTCACGCAGCCTACCCTTTTCTTTTTTAGGGTACATCTTTGATCTTTCTTTTTCCTTAAGTTGCGATTTTATCTATCTTTTTAGGTATATCTCCTCGACCTTAACTTTTAGGTAGAAACCCTTTGGATGAAAACATGTAATTGAAACATGTTATGGATGATGGTTGCAAGTGGTTGCAAGTGATTGCTAGTGGTTGCTCGTGGTTACATATACACACACAATCTAGGTTTTAGATCGGCTCAGTCACTTCATATTGCATATGCATATATGTATTTATATTCGTATATGGTTGAAGTTTAATGTGTTGTCATATGGATGTTGCATTTATATGAATGATTGTGCACTCATGTAGAATCATAAATAGGAAAATTTGCATACAAAATGGATTCATGACACTTACATAATTTGCATTAAGGAGGTCAACTGAATCAGTAGACCGCCTGATTTTGCATTAGATAAGTACATGTACACACACTTCGCATATGATCATAAAGCATTAGAAGTCTTTTAAGGACAATGGATGCTCGTGTTTGATGGATGAGTGGATGGACGTTTGGATGTTAGGATATACATTCTTCCTAAACTTAAAGATTTCGGGGACGAAATCCTTTTAAGTGGGGGAGAATGTAACACCCCGTGTATTCTATAACAGTGAAATTCACAAATTAAAGTATAATTAATTTCAAATCAAAGAATTAAGGGAAACGGGATACGCCATTGCGTTCGTCTCGGAATTCTGCTTGAGATAGAGTCCGAGTTTGCGTAAAACGGACTCCGTATGAGAGAGATATGACCTCCGGAAGTTTCAGAATTCAGTTTAAAATTCAAACAGACAGAAACAGTTCAGAAATGAATTCAAAATTCAAAAATCGGACCCAGATTGGGCTGGACGGGAATTTTCCCGCCCAAGGCACCCAGGTCGACTGGGTAGTCGACCTGGGGGTCGACTGGGTAGTAGACCTGGCCCCTGAGCCAGGTCGAACCCAGCCCCTCCAGGCTGGCCTGGTCTGTGCTTGGCCGAATTTCTGTGCTTTGTCTTGTCACTAGGGCTAGGTGTCAGCTCCTGATTGGTTTCTCTTTAAAACGAACGGCTAATATTAATCTAAGCTCCATCGACGGCTCTAATCACTTCACAAACTCTATAAAAAGAACCTAAGACTCCACCTAATTCACACAAATAAAAATGAGAATGAGACCGTCATGCTGCTGAAGAAAGACTAGGAGTAGCCATCTAAATTGAGAGACGATTAGGAGTCGATTCAAAAGCTTAAAGCCACGACAATTAAATCAAAACAACGCCTACAACAAAGGATAGCATCTCCAAATTCAGAATTCAGAATCCTGAATTGAAGATTCGTCATACGTTTTAAGTAGAGTGCTATTCCGATGTGAATGAAAAATTGAGTTTTGATTTGTGTAAAATGAGAAATGGAATTGTACTTAATTTGTGGTGATGATAATTCATAATTGTATGTTGCTATGATTCTAATTATGAATAGATTTGGGATGTTGTGGTATAATGATGTTAGACCTATTGGATATTTGCAAGTATATGATTCATGTTGAAAGTTAACGACTATATGTTTGTGGTAGTTTTTACAACACCTATTGGATATTTGCAAGTATATGATTCATGTTGAAAGTTAACGACTATACGTTTGTGGTAGTTTATTACAACAAAGTTGAGATTCATGCAAGTATATGATTCACTATTATGCCAACATGATGTATATTTTTATGATCATTTTTAGTGTAGTTGGATCCATTTGGGTATTATGATTCATATGAATTTATGTTGGAATTGGCATCATGATTCAAGTGTAAAACCATACTTTTGTATTAGTGACAAAAGTAAGCATCTTTATGGACTTGTGTTGACTTTATGAACATGGCTAGCTTATGTTTAACTTTATGCCCAAACAAAATATGTTTTAGGCCTATGTTGTTCTCAAAATCATAAGATAATATATGTGACACATAATTAAGTTAGATTTACATTTGAAATGCAAGTTTACATGAATAGATTAAAAATCATGATTCATGTTTAGGTATGTTTTATGTCATGATTATATGTTATTACAATGCAAGTTCACAAGTGCCTAATTTATGTTAATTAGACCGTTATGTTGCAAGTTCATGCGTTCACACACCCCTTTTTGATGTTACTTAGAATATATAAACACCATGTTCTAAGCCTCCCCTTTTTCATGCGGCTAAGTTGGGCTTAAATGTTAAGCCCAACATAATATAGCGAACGTATAAAACGGGGGTAATGACGTTGGGTTAAAAATATAAAACATGTGTGTTGGCATGTTTGACGCAGGCCAACGACCTTGAAACATTTAAGTGGTATAAATTAATTTTACCCAATAAAGATGAATTTGAATAATGGGCTGCAAATATTTACATATAAAAAGAAAGGAGACAAAATATGTAAACTTAGAAAATACGATGTGTTTAACCCGAGGTTGGATTGAGTTGTGACATAAACCTGCCCGGACCCGCCCGGCTGTCCAGTAGTCACACCAATACCTATCCAATGTGGGTGGTTAAACACTGAGCCCAATAAAGACCCGAGGTTAGACTGAGTTGTGACGTAAGACTGCCCGGACCCAACCGGCAACAGGCAGTCACAACAATACCTGTCTAATGTGAGTGGTTGAGGTTTTAATAAGACAATTAAGGTTGAGTCAGGATTGATAGGATTAAGTAAATTGAATTAATACTTAATCTGATTAAACATGCTAAACTATATAGACTGATTGGGGTTAGGTTTATACAGAACACTTAACCAACTTAGCATGTTGGCTAGAAATAGAAAACCTAGTAGCGAGGGACCCTTTTCAGCAGTAACCCTACAAGGTGTATCAGGATACCCTAAACTAGGCAGGGTGGGGCACGATTACTGGGCTGACTGTAAGAGGTCAAATCAACGGCGGTGGTGCAGCAGTGTAGGTTCTAACGGGATGCGGGCGTGCACACACTCCGACGCAGAAAAATTAGGCACTGGGCACCAGTAGTATACCTTTGCATTCTAGAATTGTGTCGGGCCACCACCATGGGACTTGATACACCCCATGGTGGGACCAGCATAGGTAGCTATAACATCGGGGGCCGTAAGACACATGTAACTATGTGAGTAGGAGCCGATCATTAGAAATGGATCACTTCACCCTGATTATGGGGTGCCTGTTGGGAACTAGTTTATAGGGGTGCAGAGATTAATATGGGGTACGATAGTATATTCGACTCTAGACAACTTAACTTAGTTTATAGTGCTTTCCCATTTCCAGTTTATACTCATCATGCTCATTTCTTTATTCATAGACTGAATAGTCCTAGACTTACTCAGGCTTTATGTCTGACTCTACTTTTCTTTCGTCTTCTTTTCTTTCGTTTCCCCCCTCCCTCCCCCCCCCTCCTCCTCTAGGTCCACAGGGAGGGAATACCGCAGCTTGACCAGTTTTCACATCCAGCTTGAAGAGAAAGAATGTATTGCTTGGATCTCTTTCGTTTTGGACTATGGCTTTGGATAGCAGCTATGGGGACTTATGCAGTTTACTTATGTTTTTATGCTTCTTTAAGTTATGAAATCAAGACAGTCATGAAAATGTAATGTTTTTGGAAGTATTGTAAGACAATTATGGCATGGTTTGTGTAACACGTATTTTGATGAAATAAAAGTTGCTGTTGTTTTCCGCTGTTCAAAAATATGTGTACTTATATCTGTCTTGTGTATCTGTGACTTATACTTATAAACCTCCACCAAAATTAGGGCATTCCCTTTGAGAGTGACCCTAACGGAGGTGTGGTGTTTCAGGCCTAACCTCGTGTCATAGCCCGATTCGTATTTATGTACTTAGACCTCCCACATTAGGTTTACCATTAGTGGCTGCTGGATATGTCGGTCAAGACTTCCACCACCAATGCAACCTAACCTCGTGTCATAAGTACAATTACAATCCTAATTGTAATTACTAGACATTCCATTTTTAATTAATTAATTAATCAATTAATTAATCCTTTCCTTTTATAGGTGTAATACCTATTTTGCCCAATACTTTGAATTACATGTCCATAAATGTTCATATTTAAATTATGCCATTTTTAATTAATTTACCAATTAATTAATCTTTTCTTTTTATAGGTGTTAATACCTGTTTTGCCCAATAATTTGAATTGCATGTCCATAAATGTTCATATTCAAATTATGCCATTTTTATCCCTTTTTCCCCCATTCCTTAACTAGCGCCCTCACAAAATTGGCAACATGCCTAGGCTAGACAATTGCCTAGTCATAAACGATAATAGGGAAATAATGGGAATATAACTAAAATGATCATCTTGGCATAAACTTAAACTTGTATGATAATAAGGTGAACATACATACTAGCAACGGACATGAAATTGTCATCATAACAACGTGGACATAAAACTGATGAACTATGATGTCACAATATCTAAATTAGCAATTTAGATGTCCAATCGATTTAAATCTAACATGATAACATAGGGTGACAATTCAGATCACATAAAATAGATCCAACATGTTAACATAAGGTGACAATTTAGATCACATAAAATAGATCTGACATGAATCATAAGGTGACAATTTTAGATCACTTAGGATAGAATTAACATGAATCATAAGGTGACAATTTTAGATCACATAGGATAGATCTAACATGAATCATAAGGTGACAATTTTAGATCACATTGAATAGATCTAACATGATAATTTTAGATCACATAGAATAGATCTACATACATTCGCATCATATCATAAAAGTTTCAACCCAAGATCCATAATGATAACATGGTAGAACAATTTGAATTGGATCCAAAGAAATAGATCTATCATGACATAGCATAAGATATAACAATAACATAGTTTCAAAGTCTACAACGTATCCAAATCACTGTCTTTCATAATTCACTATTATTTATCTAAACCTAAAAGCAACTAGAACTCACTGTGATTGGATTGGTAAGATGATAGAAAAGGTGCTGAGTCTATGTTTGAATCTCAGAATTTGATATGCTTTAGAATAAGATAAGAGATCCTAGTTCAGTTCAGAATCCAGCAGAGTCCGGCCACCATTGTTTCTTTGTGAAGAAAACAAAGGATATGAGATATATTTATAGCTGCTGGGTTACAGAATTCGGATGCCACCTCAGCCCTAATGAAATTGGGTCAGGTCATGGGTTGTCACTCACTCAAAAAAGGCCCGAATACCCAGAAATTGTTACGGGTGCACTTTACATGTGCGCCAGTGCAAAATTACCTTGTCGCACTTGGTAAGTGCGCCAGTTATATCTGGTTCTGTTTTCAACTTTCTATTGTCCGTAACTTCATCCAATGTTATCCGTTTTACGCAAACTAGGTGTATATCCTGACCAGAATTTCGAGACAGACGTAATGACGTAATCAATTTACCTTAATTATTAATATTAAATTATTTATTCTTTAATTTATCTTCTATAATGTCGTTAAAAACTAGGGGTGTTATATTCTCCCCTACTCAAAGGATTTCGTCCTCAAAATCTCCAAGTTGAGAAGAATGCATATCCTACCATCCATCTACTCATCCATCAATCACTGGCATCCATTGTCCTTAAGGATTTTTAATGCTTTCATGAATATATGCAAAGGTAAGTGTATATGTCCCAACACTAATGCCAAAATCAGGCGGTCTACTGATTCAATTGACCTCCTTAATGCAATATATGTTAGTGTCATGAATCCAGTATGTATGCAAATAAGCCTATTATAACATATATGCTCTACATGTGTGTGTACCCATTCATCCAAATGCAACATCCATATGCTAGTTCATCCATTTCCATCCATAAAAGAAAAGAAAATGCACACACATCCATATGCAGTATGAGAGTGATTGAGCTGATCTTAGTGCCTAATGTGTGTGTATATGCGTCCACAGGCAACCACTGGCAAACACTTGCATCTACTTGCATCCATCAAACATAACATGTTTCAAACACATGTTTACATTCATAGGAATCCTATCCAAAGGTCTAAAATACTATGGATAGGACATACTCAAATGATAGAAACAAGTACTGATAAAGCTTTTGGAAAAAGGAGTTAAGAACATACCCTCGAAGAGAAAAGGGTACGAAGCACGAATCTTGTCTTCGGTCTCCCAAGTTGCATCCTCTGGGTTATCTCCCCATTGAACCTTTAACAACTTGATCTCTTTATGGCGTAGCTTCTTAACTTTTGATCCCAGAATACGGGAAGGAACTCGCCTGATTGTCGCCTCCCGTTTCACTTCTACCTCTTCCAATGTACTCGGCTCAACAACTTCCTTGGTATCATGCAAGCACTTCCGCATATGAGAAACATGGAAAACATCATGAACACCAAATAGATTTTCAGGAAGTTTTACTTTATAGGCCATTTGGCCAATCCTCTTAGTTATGGGAAATGGTCCCACAAACCTAGGTGCCAACTTCCCTACCGATCCGAAGCGAACCACATTCCTCAGAGGTGACACTTTGATAAAAACCAAGTCTCCTACTTCAAATTCAAGATTAGTCCTTCTCTTGTCTGCATAGGATTTCTGCCTGTCTTGAGCTGTCTTCATTCGTCGTCGAATAAGATCAATTTTTTTGGATGTTTCTCTAACCGTATCTGGTCCAAGTAATAATATTTTTATAGATTCCCACCAACAAGTTGGTAATCTACAAGGTCGTCCGTACAATGCTTCGAAGGGTGCCATGCCGATGTTGTCCTAATAGCTGTTGTTATAGGCAAACTCTACTAAAGGAAGATGCTCTTCCTAAGTCCCTCCGAAGTCTAGGATACACAGCCTTAAAAGATCTTCTAGGATTCTGTTCACCCTCTCTGTTTGCCCATCGGTCTGAGGATGATAAGCGGTGCTTAAAAGCAACTGTGTACATAATGTTTCTTGCAAGCTTCTCCAAAATTTGCTGGTAAAGATGGGGTCGCGATCGCTCATAATGTTGGAAGGAACTCCATAAAGACGAGCTATCTCTCGGACATAAATTGCTGCTAACCATGATGTCGTCCTCTTACTCTTAAATGGAATAAAGTGAGCGCTCTTAGTAAGTCTATCTACCACAACTCAGATACTGGTGTTGCCTTTCTTCGATCTAGGCAAACTATCTATGAAATACATAGAGACGATCTCCTATTTCCACTAAGGAACTTCCAACGGATGAAGTAAACCACCGGGCTTCTTTTGCTCAGCTTTGACTTGCTGGCAAACTAAACATTGAAAAACAAATTCGGCCACATCTTTCTTCATCCCAGCCCAAAAGAAAACCCTCTTCATGTCCATGTAAATCTTATCATCTCCTGGATGAATGTTCATCTTAGAATGGTGGGCTTTTTCTAGGACTGCCTTTATCAAGCTTCCAGTTTGAGGAACACAAAGCCTTCCATCTCGTCGCAACCACCCCTTTTCATCTATGGCATATCTGCTGAGGTGACTAGAAGTCTCCCCTCTTCTGAGCTTATCTATGATGTCTAGAATCTGTGGGTCACCTTGTTGTGAAGCTCCTATTTGGTCCATAAGAGTCGGTCGTATCTCCAAGGATGCAAACAAATCAGGCAAAATATCGATGGAGGGTCTAAAATCAAAAGCTGATATGAACTCCAAGTTCTTTCTTTCCACAAACAAAGGACTTAGGGCCACCCTCTGCCTACTTAGTGCGTCTGCCACCATATTACCCTTGCCAAGGGTATAAGGAAGCTCAAAATCATAAGAAGCTAGAAACTCTATCCACCACTGTTGCCTTAAATTGAGATCCTTCTGCGAGAACAGATACTAGAGAGATTTATGATCGGTGTATAACTCGAACTTCTCTCCAAGTAATAATGACGCCACATCTTTAATGCAAACACTATTTCAGCTAGCTCTAGATCATGGGTAGCATAGTTCTTTTCATGAACTCTCAGCTGTCTACCCCCATAACACACAACTTTCCCTTCTTGCATTAGAACCGCACCAAGCCCTGTACCACACGCATCAATGTAAACAGTAAACACCTTATTCCCATCAGGCAAGGTCAAGACTGGGGTTGTTGTTAGAGCCCCCTTCAGTCCTTGGAAAGCAATGTCACAGTCTATATATCCCATGAGAATGCCAAATTCTTCTTCGTCAGCCTAGTGAGTGGGGCTGATATCTTTGCGAAGTCCTTAATGAACTTCCTATAGTAACTTGCTAATCCAAGAAAGCTCCTCACCTCGGTTGCATTTTTAGGAACCTGCTAATCTTGCACTTCAACCACCTTCGCAAGATCTACAGCTATCCCTTCTTTAGAGACCACATGCCCTAAGAATCTCACCTCTTTTCTCCAAAAATGACATTTGGAGAACTTTGCTTTAAGTTGATGGTCGCGGAGAGTTTTCAAAACTTCTCTCAAATGTTGGGCATGCTCTTCTTCCCTTTTGGAGACGACCAAAATATCATCGACAAAGACTACCACAAACTTATTTAGGAACTCCTGAAACACCCTACTCATCAGATCGACAAAATAGGTGGGTGCATTCGTCAGCCCAAAAGGCATAACTAGCCATTCAAAGAAACCGTCTGGAGTCCTAAAGGCAGTCTTATCTATGCTTTCCTCAACCACCCTCAACTGATGGAACCCCGTGGCCAAGTCTAACTGGGACAATACCGAGGCACCAACAAGCTGATCAAATAAATCATCAATCCTTGGAAGCGGGTGCCTATTCTTCTTAGGGAGTTTATTCAGCTCCCTGCAATCAACACACAAACAAAGCGAACCATCCGCCTTAGTTACGAATACCACTGGAGCGCCCCATTCAGAGATGCTTCGTCTGATAAACCCTTTCTCAAGTAGCTCCCCTACTTGCTTACTCATCTCCCTCCTTTCCCTTGGAGCCATGTGGCGCACTGGTAATGCAACTGGCTTTGCATTATCCACCAGATATATGCGCAAGTCAATCTCACGCCTTGGAGGTAAACCCCGTACCTCATCAAAAACATCGGGAAAAATTCGGACTACTGGAACAGATTGCAGATCGTCGATAGATGCATCAAGAGACTCTAGGAAACTAAGCATAACCGACCCTTGTGGGTCACACAAAATCTCGAGGGTCTTCCCTTGACAAGTCAGAAGCCTAACAACCCTCTTCTCACAATCTAGAATAGCACCATACATGGTAAGCAATTCCATTCATAGAATCAACCCAAAGCCCATAAACCTGAGCACATACGCGTTGCATCAAACTCGATGCCTAACACAGATATTTTCAAACCCCGATAAATAATAGATAAATGAGCCGAACCACCAATGGGGTTTGAAACAACTACGGGATCTACTACCATACTAGTAATTAAGTGCAGCGATTCAACTACAGAACTTGATATAAATGAATGTGAGGCACCAGAATCAAAAAGTGTTCTAATAGGATGGTTTGAAAGAGAAATTAAACATTTCACAGGAATTTTTCTACCTATAACAGGAGCACTGGTCGCGAGAGCATGCACTTGCCCTCCAGAACTTCCTACCCTTTGACCTTGTCCTATGATCCCCATTTCTTCGAGCACTCTTTAGCAAAGTGTCTTTCCTCTCCACAGTGGAAGCAAGAATTCTTCCTACGCTTACAGTCTTTAACCAGATGACCTTCCTTCTCACAATGGTGACATTTTCTCTTATCCTTGCCTTTATCATTTTCCCCTCCTTTCTTCTGCTGTTGTTTTTGTTGCTACTGTTGTTATTGTCGCTTCTTGGGCCACACCCTCTTATTCTGCGATGTCCCCTCAATTTTTGTTTCCTTTTTTTCTCCTATGTCCTCCTCATGCATTAGGACCATATCAACAAGCTTTTAAAAGGAGGCCCACATTGGAATATGAGACATAGCTAAACCATGCAGAGGCTCATTCAGCCCTTTAGCAAACCGCAAAGCATTTTTGTGCGGCGTATCCACCAACTCTAACCCGAACCTTGCTAGCTGGTTGAATTTGTTCACATATTCTTTCACCGTCAAGTTTCCTTGTTTGAATGTTAAGAATCTCTCCATCTGCATGCTGCTTTCAGCTTGGGAAAGAAATTTCATTTCGAACCTCTATCTAAAATCTTCCCAAGTTTCCACCAGACGTCCAGCTTGGGTGACTTCCCACCAAAATGAGGCTTCGTCCTTCAATAGCCAAGCAACTAACTGGATCTTTCTTCGGTCCTCCACTTTAAATATTACAAATAAGTCCTCATTCTCCTTAAGCCAATTCTGAGCTTCTACGAATGTCTCGTTCCCATGGAATGGCTTCCCTCCCATAGCCGGAAGTCCTTGCAGATCTTGGCGAAGTTATCTTCTTTTAGAGGGGGAGGAGGAACGACTGGTGCAGTTGGGGGAGGAACGTCTCTTTGGCCTTTGGTTGGCGTCGTGGGCTCCAAATACCTATGGAACCATCCGGGTATTGTGACTCCCTCTGGGATATTAGGGATGTTTTGTTCCCCAGACATGCTGAAAAAGGAAAAAGGAAGAAATTTAGATAAAGGACCGAAGGATACTACATATGGCTTTTTAGGGAATGTTTTTCAAAACAGACTTTTCTTTCTGAAAATGCTTTCTTTTAAAACCTTTTTGAAAATAATTTTGAAAAACGTTTATCTAATCTGGTAACCTTCAGCTCTGATACCAAGTGTGACACCCCACATTCGTTAATGTCACTCACTAAGGGAACGCATTAAATTCCGTGAAGCGTTATAGGTAATCAGACACAAAATAATTACAAGACAGATATAAATAAGATAGCAGCGGAAATTTAAATTTCTATTTCAACGTAAATTAAAATACCGTGGTCCACAATACCATAAGTCACAAAAATGATTACAATAAAATAACTTCTGTCTTGCATCATTAGAGTACGTAATATAAAAACATAATTCCCCAATTGAAAGGGTTAAGCCATAGTAGAGACAAGAACATGAGCCATACTTCAGAAGTAGCTCCTAGCAAGGTGGTATCTGAATCCTGACTAAGCCTAGGTGTTTCCTCCCTGAGAACCTAGGGGGAACGGAAGAAAGAAGGAGAAACAAGAAGGGTCGGACATAAAGTCTGGCGAGTCTAGTTACTTTTAGCCAGTAGATAAATAAAAGTAACATGATAGACATATAAAGTGGATAAGAGAGAGAGATCACTTCATAAATGGCAGGTGTGACAAGGTAAGTAAGATAAGTTGTACATGCCTCACTAATGATTAATTTTCACTGTTACTAGTATATCCAGAAATAGATTATCCCTTCAACTATAAGGAGGTAGACTTAGGTATGCGTCCAAATATATCCTAACTACTAACCTGATCGATCGGCTCCTCAACCCTCGTAGATACCTTGTGCTGGCCCCACAGTAGTGTTGGATCTAGATTAACCCTAGAGGGGGTGAACAGGGTTTACCATAGTTTTTTTTGATGAATTAAAAATCTAATGGGATATATAATAATAAACAGATCACAGAATATAGCAGGCACAGAAAAGTAGAAAGTAAATGACACAAGATATACCCAGCTTCGGCAAAACCCTTCCTACTGCTACATTCCTAAGGTTTCTACTAGGTGACAGAACAGATCCCGCATACAAGACCGTGTACACTCGCGACCCTCGCTCCTATTCTAACCCTACGCTCAAAAGACTGATCTAAACCCCTAGATCAGATTTCCCCTAGTTTTACAAACACTAGTAAACTTCCAGTTAAACCCCTACTTGGTTCCCCCTAGATTTTACAGAATCTAGAACTGATCAAGACGGTTTTTACAACTCAAAATAAAAACAGTTAAAACAAATAAATAAAAACCCTACGAAATAGAAATAAGGGTCATCCCCTTTAACATGACTTGGCCAGTCATCTTTAACTTGGTGCGCCCTTGTTTTTATTTGTCCTGATCTCTCTTTGCTCTGGGAAGAAAAAATAATGGCGGCGGCATCTAGGGTTTCTTCAATCTGCCCCAAATCAATCTTGACTTCAAATTGAATTGCTTTGGGTAAACTCTGAAGCTCGAATTCACTGGTTTTTCTTGTTGATTGATTTTGCTTAGGCTTCTGATCGAAACAAGTGAGTTTTCTGAAATTTCTTTCTTTGAATTGCTTGAAATGATTTTGTTGGTTTTCGATTGATATGGCCAGTGATGATTTGGTGAATATATATAGGGTCTAAAATTGAAACCCTGATTTATATCTCTGATTTCAAAAATGATGACTTGGCTGATTTGAATTGCGTTGATTTCCCTTTTTGATTCTTTGATTGAAAAATTATTCTTGACTTGAAATGATCTTGCATGTACTGTTGCCACGTTTTAATCTCTGTTTTAATCCAGAATTTTTGCCGTGAATGTTTTTCCTGATTGAATCAAAACAGGAAACAATTGATATGATTTTCTGGGTCGAATTTGTCCCTTGTGTGATTTATCCCATAATTCGATTACAGAACTGCTTTCTCAAAAACAATTTAAAACTGGGAACTATTGAATTATCTTACCAAATTTGTTACTATGTTTAAAATACTGAAATCCCATGATTTATGTTTCCCCTATGAATCTGGATGGTCTCATTTACATTGTTGAAATGTAACTCTTGCCATATATATATTGATAATAGAATTTCCAAAAAAATTGCCTTTGATTTTACAATGCTTTCCTCAGCATTGAACTGCATGTATAATTTCTAAAAAAAAAAGATTTCTTGCTAAATCAGTTTTGTTATATTCTGGAAACACGTTTTCTTGGCTTTTCCATCACACTTGCATTCTTTCAGGGATTTTTGAATTTGAACTTCCTGTTGAATACTTGCAAAAATAAAATGTCCCGCTGCGGTTTCTGGGAACATTTAATATTTGTCATATATGAAAAAAATCTTTTCCATACTGATTTGAATCCATTTTTTATACATCCAAATTGTAGATTTCTGGAAACAATTTGAAAGTTTGAATGCCAATTGATTTCTTACTTGTACTTCTGGAATTCAAAATGCTTTGAGCACTCGAAATTTTTATGCTGAATCTTCATTTGTGTATACCGGCAGCACCATACTACTTATGCTGAAGTCTCTTGCTTGTTCATGTGCACACAATGTAGTACTGAACCACTACGCTTTGTTATGTCCATATGCACTGATTATTGCTGTATTAACCTTCATGCTGCTTCACTATAAACCAGACTTGTAGTGGCTTTGAGCTTGCTCCATTTCTAAGTTGGCTTTATCACAATGCTTGTATCCAGACTTGTGAATACATGCATGCATCTTGTATTGACCTGTTTCACCCATGTTTGGTAATGTACTCATTGCCATATTGAGCTGTTTACTTCCTGTTTTGATTGTCTTGCCACGTCCATGATATGCAGACAAGACTGTATGCTTTTGCCACCCTGTGTATCATCTTCATACCATGAATTTTTTTACTGCTTCTTGTATATATTTACTGCCTTGACATGATCATGAATATATGCTGCTTTCATGTTCATTTTTGACATTGGATTCATCACCATGTTGGTTCTATATATATTGATCCCATGCTTCATTGATATGTACCATTCACTTTGACTTTGTGTGTGTGTGTGTGTAGTTGCAATCGAACACATGTATACACTCAAATTTTATGCTGTTATCACGCCATCCATTTGCCTTGATCATGCTCACATGTATTGATGTTGCACCATGAATTTTTCCTTATCACATGTGCACTTGTGTTTGAACTTTGAAACCATGCTCAATCACCATGGCTACACCATGTACATTCATCATTTCATGCTGTGTACATGTATTTTCTTGAGCTCGACCATTTAGCTGCTTGCTTTACTGTCTTGTATTGTTATGCACTGAATTGAGTTGGTCCACGCGGCTGCTCCTCAGTAGCACACTGGATTGGCGAGGCAGTGCACACGCATATATGCATGAATGTGTATACATGCTGCCATCCAGAATAGATTTTCCTGTCCCTGCACTATAATATGTGTATATGCATACACATGTGTGTGTATACATATATCTTGTGTGTGTTACATTCACATATCAGATCAAGTCATGAAAAATTATGAGAAACACACCGAAGTTTTGAGGCAAATGAAATTTTAAAAATAAAATTTATCTTTGCATGTATTCTGTTTAATTTTTATTGTAGTGTACTGTGTGTGTGTTTCATGTGACAGGTAAGCAGAAGATGATTGGACTGATAGTGAGCTATGAAGACAAAAGACAGAAGGCAGAAAACAAAAATAGTGTGTAAAAGTGTATATGAGTGAATGTATAAATGGAATTGAATATGAGTGAATGTGAAATGTATGAGTGTTGTATTGAATATGAAAAAGAATATAAATTGAAATGTATATCAATGATGTATTCAAATAGTGGAGTATAAAATTTGTACTGTTTGAATGTATGAAATAAAATATTTATATTTAAATAAATTCCTGTTGAATATTTGAATTCGTGCATAGTCGTATTCTATTTAAATTTAAATATTATATTCATGTCTGTGATGTGAATATGAAACAGTACGATTACAAACACATTTAAAAGAATATATATTTGGTTGTTATCATCAAACAAAAAACATATAATTGTGTATACAGCGCCGTTATATACAACAATCTCCCCCATTTGATGATGACAAACAAATATTAAGATTTTGAATCCAATGAATGTGTTTGATAGTGAAGAACTGAACTCCCCCAATTTGAATGCTCCCCCTACAACAGAAACTCCCCCTATAACTGTGCATGAGTGAAAAATGAACTGATTAATAATGAATTTTTCAAAATTAAAAATATTTATAAAATATTCACTCATAAATCAAAATCTCAATCCATTCTCCCCCTTTTGTTATCATCAAAAGGATACAGAAATTAAAATATAGATGAATAGTGACTAATAAATATAATATCAGCTTAAGAGGAAGAACGATCATCATAAATCTTAATCAGTCAAACAAAAATCATAATAAACTAAGAACTGGTGACATATTTCACAATGTAGATAATGACGGATTTACGATGAATTTTATATAAAATGGAGAGAGTTACAAAAATATGATTTCCAATTATTTTGTAAAATTTAGCACAAAAACAGTGATGGATTTGGACTAGAGTTAATAATTCAATTTAAGTGACAAAATCGTATAATCTCAAATCCTAATAGCTATCAATCAACAAATCATAATACTTCAAAAGATTTCAATACATTTCACAGATTAGAAAGATGGATTGATATGCTGGTTTTTATACACCAAGGAGAATTCCAGATTAATTTCAATTTATAGCACAATATTTCCTTTTTCTTTTTAGTTTATTTAAGAGCATAATGACCACGCATAACCAGAGCTTGGATTTTGAAATGAGGTCAGTCGCAGCTTAAATTATAAGTTGTCTCATAACCATGCATGACCAGAGCTTGGATTTTTAAATGAGGTTAGAGACACACTTATGTATTAATTATACATTTATCGTTTTCAGCTTCAAAAGAAAAAAAATCCTCGGTATATACAACCAATATGAATGATAGAAATGTGGTAGGTACAAAAATGAAATATGAAATAAATTTCTAAATTAATTATATTATGAAATAAGATCAACTGTACCGAGATCGTTGAAAATTTTCAATTGTCACTAATTCTGAAAAATAACATAGTCCCATTTTTATCACAAAAATTTCACTGTTTATTCAAAATTATTTTAAAACATATTAACTCTCTACATTCACATAAAATCATCATGGATGGTAGAAGGATGGTAGATAATGAAGATGGTCGTGAAATAATTGCCAGTTCAAAGATATTATAATAAATATTCTACCATCATGAAAATCTTAAATAAAGTCTCCTCTTGTTGTGAAATATACTGCAGTCACAATTCATCACAATTTCAAAAACTGATAATAATTTTGATGAATTATAGATACAGTTCAATTTGGATACTGATTTCAATTTATGAATGAATAATCAATAAATAATTTTAAAATTGAAAATCAATTACAAGAGGAATTTAGAGAGATATATACAAGACAAAAAATATATACAAAGAGTATTCAGCACTTCTAAACTGATACCACTTGATGTCTCCATACATGAGGATTTTAAAAATGATACAGGAGACGAACAAAGATATCTCAGATAATAGAATCTTAAAACACAAAGCCCAAAGAGACAAGATTTAACATTTGGCACATTTATCAGAGCAGCAGGCAAGAAATAATCAAAGCAAGCACATTATCAGACAAAATTGAAAAAGCAATATCAGAGCATAGCACCAGAAAACAATCATGAATCAGAATTGTCAGAAAATGCTTCACAGTTTCAGATGGTCACAAAAGATGATTCATGATCCTAGATTTAAAAATATAGTTTATTTTAAATCATTTGAAGAAATATGAAAATATCAGAATTTAATGAATCAATTACATTCGATTATATATTTTATTCTAGATATGTGTGTGATTAAGTAAATCAATAATTTCCAATGATTTTAAACAAAACAAATATTTAAATCAAATAACCATGAAATAATAGAGAGATTTAAGACCATTTTCTCCAAGAATTTTCAAAATTATCTCTAACAATCCCAAAAAAAAAATCAGAATATTTACATCAAGTTTGAAGGAAAAAATTCATGATCTAAAAATAGTGGTTTATTCAAAATCACTTGAACTAAATGTAATTCTTGAGATACAATGAATCAATCACACAGGATTAATTATTTCAAATCTGAGCGGTGTGTGAGATTCAAAATATCAGAAATTTCAAATGATCTTAAATAAACAAAAATCCAAACCAGATGATCATGAATAACAGATAATTTCAAGATGTAAGCAATGATTCAACAATATCTAAGCCAATCTAAAAATCAATGTAATTATCATGACTGATAAGTAGCAGTGTGCTGTAATGAGTATAAGATTTCAAGCTTTTCTAAACTGAATTAGAAGAAACTCAAAACAGCAGAAGTGTGCGAAATTTCATTAAACTTTCAGATCTTCAAAAATTTAGAATTCATATTAACAGTGTTCAAGATATAACAAGAATACGTCAACACTGTTAGGAATTCAGAGAACAGAAAATGAACTTCAAAACAATTGCAGAAATATTTACAAATTTGAATTCAAGATCTGGAAATTATTAAGCACTAGAGTTTATACAAATAAAGCAAATTTCCAGAACAAATATGAATTCTGCAATTTGAAATTAATGACGCCTAAAAGGTTACAAAGATATGACAGTGACAAATCAAAACAGATAAAACAAAGAAAAAATAAACAGAAGGGGGAGAAGAAGAAATAAACAAAGAAAATAAAAACAGAGAATATTTACAAAGGTGAGTTTAGAGATCATACAGAGTCCAATCAAAAACTCTAACTCAACAAGCTTGGCTAAGGAACTATGGATGATACAGGAATATTGAGCAGCTCGAATTCAATTCTCTTTTGCAAAGCAGTTCCTCAGCATCCTTCGGTATCTAACAATTCAGGGGATCAAGCGGTCTAACAAAACTTGTAAAACCACTCACAGCTTTGTTCACATGTTTTGGTACCCAAATCTGTTTGTACACCAAACCATCAGAATTTACCTTAGTGCCCTTAGGAATCCAGATTTGTTTGAATTTAGTCAAAGATGTTTTATCTTCTTTTGGGATCCAGGATTGTTTAAATCGATTGTTATAAAACAGATTCTGATTTCGTTTGTGATTTAAAAATCCTTTCGAAATTTCAGAGTTCGTATTTTCAAGTCTATTCTTTTCAAAAGAGTTTGAAGGATTTTTAAAACAACTTGGGCTTCGTTTTCCAAAAATATTGATTTACCCAAAACCAAGACAATTCCTATTACTAGAAGACACTTGATTTTTCTAAAGCATATTTAAAGATTTTTCTCCAGTAGAAAAACGTTTCAAACTCAACTCAAGACTATTAATTTTGATTTCAAAAGATCATTCTCAATTAAAAACTTCTCAGTTTTGATTTTAGACTCAGAAATTTCAGTATCAAATTGTTTTTGTTTTTCAATCTCACAAATCTTGAAATCCTTAATTTCATTTTCAAGCTCTTTTAAAATCAAATCTGTTTTCAACAAACTTTGTTTTTTAGCAAATTCATATTCGGAATTTTTGTTAATCTTAAAATTTTCAAATTCCTTTTGTAAAAAGTTGTTTGTACTTTCAAGTTCAATCTTATTTTCTTTTAAAATCACAATTTCATTTTCAAGCTTTTGAATATTTTTATTTTGATAAACAAGATTATTTTCCAAAACCAAATAACTTTTACAACTAGAATTTGAAGACTTCTTGTCCTTCTTAAGTTTTGATTCCAAAATATTGTTTTTGTTGATCAACTCAAGCTTTTCACATTTCAGAATTTTATTTTTAGGTTTTAGATTCTCAACAGATTCAGTTAAATCATTTAAAAGATGAACTAAATCTTTATAAGAAAAATTTCCTGTTGAGTCTCCATCTGAATTTTTATCTGTACAACCTGCTAAGCACAATTCTGAAACTGTGTTGTCTTTTCGGGGTTTTGAGCTGCTTTTGTCAAATTGTTCATACATCATATTGAGGGTATTCCAGATTTCCTGCGCAGTTAAACAATGGGAGATAAGGCTATACTGAACATCATCAATATAAGAATATAAAATATGAATAACACGAGAATTAAACCCAATAACACTTCTACCAACAATATCAAATCCATTAATAACAGTATCCCAACATTTAACATCAACAGATTTTAAATATATCTCTATTTCTAATTTCCAATTTAAAAAATCTGTACCATTAAAAACAGATGGAATACGACTGGACTGACTCTCAGAGGACTGACAATTAGGATGACCCATTACTCTAGAGTTAACAGAAAATACCAGCTCTGATACCACTTGTTGGATCTAGATTAACCCTAGAAGGGGGAAGAATAGGGTTTACCACAATTTTTCTTATGAATTAAAAATCTAACGGGATATATAATAATAAAAAGATCACAGAATATAGCAGAAACAGAAATGCAGGAAGTAAATGACACGAGATATACCCATCTTCGGCAAAACCCTTCCTACTGCTGCATTCCAAAGGTTTCTACTAGGTGATAGAACAGATCCCGCATACAAGACCATGTACACTTACGACTCTCGCTCCTATTCTAACCCTACGCTCAAAACCATATACTGATCTAAACCTCTAGATCAGATTTCCCCTAGTTTTACAAACACTAGTAAACTTCCAGTTAAACCCCTAACTGGTTCCCCCTAGATTTTACAGAATCTAGAACTGATCAGACGGTTTTTACAACTCAAAATAAAAACAATTAAAATAAATAAATAAAAACCCTATGAAATAGAAATAAGGGTCATCCCCTTTAACATGACTGGGCCAGCCATCTTTAACTTGGTGCGCCCTTGTTTTTATTTGTCCCAATCTCTCTTTGCTCTAGGAAGAAAAAATAATGGCGGCGGCATCTAGGGTTTCTTCAATCTACCCTAAATCAATCCCAACTTCAAATTGAATTGCTTTGGGTAAACTATGAAGCTCGAATTCACTGGTTTTCTTGTTGATTGATTTTGCTTGGGCTTCTGATCGAAACACGGGAGTTTTCTGAAATTTCTTTCTTTGAATTGCTTGAAATGATTTTGTTGGTTTTCGATTGATTTGGCCAGTGATGATTTGGTGATTATATATAGGGTCTAAAATCGAAACCCTAATTTATATCTTTGATTTCAAAAATGATGACTTGGCTTATTTGAATTGCGTTGATTTCCCTTTTTGATTCTTTGATTGAAAAATGATTCTCAACTTGAAATGATCTTACATGTACTAGTGCCTCGTTTTAATCTCTGTTTTAATTCAGAATTTTTGTCGTGAATGTTTTTCCTGATTGAATCAAAACAGGAAACAATTGATATGATTTTCTGGGTTTAATTTTTCCCTTGTGTGATTTATCTCATAATTCGATTACAGAACTGCTTTCTCAAAAACAAATTAAAACTGGGAACTATTGAATTATCTTGCCAAATTTGTTACTGTGTATAAAACACTGAAATCCCATGATGTATGTTTCCCCTATGAATCTGGATGGTCTCAATTACATTGTTTAAATGTAACTCTTGCCATATATATATATATATATATATATATATATATATATATATTGATAACAGAATTTCCAAAAAAAATTGCCTTTGACTTTACAATGCTTTCCTCAGCATTGAACTGCATGTTAAATTTCTGAAAAAAAAGATTTCTTGCCAAATCAGTTTTTTTATATTCTGGAAACATGTTTTCTTGGCTTTGCAATCACACTTGCATTCTTTCAGGGATTTTTGAATTTGAACTTCCTGTTGAATACTTGCAAAAAAAAATTGTCCTATTGTGGTTTCTGGGAACATTTAATATTTGTCATATATGAACAAAATCTTTTCCATACTGATTTGAATCCATTTGTTATACATCCAAATTGTGGATTTTTAGAAACAATTTGAAAGTTTGAATGCCAATTGATTTCTTACTTGTACTTCTGGAATTCAAAATGCTTTGAACACTCGAAATTTTTATGCTGAATCTTCATTTGTGTATACTGGCACCACCATACTACTTATGCTGAAGTCTCTAGCTTGTCCCTGTGCACACAATGTAGTACTGAACCACTATGCTTTGTTATGTCCATATGTACTGATTATTGCTGTGTTAACCTTCATGTTGCTTCACTATAAACCAGACTTGCAGTGGCTTTGAGCTTGCTCCATTTCTAAGTTGGCTTTGTCACCATGCTTGTATCCAGACTTGTGAATACATGCATGCATCTTGTATTGGCATGTTTCACCCATGTTTGGTAATGTGCTTATTGCCATGTTGAGTTGTTTTATTCCTATTTTGATTGCCTTGCCACGTCCATGATATGCAGACATGACTGTATGCTTTTGCCACCCTGTGTATCATCTTCAAACCATGAATTTTTTTTACTGCTTCTTGTATATGTTTACTGCCTTGACATGATCATGAATATATGTTGCTTTCATGTTCATTTTTGACATTGGATTCATCACCATGTTGGTTCTATATATGTTGATCCCATGCTTCATTGATATGCACCATTCACTTTGACTTTGTGTGTGTGTGTGTGTGTGGAGTTGTAATCGAACACATGTATACACTCAAATTTTCTGTTGTTATCACGCCATCCATTTGCCTTGATCATGCTCACATGTATTGATGTTGCACCATGAATTTTGCCTTGTCACATGTGCACTTGTGTTTGAACTTTGAAACCATGCTCAATCACCATGGCTACACCATGTACATTCATCATTTCATGTTGTGTACATGTATTTTCTTGAGCTCGACCATTTAGCTGCTTGCTTTATTGTCTTGTGTTGATATGCACTGAGTTGAGTTGGTCCACGCGGCTGCTCCTCAGTAGCACATTGGATTGGCGAGGCAGTGCACACGTGTATATGCATGCATGTGTGTACATGCAGCCGTCCAGAATAGATTTTCCTGTTCCTGCACTATAATATGTGTATATACATACACATGTGTGTGTATACATATATCTTGCGCGTGCTACATTCGCATATCAGATCAAGTCATGAAAAATGATGAGAAACACACCGAAATTCTGAGGCAAATGAAATTTTAAAAATAAAATTTATATTTGCATTTATTCTATTTCATTTTTATTGTTGTGTACTCTGTGTGTGTTTCATGTGACAGGTAAGTAGAAGATGATTGGACTGACAGTGAGCTGTGAAGACAGAAGGCAGAAAACAAAAACAGTGTGTAAAAGTGTATATGAGTGAATGTATAAATGGAATTGTGTATAAGTGAATGTGAAATGTATGAGTGTTGTATTGAATATGAAAAAGAATATAAATTGAAATGTATATTAATAATGTATTCAAATAGTGGAGTATAAAATTTGTACTGTTTGAATGTATGAAATAAAATATTTATATTTAAATAAAATACTGTTGAATATTTGAATTCGTGCATAGTCGTATTCTATTTAAATTTAAATATTATATTCCTGTCTGTGATGTGAATATGAAACGGTACGATTATAAACACATTTAAAAGAATATATATTTGGTTGTTATCATCAAACAAAAAACTTATAATTGTGTATACAACACCGTTATATACAACAAGTAGGAGGTATCACTTCCTAAAGTGGCAATCCCGCATCGTAACAATGTGCACAACCATATCTACAGGTCGTCTTATTCCCTTCGGCCCGGCTCATGCACACACATGGCCCGGTCGGTTTGTGCTGCCCACACCGTCCTCTACGTTTGGATCTCTTACAATCAGCCAGTAAGCGTGCCCCTTCTCCGCCTAGTACGGAGTACTTTATTTGATACCTACTTCGGGTTAGTGACTGAAATGGGTCCCACACAATATGATACAAGCTCTCCCCTTTGTCTTGTATCCCCCACTAGGTTTTCACTGACTATGTATACCACTAGGTGTCTTTAATTACATAGCCTTGTTTATGTCTACCGGTTATGCTTACCTACAGGTGTCTTTAATACATAACCCCTAATCTTCCAACTGGTTATGCTTACCTATAGGTGTCTTGAATTACATAACCCTATCACTTCTACAAGTTATGTTTACCCTAGAAGGTGTCTTTAATTACATAACTTTATTATTTTCACAAATTATGTATACCACTAGGTGTCTTTAATTACATAATCTTAACGGGTTAAGTTTGTGGGCCTATATGTGAATATTACCCATCCCCTCTTCAGATTTACTTAAACCACCCCTCAACCATGTTTACTTAAACTCCAACTTAAATTTAAGTTCATACAATCCCTATGGATTAACTTAGGTTAAGTAGTCCAATTCTTTACCATGCCCATTTATGGTTTCATAATGGGCCAGACCTCCCACATTAAGCCTACAACATGTGGATGCTCGATATGCCGGTCAGGTCCCTGCAAACTTATTCCACAGTTGGGCCTAACCTCGTGTCATAGCCCGATTCGTATTTATGTACTTAGACCTCCCACATTAGGTTTACCATTAGTGGTTGCTAGATATGCCGGTCGAGACTTCCACCACTAATGCAACCTAACCTCGTGTCATAAGTACAACTACAGTTCCTAATTGTAATTACTAGACGTTCCATTTTTAATTAATTAATCAATTAATCAATCCTTTCCTTTTATAGGTGTCAATACCTATTTTGCCCAATAATTTGAATTACATGTCCATAAATGTTCATATTCAAATTATGCCATTTCTAATTAATTTACCAATTAATTAATCCTTTCCTTTTATAGGTGTCAATACCTATTTTGACCAATAATTGAATTACATGTCCATAAATGTTCATATTCAAATTATGCCATTTTTATCCCTTTTTCCCCCATTCCTTAGTTAGCGCGCTCACAAAATTAGCAACATGCCTAGGCTAGACAATTGCCTAGTCATGGACGATAATAGGGAAAATAGTGGGAATACAACTAAAATGATCATCTTGGCATAAACATAGACTTGTATGATAATAAGGTGAACATACATACTAGCATGGACATGGAACTGTCATCATAACAAGGTGGACATATAACTGATGAACTATGATGTCACAATATCTAAATTAGCAATTTAGATGTCCAATCGATTTAAATCTAACATGATAACATAAGGTGACAATTTAGATCACATAAAATAGATCCAACATGTTAACATAAGGTGACAATTTAGATCACATGAAATAGATCTAACATGAATCATAAGGTGACAATTTTAGATCACATAGGATAGATCTAACATGAATCATAAGGTGACAATTTTAGATCACATAGAATAGATCTAACATGAATCATAAGGTGACAATTTTAGATCACATAGAATAAATCTAACATGACAATATTAGATCACATAGAATAGATCTACATACATTCGCATCATAGCATATCATAAAAGTTACAACCCAAGATCCATAATCATAACGTAGTAGAACAGTTTGAATTGGATCCAAAGAAATAGATCTATCATGACATAGCATAAGATCTAACAATAACATAGATTCAAAGTCTACAACGTATCCAAATCATAGTCTTTCATAATTCACTATTATTTATCTAACCCTTAAAGCAACTAGAACTCACTGTGATTGGACTACTAAGATGATAGAAAAGGTGTTGATTGTAACACCCCACGTCCATTAATGTCACTCACAAAGGGAATGCATTAACTTCTATGGAGCATTTTAAGTAAGTATAGAACAGAAACTTAACAACAAGACAGATATAAATAGTACTCAAAGATTTAAAATTTTATTTCATTGCAGCGGAAAACACATATGTTTGCTTACATCATCAAAAACCAGAGTCAAAGTACATAATATCCATCTTGACTATCAAAAGTACATAAACTGAAAGACATAATTCCCAACATCAAAATATCCATAAATAAAAAAGAAGTTGAACTTTACTCCAGCGATCCAAGCAATCTTCTAAAAGCAGTCCAAGATCAAGATCCACTGGTGCTAGTTCCAACCTGAGCACCTGGGGGGAAGGAAGGAAAGAGGAGGAAACAAAGGGGGTCAGACATAAAGTCTGGCGAGTGCGATAATTTTAACAATATAATTAACAAAGTAACTAGGCTAAGGCATAAGTTGGAAAATAAGGAAATTACCATGAACCATTGAATATGGCAGAGTAAATAAGGAAACAAGATGAACAATGATATCATTAAAGCGCACCTAACCCACTGTAAGATAATTACTAAACTACACCAACACTATAGGATAATTGCTATACTGCACCACCACTAGTCACCCTAAGGTTGATCCCGCCTACTGAACATAAGTGATAATAATAATGGTAGTTTCGTGTACCCCTAGCTGTTGTCATAGGTGCCGCCTGCTCCTATCTCCACTAGTGGTACCCACTACCCTCCCCATTCTAATTACAATATTCATAATATGGTAGCTGTACTCCTAGCTGCTGTCATAGGTGCCGCCTGCTCCTATCTCCACTAGTCGTACCCACTACCTTCCCCATTCGATCGGCTCCCTAACTCGTAGATACCCGTGCTGGCCCCACAGTGGGGTGTATCACTCGCCAAAGTGGCAACCTGATACAACCAACAATGCACAGCTTATACCTACACGATGCAACAACGTCTTACCTATCAGCCTGGGTCCACACACGCATATGAACCCGTTGGACTTGTGTTGCCACCGCTAACCCGTTTTGGACTCTTACAGTCAAGCCCAGTATGCGTGTCCCGTCCTCGACTTGGGTCAAGCTTACAAAGATACGTATGGGTTACTGGTTGAAATGGGCCCCCATGACTTGACACAAGCTATCCACCTAAGCTTGGTCCCCTCTAGTATTTCCCACTTAACCCACTTCTTATTCATGTTTCAATTACATGTTTCAATTTTAGTTAAGTATTTCTAATCGTATTTAAAATGCCACCCAAGGCACCCACTAGATTCCACATGCCACCCAAGGCACCCACTTAACCCCCCTCATGTCCCACTACATGTTTATCTGGTTAAGTGTTTCTTAATTCATTAAGACCGTAACCTCATAAAGACCTCTCACATTAGACTGGCATTTGTGGCAGCTGGATTTGTCGGGCGTGTTCGGGCTGTCTTACACCACAAAAGAGCCTAACCTCGTGTCTTTACAATTGTTACGTATTTAATTTATGCTTAAGACCGCCCACATTAGACTGGCATTTGTGGCAGCTGGATTTGTCGGGCGGGTCCGGGCAGTCTTACACCACAAAAGAGACTAACCTCGTGTCTTAGACGATTAATTACCCCTAATTAATCATTCCCCAATTTGAATTACTTTCCCTATTCAAATTATCAATCAATTCCAAATTTAACGATGTCCATAATTGACTCAATTATGTCCATCCATTTATGGTATGTAAAATCATACCAATTTTCATCACAAATTTATTTTATGTCTTTTAAGGCATTTATGCCAATTAAATCTTTTAATATTATCCCCTTTACCTCACGTTGTACGTTCGTTCGTTTAACGTAAAATATACGTTAGACTCGAATAGTCTAACTCATGGAATAAAGAGAAAACATCACAACATACATATAATTAAAACTAGATCTAAACATAAGGGGTGAACTTGCATGTGTGAATGATGTTCTACATCTAAAACTTGCATAGGCCAAAGTTACAACTTGCATAAACAACATATGTCATGGATCCAAATCTAAAGGTGTGAACTTGCATAAATCATGTATGTCAGGGATCTACATCAAAAGGTGTAAACTTGCATGGGCAATAACCCTAAACTTGCATAACATGATTCATACCCCAAACTCATATATTTATAGAAACTTGCATATGTGATTTATGCATCATAACAATGGTGTAAACTTGCATCTAACATGTAAAATATCATGTAGAATTTAGCATATAACTCACCCATGTCATAGCCTAACTTTTAATCAAATTTTCACATAACTAGATGTCATAACCATGTAAGGTCACATATAATTTTACCCAACTTGTATATGATTCATGTTTAAATAAAAATCTAAACTTGCATACATATGATTTATCATATGAATCAACATCACCAAACTAGCATATGAAACATGATGATTTGGTTATATATAAAATTACAACATAGAAGATAGCAACATGACTTTACATCATAAATGATAGCATCACAACATAACGTCATAGAGATTTCAACACAATTCTACAACATAATTACAACATGTGATCAATAATTCACATCACATCCATACAATCCGCATCATAACTTAATCCAATTAAATTACTAATTATTTTATTAAAACTATCGAACTCACAACTCAAAGGAGGTCTTGAGTTCTGATTTCTGAAGTTGAATTAGCTTTCCTTTGAAGAAGATTCGTTGTTATGGTTGAATAGAACTGATTTGATTTGTTGTTCTTCCTCTCTAATTGGTGGCGGCTACTCTAGGGTTCAAGACGACAGCATGACGGCCATAGTTTTAGTTTTAATTCTGATTTAGGTTTTGAGTCTGTGGGTCATTTTAGAGAGCTTTGTATTAATTTAAGCCGTCGGATCACTCTAGGATTCATCTAGGCCTTAGAAACCAAGAAATGATGTCAACAGACCAACCAGAAATCGCCACCTAAGCCCTAAAACATAAAATTTCATCACAGACCATTTAGGGCCGACGGGACCAATTCTAAACCTCCTGAGTCGACCCTGGGGTCGACCCGAGACCCATAAAATAGGTCGGTTTGGTGTTTTGCCTTCCCGCTTCCGCTGTTTTGAATTTTTTTCTTAAATTTTAGGTTGAATTTTATTTTATTTATATACACATATATATATATATATATTTCTATCTTCCTAATTAACCATTTTCACACCAAACTACTTTTTGAACCGCGTTCACACTAAGCCGCTTTTTAGCCATTCCCCTAAAACAAAAATATGGCGTTGGCGGGGATCGAACTCTGTACCTCTTGTATGCAAGTCACATGTTCCAACCAAATGAGCTACTTAGTCTTTTGCTTACAAACCTTATAACAATGCTAAACATTTATTCTTTAATTTAGTTAATTCGATTATTCAAAAATCCGGGGTGTTACATTCTCCCCTCCTTAAAGGATTTCACCCCCGAAATCTCCAAGTTAAGGAGAATGCATATCCTAACATCCAAACAACCATCTGCTCAACCATCAAACACATGCATCCATTGTCCTTATAGAATTTCTATTGCTGTATGAACATATGCAAAAAGTGCGTGTATATGTTCCTTATCTAATGCAAAATCAGGCGGTCTGCTGATTCAGTTGACCTCCTTAATGTAAGCCACGCGTCCATTATGTATGCGAAAGAACCCTATCGATACATATTATTTCTACATGTGTGCACAACCATTCACCAAAATGCAACATCCACATGATAGCACAACCATTATACATCCATTAGCTTAAATATGCACACACATTTATATGCAATATGCAATATGAAGTGACTAAGCCGATCTAGTGCCTAAAGTGTGTGTATATGCATCCACGAGCAACCACTAGCAAACACTTGCATCCACCTGCATCCATCATACATAACATGTCTCAAGCACATGTTTCAATCATAGGACTACCCTATCTAAAGGTCAAAGGTACTAACGAGAGGACATATTAAAGATAAGATAAGTATAAGGTAAGTGATAAAGGAGAAACTAAAAGACATACCCTCGAAAAGAAAAGGGTATAATGAACGCATCTTCTCTTCCGTCTCCCAAGTAGCGTTGCTTTCATCATCTCCCCATTACACTTTAACTAGCTTGACCTCTCGATTCCTCAACTTCTTAACATCCGACCCAAGAATGCACGTAGGAGCTCATCGAATCGTCGCATCACGCTCTATCCCCACCTCTCTAAGCAAACTCGGCTCTACCACTTCCGCGGTCTTGTGCAAGCACTTCCTCAAATGTGACACATGGAATACATCGTGCACGCCACTAAGTCTCTCGGGCAACTCCACTCTATACGCCATCTGCCCAATCCTCTCCTTAATAGGTAACGGCCCTACGAACCTTGGTGCTAACTTCCCAACGGACCCAAAGCGAACAACATTCCGTAATGGAGACACCTTGACAAAGACCATGTCCCCAATATCAAACTCAAGATCTATCCTCCTCTTGTCCGCATAAGATTTCTGCCTATCTTACGCCGTCTTCTTCCTCATTCGAATCAAATCGATCTTTTCCGAAGTCTCTCTAATCATATCGGGCCCAAGTAAGATCTTATCTGTAGACTCCCACCAACATGTAGGCGAACGACACGGCCGTCCATAAAGAGCCTCGAACGGTGCCATGCCAATGCTAGACTGAAAACTGTTATTATATGCGAACTCCACCAATGGAAGATGTTCCTCCTATGTACCTCCGAAATCTAAGACACACAACCTCAATAGGTCCTCTAGAATACGATTCACCCTCTCGGTCTGGCCATCCGTCTGAGGATGATATGCGGTGCTCAAACATAACTGAGTCCCTACCGCCTCTTGCAAGCTCTTCCAAAATTCGCTAGTAAAGATAGGATCGCAGTCGCTCACTATGCTAGAAGGAACACCGTGCAAACGAACTATTTCTCGAATGTATACGGTGGCTAACCATGGAGCAGTCCTCTTACTCTTCACGGGAATGAAATGGGCGCTCTTAGTAAGTCTGTCTACCATGACCCAAATCCCCGTGTTACCCTTCCTCGATCTCGGTAATCCGTCAACAAAATCCATCGAGACGCTTTCCCACTTCCATTATGGGACCTCCAATGGGTGTAGTAATCCACCGGGCTTCTTTTGCTCTACTTTTACTTGTTGGCACACCAAGCGTCTAGCGACAAACTCTGCCATGTCCTTCTTCATGCCGGCCCAAAAGTAAACTCGTCTCATGTTCATGTACATCTTGTCCCTGCCGGGATGGATGGTCATCTTAGAACGATGTGCATCATCAAGAATGGTCTTCCTTAGGTCCTCATCTTTCGGTACACAATGCCTACCGTCCCTACGTAACCAACCCTTATCATCTAGGGTATACCTAGAAAGATAGCTTGATGACTCCCCTCCTTTGAGCTTCTCTACTAACTCAACCAACTGTTGGTCATCTCGATGTGCCTCACCAATCCATCCCAAAAGCGTAGGTCTGATCTCCAAGGATGCTAGCAAACCAGGTACAAAGTCAACGGAAGGTTTAAAGTCAAACGTAGAGATGAACTCTAAGCTTCGCCGCTCAACAAACAACGGACTCAAGGTGTAACAACCCGGAATTTGGGGCCAATTTAAAATTTTCATTTTAGAGATTTTAGGGGTGTTTAAATATTTAAAATAAATTATTTCAAATAAATATGAATGGGAATTTACGTTGAGCAAAGTTAATGCAGATATATTCAAATAAATTACATAAAGAATTAGAAATAGGAAGGTAGTCGGAAAAGTCAAACTTGAACTTTGACTAATTACCTAGGGTGCAGAATAAACCGGATTTTGTTGAAACGAAAATATTTAAATTTGTTAATGAATATCTTTCTGACGAATCTGAAAAATCAAAGTTTCATAGCAGAAATCAAAAGTTATGGCCAAATGAATTTTCAGAAAGGTCGCTATAGAAAATATATCGCCCTTGAAAATCGGCATTTTGCATACGACCTCGGAATTCAACGAAACCACTTTTGTTGGGTCCGGAATGTAAAATTATTGCTAGGTTTCAAATTTCATGATTTTTGAAGCTAGTATGTGAGCGTGGCAAAAGAAACTGTGTTTTGTCAATTTCGGTCAAAATTAATTGACTGAAAACTGACCATTTTTCAAACAGTCTCAGAATGAGGCGAAGTTAATTTTGTTAGGACCGTATCGTCATAAGGAAGCCAAAAATATTTTTTTTGGATTTTGCTGAGTTAATTTGTAGCCCCGGTAAAATTATTTGTACGGAAAAATTAGAAATAAAGGACTTAAATATTAAAACTGAAAAACGGGGGTCAAGATGATCTTTTGGGCTAACGGGACACGTCCAGATGAGTTCGGAACGGGGGCTAAATGGTAAGAACGACAGTCGTTGGGCCTAAATCGGAGTTCGGACCAAAACGGACTTTAACGGGCTAATAAAATAATAATTAAATAACCCTAATATTTTAATATATAATGAACATCGGGTTCTTCTTCCTCCTCCACGTTATTTTGCTGAGCCGCAAAACCCATTGCTATTCAAAACTTCAAACTCCGATTTCTCCATCAATTCTCAACGAAAACCTTCGTATAAATACACGTTTCGAAGAAGATTTTCGAGCTCTTTCTTCTCCGACAAGAATCACCACCTCTCATCGACCGTAGCCACCGCCACAAGCCTCCAAAGACGTGGCTTTTGCGCCCCCACCGCGCCACCCACGTTGAGCCGCACCTCCTCCAACTCCCGGTGAAGATTGGCCTCTCGTAGCTCTCCAATCTCCAACAAACCGTTCGTAAAACCGTCAAACGTAGCTCGAGTTATCTCGATTCAAAGTTTTGAACTTTAGGTAAGGTTTATTTCAGATTTTGCGACGCTTTTAAATGTCGCAATGTCAGTTGTTAAAGGCTGAATTTTGATTTTTCATATGAATTTGTATTCGAATCGTTCCAGATCTGAAATCTATTTGAATACGAACACTGAATCGGATCGAGCCTGAATCTTCTTCTCAGACCAGACCACTGTGAGAAATTATTTTTAATTTATTTAATTATTATTTCCATGACTATTAATAGTAGATCTAATATGACATGATATCTAAAACATAGATCTGAAATGTTCATACCGTATGATATTGAATCTGAATTGCCTATAATGACATGATATTAAATCTGAAATTTTATCGTTAAATATGAATTGATTGATTAATTAGAATTAATTATGAGTTAATTTATTTAAATCCTGCCTTGTTGATTTGCCATATGCCAAGTTAAACCTCATCTTGTAAATTGCCTTGAGGTTAATTATTGGATTTGATCATGTTGGTTTGTTTGGATGTTGTTGTTATGGGATTTGACATGAAATACGTTAATGAAAATTTATTAAAGGTTGAATTTTTGATTTAAATTATTAAAGACTAAATCTTTAATTGAAATGTTAAAGATGCAAACTTTCATGAAAATATGAAACGATGAAATTTTTCATGTGAACATTAAATGATGAAATTTACATTGTAATTAAAGGATAAAAAAAATTTACATTGTAATTTAAGAATGAATTTTGCATTGTAAATGAAAGATGAAATTTTTATATTAAAAGTTAAAAAAATATGTTTCATTGAAAAATATAAAGGATAGGATTTGCCATAATGAAATATAAAGTAGGAATTTTCACCGTAATGAAAATTTACATTTTTGTTAATGTAAATAATATGGGAATATTCACAGTAATGAAAGTTTACATTTTATTTAATGTAAATAAAATAAGAATGCGACATGGAATATAAATTTACATTTTTGTTAATAAGAATTTCACCGAATGCGGAGTTTACACTTTTATTAATGTAAATATATAGAATTTCACCGTATGTTAAAAATTACGTTTTTCTTTGTAATTAAAAGGTGAAATTCATCGTTTGTCAAAATTTACATTTTTATATGTATAAATTATAAAGTGAATCAACGTTGAATGTTAAAAATTACATTTTTCTTTGTAATTAAAAGGTGAAATTCATCGTTTGTCAAAATTTACATTTTTATATGTAAATTATAAAGTGAATCAACGTTGAATGTTAAAAATCATATTTTTACAATGTAAATTAGATGTAGTGTTTGCATTGTAATTAAAAATCATATTTTTACAATGTAAATTAGATGTAGTGTTTGCATTGTAATTAAAAATCATATTTTTATAATGTAAATTAGATGTAGTGTTTGCATTGTAATTAACAATCATATTTTTATAATGTAAATTAGATGTAGTGTTTGCATTGTAATTAAAAATCATAGTTTTATAATGTAAATTAGATGTAGTGTTTGCATTGTAATTAAAAATCATATTTTTACAATGTAAATTAGATGTAGTGTTTGCATTGTAATTAAAAATCATATTTTTACAATGTAAATTAGATGTAGTGTTTGCATTGTAATTAAAAATCATATTTTTACAATGTAAATGAGATGTAGTGTTTGCATTGTAATTAAAAATCATATTTTTACAATGTAAATGAGATGTAGTGTTTGCATTGTAATTAAAAATCATATTTTTACAATGTAAATTAGATGTAGTGTTTGCATTGTAATTAAAAATCATATTTTTACAATGTAAATTAGTTGTAGTGTTTGGATTGTAATTAAAAATCATATTTTTACAATTTAAATTAGATGTAGTGTTTGCATTATAATTAAAAATCATATTTTTACAATGTAAATTAGATGTAGTGTTTGCATTGTAATTAAAAATCATATTTTTACAATGTAAATTAGATGTAGTGTTTGCATTGTAATTAAAAATCATATTTTTACAATGTAAATTAGATGTAGTGTTTGCATTGTAATTAAAAATCATATTTTTACAATGTAAATGAGATGTAGTGTTTGCATTGTAATTAAAAATCATATTTTTACAATGTAAATGAGATGTAGTGTTTACACTGTAATTAAAAATCATATTTTTACAATGTAAATTAGATGTAGTGTTTGCATTGTAATTAAAAATCATATTTTTACAATGTAAATTAGATGTAGTGTTTGCATTGTAATTAAAAATCATATTTTTACAATGTAAATTAGATGTAGTGTTTGGAATGTAATTAAAAATCATATTTTTTTCAATGTAAATTAGATGTAGTGTTTGCATTGTAATTAAAAATCATATTTTTACAATGTAAATTAGATGTAGTGTTTGCATTGTAATTAAAAATTATATTTTTACAATGTAAATTAGATGTAGTGCTTGCATTGTAATTAAAAATCATATTTTTACAATGTAACTTAGATGTAGTGTTTGCATTGTAATTAAAAATCATATTTTTACAATGTAAATTAGTTGTAGTGTTTGCATTGTAATTAAAAATCATATTTTTACAATGTAAATTAGATGTAGTGTTTGCATTGTAATTAAAAATCATATTTTTACAATGTAAATTAGATGTAGTATTTGCATTGTAATTAAAAATCATATTTTTACAATGTAAATTAGTTGTAGTGTTTGCATTGAAATTAAAAATCATATTTCTATAGGTAATTTAAAGATTTTGAGTGTATCAAAATTTACATTTTCAATGTAAGTTAAAGAATGAAGCTTGGATGCGGTAATAGTATTTTCATTTGTCAAATGTATTAAAAATTTAGTGAGTGTCGGTAGTTTTGTAGGGCGTTGTTTTAACCAAACGACGTTATTGCGATTCCATGATTATATATATATAAATATAATTAAAATTAAACGAATAGGGCGCGGTAGTTCGCGTTTTGAAATCGTACTTTTAAACGACTATACAAGAAGATCCGACTGTCGGATTTTCTTGAAACTGGAACCGTTAGGACCGTCTTGGAAAAATCTTTCCAACGATATATATTACGTTAAGATCCAACGGTTAGATTCTGAGAATTGTGAAATTCAAAATTGTTCGAAAGCAGCGCCATAGTCGCCATGGACTTAAGGCGTCGTTATACTAAAATTTAATTATTTTAAATAATTAATATGGGAATAAATCGTTAATAATAATTATTAATGTATAAGAAGGATTTTAAATATATATATATATATATATGTATACGAGGATTATTTGGAAAGACCGAGTTCTCTCATTCTAAATAATCAAACGACGTATAAAGATGGTGAATGAAGACCGTAAATCTTCCCTCGAATGGACAACGATCGAGGCCTTGACTTGACTTGCTCCCAATTCAAAGGTCATAGTCATTGCCCAAACGTACGTGTTGATTTCACGGGTTAGGCTTTCGCTCAGACCCAGAGCATAAGCTATTAAATGGATTGTGTGTCTGACATCATACTCTATCAAATATCACGTTATTGATCTTTTGTCGAAGGTATGGATGTTTGATGGCGGGGAATTTATTCTCTTGCTTAACACCCGTTCATATATTTCGGCAAAGGGTTGGTAGTATGGTATGGGGTGATGATGTGGCACGCTAAGGTGCATATGATCAAGGTTTTGTTGAAAAGCAGGCCTTGTGGGACGATCAAAGCATAGCCTGTTTAGGCATAGCTTTGTGTACAACCACTACAACAAAATGACCCTATTACAACGGTGGAACACCGTTGTAATAGGGTTTTTACAACGGTGGGCAAACCGTCGTGTCTTAAGAAGTTGTAATAGCCTAATATCTTTTACAACTTTTCTGCACTGTTGCAAGACCGTTGTAATATGTATATTTTACAACTTTTTTCCACTGTTGTAATAAGTTTATTACAACAGTTATGCACCGTTGTTGTTTTAATTTTTACATTTTATTACAATTTTTATATTTTACAATCGTAATATATCCACAAATTATATACATATTACTAATAAAAGAATTCATTGCAGAACATATTATCTACAAAACTGAAAATATCAAACAAACTTAAACCATGAACCAAAACAATATATTATTAATTTCAAACTCATCATTTTTTTTACATAATACATTGACAAAACTGAAGATACAAAGACTTTATAACAGTTCTAACTTTCTTCTGCTCCTGTTAATCTCCTTGTGCTCCTTTTTCTCCTTAATATCCGTTCCTAAGAAAGAAATTATCAAACTGTTAGTGCTGCAGTATAGATTTATGCATGTAACAAAAATTGGAAAAATGTGAGTGCACAAAATAAACAGCTAATACAATGCATTCAAACCATTATATACGTAAATAACCTGACCATTATATACAATGCATGTAACGTTGGATGATTCATTTTGCTATATACAATGCACTGAAAAGCTTTGCCGTGGCAAAGCTATGCAGTGCAATCACTTTGCCGCGGCAAAGCTTTGCAGTGCAAAGCTTGTTGCGGCAAAGCTTTGCACTGCTACTTGCAGTGCAAAGATTTGCTGCAGCAAAGCTTTGGCAAAGCTTTGCACAGTGTGCAAAGCTTTGCCGCAGCAAAGCTTTGCACTGTAAATAGCAGTGCAAAGCTTTGCCGCGGCAAGCTTTGCACTGCAAAGCATTGCCGCGGCAAAGCTATGCACTGCAAAGCTTTGCCGCGGCAAAGCTATGCAGTGCAATCACTGCATAGCTTTGCACTGCAAAGCTTTGCCGCAGCATAGCTTTGCACTGCAAAGCTTTGCCGCAGCAAAGCTTTGGCAAAGCTTTTACATAGCAAAGCTTTGCACTGCAAATAGCAGTGCAAAGCTTTGCCGCAACAAAGCTTTGGCAAAGCTTTTGCACAGCAAAGCTTTGCACTGCAAATAGCAGTGCAAAGCTTTGCAATGCAAAGCTTAGGCAAAGCTTTGCAAGCTTAGGCAAAGCTTTGCAGTGCAATCACTGCATAGCTATGCCGCAGCAAAGCTTTTTTGCATATTCATCAAGTTTATAAGCAAAATAGCCTCCTGTGCCTAGAATTAGAACACAAAATGCACAGACAAACCAAAATAAAACTTGCAAGAACAGATCACAATAATCCCAAGCAGCAAAACCATAGAACCACAAGGCTGCAAAACCATAGAACCACAACAAACCCTTCGAAACTTCCTCAAAACCAACAACCAACTAACAGTTCCTCAAATTCCTCGATAACTCAATAAACCAATTCCAAAATCCACTCAACAAGCAAAGAACCCATCGAAAAAAGCAAAATAGACATACCGTAGCAGTGCAAAGCTTAATTCGTATCACACCCAATACGAAATCATATCTGAAATCAGACAATCTGATGGTCGAACTATAGATCTAACCCAATACGAGCCCCATGTTTCTGAAATCACATGAATCGAAATATAGATCTAACCCAAATTAAACAAACAAAATATTACAGTTAATTTAAAACGAGTAAAAAGGAGAAACTTAGCTTAATTCGAGATCGCTCGTCATGAAGGCTCGGGGGTTGGCTGGCGATGGCCGAACTGGTGGTCTGTGGGGGTTTAGGGTTGATGGCGAATCATTGAGGAGGTCGAAGGGGTAGTTGCGAAGTCGGTTATCTCGTGTTACGGAGGAAGAAAAGGGGATCTAGGGTTTTTCTTCAATTCGGTTTTGAGAAATTTGTGAGGCGGCTTGAGTGAATGAAGGAGGTTACGATGGAATTAGGGTTATAAGGGATGGCGGGTCGGGTACGTTTGGTTGGGCCGACGGATCATAAGGGTAAATATACTTATTAATAGTATTAGATATTACTTTTTATTATTAGTTATTACCTATTAATGTTACATATTAAATATTATTATAAATGAAATATTAAATGTTAAATATTGATCATCAAACATTTGATGTTAAATATTAAATTATAAATAATGACGTGTATAAGTTATTATCAAGAAAAACCAATTATAAAAACCCTTTATTACAAATGTCGAGAAAAATCAATTTTTATAAATTTGTTATTGCAATTGTCGTCTATCGAACGTTGCAAATATTTAGTTAATTGTAATATGGTGATTAATTTTGAATTATTAAATATTTTTTTACATATTGATTATTTATTAAATTTATTTTTTATAGTTATTATTAGTTAATAATTATTAAATTAAAAAATTACGTTCATCATAGATTATAAACTAATTGGTACATCTTAAAAAAAACATACTTGAACCTCACACGCAAATACATGTGAACTCCAAACAGATGAATTATTTGTAAATTATTAATTAATTAAGTAATATTTATTTGTTTACTTATTATTGATTATTAATTATTACTTACTAATTAGTTATTAATTAAATGTTAATTATTAATTAGGATTATTTCATATTAACAATAGTTATTATTTAACTTTTACTTATTTCTACTTAGTTATAATCGAGTAATAACTATTAAAAGCTTATAATGTATATGTTACCTAAATATTAATTAATAAGCAGTTAACATTAACTATTAAACATTAATTACCACTTATTAACTATTAATTATTTGATAAATATTATTGATTCCTAAGTTTATTATTAATTATTAATTATTATTAAATATTAATATAATTAGTTATTAAATATAGATATTATAAACATGAAGTTTGTAATAGGCATCTATTACAACTAACAAAACAAAAAGTTGTTAAAAATATGTTTATTACAACTTTAGGGAATACCACCATTGTAAAAAACCATTTATTACAACGGTGCTTTTACCACCGTTGTAAAAAACCATTTATTACAACGGTGTCTTTACCACCGTTGTAAAAAACCATTTATTACAACGGTGCGTTTACCACCGTTGTAAAAAACCATTTATTATAACGGTGCTTTTACCACCGTTGTAAAATTAAAGTTGTAATATGGTGTTTTTGTTGTAGTGAACGTGACTTCGCGAGCCTCACACACCGGCGGAGTCTAAAACGGGAGAAGGGAACGCAGGGAGAGCAGCACGTTTCTTTCTAGCTAGAGTGGTGTCAGTGACCTACCAGCCCTGACGTTTTACTTATGTGGATGATGGAATGAGGCGCCTCGGAGAGGTCCTATAGGACTAGGAAACATGTGTTCAGGAATAACTAATCCGCAACTCGTATGGCGGACCGGCCCTGCAGGATCCGAGGGTTCACTGCGGGGAATCCTGAGACATTAGCTAGAGTGTCTCGAATCGGTAGGAGCTCCTCCCTAGCCTTGACTCATGATGGAAACCAAAATCCAAATACGACCCTACGAATTTGATTGTATTACTAGTATGGAGGCATAGTAGTATGGGATACTATTCTTCCTAGGATTTCTATATTTACTTTGAAATGTTTTAACATATTAATAATAATATTAAACTCGTATTTGCCGTATTTATCATGTTTAATCACTATAAGGTAAAACTCTATCCTCTGGTGTGTGTTGCATTGTGTGATGGGACCTGGGTCTTATGGTGATTCCATTTTTCTAAAAAGCATAGCGTTGTTGTACGATTTACTTATCCTTTATTCTGACACTTTTATGCACGGCAATCCATTAGGGTAAACCCGTTCCACATTAGCGGCGTGGTCTTTGGATTTGCCCTATTAATAGTAATTAATTAGATAAGAATTCTCACACCAGTCTCACGACTGACCTGTAGTTTGTTTCACCTTTTTGCAAACTCGGGTGCCCTCCTTTCTACACGGGCAGCCAAGTAAACAGGTTATCTTTCGCTTGGAGCCTTTCCTTGGAGCTACTTATTATTTCTCTTGGATTTGCTTGTGGAGAGGTGATGACTAGGAGTTTGAAGACTTATCATTCGCTGCTCTTACATTTTTCTCTTTCCTTTTATTTCAGACATGAAACTTGCTTTATTCCACGTGTTTGAGTTGGAATTGGAACTTATTTCTTTTCTGCGAATTTGATGTAATAATGTAGAATTCTGTGACTGTGGATTTTCTATGGATTGATGACATTATATTTCCGCTGCTATGATGTTGTTACTCTATGAATTTCCTATGCTATTTTGTATTTGTGATATGTATTATTGTATTTATGTTGTATTCCAAATGATTACTCCTTACTTCCATTCCGTGGAAGTTTGGGGTCATCACAGTTGGTATCAGAGCTTTGGTTAAACTTAGCTTTGGAATATAACATATTTATGATAATTCGTTTACATAGAATCACAATATTCTGTGGCGAACATTTCATGAGATACATAATAGCCAGTCACCTTATCATCATCTTTTCATTCATCCTTCGATCTTTTCTATCTATTTGAATCACCATTACAGTTGTTCTGACTCTTTCCTTGATCGTACAGAACTAACTAAAAATGAGTACTCATGCCGCTAGAACTGCTAGAGTTAGAACAATGGGGAAAAATATTATTGGGACCGAGGAGCCCGCAGTTCAACAACCACCACCGTAGCACTTTGACTTGGTGAGGGTAGTAAAGAATTTTAAGAAATTAGATGGAGTTCCGTTCACAGGTACAGAGACCGTGACGCAGGCTTGGGCATGGCTTAAGAATTGTGAAAGGATATTTAGAGCGCTAGAACTGGGAGATCAGAAGAAGAGATTTGTGGCTTCATGGATGCTCCAAGGCGAAGCACAACTTTGGTGGGAAGAGGTCAATATAGGAGGAGATGAAGAAAATATGACTTGGACCGAATTTAAAGAGCTGTTTAATGAAGAGTATATTGCAAGGCAAGAGGTGGAAAGGCTTCATGATAAGTTTGCCTGTCGCTATGAGAAGAAGTCTGAAGAAAGCAGTTCTGGAGCCGCTAAGACTCATGATAAGACTAAGCTGCAATGCTACCACTGCCAGAAGTTTGGACACTATAGCAAGGACTACAGGAATCCAAAGAAGGCAAGAAGAGAGGACACTAGAAGATGCTATAACTGCCATAAAAAGGGTCACATCAAACGTAATTGTCCACTATTAAGGAGTTCCCAAGTTGCCCATGTGTACTAGGGGGCAAGTGCACCTTCTTCTTCTGCACCTATTTCTTCAGAAGGAGCAGGTAAGCCTGATGTTTTAGGTGGTACTATTTCTGTTAAAAACATTTTTTTTATGTTGGTTCCTACCCTTCTACTCTTCTCTTTTCCTTTTCGAGGACGAAAAGTCCTTAAGCGGGGGAGACTGTAACAACCCGGAATTTGGGGCCAATTTAAAATTTTCATTTTAGAGATTTTAGGGGTGTTTAAATATTTAAAATAAATTATTTCAAATAATTATGAATGGAAATTTACGTTGAGCAAAGTTAATGCAGATATATTCAAATAAATTACATAAAGAATTAGAAATAGGAAGGTAGTCGGAAAAGTCATACTTGAACTTTGACTAATTACCCAGGGTGCAGAATAAACCGGATTTTGTTGAAACGAATATATTTAAATTTGTTAATGAATATCTTTCTGACGAATCTGAAAAATCAAAGTTTCATAGCAGAAATCAAAAGTTATGGCCAAATGAATTTTCAGAAAGGTCGCTATAGAAAATATATCTCCCTTGAAAATCGGCATTTTGCATACGACCTCGGAATTCAACGAAACCACTTTTGTTGGATCCGGAATGTAAAATTATTGCAAGGTTTCAAATTTCATAATTTTTGAAGCTAGTATGTGAGCGTGGCAAAAGAAACTGTGTTTTGTCAATTTCGGTCAAAATTAATTGACTGAAAAATGGCCATTTTACAAACAGTCTCAGAATGAGGCAAAGTTAATTTTGTTAGGACCGTATCGTCATAAGGAAGCCAAAAATAATTTTTCTGGATTTTTCTGAGTTAATTTGTAGCCCTGGTAAAATTATTTGTACGGAAAAATTAGAAATAAAGGACTTAAATATTAAAACTGAAAAACGGGGGTCAAGATGATCTTTTGGGCTAACGGGACAGGTCCAGATGAGTTCGGAACGGGGGTTAAATGGTAAGAACGACAGTCGTTGGGCCTAAATCGGAGTTCGGACCAAAACGGGCTTTAACGGGCTAATAAAATAATAATTAAATAACCCTAATATTTTAATATATATTGAACATCGAGTTCTTCTTCCTCCTCCACGTTATTTTGTTGAGCCGCAAAACCCATTGCTATTCAAAACTTCAAACTCCGATTTCTCCCTCAATTCTCAACGAAAACCTTCGTATAAATACACGTTTCGAAGAGATTTTCGAGCTCTTTCTTCTCCGACAAGAATCACCACCTCTCATCGACCGTAGCCACCGCCACAAGCCTCCAAAGCCGCGGCTTTTGCGCCCCCACCGCGCCACCCACGTTGAGCCGCACCTCCTCCTACTCCCGGTGAAGATTGGCCTCTCGTAGCTCTCCAATCTCCAACAAACCGTTCGTAAAACCGTCAAACGTAGCTCGAGTTATCTCGATTCAAAGTTTTGAACTTTAGGTAAGGTTTATTTCAGATTTTGCGACGCTTTCAAATGTCGCAGTGTCAGTTGTTAAAGGCTGAATTTTGATTTTTCATATGAATTTGTATTCGAATCGTTCCAGATCTGAAATCTATTTGAATACGAACACTGAATCGGATCGAGCCTGAAACTTCTTCTCAGACCAGACCACTGTGAGAATTTATTTTTAATTTATTTTAATTTATTTAATTATCATTTCCATGACTATTAATAGTAGATCTAATATGACATGATATTTAAAACATAGATTTGAAATGTTCATACCGTATGATATTGAATCTGAATTGCCTATAATGACATGATATTAAATCTGAAATTTTATCGTTAAATATGAATTGATTGATTAATTAGAATTAATTATGAGTTAATTTATTTAAATCCTGCCTTGTTGATTTGCCATATGCCAAGTTAAACCTCATCTTGTAAATTGCCTTGAGATTAATTATTGGATTTGATCATGTTGGTTTGTTTGGATGTTGTTGTTATGGGATTTGACATGAAATACGATAATGAAAATTTATTAAAGGTTGAATTTTTGATTTAAATTATTAAAGACTAAATCTTTAATTGAAATGTTAAAGATGCAAACTTTCATGAAAATACGAAACGATGAAATTTTTCATGTGAACATTAAATGATGAAATTTACATTGTAATTAAAGGATAAAAAAAATTTACATTGTAATTTAAGAATGAATTTTGCATTGTAAATGAAAGATGAAATTTTTATATTAAAAGTTAAAAAAATATGTTTCATAAAAAGATATAAAGGATAGGATTTGCCATAATGAAATATAAAGTAGGAATTTTCACCGTAATGAAAATTTACATTTTTGTTAATGTAAATAATATAGAAATATTCACAGTAATGAAAGTTTACATTTTATTTAATGTAAATAAAATAAGAATGCGACATGGAATATAAATTTACATTTTTGTTAATAAGAATTTCACCGAATGCGGAATTTACACTTTTATTAATGTAAATATATAGAATTTCACCGTATGTCAAAAATTACATTTTTCTTTGTAATTAAAAGGTGAAATTCATCGTTTGTCAAAATTTACATTTTTATATGTAAATTATAAAGTGAATCAACGTTGAATGTTAAAAATTACATTTTTCTTTGTAATTAAAAGGTGAAATTCATCGTTTGTCAAAATTTACATTTTTATATGTAAATTATAAAGTGAATCAACGTTGAATGTTAAAAATCATATTTTTACAATGTAAATTAGATGTAGTGTTTGCATTGTAATTAAAAATCATATTTTTGCAATGTAAATTAGATGTAGTGTTTGCATTGTAATTAAAAATCATATTTTTGCAATGTAAATTAGATGTAATGTTTGCATTGTAATTAAAAATCATATTTTTATAATGTAAATTAGATGTAGTGTTTGCATTGTAATTAAGAATCATATTTTTACAATGTAAATTAGATGTAGTGTTTGCATTGTAATTAAAAATCATATTTTTACAATGTAAATTAGATGTAGTGTTTGCATTGTAATTAAAAATCATATTTTTACAATGTAAATGAGATGTAGTGTTTGCATTGTAATTAAAAATCATATTTTTACAATGTAAATGAGATGTAGTGTTTGCATTGTAATTAAAAATCATATTTTTACAATGTAAATGAGATGTAGTGTTTGCATTGTAATTAAAAATCATATTTTTACAATGTAAATTAGATGTAGTGTTTGCATTGTAATTAAAAATCATATTTTTACAATGTAAATTAGATGTAGTGTTTGCATTGTAATTAAAAATCATATTTTTACAATGTAAATTAGTTGTAGTGTTTGCATTGTAATTAAAAATCATATTTTTACAATGTAAATGAGATGTAGTGTTTGCATTGTAATTAAAAATCATATTTTTACAATGTAAATGAGATGTAGTGTTTGCATTGTAATTAAAAATCATATTTTTACAATGTAAATGAGATGTAGTGTTTGCATTGTAATTAAAAATCATATTTTTACAATGTAAATTAGATCTAGTGTTTGCATTGTAATTAAAAATCATATTTTTACAATGTAAATTAGATGTAGTGTTTGCATTGTAATTAAAAATCATATTTTTACAATGTAAATTAGATGTAGTGTTTGCATTGTAATTAAAATCATATTTTTACAATCTAAATTAGATGTAGTGTTTGCATTGTAATTAAAAATCATATTTTTACAATGTAAATTAGGTGTAGTGTTTGCATTGTAATTAAAAATCATATTTTTACAAAGTAAATTAGTTGTAGTGTTTGCATTGTAATTAAAAATCATATTTTTACAATGTAAATTAGATGTAGTGTTTGCATTGTAATTAAAAATCATATTTTTATAATGTAAATTAGATGTAGTGTTTGCATTGTAATTAAAAATCATATTTTTACAATGTAAATTAGATGTAGTGTTTGCATTGTAATTAAAAATCATATTTTTACAATGTAAATTAGTTGTAGTGTTTGCATTGAAATTAAAAATCATATTTCTATAGGTAATTTAAAGATTTTGAGTGTATCAAAATTTACATTTTCAATGTAAGTTAAAGAATGAAGCTAGGATGCGGTAATAGTATTTTCATTTGTCAAATGAATTAAAAGTTTGGTGAGTGTCGGTAGTTTTGTAGGGCGTTGTTTTAACCAAACGACGTTATTGTGATTCCATGATTATATATATATAAATATAATTAAAATTAAACGAATAGGGCGCGGTAGTTCGCGTTTTGAAATCGTACTTTTAAACGACTATACAAGAAGATCCGACTGTCGGATTTTCTTAAAACTGGAACCGTTAGGACCGTCTTGGAAAAATCTTTCCAACGATATATATTACGTTAAGATCCAACGGTTAGATTCTGAGAATTGTGAAATTCAAAATTGTTCGAAAGCAGCGCCATAGTCGCCATGGACTTAAGGCGTCGTTATACTAAAATTTAATTATTTTAAATAATTAATATGGGAATAAATCGTTAATAATAATTATTAATGTATAAGAAGGATTTTAAATATATATATATATATATATATATATGTATACGAGGATTATTTGGAAAGACCGAGTTCTCTCATTCTAAATAATCAAACGACGTATAAAGATGGTGAATGAAGACCGTAAATCTTCCCTCGAATGGACAACGATCGATGCCTTGACTTGACTTGCTCCCAATTCAAAGGTCATAGTCATTGCCCAAACGTACGTGTTGATTTCACGGGTTAGGCTTTCGCTCAGACCCAGAGCATAAGCTATTAAATGGATTGTGTGTCTGACATCATACTCTATCAAATATCACGTTATTGATCTTTTGTCGAAGGTATGAATGTTTGGTGGCGGAGAATTTATTCTCTTGCTTAACACCCGTTCATATATTTCGGCAAAGGGTTGGTAGTATGGTATGGGGTGATGATGTGGCACGCTAAGGTGCATATGATCAAGGTTTTGTTGAAAAGCAGGCCTTGTGGGACGATCAAAGCATAGCCTGTTTAGGCATAGCTTTGTGTACAACGTGACTTCGCGAGACTCACACACCGGCGGAGTCTAAAACGGGAGAAGGGAACGCAGGGAGAGCAACACGTTTCTTTCTAGCTAGAGTGGTGTCAGTGACCTACCAGCCCTGACATTTTACTTATGTGGATGATGGAATGAGGCGCCTCGGATAGGTCCTATAGGACTGGGAAACGTGTGTTCAGGAATAATTAATCCGCAACTCGTATGGCGGACCGGCCCTGCAGGATCCAAGGGTTCACTGCGGGGAATCCTGAGACATTAGCTAGAGTGTCTTGAATTGGTAGGAGCTCCTCCCTAGCCTTGACTCATGATGGAAACCAAAATCCAAATACGACCCTACGAATTTGATTGTATTACTAGTATGGAGGCATAGTAGTATGGGATACTATTCTTCCTAGGATTCCTATATTTACTTTGAAATGTTTTAACATATTAATAATAATATTAAACTCTTATTTGCCGTATTTATCATGTTTAATCACTATAAGGTAAAACCCTATCCTCTGGTGTGTGTTGCATTGTTTGATGGGACCTGGGTCTTATGGTGATTCCATTTTTCTAAAAAGCATAGCGTTGTTGTACGATTTACTTATCATTTATTCTGACACTTTTATGCACGACAATCCATTAGGGTAAACCCGTTCCGCATTAGCGGCGTGGTCTTTGGATTTGCCCTATTAATAGTAATTAATTAGATAAGAATTCTCACACCAGTCTCACGACTGACCTGTAGTTTGTTTCACCTTTTTGCAAACTCGGGTGCCCTCCTTTCTACATGGGCAGCCAAGTAAACAGGTTATCTTTCGCTTGGAGCCTTTCCTTGGAGCTACTTATTATTTCTCTTGGATTTGCTTGTGGAGAGGTGATGACTAGGAGTTTGAAGACTTATCATTCGCTGGTCTTACATTTTTCTCTTTCCTTTTATTTCAGACATGAAACTTGGTTTATTCCACGTGTTTGAGTTGGAGTTGGAACTTATTTATTTTCTGCGAATTTGATGTAATAATGTAGAATTCTGTGACTGTGGATTTTCTATGGATTGATGACGTTATATTTCCGCTGCTATGATGTTGTTACTCTATGAATTTCCTATGCTATTTTGTATCTGTGATATGTATTATTGTATTTATGTTGTATTCCAAATGATTACTTCTTACTTCCATTCCGTGGAAGTTTGGGGTCATCACACAAGGACAACCTTTTTCTACTTAAGGAGTCTACCACCACGTTACCCTTGCCAGGGGTATATGCTATCTGGAAATCGTAGGACGCCAAGAACTCCATCCACCTTTGTTGCCTTAGGTTTAGATCTTTCTGAGAGAACAAGTACTTTAGCGACTTATGGTCTGCAAGCAACTCAAACTTCTCACCAAGAAAATAATGACGCCAAGACTTGAGTGCAAAAACTATGGCAGCCAATTCTGAGTCGTGGGTAGGGTAATTCTTCTCATGGACTTTCGACTGTCTTCCACCATAACATATCACCCTTCCCTAGAGACCACATGCCCTAAAATCCTCACTTCTTTCCTCCAAAAATGGTATTTTGGAGAACTTAGCTTTAAGCTGGTGCGCTTGTACCCTAAGCTTTCCCTAAGATGTAGGGCATGCTCTTCTCTGCTTCTAGAGAAAACCAGGATATTATCCCATGCAAAATCGTCACAACTATCCATCTCTCACACAGACCATCCTAGTCGAACTCGACATCCCCCAAGTGCAAGCCCCAAAGGCCTAAACCAATATCAGACAAACACCCAAGGGATACCTCCTTCGAATTCAGACGACTTACGTGAGATGATACTAGTAAGACGGCCTACCAATTGAGCACTTGACCGACTCTGGCTATCCTTGCCAGTCTTGCTCCAAAACCACCGTTGATCACATAACTGGCTTTGCTTAATCTATTAATCACATACGAAAACTTATTTCGCGCCTCTGGTTAAACCCCACACTTTATCAAAGACGTCTCCATACTCACGGACCACACAAACAGACTCCCAATCATCGTTGGATGCGTCAGAAGATTCTAGGAAGCTAAGCATCACTGAACCCCTAGGGTCACAAGAAATATGAGGGTCTTTCCATAACGAATCAATAGTCTAACTGCCCTCCTTTCACAATCTAGGATGCCACCCCGCCTGGCTAGCCAATCCACCCCTAGAATCAAACTATAGCCCGTGAAACCAAGGAAGAAGGCATTGCATTCAAATCCAACGCCCAAGATAGACACTCTCAAATCCCGACAAACCATTGAAGGATGAGCCGAACCACCAACAGGATTTGAGACTAGGATGGGATCCTTAACTAGACTGGTATTTAGGTGCAGTGTTTCAACTAACGAAGCAGATACTAACGAGTATGAAGCGCCAGAATCAAACAAAGTTCAAACAGGATGATAAAGAAAACCAAATTTCAACCTAGACGGTCCTACCCCCATCAGATATACCAGCCGTGAGGGAATACAACTACCCTCCAGAAGATCCTGTACTTTGTCCTTTCCTCTTTGGACAATCCTAAGGTGTCCTATTTCTCCAAAACAACTAGCCTTCTTCTTCACATTCTCCATTCATGACCCCCCACCAAGATGAGGTTTCGTCCTTTGTTAACCAAACATTTATTTGAACCTTCCTCCCATCGTCTATCTTAAAGGTACCAACAAGCCCTCCACTTCCTTGGACTAACTTCTAGCCCGACAAACGTCTAAGTCCCTTGAAGTGATTTTCCGTCCTTCGTACGGAAGTCCTTATTTATCCTAGAAAAAGCATCTATACATGGAGGGGGGAACTCAAAAAGAGAAAGAGGAAGAGATTCAAAACGGAGAATCAAAGGAAGGATATATGGCTCTTGGGGATTATGTTCTTAAAATAAACATTTCTTTCAAAAATACTCTTCTATAAACATATTTTTGAAAGTATTCTTTATAAAAATGCTTTTGAAAAATAGTTTTTCAAAATATCTTATCTGTTCTGGTAACCTTCAGCTCTGATACCACGTGTAACACCCCACGTCCATTAATGTCACTCACAAAGGGAATGCATTAACTTCTATGGAGCGTTTTAAGTAAGTATAGAACAGAAACTTAACAACAAGACAGATATAAATAGTACTCAAATATTTAAAACTTTATTTCATTGCAGCAGAAAACACATATGTTTGCTTACATCATCAAAAACCAGAGTCAAAGTACATAATATCCATCTTGATTATCAAAAGTACATAAACTAAAAGACATAATCCCCAACATCAAAATAGCCATAAATAAAAGAGAAGCTGAACTTTACTCCGGCGATCCAAGCAATCTTCTAAAAGAAGTCCAAGATCAAGATCCACTGGTGCTAGTTCCAACCTGAGCACCGGGGGGAGGGGGAGGGAAGGAAGGAAAGAAGAGGAAACAAAGGGGGTCAGACATAAAGTCTGGCGAGTGCGATAATTTTAACAATATAATTAACAAAGTAACTAGGCTAAGGCATAAGTTGGAAAATAAGGAAATGACCATGAACCATTGAATATGGCAGAGTAAATAAGGAAACAAGATGAACAACGATATCGTTAGAGCGCACCTAACCCACTGTAAGATAATTACTAAACTACACCAATACTATAGGATAATTGCTATACTGCACCACCACTAGTATACTGCACCACCACTAGTCACCCTAAGGTTGATCCTGCCTACTGAACATAAGTGATAATAATAATGGTAGTTTCGTGTACCCCTAGCTGCTGTCATAGGTGCCGCCTGCTCCTATCTCCACTAGTGGTACCCACTACCCTCCCCATTCTAATTACAATATTCATAATATGGTAGCTGTACTCCTAGCTGCTGTCATAGGTGCCTCCTGCTCCTATCTCCACTAGTCGTACCCACTACCTTCCCCATTCGATCGGCTCCCTAACTCGTAGATACCCGTGCTGGCGCCACAGTGGGGTGTATCACTCCCCAAAGTGGCAACCCGATACAACCAACAATGCACGGCTTATACCTACACGATGCAACAACGTCTTACCTACCTGCCCGGGGTCCACACACCCATATGAAGCCGTTGGACTTGCGTTGCCACCGCTAACCCGTTTTGGCCTCTTACAGTCAAGCCCAATATGTGTGTCCCGTCCTCGAATTGGGTCGAGCCCACAAAGATACGTATGGGTTACTGGTTGAAATGGGCCCCCATGACTTGACACAAGCTATCCACCTAAGCTTGGTCCCCTCTAGTATTTCCCACTTAACCCACTTCTTATTCATGTTTCAATTTTGGTTAAGTATTTCTAATCGTATTTCAAATGCCACCCAAGGCACCCACTAGATTCCACATGCCACCTAAGGCACCCACTTAACCCCCTTATGTCCCACTACATGTTTATCTGGTTAAGTGTTTCTTAATTCATTAAGACTGTAACCTCATAAAGACCTCTCACATTAGACTGACATTTGTGGCAGCTGGATTTGCCGGGCGGGTCCGGGCAGTCTTACACCACAAAAGAGTCTAACCTCGTGTCTTTGCAATTGTTACGTATTTAATTTATGCCTAAGACCTCCCACATTAGACTGGCATTTGTGGCAGCTGGATTTGTCGGGCGGGTCCGGGCAGTCTTACACCACAAATGAGCCTAACCTCGTGTCTTAGACGATTAATTACTCCTAATTAGTCATTCCCCAATTTGAATTACTTTCCCTATTCAAATTATCAATCAATTCCAAATTTAACGATGTCCACAATTGACTCAGTTATGTCCATCCATTTATGGTATGTAAAATCATACCAATTTTCATCACAAATTTATTTTATGTCTTTTAAGGCATTTATGCCAATTAAATCTTTTAATATTATCCCCTTTACGCCACGTTGTACGTTCGTTCGTTTAACGTAAAATATACGTTAGACTCGAATAGTCTAACTCATGGAATAAAGAGAAAACATCACAACATACATATAATTAAAACTAGATCTAAACATAAGGGGTGAACTTGCATGTGTGAATGATGTTCTACATCTAAAACTTGCATAGGCCAAAGTTACAACTTGCATAAACAACATATGTCATGGATCCAAATCTAAAGGTGTGAACTTGCATAAATCATGTATGTCATGGATCTACATCTAAAGGTGTAAACTTGCATAGGCAATAACCCTAAACTTGCATAACATGATTCATACCCCAAACTCATATATTTATAGAAACTTGCATATGTGATTTATGCATCATAACAATGGTGTAAACTTGCATCTTACATGTAAAATATCATGTAGAATTTAGCATATAACTCACCCATGTCATAGCCTAACTTTTAATCATATTTTTACATAACTAGATTTCATAACCATGTAAGGTCACATATAATTTTACCCAACTTGTATATGATTCATGTTTAAATAAAAATCTAAACTTACATACATATGATTTATCATATGAATCAACATCACCAAACTAGCATATGAAACATGATGATTTGGTTATATATAAAATTACAACATAGAAGATAGCAACATAACTTTACATCATAAATGATTGCATCACAACATAACGTCATAGAGATTTCAACACAATTCTACAACATAATTACATCATGTGATCAATAATTCACATCACATCCATACAATCCGCATCATAACTTAATCCAATTAAAGTACTAATTATTTTATTAAAACTATCAAACTCACAACTCAAAGGCGGTCTTGAGTTTTGAATTCTGATTTCTGAAGTGGAATTAGCTTTCCTTTGAAGAAGATTCGTTGTTAGGGTTGAATAAAACTGATTTGATTTGTTGTTCTTCCTCTCTAATTGGTGGCGGCTACTCTAGGGTTCAAGATGACAGCATGACGGCCATAGTTTTAGTTTTAATTCTGATTTAGGGTTTGAGTCTATGGGTCTTTTTATAGAGCTTTGAATTAATTTAAGCCGTCAGATCACTCTAGGATCCATCTAGGCCTTAGAAACCAAGAAATGATGTCAACAGACCAACCAGAAATCGCCACCTAAGCCCTAAAACATAAAATTTCGTCATAGACCATTTAGGGCTGACGGGACCAATTCCAAACCTCCTGAGTCGACCCTGGGGTCGACCCAGCGGGTCTTGGGTCAACCCATAAAATAGGTTGGTTTGGTGTTTTGCCTTCCCGCTTCCGCTGTTTTGAATTTTTTTTCTTAAATTTTAGGTTGAATTTTATTTTATTTATATATATATCTATATATTTATTTCTATCTTCCTAATTAACCATTTTCACACTAAACTAATTTTTGAACCGCGTTCACACTAAGCCACTTTTTAGCCATTCCCCTAAAACAAAAATATGGCGTTGGCGGGGATCGAACTCATACCTCTTGTATGCAAGTCACATGTTCTAACCAAATAAGCTACTTAGTCTTTTGCTTACAAACCTTAGAACAATGCTAAACATTTATTATTTAATTTAGTTAATTCGATTATTCAATAATTCGGGGTGTTACATTTAGTCTATGTTTGAATCTCAGAATTTGATATGCTTTAGAAGAAGATGAGAGATCCTAGTTCAGTTCAGAATCCAGCTGAGTCCGGCCACCATTGTTTCTTTGTGAAGAAAACAAAGGATATGAGATATATTTGTAGCTGTTGGGTTACAGAATTCGGATGTCACCTCAGCCCTAATGGAATTGGGTCAGGTCACAGGTCGTCACTCACTCGAAAAAGGCCCGAATACCCAGAAACTGTTATGGGTGCACTTTATAGGTGCGGCAATGCAAAATTGCCTTGGTGCACTTGGCAAGTGCGCCAGTTATATCTGGTTCTGATCTTCAACTTTCTATCGTCCGTAACTTCTTCCTATGTTATCCGTTTTACACAAACTAGGTGTCTATCCTGACCAGAATTTCGAGACAAACGTAATGACGTAATCAGTTTCCCTTAATTCTTAATATTAAATTATTTATTCTTTAACTTATCTTCCTTAATGTCATTAAAAATTGGGGTGTTACACATAAGCTCCAATCGCGATGAAAATTGAAACATTGTTGTGGTTCGACGTTCCAGACTCAATAAAATTGGTTTTGTCGAAAACCGAGGTCGTTTGTAAATTTATTATTTTCACATATCAAATTAAATTGATCAAGTATAATTTAAATTTGAAACAACCATCGTTTATACTCAAATAAAATTTATATTGATCGTCTGAATCATTTCGATTCAATTTTTTGTTTGAATTCAATTATATTCGTTTTCGTATTATGATAATTCGATATATTCGAAATTAAATTGTATTCAATTACTAAATCGTTAAACTCCATATAAAAATCCATTTATATTATCGACTCAACATTTAAAATAAATTTAAATGTTTAAAATTAATCGATCAAAAATCCGGGTCATTACACACCCTTTCCTTCTTTTCTCCTTCTGTAGGACCATTTCAACGTACTACGCTTGCTCGTGTAATGAAAGTAGATGAGTCTTTAAAAGTTTCCCTGCAAATGCTTTTTGAAAGTCAGGTGATGCAACTCTGCTTCGACAAAGAACAAGATAAGCAAAGAAAAATCCTAAGGAATCTACGGAAATTTCTAATGGATAATTATTCTAACTATATCGTTATAGAAGATGATTCTTCCAATATCCATAGCATGACCCTATGGAAAATGATGAAGAGGAAGAAGAAGAACAAGAAGAAGACGGGTTTATGGAAGAAGACGATCAAGTTATATGCGTCAAGGAGGTGTGTTTTGATAGAAATGATAACGTGATTGAACAAAATGGAAATTTTTGTCTTCATTATCCAAATTTTCCAATTCACAAATTACCCATTGTCAAAAACACTCATTAGATAAGTTACGTCCATTTGTAAATATTCGATGTATAATTTAATTAGGAATCTATTATTTTGTTAGACTGCCTTATTATGTATAAAACTTATATGTGTAAAAAGTATATTAGTAATGATTTATGTTTAATTCTATTACTAAATCTCTTACTAAGTCTTAAAGTATTAAGTTAAGGGGGAGTAGTATAGGTTAGACACAGTTTAAGGGGGAGTATTAGAGTTATTATAGATTAGTCTTAGTTTTTGTTGATGACAAGGAGGGAAATTATAAAATAGGATATGATATGCTTAGAGTGAGTGGGAGTTAATAACTATAGGGTGAGCTCATGGAATAAGGGGGAGTAACTGAAGAATCAAGGTATCAAGTAAGTATATTTTATAAAGAGAAGTTGTCATCATCAAAAGAGAGAGATTGCTAGGGACTGAAATAATGGTTTTGATGATAACAACCTTGTTATCCTTTTTAACTGTTATTATTACAGAAAGATACTAACGCTATTGTTTTATATATATATATATATATATATGCAGGTATAGATTATTGAAGATTGTACAATATAAAGATTCAAGATTGAAGATTGCAAAGAAGAAGAATTCGAGGTTGAAGACTCATGAGTAACAAGAGTTTAAGAGTTCAAGAATCCAAGATATTAGGATAAGTAATGGAGTCTAAATTTTTGTTAAAACTTCATAATAGCACTAAAAGTTTTATTCCAATTTTCTCATGGGATGGAACCCATTTCTGCCTTCGAATAAGAAGGAACCCAGAGTGGGATGGAACCCACGACCAAATCAGTTTTTGCGGGAATCGAGGCTTGTCATGATGAGATACTCTACAAATAGGAACCCATAAAACCAAAATTTTAGAATTTCCTTTTTATAATATTCCTTTTTATCTTCAAAACTCTTCAGCTTTTATTCTCGATTGATTTCAAAATTACTTCCTACTTAAAAAAGTCCTTGGTCCTTTTTCAAAGTACTTCAAAATATTTCTTAATTTTCCTATATTATAAAATAGTTTGTTCAAACTATTTTCCTATATTATAAAATAGTTTGTTCAAACTCCAGAAGAACATTGATTTATTTAAACATCATTTCCATTATTCTCAAAATTTTAAATTTCATAAAATTTATAGGCATATCGACATAGGGGGATGACCATGTTGACAAGGTAGCCGTATTTTCAAAAAATTCAAATTTCAAAAGAAGTGTCTATTCGTTTAAAACCTTTTCTGAATAGACATGGTTGTTGATTCCCTATATACACCCAACTAGAATATTTAAAGAGAATCAAACCACAATATCTCTAGCTTAATTCTCTGCCCTGATCTCTCTCAAAGATCTAAGTGTTATTCATAGTAATAGGAGCAATTGTAATCAAAGATCGAAAGATCCAAGTCCTATCGAGTCTTTATATCAAACTACTACTGAAAATGTGCGATTGTAGCCCGTTCAAATCAATTCAGTGTGATTGTAGCCCTTAAATCAACTATGTGATCTTGTAACATGGTTAATCAAGAGAGCTCTCTATACTTGGAAGTAGTTGAGGATAGACTTATGGCCCTAAGATCAAGGATTGTAATTTTAAATTATTTGAAAAGAAATCCGCACAACCTGAGTTGTATAGGACTAGATGTAGGTAACTCCGAACCAGTATAAAATCTCAAAGTGTTCTTTCCTTTAATGGTTTTATTTATTATTTGCATCTGTGATTGATTCTATGACAGTTTCATATATGTTATTTGGATTTGATTTTGATATATTCAAAAAGATTTCAAGAAATTTATAAATTCCATTAAACACTATTCATCTTGCCTCTAGTATTAAATTAGTCTTAAGATCCATAATCCACATTTCCAACATCTTATTCATTTACCCAAATCAATTAAATATTAGATTCAGTTTCCAATTATAAAACTCAGATTTTCGAAATGATTCAATTTCAAGACTCACATGTCAATTCTAGATTTCAATAGTCCGAGTGTCTTTATTCAAAGAAATCATTATATATATATAATTTGAACTTAATTGCTCATATTGGAAATATAGTATTATTTTAAAATAGTTAAATTTAATATAAAATAGTTTGAATAGAATAGTTATAAAACATATATAATAGTTAAATTTTGTATAAAATAGTTATAAAATATAATAGTTAAATTTAATTTATAAAACTTTACTCAAAATAGTATAAAAATATTTATCATAACTAAATTTAGAGCTGCCAACGGATGCTTTCGGATACGGATAGTGCCGTATCCATATCCGAAATTATTTTCGGATATCGGATATCTGTATCCGCTTAATTTTCGGATATCGGATATCCGTATCTGCTTAATTTTCGGATACGGACGGATATCGGATATTTATCTGCCCCGCCAGTAATTAATAAATTTAGGAGTATAAATAAAAATGTTTGGATCAACATAAAATAAATTTTATGCTAATATTTATAAAAAACCAAAAAATAAAGAAATGTGGCGATAAAACATTGTTTTATACTAATATCGATAAGCATACCCAAAAATAAACACTAAACTAACATTTTTATGGACAAAAATTTATATTATAGTAACATCCAACAATTATAAAATAATTATTAACTCTGTTTTTTTGTTTTGAGTTATATATATTACATCAATTAGTCAAACGGATATTTTTGGAATTGTTTTGAGTTAAATTTTGTATAAAATAGTTTGATTAAAAATAGTTATAAAATATAATAGTTAAATTTAATTTATAAAACTTTACTCAAAATAGTATAAAAATATTTATCATAACTAAATTTAGGGCTGTCAACGGATGCTTTTGGATACGGATAGTGCCGTATCCATATCCGAAATTATTTTCGGATATCGGATATCCGTTTCTGCTTAATTTTCGGATACGGACGGATATTTATCCGCTCCGCCAGTAATTAATAAATTTAGGAGTATAAATAAAAATGTTTGGATCAACATAAAATAATTTTTATGCTAATATTTATAAAAAACCAGAAAATAAAGAAATGTGGTGATGAAACATTGTTTTATACTAATATCGATAAGCATATCCCAAAATAAACACTAAAACTAACATTTTTATTGACAAAAAATTATATTATAGTAACATCCAACAATTACAAAATAATTATTAACTCTGTTTTTCTGTTTTGAGTTATATATTACATCAATTAGTCGGACGGATATTTTTCGGATACGGATACCACTGTAACCATGTCCATATCCGAAAAGATTTTCGGATATCGGATATCCGTATCCGCTTTTCGGATAATGCCGGATAACAGATATTTCGAATACGGATTCAGACGGATATCGGATTTTCAGGTATTCATTGATAGCCCTAGCTAAATTAGATATATAAAATAGTTGTAAAATATATAATAGTTACGAAAATAAATATAAAAAGAGGAATTGATATAAATAAAATAGATTAATATAAAATAATACTAATTTAAAATAATAATCCAATTCGAACCAAATATCTGAATTTCCAAAATTCGATTTGGTAGAGGGATTCACATGATTTGTTAGAGGGATTCTCGTTCAAGTAGGAGCAAGAGCGACACGATTGGTTTTAGAAGGGATTAGCTAGAGCGTGAAATTTGCATATTTCAAGTGGAAAATTTTAGAGAAGGGGCAAAATTTGAGAAGGAATTGATTTGCTAGGCACGCGTGCAAATCTTGGAATGGGGTTGTTATTTTGTAGAGGTTGTAGTGTATGTGAAGTGCTACCACCGAAGGGGTAAAAACAATTTTGTGATAGCCTGAAGCCATCGCAAAATTGCAAAGCCTATAACATTGTAATTTATCTTGCTATGGCTCAAGATCGTGATAAATTGCCACGACTCATAACTGTGGCAATTTTTTACATTAGAATATGGAAAATTAGGTAATACAATGTAGTGAAAGTAATTGGTTCAATAAAACCATTATCATTAATTGACTACTCTTGCTTGAGATTTTAATTATGGGTTGATTTTAATTGACCAAGATATTTACCTCATATAACCGGCTAGACGAATCCTCTTTTAAATAGTGTTTCATGTAATGTCCCGCATTTTTGGTAATCATATATTTAAAAATAATTTATTATTATTTAATTGATTTATTTTGGAATTTATATAATATTTTATTTGATATTATATAAGCGTTAAAAATAGCCATTTTTGCAAACGATCTCAGTTTTCGATGAAATTAGTTTCATTGGAACCGTATCGTTAAATTATTGTAAGAAAATCAAACTTCGTGGAGAACTGCTATCGTATGTGACTTCGGTGGCCAAAAACGTATATGTTTCTATTTAATTGTTTAAATTATTTAGACAGGGGTAACTTTTAACGAATATACAACTGGTCAAACAAACTCCAAATTTAACGAAACAAGATTCATTGGATCCATTAGGAAGAGGTCTAGTAAAATATCAAGGTCTCATATTTTTTGGATTTTTTCTATAATTATAGGAAATTTAAACTCTTGATTTTTCATCGATATTTATAAAGGATTTTTCACAAACGACCTTTGAATTCGACGAAACCTATCCCATTGGGTCTAGAATATTTTTTGTTGCTAGAATTACATTTTTTATCAAAAATTGGGGTGGTATGTAGGTGTATTGAGGCGATACTTCATCGGTAAGTTTCAATATGATAAAATAACAATTTATTCTTCCCACCATTAAACAAATACTTTGCCAGCCTAATTTTTTCCACTATCTGTCACGTTCTGCCCACGCCCACGAGTACAGAGTACATGCAGGCCCTAAAAACAGGAAACGCAGACCAATATTTGTTTACTACTACATAGTTAAGGTAACTAAGTACACACATCACAAATCTACCCCATGTTTCCTCCAGCTGCATTTTAAAAAAAAACTACATCTACCCTGTACTACGGTACCGTGATACACAAACTTCCTCCATCTATAAATACTCACGCATATACTGCCTTCATTTGTTTTCCAGAAACGAGAATCAACGAACTGAAAATTCCTCTTCAAACTTTGTTTTCCCAGCAAGCTTTAAACCCCAACATTCCATCCAAAAACAAAACTTATTCTCTCTCTCTCTCTATATATATATATTATGAAAATGCATGAAAATGGTGTGAAGGTGGTTCTGTATTTTCTCATTTGGAAAATAGGTGGACGAGGCGGAGCAGTTCTCGGTGACATGGGGTAGTCCGTGATTTTTCCTGAAGGTATACCATTCAAAAAGAAAAAGAAAAAAAGGGGGGAAGGCGGTGCAGCGTACATGGAAGTTGAGCAGCTCGGTGATGGAAGCGGGGAAGCGACATCTGCATGGTGGTGGCGGCGAATTTGACGAGGAGGAGGGGAAGCAGGCGCAGAGGAGTTTGGAAGAAAAGTTCAATGGATGGTCTTAGTTGGCTGAAGGATGTTGAGGTAGAGGAGCGGTTTTTAAAGTTTGTTTCAGTGAAGAAGATGATTTATGTAGAATATGGGACGAGCTAATGAGTACTGGGTTCAATTTAATAATGTGAGGGCTCATTCATGTGTGTAGCAATTGAAATAGAACAGTGAACGTTGGCCAGTCTTCAAATTGGCAAGTAGTGTACAGTGAAGAACGGGGCATGTTTTAATTGTTTGGACAGCAACGAATCAGTATCACGAAACTGGAACGAGGAGAGGCCTGTAACCGGATTAACGTGAGGAGCAGATGGGTTACTTTCATATGCGAACAAGGGTAGAAAGTGGAACGACAGATTTGGAAAGCAACAGCGTCGGCCTGTATGAGTAAACATGGTAATTAAGAATTAATTATCAATTAAGGATTTGTTTAGTTTAATTAACATCAATTAGACTAAAATTTAATTTCAATTTCTGGTCCCAGATTTTGAAACGGAGATGCGTGAATTCAGAAGTTTTTGAACAGCAGTGCAGAATGGTCAGCCTCTTAATTTGGTTACAGATGTAAGTGAATTGCAATTTAACGATTAAAATTTAGGTATTAATAATTAAGTATTTATTTAATATAATCTAAGCGTGTTAAACTAAAATAATTATAATTCCTCCATATCTTAACTGAATCAAACCAGACAAAAGACATTGGAACCATAATGACGAGATCTATGCCATGGAATAGAAATGGACGAAATTGAAATCAATCAACCGGAAATTTTTAATTAAATTAAACGATCGTTTAATTTAATTAAAATGAGTCGTTGACAGTGGAATCAGATAAAGGTGAGTTAAACTCACTCAGTTCATCCCACTTATATTTTATATAAGTTGGGTTTTATAATCATGTGCTATGATTGAAAATGGTTGCTAATGGTTGATTGTTTGATAATTACATATTCGTTTGTTGATTTAACCGATGAAATTAAACCGTCATTTAATTCCAGTGAAACCCAAATCGTTATTCTAATGATCGGATCCAATTGAGGTAACTTACCTTATTGGTCATGTTTATAATATAAACATGTTTAATTTCATGAATTGCTTGAATTGTTATTGTTATGCCAAAAGTATTAGTTGATGTTAAATAGTCGTTATTTGTTGTTATAGAAATTATTAGTCAAATTCTCATTGAATGATGTTATTTGTGATAACATAATTGTATACAGAGAAGAACAGGTTGGAGGGTTTAAACCGGATTCCTCAAATATATTTAATGTTGTTTATTTTCATATTATCATTATATGAACTGTTCGGATTGAATGATTGATTTAATTGTTGATCATTGACTGAAATATCAACATTTGTTTTTTTAAACCAGTGGGTGATATTGGTTGAGTAATTGGCAGTATATGGCTAATAAATCAATCAGTTACTAAATACTGATTTACCGTCAACCGAATCAATATAAATGAAGTTATAAAATTTATTTTATAACTGAAGATAGATTTTTAAATCTATTATTTTGAATAAAAGGTATTTAAAGAAAATAAATATTTATTATTTGTTCATTAAGTTTATAATTAATTATTAATTGATTTTATAAAGTAAATTCTGATGTTAACCAGATTTATAAGCAAGAGAATAGAAAATTAACCTAACGGTTAAAAGTGAATAATTGTTTTTGAGAAAAATAATTAAATGTATTTATTTAAATTAATTATATTATTAATTAATTTAAAGAAAGGACTAATTGGAATCAGTTAATGAAATAACTGTGTGTAAGGTGAGAGTGATTATTAATTTGTTTGTTTTGAATTAATCTAAGGAAATGGTTTAACGAATATTTGTTTTAATTTTAATAAGAATTTGAAAAAGGAATTTATTATTTAATTTAGTTAGTAAAGAAATTATCTAATGATTGAAGTAAATTATTATTTTTAATAATAATTTAGGAGATTACTTTTATTTGAAATTCATTTAAAAAGTAATCAAAGTTGAAATGGAATTGAAGTGAATTGTGAAAAGAGTTATGAATGGGGTTATATTTTAAAACCCAGTTTTGATAACAAAGTTATAAAAGGATTTTTAAGCAAATATGATAGCTTAAATTGATTATTTACTTAATATTAGAATTAAGAAAAAGGAAATTAAGAGAAAAGGGTTTTGTATTAAACCAGAGTTATATAAACGAAGTTTATAAAAAGAGATGAGGTGTTAAAACGTTAATTTTAGGTTAACGATGCTTAATAATGGAATTAAGAGAATGAATGGAACTGAAATAAGATTTTCAAAGCAGGAAATAGAGAAAAGCGATTATTATAAGTAAATTTAGTAAAGAAATAAATAATCGGATTTTGGAACAAAGTCCGAGCTATAAAATGAATTGTTAAAGGAGTAGATGTTAAAGGGTGATTTTTTTAATAATAAATTACTTAATCAAAGAATCAAGGAATAATGATTATATTTGAGAAGAGATTTCCAAAAGCAAGAAGTTTTATAAAACCATATTTTAAATAAAATAGTTAAAAGGGGTTTGTTTTGATATTGGATTGAAATATTTGATTTTGAAATTTCAACTCATATCTATCTTAAGATAAGAATGTTGTTGATCTAGGTCTGAGAGGTTATTAAAATACCCCAACTAAAACGACTTCAGGATTATCTGAGATGATATTAGTTGTAATGGAAGAGTAATAAATTATTATTTCCATTAGAGAAATAACAATGCAGTATTATTGGTGAAAATGTAAAGAATATGTAATAAAAATTCCGAAGTAAAGAAAATTAAAAGGATTTGATGATATAAATGGTGTTTCCAAAGTTAAAGAAAATTAAAGGGGATTGCGTGAAAATATAACAATATTTTCGAGTTAAAGGGAATATAAAGTTAAGTTTTAAAATAGGTTTATTCGATAAGAATAGTTATTATTTCAAATAAATGAAACAAAGAGGGGTTTCGTAACATTATTTTACGGGGAATAAGTTGAATTAAATTTCCAATTATAAATAATAAAGAATGATGGAGCAAATGTTTGAAAGAGGGTTAAATGGAAATTGAATATGGTTATAAGATATTTTCTTAAGTATTAAAATGAAATGGTCTTGAGAATCATTAGTATGTTAAATAAGAATTAAATACAGGATTTTAACCACCACATATATATTGGTTGGTTTAACCATCAAAAACCATTTTTGTACCAAAATCTGCCATGTGCGAAGCACGTGGCTTAGTTTTGGGTACCATACGTTAACTATTTTTAATTAAAAAGGCCAAGTGATGCTGAATACTAAACCAGTGGACTCATTTATTTTTCATGAGTGAAAAACTATTTATTTGATAATTAAATAACCGTCTATCAAATCTGGCCAAATACGTTGTTGGTACGGAAAGACCAGGATCGAATTTATATTCGAAAACCATTTCGAACAAGCAAATACGAAAGTCTAAAGATTGAAGATGGAGCATTGAAGATGGAGCATTGAAGATCGTGGATCTTCATAAGCGGAAGGATTACTCAAAATCTCTGGTTTAGCGGCCAAAGATAAACTGTGATTATGTCGTGGTTGAAATCGACGGAGTGCAAGGACTACTCGCTACTGGTCCTTGGGGTGATACCTATATGGGATGTGGTAGGAGAGTGCCTTCGATTCATCCTGTTCCTAGATGACTTGTATGGGCGAGTGTCTGACAGAGTATTTCCAAAGGGGTCACGCACGTTGATTTCTACAAACGTATTTCTGTTAGTAGCGGAGAAGTGATCATTCTCTTAGCTTATTGTCAGAATATTTTTGTGGACGTCAATTAGTGATATCTTGCGGATCTGACGATGTGGCATTCAAAGTGAATGGTGGCCAGATGTTCAGAAGAATTAAATTAAATAAACAAACAAATAAATGAATTTGACCTCTAGCATCATCAATCGGGAAATGACATAAAATCGGGTAGGTCGCATGACTATGTGGGTCGCACCCATCAAAAGGGTATATCATTACCTGATCTGGTGAAATCAAATGCCTTCGGTTGTCCTTTTTTATTTTTATATGTATGCTATCGGTTCGGTTGGCTGGGCCCCCAACCGTGGTAATGATATATTCGGTACTCTCAAGCGAAAGTGAGGGACTAGTCATGTTTAGTCGGGGTTGCAAGATGTTCATGTTGAATCCCCAATGTTTTCATCTCCAGAGGTGCATTGTCGGAAGGTGGTCCCATACCTTGTTATAGTTGGAAATCCATTCTCTAATAAGAGCTCGCGGTTTTGATTGTATACTATATATATGGAGCGTGAGATGCAAGCGTTCCGCTAGATTGATATTTATTTGTATTTAGACACTATCATAATATCAGAATAATATTTTTTTCAAAAATGGTTTAGGTTATCGTAAGGTAAAAACCATCTGTATTTATGTGTGGATTTTGTCTTCGGATTATCCTTTTCTTTCGAAAAGATTTTGACTTAAAAATCAAGTTGTGTGATACCTTAAACTTAGTGTGTTTTTCTCACTCTGGTTCACCAAACTAACCCGGTGTTTGTAATGCTCGGGTTAGACCGAGGTGTATAGGTCCAGGTTATCGGACCTATACACCTTAAACTTAGTGTGTTTTTCTCACTCTGGTTCACCAAACTAACCCGGTGTTTGTAATGCTCGGGTTAGACCGAGGTGTATAGGTCCAGGTTATCGGATGTTGCGAAGTCCAAAGACATGCTGAATGTGTTCAGACGTATGATATTATATAATATATTGTTCTGCTATGTGTTGTATATGAGGATAGGTTATTATAACTGTCCAGATGTGTGATGTACTCTGATGACTGTAAGTTTTATTTAAAGCTCTCAATAAAGATATCACTATATTATATTTTGTTCCACTGCGGTGTGAGACTCTGTGTTGTGTTAGTTCTTCTTCTTCTTTTTCTATTCTAATATTTCTTTCTTTATTACCTCACCCTCTAATTTCTTTCTAATAGCTATCTTCTTTTCTGTATATTTTGAGTTGACATGGTCTGATAAATGTCGGCTTAAACTGTACTAAAAAGTGGGTCGTTACATTTCATGTCCAACACTTCCACTTGATCCAATTATATTTATAACCACTCAATGGACATCATGGCCTGATTTGATATAGTCCAAATGAAGATTTCATATTGAAAATCAATAATATTTTTAGGCCAAGAGAACTTTGTAAATTGGTTAAATCGATGATTTCTATTTAACATTTGTAATGCTAATTAATAGAAAACTATCAAGTGAGTCATTCCAAGTTAACGAACAACCATCATCGGTATATTACCCTTTGATGACCCATATAGCCATGAGTAATAAATTGCTCAATATTATGGAAGTGTTATTACCTACAGTCTCAACCAAATGTTTCTATGTCCAGTTTGATACATTTTTTTTGAATTTGATCAGGGGGAAACCGACCGGAGCTGTAAAATCCCCTAGTGCACCTAGCCTGGTCCGCGAGTACCACATAAGTGGCTGATCTTAGCGTATGCACATGGTAAACCCTTAGCATGTCATTCCGGGTTTTGAACTCGCATCGTTGTTACCTCAACACAAGTCTTTATCTGCTGGGCTAATACTATGGACAGTTTAATACATCTTTATTATGAATGTTTAGAACAACATGTTTGTTATATTGTAATACATTACTCACGATTACGACTATTTATAATTATTACTAAAAACATACCATTTATGGATTTTCGATTGAATAACTTTTTATTAGTCATTTAATTATTATACTATATTATAACATATACATAACAAAAAAACACATTTACTATGATTGAGGGTTGATTGCAGGGTTAACAATCAACATTATATCAAAGAATCTCCCTTAGGACTTAGCCCTAACTTTATTAATGATTTTGTCGCTACCTTCTCATTTTATCATATCATCAAATTTTAATATTTTTTATACATTTTTCATATATAAATGGCATTACAAATATAATAGAATAGGCCTCGAGTCCTAATTCATTTATCTTTAAAAGGCCACTTTTTACTTCATTTAATTAGATTAAATCGGTTTACTACCTGAATTACTAAGTAGTTAATGTCATAAAACTCATTAATCATTTCATCATCCAAATCCATTTCCTTTGGCCAAAAGTGTTTGTAGCAGCGACTTAATTATGTAAGACAATTGATTGTTTAGTGGGTTGCATCTAATTCCTTGTTAACTAATAATAAGCTACTTGCTTCGAGTCCCTTAAACTTTAAATTTGTGTTCTTTTGAGGCTGAGGAAACAAATTCCCACCACTTCTTCCGATTTAGCCTTTGTTTCAACAATTGTAGAAGACCAATATTATTTCTCATTTTCACTATCCCAAGCACAACAATGTTAAGGAAAATAATTTGTGCCACTAGATGGGGACTTCAAAGTTTATTCTCTTCCTAATCATATTGGAAAAATTCACGAGCATTACATGAACAGAAAAAAATGGAAGAATCTTTAATAGAAAGAAGGAAGCATCCATTGAAATTACTATTACAACTATCCAAACCGTTAAGAGGCAGGTTAACAATTACTCATTTTAATCCTTCTACAGTATGGTAACAATACATGATTGTTTATCTAACTATAGTTGGGCATAGCCCATTCCATCTTATTCCTTTTTTATTTCTTCATTTTCATGCTCGTGGTTCCATGTTTCCAAGTAATTCCTCATTTTGTTTAATGAAATCACAATAAGTGTCTGTCAATTCGATTTTTCCATGTAAAAATATAGTCATTACTTTGCCACTTAGATGTATAATGCGCTTGACCATCAATCAATAGTCTAATAGTATTCATTATTGGTTGTGAGATGTGATGATTTTAACTTACTTATTTGATCCTATAACACTTACCCATTGTTGACGTCAAAAGTTGGTCACTAGTGACAATCAACCCCCAATCACGTGATCTACACACGAGTAAAGATAAAATACGCAATAAAAAGTAAAAGAACGGGGAGCACACACAGAATTTTTATAGTGGTTCGGCAAAGACAATGCCTACGTCTACTTTATATATTATTCCTTTTTTTTATTACAAATACAATGCTTTTTCTGCTCAGAGAAAAGAAAGAGAATGATTATTTTCCTTTCTTCCTTTTGAGAGACTAAGATTCTGGAGGAGAGTAGAGATGAAAAGTTTGAAGAAAGCCGTCTGGCCCAGAGAAGTCCCTTTTTCTCTTTAAGTTTGGAAGTATTTATAGGTGGAAAATGCTGCTTGGGCTGTTGCGAAATGGTCCGGCCATTCCGGAAAGGTCAGATACGTGGAACCCATCCATTGGCTCGAATTGCAGCTGGAAGACTGATTCCACTGCTCATAAACTTTATCCTCGAAAGTTGTGGCCGACGCGGCATCCATGGAGAGGTATATCAAAAGCAGAGCTTTGTCCGCATATGGTTGACCGCCTTTATCTCCTTGGAAGTCGGGATATTAAGTGGACTGGCTCTGTAGAAATCTTCCACGCTGGCCCGAAATAATCGGTCGACGAGTTCAACTGGAAGCGAGAAACTCGGTCGCCCTGGTAAGCGATTTTTCTGGTAATACGCAGTTAATCTGACTGAGTTAGATTTGGGCCGATATACCATTGCTTGATGTAGCGCCCCTGATGGGTCTCCTGGGGCGCGACTTGTATTTGGTTGTGCGTTTGGGCTTTGGTTTTGGCCCGATAAGATTAGTACCAAAAAGAGGGCTAACACCCATTAACTCAAATCACAGTATCAATAATTTATTTTAATTATGGCAGTACTGACCCCTAATTGTATTGATGGTGATAGATCCTATCTTTAGCAATGCTTCACTTAACGCAATTTGGAACACACTCAATTACAATCATGACTTGCACAATACTATGCATGAGTTGCAATCCAAGCATGTTGTTTACACATGATTTAATAGCGTAGTTGTTGTAATATATATGAGTGAATATGCTCTTATCATATTCTATTTAGTCCCACATCATGAGAATAAGTCTAACATCAGCTCCAAAGCATATATATAAAGGAACCAATGTAACAGAAATTGTAGACAATTGAAGCAATATAAATGAAAAGTCTCTCCCCTATCTTTTCTGTTCTCTCTTATGGCTTCTTCTTTAACGTATGTTCTGTTTTATTTTATAACACGTTATCAACACGAAGCTCTAACCAATCTAATTATAGATCTCAAAACGGTAGGTTATTTTTCTGCCCTGATTGATTTGATTTTTCAAATCTCCATTTTTGTTAGATCTCATCTCATTCTAGATTTAAATCTATTATGTTATCTTCTAGATTTTTTGTTTAGTCTTATAATTTTAGAACTCATATAGATCTACACTTTGAGATCTGATTCTTATTTTGTTAATCATATTTCAGATCTCACTCTATTATATATTTGATTTTTTTATGTAATCATACAATTGATCTCAAAATTATACTCAATTTATATACATTTGAGATCCCTACATGATTTAAAAATGAGATGTTGATTGTAGTGATTTATCCTTTTGGATTCGACAAATTTTTGTTCTTCTCTATTCAAATAAATTCATTGAATTTAATTTGATTTTGTTACATAATTCATATTTCCGGATGAAATGTTGTATTGTTTCTTAGAGAAACAAATATAAATATAATACGTATCTGAAAGATCATATTAATTTTAGATCTAATATTGATATATCACCAAAAGTGAATTATGAAAAATAAACAAATGAAAAATCATAAAGTATATTATTTCTTTGGAATCTGAAATAATATGAACCTGAAGTTCATATGTCGAAGAAGAAAAAAATAAAAGCCTGAAGCTTTCTTAAATATTGTGACATGAAAAGATTATACTTCCGGAAGAAGTAAAAAGAAACACACACATCATAATATATGACAATAACATTGATTCAATAGAAAATCTCTAAACGGGTTTCATCCAACTAACATCTTTCATGTACAGTTTATATAGACTGAATATCCTGAAGATATAGTATGCATATTAATCTCTTGAAGAGATGTTTTAGAGATTTAGTTTTATATAGCAAATCCAATATCCTAGAAGAGATGTTAGAATTTTTTTTTTTTGCATTGCAATTACAGAAATAAAAGATATGTTCCATGAAGGAATATCATACACTCTAGAAGTAGTGATTTCTTTTCTCTCTTGAATCTTATTTTTATTCAATCCACCTAATTTTGTTACTGCATTTAAGGTTTGATATGTATTTTGTATATTGATATGACATTTCAATTGTTTGTATATATTTATCTCTGGAGGAGATAAGTTCATCCCAAAAGCGGTGATAACAAAATATCTTTAAAGGATATTTGCATATTTGGAAATAGTAAAATATCTCTAGAAGAGATCTATTTATTTGAAAATAATAAAATATCTTCAAAAGAGATTTCTACAATTAAAGGTGATAAAATATTTATAGAAAAAATTCATAAATTTTTTCTTAAGTGTTTATGGAATATCCCAGAAGCGATTATATATATATATATTTGCATAGTAAGCGAGTTTGGATGGCCCAAACCATCATTATTATTAACTTAAAACAATTACGGTACAAGGATTACAAAATAACCATCAAGCACAACTTAAGATAGTTCGGACCAATACATGTTTAGCAGTATATATATTACTAAACACCCTATTGTTCTGCTCCATCCACAGTTGATACAATGTCTTCTTCAAGAGTTTTAGAAGCAAACAACCACTAATGTTCTTCCACCAAGTGTATTTGAAAATTAAGTACCACTCTTCAGCAGACGATGCCAATGGAGTATGAAGCCCAAAGTGTATAAGCACCCTCTTCCAAACGAAGGTCGTATACTCGCATTCAAAAAACATGTGCTCTAAAGTTTCATACTGGTTATGACATAACATGCACACATCACTTTCTATTATATGCATTCCATGCAATTTACTTCTGGTACGCAGACCATTTTGGAGTGTTCTCCACATAAGCATGCTCTCTTTAGGCCTACTGTTTGACATCCATACTCTACATTTTGGATATTATATTTTGATATGTCTATAAAAGATTTTTCATTGAAATATTTTCAAATATCAAAGACAATGATACAAATTTAATGATTAAAGAAAATATGCATCTCGAAGATCATATTAAGCTAAGATCTAAATATTGATCTTAATTTAGCAAACATGAAGTGTATGCAGAAGCAATTTTTGTTATAAAAATGGAAAATTTAGAACCTGCAGTTTCTATAATGGTAAGAGATAATCTTGATATAAAGAGAAAGATCTAAAAGATTTTTATATGGATTGTATAATTTGAACCTAAAACATGTAATTTTTATGTTGTGAATTTTATGTATAGATCTGCAAGTTTATGGAATTATTCATATTAAAGAATGTAAAATCTCGATTCTATAATTATGCACTTTTACTCAATTCTCGATTAGACATTATGCATATATATGGTATATTAGAAATTATGATTATTGAGATTACAGTACAACTATAAGTTGTTTATTTCAATTTTGTCGTTGATCAATACTGTAGCTAGGTCCAAATTTTATTATGTTGATTTAAGTAAATTTATTTATTTGATTCATATATTTAGACCGTATAATGGTTATTTCTGTTATTTTTATAATACATGCATTGAATGTATTGTTATGGTAATATACATTGTACTACCATATTATTATAACTGTATTAAAGCATTGGCTATTGTAAGTTAAATGATGTATGTTTATATTTGGAAAATGAATAGACATATGTATTATTATTCGATGTATTTGGCAACTACTATCTAATGTAAGAAGTTGTATAAATCAGATCTGAGACTTGAAGTTTTGGATTATGAAAAAAGAAACTTTTTGATGAAGTTCACAAGTTTGAAATCTTGGCAATTAGCAAGAATGTAAAAGCTTCTGAATTAGAAATTTGTTAAAAGGTTGAGAATCAGAAGTTCGTCATAAATTAATAAACTAGATATAATATATATATGTTTATATATATGCATAGGAACTTGAAGTTCCTTAATCAATGAACTTGAAATACTTCATAATTAAAAAGCCTGAAGCTTTATTGAAAGTGTGTGAAATAATAACATTAATAAAATTGATATCCAAAGATTTCACAATTTTCAAAATGAGTTGTATCTTGCTTATATATTTATATTTACATATTATGTCGAAGAATAAATTTTAACAACTTGAAGTTGTTTATATATTTTATTTAAACCAGAAGTTCAATACAGTGGAACCAGAAGTTCAATACAGTTGAACTAGAAGTTCAATACAGTTTAACAAACTTGAAATTGTTTGTATCATTTGAACCAGAAGTTCAATATGGATTAACAACTCGAAGTTGTTCATTTATTTATTTTGAACCAGAAGTTCAATATAGTTCCAAATTAGATATTTTGGATATTATGAAACGATCTTTAAGATTCACATTGACATTGCTTGATAAGCAAATATTAATAATTGGAACATTATAAACAATTTGTTCTAAAATAGGTAACTCAAATGAAAAAGAATACACAAATCAATTACATATGGAATACGTGGACGCACTTATATACACATATATGTGAATATTTAATTAACAACACGAAGTTGTCATGAGCTCATACATAAATTATGCATATATTATTTTGTATTTCAGAAAATCAATTGACATCAATGTTGAATGACCTGAAGTCATGCGCATATTCAAATGATAGAAAATTCCTCCAAGTCATTAGATCAATGAAAGAGAATAAGAAATACAATATGAATGCATTTTATCAACTAATAAGAGCATTATCCTCCTACAATTGAAATACATCTAATGTATTTGCTAGCTATAATGGATCAAAAATGAGAATCCAAAAAGGTATATTATTTAAAGTGATAATGTTTGTCAACATTGAGGGGGAGGATAAAGGAATCATCGATGTTAAATATACGCTGACATATAGAATTATGCAAAATATTAAGTAACTTGCATAAATTATCAATTATGTCCCTAATAGACTTTCTCTAATATACATTTGAATCCTCGATGGATTAAAAGGTGTAAATCACAGCTGAAATGTGGTATAAAAGTCAGTTAAAAATATTTTTGGATTAAGTCATAAAGATGCAAAATAAATAAGGTGAGTGTTCCTGAAGAAGCACTTAAAGTTGCTCTGAAAGAAATCCATGTCATGATTGTCAAAATAACCCCAGAAGTGGTTTAGGTACCTAAAGCATAATAATTATTTACATCTCAATAAATCATGTATAGAACTGACAAAAAATAATCATCGATGATAAATTAATAAATAATGAAGCGCGTATTTATAAATGGATTAAAAATCCCATATTAGAGAGAAACACGATTAGCCATCATGAAATTTTCTTAAATAAGATATATGGACCTGTAGTCCATAAGATATGAACCTGTAGTTCATAAGATAAAAATAGAAATATATATATAATGACAAAAGAACATGGAAGTTACTGAAGCACCATAGAGTGTCAAGTGCCATGAGCATTGTATTTTCAGAGATAATTGAATTGATTAAAGTGGTGAAAGTATTTAAAATGCTTACAATACCCTGAAGGTATAAATGATGAAAGTATAAAATTTTAGAAGAATTTAAATAATGTTGTTAGTGATAAATAATGCAAAGAGCAAGAAATGTAGATTACAACATTATTTTAAGTATTGTTGTGATGAAAATCTTGATATAATCCATGATGAGTAGATAACTTTCTGCTTTCAAGAATTGTTGTAATGAAACTCTTAATACCCATTGAAGTGGTAGTTGCGATATGCAAAACTTATTATAATATATAAGTTCCTGAAGAAAATAAATAATATTTGTTATTATAAAGAATACCAAGAATATGGATGATAGATTACAACATTAATCTAAGTATTGTTGTAATGAAAATCTTGACATACTTCAAGGCGAGTAGATTACTTCCTGCTTAGTGTTGGTATAATGAAAATCTTGATATACGTCATTCTTCTAAGTATTGTTGTAATGAAAATCTTGATATACTTCAAGATGAGTATATTACTTCCTGCTTAGTAATGAAATTTGTCTTATTCATCAAATATGTATTGCAATATACAAGTCTGATTGAAACAGAAAATTATAAGCACCTGAAGTGTATTTATAAATGAATATTAGTAACATACAAATCACAAAAGGAAAGAGTTTAAAATAAGAAAACATGCCTGAAACATGGAAATGCACATAAATTTTTTAAAAGAAAAACTTCATTAAGAAATATTTGTACGCAATTTGGGTTATTGAAAGAAGAATATGAATTCAGAGTAAATTATTAAATCATGGGGAGCATCCATAAGTATGATATAATGCATTCTTTTTCCTTAACTAAGTTTTTCCCCACTGGGTTTTCTTAGCAAGGTTTTAATGAGGCATGGATCATGATCCAGAAGTATCAACCCAAAAGTAACATACAAAAATAACTTATAATGTACTCTTTTTCCTTATTCAAGACTTTTCCCACTGAGTTTTTCTTATTAAGGTTTTAACGAGACATTATATTGATCCATAAGTATCATACTACTTTTGATGTAGTAAATATGACATTGTATATTGTACTCGTTTTCCATCATTAAGATTTTTCCCATCGGATTTTTCTTAGTAAGGTTTTGACGATGCAACATTTTGATCTAGAAGTATCAGACATCTTTTGATGTGGTAAACTATTGTTTATGAAGAAGACGAGGCAGTTTGCATGTCTCAGATTCAAGTGAATTATATCGAGGGTGATAGGATGGAGCACATTTCTTCTAAGTTTCTCTTCACACATGAATGAAAGGATAACAAGAAAGAGGAGAAACAAATTCAGTTTCAAGAAAAGCGAGTGGATCTGTTCTCAAAGGCAATTTCCAAATCAACATTCCAAAAGACGATGTACAAAATTGGCATGTGTCAACTACATCAATAGACTAATTGAATAAATAAGGAGGAGCATATAAAATTATGCTATAATGTACCCTTTTCCTTCACTAATATTTTTCCCACTGATTTTTTGTTAATAAGGTTTTTAATGAGGCATTATCTTGATCCTGAAGTATCAACCCTTATCATAACATTGTAAAACTTGTTACCTAAAGATGAAATAAATTTTCACTTTTTTCCTTGTTTATGATTTTTTCCATAGGGTTTTTCATAAAAAGGTTTTTAATGAGGCATTATTTTGATCCTGAAGCATCAAACTCTTTTAAGGAATATCATTTTAATATGATATTCATAATGTCATACGTTGTACTCTTTTTCTCGTTCAAGGTTTTTCCCGGCAACAAACAATAGTTGTATCGACTAAATGAATATATGCAAGCAAGATAATTATAAGGGGGGAGCAATCATCATATATGTTTTAAAAGGGACAACCTCAAGTTACCAGAGCATTCAAGATTTTGAAGATGCATATTCAAGGGGGAGTGTCGTAATATATATCAATGAATATGCTCTTGTCATATTATATTTAGTCCCACATCATGGGAATAAGTCTAACATCAGCTCCAAAGCCTATATATAAAGTAGCCAATGTAATAGAAATTGTAGACACTTGAAGCAATAGAAATAAAATGTTTATCCCCTATCTTTTCCGTTCTCTCTTACGGCTTCTTGTTTAACATATGTTCTGTTTTATTTTATAAAAGTAGTCAAGTTTATGCATTAGTTATTGCCTTGTCGAGTGCATCTGTGTTGTTTTATAATAATACATGTATATAACTCTCTAGTGCCCCCGTTTGCTGATTTTAGAAAAGCTTCATACGTTAGTCTAACAGAAGTACTCATATTCCAATATTGATACTCTAAAGATTTAATGTTCAAGTGGTTAATCCAAACCATGATTATGATTCACTTCAAAATTGGATATTTAATTATCTAAATTTCTATTGATATAGTACAATGTAATCCTTATGTTTTCCGCATAAAATTGTAATGATATGTTGATGATAAAGCCTAATAACCCATCACTATTATTTGGAGAGAGATGTAACAAATAAATCTAGACCTTAATGCTTTAATTTAAAATCTGCATTTTAAAATATTTCAAATTCAAATCCTCAACTCTAATTTTTTTCTTTGATGTAACATTGTTTGTTATTTAACTAAAATTCATGAGAACTACGTTAAATATTTTTCAAAATTATGTAATTGATCGACCAGTTTCTATTTGCATCAAAATTTATCCAAGCAACCTAAAATTTTATGCATAAAGAAAAATGTGAAGAACCAATCACAGGCATAACAGAATTGCAGAGAGATCAACAGAAAACGGTAAGAAATCACACACAGATGATTTTATAATGGTTTAACATTTGAGCCTACTTCTACTTGAAGAATCCGATAGTTTTGTTATTGATTTTGTTGTTACAATGTTTTAGATCAAAGAAGATATGGAGTCACAGTAAGTTTTAAAGTGCTAGAAGATAGCGAAAATAAAGCATACAATTGGTATTTATAGGTAAAGAGCAATTTGGATTGGGCCGAAACATTGTAGCAAAGTCAAATAAGCCAAAGCGAACAAGTCTACCAAGTGGATCCTAGATTCGTCACCCTTGGCGTCTAGATCGGTACCAATTTGAGGTATATCCGAACTGGCGCCAATCTGGATCGTAGATGTTTCAGGGATAAAGTTTTGGGGTGTGAACTCCCCTACATGCTAGAGTCCTAGTCCTAAAGTTGTTTCGTGAAGTTGCCTTGTCGTTTACGAGGAATTGAATGATCTTCAATGAGTTGAGTTATAAAACTTAGTAGCTTGTGTGTTCTTAAATGAATTTTTCCCTAGTCTTGAATCATCGCTCGAATGAGACTAGCAACATAATGCAACAAGTCACTACTACAAAAGTGGGCATATTCGACACTAATTTGTGTGCGTTGCATGAAAAGTGTGGCGAAAGCTATGCTTTCTTTGATCTTCTGCAACAATATTCATATGTTGTTGCATTATATGTGAATGCACTGTTGCGGTGGGAATTCTAGTGTTTTGACGTGCAACACCAGTTAAAAGCGTAGCATTACATATATATAATCCAGCTCAGCGATCCGCCTTATCAATATATTAAAACCCCAACCGTAGATGCAAGATTAATCCAACGGTTCAAACCATCTGTTGGTCTGATGATCTTAATGATAGCCATCATCCAATCATTGACAGCCACGTCATTGCATTATTTTGACGAAATTTTGGCGCGATCTTCTCCCTTCACGAAATTGTTTTCTTCTCTATCATCTAATCGTTTTCCCCCTTTTTACTATTGAAAAAAATTTAAACCTAAATTCACGTCAGTATCACTCCTCTCCTCGACAGCAAATTCTATTCTGAAAAGGTTGAAGCTTTGAAATGCTTTCTAGCTTTGATTGCTCAGGGCATTGACATCGCCAGTTTTTTCACTCAGGTTCAGTTTGTATAGCACTGTGAATTAGTTACGCGTATTATAGATTGGATTATGAGTAATTAGTAAGTAGTTCATTTGTTACACTTTGGAAAACTCATTCGCTTATGAGTAATTAGTTGCTTGGACATCCCAAACTTAGGGAAACCCGTTCGCTTATGAGTGATTAGTCGATGAAATATTAGATTATGAGTAATTAGTTGCGCTTTGACCATTGATTTGGGATTTGGGATTATGCTGAGGTTTATTCGAAAATTGTACCCAGCAGTAAACCATGAGAACCGAGCTATTGGCATGAAAAAGACATTGGTTTATTATAGAGATCGAGCTAGTTAAGGAATGGGGACTGTACAGTCGAAAGTGATTTGCACTTTGCGTTCATTTACACTGACATATAATTGTATGCTTGAGGTTTTGTGATACATATACATGTGTAGTAATGCGGTGTGTTTGCACTGCGGTGTGCTTGAGGCTAACAATTTCCCGATCCGGACGAGTTGTTCACCCGTATCTTATAACACGCACAGGTATTTTCCATTTGATTTTGGAAACTACCAATTTCAATGTTTCGATTTTGGAAGCATATGCTCAGTTTTGCATCAGTTCATACCATACACATCCAAAAAATGACATACAACTGTATGCTTGAGGTTTTGTGATACAAATACATGTGTCGCACTGCGGTTTTGTGATACAAATACCCGTATCTAACACGCACGCACAAGTATTATAAGGCAGCATCAGTCCATACAATACACATTAGTTCATACCATACACGCACAAGTATACACACACGCACAAGTATCATAAGGCAGCATCGATCAGTTCATACCATACACGCACAAGTATATACACACGCACAAGTATAATAAGGCAGCATTGATCAGTTCATACCATACACATCCAAAAAATAACATACACATCCACATCCAAAAGTATCATAAAGTTAACTTAATATATACACATCCAAAAAATGAAATTATAGTAGCATCAATTCATACCAGATCAGGGTTGCGGGGCAGTGGAACTTCCAACTGATTCGTTAGGGCTTTGCGGCTGTGGGAGAGCCGGTCCGAAGTGAGCAGCCGCATGTGATGGACCCGCAGCATCAGGACAAGGGGTGAGGTAGTTTGGCCAGTCAAATTCCTGATCAACTTCTATATCTACCCACTGATCATTCCTCTGGTTCATTGGGGCTTGGTTATCAACATGTATGTCATGGGCGACTTCCGAAAATAAGCTTGGCAAGGGGGGTAGCTCAGCAGCTTCTTGTATCATTGCATTAAATCTTTCATCTGAATCCATTTCCCATTCCCATCCGTAATGATGCAAACATGGAACCACCTCTTCCTCCCTATTGCTCACAAAAAGAAGTTCAGGCCTTGTCCCAGGATGAGCATGGGTACAACGCTGAACCTTAATAAAGTAAACCTTGTTATTGATTTGAGCAGCAAAAGTATTTATATTGCCAATGCCTTCATAAAATTGCATTTTCAGGTAGAAAGATGTATGGTCATACTGAGACCAGTAACAGTCGTCAATTGCAAGCACACGTCCCATTGGCTTCATTACTTCTTCAACAGCAGGAACATTACTCTTTAGGAACTCGGGAAAGCCATCAACTTTAGCCCATGATTCCACTTCTAACGCTGGTGAGGGCTCAAATTCTTCATCAGACCATGATTGCAGGTAAATAGCACCACCAGGTTTTGTAAAAACTTTCAACATTAGGGCATGATCACGAATTCTGTACGATGGGCATGATACTAGAAAAGAGTTGTTGGGTATTACCCTTATAGGCCACGAATTATGATTGAGAGCCACCTTAAGAACGTCTTGCACAGCTTCGAAATTCCAATGTCCCTTAATAACAGTGGCTGTAATGTATAGAGACGAGTCCATTGTTTTTGTTTCTTTTTAAAATTTCGAAGATTGGGGTTTAGGGGATATGGAGGAGATGATGTTCTGACGCTGGAAAGGATGTGCGAGGGACCCAATGGATGGTGTCAGGCAGATATGTGAACTGGAAATGCTTGCACAGAAGACGAAGCATACTCAATTCTATTTCTGATGAGGTGGCACGTAGTGACCAATGCTGATTGGTCAACTGTTATAATTGTATGCGTAACTCACTAAGATTTATAAGTTAATTAGATGGCCAAATGCACAGATGCATGCACACAGCACATATGCACTTATCAAATTAATAACTTGTAAATTCAAATTGCAGGATCTGAAATGACGTGGGGAGATACAGCCGGCAAGTGGAGGACCTGAAATGACATAGAGATACAGTTTCTGGTTCATGGCATTGCTACTTTGTAGAATGCACACTAATCGTATTTATTGGCACTTGTATTGAAGGTGGTATGTGTTGGCACTTTTACTACTTTTAAATTATGTATTTGATCGTATGTGTTATATATTTGATCGGATGTATTGAAGGCGGTATGTATTAAAGGTTTGAATGTGATGATGAATGTAACAGATGTGTTTCTTCTATGTAAAAAACTGATATTGCAAAATTTATAATTAAAGCGTTGTATTTGCCTTCTTTTACTGTTGCATTTGCTTTTTTCCTGATGTCGTGTTTCAAGATAATGGTGTCGCATTCCATAATACAGTGATGTTGCATTACGTAAAATATTAGTAAGTCCACGTGGCACGTAAACGCCACAACTGACATGGCATGTGACACGTGTGCAGCTGACGTGGAGATCTGACGTGTCGTGTGACACGGTGGCAGCTGACATGGAAAGCTGACGTGGCCGCCGCTATCGTGACCTGGTACCCAGGATCTAACTAATTTTCAAGCAACGCTGAATAATGTTGCATTATGTACAATTAGTGTTGCATTACGTCTATAACGCAACACTTTCTTTCTGTGGCAGTAGATGTGCTAAAGCGTTGCCTTAGATGGCTAATGCAACGGCCGCGGATGCCACGCCTCTCTGGTGTTGCCTATTTGAAAAAAGGGGCTATTGCAACGCTTTTTTGATCTACGGCCACAGTAAAATAGTGTCGAATATGCCCACTTTTGTAGTAGTGAGTAATGTGTGAGTGATGGGATGCACTAGAGCATGGTGGAATCACAGAGAAGGGGGATCGCTCCCCATGTGCTGGCGCAACATGGTGGACTCGATCCGAAGTCCTTGAATTGATATCGATCTGAGGCTATGAGCATTGGCCTTGTGCAATCTCCACGCAATCTTCTTCTATTGTTCGTCCATTATTTTGTGGTCTCATGTGCACTTGATACCTGGATCTTTGGGCCAACCCTCTAGGCTTTCGCCTTGATGAACCTCTAGCCTAACTTGTTCAATCTGTATGAATATGACATAGTTAAAACGCTGGTGCACCGTTTTCCTTACAATTAGGGGTGAGCATTTGGTTGGTTTGGTTTATCCGATGACAAAATTGTCAAATCAAATTAAAACCGATAAAAATAAAAACCAAACCAAACCAACCAAATTCGGTTAGTTATCCGATTTAACCGAACTAAATTTTTTTTAGACTTTGTGTTTGTAATATTAACTATATTTGAAATAAATAATAAATATATGATTAGAGTATTATTATTTATGATTCTTGTGCTTTCTAAAAGTGATTTTGACACATATGTGATGATTAAAATTTACTTGGAAATTTAATTTAACCTCAAATGTTTATTATAATATCGATAATTTTGAAAATATAATAAAAATTTGGTTAAACCGATCGATAACCAAACTAAATATTTTTCTTACAAATCGATCTAATTTCAAAACCAAACCAAACCGACCAAAATAAATTGGTTTGGTTGGTTTAGCCAAATAATGCTCACCCCTACTTACATTATGGAGGTCATACTAGTTTTATGACAAGATAAATCTAATAATGTAACTAAGTCTGATATTGTTAGAAACAGTTGTCACTTAAAATAGTAGTTATGACGTGTTTGCGATGTATGGAAATGAGGCACTTGAGCGAGGAAGATGAGCAAACATGGGGTATGAGTTTGCGACTACGAATGGAGTATTTGAGTGGGGTATTGAGTAGAGTATTCAATTTATGTTTTTAGTTAATTATTTTATACTTAACTAATTATTTATTTTGTTGTGTAATATGCTATTAATTCCACAAACTATAATACATGTAAATTAATTATACAATACTAGTGCATATAAATTGAATCTGAAGATTATAGCCGTCGACGGCGATGCATTAGATGCATTGACCATCGACGACTTGTTTTCCTCTAACTAGCAGTTGGGCATAGAACGTTGGTGACATCGCTGGTGCGTTAGACGTATCACCAATGACAACATTCCAAAAAGGCTGATGTACGCCATAATATCTGTACAAAGTAAATATTGCATTTTGTAATACTATATTGGAACCAATGCTTTGCACATGGGTATATGAATTTGAATGAGTTTCGTAGTGGAGCATTATATGGTATAGATAAGCAAAATGTGAACGAACATTTTAATCCAGAGCATGGATTATTTATAATCATTAACTAACACAAGTATAGGCATAATAAAAGGTAAATTTTGTTGGTTTTATTTTAGTATTATTTAACAAATTACTTATATCATAATGACTGCTCAAAGAAATGAATGAGATTTATAATATTATTATGTCAGATTTTATATTGAATTTAGTTGACATCAAATATTTAATCTGCACTGATATATATTATTCACCAATTGTATATAATGTTACATTTTTTTTTTAAAGAAAAAATGTCATGTTGAGAATATAACCCTACTTGTATCAATATATGATCATCCGTTGCACCGACATGGTTGAATAATTAGCAGCATAATGCTATTTAATTTGGGATAGTTTGGCTAACGTACTTATTAAGTTTCAAAACAGTCAAAACATTTTTCCCAAAAAGGATATGTAAATTATATCCCTAAAATTAAATTAACTAATAATTGTATAAATTTATGCAATTATTCACTGAATAGTCACCGACATCTATGCAATTATATCCCAAAATTACAAAAATTTCCGCAATTATTCAACAAAAATTTGAGGAAATTTATGCAATTATGCATCAAAAAGTTGCGGAAATATCCGCGATTATTCACAAAAAATCGCAGAAATTTTGATAATTTTTCATAGAAAACTTGCATACATTTATGCAATATTTTGATATAATTGCATAAATGTCTACGATTATTCATTAAATAATTGCATAATCTGTGCAATTGTTCAGTAGTTAAATTTCAATGACATAAATTACAATTTTTTTTAGGATGAAGTTTTTGTGTATTAAGTTTGAGGACCTAAGCCTAATATTTACATTTTTTTTTGTTCATACAAATGTGCAAACGACACATATTTATATTGAAAAATAATCGTTTTAAAAAAAGAAGTTAACACACAAAACAAAAAGTAAATGATAGACGGATGAATTGACCTCAAACCGAAAAAACATAAGAAAAGAGTGGATAGGAGTAATGTTTTAGTTTTTATATATACATGATCAAAAATGCTAAAAAGTCCGTAAACATGTAGGGCAACTTGTCAAGTTTGAGAAATAAACAGTTCAAACTAAATAAATTTTATGAAACAAACGTTTCCCCTAACTGCGTTGGTGCCGCACTTTCCTGGTTTAGTTTTCCGCGCTTTGCAGCATAACTCCCTCACAATAGACAACAGATTTAAAAAAAAAGATGGTGGTGGGGTCCCGCCACAGCCACTGTGCGGTATAATAAAGGAAAACTTTACGCAAACGATCTTAAATTTGAATTTTCACAATCGTAGCCGTCAATATAAATTAATTCTCACCGTTCGATTGAAACACAACGTTCATATTCCCTCTCTTCTCAAACGCTCACTTCATTCGCTATTCTCCAATCATAAAATTAGGGTTTATTCTCCGTCAAACAGAACTTCGATCTTTTGAAACCTTAAGGGTTCTTGAATGGAGGTGATCGGAGAGCTTGGCAGCGTTTCCCGGAGCAGGGCTAAATTCCAGGAATCAGATTCAGATTCTATGGATTCTAATGGTAGTGAGATTGTTAGTGGTGACTGTAGAGGATTTGAGCTTGTTGAGGACTCTTCCTTTTGGAAGGACCATAATGTTCAGGTATTTCGAAATTTTGTCATTGCTGTTATGTGTGCTAATTTGTTATATTTAATACGATTAATGTATTGAAATCAGGTTGTGATTAGGATACGACCACTGAACAATTCGGAAATTTCACTTCAAGGATACAGTAAATGTATAAGGCAAGACAGTGTGCAATCTATTACATGGATTGGGCATCCAGAGTCCCGATTTACTTTTGATATTGTTGCCGATGAACATGTTAGCCAGGTACTGGTTTGGTCAAACTTTTCCCAATGTAGGAGCTTAATTTTCTTAGCTGATAAATCTATTTGTTATGTTATTACAGGAGAAGCTGTTTAAAGTTGCTGGAGTTCCAATGGTGGAGAATTGTGTGGCAGGATACAATAGCTGCATGTTTGCATATGGACAAGTGAGTTTTTCATCCAATACCATGACATTTTACTTTTGTTGTAGAGTTGAAAAGTTATCAGATACTGATCAAGGAAAGGAGTGAAATTTCATTGTGATGTTTGTTTCCTAGACTGGCAGTGGAAAGACACATACCATGTTAGGAGACATTGAGAATGGTACTCGCAGGCATAGTGTGAACTGTGGCATGACTCCTCGAGTATTTGAGTATCTGTTCTCCAGAATACAGAAGGTAATGTTGTTATAACTTACTTCAGTTGTCTCGGCTGCCTTAATGAATTGCTGAATTGCTAAAAATTGTATATGAATTAACAGGAAAAAGAAGCTCGGAGAGATGAAAAACTACTGTTCATTTGTAAATGCTCATTTCTTGAAATTTACAATGAGCAAATTTTAGATTTGTTAAACCCTTCGTCCACCAATTTACAGGTACTCTACATTGTACTCTTTCTAAGACTTGTGATTCTTTGTTTATACCATTTTTTAAACTTTTGATTTAATTACAGTACAAAACTGAATAAATAAAATTGTATTTTGGAACATTATTATCTATATTTGTTCAATTTAGACATCATTAAATTCAGCATTGTCGTTCTCTCTCAGATAAGAGAAGATGCAAAAAAAGGTGTGCATGTGGAGAACCTCAAAGAATTTGAGGTTTCTAGTGCCAGAGATGTTATGCATCAACTTATACAGGTTTTGATCTAAATTTTATTTGAGATGCTCTGGACTTGTGCTAGGGAATTAATCGTTTTTTGGTTGATATTTCTAGTTGTTATAGTAATTTGTCATCCTCAGGGTATTTTCTTAACTTGTAGATCTGGGTAAATTTATTGGTATTATTATTATTAATATTACTATTTTTGTGTGTTTGTGTGTGTGTGCATGCGCACGTGTGGTTGCGCGTGTGTGTGGAGGGCAACGAGTATATAAATAGAGGGCTATGATCAATAACAACCTTTATTTAGCACTATTTTGTAGCCCCTTGATATCAGATGCAAGTTTTACAGGGAGCAGCAAACAGAAAGGTGGCTGCCACAAATATGAACCGTGCGAGTAGCAGATCTCATAGTGTTTTTACTTGTGTTATTGAAAGTAAGGTGGGTCGTAATGTACAAATTTATGCATGCAATCTCTCATAAACTTTCAATGATAGTACACATGTTACAGCTTTATTCATGTTTATTAATGGTTATTATTCCTTCAGTGGGAAGCTCAAGGAGTCAATCACCATAGGTTTGCTCGACTCAATCTTGTAGATTTGGCGGGTTCGGAGAGGTAATGTTTCATTATTTTACAATGATATTAATATATTTAATTTGTACGTAGTGGATTCGTTATGAGGTTTTAGAGCATTAATGAATTTGCATCATTTGATTAATCTTGATTTGTAGACAAAAGAGCTCAGGTGCCGAAGGTGATCGATTGAAGGAAGCTACTAACATCAACAAATCTCTTTCAACTTTAGGGTATGCTATACTGTGGACATGATGCATGTTTTGTTTAATAATCTTCGATCCTTTTTAGCAATAGACATGTGTCCATATAGTAGTGTAAGTTCATGCTCCTATTTAGGAGCTTGGAAAAACACACTTCTTGATTTGTTGACGTCAATCTTCATTTTCCTGAAGTTTTTTATTAAAACATATTGTGATGTAGCTGCACAGCACACAACCTGTGCATTGTCTCATGCCTCTCAAGGCCTGTGAGGCTAACATTACTCTGACAACCAAGGTTTTCAAATTGAGATTCAAACAGTGAATTGTAAAATTCCACACTTTGAATCAAAACGGTATAATCGTAAATCGTGGACAAAAAACCTATATTGAAGTTTAGACACTTCAAATTTGATTTTGATGTGTGAGCTTTTACGACTTGACCTAATAAAGCATCAGTCTCTCTCTTGTTCCAGTTTATTTTGTTTGGAAATGATTAGAATTAGAAATGTGATCAAAATAAGTAAATATATTAATTTGGATTGAATGATTTTTTTTCTAAAACATGGTATTAGCTGGGTTTGAATCGTACTATAAATCAAACAGTAAATGAAAAAAATCAATATGAAACGGGGTTCAAATCGAAGAATTTTTAAGATTTTTGACAACAATGCTTGACAACACATACTGCCTGTGCAAACCTTTTATCTCCCCACGCTTCTTCATTGGTTGATGTTAATCTTCATTTAATGTTTTCCCCCCTAGCATACTGTGATGTAGCCGCACATCACACAACCCCTGATCAAGAGATCAAGAGTGGTGTGCATTGTCTCATGCCTCTTAAGGAGTGTGAGGCACATTACTCTGACAAAATATACTGTCTGTGTACATCTTTTATTCCCCACATATTATCTCCTCTCTGATGTGCATTCTATCTATTTAGGCTTGTCATCATGAATCTCGTCGGTAGTTCAAACAAGAAATCTATGCATGTTCCTTATCGGGACTCAAAACTGACCTTTCTTCTTCAGGTATGATATACAACTTTCTCCATAGATTATACATTTATCATGGAATGCTGCATAGTTTTCCCCTCTCGAGTCGAGTGCTAATAGCTTGGATGCATCATCAACCATTATCTGTCTTCGACACTTTCTCACACTGTGTGCATGTCTGCATGTGCGTGTCTGGAAATTATAGACTTAAGTCAACAACTATCCCCCTCGCCTATATTCGGTTGCACATTACAAGAGCAATCATGCGTATATATGATTAATATGTCACTGCCAAATATTTATTGCTGAATGTTTTTTTAGCATGAAGTTCACAATAAAAACACTGTAAAAAGTGGATTTCTGTGTCATTTACTCCCTTCATTCAACTTTCTATGCCACTGTACCTTTCCTGTGTTTTAGGTTGAATACTTTCCAGTAAACATATAGAGAAGAATGTCACATTTTTAGCTGCATCTTATAATTTGCTAAAATAACCACAGTACTGCATATTAAATTAGGATTACCAGTTACGATGTGAGATTTTAGGATGTCTGAAACTAAATGCAGAAAAGCTATAGATATTGTGGTTAAACTAAGTGTACACATGATTTACTTAATATGTTCTCAAGTTCATTTTTATTGTTTATTTCAGATTTTTGCTTTAAATGATAAGAGTATTGTTCTATATTAGTCTACTGTAAGTTATAGTGACACAATATTTACATGGTGAATTTGGGTGTGCTTGCGTCAAAGAACCAAAGAACGGTTTGCCCATGATTTGGACGATGGATGATGATCATGGAATGTGATTCTGGTTATTGTCAGGGATTAGGATTTATGGGTTGTTGAATAGTGTATTATCAGCAGGCTAAGATCTGGACAGGAGAATGAATGGTTATATATACATACACACACACACACAGAGAAAAGTAGAGAATATATACATAGCGTGTGTGTGTGTGTGTGTGTGTTGTTCTATATTATCTACTGTAAGTTATAGTGACACAATATTTACATGGTGAATTTGGGTGCTTGCGTCAAAGAACCAAAGAACGGTTTGCCCATGATTTGGATGATGATCATGGAATGTGATTCTGGTTATTGTTAGGGTTTAGGATTTATGGGTTGTTGAATAGTGTATTATCAGCAGGCTAAGATCTGGACAGGAGAGTGAATGGTTATACACACTCAGAGAGAAAGGTAGAGAATATATACATAGTGTGTGCGTGTGTGTGTAAGACTAGAAAGGTAGAGAATACGAGTTTTTTTAATGATTCGATCGTTAATGTGATCTAGGTCCACTTTGTTGATGTTATTACTTAAACTGATTCTGCTATATTTGGGTTGTTTGCACAATGTTCTCAAATAAACTGGAAACAACTGAGTTTTGAATTTGGTAAAGTTTCTTCAATGTTCATTTGGTATTTATAAGCATACCAATGAGGCTTAAGAGCTGTTATTTGTGCTGGAGAAGCATTCAAATGCTGTTGGAAGTTGGATCTATGCAGATCCATGGATTGAGGAGTGAGAATTGATCTTCACTGAATTCAGCTCGTTTTTCAAGTGAACTGAAAAAGGCGTGTAGTGGCTTGGGAAGTGGAGCTGACATGTTAAGGAAGTGGAGAGAAAAAGGCTTGGGCTATATGGTTTGGTTTTGAAATAGGTCGGTAAGGGCCTAACTGGACCGACCCAATTTCTTAGGTCGGCTAGCTCATGAGGCCCTAGTTGGCCCTGTCACCCAGACCACTCCGGGCTGCTTCTTGTTTCAACGTCCGTGTCTCCTTCATTTTAACTCTAATCCGTCACCCTCTTTTGCATTGTTCTTCTATGCTATCCCTGCAACCTTTTTGGCCATCTTCTTGATCATTAGTACCTTTATCGCATCATAATATTCTATTCTACAAGTGGGTTTCGCTGGTTTAGCAAATCAGTTCAACTTAACAAAAAATTTCAGTTGCATTCCAAATGTAGCGCACCTAAGTGCAAAAAAGCATAAGACACACCTGGTGGGTTTTTTCGGGACTCAAGGGTGCAAATCCCCCCAAAAATTGCGCTTTTTTGTATGATTTGAAATGAAATTAAATATTTTTTGTTGTAGACTTGAGTTTGAACCACTTTTCAACTAGTTATTTTGGTTTGTGATGAGCTTTTGGAATTTATATTCTCAAAATTGCTATATGCAGTTTATATTATGTGTGTTTTACTAGCTTATTTTTACACCGTTATCAAAGCACTATAGCATGCCAAAGCGACAAATAGTGCAGATCTCGCAATGACTCAGAATAGCGTAAGGGCTCTTTGTAGCACAAAAGTAACACATTATTTCATCGAAATTCAAAATAGCGCATAATTCTAAATAACACACTATTTTTATTTATTTTAAGATTAAGGGGCTGTTCGAGGCACGATTTTTCTCCGTTTACATAACTGATGCTTCCGTTATAAAATGGGGCAAAATGTCCCGTTTTCCCACCGGACCAAACTTTGGTCTGTTACACTTGCGTTTGATTAATTAACTAATTAATCAAGTTTAATTAGTAAATTTAAGTGTTTTATAAGTTTTAAAAATTAATAACTTGAGCAAATGAGATCCGTTTGAGTCACGGTTTTTTTGCGTTGCGATCGTGTCGAAGTGCTCTACGTAATGGAGTTGGTTTGAACTAAATTGGAATAATTTATAATTTTTCTATTATACTAAACACCCCGTTAACATTGCCCGCATAAATGGTCCGCTTAACGGGCTAATTCCGATTCTCCGCTAATTCCGATTCTCCGCTATAATACTCCGCTGAAATGCTCCGCTTCCGCTTGCGCCAAACACACCCTTAGACAATGAATAAAACCTAAAATAGCGCGTTATTGTACTTACAATGACTCAGAGGAAAACAATGTAGCTATGACTCGAAAGAAGAAGAAACTGATAATTGTTTAGATAATGATGATGGTTTTAATTTGGATGACACAAAGCGACTAGGCTTTGAAATTTGAAAGTATAATGTAATTTCTATGTTATGTTATTGTACACTTGGAATCTTGTTATTGTAAACTTTATATCAAATTTTCATTTGACCTTATTCTTATTGTGGCTTTTTCTTGTTAATATTTTTTTCTTAGTTCTTGGCATTGGAAACTTTTATATTTTATGCAAAATTGTGTTTTATTATGTTATTTTTTGTAGAGTTTAATCTCATCATAACTCATAAATATGAATAAACTTCATCATAACTCCCAAATATATGAGTAAATTTAAAATTCTGTAAAGTATGAATATACTATATCCATCAATTATTTGAATATACAATATGAAATTATTAACTTTTCTGTAATATAACTGTATTATATTTTACATCAATAAATATTTACTATATGCATGAAGTATGATAGTTCGTGTATTTGGAGTTTGAACAGTTTGGATATGGCGCAAATTACGCAAAAAGGTGAAATTGAATTTCAGTTAGGCAATATATATTTGATTATTGTATAAAAGAAGAACCCACTAGTTGCATGCTATAGCGCATAGCGCAAGCTTTGCGCTATTTTCTATTGACTACACTGCTTTTTTGAATAAGCGGGGAAAAGCACACAAGGCTTGTGTTTTTTTGCACTTTTTCGCGTTGACTACTTTGCAATCTTATTAAAGTTGGGTGACAATTTGGATCTTTCATATCTTTTGGAGTTCTGTTCTTCAACGTTTAGTCTACTCAATAAACTGTTTGTTTGGTCATAACTTCTTCATACGAAGTTGGAATTTGAGCCGACTTTGATCTTTCGATTTAATTCAGTGCAAGAATCTTTTTGAGACATTCGGATGTTCAATTCTCGACCCTATAAATTTGCCCATAATAGGTTGTTCTGAATCCAAGTTGTTATTGATGGTTTTTTGTATTATATGGTTCTTGGTGTAATTAACTGATGTTAGTTGATAACGGTCCTAATATAAACATGACTGGTTTTCAGTTAATTACATAGCCAATTATCAGAAAACTAGGAAAAGCGATCTGAGGTTTGATTATAGGAATCAAATGGTAAGAAGTTAGCCTCTTTGTAGCTACTAATCACAAAAGTTATTTATATGGTTGGGTGAGTGTTTTCATTCTTAACCAAAAGTCATCATGCTGCAGTTCAGTATTGCCAAAGATGGTTGAAATCTTATCACTTGAATCTCGTTTCAAATCGAATCTCTCCTACATTCAATTTAAATATCGCTACATTTCCAACTAAAACCGCATTTGAAAGAAATCATCCAATGGATAGTTATGTATACTTAATATACTTATATGGATCCATAATTCGAACTTTAATGTTTTACAAGATAAAAGCGGAACAAAAGAGAAATTTGAGTTTTAGTTTTGATGTAGAAGTTCAAACACCAAATCCAATTTCAAAATGTGTACAAATCTTAAAATAAATCTTTTGAACCTATGATTTCAATCTTCTTTCGATTCAAGTTTATAATTTACTGTTTGAACCCTGGTTTGGAAATTTTGTAGTTGTTTTAACAGTGTTAAACATCATTTTTAGTTATGCGATCGATTCATAATTTTTTGTTTCTATCTTACTGTCTTATTTCATTTTTTCAGGACTCACTGGGAGGAAATTCTAAAACCACTATAATTGCAAATATAAGCCCATCCAATTGGTTAGTTAGCTTATATACTGCATTTTTTTAAACTATGTATCCATATTTGGTAATGGCACTGTAGTCGATGCTATTTGTTTATTTTTCTTTTCAAAATCAGCTGTGCGTTGGAGACTCTAAGCACACTAAAATTTGCACAGCGTGCCAAGTTTATCAGGAACAATGTTAGTATTCATACACTGAATAATCATGTCAATTACTGATGGTAAAATAGTATAATAACTTAATTATCACCTTGCAGGCTGTAATAAATGAGGATGCTTCTGGTGATGTTCTTGCCATGCGTATGCAGATTCAACAATTGAAGGTATATTGAACCAATAAAGTTTCCTTCTTTTTTAAGTGTCGAGTTGAGTATTTATGTATCCATGTTGAAGATACTTTTCTTTTTGTTATACTAAATTATCTTTTCAAAACATTCTCTGCTAACGCGTGCAGAAAGAAGTGAGTAGATTGCAAGGATTATTAAGTGGAGGACATGAGAACTCAAGTGATAACCAACATGACTCACCCGGTACTTTTAAATGGGATGGAGCACAAGGGTCATTTAGTCCATTAACATTTGACAAAAGATTATCACAGGTACATTCATCAAATTTTGTCCATCACGAAGTGAGTAATAATTGTACTGCGACGGTATTACATTACCAATCTGACTTTATTCAATCCGTCACAATTTTTATCAGAGGAAAGAATATGAAGCTGCCCTAGTTGCAGCTTTTAGAAGAGATCATGATAAATCTGAAGCTATAAAATCATTGACTGCTGTCAAGGAAGCTGCAGAGCAGCTGGTGAGTAAAGTAACGTTCATTTATTAATGTCTGTCATTTATATGAGTGAAATATAATTGTCTAGCAAAGCGGCATGATATTATTCTCATTTTAAACTATATTGTTATCCTTCAGTTCTTTATTTGTCATTAGGCTATGCAAAGAAGCGAGGAAGTAAAAGGTTTGAAAATGAGAATAAAGTTTCGCGAGGAAGGAATAAAAAGATTACAGGCTGTTAATTCTGGAAAGCTATCAGCTGAAGCTCATCTTATGCAAGAAAAAGAAGAACTCTTAAAGGAGATGGAGGTTCTTCGTAACCAAGTTGATCGCAACCCAGAAGTGACAAGATTTGCTATGGAAAATTTACAATTGAAAGAGGAACTTAGAAGGTGGTATATTTATTTCATTACATTTCACAAAAAAAATTATGTACACACAAAAATAAATCATAACTCATCTTTATATTTGATAGATTACAAGCATCTGTCAACGAGGGTGAACGAGACATGTTGAATGAACAGATAACAGTCTTACAGGATAAGGTGTCTAGCAGCATTCATTGACATTGATTCAATAGTAGTTTAGCATTTTTGAGCATATCCAATTTGTATTGTACAGTTACTGGAAGCGTTGGATTGGAAGCTTATGCATGAAAAAGATGCAGAAACAGCTCAGGTTTGAATATTATCTTTATGCTGAGTTTAAACTACCAACATTTATTTTTATCACATGAAGGTTTTTTTTATTTTTAGAACGAGTTGTACAATACATATTTGAATGATGTATGAAAGTAGTGATGTTTCAATCTGTATGAAACTACCAACTTGGAGAGTGATGTTTCAATCTGTTAAACAGGACCGGCTAACCTTAAACTGGGATTCTGCTACAAATGAAGAAAATGAATTCCTTCGTATGCAGGTAATTAAAGCTTTTGAGTTGTTTGGTTGTTGTTATTCATGTCTGTAAATAACAAATAACCTTAAACTCATTACAAGACTTTGGTCTTGCATAAACTGATATGTTAAATGTCGTTTGTATGAATTCTGCAGGCAATTCAAAATCAAAGAGAAGTGGAATCACTTCGAAAGAATTTAGCGCTCTGCCTAGAGGCAAAAGAAAAACTGGAGCGGTAATGAAGTAAACCGATAGATTTTAGTGTGTTAAAATTGCCTCATCCAACGTTGTTTCTAATTCCAAGTTTTCGATAACATCAAAAATCAAATTCTTACCTGCTGGATTGAATTGAAGTCCAAACAGTAATTAGATTTAATTAACTATGAAAGCAGCTATGTCGCTCATATACCCACTATGTTATTTCTGTTTTCTGATATGTTACACTGCATGTTCAGATTCCAGATGTAGGACATTAGTTAGTATGTGGTTTATCCTTTGATGTCACACTAACATGTTACCAAATTAAATATGCAGCCATGTGGACCAACTATCCTCACAGATCAAAGAGCAAAGGCCTTTCTTTTCTGAGACATTCAGTGGAGACTTAACTAAATCCCAAAACGAGTCATCTGACGATCAGACTGAGCTTAAAACAATGGTAAATGCTATTGCGGTTGCAAGTCAGAGAGAAGCAGAAGCTCATGAAGCAGCCATCATCCTAACTAAAGAGAATGAAGAACTTCGTGAGAAGATTAAAGTTCTTATTGAGGACAACAATAAGCTAATCGAGCTTTATGACAGCAAGAATGACAGTGATGAACTGCAGCATAAGCTTAATGATATGCATGAAGAAAATGAAAATTTGTTAGGCTTATATGAGAAAGCAATGCAAGAAAAGGGAGAACTTATAAAACTAATCTCTACTTACGACGCTCGACGTATTGATGCCGAGGAGGCTGCTAAACAGAACAAGAGAAAGCTTGAGGAATTATCAGAACTATATGAGAAGGCTTTGTTAGAGCAAGATGAATATAAACGTAGCCTTTTTAACAAAACAAATGAAATCAATGAAAAGGAAACAATTTTGTGTGAAAGACAACATATTCAGACGGAAGAGAAGGAACGGCTTGTCAATAAATTGGACATTGTTAAATGTCAGCTAGAGACCACTGGAAAAGCTATGAAATATTTTGCATTGCTTGAAAAGGCAACATTTGAGGTAGATGAACTTTGGGACACAATTAAGTCTCAAAATGAATGTGTCAAATCAAGGAAACAAGAACTTATTTCACTTGAATCCATGTTGCCTAAAGCACTTTATAATAGGACTACCGCAGAGGATAAGTTTTTGAATTTGCAAGCAGCAGCACAAAAAATTTCTTTGAAATATCAGCGCTGCAATGAAAGAGAAGAAGAAGCTGCAGTCAAGGTGGAATCTCTATCTAAGCCTCTGGATGAAAAGAGAGAGGAATTAAAGCACCTTAAGACCAGGAAGAAGGAAGTAGACAATTCATGTGCAAAATCTCGATTATTTGAAACTGAACTAAGAAACAACTTAGCACGTCTGAAGGCAAAATATCAAAATGCAGAGGCACAAAGGAAAGAAAGCGAGACTGTTCTTTTTGCAATCGATAACAATAAACCAGATGTTTTAAGGCCTCCAGGTCTTGGTAAAGCCTCTGAAATGCTCAAGTCCGAGGAAGAGAGGGTCAACTTATCAATTGAGATTAGGAAACAGCGTGAAAAAATCGGTCTGGTTCTTAAAGAAATATCGGATTCGAAGAAGATTTCAGAATCTCTAGGTTCTATGATTAGAAGTCTTGAATCATGGATTGAGAGCGGTATGCACGCTTTGCAAGAAGCTGATATGGTACTTAAGGAAATTTCATCAGAGAAACAGATGCTTGATAGAATGATAGAGAGTGAGATTATTTCCGAGCTGCCTGAAATTTTGGTGGAATATCAAGAGTGCTTATTTAATTCAGACTTGAAGGGAGAGGAAATTAAATTATGCTACCAAGAGGTAGAGTTGGAGATTACGAATTTGGAAGAGCTAAGAGAGAAGCAAATGCAGGCGGCACAGAAGCTGAATTGCTTGTTAGTAGAGAGTGAGCATACAACTACTTCCAAGAAAATTGAACTAGAGCTTGGAGATGTTCTGAAATCTGTAGATGAAGCTAAATCGTTGTTATTTGCAAATGACAGGTAGTTTAAACTTACTGCCTCAGCATTTTGCCGGCTCCGGTGTTGGAAGCTTTTACAATTTGATGATATCTAGCTTTGTACTGTATATTATTGATCTTGTAACCATGCGGAATTGATTCGGTGATTGTAAGAAGATAAACTGTGAACATCAAATTCACGGAGGTCCTGGAATTTATATGTTCTTAAACAGATGAGTCCCCATCATTGTACTAGATGCGTTTGCTAGCATCTATGTTGAAACAAATTTACCCTACACAGCAAAATTTATGCTAAGCTTTAGTGTCATATTTTGGGGAATTATGTGATTGTTCTTGATCTGCGGTGCATGCTTCATTTGATGAATTCAGGATTTATGTTCAGATCAATAACCCTGACTAATTTTGAAGCTTTTAGTTATAAAGTACCTATCTGTTATTTAACAGTTTTGATTCCGTTGCCCACGTTTTGCCTGCTATTATAAACTCTTGATATCAGTATTTTATCATCTTTCTGAAACCTATTTCAATTGTATAACTGCTGTGTTGCCACTCCGGCACTCTGGTCACACTAGGCGGTGGATCATTCAAAATTTTGTAGAGGAAGAGTAGGATAGGAAAAATTGGAGAACGTTAATTCTCTCTGTATCTATTAAACAATAAAACAATAGTAAAGCAAAATCTTTTGAAGTGCACTTCTTAATTTTCTTTGTTATCTCTGTTCAACTTAAAACTTTCAAAATATTTTGTATTAAATTTAAAATTTAATACCATATCGTAGAAGAAATCCTAATAATAATAAGTGATTTCTTATTCAGTATTCAATTCAATACTGAAAAGCAAGACCATTATTATAATTATTACATGCAACAACCTGCTTATATTACTAAAAAGCAAACATTACGTTGCTAATATTGGATGAAACTCAAATATTTATTGAAACAATTAAGCAATATTTAATCTAATGGGAAAGTATATTTAGACACAAAGGTTTGACACAAAATGAGGAACACAAAATCTAAACCATAGGATTACCCCATGATTTGCACCTTTCACATAAAGACAAATTAATCATATGACTGAGATTTTGTGTCACCTGATTTGTGTCAAAATTTTGTGTTCGTATAGCCGCTCCCTAATCTAAACATTACAGTCATATTTATTACAGAAACGTATATATTACTTATTACTCAAACGCTACAAACATATTTAAAACACTACAATAGTGCCAACCTAGTAATATCAACATTACAATCATATATGTTATTCAAAGACGTTGCAATATTATAATAAGCATAGTTATTCAAGGGGATAAACAATCTTCTGGCAACAGATTGCAAGCATTAAAATTTAGTTTGTTGAATTTGTGGGGAGTAATTTGATATTTAGCTCAGTGGGCTTGATATATTATACAATAACTTGATATGATATAGAATTAGAAGTTTTATACTGCATCGTTGAATCAGTGAAATATAATAATGACTATAATTTAAAACAAAACTTAATTCCAGCCATCTGATTTGACATATGGTTTAGTGAGATACTGCTGCATATCGTAATATTGATACACTGATTAATGTTAGATTAGTGACTTATGTTGCTCGACTACCGTTTACGTTATGCATAAATGAAGCCTTTTTTTTTATATAGAAAATGTGTAGTTGATATCAAGGTTTAAACTACTCATGGTTCGATGCTCGAAATATGATGTCGTACTTTTACCATGCGGTTGCATAATTTTCGAAGATAAGGAGTGAATCCTCTAATGGTACGTAATGCTACATGTGTGATATGTACACATATAATTGTTTATTCATGACATCAGATAGTTTTAGTTACTAGTAGTGAATATTAAATTTCTAGATATGATTATTATTTTATTACTTCCATCTATGTTCGAATACGTATCACACATTTTTGTGTAATATTTGGTTGTTTGTACATAAATATCTTAGTTAATGTAAATCTACAAATCCAATTATATGTTATAGAATTTGTGCCCACATTCCCATCTATTTCAAATCCACAAGTTCATGGTTTCGAATCAAATCATGAAAATTTAAATGTATGAAAACGTTTGTTCTTTTTCATACTCCATATTCTTTTCAGTTATAAGATCTTGAATATTTTTAGAGTGGATCTGAAAGGTTGATTCAAAAAATGCTCACAGTTCAAAGAAATTTTAACTTATCCAGCGTTAATAACATTATTTAATACTAATTAGTCCCAATCAATGTTAATTTTCAGTACAGATGTAGTGGATTCTATAGGGCAGTGCAATGTGTAGAAGCTGCAATAGTCGGGAATGTAGAAAAACACAAAATTTTCAAATTTAGGATTTCTTTGTCTTCTCCTTAGCTCTCTATTGATATTTTATTTCAAATTTGTTTATCACTTTATAAATATCACTAATTCTCTCACGTTATTTTACCTCTTTCATCATTTTACATTTTGGTATGGTTATTTTAAAGTTTATATAATTATTTACATATAATTTATCATTAGCTCTTCATATTTTATATTTGAGTCCATGTATTAAAATTAATTATATAACCCAAATTTTAAGTTATTTAAATAAGTTTAATCAACTAATATTTCTTATAAATACTAAACAATGACCAAATTTAGTTTTTTTGCTCCAGATACCCACACTTTAAATTTTCTATAATCGGTTACTAAGCTTCATTCAATTCTTTTCTAATATATTATATTTAAGGCCATATAATATAATTAACTAGCCTTGCAAAAAATATAATTAACTACATAATATTAAAAAAATTAAATAATTTTAGCAAACTATTATTCATTGATTCATCAAATAAATCACATTAATTTAAATTTATTTATATTAACAAAAATGAGAAAAAAATCATTCAAATATATAAATACATCAGTCACATTACATAAATTATACACATAAACACTACAAGAGGCATAGTGATTTCCAACAGCCAGGGGTCGTCGGCGGCCGTTGGAAAGCCGTTAAAAGTCATTGGTATACAAATTGACGGTTTCTAACGACTTCCAATGCCTCCAATGACATTTTTCCAATAGCTTCCAAATATATAACTTGGCCATGTGTATTTTATGTTTGGTCAGTAAGCCGTTGGAAACCGTTGAAGGCCGATGAAAATTAGCCGTTGCAAGCCGATGAAATACATGAACCTGTAAGTCGTTGCCAACTATTGGACGCCATTGGAAATCTGGGTATATTTTTTTATACAGATTTCAGATTACTAACTTCCAGCCACCCACAATCTTATATTCATCAAAACAGCTCCATTTCGAGCATATACATCACAGTCTCAATCACATATATACCCAAACATAATATTATATCAAAATCAAACACAAAACATGCAAAACACATAACATAAACCAATATTTACAAAGTACATCAATGCAACACCATCAACACATCATATATGTACATACATCCCAACGTCATCAACCCGACGTCGAAATAAACAGACGTCCAACACCATGTCCAAACGATCATCATCAACATATACAAACCATCATAATGTATCAAACATAATCCTCACCCACTCTCGAAGCGTGTGTGTGTGTGTGTGTAAAACATCAAAACAAACTAACCTCAACTCTCCCCCTCTCGTAAGATGAAGGACTCGTACCGGGCAATGAACTTCGCCAAACGCTGGTTAAGCTGCTCCATCTGCTCTTCGCGGCGGTGATCACGCTCGTTAAGCTCTGCGATCTGGGCTCATAGCTATGCGATCTCCTCGTTGTCCTGATGTAACGACCCAGAAAATCTGAACCAATTTAAAATTTTTAAATTGGCTAAAATAATGGATTTTAAATATTTAAAATAAATATTTTAGATAATGGCGATGAAAACTGAGTTGAAATCGACATTTGAAAACCAATATAATTAATTATAATTATATATAGAATTGAAAATGGCGCGGTAGTTCGATAATTCGATTTCAAACTTCAATTGAATATACCTGGTGCAAAACAATCCAGATTTAAGTGAAACCAAAAATAATGGAATCTAATTGATAATATCTTTCTAACGAATCCGACCAATCGAAATTTGATAGCGGGAATCAAAAGGTATGTCCAGTTGAAAATTCTGAATAGTCGCTATGGAATTCAGGCCCTTAAAAATGGACATTTTGCAAATGACCTCGGATTTCGACGAAACCACTTTTGTTAGATCCGCAGTGTCAAGTTATTGCTAGGTTTCAAATTTCATAATTTTTCGAATCAATATGTGAGCGTGGCAAAAGAAAACGCGTTTGACCAGTTTCTGTTGATTTTAATCGACTGGAAATTGGCCATTTTTCAAGCGATCTCAGAATTTGGCGAAACTAATTTTGTTAGGACCGTATCGTCAATACGAAGCTAGAAAATATTTTTCTGGAATTTTTCTAGTTAGTATGTGACCCCGGTAATTTGAAATGTGCGTTTAAAATTCAATATAATGATTTAAAAGAAAATTCAAAAGGAAACTGGCTGTAACGATCAAATCAGTTTGCGATACATATCCCATTGTGTTCGGAATGGGGGTAAAACGCTATGGGCGACAGGCGGTGGGCCTCGTTTCGAGGTCGTATGTGAAAGTCAACTTTTTGAATAATTAAATAATAAAAAAAAAAAATATATATTTTTTTATTCCCTCCCTCCCTCTTATCTTCTGCTTGCCTCCCCCCCCCGTTCGTTATAATTACAACCAAAAAAAAAAAAGAAACCCTACGCGAAATCGGAAGCCGCCGCCCACCTCGAAAGCATCGCGAGCCCCCTCCTTGAAGTCAACGCCTTCTTCGATTCGCCATTCGAAGCCGCTCCTCGTTCGAACCCCGAAGCCCCCATCGATCGACGACCTGCGAGAAGCCCCCCCCTCTCGTTCGCGCAACTGAAGCCGCTGAAGCTCCCCTCGCTGGCGACGCTGAAGCCTCCGACATCGGTGAAACCCCCCCCCTCGGTAAGTATTTCGTTATTTTATTTTATAATAATTTAAAAACTGTGTTTTTAATTAGCATTTTAAAAACTGATTTTTATAACGATTTAAAAACTGTTTTTTTTTTAAATTTAAAGCTGATTTGAAAAAGATTATAAAAACTGTTCTTTTTAAAAGCATTTTTTTTAAAATTGATTTTATAAAGAAATTAAAAACTGAAATTTTTAAAAACAGAAATTAAAAACTGTGTTTTTAATTAGGAATTTAAAACTGATTTTGTTTTTAAGAAAAATAGAAAACTGATTTTTGTTTTTAATAAAAAGAAAACTGAATTTTTATAAAGTTTAAAAACCGATTTTGTTAAAGTTTAAAACTGAAATTTTTATAAAGTTAAAACTGAAAATTTTTAAAAAACTAAAAACTGATTTTGTAAAAGAATAAAACTGATTTCTTTTAGAAAAGTAGAAATCATATTTTTATATATTGAAAGCAAAAGTAAAAATCATATTCTTATATGTTGAAAGCAAAAGTAAAAATCATATTTTTATATATTGAATAGCGTAGTAAAAATTCGATTTTTACATGTGTAGAGAATACGGGTGAAAGCGACAAATAGGCGAAGATTTCTATTAAGAAGAGTCTTGCAGTTGGATAGCTATTGGTGAGATTTCTGATTTAAAAATAATTATATATGTGTTGAAAATGAAAGTGAATAGCTATAGATAAATATCTATATATCTATATATATATATATATATATACACGCCCCTCGTCCACAAACCATGGACGATATTTATTGGTTGAAATTGTTGTGAAAATTGAATGGTTGTTTGGGATTGTTTGTGATTGATATTGGTTGATAGTGGTTGAAAAATACCCATTGGTGGTTGTGAAATATTTGGTTGAAACCACATAGGATTAGTTTGTGGAAATGAAATAAATATATACATGCCGCCTGCGTGCAAACTAGATGCATGATTCCCATTGTCAAAAACCGCGAGGTTTTAAGGTAGAGCGAGGAGCCGTACTAGGGACGGTGCCGGTGTAACTACCCTGCCGTTATGCTGCCGAAATTTTGAATAATATTTGTGTGTTTGAATTATTTTCATATGCTTAAACTATAGAAAACATTCATGTGTTGAATTGATATTCATTCGTTGTTTAGAAATTCATGTGTTGAATGGTATTCATATTTTGAAATAAATAGTTCGATAATAAAAATCACATTTTTATCTATATATAAAAACTATAGAAAACATTCATGTGTTGAATTGATATTCATTCGTTGTTTAGAAATTCATGTGTTGAATGGTATTCATATTTTGAAATAAATTGTTCGATAATAAAAATCACATTTTTATCGATATCTAAAAACTATAGAAAACATTCATGTGTTGAATTGATATTCATTCGTTGTTTAGAAATTCATGTGTTGAATGGTATTCATATTTTGAAATAAATTGTTTGATAATAAAAATCACCTTTTATCGACTATATGAACTATATAGAAAAATAGTGTTTTGAAATGAATTGTTTTACAATAAAAATCACATTTTTATTGTATGCATAAATCGTTAAAATGTGAAGTGTTAAAAATAGCCACTTGTTCAAAATAAACATATATGAGTTGAAATATTCATTAATTAGCTAATGAAATGGTTTGCACCTATTTATGTAACATTAGAATGAATGGTGTTTTTAAACCAAATAGAAATCGAATATGAAGTTGAATAGAAAATGAAAAAAAATGATATGGACTGTATATATATGTACATGCATATTCATTGAACAGGTTATAGCAAAGGGGCTAGAGAAGAGGAATAAAATTTGTGCCCGACAAATAGGTACACATTTACTGATTTGTTTGGGTGATGATTTTGAGCCTGTTGGCTAGCCGCTTGGCTTTCTCTTTTTCTTTTTGAGATTAGAAGGACCGGGACGCTATTTGCGATTTCCCGACGCTCCCGGTGCAGGGGAGGTTATGGCGAAATTTTTCCAAAATTTAAGGTGTTAGAAATTTTTTTGAAGTGAAAACGATATTGAAATTGTTGAATGAACTATATTTATATAAATATATAAATATAAATAAAATTAAAACGAAACGAAGCCGTGCAGTTCGTATTTCGAAACCGTGATTTCAATCGACTAGTGCGGGAAATCCGACCATTGGATTTTCCCGAAATCTCAACCGTCGGGTTCGCCTTGGAATAATCTTTCCAACGGCACCAACCTTGTAAAAATCCAACGGTTGGATTGTCTGGAATGTTTAATTCAAATCTGAAGAAAAACAGCGCCAGAAGCGATTATATTTATATATATATAAATATAATTATATATTTAATCGAATAACGACGCTGCAGTTCGTATTTTGAAATCGAAAATTCAAACGATTGTACCGGGAGATCCGACCGTCGGATTTTCCCGAAACTGGAACCGTTGGATTCGTTTTGAAAAGACCTTTCTAATGATGTAAATTTTGTGAAGATCCAACGGTTAGATTTTCAGATATGTGTAAATCAAATCTGAAGAAAAACAGCGCCACGGCCGCCTTATGGCCCGAAGCGTCGTTTTGAATAAAATGGCTATTTTAAAATAAATAAAAATAGCGATAAATAGTTATAAAATATCGTAAGCGATATGAAATGGAAATAAACTGAATTTGCTTGATTTATGTGATATTTGATGGTTGAATGTGTTTGGTGTGAAAAGTACATTAAAGAATAAAATTGGTGTTGTCGAATAATTTAACCATTGAAATAAATCGAATTGAAATTCTAAATATACGTGAATTATTTGGAAAGGCCGAGTTAATTCTCATTTCAAATAATTGATCGACGATTGTAAGTCGAAGATGAAGACGATGGTCGAAGACCGGAGATCTTCACCTCGTTTGGATGGTAACCGAAGTCCTGATTGGGAGGCATCCCGAAATATGGATAATGAGTGGTGATCGTCCAGACGTACGTGTTGATCAAAGGGTTTGCGAGGTATTTAGTGCCTCCGGTTTCGTTCAGACCCAGAACGGACTTGTAAATGGACTGTGTGTCCGACATTGGAATTTGTTCTGTGTGATTGATAGCCATCAGTCGCATGGCATGAATTGCCTGTGTGGCACGCTAAGATGCAGTGATCAGGACTTCTGTTGAAAAGCAAAGTCTTGTGGTGATGATCAAAGCACCGCCTGTGTGGCGTAGCTTTGTGTATACTGTGAATTCGCGAGCCTCACACCCCGGTATGAACCTAAAACGGGAGAGGACATCAGGGAGGGCCTGCGTTTCTTTCTAGCTAGGGTGGTGTCAGTGACCTACCAGCCCTGACATTTATATACTTTTCACCTATGTGGTTGTTGCTGTTGCGAGGCGCCTCGGTTTGATCGGACGATCCGGGTCCGATGGAGTCATTCGTTGGCTCGTTTACGCCCCAAAGGGCGGGGAGACGTAGTGTTCAGGCATAATAATCCACATCGGTGGACCGGCCCTGACGATCCAAGGGGCAGTTGCGGCTGTTCTTGAGACACGGGCTAGAGCGTCTCGAATTCGGTAAGGACTATCTTTTGCCTTGGTTCATGACGGAAATCCAATTTCCAAATACGTGACTGTGCGGTTTTGATTGTATACCCATATATATGGCGACATAGTGGTATGGGGCATTAATGCCGTCTATGATTGATAGTTATGATTTGAAATTGTTTTCAAAACATATAAACACTAGCAATAATATCAAATGCCTTTGTTTTGTTCGTATCAAACATATTTTGGCCGTTATAAGGTAAAACTCTATCCTCCGGTTTGCGTTGCATTGTGTGATGGGAACTGAGTCTTATAACGGCTTCATTTTTATAAAAAGCATAGCGATGTTTAAAAGAAAGATTTGTTTTAAAGCACTGGCAATCCAATGGAGTAAACCCGTTCCACGAAAGTGGCGTGGTCCTGTGATTAGCCAATTATATATGTGTTGAGTGGATTTCTCATACCAGTCCCATGACTGACTCGTAGTTTGTTTCACTCTCAAACTCGGGTGCCCCTTTTTCCACACGGGCAGCCTTGTATTCAGGTTTAGCTGGTTCTTTCTGGATAGCTGGAGCTGAAGATGGATTCTATCATTTATTTCTTTTTATGCTGTTCAGCTCCTATTGTACATATTTTGTTTATTTCCGCTGTAGACATTTATGTATAGCTGAACTGTATTTGTACTAAGTAAGATCCTGTATACTGTGTAACTCTGATGATTACTTTTATCCAGTATATTTTGTTGTTCATTATCTGGTGTATTTATTTAATTCTGTTCTGCTATTATATGTTTCTGTGTTATATTCCAAAGATAACCTTGTTTCCGTGAGAACGGGAAATCGGGTCGTCTCAACGTGGTATCAGAGCTTTGGTTAAGCTTAGTTCTGGAATATAACATTTGAACGAACTCGTCAGAAATAGAACCAGTAGTGTTCTAGGACGGGCAACTCTATACAGATAGGATCAGTAATATCCTAGTATGAGTAAAGCAGAATGAATACACCTCAATAGACACATTTACATTTGAAGTATATGTTTCTATGTTTTAAAATACCTTTTCTGTGACCTGACACTTGATCTGCCATTTGCAGAAGTACTAGAAAATGAGTGTCAGAAACAGAAGGAATGCAGAACCGGGTATTGAGGCCCTATTAATCAAATATCGAAATATGGGTGGAATACCGTTCTCTGGTGAAGAATCTATTATGAAGAAACAAGCTTGGATTCGTTCGGCTGAGAAAATCTTCGAAGCATTAAAGCTGAGGGATGACCAGAAAAGATTACTGGCCTCCTGGGCATTTAAAGATGAAGCTTTGTTCTGGTGGGATTCAGTTATAGAGAATAATCCAGAAGGTGATATCACCTGGGACAGATTCAAAGTGATTTTCTTAGAAAGGTTTACTCCTCCCGAAGCGATCGAGAGATTATGTGATGAATTTTCTTATTTGATACAAGGTGATATGACCATTCCCGAATATCATCAGAAATTCAACGAACTTGCTCACTTTGCTCCTCATCTAATTCAAGACCCAAAGAGGAAGAATCTTAGATTTATTCACGGACTTCAAAGGAAATACCAGAATAAGGTATTGGGGCATGTGAAGCTTCCTTTCTCAGAAATGATTTATATGGCTTATCAGTATGAAGATCTCCATAAGAAAGGAATGTTGCGCGACGAAGAGGAAGTTTGTTGTAGTGACAAAGCAGAGTCTGAGATTGATATTCCTGAAGCCAGTAAGAAGCCCAGTGTCAATAGAAAAAGGGCTAAATCTGAAAAGGAACCGGCAACGACTACTACTTGCTCTAACTGCCATCTGAAGGGGCATTTGTCGATAAACTGCGGGCCCTTAAGGAAGCGATTAAAAGGTGGACTCAAATCCAAAGAAGGACTTCAAGCGAATAAAAAATGCAATCTCTGCCATCAGGCTGGTCATGTAAAGCAAGATTGCTGGCAGTTGAAAAAGACTGAAATAGTTCACGTGAATGAAGTAGCAGAAACTTCTGAGCCCTCAGCTAGTCAAGAAAGGGCCGACGTTTTAGAAGGCACGCTCAATGTCAAAAACATTCCAGTTAAAGTACTGTTTGACACAGGCGCGTCACGAAGTTTTATTGCAAAGAGTGCAGTCAAGAAGTTGGATTTGAATTTGAAGAAGCTCAAAGAGCCAATGACTGTCCGGAATCCAGTTGGAGGTTCCATCAATCTTAGTTGGGTTTGTGCAGTACCCGTCTCTTTTTCTTGCTATAAATTCCCTATTATCTCTGTAGTCATGAATTTTGATGAATTCGATCTTATTTTGGGATTGGATTGGTTAACCAAATATGAAGCAGAGGTTAGATGCGCCGAGAGAGTCGTTAGAGCTAAGATTAAATCAGGGGGTTATATAACCATACCGTGTGAAGGTCAGAATGCAAATAGAAAAGACTTCTGGGCAGCTTTGAATGTTTCTCCAGCTCAAATAGAAAATATCCCTGAAATCACAGAGAATATTCCTGACCTCATTAAAGACATCCCTGTCGTCAAGAACTATGCGGATGTGTTCGAAGAAGTTGTTCGCTTACCTCCGCAGAGAGAAATAGATTTCAAAATTGCTTTAATTCCAAATGCAAGGCCGGTAGTTCACGCTATTCGAAGAATGTCCTTGAAAGAGAAGGAGGAATTAGACAATCAAACACGACAGCTAGTATGGAAAGGTCTGATCAGGCCTAGTTTCTCTGATTGGGGTGCAGCAGTGGTGTTTGTCCCAAAATCTGACGGTACTCTACGTCTATGTGTGGATTATCGTGATCTAAACAAGCAGACCATAAAGAACAAATATCCATTGCCGCGGATTGATGATTTGTTGGATCGATTAAATGGAGCACAAGTATTCTCAAGAATGGACCTAGCTACAGGCTTCCATCAACTTCGAATTGCCGAAGAATGTGTTCCAATGACAGCGTTCAGAGGCCCCGACTTATTTTACGAGTGGTTAGTAATGCCATTCGGCTTATGTAATGCTCCAGCTTATTTCGTCGATCTGATGAACAGAGTATTCAGAGGAGTATTGAATAAATTTGTTTTGGTTTTTATTGATGATATTCTAATCTTCTCTAAATCGAAGGCCGAACATGAAAAGCATCTGGAACAAGTGTTAGAAATCCTCAGACGGAATGTATTAAAAGCCAAGTTTTCCAAATGTATATTCTGGCAAGATGAAGTGAAATTTCTGGGCCATGTCGTATCGAAAGAAGGAATCGCTGTGGATCCAAGTAAAATCACGGCCATTCAGAATTGGAAACAGCCCAGTACTCCCACTGAAGTCCGCAGTTTTCTCGGATTGGCTAGCTATTACCGGAAGTTCGTTAAAGACTTTTCGAAGATATCTGGTCACTTAACAAAGCTTACAAAGAAGCATTCTAAGTTCAAATGGACTCAAGAAAGTGAGGAGGCTTTCGAGGAGCTAAAGTTAAGATTAACTACAGCTCCAGTGTTAACCATCATCGATGGCAACCAAGATTTCAAAGTCTGGACTGATGCTTCTAGAGAAGGCCTTGGCGCAGTGTTAATGCAAAGGGGTCAAGTGATTGCTTATGCTAGCCGTCAACTGAAACCGCACGAGAAAAACTATGTAACTCATGATCTTGAGTTATTGGCTATCATATTCTCTTTGAAAATCTGGAGACACTATCTTCTGGGCGAGAGGTTTGAACTGTTTACAGATCACCAGTCGTTAAAGTATCTGTTCACTCAGAAAGACCTGAACTTGAGGCAGCAACGTTGGCTGGAGTTTCTTGCAGCATATGACTTCGAAATTATATATACTCCCGGGAAAGCCAATGTTGTGGCCGATGCGCTGAGCCGAAAGAATGTAATGATCGCCAGCTTTATTATCACGACTTCCTTGATTGACAAAATATCTATTCTTCAGAGGGAGGATAACTTTATTAAAGATATGATCAAAAGGATTCAGAAAGGAGAACCCTCGTGTTTTCAAATAGATAACGACGAGACCTTGAGGTTAAAAGGAAGGATTTGTGTTCCTGACATCCCCGAACTAAAAAGGGAAGTGTTAGACGAGTGTCACAAGTCCAAGCTGAGTATCCATCCTGGTGTGGCCAAAATGTATAACGATCTCAAAAGAACATTCTGGTGGAAGGCTATGAAGAGAGACGTTTCAATATATGTTAGCCGATGCCCTACTTGCCAGCTAGTCAAAAGCGACCAACAGAAATTGGCTGGATTGTTACAACCACTAGAAGTTCCTGGCTGGAAGTGGGAACATATTTCTATGGATTTCATTGATGGTTTGCCCAGAACCAGAAAGGGAAATGACAGTATTTGGGTGATCGTAGATCGCTTCACGAAGACCGCCCATTTTATACCTGTCATATCAAACAGAACTGCTCAGAGTCTGGCGCAGATTTACTTCAGAGAAATAGTTAGACTACATGGAGTGCCGCTCAGTATAGTAAGTGATAGAGATACAATATTCACTAGTAAATTCTGGGAAGCATTTCAAGTCGAGCTGGGAACGAAGTTAAACTTGAGCACCGCTTATCATCCTCAGACAGACGGTCAGACTGAGAGGGTAAATCGCATTTTAGAAGATCTATTGCGGGCTTGTGTTATAGATTTCGGTGGATCATGGGAAGACCATCTGCATTTGGCTGAATTCTCTTATAACAACAGCTATCAGGCAAGCCTGACAATGTCGCCATTCGAAGCATTGTATGGTAGACCGTGCCGATCTCCTGCTTGTTGGGTCGAGCCTGGAAATAGACTTGTGTTGGGTCCCGATATGATTCGAGAAGCTGCCGACAAAGTCGATTTTATTAGGAAGAGATTACTCGCCGCTCAAAGCCGACAAAAGAGCTACGCCGATAAAAGAAGAAGAGATATATCCTTTGAAGTTGGCGACTATGTATATTTGAAAGTATCGCCGATGAGAGGAGTAATCCGATTCGTTAAACAGGAAAGTTAGCGCCCAAATTCATTGGTCCGTTTCCTATTCTGGAACGGATTGGAACTCTCGCATATAAAGTTAAATTGCCAGACTGGTTGCCGGGAGTGCATGATGTATTTCACATATCTCAACTTCGAAAGCACGTTCATGATCCAGACTTGATCGTGGAAGAAGCAGCTCAGCAGGATATTGAAATTACTCCCGAACTAGCTGTGAGGCGTGAGCCGCTAAAGATTATCGGCAAAGAAACCAAAGAGCTGAGAAACAAGAAGGTTCACTTAGTCAAAGTGCAATGGAGTGGAGATCCGCGAGATTGTACTTGGGAAACTGAGGAGAGCATTCAGAAAGCTTATCCTAGATGCCGGGTAGATATCTCTGATTGACTCCGGTGCAAGGTATATTTACCATACTTTACCTCACCATTTAATCCTCTATTCTATTATAATTGTTTGAATGATTTTAGAAGAAAAATAGGAATTAATTTGTATGACTTTGAAAGCTTAAAAACAATTGAATTGATTGTTGTGTTGTGTGATTATGGATTTATCAAACCACTTTCGACTTTATTCCTTTTCGGGGGCGAAAAGTTTTAAGTGAGGGAGATTGTAACGACCCAGAAAATCTGAACCAATTTAAAAATTTTAAATTGGCTAAAATAATGGATTTTAAATATTTAAAATAAATATTTTAGATAATGGCGATGAAAACTGAGTTGAAATCGACATTTGAAAACCAATATAATTAATTATAATTATATATAGAATTGAAAATGGCGCGGTAGTTCGATAATTCGATTTCAAACTTCAATTGAATATACCTGGTGCAAAACAATCCAGATTTTAGTGAAACCAAAAATAATGGAATCTAATTGATAATATCTTTCTAACGAATCCGACCAATCGAAATTTGATAGCGGGAATCAAAAGGTATGTCCAGTTGAAAATTCTGAATAGTCGCTATGGAATTCAGGCCCTTAAAAATGGACATTTTGCAAATGACCTCGGATTTCGACGAAACCACTTTTGTTAGATCCGCAGTGTCAAGTTATTGCTAGGTTTCAAATTTCATAATTTTTCGAATCAATATGTGAGCGTGGCAAAAGAAAACGCGTTTGACCAGTTTCTGTTGATTTTAATCGACTGGAAATTGGCCATTTTTCAAGCGGTCTCAGAATTTGGCGAAACTAATTTTGTTAGGACCGTATCGTCAATACGAAGCTAGAAAATATTTTTCTGGAATTTTTCTAGTTAGTATGTGACCCCGGTAATTTGAAATGTGCGTTTAAAATTCAATATAATGATTTAAAAGAAAATTCAAAAGGAAACTGGCTGTAACGATCAAATCAGTTTGCGATACATATCCCATTGTGTTCGGAATGGGGGTAAAACGCTATGGGCGATAGGCGGTGGGCCTCGTTTCGAGGTCGTATGTGAAAGTCAACTTTTTGAATAATTAAATAATAAAAAAAAATATATATATATTTTTTTATTCCCTCCCTCCCTCTTATCTTCTGCTTGGCCCCCCCCCCCGTTCGTTATAATTACAACCAAAAAAAAAAAAAAAAGAAACCCTACGCGAAATCGGAAGCCGCCGCCCACCTCGAAAGCATCGCGAGCCCCCTCCTTGAAGTCAACGCCTTCTTCGATTCGCCATTCGAAGCCGCTCCTCGTTCGAACCCCGAAGCCCCCATCGATCGACGACCTGCGAGAAGCCCCCCCTCTCGTTCGCGCAACTGAAGCCGCTGAAGCTCCCCTCGCTGGCGACGCTGAAGCCTCCGACATCGGTGAAACCCCCCCCTCGGTAAGTATTTCGTTATTTTATTTTATAATAATTTAAAAACTGTGTTTTTAATTAGCATTTTAAAAACTGATTTTTATAATGATTTAAAAACTGTTTTTTTTTTAAAATTTAAAGCTGATTTGAAAAAGATTATAAAAACTGTTCTTTTTAAAAGCATTTTTTTTAAAACTGATTTTATAAAGAAATTAAAAACTGAAATTTTTAAAAACAGAAATTAAAAACTGTGTTTTTAATTAGGAATTTAAAACTGATTTTGTTTTTAAGAAAAATAGAAAACTGATTTTTGTTTTTAATAAAAAGAAAACTGAATTTTTATAAAGTTTAAAAACCGATTTTGTTAAAGTTTAAAACTGAAATTTTTATAAAGTTAAAACTGAAATTTTTTAAAAAACTAAAAACTGATTTTGTAAAAGAATAAAACTGATTTCTTTTAGAAAAGTAGAAATCATATTTTTATATATTGAAAGCAAAAGTAAAAATCATATTCTTATATGTTGAAAGCAAAAGTAAAAATCATATTTTTATATATTGAATAGCGTAGTAAAAATTCGATTTTTACATGTGTAGAGAATACGGGTGAAAGCGACAAATAGGCGAAGATTTCTATTAAGAAGAGTCTTGCAGTTGGATAGCTATTGGTGAGATTTCTGATTTAAAAATAATTATATATGTGTTGAAAATGAAAGTGAATAGCTATAGATAAATATCTATATATCTATATATATATATACGCCCCTCGTCCACAAACCATGGACGATATTTATTGGTTGAAATTGTTGTGAAAATTGAATGGTTGTTTGGGATTGTTTGTGATTGATATTGGTTGATAGTGGTTGAAAAATACCCATTGGTGGTTGTGAAATATTTGGTTGAAACCACATAGGATTAGTTTGTGGAAATGAAATAAATATATACATGCCGCCTGCGTGCGAACTAGATGCATGATTCCCATTGTCAAAAACCGTGAGGTTTTAAGGTAGAGCGAGGAGCCGTACTAGGGACGGTGCCGGTGTAACTATCCTGCCGTTATGCTGCCGAAATTTTGAATAATATTTGTGTGTTTGAATTATTTTCATATGCTTAAACTATAGAAAACATTCATGTGTTGAATTGATATTCATTCGTTGTTTAGAAATTCATGTGTTGAATGGTATTCATATTTTGAAATAAATAGTTCGATAATAAAAATCACATTTTTATCTATATATAAAAACTATAGAAAACATTCATGTGTTGAATTGATATTCATTCGTTGTTTAGAAATTCATGTGTTGAATGGTATTCATATTTTGAAATAAATTGTTCGATAATAAAAATCACATTTTTATCGATATCTAAAAACTATAGAAAACATTCATGTGTTGAATTGATATTCATTCGTTGTTTAGAAATTCATGTGTTGAATGGTATTCATATTTTGAAATAAATTGTTTGATAATAAAAATCACCTTTTATCGACTATATGAACTATATAGAAAAATAGTGTTTTGAAATGAATTGTTTTACAATAAAAATCACATTTTTATTGTATGCATAAATCGTTAAAATGTGAAGTGTTAAAAATAGCCACTTGTTCAAAATAAACATATATGAGTTGAAATATTCATTAATTAGCTAATGAAATGGTTTGCACCTATTTATGTAACATTAGAATGAATGGTGTTTTTAAACCAAATAGAAATCGAATATGAAGTTGAATAGAAAATGAAAAAAAATGATATGGACTGTATATATATGTACATGCATATTCATTGAACAGGTTATAGCAAAGGGGCTAGAGAAGAGGAATAAAATTTGTGCCCGACAAATAGGTACACATTTACTGATTTGTTTGGGTGATGATTTTGAGCCTGTTGGCTAGCCGCTTGGCTTTCTCTTTTTCTTTTTGAGATTAGAAGGACCGGGACGCTATTTGCGATTTCCCGACGCTCCCGGTGCAGGGGAGGTTATGGCGAAATTTTTCCAAAATTTAAGGTGTTAGAAAATTTTTTGAAGTGAAAACGATATTGAAATTGTTGAATGAACTATATTTATATAAATATATAAATATAAATAAAATTAAAACGAAACGAAGCCGTGCAGTTCGTATTTCGAAACCGTGATTTCAATCGACTAGTGCGGGAAATCCGACCATTGGATTTTCCCGAAATCTCAACCGTCGGGTTCGCCTTGGAATAATCTTTCCAACGGCACCAACCTTGTAAAAATCCAACGGTTGGATTGTCTGGAATGTTTAATTCAAATCTGAAGAAAAACAGCGCCAGAAGCGATTATATTTATATATATATAAATATAATTATATATTTAATCGAATAACGACGCTGCAGTTCGTATTTTGAAATCGAAAATTCAAACGATTGTACCGGGAGATCCGACCGTCGGATTTTCCCGAAACTGGAACCGTTGGATTCGTTTTGAAAAGACCTTTCTAATGATGTAAATTTTGTGAAGATCCAACGGTTAGATTTTCAGATATGTGTAAATCAAATCTGAAGAAAAACAGCGCCACGGCCGCCTTATGGCCCGAAGCGTCGTTTTGAATAAAATGGCTATTTTAAAATAAATAAAAATAGCGATAAATAGTTATAAAATATCGTAAGCGATATGAAATGGAAATAAACTGAATTTGCTTGATTTATGTGATATTTGATGGTTGAATGTGTTTGGTGTGAAAAGTACATTAAAGAATAAAATTGGTGTTGTCGAATAATTTAACCATTGAAATAAATCGAATTGAAATTCTAAATATACGTGAATTATTTGGAAAGGCCGAGTTAATTCTCATTTCAAATAATTGATCGACGATTGTAAGTCGAAGATGAAGACGATGGTCGAAGACCGGAGATCTTCACCTCGTTTGGATGGTAACCGAGGTCCTGATTGGGAGGCATCCCGAAATATGGATAATGAGTGGTGATCGTCCAGACGTACGTGTTGATCAAAGGGTTTGCGAGGTATTTAGTGCCTCCGGTTTCGTTCAGACCCAGAACGGACTTGTAAATGGACTGTGTGTCCGACATTGGAATTTGTTCTGTGTGATTGATAGCCATCAGTCGCATGGCATGAATTGCCTGTGTGGCACGCTAAGATGCAGTGATCAGGACTTCTGTTGAAAAGCAAAGTCTTGTGGTGATGATCAAAGCACCGCCTGTGTGGCGTAGCTTTGTGTATACTGTGAATTCGCGAGCCTCACACCCCGGTATGAACCTAAAACGGGAGAGGACATCAGGGAGGGCCTGCGTTTCTTTCTAGCTAGGGTGGTGTCAGTGACCTACCAGCCCTGACATTTATATACTTTTCACCTATGTGGTTGTTGCTGTTGCGAGGCGCCTCGGTTTGATCGGACGATCCGGGTCCGATGGAGTCATTCGTTGGCTCGTTTACGCCCCAAAGGGCGGGGAGACGTAGTGTTCAGGCATAATAATCCACATCGGTGGACCGGCCCTGACGATCCAAGGGGCAGTTGCGGCTGTTCCTGAGACACGGGCTAGAGCGTCTCGAATTCGGTAAGGACTATCTTTTGCCTTGGTTCATGACGGAAATCCAATTTCCAAATACGTGACTGTGCGGTTTTGATTGTATACCCATATATATGGCGACATAGTGGTATGGGGCATTAATGCCGTCTATGATTGATAGTTATGATTTGAAATTGTTTTCAAAACATATAAACACTAGCAATAATATCAAATGCCTTTGTTTTGTTCGTATCAAACATATTTTGGCCGTTATAAGGTAAAACTCTATCCTCCGGTTTGCGTTGCATTGTGTGATGGGAACTGAGTCTTATAACGGCTTCATTTTTATAAAAAGCATAGCGATGTTTAAAAGAAAGATTTGTTTTAAAGCACTGGCAATCCAATGGAGTAAACCCGTTCCACGAAAGTGGCGTGGTCCTGTGATTAGCCAATTATATATGTGTTGAGTGGATTTCTCATACCAGTCCCATGACTGACTCGTAGTTTGTTTCACTCTCAAACTCGGGTGCCCCTTTTTCCACACGGGCAGCCTTGTATTCAGGTTTAGCTGGTTCTTTCTGGATAGCTGGAGCTGAAGATGGATTCTATCATTTATTTCTTTTTATGCTGTTCAGCTCCTATTGTACATATTTTGTTTATTTCCGCTGTAGACATTTATGTATAGCTGAACTGTATTTGTACTAAGTAAGATCCTGTATACTGTGTAACTCTGATGATTACTTTTATCCAGTATATTTTGTTGTTCATTATCTGGTGTATTTATTTAATTCTGTTCTGCTATTATATGTTTCTGTGTTATATTCCAAAGATAACCTTGTTTCCGTGAGAACGGGAAATCGGGTCGTCTCACCTGAGCCCTTTGGTATGACTGCTGAGATGTCGTAACCTGTATATAATTTTAGATTTTTAGTATTTCATAATAGCAATTCAAGTACATTTCAGTTTTTATTGTAAAATTTAGTTTCTATTACCGCTAGATTGCCAAAACCATAGCGTCTGTTCCGGGTTGGTGGATCCATGACAACATCAAAAATCTTATCCTCATCCTCGGTAGTCAACTCGGTCCTCTCAGTCTCCTCAAGCATCTGTGCCTTTTGTTGCTGAAAATTATCCTGTTAAACAAAATATAATTGAATTTAGATAACACTATTTTAATTAAACTATAACTTTAAGTTAACTATGTTATACATATGCATCACGCTCCCTGGCATCGTGGTCTCAAGAGTAGGAAACTGAGTCTGTGTTGTCGATCTGACTCACTTTATGTGTATGCTCAAAAACATCCCAGTACGACATAGGAACACCACGTTGTCTCTCCTGAAATATACATATATGTAAATTAGAACTTAAAGTTAAATCAACTATAACTTTTAACAACTTATAACTTAAAATCTATAACTGTGTAATTAATAAATATACCAGGTCCTCGCGATGGTGTTGGAACGACATGGAACCACCGCGATGTGTAACCGGGTTCTTGCTCTTATTTGCTGAATTTCTCGCAGACTCAAGCTATACATTTAAATAAAAAAAATGTTTTATTCTAATTTATATATTAGATGAGTAGAACAATTTAAATTAAATATGTCATTATTCCACCAAGTATGCAGATCGTTCCACATTTTAGCGCTCATCCAATCCGGTTTTTTCCCAGCTGATTTTATGCTATTCATTATTTCTCTGTAACTTTTAGCCACTTTACTGTTCCAATGTTGCTGGACGAGCTAAATATCTGTCTTCTAGAGATCCACCGCACCCTGCATTTTCTAAAAATAGCATAAATATGAACTGATCAAATAGAAGCATGACTACTTAATATAATAAATGATATATCACACGTACTAGAAAATCCTGCCAAATAGTCTCCTTGATAATGTTTGGTACCAATGTCCACTTGGGCCAACATGAAGTCATACGAGCCATGTAAGCGCGTTTTGATATCCCCAACACTGTATTGGAAGGCTCTAACTCAAAATCCCTGTGTTAAATAAAAAAAAACATTTAATATTTCATGGCTACTATATATATATATTTATATAATTTATTGTACAGAAATTTAATTTATACGTGAAACTTAATACTTACCCTCTATTGGCTTTTGGCTTAAGCCACACTGCAGGACGTGATAGCTCCTGCGATGGACCATTGCCTTCGCCACCTACCGGACTGTGTGACGTCATACCAGTTATAGACAATAATATAACATAACATGAAAGGGCTTTGTTAAACAAACAGTATGACATAACATAAGAGAACTATGCGATATAAGTAATATGAGACATACCATAAATTATAACAAACAGTATGGCAAAAAGTATGACATAACATAACAGGATAATGTAAATCAAATAGTATGACATGACATAGTACAAAATTACCTTTTTAAAATGAGAATTATTAGTTAGTCTTCGTCACTTTCGGATTCTGATTCTATTTCCTCCTCTATATATGGTTCATATGTAGTCTCAAATGCTTCAATTAATGCATTTGATTCATCCTTTAGTGGTCTAAAATCTTTTTGATCATCGATTATTATTATTTCTCTATTTTCCTCGACATCTGCTTGATAAGCTTATTCGTCGTGAATATTACGTCCGTCAGATGTAAACCTTGCCTTTGTTTTAAAAACAGCCGGCCAATCTATTTTGTCTTTTCTTATAGATGGATAAGGTGCGTAATATATTCGAAGATATTGTTTGGCAAGTACAAAAGTATCGTACTTATAATAACGCGAAGTATGTTTTATTTGTATAAGATTATATTTTGGGTGCACGTTGATTCCAAAACCTGAAACGTTGCTGAACCAGTTGCATTTAAACAAAAATACTTCTTCCGCGGGTCGTGTGAAATACGTCAATTGCAGAATCTAGGTTAGTACGCCATAAAAATCATTTACATAGTCATTTGGATCATCACTACCTTTAACAAATACACCGCTATTGTTTGTTAATTTTTCAACACCGTATTCTTTAGTATTAATTTTATATCCATTGACAAAGAATATTGGATATGTCTTGACTTTTCCTTTTGGTTTCATTGCTAAATGCTTCAATTCTTCATCTACAACACAATTTGTTGTATCAAAAACATAATTAGTAAACCAAGTAGCAAATTCTTTGCTGATATCACCGTTTGGATATTGTGATTCGTAAATTCTTCAATTATAGAACAAATGTCACATTATGATTAAATATACAGTACATGTATAGATGATATAAGTTCATTACCTCATGAACGTTGCAACTTCAATGCAAGTGAGAAGAATATATGTGTGCTGCATTATAATCTCTATCATCCAGCTATGTTTCCACACATCTACCAGAAGACCGACCATGTTTTTTACAAATAGATAAATTCGCTTGAAAATCATCTTGAGCAATGCCTTCATCATTACGCATAGTACTTTCAAATGATATATTCACATGATCAATAAAATAATGAGAGAAAAAACGAAGTTTCTTCTTCGATGTATGATTTGCAAGTTGAACATTCAACTCGAGCTTTCTGTCTTACTTTTTTCTTTAGATGATTTAAATACGTATTTAGAACTATTGTAAATTTTTTTATACATTTCATTAACCAATATTTAATCAACTAAATATTAATATACCTTTCAAAAGGACACATCCATCCATACTGCGCAGGCCCTCGAAGACGTGCTTCTAATGGAAGATGAATAGGTAAATGCTCCATAACATTGAAAAAACCTGGAGGAAATATTTTTTTCAGTTTGCAGAACAATATAGGGATTTATTTCTCTAGTTTATGTAGACGATCAATTTTTAATGTAGTAGAACAAAGCTCTTTATAGAACAGACTAAGTTCTGTTACAACAGTCCAAAATTTTACGGGCAAGAGTTCTTTGAAAGCGATGGACAACAAATTTTCCATAATAACATGACAGTCGTGGCTTTTCATTCCGCTAAGTTTATTGTTTTTATAGTCGACACATCTACGAAGATTAGAAGATATACCATCCAGAAATCTTTTATCTTTCCACCCATTTTAAAAGTATTTTAACATGATTATTGTCTAGTTCATAACACGCTTTTGTTTTTTACGGTGTCATTTAGCTTTATATGAAGCTCAGGACGATTACGTATTACTTCGATATAACGTCTTGATTTCAAATCATCTTTCGTCTTTCCTTTGACATTCAAAATTGTATTAAATACATTGTCAAACACGTTTTTCTCATTATGCATCACATTAATATTATGACAAATCAGGAGATTTTTCTAATAAGGCAATTCCCAAAATATGCTTTGTTTGCACCAATTATGAATCGATGATTTATCTTGAATTTCTGTTTGTTGTCCGGTTTCATGTATCTTTGGATAATCCTTTACAACTTTATAAATATCTTCACTTGACCATACCGTAGGTAGTCTTAAAGTTTCATGCCTATTAGCTGTAAAAAATTTCTTATCTCTTCTAAAAGGATGATTAATATGAAGAAAACATCTATGACAGTCAAACCATGAAATTTTCTTTTCATGAGATAAAGAAAATTCTCTTGTTTCTTCCATGCAGTAAGGACAAGCTAGACGACCAGCCGTACTCCAACTTGAAAGCATTGCATACGCAGAAAAATCGCTAATTGTTCACAACAGAGAAACATACATACGAAAGTTCTTTTTTTCCTAAATATCCTATGTTTCTACTCCTTTGTACCACAATTTTTTTAATTATTCAATCAACGGTTGTGAATAAACATCGATTCCTTGTGTCAGATCATCAAGACTAGGGACGACAATTGTGAGAAACATATAAGGAGTTTTTATACACATCCACGGAGGTAAATTATAAGGTATGACAATTATAGGCCAAGATGAATATTTAGCACCAAATTGAGAAAATGGTGAAAATCCATCCGTACATAAACCAAGTATAACATTACGACTCTCGGATGCAAAATCAGGATACTTCTGGCTAAATTGCTTCCATTCTTCCCCATCAGCTGGGTGTGTTAATGTACCTTCTTCCTGTGTTCTCACACTGTGCCATCTCATATGTTGCGCAGTTACAGAAGATGCATATAACCTTTGAAGTCTAGGAGTAATAGGTAAATAATGCATACGTTTATATGGGACTTCCTTTCCCTTTTTCTTTCTTGATTTGTATCTTTCCTGATTACATATTTTACAATTCTTAAGGTTAATATCTTCCTTCCAAAATAGCATGCAACCCTTTAGATATGTATCTATTTTTTCTTACGGTAACCAAAAGCCGACATTTTTTACTTCATAATGATTTTGTCACATTAAAATATTGGGAATATGCCGCTTCACAACATGTACAACAACTATAAATCCATCTTCTATGAGGTTGTATTTAGATTTCATCGCAATGTATTCAACAGTTACTGATAATTGGGTTCCGCTTTTACAGCCTTCCCAAAGGGGTTTCTTCACGGCATCTAATAAATCATATTTTTTTTGCTCCAATATTTGGTTTTTCTTCATCATTACCATCTTCATCAGTAAATTGTTGAACCAGGAACATTGAACGTGCAACATCTTCAACCATATGATCTACGAGATTCGTCATAGCAATTTCATTATTCACTTCCGCCTCAACTTGTACCGAAGTAGTTGCTAACGGTTCTCCATGACGATCCCAAACCAAATAGTTTGACACAAAACCGTACTGACGCAAATGAACTCTAACCATTTGCGGTATCAAATGCTTCACTAGTTTGCATCTGCTATGAAACACCCCACCTCCGTTAGGGTCACTCTCAAAGGGAATGCCCTAATTTTGGTGGAGGTTTATAAGTACAAGTCACAGATATACAAGACAGATATAAGAACACATATTTGTAAACAGCGGAAGAACAACAAACTTTATTTCATAAAATCAAATACGTGTTACAACAACATCCTTTCCAAAAACATAACATAACACTTTCATAATCTGTCTTGAGTACATTATTTTTAAAGAAGCATAAATAAAACATAGATAAACTGCCAAAGCCCCATAGTGGATTGTCCAAAGCCATAGTTCAAAACAGGAAAGTCCAAGCAATACATTTCTCTTCTTCAAGCTGGATGTTGAGGCTAGTCAAGCTGCTGTGTTCCCTCCCTGAGGACCTGGGGGGGGGGGGGAAACGGAAGAAAGAAGACGAAAGAAAAATAGAGTCAGACATAAAGCCTGAGTAAGTCTAGTACTACTTTGTCTATGAATAAAGAACTGGGTATGATAAGTAAAACAGGAAGTGGGCAAACACTATGAACTTGGTTAAGTTATCTAGGGTCGAATATACTATCGTACCCCACGCTGATCTCTAAACCCATATAAACTAGTTTCCAATTTGCACCCCATAACCAGGGTGATGTGATCCATTCTATGATGATCGGCTCCTACTCGCATAGTTACATGTGTCTTACGGCCCCCGATGTCTGTAGTTACCTATGCTGGTCCCACCATGGGGTGTATCAAGTCCCATAGTGGCAACCCGACACAACCTTAGAGTGCACAGGTATGCTACTGGTGTCCAGTGCCTTATTTTTCTGCACCGGAGTGTGTGCACGCCCGCACTCCGTTAGAACCTACACTGCTACACCACCGCCGTCGATTTGACCTCTTACAATCAGCCCAGTAATCGTGCCCCACCCTGCCTAGTTTCAGGGTATCCTGATACACCTTTTAGGGTTACTGCTGAAAAGGGTCCCCCGTTACTAGGTTTTCTATCTCTAGCCAACATGCTAAGTTGGTTAAGTGTTTCCTAACCTAACCCCACCAGTCCGTTTAGTTTAGCATGTTCCATTTTGATTAAGTCTTTAGTTCACTTAATCCTAACAATCCTGACTCAGCCTTAATTGTCTTATTAAGGCCCCGACCTCTCACATTAGACAGGTATTGTTGTGGCTGCCTGTTGCCGGTTGGTTCCGGGCAGTCTTACGCCACAACTCAGTCTAACCTCGGGTCCTTATTGGGCTCCATGTTTAACCTCCCACATTGGATAGGTATTGTTGTGACTACTGGACAGCCGGGCGGTTCCGGGCAGGTTTACATCACAACTCAATCCAACCTCGGGTTAAACACATCGTATGTTCTACATTTACATATCTTGTCATTCTTCTTTATTTATATGTAAATATTTGCGGCCCATTATTAAGTTAATGGTGTAAAGATTTCACCAATCACGGGCCCAACCCATACTTGAATTTGGGCCCTTCTATTTTATATTTTCATTCATTAATTAATATTAACCCAACGTTATTTTCCCCCGTTTTACACTTCCGTTCATATATATTGGGCTTAGCCTTTTAAAGCCCAATTTAGCCATGCGAAAGGGGAGGCTTATGGCGTATACACAAAGAGGGGAAGGTGAGCGCATGAACTTGCAATACAACGTTGGAAATACAAATTAGAAATTGGTGTACTTGCATAGTGGTAACATAGGTGACATGAATCAAAGCATGTGAACTTGTAATTGAGATATCATTATTGTCACATGAACCCATATTTTTGTTTAGGCATAATTATTCCTAGCATGAACATGGCATACTGTCAAACATAAGCATGGCATAAATACTTCTAGCATGAACATAGCATAATGTCAAACATAAGCATGGCATAAATATTTCTAGCATGAACATAGCATTATGTCAAACATAAGCATGGCATAAATATTTCCAGCATGAACATGGCATAGTTCAACTTAATCATAATTTAAGTCTAACCACATAACGATGGTATAACATACTTATGCATAAATATTCCTAAACATGGTATTTGTTTTAAACTTGCAAAAAGGGATTTTTGAGTCTAACCTAGCCATGTCTCACATATGTCATCATATAATTCTTTTAAACAAGATAGACTTAATCATAGCTTTCAAATATTATTCATAGCTTTCAAATATTATTCATAGCCTAGCCATATTCATAAGTTTTGCAAAAGCATGGCTTAATACATGGATTATGGTGTCAAAATTCCAACATAGTCTCATATGAACTATGACAACCAAACTTGTTTCAATTACTTGCAAAATAATTTATGCACAACATATACATCATGACGACATAATAACAAAGCCCCAAACTTGCATGAATTTTACTCAACTACATACATGTAGCCTCAACATAGATTACATAACTTGCGCAATATTCCAAACGTATATTTGCATAGAACTACCGCATGTAGTTCTTTATAATGAATAACATAATCCAAACGTATATAAATTGATAAGAACGCACAAATATGAATTACTTCCATTGCCACAATTCAAGCATACACATCAACACAGTTGTTTATTTATACCAAAGTAATACTCTACTTACAATCGTTGCGATGAATTCTCTAATTAAGAGATATGATTCCTTTGTTGAATTGATTAGCTTTAGGTTGCTTGAATTGCTTTAGGCTTAGAACTTTCTTCCTAACTCTCTCTTTAGTCGGCGGCTACTCTTTGTCGTTCCTCAGCAACATGGCGGCTATAATCTTATTTTGAATGAATAGATTAGGGTTTAGTCTAGGGTTGTTTATATAGAGGTTAGGAATTGATTAGGACCATTGATGTTGCTAGGTTAGATCGTAGCCATTCATTAGATAGAGAGACCAATTAGAACCCGCCACCTAGCCCTAATGACAAAGCAGACCACAGAAATTCGACCAAACACAGACCTGGCCAGCCAGGTTGACTGGGCTCGACCAGGTCGACACCCCTGTCGACAGGGCTGTCGACAGCCCTGTCGACATGGGTAGCCCAGGTCGACAGCCCAGTCGACCTGGGTGGCCCAGGCGGGTGTTCTTCCACCCTGGCCCATTGGGCCCCACTTCGGAATATTTAATTATTTAATTCTATTTGAATTTTAAATTTAATTCAAAACTTCCGAAGGCCATATCTTCTTCATACGGACTCCGTTTTTCGAAAACTCGGACTCTATTTCGCGTATTTTTCCGAGACGAACGCAATGGCGTATCCCGTTTCCCTTAGTTCTTTGATTTCAGATTAATTATACTTTAATTTGTTAATTTCATAGTTATAGAATTTTTCGGGGTGTTACATTCTCCCCCACTTAAAAGGATTTCGTCCCCGAAATCTTCAAGTAAGGAGAAATGTATATCCTAACATCCAATCATCCATCTACTCATCCATCAAACACGAGCATCCATTGTCCTTAAAAGACTTCTAATGCTTCATGATCATATGCGAAGTGTGTGTGTATATGAACTTCTCTAATGCAAAATCAGGCGGTCTACTGATTCAGTTGACCTCCTTAATGCGAATTATGTAAGTGCCATGAATCCATTATGTATGCAGATTTTCCTATTCATGATTCTACATGAGTGCACAATCATTCAATACAAATGCAGCATCCACATGACAACACATTAAAGTTCAACCATATACGAATGCAACCATATATGCATATGCAATATGAAGTGACTGAGCCGATCTAAAACCTAGGTTGTGTGTGTATATGCAACCACGAGCAACCACTAGCAATCACTTGCAACCACTTGCAACCATTATCCATAACATGTTTCAACTACATGTTTCCATCCAAAGGGTTTCTACCTAAAAGATACGGTCGAGGAAATATACCTAAAAAGATAGATAAAAGCGCAACTTAAGGAAAAAGAAAGATCAAGGATGTACCCTCGAACAGAAAAGGGTAGGCAGTGCGGATTCTAGCTTCAGTTTCCCAAGTCGCGTCTCCCTCGGCGTCGCTCCACTGGACTTTGACGAGCTTGACTTCGCGGTTGCGTAGCTTCTTCACTTCCGTCCCTAAGATGCGGGTTGGAACTCTTCTTATGGTTGCTTCGCGTTCCACTTCGGCCTCTTCAAGGGTATTTCGCTCTACCACTTCAGCAGACTCATGTAGACACTTTCGGAGATGTGAAACGTGAAAAACGTTGTGGACTCCAGCCAACTTCTCGGGTAGCTCTAATCTATAGGTCATTTTCCAAATTTTCTCAATGATAGGGAATGGTCCTACCTAAAGGTATAGTCGAATGATAGAAGCAAGTAAAAACTTTGTGCCCATTAGGCAATGTCGAAACTGGAAATCTATGCCACATATATATTGATTAGGAGAAGAACTCCCTAAGCATCAGCCCCGAAGACCGAAATCAACATCAGACTGACACCCAAAGAGTTACTCAACCCAACCACCATATATGATTCTAGGCAACTAAGCATGATGGACTCCTTTTAGGTCACAAGGGAGTCCCTTCCTAAGACCAATCTGTATCCTATAAAACCCAAAAACTTTAGTCAAACCAATGAACACCCTCGAGTCCCAACATGTGTTACTAACAGATGAGTCATACTCCCTATGGGGTTTGCACCAGAAATTGGATTGAGAATGGGACCAAGAGGATATACTCTTAAGAAGAGATATTATGCACGAATCTAGTCTTCAATCTTCTAAGTCGCATTTCTTGAGCTTAACTCCATTATGCTTTGTCCGTCTTTAACTTCACAATTTCGTAGCTTCTTAATTCTTGTTTCCAAAATGTGAGTTGGAACCTATTTCTCGTTCCTCTTTCACTTATTCTCCTCCTAGTATACTTGGCTCAAGCCTAACTGCGTACTCATGGTTCCATGCAAGCTCTCCAAAATTCATTAGTGAATCTTGGATCTTGTTCACTTACTAGAAGGTATTCCACATAGATGAATTATCTCTTGAAAATAAACAAATGTCAACTATGTTGCCAAATGTACTTACTAAGGTGATTCTTTACAACTCATGCATCAGCGAAATGAACCTTCAGCCTTAGTGGCGAACACTACTGGAGCGCCCTATTCTGGAATGCTCCTCCTAATGAACCCCTTTTCTAGAAGCTCTTTTAATCTGTTTACTGAGCTCTTTCCTTTCTCGTGGGGCCATGTGTCTAACGGGCAACGCAACGGGCTTTACATTATCTACAAGATATATGCGGAAGTCTATTTCCCGCTTCGGAGGCAAGCCCTTCACCTCTTCAAAGACATCCGGATATTCCCGGACCACTCTAGCTGATTTCAAATTTTCAACAGAGGCATCTAGCGATTCAAGATAACTAAGCATAACCGCATACGAGGGATTACAAGAAATTTCCAAAGTATTACCGAGCTGGGTTAGGAGCCTAACAACCCTTTTCTCACAATCAAGGATGGCCCCATTACTGGATAGCCAATCCATACCCAAGACCAAACCATAACCCGAAAAGCCCAAAACAAAGGCACTACACAGAAACTCTACGCTTAGAATAGAAATTTTCAATCCCACACAGATCATAGACAAATGAGCTGGGCCCCCAATTGGGTTTGAAACAATTAAGGGGTCCTCTATCATACTAGTTTCTAGGTGCAGAGATTCTACTAAAGCAGACGAGATAAAGGAGTGTGATGCGCCAGAATCAAATAAAGTGCGAACGGGGTGATCATAAAGATAAACTACGCTTTCTACAGAAGTATTGATACCTCGCTGTTGCAGAGGTGGTGCTTCCAGCACATGAACCTGTGCCCCTGGGGTGGATCCAACGCCCTGCCCCTGTCCCCGTTTCTTTGGGCAGTCCTTAGCCCTGTGGCCTGTCTGACCGCATGAAAAGCACCCACCATTCTCCTTGGCCTTCTTTTTCTGGCAGTCCTTTACTAAGTGCCCCACTTTGCCACAGAAATTACACTTCCTCTTCTCCTTGTTGCCTTTCCCGCCTTTCTTAAAGTCTGTCTTCTTAGGCTGCAAACCCTCTTTCTTCCCTTGAGAGCTTTCTGCCTTTGTCTCCTTCTTGCCCTTGTCCTCTTCATTCAGCAATGCCATTTGCACCAATCTTTCATACGTGGCTCCCATGGGTATATGGGTCATGGCCAAACTGTGTAATGGCTCATTTAACCCTTTGACGAAACGGAGAGCCTTCTTGTGCGGGGTGTTGACTAGGTCAAGCCCAAACCTAGCCAGCTCATCAAACTGATTCACATACTCTCTAACAGTCTTGTCTCCTTGCTTAAGAAATAGGAATTTCTCCAACTGCAAACTTCTTTCCGCATCTGAGAGAAATTTGGTCTCAAACCTTGCCCTAAAGTCCTCCCATGTCTCCACTGGTCTTTCAGCATTAGTGACTTCCCACCAGTAGGAAGCCTCGCCCTTCAATAGCCACACCGCCAATTGTACTTTTTGTCTATCTTCTACCTCAAAGATGATGAATAGGTCCTCCGTTTCTTTCAGCCAATTTCTAGCTGCCACGAAGGACTCAGTTCCATGGAAATCCCTTCCTCCCATAGCTTTAAAATCTTTACATATCTTAGCAAACGCGTTTCCCCGAGGAGGAGGTGGAGGAAAAGGTGCCGCTGCGGCTGGATGATTTCCTTCTGCTGGGGGAGGAGGAATGGTAGGACCTGGCTGAGTGGCCCTTGCTTCTAAGAACCGTCTAAACCAACCAGGTATTGGCACCCCTTCCGGCAAGTTAAGATCTTCAGACATGCTGAAACAAAAAGGATAGATTCAAAACGAAGGATAAGAGATAGTACCTATGGCTTTGGGGAGTGGACTTTTGCCTTTTTAAAATAAAATAATATTTTTCTTTTAAAAATGCTTCTTTAAATTTCCTTTTTGAAAATAATTTTTTTTTCAAAACTTTTTATCTTATCTGGTAAACCTATGCTCTGATACCAAGTGAAACACCCCACCTCCGTTAGGGTCACTCTCAAAGGGAATGCCCTAATTTTGGTGGAGGTTTATAAGTACAAGTCACAGATATACAAGACAGATATAAGAACACATATTTGTAAACAGCGGAAGAACAACAAACTTTATTTCATAAAGTCAAATACGTGTTACAACAACATCCTTTCCAAAAACATAACATAACACTTTCATAATCTGTCTTGAGTACATTATTTTTAAAGAAGCATAAATAAAACATAGATAAACTGCCAAAGCCCCATAGTGGATTGTCCAAAGCCATAGTTCAAAACAGGAAAGTCCAAGCAATACATTTCTCTTCTTCAAGCTGGATGTTGAGGCTAGTCAAGCTGCTGTGTTCCCTCCCTGAGGACCTGGGGGGGGGGGGGAAACGGAAGAAAGAAGACGAAAGAAAAATAGAGTCAGACATAAAGCCTGAGTAAGTCTAGTACTACTTTGTCTATGAATAAAGAACTGGGTATGATAAGTAAAACAGGAAGTGGGCAAACACTATGAACTTGGTTAAGTTATCTAGGGTCGAATATACTATCGTACCCCACGCTGATCTCTAAACCCATATAAACTAGTTTCCAATTTGCACCCCATAACCAGGGTGATGTGATCCATTCTATGATGATCGGCTCCTACTCGCATAGTTACATGTGTCTTACGGCCCCCGATGTCTGTAGTTACCTATGCTGGTCCCACCATGGGGTGTATCAAGTCCCATAGTGGCAACCCGACACAACCTTAGAGTGCACAGGTATGCTACTGGTGTCCAGTGCCTTATTTTTCTGCACCGGAGTGTGTGCACGCCCGCACTCCGTTAGAACCTACACTGCTACACCACCGCCGTCGATTTGACCTCTTACAATCAGCCCAGTAATCGTGCCCCACCCTGCCTAGTTTCAGGGTATCCTGATACACCTTTTAGGGTTACTGCTGAAAAGGGTCCCCCGTTACTAGGTTTTCTATCTCTAGCCAACATGCTAAGTTGGTTAAGTGTTTCCTAACCTAACCCCACCAGTCCGTTTAGTTTAGCATGTTCCATTTTGATTAAGTCTTTAGTTCACTTAATCCTAACAATCCTGACTCAGCCTTAATTGTCTTATTAAGGCCCTGACCTCTCACATTAGACAGGTATTGTTGTGGCTGCCTGTTGCCGGTTGGTTCCGGGCAGTCTTACGCCACAACTCAGTCTAACCTCGGGTCCTTATTGGGCTCCATGTTTAACCTCCCACATTGGATTGGTATTGTTGTGACTACTGGACAGCCGGGCGGTTCCGGGCAGGTTTACATCACAACTCAATCCAACCTCGGGTTAAACACATCGTATGTTCTACATTTACATATCTTGTCATTCTTCTTTATTTATATGTAAATATTTGCGGCCCATTATTAAGTTAATGGTGTAAAGATTTCACCAATCACGGGCCCAACCCATACTTGAATTTGGGCCCTTCTATTTTATATTTTCATTCATTAATTAATATTAACCCAACGTTATTTTCCCCCGTTTTACACTTCCGTTCATATATATTGGGCTTAGCCTTTTAAAGCCCAATTTAGCCATGCGAAAGGGGAGGCTTATGGCGTATACACAAAGAGGGGAAGGTGAGCGCATGAACTTGCAATACAACGTTGGAAATACAAATTAGAAATTGGTGTACTTGCATAGTGGTAACATAGGTGACATGAATCAAAGCATGTGAACTTGTAATTGAGATATCATTATTGTCACATGAACCCATATTTTTGTTTAGGCATAATTATTCCTAGCATGAACATGGCATACTGTCAAACATAAGCATGGCATAAATACTTCTAGCATGAACATAGCATAATGTCAAACATAAGCATGGCATAAATATTTCTAGCATGAACATAGCATTATGTCAAACATAAGCATGGCATAAATATTTCCAGCATGAACATGGCATAGTTCAACTTAATCATAATTTAAGTCTAACCACATAACGATGGTATAACATACTTATGCATAAATATTCCTAAACATGGTATTTGTTTTAAACTTGCAAAAAGGGATTTTTGAGTCTAACCTAGCCATGTCTCACATATGTCATCATATAATTCTTTTAAACAAGATAGACTTAATCATAGCTTTCAAATATTATTCATAGCTTTCAAATATTATTCATAGCCTAGCCATATTCATAAGTTTTGCAAAAGCATGGCTTAATACATGGATTATGGTGTCAAAATTCCAACATAGTCTCATATGAACTATGACAACCAAACTTGTTTCAATTACTTGCAAAATAATTTATGCACAACATATACATCATGACGACATAATAACAAAGCCCCAAACTTGCATGAATTTTACTCAACTACATACATGTAGCCTCAACATAGATTACATAACTTGCGCAATATTCCAAACGTATATTTGCATAGAACTACCGCATGTAGTTCTTTATAATGAATAACATAATCCAAACGTATATAAATTGATAAGAACGCACAAATATGAATTACTTCCATTGCCACAATTCAAGCATACACATCAACACAGTTGTTTATTTATACCAAAGTAATACTCTACTTACAATCGTTGCGATGAATTCTCTAATTAAGAGATATGATTCCTTTGTTGAATTGATTAGCTTTAGGTTGCTTGAATTGCTTTAGGCTTAGAACTTTCTTCCTAACTCTCTCTTTAGTCGGCGGCTACTCTTTGTCGTTCCTCAGCAACATGGCGGCTATAATCTTATTTTGAATGAATAGATTAGGGTTTAGTCTAGGGTTGTTTATATAGAGGTTAGGAATTGATTAGGACCATTGATGTTGCTAGGTTAGATCGTAGCCATTCATTAGATAGAGAGACCAATTAGAACCCGCCACCTAGCCCTAATGACAAAGCAGACCACAGAAATTCGACCAAACACAGACCTGGCCAGCCAGGTTGACTGGGCTCGACCAGGTCGACACCCCTGTCGACAGGGCTGTCGACAGCCCTGTCGACATGGGTAGCCCAGGTCGACAGCCCAGTCGACCTGGGTGGCCCAGGCGGGTGTTCTTCCACCCTGGCCCATTGGGCCCCACTTCGGAATATTTAATTATTTAATTCTATTTGAATTTTAAATTTAATTCAAAACTTCCGAAGGCCATATCTTCTTCATACGGACTCCGTTTTTCGAAAACTCGGACTCTATTTCGCGTATTTTTCCGAGACGAACGCAATGGCGTATCCCGTTTCCCTTAGTTCTTTGATTTCAGATTAATTATACTTTAATTTGTTAATTTCATAGTTATAGAATTTTTCGGGGTGTTACATGCTACGTGGACAACGGATTTCGACGTCGTTTATGTTGTTACTTAAAGCGAAATCAATAAACACACCAACACCATTAATAAATTGTTCACTTATTGTGCCATTAGCTTCTCTTCGTTTGTACATCCAGCTTCAGTCAGTAAAATAATTGTTCATTTTTCCTAAGTAGATATATAATTAAAAAGTATGATAAAATTTGCATTGACATTTTATTATTGTTATGGATGAGAATCACGGATCTTAAGGAAAAACTAACACTAGAGGGGGGAGGGGGGAGGGAGGGGGGTGAATAGTGTTTTAAAGAGATTATGGAAAACTTAAACAATAAACGAATTCCAAACAACTATATGAATCATAGAATGAATATCACAACAGAAACAATCACAGATGCAAATATAAACAGAAATGAAATGCAGAAAAGGAAAGAACATTCACCAGATTTTATACTGGTTCAGATTACTCTTACGTCCAGTCTCACGCAACATTGGATTACACAGAGTTTTATTAATACTAGTATCAACTTTACAACACCCTTGATTTCACGGCTACAAGGTTCAAACCGATTCCACACCCTTGATTTCACGGCTACAAGGTTCACACCACTTCAACACCCTTGATTTCATGGCTACAAGGTTCACGCCGTTCCCTTTCCTTGACTTACAGGCTACAAGAAACACACCCTTTTCCAAACAATTACAAACAACCCTAGAACTCTTGAGTAACACTTCCAAACAAAGAGTATTTGATAGAGATTGAGAATAGAAAGAGAATGATATAATTTTTATTGAAAACTGCAGAGTATATGTGTAGAAATCAAGAAATTAAAGTAGAATAATGATGGTAAGAGTAAGGATGGAGAAGGAGAAGATAAGACGATTAAAATTTCGAATATGATCCCTTTATATAGAGTTGCAAAGGTTGCAACAGTTCTGAAACGTTTCAAAACATGAAAAGACACTTCCTTTGAAATTTGAAAATATGACGGTTATATGTCGACATGTCAAAAGTGGTATGTCGACATATATTGTGACGGCCCGCCCCGCACCAGCCTGCATTTCCTCCGGAAGTGCGCTGTACACATGCCCGACTAGCACAGAACGGTCGTCAAGGAAAGGAAGGAAAGGAATGAACTAATCAAGGAACCTGTAGAATGTCTCATAGCGCATGGAATAAAATACAATAATAACATACTTGACATAAAACAGGTGAGACAGTGCATAAGCTGATAACTAAAATCAACATCAATCATTAAAGCAGCGGAAATCCAAATACAGCTTATTACAATTTTCAAAATTTACTGTCTCTAATCAAAAGAAAGCTAAAGTAGAAGATACACCAACAATGCCCAAGCAGTGATCTTCAACAACACAGGGAGAATATTATGTATATAGTACGTGGAAGCCTCCTGCTCGTCTCCGGATCATCTACCCGTGCATCACCAGCTAACCTGTCTCTAGTCTGCTCGTGTGAGCACCCAGAGTAATAAGAGGAGACATAAAACTCTGGGTCAGACATAAAGCCTGGTATGAGCGATAAGCATCTTAAACAGAACAATAACAGGTATACTAAACCATACCTGAACCTGGACCTGCAACCAAAGAGTTAGTACCACATACCGTACAATACTCCAAGGTGCCATAATAAATAGTGTAAGAATACGGGGGTGGGGTGTGCATGTCACAGTGATAGCAAACAAATCATCCATAACAACCATCCTCACATCTCTCACTCAGTGCCTGCAGCGTACGATATCTACCACTTTGGAGCACTAGACAAACTGAGGTAACGACGAATCCCGACTTGTAGAAACCCTGCTATGACCAAGCTAAACATATGGAGTCATGACCAAACATTTCAATGACCCACTTCATTGGTTGTAGCCCTTGGTTCTACCGATGCCATAATGGCCCTGAATCCGTCTTCGTACCTCCTATCATAGTGGTTCCAAGCTATAGACATCGATAACTCCTTGGCACGCGTCCCGCAGCAAAGCCCAACCATGAAGCGAACTCGTTGATTCCCATCTGAACCTTGAGCTCTAACCTCTCATTTGGACTTCCTTTGCATCTCGGGTTTGGTCGAATTGGAGTGGGTCTTCAGAAGAGTTGTCGTGCAGTAGCAGCTCTAGAATTCGGTTCGGTTCGGTAGTCATTACCCTCGTCGGTTCGGGTCGGTCCTCCTTCCTTGTCATCTTTCCATTCGGTTCGGGTCGGGTACTTCACTTCGGGTCGGGTCGGTGTCCTCCTCCGGGTCGGGTCGGGTTGCTGTCTTCCTTCCAGTTCTTCTTCGATCAGCTCCCTTGTTTTCCATCTACTCCGATCCGATCCGATCCCTTCGCCTTGCTCCAGTCGTAGCCTCCCATTCGTGAGTCGATCCGATCTGGCTTCCATTATTCTTCCGGTCCGATCCGCTCTCTCCTACTCCGATCCGATCCTGCTCCATAGTTCCGATCCGATCCCCCTGTCCACTCCAACTCTAAGTAAACGGCCTTCCTTTTTGCCAAGTCTCTTGTGTGCCAAACTCCAGCTCGGGTCAGGTTTTCTTGCCCAGTTCACATATCCGATCCGAGCCCTCATCCGATCCGAACCGGTTAGGAACCTGCACATTTCTGCAACTTTCCAGCGAGCTTTCTACGCCATTCGACGACGTTTTCGACCAATTTAACTATTCTAATCAATCATAGAACATACCATAGAGTCATAGCAACATGTAATAGCAATCACAAACAGCAAACAACAATCCAAATGAATCAAAATGGATCAAAAATGACTAAAACCTCACATTTTCCTAAAATCCTTCTTAATCATGTTTAAGCACATACTTAGTAAAACTTAATCAAATCGTCCAAATTTTCTAACAGAGGCATGAAGTATTATTTAAGAAATTCTAAACATTTTTCCAGAATTTATTAGTGTATAAATTCGCTAATCTTCACTAATTACCCTTAATTAACTGTAATTAGTGTCAAAACGATGCTATCACTCACCTTGGCCACAACTAAAACCCCAAAACTGAAATATTCTCTGATTTGGCGCTGTTCCCAATCTTACACAGCAGCTCTACCTCGGTTCTCGTGCTAATCCCCCTTGATTTGATGCCTCTAAGCCTTAATCCTTGATTAGGAAGTGATTTTTGGGTGTTTTAGAGAGATTTAGAGAGTGGAGGCCATGGCTAGGTTAAGAGGAATGAAAGTGGCGGCTGGAAAATGTCTAAAGAAATGTTTTCTAACCCTAATCAGCCCCTATATACCCCTAAACCCGAAATTCCCCTTGGGCCTAGCTGCTAATCACCCGGTTAAGCCCAATTAAGCTGTTTTTTCACCATCTGAAACTTGTTTTAGCCATATCTCCCAAACGGTAAGTCCGTTTGGCTAATGTGACCACTCTACGGAAAGAGAAACCATCATCCGAAGCCAATGGAAGTGGTTTCAAGTCAAAATTCCTTTCTAGTCAAAAGTTATGGCCAAAACAGTGCCAACTAGGGGTAAAATGGTCATTTAAAAATCGGGAAAAATCATGAACATGGGAAATGACCCCAATAGTCGTCTCCCAAAGTTACATGACCATACGACTTCGTATGTGAAAGAAGTAAATATCCTACGAACCTATGATGCGTAGAATACGGGTCGTTACACTCTCCCCCCCTTAAGAAATTTCGTCCCCGAAATTCCTTAACCCAAAACATACAAGGGATCCCGCATGCCTAACAACCATATACAACAATCAAATATGCAAAATAAGCAAACAAGCCTATCCTAGCATGCGGAAAACTAAATCGCTAATAAAATCTTACCAGACAAAGAGTTCTGGATACTTCTTCCTTATGTCCTCCTCTGTTTCCCAAGTACAATCATTCTCGTCCTTGCTCCACTGTACCTTGACTAGCTTCACCGCCTTCCTTCGAAGTTGCTTCATGTCGTGCGCGACAATACGGGCCGGCTTACGGTTCCCAACCGCCTCGGGTTCTACTTCGAAGTCCTCTAACTGATCAGGTGAAATAGTCATATCTGAGTCGTGAACGAACTTCCTTAGTTGGGAAACATGAAATACGTTGTGAACTCCCGCCATCTTCTCTGGTAAGTCAATTCTATATGCCAAATTCCCGACTAGTTCGAGAACAGGGAATGGGCCAACGAATCTTGGTGCCAACTTGCCTTTCCTGCCAAATCGTATTACACTCTTCAACGGAGAAATCTTAACAAACACCAAGTCGCCAACGGAGAATTTTAAGTCTCTTCTCCTCTTATCAGCATAACTCTTCTGCCTATCTTGGGCAGCCTTCATTCGTTGTTGAATGATCTTGATCTTATCTGAAGTTTCCCTCACCACATCTGGTCCAAGCATAAACTTCTCGCCAGTCTCTATCCAACATGATGGTGAGTTGCACGGTCTTCCATACAAAGCTTCAAATGGAGCCATACCGATACTGGATTGGTAACTATTATTATATGCAAACTCTACTAGATGCAAATGGTCATCCCATGATCCACCAAAATCCAATATACATGCTCTCAAGAGATCTTCCAAAATACGATTCACCCTTTCCGTCTGACCGTCGGTCTGAGGATGATATGCGGTACTGAGATGTAACTCTGACCCTAGAGCCTCTTGTAAGCTCTTCCAAAACCCACTAGTGAACAACGGGTCTCGGTCGCTCACAATGCTTTTAGGTACTCCATGAAATCTCACTATCCACTTCATATACAATTCTGCTAACTTAGCTGCCGTTCTGGTCGATTTGACTGGTATAAACCTTGCACTTTTAGTCAGTCGGTCCCCAATCACCCAAATGCTATCATGTCCCGATCTAGTCCTTGGTAAACCATCGATGAAATCCATCGAGACTTGCTCCCATTTCCATTCGGGAATTTCTAATGGCTGTAACAACCCACTAGGCTTCTTTTGCTCGGCTTTAACTAGCTGGCAATTCATGCACTTGGATATAAACTTCCCAACGTCTCTTTTCATCCCTTCCCAGTAGTAAGTCTGCTTCATATCTCGATACATCTTGTTACCACCGGGGTGTATGGTCAGCTTTGAGTGATGACATTCTCTAAGCACTTCATCCCTCAATCCATTGACATTGGGTACAACAAGCTTTCCATTCTTTCTAAGCCATCTATCTCGATCAAGCCCATACTTGTTCATCTCCTCATCGATACCCATCTCTAACTTGGAGATGATTTCCAATAGGTTAGGATCGTCCCTCTGACTAGAGCCGATCCGTTCAAGCAAAGTGGGTCTGATCGTCAAACTTGCTAACGTTTCTGGATCCAATTCGCACTTTGGTCTGAAATCAAACCCCGCGATAAACTCCAGTTGCTTCCATTCAAGGAACATAGCCCCTAAGCTGGCATGTCTTCTACTCAATGCATCAGCCACCGCATTGCCCTTTCCCGGTGTGTATGCGATGTCAAAATCATAGGAAGCTAAGAACTCTAACCATCTCTGCTGACGGAGATTTAAATCCTTCTGGGAGAATAGATACTTCAACGACTTATGATCTGTAAACAGCTCAAATCTTTCTCCCAAGAGATAGTGTCTCCACATCTTTAACGCGAACACGATCGCTGCCAATTCTAAATCATGGGTAGGGTATCTTCTCTCGTGCGGTTTCAACTGCCGACTTGCGTAAGCTACAACCCTACCGCCTTGCATCAATACAGCACCCAGTCCGGTACCACAGGCATCCGTGTATACCGTCATCTCTTCATCCCCCTTAGGAATGACTAACACTGGTGCGCTTGTCAACTTGCCCTTTAGACTCTTGAACGCATTCTCGCACCTTTCATCCCAGAAAAAAGCTTGATTCTTCTTGGTCAACTGGGTCAATGGTGCTGCTATCTTGGAGAAACCTTGGATAAACTTACGATAATATCCAGCTAATCCCAAGAAACTTCTTACATCTGTTGCATTCTTGGGCGTAGGCCAATCTTGTACCGTAGCCACCTTTGCTGGGTCCACGGCAATACCATTCTCTGATACAACATGGCCCAAGAACCTCACTTCCCTCTTCCAGAAGTGACACTTAGAAAACTTTGCTTTCAATTGGTGTTTTCTCAACACCTCCATCGCTACTCTTAAATGTTCCTTGTGTTCTTCCTCTGTCCTCGAATAGACCAAAATATCATCAACGAACACAAGAACAAACTTATTCAACTGATCCCTGAATACCCTATTCATAAGATCCACAAAATATGCTGGGGCATTGGTCAGCCCAAATGGCATAACCAACCATTCATAAAATCCAGACGGCGTTCGAAATGCCGTTTTAGCTATACTCTCAGCTTCCACTCTAAGCTGATGAAAACCTGTCGCGAGATCCAACTGAGAAAATATTCTCGCGCCACTCAACTGATCGAACAAATCATCTATCCGCGGTAGAGGATACTTATTCTTCCTTGTCACTTTATTCAGCTCGCGGTAGTCTACACACAAACGAAGGGAACCATCCGCCTTGGTAGCAAACACAACTGGTGCTCCCCATTCAGAAACACTCCTTCTGATAAATCCCTTCTTCAAAAGATCGCTGACTTGCACCTCGAGCTCTCGCTGCTCCCTTGGTGCCATATGACGAAGTGGCATCACTATAGGTCTGGCATCCTTTACCAAATCAATAGGAAACTCAATCTCTCGGTGTGGTGGAAGTCCGGTCACTTCTTCGAAAACATCCGGATACTGGCCAACCACGGGAAAACCTGACAACTCACTATGCGGAATGTCGAGGGAGTTTAGAAAACTAGCCAATACCCCCTTACTAGGTAGACCACCAAACACTATCCTCCGCCCATCATCCGCTCTAGCTGTCACTAAGAAGCCCTCACAGTCCACCACCACCCCGTATCTTTGGAGCCAATCTACTCCCAAAATAATGCCAAACCCAGTAAAGCCCAAAACAAAGCAATCACAAACAAACATGCATCCATGACTCGATAGAACCACATTACGACAAATCATGCTAAGGCTAGTCGAACCACCAATCGGGTTCGTCACTACTAAAGGTCTATCGACAATCTCGGGCTCCAATCCCAACCTATCTACCAGGTCACTAGATATGAAAGAACTGGAAGCTCCGGTATCAAACAAAACTCTAACAGGAACATCATAAACAGAAAGCATACCTTGAATGACGACATTCTTTCCCTTCTCCGCCGCAGTTGGGGCATTCGACGAAGAAGGAATAGCATTGAGAGCATATGCTTTCACCATTTGCTTTTCTTTAGGGGGCTATGGACACTTGTCCTTGTGATGTCCCATTTGGCCACAGTTGAAGCACTTCCTATCCGCTGGCTTGGCCCGACAATTACTAGCATAATGGCCCTTCTTACCACAGCTGAAGCACTCCACATCTTGCTTATTCTTTTTCTTCTGACCATCCTTAGCCTGATTCTGCTTTCTCTTATTCTGGGAACCACCTTTGCCTCCACCACTAGCTTGTGGCTTTGGCTCATCTGCGGATGCAACCTCAGTCTTCGGCTTAGGGTAGAGACTTTCTGACCTTAACGCTTTCCCCACAATCGATTCAAACGTCTCATCGATGTGGTTAATAAGTTTTTCCCCCAAGTACTGATCCAAACCAGTTATGAATTTCTCATTCTTTTTCTCGGCAGTATCTATAAGAGATAACCCATATTTTGACAAAGTGTCAAATTCAGCAATATACTCCGAGACAGCCCTGCCATTCTGCTTGAGCTCCAAGAATTTCTTAAACAGCATTGACTTCTGAGCAGCTGGAATGAACTTCTCACTAAAGCGAGCCTTAAACTGCTCCCAAGTAATCTGATCTTCGGGAGTAGCTGCCTTTATAGCATTCCACCAATTCATTGCCCGCCCTTGCAGCTGACGGGACGCTAGCTTTCTCTTCATCGCATCCTCGATACCCAAATCCTCGAAGATACGTTCGCAACTATCCACCCAATCCTGAACATCCGTAGCCGACTCCGTTCCGTGGAACGACTTCCCACCAAGGCTAGTATAATCCTTATTCAGCTTGGCGAAGTCGACTCTTGGTGCTTGCACTATTGGACCACCACCATTCCCACCATTGGGAGCTGCCCTCTGTACATCTCTAAGCATCTCTCTCATGAGGTCAGTAAACATCGTCCTCATGTCAGCAGCATTCCCATTATTGGCTCCCCTACCAGCACCTCTAGTATATCGGCTCATCGTCAATCTGAAAAAGGAAACGATTAACGACTCCATAGTGGTGCTAGTGCAGTACGACTTCATCCTTATACTACTAATAGTATATATATATAGCTTTTTAAAACCAAAGTAATCACAAATACGCTCTCTCGTATACGTATATTATCTCTCCCTGATGACTTCCCTAGGTTAACTACGCAACCTAGAGCTCTGATACCAAATGTGACGGCCCGCCCCGCACCAGCCTGCATTTCCTCCGGAAGTGCGCTGTACACATGCCCGACTAGCACGGAACGGTCGTCAAGGAAAGGAAAGAAAGGAATGAACTAATCAAGGAACCTGTAGAATGTCTCACAGCGCATGGAATAAAATACAATAATAACATACTTGACATAAAACAGGTGAGACAGTGCATAAGCTGATAACTAAAATCAACATCAATCATTAAAGCAGCGGAAATCCAAATACAGCTTATTACAATTTTCCAAATTTACTGTCTCTAATCAAAAGAAAGCTAAAGTAGAAGATACACCAACAATGCCCAAGCAGTGATCTTCAACAACACAGGGAGAATATTATGTATATAGTACGTGGAAGCCTCCTGCTCGTCTCCGGATCATCTACCCGTGCATCACCAGCTAACCTGTCTCTAGTCTGCTCGTGTGAGCACCCAGAGTAATAAGAGGAGACATAAAACTCTGGGTCAGACATAAAGCCTGGTATGAGCGATAAGCATCTTAAACAGAACAATAACAGGTATACTAAACCATACCTGAACCTGGACCTGCAACCAAAGAGTTAGTACCACATACCGTACAATACTCCAAGGTGCCATAATAAATAGTGTAAGAATACGGGGGTGGGGTGTGTATGTCACAGTGATAGCAAACAAATCATCCATAGCAACCATCCTCACATCTCTCACTCAGTGCCTGCAGCGTACGATATCTACCACTTTGGAGCACTAGACAAACTGAGGTAACGACGAATCCCGACTTGTAGAAACCCTGCTATGACCAAGCTAAACATATGGAGTCATGACCAAACATTTCAATGACCCACTTCATTGGTTGTAGCCCTTGGTTCTACCGATGCCATAATGGCCCTGAATCCGTCTTCGTACCTCCTATCATAGTGGTTCCAAGCTATAGACATCGATAACTCCTTGGCACGCGTCCCGCAACAAAGCCCAACCATGAAGCGAACTCGTTGATTCCCATCTGAACCTTGAGCTCTAACCTCTCATTTGGACTTCCTTTGCATCTCGGGTTTGGTCGAATTGGAGTGGGTCTTCAGAAGAGTTGTCGTGCAGTAGCAGCTCTAGAATTCGGTTCGGTTCGGTAGTCATTACCCTCGTCGGTTCGGGTCGGTCCTCCTTCCTTGTCATCTTTCCATTCGGTTCGGGTCGGGTACTTCACTTCGGGTCGGGTCGGTGTCCTCCTCCGGGTCGGGTCGGGTTGCTGTCTTCCTTCCAGTTCTTCTTCGATCAGCTCCCTTGTTTTCCATCTACTCCGATCCGATCCGATCCCTTCGCCTTGCTCCAGTCGTAGCCTCCCATTCGTGAGTCGATCCGATCTGGCTTCCATTATTCTTCCGGTCCGATCCGCTCTCTCCTACTCCGATCCGATCCTGCTCCATAGTTCCGATCCGATCCCCCTGTCCACTCCAACTCTAAGTAAACGGCCTTCCTTTTTGCCAAGTCTCTTGTGTGCCAAACTCCAGCTCGGGTCAGGTTTTCTTGCCCAGTTCACATATCCGATCCGAGCCCTCATCCGATCCGAACCGGTTAGGAACCTGCACATTTCTGCAACTTTCCAGCGAGCTTTCTACGCCATTCGACGACGTTTTCGACCAATTTAACTATTCTAATCAATCATAGAACATACCATAGAGTCATAGCAACATGTAATAGCAATCACAAACAGCAAACAACAATCCAAATGAATCAAAATGGATCAAAAATGACTAAAACCTCACATTTTCCTAAAATCCTTCTTAATCATGTTTAAGCACATACTTAGTAAAACTTAATCAAATCGTCTAAATTTTCTAACAGAGGCATGAAGTATTATTTAAGAAATTCTAAACATTTTTCCAGAATTTATTAGTGTATAAATTCGCTAATCTTCACTAATTACCCTTAATTAACTGTAATTAGTGTCAAAACGATGCTATCACTCACCTTGGCCACAACTAAAACCCCAAAACTGAAATATTCTCTGATTTGGCGCTGTTCCCAATCTTACACAGCAGCTCTACCTCGGTTCTCGTGCTAATCCCCCTTGATTTGATGCCTCTAAGCCTTAATCCTTGATTAGGAAGTGATTTTTGGGTGTTTTAGAGAGATTTAGAGAGTGGAGGCCATGGCTAGGTTAAGAGGAATGAAAGTGGCGGCTGGAAAATGTCTAAAGAAATGTTTTCTAACCCTAATCAGCCCCTATATACCCCTAAACCCGAAATTCCACTTGGGCCTAGCTGCTAATCACCCGGTTAAGCCCAATTAAGCTGTTTTTTCACCATCTGAAACTTGTTTCAGCCATATCTCCCAAACGGTAAGTCCGTTTGGCTAATGTGACCACTCTACGGAAAGAGAAACCATCATCCGAAGCCAATGGAAGTGGTTTCAGGTCAAAATTCCTTTCCAGTCAAAAGTTATGGCCAAAACAATGCCAACTAGGGGTAAAATGGTCATTTAAAAATCGGGAAAAATCATGAACATGGGAAATGACCCCAATAGTCGTCTCCCAAAGTTACATGACCATACGACTTCGTATGTGAAAGAAGTAAATATCCTACGATCCTATGATGCGTAGAATACGGGTCGTTACATATATGTAATTTTTTAAATTTTAAATCATGTTTAAACAATTTAAATCAATATATATATATATATATATATATATATATATATATTCTGGAAATTCCTGAATCAAAACTAGTTGTTTAAAATATATTTTCTAAGGTATAAAAGTATAGTAATATATAATTAAACACATATATAAAATTATATGATATAAAACTATATTATAAACATAATATATATATATACCATATAAGAATATATTTGAAATAATAAATTAAACACCTTGGGTGATTAGAATTACTTAGAGAATTTGAAATCATAAGTCTGAAATAATTTTAAAACATTTTGAAAATAATTTGAAATAATATCGAAATCAATTTAAAAAGATAATTTCAGAATAGAAATTTGAGAGTGCTAACTAGAGTTTTAAATACTAACTAGACTTTATTACTTTGATAATCTTGAACTGTTGAAATCTTGATTATATCTTGATACTCATGAGTCTTGAATCTTCTTTGAAATCTTGAATCTCTAAAAACTCTTAACTGTACAGTCTTCAGTATTTACTTCCGGCAAATAAATCCTGTATATATATATATATTCTAGATAAGGATGTTAGTATATATTTTATAATCAATAATGATAGTGATTGAAACAAGGTTGTTGTCATAAAAACATCATCAACATTCCATTCTCCAACAATCTCCCCCTTTTTGATGATGACAACCTTGGTTTATAAAGTATCCATACATGATATCAATTCTTTAATTACTCCCCATTTCACCAAGAATTCCTTCTAACTCCCTCTTAAACTATACTACCTATTTTATAATTTCTCCCCGTTTGTCATCAACAAAAAGTATATCTATCTAAACCTAAAAATCCTAGTATATAACTCCCCTTAAATCTATGACTCACCCTAAATCTATAATTTTATAACTCCCCATATATTAATGGTATACTATTGTAATTAACCTGTAATACTCCCCTTTTAAACTAGCACAAGACTAAACCTAGCCTAAGAGCTAATATCTAATATCCTTAAAACTATAATAAAACTTTAATCTAGTCTAAGGAATAACTATGATACAATTTAAATTAATATAAGTCAATTAATATCAAAAATAGATTAATGATAAGTCAATATTTAAGAAATTTAATCCAAACAATCAACCAATTTAAGTTTTGTTGTCACAAAACATCAATTCAAATAAATTCAAACATAAAGCCAAACATTTCTTGCAACTTCTATTTATTCTAAAAACCTATAAAGCTCCTGCTTTAATCTAATAGTATAAGCACTATATAAAAGTAAAGTAATGAAATCTGTAAAAGATTAGTATAGTTATATTATTTAATATCTACATATGAAAACCTATCAACCATAAATGAAATTCAACCATGTCAAATAAGTTAAGTCAAACAATTCAACCCAGTCAATTAAGTCAAATAAATCAATCAAGCCAAACAAGTCAATCAAGTCAAACAAATCAATCAAGCTAAACAAGTCGATCAAGTCTAACAAATCAATCAAGCCAAACAAGTCAATCAATCAAGCTAAACAAGTCAATCAATCAAGTCAAAGTAATGCAGTGCATTCGTTATCAGGTAATGCAGTGTATGCAATATGTTGTTTATAATGCGGTATGTCATATGCAGAGCAATGCAACTTGTGATATGAATGGTTTTAACATGCATTTTAATTTATAGTAATGAGATGTGATATGAACTAAGATGTTTTATGATAATATGACAATAGTTATGCAGAATGATTTGTATTTCGGTAAAAGATATTCAAGGTATAATTTTAAGCAATATCTTATTATAACAAAATATTCAAAGTATAATATGCTAAATATTCATTTATATGTTAAAACTTTAAAAGAAACCTATAGTTATAACAAAATTATTTTTGATGAAATCTGGTAATATAAAGTAAACTATAAAACTATAACTTCTTATATTTAAACTACATATTTAAGACATAAAAATCACATATATATACTTTTATACCAAAATATTAAGATAAATATTCAAGTTTTATAAATCTTAATAAAATAAGAAATAAAAATTAGTATTAAGTTACAAATAGTATTTGTGATAATGTTACCCAAAATTCTTATGAAATTATATGTGAAAATATATAAGTTAAACTATGTATGTATAAATTTCGTATAAAAGATGTATAAATTTATATTTTATAACAATATCAAATGTTTGAAAATTTTAATTATTTCAAGCATATTAACATATCTATGTACTATAATATATATTTTTAAAACAAAATATATGAAACATAAGTAGATGAACAAAATTGATAACTGACATTTTCATATTGAAAAGGTGCCCTTTCAATTTTTCAAAATCAAATCAAAGAGTAGCGAAATTTAAATTTAGAATAAAAAGAGATTTTAATTAGATTGGTATATTGATAATTATACTATGATGTATCGATATATGAACCAAAATATCTAGAATTACAAATGAGATAAATTTCTAGCTATGTGCATAGATGTATATTCCTAAATTCAATGACAATTATGAAATAATTGTAAAGCATACCTCTTTTTGTGTAACGCCCCGGAAATTTCGACCAGTAAAAATTGCCGAAAATCCTTCCGTCCAAAACAAACAAGGACAGTGACCATTTTATTTGTTAAATATACGACATAACTAAATGCTCTGGATAAAATTTTAATAAATACCACTTGTCTAATTAACTGTTTGTGCTTAAATATGAATTAAACACAATTACCATAAATCTACCATTGTGCAACTCTAATGAGATGGACATCGATATTCATTTCTGCACACTTGATAGACACGTTAGTATAGTTTTAATAATAAACATAAAAAATGCACCATTACAGGATGAAATATCAAGTAATAAACAAAAAGAATGTTTTATAAATAAAGCAGCTGCATCACTACCCCCTTGTGACTGCCTACATACCTATATCTAATTGGGTAAGCAATTAGATAAAGGATCAAGCCAACGTAGTTCTTCTTTACACCAAAAATTTAAAAATAATTACTTCAAAAAATACTTTTATATCAAGTAGAAATACTCTGCTAATACTCGTTTTGAAGGATATCACTTGTAAAACTTCCTTTCATAAGATAACATCTTTTATTTTACATACTATGCAAAACAAACTCCTTTATAAACAATCTCAAACCACCTTTATATCCCTCTAATATATGTTTGGAAAGATCTTCAAAGATTGAACTGAAATAGTTAAGTTCAACACCATTCATACCTCGTTAAAACACACCCTATTCATACCTCGTTTAAAACACTAATCATGCCTCGTTTAAACACACACTATTCATGCCTCGATTAAACTGTATTCATACCACGTTTGAACACTAATCGTACCTCTTTTAAACACACACTATTCATGCCTCGTTTAAACTTTCCACTAATGATCATATAATTCATATAAGTTTATTGATAATAGTTAATAATAAACAAGCCTTTTTTGGTTAATAGCTTCTCACATACTTAAGTGACTACATGTATATTACTCGAAAATTGAATCTATCCCTTACTAAGCATCATTAAACCATCTCATCAACTCATATTATTAATCACAAGTCAATGGATAATCGATCAAGTGCACAAAAATTAATCAATAACTAACTAGCCCTTAAAATCGTTTAAGAGTTCTCACATAATTAACTGGCTTTACCAATTTTACTTAAAGATCGAATCATTATGGGTTTAATTTCCTTTACCACATCAAATCACTTGCAATTAATTCAGACATACCACTACAAATCAACTAAGGCATGTATATAACTAATATTCTATTAAAGTGTAATTTGTGAACTAATATAAGGTGTTTCACTCCTAAATTCCATAAAGATGTCATTTTTACTCCATGAATCTATTTAAGAATCATTAGCAAACATATACCATCAATATAAACCACATATAAACCACTAATTTCCTAAGAGACATATCATCAAACACCTTATAGGCATCATATAAATTATCAAATAAAACCCCTTTGTAAGTTGAGATTTCCTCACCCCAAAAGTTACCAAACTCCACCAGAATTTAGTTAAGGGTTGTATGCTCCTAGATCTATGGATTTCCTTCCTTTTTCTCCTTTTACTTTACTTTTTTTTTAAATTTAAAGAGGGGTTCGGCCGGAAGGTATAAGGGAGGAGGAAGGAGAAGAAGGAAAGAGGCAAGGATGGAATGCAAATGAGAAGAGTAGGTGCCTTTATATAGCCATGTTTAAGGGAATTTATGTCATTAACGTAGGGACACTTGTCATGTTCCTACTATTACTTAACATGTAAGTATGCATGTGTTAAGGCTTCCTTAAGAAGCTATAAGCTTAAGGAAGAAAAAACCAAATTGTCTTCTAAGGCTTCCTTAAGAAGTGATAGGCTTAAGGAAGAAAAAACAAAATTGTCTTCTTACACTTAGTACTCTCTTTAGCTTCCTTGAGAAGCTATGCACTTAACAAAGAAGGCACTAAGAATTGGCATCCAAGAGAAGCCACCAAGAATTGGCTTCTAAGAGAAGCTACTAAAATATGACTAGGCTTCTAAAAGTAGTCACTAACACTTAGGCTTCTAAGAGAAGCCACTAAAATTTGGCTTCTAAGAGAAGCCTCTAAACTCCTATCGTTCTTTTTTCTTAAGACACTTGTCCATCATCATTTATGCAAACCATAAGATGATGACACATGCCTACTTAGGTGTCCTAAGATGTTTCTACACATGGAAACCTAAGAGGGTTATGTGTCCTTATCTCTTTTTTTTCTTTTTCTTTTAGCTTACATGATAAACTTCTTATTTTTAATTTATTTTCCCTTACATGAATACATATATTCATGCTTAACAACCATGCTAACTTTACATAATGTGTGTTAGCATGCACGAGAGCGTCATGACCTTTCTGATAAGTTTTAGTTGATGAAAGGTCGAGAATTTGATAAACAACTTACGGTCACCTTTTCAATTTCACATCGAATTAAATATTTTTGTACACTAGTCGTAAATACTATTTCACTATCACTCTTTATTTTTAAAAGAGATTTATTTTAATTGCAACTCATCACTTCGATATTTAAATTTTACTCGTAAATTCAAGTGCTAAATTTTTGGGTTGTTACATTCTTCCCCCTTTAAAAGGAACTTCGTCCCCGAAATTCTATGCAATACTTAATCAAAAGAAAGCCAGATATTCCATAAATAAAATTCTAAGTATGCAGTGCATTTTTCTTGAAAGTATACTTCGAAACAATTTCATAAATCGAAATTTTAAGACATACCTGGATATTATATGATTTGAACTTTTTAATTTGTGATTAACATTCTATCAATCCTGCAAACTTTACTGGATCAGGCACGCCATAGCTTCTTTTTATGCCCAAATTCAGGATCATATTCTTTCCAATCTACATCGATACCCAGTCTCCTTTCCGTGAACATACACTCAATTTGGAATAGATTCTAGAGCTTTCCTTTTTATACATAATTGCAACCAATATTAAATCATCCAGTAAACACATACTCTTCTTGTGTGGTACCCATCGAAATGTACCAAAGATTCATCGTAATTCGGCTCATCTGACTCATCATCATCAAGTAAGGATGTATTCTTCACATTGCGGTACCCATCGAAATGTACCAGAGAGTATATTTTCAAAATAGACATCTCAAATAATATCTTCAATCTTTTTTTTCTTTCTTCAAAAAATGATTATATTCATCAAAGTCAACTCGTCTATTAATGGGTTACTCTCCTTGTTGCAGTACCCATCAAAATGTACAAGAGAGTAATATTTTCAAAATAGACATCTCAAATAATATCTTTAATTTTTTTATATAATATGATTATATTTATCAAAGTGGATCCACACTTAATTTAGGATATTTTATCCCATTACGGTCGGCATCCCGCCATCAAATAGGATGTATTCTACTCGGCTCGATACCAACATAGAGTAACAGTTGCACTATCCAAGATCAATTGTCTTATGCCGGCGTCCCGTCATCAAATAGGATGTACTCTACTTGGCTCGATACCAACATAGAGTAATAGTGCACTACCCAAGATCTAATGTCTTATACCGCACATCGTCATCGTTACCCGAAGGTATCCATCGTTGATGAAATAATCCATAGAAAATATGTAAGGACCCGTAACTTCCCCGTTAAGGAAAGAGCGGATAATTTGAGAACAAGCCACAATCGAACACAGATGGAAGAACATTTCATTGTTTATTACAACAATTCATCAGAATACAAGAATATATAGAGTATTAACAAATAAAATACATTCGATAAATAGCAGAGATTACAATAAATTACATAGTAGCGGAAAATAATACGAAACACAACTGAAGGAGATATACGGATACAAAGCTTTCTGGATATCGTTCCAGCTGTAAACTAGGGCCCTGTGAATATAAATCTGCAAAACCAAAACTACTAGCTGCCCGTGTCGAAAATAAGGGCACCCAGAGTTTAGGTTAAAACAATAAACTCCAGGTCAGTCATGTGACTAGTGTGAGAACTAAAACAGTTGTTATTCTTTATTTTAAAGTTAGGTAAATCAAGGGACCACGCCGTAAAACACGGAACGGGTTTCCTCCCAAGAATACCAGTGCATAAAACAAACAGCGCAATGCTAAATAAAGAACAATGAAGCTATTATAAGACCCAGGTCCTATCACACAATGCAACGCAAGCCGGAGGATAGGGTTTTTACCTTATAATAGCCAAAGAATGCTTGATACGTTAAATTTCATCTTTTATTATTGCTATAAGTGTAGAGTGTCAAAAAAATTTCAATCATAAGTATCAATCATAGGCGGCATAAGCGCCCCATCCCACTATGTCGCCATATATAGGATTACAATCAAAACCGCAAAGTCACGTATTGGAAATTGGATTCCCATCTATGAACCGAGGCAAAAGATAGTCCTCTACCGATTCGAGACAATCTAGCCTACCATGTCTCAGGAATAGCCGCAACTGCCCCTTGGATCGTCAGGGGCGGTCCACACGGAGTGGATTAAAATGCCTGAACATGCGTTTCCCCGCCCTTTGGGATGCAAATGAGCCAACGAATGACTCCATCGGACACGGATCGTCCGGTATAACCGAGGCGCCTCGCAACAACAACAACCACACAAGTGAAAATAATATAAATGTCAGGGCTTGTAGGTCACTGACGCCACCCTAGCTAGAAAGAAACGCATGCCCTCCCTGATGTCCTCTCTCGTTTCTGGTTCACACCGGGGTGCGAGGTTCGCGAATTCACGTTACACAAAGCTACGCCACAAAGGCCGTGCTTTGATCATCAACCACAAGACTGCTTTTCAACAAAAATCTTGATCATTTGCATCTTAGCATGCCACACAGGCAATTCAAGCTATGCAATCGATATCAATCACACAGAATGAAATCCGATGTCAGACACACAGTCCATACAAGTCCGTTCTGGGTCTGAACGAAACCGGAGGCACTTTCCTCGCATATCCATCGATCTCCAAGTACGTCTGGACGATCACCAACTGATTCCCTCATCTTGGGTGTACAACCCAATCAATTCCTTCTTAGCTAACCTACAGTTAGTTTCTAAATTTCACATTCTTAGGGAAAGGTTCCCATTAATTTTATCAAAGATAAATTACTTAAATTTATTCTTTAATCTTCTTTTGAATATCAATTCAAACTAAATTATGGTTTATCCAAACTAGTCGGGATTAACGGACCTTACCGAATTAATCAATTGTTAATTTTCCCAACCCCAACCTATTCATCCCATGAAGTAAAACTGGTAATACCTCATATCTAACACCACAGTGTTATCGGTAAATTTAATTACCATTTCACGTTCAAATCTAATTAAAGATTTAACTATCGTCTGGAGCAAAACTGGTGATACTCCATTCTCGATCATTTCAATCTAATTAAAGATTTATTAAATCTCCACTTAGTTTTAATCTTTGGCTGGGTTAAAGAATCAGTGTCATTTGAAACACGGTTCACGATAAACCCCAAAATCACATCTCATTTCAATCAGTCCCTAACCGTAAATTAGCAAGTGAGCAATTCCCTAAGTATTAACCCCGAAGGCCGAAACCAACATCAGATCAATACCCCAGAAACCATTCAACTTAACTAATCTCTAGTTAGTTTATGATTTTCTTAACTCCTTTTGGGTCTAAGAACAGTATTATTGAAGATACTGTTCACGACAACCCAAAATCACATTCCATTAATTATCGGGTTAAAGAACAAGTGTTATTTAAAACACTGTTCATGATAAACCCAAAATTAACATTCTATTCCATCAGCCCTTAACCGTGAATTAGCAAGTGAACAATTCCCTACGTAATAACCCCGAAGGCCGAAACCAACATCAGATCAATACCCAAGAAACCATTCAACTTAACTAATCTTTAGTTAATTTCTGATTTTCTTAACTCCATTGGGTCTAAGAACAGTATTATTAAAGATACCATTTACGACAACCCAAAATCACATTCCATTAATTATCGGGTTAAAGAACAAGTGTTATTTAAAACACCGTTCACGATAAACCCAAAAATAACATTCTAATTCAATTTCAATTAAATATTATTTAATTGGTACGCTTCATTAAATCTAAATAAAAAGATTTAATCTTTTTCTCAATTGGGTTTAAGAACAGTGTTAATGAAGACACCATTCACGACAAACCCAAATCCCATTTGATATTAAATACAAGGCTCTGAATTGAAAATATATCGGCTTATATTCAATATCAAATTCTACGACCAACAAATATCATATTGGAAATAACGATATATATATATATCTTTCAAATTTCCATAACAATATCTGTATAATCACAAAATCCCACATCGAAATATTCCGAAGACAATTTCGGTTCAATTCCATTTCCAATCTATATATTGGAAATCCTGGTTATTTTTAAAACCCTTTCAAAACCAATTTATTTATTTAAAAATAAATTATTATTCTAGTTCAAAACTAGTTCATTTCGATAAAAATCTATTTTTATCTTTTCAAATATGGAGTTTTTCATCCCAATTCTTTCCAAATCATTTCTTGTGATTTTATATTAATTATTAATGTTTTTAATAATTTTATCAAGGCCCGTACAGTCGATTTCCATCAATGGCCATCGAACTGCACCTACAGCGACCTTTTCCAAATTTGATTTGGACATATCTCCAAATCCAACCGTTCGATTTTAGATTTCTAATATTCATTGGAAAGCTCTTTTCGATTCGAACCCAACGGTTCCGGTTTGAGGAGAATCCGACGGTCGGATCTCCCGTAATGTCCGTCCGAAGTCAATGGTCGAAATTTTCGAACTGCCGCAGCGTGGCGCGTTCTATTCAGGCCATTATATTATATATATAATATATATTTTGTCGATTTCTATTTAAAATGAATTTTATAAATCGTTTTAAATTCGTTTCAAAAACAGTTTCAACTTCCATTTGAACTTTATATCAAAATTGAATATTCACTTATAAATTCGTTTTAAATTCATTTCAAATTGATTTCAATTCAAATCGATTTTAATTCAATTCTAATTCGTTTTCAATTCAATTTCAATTTGAATTCAATTCTATTCAATTTCAATTTCAATTTGAATTTCAATTCAATTTAATTCTATTCAATTTCAGTTCGAATTTATTTTCAATCCATTTTAATTCGAATTTCATTTCAAAATATTAGATTTTGAAATCACTTTTCAATATTCATTATAAAACGAATAAAATCGATAAAAAGATCGATTGCGTTAAAATAACGCATCTCTAATCAACACGGCTTTATATTTTTCAAAAACTTCTTTATTCTATTCAACACATGAATCTATATTTCTTTCTTTAACACATGACTAATCTCAACAAATGAGTACTGTCAACATGTGACTATTTTTGTTATTTAATATAATTTATTAAACTTTGATCTCTATCGTTAAATTTTTAATTAGACTCCAACCGTAAATTAGTAAGAGAACGATTCCCTAAGCATTAACCCCGAAGGCCGAAACCAACATCAGATCAATACCCAGGAAACCATTCAACTTAACTAATCTTTAGTTAATTTTTGATTTTCTTAACTCCATTGGATTTAAGAACAGTATTATTAGAGATACCGTTCACGATAACCCAAAATCACATTCCATTAATTATCGGGTTAAAGAACAAATGTTATTTAAAACACCGTTCACGATAAACCCAAAAATCAATTCCAATTCAATTCAATTAAATATTATTTAATTGGTACACTTCATTAAATCTAAACAAAAAGATTTAATCTTTTTCACAACTGGGTTTAAGAACAGCGTTAATGAAGACGTTATTCACGACAAACCCAAATCTCATTTGATATTAAATACAAGGCTCTGAATAGAAAATATATCAGCTTATATTCAATATCAAATTCTACGACCAACAGATATCGTATTGGAAATAACGATATAAATATATATCTTTCAAATTTCCATAGCAACATCTGTATAATCACAAAATCCCACATCGAAATATTCCGAAGACAATTTCGATTCAAATCCATTTCCAATTCAATTATTGGAAATTCTGGTTACTTTTAAAACCCTTTTCAAATCCAATTTATTTATTTAGAAATAAATAATTTATTATTCTAATTCAAAATTAGTTAATTTCGATAAAAATCTATTTTTATCTTTTCAAATATGGAGTTTTTCATCCCAATTCTTCACAAATCATTTCTTATGATTCTACACAAATTATTACTATTTTTAATAATTTTATCAAGGCCCGTACAATCGATTTCCATCAACGGCCATCGAACTGCACTTACAACGACCTTTTTCAAATTTGATTTGGACATAATTCCAAATCCAACCGTTATATTTCTAATTTCTAATATTCTTAGAAAACTCTTTTCGATACGAACCCAACGGTTCCGGTTTTAGGAGAATCCGACGGTCGGATCTCCCGTAATGTCCGTCCGAAGTCAATGGTCGAAATTTTTGAACTGCCGCAGCACGGCGCGTTCTATTCAGGCCATTATATTATATATATAATATATATTTCGTCCAATTCTGAGACCGTTTGAAAAATGGTCATTTTCCAGTCGATTAAAATCAACTAAAACTGGTCAAACGCGTTTTCCTTTGCCACGCTCACATATTGATTCGAAAAATTACGAATTTTGAAATCTAGCAATAACTTGACATCACGGATCCAACAAAAGTGGTTTCGTCAAAATCCGAGGTCGTTTGCAAAATGGCTATTTTTAAGGGCCAGAATTCCATAGCGACTATTCTGAAAATTCATCTGGGCATATCTTTTGATTCCCGCTATGAAATTTTTATTTTTCGGATTCGTTGGAAAGATATTCTCAATTAGATTCTAATATTTTTGGTTTCGCTAAATTCTGGTTTATTTTTAATCCTGTACATTCATTTGAAGTTTGAAATCGAATTATCGAACTACCGCGCCATTTTCAATTCCTTTTATAATTTGAAATAAATATTTATATTCTAACGACGATCTATATATATATATTCATTCTAATTATATTCAAATTAAATTTCTCATCGATATTATTTAAAATAATCTATTTTAAATATTCAAATTCATTAAAATTGCCAAAATAAAAATTTTAAACTGGCCCAGATTTTTCGGGTTATTACAATCTCCCCCACTTAAAACTTTTCGTCTCCGAACAGGAACAAAGTCGAAAGTGGTTTGATTAACCAACTCTACTTTCATTATTTTGACTATGGCTTAAGTTCTTCAACTTTTCAGTTTCTAAGAACTTTTCAAATTTTTCAAAAATTTGGCTAACACCCTAAATTTTCGAAAAATTTCGCCATAACCTCCCCTGCACCGGGGACTTCGGGATATTTCATATAGCCTCCCATGGCCTTCTTCAATCCAAAAGAAAAAGAAAAAGCCAAGAGGCTAGCCAATCGGCTCACAAAATCACCCAAAACTCAAGAAATACAATAAACATGTACCTATTTGTCGGGCAAACAATTTTATTCCTCTTCTCTAGCCTCCATGCTATGACCTGTTCAATGTAAGTACGTATACATACATGCATATTCGATAAATTTTCAATACAACTCACTATTTGATTCAATTTGGCTAATAGTTCAATATTCAATTAATCAAACAATAATCAAACAACGCAACCAACAATCAATTAGTTGATTAACATTTCAAATCCCTAACTTTGATATATAGCCAAAAAACACATTTTTGGTGCCAAATCACAACAATAGCCCCTATCTAATTTTGGTTCTCACACCAGTCAATTGGAAATCATATAGAAATCCCACTTTCAGCACTCGAATATAAATGCTGATGATGAGGCCTCATCATCAGAATCATCTCCGGGCGACTAGAGTGTGATTCTATATCTATCCAGTATATTAAAACTTCGAATACCCGTGGATCAGACGTGTATGCAAAATCTTTATATACTGGATTGTCCAAATTCAATATAAATAAATAATCAAATACGTATAAAATGATTTAAATTTCAAAACAAAATTTGTTTTCATTTTAAAAATATACTCTTCACATCGTTCTAGGATACTACTGATCCTATCTCTAACGAGTCATTCTTATTGGATATTACTAATCCAATATCTGATGAATTCTTTCGTATGGTTCTAATGTGTCTTATTCTCTGAGCTTTGTAAACCAAAGCTCTGATACCAACTGTAAGGACCCGTAACTTCCCCGTTAAGGAAAGAGCGGATAATTTGAGAACAAGCCACAATCGAACACAGACGGAAGAACATTTCATTGTTTATTACAACAATTCATCAGAATACAAGAATATACAGAGTATTAACAAATAAAATACATTCGATAAATATCAGAGATTACAATAAATTACATAGCAGCAGAAAATAATACAAAACACAACTGAAGGAGATATACAGATACAAAGCTTTCTGGATATCGTTCCAGCTGTAAACCAGGGCCCTATGAATATAAATCTGCAAAACCAAAACTACTAGCTGCCCGTGTCGAAAATAAGGGCACCCAGAGTTTAGGTTAAACCAATAAACTCCAGGTCAGTCATGTGACTGGTGTGAGAACTAAAACAGTTGTTATTCTTTATTTTAAAGTTAGGTAAATCAAGGGACCACGCCGTAAAAAACGGAACGGGTTTCCTCCCAAGAATACCAGTGCATAAAACAAACAGCACAATGCTAAATAAAGAACAATGAAGCTATTATAAGACCCAGGTCCCATCACACAATGCAACGCAAGCCGGAGGATAGGGTTTTTACCTTATAATAGCCAAAGAATGCTTGATACGTTAAATTTCGTCTTTTATTATTGCTATAAGTGTAGAGTGTCAAAACAATTTCAATCATAAGTATCAATCATAGGCAGCATAAGCGCCCCATCCCACTATGTCACCATATATAGGATTACAATCAAAACCGCAAAGTCACGTATTGGAAATTGGATTCCCATCTATGAACCGAGGCAAAAGATAGTCCTCTACCGATTCGAGACAATCTAGCCTACCATGTCTCAGGAACAGCCGCAACTGCCCCTTGGATCGTCAGGGGCGGTCCACACGGAGTGGATTAAAATGCCTGAACATGCGTTTCCCCGCCCTTTGGGATGCAAATGAGCCAACGAATGACTCCATCGGACACGGATCGTCCGGTATAACCGAGGCGCCTCGCAACAGCAACAACCACACAAGTGAAAATAATATAAATGTCAGGGCTTGTAGGTCACTGACGCCACCCTAGCTAGAAAGAAACGCATGCCCTCCCTGATGTCCTCTCCCGTTTCTGGTTCACACCGGGGTGCGAGGTTCGCGAATTCACGTTACACAAAGCTACGCCACAAAGGCCGTGCTTTGATCATCAACCACAAGACTTTGCTTTTCAACAAAAATCTTGATCATTTGCATCTTAGCATGCCACACAGGCAATTCACGCTATGTAATCGATATCAATCACACAGAATGAAATCTGATGTCAGACACACAGTCCATACAAGTCCGTTCTGGGTCTGAACGAAACCGGAGGCACTTTCCTCGCATATCCATCGATCTCCAAGTACGTCTGGACGATCACCAACTGATTCCCTCATCTTGGGTGTACAACCCAATCAAGATCATCAGTAATCACCCAAACGATGTGAAGACTTCCGGTCTTCGACCACCGTCTTCATCTTCGACTTATCGTCGAATCAGTTATTCAGAATGGGATAAACCCGGTCTTTCTGAATAACTCGCGCATATATTATAAAAGTGTTACACAAACACAACATACGCCTCATTCCAATTCGTCAGTCACTAACCGTAAATTAGCCAGAGAATAATTCCCCAAATATTAACCCCGAAGGCCGAAACCAACATCAGATCAATACCCAGAAAACCATCCTTCTTAGCTAACCTACAGTTAGTTTCTAAATTTCACATTCTTAGGGAAAGGTTCCCATTAATTTTATCAAAGATAAATTACTTAAATTTATTCTTTAATCCTCTTTTGAATATCAATTCAAACTAAATTATGGTTTATCCAAACTAGTCGGGATTAACGGACCTTACCGAAGTAATCAATTGTTAATTTTCCCAACCCCAACCTATTCATCCCATGAAGTAAAACTGGTAATACCTCATATCTAACACCACAGTGTTATCGGTAAATTTAATTACCATTTCATGTTCAAATCTAATTTAAGATTTAACTATCGTCTGGAGCAAAACTGGTGATACTCCATTCTCGATCATTTCAATCTAATTAAAGATTTATTAGAACTCCACTTAGTTTTAATCTTTGGTTGGGTTAAAGAATCAGTGTCATTTAAAACACGGTTCACGATAAACCCCAAAATCACATCTCATTTCAATCAGTCCCTAACCGTACCAACATCAGATCAATACCCCGGAAACCATTCAACTTAACAAATCTCCAGTTAGTTTATGATTTTCTTAACTCCTTTTGGGTCTAAGAACAGTATTATTGAAGATACCGTTCACAACAACCCAAAATCACATTCCATTAATTATTGGGTTAAAGAACAAGTGTTATTTAAAATACTGTTCACGATAAACCCAAAAATAACATTCTATTCCATCAGCCCTTAACCATGAATTAGCAAGTGAACAATTCCCTAAGTAATAACCCCGAAGGCCGAAACCAACATCAGACCAATACCCAAGAAACCTTTCAACTTAACTAATCTTTAGTTAATTTCTGATTTTCTTAACTCCATTGGGTCTAAGAACAGTATTATTAAAGATACCGTTCACGACAACCCAAAATCACATTCCATTAATTATCGGGTTAAAGAACAAGTGTTATTTAAAACACCATTCACGATAAACCCAAAAATAACATTCTAATTCAATTTCAATTAAATATTATTTAATTGGTACACTTCATTAAATCTAAATAAAAAGATTTAATCTTTTTCTCAACTGGGTTTAAGAACAGTGTTAATGAAGACACGACAAACCCAAATCCCATTTGATATTAAATACAAGGCTCTGAATAGAAAATGTGACGTCCTGGAATTTCGCTCGATCCGAATCAGTCGTTAAACCGATCTAGACCGTTCGAAACCCCTGATCGTTTGAGAACAGGACAAAACAGAACGCAGACGGAAGAACATTTCATTGTTATTACAACAATTCATCAGATACAAGAATATACAGAGTATAAATGAATAAATTACATTCGATAAATATCAGAGATTACAATAAATTACATAGCAACGGAAAAATAATACAAAGCACAACTGAAGGTGATATACGGATACAGAGCTTTGCGGATATCATTCCAGCTGTAAACCAGGATCCTGTGAATATAAATCTGCAAAACCAAAACTACTAGCTGCCAGTGTCGAAAATAAGGGCACTCAGAGTTTAGGTTAAAACAATAAACTCCAGGTCAGTCATGTGACTGGTGTGAGAACAAAAATAGTTATTAAAACTTTACTTTAAAAGAGAGTAATTCAAGGGACCACGCCGTATAACACGGAACGGGTTTTCTCCCAAGAATACCAGTGCATGGAATAAACAGCGCAATACTTTTTCGGAAAATGAAGCTATTATAAGACCCAGGTCCCATCACATAATGCAACGCAAGCCGGAGGATAGGGTTTTCCCTTATAATAGCCAAACATGCTTGGTACGTTTAAAACAAATCATTTGATACTATAATAAGTGTATAGTGTCAAAACAATTTCAATCATAAATATAAATCATAGACGGCATGGGTATCATATATCATGTCGCCATACTAGGCTCTACAAATAAAACTGAAATACACGTATTGGAAATTGGATTTCCGTCATGAGTCGAGGCAAGGGGCAAGCTCCTCTCCACTTCGAGACACTCTAGCAAATGCCTCGGGACTACACACTCTGGGTAACCCCTGGATGCTTCAGGGCTGGTCCTCTCTTACGTTTGAGGATTGGCAATTCCTGAACACACGTTTCCCGGTCCTTACAGACCTAAAATCGAGGCGCCTCATCCAACAACTACATAGGTGAAAAGTATATAAATGTCAGGGCTGGTAAGTCACTGACACCGCCAAAGCTAGAAAGAAACGTCGTGCTCTCCCTGCAGTCCGTATCCCGTTTTTGACTCATACCGAGGTGTGAGGCTCGCGAATTCACGTTATACACAAAGCTGCCACGTAGGCTGTGCTTTGATCATCAACCACAAGACTTTGCTTTTCAGCAGAAGCCTTGATCTATGCAACTCAGCGTGCCACACAGGCAATTCATGCCATGCGATTGATATCTATCGATATATAACCTCTAAGCTCGTACGTCTCAGAGAAGGGCGTTAAGCAAGAGAATAAATTCTCCGCCGCCAAACAGATATATATTTAACAGAAATCAGTCAACACAGAATAAAATCCAATGTCAGTCACACAATCCATTTACAAGTTCATTCTGGGTCTGAACGAAACCGGAGGCACATTCCTCGCATATCCATCCATCTCCAAGTACGTCTGGGCGACCACCAACTATTTCCATCCTCTTGGGTGTACAGCCCAATCAGGATCGTCAGTAATTACCCAAACGATGTGAAGACTTCCGGTCTTCAACCACCGTCTTCATCTTCGACATGTCGTCGAATCGGTTATTCAGAATGGGTATAAACCCGGCCTTTCCGAACAACCCGCGTATATTAAAACAAATGTTACAAAAACACAACATACGCCTCATTCCAATTCATTAGTTACTAACCGTAAATTAGCAAGAGAACAATTTCCCAAATATTAACCCCGAAGGCCGAAACCAACATCAGATCAATACCCGGGAAACCATTCTTCTTAACTAACCTACAGCTAGTTTCTAAATTTCATATTCTTAGGGAAAGGTTCCCATTAATTTTATCCAAGATAAATTCTTTAAAATTTATCCTTTAATCTTCCTTTGGATGTCATTTCAAACCAAATTATGGTTTTTCAAACTAGTCGAGATTAGCGAACCACACCGAAGTAATTATTTATTTTATTTACCAATCCCAACCTATTCATCCCATGAAGAAAAACTGGTAATACTCCGTATCTAACACCGGGGTGTTATTGGTAAAATTAATTACCATTTCACGTTCAAATCTAATTAAAGATTTAACTGTCACTTTGGAGCAAAACTGGTGATACTCCATTCTCGCTTACTTTCCAAATTTGATAATTTAGATTATCAATTCACATTTCAGTCTAATTGCAGATTCAATAAAACTCCCTTTTACTGGGTTAAAGAACTAATATTTTTTAAAACACAGTTCACGACAAACCCAAATCATATTCTATTTATTATCGGGTTAAAGAACTAGTGTTATTTAAAACACCGTTCACGATAAACCCACAAATCAATTCTATTTAAACCCATTTCAAATCCAATTTATTTATTTAAAAATAAATGGGTTTTAATTTTAGTTCAAAACTAGTTCATTTCGATAAAAATCTATTTTTATCTTTTTAAATATGGAGTTTTTCATCCCAATTTTTCCCAAATCATTTCTTATGATTTTACACAAATTATTACTATTTTTAATAATTTTATCAAGTCCCGTACAGTCGATTTCCATCAACGGCCATCGAACTGCACTTACAGCGACCTTTTCCAAATTTGATTTGGACGTATCTCCAAATCCAACCGTTAGATTTCAAATTTCTAATATTCGTTAGAAAGCTCTTTTCGATACGAACCCAACGGTTCCTGTTTTAGGAGAATCCGACGGTCGGATCTCCCGTAATGTCCGTTCGAAATCAATGGTCGAAATTCGCGAACTGCCGCGGCGCGGCGCGTTCTATTCAGGCCATTATATAATATATATAATATATATTTCGTCGATTTCTATTTAAAAACGAATTTTATAAACAGTTTTGAATTCGTTTCAAAAACAATTTCAACCTTTATTTCAAATTCAAATCAAAATTGAATCTCCTATTATAAATCCTTTTTACTTTCATTTCTATTTGATTTCAATTCAAATCGATTTTAATTCGATTCGAATTCAATTCGTTTTCTATTCAATTTGAATTCAATTCGTTTTCTATTCAATTCGAATTCAACTCGTTTTCTATTCGATTCAATTCAAATTGGTTTTCTATTCAATTCAATTCAAATTGGTTTTCTATTCGATTCAATTCAAATTGGTTTTCTATTCGATTCAATTCAAATTGGTTTTCTATTCGATTCAATTCGAAATCGTTTTATATTCAATTCATTTCGAAATCGTTTTATATTCAATTCATTTCGAAATCGTTTTATATTCAATTCATTTCGAAATCGTTTTATATTCAATTCATTTCGAAATCGTTTTATATTCAATTCATTTCGAAATCGTTTTATATTCAATTCATTTCGAAATCGTTTTACATTCAATTCATTTCGAAATCGTTTTATATTCAATTCATTTCAAAATCGTTTTATATTCAATTCATTTCGAAATCGTTTTATATTCAATTCATTTCGAAATCGTTTTATATTCAATTGATTTCAAAATATTCGATTACGAAATCACTTTTCAATATTCATTTTAAAATGAGTAAAATCGATATAAATATCGTTCACGTCAAAATGGCGTCAATCTAATCAACACGGCTTCATGTATTTATATTTTCTAATATTCTATTTCAAATATTTCTATTTTTAAAATATTTCGTTCAACACATGACTAATCTCAACGGATGAGTACTGTCAACACATGAACCTTTATTTTATAATACTCTTTATTTTTCAAATTGGAATGAGGCCCAAACAATCACCATATAATGTTAATTATATGGATTTTCATACATCATACGTATATAATAGCATTTAAAAATAATCAACCATCAACCAAAGTGCACTACACTGTATAAGCATCATATATAGATATCTAACGCTTATAACAGCCTATCAATCAATCGATCGACATATTTAATCAATCAGGATGAGTGAACTTCAAATTTCATCCCAACACCCGTGTGGGGTTTCAAACAATCAAACACAGATTTTAGTTGTGCAGTTGGGCGATGTGTAAAATTTATCGACCCAATCAATATCAGTCAAATCAGTGTATACAAACAAATCGGCCGATTTGTTTATAAATATTTATTTATTCACTTTCACGTTAAAAATTATATTTTTAACGATAAAATATTTTATTTCAACACATGAATTTCTATTCAGTTCATTTACACAATAAAAATGATATTTTTATTTTTCTACCATATTTTAGGAAATTTCGGCGGCATAACGGCACGATACTAGAAACGGGACAAGGCCTAGCCTTATCCCCGGTCTAGTGAAGGCCCACGCTATTCACACATCAATCAAATTCACCAAACAACCAAATTCAAATCAAATCATCTAACTAATTTATGCAACCAAACAAACAAGTCCATGGTCTGTGGACGATTGTGTCGGGTGCTACTAAACACCGTCTGCATCCTAGTATATATATAATTAAAAAAGAAATTGAAGAGTGAGAAATTCTCACCAATAGCTATCCTAACTCCACGGCTCTTCTTTTATAGAAATCTTCGTTGTTTTCGCCTTTTTGTCACCTTCGTTGCCCGTAGCCACTACATATATAAAAATCACATTTTCACTTCGCTATTCAATATATAAAAATCGAATTTTTACTTCGCTACTCAATATATAAAAATCGAATTTTTACTTCGCTATTCAATATAGAAAAATCGAATTTTTTCTTTGTTATTCAATATAGAAAAATCGATTTTTTTCTTTGTTATTCAATATAGAAAAATCGAATTTTTTCTTTGTTATTCAATAAAGAAAAATCGAATTTTTAACTTCTCTATATTATAAAAATTATATTTTTATACCTCCTACATAATAAAGATCGAATTTTTATTATCTATATAATATAAAAATCCTATTTTTATTATCTCCACTATATAAAAATCATGATTTTTTATATTTTCTATAATTTAAAAATCGAATTCTTATTCCTCCTAAAATATAAAAATCATATTTTTATCTTCTACATAATATGAGAATTATATTTCGCCATTTCAAAAATAAAGACTTCGCCTTTTCAAATATATCATTATAAAAATCACATTTTTATTTTTCTACACATATAAAGATGATATTTCTAATATTCCTATCATGTAAAAATTATTTTTTTAATTTTTTACATAAACAAAAATCATATTTTTACATCTTCTATATAGTAAAGATTATATTTTTAATACTTTAAAAGTATAAAAATCATATTTTCATTACCTATACCATATAAAAATAGTATTTTTCACCAAACTAGAACGTAAAAGAAATCCTTTTTATAACTAATTATATTAAATAAATAAGCTAAACAAATATATAAACAAAATAGATAGGGAATTACAGTTCATCTTGAAAAGGGGCGAAAGGGGGTCGGGATTGCGTCGATCAGGGGATGGAGGAGGGGGCGGTTCGAGTTCAGGGGGGGGGGGGCTGCTTCAAATCGGCGGAGGGGCGGGCTTAGCGGTGGTCGGCGGTAGGAGGAGGGGGGGGGTTGTCGCTGTGGTCTTCGATGGAAGGGGGGGGTTGCCTCGCGCGGCGGCGCGATTAGAGGGGGGGTTGCCTCGCGCGGCGACGAGATTAGAGGGGGGGGGGGTTGCCTCGCGCGGCGGCGCGATTAGAGGGGGGGGGTTGCCTCGCGCGGAGGCGCGATTAGAGGGGGGGGGTTGCCTCGCGTGGCGGCGCCTCCTTCTTCTCTTCTTTCTTTTTTTTTTTTGATTTTTTGATTTTGATTTTTAACCGGGGGGGGGGGGGGCAAAGAAATATAGAGAGGAGGGAGGGTTTTAATTTTTAATTTTCACCAAAAAGCAACTTTTATTTTCGACCTCAAAACAAGGCCCACTGCCTGTCGTCCATAGCATTTTACCCCCATTCCGAACACAATGGGATATCTATCCTAGGATGATTCGATCGTTACAATCAGTTTCCGTTGAAATCAACATATAACTCTATATATTGAATTTGAACGCGCATTTCAATTTACCGGGGTCACATACTAACTCTAAAAATTCCAGAAAAATATTTTCTAGCTTCGTATTGATGATACGGTCCTAACAAAACTAGTTTCGTCGAATTCTGAGACCGTTGGAAAAATGGCCATTTTCCAGTCGATTAAAATCAACTGAAACTGGTCAAACGCGTTTTCCTTTGCCACGCTCACATATTGATTCAAAAAATTATGAAATTTGGAATCTAGCAATAACTTGACATCACGGACCCAACAAAAGTGGTTTCGTCGAAATCCGAGGTCGTTTGCAAAATTTCCATTTTTAAGGGCCGGAATTCCATAGCGACTATTAAGAATTATCAACTGGACATATCTTTTGATTCCCGCTATGAAATTTCGATTTGTCGGATTCGTTGGAAAGATATTATCAATAAGATCCTATTATTTTTGGTTTCACTAAAATCCGGATTGTTTTGCACCCGGTACGTTCAATTGAAGTTTGAAATCGAATTATCGAACTACCGCGCCATTTTCAATTCCTTTTATAATTATATATAAATATTTATATTCTAACGACGACGCGTATAATATATACGTTCGAATTATATTCAAAATAAATTTCTCGTCGATATTATTTAAAATAATCTATTTTAAATAATCTATTTTAAATAATCAAAATTCGCTAAAATTGCCAAAATAAAAATTTTAAACTGGTTCACATTTCCGGGTTATTACAATCTCCCCCACTTAAAATTTTTCGTCCCCGAAAAGGAACAAAGTCGAAAGTGGTTTGATTAATCAACTCTACGTTCGATCTGACTTCCATTCTCTAACTTTTCAGTTTCTGAGAATTTTCAAATTTTCAAAAATTTGGCTAACACCCGGAATTTTCGAAAAATTTCGCCATAAGCTCCCCTGCACCGGGAGCCACGGGAAAATCCCGAAATTGCAATACAGGCCTTCTGATCTCAAAAAGAAAAAGAAAAAGCCAAGCGGCTAGCCAATAGGCTCATAAAATCATCATCACCCAAACAAAACAGTAAATTATAGTAAACATGTACCTATTTTTCGGGCAAACAAATTTTATTCTCTGCTCTAGCCTCCTTGCTATGACCTGTTCAATGTAAGTACACGTATATGCAAGCAAATGCGACCAATTTTCAATACAATTCAATATTTGGTTCAATTAGGCATAATGGTTCAAAATTATCAAACAAATAAACAAACAACACAAACATCAATCAATTAGTGAATTTAACGTTTCAAATTCATAATTTTGATACATATACAGAAAATCATGTTTTGATGCCAAATCACAACAAATAAATCTAGCTATATAAGTTTTGGTTCTCACACCAGTCTAATGGAAATATATAGATATCACACCTTCGTCACTCGAATATAAATTCTGACGATGAGTACTCAACCATCAGAATCATCTTCGGGCCACTAGAGTATGATTCTATATCTATCCAGTATATTAAAACTTCGAATATACGTTCATGACGCGTATATCAAAACCTTTATATACTCGATTGTCCAAATTCAAAATAAATAAATAATCAAATACGTTTAAAACGATTTAAATTTTCATTTGAAAAATATACTCTTCACACTCGTTCTAGGATACTACTGATCCTATCTCTAACGAGTCATTCTAATTGGATATTACTAATCCAACATCTGATGAATTCTTTCGTATGGTTCTAATGTGCCTTGTTCTCGAGCTCTGTAAACCAAAGCTCTGAATAGAAAATGTGATGGCCTGTAATTTCGCTCGATCTGAATCAGTCGTTAAACCGATCTAGACCGTTCGAAACCCCTGATCGTTTGAGAACAGGACAAAACAGAACGCAGACGGAAGAACATTTCATTGTTATTACAACAATTCATTAGATACAAGAATATACAGAGTATAAATGAATAAATTACATTCGATAAATATTAGAGATTACAATAAATTACATAGCAGCGGAAAAATAATACAAAGCACAACTGAAGGTGATATACAGATACAGAGCTTTCCGGATATCATTCCAGCTGTAAACCAGGATCCTGTGAATATAAATCTGCAAAACCAAAACTACTAGCTGCCCGTGTCGAAAATAAGGGCACCCAGAGTTTAGGTTAAAACAATAAACTCCAAGTCAGTCATGTGACTGGTGTGAGAACTAAAACAGTTATTAAAACTTTATTTTAAAAGAGAGTAATTCAAGGGACCACGCCGTATAACACGGAACGGGTTTTCTCCCAAGAATACCAGTGCATGGAATAAACAGCGCAATGCTTTTTCGGAAAATGAAGCTATTATAAGACCCAGGTCCCATCACATAATGCAACGCAAGCCGGAGGATAGGGTTTTCGCTTATAATAGCCAAACATGCTTGGTACGTTTAAAACAAATCATTTGATACTATAATAAGTGTATAGTATCAAAACAATTTCAATCATAAATATAAATCATAGACGGCATGGGTACCATATATCATGTCGCCATACTAGGCTCTACAAATAAAACCGAAATACACGTATTGGAAATTGGATTTCCGTCATGAGTCGAGGCAAGGGGCAAGCTCCTCTCCACTTCGAGACACTCTAGCAAATGCCTCGGGACTACACACTCTGGGTAACCCCTGGATGCTTCAGGGCGGGTCCTCTCTTACGTTTGAGGATTGGCAATTCCTGAACACACGTTTCCCGGTCCTTACAGACCTAAAATCGAGGCGCCTCATCCAACAACTACATAGGTGAAAAGTATATAAATGTCAGGGCTGGTAAGTCACTGACACCGCCAAAGCTAGAAAGAAACGTCGTGCTCTCCCTGCAGTCCGTATCCCGTTTTTGACTCATACCGAGGTGTGAGGCTCGCAAATTCACGTTATACACAAAGCTGCCACGTAGGCCGTGCTTTGATCATCAACCACAAGACTTTGCTTTTCAACAGAAGCCTTGATCTATGCAACTCAGCGTGCCACACAGGCAATTCATTCCATGCGATTGATATCTATCGATATATAACCTCTAAGCTCGTACGTCTCGGAGAAGGGCGTTAAGCAAGAGAATAAATTCTCCGCCGCCAAACAGATATATATTTAACAGAAATCAATCAACACAGAATAAAATCCAATGTTAGACACACAATCCATTTACAAGTTCGTTTTGGGTCTGAACGAAACCGGAGGCACTTTCCTCGCATATCCATCCATCTCCAAGTACGTCTGGGCGACTACCAACTATTTCCATCCTCTTGGGTGTACAGCCCAATCAGGATCGTCAGTAATTACCCAAACGATGTGAAGACTTCCGGTCTTCAACCACCGTCTTCATCTTCGACATGTCGTCGAATCGGTTATTCAGAATGGGTATAAACCCGGCCTTTCCGAACAACCCGCGTATATTAAAACAAATGTTACACAAACACAACATACGCCTCATTCCAATTCATTAGTTACTAACCGTAAATTAGCAAGAGAACAATTTCCCAAATATTAACCCCGAAGGCCGAAACCAACATCAGATCAATACCCGGGAAACCATTCTTCTTAACTAACCTACCGCTAGTTTCTAAATTTCATATTCTTAGGGAAAGGTTCCCATTAATTTTATCCAAGATAAATTCTTTAAAATTTATCCTTTAATCTTCCTTTGGATGTCATTTCAAACCAAATTATGGTTTTTCAAACTAGTCGAGATTAGCGAACCACACCGAAGTAATTATTTATTTTATTTCCCAATCCCAATCTATTCATCCCATGAAGCAAAACTGGTAATACTCCATATCTAACACCGGGGTGTTATTGGTAAAATTAATTACCATTTCACGTTCAAATCTGATTAAAGATTTAACTATCGCTTTAGAGCAAAACTGGTGATACTCCATTCTCGCTTACTTTCCAAATTTGATAATTCAGATTATCAATTCACATTTCAGTCTAATTGCAGATTCAATAAAACTCCCTTTTACTAAGTTAAAGAACTAATGTTTTTTAAAACACAGTTCACGACAAACCCAAATCATATTCTATTTATTATCGGGTTAAAGAACTAGTGTTATTTAAAACACCGTTCACGATAAACCCACAAATCAATTCTATTTAAACCCATTTCAAATCCAATTTATATATTTAAAAATAAATGGGTTTTAATTTTAGTTCAAAACTAGTTCATTTCGATAAAAATCTATTTTTATCTTTTTAAATATGGAGTTTTTCATCCCAATTTTTCCCAAATCATTTCTTATGATTTCACACTAATTATTACTATTTTTAATAATTTTATCAAGGCCCGTACAGTCGATTTCCATCAACGGCCATCGAACTGCACTTATAACGACCTTTTCCAAATTTGATTTGGACGTATCTCCAAATCCAACCGTTAGATTTCAAATTTCTAATATTCGTTAGAAAACTCTTTTCGATACGAACCCAACGGTTCCGATTTTAGGAGAATCCGACGGTCGGATCTCCCGTAATGTCCGTTTGAAATCAATGGTCGAAATTCGCGAACTGCCGCGGCGCGGCGCGTTCTATTTAGGCCATTATATTATATATATAATATATATAATATATATTTCGTCAATTTCTATTTAAAAACGAATTTTATAAACAGTTTTGAATTCGTTTCAAAAATAATTTCAACCTTTATTTCAAATTCAAATCAAAATTTAATTTCCTAATATAAATCCTTTTTTACTTTCATTTCTATTTGATTTCAATTCAAATCGATTTTAATTCGATTCGAATTCAATTCGTTTTCTATTCAATTTGAATTCAATTCGTTTTCTATTCAATTCGAATTCAACTCGTTTTCTATTCGATTCAATTCAAATTGGTTTTCTATTCGATTCAATTCAAATTGGTTTTCTATTCGATTCAATTCAAATTGGTTATATATTCAATTCAATTCGAAATCGTTTTATATTCAATTCATTTCGAAATCGTTTTATATTCAATTCATTTCGAAATTGTTTTATATTCAATTCATTTCGAAGTCGTTTTATATTCAATTCATTTCGAAATCGTTTTATATTCAATTAAGTTCGAAATCGTTTTATATTCAATTCATTTCGAAATCGTTTTATATTCAAGTCATTTCGAAATCGTTTTATATTCAATTCATTTCGAAATCGTTTTATATTCAATTCATTCGAAATCGTTTTATATTCAATTCATTTCGAAATCATTTTATATTCAATTCATTTCAAAATATTCGATTACGAAATAACTTTTCAATATTCATTTTAAAATGAGTAAAATCAATATAAATATCGTTCACGTCAAAATGGCGTCAATCTAATCAACACGGCTTCATGTATTTCTATTTTCTAATATTCTATTTCAAATATTTCTATTTTTAAAATATTTCGTTCAACACATGACTAATCTCAACGTATGAGTACTGTCAACACATGCACCTTTATTTTATAATACTCTTTATTTTTCAAATTGGAATGAGGCCCAAACAATCACCATATAATGTTAATTATATGGATTTTCATACATCACACGTATATAATAGCATTGAAAAATAATCAACCATCAACCAAAGTGCACTACACTGTATAAGCATCATATATAGATATCTAACGCTTATAACAGCCTGTCAATCAATCGATTGACATATTTAATCAATCAGGATGAGTGAACTTCAAATTTCATCCCAACACCCGTGTGGGGTTTCAAACAATCAAACACAGATTTTAGTTGTGCAGTTGGGCGATGTGTAAAATTTATCGACCCAATCAATATCAGTCAAATCAGTGTGTATAAACAAATCGGCCGATTTGTTTATAAATATTTATTTATTCACTTTCACGTTAAAAATTATATTTTTAACGATAAAATATTTTATTTCAACACATGAATTTCTATTCAGTTCATTTACACAATAAAAATGATATTTTTATTTTTCTAACATATTTTAGGAAATTTCGGCGGCATAACGGCACGATACTAGAAACGGGACAAGGCCTAGCCTTATCCCCGGTCTAGTGAAGGCCCACGCCATTCACACATCAATCAAATTCACCAAACAACCAAATTCAAATCAAATCATCTAACTAATTTATGCAACCAAACAAACAAGTCCATGGTCTGTGGACGATTGTGTCGGGTGCTACTAAACACCGTCTGCATCCTAGTATATATATAACTAGAAAAGAAATTGAAGAGTGAGAAATTCTCACCAATAGCTATCCTAACTCCACGGCTCTTCTTTTATAGAAATCTTCGTTGTTTTCGCCTTTTTGTCACCTTCGTTGCCCGTAGCCACTACATATATAAAAATCACATTTTCACTTCGCTATTCAATATATAAAAATCGAATTTTTACTTCGCTATTCAATATATAAAAATCGAATTTTTACTTCGCTATTCAATATAGAAAAATCGAATTTTTTCCTTTGTTATTCAATATAGAAAAATCGAATTTTTTCTTTGTTATTCAATATAGAAAAATCGAATTTTTTCTTTGTTATTCAATATAGAAAAATCGAATTTTTAACTTCTCTATATTATAAAAATTATATTTTTATACCTCCTACATAATAAAGATCGAATTTTTATTATCTATATAATATAAAAATCCTATTTTTATTATCTCCACTATATAAAAATCATGTTTTTTATATTTTCTATAATTTAAAAATCGAATTCTTATTCCTCCTAAAATATAAAAATCATATTTTTATCTTCTACATAATATGAGAATTATATTTCGCCATTTCAAAAATAAAGACTTCGCCTTTTCAAATATATCATTATAAAAATCACATTTTTATTTTTCTATACATATAAAGATGATATTTCTAATATTCCTATCATGTAAAAATTATATTTTTAATTCTTTACATAAACAAAAATCATATTTTTACATCTTCTATATAGTGAAGATTATATTTTTAATACTTTAAAAATATAAAAATCATATTTTCATTACCTATACCATATAAAAATAGTATTTTTCACCAAACTAGAACGTAAAAGAAATCCTTTTTATAACTAATTATATTAAATAAATAAGCTAAACAAATATATAAACAAAATAGATAGGGACTTACAGTTCATCTTGAAATGGGGCGAAAGGGGGTCGGGATTGCGTCGGTCAGGGGATGGAGGAGGGGGCGGTTCGAGTTAAGGGGGGGGGGGTGCTTCAAATCGGCGGAGGGGGGGGGGGGCTTGGCGGTGGTCGGCGGTAGGAGGAAGGGGGGTGTTGCTGTGGTCTTCGATGGAAGGGGGGGTTGCCTCGCGCGGCGGCGCGATTAGAGGGAGGGGGGTGCCTCGCGCGGCGGCGCGATTAGAAGGGGGGGTTTGCCTCGCACGGCGGCGCGATTAGAGGGGGGGGGGGGGTTGCCTCGCGTAGCGGCGCCTCCTTCTTCTCTTTTTTTTTGATTTTCTGATTTTGATTTTCAACGAGGGGGGGGGGCAAAGAAATATAGAGAGGAGGGAGGGTTTTAATTTTCACCAAAAAGCAACTTTTATTTTCGACCTCAAAATGAGGCCCACTGCCTGTCGTCCATAGCGTTTTACCCCCATTCCAAACACAATGGGATACGTATCGTAGGCTGATTCGATCGTTACAATCAGTTTCCGTTGAAATCAACATATAACTCTATATATTGAATTTGAACGCGCATTTCAATTTACCGGGGTCACATACTAACTCTAAAAATTCCAGAAAAATATTTTCTAGCTTCGTATTGACGATACGGTCCTAACAAAACTAGTTTCGTCGAATTATGAGACCGTTGAAAAAATGGCCATTTTCCAGTCGATTAAAATCAACTTAAACTGGTCAAATGCGTTTTCCTTTGCCACGCTCACATATTGATTCGAAAAATTATGAAATTTGGAATCTAGCAATAACTTGACATCACGGACCCAACAAAAGTGGTTTCGTCGAAATCCGAGGTCGTTTGCAAAATTTCCATTTTTAAGGGTCAGAATTCCATAGCGACTATTCAGAATTTTCAACTGGACATATCTTTTGATTCCCGCTATGAAATTTCGATTTGTCGGATTCGTTGGAAAGATATTATCAATAAGATCCTATTATTTTTGGTTTCACTAAAATCCAGATTGTTTTGCACCCGGTACATTCAATTGAAGTTTGAAATCGAATTATCGAACTACCGCGCCATTTTCAATTCCTTTTATAATTATATATAAATATTTATATTCTAACGACGACGCGTATAATATATACGTTCGAATTATATTCAAAATAAATTTCTCGTCGATATTATTTAAGATAATCTATTTTAAATAATCAAAATTCGCTAAAATTGCCAAAATAAAATTTTTAAACTGGTTCACATTTCCGGGTTATTACAGAAAATATATCGGCTTATATTCAATATCAAATTCTACGACCAACAAATATCGTATTGGAAATAATGATATATATATCTTTCAAATTTCCATAACAATATCTGTATAATCACAAAATCCAACATCGAAATATTCCGAAGACAATTTCGATTCAATTCCATTTCCAATCTATATATTGGAAATCCTGGTTATTTTTAAAACCCTTTCAAAACCAGTTTATTTATTTAAAAATAAATTATTATTCTAGTTCAAAACTAGTTCATTTCGATAAAAATCTATTTTTATCTTTTCAAATATGGAGTTTTTCATCCCAATTCTTTCCAAATCATTTCTTGTGATTTTATATTAATTATTAATGTTTTTAATAATTTTATCAAGGCCCGTACAGTCGATTTCCATCAATGGCCATCGAACTGCACCTACAGCGACCTTTTCCAAATTTGATTTGGACATATCTCCAAATCCAACCGTTCGATTTTAGATTTCTAATATTCATTGGAAAGCTCTTTTCGATTCGAACCCAACGGTTCCGGTTTGAGGAGAATCCGACGGTCGGATCTCCCGTAATGTCCGTCCGAAGTCAATGGTTGAAATTTTCGAACTGCCGCAGCGTGGCGCGTTCTATTCAGACCACTATATTATATATATAATATATATTTCGTCGATTTCTATTTAAAATGAATTTTATAAATCGTTTTAAATTCGTTTCAAAAACAGTTTCAACTTCCATTTCAACTTTATATCAAAATTGAATATTCACTTATAAATTCGTTTTAAATTCATTTCAAAATGATTTCAATTCAAATCGATTTTAATTCAATTCTAATTCGTTTTCAATTCAATTTCAATTCGAATTCAATTCTATTCAATTTCAATTTCAATTTGAATTTCAATTCAATTTAATTCGATTCAATTTCAATTCAAATTTATTTTCAATCCATTTTAATTTGAATTTCATTTCAAAATATTCGATTTTGAAATCACTTTTCAATATTCATTATAAAACGAATAAAATCGATAAAAAGATCAATTGCGTTAAAATAACGCATCTCTAATCAACACAGCTTTATATTTTTCAAAAACTTCTTTATTCTATTCAACACATGAATCTATATTTCTTTCTTTAACACATGACTAATCTCAACAAATGAGTACTGTCAACATGTGACTATTTTTGTTATTTAATATAATTTATAAAACTTTGATCTATCGTTAAATTTTTAATCAGACTCCAACCGTAAATTAGTAAGAGAACGATTCCCTAAGCATTAACCCCGAAGGCCGAAACCAACATCAGATCAATACCCAGGAAACCATTCAACTTAACTAATCTTTAGTTAATTTCTGATTTTCTTAACTCCATTGGATTTAAGAACAGTATTATTAAAGATACCGTTCACGATAACCCAAAATCACATTCCATTAATTATCGGGTTAAAGAACAAATGTTATTTAAAACACCGTTCACGATAAACCCAAAAATCAATTCCAATTCAATTCAATTAAATATTATTTAATTGGTACACTTCATTAAATCTAAATAAAAAGATTTAATCTTTTTCACAATTGGGTTTAAGAACAGCGTTAATGAAGACGCTATTCACGACAAACCCAAATCTCATTTGATATTAAATACAAGGCTCTGAATAGAAAATATATCGGCTTATATTCAATATCAAATTCTACGACCAACAGATATCGTATTGGAAATAACGATATAAATATATATCTTTCAAATTTCCATAGCAACATCTGTATAATCACAAAATCCTACATCGAAATATTCCGAAGTCAATTTCGATTCAAATCCATTTCCAATTCAATTATTGGAAATTCTGGTTACTTTTAAAACCCTTTTCAAATCCAAATTATTTATTTAGAAATAAATAAATTATTATTCTAATTCAAAATTAGTTAATTTCGACAAAAATCTATTTTTATCTTTTCAAATATGGAGTTTTTCATCCCAATTCTTCACAAATCATTTCTTATGATTCTACACAAATTATTACTATTTTTAATAATTTTATCAAGGCCCGTACAGTCGATTTCCATCAACGACCATCGAACTGAACTTACAGCGACCTTTTTCAAATTTGATTTGGACATAATTCCAAATCCAACCATTATATTTCTAATTTCTAATATTCATTAGAAAACACTTTTCGATACGAACCCAACGGTTCCGGTTTTAGGAGAATCCGACGGTCGGATCTCCCGTAATGTCCGTCCGAAGTCAATGGTCGAAATTTTCGAACTACCGCAACGCGACGCGTTCTATTTAGGCCATTATATTATATATATAATATATATAATATATATTTCGTCCAATTCTGAGACCGTTTGAAAAATGGTCATTTTCCAGTCGATTAAAATCAACTAAAACTGGTCAAACGCGTTTTCCTTTGCCACGCTCACATATTGATTCGAAAAATTACGAATTTTGAAATCTAGCAATAACTTGACATCACGGATCCAACAAAAGTGGTTTCGTCAAAATCCGAGGTCATTTGCAAAATGGCTATTTTTAAGGACCAGAATTCTATAGCGACTATTCTGAAAATTCATCTGGGCATATCTTTTGATTCCCGCTATGAAATTTTGATTTTTTGGATTCGCTGGAAAGATATTCTCAATTAGATTCTAATATTTTTGGTTTTGCTAAATTCCGGTTTATTTTGAATCCTGTACATTCGTTTGAAGTTTGAAATCGAATTATCAAACTACCGCGCCATTTTCAATTCCTTTTATAATTTAAATAAATATTTATATTCTAACGACGATCTATATATATATATATATTCGTTCTAATTTTATTCAAATTAAATTTCTCATCGATATTATTTAAAATAATCTATTTTAAATATTCAAATTCATTAAAATTGCCAAAATAAAAATTTTAAACTGGCCCAGATTTTCCGGGTTATTACAATCTCCCCCACTTAATACTTTTCGTCCCCGAAAAGGAACAAAGTCGAAAGTGGTTTGATTAACCAACTCTACTTTCATTATTTTGACTACGGCTTAAGTTCTTCAACTTTTCAGTTTCTAAGAACTTTTCAAATTTTTCAAAAATTTGGCTAACACCCTAAATTTTCAAAAAATTTCTCCATAACCTCCCCTGCACCGGGGACTTCGGGATATTTCATATAGCCTCCCATGGCCTTCTTCAATCCAAAAGAAAAAGAAAAAGCCAAGCGGCTAGCCAATAAGCTCACAAAATCACCCAAAACTCAAGAAATACAATAAACATGTACCTATTTGTCGGGCAAACAATTTTATTCCTCTTCTCTAGCCTCCTTGCTATGACCTGTTCAATGTAAGTACGTGTACATACATGCATATTCGAAAATTTTCAATACAACTCACTATTTGATTCAATTTGGCTAATAGTTCAATATTCAATTAATCAAACAATAATCAAATAACACAACCAACAATCAATTAGTTGATTAACATTTCAAATCCCTAACTTTGATATATAGCCAAAAATCACATTTTTGGTGCCAAATCACAACAATAGACCCTATCTAATTTTGGTTCTCACACCCGTCAATTGGAAATCGTATAGAAATCCCACTTTCGGCACTCGAATATAAATGTTGATGATGAGGCCTCATCATCAGAATCATCTCCGGGCGACTAGAGTGTGATTCTATATCTATCCAGTATATTAAAACTTCGAATACCCGTGGATCAGACGTGTATGCAAAATCTTTATATACTGGATTGTCCAAATTCAATATAAATAAATAATCAAATACATATAAAATGATTTAAATTTCAAAACAAAATTTGTTTTCATTTTAAAAATATACTCTTCACACTCGTTCTAGGATACTACTGATCCTATCTCTAACGAGTCATTCTTATTGGATATTACTAATCCAATATCTGATGAATTCTTTCGTATGGTTCTAATGTGTCTTGTTCTCTGAGCTTTGTAAACCAAAGCTCTGATACCAACTGTAAGGACCCGTAACTTCCCCGTTAAGGAAAGAGCGGATAATTTGAGAACAAGCCACAATCGAACACAGACGGAAGAACATTTCATTGTTTATTACAATAATTCATCAGAATACAAGAATATACAGAGTATTAACAAATAAAATACATTCGATAAATATCAGAGATTACAATAAATTACTTAGCAGCGGAAAATAATACAAAACACAACTGAAGGAGATATACAGATACAAAGCTTTCCGGATATCATTCCAGCTGTAAACCAGGGCCCTGTGAATATAAATCCGCAAAACCAAAACTACTAGCTGCCCGTGTCGAAAATAAGGGCACCCAGAATTTAGGTTAAAACAATAAACTCCAGGTCATTCCTGTGAATGGTGTGAGAACTAAAACAGTTGTTATTCTTTATTTTAAAGTTAGGTAAATCAAGGGACCACGCCGTAAAACACGGAACGAGTTTCCTCCCAAGAATACCAGTGCATAAAACAAACAGCGCAATGCTAAATAAAGAACAATGAAGCTATTATAAGACCCATGTCCCATCACACAATGCAACGCAAGCCGGAGGATAGGGTTTTTACCTTATAATAGCCAAAGAATGCTTGATACGTTAAATTTCATCGAACTACCGCGCAATTTTCAATTCCTTTTATAATTTAAAATAAATATTTATATTCTAACGACGATATATATATATATATATATATATATTCGTTCTAATTATATTCAAATTAAATTTCTCATCGATATTATTTAAAATAATCTATTTTAAATATTCAAATTCATTAAAATTGGCAAAATAAAAAATTTAAACTGGCCCAGATTTTCCGGGTTATTACAAAATCTTTTATAAGTTTAAACAAATTATCCTCTCAAAGTACTTTTATACTTTGTAATCGTTACTTACATATGGATAACCATTTCATGTTGGAAAAACAACACTTTCAGCTTCGAAAATCATCTTAAGTATAAACCCCCGCTTCTTTTTTTTTTTTTTTGGTACATAGTTCAGTTTGCAAAAATGTTTTGAGGTAGCAAACTTTCAAAATTTTAAAACGCTTACGATGTAAGTATTCTAGAAAATTAATCTAGCTTCCCAATAAGATTAACTTCGACCAAACTCAATCAAGTAATCAAAAGTTAAGACTGAATTGTTGAGAGATGTTTTAGCAGCTTTAAGTTAACATCATCAATGCTAAACAACTATAATATCATATTACGTAATGATATAATTAATTAAATAGATTTTCTCACCTTGGTTTTGCATGAATGTAGTGTTCAATTTACTCCTCTTAATCTCCATCAAGTTTATTTTCTCAAGCTCATTAAATTCCTTCCTCGATAAGTTGTTATTCCATATTCCTTCGAAGCCACCCCATTCCTTCGCTACTTTATAACTAATCATATATGCACTTACAACTTCATTAAATCTCTCTATGTGGTGCATGATAATGAATCAACACATTATTATTATTATTATAAACACTAAACAATAGTTAAACACACAAAATAAATAGGATCCATGACAACATCAAATATCATATCCTCATCCTCCTTAGTCAACTCAGTCCTCCCACTGGAATCCAGAATCAGCGCCCTCTATTCCTGAAATTTGTCCTGTTAAATAAAAAACAATTGAATTTAGATTACACTATAATTAAATTATAACTAATTTAAATTAACTATGTTATACTTACATATGCCTTACCGCCTTGGCATCGAGTTCCCAAGAGTAGGAAACTGAGCCTGTGTCGTCGACCTCAGGCAATGCATGTGTATGCTGAAATACATCCCAGTACGACACAGGAACACCACGTTGTCTCTCCTGAAAAAAGCATATACATATATATAAATATAAATGTGTGTGTGTAAATTAGAACTTAATGTTAAATCAACTATTAATTTTAACAACTTATAAATTAAAATCTTTAACTATGTAATTAATAAATATACCAGGACTTCCGATGGTGCTGAAACGTCTTAGACCCACCCTGATACGTAACTGGATTCTTGCTCCTATTTGCCGCATTTCTTACGGACTTGGCCTATACATTTAAATTTAAAAAAATGTTTTATTCTAAATTATATATTAATTGAATAGAAAATTTCAAATTAAATTTGTTGTAACTTTACCAGAAACTCGTCATTATTATTCGAATATGTATGTAGGTCATCCCACACCTTCTCTGTAATGACCCGGATATTTCGTCGGTAAATTTAGAATATTTAATGAGGTTTAAATATTGAAATAAAAATATAAAAGAAATTTTATATTTGATTATCGATTTAAAAGCCGAAATATGATTTACTTTGAATTTATATAATTTTCGAAATACGAAGCTAATTGAATTCAAGAGTTCACACTATACTGAAATTGATTCAGATAATCAATAGAAATTCAAAACTGAATAATAATGATAATATTTTTTTATTATCAAAGAGAATAAATTGTCTGAAATTAATTTATATTGATTTAAATTAATATCTCCTTCAGATGATCGAATTTGACTTCGTGACCTATCCCAGTGTGTCCGGAAGAGGGGTATTACCCTAGAATTGTCAGCCGTTGGGTCCAGAAAGGAGTTCAGAATCATGATATATTTTAAATTAAAGGGTATGGGTTTAATTAAAATAAAATATAAATAAAAGAAATAAAATTTGTTTGTTTTGTGTGTGGACTAAAACAAAAACACGGGTTCTTCTTCCCTCCACAAAAAGGGGCCTCGCTGTTCAAGTATACATCGTTCCCTTTCTTTATTAAATGACCATTCCCTTCAATCAAATAACCATACCGTGCCTTTTCTTACTTCTCCAAATCGAAGCTCCTCAAAACAAATAATGACCGCGATGTTTTCATCTCCTCAACCAAATCAAAAACCGTCGGGACTCAATGGTCGATTTAGGGTTGACCGCGATAGCCAATGGTGATGGAAGGAGGGCTCGCGCGTACTGTGGTGGAGTCGCGGTGGGGAAAAACAGTTTGATTTTTAGGTTAAAATACACAGCGATGTGGAGGACAGAGCTAAAGTTGCGATCGATTTTTGGTGCAGTGTTCGATTTCAAAACCCGGGAAGGTTCGAACTGCGGATTGGGATACTAACGACAGGAGATGGATAGCGGCGAACTATGATGGTGCGAGGTTCTCCTGGAGCAACAACAAGAAGGGGCGAACTCAATTTTAGGGTGTTCGGTTTCGGGTCCGCAAGCCTAAGGTTGCGAGTTTGGAAGTTTGGAGGTCACGGTGCATTGGGGTCGGTTTCTGTTAGTGGATAAGGTGGAAGGGGAAGTCCGACAGGGGAAAATGAAGGAGCAACGCAGGAAGAAAGGAAATGGGACAAGTGAATTCAATGGCAACAAAGAGAGTATTAACATGAATTAAGGTATGCAATTAAAATTTAAAATAGTAGTTAGTTTATTTTAATATTTATAATTAAATCAAGGATCATTATATTATTAAATTGAAGCTCCCATAACTTGTCTGAATATTGGTATAAGTTCACAAGCCGATTCAATTGAACTATATAAACCAATGTAGCTAGTTAATGTAGTAATTTAAATTGGTAAACTAGTCGTTAAGAACAGGGTTAAGGAAAAGTTAACTTTTATATTTTTGTTAGGAATCATTGATTTATACAGTGTGTTTTTATTCATACAAGGTCCAAAATATTAACGCAAGTCAAAATGGACTCGTTGCGGGAAATGGTATTCGTTAGGAAAATTTTGAGATCAATCGGAATCAGAAAGGATCGAATTAAAAGCTTTGTGAGTAAATCTCACTCACCCGTTTGTTTAGAATTATTTTTACATCGTTAAAAATAATTGTTGTTGCTTGTTTGAATGTTGTTTAGTCTGATTGTTTTAAAATATATATTAGTTATTTAGGGCTATTATATATATATATATATTGGGTTGATGATTGGTTGGATTCCCGCAGTTTCATTAGCGGATGCCCGCGGTACCATAGCGGATGATTACCCTATACGCCCTACGCTATGATTAGTGGATGACCTTCTATACCGCGATATCCTGCCTCGAAGCAGGATGGGTATTATTTATGTGCTAACGTCTGTGGATGCAGGAAAACAGGTTGGAGTAATCCAACTGGATTCCTCAAAAATATATTATCTGTTGTTGTTTGTTTGATTTCATATATATTCATATATGATGTGATAAAATCAAATGATTGAAAATTGGTTGGTTTGATTGTTTAAAATATCCCTAGAGCTTGAATATTGATTTATAGAAACATATCGGAAAGGGTATTTGATATTTAAAAAGGAAATTCTATTTTTATAAATAGAATTTGAATTTTTAATAAGACTATAGAAAATATTTAACATGTTTGAAGGTATATAAGACAAGTGATTGAATTTATAAACTTTGTTTATAAATGAAAGGGTGGAATTTGAATTGAATTTATAAACTTTGTTTATAAATGGAAAGGTGGGATTTGAATTGAATTTATAAAAGTTGTTTATAAATGGAAAGGTGGGATTTGAATTGAATTTATAAAAGTTGTTTATAAATGGAAAGGTGGGATTTGAATTGAATTTATAAAAGTTGTTTATAAATGGAAAGGTGGGATTTGAATTGAAGTTATAAACGTTGTTTATAAAAAAATGTCGAGAATTCAAATGGACTTTGAGTATAAGGAATTGAAATGGAATTTGAATATAGAAATTCAAATAGAGTTAAACTATAGAATTTGAATATAGTATTTCAAATGGAATTTGAATAATCAAATTCAAATAGAGTTAAACTATAGAATTTGAATATAGTATTTCAAATGGAATTTGAATGTAGAAATTCAAATGGAGTTAAACTATAGAATTTGAATATAGAAATTCAAATAGACTTTAAACTATAGATTTGAATATAGAAATTCAAAGGGACTTTAAGCAATTTGAATATAGAATTCAAATGGACTTTAACTATAGAATTTGAATATAGAAATTCAAATGGACTTTAAACTATATAATTTGAAAATAGAATTCAATTGAAGTTTTAAATAAAGAGAATTCAAATAGAATTGAATTGGAATTTGAATAGAGAAGTTGATAAGGAAACGAGAGTATGAGTATAATTAGAATTTGTTAATATGCAGTTAAAATATATTTGAACATGTCATGTTCAAGTATGAAGGTGAAATAGACTGAAAAGTTAAGTAACAGATTTAATTAACAAATTGAGTTAAAATGATTGGTATAGTTAAAATGGATTGGACAGGTATAGACATACAGGAGACAGGTTTGGAATAAAGTATAGAAGTGAAATAAATAGAATGCCCGACAAAAAGGTACGTATTTAATTTCCATATGAGATTTTATGCGCCGTATCGGCAAGCCGCTTGGCTTTTTCTTTTTCTTTTTGAGATAAGAAGGACCGGGAAAGCTATTTGAAATTTCCCGATGCTCCCGGTACAAAGGAGGTTATGGCGAATTTTTCCGGGAATTTAAGGAGATAGAATATTTTTAAGATAATTTGATAGTTAGAAATCAACATATCAAATTATATAGAAGTCAATAAGGAAACGAACTTAGAAATAGAATAGTATAATCAAAAAGGAAGTATAAGAATAAAATCTAGTAGAATAGAAAGAGAAAATGTGTATGTGTTTGAAGGTGAATAATCAGTTGTATGGTATTGATTATTCGAGTAAGTAGTCTTGTCTGTTTTGACGTTAAATGTTATTCAGTCAAGGTCTGAGAGGTAATTATACCCCAACTTGGTTGATTTCATGATATACCGATAAGTAGCAAGATTCAGGCTCGAAGATCAATGTGGAATAAGAATTAGTTAAATACTGTATTTGGGTTGTCGTAACGATGTTTTACACAACATCTGTTTTAACCCAAATATGTGCAAAGCTTGGAAATAGAATAATGAACGTTTCCTAAGTATAGGAATAAACGAGATTGGAGAAAGAGATAAGAAATTGGAATATTTTCCAATTATAAATAACATATATTTTCTAAAGTTTAGAAAATAAAAGAAGGCGATATATGGAAATGTTTTCCAAAGAACGTAAAAGGGCAATATGGTTATTGAAATATTTGATTAACAAATATTGATAAAGAAATAGAAAAGAGATTTAATTAATGGAATATTAATTAAAGGTTCAGTGATTGTTGGATGTTTGGATGAACACTTGTTTTATTCGATAGTTAAATCATCGACTATCGAAACACTTGTTTTTATTCGATAGTTAAATCACAGACTATCGAAGTTTTGACCATCGATGTCAATATGGAGAGACCGGTTGGATTATTATCCGAAGAACCACTCCATATCGGCAGTAGCGTGCGAATCAGATTATATAAAGATAATCGAAGACGGAGTAGAGTGCAAGGACTTTTTCTATTAATAGAAATAGTGCCTTCGGTTCATCCCGTTCCTGGGTGACTTGTATGGATGAATGTCTGACAGAGTATTTCCAGAAAGGTCACGTACATTGATTTCTTCAACTGTACCAAGAGTGGAAGCGGAGGAGGAAACTTCTTTTAGCTGACACGTAATGTACTGTTGTAGACGTCAATTAGTGATTTTCGATGGATCTGACGATGTGACATTCGAAATGAATCTGGTGTGATGATAAAGCGTAGCTTCTAGCCTCAACATCCGGTAAATGACAGAAATCGGGCAAGCAGCATGGCTATGTAGGTCGCACCTATTAGGGTGTATAATCGCCTGATCTAGAGTTTCATTTACTTCTAAAAATCTATTGTCGATGCTGACCCATTCGGGAAACGGTTGCTGATCCCAATCGTTGGTGATATACATTCGATACACTCAAGCGAAATGAGTGGTCGGTCATGTGTGGCTGAGTTGCAAGATGTTCTTGTTGAACTCGGTGTATTCTCCTCTAGAGATATACCAGCGGAAGGTGATTCCATACCTTGTCATAGTTGGAAATCCATTACCCAATACGTGCTTGCGGTTTTGATTGTATATTATATATGTGGAACGTGAGATGCAAGCGTTCCACTAGATTGTTATCTACTTGATTTAGACATTATTATAATATCAAAAGAATTTTGATATAAAGATAAATCAAGTGTTTGGATTTTCATAAGGGAAAAACCCGTTCCGTGTTATACGGCGTGGTCTTATGAGATATCATTTAGTTTTCTGAAACTGTTTTAACTGTTTACTCATACCAGTCCCATGACTGACCCGGAGTTTACTTTGTTGTTTCCCTAAACTCTTGGGTGCCTAAATTTGTACGGGCAGTCAAGTAGTCGGGAATTTACAGATATACTGGAAGAGCTTGGAGCAGGAGGCTTCAGGATCATATAGCTATAGTTATTTCTGCTGTGTTGTAAGTGATGTACTTTGATATTGAGGTATATTCAAGTACAGATGTATATTCAAGTACAGATGTATATTTCAAGTTATGTTATATATATTATATGTTATTCGTTCCGCTGTGAGATTCGTGTTACTCTGATGTTGTGTTCTTCTTCTTCTTCTTCTATTCTAAGTTTCTATCTTATCTATCCTCACCCTCTAACTTCTTTCTATTAATGGTTCGAATTTCCGTGATATTTGGGGTTGGACTTGTGTTTTTGGACAGCTCAAATTCTACCGGATTTTCGGGTCACTACAGTTGGTATCAGAGCTTAGGTTGAGCGAATACCTAGGCTGTGTGGAATTGTGCTCATTAGAGATAGGATCAGTAGTATCCTAGAATGAGTTGAGTGTATATATATACGAGAGAGCGTATTTGTTATTTGATATAAAAACTGTTTTATATTGTGTTGACTAGTCTGTTGAGTGGATTATAAATTTTGGTCGAATCGTGGGACGCCACGATGTCGATAGGAGTTTATAAACACTTGAACAGAAGATTGGACACGATATTGTTTTTAAATAGTTAAGTTGATTGTTAGGATTATAATCAAATTTGATTAAAACTGAAATAGTTATATATATATAACCAATGGAATTTGTATATGAAATCAAATATACAAATGAGATAAATTGAAATTGAATTCCAACCAGAATTCAGAATTTAAAATCCTGGAAGTTTGGAAAATATTTTTCTAATGGATTTTGAAAAAAAAAATATAGCACTGAACTCATTCAGTAGCTGGGAAATAATTCTGATGATGGTCGCAACATCATCAGTGTTCATTTTCGAGTTTCTAAGTGATGAATTGCTGCCTTAGAAAAGTTTTGATGGAAATTTGTTTGAAAAGAAACAAGTTGTTTTAAAATTCAAATGTTTTGAATTTGAGATAGATATAAATATATGTATATATTTATATTACTTCAGAGGAATTTTGAAATGTGAAATGGGAATATAGATTTCAAATAGAAGTAAAATAAAGGAATTTGAATATATATATAATTCAAATAGAAGTGAAATGGGAATTGGAATATTTAAAATTCAAATAGAAATTGTATAAGAAAAATTCAAATGGAATTTGAATTCAAAGGAATTCAAATGGATTTGAATAAAGAAAAGTCAAATAGAGGTTTGAATATTAGAATTCAAGAAAATATAGAATTTGAAATAGAATTTGAATTCAAAGTGAAATTAAATAGAATTTGAATTCAAAGGATTTCAAATTGAAATTGAACAAAGGAATTTAAATAGAAATTGAATAAAGAAATTCAAATAGAAATTGAATAAAAGGAAATTCAAATATAGAGTTTGAATGAAGAAATTCAAATGAATTTGAATATTGTAAATATATAGGATTTGAATATTTGAAGTGAAATAGATCGGGAATATTATGTTGAAAAGGAAAAATGGATTTGATATATATTAAAAATATATCAGATTGGAGTTGAATATATTATAAACAAAGTTAAAACGTTTATATTTATAAATATAATTAAAACGAGCTAGCCGTAGCGCGGCAGTTCGAAAATTGGCGATTCGAACTTCAATTTAGTATACAGAACTCAATTGAAGTCGGAATTCTTTGAAACAAGAATCGTCGGGACCGGTTGAACAATAGTTTTCTAATGAAAGAGAAAAATCTGGATTTCGTCGTATAGATTTTGAGTTATGTCAAAATCAAATTTTTAGAAAAGAAGCGCCAGGACCATTATAAAACCATAACGGTTTAATTAAATAAATAAAAAGATTTTTAAAGTAAATAAAATCCGAATGGCCATGAGGAAAATATAGACTTGAGTTATAAAATGAATGTGAACTCAAGTGAAGTAGATAAAATGATTTGGGAAACAATGATCATATTTCTGATTATTGAATAGAATTAACTAAGTAAAAGAGAAATTAGTTAATCAAAATTGAATCGAAATTGGGTTTTTGGATAAGTGAAAGAGATTGAGAATTTATATTCGAAATCGAATATATAACTCGAGTTGAAAATATAATTAGATTAGTTTATAATTAAGTTGACATATATTTGAATAAGTTATATTCAAATAAAGAGGGTGAATTAGGCAAAACGGTTAATTAGCAACTAGTTAATGGGAATTTGAACGATTGAAATTAAATTTAACTTAAGTAAGTTAAATGGATCGAAATGAATAAATTGTGTAAAATCAATGTGAATGAAATATGAATTGTGGTGATTAAAGGAAATATATTTGTAACACAAATACAAAGGAGGTTATGTGCAAACAAATAAAAGGAGAAATATTTGTAAAAACATTTACAAATAGAATTTAAAAGGAAATATTTGTAAAACATTTACAAATAGATTAAATGGAAATATTTATTTATAGAAAATAAATAGAATGTTATAAATGAGATATTTATTTGTTAAATAAATAGAATTTAATCAAAGGAATATTTAGAAGATGAATAGAAAATGGAAATCTGTTTTTAACAGATAAATAGAAAAGATTAATTTATAAATAACAGTTATAAGTTAAATTAAATATTTATCATTCGATAAATGGAATATATAAGTCTGAGCTTATATGGAGAAGAGATATTGGTTTTTAACACCGATAGTTTGAAATAGAAGGGGTATACAACACTTGTATAAGTGAAGTAGCGTTATTAAAGAGAACATTTATAAGGCGAAGAACCGTTACTAAAAGTAAATCTTTATAAATGAATAAATGTTATCCAGTAGGAGTTATTCGAATAGGAGAAGTCGATTAGCGTTAGAATAAATCGATTAGAGTAAGAATTAACCAATTAGAGTTAATCAGTTAGGGTTAATCCGTAGAGTTAGTTGAATATTAGTGATTCAATTAGAATTTATCGAATATTTGTTATTCAAATAAAGAGTTAACCAGATAGAGTTAATTGAACATAGTTAAATCGAATTAGGATTTAATTGAATTTTAGTTATTCAATTAAAGTTGGTCGAATATAGTATTGAGATAGAATTAGTCAAACATAGTTACTCAGGATAAGTTGCCATTTCGTACGACTGCTAGCGTAATTTGCAGGGCTACAGATAGCCTAGGGCGGTCGGATGTTTCCTGGGGGAATCAGGCGTAACCATTGTGATCGCTGCAATCTAGAGTCAAGCGAATGAAGTTAAATCAAATATTAGTTTATTGAATAGAACTAAAGGAATTATCGAATTTGGTTATTCGAAAGGAGTTATCGATTATTAGTAAATCGAAGGAGTTATCGATTATTTGTTAATCGAAATGAGTTATCAATTATAGTTTAATCGAAAAGAGCTATCGATTAGTTTAATCGAAGTGAGTTATAGAATATTGGTTATTCGAAGGGAGGAGTTATCGAATTTAGTTATTCGATGGAGTTAATCGAAAAGAGTTAAATCCAATAGAGTAAATTGAATAGAGTAAATCGAATATAGTTTATTCGAAGAAAGGTTTTCGAATCTAGTTATTCGAAAGATAGATTATCGAATATAGTTATTCGAAGGGAGGAGTTATCGAATAGGGATTTATTCGACAGAGAGTTACGTATTGAAGTTGAAATGTTGAGTATCAAGGTAAATGGGTTTGTAGCAATTTTTCTACCTTAGCAATTTCGAGGACGAAATTATTTTAAGTGGGGAAGAATGTAATGACCCGGATATTTCGTCGGTAAATTTAGAATATTTAATGAGGTTTAAATATTGAAATAAAAATATAAAAGAAATTTTATATTTGATTATCGATTTAAAAGCCGAAATATGATTTACTTTGAATTTATATAATTTTCGAAATACGAAGCTAATTGAATTCAAGAGTTCAGACTATACTGAAATTGATTCAGATAATCAATAGAAATTCAAAACTGAATAATAATGATAATATTTTTTTATTATCAAAGAGAATAAATTGTCTGAAATTAATTTATATTGATTTAAATTAATATCTCCTTCAGATGATCGAATTTGACTTCGTGACCTATCCCAGTGTGTCCGGAAGAGGGGTATTACCCTAGAATTGTCAGCCGTTGGGTCCAGAAAGGAGTTCAGAATCATGATATATTTTAAATTAAAGGGTATGGGTTTAATTAAAATAAAATATAAATAAAAGAAATAAAATTTGTTTGTTTTGTGTGTGGACTAAAACAAAAACACGGGTTCTTCTTCCCTCCACAAAAAGGGGCCTCGCTGTTCAAGTATACATCGTTCCCTTTCTTTATTAAATGACCATTCCCTTCAATCAAATAACCATACCGTGCCTTTTCTTACTTCTCCAAATCGAAGCTCCTCAAAACAAATAATGACCGCGATGTTTTCATCTCCTCAACCAAATCAAAAACCGTCGGGACTCAATGGTCGATTTAGGGTTGACCGCGATAGCCAATGGTGATGGAAGGAGGGCTCGCGCGTACTGTGGTGGAGTCGCGGTGGGGAAAAACAGTTTGATTTTTAGGTTAAAATACACAGCGATGTGGAGGACAGAGCTAAAGTTGCGATCGATTTTTGGTGCAGTGTTCGATTTCAAAACCCGGGAAGGTTCGAACTGCGGATTGGGATACTAACGACAGGAGATGGATAGCGGCGAACTATGATGGTGCGAGGTTCTCCTGGAGCAACAACAAGAAGGGGCGAACTCAATTTTAGGGTGTTCGGTTTCGGGTCCGCAAGCCTAAGGTTGCGAGTTTGGAAGTTTGGAGGTCACGGTGCATTGGGGTCGGTTTCTGGTAGTGGATAAGGTGGAAGGGGAAGTCCGACAGGGGAAAATGAAGGAGCAACGCAGGAAGAAAGGAAATGGGACAAGTGAATTCAATGGCAACAAAGAGAGTATTAACATGAATTAAGGTATGCAATTAAAATTTAAAATAGTAGTTAGTTTATTTTAATATTTATAATTAAATCAAGGATCATTATATTATTAAATTGAAGCTCCCATAACTTGTCTGAATATTGGTATAAGTTCACAAGCCGATTCAATTGAACTATATAAACCAATGTAGCTAGTTAATGTAGTAATTTAAATTGGTAAACTAGTCGTTAAGAACAGGGTTAAGGAAAAGTTAACTTTTATATTTTTGTTAGGAATCATTGATTTATACAGTGTGTTTTTATTCATACAAGGTCCAAAATATTAACGCAAGTCAAAATGGACTCGTTGCGGGAAATGGTATTCGTTAGGAAAATTTTGAGATCAATCGGAATCAGAAAGGATCGAATTAAAAGCTTTGTGAGTAAATCTCACTCACCCGTTTGTTTAGAATTATTTTTACATCGTTAAAAATAATTGTTGTTGCTTGTTTGAATGTTGTTTAGTCTGATTGTTTTAAAATATATATTAGTTATTTAGGGCTATTATATATATATATATATATATATATATATTGGGTTGATGATTGGTTGGATTCCCGCAGTTTCATTAGCGGATGCCCGCGGTACCATAGCGGATGATTACCCTATACGCCCCACGCTATGATTAGTGGATGACCTTCTATACCGCGATATCCTGCCTCGAAGCAGGATGGGTATTATTTATGTGCTAACGTCTGTGGATGCAGGAAAACAGGTTGGAGGAATCCAACTGGATTCCTCAAAAATATATTATCTGTTGTTGTTTGTTTGATTTCATATATATTCATATATGATGTGATAAAATCAAATGATTGAAAATTGGTTGGTTTGATTGTTTAAAATATCCCTAGAGCTTGAATATTGATTTATAGAAACATATCGGAAAGGGTATTTGATATTTAAAAAGGAAATTCTATTTTTATAAATAGAATTTGAATTTTTAATAAGACTATAGAAAATATTTAACATGTTTGAAGGTATATAAGACAAGTGATTGAATTTATAAAATTTGTTTATAAATGAAAGGGTGGAATTTGAATTGAATTTATAAACTTTGTTTATAAATGGAAAGGTGGGATTTGAATTGAATTTATAAAAGTTGTTTATAAATGGAAAGGTGGGATTTGAATTGAATTTATAAAAGTTGTTTATAAATGGAAAGGTGGGATTTGAATTGAATTTATAAAAGTTGTTTATAAATGGAAAGGTGGGATTTGAATTGAAGATATAAACGTTGTTTATAAAAAAATGCCGAGAATTCAAATGGACTTTGAGTATAAGGAATTGAAATGGAATTTGAATATAGAAATTCAAATAGAGTTAAACTATAGAATTTGAATATAGTATTTCAAATGGAATTTGAATAATCAAATTCAAATAGAGTTAAACTATAGAATTTGAATATAGTATTTCAAATGGAATTTGAATGTAGAAATTCAAATGGAGTTAAACTATAGAATTTGAATATAGAAATTCAAATAGACTTTAAACTATAGATTTGAATATAGAAATTCAAAGGGACTTTAAGCAATTTGAATATAGAATTCAAATGGACTTTAACTATAGAATTTGAATATAGAAATTCAAATGGACTTTAAACTATAGAATTTGAAAATAGAATTCAATTGAAGTTTTAAATAAAGAGAATTCAAATAGAATTGAATTGGAATTTGAATAGAGAAGTCGATAAGGAAACGAGAGTATGAGTATAATTAGAATTTGTTAATATGCAATTAAAATATATTTGAACATGTCATGTTCAAGTATGAAGGTGAAATAGACTGAAAAGTTAAGTAACAGATTTAATTAACAAATTGAGTTAAAACGATTGGTATAGTTAAAATGGATTGGACAGGTATAGACATACAGGAGACAGGTTTGGAATAAAGTATAGAAGTGAAATAAATAGAATGCCCGACAAAAAGGTACGTATTTAATTTCCATATGAGATTTTATGCGCCGTATCGGCAAGCCGCTTGGCTTTTTCTTTTTCTTTTTGAGATAAGAAGGACCGGGAAAGCTATTTGAAATTTCCCGATGCTCCCGGTACAAAGGAGGTTATGGCGAATTTTTCCGGGAATTTAAGGAGATAGAATATTTTTAAGATAATTTGATAGTTAGAAATCAACATATCAAATTATATAGAAGTCAATAAGGAAACGAACTTAGAAATAGAATAGTATAATCAAAAAGGAAGTATAAGAATAAAATCTAGTAGAATAGAAAGAGAAAATGTGTATGTGTTTGAAGGTGAATAATCAGTTGTATGGTATTGATTATTCGAGTAAGTAGTCTTGTCTGTTTTGACGTTAAATGTTATTCAGTCAAGGTCTGAGAGGTAATTATACCCCAACTTGGTTGATTTCATGATATACCGATAAGTAGCAAGATTCAGGCTCGAAGATCAATGTGGAATAAGAATTAGTTAAATACTGTATTTGGGTTGTCGTAACGATGTTTTACACAACATCTGTTTTAACCCAAATATGTGCAAAGCTTGGAAATAGAATAATGAACGTTTCCTAAGTATAGGAATAAACGAGATTGGAGAAAGAGATAAGAAATTGGAATATTTTCCAATTATAAATAACATATATTTTCTAAAGTTTAGAAAATAAAAGAAGGCGATATATGGAAATGTTTTCCAAAGAACGTAAAAGGGCAATATGGTTATTGAAATATTTGATTAACAAATATTGATAAAGAAATAGAAAAGAGATTTAATTAATGGAATATTAATTAAAGGTTCAGTGATTGTTGGATGTTTGGATGAACACTTGTTTTATTCGATAGTTAAATCATCGACTATCGAAACACTTGTTTTTATTCGATAGTTAAATCACAGACTATCGAAGTTTTGACCATCGATGTCAATATGGAGAGACCGGTTGGATTATTATCCGAAGAACCACTCCATATCGGCAGTAGCGTGCGAATCAGATTATATAAAGATAATCGAAGACGGAGTAGAGTGCAAGGACTTTTTCTATTAATAGAAATAGTGCCTTCGGTTCATCCCGTTCCTGGGTGACTTGTATGGATGAATGTCTGACAGAGTATTTCCAGAAAGGTCACGTACATTGATTTCTTCAACTGTACCAAGAGTGGAAGCGGAGGAGGAAACTTCTTTTAGCTGACACGTAATGTACTGTTGTAGACGTCAATTAGTGATTTTCGATGGATCTGACGATGTGACATTCGAAGTGAATCTGGTGTGATGATAAAGCGTAGCTTCTAGCCTCAACATCCGGTAAATGACAGAAATCGGGCAAGCAGCATGGCTATGTAGGTCGCACCTATTAGGGTGTATAATCGCCTGATCTAGAGTTTCATTTACTTCTAAAAATCTATTGTCGATGCTGACCCATTCGGGAAACGGTTGCTGATCCCAATCGTTGGTGATATACATTCGATACACTCAAGCGAAATGAGTGGTCGGTCATGTGTGGCTGAGTTGCAAGATGTTCTTGTTGAACTCGGTGTATTCTCCTCTAGAGATATACCAGCGGAAGGTGATTCCATACCTTGTCATAGTTGGAAATCCATTACCCAATACGTGCTTGCGGTTTTGATTGTATATTATATATGTGGAACGTGAGATGCAAGCGTTCCACTAGATTGTTATCTACTTGATTTAGACATTATTATAATATCAAAAGAATTTTGATATAAAGATAAATCAAGTGTTTGGATTTTCATAAGGGAAAAACCCGTTCCGTGTTATACGGCGTGGTCTTATGAGATATCATTTAGTTTTCTGAAACTGTTTTAACTGTTTACTCATACCAGTCCCATGACTGACCCGGAGTTTACTTTGTTGTTTCCCTAAACTCTTGGGTGCCTAAATTTGTACGGGCAGTCAAGTAGTCGGGAATTTACAGATATACTGGAAGAGCTTGGAGCAGGAGGCTTCAGGATCATATAGCTATAGTTATTTCTGCTGTGTTGTAAGTGATGTACTTTGATATTGAGGTATATTCAAATACAGATGTATATTCAAGTACAGATGTATATTTCAAGTTATGTTATATATATTATATGTTATTCGTTCCGCTGTGAGATTCGTGTTACTCTGATGTTGTGTTCTTCTTCTTCTTCTTCTATTCTAAGTTTCTATCTTATCTATCCTCACCCTCTAACTTCTTTCTATTAATGGTTCGAATTTCCGTGATATTTGGGGTTGGACTTGTGTTTTTGGACAGCTCAAATTCTACCGGATTTTCGGGTCACTACATTCTCGCCCATCCAGTCATGTTTTTTCCCCACTTGATTTTATGTTGGTCATCGTCTATCTGTAATTTTTTGCCACTCTATAGTTCCAGTGGCCCTTGACGAGTTCTAAATCGGTCTCCCTGAGATCCACAGCTCCCTGCAATTTTTAAAAATAGCATAAATATGAATTGATCAAATAGGAGCATCACTACTTAATTAATGTAATAAATGATATAGCACACGTACATACCAAAAAATATTGCCATATCGTCTCTATGACCTTGTCAGGTATCGACATCCATGTGGGCCAACAACCAGTCATGCGATCCTAATAAGTGTGTCTTGATATTTTCAAGTCCGTGTTCGAAGGCTCCAACTCAAAACCCCTGTGTTCAACGAAAAAAACATTTCATGGCTACTGGAACTTAAATTTGCAAAATTTATTGCACAAAAATTAAATTTATACCCTTGTTGGCTTTTGGCTTAAGCCACACCACAGGACGGGCTAGAACCTGCGATGGACCACTGCCATCGCCACCTACAAGATCTTGTGATGTCATACCTGTTACAAACAACAACATAACATTACATAAAAGAACTATATAAAACAAATAGTATGAGAGATAACATAAATAATATGGCATGACATAACATAAATAATATAGCATGACATAACATAAAAATACGACATGATATAACATAAAAAATATGTTACTTCTTAATACAAATGTCTGATTAACATTACAAGTTTGATTCATAGATATGTTACATATGAGTTTGATTCATAGAAATGTCTGGTTAATTAACATATGAGTTTGATTCATAAAAATATGTTACTTGTTAATAGATAACATAAGAAATATCTATAACATAACATAATTAAAATTACCTTTTTAAAATGAGAATTACTGGTTAGTCCTCGTCACTTTCGGATTCTGGCTCTGTTTCCTCTTCTATATATGGTTCATCTGTAGTCTCAAATACTTCAATTAATGCATTCGATTCGTCATTTAGAGGTCCAAAATCCGTTCGATCATCGGTTATTACTATTCCTCTAGTTTCCTCTACATCTGCTTGATAAGCTTGGTCGTTTGGAATATTCACTACACCATAACTGCAAATTAAGCTGTGCTTTACTGTATCAATGCAATTTGGCAGTGCTCAGGGTCGTATCAAAAAATGGCATCTTTGTTACTTTGATACGGTCTTAAGCCATATCAATTTACAAATTTGACACGGCTTAAAACTGTATCAAATTCATAGATTGATACGGTTTTAAGTCGTATCAATATAGGAATTTGATACAGTTTTAAGCCGTATCAATTTAGGAATTAGATACGGCTCATGGCCGTATCTAATTTTAATAAAAAATATAAAAAAATACAATTAGCTACTATTTGAATTTACATAAAGAAAAATCAATACAAACATTTATGGATTTCAAAACTCATCATCAATACAAACATAAACTAGTCCAAGAAATAAATCTATAAACCATTTTATTAATGTAACATGACATCATGCACTAAATCTGCAAACTATAGTTACACAACTACATGTATACGCAAACCAATGGCACAACACTATCAAACTGAAACGTACAACAAACCAATGTAACATTACTAACTTTCCGTTCTCATATAATCGCCATGCCCATTCAAGTAAGTACTGGTATTCAAGTATTTTCTGTACACATGCATGGTTGAGGACACTGGCAATGGAAACCGAACCCTTGAGAGAGAAGCAACTTTCGAGCTTTGACATCCATGCTAACATCAATATAGCATATTCGAAGCTCCTCGCCTTGCATCAATTGTCAGTAAATTATATCCCTTCATAGCAGCAAAGTAATGGAAATTCAAATTTTAGCTAAAAATATATTATATCTATTTTCATTTTATATATGTTTCTAAATTCTATATGCTCATGTTTGTCAATTAATTTGCACCATACAGTGTAAAATAAGATCCATAACAGAAATAAAATGTAGTTGAAAGGTCATCATCAATACACTTTAGCTTATAAGCAGTGTAATAGGTTAAAAAAAGCCTAATTAGGACCAAATACTGTCAAGATTTAGATGTCCATAAAAATAGGTCTGTTATCAAATAGGTAACACCAATAAGATGGATGCCTCTAATAAACTTCAACATACTTGGTTTGTTTCTGACGAAATCAAATTACATGAAGCAAAAAGTCATGGAGATGATAAGGATGACCAAAAATTTCCTAGTATAAAGACCACCTGAAAGAAAATGGTGCAAAATGTAATATAGTTCAATAATACTTGACAAACTAAATCAGTTAGAAATAATAACATATAGAATCAGTCAATCAGAGTCCATAAATCTCAGTATGAAAAAAAGTGAAGCTACAAATTTATTTTCCTAAATTAAATATAGTTGGATGTTGGCGGTCGTCATCTACTTAACAGAAATCGTGAGAAATAAAATGGAATATACCATCGCATATAATTTTTAACCCATTGTAATCCTGAAAAGAAGGGTATAAAATGCATTGGAATATACCTAATATGTATGTTTTGCAACTTCAACATATGAATATCTGTGAGTTTGGAAAGCTGGTAATTTTGCTGAGTAGGAAATGGAACTAAAACGCAGTAAACCAATTTTATAAGTTACTGGAACTAAAATGTTGTGTGTAAATAGCCTTTCCTTATATACATAATTACTACAGGTATTTGGACATGTAAATCATCACGAGGTTTGTTAAACTTGTAATAAAATATGTACATATTGATATGCAAAAATTCTTTCACTAACTGGTCTCTATATTCTTATATTATTACACATAGAAAACTTGCATAAATATACAAAACTTACATTGATTACTATTCCTCTTTGAGCTCTTTTCCTATACTATTTGCTTCCAGTCTTAGTCGTGCCTTTTTGTTCAACATTTTCTTTAGTGAGCTGTTAAAATTATAATATAATCACCGTGCGCAAGTAATATTTGTACATTAGAAGTGCATTTAGGCCAAAAAATTAACATTTTTTTTCCTTTGGACGTGGAGTCTGGTGGGGAAACCGAGAGAGACTCAGATGTCAATGTTATACTTCATACGCTTGGCGGAGTAGCCTATAGAAAATAGATATAGCAAAATAATCAGTTAAGGAACGAAACAGGTGAATATAAATTTAAGAAGTAGTTTTGCTGTTCATTTTCATGGCTTTGTGTTTTGGCATTTCTGTTTTGGCTTAGGTCTCATAATTTCCAAATTTGTTTGCGCTGTTACATGTATTCACCTCTATGAATTCACTTACTCGTTGATGCTGCTAGGTAATTGGATTTCTCAAGTATCAGTCTATTTCGTTTTTACCAAAAAAAAAGAAAAGAAAAGAAAAGAAAGCAACTGAAGTTGGTGCATGGTATTAATTAGAAAAACATAGTACTAAATATGTTATATTTAACTTGGAATTCTTTGGAATTTACAATTTTTATAAGAAGCTTTTCACTAAGCAACCAAAAATTAGAGAGCAAGATCAAAATGGTCATGGAAATTGATGTAAGATAATTAAAATGATCCTAAAACGAAACGTAGAAATCAACTGAATCCACAATAAAAAAAATTACATGCAGCACCTCAAAGATAAGCATTAATAAACATTGTTCTTCCAAATAATTTTTTTTGGCGGCATATTAGTTGATGTAAGGATTTTGTATTGTCCTGAATTGTTTCATAGGTCTTGGAAGTTGGAGATCGTGCTCTACCAATAAAATTTTCAGTTCTTTGCCAAAGTTAAAAACAGAAAATATGAAAATGTTATACTATACAAAATTTGCATTCATAATAGGAGAGAAATATATCAGTTCCTAAGAAACAAAAACAATAACCATAGTATGTTCAATCATGTATACTTTTCGGTACGGAAAAAAATCCATAGCAACCCAACATTCACTAAACTAAATTACATATGACCAAAACTTGAAATTGTATTATAGGGAAAATCTTCAAATGGTACATCGTAAAATAGGTAAGATAAATTAAATTTTAGTACAATATTTTTCTCCTTAAAAATATTTAACCTCGAAAATAAATAAATTAAAATGCTAATAATGAAATTATTAAATTAATTTTTGAGATCATATGCTCACCCATTCTATATGTGATTTCATTCAGTTTGACTGAATCTTTTCAATTGGCCAAAGAGGTAGAAGAATAGATTTGCGAGGAGTTCTATAGATGACGCTGCTGATAGTCCCACGGTCATATGGTTGACGATGGTCCTTTGCTTCGACTGAAATTATATTCTCAAATTTTTCTGCAATTCAAAACTTTTGATATTAGGTCTAATTTGAAACGAAAATGACATGGGTAGTTAATAGTAATGCATAATTAGATGGAGCTTCTAACGGCATTAATTAGCTGGGTACATGTGCAAATTCCAGTTGCTGGATATATGTTTATCTATAAATAATATATGTCCTTTGTCTCTTATCTGTCGTTTATATAAATACAAAGGGACTGAGAGTTAATTTCATACCTTCTAAAACTCATGATAACCTTATGAATTCTCATATTACAACCCTCTACAATGCAAGCAATGTTTTCTGCATTTTTTACTGCTTCCTTCCCTTAGTGCCAGCCTTTGTAGCAAGCTACACCACTGGAAACAAATTCATATAGCTATAAAATGATCAGAGTTTCAAGGGTGCATCACATCCCTTTGACATATGACTGTGCCTATCTATTTCCGTTATGTTTTTTTAATGCAAATGGTTGAAATTTTGGGTAGCTGGCACATGTACAAATGGTCCTTGAATGATTTATGCAAGTCACTAGAAACAAAAATAACAGTATGATGGTTAGAAGACCAAGAAACACGGTCATATACACACCATGTCAAATGAATATTTTATATTTTCGTTACAAATGAATCAAAAGTAAGATGCCTTATTGTAGAATTTTTTCATATACGAATATTTTAAAAACAACAATTTGCGGAAATAAAAATAAGGATTACTTACTGTGGATAGTCTAGAAGGTCAAATTTTCGGCTTTTCCATTCTTCCGAAATTGAGAAGATGTGCACTCTTCTTCAAAGCGCAATGGCCTGCATCAATTTGGCGAAAATATTATCTCATTTTTCTTTCAAAAATAAAATATAAAATAAGAAAAACGAAAGCTTAGCAGTCAAATGTAACATGATACAAATATTGTCTGGAATTTCATTTATACACCAGACAATGTCCAAGACAATATTGGTTAGTACTGCTTGAATTTCATAATATTCCCTTTAATTTGGGACAATCTCCCTGTGCTTTTCTAAAACTAAACCACAATATATTTGTGGAGTGATACTTGATATTGCCGTTTGTGAAGTCAAGTAAAATAAATGTTTGTATATTTCATTGCATATTATTGAACGCTAATTAGGTACAAAACATATATGATATTTTCGATTAAAAAGCTATTTCCATGTATCAAACAAAAAACAAACGTAATGGGGATAAAAAAGAAAGAAGTCACAAAATTAAGACATATTTGTTCAATTTCTCTGTCTAGCTAAGCTAATGGAGCTCTCTTTGTACATTTTGTAGACATATCTTCTTAATATTCTTCCAGGTTCAAGGCACATGAAACTGGAGTAAAAATAAACAAAAATAAGCAGAAATAAAAATAAAATAAAGAAGCAAATTCTAGAGGCTAAGAAACCAAATGTTTTTTTTATAAAATTGAAGGAAATAGACACTAGAAGAAACCACAGAGCCAGGAAGAGGAAAGAGTAGAGAATAGTGAGAAAAAAATGTAATTTCACATAAAAAATGTTACTTCTTAAGTTTCTGCAGACGAAAAAAATAAAAATGAACTTCACATAAGAAATTTTACTTCACATAAAAAAAGAAACTTCACATAAAACATATTCTCTCTTCTAAAATTTTTGAAGGATTATCATATGATTATTTCAATAAATGTGAAGAGTAACACGTGCCTTTATATTCCAACACGAATTGTTGTGTCCTAGCTCAATTTCTCCCTCTTTAAGTTGGTTTTCTCACCTAAATTTAATAATGTTAATGGTGCCTTGTATCAGTTGAACCCTATGCTGTTTTCAGGTCCGCAATCTTTTTCAACCCCCAGTTCTCGTGGAAAGCAAAGTCAAGTCAAGAGATGGGTAGCACTGTACTTGGAGAGTCAAGGGTTGAAGCCTACAGTTCTCGTGGAAAGATGTCAAAGCTAGGCATACGAGAAGGGACTTTGAGTTTCTGCATAGTCAGAATATGACCAAAGGGGAAAGCTTCAACAAAGTGGGATTTTGCCAAGAGGATGTGCTTGATAAGCGGAAGAAGGGATCGTTTGAAGTTGATCAGAGATCAAAGGAGAAAGCAGTGGATATGCATAAGTCTTTGCAGACTGCTAAGTTCGGGCGTTGCTCGAACTGGAATCGCCTATTGAAATGCTAGGTGCCACGTGGTGGCACTGTGTGGGGAGAGGGTTGAGATGGTTCATGGAGTTGTTTCTTTTCATGGTGAAGATTGATAGGTCTTACTTGAAGGGGTTACTTTGTACACTTTGTTGGTAGGCGGTGGCGTTGCCGGAGTTTGTTGACAAAGTGCAATGGGTGATGGCCATGCCGAAGCTCATTGGGGGAAGTAACCATGTTGTCTTGTCCAAGAAGATGCTTAGAGTAAGAGGATGTAGGTGGAGTTGGTATGCTTTCAAGGAAATATAGTATCAAGGTGGAGATTGTTAGAATTTGTGATATGATATTTCCAATTTGCAGAAGATTTGGAAGATATCAGAAATTTATTGCTCTTTTATTTGTAAAAGGGATAGGCAATAAATTACCTACATAAGTGGAAGGATTTGAAGAAGGTTTCTTTTTGGGATAGTGAAGTAAGGAATCAATTCCCTAATTGGTTGGTTAAACAAGGAAGCCTAATAGGAGAATTAGAGAATTAATTAGGCATTGATTTATATCATAAATCAATTACTTTAACCCCAAGCATTAATCCTTATATAAGGATAGGGATTAGGTGAATGTATTATCATCTCAAAAATGTGAGGTGTATCATCTCTAAAAGTTCTTCTTCATCCCTACTATCAGTCTTGTAATTTTTCTTATTGAGAAAAGTAATAAAATCTGCTCTCCCTAAGTGGACATACACTAACAAGACGTTAGTGGAACCACTATAAACCACTTGTGTTATTTCTTTTATTGCTAGATCTGTGATTGTTTTGCTGGTGACTATCTTTGTTTGTTTTGCCTCACCATCAATCTGTTCCTATTCGTTTTTATTCACAACAATTGGTATCAGAGCACGAGGTTGATTGAAAAAGAGTGTTAGGCATTATGGCAGGAGATAAGGAGAATTCAGCAATTGTATCAAGGTCATATGTCAAAGGGACATATATGGCAGCAGGATCTCAGTTAGCAATAGAAAGATGGAATGGGGATAAATACTTCGAGAAGTGGCAACGAAGGATGAAAGTTGTTCTGATGAGGAATAATGTTCATCCTGTGGTATTTGCTCCTAAGGAGTTGACGGATGATATTTCAGCCGTGGAAAGGAAGGAGATGGAACGATGGGCATTTACTACTTTACAATTGGCAATGGGAGAAAATGTCATTTCAGAGATTAGCGGTGAGACCACTGCTAAGGACATTTGGACCAAGCTGGAAAAACTCTATTTAAAGAAGTCACTAACCAACCGTCTGATTTTTCTGAAGACGTTTTTCATCATGCGGATGAGAGAGGAGGTACTTCAGTGAAGGCACATCTTGATGTGAAGGCAGGTCTTCTATCTGAGGACTTGAAGGATCAGATGAAGGGGTTGAGTGAAGGTAGAGGAGGAAGTAGTACGGAAGCCTTATTAGCTGGTATGGAGAGAGGGGAGAAGAAGAAAATAAAGTCAAGAAATGGGAAGCACTGTACTTGGAGAGCCAAGGGTTGGAGCCTACAGTTCTCGTGGAAAGATGTCAAAGCTAGGCATACAAGAAGGGACTTTGAGTTTCTGCATAGGCAGAATATGACCAAAGGGGAAAGCTTCAGCAAGGTGAGATTTTTCCAAGAGGGTGTGCTTGATAAGCGGAAGAAGGGATCGTCTGAAGTTGGTCAGAGATCAAAGGAGAAAGCAATGGATATGCATAAGTCATTGCAGACTGCTAAGTTCGGGCGTTGCTCGAATTGGAATCGCTTATCGAAATGCTAGGTGCCACGTGGTGGCACGGTGTGGGGAGAGGGTTGAGATGGTTCATGGAGACGTTTGTTTTCATGGTAAATATTGATAGGTCTTACTTGAAGGGGTTACTTTGTACACTTTGTTAGCAGGCGGTGGCTTTGCCAGAGTTTGTTAACAAAGTGCAATGGGTGATGGCCTTGCCGAAGCTCATTGGGGAAATTAACCATGGTGTCTTATCCGAGAAGATGCTTAGAGTAAAAGGATGTAGGTGGAGTTGATATGCTTTCAAGGAAATATAGTATCAAGGTGGAAATTGTTAGAATCTGTGATACAATATTTCCATTTGCAGAAGATTTGGAAGATATTATTGATTATGGTGATAGAATATTTCCAATTAGAGAAGATTTAGGAAATATTGTTAATTTGAGTAATATAATATTTCCAACTGCAGAAGATTTGGAAGATATCAGAAATTTATTGCTCTTTTATTTGTAAAAGGGATAGGCAATAAATTACCTACATAAGTAGAAGGATTTGAAGAATGCTTCATTTTGGGATAGTGAAGTAAGGAATTAATTCCCTAATTGGTTGGTTAAACAAGGAAGCCTATCACGAGAATTGGAGAATTAATTAGGCATTGATTTAGATCATAAATCAATTACTTCAACCCCAAGCATTAATCCTTATATAAGGATAGGGATTAGGTGAATGTATTATCATCTCAAAAATGTGAGGTGTATCATCTCTAAAAGTTCTTCTTCTTCCCTACTATCAGTCTTATAATTTTTCTTTTTGAGAAAAGTAATAAAATCTCCTCTCCCCAAGTGTACGTACACTAACACGACGTTAGTGGAACCACTATAAACCTCTTGTGTTATTTCTTTTATTGCTAGATCTGTGATTGTTTTGCTGGTGACTATCTTTGTTTGTTTTGCCTCACCATCAATCCGTTCCTATTCGGTTTTTTTTCCGCAACATACATGATTACCACCATCTTGCATCTTCCTACTCCGTAAATGTAATCATCAACCGTCTTGATCCATTTCTTCCTTTGCCAACAAATTTCCCCTTTCCACCATCATTCCACTAATATTCGTAACTTCCTCCACCCGATGTTGGTTCCTCACCTGCCATTCCCCTTTGCAATGACGATTGCAAAGCTGTTAATCGGATTAATTTTATTGTAATCAACTATTCTGTAAATTGACATTTTAATCATGGTACATCAGTTTCATATAAACTATATTTTAGTTAGGAATTTAATTTACACATTGGTTTCTTCCGGGATGTGTCAAAAGCTATCACCTATGTGCTAGGACGTACATAATTTTTACTTCCACGGTTAATTACACTTGCATGTTTTCAATATATCCATCCTAAACTGAGATCCATACATTGAAATTGTGGTGGTTATTTTATCAGTTTGTCTCGGTCAGACATAGAAAACCATGTAAATAAGAACCATGTAGATAAGAAGTGTATCTAGTGTATAAATGTTATCAAGACAACTACATTTAAGTACTTAATCACCATTTTTAAGTTTTATTAATAGATGTCACTGTATAAACAACAACATTTATGGGTCATCCATATGCCCTTAACGTAGATAAAACTTAAATAAACAATATAAGTGAAATGGTAAATCAAATGCAAGTAACATTCAACATGTAAATTACCTTTATACGGTCTCCGTCGAAGATACATCTTCGTATAACTGCACTGATACTGAGTGAGTTGTAGATTTGGAGGGAACGATGTTAGGTAAGCAAATTAGTCAGGTGGTAGCTGTAAAATTTAGACTCCACAAATGGTTTGAGACATGACATAATACTGTAATCGGAGGATAATCTTACAGTCCGATTTTGGAATAATTAATTTAGGGACAATTGCCGTAATCAGAGTCACACATTTAAACGCAAATGTTGTAAAAACACTATTACTGTATAAGTAACATAGAATCAAAGAGAATACAATAATCAGAAGATCTCTAATTACAGGTCGATTAGTATGGACAAATTGTTCTATAAGCAAAGGAGGAATTACCTATTTCCTCGATTCACGTGCAGTTGGGTTGATTACAATTCAGACTAAAGCATGAGCAGTCTGAAGGACGATTCGATTTCCAATTTCGAGGAAGGTGATTTTATGCGGTTGGATGGTGAGTGGTATTCATTGTTGAGAAGAAGGGAAATTAGATTTTGGGGAAGAGGAATTCGACAATCTTGATTTGGAGACGCCATTTTTTTTTATTTGGGGAATTATTTTATTTCAGCCGAAAGAAAGAAGTGAAGAGGGAGAAGCGAAAAATAGAAATGAGAAGCGACGGGGGAAATGTCATGCTGTTTTGCTACGGTTCCAACCCGTATCAAATGAACTAATCTGAACCTTCGGAGATCTACGGTTAGATTTTATGAGTTGGTGTAGGTGCAAATTGGTTAAGCTGTAGCAAATGAAATTTGATACGACTATGAGCCCTATAAAATTTGATACGGCTTAAAGCCGTATCAAATCACTGAATCCTGGTGTGTCAAATTGGCTGTTTTGGTGCAGTGATTACGTCCGTCAAATGTAAACCTTGCCTTTGTTTTAAAAATAGCCCACCAATCTATTTTGTCTCTTCTTGTAGATGGATAAGGAGCGTAATATACTTGAAGAGCTTGTTTGGCAAGTACAAAGGATCGTACTTACAATAACGGGATGTATGTCTTACTTCTATAAGATTATGTTTTAGGCGCACGTTGATTTCAAAACCTGGAACATTGTTGAACTAGTAGCATTTAAACAAAAATATTTCTTCCGCGGGTTGTGTGAAATATGTCAATTGCAGAATCTGGGTTAGCACGCCATAAAAATCGTGTATATGGTCATTTGGATCATTACTGCCTTTAACAAATACACCGCTATTGTCAGTTAATTTTTCAGCACCATATTCTTTAGTGCTAAATTTATATCCATTCACAATGAATATTGGATATGTCTTGAAATTTCTTTTTGGTCCTATTGACAAATGTTTCAATCCTTCATCCATAACACAATTTTTTGGATCAAAAACATAATTACTAAACCAACTAGCGAATTCTTTGCTGATATCGCCGTTTGGATACTGTGATTCATAAATGATGCAATTATATATAGGACAAATGTTACATATATATGATTAAAGATACGATACATGTATATATAGATGTATAAGTTCATTACCTAACGAACGGTGCAACTTCAGTGCAAGAGAAGAATATATGTGTGTGCTGCATTATAATCTCTATCATTCAGCCATTCTTCCACACATCTACCAGAAGGCCGACCATGTTTTAAAAAAATAGATAAAGTCGCTTGACATTCATCATGATCAATGCCTTCATCATTAAGCGCAGTACTTGAAAATGATATGTTCACATGATCACTAAAATAATGAGAGAAAAAAAAACAAAGCTTATTTTTCGATGTATGATTTGCAAATAGAACCTTCAACTCGAGCTTTCTGCCTCACTTTTTATTTATATGATTTAAATAACTATTTAGAATTATTGTAAATTATGTTTTTATACATTTCATTAACCAAAATTTAATTAACAAAATATTAATATACCTTTCAAATGGATACATCCATCCGTATTGAACAGGCCATCGAAGACGTGCTTCTAATGGAAGACATATAGGTAAATGCTCCACAACATTGAAAAAACCTGGAGGAAATATTTTTTCCAACTTGTAGAGCAATATGGGGATTTCTTCTTCTAGTTTACGTAGACGATCATTTTTAATGTAGTAGAACAAAGCTCTTTATATGACAAACTGAGCTCTGTTACAATAGTCCAAAATTTTACGGGCAACAGTTCTTTGAAAGCGACGGGCAATAAATTTTCCATCATAACATGACAGTCATGGCTTTTTATCCCGCTAATTTTATTGTTTTTATAGTCGACGCATCTACGAAGAATGGAAGATATACATTTCGGGAATCTTAATCCTTCCATCCATTCTAGAAGTAATTTAACTTGATTACTGTCCATTCATAACACGCTTTCGGTTTTTTTAGTGTTATTTGGCTTTATAAGAAGCTCAGGACAATTACATATTATTTGGATACCACGTCTTGATTTCAAATCATCTTTCGTCTTCCCCTTAACATTCAAAATTGTATTAATTACATTGAACTATTTATGATTAAATTCATTATTCAGTAATGAATTTAAATTTATTCTTGTTGTTTGAAAACCCCACACGGGTCTGGGGATGATAATTAATTCACATCTCCCTTGGATTTGACTGTATGTCAACCGATTGATTGACAGATTGTTATAAGCGTTATTAAAATATTTAATGCTTATACAGTTGTAAATTGCACTCTGGTTGTGAATGGAATGTTAATAGTTGTTTATCACTATTTTTGAATACATGCGATGTATGGAATCATATAAATAAAATTATATGGTAATTGATTGAGTCTGATTCCAATTCAGAAATAACGAATATTTTAAAATAATATTCAGTGGAAAATCAAAATATGATTTAATGACAGATTTTGGGTGGATACAAAAATATTGATATATGAAGCCGAATTAAGTAAAAATGCGCCATTTTTACTCGAACGGAATTTTCTGTTAGTTTTATTTATTTTATAATGAATATCGAAAAGGTTTGATTTCAAAATCTGATATTTTGAAAATATTATCATTTTAGTATTATAATGATATAGAATATTTAATTTTGATTTAAAATTGAAAATGAACTTGAAATCGTTTTAAAATGAATTTATAAATGTTTTATTTAAAATACATTTTTAAATGGAAATCGACGATATATATTATATATATATTTAAATGGTTTGAATAGAACATACCGCGCAGCGACCATTCGTGAATTTCAACCATTGACTTCAAATTGATGTAACGGGAGTCCGACTATCGGATTCTCCTAAAACCGGAACCGTTGGGTTTGTATCGAAAAGAGATTTCGAATGATAATAAGAGATTTGAAATCTAATGGTTAGATTTTAAGACATGACCAAATCAGTTTTGGAAAAGGTCGATATGGATGCAGTTCGCTGACCGATATTGGAAACAAACTATAAGGGCCTTATTAAAATTATTTTTATCTGAATAAATTATGTAAAATAATAATAAATGATTTGGAAAGAATTTGGATAAAATATTCCATGTTTGTAAAGATAAAATATATTTTTATCAGAATAAGTTGTTTATCAATTAGAATAAAGAACTGAAAAAGAATTGAAATGGTTTTAATATAACCAAAATTTTCCAATGTCTGAATTGGAAAGGATTTAAATGGAAATAATCTTCGTAATATTTTGATATTAGATTCCGTGATTATATGGATATTGTTGAGGAATTCGGAAGATATAGATATCGTTATTCCCAATACGATATCCGTTATTTTCAGAATATGGTATTGAATATAAGTCAATATAATTTCTATTCAAAGCCTTGTATTTAATATCAAATTGGATTTTGGGTTTCTCGTGAATGGTGTCTTGAATAACACTATTCTTAAACCCAGTTGGGAATAGAATAAATCTTTTAGTTAAGATTTAGAGAAGTTTACCAATTATTAATTGGAATTGAAATGAAAGTCTATTTTGGGTTTATCGTGAACAATGTTTTAAATAACATTTGTTCTTTAACCCAATTAACAGTGAAGTTATGATTTGGAATTTATAATCCTTTAATTAAGATTAATGGAATTTTCCAAAGTAAAGTTTTCCAATTTAACATATTAAATTGGAATTGAATGGAATTCGATTTGATAATCGAGATGAACGTCTGTAAAGGAAGACCGTTAGTATATATGGAATTTAAAAGGCTTTGTCGTTATTCCATTTATATTATTATTCTGATACGAAAATTTATATCAATTATATATTGATCTGTTTTCCGCGAAGATTCCATATTTAATGGAAGTTGATTTGGGTTTATTGTGAACTGTGTTTTTAATAACATTGATTCTTTAACCCAGTTAAAGATAAGATTAATTTCTTAAAGTTGAATAATCATAAAGTGATGATTTTTGACATTAAAACTAAGCTGGAGTTTTAATGGATCTTTAATTAGATTGGAATGTGAATGAGGTAATTAAATTCACCGAATTTAAGAAATAATAGAGAATGGAGTACCACCAGTTTTACTCCATGCGATAGTTAAGTCTTTAATTGGATTTGAAACGTGAAATGGTAATTAATTTTACCGATAACACAGTGGGTGTTAGATATGGAGTACTACCAGTTTTGCTCCACGGGATGAATAGGTTGGGATTCGAATAAATAAATAAATGATTACTTCGGTAAAGCTCGATAATCCCGACTAGTTTTATTAACCTTAATTTTGTTTAGAATTGTTAAAGAATAAAATAAAATCTTTTGAAATTGATATCCAAAGGAAGATTAAAGAATAAGTTTAAAAGAACTTATCTTTGATAAATTAATGGTAATTTTCCCCCTAAAATGTGAATATTTGAATAAAAGAATATTCTGAATTGGAATGAGGCGTATGATGTGTTTTTATAGCACTTGATTATTGATTATAAAATACACGAGTTATTCGGAAAGACCGGTTTTATCCCATTCCGAATAACTGATACGACGACTAAAAGTCGATGATATGAAGACGGTGGTTGAAGGCCGGAGATCTTCGCATCGTATGGATGATTATCGATGTCTTGATTGGGCTGTACACCCAAGACAAGGTAATACGTGGTGATTGTCCAGACTTACTTGGAGATCGACCGGATATGCGAGGGCCTCTCTCCTATATTGGATATGTGGGACGAGGAATAAGGTGCCTCCGGTTTCGTTCAGACCCAGAACGGACTTGTAAATAGATTATGTCTGACATTGTGTTGTGTGTTATATTTGTTGATCTCTGCTAAATATATATCTGTTTGGTGGCGGAGAATTTATTCTCTTGCTTAACACCCTTCTTTGAGACGTACGGGCTTAGAGGTTATATATTGGCAGAAATCAATGGTATGGACTGACAATGTGGCATGTTAAGATGCAAATGATCAAGGCTTTTGTTGAAAAGTAGAGTCTTGTGGTTGATGATAAAAGCACAACTTTAAGTAGCATAGCTTTGTGTAGCGTTAATTCGCGAGCTTCACACCTCGGTATGAACCAAAAACGGGATGAGGACCGCAGAGAAATGGATATATGTTAGTTTCTAGCTACGAGTAACGTCATGGTATGGAGCCCAGACATTTTACTCATGTGGATGTTGGAAATTTTATTGATGGAAAGCGAGGTACCTCGGATTTGATTTGGGTCCCTAGTGGCTCTTGATATGGTCGATGTACTGACCAATTTTGGAGGTTCGAAAAATCCAGCTAACATATAGTTTATGGTATAACCAATTAGCGATGGCTGACCGGCCCTGCCGCTAACCTAGGGTTGCCCAGAGTGTGTAATCCTGAGGCATTGCTAGTGTGTCTCGAATCAGTGAGGACGATCGATTGCCTTGGTTCATAGATAAAAACCCAATTTTCAATACGAGATTTTACGGTTTTAGTTGTAAACATATATAGCAACGTAATATATGGGTACCTATGCCGCCTATGATTGATACATTTATATTGGAAGTTGATTTCTTCACTTATAGCAATAATAAAAGATGAAATTTTGCGTATCAAGCATGTTTGGCTATTATAAGGTAAAACTTTATCCTCCGGTTGCGTTACATTGTGTGATGGTACCTGAGTCTTATAATAGCTTCATTTTTCTGTTTAGCATTGCGCTGTTTGTTTTATGCACTGGTATTCTTGGGGGTAAATCCGTTCCATGTTATACGGCGTGGTCCCTTGATTTAACTAACTTTAAAATCAAGTTAATAACTGTTTTAGTTTTCACACCGGTCCCATGACTGACTCGGAGTTTATTGTTTCTACCTAAACTCTGGGTGCCCACATTTTCCACACGGGCAGCTAGAAGCTTTGGTTTTTCGCAGATATTTCTTTTCCCAGGATCCTGGATTACAGCTGGAGCTATATTCAGAAAGCTTTGTATCCGTGTATTTCTTTCAGTTGTGGTAGTTGATGTTTTCCGCTACACATTATATTTATGTTTATATTTTCCGTTTTTTTGTATTTTAAATCTCTGATATTTTTCTACTTTATATTATTTGCACTCTGATGAAAATTGTTGTAATAGCAATGAAATATTCTCATGTTTGTGTTCTGATGCGTCGTGTTCTCAAAGTGATCGGGGCTCCTCCGTCTCTTCGGGGATCGGGGAAGTCTGGGTCGTTACAAGTTATTTGCGGAAGTGGCTGTAGCACAAAGAAATTTTGAAACTAAAAATTTGCTAAAGAAAAGTAAACAAACATTATTATAAATTATTATTAAACATTAAGTATATATTATTATTTATATATTTTTGTTTGTATATTATTATTCAAAATTATGAACTATAATTTAGTTGTCAATAACTAGTTATAAAAAAAATTTGTTACTAAATATATTTTGATTTATTTTGTAGAATTTCAAAATTTGCATTTAAAAATAAGAATAAATAATTTTTTACTATGATTATAAAATATAATGTCACGTCTTAGTTATTACATTTTATTATTATTTATTAATCATTAGTCCTAATTATTACATAATTATTAATATTTAATTATTTATGGTGATTATAACTAATAATTATTAAAAATTAATTATTAATCATTAAATATTACTTCGTAATTATTAATATTAGATATTAATTCAATATCGAACCTGAACATTAATTATTAAAATTAATTTATTAATTATTTTATAGTAACTATTAATTATTTAATATTAGTTTTTAATTATTAGTTAAATTTATAATTATTAAATGCTTAAGATCATTTTTCGTAAGTGTCATATGTCGCTTGTTGCAAATAAATAGTTTAAATAGGGTATTTTTCTTGTAATGATCTAATTTTGTATTACTTTAATTATTTATCAATGTTATTGACTTATAAAAAACAAAGTTTTAAACAACGTTTATTGTAACGACCCGGATTTTCGGTGACTTTGGTTATCGACATAAGCTCGATGTCGATAACCAAAACATCGAAAAATCCTGGTAATTAATGAAAGAAATTAGAGGGTGAGGATAGAGATAGAAACTTAGAATAGAAGAAGAAAAGAAGAACTTACATCATCAGAGTAACACGAATCTCACAGCGGAACGAATAACATATAACATAACTTTTAAGTAAAACAGTTATATATATATACAGTAACACTTATCAGAGTACAACACTTACAACACAGCGGAAATAAACTATAGCTATATGATCCAGAAGCCTCCTGCTCCAGCTCTTCAAGTATATCTGTAAAATCCTGACTACTTGACTGCCCATACAAATTTAGGCACCCAAGAGTTTAGGGAAAACAACAAAGTAAACTCCGGGTCAGTCATGGGACTGGTGTGAGTAAAATAGTTTAAATATGTATATGAACAAGTAAACGATATCTCATAAGACCACGCCGCAGAACGGAACGGGTTTTTCCCTTATGAGAATCCAAAATATCTTTATATCAAAAAAACCTTTTGATATTATAATAATGTCTATATACAAATAGATATCAACTAGCAGAAACGCTTTCATCTCACGTTCTACATATATAGTATACAATCAAAGTCGCAAGCACGTATTGGATAATGGATTTCCAACTATGACAAGGTATGGAACCACCTTCCGTTCAGTGTACTCTAGGAACGATACACTGGAGTTCAACAAGAACATCTTGTAACTCAGCCACACATGACCGACCACTCATTTTGCTTGAGTGTATCGAATGTATATCACCAACGGTTGGGATCAGCAACCGTTCCCGTATATATATGGGACAACATTGATAGATTTAAGAAACAAATGAATATTCTCTAGATAGGTGATTATACACCCTACTTCGGTGCGACCGACTTTGCCATGCTGCCTGCCCGATTTCTGTCATTTACCTGATAATGAGGCTAGAAGCTATGCTTTATCATCATATCAGATTCACTTCGAATGCCACATCGTCAGATCCATCGAAAATCACTAATTGACGTCTACAACAATACATTACGTGTTAGCTAAAAGAAGTTTCCTTCTCCGCTTCCACTCTTGGTACGGTTGAAGAAATCAAGGTACGTGACCTTTCTGGAAATACTCTGTCAGACATTCATTCATACAAGTCATCCTCATTAACTTAGAATGTCACATCGTCATACCCGCCAAATCACAAATTTACTTATCCAAAAATAACACGGGTATACAGCTTAGAGAAACGAATTCCTCCACCACCAAACGTGAATACGTTTGAACAGATCAACTTACGCGATCCATTGGATATACTCTGTCAGACCTTCGTCTATAAAGTTGTCCTGGGACTGGACAAACCGAAGGCACTACTCTGTAGACAGGATAGTCCTTGCATTTTACTCCGTCTTCAATTATCTTTGGCATATATGATTCGCGACGCTTATGCCAATACAGAGTGGTTCTTTGGATAATAATCCAACCGGTCTCTCCATATTAACAACGTTAAAATGGTCAAAACTTCGATAGTCTGTGAGTTAACTATCAAAGAAAAACAAGTGTGCAAACAACGATATTATTTCCAGATGGAAATTATATCGAACAAACATCATTTAACATTAATCTCTTTAGTTCATTTATTTACTTATCTCCTGTTTCCCTATATTTAACATTTGCTATTTTCTTTTATCAGAAAACATTTATGATTCTCATTTGGAAAACATTTCCAAAACTCCTTTACGATCAAACCTTACCATTTCTTAGTTAAGAAGGAAGTCACTCAAGTTGGGGTACAATTACCTCTCAGACCTTAACTGAACAACGTTATAACTTCGAAATGGTCAAAGTTTATCTTTTAATCTTTAACAACTTCTTTACGCCTTTCTCGGATCCAATTTTACTAATCCACTTCTATATTTAAAACATTGGTTATAACGATAACGTTATAATCCCTCCTTTCGAATTATCTAACTTTAATTATAACTTCTATTCTTATTAGTGAATAATTAACCTAACAATTATTTATTTATAAATAAATAAATATCTATTTAAACACTGGAAAGTATAAGTACTTTCCCGAATTCGATATAATCGAATTCACCGATTAGCTCTCTTCGAGAAATCTCTATTTGATTAACTCTTCTTCGAATAACCTATATTCGATTAACTCCTCGAATAAACAATATTCGATAATCTCTCTTCGAATAACTAATATTCGATGACTCTTCCTTTTCAAATATCTCATATTTGAAAATCTCACTTCGATTAAACTATAATCGATAACTCCCTTCGATGAAACTAACATCGATAACTCCTTTCGATGAAACTAACATCGATAACTCCTTTCGATGAAACAAACATCGATAACTCCTTTCGATGAAACTAACATCGATAACTCCTTTCGATGAAACTAACATCGATTACTACTTTCGATGAAACTAACATCGATAACTCCTTTCGATGAAACTAACATCGATAACTCCTTTCGATGAAACTAACATCGATTAATTTAACTCGACGAACTTAACTCGACTATCTTAACTTACTTGGTTCGACCGATTCGATTCGATTAACTAGGCTCGACTAACTTGGTTTAATTAACTCAATTTGATTAACTCCTATCGAATAACTAATATTCGATTTAACTCCATTCATTTGACTCTAGATCGCAGCGATCACAAATGGTTACACCTGATTCCCTCAGGAAACATCCGACCGCCGTAGGCTATTTACAGCCCTGCGAATTACGCTAGCAGTCGTACGAGATGGCAACTTATCCTGAATAACTATGTCTGATTAACTCTATCTCAAATAACTACACTTGATTTACTCTAGTTCGTTTTAACTCTAATCGATTAACTCTAATTAATTAACTCCAACTGGTTAACTCTAACTGATTAACTCTAACTGGTTAACTCTATTTGGCTAACTCGACTTGACTAACCCCTTTCGAATAACATATTCGATTAACTAACTTTCGAATACCATATTCGATTAACTAACTTCGAATACCATATTCGATTAACTAACTTCGAATACCATATTTGATTAACTAACTTTCGAATACCATATTCGATTACTAACTTCGAATACCATATTTGATTAACTAACTTTCGAATACCATATTCGATTACTAACTTCGAATACCATATTCGATTTCTAACTTCGAATACCATATTCGATTACTAACTTCGAACACCATATTCGATTTCTCCTTTTATAACGTTTATCCATTTTTAAAAGATCCCCTTTTTAACACGTTTATTCATTTATAAAGATTTACTATTAGTAACGGTTCTTCACTTTATAAATGTCCTTTTAATAACGTTTTCCTTTTTATAACGGTTTCCTTTATAAACCAATTTCCTTTTTATTAATTCTATTTATTTTCTAAATATTCCCCTTTCAATTCTATTTGTAAATGGTTTACAAATATTTCTTTTCTCTATTTTATTCTATTTGCAAATGGTTTGCAAATATTCCCTTTTTCAAATTTATTCTTAAAAATATTATAACTCCTTAAATTCCCGGGAAAATTCGTCATAACCTCCTTTGTATCGGGAGCGTCGGGAAAATCCCCAAACCCGCCACATAGGCCTTTCCATTCAAAAAGAAAATGGTTTGTAATTATTTCCTTTTTGAATATCTCCTCTTTATAAATATTCCAATTTATAAACATTTCTTATTTATAAATATTCCACTTTATAAATATCTCTTATTTATAAATATCCCATTTTATAAATATTCTATTTTCAATATTACTTTGAAAATTCCCCTATCAACATTCCGGCATGTTATGGTATTTTAACATATCAAATTACGATGTCTAATCTCGTCCATACACACACAATCAACAACAGGTTATAATTCACATCATATATTAAAATATATGAAAAACAATAAAATAACTGTTGAGGAATCCAGTCGGATTCCTCCAACCTGTTTCCCTGCATCACAGATGTTAGACAATATAGATAACATCACTTTCAGTTCCATATTATATATTATGTTAAACAGAATCAATATAGAAATTTAACTAACTGACAGCAGTTCAATCAAACAATCAACACACAGCAATCAACAGATGATTAACAGTTCTAAGAATACATTATAAAAATATGACTGTTCAGAGTTGGTGAGTTTTACTCACATTTGGACGATCATTGTCAATGACGATAACCATCACTTGATTCAGACAATTTATTTTGCTATAAATTGTGACGGACTCCAATCGACTCGCGGTCAGTTCCATTGTGGAGTGCTCGTCCATACGATCCCAACGCAACTTATGGTTTGTCAATCTGATTACGTATGAGAGAGATATCGATTTTACAAGTTATACACACATTTAAATTAAATTAAAACTTAATTATTTACTAATTGGGCTTACTTCCTTTATTCGGGCCCATTGCCTTCCTTAAATCACCAGGCCCGCTCCCATTCCATTCCTTCTTCCCCGAACATAAGAAAAAAAACGAATCCTCCTGCCAAGCACAACTCGCATGCCACTTCCCATTTACCAAATCCCTCATATCCGAATTGAATTCAAAACAGAAGGTACCATCCTTCTCCTCGTCGCGAGCTCATCCTCCTCATCCCACCACCATCGAACTCGAAGCATTCACAACAGTTGCGTCTGACAGCTATCGCAGCAGGAGCACGACAGGTATTTCATCCGAAATCCACCAAAAACTCGGGGATGATGCCAAATCCCACACTGAACTCAAATCTCACATTCAAACGGCGAACGGATCCACCAGTTTCTTCCAAGATCGAACCTTAGTTGCGCCCCACTGATTTTCAGCAAACAATGAAGAGTTCGAACTCAACCAAAAATCGCACCAGGCTGAAGAGAATTGGTCTGCGATCTCATATATATGAGTTTTACAATTATAGGATTTTATTTCGATTTTTTTGCTTTGAATTTCTTGCTGCGTTTTGCCCTTTCACGAAAAATGGGATTTTTGCCTGCGTTTATATTGTTGAGGGTTGGTAAGGTTTATGGCTGGGATGAATGCTGCGTGGGTTGTCTAAGTCCATATATCACTTTTTGATATTTGTTTATATATTTATTTATTTTATTTATTTGTTTATGCATTCTAAAAATTCCTGTAGTCACACGTGATACCCAAAAATTACCAAACTGGATATGTAGCTAGAGCTCGACATTACGGTCCCAACACCGTGACCCTAAAAATCACGAAACTTGACATCTAGCAACTATTTGATATTGCGGATCCAACAAAACTGGTTTCATCGAATTCCGACTTCGTTTGCAAAACTGGCTATTTTTAATGCTCTGGATGACCCATTTAAATATATAAATATATTTAAATATAATTAAATTAAATACCAATAAATTTATATTATCGTATATCTTCACATATGATATCGTACAGCTCCAGAATATCATATCAGAATTTACAGTTTGATATTTCAGATTTTAGATTTATCTCGATATTCAATTTATATCGAAAACCCTTTTATAACGTATATAAAGCGTTGCGAATTATAAAGGAATTCTACAGCGACTTTTCTGAAATTTGATTTGGACGTACATCAAAATCTACCCGACGAAATCCCGATTTTTCTCTTCCACTAGAAAGATATACTCCACCAGCTCCACACGTTTCTTGTTTCATAGAAATCCGGCTTAAAACGAATCCTGTATATTCAGTTGAAGTTCAAATCGCCAAATAGCGAACTGCAGCGCCATTTCAAGCTCGATTTTAATTATAATAAAATTATACGTTCAAACTGTCGTCGATTGAATATATTCGTCAATATACTTCAACTCTAAGCTGAATTGAATCTAAGTGACGACCCCGTTCATCGAATATTGTGATTTCCAATATTTTTGATTATTTATGAATTAAATATATTATTTAATTATTTAATTAAATTAATTATTCCATATTATTTAATTAAACCTCTATTTAATTCACTACATCACGGTATATATAATTAAATAAATTAGTTATAATACCCCTGACAGTGCGGGTCATTACATTTATTTATTAGATCATATTTTAGGTGATTTTAAGATTTATTAGTTATTACATATTCATTATTAATTATTAAAATTTATGTCAATCGTTAAATAATTTATTCGTATTTGTTTATTATTAAAGTATTAATTCATATTAATTATTATTACTTAATACTTCTTATAATATAACTAAATATTACTTATTACTTCGTACGTTTGTATTTAATAGTAATTATGTTTACCAAAGGCGAGGGAAAAAATAATTTTTAAAAGTATGTTTTTCGCAACTGGCTTTATCAGTTGTAAAAAAAATAAAGTTATCGCAAATGGAAAAAACAGTTGCCAATTTTTTTTTTTTTACAACAAGTTTGATAGTGCAGTTGCAAATAATATGTTTGTTGCAACTTTAATTAAGCGCAGTTGCTAAAAGTATGTTTTTGCAACTGGTAGTGAAACGCAGTTGCAAAAAATATGTTTTTCGCAACAGGAACAAATGGCCTGTTGCCAAATCTCATCTATTGCAACGGCTACAAATGGTCTGTTGCTAGACATCATTTACTGCAACTGCCATTTGATGCCTGTTGCAAATAGCTAGCTGCAATAGGGTATTTTTCTTGTAGTGGAACTCCTAACCTCCACCTTGGGAATTGCATGCTTTACCAACTTGTCTAACTTAGTTTTTGTTCATAAGATTAAAACATTATGTAACGAACCTGACCAATTCTTGATTTGGATTATCGCCCCAAACACCATGTCAACTAACCAAGCACTAGAAATTACCGGATCGTTAATAGAAAGAAGTTAGAGGGTGAGAAATAGAAAGAAAGAAAAGTTATAATAGAAGAAAAGAAGATTATGATATGACAACAGAATCAGACCAGGCACAAATCTCACAACGGAACAAATAAAATATATTGTATAACATAACTTTTGAATTACAAATCGTAATTGTATATACATACCATTATCAGAGTACAGTACTTACAATACAGCGGAAATAAACAGTAGCTTTCTAATGCTGAAGCTTCCTGCTCCAAACTTCTCCAAGTACATCTGTAAAATCCTGATTACTTGATTGCATGTACAAATTTGAGCACCCAAGAGTTTAGGGTCAAAACAAAATTAAAATAAACTTTGCGTCAATCATGGGACTAGTGTCAGTAAACTCCAACCACTTAGTTTAACTTTAAAAATCCTATTGAAAGATAGTATAATCATGAGATCGATCCACACATAAACACAGATGGTTTTTACCTTATGATAACCCAAACTATTCTTTGTATCAACACTCAAATCAATAGCAATCTAGCAGAACACTTGCATCTCACACTCTACATACATAATATACAATCAAAACCGCAGGCACTTATTAGGTAATGTATTTCCAACTATGACAAGGCATGAAACCACATTATGATAGTATATCTCTAGAGAGGAATACATAGGGTTCAACAAGAACATCTTGTAACCCACGCCACACATGATCGGCCGCTTATTTCATTTGAGTGTACCGAATGTATTATCATCAACGGTTGGGATCATCAACCATTACTGAAGCAAACAGCTGCGATAGAATAAAGAAGCAAATAGATTTTTCTCTAGATCAGGTGACAATACACTGTATTGGGAGCGACCCACCTAGCTATGCTACCTGCTCGATTTTTGTCATTTCCCGGTTGTGAGGCTTGAGGCCATACTTACCTTTTTAACACCACAACATCATTCACTTTGAATTCCACATCGTCAAAATGGCCAAACCGTTTGTTGATTTCCCCAAAAATATCACGGCTATAAAGCTAAAAGAAACGAATTCCTCCGCCACCAATGTAAATACATTTGAAGAGATCAATGAAGATGATCTTTTAGGCATACTCTGTCAGACATTCGTCCATAAAAGTTTTCCTGCTACTGGACAAACCAAAGCACTATCTCACCAATCCATCTTAGATAATTTCAACCTAGGATTAACAAAACAACCTTTGCACTTTACTCTGTCTTCAATTATCTTCAGCATAACTTGATCCAACCGGATTCCTCTAAATTATTACTATTTGTTTTCATATATTGTGATACACGATGTGTTAAGTGTTCTGTGATAAATTTTGTTGTGTTGGATATTGAATAGCACTAGCCCTGAATATTGTTACTTAGATACCGTAAAAATATAATTGAATGAAAGGAAAACGAATTTGAGTTTTAAAAGGGAAAATCTATTTTTCCAAAATAGAAACTGAATTTCGAATGGGCTAGAAAATAATAACTTTTTTTAATAATAAAAATAAGTGGTTTAATTTATAGACGATGCTTATAAATGAAGTGAAATAATTATCATTGGATAGTTTGGGAATGTAAATTCAAGAATGAATTTAAAGGGAAATGGGAAATCGTTTCAAAAGAAAATGATGAAATTTATTCCGATGTTCCGAATGTGAATAGAATTAAAATAAATCCATAAGGATTTATAATTAGAATTCGACTATGTCGAATGATAGAAAAATAATTTATTTTAAGAAATTATACATTATATAGTTCGGAACTTGGCAGGATAACTAAAATTTGGTATTTAACCATAATTTATAATCAAATATGAAATTGATATTAAGTTATAAACTTGATAGATAATTAACAAGAAGTTGACGTGTAAACGAGATTTTATAATAAAGTGGAATGCGAATGAGATGTTATAAAATGACTCGATAAATGGGATTTTAACTTGTAAAGGGTATTTACAATTTAATCAAGATTATTTGATAAAATATATCTTGATTTCTATAAAGAAATAATATACATGTTTTAAAGTGAATAATGATTTAAAAACAAACGTTTTGCATATTTGAATTGTTTTAAGAGAAAATGGTAAGGAATTGGGAGTGATAAATTCAAGGATGAATTTTTAATGAAAATGGAAAATATAGTTGACCAGAAATGATTAAATTATTCTGAAGTTTCAAAACGTTAATCGAATAGCAATTATTCGAAAGAGAGTTATCGAATAGTGATTATTCGAAAGAGAGTTATCGAATAGAGATTATTCGAAAGAGTGCTATAAATTGAAATTCGATTAAAGTGCTATTTACTTCTGTTTTAATCAAGTTTTTAATATTTATTTAACTAATTAGTTATTATTTTAATTATTCAAATTAATGAATAAAAATTATATTTTAGGATTTAATATCTCGGAGCATGGATTATAACACTATTGTTATAATCAATGATTTCCGTTAAAAGAAGTGGATTCTTAATTGAATCCGAGAGTTGCATGAGCAATGGTATTGGTATTTGAAATTGTGAGCTTTAAATTGTGAGCTTTGTCCATTTTGAAGTTAATAATGTTGTTCAGTTAAGGTCTAAGAGGTAATTATACCCCAACTTGATTGACTTCATTGTTTACTAACAAATGGTTAAGGTTCAATAGCAAAGATTAGTTAGAGATACAGTTAGTTAATGAGTGATTGATGGATTGAGTCATCGTAACGATGATTTATACAACATTCGTTAAATCCATATAAATAGGTTTTGAAAACGTTTTCCAAATAAAATAAGAGATGTTTTTTAATCATAGAAATGAAATGATTTGGGAAATGTGAATATATATGGAAATGTTTTCACGATGTTAATAACATATATTTTCGAAATATAGTAAATAAGAAGTAAAGATATGTAAATGTTTTCCAATACTTAATAATGCATATTTTCTAAATATAGAAAGTAAGAATCTGTGAATATATGGAAATGTCTTCCGATGTTAATATGAGATATTTTTTGGAATATAGAAAATAAATAGTTACGACAGATGGAAATGGTTTTTTTAAAGAATCATGAGAGGATAAATGACTTTTGAAGAATATCTAGGTAAAGATATTCAGAGGAAATTGGGAAATGAATAAATTAATAAGAAATTAATTTAAAGGGCTAAATGTTGCTTGATGGTTGATCCGCAGAATTTCAATTTGGCAATAGGATCTTTGATTATACTGATGTTTCCTTTGATAGTTAAATAACCGACTATCAAAGTTTTGGCCTATTTTATATTCCGTTGTCAACACAGAGAGACCAGGATCAGGTTTATTATTTGAAAATCACTTCGTATGGGCATAAACATGCGGATATCTCAAACCTGTTATCCTACATCCACAAATGTTAGACAACATAAATAATACTAATTCCGCTTCAAGACGGAATATTGCAGTATAGAAGGTTATCTGCTATTATGTGGGGGCACATAGGGTCTCATCCGCTAATAGTATTGTGGGAATATCCAACTACCAAGCCAAAAAATAACTAATATATATAATAGCAATAATTGATAATAATATATCCATTCACCCAAACAATCATCACATAACATTCAATCATCATATATCAACATCAAATTATGTTTATAATATTATAAAACTTGACAGAGTTAGTAAGTTTACTCACATTGGTCGTTTATCGTTGAATAACGATAAACATCGATTAATTTGATCAAGCATTTTATTTTACCAAAAATTGAGATGAGCTCCAAATTGCATCAAACTAGTTCCATTGTGTAGCCTGCGTCCACGCAATTCCAATGTGACAGACGGTTCGTCAATCTGACATCGTATGAAGAAGTTACGATTTATACAATGTTTGAATTAAAATAACGATCATTAACCTTTAAATAATAATTAATTTACAATAATCCTTTTTATACCCTTAATCCCGCTTAAGCTCTCTTCTTCTCTAGATCAATATTTTCCACGACCTGCTCCTATCGTTTACACCATAGCCGAATTTTATACCCTCATTTCTCTTCCATTCCTTCATGAATATTAATGAAACCAAAGCCATTCTCCTTCTCTTCATCCCTCTCTTTCCATCACAATCGAAAATAACTCGCACTCTCCCATTCAAAAGCATCAACAATAGTCTTCACGCAAGCATAGTGCAGGCATGTGAAAATTTATGTTACCATCACACCCAAATTTTTTCATACAAGCTCCATACTCCATCACGATCATCACTACACTCTCCATTCGGCCTAAAACACCTTCTAATGCTCAAGAACTAGAAAACTAGGTGTACTGTTGCTTTTCCATGTGACATAAACATGCATCAAACCCTACAAGAGTTATACTCAAGGTTTTAAATCTCCCCGAGATCACCTAAGATGAAAATCCGAGATATCGGCAAAAATCCGAGGTTTGGCACTTTATTTAGTTATAAGTGTTTTAAATATCACCCGAGAAAGCCGAGATATTGACCAAAATCCAAAATTTGAAATCATGGTTATACTAGATTGAAGAGCTCACAAATAGGAGGCTAATGAAATTAGTTTCAAGATTTTAGAGAATTTATTTGAATTGATACTGATTTTAGAATTCATGTTTAGCTTGAAGAATTTTTTGCTGGTGGTGGCGTGATGTTTGTTGACCAGGAAAAATGAAGAATAGGGTTAAGGATAGTGGGGATATTTATAAAGTAGATTAATATTTTTTATTCTATTTTTATATTGCATTTTATTGTATCGCTACTTGTATTCGCCATTTAAAAATTCGTATGATCACATAAGATATCCAATTTAGACGAAAATGGACATACAATTATAATTTGACATTTCGGTTCCAATGAAAAAATTTTCATCGAAATCCGAGTCCATTTGCATACACAACGTTATTTTAAAGTTAAATTATTGATTGATTCACATTTTAATTTCGCATGGTCACAAAATAACTTCGATTGGCACGGAATTTGAAATCTACCAATAATAAGCATTACGGATTTAATAAAATTTGTTTCATCGAAAATGAAGGTCGTTTGCAAAACAGCTATTTTTAGGGCTTAAATAAAACCAATAAAATGTTAATAAATTTAAAAACAATTCAATTTAACAATAATAAATTAATATTGTCGTATATATACAAATAGAATATCATATAGCTCCAAAATAAACATACTTGGATTTATAGCTCAACATTTTCATTTCCAGGTTAAATCGATATTTAATTTATATAAAATCCCTTTTTATATTATGAAGTAAATCGTTATGGTTTATAAACGATTTCATAGCGACTTTCTTAAAATTTGATTTGGACATAACTCACAATCCACAATACGATATCTCAATTTTTCCCTTCTATTAGAAATATATAGTCCAATAGATTCGACCGTTTCTTGTTCCGAAGAAATCTGAGTTAAAATGAATACTGTATATTCATTTAAAGTTCAGAACATAAAACTATGGACTACCATGACGTAACGAGCTCATTTAAATTTAATTATGAATTAGTACGTTTAAACTTCATTAAATACATGAATTCATTATTATAACCCAAATCTAAACTCCATTAAATTTCTTACATTATCCAATTCACACAATATTGCAAATTCAACTATTTCCGACTATTTAAGGATTATATTTATTATTCTACTATTTTTAATAATTAAATAATCAAAATTATTTAATTCAAGTTATCGAAATCGCCAAATCGATATTTAAATAAATTAATTATTCGATCACTAAAAATCCATGACGTTACATTCATTCCCCTTAAAGGATTTTGTGATAACCGCCCATAACTTCTGCACTTAACAAGAGAAATACTGCCCTAAAAGATGTGTCAGACAACTATGGGCGATCATCAGGGTAGAATAACACAAGCGAAACCTGTCATATAACTCACAGCGTAGAGATAAAATATAATAGAACATATATAACTGGCATTAATAGTGAAGCATATTTAAGAAAAAACTTAAACTTTCATATCAACATGAAAGATCCATACATCAACTGGAATACATCAAGAGTCCGTACAAAATGCCTCACTGCAAGTCACTAAGAGAATCATGAAATGGAACCCTCACAAAGATCCTTTTGTTGGAATACATCAACTGGAATCCTCACAAAGATCTGCTACCTATTACTTGCTACTCAGTCTGCCCATCCACAACAATATGAACAACCCAAAGTAATAAAAGAAAACATAAAACCTTGAGTCATAAAACAGTCTTAATGAGCGATAAAACAACTATTCAACATCATCAATAAAGTATATAAGAATAGGTAGATCGACCATCTAATCTACCAGCATCAACAGAGAAGAAACTCAAACCTGTCTTCCCTACATCTGAAAGTGATAGCCTTTACAGAATATAAAGAAAACAATAGCATACATAGAAACTAATTATCTTGCGTAGACCATCCTAATCGAGATCAACATCCCCTAAGCACAAGCCCTGAAGACCAAAACCAAAATCAGACAAGCACCCAAAAGATGTATCCTTCTATGTCGAACAATCTACGCAAGACGATACAAACAGATCAATCAACATCCATGACTCTGGCTATCACTGCCTATCCTGCTTTGAAACCATCGTTAATCGTATGACTGGCCAAACTTGCCATCCGTCGAGGGCTAATGGTAACCCCGGTTCTAGCAAAACTCCATACGCCTTTCCACGATACGTATCTAGTCCTTCCAACGATACCTAGGGTACTCGACCAGATCTTCTCTAGTCTTTTGGGCATCCCTATTATACCCCTGCTTTGAGTCCGCTACAACCTTCGACTAACAATAATCTCTCAGCCTTCAATATCTCTAGACATCCAACTTGACGACTATCCATAAGCACAAGCGACTTCTCGAGCAACCATTATCTACGAACTCACAACTTTGAGTCATCTTCACATTCGTCGCATTTTGATGATCAATGAACACTTTACAAAACTTTGAGCATTTCGTCTTGAATTTACGTCGAAGCCACATTCAACGTTGAACCAAAAACATACTTCGTTTGGTCGATATTCGATTCATAGCGTTTCACCCTTTGTTGTCCACGACATTTCATTTCTTTCCATAGCGTTTATAAAATGATGTCGTCCCTGTAATCGATCCATCATGGATCGGTTACCGATCCATTTAGTAGCAATCGACCGATCCACCATATTCTCCATGCGCCACTCCATAATTTCTTGGTCGATCCGTTTGTTTGTGCATCGATCCATCATCGGATCCATAGAATTTCTCATGCACACCTCGCCGATCCACCTACACTTACTTGCCCGATCCATACCCTTATGATCCATCGTACACAGCGCTTCAAAAAGTGCTGCCGATCCATCACATGTATCCATGCATGACCCATTAAAATGCCACTTGCTCGATCCATGCCAGAACTTTGCCAATCCATCTGATCCACTGAGTTGTGCATGTCCGATCCATCACCAGAAACTTTTATGATCCATCACTATGCATACAACAGATCCATCTAAGAACTTGACCGATCTATCACCAAAAGCTTGGTCGATCCATGCTTCATCGGATCGTAGCATTTTGTCGTGTGCACCTTTGGTCGATCACCCATTTTACCACGTTCCCAGCAAATTCACGTTTTGAAGTTCGAACCCAAAACCCACTTGATTCTAAATCGTCAAATTCAAACCAACATTCAACACAAAAATCGAACAGTGATCAAACAAACATTCATACATCAATAACCTATGAAATTCACCAAATCACGATTAAACAATGGTCAAATCAACCAATGGATATAAATTGCAAAAATATAGGATTAACATATGAAATTTATCGTTATAAATTGCTAGATTAGATCCTATGGTGATCCAAATTGAAAACATACTTACATTGATTTGATCTAGGTGAAATCAACGTGAAATGATGAAAATAAGATCAAACAACCCATATACTTGATTGAATCCATGCGAGAGATGCTTATCACTCACCAAGTCTTCAAATTAGCCTAAAATCAACTATTCTAATCCAAACAGCGAAGAATGATCATGAAATCACCTAATTTGATGCGATCTACTCTATCTTGATGTTGATCTTCAATCTTCTAATGTAGATCTAGGAATTAAATGAAGTGGAGACATATTTGATTGGAGTAGGGAGAATATCAAACCCCAACCAAATAGAGAAACGAAGAAACTAAACAATTCTCCTTGCCTTTACCCTCCTATTTATAGCCAACAACCCCTAGTCTTAATGGGCCTCACTAATCAGCCCAGTAATGACTAATTAGTCTGTCTAGAAATTGTGTAGCAATAAAACAACAATTTCTCTCAAACTGCTAAACCAAATCTTTAATGTGACCACTCTACGGAATTGAAACATAATTTCCTTTCCAATGAAATCGATCTCAGTACCTGATTTGATCCCAGTCAAAAGTTATTCCTTGTACAAAACTGATAGGGGCAAAATGATCACAAATAAAATTAATAAAACTTATGGACATGTCTCACACCCCCATAACCAACATATCAAAATATGAGAATGTTCTTACCCTCAAGGAAATAAATAAAAATATTTTACGGTCATCTGATACGTAAAATGTTGGCCGTTACAAATTTCGTCCCTTAAATTACTAAGTAGCAAAGATGCTATAACTCTTCCAACTTCTCACAACCCAATTGGTTGAAACCATACACTTCATATCTCCTCGACTTAGTTCTTTACTTAGATCCTTTTCTTCTCATATCAATGCCCGACCTTTCATTATTCATTCCAAATGATCTGTCCACCATTTTTGGCCAATCCACCATCATATTCTAGTCTTCAATCCATTTGCTCCCCTGCATATTTCCACTTCTATTGAAATTGATTTTAGATCAATTTATCAACTTCATTATTCACTATAATCTTATTAACCAATTCTGGGATTTTAAACTCTTATACGACTGACAAGTCGATTTCTAATTATCAAAATTCTCTAACTCTTTAAATTTTTGGAAAATTCCCCAGTATCTCCTTTGTACGACTCAATCAGTACAACTATAACTTGCCTTAATAGGCCTTCTCCAATCCAAAAGAAAATCAAAAAGCCAAGTGTCTTGCAGAGTAGACTCATAAAAATCTCATACTCAATTAAATATATATATATTTTGTCAAGCATACCCTTTACTTTCTCGTATTTGCTCCCATTCAATATTTGCTCAACATATATTCATCCATTTCCAATTTATTTCAATCAAATCCAACTTTTAAGTTTTAATTCATTAACTACTTCTTGATTAGATCACTTCCATTCTATTATTCAAAATCAATCCACTTATTCTAATTGAGTTCAATTTTTATTCCAATAAATAACAACATCCAATATATACTCTATTTGCCTATGCATAAGTCGAATTCATTTCAATAATTTGAATCTAAAACGTTTCTCCTTTTCACTATATTTAATTTCATTTGGGATTATCTCTAATCCAATCCAATTTTATTTAACTTAAGTTAAATTTCAATCCATTTGGTTCACCTTTACCATTTCAATCTATTTAACTTCATAAGTTAAATTTAAATTTCATAATTCAAATTCTCTGATTTTATTTCAAATAAGTTTGAAATCATATATATTCATACATAAACATAACCATAGCAATTCAAAACTTTTGAATTCTCAAAACACTTGTTTTCTCAAACAAACCTTACTATGGTAGCAATTCGTCACTTAGAAACTCAAAAATGAATACCGATAATATCGCGATCCATTATCAGAATTATTTTTCAGCGAATGAAGTGATTTCAGTGCTTTATCACTTCCAAAATCCATTTAAAAATGATTTTTATTATAATCTTTTATAAAATACTTCAATAACCTTTTCAAAACATTTTAGAAAAATACTTTCCAACATCCTGGGGTTTAATTTTCGTACTCTGGTTCGACCTCAATCTTAGTTAATCTCATTTGTATATTTAATACATATACAAATTATATTGGGTTATATGTAACCATCTCAAATTCATTTTAATAATTTTGTTAAGAATTTTAGAACCAAATTCTGGGTTTGAAATCATAAATTTTGGATTCAAACTAAATATCATTTTAATCCCACAACTTATTTAAAATAGGATTTATTTTGCGATCGTATGCAATTTAAATGTGTGTTGATTCACAATATGAGTTATAAAGGAATTTTCACAACGATCTCGGAATTTGACGAAACTTGTTCCATCGTGTCTGGAATATTGTTTTATGTTAGTATTTCCATTTTCAAAGCGATTGGAAGTTGTTTGAGTTTGCTTTTGCGCATTACTTCACGGTTAAGTTTTAATATAATATTAATATATCCTTTCTTGTATATACCCAAACAAACCATGTTACCCTAATTTTTGGTCAAAATGAGGCTGCATGGTCAATCGATTTACCTGCCACCATTTAAAACATTCAACGGCCAAAATTCAACCGTGAACTCTCCTCCTAATCTTCTAATCCACGCACTAAATTGAAAAACGTTCAACTATATAATTCTTCGTCTCTGTGTGGCCTCCAATCCTACCGGTGGCAATCGGATTTTGGTCATCAGAGTGTCCGGACAAGGGCGAGGAAGCAACAATGTTTGGTATCGATATGCAGGCACAAGGCGAAGCCATGATCCGCAGGACAGGTGGCGATAGTTGGGGAGGTTGGAACGCAATTGGCGGCGGTCTCTGATCGAGGGTTATGGGTTGGAGACTGGTGCGGTGGGAAGGAAGTTGGTGACAACGTGGGGTTAAGTGAATCTCGAGGCAAAAGGAACGAAGGGCGAGAGCAGTAACGAAGGGGTCTGGCATATTTTGAATAATGCAGTAAAATTATATATATATATATATTCGGGACCATATGTGTTAAGAAAATACATTAGCCTATTTGTTTCATAAAACCGTGGAATTGAAATAATCAAAATCAATTAAGGGATGGGTGTTCTGTGAAGTAGCATGAACGAACGCAACGAGCCAGCCAGTATTTTGCAAATCATAAAATGAGTCGGTCCAAAAATTCTAAAGCAAATGTAAGTAGTTAATAAACTATTAATTAAGGAATTAATTATTTAAATGAATGATACTTACATTATTAATAACATTGTGATGGAAGGTCAGAATTGAACGAAATCAATTCTGTTAGGATCGTGGCAACGAACACAACATTATAAAGCGGATTTGGATGAATTTGGAGGCAAGTGAAATTTATAGTTAAATTAAACACTCAATTAATTTAATTGGAACCGAACCGCTACAGCGAAATCAAAGTGAGTAAAACTCACTCAGTTCTTCCCACTTTTATTTTATATAAATTGGGTTTTATAATTGTTTGCTATGGTTGTTAATGGTTGATTGTTTGTTAAATATACATATTCATATATTAATTAAACTGATGAAACTAAGCGTTGTTTAATTTCAGTGAAAAACCAAATCGTTATTCTAACAATTGGACCCAATTGAGGTAACTTACCTTGTTGGTCACGTTTATAAAATAAACGTTTTTTAATTTAACGAATTGTTTGAATTATTGTGGTTGATTGTTAAATAACAATAGTTGATATTGATTGCTGTTACCAATTATTTATAGAAATTATCGTTTAATTGAATGGAACTATTTTATTTGAGGTAACCTATTTGGATGCAAGGATTGATAGGTTGGAGGGATCCAACTGGATTCCTCACCATAGTTGTTAAATTATATATATATATATATGTTTAAATATGAAATTATGATGCAGGGATTGACAGGTTGGAGGAATCCAACAGAATTCCTCACTAATATTGATAATGTTTATCAATATGATTTATTGTGTTCATTTAGATGTGAAATTAGTTATATTTCACGGTTTGGTACTTTAGCAGATATCTACCTCTTTAGTACCGACGATAAAAGAAAAGATTTTTAAATCGATATTAAATTGATTGTGAACTATTTCAAAGTTATATTTATATATTTGAAATACAATGTTTATTTTAAAAATAAACATTGAAGATAAATTTATGTTTTTAAAATTAGAATTTCCAAGATAAATAAATAAATGTTTAAGCGATATGGAAATGTTAAAATGATTTTGAAGAATTTATTGAGGGGTGTAAAAGCAATTTTAAAATATTTTAAAATGTTGAAATGGACTAATAAAATTGGAAATGGGAAATTGGAATGTAACTGGATTTAAGACAAATACTTAATAATTATGTTTTAAGTCAAGATTTGCTGAAAGGGAGTTAAGTGGAATACGTATAAACTAAGGAGAGTTGTGAAATGGATTTATAAAATGAATGTCAAATTAGAGTTAAATATTGACAAATGGTTTAAAGGATACGCAAAATAAAAGAATACAATTTATTGGCAAAATGTTTGTAAACGCGAAAAATATTTATAAGCGAATGGTTAAGATAATTATAAATGAATGTTCAAGATATTTACAAATAAATGGCCAAGTTATTTATAAATAAACGGTTAAGGATTTATAAATTATTAATGGAAGATTAAGGATGTTGTAAATGGAAATTTAGGGATTTTATAAATGAAAGGTTAATGATTTTGTAAATGAAAGGGGAAGGGTTTTTGAAATGGAATTTATAATATTTGTTATAGAAGTTAAATGGAATTATTTTAGTTAATTTTTATGAAATGATATTTTAAATGTATTTGGAAATGATTAGCGAGATTATACAAAAATATAATTGTTTTAAAAATGGAAAAAAGGTTCACGATGATTTTTAAGAAATTAGAACTTGTTGTACGTTGTTGAGTTGTGTAATTTTCGAGGTGTCTATCTGATGTTGGTTCCGGCCTGCTGGGTTGATACTGAGAGATTTATTCATTTGCCAATTTACAATAAGGAGCTAATGAGTAGAAGTGTAGGGATAATGGAATATTCTTATATTTAAATAAGTAAAGGAAATGTTTTCCAAATTAGAAGTTTTAATATTTAATTAACGACTGTTAATTAAAGAGGCTAAATGATGTTAGGTATTGTATCGGTGAGTTGTTTATTTTTATGAATGAATAGTTGTTTATTTGATAGTTAAATAACCAACTATCAAATCTAGTATATATGATTGTTGGTACAGAAAGACCGGGATCAAATTTATATTTGAAAACCATTCCGACCAGTAAATACGTGTGAGGTGGAAGATGATGAGTGAAGATGGAGCAGTTGAAGACCATTGATCTTCATGAATGGAAGAACTACTTGTTGAATTTCTCTGGTTTGCTCCCGAAGATATTTCGGCAGTGATTCTGTCATGATTGGAATCTTCGGATGGCAAGGACTACTCGCTACTGATCCATAGGGTGATACCTTGGATGTGGTAGGAGGGTACCTTCAGTTTGTCCAATCTCGGGGTAACTTGTATGGACGGATGTCTGACATAGTATTTCCAAAGGGATCGCATACGTTGATTTCTTCAAGCGTACCGTAGTTGTGTTGGAGAATGGCCCTCTCTTAACTACTAGAGTATTTTTAGGGACGTCAGTTAGTGATTTTTTGGCGGATATGGCGATGTGGCATTCAGAGTGAATGGAGGCTAGATGTTCTAGAAAGAGATTTATAACCTCAAGGCTCGCAACTGGGAAATGGTATAAAATCGGGTAGGTCGCATGGCTATGAGGGCCATTCCCATTAGGGTGTATTGTCACCATTTAGAGAAAATTCATATTTGTTACTTCTTTTCATTTTCGTATGTCCTGGGAATTATGGTGGTTGCGATAAAAAGACGTAAGGTTACAATATATTCAGAACATTCAAGCGAAGTGAATGGCCGGTCATGTTTAGCCTGAGTTGAAAGATGTTCTTATTGAACCCGGTGTATTCCTCTCTAGAGATACACTTTCGGAAGGTGGTCCCATATCTTGCCATAGTTGGAAATCCATTCTCCAATATGAGCTTGCGGTTTTGATTGTATACTATGTATGTAGAGCGTGAGATGAAGCGTTTTTGCCAGATGGTTATTTATTTGTTTTAGACACTATTATAATATCAGAAAAGTATTAATTTTCAAAATGTGTAACACCCCATAGTTTAACAACGCTAAAGAGGATAAATTAAAGAATAATTAATTTAATGTTCAAAATTAAGTGAAACGGACTGCACCATTGCGTTCGTCTGGAATTCTGGCCAAAGTAGACACCTGGTTTGCGTAAAACAGACATCGTATGAAGAAGTTATTAAGGTCTGTGGTTTATATACGCGTAAGAAGATTATATATATATACACATACATACATACATATATATATATATATATATATAGGGTTCAGAAATTCAAAATTAGGTCCAGAAATTCAAAATCGCGAAGTTTGGGGTGAGCAGGAAAAATCCAGCCCATGGGTGTCGACCCCTTAAGGGGGATGTCGACCCCTCGGTCGACCCCTTAAGGGGGTGTCGACCCATGGGTCGAGCCCCCTGCGGCAGACTGGGCAGATTAGGGTTTCGGGGGTTTTGGCTATAAATATGGCCTCATTTCTCTAGTTTTCTCACACTGAGAATAATGGAGGACTAGATGTTGTGGTTGCCCGGATTGAATCAAACCTTTTTCCTCTTCTGCAATCGAGTTAATCAAGTTTAGAGTTATTCAAGTGTAGATCTGTGATTCAACATCTGCTATTCTCCTTCTATTTTTCTAGATCCAATTACTGTGAGTTTAAGTTACTTTTAGATTTAAATAATTAAAAAGTAAAACATGATATGACTATGATTTGGATCTATGCTTGTGACTGCTTGAATCATATCAGATCTGTTATAACTTGTGTATCGATGATATTCTGACATGACTATTACTTGGATCTTAACCTTTATCATGTTAGATCTACCATTGACTATAGATCTAATTCACTGTTTAGATCACCTTATACCTGTTCTATTATGTTTATAGCCAAATCAAATATGTTGTTAGTTGGACATCTAAATCATTGTTTAGATCACATCATGCCTATCCCTATTATGCTAGAATCAGTGCTATTGTCACATGTTCATCCTATGTGCTTATCTTGCCATTATGCCACTATATGATTATGCCATTACATGTCGACCTGGTTAGTATGATCATCTCCGTCTGTTTCCCTCTATCTTTTCCTTTTCCTTTTTATATAGCCAGGCTACTTTTGAGCCTAGGCATGCCGCTAAAATATGCGAATGCCTTAGATTGGGAATAAGGGGAAAACGGTAAAATTGGGGCATAACTTGTAATTGGGAATTTGGGCATAACTTGAATAAAATGTTATAATTTGGGGCATATGGTTCATTAGGAACATAACTTGTGAAAGGGGCATGAAAACCTATAACGACATAGGTAAAATTGGCTAATAATGAAATTCCTAGGATTACAGTAATTAGAAACTGTAACTGTGCCTAGACACGATGTTAGATTACACTTGTGGTGGAAGTCTGCCTGGAACCGCCCGACATATCTAGTGATCACAAGAGGTAAATCTAATGTGAGGGGTTTAGGTGCGCAAATACGAGACGTGCTAAGACACAAGGTTAAGCCTGACTTGTGGAAAAAGTCTGCCCGGAACCGACCGGCATATCCAGCATCCACAAGTGGTAGACTTAATGTGAGGGGTCAAGCACATTATAACCATAAATAGACATGGTAATGAACTGGGATACTTAACCTAGTTAAATCCATAGGGATTGTATGAACATGAATTTGAATAGGGGTTAAGTGAACTTGGTTGAAACAGTGGTAGTATATCTGGGTAGGGTGGGTAATGTTTATATATAAGCCCACAAACTTAACCGGTTGGGGTTATGTAATTAAAGACACTGTAAGGTAAGCATAACCTGTGGAAATCCAAATGGGGATTTAGACAAAGGGGAGAGCTTGTATTATCTTGTGTGTGGGACCCGTTTCAGTCAGTAACCCATAGAATGGTATCAAATAAGTACTCCGCTCTAGGTCGGAGTCGGGACACGCTTACTAGGCTGATTGTAAGAGATCCAAACGTGGAGGACGGTGTAGGCGGCGCAAACCGACCGGTGTCATGTGCGTGCATGGTCCGGGCAGAAGGGGACAAGACGACCATGACACCTGTAGATATGGTTGTGCACATCAACGAAGGGTTGCCACTTTAGGAAGTGATACATCCTACTGTGGGCCAGGCACAGGGTATCTACGGAGTAGGGAGTCGATCGATTAGTGTAGTAGTTAGGGTACATCTAGACTCTGGTAAAGTTTAGGAGCCTGTTAGGTTGGGCTGCCTGTTGATTGTATGGGGTTAAAACCTCTCACCAGAAGTACGCCTAAGTCTACCATCTTATAGTTGTTGGGATCATCTCATTCTGGTTATACTAGTATTGGTGTAGAGTAATCATTAGAGAAGCGTATGCACTCTATCATGTTAACCTTGTCATATCTGCTTTTTTCTATGTTATCTTTCTCATCCACTTTATATGTCTGTCATGATACTTTTACTTATTTATTTGCTAAAAGTAACTGGACTCGCCAGGCTTTATGTCTGGCCCTTTTTGTTTCCTCTTCTTCTTCCGTTTCCCCCCAGGTTCTTAGGGTGGGAATACTCAAGCTTGACCAGGATTCTGCTATCATTTTCCTGGAGTTGCTTAGATGTATTGCTCAAGCTCCTATCTTTGCTACTATGTCTATGTTTTTATTTGAGGATTTTGCTTCTTTTATTTTGTACTCTAATGTTTTAAGTGCAAGACAGAAGTTTTGATGATGTACAGGGTTTATGTATTTTCAGACATATGATGTTTTGAACCACGATGCTTTATGATTAATAAAGTTTTTTTAATTCGGCTGCTAGTTTATATCTGTCTTGTAATGTTTCTGTTTCTGTTTACCTATAATGCTTCATGAAACTTAATGTATTCTCTTAATGAGTGACATTAACAGACATGGGGTGTCACAAAATGTTTGGGTTATCGTAAGCTAAAAACCGTCTGTATTTATGTCTGGATTGGACTTACGATTATCCTTTTCTTTAGAAAGGGTTTTGACTTAAAAATCAAGTTGTGTGATACCTTTAAACTTAGTGAGTTTTCTCACGCTGGTTCACCAGACTAATCTTGGCATTTGCAATGCTCGGTTCAGACCAAGTTTTACAGGTTCAGTTTATCGGATTCCATGAAGAGATGAGCTGGAAGAGTTCCGACATAGAAGATTATATAATTATTATTCCGCTTTATGTTGTATATGAGGAAAGGTTGTTTTAACTGTCCAGATATGTTGTACTATAATGATTGTAAGTTTTATTTCAAGTGCTCAATAAGGATTTATTTCTATATTATATTTTGTTCCGCTGCGATGTGAGACTCTGTGTTGTGTTGGTTCTTCTCCTTCTTTTATTCTAATATTTCTTTCTTTCTTTTCTCACCCTCTAATTTCTTTCTATTAACTATCTGGTGTTTTTGATTGGTATAAAATGAGCACTTTTGGTTAAACGGTCTACCACAACCCAAATAGCCTCATTTCCCTTTTGGCTTCTTGGCGGTCCATTAACAAAGTCCATGGAAATAAGTTCCCACTTCCACATGGGAATCTCAAAAGGTAGTAATAATTCTTTGGGCTTCCCTTGCTTCGCTTTCACTTCTTGGCATATCAAACATTTAGCTACGAACTCGACCACATCTTTCTTCATTCCTTCCCAATAGAGATTCCTCTTCATATCTTTATACAGTTTATCCCCACCGGGATGTGTGGTCATCTTTGACCTATGTCACTCTTCTAGAATTTCTTTCCTCAGTCTTTCATCTTTAGGGACGTGAAGTTGTCCATCCCAAAGTAAACTTCCATCGCCACAAATCGAATATCTAGTCAAATGGGGAAAGGTCTCCTTCTCTCCCACTTGTTGTATATGACGTAGTTGTATACACAATTATATGATTTTTGTTTGATGATAACAACCAAATATATACTAATATAAATGTGTTTGTTATTGTACTATTTCATATATACATCATAGACAGGAATATAATATTTATATTTAAATAGAATACGACTGTACAGACATTCAAATAATCACACAGTATTTTATTTGAATATAATTTTTTATTTCAACATTTAAACAGTACAAATTTATAACTCCACTATATGAATACATCACAGATATACATTTCAATTCACATGAGATTGTACTTGTAAATAAACTGGATACGATAGACAAGTTTGTTTGACAACAATAAAATAATTTTTTATCTCAATCAAATTTGTTTGTTACAAATATCAGTACAATTCTCTCATTATATACACAGCTCCTCACTATAGTTCACTCATCACTCAGTACATTCATTGTCACTCAATTATACATACACAACAGATATACGGACACTCAGTGACACAAACATTCTGTCTTCAGTCTTCTGTCTTCACATCTTTCAGTCAGTCCAGTCTTCATACCTGTCCCATATAGAAACACACACAATATCTAGAATAGAAATAATATTCTAAATTCTAGCGAATATAAATTTTAATTTTAAAATTTTATTTCTCTCAGAATTTTGGTGTGTTTCTCATCATCTTCCATGACTTGATCTGATATGTATATATTTCTAGTACCCACTGCTCAGCCTCAACATATTACACTGGTTTGCTGATCAGAACCAGTAGTTGATTCTGAACAGCCACAACACAGTGTAGCAGTCTGCTGATAAATAATCTACACGTGCACGATATATGTATACACACACTGTTGTGTATGTATAAAAATACATATATTAACAGGTAAATATGGTTGAGCACAAACCAAAAATGTACAAGGCAGTTTCAATTTTTTTTCTTAAAGTGGTCGAGGCTGTATGAATGTACAAAACAAAGCAATCAACACGAAATGCAAGCCAGAGATGCACATGGTACATGCTTAAAGTCAAACCAACATAGTCAAGACAGTGTATACATATACATGTCAGGCAACACAAGGGATGCACAGATTCAACCCAAACAACAAAGATGCAAATCAGGTCAAAAATGGTTCAATTGTTCGAATCAAGCATGGATGGTTCAAATTCAAACAAGTCAGTAATGGTTAAGGTTACATTTCAGTTTGAAAATGCTCAAAGTAGATTTCAAGCCAGGCAAGAGGTTTCGATACACAAATATAGTTCAGTATATAAGCAAGCAAATGTGTGTGAACTGGTCGAGTTCAAGTGCTTTCTACAATTTCATATTCAGGTGCAACAATGTGTCGAGACATGCCCTTATATGCTCAAGAAGATTTCAATGTAAACAGTATTACCAAAGTGATCATAGTAGTGAAGAACGATCTCATGTTCATGGTAATGTGAAAAGTGGTGCCAACAGTCAATGTGATCAAAACAACATAGAAGACAAGGCAACAATGGGTCATGGTATCTAAGAAGCATATGAGTGCACAGATCAACATACAAGGAGATCTTCATATATACTTTTCAGTTTCAATTTCTGGTTTGAAAATATTTCCAGAATTTGTGCAAACAGTAAATGGCAAAGCAGGACTATTTGGCAAGAAGTAAAATAATTTTTTACAAATGTATGTGCGTACAAAATATATTCAGACAAATACATGTTTGGGAAAGAAGTAATGTCTGAAATGATTTCAAAAATGTCAAGGGACCACAAAATCCATCCAGTTTGTTTACTGAAATTGTTCAACTAATATTGGCAAGTTTTCCACTTGACTATTTTTTGATAACTATGAATTTCAAATTCCAAAAGCATTACAGAAAATCAAAGAATATCTTTCCAGAAATGCTCAATTTTTTTATGGCAACAAATCTCATCAGCAAAGACATTCAAAGCAGTAGAAATCACTCAAGAACAAATTTGGCAAAGAGATTAATGTGCAAAGCTTTTCCAGATTTTCAGCTAACATATTTGGCATGATTTTAAATTGTTTTCTTTTACAAAACACAATCAGTATTTGGGCAAGAGAGAATTTGAGAAAATTCTGTATTCGGGCAAGAAACATTCAATTACTTCCAAGAGTACACAAGGTCTCCTCGTCATATTTTTTAACAAATTCAATCAGGGAATTAAATGTCAAGCAAGCATTTCAAATTAAGGCAACAATTTGAATGGACAACAATTTATCTCCTTCTAGAAATTAGTTCACAGTTTCAATGAAATCACAAATCTGTTTCCACATGAACAAGCAATGTTTATGGGAAAGATTCATTCTGTTACTACACAAGGGACGAGAACATGGCTAAATTCATCAACATAACCACGCTCATTTTTAAAGCCGAGAATTCAAAAGGGAAAACACAAATCAGGCAAGTCAGTTTTGGGTTGAAATCAGAGAATATACGGATTTTAATAATCCTATAAAATCAAACATTCATCACTGGCAAAAGGATAGAGATCGAAAAACCAAAACCCACAATTTTAAAAAGAGCAGAAATCAAATCAATTCAGAATTTACTCACCAAAATTTTTGATCACAATAATTTCCCGAATCGGTGACAAGGAGCAGACGCAAGGGTTCGATCAATTCCATCATATGATTCAAAGCAACAAGGATTTGATCAATCAAGCAACACGATTTGGGAAAGATTCGGAAGCCCTAGAAATCGAAGCCGCCATTTATTTTTCCAGAGGTCAAAGCAATCGGGACAAAGTGAACGGGTTGAACCATATAGCAAAATGGGCCGACACTTCTTTATTTGGATCTAGCCATTATTTATTTCTTATAATTTAAGCTAGAATTTGCTTTTTAAAGAGGGCTAGGGTTTTATTGTTTGTTTTTGTTGTGTTTTTAATTTGTTTTGCAATTCGTCCATCTGTTATAGAATCTGTAAAATATAGGGAAACCAGTTAGGGTGTTAACTGGCAGTTTACTAGAGTCTGTAAAAACTAGGGTTATTGGTTACGGAGTTGTAATCAGGGGAAATATGATCTAGGGGATTAGATCAGTCTAGGGTTTTGAGCATAGGGTTAGAATAGGAGCGAGGGGTTCGTGAGTTTACATGGTCTTGTAAGCGGGATCTGTTCTATTACCTAGTAGAAATCTTAGGAATGCAGCAGTCGGCAGGATTTTGCCGAAGTTGAGTATATCTTGTGTCATTTACCTTTCTGCATTTATTTTCTGCTGCATTCTATGATCTGTGATTTATTTTAAGATCTCGTAAAATTTGAATAAACCCTATTCCCCTCCCCCCTCTAAGGTTAATCTAGATCCAACAAGTGGTATCAGAGCCTGATATTTCATTAACTCTAGAGTAATGGTGATCCCTAGTTGTCAGTCCATAGAGAGTCAGTCCAGTCACATTCCAAATATTTTTGATGTTACAGATTGTTTGAATTGGAAATCAGAAATGAAATCGTATTTGAAATCGGTTAAATATTGGGATGTTGTTGACAGTGGAGGTGATATAATAGATAGGAATATTAACGCTCGTGCTATGCATATTCTCTATTATCATCTTAGTAATAATCAACTTGATTTTATCTCTCATTGCTTGACTGCGCAGAAAATTTGGAGAACTCTCAATACAAAGTATGGACAAATTGACAATAGCTGCTCAAAACCCAGGAATTTCAACCTAGATTCAGATTTATGCTTAACAGGTCTTATAAATGATAATTCAGATGGATCAGCTGATGGAGACTCAATAGATAATGAAATAGAAAATTTCTCGTATGAAGATCTGGTCTATTTTTGTGTTGATCTAACCAAATCTATTGATAAACTCCAATCTAAAAATAAATCTCTAAAATATAAGAATTCTGAGTTGACCAGAAAAATTGATGATTTGGAATCACAACTTGAACAATTTAAAAATTCTTCAAATTCAGATTGCAAAAATTGTTTGAAATTGAAAAACCAATCTTGTTCATCTTAATAAAAATATTCAAAAGTTTGAAAAGGAAATTCTTATCTTAAAAGAAAACAAGATTGAGTTATCAAGTTTGAATAATTTTCTATAAAAGGAATTTGAGAATTTTAAGACTGATATAAATTCCAAATTTGAAATCACTGAAAAGGAGAATTTGTTAAAATCCGATTTGATTTTAGAAGAACTTGAAAATGAGATTGAATAATCCAAGAATTTTGAGCTTGAAAAACAAAAACGATATGAATCTGAGATCTCGGAATCCCAAGCCAGAATTAGATTATTTGAATCTGAGAATTTTGTTTTGAAAACTGATTTTGAAAAGAATAAGATCACTAAAAATCGTTGTTCACATTTAATGAAAGAAAATGGTGATCTTAAATTTAAAATTCAACAACTTAAAACAACATTGGCTAATTTTTCTAATGGTGAAAAATCTTTGAATATGTTGTTGAAAAACCAATTTTATTCTAAAAATAAATATGGTCTTGGCTTTGGGAAAAATAATGTTTTTGAAAGACAGAATTCTAATGATTTTAAAAATCCTTCAAAATGCTTTGGAAAGAATCAATTTGAAAATTCAAACTCTGATAATCTCAAAGGATTTTTGATTCATAAACGTGATTTGAATGTGTTTTATAATAATCCATTTGAACAATCCTGGATCCCTAAAAGAAATAAAACAAACTTTGTTAAATTAAAACAGATCTGGGTTCCAAAAGGTACAAAGATAGATTCGAATGGTTTGTTGTACAAACAAGTCTGGGTACCAAAACATATGAATACAGCTGTGAGTGGTTTTACTAATTTTGTTAGACCACTCAATCCCTTAAATTGTTAGGTACCGGAGGAGGCTGAGGAACTGCATTGCTAAAGAAAAACTGGATTCAAACCACTTCATGTCACTGAATCATTCATAGTTCCTTAGGCCACATCTGTTGAGTTAGAGATTTATTCACTCACTTCAATTTCAGGTATAACCTCTAAACTCATCTTTGTAAATATTTTATTCTTGTTTATTCCTCCTTCTACCTCTTCTTCTTTTTATGCTTATTTGATTTGACATTGCCATATTTTTTTTGGGCTTTCTTAAACCTCCAATTGTAGAATTCATATTTTCTGGAAATCACATCATTTGTATAAAACTCTAATGTTTTAATCATTTCCAGATCTTGAATTTAAACTTGTAAATTTCTGCAATTGTTTTGAAGTTTATTTTCTGATTTATGAATTCATAACAGTGCTGAAATATTCATGTCATATCTTGAGCACTGTTAATTTGAATTCTAAATTTTTGAAGTTCTGAAGGTTTTGTGGAATTTCACACACCTTTGCTGTTTTGAGTCTCTTCTAATTCATTTTGGAAAGTCTTGAAAATTTATACTCATTACAACACTCTGTTATTTATTAGTTGTGATAATTTCAGAAATTTTCAGATTGGCTTGAATATTTTAAATTGTCTTGAATTACAGTGATACATCTAGAAATTCATCTTATATTCATGATCATTTTATGGTTGAAATCTATTTGTTTGAAATCATCTAAAATACTTGATATTCTGAATCTCACGTACCTCTTAAATTTGAAATTATCAATCTTGTGTGACTGATTCATTATATCTCAAAACTTGACATTGATTCAAGTGATTTCAAATAAATTATTTTTTAAAATTTCCGAATCATGAATAGCTCTTAATCTTAATGTAATTTTTCTAAAAAAATTCTTGTGTGATTGTCAGAAAATTTGTGAAAAATTCTTTGAAAAATCTGGTCCTTGAAACTAACTGTTATTTCATGATTATTTGATTTAAATATTTGTTTGTTTGAAATCATTTGAAATTATTGATTTTTTGAATCTCACACATATCCTGAATCTGAAATTTATAATATGGTGTGATCGATTTATTGAATCCTGATATTTTCACATTCCGTCAAATGATTTAAAATAAACTATATTTTTTAAATCTTGAATCATGAATCATCTTTTGTGATCTTCTGAAATAATCTGTGAAACATCATTCTCTTGTCAAGTCTGATTTGAAACTGTTTTTGTGATGCCCTGATATTCATCTTGAAATATTCCAGTAACTACTTGCTTTAATTGTTTTTGGTTGCTTCTCTGATAGATGGAAGTAATTTACTTGATTGGTTAATCTTGTCTGCTTGGGCCTTGTTTGTCTGAGATATCCTTGTTTGTCTCCAGTTTTATGTTAAAATCCTCATTAATAGAGACATTAAGTGGAACCAGTTTAGAAGTACTGAATTTGTTTTTTGCTATATATATTTTTAATCTCTCATGTCTTGTATAAATCCTTCATTTCCCTCTTGTAATTGATTTTCAATTTTAAAATTATTTATTGATTATTCATTCAGAATCAATAACCAAACCGAACTGTATTTATAATTCATTAAAATTATTATCAGATTTTGAAATTGTGATGAATTTTGACTGTAGTATATTTCACAACAAGAGGAGATTTTATTTAGATTTTCATGATGGTTGAACAATTATTATAATATCTTTGAATTGGCGATTATTTCATGACCATCTTCTTTATCTACCTTTAATCTGTCATCCATCATGTTTTTTATATTAATGTGGTGAGTTTAATATTTAAAAAAAAAATCTTTTTGAATAAACAGTGGAAATATTTATGATAGAAATAGGACTATGTTATTATTCAGAATTAGTGATAATTGAAAACTTTCAATGATCCCGGTACAGTCGAGCATATTTCATAATATAATTAATTTAGAAATTTATTTCACAGTCCATTTCTGTACCTACCGCATTTCTATCATTCATATTGATTTTATATACCGAGGAGTTTTTCTTTTAAAGCTGAAAACAATAAAAATATATAATTAATTCATAAGTGTGTCTCTAATCTCATTTAAAAATCCAAGCTCTGGTCATGCATGGTTGTGAGACAACTTATAATTTAAGATGCGACTGACCTCATTTAGAAATCCAAGCTCTGGTTATGCGCGGTCAGTGAAACACCCCACCTCCGTTAAGGTCACTCACAAAGGGAATGCCTTAACTTTGGTGGAGGGTTATAGGTACAAGATACAGAAAAATTTACAAGACATATAAATATAAGCAGCGGAAATCAAACATTTATTGCATACGTGCTTCAATACAAAAGCATTACAGCAAATTGTCTCAAAATAACTTCCAAAACATTACATCATAATTTCTGTCTTGATTATTTAATAAAGAAGCATAAACCATAAATAAAACTGCATAAATCCCCAAGTGTAGTGTCCAAAAGCCGTAGCCAAGGTAAGAGAGTCCCAATCATACATCTACTTTCTTGAAGCTTGCAAAGAGTCTGACTAAGCTGGAGTATTCCCTCCCTATGGACCTGGGGGGGGGGATGGAAGAAAAGAGGACGAAAGAAAACAGGTCAGACAATAAGTCTGGTAAGTTCAGTGATTATTAGTATTTAAACAAGGAAAGGGATCATGACAGTAATAACAGAACATAGGACAATACCCTAACGTAAGATAAGATGGACATGTGATCGCACCCATTACTATAGTCTCTGCACCTACTAACCATTGGTTCAACCAACCCCACGTGCTCATAACGAACGATCCCCTTAATGATCGGCTCCTACTCGCATGCATTCATATCCTGTGTCATTCGGCCCCGCTTGACTGTAGATACCTATGCTGGTCCCACCATGGGGTGTATCAGTCCCTCTGGTGGCAACCCGACACGATTCAAGATGCACAGTGTATATTACTGATGCCATGTGCCTGCTTTTTCCACTCCGGAGTACGTGCATGCCCGTACTCCGTCGGAACCTACACTGACACACCAACCGCCGACGTTTTGACCGCTTATAATCAGCCCAGTAATCGTGCCCCACCCTGCCTAGTTCAGGGTACCATGATACATTTATGTGGGTTACTGCTGAAATACGTCCCCGTTACTAGGGTTTCCTAATCAACATGTTTAATTGGTTAAGTGTCCAAGTTTACCTAACCTCACCCATCAGTTTAGTTAACATGTTGAATCGGTTAAGTGTTCCCTTACTTGACTTAACCCTACCAATCTTGACTTAGCTTTAATTCATTAAAGCACCAACCACTCAGATTAGACAGGTATTGTTGTGGTCAGTGGATGTGCCGGTCGGTTCCGGACAGTTTTACACCACAACTCAGTCTAACCTCGGGTCCTTTTTGGGCTTGATGCACTAACCACCCACATTAGACAGGTCTTGTTGTGGTCACTAGATGTGCCGGTCGGTTCCGGACAGTTTTACACCACAACTCAGTCTAACCTCGGGTTAGGCATATTCGTCTTTTCTAAATTCACATATTTTCTATATATGTCCAATTATATATGTAAATTAATCTTAATTTAATCATGCCATAATTATCCTTTTGATTAGGTCACAATAAATGGTATACCAAATATACCATTTCATGAACCAATCTATGCCATGAAATTTTCATGTTTTCCCATTGCTACCCCCGTGGAACGTACGCATAAATCACATAAAATGTTGGGCTAGTAAATTAGCCCAAACCCATAAACAAAAGGGGTAATAAACAAGGGACATGAAATAACATACATTTAACTTATCATGTGTAACTTGGCATAGAAGCATCATTAACTTAATTAAACTGGTAAAGGTGAACTTGTGACTAAATTGGATCTAATTATCATGTAAACTTGATATAGGTCTAACATGGAGGTTTAACATATAAACACAATTTTAAACCACAACTTAGCATATTAACTTATGTATGTCAAAACATAAGAAAGCTACTATAAACGTATTTAAATCACAACTTAGCATGATAACTTATGTGTGTTAAAACATAAGAGGGCCACAAATCCAATCTTGCAACATAAATAGGTCCAACTTAACATAGTTCTAAATATACATAAATGTTGATCTAACATGTAGGCATGTGATTTAGATCATAAACTTGCAAGTAACCACCAAATTATAACATGACATGTTCGTCACTAAGTTGGCATAATAAGTTCATTACCCAATCATAATAGATTCCAATAACATACAATATGGTATGTTCATCACCACAAACATATAGGCATGATCAATCGCAATGGTAATTTTAAGATAAATGAGAATCACACTTTATTTATCTTATACATTAGCATCATTCTATATTCGAGTTACAACATGTCATGATTTAATTTAAAAGAAAGTTTAAATCTACGTAATAACTAACTTACAAACTAAAAGGAATTCTTGATTTCTGGAATCTGAATTCTGAAGTTGAAATGCTCGCCTTTGATGTAGATCGTTGAATTAGATTGGTTTTAATTTGATTTTGGTGTAGGCTTTTATCTTGTCTTTGAATTGAAAGCGGTGACGGCTACTCCAAGTTCTCTATTGATGGCATGACAGCTCCAGGATTATTTTTTGTGTGATTTTAGGTTGAGTATTAGGTTGTTTATATAGAATTTCAATTTAATTAGAGCCGTCGGATGATCCTAGGGTTAACCACAACCATTCAGATCAGATCAGAACTATCCAGAAACCCTAGTGACTCAGCAACAAGTCATAAGTCGTCGAAATTCAGATCTGGCCGAGGGGGGCAGGTCGACCCCCAGGTCGACCTGTAGGGGGGAGTACGACACTAGGGTCGACCCTCTGGTCGACCTTGGTCCTGGGCGGGAATTTTCCCGCCCAGCCCGCTTCTGACTTCTGTTTTGAATTTTGAATCCGGTTTTGAGCTGTTTGAATTTATTTGAATTTCTAAAACTTCTGAAGGCCATAACTACTTCATACGAAGTCCAATTCACGCAAACTCGGACGCTATCTCAAGCAGAATTCCAAGACGAACGCAATGGCGTAACCCGTTTCCCTTAATTCTCACATTTTAAATTAAGTATTGTTTAATTCATTACTATAACGTTAACAGAAAATACGGGGTGTTACAGTCAGTGTGCTCTTAAATAAAAATAAAAGAAAAGGAAATGATGTGCTATAAATTGAAATAAATCTGAAATTCTCCTTTGTATATAGAAACCAGCATATCAATCCATTTTCTAATCTGTGAAATGTGTTAATATTTTATGACATATTATGATTTGTTGATTGATAGCTATTGGGATTTGAGATTATATGATTGCGTCACTTAAATTGAATATATAATTATAGTCCAAATCCATCACTGCTTTTCTTTTTGTGTTTCATTTTTGAAAATCTTATTAAAAAATAATTGGAATTATTTGTTTTAAAACTCTCTCCATTCATATAAATTTCATCGTAAATCCGTCATTCTCTAAAATGTGAAATATGTCACTAGTTCTTAGAATATTATGATTTTTGTTTGACTGATTGAGATTTATGATGATCATTCTTCCTCTTATGTTGAAATTACATTTTTAGTCTTTTTTCATCTATATTTTAAATTCTGTATCCTTTTGATGATAACAAAAGGAGGGGAATGGGTTGAGATTTTGGTTTATGAGTGAATATTTTATAAATATTTTAATATTGAAAATTTCATTTTTCATTCCTTTTTCACTCATGCACAGTTATAGGGGGAGTTTGGTTGCAAGGGGAGCATACAAATAGGGGGAGTTCAATATTCACTACCAAACACATTTATTGTGCTCAAAATCTTTTATTTGTTTGTCATCATCAAAAGGGGTAGATTGTGGTATATGACGTAGTTGTATACACAATTATATGATTTTTGTTTGATGATAAAAACCAAATATATATTAATATATATGTGTTTGTTATTGTACTGTTTCATATATACATCATAGGCAGGAATATAATATTTATATTTAAATAGAATAAGACTGTACAATCATTCAAATATTCACACTGTATTTTATTTGAATATAATATTTTATTTCAACATTTAAACAATACAAAATTATAACTCCACTATTTGAACACATCACTGATATACATTTCAATTCACATGAGATTGTACTTGTAAATAAACTGAATACGATAGACAAGTTTGTTTGACAACAATAAAATAATTTTTTATTTCAATCAAATTTGTTTATTACAAATATCAGTACCATTCTCTCATTATATACACAGCTCCGAACTACAGTTCACTCATCACTCAGTACATTCATTGTCACTCAGTTATACATACACAACAGATATACAGACACTTAGTGACACATACATTCTGTCTTCAGTCTTTTGTCTTCACAGCTTTCAGTCAGTCCAGTCTTCATACCTGTCACATACAGAAACACACACAATATCTAAAACAGAAATAATATTCTAAATTCTAGAGAATATAAATTTTAATTTTAAAATTTTATTTGTCTCAGAATTTTGGTGTGTTTCTCATCATCTTTCATGCTTGATCTGATATGTATATATTTCTAGTACCCACTGCGCAGCCTCAACATACTATACTGGTTTGCTGATCAGAACCAGTAGCTGATTCTAAACAGCCACAACACAGTGCAGCAATCTGCTGATAAATAATCTACACGTGCACGATATATGTATACACACACTGTTGTGTATATATACACATATATAAATGAACAGGTAAATATGGTCGAGCACAAACCAAAAATGTACAAGGTAGTTTCAATTTTTTCTCAAAGTGGTCGAGGCAGTATGAATGTACAAAACAAAGCAGTCGACATGAAATGCAAGTCAGAGATGCACATGGTACATGCTTTAAGTTAAACCAACATAGTTAAGACAGTGTATACATATACATGTCAGGCAACACAAGGGATGCACAGATTCAACCCAAACAACAAAGATGCAAATCAGGTCAAAAATGGTTCAATTGTTTGAATCAAGCATGGATGGTTAAAATTCAAACAAGTCAGTAATGGTCAAGGTTACATTTTAGTTTGAAAATGCTCAAAGCAGATTTCAAGCCAGGCAAGAGGTTTCGATACAAAAATATAGTTCAGTATATACACGGTCATGGAAGCAAGCAAATGTGTGTGAACTGGTCGAGTTCAAGTTCTTTCTACAATTTCATATTCAGGTGCAACAATGTGTCGAGACATGCCCTTATATGCTCAAGCAGATTTCAATGTAAATAGTATTGCCAAAGTGATCATAGTAGTGAAGAACGATCTCATGTTCGTGGTAATGTGAAAAGTGGTGCTAACAGTCAATGTGATCAAAACAACATAGAAGACAAGGCAACAATGGGTCATGGTATCTAAGAAGCATATGAGTGCACAGATCAACATACAAGGAGATCTTCATATATACTTTTCAGTTTCAATTTCAGGTTTGAAAATATTTCTAGAATTTGTGCAAATAGTAAAGGCAAAGAAGGACTGTTTGGCAAGAAGCAAAATATTTTTTAGCAAGTGTATGAGCGTACAAAATATATTCAGACAAATACATGTTTAGGAAAGAAGTAATGTCTGAAATGATTTCGGAAATGTTAAGGGACCATAAAATCCATTCATTTTTGTTTACTGAAATTGTTCAACTAATATTGGCAAGTTTTCTTCTTGACTATTTTTTGACAACTATGAATTTCAAATTCCAAAAGCATTCCAGAAAATCAAAGAATATCTTTCTAGAAATGCTCAAATTTTTTATGGAAACAAATCTCATCAGCAAAGACATTCAAAGCAGTAGAAATCACTCAAGAACAAATTTGGCAAAGAGATTAATGTGCAAAGCTTTTCCAGATTTTCCGCTAACATATTTGGCATGGTTTTAAATTGTTTTCTTTTACAAAACACAATCACTATTTGGGTAAGAGAGAATTTGAGAAAATTCTGTATTCGGGCAAGAAACATTCAATTACTTCCAAGAATACACAAGATCTCCTCGGCATATTTTTTAACAAATTCAATCAGGGAATTAAATGTCAAGCAAGCATTTCAAATTAAGGCAACAATTTGAATGGACAACAATTTATCTCCTTCCAAAAATTAGTTCACAGTTTCAATGAAATCACAAATCTGTTTCCACGTGAACAAACAATGTTTATGGGAAAGATTCATTCTGTTACTACACAAGGGACAATAAAAAGCCTAAATTGATAAACACAATCACGCTCATTTTTAAAGCCAATAATTCAAAAGGGAAAACACAAATCAGGCAAGTCATTTTTGGGTTGAAATCAGAGAATATACAGATTTTAATAATCCTATAAAATCAACCATTCGTCACTGGCAAAAGGATAGAGACCGAAAAACCAAAACCCACAATTTTAAAAAGAGAAGAAATCAAATCGATTCAAAATTCACTCACTAAAGTTTTCGATTGCGATAATTTCTTGAATCGGTGACAAGGAGCAGACGCAAGGATTCGATCAATTCCATCATCTGATTCCAAGCCACAAGGATTCAATCAATCAAGCAACACGATTTGGGGAAGATTCAGAAACCCTAGCAATTGCAGCCACCATTTATTTTTCCAGAGGTCAAAGCAATCGGGACAAAGTGAACGGGTTGAACCATATACCAAAATGGGCCGGCACTTCTTTATTTGGATCTAGCCATTATTTATTCCTTTTAATTTAAGCTAGAATTTGTTTTTTAAAGAGGGATAGGGTATTATTGTTTATTTTTGTTGTGTTTTTAATTATTATTATTTTTTGCAATTTGTCTATTAGTTCTAGAGTCTGTAAAATTTAGGGAAACCAGTTAGGGTGTTAACAGGCAGTTTACTAGAGTCTGTAAAAACTAGGGTTACTGGTTACGGAGTTGTAATCAAAGGAAATCTGATCAAGGGGATTAGATCAGTCTAGGGTTTTGAGCGTAGGGTTTGAATAGGAGCGAGGGGTTCCTGAGTTTACATGGTCTTGTAAGCGGGATCTGTTCTATTACCTAGTAGAAACCTTAGGAATGCAGCAGTAGGCAGGATTTTGCCGAAACTGGGTATATCTTGTGTCACCTACCTTTCTGCATTTATTTTCTGCTGCATTCTGTGATCTGTGATTTATTTTAATATCTCATAAAATTTGAATAAACCCTATTCACCCTCCTCTAGGGTTAATCTAGATCCAACACCACTTTATCCCTTAAGCTTCTTAATTCTTCGTCAAGGTCTTGTGTAGTTTGAATCCTCTCTTTTAGAGTAGGTTTAATTATCATAGCTCCAAGAAAACCATTAGAAGATATTGGCGAGGGTTGCAAATTAAAATTAGAGAGAAACTCTAATTGTTTCCATTCTAAGATCACATTCAAGGTTCTGTTTTTACTACTTAATGCATCCGCCACAACATTCCCTTTTCCCGGGGTATAGTTGATCATGAAATCAAATGAGTCAATATATTCCATCCACCGTTGTTGTCTCAAGTTCAGGTCACGTTGAGAAAATAAATACTTTAGGGACTTATAGTCGGTAAAAAGTTCAAACTTCTCCCCTATAAGATAATGCCTCCACATTTTAAGAGCAGATACTACTGCGGCTAAATCAAGGTCATGAACTGGGTGTCTTTTCTTCGGATCCTTGAGTTGTCTACTAGCGTAAGCAACTACTCTTCCTTCTTGTATATGGATCGCTCCTAAACCAGTCCCATACGCATCAACCTAAACTGTAAACAATTTTGAGCCATCGGGTATAATTAGGGCTGGTGCGCTAGTAAATACTTCCTTTAATTTCTTAAAGGCTATGTCACATTTATTACTCCAAGAAAATACCAAATTATTCTTTGTTAGTTGGGTTAAAGGAGTAGCAATCTTTGCAAAGTATTTAATGAACTTCCAATGATATACGACCAATCCATGGAAGCTTATTACTTCCGCAGTGTTTCGAGGTATCCTCCATTCCTAATTGCCTCAATCTTTGCGGGGTCTACAGCCAAGCCTTTACTTGACACAATATGTCCTAAAAATCTAACTTCTTCCCTCCAGAAATGGCACTTCAAGAATTTTGCTTTTAATTGGTTCTTTCTTAATATCCCTAGAACTTGTCATATGTGTTTTTCATGCTCTTTATGATCTTTCGAAAATATAAGGATATCATCTACGAAGACAAACACAAACTTATTTAGAATGCCCTTAAACACTCTACTCATAAGGTCAACAAGGAAGGCGAGTGCATTCGTTAATCCAAAGGGCATAACCTCCCATTCAAACAATCTATCCAGCGTCCTAAATGCAATTTTGTCCTTACTTTCCTCCGTAATTCTTAACTAGTGAAATCTAGTGGAAAGGTCTAATTGGGAAAATACTCGAGCTCCTCCCAAGTGGTCGAAAAGATCATCGATCTAGGTAAAGGGTACCTATTCTTCTTGGTCAACTTATTAGGTTCCTACAATCCACACAAAGTCTTATATATTCGTCCGCTTTGGTTGCAAACACAACGGGTGCACCCCATTCTGAGGTACTTCGACAAATGAAACCTTTCTGTAGTAATTCTGAAATTTTCTTATCCAATTCCCTTCTTTCCTTAGGCGCCATATGCCTCAAGGTTAGTGCTACTAGTCTAGCATTCTTCTCTAGGTCAATACAAAAAGAGATTTCTCTGTGGGGTGGAAGTCTCATGACTTCCTCAAAGACATCCAAGAACTCACATACTATAGGGACCGAAGATGGTCCTTTTGAATTAGGAGATAAGGAATATAATAATGCTTTATCCTTGTTCCTAACATTATAAGGGATATTTAGATTATGTCCTCCTCGGCTCCTAAGATGAACGATTCTCTCATCGCAATCTAAGACGACCCCATAAAATGATGGCCAATCCATACCTAAGATAAAGTCATACCCCATAAAATCAAAGGCATACGCTTCGCAAAGGTACTCGACAATATCGACCTCTAATACTAGGTCTTTGGAAAAAAACTCAAGATACTTAGATCCTCTGATAGGGTTGGCCACCTCTATCGGATTATTAGAGGTAAATATGGGATGATTCAACATATTAACTAGTCTCATAGAGATAAAAGAATGAGTCGCTCCAGAATCGAATAAGGTGTATAGATAATTCCTAAAACAGAAGTTATACCTTCAAGTGCAAGTTGCCCTTGGTCTCTTGGGGGCCGGCTTTGAATCGGTGTTGCCTCTATTGTGTAATTCTGACCACTTCGGATGACTTTGGGCAGTCCTTAGACATGTGTCCTTCCTCATGATAGTTGAAACACTTTCTTTTGAATTCCTTCTTTGCCAACGAAGTCCTAAAATCCTTGGCCTCATGGCCCTTACAGTTGCACCTCATGTAAGTCTTAGCTTCCTTTTAGAATTTGCCCCCTTTCTTCCTATTCTTCCACCATTCCTTTTTTGTATCCTTATTAGAACTCCCTTCTCACCTTCCTTATTCTCCTTGGAACCTTTGGTCGTGCATATGATAGCTGTCTCTACTAGAGTTTCAAAAGTTTCCCCGAACGTTACTTATGCTAATAAAATTTCCTTTAGTAGGGAGTTCAACCCTTTAACAAACCTCAAGGCTTTGTTCATTGGGGTATCTACTAAACCCCTACCAAACTTACTCAATTCAATGAACTTTTCCATGTACTCTTGCAAGCTCAAGCTTCCTTGCTTTAGGTGGATAAATTTCTCCAACTGGATTGTCATTTTAGCTCTTAACAGGAAATTTGCTTCGAAACGGGTTTTGAATTCAATCCATGTAAATATTCGGCCCTTATTTTCTCCAGAGACTAGATTCCACCGTTCAAGGGACTCCTCTTTCAAGTGTCAGGCCACAATTCTCCTTTTCACTTCATCGGGCCAGCCAGTAGCTTTGAAAATTCTTTTGCAGTTCGTTGTCCAAGATAGGGCGTTAGTAAAACTTTCCTTTCTAGTGAATGATTTCCCTACAAGATTCGCGAAGCTCTTACAGAAGCGAAAAAAGTCAAAGGCTACCTCAGTGGAAGGAGCTATAACACCGCTGGGGCAGGATTAGCAATAGGGACTTGCTCCACAGTACAGAGATACTGTTGGAACCATTCTGGCAAATACCCAGGCCTTGCCTGGTTTCCCTGCTCGGTAGAATTATCAGTCATTCTACTATCTGAAAAGAAAAGGAAGAATCCTTCAGGGGATACTCCTGAGATAGTATTTAAGTTAAAAAGGGAAGAAAACGATAAAGTTTCCTAGTATAGATGCGTATGCTTATTGGGGGTAAATATATATTATATATTCATATATTGTTTGAAAAACCTTTTTCAGATTACAAATACGCCTCTCATACGTATAATTCCCTTAAAATCGGGTAACCTATGCTCCGATACTAAATGTAACAACCCTCCCGGAATAGGCCTAAATTTTTGCCTAGAAAAGGACCATCGAAACATAGAGACGTTCTAAATGGGTCGTTGGTTCCTGTAAGGCATTACATTTTCCGAGAATAATATATTGTAACAACCCGAATTCCGACAAACCAATTTTTTTCCTTCAAAATTCTAATCTATCTAAACTCGTATTAGTTTGTCTGGTATCCTGCAGAAAAGACAGAGATATAAAATATACCAGAGCTCAGAAAACATCTCATATCGGAATGGATAAAATATAATATAATCAAAATATAGCCTTACCCAAATAATAATACTGCCTAACCAGTAACCAAAGCTATCATATCTCTGCCACAAATCGAACCTGCTAGTATGTTATGAGGAATGGGACAGATCACAAGTTCTGGTGGCTGGATTTAAACTACACAATTTGGATAACCCTACATATATCGTTCAGTTGCATTTTCTTATTTATTAGGTTGCTTGTGTTAATAGCACTCAAGGCTTACACACACGTTGTACCTATCTACTCCCTAGTAGATTAACCTTATACAGCATATATGTAGCTACCCCCCAATTAAGGTATACCCCATGGTACCCCACTCGCACGGTTCCACCGTAACGCCATAGAAATATACGCAATCCCACATCCTATGCCAGAGTGACATACAGATCCCAATATAACAACACTACGTTCCGCATAGCCCCGCCTTTGTCATGCTATGTAAGCGTACGAATTGCCACCATCAAACCATTCGATCGAATCAGATTCCATCATAGAGTAATGCCCTAGAGTCTACGATACACCACCCAGAGCAGACATACATGTATCTAGACTTTCTCACATACGTATCGTTAATCGTACTCGATGCCTTAACCGCACATATTCTCTACAGTGCACCGAGTTCCATAATAAGGCTGTACAAGAAACACGGAACTCGGTGGGGAGCTTTTTAGATATTTGTATACACAAATGCTATGGTCTGCATTTTCGGTGGATATGGTCCCACCAGACCCCTCCCTCAACTAATGAAAGACAAACATATGTGAGTTAAGTGACGCCCCCTAACAAGAAATCTACATCCAAATTTGCATGCTCCGCAACCAAAGCCCTCGATAGTGAAAGGTCCTTGGTCTATTGGTTTAGCTCCCGTCTTTCCGCATCACGCATCATGCTGACTGTCGATGATGGGTAGACGGTGAATTACTATCTTTCAGATGGTTAAACCCAGCCTAAGGCAAATAGATGGTCATAACCCGCCTAGTCACAAGGCCCCCAAGCTTGTCGAATCACCTACGTCACCCTACAGCCTTTTGACTGCCCCATATCGTGGCCGTCAAGGTATACTCACCGAGTAGTAATGCGCATACCCAACCCCTGGAGTACAACATAAGCATTGTCACCGCATAGAGGACTATCAGGAGTATCCTCTACGTCCTAGGAAGCCGCGTACTTCCCCTTCCACTCCTTCGGAGCTAGCAGAATATCAAAAGAACAGGCATAATAATCAGATGGACGTGCGCTCCCCTCGTGCCTCATGACACCACGATGATCTACCCTATTGGGTTATTTACCTTCAGACGTACAGACTGGTCCAAGCGCCACGGGTTAATGTATTATTAGACCTTATGTTTAATCGTTTAATTACGCGCTTGATCTACCTTTTCAGATTTCCATTTAACTTGGTTATTTCAAGTCGTATTGACTTCTTATTCAAGTTAGGAAGTTCCTCTTGCTTATATAACTTAACCCATTCAAGTTCATTAATAAGACTTTAACATGTTATTCTCATCATCGTGATTCAGATTCTCTAGTTCACAGATTACTTAATGTATAATTAAGTACAACTTATTGCATTTCATAAGATTCCCCCTCTTTTCTCTACTTATTACACACAGCTGGTTTCAGGTTTCCATATTTACGGATTACTTAATTCATAATTAAGTACAACTTATCTCATTACATAAGTTATCTCAATCCCTTTATCGTTTATTTTAACCTAATTTATAATTTCCACTTATCCCTAGGATAAGCCTGCCTATTATCTTTCCTTTTTCCCTTTCAAGTTTATTCATAATAGATTTTTTTCATTCCCTGTTCATTCCACTTCTTTTACTATTGTAACTTTCATTCATTTCCATTAATTACAATCAATGCCATTTATTTCAATCTTGTTATATACATATATTTATATATATGTTTATGCACCAGACCTCTCACATTAAGCCAACCACTTGTGGATGTTGGATTTGCTTGGCGGTTCCAGGCAGACTTTTACCACAAGTTGGACTTAATCTCATGTCTTAGCATCATTACATGTATATTTACGCACTAGACCCCTCATATTAAATTAACAACTTGTGGATGCTGGATTTGCCAGCCGATTTCGGGCAGAGTTCTACCATAAGTTGAATTTAACCTCGTGTCTTAGTGCGGTTACAATTTTCTATTTACTGTAAATTTAGGCATATCCATTCTTCCCAATTTTTACTGTAGTCTATTTTTACATGTCATACTTAATATCATATTATGTCCATTTTAACTGATTATCATGTCGCATGTTCTTCCAAACATGTAATTAACTCCCTTCTAAAAGAATAACATGAAATCATCCAATCATGTTATTATTTCAATCTAACAAATTGACATGAAATTATCCCAATTCTTACAGTTAAAGGTTCAAGTACATAATATGCCACAAATTAACATGTAATTATCCCAATTTTGTTGTAACTTAAATTACAGTATCCAATTAACTAGTTATTAGAACATGTATGCATATAACAGTAATCGTTTCCACATATTTTAATGGGTTTTTGCATTTCAGCAGATTTACTATGCATTTTAACGGGGAATGCCAAACAATAAATATACCATTACCAAAAAGGCACAAATTAAATCCTCTCACCTAATTGCTTTCCAATTCATGAATCTAATCTAGACCTAACATTCCATGGCCCTCCTAACAGGATCTAGTACCTAAATAACCATGGATCCACAATTCTCAACTAAAAGAAAAAGGCAAGAAAGAGGAGAAATTTAGATTGACCAGATCCAAGAATTTACCTTACTTCAGACATAATTTTGAACATCCATTTGCATATATACATTCTTTTCCTCTAGATATTGATTCAGAATTTCCTTAAACTTATTATTGTATTTTTTGAAGAGATTTGAGGAGGAAGAAGAATGGCAGAGTCTAGACGTCCTCTCAGAAAATATGAGATTTAGGTTAGGCTTTGCTTGCTTATTTAAAGGTTCTCAGGATCTTATCGTACACGCAACGCTGAGTCAGCAACTAAAGTGGTTAGAAAAACAGTCCAGATTCATCAATGAATCTGCCCAGATCTGGGGTGTGTCGACCCCTCGGGTTCCGCGAGAGGTTTTGGGCACGATGTTTAGTGTTTTAACGTTTTTAATTTAAACGTTTGATTAGTATCCCGTTATACTTTCTTTGATTTATTTAAATATTATATTTACGTATAATCTCCTTATATGTACACAAAACTTCAAATGCCCATTTTACACGTGTGTATATATATATGCACGACTTTTATTTCATTTTCAAAATTCAAACAGATTTATGTCGTTATTTAATTCTTTTCTATTTTCATTGATTGCAGCTTATTTTGAATATCTCCTTTGTGTGTATATATATGTTTGCACATATGTACGTGTATATTTACATATACATGTATACATATTGTGACACCCCACGTCCGTTAATGTCACTCACTAAGGGAATGCATTAAGTTCCATGAAGCGTTATAGGTAAATATGAAAATAATAGCACAAGACAGACATGTAAAATAGCAACGGAATTAAAAACTTTTAAAAAAACATTATTTAAATCCAAACATCATAGTCCCAAATATTGAGTTTACATCATAAGTAACTAGTTACATTAATAATCTGTCTTGCCAAAAATATCAGAGTACAAAAGCATAAAACCATATTTCCCTGTGAAGCCATAAGAGAGTTGACCAGAAGTCAAAGCGATGCATCTATATCCAAAATCCAAGCTAAGCTGAAAGAATCCAAATCAACTCTAAGCACTTCCTCCCTGAGAACTTGGGGGGGAACAAAAGAGAGAGAAGAGGAAAAAAAAGAGTCAGACATAAAGTCTGGCGAGTCCAGTTACTTTTAAATATAAATAAATAAAAGTATCATGGCAGGTATATATAAAACTGGAAGAACGAGATAACAGTAACAATAACAAGTGTGAACTGAGCAAGATAAGATGAACATGATATATTGCGCTTCTTAAATACATTTCTCTGCACCACGCAGATACTAGCATATCAGAAGTAGAATGATCCCTACTAATACCATTCCATTACATTTTCTTGATTATTAGGTTACTTGGGTTAATAGCACTCAAGACTTATACGCGCATCGTACCCATTTACTTTCCCATGGATTCACCTAATACAATATATGTAGCTATCTCTCAATATTAAGATACACCCCATGGTACCCCACTCGCACGGTCTCCACCGTAATGAACGCAGTCCCTCATCCTATGCCGGAGTGACGTACGAATCTCTATATAAAATGTTACATTCCGCATATATCTATCATTACTATGCTACGTAAGCGTATGGACTGCCACCATCGATCGAATCAGATTCCTTATCGGAATAATGCCCTCTAGTCTACGATACACCACCCAAAGCAGACATGCATGTATCCAGACTGTCCCACGTATGTACTGTAATTGTAGCTCGATGCCTCAATCGCACTTCCTCTAATGTGCATAGAGTTCTGCGGTAGGGCGATACAAGAAACACGGAACTCGGTGGGGAGCTTTTCCATATCTGTACAGACCCGTCTTTAAAGAGCCTCTATATACAGATATACCTAGGGTCTGTTTTCGTGGTGGCTGTGGCTCCACCTCGGCCACTCCCTCAACTAGTAAAGACTACAAGAGCTAAGCGACCGCCCCTAATAACAACCAATCTAAACATCCATGTGGCGTCTACCCTCAACCACGTACCTCGATAGTGAAAGGTGCAATGGTATCTTGGGTTTAGCTCTAGTCTTTCGCATCCCGCTGGCTGTAGATGACGGATATCCGACGGTCTACTATCCTTGTTGGTTGTGACCCTCTCTACATCCTCGTGAGGTAACCGTCGAATCACCCTGGCGTCACCTCGTCACAGCATTCTGACTGCATAGCTACATCTGCAGTCAAGGCCCACCCACCTAATAGTTACGCACATACCCAACCTCTACGAGTACAACCTAAGACATCTGTTACCGCACAGAGGACTACTAGGAGCACCTTACGTACTTCAGGAAGCTGCATGCTTCCCCTTCCAGTCCTTTGGAGCTTTCATAACAATCAGATGAATGTGCGCTCCCCTCGTGTCTTATAACACCTCGATGATCTACCCCATTGGGTTATTCACCCTCAAACATACAGACTGGTCCAAGCGCATTTCTTTAATATGTCGTTAGACCCTATGTCTAAACATTCTTTTACGTGCTTGCTTTACCTCACCCGTTCCCATTTAACTCGGTTATTCCCATTCATATTGAATTCTTATTCCAATTTACCAAGTTTCTCTTGCTTATTAATTTCAATCATATAACTTAATCCATTTAAGTTTGTTAATAAGCCCACAACATGTTATTTTCTAGATTGTGGCCCAAGGTCTATAATCCACAATCTATTTTATATTCTTGCTTGGTTACATCATTACAATAGCATGTTCTCCTTAATACGTTATTAAGTATATCTCAATTCACATGTTTCCTAATTAACATGTCACTTACCATTTATGATTACTTATCATAAATTCAATTTACACCGTCACTATAACATATCGTTGTTTACTTAGCAGATTATTACGCATATCTAATTCTATCATTTCTACAAGTTATGCTTACCCTACAAGGTGTCTTTAATTACATAACTTTATTATATTTTCCACCGGTTATGTACACCACTATGTGTCTTTAATTACATAACCTTATTGGGTTAAGTTCGTTGGGCCTATATGTAAATATAATCCACCCCCTCTGTTTTAATTAACCCACCCACCACCCATCCAATTTTACTTAACTCTAACTTAAGTTCATAATCATACAATCCTTCTGGATTAAATTAGGTTAGGTAGTCCAATTCATTACCATGTCCAATTATGGTTATAATGGGCTAGACCTCCCACATTAGGCCTACAACGTGTGGATGCTGGATATGCCGGTCGGGTCCGGGCAGTCTTATTCCACAGTTGGGTCTAACCTCGTGTCTTAGCCCGATTCTTATTTGCACACTTAGACCTCTCACATTAGGTTCAACATTAGTGGCTGCTGGATATGCCGGTCGGGTCCGGGTAGACTTCCACCACTAATGCAACCTAACCTCGTGTCATAAGTGCAATTACAGTTCCTAATTGTAATTACTAGACATTCTATTTTTATCCAAATCTACCTATGTCATTATAGGTGATTATTTCTCTTTTTCCCCATATTTAATTATATGCCCAATCCACTATTCAAATCATAGACTTTTACACCCCTTTTCAATTCACCTTTTAATTATGCACCATATGCTCTTTTTCCCAAGTTATAAGTCAAGGCCTATATATATATGTTGCACAAACCAAAATCTACATATTTTCCAATTAATGTCCCTAGTCCATATTCACCCATTTCAATACAAGTTATACCCGAATCCATATTCGCATATTTTCCAATGTATGCCTAAAATTCATATTCACATACGTCCCGATTTATGTCCCAAATCAGTACTTACACATGTCCCAATTTATGCTCAAATTATATTTTCCAACATATGCCTAAATTCATATTATCCAACAAGACATATGCCCCCAAATCCATATTCTTATATTTCCAAATTTATGCCCAAATTTAGATCCATATTTTCCAATATCAATTATGCCCTAAATTATGTCTTTCCCCCTTATTCCCAATTTCGCACGTTCGCATTTTTCAGCGTTAGGCCTAGGCTCGAAGGTAGCCTGGCTATATAAAATAAAAAGGGAAAAGAGGGAGAGAAGAGAATCGAGAACATGCATAATAACGAATCAATAATAAACTGATAGAAATAAGCATAAACTGATAGAAATAGGCCTAAACTGAATAGGCATATTATGACAAGATTTAACATTGCGGCGGCATGGACATATAAAAGCAGATCTGACAGTTATGTCATAATAGAACTGATTAGGCACCGATTCAAGATCAAATTTTTACATACATATCAAGATTACTATTTAAATATTTAGATCTAAAAATAACATGAACTCACAGTGAATAGATCTAAGGAAATGGATCCAAATTACTGCGAAGAACATGTTGAATAAGTTGTTGTAGCCATCGTTGACTTTGTTGTAGCAATCTTCGAATATGTATAATCTTCATTGAATTGATTAAGAAGAAGAAAGGCCATTTATAGCCTAGGGTTCAATGAATCTAGTTCAGAATGGTGTCTAGATACAAAACGAAGTATTTCATCCAGATCTGTCAAGGGTGGGTCGACCCCCCTTTGAGTGGGTCGACCCCCCTTTGAGTGGGTAGACCCGCTTGGGCGGGAAATCTGCCGCCTTCCCAAATTTCGAATTTTGAACCGAATTTCGAATTTTTGGACCCATTTTTGAATTTCTGAACTTATTATATATATATATATATATATTCTTCCTGTGCGTATACAAACTTCAAACCTTAATAACTTCTTCATACGGTGTCTGATTTAAGCAAACCAGGTATCTATTTTGACCAGAATTTCGAGACGGATGCAATGGCGCAGTCCATTTTACTTAATTTTGAATATTAAATTAAGTTTTCCTTAATTCATTTTTAATAGTGTATTTCACATTGATTATTCTTTAATTCATCATCTTTAGCGTCGTTTAAAATTTCGGGGTGTTACACATATATTTTTCTATACTTCCTTATATATATAATTTTCCTTATATGTGCGTTTATACATATTTTCCATTAAGAGCATGTAATATTTTAGCCGTTCCCTTAAAACAAAAATATGGCGCCGGCGGGAATGGAACTCGCACCACTCTCTTGAAAGTGACATGCTCTTACCAACTGGACTACATAGGCTTTTGTTAACAAGATTAAAAACAATGGTGGTTATTGTTCGTTTTCTTTTACCTTTTTTTCATGTTTGTTACAATATTTTATTTAAAGGTCTCTTTCATTTTAAATCAGTTTTATGCAATCCATAGGTCTAAATTGACTAGAAAATTGCCACGGACGCAATGACGCTAATCCCATGACCAAATTCTTAAAGCTCTTCAGATTTTATTTTTATTATCTAATTAAAAATGTAGGATGTTACATTCTCCCACCCTCAGGAAATTTCGTCCCCGAAATTTGATAAGGGAAAAAATAAATAATCCCTTACATAACATGCATCCATCATGTGTGCATCCAATTTTTGCAAACATTTGTGCATTCGTGCAAAGTGTAACACAATATAATAATACATAAATGAAATGAATGCCTAAGCGGTACCTCTTATATGAATGCAAATTTTTCTTGATTTGAATTTATAATCATAGTTCAAATCCATCACTATTTTGTGATCATTTTAAAATTTTATTTGAAAATAATAGGAATTCATATGCTTTTAAGCTCTCTTCATTTTATAAAATTCATCGTAAATCCATCATTCTACAATGTCAAATTCGCCACTAGTTTGAAGAATATTATGATTTTTGTTTGATTGAATGAGATTTATGATGAACATTCTCTCTCTCGATCTAATTTTATATTTCTAGTCCATAATGATCATTATTTTGAGTTTTATATCCTTTTGATGATAAGAAAAGGGGGAGAATGGTTAAGATTTTGATTAACGAGTAAATATTTTAATACTGGAAATGCAATTCATTTTTTTTCACTCATGCACATATTTAGGGGGAGTTCTGTTGTAGGGGGAGCATACATATAGGGGGATTTCTACACTTCACTATCAAACACGTTTATTGTATTCAAAATCTTATTATATGTTTGTCATCATCAAAAGGGCGAGATTGATGTATATAACAATATGATTTTTGTTTGATGATAACAAACATATATACATATACATATATATATTATAAATGTATGCAATTGTACTATTATACTACATCACATACATAAATAAATATTTATATTTGAATAGAATACTACTGTGCAAGAATTTAATGATTCAAATAGTATTTTGTTTAAATATAATATTTTAGTTCAACATTTCAATAGTACAAATTTCACAACTCCACTATTGTACATCTCAGTGATTTATTACATTCAGCTCTCACTACAACACTCAGTGTTCACTTAGTTACATTTCAATTTCATATACAATTTCATTCTTATACATTTTTCCTTACTACAAATGTCACTCTGTTACATACTCACTTAGTTGTACAAACTCATATACAAACTCACTCATACACTATGACATCATTGTTTCTTTAGTCTGCTTCACAGTCGGTCCAGTCACCTACATACCTATCACAAAAATACACACAGTAAACTAGAACAAAAATAAATTTTAAATTTTAGCAGATATAAATTTATTTTAAATTTTATTTGCCTTAAAATTTTGGTGTGTTTTCTCACCATATTTCATGACTTGGTCTGATATGTATATACATCCATCTGTGTCTAGACTGCTTGTGATATTCACAGTGATTCACTGTAAATACCACAAGGTAGACAATATCTCTAGTGCTCACATATATAAACTAAACATGCACGATACTTGTATACACATACATGTGTGTATATACACATATAATTTTTGTGTAGGGTCAATGTGGTCTAACATCAATGAGTGGACATAAACCAAGAAATTCAATGCAAGTGACAAAGCACATGTGAAGCAACACGTATATACAAACATATAAATATACACATACATGTACGTATACATGAATGTATACATGGGCAGTGAAGACAACATGTAATAACCCAACAAGATCAGCTCCCAGAACCTAGAGCTCGAGTCACACACATATATAAATACATGATTGTATGTATACACATGGAACCAAGACAAACCAGAGAAGCATAATAATGCAGATAGGCTACAGCAAGAACATGAACAAGAAGAGAAAGCCAGGTAAGCACCAGGCAAGAGTGCAACACAAGGTGATAATAAATGGGCTCAATGCAGATGCAAAGTAGTATGCACAAGTAAAAATTAGAGCCAACAATGGCCAAGCCAAAGAAATATATTACAGGATGAGCATGACACAAGAAACAACATGTTTGAATAAACATGCATATGTGTGTGCATATATTTTTACACGCATACACATGTACACTCAAGCAAAGGAAACTACAACATACATGAACAAGCTCTTGTAGAAATGGCAATTGCATCATCTCACAAAAGCCAATAACATAAACAAGTCTGGTTCAAGTCAGTAGTTTTAAAGTGGGGCAACTAATTAAAAGGTCAAGGCAATATATACATGTGCAGGCTGCTCAGACCATCAACATGCAACAGAAAAGTCCAGTGCACATCAGAGTGGTCACAGATTTACAAACACAGGTCAAGATGGTAACAATCCAACATTATGAACATCAACTCAACATGCAAGTTTCAAGTTCAAGTGCATGTATACAGTTCAAGTACAAACATATGAACAAGCACAAATATACACATGGTAGTGATGGACAAGCTACAAGCAGGAGAGTATGTACACAGTTTTAACATAGTGCAACATGAATGTACAAGTGCACATATTTTAATATGCACAAGGCAAGTTAGGGTCACGAAAAAGGCAGAAGTAACAAATAATGTGCAAGAGGATTTGCGTGTGAATCAGCAATAAAGATACTGCACACACAAATGTACAAAGGATAGAGAAATGGCAGTAGACACTGATGAATACAGTAGCAAATAAAAATGGCCAAAACTTTCAACAAGAACAAAAGGGTTTTCATATACATGAATACATATATAAGAATACATGCAGTATATCCAGTTATAAAAGTGGACAACCTCAAAGCAAAATGCCATGCATGTCAAACCAAGAACACAAATGAATTTGTTTCTAGCAAGAACAAGCCATGCTTCTAGAATTGAAGACTGTTAAAATTGACACAAGATTTGTTTCTAGGAAACCATGAAGATTTCAGCAATCTAATATCATGCAAGAAGCGACCAGAGGATTTAAAGATGTATAATTGGCAAGGTGCTTACAAAACAAATCTGGTGTAATTCACATGATGAAATTTGACAACAAATGTTTCCAGAAAGTTGCAATGTTTTCAATCTTGGAAATTCACGTGCTCAATAAATTTGATTTTTGGTAAGAAAGTATTCTTGGTTTCAATACATTTCCAGAAAACATTTTTGGTGATAAAATTAATTTGATGGTTTCCAGAAATACACGGTGAGGATTATTCGGAAAAGTACATATATCGGAAGAATTCAATACTGGAAATTATAGCAGGAATTTATCTTCGTAATTCAAGGAAATTCGGAAACAATATTAGGTAGAAAATCTTTCAAATTTCCAGAATTCAATCACATAGTCACAACATCGAATCAAGCAAGTAAATCATGCAAGCATCAAGCCAATCACAGAGAAATCAGAGAATGAATTAAGGATTTTTATACCATATTTATACACCTACTTCATCACTGGAAAGCATTGAAAACCAAGAAAAAAATATTGCAAGCAAATCGAAAAATCAAATCAGAGTACTCACGGTTTTTCAATCGAAATTCCCAAATCAATTGACAAGCAAGCAATGACAATCGATCCATCAAAAGATTCATCCAGATTTGAGGTCGTGATTTGATTTGGGTAGCAAAAACCCTAATTTCATTCTTTGCCCACCATTTAAGATTCAAAGAGAAGCCGACATCCTTTTGAGAAGCAAAGAAAACAAAGGGCCGACCATTTTAATTTTGAAAAGGTTTTTTTTTAATTGTTTTGTTTTTATTTCTTTTTGTAAACAGTCTACGGTTTTCTAGTTTATCCCTAAACCAGGGTTTACGAGTTACCGGTTTGTATTTATGGGAAAATCTGATCTTCGCGATAAAGATCAGTATCGGGTTTTGAGCATAAGATTAAAACAGTTGGTAGTGGGTATTGGTAGTTTATTGGGATTTTTTAAGCGCAGCGATCGTTTTAATTGTAGTAGAAACATTGGGAATGCAGTAGTGGGCAGGGGTTTGTGGAATTTGGGTAAAATCTATGTTACTTATTTTCTGCATTTATTTTCTCTGTTGCAATCTGTGCTGTGATAATTTTAATATCTCGTAAAACTCCAATAAATCCTATTCACCCCCTCTAGGATTAATCTAGGTCCAACGGTAAATATATAAGGAAAAAAGTAATAGCAATGATGTTGACCCATATCCATTAAAATTTGATGTCATCTCTTTTGCATTTCTAATATGAGTGACGGGAGACAATTGCCAAGCTTTTTAAGGTAAACAAAAAGTTATTTAACACAAATTGGGAAGTGTTAAATTTGAGCTCAACAAAATAAAGTCAATTTCCATAAAGATGTGTCATTTCTTCCTACATTGCAATGACATTGACAAAATTATAGTTTTGGAAAAGATAATGAGAAAATAGAACATGGTCTTAAACTTGAAGATGATTTACCAAGAAAGAAGAAACAATGTAAGCTGTCGTATATGAATAAAAATGTATCTTTTTATGAACCCTAAATGAAAGATTCAGGCTTGTCCATGAAGAATAATACATCAACCCATCTCCTTCTTTTAGCCACCTTTCAAATCAACCATTCCAAATAGATAAGTTAAAAATCACAAAGCAAACATCCTTTTATCAATACCCATACAGAGATCCAGTTACCCAAAAATTATTTTATAATTTAACATGCACTTAAGAAGTGAATAAGTGCAGCTAACCCATATTTCTTTATACTCTAGGATTAATTTCAAGAAAAGACCATATCGGTAGCTTCCTAAGCGTGCAAAGCCAACTAATTAACTTAGATGTAAACTTACTTAAGCCATGAATATATCACATAAGTTAACCATTAATCAAACATCCATAGTATTCATGTATTTGTTTTCTTGATTGGTGGTATAGATGTCTCAAGATAACCCCATGAATATAAATTTAAGCCATCAATATGTCTCATAATACAGTCAATAATCATGCTCCATAATCGTTTTTGTATATATATATATGTATATATATGTGGACTGAATTCTTAAATCATTATCTAGAATAACCTATTAAAAATAAGATTCTTTCTAAGTTGAGGCATGTTATGGTATATATACTACAATATTTTGAATTATTCAAGTTGCATATGACATAAAAATTATTAAATCATTAAAACATGTAATTCATTAAACCATAACAATGAAACCAAATAATACTGTCTGCTAATATTAAAGCTAAATAAGTATGAGCATCTCAATGCAATTCCGGTTGTAGTATAATATTTGTATCACAATAGTAACAACTATAACAGTGATGACTTTCAAAATAGCAGATTGTTTTTCCAACTTGAAGTTTGGTGTCCATTGTGTTACAGAAAGAATGAAACTTATGAACAGTTATTTTTACGTTGTAACTACAAAAATACACCATCTCTTTTTGCCGATCGGAAATGAGAATTGTTCATCCAGTTACCATAGACCTTTTAGAGAAAATTCAAGAGGTTAAATCACCTTTTAGAATGAAAAAACCATGCAAGATATTTCTTATATCACACTGAGAACTTCGATTTATCATATTTGTGCAAAGAGAAACATGAGAATCTTTGACAATGAAGAAAGCATGAGACTATAGTGTTACAATTATCAATTATTAGAATTTGTTTGTTATTTTCTAAGTATAAACGTTAATAACCTTGGAGAGCTATAATGTTCGTCCAGGACGAAATACTCGAGTGTTCCATACTGTCCGTAATTTAGTTGAGAGCATATCGGTCGAAGTCTCATTCGGTTCTGAGGTAATAAAGAAATTACCACAATTTTTACAAAAAATAACGACTTTGTACACAAACAGAGTTCAAATATGCGAAATAACCTGTTATTTTCTAAGTAAAACTATTAGTCACCTTGGAAACCTACAGTGTTCATTCACATGACGAAATATTCGAGTATTCCAAGCTGTCCTTAATTTAGGTGAGAGTCTACCGGTTGAAGTCTCGTCCAGTTCCGAGTCAGTATGAAGAAATTACTGTAGTTTTTACAAAAAAAAAACAGCGACTTCGTATGTGGGCAGAGTTCAAATATGGGAATATAGCATGTTATTTTCTAAGTACAACTGGTAGTCACCTTGTAGAACTACAGTGTTAGATCACCGGGAAAAACGTCCAAGTATTTCACATTGTCCGTAATTTAGGTGGGAATCTATCGGTCAAAGTCTTATCCGATTCCGAGGCAGTATGAAGAAATTACCGCAATTTTCACAAAAAAATAGCGACTTCGTATGTAGGCATATTTCAAATATGGGAATATGGAGACAACAGAAGCGGGATGGTCCTTTGTGGAAAATGGAGACGGTAGAAGGTAGATCGAAATTTTTGTGCGACTGGTGAATTACTTGAAAGGTTAAGGGCATTTTGGGAAATTCAAAACGATGCCTAGTAATTTAGTGGAATTTTTTTTCATTATTAGTAGTAAAGATTAGTGTTTACTAGTTACGTTACTTTTTTAAAATAATCTAAATAATTGCTAAACTTATATCATTCGTAACGTCTGCGTACGAGATCGAATTTGGATGTCGTTTCTTCCTTCGAACTTGTATTGGCGAGCTCTACATTTAAAACAAGTTTGGGCTTATTTGGTCAAGATGTATGATATTATCTTTCACTGAATTGTGTTTGTTTGTACAATATTAATCTGATGTTTTAAACCAATTTCTAATTACACATGTAATTTTTAGGATAACTAAACCTAGTAAATAATAGATAAAAATATAAAAAAGTGATTTAAGTAGTTTTAACATGAATATCGCATGTTTTGCCTATTTGCATACTATTACACACTATTTACCATTTACGTGCGATCGCACATTATTTTCATCAAACTTTTAGATTTATGTTATTTTGACACTTATTTCACTTTGATTGCTATATATAGGTTCTACTTAACTTATTACTACTATTATGGATGCCTATTTTAGGAATCTTATGACTATTGGTTGCATGACTGAAATGTTTGCTTAGTTTAGCTTAAAACATTGTTTGCAAGCGAACTAGTACTAGGAAATCTCATCCGTTAGAGTTTGAGGTGCTTGTCTGTCAAATGCACACATTGGTGTATATTGATTAAACGCACAAAGACGATAGACTCCGACAGATGATATTTACTTACGTAGGAGTTTCAGTGCGCATGGATGGATTCAACGGTAGAGTACTATTAGAGATTGGTAGCAGATTTTAAGATGGAGTGACATTAAAGCTTGGTGGACCATCTGGAGATGGAGGATGGACTTGGCGACGAGCTTTATTTCGTGATGAATTGCAAACTTTTTCACTTGATGTGTATTTTACTAATTCTGGTCAAATGCATGATCAGGGTGGCCGTTATCGATTACATGGGGTGTTCGATATCGATTACTATTATTGTTGGACATTTCATCCAAATTGACAATGAAGATGATTTAATTTCGTGGAGTAGGATATGATGGGTCTTCGTTCGGTGGTTTTGGAACGAGGAAAAGATACAGTGCTTTAATGTAGTTGTTTGTCATCCGATATTAGTGATTCTGTTATGGGAAGCGTTGGCTCCGACGATGGGTGGTTATACTCGAGATGCAATGGATTATTAAGAAACTACTAGAGAGGGTTTGGGATAGTTGATTGGGTTGACGACAAGTTAGTTTTATATACTTATTCTGAACCAGGGAGACTCCAAGTTGGGGGCACAGGGTTCCAAAGATGGACTATGCTGCAGATGACATGTGCAAAGTGATTATGTATACGCATGGTTTTAACCGTTAATCGTAAAGAGGATATTATGGATGTAATTTCCATTTAGTACCACGTCGAGTTACTTATCTTCACATAGGAAGATTTATGGAATTCACCTAGATCGAGTTGAGTCCTTACTTTGGGGCGTACATGTTGGTACAACCTAGGTCCTGGACGACTGAGTGGCATAGATGAGTATCATGGAAATCAAACGTTATTGTATATCTAGCACACAGAGTGAGTAAATATGAGGATGGATAATGGAAGCTATGTTTGCTTAATCATTTATCACTTTATGGGCATTATGTGATGGGGATATTGACAATTTAGATGTCCGGACATCCCTAGTATTCTAACGTAGGATACACCCTTTATTATTACTATAGAGTACTATCTCTTTTTATATGTGCTAACTTTGTGGATGCAGGAGCAAGACAGTTATGATCCTTTATACCTTTTGTGCCATATATACTATTATGACTTTTACAATATTTTATGATTTGATTATTTCTCACACCAGACTATTATCTGACCCAAGGTTTTATTTCCCTCTTATTGCCTTGGGTGCTTATCAACATGCCGATGAGTAGTCCAGGTAACAGGTATGAGTATCTTGCGGAGCTACATATGTGACTAGCAGGAGATGACGTCTTTTCATACTTATAATTGTATTATCATTTTTTTATTCCGTTGTATGACACTATGGAACCTTAATAGTGTTATTTATTCTTTTAGAGATAGATAACCAGTTTGAGTTTATTAATCACTTATATACACTCTATTGTTGTTATGTATAACTGTACGAAACTATATACTCTGATTATATGGTTCATATAGTTATTACTGCCTCATCTACTTTATATCTGTGACTGCTACTTTTATATGTTATCTAATGCGTTATGTGATATACGACATGTTCCGCGACCATGTAGTTCTATTGTATTTTTTTATTTTCCTTATCTTTTCTCTTCTTTTCTACCTTGACAACAGTTTTACATCGACCGGGTGCTTGTACAACACGTTATTGGGACATATAAGCGCTGATGGTGTATAACCAGTTGTCTCATAGTCAGTCGTTGTTGGACTCATACCAATGAGGTCTATGTTTTGGAGTTGGATTGGTAGAGTTATAAGCTCATGCAAATTTTAATTAAAGTTGGATGCGCTCAGTTTTAACTATTCAAAACTATGAAAGCATTAACGAGAAATTATGATGACTTAAAAACTCACTTTTTTTGAACTATCGTTATAACATATAATAGTATAAACTGTTGATTCCCTATTAGAATGATTTATTATTTTATCAATTGGTTTGAATTTACTCCAGCTTTTATGGAAGATGACTTTTATACATACCCATCTAGTAGCAAAAGACCCATATTATATGATAATATGATATATGTAATGAAGAGATACATATTGGAGGGAGCTAACATGGTTCCTCACGATTGTTGATTTATTTAAATATATACATATTTAGATATAAACGATCTATCATATATGGGAATGGTTGGAGGGATCCAATAAGATTCCTCATTTTGATTGTTATGTTAACCACATTTATATTAATGATATACAAACTATTGAATATTAAACCTGATTGTGGACCATATTTATTATATGACATTGATATATGTTCAATTTGTCCCTCTTATGGTACAAAAAATCAACAAGTAGCAGTTAAGATCTTGGTGGCTGTTGGCCTCAAATTTAGTATTTTGAAATACTACGAATTGTTGTAAAGCAAGTAATCAAGTTTTACAAACAAGTTTTGTAAATATATAAAAAGAGTATAAAAAATAATCAAGTTAAATATACATATTTTATAAAAAGATTTTACAAAGGAGTTTTATTAAAAAATCCAATTTTATAGTTTGGTGGATTTTATAAAAGTTATTCTAAGATTTTTAGAACTAATCGAGTTTTATAAATAAGTTTATGAAGTCACAAAAAAGAATAATTTATTAATGAATGAAGTTATATGTGACGGCCCGCCCCGCACCAGCCTACATTTCCCCCGAAATGCGCTGTGCCAATGCCCGACTAGCAAGGGACGGTCGTCAAAAGAAAAGCGTTTTGAAACTATGAATCACCAAGAACATGTAGTATATCTCACAGCACATGGAATAAAATATAATAATAACATAACTTGATATAAAATAGGCGAGACAATACATAAGCTGAAAACTAAACCATCATAGCAGCGGAATCCAAAATACAGCTTATGATCCAAACCATTGTTACACTTCAAAATACTGTCTCTAAAGAAAAATAGAAAAGGTACACTACTAATGCCCAAAGTAGTTACCAACAACAACACAGGGAGAATATATGTATATAGTACGTGGAAGCCTCCTGCTCGTCTCCGGACAGCTACTCGTGCATAACCATCTAACCTGTCTCTAGTCTGCTCGTTTCGGAGCACCCAGAGTAATGAGAAGAGACATAAAACTCTGGGTCAGACAAAAGTCTGGTATGAGCGATAATAGCAAAATAAAACAATAACAGGTATAAATAATCATACCTGAACCTGGACCTGCAACCAAAGAGTTAGCACAACAACATGTACAGTACTCTAAGGTAACACTAGCATATAGTGTAAAAATGGGTGTGTGTCATGGTGATAGCAAACATCAAACATAACAATCATCCTCACATCTCTCACTCAGTGTGTAAAGCATACGATATCCACCGCTTTGATCACCAAATCCATTGGGGCTATGACGACAACTCTGTACAACTATTGCTATGACCATGCTTCCCTGGTCTATAGTCAATAACCCTACCCAGTCCACACATCCCTGGATCTAGGTTAAGGGCCAACCAGTCCACACTTCCCTGGCTCTGGTTCGTCTACATGCCCCCTCTCTTCAACGGTGATCCAAAGCTATAGATATCGATAACCCCTTTGCACACGTCTCGCAGCAAAGCCTAACTCTAGAAGTTCACTCGTTGGTTCCCATCTGGATCCTGAACGACAACTTCTCATTTGGACTTCCTTTGCATCTCGGGTTTTGGTCTCCTCCGGTTCGGTTCAGAAAACAAGCTTCCATTCGATTCAGTCTTCTTTTCCTTGTCTGGTTCGCGGTCATCATCAAGGTCGGTTCGTGAGGCTCGTCCCAGTTCGTGATCATCATCCCGGTTCATGACCCTCGAAATGGTTCAGCTCGTGGTCCTCGAAGTGGCTCGTGGCATTCCGGTCGGGGTCGTGGGGATCGGCTCGTGGTTCGTGGCACCAGGCTCTGGTTTATGGGTCCTGCTTGTGACCATCGTTTCATGACTGGCTTGAACGGTTCATGGTCCTCCGTTCATGGGTGGTCATCTGCTTATGGTTCTAGGAGGTAGCTCCTGAGGCTCGAGTGCGAGCCGGGGTCGGTTCGTGATACATGCTTCACGAGTGGAGGGGGGGTGGGTGAACCGGTCCTATTTCGTGCACTTCTTATAGCAAGTTATTTACTCCAAACGACAGCATTTTCAACCATTCTAGCTTTACTAAACAATCATAAAGCATCCCAAACAGTAGTAATAACATGTGTAATCAATCACAAACATCAATAGTGTGTGTTACTTAGGATCAAACATCCCAAAAAGCATGATTTTCCCCTTAATCCCCTTAAACATGTTTAACTATAGGATTAGAAAACTTAATCCAAATTAACCCAAATTTATATCAGAGGCATAAAATAATATTTAAGAATTTCTACATATTTCTCCGTATTTTTCTGAGTCATAATTTCGCAGTTATCACTAATCACCCTTAATTAGCCGTAATTAGTGTAAAAACATGCAAATCACTCACCATAGCCACAAATAAATTATAGATCTGAAAACTCCACTGATTTGGGTTGAATTCCTATGCGTTCTAGTAGCTCTATCTCGATTTTGATGCTAATCCACTTTGATTTGATGCAGATTTGCTTAATATGTGATTAGAAAGTGATTAGGGATGAATTTAGAAGGTGAACGCCATTATTAGGGTTAGAGGAAGGTAAGCGGCGGCTGGAAAAATGAAAATGAATCATCCTCTAACTTTTTTCAGCTCTCCCATAACCCTAATCTCGAAATGGGTTATGGGCCTAACCACAAATCACCTAATTAAGCCCGGTTAAGCTGTTTTTCCATCTTCAAACCTTATTTCAGCCATATCTCCCAAACGGTAAGTCCGTTTGATTAATGTGACCATTCTACGGAAACGTAAACCATCATCTTAATCCAGTGAAGTGGTTTCAGGTCAAAACTCCTTACCAATCAAAAGTTATAGACGAAACAAGATTTGCCAAGGGCAAAATGGTCATTTAAAATTTGGCAAAAATCGGGAACATATGAAATGACTCCAATAGTCGTTTCCCAAAGTTACACGACCATACGACTTCGTATGTAAGTGAAATAAATATTCTAAGATCCTCCGATGCGTAGAATGCGGGTCGTTACACTCTCCCCCCCTTAAGAAATTTCGCCCCCGAAATTCCTTAACCAAAACATATAATGGTGGCCCACATGCCTATCAACCATTTACAAACAATCAAACATACATAACAACACAACAAGCCTACCCTAGCATGCGGTTTACTAATAAGGGAATAACTATATCGTGATTTAAAATCTTACCAGGCAAAGAGTTCTGGATACGACTTCCTTATGTTCTCCTCTGCTTCTCAAGTATAGTCATTCTCATCATCGCCCCATTGGACCTTGACCAGTTTCACCGTCTTCCTTCGAAGTTGCTTCGTATCGTACTCGACAACACGAATCAGTCTGCGATTCCCGACCACCTCGGGTTATACCCGATATCATCCAACTGATCTGGTGAAATAGTCGTATTGGGGTCGTGCACGAACTTCTTTAGCTGGAAAACATGAAATACGTTGTGAACTCCCGCCATCTTGTCAGGCAATCCAACTTTATATGCTAAATTCCCAACTTGTTCGAGAACTGGAAATGGACCAACTAACCTTGGTGCCAACTTACCTCTCCTACCAAATCGAATCACACGCTTCAATGGAGAAATCTTGATGAATACCAAGTCACCAACAAAGAATTTCAAATCTCTTCGCCTTTTATCAGCATAACTCTTTTGTCTATCTTGGGCAGCCTTCATTCGCTGTTGAATAACCTTGATCTTATCTGAAGTTTCTCTTATTACATCTGGCCCAAGCACAAACTTATCACTGGTCTCCAACCAACATGATGGTGAGTTGCACGGTCTTCCGTACAAAGCTTCAAATGGAGCCACACCAATACTAGATTGATAACTATTACTATATGCGAACTCAACTAGATGCAAATGGCCATCCCATGATCCTCCAAAATCCAATATATAAGCTCTCATGAGAACCTCTAATACACGATCCACCCTCTCTGTTTGACCGTCAGTTTAAGGATGATATGCGGTACTGAGATGTAATTCTGACCCTAAAGCCTCTTGTAAGCTATTCCAAAACCTGCTAGTAAATAATGGATCTCAGTCACTCACAATACCTTATGGTACTCCATGAAATCACACTACCCACTTCATATACAATTCTGCTAACTTAGATGCTGTTCTATTCGACTTGACCGGTATAAACCTTGCACTTTTGGTCAGTCGATCCACAATCACCCAAATACAATCATGACCCGATCTAGTCCTTGGCAAACCGTCAATGAAATCCATCGAGACTTGTTCCCATTTCCATTCAGGAATTTCCAACGGTTGTAACAAACCACTAGGCTTCTTTTGCTCGGCTTTAACAAGCTGGCAGTTCATGCACTTGGATATAAACTTCCCAACGTCTCTCTTCATCCCTTCCCAGTAGTAGGTCTGCTTCATGTCTCGGTAAATTTTGTTACTACCGGGGTGTATAGTTAGTTTCGAGTGATGACATTCCCTAAGAACTTCATCTCTCAATCCATTAACGTTGGGTACAACTAGTCTCTCATTCTTTCGAAGCCATCCTTCTCTATCAAGTCCATACTTGTTCATCTCTTTACCATCGATACCCATATCTATCTTTGAGATGATTTCCAATAGGTTAGGATCGTCCCTCTGACTGGAATTGATCCTCTCAATCAAAGTGGGTTTGATCGTCAAACTTGTTAACATCTCTGGGTCCAATTCGCACTTAGGTCTAAAATCATATCCTGCGATATACTCCAGTTGATTCTATTCTAGAAACATAGCCCCCAAATGGGCATGTATCCTACTCAATGCGTCAGCTACCGCATTGCCCTTCCTGGGTGTGTATGCGATATTGAAATCATATGAAGCTAAGAACTCAAACTATCTCTGCTGACGAAGATTTAAATCCTGCTGAGAGAAAAGATACTTCAATGACTTATGATCGATAAATAACTCGAATCTTTCTCCCAAGAGATAATCTCTCCACATCTTTAATGCGAACACGATCGTTGCCTATTCCAAATCATGGGTAGGATATCTTTTCTCATGTGGTTTCAATTGCCGACTAGCATAAGCTACAACCCTACCTCCTTGCATCAGTACGGCACCTAGTCCGGTACCACAGGCATCTGTGTTACCGTTATCTCTTCGTTCCCCTTAGGAATGACTAACACTGATGCGCACGTTAACTTTTCCTTTTGACTCTTAAATGCATTCTCACACCTTTCGTCCCAAACGAAAGCTTGATTCTTCTTGGTCAACTGAGTTAACGTTGTCACTATCTTAGAGAAGTCTTGGATAAACTTACGATAATATCCAACAAACCCCAAGAAAGTTCTCACGTTCATTGCATTCTTGGGCGTAGACCAATCCTGCACCGTAGCCACCTTCGCAGGATCCACGGCAATACCATTCTCTAAGACAACATGGCCCAAGAATCTCACTTCCCTCCTCCAGAAGTGACACTTAGAAAATTTTGCTTTCAATTGATGTTTCCTCAACACCTCCACCACTGTCCTCAAATGTTCCTTGTGTTCTTCCTCTGTAAACTCTATTCATAAGATCCACAAAATATGCATGTGCATTGGTCAACCCGAATGGCATGACCAACCACTCATAGAATCCAGACGGCATCCGAAATTCTGTTTTAGGTATACTCTCAACTACTACTCGGAGCTGATGAAAACCTGTCGCGAGATCCAATTGGGAAAACACTCTTGCTCCATTCAGTTGATCAAACAAATCACCTATCCGTGGAAGAGGATACTTATTCTTTCTAGTCACCTTGTTCAGCTCACGGTAGTCTACACATAAGCGAAGGGAACCATCGGCCTTGGTAGCAAATACAACCGGTGCTCCCCACTCGGAAACACTCCTTCGGATAAATCCCCTCTTCAAAAGATCTCCAACTTGCCTTTCGAGCTCTAGCTGCTACCTTGGCGCCATATGACAAAGTGGCATCACTATAGGCCTGACACCTTTCACTAAATCAATCCGAAACTCAATCTCTTAGTGTGGTGGAAGTCTGGTCACTTCCTCGAAGATGTCCGGATATTCACCAGCAATAGGCACATCTGATAACTCATCCCGTGGGATGTCGAGGGAATGTAGAAAACTAGCCATCACCTCATCACTAGGTAGGCAACCCAATACCACCCTCTGCATATCATCCGCTCTAACGGTCACCGAAGACCCCTCGCAGTCTACCACCACTCCATATATTTAGAGCCAATCGACTCCCAAAATTATGCCAAACCCAATAAAGCCCAAAACAAAGCAATTACAAGAAAACATACATCCATGACTCGATAAGACCAAATTACAACAAATCATGTAAAGGCTAGTCGAACCACCGATTGGGTTCATCAAAGCTAAAGGTCTATCAACAATCTCGGGTTCCAATTCTAACCTATCTATCAGGTCACTAGATATGAAGAAATGGGAAGCCCCGGTATCAAACAATACTCGAACAGAAACATCATAAATAGAAAGCATACCTTGAATAACGACACGTTTTCCCTTCTGCGCCGCAGTTGGGGCATTCGACGAAGAAGGAATAGCGTTGATAGCATATGCTTTGACGATTTGCTTCTCCTTAGGGGATTGTAAACATTCATTCTTAAAATGCCCCACTTGGCCACAGTTGAAGAACTTGTTTTCCCCTGGCTTTGCTCGACACTCTTTCACATAGTGACCCTTCTTGCCACAGCTATAACACTCGATATCTTTCTTATTCTTCTTTTTCTGACCATCCTTGGTCTGGTTCTGCTTCCACTTATTTTGGAAATTATTCTTGCCTCCACCACTTGCCTGCGGCTTTGGCTCCTCTGTAGATGTAATAGCAATCTCGGTCTTCGTCTTAGGGTAAAGGCTTTCTGATCTTAATGCCTTCCCCACAATAGATTCGAATGTATCATCGATATGGTTTATGAGTCCCCCCATGTAATCATCTAGGCCAGTTATGAACTTCTCGTTCTTCTTCTCGACAATATCGATAAGAGATAATCCATATTTCGATAAGGTATCAAATTCAGCAATATACTCCAAGATCTACCATTCTGCCTAAGTTCCAAAAATTTCCTAAACAACTCTGATTTCTGAGAAGCCAGAATAAACTTATCACTGAATCAGGTCTTGAACTGATTCCATGTAATTTGATCCTCGGGAGTAGCCGCTTTGATGGCATTCCACCAATTCATTGCTCGTCCTTGAAGTTGACGCGATGCTAGCTTTCTCTTCATTGCATCGTCGATTCCCAAAACCTCGAAGATGCGCTCACAACTATCCAGCCAATCTTGAACATCCGTTGCCGATTCCGTTCCATGGAACGGCTTTCCACCAAGATTAATATAATCCTTGCTAAGCTTGGCGAAATAGGCTCTAGGCACCTGCACCACCACCGTTAGCAGCATTATGGACTGCTCCCTAAGCATCTCTCGCATGAAGGTAGTAAACATGGTCCTCATATCAGGGACATTCCTATTGTTGGCCCCTGACCCCTTACTCCTCGTATTTCGACACATTGTTCCATCCGTAAAGAGAAAAACGATTAACCATCTCCTTAGTGGTGTCAGTGCAGTGCGACTTCATCCTTAGATATACTAATATTATATATATATAGTTTTTGAAAACCAAAATATCACAAATACGCGCTCTCATATACGTATACTATCTCTCCCTGATGTCTTCCCTTAGGTCAACTACACAACCTAGGCTCTGATACCAAGTGTGACGGCCCGCCTCGCACCAGCCGACATTTGCCCTGAAATACGTTGTGCCAATGCCGAACTAGCACGGGACAGTTGTCAAAAGAAAAGGGTTTTGAAACTATGAATCACCAAGAACATGTAGTATATCTCACAGCGCATGGAATAAAATATAATAATAACATAACTTGATATAAAACAGGCGAGACAGTACATAAGGTGAAAACTAAACCATTTTTAGCAGCGGAATCCAAAATACGGCTTATGATCCAAACCATTGTTACACTTCAAAATATTGTCTCTAAAGCAAAATAGAAAAGGTACACTATTAATGCCCAAAGTAGTGACCAACAACAACACATGTAGAATATATGTATATAGTACGTGGAAGTCTCTTGCTCGTCTCCGGACAGCTACTCGTGCATAACCATCTAACCTGTCTCTAGTCTGCTCGTTTAGGAGCACCCAGAGTAATAAGAAGAGACATAAAACTATGGACCAGACAAAAGTCTGGTATGAGCGATAGCAGCAAAATAAAACAATAACAAGTATAAATAATCATACCTGAACCCGGACCTGCAACCAAAGAGTTAGCGCAACAAGATGTACAGTACTCTAAGGTAACACTAGCATATAGTGTAAAAATGGGAGTGTGTGTGTCATGGTGATAGCAAACATCAAACATAGCAATCATCCTCACATCTCTCACTCAGTGCGTAAAGCATACAAAATCCACCGCTTTGATCACCAAATCCATTGGGGCTATGACAACAACTTCATACAACTATTGCTATGACTATACTTTCCGGGTCTATAGTCAATAACCCTACCCAGTCCACACATCCCTAGCTCTAGGTTAAGGGCCAACCATTCCACACTTCCCTGGCTCTGGTTCGTCTACATGCCCCCTCTCTTCAACGGTGATCCAAAGCTATAGATATCAATAACCCCTTCGCACACGTCCCGCAGCAAAGCCCAACTCTAGAAGTTCACTCGTTGGTTCCCATCTGGATCCTGAGCGATAACTTCTCATTGGACTTCCTTTGCATTTCGGGTTTTGGTCTCCTCCGGTTCAGTTCGGAAAACAAGCTTCCATTCGATTCGGTCTTCTTTTCCTTGTCCGGTTCGCGGTCATCATTAAGGTCGGTTCGTGAGGCTCATCCCAGTTCGTAATCATCATCCCGGTTCGTGACCGGCGGTTCGTGACCCTCGAAATGGTTTGGCTCGTGGTCCTCGAAGTGGCTCGTGGTGCTCCAGTCCGGGTCGTGGGGATCGGCTCGTGGTTCGTGGCACCAGGCTCTGGTTCGTGGGTCCTGCTCGTGACCATCGTTTCATGACTGGCTTGAACAGTTCGTAGTCCTCCGTTCGTGGGTGGTCACCTGCTCACGGTTCTAGGAGGCAGCTCGTGAGGCTCGAGTGCGAGCCGGGGTCGGTTCGTGATACATGCTTCACGAGTGGGGAGGGGGGCGAACCGGTCCTATTTCCTGCACTTCTTACAACAGGTTATTTACGCCAAACGACGACGTTTTCAACCATTCTAACTTTACTAAACAATCACAAAGCATCCCAAATAGTAGTAATAACATGTGTAATCAATCATAAACATCAATAATGTGTGTTTTTTAGGATCAAACATCCCAAAAAGCATGATTTTCCCCTTAATCCCCTTAAACATGTTTAACTATAGGATTAGCAAACTTAATCAAAATTAACCCAAATTTATATCAGAGGCACAAAATAATATTTAAGAATTTTTACATATTTGTCCATATTTTTCTGAGTCATAATTTCACAATTATCACTAATCACCCTTAATTAGCCGTAATTAGTGTAAAAACATGCAAATCACTCACCTTAGCCACAAATAAATAATAGATCTGAAAACTCCACTGATTTGGGTCGAATTCCTATGTGTACCAGCATCTCTATCTCGATTTTGATGCTAATCTGCCTTGATTCGATGTAGATTTGCTTAATATGTGATTAGGAAGTGATTAGGGATGAATTTAGAAGGTGGACGCCATTACTAGTGTTAGAGGAAGGTAAGTGGCGGCTGGAAAAATGAAAATGAATCATCCTCTAACTTTTTTCAGCCCTCCCATAACCCTAATCCCGAAATGGATTATAGGCCTAACCACTAATCACCTAATTAAGCCCGGTTAAGCTGTTTTTCCATCTTCAAACCTTATTTCAGCCATATCTCCCAAACGGTAAGTCCGTTTGATTAATGTGACCACTCTACGGAAAGGTAAACCATCATCTGAATCCAATGAAAGTGATTTCAAGTTAAAACTCCTTACCAATCAAAAGTTATAGGCGAAACAAGATTCTCCAGGGGTAAAATGGTCATTTAAAGTTCGGCAAAAATCGTGAACATGGGAAATGACCCCAATAGTCGTTTCCCAAAGTTACACGACCATACGACTTCTATGTAAGTGAAATAAATATTCTACGATCCTCCGATACGTAGAATGCAGGTCGTTACATTAAACAAATGATTTCAGACTATTTTAGAAACTATTTTACGTAGCCATAAGAATTTGTAAACTAGCTTATAAATGATTTTAAAACTTGTAATAGTAATTTATAAAAGTTTAGAGACTTTCAAGTGTAGTTACAAATGGCATGATTAATAATAAAATAAGATATGTAAAGAGATTTGAAACACTTCAAAAGCTGAACAATTTCAAAATAGAACACAGAACATTCTTCTTAAACTATATATTGAATTTCGATGACCAACTTGTACAATCTGTGTGAATTTAAAATCACTATTATTCAAGAAGTAGTCTAGGTTGAATATGGAAAATGGTACCAAGTATAATCAATCTTATAACTATGAATCCTTTTTTAGTAACTACTAATGGGTTTGGTTTTACAATAGAAATGCACTATATAACACTGTTTTGGCCCATATATGACTTGTGAATACACTTCAGTGTATAATGATATTTTATACATATCAAAATATAATGTTTTGTGAATACATTTATAACATATAGTTATGTGTGTAAATAGTTTTTCTCAAGTACTGATGATTTATGAATACACTTATATGATAAAGATATATGTGTGGATATGTTTTCAAAGTATTGAAAATATAATGTTGTATGAATACACTTATACCATAAAGATAAGCGTAGGAATACGTTTTCCAAATATTGAAAATATGATTTGTGAATACAATTGTACAGTAAAGGTAAGTGTATAATTATGTTTTCAAAGCATTGAAAATAAAATGATTCATGAATATACTTATGTTATTGAGATAGGTGTACAGCAATGTTTCTAAATATTAAAAACAATATGTTTTATGAATATACTTATTCCACTGAGATAAATATATTGGAATGATTTTTAAAAAATCGACGAAGTGATTTAAACTAATGACTATTAACTAAAGAAGGGACTCATTGGTTGATGATGTACTTAACCAAATAATTTTTTCCAAGGGAATTTGAATCATTATTTGATAAATTATATGATTGATAGTTAAATAACTGACTATTAAAATGTTTAATAATTTTCAAACTATCATGTTGGTTTGGAGAAACAACTTCAAACCAGCTCATGCATTCGGAAGTGAATACGTCTTGATCATTCTGGTTTGAATACATAGACTTTTGGTGTGGAAAGTATTGCTTGTTGATCATCTCCAATTTAACCAAAGTTTATATTATAGCAGTGACCCCTATATTCCGGGATCTGTGTATTCCGAGGGCTACTTGTTAATAACACAAGAGGTGATTCCAGAATATATGGTAAAAGGAGTGCCTCCGATTTGTCCTATTCCTGGATAGCTTATATGGACGAGTGTCTAACATTGAATTTCTAAAGACTACGTACATTAGTTTTTACAAACGTACATCGGTAACAACCCCTCTTACACTTAACACCCTTCTCTGAGAAGTAAAAGCTAGAGATTGTATTTTTATGGAAATCAGTTAGTGTATTGAACGAATTGACACTGTGGCATTCAAAGTGGAATGTGCACTATATGAAAGGTAATCATACCTCGGGCCTCATTAACCAGAAATGGCTAAAAATGGGCATGTCTTCAGGCTATGTGGGTCATGCTCATTAGGGTAAGGCCGTTACTCTTTTAGATTATTCTCTGTATGTCGAGTATGTTGAAGCATGTTCGGATTGGCTGGGTGCAACCAGGTTGATGTATATCTGATTCTATACACCACCATATTGGTTTGCGTATTGGCCTGTCCTTCTAGACAAGCAGAGGTTTCAGAGATCTTGATCCTCGACACATCCATAATAGATGCATTATACGAAAGGTAGCCCTTGGGCTTGCCATTGTATGAACCCATTTCCCATACTTTGCCTTTTGTTTTGTTCGTAGATACTAATATACAGGAACTTAGTAATGATAAAGATTCGAGATATTTTAATATTTTAGTTTTAGAGGGTTTTATCTCAAATGCCCTTAGGAATAATATCACATAATTTGATATAAAGTATTTGATTATTGTACGAAGAAAAAATCATATGTGTTTATGAGCAGACTGATCTTATGAGATATCTTTTCTTTAAATATTTTAAAAGTTAAATAAATTCTTGGTTGTGTCAGTTTTCTCATGCAAGTGTTCCTGACTGATTCGGGCATTATTTTTCTTGATGTTTGAGTCAGACCAAGTATATTTTCCAAATTAGATTTGGATTGCTTGGAGATTCAGGAGGGGAGCTTGAGCTTGAGATGTATTCTTGTATTCATTTATATATTCTGTGCGTGTGTTTGCTGTTGCATGTTTTATAATTATAATGACTGGTTGTTATAATTGTTCGGATGATTTATAATCTTAAACTCTGATTGATGTTTGTATATTGTAGTTTTTCTCTTTTATGTAAGGAATATCATTATATTATAGATTGTTTATTCTTCTTTGAGATTATGTTATGTTTTTCTTCCTCTAATCTATCTTCTTCTTCTATTCTTTCTTTTTATTCTTCTAACCCTTTTTCTTTCTCATGACTTTCTCATTTTTTGACACTTGAATTTACATCATGTATTTAAGTCGGTTTTTGAGGTCCTAATCCCAGTTCATCACATCCTCAGGATTAGTAGCGAATAACACTTGTACTTAAAAAGCTTCGTCACCAACTCTAGCATTTTCATAATGATCTTTCACGTCATAATGAATCTCATTCAAAGTGGTTTCAAATAATAGATCTGACCTTGATCTCTTCAAAAACTAGCCACGATATTCTGGTATAACACCCCAAATTTCTTAACGTCACCCGTATGAGGATTTCGTCAAGATATATGAAGCGTATAGGTATAAAATAACATTATTGAGACTGAAATTCCCAAGACAACATGTGAAAACCACAGCTGAACTTAAATTTTTATTTAAAACAGAATAAAAAGTGTTATTGCATCATAGATCATAAAAACCACAACTGTCTCATGAAGCAACATAATTAGAGTACCAAAATAAAAATCTTTCTCAACATCAAATAAAAATTTAAGTCAAACGTGGAACAATACATGTAAAAGCAGAGAATAAGACAGATGATCATCTCCAACGGGATGAGCTGGGCCAAAACTCTATCCGCTACTAGGTCCTTTACCCTGAGAACCTGAGGGGGAATGAAAAAGAGAGAAAGAAAACTAGTCAGGCATAAAGTCCGGTGAGTTCTGTAATCACAAGCATGAGTGATAAAAGAGGAAATGTAGACAGAATAATAATTTGAAGCACAATACAGTAAATGAGAACAAAAAGATAAGTAAGAATAAAGTCAATTGTCAAATCATTCGATTTCTGCACCATTTGCTGTAAGTCATAATTAGGATATAACCTAATCCTACCTATCGATCGTCTCCTAAACCACACTTGTGATAATCTATGTCAACTATGGCCTCATATTTATCAGACCCGATCCATCAGCTCAAAGGGCATAGCGTAAATCACAGACGTCACAGCGTCTTACTTTCCCTAATCAATGCGATGCACGCTCACCGCCCCATTGGAACGCTCCCATACCCACCTCGTTTGGACCCCTTACTACCCAGTACAGTATAAGCATGCCTTCGCCACCTCGTGAGACCTCGTTATAGTATGTTAAAAAGGAATACTAACTGATACAGATCTCCAACCAAAAATGCAATTTGACATAAGTCACCCTTAAAATTACTCCCCAATTGAATTTACTAAAGCCAAGTCTACCATAGAATTATTGTTGACCACCTGGCTACCTAGACCCCTATAAAATTATCAAAAAATGCCTAGGTCACTATAAGTTAATTATTTTTATTGCCCACTTATTTTCCCTAATCAGCCTACCCCTACTGTCGGAACGGACCACTATTACGAGCCCCTTATTTCCTCTAATCAATCATCGCTGCTAGACCAGACTCCTACTATTCATGCTTATTAACTTGTTTATATTAAACTTAACGCTCAATTTAAGTTTATTAATAAGCCTACTTTCTTTATGTAACTTTTTGTTATATCATAGATTGCATGTAACCTTCAATTTATAGGTTGTCTGTCATCATTTCCGTTCAAATTCATTGTACAACCTGTTACTACCAAAATCAACATTGAAGAAAGCTGACAGTGAAGGGGTATCGGATGACCGAAAGTTCGCAAAAGGCTCAATGGAAAGTGGGGAATGACAATGTGAAGAAAAAGAGCAGGAAGGCATAATCCGAAAGACCGTATCAACTACAACCTTTTATTCCTCCTAAAGGATAAAGTTGAGTAGGACTAGAGAGCAAAACCGATAGGACCCCACCGCCATAGTCAGTCCGACAGGACTCTCTCGACAGTATCGACCCGACGAAAGGCTCTGCATAAAGAACCACTCTAATTTGGAACCAAAGAAATCAAAGGCGACAACCCTGAAAGACAAAGCCCGAGAGGAAATCTTCAACAATAACATATCCATACACCGATACATCAAAAGGCGAAAGCACTAGAAGCACTAAACCAAAGGAGCACGAAGGCTACCTGGAACCAACCCCCGGAGCACCTACCGCATGGACGCCGAAAGGATGAAGTCACAAATAACGGGAGTAGTGTCGGAAGCCATCCCTCGGGAATCCAGGCTACCGCGGAAACCCCACCGAAAGGTCAACCAAGGCCTAAGTGGATACACAGGCTACCCATACTAATTCACTTAATACCGAAACCCGTGGCAGTTTCGAACCGGTAGATACCAACATACACCACGGGGCCTAGTCCCTCAACGTATTCACGATAAAGCCGGAAGCCTACATCCGGAAGCTCATATCCGCAAGCCTACATTCACGAGTCACTTTCAGAGATTCAAGTATCGTTTAGGGACCTTGACCAATGCACCAAAAGTGGCCAAAGATCTCACACCCGAAGCCAAAAATGAAGCGACCGACAAGGATCCCTATGGGCCCACCAGCCCATCGACGAAGGGAGTCCTGAAACACTATAGATAAGGCCCAGATGCCATATTAGGGGGGGCTTTTTTCATCCTTACTTTTTGTATCCTCAGAAATATCTTAGAAAATCATCAATGGAGAATTCTTTCTCTACGACATCTATGTATTCTCATTAAAAGCTTAATAAAGGGAGAACTTCTCAGCAAAATTGTTCTGTAAGTGTGCACATTTATTTCTCTAATTATTATCATCACGATCTCTTATCCAATCTGCAGAGGAGCTCAGGTTCACGCCCATCACACCCTTGAACGACGACCGATTTCCATTCGCTGAGCCTAGATACAATCTAGTAAACCACGGTGAGCCTACGCCTAACAGCCTTAACATCCCAATCCACCATTAAAACCGAAAGGGAAAGAGAAACAATCCACATGATTTCCCCTTAATATTTACCCCTATTGATCCATTTCCGGTGTTGATGAAAAATATTGTTAACATTTCGGCGCTAGAAGGAGGGCCTGAACCTCTGACCTTGTGGTTAAAAGCCACACCCCGTACCTACCTATGATTGTTCCATCCTGAACTAAGATCTTGAGAACCTTATGAGTAAGGGATCTCAAACGATGACTGAGGGATTTCCCATAGCTGAGGCAAACATCGACAAGCCATGGGCGATTGAAAGATCCAAACTAAAAAACCTCCATATCCAAGAGAAAAAGACGGACATGGACACCTATGACCCTGATCGATGGAGCATTAACCCCTTCCACGTAGGATCAGCTCCGATTTTTTCCCTTTATTAACTCTCAACCGAGAGACACAATTCCTTTCTCCTTGCTAAAAGAGCCTTTCTCGTAATGGCCAAAGAAACCATAATCGAACGAAGTATAGAGAAAATTCCTATCCCCCTGACCGACATAAAGTCTAAAGAAGATATACCCCCATATCGAAGAGTAGTAAAGAGAAAGTATAGAGATAATGAAGGAATAGTAAAGATAAGTGGAAAAAAGTCCAAGATGTAGTGGCAGAAAAAGGATTTCGAGTCAAGGTTACCAAAGGTTTATAAGCTCACTGTATCGATTGAGGGTATCTATGATTTAAACTTCTGGCCATCACCCAAGAAGAAGCCCAAAAATAAAGCTAAAAGAGGAGGATCGTATTGCTACTACCGTATGGTAAACGGACATGAAACCAACCATTGTAGAGTATTGGAGGGAATGATCATTAGGTTCTTGAACCAAGGAAAATTACAAAATTATGTAAGGAAATCATAGGAGGTTATGCCATCGAAATCCAACTGTGATAATAAGAGAAAGATTATTCCCTATAAACAAAATGACCAAGGAAGGGTCATGCCACAAATGGATGAAGAGATGGGAAGCCCTTGTAATCGCCAAATTGGCCGGGGCGAGGAATCCTCCTGAAGGGGGGATGATTGTGTTAGTCTTTCTCCTTGCCCAAACCAGAGGGGGTGTGACGACCCGTAACTTCCCCGTAAAGGAAAGTGTCGAATAGTTCGAGAACAAGCCACAACAGAACGCATACAAAAGAACATTTCATTGTATATTACAACAATGCATCAGATTACAAGAATATACAGAGTATAAATGAATAAATATTACACAGAAATATCAGAGATTTAAATTACATTTAAATACATAGCAGCGGAAAATAATACAATACACAACTGAAGGAGATATACGGATACAAAGCTTTCCGGATATCGTTCCAGCTGTAAACCAGGATCCTGTGAATATAAATCTGCAAAACCAAAACTACTAGCTGCCCGTGTCGAAAATAGGGGCACCCAGAGTTTAGGTTAAAACAATAAACTCCAGGTCAGTCATGGGACTGGTGTGAGAACTTAAACAGTTATTAATCTTTATTTTAAAGTTAGGTAAATCAAGGGACCACGCCGTATAACACGGAACGGGTTTCCTCCCAAGAATACCAGTGCATAAAACAAACAGCGCAATGCTAAATAAAGAAAAATGAAGCTGTTATAAGACCCAGGTCCTATCACACAATGTAACGCAAGCCGGGGGATAGGGTTTTCCCTTATAACAGCCAAAGAATGCTTGATACGTTTAAAACAAATCATTTGATACTATTATAAGTGCATAGTGTATAAAACAACTTCAAATCATAAGTATCAATCATAGGCGACATGAGCGTCCCATGCCACTATGTCGCCACATATAGGTTTACAAATAAAACCGCAAATGTCACGTATTTGGAAATTGGATTTCCATCTATGAACCGAGGCTAGGGATCGTCCTCAACCGATTCGAGACAATCTAGCCCATGTCTCAGGACCCAGACTCAGGTGGGCCTTGGATCGTCAGGGCCGGTCCACCGATGTGGATTATTATGCCAGAACAATACGTCTCTCCGCCCTTTGGGGCGTAAATGAGCTAACGAATGGCTCCATCGGACCCGGATCGTCCGATCTAACCGAGGCGCCTCGCAACAGCAACAACCACACAGGTGAAAAGTATATAAATGTCAGGGCTGGTAGGTCACTGACACCACCCTAGCTAGAAAGAGACGCATGTCCTCCCTGAGGTCCTCTCCCGTTTTTGGTTCACAACCGGGGTGCGAGGCTCGCGAATTCACGTTACACAAAGCTGTGCCACACAGGCTGTGCTTTGATCATCACCACAAGACTTTGCTTTTCAACAGAAGCCTCGATCAATTGCCACTTAGGCATGCCACACAGGCAATTCACTCCATGCGTTTGATATCCATCAATATATAACCCCTGAGCTCGTACGTCTCAGAGAAGGGCGTTAAGCAAGAGAATAAATTCTCTGCCGCCAAACAGATATATATTTAATAGAGATCAATCACACGGACTAAAATCCAATGTCAGACACACAGTCCACTTACAAGTCCGTTCTGGGTCTGAACGAAACCGGAGGCACCTAGTACCCCGCATATCCATCGATCTCCAAGTACGTCTGGACGATCACCAACTGTTTCCATCTTCTTGGGTGTACAGCCCAATCAAGATCATCAGTAACCACCCAAACGACGTGAAGACTTCCGGTCTTCGACCATCGTCTTCATCTTCGACTTATCGTCGTATCAGTTATTCAGAATGGGATAAACCCGGCCTTTCCGAATAACTCGCGTATATTTTAAATAAGTGTTACACAAACACAACATACGCCTAATTCCAATTCATCAGTCACTAACCGTAAATTAATCAAGAGAATAATTTCCCAAATATTAACCCCGAAGGCCGAAACCAACATCAGATCAATATCCAGAAAACCATTCTGCTTGGCCAACCGACAGTTAGTTTCTAAATTTCACATTCATAGGGAAAGGTTCCCATTAATTTTATCCAAGATAAATTCTTTAAAATTTATTCTTTAATCTACTTTTGAATTTCGATTCAACTAGTCGGGATTAACGAACCTTACCGAAGTAATCATTTGTTTTAATTTCCCAATCCCAACCTATTCATCCCATGAAGTAAAACTGGTTATACTTCATATCTAACACTACGATGTTATCGGTAAATTCAATTACCATTTCACATTCAAATCTAATTAAAGAATTAACTAACGCCTGGAGCAAAATTGGTGATACTCCATTCTCGATCATTTCAATCTAATTAAAGATTCATTAAAACTCCACTTAGTTTTAATCTTTAACTGGGTTAAAGAATCAGTGTCATTTAAAACACAGTTCACGATAAACCCAAAATCACATTCCATTAATTATCGGGTTCAAGAACGAGTGTTATTTAAAACACTGTTCATGATAAACCCAAAAATCAATATCAATTCAATTCCAATTAAATATTATTTAATTGGTACACTTCATTAAATCTAAATAAAAAGATTTAATCTTTCCTCGACTGGGTTCAAGAACAGTGTTAGTCAAGACACCATTCACGACAAACCCAAATCACATTTGATATTCAATACAAGGCTCTGAATAGAAAATATATCGGCTTATATTCAATATCAAATTCTACGATTAACAAATGTCGTATTGGAAATAACGATATAAATATATATCTTTCAAATTTCCATAACAACACCTGTATAATCACGAATTCCAACATCAAAATATTCCGAAGACAATTTCGATTCAAATCCACTCCAATGCAATCATTGGAAATTCTGGTTATTTTTAAAACCCTTTTCAAATTCAATTTATTTATTTAAAAATAAATAGAATTATAATTCTAGTTCAAAACTAGTTCATTTCGATAAAAATCTATTTTTATCTTTTCAAATATGGAGTTTTTCATCCCAATCCTTTCTAAATCATTTCTTATGATTTTACACTAATTATTACTATTTTTAATAATTTTATCAAGGCCCGTACAGTCGATTTCCATCAACGGTCATCGAACTGCACTTACAACGTCCTTTTTCAAATTTGATTTGGACATAACTCCAAATCCAACCGTTAGATTTCAAATTTCTAATATTCGTTAGAAAGCTCTTTTCGATACGAACCCAACGGTTCCGGTTTTAGGAGAATCCGACGGTCGGATCTCCCGTAATGTCCGTTTGAAATAAATGGTCGAAATTCGCGGACTGCCGCAGCGCGGCGCGTTCTATTCGGGCCATTATATTATATATATAATATATATAATATATATTTCGTCGATTTCTTTTTAAAACGAAATATATAAATAGTTTTAAATTCGTTTTAAAAACAATTTCAACTTCCATTTCAATCCAAAGCACAAATGAATTCTTTTTTTATAAATTCGTTTTAAAATTCATTTCTATTTAATTCAAATTTCAATTCAATTTGAATTCATTTCAATTCGCTTTCAATTCAATTTGAATTCGTTTTCAATTTAATTCAATTTCAAAGTCGTTTTCTATTCGATTCAATTCAAATTGGTTTTCTATTCGATTCAATTCAAATTGGTTTTCTATTCGATTCAATTCAAATTGGTTTTCTATTCGATTCAATTCAAATTGGTTTTCTATTCGATTCAATTCAAATTGGTTTTCTATTCGATTCAATTCAAATTGGTTTTCTATTCGATTCAATTCAAATTGGTTTTCTATTCGATTCAATTCAAATTGGTTTTCTATTCGATTCAATTCATTATATATTCAATTGAAATAAAATTCGTTTTCTATTCAATTCAATTCAAAATGAATAGAATCGATATAAATATCGTTCACGTCAAAATGGCGTCAATCTAATCAACACGACTTCATATATTTCTATTTTCAAATATTCTATTTCGAATATTTCTTTTTCAAAATAGTTGTTATTATCAAAATATTTCGTTCAACACATGAGTAATCTCAACGGATGAGTACTGTCAACACATGAACCTTTATTTTTTTAAATTCTTTATTTTCTAAATTGGAATGAGGCCCAATCAATCACCATATAATATTAATTATATGGATTTTCATACATCACACGTATATAATAGCATTGAAAAATAATCAACCATCAACCAAAGTGCACTACACTGTATAAGCATCAAATATAGATATCTAACGCTTATAACAGCCTGTCAATCAATCGATCGACATATTTAATCAATCAGGATGAGTGAACTTCAAATTTCATCCCAACACCCGTGTGGGGTTTCAAACAATCAAACACATATTTTATTTGTGCAGTTGGGCGATGTGTAAAATTTATCGTCCCAATCAATGTCAGTCAAATCAGTGTACATAAACAAACCGTCCGGTTTGTAAATGAATATTTATTTATTCACATTCACTATATTCATATTCACGTTAAAAATTATATTTTTAACGATACAACATTTTATTTTAACATATGAATTTCTATTCAGTTCATTCTTTAAATAAAATGATATTCTTATTTTTCTAACATATTTTAGAAAATTTCGGCGGCATAACGGCATGATACTAGAAACGGGACGAGGCCTAGCCTTATCCCCGGTCTAGTGAAGGCCCACGCCATTCACACATCAATCAAATCAATTCATTTCACCAAACAATTCAATTTCAATCACATAATCTAACTAATTTTTGCAATCAAACAAACAAGTCCATGGTCTGTGGACGATTGTGTCGGGTGCTACTAAACACCGTCTGCATCCTAGTATATATATATATAACTAGAAAAGAAATTGAAGAGTGAGAAATTCTCACAGATAGCTATCCAATCATCTTGACTCTTCTTTGATAGAAATCTTCATCGTTATCGCATCTTTGTCATCTTCGTTGCTGTAACCACTACATATGTAAAAATCGAATTTTTACTTCGCTATTCCATATATAAAATTCGAATTTTTACTTTGCTATTCAATATATAAAAATCGAATTTTTATCTTGTTATTCAATCTATAAAAATCGAATTTTTATCTTGTTATTCAATCTATAAAAATCGAATTTTTACTACGATGTCATATAGATAAAAATTCCGTTTCAAAAATATAGATTTCGCCTTTCAAATATAAAGTTTTCTCCTTTTCAAAAATAAAGTTTTCGCCTTTCAAATATAAAGTTTATATTTTTCTCGAAGTAAAAATCATATTTTTTCTTCACTACTCATATCAAAATATCGCCTTTTCATATTTAAAAATATCGCCTTTTCATATTTAAAAATATCGCCTTTTCATATTTAAAAATATCGCCTTTTCATATTTTTATTTTTATCATCTATATAGTAAAGACCATATTTTTAATACTTTAAAAATATAAAAATCATATTTTTAACTTCTCGCTTATATAAAAATTATATTTTTAACCTTCCTATAATATAAAAATCCTATTTTTAATACTCTACCTATATAAAAATAATATTTTTATATCATCTACTATATAAAGATCATATCTTTAATTAGCTATAAGTATAAAAATCATATTTTTATACCTTTTAAAAATAATTTCAACTTATCAAAAATGGTTTCTTTCAACGATAAAAATCATTTCTTTTTACCAAAAAAAAATCAAATCTTTTTCTAAGTAAAAATCTAATTCTTTTGTTTATAAAAATCAGTTTTTATAATAAATAAATATATTATCTTTTCATAAATAAATAAATTCGCTGATTACCTTTATTAACCCCTTAAACCCGTCATTAGCTTAAAACAGTCTTCATCTTCCACTTTTCGACCTCCAGAACTGAAGAGCCAGCCTTCGAAGATCAGCACCCCAACCCACGAGCAGCTTCAAGTCGTGGAGTGGCCTGCGAGAGATCAGGTGGTCTTCGTTGGCGATGAAGGGGGGAGCAGGTTGCTCGAACAAGGCTGGAGGAGGGGTTTCAGGCGACGGGCGGGTCTTTGGGGTTGCTTGGCGTCGCGAGCTCGAGGAAGAAGAGGGCGAGGCAGAGGAGGAAGGGGCACGCCGCCAGAGAGGAGGCGCGGTGGTTTAGGGGGGCGGCGACGAGTCCCCCCCCCCCCCCCCCCCGTCCGCCTCTATCTCCCCTTTTTTTTTGTTATTTCGTTTTCAGTTCTGAAAGAAAAGAGGGGGGGCCAAGGTAGAGGAGAAGATATTTTTTATTATTATTATTATTTTAAATGCAAAAAGTTGACTTTTACATACGACCTCAAAACGAGGACCACCGCCTGTCGTCCATAGCGTATTACCCCCATTCCGAACACAATGGGATATGTATCGCAAGCTGATTCGATCGCTTGAATCAGTTTCCGTCAAAATCTACATATAACTCTATATATTGAATTTGAACGCGCATTTCAATTTACCGGGGTCACATACTAACTAGAAAAATTCCCGAAAAATATTTTCTAGCTTCGTATTGACGATACGGTCCTAACAAACTAGTTTCATCGAATTCTGAGACCGTTGGAAAAATGGCCATTTTCTAGTCGATTAAAATCAACTGAAACTGGTCAAACGCGTTTTACTTCGCCACGCTCACATAATGATTCGAAAAATTATGAAATTTGAAATCTAGCAATAACTTTACATCCCGGATCCAACAAAAGTGGTTTCGTCGAAATCCGAGGTCATTTGCAAAATGTCCATTTTTAAGGGCCTGAATTCCATAGCGACTATTCAGAATTTTCAACTGGACATATCTTTTGATTCCCGCTATGAAATTTTGATTTCTCGGATTCGTTGGAAAGATATTCTCAATTAGATCCTATTGTTTTTGGTTTCACTAAAATCCGGATTGTTTTGCACCCGGTACGTTCAATTGAAGTTTGAAATCGAATTATCGAACTACCGCGCCATTTTCAATTCTATTTATAATTATATATATAATTATTTATATTCTAACGACGACGTATATAAATATATACGTCGAATTCAATTCTGAACATTTTTCTCGTCGATATTATTTAAAATAATCTATTTTAAATAATCAAAATTCGCTAAAATCGCCAAAATAAAAATTTTAAACTGGCCCAGATTTTCGGGTTGTTACAGGGGGCAGGGTTAAAGCATCAAAAACGTAAGCTGCCGTTTCACACCAGAAATGGTCATTGCGGTGCATCTAAAATTAGCACGCCCTGCCTCTGCTTGTAGAAGAGTACGCCCTGCCTATGCTAGAATTAAGCACGTCCTACTCTGTTCGCAGAAGAGCACGTCCTACCTTTGCTTATGTTCCGCATTACCCGCAGAAGGGAGCGCAAACCCCTATCATCGCCTACGATGGTCAGGATAGGGCACCCCTTGGAGGGGGTGGCATATAAGCCTCTATCAATGCCTACGATGGCCCGTGTAGAGCATCAAAAGAGTAAACCTTAGGTCTGTGCCTACGATGGCCGCATCTAAGTTTCTAAGCCCTTATCATCGCCTACGATGGTCAGGATAATGCGCCTCCTGGAGGGAGGCTGGGTAAGTCTTTGGGCCCTGCTTATGGATAAGCTAGCCAAGCGCACCGGACGCACAGGCCCAGAGAGTGGCCGACAAAGCACGTACATCCTCTGCTTTGACTACGAAAGCCCAAGGGAAGGCTCAAGAAGCACGTACAACCTCTGCTTCCAAAATCAAATTCGAAGGGGATACTCGCTCTATTAATACCGAAAGAGGTTTCAGTTCTCTATACTAATAACCAAATCTGGGTCGACTCAGCGTTCTATTAATACCAAAAGAGGTTTCGGTTCTCCATATTAATACCCGAATCTTGGTCGATTCGGCGTTCTCTTAATTCCGAAAGAGGTATTGGTTCTTCTATGTTACCACCCGAATCTGGGAAGACCCAACCTTATATAAGGACCATAAGAGGTTCCGACCAACTATTATTTATGCCCGAATCCAGGCAAGCCTCGGTGTTTCACCCATGCCAAAAGGTGTTTCCGGTCTATTAAAATTTACGCTCGAATCCGAATCGATGCGACTCTGAACAAATCCCAGAAGGGAGGCAAGTTTCCCACATATTAACACCCGTGGCTAGGTGGAAAAAACTTTTTGTAAGTATCGGAAGGAGGCTCCAACCGTTGGAATGACGGTCTTAAGACTTCCAATATAGTTGTGTCAAATCAAGACATTCGTAGGGTGCCTACAAAAGAAGACCAACAAAAGTCGGAAGCAAACGAAAAGCCCATCATCGAAAACGAGGTCACATAAAAAAAAAGAAGGGGGGTTTGTTTTTTTCCGTACTTAAAGAAGACCTCTTAAGTCATTCATCACACAAGTAAATCACATTCATGTCCTATACCATTAGTCATTTACGTATTACAAGTTATCAATACATAAGTTTATTTATTGAAAAGTTTACATCATCACCATTAACGTAATGCAAAATCATGTGTCACCATCAAAAAATGTCACTGAACATTTGGATCCTCTCCATCCTCGGATAAATTGGGGTCGATGGCATGATGAAGTGCCACGCCAAATGATTTGTTAAGTCTTTGAACTTTCCTACTCGTCTCGTCTAAGTAACCGGAAGGTTGTGGTTGGAGCTTCAAAGCTTTGTTGTAAGCCCTACACATCGCCCTAAGAGATTTGTTTTCCTTTTCCAAATCAAAAATGCTCATACGTAAATCATGATTTTCTTCCTGCAAGCGTCTGATCTGGTCGGCGTACTTGAAGACACGGTCGTGGGAGTCTTTGATTAACCTAGTGCCATAAATTCCTTTCATTTTGGCCACTACTCTTTTACACCACTTAGAAATAAATTTTTCCTTTAAACTCGGTGGAGGGTTATTCAAGTAATAACACCTCTGAGGAGCGGAGGCCTTATGCGCTGTCACGACGCCAGCGGATGAAGTTCCGGTCATTATAGGGATGTTCTCATAATAGTGTTCCCACGTCTCACACTTTGTACTAATATTGTTTAAATTGATTTCCAAGTCAATGACGCGTTGACAAAGATTTTTTAGATTATCCTCGAACTCGACGGAGGTTTTAGTCTTTATGTACGTTCTAAACCCCAGAATTGTTCTATCCTTCTCTTCCAACTGTCTTTTCAAAGTATTCATTCTCTCGGTTAAATGTTTAATTGATAAGTCTTGATGTAAGAGCTTCCTTTCGTAAGATATAGGAAGCACCTCTTTTTCCGACGGCGTTCTGTCCCAGGAAAAAGGGGCCTCACGTTGATCAGCCTGCCCACAAACATACAAAAAGGAAACTGATTACAAATTTATTTTCAAATGTCGTATTCCCCTCTCCTCCTTATACACCATTACACGGATCTAACCCAGGGCCTGCCAACTATGACATATGTGTAGAAGGGCGAACTATAAGTACATCATTGTTTCACATGCCTTCTGTTTACATAGTGCTTCAGCATGTTTAATCCTAAGATTCCTTAACATAGGTCCATGGTCCCCCCCTCCACAAGTTCAAGAAGAGCTAAGGAAATGTAATATAAGCACACTCAAGCCCTTTGAGGAAACTCGTTTCCTTGAAAGCAGGAATAGGTGTCGCACGCAACTTTTTTTTTCAACCTACAAGCTGTGTGTAATGCCTCCTTATAGTAAATTAAGTTCTGTCATAATGCGAATAACCACATTAGGCCTCGCTGACAGCAAAGGGGGGCCTCATACAAGTGTTGCGTAGGTTACGAAATTTAATATATAAAAGTGTACTATCTGTTCAACATAAAAATGTCACCTTACTCTGCTTAAGGTAGGAAAACGGTTTTTTTATCTACTATAACAGCAGGAAAATGTTCAAGGCCAAATGTTTAGAGAAAAGAAAGATACACACAAGGGAAAAGTTAAACCCGAAGAGAGGGAACTTCATGATCAATAATTTCTCTCCCTCCCGGAAGGCCAGCAGGCAGCAGGTCCACCCTCTCTGGGTAATGGCAATTCAGAATCATAGATGACACGCTCTCCTGGACAGTCGCCGTTCTTTGGATCGATACCATCTCTCTTTACCGCAGCCCAAGGAAACGGGGGCTACCCCCTCCTCGCCTAAGTTATCTGAAAGTCTGACAATGTATAAGAGGTCCTCGGCTACAGGGTCACCCCTCCTCGGCGTATCCACTCCTTCCTCACCCGACTTAATCCTTTCCTTAACCCGATCCAGGATAAGGGGAGGAATGGAGGAGGTTTGGAGTTTAGAAATTTTTTGAAGGTTGTTAGAAAAAAGAGAAAATAGGGCGTTTTCGTAACAGTCAGACTTGATCCATGGTAGATGGACTCGCAAAAAATACGAAATCCTATCTTGGGCTGCATAAATGATCTGGACGGCACGAGAAAGTTCTTCATATTTCTTCTGAAGCTCATCAGCATGGGCAATCATATCCTCCGCCATTTGATGCTCTAAAGCTGAAACCCTATCAAGAGCTACATAGTCTGCCTCTTCTTCTCCAAGGCTGACTCAGCATGTTCCAAGGAAGCCTTCAGCCTCTCACATTCTTCGCTCAAAACTGTGTTGGCCTCCCTAAGCTGAGTAATTTCAATAGCGAAGGAAGAAGGGATTGACTTAGGCACATGCCATCTCTTAATGGCCTGTGAAGGTATGAACACTCAACATACAGTTGTGACAGACAGAAAGCCTAAGAATGAAAAGAAAAGCGTTGTACCTTGAGCTGTTAGGCAATCAGGTGTCGATGAAAATCCATTATGTCAAGAGGAGTGGAAGGTAACGAAATGTTAGAAAATTCATGTTCGGAGAGAATGAGCTTCACAAGATCGGTAAAATCTACCGAAAGGTCAAGAGGCTTTGAAGAACCGATAGTCTGAGAAGTAGAAGTATACGACATCGCACATATACCCATTCTGGATGTGCTTGGAGGAAACAGTGAGGAAACACCCCTTCTTACTCTCCTATCTAAGACATCCCCGGGAGTCGTGGAAGTAGGAGTATTGGGTTTCAGTCTCTTGGTTGGCGGATCAACAGGAAATTCGGCTAGCCTCTTAAGAGCAGCTGTGGAAGCCTGGTTCAACGCATCGGTAGAAGTTGGAGCTTCCGCAACCGGAACCCCTAACCAAACGGAAGGTAGGGAAAAGTGCAAAAGCGCAAAATAGTAGTGTCGGAAGAAGATCTCAACACGGAAAACAGTTGAATCAATAAGATGTACCTGGGAATAATGGGGCGGAAGGAGTAAACACTTTCGAACCTTCCAATAAACGATTAGTACCAGGGAGACCGACCAACGGACGCCCCAATATTCTCTGACCATAAGGAAGGAGATTGTGAAAACGCAGCTTATCCTTGGTTAGTAGAGTGGATCGACTCGGCGGCTTCTCGAGCAATTCCAAGATGAGCTTAGGCATGCGAGACTCACTCTCTGATAAGGGCGCCCCCTCAGAAGTAAAATTTGAAAAGAGAAGAATTAAAGATGTATCGCTAGTGAGAAGATAACCGCTTGCGATAGGTCAAGGGAACTTACTATAATCGACAATTCGGCTAGAAACACCGGCAGGACATTTAAAGAAAAAGAATTGGTCTTTCCAGGGCATAACCTTCCCTACACCATCATTAACAACCTTCCGTAAAGGGGAAATGTGGAATAAGGGAAGGACCTCATCCCTTGAAAAGCACACCAAATGGCGAACAAGGTTCGATGTAAGAGAAACTTCGCCTAGCTCTAGAGCAATAACTTCCAAGCATAAGGGTAATGTATAAGTTTTTGGTGAAAATTGAATTGTCGCGATTCCCAAATCCTGCAGAAGTCGAAGCATGAAGGGTGGAAAAGGAAAGAAGCCCCCATGCCAAACATGAATGGCCAAGTAAGCAAAATATCCCTCAGGAGGATGCATGATGTCATGACAGTCTATAGCAGGAACAGCCTCCACCTCGTCCATTCCAAAACTGGCAAGAATGGAATTAACCTCATCCTGAGAAGTAATCAGCGATTTCTTCAAAAGAAAATTTCTCCTTCGAGAGGGACCAACGGGTGATAAGCTGGAACTCATCTTGTCAGATATGACACTGCCAAGTGATGTAATTTCATAAATATATAAAATTTATATCCCATCCATTAAACATTCGGAAGAGATTATGCTTTGGCCTAATGATAATAGGAGGCCAGAATTATGAAATCTTCAAACACAAAACTTTTGGGTCCTAAACCCTAAAATTGATATTTGGGGATAGAGGGAAGTAGATTGATCTCCATGAAATTATCTCGCAGGTTGTTAAAATACAAACAATCTGTATCCTATATGCAAAACCCTAAGCGAATTTGGGCGAAAATTCCTATTCCCCAGTTAAAAAAAGAAAAAATCTTTTTTATGCTTACCAAGGGTTTGAGTAGTCAATTCCATACGATGAACTTCATACCTTCAAGAAACAAATAATCTGGTTCGAGAAATTAATATTGCAGGTAAAAGGTGAAGAAAAAGCAGTGGTTATTGTGCAAAGACACCTACTCCAATCTGCACCACCTAAACAAGGGCCAATCAATGTTCCCCTGCAAAGGAAGATCAAAGGATTCCGATATGATACTTCAAAAGAAATCAGGAGTTTGACTTGAAAATTCGAAAATACCCCTTCACTCGGGGGGGGAGGGGGGCAAATGTTACTACCAAAATCAACATTGAAGAAAGATGACGGTGAAGGGGTATCGGATGACCGAAAGTTCGCAGAAGGCTCAATAGAAAGTGGGGCCTAACAATGTGAAGAAAAAGAGCAGGAGGACATAATTCGAAAGACCGTATCAACCGCAACCTTTTATTCCTCCTAAAGGAGAAAGTCGGGAAGGACTAGAGAGCAAAACCGACAGGACCCCTCCGCCATAGTCAGTCCGACAGGACTCTCTCGACAGTATCGACCCAACAAAAGGCTCCGCATAAAGAACCACTCTGATCTAGAACCAAAAAAATCAGAGGTGGCAAACCAGACAAACAAAGCTCGAGAGGAAATCTTCAACAATAACATATCCATACACCGATACATCCAAAGGCGAAAGCACTGGAAGCATTAAACCAAAGGAGCACGAAGGCTACCCGGAACCAACCCCCGGAGCACCTACCGCATGGACACCGAAAGGATGAAGTCACAAATAACGGGAGTAGTGTCGAAAGTCATCCCTCGGGAACCCATGCTACCATGGAAACCCCACCGAAAGGTCAACCGAGACCCAAGCGGATACATAGGCTACCCGTACTAATTCACTTAACACCGAAACCTGTGGTAGTTTGAAACCGGCAGATATCAACATACACCGCGAGGCCCAGTCCCTCCACGTATTCACGATAAAGACGGAAGCCTACATCCGGAAGCACATATCCGCAAGCCTACATTAACGAGTCACTTTCAGAGATTCAAGTATCGTTCAGGGACATTGACCAATGCACCAAAAGCGGCCAAAGATCGCACACCCAAAGCCAAGAATAAAGCGACCGGCAATGATCCCTACGGGCCCACTTGCCCATCGACGAAGGGAGTCCTGAACCATTATAAATAAGGCCCCAAATGCCACATTAGGTGGGACTTTTTTCTTTCTTACTTTTTGTATCCTAAAAAATAATTTAGAAAATCATCAATGGAGAATTTTTTCTCTACGACATCTATGTATTCTCATTAAAAGCTTAATAAAGGGAGAACTTCTCAGTAAAATTGCTCTGTAAGTGTGCACATATATTTCTCTAATTGTTATCATCGCGATCTATTATCCAATCTGCAGAGGAGCTCAGGTTCATGCCCATCACACCCTTAAATGGCGACCGATTTCCATTCACTGAGCCTAGATTCAATCTAGTAAAACATACTGAGCCTACGCCTAATAGCCTTAATATCCCAATCAACAATTAAAACCGAATAGGAAAGAGAAACAATCCACATGATTTCCTCTTAAGATTTACCCCCATTGATCCATTTTCGGTGTTGAAGAAAAATATCGTTAACACAACCCAACCCCCGCTATTTAGCATTGATCCAAATGCCATTTATTCAATTGATCAAAGTTACAATGTAATTATCCTTTTATTGCGTAACTCCGATAAGCCCCAATTTACCCTTTTTATACATAATTAATGTTTTTCCTAAATGCGCTTTTTATTGTCAAATTCATATTTTTACCCAAACTACGCATAAACAAAAATGAATAATGGTTTAGGCTCTATGAAGGCCTGAACTTAACGTGAAAATAAAAAGGACAATAGCCTTGGCTCTCGCAGGGCCTAAGCTCAGATAAATTAGAACAGATCTAAAATAAAATAGGGCTAGATATGAACTGTAATAAAATTAATTACGAAGAAAAAGAGATAAAGATGAACTAACTAAATTTCAAGTAACAGAATAGATTACAGATATAGACAGAAGAAAGGATAGAAGCAATAATTAGATATACATGGATTATTTATAGAAAATAAAACTAAAATTTAAAGAAATCAACAACTATTATACTACCAAAATAAACTCCAATTCATACAAATCTTATAATTCCTGAAAGTACGCACAAATTTGAGCGAATCCAAATAAGCCCTGGTAGGAAATCTCTATATGTAAATATTCTCCTAAAATATATGCAAGAACCTAGATCTCAAAATTCTATCAAAATATTTGAGGAGAAGGTTGTGTAAAGTGGAGGCAGAGAATGAAGGAAATGGAGTAGAGAGAAATAAGGTTAGGTTTAGAGCCATATTTATAATAGACCTAGAGGAGTTAGGATCGCTTGATTTTAGGTTTAGAATTAGGTTCATCAGATTAGAAGAAGCTTCCAGAAAATAGTACCAAAACCAATTCGAATCGCACCAGAAATGTGCGCACCAGGTTACGCATGTCGCTGGAGTGGGTCGACCCACTAGGGGTCTGGGTCAACCCACTAGGGGTCTGGGTCGACCCCCGGTCGACCCAGCTAAAGATGGGTCGCCCCGGTTTACGTGATATGTGGCTGAATTAATTTCTTATTAATTCGTTGTTTATTCAAAGTTCAAATTTGAATTTCAAACCTCTTTCTTTTGTATCTTCTTCATTTTAAGTCCGATTTCAGCAAACCAAATGTCCATCTTAGCCAAAATTTCGTAATGGACCCAACGATGCAACCTCGTTGCCCATTTTTCAATTATTTTCTAATTAATATTTATTTTGTTAATCTTTTATTTAAATTGCTTTATTAAAATTTTAGATTGCTACATCCTACCCTTCTTAAAGGTTTTCATCCTCGAAATCTCCAAGGTTAAAAGAATGTCATAAATATTATCACACCATCATCTATGTCCATCTACTAATCAACCAATCATAGGCATCCATTTCCCTTAGGATTTTTAATGCTTTTCATGAACATATGCAATAGTGTAATGTGTAAATCCTTAACTAATGCAAAAAATAGGTTGTCCACTGATTTAGTTGACCTCCTTTTATGCAATTTATGTCAGTACCATGCAACCAAAATGTATGCAAGAGAATCCTAATGGTACATAAAATTCTATACGCGTGTTACAGCCACCATCAAAATGCAACATCCATATGATAATCACCCAGTTTTCATCCATAAATTAAAAGTGAATTAAAAGTGCACACACCTCCATATGCAATAATGTTAGTGTCCAAGTTGTCGACACTGATTATTCCCTAGTGTGTGTATATGCATCCATTGCATCCACTTTCAAACACTTAGATCCACGTGAATCCATCAAACATAACATGTCCTAACAACATGTTTAAATCGTTTTCAACCATCCATAGGCTTTCCTAAGACACTAGTTCAAATGATAGGAAATGGACAAGGTTCAAATTCAAAACTAAGAAAGGACTAAGGGAATACCATGAAAAAGGAACGGAAAAGATACGCGAATCCCCATCTTTGGTTCCTATGTTGCTTCGTTTCTATCCTCTCCCCACTGAATTTTGACGAGTCTAATCTCCTTATTCCTTTACCTCCTTGTTTCAAAATCAAGAATCCACATAGGTACTCGTCTGACAGAAGCCTCCTTCTCGACCTCGACCTCCTCTAAGGTACTCGGATCCAGTACTACCATAGAATCATATAGGCATTTCCTGAAATGCGAGATATTAAATACATCGTGGACCACTAATAACCTCTCTGGTAATTGAACCCTATAAGCCATATGGCCTATCCTCTCTACTATCGAAAATGACCCAACAAACTTCGATGTTAATTTCCCAACTGAGCCAAACTGCACCACATTCCTAAGGGGAGATACTTTATTGAAAGCCATATCCCCCACGCTGAACTCAAAATTTGACCTCCTACTATCTGCATAGGATGTCTGTCTGTCTTGAGTTGCCTTCATCCTTTTTCGAATTAATTCAGTCTTGTTTGAGGTTTCTATGATCATCTCTGGTACAAGAAGAAGTCTATTTGTGGTCTCCCACCAACAAGATGGTGATCTATAGGTCCATCCATACAAAGCTTTGAACGGTGCTATGTCAATACTCGTATGGTAGTTGTTGTTGTAAGCAACCTCGAAATCGGTAAGGACGATCCCTTGCCTTGGTTCATAGATGGAAATCCAACTTCCAATATGACATCATGCGGTTTTGATTGTAGAACTGGTATGGCAACATGATATATGGTACCCATGTCGTCTATGATTGATACATTTATATTTGAAGTTGTTTTTGACACTATGCACTTATGTAACAACCCGAAAATCTGGGCCAGTTTAAAAATTTTATTTTGGCAATTTTAGCGAATTTTGAATATTTTAAATAATATCGACGAGAAATTTATTTTTGAATATAAATCGAACGTATATATTATATAGTTCGTCGTTAGAATATAAATAATTATAGATAATTATAAAAGGAATTGAAAATGGCGCGGTAGTTCGATAATTCAATTTCAAACTTCAATTGAATGTACCGGGTGCAAAACAATTCGGATTTTAGTGAAACCAAAAACATTGGGATCTAATTGATAATATTTTTCCAACGAATCCGAAAAATCAAAATTTCATAGCGGGAGTCAAAAGATATGTCCAGTTGAAAATTCTGAATAGTCGCTATGGAATTCAGGCCCTTAAAAATGGAAATTTTGCAAACGACCTCGGATTTCGACGAAACCACTTTTGTTGGATCCGTGTTGTCAAATTATTGCTAGGTTTCAGATTTCACAATTTTTCGAATCAATATGTGAGCGTGGCAAAGGGAAACGCGTTACCAGTTTCAGTTAATTTTAATCGACTGGAAAATGGCCATTTTTCCAACGGTCTCGGAATTCGACGAAACTAGTTTTGTTAGGACCGTATCGTCAATACGAAGCTAGAAAATATTTTTTGAAAATTTTTCTAGTTAGTATGTGGCCCCAGTAAATTGAAATGCGCGTTCAAATTCAATATATATAGTTATATGTTGATTTTGACGAAAGCTGATCGAAACAGTCGAATCAGCCTACGATACATATCCCATTGTGTTCGGAATGGGGGTAATTAGCTATGGACGACAGGCGGTGGGTCTCGTTTAGAGGTTGAAATTAAAAGTTACTTTTTGAAAATAAAATAATTAAATATATATATTATAATATATATATACACCTCTCACATACCCCTCTCTCCTCACTCAGAACCAAATCAAAAAAAAAGAGAGAGAGAACCCGACATCATCGTGCGAGCCCCTTCCCCCTGCCGACGCCTCGTCGCCACTCCCCAACCGCCGAAGTCCGGCATCGCGCCCCCCCCATCGTTCTTCTCCCCCTCCGCATCGCGCTGAGCGCGACTTCATCTGAACCCCCCCAAAACCCTCGAAGGCTCCACCGCGAAGCACAACAGACGCCCCCCCTAGACATCGTCCACCGCGCGACTGCAAGAGCACCCTCTCGACGACGACAGTGAGTCTCCGCCACTCCTTAGAAAAAAAATTGATTTACTGTAAGTTTACTTTCCCATTTATTTTTATTTATTTAATTAATGTAATGGCTTTAAAACAAGGAAAAAAAATAAAGATTTGATTTTTAGCATTCATAAAGGTTTGATTTTTTATATTTAAAAAGGATATGGGTTTTGTTGAATGAAAAGGTATAATTTTTGATGTCGGAAAGAAGAAGTAAAAATTCGATTTTTATATATTAAATAGCTTAGTAAAAATTCAATTTTTATATATTGAATAGCTTAGTAAAAATTCGATTTTTATATATTAAATAGCTTAGTAAAAATTCAATTTTTATATATTGAATAGCATAGTAAAAATTCGATTTTTATATATTGAATAGCATAGTAAAAATTCAATTTTTATATATTGAATAGCTTAGTAAAAATTTGATTTTTATATATTGAATGGCTTAGTAAAAATTCGATTTTTATATATTGAATATCGAAGTAAAAATGTGATTTTTATATATGTAGAGAATACGGGCAGTAAAAGGTGACGAAGGGGCAAGAACGACGAAGATTTCTACTAAGAAGAGTCGTGGCGTTGGATTAGCTAATCGGTGAGAATTTCTCACCTTTCAATTTCTTTTTCTAGTTATATATATATACTAGGATGTAGACGGTGTTTAGTAGCACCCGACACCTGTCATCCACAGACCATGGATGGCTTGTTTGTTTAATTGTTTGGTTGTGTAGTTGGTTAGATTATTTGGTTTGAATTGAATTGTTTGGTGAAATGAAATTGATTAGATTGATGTGTGAATGGCGTGGGCCTTCACTAGACCGGGGATAAGGCTAGGCCTTGTCCCGTTTCTAGTATCGTGCCGTTATGCCGCCGAAATTTTCTAAAAATATGTTAGAAAAATAAAGATAACATTTTATTTAATAAATGAACCGAATAGAATATTCATAGTTTGAATAAAATATTTTGGTCGTTAAAAAATATAATTTTTAACATGAATATGAATAAATAAATATTCATTTACAAACCTTACAGTTTGTTTATGTACACCTATTTGAAGGACATTGATTGGGACCATAAATTTTACACATCGCCCAACTGCACAAATAAAATCTGTGTTTGATTGTTTGAAACCCCACACGGGTATTGGGATGATATTTGACGTACACTAATCCCAATAATTAGTTGTATGTCGATCGATTGATTGACCGGCTGCTATAAGCGTTGAATATTTATATTTGATGCTTATACAGTGTAGAATGCACTTTGGTTGATGGTTGATTATTCATCGTTGTTGACATATACATGTGTTGTAGAAAATTCATATAATTAACATTATATGGTAATTGATTGGGCCTCATTCCAGTTTTGAAATAGAAATATTTGAAATAGATTTCTGAAAATAGAAATATATGAAGCCGTGTTGGTTAGATGACGCCATTTTGACGTGAACGATATTTGTATCGATTTTATTCATTCTTCAATGAAAATTGAATAGATTTGAAATTCGAACTATATAGAAATGAATTCGAATTGAAAATAAATAGAATTGAATTCGAATTGAATTTGAATATAAATGAATTCTAATAGAAATCGATTTGAAAAGAATTTATATTGGAATATTCGATTTTGATTTGAAATTGAATATGAAGTTAAACCCGTTTTGAAAATGAATTTAAAACGATTTATAAAGCACGTTTTGAATTGAAATCGACGAAGTATATATTATATATATTATATATATAATATAATGGCCTGAACAGAACGCGCCGCGCCGCGGCAGTTCGCGAATTTCGACCATTGACTTCGAATAGATATTGCGGGAGATCCGACCGTCGGATTCTCCTAAAATCGGAACCGTTGGGTTCGTATCGAAAAGAGCTTTCTAACGATTATTAGAAATTAGAAATCTAACGGTTGGATGTGGAGATATGTCCAAATCAAATTTGAAAAAGGTCGTTGTAAGTGCAGTTCGATGGCCGTTGATGGAAATCGACTGTACGGGCCTTGATAAAATTATTAAAAATAGTAATAATTTGTGTTAAATCATAAGAAATGATTTAGAAAGAATTGGGATGAAAAACTCCATATTTGAAAAGATAAAAAAAATAGATTTTTATCGAAATGAACTAGTTTTGAACTAGAATTATAATTCTATTTATTTTTAAATAAATAAATTGAATTTGAAAAGGTGTAACAACCCGAAAATCTGGGCCAGTTTAAAATTTTTATTTTAGCAATCTTAGCTAATCTTGATTATTTAAAATGAATTATTTTGAATAATATCGACGAGAAATTTATTTTGAATATAATTCGAACGTATATATTTATACGCGTCGTCGTTAGAATATAAATAATTATATATAATTATAAAAGGAATTGAAAATGGCGCGGTAGTTCGATAATTTGATTTCAAACTTCAATTGAATGTACCGGGTGCAAAACAATCCGGATTTTAGTGAAACCAAAAATAATGGGATCTAATTGATAATATCTTTCCAACGAATCCGAATAATCAAATTTTCATAGCGGGAATCAAAAGATATGTCCAGTTGAAAATTCTGAATAGTCGCTATGGAATTCAGGCCCTTAAAAATGGACATTTTGCAAACGACCTCGGATTTCGACGAAACCAGTTTTGTTGGGTCCGGGATGTGAAGTTATTGCTAGGTTTCAAATTTCATAATTTTTCGAATCAATATGTGAGTGTGGCAAAGGAAAACGCGTTTGACCAGTTTCAGTTGATTTTAATCGACTGGAAAATGGCCATTTTTCCAACGGCCTCAGAATTCGACGAAACTAGTTTTGTTAGGACCGTATCGTCAATACGAAGCTAGAAAATATTTTTATGGGATTTATAGAGTTAGTATGTGACCCCGGTGAATTGAAATGTACGTTTAAAATTCAATATAATGATTTAAATGTAAATGCAACGGAAACTGATCGAAACGGTCGATTCAGCTTGCGGTACATAGCCCATTGTGTTCGGAATGGGGGTGAAACGTTATGGAGGACAGGCGGTGGGCCTCGTTTCGAGGTCGTATGTAAAAGTCAACTTTCTAAAAATAAATTAATTAAATAAATTAAATAAATTAAAAATATAACCCTCTCTTCCCCTTTATTACCCTCTGCCCCCCCCCCCCCCGTTCTAAATTATTTCAACACGAAAAAAAAAAAGAATTCAATTTTGATTTGAATTGAAATGGAAGTTGAAATTGCTTTTGAAACGAATTTTAAAACTATTTATATAATTCGTTTTAAATACAAATCGACGAAATATATATTATATATATTATATATATAATATAATGGCCTGAATAGAATGCGCCGCGCCGCGGCAGTTCGTGAATTTCGACCATTTATTTCAAACGGACATTACGGGAGATCCGACCGTCGGATTCTCCTAAAACCGGAACCGTTGGGTTCGTATCGAAAAGAGCTTTCTAACGAATGTCAGAAAAATGAAATCTAACGGTTGGATTTGGAGATACGTCCAAATCAAATTCGAAAAAGGTCGCTGTAAGTGCAGTTCGATGACCGTTGATGGAAATCGACTGTACGGGCCTTGATAAAATTATTAAAAATAGTAATAATTTGTGTAAAATCATAAGAAATGATTTGTGAAGATTTGGGATGAAAAACTCCATATTTGAAAAGATAAAAATAGATTTTTATCGAAATGAACTAGTCTTGAACTAGAAATATAATTCTATTTATTTTTAATTAAATAAATTGAATTTGAAAAGGGTTTTAAAAATAACCAGAATTTCCAATGATTGCATTGGAGTGGATTTGAATCGAAATTGTCTTCGGAATATTTCGATGTTGGAATTCGCGATTATACAGATGTTGTTGTGGAAATTTGAAAGATATATATTTATATCGTTATTTTCAATACGACATTTGTTAATCGTAGAATTTGATATTGAATATAAGCCGATATATTTTCTATTCAGAGCCTTATATTGAATATCAAATGTGATTTGGGTTTGTCGTGAATGGTGTCTTCACTAACACTGTTCTTGAACCCAGTTGAGAAAAGATTAAATCTTTTTATTTAGATTTAATGAAGTGTACCAATTAAAAATGATATTTAATTGGAATTGAATTGGTATTGATTTTTGGGTTTATCGTGAACAGTATTTTAAATAACACTTGTTCTTTAACCCGATAATTAATGGAATGTGATTTTGGGTTTATCGTGAACCGTGTTTTAAATGACACTGATTCTTTAACCCAGTCGAAGATTAAAACTAAGTGGAGTTTTAATGAATCTTTAATTAGATTGAAATGATCGAAAATGGAGTATCACCAGTTTTGCTCCAGGCGATAGTTAAATCTTTAATTAGATTTGAACGTGAAATGGTAATTGAATTTACCGATAACACTGTGGTGTTAGATATGAAGTATTACCAGTTTTACTTCATGGGATGAATAGGTTGGGATGGGGAAATTAAAATAAATGATTACTTCGGTAAGGTTCGCTAATCCCGACTGGTTTGAATTGAGATTCAAAAATAGAATAAAGAATAAATTCAAGGAATTTATCTTGGATAAAATTAATGGGAACCTTTCCCTATGAATGTAAAATTTAGAAACTAACTGTCGGTTAGCCAAGCAGAATGGTTTTCTGGATATTGATCTGATGTTGGTTTCGGCCTTCGGGGTTAATATTTGGGAAATTATTCTCTTGATTAATTTACGGTTAGTGACTAATGAATTGGAATGAGGCGTATGTTGTGTTTGTGTAACACTTATTTAAAATATACGCGAGTTATTCGGAAAGACCGGGTCTATCCCATTCTGAATAACTGATACGACGATAAGTCGAAGATGAAGACGGTGGTCGAAGACCAGAAGTCTTCACGTCGTTTGGGTGATTACTGATGATCTTGATTGGGCTGTACACCCAAGAAGATGGAAACAGTTGGTGATCGTCCAGACGTACTTGGAGATCGATGGATATGCGGGGTACTAGGTGCCTCCGGTTTCGTTCAGACCCAGAACGGACTTGAAAATGGACTGTGTGTCTGACATTGGATTTTAGTCCGTGTGATTGATCTCTATTAAATATATATCTGTTTGGCGGCGGAGAATTTATTCTCTTGCTTAACGCCCTTCTCTGAGACGTACAAGCTCAGGGGTTATATATTGATGGATATCAAACGCATGGAGTGAATTGCCTGTGTGGCATGCCTAAGTGGCAATCGATCGAGGCTTCTGTTGAAAAGCAAAGTCTTGTGGTGATGATCAAAGCACGGCCTTTGTGGCGTAGCTTTGTGTAACGTTTACTTCGCGAGTTTCACACCCGGTATGAACCAAAAACGGGAGAGGACCTCAGGGAGGGCCTGTGTTTCCTCCTAGCTAGAAGTGGCGTCAGTGGTTTTACACGCCCTGACGAGTTTGACTTATGTGGTTGTTGCTGTTGCGAGGCGCCTCGGTTAGATCGGACGATCCGGGTCCGATGGAGTCATTCGTTGGCTCGCTTACGCCCCAAAGGGCGGCGAAACGTAGTGCTCAGGCATTTTAATCCACATCGGTGGACCGGCCCTGACGATCCAAGGGTCGATGCGTTCTGATCCTGAGACTCGGGCTAGGCAGTCTCGAATCGGTTGAGGACTATCTTTTGCCTCGGTTCATAGATGGAAATCCAATTTCCAAATACGTGACATTTGCGGTTTTATTTGTAAACCTATATATGGCGACATGATATATGGTACCCATGCCGCCTATGATTGATACTTATGATTTGAAGTTGTTTTATGAACTATGCACTTATAGTAGTATCAAACGATTTGTTTTAACCGTATCAAGCATTCTTTGGCTGTTATAAGGGAAAACCCTATCCTCGGCTGCGTTGCATTGTGTGATGGGACCTGGGTCTTATAACAGCTTCATTTTTCTTTATTTAGCATTGCGCTGTTGGTTTTATGCACTGGTATTCTTGGGAGGAAACCCGTTCCGTGTTATACGGCGTGGTCCCTTGATTTACCTAACTTTAAAAATAAAGATTAATAACTGTTTTAGTTCTCACACCAGTCACATGACTGACCTGGAGTTTATTGTTTTAACCTAAACTCTGGGTGCCCTTATTTTGACACGGGCAGCTAGTAGTTTCGGTTTTGCAGATTTATATTCACAGGATCCTGGTTTACAGCTGGAACGATATCCGGAAAGCTTTGTATCCGTATATCTCCTTCTAGTTGTGTATTGTATTATTTTCCGCTGCTATGTATTTAAATGTAATTTAAATCTCTGATATTTCTGTGTAATATTTATTCATACTCTGTGTATTCTTGTAATCTGATGCATTGTTGTAATTTACAGTGAAATGTTCTTTCGTACGCGTTCTGTTTTGTCGTGTTCTCAAACGATAGGGCGTTTCGAACGGTCTGGGTCGGTTTAGCGACTGGTTCGGACCGAGCGAAATTCTTTGCCGTCACATTTGGTATTAGAACTTTGGTTTACAAAGCTCAGAGAACAAGACACATTAGAACCATACGAAAGAATTCATCAGATATTGGATTAGTAAAATCCAAGGGGAATGACTCGTTAGAGATGGGATCAGTAGTATCCTAGAACGAGTGTGAAGAGTATATTTTTCAAATGAAAACAAATTTTGTTTTGAAAATTTAAATCAATTATTCGTATTTGATTATTTATTTCATATTGATTAGGACAATCCAATATATAAAGATTTTGCGTATGCGTCTAGCTAGCGTGTATTCGATGTTTTGATATATTGGATAGATATAGAGTTACACTCTAGTCACCCGGGGGTGATTCTGATGGTTGATATATCATCATCAGAATTTATATTCGAGTGACGAACGTGTAATATCTATATATTTCCTATTGACTGGTGTGAGAACCAAAAATTAGATAAGGCCTATTGTTGTGATTTGGCATCCAAAACATGATTTTTGTATATGTATCAAAATTATGAATTTGAAACTCTAATTCACTAATTGATTGATGTTTGCGTTGTTTGTTTATTTGTTTGCTAATTTTTAGCCCTTTAGCCTAATTGAATCACATATTGAATTGTATTGAAAATTGGTCGCATTTGTTTGCATATACATATATATCATTGAACAGGTCATAGCAAGGAGGCTAGAGCCAGAGAATAAAATTTGTTTGCCCGACAAATAGGTACATGTTTACTACATAATTTACTGTTTTGTTTGGGTGATGATGATTTTATGAGCCTATTGGCTAGCCGCTTGGCTTTTTCTTTTTCTTTTTGAGATCTGAAGGACCGGGGAAGCTATTTGAAATTCCCCGATGCTCCCGGTGCAGGGGAGGTTATGGCGAAATTTTTCGAAAATTTAGGGTGTTAGCCAAATTTTTGAAATTTTAGAAAATTCTCAGAAACTGAAAGGTTGGAGAATGGAAGCCAGATCGAACGTAGAGTTGAATGATCAAACCACTTTCGACTTTGTTCCTTTTCGGGGACGAAAAGTTTTAAGTGGGGGAGATTGTAACAACCCGAAAATCTGGGCCAGTTTAAAATTTTTATTTTAGCAATCTTAGCTAATCTTGATTATTTAAAATGAATTATTTTGAATAATATCGACGAGAAATTTATTTTGAATATAATTCGAACGTATATATTTATACGCGTCGTCGTTAGAATATAAATAATTATATATAATTATAAAAGGAATTGAAAATGGCGCGGTAGTTCGATAATTTGATTTCAAACTTCAATTGAATGTACCGGGTGCAAAACAATCCGGATTTTAGTGAAACCAAAAATAATGGGATCTAATTGATAATATCTTTCCAACGAATCCGAATAATCAAATTTTCATAGCGGGAATCAAAAGATATGTCCAGTTGAAAATTCTGAATAGTCGCTATGGAATTCAGGCCCTTAAAAATGGACATTTTGCAAACGACCTCGGATTTCGACGAAACCAGTTTTGTTGGGTCCGGGATGTGAAGTTATTGCTAGGTTTCAAATTTCATAATTTTTCGAATCAATATGTGAGCGTGGCAAAGGAAAACGCGTTTGACCAGTTTTAGTTGATTTTAATCGACTGGAAAATGGCCATTTTTCCAACGGCCTCAGAATTCGACGAAACTAGTTTTGTTAGGACCGTATCGTCAATACGAAGCTAGAAAATATTTTTATGTGATTTATAGAGTTAGTATGTGACCCCGGTGAATTGAAATGTACGTTTAAAATTCAATATAATGATTTAAATGTAAATGCAACGGAAACTGATCGAAACGGTCGATTCAGCTTGCGATACATAGCCCATTGTGTTCGGAATGGGGGTGAAACGTTATGGAGGACAGGCGGTGGGCCTCGTTTCGAGGTCGTATGTAAAAGTCAACTTTCTAAAAATAAATTAATTAAATAAATAAATTAAATAAATTAAAAATATAACCCTCTCTTCCCCTTTATTACCCTCTGCCCCCCCCCCGTTCTAAATTATTTCAACACGAAAAAAAAAAAGAATTCAATTTTGATTTGAATTGAAATGGAAGTTGAAATTGCTTTTGAAACGAATTTTAAAACTATTTATATAATTCGTTTTAAATAGAAATCGACGAAATATATATTATATATATAATATAATGGCCTGAATAGAACGCGCCGCGCCGCGGCAGTTCGTGAATTTCGACCATTTATTTCAAACGGACATTACGGGAGATCCGACCGTCGGATTCTCCTAAAACCGGAACCGTTGGGTTCGTATCGAAAAGAGCTTTCTAACGAATGTCAGAAAAATGAAATCTAACGGTTGGATTTGGAGATACGTCCAAATCAAATTCGAAAAAGGTCGCTGTAAGTGCAGTTCGATGACCGTTGATGGAAATCGACTGTACGGGCCTTGATAAAATTATTAAAAATAGTAATAATTTGTGTAAAATCATAAGAAATGATTTGTGAAGATTTGGGATGAAAAACTCCATATTTGAAAAGATAAAAATAGATTTTTATCGAAATGAACTAGTCTTGAACTAGAAATATAATTCTATTTATTTTTAATTAAATAAATTGAATTTGAAAAGGGTTTTAAAAATAACCAGAATTTCCAATGATTGCATTGGAGTGGATTTGAATCGAAATTGTCTTCGGAATATTTCGATGTTGGAATTCGCGATTATACAGATGTTGTTATGGAAATTTGAAAGATATATATTTATATCGTTATTTTCAATACGACATTTGTTAATCGTAGAATTTGATATTGAATATAAGCCGATATATTTTCTATTCAGAGCCTTATATTGAATATCAAATGTGATTTGGGTTTGTCGTGAATGGTGTCTTCACTAACACTGTTCTTGAACCCAGTTGAGAAAAGATTAAATCTTTTTATTTAGATTTAATGAAGTGTACCAATTAAAAATGATATTTAATTGGAATTGAATTGGTATTGATTTTTGGGTTTATCGTGAACAGTATTTTAAATAACACTTGTTCTTTAACCCGATAATTAATGGAATGTGATTTTGGGTTTATCGTGAACCGTGTTTTAAATGACACTGATTCTTTAACCCAGTTGAAGATTAAAACTAAGTGGAGTTTTAATGAATCCTTAATTAGATTGAAATGATCGAAAATGGAGTATCACCAGTTTTGCTCCAGGCGATAGTTAAATCTTTAATTAGATTTGAACGTGAAATGGTAATTGAATTTACCGATAACACTGTGGTGTTAGATATGAAGTATTACCAGTTTTACTTCATGGGATGAATAGGTTGGGATGGGGAAATTAAAATAAATGATTACTTCGGTAAGGTTCGCTAATCCCGACTGGTTTGAATTGAGATTCAAAAATAGAATAAAGAATAAATTCAAGGAATTTATCTTGGATAAAATTAATGGGAACCTTTCCCTATGAATGTAAAATTTAGAAACTAACTGTCGGTTAGCCAAGCAGAATGGTTTTCTGGATATTGATCTGATGTTGGTTTCGGCCTTCGGGGTTAATATTTGGGAAATTATTCTCTTGATTAATTTACGGTTAGTGACTAATGAATTGGAATGAGGCGTATGTTGTGTTTGTGTAACACTTATTTAAAATATACGCGAGTTATTCGGAAAGACCGGGTCTATCCCATTCTGAATAACTGATACGACGATAAGTCGAAGATGAAGACGGTGGTCGAAGACCAGAAGTCTTCACGTCGTTTGGGTGATTACTGATGATCTTGATTGGGCTGTACACCCAAGAAGATGGAAACAGTTGGTGATCGTCCAGACGTACTTGGAGATCGATGGATATGCGGGGTACTAGGTGCCTCCGGTTTCGTTCAGACCCAGAACGGACTTGAAAATGGAATGTGTGTCTGACATTGGATTTTAGTCCGTGTGATTGATCTCTATTAAATATATATCTGTTTGGCGGCGGAGAATTTATTCTCTTGCTTAACGCCCTTCTCTGAGACGTACAAGCTCAGGGGTTATATATTGATGGATATCAAACGCATGGAGTGAATTGCCTGTGTGGCATGCCTAAGTGGCAATCGATCGAGGCTTCTGTTGAAAAGCAAAGTCTTGTGGTGATGATCAAAGCACGACCTTTGTGGCGTAGCTTTGTGTAACGTTTACTTCGCGAGTTTCACACCCGGTATGAACCAAAAACGGGAGAGGACCTCAGGGAGGGCCTGCGTTTCCTCCTAGCTAGAAGTGGCGTCAGTGGTTTTACACGCCCTGACGAGTTTGACTTATGTGGTTGTTGCTGTTGCGAGGCGCCTCGGTTAGATCGGACGATCTGGGTCCGATGGAGTCATTCGTTGGCTCGCTTACGCCCCAAAGGGCGGCGAAACGTAGTGCTCAAGCATTTTAATCCACATCGGTGGACCGGCCCTGACGATCCAAGGGTCGATGCGTTCTGATCCTGAGACTCGGGCTAGGCAGTCTCGAATCGGTTGAGGACTATCTTTTGCCTCGGTTCATAGATGGAAATCCAATTTCCAAATACGTGACATTTGCGGTTTTATTTGTAAACCTATATATGGCGACATGATATATGGTACCCATGCCGCCTATGATTGATACTTATGATTTGAAGTTGTTTTATGAACTATGCACTTATAGTAGTATCAAACGATTTGTTTTAACCGTATCAAGCATTCTTTGGCTGTTATAAGGGAAAACCCTATCCTCAGCTGCGTTGCATTGTGCGATGGGACCTGGGTCTTATAACAGCTTCATTTTTCTTTATTTAGCATTGCGCTGTTGGTTTTATGCACTGGTATTCTTGGGAGGAAACCCGTTCCGTGTTATACGGCGTGGTCCCTTGATTTACCTAACTTTAAAAATAAAGATTAATAACTGTTTTAGTTCTCACACCAGTCACATGACTGACCTGGAGTTTATTGTTTTAACCTAAACTCTGGGTGCCCTTATTTTGACACGGGCAGCTAGTAGTTTCGGTTTTGCAGATTTATATTCACAGGATCCTGGTTTACAGCTGGAACGATATCCGGAAAGCTTTGTATCCGTATATCTCCTTCTAGTTGTGTATTGTATTATTTTCCGCTGCTATGTATTTAAATGTAATTTAAATCTCTGATATTTCTGTGTAATATTTATTCATACTCTGTGTATTCTTGTAATCTGATGCATTGTTGTAATTTACAGTGAAATGTTCTTTCGTACGCGTTCTGTTTTGTCGTGTTCTCAAACGATAGGGCGTTTCGAACGGTCTGGGTCGGTTTAGCGACTGGTTCGGACCGAGCGAAATTCTTTGCCGTCACAAAAGGGTTTTAAAAATAACCAGAATTTCCAATGATTGCATTGGAGTGGATTTGAATCGAAATTGTCTTCGGAATATTTCGATGTTGGAATTCGGGATTATACAGAAGTTGTTATGGAAATTTGAAAGATATATATATTTACATCGTTATTTCCAATACGACATTTGTTAATCGTAGAATTTGATATTGAATATAAGCCGATATATTTTCTATTCAGAGCCTTGTATTGAATATCAAATGTGATTTGGGTTTGTCGTGAATGGTGTCTTCACTAACACTGTTCTTGAACCCAGCTGAGAAAAGATTAAATCTTTTTATTTAGATTTAATGAAGTATGCCAATTAAATAATATTTAATTGGAATTGAATTGATATTGATTTTTGGGTTTATCGTGAACTGTGTTTTAAATAACACTAGTTCTTTAACCCGCTAATAAATAGAATGTGATTTGGGTTTATCGTGAACTGTGTTTTAAATGACATTGGTTCTTTAACCCAGAAAAGGGAGTTTTAATGAATCTGCAATTAGATTGCAATGTAAATTAATAATTTAAATTATCAAATTTAGAAATTGAGCGAGAATGGAGTATCACCAGTTTTGCTCCAAAGCGATAGTTAAATCTTTAATTAGATTTGAACATGGAAAGGTAATTAATTTTACCGACAACACTATGGTGTTAAATATGGAGTATTACCAGTTTTGCTTCATGGGATGAATAGGTTGGGATTGGGAAATAAAATAAATAATTACTTCGGTGTGGTTCGCTAATCTCGACTAGTTTAGAAAATCATAATCTGGTTTGAAATGACATCCAAAGGAAGATTAAAGGATAAATTTTAAAGAATTTATCTTGGATAAAATTAATGGGAACCTTTCCCTAAAAACGTGATTTTGTGAATAAAAGAATATTCTGAATTGGAATGAGGCGTATGTTGTGTTTATGTAACATTTGTTTTTAATATACGCGGGTTGTTCGGAAAGGCCGGGTTTATACCCATTCTGAATAACCGATTCGACGATATGTCGAAGATAAAGACGGTGGCTGAAGACCGGAAGTCTTCACATCGTTTGGGTAATTACTGACGATCCTGATTGGGCTGTACATGTAACAACCCGCAAAATGCGAGCCAGTTTGAAATTTTTATTTTGGCGATTTTAGCGAATTTTGATTATTTAAAATGAATTATTTTAAATAATATCGACGAGAAATTGTTTTTGAATATAATTCGAACGTATATATTATACGCGTCGTCGTTAGAATATAAATATTTATATATAATTATAAATAGAATTGAAAATGGCGCGGTAGTTCGATAATTCGATTTCAAACTTCAATTGAATGTACCGGGTGCAAAACAATCCGGATTTTAGTGAAACCAAAAATAATGGGATCTAATTGTGAATATCTTTCCAACGAATCCGAAAAATCAAGATTTCATATCGGGAATCAAAAGATATGTCCAGTTGAAATTTCTGAATAGTCGCTATGGAATTCAGGCCCTTAAAAAAGGACATTTTGCAAATGACCTCGGATTTCGACGAAACCAGTTTTGTTGGGTCCGCAGTGTAAAGTTATTGCTAGGTTTCAAATTTCATAATTTTCTGAATCAATATGTGAGCGTGGCAAATGAAAACGCGTTTGACCAGTTTCAGTTGATTTTAATCGACTGGAAAATGACCATTTTTCTAACGATCTCAGAATTCGACGAAACTAGTTTTGTTAGGACCGTATTGTCAATACGAAGCTAGAAAATATTTTTATAGAATTTTTCTAGTTAGTATGTGACCCCGGTAATTTGAAAAGTACGTTTAAAATTCAATATAGTGATTTAAATGTAAATTTAACGGAAACTGATTGGAACGATCGAATCAGCCTGCGATACATATCCCATTGTGTTCGGAATGGGGGTAATACGCTAAGGACGACAGGCGGTGGGTCTCGATTAGTGGTCGAATGAAAAAGTTCCTTTTTGAAAATAAAATAATTAAATAATAAAATAAGAAAATAAAAAAAAATCTCTCTTCCCTCCATATACACTCTGGCCCCCCCCCCCCCCCCGATATCTTCTAATTCCAAAAAAAAAAAAAAAAAGAGAAAAAAAAAGAAAAAAATCCGGATCTTCGGATCTCGAAGGCGATGGACGCCCTCCCACCGCTCCGTTCCCCCCCGATGCCTCCGTCCGCCCCTTACCTCGAGCGCCTCCCCCTTCCTTCCTCTCTCCTCCTTCCGAATCCTCTGCTCGAACTGCGATGACCCCCACTACCGCGCCCAAAACCCTTCTCCGCCTCGTCAGAGCCGCAGCACCCCCCCCCTCCATCTTGCGTCGGCGGCTGCCACATCACCCCCTTCCACTGACGAACAAGCATAGCGCCCCCCCGTAAGTTTTTTTAATTTATTTATTTTTACTTTTGTTAAAACCGATTTATGTTAATTGCAAAAACTGTTTTTTTTTATATTGCAAAAACTGATTTTTTATTTTTATTTTATTTTCAAAACTGTATAGATTTAGTTTTAAAACTGATTTTTAATAGGATATTTAAAAGCAGATTTTTATAAAAGATTTTAAAAACTGTTTTTTTAAAAAAAGAAATTGAAAACTGTTTTTAAAAGAAAACAAAAACTATTTTTTTAAAAGAAATTTAAAACCATTTTTAAAAGAATAGAAATTTAAAACTGCATTTTTAATAAAAGAGAAACAGATTTTTTATAAAAGAGTTTCAAAAACTGTTTTGAAAATAATTTAAAAACTGTTTTGAAAATAATTTAAAAACTGTTTTGAAAATAATTTAAAAACTGTTTTGAAAATAATTTAAAAACGGTTTTGAAAAGAAAATAAAAACTGATTTGAAAAGAAAACTGATTTTATTTTAAACTTTGAAATTAAAAAGATTTAATCTTTTAGTAGAAAAAGATTTGAACTTTTAAAAATAAAGATCATATTTTTAAAAAAGAGAAAAGACAGAATTTTGTTAAGTAGAAGAAGTAAGATGTGATTCTTATATTTTTAAAGTAATAAAAATATAATTTTTACATCATAGAAATATTAAAAATATAATCTTTGTTTTTAAAATATAATCTTTATAGGATAGAGAATATAAAAATATCATCTTTGTATATGTGGCAAAATAAAAATCTGATCTTTATTTTATACGTTGAAGTAAAGTGATGATTTTTATAAAGGCGAAATCTATATTTTTAAAATAGAATTTTTATATATTGAACTTCGATAGAAAAATAGAATTTTTATATATTGAACTTTGAAATAAAAATTCGATTTTTATGTATTGAATAACGAAGTAAAAATTCGATTTTATATATATAGTGGCCTTGGGCAACGAAGGTGACAAAAAGGCGAAACGACGAAGACTTCTGCAAAGGAAGAGCCGTGGAGCTAGGATAGCTATAAGTGAGAATTTCTCACCTTTCAAATTTATTTTCTAGTTATATATATATACTAGGATGCAGACGGTGCTTAGTAGCACCCGACACAATCGTCCACAGACCATGGACTTGTTTGTTTGACTGTTTGGTGATTGATTGCGATATTGGTTTGAATGTGGTTTGTGGTGCGAAAAATCAAATCGATAAATTGGTTAGGATTAGACGTGCGCCGTTATAAGGCGAAGGAGTAAGGCTAGGTTAGATCCTTACTCCCAATTTTGTGGTTTGCATAACGAAAGTGATTTGATTGATGTGTGAATGGCGTGGGCCTTCACTAGACCGGGGATAAGGCTAGGCCTTGTCCCGTTTCTAGTATCGTGCCGTTATGCCGCCGAAATTTTCTAAAATAAGTTAGAAAAATAAAAATAGCATTTTATTTGAAGAATGAACTGAATAGAAATTCATATGTTAAAATAAAATGTGTTATCGTTAAAAATATAATTTTTAACGTGAATGTGAATAAATAAATATTCATTTACAAACCAGACGGTTTGTTTATGTACACCTATTTGAATGACGTTGATTGGGTCGATAAATTTTACACATCGCCTAACTGCACAAATAAAATATGTGTTTGATGGTTTGAAACCCCACACGGGTGTTAGGATGAAATTTGAAGTTCACTCATCCTGATTGATTAAATATGTCGATCGATTGATTGACAGGCTGTTATAAGCGTTGAATATCTATATTTGATGCTTATACAGTGTAGTGCACTTTGGTTGATGGTTGATTATTTTCAATACTATTATATACATGTGTTGTATGAAAATCCATATAATTAATTTTATATGGTAATTGATTGGGCCTCATTCCAGTTTTGAAAAAGAAATATTTGAAAAAGAAATATTTGAAAAAGAAATATTTGAAATAGAATATTTGAAAATAAAGGAATATATGAAGCCGTGTTGATTAGATTGACGCCATTTTGACGTGAACGATATTTATATCGATTTTGAAAACGATTTCGAAATGAATTGAATTGAAAACGATTTTGAAATGAATTGAATTTATAACGATTTCGAAATGAATTGAATTGAAAGCGAATTGAAATGAATTCAAATTGAATTGAAATTTGAATTGAATAAGAATGAATTTTAAAACGAATTTATAAAGAAGAATTCAATTTTGATTTGAATTGAAAAGGAAGTTGAAAAATGTTTTTGAAACGAATTCAAAGCTATTTATATAATTCGTTTTAAATAGAAATCGACGGAATATATATTATATATATTATATATATAATATAATGGCCTGAATAGAACGCGCCGCGCCGCGGCAGTTCGTGAATTTCGACCATTTATTTCAAACGGACATTACGGGAGATCCGACCGTCGGATTCTCCTAAAACCGGAACCGTTGGGTTCGTATCGAAAAGAGCTTTCTAATGAATATTGGAAATTAGAAATCTAACGGTTGGATTTGGAATTATGTCCAAATCAAATTCGAAAAAGGTCGCTGTAAGTGCAGTTCGATGGCCATTGTTGGAAGTCGACTGTACGGGCCTTGATAAAATTATTAAAAATAGTAATAATTTGTGTAAAATCATAAGAAATGATTTGTGAAAGAATTGGGATGAAAAACTCCATATTTGAAAAGATAAAAATAGATTTTTATCGAAATGAACTAGTTTTGAACTAGAATTATAATTCTATTTATTTTTGAATAAATAAATTGAATTCGAAAAGGGTTTTGAAAATAACCAAAATTTCCAATGATTGCATTGGAGTGGATTTGAATCGAAATTGTCTTCGGAATATTTCGATGTTGGGATTCGTGATTATACAGGTGTTGTTATGGAAATTTGAAAGATATATTTGTATCGTTATTTCTAATACGACATTTGTTAATCGTAGAATTTGATATTGAATGTAAGCCGATATATTTTCTATTCAGAGCCTTATATTGAATATCAAATGTGATTTGGGTTTGTCGTGAATGGTGTCTTCACTAACACTGTTCTTGAACCCAGTTGAGAAAAGATTAAATCTTTTTATTTAGATTTAATGAAGTGTACCAATTAAATAATATTTAATTGGAATTGAATTGATATTGATTTTTGGGTTTATCGTGAACAGTGTTTTAAATAACACTTGTTCTTTAACCCGATAATTAATGAATGTGATTTGGGTTTGTCGTGAATGGTGTCTTCACTAACACTGTTCTTAAACCCAGTTGAGAAAAGATTAAATCTTTTTATTTAGATTTAATGAAGTGTACCAATTAAATGATATTTAATTGGAATTGAATGGATATTGATTTTTGGGTTTATCGTGAACAGTGTTTTAAATAACATTTGTTCTTTAACCCGATAATTAATGGGATGTGACTTTGGGTTTATCGTGAACCGTGTTTTAAATGACACTGATTCTTTAACCCAGTCACAGATTAAAACTAAGTGGAGTTTTAATGAATCTTTAATTAGATTTGAACGGGAAATTTAGAAACTAACTGTCGGTTAGCCAAGCAGAATGGTTTTCTGGATATTGATCTGATGTTGGTTTCGGCCTTCGGGGTTAATATTTGGGGAATTATTCTCTTGATTAATTTACGGTTAGTGACTAATGAATTGGAATGAGGCGTATGTTGTGTTTGTGTAACACTTTTATAATATATACGCGAGTTATTCGGAAAGACCGGGTTTATCCCATTCTGAATAACTGATACGACGATAAGTCGAAGATGAAGACGATGGTCGAAGACCGGAGGTCTTCACGTCGTTTGGGTGATAACTGATGATCTTGATTGGGCTGTACACCCAAGAAGATGGAAACAGTTAGTGATCGTCCAGACGTACTTGGAGATCGATGGATATGCGGGGTACTAGGTGCCTCCGGTTTCGTTCAGACCCAGAACGGACTTGTAAATGGACTGTGTGTCTGACATCGGATTTCATTCTGTGTGACTGATATCGGTTGCATAGGATGGTTTGCCTGTGTGGCATGCTAAGATGCAAATGATCAAGGCTTCTGTTGAAAAGCAAAGTCTTGTGGTTGATGATCAAAGCACGGCCTTTGTGGCGTAGCTTTGTGTAACGTTTACCTCGCGTGTTTCACACCCGGTATGAACCAAAACGGGAGAGGACATCAGGGAGGACTTGCGTTTCTTTCTAGTTAGAAGTGGCGTCAGTGGTTTTACACGCCCTGACGAGTTTGACTTATGTGGTTGTTGCTGTTGCGAGGCGCCTCGGTTATATCGGTTTCGGCCGATGCATTCTGGTCGGCTGACGGACCAGACTTACACCCCATAGGGTGGGGAAACGTAGTGTTCAGGCATTTTAATCCACATCGGTGGACCGGCCCTGACGATCCAAGGGCCCACCTGAGTCTGGGTCCTGAGGGGCGGGCTAGAGCGTCTCGAATCGGTTGAGGATCTTGCCCCTAGCCTCGGTTCATAGATGGAAATCCAATTTCCAAATACGTGACTTTGCGGTTTTATTTGTAATCCTATATATGGCGACATAGTGGGATGGGGCGCTTATGCCGCCTATGATTGATACTTATGATTTGAAGTTGTTTTATACACTATGCACTTATTATAGTATCAAATGATTTGTTTTAAACGTATCAAGCATTCTTTGGCTGTTATAAGGGAAAACCCTATCCTCGACTGCGTTGCATTGTGTGATGGGACCTGGGTCTTATAACAGCTTCATTTTCTTTATTTAGCATTGCGCTGTTTGTTTTATGCACTGGTATTCTTGAAAGGAAACCCGTTCCGTGTTATACGGCGTGGTCCCTTGATTTACCTAACTTTAAAAACAAAGATTAATAACTGTTTTAGTTCTCACACCAGTCCCATGACTGACCTGGAGTTTATTGTTTTAACCTAAACTCTGGGTGCCCCTATTTTGACACGGGCAGCTAGTAGTTTCGGTTTTGCAGATTTATATTCACAGGATCCTGGTTCACAGCTGGAACGATATCCGGAAAGCTTTGTATCCGTATATCTCATTCTAGTTGTGTATTGTATTATTTTCCGCTGCTATGTATTTAAATGTAATTTAAATCTCTGATATTTCTGTGTAATATTCATTTATACTCTGTATATTCTTGTAATCTGATGCATTGTTGTTATATACAGTGAAACGTTCTTCTGTATGCGTTCTGTTGTGGTTTGTTCTCGAACTATCCGACGCTTTCCTTTACGGGGAGGTTGCGGGTCTTTACACGTGGTATCAGAGCTTTGGTTTACAAAGCTAGAGAACAAGACACATTAGAAACATACGAAAGAATTCATCAGATATTGGATTAGCAATATCCAATGAGAATGACTCGTTAGAGATGGGATCAGTAGTATCCTAGAACGAGTGTGAAGAGTATATTTTTCAAATGAAAACAAATTTTGTGGTTTGCAAAAATCTGATTTTTGTATATGTATTAAAATTGTGAATTTGAAAAGCTAATCAACTAATTGATTGATGTTTGTGTTGTTTGTTTATTTGTTTGCTAATTTTTAGCCATTTAGCCTAACAGAACCAAATATTGAATTATATCGAAAATTGGTTGCATTTGCTTGCATATACATATATCATTGAACAGGTCATAGCAAGGAGGCTAGAGCAGAGAATAAAATTTGTTTGCCCGACAAATAGGTACATGTTTATTACATAATTTCCTGTTTTGTTTGGGTGATGATGATTTTGTGAGCCTATTGGCTAGCCGCTTGGCTTTTTCTTTTTCTTTTTGAGATCTGAAGGACCGGGAACGCTATTTGCAATTTCCCGATGCTCCCATTGCAGGGGAGGTTATGGCGAAATTTTTCGAAAATTTAGGGTGTTAGCCAAATTTTTGAAATTTTTGAAAATTCTCAGAAACTGAAAAGTTGGAGAATGGAAGCCAGGTCGAGCGTAGTGTTGAATAATCAAACCACTTTCGACTTTGTTCCTTTTCGGGGACGAAAAGTTTTAAGTGGGGGAGATTGTAACAACCCGCAAAATGCGAGCCAGTTTGAAATTTTTATTTTGGCGATTTTAGCGAATTTTGATTATTTAAAATGAATTATTTTAAATAATATCGACGAGAAATTGTTTTTGAATATAATTCGAACGTATATATTATACGCGTCGTCGTTAGAATATAAATATTTATATATAATTATAAATAGAATTGAAAATGGCGCGGTAGTTCGATAATTCGATTTCAAACTTCAATTGAATGTACCGGGTGCAAAACAATCCGGATTTTAGTGAAACCAAAAATAATGGGATCTAATTGTGAATATCTTTCCAACGAATCCGAAAAATCAAGATTTCATATCGGGAATCAAAAGATATGTCCAGTTGAAATTTCTGAATAGTCGCTATGGAATTCAGGCCCTTAAAAAAGGACATTTTGCAAATGACCTCGGATTTCGACGAAACCAGTTTTGTTGGGTCCGCAGTGTAAAGTTATTGCTAGGTTTCAAATTTCATAATTTTCTGAATCAATATGTGAGCGTGGCAAATGAAAACGCGTTTGACCAGTTTCAGTTGATTTTAATCGACTGGAAAATGACCATTTTTCTAACGATCTCAGAATTCGATGAAACTAGTTTTGTTAGGACCGTATTGTCAATACGAAGCTAGAAAATATTTTTATAGAATTTTTCTAGTTAGTATGTGACCCCGGTAATTTGAAAAGTACGTTTAAAATTCAATATAGTGATTTAAATGTAAATTTAACGGAAACTGATTGGAACGATCGAATCAGCCTGCGATACATATCCCATTGTGTTCGGAATGGGGGTAATACGCTAAGGACGACAGGCGGTGGGTCTCGATTAGTGGTCGAATGAAAAAGTTCCTTTTTGAAAATAAAATAATTAAATAATAAAATAAAAAAATAAAAAAAAAATCTCTCTTCCCTCCATATACACTCTGGCCCCCCCCCCCCCGATATCTTCTAATTCCAAAAAAAAAAAAAAAAGAGAAAAAAAAAGAAAAAAATCCGGATCTTCGGATCTCGAAGGCGATGGACGCCCTCCCACCGCTCCGTTCCCCCCCGATGCCTCCGTCCGCCCCTTACCTCGAGCGCCTCCCCCTTCCTTCCTCTCTCCTCCTTCCGAATCCTCTGCTCGAACTGCGATGACCCCCACTACCGCGCCCAAAACCCTTCTCCGCCTCGTCAGAGCCGCAGCACCCCCCCTCCATCTTGCGTCGGCGGCTGCCACATCACCCCCTTCCACTGACGAACAAGCATAGCGCCCCCCCCGTAAGTTTTTTTAATTTATTTATTTTTACTTTTGTTAAAACCGATTTATGTTAATTGCAAAAACTGTTTTTTTTTATATTGCAAAAACTGATTTTTTATTTTTATTTTATTTTCAAAACTGTATAGATTTAGTTTTAAAACTGATTTTTAATAGGATATTTAAAAGCAGATTTTTATAAAAGATTTTAAAAACTGTTTTTTTTAAAAAAGAAATTGAAAACTGTTTTTAAAAGAAAACAAAAACTATTTTTTTAAAAGAAATTTAAAACCATTTTTAAAAGAATAGAAATTTAAAACTGCATTTTTAATAAAAGAGAAACAGATTTTTTATAAAAGAGTTTCAAAAACTGTTTTGAAAATAATTTAAAAACTGTTTTGAAAATAATTTAAAAACTGTTTTGAAAATAATTTAAAAACTGTTTTGAAAATAATTTAAAAACGGTTTTGAAAAGAAAATAAAAACTGATTTGAAAAGAAAACTGATTTTATTTTAAACTTTGAAATTAAAAAGATTTAATCTTTTAGTAGAAAAAGATTTGAACTTTTAAAAATAAAGATCATATTTTTAAAAAAGAGAAAAGACAGAATTTTGTTAAGTAGAAGAAGTAAGATGTGATTCTTATATTTTTAAAGTAATAAAAATATAATTTTTACATCATAGAAATATTAAAAATATAATCTTTGTTTTTAAAATATAATCTTTATAGGATAGAGAATATAAAAATATCATCTTTGTATATGTGGCAAAATAAAAATCTGATCTTTATTTTATACGTTGAAGTAAAGTGATGATTTTTATAAAGGCGAAATCTATATTTTTAAAATAGAATTTTTATATATTGAACTTCGATAGAAAAATAGAATTTTTATATATTGAACTTTGAAATAAAAATTCGATTTTTATGTATTGAATAACGAAGTAAAAATTCGATTTTATATATATAGTGGCCTTGGGCAACGAAGGTGACAAAAAGGCGAAACGACGAAGACTTCTGCAAAGGAAGAGCCGTGGAGCTAGGATAGCTATAAGTGAGAATTTCTCACCTTTCAAATTTATTTTCTAGTTATATATATATACTAGGATGCAGACGGTGCTTAGTAGCACCCGACACAATCGTCCACAGACCATGGACTTGTTTGTTTGACTGTTTGGTGATTGATTGCGATATTGGTTTGAATGTGGTTTGTGGTGCGAAAAATCAAATCGATAAATTGGTTAGGATTAGACGTGCGCCGTTATAAGGCGAAGGAGTAAGGCTAGGTTAGATCCTTACTCCCAATTTTGTGGTTTGCATAACGAAAGTGATTTGATTGATGTGTGAATGGCGTGGGCCTTCACTAGACCGGGGATAAGGCTAGGCCTTGTCCCGTTTCTAGTATCGTGCCGTTATGCCGCCGAAATTTTCTAAAATAAGTTAGAAAAATAAAAATAGCATTTTATTTGAAGAATGAACTGAATAGAAATTCATATGTTAAAATAAAATGTGTTATCGTTAAAAATATAATTTTTAACGTGAATGTGAATAAATAAATATTCATTTACAAACCAGACGGTTTGTTTATGTACACCTATTTGAATGACGTTGATTGGGTCGATAAATTTTACACATCGCCTAACTGCACAAATAAAATATGTGTTTGATGGTTTGAAACCCCACACGGGTGTTAGGATGAAATTTGAAGTTCACTCATCCTGATTGATTAAATATGTCGATCGATTGATTGACAGGCTGTTATAAGCGTTGAATATCTATATTTGATGCTTATACAGTGTAGTGCACTTTGGTTGATGGTTGATTATTTTCAATACTATTATATACATGTGTTGTATGAAAATCCATATAATTAATTTTATATGGTAATTGATTGGGCCTCATTCCAGTTTTGAAAAAGAAATATTTGAAAAACAAATATTTGAAAAAGAAATATTTGAAATAGAATATTTGAAAATAAAGGAATATATGAAGCCGTGTTGATTAGATTGACGCCATTTTGACGTGAACGATATTTATATCGATTTTGAAAACGATTTCGAAATGAATTGAATTGAAAACGATTTTGAAATGAATTGAATTTATAACGATTTCGAAATGAATTGAATTGAAAGCGAATTGAAATGAATTCAAATTGAATTGAAATTTGAATTGAATAGGAATGAATTTTAAAACGAATTTATAAAGAAGAATTCAATTTTGATTTGAATTGAAAAGGAAGTTGAAAAATGTTTTTGAAACGAATTCAAAGCTATTTATATAATTCGTTTTAAATAGAAATCGACGGAATATATATTATATATATTATATATATAATATAATGGCCTGAATAGAACGCGCCGCGCCGCGGCAGTTCGTGAATTTCGACCATTTATTTCAAACGGACATTACGGGAGATCCGACCGTCGGATTCTCCTAAAACCGGAACCGTTGGGTTCGTATCGAAAAGAGCTTTCTAATGAATATTGGAAATTAGAAATCTAACGGTTGGATTTGGAATTATGTCCAAATCAAATTCGAAAAAGGTCGCTGTAAGTGCAGTTCGATGGCCATTGTTGGAAGTCGACTGTACGGGCCTTGATAAAATTATTAAAAATAGTAATAATTTGTGTAAAATCATAAGAAATGATTTGTGAAAGAATTGGGATGAAAAACTCCATATTTGAAAAGATAAAAATAGATTTTTATCGAAATGAACTAGTTTTGAACTAGAATTATAATTCTATTTATTTTTGAATAAATAAATTGAATTCGAAAAGGGTTTTGAAAATAACCAAAATTTCCAATGATTGCATTGGAGTGGATTTGAATCGAAATTGTCTTCGGAATATTTCGATGTTGGGATTCGTGATTATACAGGTGTTGTTATGGAAATTTGAAAGATATATTTGTATCGTTATTTCTAATACGACATTTGTTAATCGTAGAATTTGATATTGAATGTAAGCCGATATATTTTCTATTCAGAGCCTTATATTGAATATCAAATGTGATTTGGGTTTGTCGTGAATGGTGTCTTCACTAACACTGTTCTTGAACCCAGTTGAGAAAAGATTAAATCTTTTTATTTAGATTTAATGAAGTGTACCAATTAAATAATATTTAATTGGAATTGAATTGATATTGATTTTTGGGTTTATCGTGAACAGTGTTTTAAATAACACTTGTTCTTTAACCCGATAATTAATGAATGTGATTTGGGTTTGTCGTGAATGGTGTCTTCACTAACACTGTTCTTAAACCCAGTTGAGAAAAGATTAAATCTTTTTATTTAGATTTAATGAAGTGTACCAATTAAATGATATTTAATTGGAATTGAATGGATATTGATTTTTGGGTTTATCGTGAACAGTGTTTTAAATAACATTTGTTCTTTAACCCGATAATTAATGGGATGTGACTTTGGGTTTATCGTGAACCGTGTTTTAAATGACACTGATTCTTTAACCCAGTCACAGATTAAAACTAAGTGGAGTTTTAATGAATCTTTAATTAGATTTGAACGGGAAATTTAGAAACTAACTGTCGGTTAGCCAAGCAGAATGGTTTTCTGGATATTGATCTGATGTTGGTTTCGGCCTTCGGGGTTAATATTTGGGGAATTATTCTCTTGATTAATTTACGGTTAGTGACTAATGAATTGGAATGAGGCGTATGTTGTGTTTGTGTAACACTTTTATAATATATACGCGAGTTATTCGGAAAGACCGGGTTTATCCCATTCTGAATAACTGATACGACGATAAGTCGAAGATGAAGACGATGGTCGAAGACCGGAGGTCTTCACGTCGTTTGGGTGATAACTGATGATCTTGATTGGGCTGTACACCCAAGAAGATGGAAACAGTTAGTGATCGTCCAGACGTACTTGGAGATCGATGGATATGCGGGGTACTAGGTGCCTCCGGTTTCGTTCAGACCCAGAACGGACTTGTAAATGGACTGTATGTCTGACATCGGATTTCATTCTGTGTGACTGATATCGGTTGCATAGGATGGTTTGCCTGTGTGGCATGCTAAGATGCAAATGATCAAGGCTTCTGTTGAAAAGCAAAGTCTTGTGGTTGATGATCAAAGCACGGCCTTTGTGGCGTAGCTTTGTGTAACGTTTACCTCGCGTGTTTCACACCCGGTATGAACCAAAACGGGAGAGGACATCAGGGAGGACTTGCGTTTCTTTCTAGTTAGAAGTGGCGTCAGTGGTTTTACACGCCCTGACGAGTTTGACTTATGTGGTTGTTGCTGTTGCGAGGCGCCTCGGTTATATCGGTTTCGGCCGATGCATTCTGGTCGGCTGACGGACCAGACTTACACCCCATAGGGTGGGGAAACGTAGTGTTCAGGCATTTTAATCCACATCGGTGGACCGGCCCTGACGATCCAAGGGCCCACCTGAGTCTGGGTCCTGAGGGGCGGGCTAGAGCGTCTCGAATCGGTTGAGGATCTTGCCCCTAGCCTCGGTTCATAGATGGAAATCCAATTTCCAAATACGTGACTTTGCGGTTTTATTTGTAATCCTATATATGGCGACATAGTGGGATGGGGCGCTTATGCCGCCTATGATTGATACTTATGATTTGAAGTTGTTTTATACACTATGCACTTATTATAGTATCAAATGATTTGTTTTAAACGTATCAAGCATTCTTTGGCTGTTATAAGGGAAAACCCTATCCTCGACTGCGTTGCATTGTGTGATGGGACCTGGGTCTTATAACAGCTTCATTTTCTTTATTTAGCATTGCGCTGTTTGTTTTATGCACTGGTATTCTTGAAAGGAAACCCGTTCCGTGTTATACGGCGTGGTCCCTTGATTTACCTAACTTTAAAAACAAAGATTAATAACTGTTTTAGTTCTCACACCAGTCCCATGACTGACCTGGAGTTTATTGTTTTAACCTAAACTCTGGGTGCCCCTATTTTGACACGGGCAGCTAGTAGTTTCGGTTTTGCAGATTTATATTCACAGGATCCTGGTTCACAGCTGGAACGATATCCGGAAAGCTTTGTATCCGTATATCTCATTCTAGTTGTGTATTGTATTATTTTCCGCTGCTATGTATTTAAATGTAATTTAAATCTCTGATATTTCTGTGTAATATTCATTTATACTCTGTATATTCTTGTAATCTGATGCATTGTTGTTATATACAGTGAAACGTTCTTCTGTATGCGTTCTGTTGTGGTTTGTTCTCGAACTATCCGACGCTTTCCTTTACGGGGAGGTTGCGGGTCTTTACAGTACACCCAAGAGGATGGAAATAGTTGGTGGTCGTCCAGACGTACTTGGAGATGGATGGATATGCGAGGAAAGTGCCTCCGGTTTCGTTCAGACCCAGAACGGACTTGTAAATGGATAGTGTGTCTGATGTTGTATTCCTTTATACTGTATTGGGTGATCTCTGCTAAATATATATCTGTTTGGTGGAAGAGAATTTATTCTCTTGTTATACACCCTTCTCTGAGACGTACGAGCCTAGAGGTTATATATTGGCAGAAATCAGTGGTACAGTATGGACTGACAATGTGGCATGCTGAGTTGCATGGATCAAGGCTTTTGTTGAAAAGCAAAGTCTTGTGGTTGATGATCAAAGCACGGCCTTTGTGGCGTAGCTTTGTGTAACGTTGATTCGCGAGTATCACACCCGGTATGAACCAAAAACGGGATACGGACATCAGGGAGGACATGCGTTTTCTTCTAGTTAGGAGTGGTGTCAGTGCTTGAACTGGCTGACGAGTTTGACTCATGTGGATGTTGCTTATTATTACTTGCTGAAAAGCGAGGCGCCTCATGATATCGGTTTCGGCCGATGCTTCTGGTCGGCTGACGGGCCAGGCTTACGCCCCAAATGGCGGGGAAACGCAGTGTTTAGGCATAATAATCCACATCGGTGGACCGACCCTGACGATCCAAGGCTTGCCTGCGCGCTTGCCTGAGACTCGGACTAGACAGTCTCGAATCGGTGAGGATCTTTCCCCTAGCCTCGGTTCATACCATAAATGATAACCCAACTTCCAATACGACATTGCGGGTTTGATTGTAAACTTATATATGGCGACATAGTGGTATGGGTCATTCATGCCGCCTATGATTGATACTTATGATTTGAAGTTGTTTTATACACTATACACTCATAATAGTATCAAATGATTTCTTTTAAACGTATCAAGCATTCTGGGCTATTATAAGGTAAAAACCCTATCCCCCGGCTTGCGTTATATTGTGTGATAGGACCTGGGTCTTATAATAGCTTCATTTTTCTTTATTTAGCATTGCGCTGTTGTTTTATGCACTGGTATTCTTGGGAGGAAACCCGTTCCGTGTTATACGGCGTGGTCCCTTGATTTACCTTACTTTGAAAGTAAAGATTAATAACTGTTTTAGTTCTCACACTAGTCACATGACTGGCCTGGAGTTTATTGTTTTAAGCTAAACTCTGGGTGCCCCTATTTTGACACGGGCAGCTAGTAGTTTTGGTTTTGCAGATTTATATTCACAGGATCCTGGTTTACAGCTGGAATGATATCCGAAAAGCTTTGTATCCGTATATCTCTTCTAGTTGTGTATTGTATTATTTTCCGCTGCTATGTATTTAAATGTAATTTAAATCTCTGATATTTCTGTGTAATATTTATTTGTCTATACTCTGTATATTCTTGTATTCTGTTGCATTGTTGTAATATACAATGGAATGTCCTTCCGTCTGCGTTCTATTTTGTCTTGTTCTCAAAACGATCAGGCGTTTCGAACGGTCTGGGTCGGTTTAGCGACTGGTTCGGACCGAGCGAAATTCCTTTTCGTCACAGTTGGTATCAGAGCTTTGGTTTACAGAGCTAGAGAACAAGGAACATTAGAACCATACAAAAGAATTCATCAGATATTGGATTAGTAATATCCAATTAGAATGACTCGTTAGAGATAGGATCAGTAGTATCCTAGAACGAGTGTGAAGAGTATATTTTTAAAATAAAACCAATTTTGTTTTGAAAATTTAAATCAATTATTCGTATGTGATTATTTATTTATATTGACTTTGGACAGTCCAGTATATAAAGATTTTGCATATACGCCTTGCAAACGTGTATTTAAAGTTTTAATATACTGGATAGATATAGAATTACACTCTAATCGCCCGGAGATGATTTTAATGATGGAGCTCCATCATTAGAATTTATGTTCGGGTGACGAAGGTGGACTTTCTATATATTTCCTATTTACTGGTGTGAGAACCAAAATTAGATAGGACCTATTGTTGTGATTTGGCATCAAAAATCTGATTTTTGACTATATATCAAAGTTATGAAATTCAAATGATAATCAACAAATTGATTGATGTTTGTGTTGTTTGTTTATTTGTTTGCTAATTTTTAGCCACTTAGCCTAATTGAATCACATATTGAATTATATTGAAAATTGGTCGCATTTGCTTGCATATACATGTGCTTACATTGAACAGGTCATAGCAAGGAGGCTAGAGCAGAGAATAAAATTTGTTTGCCCGACAAATAGGTACATGTTTACTACATAATTTACTGTTTTGTTTGGGTGATGATGATTTTATGAGCCTATTGGCTAGCCGCTTGGTTTTTTTTTTTCTTTTTGAGATTAGAAGGCCTATATGGCAATTTCGGGATTTTCCCGTGGCTCCCGGTGCAGGGGAGGTTATGGCGAAATTTTTCGAAAATTTAGGGTGTTAGCCAAATTTTTGAGATTTTTGAAAATTCTCAGAAACTGAAAAGTTGGAGAATGAAAGCCAAATCGAACGTAGAGTTGATTGATCAAACCACTTTCAACTTTGTTCCTTTTTGGGGACGAAAAGTTTTAAGTGGGGGAGATTGTAACAACCCGAAAATCTGGGCCAGTTTAAAATTTTTATTTTGGCAATTTTAGCGAATTTTGAATATTTAAAATAAATTATTTTAAATAATATCGACGAGAAATTTATTTTTGAATATAAATCGAACGTATATATTATATAGTTCGTTGTTAGAATATAAATAATTATAAAAGGAATTGAAAATGGCGCGGTAGTTCGATAATTCGATTTCAAACTTCAATTGAATGTACCGGGTGCAAAACAATTCGGATTTTAGTGAAACCAAAAACATTGGGATCTAATTGATAATATTTTTCCAACGAATCCGAAAAATCAAAATTTCATAGCGGGAGTCAAAAGATATGTCCAGTTGAAAATTCTGAATAGTCGCTATGGAATTCAGGCCCTTAAAAATGGAAATTTTGCAAACGACCTCGGATTTCGACGAAACCACTTTTGTTGGATCCGTGTTGTCAAATTATTGCTAGGTTTCAGATTTCACAATTTTTCAAATCAATATGTGAGCGTGGCAAAGGGAAACGCGTTTGACCAGTTTCAGTTAATTTTAATCGACTGGAAAATGGCCATTTTTCCAACGGTCTCGGAATTCGACGAAACTAGTTTTGTTAGGACCGTATCGTCAATACGAAGCTAGAAAATATTTTTCGAGAATTTTTCTAGTTAGTATGTGGCCACAGTAAATTGAAAGGCGCGTTCAAATTCAATATATAGAGTTATATGTTGATTTTGACGAAAGCTGATCGAAACAGTCGAACCAGCCTACGATACATATCCCATTGTGTTCGGAATGGGGGTAATTAGCTATGGACGATAGGCGGTGGGTCTCGTTTAGAGGTTGAAATTAAAAGTTACTTTTTGAAAATAAAATAATTAAATATATATATTATAATATATATATACACCTCTCACATACCCCTCTCTCCTCACTCAGAACCAAATCAAAAAAAAAAAGAGAGAACCCGACATCATCGTGCGAGCCCCTTCCCCCTGCCGTCGCCACTCCCCAGCCGCCGAAGTCCGGCATCACGCCCCCCATCGTTCTTCTCCCCCTCCGCATCGCGCTGAGCGCGACTTCATCTGAACCCCCCCAAAACCCTCGAAGGCTCCACCGCGAAGCACAACAGACGCCCCCCCAGACATCGTCCACCGCGCGACTGCCAGAGCACCCTCTCGACGACGACAGTGAGTCTCCGCCACTCCTTAGAAAAAAAATTGATTTACTGTTAGTTTACTTTCCCATTTATTTTTATTTATTTAATTAATGTAATGGCTTTAAAACAAGGAAAAAAAATAAAGATTTGATTTTTAGCATTCATAAAGGTTTGATTTTTTATATTTAAAAAGGATATGGGTTTTGTTGAATGAAAAGGTATAATTTTTGATTTCGGAAAGAAGAAGTAAAAATTCGATTTTTATATATTAAATAGCTTAGTAAAAATTCAATTTTTATATATTGAATAGCTTAGTAAAAATTCGATTTTTATATATTAAATAGTTTAGTAAAAATTCAATTTTTATATATTGAATAGCATAGTAAAAATTCGATTTTTATATATTGAATAGCATAGTAAAAATTCGATTTTTATATATTAAATAGCTTAGTAAAAATTCAATTTTTATATATTGAATAGCATAGTAAAAATTCGATTTTTATATATTGAATAGCATAGTAAAAATTCAATTTTTATATATTGAATAGCTTAGTAAAAATTTGATTTTTATATATTGAATAGCTTAGTAAAAATTCGATTTTTATATATTGAATAGCGAAGTAAAAATGTGATTTTTATATATGTAGAGAATACGGGCAGTAAAAGGTGACGAAGGGGCAAGAACGACGAAGATTTCTACCTAAGAAGAGTCGTGGCGTTGGATTAGCTAATCGGTGAGAATTTCTCACCTTTCAATTTCTTTTTCTAGTTATATATATATACTAGGATGTAGACGGTGTTTAGTAGCACCCGACACCCGTCATCCACAGACCATGGATGGCTTGTTTGTTTAATTGTTTGGTTGTGTAGTTGGTTAGATTATTTGGTTTGAATTGAATTGTTTGGTGAAATGAAATTGATTAGATTGATGTGTGAATGGCGTGGGCCTTCACTAGACCGGGGATAAGGCTAGGCCTTGTCCCGTTTCTAGTATCGTGCCGTTATGCCGCCGAAATTTTCTAAAAATATGTTAGAAAAATAAAGATAACATTTTATTTAATAAATGAACCGAATAGAATATTCATAGTTTGAATAAAATATTTTGGTCGTTAAAAAATATAATTTTTAACGTGAATATTAATAAATAAATATTCATTTACAAACCTTACGGTTTGTTTATGTACACCTATTTGAAGGACATTGATTGGGACGATAAATTTTACACATCGCCCAACTGCACAAATAAAATCTGTGTTTGATTGTTTGAAACCCCACACGGGTATTGGGATGATATTTGACGTACACTAATCCCAATAATTAGTTGTATGTCGATCGATTGATTGACCGGCTGCTATAAGCGTTGAATATTTATATTTGATGCTTATACAGTGTAGAATGCACTTGGATGATGGTTGATTATTCATCGTTGTTGACATATACATGTGTTGTAGAAAATCCATATAATTAACATTATATGGTAATTGATTGGGCCTCATTCCAGTTTTGAAATAGAAATATTTGAAATAGAAATATTTGAAATAGATTTCTGAAAATAGAAATATATGAAGCCGTGTTGGTTAGATGACGCCATTTTGACGTGAACGATATTTGTATCGATTTTATTCATTCTTCAATGAAAATTGAATAGATTTGAAATTCGAACTATATAGAAATGAATTCGAATTGAAAATAAATAGAAATGAATTCGAATTGAATTTGAATATAAATGAATTCGAATAGAAATCGATTTGAAAAGAATTTATATTGGAATATTCGATTTTGATTTGAAATTGAATATGAAGTTAAACCCGTGTTGAAAATGAATTTAAAACGATTTATAAAGCACGTTTTGAATTGAAATCGACGAAGTATATATTATATATATATATAATATAATGGCCTGAATAGAACGCACCGCGCCGCGGCAGTTCGCGAATTTCGACCATTGACTTCGAATAGATATTGCGGGAGATCCGACTATCGGATTCTCCTAAAATCGGAACCGTTGGGTTCGTATCGAAAAGAGCTTTCTAACGATTATTAGAAATTAGAAATCTAACGGTTGGATGTGGAGATATGTCCAAATCAAATTTGAAAAAGGTCGTTGTAAGTGCAGTTCGATGGCCGTTGATGGAAATCGACTGTACGGGCCTTGATAAAATTATTAAAAATAGTAATAATTTGTGTAAAATCATAAGAAATGATTTAGAAAGAATTGGGATGAAAAACTCCATATTTGAAAACATAAAAAAATAGATTTTTATCGAAATGAACTAGTTTTGAACTAGAATTATAATTCTATTTATTTTTAAATAAATAAATTGAATTTGAAAAGGGTTTTAAAAATAACCAGAATTTCCAATGATTGCATTGGAGTGGATTTGAATCGAAATTGTCTTCGGAATATTTCGATGTTGGAATTCGGGATTATACAGATGTTGTTATGGAAATTGGTTTATCGTGAACTGTGTTTTAAATGACATTGGTTCTTTAACCCAGAAAAGGGAGTTTTAATGAATCTGCAATTAGATTGCAATGTAAATTAATAAATTAAATTATCAAATTTAGAAATTGAGCGAGAATGGAGTATCACCAGTTTTGCTCCAAAGCGATAGTTAAATCTTTAATTAGATTTGAACGTGGAAAGGTAATTAATTTTACCGACAACACTATGGTGTTAAATATGGAGTATTACCAGTTTTGCTTCATGGGATGAATAGGTTGGGATTGGGAAATAAAATAAATAATTACATCGGTGTGGTTCGCTAATCTCGACTAGTTTAGAAAACCATAATCTGGTTTGAGATGACATCCAAAGGAAGATTAAAGGATAAATTTTAAAGAATTTATCTTGGATAAAATTAATGGGAACCTTTCCCTAAAAACGTGATTTTGTGAATAAAAGAATATTCTGAATTGGAATGAGGCGTATGTTGTGTTTATGTAACATTTGTTTTTAATATACGCGGGTTGTTCGGAAAGGCCGGGTTTATACCCATTCTGAATAACCGATTCGACGATATGTCGAAGACAAAGACGGTGGCTGAAGACCGGAAGTCTTCACATCGTTTGGGTAATTACTGACGATCCTGATTGGGCTGTACACCCAAGAGGATGGAAATAATTGGTGGTCGTCCAGACGTACTTGGAGATGGATGGATATGCGAGGAAAGTGCCTCCGGTTTCGTTCAGACCCAGAACGGACTTGTAAATGGATAGTGTGTCTGACGTTGTATTCCTTTATACTGTATTTGGTGATCTCTGCTAAATATATATCTGTTTGGTGGCAGAGAATATATTCTCTTGTTATACACCCTTCTCTGAGACGTACGAGCCTAGAGGTTATATATTGGCAGAAATCAGTGGCACAGTATGGACTGACAATGTGGCATGCTGAGTTGCATGGATCAAGGCTTTTGTTGAAAAGCAAAGTCTTGTGGTTGATGATCAAAGCACGGCCTTTGTGGCATAGCTTTGTGTAACGTTGATTCGCGATTATCACACCCGGTATGAACCAAAAACGGGATACGGACATCAGGGAGGACATGCGTTTTCTTCTAGTTAGGAGTGGCGTCAGTGCTTGAACTGGCTGACGAGTTTGACTCATGTGGATGTTGCTTATTATTACTTGCTGAAAAGCGAGGCGCCTCGTGATATCGGTTTCGGCCGATGCTTCTGGTCGGCTGACGGGCCAGGCTTACGCTCCAAAGGGCGGGGAAACGCAGTGTTTAGGCATAATAATCCACATCGGTGGACCGACCCTGACGATCCAAGGCTTGCCTGCGCGCTTGCCTGAGACTCAGACTCGACAGTCTCGAATCGGTGAGGATCTTGCCCCTAGCCTCGGTTCATACCATAAATGATAACCCAACTTCCAATACGACATTGCGGTTTTGATTGTAAACTTATATATGGCGACATAGTGGTATGGGTCATTCATGCCGCCTATGATTGATACTTATGATTTGAAGTTGTTTTATACACTATACACTCATAATAGTATCAAATGATTTCTTTTAAACGTATCAAGCATTCTTGGCTATTATAAGGTAAAAACCCTATCCCCCGGCTTGCGTTGCATTGTGTGATAGGACCTGGGTCTTATAATAGCTTCATTTTTCTTTATTTAGCATTGCGCTGTTGTTTTATGCACTGGTATTCTTGGGAGGAAACCTGTTCCGTGTTATACGGCGTGGTCCCTTGATTTACCTTACTTTGAAAGTAAAAATTAATAACTATTTTAGTTCTCACACCAGTCACATGACTGACCTGGAGTTTATTGTTTTAACCTAAACTCTGGGTGCCCCTATTTTGACACGGGCAGCTAGTAGTTTTGGTTTTGCAGATTTATATTCATAGGATCCTGGTTTACAACTGGAATGATATCCGAAAAGCTTTATATCCGTATATCTCTTCTAGTTGTGTATTGTATTATTTTCCGCTGCTATGTATTTAAATGTAATTTAAATCTCTGATATTTCTGTGTAATATTTATTTTTCTATACTCTGTATATTCTTGTATTTTGATGCGTTGTTGTAATATACAATGGAATGTCCTTCCGTCTACGTTCTATTTTGTCTTGTTCTCAAAACGATCAGGCGTTTCGAACGGTCTGGGTCGGTTTAGCGACTGGTTCGGACCGAGCGAAATTCCTTTTCGTCACAACTTATAATAATAATATCAAAATAATTTGTTTTATACGTATCAAGCATGTTTTGCTATTATAAGGTAAAACTCTATCCTACGGCTTGCGTTGCATTGTGTGATGGGACCTGAGTCTTATAATAGCTTCATTTTTGAAAAAGCATCGCATTGTTTTATTTTAAACTAAGATTCATGTGGAGTAAACCCGTTCCGTGTTATACGGCATGGCCCCATGATATCCCCACTTTAAAATTTAAGATTAATAATTGTTTTAGTTCTTACACCAGTCCCACGACTGACCTGGAGTTTATTGTTTTAACCTAAACTCTAGGTGCCCATTTTTTCCACACGGGCAGCTAGTGGTTTTGGTTTTGCTGATATTACATTCACAGGATCCTGGTTTACAGCTAAAGCTATATTCGGAAAGCTCTATATCTGTGTATTTCCTTCAGTTGTGTTATTTATTATTTTTCCGCTGCTTTGTAATTTAAATCTCTGATATTGTATTTCCAATGTGTAATATTCATTCATACTCTGTAATGTTCTTGTACTCTGATGTAAATTGTTGTAATAACAATGAAATGTTCTTCAGTTTGTGTTCTGATTTGTCGTGTTCTCAATTCAATCCGTACTTTCCTTTATGGGGAAGTTTGGGTCGTTTCATTTTGAGTTATGTCAAAATCAAATTTTCATAAGGTCGATATAGAGTCGTTTATAAACCATAATGATTTACTTATAAAATAAAAGGATTTTAAATGAATCGGATATCGATTTAACTTGAATTTAAAATCGAGTTAAAAAAGTTGAAGCTATATATCAGTCTATTTTGAATGTATATGGTAATAATAATTTATTCTGATGAGTTGAATTATGAAATCGATATATTTTGTCGAATTAATATAACATATAGAATATCCAATTTTCAAATGACTTCTGTTTTTAATGAAATGAATTTTATTAAATCCGTAATGATTAATTATTGCTAGATCTTAAATTTCGCACTAACCTGACTTATTTTGTGACCGTGTAAAATTAAAATATGAATCGATCAATTATTTTTATTCAAAATAACGCTATTTTTGCAAACGAACTCGGATTTTGACGAAACAAGTTTCATTGGTTCTGGAATATCAGACTATGTTAGGGTATCAATTTTCATCGCAATCAGAGCTCAATTGTGGTCATTTCATTGTGTTGCTTTGTGTGTAAGTTTCATGTGTATATTATATGTATATATGTATATCATATCGAAATCAAATAGATATCTTTTTAATTAAAATAAAAATCTTTTCAAAGTCAAATTGTATTAATGGAAAATCAAGTCGCATATATTTAAAATTAAGTTAATTTAATTAAATCAAATCAAAATTTTAAATTAAATATTTTCCTTATACTTTGTGCGTGTACTTGAAACTACATTCATTAATTTTCCTTGTACTTTTGGTTACTCCTCTATAAATATAGGTGATCCATTCTTATTTCTGGAAACAAAACACAGAAGATTTTTTTTGGAAACGTGAGCTTTCGAAAATGAATAGCAGTATCAACTCTCCACTAAAAAGCTTGAAACAAAATCCATTGATCTTCTCTTGTTGAGGGCTTCGACTTGGTATAAGTTTGTAGGGGTGTGATTAATATTGCTGGAGCTCGACAATTTAGCGTGAGCCTAAGGTTGGAAAAAATCGTGAGATTTAAGCATCAATTCACGTTTTATTATTATTTTCGGGTTTGTAAGGTGAAATAGAGGGAGTATGCAAAAATTTGGGTAATTCCACATCGATATATGTCGTGACTTTACTATAGGGGTGTGGATTTCCTGAAGCTGCGAGTTTTCCGAAATGGGGATGAGGTAAAGAGGTTCGAGGGGACTAATTGAATGGTGTATTCGGGTTGAAGTGTTGGGGTTTAGATCTTGGTATCATAATGTACATGGGGGGTGCATGCACGATGGAGCTTCAGGATCTTACATTGGGGAAGAAGGGAGTGTGCAATACGGGTTGGGTGAGAGAAGATGTGGGCCGAAGTTGGGTGAGCCTATTTTTAAAAAAAGTAATTGATTTAGAAAATTTAAATGGTCGTACAAACTTATAAAAATTATAACTTGTGCTTACATGATCAGAATTTGATAAATCAAGAAGATTTGGAATCGTATGGACGTAGGTTGCGCTAGGAAGTAGATTTGGAATGATTTCGAGTTGGCTAGAATTCTCGACAAGATGAAATGCCTCATATAAATTATTGGTGATTAATCGTTATTCAATGATTAATGAACAAAGTGAGTAAACTCACTAACTCTGTCCAGTTTACAATTTTATAAACGTATTTTGCAATTGATAAATGATGATTTAATGCTATGTAATGGTTGTTTGGATAAATTAATATATTATTATTATCAATTATTGCTATTATGTATATTAGTTATATTAAGGTTGGTAGTTGGATATTCCTGCATAATTTAGCGGATGAGACCCTATACTCCCCGCATAATAAAGGATGATCTTCTATACCGCAATATCTCGCCTCGAAGTGGGATTGGTATTATTTATGTTGTCTAACATCTATGGATGTAGAAAAAAACATGCCGGAGGGATCCAACAAGATTCCTCAAATTTATTATTGTTTGTTTACATATTTATATATATGTGACGGATTAAATAAACTAGATATATTATTGTGGATTTTGGATGCTTGAATAGCACTGGCCTAAATATTGGTATTTAAATATCATAGAAATATGTTTGAATGAAAGGAAAACAAAATTGGGTTTTAAAAGGAAAATCTATTTTCGCAAAATAGAAATTGAATTTCGAATGGGCTAGGAAATAATAACTTGTTTTTAGTAATAAAAACAAGTAGTTTAATTTATAAACGATGTTTATATATGCAGCGAAATAATTATCATTGGGTAATTTGGGAATGTAAATTTAAGAGTGAATTTAAAGGGAAATTGGAAATCATTTCAAAAAGAAACGATGAAATTTATTCCGATGTTCGGAATGTGAATGGAATTGAAATAAATCAATAAGGATTTATAATTGAAATTCGACTATGTCAAATTTTATGAAAATAATTTATTTTTAGAAATTATATATTATATAACTAGGAACTTGACAAGATAATTAATACTTGGTTTGAAACTGATATTTACAATTGAATATAAAGTCGATATAAGGTTATAAACTTGTTAGATAAATAACAAGAAGTTTTGACATATAAACGGATTTTATGAATGAAGTGGAATATGATGTGGTAAGGTGACTCGATATATGGGATAGGAGCTTGAATTTACAAATAAAATCAACATTCATTTGATGAAGAGTCCGGATTTCTATAAAGGAATAATATTCACATTTTAAACTGGACAGTGGTTTAAAAGCAAACGTTTTACCGATTGGAAGCAATAAACTCAAAAGGTTAATTTAGAATGATAGTGGAAATTAAGTTGACCTGAAACGTTAAATTTATTCCGAAGTTCAGAATGTTAATTGAATAGAGATTTTTCCAAAGAGAGTTATACATTGAAATTTGACGATGTCGAAAAGTACTATTTACTTTTAATTTTAATAAAGTTTAATTAATTAATTATTATTTATTAAAATTAATGAATAAGAGTATATTTCAAAGTTAATATTTTGGAGCATGGGTTATAATGTTATTTCTATAATCGATGATTTCCGTAAAAGAAATGGATTCATAAACTGATTCCAAGAGTTATGTGAGCAATGTTTTGTTGATCTCGAAAGTTAATCTTTATCCATCCTAAAGTTGAGAATGTTGTTCAGTTAAGGTCTGAGAGGTAATTATACCCCAACTTGATTGGCTTCATTGTTGACTAAGGAATGGTCAAGATTTGGTAGCGAGGACTGGTTAGGGATACAGGCAGTTGATGTGTGTTATGGCGTTGTGTTGTCCCAATAGTGTTTTATACGACATTTGTTTAAGTTCAAGTAAATGGTTTTTGGAAAAAAAATTCCAAATATAATTAGAGATGCTTTCTAAGCAATGAAGACAAAAGAAGAAAGAGGTTCTCCTGGTGGTGTTCATAATGCAGGTATTTCCAAGAAGTGATATTGGTTTTCCCGTGGATTTGCTTTGTGGAATTCAAAATGTGGTGCTGGTGATTTCAAGAATTCATGCAGTATGGTGTTTATGGTTTTTGTGCTATAGTGTTACGCAGGTGCCATCTGGTTATTTTTCTTAGTAATTCATGATGGGCTTTTTTGAGATCGGTCTGTTGGGCTTTTTCTGTTTTACTTGCAGGCGTGTTACTTCTTGTGGTTCTTCAGAGTTTAGTCTTTGAAGGGTTTTTTGAGTGTGTGGTTGTGGGTCATTTGGAGAAGTGTTTCCAGTGTTGTGTTATCTTTTATTTGAGTTGGCCTTATCTTTTTGTAAAGTATTTGTTTGTGTGCAATATAATTTCTGGCCAACTCAAATGTTTGTATCCTTTTTATTTTCTGTAATTAAGTACCCTTGTTTTTTCTGAAAAAAATAAATAATTAGAGATGTTTTCTAAGCACAGAAAATGAAATGATTTGGTTTATGAGAAGTTAAGAAAATGTGAACAATATATCCGATGTAATAACGTATATTTTCTAGATATAGAAAATAAGAATTTGTAAATATATGGAAATGTTTTCCAACTGTGATAAAAGATATTTTCTAGAATATGAAAAATAAAATAGTTTATGATATTTGGAAATGTTTTTTTTCAAGAACTATGAGAGGAAAACGGGTTTTGAGAAATATTTAGGAAAGATATGGAAAACGGGAAAACTAGAAATTGGGAAACGACAAATTAATAAGAAATTAATTTAAAGGGATCAGTGTTGCTTGATGCTTGATCGGTAGAACTTCCATTTGGAAATAGGATCATTGGTTGTATGGATGTATTCTTTGATAGTTAAATAACTAGATATCAAAGTTTTGGCCTATTTTATATTTTCTTGTCAATACGGAGAGACTGGGATCAGGTTTATTTTCTAAAAACAGCTCTGTATGGGCATAAGCATCGTGAATCAAGTTATGGTAAAGATAATTAAAGACGAAGTGAAGTGCAACGGCTGTTCATGTAATCCTAAGTAGACATTTCCTAAGATGGATTGTGCCTTCGGTTTGTCCAGTCCCAGGACAACTTATATGGACGGATGTCTGACAGAGTATTTCCAGATGGTCATGTACATTGATTACTTCAAACGTACCACAGTTGGTGGCGGAGAAGGAAACTTCTCTTAGCTTAACACCTAGTGTATTTTTGAGGAGACAATTAGTGATTTGACGGATCTGACAATGTGGCATTCAAAATGAATGATGTTGTGGTGTTTAAAAGGTAAGACGTAGCCTCAGGCCTCATCAACCAGAAAGATGACAAAATCGGGCATGTAGCATGGCTTTGTGGGTCGCACCCATTAGAGTGTATTATCACCTAATTAGAGAAAATTCATTTGTTTCTTATTCTATCGTTGTTATATGCTTTCGGTAACGGTTGTTGATCACACTCGTGCATAATGATAATATATTCGGTACACTCAAGCGGAATGAGTGGTCGGTCATGTGTGACTAGGTTGCAAGATGTTCTTATTGAACCCAGTGTATTTCTATCTAGAGATACACTATCGGAATGTGGTTGCATACCTTGTCATAGTTGGAAATCCATTACCCAATAAGCTCCCGCGGTGTTGGACTATATACTATGTACGTGAAGTGTGAGATGCAAGCGTTCCACTAGATTGCTATTTATTTGATTTACACACTATTATAATATCAAAATAGTTTTGATACAAAGAATGTAACAACCCGAATTTCGACAGACCAATTTTTTTTCTTCAAAAATCCCAATCTATCGAAGCTCGAATTGCACTACTACAAAACAGGTCAGTTGCTTTGCTTCATTTGCTTCGATTGTCCTTACAACAGAAGCAATAGTGTTATTTTGCTTCTGTTATCCTTGTAACCGAAGCAAATGATAGAAGAAAATAGTGTTATTTTCTTCTGTTATGCTTGCAACAGAAGCAAATAGTATTATTTGCTTCCGTTGTCCTTACAACCGAAGCAAATACACCGAAGCAACTACTGTCATTCGCTTCTGTTTCTTAGAAATCGAAGCAATTAGTGTTATTTGCTTCGATTTCTTAGCAGCAGAAGCAAATGCAACAAAGCAAATATTATCTGCATATGTTCCTTTGGAAATGAAGCAAAGACAAGTTATTTTACTCGAAGCTAATGCGTGTACAAATAATCATACACAATAACTTTGTATGTTACTTTTCATGGTTGATTAACAATTAATAATTTATAATTGTTAATCATTATTAATCAATCATTATTTTTTATATTTAATAATTTACCATAGTAAATTATTATTAACTGGGAAATTGTAAGTACTACTTAATTATTACACTAAAGAAATAGGAACAAATGCAAATAAATAATATTGAATAACTTATATAATAATTAATGTTTAATATTTAATATTTATATATTTAAGATTTCATAATTAAAAGTAATGCTAATTATATATAGTAATTAATAATTACAAATAAGTAGTTAATTATTAATAATTAAGGCTAAATTTTGCTAGCTAGTTAATAGTATTAATAAAATATAATACTTTTATAGTTATATTTTGAATTTTATAGTTAATTTTAAATATTTATCGATTAATAATGACTACTAAATAATTAATAATAAATAAATAAACATTAATTTAAGAAAAGTTATAATTTTGAATTTTATAATTAATATTTTTTACATTAACGATAAATAAATATAAATAATATTTAATATTATATAATTACTTATTAATAATAAATAATACCATTGAATATTTAATAATTAACACTAAATAATTAATCTTCAATTATTATACTTCAACATTTCACACTTTATTTATTTACTATAGTGTAACATCAGTTAAATAAAAAATATATTAATATACTATTTAATCTATATTTAATAATTCATAAAAGTAAAGTTATAATTTAGTATTTGGTAAACAATAACTTAGTATTTGGTCATCCATAAAATCAAGGGATAATAAATATTTTTGTTTATGAAGTGATATTTAATATTTATTAGTTAACAATAAAATTTAATACTTACAAGTTGATGGTTTATAATTAATTTTATTTATATAATTATTTGATAATGACTATTAAAACATTAAAATTAATGAATAATCAATAATTAAGAATAATAATAAATAATCGCTGATCAATAATAAATATTAATAATTGAAAAGTAATATTTTACATTTAATATTGATGATTAAAATTATTAATTACAATTTATAACTATTATAAATAATAATTATAATACATAAATAATTATGTATACATTAGTAATAATTATAATAAATTTATCTTTTATACTTAAAAACTAGTTATATAGAGTGATTTATATTTAACAATTCATAAATATTAATTTACGAACAATAATTTATAAATAGTTATTATTAATTTTAAGTTGTTTATCAATTAAGCCTAACACATGCTTAATCTTTTACGGTCATATGAAAGACCGAAAGAGGCAGTTGCATTCAAATGAATTACGCAGGCAAATAGTTCATGGTTACCAATGCAGCACTAGTGGGTCTGCAATACATAACTAATAAAACCCGACCGACCTAATACTATAACCCTAACTTCCGCCGCCTCCCCACTCGTTATTTTAGATCTGCAAAATTGAAACAGCTTCAAATCCCTCCCTCGTTATTCAGTATGTACGGCTTCAATCCACCTTCCTTAACTTCCTGCACACCAAACTCGCCAGAAATAGCAGCCGCTCCGACGTCGGCAGCACCAGCAGCCCTAGCGTCGTGATGTTCGACTTCAGCGCCTCCCTCGCTATCGCCATCGGATCCTTCGACAGATTTATCCCCACGTTCCTTTCTGTGTCCTCCTCCTGGTACACGTACCTGTACGCCTTGTCGTCTTCCCCTTATGCGTCCTCACCTGCTCAAAAGCATTAGCACGAGCTCTGTCCTTGTGGCAGTTGGAGAGGAGGATGGCGACGGCTCCGGCCTAGAACAGGCAGTTGGGGAGAAGCATGGTACACTGGTTTGCAGAAGGTGTGCTTATCTTTTATTTCAGTTTTCTATATTTCAGCTTGCTCACTTGTAACTTAATACTATCGTAGCTAACTGCACAATTTGATGGTGTGACGCAGTGCATTTGAGAATTCTCTCTGCACTCATTTGCCAAAGGTTTGCAAAATCTGGAAATAATGGGCGGAATCAAATTTCCACTTAATATATCACCTTCAACTTTCACAACATTCATCGACAATGGATTTTTATTTATGCATTGTCCTCTTAGCTAGCTAACAACATACTTATTCTTCAGGATGGTTCTTCAAATGAAAAAAAATCACAAAACTCTGTGAATATGCTGCAAGAAGTCCACATAATTTCCCAGAGGAAAGTCTCATCTTTTATTATGTGTCCAAATTTGATGTATTCTTATGCTTCGAACTTTCACTAAGTTAGGAAAACTAACCAGCTCTTTCTTTACTTGTTATAGATTGCAAAGTTCTTAAAAAAGTGGAGCTACAAAGAGTTACGTGCAAATAACACAAACTCTATTCAGGTCATTACAAAGATTTATTGTAAATTGCTTTGAATATGTAAAGATGCCTTTTTATTAATAGTATTTATTTTATTGCTTTTGAGCAGATATGGTTTATGACAAAATATCAGTCTTTCTTTAAAGACATCGACAAGGTATGTATTTAAATATCATCTTGTTTTCTAATTTATTTTTTTGAGTTTTGATATACTTCTATTGGTTAATCAAATAGCTGTATGTGCTGCAGGTTGCTTGTACCACGTTGCAAAATTATGGAATAGAGCAAAATAATAAAGGCAATCAAAGGCGAGATCCACACCATAATTGGATTGATGAAGTTGTTAGAAGTGAAGTGAGAGATGTAGCAAATCAAATCCTGCTAATGATGTTGGACCAATAACCTTTTTTCCACAACCAGTGTTCAAAGATTCGTCTACTCTCTCAAGGTATCGGCAATTTGATAAAATATTCCCTTATAGATTAACATACAATAAATTTGCCATTGTTTCATGAACCATAGCCATATTGGATGGCTGTAGTTTAGTTAAGAAGTAGCTCAATTAAATGCAAAATCCTTGCGCTTACTTCATATCGGTTTTTACGTCAGATGTAACAATAATGCATTTGAGTCCATCCTATTTTTAAGCATGTCAGTTTTTCTTCTTCAAATTTATGTAAATGCAATGTCTCAAAAGGCCGCACATTAAGAAGTATCTCTATTTTCCTTGTGATTTTCTCAGTTCTAACTCTAAGTATGCAAAAGATTACAGCTTCCTAAGACCATTTGGAACTTATTTTCAGTAAGAAATTCCTCTTCCTATGGTTATATATTGACACCTTTTGTACTGATGGATTCCCAGTTTAGTTGTTCATGGTAAAATGAAATTTGCAGGGAACAACTACTAATTTTAGAAGAACCGTAGATGGACAACTCATAACAGAATGTGAGTAACTGTTCATATTTTTCCCCTTGATTTTCCTTGTTAGATTTTTGGAAGCTGGAACATTGTGCAGGACCAATGTTTTTTCGTAAGAAGCTATTAGTAAAACACACAGTTCAACGTCTCTTAGTGTGTCTCTTTGTGAAAATACAGAAGTTGTCAACAAAGAATTATGCAGTTGGTTGTAAGCTTATTGGCACGGTGGACAACAAAGAATTATGCAGTGAGTTGGTTATATTAATATTTCGTTTGCATTACTTTTGCAAATGGGTTTAATGACACGATTATTGTAAATTATGATGTTTTTTACAGCTTAACCCACTTTTCAGAAGTTGTCAAAAAAAGGTATTTTAAAAACATATTAAAATGCATGTTTTTGATGTTGGTATTGATTCAGTAATTTGTATGGGATTTCAAGAAAATGATTCTTTTTCATTACCCTAGTTTGTGATTGCTCTGGTATACAGATGCACACATATATGAAATCATACTTATAACAAAGCTACTAATAATACATATTGGAAAAGGTCTATTTTATTCATTACTTTTGAAAATGGGAAAACCAGAAAACAAAAAACTTATATAAATTTGTTTAATGTTGCAGGCGCATTGATTTTGGAACTTGCACCAAGCTTGAGTAAGCGAGTTGTCGATGCATTTGGTTTTATACCCTGAATTTATTTTCCTATTTTCAGCAAATAACATTGCGATGTGTTGTGTATTGGCTGAATTTGATACTACAGTCTGTCTTATTTCACTTTGTTATACTATTTAGTTTTATTTCGTTGTGTAATATTGACATTTAGTTAGAGTTCAATATTATATGTAGATATGCTATTGATATTTAGTTTTATTTCAGTGTTTTGTATTAATATATTGCAGTCAAGTTTAGTGTTATTGTTGTGCTTTCTATTCTGACTTTAAATGCAATTTGATGTTGTTTCAGGTTTTAATTAAAACCTGAAACAGTATTATTATTTTCCTACTTCAGCCACTTTTTGCTTCGGTTGTTTGGAACAACTGAAGAAAAATATTGGCCATTTGCTTCCTTCTAAAACGAAAGCAACAGGTGTATACCTGTTGCGTCTTCCGCATTTGCTTCCGTTATAGAACTGAAGCAATAGGGGGTAAACAACCGAAGGAAATAAATATTATTTGCTTCGGTTGTTTGTCCGAAGCAAATAAATATTATTTGCTTCGGTTGTTTGTCCGAAGCAACAAATTTTGGTTTGTTGCGTCTTCTGCAGTTGCTTCGGTTCCAGAACAGAAGCAACAGGGGGTAAATAACCGAAGCAACTGACCTGTTTTGTAGTAGTGTTGGTTTGTCTGTTATTCTGCAGAAAAGGCAGAAATAATAAATATATCAGAGCTTGATAAAATATATCATGGCGGAATAGATAAAAAAATTCAAACATAACCTTACCGAAATAGTAACACTGTCTAACAGGTGTCCAAAGGCTACAAATATCTTCCATAAACCTAATCTTCGAGTATGTTATGAGGAGAGGGTAAGAACACAAAATTCTGTTGACTGGACAAATTATACATTCTAAAATAACCCTATATATACCGTTCAGTTATGTTTTCTTAATTATTAGGTTATTTGGGTTGACAGCACTCAAGGCGCTATACTCATCGTACCCATCTACTCCCCAGTATATTAACTCAATACACTATACCTGTAGTTTAACCCCACAACTCAACGTACTCCCCATAGTACCCTCCTCGTACGGTCTCTGACATCACGCTACAGAAGCGTATACAACATCTATCCTACATTAAATCGCGTACGAAAAAAATATCATTACGCCATGTAATCGCATAAAACTACCATCATTATGCCAGGTAAACATATGGATCATTGTATTCGAACTCCTCGGTGGAATCAAGTCTTAACATAGAGTAAAACCCCATTGTCTACGATACACAACCCAGTGCATGTATCTAGACCTTCACACGTATGTACTGTCTACTATACCTCGACTCCCATAATAGGGCTGCATCCAATGCACGGAACTAGGTCGGGTGCTTTCCATATCTGTAATGGTCCGCTTCACGAGGCCTAAAACACAAATATCCAAGTATGGTCTGCATTTTCATGGTGGCTATGGTCCCACCTTGGCCCCTCCCTCAACTAGTGAAAGACTACATCAAAAGCTAAGTGACGTGGCCCTAGCAAACAATCTAACATCTGAATTGGTGTGTCCCCGCAACCAAAGTCTCGGTAGTGAAAGATCGATGGTCTCTTGGTTTAGTTTTAGTCTTTCCGTATCTCACTGACTGCCGATGACCGGTACTCGACGATTACTATCCTGTATTGATCTTGACCAAGCCTCTTCCCGTGGCAATCGCCGAATCATCCAACGCCATCCGCCGCATCATTCTGACTGCCAAGCTACAGTTGCAGTCAAGGTATACTCACCGGGTGGTATCGCGCAGACCCAACCTCTGCGAGTATAGCCTAAGCATGCACCGCAACAAAGGACCACCACGGAGTACCCTACCATGTCCCTCAGCAGCCGCGTGCTTCCCTCCAGTCCCGCAGAGCAATCAGACAGAATAACCAGTAGAATAACCAAGAAGTAGGGGTGAGCATTATTTGGTTAAATCAAATAAACAAACCAAACCAATTTATTTTGGTCGGTTTGGTTTGGTTTTGAAATTTGATCGGTTTGTAATCAGTTTGGAAAAATATTTAGTTTGGTTATCAGTTTAACCGAATTAACCAAACTTTTATTTTATTTTCAAAATTATCGATATTATGACAAATATTTTAGGTTAGATCAATTATCCAAGTTGAGTTTAATCATCACATATGTGTCTAAATTACTTTTAGAAAGCATAAGAATCTTAAATAATAATACTCTGATCATATATTTGTTATTTATTTCAAATTATAGTTAATATTACAAATATAAGGTCTAAATTATTTTTAGTTCGGTTAAATTGGATAACCAACTGAACCAACCAAACTTAATTTGGTTGGTTAGGTTTGGTTTTTATTTTCATTGGTTTTAGTTTGGTTTGACAATTTTCATCATCTAATAAACCAAACCAACCAAACGCTCACCCCTACCAAGAAGAATAATCAGATGGATGTGCTCCTCTCGTGTCTCCATACAACTCGATGATCTACCTCGTTGGGTTCTTCATACGTGTAGATTGGTCCAAGCAAATCACACTAACGTGTTATTAGATCTTATGTCTGATATTTTAATTGTGCGCTTGTCTTATCTTATCTTATCAGATATCCAATTAACTTGATTACCCACATATTAGCTTTTTATTCAAGTTACCGGGTTTTCTCTGAGCCCCTTATATCTCAACGGAATGGACCACACTCGCTTATTAATCCAATGATTTGACTTAATCTGTTTTAAGTTCATTAATAAGCCAGTGACATAACATGTTATTTCTTTGATTGTAATTAACGAAAGTAATCTACAAACCCTTTTTATCACCATGTCATTTATTATCCAATTACAAGTTACAATAACATGTTTTACTTAATGTATAATTAAGCATATATTTCCCTAATTCTCATGTTTCCTTATGACATGTCTACTTAATACATAATTAAGTACTACTATTTCATTTTATAAGCCTACTTTATTCTTTCTTATTTAATCATAACCTTTTCTTACACTGTCATCACAACCTGTTGTTGTTGTTTACTTATTAACTTAGTTCTCTTAACTAAGGTTTATTAATAAAAACTATTTTTCATGTTTTTATAACCCATGTTATAATTCCGTTTGTCCCTAGGACAAACCTACCTATTATATTACATTCTCATTCATATAATTAATTATAATATGTTATATTCCCCGTTCATCACATTTTCCCTTAGTTCCTTAAAGTTAACCAAACTTTTACTGTTATAACATCCATTTAACTACAGTCTTGTATATTCTCATTATTTTGGGAAAATATTTCACACACCTCATTAGATTGATTCATGGAAAGATATAAAGATCCGTTTCCATAACGCACATAAATCAAGATCCATTGTTGCAAGATATTTCTTTTATTTTTGTTGTGGATATACATATATCTTTTTATTTGATTAGTGTGCAATATGGAAAAAGAATATCTATTTCACACTAATCCATTTTCCATCCCTTTTCTTGCAACTACATTCTTAGTAATTTTTACCATTATGGAAATGTATTAATTTTTCACCCAAGTCCATCTAACCCACTCCGCTATTAATTTCCCCTTTTTATTTTCTGAGTTAGATGTATTTACCATTTCCAAATCATTTTAAATTTTCCATACAAATTAGGCACATCTATTATTTTTCCATTATTGTCAATTTCACAGTAATTCGATTTACAATACATCCGATTTGTCATTAAACAACATATACGCGTTTATCATAAATTCCACAATTTCAGTGTTATAGTAATCCTTAATTCAAACAAAATATTAATATAATGGGTTTGTACAATAGTCTATTCTTAACAAACTTGAAAATAAATTATATCACAACTGCCACAAATTACAGTTATTTAACATGTTAAGAATAATGGGGAACATAAACGATAAATATACCATTACCCAAAAGGTATAATTCTAAATACACTCACCTAACAGCTTTCCAATCCTTGAATCTGATTTAGATATTTGATTATGTGGTCTTCCTAACTAAATCTAATATTAAACAACCACAGGATTGCAAATATGTTACTAAAAGAAGCGGGAAAGAAACCTAAATAAATAAAATTCACTGGACTTACCTCACATTGGTTAGAAATTTGAACATCTATGTTGTAGATTTACATTCTTTATCTTTAAAATTTGATCAGAATTTTCTAAATCTTATTTTCTAATTTTTGAAAGTTTTGGAGAGGAAAGAAAATGGCAGAGCCTTTGCGTCACCTCAGAAAAAACGAGTTAAAGGCCTAGCCCTACAAGTCTATTTATAGGTGTATAGGATACTCAAATTCATCGGATTAAATAATATAAAATCCGAACCGTTTAAATCAGAAAAACACATCACAAACGAAACAAATCTATCCAGGGTGGGTCGACCCTAAGGTCGACACATGGGTAGACCCATGTGAAGCCTAGGTCGACCCGACTCCTGGGTCCTGAACGTGATTTCTAACGTTTTTGTTTTCTGATTAACGTTAAATTAATTTCTAAATATTAGTTATTTGAACTATTATCTTCCACTATCTAATTTCAAATTTCAAATTTCAAATTTGTGTGCGTATATACGCATGTAACCTTTTAATTCTTTACTTGTTAATAACTTTCCCATACAGACTCTGTTTTGGGCAAGTAATATATATAAAAACGAATTATAAAATTGCCATGAACAAGATGATACATGTTTCGAGGATAAATTCTAAAACTATAAATTATCGATATTTTTGTTTAATATTTAAATAAAATACGAGGTGTTACATCCTCCCCTCCTAAGGAAATTTCGTCCTCGAATTTTGATAAGGTTAGGGTGATGTTCTCCCTCGTATAAATTGCAACCATTATGTGTACATCCAAATTTTCAACTATCCTTGCACTTGTGCAAAGTGTAATACAACGTAATAATGCATGAATTTGATGAATGCCCAAGCGATATCTCCTATATGAATGCAATTTTTTCTTAAATATTTTTTGAAAACATGATGCACACATCCTAAATATATTGGGAATTTTTATATGGATGCAATATTTTGAAGATCAAAATACTTTTTCATCCAATTTTCCTACACTCTTTCAGAGTAAGAGCGTATTCATTCAATTTTTGCATCCAAACCCTACCAATAAATTTTATATTTTGCGAATTACAGAAAAGCCTAATTTTCTGAATTTGATTTCTTATGTAACAAAAAGGTAGAAAACAAAAAACTTTACATCTTCCATTTTTTTCTTTTTTGTACCTTTTTTACCTGTACTTGGATTTTATGCAACTATTATATAAAGATGTCCTATATCCCTATCCAAGCACAGCTTACATAAGAAAAATTTATTTGTTATATATTTTCTTTTCCAACCTACTTTGGAAAAATCCATTTTTCTTAACTGTCATGTTTGTTGCTTTATTGGATGTGTTCTTTTCTTTTAGTTATGATGTCACCTTTTCCATTAGCTTATTAAACTTAATCCACTGAGTTTTTATTAATATACTGGGCTTTTTTCTGGCCTGGTAAGGCGCTAGAAAGCAATTAAATATACTTACCTCTTGACTGCATTTACAAGGGCTTATCTTAGTACTGGTCTGGAACTTACTGCGATCTAAGTTTTATTTTAATTAAACCTTCTAATTCTCTTAAAACTAAAATAGGAAAACAAACACACTACACAGCTACTACCTAGGGCCAAGAATCCTAGGACCATGTCCCCACTGACAAAAAAAAGTCCAAAACAAAGGATCTAAACAACTAACTTGTCCACTACCATCTAGCAGTCAAAACTAGTCCTTGTTGTGTACTAAAAGTCTTTTTCAAGAAACAACCCAGGCTCTATAAAACTTATGCACCCCACGGGAATTTACTATTATTCCAAAATAACCCTTCTATTTACTTTATAACCTCAAATATTTTTCCCATCTTTCCTAGGTACTAATCCTTACCTAGTCCATGATTTAAAAACGTGGTTTGGCCTCATCGTTTCATTTTCCTTACAAAAATTAAAAGCCTCAAAACTTTGTTTTTCTTCATTGAAACTTATTTTGCCCGTAACATAAAAATATGACATATCATAAAAAAAACACAATTTTTTTTTCAAATCATAAAAAATGGAGTAGATAAGGACAACTATTTCTCAATTAATTTCACAACAGCTCATTTTTACTATGCATGTTCACTTACTTACAACAAGGTGTTAATTTATAAACTTTTCCCAAACATCTACTCTATTATATATTTTTACAGCTTATTTTGTCTACCCACCAAAGTTTATGCCAAAACAATTATAAAAAATTATTGTCAAAAGAATAGAGATTTTCAAAATTTTCCTTCGCGAAAATTTTAGATTTTGAAAATTTTCGCTTAGGAAAATTTTGAAAATCTCTGTTCTTTTGTAATTTTTTTGACATAAACAATTATAGATTTTGACGTTCTTCAAAATAAATTTAGATTTTGACAAAATGTAATCTTTTCTATGTTTGGTTATTTAATTCTTTCATACTTTATAGCTTAAAACTATTGAGCTATACATGCTCTATAATGTACACATTTTTCTGCAAGAATTCACTTGAGATAAAATTTTCATAAGAAATCACCATTTCCAAAATATACTCCATTTTCTTTCCTAATTTATAAGGCTCAACTGTCAAACCCATTAACCCGAAATACTAACATTTCAGATACTAACATATGGAATCCTTCTTTTCCCATTACAAAACGCATTGTACACTTTTCACCCAAACCACCTAATGATCTCAAATTTCCATAACCATTCCTTTTGTTTACATAACTGATATCCTAACCCTTTACATATGTCACTCTCTGTATTTAGTGGGTTCCTTTAGGGATCCAGGTATATATAATATATTTTTATTTTTAAAAGTGCAAATATGTTTACTCACTATCTATATAGGAATCCTAAACCTAAGGTCTGATACCAGATGTAACAACCCGAATTTCGATAGATCGATTTTTTTCTCAAAAATCTCAATCTATCGAAGCTCGAGTTGGCTTGTCTGGTATTCCGTGGAAAAGACAGAGATAATAAATATATCAGAGCTTGATAAAATATCTCATAGTGGAATAGATAAAATATAATAATCAAATATAGCTTTACCAATAGTAACACTGTCTAATAAGTGTCCAAAGACTACCAAATCTCTACCATATACCTAACCTGCGAGTATGTTATGAGGAGGGGGCCAGAACAAAAAGTTCTGGTGACAGGAAAAATTAAATATTCTGAAATTAACCTACATGTCTTGTTCAGTTATGTTTTCTTAATTATTATGTTATTTGGGTTGACATCACTCAAGGCTCTATACTCACGTCGTACCCATCTACTTCGCAATATATTAACCTAATATAGTATACAAGTAGCTAAACCCCACATATCAAGGTACTCCCCATAGTACCCTCCTTGTATGATCTTCACCGTCACACCACGTAAGCGTATACGACATTCATCTTACGCCAAATCGCATATGGAAAAATCTATATCAATACGCCACGTAATCGCACAGAACTACCATTGTTATGCCACGTAAACGTACGGATCGTCCTATCTGAACTCCTCGGTCGAGTCAAATCTCAACACGGAGTAAAGCCCTACTGTCTATGATACACCACCTAGTACGTGTATTTAGACCCACACACGTATGTACTGTCTATTATACCCCGAGTCTCGTAATAGGGCTGCATCCAATGCACAGAACTCGGTCGGGTGCTTTCCGTATATGTAAAGGTCTGCCTCATGAGGCCTACAATACATATATCTAAGTGTGGTCTGCATTTTCATGGTGGCTATGGCCCCACCCGGACCCCTCCCTCAACTAGTGAAAGACTACATCAAGAGCTAAGTGGCGTACCCTTAGCAAACAATCTAACATCCAAATTGGTGTGTCCCACAACCAACGTCTCGATAGTGAAAGATCGATGGTCTCTTGGTTTCGCTCTAGTCTTTCCGCATCCCATTGACTGTCTATGACAAGCACCCAATAATTACTATCTTGTATTGGTCCTGACCCAACCTCTTTTGACAAGGAAATCGCTGAATCACCCAACGCCATCCACCACAGCCTTCCGACTGCCAAGCTACAATTGTAGTCAAAGTTTACTTACCGGGTGGTACCGCGCAGACCCAACCTCTGCGAGTACAGCCTGAGCATGCACCGCAACAGAAGACCACCACAGAGTACCCTACCACATCCCTCAGAAGCCGCTTTCTTCCCTCCAGTCCTGCAGAGTGAGCAGATAGAATAACCAAGCAAAATAATCATATGGACGTGCTCCTCTAGTGTCTCCAAACATCCCGATGATCTACCCCCGTTAGGTTCTTCAACTTCGTACGTGCGGACTGGTCTAAGTGCATCACACTAACATGATATTGGATCTTACATCTAACCTTTTAATCGCGTGCTTGTCTTATCTTATCAGATTTCCAATTAACTTGATAACCTACATATTAGCTTTTTATGCAAGTTACCAGGTTTTCTATAAGCCCCTTATATCTCAACGGAATGGACCCCTCTCGCTTATTAATCCAATGATTTAACTTTACCCGTTTTAAATTCATTAATAAGCCAGTGACATTAAATTTTATTTCTTAGATTGTAATTAACTAAAGTAATCTACAACCCATTTTTATCACCATGTCATTTATTGTCCAAATACAAGTTTACAAGTTACAATAACATGTTTTACTTAATGTATAATTAAGTATATCTTTTCACAGTTCTCATGTTTACTTATGACATGTCTACTTAATACATAATAAGTATAGCTATTTCATTTCATAAGCCAACCAATAATATGCCTACTTTATTCTTTCTTATTTAATCATAACCTTGTCTTGCACTGTCATCACAACCTGTTGTTTATGTTTACTTATTAACTTATTTCACTTAACTAAGGTTTATTAATAAGTTCTCTAATTCATTTTTCATAACCTATGTTATAATTTCGCTTGTCCCTAGGACAAACCTACCTATTATATTACATTCTCATTCGTATAACTAATTATAATAGGTTATATTCCTCGTTCATCACATTTTCCCTTTGTTCCTTAATATTAACCAAACTTTTACTGTTGTAACATCCATTTAATTACAGTCTTGTGCATTCTCATTATTTCAGGAAAATATTTCACATACCTCATTAGATTGATTCGTGGAAAGATATAAAGATCCATTTCCATAACGCACATAAATCAAGATTCGTTGTTGCAAGATATTTCTTTTATTTTCGTCGTGGATATACGTATATCTTTTTATTTGATTAGTGTGCAATACGATAAAAGAATCCATATTTCACACTAATCCCTTTTTCTTTTCTTTTCTTGCAATTACGATCTTAGTAATTTTTACCGTTATGGAAATGTATCAATTTTTCCCAAATCCATCTAACCTAGTCCACTACTAATTTCCCCTTTTTATTTTCTGAGTTAGATGTTATTTACCATTTCCAAATCATTATAATTTTTCTATACAAATTAGCCACATCTATTCTTTTTCCATTATTCTCAATTTCACTGTAATTTGATTTACAATATATCCAATTTTTCATTAAACAACATCTTTAGTAATATATTAACATTTATTGTAAATTCCACAATTTTAGTGTTACAATAATTCTTGATCCAAACAAAAGATTAATATAATGGGTTTGTACAATAGCATATTTTAACATACTTAAAAATAAATTATATCACAATTACCACAAATTACAGTGATCTAACATGTTAAGAATAATGGGGAACGTAAACGGTAAATATACCGTTACCCAAAAGGTATAATTCTAAATCCACTCACCTAACAGCTTTTAAATCATTGAATATGATTCGAATATGTGATTCAGTAGTCTTCCTAACTGAATCTAGTATTGAAACAACCATGGATTTACAAATATGATACTAAAAGAAGAGGGAAAGAAGGAAAGAAACCTAAATAAATCAGATTCACATGACTTACCTCACGTTGATTAGAATTCTAAAGGGCTATGTTGTAGATTTTCATTCTTTATCCTCAAATCTTAAATCAGAATTTCCTAAAGCTAATTTTCTAATTTTTCGAAAGATTTGGAGAGAAAAGAAAATGGCAGAGCCTTGGTGTCGTCTCAGAAAATATTAGTTGAAGGATAGGCCCTGCTAGTCTATTTATAGGTGTACAGGGCACTCTGATCCATCATATTAAATAATACAAAATCTGAACTATTTAAATCAGATAAACACATAACAAACAAAACAAATCTGACCCGGGTGGGTCGATCCCTATGTCGACCCCCTTAGAGGTGGGTCGACACATGTGAAGCCTAGGCCGACCCAGCTCCTGGGTCCTGAATGTGATTTCTACCGCTTTTATTTTCTGATTAAAATTAATACTAACGTTCAATTTATTTCCAAATATTAGTTATATAAATTATTATTTTCCGCTTATAACTCATCTCAAATTTCAAATTTGTGCGCGTATATAGCATATTACCTTTTAATTATTTACTTGTTAATAACTTTCCCATACGGACTGCATTTTGGGCAAGTCATATATCAAAATGAATCAGAAAATTTCCACAAAAACAACGGTACATGTTTTGGAACTAAATTCTGGAACTACAAATTATCGATATTTTTGTTAATATTTATATAAAATACTGGGTGTTACAAAGAATGTTTTGGGTTATCGTAAGGTAAAAGGCATACATGTTTATGTGTGGATCGGTCTTATGATTATCCTTTCTATTAAAAGGACTTTCAAAGGTAAATCAAGTGGTTGGATTTTACTCACACCGGTCTCATGACTGTCCCCGAGTTTATTTTGTTTTGTTTTGTCCTAAACTCTTGGGTGCCCAAATTTGTATGGGAAATCAAGTAGTCGAGATTTTAAGATACACTTGGAGAAGCTTGGGGCAGGAGGCTTCAACATTAGATATCTACAGTTTATTTCTACTGTGTTGTACTCTGATGATGATATGATTATACAGTTACAAATATGTATTTCAAAAGTTATGTTATATAATATTTTGTTTGTTCTGCTATGAGATTTGTGTTTGCTCTGACTTTGTGATATTGTAATCTTAGTTTTCTTCTATTCAAACTTTTCTTTCTATCTATTTCTCACCCTTTAACTTCTTGCTATTAGCAATCTGATAATATACAGTGCTTGGTTAGTCAACATGGTGTTTGTGTCGATAATTAGGATCGGGAATATGTTGGGTTGTTACATAGGATCTAGCAAGTTTTTTTCAAATTAAAAGTTTTCTTCGGTAAATATTACTATATCTAATGCTACATAAAAATAAATTAATATATAATCAATTCTTATTAAAACAATTAATCCCTATTACATTCATCGATAAATTCAAACTGTCTATCTGTAAATGTCTCAAATCCTGATATCATTTGAAATAGGAAATATTAAACAGATTTCTCTTAAAAAAATGTTCATCTATAAACGCTACCAAATATTAATATTTCTTTAAACATGATATGTCAAATAAATTATTAATTAACAGTATATAACACAAAAAAATCATATGTAGTGTACGCTATCGTTAAGCTCATAGCTAACTAATATTGCACATGTGAAGTTTCGTGTTATTTAGTAAAGTGTTGAGATAGTTGTAGAAGGATCTTTCTTCTCTCAAACTTGGATGACCCAAGATAGTCTAACTAGATGGATCTGTACTGGTCCAACCCCTATGTATTGGTATCCACCCATAAATTGAGGGCAGTCCATTAAGGGTCACTCCACCGAGATCCACATCATGTTTTTAATGAATCCTCCAAGTTTGTTGGCATTCTAATGTCCTTAGCATAAGCTATTAATGGATCATCGAACCCGAAATGTAGTTCATCATATATCAAATAAGAAATCCAAGCAAAGGAGTCCACAAGATATGAAACTTTATAGAGAACATCACAAGAAGACAAGAAAGACAACAAAATGAATTGCAACATCATACGACCCACAGTTGTGGGCCAACACCATTTCATCTCCTATGGATCAGTACCGATCAATAAATATTGATTATATTGAGTTGATCTTTTGGGTGCATCTTCCTACCCGCAATGCAAGTTTCGTAGTGCAGTGGTATTGCTCAATTCTTCTTTAAACTCCTATGAATAGTTATATGCCTGCAACATAAAAGGATCTGGATTCACCTTCCCTACATGTTGCAAAAGCAATATTTGAAGCTTCTCCTCCTTGAGCAACCATCCATGAGGCTATTGTGATATACTCCAATCAACCTTTGTATTAATGATCATCTTTACTCAATCCAATTGTAATTGAATAATTTGTACTTGCCAAAGGTTTATAAAATCAAACTTAAAAGTGGATGTAAGATTAATTAATAGTTGATCCACTATAAATCTGTGTCTTCTATCCTTCTCTTTTTCTTTGTCATTTACTGTTACTTATCCATGTTTAGATCCACATAAATCATAAGCAAATTGTGTAGATGGAATTGTGCTTTCTTTTTCAATCGACATTTGTGGCATTTCTAGTGTAAACAACTCTAATTGAAAGAGAATGATAATTATTTGTTGAAATTTTTGGGGAAAATAGGAAAAGAACGATAAATCACGTAGGAACACCATAATACGATATTTTATGTTTTAGAGTCAGGAGGAGGTCGGGGGATTATATGCATTGAACTACTAAGTTTCATCCAACCTCAATCAATAGCAATAATATTTCCGTTTTGCATTAAATATACATGGACTTGAATAGTTGTATCTTTGCTTGACGTGATTGTCAAATGACTATCATATCAATGCTTTTGCAACTCTGCGCAACATATGTGGCTCGTATGGACTTATAAATGAAACCAACATCATTTAAACTGAACCCCATAATCGTAAGTTACTTACTCTACTTAGTTTGAAAATGTAGATGAGAGTTTTCCATTAATTTTTATAATTTTATATAGTTCTACTTAATTATGTATTTTAAAAAATATACCTTTATAAATCATGTTGCTTAGTTTTGATTCACAATAATTGCACATTTCAAACAATCTACAATTATGCTCAAGAGATAGAATTATTAAACAATAAGAAGATACATTTTTGTTTTTAATTTTGTTATAAAAAATGTCTCTGCAAAAAAGATTTTCTAAATCAGATACATGTTTTTGAAACAACGAATAATGCAGTAATTTACATTTTTTTGATAGAAATAGTAAATGAACTTGCAGTTTGTTAAAAGAATATAAAATTCTACAATGGTGAATAATTGCAATTATTAACTTAACTAACAATTATTGTTATTTATGAATAAAAAATTAACCTTTAATTTTTTGAAAAGTTTATGAACAACATAAGTTAAATTGAATTTTTTAGTAAAAAAACTGGAAATTAGATTGCATTTTCTAATTCAGGAAAATAAGAAGAATCTTATTTACGTATCCGTTGCCCCATGGGCTTTCTTGTAACAACTTCAGCAATAGAGATCATTATGCAAAGCTCCGTTATTAAAATATAAATGCATAGTTGATTAGTTAACTTTCTTTGGTAAGCAAAATAGAGTGCAAATGGTGTAGTGAGTAGTATACATACAATACTATCAATTTAGAATTATTAAATATAAATCAAATAACTCTTGATGTAAAATTTATAAGTTAGGTGATTAAATCAATTTCTAAATTAGGGTCAACTTTACTTCTTTCTGTATTTTAGCTTAAATAAAAATTCTTTATGTCGATTTTTTTAGCAATTCTATAGTGTGTGTATTTTTGTTAATTTGAAAAATTGATAACACGTTTGCTTTACAATTTATCTATCGGCATCATGTAAAATTAATTTGCATAGTTAGTATTCAAGTGAATTAATACATAGTAAATTCTATAATTTAAAATTTGGAATCTAATCAAATAGAAGTAGATTGAAGATAACAGAATTAATTCCCTATTTGTACGTTACAAATTAAAAATAGTACTAGTATGTAACATATAGTCCAAATTGCTACAATTAAGGATTTAAATATGTACCCAATTATTAACACAATTTTTATATGAGATATATGTGAAATTAAAGTCAACTTGAGAATGAATATATTCTTATATTTGACTTTTTTAATGCATTAAAAATCTAAAATTCCTACTTCATTACTTTTGTCCTTTTTAGTACCATCATAGGGAATTAATATATAATATATTCTTCAATCTCAAAATTGGAATCAAAACGAAGAAAAATAATTTCAATGAGCGGAAAATATTTTATATTTGTTTTTAATTCAAATGAATTATTGTAAATATATATGAATAATTTCAATTTTAGTTGCATATAATAATTATACATATATATTCATTATTAAATACCTTAATGTTGTGTGTATTAATATATAAGACTTATATATTAATAATTATCCATAAACTGGAACAAAGTTTATACCATTATTTGTTTCAATTTTTGTATTGGTTTAGGTTGAATTTATTGTAATAAACATAAATTTACATGAACTTAGAAAAAATAAATCATTTGTTGCAATGATTGATTATTTATACTTATGTTTATTTTAGAAATAACAATATGTTTAATTTTTTAGTATATCAAGTTTGCAAAATTACTACTTTCTACTAGAAAATTTAAAACTACGAATTTTATTTTTTAAATGTTCATAAATTTATTACTAAAGACATAATATATTTGAAAACATCGTTAAATCTCTTAAATTTTAAATCGAAGGGGTCGACAACAAAATATCAAAAAAAAGTTCATCATTTGGGTTAATGAAAAAGCTAATCAAAAATTGCAATCTATAAAAGTTTATTCTCCGCTTCATAAAATATAGTTTGTCATTTGAGAGAGTGACGCAATGATGGATCATAGCTTATGCAGTGATGACTGATCAGTCCGAACCCCAAAGCCTATGCAGTGAGAGCTGGGTAGAGTTATCATCTATAGTCCACACTGTAGGACATGGCGAGAGTCTGGTGGAGTCCATGCAGTGGGACTTACCAGTGCCTCGATGGATTCGGTGACCAAGATGTCGAGCATCGTATACTTAACGCACCGAGTGAGTCCATGTGAGGATAGTCATTATGCTTGATTGTTTGCTATTAGCTTTTCATACACACTTATTTACACCCCGTAATATAATGAACTTAGAGTAGATTATATTAGTATATCTGCTAACTCTTTGGATGCCGGGACAAGACAATATGGCTCTTCATTCCTACTGTGTTATCTTACTTGTATTTGAGATTACTATCGCTCACACCAGACTTTGTATGATCTGGAGTTTTATGCATTGCTTCTTATTACAGTGGGTGCTCTTAATTAAGATTAGAGACAAATTAGGTGTGCATATGTAGATGGCCGGTAGAAGAGTTGGATGTTAATTTACGTATTACTTACACATACCCAGTTTATTTCTATTCTTCACTACCTTGGGCTTGGTAGTATTTTGTTTAAAGATAGTTTATTTCCAATTATCTCCATGCATGAAACTATTAGTATTATGTTGTATTTTGGATCTACTACTCATGTTTATGGTTCATTATCAGCTTCTACTATCTCGTCTGTTTTATATCAGTTATGTGTTATTATTATATTTTATCTTGTATGCTGTAATGACCTGCATTTTACGTATCGAAGGATCATAAAATGTTTTTACTTAATTCCCTAAGGGTCGGGTCATTCTCATATTTTGATATGTTGTTTATGGGGATGTAAGACATGTCCATAATTTTTATCAATTTTATTTGTGACAATTTTACCCTTGTCAATTTTGTACAGGGAATATCTTTTGACAGGGATCGAATCATGGCTGGGATCGATTTCATTGGAAAGGAAATGATGTTTCTAATTCTGTGGAGTGGTCACACTAAAGATTTGGCTGAGCAGTTTGGGAGGAATTGTTGTTTTAGTTTTACATAATTACTGGACAGACTAATTAGTCATTAGTGGGATGATTAGTGAGGCCCATTAAGGCTAGGGGTTGTTAGCTATAAATAGAGGGGTAGAGGTAAGGAGAATGGTTTAGTTTCTTCATGTCACTCATTTGGTTGATCTCAAGATTCTCCTTTCTCAATCAAATACATCTCCACTTCATTAAATTCTTGGATCTACATAAGAAGATTGAAGATCAACATCAAGGAAGAGTGGTCGCATCAAAGAAATTAAATTGAAGACCATTCTTTGTTGTTCTTCGCTGTCTGGATTAGAGATTCATCGATTTCAAGTTATTTTGTGGATTTGGTGAGTGATAAGAATCTCTCACACGGATTCGATCGAGTAAATGGGTTTGTTTGATCTTATTTTCATTAGTTCAAGTTGTTTTCACCTAGATCTAATCAAGGTAAGTCTATTTTTATTTGAATCACCATAGGATCTAATCTAGCAAGATTATAACGGCAATTTCATATGTTAATTCATGTGTTTATGAAAGTTTAGATTTATTTGTTAATTCATTCGTTGTTTTATCATGTATTGGTGAATTTATATGATTGTATGATGATTGTTTGTTGTGCAAGTGTTGCTTGATGATTTCATGAAGTGTTGATTATTGAATTGTTGAAATTAGATGATTTGGATGAGTTGTGTGCATTGTTGTTTTCATTTGTTGATGGATCAACCGAAACTAGGGATGGATCGCATGGATTGTTGTCCAAGAAATGATGAATCGACATGGTTGCTTCGATGGATCGGAGGAAATTGGATCGGGTCTTCGTGAATGGATCATTCGTGGCTCATTTGGATGGATCGGGTCAAGTTTTACGATGTATCGGCGGTGGTTAGCTATGGATCGGGCCAAGGAAAATTAGATGGATCAACGCTTAACAAAAGTGGATGGATCGGCGGTGCGCACCTGGCAAAAAGTTGGATCGGCGTGCAGTGGATCGCTTGGATATGGTAAGTGTGGAAAAGGGGCGATTAATGGATCGGGTCGGTTGCCCTACGTTGGATCGCTCGCACCGGTAGATGGATCGACAAATCACAATGGATCAGTGAAAACTGTAGTGGCGCCTAGTAAAAGGATGGATTGGGTCGTGATCCATTGAATGGATTGGGTTGTGATCCAGTGATGGATCGGTCTAGACATGTTGAAGTAAAGTGGATGGATCGGTCTCTGGATGGATCAGCAAGGGCGATCCAGGGATGGATTGGTGGACAACCAATCAAATATATGACCAAATGAAGTTGATTTGGTTCAATGATGAGTGTAGCTTCGATGTGAATTCTAGGTGGAATGTTCGAAGCATTGTGAAGGGTTTGTCGATCGATGAAATGCAACGAAGATGTGAGACGACTTAAAGATGTTGAGTTTTGATAATGGTTGCTCAAAAAGTCACTTGAGCTTATGGATAGTCATCAAGGTTGATGGCTAGAGATATTGAAGGCTGAGGGATTATCGTTAGTCGAAGGTTCTAGCGGACTCAAAGCAGGGTTATAATGGGGACGCCCAAAATACTAGAAGTTGTCTGGTCGAGTACCCTAGGTATCGATGAAAGGCCTAAATACGAGTCACGATGGCGTATGAAATTTTTCTAGAACTCAGTTTACCATTAGCCCTTGACGGATGACAAGTTGGGTCAGTCATAGGATTAACGATGGTTTCAAAGCAAGATTGGCAGCGATAGCCAGAGTTATGGATGCTATTTTTTGTATCGTCTTATGTTGATTATCCGACGTCGAAGGAGATATCTCTCGGATGCTTGTCTGATGTTGGTTTAGGCCTATGGGGCTTGTACTTGGGAGATGTCAAACTCGCTTGAGATGGTCTACGCTTGATAACCTATTTCTATGGTTGTATTGTTGTTTCTTTTTATTTGATTGGGGGGGTCATAACTGTCAGATGTGGAGGAGGCGGGTTGGGGTTTTTCTCTGATGATGCATTGGCAGATTAGATGATTAATCTGTATATTTTTCATGTACTTATTGATGATGTTAGATAACTGTTTTATCGCTCATTAAGACTATTGTCTGACTCAAGGTTTTATGTCTCCCTTTTAATACCTTGGGCTGTTCATCCAATTGTGGATGGGCAAACTAGGTAGCAGGTAGTAAATCTTGATGAGGGGGATGCTGCAGAACGACGACGAGTAGGAGGCTGACGTATTATTCCCTACTATCTACTATTAGTTGTTTTCCATTGTTATGTTTGATGTATTCTTCTCTGAGTGACCTATAGTGATGCTTTTTGTACAAAGTCTTATGATGTAATCCACTGATGTATGAATATTCTCATGATGTTATGAAAGTTTAAGATTCCGCTCAATTGTGCTTCTCTACTATTATCTGTTGTATATGTTCTATTATATTTTATCATTGCGCTGTGAGTTATACGACAGGTTTCTGCTTGTATTTTCTTCTTCGACGATTGTTCTGTATCGGTCTGGCATGTAATACAATGCACTTCATCCATGGTTTGTGCGGGAGGTACGGGGTGGTTGTCACATTTGGTATCAGAACTTTGGCTAAACGATTTTATCCAAAGTTTGTGGATGTAATGACATATAAGAGACGTATTTGTACTTTCTGATGTATGTATACTATATTATAGTGTATAGTATAGTAGCACTTGAACTCCATTTGCAATTTTTCTCAAGTATGGACTAATCATTCTATTTTTAAAATTTAGAATGAGTCATCGAACATCGAGACATACTACTAGGGAAGAGCCAGTTCCTGGAGGGGGAGATGGAGGTATACCATCTTACTCAGCAATGTTCGAGGCCATGGTGGCAGCGATCATGAGGAGGGTACACGCTCCAGAGACTGTTGCGGTAGATGTTGGTGTTCAAGTGTAGGTGCCTAAGGTTGTGGACTTCGCGAAGCTGTGCAAGGATTTCACTACTCTAGGAGGTAAGTCGTTCAAGGGGATAGAGCCAACCATATATATTTATGTGTGGCTTGATACTAGCATTCGAATATTTGGAGACTTGAGAATTGATGATGCAAATAAGAGGAAGCTTAAATCGAGATAGCTTCAGGGCATTGCTATGGATTGGTGGAACTCTGTCACTTTAGAGACTCCAGAAGATGAGATCACGTGGATTCAGTTTCAAATCAATTTCAAGATGAAGTTCATTTCTACCGTCCAGAAGTCTATTATGTTCAAGAGATTTGTTGAGCTAAAGTAGAATGGTCGACCGGTGTTGGAGTACGTTTTTGATTTTGAAGCACTGCCCAAGTATGCTCATTTTTATATAGAGACTCCTTATCAAAAGAACGAGAAATTCGTAATGGGCTTGGACAAATATCTTGGGAATCCGCTGATTGATCACATGGATGACACTTATGAGAAGGTCATGGAGAAAACTTTAAGGCACGAGAGTTTGTTTCCCAAGGAAGAGAGCGTTGTTGCAGCTAAAGAGGAACCGAAACCACAGAAGGGTGGTAATAACAAAAAGAGGAAGCAGCAACAGCAGAAATGAAAAGTTGGTCAGAAGAAGCAAAAAAGCGAGGTGATTTGCTTCAACCGCCAGCTGAAGGGCCATTTTTCCAGGGATTGAAAGAATCCGAAAGTCGAGAGGAAGTGCTATAATTGTGGTAAGCTTGAGCATAACAAGAAGGATTGTCCATAACAGCTAAGGGTAAACAGATTGAGAAGGCGCATACTTTGGAAGCTATTCCATCTTCTTCGAGGGCTTCTACGGCAGAGGAGAAAGGGAAGAGTGTTGTTGTTCAAGGTACTCTTTCTATCAGAGGTGTTTTTGTTCGAGTGTTGTTTGATACTGGAGCATCGCATTCTTTCATTTGCAATGAGCTTATGTGTCGTTTGGGTTTGAAACCCGAGATTTGTGATAGACCATTGGTTGTAACTAATACATTTGGGGGTTCGTCTAGTTTGTGTATGACTTGTCGTGGTCTAGTGTTGTCGAGTCATGGTTTCTCTTTTGTGTGCGATTGTGTTGAACTTCACTGAGTTTGGGATCATTTTGGGTATGGACTGGCTCAAGAAGTATACGGTTAAAGTGGATTGCCAAAAGCTTGAGGTGACAGTCGGGAATGTGGAAGGTTGAATGGTTGTGATTCGATGTAAACCAGAAGACTGTGTCTTCGTAAGCTTTTTATATTCGCTTGCGATTCCACGGGAAGACTTGTCATCTGTGCCGATCAATAGTGAGTTTGATGATGTCCTTGAAGAGGTCAAAGGTTTGCTACCGCATCACGAGATTGAGTTCAGGATCGATTTGGTCGAAAGTGTTAGACTTATCGTTATGCCCCTTAGGCGGATGGCGCCTAAGGAACAGCGAGAGTTAGAGGTGCAAGTATGTGACCTTTTGGTAAAAGGATTCATTTGGAGGATCGTGTCCGAATGGGGTGCACCAGTGGTGTCTACAACCAAGGCTGGTGGATCTTTGAGATTGTGTGTTGATTATTGTGAGCTGAACAAGGTGACCAAGAAGAACAAGTATCCATTGCCGAGGATAGATGATTTGTTCGATCATCTTCACGCGGCCAAGGTGTATTCCCAGATGGATTTGGCGATAGGATTTCACCAGTTGAGAGTGGTAAAGGATAGTGTGCCGAAGACAACTTTTAGGGCAACATCCAGTTTCTTTGAGGGGCCGGTGATGCCGTTTCGATTGACCAATGCATCAACGTATTTTGTGGATCTTATTAATAGAGTTTTCAGATATCAGTTGAACAAGTTCGTGGTCGTGTTCGTGGAAGATATTATGGTTTACTCTCGGTAGGAGGAAGAGCATAAGATGCACTTGAGATTTGTTTTGGAAATCATGCAAAAGTATCAGTTGAGAGCTAAGTTTTCGAAGTGTAACTTCTGGAAGAGCGAAGTGAGGTTCTTAGGCCATGTTATTTCTGGAAATGGAACAGCGGTGGATCCCGCTAAGGTAAAAGTAATCCATGAGTGGGATAGACCTAAGAATGCGACGGATGTTAGGAGTTTCCTTGGGTTGACGGGATATTATCGTCGGTTTATCAAAGATTTTTCCAAGATAGTTGTACCATTAACATGATTGACGAAGAAAAATCAAGTGTTCACATGGGATGCGAAGTGTGAGCAAGCTTCTAGAATCATGAAAGAGAGACTGATGAGTGCTCATGTTTTGACGATTTCAAGTGGGAGTGAAGAAATGGTGGTATATACCGATGCATGCGGTGCTGGACTGGGAGCAGTACTGATTCAAAAGGATAGATTTGTGGCCTATGCAAGTCGACAGCTGATGCTGCACGAGAGTAATTATCCGACTCATGACTTGGAGTTGGCAACAATCGTGCTTGCTTTGAAGATGTGGAGACATTACCTGTTGGGAGTTCAATTCAAGCTATTTATGGATCATAAGTCATTGAAGTATCTTTTCTCCCAGAAGGATTTGAATCTTCGACAGCAATGGTGGTTAGAATTTCTGGCATCCTACGATTTTGATATAGCCTATTCTCGTGGTAAAGGTAACGCAGTGGCCGATGCATTGAGTTGGAGACATGCAAGTTTGAGGGAAATGTTTTCGAAATGGAAGCACCTCGAATACTTGGCAGGATTTGATTTCAGGCCTAGGTGCGAGTTAGAGCCTGAAATGTGGGTAAGCTTATCGATAAGAACTACTCTCAATGAAAGGATCAGTGAAAGCTAAAAGCGTGATGAAAAGCTTGTCTAGATCATCCAAAAGTTGGAAGCAGGGGATAAGGAGTTCGAGGTCCATCGAGATGGTTGGCTTCGAAAGAAAGGATGATTTGTTGTTCCTGATATTGATGGATTGAGAGATAAGGTTCTGGGAGAATGTCATCACTCTAAGCTGACGATTCATACTAGTGGTAACAAGATGTATCAGGACATGAAGCGAGCTTACTACTGGGAAGGGATGAAGAGGGATGTTGGAAAGTTTATTTCCAAATGTATGAACTGTCAATTGGTGAAAGCTGAACAGAAGAAGCCGAGTGGATTGCTTCAACCTATAGAGGTTCCTATGTGGAAATGGGAGAAAATATCGATGGATTTTATCGATGGACTACCTAGAACCAGGGCAGGAAATGAAGGCATTTGGGTGATAGTGGACCGTTTGACCAAGAGTGCAAGGTTTATTCTTGTCAGATCGACTAGGACAACATCGAAGTTGGCTGAGATATATATAAAATGGATAGTTCGATTCCATGGTAACCCGAAGAGCATAGTAAGTGGTCGAGATCCATTGTTCACAAGTGGATTTTGGAAGAGTTTCCAAGAGACTTTAGGAACTGAGTGATGTTTGAGTACGACTTATCATCACCAGATAGTTGGTCAAACCGAGAGAGTTAACCGAGTTTTGGAAGATCTCCTTAGAGCTTGTGTATTGGACTTCGGGGGATCGTGGGAAGACAATCTACATTTAGTTGAGTTTGCATATAACAATAGCTACTAGTCGAGCATCGGGATGACACCATTCAAGGTGTTGTATGGCTAACCATGTAATTCTCCGACATGTTGGTTAGAGACCGGTGATAAGATGATATTTGGGCCAGAAATGTTCAGAGAGACATCGGATTGTATCAAGATCATTCGACATTGAATGAAGGCAGCCCAAGATCGTCAGAAGAGTTACGCCGATAAGCGTCGAAAAGACTTGGAGTTCTGTAACAGCCCGCCTAGAATGGGCCTAAATTTCGAGCCAGAAAATGCCTATTGAAACTTAGAGTCATTCTAAACGGGTTGTTGGTTCCTGTAAGGATTACATTTCCATAGATAATAATAACATATACTTCTAATGGAATTCTTACACAGCGGAAAGAGAAAATATATATTCAAATAAGATGTACCATTATTTTAAAATCTAAGAAATACACAGTCATAGTTTAAATTTATTCAAGAGATACATCAAATTGTTCTATTTCATACGATTCCAAAAGAAGCAAAGTAATAACAGCTAATATTATCATAATAGCTTCATCTTCTCTATCGGCCTCAGTCATGACTTCATCCACAGCTTTACCCCACCTACCGACCTGTTGGATGTTAAGGAGAGGTGATCAGAACATAAAGTTCTGTGTGATTGGAATGTAGTATTACTTAATGTCCATACCCTATATTTTTAGCAGGTTACACATGTCAAGGCATGTCTACGCAACACACAACAAACACCAAATTTCTTACCAATGGGGTGGATTTCCAAGTCAATCTCCCATTAGTGTTTTTAGGGTAAAGACCCAATGAGGTGGCATTCTCAGTCACTTATGGCCCTATTAAGGGTGGATTCTTACTATCTCTTATGACCCTGTGGCAGACCCTAGCCTTTCAGACCCCGTCCTAGTACGTCAAAGTTCTTAAGTCTATTCTCTCATTTATAATATGAGAAGTAGTATTGCAAACGTTACTACTTAACTGATATTATCCGGTAGGACACCTATGTCACTTAAGACTTCCCTTAGACAGTTGGTGAGCATGCACTGGCCACATATCCTTCAATTACCAGTCTGTACCTAGTTGAGCCCTTACAAGCTTCTAGAGGAAGTGGACAACCCCGTGAACTACCCTATTCCGTTAATCGTTTTATTCCTAACCACTTTTAAAGAAGGAGGACCCAAAGACTTACCTTAATACTAATAAGGTTAGGTCCCATAACTTGGTTTCCTCTCCAAGGAATAAACCTTCAGAGGGGTCCTAGTTCTAACCACTTAAGACCCAAATTAGATAAAAGGGTGAGTCGGCCACTTAAGTCCTTCTTAAGGCGTAGTGGGCCTATTTGTTTTCACACATCAACTTTATATATATAGTTATATATATGCACACTAGACCTCTCACAATAACCCATATACTTGTAGATGTTGGCTATGCTAGTCGGTTCCAGGCAGGCTTCTTGTAACAACCCGGAAATTCTGAACCGATTTAAATTTTTTATATTAGCAACTTTAGTGAATTTTGAATATTTAAAATAATTTATTTTAAATAATAACATTTTAAATTTTATTTAAATAAAAGTTAGAACGAAAATTTTAAATTTAATTATAAAAGGAGTTTAAAATAACACAGTAGTTTGAAAATTTGAATTTGAACTTTGACTGAATGTGTAGGATTCAAAATAAATCAGATTTCAGTAAAATAAAAAATATTTAAATCTGTTTAATAATATCTTTCCAAAGAATCTGAAAAATTGAGATTTCATAACGGGAATCAAAAGTTATGGCCAGTTAAATATTTAGAATAGTCGCTATGGAATATATATATATATTTTAATATTAAAAATAGCCATTTTGCAAACGACCTCTGCTTTCGATGAAACCACTTTGTTTGGATCCGGAATGTCAAATTATTGCAAGATTCCAATTTTCATAATTTTTGGAATTAATATGTGAGCGCAGTAAATATAAACGTATTTTGTCACTTTTAGTCAAATTGGATCGACCAGAAAATAACCATTTTTCAAACGGTCTCCAAATTCGACGAAATTAATTTTATTAGGACTGTATCATCAAAACATAGCTAGTTTTATTTTTCGGGAATTTTTGGAGTCCGTATGTGGCCCCGGTAAATTTAAATGTACGACCAAATTAAATAATTAAATGATTTATATTTTAATTTAAAGAAAAGTGGGCTGAGACGATCAAATGGGCTGACGGGACCTTGTCCATTATGTCCGGAACGGGGGTATTTGGCTAGGGGCAACTCTCGTTGGGCTGAATTTGGAGTTAATAGGAATTAACGGGCCTTTTTCAGAATTAATTGAATTAAATATTATATATTAAAATATTATAAATACCCTACCATCACAAAACCCTAATTCACTAATCAAACCAGCCGCCATCTCCTTTCTTCAATGGCCGATACACTACCATCTCCTTCCCCTCCGATCTCCCAATACATTCACCAAATCGAAAACTCCAAAAAACAAAATTAAAGAGAAACATAAGTTCTATAAGTTCAACGGCTAAGATCGTCAGAAGCTACACGGATTGAGAGGAATCATGGCAAAAAGTAGCGCCGCTTGGAGCAGTTTTCAGGCCATGTTTGGCCGGCGAGTTCAGCGCCACGGAGGGCACTGGGAGGCATCGCGAAGGGCAACGCCGTGGCGACTTCAGATCGGGGTCCGACCCCCTTTGGTGATGGCAAAGTGGCGATGTTCAATTCGAACATGGGTTCGTGTAATACAGAGAAGGAGCGGTCCATTTTTTTGTTAACTACTAACCAATGTAATTAATAATTTAACAGTATTTTAATTAATTTAATTGTGTATTAAAGTTTAAAAATCCATAACTCGTTCAAATCAGAAATCAGTGAAACAAGTTCCTATGGAATCGTATGGACGAGATCTACAGCACGGAGTTGACTGGAACTGGTTTGGAGCTATCCACGAATTCAGAAGAAATAAAACCACTATGAGATTTCTATTTAAATAATTAAAATTAATTAATTATTATCATGTTTAAAAATTCTTACATATACGCTGTTAAATTTTGTTGGGTATTGTACGTGATTTGATCTGAATTGGTTTGATGCTGTTTGTGGTGATCTGGTTGATTAAATTGAATATAATCGAATTGATGAAAAATTATATACAAATAAAATTCATTTTTTTATTTGTTATGGTAAATATGAAAAATTGTATACAAATAAAATTCACTTTTTATTTGTTATGGTAAATATGGGAAAAAAATGTATTTTTGACTTAAAAGACTTTTATTTGTCATTAGCAATATAGAATTTTGTATACAAATAAAAAATCAATTTTATTTGTTATGTTAAAATATAGAAGTTTGTGTACAAATAGAATTTGTATACAAATAAAAATATTTCTTTTTATTTGTCATGTAAAAATTAAAATTGTATACAAATAAAAATATTTCATTTTTATTTGTCATGTTAAATATTGGAATTGTTGCAAACGAAAATTATCTTTTATTTGTCATATATTGACATAGAAATGGTATGTAGACAAAATCACCTTTTTATTTGGTCATTGTCATTCGAAATGTAGAACATGTTATGCAAACAAAATTCTCTTTTTATTTTGTCATTAGAGAATATAGAAAATCTTACGTAAATGAGTTCCTTTTATTTTGTCATTAGAGAATACAGAAAATGTTATGATAATGAATTCCTTTTTATTTTGTCATTAGAGAATATAGAAAATGTTATGTAAATGAATTCTTTTTATTTTATCATTAGAGAATATAGAAAATGTTATACCAATGGATTCCTTTTTATTTTGTCATTAGAGAACATAGAAAATGTTATGTAAAAATATTCCTTTTTACTTGTTATTAGCAAACTTGAACATGTCATGTTAAAATAAAATTGATATTTTATTAGATACTGTCATATTAAAATAAAATTTACATTTATTTAGAATAATGTCATGTGAATTAAAAATGTCATTTATTTAGAATAATGTCATGTGAATTAAAAATGTCATTTATTTAGAATCATGTCATGTTAATTAAAAATGTCATTTATTTAGAATCATTTGATGTTAATTGAAAATGTCTTTTATTTAGAATCATGCTATGTTAATTAGAAATGTCATTTATTTAGAATCATGTTATGTTAATTAAAAATATCTTTTATTTAGAATCGTGTTATGTTAATTAAAAATGTCATTTATTTAGAATCATGTTATGTTAATTAGAAATGTCTTTTATTTAGAATCATGTTATGTTAATTAGAAATGTCTTTTATTTAGAATCATGTTATGTTAACTAAAAATGTCATTTATTTAGAATCATGTTATGTTAACTAAAAATGTCATTTATTTAGAATCATGTTATGTTAATTAAAAATGTCATTTATTTAGAATCATGTTATGTGAATTAAAAAGGTCATTTATTTAGAATAATGTTATGTGAATTAAAAGTGTCATTTAATTAGAAAATGTCATGTTGAAATAAAAATGTCATTTTATTAGAAAATGTCATGTCGAAATAAAAATGTAATTTTATTATAAAATGTTATGTTAAAATATGTCAACGATAAAATTTTCATTTTTGTAGTGCATGTAGAAATAATGATCATTAGTTAGAAATACAAAAATATGTTAAAGATTAAAACATTATCATCATTATGTTAGCAATATTAGAAAATTGGTCGTATGTTAAAAATATGATGTGCGGTATGCCCAAAGTTAGTGTATCCGGCGATTTCCCGCGAGGGGAATTTTCGGGTCATTACACTTCTACTACGAGTTTGTTTAACCTCGTGTCCAGTGTACTAAGTTTATGAATGTCCCATGGCACCTAGACATCTCACATTAGTTGGGCTCACTTGTGGTTGCTGGATATGTCGGTCAGTTCCGAGTTGGCTTCTACCACAAATGGTAACTAACCTCGTGTCTATGTGTCATTTATTTATAGATATACTTAAGCCATTCTATATATATATACGCACACACAAACAAATATATATATATATATATGTATGTATGTATATTTGTTAAGGGAACATTTCAAATTCAAACTCTAACCTAACCGCATTTATTACGCTAATATAACGGTAATTACGTTTATCACGTTTAAATAAATAAGTAATAATAGCGCCTAATTAACGTAACATTCGTTCAAATGGGAGAAGTTCTAATCGGGATGGCAATTGTCATTTATCCAAATTAAGACATACAAGTTTAGGTCTGTCAAATTTTACCGCTACAACATAACATGATGGCATAATGAACATATAGCAAATAGCAGTAATGGAAAACATACACATACGTAACAGTTACTACTTGTATCCTAGGCATGTGGAAAGGGTTTCAATATTAAATTAAAAGTAGAGTATTTCATACATTCACATATATGTTTATAATCTATATTTCACCCAAATCACCCTTTTTTGTGGTGTTATACACCCAAAAATGTTCGCATTTAACTCATTGCAATTTATGAATGCATTTACACCCAAGTTAGGATATAAACCCAATTCAACTATGAAACAATTAAAATCCCAATCTTTTTAGGCTTAAATCAATTGATACTAACAGGGAATTGCATAAAATATAGATAATAATGCAATACTCATGTTTACCTTTACATCAATACAAAAACCACAATTCCACAAAACCAATACAACATGACAATTTCCTATGTGATTACAAAGTAGAAGATTTGGGGATTTTCCATGTTATACTATCGCATAACCAAATCTTCATACGCATAAAAATCCATATATCAAACTGATAATAATATGAATATGCCTTTAAGCAAGACTAGATTCCACTCACAAATTAAGTGGAGATGTGGTAGAAATTCAAGATCTGTGATGGTTCTCAACGTTTAAGGTAGCTCTGATCGGTCTCCTAACAATATACATATAAGAAACATATAATTAGATTCTTATATATATATATATATTGTTTATGCTAAATCCCAAATTCCTAAACTTATATAAATTGAAATAGAGAGATATAGAATGGAGCTAGAGAAGTAGGAGAAACCATCACCCTTTTTCTCTTTATTTTTTTTATGGAATTCAGCAGCATAGAGACAGAGGTTTAGAATAATTAGGGTTTCTAGTGTGGGGTTTGATGGGTTATTTATACTTACTCGTGTGTGGAGGAGCCGTCAGATTAATTTAAATTAATCCAAGCTATCCAAAATAACCATATCCTCTAAGAAAACCCTAATCCGAGTAGTCAGAATTGGGCTAGTCGACCGCCTAGCGGTCGACCCCCCCTCAAGGGGAGCGGCCGACCCCTTTGGGGATAGAACGCTCAATTTTGCTGCGTTGATGAGCTGTTAATTTTATTTATTACGTTCTTAATTTGCTTCATTATTTTCCATATATTCAATATACATTGTCCCCTAAATCTTATCAACAAATTTCAAATTTGAATTTCCCTCTTTTTATTTTAAATTATTATTTGGACAATACATATAATATTTACACAATTATATATATGTATATATATATGCGTACACTATCCAAATTCAACTGTTCATAACTTCTTCATACGTTAACCGTTTTCAGCATATTGTATATGAAAACGATGTAGAATTTTGCCATGAATCCAAATAAAAGAATTTCGTTGCCAAATTCCTAAAGCTGCAAAATTTCCATTTTCCAGCCATATCATTTAATTGCTTATTTCTAATTATTTATTTTATTATTGATACTTATGAATTTTACGAGGTGTTACATTCTCCCCCCCTAAAAATAGATTTCGTCCCAAATCTATTTAAGGGGCGAAAAATACAATTCGCTCGAAACATCCATGTTGTAAACCCACGTTATTTATAATTCATCCATAAGCATCCATGACTCGTAGTGATTATGGACTGCAGACTCGCTAAAGTGAGCTCTACCCTAGCATGTAGGTGTAATAAGTGATGCAATATGTATGCAAGTAACCTACATATGCTTATATTTCTATATGAGTGCTTGGTGCGATGGTGTTGCATCCATTTCTTAACATCCAATCTAGCAATCACGATGCATCCATAAAAGGAAATTTGAGGGAAAAATTACCCGTGAAAGGTTCTAGTTGAGTCCGTCTCATCTTATCCTCGGTTTCCCATGTGCTTTCCACAGGGTCATTTCCCCATTGTACTCGGACGAGGCAAACGATTTTGTTGCAGTGCCTCTTGATTCTGTGCTCTATAATCCCTGCAGTGGCATGGGGCACCCTGGATTCCAACTCGAGTTTCCCTATGTCCCCAATTTCATCAAGCTCGAGTCTGATAGCAGAATCATGAAGGCATTTCCTTAGATGAGATACATGAAAAACATTATGGATTCCCAATAGACGCTCTGGGAGATCCACTCGTTTGGCCAAAGATCCTATCTTCTCGATGATACTAAAAGGCCCAATAAATCTGGGAGCCAATTTCCTCGTCTTTCCAAAGAATAGTTTTCTTAAGAGGGGATACTTTCATGGATACTAAGTCTGCAATACTAAATTCTAGTTCCCTCCTACGCTTCTCGGCATATGATTTCTGGCGATCTTGGGTTGCCTTCATTCTCTGTCTAATCAAAGATAGCTTCTCCGTGGATTCACCGACGATGTCTGGTCCGAATATAACCTTGTCGGTAGTTTCCCACCAACAAGTTGGCGATTTGCATGGCCTCCCGTATAGCGCTTCAAAAGGGGCCATACCAATCGTCGCTTGAAAACTATTATTATACGTGAACTCTACAAGCGGTAGGTGCTGCTGCCAAGCTCCTCCAAAGTCAATGATACAAGCTCTGAGCAAGCCTTCTAAGATTCTGTTTACTCTCTCTATTTTCCCGTCGGTCTGTGGATGATAAGTTGTGCTTAAGTTAAGGTTCGTCCTCAATGCTTCTTGTTGGCTTCTCCAAAATTCGCTTGTGAATGAGGGATCTCTATCACTCATGATACTTGATGGAATACCATGGAGTCTAACTATCACTTTAACATATAATTAGGCTAACGAGGCTGCAGTCCTTTTCTTCGTGACTGGTATGAAATGGGTGCTTTTGGTTAAACAATCTACCATAACCCAAATGGCCTCATTCACTTTTTGGTTCTAGGAAGTCCATCTATGATGTCCATGGAAATATGTTCCTACTTCCGTGCAGGGATCTCTAAAGGTAACAACAGTCCTCCAGGCTTTCCTTGCTCTATCTTGACTTTTTGGCATGTCAAACATTTGGCCATGAACTTGGCTATGTCTTTCTTTATTCCTTCCCAATGGAGATTCCTCTTCATATCCTTGTACATTTTATCCCTACCGGGGTGCATGGTCAATCTCGACCTATGGCGTTCCTCTAGAATTTCTCTTCTCAACCCTTCATCCTTAGGGATGTAAAGTCGTCCATCCCAAAGTAAACTCCCGTCATCAATAAACGAATACCTAACTGAATGAGGAAAGGTCTCTCTCTTTTTACAACTTTCTCCTTCATTCCTCTTAACTCTTCGTCAATGTCTTATGCGCTTTGGATTCTTTCTCTTAGGGTAGGTCTAGTTATCATGACCCCAAGAAAACAATTGGACGTGGTTGGTGAGGGTTGCAAATTAAAATTAGCGAGGAACTCTAATTGTTTCCATTCTATCATCACATTCAATGTCACATGTTTCCTACTTAAGGCATCCGCCACAACATTCCCCTTGCCCGAGGTATATTGAATCATAAAGTCAATGAGGCAATATTCCATCCATCTTTGTTGTCTCAAGTTCAAGTCACGTTGAGAAAATAAATACTTAAGAGATTTATAGTCTGTAAACCTCCCCTAAGAGATAATGCCTCCACATCTTAAGGGTGAATACTACTGCGGCTAACTCAAGGTCATGCACTGGATATCTTTTCTTTGGATTCTTGAGTTGTCTACTAGCATAGGAAACTACTTGTCCTTCTTGCATAAGGACTGGTCCTAAACTGATCCCACATGCGTCAGTGTAAACGGTAAAAGATTTTGAACCATTAGGTATAATTAGGACTGGTGCGCTAGTTAATGCTTCCTTTAATTTTTTAAAGGCTGTATCACTTTTCGTAGTGACCCGCAAATCCGTAATATCAGAGTTGACTACATACATCATACATCCAACCCAAATATCACGAAAATACGAATCATTTTTTTCAGAAGAAAAAGGTAGAAGAAGAACAGAAATAACAACATAGAATCTCACATTGTAGCGGAACAAAATATAATATATCATATCTTTTGAAATACAAAATTTGTACTGTATACACATATCATTATCAGAGTACATCACTTACAACACAGCGGAACAAAACTCTATATAACTAACGCTGAAGCCTCCTGCTCCAAGCTCCTTTAGATAGATATGTAAAATCTTGAACTACTTGACTGCCTGTACAAATTAAGGCACCCAAGAGTTTAGGTAGAACAAAACTAAATAAACTCCGGGTCAGTCATGGGACTGGTATGAGTAAACAATTTAAAACAGTTTTAGAAACTAAATGATATCTCATAAGACCACGTCGTATAACACGGAACGGGTTTTTCCCTTATGAGAATCCAAACACTTGACTTAACTTTCAAATATCTTTGAAAGAAACAGTAATCTTTATATCAAAACTCTTTTGATATTATAATAATGTCTAAATCAAGTAAATAACAATCTAGTGGAACGTTTGCATGTCACGTTCCACATATATAATATACAATCAAAACCGCAAGCACTTATTGGATAATGGATTTCCAACTATGACAAGGTATGGAACCACCTTCCGATAATGTATCTCAGAGGAGAATACACTGGGTTCAACAAGAACATATTGCAACCTGGACACACATGACCGACCACTCATTTCGCTTAAGTGTATCGAATGTATATCACCAACGTTTGGGATCAGCAACCGTTTCCCGAATGGGACAGCTTCGAATAGAATAAATGAATCTCTAGATAGGTGATAATACACCCTAATGGGAGCTAAACACATAGCCATGCCGCCTGTCCGATTTTTGTCATTTCCCGGTTGTTGAGGCCTGAGGCTACGATTACTTCTCTCATTGATAACACAATTACTTTGAACGCCACATTATCAGATCCGTTAATCATTAATTGGTTTACACAAATATTCTGGACGTTATGCTAAGGGAATAAATCCGTTGCAACCATATATATTTATACAGACCAACCCATTCGATCATTGGAAATATTCTGTCAGACATTGGTCCATATATGTTCGTTCTGGGACTGAACGAAACTGAAGGAACTATTCAGTATATCCATCCTAGGCAATCTCTACCTAGGAATTATACAACAACCCTTACACTTTACTCCGTCTTCAATTATCTTCAGCACATATAATTCGCAACGCTTATGTCAACACGGAGTGGTTCTTTGGATAAGAATCCAACCGGTCTCTCCATATTGACAACGATGGTAAAAACTTCGATAGTCTGTGATTTAACTATCGAATAAAAACAAGCATTCATTCAAAATATCAAAAATCACTGGGCTTTTTAATTAATATTTCATTAATTAAATCTCTTCTCCATTTCCTTATCAATATTTGTTTACCAAATATTTTCGATAATCATCTTGGCCTTTTACGTTAATTGGAAAACATTTCCATATATCGTCTTCTTTTATTTTCTATACTTAGAAAATATCTTCTATTTATAATTAGAAAATATTCCAATTACTTGTCTCTCTCCCGACCATTCATTTTTAGACTTAGGAAATATTTATAATCATATTTCCAAAATTTCACTTTCTTGGGTTAAAACGAATGTTGTGTAAAACATCGTTACGACAACACAAACACTGCATTCAACTAACTCTTATTCAAACATTCCTCTTCGAGACTGGATCTTGCTATTTATCGGTTAAAAACGAAATCAATCAAGTTGGGGTATAACTACCTCTCAGACCTTGACTGAAAACATCCTTAACTTCAAAACGGACAAGACCACTTACCTCGAATAATTAACATCATATAAAACCAATCCTCCATGTCTAAAACACGTATACGCTTCTCTTTCTATTTCCAGATTTATCGATTTCCTTTTTGTTTATAATATTCTATTTTCAAGTTCATTTCCTTATCGAATTCTATATATATAGATACGTTGATTTCTAACTATCAAATTATCTTAAAAATATTCTAACTCCATAAATTCCCGGAAAAATTCGCCATAACCTCCTTTGTACCGGGAGCATCGGGAAAATCCCCAAACCGCCACACAGGCCTCTCCATTCAAAAAGAAAAAGAAAAAGCCAAGCGGCTAGCCGATACGGCGCATAAAAACCCATATGTGAATTAAATACATACCTTTTCGTCGAGCATTATAATATATCTCTTCATTAACTTCATTCCATACCTGTCTCATGTATATCCATACATTTCTAATTCATTTCAACTTAATACACTCGTTTTAACTCAACTCGTTAATTAATCCGTTAATTAACTCTTTGCCTATTTCACTTGTATATTTGAATATAACATGTTCAAATATATTTCAACTTAATTATAAACTAATTTAACTCCATTTTCCAACTCAGGTTTCATATTCGATTTCGAATATATATTTACAATTCCAATTCACTTTTCAAGGTCTTATTTCGATTCAAACTTTGATTAACTAATTTCTCTTCTACTTAGTTAATTCTATTCAATAATCAAAAATATGATTATTGTTTCAAAAATCATTTCATTTACTTCACTTGAGTTCATATATATTTTATAACTCAAGTCTAGATTTTTCTAATGAAGATTCGGATTTTATTTCCTTAAAATCCTTTTATAAATTTAAATAAACCGTTATGGTTTTTAAACGATTATGGCGCTGCTTTTCTAAAAATTTGATTTTGACATAACTCAAAATATATACAACGAAATCTAGATTTTTCTCTTTCATTAGAAAACTATTATTCAACCGGTCCCGACGGTTCTTGTTTCAAAGAATTCCGACTTCAATTGAGTTCTGTATACTCAATTGAAGTTCGAATCGCCAATTTACGAACTACCGTGCCGCGGCGAGTTCGTTTTAATTATATTTATATTTATAAACTTTTAAACTTCGTTTAAAATAAATTCAACTCTATCCTGATATATTTTTAATATATATCAAATCCATTTCAACATAATATTTCCGATCTTTTAAAATTGTCGATTTTCCCTAACTCGGAAATAGATTTATTTATACTTCGATCTTCTATATTCAAATTCCATTTCAATTCTATTTGAATTCTATATTCAAATTCCATTTCAATTCTATTTGAATTTTCTATATTCAAATTCCATTTCAATTCTATTTGAATTTTCTATCTTCAACTTCCATTTGAATTTCTATTTGAATTTTCTATCTTCAACTTCCGTTTGAATTTCTATTTGAATTTTCTATCTTCAACTTCCATTTGAATTTCTATTTGAATTTTCTATCCAAATTCTATATATTCAAATTCTATTCAAATTCTATATATTCAAATTCTATTCAAATTCTATATATTCAAATTCTATTTGAATAAATTCGAATTAATCGAATTCAAAATCAAAAATCCTTACGGATTTATTTTAGTTCAATTTATATTCTGAACATCAGAATAAATTCCATCGTTTATTTCTTTAAAACGATTTCCCCATTTCTATTTTTATAAATTCACCTTTGAATTTAAATATTCAAATTATCCAATGATAATTTTTTCACTTTATTTATAAACACCGTTATTAAACAAGTCTGGCTTTCAAATAAAATATTTCTTCTTTGGAAAAAATATATTTCCCTTTCCAAAGTCACACTTGTATTTCTATTTTCTGAATTATCCAATGCTAATTCAGTTTACTTCATTTATAAACTTCGTTTATAAATGAACTATTTATATACTTCGTTTATAAAGGAACTACTTGTTTTATTTTTCAAAACAAGTTTATATTTCAAATCTATTTAAAAATTCAAATTCTATTTTAGAAAAATAGAATTTCCCTTTTAAATCTCAAATACCCCTTTCAGGGTATTTTTATAAATTAACACTTAGGCCCAGTGATATTTGAACACCAAACAACCAATTATTTATTTCAGGTTTTCTAACACATCATATATGACAGTATATATGCAAACAAATAAACAAACAGATAATATATTTTTGAGGGATCCAGTTGGATCCCTCCAACCTGTTTTTCCTGCATCCACAAACGTTAGTCAACAAAGTAATACCCATCCTGCTTCGAGGCAGGATATCGCGGTATGAAGGTCATCCACTAATATACATTTGTGGGGCGCATAGGGAAATCATCCGCTATGGTACCGCGGGCATCCGCTAATGAGACTGCGGGAATTAATCCAACCATCAACCCAATATATATATAATAGTCAACCCTAAATAGCTAATATATTTCAAACAATCAGAAAGCATTCAATAAGCAATGTAACACCCCGTATTTTCTATGAACGTATAAGTAACAAATCAGAGAATAATTAATTTTTAAAATAAGAATCAAGGGAAACGGGTTGCGCCATTGCGTTCGTCTCGGAATTCTGCTTGGAAAAGAGTCTGAGTTTACGAGAATCGGAGTCCGTATGAGGGAGATATGACCCTCCGAAGTTTCAAGAATTTTCAGAATCGAAAACAGCTCGAAATTCGAATTCAAACACAGAAGCGGGCTGGGGGGAAATTCCCGCCCAGTACCCAGGTTGACTAGGGAGTCGACTAGGTAGTCGACCCCCCTGACCAGGTCGACTGGGTAGTCGACCTGGGAGTCGACCTGCTCCCGAAATCCAGTTTTTGAACATGGTTCGTTCTGATGTATTTGGTCACGTTTTCTGCCTAGATTCGTCCGCCTAATCCTATATAAACAACCCTCTAGCCTCATTCTCTCTACACCATTTCATTCTGCCTATACTCTACCTCTGTTCTAATTAAATAAAATAATGGCGCCGTTACTCTGCTGGAATCAAAACTTGGACTGATGCACCTTCTTCCAACCTGAATAGAATTAAAAGCTAAATCAAAGTTTAGAGCTACAACAACAATTAAAGAAGAGTAATTCAGCCTTTCTGCATCAACAACAGTTTATTATCCTTTCTTAAAACCATGAAAGGCAAGTACAGTTATTTTCCAATATAAACTTTAATTATAATTGTGACATGATTGTAAATCTGAATTTGAGGTTGTGTATGTTCTGTTCTGATCTATTTTATTCTGTATCTCTTTCTTCTTTCTGTTCTATAGCCAGGCTACCACGAGCCTGCGCCAAATCTCATAAGAGATTAACGCACAAATGTTAAACTTTGGGACAAATAATGAATGATGGCATAATTGGACATGGCTAATCTGTGACTGATTTAAGAAAAAGGACATAGGTTGTAAACTAGATTTAGATCTAGGCATATTCTGTGAATTGGAAGGAGAGGAACCATTGTATGTTAACATGTGACTTGAGACATTGGACACAACGCACATTTTGAATTAAGATCTGTTATAATTCATGACTTGAGATAAAAAGAGAATATGACTTAGGTGTGAAGATCTATATTGAGATTTGATAACTATTAAATGTGAATAACACCTAAGTGGGAGATTTTTGAATATATGACATGCATTGAAATCGATGGCTATATTTGGTATAATTTATATGTGAATCTTTTGTACTAGGCAAGTTTAACTAAATTTGGGACACGTATTATATGGTAAATTATGACCCAAATCTGTGCTATGTAAATTCAATGTAAAACGTGGGGTATATGACCATATTGTGAATCGTGACGACTATTTAGGCATGCAAACTTAGGCCAAATTTACAATTAGGCAAGATATGACTATGAAACTTTAAGGAATGATTAAATCTGTTATATTGCCTAATCTGCTGGTTCTGCGATATTGCTTAATCTACTAGTTTTGTTATATTGCTAGTTCTGTTATATTGCCTAATCTGCTAGTTCTGTTATATTGCTAGTTCTGTCATATTGCCTAATTTGCTAGTTCTGCTATATTGCCTAATCTGCTAGATCTGTTCATCTGCCTAATCTGTCATCTGCTAAGTCTGCTGAAAATGCTTAATCTGTTATATGCTAAATCTGCTAAATTGCTTAATCTGCTAAATCCGTTAAGTCGCCTAATCTGCGAAATCTGTTATCTGCTATATCTGTTGAGTTGATATATTTAGTCTGTTACTGACATAATCTGAATTGGCTATAGTTATGAATAATTGACATGTATATTAGGCGTAGGCATAAATGGTAAATTATTAATTAATTGGCCGCAAAGATAATCATGGCTAACTCGAGGTTAGAACGAGTTTGTGGCGTAATCCTGCCCGGAACCGCCCGGCACATCCAGTGGCCGCAAACAATAGGTTCTAATGTGAGAAGTTAGTCATAACATGCTTGAAACCCGAGGTTAGACTCAGTTTGTGGCAGAAACCTGCTCGGAACCAACCGGCCTAATTAGTAGCCGCAAACTGTCAGTCTAATGTGAGAGGTTTGGGCATTAATATTTAATTAATGAAAATCTGAGATAAATATGATGTCTAAAACGTGTTAGGTGGATTGGGTTAAACCAACTGGACTAATGAAATTAATAAACCCGTTTCATGAATCTGTAGGCCCAATACAAAGCTAGGAAAGTCTGTAAATCTGTTAAATCTGTATATCTGGTCCGCTAGTCTGAAAACTTGTCTAATCTGTGAACTAGTTGATCTGAATTCTATATGTCTGAACTTGTAAACAAGTTAATCTGAAATCTGTTAGTCTGGGGACACAAGGTTAGGAGGGGAATTACTTGTGTCATCTGTTGTTTGGGACCCATATTAGTCAGTAACCCTTTCTGGTATCAAAAATTTGACCCAACAGTAGGTAGGGTCCAGGCACGCTTACTGAACTAATTATAAGAGGTTCATTCTGATAATGGCGAGGGGTGTTGATGGTGCATTCCAACCGGGTCATGTGCATGCATGGATCCCGGTCTGCCTCTGAGGATGTAAGACGCCGTGACATCTGTAAATAGGTCTGTGTCATTTAAAGGTTGCCACTTTGGGGAGTGATACACCCTTTTGTGGGGCTGGCACAGGGTATTTATGTATTAGGGAGCCGATCGTTTGGGGTAAGGTTTTAGGGTACACTTAGTTCTGTCTGTTTCTGTTGGTACCGTCTGTTTCTGTTGGGTGGTAACACCTGTCTGTTTCTGCGTGGTACCGTCTGTTCGGGTGGTAAAGGCCCATTTACTAGTGTACACCTAATTCTACATTCTGTTTCCGTAGGGATTAATCTGTTTCTGTTTCTGTACCTTCTGTTCAGGTGGTAAAGGCCCATTATTAGCATTCTGTTTCTGTTGGGGTGGTAAAGGCCCATTACTAGCATTCTCTTCTGTGGAAATTATTCTGTTCCCGTTTCTGTTTCAGTTTAGACATTAGGGTGACACCTAATCCTGTTATATTAGTATTAGTGCAGAGAAGTGTAAAGTAATAGCATATATCATTCTGTTCTTCTGTTATATCCGCTACACCTGTTACTGTTATCTCTCATCCAGTTTTATTTTCATGTCATGTTATTATCATCTGTTCATAACTGAAAATCACTGGACTTGCCAGACTTTTTGTCTGACCCTTGTTGTTTCGCCTCCTTTCTTCCGTTTCCCCCCAGGTTTTGTAGAAGGGAGTACTCTAGCTTGATCCAGATTTCTTCCGCTTGAAATGCTTAAAGTATGGCTTGTCTTCTTCTGTGGATATTATGATTTTAAACTATGCATTCTGAAGGCTTTTGTACAAGACTGATATTTTGTACTTGAATTCTGATATTGTGATTTGAAAAGATGTAACCAAGCTTACTTCGGTTTCTATTGTAATAAAGTTATAAATTTTTCAAGTACTGTTTTATCTGTCTTGTAAATTTTCTGTTCTGTTTACTAAAATGCTCCACCAAAGTTAAGGCATTCCCTTTGTGAGTGTCCTTAACGGAGGTGGGGTGTTACACTTGGTATCAGAGCCAGGTTAACAGATTGGGTAAAGTTTTTGAAAACTATTTTCAAAAAGGTTTTGAAAGGAAATATTTTCAAAAATAAAGCTTATTTTGAAAAACGTAATCCCCAAGAGCCATATATCTTTCCTTCGGTCCTTTTTGTATTGAATCTTTCCTTTTTCGTTTCAGCATGTCTGAAGCATCTGAGATACCAGAGGGTGTTCATGTACCCGGTTGGTTTCATCAATATCTTCAGGCTAGGACCGCCGCCGCAGGTCCAGCAAATGATCCCCCTCCTCCGCCCCCTCCTCGTGCAATTTCTTTCTCAAAGATCTGTAGAGATTTTAAGGCCATGGGTGGAAAGGATTTCAAGGGGACTGAATCATTCGTAGAAGCGAGGAACTGGCTCAAAGAAACTGAGGATCTGTTCATTATCTTCGAGGTGGACGATAGGCAGAAGGTACAGTTGGCGGTATGGTTGCTCGAAGACGAAGCTTCCTATTGGTGGGAAGTCACTAACGCCGAGAGGCCGGTTGAAACATGGATGGATTTCAGAACAAGGTTTGAGACGAAATTCCTCTCGCAAGCTGAACGAAGTCTACAACTGGAAAAGTTCTTATTTCTTAAGCAAGGAAGTATGACGGTCAAGGAATACGTCAACCAGTTCAACCAACTGGCTAGGTTTGGATTGGATTTAGTCAACACTCAGCATAAATAGGCTCTCCGCTTTGTTAAAGGATTGAACGAGCCACTGCACAGCCTAGCCATGACCCATGTACCCATGGGAGCGAATTACGAGAAATTGGTGGACATGGCACTACTACACGAGGAAGACAAGGGCCAGAAAGAGACAAAGAAGGAAGAACCACAGAACAAGAAAGTATGGCCCAAAAAGGAAACACAAAAGAAGGATGAGAAGTCTGAAGATAAGAAGGAGAAAAAGTGCTTTACTTGTGGAAGCTCGGCTCATCTGAACAAGGATTGCAGAAAAAGGAAGGGCACTTGCTTCAACTGTGGTGAGATGGGACACTTCACTAGGGACTGCCCGAAGAAACGAGGGCAAGGGCAGATGGCAGAACCCACTTCTGGAGGACAGGCGAATGCTCAAGTGACTGGTAGATAGGGTAGAAATAAGAAAATTTACGTAGAAGGTTTTCTTATCTGTTTGTTAAGTTAAAACTCTTTCTGATTCTGGCATTTTGATTCTGTAATCGATACTCTGCACTTTAATACTAGTATTGTTTCTGATTCCGCTGTAGACTCAAACCCATAAGGGTTATGACTCATCTGTTTGTGATAGATTGGGGTTTGAGAGATATCTGTGTTAGGCGTCAAGTAGGACGCATACATTCTGGGTTTTATCATGCTTAGTTTCCTAAGAATCATTCAGTAATCTGATCTGTACCAGTAATCTATAAATATCTGATTATTTCAGATAAGGTTAAGTTTTCCAGTTTTGACATTGTCTAAAGAGGGTAATCCTCTGGGTGTCAATCTGATGTTAGTTTTGGTCTACGGGGTTGATACTTAGGGGGAATTATTCTCTCAACCAATGTCTAATGGGAACCAAGTTTTTGTTTTATTTGTACTCGCTTCCATCATTCGACTGTATCCTATCGATTGAATCTTCGAACTTTAGGTAGAAACTAATGGGTGTTACATGTGTTTGAGACATGTTATGTTTGATGGTTGCAAGTGGATGCAAGTGGTTGCTAGTGGTTGCACGTGGATGCATATACACACACTAGGCACTAGATCGGCTCGAAAACACCCTCATACTGCATATGGATGTGTGAGCATTTTCAATTTTTGTGGATGCAAAATGATTGACTCAGCACATGGATGTTGCATATGACTGAATGGTTGTGCACTCATATTGAAATGATATGTATCAAGTAGGAAAATTGCATACATTTTGGACTCATGGCACTGGCATAATTCGCATTAAGGAGGTCAACTGAATCAGTGGACCGCCTGATCTTTGCATTAGATAAGGAACATATACACGCACTTTTGCATATGTACATACAACATTAGAAGTTTCTAAGGACAATGGACGCCAGTGATTGATTATTGAGTAGATGGATGTTGGATGGTAGGACACATTCTTCTTAACTTGAAGATTTCGGGGACGAAATCCTTTAAGGAGGGGAGAATGTAACACCCCGTATTTTCTGTGAACGTATAAGTAACAAATCAGAGAATAATTAATTTTTAAAATAAGAATCAAGGGAAACGGGTTGCGCCATTGCGTTCGTCTCGGAATTCTTCTTGGAAACGAGTCTGAGTTTGCGAGAATCAGAGTCCGTATGAAGGAGATATGACCCTCCGAAGATTCAAGAATTTTCAGAATCGAAAACAGCTCGAAATTCGAATTCAAAATTCGAATTCAAACCCAGAAGCGGGCTGGGCGGGAAATTTCCCGCCCAGGACCCAGGTCGACTGGGTAGTCGACCCCCCCTGACCAGGTCGACTGGGTAGTCGACCTGGGGGTCGACCTGCTCCCGAAATCCAGTTTTTGAACCTGGTTCGTTCTGATGTATTTGGTCACGTTTTCTGCCTAGATTCATCCGCCTAATCCTATATAAACAGCCCTCTAGCCTAATTCTCTCTACACCATTTCATTCTGCCTATACTCTGTCTCTGTTCTAATAAAATAAAATAATGGCGCCGTTACTCTGCTGGAATCAAAACTTGGACTGATGCACCTTCTTCCAACCTGAATAGAATTAAAAGCTAAATCAAAGTTTAGAGCTACAACAACAATTAAAGAAGAGTAATTCAGCCTTTCTGCATCAACAACAATTTATTATCCTTTCTTAAAACCACGAAAGGCAAGTACAGTTATTTTCCGATATAAACTTTAATTATAATTGTGACATGATTGTAAATCTGAATTTGAGGTTGTGTATGTTCTGTTCTGATCTATTTTATTCTGTATCTCTTTCTTCTTTCTGTTCTATAGCCAGGCTACCACGAGCCTGCGCCAAATCTCATAAGAGATTAACGCACAAACGTTAAACTTTGGGACAAATAATGAACGATGGTGTAATTGGACATGGCTAATCTGTGACTGATTTAAGAAAAAGGACATAGGTTGTAAACTAGATTTAGATCTAGGCATATTCTGTGAATTGGAAGGAGAGGAACCATTGTATGTTAACATGTGACTTGAGACATTGGACACAACGCACATTTTGAATTAAGATCTGTTATAATTCATGACTTGAGATAAAAAGAGAATATGACTTAGGTGTGAAGATCTATATTGAGATTTGATAAGTATTAAATGTGAATAACACCTAAGTGGGAGATTTTTGAATATATGACATGCATTGAAATCGATGGCTATATTTGGTATAATTTATATGTGAATCTTTTGTACTAGGCAAGTTTAACTAAATTTGGGACACGTATTATATGGTAAATTATGACCAAAATCTGTGCTATGTAAATTCAATGTAAAACGTGGGGTATATGACCATATTGTGAATCGTGACGACTATTTAGGCATGCAAACTTAGGCCAAATTTACAATTAGGCAAGATATGACTATGAAACTTTAAGGAATGATTAAATCTGTTATATTGCCTAATCTGTTGGTTCTGTTATATTGCTTAATCTACTAGTTTTGTTATATTGCTAGTTCTGTTATATTGCCTAATCTGCTAGTTCTGTTATATTGCTAGTTCTGTCATATTGCCTAATTTGCTAGTTCTGCTATATTGCCTAATCTGCTAGATCCGTTCATCTACCAAATCTGTCATCTGCTAAGTCTGCTGAAAATGCCTAATCTGTTATATGCTAAATCTGCTAAATTGCTTAATCTGCTAAATCCGTTAAGTCGCCTAATCTGCGAAATCTGTTATCTGCTATATCTGTTGAGTTGATATATTTAGTCTGTTATTGACATAATCTGAATTGGCTATAGTTATGAATAATTGACATGTATATTAGGCGTAGGCATAAATGGTAAATTATTAATTAATTGGCCGCAAAGATAAACATGGCTAACTCGAGGTTAGAACGAGTTTGCGGCGTAATCCTGCCCGGAACCGCCCGGCACATCTAGTGGCCGCAAACAATAGGTTCTAATGTGAGAAGTTAGTCATAACATGCTTGAAACCCGAGGTTAGACTCAGTTTGTGGCAGAAACCTGCCCGGAACCAACCGGCCTAACCAGTAGCCGCAAACTGTCAGTCTAATGTGAGAGGTCTGGGCATTAATATTTAATTAATGAAAATCTGACATAAATATGATGTCTAAAACGTGTTGGGTGGATAGGGTTAAACCAACTGGACTAATGAAATTAATAAACCCGTTTCATGAATCTATAGGCCCAATACAAAGCTAGGCAAGTCCGTAAATCTGTTAAATCTGTATATCTGGTCCGCTAGTCTGAAAACTTCTCTGATCTGTGAACTAGTTGATCTGAATTCTGTATGTCTGAACTTGTAAACAAGTTAATCTGAAATCTGTTAGTCTGGGGACACAAGGTTAGGAGGGGAATTACTTGTGTCATCTGTTGTTTGGGACCCATATTAGTCAGTAACCCTTTCTGGTATCAAAACTTTGACCCAACAGTAGGTAGGGTCCGGGCACGCTTATTGAACTAATTATAAGCGGTTCATTCTGATAATGGCGAGGGGTGTTGATGGTGCGTTCCAACCGGGTCATGTGCGTGCAAGGATCCTGGTCTGCCTCTGAGGATGTAAGACACCGTGACATCTGTAAATAGGTCTGTGTCATTTAAAGGTTGCCACTTTGGGGAGTGATACACCCTTTTGTGGGGCTGGCACAGGGTATTTATGTATTAGGGAGCCGATCGTTTGGGGTAGGGTTTTAGGGTACACTTAGTTCTGTCTATTTCTGGTGGTACCGTCTGTTTCTGTTGGGTGGTAACACCTGTCTGTTTCTGCGTGGTACCGTCTGTTCGGGTGGTAAAGGCCCATTTACTAGTGTACACCTAATTCTATATTCTGTTTCCGTAGAGATTAATCTGTTTCTGTTTCTGTACCTTCTATTCGGGTGGTAAAGGCCCATTATTAGCATTCTGTTTCTGTCTGTTTCTGTTGGGGTGGTAAAGGCCCATTACTAGCATTCTCTTCTGTGGAAATTATTCTGTTCCCGTTTCTGTTTCAGTTTAGACATTAGGGTGACACCTAATCCTGTTATACTAGTATTAGTGCAGAGAAGTGTAAAGTAATAGCTTATATCATTCTGTTCTTCTATTATATCCGCTACACCTGTTACTGTTATCTCTCATCAAGTTTTATTTTCATGTCATGTTATTATTATTTGTTCATAACTGAAAATCACTGGACTTGCCAGACTTTTTGTCTGACCCTTGTTGTTTCGCCTCCTTTCTTCCATTCCCCCCAGGTTTTATAGAAGGGAGTACTCTAGCTTGATCCAGATTTCTTCCGCTTGAAGTGCTTAAAGTATGGCTTGTCTTCTTCTGTGGATATTATGATTTTAAACTATGCATTCTGAAGGCTTTTGTACAAGACTGATATTTTGTACTTGAATTTTGATATTGTGATTTGAAAAGATGTAACCAAGCTTACTTCGATTTCTGTTGTAATAAAGTTATAAATTTTTCAAGTACTGTTTTATCTGTCTTGTAAATTTTCTGTTCTGTTTACTAAAATGCTCCACCAAAGTTAAGGCATTCCCTTTGTGTGTGTCCTTAACGGAGGTGGGGTGTTACAAGAAACAAATAATTATTTTTAACAAATAACAATAATTCTAAATAACAGGTGAGTGAGATTTACTCACCAGCTTTTTATCGTCGAAATAGCAACTGGTTTTTGACTAAATTAAATTTACTATTAATATAACGGAAAATCCCCATCGGCTCCAAAACACTCCAATTTAGTTTGTATGCTTAGATATTGTCGATATGACTCTTACCCGCTTCTTTCGCTTGAATCTAAAATAGTATGACAGCGTTTGTTATTATACATATATATATATATATTTTCTAAGTTGTACACAATATAAATTAACCATTATTAACTCATTAAATTAATAAATATATTTTTACCTTAATCTGCTTCCCTATACCAGCACCTAATCTTTCTTTTCTCAATCTGCCATTACAAGTTGCAGCAACCACCACACGCCCTTGCATCGACCTTGTGCCCTACCACCAAATCCGCAACTACCACTTAAGGAGCCAAGGTACTCAAATAAATTCCAAAGTCTACCTGAAACTGTGCCATTACACAACTGCTACTCCCCTCACCAAACTTAACACAGCCTTCCTCCTTCAATTCTAAGTTCAGTCAACTCCATACCTAGTTCAAAAAGTAAACCGACTACCTTTATCCTCCTCTCAGCAAAACAAAGCGTTGGCCTCCACCCTGTTTCATCGTCAGACCCTTTGTTGTTGAACTATCAACTCTGAACTGAAATCGCTTTCAAACTCCAGTCCCAGCTGAGGTTCGCGACTAACAAATGGATCGCAACTCAGTTTTCCCTAATATTCTTAAATCTAGGTCTCGACTGTTGTTGAATCGCGATCCCCGATTCGCAAGCGCCTTGATTTAAATGTCGAGCTTCAGATACTACGGAGAATTCAATCGCGATTTCCAATTTCGAACTCAATTTGAGTGCGTTGATTTTGGAGATGAGTTTCCCCATTGTTTTCCGTTCGATTCATTTTTCATTATCACGGTGGAATTTGATTTTCTAAAACTGCTTTGCAAATTAGAAATGAAGGAGCAACTATCTTTTATTTTGATATTGTTTGAGGAACGAAAAGTGAAAAAAATGGGGTATCGTGGTTTCTATTTGATTCTGAAGTTTTGATCGATTTTATAGAGTGGATGAGTGGAGGAAGAAAGACCACGGGTTTTTCTCTTTTGCGGTTTGGAGATGAACGACAAGGCTAGTTATTTTGGTCCTTATTGTTTTAACTCTATCCACAACCAAAGGTGTATTTTATTTTATTTAAATTATTTTTGATCACATGTCCTCTAATTAAAATACCCTATGACTCTGAACTCCTCTCTGAACCCAACAACTGTCAATTCTAGGGTAAAACCACTATTCTGAACCCACTGGGATAAGTATCGAAGTCCAGTTCGATCATCCGGAACATATATTAATTTAAATTGATATAAATTAAATTTCAAACCATTTAAATTCTTCGATAATAAATAAATATTATTATTCTAATTTCAAACAGAAGTTTTGCGTTGATTATCTGAATTGTTTCTAATTCAGTTTTAACTTGAATTCAATTTACTTCGTATTACGATAATTTAATCTATTCGAAATAAACTCTATATCGATTATTTAATCGAAAACTGAATAAAAAAAATCATTTATTATCTACTCAATATTTAAATCCATATTAAATATTTAAAATTAACTCGACGGAAATCTGGGTCATTACACTTTTATTACCCCAAGTGAATACCAAATTCTTTCTCATTAATTGGGTTAATAGAGTAGCAATCTTTGCGAAGTCTTTAATGAATTTCCTATAATACCCAGCCAATCCAAGGAAACTTCTTACTCCTGTGGCATTTCGAGGTATCCTCCATTCCTTGATTGCCTCGATTTTCGTGGGGTCTACGGCCAAGCCTTTACTTGACACGATATGTCCTAAAAATCTCATTTCTTCCCTCCAGAAATGACACATCGAAAATTTTGCTTTCAGTTGGTTCTTTCTTAATATCCCTAACACTTGTCTCAAGTGTTTTTCAGGCTCTTCGTGATCTTTTGAAAATATAAGGATATCGTCTACGAAGACCACCACAATTTATAATGCCCCTAAATACTCTACTCATGAGGTCTACAAAGAAGGCGGGTGCACTCGTTAATCCGAAGGGCATAACTTCCCATTGAAACAATCTGTCTGGTGTCCTAAATGCATTTTTGTCCTTGCTGTCCTCCGCTATTATCAACTGGTGAAATCCAGTAGTAAGGTCTTGTTGGGAAAATACTCGGGCTCCTCCCAAGTGGTCAAAAAGGTCATCAATTCTTGGTAAAGGGTACCTGTTCTTTTTGGTTAATTTATTAAGTTCTCTACAGTCCACACAAAGTCTCAAAGATCCATCTGCTTTTGTGGAAAATACAACAGGTGCACCCCCACTATAAGGTACTTCGATGAATAAAACCTTTTTGTAACAACTCTGAAATTTGCTTATCTAATTCCCTTCTTTCCTTGGGCGCCATATGTCTCAAGGGTAATACAACAGGTGCACGTCCTTTTTGAAGTTCTTCTTCTTGTTTTCCACCATTCCTACTTCTTGTTTTTGTTGGAGCTTTCTCCCTTCTCACCCTCCTTATCCTCCTTGGAGCTTTCAGCCATGCAAAGGGTAGCTGTCTCAACTGGAGTCTCAAAATTCGCCTCAAATGATACTTAGGCTAATAAGGTTTCCTTCAACGGGGAGTTCAGTCCTTTCACAAACCTAAGGGATTTTTTCATGGGGGTGTCCACCAACTCTCTACTAAACCTACATAACACGGTGAATTTGGATACATATTCTTGCAAACTCAAGCTTCCTTGCTTGAGATGGATGAATTTCTATAGCTGAATAGTCATTTCCACCCTTGGAATTTTTTTTGCTTCAAATCGGGTCTTGAATTCTACCCATGTGAAGATCCAGCCCTCATTCTCCATTGATATTAAGTTCCACAGCTCTAGGTCTTCATCCTTCAAATGCCAGGCTATTATCATTCCTTTTACTTCATCGGGCCAGGAATTAGCCTCAAAGATTCTTTCATAGTCCATAACCCAAGATTAGGCACAAGCAAAGCCTTCCTTTCCAGAAAATGGTTTCCCTCTGAAATTCGTAAAGGTCTTACAAAAGCGAGAAAAATCAAAAGCCACATCAGCGGCAGGAGCTGCGGGAGCCACCTGGGCAGGATTAGCTATAGGGACCTGCTCCATAGTATGGAGGTACTACCGGAACCATTCTGACTAGTAACGGGGTCTTATCTGGTTGCCCTGCTCATTAGGATTTTTAGCCATTCTACTATCTGAAAAGAAAAGGAAGAATCCCTTAGTGGGTACTCCTGAGAGAGTATTTAAGCTGAAAAAGGAAGAAACAATAAAGGTGCCTAGTATAAATGTGTATGCTTATTGGGGTAAACATATATTATATATATAGTTTGAAAAATCTTTTTCAAATCACAAATACGCCTCTCATAAATATACTTCTCTTATAATCGGGTAACCTAGGCTCTGATACCAAATGTAACAACCCACCCGGAAAGAGCATAAATTTTGACACAGAAAAGGCACATCGAAACTTAGAGTCATTCTAAATGGGTCGTTGGTTCCTGTAAGGATTACATTTGCACAGGTAACAATAACATATACTTCAAATGGAATTCTCATACAACGGAAAGTGAAACTATAATATTCAAATAAGATGTACCATTATTTCAAAATCTCAAAAATACACAGTCACAGTTTACATTTACTATAGAGGTACATCAAATTTTCCATTTCATACGATCCAAAAAAAGCAAAGTAATAACTGTTAATAATATTATAATATCTTCATCTTCTCCATCGGCCTCAGTCATGATTTCATCCATAGCTTTACCCCACATACTAACCTGTTGGATGTTAAGGAGAAGGGGTAAGAACATAAAGTTCTGTGTGACTGGAATATAGTATTACTTAATACCCATACCCTATATTTTTAGCCGGTTACACATGTCAAGGTATGTCTACGTAGCACACAACAAACACCAAATTTCTAACCAATGGGGTAGATATACAAGTCAGTCTCCCATTAGTGTTTTTTGGGTAAAGACCCAACAGGTGGCATTCTCGGTCACTTATGGCCCTATTAAGGGTGGATTCTTACTATCTCTTATGAACCCTGAGGCGGACCCTAGCCCTTCAGCCCCTATCCTAGTACGTCAACGTTCTTAAGTCTATTCTCTCATTCGTAATATGAGAAGTAGTATTGCAAATGTTACTTCTTAACTGATATTACCCGGTAGGACACCTATGTCACTTAAGAGTTCCCTTAGACAGTTGGTGAGCATGCACTGGTCACATATCCTTCAATTACCAGTCTGTCCCTAGTTGAGCCCTTACAAGCTTCTAAGGAAGTGGACAACCCCGTGAACTACCCTACTCCGTTAATCGTTTTATGCCTAACCACTTTTAAAGAAGGTGGACCCAAAGACTTACCTTAATACTAATAAGGGTGGGTCCTATGACTTGGTTTCCTATCCATGGAATAAACCTTCGGAGGGATCCTAGTCCTAACCACTTAAGACCCAAATTAGATAAAAGGGTAAGTCGGCCACTAATACCTTCTTAAGGCGTATTGAGCCTATTTGTTTTCACACATCAACTTATATATATAGTTATAAATATACACACTAGACCTCTCACATTAACCCATATACTTGTAGATGTTGGATATGCTGGTCGGTTCCGGGAAGGCTTCTACTACGAGTCGGTTTAACCTCGTGTCTAGTGTACTAAGTTTATGAATGGCCCGTGGCACCAAGACATCTCACATTAGTTGGTCCCACTTGTGGTTGCTGGATATGCCAGTCGGTTCCGGCCAGGCTTCTACCCCAAATGGTAACTAACCTCGTGTTTATGTGTCATTTATTTACATATATACTTAAGCCATTCTATATATATTATATGCATGCACACACACACACACACACACACATATATATATATATATATTTGATAAGGGGACATTTCAAATTCAAACTCTAACCTAACCGCATTTATTATGCTAATGTAACGTTAATTATGTTAATTACATTTAAATAAATAATGTAATAATAGTGCCTAATTGACGTAACATTCGTTCAAACAGGAATGTTCAAATCGGGATGGCAATTGTCATTTATCCAAATTAAGGCATACAAGTTTAGGTCTTTTCATATTTAACAGCTACAACATAACATGATGGCATAATGAGCATATAGTAGATAGCAGTAATGGAAAACATACGCATACATAACAGTTACAACTTGTATCCTAGGCATATGGAAAGGGTTTCAACATTAAATCAAAAGTAGAGTATTTCATACATTCACAAATGTATGTTTACAATCTATATTTCACCCACTTCACCTTTTTTGTGATTTTATACACCCAAATTTTTTCTCATTTGACTCATTCCAATTTATGAATGCGTTTACACCCACCCAATTCAACTATAAAACAATTCAAATCCCAACCTTTATAGGCTTAAATCAGTTGATACTAACGGTGAATTGCATAAAATGTAGATAATAATAGAATACTCATGTTTACCTTTAATTCGATACAAAAACCACAATTCCATAAAACCAATACCACATGACAATTTCCTACGTGATTACAAAGTAGAAAATTTAGGGATTTTTCATGTTATACTATCGCATAACCAAATATTCATAGGCTTAACAATCCATATAGCAAACTAATAATAATATGAATATGCCTTTAAGCAAGATTAGATTCCACTCACAAATTAAGTGGAGATGTGGTAGAAATGCAAGATCTGCGACGGTTCTCAACGTTCAAGTGAGCTCTAATTGATCTTTTAACAATATACATATAAGAAACGTATAATTAGTTTCTTATACATTGTTTATGCTAAGTTCCCAATTCCTAAACTTACATAAATTGAAATAGAGAGATATAGAATGGAGGTAGAGAATTAGAAGAAACCTTCACCCATTTTGTCTTTATTTTTCTATGAATTTAGCAGCATGGAGGCAGAGGTTTAGAATAATTAGGGTTTTTAGTGTGGGGTTTGAGGGGTTATTTATACTTGCTCGTGCGAGCAGGAGCCGTCGGATTAATTTAAATTAATCCAAGCCATCCATATAAACATATCCTCTAAGAAAACCCTAATCCACGTAGGAAAAATTGGGCTCGCCAACCGCCTAGCGGTCGACCCCCTCAATTGGGAGCGGTCGACCTCTTCGGGGCTGGAACGCCTAATTCTGCTGCATTGATGAGCTGTTAATTTTATTTATTACGTTCTTAATTTGCTTCATTATTTTCCATATATTCAATATACGTTGTCACCTAAATCTTATCAGCAAATTTCAAATTTGAATTTCCCTCTTTTCAGTTTAAAGTATTATTTGGACAATATATATAATATTTACACTATTATATATATATATATCTTCGTACACTGTCCAAATTCAATTGTTCTTAATTTCTTCATACGTTAACCATTTTCAGCATATTATATATGAAAACGATGTAGAATTTCGTCACGAATCCAAATAAAAGAATTTCATAGCAAAATTTCTAAAGCTGCAAAAATTCTGTTTTCTGACTATATCATTTAATTGCTTATTTTTAATTATTTAATTTATTATTGATACTTATGAATTTTACGGGGTGTTACAGTTTCCGATAGTCAAGCGGATTGGAAAGCTCATGTATAGATTTAATTTACATGAGAAGATGTTGTGTGCGCATAATGTTTTTCATGTGTCCTTTCTACGAAAGTGTGTGCATAATTCGAATGTGGTGGTATATCCAAAGCAGTATGAGGATCTAGAAGTCGAGTCCCTAGTCTCGAGACCTCGTAAGCTACTACATGTTGTGGGGAATGACACAAAACGGTTTAGGAGGAAGATGGTTAAGAAAATCAAGGTGCAATGGAGTGAGGATGATGACGATTGTACGTGGGAAAACGGAAGAATATATGAAGACGATCCATCTAGAACTCTTCGTTGGTATGACCCATTAATGTCGTGTCACCTTACACCATTGAAACTTGTACTATTATTAGAATTTCGCGTGCTAGGATAAGGCTATGGATGCATGGCTTGATGGATGCTAGTTTGGATGATAGATTGGCTGCTAGTGGATGATAGGCATGTAGAATTGTTTCTGGTTGCTTGTGTTTGCTTGGGATTTCAGGGGAGAAATTCCTAAAGGGGGAGAATGTAACGACCTGCATTTTACGTAACAAAGGATCGTAAAATATTTTTATTTAATTCCTTAAGGGTCAGATCATTCTCATATTTTGATATTTTGTTTATAGGGATGTGAGATATGTCCATTATTTTAATAAATTTTATTTGTGACCATTTTTCCCCTGTCAGTTTTGTATATTGCATATCTTTTGAATGAGATCGAACCAGGCATTGGGATCGATTTCATTTGAAAGGAAATGATGCTTCTAATTCCGTAGAGTGATCTCATTAAAAATTTGTCTAAGCAGTTTGGGAGGAATCGCTGTTTTAGAGTTAAAAAATTTCTGGATAGACTAATTAGTCATTAGTGGGCTAATTAGTGAGGCTCATTAAGGCTAGGAGCTGTTTGCTATAAATATAGGGGCAGATGCAAGGAGAATGGTTTAGTTTCTTCATTTCTTTCATTTGGTTGAGCTCGGGATTCTCCTTGCTCAATCAAATACATCTGCATTCCATTAAATTCTTGGATCTACATAAGAAGATTGAGATCAACATCAAGGGAGAGTAGATCACATCAAAGAAGTTGATTTGAAGACCATTCTTCGTTGTTCTTCACTGTCTGGATTAGAGATTCGTGGATTTCAAGCTATTTTGTGGATTTGTGAGTGATAAGCTCTCTCCCACAGATTCAGTCGAGTATATGAGTTTGTTTAATCTTATTTTCATCATTTCAAGTTGTTTTCACCTAGATCTAATCTAGGTAAGTCTATTTTTATTCGAATCACCTTGGGATCTAATCAAGCAAGATTATAACGGCAATTTCATATATTAATTCATGGTTTATGCAAGTTTAGATTTATTTGTTGATTCATTCATTGTTTTATCATAATTTGGTGAACTAATATGATTGTATGATGATTGTTTGTTGCGCAAGTGTTTCTTGATGATTTCATGAAGTGTTGATTATTGAATTGTTGAAATTGGATGATTTGGGTGAGTTGTGTGCATTGATATTGTGGTTTGCTGACGGATCGGCCAAAACTGGGGATGGATTGCTTGGACTGTTGTCCAAGAAGTGATGAATCGGCACGGTTGCTTCGATGGATCGAAGGAAATTGGATCAGGTCTTCGTGTATAAATCGTTCGTGGCTCATTTGGATGGATCGGGTCTAGTTTTACGATGGATCGCTGGTAGTTAGCTATGGATCGGGCTAAGGAAAATCAGATGGATCAATGCTTAGCAAATGTGGATGGATCGGCGATGCACACCTGGTAAAAAGTTGGATCGACATGCAGTGGATCGCTTGGATATAGCAAGTATGAAAAAAAGGATGAATTGATGGATCGGGTCGGTTGGCCTACGTTGGATCACTCGCACCGGTAGATGGATCTGCAAATCTCCATAGATCGGTGAAAAATGGAGTGGTGCCTTGTAAAAGGATGGATCGGGTCACGATCCATTGAATGGATCGGGTTGCTATCCAGTGATGGATCAGTCTAGACATATTGAAGTAAAGTGAATGGATCGGCATGGGCGATCTAGGGATGGATCAGTGGACGATCCATTAAATATACGACCAAATGAAGTTGATTATGGTTCAATGATGAGTGTAGCTTCAATGTGAATTCAAGGTGGAATGTTCGAAGCATCGTGAAGGGTTCGTTGATCGTTGAAATGCAACGAAGATGTGAGACGACTCAAAGATGTTGACTTCATGGATAATGGCTGCTCAAAAAGTCGCTTGAGCTTATGGATAGTCATCAAGGTGGATGGCTAGAGATATTGAAGGCCTAGAGATTATCGTTAGTCGGAGGATCTAGCGGACTCAAAACAGGGGTATAATGGGGACACCCAAAAAGCTAGAAGTTGTCTAGTAGAATATCCTGGGTATCGATGAAAGGCCTAGATACGAGTCACGATGGCGTATGGAGTTTTGCTAGAACCAGAGTTACCATTAGCCCTTGACAGATGGGAAGTTAGGCCAGTCATACAATTAACGATGGTTTCAAAGCAAGGTTGGCGGTGATGGCCAGAGTCATGGATGTTATTGTTTGAATCGTCTTGTTTGGATTGTCCGACGTCGAAGGAGATATCTCTTGGGTGCTTGTCTGATGTTGGTTTAGGCGACTACTAAAGAAGTAGGCATATTAGACACTAGTTTTATGTGGTCGTAGATCAAAAAAGCGTTGCCTTAAGCCATTTTTTCAAATAGGCAACACCAAAGGAGCGTGGCATCCGCGGCCGTTGCCTTAGCTTTCTAAGGCAACGCTTTTTCTCATCTACTGCAGTAACACCCCAAATTTTTAATGACATTAAAGTGGATAAATTAAAAAATAATTAATTTAATATTAAGAATTAAGGGAAACTGACTACGTCCGTCTCGAAATTCTGGTCGGGATAGACACCTAGTTTGCGTAAGACGGATAACATATGAAGAAGTTACAGATGATAAATGTTTAAAAATACAAAATAGGTATAACAAGCGCACTTGCCAAGTGCGCTAAGGCAATTTTGCACTGGCGCACCTGTAAAGTGCGCACATAATAGTTTTTGGGTATTCGGGCCTTTTACGAGTGAGTGGCGACCCATGACCCAATTCCTTTAGGGCTGAGGTGGCATCCGAATTCTATAACCTAGCAGCTATAAATATACCTCAATTCCCTTGTTTTTCTTCACTAAGAATCATGGCGGCCAAACTCTGCCGGAGTCTAAACTGAACTAGGGTCTCTCGTCTTCTTCAATTAACTAAAGCAAATCAAATTCTGAGATTCAAGCATAGACTCAGCACCAACTTCTTTTCTATCATCTTAGCAATCCAATCACAGTGAGTTTCTAGTTATTTTTAGGTTTAAATGAAGAGAAGTAAACTATGAAAGACTGTGATTTGGATAAGTTGTAAACCTTGAATCTATGCTATTATCATATCCTATGCTATGTCATGATAGATCTATTTCTCTAAATCCAATTCAATTGTGATTATTCTACTATGTTATTATTGTGGATCTTGGTTTGTAACTATATTGTGGTTAATATAAATATGTTAATTTGGACAGTTATATCATTGGATAGATCTAATCATTTATGTAAATCATGAACATATGTCACCTTGAATTGGTTAGGATTGGATCTAAATTTTTATCTTAATTGTAACTTCTATGACATGCTATGATGTGGATTAGTGCAGATCTATTTCTAAACTAGTAGATCTAATTTATGTGGACATTGAAACTGTTAGTCAGATCTAGATTATCACCTTGTGTTATCATGTTAGATCTATTTTATGTGATCTAATTTATCACCTTGCGTTATCATGTTAGATCTAATTTATGTGATCTAATTTATCACCTTATGTTATCATGTTAGATCTACTTTAACCTCTAGATCTGAATTATGTGATCTAATTTATCACCTTGTGTTATCATGTTAGATCTAAACCAATTGGACATTTAAATTTCTAATTTAGATCTTACTATGCTTATTTTGACATCATAGTTATTGATTGTCAACCGTTCATCAGTTTTATGTCCACCTTGTCATAATGACAATTTCATGTCCATGCCAGTATGTATGTTCACCTTATTATCATGTTAGTTTATGTTTATGCCAAGATGATCATTTTAGTTATATTCCCATTATTTTCCCTATTATCGTTTATGACTAGCCTATTGTCTAGCCTAGGCATTTTGCCAATATTGTGAGGGCGCTAGTTAAGGAACGGGGAAAAAGGGTAAAAATGGCATAATTTGAATATGAACATTTTTGGACATGTAATTCAAATTATTGGGTAAAATAGGTATTGAAACCTATAAAATGAAAGGATTAATTAATTAGTAAATTAATTAAAAATGGAATGTCTATTAATTACAATTAGGAATTGTAATTGTACTTATGACACGAGGTTAGGTTGCATTAGTGGTGGAAGTCTGCCCGGACCCGACCGGCATATCCAGCAGCCACTAATGTTGAACCTAATGTGGGAGGTCTAAGTACACAAATATGAATCGGGCTAAGACACGAGGTTAGGCCCAACTATGGAATAAGACTGCTCAGACTCGATCGGAATATCCAACATCCACACGTTGTAGGCCTAATGTGGGAGGTCTAGCCCATTATAAACCATAAATGGACATGGTAACGAATTGGACTACTTAACCAAATCTAATCCATAGGGATTGTATGATATTGAACTAAAGTTAGGGTTAAGTAAATCTTGGGTAGGTGGGTAATATTAGTATATATAGGCCCACAAACTTAACCATTAAATAAACATGCTTGAATCAACGGGAGGGTTAAGTAAATCTTGGGTAGGTGGGTAATACTAGTATATATAGGCCCACAAACTTAACCGTTAAATAAACATGCTTGGATCAATGGGTGGGTTAAGTAGATTTAAGGGGGTGGGTAATATTTACATATAGGCCCACGAACTTAACCTAAAAAGGTTATGTAATTAAAGACACCTAGTGGTATACATAACCGGTGGAAAATATAAAAGGTTATGTAATTAAAGACACCTAGTGGTATACACAACCGGTGGAAAATATAAAAGTTATGTAATTAAAGACACCTTTTAGGGTAAGCATAACTGGTATAGGGCTATGTAATTAAAGATACCTAGTGGTATACATAGTCAGTGAAAACCTTGTGGGGGATACAAGACAAAGGGGAGAGCTTGTATCATATTGTGTGGGACCCATTTCAGTCAATAACCCGGAGTAGGTATCAAATAAAGTACTCCGTACTAGGCAGAGAAGGGGCACGCTTACTGACTGAATGTAAGAGATCCAAATGTGACAGACGGTGTGGGCGACGCAAACCGACCGGGCCTTGTGCGTGCATAGGCCGGGCAGAAGGGGATAAGACGACCGTGACACCAGTAGATATGGTTGTGCACATGGGAAATGAAGGGTTGCCACTTTACGAAGTGATACCTCCTACTGTGGGTCCAGCACAGGGTATCTACGGAGTAGGGAGCCGATAGATTAGGGTAGAAGTTAGGATACAATTGGACGTATGCCTAAGTCTACCATCTTATAGTGGAAGGGATCATCTCATTCTAGTTATATTAGTAATAATGCAGAGTAATCATTAGAGAAGTGTATACACCTTACCCTGTCTACCTTGTCACACCTGCCATTTATGTAGTGACCTCTCTTATCCACTTTATATGCCTATTATGTTACTTTTATTTATTTACTGGCTAAAACCAACTAGACTCGCCAGACTTTCTGTCTGACCCTTTTTGTTTCCTCTTCTTTCTTCAGTCCCCCCCCCCCTCAAGTTCTCAAGTGAGGGAATTCTCAGGCTTAGTCAGGATTTTGTTATCGTCTTGGTTGGAGCTTTTAGATGTATTGCTCAAGCTTCTATCTTTGCTACTATGGCTTATGATTTGGGGATTATGCTTTCTTTGTTACTGTACTATGATATTTGAAGTACAAGACAGAATTTTTAATGATGTACTGATTTTATGTATTTTCATACATATGGTGTAACCACGCTTTATGATTAATAAAAGTTTTTAATTCTGCTGCTATTTTATATCTGTCTTGTAATGTTTCGGTTCTGTTTACCTATAACGCTTCACGAAACTTAATGCATTCCCTTCGTGAGTGACATTAACGGACGTGGAGTGTCACACTTAGTATCAGAGATGAAGGTTACCAGATTGGATAAAGTTTTTGAAAATTATTTTCAAAAAGGTTTTAAAAGAAAGCATTTTCAAAAAGAAAAAGTCTGTTTTGGAAAATATATTCCCCAAAGCCACAGGAAATATCTCTCGATTCTCCGCTTTATTCCTTTTTCTTTTTGTCTGGGGAACCGATTCTTCCTGAAAGGTGTCCCCGTTCCGGCATAATGTTGTAGCATGTTCAAACTGTGGCACATGTGGAAGGGCAATGAAGTGCCTAACTTCCATCTGTAGCTGCAGTAGTATCACCTGCGGCTAATTTTCTCGAGCTTCGTAAGGATTTCCGTGCGATGGAGGCAACTTTCGAGAGACTTGTTAGCTTGTTACACAAGGATGGTAAAAAGGAGAACAAGGGAGTTAGGGTTAAGGAATTGTAACAACCCGGAAAATCAGAACCAATTTAAAATTTTTATTTTGGCAATTTTAATGAATTTTTAATATTTAAAATGAATTATTTTAAATAATAACGACAAGAAATTTATTTTGAATAGAATTAGAACGTATATATTTATTTGAATCGAAGTTAGAATATAAATATTTATTTTAATTATAAAAGGAATTGGAAATGGCGCGGTAGTTTGAAAATTCAATTTAAAATTTCAAATGAATGTACAGGATTCAAAATAAACCGGATTTTAGTGAAGCCAAAAATATTAAAATCTGTGAGAAAATATCTTTCCAACGAATCTGAAAAATCCAAATTTCATAGCGGGAATTAAAAGTTATGTCCAGTTGAAAATTCAGAATTGTCGTTATGGAAATATAGCCCTTAAAAATAGCGATTTTGCAAACGACCTCCGTTTTCAATGAGACCTCTTTTCTTGGATCCGGAATGTTAAATTATTGCTATATTCCAATTTTCATAATTTTTGGAATCAATATATGAGCGTGGCGAAGTTAAACGTGTTTTGACAATTTCAATCAAATTGGATCGACCAGAAAATGGCCATTTTTCAAACGGTCTCCAAATTCGATGAAATTAGTTTTGTTAGGACCATATCGTCAAAACATAGATAAATTTATTTTTCTAGAATTTTTGGGGTCCGTATGTGGCCCCGGCAAATTGAAATGTACGTTTAAATTACATATATATTGATTTATATTTTAATTTGAGGAATAACTGACTGAAACAGCCGAATTGGGTTACGAAACATATCCCATTGTGTTCAGAATGGGGGTATTTGGCTAGGGGCAACAGTCGTTAGGTTTGATTTGGAGTTCGAATCGATAAACAAGCATTTTTGAAATTAAAATAATACAATATATATAAATACTCAAATCCCATTGGTCAAATCCTAACCCTAGTCAACCGTCTTCTTTCAGTGCCTCCCTCTCACGATTCACGGTGGATTTGTTCAGGATTTCATCCCTTCCGATCTCCGAATCCACTTCACGAAATTTAAATATTCATAAGCCAAATGGAAGAGCTCAACGCCCCCTAGTAACCCAACGGTCAAGATCGTTGGCAGTGGGGTGGTTGGCTCGGGTTTCATGCTCAAAGTCGAGCAATTTGGGGTGGTTTCCAGCGTTCTTCGTAGGTGCGAGCTGCACCATTCTGGGCGCACCAGAGAGAGGACATGGGGCGAGCAGCATGGCGATCTCTGATCAGACCCACGGCGACCGTGGTGGCGGCAGGAGGCAGCCCTAGGGATCGACGATGGTTCAGCAAAAAAGGGCGATGGCCAAGAGTTTAAAATAGGAAAGGTGACGGTTTTCTTTCCGTTATTACAAAACGGTGTTCATTAATTAATTCAAATTAGTTGTATAATTAAACTATCCTACGGTTTTCATATATTATGACATAGGATAAAAATACGGTTCTTATATATTATGACATAGGATAAGAATACAGTTTTTATATATTATGACAAAGGATAAAAATACGTTTTTTATATATTATGACATAGGATAAAAATACGGTTTTTATATATTATAACATAAGATAAAAATACGGGTTTTATATATTGTAACATAAGATAAAATTTTGATTTTTATAGATATAGCGAAGTGATAAAAAAATGTGATTTTTATCCATATAGCATTGAAATAAAAATGTGATTTTTTATTTTGAACAGCGTGAAAAGATGGAGTTGGAATGTTGGGTAAATCCAAACCATCGTCCAATATAGATCTGAAGAAGCGGAAACCAAAGGTGAGAACTCCTCACAGTAATTTTCTTTGTACAGTTAATTATTTTACAACTGCATATATGAACTGCTCCCCGTCGTCCATAGACCATGGACGACTTGTTTGTTTGATTGTGTTGTGAAAATTGTTTGTGATGTGAAATGGACTATATAAGATATTCATGTGTTGAGTAAAATATATGAATAATAAAATATCATTTTTATTGAATTCATGGACTGTATAATAATATTCATGTGTAGAAATAAATATTTTATCGTTAAAAATATAATTTTTAACGTGTATATGAATAAAATAAATATTCATTTACAAATTAGACGATTTGTTTATGTACACCCATTTTACTGATATGGATTGGTACGATATATTTTTCACATCGCCCAACTGCACAAATAATATTCAGTATGCGTTGATTGAAACCCCACACGGGTATTGGGATGATAAATGACATACACTAGTCCCAATAATTAGCTGTATGTCGATCGATTGGTTGATAGGTTGTTGTAAGCGTTAAATATTTATATTTAATGCTTATGCGGTGTAGAGCTGCACTATGGATGATGGTTGATTGTGTATCATTGTTGTTGTATACATGTATTGTATGAAATCCATATAAATAACATTATATGGTAATTGAATGTGTCTGATTCCAATTCAGAACGGAAGAATATTTTAAAATAACGAATATTTTAAAATAAGGAATATTTTAAAATAATATTCAGTAAAAGATCAAAACATGATTTTGATGTCCGATTTGGGATGGACACGAAAATATTTAGAATATATGAAACCGTGTTGATTAGAGATGCGCCATTTTGACGTGAAGGATATTTATATCGATTTTATTCGATTTTATAATGAATATCGAAAAGAAAATGATTTCAAAATATAATATTCTGAAAAGATTATCATTTAAATACTAATGATATGGAATGTTCAATTTTGATTTAAAATTGAATATGAAGTTGAAATCATTTTTAAAACGCAGTTAAAACGATTTATAAAATACGTTTTAAATGGAAATCGACGAAATATATAATATATTATATATATATATATTTAATGGCCTGAATAGAATGCGCCGCGCCGCGACCGTTCATGAATTTCGACCATTGACTTCGAATTGACGTTACAGGAGATCCGACCGTCGGATTCTCCTGAAACCGGTACCGTTGGGTTCGTATTGAAAAGAGCTTTCTAACGAATATAAGGAATTTGAAATCTAACGGTTGGATTTGGAATTATGTCCAAATCAAATTTGGAAAAGGTCGTTGTAAGTGCATTTCAATGACCGTTTATGGAAATCGACTGTACGGGCCTTGATAAAATTATTAAAAATATTAATAACTTGTGTAAAATCACAATAAATGATTTGGGAAGAATTGGGATGAAAAATTCCATATTTGAAAAGATAAAAATATTTTTATCGAAATGAACTAGTTATGAACTAGAATTATAATCCAATATTTTTAAATAAATAAGTTGGATTTGAAATGTTATTAAAAATAACCAGAATTTCCAATATACGAATTGGGATGGATTTGAATCGAAATTATCTTCGAAATATTTCGATATTGGATTCCGTGGTTGTACGGACATTGTGGAGGAATTTGGAAGATATATATAAATATAAATATATATATATATCGTTGTTCCAATACGATATTTGTTGATTTCAGAATTTGATATTGAATATAAGCCGATATATTTTCTATTCAGAGCCTTGTATTTAATATCAAATGTGATTTTGGGTTTGTCGTGAACGGTGTCTTCACTAATGCTGTTATTAAACCCAACTGAGAAAAGATTAAATTTTTCTATTAAGATTTAATGAAGTTTACCAATCCATTAATATTTAATTGAAATTGAATTGAATTGAATTTTGGGTTTGTCGTGAATGGTATCTTAAAAAATGTTGTTCTTAAACCCAATGGAGTTAAGAAAATTAGAAACTAACTGGAGATTAGCTAAGTTGAATGGCTTCCTGGGTATTGATCCGATGTTAGTTTCGGCCTTCGGGATTAATACTTAGGAAATTGTTCTCTTACTAATTTACGGTTAGAGACTGATGGAATGTAATTTTGGGTTTATCGTGAACCGTGTTTTAAATGACATCTGTTCTTTAACCCAGTTAAAGACATGATTTATTTCCTAAATTTGAATAATCATTAATATTGATTTTTGGGAAGGTTAAAACTGAATAAGAGTTTTAATGAATCTTTAATTAGATTGAAAAGTGAATGTGATAATTAAAATTATCAATTCATGAAAATGATCGAGAATGGAGTATTACCGGTTTTGCTCCAAGCGATAGTTAAGTCTTTAATTAGATTGGAACGAGATAATGGTAATTAATATTTACCGATAACACTGTGATGTTAGATATGGAGTATTACCAGTTTTGCTCCATGGGATGAATAGGTTGGGATTGGGAAATAAAATAAATGATTACTTCGGTGTGGTTCGCTAATCCCGACTAGTTTGGAAAACCTTAATATGGTCTGATATCCAAAGGAAGATTAAAGAATAAATTTAAAAGAATTTATCTTTGATAAAATTAATGGGAACCTATTCCCTATTGATGTGAATATTTGAATAAAAGAATATTCAGGATTGGAATGAGGCATATGTTGTGTTTTTATAACACTTGTTTATTATATACGTGGGTTATTCGGAAAGACCGGGTTTATCCCATTCTGAATAACTGATACGACGATTAGTCGAAGATGAAGACGGTGGTTGAAGACCGGAGGTCTTCACATCGTTTGGATGATTACTAATGTCTTGATTGGGCTGTACACCCAAGACGAGGTAATAAGTGGTGATCGTCCAGACGTACTAGGAGATCGACGGATATGCGAGGGCCTCTCTCCTATATTGGACATATGGGACGAGGAATAAGGTGCCTCCGGTTTCGTTCAAACCCAAAACGAACTTGTAAATGGACTGTGTGTCTAACATTGGATTTTATTCTGTGCTGATTGATCTCTACTAAATATACATCTGCCTGGTGAAGGAGAATTTATTCTCATACTTCACCCTTCTCTGAGACGTATGGGTTGTATATCGATAGACATCAGTCGTATGGCGTGAATTGCCTGTGTGGCATGATGAGATGCAGTGATCAAGGCTTTTGTTGAAAAGCAGAGCCTTGTGGTTGATGATCAAAGCACGGCTTTAATATAGCGCTGCTTTGTGTATAGCGTTAATTCACGAGCCTCACACTCCGGTGTGAACCAGAAATGGGAGAGGACATCAGGGAGGACATGCATTTCTTTCTAGCTAGGAGTGGTGTCAGCGTTGGCAAGCCCTGACAATTTACTTATGTGGATGATGGAAAGCGAGGCGCCTCGGTTATATCGGTCACTACGGTGCCGATGGATGGTTTGGTCGGTATATGACCAGTTTACGCCCCATAGGGCGGGGAAACGCATTATTCAGGCATTTTATTCCACTCCGTGTGGACTGGCCATGACGATCCAAGGGTCACTCGAGCTCTGATCCTGAGACTCGGTCTAGACAGTCTCGAAGCGGTAAGGATGATCCCTTGCCTTGGTTCACATATGGAAATCCAACTTCCAATACGACATTTTGCGATTTTGATTGTAGAGCCTAGTATGGCGACATAGTGGGATGGGGGACTCATGCCATCTATGATTGATACATTTATATTTGAAGTTGATTTCTTCACTTATAGTAATAATAAAAGATAAAATTTCATGTACCAAGCATTTTTGGCAATTATAAGGAAAAAACTCAATCCTCTAGCTTGCGTTGCGTTGTATGATGGGGCCTGAGTCTTATAATAGCTTCATTGTTCTTTATTTAGCATTGCGCTATTTGTTTTATGCACTGGTATTCTTGGGGTTAAAACTCGTTCCGTGTTATACGGCGTGGTCCCTTGATTTACCTAACTTTAAAAATAAAGATTAATAACTGTTTTAGTTCTCACACCAGTCACTTGACTGACCTGGAGTTTATTGTTGTAACCTAAACTCTGGGTGCCCCTATTTTCCACACGGGCAGCTAGTAGTTTTGGTTTTGCAGATTTATATTCACAGGATCCTGGTTTACAGCTGGAATGATATTCGGAAAGCTCTGTATCCGTGTATCTCTTTTAGTTGTGTTTTGTGTTATTTTCCACTACTATGTAATATATTTTAATCTCTGATATGTATCGAATGTATAATATCTATGTAAACTCTGTTATATTCTTATACTCTGATGTAATTGTTGTAATAAGCAATGAAATGGTCTTCTGTTTTTGTTCTGATTTGTCTTGTCCTCAACTCAATCCGGGCTTTCCTTCACGGGGAAGTTCGGGTCCTGTCAGGAGTACAGCCCAAGGATGAGAAAAATGATGGCCCGGGAAGGGAACATAGATAATGTTCAAATAATGGTGAAAAAGAAAAAGTTAAGGTTAAGGAAACACAAAATAAAAAGGTATGGCCCAAGAATGGACGGCAACAGCAAATAGAAGAAGGGCGGAAAGAATGACAAGGTTAAGGGTAAGAGGAAGTGCCATAGTTGCGGGCGAGAGGGTCACTTGGCCCAGGACTGTAGGAAAGGGAAGAATGCTTGCTTCGTTTGTGAAGAGTTTGGACACTATTCTAGGGAGTGCCCAAGGAAGCAAGGGCAAAGTCAAAGGACAGGAACCTCTAGAGGGAAAGCGAATGCTCTCGTGGCTTGTGCACCAGATAGAGGTAGGAAAGTTTCCATAGTAGGTTTGATTTCTCTTTCCAATCTTCCTGTAAGAACACTTTTTGATTCTAGCGCTTTGCATTCATTTATATCTAGTTCTGTAGTTGAATCTCTACACTTAATTACTAGTATGGTAGTGGATCCCTTAGTTTCCTCAAACCCCATTGGTGGTTCGGCTCATTCATGATTTGTCGGGGTTTGAGAATATCTGTGTTAGGCGTCGAGTTTAAGTGCAACGCATATGTGCTCGGGTTTATGGGCTATGGGTTGATTGTAGGAATGGACTGGCTTACCACATATGGTGCCATTCTGGATTGTGAGAGGAGAGTCGTTAGGCCTCTGACTTGTCATGGGAGGACCCTCGAGATTTCTTGTGACCCGTAAGGGTCGGTTATGCTTAGTTTCCTAGAGTCTCTTGATGCATCTGTCAATGGTCTGCAATCTATTCCAGTAGTCCAAGATTATTCTGACGTTTTTGATGAGGTACGGGGCTTACCTCCGAGGCGTGAGATCGATTTTCGTATATATCTGGTGGACAATGCAAAGCCGGTTGCATTACCAGTGCGCCTTATTGCTCCAAGGGAAAGGAGGGAGCTGAGTAAGCAAGTAGGGGAGCTACTTGAGAAAGGGTTTTCTTTTGGGATGGGATAAACAAAGATGTAGCAGTGTTGTTTATCAATGTCTGATTTGCTAGCAAGTCAAAGCTGAGCAAAGGGAGCCTGATGGTTTACTTCATCCTTTAGAGGTCCCGCAGTGGAAGTAGGAGAGCGTCTCCATGGATTTCATCAACGGTTTGCCTAGATTAAGGAGGGGCGACACCAGCATTTGAGTGGTAGTAGATAGGCTTACTAAGAGCACTCATTTCATTCCCGTTAAGAGCAAGAGGACGGGGCATGGTTGGCAGCACTTTATGTTCGAGATAGTTCATCTTTATGTAGTACCTTCCGGTATCGTAAGTGATCGAGATTCCATTTTCACCAATGAATTTTTGGAGGAGCTTGCAAGAAGCATTAGGTAACAGTTCTGTTTGAGCACCGCTTGTCATCCTCAGACTGATGGGTAGATGAAGAGGGTGAATAGAATTCTTGAAGATCTTTTGAGGTTGTGTATCCTAGACTTCAGAGGGACTTGAGAAGGCCATCTTCCTTTAGTAGAGTTTGCCTATAATAACAGTTATCAAGCCAGCATCGGCATGGCATCCTTCGAAGAATTGTACGGACGACCCTGTAGATCACCAACTTGTTGGTGGGAGTCTAAAGAAAGATTATTACTTGGACCAGATATGATTAGGGAAACATCTGAAAAGATTGACCTTATTCGACAGCGGATGAAGACAACTCAAGGCAGGCAAAAATCCTATGCAGATAAGTGAAGGACTGACCTCGAATTTGAAGTAGGAGTCTTGGTTTATATCAAAGTGTCACCTCTGAGGAATGTGGTTCGCTTCGGACTAATACAGAAGTTGGCACCTAGGTTTGTGGGACCATTTCCCATAACCGAGAGGATTGGCCAAATGGCCTATAAAGTAAAACTCCCAGACAATCTATCTGGCGTTCATGATGTTTTCCACATTTCCCATCTGCGGAAGTGCCTGCATGACACCGTAGTAATCGCTGAGCCGAGTGTGTTGGAAGAAGTCGAAGAGGAACTGGAGGCGACAGTCAGGCGAGTCCCTACCCGTATTCTGGGATCAAAAGTTAAGAAGCTACGCAATAAAAAGATCAAGTTGCTAAAGGTTCAATGGGGAGATAACCCAGAGGATGCGACTTGGGAGACCGAAGACAAGATTCGTGCTTCGTACCCTTTTCTTTTAGAGGGTATGTTCTTAGCTCCTTTTCCCAAAGCTTTATCAGTACTTGTTTCTATCATTTGATTATATCTTATCCGTAGTATTTTTCGACCTTTAGATAGGAATCCTATGGATGTAAACATGTGTTTGAGACATGTTATGATTGATGGATGCAAGTGTTTGCTAGTGGTTGCATGTGGATGCATATACACACACATTAGGCACTAGATCGGCTCAATCACTCTCATACTGCATATGGATGTGTGTACATTTTTTTTCTTTCATGGATGGAAATGGATGTACTAGCATATGGATGTTGCATTTGGACGAATGAGTGTGCACACATATAGAACTTACATGTTATAATAGGATTATTTGCATACATACTGGATTCATGGGACTAACATACATTGCATTAAGGAGGTCAACTAAATCAGTAGACCGCCTGATTTTCGCATTAATATTGGGACATATACACACACCTTTGCGTATGTTCATATAAGCATTAGAAAATTTTAAGGACAATGGATGCCTGTAATTGGTGTATGAGTAGATGGATGATGGATGGTCAGATACATTCTTTTCAGCTTAGAGATTTCGGGGACCAAATCCTTTGAGTAAGGGAGAATGTAACACTCCGAATTTTTAACGACATTAAAGTGGATAAACTAAAGAATAATTAATTTAATATTAAGAATTAAGGGAAACTAACTACGTCATTACGTCCGTCTCGAAATTCTGGTCAGGATAGACACCTAGTTTGCGTAAGACGGATAACATATGAAGAAGTTACGGACGATAAAAGTTTGAAAATCAAAACCAGGTATAACTTGCGCACTTGCCAAGTGCGCCAAGGCAATTTTGCACTAGCACACCTGTAAAGTGCGCCCATAATAGTTTTTGGGTATTCAGGCCTTTTTCGAGTGAGTGGCGACCCATGACCCAACTCCTTTAGGGCTGAGGTGGCATCCGAATTCTGTAACCTAGCAGCTATAAATATACCTCAATTCCCTTGTTTTTCTTCACTAAGAGTCATGGCGGCCAAACTCTGCCGGAGTTTGAACTGAACTAGGGTCTCTCATCTTCTTCTATCAACTAAAGCAAATCAAATTCTGAGATTCAAGCATAGACTCAGCACCAACTTCTTTTCTATCATCTTACCAATCCAATCACAGTGAGTTTCTAGTTATTTTTAGGTTTAAATGAATAGAAGTGAACTATGAAAGGCTGTGATTTGGATACGTTGTAAACCTTGAATCTATGCTATTATCATATCCTATGTTATGTCATGATAGATCTATTTCTCTAGATCCAATTCAATTGTGATTATTCTACTATGCTATTATTGTGGATCTTGGTTTGTAACTATATTGTGGTTAATATAAATCTATTAATTTGGACAGTTATATCATTGGATAAATCTAATCATTTATGTAAATCATGAACATATGTCACCTTGAATTGGTTAGGATTGGATCTAAATCTTTATCTTAATTGTAACTTCTATGACATGCTATATGTGGATTTTTGTAGATCTATTTCTAAACTAGTAGATCTAATTTATGTGGGCATTGAAATTGTTAGTCAGATCTAGATTATCACCTTGTGTTATCATGTTAGATCTATTTTATGTGATCTAATTTATCACATTGCGTTATCATGTTAGATCTATTTAATTATGTGATCCAATTTATCACCTTGTGTTATCATCTAGATCTGAATTATGTGATCTAATTTATCACCTTGTGTTATCATGTTAGATCTAGACCGATTGGACATCTAAATTGGTAATTTAGATCTTACTATTCTTGTTGTGATATCATAGTTATTGACTGCCAACCGTTCATCAGTTTTATGTCCACTTGTCATGATGACAATTTCATGTCCATGCCAGTACGTATGTTCACCTTATTATCATGTTAGTTTATTTTTATGCAAAGATGATCATTTTAGTTATATTCCCATTATTTTCCCTATTATCGTTTATAACTAGGCTATTGTCTAGCCTAGGCATGTTACCAATTTTATGAGGGCGCTAGTTAAGGAACGGTGGAAAAAGGGTTAAAAATGACATAATTTGAATATGAACATGTAATTCAAATTATTGGGTAAAATAGGTATTGACACCTATAAAAGGAAAGGATTAATTAATTGGTAAATTAATTAAAAATGGAATGTCTAGTAATTACAATTAGGAATTGTATTTGTACTTATGACACGAGGTTTGGTTGCATTAGTGGTGGAAGTCTGCCCTTACCCGACCGGCATATCCAGCAGCCACTAATGTTGAACCTAATGTGGGAGGTCTAAGTACGCAAATACGAATCGGGTTAAGACACGAGATTAGGCCCAACTGTGGAATAAGACTGCCCGGACCCGACCGGCATAGCCATCATCCACACATTGTAGGCCTAATGTGGGAGGTCTAGCCCATTATAAACCATAAATGAACATGGTAACGAATTGGACTACTTAACCAAATCTAAGCCATAGGGATTGTATGATATTGAACTAAAGTTAAGGTTAAGTAAATCTTGGGTAGGTGGGTAATATTAGTATAAATAGGCCCATAAACTTAACCGTTAAATAAACATGCTTGGATCAGTGGGTGGGTTAAGTAGATTTAAGGGGGTGGGTAATATTTACATATAGGCCCACAAACTTAACCTAAAAAGGTTATGTAATTAAAGACACCTAGTGGTATACAAAACCGGTGGAAAATATAAAATGTTATGTAATTAAAGACACCTAGTGGTATACATAACCGGTGGAAAATATAAAAGTTATGTAATTAAAGACACATTTTAGGGTAAGAATAACTGGTATAGGGCTATGTAATTAAAGATACCTAGTGGTATACATAGTCAGTGAAAACCTAGTGGGGGATACAAGACAAAGGGGAGAGCTTGTATCATATTGTGTGGGACTCATTTCAGTCAGTAACCCGGAGTAGGTATCAAATAAAGTACTCCGTACTAGGCGGAGAAGGGGCACGCTTACTGACTGAATGTAAGAGATCCAAACGTGATGGACGGTGTGGGCGGCGCAAACCGACCGGGCCTTGTGCGTGCATAGGCCGGGCAGGAGGGGATAAGACGACCGTGACACCAGTAGATATGGTTGTGCACATCTTGGGAAATGAAGGGTTGCCACTTTAGGAAGTGATACCTCCTACTGTGGGGCCAACACAGGGTATCTACGGAGTAGGGAGCCGATCGATTAGGGTAGAAGTTAGGATACAATTGGACGTATGCCTAAGTCTGCCATCTTATAGTAGAAGGGATCATCTCATTCTGGTTATATTAGTAATAATGCAGAGTAATCATTAGAGAAGTGTATACACCTTACCCTGTCTACCTTGTCACACCTTCCATTTATGTAGTGACCTCTCTTATCCACTTTATATGCCTATCATGTTACTTTTATTTATTTACTGGCTAAAAGTAACTAGACTCGCCAGACTTTCTGTCTGACCCTTTTTGTTTCCTCTTCTTTCTTCTGTCCCCCCCCAAGGTTCTCAAGGGAGGGAATTCTCAGGCTTAGTCAGGATTCTGCTATCGTCTTGCTTGGATATTCTAGATGTATTGCTCAAGGTTCTATCTTTGCTACTATGACTTATGATTTAGGGATTATGCTTTCTTTGTTATTGTACTCTGATATTTAAAGTACAAGATAAAAGTTTTAATGATGTACTGAGTTTATGTAGTTTCAGACATACGGTGTAACCATGCTTTATGATTAATAAAATTTTTAATTCCACTGCTATTTTATATATGTCTTGTAATGTTTTTGTTCTGTTTACCTATAACACTTCACGAAACTTAATGCATTCCCTTAGTGAGTGACATTAACGGATGTAGGGTGTCACAACTTCCACAGAGAGTAAGTATGGCATTATAACTCTATTTCAACACTATTAGCAAGTAATGCAACAAAACACAGCGTTGGCTTAAGTATAAGTTAGAGCTTGGCTTCCAGGTCATGATAGTGAGGGCCACATCATTTTCCACGTAAGATGCCCACATGTCACACGATATGTCAGCTTCCCACGTGTCACACGCCACGTCAGCTGTGGGGCTCACGTGCTATGTAGAATTAATAATATTTTGTTTAATGCAACACCACTGTATTATGTAATGCAACACCATTATCTTTAAATGCAAATTCAGAAAAAAGGTAATACAACAGCGGAAGACGGCAAGACGGAAAATGCTACCTTAGAAGAAAGCAAATACAATGTTTTAATTAAAAATTCCGCAATACCAGTTTTGTACATAGAATAAACCCATCCAAAACATTCATCATCACATTCAAACCATCTAAAATATTCTACATATCATAGTAATTCTTCAAATACACCATAAGTGCCAACATATACGATACATAATTTAAAAGTACAATTCAAATATTCTACATACCACAAGTGCCAACACATACCATCCAAAATATTCATTCTTCTGTTGCAGAAGTACTAGTTCCAATATTCATCATTTATTGTGGTGCCGCTTTAATTGTTCAGGAACATCATGCCAATTGATGTAGAATCATGATTACAAATGATACCCAGTTAGTTGAACCGAAGGAATGCATTAACATGAAAATAAAGAACTCTGAAATTGTTGACAAAGCACAGGTAAGAGCAAGTATACTTTACAAATGATTACAAATGATCCAAACACAAGACAAAAAGGAAGTAATATTAAGGAAACTACCCAAAAGAACGGAAAACAAATTGTAGAAACACTGAAAATTACGATATGGATAAAAATTACCTTGTGCGTTTTGGAATGTTCGAGTGATACTTTATAATTTCACATAAATGCAGCCGATAATTTTGAGTTGCTCCAATTCATCTCCTGTGGCTATCCCAGGATCAACATAGCATAACTAAGCACATAAAATAATATATTTGTGATGGTTAACTCAAAGAAAGAAGACTGAACATGTAAATGCACATAATCAAGGGGATGACGTTAACCTTATATTGCAGTTTTCTGTAAGTATGTCAGCATGATAGAAAATTATGATACAAACATAAATGAACATACAAATCATATATAAGTAAAGGTATTTAAATAAGGAGGGTAAGCAGAATATTTGTTTTATAAAAAAACATTTTGCATTTATTTATGGAAAAGAGATAAATCAACCAAGCATGGAAACGGGGAAGAAGAAAGTAAAAAATTATTACCAGGCGAGCCCCTTTGAACTACTGACACGGCTATGCATAGTTAGTTAGAATCAAAGTGCAATTTTGCAGCCTCCCTTTTGTGTAATAAATTATAAACCAATTAGTTTAGGACTATTCGAAACAACAGATTAGTTAACCTAGAAGTCTAAAATTGTAAAACAACTTAGTAATCACCTAGTTAATTTTGGTAACTAAAATTAACAGTTCATATCATGCCCAAAATGATAAGCCAAATTCAACTGTATATGTTAGCCGTAATTTAAAAAAAAACTCTTTTTATTAACAACTAACGTGAAGTGTATAGGAGAAAAGGCATATGGCAAGTGTAACAAACAATAACTTACAAATGATTTGTGATTCCACTTCAAATAGCAAGCTCAAATAACCAGGAGGCATTTCATAGAAAACACTTGAAAATGATGAAATTATACTCAAAACAACTCATATACTTGATTGAATCCGTGTGAGAGATGCATATCACTCACCAATTCTCCAAAATAACCCAAAAACACTTAGATCTAGAACTGGACAACGAAGAATTTGCTCTAAACTCTTCGATTCGATGAACCCTCTCTTGGAATGGCGTAGATCTAGCTTCAAACGATGTAGATCTTCGATTCTCTAAGCTTTAATGGTGAAAAGATGAAGAAGATGGAGGACCTCTAGCTCTTCCAAATGAGAGAATGGAGAAAGTAAACTATTCTCCATGCCTCCTATCCCTTATTTGTAGCCTCCACCAACCTACTAATGGGCATCCCCAAATCAGCCCATTATGGCCTTAAAAACCTGAACAACCAACGGCGAAACCTTAAAACAGTGATTCCTCCCAAACTACTGAGCAAAATCTTTATTGTGACCACTCTACGGAATGGGAATCATCATTTCCTTTCCAATGAGACCGATCGCAACACCTAAGTTGATCCAAGTCAAAAGTTATACCTTGTACAAGGCAGACAGAGGCAAAATGGTCACAAACAAAATTGGTAAAAATTACGGACATGTCTCACATCCCCATAAGCAACATATTAAAATACTCAGGGAATAAAATAAAAATTATTTTACGATCCTCCGATACGTAAAATGTAGGTTGTTACATTCTCCTCCCTTCCCCCCACCCCCTCCCCCCGCTTTTAGGAATTTCACTCCCGAAATCCCAACAAACATAAGCAACCAAAACAATTCCGCATGCTTAACATCCATTCGTACCCAAATCTATCACCCAAGCTAACACCCATCAAGCCATGCATCCATAACCTTAACCTAGCACGCGGAATTCTAACAACAACCATAACACAAGTTACAATGATATAATGATGACACGATATCAATGAGTCATTCCGACGAAGGATTCAGGATGGCTCCCTTCATGATCTCTTTCGTCTCCCATGTACAATCGTCGCTATCCTCACTCCATTGTACCTTAACTAGCCTAACCGTCTTCCTCCTAAGTTGTTTCGTGTCATTCCCCACAACACGCAATGGCTTACGAGGTCTAGCAACTAAGGTCTCAACCTCTAGGTCTTCATACTGCTCTAGAGACACCACCACATTCGAATCATGCACGCACTTCCGTAGAAATGACACATGGAAAACATCATGCACACTTGACATCTTCTCGGGTAACTCCAATCTATATGCGAGCTTTTCGCTCGATTATTGGAAACGGTCCAATAAACCTTGGAGCTAACTTTCCTTTACTTCCGAACCGAACCACATGCTTTAACGGCGAAATCTTTAAAAATTCATGTCGCCAACATCGAATTCCAAATCTTTTCGACGCTTATCAGCATAACTCTTCTGACGATCTTGGGCTGCCTTCATTCGTTGCCGAATGATCTATATACAATCTGAGGTTTCTCTTATCATCTCTGGCCCAAGCACTAACTTAACTCCAGTTTCCATCTAACATGTTGGAGAATTACATGGTCTACCATACAACGCCTCGTATGGTGCCATTCCAATGCTCTATTGGTAGCTATTATTATATGCACGCTCAACTAGATGTAGATAGTCTTCGTACGATCCCCCAAAATCCAACACACAAGCTCTTAGGAGATCTTCCAGAACTCAATTAACTCTCTCAGTTTGACCATTAGTCTGGGGATAATAAGTCGTACTCAAACACAACTCGGTTCCCAAAGTCTCTTGCAAACTCTTCCAAAATCCACTTGTGAACAATGGATCTCGATCGCACACTATGCTCTTCGGGATACCATGGAATCGAACTACCCATTTCACGTAAAGCCCAGCCAACTTCAATGTTGTCCTAGTCAATTTAACAGGAATGAACCTCACACTTTTGGTCAAACGATCCATGATGACCCAAATTCTTTCATTTTTTGCCCTGGTTCTAGGCAACCCATCGATAAAATCCATCGATAACTGTTCCCACTTCAACGAAAGAACTTCTAATGGCTGAAGCAACCCACTTGGCTTCTTCTGTTCAACTTTCACCAAATGATAGTTCATACACTTGGAAATGAAATTTCCAATATCTCTTTTCATCTCTTCCCAGTAGTAAACTCTCTTCATGTCCTGATACATCTTATTACCACCGGGATGAATTGTCAATTTCGAGTGGTGACATTCCCTTAGAACCTCATTTCTTGATCCATCAATATCAGGAATACCAATCATCCTTGCTTTCGAAGCCATCCCTCCCGATCGAATTTGAATTATTTATTCTTTGGTTCCAGTTTCTGGATAAACTCGACAAGCTTTACATCTCGCTCTTGGCTCTCGCCAATCCTTTCGATGAGAGTAGGTCTTATCGATAAGCTTGCCAATATTTCAGGTTCCAACCCACACCGTGTCCTGAAATCAAACCTTGATAAACGCTCAAGGCTCTTCTATTCTGAAAACATCGCTCCTAAACTTGCATGAATTCGACTCAACGCATCTGCCACTGCGTTGCCTTTGCTAGGAGTATAGGATATACCAAAATCATATGATGCCAGAAACTCTAATAATAGTTGCTGCCAAAGATTCAAATCCTTTTAGGAGAAAAGATACTTCAACGACTTGTGATCCATAAATAACTCGAATCGAACTCCCAATAGATAATGTCTCCACATCTTCAAAGCAAAAACAATTGCCGCGAACTCTAAATCATGAGTCGGGTAATTCCTTTCATGCGGCTTTAGTTGTCAACTCACATAGGCCACAACCTTATCCTTTTGCTTCAGTACTTCTCCCAGTCCAGTACCACATGCATCGTTGTATACCACCATCTCTTCATTCCCACTTGGAATGGTCAAAACAGGACCACTTGTCAGTCTCCCCTTCAGGATTCTAAAAGCTTTCTCACAATTTGCATCCCATGTGAATATTTTGTTCTTCTTCGTTAATCCTATCAATGATGCGGTTATCTTCGAGAAATCTTTGATAAACCGTCGTTAATAACCAGCCAACCCAAGGAAACTTATCACATTCGTCGCATTCTTAGGCATATCCCAGTCCTGGATTGCTGCCACTTTAGCGGGGTCAACCACTATCCCATTTCCATGGACAACATGGCCTAAGAACCTCACTTCGCTCTTCCGGAAGTGACACTTCGAAGACTTAGCTCTCAGGTTATGCTTTCGCATGATTTCCAAAATAACTCTCAAGTGCGTCTTATGTTCTTCCTCGTTCCAGGAGTAAACCAGAATATCATCCACGAACACTAGCACGAACTTGTTCAATTGATCCCTGAAAACTCTAATCATAAGATCAAAAAAGTACGTTGGCGCGTTAGTCAACCCGAATGGCATCACCAACCATTCGAAGAAACCGGATGGTGTCCTAAAAGATGTCTTCGGCACATTATCCTTTGCCACCCTCGACTGGTGAAATCCCGTTGCCAAATCCATCTGAGAAAACACTTTGGCTTCGTGAAGCTGATCGAGCAAGTCATCAATCCTTGGCAACGGATACTTGTTCTTTTTTGTCACCTTATTCAGCTCACAATGGTCCACATGCAATCTTAACGAGCCATCCGCCTTGGTTGCAAACACCACTGGTGCATCCTATTCAGAAACACTTCCCCGAATGAATCCGTTTCCTAGAAGGTAACGAACTTGCACCTCTAATTCTCGCTGTTCCTTAGGCGCCATCTGCCTAAGAGGCATAATGATTGGTCTAGCACCTTCGACCAAATCGTTCCTAAACTCGATCTCACGATGCGGCGTCAACCGTTTGACCTCGTCAAAGACATCCTCAAACTCATTTGCGATCAGCACAAATGACAAGTCTTTCTGTGGAATCCCAAGTGAATATAGATAGCTCACGAGGACCCAGTCTTCAGGCTTACGTCTAATCAACACCATTCCCCCTTCCATATCCCCGAACCTCACCTCTAGCTTCTCGCAATTCACTCTTGCCACATACCTCTTGAGCTAATCCATGCCCAAGATGATCCCAAACCCAGCGAAGTTCAAAACAAAGCAATCACACACAAAAGAACAACCATGACTCTACAAGACTTGACCACAACACAACATGCACAAACTGAACGAACCCCCAACTGGATTAGTCACGATCAATGGTCTATCACAAATTTCAGGTTCAAAACCCAAGCGCACACAAGCTCTTACAAATAAATGAATGCGATGCTCCAGTATCAAACAACAATCGAACTAAAACGCCTCGAATTGAAAGAGTACGTTGAACAACGACACCCTTTTCCTTCTCCTCTGCAGTAGGAGCTCTTGAAGAAGACGGCACAACCTCCAAAGCGTAAGCCTTTACAACCTGCTTTCCCTTAGCTACTTCTGGACAATCTTTCTTCTCATGTCCAGGCTTTTCAAACTTGAAGCACTTCTTCTAAGCTTTAGGATTCTTGCACTCATTAGCAAAATGACCTTTCTGTTGGCAGTTAAAGCAAACCACCCCACTCTTTGGCTTTTTCTGGCCATCCTTTACCCTCTGTTGTTGTTGCTTCTTCTTCTTATTGTTGTTACCACCTTGTTGTGGCTTATGTGCTTCCTTGGCAACAACAGGCTCTTTCTTGGGAAACGGACTTTCATGCCTCAAAGCCTTTTCAACAATCTTCTCATAAGTATCATCAAGATGATCCACAAGCCGGTTTCCAAGATATTCCTCCAATCCCAAGACAAACTTCTCGTTCTTTTGGTAAGGAGTCTCCACATATGAATGAGCATACTTCGATAAAGCCTCGAAGTCAGTAACATAATCAAGCACTGGTCGACTGTTATGTTTAAGCTCGACAAATCTCTTAAATAGGATGGACTTCTGCACAGTAGAGAAAAACTTTTCCTCGAACTTAACTTGGAACTGTCCCCATGAAATTTCTTCCTCTGGAGTCTCAAGTGTCACAGAATTCCACCATTCAATGGCTCTACCCTGCAACTGCCTTGACGCAAGCTTTCTCTTAGTTGCATCATCCAAACCCAAGTCTCCAAAAATACGAATAAAAGTATCTAACCACCTTTGAACCTCTTTACTTGGCTCAGTCCCTTTGAATGACTTTCCTCCTAGAGATGTATAATCTTTGCACAACATCGCAAAATCCACAACCCTAGGTATCTGAACACCTACATCTACCGTGGCTGCCACTGGAGCAGGTACCTTTCTCATGAATGCCTCCAACATGGCTTCAAACATGGTTGGGTAATCTGGTATACCGCCATTTCCCCCTCCTGGCACAGTCCCTTCCCTAGCAGTATGTCTTAAAGCACGCCAACTCATTCTAAATCTGCAAATTAGAATGATTAGCCACTTATAAGAAAAATTGCTAATGGAGTTCAAATGCTATTATACTATATACAATATAGTATACATCCAATAGAAATCTACAAGTACGTCTCTCATACGTAATTACGTCTTTGAACTTTGGCTAAAATCATTAACTAGAGCTCTGATACCAAATGTGACAACCACCCACAACGCCTGCACTATACGAGAGGAATAATGCGCTAATAGGTGCGCCAGGCAGCTATGGACGATCACCAAGATAGGTAAACACAATCTGGAACCTGTTGTAAAGCTCACAGTGCAAAAATAAAGTATAATAGAACATATACAATAGGTAGAAATAGTGGATCGTCATATAATAAACTTTTGAAACTTTCACAACTTGCTGAAAGATTATCCATACATCATAGGAAATATCAAGGTCTGTACATGAAGCCTCGCTACAACACTCATAGAGCAACACAAACAGCAGAAACAGAAATACTAGATAGTAGTAAAGATAATACGCTAGCCTCCTGCTCGCCTTCGCATAGCAGCATCGTCCTCACTAATCACTTGTCACCTGCCACCTAGTCTGCCCATCCAAAACCGGATGAACAGCCCAAAGTAATAAGAGGGAAACATAAAACTTTGAGTCAGACAATAGTCCTAGTGAGCGATAAAACAGCTATCTAACATCAACAATAAAGTATATGAGAATGGATAGATAAACATACTAATCTACCCACAACACCAGAGAAGAACTCAACCCTATCTTCCCCACATCTTATAGTGATAGCCTTTACAATCCAATCAACAAAAGAACAACAATCCATCCATGGCATTTAGGACAACCATTCATTCAATAGAAAACACCAACTAGTTATATCTCACGTAAACTATCCTAATTGAGCTCAACATCCCTCAAGCACAAGCACCAAAGGCCTAAACCAATATTAGACAAGCACCCAAGGAATATCTCCTTCAACCTCGGACAAATCACGTAAGATGATACACACAAACAATCAAATACCCATGACTGACTCTGGCTATCACCGCCAATCCTGCTTCGAGACCATCGTTAATCGTATGACGACCAACCTTGCCTTATGTCAAGGGCTAATGGTAACCCCATTTCTAGCATAAACTCCATATGTCTTTCAACGATACGTATGTTTGTACAACCGTGACAACTAGGCCTTTCAATGATACATAGGGTACTCGACCAACAACCTTCCAATCTTTTGGGTGCCCCCATTGTACCCCTGATTTGAGCCTGCTAGAACTTATGACAACGATAATCTCTCGGCCTTCGCATCTCTAGTCATCTAACCTTGACGACTTTCCATAACTCAAGCAACCTTCTCGAGTTACCATTATTCACCAACTCACAATCTTTGGGTTGTAGCCTAAGAAACCTTCTCGAGCAACTCCATCTACGAACTCACTACCTTGTGTCGCCTTCACATTCGTTGCATTACGACTATCAACGAACACATCGCCACACTTCGAACATTCCCACCTGAACGGACGTCGAAGCTACATTATCACCGAACCAAACAACATCGATATAAGGTCCAACACAATCGATAGCATTCCATAATTCACTATGGAAACAAACTACAGTGTTTATGCCATCAACCATAGCGTTTACAAACGCTACCAATAACCCTTCACACATGTCGACCCATGTCATTCACATTATGACTGACCGACCCTAGTCTTGATGCACGACCGACCGATCCTGGTCTTGATGCACGATCGACCGACCCCGGTCTTGATGCACGACCGAACCCCACCTTGTGTGCGACCGAACCACTGCATTTCAACCGACCGACCAATTTGTGGTCGACCACTTCAAGCCCGACCGACCAGCTCCAAGCCTGACCAAACCCTGGTGACCGAACCTCTGGTGCACGACCGACCCCCTGTACTACCACTTGTACTACCTTGTACTACGCGACCGACCCGTACTCCATTCGATCGATCCAGCAAGCTTTCTACCCGAAATTTGACCAAAACCTCGCCGAATGGCAAATTCAACGAAACCAACTCATCCAATTCATCTAATACAACCATAAGCACGTTATGAAATCATTAACAACATAAAAAACACGATTCCATCACAAGTTATATAAAATTTGCCAAAATCAAGATAAATGGTCATATGAACTAAAATTATGGATCTAACTTGCATAAACATATAATTTATAAGGAAATTACCGGTTTTAAGTTGCTAATTAGATCCTATGATGATTCATATGAAAATAGACTTATCATGATGTAGATCTAGGAGAAAACACTTGAAAATGGTGAAATTATACTCAAACAACTCATATACTCGATTGAATTCGTGTGAGAGATGCATATCACTCACCAATTCTCCAAAATAACCCAAAAACACTTAGATCTAGATCATGACAGCAAAGAATTTGCTCTAAACTCTTCGATTCGATGAACACGTTCTTGGCATGGCGTAGATCTAGCTTCAAACGATGTAGATATTTGATTCTTTAAGCTTTAATGGTGGAAAGATGAAGAAGATGGAGAAATGGAGGACCTCTAGCTCTTCCAAATGAGAGAATGGAGAAAGTAAACTATTCTCCATGCCTCTTATCCCCTATTTATAGCCTCCTCCAACCCACTAATGGGCCTCCCCAAATCAGCCCATTATAGCCTTAAAAACCTGAACAGCCAACTGTGAAACCTTAAAATAGCGATTCCTCTCAAACCACTGAGCCAAATATTTAGTGTGACCACTCAACGAAATGGGAATCATCATTTCCTTTCCAATGAGACCGATCTCAGCACCTGAATCGATTCGAGTTAAAAGTTACGCCCTGTACAGGGATGACAGGGGCAAAATGGTCACAAACAAAATTGGTAAAAATTATGGACATGTCTCACATCCCCATAAGAAACATATTAAAATATGAGAATGATCCAACCCTCAGGTAATAAAATAAAAATTATTTTATGATCCTCCGATACGTAAAATGCGGGCTGTTACAGAAGAAGTTTAAAGAATGACACCTTGTTCTCAACCACAGACTACATTCCACCGAAATCTAACCGTTTGAAATTATACTCCACACCAGAAGCCTGCAAACAACCACCATCGTTTATCAATTATAATGATGATACCTAATTCATAAATATTATACATTATTTCACAATAATAATTCAGCTAAAGGAATGGTTTTTCGGAAGGGGAAAAAAAAGCAAACCTTCTAAGTCATCTTATGTTTTCACTGCTCAAATTTTCATTGGCTCTTTGTGTTCATCTCTTTTCAGCTTTTGGTGTTAGGTTTTCTCCTTCCCGCTAAACCTTTGTTCTGTCGTCCCAATCGTTCATGTGTTAGGGTTTTATGGGTTCGATTGGGGGTGGCTTGAATTTCTGCTTTTCGGGTTTTTTAGGCTTGTGTCCTGTTGTCTATGTAATATTCGAGGGATTTGCTGTCGAGGAGAGGAGCGATACTGACGTCAACAGGGTCATCGTATAAATGGGCATCGTAAGATAAGAGATGGTCCTCATTATAAGCTCTTGAATCCAAGAATTAAATTGAAGTTATGGTCCTGAGGAGTGGGTCGATGTGAATTTAGGTTTAAATTTTTGTCAATGGTAAAAAGGGCAAACAACGATTAGATGACAGAGAAGAAGAAGAACGATCATATTTTTACATTATTTCCTGAAGGAGGAAACATTGCGCCAAAATTTCACATAGCAGGTGGATGCACTACGCCATAGATGGCCTATCGCAACGAAAATCCAAGGTGTTGCTAGCTATAATGTTACTATAGGTATGTTGTTTTTTGTCTATTGCAAAGCAGGCTTCAAAGTGTTACCGTAGAAAATCCAAGGTGTTGCAGTAGCCACGTGAATAAATTTATCAATTTGGGTGATTACGATCCAACGGTCTACGTTAGCAATCCGTGTGACGTGAAATAATCTTTAACGCGGGAAGCAAAAACAAAAAACAAAGCAGCAAAAAACTTAGCCAAATTTTCAATTAGGGTTTCAATCGAAAACTCAACAAAATACGCCGCCGCTCAATCTGTCAAAGACTCTCACTCGCAATTTCAATTAGGGCTAAAATTTCAAGTTTACAAGCTTAATTGGGGTTCGATTACTGCAAGTTTGAGTTCAAGTTCAATTAGGGCTTCGGTGTTTCAATTAGGTTTTCAATTGGGTTCGTCTGGGTCTCAAATTTCAGTTAGGGCTTCGATTTAATCTGCTGCTTAAGGAATCACTCAATGTATATTTCAAGTATTTCCTAATTTGATTGTTGTGTTGCCTAATTCACAGATTTATTTGTGTATTCAGGAGTAATCATATTCCTGATTTTATTATTATGTTTATTTTTGTAACAAACTTATGTTGAGCACTGCTTATATGATATTATTCTGTTTTTTTGCCTTATAGTCATGGCTAAATAATATTTGTGTATGTTATCTGTGTGTAAATTAGTGATGAACGAGGAAAAAATATGGGCAGAACTTCATAAGTTCAGATGACTGCATGCTATTTGTGTGTAAATTTAGGCCTCGATTACCAAAGAATACATGCATGTCCAAATGACTGCATGCTATATATTGGGCAAAAAATGAAAAGGAAAATAACTGCAAAACTTGTGGTGTTTCAAGGAAAATAACTGCATGCTATTTAAGTAAGAAAATGCTGTTTCTGCCTATATTACCTGTTAGTGAAGTGGCTGTTTTATTTTATGCGGTTGGTTATTTTATTTTGTGATTATTTCAATCGAATGCTAATTTCTCCATTTTGTGTAGGATGGAGGCAAATCTTAGGTTCCATCACAAGGGAAAATTTGGGAAGAATGGATATGTTGGTGGAGAAGAGGCTATTGTCAAGGATGTTGATCTGGATAGGTTTTCGTACACAGTACTGATGGAGTTTGTCAAGGAAGAGCTAGAGTACACCGAAATTGGAGGAATATATGCATGGAAAGGTCCAACGAATGGGTGGAAATTGGTGGCCGATGATGTAGAGCTGTTGTTTATGATGCAAATAAAAAATAATGGTGATTACATTGATTTCTATGTCAACACTGTCATTGAGGATAGTACCGAGCCAATTAAACAAATGCAGCCACATGTCATCGTACGCCCGAGGAAGAATCTGTTTCTAGGTATAAACATGTCTTCTTATTTGTACTATTTTGATGAAGTTGGTCATTTTTCTGAATATGTTTTTCATTTAGGACTTGTTTGATTTTTAGTGCACTTAATAGAATAATAAAGAACTTGTATGTTGCAGTTGCCAAAACACAGAAATGACAGTTTGTCACCTCTCAGCATCTACAACAGGTAGCAAAAAAAAGCAGCATACTGATCAAGTCTTTACTCCTAGAAAGTCGACACGGCTAAACAATTCCCAAATGATCAGCGAATCTGCTGTGAGTCCACCTATCAACAACAAGCAGACCGATTAAGTCTTTACTCCTAGAAAGTCGGCAAGGCTAAATAATCCAGTGACGAACAATCCAGAAGTGATAAGCAAAACCGCTGCGAGTCCACGTATGAAGAAGAAAAAGGCAGTCAGTAAGAAGTCAACTAGAGTCAGTAGTTCGATGAAGTTACCCGAGAAGGAAAATCCAACTGAAGTCAGCGATGCAACTTTGAATACCAACTCAGCAAGTGTCAAGAGTAAATTGGATTTCAATACTCCACATGATGAAGAGGAAAATACAGATGAAAATGAGTTTCTGGTAAGAAGACTACAACCTGATCTTCTAATATATGATCTACATATTTTGCTAATATTTACAATAATGTCTTGTTTAATTACTTTTAGAATGATGATCTATCACCTCTGCCACCTCCACTGCTTACAGAGTACAAAATGGAGAGAGACAAAAATGTCTCACAAAAGAATAAAGTTTTTGAAAAACTTGGGATGCCTAAATTAGTTTCTGGAATGAGAAATGAATTTGGAAAAAATAAAGCAAAATCAAAGATGCTTGATGAGGAAAGTGAAGATTATGTTCCAGAATTTGAAGATGATACTTCAAAAAATCAGGCAAAGGTGCGTTATAGCTAAAGAATTAATTTTATGTTGGTAATCATAGACTAGCTTCATTATTTTTTTATTTTATTGTTTTTATGTGCGTATTTTAGAGAACAAAAAAGATAGGGTTACAAAGCCTCAGTCTGGACCAACAACTCGTTCACGAGCCAATGTCGAATCTGCAACTGATAATAATGCAACTCCTAAGGCAGGGGAAGTACCAGTTCGTACGCTATCTGATGGTCCACCATGTAGCGTTGAGTTACCACACAATGAAGGGATAGGAACAATGGCGGCTTATTTGGCTATGCAAGAACGCCAGAAGATTAACAGTAGTGGAAGTGGAAGTGTAAGGAATAAGGCTATTGTCGGAAATGTCTCGACAAATATTGAAAACGAAGAAGATGAAGTAGCAGAAGATGAAGGTAGTATTTGATTGAGTTCTGATTTTAATAGTTTAAGTTCTCATTTATGTTTTTCCTAGCCTTCTCGTTACTATTGTATGTACTTTGTAACGGTAGTCGGAGCTCCCAGAAGGCGCAGGGGAAAAACAAAGATGGATAAAGTTCATTCAAGGCCATATGATAAAAGAGTTGTAATCGAAATGAATGATCGGGGCCAACCTATTTCAGACGATGACCAAGTAATGACTGAACTGAGTTATTTTTTAGGAACACTGAAGAGGAGTGTTCCACTTACTTACAAGTCTTGGTTTGATGTTCCTGCTAGTATGAAAGACACGCTGTGGAGCTATGTGAAGGTAATTTGCAAACTTAGCTGAATTTTACTTAAATATAATAAATTTGTCACAAAAGTAGCATGACTGTTCTTTTTAATGTTTGATTTGTATTTAAGCAACGGTATATTATTCCGAATGAATGTGAATATTGGGCTTTGAGGTCAATTCGTGACGCTTGGAGGGGGTACAAGAGTCGTATTAAAAAGGCACACTATACGGCTTATGAAACTGATGAAGAGAGGCTTGAAAATAGGCCGGACAAAATTCGACTTCAGGATTTCAAAGTACTCTTGCAGTTTTGGGGAGATGAAAAAGTTCAGGTATAATTTTAAGTTTTATCACAAAATTTTGTTCCCTTTTTATTCATTCAAATCAGTCAGATAAACATATTTATTTCATGTTGTTTTGTAGTCCAAGGCCCTTACAAATTCTGCAAATCGAAAATCGTATACTGACACGCACACTGCTGGTCCAAAACTTTTTTCCCAAATTCGGCATAAAATGGCATGTATTTTGCTTATTTAACTCGAATATTGCAGTATCCTTGTTTAACTTGTGAATAAACTACATATCCTTTTTTAACTTGTTTAGCAATATTAGTGATATATGTTCTAGAACAATTGGTTTGATATCCTTTTACTATCTAATGTTTTTTAATTTGTATCAGGCCAAGGAATCTGATGGAGAACTTTATGTTAAAACTCGCAAGCGAAAAGAAGGAAAGGTGTACAAGACATGCTTCAATAATGAACTACAGAATTGTAAGAATTTTATTTTCTCTTCAATTAGGTGTCAAAAACAATGCTTTATTTTGCACATGATTATCATTATTGTAGAATTAGATCCTGTTTTGTTGAAACCGATAGCATGATCGATCATAGCAATGGGTGTGATCTTTTACTTTGGGTTTCAGTGTGTATATGCCGCAATTCTTGTTTAAAAATTGTTAATTTTATTTAATGTCACATTTTAAAACTGCTTTATTTTGCAGGAGAAGATTGAAAAAGCAATTGGTGAAGGAAGCAATGATGGAGTTGTTCATGAACTTGTTTCTGATGGAAAGTCGCACGGTCCATCATGGCTTATAGGACGGCACACCAAGTCTCCAAAAGTTTCAAAAGCTGCTCCAACGGCAGGCACATACATACAGGAGCTGGCAACGAAGATAAAGGAAGATATAGCCGATGAAGTCGAAGCAAAGGTGAACAAGATGGTCCAAAGTGAATTTGATGCAAAGGTGGAAGAAAAAGTTCAGGAGAACTTGACAAGGATGCTGAAGAAATTGGGTGAAGCAAACCCGCACATGCACATTAATATTGGGGATTTTTGTGCGACAGTTCGCAGTGAAGGCACTGAAACTGAAAGCAGTGAACGCAGTGGAGGCTCACGCTCTTAGTCATGATATTGGGGATTGTGACGGCCCGCCCCGCACCAACCGACATTTACTCCAAAAGTGCGCTGTACACATATCCAGTTAGCACGGGACGGTCGCCAGAAGAAAAAGAAAGAAGAGAATGGGCTAATCAAGGAACTTGTAATATGTCTCACAGCGCATAGAACAAAATATAATAATAACATACTTGACATAAACAGGAGAGACAACGCATAAGCTAAAAACCAGAACTGAGCATCATAGCAGCGGAAATCCAAAATATAGCTTATTACAACTTTTCAAACTATCTCAAAGCAAAAGCAAGATAAAGGAGGTACACTACTAATGCCCAAGTAGCGACCACCAACGACACAGGGAGGATATCTATATATCATACGTGGAAGCCTCCTGCTCGCCTCCGAATCAGCTACTCGCGCATCACCAGCTAACCACAACCTGTCTCTAGTCTGCTCGTGTGAGCACCCAGAGTAATAAGAGGAGACATAAAACTCTGGGTCAGACATAAAGCCTGGTATGAGCGATAAGCATCTAAACAGAATAATAACAGGTATAATCCAATCATACCTGAACCTGGACCTGCAACCAAAGAGTTAGCACTACATACTGTACAACACTCTAAGGTGCCCTTTTAAATGGTGTAAAGATAACGGTGGTGGGGGTGTGCATGTCATAGTGATGTCAAACAATCAAACATAGCAAGCATCCTCACATCTCTCACTCAGTGCGTAAAGCATACGATACCCACTACCTTGGTCCTCTAATCCTTTGGGCCATGACGGAATCCAATCCCGTGTAACTATCACTACAAGCCCACTATCCATCTCTCAGTGGTGGACCAAAGTTATGAATACCGACAACCCCTTTGCACACGTCCCGCAGCAAAGCCCAATCATGAAGTGAACTCATTGGTTCCCAACTGGGTCCGGGATCCTGAGCTCTAACTTCCATTTGGACTACCATTGCATCTCGGGTTTTAGTCATCATCCTCCGGATCGGTCTTCATTCAGTTCATAGCCTCCTGGTTCGGTTCGCAGTCACCATACTGGTTCGGGTCGAGTTCCTCCATTCGGATCGGGTCGCGCCATCAACTCGTGGTCCTCCGGCCCCATCGGATTGGTTCGAGTACCCTTCAGCGGATCGGGTCGGGGTCTATAAGTCCATCGCCACGGATCGGTTCGTGACAAGCTCCTTCGGGTCGGGTCGTGCTTCATCAGTTCGTGGGGCCCCCGTCGGATCGGGTCGTGCTTCCTTCTGGCGATCGGAGCTACTAGCGGATCGTGAAGGTGGATCGTGGTGGAGGGCTCGGATCGGATCACATCGTCGGATCGTGGTCTTCAAGCATCGGCGGATCGGGTCGGAGAAAATGGGGCGGATCGTGGGACCTGTTGCGATCCGATCCGGTTCTGCGCGGTTTCCTGCACTTTGACAAGCGAGTTGTTTACGCCATTCGACGGCATTTTCGACCATTCTAACTATTCTAAACAATCACAAGTCATACCAAACAGTCATAGCAACATATGTTATCGACCACAAGCATCAAAACAACAACTTGATAGGATAAAATGGATCCAACATACCCAAAACCCCATATTTTCCCTTAAGCATGTTTGGGTGAAACTTATGATATGATTAGCAAAACTTAACCAAACTATCCCAAATTCACATCAGAAGTCTAAAACAATATTTCAGAATTTATGAATATTCTTCCAAATTTTTAACATGCATAAATTCGCTAATTTTCACTAATCACCCCTTAATCCCCCAAATTCCGGGATTTGCAAAATTAGACGAAATTAACCCAAATTCATATCAGAGGCATAAAATGATGTTTTAGAATTTTGGGAATTTTTCTAGATTTTTTCTGAGCCATAATTTCGCTAATCTTCGCTAATTACCATAATTAGCCGTAATTAGTGAGGAATTATGCAAATCACTCACCTTAGCCACAAACAATCTTTAGATCTGAAATAATCTCTGATTTGGATCCAATCCCTATGTGTTCCAGCAGCTCTCTCTCTGATTTGGTGCTACCCTTCCTTGATTTGATGTAATTTTGCTTAATCTTCGATTAGAAAGTGATTAGAGATGATTTGGGATGAAATTAGAAGGTGGAGGCCATTGCTAGAGCTTGAAGGAGGTAAGTGGCGGCTGGAAAAATGAGTCTAAAACCGAAATCCTAACCCTAGCAGCCCTTAAATACCCCAAATCCCGAAATCTCCCATTGGGCCTAGTTGCTAATCACCCGGTTAAGCCCGATTAGCTGTTTTTCACCTTCTAAACCTTGTTTCAGCCATATCTCCCAAACGGTAAGTCCGTTTGGCTAATGTAACCACTCTACGGAAAGAGAAACCATCATTCGAATCCAATGGAAGTGGTTTCAGGTCAAAATTCCTTTCCAGTCAAAAGTTATGGCCAAAACAGTACCAACTAGGGGCAAAACGGTCATTTAAAAATCAACAAAAATCATAAACATGGGAAATGACCCCAATAATCGTCTCCCAAAGTTACATGACCATACGAATTCATATGTGAAAGAAATAAATACTCCACGATCCTATGATGCGTAGAATGCGGGTCGTTACACTCTTCCCCCCTTAAGAAATTTCGCCCCCGAAATTCCCTAACTAAAACACAAAAAGGGTTCCGCATGCCTATCAACCATAAACAACAATCAACATGCAAAACAAGTCTATCCTAGCATGCGGTTTACTAACAAGGGAAGAAACTATCACTACCAAAACCTTACTAGGCAAAGAGTTCTGGATACTTCTTCCTTATATCTTCCTCTGTTTCCCAAGTACAGTCTCTTTCATTCTCACCCCACTGGACTTTGACTAGTTTCACCGCCTTACTTTGAAGCTGCTTCGTATCGTTCCCAACAATACACATAGACTTGCGGTTCCCAACCGCCTCGAGTTCAACTTCGATGTTATCCAACTGATCAGGTGAAATAGCCACACTAGGGTCGTGCACGAATTTCCTTAACTGGGAAACATGAAATACGTTGTGAACTCCCGCCATCTTGTCAGGTAGCTCTACTTCATACGCCAAATTCCCAACTTGCTCGAGGACTGGGAATGGGCCAACAAATCTTGGTGCTAACCTACCTCTCCAACCAATCCGAATCACATTCTCTATGGAGAGATCTCAACGAACACCAAGTCGTTAACGAAGAATTCTAAATCTCTTCGTCTCTTATCGAGATAAGCCTTCTGCCTATCTTTATCCCTTCCCAGTAGTATATCTGCTCTATGTCTCAATACATCTTGTTACCACTGGGATGTATAGTCAATTTCGAGTGATGATATGCTCTAAGCACTTCACCTCTCAGTCCATCTACGTTGGGTACAACTAGTCCCTTATTCTTTCGAAGCCACCCTTCTCGATCAAATCCTTACTTGATCATTCTCTTTCCATCGATACCCATCTCTACCCTAGAGATGGTTTCCAATAGATAAGGATCGTCCTTCTAACTGGAAACAATCCACTCAATCAAAATCGATCTAATCGTCAAGCTTACTAGCATTTCTGAATCCAATTCAGTCTTGGGTCTGAAATCATATCCTGTGACATACTCTAGTTGCTTCCATCCTAGAAACAAAACCCCTAAACTGGCATGTCTCCTACTCAATGCAACTAGTACTACACCCACATCCTTTACTATGATCACTCTGCCCCATGGAGTCATGGCGACTCCACTGCACTGATCCATAGCCACCAGTCCTTTGCTATGTCCACTCTGCCCCATGAAGTCATAACAACTCCACTGCACTGGCTCATAGCCTTACTAATCCTTTACTATGTCCACTTTGCCCCTCGAGTCACAATGACTCTACTGCACTGGCTCATAGTCCTACTACAATCACTTTGTTCCCCATCGCTGGAACCCTACAGGTGATAGTCTACTCAAGAGAAGAAAGATAGGAACAAACATAGCAACCATAACATCCATCAAACAAATCCTATATATCACCTGCTAAAGTCATAAACACATCGACACCTACATGATTGGTCTAACCAATCCCAATATGTCGATTCTAGTATATCTGGTCCAACCAACATCAATAACTAATGGAAGCCCAGCCCCCATACATACACCGATGCCTACTTGACTGGTCCAACCAATCCCAAGCCAATGGAAGCCCCGCCTCCCTTCGGACTATCGTACGTCCAACATACGTTTATCCTCTAAGGATAATTAAACTAATGGAAGACCAGCCTCCAATCGGACTACCGTACGTCCAACGTACGTTTATCCTCCAAGGATAACTAGATCACGTCCAACGGATCCAAGGTAACGGGCGTCCCCAGATACCCCTGCTTTTAGTCCTCCTAAAATACTTGAGTCCAACCCAAGTCTATCCATTATCTTGCTGCCCTCTCGAGTCCAACTCGAGCTGAATTCAATTCCTTGCAGCCTTCTCGAGTCCAACTCGAGTCACTCTATAACTCAGACCCAGTCTTGAGTGCCGACAAACTCTAGTCCAACGTGAGTCGTCTCCCTATTCGTTGCATCTCCAAGATCAACGAACGCCTATTTTCTTTTACGAGTTCAAGTCCAACTTGAATCGCTCTAATCTTCGTTGTATCTTCCATGATCAACGAACACATCCTATTCCTTCAAAGTTCTACTATCCAATAGAGAACATCAACATAGGGTCCTAAGCAATCCATTACTTTGCATCTTTCTCGGGTCCCACTCGAGCAATCTCATAACCCTATCGAGTCTAACTCTGGGCAGTCTATACCATTGAACAGTCTTATCATGTTCCGTCTGCCCATCACTCCTCGAGTAAACCAAGATATCATCCAATGAAAAATCACAACAACTATTTACCCCTCACGCAACCCATCCTAGTCGAAATCGACATTCCCCAAGCACAAGCCCCAAAGGCCTAAACCAATATCAGACAAGCACCCAAGGAACATCTCCTCCGCGTTCGGACAATCCACATGAGGTGATACTAGAAAAACAATCTAGCACTGGAGTACTCATTTGCCTCCCAGAGACAACTAGAACTTATTACAACGATAACCTCTTAGCTTAGCTTCCTTAACTCCAGTTACTATCGCCATCACTAGGTAGGTACCTAATACCACCCTATTCCTTTGGAGTAGATCGACTCCCCAAAATAATGCTAAACCCAGTAAAGCCCAAAACAAAGCAATCACAAGGAAACATACATCCATGACTCGATAAGACCACATTAACAAATCATGCCAAAACTAGTCGAACCACCAATCGGGTTCGTCACTACTAAAGGTCTATCGACTAACTCAGGTTTGTCAAACAAAACCCGATCAAAACTTCTTAAATAGAAAGCATACCTCGAATAACGACACCTTTTTCATTCTGCGCCGCAGTTGGGGCATTTGACGAAGAAGGAACAGCGTTGATAGCATACGCTTTCACAATCTGCTTCTCCCTAGGAGGTTGTGGGCAATCATCCTTGTGATGTCCCGCCTGGCCGCAGTTAAAGCACTTCCTTTCCCCAGGCTTTTCTCGACAATCTCTGGCGTAATGGCCCTTCTTGCCACAACTAAAGCATTCTAAACTATGGTATCTATCGTTTGATTTTAATTAGACTCCACCGTGAAGTAGATTCTAATTGTAAATATGATAAAGATGTAAATTTTATTTTTAAAATATTTTACTCAACACATGAATAGTTTCAACACATGAACATCGTTAACACATGACTATTTTTATATTCAACACATGAATTTTCTTTTATAATATTCATTATTTTCCCGATTGGAATGAGGCCCAATCAATCACCATATAATGTTAATTATATGGATTCCATACAACACATGTATATAATAGCATTGAAAAATAATCAACCATCAACCAAAGTGCACTACACTGTATAAGCATCAAATATAGATATCTTATGCTTATAACAGCCTGTCAATCAATCGATCGACATATTTAATCAATCAGGATGAGTGAACTTCCAAATTTCATCCCAACTGCACAAATAAAATCTGTGTTTGATTGTTTGAAACCCCACACGGGTGTTGGGATGAAATTTGGAAGTTCACTCATCCTGATTGATTAAATATGTCGATCGATTGATTGACAGGCTGTTATAAGCATAAGATATCTATATTTGATGCTTATACAGTGTAGTGCACTTTGGTTGATGGTTGATTATTTTTCAATGCTATTATATACATGTGTTGTATGGAATCCATATAATTAACATTATATGGTGATTGATTGGGCCTCATTCCAATCGGGAAAATAATGAATATTATAAAAGAAAATTCATGTGTTGAATATAAAAATAGTCATGTGTTAACGATGTTCATGTGTTGAGTAAAATATTTTAAAAATAAAATTTACATCTTTATCATATTTAAAAGTCGTCGGGTGCTGCTGGTGCTGAGGAAGTCGCGGTGGTGGTCGGCTGGGCTGTTGGAGGCGGAGGGGGTTGGTGGAGCGGTCGGAGGAGGTCAAGTGGAGAAGACGAATTAAATGTATCTGTTGAAATAGAAAAAGGTTTAATCTTTAAAAATCAGTTTTTATATCTTTAAAAATCAGTTTTTAAGTTCTTAAAAATCAGTTTTTAAATTCTTTTAAAAAAATTCAGAAATTAGTTTTTGCAAAACAAAAATAAAAATAAAAATAAAATAAACTAAATGCTCACCGTAGCCTGCGAAGGGGAGGGAAGAAGAAGGAGGCGTCGGCGGCAGGGTGGTGGTGTTCGGTGGTGTCGGCGGCGAGGCTTCAGGGGCTGCTCGATTTGATTCGACTGGGGGGCGTCGCGAGGGGTTCGTCGGTTTCGACACTGGAAGGAGGAGGTTGGACGGAGGGGGGCGGCGGCGAAGTCTTCGTCGGCGGCGATGTCTCGAGGGGGGAAGCGGCTGTCTAGGTTTAGGTTTTCTTTTCTTTTCTTTTTCGTTTCTGATTAATGAATCGGGGGGGGGGGGGCAAGAAGAAGAAAAGGGAGGGAATAATTTTTTTTTTTTATTATTTAATTATTTAATTTTGCAAAAAGGTTGACTTTTACATACGACCTCGAAACGAGGCCTACCGCCTGTCGTCCATAGCGTTTTACCCCCATTCCGAACACAATGGGATATGTATCGTAAGCTGATTTGATCGTTACAATCAGTTTCCGTTGAATTTACATTTAAATCCTTATGTTGAATTTTAAACGTACATTTCAAATTACCGGGGTCACATACTAACTAGACAAATTCCAGAAAAATATTTTCTAGTTTCGTATTGACGATACGGTCCTAACAAAAGTGGTTTCGTCGAATTCCGAGGTCGTTTGAAAAATATCAATTTTCCAGGGCTATATTCTATATACCGACTCTTCTGAAAATTCATTCGGCCATAACTTTTGATTCCCGTTATGAAACTTCGATTTTTCAGATTCGTTAGAAAGGTATTGACTAACAGACTTAAATATTTTTGGTTTCACTAAAATCCGTTATATTTTCCACCCTGCATAGTCGGTCAAAGTTCGAATTAAATTTTCAAACTGACTTACTATTCTTAACTTACTATTTTATTGAAATATTCTATTTCAATGGTTCAAATTGCTTTGAAATAATCAATTTAAAATTTTTAAATTGGCTCGTATTTTCCGGGTTATTACAATCTCCCCTACTTAAAACTTTTCGTCCTCGAAAAGGAAACAACAGTAAAGTAGGAAATAAAATGTAAATGCAAAGTATGGTAAAGGTACCTTGCACCGGAGTTAGTCAGAGATATCCACTCTGCATTTGGGATAAGCTTGCTTAATGCTTTCCTCAGTTTCCCAAGTACAGTCTCTAGGATCACTGCTCCACTGCACTTTAACTAAATGAACCTTTTTGCTTCTGAGTTCCCCGGTTTCTTTGCCAACAATTTTTAATGGCTCTCTTCTGAGTGCTAATTCTGGAGTTATCTCCACATCCTGTTGCGCTGCTTCTTCTACAACAAGATCCGGATCATGCACATGTCTCCTAAGTTGAGATACGTGAAATACATTGTGCACTCCAGGCAACCAATCTGGCAATTGAACCCTATAAGCAAGAGTTCCAATTCTCTCAAGTATAGGAAAGGGACCAATAAATCTCAGTGCCAACTTCCCAGTCTTTCCAAATCTGATTACCCCTCTCATCGGAGAAACGTTTAAATAAACATGATCACCAACAGCAAATGTCAAATCTCTCCTTCTAGAGTCTGCATAACTTTTCTGTCGGCTTTGGGCGGTTTTCAATCGCTTCTTGATGAAGTCCACTTTATCAGATGCTTCCCTAATCATATCGGGTCCTAGTACAAGTCTATTGCCTGGTTCTACCCAACATGCTGGAGATCTGCAGGGTCTGCCATATAATGCTTCAAATGGTGACATCCTCAAACTTGCTTGATAGCTATTGTTATATGAGAATTCTGCCAAATGCAAATGATCTTCCCATGACCCACCAAAATCGATTATACAAGCCCGCAATAAATCTTCTAGAATTCTATTCACCCGCTCAGTTTGGCCATCTGTTTGGGGGTGATAAGCGGTGCTCATATTCAGTTTTGTCCCCAATTCTGTCTGGAAAGCCTCCCAGAACTTGCTAGTAAATAGGGGATCTCTATCACTGACTATGCTGATGGGAATTCCATGCAGCTTAACAATTTCTTTGAAATATATCTGTGCTAGACTTTGGGCAGTTCTATTGGACCTGACAGGTATAAAATGGGCAGTCTTCGTGAAGCGATCTACGATTACCCAAATACTGTCATTACCTTTCTTGGTTCGCGGCAAACCATCTATGAAATCCATGGAAATCTGTTCCCATTTCCAACCTGGGACTTCCAACGGTTGCAACAATCCAGCTAGCTTCTGTTGGTCACTCTTGACCAATTGACAAGTAGGGCATCTGCTAACATACAAAGAAATATCTCTTTTCATTGCCTTCCACCAGAAAGTGCGTTTGATATCGTTGTACATTTTACTCACCCCAGGATGGATGCAAAATTTGGATTTATGGCATTCATCTAGCACTTCTCTTTTGAGCTCAGGAAGGTTGGGAACACAAATTCTCCCATTCAGCCTCAAAACTCCTTCTTTATTTACTTGAAAGCTTGAGGGTTCTCCTTTCTGGATTCTTTCCTTGATCCTTTGAATGAAATAATCATTCTTCTGGAGAGCACATATCTTATCGATCAAGCTAGGTGTAATTATAAGATGGGCAACAATTGCGGTTTTTCTACTCAGTGCATCCGCTACCACGTTAGCCTTTCCCGGCGTATACAAGATATCAAGGTCATACGCTGCAAGAAATTCTAGCCAACGCTGCTGTCTCAGATTCAGATCTTTCTGGGTATATAAATACTTCAATGATTGATGATCTGTGTACAGTATAAATTTCTCGCCCAATAAGTAATGCCTCCAGATTTTCAAGGCAAATACGATGGCTAGCAACTCAAGATCATGAGTCACATAATTCTTCTCATGCGGTTTCAATTGGCGGCTTGCATAAGCGACTACTTGGCCTCTCTGCATTAATACTGCACCAAGACCTCTAATAGAAGCATCTGTCCAAACCGTTAAATCCTGATTGCCATCAATAATAGTTAACACTGGAGCGGTGGTCAGCTTCGATTTCAATTCCTGGAAAGCTTCTTCACAGTCGGAAGTCCACTTAAACTTCTCATGTTTCTTTGTGAGCTTCATTAACGGACCGGATATCTTCGAAAAATCTTTAGCGAACTTTCGATAATAACTAGCCAATCCCATAAAACTTCTAACTTCTGTGGGAGTAGTGGGTTGTTTCCAGTCTTGAATCGCTATTATTTTGCTTGGGTCAACAGAAATTCCTTTCCCTGACACGACATGGCCAAGAAATTTAACTTCTTCTTGCCAGAAGACACATTTAGAGAATTTGGCTTTGAAGACGTTCTTCCTTAGAATCTCCAATACTTGTTCTAAGTGTTTTTCATGCTCGGGTTTTGATTTGGAGTAGATTAAAATATCATCGATGAATACGAGGACAAATTTATTCAGAACTCCCCTGAACACTCTATTCATTAGATCGACAAAGTATGCTGGAGCGTTGCATAGGCCAAACGGCATTACTAACCATTCATAAAATATGTCTGGGCCTCTGAAAGCGGTCAAAGGAACACACTCTTCTGCTATTCTCAATTGATGAAAACCTGTAGCTAGGTCCATTCGGGAAAATACTTTCGCCCCATTCAATTGGTCTAGCAAATCATCAATGCGGGGTAATGGATATTTATTTTTGAGCGTCTGTTTGTTGAGGTCTCGGTAATCAACACATAATCTAAGAGTACCGTCTGACTTTGGGACAAACACAACAGCTGCACCCCAATTAGAAAAACTCGGTCTGATTAGACCTTTCCATAACAGTTGACGAGTTTGATCGCCTAATTCTTCTTTTTCTTTCGGAGTCATTCTACGAATTGGATGTACCACGGGTCTGGCATTAGGAATTAGATCGATTCGGAATTCTATTTCTCTTTGCGGAGGTAAGTTTTCAACTTCTTCAAACACATCCGCATAGTTTCTAACAATCGGAATCTTTTCTATGGAAGTGGGGATAAGTTCTAATGCTGACCAAAATTCTTCTCTATTCGGATTCGAACCATGACAGGGAATATATATATGTCCAAGCTCCGTTCGGATTTTAACAATTCTTTCCGCACACTTCACCTCAGCTTCATATTTCGTTAACCATTCTAACCCAAGGATGACGTCGAATTCGGGAAAATCCATAACAATCAAATTAATGGGAAATTTGTAGAAAGAATAAGAGATTGGCACCCTACAATATGAACCGAGAGTAATAGGACCCCCTATCGGGTTATGAACTTCAACCGATTCTTTGAGCTTTCGCTGTTTTAACTTTAGTTTGTGCACTGTGTGTCTAGCAATAAAACTACGCGATGCACCTGTGTCAAATAATACAGAAACAGGAATATTTTTAATTGTAAGGGTACCTCCCAAAACATCGGGTTTACCTGCTCCGTCGGAAGCAGCTGGCGGGCTAGACCCGTCATAGACATGGGCTACAGTAGCTTTCTTCAGCAAAGGACAGTCTTTGACCAGATGGTCGGTCTTGCGACAGTTGAAGCACGAGCGAGGGTTCTGAGAGCCTTGGCTCGAGCCTTGAGAGTTTGTTTTCTGCCTCTTCGGAGCTGTGCAGACGTTTGAGTAGTGCCCCGGCTTACCACAATTAAAGCAATTTCCTCTTGGCGGCTTGCCAGTCTGAGGCTTTGAAGATGCTGCTTGGCTTGACTCGCCTTGATTTACAGTAGGCTTGCGCTTGTTTCCTGCTTGGCTTCTAGCGCGGTCCTGATCCAGATGCCTTTGATCAAGGTCTTCATAGTTGCATGTCATCTCCACTAGCTCATTGAAATCCAGCTTGACATGGGCCATGGCTCTATCATGATATTGTCGTCTTAGTCCAAAGATAAACCTCTTATTTTTGGATTTCGCGGTAGCAACGAGTTCTGGAGCATAGGGCGACAACATTGTGAATTTGTTCAGATAATCTTGTACGGAAAGATCCCCTTGCTGGAGATTGGCGAAGTCATCGTGCATTCTTTCTAGAGCTTGTTCTGGGACATATTTCTCCTTGAACAGTTCTTTGAATCCATCCCATGTTCTTCCAGCTTCTCTATTCCCGGCGGTAAGAGATTCCCACCATAATTCGGCTTGCTCCTGCATAAGCCAGGCGCCCATAATAGCTTTGTCTTCGTCTCCTAGCCTTAGGCCTTCAATAATTTTCTCGCATGTTTTGAGCCATGCAAGGGCCTCTATTACGGTGCCAGTTCCCGAGAAGGTCTTGCCTCCCAAGTTCTTATATCTCTTAGCTACACGGTCAAGCTCGAAGTATTGAACTGCCGGAGGTTGTATCAAAGGTCCTTCTTGAGCTGGGATTTCTCCCCTTCCTCGACCTCGGCCGGCACGGCCTCCTCTAGCGGCGGCTGCTCTGGTAGCCATTTGTCAAATTCTATATAAGTAACGAAAAAGTCAGTTAACAGAAATAATAGTCTATTGCATAGTTAAGCAGAAATTCCTACGGAAAGATAACGATGGACTGATCAATTGTTTTTGCTATTCTGCTCCGCTCATTCTAGGACTTTACTAGTCCTATCTCTAATGAGCGACTCGCCTTAGAATACTACTGATTCTATCTTGACGAAGTGTTTAATGTGTTAGACTCCAGAACTAAGGTTAACCAAAGCTCTGATACCAGCTGTGACGATCCCAAAACCCCGTGGCACGGTGTTAAGGATAATCATTGGAATATAACACATTAATCATCATTAGCAGATCACAGATAATAGCATAAACAGAAAATAGAATAATTTACACACATATGACAGCGGAATCATATAGATAACATCACATCAGAGAAGCACAGTACAGGATACAACTTAGTGCATAATGATACATAATCAGTCACCATCGCCTGAGGCGGAATCATACATAAAGAGTACACAAAAGGAATATCAGTCTACATCGCCAGTGGCGGAATCATAATATAGATACAATAATGGCGGAGAAAATCCAAGTCAGCACGGTGTAGTCAAGCCTCGCCATGAGCCAAAAGGTGCGTCAGAAACCTGTAACTAGGCTGCCCGTGTGAAAATGAGGGCACCCGAGTTTGCAAGGTGAAACAAACTACGAGTCAGTCATGGGACTGGTATGAGAAATCTACTCAACTTATTAACAACAATAATAAGGCAAATCAAAGGACCACGCCACTTTCGCGGAACGGGTTAACTCCAATGAGTGCTAGTGCATGAAGTAAAGTAAATGATTAAATCAACGCAATGCTTTTTATAAAATGAAGCCATTATAAGACTCAGGTCCCATCACACAATGCAACGCAAGCCGGAGGATAGAGTTTTCCCTTATAATGGCCAAAAATGCTTCATACGTATAAAACAAAAGGGTTTGATATTATTACTAGTGCATATATGTTTCAAAAGCAAATTCAATCATAAATATCAATCCTAGACGGCATGGGTACCATATATCATGTCGCCATACTAGTAATACAATCACGTCCGCCTATTTCGTATTGGAAATTGGATTCCTTCATGAGTCGAGGCAAGGGGCAAGCTCCTCTCCGATTCGAGACACTCTAGCAAATGCCTCGGGACCGCACACAGCAATCCCCTGGATCCTCCAAGGCCGGTCCTCTCTTACTTTTGAGGATTAATTATTCCTGAACACACGTTTCCCGGTCCTTACAGACCTATAATCGAGGCGCCTCGCATTCCAACAACCACACAGGTGAAAAGTAGATATAAATGTCAGGACTGGGAGGTCACTGACACCACCATAGCTAGAAAGAAACGTCATGCACTCCTTGGGTCCTTCTCCCGTTTTTGACTCATACCGGGGTGTGAGGCTCGCGAATTCACGTTATACACAAAGATACGTCACACAAACCATGCTTTGATCATCAACCACAAAACTTTGCTTTGCAACAGAAGCCTTGATCATATGCCACTTAGGCGTGCCACACAGGCAATCCACTCCATGCGACTGATTTCTGTCAATACATAACCTCTAAGCTCGTACGTCTCAGAGAAGGGCGTTAAGCAAGAGAATAAATTCTCCGCCGCCAAACAGATATATATTTAACAGAGATCAATCAACACAGAACAAAATCCAATGTCAGACACACAGTCCATTTACAAGTCCGTTCTGGGTCTGAACGAAACCGGAGGCACCAATTCCTCGCATATCCGTACAATCAACAATATGTTTGGACGGCTACTACTTCAATTCCTTCATGGTAGCTACTCCAATCACGAGTATCAGTAGCGCCCATCCATCCAATATGGAGATCGTCGGTCTTCAGTCGTCTTCGACTCTTCGACTCTTCGACTCTTCGACTTCTCAACGTCGATCGATTATTTGAAATGAGATAAACTCGGCCTTTTCAAATAATCCACGTATATTTAGATTTTCAAACCAATTAATCACATGGTTGAGCTATCCAACATTCACATATCGGTTACTTAGTTATAATTTTCATGTCAAATACATTCAACCATCACATATCAAGCAAACACAACAAAATTGGTTTATTTCCACTCCATATCGTCAATAGCACTTTATAACGATACACCGCCATTTTTATTTAATTTAAAACGGCCATAATTAATTAAACGACGTTTCAGGTCGTTTCGATGCACTGGCGCTGCTTTCCACTAATTTTGTTTTACACATATAGGAAAATTTAACCGTTGGATCTTCACAAATTTTACATCATTAGGAAGGTCTTTTCAAAACGAATCCAACGGTTCCAGTTTTGGGAGAATCCGACGGTCGGATCTTCCACACTAACCATTTGAAGTTACGATTTCAATTTACGAACTGCAGCGTCGTTATTCGATTTAATTTAATTATATATATATATATATATATATATATATAAATATAATCGTTTCTGGCGCTGTTTTTCCTTAATTTTGAATTAAACATTCCAGACAATCCAACCGTCGGATCTTCACAAAGTTGGTGCCGTTGGAAAGATATTTCCAAGGCGAACCCAACGGTTGAGGTTTCGGGAAAATCCAATGGTCGGATCTTCCGCACTAGTCGTTTGAAATCACGGTTTCAAAATATGAACTGCACGGCCACGTTTCGTTTTAATTATATTTATATTTATATATTTATATAAATATAGTTCATTCAATGATTTCCATATCGTTTTCACTTCAAATATTTTTCTAACACCTTAAAATTTTGGAAAATTTCGCCATAACCTCCCCTGCACCGGGAGCATCGGGAAATCGCAAATAGCGTTCCCGGTCCTTCTAATCTTAAAAAGAAAAAGAAAAAGCCAAGCGGCTAGCCAACAGGCTCATAAAATCATCACCCAAACAAAACAGTAAATGTGTACCTATTTGTCGAGCACAAAATTTTATTCCTCTTCTCTAGCCTCTTTGCTATAACCTGTCCAATGAATATGCATGTACATATATATGCAGTTCTTATCATTTATAAATTTCTATTCAACTTCATATTTGATTTGCTTTGGTTTAAAAACACCATTCATTCTAATATCGCATGCATAGGCTAAAATCATATCATTAGCTAGTTAATGTATATTTCAACTCATGCACGTTTATTCGAACAAGTGGGTATTCTTAACACTTTACATCTCAAAGATGATAATTTTGGCGAACTAAAGTAGATTTCAACACATGACTATTTTATTTAGTTCCTATGCATGTTAAAAACAATATTTCTATCACAAATTTTTGTTTCAACGTCTGCATATCTTTAGCATATCACACATATGGTAAAAATGATATTTTTATCATTTAAAATATTTATTCAACCAATGTATGGTTTCAACACTTCATAGTTTCAATAAAAAAAATGTGATTTTTATTGTTCAATCTTTTTATTCAACACATGAACTTTTCCACTACACACATTCCTCAACAAATGAGTATTTCCACACATGGACAATTTATTTATGTTGTTCATATTAGAAAGATGAAATTTTGATTGTTGAAACTATTTATATAAGGCGAATATTTTTCATACTTCATATATATATAAAAATGTGATTTTTATTGTTTAAGCACTTCATTCATTCACAAATGAATTTAATTTTCACACAACACTTTTCAACACATGAACAATTTCCATACATGGACATAGTTTCAATATATGACTTTAATTTCAATGCATGTAAAATAATTTCAACATATGAAAATAATTCTAACACACAAAGATTATTCAAAATTTCGGCAGCATAACGGCAGGGTAGTTAAACCGGCACCGTCCCTAGTACGGCTCCTCGCTCTACCTTAAAACCTCGCGGTTTTTGACAATGGGGATTCATGCATCTAATTCGCACGCAGGCGGCATGTTTATATTTATTTCATTTCCACAAACTAATCCTATGTGGTTTCAACCAAATATTTTCCAATCACAAACGGGTATTTTTCAACCACAATCAATTCAATATCAACCACAAACAATCCCAAACAACAATTCGCCGTCAATCAATTTTCACAACAATTTCAACCAATAAATATCGTCCATGGTTTGTGGACGAGGGGGCGTATATATATATATATATATATATATATATATATATATATATATATATAGCAATTCACCTTTATTTCCACACATATATATATATATAAAGAAATTGAAGAGTGAGAAATTCTCACCAATAGCTATCCAATAACACGACTCTTCCTTTATAGAAATCTTCGCCTATTTCGCCTTCTTGTCGCTTTCGTTGCCCGTATTCTCTACATAGGTAAAAATCGAATTTTTACTATGTTATTCAATATATAAAGATTGCATTTTGACTTCGCTATTAAATATATAAAGATTATATTTTTATTATTCTTATGATGTAAAAATTATATTTTTATTACTTTAAAAATACAAAAATCATATCTTACTCCTTTTACCTAATAAAAATTCCATCTTTTTTTTTTAAAAAATATGATCTTTATTTTTGCAAGTTCAAATCTTTTTCTTTTAAAAGATTAAAACTTTTTCTATTTCAAAGTTTAAAATAAAATCAGTTTTTATATCTTTAAAAATCAGTTTTTAAATTCTTTTAAAAAAATTAAGAAATTAGTTTTTGCAAAACAAAAATAAAAATAAAAATAAAATAAACTAAATGCTCACCGTAGCCTGCGAAGGGGAGGGAAGAAGAAGGCGTCGGCGGCGATGTGGTGTTGTTCGGTGGTGGCGGCGTCGATGTCTTCAGGGGGGCTGCTCGATTTGCGTCGCGAGGGGTTCGAGGTAAGGGCGGGTTCTTCGAGGTGAGGGCGGCGGCTTCGAGGTGAGGGCGGCGTCGATGTCTTCGTCGGCGGCGATGTCTGGAGGGAGGAAGCGGTCTAGGTTTAGGTTTTCCCTTTTTTTTTTATTTCGTTCCTGATTAATGAATCGGGGGGGGGGCAAGAAGAAGAAAAGGGAGGGAATAATATTTTTTTTTATTATTATTTAATTATTTAATTTTGCAAAAAGGTTGACTTTTACATACGACCTCGAAACGAGGCCTACCGCCTGTCGTCCATAGCGTTTTACCCCCATTCCGAACACAATGAGATATGTATCATAAGCTGATTTGATCGTTACACTCAGTTTCCGTTGAATTTACATTTAAATCCTTATGTTGAATTTTAAACGTACATTTCAAATTACCGGGGTCACATACTAACTAGAAAAATTCTAGAAAAATATTTTCTAGTTTCGTATTGACGATACGGTCCTAACAAAACTAGTTTCGTCGAATTCTGAGACCGTTTGAAAAATGGCCAATTTCCAGTCGATTAAATTCAACAGAAACTGGTCAAACGCGTTTTCTTTTGCTACGCTCACATATTGATTCGAAAAATTATGAAATTTGAAACCTAGCAATAGTTTGACATCCCGGACCCAACAAAAGTGGTTTCGTCGAATTCCGAGGCCGTTTGCAAAATATCAATTTTCCAGGCCTATATATTCTATATACCGACTCTTCTGATAATTCATTCGGCCATAACTTTTGATTCCCGTTATGAAACTTCGATTTTTCAGATTCGTTAAAAAGGTATTGACTAACAGATTTAAATATTTTTGGTCTCACTAAAATCCGTTATATTTTCCACCCTGCATAGTCGGTCAAAGTTCGAATTCAAATTTTCAAACTGACTCACTATTTCTAATTCACTATTTTATTGAAATATTCTATTTCAACGGTTCAAATTGCTTTGAAATAATCAATTTAAAAATTTTAAATTGGCTCGTATTTTCCGGGTTATTACAATCTCCCCTACTTAAAACTTTTCGTCCTCGAAAAGGAAACAACAATAAAGTAGGAAATAAAATGTAAATGCAAAGCATGGTAAAGGTACCTTGCACCGGAGTTAGTCAGAGATATCCACTCTGCATTTGGGATAAGCTTGTTTAATGCTTTCCTCAGTTTCCCAAGTACAGTCTCTAGGATCACTGCTCCACTGCACTTTAACTAAATGAACCTTTTTGCTTCTGAGTTCCCTGGTTTCTTTGCCAACAATTTTTAATGGCTCTCTTCTGAGTGCTAATTCTGGAGTTATCTCCACATCCTGTTGCGCTGCTTCTTCTACAACAAGATCCGGATCATGCACATGTCTCCTAAGTTGAGATACGTGAAATACATTGTGCACTCCAGGCAACCAATCTGGCAATTGAACCCTATAAGCAAGAGTTCCAATTCTCTCAAGTATAGGAAAGGGACCAATAAATCTCGGTGCCAACTTCCCAGTCTTTCCAAATCTGATTACCCCTCTCATCGGAGAAACCTTTAAATAAACATGATCACCAACAGCAAATGTCAAATCTCTCCTTCTAGAGTCTGCATAACTTTTCTGTCGGCTTTGGGCGGTTTTCAATCGCTTCTTGATGAAGTCCACTTTATCAGATGCTTCCCTAATCATATCGGGTCCTAGTACAAGTCTATTGCCTGGTTCTACCCAACATGCTGGAGATCTGCAGGGTCTGTCATATAATGCTTCAAATGGTGACATCCTCAAACTTGCTCGATAGCTATTGTTATATGAGAATTCTGCCAAATGCAAATGATCTTCCCATGACCCACCAAAATCGATTATACAAGCCCGCAATAAATCTTCTAGAATTCTATTCACCCGCTCAGTTTGGCCATCTGTTTGGGGGTGATAAGCGGTGCTCATATTCAGTTTTGTCCCCAATTCTGTCTGGAAAGCCTCCCAGAACTTGCTAGTAAATAGGGGATCTCTATCACTGACTATGCTGATGGGAATTCCATGCAGCTTAACAATTTCTTTGAAATATATCTGTGCTAGACTTTGGGCAGTTCTATTGGACCTGACAGGTATAAAATGGGCAGTCTTCGTGAAGCGATCTACGATTACCCAAATACTGTCATTACCTTTCTTAGTTCGCGGCAAACCATCTATGAAATCCATGGAAATCTGTTCCCATTTCCAACCTGGGACTTCCAACGGTTGCAACAATCCAGCTAGCTTCTGTTGGTCACTCTTGACCAATTGACAAGTAGGGCATCTGCTAACATACAAAGAAATATCTCTTTTCATTGCCACCAGAAAGTGCGTTTGATATCATTGTACATTTTACTCACCCCAGGATGGATGCAAAATTTGGATTTATGGCATTCATCTAGCACTTCTCTTTTGAGCTCAGGAAGGTTGGGAACACAAATTCTCCCATTCAGCCTCAAAACTCCTTCTTTATTTACTTGAAAGCTTGAGGGTTCTCCTTTCTGGATTCTTTCCTTGATCCTTTGAATGAAATAATCATTCTTCTGGAGAGCACATATCTTATCGATCAAGCTAGGTGTAATTATAAGATGGGCAACAATTGCGGTTTTTCTACTCAGTGCATCCGCTACCACGTTAGCCTTTCCCGGCGTATACAAGATATCAAGGTCATACGCTGCAAGAAATTCTAGCCAACGCTGCTGTCTCAGATTCGGATCTTTCTGGGTATATAAATACTTCAATGATTGATGATCTGTGTACAGTATAAATTTCTCGCCCAATAAGTAATGCCTCCAGATTTTCAAGGCAAATACGATGGCTAGCAACTCAAGATCATGAGTCACATAATTCTTCTCATGCGGTTTCAATTGGCGGCTTGCATAAGCGACTACTTGGCCTCTCTGCATTAATACTGCACCAAGACCTCTAATAGAAGCATCTGTCCAAACCGTTAAATCCTGATTGCCATCAATAATAGTTAACACTGGAGCGGTGGTCAGCTTCGATTTCAATTCCTGGAAAGCTTCTTCATAGTCGGAAGTCCACTTAAACTTCTCATGTTTCTTTGTGAGCTTCGTTAACGGACCGGATATCTTCGAAAAATCCTTAACGAACTTTCGATAATAACTAGCCAATCCCATAAAACTTCTAACTTCTGTGGGAGTAGTGGGTTGTTTCCAGTCTTGAATCGCTATTATTTTGCTTGGGTCAACAGAAATTCCTTTCCCTGACACGACATGGCCAAGAAATTTAACTTCTTCTTGCCAGAAGACACATTTAGAGAATTTGGCTTTGAAGACGTTCTTCCTTAGAATCTCCAATGCTTGTTCTAAGTGTTTTTCATGCTCGGGTTTTGATTTGGAGTAGATTAAAATATCATCGATGAATACGAGGACAAATTTATTCAGAACTCCCCTGAACACTCTATTCATTAGATCGACAAAGTATGTTGGAGCGTTGCATAGGCCAAACGGCATTACTAACCATTCATAAAATATGTCTGGGCCTCTGAAAGCGGTCAAAGGAACACACTCTTCTGCTATTCTCAATTGATGAAAACCTGTAGCTAGGTCCATTCGGGAAAATACTTTCACCCCATTCAATTGGTCTAGCAAGTCATCAATGCGGGGTAATGGATATTTATTTTTGAGCGTCTGTTTGTTGAGGTCTCGGTAATCAACACATAATCTAAGAGTACCGTCTGACTTTGGGACAAACACAACAGCTGCACCCCAATTAGAAAAACTCGGTCTGATTAGACCTTTCCATAACAGTTGACGAGTTTGATCGCCTAATTCTTCTTTTTCTTTCGGAGTCATTCTACGAATTGGATGTACCACGGGTCTGGCATTAGGAATTAGATCGATTCGGAATTCTATTTCTCTTTGCGGAGGTAAGTTTTCAACTTCTTCAAACACATCCGCATAGTTTCTAACAATCAGAATCTTTTCTATGGAAGTGGGGATAAGTTCTAATGCTGACCAAAATTCTTCTCTATTCGGATTCGAACCATGACAGGGAATATATATATGTCCAAGCTCCGTTCGGATTTTAACAATTCTTTCCGCACACTTCACCTCAGCTTCATATTTCGTTAACCATTCTAACCCAAGGATGACGTCGAATTCGGGAAAATCCATAACAATCAAATTAATGGGAAATTTGTAGAAAGAATAAGAGATTGGCACCCTACAATATGAACCGAGAGTAATAGGACCCCCTATCGGGTTATGAACTTCAACCGATTCTTTGAGCTTTCGCTGTTTTAACTTTAGTTTGTGCACTGTGTGTCTAGCAATAAAACTACGCGATGCACCTGTGTCAAATAATACAGAAACAGGAATATTTTTAATTGTAAGGGTACCTCCCAAAACATCGGGTTTACCTGCTCCGTCGGAAGCAGCTGGCGGGCTAGACCCGTCATAGACATGGGCTACAGTAGCTTTCTTCAGCAAAGGACAGTCTTTGACCAGATGGTCGGTCTTGCGACAGTTGAAGCACGAGCGAGGGTTCTGAGAGCCTTGGCTCGAGCCTTGAGAGTTTGTTTTCTGCCTCTTCGGAGCTGTGCAGACGTTTGAGTAGTGCCCCGGCTTACCACAATTAAAGCAATTTCCTCTTGGCGGCTTGCCAGTCTGAGGCTTTGAAGATGCTGCTTGGCTTGACTCGCCTTGATTTACAGTAGGCTTGCGCTTGTTTCCTGCTTGGCTTCTAGCGCGGTCCTGATCCAGATGCCTTTGATCAAGGTCTTCATAGTTGCATGTCATCTCCACTAGCTCATTGAAATCCAGCTTGACATGGGCCATGGCTCTATCATGATATTGTCGTCTTAGTCCAAAGATAAACCTCTTATTTTTGGATTTCGCGGTAGCAACGAGTTCTGGAGCATAGGGCGACAACATTGTGAATTTGTTCAGATAATCTTGTACGGAAAGATCCCCTTGCTGGAGATTGGCGAAGTCATCGTGCATTCTTTCTAGAGCTTGTTCTGGGACATATTTCTCCTTGAAGAGTTCTTTGAATCCATCCCATGTTCTTCCAGCTTCTCTATTCCCGGCGGTAAGAGATTCCCACCATAATTCGGCTTGCTCCTGCATAAGCCAGGCACCCATAATAGCTTTGTCTTCGTCTCCTAGCCTTAGGCCTTCAAGAATTTTCTCGCATGTTTTGAGCCATTCAAGGGCCTCTATTACGGTGCCAGTTCCCTAGAAGGTCTTGCCTCCCAAGTTCTTATATCTCTTAGCTACACGGTCAAGCTCGAAGTATTGAGCTGCCGGAGGTTGTATCAAAGGTCCTTCTTGAGCTGGGATTTCTCCCCTTCCTCGACCTCGGCCGGCACGGCCTCCTCTAGCGGCGGCTGCTCTGGTAGCCATTTGTCAAATTCTGTATAAGTAACGAAAAAGTCAGTTAACAGAAATAATAGTCTATTGCATAGTTAAGCAGAAATTCCTACGGAAAGATAACGATGGACTGATCAATTGTTTTTGCTATTCTGCTCCGCTCATTCTAGGACTTTACTAGTCCTATCTCTAATGAGCGACTCGCCTTAGAATACTACTGATTCTATCTTGACGAAGTGTTTAATGTGTTAGACTCCAGAACTAAGGTTAACCAAAGCTCTGATACCAGCTGTGACGAAAACGCGAAATCCGGTAGGCTTTGCAACCATCCCTTCATCCTCCATTCCAGCAGGTAAAACCCACCGCGGATCACAGTGGTCCCCCAGTAACTTGTTTTACGGCGACCCTCTCGAGCCTCCCGGCCACTGCCTAACCAACCCCCACCACAAGAGACATGTGGGGGTAAGAGTCTCCCGTTCGCCACCAAACCGCGAAGCGAGAACCCCCCATCACCAGTTCTACTGATGTGGATTAAACTTAAACCCTGAACATGCGTCTCCCCACCCTATGGGGTGTAAATGAGCCAACGAATGACTCCATCGGACCCGGATCGTCCGATCAAACCGAGGCGCCTCGCAACAGCAACAACCACATAAGTCAAACTCGTCAGGGCGTGTAAAACCACTGACGCCACTTCTAGCTAGAAAGAAACGCATGCCCTCCCTGACGTCCTCTCCCGTTTTTGGTTCATACCGGGTGTGAAACTCGCGAAGTAAACGTTACACAAAGCTACGCCACAAAGGCCGTGCTTCGATCATCACCACAAGACTTTGCTTTTCAACAGAAGCCTCGATCAATTGCCACTTAGGCATGCCACACAGGCAATTCACTCCATGCGTTTGATATCCATCAATATATAACCTCTGAGCTCGTACGTCTCAGAGAAGGGCGTTAAGCAAGAGAATAAATTCACCGCCGCCAAACAGATATATATTTAATAGAGATCAATCACACGGACTAAAATCCAATGTCAGACACACAGTCCATTTACAAGTCCGTTCTGGGTCTGAACGAAACCGGAGGCACCTAGTACCCCGCATATCCATCGATCTCCAAGTACGTCTGGACGATCACTAACTATTTCCATCTTCTTGGGTGTACAGCCCAATCAAGATCATCAGTAATTATCCAGACGACGTGAAGACTTCCGGTCTTCGACCACCGTCTTCATCTTCGACACCACGTCGAATCAGTTATTCAGAATGGGATAAACCCGGTCTTTCTGAATAACTCGTGTATATATTATAAAAGTGTTACACAACCACAACATACGCCTCATTCCAATCCAGAATATTCTTTTATTCAAATATTCCTATACTTTGGGAAAAGTTCCCATTAATTTTATCCAAGATAAATTCTTTAAATTTATTCTTTAATCTCCTTTGAATATCAATTCAAACTAGTCGGGATTAACGAACCACACCGAAGTAATCATTTATTTTATTTCCCAATCCCAACCTATTCATCCCATGAAGTAAAACTGGTAATACTTCATATCTAACACCACGGTGTTATCGGTAAATTCAATTACCATTTCACGTTCAAATCTAATTAAAGATTTAACTATCGCCTGGAGCAAAACCGGTGATACTCCATTTTCGATCATTTCAATCTAATTAAAGATTCATTAAAACTCCACTTAGTTTTAATCTTTAACTGGGTTAAAGAATCCGTGTCATTTAAAACAAATAAACAAACAACACAAACATCAATCAATTAGTGAATTAGAGTTTCAAATTCATAATTTTGATACATATACAAAAATCACATTTTTGATGCCAAATCACAACAATAGGCCCTATCTAATTTTTGGTTCTCACACCAGTCAATAGGAGATATATAAATATCACACCTTCGACACTCGAATACTAATTTTGATGATGTAGCTACAATCATCAGAATCATCTTCGGGCGACTAGAGTGTGAATCTATATCTATCCAGTATATTAAAATTTCAAATACACGTTTGCAAGGCGTATATGCAAAATCTTTATATACTGAATTGTCCAAAATCAATTTAAATAATAATCAAATACGAATAATTGATTTAAATTTTCAAAACAAAATTGTTTTCATTTGAAAAATATACTCTTCACACTCGTTCTAGGATACTACTGATCCCATCTCTAACGAGTCATTCTCGTTGGATATTACTAATCCAATATCTGATGAATTCTTTCGTATGGTTCTAATGTGCCTTGTTCTCTAAGCTTTGTAAACCAAAGCTCTGATACCAACTGTGGCGGCAAAGAATTTCGCTCGGTCCGAACCAGTCGCTAAACCGACCCAGACCGTTCGAAACGCCCTATCGTTTGAGAACACGACAAAATAGAACGCAGACAGAAGAACATTTCACTGTATATTACAACAATGCATCAGATTACAAGAATATACAGAGTATAAATGAATATTACACAGAAATATCAGAGATTTAAATTACATTTAAGTACATCGCAGCGGAAAATAATACAATACACAACTAGAAGAGATATACGGAAACAAAGCTTTCCGGATATCGTTCCAGCTGAAAACCAGGATCCTGTGAATATAAATCTGCAAAACCAAAACTACTAGCTGCCCGTGTCAAAATAGGGGCACCCAGAGTTTAGGTCAAAACAATAAACTCCAGGTCAGTCATGGGACTGGTGTGAGAACTAAAACAGTTATAAATCTTTATTTTAAAGTTAGGTAAATCAAGGGACCACGCCGCTAACGCGGAACGGTTTTCCTCCCAAGAATACCAGTGCATAAAACAAACAGCGCAATGCTAAATAAAGAAAAATGAAGCTGTTATAAGACCCAGGTCCCATCACACAATGCAACGCAGCCGAGGATAGAGTTTTCCCTTATAACAGCCAAAGAATGCTTGATACGTTTTTAAACAAATCATTTGATACTACTATAAGTGCATAGTGTATAAAACAACTTCAAATCATAAGTATCAATCATAGGCAGCATGGGTACCATATATCATGTCGCCATACTAGTTCTACAATTAAAACCGCAGAATCACGTATTTGGAAATTGGGTTTCCATCTATGAACCGAGGCAAAAGATAGTCCTCAACCGATTCGAGACGCTTTAGCCCGCCCCTCAGGACCCAGACTCAGGTGGGCCCTTGGATCCTCAGGGCCAGTCCACCGATGTGGATTAAACTTAAACCCTGAACATGCATTTCCCCGCCCTATGGGGCGTAAACGAGCCAACTAAATGACTCCATCGGTTCGAGAACGACCGATCAATCCGAGGCGCCTCGCAACAGCAACAACCACATAAGTCAAACTCGTCAGGGCGTGTAAAACCACTGACGCCACTTCTAGCTAGAAAGAAACGCATGCCCTCCCTGAGGTCCTCTCCCGTTTTTGGTTCACAACCGGGGTGCGAAACTCGCGAATTCACGTTACACAAAGCTGTGCCACACAGGCTGTGCTTTGATCATCACCACAAGACTTTGCTTTTCAACAGAAGCCTCGATCAATTGCCACTTAGGCATGCCACACAGGCAATTCACTCCATGTGTTTGATATCCATCAATATATAACCCCTGAGCTCGTACGTCTCAGAGAAGGGCGTTAAGCAAGAGAATAAATTCTCCGCCGCCAAACAGATATATGTTTAATAGAGATCAATCACATAGACTAAAATCCAATGTCAGACACACAGTCCATTTACAAGTCCGTTCTGGGTCTGAACGAAACCGAAGGCACCTAGTACCCCGCATATCCATCGATCTCCAAGTACGTCTGGACGATCACTAACTGTTTCCATCTTCTTGGGTGTACAGCCCAATCAAGATCATCAGTAATCACCTAAACGACGTGAAGACTTCTGGTCTTCGACCACCGTCTTCATCTTCGACACCACGTCGAATCAGTTATTCAGAATGGGATAAACCCGGTCTTTCTGAATAACTCGCGTATATATTATAAAAGTGTTACACAAACACAACATACGCCTCATTCCAATTCAGAATATTCTTTTATTCAAATATTCCCATACTTTGGGAAAAGTTCCCATTAATTTTATCCAAGATAAATTCTTTAAATTTATTCTTTAATCTCCTTTGAATATCAATTCAAACTAGTCGGGATTAGCGAACCACACCGAAGTAATCATTTATTTTATTTCCCAATCCCAACCTATTCATCCCATGAAGTACAACTGGTTATACTTCATCTCTAACACCACGGTGTTATCGGTAAATTCAATTACCATTTCACGTTCAAATCTAATTAAAGATTTAACTATCGCTTGGAGTAAAACTGGTGATACTCCATTCTCGATCTTTTCAATCTAATTAAAGATTCATTAAAACTCCACTTAGTTTTAATCGTTAACTGGGTTAAAGAATCAGTGTCATTTAAAACACGGTTCACGATAAACCCAAAGTCACATTCCATTAATTATCGGGTTAAAGAACGAGTGTTATTTAAAACACTATCCACGATAAACCCAAAAATCAATATCAATTCAATTCCAATTAAATATTATTTAATTGGTACACTTCGTTAAATCTAAATAAAAAGATTTAATCTTTTCTCAATTGGGTTCAAGAACAGTGTTAATCAAGACGCCATTCACGACAAACCCAAATCACATTTGATATTCAATATAAGGCTCTGAATAGAAAATATATCGGCTTATATTCAATATCAAATTCTACGATTAACAAATGTCATATTGGAAATAACGATATAAATATATATATCTTTCAAATTTCCATAACAACATCTGTATAATCACGAATTCCAACATCGAAATATTCCGAAGGCAATTTCGATTCAAATCCACTCCAACGCAATCATTGGAAATTCTGGTTATTTTTAAAACCCTTTTTAAATTCAATTTATTTATTTAAAAATAAATAGAATTATAATTCTAGTTCAAAACTAGTTCATTTCGATAAAAATCTATTTTTATCTTTTCAAGTATGGAGTTTATCATCCCAAATCTTCACAAATCATTTCTTATGATTTTACACAAATTATTACTATTTTTAATAATTTTATCAAGGCCCGTACAGTCGATTTCCATCAACGGCCATCGAACTGCACTTACAGCGACCTTTTTCGAATTTGATTTGGACGTATCTCCAAATCCAACCGTTAGATTTCAAATTTCTAACATTCGTTAGAAAGCTCTTTTCGATACGAACCCAACGGTTCCGGTTTTAGGAGAATCCGACGGTCGGATCTCCCGTAATGTCCGTTTGAAATAAATGGTCGAAATTCACGAACTGTCGCGGCGCGGCGCGTTCTATTCAGGCCATTATATTATATATATAATATATATAATATATACTTCGTCGATTTCAATTCAAAACGTGCTTTATAAATCGTTTTAAATTCATTTCAAATTGATTTCAATTCAAATTGATTTCTAATTCCATTGCAGTTCGTTTTCCATTCAATTCAATTTCAATTCGAATTCATTTCTATTCAATTTCAATTCGAATTCATTTTTATTCAAATTCATTTCGAATTCATTTATATTCAATTTCAATTCGAATTCATTTCTATTCAATTTCAATTCGAATTCATTTCTATTCAATTTCAATTCGAATTCACTTATATTCAATTTCAATTCGAATTCATTTCTATTCAATTTCAATTCGAATTCATTTCTTTTCAAAATTCAGATTTTGAAATCACTTTCGATATTCATTATAAAATGAATAAAATCGATATATATATCGTTCACGTCAAAATGGCGTCAATCTAATCAATACGGCTTCATATATTCCTATTTTCAAATATCCTATTTCAAATATTTCTTTTTCAAATATTTCTTTTTCAAATATTTCTTTTTCAAAACTGGAATGAGGCCCAATCAATTACCATATAATGTTAATTATATGGATTTTCTACAACACATGTATATAATAGCATTGAAAAATAATCAACCATCAACCAAAGTGCACTACACTGTATAAGCATCAAATATAAATATCTAACGCTTATAACAGCCTGTCAATCAATCGATCGACATATTTAATCAATCAGGATGAGTGAACTTCAAATTTCATCCCAACACCCGTGTGGGGTTTCAAACAATCAAACACAGATTTTATTTGTGCAGTTGGGCGATGTGTAAAATTTATCGTCCTAATCAATGTCATTCAAATAGGTGTACATAAACAAACCGTCCGGTTTGTAAATGAATATTTTATTTTATCCACTTCGCGTTAAAAATCATATTTTTAACGATAAAACATTTTCTTCAACCTATGAGAATATTCAGTTCATTTATTCAAAAAAAATGATATTTTTATTTTCTAACATATTTTAGAAAATTTCGGCGGCATAACGGCACGATACTAGAAACGGGACGAGGCCTAGCCTTATCCCCGGTCTAGTGAAGGCCCACGCCATTCACACATCAATCAAAATCACCAAACAACCCAATTCAAAACAAATCATATAACTAATCTATGCAACCAAACAAACAAGTCCATGGTCTGTGGACGATTGTGTCGGGTGCTACTAAGCACCGTCTGCATCCTAGTATATATATATAATTAGAAAAGAAATTGAAAGGTGAGAAATTCTCACCGATAGCTATCCAATCATCTTGACTCTACTTTGATATAGAGCTTCTTCCTCCTCGCCTTTTTGTTACCTTCGTCGCCCGCTTTCACTACCTATGTAAAAATCGAATTTTTACTATGCTATTCAATATATAAAAATCACATTTTTATTTCGATGTTCAATATATAAGAATCACATTTTTCTTCGATGTTCAATATATAAAAAACGAATTTTTACCTTGTTTTTCATATAGATAAAATTCCATTTCAAAAATATAGATTTCGCATTTTTACATCTAAAAATTTCGCCTTTTCACATTTAAAAATATTGCCTTATCATATTTTAAAAATATCGCCTTATCATATTTTTACGTCTATATCTCATAAAGATTATATTTTTATAGTTCCTACTATGCAAAGATCATATTTTTATCTTTCTATAATATAAAAGATTATATTTTTACTACTTTAAAAATATAAAAATCATATTTTTAATACTTTAAAAATATAAAAATCATATTTGTAATTTCCCTGCTACTGTATATGTAAAAACCTTATTTTTATTCTGCTTCTCCTATGACAAAAATTATATTTTCTTTCATAAACAAAGTATATTTTAATTTCAAAAAAAACAATTCTATTTTATTTTCAACAACAAAGGTTTTTATTTATTAACAACAAAGGTTTTTATTTTCAACAACAAAGGTTTTTATTTATTAACAACAAAGGTTTTTATTTTCAACAACAAAGGTTTTTATTTTCAACAACAAAGGTTTTTATTTATTAAAAATCAAATTTTTAATACCATTTTCTATATATAACATTGATCTAACTATGTTATATAAATAAAAACAAAATCAGAAAATCAAACAATAAATATAATTAAACTAAAAGCAAAAATAAAAACTAACTTACAGCGTTTTTTCTCGAAGGGAGGGGGGATTTGCTGTTGAACTGAGGAGGAGGGGGGGTGAATGAATGGCGGTGGCGGCTCTGGGTCTCGGCGGCGGCGGCTTGCTGTCTTCACAGAGAGAAGGGGAAGAGGGAGCCGCGAATCGGAGGGGGAGGGCGGCGCTGGCCTCTCGCGGCGGTGGGCTCGTGGATGGGGGTTGGCGCCGCGATGAAAGTCGACGGGGGGGGGGGGGGGGGCTCCGTCCTTTCCCTTTTTTTTTTTTATTTTGGTTTCTGTTTCGATAAAAAGGAAAGGGGGGGGGCAGAGCGGGTTAACGGGGAGAAAAGTTTTTTTTTTTATTTTTTTATTTTATTTAATTTTCCACAAAAAGCAACTTTTATTCTCGACCTCGAAACGAGACCCACCGCCTGTCGTCCCTATCGTTTTACCCCCATTCCGAACACAATGGGATATGTATCGCAAGCTGATTTCATCGTTTCGATCAGTTTTCGTTGAATTTTCATTTAAATCACTATATTTAATTTTAAACGTACATTTCAAATTACCGGGGTCACATACTAACTTTAAAAATTCCAGAAAAATATTTTCTAGCTTCGTATTGACAATACGGTCCTAACAAAACTAGTTTCGTCGAATTCTGAGACCGTTAGAAAAATGGCCAATTTCCAGTCGATTAAATTCAACTGAAACTGGTCAAACGCGTTTTCCTTTGCCACGCTCACATATTGATTCGAAAAATTATGAAATTTGGAACCTAGCAATAATATGACACTGCGGATCCAACAAAAGTTTTTTCGTCGAAAACCGAGGTCGTTTGCAAAATGGCTATTTTTAAGGGCCTGAATTCTATAGCGACTATTCAGAATTTTCAACTGGACATATCTTTTGATTCCCGCTATGAAATCTCGATTCTTCGGATTCGTTGGAAAGATATTATCAATTAGATCCTAATGTTTTTGGTTTCACTAAAATCCGGATTGTTTTGCACCCGGTACATTCAATTGAAGTTTGAAATCGAATTATCGAACTACCGCGCCATTTTCAATTCCTTTTATAAATATAAATAAATTATTTATATTCTAACGACGACGCGTATAATATATACGTTAGAATTATATTCAAAATAAATTTCTCGTCGATATTATTTAAAATAATTCATTTTAAATATTCAAAATTCGTTAAAATTGCCAAAATAAAAATTTTAAACTGGCCCAGATTTTCGGGTTATTACAATCTCCCCCACTTAAAACTTTTCGTCCCCGAAAAGGAACAAAGTCGAAAGTGGTTTGATTAATCAACTCTATGCTCGATCTAACTTCCATTCTCCAACTCTTTAGTTTCTGAGAATTTTCAAAATTTCAAAAATTTGGCTAACACCCTAAATTTTCGAAAAATTTCGCCATAACCTCCCCTGCACCGGGAGCATCGGGGAATTTCAAATAGCTTCCCCGGTCCTTCAGATCTCAAAAAGAAAAAGAAAAAGCCAAGCGGCTAGCCAATAGGCTCATAAAATCATCATCACCCAAACAAAACAGTAAATTATGTAGTAAACATGTACCTATTTGTCGGGCAAACACATTTTATTCTCTGGCTCTAGCCTCCTTGCTATGACCTGTTCAATATAAGTATATGTATATGCAAGCAAATGCAACCAATTTTCAATATAATTCAATATTTGGTTCAATTAGGCTAAATGGTTCAAAATTATCAAACAAATAAACAAACAACACAAACATCAATCAATTAGTGAATTAGAGTTTCAAATTCATAATTTTGATACATATACAAAAATCACATTTTTGATGCCAAATCACAACAATAGGCCCTATCTAATTTTTGGTTCTCACACCAGTCAATAGGAGATATATAAATATCACACCTTCGACACTCGAATACTAATTTTGATGATGTAGCTACAATCATCAGAATCATCTTCGGGCGACTAGAGTGTGAATCTATATCTATCCAGTATATTAAAATTTCAAATACACGTTTGCAAGGCGTATATGCAAAATCTTTATATACTGAATTGTCCAAAATCAATTTAAATAAATAATCAAATACGAATAATTGATTTAAATTTTCAAAACAAAATTGTTTTCATTTGAAAAATATACTCTTCACACTCGTTCTAGGATACTACTGATCCCATCTCTAACGAGTCATTCTCGTTGGATATTACTAATCCAATATCTGATGAATTCTTTCGTATGGTTCTAATGTGCCTTGTTCTCTAAGCTTTGTAAACCAAAGCTCTGATACCAACTTCGACGGCAAAGAATTTCGCTCGGTCCGAACCAGTCGCTAAACCGACCCAGACCGTTCGAAACGCCCTATCGTTTGAGAACACGACAAAATAGAACGCAGACAAAAGAACATTTCACTGTATATTACAACAATGCATCAGATTACAAGAATATACAGAGTATAAATGAATATTACACAGAAATATCAGAGATTTAAATTACATTTAAGTACATCGCAGCGGAAAATAATACAATACACAACTAGAAGAGATATACGGATACAAAGCTTTCCGGATATCGTTCCAGCTGAAAACCAGGATCCTGTGAATATAAATCTGCAAAACCAAAACTACTAGCTGCCCGTGTCTAAATAGGGGCACCCAGAGTTTAGGTTAAAACAATAAACTCCAGGTCAGTCATGGGACTGGTGTGAGAACTAAAACAGTTATAAATCTTTATTTTAAAGTTAGGTAAATCAAGGGACCACGCCGCTAACGCGGAACGGGTTTCCTCCCAAGAATACCAGTGCATAAAACAAACAGCGCAATGCTAAATAAAGAAAAATGAAGCTGTTATAAGACCCAGGTCCCATCACATAATGCAACGCAGCCGAGGATAGGGTTTCCATCTATGAACCGAGGCAAAAGATAGTCCTCAACCGATTCGAGACGCTCTAGCCCGCCCCTCAGGACCCAGACTCAGGTGGGCCCTTGGATCCTCAGGGCCAGTCCACCGATGTGGATTAAACTTAAACCCTGAACATGCATTTCCCCGCCCTATGGGGCGTAAACGAGCCAACTAAATGACTCCATCGGTTCGAGAATGACCGATCAATCCGAGGCGCCTCGCAACAGCAACAACCACATAAGTCAAACACGTCAGGGCGTGTAAAACCACTGACGCCACTTCTAGCTAGAAAGAAACGCATGCCCTCCCTGAGGTCCTCTCCCGTTTTTGGTTCACAACCGGGGTGCGAAACTCGCGAATTCACGTTACATAAAGCTGTGCCACACAGGCTGTGCTTTGATCATCACCACAAGACTTTGCTTTTCAACAGAAGCCTCGATCAATTGCCACTTAGGCATGCCACACAGGCAATTCGCTCCATGTGTTTGATATCCATCAATATATAACCCCTGAGCTCGTACGTCTCAGAGAAGGGCGTTAAGCAAGAGAATAAATTCTCCGCCGCCAAACAGATATATGTTTAATAGAGATCAATCACATAGACTAAAATCCAATGTCAGACACACAGTCCATTTACAAGTCCGTTCTAGGTCTGAACGAAACCGGAGACACCTAGTACCCCGCATATCCATCGATCTCCAAGTACGTCTGGACGATCACTAACTGTTTCCATCTTCTTGGGTGTACAGCCCAATCAAGATCATCAATAATCACCTAAACGACGTGAAGACTTCTGGTCTTCGACCACCGTCTTCATCTTCGACACCACGTCGAATCAGTTATTCAGAATGGGATAAACCCGGTCTTTCTGAATAACTCGCGTATATATTATAAAAGTGTTACACAAACACAACATACGCCTCATTCCAATTCAGAATATTCTTTTATTCAAATATTCCCATACTTTGGGAAAAGTTCCCATTAATTTTATCCAAGATAAATTCTTTAAATTTATTCTTTAATCTCCTTTGAATATCAATTCAAACTAGTCGGGATTAGCGAACCACACCGAAGTAATCATTTATTTTATTTCCCAATCCCAACCTATTCATCCCATGAAGTACAACTGGTTATACTTCATCTCTAACACCACGGTGTTATCGGTAAATTCAATTACCATTTCACGTTCAAATCTAATTAAAGATTTAACTATCGCTTGGAGTAAAACTGGTGATACTCCATTCTCGATCTTTTCAATCTAATTAAAGATTCATTAAAACTCCACTTAGTTTTAATCGTTAACTGGGTTAAAGAATCAGTGTCATTTAAAACACGGTTCACGATAAACCCAAAGTCACATTCCATTAATTATCGGGTTAAAGAACGAGTGTTATTTAAAACACTATCCACGATAAACCCAAAAATCAATATCAATTCAATTCCAATTAAATATTATTTAATTGGTACACTTCGTTAAATCTAAATAAAAAGATTTAATCTTTTCTCAATTGGGTTCAAGAACAGTGTTAATCAAGACGCCATTCACGACAAACCCAAATCACATTTGATATTCAATATAAGGCTCTGAATAGAAAATATATCGGCTTATATTCAATATCAAATTCTACGATTAACAAATGTCATATTGGAAATAACGATATAAATATATATATCTTTCAAATTTCCATAACAACATCTGTATAATCACGAATTCCAACATCGAAATATTCCGAAGGCAATTTCGATTCAAATCCACTCCAACGCAATCATTGGAAATTCTGGTTATTTTTAAAACCCTTTTTAAATTCAATTTATTTATTTAAAAATAAATAGAATTATAATTCTAGTTCAAAACTAGTTCATTTCGATAAAAATCTATTTTTATCTTTTCAAGTATGGAGTTTATCATCCCAAATCTTCACAAATCATTTCTTATGATTTTACACAAATTATTACTATTTTTAATAATTTTATCAAGGCCCGTACAGTCGATTTCCATCAACGGCCATCGAACTGCACTTACAGCGACCTTTTTCGAATTTGATTTGGACGTATCTCCAAATCCAACCGTTAGATTTCAAATTTCTAACATTCGTTAGAAAGCTCTTTTCGATACGAACCCAACGGTTCCGGTTTTAGGAGAATCCGACGGTCGGATCTCCCGTAATGTCCGTTTGAAATAAATGGTCGAAATTCACGAACTGTCGCGGCGCGGCGCGTTCTATTCAGGCCATTATATTATATATATAATATATATAATATATACTTCGTCGATTTCAATTCAAAACGTGCTTTATAAATCGTTTTAAATCAATTTGAATTGAACTTCAATTGAATGTACCGGGTGCAAAACAATCCGGATTTTAGTGAAACCAAAAACAATAGGATCTAATTGTGAATATCTTTCCAACGAATCCGACAAATCAAAATTTCATAGCGGGAATCAAAAGATATGTCCAGTAGAAAATTCTGAATAGTCGCTATGGAATTCAGGCCCTTAAAAATGGACATTTTGCAAATGACCTCGGATTTCGACGAAACCACTTTTGTTGGATCCGCAGTGTCAAATTATTGCTAGGTTTCAAATTTCGTAATTTTTCGAATCAATATGTGAGCGTGGCAAAGGAAAACGCATTTGACCAGTTTTAGTTGATTTTAATCGACTGGAAATTGACCATTTTTCCAACGGTCTCAGAATTCGACGAAACTAGTTTTGTTAGGACCGTATCGTCAATACGAAGCTAGAAAATATTTTTCGAGAATTTTTAAAGTTTGTATGTGACCCCGGTAATTTGAAATGTACGTTTAAAATTCAATATAGTGATTTAAATGTAAATTCAACGGAAACTGATCGAGACGATCTAATCAGCTTGCGATACATATCTCATTGTGTTCGGAACGGGGGTAAAACGCTATGGACGACAGGCGGTGAGCCTCGCTAAGTGGTCGAAAATAAAAGTTGCTTTTTAGAAAAAAAAAATATATATATAAAATAAAAATAAAAATAAAACCCCTCTCCTTAACCAGGCCCCCCCCCCCCCCCCCGTTCGAGACACTCTAGCAAATGCCTCAGGACCCCACTATGATCCTTGGAATCGGCTGGGTCGGTCCTCTCTTACTTTTGAGGATTGGCAATTCCTGAACACACGTTTCCCGGTCCTTACAGACCTATATCCGAGGCGCCTCATATCCAACAACCACACAGGTGAAAAGTATATAAATGTCAGGGCTGGTAGGTCACTGACACCACCCTAGCTAGAAAGAAACGTCGTGCTCTCCCAGCGGTCCATCTCCCGTTTTTGACTCATACCGAGGTGTGAGGCTCGCGAATTCACGCTATACACAAAGCTACGCCACACAGGCCGTGCTTTGATCATCAACCACAAGACTTTGCTTTTCAACAGAAGCCTTGATCAATTGCCACTTACGCATGCCACACTGGCAATTCACTCCATGCGACTGATGTCCATCGATATACAACCCCTGAGCTCGTACGTCTCAGAGAAGGGCGTTAAGCAAGAGAATAAATTCTCCGCCGCCAAACAGAGGTATATTTAATAGAGATCAATCAACACAGAATAAAATCCAATGTCAGACACACAATCCATTTACAAGTTCGTTCTGGGTCTGAACGAAACCGGAGGCACTTTCCTCGCATATCCATCCATCTCCAAGTACGTCTGGACGATCACCAACCGATTCCCTCATCCTGGGTGTACAGCCCAATCAAGATCATCAGTAATCACCCAAACGATGTGAAGACTTCCGGTCTTCAACCACCGTCTTCATCTTCGACATCTCGTCGAATCGGTTATTCAGAATGGGTATAACCCGGCCTTCCTGAATAACCCACGTATATGATAAACAAATGTTACACAAACACAACGAACGCCTCATTCCAATTCAGAATATTCTTTTATTCACAAAATCACATTCTTAGGGAAATGTTCCCATTAATTTTATCCAAGATAAATTCTTTTAAATTTATCTTATAATCTTCCTTTGGATATCATTTCAAACTAGTCGGGATTAGCGAACCACACCGAAGTAATTATTTATTTTATTTCCCAATCCCAACCTATATATCCCATGGAGCAAAACTGGTGATACTCCATATCTAACACCACGGTGTTATCGGTAAAATTAATTACCATTTCACGTTCAAATCTAATTAAAGATTTAATTATCGCTTTGGAGCAAAACTGGTGATACTCCACTCTCGATCACTTTTCAGATTTGATAATTTAAATTATCAATTCACTTTTTAATCTAATTAAAGATTCATTAAAACTCCATTTAGTTTTAATCTTCAAAAATCAATATTATGTCTTTAACTGGGTTAAAGAACCAATGTCTTATAAAACACGATTCGCGACAAACCCAAATCACATTTGATATTAAATACTAGGCTTTGAATAGAAAATATATCGGCTTATACTCAATATCAAATTCTGAAACCAACATATATCGTATTGGAAATAATGATATAAAATATATCTTTCAAATTCCCATAACCATATCTGTATAGTCACGAAATCCAACATCGAAATATCCCGAAGATAATTTCGATTCAACTCCAGTCCAATCCACGTATTGGGAATATTGATTATTTTTAAAATCACTTTCAAATTCAATTTATTCATTTCACAAATAAATTAATTTTAATTCTAGTTCAAAACTAGTTCATTTCGAAAAAAACCTATTTTTATCATTTCAAATTTGGAGTTTTTCACCCCAGTTCTTTCCAATTCACATATTATGATTTTACACAAATTATTAATATTTTTAATAATTTTATCAAGGTCCGTACAGTCGATTTCCATCAATGGCCATCGAACTACACTTACAGCGACCTTTTCTGCAATTGATTTGGACATAATTCCAAATCCAACCGTTAGATTTCAAATTTCTAATATTCATTGGAAAGCTCTTTTCGATACGAACCCAACGGTTCCGGTTTTAGGAGAATCCGACGGTCGGATCTCCCGCAACGTCCGTTCGAAGTTAATGGTCGAAATTCACGAACTACCGCGGCGCGGCGCGTTCTGTTCAGGCCATTATATATAATATATATATATTATATATTTCGTCGATTTCCTTTTTAAAACGTATTTTATAAATCGTTTTAAATTCGTTTTCAAAACCATTTCAACACTATATTCAATTTCGAATCGATTTGATTTCAATTCAACTCGAATTCATTTCAATTTTATTTCATTCGAATTCAAATTCGTTTCAATTTAGTTCAAATTCAAATTCGTTTCAATTCAAATTGATTTCAATTTCAGTTCGTTTTAAATTTCAATTTCAATTTAATTCAATTTGAATTCATTTCAATTTTATTTGAATTCAAATTCACTTTCTATTCAATTCAATTCGAATTTTAATCTAATTCAATTTGAATTTCATTTAAAATTATTTAATTTTGAAATCACTTTTCAATATTCATTATACAACGAATAAAATCGATATAAATATCGTTCGCGTCAAAATAACGCATCTCTAATCAACACGGTTTTATATTTTTCAAAACTTCTTTATTCCATCCAACAAATGAATATTTATCCCATTCAACACATGAATCTATATTTCTTTCAACACACGACTAATCTCCACACATGAGTACTGTCAACACATCACTATTTTTGTTATGTAAAATATTTTATAAAACTATGGTATCTATCGTTTGATTTTTAATTAGACTTCTACTGGGAAGTAGTCCTAATTTTAAATGTGATAAAGATGTAATTTATTTTATTTAAAATATTTTACTCAACACATGAATAGTTTCAACACATGATCATCGTCAACACATGACTATTTTTATATTCAACACATGAATTTTCTTTTATAATATTCATTGTTTTCCCGATTGGAATGAGGCCCAATCAATCACCATATAATGTTAATTATATGGATTTTATACAACACATGTATATAATAGCATTGAAAAATAATCAACCATCAACCAAAGTGCACTACACTGTATAAGCATCAAATATAGATATCTAACGCTTATAACAGCCTGTCAATCAATTGATCGACATATTTAATCAATCAGGATGAGTGAACTTCAAATTTCATCCCAACACCCGTGTGGGGTTTCAAACAATCAAACACAGATTTTTAGTTGTGCAGTTGGGCGATGTGTAAAATTTATCGACCCATTCAATATCAGTCAAATCAGTGTATATAAACAAATCGGCCGATTTGTTTATAAATATTTATTTATTCACTTTCACGTTAAAAACTATATTTTTAACGATAATATATTTTATTTTAACACATGAATTTCTATTCATTTCATTTATTCAATAAAATGATATTTTTATTTTTCTAACATATTTTAGAAAAATTCGGCGGCATAACGGCACGATACTAGAAACGGGACGAGGCTTAGCCTTATCCCCGGTCTAGTGAAGGCCCACGCCATTCACACATCAATCAAATCAATTTCATTTCACCAAACAATTAAATTCAAACCAAATATTCTAACCAACTACACAATCAAACAATTTAACAAACAAGCCATCCATGGTCTGTGGATGACGGGTGTCGGGTGCTACTAAACACCGTCTGCATCCTAGTATATATACATAACTAGAAAAAGAAATTGAAAGGTGAGAAATTCTCACCGAAAGCTATCCAATACCACGACACTTCTATTGTAGAGATCTTCGTCGTTCTCGCCTTTTCATTTCCTTTGTTGCCCGTAGCCACTACATATATAAAAATCACACGTTTTTATATTTTGATGTCTTTAAAATAAAAATCACATTTTTATTTATTCGCTTCCAATTTAAAAATCATATTTTTATAATCACTTCATATATATAAAAATCGAATTTTTACTATGACGTTCAATATATAAAAATCATATTTTTATTATGATGTTCAATATATAAAAATCGAATTTTTATTATGATGTTCAATATATAAAAATCATATTTTTATTATGATGTTCAATATATAAAAATCGAATTTTTACTATGATGTTCAATATATAAAAATCATATTTTTATTATGATGTTCAATATATAAAAATCGAATTTTTATTATGATGTTCAATATATAAAAATCATATTTTTATTATGATGTTCAATATATAAAAATCATATTTTTATTACTTTATTTTCTATATAAAGATCTCGCCTTTTCAAATATTTCGCCTTTTCAACTATAAATATTTCGCTTTTTCAAATTTAAAGATTTCACCTTTTCTAATTTAAAGATTTCGCCTTTATAAAAATAAAGACTTCGCCTTTTTCATATTTTTATAGTTCCTACTATGCAAAGATCATATTTTTATCTTTCTACAATATGAAAGATTATATCTTTATCACCCTACTTTAAATAAAAAGGTTATATTTTTACAACGCGATATACACTAAAAAGATTACATTTTTAACACATTAAAAATCTCGTCTTTAAGTAGTTAAAAATCTCAACTTCTAAGTGATAAAAATCCTAACTTCTAAGTGATAAAAATCCTAACTTCTAAGTGATAAAAATCCTAACTTCTAAGTGATAAAAATCCTAACTTTTAAGTGATAAAAATCCTAACTTTTATCATTGAAAAATCCTACCTTTTATGTATTAAAAATCGAAACTTTAATGTATTAAAAATCACTTCTTTGAATGATAAAAATCACTTCATTTATATATGAAATACCTCTACTTTTATATATGAAAAATCACTACTTTTATATATGAAAAATCTCATATAAAAATCAGAATTTTATCTACATAAATAAAATCAAAAAAAAAACTTACAGATGGATTCGGTGGTGAAAATTTTGCTGATTCAATTGCAGAGGGGGGGGGGGGGGTGGGAAGCGCTCGCTGAGGTGGCGGTCGGGTACGGGGTGGCAGGGTCGGGGTTTGCTTCTGGTTTTGGTGGTTGGATGTTTCGAACGGGAGAGAGAAGAAAGGCGGGCGAGTAGAGGAGCGAGGGGGGAGGGTCGAAGGGGGAGGCGCCGGCCTGAGGAGGCACGGCGGTGGTCGACGGCGAGCACAGTGCTGGAGGCCTCGCGATTTAGGTTTCAAGCTTTTTTTTCTTTATTTCGATTTGAAGAAACGGGGGGGGCTGAGATTAAAAGTAAAGGTTTTTTTTTATTAATTATTTTATTTTCATCGAAAAGCAACTTTTATTTTCGACCTCAAAACGAGGCCCACCGCCTGTCGTCCTCAGCGTATTACCCCCATTCCGAACACAATGGGATATGTATCGTTGGCTGAATCGATCGTTTGAACCAGTTTCCGTTGAATTTACATTTAAATCACTTTATTGAATTTTAAACGTACATTTCAATTTACCGTGGCCACATACTAACTCTAAAAATTCCCGAAAAATATTTTCTAGCTTCGTATTGATGATACGGTCCTAACAAAACTAGTTCCGTCGAATTCTGAGACCGTTAGAAAAATGGCCATTTTCCAGTCGATTAAAATCAACTGAAACTGGTCAAACGTGTTTTCCTTTGCCACGCTCACATATTGATTCGAAAAATTATGAAATTTGAAACCTAGCAATAATTTGACACTGCGGATCCAACAAAAATGGTTTCATCGAAATCCGAGGTCGTTTGCAAAATGTCCATTTTTAAGGGCCTGAATTCCATAGCGACTATTCAGAATTTTCAACTGGACATATCTTTTGATTCCCGCTATGAAATCTTGATTTATCGGATTCGTTGGAAAGGTATCATCAATTAGATCCTAATGTTTTTGGTTTCACTAAAATCCGTATTGTTTTGCACCCGGTACATTCAATTGAAGTTTGAAATCAAATTATCGAACTACCGCGCCATTTTCAATTCCTTTTATAATTATATATAAATATTTATATTCTGACGACGACGCGTATAATATATACATTCGAATTATATTCAAAATAAATTTCACGTCGATATTATTTAAAATAATCTATTTTAAATACTCAAAATTCGCTAAAATTGCCAAAATAAAAATTTTAAACTGGCCCAGATTTTCCGGGTTATTACACCATCTTTCTTAGTTTTCTTATTCTGACCATCCTTGGTCGGGTTCTGCTTCCTCTTGTTCTGAGAATTCTTCTGGCCTTCGCCGCCTGCTTGCGGCTTTGGCTCCTCTGCAGATGCCGTAGCAACTTCGGCCTTCGACTTAGGGAAAAGGCTCTCTGACCTTAATGCCTTTCCTACAATAGACTCGAACGTCTCATCGATATGGTTTATAAGTCTTTCCCCCAAGTACCCATCCAAGCCAGTTATGAACTTCTCGTTCTTCTTTTCGACTGTATCGATAAGGGACCATCCATATTTCGATAAAGTGTCGAATTCAGCGATATACTCCGAGATTGCTCTACCGTTCTGCTTAAGCTCCAAGAACTTCTTGAACAGTTCTGATTTATGAGCAGCTGGAATAAACTTATCACAAAAGCGAGTCTTAAACTGATTCCAAGTAACTTGATCTTCTGGAGTAGCTGTCCTAATGGCATTCCACCAATTCATCGCTCGCCCTTGCAGCTGACGAGACGCTAGCCTTCTCTTCATCGCATCCTCAAGACCCAAGTCGTCGAAGATACGATCACAGCTATCCAACCAATTCTGAACATCTGTGGCCGACTCCGTTCCGTGGAACGACTTCCCACCAAGGTTAGTGTAATCCTTGCACAACTTGGCGAAATCGGCCCTAGGCGCCTGCACTACTGGACCACCACCATTTCCGGGATTGGGAACTGCTCCCTGAACATCTCTAAGCATGTCTCTCATGAAGTTAGTGAACATTGTCCTCATGTCAGGAGCATTCCCTTGGTTGGTCCCTCTACCAGCACCTCTAGGATATCGGCTCATCGTTAATCTGTAAAAGGGGAAACGATTAACGATCCCATAGTGGTGCTAGTGCAGTACAACTTCATTCTTATACTACCAATAGTATATATATATAACTTTTAAAAACCAAAGTAATCACAAATACGCGCTCTCGTATACGTACTATCCCTCCCTAGTGTCTTTCCCTAGGTTAACTACGCAACCTAGAGCTCTGATACCAAGTGTGACGGCCCGCCCCGCACCAACCGACATTTACTCCAAAAGTGCGCTGTACACATATCCAGTTAGCACGGGACGGTCGCCAGAAGAAAAAGAAAGAAGAGAATGGGCTAATCAAGGAACCTGTAATATGTCTCACATCGCATAGAACAAAATATAATAATAACATACTTGACATAAACAGGAGAGACAGTGCATAAGCTAAAAACCAGAACTGAGCATCATAGCAGCGGAAATCTAAAATATAGCTTATTACAACTTTTCAAACTATCTCAAAGCAAAAGCAAGATAAATGAGTTACACTACTAATGCCCAAGTAGCGACCACCAACGACACAGGGAGGATATCTATATATCATACGTGGAAGCCTCCTGCTCGCCTCCGAATCAGCTACTCGCGCATCACCAGCTAACCACAACCTGTCTCTAGTCTGCTCGTGTGAGCACCCAGAGTAATAAGAGGAGACATAAAACTCTGGGTCAGACATAAAGCCTGGTATGAGCGATTAGCATCTAAACAGAATAATAACAGGTATAATCCAATCATACCTGAACCTGGACCTGCAACCAAAGAGTTAACACTACATACTGTACAACACTCTAAGGTGCCCTTTTAAATGGTGTAAAGATAACGGGGGTGGGGGTGTGCATGTCATAGTGATGTCAAACAATCAAACATAGCAAGCATCCTCACATCTCTCACTCAGTGCGTAAAGCATACGATACCCACTACCTTGGTCCTCTAATCCTTTGGGCCATGACGGAATCCAATCCCGTGTAACTATCACTACAAGCCCACTATCCATCTCTCAGTGGTGGACCAAAGTTATGAATACCGACAACCCCTTTGCACACGTCCCGCAGCAAAGCCCAATCATGAAGTGAACTCATTGGTTCCCAACTGGGTCCGGGATCCTGAGCTTTAACTTCCATTTGGACTACCTTTGCATCTCGGGTTTTAGTCATCATCCTCCGGATCGGTCTTCATTCAGTTCATAGCCTCCTGGTTCGGTTCGCAGTCACCATACTGGTTCGGGTCGAGTTCCTCCATTCGGATCGGGTCGCGCCATCAACTCGTGGTCCTCCAGCTCCATCGGATCGGTTCGAGTACCCTTCAGCGGATCGGGTCGGGGTCTATAAGTCCATCGCCACGGATCGGTTCGTGACAAGCTCCTTCGGGTCGGGTCGTGCTTCATCAGTTCGTGGGGCCCCCGTCGGATCGGGTCGTGCTTCCTTCTGGCGATCGGAGCTGCTAGCGGATCGTGAAGGTGGATCGTGGTGGAGGGCTCGGATCGGATCACATCGTCGGATCGTGGTCTTCAAGCATCGGCGGATCGGGTCGGAGAAAATGGGGCGGATCGTGGGACCTGTTGCGATCCGATCCGGTTCTGCGCGCGGTTTCCTGCACTTTGTCAAGCGAGTTGTTTACGCCATTCGACGGCGTTTTCTACCATTCTAACTATTCTAAACAATCACAAGTCATACCAAACAGTCATAGCAACATATGTTATTGACCACAAGCATCAAAACAACAACTTGATAGGATAAAATGGATCCAACATACCCAAAACCCCATATTTTCCCTTAAGCATGTTTGGGTGAAACTTATGATATGATTAGCAAAACTTAACCAAACTATCCCAAATTCACATCAGAAGTCTAAAACAATATTTCAGAATTTATGAATATTCTTCCAGATTTTTAACATGCATAAATTCGCTAATTTTCACTAATCACCCCTTAATCCCCCAAATTCCGGGATTTGCAAAATTAGTCGAAATTAACCCAAATTCATATCAGAGGCATAAAATGATGTTTTAGAATTTTGGGAATTTTTCTAGATTTTTTATGAGCCATAATTTCGCTAATCTTCGCTAATTACCATAATTAGCCGTAATTAGTGAGGAACTATGCAAATCACTCACCTTAGCCACAAACAATCTTTAGATCTGAAATAATCTCTGATTTGGATCCAATCCCTATGTGTTCCAGCAGCTCTCTCTCTGATTTGGTGCTACCCTTCCTTGATTTGATGTAGTTTTGCTTAATCTTCGATTAGAAAGTGATTAGAGATGATTTGGGATGAAATTAGAAGGTGAAGGCCATTGCTAGAGCTTGATGGAGGTAAGTGGCGGCTGGAAAAATGAGTATAAAACCGAAATCCTAACCCTGGCAGCCCTTAAATACCCCAAATCCCGAAATCTCCCATTGGGCCTAGTTGCTAATCACCCGGTTAAGCCCGATTAGCTGTTTTTCACCTTCTAAACCTTGTTTCAGCCATATCTCCCAAACGGTAAGTCCGTTTGGCTAATGTAACCACTCTACGGAAAGAGAAACCATCATTCGAATCCAATGGAAGTGGTTTCAGGTCAAAATTCCTTTGCAGTCAAAAGTTATGGCCAAAACAGTACCAACTAGGGGTAAAACGGTCATTTAAAAATCGACAAAAATCATAAACATGGGAAATGACCCCAATAATCGTCTCCCAAAGTTACATGACCATACGACTTCATATGTGAAATAAATAAATACTCCACGATCCTATGATGCGTAGAATGCGGGTCGTTACAGGGATCTTTGTGCGCAACTGCAGTGAACATGAATTGATATTCAGCACGTACTAGTTGTGTTTGCAAGTATGCTCTGTGAACATGATTTTTCTGGCTACGTTTGTAAGTATGTTTGTAAGTACTAATATTTGAGTGACTTGTGAATCCGAGATAATCAGTAGTTTAATTGATCAGTGTGATGTTAAATTCTGTAATGTTGTAGTATGTGATTTAATATTGTCGTAGCTCTTATATAATGTTGTTGTATGTCATGTGAATTGTTGCCATTGTTATGATATGGTGTTGCCATTGGATGGTAAAAGTGTTGCAAAGATTAATGCATGTGGGTCCCACAACATGATTCCGTGAACCCGGGCTACAGTCACAACAGGATTCCGTGAACCCGGGTTACAGATTTTAGTGGACCCCACATTTTTGTAAATTTAGTACCTGTGGCAACACCGGTGATGATGTTGCCTTAGGGTCGCAAATGTGTTGCTTTTGACTCTAAGGCAACCCCAAAATAGTGTTGCCACTGATCATTTTTTGCCTATACCAACACATTTTGGCACCTACTGCGTCATTACTCTGGGCTTGCCGTAGGCCATCTATGGCGTAGTGATGTCACTGATTGGATGATGGATAATGTTTAGATATAAAGCATGGATTGGTTGAACCGTTGGATTAATCATGCATCTACGGTTGGGGTTTTGTTTATTCTGATAACGCGAATCGCTGGCCTGAATTGTATTTATGTAAAGCAACGCTTTGAACTGGTGTTGCACGTCACGACACTAGAATTCCAACCACAACAGTGCATTCACGTCTAGGGCAACGACATATGAATATTGTTGCAGAAGATCAAAGAAATCATATCTTTCGCCACACTTTCCGTACAGCACACACACGTTAGTGTCAAATATGTCCACTTTTGTAGTAGTGGGCCTTCGGGGCTTGTGCTCGGAAGATGTCAAACTAGATTAGGATGGTCTACGCTTGATAACTGGTTGTTATGGATGTACTATTATTTCTTTCTGTTTGGTTGGGAGGCTATCACTACCAGATGTGGAGGGGACGGGTTGGGGTTCTTCTCTGATGATGTGTTGGTAGATTATATGATTAATCTGTCTGTTTCTCATATACTTTATTGATGATGTTAGATAACTGTTTTATCGCTCATTAAGACTATTGTCCGACTCAAGATTTTATGTCTCCCTCTTATTACCTTGGGTTGTTCATCCGGTTGTGGATGAGCAGACTAGGTAGCAGTAGCAAGTAGTAGATCTTGATGAGGGCAATGCTGCAGAGCGATGACGAGCAGGAGGCTGACGTATTATTCCGTACTATCTACTATTAGTTGTTTTCTGTTGTTATGTTTGATGTATACTTCTTTGATGACTCGTAGTGAGGTTTTTTGTACAGACTCTTATGATGTAATCCAGTGATGTACGGATATTCTTATGATGTAATGGAAGTTTAAGATTTTTCTCAATTGTGCTTCACCACTATTACCAGTTGTATATTTTCTATTATATTTTATCCTTGCGCTGTGAGTTATTCGATAGGTTTCTGCGTGTGTTTTATTCTTCGATAATCGTTACGTATCGACCTGGCACGTAATACAACGTACTTCATCCATGGTTTGCCCGGGAGGTACGGGACGGTTGTCACATATGATGTGAGATATACGACATGTTTCTGTGTTGTTTTCTTTTCTTTAACTCTGATGATCGCCTTACACTGACCGAGTACCACCACAACGCATTGTCTAGCCGTTGAAAGTGTAGAGCAGTCCTCAAAATAAAGCTCAGATTGGTAGGTATCTGGTGAGTTCAAATAAGCGTACATATAAAATCCTTTATGAATATTTCTATGTAAGAAAAATATTCAATATTTTGTAGAAATAATGTTTGAACTTGTAAAATTGCTTACGTTCAAAAGTTTCTATTTGAAGATATATTTTAAATATTGTACATGGTGCGATTCGAATTCTTGACCTTACAAAAGGACATTTCGAGAGCGTGCCATTTCTCCAAGTCGGCTATGTACAAGATAATTTTTGTTCATGGTGGGATTCGAAACCCTGACCTTTCGTTTCCATGGAAGGACAATTGGGAATTTCGCCATTAAACAAAATAATTGCATTTTCAAACCAAAATTCTTTAAGTGCAATTTGAATTGTTGCCTCTTCTTTACATGAAAGGATATTTTGGTAACTTCGCCATAGGACAAAAAAAATGCTTCCAACTTGATTATATATAAATAGCGTTCTGCTACACTCAAAAACTCCTGCATTCCTAAATGCCCCCGACTTCCACCACTCAGCCTCCTTTCTTTCTTTACTTAGTTCTTTTTTCATTCACTCGTCATTTATATATAAATGAGTAGTAATGAGTGTAACATATCTCTTCTCATTGTACATAAAATATATTTTATTTTAACGACTGGATTAAAGAATTGTGTTTTCAAATCAATCGATAAACTATGATGATTCCCTTTAGTTTTTTGGGGTGGGATCGTCTGTATCGGAGGTCCCTGTTTCCTTGGTCCGGACAAATTAAATGGCCTCATTTCGAGGCAATTTGCACATAGCCCTCTGAATTTCTCTGAATCCCGATTTGAATTCAGGGGCTATGTGCAAATTGCTCCGAAATGAGACAATTTAATTGGCTTGGACCAACGGAACAGGGACCTCCGGTCCAGTTTTTTTAAAATCTTTTTTTGGGTTTTATCTCAATAACTAATTCAGTAATTCTTATGGATACTGTCAAATCGTCGTAGGGTTACCCACATCATAAGATAATTAGAATATAACATTCTTCTTCTCGTTGTATTATCACAATCTTATATGCCCAATTCTGTTATATATTTTGAATCCGGTATCATATCTTGCGTTTGGCTTTGGATTCGGAGAAACTCACGTGGATTGACCGTAGGTACATGTGCCAATAAAGGCATTCGTTTAATCCCCATTACCCAAATGCAGGTTTAATACTAGAAAACTAATTAAGCATTCCTTTAACATGGTTATTTCTTATGATAAGGTCGATTTACAGTTTGTTAAGATCACGTCGTTTATGTATGAAGCAATAATATTTTTTTTTTTTTCTTGTTTTATGAAACTTGAACAAAGCAACATTTTGGTTTTCAACCTTTCTAGTGGGTTCAAAATATACATGAACGTATTGCCGTTCTTTGGGAAAATATCTGTATCCATAGTCAGGCAAATGAACAACATCACGTCTGTATCGTTTTAGAGTTAGCTGAAAAGTAGTTGAATATTAGCTGTGAAATGCAAATGATAACCAACTGGACTTATAAATTCCATTGTAATTCATTATTCAATATCCATATTCTACCATCAATTCAAAATTATGTCGATCTGTGCATTCACACTTGTGTTTTCATTTTTGTGCTTAACTTTTCTAGTGAATTCAAAAACCGACGAAGTTCTCGAACTTCCAGTCTACCATAGGAGTTCGGTTATTCGTAGATTGCCTAACAAAACGGTAACAAGCACAACTTCAGATTGGGAAAACTTGGATTATGCGCCTGACTACTACTATGACTATGGTCAGTATGACGGCATGCATGGTGAGGTCACTCCTGCCTCGATTGGCACAGGGCATCGTGGGGAATACTACACAAGAGTATATATGGGTTCCCCAAATTTACAAGAATTTTATCTACATATAGACACGGGTAGTGCTTTCACATGGCTTCAGTGTCAACCATGTAAGCAGTGCTATGACCAAATTGATCCCATTTTCAACAAAAGCAGGTCTCTTGCATATCGTTCTGTTTACTGCGACGAGAAGTAGTACTGTCAAAAAGCAGAACATGTTGGCATGTGCGATGCCGAAACCAACAGATGCATTTATGTAGCCAGGTACGGAGACAGCTCAATGAGTAGAGGAGATGTAGTCGTGGATACTATGACACTAATGAACTCATATGTCCCAATATATCATTTTGTACATGGTTGTGGTTACAATAATACAGGGGTCCTCGGATATAGTGCAGGCATTTTGGGTCTTGGTCCAAGTAAAGCCTCTCTTGCTTATCAGATTCAGGTATGAAAATTAAGATATTCTTTCAGAAACATGAACATTATTTATTCCCTTTTCAGTTGTTATAAAAAACAACAATTCGTTGATAAGTTGACACTAGCTGTAATAATAAATTGCAGGTTGATGGATTCTCTTATTGCTTTGTCGCTCCAGAAAGAGGAGACAACTCTACTTTAAAATTTGGATCAAATCTTCTTCTCAACCTTCGATCATCGGTGCTCATACCATTAATAACAGTGAAGCAGCGTCCATACTATTGCTACGGGTATGAATTGGACCCGAACCCAAGACCAATTAGGTTATGAAGCTTGCTACACAGAACCTCGACCTCATTATATAACGTATGGTGTACCTAGTATGATGTTTCATTTTCCTAACGGCAAGACGCTTCAGTTTCCAAGTGACCGTTTTGTTATCCACGTTCAACCACATACTGTATGTCTCGGGTTTTTCAGTAGCCCGCCTTCTATGGGAAAGATCACAATAATAGGGAATACTCTTCAACAGAGCATGCGAATAACTTTTGAATTATCACGTTCTCTGGTAGAATTTACTCCAAACCAATGTTAGTAATTTTTAGTGTCAAGAATTTTGAATGGATAAACTTTGTTGGCACTTTCATGTTCAGTTTGATTGGTGGTTATAAATTAATAAAAGTATACTTATCCTAAAATGATATTTCATTTACTCCTGCTTTAGATTCCTCTTTTTTCATTTGCATAATTTGTTTTTGCATGTCTAACGGCTAGCAAACTTGTGACCTTTCACATCTAAATCAGAGTTCCGACCACTGTGACAGTGAGTTCGTCGAAATCATATGATACATTTGTCAACTTCTCGTAATGCTTTTGTTATCTGTTTTTGGTATCCAATTCTACAAAGTACAACGATTAATACCTTGTTTCCTGTAAAACTTAACATACAATTTTTACCTCGTTATGCATCTGTTACTTCAGTTTTTCTTTAATCCAAGCAAGGTTTAAAATGTATTAGGTAAAGCTTTTTTAGTGCTGTTTTGTTTTGTAATCAATAATCACTCATTTTAATAACTATTATGGATATACTTAAAAGAAAAAAAATGTAAGTCGAATAAGAGAACCAGTGTACATTCATCATTGTTTTGTTTATTTTCTAAACAGACATTTGTGTTTCCATGATATTTATGTCAATGTCAGATCCAAAGCCTGAAGCCCTATAGATATGCAATTTTTAGAATATTTACGTAAAGATTAAGGGTGAGTTTGTTGCAAAAACGTCGCAGTTGGGATCATGTCCAACGAGTCAAACGGGGTGGTCCACTATTTTGGTCCATTCGTGCCAAACATTGGAAATGAGCAGCCTGACGTTAACAGCAAATTACTCCAAAGGTTGACAATTTATTATCTGTGTAAACAAACCATCACGTTCGTTTTCTCCCATCAAATACACTTCCTGCATCTCCAATCCAAAAAAAAAAAATGGTTCCCTTTCTTGCTTCTGCAAGTTCAGTTTCTCGAGGTGAATTCTTCATAATCTTCTATATCTACCATCTCTACTTTCTCATTGTTTTTTATAATTTTTTCCATAATGTATAGCAAAGAATCCTCTTGCTCATGTACCAGAAGCATCGTAGGTTAGGCCATAGAAGGGACGTTGATGCTCAAAGACATATGGGACGCTGGAACCTGTTCTCATGACTTATGTTTGATTACTTGTATGAAGATATCGTCATCGAGTTCAACACACCAATAAGCATTGACTAAATCGCTAACCTAATAAAAAAACAAGTATGAAAACTTGAACTTGGAAGTGGGACTGTCAACGGATACCCGAAAAATCCGAAATCCGTCCGCATCCGCATCCGAAAAGCGGATAAATATCCGATATCCGAAAAAGTGGATATGGATGCGGATATAGGCATATCCGCATCCGAAAATTATCTGTCCGCTTTTTTTCACGATTATAGCTTAAATTATGTGTATTTTAACATAATTAAATATGCTAATTTATTATTTTACAAAATTGAAAGTCTACTAAATGCATGTCAATTGCTCAAAATTATATATTATCATCATATTTATTTATTTTTAGCACTTTTATAATCAATTGGGTTGAAAAGCTTAATATTAAGCTTAAAAAATTCATTTATATTCACTGATTTATCGACCGTTGGCGGAGCGGATAATTATCCGATATCCGTCTGTAACCGCGGATGCGGATATCCGATATCCGAAAATGGTTTCGGATGCGGATACGGATATGGCACTATCCGTATCCGAAAGTATCCGTTGACAACCCTACTTGGAAGTGCTTCTGAGATTTATCACTGCAACAAAAGAATCTAATACAACTGTATACAACTATATTTTTTTACAAAGTTCATCGTATTCTCATTGTAATAGACTTTTACAATCTTTTGTTTCAAAAAGTTGTAAACAACTAGTTTTCAACCATTTTTTTGGTTGTTAGTTGTAATATTTACCTGTTAAAACAATTTTCTTTAACCAGTGCTGGTAGATGTAAATTGTCCATAACTTTTCTGTGTAAGTGGTAGTATATACCTATTGGCAATTACGACCATATTTTGGTTTGCCTTTTGTAATAAATAACTAATAATAAGTAATAATTATAATAAATAGAAATATTAGTAAAAAATTATGGGTGCGGATCGGCCCAATCCGCTTGCTTCCTCAAATCGGCCAAGTGCACTGGTCATACCAGAATGGATATAGATATACCATATTACCATGTGCTCATCTCATTGGATAGGACCAGGCAAAGGCTTTGGCCTAGGATGAGAGCACGTGCCTTGGAAAACTTTGATCACCATTGCATCAGAGCAAAATGCTCGAGCTCGCGTCCCCATGACATAATTGCACAAATTTGGATCGGTGTGATCCAGATCGGAATGATCATGGCAATCCAGTTTGAGCCGATCCAGATCTATGTCTTTTGTTACACTCTGCGACACATGCATTTTTCACCTTGTCCACTACACTGCGTTCCCCGCTCAACTCCAGACCGATCTAGTTTCAACCTTCATCCATATATTCCACCCAAGGACTTCATTTCGGAGGATCTCTAGACTTTTTCATGTCTAGACTATGCTGATTTCATGATTCAACTCTTCCTCCTTAAAATTCTTATAAAAACAGAACTGTATCTGTAATCTGACAGTGTAAACAAGTGGAAAATATATGTTTATCGAACCACTATAAATACCGTGTGATTTACATTTTTGCACTCCGTGATATTTGAATCAATGTTTTATTGTACAATCGGTGTTTTGAATCGAGTCAGGATGTTAGCGACCAAATCTAAAGCTGAAATTTTGGCTGCTAGGAAGGGCGCGTTTACTTAGAATCCGGAAAGCTTAGGAAACAATCTAGCAATGGCAAGGAAGAGAACAGATGCTTCTCCAACTCAAAGAAATGAAGAAGACCAGGAGGTTCATCCTACTGGAAATCCCTTTATGATTCTCACGAAGGAAGACATGGATGTGGTAGTTGATCAATTGCAAAATCACCTTGAACATCAAGAAGATATGCTTAGGAAGCAAGAGGAAATGGTGACCAATTTCCTCGATCAGATTGAACAATTGGAATAACTGGAAAGTCAGCTGGGTCCTGAAAGTAGAATCAATAGGGAGGTATCAGCAACACACGACTCGGGGGCAGACCCCCATTGTTGGAAAACAATGGTTAGGTGTGACGGCAAAGAATTTCGCTCGGTCCGAACCAGTCGTTAAACCAATCCAGGCCGTTCGAAACGCCCTATCGCTTGAGAACACGACAAAACAGAACGCATACAGAAGAACATTTCATTGCTTATTACACAACGCATCAGATTACAAGAATATACAGAGTATAAAAGAATATTACACAGAAATATCAGAGATTTAAATTACATTTAAATACATAGCAGCGGAAAATAATACAATACACAACTAGAAGAAGATATACGGATACAAAGCTTTCCGGATATCGATCCAGCTGTAAACCAGGATCCTGTGAATATAAATCTGCAAAACCGCAACTACTAGCTGCCCGTGTCAAAATAAGGGCACCCAGAGTTTAGGTTAAAACAATAAACTCCAGGTCAGTCATGGGACTGGTGTGAGAACTAAAAACAGTTATTAATCTTTATTTTTAAAGCTAGGTAAATCAAGGGACCACGCCGTATAACACGGAACGGGTTTCCTCCCAAGAATACCAGTGCATAAAACAAACAGCGCAATGCTAAATAAAGAAAAATGAAGCTGTTATAAGACCCAGGTCCCATCACACAATGCAACGCAGTCGAGGATAGGGTTTTCCCTTATAACAGCCAAAGAATGCTTGATACGTTTTAAAACAAATCATTTGATACTACCATAAGTGCATAGTGTATAAAACAACTTCAAATCATAAGTATCAATCATAGGCGGCATGAGCGTCCCATGCCACTATGTCGCCATATATAGGTTTACAAATAAAACCGCAAAGTTACGTATTTGGAAATTGGATTTCCGTCTATGAACCGAGGCAAAAGATAGTCCTCAACCGATTCGTGACTCTCTAGCCCGAGCCACAGGGTCAGAGCGCATCGACCCTTGGAGCGACAGGGCCGGTCCACCGATGTGGATTAAACTTAAACCCTGAACATGCGTTCCCCCGCCCTATGGGGCGTAAATGAGCCAACGAATGACTCCATCGGACCCGGATCGTCCGATCAAACCGAGGCGCCTCGCAACAGCAACAACCACATAAGTCAAACTCGTCAGGGCGTGTAAAACCACTGACGCCACTTCTAACTAGAAAGAAACGCATGCCCTCCCTGAGGTCTGTCTCCCGTTTTTGGTTCATACCGGGTGTGAAACACGTGAAGTAAACGTTACACAAAGCTACGCCACAAAGGCCTTGCTTTGATCATCACCACAAGACTTTGCTTTTCAACAGAAGCCTCGATCAATTGCCACTTAGGCATGCCACACAGGCAATTCACTCCATGCGTTTGATATCCATCAATATATAACCCCTGAGCTCGTACGTCTCAGAGAAGGGCGTTAAGCAAGAGAATAAATTCTCCGCCGCCAAACAGATATATATTTAATAGAGATCAATCACACGGACTAAAATCCAATGTCAGACACACAATCCATTTACAAGTCCGTTCTGGGTTTGAACGAAACCGGAGGCACCTAGTACCCCGCATATCCATCGATCTCCAAGTACGTCTGGACGATCACTAACTGTTTCCATCTTCTTGGGTGTACAGCCCAATCAAGATCATCAGTAATTACCCAAACGACGTGAAGACCTCCGGTCTTCGACCATCGTCTTCATCTTCGACTTATCGTCGTATCAGTTATTCAGAATGGGATTAACCCGGTCTTTCCGAATAACTCGCGTATATTTTAAATAAGTGTTACACAAACACAACATACGCCTCATTCCAATTCATTAGTCACTAACCGTAAATTAATCAAGAGAATAATTCCCCAAACATTAACCCCGAAGGCCGAAACCAACATCAGATCAATATCCAGAAAACCATTCTGCTTGGCTAACCGACAGTTAGTTTCTAAATTTCACGTTCATAGGGAAAGGTTCCCATAAATTTTATCAAAGATAAATTCCTTGAATTTATTCTTTAATCTACTTTTGAATATCAATTCAAACTAGTCGGGATTAGCGAACCTTACCGAAGTAATCATTTGTTTTAATTTCCCAATCCCAACCTATTCATCCCATGAAGTAAAACTGGTTATACTTCATATCTAACACCACGGTGTTATCGGTAAATTCAATTACCATTTCGCGTTCAAATCTAATTAAAGATTTAACTATCGCCTGGAGCAAAACTGGTGATACTCCATTTCGATTATTTCAATCTAATTAAAGATTCATTAAAACTCCACTTAGTTTTAATCTGTGACTGGGTTAAAGAATCAGTGTCATTTAAAACACGGTTCACGATAAACCCAAAATCACATCACATTTCAATCAGTCCCTAATTGTAAATTAGCAAGTGAGCAATTCCCTAAGTATGAATCCCGAAGGCCGAAACCAACATCAAATCAATACCTCGGAAACTATTTAACTTAACTAATCTCCAGTTAGTTTCTGATTTTCTTAACTCCTTTAGGTCTAAGAACTGTATTATTGAAGATACCGTTCACGACAACCCAAAATCACATTTCATCAATGATCGGGTTAAAGAACGAGTGTTATTTAAAACACTGTCCACGATAAACCCAAAAATCAATATCGATTCAATTCCAACTAAATATTATTTAATTGGTACACTTCATTAAATCTAAATAAAAAGATTTAATCTTTTCTCAACTGGGTTCAAGAACAGTGTTAGTGAAGACACCATTCACGACAAACCCAAATCACATTTGATATTAAATACAAGGCTCTGAATAGAAAATATCCCAGCTTATATTCAATATCAAATTCTACGATTAACAAATGTCGTATTGGAAATAACGATATAAATATATATCTTTCAAATTTCCATAACAACATCTGTATAATCACGAATTCCAACATCGAAATATTCCGAAGACAATTTCGATTCAAATCCATTCCAATGCAATCATTGGAAATTTTGATTATTTTTAAAACCCTTTTCAAATTCAATTTATTTATTTAAAAATAAATAGAATTATATTTCTAGTTCAAAACTAGTTCATTTCGATAAAAATCTATTTTTATCTTTTCAAATATGGAGTTTTTCATCCCAAATCTTCACAAATCATTTCTTATGATTTTACACAAATTATTACTATTTTTAATAATTTTATCTAGGCCCGTACAGTCGATTTCCATCAACGGCCATCGAACTGCACTTACAGCGACCTTTTTCAAATTTGATTTGGACGTAACTCCAAATCCAACAGTTAGATTTCAAATTTCTAATATTCGTTAGAAAGCTCTTTTCGATACGAACCCAACGGTTCCGGTTTTAGGAGAATCCGACGGTCGGATCTCCCGTAATGTCCGTTTGAAATAAATGGTCGAAATTCACGAACTGCCGCGGCGCGGCGCGTTCTATTCAGGCCATTATATTATATATATAATATATATAATATATATTTCGTCGATTTCTATTTAAAACGAATTATATAAATAGTTTTAAAATTCGTTTCAAAAGCAATTTCAACTTCCATTTCAATTCAAATCAAAATTGAATTCTTCTTTATAAATTCGTTTTAAAATTCATTTCTATTCAATTCAAATTTCAATTCAATTCATTTCGAAATCGTTTTCAATTCATTTCATTTCGAAATTGTTTTAAATTCAATTCATTTCGAAATCGTTTTCAATTCATTTCATTTCGAAATCGTTTTCAATTCATTTCATTTCGAAATTGTTATATATCGATATAAATATCGTTCACGTCAAAATGGCGTCAAACTAATCAACACGGCTTCATAAATTTCTATTTTCAAATATTCTATTTCAAATATTTTTTTTTTTTTTTATAAACTGAATTTTGATTTTGAAATAAAGAGGGGGGGGGGCCAGAATGAAAAGGGAGAGGGATATTTTTTTTTATTATTATTATTTTATTTACTAAGAGTTGACTTTTTCATACGACCTCGAAACGAGGCCCACCGCCTGTCGTCCATAGCGTTTTACCCCCATTCCGAACACAATGGGATATGTATCGCAGGTTGATTCGATCGTTTGAATCAGTTTCCGTTAAATTTACATTTAAATCACTATATTGAATTTTAAACGTACATTTCAAATTTCTGGGGCCACATACTAACTAGAAAAATTCTCGAAAAATATTTTCTAGCTTCGTATTGACGATACGGTCCTAACAAAACTAGTTTCGTCGAATTCTGAGACCGTATGAAAAATGGCCAATTTCCAGTCGATTAAAATCAACTGAAACTGGTCAAACGCGTTTTCCTTTGCCACGCTCACATATTGATTCGAAAAATTATGAAACTTGAAACCTAGCAATAACTTTACATCCCGGACCCAACAAAACTGGTTTCATCGAAATCCGAGGTCGTTTGCAAAATGTCCATTTTTAAGGGCCTGAATTCCATAGCGACTATTCAGAATTTTCAACTGGACATATCTTTTGATTCTCGCTACGAAATTTTGATCTTTCGGATTCGTTGGAAAGATATTCACAATTAGATTCCATTATTTTTGGTTTCACTAAAATCCGGATTGTTTTGCACCCGGTACATTCAATTGAAGTTTGAAATCGAATTATCGAACTACCGCGCCATTTTCAATTCTATTTATAATTATATATAAATATTTATATTCTAACGACGACGCGTATAATATATACGTTCGATTCTATTCAAAATAAATTTCTCGTCGATATTATTTAAAATAATTCATTTTAAATAATCAAAATTCGCTAAAATAGCCAAAATAAAAATTTTAAACTGGCCCAGATTTTCGGGTTGTTACATTAGGTCACGTACTTGGTCGCTTTCTTAAAGACGATTCGGCGATCAGGTCGGTGGTGCAAAACCAGTTCGTACTCTCGCCGCCGCCTCTAGGATAAAACAACCTCTGAAAACAATAACTGATTTGCTTTGCACAACAAATCAGTGCAGATTTGCACTTTCGAAAACAAAAATACTGCTTGGAAATTTCAGGAAGAATATTTTAATGGGCGGAGGTAAAAACTATGTTTTTGTTATATTATTTTCGTCTACAGCTGAAGATAATATATAGATGGGGACTAGGGCTGAACGAAGATACTGGACAGTAGAGAAATCTGCTAAAATAACGGGTCAATAGTTTACCGCTTCATGTAAAAGTCGGCTCAGAAAAATCTCCCGTATTTAAAACTCAATTCGAAAAAAGCGATTTTTTTCTGGTTCAAAAATATTAGTGTTTACACCACAAAGCCAAGCCTAAGCCCGAGCCGAGCCGAGTCGGGTCGAGTCGAGTCGTTAGGTTGCGCGCGCGCGTGTGGTGGTCATGATGCATGGCCTCCCTCCTCACAACAAAGCATGTATTGGGAGCCCAAGACCCCAACATGATTTCTTAGAAACAAGTATAAATACTTGCCTCTTCCATATAATCCCATGATGTGGGACTATTCACCCATAAGAGCCATTTATACACTTATTTTAATATTTTTAATAATTCACTTAACATTCCCAACAATCCCCCACTTGAATTTTTAAAAATATCTTCGAGCAGTTTCTAAAAAAACATAAGATTGTGCATAAACAAAGGTGTCATCCGACTTGAACCTTTGCATAGTGGATAAGATTCAGTTTTTACTAGAGTGACACGTAGTCTTGAACTCTATTCCTGACATCAAACCACACACAACCTTTTCTATAGTGCAATCAAATAAGCCCGTGCATTTATGGCCATGCACGTCTATCCCAATTTAGTGAACGCTCTAGGAGTTTTGCACAAAACTCCATAGGAAACGGCCACATTTCCACATTCACATAGGTGAGTCTATCAAGAGTACTCCTGAAGGCAGATACTCCACTCCAAATAGAGTATAGATCTCATTAAGAGTTTCTATCAACTCATCCTCTAATCACTTCAGGAATACATGCTTCTAATTGGTTTATTAAATAGCATGTTCAACTCCTATCACTACACAACTTGTTTTTACCCATTGAACCTATTTCTTGGGATCTCCAGTCAATTAGGTCGGGTTACCATTGTGCGTGACTCAACAATCTAAGGGCAGTAGTCTCATTCTTTTAGAAGAATTAAGGACTTTCTCTCTGGACAGTCCTTTCGTCAAAGGATCTGCCAAATTTTCATCACTACATACGTAATCCACTCTAACGGTACCTGAGAAAAGTAGTTCTCTAACCGTGTTGTGCTTACGATGTATTTGTCATCTTCTACCATTATAATAACGGTTCTGAACTTTTGCAATAGCCGCGGTACTATCGCAATGTATCAACACAGCTGGTATCAGTTTTTTCCATAAGGGAATCTCAGATAGCATATTTCTAAAATACTCTGCTTCTTCACTAGCTGTGGCTAGTGCTATCATCTCAGACTTCATTGTAGATTGAGCCAAAATAGTCTGTTTCTTGGATTTCCAAGAAACAGCTCCTCCAGCGATGCTAAATATATAGCCACTGGTCGTTTTAGAATCATCAGATAAAGTATTCCAGCCTGCGGTCTGAATATCCTTCAAGTACAGCTGGAAACTTTTCATAATATAATCCAAGGTTCATAGTTCGTTTAAGGTATCTCATTACCCTTTCAATAGCATGCCAGTGCTCTATACTTCTACTGGTAAACCTGCACAATAATCCCACGACATAGGCAATGTCGGGTCTAGTACAATCAGTGGTATACCGAAGGCTACCAATGATGCTCGCATAATCAGACCGTCCTACACCTTCACCAGTGTTCTTAAATAACTTTACACTTGGATCATATGGTGTACATGCAGGTTTACAGTCAAAGTAATTATATTTCTTCAGTATCTTCTCAATGTAATGAGATTGATCCAAAGAAATTCCCTTTTATGACCTAGTAATCTTAATACCAAGGATTACTCGCCTCACCTAGATCTTTCATATCAAAATAGGCACTTGATAAGGATTTGAGTGAATTTATGGCATGAAGGTTTGACCCAAAGATGAGTAGGTCATCTACATAAAGGCATATAATAGTGCAAATGTCATTCTTAGATTTGTAATAAATGCATTTGTCACTCTCATTAACTTTAAAACCATGTGATATGATTAAGTTATCAATTTTTTCATGCCATTGTTTAGGTGCTTGTTTTAAACAATATAATGATTTATCTAATTTGCATACCTTATGTTCTTGACCATGTACTACAAATCCTTCAGGATGTTCCATATAGATTTCTTCATCTAATTCACCGTTTAAAAATGCGGTTTTAGCATCCATTTGGTGTATTAGTAAATTATGAATGGAAGCAAGTGAGATTAATACCCGAATGGATGTTATTCTAGTTACAGGTGAAAAAGTGTCAAAGAAATCTATATTTTCTTTTTTTCTAAAACCTTTAGCTACTAGTCGTGCTTTGTATTTATCAATAGTACCATTAGGTTTTAATTTCTTTTTAAACACCCATTTACAGCCTATAGATTTACAACCAGAGGGTAAATCTGCCAAATGCCAAGTCTTATTGGATTCCAGAGAATCCATCTCATCATTTATAGCCTCTTGCCAAAAATCGGCATCTAAAGAAGATAGGGCCTCTTGGAGGTTTAAGGGATCCTCCTCTATAGTAAAAGCACAAAAATCCGAACCAAATTTTTTTACGGTACTTGCTCTTTTACTTCTTCTAGGTTCAGCTTCAGAACTTTTATTAAGTTATGTTCTAATGGCATACTTGAAGTGCCCCCACTATACCTTAATTTAAAAGGAAATTTTGTTTCATAAAAATCGGCATCATTTGATTCAATTATGTTATGTGCATTTATATCATAAAATCGATATGCTTTGCTATTGATAGCATAGCCTATAAATACACATTCATATGCTCTACCTGCCAATTTTATTCTCTTAGGGTCTGGGATGCGAACATATGCTAGACAACCCCAAGTTCTAAAGTATGAAACATTGGGTTTATGGTTCTTTAAAATTTCATAAGGTGAAATTTTATTCTTAGATTTGGGGATTCTATATAGAACATAACATATAGTCAATAAAATACCCCCCCATCAATGTTTTGCTGCACCAGAATTTAATAGGATGGCAACTACTAATTAGGTAAAAGTCCTATTTTTTTCTTTCAGTTTGACCGTTCATTTCAGGTGAATAGGGTGCAGTTCTCTCATGTACAATACCATGCAATTTATAGAAGTCCAGAATTGAATTAGATTCATATTCTGTTCCTATATCACTACGAAGTCTCTTAATTTTCCTGTTTGTTTGATTCTCAATTTCAGTTTTGAACGTTTTAAACATTTCAAAAGCATCACTTTTATTTTTCATAAGGTAAACATATGTGAAATCAGAATAATCATCAATAAAAGTGATAAAATACCGATGTCCATGTCTAGTCAAAGTACCATCAAGTTCACATATGTCAGAATGAATCAAATCTAAAGGTTCAGATTCTCTATCAACAGATTTATTAGATTTCTTAGTGATTTTTGCTTGTGTACAGAATTCACATTTATCAGGTTCAGATTCTGATATCTTAGGTATCATACCTAGGGTACTCATGTTATGAATTATTCGTTTATTAACATGACATAATCTAGAATGGCAAATATTAAAATCATACAACATATAAGCAGAAGTAGTCACTTTATTAGATTCAACATTCAATTAAAACATTCCCTCACAAGCTTAACCCTTTCCTACAAAAGTTCCCTTATACCCTATGGTATATACATCAGCCCCAATAAATTGAGTAAAGCCTGCCTTATTAAGGAGAAAGCCAGAAACCAGATTCTTCCTCATCTCTGGAGTATGAAAACATCTTTAAGAACCACAGTCTTTCCATAGGTAAACTTGATCTGCTCATTTCCAACCCCTGCAACTTTAGTGGTATGAGAATCTCCCAACAACACTTTCTGATCATCAGCAGCCATGTATGTGGTGAACATATCACGATCATAGCGGACATGGCTAGAAGCACCAGTGTCTACCCACCAACCCTCTGATCCACCAACAAGGTGAATGTAACACCCTACGTCCATTAATGTCACTCACAAAGGGAATGCATTTACTTCTATGGAGCGTTTTAAGTGTGTATAGAATAGAAACTTAACAACAAGACATATATAAAACAGTACTTAAAAATTTAAAACTTCATTTATTGCAGCGGTAAACAAATAAGTTTGATTACATCATCAAAAACCAAAGACTAGAGTCAAGTACATAATATCCATCTTGACTAAATCAGAGTACATAAAATGAAAGGCATAACCCCAACATAAAATAGCCATAAATAAGATAGGCTGAACTTTTACTTCAGCGATCCATGCAACTTCTAAAAGCAAGAGATAAAGCTGTCCAAATCAAGCTCCACTAGTACTAGTCCCACCCTGAGCACCTGAGGGGAGGGGGGAAGGAAGAAAAGAGGTGAAAACAAAGGGGGTCAGACATAAAGTCTGGCGAGTGCAATAACTTTAACAATATAATCATTAAGTAACTAGGATAAGACATAAGCTGGAAAATAAAGAAATGACTGTGAACAAATGGGTATGACAGAGCAAACAAAGGAAATAAGATGGATAAAGATAACATTAAAGGCGCACCTAATCACTATAGGATAATTACTATACTGCACCAAAGCTAATTACACCGCACTATTACTAGTCACCCTAAAAGTTAATCCCACCCACCGAAAAAAATAATGATAATGGCAGTTCGTGTACCCCTAGCTGCCTTCATAGGTGCCGTCTGCCCCTATCTCCCCTAGGTGTACCCACTACCCTCCCCATTATAATTATAATATTTATTCATAATATGGTAGTTATACTCCTAGCTGTCTTCATAGGTGCCGTCTGCTCCTATCTCCGCTAGTCGTACCCACTATCTTCCCCATTCGAATTACAAATGGTAGTTATACTCCTAGTTGTCTTCATAGGTGTCGTCTGCTCCTATCTTCGCTAGTCGTACCCACTACCTTCCCCATTCGATCGGCTCCATAACTCGTAGATACCCGTGCTGGTCCTACAGTGGGGTGTATCACTCCCCAAAGTGGCAACCCGATACCACCAAATATGCACGGCTTATACCTACACGATGCAACGTCTTACCTACCATCCCGGGCCCACGAACGCACATGACCCCGTTGGACTTGCGTTGCCACCGCTAACCCGTTTTGACCTCTTATAATCAAATCCAGTAAGTGTGTCCCGTCCTCGACTTGGGTCGAGCTCACAAAGATACTAAATGGGTTACTGGTTTGAAAAGGGTCCCCACACAAGCTTTCCACCTATGCTTGGTCCCCACTAAGATTCCCCACTTAACCCCTTCTTATTCATGTTTTCTTACATGTTTTCAACTTGGTTAAGTGTTTATAATTATATCCCACATGTCCCCCATGTTATCCACTTAACAAATTAACATGTGTTATTGGTTAAGCTTGTCTTAACCCTACCCGCTTTATCAAATCGATATATTATTGGTTAAGCTGGTCTTAACCCCATCCACTTATATCTTATTGGTTAAGTTGGTCTTAACCCTGTCCGCTTATCCGATCAATATATTATTATTGGTTAAGTTCGTCTTAACCCTATCCACTTATCAGATTAATATATAATATATATATTATTGGTTATGCTGGCCTTAACCCTTCCCACTTATCAAATTTTACTTAGTTTATGATTAGGTACTTCTTAGTTCACATATACATTGGTTAAGAGAATAACTCCCTAAGTACCAACCTCGAAGACCGAGATCAACATCAGATCGTTCCTCAGAGAGTCACTCACTCAACCAAACTTCTGTTTGTCATTCATATTTGTCTTTAATCAGCATTAATTAATTATTAAGACACCTAATCGTATTTCACATGCCACCCACTTAATCTCACATGCCACCCAAGGCACCCCCTTCACCCCCCATGTCCAACCACATGTTTATCTTGTTAAGTGTTTCTTAATTCATTAACACCGTAACCTTGTAAAGACCTCCCGCATTAGACTGGCATTTGTGGCAGCTGGATTTGCCGGGCAGGTCCGGACGGTCTTACATCACAAACGAGTCTAACCTCGTATCTTTACAACTGTTACGCATTTAATTCATGCCTTTGACCTCTCACACTAGACTGGCATTTGTGGCTACTGGATTTGCCGGGCGGGTCCGGGTAGTCTTACACCACAAAAGAGTCTAACCTCGTGTCTTAGGCGGTTTATTATTACACATCTTCATTTAACCCCAAATTGGATTAATATCCCTATTCAAATTTGTCAATAAATTCCAAATATACTTATGTCCATAATTGCCTCTTTAAATTATGTCCATAAATGCCAATTTTTCAAATTAATGTCTTAAATTAATTATATGCCTTTTTCAGGCCATTTATGCCAATTCTCAATAGGTGTATATTTAATATTACCCCCATCGTCCCCACGTTGTTCGTTCGTTTATCATGACATATATATATATATATATAAATATATATATTAGACTAGCAATTAGTCTAACACATAAAAAATAAGAAACGCCGCAAACATACAAATTGGATCTAATATTACAAATAAGGATTACCACATATATAGCATAAACTTGTTATTGTCATGAATCTAAACATAGGCCTAAAGGTGTGAGGTTACATATATATAATATAGTTTTTCATCTAAAACTTGCATAGGCCATAGTCACAAACTTGCATAAAACTATGTATGTCATAGATCTAAATCTAAAAGTGTAAACTTGCATATATGTGAATCCAATTTCTACCTAAACTTGCATATAGTCACTTTATTTGATTCACATGTAAACTTGTGTACAATTCATATAGAAACTAGCATATAATCTACACCCAAACTTGCATATCAAATGATGTCAAACGTGAATCAAGTTGAACATAGGTGATTTGGCATATGAAAAGGGATCCATAACAAAACTATCATTATGAACAACTAGCATATATTCACAAAATATCACATTTTTTTTAATGTTTCACAAACATAGCCATATAATCCAATTTATAACTCAACCCAATTAACTTATTAATTATCTTATTAAAGAAATTGAACTCACAACTCAAAAAAGGTCTTGAGTTCTGGAATCTGAGTTCTGAAATTGATTTAGCTCGCCTTTGAAGTAGACAAATCCGTTGATGTTGTTGTTATAAATTTGAGTTGAATTGAGTTGATTAGCTTCACTTTCCCTCTAGTTGGTGGCGGCTACTCTAGGTTGCAAGGTGATAACATGACGGCCATGGTTCTAATTTTGATTTGATTTTAGGGTTTGAGTCTACATGTGTTTATATAGAATTTAGGATTAATTTAGGCCATCCGATCAACCTAGAATCAATCAAGGCCATCCAGTCAAGATAGAGTGACACCTCAGCCCTAATGACTCAACACTGAGTCACAAAATTGTCATCTCTCAGATCTGCCTGGGGGGGGGGGGGGAGGTCGACCTGTAGGGGGGAGGTCGACCTGGGTCCTGGGCAGGAATTTTCCCGCCCAGCCCGCTTCTGACTTCTGATTTGATTTTTGAATCTGTTTCGAGCTGTTTGAATTTTCTAGAAACTTCCGACAGCCATAACTTCTTCATTCGAAGTCCAATTTATGCAAACTCGGACTCTATCTCGACCAGAATTCCGAGACGAACACAATGGCGTAACCCGTTACCCTTGATTCTCAAATTTGAAATTAATTATTCTTTAATTTGTTAACATTAATATTAAAATTATGGGGTGTTACATTCTCCCCTCCTTAAAGGATTTCTCCCTCGAAATCTCCTAGTTAAGGAGAATGCATATCCTAACATCCAATCATCCATCTACTCAACCATCAAACATAGGCATCCATTGTCCTTACAAGATTTCTAATGCTGTATGAACATATGCAAGAAGTGCGTGTATATATTCCTTATCTAATGCAAAATCAGGCGGTCTACTGATTCAATTGACCTCCTTAATGCAAATCATGATAGTGCCATGTGTCCATTATGTATGCGAAAGAATCCTATCGATACATATTATTTCTACATGTGTGCACAACCATTCATCAAAATGCAGCATCCATATGATAACACAACCATTATACATCCATTAATTTAAATATGCACACACATTTATATGCAACATGAAGGTGATTGAGCCGATCTAGTGCCTAGTGTGTGTATATATATCCACGAGCAACCACTAGCAACCACTTGCATCCATTTGCATCCACCAGACATAACATGTCCCAAACATATGTTTCAACCATAGGGTTCTGCCTAACTAAAGATCGAAGATGTCATCACAAAGATAATACTAAAAGATAGGACAAGTATTAACAAAGCGGTAGAAAAAGGAGAAATTAAAACATACCCTCAAAAAGGAAAGGGTACAACGTATGCATCTTATCTTCCGTCTCCCAAGTAGCGTCTCTTTGATCATCTCCCCATTGCACTTTGACCAACTTGACCTCTTTGTTGCGAAGCTTTTTGACCTCCGATCCGAGAATGCGTGTAGGAGCTCGTCTGATTATGGCATTGCGCTCTACTTCCACTTCTTCGAGCGTGCTCGGCTCTACCACTTCCGCCGTAACGTGTAAACACTTACGCAAATGTGAAACGTGAAACACGTCATGAACTCCGCTGAGCTTCTCTGGTAACTTTACTCCATACGCCATCTGTCCAATCCTCTCCGTAATTGGAAAGGGTCCTACGAACCTCGGTGCCAACTTCCCTACTGATCCAAAACGGACTACGTTTCTCAACGGTGACACCTTAACAAAAACCATGTCCCCAACATCGAACTCAAGATCAGTTCGTCTCCTATCAGCACATGACTTATGTCGGTCCTGCGCCGTCTTCATTCGCCGTCGAATCAGGTCTATCTTCTCCGAAGTCTCCCTAATCATGTCGGGTCCATGCTAAACCTTATCCGTGGATTCCCACCAACATGTAGGTGATCGGCACGGTCGTCCAAAAAGAGCCTCAAAAGGTGCCATGCTAATGCTAGCCTGAAAACTATTATTATAGGCGAACTCTACTAGTGGAAGGTGTTCTTCCCATGTTCCTCCAAAGTCTAGAATGCATAGCCTCAGAAGGTCTTCTAGAATCCGATTCACCCTCTCGGTCTGGCCGTCCGTCTGAGGATGATAAGCGGTACTTAAGCATAATTGCGTCCCAACCGCCTCTTGTAAGCTCTTCCAAAATTCTCTTGTGAAAATAGGATCTCTATCGCTCACAATGCTGGAGGGTATGCCGTGCAAACGAACTATCTCTTGAAGGTAAACAGATGCTAACCATGCGGCGGTCCTTCTACTTTTAACAGGAATAAAATCGGCACTTTTAGTAAGTCGGTCTACAATTACCCAAATCCCCGTATTACCCTTCCTTGATCTTCGTAACCCATCTACAAAATCCATGGAAACGCTTTCCCATCTCCAAAGAGGAATCTCTAAGGGATGGAGCAAACCTCTGGGCTTCTTTTGTTCCGCCTTGACTTGCTGGCACACTAAGCATCTAGCAATGAACTCGGCCATGTCCTTCTTCATTCCGACCCAAAAGAAAATTCGCTTCATATCCCTATACATCTTATCACCACCAGGATGTATGGTCATCTTAGAGCGATGTGAGTCTTCAAGAATTGCCTTCTTCAAACTTTCGCCTTGTGGTACACAAAGTCTTCCATCTCTACGTAGCCAACCTCTTTCATCTATAGCATATCTATCAAGATGTTTTGAGGACTCCCCTCCTATAAGCTTGCCTACTGTCTCAACCAACCGTGGGTCGTTCCGTTGTGCCTCTCCAGCTCGACCCAAAAGTGTAGGTTGCACCTCTAATGATGCCAACAATCCGGGTATATAATCGACAGAGGGTCTGAAGTCAAAGGAAGATATATACTCCAAACTCTGTCGCTCTACGAACAAAGGACTTAAAGTTAACTTCTTTCTACTTAAGGCGTCAGCTATAACGTTACCCTTGCCAGGGGTATATGCGATCTCAAAATCGTAGGATGCCAAGAACTCCATCCATCTCTGTTGCCTCAAGTTTCGGTCTTTCTGAAAGAATAAGTACTTTAGCGACATATGGTCTGTTCTTCTTCGTGAGCTTATTCAGCTCTCTATAGCCCACATACAATCTAAGTGAACCATCAGCCTTCGTAGCAAAAATGACTGAAGCACCCCATCCCGAAATGCTTCTTCTTATGAACCCCTTCTCAAGCAACTCCTTCGCTTGCTTACTGAGTCCTCTTCTCTCCCTCGGAGCCATGTGGCGCACTGGTAATGCAACTGGCTTTGCATTATCTACTAGATATATTCGAAAGTCTATCTCACGCCTCAGGGGTAAACTTCGAACCTCGTCGAAGACGTCACTATATTCACGGACCACACGAATAGATTCCAAATCATCATTGGATGCGTCAAGGGATTCTAGGTAGCTAAGAATTACCGGACCTCTAGGGTCACAAGAAATATCAAGGGTCTTTCCACAACGAGTCAACAATCTAACTACCCTTCTTTCACAATCTAGCATGGCACCGTATCTAGTTAGCCAATCCATGCCTAGAATCAAGCCGTAGCCCATGAAGCCAAGAACAAAGGCGTTGCATTCAAACCCAACGCCCAAGATAGACACTCTAAAATCCCGACAAATCATAGAAAGATGAGACGAACTACCAATAGGATTTGAGACTACTATGGGATCCATAACTAGACTAGTATTAAGGTGTAGTGTTTCAACTAACGAAGCAAATGCAAACGAGTGTGAAGCGCCAGAATTCAAACAAGGTTCGAATAGGATGATCAAAAAGGAAAAACTAGATTTCCATCCAAGATATATTTCTACCTTTATCAGGTATGCCAGTCGTGAGGGAACGCGTCTGCCCTCTAGAAGATCCTATACCTTGTCCTTACCTTTGCCTTTTGCTTCTTTGGACAATCCTAATAAGATGTCTTGTAATGATAACAACTAGTTTTCTTCTTCTCTCTAACGTCTTTATTTAAGTAGTCAGGTATTTCACCAGTGTGGCCCTTCCTTTTCTCTTGGCCCCTTGTTATCCTTATCGCCTTTCTTTAGATCTACTTTGCCGTGTGTCCTTTCCATGTCTCTCCTGCACATTCTCTGTTCGTGACCTCCTACCAAATAAGGCTTCGTTCTTCATTAACCAAGCAGCTAATTGAACTTTCCTCCCACCGTCTACCTTAAAGGTACCAACAAGTCCTCCACTTCCTCCTAGTTTTGACAGACATCCCAGTCCCATGAAGTGGTTTTTCGCCCATCGTACGGAAGTTCTTACATATCTTAGAAAAAACGTCTATATGCTTGGAGGAAGAAATTCAAAAAGGAAAGAGGAAGAGATTCAAAACGGAGAATTCGAAAGAAAGATATATGGCTCTTGGGGGTTATGTTTTTAAAACAAACCTTTCTCTTGAAAATACTTTCCTTAAAACATACTTTTGAAAGTATTTCTTTATAAAATGTTTTTCGAAAAATAGTTTTTCAAAATTCATATCTGGTCTGGTAACCTTCAGCTCTGATACCACGTGTAACACCCCACGTCCATTAATGTCACTCACAAAGGGAATGCATTAACTTCTATGGGGCGTTTTAAGTGTGTATAGAACAGAAACTTAACAACAAGACATATATAAAACAGTACTTAAAAATTTAAAACTTCATTTATTGTAGCAGTAAACAAATAAGTTTGATTACATCATCAAAAACCAAAGACTAGAGTCAAGTACATAATATCCATCTTGACCAAATCAGAGTACATAAAATGAAAGACATAACCCCAACATAAAATAGCCATAAATAAGATAGGTTGAACTTTTACTTCAGCGATCCAAGCAACTTCTAAAAGCAAGAGATAAAGATGTCCAAATCAAGCTCCATTAGTACTAGTCCCACCCTGAGCACCTGGAGGGGAAAAGAAAGAAAAGAGGTGGAAACAAAGGGGGTCAGACATAAAGTATGGCGAGTGCAATAACTTTAACAATATAATCATTAAGTAACTAGGATAAGGCATAAGCTGGAAAATAAGGAAATGACTGTGAACAAATGGGTATGACAGAGCAAACAAAGGAAATAAGATGGACAAAGATAACGTTAAAGGCGCACCTAATCACTATAGGATAATTACTATACTGCACCAAAGCTAATTACACCGCATCATTACTAGTCACCCTAAAAGTTGATCCCGCCCACCGAACAAAATAATGATAATGGCAGTTCGTGTACCCCAAGCTGCCATCATAGGTGCCGTCTGCCCCTATCTCCCCTAGGTGTACCCACTACCCTCCCCATTCTAATTATAATATTTATTCATAATATGGTAGTTATGCTCCTAGCTATCTTCATAGGTGTCGTCTGCTCCTATCTCCGCTAGTCGTACCCACTACCTTCCCCATTCGAATTACAATGTTTATTCATAATATGGTAGTTATACTCCTAGCTGTCTTCATAGGTGCCGTCTGCTCCTATCTCCGCTAGTCCTATCCACCACCTTCCCCATTCGATCGGCTCCCAAACTCGTAGATACCCGTGCTGGTCCCACAGTGGGGTGTATCACTCCCCAAAGTGGCAACCCGATACCACCAAAGATGCACGGCTTGTATCTACACAATGCAACAACGTCTTACCTACCAGCTCAGGCCCACGCACACACAAGACCCCGTTGGACTTGCGTTGCCACCGCTAACCCGTTTTGACCTCTTACAATCAAATCCAGTAAGCGTGTCCCGTCCTCGACTTGGGTCGAGCTCACAAAGATACTAAATGGGTTACTGGTTTGAAAAGGGTCCCCACACAAGCTTTCCACTTATGCTTGGTCCCCATTAAGATTCCCCACTTAACCCCTTCTTATTCATGTCTTCATACATGTTTTCAACTTGGTTAAGTGTTTATAATTATATCCCACATGTCCCCCATGTTATCCACTTAACAAATCAACATGTGTTATTGGTTAAGCTTGTCTTAACCCTACCCGCTTTATCAAATCGATATATTATTGGTTAAGCTGGTCTTAACCCCATCCACTTATATCTTATTGGTTAAGTTGGTCTTAACCTTGTCCGCTTATCCGATCAATATATTATTATTGGTTAAGTTCGTCTTGACCCTATCCACTTATCAGATTAATATATAATATATATATTATTGGTTATGCTGGCCTTAACCCTTCCCACTTATCAAATTTTACTTAGTTTATGATTAGGTACTTCTTAGTTCACATATACATTGGTTAAGAGAATAACTCCCTAAGTACCAACCCCGAAGACCGAGATCAACATCAGATCGTTACTCAGAGAGTCACTCACTCAACCAAACTTCTGTTTGTCATTCATATTTGTCTTTAATCAGCATTAATTAATTATTAAGGCACCTAATCGTATTTCACATGCCACCCACTTAATCTCACATGCCACCCAAGGCACCCCCTTAACCCCCCATGTCCAACCACATGTTTATTTGGTTAAGTGTTTCTTAATTCATTAACACCGTAACCTTGTAAAGACCTCCCATGTTAGACTGGCATTTGTGGCAGTTGGATTTGCTGGGCGGGTCCGGGCAGTCTTACACCACAAACGAGCCTAACCTCGTGTCTTTAGAACTGTTACGCATTTAACTCATGCCTTTGACCTCTCACATTAGACTGGCATTTGTGGCTGCTGGATTTGCCGGGCGGGTTTGGGCAGTCTTACACCACAAAAGAGTCTAAACTCATGTCTTAGGCGGTTTATTATTACACGTCTTCATTTAACCCCAAATTTGATTAATATCCCTATTCAAATTTGTCAATAAATTCCAAATATACTTATGTTCATAATTGTCTCTTAAAATTATGTCCATAAATGCCAATTTTTCCAATTAATGTCTTAAATTAATTATATGCCTTTTTCAGGCCATTTATGCCAATTCTCAATAGGTGTATATTTAATATTACCCCCATCGTCCCTACGTTGTTCGTTCGTTTATCATGACATATATATATATATATATATATTAGACTAGCAATTAGTCTAACACATAAAAAACAAGAAATGCTGCAAACATACAAATTGGATCTAATATTACAAATAAGGATTACCACATATATAGCATAAACTTGTTATTGTCATGAATTTAAACATAGGCCTAAAGGTCTGAACTTGCATATATATATATATATATATATGTATATATATAATATAGTTTTTCATCTAAAACTTGCATAGGCCATAGTCACAAACTTGCATAAAACTATGTATGTCATAGATCTAAATCTAAAAGTGTAAACTTGCATATATGTGAATCCAATTTCTACCTAAACTTGCATATAGTCACTTTATTTGATTCACATGTAAACTTGTGTACAGTTCATATAGAAACTAGCATATAATCTACACCCAAACTTGCATATCAAATGATGTCAAACGTGAATCAAGTTGAACATAGGTGATTTGGCATATGAAAAGGGATCCACAACAAAACTATCATTATGAACAACTAGCATATATTCACAAAATATCACATTTTTTCAATGTTTCACAAACATAGCCATATAACCCAATTTATAACTCAACCCAATTAACTTATTAATTAACTTATTAAAGAAATTGAACTCACAACTCAAAGAAGGTCTTGAGTTCTGGAATCTAAGTTCTGAAATTGATTTAGCTCGCCTTTGAAGTACACAAATTCGTTGTTGTTGTTGTTGTTGTTATAAATTTGAGTTGAATTGAGTTGATTAGCTTCACTTTCCCTCTAGTTGGTGGCGGCTACTCTAGGTTGCAAGGTGATAGCATGACGACCATGGTTCTAATTTTGATTTGATTTTAGGGTTTGAGTCTACATGTGTTTATATAGAATTTATGATTAATTTAGGCCATCTGATCAACCTAGAATCAATCAAGGCCATCCAGTCAAGATAGAGTGACACCTAAGTCCTAATGACTCAGCACTGAGTCACAAAATCGTCATCTCTTAGATCTGCCGGGGTGGTCGACCCCCAGGTCGACCTGTAGGGGGGAGGTCGACACTAGGGTCGACCCCCTGGTCGACCTGGGTCCTGGGCGGGAATTTTCCCGCCCAGCCCGCTTCTGACTTCTGATTTGAATTTTGAATCTGTTTCGAGCTGTTTGAATTTTATTTGAATTTTTTGGAAACTTCCGATAGCCATAACTTCTTCATACGAAGTCCAATTTACGCAAACTCGGACTCTATCTCAACCAGAATTCTGAGACGAACACAATGGCGTAACCCATTTCCCTTGATTCTCACATTTGAAATTAATTATTCTTTAATTTGTTAACATTAGTATTAAAATTACAGGGTGTTACAGTGAATCTCAGTGATCATAGCCATAGGATGCTCCTCCTCAGTCAGGTTAGCCTGTGGTGCAGAACTAGGCCTGTTCCGACACTTTCGTGCCATATGACCTGGTTTTCCCCAGTTGTGACATAGAAACAACTGTCCAGAATCATTCTTTTGGGCTGGTTTTGGCAGTCCTTTCGAGTTTCCTTATGGATTCCTGTTCTGTTTGTTGCGCCAGTTCTGATTCTTAAATGTCTTCTGGTTCGATTTCAGAACTGCGGGTTTGGTCTTTTTAGTGCTGTTGTTTGAGACAACCAGCACTTCCTCTTTCTGGTCCTGTTTGCGTGCCTCCTCAATGCAGAGGCAAGTGATCAATCTCTCTAAGGAAAATTCCTTAGTCTTATGCCGTAGGAAATTCTTAAAGTCTTTTCAACCTGGGGGCAGTTTGTCAATAATAACAACAACTTGAAACTGTTCGTCCAAAACCATACCTTCGGAGATGATCTCATGAGCTCTTTTCTGAAGCTCATGAGACTGCATCTCTATTGACCTGTCGTCTGTCATCTGATATTTGAGATAGCGGCTCACCGCATACTTCTTTGCCCCTGCCTCCTCTGTATCACATTTCTTCTTCAGCGCTTCCCAGATCTCTTTCGCTGTCTTGTCTTCCGAGTTGTAGTAATCATACAGATCATCGCTGAGGCCATTGAGAATGAAATTTCTGCATATATAGTCCTTCTCAATCCAGTTCTGTTGTTGTTTTGATTGTTCAGTCCAGGAAGCCATCTGTGCTTCATCAGTTCTGTCGGGTTTGTCTAGCAACTGCGGTTAGTCGGTGGTCAGAGCAGCAACTACCTTCCTCATCGTCAGGTAGAACTCCATCTTCTGACGCCATCGTTTGAAATGCAGTCCTTCAAAACGGAATGGGGCAGCAGTCACCAATGGGATCTGGAAAGCAGAGGGAGGAGCATTATCATCCAGGGTTGATGTCGAAGCCATTATTTCAGTTCGTCTTCAAATTGTTGGGAAACAATGGCTGAGTCATGTACTTGGTCGCTTTCTTGAAGACGATTCGGCGATCTGGTCGGTGGCGCAAAACCAGTTCGTACACTCGCCGCTGCCTCTAGGATAAAACTGCCTCTGAAAACAATAACTTATTTGCTTTGCACAACAAATCAGTGCAGATTTGCACTTTCGAAAATAAAAATACTGCTCAGAAATTTCAGGAAGAATATTTTAATGGCGAAGGTAAAAACTGTGTTTTTGTTATATTATTTTCGTCTACATCTGAAGATAATATATAGATGGGGATTAGGGCTGAACGAAGATACTAGGCAGTAGAGAAATCTATTAAAATACCGGGTCAATAGTTTACCGCTTCATGTAAGAGTCGGCTCAGAAAAATCTCCCGTATTTAAAACTCAATTCGAAAAAAGCGATTTTTTTCTGGTTCAAAAATATAAGTGTTTATACCCCAAAGCCAAGCCTGAGCCCGAACCGAGCCGGGTCGGGTCGAGTCGAGTCGGTCGGTCGCGCGCGCGTGTGTGGTGGTCAGGATGCATGGCCTCCCTCCTCACAATAAATCATGTATTGGGAGCCCAAGGCCCCAACATGATTTCTTAGAAATAAGTATAAATACTTACCTCTTCCATATAATCCAATGATGTGGAACTATTCACCCAAAAGAGCCATTCATACACTTATTTCAATATTTTTAATAATTCACTTAACATTTCCAACACCCATCAGTCGACTCATGTGGGTATCCAACCGGAATTCCAGAATGGTACCGATCCCGGTCAATCATGGGTGCACCCTCCGGTGGTGTGGAAACACTTCTTGATGCGTGACTTCGTATTGACCCGACTCAAATTTGAGAATAGGAAACACTGTTGGACTAGCAATTGGTATGCACGAAGAAGAAAATAGAACTTTGAACATCGACATAATGGATACACACTGGAGTATTCTCTCGGACTCAAGAGGGAGGCGGTAACTCTGGTAAACGAGAAAAGAGATTGGAAGAAATGATTAGATGTGTGACAAAAGGTAGGATGCCATGTCACAGACACAAAGATGTGAATAAGAGTTCGTTTACTTTTAATATAAGGAGCACGATGAACCCAATGGAGTTCAAGCTTTCGGCGTTGACTGATTGTGATGGAAGGTCAGAACCCACAGTGCATTTGACGCGGTACATATGTCATATAGATGTACTGGAAGGATCCGAGGAATCGACGGCGAAATGATTTTCTTCCTATCTCACAGACTTAGGTCCATTTGATTTTGAACGGGAAGGGTTATTTGAAAGGGGAATATGAAAGGGGCATTTGAAGAGTAATTATTACGAACAGAGAATGTGTTTTTTTTTTACGAAAGGGGCAAATTGAAAGGGGCAAATTTATTATTTTTAACTTTTTTTGTTTATATTATTTTATTGTTTATGTTTATGTTTGTGTTTTTGTGTGTATATTGTCGAACAAGATAATAGAATGCATAATACAAATTGCAAAATAAAAAATACTGAATTGAAATACGCATTACAACACAACCGCTACAACACTTCACAACAACACAACCACAAAAGAAAACACAACCACAACACAACCACAAAATAAACACAACTACAACACAATCACAAAAGAAAACATCATATCTGTCCAGCCCTCAGCTTCCTAACAAAATGAATAACACAACTCCTAAGCTGTGCGGGCTTGCCAAGCAAAGAATAAAAAGGGTTGTGACCCAATCTGTCATGCTCTGACAGAATAACAGCCACCTCCCACTCTTAATAGTCACCATCCTCATGGCGTACTGACATACATAGATCTATAAGCTCGTCTCGGTCCATGCGCGAAGGAGATAAACGAGAAGGGCCAGCACCAAACCTGACCTTCCTACGAGTCGGATGACTCGAGATCTCCGCATTATCGCCACGAATGAAATCGACAAAGAGCTGCTCCTCATGCAGATGAACTGGTGGAGCATCCGAAATTACGTACTGAGATCTGTCAGTACGAATGCAGCCTGCAAACATGGAGTCCAACTCCCTGAATCGCGCCGGGGACCCACTCTTGAACTTGCGTGACGCTATTGGCACCGTCTCCCACCAATCGTCCATTCCTATGACGGTACCCAACTACTCGTCCCATGCCCCTCCTCCAAACTGTAGCAGTCTGTTCCATGGAGCCCATTCTCTTTTCATGTTGTCAAACTTGTTCTTCATCTGACCAACATTGTAGTCCAAGATGGTGCGCTCATTGAACGCTTGTGCGATCAGCTGGTACCATCCTCCAACATTATGTGCACGGGAACTGAGATGTTGCATGCACACATCGATGAAAGCGTTCGTCGTATCGTTGTTCCATTCGGCAATGGAACGGGTAGACGAAGACTGACTTCCTGCCATTCTGAAAGAAAAACACCAAAAAAAATTATGAATAAAATATATATAGGAGTAAAAAAGCCAACAAATACAAATATAAAAGCAAAAACCTGAAAAGATCAATGCGTAGACGGTGATTGGAGCTTTTATTTTTGCATTGTGGCTGTTTTGGGTGATGGAATGGGGAATGAAGGGGCCAAAATATATAGATGGAGGGGAAGGAATCGGCTGTTCTGGAAATTTCGTCGCGTCAGACGTGCGTTCGACGCATCAGACGCGTCTGACGTGAAAGCCACATTTTCAACTGTTTGTCTCGAAGGGGCAAAAGTGTGGGTCCCACAGTGGACGCGTCCGACGCGTCAGACGCAGACACGAACTTTAACTGCCCAGTTCATAAATCAAATGGTACCTTAGTTGCGCTCTTGCTCTGCCAGTGGAATAATGAATAAATCATTGCTTGGAACGAAGTTGTTAATAGGTTCATGGGATAGTTGTAGTTCCAATCGCAAGGCCAAAGAACTTAATGACACTCACAATGGTCGGGAAAGTCATTCAAGTGTTTCTCAAAGTGATTTAATGAATCAGTTCATCAGTAGATAAGCTAAAACAGTCAATGGTGCTGACAACAGCCGTGTCTGGAGTGGTTGATCATTCAAAAATTAAAACTATCATGGAGATAGATCCATTATAGTATCTCGATGAATTTTACATCAAGACTGATAAATGCTTATGCTAAGAAGACGCACAAGCGAAGATGAAAATAGATATCAATGCCTTAAAGGAGGAGGAAGCGGGATAAAGGATAAAGAAAGGTTGAAGGCGAGCATGAGGGCTCAAGAAAGAATAGGAGAGGACAAGTTATCCCTCTTATTCAATATTGAATGAATCAATAGAAAAAATTTATCTAGATACTAGGGGTAGATCCCTATAAGAAGCTGACTTGGAGGGAGTCGACCAATACAGAGAGAAGGTCTGAAAAATATAACATGTTCCATGAGCAGGATGAGCTGCATGCAACCATTGTGTGTAGACACCTCAGGGATGTGATAGAGGAGCATGTTCGGATTGGTCTACTTCAAAAGTATGTCGAAAATCGAGAAACGATGATGAAACATGGACATCTATCGACATCACAAAATCCAGGAAAATCTACCTCAAGGATTCAACTCATCATCTCTTGATGTTCATGGCAAGGACATAATAACAGGTAGTTACTCTCAGCTGGACTGCTAGGTCGCTTACACATGTACGGGACAAGGATTTGGTCCTAAGGCATACTCTGAGCCAATATCGAGCCGTGAAGCTCGGAGAGAATTAGTGTAGTTTTTCATTCGTTCTTCTTTTCTTAATATTATCATATATGTGCTTGGATCCAGGATGAGCGATGAATAAGATTGGTAGCAGTTTGCTTAAACTGGAGAGGTGAAGTAACAACTGAAACGTGCGAAAAAATTTCACCGGAAGGTGAATGGATGAATTTGCATAAATGAACTATGAATTTCTTTCTCTAGATAGCCATTGGAGGAATTCATGAGAATAAACTATTGATTAAACTCCCAATCAGGAATTCAGAGTCACTGGCTAATGAAAAATAATTGGATGTGACAACAATAAGTCAGTAATCATACAGATCGCCAGGCGCAGATGAACCTGTCACAAAAGAAAATGGATCACTATACATCCATGAACGAAGAGCTGAGACTAGAGTGTAGGAAGTAACGTCACTTCACCAGAGAGTGGTAGTATTGGCCTACTTGTCATTGAATTCCTTTCACTGGAAAATGATCGGATTAGGTTTAGGGTCCAAAGGGGCCGCAATGGTTCAAAAGAGTCATGACATCGCTATATGTTTCAGGATGTGAAACCGAAGTGCAAGAGGTAAGGTTGTCTCACCTAAGAGTGATAGGATCAACTTACTTATCATTGACCTCTGTTCACCAGGAAGTAACCAAGTAAGTTCAACAAGAGCCTGGTGAGGCTATAGATCGTGGAGTATGGTTAATGCTTGGTAAAAGCACGGTGAGGCTGTAGATCGTCAAGTATGGTTAATGCTTGACAAGAGCTTGATAAGGTTACAAAACCTTAGTTATGGCTAATGCATAACAAGGGTTGGACGCGATTATGGATCTCTAAATACAACTAGTAAGGACCTGACGAGGTTACAAATCCGTAAGCGTAGCTTACACTTTGAGCAGCAGGGCTTGGATCGTCCAGTGTGGCCACCATTTGGCATGCACAAACTTAGGTCATCATGTATAGATGACATTTGACTCTAACCCGCTAAAACTATGCATCGTAAAGTATGGCTGGTTCTCTGCAGTAGCTCAATGAGGCTACAAAATTCAGCTATCATCTAGGAGTTTCCGTAGAAATCATCCAGAATGATCTTGGACGTTGACTGTGGATTTAACGAAATTCAAAACACATCCTTTTTACCAGTTTTTTACGGGAAAATGTTTATCCACTTTTTATAAGGTCGTTACGTTTTATGAAACGACCCGAACTTCCCCGTGAAGGAAAGCACGGATAGAGTTGAGGACAAGCCACATCAAAACGCAAACAGAAGAACATTTCATTGTTTATTACAACAATTCCATCAGATTACAAGAATATACAGAGTATAAACGAATATTATACATCAGGGAAATATCAGAGATTACAATAAATTACATAGCAGCGGAAAATAATACAAAACACAACTGAAAGTAATACACGGATACAGAGCTTTCCGAGCATTGTTCCAGCTGTAAATCAGGATCCTGTGAATATAAATCCGCAAAACCAAAACTACTAGCTACCCGTGTCGAAAATAGGGGCACCCAGAGTTTAGGTTAAAACAATAAATTCCAGGTCAGTCATGTGACTGGTGTGAGAACTAAAGTAGTTATTAATCTTTATTTTAAAGTTCAGTAAATCAGGGGACAACGCCGTATAACACGGAACGGGTTTCCTCCCAAGAATACCAGTGCATAAAACAAACAGCGCAATGCTAAATAAAGAAAAATGAAGCTATTATAAGACCCAGGTCCCATCACACAATGCAACGCAAGCCGGAGGATAGGGTTTTACCTTATAATAGCCAAATAACGCTTGATACGTTTAAAACAAATCATTTGATACTATTATAAGTTTATAGTGTCAAAACAACTTCAAATATAAATGTATCAATCATAGACGGCATAGTATCCCATGCTACTATGTCGCCAATACCAGGCTCTACAAATGAAACCAAAATATCACATATTGGAAATTGGATTCCATCATGAGTCGAGGCAAGGGGCAAGCTCCTCTCCGTTCGAGACACTCTAGCAAATGCCTCAAGACCACACACAGCGATCCTTGGAATCGGTTGGGCCAGTCCTCTCTTACTTTTGAGGATTAGTTATTCCTGAACACACGTTTCCTAGTCCTATAGGACCTATATAATGGTCTGTACGTCGGCTCACATAGTGCCAGTTATCGACCATATATTCGAGGCGCCTCACATTCCAACAACCACACCGGTAAAAAGTATATAAATGTCAGGGCTAGTAGGTCACTGACATCACCCATAGCTAGAAAGAAACGCCGTGTTCTCCCAACGGTCCGTATCCCGTTTTTGACTCATACCGAGGTGTGAGGCTCGCGAATTAACGCTATACACAAAGCTATGCCACATAGGCCGTGCTTTGATCATCAACCACAAGACTTTGCTTTTCAACAGAAGCCTTGATCATTTGCCACTTAGGCATGCCACACAGGCAATTCACTCCATGCGACTGATGTCCATCGATATACAACCTCTGAGCTCGTACGTCTCAGATAAGGGTGCTAAGAAAGAGAATAAATTCTCCGCCACCAAACAGATGTATATTTAATAGAGATCAATCAACACAGAATAAAATCCAGTGTCAGACACACAGTCCATTTACAAGTTCGTTCTGGGTCTGAACGAAACCGGAGGCACTTTCCTCGCATATCCATCGATCTCCAAGTACGTCTGGATGATCACCAACTGATTCCCTCATCTTGGGTGTAAAGCCCAATCAAGATCATCAGTAATCACCCAAACAATGTGAAGACTTCCGGTCTTCAACCACCGTCTTCATCTTTGACTTATCGTCGAATCGGTTATTCAGAATGGGTATAAACCCGGCCTTTCCAAATAACCCGTGTATATAATAAACAATTGTTACACAAACACAACATACGCCTCATTCCAATTTAGAATATTCTTTTATTCTGATATTCACCTTCTTAGGGAAAGGTTCCCATTAATTTTATCAAAGATAAATTCTTCTAAATTTATTCTTTAATCTTCCTTTGGATATCATTTCAAACCATATGGTTTTCCAAACTAGTTGGGATTAGCGAACCACACCGAAGTAATTATTTATTTTATTTCCCAATCCCAACCTATTCATCCCATGAAGCAAAACTGGTAATACTCCATATCTAACACCACGGTTCTATCGGTAAAGTTAATTACCATTTCACGTTCAAAACTAATTAAAGATTTAACTATCGCTTTGGAGCAAAACTGGTGATACTTCATTCTCGATCATTTCAATCTGATTAAAGATTCATCAAAACTCCACTTAGTTTTAATCTTCCCACAAATCAATATCCTGTCTTTAACTGGGTTAAAGAACCAATGTCATCTAAAACACGATTCACGATAAACCCAAAATCACATTCCGTTGTTAATTGGGTTAAAGAACGGGTGATTCAAAACACCGCTCACGATAAACCCCAAAAACCAATTTAAATTCAATTCCAATTAAATATTAATTAACTGGACAATTTCACTAAATCTTAACTAAAAGATTTATTCTTTTCTAAACTGGGTTCAAGAACAGTGGTATTTAAGACACCATTCACAACGAACCCAAAATCCCATTTGATATTAAATACAAGGCTCTGAATAGAAAATATATCGGCTTATATTCAATATCAAATTTTGCAACCAACAAATATCGTATTGGAAATAACGATATAAATATATCTTTCAAATTTCCACAAACATATCTATATAATCACGAAATCCAACATTGAAATATTCCGAAGATAATTTCGATTCAAATCCATTCCAATACGTATATTGGAAATTTTTCTGATTATTTTAAAACCATTTCAAATCTAGTTCAAAACTAGTTCATTTCGATAAAAATATATTTTTATCCTTTCAAATGTGGAATTTTTCATCCCAGTTCTTTCCAATTCAAATATTATGATTTTATACAAATTATTAATATTTTTAATAATTTTATCAAGGCCCGTATAGTCGGTTTTCAATAACGGCCACCGAACTGCACTTACAGCGACCTTTTCCAAATTTGATTTGGATATAATTCCAAATCCAACCATTAGATTTAAAATTTCTAATATTCGTTGGAAAGCTCTTTTTGATACGAACCCAACGGTTCCGGTTTCAGGAGAATCCGACGGTCGGATCTCCCGTAACGCCAATTCGAAGTCAATGGTCGAAATTCGCGAATTGCCGCTGCGCGGCGCGTTCTATTCAGGCCATTTAATATATATATATATAATATTATATATATTTCATCAGTTTCAATTCAAAACGTATTTTATAATTCGTTTTAAATTCGTTTTAAAAACGATTTCAATTTCATATTCAATTTTTAAATCAAAATTGAATATTCCATATCATCAATATATATATATATATATAAATGATAATATTTTCAAAACGTTATATTTTCAAATCACTTCCTTTTCTATATTCATTTCAAAAACGAATATAATCGATATAAATATCGTTCGCGTCAACATGGCGCAAATCTAATCAACACGGCTTTATATATTTCAATAACTTCGTTATTCTATTGAACAAATGAATATTTTCTTCAACACATGAATATATATTTTATTCAACACATGAATATTTATCAATTCTTACTTACAATAAAATGTGAATTTTATTGTATAAATATTTCGTTCAACACATGAATATTTTCAACACATGAATATTCTAAACATGAGCATCGTCAACACATGACTATTTATTCTATTCAACACATGAATCATTATTTTATAATATTCTTTATTTTCCAAATTGAAATGAGGCCCAATCAATTACCATATAATGTTAATTATATGGATTCCATACAACACATGTATATAATAACAATGATAAATAATCAACCATCATCCAAAGTGCACTAAACTGTATAAGCATCAAATATAGATATCTAAGGCTTATAACAGCCTGTCAATCAATCGATCGACATACAACTAATTATTGGGATTAGTGTATGTCATATATCATCCCAATACCCGTGTGGGGTTTCAAATCAACAAACACAGATTTTTATTTGTGCAGTTGGGTGACGTGTAAAATTTATCGTCCCAATCAATATCAGTCAAATCAGTGTATATAAACAAATCGTTCGATTTGTTTATAAATATTTATTTATTCACATACCCGTTAAAAATTATATTTTTAATGATAAAATATTTTTAACGATAAAATATTTTTAACGATAAATAATTTATTTCAACACATCACTATCAATTTTCACCACACAACAAAATCAAACAAGTCGTCCATGGTCTGTGGACAACGGGTGTCGGGTGCTACTAAGCTCCGTCTGCATCCTAGTATATAATTTTAACTAGAAAATAGAATTTAAAGTGAGAAGTTCTCACCTTTGGGTTCCACTCCGCCGTGCTTTACTACTGAACTCCTGAACCATTTGGATCTGTTTGAAATTACAATGCAGTCCTTTTTACGCTGTTCATATATAAAAATTATATTTTTATCACTTCATTTCAATAAATAAAAATCATATTTTTATTTCTACTTCATATATTTTTACATTGCTTTTTCTTTTCTATATAAAAATTATAGTTTTATATTTCTACTTCTTATATAAAGATTGAATTTTTATATCATCGCTATAAAAGTCACATTTTTATTTCAAAATATATATAATAAAAATCAAATTTTTATTTCGCTACATATATAAAGATCAAATTTTTACTAGTTATATAATATAAAAATCGTATTTTTATTCTTTCTATACTATAAAAATCATATTTTTAATACTCTTTATAACCAAAAATCTAATCTTTACTTTTTCAAAAATCTGAAAATAACAATGTTGTTTACAATCAAAACTGAAAATAAAATTCATGCTACTTATATACAAAATCTGATTTTTTTTCATTTCCTATGATGAAAATCGTGTCTTTCCTATGAACAAAATTATATTTTTATATTTCTAAAAAAAATCATAACCTTTCTCATATAAAAATCAAAGCTTTCTTTTAAAATAAAAATCAAACCTTTTCTATACATTAAGGTCCTATCCTTACCTCTACACAAAGATCCTATTTTTATCTACAAAAAGATCCTATTTTTTCTGCATAAAGAAGTAAAACTGAAATCAAATACTTACAAGTGAAATGGGGGTGTGGGAGGGCGTATGCGGCTAGAGGAGGGAGGTGGTAGGTCGGAGGGGGTGACAATGGCGATCGGCGGCGGAAAGGGTGGGCTAGGGTTACGGGGCTAGGCGGTTGAAGCATCGATTTGGGCAGATTTGGGGACCGTGGCTGCGAAGGAGAGAGGGAGAGAGGAGAAAGGAGGAAGGAGGGGAGGATGGCGGCCCCGCGGTGGCCCTGCGGCGGCGTAGGCGCGCGATAAACGGGGGGGGGGGGACATGCTTTTTTTCTTTTTTTTTTAATTTCGATTGCTTCTGAGTTGTGAGGGGAGAGAGAAAGGAGTGAGTATATAAATATATATATTTATTTAATTTCAAAAAGCAACTTTGAATTTCTACCTCTAAACGAGACCCACTGCCTGTCGTCCCTAGCTAATTACCCCCATTCCGAATACAATGGGATATGTATCGTAGGCTGATTCGATCTTTTCGATCAGTTTTCATCAAAATCAAAATATAACTCTATATATTGAATTTGAACACGCATTTCAATTTACCGGGGACACATATGAACTCTAAAAATTCCCGAAAAATATTTTCTAACTTCGTATTGACGATACGGTCCTAACAAAACTAATTTCGTCAAATTCTAAGAACGTTTGAAAAATGACCATTTTCCAGTCGATTAAAATCAACTAAAACTGGTCAAACGTGTTTTCCTTTGCCACGCTCACATATTGAATCAAAAAATTACGAATTTTAAAACCTAGCAATAACTTGACATCACGGATCCAACAAAAGTGGTTTCGTCGAAAACCGATGTCGTTTGCGAAATTTCCATTTTTAAGGGCCAGAATTCCATAGCGACTATTCTGAATTTTCAACTGGACATATCTTTTGATTCCCGCTATGAAATTTTGATTTTTCGGATTCGTTGGAAATATATTCTCAAATAGATTCTAATATTTTTGGTTTTGCCAAAATCTGGTTTATTTTGAATCCTGTACATCCATTTGAACTTTGAAATCAAATTATCGAACTACCGCACCATTTTCAATTCTTTTATAATTAAAATTAAATAATTATATTCTAACGAAGATTCAAATAAATATATACGTTCTATTTCTATTCAAAATAAACTTTTCATTGTTTATATTTAAAATAATCCATTTTAAATATTCAAAATTCATTAAAATTGCCAAAATAAAAATTTTAAATTGGCTCGGATTTTCCAGGTTATTACATTTTATGTTTCAGATTGTTGGATCACTCGAACTCGAGACGGACTTAAGTGAGCTCGGAAATGCTTGGATTAAGCGATGGATTCGACAAGCACTTGGAATTTTTAGTTGCTTGGTTTTGGATCAGTTCACTCTTCATGACCCTAGATTGGGCAGTCTTGATTATCACTTGACCTCAGATCAGGCAAGGGCCCGCTCATTGGATCAAGTAATTTGCATTCACCAAATCGGATCGGTCTTAACACCAAGTAATGGATCGAATCACCCACGTGGCCTACTATCGGATCAGGAGAATGCATAGAATCAAGCATGACTTCAGAGCTTTTGGTTGGCATGGTCATTTTGTGGGATTGGATCGGCCTGATTCGCTAGCTTCCTCTGATCGGCCATGCACATCAATCACACCAGAACAAATTAACCCTGTGCACTTATCTCGCTAGATTGGACTAGGCAAAGGCTTTGGCCTACGATCATAGTGCACGCTTTGGTAAATTTTGATCAATCAATGAAGCATTGCATTAGTGAAGTGATCGAGCTCGCATCCCTATGTGACAATTGCATAAATCTGGATCGGTGTGATCAAGCGATCTTGTAACGACCCGTATTTTTAGTCGTTTAATTTTGGACATTTTAATTTGTTGTAAATGTTGTATTGGAAATATAGAAGGATTTTTATTAGAAATTTATTTATGTAAACGATGTTTGAATATATAAATTTGTATTAATTAAAAACGAGCTCATAACGTCATGGTAGTTTGTAGTTTTATGTTTTGAACTTCAATTGAGTATGCCCAGTCCAATATAAGTCGGAATTCTTTGAAACAAGAATCCTCTAGATATATTGGAATATAATTTTCTAATGGAAGAGAAAATTTGAGATTTCATATTGTAGATTTTTAGTTATGTCCGAATCAAATTTTCAGAAAATCGCTATAGAATCGTTTATGAACTATAACGATTTATTAAACAAAATAAAAGGGTTTTTAATGAACTGAATATTGATTTAACTTGAAAATGAAACTATCGAGTTTAAAATCCACATTAGATTATTTGGAAGCCATATAGATTTTTGTTTGAATATATATAATAATAATAATTTATTATCGATGGGTTTGATTATATTGAAATCAATTTAATTTCTATCGATCTAATATGGAACTTGAGAATAGCCAATTTTCAAACGACCTCGGATTTCAATGAAACCAATTTTATAAAACTCCTAATGGTTAATTATTGTAAAATTTCCAGTTTCACGTCAATTGGAGTTATTGTGTGATCGTGCACGATATAAACACTTATCAATTTACATTGTGAAATTAAAAAAGGAAATTTTCACACAGTCAAGGAATTTGACTAAACCAGTTCCATCGTGTTCAAATAATATTAAATTATTAAAGGATTTCAAGTTCTTTGTTAATTAAAGTTATTTTGTGAGTGTGCGAAATTAAAATGTGAATCGATTAATAAATTAATATTCAAAATAACACTGTTTTTGCAAACTTTGACTCAGATTTCGACAAAGAAAATTTCGTTGGGTCCGGAATTTCAAAATTATAGTAGTATTTTGACATAATTGGATTTCGTATGTGATCGTACGAATAAAGAAACGTCAAATGCAAATAGAGATAGAATATAATTAAATAAAACAAGGATTAATTATCAAGAATAATCCGAAGTTTAACGTGTCATCCCATAATTATCCCAAGTTTGGATTATTTCCGAATAATCCGAAGTTTGGGGGGTGTCTTCCCATATTAATCTCATTTACTTGGTGTCTTCCCATATTAATCCAAAGTTTGGAGGTGTCTTTCGATATTGATTCCAAAATAACACGTTAGGGGGTCATCGGGATTAATATGGGAAGACACCCCCAAACTTCAGATTATTTAGAAATAATACAAACTCGGGATTATTATGGGAAGACACGTTAAACATCAAATTATTCTTTTCAATTAATCCATAAAACAATCAAATAGAATAATATTTTACCTATCCTTTATAATATCACTTAAGGTTCTAACCCTCACGACTTCGTCTTCTCTAGTTAACAAATTTTGAGTCGCCACACTTAAGATTCTTTGAAAAATCAAAGGAAATAAAATACCAAACGAAAGCAAGAAATTTTGGGTTCGCTAGAGTCCTCTAAGCAAGAGCTTCACGTTGGTATAGGTTTTGTTGAGTGTGATGCTGCCGTAAAAATTCAATATTCAGGCAGTGACTCTTAGGGCAGTGGCATGATGAGGTATGGTGGTGTCAGAGGGTGATTCAAGGGTGTTGTGGGGTTCACAGTGGCGAGGGGGTCATAGTGACGGAGTTTCAATGGAATCGGTGAACATAAATGTCGCACTTAATTTTTTCTACCATGCATGAAGGGGATGAGACGCGAATTGATGGAGTGGTTTGAGCTCGACAACAAGGTGATGCAGAAGTAGAGTTCGAGAAGAGAAGAAGGGTGGTGGTGTCCGTTCATCAAACGATCACTTATGGAGGGATCTGGAGAGCTTGAATTTTGAGTCAATGGTGAAGGAGGAAGCCTATAGCAGGAGGATCGTACGGACGAAGGCTACGCGTACGAGCTGGTTCGGAAGGATTTGGAGCAAATGAGATTTTTATATAATTTCAAACGCTTGTTTGAAATTATATAAATCGACTGGAATCGTCGAATCGAACTAAAATATGAGTTAACTCTCACTCTTTCTGAAATTTTATAATGTGATAAAATTCATATGAGTATAATTTATTGTTATTAGCATAAATTGGATGTTTGGGTGTTTGAATGATTGTTGTTTGGTTGATAATTAATGCTATTTATATTTCCATCATTTAAAATACTTTATATTAGATTATCTATTTCATATGAAATTATCAAATGATATTATGAGCTGTGATGCATGGAAGAATGAGTTGGAGGAATCCAACTGGATTCCTCAAAATATTTGCATGTTATTTATTTTTCCATATTAGCCATATATGAATTGTTTATTTCAAGTAACATTTAATTCTGTTGGATGATGGCTGGTTGAATTGAAATTCAAAGTTGATGTGATATTAATCAATAGACAGTATTGATTAAGTGATTGGCAGCAGACGACCTAAAATCCATATTTTTAAGATGTTGATTTGTCGTTAAGTGAATTGACGTAATCTGAAGTTATAAATTTTATTTCTATAACTGAAACAAGATTTATATTTTATATGAATTATAATAAATATAAGTTTTGTATAAAAATAGATGTTTATACATAGTTTTTGTAAAATAATTATAAAATAATCTATATAGTAAATTTGTATGTTTTTATAAGTTTGATATGCAATGAAGTCAGAAATTAACCGAAAGGTTAATAAGCTGGAATAATTGTTTTTTACGAAACTTTTTATGTGATGATATTAAATTAATTTAGTTACTAATTAATTTATGGAAGAGGATTAGTGGAAACCGATTAACAAGGTTAACCAATGTTCTCAAGTTGACTAAGTCAAATGTTTAAACTAAAGCTGGTTATTAGATTAAATTGTTACTAATTAATCTAATTGTAATAGTTTTGACAAATAGTTGTAACTTAATAACATTTCTTACAAAAATAAGTTATCTTTTGATTAACAATGTTTAAAGCTAATTATTTAGTTATTGATTATCAATAAAGTTAATTACTATTTTATAACTATTTAAAGAAATTAACTATTTTATTTCAGTAATAATGAAGCAAAATATTTTACATCAGTTAGTATGGAAGTAAATTATTATTTTAATTAATAATAATTAAAATTGATTGCTTTTTGAATGAAGTAGTCATTTAGAAGTAATCGAGTTTGAAATGAGTTTTAGTTGAACATTGGAAAGATTTTATACGAAGATGTAATAAATCCAAGTTTTATAAATGAAGTTTATAAAAGAAATTTAAGTTAATGCAACGATTTTAAATAAACATTTATGCAATAATTAAATTAAGTAAATTGATTTGTATTGCAAGAAGATTTTCAATTGCAAAGGAAAGACGATTAAATGGATTTTTGTGTTAAGGGTGTGGTAAATGGATTTTGTTAATATAAAATCCAAGTTAAGTTTATAATAAATGGCTTAAATAGATTTTTGAAGAAGGATTTGGGAAAAAGGATATTTGTGGATCTAAGTCAATGAATCTAAAAGTTAAGGTTGTGATTTAAATAACTATTTACTTACTTAATAATTCGATTAAGTAAAACTGATTATAAGTTGGAAGGAGATTTTCAAGAATGCAAGGAAGTATTTAATGGGTTGTGTAAAAGATTCGATTAATGGTTGTTTAGTAATAAATCCAAATTAAAATTGGATTAAAGGGGTTGTAAAGAGAAGAACTTGTGTTTTAGTAAGAGTTTATTAAACAAATTAAGTTAAAGTGGCTATAAACTGAAAGGAGATTTTAAAAAGTAAAGAACGATTTACAAAGTCACATTTTAAATAGAATTGGGATGATTTTTTAATATCAACTTTGGTGTTACGAACTCGTATTTATCTTAAGATAAGAATGTTGTCGATCAAGGTTTGAGAGGTAAATAAAATACCCCAACTTGAACGACTTAAGGATTATTTGAGCATCATATTAGTTTGTAATAGTAAAGATGTCAATATTGCAACTTATTTTGGAAGTTTTGACCTATAATCAAACCATTGGGTTATGATAATAATGTATTTTTTAATATTGTTCAGCCCAAATTTGAAGTATGATTATACTTATACCATTCGATTAAGTATAAAGTACTATTTTCTAGACAATGAAAAAAGTATGGGCTTTGAACACACTTATTCCAAGGAAGAAGTTAATAACTATGATTTCGGGTTAATGTAAACGAGATGTCATATGAGTTTGGAAATGAAAGTGAATATTGGAATTATTATTTCCATAAGAGCGTTAGTACAAACTTTGATTGTAAAAATTTGAAGAAAAATAAAACCATTAAAGTCTGTAAAGGAATTCAAAGAGAGGTTTTGTGTATATGTATCGATATTTCCAAAGTAAAGGAAATGATAAAGGGATTTGAGAATATATAGCGATATTTCCTAAACGAAGGAAATAAAAAAGTTGTTTTGTGAATATATAATGATATTTTGAGGCTAAGGAAATAAAGAAGGGTTATGAGAATACACTTAGTATAAATAGATAAGCGAAAGGCCATTGTTTTCATAGTAACAAAAACTGGAGAGATTCATTGAGAAAAATATATGGAATTGATTTTTAAGAATCGATGGAATGATTTTGATGAAAGGATTTTAATGAATAGTCTTAATTTAAAAAGGGGCCTGAGCTGCCGATGTACTTAACTATACTGTTGTGACTTGATAATTAAAAACCCGACTATCAGTGATTATTCACTTTTGGACTATTGACGTGTTAGTTCGATGAGATCGGGATGAAAACTAGACCTAACAACACTTCGATCCAACTTTGCTTTCGATGACTAACTTGCATAGATCCTTATGAAATGATTTGAAGACATTGACCTTCGGAGCGAGAGGGTTGCTCGCTGATGTCTCCGGTTAATTACCCAAATTAAACTCGTGGCAGTAAACCTCTTGTTCTGAGGTATCTTCGGTTTTGTTCAGTCCCAGTACAAATTTGTATAAATGGATGTTTGACAGAGTATTTCCTAAGATCACGTATGTTGATTTTTACAAATATACCGAGCATGGTAGCAGAGAAGGTAACTTCTCTTAGCTTAAACCCAGAGTATATTTATGCAAATCAATTAGTGATTTGATGGATCTAACAGTGTGACATTCAAAGTTTGATGTGTTGTTCTCAAAAGGTTAACATGACATCAAGCCTCTTCAACCAGGAAATGATAGAAATCAGACAGGTAGCATGTCTATGTGGGTCATTAGGGTGTATTATCACCATCTAGAGAAAATTCATTTGTTTATTCTTCCGTCGCTTCTGTACGCTCACGAGAAACAGTTGTTGATCACAACCATAGGTGACAATATATTCAATACACTCAAGGTGAATAAGTGGTCGGTCATGTGTGGCAGGGTTGCAAGATGTTCTTATTGAACCCCAGTGTTTCCTCTCCATAGAACATTGATCGGGAGGTGGTTTCATACCTTGTTATGTTGGAAATTCAAACTCGAATACGAGTCATATGTTTTTAGTTGTAAACCAACTATGTTGGAAAGTGAGATGCAAGATTTCCTGCTATATTCTTATTTTATTTGTGGATTGATAGACATTATAATAATATCACTGGATTTTTATATGAAAAGCATTTTGGTTATCGTAAGGTAAATCACGTGCCATGTTTATGTGTGATCGTGTCTTATGAGAGTTCCATTCTTTCAAAGGACTTTCTATAAGTTAAGCAAGTTGTTTGTGTTATAAATTTTATCAACGAAAGTCTTACAAACAGACAATCCGTGTGATTTTTCTTTTTGTAAAATTAGCTTGGTCAGGCCGAGTGCATTTTCCAGGTTGCATTAGGACTTGTTTGAAGCTTCAGGAGTGGAGCTGCAGTCAAGACGTATTCCCGTATTTTCTGGTGTAATTTAATTTCTGCTGTGTGAGTTGTGTGGGCTGATTTAGTGTGTACTCTGGTTGTATGATCACGTATATATAGTTTTCTCTTTGTGTAAGGAGTATTGAAATATTATATTATATTTTATTCATTCTGCTATGAGCTTCTATTCTACTCCGATTCTGTAGTGTTGTTGATGTTCTTCTTCTTCTATTCTAATATTTCTTTCTATTTTTCACCCTCTCTACTCTTTCTTACTAAAGAATAGTATTTCCTTGAGATTTGGGTTGGATGTGGGTTGTAATTAGTCGACTCAAAGAGTATGGATTTGTGGGCTTTTACAGATCTAGTCTGAGCCAATCTAGATTGATGTCTTCTAGTGATGTGGTGCACCACGACACCTACATTTTTCATCTTCTCTACTACTCCGCGTTCCCTACTCAACTTTGTTGAATGTTGATGTGATTTTTGTTTGACGATAATAAACATATATATTATTCCATAGATGTCTTTATATATGTGTTATTCTATTTACATGGATAATAAATAAATATTTGAGAGAATTAAATATTCACCTCATAATTAAATTTTGAATAGACTTTTTTATTCAAACAAATATTTGAATAATACACATTTTTGTTCTTACCATTACACAATCACTATACAAACTCCTATTTGTACATTCATTTCCTGGTTCCACACTCATACACTCTGGTATAACATTTTCACTCTCTTGCCCTCACTTAGTTATGCTCTTTAAATGTGTGCTTCAGAATTGGTCAAATCAACCATCATCCCGGTCAAAATAAAATAATGCAGTAAACTAGAATTTTTTTTTTTTGCAAATATGAATTTGATTTAAATTTTTATTCATATCAGTTTTTCGGTTGTTCCCTTCATCTTCCTAAACATGGTCATGTACACACACACACAGACACATTCGAACAACTTATAATATTTATAGTGATGCACTGTGAGCACTACAAGGTCCAAGCACGTACCGCCACAGCAGGAAAATACAAAGGTCAAGCCATGTGGCTCAACTTAGTATAGTATAAGAGACCACAATCAAAACAACTTCGACAAATTCAAAATACCAAAACGACATGCACAAATGACCAAGCATACAAGAAAGTGCACATGAAAATTCCAACACTGAACAAGGTTTTAAGTTGCCAACAACAAGATAGTTTAAATTATAAGTCAGGCTCAAGACATGGATTAACATTTAGACACAAGCAAAAACTTAAATTTATATGTGCACAAACATTGAACAGTTCAACATCAAAACTATACAAATACAAATGCAGCTATGTTTAATTCAACCTCAAAAACACCAAGATAGTTTTCAACTTCGAGGCCAATGCAACAGAGTGCATAAGCACATGCGGCCAACACACAAGTGCTAGAGTGGGTCAACACAAGGAAAAAAGACAAGTGCACGAACATAGATGAAACAAGAGCAAGAAGGAGGTCAACATGCCGGTGCACAAGTGCAAGAGCAACATCTCCAATAATATGCAAATGCTTTGGCTCAAGGCTGTACAAATAAGTTCAACTTCAACTTGATGCAATGGCAAACACAAGTGCAAAACACATCAATTTCAGATCATATCAATCTCGATGTAGCAGGTAGAAGACCAAAACAATGTGCACAAGCACAAGTTTCAAAATGTGCAAACACAAGTGAAACAAACTGATCAAGTGTTGCATCTATTAGTCAAGTAAATGGAAAATTTATTCGATCATGCCACAATAAAGGCCATAGCAATGAAGCAAAACTTGCACCATGAAAAACAAACATAGTATAAGTTTTTGGATAGAGCAAACTCAAGGCCAAGCAAAATAATTTGCATAAGAATTATTCAAAAAAACATAACATTTGTTTTTTTATCAAGTACATAAATTGTTCACATTCAAATGCAAGGCGAAGATAAAACAAGCCCAGTGAGGTTCAAGAGAAGTAACAGTTTAGATTCAAACAACAATTAATGCATAGGAAACAATTTGCAGTGGATTCAAGTTTTAATGTTGAGATAATGAATATTATCAAGCTAAATGAAAAGCAAATTTCTCTAGCCAAAACCGATCAAGACAAAGTCAAAGTCGAGCACGCAAAACAATATATTTTCATCTAACCAAGTCAAACAGAAATAATATAATATATTAGATTAACAATCCAATAAATACCCATCATCGTCGCAGTCAATTTATTAAGAAAAAAGTCATGCAATTCTAAATCGAAAAAGGGGCAAATCACATATCAGTTTCTATCACAAATAATCTTGACAAAAGGGAAAGCAACCAAGGAAAAAGGTCGAGCAAATTCATAATCGAAAATGATAGAAATTCATAGCAATTTTCTTAGCATTAGTCAATCATGACTAATAACGAATCTACAACCAACTCCGAGGATATCCGAGAGTAGAGTAGAGCAACGATGAAGATGAACCCCTAGTTTTTTAATCATGAAGCAATAAAGTAAAGAAGCAAAAAGGATCGGGTTGAAGAAATAACAAGGGACGCCAACGGGTCTAAATCATAGAGAGCTTTTGGCCGGCATATTATATCACTTCTATTATTTTAATTAGGGTTTATTTGGTTTAGTACTCAATTTTATTCTATCTGTATTTTTATTTTCAAAAACTCTAATTTATCTATGTTACAAACTGTGGGGCGTACTTTGAGAATTCGCAACTCTAGTGGTGGAGTTGTAGTAGAATTCTGAGCATAAGGTCAGAACAATTAGGAAAGCGATAGTTACGAGTTTACTGATGTGTGTAAGATCTAATAGTTTAACTCCTAGTAGAAACTTTGGGGTAATGTTTGTGCATAGGGTTAGAACAATCTATTAAGCGAGAGTTGAGAATTTACAGTGGTTGCAAGCGTCGTATTATTTAACTCTTAATAGAAATCTTAGAGGCAACAGTCGGAGGGGTTTTGCTGAGTTGGGTATTCCTTTTTTTGATTAACTTTCTGCAGTTACTCGGATTATTACTTATGCTATTATATTTTTTTGGCAAAGCCAACTGGTTTTTAAGGTAACCGCAAACACCTTTTTATTATGATCAATAATAAAAATACAGTATAATACAGGTGATTGTGGTTGACAATCAACTAATTCGGTTTTTAAGGTGGACCGTCCATCGCTAACAGAATTTTAAGTGTTCCATGCACTCTACCTTACTGGTTTAAAGCACTGAAGCTAGCTAATTTACTAGACTACAGAACAACTCCACATATGGAGTGTGTTACATAATAATACACTACATACTACTCAATGTAGTGGAATTAGATTCGTGAACTAGAAATACAATACAACAGGAAAACTGTTGAAAGCAAGATAACATTGTAGTCACGAGGATGACATGAAAGGCAACGTAAGATGCTCCAAGAAACTGTAGCAAACGACTACATGCAAGCGCAGAGCATCACATGGTGGAGCATCACATCCATGTAGGTTACATGACACAAGACTAGTAAACCCATCCATTAACAAAACAACATCCATGGCAATTTTTGGAGAGTAAGAACATGCAAAATCTCCATCAAGAAGTTTGGCAAGGGAAGTGCAAAGCATCTTATGTTTGCCATTGCTCGACAGTGATGACCCATTCTCACTAACCATAGAAAGAAAGAAATAATCTCCAATCCCCCGAGAAGCCAAGCACCAACACCAAACTAAACAATAACCCAACGACAACTGTCCCCAAATCAACATAAACAAGATGAATGGAGGAAGAACATTAAGACTATAAAATAGTAGAATGCCCATCAAAAACTTACACCACCCTATAAGCCAATCCACCGCGAGCTCACCAAGTGAGAGCATATAATCAGATTTTTTTGCATATTTGGTAAATTAGGATTATAGCTTACCAGATCTTGCAAGAGAAAGACGCGAAACAAACCAAATACTGCTTGCCAAAAAGTTCCTCAACTGACACCGCATAAAACCCGATCATCTCAACCACATTAAGTCGAAATCACCCAAATCAGAAGAATGGTCTAGACACAACACCAAGGAAGAGGAGCGAGAACAACAACGAGGTAATTGTATAAAGCAGGTGGGGCTTAAGTATGAAGCAAAGGGGATCTCGAAGATTATATGGTTAGATCTGAAAAATGAAATTAGGGTTTGAAGAAAACTCACGATGACGAAAGCAAGATACTTAGGAGAGAGAAGAGAGGTGAGAGAGAGAGGTGAGGTTTGTGATGGAGGAAACGAAGGTGTGTTCAAGAGAAAGCGGTGAAAGAAAAAGTTGCCTAAGGGTGTGTTCGGCAAGTCAAAACGGTCGGTTTGGCTAACGGACGCGTTCGTTGAACAATGGACCATTTTGGTCCGTTTGCCCAACGGCTCAAAATCAAGCTGTTGGGTATATAAATATTTATTTAATAAATTTAGGTTTTTATAAATTTCAGAAATTAATAGCTTGTGCAAAAATGATCCGTTTGAGACGCGGTTTTTTGCGTTGCGATCATATCGAAATGCTCTACGTAATGGAGTTGGTTTGAACTGAATCGGAGCAACTTATAATTTTTCAATTTTTTTATTTATTTGTGTAAATTATTGATACGTATTATTTATTAAAAACAAATAATAAATTAATTAACCATTAATTAATTAAATTACAAAATAAAAATAAAATGATCCACTTAAATGCTCCGCTCAAATTCTCCGCTTAACGTGCCAAACGCATTCTCCGCTAACCATAAATCTCCGCTTAAATTCTCTGCTCAAAATCCCCGCTCAAATGGTCCGCTTACGCCAAACGCACCGTAAGCCTTGAAGCCATTAACAAGCATCTCCAGACCGAACCCTGAATGTGATTCTATGATGCTATTATATTATTAATCGTTATTCAATGAAAAATTATAATAAACCTTATTCACTCCCCTTATTAGGTTAATTTAAATCATACAAGTGGTATCAGAAAAGATTATAAGGATAACTCTGGAGCCATGAATTTCTCAAACTGTTATTTTCCTAATTGTCAATCCAGCGAAAACCAATCCAGTATTTCTTCAAATATTTTCGATAGAACAGGTTTTTTAAATTGGAAATTAAAATAGAATTTTATATTTAATCAATTAATTTTAAATATTAGGATATTATTAAAAAATGTGTGTGAAAGGGTGGATAAGAAAAGCATTATGACTAATGCTTACGATATGCATATTATATATTCTTACATTTGTATTGATTAATTTAGCCACATCTCTCATTGTTTAACTACACAAGAAATCTAGGACACTATTGATGCAATGAATGGTAGAAAAGTTATCAAAAGCGCAACATCCTCGAAAAATGATTCAGAATTATTCCTGGTAGGCTTTACAAAAGACGACATGGACGATGACTATGACAGAGACACAAAAGATGTTGATCTAAGCAAATTTTCATCTAAAGATTAATTTCTCTTTGATCATGAATTAACTGAAATTGTTGATAGACTTAAATTAAGAAATAAAAAATTAAAATCTAAAAATTCAGAATTGCGTTATAAAAATATGATTTGGAAATAAAACTTGGAAACTTTGATTGCAAAAAGTGTTTGAATTTCGAAATGAATTTGTTCATCTCAATGAAAATTTTCAAAAGATTGAAAAAGAAAATTTTATTCGAAGAAATACGAGGATGTAATATGTAGAATAACGTGTTGCAAAAGGAATTAGGTAATTCTAAGATGGTTGAAAAGTCCAAACATGAAAGTTTTAAAAAAGAAAATTTGTTGGAACCAAATTGATTCTTAATGAGCTTGAAAATGAAACTGAAAAGATCAGAAATTTCTAATGCAATGAATGTGCAATCTTTCAAAATGAGCTAATTGTAATTAAAGAGAATTTCAAAACCCCTACTAATGTAAACTTGATTTTAGAAAATAGCGAAACCAAAATTACTTGAATTCATCACGATTGGAAAAAAGGATTGAAAATCAAGGATTTCGGAAATTTTGAATTTGGAACGCACCAACATTTTGAAATTTAGATGCTTGAGATTGAGAAAAAAATAGACGTGCTTGAAAACAAAAAAACAGTATTAAAGCAAATTGATTCTAAAAAGAAAGAAATTGCTATAAGTCATTATTCTAAGCTGATAAATGAGAATAATCTTTTAAAATCCAAAGTCAATGATCTTGTATTGAATTTAAGAAAATATTTAATTAGAGAAAATCGAGGGATATGTTACTGAAAAACCGAATATTTATTGAGAACAAAGAAGGACTTGGTTTTAATAGGGTCAAAAATATTGGAAAATGAGATCTCAAAACTTTCAAAGAGTCTTAAACATGCTTGCTTTGTGGGAAATTTGATAATAAACAAGAAAAGTGTTTGTTTACATATAAAACCAATACAGTTAAACAAACTTGGGTCCCAAAAGAAAAAACGATGAGTTTAGTTAAAAACTGTATCATTGTTGAAAAAAACCAATGCCCTTTAGCTTAGAATGTCGAGTTGGAGACTCATAAGTTCACAATGTCAATGGTAAGTCATGTATGATCTTAAACTCTTATTTACGTTTTTCTATTAATGCCATTTCATTTTGACACTGGTGTAGTATCTTCATCATATCTTAAGCTTTCTAACTTTAAATTGCAAAATTCGGGATGTTATAAAAAATAGATTGAAATATCTACAAGTTTAAAGTTTCGTAATTTACCAAAGTTTGAACTTAAAATGTTGAAATACTGCAATATATTTGAAGTATTGATTATAAACAATTTTCAAAATTTTTAGCATGGCAATAGTGTTTTCTTCATATCTAGAACATTGTAATTTCAAAATTTGAAAATTTCTGAAGTTCTAAAAAGCTAATGAATTATCCCATAACTTTACTATTTGAAATTTTCAAGTTCATTTAGGAAAGTCCCGAAAATTTTGCATTTAATTCATCATGTTACTCTAAAACCATATTTTTTTAAAGTTGTGATAATTTCGCATAGGTTTTGATTGACTTGGCTAGGTTAGATTTGAAACCATCTTTATCAGTTAAGATGTTGAATCTCGTGGAATATCGTGTTTTTGACTTGGGTTGAATTATGATATTTTAGATGTCATCAAACGGTTTCAAATGAACTTTTTATGACTTGAATTATTGATCGGCAGTGACGACCGCCCATAACTCCTAAACTTAACAAGAGGAGTACTTCTCTGAAAGATGTGCTAGGCAGCTATGGACGATCATCAGGGTAGAATAACGACCGGAACCTGTCGTGTAACTCACAACGCAGGGATAAAATATAATAGAACATATACAACATGCAACAATAATGAAGCATCATTGAACAGTATCCAAACTTTCATATCATCGCGAAAGAAAATGTTCATGCATCATACTGGATTACATCATAAGAGTCTGTACAAGATGGCTCACTACAAGTCACTCAGAGAATCATATCATTCATAACGGCGGAAACAACTAATAGTAGATAGTAGGAAATAATACTTCAGCCTTTTGCTTGTCTCCGCTCTACAGCATCGTCCTCATAAAAATCTACAACCTGTCACCTGCTACCTAGTCTGCCCATCCACAACATCAATGGATGATCATCCCAAGGTAATAAGAGGGAACATAAAACCTTGAGTCAGACAATAGTCTTAATGAGCGATAAAACAACTATCTAGCATCATCAATAAAGTATATGAGAATAGGTAAATCAATCATCTAATCTACCAACATTAACAGAGAAGAAACCCAAACTCGTCTCGTCCACATCCCACAGTGATAGCCTTTACAAACAATCTGAAAGAAAGAAACAGACATAGCAACAAGTTATCCAGCGTAGACCATCGTAATTGATATCAACATCTCAAAGCATAAGCCCTGAAGGCCTAAACCAACATCAGACAAGCATCCAAAAGATGTCTCCTTCGACGTCAAACAATCTACGTAAAACGATACAAGCAAAACAGTCAACATCCGTGACTTTGGCTATCACCGCCTATCCTTCCTTGAAACTATTGTTAATCGTATGATTAGCCCAACTTGCCATTGGTCAAGGGCTAGTGGTAATCCCGGTTCTAGCAAAACTCCATACACCTTTCATTAATACGTATCTAGGCCTTTCATCGATACCCAGGGTACTCGAATAATCATTTAGTCTTTTAGGCGTCCCTATTGTACCCCTACTTTGAGTCCGCTAGAACCTACAACAATGAAAATACCTCGTCCTTCGATATCTCTAGCCGTCATCATCGGCGACTATCCATAAGCTCAAGCGCCTTCTCGAGCAACCATTATCCACGAACTCAAACATTCTTGAGTCGTCTTCCCATTCAATGCATTTCATCGATCAACGAACACTTCACGACGCTTCAAACATTCCATCTTGAATTCGCTTCGAAGCTACGTCCAATGTCGAACCAAAATAAACATCACTTGGTTTAGACGATAGTTGATACACAACATTCGTCTTTTGCTATGTAGAACGGTTCGTCCTCTTTTCATAGCGTTTCAGGTAAATGCTGCGATCCATCGAAACACAGCACTCCATCAAAGAGCTACGTTCCATTGATTTGTCAAACATCACCAATCCATCATGGATCGGTTGTCGATCCATAGGATCACTCGATCCATCTGTGTGCTACTTGCCCGATCCACAAAATATGTGCGATCCATTGAAGGCACATCGGCTGATCCATCCTTTGCCAAGCGCTGACCCATACACATTTGCCAACTGACCCATCAATGGATTGGTGGCCTATCCATCGAGTTGCGCCTTACCGACCCATCAAAACATTTGTGCCAGATCTATCCGTTGTCGACCCATCAAAATCTGACCGATCCATCAGTTTGCACCAAGCTCGATCCATACTTTTTGCATTGTTGATCCATCACATAGCAAGTTGCCTGATCCATCGTGAAACTTGACTGATCCATGCTAGATCCAAATTCCACCGCGTGCATCCATGGTCGATCCACCTTTTAACACGTTCTCGACTAATCAATTTTCTTACGTTCAAACCAAAGCATTCTCATTCAAATTGTCCAAATCCAAATCAACGTTCAATTGAACAATTATCAAACAAACATTTTTACGTCAACATTCATTATTCAATCATATAAAGTTCACCAAATCATGATAAAACAATAAACGAATAAAAGAATGGATCTAAACTTGCATAAACACATGAATAAGCATATGGATTTGCCATTATATTCTTACTAGATTAGATCCTATGGTGATTCAAATTAAAATATACTTACCTCGATTAGATCTAGGTGAAAATAACTTGAAATGATAAAAATTAAGATCAAACAACCCATATACTTGATTTAATCCGTGTGAGAGATGCTTATCACTCACCAAATCCACAAAATAGCTTGAAATCAACTAGACTCCAATCCAGACAGCGAAGAATGTCCTCTGAATCAATCACTTTGATGCGATCTACCTTTCTTCAATGTTGATCTTCAATCTACTAATCTGGATCTATGAATTAAATGAAGCGGAGAGGTATTTGATTGGAGTAAGGAGAATCAAAAACCACAATCAAATATAGAAATGAAGAAACTAAACTATTCTCCTTACCTCTACCTTCCTATTTATAGCCAACAACCCCTAGCCTTAATCGATCACACTAATCAGCCCACTAATGACTAATTAGTCTGCCCAGAAAATGTGTAGCACTAAAACAGCAATTCCTCCCAAACTGCTGGACCAAATGTAACACCCTGAATTTTATGACAATAAAATAAAATATGATAATATAATTGCATGTAATAAGTTCATACATTGAAATGAAGAAAAGATTAATAAATTACATGCAATAAGAAGAAATGCAATGCGATTAAAATGCATATTTAAAAAAAATTGAAGAGCTTCAAGAATTTGGCCACGGGATTAGCGTCATTGCGTTCGTGGCGATTTTCTGGTCAATTTAGACCTATGGATTGTAGAAAACTGAGTTAAGGTGAAAGAGATAATTTTAAATGAATTATTGTAGCAAAACATGAGAATAAGGTAAAAGAAGGAGAACAATGACTACCATTGTTTCTAAACTTATTAACAAAAGGCATTATAGCTCAGTTGGTTAAGGCATAGGATTTGCAACATAAAGGTCAGGGGTTCGAACCCCAACGGCGACATTATTTTTATCTTTGTTTTAAAGAGGGCCAACTGAGCATACAAATATATGTACGTATACAAATTCAAAATTTGAAAGGATAAGAATGTACATATAAGGAAATTAAGAAAATATATGTATATATATGAGAATATATATGTATATATATGTAAAAATATATGTATACAAGAGATAAAATTCAAGATAAGGCTGCAGTCAATGAAATATAGCAAGAATCAAATAACGGTGCAACATCGTTTGAATTTTGAAAACAAAACAAAAATTGTGCGTATATATATACGCGTAAAATGGTTGTTATAAGAATTGTATATGCATAAGAAGATTACATGTGAATATAAAAGTTAAATAAATTCAAACATTCAAAAATCAAATTTCTGCGCCAAAACAGCTTGCGGGACCCAATGCTGACTCAGCACTGCGTGTACGATAAGATCCGGCTAGATTCATCTGCGAACCTGGACTATATTTCTTATCTGGGTTCAATGCTTACTCAGTGATGCGTGTACGATAAGGTCTTGAGCACCTATAAATAAGACCTTAGACCTAACCCTAAACCTCATAATTTGGCGGCTACGTTGGAGCTCTGCCACTACTCTCTCTCTTCTCAAATCTATTCTGAAAATTAAAATATTAGCCTAGGAAAATTATGAATTCAGATCTATAAGAGAGAATTGATAGTAACAAAAAGATTATCCAAAATCATGAAAGCAAGGTAAAATTCTAAGATCCAATCCATTCCAATTCTTACTCTTCCTTTCCTTTCTCTCTTTTAATGAAAATAATAAATCCATGGTCGTTAGGTTGTGAATCTGATTAAAGGGGGAAAACCATGGATGTTAAAACTGGATCAGATCCAGGATTTGGAAAACTTACGAGGTGAGTGGATTTAAGCCATATTATTTTAGATAATGGTATATTACCGTTTAGCATTCCCCATTATGATAAATTGGAATATGACATGTTAAGATGCCTAAACATATGCTAATAATGATACATGACATGCGGGAATGATTAGCATGATATAACATCAAATTGTTAATATGAGTCAGTTAAAATGTTGGAATGTTCACATGTTATAATATCAATATGAACATGTTGGAAAAATTCATATATTGAATTAGTTGAAGTGCTAAAAAGTTTACATGTTATGAACTTGTTAGAATATGGGTATCAACTGTGACTGTTCTTATTACATGTTAATTTCTCCCAAATGTATACATGAAATAATTGGAGTAAGTATATGATTATATGGTTTCATGTTAACATAGAATTGAATTAGAGCATCGACCAAATTATGTTTAAAGATCATAAATTGGGCTAGTAAATATCACTTGGAAAAAGGGGCATGAAAACCTATAATGAAATAGGAATAATTATTAAAGAATAAATATGCCTAGAATTACAGTAATTAGAAACTATAACTGTGCTTAGACACGAGTTTAGACTACACTTGTGGTAGAAGTCTGCCCGGACCCGCCCGACATATTCAGCAACCACAAGTGGCGAATTTAATGTAAGGGGTCTAAGTGCAAAACATGAAATGTGCCAAGACACGAGGTTAAGTCCTACTTGTGGAAGAAGTCTGCCCGGACCCGCCCGGCATATCCAACATCCACAGGTTGTAGGCTTAATGTGAGAGGTCTGGTACATGTGTGTATATATATATATACACACACATAAATAGCCGGACTGATAAACAATATTAATTGAAATTAATGGTAATAAATGGAATTGAATGAAAGAAAGATATGACAGTAAATGATTTGGTTTAAAAGGGGAATGATAATAACCTATTATAAATAAATAACATTAATGAAAATGTTGTATAATAGGTAGACTTGTCCTAGGGACAAATGAATATTATAACTTAGGTTATAATAAACTAGTAAGGGAATGAGATAACTGGTGAATTGAGTTAAGGGACACTTAATTGTAAATTAAGTAATCAGTAAAGGGGAAAACCTGAAACCAGTTAAGAAAGGGGGGAAAATATATTGTAATTAATTATAAATTAAGTAATTCGTAAAGTTGGAGGTCTGAAACCCGTTTATAAGAATAACATGTTCAGACTTGTCCTAGGGACAAGGAGAAATTATAACATAGGTTATAATAAATGGGTAGATAAACTTATTAATGGGCCTTAGTTAATAGAACTAAGTTAATAAGTAAGCAACGATAAGTTGTATTGACGATGCAAAGTGGAATTATGATTAAATGAGAAAGGGTGAGGAAAACTTATGAAATGAAATAAGTTATATTTAATCATAAATGGTAAGTGACATGTGAATTGGAAAACATGTGAATTGAGATATACTTAATTACATATCAAGTAAAACATGTTATTGTAATGATGAAATCAAACAAGAATATAAAAGAGATTGTGGATTATAGACCTTGGGCCAAAATATGGAGATTAACATGTTGTGGGCTTATTAATATACTTAAATGGGTTAAGTTATAACTGAAATTAATAAGTAAGAGGAATTTGGTAACTGATGAAGAATTCAATGTGAATGGGAATAACCAAGTTAAAAGGAAACCTGGTAAGGAAAAGCAAGCGCGTAAAAGAATGTTTAGACATAGGGTCTAACAACATATTAAAGTGAGGCGCTTGGACCAGTCCGTACGTTTGAGGGTGAATAACCTAACGGGGTAGATCATCGAGGTGTTATAAGGCATGAGGGGAGCACACATTCATCTGATTGTTATAATGGCTCCAAAGGACTAGAAGGGGAAGCACGCGGCTTCCTGAGGTACATAAGGTGCTCCTAGTAGTCCTCTGTGTGATGACAGATGGCTTAGGCTGTGCTCGCAGAGGTTGGGTCTGCGCGTAACTACTAGGTGGGTGGGCCTTGACTGCAGAAGTAGCTATGCAGTCAGAAAGCTGTGACATGGTGACACCAGGGTGATTCGGCGGTTGCCTCAAAGGGGAGGCGAAGGGTCACGACCAATAAGGATAGTAGATCGTCGGATACCCGTCACCGACAGCCAGTGGGATGCGAAAAGAGTAGAGCTAAACCTAAGATATCATTCACCCTTCATTATCAGGGTAAGGGGTTGAGGGGAGATGCCAAATGGATGTTTAAATTGTTTGTTATTAAGGGCAGTCGCTTAGCTATTGTAGTCTTTACTAGTTGAGGAAGGGGCCGAGGTGGGGCCATAGCCACCATGAAAACAGACCCTAGGTATATATGTATATAGAGGCTCTTTAAAGACGTGCCTGTACAGATATGGAAAAGCTCCAGACTGAGTTCCGTGTTTCTTGTATCGCTCTGCCGTGGAACTCGATGCACATTAGAGGATGTGCGATTGAGGCATCGAGCTACAATTGAAGATACGTATGGTGGACAGTCTAGATACATGCATGTCGGCTCTGGGTGGTGTATCGTAGGCTTGAGGGCATTACTGAATTCGGATTCGAACAAAGGTGGCAGTCTGTACGTTTGCGTAGCATAGTAATGACAGATATATGCGGAACGTAATATTGTTATCCATACGTCACTACGGCGTAGGATGAGGGACTGCATATATTTTGATGGTGTTACGGTGGAGACCGTGCGAGTGGGATACCATGGTGTGTACCTCAATATTGGGGTAGCTACATATATACTATATTAGGTTAATCCACTGGGAAGTAAATGGGTACGACGTGTGTGTAAGCCTTGAGTGATGATAACCCAAGTAACCTAATAAATAAGATAATATGATTGAACGGTATATGTAGGATTATCCAAAGTGTATAGTTTAAATCCAGTCACCAGAACTTGTGTTCTGACCCCCTCCTCATAACATACTCGCAGGTTAGATTTGTGGCAGAGATATGATAGCTTTGGATATTGGTTAGGCAGTATTAATAATACGATAAGGCTACGTTTTGATTATACTATATTTTATCCATTCCGCTGTGAGATATTTTCTGAGCTCTGACATATTTTATGTCTCTGTCTTTTCTACAGGATACCAGAGCACAACAACTTGAGTTTCGATGGATTGAAATTTTGAAAAAAATTCGGTTTGTCGAAATTCGGGTTGTCACACCAAATTTTTATTGTGACCACTCTATGAAATCAGAAACATCATTTCCTTTCCAATGAAATTAATCTCAGCATGTGATTCGATCCCAGTAAAAGGTTATGCCTAAAACAAAAAAATAGGGGAAAAATGGTCACAAACAAAATTGGTAAAAATCATGGACATGTCTCACACTCCCATGAACAACATATCAAAATATGATAATGATCGGACCCTTATGGAATTAAATAAAAATATTATATTATCCTCCGATACGGAAAATGCGGGTCAGTACATTCTCCCCCGTTAGTAATTTCTCCCCTAAAATCCCAAGCAACCACAAACAACCAAACCATTTTGCATGCCTATCGTCCACGAGCATCCAATTTACCATCCAAACTAGTATCCATCAAGCCATACATCCGTAGCCTTATCCTAACACGCAAAATTCTAACAATAGCACAAGTTACAATGGTTTAAGGGTGACACGACATTAATGGGTCATATGAACGAAGTGTTCTGAATGGTTCATCTTCATATTATCTTCTGTTTCCCACGTACAATCGTCATCATCCTCACTCCATTGCACCTTGACTAGCTTAACCACCTTCCTCTTAAGCTGTTTTGTGTCATTCCCTACAACACGAAGCGGCTTACGAGGTTTCAAAACTACGGACTCGACTTCTAGGTTTTCTTACTGATCCGGAGATACCACCACATTCAAATCGTGCACACACTTCTGTAGAAAAGACACATGAAAAAAATTGTTCACACTCAACATTTTCTCATGTAAATCCGATCTATATGCGAGCTTTCCAATCTGCTCGACTATCGGAAACGGTCCAATGAATCTTAGGGCTAACTTTCCTTTATTTTCGAACCGAACAACATTCTTCAAAGGTGAAATCTTCACGATAACCATATCACCAGCGTTGAACTCTAAATCCTTTCGACGTTTATCGGCGTAACTTTTTGATGATCTTGGGTTGCCTTCATTCGTTGTTGAATGATCTCAATACAATCCTATGTTTCTCTTATCATCTCTGACCCAAGTATCAACTTGTCTCCAGTCTTTAACCAACATGCCAGAGAATTACACGGTCTACCATACAACACCTCGTATGGTGCCATCCCGTTGCTCGACAGATAAATGTTATTGTATGCAAACTCAAGTATATGTAGATGGTCTTCCCATGATCCCCCAAAGTCCAATACACAAGATCTAAGGAGATCTTCCAAAAATCAATTAACTCTCTCGGTTTGACGATAAGTTTAGGGATGATAAGCCATACTCAAACATAACTCGGTTCCCAAAGTGTCTTGCAAACACTACCAAAATCCACTTGTGAACAATGGATCTTGATCATACGCTCTTCCGGGTACCATGGAATCAAACACTCCATTTAATATACAGCTCAACCAACTTCGATGATGTCCTAGTCGATCTGATAGGAATAAACCTTGCCCTTTTGGTCAAGCGATCCACGATGACCCAAATCCCTTTATTTCTTTCCGTGGTTTTAGGAAGTCCTTCGATAAAATCCATCGATACTTGCTCCCATTTCCAGGTAGGAACTTCCAATGGCTTAAGCAATCCACTTGGCTTCTTTTGTTCAGCTTTCACCAACTGACAGTTCATGCACTTGGAAATAAACTTTCTAACATCTCTCTTCATCCCTTCCCAGTAGTAAGCTCGCTTAATGTCTTGATACATCTTGTTACTACTAGGATGAATCGCCAACTTCGACTGATGACATTCTCTTAGAACCTCATCTCTCAATCCATCAATATCAGAAACAACCAGTAGTCCTTTCTTACGAAACCAACCCTCTCGATCAATTTTGAATTCCTTATCCTCTAGTTCCAACTTTTGGATGATCTCGACAAGCTTTCCATCACGCTTTTGTCTTTCGCCAATCCTTTCGATGAGAGTAGGTCTTATCGATAATCTTGCCAACATTTTAAGCTTTAGCTCGCATCTTGGCCTAAAATCAAACCCTGCCAAGTACTCAGGGTGCTTCCATTTCGAAAACATTATTCCTAAACCTGCATGTCTTCGACTTAACGCATCCGCCACTGCATTACCTTTACTAGGAGTATAGGCTATATCAAAATCATAAGATGCCAGTAACTCTAACCATCGCTGCTATCGAAGATTCAAATCCTTTAGGGAGAAAAGATACTTCAATGCTTTGTGATCCGTAAATAGCTCGAATCGAACTCCCAACAGGTAACGTCCCCGCATTTTCAGAGCAAACACGATAGCCACTAACTCCAAATCATGAGTCGAATAATTCCTTTCGTGCAACTTCAATTGTTGACTTGCATAAGCCACAACTCTATCTTTCTACATCAGCACTGCTCCAAGTCTAACACTGCATGCATCGATATATACCACCATTTCTTCGTTCCCGCTCGGAATCGTAAAAACAGAAGCACTCGTCAGTCTATCTTTCAGGATTCCAAAAGCTTGCTCACACTTTGCATCCAATGTGAACACTTGTTTCTTCTTTGTTAATCCTGTTATTGGTGCAGCTATCTTGGAGAAATCCTTGATAAATAGACAATAATATCCCGCCAACCCAAGGAAACTCCTAACGTCCGTTGCATTCTTAGGTCTATCCCATTCCTGGATTGTTGCCACCTTAGAGAGATCCACCGCCATTCCATTTTCAGATACAACATGGCCTAAGAACCTCACTTCACTCTTCCAGAAGTGACACTTCGAAAACTTAGCTCTTAACTGATTCTTTCGCAAGATTTCCGAAACAAACCGCAAGTGCGTCTTGTGCTCTTCCTCATTCCAGGAGTAAACCAGAATATCATCCACGAACACAAGCAAAAACTTGTTCAACTGATCTCTGAACACTCTATTCATAAGATCCACGAAATATGCTTATGTGTTGGTCAATCCAAATGACATCACTAGCCATTCAAAGAAACCAGACGGTGTCCTAAAAGCTGTCTTCGACATACTATCTCTCGCCACTCTCAACTGGTGAAATCTCGTTGCAAATCCATCTGTGAAAACACCTTGGCTTCGTGAAGCTGATCAAACAAGTCATTTATCCTCGGCAACAGATACTTGTTCTTCTTGGTTACCTTGTTCAACTCATGATAATTCAAACATAATCTCAAAGATCCATCAGCCTTGGTTGCAAACACAACTGGTGCTATCCATTCAGACATGCTCCTCTGAATGAATCCTTTTCCGAAAAGGTCACATACTTGCACCTCTCACTCTTGTTGTTTCTTAGGATCCATCCACCTAAGAGGAATAACGATAGGTCTAACACCTTTGACCAAATCAATCCTGAGCTCAATCTCGCGATGCGGCGACAACCCTTTGACCTCGTCAAAGACATCATCAAACACACTAGCGATCGACACAGATGACTAGTCTTCCCATGGAATCACAAGCGAATACAAAAAGCTTACGAAGACCCCGTTTTCTGGCTTACATCGAATCACAACCATTCTCCCTTCCACATTCCCGATTGTCACCTCAAGTTTCTCGCAATCCACTTTAGCCGCATACCTCTTGAGCCAGTCCATACCCAAAATGATCCCATACCCAGCGAAGTTCAAAACAAAGCAATCACACACAAAAGAATAACCATGACTCGATAACACTAGACCATGACAAATCATACAAAGACTTGACGAACCCTCAATAGGATTAATCACAACCAATGGTCTATCAAAAAATTTGGGTTCCAAACCCGAGCGGCACACAAGCTCATTACAAATGAAAGAATGCGATGCTCCAATATTAAACAACACTCGAACTGAAACACCTCCAACGAAAAGTGCACCTTGAACATCAACACTCTTCTCTTTCTCCTCTGTCGTAGGAGATCTCAAAGAAGATGGCACAACCTCCAAAGCTTACGCCTTCACTATCTGCTTTCCCTTAGTTGGAATCGGACAATTCTTCTTGTTATGCCCAAGATTTCCACAGTTGTAGCATTTCTTCTTAGTTTTCGGATTCTTGCAATCCCTAGAAAAATCCCCTTTCTACCGACAGTTGAAGCAAGTCACTTCGCTTTTTGGCTTATTCTGGCCATCCTTCCCTTTCTGTTGTTATTGCTTCCTCTTCTTGTTATTACCACCCTGCTATGGTTTCGATTCCTCTTTGGTTGCAACAACTTCTTCCTTGGGAAAGAACTCTCATGCCTCAAAGTTTTCTCCATGATCTTTTCGTAAGTATCATCCAGATGGTCAACCAACTGATTCCCAACACTGGTCGACCATTCTGATTTATCTCCACAAACTTCTTGAACAAAACTAACTTCTGGGAAGTAGAGATAAACTTCGTCTCAAACTTGACTTGGAACTGATCCCAAGTGATCTCTTCTTCTGGAGCCCCTAAAGTGATAGAGTTCCACCAATCCAAAGCTTTTCCCTATAACTGTCTCGATACAAGCTTCCTCTTAGTCGCATCATCAATGCCCAAGTCTCCAAATATCTAAATATAAGTATCAAGCCACCCTTGAATCTCTACAGTCTTCTTTGTCCCTTTGAATGGCTTCCCACTAAGAGTAGTAAAGTCCTTACATAGCTTTCACCCTTGGTACCTGCACCTGAACACCAACATCTACCGCAGTTGCTCCTGGAGTGGGTACACTCCTCATGATCGCTTCCATCATAGCCTCGAACATATCTTGGTAATCTGGTATACCGCCATCATCCCCTCTATGAAAAGTCTCCTTCCTAGCTATATGTCTCGACGATCGATGACTCAATCTAGATCTGAAAAATATCCACACCTGAGAAAAATTGCAATGGAGTTCAAGAGTTATTGTACTATACAATAATATATAGTATACATCCATCAGAAAACTAAAATACGTCTCTCATACGTCAATATGTCTTCGAACTTTGGCTAAAATCGACTAACCAGAGCTTTGATAACAAATGTTACGACCGTCCATAACTCCTGCACTTAACAAGAAGAATAATGCGTTGAAAGACATGCCAAGAAGCTATGGACGATCATCCGGGTTGAATAACAAGCGAAACATGTTGTATAACTCACAATGCAGGGATAAAATATAATAGAACATATACGACATGCAGTAATATTGGAGCGTCATGGAACAGAATCCAAACTTTCATATCATCGTGAAAGAAAATATATATCCATACATCATACTAGATTACATCATAAGAGTCTGTACAAAATGCCTCACTACAAGTCACTCAAAGAGTCATATAAATCATAACAGCAAAAACAACTGATAATAGATAGTAGAAAATAATATGTCCATCTCTTGCTTGTCTTCGCTCTGTAGTATCGTCCTCATAAAGATCTACAACCTATCACCTGCTACCTAGTCTGACCATCCACAACATCAATGGATGAACAACCCAAGTTAATAAGAGGGAACATAAAGCCTTGAGTCATAAAATATTCTTAATGAGCGATAAAATAGCTATCTACATCATCAATGAAGTATATGGGAATAGGTAGATCAATCATCTAACCTAGCAACATCAATAGAGAAGAAACCCAAACCAGTCTCCACCACATCCGACAGTGATAGCCTTTACAAATAATCTGAAAGAAAAAAACATACATAAAAACATTTATCCAGTATAGACCATCCTAATAGAGATCAACATTTCCAAGCACAATCTCCGAAGGCCTAAACCAACATTAGACAAGCACCCAAGAGATGTCTCCTTCGACGTCAAACAATCTATGCAAGACGATACAAGCAAAACAATCAACATCCATGACTCTTTCTATCACCGCCTATCCTTCCTTGAAACTATCGTTAATCGTATGAATGACCCACCTTTCCATCGGTCAAGGGCTAATGGTAACCCCGGTTCTAGCAAAACTCCATACGCCTTTCATCGATACGTATCTTGGCCTTTCATCGATACCCAAGGTACTCGGCTAATCGTCTAGTCTTTTAGCCATCCCTATTGTACCGCTGATTTGAATCCACTAGAACCTACAACAACGACAATTACTTGGCCTTCAATATCTCTAGCCGTCAACATCAGCGACTATCCATAAGCTCAAGCGCCTTCTCGAGCAACCATTATTCACGAACTCAAAGATCCTTGAGTCGTCTTCCCATTCGTTATACTTCATCAGGCTTTTAAATCTCCCCGAGATCGTCGAGATGAAAAATCTGAGATATTAGCCAAAATCCGAGATTTGGCAGCTTGTTTAGTTATAAGTGTTTCAAATATCGCCCGAGATAACCGAGATATTTTTCCGAGATATTGGCCAAAATCCGAGATTTAAAATCTTGCATTTCATCGATCAACGAACACTTCACGACGCTTAGAACATTCCATCCTGAATTCATTTTGAAGGTAAGTCCAATGCCAAACCAAAATAAACATCATTTGGTTTGGTCGATATTTGATACACAGCGTTCATATTTTGCTATGAAGAACGGTCCATCCTCTTTTCATAACGCTTCAGGAAAAAGTTGTAATCCATCAAAACACAGCCCTCCATCAAAACGCTAAGTTCCATTCACCGATCCATCATGGATCGGTTGCCGATCCATCATGGATCGGTTGCCGATCCATCATATCACTCGATCCATCATATCAATCAATCCATCGGATCACTCGATCCATCGGTGCGCCACATGCTCAATCCATAAAATATGCGTAATCCATTGAAGGCACATCGGTTGATCCATCCTTTGCCAAGCTCCAACCCATATACATTTGCCAACCAATCCATTAATGGATCGGTAGCCGATCCATTAAGTTGCGCCTTATCGATCCATCAAAACATTCGTGCCTGATCCATCAGTTGCCGACCAATCATAATCTGATCGATCCATCAGTTTTCACCAAGCTTGATCCATACTTTTTGCATGCGTCGATCCATAATTTTTGCATTGCCGATCCATTACGTAGTAGGTTGCCCGATCCATGCCAGATCCAAATTCCACCGTGTGCACCCTTAGTCAATCTACCTTTTTACCACGTTCTTGGCTAATCCATGTTTTGACGTTCGAAACAAAGCATTCTCGACTCAAATCGTGCAATTCCAAATCAACGTTCAATAGCACAATCGAATAATTATCGAACAAACATTCGTACATCAACAATCATCACTCAATCATATAAAATTCACTAAATCATGGCAAAACAATAAACGAATCAATGAATGGATCTAAACTTGCATAAATACATGAATTAGCATAAGGATTTACTGTTATATTCTTACTAGATTAGATCCTATGGTGATTCACATTAAAATATAATTGCCTCAATTAGATCTAGGCGAAAACAACTTGAAATGATGAAAATTAAGATCAAACAACATATATACTTGATTGAATTCGTGTGAGAGATGCTTATCACTCACTAAATCCAAAAAATAGCTTTAAATCAACTAAACTCTAATCTGGACAACGAAGAACGATCTTTGAATAAATCACTTTGATGCAATCCACCTTTCTTCGATGTTGATCTTCAATCTACTAATCTAGATCTATGAATTAAATGAAGTGAAGAGGCATTTGATTGGAGTAGGGAGAATCACAAACCCCAACAAGATAGAGAAATGAAGAAACTAAACAATTCTCCTTGCCTCTACCCTCCTATTTATAGCCAAGAGCTCCTAGCCTTAATGGGCCTCACTAATCAGCCCACTAGTGACTAATTAGTCTGGCCACAGAATGTGTAGCACTAAAACAGCGATTCCTCCCAAAATACTAAACCCAATCTTTAATGTGATCACTCTACGGAATTGGAAACATCATTTCCTTTCCAATGAAATCAGTCTCAATAGACGATTCGATCCCAGTCCAAAGTTTTGCCATAAACAAAAACAACAAGGGCAAAATGTCACAAACAAAATTGGTAAAAATCATGGACATGTCTCACACTACCATGAACAAAATATCAAAATATGGGAATGATCCAATCCTTGGAAAATTAAATAGAAATATTTTACGATCCTCCAATACGTAAATGCGGGTCGTTACATCGACACTCATTTTACATTCATGTTGTTGATAATTTATGACCGAAATTTTCTTATGTAACATAGACAATGTTGTCTTGCTCACTACACCATATATGCTAATTAGGCTGTGTTGTTAATCGTATCTAAAGCAGTTAGGCACGGTAAACATCTGTATCAAAAACTGGCGTGTTAAATTATTAGATACGGCTATAAACCGTATCTCACTTGAAGTTACATACAGCTCTTAGCCGTATCTAAAGTGTAATCAAACACGGCCTTTGACCGTATCTATATATGTGTGTGTACACACACACACACATACACACACATATATATATGTGTGTGTGTATATCTATCATATATGTGTACATATATATATATATATATATATATATAAATAGAAACTGTAGAACATATTTTTCATAACACAGAGCATATACAACACCAATTATACACAGGAATAACACAATATATATATATATATATATATATATATATATACACACACACATACTCAAAGCATTACAAGTTTTGTCATAACACGAACACAATGTACGTACAAGCATATACAATAAAAGGAAACTGTCAAAGATTTTCATCACATTACGAACTAACAAAAAAAGGTAAAAACATATCAGACTGATAAAACTCCTGTCAAGGTCAGGAAGATTGAGCGTGATAGCCAGCCTGAGTTCAAGTTTCATTTGGCAGCAAAACTAAATCGTGGTATATAGGCTGCAGCCTGAGTTCCAGCTGCACAAAAGCACCAAAATCTCCAACATGACTGCCTATAAAATACTAGAAACAAGTTACAAATACTTCGCTGGACAGGAGATCGACATTGTAACTCATTGCGACTAGGATGCAAACATGAATACAGAGATAAGTGTATGTCGATCAGTGTGTTTGTGTACACTGGTAGTCGATCACTGTAAGGGGTTCGGATCGACTAGTCAATCAGTGTGTTTGTGTAATTTCACTGGACACCAATAACAGTGAAGGGAATATCATGCCGATCAGTGTGTTTGTGTAATTTCAAGGTAGTCGTCAGTGTGTTTGTGTACAAATACTTAAAAACATACTGATAACAGTGAACATACATAGACAACCTAGAAAAATACCAGCATCTCACATGCTTTGTGGTTTAACATGACCTCCAACATCGTATATAGGAGATCGACATTGTACACATGAATACAGAGAAACTAAAATAACGCTCGGTTTGATCAGTATATACAGAGTAAAAATGAATCAATACACATTGTAAACTGGTTTTGCTATGACCATAGGCTTTTTAATTAAATTAACTGTACATAGGAATGGAAAATTGATAGTCATTAAAAATGCAAACCGTAAAGAAGAATCACCTGAACTGTTGTCGATCTGCAACACCGGTAGTTCGTACCCTACCATACAGAACATCCTCCTATACACACAAAAGGAACAAATAAACCAAATGTCGACTTTTTGATTAAGAATTTACCGGACTTTCTAATCAAGTGTAAAATAATATATACCTACTCCAACATCTAAAGATATCGAATCATCATCTTCAGATGATACACATACTAGACTTTCTGATTAAGAATTTACTAGGCGATCCACCAGGTGGATGCATATTAGCTCACGCGCAGGGTCAGTAATCCATGCTTATTAGCTTTATCCAAATGTCGAATGCCCCTTCACTTAACCTTTGGAAAAAGCTGCTTTCACTTGCAACTTTCAGTTTCTTTGAAGCAGACTGTGTAGTGTAAGTTAACTTACACTACAGTCTGCTACAAAGTAGGGGAAAGTTGCTAGTGAAAGCAGCTTTTTACTAAGGTTAAGTGCAGCGACATCCGACATTTGGATAAACCTAATAAGCATGGATACCTGACCCTATGCGTGAGCTAAAATGCATCCACCTGGTGGATCGCCTATTAAAACATTAACCAGAAAGTCTAGTAATCATCCATCTACCAAAATTTTCAACAAACCTGTTAAAATCTTTTCAGTACACTTGTTATCTCTCAAAATAGAGTAAACTTGTTATAAGACAACCCAATTTAAATTTCAAGCATAAGGCAAACAAACAGTCAAATGACAATGAAATCATGGTTAAGTATTGAACTATTATTATCCATTTGCTCAGTTTCCGCCACATTTCATATTCAACGTGGCAAACGATCTAAATAACATATCATCAAATGGCTATTGCAAATAGAATCAGGTTATGGACAATTGACATTAAACATCTTAATATTAGTAAAGATTACTGCATCCTTTTGACTAACTCATTGTTATTTATTTGTTTCATGGATATACCGCAATCTAAAATTATACCGTACATGTTTCCAATACCAATTCATATGTTTTTTACATTATCACAAAACTTGATTCCAATTTGATTTCTCTGATTTCAGGGTATAACCACAGATTAGTCCCTAACCCAAAGTACAATCAGCTAACACACTTACACAAACCAATTCAATTGAAACAGCTAACACACTAACACAAAGTATCAATCAACTATCTCACAAAGGTTTCAATTTGTTCCCTACTATTAGGCTTGCATGCCAAAATTCAATTAAACACATACCTGCGCTGTCGAAGGAGGGGTAGGGAGGCCAAGGGTTGCTGCGTTTCTGCCAAAGGAGAGGGTTGTTCGTCTCTGTCGAAGGTGGAGGCACAATTTGGTGACCGAAAACCCTAATTTGGGTTTTCGGTCACCATTAAAGTAAAACAAATGAAAAAGGGAGTAGCCAAAATTTTTATTCCGAGTGCCTAATGTAGTTTCATACGGATCTGAGCACTATCAAATATAAAGGGGTGGTGCAGATTGCAAAATGCAGTTTGATACGGATCTGAGCACTATCAAATATGATACGGCTTTAACCCGTATTATATCTCCGCATCCATCTCTGCAAATTGGCTGTTATGGTGTAGTGGCTTGATACAATTAGACTTGCTGAAAATTCTTGAGTGGGTACGAGCTTTGCAAAGTTGAAGTTAGTGCTTGAAATGTTGTTGCAATCAGAATTCAAGTAGTGTAAGATATCAACTCATTGCATCTAATAGATTGATTTTCAACTTGTACATTCATTTTTATAAAACCCCTCTTCTAGAACATTGGTGTTCACGTCTTTCCCATTTAAAACATATCGACTATTTACTCAAAAATTAAATTATTGACCAATTGAACCAATTTGAATCTTATCAAAAAAATGTGGATTTTGAAATTATGATGAGTAGTGATTACATTGTATTTCATAGCAAGAGGAAACATTATTTAAAATTTCATGAAAATTAAATAAATCTTATTATATTTTAGAAATTAGTACTTATTTCATGGTCATTTCTTTCACTACCATCTTTCTTTCTCACATTTTTATATAATGTAACGAGCTTAGTTTTTTCTGAAATAAGGAATATTTTTTGAAAAATATAATTTTGTCCTAAGGAATACGCTCTCATTTAAAAGTCATCGCAGTGACGCATGAGCGAATAACCTTAATCTCCATATATGTGCTTGCATTCTCATTTAAAAGTTCTCACGATTATATGTAGATGTAACTTAAATAAAAGAAGGATAAAAGCCTTAGTATTTCTCTAATCTCACGTAAAAGTCCTTACAATTATCCATGATTAGAATTTTTTTGACAATTTTTAAGTTAGTGCTAACCTCATTTGAATGTCCTAGTGGATATGCATGATTAGAAAGTGCTTAAATTATTATAGTGTGCTTAATTTTGTATATACATTTTATTTGAAAATTTTGAAATTCGTTATCCTTTGTTTGAAATTGGCAAACTCTTTTCATTATATAAAATTTACTGTTAATCCGTCATTCTGAAAAGTGAAATTTGTTTCTAATTAATGAAATATTATGATTTTTATTTGACAAATTGAGATTTACGATATATACTTCCCCTCTTGATTTGAAATTATAATTTTAGTTGAAATTCATCATTAATTTGATTTCTGTTGTTCTTTTGATGATAATAAAAGAGGGAGAAAGGTTAAGATTTTGATAGATTAGTGAATAGTTAAGGATGTTTTTAATATTCAAAATTAAATTAGATGTACGTTTTCTTATATATGCGTTTGTGTAGGTGGAGTTTAGTTGTACAAGGAGTATCTAAATAGGGGGAGCATAGTCGTATCATTATAAACACATTTATTTGCACAAAATCTAGATATATGTTTGTCATCATCAAAAAGGGGAGATAGTTGAATATACTAATATGATTTTTGTTTGGTGATAATGAACATATATATTATTCAGTAAATGTATTTATATATGTACTATTCTATTTAACACAAATAATAAATAAATATTTAACTCATAATTTTTAAATTTTGAATAAATATTTTTGTTAAATAAATATTTTATTACACCTTTGAATAGTACACATTTCTGTTCTTAGTAATACATAATCACAATACAAGCACTCATTTGTATATACATTTCTTCACTACATACTCATGCACTCTAGTACAATGTTTTTACTCATTCACCCTCATTCAGTTGTGCTCTTCTATTTTATGCTTCGGAATTTATCCAATCGTCCATCACACCTACCAAAATAAAATAACACAGTAAACTGGAAAAAAAAAATTAAAATTTCAAATATGAATTTAATTTAATTTTTTATTTTCCTCAATTTTTCGGTTGTACCTCTTCATTCTCCTAGACAGGTCGGATACACACACACATATGTGTGTGTGTGTGTGTGTGTGCACACGCATGCTGAAACAACTTATAATAACCATAGTGATACACTATAAATACTACAGTGTTCGAGTATGTATCACCACCACTGACAACCGCAAAGGTCAAGCATGTGGCTCAACTCAGTGTAGTACAAGAGACCACAATCAGAAAGGCCTCAACAAATTCAAAATGCTAAAACAACATGCACAAATGATCAAGCACACATGAATGTGTACATGACAAATTTTAACATCAGACTGGATTCCACCAACAAGATCAAGAGAGTCTCAATTACAAGTCATGCACGATACAAGGATCAACTTCTAGACACGAGCAACAACTCAAATTCAAATGTGCACAAACGGTAAATAGTTCAACATAAAAAATTCACAAATACAAGTGCAAAAAAGTTTTAAGTAAACAACAAAAAAACCAAGAAGTTTTCAACTACAAAGCTAGTACAACTGAGCGCACAAGTACTACATGCTACAAGCACATAAGCACTAGAGGGGGTCAACACAAGGTAGCAAGAAAAGCGCTCGAGCACCGGCGCAACAAGAGCAAGAAGGATGTCAACATTCAGGTGCACAAATGTAAGAACAATAGGTCTGACAATATGAAAATGGTTAGGCTCAAGGCTGCACAAATATGTTCAACTTAAAATTTATGCGTAGGCAAATACAAGTGCACAACACATCAATTTCAAATCAAATGAGTCCCAATGCAGTAGGTAGAAGATCAAAAAAGTGTGCACAAGCACAAGTTCAGAAATGTGCAAAAAGTGAAACCAACCAATCAAGTGTAGCATCTGTTAGTTAAGTAAAATGAAAAATCTATTTCTTCAAGCCATAAGAAGGGCCATCGCAGCAAAGAAAAAATTGCATAGTGAAAAGAAAGTGCAGTATCAGTTTTGGTTCGAGCAAACTCAAGGCCAAGCTAAAGATTGCATAGGAATTATTCAACAAAACATAGAATCTTTTTTTATCAAGTGTAGAAATTGTTCATGTTCAAATGCAAGGCAGAGATAAAACAAGGCCAGTAATCTTGAAGAGAAATAACAGTTTAGGTTCGAAGAAAATCAAGGCGTATGTAAAAGTTCATAGTGCATTTAAGTTTTGATGTTGAAATATACAATATTACTAAGCTAAAATTAAAGTGTGGTGCTAAAGGTATGTAACGACCCACCATTTCAAACCATTCAAATCGATAACAATCCACATATGTCAGACTTGAATTGGCTCAAAACGATAGATTGTTAATAAAAATTGGCAAATAACAGCATATACAGTAAATAAATCAATCACAGATCACAGACACAGAGTAATAAAATACTACGTAGCGGAATAGATAAGATAGTAGTCCATAAGCTACTACATAACCATAGAGTCTATAGCAAATACAACAGAGTACCAAACATAGATAAATCTGCTAATGCATAAGGAAATAGTAGAGTCTGAAATAGGAAATACTGGATTACTAGAAAGGTGAAATAACTGTAATGACTAAATAAGTGATAGATAGATCCAAGCAAAGCTCCAAGTGAACCAATAAAGCTGATATCCTCAAGCTGACCCGAGTATCCATGTAAAACAAACACACTCGAGTCAAGATAAACATTCTTATTTAAATGATAACTCAAGTGAAACTGTAACAACCCAGAAAATACGAGCCATTTAAAAAATTTAAATTGGTTATTTTAAAGAGATTAAGGCAATTGAAATAGAATATTTCAATAAAATAATGAGTTAGAAATGGTGCGGCAGTTTGAAAATTTGAATTCAAACTTTGACTGACTGTACCGGGTGCAAAATAAAACGGATTTTAGTGAAACCAAAAATATTTAAATCCGTTTATGAATATCTTTCTAACGAATCTGAAAAATCGAAGTTTCATAGCAGGGATCAAAAGTTATGGCCAAATGAATTTTCAGAAAGGTCGCTATAGATAATATAAAGCCCTTGAAAATGGACATTTTGCAAACGACCTCGGAATTCGACGAAACCACTTTTGTTGGATTCGGGATGTCAAATTATTGTTAGGTTTCAAATTCCATAATTTTTGAAGTTAATATCTGAGCGTGGCAAAGGAAAATGTGTTTGGTCAATTTCTGTTAAATTGGATCGACCAAAATATGGCCATTTTTCAAACGGACTCAGAATTCGACGAAACTAGTTTTGTTGGGACTGTATCGTCAAAACATAGCTAGATTAATTTTTGGGGAATTTTTAGAATCAGTATGTGGCCTCGGCAAATTGAAATGTACGTTCAAATCAAATATTGAATGTTTATACTTTAATTTGAAGAATAACTAGCTGTAACAGTCGAATTGGCCCACGAAACATATCCCATTATATTCGGGATGTGGGTATTTAGCTAGGGGCGACAGTCGTTGGGTTTGAATTGGTGTCTGTATGGACAAACACTATTTTAAAAATTAAATAAAGCCTCGACCAATAGGATTTCTCCTTCATGAATTAAAAATATAAAAAAATCTCAAAAACCTGCCTCTCTCTCTCACCGACGACCCACAGTGCTCGAAACTTCCCAGGCCAATTCCGGCGAAACCGTTCATCCTTTGACCCCGATCCTTTGCAACTTTTTGTAGCTCCCTCCTCCCTCTTCAAATCCATATGAGTTTTACCCCCGATAGTTGAGGGGTTCTCGAGTTCTGGGCCCATGAAGTGCCGCCGCGTCGACCGAGTTTGTGCCACCACCGCTGCATCGATCCACGTGAAACGCTGGCGCCAGGTGCGGGTTTCCAGCCCCTTCGACGTCGTGTAACTCTATCGTGTTATCGTGCTTCAGATTGAACAAGAAATCAAAACCTAGTTTTGAAGGTTCGAAGAAGGTAACGGTTTAATTTATTTTAAACTGTTCTATAGCACTTTAAACCGCTACGGTTTATGATTTTACAGTAAAAATCATATCTTTTTGTTATGTTGACGAAATTCGATGAAACAGGAGACATCGGGACCATATCGACGCTCTCCACATTCTAGAAGTGTCCGTGGATTTTTCTGAGCCCGCTACTATTTTTAGCAAAGCAACAAACCAATGTGAGATTTCTAAACTGAAATGTGAATGGAAATGTGTTGTATAAGTTATATAAGCGAAGTATAAATTATATACGCGTTGTATACCTCATTTACATGTGTTGTATAAGTTATATGAGCGATGTATAAATTATACAAGCATTGTATGAAACATATATGCATTGAAATTGAGTTGGAATGGAAATAAAATATATTTATATATGAATATATATATACTCCCCTCATCCACAAACCATGGACGATATTTATTGATTGTGAATTGGCGTGAAAAATTTGGTGAATAATGCGAATGGTTAATAGGATTGTTTGTGGTTGATATTGTTTGGATTGTGGTTGAAAAATACCATTGTGGTTGAAAAATACCCATTTGTGGTTGAAACAAAATTAGAATAGATTGTGGAAAAGAAAAACATACTCGCCTGCGTGCGAACTAGATGTATGAAATCCCCATTGTCAAAAACCGCAAGGTTTTAAGGTAGAGCGAGGAGCCGTACTCGGGACTGTGCCGGTTTTAAGTACCCTGTCGTTATGCTGCCTAAATTTTCAGTAATATTTATGTGTTAGAATTATTTTCATGTGTTGAAACCATATTCATGTGTAAAATAGAATATTCATGTATTGAATAGAAATTCATGTGTTGAATAGAAATTCATGTGTTAAATAAATTCTTTGAAAGATAAAAATAACATTTTATCACATATATAGACTATATAAAATATTCGTGTTTTAAATAAATTGTTTTAACAATAAAAATCACATTTTTATTATATATATAAACTAAATAAAATAGTCATGTGTTGAATAAAGGACTAGAACGATAAAAATCATATTTTTATCGTATGTGTGAAGTCGAAAACATTCATGTGTTGAATATATGAAGTGAACAACAAAATCTACATTTTTATTGTGAATATGAAGTGCTAAAAACATTCATGTGTTATATTCCAATGATTATCCATAACACCGTCGTACGGGGTTTTGGGATCGTCACAGAAACGACTACCGAAATGCAAAGTAACTTAAAGGACGTTGGGATCACAATCCTCTAAGGATCCGTCAAACTGATACTATATATTATAATACGCTATATACAATAGTGTCTATCAGTAAAGTAAATATCAAAATAGCGTAAGCGGGATTACCATGATTACCCTTACACCGTTTATATATTCCCATTGTATATACAGTACCGTAATTCCTCCGTAAACTGGAGGTTGATCAGAGGGCACTCCATATAAAACAGTACAAAACAAAATCGTATATTGGGCTCGTATAAGGCATGTGACAAGGCACGCAAGGAATGCCGGGGTGGATTCACCATTTACATAACCGGACTGGTGGTAACGCATAGCAGCAACTACCGCCCACCTCGAGACATACTCCCATATCAAGGGTGCGCACCAGTCGAATCACAAAAGTAATAGAATGGTTTCGAAAAAGTATGCTCGATAGGAGGAATGACCTCACTTGGTCTCGGTGCAGCACCTGTTTTAGCCACATCAAGCTGACTCAAGGTAGTCAAGGTCTCGTAATTAAGATGAAATAGAAAATAGAGTCGATCGCCAAGCCATCCTACTTCATTCTGGAACTCCACCGCGTACACAGTTGTTAAAGCGGTTTTCGGAATTGGCAGAGAGTATGACAAATCCGATCCCGGTCTCTTTAACAACCAATCGTTTACATTTTTCACACTGTAGTCGTTTTATAATTTTTACTCAAAATAACTATCAAATTATAATTTAAATCAAATACTTCCAAAATCACAACTAATACTCTTCAATATTTAAAGTTTATAAAATAAAACATAATATAAAGATATTAAATAATAAAATTTATAGAAATACTATATATTAAAAAAAGTACTTATTTTTTTATTAAAACCTTTGTAAACTTTTAAAACAATTAATATATAAGTAAAATCTCAAATATCATTTAAATCCATATTTACTTATAAATTAACTTTTCAAAACATTTCAAAAATATAAGTTTATCATTTGAAATCTAACTATATATTATTATTATTATAGAAAATACTTGAATTAAATTTCAAAAAATCAATCTTTTCAAATCAAATATATTTATGATTTCAAAATATGACCAACGGTGTCCGTATATAATTTTCTATCCTACGGTCAAGTGATACGGATATGTATCATTTCAATCCGATTATTTTCAAGTACGGGTATATATCATTTCAACCCGTAATCCCAAATTCAATAAAAATCGCTCGGGTCTATCATTTCAACCCATAACGATTTTCCCCTATTCTATCAAGTCGTTCGGGTATGTATCATTTCAACCCATTGTGATTTCCTGAACTAAGGAAACTTGCAATGTGAAAATCAGAACATAACAAATCAATCATCGACATATAATATCGATCTGTACATGTCATAAAGACACGTCCGTACATGTTCATATTACGTCTAAATATCAATCGTGCATGTAAAATGTCATTTATTTGGACATACATACGTAGAGTATATTCGTGCGCGTATTCGTGTGCATGTCACATACACTATCGTGCATGTCACATTCACACGTATCAAATTTACACTGAACGTATTACATCCATATAGATTACATTTTACACATCCGAACGTATTTACACGTCATATCAACATATATGTAAACAACACGTGTCGAATATCACATACGCAGATTAATATGTATATCGTATATTACCCATTCATACAAACAACCAAATAATATCATATGCATCAATGATGTCAATAACATGTCGACAGTGTACAATGAGAATAATATGATCTCTATAGCAATCATAGCAATTCAGATAACTAATTCACAGGTTTGTACACTTAAATAAAAAAGTTAATCGTGAGTGAGGGGTCTCACCTTTCGTAGCAAAAGAAATGAAAGGAACGATGAAAGCGGATGTGAAGCGGACAATGAACGGACTCTATTCCTCTTTATTACTAACTTCTTCGACTGAAAACAAAAATAAAATTTTAAAACTTGTACATTATATTAATAGACCATGCGCACATTTTCCTCAAAAGCAGAAAGATAACAAGCTTGTCAAACAAAAATCCAAATAGCAGTGAACTGGTTCAAAGAAGAGAAAAAAAATGTTTGTATATTCAGTTTTAAATAAACTTTGCAAAAATTCAAAAAGCTAGACTTCAACATGCCGAAGTTTGATAAACAAATACAAATATATATATATATAGCTTATCCTTCATATATAATTCTATATATATACTAATTCATGCTGTAACAAAAGTGTTAACAAACTTTAACAAAACAAAAACATATATACATATCGCACAAAAGCAGACATACATGCGAAACTTGAAATAAGTATTATATGACATAAGAAAAAGGTTTTGAAACTAATACATTGCTCAAGCAACAGGGAAAGGAAAGAGAACAAAAAGGGAATGTTCTGAAACTAAAACATGAGGACTCACGCATCATGTCATATATGTATGTAATATGAAAATATTCTTTTTTTTCTTTTTTTTAAAGCATGTCGTGCATGTTACAGTAGGAGAAGGAAAAATAAAACGGAAGAGGAAGATACGCACACAAGATGGAAGGAGGGTTGGATGCCAAAAGTTGCTACAGGAAGAGGCCTTCCTTCTTTGCACGTTGGAAGGAAAAGGAGATGGATGCAAATATTAGCTACAGGAAGTGAGATGCCACACTTCTTTCATTTGTTCCATTTGTCCCAACTTTTTCGTTTTTCTTCTTATTTTTTTATTTATTTTTTTTAATGGAGAGGAGGACGATTGGTGAGAAAGTGATAATCAAAATGGTGAAGGGCGCATGGACTGAAAGGGTACATGATATATAATGAACGGTTGAGAGAAACGAAGAGTTGTGCCATTTCATTAATTTGAAGACTCTCTGGTTGCATGAACTGTTGATTCGCAGACCCAAACTTATTAGCTAAACAAGACGGACGCGTATACGCTCAGTTCAAACTTAAATGAACCAGTACCAAAAATAGGTGCACAAGCTATTTTAATTTTTTTATTGCAACTGGGTACCCGAAACTGATAAATGAATATGTTGCGGTGATCAACGCGACGATACAGATGCAATGGTATAAAGATCTCAGTGTCACGACACTCCGATCAAAAAGCCGTTATGGACACCTTTTAACGTAGAAAAACGTACAAATAAAATAAAATGAAGGTCGAAATGTCCGAATTTCGCGAAATGGATTGCGCCGTCGAATTCAGAATAAACAAAGGAATTTACTAACGCTGAACCATCAGTATTTTGAACAAAACTTTACGGATGCCTAATTTGAACTAACATGCACAGAAAATTTCACAACCGATGAACTTGCGTATTTTCGATGATAATTGTCCGACTGCTATATCTAAATGGGCGCATTCCAAATATTAAATTCTCGTTGTGAAAATTTTATGCTAAAATTTCAAAATAAAAAGAAATGATTGAAAAATTGAGTTTTAAATCGTGAAAAATGACGGGTTATTACACTCTTTCCCACTCAAAACTTTTCGTCTCCGAAAAGGAACAAAATAAGGGATGAGAATGAGCAAAACAACAAAGATAGATTCGAAAAAATAAAGGTGGATAGGCTTACATTGATCGCAAAGACTAAGATTGATGGGACCGCCAATAGAATAAGATACACATAAGGGTTCAGTTGTTACTTGGATGTAAGAATTGCCCAAACTTATTACAAAGGTCGATAGAAATAAAACTATGGGAAGCTCCAGTATCGAATAGAACATGAATAAGAAAACGGAATAAAGTAAAAGACACTTTGAAGGGTACCTTGGTTATCACTAGAAGCATGAGGAGTAGCGGCTCTGGATTTGTTTGGACAACTATTGGCATAATGACCTTTCTGATTGCAGTTGAAGCAGGTAATGTGGGATAAGTCGATCGGCTGACTCTGAGAAGAATAACCAATACCCTGGGTTTTCTGCCAATTCTCCATTTACTGCTGAAAATTAGGCTTCCTCTTCTTCGAACTGCTAGAAGTACCCTGAGACTGAGATGCCTGTGTAGCTTGCTTCTGCTTCCCTTTAATGTTGGGATTCTCGAATCTAATAGCCATGTCTACGAGATCAGTGATAGTGCCACGAACATGGTTAGTCAAACGATCATAATACTCCGGACGTGCTCCATAGATAAATCCCTCATTCTTCTGGAGTGGGGCCTGGATCAGATTTGGCCCATACTTGGAAAGCTCGTTGAATTTCCTCTCGTACTCAGCAAATGTCATGTCATCTTGCTCAAGATCCATGAATTCTTTATAAAGTTGAGACTTTCCCGAACCGGGTATCCACTTAGCAACAAAGGTATCCCTAAAAGAGACGAATTTTTTAAATCAAGAGAGATTCAAAGGAAGGAAACAAAGATAGAAAGAGCAGTCTTAAGATTTTTCCTGAACTGCTGCCAGGTGATGTTCATCTCGATAGTATTAGCAGTAACTGACCGCCACCAATGAAGAGCATCTTCGTGCAATTTCCAGGCGGCTAACTGACGCTTCTGAGCGTCTGTGATCTCAACACCAGTGAAAATCCTCTCAAGATTCTCAAGCCACTGCTCAGCTTCAACAATTCTTGTAGATCCGGTGAACTTGGTACCTCCGAGCTGAGTGTACTCCTTGCAAAGTTTAGTGAACCTAATCGGCTGAGCGGGCTGAACTACTGGTGGCTCGACTGGTGGTGCAGCTGGGGCATTACCACGACCTCTTCCCCTAGTATTCCTTCGGTTACTCATTTGGACAGATTCAAATGAGTTAGACGAAGGAAAAGATAGAATATTCAAAAGAGATACTAATCAAAAGGAAGCCTATCCAAGTATCTCAAGATCGAACGAATATGATTCCATAATTAATTTATCTCATTTAGAGTATCACTACCCTATCTCTAATTAGTTTTTACCGTATATGCAGAAATTTGCCTAAAACCAGAGCTATGATACCGCATGTAACGACCCACCATTTCAAACCATTCAAATCGACAATAATCCACAAATGTCAGACTTAAATTGGCTCAAAACGATAGATTGTTAATAAAAATTGGCAAGTAACAGCATATACAGTAAATAAATCAATCACAGAGTAATAAAATACTACACAGCGGAACAGATAAGATAGTAGTCCATAAGCTACTACATAACCATAGAGTCTAACGCAAATACAACAGAGTACCAAACATAGATAAGTCTGCTAATGCATAAGGAAATAGTAAAGTCAGAAATAGGAAATACTGGATAACTAGAAAGCTGAAATAACTGCAACAACTAAATATGTGAAAGATAGATCCAAGCAAAGCTCCAAGCTCCAAGTGAACCAATAAAGCTGATATCCTTAAGCTGACCCGAGTATCCATGTAAAACAAACACACTCGAGTCAGGATTAACATTCTTATTTAAATGATAACTCAAGTGAAACGACTACCGAAATGCAAAGTAACTTAAAGGACGTTGGGATCACCATCCTCTAAGGATCCGTCAAACTAATAATACATATTATAATACGCTATATACAATAGTGTCTATCAGTAAAGTAAGTATCAAAATAACGTAAGCGGGATTACCATGATTACCCTTACACTGTTTATATAATCCCATAGTATATACAGTACCGTAATTCCTCCGTAAACTGGAGGTTGATCAGAGGGCACTCCATATAAAATAGTACAAAACAAAATCGTATTGGGCTCGTATAAGGTATGTGACAAGGCACGCGAGGAATGCCAGGGTGGATTCACCGTTTGCATAACCGGACTGGTGGTAACGCATAGCAGCAACTACCGCCCACCTCGATACACACTCCCATATCAAGGGTGCGCACCAGTCGAATAACAAAAGTAATAGAATGGTTTCGAAGAAGTATGCTCGATAGGAGGAATGACCTCACTTGGTCTCGGTGTAGCACTTGTTTTAGCCACATCAAGCTGACTCAAGGTAGTCAGGGTCTCGTAATTAAGATGAAATAGAAAATAGAGTCGATCGCCAAGCCATCCTACTTCATTATGGAACTCCACCGCGTACACAGTTGTTAAAGTGGTTTTTGGAATTGGCAGAGAGTATGACAAATCAAAATTAAATCAAATACTTCCAAAATCACAACTAAAACTCTTCTATATTTAAAGTTTATAAAATATATAAGTTTATAAAATAAAACATAATATAAAGATATTAAATAATAAAATTTATAGAAATACTATATATAAAATAGGTACTTATTTTTTTATTAAAACCTTTGTAAACTTTTAAAACAATTAAAATATAAGTAAAATCTCAAATATCATTTAAATCCATATTTACTTATAAATTAACTTTTCAAAACATTTCAAAAATATAAGTTTATCATTTGAAATATAACTATATATTATTATTATTATTATAGAAAATACTTGAATTAAATTTCAAAAAATCAATCTTTTCAAATCAAATATATTTATGATTTCAAAATATGACCAACGGTGTCCGTATATAATTTTCTATCCTATGGTCAAGTGATACAGATATGTATCATTTCAATCCGTTTATTTTCAAGTACGGGTATATATCATTTCAACTCGTAATCCCAAATTCAATAAAAATCGCTCGGGTCTATCATTTCAACCCATAACGATTTTCCCCTATTCTATCAAGTCGTTCGGGTATGTATCATTTCAACCCATTGTGATTTCCTGAACTAAGGGAACTTGCAATGTGAAAATCAGAACATAACAAATCAATCATCGACATATAATATCGATCTGTACATGTCATAAAGACACGTCCGTACATGTTCATATTACGTCTAAATATCAATCGTGCATGTAAAATGTCATTTATTTGGACATACATACGTAGAGTATATTCGTGCACGTATCCGTGTGCATGTCACATACACTATCGTGCATGTCACATTCACACGTATCAAATTTACACTGAACGTATTACATCCATATAAATTGCATTTTACACGTCCAAATGTATTTACACGTCATATCAACATATATGTAACCAACACGTGTCGAATATCACATACGCAGATCAATATATATATCGTATATTACCAATTCATACAAACAACCAAATAATATCATATGCATCAATGATGTCAATAACATGTCGACAGTGTACAATGAGAATAATATGATCTCTATAGCAATCATAGCAATTCAGATAACTAATTCACAGGTTTGTACACTTAAATAAAAAAGTTAATCGTGAGTGAGGGGTCTCACCTTTCGTAGCAAAAGAAATGAAAGGAACGATGAAAGCGGATGTGAAGCGGACAACGAACGGACTCTATTCCTCTTTATTACTAACTTCTTCAACTGAAAACAAAAATAAAATTTTAAAACTTGTACATTATATTAATAGACCATGCGCACATTTTCCTCAAAAGCAGATAGATAACACGCTTGTCAAACAAAAAATCCAAACAGCAGTGAACTGATTCAAAGAAGAGAAAAAAAAATGTTTGTATATTCAGTTTTAAATAAACTTTGCAAAAATCCGAAAAGCTAGACTTCAACATGCCGAAGTTTGATAAACGAATACATATATATATATATATATCTTATCCTTCATATATACTTATATATATATGCTAACTCATGCTCTAACAAAAGTGCTAACAAATTTTAACAAAACAAAAACATATATACATATCGCACAAAAGCAGACATACGTGCGAAACTTGAAATAAGTATTATATGACATAAGAAAAAGGTTTTGAAACTAATACATTGCTCAAGCAACAGGGTAAGGAAAGAGAACAAAAAGGGAATGTTCTGAAACTAAAACATGAGGACTCACGCATCATGTCATATATGTATATAATACGAATTTTTTTTTTAAAAGCATGTCGCGCATGTTACAGAAGGAGAAGGAAAAATAAAAGGGAAGAGGAAGATACTCACGCAAGATGGAAGGAGGGTTGGATGCCAAAAGTTGCTATAGGAAGAGGCCTTCCTTCTTTGCACGTTGGAAGGAAAAGGAGATGGATGCAAATATTAGCTACAGGAAGTGAGATGCCACACTTCTTTCATTTGTTCCATTTGTCCAAACTTTTTCATTTTTCTTCTTTTTTTTTATTTTTTTTTTAATGGAGAAGAGGACGATTGGTGAGAAGGTGATAATCAAAATGGTGAAGGGCGCATGGACTGAAAGGGTACATGATATAAAATGAACGGTTGAGAGAAACGAAGAGTTGTTCCATTTCATTAATTTGAAGACTCTCTGGTTGCATGAATTGTTGATTTGCAGACCCAAACTTATTAGCTAAACAAGACGGACGCATATACGGACAGTTCAAACTTAAATGAACCAGTACCAAAAATAGGTGCACTAGCTATTTTAATTTTTTTTATTGCAACTGGGTACCCGAAACTGATAAATGAATATGCTGCAGTGATCAACGCGACGATACAGATGCAACGGTATAAAGATCTCAGTGTCACGACACTCCGATCAAAAACCCATTACAGACACCTTTTAACGTAGAAAAACGTGCAAATAAAATAAAATGAAGTTCGAAATGTCCGAATTTCGCGAAATGGATTGCGCCGTCGAATTCAGAATAAACAGAAGAATTTACTAACGCTGAACCGTTAGTATTTTGAGCAAAACTTTACGGATGCCTAATTTGAACTGATATGCACAGAAAATTTCACAACCGACGAACTTGCGTATTTTCGATGATACTTGTCCGACTACTTTATCTAAATGGGCGCATTCCAAATATTAAATTCTCATTGTGAAAATTTTATGCTAAAATTTCAAAATAAAAGAAATTGATCGAAAAATTGAGTTTAAATCGTGAAAAATGACGGGTTATTACAAGGTACCTCAATTTCCACTTCCAATTACCACAACCAAAAAATACCACAAAAATGACCCTTCTACTCTTCCTAATACCGCACATAAAAAAAATTAGAGGCTACCAACATTATACTTATTTCTCCCTCTCAGCTTTAATTCGTCCGTTCTTTCATTCAAAAACCCTAGACTTAACTCCGAACATCGTGAAATAGTTCGACGTTGTTAATGCCAAGGAAGAAGAAAGCTATAGATGAATCGTCGTCTGAACCCCAATCAACTCAATCAAGTAATTTATTAACCCTTATTTCGGTTTGGTAGAAGATTGTTATTTTACATGAATGAAATTGATTGAACGACGCTTTCATGTCGCAAACAGAATTTTTGAATGGTTGTTAATCGTCGTACGTATATTGTTTCGGCGGTGGTTTATCATCGTTCGTTCTGTTGACTTTATTTGTTTTAAGATCAATGTAGTATTAGGAAGCATAGATAATTTAATGTGTTTTTACATTTTAGTTGTGGTAATAAGAAGAGGAAATTATGGTGCCCTTAGCACCACACAAATCAAAAGCCAATTTCTCCAGCCAAATACCGATAAAGACAGTCAAATTTTAGCATGCAAAACAAATATATACGCATCTAACCAAGTCAAATCGAGATCAGAAAATATATTGGATTAAAAACCCTATAAATACCCATCATCATCATGGGCAATTTATAAAGTAAAATCCGAGAAATTCTTAAACAGAAAGGGACATATCACATACCAATTTCTACAACGAAAAATCTCGATAATAGGGAAAGCAACCACATAACACAAAAATGGTCGAGAAAATTCATATTCAAAAAGGGAAGAAATTTGTACTTCTCATCAAAAATCAGTTTCTACTAACAGTGAAACCCAACCTACTCCAAAGCTACCAGAGAATATATCAATGACAAAGAGCACAAGGGAAATCAATTATCATCAATAAGTTTAAATTATGGGCGACGGTTTTAAAATTAAAGAGAATACCCTAGTTTTTTCTGTTAGGGATTGCGGAGTGCATAAATTAAGAAAAAATGAAGTAGATAGAGATGAGAAAAGATGAAGTTTGATGTTATTTGATTATAAATCGGGAAAGTATAAGTGTAGAAATTAAGAAAATATGAAACATTTCTGGTGGTATGAAGAGGGGTGAAAATGAGAAGAAGAATGATTTAAAATTTCGTAATTAGCAGCTATTTATAGCATTTGAATGGTTGCAATGTTTCAAAAACGTTACAAATAGTGGAAATTCACTTTCTTTGAAAATTGAAAAAAATGATAGTTGTATGTCGACATAGCCAATTATATATGTCGACATATGTATGTTGAAATTTGAATTTTGAACTATTTTTGTAACGTCCCCATTGTTATACCCGGTTTAGCAAAGAACATTACAAGTAATGTCATCTGCTAATCTGGAGAATACAGCTTGATAGGGTCGATCGAATGTGAATATATTTTTATACTAACACTGACGCGTCATTTATACCTTTTTACTTCATGTCCGATCTGAATTTGACGTGTTCAATATTAATACAAAGTAATAGACACACCGATTCCACTTAATCAGAACAATATACCAAACATATAACAATCACAGATCACAGCTGAAAGCACATATCTTAGTACAAAATGTACTTCCAATTTTATATTTTACACATTTCAAAATAAGTCAATATCTTAACAAGTACATCTCATAGAACATCAGGTAAATATCCTATAGAAGATCAGCTAAGGGTCTTAATATGTCTATCCATGGCTAGCTCGCCCGTCCAAAAGTCCGAGCATCCTGTAAACCTGAAAATTCCGGTCTGATCCGAAAACACAAAATTCCGGATCAGTCTATCTCTAAATATCCGAAAAGTGAGGTCCATACATATAACATATAAATAATCTTTAGTTCAACCACAAAACGATAGTAACAATTATTTATTGTTTCAAAATGATGTATGTTTGATTTCCAATTTTGGTTTTTATCTCCATCACAAGTTCACGTTATAGGCACGACAAGTTAACACAACTCATTCATGACCGACCTGATCAAGGAACTATTATAAACACGACAAGTTAACACATCTCATTCATGACCGACCTGATCAAGGAACTATTATAAGCACGACAAGTTAGCACAACTCATTCATGACAGACCTAATCAAGGAAACCCTTTCTCAGTCAAATAACCAAGGAAGAACTAGAATCAACATATCGAACAAACAAACATACATTCCAAAATCCAAGATGGTCTCGAGGCCTGGTGGTATCCCTTACACCGATCTAATACCGAAGATCGGGAAATCATACACGATCACTAGGATCGAGGAACTCGTACTCAATCGACCTGATCGAGGAAACACAAGGAAACACAATAAAACAAGCGATACAGAACTCATGCACGATCGCTAGGATCGAGGAAACATAACAAAACAAGAAACACAATCCATTTCTATGGTTATTGAGACCATGGAATCACGTGCTCAATCTAAGGGGTTGAGGAAACGTAGACATACGATAGTGTAGATCGATGTCTCACATGGTCGATCTAAGGGATCGAGGAAACATATAACTGATCCCAATAGTCAAATAAACAAAATCTCAACAATCCTAACGATAGTGGCAACCACGACTTTACTAATCCATGTTAATCATTATTTTATTTAAGATCTTTACTAACAAAAGTGGTCACAAAAGTCCAGTCTTTAATAATAATGAGTTTGTCAATCTTTTTATATTTACAAGTTTGAAAAGAAATCCAGAAGTAACCTTCTTAAGGATCTAGTAGCCTCTGCCGCACACCAAAAGAAAGTGAACTCTAAAGTGACAAATACTATCATTCACAGTAACCACTATAGTTTAACATAGACGTCCCATACCATCTAGTGAAACACAAGTATTTACTGAGAATTAGTAAATTTCACTTATTATGGATATACCCGGAAAACCTGAATTATATTATCTTACGGATCTAGAGACCACTTGTCGCACACCATAAAAGAATACAACCCTAAATTGTTAATTACTATCTCAAAATCGATTATAAGAATCTAACTTGAGCATCCCATACTACTCAGTTGGGTTCTAGTATTCTGTCAAGAATTAGTAAATTCCACTTCAACATTCTATTCATTGGAATATACTATTTTCAACAAAATGTTTCACAAGAGCATATAATACAATCGGTAACATTAAGTCGAAAATTAGATCATTCCAGATTATAGAATTAAGATTCTCAAAAATATTATCTCTTTTGAATTCTATTGTTTAAAACGCTTACTTAGTTGTTCACAAAACTATTTTATTGTTTCCAAAAGTTCATAATAAAGCTCTCAGTTTTAAATTGCAATTTAATTTTTCTTAAGCATATAATTTAACAAAACTTAATCCATATAATTATAGCAAAAACTCTTAGATTTCCAAAACATGAAAAATTATTAAATTCAGATAAGTAACACAAAAGTTATGACTAGTACAGTTTCTCATGTTTAAGTATTGACACAATTTCTCAACGACATGACAGCGACAAACAAATGGGTTTTTCACCATTTAAACTCCGAAATCACAAGAGGAACCATAAATGAAAGTTGTAGCTTAATCTCTTAGCTTTCCAAAACATTAAGAATTATCAAATTCCGATAAGTGGCTCAAAAGTTATGAGCAAAACAAATTCTCAGTTTTAAGTATTTTCATGATTTCCTAACGACAGTCCAGCAACAAACAAATGAGTTTTTCACCACTTAAACTTCAAAATCAATAGAAACACAATGAATGAAAGTTGTAGCTTATATTCTTAGATTTCCAGATATTAAAAATTATGAAATTCCGATAAGTGAATAAAAAGTTATGCCCATTTTACTCTCAGCTATCAACTCTAATTTTTACACAGGCCCGAGCTACATGATCAGTTTAAAACTCATTTTTGGCCTCATAAAAAGCATAATTTCAAAAAATGCCTAAAGGAAAAAGTTGTAGCAAATTAAAATAGCTTTTTACTGCAAAAATATTGAGTCAATTTGGATAAATTTACTACAAGTTATCACCGTTTTACAACAGTGATATTTTCACTAATTTTCAGCACACAAAATCAAACAATCACTTGAATCCAAAATCATATTGCAACCAAATCAATCATCAAATCAAAGACAAAATTTCTAACATGCAACACACTTATTTAAGGTAGATTGTGTGAGTCGAACAACTCACCTTATGATCCAAAGAGCTCCATAGTTAGAAGCATTAACCTCAAGCGAAGTAACAAAAAACAGTCCAGATTTTTATCCCTAGAACAGAGTATATTTAACATAACAAACATTAATATTTTTTAACGAAATTATTACTGAAGATGCTCAGATGTGTTGGGAACAACATATCCAAATTTCACGATTTTATGAATTTTCTACAATTAGTTACGATTTTTAAATCAACCTACGTTTTTCTGTCTAGATTTTATTGAAAAGTTTCTCGTAAATCACCATGTTTAACATATCAAATCTTAATAAAAATTTATGAAAGTTGGTAGGGAGTTGCTGCAATATGTCAGAAAGAACATTGTAAAATTGGGGAATTTTTAAACTCCATATGAATAAAATTCGAATTTTCTACTAAAGAGGGTTTAAATTTTCAGATCTATCAAAATACAAGTATAACAAGAAATATCATTACCTATCATGTTTGAAATCATATAAATCAAAGATCAAATCTGAAATTACAAACCCTAATTGATTCATTGGAGGTGTTGAAGATTACCTTCTTTCGGTTACTGAAAGATCTAACGAAAAGCCCTTTAATTCAAGACATGAAATTGAGGATTTGTGAAGCTAGGGTTTTCTTTGTTTTGAGAAACTCTTTTTTGTTTACTGCTTGGAGAAAATGAATGTATAGTTCAATCAGAAAATGGATAAGAAGAGGAACTTTCTCTTATTTGCACTAATGGGTTGAGTTCTAATTAGGCCCAAACCCAAGTTTTTAATTAAATGAATTGAAGTTCTTTCTATTTATTTTCTTACACTTTAAAACTCTACTCTCCATTTGGATTTCACATAGAATTTTTTTTTATAAACAAGCCCAAGATATACTTTAATCCTTTTTAGTTAATTTTTTTTTCACAAATCAAAATTAAAATTATCTATCCTTAATTAAACCCAATTAACTAGGTAATTAACAACAGGGTTGTTACAATTTTTGAAGTGTTTAAACAAATATATTATTTTGGAAATTCTTGAATCAAATTTTAGTGATATAAATGAATATTCTAAAGTGTAAAATCACGTGAAATCATAATAATATAATATATAAACGTATTGATAAAGTTAGAAGGTTTATAACTACTAAACTCTAAAATTATAAAACTATACATATAAACTTATATATTTAAATATTTAAACTTATTTGTTTGAAATCATAAGTAAGATAAAATAATTTGTAATCAGAATTTGAATTTTGAAAAAAAAAATTGAAATTTGAAAATATGAATTTGAAAAACAGAATTTGAATTTGAACCTGGAGTGTTATTCAGAGTCTTTAAACTAGGCTCTATTACTATATTTTCTTGAACTCTTGAAATCTTGATAACTTGATTACTCATGAGTCTTGAATCTCTTCTGAATCTAGAATCCCATGAAACTCTAAAACTGTACAGTCTTCAGTATTTAAGCCCTGTACAGAAATCCTGCGTATACGTGTATATATATATTCTAGATAGAAATGTTAGTATATATATTTTATAATCAATTAATAATGATAAATGAAATAAGGTTATTGTCATCAAAACTCCATTCTCCAACAATCTCCCCCTTTTTGATGATAACAACCCTGATTTATAAATATTCATACCTGTTCATACCTTTTGATCCGTTCCTTTGATTATTCCCCCTTTCACTATGAATCCTACATATTCACCCTTAAACTAAGCCTAATTAATCCTTATTTTATAATTTCACTCCCTTTGTCATCAACAAAAAGGAATTCTAAATATACTCCCCCTAGATTTTTACCATGAATAACTATCTTATATCTACCTATATGTACTAAAGTTATAATACTTAATTTTACACTAGTATACATGGCTCCCCCTAAATATATGCCTATATAATAACCTTATACTCTATAATTATTCTAATACTTATGAAAGATAGAAAAAAATCGTTAAATAAATTAGACATTGTTTTACAATACAAACGATACAAACCAATGCAAATTATAACGTTAAGCGAGAACACGAAATATTATGTACGTATTACATCGAATAAATGAGGAACCAAACGTCTAATGATTCTTCATGAGTGGGGACTTATGAATTGGGTAATTGGGGTAATGGAGACAAAATTCTCCGTTTTGCTAAATTATATTCCCTTCTCGATCGAAACAAACTTCACCAACGTGTATGACTTGATCGTCCTCTTCCATGCCTTCATTTTGTGCCTCTTCTTGTTCCTCCTCTTCTATCATCTCTTCCTCTTCCTCTTCTTTCTCCTCCTCTTCTTCATCTTCTTCTTCTTTAATCATTGGATTATCATCTTCGATAATAATCAGATTTTTTTGATTATCCATGACAAACTTTTGTAGATTTCGCATGATTTTTCCTTATTTTACATGCTCTTGATTCATCCGTATTTGTAACACTTGGATTGCAACGAGCATTTGAAGTACATTCTCCATCTTTTCTTCCAATTTTATAACACGAGCTAGAGTAGAGCGTTAAAATGGACCTTCGGATGGTCCGACGGACGATTCGGGATTGATGTGATTATTATAATTAGTGGAGGCCATTGTTTATTCAGTTTTGAGTTTTTCTAGAAATGAAATGAGAGGATGAAGAAGAAAATTCGAAATATAAAGTTTAAATATTTGTTGTAACTAACTTTTGGTGGGAATTAATTTTTAAAATCTGGCAGTTACATGTCGATATGTATAAAAATGTATGTCGACATACATGTATTTTTAGTTTTATTTTTCTGATTTTTCTTGTTATTCTTATATATATTTAATATATTTAATTGCTCTAATTCACTTAAGGGACAAATACCCAATTATCTTCTACATTTAGTGAATGTTGCTTCATTTAATGGTTTTGTTAATATATCTGCCATTTGTTTTTCAATATCTATAAATTCGAGTGAATTTTCTCTTTACTTACGTTATCTCTTAGAAAATGATGTCGTATATCAATATGTTTAGTTCTTGAATGATGAGTTGGATTTTTACATATATTTATAGCGCTTGTATTATCATAGTATATTGGTGATTTATTTATATTTAATCCAAAATCATTTAGAGTTTGTTGCATATATATTACCAGTGTACAAGCCAGAGCAGCAACTATATATATTCTGCTTCAATTATTGACAAGGATACTGTATTTTGCTTTTTACTAAACCAAGAAACTAGTGAACGTCCTAAGAAATGACATGTTCCACTAGTGCTTTTATGATCGGATTTACATCCCGCATAATCAACATCACAATAAGAAATTAAATCAAATGAATCAACCTTCGGATAAAATAATCAAAAATCTAATGTATGTTTTACATGTCTTAGAATACGTTTTACGACTTTTAAATGAGTTTCCTTAGGTTGTGATTGATATATTGTACAAAGACATACACTATGCATTATATCTCGTCTACTAGCGGTTATATATAATAATGACCCTATCATACCTCTATATAATTTTTGATCAACGTCTTTTGATGTATCCTCTTTACTTAAGGCTTAATTAGTTGCCATTGGAGTTGGTCTTCAATTAGTTGTTGTTAAATTATATTTATTAATTAAATCTCTTACATATTTTTCTTCATTAATAAATTTTCCATTCTTTAATTAATGAATTTGCAAGCCTAAGAAGAATGTTAGTTCTTTTATATGACTCATCTCAAATTCTTGGTTCATAATATCTGAAAATTCTTTATTAGTTTTATTATTTGTTGATCCGAAGATTATATCGCCAACATATGATTGTACTAATTGTATATTGTTATTATTTCTTTTAGTAAACCGTGTATTATCTATTTTACCAATTTCGAAGTTAGATTGTAATAAATTATTTCTTAATCTATCATACCAAGCTTTAGGAGCCTGTTTTAATCCATATAACGCTTTCTTTAATTTATACACATGATTTGGTACTTTTTGTCTTCAAAAAGAGGTGGTTGCTCTACATATACGTCTTCTTTAACATATCTTTTTAGAAAAGCACTTTTAACATCCATTTGATCTAATTTGAAATTATCATGATTAGCGAATGCTAATAATATCCTAATTGCTTCTAATCTTTCTACAGGGGCAAACGTTTCATCGTAATATATTCCCTCTTCTTAAGTATAACCTTGTGCTACTAATCGTGCTTTATTTCTTACAACCTCACCATGTTCAATCATTTAATTTTTATAAACCCATTTAGTTCCTATTATGGTTTTATCCTCTGGTCAAGGAACAAGTTCCTATACATCATTCCTGGTAAACTGATTCAATTCCTCTCGCATAGCAAGGATCCATGAATCATCGAATGATGATTCCTTTGGATACTTAGGTTCAATAGTTGAAATAAACGTTGAATTACTCATTCTATTTAATTGGTTTTGAGTCTTAACAACAAATTCAATATCTCCTAAGATATTTTCTACAGGGTGATCTCTTAGTAATCTAATTCATTAATTTGGTTGACTATTCTCATTATGTTTCATTAACCTCATTTTCACATTCATCTTCGTTGTGTTGTGTTATATTTTTATAGTTTTCGTCAAAAGATACATTTAATATTCCTTTTATAGTGTTAGTTCTTGAATTAAAAACTCTATATGCTTTACTTCTCTCTGAATATCCAATAAATATTCCTTTATCGAATTTCGAGTCAAATTTCTCTAGATTTTCTTTAGTATTAAGAATAAAACATTTGCTTCCAAATATTTTAAAGTACGATACTTTTGGTTTCTTATTGTATAAAAGTTCATATGGTGTTTTATGAGTTAAGGGTCTTATAGGAATTCTATTTAAAATATAACAAGCTGTTGCAACTGCCTCAGCCCAAAAATTTCTTAGTAAGTTACTATCAGATAACATATTTCTCGCACACTCTTGTATCGACCTATTTTTACGTTCAACAACTCCATTTTGTTGAGGGGTTCTAAGAAAAGAAAAATTATGGGTTATTCCCTTATTTTTGCAAAAAAATTAATAAATTTCATTTTCGAACTCTCCACCATGGTCACTACGTATTGTTTTGATTTTTAAAGATAATAAATTATGAATTCTTTTAGTAAAGGTTTTAAATTGATCAAAAGCATCATTTTTATTTTTTAAGAAACAAAGTCCAAGTAAATCCACAAAAATCTTCGACTATTATGTAAACATATTTATTGTGATTTAATGATTTAGTTTGGGATGGACCGAATATATCCGTGTGAATTAATTCTAATGGTTTCGAGGTAGTAATTTCCTCTTTTGATTTAAACGAACTTCTATTCAATTTACTGAACTGACAAGCGCCGCATACAATATTTACTTTCAATTTCATTTTGGGTAATCCCCTAACTAAATCTAACTTTGAAATCCTAGAGATGTGTTTGAAATTTATATGACTGAATCTCTTATGCCAAATGCAATGGTCACTTGTATTGGCCATAAGACATAGATTATCATTGGAGATTTTCATACTCAATATATAGACATTTTTCTTTCTATCTCCTTCGGATATTACTTTTGAATTTCTATCTTTTATAAAGTATTTATATTTTTCAAAGTTTATTTTATAACCTTTATCGCAAAGTTGACTTATACTTAGTAAATTATGTTTTAGATTCTTAACTAATAAAACATCAGAAATAGTAGGAGTTTCAGAATTACCGACATTGCCGATACCAACAATATATCCTTTAGAGTTATTAGCAAAGTTGACCATTCCACCATCTTCATATACTAGATTATTTAGTTATTCTGGATTTCCCGTCATATGACTTGAACAACCACTATCCATCAGAATTTGAATTCTCAACAACCATGTAACACATTATTTCAGAATTTGAATTTTCAACAGCCATGTTATCCATCTTTTTTGATTTTGAATTTCTAATAGCCATATAACACATCTTTTCCTATATTGGACAACAATTCAGTAGATCACTTGAATTTTCAACATAATTGAATGCAGACTCTTTAAACATTGATGCAATGCATGAATTGAAACTAGTGTTATAAATTATTTCAAAATTTGCCATTTAATATTTCCAAAAATCAGATTATGAACTTTTTGAAAACCTATGCTCTGATACCAATTGTTAGGGATCGCGGAATGCGGATCTTAAGGCAAAACAAACACTAGAAAGGGGTGAATAGTGTTTATGAGAAATTTATGAAAATATTAAACTTATATGATCTACTATATGAATTGCACACACCAGAGAAGATCATAGACACATAATCAAACATAGACACAGAAACATATAAATATAAAATGCAGAAAAGGAAATAAAATACCGGATTTTATATTACTTCTACGTCCAGTCCCATGCAACGCTGGATTGCGCAGAGTTTTATTATTATCAATATCCAAGTACAATACCCCTGATTTCACGGCTACAAGGTTAACACCGCTTCAAAACACACTTGATTTCACGGCTACAAGGCTAACACCGCTCCCTTTCCTTGATTTCAGGGCTACATGGAACACACCATTTCCCAAATAATTCCCGAATGATTACAATAGCCCTATAACTCTTCAATAGCACTTCAATTCAGAGAGTAGTAGATAGAGACGAGAAAAGATAAAGTTTGATATAATTTGATTATAAATTGGGAAAGTATAGGTGTAGAAATTAAGAAAATATGAAATATTAATGGTGATATGAAGAGTGGTGAAGATGGAGAAGAAGAATGATTTAAAAATTCAAAATTAGCCCTTATTTATAGCATTTGAATGGTTGCAACATTTCAAAAACGTTACAAATAGTGGAAAGACACTTCCTTTGAAAATTGAAAAAATGACAGTTGTATGTCGACATAGCTAATTGTGTATGTCGACATATGTATGTTGAAATTTGAATTTTGAAGTATTTTTCAAGTGTTTAAACATATATATTATTATGGAAACTGGTGAATCAAATCTTAGTGATATAAATGAATATTCTAAAGTGTAAAATCACATGAAATCATAATAATATAACATATAAACATATTTATAAAGTTATAAGGTTTAAAACTATACAACTATAAAATTATAAAACTATATATATATAAACTTATATATTTAAAACTTTAAACTAATTTGTTTGAAATCAGAATTTGAATTTTGAAAACAAAATTTGAAAATCAAAATTTGAAAAACAGAATTTTAATTTGAACCTGGAGTGCTATTTAGTGTCTTACAAATAAACTAGACTCTATTACTATATTTTTCTTAAACTCTTGAAATTTTGATATCTTGATAACTTGATTACTCATGAGTCTTGAATCACTTCAGAATCTGGAATCTCTTGAAACTCATAAAACTGTACAGTCTTGAGTATTTAAGTCTTGTATACAAATCCTGCATATATGTACATATATATATTCTAGATAGAAATGTTAGTATATATTTTATAATCAATTAATAATGATAGTTGAAATAAGGTTGTTGTCATCAAAACTCCATTCTCCAACATTTTCAATCAGAAAGAAATGGAGTAAAGAAGCAAAAAAAAAATCCGACTAAAGAAATAACAAGGGAAGCCTTTTATAAAGAGATTTAGGCCTGCCTTTTATATTACTTCTATTTATTCATTTTACTTGCTTCAGCTCTTAATTTTATTTCAGTAGTATTTTAATATTCAAAAATTCTACTTTATCAATGCTGTAGAGTATGGTGTGTGGTTTAAGAATTTGCAACTCAATGGCTGAGTTATGGCACAGTTTTGAGTGTATGGTTAGAACAAATAGATGAGCGATAGTCACGAGTTTATTTGTGTATGTAAGCATTATATTGTTTAACTCATAGTAGAAACTTTATGGCAAAGTTTTGGGCATAGGATTAGAATAATCAAGTAAGCGAGTGTCACAAGTTTATAGTGGTTGCAAGTGCTATATTGTTTAACTCCTAGTAGAAACCTTGGAGGCAGCAGTAGGTAGGGTTTTTCCAGGGTAATTTTTGTGTGTGATTTATTTTCTGCAGTTAATATAATTATTATCTATGCTGATATATTATTAATCATTATTCTATGAAAAATTATAATAAATCATATTCACTCCCTCTAGGGATAACTACAAGCCGATCTAGATTCAACATTCACCTATAAATAACATCCAAGGGCTTTATTTAAGGGGATTTTAGCGTTTTCATGTTTGAACACTAAAGATTTCGGGATTGAACTCTACCTCCTTAAATTTCTTATACAAAAAAACAACTGTATTTGTAATAAAATAGTATAAGCAACAGATTATAACAAGTGGACGTAGGCATGATTGCCAAACCACTATAAATACTATGTGTGATTTACATTTTTGCACTCCATGATATGTGAATCTGTGTTTAATTGTGCTCTCTGTGTTTAGAATTGAATCAGGTGTTAGCAACCAAATTTTGAAGCAAACCATCATTATTAAATAATAACTTGAAAAATATTAAGAATGATTTTTATATAATAAATAATTAAATAATAACGACCAAAAGTAAAAATATATATTAAATAATATTAATAATTAGCAATTAAAATTTGATAATTAAAATTAATAATTTAACAAAATTAATTAAACAATAGTATTTAAGTAGTAATTAATAATTAAATATTAATATATAATAATAAATAGCTACTAATAATAAGAATGACGACATAAAGAGATAGAGGAGCACAAGAATTCAAACATGGCAGAAAGTTGGAAGGAGTTGGAGGAAATTTCAAAATAATTTTTCCTTGCTAAAACAAAAGCCATCAATTTATGGTGAAGGGACAATTAAACTAATTCTAGAGGTGATTACTACAATTAGTGATAGGGAAGAAAACTTGGAAATGGGAGAGATTAGTGGAGAAAAATAAATTAAGGAAGTCAATGTTAACCCTATAGATGGAATAATTAATAAAGAAAATTTTTGCAAAAAAACTTAAGCCGAAGTCTGAGAATACTTAACACTTTTTAAGTTCAACAAACTTTAAAAAATAATGAAAGTAAAGTGTGTAACAATAATCATATTGGTGATAAAGGTATATCAACTGACATTGATACAGGGAGCAACAATGTATATAACACTAATGTCAAAGAGAAAGAAGCAAAATAGGGAAATGACAGAGTTAGGAAGGATGTTATTGAGGGTGTTCAAAATGAAATCAAGAAACAATTTAAAGGAAAAGAAGTTAACAACGATACTGAAATTACGTTATAAACAATGCACTAGGTTCTAGCTAATATAAATGAAAACGTTGGGATAGAAGGCAAACAAAGAAAAGATGATAATATGACCATGTAACCCGATGATGAGCCAATTATCTTGCCTGATCAAATTTATGGTTAAATGGATTGAATTATCAAGTTGAGATACTAAAAATCCCACAGTTTGATCACTTGAATAAAACAAATGTAGTAACTTTCATGCATGACTATTGTGCTTCTATTTATAGTGAAATGCTAAACAGTATTAATGCAAAGTTTGTGCACGTGCACAACTATAACATAGAAACTTCATCTTTACTTACCACATCTACGTAACCCAAACCTCATATGCCATAAACCTCAGTCATCCCACCACTTCCTCTTCCTTTTTAGGCTTCAAAGTTCATCATATCAATCCGACCAACAGTCAAAAAGATACTAATCTACCCCATGCAAATCTGGTCCCACCAATAGTGTACAAATGAAACAACCCAAACTCGCCCTTATGGGAAAGCCCGGATTGAGTTGAGAACACAACAAATCAGAACGCAAACGATAGAACATTTCATTGCCTACTACAACAATTTACATCAGAGTATAAATAAATAATATACATTTGATAAATATCAGAGATTCAAATTACAACGTAGCGGAAAATTAACGCATAACACAACTTAAAGAAATATTCGGATACAGAGCTTTCTGAATATAGCTCTAGCTGTAAACCAGGATCCTGTAAAGATAAATCTGCAAAACCAAAACTATTGGCTGCCCGTGTGGAAAATTGGGGCACCTAGAGTTTAGGTTAAAACAATAAACTCCAGGTCAGTCATGTGACTGGTGTAAGAATTAAAACAGTTATTTAAAACTTTACTTTAGAAATAAAGTAAATCAAGGGACCACGCTGTATAACACGGAACGGGTTTTCTCCCAAGAATACCAGTGCATAAAACAGTTTATAAACGGCGCAATGCTTTTTCGAAAAATGAAGCTATTATAAGACTCAGGCCCCATCACACAATGCAACGCAAGCCGGAGGATAGAGTTTTATCTTATTATAGCCAAACATGCTTGGTACATATAAAACAAATCCTTTGATACTATAATAAGTGTATAGTGTCAAAACAGCTTCAAATATAAATGTATCAATCATAGATGGCATAGTATCCTATGCTACTATGTCGCCATATAGGTTTACAACTAAAACTGAAATGTCACGTATTGGAAATTGGATTCCATCATGAGTCTAGGCAAGGGATGTACTCCTAACAGCTTCGAGATAGTAACCGATATATCTGAGGTGCCTCACTATCCATCATCCACATAGGTAAAAATATAAATGTCTGGGTGTAACGACCCAGAAAATCTGAACCAATTATTTTTTTTTAAATTGGCTAAAATAATAGATTTTAAATATTTAAAATAAATATTTTAAATAATAGAGATGAAAAGTGAGTTGAATCGACAATTGAAAACGAATATAATTAATTATAATTATAGACAAGGCCTGAAATGGCACTGCAGTTTCAAAATTTGAATTCAAACTTTGTCGGACTGTACCGGGTGCAAAACAAAACGGATTTTAGTGAAACCAAAAATATTTAAATCTGTTAGTGAATACCTTTCTGAAGAATCTGAAAAATCGAATTTTCATAGCGGAAAGCAAAAGATATGGCCGAATGAATTTTCAGAAGGGTCGCTATGGATTTTATATAGCCCGTTAAATTGGCCATTTTGCATACGACCTCAGAATTCGATGAAACCACTTTTGTTGGATCCAGGATGTGAAGTTATTGCTAGGTTTCAAATTTCATAATTTTTGAAGCTAGTATGTGAGCGTGGCAAAGGAAAACGTGTTTTGATCAATTATAGTTAAATTGGATCGACCAGAAATGGGCCTTTTTGCAAACGGTCTCAGAATTCGATGAAACTAGTTTTGTTGGGACCGTATCGTCAAAACATAGCTAGATTTATTTTTTTGGAATTTTTCGAATCAGTTTGTGGCCCTGGCAAATTGAAATGTACGTACAAATTAAATATTTAATGTTTTATATTTTGATTTGAATGGTAACTGACTCTAACAGTCGAATTGGCCTACGAAACATATCCCATTGTGTCCGGGATGGGGGTATTTAGCTAGGGGCGACAGTCGTTGGGTTTTAGTTGGAGTTCGGATGTAAAAACTAGTATTTTCGAAAAATAAATAATTAAAAATATAAATAAATTTCCTATAAAACCTGTAACAACCCGGAAAATCTGGGCCAGTTTAAAATTTTTATTTTGGCAATTTTAGTGAATTTTGATTATTTAAAATGAATTATTTTAAATAATATCGACGAGAAATTTATTTTGAATAGAATTCGAACGTATATATTATACGCGTCGTCGTTAGAATATAAATATTTATATATAATTATAAATAGAATTAAAAATGGCGCGGTAGTTCGATAATTCGATTTCAAACTTCAATTGAATGTACCGGGTGCAAAACAATCCGGATTTTTGTGAAACCAAAAACATTAGGATCTAATTGATGATATCTTTCCAACGAAGTTGAGAAACTGAGATTTCACTTTATAAATGATGAGATATGTCCAGTTGAAATTTAGAAATAGTCGCTGTGGAATTTATATATATTTTAATATAATATAAGGCCCTTAAAAATAGCAATTTTGCAAATGACCTCGGATTTCGACGAAACCAGTTTTGTTGGGTCCGCAGTGTCAAATTATTGTTAGATTCCAAATTTCATAATTTTTCGAATCAATATGTGAGCGTGGCAAAGGAAAACGTGTTTTGACCATTTTCAGTTGATTTTAATCGACTGGAAATTGGCCATTTTTCTAACGGTCTCAGAATTCGACGAAACTAGTTTTGTTAGGACCGTATCGTCAATACGAAGCTAGAAAATATTTTTCTGCAATTTTTAGAGCTAGTATGCGACCCCGGTAATTTGAAATGTACGTTTAAAATTCAATATAATGATTTAAATGTAAATTCAACGGAAACTGATCGAAACAGTCGAATCAGCTTGCGATACATATCCCATTGTGTTCGGAATGGGGGTAATACGCTAGGGATGACAGTCGTTGGGTCTCGTTTAGGGTTCGAAGGAAAAGTCAACGTTTAGGGTTTAAAAAAAAAATAATATATATATATAGATATATAATAATAAAACCATTTTCACTTAACCCCCCCCATGCCTTTTTCTTCCATCAGAAACCCGATCCCCAGATAAAAAAAAAAAAAATGGCGACATCTCGCCGACGCCTCCTCCGCGAGACCGGCCGCCACTCCGTCGCCGCCATCCTCCGCGAAGGGACCCCGAACCCGCGACATCGACATCCCTGCCGCCGCCTATTCCACCCCCTACTCCATCCGACGCAGCAGACCATTCCCCCTTCCTCGCGAAACCCACCGCCCTCAACGTCAAGGCTCCCTAGTCAACCGCGCCACCATCAGAAGGCCGCCGCCACCAAGGTCTCCGGCGTCACCTCGGAACCGAAACCCCCTCCTTTCCGACCACCTGCTCCACCCGCAAACAGACGTGAACCCCCTTATTTTGAAACACTGTAAGTTTAGATTTGTTTTGTTTTGTTAATTTATTAATGTTTAAAACTGAAATTTATTAATGTTTAAAACTGAACTTTATTTTGTTTAAAATCTGAATATGATTTTGTTTGTAAAACTGAATTTGATTTTGTTTAAAATCTGAATATTATTTTGTTTTAAAAAAAAACTGAATTTTTAAGAATTATAAAAACTTTGTTTTTATAAAGATAACAACTTTGTTTTTTTAAACAAAAGATATGAACTTTAAAAAAAAAATGAAAAGGCGAGTTCTTTAAAAATGAAAAGGCGTTTTCTTTGAAAGTGAAAAGGCAAAATCTTTAGGTGGAAAATAGCGTGATAAAAATATAATTTTTATCTTTATAACATAGTAATAAAAATTCGATTTTTATATATTGAACTTTGAACTAAAAATTCGATTTTTATATATTGAACTTTGAAATAAAAATTCGATTTTTATATATTGAACTTTGAACTAAAAATTCGATTTTTATATATTGAACTTTAAACTAAAAATTCGATTTTTATATATTGAACTTTGAACTAAAAATTCGATTTTTATATATTGAATAGCAGAGTAAAAATTCAATTTTTACATATGTAGTGAAAGCGGGCAACGAAAGCGACAAAAGGCGAGTTGGCGAAGATTTCCTATCAATGAAGTGCCGTGGAGATTGGATAGCTATAGGTGAGAACTTCTCACCTTTCAATTTCTTTTCTAGTTATATATATATATACTAGGATGCAGACGGTGTTTAGTAGCACCCGACACAATCGTCCACAAACCATGGACTTGTTTGTTTGGTTGCATAGATTAGTTTGATTATGTGATTGAATGGAATTGTTTGAGTGAAATTGAATGATTTGATTGATGTGTGAATGGCGTGGGCCTTCACTAGACCGGGGATAAGGCTAGGCCTTGTCCCGTTTCTAGTATCGTGCCGTTATGCTGCCGAAATTTTCTAAAATATGTTAGAAAAATAAAAATATCATTTTATGGAATAAATGAACTGAATAGAAATTCATAAGTTGGAATAAAATGTTTTACCGTTAAAAATATAATTTTTAACGTGAATGTGGATAAGTAAAAGGTTCATTTACAAACCAGACGGTTTGTTTATGTACACCTATTTGAATGACATTAATTGGGACGATAAATTTCACACATCGCCCAACTGCACAAATAAAATATGTGTTTGATTGTTTGAAACCCCACACGGGTGTTAGGATGAAATTTGAAGTTCACTCATCCTGATTGATTAAATATGTCGATCGATTGATTGACAGGCTGTTATAAGCGTTGAATATCTATATTTGATGCTTATACAGTGTAGTGCACTTTGGTTGATGGTTGATTATTTTCAATGCTATTATATACATGTGTTGTATGAAAAATCCATATAATTAATTTTATATGGTAATTGATTGGGCCTCATTCCAGTTTTGAAAAAGAAATATTTGAAAAAGAAATATTTGAAATAGAATATTTGAAAATAAAGGAATATATGAAGCCGTGTTGATTAGATTGACGCCATTTTGACGTGAACGATATTTATATCGATTTTGAAAACGATTTCGAAATGAAATGAATTGAAAACGAATTCAAAATGAATTGAAAACGATGTCGAAATGAATTAAATTGAAAACGATGTCGAAATGAATTAAATTGAAAACGATTTCGAAATGAATTGAATTGAAAACGAATTGAAATGAATTCAAATTGAATTGAAATTTGAATTGAATAGAAATGAATTTTGAAACGAATTTATAAAGAAGAATTCAATTTTGATTTGAATTGAAAAGGAAGTTGAAATTGCTTTTGAAACGAATTTAAAACTATTTATATAATTCGTTTTAAATAAAAATCGACGAAGTATATATTATATATATTATATATATAATATAATGGCCTGAATAGAACGCGCCGCGCCGCGGCAGTTCGTGAATTTCGACCATTTATTTCAAACGGACATTACGGGAGATCCGACCGTCGGATTCTCCTGAAACCGGAACCGTTGGGTTCGTATCGAAAAGAGCTTTCTAGCGAATGTTAGAAATTTGAAATCTAACGGTTGGATTTGGAATTATGTCCAAATCAAATTTGAAAAAGGTCGCTGTAAGTGCAGTTCGATGGCCATTGACGGAAATCGACTGTACGGGCCTTGATAAAATTATTAAAAATAGTAATAATTTGTGTAAAATCATAAGAAATGTTTTAGAAAGAATTGGGATGAAAAACTCCCTATTTGAAAAGATAAAAATAGATTTTTATCGAAATGAACTAGTTTTGAACTAGAATTATAATTCTATTTATTTTTAAATAAATAAATTGAATTTGAAAAAGGGTTTTGAAAATAACCAAAATTTCCAATGATTGCATTGGAGTGGATTGGAATCGAAATTGTCTTCGGAATATTTCGATGTTGGAATTTGTGATTATACGGATGTTGTTACGGAAATTTGAAAGATATATATTATATCGTTATTTCCAATACGACATTTGTTAATCGTAGAATTTGATATTGAATATAAGCCGATATATTTTCTATTCAGAGCCTTATATTGAATATCAAATGGGATTTGGGTTTGTCGTGAATGGTGTCTTCACTAACACTGTTCTTGAACCCAGTTGAGAAAAGATTAAATCTTTTTATTTAGATTTAATGAAGTGTACCAATTAAATAATATTTAATTGGAATTAAATCGATATTGATTTTTGGGTTTATCGTGAACAGTGTTTTAAATAACACTTGTTCTTTAATCCGATAATTAATGAATGTGACTTTGGGTTTATCGTGAACCGTGCTTTAAATGACACTGATTCTTTAACCCAGTCACAGATTAAAACTAAGTGGAGTTTTAATGAATCTTTAATTAGATTTGAACGGGAAATTTAGAAACTAACTGTCGGTTAGCCAAGCAGAATGGTTTTCTGGATATTGATCTGATGTTGGTTTCGGCCTTCGGGGTTAATATTTGGGGAATTATTCTCTTGATTAATTTACGGTTAGTGACTAATGAATTGGAATGAGGCGTATGTTGTGTTTGTGTAACACTTATTTAAAATATACGCGAGTTATTCGGAAAGACCGGGTTCATCCCATTCTGAATAACTGATACGACGATAAGTCGAAGATGAAGACGATGGTCGAAGACCGAAGGTCTTCACGTCGTTTGGGTGATAACTGATGATCTTGATTGGGCTGTACACCCAAGAAGATGGAAACAGTTAGTGATCGTCCAGACGTACTTGGAGATCGAGGGATATGCGGGGTACTAGGTGCCTCCGGTTTCGTTCAGGCCCAGAACGGACTTGTAAATGGACTGTGTGTCTGACATTGGATTTCATTCTGTGTGACTGATATCGGTTGCATAGAGTGGTTTGCCTGTGTGGCATGCTAAGATGCAAATGATCAAGGCTTCTGTTGAAAAGCAAAGTCTTGTGGTGATGATCAAAGCACGGCCTTTGTGGCGTAGCTTTGTGTAACGTTTCCTTCGCGTGTTTCACACCCGGTATGAACCAAAAACGGGAGAGGACATCAGGGAGGACTTGCGTTTCTTTCTAGCTAGAAGTGGCGTCAGTGGTTTTACATGCCCTGACGAGTTTGACTTATGTGGTTGTTGCTGTTGCGAGGCGCCTCGGTTATATCGGTTTCGGCCGAATGCATTCTGGTCGGCTGACGGACCAGACTTACGCCCCAAAGGGCGGAGAGACGTATTGTTCAGGCATAATAATCCACATCGGTGGACCGGCCCTGACGATCTAAAGGGTTGATGCGTTCTGATCCTGAGACATGGGCTAGATTGTCTCGAATCGGTTGAGGACTATCTTTTGCCTCGGTTCATAGACGGAAATCCAATTTCCAAATACGTGACATTTGCGGTTTTATTTGTAAACCTATACATGGCGACATAGTGGCATGGGACGCTCATGTCGTCTATGATTGATACTTATGATTTGAAGTTGTTTTATACACTATGCACTTATTATAGTATCAAATGATTTGTTTTAAACGTATCAAGCATTCTTTGGCTGTTATAAGGGAAAACCCTATCCCCCGGCTTGCGTTTGCATTGTGTGATAGGACCTGGGTCTTATAACAGCTTCATTTTTCTTTATTTAGCATTGCGCTAGTTGTTTGATGCACTGGTATTCTTGGGAGAAAACCCGTTCCGTGTTATACGGCGTGGTCCCTTGATTTACCTAATGATTTAAAATAAAGATTAACTGTTTTAGTTCTCACACCAGTCACATGACTGACCTGGAGTTTATTGTTTTAACCTAAACTCTGGGTGCCCTTATTTTTGACACGGGCAGCTAGTAGTTTTGGTTTTGCAGATTTATATTCACAGGATCCTGGTTTACAGCTGGAATGATATCCGGAAAGCTTTGTATCCGTATATCTACTTCTAGTTGTGTATTGTATTATTTTTCCGCTGCTATGTATTTAAATGTAATTTAAATCTCTGATATTTCTGTGTAATAGTCATTTATACTCTGTATATTCTTGTAATCTGATGCATTGTTGTAATATACAGTGAAATGTTCTTCTGTATGCGTTCTGTTTTGTCCTGTTCTCAAACGATAGGGCGTTTCGAACGGCCTGGATCGGTTTAGCGACTGGTTCGGACCGAGCGAGATTCCTTGCCGTCACAGTTGGTATCAGAGCTTTGGTTTACAAAGCTCAGAGAACAAGACACATTAGAACCATACGAAAGAACTCATCAGATATTGGATTAGTAATATCCAATGAGAGTGACTCGTTAGAGATGGGATCAGTAGTATCCTAGAACGAGTGTGAAGAGTATATTTTTGAAAGTGAAAACAATTTTGTTTTGCAAATCTAAATCACTTAATCGTATTTGATTATTTATTTATATTGATTAGGACAGTCCAATATATAAAGATTTTTCGTATGCGCCTAGCTAGCGTCTATTCGAAGTTTTAATATACTGGATAGATATAGATTCACACTCTAGTCGCCCGAAGGTGATTCTGATGATTGTAGCTACATCATCAGAATTAGAGTTCGTGTGTCGAAAGTGTGGTATTTATATATTTCCTATTGACTGGTGTGAGAACCAAAATTAGATAGGGCTTATTGTTGTGATTTGGCATCAAAAATCTGATTTTTGACTATGTATCAAAGTTATGAATTTGAAACTCTAATTCACTAATTGATTGATGTTTGTGTTGTTTGTTTATTTGGTTGCTAATTTTGAACCATTATGACTAATTTAACCAAATATTGAATTATATTGAAAATTGGTTGCATTTGCTTGCATATACATATTCTTACATTGAACAGGTCATAGCAAGGAGGCTAGAGCAGAGAATAAAATTTGTTTGCCCGACAAATAGGTACATGTTTATTACATAATTTCCTGTTTTGTTTGGGTGATGATGATTTTGAGAGCCTATTGGCTAGCCGCTTGGCTTTTTCTTTTTCTTTTTGAGATCTGAAGGACCGGGGAAGCTATTTGAAATTCCCCGATGCTCCCGGTGCAGGGGAGGTTATGGCGAAATTTTTCGAAAATTTAGGGTGTTAGCCAAATTTTTGAAGAATTTGAAATTTCTCATAAACTGAAAAGTTAGAGAATGAAAGCCAGAATGAACGTAGAGTTGAATGATCAAACCACTTTCGACTTTGTTCCTTTTCGGGGACGAAAAGTTTTAAGTGGGGGAGATTGTAACAACCCGGAAAATCTGGGCCAGTTTAAAATTTTTATTTTGGCAATTTTAGTGAATTTTGATTATTTAAAATGAATTATTTTAAATAATATCGACGAGAAATTTATTTTGAATAGAATTCGAACGTATATATTATACGCGTCGTCGTTAGAATATAAATATTTATATATAATTATAAATAGAATTAAAAATGGCGCGGTAGTTCGATAATTCGATTTCAAACTTCAATTGAATGTACCGGGTGCAAAACAATCCGGATTTTTGTGAAACCAAAAACATTAGGATCTAATTGATGATATCTTTCCAACGAAGTTGAGAAACTGAGATTTCACTTTATAAATGATGAGATATGTCCAGTTGAAATTTAGAAATAGTCGCTGTGGAATTTATATATATTTTAATATAATATAAGGCCCTTAAAAATAGCAATTTTGCAAATGACCTCGGATTTCGACGAAACCAGTTTTGTTGGGTCCGCAGTGTCAAATTATTGTTAGATTCCAAATTTCATAATTTTTCGAATCAATATGTGAGCGTGGCAAAGGAAAACGTGTTTTGACCATTTTCAGTTGATTTTAATCGACTGGAAATTGGCCATTTTTCTAACGGTCTCAGAATTCGACGAAACTAGTTTTGTTAGGACCGTATCGTCAATACGAAGCTAGAAAATATTTTTCTGCAATTTTTAGAGCTAGTATGCGACCCCGGTAATTTGAAATGTACGTTTAAAATTCAATATAATGATTTAAATGTAAATTCAACGGAAACTGATCGAAACAGTCGAATCAGCTTGCGATACATATCCCATTGTGTTCGGAATGGGGGTAATACGCTAGGGATGACAGTCGTTGGGTCTCGTTTAGGGTTCGAAGGAAAAGTCAACGTTTAGGGTTTAAAAAAAAAAAAAATATATATATATAGATATATAATAATAAAACCATTTTCACTTAACCCCCCCCCATCCCTTTTTCTTCCATCAGAAACCCGATCCCCAGATAAAAAAAAAAAAAAATGGCGACATCTCGCCGACGCCTCCTCCGCGAGACCGGCCGTCACTCCGTCGCCGCCATCCTCCGCGAAGGGACCCCGAACCCGCGACATCGACATCCCTGCCGCCGCCTATTCCACCCCCTACTCCATCCGACGCAGCAGACCATTCCCCCTTCCTCGCGAAACCCACCGCCCTCAACGTCAAGGCTCCCTAGTCAACCGCGCCACCATCAGAAGGCCGCCGCCACCAAGGTCTCCGGCGTCACCTCGGAACCGAAACCCCCTCCTTTCCGACCACCTGCTCCACCCGCAAACAGACGTGAACCCCCTTATTTTGAAACACTGTAAGTTTAGATTTGTTTTGTTTTGTTAATTTATTAATGTTTAAAACTGAAATTTATTAATGTTTAAAACTGAACTTTATTTTGTTTAAAATCTGAATATGATTTTGTTTGTAAAACTGAATTTGATTTTGTTTAAAATCTGAATATTATTTTGTTTTAAAAAAAAACTGAATTTTTAAGAATTATAAAAACTTTGTTTTTATAAAGATAACAACTTTGTTTTTTTAAACAAAAGATATGAACTTTAAAAAAAAAATGAAAAGGCGAGTTCTTTAAAAATGAAAAGGCGTTTTCTTTGAAAGTGAAAAGGCAAAATCTTTAGGTGGAAAATAGCGTGATAAAAATATAATTTTTATCTTTATAACATAGTAATAAAAATTCGATTTTTATATATTGAACTTTGAACTAAAAATTCGATTTTTATATATTGAACTTTGAAATAAAAATTCGATTTTTATATATTGAACTTTGAACTAAAAATTCGATTTTTATATATTGAACTTTAAACTAAAAATTCGATTTTTATATATTGAACTTTGAACTAAAAATTCGATTTTTATATATTGAATAGCAGAGTAAAAATTCAATTTTTACATATGTAGTGAAAGCGGGCAACGAAAGCGACAAAAGGCGAGTTGGCGAAGATTTCCTATCAATGAAGTGCCGTGGAGATTGGATAGCTATAGGTGAGAACTTCTCACCTTTCAATTTCTTTTCTAGTTATATATATATATACTAGGATGCAGACGGTGTTTAGTAGCACCCGACACAATCGTCCACAAACCATGGACTTGTTTGTTTGGTTGCATAGATTAGTTTGATTATGTGATTGAATGGAATTGTTTGAGTGAAATTGAATGATTTGATTGATGTGTGAATGGCGTGGGCCTTCACTAGACCGGGGATAAGGCTAGGCCTTGTCCCGTTTCTAGTATCGTGCCGTTATGCTGCCGAAATTTTCTAAAATATGTTAGAAAAATAAAAATATCATTTTATGGAATAAATGAACTGAATAGAAATTCATAAGTTGGAATAAAATGTTTTACCGTTAAAAATATAATTTTTAACGTGAATGTGGATAAGTAAAAGGTTCATTTACAAACCAGACGGTTTGTTTATGTACACCTATTTGAATGACATTAATTGGGACGATAAATTTCACACATCGCCCAACTGCACAAATAAAATATGTGTTTGATTGTTTGAAACCCCACACGGGTGTTAGGATGAAATTTGAAGTTCACTCATCCTGATTGATTAAATATGTCGATCGATTGATTGACAGGCTGTTATAAGCGTTGAATATCTATATTTGATGCTTATACAGTGTAGTGCACTTTGGTTGATGGTTGATTATTTTCAATGCTATTATATACATGTGTTGTATGAAAAATCCATATAATTAATTTTATATGGTAATTGATTGGGCCTCATTCCAGTTTTGAAAAAGAAATATTTGAAAAAGAAATATTTGAAATAGAATATTTGAAAATAAAGGAATATATGAAGCCGTGTTGATTAGATTGACGCCATTTTGACGTGAACGATATTTATATCGATTTTGAAAACGATTTCGAAATGAAATGAATTGAAAACGAATTCAAAATGAATTGAAAACGATGTCGAAATGAATTAAATTGAAAACGATGTCGAAATGAATTAAATTGAAAACGATTTCGAAATGAATTGAATTGAAAACGAATTGAAATGAATTCAAATTGAATTGAAATTTGAATTGAATAGAAATGAATTTTGAAACGAATTTATAAAGAAGAATTCAATTTTGATTTGAATTGAAAAGGAAGTTGAAATTGCTTTTGAAACGAATTTAAAACTATTTATATAATTCGTTTTAAATAAAAATCGACGAAGTATATATTATATATATTATATATATAATATAATGGCCTGAATAGAACGCGCCGCGCCGCGGCAGTTCGTGAATTTCGACCATTTATTTCAAACGGACATTACGGGAGATCCGACCGTCGGATTCTCCTGAAACCGGAACCGTTGGGTTCGTATCGAAAAGAGCTTTCTAGCGAATGTTAGAAATTTGAAATCTAACGGTTGGATTTGGAATTATGTCCAAATCAAATTTGAAAAAGGTCGCTGTAAGTGCAGTTCGATGGCCATTGACGGAAATCGACTGTACGGGCCTTGATAAAATTATTAAAAATAGTAATAATTTGTGTAAAATCATAAGAAATGTTTTAGAAAGAATTGGGATGAAAAACTCCCTATTTGAAAAGATAAAAATAGATTTTTATCGAAATGAACTAGTTTTGAACTAGAATTATAATTCTATTTATTTTTAAATAAATAAATTGAATTTGAAAAAGGGTTTTGAAAATAACCAAAATTTCCAATGATTGCATTGGAGTGGATTGGAATCGAAATTGTCTTCGGAATATTTCGATGTTGGAATTTGTGATTATACGGATGTTGTTACGGAAATTTGAAAGATATATATTATATCGTTATTTCCAATACGACATTTGTTAATCGTAGAATTTGATATTGAATATAAGCCGATATATTTTCTATTCAGAGCCTTATATTGAATATCAAATGGGATTTGGGTTTGTCGTGAATGGTGTCTTCACTAACACTGTTCTTGAACCCAGTTGAGAAAAGATTAAATCTTTTTATTTAGATTTAATGAAGTGTACCAATTAAATAATATTTAATTGGAATTAAATCGATATTGATTTTTGGGTTTATCGTGAACAGTGTTTTAAATAACACTTGTTCTTTAATCCGATAATTAATGAATGTGACTTTGGGTTTATCGTGAACCGTGTTTTAAATGACACTGATTCTTTAACCCAGTCACAGATTAAAACTAAGTGGAGTTTTAATGAATCTTTAATTAGATTTGAACGGGAAATTTAGAAACTAACTGTCGGTTAGCCAAGCAGAATGGTTTTCTGGATATTGATCTGATGTTGGTTTCGGCCTTCGGGGTTAATATTTGGGGAATTATTCTCTTGATTAATTTACGGTTAGTGACTAATGAATTGGAATGAGGCGTATGTTGTGTTTGTGTAACACTTATTTAAAATATACGCGAGTTATTCGGAAAGACCGGGTTCATCCCATTCTGAATAACTGATACGACGATAAGTCGAAGATGAAGACGATGGTCGAAGACCGAAGGTCTTCACGTCGTTTGGGTGATAACTGATGATCTTGATTGGGCTGTACACCCAAGAAGATGGAAACAGTTAGTGATCGTCCAGACGTACTTGGAGATCGAGGGATATGCGGGGTACTAGGTGCCTCCGGTTTCGTTCAGGCCCAGAACGGACTTGTAAATGGACTGTGTGTCTGACATTGGATTTCATTCTGTGTGACTGATATCGGTTGCATAGAGTGGTTTGCCTGTGTGGCATGCTAAGATGCAAATGATCAAGGCTTCTGTTGAAAAGCAAAGTCTTGTGGTGATGATCAAAGCACGGCCTTTGTGGCGTAGCTTTGTGTAACGTTTCCTTCGCGTGTTTCACACCCGGTATGAACCAAAAACGGGAGAGGACATCAGGGAGGACTTGCGTTTCTTTCTAGCTAGAAGTGGCGTCAGTGGTTTTACATGCCCTGACGAGTTTGACTTATGTGGTTGTTGCTGTTGCGAGGCGCCTCGGTTATATCGGTTTCGGCCGAATGCATTCTGGTCGGCTGACGGACCAGACTTACGCCCCAAAGGGCGGAGAGACGTATTGTTCAGGCATAATAATCCACATCGGTGGACCGGCCCTGACGATCTAAAGGGTTGATGCGTTCTGATCCTGAGACATGGGCTAGATTGTCTCGAATCGGTTGAGGACTATCTTTTGCCTCGGTTCATAGACGGAAATCCAATTTCCAAATACGTGACATTTGCGGTTTTATTTGTAAACCTATACATGGCGACATAGTGGCATGGGACGCTCATGTCGTCTATGATTGATACTTATGATTTGAAGTTGTTTTATACACTATGCACTTATTATAGTATCAAATGATTTGTTTTAAACGTATCAAGCATTCTTTGGCTGTTATAAGGGAAAACCCTATCCCCCGGCTTGCTTTTGCATTGTGTGATAGGACCTGGGTCTTATAACAGCTTCATTTTTCTTTATTTAGCATTGCGCTAGTTGTTTGATGCACTGGTATTCTTGGGAGAAAACCCGTTCCGTGTTATACGGCGTGGTCCCTTGATTTACCTAATGATTTAAAATAAAGATTAACTGTTTTAGTTCTCACACCAGTCACATGACTGACCTGGAGTTTATTGTTTTAACCTAAACTCTGGGTGCCCTTATTTTTGACACGGGCAGCTAGTAGTTTTGGTTTTGCAGATTTATATTCACAGGATCCTGGTTTACAGCTGGAATGATATCCGGAAAGCTTTGTATCCGTATATCTACTTCTAGTTGTGTATTGTATTATTTTTCCGCTGCTATGTATTTAAATGTAATTTAAATCTCTGATATTTCTGTGTAATAGTCATTTATACTCTGTATATTCTTGTAATCTGATGCATTGTTGTAATATACAGTGAAATGTTCTTCTGTATGCGTTCTGTTTTGTCCTGTTCTCAAACGATAGGGCGTTTCGAACGGCCTGGATCGGTTTAGCGACTGGTTCGGACCGAGCGAGATTCCTTGCCGTCACAAAACCCTAAAACCCTTTTGAGCTGCTGTCAGTTGAAAATCAAGGGCTAGGGTTGTTCGAAAATTCAATCCGATTTTTCTCCAAATCCCATTAGTGATTTTCGAAGATTTCAAAACCAAAATCATCAATCTCTCCAAGCTCTTTCCATCTATACCTGTTAGGTGGATTATCGTGCAGTACTGAGAGCGGACCAGAAAGTGACGCCATTAGGTGGCGTTTTCTGACCCCGTTGGGGGATCGAGCTCGACGCCTTTGGGGGCGCGAGGAGGTGAGCGAGCGGCGCTCCAGGTGGTCATAGGCGATCGACGTCCGGCGTCTCGAGGTTCAAGAAAATTCGTACCCTAGGGATCGAGCTGTTTATCTGAGCGTCAGCCAGTGCATTAGATTGAAGAAGAAAGGTAGCGTTTCTAAACGCTATTGATTTAATTAATTACGTTTTTAAATTGTTGGATATTTAAAATTACCTATCTTTTTCGTTTCTAGACGAAATTCAGTAAAACAAGAGACAGTGGACTCGTGTGGACGCCTTCTACATTTTAGAAGAGACCGCATATTTTTCTGAGCCTTCTGCTATTTTTGGTGGAGTGGAACCCAATGTGAGATTTCTAATTTATAAACAATATGGAAAACGACGATGTATAAATTATATAGTCGATGTATGAGTTATATAAGCGTTGTACACCTCTTATATAAGCGTTGTATAAGTTGTACGTTCGATGTATAAGTCATATATGCGTTGTAAAAATTATATAATGTGTTGAAATAGAAGTGAATTGCTATATATATATATATATATATATATATATATATATACGCCCCTCGTCCACAAACCATGGACGATATTTATTGATTGTGATTGGTGTGAAAATTGATTGACAGCGAATGGTTGTTTGAGACTGTTTGTGGTTGATATTGATTGATTGTGGTTGAAAAATACCCGTTTATGGTTGAAAAATATTTGGTTGAAACCACATAGGATTAGTTTGTGGAAATGAAATAAATATATACATGCCGCCTGCGTGCGAACTAGATGCATGATCCCCATTGTAAAAAACCGCGAGGTTTTAAGGTAGAGCGAGGAGCCGTACTAGGGACGGTCCCGGTTTTAACTACCCTGCCGTTATGCTGCCGAAATTTTGAATAATATTCATGTGTTTGAATTATTTTCATTTGCTGAAACTATATTTATTCATTGAATAGAAAACCTTCATGTGTTGAATCGATATTCATTCGTTGAATTGAAATTCATGTGTTGAATGGTATTCGTGTTTTAAATATAAAAATCACATTTTTATCTATATATAGAAACTATAGAAAACCTTCATGTGTTGAATCGATATTCATTCGTTGATTAGAAATTCATGTGTTGAATGGTATTCGTGTTTTAAATATAAAAATCACATTTTTATCTATATATAGAAACTATAGAAAACCTTCATGTGTTGAATCGATATTCATTCGTTGAATTGAAATTCATGTGTTGAATGGTATTCATATTTTGAAAGAAATTGTTTTATAATAAACATCCCAATTTTAACATCAATATGAAATATATAAAATAATCCTGTTTTGAAGTAAATTGTCTTACAATAAAAATCCTATTTTTATTACTTATATAAACTATATAAAATAATAGTGTTTTGAAATGAATTGTTTTACAATAAAAATCACATTTTTATTATATACATGAATTGTTGAAATGTGAAGTGTTAAAAATAGCCACTCGTTCAAATAAATATATACGAGTTGAAATATTCATTAATTAGCTAATGATATGATTTTTGCCTATACATGCAACATTAGAATGAATGGTGTTTTTAAACCAAATGGAATCAAATATGAAGTTGAATAGAAAATGATAAGTGATAAGAACTATATATATGTACATGCATATTTATTGAACAGGTTATAGCAAAGGGGCTAGAGAAGAGGAATAAAATTTTGTGCCCGACAAATAGGTACACATTTATGTTTTGTTTGGGTGATGATTTTATGAGCCTGTTGGCTAGCCGCTTGGCTTTTTCTTTTTCTTTTTGACATGAGACGCCCGTGTGGCTATTTGGGAATTTTCCCAGCCCCTCCCGTACAAAGGAGGTTATGGCAAAATTTTCCTAAATTTAAAGGCGTTAGTGAAATATTTGAAGTGAAAACGATATTGAAATTGTTAAATGAACTATATTTATATAAATATATAAATATAAATAAAATTAAAACAAAACGTGGCCGTGCAGTTTGTGTTTTGAAACCGTGATTTCAAACAACTAGTGCGGGAAATCCGACCATCGGATTTTCCAGAAATCGCAACCGTTGGGTCCGCTTTGGAAAAATCTTTCCAACGGCACAAACTTTGTAAAAATCCAACGGTTGGATTGTCTGAAATGTTTAATTCAAATCTGAAGAAAAACAGCGCCAGAAACGATTATATATATATAATTATATTTAATCGAATAACGACGCTGCAGTTCGTATTTTGAAATCGAAACTTCAAATGATTGTACAGGGAGATCCGACCGTCGGATTTTCCCGAAACTGGAACCATTGGGTTCGTTTTGAAAAGATCTTTCTAATGATGTAAATCTTATGAAAATCTAACGGTTAGATTTTCAGATATGTGTAAATCAAATCGGAAGAAAAACAGCGCCACGGCCGCGTTATGGCCCGAAGCGTCGTTTTGAATAAATTGGCTATTTTAAAATAAATAAAAATAGCGATAAATCGTTATAAAATATCATAAACGATATGGAATGGAAATAAAATGAATTTGCTTGATTTATGTGGTATTTGATGGTTGAATGTGTTTGGTGTGAAAATTACATTAAAGAACAAAATTGGTGTTGTCGAATGATTTAACCATTGAAATAAATTGATTTGAAATTCTAAATATACGTGAATTATTTGAAAAAACCGAGTTAATTCTCATTTCAAATAATTGGCCGACGATTGAAAGTCAAAGATGAAGACGGTGGTCGAAGACCGGAGATCTTCACCTCGTTTGGATGGTAACCGAGGTCCTGATTGGGAGGCATCCCGAAATATGGATAATGAGAGGTGATCGTCCAGACGTACGTGGTGGTCGATGGGTTTGCGTGGTATTTAGTGCCTCCGGTTTCGTTCAGACCCAGAACGGACTTGTAAATGGACTGTGTGTCTGACATTGGATTTTATTTTGTGTTGATTGATCTCTATTAAATATACATCTGTTTGGCGGCGGAGAATTTATTCTTTTGCTTAACGCCCTTCTCTGAAACGCACGAGGTCAGAGGTTGTATATCGATGGACATCAGTCGCATGGCATGAATTGCCTGTGTGGCATGCTAAGATGCAGTGATCAGGGCTTCTGTTGAAAAGCAAAGTCTTGTGGTGATGATCAAAGCACCGCCGGTGTGGCGTAGCTTTGTGTATAACGTAAAATCGCGAGCCTCACACCCCGGTATGAACCAGAAATGGGAGAAGGACCTAAGGGAGGGCATGCGTTTCTTTCTAGCTAGGGTGGTGTCAGTGACCTACCAGCCCTGACATTTATATACTTTTCACCTGTGTGGTTGTTGCTGTTGCGAGGCGCCTCGGTTAGATCGGACGATCCGGGTCCGATGGAGCCATTCGTTGGCTCATTTACACCCCAAAGTGTGGGGAAACGCAGTGTTCAGGAATTTTAATCCACATCGGTGGACCGGCCCTGACGATCCAAAGGCCCACCTGAGTCTGGGTCCTGAGGGGCGGGCTAGAGTGTCTCGAAGTCGGTAAGGACTATCTTTTGCCTTGGTTCATGACGGAAATCCAATTTCCAAATACGTGACTGTGCGATTTTGATTGTATACCTATATATGGCGACATAGTGGTATGGGGCATTAATGCCATCTATGATTGATAGTTATGATTTGAAATTGTTTTTCAAAACATATAAACACTAGTAATAATATCAAATGCCTTTGTTTTATTCGTATCAAACATATTTTGACCGTTATAAGGAAAAAACTCTATCCTTCGGTTTGCGTTGCATTGTGTGATGGGAACTTAGTCTTATAAAGGCTTCATTTTTATAAAAAGCATAGCGATGTTTAAAAGAAAGATTTGTTTTAAAGCACTGGCAATCCAATGGAGTAAACCCGTTCCACGAAAGTGGCGTGGTCCTGTGATTGGCCATATTATATATGTGTTGAGTAGATTTCTCATACCAGTCCCATGACTGACTCGTAGTTTGTTTCACTTTCAAACTCGGGTGCCCCTCTTTCTACACGGGCAGCCTTGTATTCAGGTTTAGCTGGCTTTCTCTGGATAGCTGGAGCTGAAGATGGATTCTATCATTTATCTCTTTTTATGCTGTTCAGCTCCTATTGTACATATTTTGTTTGTTTTCCACTGTAGACATTTATGTATAGTTGAACTGTATTTGTACTAAGTAAGATCCTGTATATTGTGTAACTCTGATGGTTACTTTTATCCAGTATATTCTATTGTTCATTATCTAGTGTATTTATTTATTTCTGTTCTGCTATTATCTGTTTCTGTGTTATATTCCACGGATTACCCTTGCCGCCGTCAGCACGGGGTTTGGGGTCGTCTCATTTGGTATCAGAGCTTTGGTTAATCTTAGTTCTGGAATATAACATTTGAACGAACTCGTCAGAAATAGAACCAGTAGTGTTCTAGGACGGGTAACTCTATACAGATAGGACCAGCAATATCCCAGTATGAGTAAAGCAGAATGAAATTACACCTCGATAGACACATTTACATTTGAAGTGTGTGTTTCTATATTTTAAAAATACCTTTTCTGTGACCAGACACTTGATCTGCTAATTGCAGAAGTACTGGAAAAATGAGTGCCAGAAACAGAACGAATACATAACCCGATCTAGAGGCTCTATTAAAGAGATATCGAAAACTGAACGGAGCACAGTTCTCGGGCAATGAATCTATAATTCAAACTCAAGCTTGGGTGAGCTCTATCGAAAGAATTTTTGAGCGTATCCAGCTGAGAGATGACCAGAAACGATTAGTAGCATCTTGGGCGCTCAAAGAAGAAGCTTTAATCTGGTGGGAAACGATCATCAAAGATAATCCAGAAGGTGATATCACCTGGGATAGATTCAAAGTGATTTTCCTAGAAAGATTTACTCCTCCCGAAGCGACGGAGCGATTATGTGATGAATTTTCTTATCTAATACAAGGTGATATGACCATCCCAGAATATCATAAGAGATTCAACGAACTTGCTCAGTTTGCTCCTCATCTGATTCAAGACCCAAAGAGGAAAAATCTGAGATTTATTCATGGCCTGCAAAGGAGATATCAGAATAGTGTAATGAGGAATGTGAAGCTTCCTTTTGCTGAAATGATATACATGGCTTATCAGTATGAAGATCTCCATAAGAAAGGAATGTTGCGCGACGAAGAAGAAGTTTGTTGTAGTGACAAAGAAGAGTCGGAAACTGATATTCCTGAAGCCAGTACGAGGTCTGAGATCAATGAGAAGCCCAGTGCCAAGAGAAAAAGGGCCAGATCAGGGAGAGGACCAACAACGACCGCCACGTGCTCAAGCTGCAATAGAAAAGGACATTTGGCGATAAGTTGCAAATCTTGGAACAAACGAAGAAAGAGTGGATTTGAACCCAGTAAGAAGGTTCCTGAGGGCAGAGGATGCCATAAGTGCCATCAGGCTTGGCAAATTGCAAAAAACTGCCCGCTATCTCAAAAATCTGAAATAGTACAGGTAAATGAAGTAGCAGAAATTTCTGAGCCCTCGGCTAGTCAAGAAAGGGCTGATGTTTTAGAAGGAACGCTTACTGTCAAAAACATTCCAGTCAAAGTACTGTTTGACACAAGAGCGTCACGAAGTTTCATTGCCAAAGATGCAGCTAAGAAACTGGATTTGAATTTGAAAAAGCTGAAGGAACCAATGACTGTCCAGAATCCGGTTGGGGGTCCCATAGATCTCAGTTGGATTTGTGGAGTGCCGGTTTCTTTCTCTCGTTATCGGTTTCCCACCATCGCAGTCGTCATGAATTTTAAAGAGTTTGATCTTATCTTGGGGTTAGACTGGTTGACCAAATATGAAGCTGAAGTTAAATGCGCCGACAGAGTCGTAAAGGCGAAGATTAAATCAGGTGATTATATAACCATTCCCTGTGAAGGTCAGAATGCTAATAGAAAAGACTTTTGGGCAACTTTGAATGTTTCTCCAGCCCAAATAGAAAATATCCCTGAAGTTACAGAGAATATTCTAGATCTCATCAAAGATATCCCTGTCGTCAAGAACTATGCGGATGTGTTCGAAGAAGTTGTTCGCTTACCTCTGCAGAGAGAAATAGATTTCAAAATTGCTTTGATTCCTAATGCAAGGCCGGTAGTTCACGCTATTCGAAGAATGTCCTTGAATGAGAAAGAGGAATTAGACAATCAAACACGACAGCTAGTATGGAAAGGTCTGATCAGACCCAGTTTCTCTGATTGGGGAGCAGCAGTGTCTTCTGTCCCAAAATCTGATGGTACTCTACGGTTATGTGTGTATTATCGTGATCTGAACAAACAGACGATAAAGAACAAATATCCAATGCCGCGAATAGATGATTTGTTGGATCGATTAAATGGAGCACAAGTATTTTCACGAATGGACCTAGCTACAGGCTTCCATCAACTACGAATTGCCGAAGAGTGTGTTCCAATGACAGCATTCAGAGGTCCCGACTTATTCTACGAGTGGTTAGTAATGCCATTCGGCTTATGTAACGCTCCCGCTTACTTCGTCGATCTGATGAACAAAGTATTCAAAGGAGTATTGAATAAATTTGTTCTGGTTTTTATTGACGATATTCTAATCTTCTCTAAATCAAAGGTCGAACATGAAAAGCATCTGGAGCAGGTTCTAGAAATTCTGAGACGGAATGTATTAAAAGCCAAATTTTCCAAATGTATCTTCTGGCAAGATGAAGTAAAATTTCTAGGCCACGTCGTATCGAAAGAAGGAATCACCGTGGATCCAAGCAAAATCACGGCTATTCAGAATTGGAAACCGCCCAGTACCCCCACTGAAGTCCGCAGTTTTCTCGGATTGGATAGCTATTACCGGAAGTTCGTTAAAAACTTTTCGAAGATATCTGGTCATTTAACGAAGCTTACAAAGAAGCACTATAAATTCAAATGGACTCCAGAAAGTGAGGAGGCTTTTGAAGAGCTAAAATTAAGACTAACGACTGCTCTAGTGTTAACCATCATCGATGGCAATCAGGATTTAAAAGTCTGGACTGATGCTTCTAGAGAAGGCCTTGGTGCAGTGTTAATGCAAAGAGGCCAAGTGATTGCTTATGCTAGCCGTCAACTGAAGCCACACGAGAAGAACTACGTAACTCATGATCTTGAGTTATTGGCTATAGTATTCGCCTTGAAAATCTGGAGACACTATCTTTTGGGTGAGAGATTTGAACTGTTTACAGATCACCAGTCGCTAAAGTATCTGTTCACCCAGAAAGACCTGAATCTGAGGCAACAACGTTGGCTGGAGTTTCTAGCAGTATATGACTTTGAAATTATATATACTCCAGGGAAAGCCCATGTCGTGGCCGATGCGCTGAGCCGAAAGAATGTAATGATCGCCAGCTTTATTATCACGACTTCCTTGATTGACAAAATATCTATTCTTCAGAAGGAGGATAACTTTATTAAGGATATGATCAAAAGGATTCAGAAAGGCGAACCCTCGTGTTTTCAAATAGATAACGACGAGACCCTGAGATTGAAAGGAAGGATTTGTGTTCCTGACATCCCAGAGTTAAAAAGGGAAGTGTTAGACGAGTGTCATAAGTCCAAGCTGAGTATCCATCCTGGTGTGGCCAAAATGTATAACGATCTCAAACGTACATTCTGGTGGAAGGATATGAAAAGAGACGTTTCAATATATGTTAGCCGATGTCCTACTTGCTAGCTAGTCAAAAGCGACCAACAGAAACTAGCTGGATTATTACAACCACTAGAAGTTCCTGGTTGGAAGTGGGAACATATTTCTATGGATTTCATTGATGGTTTGCCCAGAACCAGAAAAGGAAATGACAGTATTTGGGTGATCGTAGATCGCTTCACGAAGACCGCCCATTTCATACCTGTCAGATCAAACAGAACTGCTCAGAGTCTGGCGCAGATTTACTTCAGGGAAATAGTTAGACTACATGGAGTGCCGCTCAGCATAGTCAGTGATAGAGATACAATATTCACTAGCAAATTATGGGAAGCATTTCAAGTCAAGCTGGGAACGAAGTTGAACTTGAGCACCGCTTATTATCCTCAGACCTACGGTCAGACTGAGAGGGTGAATCGTATTTTAGAAGATCTATTGCGGGCTTGTGTTATAGATTTCGGTGGATCATGGGAAGACCATTTGCATTTGGCTGAATTCTCTTATAACAACAGCTACCAAGCGAGTCTGACAATGTCGCCATTCGAAGCATTGTATGGTAGGCCGTGCCGATCCCCTGCTTGTTGGGTCGAACCAGGAAATAGACTTGTGTTGGGTCCTGATCTGATTCAAGAAGCTGCTGACAAAGTCGATTTTATTAAGAAGCGATTACTCGCCGCTCAAAGCCGACAAAAGAGCTATGCCGATAGAAGAAGAAGAGATATATCCTTTGCTGTTGGCGAGTACATGTATTTGAAAGTATCGCCGATGAGAGGAGTTATCCGGTTCGGTAAAACTGGAAAGATAGCGCCCAAATTCATTGGTCCGTTTCCTATTCTGGAACGGATCGGAACTCTCGCTTATAGGGTCAAATTGCCTGATTGGTTGCCTGGAGTTCATGATGTATTTCATATATCTCAACTTCGAAAGCATGTTCATGATCCAGACTTGATCGTGGAAGAAGCAGCTCAGCAGGACATTGAAATTACTCCAGAATTGGCTGTGAGAAGAGAGCCGCTAAAGATTATCGGCAAAGAAACCAAAGAGCTGAGGAACAAGAAGGTTCACTTAGTCAAAGTGCAATGGAGTGGAGATCCGCGAGATTGTACTTGGGAAACTGAGGAGAGCATTCAGAAAGCTTATCCTAGATGCCGAGTGGATATCTCTGATTGTATATTTATCAAACCACTTTCGACTTTGTTCCTTTTCGGGGACGAAAAGTTTTAAGTGGGGGAGATTGTAACGACCCAGAAAATCTGAACCAATTTAAAAATTTTAAATTGGCGAAAATAATAGATTTTAAATATTTAAAATAAATATTTTAAATAATAGAGATGAAAAGTGAGTTGAATCGACAATTGAAAACGAATATAATTAATTATAATTATAGACAAGGCCTGAAATGGCGCTGCAGTTTCAAAATTTGAATTCAAACTTTGTCGGACTGTACCGGGTGCAAAACAAAACGGATTTTAGTGAAACCAAAAATATTTAAATCTGTTAGTGAATACCTTTCTGAAGAATCTAAAAAATCGAATTTTCATAGCGGAAAACAAAAGATATGGCCGAATGAATTTTCAGAAGGGTCGCTATGGATTTTATATAGCCCGTGAAATTGGCTATCTTGCATACGACCTCGGAATTCGACGAAACCACTTTTGTTGGATCCGGGATGTGAAGTTATTGCTAGGTTTCAGATTTCATAATTTTTGAAGCTAGTATGTGAGCGTGGCAAAGGAAAACGTGTTTTGATCGATTACAGTTAAATTGGATCGACCAGAAATGGGCCTTTTTGCAAACGGTCTCAGAATTCGACGAAACTAGTTTTGTTGGGACCGTATCGTCAAAACATAGCTAGATTTATTTTTCTGGAATTTTTCGAATCAGTTTGTGGCCTGGAAAATTGAAATGTACGTACAAATTAAATATTGAATGTTTTATATTTTGATTTGAATGGTAACTGACTCTAACAGTCGAATTGGCCTACGAAACATATCCCATTGTGTCCGGGATGGGGGTATTTAGCTAGGGGCGACAGTCGTTGGGTTTTAGTTGAAGTTCGGATGTAAAAACTAGTATTTTTGAAAAATAAATAATTAAAAATATAAACCAATTTCCTATAAAACCCTTGAACCCTTTTGAGCCGCCGTCAGTTGAAAATCAAGGGCTAGGGTTGTTCGAAAATTCAATCCGATTTTTCTCCAATTCCCATTAGTGATTTTCAAAGATTTCAAAACCAAAATCATCAATCTCTCCAAGCTCTTTCCATCTATACCTGTTAGGTGGATTATCGTGCAGTACTGAGAGCGGATTTTAGCCAGAAAGTGACGTCGTTAGGTGGCGTTTTCTGACGCCGTGGGGGGATCGAGCTCGACGCCTTTGGGGGCGCGGGGAGGTGAGCGAGCGGCGCTCCAGGTGGTCACAGGCGATCGATGTCCGGCGTCTCGAGGTTCAAGAAAATTCGAACCCTAGGGATCGAGCTGTTTATCTGAGCGTCGGCCATTGCATTAGATTGAAGAAGAAAGGTAGCGTTTCTAAACGCTATTGATTTAATTAATTACATTTTTAAATTGTTGGATATTTAAAATTGCATATCTTTTTCGTTTCTAGACGAAATTCAGTGAAACAAGAGACAGTGGACTCGTGTGGACGCCTTCTACATTTTAGAAGAGACTGCATATTTTTCTGAGCCTTCTGCCATTTTTGGTGGAGTGGAACCCAATGTGAGATTTCTAATTTATAAACAATATGGAAAACGACGATGTATAAATTATATAGTCGATGTATGAGTTATATAAGCGTTGTACACCTCTTGTATAAGCGTTGTATAAGTTGTACGTTCGATGTATAAGTCATATATGCGTTGTAAAAATTATATATGTGTTGAAATAGAAGTGAATTGCTATATATATATATATATATATATATATATATATATATATATACGCCCCTCGTCCACAAACCATGGATGATATTTATTGATTGTGATTGGTGTGAAAATTGATTGATAGCGAATGGTTGTTTGGGATTGTTTGTGGTTGATATTGATTGATTATGGTTGAAAAATACCCGTTTATGGTTGAAAAATATTTGGTTGAAACCACATAGGATTAGTTTGTGGAAATGAAATAAATATATACATGCCGCCTGCGTGCGAACTAGATGCATGATCCCCATTGTCAAAAACCACGAGGTTTTAAGGTAGAGCGAGGAGCCGTACTAGAGACGGTCCCGGTTTTAACTACCCTGTCGTTATGCTTCCGAAATTTTGAATAATATTCATGTGTTTGAATTATTTTCATTTGCTGAAACTATATTTATTCATTGAATAGAAAACCTTCATGTGTTGAATCGATATTCATTCGTTGAATTGAAATTCGTGTGTTGAATGGTATTCGTGTTTTAAATATAAAAATCACATTTTTATCTATATATAGAAACTATAGAAAACCTTCATGTGTTGAATCGATATTCATTCGTTGATTAGAAATTCATGTGTTGAATGGTATTCGTGTTTTAAATATAAAAATCACATTTTTATCTATACATAGAAACTATGGAAAACCTTCATGTGTTGAATCGATATTCATTCGTTGAATTGAAATTCATGTGTTGAATGGTATTCATATTTTGAAAGAAATTGTTTTATAATAAAAATCCCAATTTTAACATCAATATGAAATATATAAAATAATCTTGTTTTGAAGTAAATTGTCTTACAATAAAAATCCTATTTTTATTACTTATATAAACTATATAAAATAATAGTGTTTTGAAATGAATTGTTTTACAATAAAAATCACATTTTTATTATATACTTGAATTGTTGAAATGTGAAGTGTTAAAAATAGCCACTCGTTCAAATAAATATATACGAGTTGAAATATTCATTAATTAGCTAATGATATGGTTTTTGTCTATACATGCAACATTAGAATGAATGGTGTTTTTAAACCAAATGGAATCAAATATGAAGTTGAATAGAAAATGATAAGTGATAAGAACTATATATATGTACATGCATATTTATTGAACAGGTTATAGCAAAGGGGCTAGAGAAGAGGAATAAAATTTTGTGCCCGACAAATAGGTACACATTTACTGTTTTGTTTGGGTGATGATTTTATGAGCCTGTTGGCTAGCCGCTTGGCTTTTTCTTTTTCTTTTTGACATGAGACGCCCGTGTGGCTATTTGGGAATTTTCCCAACCCCTCCCGTACAAAGGAGGTTATGGCGAATTTTTCCAAAATTTAAAGGCGTTAGTGAAATATTTGAAGTGAAAATGATATTGAAATTGTTGAATGAACTATATTTATATAAATATATAAATATAAATAAAATTAAAACGAAACGTGGCCGTGCAGTTCGTGTTTTGAAACCGTGATTTCAAACAACTAGTGCGGGAAATCCGACCATCGGATTTTCCTGAAATCGCAACCATTGGGTCCGCTTTGGAAAAATCTTTCCAATGGCACCAACTTTGTAAAAATCCAACGGTTGGATTGTCTGGAATGTTTAATTCAAATCTGAAGAAAAACAGCGCCAGAAACGATTATATATATATATATATATAATTATATTTAATCGAATAACGACGCTGCAGTTCGTATTTTGAAATCGAAACTTCAAATGATTGTACCGGGAGATCCGACAGTCGGATTTTCCCGAAAATGGAACCGTTGGTTCGTTTTGAAAAGATCTTTCTAATGATGTAAATCTTATGAAAATCTAAGGGTTAGATTTTCAGATATGTGTAAATCAAATCGGAAGAAAAACAGCGCCACGGCCGCGTTATGGCCCGAAGCATCATTTTGAATAAATTGGCTATTTTAAAATAAATAAAAATAGCGATAAATCGTTATAAAATATCATAAACGATATGGAATGGAAATAAATTGAATTTGCTCGATTTATGTGGTATTTGATGGTTGAATGTGTTTGGTGTGAAAATTACATTTAAGAACAAAATTGGTGTTGTCGAATGATTTAACCATTGAAATAAATTGATTTGAAATTCTAAATATACGTGAATTATTTGAAAAGGCCGAGTTAATTCTCATTTCAAATAATTGGCCGACGATTGAAAGTCAAAGATGAAGACGGTGGTCGAAGACCGGAGATCTTCACCTCGTTTGGATGGTAATCGAGGTCCTGATTGGGAGGCATCCCGAAATATGGATAATGAGTGGTGATCGTCCAGAAGTACGTCGTGGTCGATGGGTTTGCGAGGTATTTAGTGCCTCCGGTTTCGTTCAGACCCAAAGCAGACTTGTAAATGGACTGTGTGTCTGACATTGGATTTTATTCTGTGTTGATTGATCTCTATTAAATATACATCTGTTTGGTGGCGGAGAATTTATTCTTTTGCTTAACGCCCTTCTCTGAAACGCACGAGGTCAGAGGTTGTATATCGATGGACATCAGTCGCATGGCATGCAGTGATCAGGGCTTCTGTTGAAAAGCAAAGTCTTGTGGTGATGATCAAAGCACCGCCGGTGTGGCGTAGCTTTGTGTATAACGTAAAATCGCGAGCCTCACACCCCGGTATGAACCAGAAACGGGAGAAGGACCTCAGGGAGGGCATGCGTTTCTTTCAAGCTAGGGTGGTGTCAGTGACCTACCAGCCCTGACATTTATATACTTTTCACCTGTGTGGTTGTTGCTGTTGCGAGGCGCCTCGGTTAGATCGGACGATCCGGGTCCGATGGAGCCATTCGTTGGCTCATTTAAACCCCAAAGGGTGGGGAAACGCAGTGTTCAGGAATTTTATTCCACATCGGTGGACCGGCCCTGACGATCCAAGGGCCCACCTGAGTCTGGGTCCTGAGGGGCGGGCTAGAGCGTTTCGAAGTCGGTAAGGACTATCTTTTGCCTTGGTTCATGACGGAAATCCAATTTCCAAATACGTGACTGTGCGATTTTGATTATATACCTATATATGGCGACATAGTGGTATGGGGCATTAATGTCGTCTATGATTGATAGTTATGATTTGAAATTGTTTTTCAAAACATATAAACACTAGTAATAATATCAAATGCCTTTGTTTTATTCGTATCAAGCATATTTTGGCCGTTATAAGGAAAAAACTCTATCCTCCGGTTTGCGTTGCATTGTGTGATGGGAACTTAGTCTTATAACGGCTTCACTTTTATAAAAAGCATAGCGATGTTTAAAAGAAAGATTTGTTTTAAAGCACTGGCAATCCAATGGAGTAAACCCGTTCCACGAAAGTGGCGTGGTCCTGTGATTGGCCATATTATATATGTGTTGAGTAGATTTCTCATACCAGTCCCATGACTGACTCGTAGTTTGTTTCACTTTCAAACTCGGGTGCCCCTCTTTTTACACGGGCAGCCTTGTATTCAGGTTTAGCTGGCTTTCTCTGGATAGCTGGAGCTGAAGATGGATTCTATCATTTATCTCTTTTTATGTTGTTCAGCTCCTATTGTACATATTTTGTTTGTTTTCCGCTGTAGACATTTATGTATAGTTGAACTGTATTTGTACTAAGTAAGATCCTGTATATTGTGTAACTCCGATGATTACTTTTATCCAGTATATTCTATTGTTCATTATCTGGTGTATTTATTTATTTCTGTTCTGCTATTATCTGTTTCTGTGTTATATTCCACGGATTACCCTTGCCGCCGTCAGCACGGGGTTTGGGGTCTTCTCACTTGGCTCCATACCATGACACCACCCATAACTAGAAAGAAACGACATGTTCTCCCAACGGTCCCTTATCTCGTTTTTAAGTCATACCGAGGTGTCACACCTCGCGAATTAACGCTATACACAAAGCTATGCTATATTAAAGCCGTGCTTTGATCATCAACCACAAGACTCTGCTTTTCAATAGAAGCCTTGATCATTTGCATCTCAGCATGCCATGCGACTGATGTCTATCGATATATAACCTCTGAGCTCGTACGTCTCAGAGAAGGGCGTTAAGCAAGAGAATAAATTCTCCGTCGCCAAACAGATATATATTTAATAAAGATCAATCAACACAGAATAAAATCAAATGTCAGACACACATCCATTTACAAGTTCGTTCTGGGTCTGAACGAAACCGAAGGCACCTTATTCCTCGTCCCATATGTCCAATAAAGGAGAGAGATCCTCACATATCCGGTCAATCTCCAATTACGTCTGGATGATCACCACTTATTACCTTGTCTTGGGTGCACAGCCCAATCAAGACATCAGTAATCATCCAAACAATGTGAAGACCTCCGGTCTTCAATCACCGTCTTCATCGTTGACTTATCGTCGAATCAGTTATTCAGAATGGGTATAAACCCGGCCTTTCCGAATAACTCGCGTATATAATAAACAAGTGCTATAGAAACACAACATATGCCTCTTTCCAATTCTGAATATTCTTTTATTTAAATATTCTTATCCTTTGGGAAAGGTTCCCATTAATTTTATCAAAGATAAATTCTTTAAATTTATTCTTTAATCTTCCTTTGGATATCAATTCAAACCAAATTAAGGTTTATCCAAACTAGTCGGGATTAACGCACCTTACCGATGTAATCATCTCTTTTATTTCCCAATCCCAACCTATTCATCCCATGGAGCAAAACTAGTAATGCTCCATATATAACACCACGGTGTTATCAGTAAATTTAATTACCATTTCACGTTCAAATCTAATTAAAGATTTGTAACAACCCGAAAATCCGGGCCAGTTTAAAATTTTTATTTTGGCAATTATAGCGAGTTTTGATTATTTAAAATGAATTATTTTAAATAATATCGACGAGAAAATTTATTTTCGGCGAAGTTAAAACGAATAAATTTATTTTAATTATATAACGAGCCTGAAAGGGCGCGGTAGTTCGAAAATTCGATTTCTAATTTCAATTGAATATACAGAATTCGTTATAAGTCAGAATTGGACGAAACAAGAAATATTTGAATCTGATGAACAAGATCTTTCTAACGAAGTTAACAAACTAGGATTTCACTTTAGAAATGATAAGATATGTCCAGTTGAAAATTCTGAATAGTCGTTATGGAATTCAGGCCCTTAAAAATGGACATTTTGCAAATGACCTCGGATTTCGACGAAACCAGTTTTGTTGGGTCCGTGATGTCAAGTTATTGCTAGATTCCAAATTTCATAATTTTTCGAATCAATATGTGAGCGTGGCAAAGGAAAACGCGTTTGACCAGTTTCAGTTGATTTTAATCGACTGGAAATTGGCCATTTTTCCAACGGTCTCAGAATTCGACGAAACTAGTTTTGTTAGGACCATATCGTCAATACGAAGCTAGAAAATATTTTTCGGGAATTTTTCTAGTTAGTATGTGGCCCCGGTAATTTGAAATGTGCGTTTAAAATTCAATATAGTGATTTAAATGAAAATTCAAAAGGAAACTGATTGTAACGATCAAATCAGCTTGCGGTACATATCCCATTGAGTTCGGAATGGGGGTAATTAGCTATGGACAACAGTCGGCGGGTTTCGTTTCGAGTCCGAACGAAAAAGTTGCTTTATGGATTTAATATTAAAATTAAATTAATAAATTAATAAATAACCCTCCCCTTTAACTACCTCCCTCTCCCCTACCGTTGACTTCAAAAATTCAGAATTAAAGAAAAAAAAAAAAACAAATCGAGCCCCGTTCAGCCTCCCCACCGCCACTGCCGACCGACGGCGCTTCCCCCCCTCCTCCTCTCGCCGACCCTCTCTCTTTCCCCCCCCCCCTTTTTCCTCCTCGCCCGCCTCGAGAACCCGCACCCCCTTCTGAAACCTCCAAGCCCTAAACCTCCAGACATCGCGACGCCTCCCGAAACCCCAATCCGCCAGCGAGCTTCGCCCTCCTCCGCTATCATCGTGGTTTCCCACCGCTCGCGCCTGACAGCCCCCCTGTGAGTTTTAATGATTTATTTAACTGTTTTTTTTATTTATTTTAGTGTAAAACTGATTTTTAATTTTAGTTTATAACTGATTTTTTTTTTTAATTTAAGTTTAAAACTATTTTTTTTTTATTTGATTTTTAAAACTGAATTTTTAATGATTTTAAAAACTGATTTTATTTTAAAAGGTTTAATCTTTTAATAAAAAGATTGTTTTGAAAACATATATGAAATTGTTTTGAAAATATATGTTGTTTTTAAAAATAAAAACAACTTTGTTTTTAAACAAAAGATATGAACTTTAAAAATGAAAAGGCGAGTTCTTTAAAAATGAAAAGGCGTGTTCTTTGAAAGTGAAAAGGCGAAATCTTTATTTTAGAAAAGGCAAAATCTTTAGGTGGAAAATAGCGTGATAAAAATATAATTTTTATCTATATAACATAGTAATAAAAATTCGATTTTTATCTGTTGAAAAGCAAAGTAAAAATAGAATTTTTATATATTGAACTTCGATAGAAAAATAGAATTTTTATATATTGAACATCGAAGTAAAAATTCGATTTTTATATATTGAATAACGAAGTAAAAATGCGATTTTTACATATGTAGAGAATGCGGGCAACGAAAGTGACGAGAGGCGATAACGAAGAAGATTTCTATCATTGAAGTGCCGTGGAGCTAGGATAGCTATATGTGAGAATTTCTCACCTTTCAATTTCTTTTCTAATTATATATATATACTAGGATGCAGACGGTGCTTAGTAGCACCCGACACAATCGTCCACAGACCATGGACTTGTTTGTTTGGTTGCATAGATTAGTTGAATTATTTGTTTGAATTGAATTGTTTGGTGAGATGAAATTGATTTGATTGATGAGTGAATGGCGTGGGCCTTCACTAGACCGGGGATAAGGCTAGGCCTTGTCCCGTTTCTAGTATTGTGCCGTTATGCCGCCGAAATTTTCTAAAATATGTTAGAAAATAAAAATATCATTTTATTGTGTAAATGAATTGAATAGAAATTCATAGGTTGAAATAAAATGTTTTATCGTTAAAAATATAATTTTTAACGTGAATGTGAATAAATGAATAGTTATAAACAAATCGGCCGATTTGTTTGTATATACACTGATTTGACTGATATTGATTGGGTCGATAAATTTCACACATCGCCCAACCGCACAAATAAAATATGTGTTTGATTGTTTGAAACCCCACACGGGTGTTGGGATGAAATTTGAAGTTCACTCATCCTGATTGATTAAATATGTCGATCGGTTGATTGACAGGCTGGTATAAGCGTTGAATATCTATATTTGATGCTTATACAGTGTAGTGCACTTTGGTTGATGGTTGATTATTTTCAATGCTATTATATACATGTGTTGTATGAAGATCCATATAATTAATTTTATATGGTAATTGATTGGGCCTCATTCCAGTTTTGAAAAAGAAATATTTGAAATAGAATATTTGAAAATAAAGGAATATATGAAGCCGTGTTGATTAGATTGACGCCATTTTGACGTGAACGATATTTATATCGATTTTAAAAACGATTTCGAAATGAATTGAATTGAAAACGAATTCAAAGTGAATTGAATTGAAAACGATTTCGAAATGAATTGAATTGAAAACGAATTCAAAGTGAATTGAAAGCGATTTCGAAATGAATTGAATTGAAAACGAATTCAAAGTGAATTGAAAGCGATTTCGAAATGAATTGAATTGAAAACGAATTCAAAGTGAATTGAAAGCGATTTCGAAATGAATTGAATTGAAAACGAATTCAAAGTGAATTGAAAGCGATTTCGAAATGAATTGAATTGAAAACGAATTCAAAGTGAATTGAAAGTGATTTCGAAATGAATTGAATTGAGATGGAAGTTGAAATAGATTTTGAAACGAATTTTAAAACTATTTATATAATTCGTTTTAAATAGAAATCGACGAAATATATATTATATATATTATATATATAATATAATGGCCTGAATAGAACGCGCCGCGCCGCGGCAGTTCGCGAATTTCGACCATTGATTTCAAATGGACGTTACGGGAGATCCGACCGTCGGATTCTCCTAAAACCGGAACCGTTGGGTTCGTATCGAAAAGAGCTTTCTAACGAATATTAGAAATTTGAAATCTAACGGTTGGATTTGGAATTATGTCCAAATCAAATTCGAAAAAGGTCGTTGTAAGTGCAGTTCGATGGCCATTGTTGGAAATCGACTGTACGGGCCTTGATAAAATTATTAAAAATAGTAATAATTTGTGTAAAATCATAAGAAATGATTTGTGAAGATTTGGGATGAAAAACTTCATGTTTGAAAAGATAAAAATAGATTTTTATCGAAATGAACTAGTTTTGAACTAGAAATATAATTCTATTTATTTTTAAATAAATAAATTGAATTTGAAGAAGGGTTTGAAAATAACCAAAATTTCCAATGATTGCATTGGAGTGGATTTGAATCGAAATTGTCTTCGGAATATTTCGATGTTGGAATTCGTGATTATATAGGTGTCGTTATGGAAATTTGAAAGATATATATATTTATATCGTTATTTCCAATACGGCATTTGCTAGTCGTAGAATTCGATATTGAATATAAGCCGATATATTTTCTATTCAGAGCCTTGTATTGAATATCGAATGTGATTTGGGTTTGTCGTGAATGGTGTCTTCACTAACACTGTTCTTGAACCCAGTTGAGAAATGATTAAATCTTTGTATTTAGATTTAATGAAGTGTGCCAATTAAATAATATTTAATTGGAATTGAATTGATATTGATTTTTGGGTTTATCGTGAACAGTGTTTTAAATAACACCCGTTCTTTAACCCGATAATTAATGAATGTGATTTTGGGTTTATCGTGAACTGTGTTCTAAATGACACTGATTCTTTAACCCAGTTAAAGATTAAAACTAAGTGGAGTTTTAATGAATCTTTAATTAGATTGAAATGGTCGAGAATGGAGTATCACCAGTTTTGCTCCAGGCGATAGTTAAATCTTTAATTAGATTTGAACGTGAAATGGTAATTGAATTTACCGATAACACTGTGGTGTTAGATATGAAGTATCACCAGTTTTACTCCATGGGATGAATAGGTTGGGATTGGGAAATAAAATAAATGATTACTTCGGTGTGGTTCGCTAATCCCGACTAGTTTGAATTGATATTCAAAGGAGATTAAAGAATAAATTTAAAGAATTTATCTTTGATAAAATTAATGGGAACCTTTCCCTATGAATGTGAAATTTAGAAACTAACTGTCGGTTAGCCAAGCAGAATGGTTTTCTGAATATTGATCTGATGTTGGTTTCGGCCTTCGGGGTTAATATTTGGGGAATTATTCTCTTGATTAATTTACGGTTAGTGACTAATGAATTGGAATGAGGCGTATGTTGTGTTTGTGTAACACTTTTATAATATATACGCGAGTTATTCGGAAAGACCGGGTTTATCCCATTCTGAATAACTGATACGACGATAAGTCGAAGATGAAGACGATGGTCGAAGACCGGAGGTCTTCACGTCGTTTGGGTGATAACTGATGATCTTGATTGGGCTGTACACCCAAGAAGATGGAAACAGTTAGTGATCGTCCAGACGTACTTGGAGATCGATGGATATGCGGGGTACTAGGTGCCTCCGGTTTCGTTCAGACCCAGAACGGACTTGTAAATGGACTGTGTGTCTGACATTGGATTTTAGTCCGTGTGATTGATCTCTATTAAATATATATCTGTTTGGCGGCGGAGAATTTATTCTCTAGCTTAACGCCCTTCTCTGAGACGTACGAGCTCAGGGGTTATATATTGATGGATATCAAACGCATGGAGTGAATTGCCTGTGTGGCATGCCTAAGTGGCAATTGATCGAGGCTTCTGTTGAAAAGCAAAGTCTTGTGGTGATGATCAAAGCACAGCCTGTGTGGCACAGCTTTGTGTAACGTGAATTCGCGAGTCTCGCACCCCGGTTGTGAACCAAAAACGGGAGAGGACCTCAGGGAGGGCATGCGTTTCTTTCTAGCTAGGGTGGTGTCAGTGACCTACCAGCCCTGACATTTATATACTTTTCACCTGTGTGGTTGTTGCTGTTGCGAGGCGCCTCGGTTTGATCGGACGATCCGGGTCCGATGGAGTCATTCGTTGGCTCGTTTACGCCCCAAAGGGCGGAGAAACGTATTGTTCAGGCACTATAATCCACATCGGTGGACCGGCCCTGTCGCTCCAAGGGGCAGTTGCGGCTGCTCCGGAGACATGGGCTAGATTGTCTCGAATCGGTAGAGGACGATCCCTGGCCTCGGTTCATAGACGGAAATCCAATTTCCAAATACGTGACATTTGCGGTTTTATTTGTAAACCTATATATGGCGACATGATATATGGTACCCATGCCGCCTATGATTGATACTTATGATTTGAAGTCGTTTTATACACTATGCACTTATATAGTATCAAATGATCTTTTTTAAACGTATCAAACATTCTTTGGCTGTTATAAGGGAAAACCCTATCCCCCGGCTTGCGTTGCATTGTGTGATAGGACCTGGGTCTTATAACAGCTTCATTTTTCTTTATTTAGCATTGCGCTGTTGTTTTATGCACTGGTATTCTTGGGAGGAAACCCGTTCCGTGTTATACGGCGTGGTCCCCTGATTTACCTATCTTTAAAAATAAAGATTAATAACTGTTTTTAGTTCTCACACCAGTCCCATGACTGACCTGGAGTTTATTGTTTTAACCTAAACTCTGGGTGCCCTTATTTTGACACGGGCAGCTAGTAGTTTTGGTTTTGCAGATTTATATTCACAGGATCCTGGTTTACAGCTGGAACGATATCCGGAAAGCTTTGTATCCGTATATCTTCTTCTAGTTGTGTATTGTATTATTTTCCGCTGCTATGTATTTAAATGTAATTTAAATCTCTGATATTTCTGTGTAATTTTCATTTATACTCTGTATATTCTTGTAATCTGATGCATTGTTGTAATAACAATGAAATGTTCTTCTGTATGCGTTCTGTTTTGGCTTGTTCTCGAACTATCCGACGCTTTCCTTTACGGGGAAGTTGCGGGTCTTTACACGTGGTATCAGAGCTTTGGTTTACAAAGCTAGAGAACAAGACACATTAGAAACATACGAAAGAATTCATCAGATATTGGATTAGCAATATCCAATTAGAATGACTCGTTAGAGATGGGATCAGTAGTATCCTAGGACGAGTGTGAAGAGTATATCTTTAAAATGAAAACAAATTTTGTTTTGAAAATTTAAATCAATTATTCGTATTTGATTATTTATATTGATGTGGACAATTCAGTATATAAAGAATTTGCATATACGCCTTGCAAACGTATATTCGAAGTTTTAATATACTGGATAGATATAGAGTCACATTCTAGACACCCGGAGATAATTCTGATGATGTGGCCACATCATCAGTATTTATATTCGTGTTTCGAAGGTGTGATATTTATATATTTCCATTAGACTGGTGTGAGAACCAAAGATTATATAGATAGAATACATTGTTGTGAATTGGCATCAAAACATGATTTTCAGTATATATATCAAAATTAGGAATTTGAAACTCTAATTCACTAATTGATTGATGTTTGTGTTGTTTGTTTATTTGTTTGCAAATTTTGAACTATTATGCCTAATTTGATCGAATATTGAATTGTATTGAAAATTTGGTCGCATTTGCTTGCATATACATATACTTACATTGAACAGGTCATAGCAAGGAGGCTAGAGCCGAGAATAAAATTTGATTGCCCGACAAATAGGTACATGTTTACTACATAATTTCCTGTTTCGTTTGGGTGATGATGATTTTATGAGCCTATTGGCTAGCCGCTTGGCTTTTTCATTTTCTTTTTGAGATCTGAAGGACCGGGGAAGCTATTTGAAATTCCCCGATGCTCCCGGTGCAGGGGAGGTTATGGCGAAATTTTTCAAAAATTTAGGGTGTTAGCCAAATTTTTGAGATTTTGAAAATTCTCAGAAACTGAAAGGTTGGAGAATAGAATACAGATCGAGCGTAGAGTTGAATTGATCAAACCACTTTCGACTTTGTTCCTTTTCGGGGACGAAAAGTTTTAAGTGGGGGAGATTGTAACAACCCGAAAATCCGGGCCAGTTTAAAATTTTTATTTTGGCAATTATAGCGAGTTTTGATTATTTAAAATGAATTATTTTAAATAATATCGACGAGAAAATTTATTTTCGGCGAAGTTAAAACGAATAAATTTATTTTAATTATATAACGAGCCTGAAAGGGCGCGGTAGTTCGAAAATTCGATTTCTAATTTCAATTGAATATACAGAATTCGTTATAAGTCAGAATTGGACGAAACAAGAAATATTTGAATCTGATGAACAAGATCTTTCTAACGAAGTTAACAAACTAGGATTTCACTTTAGAAATGATAAGATATGTCCAGTTGAAAATTCTGAATAGTCGCTATGGAATTCAGGCCCTTAAAAATGGACATTTTGCAAATGACCTCGGATTTCGACGAAACCAGTTTTGTTGGGTCCGTGATGTCAAGTTATTGCTAGATTCCAAATTTCATAATTTTTCGAATCAATATGTGAGCGTGGCAAAGGAAAACGCGTTTGACCAGTTTCAGTTGATTTTAATCGACTGGAAATTGGCCATTTTTCCAACGGTCTCAGAATTCGACGAAACTAGTTTTGTTAGGACCATATCGTCAATACGAAGCTAGAAAATATTTTTCGGGAATTTTTCTAGTTAGTATGTGGCCCCGGTAATTTGAAATGTGCGTTTAAAATTCAATATAGTGATTTAAATGAAAATTCAAAAGGAAACTGATTGTAACGATCAAATCAGCTTGCGGTACATATCCCATTGAGTTCGGAATGGGGGTAATTAGCTATGGACAACAGTCGGCGGGTTTCGTTTCGAGTCCGAACGAAAAAGTTGCTTTATGGATTTAATATTAAAATTAAATTAATAAATTAATAAATAACCCTCCCCTTTAACTACCTCCCTCTCCCCTACCGTTGACTTCAAAAATTCAGAATTAAAGAAAAAAAAAAAAACAAATCGAGCCCCGTTCAGCCTCCCCACCGCCACTGCCGACCGACGGCGCTTCCCCCCCCTCCTCCTCTCGCCGACCCTCTCTCTTTCCCCCCCCCTTTTTCCTCCTCGCCCGCCTCGAGAACCCGCACCCCCTTCTGAAACCTCCAAGCCCTAAACCTCCAGACATCGCGACGCCTCCCGAAACCCCAATCCGCCAGCGAGCTTCGCCCTCCTCCGCTATCATCGTGGTTTCCCACCGCTCGCGCCTGACAGCCCCCCTGTGAGTTTTAATGATTTATTTAACTGTTTTTTTTATTTATTTTAGTGTAAAACTGATTTTTAATTTTAGTTTATAACTGATTTTTTTTTAATTTAAGTTTAAAACTATTTTTTTTTTATTTGATTTTTAAAACTGAATTTTTAATGATTTTAAAAACTGATTTTATTTTAAAAGGTTTAATCTTTTAATAAAAAGATTGTTTTGAAAACATATATGAAATTGTTTTGAAAATATATGTTGTTTTTAAAAATAAAAACAACTTTGTTTTTAAACAAAAGATATGAACTTTAAAAATGAAAAGGCGAGTTCTTTAAAAATGAAAAGGCGTGTTCTTTGAAAGTGAAAAGGCGAAATCTTTATTTTAGAAAAGGCAAAATCTTTAGGTGGAAAATAGCGTGATAAAAATATAATTTTTATCTATATAACATAGTAATAAAAATTCGATTTTTATCTGTTGAAAAGCAAAGTAAAAATAGAATTTTTATATATTGAACTTCGATAGAAAAATAGAATTTTTATATATTGAACATCGAAGTAAAAATTCGATTTTTATATATTGAATAGCGAAGTAAAAATGCGATTTTTACATATGTAGAGAATGCGGGCAACGAAAGTGACGAGAGGCGATAACGAAGAAGATTTCTATCATTGAAGTGCCGTGGAGCTAGGATAGCTATATGTGAGAATTTCTCACCTTTCAATTTCTTTTCTAATTATATATATATACTAGGATGCAGACGGTGCTTAGTAGCACCCGACACAATCGTCCACAGACCATGGACTTGTTTGTTTGGTTGCATAGATTAGTTGAATTATTTGTTTGAATTGAATTGTTTGGTGAGATGAAATTGATTTGATTGATGAGTGAATGGCGTGGGCCTTCACTAGACCGGGGATAAGGCTAGGCCTTGTCCCGTTTCTAGTATTGTGCCGTTATGCCGCCGAAATTTTCTAAAATATGTTAGAAAATAAAAATATCATTTTATTGTGTAAATGAATTGAATAGAAATTCATAGGTTGAAATAAAATGTTTTATCGTTAAAAATATAATTTTTAACGTGAATGTGAATAAATGAATAGTTATAAACAAATCGGCCGATTTGTTTGTATATACACTGATTAGACTGATATTGATTGGGTCGATAAATTTCACACATCGCCCAACCGCACAAATAAAATATGTGTTTGATTGTTTGAAACCCCACACGGGTGTTGGGATGAAATTTGAAGTTCACTCATCCTGATTGATTAAATATGTCGATCGGTTGATTGACAGGCTGGTATAAGCGTTGAATATCTATATTTGATGCTTATACAGTGTAGTGCACTTTGGTTGATGGTTGATTATTTTCAATGCTATTATATACATGTGTTGTATGAAGATCCATATAATTAATTTTATATGGTAATTGATTGGGCCTCATTCCAGTTTTGAAAAAGAAATATTTGAAATAGAATATTTGAAAATAAAGGAATATATGAAGCCGTGTTGATTAGATTGACGCCATTTTGACGTGAACGATATTTATATCGATTTTAAAAACGATTTCGAAATGAATTGAATTGAAAACGAATTCAAAGTGAATTGAATTGAAAACGATTTCGAAATGAATTGAATTGAAAACGAATTCAAAGTGAATTGAAAGCGATTTCGAAATGAATTGAATTGAAAACGAATTCAAAGTGAATTGAAAGCGATTTCGAAATGAATTGAATTGAAAACGAATTCAAAGTGAATTGAAAGCGATTTCGAAATGAATTGAATTGAAAACGAATTCAAAGTGAATTGAAAGCGATTTCGAAATGAATTGAATTGAAAACGAATTCAAAGTGAATTGAAAGTGATTTCGAAATGAATTGAATTGAGATGGAAGTTGAAATAGATTTTGAAACGAATTTTAAAACTATTTATATAATTCGTTTTAAATAGAAATCGACGAAATATATATTATATATATTATATATATAATATAATGGCCTGAATAGAACGCGCCGCGCCGCGGCAGTTCGCGAATTTCGACCATTGATTTCAAATGGACGTTACGGGAGATCCGACCGTCGGATTCTCCTAAAACCGGAACCGTTGGGTTCGTATCGAAAAGAGCTTTCTAACGAATATTAGAAATTTGAAATCTAACGGTTGGATTTGGAATTATGTCCAAATCAAATTCGAAAAAGGTCGCTGTAAGTGCAGTTCGATGGCCATTGTTGGAAATCGACTGTACGGGCCTTGATAAAATTATTAAAAATAGTAATAATTTGTGTAAAATCATAAGAAATGATTTGTGAAGATTTGGGATGAAAAACTTCATGTTTGAAAAGATAAAAATAGATTTTTATCGAAATGAACTAGTTTTGAACTAGAAATATAATTCTATTTATTTTTAAATAAATAAATTGAATTTGAAGAAGGGTTTGAAAATAACCAAAATTTCCAATGATTGCATTGGAGTGGATTTGAATCGAAATTGTCTTCGGAATATTTCGATGTTGGAATTCGTGATTATATAGGTGTCGTTATGGAAATTTGAAAGATATATATATTTATATCGTTATTTCCAATACGGCATTTGCTAGTCGTAGAATTCGATATTGAATATAAGCCGATATATTTTCTATTCAGAGCCTTGTATTGAATATCGAATGTGATTTGGGTTTGTCGTGAATGGTGTCTTCACTAACACTGTTCTTGAACCCAGTTGAGAAATGATTAAATCTTTGTATTTAGATTTAATGAAGTGTGCCAATTAAATAATATTTAATTGGAATTGAATTGATATTGATTTTTGGGTTTATCGTGAACAGTGTTTTAAATAACACCCGTTCTTTAACCCGATAATTAATGAATGTGATTTTGGGTTTATCGTGAACTGTGTTCTAAATGACACTGATTCTTTAACCCAGTTAAAGATTAAAACTAAGTGGAGTTTTAATGAATCTTTAATTAGATTGAAATGGTCGAGAATGGAGTATCACCAGTTTTGCTCCAGGCGATAGTTAAATCTTTAATTAGATTTGAACGTGAAATGGTAATTGAATTTACCGATAACACTGTGGTGTTAGATATGAAGTATCACCAGTTTTACTCCATGGGATGAATAGGTTGGGATTGGGAAATAAAATAAATGATTACTTCGGTGTGGTTCGCTAATCCCGACTAGTTTGAATTGATATTCAAAGGAGATTAAAGAATAAATTTAAAGAATTTATCTTTGATAAAATTAATGGGAACCTTTCCCTATGAATGTGAAATTTAGAAACTAACTGTCGGTTAGCCAAGCAGAATGGTTTTCTGAATATTGATCTGATGTTGGTTTCGGCCTTCGGGGTTAATATTTGGGGAATTATTCTCTTGATTAATTTACGGTTAGTGACTAATGAATTGGAATGAGGCGTATGTTGTGTTTGTGTAACACTTTTATAATATATACGCGAGTTATTCGGAAAGACCGGGTTTATCCCATTCTGAATAACTGATACGACGATAAGTCGAAGATGAAGACGATGGTCGAAGACCGGAGGTCTTCACGTCGTTTGGGTGATAACTGATGATCTTGATTGGGCTGTACACCCAAGAAGATGGAAACAGTTAGTGATTGTCCAGACGTACTTGGAGATCGATGGATATGCGGGGTACTAGGTGCCTCCGGTTTCGTTCAGACCCAGAACGGACTTGTAAATGGACTGTGTGTCTGACATTGGATTTTAGTCCGTGTGATTGATCTCTATTAAATATATATCTGTTTGGCGGCGGAGAATTTATTCTCTAGCTTAACGCCCTTCTCTGAGACGTACGAGCTCAGGGGTTATATATTGATGGATATCAAACGCATGGAGTGAATTGCCTGTGTGGCATGCCTAAGTGGCAATTGATCGAGGCTTCTGTTGAAAAGCAAAGTCTTGTGGTGATGATCAAAGCACAGCCTGTGTGGCACAGCTTTGTGTAACGTGAATTCGCGAGTCTCGCACCCCGGTTGTGAACCAAAAACGGGAGAGGACCTCAGGGAGGGCATGCGTTTCTTTCTAGCTAGGGTGGTGTCAGTGACCTACCAGCCCTGACATTTATATACTTTTCACCTGTGTGGTTGTTGCTGTTGCGAGGCGCCTCGGTTTGATCGGACGATCCGGGTCCGATGGAGTCATTCGTTGGCTCGTTTACGCCCCAAAGGGCGGAGAAACGTATTGTTCAGGCACTATAATCCACATCGGTGGACCGGCCCTGTCGCTCCAAGGGGCAGTTGCGGCTGCTCCGGAGACATGGGCTAGATTGTCTCGAATCGGTAGAGGACGATCCCTGGCCTCGGTTCATAGACGGAAATCCAATTTCCAAATACGTGACATTTGCGGTTTTATTTGTAAACCTATATATGGCGACATGATATATGGTACCCATGCCGCCTATGATTGATACTTATGATTTGAAGTCGTTTTATACACTATGCACTTATATAGTATCAAATGATCTTTTTTAAACGTATCAAGCATTCTTTGGCTGTTATAAGGGAAAACCCTATCCCCCGGCTTGCGTTGCATTGTGTGATAGGACCTGGGTCTTATAACAGCTTCATTTTTCTTTATTTAGCATTGCGCTGTTGTTTTATGCACTGGTATTCTTGGGAGGAAACCCGTTCCGTGTTATACGGCGTGGTCCCTTGATTTACCTATCTTTAAAAATAAAGATTAATAACTGTTTTTAGTTCTCACACCAGTCCCATGACTGACCTGGAGTTTATTGTTTTAACCTAAACTCTGGGTGCCCTTATTTTGACACGGGCAGCTAGTAGTTTTGGTTTTGCAGATTTATATTCACAGGATCCTGGTTTACAGCTGGAACGATATCCGGAAAGCTTTGTATCCGTATATCTTCTTCTAGTTGTGTATTGTATTATTTTCCGCTGCTATGTATTTAAATGTAATTTAAATCTCTGATATTTCTGTGTAATTTTCATTTATACTCTGTATATTCTTGTAATCTGATGCATTGTTGTAATAACAATGAAATGTTCTTCTGTATGCGTTCTGTTTTGGCTTGTTCTCGAACTATCCGACGCTTTCCTTTACGGGGAAGTTGCGGGTCTTTACAAGATTTAACTATCGCTAGGAGCAAATCTGATGATACTCCATTCTCGATCATTTCCCATATTTGATAATTTAAATTATCAATTCACATTTCAATATAATTAAAGATTCATTAAAACCCCACTTAGTTTTAATCTTCCCAAATATCAATATTAATGATTATTAAACACGGGAAATCAAACATGCTGCATCGACAATGTAACAACCCGGAAATGCGAGCCAGTTTAAAAATTTTAAATTGGCAATTTTAGCGAATTTTGAATATTTAAAATGAATTATTTTAAATAATATCGACGACAAATTTATTTTGAATAGAATTCGAACGTATATATTTATATACGTCGTCGTTAGAATATAAATATTTATTTTAAATTATAAAAGGAATTGAAAATGGCGCGGTAGTTCGATAATTCGATTTCAAACTTCAATTGAATGTACCAGGTGCAAAATAAGCCGGATTTTAGTGAAACCAAACATATTAGAATCTATTTATGAATATCTTTCCAACGAATCCGAAAAATTGAAATTTCATAGCGGGAATCAAAAGATATGTCCAGTTGAAATTTCAGAATAGTCGCTATGGAATTTCGGCCCTTAAAAATAGCCATTTTGCAAACGACCTTGGATTTCGACGAAACCACTTTTGTTGGATCCGTGATGTCAAGTTATTACTAGAATCTAAATTTCATAATTTTTCGAATCAATATGTGAGTGAGGCAAAGGAAAACGCGTTTGACCATTTTTAGTTGATTTTAATCGACTGGAAAATGGCCATTTTTCAAACGGTCTCAGAATTCGACGAAATTAGTTTTGTTAGGACCGTATCGTCAATACGAAGCTCGAAAATATTTTTCTGGAATTTCTCGAGTTAGTATGTGACCCCGGTAAATTGAAATGCGCGTTCAAATTCAATATATAGAGTTATATGTGGATTTTGACTGAAGCAGATCGAAACGATCGAATCAGCCTACGATACCTATCCCATTGTGTTTAGAAAGGGGCGAAACGCTGGGGACGACAGGCGGTGGGTCTCGTTTCGAGTTCGAATGAAAAAGTTTCTTTTTAAAATAAAATAATTAAATATATATATTATAATATATATACTCTCCTACCACTACTCCTCTCCCTCTCTCTTTCACTTTTCAGAAAAAAAATCCCGACATCGAAGAATCGCCGCTCCCCCTCGTCGTCGGCCAGCGCTGCTGTCGCCCGAACGGGCCCACCACCTCCGTCGCCTCCTTCCCCTTCTTCTCCTCCCTCTCTCCTCGCTCCACTTCTCCTTCCGCCTTTCCTCCTCCCTTCTGCGAAACCGAACCCCCCAAAGCCCTCTTCGAGCCTCGCACCTCCTCCTTCCTCCGCCTCCTTTCTTCTCCTCCTCCCCTTCTTCTTCTCCGACTGCGCCTCCCCAATCCCCCATCGTTTCCGCCGCTCCCTCCTCTTCTCCTTTTCCATTCTGAAACTCGCGTCGCGCACCCCCTGCTGCCTAGCTCCGCCAATGGTGAAGCCCCCCCTCCGCTCCTCCTTAAAGCAATGTAAGCCCTTTTATTTATTTTGTTTTGTTTAATTAATTTTTGCAATTAAAAATATAATCTTTTATATTGTAGAAGGATAAAAATATAATCTTTTATATTGTAGAAGGATAAAAATATAATCTTTTATATTGTAGAAGGATAGAAATATAATCTTTTAGATTGTAGAAGGATAAAAATATAATCTTTTATATAGTAGAAATATAAAAATAAAATTTTCGTATAGTTAGGAAAAAAAGGGCGAAATCTTTATGTAGAGAATAGTGTGATAAAAATATAATCTTTGTTATATGAGCACCGTTGTAAAAACAGAATTTTTATCTATATAGTAGCGGTGTAAAAATAGAATTTTTATCTATATAGTAGTAGTAGTAGTATAAAAATATGATTTTTATATATATAACAACAATATAAAAATGTGATTTTTATATATGTAGTGGCTACGGACAGCGAAAGTGACAAAAGGCGAGAACGACGAAGATTTCTACAAATGAAGAGTCGTGGCATTTGGATTAGCTAGTCGGTGAGAACTTCTCACTTTAAATCTTGTTTTTCTAGTTATAATATTTATTCTAGGATGCAGACGGTGCTTAGCCGCACCCGACACCCGTCATCCACAGACCATGGATGGCTTGTATGTTTGATGTGTTTTGAAAATTGATTGTGTGATGTGAAATAAAATATTTATATAGTTAAAAATATTTTATCGTTAAAAATATTATTTTTAACGTGTGTGTGAATAAGAATCTGTGTTTGTTGTTTTGAAACCCCACACGGGTGTTGGGATGACATTTGAAGTCCACTCATCCCGATTGATTAGTTGTATGTCAATCGATTGATTGACAGGCTGTTATAAGCGTTAGATACCTATATTTGATGCTCATACAGTGTGGTGCACTTTTGATGATGATTGATTATTTATTGTTGTGATTATATACATGTGTTGTATGGAATCCATATAATTAACATAATATGGTAATTGATTGGGCCTCATTCCAATTGGGAAAAGAAAGAATAGAATGAAGTATATATTCATGTGTTGAATAGAATAAATAATCATGTGTTGAAAATTATCATGTGTTGAGAGAAATATGTTAACAATAAAATTTACATCTTTATCATATTTAAAGTTAGAAACTAACTGGAAAATAGATAAGATGAGTGGTTTCCAGGGTATTGATCTGATATTGGTTCCGGCCTTCGGCGTTAATACCTAGGGAATCATTCTCTTACTACTTTACAGTTGGAGTCTGATTTAAAAATCAAACGATAGATTCCATAATTTTATAAAATATATTAAATAATAAAAATAGTCATGTGTTGACAGTGCTCATGTGCTGAGAATATTCATGTGTTGAAAGAAATATATATTCATGTGTTGAATGGAATAAATATTCATTTGTTGAATAGAATAGCGAATTTATTGAAATATATAAAGCCGTGTTGATTAGAGTTGCGCCATTTTGACGTGAACGATATTTATATCGATTATATTCGTTTTTAAAATGAATATAGAAAAGGAAGTGATTTCAAAATATAACATTCTAAAAATATTATCATTTATATAGTAATGATATGAAATATTCAATTTTGATTGGAAATTGAATAGAGTGTTGAATTGGTTTTGAAAACGAATTTAAAACAATTTATAAAATACGTTTTAAAAAGGAAATCGACTATATATATATATATATATATATATATATATATATATATATGTAATGGCCTGAATAGAACGCGCCGCGCCGCGGCAGTTCGTGAATTTCGACCATTGACTTCGAATTGACATGGCGGGAGATCCGACCGTCGGATTGTCCTGAAACCGGAACCGTTGGGTTCGTATCGAAAAGAGCTTTCCAATGAATATTATAAATTTGAAATCTAACGGTTGGATTTGGAATTATGTCCAAATCAAATTTAGAAAAGGTCGCTGTAAGTGCAGTTCGATGGCCGTTGATGGAAATCGACTGTACGGGCCTTGATAAAATTATTAAAAATATCTATAATTTGTGTAAAATCATAAGAAATGATTTGGGAAAAATTGGGCTGAAAAAGTGAATATTTGAAAAGATAAAAATAGATTTTTATCGAAATGAACTAGTTTTGAACTAGAATTAAAATCAATTTATTTTTTTGAAATAAATAAATTGAATTTGAAAGTGGTTTTAAAAATAATCAGAATTCCCAATACGTGAATTGGGATGGATCTGAATCGAAATTATCTTCGGAATTTTTCGATGTTGAATTTTGTGATTATACAGATATTGTTATGGGAATTTGAAAGATATATTTATATCGTTATTTCCAATATGATATTTGTTGGTCGTAGAATTTGATATTGAATATAAGACGATATATTTTCTATTCAAAGCCTTGTATTTAATATCAAAAGTGATCTTGGGTTTATCGTTTTTTAAATGACATTGGTTCTTTAACCCAGTTAAAGACAGGATATTGATTTGTGGGAAGATTAAAACTAAGTGGAGTTTTAATGAATCTTTAATTAAATTGAAATGTGAATTGATAATTTAAATTATCAAATCTAAAAGGTGATCGAGAATGGAGTACCACCAGTTTTTCTCCAAAACGATAGTTAAATCTTTAATTAGATTTGAACATGAAATGGTAATTAATTTTACCGATAACACCATGGTGTTAGATATGGGGTATTACCAGTTTTGCTCCATGGGATATAGAGGTTGGGATTGGGAAATAAAATAAATAATTACTTCGGTGTGGTTCGCTAATCCCGAATAGTTTGGAAAACCATAATACAGTTTGAAATGATATCCAAAGGAAGATTAAAGAATAAATTTTAAAGAATTTATCTTTGATAAAATTAATGGGAACCTTTCCCTAAGGATGTGAAAATTTGAATAAAAGAATATTATGAATTGGAATGAGGCGTAAGTTGTGTTTGTGTAACACGTGTTTATTATATACGTGGGTTATTCGGAAAGGTCGGGTTTATGCCCATTCTGAATAACCGATTCGACGATAAGTCGAAGATGAAGACGGTTGTTGAAGACCGGAAGTCTTCACATCGTTTGGGTGATTGCTGATGATCTCGATTGGGCTGTACACCCAAGAGGAGAGAAACAGTTGGTGATCGTCCAGACGTACTTGGAGATCGATGGATATGTGAGGAAAGTGCCTCCGGTTTCGTTCAAACCCAGAACGAACTTGTAAATGGATTGTGTGTCTGACATTGGATTTTATTCTTTGTTGATTGATCTCTATTAAATATACATCTGTTTGGCGGCGGAGAATTTATTCTCTTGCTTAACGCCTTTATCTGAGAAGTACGAGCTCAGAGATTGCATATCGATGGACATCAGTCGCATGGAGTGAATTGCCAGTGTGGCACGCGTAAGTGGCAATTGATCAAGGCTTCTGTTGAAAAGCAAAGTCTTGTGGTTGATGATCAAAGCACGGCCTGTGTGGTGCAGCTTTGTGTATAACGTGAATTCGCGAGCCTCACACCTCGGTATGAGTCAAAAACGGGATAAGGACCCAAGGAGTGCACGACGTTTCTTTCTAGCTATGGGTGGTGTCAGTGATCTACCAGCCCTGACATTTATATACTTTTCACCTGTGTGGTTGTTGGATGAGGCGCCTCGATATTAGGTCTGTTAGGACCGGGAAACGTGTGTTTAGGAATAACCAATCCTCAAAAGTAAGAGAGGACCGGCCTTGGAGGTTCCAAAGGATCATAGTGGGGTCCTGAGGCATTTGCTAGAGTGTCTCGAATCGGAGAGGAGCTTGCCCCTTGCCTCGACTCATGATGGAATCCAATTTCCAATACGTGATAATTCGGTTTTATTTGTAGAACCTAGTATGGTGACATAGTAGATGGTAGCTATGCCGCCTATGATTGATACTTATGATTGAAATTGTTTTGACACTATACACTTATAGTAATATCAAAAAAATGTGTTTTTAAAAGTATCAAGCATTCTTTGGCTATTATAAGGTAAAACCTTATCCTCCGGCTTGTGTTGCATTGTGTGATGGGACCTGGGTCTTATAATAGCTTCATTCTTCTTTATTTAGCATTGCGCTGTTGTTTTGTGCACTGGTATTCTTGGGAGGAAACCGGTTCCGTGTTATACGGCGTGGTCCCTTGAATTACTCTCTTTTAAGGTAAAGTTTTAAATAACTGTTTTAGTTCTCACACCAGTCACATGACTGACCTGGAGTTTATTGTTTTAACCCAAACTCTAGGTGCCCCTATTTTCCACACGGGCAGCTAGTAGTTTTGGTTTTGCAGATTTATATCCACAGGATCCTGATTTATAGCTGGAATGATGTTCGGAAAGCTTTGTATCTGTATATCTCCTTCAGTTGTATTTTGTATTATTTTCCGCTGCTATGTAATTTATTGTAATCTCTGATATTTATCGAATGTATTTTATTTGTTAATACCCTGTATATTCTTGTATTCTGATGAATTGTTGTAAATAACAATGAAATGTTCTTCTGTCTGCGTTTTATTTTGTCATGTTCTCATACGATCAGGGGTTTCGAACGGTCTTGGTCGGTTTAACGACCGATTCGGATCGAGCGAAATTCCTATTCGTCACAGTTGGTATCAGAGCTTTGGTTTACAGAGCTCGAGAACAAGACACATTAGATCCGAACGAAAGAATTCATCAGATATTGGATTAGTAAAATCCAATTAGAATGACTCGTTAGAGATAGGTAAGTAGTATCCTAGAACGAGTGTGAAGAGTATAATTTTTCAAATGAAAACAATTTTGTTTTGAAATTTAAACCATAGTATACGTATTTGAATATTTATTTATTTTGAATTTGGACGATCGAGTATATAAAGATTTTGCATATACACATCATGAACGTGTATTCGAAGTTTTAATATACTGGATAGATATAGAATCACGTTCTAGACACCCGGAGATGGTTTTGATGATTGATTGATCATCATCAGAATTTATGTTCGTGTTTTGATGGTGTGATATCTATATATTTCCATTAGACTGGTGTGAGAACCAAAACTTACATAGATTTATTGTTGTGATTTGACATCAAAAACATGATTTTCTGTATATATATCAAATTATGGAATTGAAACGTTAATTCACTAATTGATTGATGGTTGCGTTGTTTGTCTATTTGTTTGAAATTTTGAACCATTTAGCCTAATTGAACCGAATATTGAATTGTATTGAAAATTGGTCGCATTTGCTTGCATATACACGTGCTTACATTGAACAGGTCACAGCAAGGAGGCTAGAGCAGAAGAATAAAATTGTTTGCCCGACAAATAGTACATGTTTACCATAATTTCGTGTTTTGTTTGGGTGATGATGATTTTATGAGCCGATCGGCTAGCCGCTTGGCTTTTTCTTTTTCTTTTGAGTTGAAGAAGGCCATGGGAGGCTCTATGAAATATCCCGAAGTCCCCGGTGCAGGGGAGGTTATGGCGAAATTTTTCGAAAATTTAGGGTGTTAGCCAAATTTTTGAAAAATTTGAAAAGTTCTTAGAAACTGAAAAGTTGAAGAACTTAATCCGTAATCAAAATAATGGAAGTTGAGTTGATTTGTGAAACAACTTTCGGCTTCGTTCCTTTTCGGGGACGGAAAGTTTTAAGTGGGGGAGAATGTAACAACCCGGAAATGCAAGCCAGTTTAAAATTTTTAAATTGGCAATTTTAGCGAATTTTGAATATTTAAAATGAATTATTTTATATAATATCGACGAGAAATTTATTTTGAATAGAATTCGAACGTATATATTTATATATGTCGTTGTCAGAATATAAATATTTATTTTAAATTATAAAAGGAATTGAAAATGGCGCGGTAGTTCGATAATTCGATTTCAAACTTTAATTGAATGTAACGGGTGCAAAATAAGCCGGATTTTAGTGAAACCAAAAATATTAGAATCTATTTATGAATATCTTTCCAACGAATCCGAAAAATTGAAATTTCATAGCGGGAATCAAAAGATATGTCCAGTTGAAATTTCAGAATAGTCGCTATGGAATTTCGGCCCTTAAAAATAGCCATTTGGCAAACGACCTCGGATTTCGACGAAACCACTTTTGTTGGATCCGTGATGTCAAGTTATTACTAGAATCCAAATTTCGTAATTTTTCAAATCAATATGTGAGCATGGCAAAGGAAAACTCGTTTGACCAGTTTCAGTTGATTTTAATCGACTGGAAAATGGCCATTTTTCAAATGGTCTCAGCATTTGACGAAATTGGTTTTGTTAGTACCGTATCGTCAATACGAAGCTAGAAAATATTTTTCTGGGATTTTTTGAGTTAGTATGTGACCCCGGTAAATTGAAATGCGCGTTCAAATTCAATATATAGAGTTATATGTGGATTTTGATGGAAGCAGATCGAAACGATCGAATCAGCCTACAATACCTATCCCATTGTGTTTAGAAAGGGGGCGAAACGCTAGGGACGACAGGCGGTGGGTCTCGTTTCGAGTTCGAATGAAAAAGTTGCTTTTTAAAATAAAATAATTAAATATATATATTATAATATATATATTCTCCTACCACTACTCCTCTCCCTCTCTCTTTCACTTTTCAGAAAAAATAAAATAAAATCCCGACATCGAAGAATCGCCGCTCCCCCTCGTCGTCGGCCAGCGCCGCCGTCGCCCGAACGGGCCCACCACCTCCATCGCCTCCTTCCCCTTCTTCTCCTCCCTCTCTCCTCACTCTACTTCTCCTTCCGCCTTTCCTCCTCCCTTCTGCGAAACCGAACCCCCCAAAGCCCCCTTCGAGCCTCGCACCTCCTCCTTCCTCCGCCTCCTTTCTTCTCCTCCTCCCCTTCTTCTTCTCCGACTGCGCCTCCCCACTCCCCCATCGTTTCCGCCGCTCCCTCCTCTTCTCCTTTTCCCTTCTGAAACTCGCGTCGCCCACCCCCTGCCGCCTAGCTCTGCCAATGGTGAAACCCCCCCTCCGCTCCTCCTTAAAGCAATGTAAGCCCTTTTATTTATTTTGTTTTGTTTAATTAATTTTTGCAATTAAAATTATAATCTTTTATATTGTAGAAGGATAAAAATATAATCTTTTATATTGTAGAAGGATAAAAATATAATCTTTTATATTGTAGAAGGATAAAAATCTGATCTTTTATATTGTAGAAGGATAGAAATATAATCTTTTAGATTGTAGAAGGATAAAAATATAATCTTTTATATAGTAGAAATATAAAAATAAAATTTTCATATAGTTAGGATAAAAAGGGCGAAATCTTTATGTAGAGAATAGTGTGATAAAAATATAATCTTTCTTATATGAGCACCGTTGTAAAAATAGAATTTTTATCTATATAGTAGCGGTGTAAAATAGAATTTTTATCTATATAGTAGCGGTGTAAAAATAGAATTTTTATCTATATAGTTGTAGTATAAAAATATGATTTTTATATATATAACAACAATATAAAAATGTGATTTTTATATATGTAGTGGCTACGGACAGCGAAAGTGACAAAAGGCGAGAACGACGAAGATTTCTACAAATGAAGAGTCGTGGCGTTTGGATTAGCTAGTCGGTGAGAACTTCTCACTTTAAATCTTGTTTTTCTAGTTATAATATATATGCTAGGATGTAGACGGTGCTTAGCAGCACCCGACACCCGTCATCCACTATGACGGCCCCAAATCCCGTTCAGACGGAGACAAGGGTAATCTTTGGAATGTAACATAGAAACAGGTAATAGCAGAACAGAATTAAATAAGTACACCAGATAATGAACAATAGAATATACTGGATAAACGTAATCATCAGAGTTACACAGTATATAGGATCTTACTTAGTACAAATACAGTTCAGCTATACATAAATGTTTACAGCGGAAATAAACAAAATATGTACAATAGGAGCTGAACAACATAAAAAGAGGTAAATAATAGAATCCATCTTCAGCTCCAGCTATCCAGAAAGAACCAGCTAAACCTGAATACAAGGCTGCCCGTGTAGAAAAAGGGGCACCCGAGTTTGAAAGTGAAACAAACTACGAGTCAGTCATGGGACTGGTATGAGAAATCTACTCAATACATTTATAATATGGCTAATCACAGGACCACGCCACTTTCGTGGAACGGGTTTACTCCATTGGATTGCCAGTGCTTTAAAAACAAATCTTTCTTTTAAACATCGCAATGCTTTTTATAAAAATGAAGCCATTATAAGACTCAGTTCCCATCACACAATGCAACGCAAACCGGAGGATAGAGTTTCTACCTTATAACGGCCAAAATATGCTTGATACGAATAAAACAAAGGCATTTGATATTATTGCTAGTGTTTATATGTTCTGAAAACAATTTCAAATCAGAACTATCAATCATAGACGGCATTAATGCCCCATACAACTATGTCGCCATATATAGGTATACAATTAAAACCGCACAGTCACGTAATTGGAAATTGGATTTCCGTCCTGAACCAAGGCAAAAGATAGTCCTTACCGAATTCATGACTCTTTAGCCCGAGCCACAGGCATGCACGCAGGCAAGCCTTTAGATCGTCAGGGCCGGTCTACCGATGTGGATTATTATGCCTGAACACTACGTCTCCCCGCCCTTTGGGGCGTAAACGAGCCAACGAATCACTCCATCGGACCCGGATCGTCCGATCAAACCGAGGCGCCTCGCAACAGCAACAACCACATAGGTGAAAAGTATATAAATGTTAGGGCTGGTAGGTCACTGACACCACCCTAGCTAGAAAGAAACGCAGGCCCTCCCTGATGTCCTTCTCCCGTTTCTAGTTCGTACCGGGCTGTGAGGTTCGCGAATTCACGTAATACACAAAGCTACGCCACACCGGCGGTGCTTTGATCATCACCACAAGACTTTGCTTTTCAACAGAAGCCCTGATCACTGCATCTTAGCATGCCACACAGGCAGTTCATGCCATGCGACTGATGTCCATCAATATACAACCTCTGAGCTTGTGCGTTTCAGAGAAGGGCGTTAAGCAAAAGAATAAATTCTCCGCCGCCAAACAGATGTATATTCATCAGAGATCAATCAACACAGAATAAAATCCAATTTCAGACACACAGTCCATTTACAAGTTCGTTCTCTGTCTGAACGAAACCGGAGGCACTAAATACCTCGCAAACCCATCAATCACCACGTACGTCTGGACGATCACCGCTCATTATCCATATTTCGGTATGCCTCCCAATCAGGACCTCGGTTACCATCCAAACGAGGTGAAGATCTCCGGTCTTCGACCACCGTCTTCATCTTCGAATTTCAATCGTCGGTCAATTATTTGAAATGAGAATTAACTCGGCCTTTTCAAATAATTCACGTATATTTAGAATTTCAAATCAATTTATTTCAATGGTTAAATCATTCGACAACACCAATTTTGTTCTTTAATGTAATTTTCACACCAAACACATCCAACCATCAAATACCACTTAAATCGAGCAAATTCAGTTTATTTCCATTCCATATCAGTTATGATATTTTATAACGATTTATCGCTATTTTTATTTATTTTAAAATAGCCAATTTATTCAAAACGACGCTTCGGGCCATAACGCGGCCATGGCGTTGTTTTTCTTTAGATTTAATTTACACATATCTGAAAATCTAACCGTTGGATCTTCACACAATTTACATCATTAGAAAGGCCTTTTCAAAACGAATCCAACGGTTCCAGTTTCTGGAAAATCCGACGGTCAGATCCCCCGGTACAATCGTTTGAAGTTTCGATTTCAAAAGTACGAACTGCAGTGTCGTTATTCGATTAAATATAATTATATATATATATATATATATAATCGATTCTGGCGCTGTTTTTCTTCAGATTTGAATTAAACATTCCAGACAATCCAACCGTTGGATTTTTACAAAGTTGGTGCTGTTGGAAAGATTTTTCCAAAGCGAACCCAACGGTTGTGATTTCAGGAAAATCCGATGGTCGGATCTCCCGTACGAATCGTTTGAAATCACTGTTTCAAAATACGAACTACAGCGTCGTTATTCGATATATTTTAATTATATATATATATATATATCGATTCTTCAATTTCAATGCTACATTCTTTTCATTCATTTGATAAAAATGATATTTTCATCTAACTGTCTTATATTTCAACACTTCATTATTTTTAACAATTCGTTTATATAATAAAAATGTGATTTTTATTGTAAAACAATTCATTTCAAAACACTATTATTTCGTATAGTTAATATAGGGGATAAAAATAGGATTTTTATTGTAAAACAATTTATTTTAAAACGAGATTATTCTACATAGTCCATATAGTTGATAAAAGGTGATTTTTTATTATGAAACAATTTATTTCAAGATATGAATACCATTCAACACATGAATTTCAATTCAACGAATGAATATCGATTCAACACATGAAGGTTTTCTATAGTTTCTATATATAGATAAAAGTGTGATTTTTATATTTAAAACACGAATACCATTCAATACATGAATTTCTAATCAATGAATGAATATCGATTCAACACATGAAGGTTTTCTATTCAACGAATAAATATAGTTTCGACAAATGAAAATAATTCAAACACATGAATATTATTCAAAATTTCGGCAGCATAATGACAGGGTAGTTAAAACCGGGACCGTCCCTAGTACGGCTCCTCGCTTTACCTTAAAACCTCGCGGTTTTTGACAATGGGGATCATGCATCTAGTTCGCACGCAGGCGGCATGTATATATTTATTTCATTTCCACAATCTAATCCTATGTGGTTTCAACCAAATATTTCTAAACCACAAATGGGTATTTTTCAACCACAATCAATCAATATCAACCACAAACAATCCCAAACAACCATTCGCTATCAATCAATTTTCACACCAATCACAACCAATAAATATCGTCCATCGTTTGTGGACGAGGGGCGTATATATATAAATATATATTTATATATAGCAATTCACTTCTATTTCAACACATATATAATTTTTACAACGCATATATAACTTATACATCGAACATACAACTTATACAACGCTTATACAAGAGGTGTACAACGCTTATATAACTCATACATCGACTATATAATTTATACATCGTCGTTTTCCATATTGTTTATAAATTAGAAATCTCACATTGGGTTCCACTCCACCAAAAATAGCAGAAGGCTCAGAAAAATATGCGATCTCTTCTAGAATGTAGAAGACGTCCACACGAGTCTACTGTCTCTTATTTCACTGAATTTCGTCTAGAAACGAAAAAGATATGATTTTTACAAGGTTTGCAACACTTAAAAGTGTAAAAATTAGTTTAAAATAGATTAGCCGTATACTTGTTTTTTTCTTTGAAACTAGGTTTTCGATTTTTGTCGAATCCGTGAATCGTGGTGAAGATCAGAGGGTGCGACGTGGAAGAGGGGGGCGTGGCGCTCCTGGCGATGGTCGGGGCTTCAGATCCGATCGCCTCTGGCGATCTCGGCGTCGACTGGAAGTCGACGACTTTGGAGGCGTCGTTCTCGACGCTGGCGAAGGGAGAGAGGGTGGGGGTTGGTTGGATTTGTAGCGGAGGAGGAGGCGGATCGGGTTTGGGTGGTGGCGGCGGCTCTGGTGGCCTGTAGCGGTGGCGATGTGGCCTGGAAGGCTCGAACGACGAGAACCGTCGGTCGCTGAAGAGAAAAGGGGTTTTTCGTGATTTTTAAATTTTTAAAATAATGAATTAAAAAAATCTGATTGGTCAGGTTTTATAAAAAAAATTAAATAGTGTTTTTACAAACGGACGCCAATTCAAACCCAACGACTGTCGCCCCTAGCGTTTCACCCCCATTCCGAACACAATGGGATATGTTTCGAAGGCCCATTCGACTGTTTCAGTCAGTTTCCATTCAAATTAAAATATAAAACATTCAATATTTAATTTGAACGTGCATTTCAATTTGCCAGGGCCACAAACTGATTCGAAAAATTCCAGAAAACTAAATCTAGCTATGTTTTGACGATACGGTCCCAACAAAACTAGTTTCGTTGAATTCTGAGACCGTTTGCAAAAAGGCCCATTTCTGGTCGATCCACTTTAACTATAATTGACCAAAACACCTTATCCTTTGCCACGCTCACATACTAGCTTCAAAAATTATGAAATTTGAAACCTAGCAATAACTTCACATTCCGGATCCAACAAAAGTGGTTTCGTCGAATTCCGAGATCGTATGCAAAATGGCCAATTTCACGGGCTATATAAATTCCATAGCGACCTTTCTGAAAATTCATTCGGCCATAGCTTTTGCTTTCCGCTATGAAAATTTGATTTTTGAGATTCGTTAGAAAGGTATTCACTAACAGATTTAAATATTTTTGGTTTTGCCAAAATCCGTTTTGTTTTGCACCCGGTACCGTACGACAAAGTTTGAATTCAATTTTTAAAACTGCAGCGCCATTTCAGGCCTTGTTTATAATTAGAATTAATTATATTCGTTTCAATTGTCGATTCAAACTCCGTTTTCATTGCCATTATTTTAAATATTTATTTTAAATATTTAAAATCCATTATTTTAGCCAATTTAATAATTTTAAATTGGTTCAGATTTTCCGGGTCGTTACAATCTCCCCCACTTAAAACTTTTCGTCCCCGAAAAGGAACAAAGTCAAAAGTGGTTTGATTATTCAACTCTACGTTCGATCTGGCTTCAATTCTCCAACTTTTCAGTTTCTGAGAAATTTCTAATTCTTCAAAAACTTGGCTAACACCCGGAATTTTCGAAAAATTTCGCCATAACCTCCTTTGTACGGGGAGGGGTTTGGAAATTTATTAGGCCGTATTAGGTACCCAATAAATCCTAATAAGCATACACATATTTATAGTGATATATTCTGGTGTTTACAGGGGAGCATGTATTGATAATAACTCCAGAGAATAAATTCTCGTCACCCTGCCCCGTGTGGGAAATAAATAGTCCATGTGTCGTATCTAATAACTAGAGAGACGTGGTTATTGTCAACTCCAGACCCGTGTGGGGGTTTTATTAATCTGGCAATTTTATCTTTACAATTTAAAATAGTCCATATCAGTCATCAGTTCAACCTGTAAAATATAGTCATCGCCATACAAGCCTCTCGCTCGTATGGTAAATCTTCCACCTCGTCACACAAGCTCCAAATGCTTATGTGGGATATGATGAAGTATGCCTATCTTCTGAAGTATGCCATGTAATGTAGTTCAAAATTAATTGTTACTATCCTATGGCGACATTTATTATTTCACACAGAAAAACCAGCACTCCGCATCCAATGGCATTCATAGGAGTTGATATAATAATATTTTGCATCCAACTCATTAAGGTTTACCTATTTGTCGGGCACGCAAATAAAATCTTTACTCAACAACTAATCCGTTTACCTGTTCAAACATATATAATACACATGTATATATTTCTATTTATTTTCTAATCAGTTCAAAGTGTGATGTAATTGAATAAATTCTACCATTATTCTATTGTTAATTTAATTAACTATCGTTTCAGTAGTTTTAATTAATCAAATCTACAATTACGCAACATAACCAACAATCAAATTGTTTTTAACTTTTCAAAACCATACAAATTAATTCATATATTCTCTTCTTCTTTTTTTAAATCATTCAGACTATAGAGTTAAAAGTGCACATCCATGGAAAGAAAATAACAGCAGAGTAGAGAATTAAATGGTAATGCAAAGTATGGTAAATATACCTTGCACCGGAGTCAATCAGAGATATCCACTCGGCATCTAGGATAAGCTTTCTGAATGCTCTCCTCAGTTTCCCAAGTACAATCTCGCGGATCTCCACTCCATTGCACTTTGACTAAGTGAACCTTCTTGTTCCTCAGCTCTTTGGTTTCTTTGCCGATAATCTTTAGCGGATCTCTTCTCACAGCTAATTCGGGGGTAATTTCAATGTCCTGTTGAGCTGCTTCTTCCACGATCAAGTCTGGATCATGAACGTGCTTTCGAAGTTGAGATATATGAAATACATCATGAACTCCAGGAAACCAATCAGGCAGTTTGACCCTATAAGCGAGAGTTCCGATCCGTTCCAGAATAGGAAATGGACCAATGAATTTGGGCGCCAATTTCCCTGTTTTACCGAACCGGATATCTCCTCTCATCGGCGATACTTTCAAATATACATAGTCGCCAATAGCAAAGGATATATCTCTTCTTCTTCTATCGGCATAGCTCTTTTGTCGGCTTTGAGCGGCGAGTCATCGCTTCTTAATAAAATCGACTTTGTCGGCAGCTTCTCGAATCATATCAGGACCCAACACAAGTCTATTTCCAGGTTCGACCCAACAAGCAGGGGATCGGCACGGTCTACCATACAAGGCTTCGAATGGCGACATTGTCAGGCTCGCCTGGTAGCTATTGTTATATGAGAATTCAGCCAAATGTAGATGGTCCTCCCATGATCCACCGAAATCTATAACACAAGCCCGCAATAGATCTTCTAAAATACGATTCACCCTCTCAGTCTGACCGTCTGTCTGAGGATGATAAGCGGTGCTCAAGTTCAACTTCGTTCCCAGCTCGACTTGAAATGCTTCCCAGAATTTTCTAGTGAATATTGTATCTCTATGACTGACTATACTGAGCGGCACTCCATGCAGTCTAACTATTTCCTTGAAGTATATCTGCGCCAGATTCTGAGCAGTTCTTTTTGATCTGACAGGTATGAAATGGGCGGTCTTCGTGAAGCGATCTACGATCACCCAAATACTGTCATTCCCTTTTCTGGTTCGGGGCAGACCATCAATGAAATCCATAGAAATATGTTCCCACTTCCAACCAGGAACTTCTAACGGTTGTAATAATCCAGCTAGTTTCTGTTGGTCGCTCTTGACTAGTTGGCAAGTAGGGCATCGGCTAACATATATTGAAACATCTCTTTTCATAGCCTTCCACCAGAATGTTCGTTTGAGATCGTTATACATTTTGGCCACACCAGGATGGATACTCAGCTTGGACTTGTGACACTCGTCTAACACTTCCCTTTTTAACTCTGGGATATCAGGAACACAAATCCTTCCTTTCAACCTCAAGGTCTCGTCGTTATCTATTTGAAAACACGAGGGTTCGCCTTTCTGAATCCTTTTAATCATATCCTTAATAAAGTTATCCTCCTTCTGAAGAATAGATATTTTGTCAATCAAGGAAGTCGTGATAATAAAGATGGAGATCATTACATTCTTTCGGCTCAGCGCATCGGCCACGACATTGGCTTTCCCGGGAGTATATATAATTTCAAAGTCATATGCTGCAAGGAACTCCAGCCAACGTTGTTGCCTCAGATTAAGGTCTTTCTGAGTGAACAGATACTTTAACGACTGGTGATCTGTAAACAGTTCAAATCTCTTACCCAGAAGATAGTGTCTCCAGATTTTCAAAGCGAATACTATAGCCAATAACTCAAGATCATGAGTTACGTAGTTCTTCTCGTGCGGCTTCAGTTGACGGCAAGCATAAGCAATCACTTGACCCCTTTGCATTAACACTGCGCCAAGGCCTTCTCTAGAAGCATCAGTCCAGACTTTTAAATCTTGGTTGCCATCGATGATGGTTAACATTGGAGCTGTCGTTAGTCTTAACTTTAGCTCTTCGAAAGCCTCCTCACTTTCTGGAGTCCATTTGAATTTAGAGTGCTTCTTCATAAGCTTCGTTAAATGACTGGATATCTTCGAAAAGTTTTTAACGAACTTCCGGTAATAGCTAGCCAATCCGAGAAAACTGCGGACTTCAGTGGGGGTACTGGGTTGTTTCCAATTCTGAATAGTTGTGATTTTACTTGGATCCACAGCGATTCCTTCTTTCGATACGACGTGGCCTAGAAATTTTACTTCATCTTGCCAGAAGATACATTTGGAAAATTTGGCTTTTAATACATTCCGTCTCAGAATTTCTAGAACCTGTTCCAGATGCTTTTCATGTTCGGCCTTTGATTTAGAGAAGATTAGAATATCGTCAATAAAAACCAGAACAAATTTATTCAAAACTCCTCTAAACACTCTATTCATCAGATCGACGAAGTAAGCTGGAGCGTTACATAAGCCGAACGGCATAACTAACCACACGTAGAATAAGTCGGGACCTCTGAATGCTGTCTTTGGAACACACTCTTCGGCAATTCGAAGTTGATGGAAACCTGTAGCTAGGTCCATTCGTGAAAATACTTGTGCTCCATTTAATCGATCCAACAAATCATCAATCCGCAGCAATGGATATTTGTTCTTTATCGTCTGTTTGTTCAGATCACGATAATCCACACATAGACGTAGAGTACCGTTAGATTTTGGGACAAACACCACTGCTGCTCCCTAATCAGAGAAACTAGGCCTGATCAGACCTTTCCATACTAGCTGTCGTGTTTGATTGTCTAATTCCTCTTTCTCTTTCAAGGACATTCTTCGAATAGCGTGAACTACCGGGCTTGCATTAGGAATTAAAGCAATTTTGAAATCTATTTCTCTCTGCGGAGGTAAGCGAACAACTTCTTCGAACACATCCGCATAATTTTTGACGACAGGGATGTCTTTCACTAGATCGGGAATATTCTCTGTGACTTCAGGGACATTTTCTATTTGGGCTGGAGAAACATTCAAAGCTGCCCAGAAGTTTTTTCTATTAGGATTCTGACCTTCACACGGTATAGTTATATAATTCCCTGATTTAATCTTAGCCCTAACAACTCTCTCGACGCATCTAACCACTGCTTCATATTTGGTTAGCCAATCCAATCCCAGAATAAGATCGAATTCATTAAAATTCATGATGATAGAGATAGTAGGGAATTTATAGCACGAGAAAGAGACAGGTACTGCACAAATCCAACCGAGATTGATGGAACCCCCAACTGGATTTTGGACAGTCATCGGCTCTTTGAGTTTCCTTAATTTCAAATCCAACTTCTTAACGGCATTCTTTGCTATAAAGCTTCGTGATGTGCCGGTGTCAAACAATACTTTAACTGGAATATTTTTGACATTAAGCGTGCCTTCTAAAACATCAGACCTTCCCTGACCATCTGAGGGTGCTGAGGTTTCTGCTACTTCATTTACTTGAACCCTTTTGGTCTTTCTCAACATCCAGCAGTCTCTCTTTATATGACCAGTCTTATGACAAAGATTGCACTCTCGGGTCACTTGAAACTTATTCTTGGATATAGATTCATCCCTTTTTGGTTTCTTTAGAGATCGGCAACTCATCGAGAGATGTCCTTGCTTATTGCAGTTAGAGCATACAGTTGTCGTTACTGGTTTCTTCTCAGATTTGGCCCTTTTCCTCTTGGCACTGGGCTTCTTACTGACCTCAGACGTTGTACTTGCCTCAGGACGATCAGTTTCAGACTCAATTTTATTACTAGAGCTGACTTCTTCTTCGTACTGTAACATACCTTTCTTGTCTAGATCTTCGTTGTAACACCCCACCTCCGCCAGGGTGACTCTTGCAAGCACACTAGCTTCGGAGGGGCGTTTAAACAAGGTAAACATGCATGCAGATATCACAAGACAGAATATATAAGTAAAACAGAGTAGTAAAGCAGCGGATAAAACTAGCATTTCAAAACCATAGTTAAGTTACAACAAAGTACTTGATCATTATTTTCCAACAAACAAAGTCTAGCATAAACTTAAAAACTGAAATACATAAAGTACTATCCCCAAAATGAAGTGATAAACCATAACTAGCTCAATGTCCGAGACCGTACATGAGCAAATCCAGTAAGCAAGCTGTAAAGATCCAAGCTAAGCTCCAATGTTCCCACCCTGAGGACCTGAGGGGGGGGAACGGAAGAAAAGAGGCGAAAGAAAACGGGTCAGTCAAAAAGACCGGTAAGCCCTACTACTATCTGTCTATGAACTAGTAAAGTTAACTGGCATGAGAAGCTGAGATGAACATAAGGATAACAACATACTGGCATGGTGATTAACTAACAAGATAGATAAAGGTGTCATCGCATAATCAAGGTTAATTTTTGCACCACGGGTGTACTAGCATTCTAACATGTCAAGTAAAAACAAGAATTGATCCCTTGGCCCAAGCTTGGCCCAATATAATGAGGTGACCTAAATCAAGGTCCAACTACACAGTCTAGTCGATCGGCTCCCTATAAGCCTAACTCGTCAAGTGTCGGTGTCATGCGGCTTAATCATGTAATGTAGTTGACTGTGCAGGGTCCACCCTAGGGTGTATCTGGCCCTACGGTGTAACCCTCTGACACCATACCATGATGCACAGTCCAAACCTACCGTTGCCCGTGTTCAACCCCGGACTTGATGTGCACGACCATGGTCCGCCTGAACAACCGGGGCATCATTCAGCCGTCTCTTTTGGTCTCTTACAATCAGCCCAGTAATCGTGCCCCACCCTAGCCTAGTCCTAGGGTCTTATGATACATCTAGAAGGTTACTGCTGAAAAGGACCACGCAACTAGGGTTTCTTAACGGGTTAAATGTGGTTAACCCGATCCAAACGTGGATTAAATCGGTTAAGAGTACCCAAGGCTCCTGACTTAACCTCGATTAATCCATCAAGCCCAAATTGGTTAAGTATTAAGTGGACCATGACTTAACCCTAATCAGGAGGCATTAATTAACTTAATGCGCTTTAACCTCTCACATTAGACTTTGTTGTGGTTACTAGTTAAGCCGGGCGGGTCCGGGTAGCTTTACACCACAACTAGGTCTAACCTCGGGTTCGAGCACAACATGACCAACTTCTCACATTGGGTCCTATTGTTTGTAGCCACTAGTTAAGCCGGGCGGGTCCGGGTAGATTTATGCTACAAACTCAACCCAACCTCGAGTTGGCCACACTCATATTTTCTAAGTGTCATGTCCATTATGTTTCCAAAACATAATTACAAGTTAACATATCACGTCATGTTACAAAAATCATGTTCATGTCATTATGTTACCCAACCCCAACGTAATCCCATCGTTTACATAATCGCAACAACGCATAAAGGATAAAATAGGGAACTTGGCATAACCATGACATAAAGGTGTTGAAGCCACAAGTTTAACATGGTGGCATATGAAATGTACATATGTTCATATACTTGCATATTGCATTATTAGGCTTCAAAAACATGCATGAAACCAAACTTAGCATATGAGTGATACATGGTGATAAATAACATGTAGAAGTTGCTAGAAGTTCGCATTTTGCCTCACATGCAAGTTATCATAAGGGATATGATAACTTTCATGTTGCAAAAATGCAACCTATAATATAAAGCTTGGAGCTTTATGATCAAAACCTCAAGTTTAACTTGCATAACATGATCAACCCAAACTTGCATAACATAGCAACATGTGTCATACATAATGATTAAACCAACTTGCATAATGATCATCCAAACTTGCATATAATGATCAACCAGACTTGCATATAATGATCAACCAAACTTGCATATAATGACCAACCAAACTTGCATATAATGATCAACCAAACTTGCATATAATGATCAACCCCAAACTTGCATCATTCATTTAACTTTAGAGTTCAAAGAAAGAAAGTAGAAAAGGGCTTACAATGCTATGAAGACACAAATAAATATTTATTATAAAGATTGAGACGAAGCCCTTATGCAAGCACCAAAAACCCAAATATGCAAGCTCCAAATGAAAACCCTTGAGCCAATTCAATAAAAACCCTTGCTTTGAAATAGAAATGTTGCAACTTGACTTGAATGCAAGCTAAGAACACTCATACAAGTTTGAAAACACTTGTATGAACTCAAAATCTCTCATAGAAATTAACTTAGAAATTTTAGCATGAGAGTGGAGGCCATGAGAGGAACAAATTTGACATAGTTTAGTTGTAGGATTGAATAATGGTGATTTAGGCTAGGTTTGGGGTCTTTTTATAGAGGATTAGGATAGTATTAGCCATAGGATTAACCCTAGATTCAATCCAAGCCATCAAAGCATGTCTTGGGGAAGAAGTCAAGTGTAGGAACCATCTAGGGCCTTTAGATTAAAGCTGAACCATGAGAACCATTCAAATGCAAAATCTGCATTTGAGCGAATCGGCCCACGGGTTGACAGCCAAACACCCTGGATTAACCCCTAGTCGACCCAGCGTGCTCGGGTCGACCTCAAAAATCGGCCGGTTCGGTTATTCCCCTCTCCCAATTCGCTGTTTTGAACAGTTTTGCATATTTATTTATTTAATTTTCAATTATATATATATATATATATCAATATGTATATATATTTCTCTGCGCAACCCATTTCACTTAATTAAGTATAATTTAATTTGTGAATTTTTCGTGAAACTTCGCGAGGCCATATCTTGGTCATACGGACTCCGATTTTCGAAAACTCGGACTCTATTTCGCGTATTTTTCCGAGACAAACGCAATGGCACAGCCCGTTTCCCTTGATTCAGATTTTTCAGTTTAATTCTGCCTCCATTTATGTTATAACATGTTATTCAAAAATACGGGTTGTTACATTCTCCCCTCCTTAAAGGATTTCGTCCCCGAAATCTCCAAGTTAGGTAGAACGTATCCTACCATCCATCATCCATCTACTCAAAACATCATCCATGAGCAATCATTGTCCTTAAAAGGTTCTAAATGCTGTATGATCATATGCAAAGGTGTGTGTATATGTACTTATCTAACTCGAAAATCAGGAGGTTACTGATACAGTAAACCTCCTTAATGCAAAGTATGTTAGTGAAATGAGTCCATATGTATGTGAATTCCTAACATAATTTATGATCTCTACATGAGTGCACATAACATTCATCCATATGCAACATCCACGTGATAGCATAACAAGTTTCATCCATGAATAAGTATAAACACTCATGCATATGCGGTATGAAAGTGTGTGAGCCGATCTTAGTGCCTAATGTGTATCATGCATCCACGAGTATCCACGTGCAAACACTTGCAACCATTTGCAACCATCAAGCATAACATGTTTCAAATACATGTTTCATCCAAAGGGTTTCTACCTAAGGTCCTCATGACAAGTTTAATGAGATAATAAGATAAACAGGATAAACACGGATAAAAGAAAGATATGCTAATTAGGAAGGAGGTCGAGAATGTACCCTCAAAAAGGAATTGATAAAGCCCACGCATCCTCTCCTCGGTTTCCCAAGTTGCATCTTCGTCGGCTTCACCCCACTGAACTTTCACCAATTTGACTTCTCGATTCCTTAGTTTCTTGACCTCTGTTCCCAAAATACGAATCGGAGATTTTCTCAAGGTTGCTTCTTTCTCTACCTCAATGTCTTCAAGAATGTTTGGTTCAACCACCTCAGCGGACTCATGTAGGCACTTTCGGAGATGCGAGATATGAAAGACATTATGCACTTCGGCTAGCTTTTCGGGCAATTCCACCTTATAGGCCATCTTTCCAATTCTCTCTATGATAGGGAAGGGTCCTACGAACCTTGGTGCCAGCTTCCCAACTGCTCCAAAACGTACCACATCACGCAAAGGAGAAACCTTAATGAAAACCATGTCTCCCACTTCGAATTCCAAATCTGCCCTTCGCTTGTCAGCGTAGGATTTCTGTCTATCTTGGGCTGCTTTCATCCTTCTTCTCACCAATTCAACTTTCTCGGATGTGTCCCGTATCATATCGGGCCCAAGTATAAGTCTATCTGTTGTCTTCCCACCAAATGTTGGTGGCTTGACGGCCTCCCATACGAAGCTTCAAATGGTGCCATCCCTATGCTGGCTTGATAGCTATTATTATAAGCAAACTCTACAAGAGGAAGGTGGTCTTCCCAAGTACCACCGAAGTCGAGAACACAAAACCTCAAAAGATCTTCTAGTACTCTATTCACCCTTTCGGTTTGGCCATCCGTATGGGGGTGATAGGCTATACTCAGATTCAATCGCGTACCCATTGCTTCTTGCAAACTGTTCCAGAACTGGCTAGTGAAAATTGGGTCACGATCGCTAACTATGCTAGAAGGAGCTCCATGCAGCCACACTATCTTTTGAAGATAAACAGATGCTAGCCATGATACGGTCCTCTTGCTTTTCACCGGAATAAAATGGGCTTTCTTTGTAAGTCTATCAATTATTACCCATATCCCATAAAGCCCAAATAGTTTGGTGACGAACATCTTCACCCCAACTATATCTCACAAACAGGCGAGTCATACTCCTTATGGGGTTTGCAACAGAACTAAGATTGAGGATAGGACCGAGAGGATATACTTAAAAGATAGCATGCGAGTAAGCTCTACGCAACAATAGGGATCAAGGATATACTCTTAGAAAGAGATATAATGCGCGTATCTAGTCTTCAGTCTCCTAAGCCGCATTTTCTTGTGCTTAATCCCACCGTGCCTTGATCGTCTTTTAACTTCACAATTCCGTAGTTCTTTATTCTTATTTCCAAAATATGAGTTAGAACTCATTTCACCGTTGCCTCTCATTCCACTTCCACTTATTCTTTGCCTAAAATACTTGGCTTTCACCCAACTGCGTACTCATGGTTTCATGCAAGCTTTCCAAGATTCGTTAGTGAATCTTGGATCTCGTTTACATACTACGCGGTATCCCACGCAGAAAACTATCTCTTGAAAACATGTGCCAATCCACGTTACCAAATGTACTTAGGTGCAAACTTTCAACAAAATCAGAAATAAAACTATGCGATGCGCCAGAATCAAACAAGGTATGAACAGGGAAATCAGAAATGTAAACAAGGTTTTCTACAGAAATACTACCTCGATCAAGAACTGGAGCGATGTTGAGCGTATGCACTAGCCCTCCAGAAGGTCCTGCATGCTGATTCTGCCCTTGTCCTTGCTTCTTGGGGCAATCCTTGCTAAGATGTCCAGGCTCTCCACAGTGAAAGCATTCGCCCAACTTCCTCTTCTTCTTCCTGCAGTCTTTGACTATGTGCCCAGTAATCCCACAGAAGTTGCACTTCCTTCTTTCTCTTGACTTGTTGTCCTTGCTATTGTTGTTGTTCTTATCTCTTTTCTCGGTATCTTCCTTCTTGAAGTAGGGTCATATTCACCAAACTCTCGAAGGTCGCCCCCAGGGGTATATGAGATATGGCCAAACCGCGCAAGGGCTCATTTAATCCTAGAGCAAAGCGTAGAGCCTTCTTCCGAGCGGTGTTAACCCATTTTAGACCGAACTGAGAAAGTTGATTAAACTTATCCACGTATTCTCTAACGGTCATGTCCCCTTGTTTTAGTGATAGGAACCTCTCTAGCTGAAGGTTCTCTTCTGTTGATGATAGAAACTTTAGTCCAAACCTTCTCCTAAAGTCATCCCAAGTCTCAATGGGTCTAGTAATGGTGGTGACTACCCACCAATAAGCAGCTTCCCCTTTCAATAGCCATACCGCCAACAGATCTTTCCTACGATCTTCCACATCAAAGATAGCAAAGAGGTCTTCAGTTTCCTTTAACCAGTTTCTTGCCTCCACGGGAGTCTCCGTTCCGACAAAATTCTTGCGACCCATCGCCTTAAAGTCTTTGCAAAGCTTTGCGAAATCCTCTTGCGGATGCTGAGGGGGAGGAGAAACCTCAGCTACAGGAGGAGGAGAGATGTTAGCGACGGGGGAAGGAGGAGGAATGTTCGTGGGGCCGTCTTCATTCGCCCTTGCCTCCATAAATCTCCAGAACCAGATGGGTACTTGTACGCCTTCTGGGATGTTAAAGCGATCGGCCATACTAAAACGAAGAAAAAGATAGATTCAGAACGAAGAAACGAAGGATAGTGATATGGCTTTTGGGGAATAGCCTTTTTAAAATAACTAGACTTTTCTTGGAAAATACTTAATTGGTTTTGAAAATAGTTTTTCAAAAGGTAAGTTTCAAAAACACTTTTGCTCAAATCTTGTAAACCTTATGCTCTGATACCAAATGTAACACCCCACCTCCGCCAGGGTGACTCTTGCAAGCACACTAGCTTCGGAGGGGCGTTTAAACAAGGTAAACATGCATGCAGATATCACAAGACAGATTATATAAGTAAAACAGAGTAGTAAAGCAGCGGATAAAACTAGCATTTCAAAACCATAGTTAAGTTACAACAAAGTACTTGATCATTATTTTCCAACAAACAAAGTCTAGCATAAACATAAAAACTGAAATACATAAAGTACTATCCCCAAAATGAAGTGATAAACCATAACTAGCTCAATGTACGAGACCGTACATGAGCAAATCGAGTAAGCAAGCTGTAAAGATCCAAGCTAAGCTCCAATTTTCCCACCCTGAGGACCTGAGGGGGGGGAACGGAAGAAAAGAGGCGAAAGAAAACGGGTCAGTCAAAAAGACTGGTAAGCCCTACTACTATCTGTCTATGAACTAGTAAAGTTAACTGGCATGAGAAGCTGAGATGAACATAAGGATAACAACATACTGGCATGGTGATTAACTAACAAGATAGATAAAGGTGTCATCGCATAATCAAGGTTAAGTTTTGTACCACGGGTGTACTAGCATTCTAACATGTCAAGTAAAAACAAGAATTGATCCCTTGGCCCAAGCTTGGCCCAATATAATGAGGTGACCTAAATCAAGGTCCAACTACACAGTCTAGTCGATCGGCTCCCTATAAGCCTAACTCGTCAAGTGTCGGTGTCATGCGGCTTAATCATGTAATGTAGTTGACTGTGCAGGGTCCACCCTAGGGTGTATCTGGCCCTACGGTGTAACCCTCTGACACCTTACCATGATGCACAGTCCAAACCTACCGTTGCCCGTGTTCAACTCCGGACTTGATGTGCACGACCATGGTCCGCCTGAACAACCGGGGCATCATTCAGCCGTCTCTTTTGGTCTCTTGCAATCAGCCCAGTAATCGTGCCCCACCCTAGCCTAGTCCTAGGGTCTTATGATACATCTAGAAGGTTACTGCTGAAAAGGACCATGCAACTAGGGTTTCTTAACGGGTTAAATGTGGTTAACCCGATCCAAACGTGGATTAAATCGGTTAAGAGTACCCAAGGCTCCTGACTTAACCTCGATTAATCCATCAAGCCCAAATTGGTTAAGTATTAAGTGGACCATGACTTAACCCTAATCAGGAGGCATTAATTAACTTAATGCGCTTTAACCTCTCACATTAGACTTTGTTGTGGTTACTAGTTAAGCCGGGCGGGTCCGGGTAGCTTTACACCACAACTAGGTCTAACCTCGGGTTCGAGCACAACATGACCAACTTCTCACATTGGGTCCTATTGTTTGTAGCCACTAGTTAAGCTGGGCGGGTCCGGGTAGATTTATGCTACAAACTCAACCCAACCTCGAGTTGGCCACACTCATATTTTCTAAGTGTCATGTCCATTATGTTTCCAAAACATAATTACAAGTTAACATATCACGTCATGTTACAAAAATCATGTTCATGTCATTATGTTACCCAACCCCAACGTAATCCCATCGTTTACATAATCGCAACAACGCATAAAGGATAAAATAGGGAACTTGGCATAACCGTGACATAAAGGTGTTGAAGCCACAAGTTTAACATGGTGGCATATGAAATGTACATATGTTCATATACTTGCATATTGCATTATTAGGCTTCAAAAACATGCATAAAACCAAACTTAGCATATGAGTGATACATGGTGATAAATAACATGTAGAAGTTGCTAGAAGTTCGCATTTTGCCTCACATGCAAGTTATCATAAGGGATATGATAACTTTCATGTTGCCAAAATGCAACCTTTAATATAAAGCTTGGAGCTTTATGCTCAAAACCTCAAGTTTAACTTGCATAACATGATAACATGATCAACCCAAACTTGCATAACATAGCAACATGTGTCATACATAATGATTAAACCAACTTGCATAATGATCATCCAAACTTGCATATAATGATCAACCAAACTTGCATATAATGATCAACCAAACTTGCATATAATGACCAACCAAACTTGCATATAATGATCAACCAAACTTGCATATAATGATCAACCCCAAACTTGCATCATTCATTTAACTTTAGAGTTCAAAGAAAGAAAGTAGAAAAGGGCTTACAATGCTATGAAGACACAAATAAATATTTATTATAAAGATTGAGACGAAGCCCTTATGCAAGCACCAAAAACCCAAATATGCAAGCTCCAAATGAAAACCCTTGAGCCAATTCAATAAAAACCCTTGCTTTGAAATACAAATGTTGCAAATTGACTTGAATGCAAGCTAAGAACACTCATACAAGTTTGAAAACACTTGTATGAACTCAAAATCTCTCATAGAAATTAACTTAGAAATTTTAGCATGAGAGTGGAGGCCATGAGAGGAACAAATTTGACATAGTTTAGTTGTAGGATTGAATAATGGTGATTTAGGCTAGGTTTGGGGTCTTTTTATAGAGGATTAGGATAGTATTAGCCATAGGATTAACCCTAGATTCAATCCAAGCCATCAAAGCATGTCTTGGGGAAGAAGTCAAGTGTAGGAACCATCTAGGGCCTTTAGATTAAAGATGAACCATGAGAACCATTCAAATGCAAAATCTGCATTTGAGCGAATCGGCCCACGGGTTGACAGCCAAACACCCTGGATTAACCCCTAGTCGACCCAGCGTGCTCGGGTCGACCTCAAAAATCGGTCGGTTCGGTTATTCCCCTCTCCCAATTCGCTGTTTTGAACATTTTTGCATATTTATTTATTTAATTTTCAATTATATATATATATTTATATATCAATATATATATATATTTCTCTGCGCAACCCATTTCATTTAATTAAGTATACTTTAATTTGTGAATTTTTCGTGAAACTTCGCGAGGCCATATCTTGGTCATACGGACTCCGATTTTCGAAAACTCGGACTCTATTTCGTGTATTTTTCCGAGACGAACGCAATGGCACAGCCCGCTTCCCTTGATTCAGATTTTTCAGTTTAATTCTGCCTCCATTTATGTTATAACATGTTATTCAAAAATACGGGTTGTTACATTCGTACTGGTAAGCCATGTATATCATTTCAGAGAAGGGGAGCTTCACATTCCTCATTACACTGTTCTGATATTTTCTTTGCAGGCCATGAATAAATCTCAGATTTTTCCTCTTTGGGTCTTTAATCAGATGAGGAACAAAGTGAGAGAGGTCGTTGAATTTCTTATGATATTCGGGATGGTCATATCACCTTGTATCAGATAAGAAAATTAGTCGCATAATCGCTCAGTCGCTTCCGGAGGAGTAAATCTTTCTAGGAAAATGACTTTGAATCTATCCCAGGTGATATCACCTTCTGGATTATTCTCTATAACCGAATCCCACCAGAACAAAGCTTCGTCTTTGAGTGCCCAGGAGGCCAGTAATCTTTTCTGGTCATCCCTCAGCTTTAAACCATCAAAGATCTTTTCAGCCGAACGAATCCAAGCCTGTTTCTTCATAAAAGATTCTTCACCTGAGAACGGTATTCCACCCATATTTCGATATTTGATTAATAGGGCCTCAATATCCAGTTCTGCATTCCTTGGGTTTCTTACACTCATTTTCTAGTACTTCTGCAAACAGCAGATCGAGTGTCAGGTCACAGAAAAGGTATTTTAAAATATAGAAACACATACTTCAAATGTAAATGTGTCTATCGAGGTGTAATTTCATTCTGCTTTACTCATACTAGGATATTACTGATCCTATCTGTATAGAGTTACCCGTCCCAGAACACTACTGGTTCTGTTTCTGACGAGTTCGTTAATATGTTATATTCCAGCACTAAGCTTAAACAAAGCTCTGATACCACGTTGTGACGACCCCAAATCCCGTTCAGACGGAGACAAGGGTAATCTTTGGAATGTAACACAAAAACAGGTAATAGCAGAACATAATTAAATAAATACACCAGATAATGAACAATAGAATATACTGGATAAACGTAATCATCAGAGTTACACAGTATACAGGATCTTACTTAGTACAAATACAGTTCAGCTATACATAAATGTCTACAGCAGAAATAAACAAAATATGTACAATAGGAGCTGAACAACATAAAAAGAGGTAAATAATAGAATCCATCTTCAGCTCCAGCTATCCAGAAAGAACCAGCTAAACCTGAATACAAGGCTGCCCGTGTAGAAAAAGTGGCACCCGAGTTTGAAAGTGAAACAAACTACGAGTCAGTCATGGGACTGGTATGAGAAATCTACTCAATACATTTATAATATGGCTAATCACAGTACCACGCCACTTTCGTGGAACGGGTTTACTCCATTGGATTGCCAGTGCTTTAAAAACAAATCTTTCTTTTAAACATCGCAATGCTTTTTATAAAAATGAAGCCATTATAAGACTCAGTTCCCATCACACAATGCAACGCAAACCGGAGGATAGAGTTTTTACCTTATAACGGCCAAAATATGCTTGATACGAATAAAACAAAGGCATTTGATATTATTGCTAGTGTTTATATGTTATGAAAACAATTTCAAATCATAACTATCAATCATAGACGGCATTAATGCCCCATACCACTATGTCGCCATATATAGGTATACAATTAAAACCGCACAGTCACGTAATTGGAAATTGGATTTCCGTCCTGAACCAAGGCAAAAGATAGTCCTTACCGAATTCGTGACTCTCTAGCCCGAGCCACAGGCAAGCGCGCAGGCAAGCCTTTAGATCGTCAGGGTCGGTCCACAGATGTGGATTATTATGCCTGAACACTACGTCTCCCCGCCCTTTGGGGCGTAAACGAGCCAACGAATCACTCCATCGGACCCAGATCATCCGATCAAACCGAGGTGCCTCACAACAGCAACAACCACACATGTGAAAAGTATATAAATGTCAGGGCTGGTAGGTCACTGACACCACCCTAGCTAGAAAGAAACGCAGGCCCTCCCTGATGTCCTTCTCCCATTTCTGGTTCGTACCGGGGTGTGAGGTTCGCGAATTCACATTATACACAAAGCTACGCCACACCGGCGGTGCTTTGATCATCACCACAAGACTTTGCTTTTCAGCAGAAGCCCTGATCACTGCATCTTAGCATGCCACACAGGCAGTTCATGCCATGCGACTGATGTCCATCGATATACAACCTCTGAGCTCGTGCGTTTCAGAGAAGGGCGTTAATCAAAAGAATAAATTCCCCGCCGCCAAATAGATGTATATTCAACAGAGATCAATCAACACAGAATAAAATCCAATGTCAGACACACAGTCCATTTACAAGTCCGTTCTGGGTTTGAACAAAACCGGAGGCACTAAATACCTCGCAAACCCATCGATCACCACGTACGTCTGGAGGATCACCACTCATTATCCATATTTCGGGATGCCTCCCAATCAGGACCTCGGTTACCATCCAAACGAGGTGAAGATCTCCTGTCTTCGACCACCGTCTTCATCTTCGAATTTCAATCGTCGGTCAATTATTTGAAATGAGAATTAACTCGGCCTTTTCAAATAATTCACGTATATTTAGAATTTCAAATCAATTTATTTCAATGGTTAAATCATTCGACAACACCAATTTTGTTCTTTAATGTAATTTTCACACCAAACACATCCAACCATCAAATATCACTTAAATCGAGCAAATTCAGTTTATTTCCATTCCATATCGTTTATGATATTTTATAACGATTTATCGCTATTTTTATTTATTTTAAAATAGCCAATTTATTCAAAACGACGCTTCGGGCCATAACGCGGCCGTAGCACAGTTTTTCTTCAGATTTGATTTACACATATCTGAAAATCTAACCGTTGGATCTTCACACAATTTACATCATTAGAAAGGTCTTTTCAAAACGAATCCAACGGTTCCAGTTTCGGGAAAATCCGACGGTCGGATCTCCCGGTACAATCGTTTGAAGTTTCGATTTCAAAATACGAACAACAGCGTCGTTATTCGATTAAATATAATTATATATATATATATAAATATAATCGATTCTGGCGCTATTTTTCTTCAGATTTGAATTAAACATTCCAGACAATCCAACTGTTGGATTTTTACAAAGTTGGTGCTGTTGGAAAGATTTTTCCAAAGCGAACCCAACGGTTGTGATTTCAGGAAAATCCGATGGTCGGATCTCCCGTACTAATCGTTTGAAATCACGGTTTCAAAATACGAACTGCAGCGTCGTTATTCGATATATTTTAATTCTATATATATATATATATATATATATATCGATTCTTCGATTTCAAAGCTACATTCTTTTCATTCATTTGATAAAAATGATATTTTCATCTAACTGTCTTCTATTTCAACACTTCATTATTTTTAACAATTCGTTTATATAATAAAAATGTGATTTTTATTGTAAAACAATTCATTTCAAAACACTATTATTTCGTATAGTTAATATAGGGGATAAAAATAGGATTTTTATTGTAAAACAATTTATTTTAAAACGAGATTATTTTACATAGTCCATATAGTTGATAAAAGGTGATTTTTTTATTATGAAACAATTTATTTCAAGATATGAATACCATTCAACACATGAATTTCAATTCAACGAATGAATATCGATTCAACACATGAAGGTTTTCTATAGTTTCTATATATAGGTAAAAGTGTGATTTTTATATTTAAAACACGAATACCATTCAATACATGAATTTCTAATCAACGAATGAATATCGATTCAACACATGAAGGTTTTTTATTCAACGAATAAATATAGTTTCGACAAATGAAAATAATTCAAACACATGAATATTATTCAAAATTTCGGCAGCATAACGGCAGGGTAGTTAAAACCGGGACCGTCCCTAGTACGGCTCCTCGCTCTACCTTAAAACCTCGCGGTTTTTGACAATGGGGATCATGCATCTAGTTCGCACGCAGGCGGCATGTATATATTTATTTCATTTCCACAATCTAATCCTATGTGGTTTCAACCAAATATTTCTCAACCACAAATGGGTATTTTCAACCACAATCAATCAATATCAACCACAAACAATCCCAAACAACCATTCGCTATCAATCAATTTTCACACCAATCACAACCAATAAATATCGTCCATGGTTTGTGGACGAGAGGCGTATATATATAAATATATATTTATATATAGCAATTCACTTCTATTTCAACACATATATAATTTTTACAACGCATATATAACTTATACATCGAACATACAACTTACACAACGCTTATACAAGAGGTGTACAACGCTTATATAACTCATACATCGACTATATAATTTATACATCGTCGTTTTCCATATTGTTTATAAATTAGGAATCTCACATTGGGTTCCACTCCACCAAAAATAGCAGAAGGCTCAGAAAAATATGCGGTCTCTTCTAGAATGTAGAAGACGTCCACACGAGTCCACTGTCTCTTGTTTCACTGAATTTGGTCCAGAAACGAAAAAGATATGATTTTTACAAGGTTTGCAACACTTAAAAGTGTAAAAATCAGTTTAAAATAGATTAGCCGTATACTTGTTTTTTTCTTCGAAACTAGGTTTTCGATTTTTGTCGAATCTGTGAATCGTGGTGAAGATCAGAGGGTGCGACGTGGAAGAGGGGGGAGTGGCACTCCTGGCGATGGTCGGGGCTTTAGATCCGATCGCCTTTGGCGATCTCTGCGTCGACTGGAAGTCGACGACTTTGGAGGCGTCGTTCTCGACGCTGGCGAATGGAGAGAGGGTGGGGGTTAGTCGGATTTGTAGCGGAGGTGGAGGCGGATTGGGTTTGGGTGGTGGCGGCGGCTCTGGTGGCCTGTAGCGGCGGCGATGTGGCCTGGAGGGCTCGAACGACGAGAACCGTCGGTCGCTGAAGAGAAAAGGGGTTTTTCGTGAATTTTAAAATTTTAAAATAATGAATTAAAAAATCTGATTGGCCAGGTTTTATAAAAAAAAAGTGTGTTTTTACAAACGGACGCCAATTCATACCCAACGACTGTCGCCCCTAGCGTTTTACCCCCATTCCGAACACAATGGGATATGTTTCGAAGGCCCATTCGAATGATCTGTCAGTTTCCATTCAAATTAAAATATAAACCATTCAATATTTAATTTGAACGTGCATTTCAATTTGCCAGGGCCACAAACTGATTCGAAAAATTCCAGAAAACTAAATCTATCTATGTTTTGATGATACGGTCCCAACAAAACTAGTTTCGTCAAATTCTGAGACCGTTTGCAAAAAGGCCCATTTCTGGTCGATCCAATTTAACTATAACTGACCAAAACACGTTTTCCTTTGCCACGCTCACATACTAGCTTCAAAAATTATGAAATTTGAAACCTAGCAATAACTTCACATTCCGGATCCAACAAAAGTGGTTTCGTTGAATTCCGAGATCGTATGCAAAATGGCCAATTTCACGGGCTATATAAATTCCATAGCGACCTTTCTGAAAATTCATTCGGCCATAGCTTTTGCTTTCCGCTATGAAAATTCGATTTTTGAGATTCGTTAGAAAGGTATTCACTAACAGATTTAAATATTTTTGGTTTTGCCAAAATCCGTTTTGTTTTGCACCCGGTACCGTCCGACAAAGTTTGAATTCAATTTTTAAAACTACAGCGCCATTTCAGGCCTTGTTTATAATTAGAATTAATTATATTCGTTTCAATTGTCGAATCAAACTCCGTTTTCGTTGCCATTATTTAAAATATTTATTTTAAATATTTAAAATCCATTATTTTAGCCAATTTAAAATTTTTAAATTGGTTCAGATTTTCCGGGTCATTACATCCACAGACCATGGATGGCTTGTATGTTTGATTGTTTGATGTGTTTTGAAAATTGATTGTGTGATGTGAAATAAAATATTTATATAGTTAAAAATATTTTATCGTTAAATTTTTTATTTTTAACATGTGTGTGAATAAGAATCTGTTTTGTTGTTTTGAAACCCCACACGGGTGTTGGGATGACATTTGAAGTCCACTCATCCCGATTGATTAGTTGTATGTCGATCGATTGATTGACAGGCTGTTATAAGCGTTAGATACCTATATTTGATGCTCATATAGTGTGGTGCACTTTTGATGATGATTGATTATTTATTGTTGTGATTATATACATGTGTTGTATGGAATCCATATAATTAACATTATATGGTAATTGATTGGGCCTCATTCCAATTGGGAAAAGAAAGAATAGAATGAAGTATATATTCATGTGTTGAATAGAATAAATAATCATGTGTTGAAAATTATCATGTGTTGAGAGAAATATTTTAACAATAAAATTTACATCTTTATCATATTTAAAGTTAGAAACTAACTGGAAAATAGATAAGATGAGTGGTTTCCAGGGTATTGATCTGATATTGGTTCCGGCCTTCGGCGTTAATACCTAGGGAATCATTCTCTTACTACTTTACAGTTGGAGTCTGATTTAAAAATCAAACGATAGATACCATAATTTTATAAAATATATTCAATAATAAAAATAGTCATGTGTTAACAGTGCTCATGTGTTGAGAATATTCATGTGTTGAAAGAAATATATATTCATGTGTTGAATGGAATAAATATTCATTTGTTGAATAGAATAGCGAATTTATTGAAATATATAAAGCCGTGTTGATTAGAGTTGCGCCATTTTGACGTGGACGATATTTATATCGATTATATTCGTTTTTAAAATGAATATAGAAAAGGAAGTGATTTCAAAATATAACATTCTGAAAATATTATCATTTATATAGTAATGATATGAAATATTCAATTTTGATTGGAAATTGAATATAGTGTTGAATTGGTTTTGAAAACGAATTTAAAACGATTTATAAAATACGTTTTAAGAAGGAAATCGATGAAATATATAATATATATATATATATATATTATATGTAATGGCCTGAATAGAACGCGCCGCGCCGCAGCTGTTCGTGAATTTCGACCATTGACTTCGAATTGATGTGGCGGGAGATCCGACCGTCGGATTCTCCTGAAATCGGAACCGTTGGGTTCGTATCGAAAAGAGCGTTCCAATGAATATTAGAAATTTGAAATCTAACGGGTTGATTTGGAATTATGTCCAAATCAAATTTAGAAAAGGTCGTTGTAAGTGCAGTTCGATGGCCGTTGATGGAAATTGACTGTACGGGCCTTGATAAAATTATTAAAAATATCTATAATTTGTGTAAAATCATAAGAAATGATTTGGGGAAAATTGGGCTGAAAAAGTGAATATTTGAAAAGATAAAAATAGATTTTCATCGAAATGAACTAGTTTTGAACTAGAATTAAAATCAATTTATTTTTTTGAAATAAATAAATTGAATTCGAAAGTGGTTTTAAAAATAATCAGAATTCCCAATACGTGAATTGGGATGGATCTGAATCGAAATTATCTTCGGAATTTTTCGATGTTGAATTTCGTGATTATACAGATACTGTTATCGGAATTTGAAAGATATATTTATATCGTTATTTCCAATACGATATTTGTTGGTCGTAGAATTTGATATTGAATATAAGCCGATATATTTTCTATTCAGATCCTTGTATTTAATATCAAAAGTGATCTTGGGTTTATCGTGTTTTAAATGACATTGGTTCTTTAACCCAGTTAAAGACAGGATATTGATTTGTGGGAAGATTAAAACTAAGTGGAGTTTTAATGAATCTTTAATTAAAATGAAATGTGAATTGATAATTTAAATTATCAAATCTGAAAGGTGATCGAGAATGGAGTACCACCAGTTTTTCTCCAAAACGATAGTTAAATCTTTAATTAGATTTGAAAGTGAAATGGTAATTAATTTTACCGATAACACCGTGGTGTTAGATATGGGGTATAACTAGTTTTGCTCCATGGGATATAGAGGTTGGGATTAGGAAATAAAATAAATAATTACTTCGGTGTGGTTCGCTAATCCCGACAAGTTTGGAAAACCATAATATAGTTTGAAATGATATCCAAAGGAAGATTAAAGAATAAATTTTAAAGAATTTATCTTTGATAAAATTAATGGGAACCTTTCCCTAAGGATGTGAAAATTTGAATAAAAGAATATTCTGAATTGGAATGAGGCGTAAGTTGTGTTTGTGTACCACGTGTTTATTATATACGTGAGTTACTCGGAAAGGCCGGGTTTATGCCCATTCTGAATAACCGATTCGACGATAAGTCGAAGATGAAGACGGTGGTTGAAGACCGGAAGTCTTCACATCGTTAAGGTGATTGCTGATGATCTCGATTGGGCTGTACACCCAAGAGGAGAGAAACAGTTGGTGATCGTCCAGACGTACTTGGAGATCGATGGATATGCGAGGAAAGTGCCTCCGGTTTCGTTCAAACCCAGAACGAACTTGTAAATGGATTGTGTGTCTGACATTGGATTTTATTCTTTGTTGATTGATCTCTATTAAATATACATCTGTTTGGCGACGGAGAATTTATTCTCTTGGTTAACGCCCTTATCTGAGACGTACGAGCTCAGAGGTTGTATATCGATGGACATCAGTCGCATGGAGTGAATTGCCAGTGTGGCACGCGTAAGTGGCAATTGATCAAGGCTTCTGTTGAAAAGCAAAATCTTATGGTTGATGATTAAAGCACGGCCTGTGTGGCGCAACATTGTGTATAACGTGAATTCGCGAGCCTCACACCTCGGTATGAGTCAAAAACGGGATAAGGACCCAAGGAGTGCACGACGTTTCTTTCTAGCTATGGGTGGTGTCAGTGACCTACCAGCCCTGACATTTATATACTTTTCACCTGTGTGGTTGTTGGATGAGGCGCCTCGATATTAGGTCTGTTAGGACCGGGAAACGTGTGTTCAAGAATAACCAATCCTCAAAAGTAAGAGAGGTCTGGCCTTGGAGGTTCCAAAGGATCATAGTGGGGTCCTGAGGCATTTGCTAGAGTGTCTCGAATCGGAGAGGAGCTTGCCCCTTGCCTCGACTCATGATGGAATCCAATTTCCAATATGTGATAATTCGGTTTTATTTATAGAACCTAGTATGGTGACATAGTAGATGGTAGCAATGCCTCCTATGATTGATACTTATGATTGAAATTGTTTTGACACTATACACTTATAGTAATATCAAAAAATGTGTTTTTAAACGTATCAAGCATTCTTTGGCTATTATAAGGTAAAACCCTATCCTCCGGCTTGCGTTGCATTGTGTGATGGGACCTGGGTCTTATAATAGCTTCATTCTTCTTTATTTAGCATTGCGCTGTTGTTTTGTGCACTGGTATTCATGGGAGGAAACCCGTTACGTGTTATATGGCGTGGTCCCTTGAATTACTCTCTTTTAAGGTAAAGTTTTAAATAACTGTTTTAGTTCTCACACCAGTCACATGACTGACCTGGAGTTTATTGTTTTAACCTAAACTCTGGGTGCCCCTATTTTCCACACGGGCAGCTAGTAGTTTTGGTTTTGCAGATTTATATCCATAGGATCCTGATTTACAGCTGGAATGATGTTCGGAAAGCTTTGTATCTGTATATCTCCTTCAATTGTATTTTGTATTATTTTCCGCTGCTATGTAATTTATTGTAATCTCTGATATTTATCGAATGTATTTTATTTGTTAATACCCTGTATATTCTTGTATTCTGATGAATTGTTGTAAATAACAATGAAATGTTCTTCTGTCTGCGTTCTATTTTGTCGTGTTCTCATACTATCAGGGGTTTCGAACGGTCTTGGTCGGTTTAACGACTGATTCGGATCGAGCAAAATTCCTATTCGTCACAGACAATATACACCGTACTATTGATTTCTTCCTGTATATAACCTCTAAGCTCGTACGTCTTAGAGAAGGGGGTTAAGCAAGAGAATAAATTATCCGCCACCAAACAGACATATATTTAGCAGAGATCAACCATACAGTTCGAAATACAATGTTAGACTTGTAATCCTGTCTTTAACTGGGTTAAAGAACTAATGTAATTTCTAAAACAGTTCACGATAAACTCAAATCACATTCCACTAATTATGGAATCTTCACGGAAAATAGATCAATATATAATCGATATCAATTTCCGTATCCGACTAATAATATAAATGGAATAACGACAAAGCCTTTTAAATTCCATATGTATTAACAGTCTTCCTCCACAGAAGCTTACTTCGATTATTACCAAATCGAATTCCATTCAATTCCAATTTAATATATTAAATTGGAAAACTTTACTTTGGAAATTCCCGTTAAATCTTAATAAAAAGATTTATAAATTCCAAATCACATTTCACTGTAAATTGGGTTACAGAACGAATGTCGTTAAAAACACAATTCATAATAAAACCGATTCACATTCCATTTTATTCTAGTTACTAAATATAACTGGAAACTCTAATAATCTTATTTAAAAGATTTATTCCTCTCACACGCAGTTTAAGAACAATGTTAATTAAGACACCATTCACTACAAACCCAAAATCCAATTCCTTTATTCAATTCCAGTTAAATATTAATTAATTGCAAAACTTCACTAAATCTTAATTAAAAGATTTATTGTTTTCTCAACTGGGTTTAAGAACAGCGTTATTTAAGACATTGTTCACGACAAACCCAAAATCCAATTCGATATCAAATACAAGGCTCTGAATAGAAATTATATCGGCTTATATTCAATATCAAATTCTGAAACCAACAAATATCGTATTGGAAATAACGATATAAATATATCTTCCAAACTTCCATAATAATATTTATATAATCACGAAATCCAACATCGAATTATTCCGAAGATTATTTCTATTCATATCCACTCCAATTCATATATTGGAAATTCGGGTTATCTTAAAACCCATTCTCATTCTATTTATTTAAAAAAAATTAGATTATAATTCTAGTAAATAACTAGTTCATTTCGATAAAAATATATTTTTATCTTTTCAAATATGGAATATTTCATCCCAATTCTTTTCAAATCATTTATTATGATTTTACACAAATTATTAATATTTTTAATAATTTTATTAAGGCCCTTTCAGTCAATTTCCATAAACGGACATCGAACTGCACTTACATCGACCTTTTCCAAATTTGATTTGGACATAATTTGAAATCCAACCATTAGATTTCAAATCTCTTATATTCGTTGGAAAGCTCTGTTCGATACGAACCCAGCGGTTATGATTTTAGGAGAATTCGATGGTCGGATCTCCCGTAACGTCAATTCGAAGTCAATGGTCGAAATTCGCGAACTACTGTTGCGCGACACGATTTATTCAGGCCATTAAATATATATAATATTATATATATATATATATATCATAGATTTCCATTTAAAACGCATTTTATAAATTCATTTTAAATTGATTCTAACTTCATTTTCAATTTTAAATCAAAATTGAATTTTCCTTATCATTATAATATATAAATGATAATATTTTCAAAATATCAGATTTTGAATTCATTTCCTTTTCGATATTCATTTCAAAAATGAATAAAATCGATATAAATATCGTTCACGTCAAAATGGCGTTAATCTAATCAGCACGGCTTCATATATTTCAATATTTTCGTGTCCATCCCAAATCGGACATCAAAATCATATTTTGATCCATTACTGAATATTATTTTAAAATATTCATTATTCGTCATTTAAAGTTATTCGTTAATTTAACATATTCGTTCTTTCCGAATTGGAATTAGACACGGTCAATTACCATTTAATGTTACTTATATGGATTTCACACACACATGTACACAACAATAATCAAACATAGTCAACCATCATCCAGAGTGCATTACATAACTGCATAAGCATTAAATATAAATAATTAACGCTTACAACAGCCTGTCAACCAATCGATTGACATACAACTAAACAATTTGGATTAATGTATGTCAAATATCATCCCAATACACATGTGGGGTTTCAACCAATACACACCGATTTTATTTGTGCAGTTGGGCGATGTGTAAAATATATCGTCCCAATCAATATCAGTCAAATGTGTGTACATAAACAAATCGTCCGATTTGTAAATGAATATTTATTTTCATATATATACTTGTTAAAAATTATATTTTTAATGATAAATATTTATTTAAACACATGAATATTTTATACAGTTCATTTATACAATAAAAATGATATTTTTATTGTTCTAACATTTTTAGAAAATTACGGCAGCATAACGGCACATTAATAGAACCGAAAAAAGGTCTTGCCTTATCCCTCGCCTAATAATGGCTCGCGCCATATACAAACCAAATTCTAATCAATTCAATTTACATCCCAAATCCAATTCAACCAATTTATCAATCAAAACCAACAACCAAACATCCATGGTTTCAAACAAAGTTGTCGGGTGCTTTTAAGCACCGTCTGCATCCTAGTATATATATTTAACTAGAAAATAAAATTAGAGTGAGAAGTTCTCACCCAAGCTATACCAATCGCCTCGACACTTCTACTGTAGAATTTGGTCGTGCGGTCTCCGTTTTGTCGTTTCCGCCGTCCGATTTCGCCTCTTTTGTTCTAGAATCTTCATACGGCCTCCAATATTCACCAAACTTTGTCACTAGCATAAACGCGCCATTCCGGACAACTTTTGCCATCCAAAACTGCGCCAATTCGCTAGAAATCGCGAAAACAGCAGTAGATCTGCGATCTTCGGACGCATTTTCTAGACAGCTCCGCAATCCAAAATAGGACTTCCATATACGCAAATCGAAGAGAAAATCGTGCTCTTCGACTTTGGTACTGAGGAGTTTTGGCTAGAAATGCACGGTTTGGGAGTTATTGGCGAAACAGTGATAGGGTATTATTTGCAAAATAGGAAATTTGTGAAAAATGTGATTTTTGAGGAGGAGGGTCCCACGACAGGAGCTGGGTGGCGGCGGTAGGGCCTGATTGGGCGGCGCGAAAGTGCAGGTGGTGGTGGTGGGGCCGGTAGTGGTGGTGTTTGGGTTATATGGTTTGTGAATGGAAGAGGGAAAGGAGAGGAGGAGGAGGAGAGGGAGGAGGATGTGGCGGCGCTGGAGGGGAGGCGACAGCTAGGATAGCGGCGGCATCGACGGGGAAGGGGGGTGCGGCCACTAAAGAGAAAAATGTAAAAAGGAGGAAGAGGAAAATAGTGAAGAGAAAAGGAAGAGAAGTAGCTTATATGCTCGTTTCTTGCCAATTTTCCAAATGCAAATGATCTCCAATCGCCGCGGATTTCGGATACGAGATAGTAGACATCAAGACGAGTCCAACGAAACAAGTTTCATCGAATTCCGAGTTCGTTTGACCATCCGTTAAAATTGTCAAAGATGCTCAGTATTGTTCAAAAATGCGATTTTAGCGCACCTTTTCTTCTTGCATGCCCAAACGGCTACTCCAAAAATCATGGCCTTTTGGATTTAAGCATTATTTGGTGATACGAATCCGAAAAAAAAGCAGAGTCAAATTCCGAGGTCGTATCAAATAATCTTCCTTTGTAAAATGACTTCTTGTTTTACCCTGAACTGTTTTAGCTCGCACGGCCACATACTAACTCCGTTCGATGCACATTTTATAACTCAACAATGAATTGTCATTATGAATTCAGGACAATTTATCTCGTTGAATTCTGAGCTCATACGCAAAATTTCACTTTTTAATGGCTATGTATTGCTAACCGAAAACCCCATCCAGTTGCCACTATTCCGGATCTCAGAATATATCAAAGTTTATACTTTTCGAAGTCGCAAACGGCATTTTGAACTTAATGGAAGTGGTTTCGAGTCCAAATTCATCCGTATGCAAAATGTGACTTTTTGGGCTATATATAATATTAGAAAATATATTTCATAGCGACTATTTTGAATTTTAAACTGGACATAACTTTCAACCTGTTATGAAATCTGGATTTTTCACATTCGTTAGAAAGATGTAATTAAACAAATTCAAATATTTCTGGTTTTACTGAAATTCAATTTATTTTGAATCTTGTACATCCAATTGAAATCGAATTTTCAAACTACCGCGCCATTTCAGGCTCGTTATATAATTAAAATATATTTATTCGTTCTAACTTCATTCAAAATAAATTTTTAGTCGTTATTATTTAAAATAAATCATTTTAAACATTCAAAATTCATTAAAGTTACCAAAATAAAAAAATTAGATTGGTTCTGAAAATCCGGGTTGTTACTATCTCCCCCACTTAAAATCTTTTCGTCCTCGAAAAGGAACGGAGCTGAAAGTTGTTTAACTAACCAACTCAACTTTCATTCTGGCTTTCATTCTTCAACTTTTCAGTTTCTAAGAATTTTCAAATTTTTCAAAATTTTGGCTAACACCCTAAATTTTCGAAAAATTTCGCCATAACCTCAATTGTACGGGTTGATATTTAAAACCGCAACTAGCCACACAGGGCCCTCATCATCCAAAAAGAAAAAGAAAAAGCCAAGCGGTTGGCCAATCAGCTCATAAAATCATCCAAACCCAAGAAATATAGTAAACATGTACCTATTTGTCGGGCATACAATTTTATTCCTCTTCTCTAGCCTCCTTGCTATGACCAGTCCAATACACATGCATGTACATGTATGCAATTTCGAAACAATTTTCAATTCAGTTCAACATTTGATTCAAATTGGCTTAATTTCTCTTATTGGTTTTATTGTTCCAATATGTTAATCAATTTAACTAATAATCGAACAACACAATCAATAATAAATTAGTTGATTAGTTTTTCAATCATATATCTTTAATATATATACTCAAAATCATGTTTTTGATGCCAATTCACAACAATAAACCTATCTTGTTTTGGTTCTCACACTAGTCAATTGGAAATATATAGACATCCCACTTTAGAAACTCGAACATAAATTCTGATGATGTAGCTACAATCATCAAATTATCTCCGGGCATCTAGAGTGTGATTCTATATCTATCCAGTATATTAAAACTTCGAATATACGTTTGTAAGGCGTATATGCAAAAATTTTATACTCGATTGTCCAAATTAAATATAAAATAAATATTCAAATATGTATAAAATGTTTTAAATTTTCAAATCTAATTTGATTTTTTTTTAAAAAGAAATATAACACTCTTTAAACTCATCTAGGATACTACTAATCCCATCTCTAACGAGTCATTCTTATTAGATATTACTAATCCAACCTCTGATGAATTCTTTCGTTCGGTTCTAATGTGTCTTGTTCTCGAGCTCTGTAAACCAAAGCTCCGATACCACGCTGAAACAACCCAAACTCGCCCTTACGGGAAAGCCCAGATTGAGTTGAGAACACGACAAATCAGAACGCAAACGACAGAACATTTCATTGCTTATTACAACAATTTACATCAGAGTACAAGAATATAACAGAGTATAAATAAAAAAATACACTTGATAAATATCAGAGATTCAAATTACATGCATCGGAAAATTAATACATAACACAACTGAAAGAAATACTCGGATACATAGCTTTCCGAATACAGATCCAGCTGTAAACCAGGATCCTGTAAAGATAAATCTGCAAAACCAAAACTACTAGCTGCCTGTGTGGAAAATAGGGGCACCCAGAGTTTAGGTTAAAACAATAAACTCCAAGTCAGTCATGTGACTGGTGTGAGAACTAAAACAGTTATTTAAAACTTTACTTTAGAAATAAAGTAAATCAAGGGACCACGCCGTATAACACGAAACGGGTTTTCCCCCAAGAATACCGGTGCATCAAACAGTTTATAAACAGCATAATGCTTTTCGAAAAATGAAGCTATTATAAGACTCAGGTCCCATCACACAATGCAACGCAAGCCAAAGGATAGAGTTTTACCTTATAATAACTAAACATGCTTGGTATGTTCAAAACAAATCCTTTGATACTATAATAAGTGTATAGTGTCAAAACAGCTTCAAATATAAATGTATCAATCATAGACGGCATAGTATTCCATGCTACTATGTTGCCATATAGGTTTACAACTAAAACCGAAATGTCACGTATTGGAAATTGGATTCCATCATGAGTCTAGGTAAGGGATGTACTCCTAACCGCTACGAGACACTCTAGCAAATGTCTCAGGACTATGCACTCTAGGCAACCCTTGGATCGGTTGGGCCGGTCCTCCCTTACGTTTGATGATTAGTTATTCCTGAACACACGTTTCCCGGTCCTATCGTACCTATCCATCGGCTCCGTAGTAACCGATATATCTGAGGCGCCTCGCTATCCATCATCCACATAGGTAAAAATATAAATGTATGGACTCCATACCATGACACCACCCATAACTAGAAAGAAACGTCATGGTCTCGCAACGGCCCCTTATCCCTTTTTTTAACTCATATCGAGGTGTGAGGCTCGCGAATTAATGCTATACACAAAGCTATGCTATATTAAATCTGTGCTTTGATCATCAACCACAAGACTCTGCTTTTCAATATAAGCCTTGATCATTTGCATCTCAGCATGCCACACAGGCAATTCACGCCATGCGACTGATGTCATCGATATATAACCTTTGAGCTCGTACATCTCAGAGAAAGGCGTTAAGCAAGAGAATAAATTCTCCGCCGCCAAACAGATATATATTTAATAGAGATCAATCAACACAGAATAAAATTCAATGTCAGACACACATCCATTTACAAGTTCATTCTGGGTCTGAACGAAACAGGAGGCACCTTATTCCTCGTCCCATATGTCCAATACGGGAGAGAGGTCCTCGCATATCCGGTCGATCTCCAAGTACGTCTCGACGATCACCACTTATTACCTTGTCTTGGGGGTACAGCCCAATCAAGACAAAAGTAATCATTCAAACGATGTGAAGACCTCTGGTCTTCAACCACCGTCTTCAACGTCGACTAATCGTCGAATCAGTTATTCAGAACGGGCATAAACCCAGCCTTTCCGAATAACTCGCGTATATAATAAACAAGTGCTATAGAAACACAACATACGCCTCATTCCAATTCTGAATATTCTTTTATTTAAATATTCTTATCCTTTGGGAAAGGTTCCCTTTAATTTTATCAAAGATAAATTCTTTAAATTTATTCTTTAATCTTCCTTTAGATATCAATTCAAACCAAATTAAGGTTTATCCAAACTAGTCGGGATTAAGGCACCTTACCGATGTGATCATCTCTACTATTTCCCAATCCCAACCTATTCATCCCATGGAGAAAAACTGGTAATACTCCATATCTAACACCACGGTGTTATCGGTAAATTTAATTACCATTTCATGTTGAAATCTAATTAAAGATTTAACTATCGCTAGGAGTAAAACTGGTGATACTCCATTCTCGATCATTTCCCAAATTTGATAATTTAAATTATCAATTCACATTTCAATCTAATTAAAGAATCATTAAAACTCCACTTAGTTTTAATCTTCCCAAAAATCAATATTAATGATTATTTAACTTTGGAAAATCAAACATGCCGCATCGACAATCTACACCGTACTATTGATTTCTGCCTATATATAACCTCTTAGCTCGTACGTCTTAGAGAAGGGTGTTAAGAAAGAGAATAAATTCTCCCCACAAAACAGACATATATTTAGCAGAGATCAACCATACAGTTCGAAATACAATGTTAGACATGTAATCTTGTCTTTAACTGGGTTAAAGAACTAATGTCATTTAAAACACAGTTCACGATAAAACCAAATCACATTCCATTAATTATGGAATCTTCATGGAAAATAGATCAATATATAACTGATATCAATTTGCGTATCCGACTAATAATATAAACGGAATAACGACAAAGCCTTTTAAATTCCATATGTATTAATGGTCTTCCTCCACAGAAGCTCACTTCGATTATTACCAAATCGAATTCCATTCAATTCCAATTTAATATATTAAATTGGAAAACTTTATTTGAGAAAATTCCCGTTAAATCTTAATAAAAAGATTTATAAATTCCAAATCACATTTCACGGAAAATTGGGTTAAAGAACGAATGTCGTTAAAAACACAGTTCACAATAAACCCGATTCACATTCCATTTTATTCTAGTTACTAAATATAACTGGAAACTCTAATAATCTTATTTGAAAGATTTATTCCTCTCACATGGGGTTTAAGAACAGTGTTAATTAAGACACCATTCACTACAAACTCAAAATCCAATTCCTTTATTCAATTCCAGTTAAATATTAATTAATTGCAAAACTTCACTAAATCTTAATTAAAAGATTTATTCTTTTCTCAACTGGGTTTAAGAACAACGTTATTTAAGACACTGTTCACGACAAACCAAAATCCAATTCGATATCAAATACAAGGCTCTGAATAAAAATAATATCGGCTTATATTCAATATCAAATTCTGAAACCAACAAATATCGTATTGGAAATAACGATATAAATATATCTTTCAAATTTCCGTAACAATATTCGTATAATCACGAAATCCAACATCGAAATATTCCGAAGATTATTTCCATTCAAATCCACTCCAATTCATATATTGGAAATTTTGGTTTTCTTAAAACCCATTCTCAATCCATTTATTTAAAAATAATTGGATTATAATTCTAGTTAATAAATAGTTCATTTCGATAAAAATATATTTTTATCTTTTCAAATATGGAAATTTTCATCCCAATTCTTTCCAAATCATTTATTATGATTTTACTCAAATTATCAATATTTTTAATAATTTTATTAAGGCCCTTTCCGTCGATTTCCGTAAACGGACATCGAACTGCACTTATAGCGACCTTTTCCAAATTTGATTTGGACATAATTCCAAATCCAACCATTAGATTTCAAATCTCTTATATTTGTTGAAAAGCTCTTTTCGATACGAACTCAACGATTCCGGTTTTAGGAGAATCAGACGGTCGGATCTCCCATAATGTCAATTCGAAGTCAATGGTCGAAATTCGCGAACTGCCACGGTGAGGCGCGTTCTATTCAGGCCATTAAATATATATAATATATATTATATATTTCATTGATTTCCATTTGAAACGTATTTTATAAATTCGTTTTAAAACGATTCTAACTTCATTTTCAATTTTAAATCAAAATTGAATTTTCCTTATCATTATAATATATAAATGATAATATTTTCAAAATATCAGATTTTGAAATCATTTCCTTTTCGATATTCATTTTAAAAATGAGTAAAATCGATATAAATATCATTCACATCAAAATGGCGTTAATCTAATCAACACGACTTCATATATTTCAATATTTTCATGTCCATCCCAAATAGGACATCAAAATCATATTTTGATCCATTACTGAATATTAATTTAAAATATTAGTTATATTAAAATATTCATTATTCGTCATTTTAAAATATTCGTTAATTTAAAATATTCTATCTTTCTGAATTGGAATCAGCCACAGTCAATTACAATATAATGTTATTTATATGGATTTCATACACACATGTACACAACAATAATCAAACATAGTCAACCATCATTCAGAGTGCATTACACAACTACATAAGCATTAAATATAAATAATTAATGCTCACAACAGCCTGTCAACCAATCGATTGACATACAACTAAATAATTGAGATTAGTGTATGTCAAATATCATCCTAATACCCATGTGGGGTTTCAATCAACACACACTGATTTTATTTGTGCAGTTGGGCGATGTGTTGAATATATCATCCCAATCAATATCAGTCAAATGTGTGTATATAAATAAATCGTCCGATTTGTAAATGAATATTTATTTTCATTCATATACTCTTTATATTTTTAACGATAAATATTTATTTAAACACACGAATATTTTATACAGTTCATTTATACAATAAAAACGATATTTTTATTGTTCTAACATTTTTAGAAAATTTTGACAGCATAACGGCACGATACTAGAACCGGAATAAGGTCTAGCCTTATCCCTCGCCTAATAATGGCTCGCGCCATATACAAACCATGTTCTAATCAATTCGATTTACATCCCAAATCCAATTAAACCAATTTATCAATCGAAACCAACAATCAAACATCCATGGTTTCAAACAAAGGTGTCGGGTGCTTCTAAGCACCGTCTGCATCCTAGTATATAAATTTAACTGGAAAATAAAATTAGAATGAAAAGTTCTCACCCAAGCTATACCAATCGCCTCGACGCTTCTGCTGTAGAATTTGGTCGTGCGGTCTCCGTTTTGTCGTTTCCGTCGTTCGATTTCGCCTCTTTTGTTCTAGAATCTTCATACGACCTTCAATCTTCACCAAACTTTGTCAATGGCCTAAATGTGCCATTCCGAACAACTTGCCTAGTGGATTTTCTTCCAAAACTGCGCCAATTTGCCGGAAATCGCGAAAAAAAGCTGCAGATCCGCGATCTTCAGATGCATTTTCCGGACAGCTCGCAATCCAAAATAGGGCTTCCATATACCCAAATCGAAGAGAAAATCATGCTCTTCGACTTTGGTACTGTGGAGTTTTGGCTAGAAATGAACGGTTTGGGAGTTATTGGTGAAATAGTGACAGGGTGTTATTTACAATACGGGAAATTTGTGAAAAATGTGATTTTTGAGGAGGAGGGGCCCACGGTCGGAGCTGGGTGGCGGCGGCAGGGCCTGACTAGGCGGTGGGAGAGTGCGGGTGGTGGTGGTGGGGTCGGTAGTGGTGGTGTTTGGGTTATAGGGTTTGTGAATAGAAGAGGGAAAGGAGAGAAGGAGGAGGAGGAGGAGAGGTAGGAGGAGGTGGCGCCGGAGGGGAGGCGGCGACTAGGGAGGCCGGCGGCGGCTGGGGTAGGGGCGGCAGCGACGGGGAAGGGGGTGCGACCATTAAAGAGAAAAATGTAAAAAGGAGGAAGAGGAAAATAGTGAAGAGAAAAGGAAAAGAAGTAGTTTATATGCTCGTTTCTCTCCAATTGTCCAAATGCAAACGATCTCCAATCGCCGTGGATTTCGGACACGAGATAGTAGATGCCAAGACGAGTCCAACGGAATAAGTTTCGTCGAATTCTGAGTTCATTTGACCATCTGTTAAAATTGTCAAAGATGCTCAGATATTGTTCAAAAATGCGATTTTAGCACACCTTTTCTTCTTGCACGCCCAAACGGCTACTCCGATAATCATGGCCTTTTGGATTTAAGCATTATTTGGCAACACGAATCCCAAAAAATTGTAGAATCGAATTCCGAGGTCGTATCAGTAATGTTCCTTTGTAAAATGACTGCTTGTTTTACCCTGAACTGTTTTAGCTCGCACGGCCACATACTAACTCTGTTCGACGCACATTTTGAAACCCAACAATGATTTGTCATTATCAATCCAGAAAAATTTACCTCGTCGAATTCTGAGCTCATACGCAAAATTTCACTTTTTAAGGGCTATCTATATCTAACCGAAAACCCCATCAAATTGCAACTATTCCGGATCTCGGAATATATCGAAGTTTATACTTTTCGAAATTACAAATGACATTTTGAACTCAATGGAAGTGGTTTCGAGTCCAAATTCATCCGTATTCAAAATGTGACTTTTTGGGCCATATATAATATTAGAATATATATATATATTTCATAGCGACCATTCTGAATTTTAAACTGGACATAACTTTCAATTCCCGTTATGAAATTTGGATTTTTCACATTCGTTAGAAAGATATAATTAAACAGATTCGAATATTTCTGGTTTTACTGAAATTCGATTTATTTTGAATCCTGCGAATTCAATTGAAATTTGAAATTGAATTTTCAAACAACTGCGCCATTTCAGGCTCGTTATATAATTAAAATATATTTATTCATTCTAACTTCATTCAAAATAAATTTTTAGTCGTTATTATTTAAAATAAATCATTTTAAATATTCAAAATTCATTAAAATTGCCAAAATAAAAATTTTAAATTGGTTCTTAAAATCCGGGTTGTTACAACAAAGCCTCTCATTCTTCCAACAAATTAGCAGACACTTTCTAAAATTCCTTATACTTAAACAAAACCACATCAACTCGTCTGAAAAACCAAGCTGATAGACATGCTGCAACTGTTTCTCCATTGTCTGCAGCTATTCCAAACTATAATGAATCAATCAAGCGATGATTAGGTCTAAGAAAAAACAGATTATCAAAGACCTGGAGTTTAATCAATGATATAGAAAATTGCATATGGAACATGGAATTCATCTTGACGTCAAGTTAGATCAATGCAAACTTTTGGTCAATCAATATAAATGTAGTGCTCTTGCGCTATTGGAAACCAAAATTTATGTATCCCTAACTCATAAAGCCGCCAACTACATTAGTCCCACATGGAATCTCATTCACAACCTAAATGAAGCAATTTATGGCAGGATCATATTTTTATGACCCTAACACTCACCAGTTGAATCCCGTTACCTCCTCCAATCAGTTTATCCACTGTCACAACATACACATTCCTTCTTCCACCTCCTATTATCTCTCCTTCATTTATGGAGAATCAAAAGATTCTAAAAATATCATTTAGTAAGAAGATGGAAAAGATTTCCACAAAGATGAACAAGTTCTCTGGAAAAGTAAGCCGCAAGCTTAGACTATCATTGTCTTCATCATCTTCCACCGAATTCTAGTTTTATTTCCTTATCATATTAGTTTCTATTTCTTTTGTGTTTTAATTTCATATTATGTATCATTTTCATGTATAATTATCTAAAATTATCTATGAAGATCTACTATTTTTATTCATTATCTCAAAAACATCTCGGGAATGTTTGTTATTATGTTTAGATTTTTATATATAAACCAGAACACAACACAATTCAAAAAATTGAAAAATCCAAAAGATTGAAGGACCATGTCGACATGTACTACCCCATGTTGACATCTAACCGCCACATTTTCAATTTTTGTTTGAATTTAAAATTTTCTTAACCAACTTGTGTCCGTTCATTTTTAAATGGATTCCAAAGCCTATAAATATCTATTTCATCTAGAAAAAGTTGCTTTTTTATTTCTCCTTATTATCCATTCGTTATGTACTTATGTTGTCAATATCATGGCTTCTCAAATTCACAATTTGATCTAGGACCTTGAAGAGACACTCAATTCTTTCAAAAATATCCTTTCTATCAATTTTTGCAATTAATGTCACTAAGAACTGATTCAAATGTTGATGATTAAAAACCAAAAGAAGCGTTTCGATGGCATTCGATGGATGATTTTTCGCACTTAATAAATAAGAAGAAAATATTGATTCAAAAGGAACTATTACCAAACAAAATGAACAATGAGATTATTTAAAGGCTAATCCAATCTTTGGAGAAAGAAGGATAGGTAGAAATTCCAAGAAATGTTTGATTTTATGTTTGAATTTGGTGTGCTATACATTTGGTTTGATTGATTTTGATTTGATTGTGTATAAAACTTGATTTTAATTGATTGTGTGTACATAATGAATGGTTTGGATTGATTATATTATTGATTTTTAACATTATTCTAGTATAATTTTGTTTTAATCTTGATGTTGCTTGTTCTAATCTTGATATTGCTATTTATTATTACCATTGGCGGTACCATTGTTTATGGGGAGTTAGAGTCTCATTTTTAGTCTAAGTAAGTTTTATATTACTTTAAAGGGGAATATTCTAGATTAAATATAGTTATATAGTTTTTGTTGATGACAAAAGAGTAGAAGTATAAAATAAATTAGAATAGGATTAGATTGAGGGGCGGTTAGTGATTAAAGGAGGAATTGTTGGAGTAATGGGGAGTGATTGAAGAATCAAGGTATTAGGTAAATATATTTTATGAACAAAGGTTGTCATCGTAACAAAGGAAGAGACTGTTAAAGACTAAGATGATGGTTTTGATGACAACAATCTGTTTAACCTTTTAATTATTTTTATAACGTATATGCTTAACACTATTATCTATCTATATATATGTATATGTATGCAGAATGTATATATAGGTATTAATTATATGTAGGTATTGATTATAGAAAATTTTATAGTTTAAAAATTCATGATTGCAGATTACAAACTAGAAAAGTTAAAGATTAAAGACTCATAAATAACTAGAGTTCAAGAGGTTAAAGTATCAGGATAGGTAATAAAGTCTAGAATTTTTGTTAAAACTCCGTAATAACACTAAAATCTTTATTCCAATTTTTCTCATGGGATGGAACCCATTTATGCCTTACAGTATTTTAAAATTTCTTTTTAAATATTTTTATATTTAAAAACTTTTGTTTTCAATTTATTTCAAAATTACTTCCTGTTTAATATATATATCCAGACGTTAAATACATTTATTGAATTTTAATCTAACTCCTGATTTAAATATATTAGATTTTCTTATTTATATTTTAGGTTTAGATATATGTTTAACATTTACTTAAGTTTCAATTTTCTTAGTCTTATAATCATATTTATATCTTAAGCTTTAAATTTCTTATATTTATAGTTTTCTATTAAGTTTTGATATCTCTTTTATATTTTATAATTATTTAATATAAAATCATATTCTTACTATATTATACTATTTTAATATATAGGAAAATATTTTGTTTAACTCCATAGTTACCTTGATTTATTTAAACATCATTTCCATAGTGTTAACGACAAAAGTTAGTCACTAGTGACGGTCAACCCCCAATCATGGGTAGAACACACAAATAATAATCATAGAGTGCAGAAAAGTAAATAAAGACAAGGGACATGCAAGAATTTTCATAGTGGTTTGGCAAAGATGGTGCCTACTTCTGTTATATATATATATATATATATATATATATATATATATATATATATATATATATATATATACTGATTTACTTTTGATTACAAGTACAATATGTTTTCTTTTTGAAGAAAGTGGGGGATAAACACAAAATCGTTGTGTTGTAGAGAAAGAGTTGGCTATTTTTGGAGTTAGCCGTGGAGTTCTAACTTGAGAGAGCAAGTTCCGAAAAGAAGTCCCCTTTCCATTTTAGGCATGGAGGTATTTATAGACGAAGAAGTAGGCTGAACGAGAGGCAACGTGGCCTGCCTCTTTTGCGGAGTTTGGACACGTGGAGCTTGATCCTGTGAGGCGATTGTGGCGGCGGGACCCGGTCCACTGCTGAGTAATAGTATCCTCGAGAATTGTGGCTTACGTGGCACTCAAGATGTGGTGTATTAAAAGTAACGCTTTGGCTGGAAGTGTTTGACTGCTTTTAATGCCTTAAGATTCGGGCTAAGCTATGAATGACTCATCTAGATATTTCCAGGTATATCTGGTCGATCCGATCTTTAAGGAGATGCTTGATTCGGTTGGATCGTGAGAGCGATTATGCCGGAATAGAATATGCTGCTGCTTTGAGTGAGTCTGGCTCGGGCCAATTCCTGCTCGGGCTTTCTGTAATAAAGGTCGTCTGTTGGTGCCGATTGGTGCTGAATAGTGAGCCTTTTTTGTTGGGCTTCGATCCGTTGAACTATGACAGCTTTTTCCAAAAAGTTGGTCAACACATAGTTTTCAAAAAATATATAGGGCATGTCGACATGTACTATGCCCCACGTTGACATCATAGGCCTTGTTAAAAAAAAAATTTCAAAAGAAGTGTCTATTCATTTAAAAATTTCTTGAACAAACATGGTTGTTGATTCCTAATAAATACCTATCTAAATTCGATTTTTTACCAACTCTTCATTATAATCTTCCCCTCTCCATTTATACTTTGAACTTTCAAGTTTCCATAACTAAACTCTACCGAATTTCAAGGAGAATCAAACAAGATCATCTCTAGCTTAATTCTCTACCACTCTTTCTAAAAGGTCCAAGTGCTATTTAGAGTTATAGAAATATTTGTAATAAAAGATTGAAAGATCAAAGTCCTATCGAGTCTCTCCATCAAATTGTTACTAAAAAGTTATGGTTATAGCCCCCTGAAATCAACTAAGTGTGATTGTTGCCCATAAATCAATTAGGTTATATCTTGTAGCCTGATTAAATCAAGAGGGCGCCCTGTACTCAGAAATATTAGGGGGTGGGCCTCAAGGCCCTTGAAATCGATGACTGCAAGATTGGATATTAATGTTTATTTAAAAATAAATCTGGACCAGAGTTTGAGTGGGACTAGATGTAGGGTAACTCCGAATTAGTATAAAATCTCGCTGTGTTCTTTCCTTTACTGCTTTTATTTGTTATTTGCATCTATGTTTGTTTTCGACACCGTTTCATATTTTTATTTGCATTTGATTCTGGTATATTTAAATAGATTTTAAAAAAATCATGCATTCTATTAAACACTATTCACCTCCCCCGTTAGTGTTAAGTTTGCCTTATGATCTGTGATCCAATTTCCCAACAATGGGAATTAATCCAATTGAAGTACTAAAAGCTCTGAGTATTTATCCATTGGAAACTGATTGGATATTTACGATGGAGCATGTGCATGAGCTATTGGTGACTCCAATCAAAAATACTCGCAATAGGGTATCCTTCTAGAATGATGAATGAAAAACGATCAGTCACTCAAAAAGAATCATGCTACATCATTCAAGAAGTATACCAATACCGAAGAGGTTTCTTCGTTCCACTACTCTAGTGTGTGGCCTACAATGATGCTAAAAAAGTATTACTTGAAGTACAAAAAGGAAAATGTGGCAATCACATCGATGGGAAAACCTTGGCTAGGAAGATACTTTGCTACAACTATTTTGGCTAATTATCAATAAGGATGCAACTGATTACACTAAGTACCGTAGATTTTTTTATTTCTAAGATTACAGTAGCCCCACCAATGGAAACTACTCAAATGGCTAGTCCACGGCGATTCGTAATATGATGATATTGACATCATCAACACATTGCCAGTGTCCAAAGGTGGCGCATGATAAGATATCATTGCTGTTGATTATTTCACTAAATACGTTGAACCTGAACCCCTGAATACAATCTCAACTAAGAAAGTAATCAACTTTATTGTCTATAGCATCAAATGTCACTTTGGTGCTCCCTAAAACCATCATTATTGACTGAGGTGCCTAAATCGACAACTCTGAGTTTAAAGACTTCTGTCGATGCCATTGCGTTTTAAAATGATTTGCGGCACTTGCTCATGCTCAACCCAATGGACAAGTTGAATCTATTAACAAAATCTTAAAGTCCATCTTGAAGAAGTATTTATAAAATTCCAAAGGCAAGTAGGTTGATGAAACTCCATTAGCCCTATGGATATACATAACTGCCTATAAGTCAACGACCAGCTGTAGTCCATTTTCCCATACCTACAGTTTTGAAGTCGTTACACCAGTTAAACTTGAAATCCATTTTCGTCGAGTCATCTTACTATAATCCAAGGACCAATTATGATATCCATTTGAAAATTTTAGTCATGATAGATGAGAAATGTGAAGAGGCAGAACTGGGTGCAACCGCCTACCAACATTGAGTCACCACATACTACAATGAAAATCTCCAACCAAGGCTTCGAAATCAATGATATTGTTTTGAAAAGGATATTTCCCACACCTTCCAATCTTGGTTGTCACTGGGATGGACCTTACATAATCAATTAGAGGCTTGGAGATGGAACTTTCAAATTAACGACCGTTGATGATGCTAATCTGCCAAGTGCATGGAATAACGAGCATTTGTGATACTACTTGAATTAGCTTTAATTTTTATTTTCATTTAAGATAGTAATTTGTTTTAAAGCTTTGTAATATGGAAGATGTTTCCCACTTTTGTTTAGTTTTCAACAAATTTTCTTGATCCATCATACTTTTGACATATCGTGATAATGCTTTGTAAATTATTTGTAATACGACGAATTTGCATAGATGAGCACAAAAAACGGTGCCTTAAAACTTGGCACTGAGCCACTCATCATAGACCGTCATCGGAATCCCTAAAAATAGGTGTGAATCATACTTATTAACTCAAGCCTTAAAAAATGACAAAGTCAAGTGTAAACAACTAGAACGCTCGTGTTTAAGTGTCAACCGCAATCCTTTGTTTCAAGACATAAGTGCAGCACATATAACCCAGAGTGAATGCAATACAAAATGTTGCTTGGCCGACTCTGATGCTCAGAGTTTGGGTTAGAGTATAATTTCAATGGGCGCTCCACAACTCTAACCCAAACAATCATCGAGAGATTATAAAGGATGAACGAACGACATTTGCAACTCAAACCCAAACCAATGACGAGTAAGTAAAAATTTAAAGGGCCAATTATAACATCCATCTCCGAGTTCCATACGACTTAAGACTATGACTAAAAGGAGGTATTGAGAGTGGAACTCCCAATTCAAGTTCTATATCACTCAAGGCCACCAACCAAGATGAAGAGGAAGACTCCCAATAATGAACACATGACCTGAAGTGATAACCAAAAGAAGTTTTCTAAAGGGGTCAACTCTATCCATGCTCGAAATCTAGAGCAAACCATACTAAGTGTAAAGACTAGTGATCCTGCAACGACCCGGATTTTATTGTCATTTAATTTTGAATATTTAATTTTTTTTAAATACTGTGTTAGAACTATGAATGGAAATTAATATGAATTTAATTTGGTTTAAAAGGGATTTGTACGTAACCTTAGCATACGTTCAAATTAGACCTCGAAAAAACTCGCTCCAGCGTGTTAAAATAATCGCTAAGCCTAATTATTTGTCACAGCATTTTTGTTAGAGTTCGAAACCATTAGATATTATAAAATACGAGTCATTTTCAGAAATGTCGTTTTCGGAATCAAAACAAAATCCTTGTAAATCTTCTAAAATCTCCAAATGTATTCTCAGCTGTATACAATCTAAACAAAAATCGTGTAGAGATCTTTGAAAAAAAATTCGTCTCCTATCTTAACAGTCTTAGTATAATCTTTGAAATGTTTTCAAAATCTCGACTGAGACATAAAAAAATATAATCCCTTAAATCTTCGCAAATCTTATCCCTGAATGAAATCATCTTCGATCTAATAATCCAGCATATGACTTGAGTGTGAAGAGTCAATTATTTCTGCAGATTTTTGTTGTGCACTTCAGTAATGCATGGCGAAATATAATTTCTTTGGCTAAAATAAAAAAAGGAAAGAAAGAAAAGTCTCCTTCTAAATCTTTACATGTGGCCAGGCAATTTAAATCTCAGTGTTCCTGCATCAAGATCCTCTACAGGATGTGTTTCCATGTGCGCAAACATTTTTATGTCACAGACAGTGATACATGGACTAAATATATATAATTGGACTTCATTCTTTAGGCTTCGGTCCAAAACTATCGAAATGGAAATGAAAGCCTCTTATATATATATACACGAAATTCCCCTTTCGTTCAATCATCTTCCATTCGAAACCCAGGTAGAAAAATAAAAGAAAAAAAATCCAAATAAATCAAAATAAAAAACAAGATCGTATGATCTTTGGTCCTATGGCCTCGCGTGGTCGAGTGCTCCTCTCCAGCATCCTCAGTGTCGAGTGCGATCTCCTTCACAAGCGTTGGATTTTTAGGCAGCGAATTTAGGGTTTAGGGTAAACTGATCAACGATATGATTTTTGAGTTCGAATTTGGGTTCTTGACATCAGAAGACTTCGATTTCATTGTTTTTTATGTGGAGTTTAGTAATTATCTTTGTCGATGGGGATGGCCTAAGGAGGTGGATGGCTTGAGAAGCACGGTGAAGGAAGGACTGAGTTGTGTTTTAAGGAAGAGATTTGTTTAAAGTTCAGGAAGAAGATGTATTAAAAGGAAGAAGAAGAGGGATTGTGTGGCCTAATATGTGTTAGTCGGTCTTTGGAATTTACACAGTAATGAAGGAAAGGGTTGAGGACGAGGGATGATAGAAGGGTTCAATATTCACTGTAAAACGCACAAGAGAGGTACTCTGAATTAACTGAAATGGTGAAGCGGGTTCAAGTTGCTACTGTTTGAGGAAGAATGATTCTGTGATTTGATTAATGAGGTTGTGTTGGCAAGGTAGTCCACGTTGGTTCTGCTGATGGACAGTAGCAATAAGGTATCCGATGTTTGGCAAGATGACTAAACTCGTGTAGTTGTTGAGGTGAGGGTGGTTTATGAGATGTTAAAACATGTGTGCTTGCTAGAAGAGAAGTGGAATGGAAATGTGGAGTTGCTATTGTAGTTTTCTGTGAAGTAGCAGACGATGGAAAACTTGGGAATGGCAGTGCGTTACGGAGTTGGTTTTTGGGAATCAGGAAAAAGGATTATCCCAAACCGAGTAATTAGCGTAAGGTTTGTATTAATTAATTCTGTTTAATTAAGTTAAGAGTGATTTGAACCCATTCAAATGTTGAGATGGCCATGAAACTGTGCAAGGTGGCTTCAAATTGTGAAAAGGGATGAATGGCATATATCGAACCGTGTTTATACTGTAATGGGAGGGCAGTGAGAAGAACGGTGTTGAGTTCACCTGGAAGGAGTGTACGTTTGGTGGGATTAAGAAAGAAGAGTAAGTGGGAAGTTTGAAACTTGCTGGTGTATTATAATTCATGAAACGACGGAGAAGAGAGTTTACAAGGAAGTGTTGTTGCTGGCTTTGGGTTCAAGTGGAAAACATGAAACGAGATTTGGCAGCGAAGAATAGTTAAATTCGACCATAAACTATTTTCATTAACCATGGTAATTACAGTATAATGATATATTAGTTAATTTTAAATTAATTTAATTTAAAGTAAATATTGTAATAACCTTAATTATTTCGGATTTGATTAGAATTGGACGAGATAAACTATGTTGGATTCGTAACGACGAGGCCTACGTTATGGAACTAATGTTGCTGAGAACAGAGCTATTGAAATTTCATGACAAAATCAAATGCCTGTTTGATTTTTAAACGAACAACTGCAGAATCGTCAACTGCGAACCAAGGTGAGTAAACTCACTAACTTTATATTTTTATATAAACCAATTTTAAACTTATATATAGTAATTTTATGTTGTGTGATGGTCGTTTGGATGAATGGTTGATAAATTGGTTGAATTGATTGTTATAGTTATATATAAATCATTGATCGTGTTTACTATGACCTGTCATATTGATGTGAAATTTATATTATTGATGTTGATTAACATCTGTGGATGCAGGGAAACAGGTTGGAGGAATCCAACTGGATTCCTCAATATTTACATTACTGTTTATCGTTTATTATGTTATATGTTGTGATATAAAATCCATGGCTGATTATGTTGTGTTTGAATTACACTGGCCCTAAAATTTTGGTATTTAAATACCGTAAATATTTTCGAATGTAGAAAAGGAATTTAGATGTGAAAAAGAAATTATTTTTTCAAAATAGAATTTTAAATTTTGAATAGACTTAAAAATAGAAACTTGTTTAAATAAATAAAACAAGAAGTTGTTTATAAAACGATGTTTATAAATTAGTAAAAATATTATCTTAAGATAGAGTAAAATATAAATTCGAGTTTGAATTTATATTTGAAAAGTGGAAATCGGTTTTGAAACCGATATTTGTAATGGAAAATGGAATGTAGCGATTATAAAGGAAATTATAAGCATGATTATAAATGGATGAAATTAAAATATGTTTTTCTATGTATAAATTATAAATAGACGTTACAAGTGGAAATTTGATTTGAAATGTTATTTACAAGTATGAAATTCAAATAGATTCGTTTGTATACAAAAGAAATATATTTACGGTTAAAGTGAATAATGGTTTAAAGGAAATATTTTCAAATGAGATATCTCTAAAGGGAATTTAGATTTGAAATATGAATCCAGATTGGAAATTGAATGAAAAGGGGAAATAGGTAATTGTTTTAAAAGAAAGCGATGATTTTAGTTCAAAATAACGTTGTGTAGATTGGAATGGTTATAAAAGAATTTGCTAATGATTTGGAAATGATAAATTCAAAAGTGAATTTGGAAATTGAATTAACCTGAAATGGTAGATTAATTCCGAAGTTCAGAATATAATTGAATATAGATTTTTCGGAAGAGAGTTATTTATTGGAATTCGATTATACCGATTTTAGGGAAGTAGTTATTTTTACTTCCCGTTTTGAATCAAATTTATTTATTTACTTATTAATTGAATTAATAAGTACAAGTTATATTTTTATGTACGAATTATTTGGAAACAACAATTAAAACGCTACCGTTATAAATCTAAACAGCGATTATAATGCTACTGTTATCATAAATGTTTATAAATCTAAACAGCGATTATAATGCTACTGTTATCTTAAATGTTTTATAAATCTAAACAACGATTTTAGCACTGTCGTTATAATAAATGTTTTGTAAATCTAAACAACGATTTTAGCGCTTTCGTTATAATAAATGTTTTGTAAATCTAAATAGCGACTTTAACGCTGCCGTTATGATAAATGTCTTATAAATCAAATATTTGGAAACAACGATTATAACGCTACTGTTATAATCAATGTTTTTCCAAAAAGGAAGCATATTCTTAGATTGAATCTGAGAGTCGCGTAAGCGTTATCTTTTTTGAAGTTGTGATCTTTGACTATTTCAAAGTTGAGAATGTTGTTCAGTTAAGGTCTGAGAGGTAATTATACCGCAACTTGATTGACTTCATGATTGATGGAGAAATGGTTAAGATTCGATAGTGAAGATTGGTTAGCAATATGGTTAGTTAATAAATGATTAATGGTTTGAGTTATAATAATGATGTTTTATAACATCGCGCTAATTTAACGAATGTCGAAATGTTTTTCCCCAAATAAAATGAGAAGTATTTTCTATGCATAGAAAAGGAAATGAATTGGTCAATGAGGAATTAATAAATGAAATATGGAAATATTTTCTGATATTAATAAGGGATATTTTCTAAATATAGAAAATAAGGATTTGTGAATATATAGAAATGTTTTCCAACCGTAATAAAAGATATTTCCTCGAATAAAGAAATTATGATATTAAAATGTTTTTTTCCAAGAATAGAGAGAGAAAACCGAGTTTTGAAAGGATACGAAAGAGGGAAAAAGGGAATTTGAAATCGATAATATAATAAAGAACTAATATAAAAAGGGGCCAGTGCTGTCTGATGTTTGATCGGTAGAATTTCCAATTGGAAATAGGACCATTGATTGTATAGATGTTTCTTTGATAGTTAAATCACCGACTATCAAAGTTTAGATTTACTTTATACCTCCGTTGTCGATATGGTGAGACCGGGATCAGATTTAATATCTGAAAACAACTCCGTATTGGCATAAGCGTTACGAATCAACTTATGCTAAAGATGATTGAAGACGGAGTGAAATGCAAGGGCTGTTATGTTAATCTTAGGTAGAAATTGCCCAAGATGGATTGATGGAATAGTGCCTTCGGTTTGTCCAGTCCCAGGACAACGTATATAGAAGGATCTGATGATGTGGCATTCAAAGTAAATGATGAAAAGATGTGCTGAAAGATAATCGTGACCTCAAGCCTCGTCAGCCGGAAAATGACAGAAATCGGGCAGGCAACATGGCCATGTGGGTCATTTCCATTAGGGGTATTATCATCTGATCTAGAGAAACTTCATTTGCTTCTTATTCTATTCGCTGCTATATGCTTTCGGTAATGGTTGCTGATCACAACCGTTGGTGATAATATGCTCGGTACACTCAAGTTAAATGAGTGGCCAGCCATGTGTGGGTCGGGTTGCAAGATGTTCTTGTTGAACCCAGTGTATTCCCCTCTAGAGATACATTATCAGAAGGTGGTCCCATACCTTGTCATGTTGGAAATCCAATCTCCAATAAGCACCCTGCGGTTTTTGATTTAATATTATATATGGATCGTGAGATGCAAGCGTTCCGCTAGATTGCTATTTATTTGATTTAGACACTATTATAATATCACTGGATTTGATATTAAAATATTTGGGTTATCGTAAGGTAAAAACCATCCATGTTTATGTGTAGATCTGTCTTACGATTATCATTTCTTTTGAAAAGGATTTTTGAAAGTTAAACAAATGTTTGGAGTTTACTCACACCAGTCCCATGACTGACCCAGAGTTTATTTTGTTTGTTTTCCCTAACTCTAGGGTGCCCAAATTTGTACGGCCAGTCAAGTCGTCGGGATTTTTCAGATTCACTTGAAAGAGTTGGAAGTAGGAGGCTTCACCAGTTAGTTATAGACTATCATATTTTTCCGCTGTGTATCATGTTTATATCTGGAAACAGGTGTTTATAACTGTTCCATAAATATTTGTTATGCTCTGATGATGGTATGTATATACACTCACTGATTTATATTTCAAAAGTAATGTTATTTAATATATTTTATTCGTTCTGTTGTGAGTTTGTGATCTTCGTTTTCTTCTATTTTAATATTTCTTTCGTTCTACTTCTCATCCTCTAACTTCTTTCTAATATTTATTCGTATTTCTATGCAATTTGGGATGGATGTGTGGTGTTATTAGTCGACTCAGAGAGTACGGAAATTCGGGCCATTATAGGTCTAGTACAAGTACATTGGATGTAAATAAAACGCTTGAGCATTTAAACAAACCAAAAAAAGAAGGTGTAACAACCCGGAAAATCCGAGCCAATTTAAATTTTTTTTTTGGCAATTTTAAAGAATTTTGAATATTTAAAATGAATAATTTTAAATAATAACGACAAGAAATTTATTTTGAATAGAAATAGAACGTATATATTTATTTGAATCATCGTTAGAATATAAATATTTATTTTTAATTATAAAATGAATTGAAAATGGCGTGGTAGTTTGAAATTTCGATTTTGAAGTTCAAATGGATGTACAGGATTCAAAATAAACCGGATTTTAGTGAAACCAAAAATATTAGAATCTAATTGAGAATATCTTTCCAACGAATCCGATAAATTAAAATTTCATAGCGGAAATCCAAAGTTATGTCTAGTTGAAATTTCAGAATAGTCGCTACGGAATTCTGGCCCTTAAAAATGGAAATTTTGCAAACGACCTCGGTTTTCGATGAAACCACTTTTTTTGGATCCGATATGTCAAGTTATTGCTAGGTTTCAAAATTCGTAATTTTCTGTATCAATTTGTAAGCGTGGCAAAGGAAAACGTGTTTTGATGGTTTTAGTCAATTTCGATCGACTGGAAAATGGCCATTTTTCAAACGGTCTCGGAATTTGACGAAACTAGTTTTGTTAGGACCGTATCATCAATACGAAGCTAGAAATTATTTTTTGGGAATTTTTAGAGTCCGTACGTGGCCCCAGTAAATTGAAATGTGCGTTCAAATTCAATATATAGAGTTATATTTTAATTTTGATGAAAACTGAGCAAAACAGCCGAATTGGCTTACGAAACATATCCCATGTGTTCGGAATGGGGGTAATTAGCTAGGGACAACAATCGTTGGGTCCGATTTGCAGTTCGATTTAAAAAGCAACTTAAAGGAGGAAAATTAAAATAAAGAATAAATTAAATATATAAAGGCTTTCTTCACTCTCACTCCCTCTTACGTGGTCAAACCCCTCCCCTCCCCCCCCCCCCCCGTTTTCTCAGTCAAACCACGAAAGAAAATAAAAAAAATAGAAATGGAAAGAGGACGGAGGCGGAAAAACCGCTACTGCGATGCCCTCCATGCCGACGCGCCGCCATCAGAGGCGCCAGACCCCCCCTCTCCTTCCGTCGATTCTCCTCCTCCCTCCGATTTGAAGAATGACGCGACCCCTCCTACTTCCGACGCAAAACCGCCCCTAACCCTAGCCCTAAATCCACCCAACGCGCCGCCCTTCCAACGGAGAGCCACCGCCCCTGAAGGCCTCCGCTCCCCCCTTTCCGCGACCACCTGAAGCCCCTCGCCTCAAAGCTCCAGCGCCCTTCTCTGGAAATCAACAGTGGTGCGTCGGTTTCAAATCGAGCAATGTCCAGAACATCCAACAATGAGTTTTTCCTTTTAAAAATCTGATTTTTATTTAAATATAAAACTTTATTTAAATCAGTTTTTAATTTGAAATCAGTTTTATTTATATAAAGCGTATTATAAGATCAGTTTTTATATGTATTTAACATTGTAAAACTCTGATTTTTAGTTAAAGAAAAAGGAAAATGTGTTTTTTTGGTGTATAAAAATTGGATAGCGTTGCGAAATGTGATTTTTATATAGAGTGGGTTAATATAAAGAGACTTGATTTTTATTTATAAAAAGACTTGATTTTTGTTTATAAAAGGACTTGATTTTTGTTTATAGAAAGTTTTGATTCTTAATAGAACAGAAAAGTTAGATCTTTATAACCAAAAAGATTACATTTTTTTAATGGTAAAGATTTTATTTTTATAAAGAAGAAAGATCAGATGTTTATAAAGGAGAAAGTTCATATTTTTATTAATGAAAAGATTGAATTTTTTTCACATGAACAGAATAAAAATAAAATCTTATATAGATGATAGCGTTATAAATATATGATCTTTATATAGAAAACACCGTTGTAAAAATATATTTTTTTTAACAAAGTAACGATATAAAAATATGATTTTTATAAGATAGAGAATATAAAAAAACGATTTATATATATGTTGTAGCGAAATAAAAATGTGATTTTTATATATATAATCGCCAAAAGAAAATGTGACCTTTATTTATGAAGATCGTTGTTTAAAAATTGGGTTTTTAACCTAAACTGCGTGAAACAGATTGCGATGGAACTGACAGGAAGCAAAACAGAATCCAGGCCGTTCAGAAATAAAGAATGGAGGAGTGGAACCCTCGGTGAGAACTTCTCACTTTAAATTTTCTTTTCTAGTTAAAATATATATACTAGGATGCAGAAGGTGCTTAGTAGCACCCGACACCCGTCGTCCACAGACCATGGACGACTTGTTTGTTTGGTTGTGTAGTTGATTAGATTATTGGTTTGAATTTGGTTTGGTGTGTGAAATGGAATTGATTAAATTGATATATGTATGGCATAGGCCATTATTAGACTGGGGATAAGGCTAGGCCTTGTCCCGTTTCTAGTATCGTGCCGTTATGCCGCCGAAATTTTCTAAAATATGTTAGAAAAATAAAAATTTTATTTTATTGAATAAATGAACTAAATAGAATATTCATAGGTTGAATAGAATATTTTGGTCGTTAAAAATATAATTTTTAATGTGAATGTGAATAAATAAATATTCATTTACAAATAGAACGATTTATTTATGTACACCCATTTGAAGAATATGGATTGGGACGATAAATATTACACATCACCCAACTGCACAAATAATATTCAGTGTTTGTTGATTGAAACCGCACACGGGTGTTGGGATGATATTTGGCGTACACTAATCCCGTTTGTTTAGTTGTGTGTCAATCGATAGGTTGACAGACAGTTGTGTTGTGCACTTCGGATGATGGTTGATTATTTATCATTGCTATTATATACATGTGTTGTATGGAATCCATATAATTAACATTATATGGTAATTGATTGGGCCTCATTCCATTTTGGGAAAAATAAAGAATATTATAAAATAAAGATTCATGTGTTGAATAGAAAAAAATAGTCATGTGTTGACAATACTCATGTGTCGAGAATATGCAGGTGTTGAAAATATATTCATGTGTTGAATGAAATATTTTAACAATAAAATTCTCATTTTATTGTAAATAAGAATTAATAAATATTCATGTGCTGAATAAAATATATATATTCATGTGTTGAAGAAAATATTCATTTGTTGAATAGAATAACGAAGTTATTGAAATATATAAAGCCGTGTGGATTAGATTTGCGCCATTTTGACGCGAACGATATTTATATCGATTATATTCGTTTTTGTAATGAATATTGAAAAGGAAGTGATTTCAAAATATAACGTTTTGAAAATATTATCATTTATATATATATTGATGATAAGGAATATTCAATTTTGATTTAAAATTGAATATGAAGTTGAAATTGTTTTGAAAACGAATTTAAACCGAATTATAAAATACATTTTGAATTGAAATCGATGAAATATGTATAATATATATTATATATATTAAATAGCCTGAATAGAACGCGCCGCGCCGCGGCAGTTCGCGAATTTCGACCATTGACTTCAAATTGACGTTGCGGGAGATCCGACCGTCAGATTCTCCTGAAACCAGAACCATTAGGTTCGTATCAAAAAGAGATTTCCAATGAATATTAGAAATCCGAAATCTAACGGTTGGATTCGGAATTATGTCCAAATCAAATTTAGAAAAGGTCGCCGTAAGTGCAGTTCGACGACCGTTATTGGAAATCGACTGTACGGGCCTTGATAAAATTATTAAAAATATCTATAATTTGTGTAAAATCATAATATATGAATTGGAAAGAACTTGGATGAAAAATTCCACTTTTGTAAGGATAAAAATATATTTTTATTGAAATGAACTAGTTTTGAACTAGATTTGAAATGGTTTTAAATATAACCAGAAATTTCCAATATATGAATTGGAATGGATTTGAATCGAAATTATCTTCGAAATATTTCGATGTTGGTTTTCGTGATTATATAGATATGGTTGTGTAAATTTGAATGATATATTTATATCGTTATTTCCAATACGATATTTGGTGGTTTCAGAATTTGATATTGAATATAAGCCGATATATTTTCTATTCAGAGCCTTGTATATAATATCAATTGGGATTTTGGGTTCGCCATGAATGGTGTCTTAAATAACACTGTTCTTGGACCCAGTTTAGAAAAGAATAAATCTTTTAATTAAGATTTAGTGAAATTGTCCAATTAATTAGTATTTAATTGGAATTGAATTTAAATTGGTTTTTGGGTTTATTGTGAGCGGTGTTTTGAATAACACCTGTTCTTTAACCCGATTAACAATGGAATGTGATTTTGGGTTTATCGTGAATCATGTTTTAGATGACATTGGTTCTTTAACCCAGTTAAAGACAGGATATTGATTTTTGGGTAGATTAAAACTAAGTGGAGTTTTAATGAATCTTTAATTATATTAAAGTGATCGAGAATGGAGTATCACCAATTTTGCTCCAAGCGATAGTTAAATCTTTAATTAGATTTGAAAGTGAAATGGTAATTAATATGTACCGATAACACCGTGGTGTTAGATATGGAGTTTGACCAGTTTTGCTCCATGGGATGAATAGGTTGGGATTGGGAAATAAAATAAATAATTACTTCGGTGTGGTTCGCTAATCCCGACTAGTTTGGAAAACCTTTACATGGTTGGAAATGATATCCAAAGGAAGATTAAAGAATAAATTTAGAAGAATTTATCTTTGATAAAATTAATCGGAACCTTTCCCTAAGAATGTGAATTTTTGAATAAAAGAATATTCTGAATTGGAATGAGGCGTATGTTGTGGTTTTGTAACACTTGTTTACTATATACGCGGGTTATTCGGAAAGGACGGGGTTTACACCCATTCTGAATAACTAATTCGACGATAAGTCGAAGATGAAGACAGTAGTTGAAGATCGGAGGTCTTCACATCGTTCGGACCCAGAACGGACTTGTAAATGGACTGTCTGTCTGATATTGGATTTTATTCTGTGTGATTGATTTCTATTAAATATATATCTGTTTGGCGGCGGAGAATTTATTCTCTTACTTAACGCCCTTCTCTGAGACGTACGAGCTTAGAGGTTATATATCGATAGATATCAATCCATGGCGTGAATTGCCTGTGTGGCATGCCTAAGTGGCAAATGATCAAGGTTTCTGTTGAAAAGCAAAGTCTTGTGGTCGATGATCAAAGCACGGCCTATGTGGCACAGCTTTGTGTATAGCGTTAATTCGCGAGCCTCACACCTCGGTATGAGTCAAAAACGGGATAGTGACTGCAGGGAGAGCACGACGTTTCTTTCTAGCTATGGTGATGTCAGTGACCTACCAGCCCTGACATTTATATACTTTTTACCTGTGTGGTAGTTGGAATGCGAGGTGCCTCGAATATATGGTCGATAACTGACACTATGTGATCCGACGTACAGACCATTTTATAGGTCTGATAGGACTGGGAAAAGTGTGTTTAGGTATAACTAATCCACTTTTGCACTTTGAGTGGACCGGCCCTGAAGATCCAAGGATCGCTGTGTGTGGTCCTGTGGCATTTGCTAGAGTGTCTCGAATGGAGAGGAGCTTGCCCCTTGCCTCGACTCATGACGGAAATCCAATTTCCAATACTTGACTTTGCGGTTTTGATTGTAGAGCCTAGTATGGCGACATAGTGGTATGGGGCACTTATGCCGTCTATGATTGATACTTATGATTGAAATTGTTTTGACACTATACACTTATAGTAGTAATAAAATGAAATTTCGCGTATCAAGCATTCTTTGGCTATTATAAGTTAAAACCGTATCCTCCGGCTTGCGTTGTATTGTGTGATGGGACCTGGGTCTTATAATAGCTTCATTTAGCATTGCGCTGTTTGTTTTATGCACTAGTATTCTTGGGAGGAAACCCGTTCCGTGTTATACGGCGTGGTCCCTTGATTTACCGAACTTTAAAATTGAATTAATAACTTTTTTAGTTCTCACACCAGTCACAAGACTGACCGAGAGTTTATTATTTTAACCTAAACTCTGGGTGCCCCTATTTTCGACACGGGCAGCTAGTAGTTTTGGTTTTGCAGATTTATATTCACAGGATCCTGATTTACAGCTGGAACGATGCTCGGAAAGCTCTGTATCCGTGTATTACTTTCATTTGTGTTTTGTATTGTTTTTCCCTGCTATGTAATTTATTGTAATCTCTGATATTTATCAATTGTAGTTTGTTTATTCATACTTTGTATATTCTTGTATCTGATGGAATTGTTGTAATAAGCAATGAAATGTTCTTCTGTTTGTGTTCTGATTCGTCTTGTCCTCAAAGCAATCCATGCTTTCCTTCACGGGGAAGTTCAGGTCGTTATAAAGTGGTATCTGAGCTTTGGTTTACAGAGCTCGAGAACAAGACACATTAGAACCAAACGAAAGGATTCATCAGAGATTGAATTAGTAATATCAAATGAGAATTACTCGTTAGAGATAGGATCAGTAGTATCCTAGAACGAGTGTAAAGAGTGAAATTTTTGGAATAAAAATTTGAAAACAAATTTTGTTTTGAACATTTAAACCATATTATGCGTATTTGATTATCCATTTTATATTGAATTTGGACAATCGAGTATATAAAGATTTTGCATATACGCGTCATGAACGTATATTCGAAGTTTTAATATACTGGATAGATATAGAATCACACTCTAGTCGCTCGGACCTGATTCTGATGATTGATGTATCATCATCAGAGTTGATGTTCGAGTTTCGAAAGTGTGATATCTATATATTTCCATTAGACTGGTGTGAGAACCAAAACTTATATAGGATTATTTGTTGTGAATTGGCATCAAAAACATGATTTTCTGTATATATATCAAAGTTATGAATTTGAAACGATAATCCACTAATTGATTGGTGGTTGTGTTGTTTGATTATTGGTTTCATTTATTGATATTTTTAACCATTGAGGCCAAATTGAACCGAATATTGAACTGTATTGAAAAATGATTACAATCACATGCATAAACATGTATATCCATTGAACAGGTCATAGCAAGGAGGCTAGAGCAGAAGAATAAAATTGTTTGCCCGACAAATAGGTACATGTTTACAAATTTATTGGGTTTGGATGATTTTATGAGCCGATTGGCTAGCCGCTTGGCTGTTTCTTTTTCTTTTTGGATTGATGAGGGCCATGGGAGGCTATTTGAAATATCCCGGCTCCCGGTACAGGGGAGGTTATGGTGAAATTTTTGGAAAATTTAGGATGTTAGCCAAATTTTAGAAAAAATTGAAAAGTTCTTAGAAACTGAAAAGTTGAAGAACTTAAGCCGTAAAGAAAATAATGAAAGTTGAGTTGGTTTGTTAAACAACTTTCAGCTTTTTTCCTTTTCGGGGACGAAAAGTTTTAAGTGGGGGAGATTGTAACAACCTGGAAAATTCGAGCCAATTAAAAAATTTTATTTTGGCAATTTTAAAGAATTTTGAATATTTAAAATGAATTATTTTAAATAATAACGACGAGAAATTTATTTTGAATAGAAATAGAACGTATATATTTATTTGAATCGTCGTTAGAATATAAATATTTATTTTTAATTATAAAAGGAATTGAAAATGGCGTGGTAGTTTGAAATTTTGATTTCGAAGTTCAAATGGATGTATTGGATTCAAAATAAACCGGATTTTAGCGAAACCAAAAATTTTAGAATCAAATTGAGAATATCTTTCCAACAAATCCGAGAAATCAAAATTTCATAGCGGAAATCAAAAGTTATGTCCAGTTGAAATTTCAGAATAGTCGCTATGGTATTCTGGCCCTTAAAAACGGAAATTTTGCAAACGACCTCGGTTTTCGACGAAACCACTTTTGTTGGATCTGGGGTGTCAAGTTATTGCTAGGTTTCAAAATTCGTAATTTTCTGAATCAATACGTAAGTGTGGCAAAGGAAAATGTGTTTTGACGGTTTCAATCAATTTCAATCGACTGGAAAATGGCCATTTTTCAAACGGTCTCGGAATTTGATGAAACTAGTTTTGTTAGGACCTTATCATCAATATGAAGCTAAAAATTATTTTTTGGGAATTTTTAGAGTCCGTACGTGGCCCCAGTAAATTGAAATGTGCGTTCAAATTCAATATATAGAGTTATATTTTGATTTTGACGAAAACTGATCGAAACGGCCGAACTGGATTACGAAACATATCCCATTGTGTTCAGAATGGGGGTAATTAGCTAGGGACAACAATCGTTGGGTCCGATTTGCAGTTCGATTTAAAAAGCAACTTAAAGGAGGAAAATTAAAATAAAGAATAAATTAAATATATAAAGGCTTTCTTCACTCTCACTCCCTCTCACGTGGTCAAACCCCTCCTCCCCCCCCCCCTCCCCATTTTCTTAGTCAAACCACGAAAGAAAATAAAAAAAATAGAAAAGGAAAGAGGACGAAGGCGGAAAAACCGCCACTGCGACGCCCTCCAGGCCGACGCGCCGCCGTCAGAGGCGCCAGACCCCCCCTCTCCTTCCGTCGATTCTCCTCCTCCCTCCGATTTGAAGAATGACGCGACCCCTCCCACTTCCGACGCAAAACCGCCCCTAACCCTAGCCCTAAATCCGCCCAACGCGCCGCCCTTCCACCGGAGAGCCACCGCCCCTGAAGGCCTCCGCTCCCCCCTTTCCGCGACCACCTGAAGCCACTCGCCTCAAAGCTCCAGCCCCCTTCTCTGGAAATCAACAGTAGTGCTTTGGTTTCAAATCAAGCAATGTCCAGAACATCCAACAGTGAGTTTTTCCTTTTAAAAATCTGATTTTTATTTAAACATAAAACTTTATTTAAATCATTTTTAATTTAAAATCAGTTTTTAATTATAAAATTAGTTTTATTTATATAAAGCGTATTATAAGATCAGTTTTTATATGTATTTAACATTGTAAAAATGTGACGGCCCGCCCCGCACCAACCGACATTTACTCCAAAAGTGCGCTGTACACATGTCCAGTTAGCACGGAACGGGTCGTGAGATGGAAAGGGAAGAAGGAAATGAACATACAAAGAACCTGTAGAATGTCTCACAGCGCATATAACAAAATATAATAATAACATACTTGACATAAAACAGGAGAGACAGTGCATAAGCTGAAAATCAGAACTAAACATCATAGCAGCGGAAATCCAAAATACAGCTTATTACAACTTTCAAACTGTCTCAAAGCAAAAGTAAGATAAAGGAGGTACACTACTAATGCCCAAGTAGCGACCACCAACAACACAGGGAGAATGTGTATATATATATCATACGTGGAAGCCTCCTGCCTGCCTCCGAATCAGCTACTCGCGCATCACCAGCTAACATGTCTCTAGTCTGCTCGTGTGAGCACCCAGAGTAATAAGAGGAGACATAAAACTCTGGGTCAGACATAAAGCCTGGTATGAGCGATAAGCATCTAAAGTGAACAATAACAGGTAGACTAAAACATACCTGAACCTGGACCTGCAACTAAAGAGTTAGCACTACATACTGTACAACACTCTAAGGTACCATATCAAACGGTGCAAAGATACGGAGGTGGGGGAGGTGTGCATGTCATAATGATGGAAAACAATCAAACATAGCATCCATCCTCACATCCCTCACTCAGTGCGTAAAGCATACGATATTCACCACTTCGATCACCCAACATACCTTGTTACGATCACTCTGCCCCCATGAAGTCATAAATGGCTTCACTGCACTGATAACGTAGCCACTAATTCCTCGCTATGTCCACTTGCCCCATGGAGTTATTCACCCCATCTGCGCTGGCTCATAGCCTTACCAATCCTTACTATGTCCACTTGCCCCATGGAGTTGTTCACCCCATTTGCGCTGGCTCATAGTCTTACTACGCATCACCTTGCCCCTCAGGTCATAATGACCCTACTGCACGGATAACGTAGTCTTGCTACCATCACCTTGCCCCTCAGGTCATAATGACCCTACTGCACTGATAAGTAGCCATCATTCATTTTCAGTGGTGAATCGAAGTTATGAACGTCGACAACTCCTTAGCACACGTCCCGCAGCAAAGCCCAACCATGAAGTGAACTCATTGGTTCCCAACTGGATCCTGAGCTCTAACTTCCCATATTGGACTACCTTTGCATCTCGGGTTATTGGTCAATACTTGGCCGGGTCGGGTTCCTCCTCAAGCCATCGGTTCGGGTCGGGTATCCTCCATCGGTTCGGGTCGGGTCCTCTTCTGGTTCGGGTCGAGTATTTCTCCTCGGGTCGGGTTGGATGCCATTCCCATCCAGTTCGTGCTTCCGTTCTGATCCACCTCCATGCTTCCTTCACTTGCTCCTATCCGATCCATCTTCATGCTTCCACTCCGATCCGTCTTCATGCTTCCGCTCCGATCCGTCCTCCTTAATCCGATCCGATCCCAGTTCAGTTAGCGTGGCCCTCCTTTTTGCCAATTTTCCCAAGTGTCAGGTTCCGATCCGATCGAATCCCTTGCCCAGTTCAACATATCTGATTCGAGCCCTACATCCGGTCCGAAACCTGCACTGTTTTCTGAAACTGTTCCAGCAAGTGTTTACGCCATTCGACGACGTTTTGGACCATTCTAACTATTGAAATCAATCACAAAGCATTTCATACAGTCATAGCAACATGCATAATCAACCACAAACATCAAAACATCAATATGATAGATTAAAATGGATCAAACATACCCCAAAATCCCATACTTCCCCTTAAGCATGTTTAGGTGAAACTAAGAATAGGATTAGCAAAACTTAACCAAATTAACCCAAATTCATATCAGAGGTCTAAAACATTATTTAGGAATTTATGAACATTTTTCCCGAATTTTATCATGTTGAAATTCGCTAATTAACACTAATCACCCCTAATTAGCCATAATTAGTGCAAAACTATGCAAATCACTCACCTTAGTCACAAATAAAACTAAGATCTGAAATAAATCTCTGATTTGATGTGAATCCCAATGCTAAACAGCAGCTCCAATGTTGCTTTGGTGTAGATCTTCCTTGATTAGGGGTTGCTAAGCCAAATCCTTGACCAAAAGGTGATTTGGAGGTGATTTAGAGGTTAGAGGCCATTTTTAGGGTTCCTTGGTGATAAGTGGAGGCTAGAAAACTGAAATGGAATGATCCTCTATCTCATTTCAGCCTCCCCATAACCCTAATCCCGAAATGGGTTATGGGCATACTCACAAATCACCCGATTTGGCCCGGTTAAGCAGTTTTTCACCCTCCAAACCTTATTTCAGCCATATCTCCCAAACGGTAAGTCCGTTTGGCTATTATGACCACTCTACGGAAAGGTAAACCATCAAACGAATCCAGTGGAAGTGGATCCAGGTGAAAAATTCCTTTCAAGTCAAAAGATATGGCCACAACAGTACCAACTAGGGGCAAAATGGTCATTTAAAAATCGACAAAAATCATTAACATGGGAAATGACTCTAATAGATGTTTCCCAAAGTTACATGACCATATGACTTCATACGGGAAAGAAATAAATATTCTACGATCCCCCAATGCGTAGAATGCGGGTCATTACAAAAAATCTGATTTTTAGTTAAAGAAAAAGGAAAATGTGATTTTTTTTGTTGTATAAAAATAGGATAGCGTTACGAAATGTGATTTTTATATAGAGGGGGTTAATATAAAGAGACTTGATTTTTATTTATAAAAAAGCTTGATTTTTGTTTATAAAAAGACTTGATTTTTGTTTATAGAAAGTTTTGATTCTTAATAGAATAGAAAAGTTAGATCTTTATAGCCAAAAAGATTACATTTTTTTAATGGTAAAGATTTTATTTTTATAAAGAAGAAAGATCATATTTTTATAAAGAAGAAAGATCAGATTTTTATAAAGGAGAAAGTTCAGATTTTTATTAATGAAAAGATTGAATTTTTATTACATGAACAGATTAAAAATATAATCTTTATATAGATGATAGCGTTATAAATATATGATCTTTATATAGAAAACACCGTTGTAAAAATATAATTTTTATAACAAAGTAACGATATAAAAATATGATTTTTATAAGATAGAGAATATAAAAATACGATTTTTATATATGTTATAGCGAAATAAAAATGTGATTTTTATATATATAATCGCCGGAAGAAAATGTGACTTTTATTTATGAAGATCGTTGTTTAAAAATTGGGTTTTTAACGTAAACCGTGTGAAACAGATTGCGATGGAACTGACTGGAAGCGAAACATAATTCAGGCCGTTCAGAAATAAAGAATGGAGGAGTGGAACCCTCGGTGAGAACTTCTCACTTTAAATTTTTTTTTCTAGTTAAAATATATATACTAGGATGCAGACGGTGCTTAGTAGCACCCGACACCCATCGTCCATAGACCATGGACGACTTGTTTGTTTGGTTGTGTAGTTGATTAGATTATTGGTTTGAATTTGGTTTGGTGTGTGAAATGGAATTGATTAAATTGATATGTGTATGGCGTAGGCCATTATTAGACTGGGGATAAGGCTAGGCCTTGTCCCATTTCTAGTATCGTGCCGTTATGCCGCCAAAATTTTCTAAAATATGTTAGAAAAATAAAAATATCATTTTATTGAATAAATGAACTAAATAGAATATTCATAGGTTGAATAGAATATTTTGGTCGTTAAAAATATAATTTTTAACGTGAATGTGAATAAATAAATATTCATTTACAAATCGAACGATTTGTTTATGTACACCCATTTGAAGGATATGGATTGGGACGATAAATTTTACACATCGCCCAACTGCACAAATAATATTCAGTGTTTGTTGATTGAAACCCCACACGGTGTTGGGATGATATTTGGCGTACACTAATCCCGATTGTTTAGTTGTGTGTCAATCGATAGGTTGACAGACAGTTGTGTAGTGCACTTCGGATGATGGTTGATTATTTATCGTTGCTATTATATACATGTGTTGTATGGAATCCATATAATTAACATTATATGGTAATTGATTGGGCCTCATTCCAATTTGGGAAAAATAAAGAATATTATAAAATAAAGATTCATGCGTGGAATAGAAAAAAATAGTCATGTGTTGATAATACTCATGTGTTGAGAATATTCATGTGTTGAATGAAATATTTTAACAATAAAATTCACATTTTATTGTAAATAAGAATTAATAAATATTCATGTGCTGAATAAAATATATATATTCATGTGTTGAAGAAAATATTCATTTGTTGAATAGAATAACGAAGTTATTGAAATATATAAAGCCGTGTGGATTAGATTTGCGCCATTTTGACGCGAACGATATTTATATCGATTACATTCGTTTTTGTAATGAATATAGAAAAGGAAGTGATTTCAAAATATAACGTTTTGAAAATATTATCATTTATATATATATATATATATATTGATGATATGGAATATTCAATTTTGATTTAAAATTGAATATGAAGTTGAAATTGTTTTGAAAACGAATTTAAAACGAATTATAAAATACGTTTTGAATTGAATTCAACAAAACATATATAATATATATTAAATGACCTGAATAGAATGCGCCGCGCCGCGGCAGTTCGCGAATTTAGACCATTGACTTCGAATTGACGTTGCGGGAAATCCGACTGTCAGATTCTCCTGAAACCAGAACCGTTAGGTTCGTATCGAAAAGAGCTTTCCATTGAATATTAGAAATCCGAAATCTAATGGTTGGATTTGAAATTATGTCCAAATATAATTTGGAAAAGATCGTTGTAAGTGCAGTTCGACGACCGTTATTTGAAATCGACTGTACGGGCCTTGATAAAATTATTAAAAATATCTATAATTTGTGTAAAATTATAATATATGAATTGGAAAGAACTGGGATGAAAAATTCCACATTTGTAAGGATAAAAATATATTTTTATCGAAATGAACTAGTTTTGAACTAGATTTGAAATGGTTTTAAATATAACCAGAAATTTCCAATATATGAATTGGAATGGATTTGAATCGAAATTATATTCGGAATATTTCGATGTTGGATTTTGTGATTATACAGATATGGTTGTGGAAATTTGAAAGATATATTTATATCGTTATTTCCAATACGATATTTGGTGGTTTTAGAATTTGATATTGAATATAAGCTGATATATTTTCTATTCAGAGCCTTGTATTTAATATCAAATGGGATTTTGGGTTCGCCGTGAATGGTGTCTTAAATAACACTGTTCTTGGACCCAGTTTAGGAAAGAATAGATCTTTTAATTAAGATTTAGTGAAATTGTCCAGTTAATTAGTATTTAATTGGAATTGAATTTAAATTGGTTTTTGGGTTTATTGAGAGCGGTGTTTTGAATAACACCTGTTCTTTAACCCGATTAACAATGGATTGTGATTTTGGGTTTATCGTGAACCGTGTTTTAGATGACATTGGTTCTTTAACCCGGTTAAAGACAGGATATTGATTTTTGGGAGGACTAAAACTAGTGGAGTTTTAATGAGTCTTTAATTAGTTTAAAGTGATCGAGAATGGAGTATCACCAGTTTTGCTCCAAGCGATAGTTAAATCTTTAATTAGATTTAAACGTGAAATGGTAATTAATATTTACCGATAACACCGTGGTGTTAGATATGGAGTGTGACCAGTTTTGCTCCATGGGATGAATAGGTTGGGATTGGGAAATAAAATAAATAATTACTTCGGTGTGGTTCGATAATCCCGACTAGTTTGGAAAACCTTGACATGGTTGGAAATGATATCGAAAGGAAGATTAAAGAATAAATTTAGAAGAATTTATCTTTGATAAAATTAATGGGAACCTTTCCCTAAGAATGTGAATTTTTGAATAAAAGAATATTATGAATTGGAATGAGGCGTATGTTGTGGTTGTGTAACACTTGTTTATTATATACGCGGGTTATTCGGAAAGGCCGGGTTTATACCCATTCTGAATAACTGATTCGACGATAAGTCGAAGATGAAGACGGTGGTTGAAGACCGGAGGTCTTCACATCGTTTGGATGATTATTGATGATTTTGATTATGCTGTACACCCAAGAGGAGGGAATCAGTTGGTGATCGTCCAGACGTACTTGTAGATCGATGGATATGCAAGGAATAAGGTTCCTCCGGTTTCGTTCAGACCCAGAACGAACTTGTAAATTGACTGTGTTTCTGATATTGGATTTTATTCTGTGTGATTGATTTCTATTAAATATATATCTGTTTGGCGGCGGAAAATTTATTCTCTTGCTTAACGCCCTTCTCTGAGACGTACGAGCTTAGAGGTTATATATCGATAGATATCAATCGCATGGCGTGAATTGCCTGTGTGGCATGCCTAAGTGGCAAATGATCAAGGCTTCTGTTGAAAAGCAAAGTCTTGTGGTTGATGATCATAGCACGGCCTATGTGGCACAGTTTTGTGTATAGCGTTAATTCGTGAGCCTCACACCTCGGTATGAGTCAAAAACATGATAGTGACTGCCGGGAGAGCACGATGTTTCTTTCTAGCTATGGGTGATGTCAGTGACCTACCAGGCCTGACATTTATATATTTTTTACCTGTGTGGTTGTTGGAATGCGAGGCGCCTCGAATATATGGTCAATAACTGGCACTATGTGAGACGACGTACAGACCATTTTATAGGTCCAATAGGACCGAGAAATGTGTGTTCAGGTATAACTAATCCACTTTTGAACTTTGAGTGGACCGGCCCTGAAGATCCAAGGATCGTTGTGTGTGATCCTAAGGCATTTGCTAGAGTGTCTCGAACGGAGAGCAGCTTGCCCCTTGCCTCGACTCATGACGGAAATCCAATTTCCAATACGTGACTTTGCAGTTTTGATTGTAGAGCCTAGTATGATGACATAGTGGTATGGGGCACTTATGCCGTCGATGATTGATACTTATGATTGAAATTGTTTTGACACTATACACTTATAGTAGTAATAAAATGACGTATCAAGCATTCTTTGGCTATTATAAGGTAAAACCCTTTCCTCCGGCTTGCGTTGCATTGTGTGATGGGACCTGGGTCTTATAATAGCTTCATTTTCTTCATTTAGCATTGCGCTGTTTGTTTTATGCACTAGTATTCTTGGGAGGAAACCCGTTCCGTGTTATACAGCATGGTCCCTTGATTTACCAAACTTTAAAATTGAATTAATAACCTTTTTAGTTCTCACACCAGTCACATGACTGACCGGGAGTTTATTATTTTAACCTAAACTCTGGGTGCCCCTATTTTCGACACGAGAAGCTAGTAGTTTTGGTTTTGCAGATTTATATTAACAGGATCCTTGTTTACAGCTGGAACGATGCTTGGAAAGCTCTGTATCCGTGTATTACTTTCAGTTGTGTTTTGTATTGTTTTTCCGCTGCTATGTAATTTATTGTAATCTCTGATATTTAATGTATTTTGTTTATTCATACTCTGTATATTCTTGTATCTGATGGAATTGTTGTAATAAGCAATGAAATGTTCTTATGTTTGTGTACTGATTCGTCTTCTCCTCAAAGCAATCCGTGCTTTCCTTCACGGGGAAGTTCGGGTCGTTATAGAAACCATACATTTATCCATATATTGAAATTTGGATATGTGCAAGTTTTATATTCCATTAACCAAAGTGAGCGTCGCATTCATACTATAACGGCCCAAAAATTCCCAATTGTAACAACCCGAAAATCTGGGCCAGTTTAAAAATTTTATTTCGGCGATTTTAGCGAATTTTGATTATTTAAAATGAATTATTTTAAATAATATCGACGAGAAAATTATTTTGAATATAATCCGAACGTATATAGTATATACGCCGTCGTTAGAATATAAATATTTATATATAATTATAAATAGAATTGAAAATGGCGCGGTAGTTCGATAATTCGATTTCAAACTTCAATTGAATGTACCGGGTGCAAAACAATTCGGATTTTAGTGAAACCAAAAATAATGGAATCTAATAGTGAATATCTTTCCAACGAATCCGAAAAATCGAAATTTCATAGCGGGAATCAAAAGATATGTCCAGTTGAAAATTCTGAATAGTCGTTATGGAATTCAGGCCCTTAAAAATGGACATTTTGTAAATGACCTCGGATCTCGACGAAACCAGTTTTGTTGGGTCCGTGATGTCGAATTAGTGCTAGATTCCAAATTTCATAATTTTTCGAATCAATATGTGAGCGTGGCAAAGGAAAACGCGTTTGACCAGTTTTAGTTGATTTTAATCGACTGGAAAATGGCCATTTTTCTAACGGTCTCAAAATTCGACGAAACTAGTTTTGTTAGGACCGTATCGTCAATACGAAGCTAGAAAATATTTTTCGAGAATTTTTAGAGTTCGTATGCGACCCCGGTAATTTGAAATGTACGTTTAAAATTCAATATAGTGATTTAAATGTAAATTCAAAGGAAACTGATCGAAACGATCAAATCAACCTACCATACATATCCCAATGTGTTCAGAATGGGGGTAATACGCTATGGACGACAGGCGATGGGTTTCGTTTCGAGGTCGAAAATAAAAGTTGCTTTTTAGGATTAATTTAATAAATAAAATAATATATATATTTCCCTTTTAAACCCTCACCCCCCTTCTCTCATTTTTAAATCGATTTCCACCAGAAAAAAAAAGAATTAGGCGACGGAGAAGGAAGGGGGAGGAGCCGCCGCTCCTCCCGCCACCTCGCTCGAAACCCCCCCCCCCCCAATGCCGCGGCGAGCCACCCAGACCCCCCCTCCTCGCCAGAAACGATCGCGACAGCCCCCCTAGCCACCGACAGCTCTGACGCGACCCCCCCATCCCTTTTGCCCTAGAAACCGCGCCCGCCTGTACCTGGCCACCACCACCATCGGAGATAAGCTCGACTTCCCCCTGGACGTCGACCACCGCCGCTTCAAAACCCTTCCCTCCTTCAACGATCAATGTAAGTATTTAATTTCGGGTTTTACTTATTTCCTTCGATAAAACTGATTTTTCCTTTGTTTTAAAACTGAAAAGATTAGATTTTTAATTTATAAAAAGTTCATATTTTTAAATTAGAAAAAGTTTAGATTTTTAAATTAGAAAATATGAGATTTTCATATGGAAAAGATGTAGATTTCTATTATGGAACTATCGAAATAAAAATACGATTTTTATCAAGGTAAAAATATGATTTTTATCATATGAATAAAAATACAATTTTTATATAGTGAAGAGAATAAAAATATAATTTTTATATTAGTGGCATAATAAAAATATGATCTTTATATTTTTAAAGTAATAAAAATATGATTTTTATATTTTTGAAATATTAAAAATATGATCTTTACCATGTAGAAGATGTGAAAATATAATTTTTACATGATAGACGTATTAAAGGCGAGATCTTTATTTTTAAAAGTGAAAAGACGATATTTTTAAAAGTGAAAAGACGATATTTTTAAAAGTGAAAAGACGATATTTTTAAAAGTGAAAAGACGATATTTTTAAAAGTGAAAAGACGATATTTTTAAAATAGAAAAGATTAGATTTTAAAAATAGAAAAGGCGAGATTTTTATATATTGAATAACAAAGTAAAAATTCGATTTTTAAATGTAGGAAGCGATTATAAAAATATGATTTTTATTTTAAAGACATCAGCAAATATAAAAATGTGTGATTTTTATATGTGTAGTGGCTACGGGCAACGAAGATGACGAAGATGCGATAGCGATGAAGATTTCTATCAATGAAGTGCCGTGGAGCTAGGATAGCTATTTGTGAGAATTTCTCACTCTTCAATTTATTTTCTAGTTATATATATATACTAGGATGCAGACGGTGTTTAGTAGCACCCGACACCCGTCATCCACAGACCATGGATGGCTTGTTTGTTAAATTGTTTGGTTGAGTAATTAGTTAGATTATTTGATTGAATTGAATTGTTTGATGAAATTGAATGGATTGATTGATGTGTGAATGGCGTGGGCCTTCACTAGACCGGGGATAAGGCTAGGCCTCGTCCCGTTCCTAGTATCGTGCCGTTATGCCGCCGAAATTTTCTAAAATATGTTAGAAAAATAAAAATATCATTTTTATTGTGTAAATGAACTGAATAGAAATTCATGTGTGGAAATAAAATATTTTATCGTTAAAAATATAATCTTTAACGTGAATGTGAATAAATAGAAATTCATTTACAAACCGGACGGTTTGTTTATGTACACCTATTTGAAGGACATTGATTGGGACGATAAATTTTACACATCGCCCAACTGCACAAATAAAATATGTGTTTGATTGTTTGAAACCCCACACGGGTGTTAGGATGAAATTTGAAGTTCACTCATCCTGATTGATTAAATATGTCGATCGATCGATTGACAGGCTGTTATAAGCGTTAGATATCTATATTTGATGCTTATACAGTGTAGTGCACTTTGGTTGATGGTTGATTATTTTTCAATGCTATTATATACATGTGTTGTATGGAATCCATATAATTAACTTTATATGGTAATTGATTGGGCCTCATTCCAGTTTGAAAAATAATAATAAAGGTTCATGTGTTGACTATACTCATCCGTTGATATTAGTCATGTTTTCAACGAAATATTTTTATAATATAATTTATATCTTTATCAATATATAATAAAGGTTCATGTGTTGACTATACTCATCCGTTGATATTAGTCATGTATTGAACGAAATATTTTTATAATAAAATTTATATCTTTATCAATATAAAATAAAGGTTCATGTGTTGACAGTACTCATCCATTGAGATTGGTCATGTGTTGAACGAAATATTTTTATAATAAAATTTACATCTTTATCATATATAGAATTAGAAATCAACTGGAAAATAGATGAGATGAGTGGTCCCCTGGATATTAATCTGATGTTGGTTTCGGCCTTCGGGGTTAATATTTAGGAAATCGTTCTCTCACTAAATTACGGTTGAAGTCTGATTCAATATCAAACGATAGATACCTTAACTTTTATAAAATATATTAAATAGCAAAAATAGTTACACGTGGACAGTACTCATTCGTTGAGATTAGTCGTGTGTTGACAAAAATAAATATTCATTTGTGGAATGGAATATTTGAAAATAGAAATATATGAAGCCGTGTTGGTTAGATTGACGCCATTTTGACGTGAACGATATTTATATCGACTTTATTCATTTTAAAATGATATTGAAAAGTGATTTTGAAATCGAATATTTTGAAATGAAATTTGAATCAAAGTAAATAGAAAACGAATTCGAATTGAATATATAGCGATTTCGAAATGAATTGAATTGAAAACGATTTCGAAATGAATTGAATTGAAAACGATTTCGAAATGAATTGAATTGAAAACGATTTCGAAATGAATTGAATTGAAAACGATTTCGAAATGAATTGAATTGAAAACGATTTCGAAATGAATTGAAAACGATTTCGAAATGAATTGAATTGAAAATGATTTCGAAATGAATTGAATTGAAAATGATTTCGAAATGAATTGAATTGAAAACGATTTCGAAATGAATTGAATTGAAAACGATTCCGAAATGAATTGAATTGAAAACGATTTCGAAATGAATTGAATTGAAAACGATTTCGAAATGAATTGAATTGAAAACGAATTCAAATTGAATTGAAAGCGAATTGAATTGAATTCAAATTGAATTGAAATTTGAATTGAATGGAAATGAATTTTAAAACGAATTTATAAAGAAGAATTCAATTTTGATTTGAATTGAAATGGAAGTTGAAATTGTTTTTGAAACGAATTTAAAACTATTTATATAATTCATTTTAAATAGAAATCGACGAAATATATATTACATATATTATATATATAATATAATGGCCTGAATAGAACGCGCCACGCCGCGGCAGTTCGTAAATTTCGACCATTTATTTCAAACGGACATTACGGGAGATCCGACCGTCGGATTCTCCTAAAACCGGAACCGTTGGGTTTGTATCGAAAAGAGCTTTCTAACGAATATTAGAAATTTGAAATCTAATGGTTGGATTTGGAGATACGTCCAAATCAAATTCGAAAAAGGTCGCTGTAAGTGCAGTTCGATGGCCATTGTTGGAAATCGACTGTACGGGCCTTAATAAAATTATTAAAAATATCAATAATTTGTGTAAAATCATAAGAAATGATTTGGGAAAATTTGGGATGAAAAACTCCATATTTGAAAGGATAAAAATGGGTTTTTATCGAAATGAACTAGTTTTGAACTAAATTTAAAACCCAATTATTTTTAAATAAATAAATTAGATTTAAAAAGGGGTTTTAAATAATCGGAATTCCTAATATATTTGAATTAAATTAAACTAGAATTGATTCATGGGTTTGTCGTGAACTGTGTTTTAAATAACATTAGTTCTTTAACCCAGTAAAAGGAGTTTTAACGAATCTGCAATTAGATTGAAATGTGAATTTGTAATCTAAATTTCCAAATTTAGAAAATGAACGAGAATGGAGTATTACCACTTTTTCTCCAAAGCGATAGTTAAATCTTTAATTAGATTTGAACGTGAAATGGTAATTAATTTTACCGATAACACCGTGGTGTTAGATATGGAGTATTGCCAGTTTTGCTTCATGGGATGAATAGGTTGGGATTGGGAAATAAAATAAATAATTACTTCGGTGTGGTTCGCTAATCTCGACTAGTTTAGAAAAACCATAATTTGGTTTGAAACGACATCCAAAGGAAGATTACAGGATAAATTTTAAAGAATTTATCTTGGATAAAATTAATGGGAACCTTTCCCTAAGAATGTGGAATTTAGAAACTAGCTGTAGGTTGGCTAAGAAGAATGGTTTCCTGGGTATTGATCTGATGTTGGTTTCGGCCTTCGGGGTTAATGTTTGGGAAATTGTTCTCTTGCTAATTTACCGTTAGTGACTAATGAATTGGAATGAGGCGTATGTTGTGTTTGTGTAACATTTGTTTTTAATACACGCGGGTTGTTCGGAAAGTCCGGGTTTACACCCATTCTGAATAACCGATTCGACGATACGTCGAAGATGAAGACGGTGGTCGAAGACCGGAAGTCTTCACATCGTTTGGATAATTACTGACGATCCTGATTGGGCTGTACACCCAAGAGGATGGAAACAGTTGGTGGTCGTCCAGACGTACTTGGAGATGGATGGATATGCGAGGAAAGTGCCTCCGGTTTCGTTCAGACCCGGAACGAACTTGTAAATGGATTGTGTGTCTGACATTGGATTTTATTCTGTGTTGATTGATTTCTGTTAAATATATATATGTTTGGCGGCGGAGGATTTATTCTCTTGCTTAACGCCCTTCTCTGAGACGTACGAGCTTAGAGGTTATATATCGATAGATATCAATCGCATGGCATAAATTGCCTGTGTGGCACGCTGAGATGCAATGATCAAGGCTTCTGTTGAAAAGCAAAGTCTTGTGGTTGATGATCAAAGCACGGCCTACGTGGCAACTTTGTGTATAGCGTGGATTCGTGTAAAAACCCGTAACTTCCCCGTAAAGGAAAGTGTCGGATAGTTCGAGAACAAACCACAACAAAACGCATACAGAAGAACATTTCATTGCTTATTACAACAATGCATCAGATTACAAGAATATTACACAGAAATATCAGAGATATAAATTACATTTAAATGCATAGCAGCGGAAAATAATACAATACACCACTAGAAGGGATATACGGATACAAAGCTTTCCGGATATCATTCCAGCTGTAAACCAGGATCCTGTGAATATAAATCTGCAAAACCAAAACTACTAGCTGCCCGTGTCAAAATAGGGGCACCCAGAGTTTAGGTTAAAACAATGAACTCCAGGTTAGTCATGGGACTGTTGTAAGAACTAAAACAGTTATTAATCTTTGTTTTTAAAGTTAGGTAAATCAAGGGACCACGCCGTATAACACGGAACGGGTTTCCTCCCAAGAATATCAGTGCATAAAACAAACAGCGCAATGCTAAATAAAGGAAAATGAAGCTGTTATAAGACCCAGGTCCTATCACACAATGCAACGCAAGCCGGGGGATAGGGTTTTTCCTTAAAACAGCCAAAGAATGCTTGATACGTTTTAAAACAAATCATTTGATACTATAATAAGTGCATAGTGTATAAAACAACTTCAAATCATAAGTATCAATCATAGGCGGCATGGGTACCATATATCATGTCGCCATATATAGGTTTACAAATAAAACCGCAAATGTCACGTATTTGGAAATTGGATTTCCATCTATGAACCGAGGCAAAAGATAGTCCTCAACCGATTCGAGACGCTCTAGCCCGCCCCTCAGGATCAGAGCTCGAGTGACCCTTGGATCCTCAGGGCCAGTCCACCGATGTGGATTAAACTTAAACCCTGGACATGCATTTCCCCGCCCTATGGGGCGTAAACGAGCCAACTAAATGACTCCATCGGTTCGAGAACGACCGATCAATCCGAGGCGCCTCACAACAGCAACAACCACATAAGTCAAACTCGTCAGGGCGTGTAAAACCACTGACGCCACTTCTAGCTAGAAAGAAACGCATGCCCTCCCTGACGTCCTCTCCCGTTTTTGGTACATACCGGGTGTGAAGCTCGCGAATCAACGTTACACAAAGCTACGCCACAAAGGCCGTGCTTCGATCATCAACCATAAGACTTTGCTTTTCAACAGAAGCCTCGATCAATTGCCACTTAGGCATGCCACACAGGCAATTCACTCCATGCGTTTGATATCCATCAATATATAACCCCTGAGCTCGTACATCTCAGAGAAGGGCGTTAAGCAAGAGAATAAATTCTCCGCCGCCAAACAGATATATATTTAATAGAGATCAATCACACGGACTAAAATCCAATGTCAGACACACAGTCCATTTACAAAGTCCGTTCTGGGTCTGAACGAAACCAGAGGCACCTAGTACCCCGCATACCATCGATCTCCAAGTACGTCTGGACGATCACTAACTGTTTCCATCTTCTTGGGTGTACAGCCCAATCAAGATCATCAGTAATTACCCAAATGACGTGAAGACTTCCGGTCTTCGACCACCGTCTTCATCTTCGACTTATCGTCGTATCAGTTATTCAGAATGGGATAAACCCGGTCCTTCCGAATAACTCGCGTATATTTTAAATAAGTGTTACACAAACACAACATACGCCTCATTCCAATTCATTAGTCACTAACCGTAAATTAATCAAGAGAATAATTCCCCAAATATTAACCCCGAAGGCCGAAACCAACATCGGATCAATATCCAGAAAACCATTCTGCTTGGCTAACCGACAGTTAGTTTCTAAATTTCACGTTCATAGGGAAAGGTTCCCATTAATTTTATCCAAGATAAATTTCTTGAATTTATTCTTTAATCTATTTTTGAATATCAATTCAAACTAGTCGGGATTAGCGAACCTTACCGAAGTAATCATTTGTTTTAATTTCCCAATCCCAACCTATTCATCCCATGAAGTAAAACTGGTTATACTTCATATCGAACACCACGGTGTTATCGGTAAATTCAATTACCATTTCACGTTCAAATCTAATTAAAGATTTAACTATCGCCTGGACAAGAACTGGTGATACTCCATTTCGATTATTTCAATCTAATAAAAGATTCATTAAAACTCCACTTAGTTTTAATCTGTGACTGGGTTAAAGAATCGGTGTCATTTAAAACACGGTTCACGATAAACCCAAAATCACATCACATTTCAATCAGTCCCTAATTGTAAATTAGCAAGTGAGCAATTCCCTAAGTGTTAATCCCGAAGGCCGAAACCAACATCAGATCAATACCTCGAAAACTATTCAACTTAACTAATCTCTAGTTAGTTTCTGATTTTCTTAACTCCTTTAGGTCTAAGAACTGTATTATTGAAGATACCGTTCACGACAACCCAAAATCACATTTCATTAATGATCGGGTTAAAGAACGAGTGTTATTTAAAACACTGTCCACGATAAACCCAAAAATCAATATCAATTCAATTCCAATTAAACATTATTTAATTGGTACACTTTATTAAATCTAAATAAAAAGATTTAATCTTTTCTCCACTGGGTTCAAGAACAGTGTTAATGAAGACACCATTCACGACAAACCCAAATCACATTTGATATTAAATACAAGGCTCTGAATAGAAAATATCCCGGCTTATATTCAATATCAAATTCTACGATTAACAAATGTCGTATTGGAAATAACGATATAAATATATATATCTTTCAAATTTCCATAACAACATCTGCATAATCCCGAATTCCACATCGAAATATTCCGAAGACAATTTCGATTCAAATCCACTCCAATGCAATCATTGGAAATTCTGGTTATTTTCAAAACTATTTCAAATCCAATTTATTTATTTAAAAATAAATAGAATTATATTTCTAGTTCAAAACTAGTTCATTTCGATAAAAATCTATTTTTATCTTTTCAAATATGGAGTTTTTCATCCCAATTCTTTCTAAATCATTTCTTATGATTTTACATAAATTATTACTATTTTTAATAATTTTATCAAGGCCCGTACAGTCGATTTCCATCAATGGCCATCGAACTGCACTTACAGCGACCTTTTTCGAAATTGATTTGGACATTATTCCAAATCCAACCGTTAGATTTCTAATTTCTAATATTCGTTAGAAAACTCTTTTCGATACGAACCCAACGGTTCCGGTTTTAGGAGAATCCGACGGTCGGATCTCCCGTAATGTCCGTTTGAAATAAATGGTCGAAATTCGCGAACTGCCGCGGCGCGGCGCGTTCTATTCCGGCCATTATATTATATATATATAATATATATTTCGTCGATTTATATTTAAAACGAATTATATAAATAGTTTTAAATTCGTTTCAAAAGCAATTTCAACTTCCTTTTCAATTCAAATCAAAATTGAATTCTTCTTTATAAATTCGTTTTAAAATTCATTTCTATTCAATTCAAATTTCAATTCAATTTGAATTCATTTCAATTTGTTTTCAATTCAATTCGAATTCGTTTTCAATTCAATTCATTTCGAAATCGTTTTCAATTCAATTCAGTTCGAAATCGTTTTCAATTCAATTCATTTCGAAATCGTTTTCAATTCAATTCATTTCGAAATCGTTTTCAATTCAATTCATTTCGAAATCGTTTTCAATTCAATTCATTTCGAAATCGTTTTCAATTCAATTCATTTCGAAATCGTTTTCAATTCAATTCATTTCGAAATCGTTTTCAATTCAATTCATTTCGAAATCGTTTTCAATTCAATTCATTTCGAAATCATTTTCAATTCAATTCATTTCGAAATCGTTTTCAATTCAATTCATTTCGAAATCGTTTTCAATTCAATTCATTTCGAAATCGTTTTCAATTCAATTCATTTCGAAATCGTTTTCAATTCAATTCATTTCGAAATCGTTTTCAATTCAATTCATTTCAAAATGAATAAAATCGATATAAATATCGTTCACGTCAAAATGGCGTCAATCTAATCAACACGGCTTCATAAATTTCTATTTTCAAATATTCTATTTCAAATATTTCTTTTTCAAAATAGTTGTTATTATCAAAATATTTCATTCAACACATGACCAATCTCAATGGATGAGTACTGTCAACACATGAACCTTTATTTTATATTGATAAAGATGTATATTTTATTACTAAAATATTTTCGTTCAACGCATGACCAATCTCAATGGATGAGTACTGTCAACACATGAACCTTTATTTTACAATATTCTTTATTATCTAAATTGGAATGAGGCCCAATCAATCACCATATAATATTAATTATATGGATTTTCATACATCACACGTATATAATAGCATTGAAAAATAATCAACCATCAACCAAAGTGCACCATACTGTATAAGCATCAAATATAGATATCTAACGCTTATAACAGCCTGTCAATCAATAGATCGACATATTTAATCAATCAGGATGAGTGAACTTCAAATTTCATCCCAACACCCGTGTGGGGTTTCAAACAATCAAACACAAATTTTATTTGTGCAGTTGGGCGATGTGTAAAATTTATCGTCTCAATCAATGTCCTTCAAATAGGTGTACATAAACAAACCGTCCGGTTTGTAAATGAATATTTATTTATTCACATTCACTATATTCATATTCACGTTAAAAAATTATATTTTTAACGATAAAACATTTTATTTTAACATATGAATCTCTATTCATTTCATTCTTTAAATAAAATGATATTTTTATTTTTCTGACATATCTTAGAAAATTTCGGCGGCATAACGGCACGATACTAGAAACGGGACGAGGCCTAGCCTTATCCCCGATCTAGTGAAGGCCCATGCCATTCACACATCAATCAAAATCACCAAACAACCAAATTCAAATCACATCATATAACTAATCTATGCAACCAAACAAACAAGTCCATGGTCTGTGGACGATTGTGTCGGGTGCTACTAAGCACCGTCTGCATCCTAGTATATATATATTTAACTAGAAAAGAAATTGAAGAGTGAGAAATTCTCACAGAAAGCTATCCAAACATCTTGACTCTTCTTTTATAGAAATCTTCTTTGTTCCCGCCTTTTTGTTACCTTCGTTGTCCGCTTTCACTACCTATGTAAAAATCGAATTTTTACTTCGCTATTCCATATATAAAAATCATATTTTTATTCCGCAGTTCAACATATAAAAATCATATTTTTATTCCGAAGTTCAATATATAAAAATCACATTTTTACTTCGATGTTCAATATATAAAAATCACATTTTTACTTCGATGTTCAATATATAAAAATCACATTTTTACTTCGATGTTCAATATATAAAAATCACATTTTTATTTCGATGTTCAATATATAAAAATCACATTTTTATTTCTATGTTCAATATATAAAAATCACATTTTTATTTCTATGTTCAATATATAAAAATCACATTTTTATTTCTATGTTCAATATATAAAAATCACATTTTTATTTCTTTCTAAACTATAAAAATTATAGTTTTAACCTTTGTATAATATAAAAATTATATTTTTTAATACTTCTATACTATAAAGATCAAATCTTTTTATAGTTAACAATCAAATCTTTTTCTAAAAATCCCTTCTTTCTATATGAAAGTATAAAAAAATCGTATTCTTTTCTATGCCAAAAATCATATTTTCTATCAACGAAAAATCATATTTTTCCCACAACATTATATATATATATTTTTTTACTTATTATAATTTCAGTTTTAATGACCATATATTATTTTCAATGGTTTAAAATAAAATCGGATCTATAGAAAATAATAATAATAATAATAATAAAGATGAGTAAATAGGACTTACTATATTTTCAGCGAGGAGGGGGAGGGTTCTTGGCGTCAACGCCAACCAGTGGTGGCGCGGGGGGGGGGGGGGGGCTCGAGTTCGGTGGTGTCGGATGTGGGTGAGGCTGCGACGCCTGCTGTGGCATTGGACGGGGAGGACGACGGGTTCAGATAGGGAAGCGTCGCGATTTTTCTGGGGGAGGCTCGAGATTGAGAGGAGAGAGGGAATGAAGAAGAAAAGGAGGAGGAGATGAGGGAGGGGCGGCGACTCCCTGGGCGCGGTGGCGGTGGTGGCCATCGATGGCCAGCGACGACTTAGGGCTTCGCCCTTTTGTTTTCTTTTTTTTTTTATTTTTTTTTATCGATTCTGAATTGAGAATGGGGGGGGGGAGGGGCAACGGGTTTTAAGGGGAAGGGTTTTTTTTTTCCTCCAAAAAGCAACTTTTATTTTCGACCTCCAAACGGGGCCCACCGCCTGTCGTCCATAGCGTATTACCCCCATTCCGAACACAATGGGATATATATCGTAGGCTGATTCGGCTGTTACAATCAGTTTCCGTTAAATTTACATTTAAATCACTATATTGAATTTTAAACGTACATTTCAAATTACCGGGGTCACATACTAACTAGAAAAATTCCCGAAAAATATTTTCTAGCTTCGTATTGACGATACGGTCCTAACAAAACTAGTTTCATCGAATTCTGAGACCGTTAGAAAGATGGCCAATTTCCAATCGATTAAAATCAACTAAAACTGGTCAAACGCATTTTCCCTTGCCACGCTCACATATTGATTCGGAAAATTATGAAATTTGAAACCTAGCAATAATTTTACATCACGGATCCAACGAAAGTGGTTTCGTCGAAATCCGAGGTCGTTTGCAAAATTTCCATTTTTAAGGGCCTGAATTCCATAGCGACTATTCAGAATTTTCAACTGGACATATCTTTTGATTCCCGCTAGGAAATCTTGATTTTTCGGATTCGTTGGAAAGATATTATCAAATAGATCCTATTATTTTTGGTTTCACTAAAATCCGGATTGTTTTGCACCCGGTACATTCAATTGAAGTTTGAAATCGAATTATCGAACTACCGCGCCATTTTCAATTCTATTTATAATTATATATAAATATTTATATTCTAACGACGACGCGTATAATATATACGTTCGAATTATATTCAAAACAAATTTCTCGCCGATATTATTTAAAATAATTCATTTTAAATAATCAAAATTCGCTTAAATTGCCAAAATAAAAATTTTAAACTGGCCCAGATTTTCGGGTTGTTACAATTCGCGAGCCTCACACCTCGGTATGAGTCAAAAACGGGATAAGGACCCAAGGAGTGCATGACGTTTCCTTCTAGCTATGGTGGTGTCAGTGACTTACCAGCCCTGACATTTATATACTTTTCACCTTTGTGGTTTGGATGCGAGGCGCCTCGATTATAGGTCTGTAAGGACCGGGAAACGTGTGTTCAGGCATAACTAATCCTCTAACGTAAGTGAGGACCGGCCTTGGAGGATCCAAGGGTTGCCCAGAGTGCGTAGCCCTGAGGCATTTGCTAGAGTGTCTCAAACGCGGAGAGGAGCTTGCCCCTTGCCTCGACTCATGATGGAAATCCAATTTCCAATACGTGTATTGCGGTTTTAATTGTAGAACTAGTATGGCGACATAGTAGCATGGGATGCTATGCCGTCTATGATTTATATTTATGATTGAAATTGTTTTGACACTATACACTTATTATAATATCAAATGATTTGTTTTTAAACGTACTAATCATGTTTGGCTATTATAAGGGAAAACCCTATTCTCCGGCTTGCGTTGCATTGTGTGATGGGACCTGGGTCTTATAATAGCTTCATTTTTAGAAAAAGCATTGCGTTATCTTTTCTATGCACTGGTATTCTTGGGAGGAAACCCGTTCCGTGTTATACGGCGTGGTCCCTTGAATTACTCTCTTTTAAAGTAAATGCTTAAATAACTGTTTTAGTTCTCACACCAGTCACATGACTGACCTGGAGTTTATTGTTTCAACCTAAACTCTGGGTGCCCCTATTTTCCGCACGGGCAGCTAGTAGTTTTGGTTTTGCAGATTTATATTCACAGGATCCTGGTTTACAGCTGGAATGATATCCGGAAAGCTCTGTATCCGTATATCACCTTCAGTTGTGCTTTGTATTATTTTCTGTTGCTATGTAATTTAATATAATCTCTGATATTTATCGAATGTAATTTATTCATTTATACTCAGTATGTTCTTGTATCTGATGGAACTATTGTAATAACAATGAAATGTTCTTCTGTTTGTGTTCTGATTTGTCCTGTTCTCAACAGCCAGGGGTTTCGAACGGTCTAGATTGGTTTAACGACTGACTCGGATTGAGCGAAATTCCAGGCCGTCACACCAATCCTGATTATCGATAATAATACGTATCCTGTATCACATATCGACTAATCAAGCATTAGAAAATAGCGGATCATTAATAGAAAGAAGTTAGAGGGTGAGAAATAGAAAGAAAGAAAGTTAGAAAAGGAAGAACATCACATAACAGAATCAGAGTATCACAAATATCACAGCGGAACTAAATAAAATATATTATATAACATCTTTTGAAATAAAAAACTATATTGGTATTTACATACATCATCAGAGTACAATACATATTTAACACATCGGATGTAAACTTTACATATCTAATGTTGAGGCTTCCTGCTCCAAGCTCCTTCAAGTGAAACTGTAAAATCCTAAAACCACTTAACTGCCCATACAAATTTGGGCGCCCAAGAGTTCAGGAAAAACATAGATAAATAAACTCTAGGTTAGTTATGGGACTAGTGTGAGTAAATGATTTTAAAACAGCTTTATTTAACTTTTGAAACTCCTTCTGAAAGATAGGATAATCGTAAGACTGATCCACTCATAAATACATATGGTTTTTACCTTACGATAACCCAAAAATTTATTGATATCAAAACTACTCTGATATTATAATAGTGTCTAAAACAAAGAAATAAAAATCTAGCGAAACGCTAGTATCTCATGCTCCATATACATTGTATACAATCAAAATCGCTGGCATTTATTGGGTAATGCATTCCGACTATGACAAGGTATGGAACCACCTTCCAATAATGTATCTCTAGAGGGGAATACACTAGATTCAGTAAGAACATCTTGCAACCCAGCCACACATGACCGACCACTCATTTCTCTTGAGTGTATCAATTGTATATCACCAACGGTTGGGATTAGCAACCGTTTCCCGAAAGGGACATCATCGAAAAGAATAAAGAAGGAGATGAATTTTCTCTAGATATGTGATAATACACCCTAATTGGGAGTGACCCACTTAGCCATGTTGCTTGCACGATTTTTGTCATTTCCCGGTTGATGAGGCTTGAGGTTAGAATTTACCTTTATAACATATGGCCGCCATTTACTTTAAATGCCACAATGTGACGACCCAAACCTCCCCTTACGGGAAAGCCCGGATTGAGTTGAGAACATGACAAATCAGAACACAAATAGAAGAACATTTCATTGCTTATTACAATAATTTACATCAGAGTACAAGAATATTCCAGAGTATGATTAATTATACAACAGAAAATAATGTCAGAGATTTAAAAAAATACATAGCAGCGGAAAATAAGACATAAGTATAATGCGTAATGGAAAAGCTTTCCGAATATAGCTCCAGTTGTAATACATGATCCTGTTAAATAGAAATCTGCAAAACCAAAACTACTGACTGCCCGTGTGGAAAATATGGGCACCCAAAGTTTAGGAAGGAACAATAAACTCCAGGTCAGTAATGGGACTGGTATGAGAACTCAAAACAGTTATTAATTTGACCGTATAACACGGAACGGGTTTTCCCCCAAGAATACCAGTGCATAAATAAATAGCACAATGCTAATTAAAGAAAAATGAAGCTATTATAAGATTCAGGTCCCATCACATAATGCAACGCAAGACGGAGGATTGAGTTTTACATTATAATAGCCAAATATGCTTGGTACGCGAAATTTCTCTTTTATAATTACTATAAATGTGTAGTGTAGAAACCAATTTCGAAAGTAAATGTATCAATCATAGACGGCATTAGTGCCCCATCCCACTATGTCGCCATATATAGGTTTACAACTAAAACCGTAAAGCTCGTACTGAAAAGTTGGATTTCCATCATGATGGCTCCTGATTCGAAAGATCTATCACGTAGTGCAATTCTCCACGACTTACGTCCCAGGCATGAGAAAACGCCGTAATGCACATCCGCATTATATCTAGGATATCGAGTATCTCCGCGACTTACATCCCGTGCATGAGAAAACGCCGCTTACTCTATCCCTATGGGAATCAGGGGGTGTGCCCTATCCCTTTGAGCGTAGAGCAACCACACACAGCTCATCTCGGTCGACCGAATCCATCCTCATATCGAAAGCATACTAACCTGACCATCAGTTCACCATCATACCGGGGTGTGAGGCTCGCGAAGTCACGCTACACAAAGCTATGCTAATTAAATCTATGCTTTGATCATCATCCACAAGGCTCTGCGTTTCAACAAAAGCCTTGATCAATGCATCTCAGCATGCCACATTGTCAATCCGTACCATACCATTGTTTTCTGCCAATATATAACCTCTGAGCTCGTACATCTCAAAGAAGGGTGTTAAGCAAGAGAATAAATTCTCTGCCACCAAACAGATATATATATTTTGTAGAGATCAACGAATACAACGTAAAAGAATACAACGTCAGACATACCATCCATTTACATGTCCGTTCTGGGTCTGAACGAAACCGGAGGCACCTTATTCCTCGTCCCATATGTCTAATACGGAAGAGAGGCCTTCGCATATCCGAACAATCTACAAGTACATCCGGACTTCCACCACTGTAGCCCCTTCAAGGTAGCTACTCCAATCATGGGCATCAGTAGCAACTCATCCATTCGATGTGAAGAACATCGGTCTTGCACCGTCTTCTATCTCTTCGACTGTTAGTCGTCATATTCATTATTCAGAATGGGTTAAACCCGGTCTTTCCGAATAACTCGCGTAATTTATAATCAGGTGCTATAAAAACACATCCAACGCCTCATTCTAATTCAGAATATTCTTTTAATAAAATATTCACATTTTTAGGGAAAGGTTCCCATTAATTTTATCAAAGATACATTCTTTTAAATTTTCTTTTTTAATCTCAAAAATCATTACTTAATGATTATTCGAATTTAAGGAATTAATCTTATATTTTACTGGGTTAAAGAACCAATGTCATTTAAAAACATAGTTCACGATAAACCCAAAATCATCTTCCATCAAAATGGAATCTGCACGGAAATCATAACAGCATATAATCAATATAAATTCCCGTATCAGACTAATAATATAAATGGAATAACAACAAAGCCTTTTAAATTCCATATATAGTAGCGGTTTTCATTCACAGAAGCTCATCTCGATTATTACCAAATCGAATTCCATTCAATTCCAATTTGATATATTAAATTGGAAAAAAAACTTTACTTTGGAAAATTTCCATAAATCTTAATTAAAAGATTATTAATTCCAAATTATTTCTTCACGGTTAATTGGGTTAAAGAACAAGTGTTATTTAAAACACCGTTCACGATAAACCCAAAAATCCAATTCTTTTATTCAATTCTAATTAAATATTAATTAATTAATTGGTAAAATTTCCTAGATCTTAATTAAAAGATTTATTCTTTTCTAAACTGGGTTTAAGAATAGTGTTAATAAAGTCACCGTTCAAGACAAACCCAAAATCCAATTTGACATTAAATATAAGGTTCTGAATAAAAATTATATCGGCTTATATTCGATATCAAATTCTAAAACCAACAAATATCGTATTGGGAATAACGATATATATATATATTTCTTCCAGATCCCCATAACAGTATCCGTATAATCACATAATGCAATATCGAATTATTCCAAAAATAATTTCCATTCAAATCCAATCCAATTTATTCTTTGGATAATTCTGGTTATTTTAAAACAATTTTCAAATCCAATTTATTTATTTCTAAAAATAATCAAATTGTTATTCTAGTTAATAACTAGTTCATTTCGATAAAAATATATATTTTTATCTTTACAAAGTTGGAGTTTTTCATCAAAAATCTTACCAAATCATTTATTATGATTTTACATAATTTTTCCGTATTTTTAATAATTGTATTATCGCCCGTACAGTCGGTTTCCAATAACGGCCACCGAACTGCATCCAAAACAACCTTTTTGAAATTGATTTGGACATATCTTAATATCCAACCGTTAGATTTCAAATCTTTTAAATTCATTGGAAAGCTCTTTTCGATACTAACCCGACGGTTCCGGTTTTAGGAGAATCCGACGGTCGGATCTCCCGTTACGTCAATTTGAAGTTAATGGTCGAAATTCGCGAAAGATCGCTGCGCGACGCTTTCTATTCAGGCCATTAAATATATATAATATATATTATATATATTTCGTCGATTGCCATTAAAAATGTATTTTATAAATCGTTTATTATTTCATTTTAAAACGATTTCAACTTCATTTTCAATTTTATATCAAAATTGAATATTCCATATCTTTATCATATTAAAATGATAGTATTTTCTACTTTTCTATCATGTAAATGATTTACATTTTAATTTACAAAACATGCATTAACAAATGATCATTTTCTACTTTGCTATCACATAAATGATTTACATTTTAATTTGGCAGAATTTCTTTAATGAATCAAACATACAAAAAATATAATTTTTATTGTCTAATCTTTTTATTGAATCATGATTCATTTTTTATGATTTTATAATACAATAAAAATGTAATTTTCATTGTATTAAAATTTTTATTTAAAACATTGAATATTTTCAGTCATTCCTACATACACAATAAAAATGTATATTTTTATGTTAACATATTCTATTTCAAACAATGAATATTTTGTTTATTCATATATACAACAAAAATGTGATTTTTGTTGTATAAAAATTTTACATTCAAAACAATGAATATTTTATTGGTTCATACATTCAATAAAAATGATATTTTTATTATTTAAATATTTTTATTAAACACATGAATATTTTATACAACGCATAAATATTTTATATCCTTTACGGAATATTATTTTAAAATATTCTTTATTTTCCAAATTGGAATATGACCCAATCAATTACCATATAATGTTATTCATATGGATTTCATACATCGCATGTATACAACAATAATGATGAACAATCATTAAAAATTCGTACGACATCCAGAGTGCAATTTACAACTGTGTGAGCATTAAAATAAATAAATAACGCTCATCACAGACTGTCAATCCATCGATTGACATACAACTAAATAGTGGGAATAGTGTATGTCAAATATCATCCCAATATCTGTGTGGGGTTTTCAAACAACAACAGTTTATTTATTTGTGCACTTGGGCGAAGTGTAAAATTTATCGTCTCAATCAATATAAGTCAAATGGGTGTACATAAACAAATCGTCCGATTTGTAAGTGAATATTTTATTTGTACATAAACAAATGGATGTACGTTAAAAATTATATTTTAACGATAAAATATTTTATTCAACATATGAATATTTATTTTCCATTTCATACCACAATCACATCACAATACAGTCCAAACAAACAATCATGGTTTCAATCAAAGATGTCGAGTGCTATTAAGCACCGTCTGCATCCTAATATATATTTAAATGTAAACAAAATTATAGTGAGAAGTTCCCACCTTTGGTTTCCACTCCGCCAGTTTTTTGAATTCATAAACTGTTTGGATTTGCCCGAAATTCCAACGCAATCCTTTTCACACTGTTCATAGTAAAAATCACATTTTTAATATGATGTTTACATATTTAAAAATCGCATTTTCAAAAAAATGCTATTTAAATAAAAAAATAAAAATCATATTTTTATATTCTATTCATATCTTTTATATAATCTAAAAATCATATTTTTTATATGATCTAAAAATCATATTTTTTTCTATATAGTGAAAAATCACATTTTTCTGTACAATGAAAAATCATATTTTTATATACAGTGAAAAATCACATTTTTCTATACAATGAAAAATCACATTTTTATATACAGTGAAAATCACATTTTTCTATACAACGAAAAATCATATTTTATATACAGTGAAAAATCACATTTTTCTATACAATGAAAAATCATATTTTATATACAGTGAAAAATCACATTTTTCTATACAATGAAAAGTCATATTTTATATACAGTGAAAAATCACATTTTTCTATACAATGAAAAATCATATTTTATTTTACAAACAATATAAATTTTATTTTAAAGTTATATATATATAATTAGATTTTTAAAAAAAACAATGTATATTTTTTTTAAAACTATGTATATTTTTATTTTTAAAACTATGTTATTATATTTAAAAATTCACCTATATATATAAGATCATATTTTTGTTATTACTATATATATATATAAATATAAAAATTTCATTTTTATATTGCTATTTTAATTTTTAGAAAAAAAAATGCTTTTCTATTATAAAAATCTGTGCTATTTTATATTTAAAACCTAATGCTATTAATATTTATAAAACATTTGTTAATTTTATTTTAAAACATTTGCTAATTTTATTTTAAAACACTTGCTAATTTTATTTTAAAACATTGATAATTTTTAATTTTAAAACAATGATATTTATAAAAAGTTCACATTTTTATTTATGCTTTTCATATTTTCAAAACAATGTTTTTATATTTTCAAAACAATGCTTTTTATAAGATCATACAAATTTAATTAAATAACTAATTGCTTAATTATCTATGATTAACACAAATTACACTTGGGAACAAAATCTGGCTGCCAACTTTTTCTGATCCAACCGCCTTTGCATCTCCTTCTTCTATCGCGATTCCTTCTGTAAGCCCGCCCCCATTTCATCAACCCCTAGTGTTCGCCGCAACTCCCCAACCGCCACGCTGGAGACCAATCATCGCCCCCTACGTCGACCGACTTCCTTCACTCCACCCTTGGACAGAACGCCGCCCAACTCGCAGGTCCCCACGAGCCTAAAACAGCCTCCGAACGGCGCATGTTTGTAAGACAAAGTTAGCCACGTCAGTTCGCGATAATACATCTCAGCCGTTGGTTTTCACGCTCTCATAGTCCTCTTCCATTTTGTCTTTAGAAGTTTGTGGAGATAATGAACGGATTAGGAGAATCAAGAGGAGTAAGTCAACGAAGTTCTGGCCATTCATTTCTGATATGTCGGCGTTGAACCATTTTGAACGGGGTCTAGGGTTTTGGGAGGTATTAAGGGGTATATATATTGTTTAATTAATATTATTTTAATTCAATTAATTCCAATAAGACTAGTTTAGCACCACGAACTCCAAATGAATCCCAACGACTGTAGCCCCTAGCTAAATACCCATGTTCCAGACAAAATGGAATATGTTTCGTAACCCAATTCGGCTCTTATGATCAGTTTTTATCAAAATTAATATATATACCAATGTATATTCAATTTAAACGTACATTTTAATTTACCGAGGCCACATATTGACTCCAAAAATTACAGAAAAATAAATCTAGCTAAGTTTTGACGATACGGTCCTAACAAAACTAATTTTGTTGAATTTGGAGACGTTTGAAATATGTTCATTTTCTGGTCGATCCAATTCAACTAAAATTGACAAAACACGTTTTAATTTACCACGCTCACATATTAATTTCAAAAATTATGAAAACTGGAATCTAACAATAATTTGACATTCCAGATTCAACAAAAGAGGTTTCGTCAAAAATGGAGGTCGTTTGAAAAATCGTTATTTTTAAAGGCCATATATTATATTAAATTCCATACCGACTATTCTAAATTTTAAACTGGACATAAATTTCAATTCCCGTTATGAAATCTGGATTTTTCACATTCATTAGAAAGATATTGTTAAACAGATTCTAATATTCCCGGTTTCACTGAAATTCGATTTATTTTGAATCTTGTACATTCATTTGAAATTTGAAATCGAATTTTCAAACTACTGCGCCATTTCTACTTAGTTTTATAATTAAATTAAAAAAAATCATTCTAACTTCATTTTAAATAAATTTTTAATCGTTATTATTTAAAATAAATCATTTTAAATATTCAAAATCCACTAAAACTGCAAAAATAAAATTTTAAATTGGTTCTGATTTTCCGGGTTGTTACACAATGTCAGATCCATCAAATCACTAATTGAAGTCTACAAATATACTCTAGGTGTAAAAGAAGGGCCATTCTTTGCCACTAACTCGATATATTTGTAAATATCAACGTACGTGGTTTTTAGAAAATACTCTGCCAGACACTCGTCCATACAAGTCATCCAGGAACGTGATGAACCGAAGGCACTCTCCTACTGCATCCAATATAGGAAACACTTAGCAAACAGTCCTTGCAAATTCGTAGGTTTCAATCACGAAAGAATCAAAAGATAGACTAACTCTAACGGGTACCAAAGAAATTTTAACTAGTAGTTCTTCTGGTTATGAAGATCTACTGTCTTCAATTTCACCGTTTGTATAAGTATACCTGCAAGTTAGTTTACGTAAAGTTGGTTCGAAGTGGTTTTGGGTCCAATTGTCATCCCGGTCTCTTCGGCTAACAGGTAAGGGATATTTATTTGATAGTCGGTTATTTAACTATCAAAATAAACAGTTTAGATAAATAAAATATTTATAAGATTTTCATGGCATGTTCATTAAAATTAATTAACTTGTATAAATCTAAATTCTGATTTCAGAATAGTAATCAGCACAAGACGATTATAATCAAATAAAACATGTCAACGTTTTATTTTAACTTGTTTAGATTGATTTATCATTTCATATAATAATAGATAATTAACACACATTCATCACAACAATAACAATCAACATCGGTTTAACGTTAATTTCAATGTTAATAACCGTTTGAAATATGTGATCTCAGGTAACAATTAATTTTACGTTATATTTATTCCAAATTTATTGGAATAGGTACATTGGTTGTATATAAACATATATTCTGTTTCAATGCGCACATACACGCACACACAAATATATATATATATATATATATATATATATATATATATATATATATATATATATTTATGGTTGGGCTTCGAACTTACAACTTCATATGACAACATTTATCCTGTAACTACGAAATAATTCAATAACTTACCAATCCTTCCCCTTTTTATTTCTCTTTATTTCTTTTGCACTTCCATTACAATCAATTTAATTGAAATTGATTAATTTAAACAACTCGTTTTTCTCAGGCCTATTGTGGTTCAACATCTACCTACCTATCTTATTTTAATTTGTCATTCGCTATAAATTTTTCATGTGAAGTTTCACTTCTTTAATCATTTATAGAATGTTTAAATTTTAAAAAGAAAATTAAATTCTAAACAAAATCAAGTTACAGTTAAATAAATTCTTAGGACAAAAGTCTAATAACATGTGCATCCTAATGCAACAGACATGTCCTATTTCTTTTCAGCAGAACTGGGAGTTGTGTTCAACACAAATAGTGATCGTACCTCTTCGATCAACAATTTCCCCTTCTTCTTATTTTTATTTAAAAAAAGTTTTCCTTTTAAACTTATAGGATTTAAATAACATTTTCTCTTTTACTTATTTTTATTTAACTTTAAAGCCCAAATTCGGCCCATTGCAAGCAAAGCCCATTCTCCTTTTCTACCAATTCAATCCACTTTTTCTGTATGTTTTCCTTCATGCCTGCCATGTTCATCACCACCCTGCACACTGGCTTCACTGTGCATATGAAGAACAACTCCACCACCAACCATTATCCTAATCATCACCACAGATCACCATCCCAACCTCGACCATGCCTCCATCACCAAAAATCCCTATGCCTTACTGTAACAAATTTCTATGTTTCAACTGAAACTCCAAAAGAACCCACCCCTACTGAAATACCTCGTACCACCACCAAAAGCCCTCGGCCACCTTCATACTCTAGTCACAGATCGGTGACGATCCATTGGTCACGTTCACCCTCATGCGATCGCCAGAAAAGCCAACATAGTGGCACTATTCAAAATTTAACCCATCCTACCAAAAACAACGTTGGCAACCCTTATTCGATCTAAATCCCCAAATTTCCTGATTAAAAATTCAGATTATATTTTTGAAATATTCTTAGCATACTATCGAGCCAGTTTCCACGTTTCAATCAAACCTTAATACACATTAGAATTAGAATTGTGGATTTTTAAAATCTCTGGAGATGAATATCCCTGTTATTAAACACACAGATTGTTTTGAATATCAACGGTGGTTGATTTCAGAATATTCAATACGTAAATGATATATCATAATCAAATTTTAGGGATACACATATTACGTATGAAACAAAATAGGCAACAATCATTTAAACAGGTTAGAAAAGGATAAAGGGGGGAGTTTTTCATAGTATTATACGTCTGCTGTCTTTTGTAGTAATTCCCCAGGTTTGCTCTTGTCTTAATCTTCTATTTTTAGAGATTAACTTCAGTATTTGTATGATGGTTACATACCAACATACATCTATTTTGAATCCACTAAATATTAATGTAAACAGTTTAGGGATTAAGTGCTTACTTACCTAAATGTGTTAACTGTCCTTTGTTAACATCTCAGGTTGTTCAAACTAATTGTTTCCAAAGATTAATCCTTCAAACATCGTACATATTTGAATTTGATATGATGAGTATATTTATCAACATACATGTAGTTTGAACCCCTTAAAGATTGATATAAAATAGAGGGGAATTTAGAGTGTTTAATCAAATATGTATTAATGTGTTCTATTTTTCCTTTCTCAGTTTTTTCCCAAGACTCTCTAATCCTAGTATAGTTAATTTAAAGATTAAACTGTAACATTTGATTCATATATCATGAAGCCTGGTCAGCATGGGTACACAACACTATATAATTAGTGGCAACCAGTGGATACAGAGATTTAAATACAATATACATATATATATACAACTTTAAATTAGGATTTTTGAGAGAGAAATATATTAGAGTTTATTCACTCAATATTAGTTCACTGCTGATAATTTTTCCAGGTTGTTTAAACCATTCACTCCAACTCTAACAGTAAAGAGATAAACCCTTAACAACATAAATGTTGTATCAATGTGATGAACACATAGTAGCATACATATAGTTTAAATCCACCTAAGTAAAATATAAGACAACAAGGAAAAAATTAAGTTGTTTACTCACCAATATTACTACTGCTATGACATGGTGTTCACTATCTTGCTTAACATTCCAGAATTTCTCTCTGGCTCTCGGCCATTTTTAGTTTAGGTTTGTGCACTTTGTTTGCATTTGTTTCCAGTGAAGTGTGTGAATGTGTGTGGTGGAGTAGTGTATTTATAGAAGCATAATTGAGGTATAAGCTGGCCAGGCATTTAGGTAGGACGGTACATACATGCAACACCCTTTTGAATGATTGAAATGAAGTTTATACATGGTTTCTTTTCATATATTGCTTCCAGGATATAAGTGCACAACTAGATTAGTTTTTACATTACATAAATAGGAGCAATCCCATGTGCTGAGGGTTTAGATCTAGTCTTAGTAGTGTAGTTAACAAGTTATGTTGGTTGTCTTGTTTGATGTGAAGGATGTACGTGGTAGTATTGAGGTGAAAGTGTGATGCTGCAGCAGCTATTAGAGAGATGATGCTTGATTTCATAACACACATAAATGACTTTAACTTATCTCTTAAGCAATACACTATGATCTTGCTGGAAAATATGTACATGTGTATGTACTTTGTATATCACAATCAAACTTAACATCCAACGCATGTTCTTATGTACCAACCTTATATGTGCATAGGTGTGCTGATTTGAAACATCAATATGCTAGGTATATTTGCGTTTACTTGCTATAGGATTTTGAAATCTCACCGTATTCGTAGTTGCACACACATATGCACTGTATATATTTACAAATTTAACTTAGCATCTAAGGAATATCAACTTGTTAAATGTCTTTTATTCTAGCATGTACAACATGTGCGCAATGACTTGAAACATAGCATCAAAGACAATCAGCCCAATTAAATCTCATAAATGTAAGCCTTTTTATTTATTTTCATTTGTAGCTATCACTTATATACTTACATGTGAAGTAAAAGTGATGTTTACTTATGTATATTAGTTATCTAGGTAGCTTCACAATTACATGAACCTACAACAAGTTTAATGTGAACAAAACTGTTAAAACGTTTAACACTTGTCAATATCGTCATATAACAAGTAAATATATAGATATGTAGTATAATGATTGTTATAATTTGAACGAAATTGGTCTTATTATCAAACTAATTGAATACCTTACATTAATAAATATTTTCCTTTGGTTTTTTTTTTCTTATGAAGTAATCACATTTTACATAAGCAAATTCTATTTTAATTTCAATTAAAAATCCCAACTTATCTTAATAAACTTCCATGTGTTATAATCTATTATTTTACTTAATTAATTTTATACTCACATGGAATAAACAAAATTTAAAAACTACAACAAAAGAATAAAACATTAATTACTTGTTTTAGATGCATATATACATTGATTACAGAATTTTAAACCATCATTCAAATATAAATTTGGAATTTTCCAAAATATTTTCCAAATATGTAAATATTACTTATTTAATTATAATAAATTACCAATATAATATATATATATATATTATATGGTCCAAAAACTGGGTCGTTACACATACAAACTTGTCCAACAAAGAAAAAAGAGCATATCAATCAAGAAAAATCCATCATCTATCACCTCACTTGCCCTCTTCGGACTTCTTCTTTTCCAACTTGCTTTTGGTAGTCTTTCTCTTCCTCCTATGGAAGCTATTACTTCTCTTATGCTTGCTGCCTTTCTTGGGCATAGACTTAGAATGGGCAAGCTTAATTTTGAATTCATCTCCCGAGTCATGCTCTACATCCTCATAATGGGATCCCTAGTGCAAGCGCTACCATAGGCTTGGGGAAAATCTAGGCTTTCTCACTTTCTTCCCTCTCTTTGTAGCCTTAGATTACGCAAACATCTCTTCCAATTTATGCCCCAAACTTCTCGCCTCCTTTGATCTCGATGATCTCCCCCAACTTTATCTCTATTGCTATGTCCCTATGTCAGTGTGCATCAAATCTATGTTTGTCTTGTCAACCCATAAGGTTTCTATAATTGGAGCATTAATCGGTGGCACTTAGGATTTATAAGTTGAAGTGATTTGTCCTTTAGCCAGTGGTTTTGGTGCTTATGTACCTATGGAAGGAAGTCTAAACACAATTAATTACTTTTTCTTCTCCAAGATTCCAAAATGAGTTTTGTGGCCTTTGCGCAAGAAATGCGAACACTCTTAAAGGCAAGGGAAAGTGCAAATATACCTTTTGTGTTATGCTCTTAACCTGTTACTAGAGTATTAACCTCCAGAATAGGAGTCAGTGTACCTTATTTATAAGGCTGGGGTGGTCAAGATCATATCCTGAATAGAACATAAATAGAGACATCATGACTTGATGACTGGTGTAACGACCACCTTTTCGAGCCTCAGATATCGACACTAAATACACATGATATTCATGTGTCAAGCATCTAAGGATGGATGTAACACCCCGAATTTTTAACGGCATTAAAAAGATTAAATTAAATAATAATTAGTTTAATATTCAGAATTAGAGAAAACGGACTGCACATTGCGTCCATCTCGAAATTCTAGTCAAGATAGACATTTGGTTTGCATAAAACGGACACCATATGAAGAAGTTATAAGGGTTTTAAGTTTGTATATGCACAGAAATATTTTATATATACGCATGAGTCAGAGGTGAGTCAGGAATGAGTTAGAATTCTATCCAGAAGATTCAAATTCGAATAATTCCTCTGAGCGGCAAAATTTCCGTTCTAGGAGGTCGACCCCCCTAGAGGGGTGTCGACCTAGGGGTCGACCCCTTGAAGGGGTGTCGACCTAGGGGTCGACCCACCCACAGGTGTGTAGACACCCCTAAAGCTGACATGGCACTCGGTTTCAGGGGGTCTGGCAGCTATATATACGTGTCCTATTTCTCATATTTTCTTCATTGAAAGTCATGGAGGCCATATGCTACTGGAGTGCGAACTGAACCGTTTTCTACAATATCATATTCTACAAATCCAATTCAGAAATTCTAGATCCATTCTTCCTCAATTTTCTAAACCTAACGCTGTGAGTTCTAGTTGTTTTTAGGTTTAGATAAATAAAAGTATATTTTGAAAGACTATGAATTGGATATGTTGTAAAGTATGATTATGTGTTAATGTGAAATCCCATACTATGTCAGGACATATCTATTTTCCTAGATCAAATGAAATTGTGGTTATTCGATTATGTTGCTTATGTGGATCTTGACTTTTAACCATGTTATGATGGATGTACATCTATTAATTTGGACAGTTGTAACATTACTTAGATCTAGATCTTTATGTTAATCACCTTTTACCTGTCATATTGTGATCCATTGAGATATGTTGTAAACTTGACATGTGAATCCGTCTTTAGATCTAAACATGTTACTATGTCACCTTAACTATGCTAGATCTAAATAATTGGAGACCTTATGGTTAATTTAGATCTCATTATGTTGCGTTGACATCGTAGTTGCTACAAGTTCATCACTTTTATGCCTACCTTGCCATGATTATTACATGACCATTCACCTTGTTATCATACCAGTTTATGTTTATGCCAAGATATGTTGAAACTGTCACTCTTGACATATTCCCTTTTTATTGTTATAGTTAGGCTACTTTATAGCCTAGATGCAGCCAAAATACGTACGAATACGTTAGAGAGGAAACGGGGAAAAAGGGATTATAATTGGCATAATTTATGTAGTATTTATATGAATTGGACATGTAATTCAAATGGGGAAAACATAGAAATAGTTACCTATAATGACGTAGGTAGATTTGGATTAATTTGGAATGTTTAGTAATTTATAATTAGGAATTGTATATTGTACTTATGACATGAGGTTATGTTACGTTAGTAGTGGAAGTCTTCCCGGAACCGACCGGCATATCCAGCAGCCACTAATGTTGAACCTAATGTGGGAGGTCTAAGTAAGCAAATACGAATCGGGCTAAGACACGAGGTTAGACCCAACTATGGAATAAGACTACTCGGGCCCGACCGGCATATCCAGCATCCACATGTTGTAGGCCTAATGTGGGAGGTCTAGCCCATTATAAAACCATGAATGAACATGGTAAATAATTGGACTACTTAACCTAATTTAATTCATAAAGATTGTATGACTATGAACTTAAGTTAGGGTTAAGTAAAATTGGATGGGTAGTGGATGGGTTAAGTAAATTAGAGAGAGTGGGTAATATTTAAATATAGGCCCACGAACTTAACCCAATAGGGTTATGTAATTAAAGACACCTAATGGTATACATAACCGGTGGAAAATATAGTAAAGTTATGTAATTAAAGACACCCTTTAGGGTAAACATAACTGGTATAGGTCTATATAATTAAATACACCTAAAGGTATACATAGTCAGTGGAAAACCTAGTGGGGATACAAGACAAGGGGGAGAGCTTGTATCATATTGTGTGGGACCCATTTCAGTCAGTAACCCGGAGTTGGTATCAAGTAAATAACTCCGTACTAGGCGGAGAAGGGGCACGCTTACTGATTGATTGTAAGAGATCCAAACGAGGCGGATGGTGTGGGCGGCGCAAACCGACCGGGGACATGTGCTTGCATGGGCCGGGCAAACGGGGCTAAGACGACTGTGACACTAGTAGATATGGCTGTGCACACCATGAGTTGCCACTTTAGGAAGTGATATCTCCTACTGTGGGGCCATCATAGGATATCTACTGAGTAGGGAGCCAATCGATTAGGGTAGGGGTCAGGGTACACTCGGACGTATGCCCTAAGTCTACCAACTCATAGTGGAAGGGATCATCTTATTTCAGTTATACTAGTAATAATGCAGAGTAATCACTAGTGACGCGTTCACACCTTATCTTGCTTACTTTGTCACACCTGCCATTTACGTAGTGATCTCTCACTTTATATGCGTATCATGTTGCTTTTATTTATCTACTGGCTAAAAGTAACTAGACTTGCTAGACTTTATGTCTGACCCTGTTGTTTCTCCTTCTTTCTTCCGTCCCTCCCCCTCCCCCCTAAGATTCTCAAGGAGGAAACACTCAGACTTAATCAGGAATCAGATATCATCTTGCTAGGAGCTACTTCTGAAGTATGGCTCAAGTTCTTGTCTCTACTATGGCTTAACTCTTTTAACTGGGGGAATGATGCTTTTTATTTACTTATGTACTCTGATGGTGCAAGACATAAGTTATTTTGTTGTAATGGTTTTTGTGACTTATGAAATTGTGGACCACGGTATTATGACTTATGTTTAAAATAAAAGTTTAAATTTTCCGCTGCTGCCTTATTTATATCTGTCTTGTAATTATTCTGTGTCTGTTTACCTATAGCGCTTCACGAAACTTAATGCATTCCCTTGGTGAGTGACATTAACGGACGTGGGGTTTCACACTTGGTATCAGAGCCGAAGGTTACCAGATTAGATAAAATTTTTGGAAATTGTTTTAAAAAAAAAGTTTGAAAAGAAAGCATTTTCAAAAAAAAGCCTGTTTTGAAAAACATTCCCCAAAAATCCATATGTAGTATCCTTCGGTCTTTTATCTAAATTTCTTCCTTTTCCCTTTTTTTCAGCATGTCTGTGGAACAAAACATTCCTAATATCCCAGAGGGCGTCACAATACCCGGATTGTTCCGTAGGTATTTGGAGGCCACGACGCCTGCCGAAGGCCAAGAAAATGTTCCTCCCCAGCTGCACCAGTCATTCCTCCTCCTCCTCCCCCTCCAAGAGCTGATAACTTTGCCAAGATCTACAAAGACTTCCGGGCTATGGGAGGAAGGCCATTCCATGGGAACGAGACATTCGTAGAAACTCGAAATTGGCTTAAGGAGACAGAGGACTTATTCGTAATCTTTGAAGTGGAGGACAGAAGAAAGAATCAATTAGATGCTTGGCTGTTAAAGCATGAAGCCTCATTTTGGTGGGAAGTCACCCAAGCTGGACGTCCGGTAGAAACTTGGGAAGACTTTAGATAAAGGTTCGAAATGAAATTTCTTTCCCAAGCGGAGAGAAGCATACAGATGGAGAGGTTCTTAACTCTCAAACAAGGAAATTTGACGGTAAAGGAGTATGTGAACAAGTTCAACCAACTGGCAAGGTTCGGGTTAGAGATGGTGGATACACCTCACAAAAGGGCTTTGCGGTTTGCTAAAGGGCTGAATGAGCCTCTGCATGGTTTAGCCATGTCCCATATTTCAATGGGGGCTACTTTTGAAAATCTTGTAGATATGGCCCTAATGCATGAGGAGGACAAGGGAGAGAAGAAGGAAGCAAAGACTGAGGGGACATCGCAGAATAAGAAGGTGTGGCCCAAGAAGGGGCAGCAACAACAGAAGAAAGGAGGGAAAGATAACAAAGGCAGGGATAAGAGAAAGTGTCACAATTGTGGAAAGGAGGGTCAATTGATCAAATATTTTAAGAGAAGGAAGGCCAAATGCTTCAATTGCGGAGAGGTCAGACACTTCTCTAAAGAGTGCCCGAAGAAACAGGGATCGCAGGGACAAGGGTAAAGAGCAGGGACTTCTGGAGGGTAGGTGCATGCTCTCGCGATCAGTGCTCCTGAAAGAGGTAGAAAAATTTCCGTAGAATGTTTAGTTTCTCTTTCAAACCATCCAGTTTGAACACTTTTTGATTTTGGTGCTTCATACTCGTTTATAACTAGTTCTGTTGTTGAATCTCTGCATTTAATTATTAGTATGGTAGTAGATCCCGTAATTGTTTCAAACCCCATTGGAGGTTCAGCTCATTTATTGATGATTTTTTGGGGTTTCAAAATATCTGTGTTAGGCGTCGAGTTTGAATGCGATGCGTATGTGCTCGGGTTTATTGGCTATGGGTTGATTTTAGGAATGGATTGGCTTACCACATATGGGGCCATTCTGGATTGTGAGATGAGGGTTGTTAGACTCCTGACTTGTTATGGGAAGACAATCAAAGTTTCTTGTGACCCTCAAGGGTCTGTTATGCTTAGCTTCCTAGAGTCTCTAGATGCATCCATAGATGATTTGCAATCTATTCCGGTGGTTCGAGATTATCTCGATCTTTTTGATGAGGTACGGGGTTTGCCTCCAAGGCATGAGATCGACTTCCACATATATCTGGTGGTCAATGCAAATCCAGTTGCTTTACCAGTACTCCACATGGCTCCAAGAGAAAGGAGGGAGGCTAGTAAGCAAGTACGGGAGCTACTTGAAAAAGGGTTTATCAGACGAAGCATATTTGAGTAGGGTGCTCCATTAGTATTCGCAACTAAAGCGGATGGTTCGCTTCGTTTGTGTGTTGACTATAGAGAGTTAAATAAGCTCACCAAGAAGAATAGGCATCCGCTTCCGACGATTGATGATTTATTTGATCAGCTTGTTGGTGCCTCGTTATTTTCTTAGTTGGACTTGGCTACGGGGTTCCATCAGTTGAGGGTGGCTGAGGACATCATAGATAAGACTGCTTTCAGAACTCTAGATGGTTTCTTTGAATGGCTAGTTATGCCTTTTGGGTTGACAAATGCACTCGCCTATTTTATTGATTTGATGAGTAGGGTGTTTCGGGAGTTCCTAAACAAATTCTTCATAGTCTTCGTTGATGATATTTTGATCTTCTCCAAGGGTGAAGAAGAGCATGCCCACCATTTGGGAGAAGTTTTGAAAACTCTCTGTGACAATCAGCTAAAAGCAAAGTTCTCCAAATGCCATTTCTGGAGAAAGGAGGTGAGATTCTTGGGGCACATAGTATCCGAAAGCTGTAGATCCCACGAAGGTCGTTGCAGTACAAGATTGGCAGATTCCTAAAATGCAACCGAGGTGAGAAGCTTTCTTGGGTTGGCAGGTTATTATAGGAATTTCATTAAGGACTTCGCAAAGATATCAGCCCCTCTCATCAGCCCGACAAAGAAGAATTTGGCATTTTCATGAGACATAGACTGTGACGTTGCTTTTCAACGACTGAAAAGGGCTTTGACAACAGCCCCCGTCTTGACCTTGCCGATGGGAGTAAAGTATTTACTGTTTACACTGATGCGTACGGTACAGGGCTTGGTGCGGTGCTAATGCAAGAAGGAAAAGTAATATGTTATGGATGTAAACAGTTGTGAGTTCATGAGAAGAACTACCCCACCCATGATCTAGAGCTGGCTGCCATAGTATTCACGTTAAAGACATGGTGTCATTATTTACTTGGAGAGAAGTTCGAATTATACACCGATCATAAATCTCTCAAGTATCTATTCTCGCAGAAGGATCTCAACTTAAGGCAACAACGGTGGATGGAGTTCTTAGCTTCATATGATTTTAAGATTGCTTATACCCTTGGCAAGGGTAATGTGGTGGCAGACGCACTAAGTAGGCAGAGGGTGGCCCTGAGTCCTCTGTTTGTGGAAAGAAAGAACTTGGAGTTCATATCAGCTTTTGATTTTAGATCCTCCATCGAGGTTTTGCCTGATTTATTTGCATCCTTGGAGATACGGCCGACTCTTATGGATCAGATAGGAGCTTCGCAACAAGGTGACCCACAGATTCTAGACATCATGGATAAGCTCAAAAGAGGAGAGACTACTAGTCACCTCAGTAGGTATGCCTCAGATGAAAAGGGGTGGTTGCGACGTGATGGAAGGCTTTGTGTTCCTCAAACTGGAAGCCTGATAAAGGCAGTCTAAGAAGAAGCCCACCATTCTAAGATGGCCATTCGTCCAGGCGGTGATAAAATGTACAGGGATATGAAGAGGGTTTTCTTTTAGGTTGGAATGAAGAAGGATGTGGTCGAATTTGTTTCTCAATGTTTAGTTTGGCAGTAAGTCAAAGCTGAGCAAAAGAAGCCAGGTGGATTACTTCATCCGTTGGAGGTTCCGCAGTGGAAATGGGTGAGCGTCTCTATGGATTTCATAGATGGTTTGCCTGGATCAAAGAAAGGTAATACCAGTATCTAGGTGATAGTGGATAGGCTCACTAAGAGTGCTCACTTTATTCCAGTTAAGAGTAAGAAGAAGACATCATGGTTGGCAGCAATTTATGTTCGTGAGCTAGTTCGTCTTCACGGAGTACCTTCCAGCATCGTGAGCGATCGTGACCCCATCTTTACTAGCAAATTTTGGAGGTGCTTGTAAGAAGCATTAGGTACAGAGTTGTGTTTGAGCACCGATTATCATCCTCAGACCGATGAACAAACGGAGAGGGTGAACAGAATTCTAAAAGATCTATTAAGGTTGTGTATCCTAGACTTCGGAGGGACTTGGGAAGAGCATCTTCCTTTAGTAGAGTTTGCCTATAATAACAGCTATCAGGCTAGCATCGGCATGGCACCCTTCGAAGCATTGTACGGACGACCCTGTAGATCGCCAACTTGTTTGTGGGAATCTACAGAAAGATTATTACTTGGACTAGATATGGTTAGGGAAACGTCCGAGAAGATTGACCTTATTCGACGGCGGATGAAGACAGCTTAAGATAGGTAGAAGTCCTATGCGAACAAGATCGAATTCGAAGTGGGAGACTTAGTTTTTATCAAAGTATCACCTCTAAGGAATGTGGTTCGCTTCAGATCAGTAGGGAAGTTGACACCTAGGTTTGTGGGACCATTTCCCATAACCGAGAGGATTGGCCAAATGTCCTACAAAGTAAACCTCCCAGAAAATTTATCTGGTGTTCATGACATTTTCTAGGTCTCTCATCTACGAAAGTGCCTGCATAACGCTGTGGAAGTTGTTGAGCCGAGCATGTTGGAAAAAGTCGAAGTGGAATGGGAGGCGACAATCAGACGAGTCCCCACTCATATTCTTGGGTCTGAGGTTAAGAAGCTGCGCAATAAGGAAATCAAGTTGCTAAAGGTTCAATGGGGAGATAACCCAGAAGATGCGGCTTGGGAGACCAAAGAAAAGATTCGTGCTTCATACCCTTTTTTCGAGGGTATGTTCTTAAATCCTTTCCTAAGTTTTCTCAGTACTTGTTTCTGTCAATAGAGTATATCTTATCCATAGTATTTTCGACCTTTAGATAGGAATCCTATGAATGTAAACATGTGTTTGAAACATGTTATGTTTGATGAATGCAAGTGGATGCAAGTGTTTGCTAGTGGTTGCCTGTGGACGCATATACACACACATAAGGCACTAAGATCGACTCAATCACTTTCATATTGCATATGGATGTGTATGCATTTTCTTTTCTTTTATGAATGGAAATGGATGAGTTATCATATGGATTTTGCATTTGGACGAATGAATGTGCACACATATAGAACTTATATGATATGATAGGTTTATTTGCATACATATTGGATTCATGACACTAACATACATTGCATTAAGGAGGTCAACTAAATCAGTAGACCGCCTGATCTTCGCATTAGTGTTGGTACATATACACACATCTTTGCTTATATTCATATAAGAATTAGAAATCTTTAAGGACAATGGATGTCAGTGACTGGTGGATGAGTAGATGGATGATGGATGGTAGGATATGCATTCTTCTCGACTTAGAGATTTCGGGATGAAATCCTTTGAGTATGGGAGAATGTAACACCCTGAATTTTTAATGACATTAAAGAGAATAAATTAAATAATAATTAGTTTAATATTCAGAATTAGAGGAAACGGACTGCACCATTGCATCCGTCTCAAAATTCTGGTCAAGATAGACATTTGGTTTGCATAAAACGGACACCGTATGAAGAAGCTATGAGGGTTTTAAGTTTGTATATGCACATAAATATTTTATATATACGCATGAGTCAAAGGTGAGTCAGGGATGAGTCAGAATTCTATCTAGAGGATTCAAATTCAAAAAATTCCTCTACGCGGAAAAATTCCCGCTCTAGGGGTCGACCCCCTAGAGGGGTGTCAACCTAGGGGTCGACCCTCCCACAGAGGTGTCGACACCCCTAGGGCTGACGTGACACTCGGTTTCAGGGGGTCTGGCAGCTTTATACACGTGTCTTATTTCTCATATTTTCTTCTTTGGAAGTCATGGAGGCTATATGCTGCTGGAGTGCGAACTGAACTGCTTTCTACAATAACATATTCTACAAATCCAATTCAGAAATTCTAGATCCATTCTTCCTCAAATCTCTAAACATAACGCTGTGAGTTCTAGTTGATTTTAGGTTTAGATAAATAAAAGTATATTTTGAAAGACTACGAATTGGATATGTTGTAAAGTATGATTCTGTGTTAATGTGAAATCCCATACTATGTCAAGACATATCTATTTTCCTAGATCAAATGAAATTATGGTTATTCGATTATGTTTCTTATGTGGATCTTGACTTGTAACCATGTTATGGTGGATGTACATCTATTAATTTGGACAGTTGTAACATTACTTAGATCTAGATCTTTACGTTAATCACCTTTCACCTGTCATATTGTGATCCATTGAGATATGTTGTAAACTTGACATGTGAATCCATCTTTAGATCTAAACATGTTACTATGTCACCCTGACTATGCTAGATCTAAATAATTGGACACCTTATGTTTAATTTAGATCTCATTATGTTGCATGGACATCGTAGTTGCTACAAATTCATCACTTTTATGCCTACCTTGCCATAATGATTACATGACCATTCACCTTGTTATCATACCAGTTTATGTTTATGTTTATGCCAAGATATGTTCAAACTGTCACCCTTGTCATATTCCCTTTTTATTGTTATAGCTAGGCTACTTTATAGCCTAGATGCCGCCAAAATACGTACGAATACATTAGAGAGGAAACGGGGAAAAAAAAGATCATAATTGGCATAATTTATGTAGTATTTATATGAATTGGACATGTAATTCAAATGGGGAAAACATAGAAATAGTTACCTATAATGACATAGGTAGATTTGGATTAATATGGAATGTTTAGTAATTTACAATTAGGAAATGTAAATTGTACTTATGACACGAAGTTAGGTTACATTAGTAGTTGAAGTCTACCTGGAACCGACCGGCATATCCAGCATCCACTAATGTTGAACCTAATATGGGAGTCTAAGTACGCAAATACGAATCGGGCTAAGACACAAGGTTAGACCCAACTGTGGAATAAGACTGCCCAGACCCGACCGACATATCCAGCATCCACATGTTGTAGGCCTAATGTGGGAGGTCTGGCCCATTATAAAACCATAAATAGACATGGTAAGAATTGGACTACTTAACCTAATTTAATTCATAAAGATTGTATGACTATGAACTTAAGTTAGGGTTAAGTAAAATTGGATGGGTAGTGGGTGGGTTAAGTAAATTAGAGGGAGTGGATAATATTTACATATAGGCCCACGAACTTAACCCAATAGGGTTATGTAATTAAAGACACATAATGGTATACATAACCGGTGGAAAATATAGTAAATTTATGTAATTAAAGACACCCTTTAGGGTAAACATAACTATTATAGGGCTATGTAATTAAAGACACTACGGGTATACATAGTCAGTGGAAAACCTAGTGGGGATACAAGACAAGGGGGAGAGCTTGTATCATATTGTGTGGGACCCATTTTAGTCAGTAACCCGGAGTTGGTATCAAGTAAAGAACTCCGTACTAGGCGGAGAAGGGAAATACTTACTGATTGATTGTAAGAGATCCAAACGAGGCGGATGGTGTGGGCAGCGCAAACCGATCGGGGACATGTGTGTGCATGGACCGGGCAGAGGGGCTAAGGCGACTGTGACACCAGTAGATTTGGTTGTGCACACCATGGGTTGCCACTTTAGGAAGTGATACCTCCTACTGTGGGGCCAGCACAGGATATCTACGGAGTAGGGAGCCGATCGATTAGGGTAGTGGTTAGGGTACACTCGGACGTATGCCCTAAGTCTACCAACTCATAGTGGAAGGGATCATCTCATTTCAGTTATACTAGTAATGATGCAGAGTAATCATTAGTGAAGCGTTTACACCTTATCTTGCTTACCTTGTCACACCTGCCATTTATGTAGTGATCTCTCTTATCCACTTTATATGCCTATCATGTTGCTTTTATTTATCTACTGGCTAAAAGTAAGTAGACTCGCCAGACTTTATGTCTGACCCTATTGTTTCTCCTTCTTTCTTCCGTTTCCCCCCAGGTTCTCAGGGAGGAAACACCCAGACTTAATCAGGAATCAAATATCATCTTTCTAGGAGCGACTTCTGAAGTATGGCTCAAGTTCTTGTCTCTAATATGGCTTAACTCTTTTAACTAGCGGAATGATGCTTTTTATATACTTATGTACTCTGATGGTGCAAGACAGAAGTTATTTTGTTGTAATGGTTTTTCTGACTTATGAAATTGTGGACCACGGTATTATGACTTATGTTTAAAATAAAATTTTAAATTTTCTGCTGATGCCTTGTTTATATCTATCTTGTAATTATTCTGTGTCTGTTTACCTATAGCACTTCACGAAACTTAATGCACTCCCTTAGTGAGTGACATTAACGGACCTGGGGTGTCACAATGGAGTGACCGAAAATCAAGACAAAATTAAGTAAAAAGATAAAAGAAGAAAGAATAACCCAATATCAAAATATCAAAAGTTGAGTAATAACATATAATACCACATAGTGTAGAACAAAGAGTAATTTTGACATACATGATATCTTAGAGTTACAAGATAGCTAATTATGGCTATCAACTTGGACAATCATAATTGCATGTTAGCACAATGCTAATTACATAATTAAAGAGAAAGAAAAAACATCTAGGAAAATTGACATATAGATGGATTGATAAATGCAAGCATCCATCTTGCCTCTATACGCTTGAAGCATCCAATTAGAACATGCACTACTCATCTACTCGAAAGAGCACCCAAGGAAATTTGATGAAAACAAATGCTATACGTCAGACATATTTTTAGTATGTGAAACTCGGAAATGTGTATAACCACATAACGATGCTTTTGAGGCCATCCAAATTTAATGGATAGTTTTCCCTCGAAAGATCAACCCCTTTAATATGCTTTTTTAAGTTTCATAAAACCATGAAATGTAAAAGTATCTCGTAAGACTTTGCTAGATAGAAACATGGATGAGTTTTTACCTTATGATTACCAAACCAATTTAAAGGAAAATCTAGTTATATTATTATAATGTCTAGGGTGAAGAATATAAGCATTGATCATAGCTGAAATGCTTGCATCTCACGTTCCAACTAATATGTATATAAGTATAACCACTAAGGTATGTTTATATATGGATTTTCCAAAAGAACATATTTAATGAACTGAGACCGATGGGCCAACGCATAGGCAAGCGAACACGGATCACGCAGAAATCCAACATCATCAACTCCTTCTAGCAATAACATATCAATAACTATACTCTATATAACATAATTGAGACACCCTCTTAGGTTTTCAAAACCACAAGATTGTGCAACTTATTATATCTTTAGTCATTTTCCAATGTTGAGGCTACGTCCAATGTCTTTCCTAAGAATCTTTATTCCTTGAACAAGATCTATTCCACTAACCTCTTCCTAAACCAATCTGAATTGTAGTTTTAAAGTGGTATTTGGTAAATAGAACGCTTACCAATCTGGAACTCTTCATAACTAATCGATGAATTTTCAGTTAACTATTTCGATTCTTCAGAAGTAAAAAAAAAAAGCTAGAGGCGTTTCATACCAATACTCCTCCCTGGGTTTCTCGTAAGTATAAATCTGTGAAGCTTTTCATTTATTTGCTAAGATAAATCTGATATGTAGTCAATAGATTCCAACACTCAACATGTTTTAGCCTATTATTTTAACTATTCCTTGGTTGCGAGTGAATTCGATAGGTAAGAGCTCAATTACTCTGTCCCTATTCAATAAACCTTGACTCTCACAATAGATAAACCTCATTTGGTTGTTTTATTGTATTAAGCATAATAATACTAACATTACACAATAAACCAGACTAAGGTAAACCATAATTCATATGAGTCTTCCCTCTTTCTAAGTAATTTTATTTTTAAATTATATATATAAGGCAAAAACTCTTTAAGAATAATATAGGTATAGTAGCTTTACACAGTAAAAAAATTAAAATCGGCTTAAAGAAGAAAAGCAACTTAAAGATCTAAGGAACCATTTAATCCATGTGGAAACTTAAAGATTCCATTATAGTGAAATCGTATGGGGTGATATTCCTCTTTCTACTCTCATGTGAAGAAGAAAGGCATAGGATTTTCTAAGGGCATCCTATCATGATGAAAAATAAGTTGTTCATTCTTAAACCATACAACCCAATGGTTAGCAATGTTTGTGGTAGTGTAAGTTATATTCCAGTGTGGATTTAACTACACAATATCCCCATCTTTTTCCCATCACATCTTGGAATAAACTGGTTGTCCAATTTGCTAGGGATGCTCTTATGTATAGATGAGATGAATGAAAGAATAGAAAAACTAGAGTATGCTAAATACCTAATTGAAGTGAAACCCAATTAAGAATTGGTTGATAAACTCATAGTGCTGTTAGTGGATGGTGGAATACAAAAGAATGTGAAAAGTATTTGTGGAAACCAGACATATGTACAGTATGCAAAACCTTTGGTCACATAAAGGAAGCTATGATAAAATAGTGGTTAAAATAATTGATCAAGTCTTTCAAAGGAAAAATATGGGCAAAAAAGGAGAATAAAAAACATAGAAAAACAAATGAATATTGAAAAATCTAGAAAATTACACAAATGGAAAATAGTTTCTAAAAGGAGAGAATTAGCAACATCTATGAACATAGGAAATGGAAAGCTGGACAAAATACCAAACATAGATAATGTTGTGTATAGTAAAAACATATTATTGACCCAACAGGAAATAAGGAAACGTCAATGCTAGTACCTCTAAATAAATGGATGAATGTGTTAAAGATAAAAGGGGTGTGAATGAAACATTTGAAGTAGCTATAGTAGAGATAGATGGTGAATCAGTTGCATATACCTTAATTAAGTCGAAGGAAAATGAAATTGTAATTTCTGCATTGATAGAACAAAATGATCCACTATTACAAGTTAATGAAGTTAACAATGTGTTGAGGGAGACTAATTCTGTTGATAAAGGTGATGATGTCTAGGGTACTAATTTCCAATGCAATAATTCTTTTGTTGCTTTGATAAATTTAGATGGTAACAATATCTTACTAGAAGGTAATACATCTGAATCAATAGTTAAAAAAGCTGACATATTGGGAAATTCTAAACAAATGTAGCATATATATGGTACTAGCATGCAAAATTTTATAGGAAGTAGTAATGGAGTGGTGGAACAATCTGTATTACTGGGGGATGGCAGTTCTTGAGAACAATTCTACTTTTCACTGAAAAATCGAATATGTTGTCGTAGATTACTAGATAAACATATGGAATGGGTTCATTTGGGATCAAGAGAAAATTTAAGTTTGTCTACTAACAAACTAGTTGCTACTACTACAAATGTAATTGAAACTGGTGACAAAAAATTATCAATTAAACCTATTATTTAAATGGACTCTTTGCGCTTGCACAATAAAGTGTGCACCTTACTCTCCTTACTTCCACTTCACCTCCGACTATTGTCATTGTGTCTTCACCTCAATCCGCGCAACAAACCAAACCACTATCACCTTCTCAAAAATTCACATCTACCTTATCCCACTCTCCTCTTGATTTAGGCCTGTCCTCCTCAACCAATGCTCATCCTAATGACAACGCCTCTCCAATGTGTGTGATTCTTCTTCTGAATCTCTGATTCCCAAATATCAAACTTATAATCATATCCTACCACCACCATCTTGGAAATCACCCTCTTTGCATTGATGACACCAATCTCACCATTACCACCCCTTAACATGCGTAAACCACATCCTATGTCTGTAGTGACCATGAAAGATTGCCACTCTCTGTCCCAACTAATCCACCTATTGAAACTTACACTAGCAACAGATCTAACTCCTTGGATCCATCAACATTGCATGAAGATGCTGCTTTTATTTTTTTTAGATTCCCTACTATCTAAAACTATTCTTAGATATAAGAATTCAAAAAATCCTGCACCAGAGCCATGAAAGATGTTTTGTGAAAACTCCATCAATTTTAATTGATATCTCATAATTAGGAATATGTAACAAAGGATGTAAACATTGTATTATCAAGATAGATCAGTGTAAAGCTCTTATTAATTAACACAACTTGCATGTAATTACTGTTTCTAAATCTAAATTAACTATTGATCCCATTTTAGGATCTGACAAGTATATAAACCTGACTGGAAGCATCTTCACAATCATGATCAAACTTCTTATAATTATGATTCTCTATGACCTACTACTCACATCTCACTCCCATTCGCTCCATAGGCAAACGATTCACTGTCATGCTATACATAAACCTTCCTCCTTCTCCTTCTACCTTACTTTTGTCTAGTTGAAATCATTGCAATGCCAGATCTTCCCTTCACTATAACCTTCTCTTTCTCAAATAAAATTCATTTCCTTCGTTTTTTATGGTTATTTCAAGCACAGTTCAGGCTTACTGATAGAGTAAGAGGAAACCCCTAGTCGTTAAGTGAGAATGAACCGCTCAAAATTCCATGCATGATTCCAATTCTCATTGTAACTAAAACTACTGAATCATTGTGTACATGGAATAATAAAAGAAAGCAAGGTTACTTTCTCCAAAATTGACTATGCTTTTTGCAATCTCATTTCCCTTACCAAAGGGCCTACCCTCCTTAATCATCTCTCTAACCATACGTTGCAAATCCTTCAACCGGATGGCAATGTTGTGAAGAGGAAAAGAAAATTTATGATTTTTAATTCTTAGGCCCTAGAACCAAATTCTTTGATATAATGAAAATGCTGTGGACTAAACCATTTTTTGGTAATCCAATGTTGGTTTTTGCAGAATAAATTGATAGGGACTAAGGAAGATTTGAAGGCTTAGGCTAGTAAAAAATTCAGGAGAGGCAACAAATTGTAACACCCTATTAAATATACCCTAAATAGATATACATAATATATAAACAATAATAAATTAGTAAAATATTAATGGGCTAAAAATAAGAATTTTGGATAATTGAGAATTGGGCCACAAAAATATTGCCATTGTATCTATAGTAAGATTCTGATCTATTTTCATATTTTATTTATCGGAACCGAAGTTTTTATGAAGAGTTATTACTAAAACAAGTTATATGTAAATTATGTACACATAAGATTTGAAAAAATTGAATAAATATAAATCTAGAGTATAATTATATACTGATTGGCATAATGGATTATTACTTGAAGATTTGAATTTGTGTTTCGATATATATTCAAATGAGGACAAGATCAAATAAGAAATGGAAAGAATTAATCATTATTAATAATATTATTAATATCAATAGATGTACGGAGAAACATATTTCCCTAGATCGACCCCAAAAGGGGAGGGTCATGCGCCCCTATAGAAGGAGGTCGATTGCTCTTTTGGTCGTATAAGAGAGAAGGGCACTATTTTGAGGGATTATTACACAGTTTCATTTAAAATGGACTGTTCAGATCAAATCAAACTAATTATATGGTCCATATACATACTAGCAACTATAAATAGACCCCTAAGGTCTTCCTAAACCCTACATTTAATTCTATTCTACGCTACCATTTTGTCTCTCCACCATTTCTTAATTCTAGAATAGATTTCAGGGTACTTCTTCTTCTAACCTGTATTCTTTATCTTCTAGTCTGAATTCTCTTATATAGATTTTGGAATTAAGTAAAATATGTAGATATATAAGATTTTAAATCTGATTCCTAAAAATACATATATACATACATATTATATGTATACATACATACATATATATATACATATATACATATATATATATATATATTAGGAGAATTCGGAGTACGGTCGTTCGAAGGCTAAAATCCATATTTGATGGATTCTTCTAGTAAATCCACTGTTCTTCCCTTTCTATCTCTGTGAGTAGAAATTATGTGAGTTTGCTATTTACAATATCGTGTTAGTGTAGATTTAGATTATTACGTTTAAAGAGTTTTGGATTTGAACGGAAAAAAAAACACAAATCCTTCAAACCCCTTATTTTTATTATTTGTGGAAATGGTTAATCAATTTTTGTATTTTGGGTTTTGGTTATTGATGTAATGAAAGATAGGCTTTTAGGTGTTGTACAATTTCTGATAATGTTCTAATTCATTTGTTTGTGAACTATAGATATTTATATTTTTATGTACTAAAGTATAAGAGTTTGGTATTGTGAATTTAATAGGTTTAAGCATTTATTTTTAATAGATTTTTGAATGAATTATTTACAATTAACTAAAGTCTTAAGTTTTGTATATAAAAGTGAAGTAGTACCAAAAAGAAGGTTTTACATATATATTTGAATTGTTGCACCTTGTCTCTTTTTTTATTAAGACAATCATTCAAATCTTGGTTACAAGTTTTATGTATATGTTTTGTTTAAAGTGGGTGTACTTTTATTAAAGGCTTGGCAGCCCAAAATCGAATGCGCTCAAACCAAAGTTTAAAACTGCAACATACAGTGACTCACCCGAATAAAAAGAAAAGTAAACACATTCACTGACAAACTCTTTCTTTCCAAAAATACAACTCACAACAGAAAATCCCCAAATGGATTTTAATGGCGGCGCCGTTGCTCTCAACGAAGCATTCATGGATGCAAATGGTTTTCAGCTGCGATACGATGTATCGACCTTTACCTTTGATATAAACTTCCACCTACAAATAGTAATCTTACCTACGTTGATGTATGTCTTCTTCCTCGCGTTTTCATAATTAAATTAGCTTCCACTTCCATTAACTTGCTAATCTCGTTCACTAACCTTTGTTTTTTGTGAAAAAATCTTCTATTTCTCTCTCTCAATAACTATCATATTGTAGCTATAAGGAAAACACAACTTTCTTTACTTACAGGGTTTATACTCGGTCCACCATCACTCAGGTAATTCACGATATTATGGAGATTTTCACCTTGATTTCCCAAATTTAGATTGTATTTATTGCGAATATTATTGAGAACTTCCTTCATATAGTTGCAATTGAAAACCAAATGATTGTGAGATTCCTCTTGCACATCACATAAATTACAGTTACTGTTTGTTAGTATACCTGACTTTCTAAGTCTATCTTTTGTTGGCAAGCAATTCAGCACCCTTTATGTTGTGAACGATTGTTTAGGAGGAATAATTCTATCCCAAATAATTGAATGCCAATTAATCTTGTTATCTTTACTTCTACATGCATTCCAGGTATATTTGATAGAAAATTCATTTCCAGAACTGTAACACCCCACGCCCGTTATGGTCACTCACTAAGGGAATGCCATAGCATCGGTGGAGTATTTTAGTGAATATAGAACAGAAAAATTACACCAATACAGATATAAATAGTACTTGAAATTTAAAACATCATCTCATAACAGCGGAAAATAAACATGTCTGGTTACATCATAAAACCATGATAAAAGTCAAGTACAATATCCGTCAAAATAAAGAAGTACATAATCCCACTCTCTCATACAATAGCCATGACAAAAGAAAAGATAACTGGATAACTGGAGCTTTACATCTACCCAAGCTCCCAAAGACTGGAACAGCAATCCGATCAAGCTCTACTACCGCTAGGATCCACCGTAGGACCTGAGGGTTGGGAAAAAGATAAAAACAACGGGGTCAGACATAAGTCTGAGTGAGTCCTATAACTTTAACAATACAATCATTAAAGTAACCAGAGAAGACATAAACTTGACCCACGGTAATATCTGGGGATGAATGGCTACACTAAGCAGCTTGGTAGACTTAGGATAAACTAAGATAACCGTCAGGACGCATCTACCCACCCAAGGATAATTACTAACTGCACCACACCAGTCATTCCTACTTAAAGGTTGATCCCTTCCAAGAACTTAGAAAATTTCCCCAGTAGTTTCACGTACTCCTAGCCCACTACATAGGTGTCGTCTGCCCATATCTCTACTAGGTGTACCCAGTAATTCTTACCCAGTAGTTTCGTGTGCCCCTACATAGGTGCCGTCTGCCCCTATCTTTATTAGGTGTACCCACTACTCCCCAAGCGATCGGCTCCCTACCGTAGATACCCGTGCTGGTCCCACAGTGGGGTGTATCACTCCCCTAAAGTGGCTACCCAATACTAACGGTGCATGGCTTTATATCTACACGATGCAACAACGACTTATCTACCAGCCCGGGTCCACACACGCATATGAAACCCGTTGGACTTGCGTTGCCACCGCTAACCCGTTTTGGCCTCTTATAATCAAGCCCAATATGCGTGTCCCGTCACTCGACATGGGTCGAGCCCACAAAGATACGTTTGGAATATTGGTTGAAATGGGCCCCCAACAAGCTACCCACCTAAGCTTGTCACATATCTAGTGTATCCCACTTAACCCTTTAATCATGTTTAATTACATGTTTCTCTTGGTTAAGTATTCTAATCGTATTTTCTATTGCCACCCAAGGCAACCCACTAGATTCCACATGCCACCCAAGGCAACCATTAAATTTCCACATGCCACCCAAGGCACCCACTTAACCCCTCATGTCCCACTACATGCTATTATGGTTAAGTGTTTCTTAATTAATTAAGACCGTGATCTCCCATAAAGACCTCCCACATTAGACTGGCTGTTATGACCGCCTGGTTAAGCCGGTAGAATCCGGGCAGTCTTACGTCATAACAGAGTCTAACCTCGTGTCTTTACCTTAATCACGTATTTAATTCGTGGCTAAGACCTCTCACATTGGGCTGACATTTGTAGCAACTGGTTAAGCCGGTCGGGTCCGGGCAGTTTTACACTACAAATGAGTCCAACCTCGTGTCTTAGTCGATTAATTACACCTAATTAATCACCCCCATATTAATTATCCCTAATTAATATCAAGTTTTCCATAACATGGGTAGACCTAACTCAATAGGTAAATTCCCATGGGGTAGACCTAACTCAATAGGTAAATTCCCACTTATGGTAATTTATTTTTATGGTATGCTTAATCATACCCAATCATTCATTTATTAACTTATTTACCAACCCCATCGTTCCCCACGTAAATCGTTCTCATTTTATGACATAAATAAGGGGAAGATCATCACAAATATCATGGGTTTAGCATACAACTTTGTCATGGGTTAAGAGGATGTCAACTTGCATATATGAGCATATATTAACCCAACTACATATAACCCAAACTTGCATATTATCATACACATGATTTGCATAAAATGTTGCATATGAGCTTGCATATTATCATACACATATCTTGCATAACATGTTGAACTTGCATATAGGCATTCTCATAACTTGCATAACATGTTAAACATGCATTTAAGCATACACATAACTTGCATAAGCATTCATATACTTGCATAAGCATTCACATACTTGCATAAGCATTCACATACTTGCATAAACATGCATAACTTGCATATCATGTCATTTAAGCATATACATATCTTGCATAAGCATTCATATACTCGCATAAGCATGCATAACTTGCATATCACATAAATCTTGCATTTAAACATATATATGACTTGCATAAGCATCCATATACTTGCATAAGCATGCATAACTTGCATATCACATTAAACTTGCATTTAAACATAGAACAACATAGAGTAACATATCATTATAAATGATTCAAACTCACTAATCCGCATTTAAGACCATAAGTCTCATTACACCCAATCTACTTACTTTAACAATTGATGTTAAAGTGATAGAAACTCACCAAACACAAAATTAACCAACTTATGAAGAGGAATTAGTTGCTAATATGGAGATGGTGATGATTAGAGAATGATTTGAGAGGGATTAGCTTGAAACTTCCTTCTTAGATTAATGGAGACTCCTTCTAGGATTTAATTTGGCGGCATGAGGCCTTCATTTCTATTTTTAGTATGGATTAAGGTAGGTTTAGGGTGTATTTATAGATTAAGAAAGTGTTTTAGGCCCTTAGATTAACCCTAGATTAATTTAGGTCCGTTAGATTTAGGAAACCTCTAGAACCAAGCCCAGCCCTAGCCAGAAAACCAGATCTGGTGCACCCAAGCACCCTGGTTCGACACGCCATGTCGACAGGCAAGTCGACAGGCATGTCGACACCCCTGTCGACAGGCCTGTCGACAGCCCTGTCGACATGCTTAGGGCGGGAACCTTCCCGCCTGGCCCCGCTGGTTCTAATTTAAAATCTAAATTTAAATTCCTAAATCTGTTTTTAACTCTAATTTTTCTGCAAACTTCTTTGGGCCATAACCGGGCCATACGGACTCCGATTCTCGAAAACTCGGACTCTATTTCGCGTATTTTTCCGAGACGAGCGCAATAACGCAGCCCGTTACCCCCAATTCCCACGTCTGAGATTATTTATCCTGTAATTAGTGAATTTTAGTATTAACTAAAATTCGGGGTGTTACATTCTCCCCTCCTTAAAGGATTTCGTCCCCGAAATCTCTAAGCTAAGGAGAATGCATATCCTACCATCCAAACAACCATCTACTCAAATCATCAACCACAGGCATCCATTGTCCTTAAACAGTTTCTAATGATGTATGAGCATATGCAAACGGTGTGTGTATATGTTCCCTATCTAATGTATGAACATATGCAAACCATGATAGTGCCATGCATCCATTATGTATGCGAAAGAACCCTATCGACACATACAATATCTACATGAGTGCACAATCATTCACCAAAATGCATCATCCATGTGATAACACAACCATTATACATCCATAAATATATCTTCTTACACACAATTTTATGCAATATGCAACATGAAGTGACTGAGCCGATCTAGTGCCTAGAGTGTGTGTATATGCATCCACGAGCAACCACTAGCAAACACTTGCATCCACTTGCATCCATCAACCATAACATGTCTCAAACACATGTTTCAACCATAGGTTTACCCTATCTAAAGGTCAAAGGTACTAACGAGAGGACATACCAAAGATAAGATAAGTACTAGACAAGCGATAAAGGAGAAAGTAAAGACATACCCTCAAAAAGAAATGGGTACAATGAACGCATCTTCGCTTCCGTCTCCCAAGTTGCGTTGCTCTCATCTTCTCCCCATTGCACTTTGACTAGTTGAACCTCCCTGTTTCTCAACTTCCTAGTCTCTGACCCAAGGATGCGAGTAGGAGCTCGTCGAATAGTCGCATCACGCTCTACCTCTACATCTCTAAGGAAGCTCGGCCCTACCACCTCTGCGGTCTCATGTAAGCACTTCCTCAAATGGGACACATGGAATACATCATGGACACCTCTAAGTCTGTCAGGCAACTCCACTCTATATGCCAACCGTCTAATTCTTTCCTTGATAGGAAACGGCCCAACAAACCTCGGTGCTAACTTCCCAACGGATCCGAAGCGAACAACATTCCTCAACGGAGATACCTTAACAAAAACCATATCCCCAACTTCAAACTCAAGATCCGTCCTTCTCTTGTCCGCATAAGATTTTTGCCTATCTTGCGCTGCTTTCATCCTTCTTCGAATCAAGTCAATCTTCTCTGAAGTCTCCCTAACCATATCAGGCCCAAGCAAGATCTTATCCGTAGATTCCCACCAACATGTAGGTGATCGACAAGGCCTTCCATAGAGAGCTTCGAAAGGAGCCATACCAATACTGGACTGAAAGCTGTTATTATATGCGAACTCTACCAATGGAAGATGCTCTTCCCATGTACCTCCAAAATCTAAGATACAAAGCCTCAAAAGGTCTTCTAGAACACGATTCACCCTCTCAGTCTGGCCGTCTGTCTGAGGATGATATGCGGTGCTCAGACACAATTGAGTTCCCACTGCTTCCTGCAAACTTCTCCAGAACTCACTAGTGAAGATAGGATCTCGATCACTCACTATGCTAGAGGGTACCCCATGCAATCGAACTATCTCTCGAAGATATACTGAAGCTAGCCATGGAGCAGTCCTCTTACTCTTCACAGGTATGAAATGGGCGCTCTTAGTAAGTCTGTCTACCACCACCCAAATTCCTGTATTACCCTTCCTCGATCTGGGTAACCCGTCAATAAAATCCATCGAGACGCTATCCCACTTCCATTGCGGAACCTCCAATGGGTGAAGCAACCCACCTGGTTTCCTTTGCTCCGCCTTTACTTGCTGGCACACCAAACATTGAGCGACATACTCGGCCACATCTTTCTTCATACCGGCCCAGAAGAAAACCCTCTTCATGTCTTGGTACATCTTATCCCCACCGGGATGAATGGTCATCCTAGAACGGTGTGCGTCATCAAGAATAGCCTTCCTCAAACCCTCGTCTTGCGGTATGCAAAGTCTACCGTCTCTACGCAAGTGCCCCTTATCGTCTAGGGTGTACCTACTCAAATGGCTGGACGACTCCCCCCTTATGAGCTTCTCTATCAACTCAACCAACTGTGGGTCGTCCCTCTAGGCTTCCCCAATCCGCCCCAAAAGAGTAGGCCTAACTTCCAAGGAAGCTAGCAAACCGGGTACATAATCAATGGAAGGTCTGAAATCAAACATTGAGATAAACTCCAAGCTTCGTCGTTCCACGAACAATGGACTCAAGGACAGCCTCTTCCTACTCAAGGCGTCCGCCACCACATTACCCTTGCCAGGGGTATATGCTATCTCGAAATCATAGGATGCTAAGAACTCCATCCACCTTTGTTGTCTCAGATTCAAATCCTTCTGAGAAAATAAGTACTTCAAAGATTTATGGTCAGTGAACAACTCGAATCTCTCACCAAGAAGATAATGACGCCAAATCTTAAGCGCAAAAACAATAGCGGCCAGCTCTAGATCATGGGTAGGGTAATTTTTCTCATGTGCCCTCAACTGCCTTCCACCATAGGCTATTACCCTTCCCTCTTGCATTAAGACTGCGCCAAGTCCTGTCCCACAGGCATCGGTATAGACAACAAATGGCTTGCTCCCATCTGGCAACACTAAAACTGGAGCCGTGGTTAAAGCTCTCTTTAACCGTCGGAACGCATCATCACAATCTACGTCCCACGTGAAAGCAAGATTCTTCTTCGTTAAGCGGGTTAATGGGGCTGATATCTTCGCGAAGTCTTTAATAAACTTCCTATAATAACCCGCCAACCCCAAGAAACTTCTTACTTCGGTAGCATTCTTCGGAACCTTCCAATCCTGAATCGATACTACCTTCGCGGGATCCACAGCTATCCCTTCCTTGGTGACCACGTGCCCCAAGAACCGTACTTCCTTCCTCCAGAAGTGACATTTAGAGAATTTAGCCTTAAGGCTATGTGCTCGAAGAGTCTTCAATACTTCCCCAAGATGTAGGGCATGCTCTTCTTCACTCTTAGAAAATACTAAGATATCATCCACAAAGACCACCACGAATTTATTAAGGAACTCCCTGAACACCCTACTCATCAAATCAACAAAGTATGCAGGGGCGTTCGTCAACCCAAATGGCATCACCAGCCACTCATAGAAACCATCCGGAGTCCTAAAGGCAGTCTTGTCTATGCTATCCTCAGCCACCCTCAACTGATGAAACCCCGTGGCTAAGTCCAACTGAGAAAATACTGAAGCGCCAACCAACTGATCGAAAAGATCATCAATCCTCGGCAATGGGTGTCTATTCTTCTTTGTGAGCTTGTTGAGTTCTCTATAGTCTACACAAAGTCTGAGGGACCCATCTGCCTTCGTAGCAAATACTACTGGAGCACCCCACTCCGATATGCTCCGTCTTATGAACCCCTTCTCAAGCAACTCCCCTACTTGCTTATGGAGTTCCCTCCTCTCACGAGGAGCCATGTGGCGCACTGGTAAAGATACCGGTTTAGCATTATCCACCAGATATATTCGGAAGTCAATCTCCCGTTTCGGAGGTAAGCCCTTCACCTCCTCAAACACATCCGGATATTCCCGGACCACTCTCACAGATTGCAAACTCTCGACCGAAGCGTCAAGCGATTCAAGATAACTTAGCATAACAGAGTCCATGAGATTACAAGAAATCTCGAGAGTGTTACCCAAGCGGGTCATGAGCCTAACAACTCTCCTTTCGCAATCAAGAACGGCACCATTACTGGATAACCAGTCCATGCCCAAAATCAACCCATAGCCCGTGAAGCCCAATACAAAAGCATCACATCTAAACTCAATGCTAAGTATAGAAATCTTCAAACCCAAACATATCATGGACAAATAAGTGGAGCCCCCAATTGGGTTTGAAACAACCAAGGGATCATCTACCAGACTGGTGTCTAAGTGCAGTGATTCAACTAATGATGATGAGATAAACGAATGCGATGCGCCTGAATCAAACAATGTACGGACAGGATGGTCAAATAGAAAAACCAGACTTTCAACGGAAATAGTTCTACCTCTCTCCTGAATCGGTGGAACCGCGAGAGCCTGTACTTGCCCCCTAGCCTGACTCGGTGCCATAAGAGCTTGCACCTGTCCTCCTGAGGTAGATCCCGTCCTTTGCCCCTTCTTAGGGCAATCTTTCACTAAATGCCCTGCTTCGCCACAGTGGAAGCAGCCGGTCTTCTTCTTCTTGCGACAATCCTTGCTTAGGTGGCCAGGTGTCCCACAATTGAAACACTTCTTCTTCTTGCTCTTGCCACCGTTGCCTTTCCCACCTTTGCTTTGTTGTTGTTGCTGAGGTCTCTTTTGATCTCCCTTCTTCTCGGGTGCCTTATTAGCATTAGGACCCTTCTCTTCCTCATACATGAGTGCCATGTCAACTAGCTTCTCAAAGGTGGCCCCCATAGGGATATGAGTCATAGCCAACCCATGCATAGGTTCATTCAAGCCTTTCACGAACCGCAAAGCCTTCTTCTCCGGTGTATTCACCATATCTAGGCCAAACCTTGCCAATTGATTAAACTTGTTGACATATTCCTTCACCGAAAGATTTCCTTGCTTTAGAGTCAAGAATCTTTCCATATACAAGTTTTCCTCCGCCCTTGAGAGAAACTTTGCCACAAATCTTTGCCTAAAATCCGCCCAAGAGTCAACGGGGCGTTCTCCATTAGTGACCTCCCACCAGAATGAGGCCTCTCCCTTCATTAACCAAGCAGCCAACTTGACTTTCTTCCCTTCTTCCATCTCAAAGATATCTATCAACTCTTCCACCTCCTTAAGCCAATCTCAAGCCTCTACAAAGGTTTCAGATCCTTGAAAAGGTTTCCCTCCCATAGCTTTAAATTCCTTGCAAGTCTTAGCAAAAGTATCCGTGTGAGGAGGAGGGGGAGGAGGAAGATCGGGTGCTACGGTTGGTGGAGGAACATTTGCTGGACCCGTAGTGGTGGCCCTAGCCTCCATCAATCTCCTATACCATACTGGTATCGTCACACCCTCTGGAAAATTAAGATTCTCGGCCATGCTGAAACGAAAAAGGAAAGATTCAAAACGGAGAATTCGAAGGATATAGATATGGCTATTGGGGATTATGCTTTTCTTTCAAAAACTTTTCTCTTAAAAGACATGTTTTTGAAAATATCTTTTCCAAAAATGTTTTAGAAAAATAGTTTTCTAAAAATTTTATCTGTTCCGGTAACCTTTGCTCTGATACCACGTGTAACACCCCACGCCCGTTATGGTCACTCACTAAGGGAATGCCATAGCATCGGTGGAGTATTTTAGTGAATATAGAACAGAAAAATTACACCAATACAGATATAAATAGTACTTGAAATTTAAAACATCATCTCATAACAGCGGAAAATAAACATGTCTGGTTACATCATAAAACCATGATAAAAGTCAAGTACAATATCCGTCAAAATAAAGAAGTACATAATCCCACTCTCTCATACAATAGCCATGACAAAAGAAAAGATAACTGGATAACTGGAGCTTTACATCTACCCAAGCTCCCAAAGACTGGAACAGCAATCCGATCAAGCTCTACTACCGCTAGGATCCACCGTAGGACCTGAGGGTTGGGAAAAAGATAAAAACAACGGGGTCAGACATAAGTCTGAGTGAGTCCTATAACTTTAACAATACAATCATTAAAGTAACCAGAGAAGACATAAACTTGACCCACGGTAATATCTGGGGATGAATGGCTACACTAAGCAGCTTGGTAGACTTAGGATAAACTAAGATAACCGTCAGGACGCATCTACCCACCCAAGGATAATTACTAACTGCACCACACCAATCATTCCTACTTAAAGGTTGATCCCTTCCAAGAACTTAGAAAATTTCCCCAGTAGTTTCACGTACTCCTAGCCCACTACATAGGTGCCGTCTGCCCCTATCTCTACTAGGTGTACCCAGTAATTCTTACCCAGTAGTTTCGTGTACCCCTACATAGGTGCCGTCTGCCCCTATCTTTATTAGGTGTACCCACTACTCCCCAAGCGATCGGCTCCCTACCGTAGATACCCGTGCTGGTCCCACAGTGGGGTGTATCACTCCCCTAAAGTGGCTACCCAATACTAACGGTGCACGGCTTTATATCTACACGATGCAACAACGACTTATCTACCATCCCGGGTCCACACACGCATATGAAACCCGTTGGACTTGCGTTGCCACCGCTAACCCGTTTTGGCCTCTTATAATCAAGCCCAATATGCGTGTCCCGTCACTCGACATGGGTCGAGCCCACAAAGATACGTTTGGGATATTGGTTGAAATGGGCCCCCAACAAGCTACCCACCTAAGCTTGTCACATATCTAGTGTATCCCACTTAACCCTTTAATCATGTTTAATTACATGTTTCTCTTGGTTAAGTATTCTAATCGTATTTTCTATTGCCACCCAAGGCAACCCACTAGATTCCACATGCCACCCAAGGCAACCATTAAATTTCCACATGCCACCCAAGGCACCCACTTAACCCCTCATGTCCCACTACATGCTATTATGGTTAAGTGTTTCTTAATTAATTAAGACCGTGATCTCCCATAAAGACCTCCCACATTAGACTGGCTGTTATGACCGCCTGGTTAAGCCGGTAGAATCCGGGCAGTCTTACGTCATAACAGAGTCTAACCTCGTGTCTTTACCTTAATCACGTATTTAATTCGTGGCTAAGACCTCTCATATTGGGCTGACATTTGTAGCAACTGGTTAAGCCGGTCGGGTCCGGGCAGTTTTACACTACAAATGAGTCCAACCTCGTGTCTTAGTCGATTAATTACACCTAATTAATCACCCCCATATTAATTATCCCTAATTAATATCAAGTTTTCCATAACATGGGTAGACCTAACTCAATAGGTAAATTCCCATGGGGTAGACCTAACTCAATAGGTAAATTCCCACTTATGGTAATTTATTTTTATGGTATGCTTAATCATACCCAATCATTCATTTATTAACTTATTTACCAACCCCATCGTTCCCCACGTAAATCGTTCTCATTTTATGACATAAATAAGGGGAAGATCATCACAAATATCATGGGTTTAGCATACAACTTTGTCATGGGTTAAGAGGATGTCAACTTGCATATATGAGCATATATTAACCCAACTACATATAACCCAAACTTGCATATTATCATACACATGATTTGCATAACATGTTGCATATGAGCTTGCATATTATCATACACATATCTTGCATAACATGTTGAACTTGCATATAGGCATTCTCATAACTTGCATAACATGTTAAACATGCATTTAAGCATACACATAACTTGCATAAGCATTCATATACTTGCATAAGCATTCACATACTTGCATAAGCATTCACATACTTGCATAAACATGCATAACTTGCATATCATGTCATTTAAGCATATACATATCTTGCATAAGCATTCATATACTCGCATAAGCATGCATAACTAGCATATCACATAAATCTTGCATTTAAACATATATATGACTTGCATAAGCATCCATATACTTGCATAAGCATGTATAACTTGCATATCACATTAAACTTGCATTTAAACATAGAACAACATAGAGTAACATATCATTATAAATGATTCAAACTCACTAATCTGCATTTAAGACCATAAGTCTCATTACACCCAATCTACTTACTTTAACAATTGATGTTAAAGTGATAGAAACTCACCAAACACAAAATTAACCAACTTATGAAGAGGAATTAGTTGCTAATATGGAGATGGTGATGATTAGAGAATGATTTGAGAGGGATTAGCTTGAAACTTCCTTCTTAGATTAATGGAGACTCCTTCTAGGATTTAATTTGGCGGCATGAGGCCTTCATTTCTATTTTTAGTATGGATTAAGGTAGGTTTAGGGTGTATTTATAGATTAAGAAAGTGTTTTAGGCCCTTAGATTAACCCTAGATTAATTTAGGTCCGTTAGATTTAGGAAACCTCTAGAACCAAGCCCAGCCCTAGCCAGAAAACCAGATCTGGTGCACCCAAGCACCCTGGTTCGACACGCCATGTCGACACGCAAGTCGACAGGCATGTCGACACCCCTGTCGACAGGCCTGTCGACAGCCCTGTCGACATGCTTAGGGCGGGAACCTTCCCGCCTAGCCCCGCTGGTTCTAATTTAAAATCTAAATTTAAATTCCTAAATCTGTTTTTAACTCTAATTTTTCTGCAAACTTCTTTGGGCCATAACCGGGCCATACGGACTCCGATTCTCGAAAACTCGGACTCTATTTCGCGTATTTTTCCGAGACGAGCGCAATAACGCAGCCCGTTACCCCCAATTCCCACGTCTGAGATTATTTATCCTGTAATTAGTGAATTTTAGTATTAACTAAAATTCGGGGTGTTACAAGAACTCCATCTCCATTTGTCAAATTCTCTGTCAAAAAACATTGGTATATATTCAATGCCTCTCCGTTGTTCTTCATTGCATGGAATGTTATCAAAATTCCAACTGCCATCTTGAATTATTTGGTTCACCTTTAAATTAGGGTATCCATAAGCTGAATAAATATCCCAACCCATATATATATAAATAAATAAATAAATAAATATATATATATATATCAAAGATTTGCCTATAAATCAGAGATCCTTCCATTAGTCAGTTTCATTGCCTTTTGCAAATTCTCTTTCACAATTAACAACAAGCTTATTTATCATTCTTATAATTTCTTTCCGTGTTGCTGAAGCGTTGTTAAAAGTAGCCTTATTCCAAAAATTCTCTTTAATGTATCGATTTGGCATCCATCTAACCCACAGCTCATTATCCGCAATGATTTCCATCCTTGCTTCAAAGTATATGCATCTCTCATATCATTAATTCTTTGAAGTCCAATACCACCATCTTCTTTTGGTCTACATAAGTCATGATACTTGATCTTGTGAATCTTTCCTTTCCAAATAAGGTCTGCATACACACTTTCAACCTTTTCAATAGAAGCATTAGGTAGTCGAAATGTCTGTAACCAAAAATACACCTTTGTTTGAATAACAGTATGCACCAGCTCAATACGACCTACAAAAGATAGCAATCTAGAATTCCAACCTTGTAATTTCTCTCTAACTTTTGTTATCAAATCAACACATTTTCTGTCTGTAACTTTATTTGAGGATAGATGGACCCCTAAAAATTTGATAGGCAATTCACCTTCTCTCGATAGGCTATTTTATTTGAATGTATTATATAACATCTTTTGAAATAAAAAACTATATTAGTACTTACATACATCATCAGAGTATAATACATATATAACACACTGGAAGTAAACTTTATATATCTAATCTTGAAGCTTCCTGCTCCAATCTCCTTCAAGTGAATCTGTAAAATCATAAAACCACTTGACTACCCGTACAAATTTGGGCACCCAAGAGTTCAGGAAAAACATAGAGAAATAAACACGGGGTTAGTTATGGGACTAGTGTGAGTAAACGATTTTGGAACAGCTTGATTTAACTTTTAAAACTCCTTCTAAAAGATAGGATAATCGTAAGACCGATCCGCTCATAAATACATATGGTTTTTACCTTACGATATCCCAAAAATTTCTTGATATCAAAACTATTTTGATATTATCATAGTGTCTAAAACAAAGAAATAAAAATCTAGCGGAACGCTAGCATCTCACGCTCCACATACGTAGTATAAAATCAAAACCGCTGAAACTTATTGGGTAATGTATTCCGACAATGACAAGGTATGGAACCACCTTCCAATAATGTATCTCTAGAGGGGAATACACTAGATTCAACAAGAACATCTTGCAACCTGGCTACACATGACCAACCACTCATTTCTCTTGAGTGTATCAAATGTATATCAGCAACTGTTGGGATCAGCAACCGTTTCCCGAAAGGGACATCATCGAAAATAATAAAGAAGGAGATGAATTTTCTCTAGATATGTGATAATACACCCTAATTGGGAGTGACCCACTTAACCATGTTGCCTGCCCGATTTTTGTCATTTCCCGATTGATGAGGCTTGAGGTTAGAATTTACCTTTATAACATATGGCCACCATTTACTTTAAATGTCATAATATCAGGTCCATCAAATCACAAATTTACGTCCACAGATATACTCTTAGAGTAAAAGAAGGGCCATTCTTTACCACTAACTCGATATATTTGTAAATATCAACGTACGTGGTTTTTAGAAAATATTCTGTCAAACATTCGTCCATACAAGTCATCTAAGAACATGATGAACCAAAGGCACTCTCCTAATGCATCCAATATAGGAAACATTTGGCAAATAGTCCTTGCAAATCCATAGATTTCAATCACGAAAGAATCAAAAAATAGACTAACTCTAACGGATACCAGAGAAATTTTAACTAGTAGTTCTTCCGATTATGAAGATCTACGGTCTTCAATTTCACTGTTTGTATAAGTATACCTCCAAGTTAGTTTACATAAAGTTGGTCTGAAGTGGTTTTGGGTCCAGTTGTCATCCCGGTCTCTTTGAACTAACAGGTAAGGGATATTTATTTGATAGTCGGTTATTTAACTATCAAAATAAACAGTTTAGATAAGTAAAACTTTTATAAGATTTTCACAGCATGTTCATTCAAATTAATTAACTTGTATAAATCTAAATTCTAATTTCAGAACAGTAATCAACACAAGACGATTAGAATCAAATAAAACACATCAATGTTTTATTTTAACTTGTTTAGATTCGATTTATCATTTCATAGAATAATAGATAATTAACACACATTCATTACAACAATAACAATCAAAAATGGTTAACGTTAATTTCAAAGTTAATAACCATTTGAAATATGTGATCTCGGGTAATAATTTATTTCACATTATATGTAACATCCCGAAATTTTAATGACACTAAAGATGATAAATTAAAGAATAATTAATCTGAAATACACTGTTAACAATGAATTAAGGAAAACTTAATTAAATATTCAGAATTAAGTAAAACAGACAGCGCCTTATGTCCGTCTCGAAATTTTGGTCAAGATAGACACCAAGTTTGCGTAAAACGGACTTCGTATGAAGAAGTTATTCAGGTTTGAATTTTGTATGCATATAAGGAGAATATATATATATATATATATATATATTATTCAAAATTCAAAAATTAGCAAAATACGAAATCGACGCGCCGAACAGAGAAAGGGCCGACCGTTTGGGGTCGACCTAAGACCCTGCTGGGTCGACCCCGGGGTCGACCCAAGCTCTTTGGGTCGACCCCACGGTCGACCCCAGGGTCGACACCCATGTAGGGGGGTCGACCCACCTGCAGATCTAGGCAGTATACTTTTTTTTAACTTGAACCGATTTTGCAGCTAGATTCGTGAACCCTAGGCTATATAATGGACCCTAAACCAAGTTTTTTTCATCTGAAAAATAATGGTGACGACGAGGCTCTGCTGCAACCTCAATTAAACTGCCTATTCTTCTCCAAAATCAAGTTTAAAAAGATTCAAGTGTTTCAACTATAGATCTGAGATTCAACACCAACAATTTCTTTTCTATCTTCTAAAATCCAAATATTGTGAGTTAGTTACTTTTAGATTTTAATGATTAAAAGTAAATGTGATATGACTGTGATTTGGATTTGTTATAAATCATGAATCTATGACATCCTTGGATCTTAAATATTGTAACAACCCGCAAATTCTGAACCACTTTAAATTTTTCATTTTAGAAATTTTAATGGTTAAAAATAATTTATTTTAAATAATAGTGACGATTTTTTTTATTTAAATCGAAGTTAGAATGAATAATTTTATTCTAATAATAAAAGGAGTTAGAAATAGCATGGTAGTTTGAAAAGTCAAACTTGAACTTTGAACGAATGTAGCAAATTTAAAATTTAATGGATTTTAATGAAACCAAAAATATTAGAATCTATTTAAAAATATCTGTCCAACGAATCCGAAAAATTGAAATTTCATAGCGAGAATAAAAAGTTATGCCCAGATTAAAATTCGGAATAGTCGCTATAGAATATTTTTTTTTTTAATATTAAAAATAGCCATTTTTCAAACGACCTCCGTTTTCGACGAAACCACTATTGTTGGAACCGGAATGTCAAATTATTACTAGGTTTCAATTTTCATAATTGTTAGAATTAATATGTGAGCGTGGCAAAAGAAAATGTGTTTTGTCAATTTTAGTCAATTTCGATTGACTAGAAAATGACCATTTTTCAAACGGTCTCGGAATTCGACGAAATTAGTTTTTTTAGAACCATATCGTCAAAACATAGCTAGAAATAATTTTCCTGGAATATTTACAGGTCGTTTGTGGCCCCGGTGAATTTAAATGTAAGATTGAATTATTTAAATAACTGATTTATATTTTAAATTAAAGAAAAGTGGGTCAAGACGATCAAACGGGCTAACGGGACCTAGTCCATTGGATCCGAAATGGGGGCATCTGCCTATGAACAACTTTCGTTGGGTTAAAATGAGAACTGGTTAGAACTAACAGATTTATTTGTAAAATTAAAGCATTTATTAATATTTTATTATAAATAATAGACCTCAAAACCCTAATCCTCTATTAGACCAGCCGCCACCATCAAACTGGATGGCCACCATGCTCCAAATTTCATTCCCAATTCTTTTTCAATCCACTACATAATTTCAGAAAATTCTTTAACCAAATTCGAAGAGCAATGAGAGGCGATTAAATTCATGCGGTGGAGATTGGGTTTTCACCAACATGGGCGCCGGAATCACGCCTGGAAGAGCTCGACTTTCGAGCTGAATGGCGGCCCTAGATGAGGTGCGAGTTGCACCATGTTGGGGGCGCTGGGCGGCGATGTCGAGGGCTACAAAGTGGCGGAGTCGGATCGGTGGTCGGGTGAACGGAGAGGCGTGCGTTCATGGTCAAAGGTTGGAGCTTTATGGGTTCTTTTTTTACAGTAAACGAAGAAGAAGGAAGAAGAAGGAGCGGCATCTTTTTTTTCACGTGATTAAGTAATTGGGATTTATTTATTTTTAATTAATTAATAATTAATGTAATCAAAACTTTAAATAACGATATCTTTTGCAATCGAAATCAGAATCAGACGAAATCAGTTGCGATTGGATCCGCAACAGCGAGATCTACATGATGGAACAGTCTGAAACTGATTTAGAGATTGTCAAAATTTTGGCAGAGTGGAAAGCTTTTGGTGAGACTTCTGTTTTAAAATTTATTATTTATTGCAATATGAAATTTATATTAATTCTATTTAAAATTCATGTTGATGTTGTGTATATAGTTATTTCAGTGTTGATTGTTTTATGTTGATGATGAAGTACTGAATTGATTTGTGTGTTTCATGTTTGTTATGAAAAAAAAACATTTCATGTTTGAAAATAAAATAGGTGAAACAAGCTTCACACATTTGGTTGAAATAGAATTAGCATTTTTATTTGCTAAGTTGGATTAGAAATTATACCAAATAAGTTATTCTTTTATTTGTTATTAGGAAGTAATTTTTTTTTTTAATGTTATAAGAATTCATAGTAAAAGTTATACATATAAAATATTCTTTTATATATTAATAGAATACATAGGAAAATGTAAACAAATAAAGTATTCTTTTATTTGTTATTAGAACAGATGGAAAGGTATAAACAAATAAAATATCCTTTTATTTGTCATTGGAACATATAGGAAAACGTATGAGAATAAATATGTCATATTTGTTAAATTATAATGTACAAAATAAGACTATCATTTCCATTTTATTTGAATTTGACAATATAAAACTATCATTTTGTTGCAATTGGAGTTGACGAAACAAAATTGTCATTTGTTATTAGATAATTGAATTTAACATTTATGTTAATTATAAAACTAGATTCAAACAAAATTAGTCTTTGTGTATTAGATTGTGGCATTTTGTCATTTTAAAAGAATGAACTAAAATATATATTTTTGTCATTTAATTAGGACTAGACAAACATGTTCATTTTTGTCAAATTTAAAGGAATGTAACCAAACATTCATTTTTGTGTCATTTAAGAAGAATGAGACAAAAATGTTCACTTTTGTTTATTTAAAAGGATTAGACAAAGATATACATTTTTATTGATAATTTGTTTCAATAAAAAGATTAAACATTAAATTATTACATTTATATTTAATATTTGTTTCATTAAAAAGAATAGAATTTAAAGATTACAATTTTATGTAATATGGTTTACAATAAAAAGAATTGAAATGAAAAAAAAATCATTATGTTTATTTTTGAATTGAAATAGAATTGTCAATTTAATAAAAATGTCAATTTGTTTATATTTTTGAATTGAAATAGAATTGTCAATTCAATAAAAATATCATTTTGTTTATGTTATTGAATTGAATTAGAATGTTCAATTCAATAAAAACATCATATAAAAAGTTACATTTTTATTTGCAAATTTAGATGCAAATAAACATAGTATAAAAAGTTTCAATTTTTGTTTGCATTTTAGATGCAAATAATAACATGAGATGAAAGATTACCTTTTTGTTTGCATTTTAAATGCAAATAAAAACATTGATTTAAAAGTTGCATTTTTATTTGCATTCTTTGATGCAAATAAAACATGAATTAAAAAGTTACATTTTTATTTGTATTTTAAGTGTGAACAAAGACATAGTTTAAAAAGTCACATTTTTATTTGCATTTTAGATGCAAATAAAAGCATAGTTTAAGAAGTTACTTTTTAATTACATTTTAGATGTAAATAAAAGAATAGGATTAAAAGCATCATTTTTACTGTTAGATTATGATAAAGAGAATTCATCTTTGTTGTAACTTTGTTAAACTAAATAAAATGTTTTTTTAATTGTCATTATAGATTATAATAAAATAGATTAGAATTAAAAGATATATTTTTAGTGTCATCTTAGTTTCAATAAATAGAGTCAATGGAAAGATAAATTTTATTTGTCATTTTGTTGCAAATAAAAAAGATGCATTTTTGTTAAACAAGAATGAGGCATTTTTAGTTCATATAAAAAAATGATTAAACAAAAGGATACATTTTTATCATTTAAATAGAATGAGACAAAATTATTCAATTTTGTTATTTTAAAAGATTAAGACAAATATATTCACTTTTTTCATTTTAAAAAGAATGAAATAAAAACATTCACTTTTATCAAATTAAATTAGTTAAACCCAATTTGTCACTATTATCAATTTATAATAGTTGAAAACTATTTTGTCGCTTTTGTCAAATTACCAAAGTTAAACTATTTTGTCGCTTTTGTCAAACTACCAAAGTTAAACTATTTTGTCGCTTTTGTCAAATTACCAAAGTTAAACAATTTTGTCGCTTTTGTCAAATCACCAAAGCTAAAACTATTTTGTCGCTTTTGTCAAAATTTCAAAGTTAAAATCCAATTTGTTGATTTTGTCAAAATTATCATAGCTAAAACAGATCGGTCACTTTTGTCAAACTATAATGGTTAAAAACCAACATTATCATTTTTGTCGCATTAGATTTGACAAAACAAATATGTCACTTTCATTTGTTTTGTTGAATTAGAATTGTCGACAAAACAAAGTTATCATTGTTGAAATGAATTTGTCAACAAAACAAAGTCATTATCTTTATTCTTTTGTTGAAAAAGTCTAGTTAAATCAAAATATACATTTTATCAAAATATTCATTTTTGTCAAAATAGATTATTTAAAGCAAATCACATATATTTTGTCAAAATATATACTTTTATCAAGATAGACTAGTTGAATTAAAATACACCTTTTTGGTCAAAATGAACATTTTTGGCCAAATAGCTTAGTTGAACCAAAATATTTATTTTTGTCAAAAATACAATAGTTGAAACAAAAATTACATTTTGTTAAATATGATTGTGGAAAACAAAAAGTACATTTTTGTTAATTAGATTTGAAATAAAACAAAAATCACATTTTTGGGTTAAATAAAATAGTTAAACACAAAAAGTATTTTGTTAAATAGGTTTGTGTTATAAACAAGAATATTCATTTTGGTAAAATAGAATTGTCAGCAAAATGGATGTATCACTTCTTATACATTTTGTTGAAATAGAATTTATATGCAAATATAAAAATCATTTTTATTTGCAAACTTACATTGGAATTATATTCAAATAAAATAATCACTTTTATTTGCATAACATACAATAGAATTTATACGCAAATATAAAAATCATTTTTATTTGCAAACTTACATTGGAGTTTATATTCAAATATAAGAATCATATTCTTGGTCAAAACATACATTAGAATGTATAGGTGAGTTAAAGTGACATTTCTATATGTTAATGCATACATTAGAATTTGTATGCACTTTAAAATAAACATTTTTATGTGTTGGGTTATACATTAAAAACATGTACAATTGGGATTATTTCTTTTATGTGTTAAAGTTAAGAATAATTACATCCAAATAAAGTATAAGGGAAATTATCTTTTATTTGGCATTAGAAATAATGCCATATAAATAAATTACAGTTTATTAGACATTAGCAAAGTATAAGGAAATTATGCGAGTAAAATATATTTTTATTCGACACTAGGAATATAATATCATGTTTTGTTCATCATCATCAATATGTTAGCAGAATTAGAAATGGGTTAAATTCATTAACCAATTATTTATTTGTATGGACTATTGTTGGCTGAAAACCCCACACGGGTATTGGGATGATAATTGATATACACTAGTCCCAATATTTATTTGTATGTCAATCGATAGATTGTGTAATAACCCGAAAATCTGGGCTAGTTTAAAATTTTTATTTTGGCAATTTTAGCGAATTTTGAACATTTAAAATAGATTATTTTAAAAAATATCGACGAGAAATTTATTTTGAATAGAATTCGAACGTATATATTATATACGTCGTCGTTAGAATATAAATAATTATATATAATTATAAATAGAATTGAAAATGGCGCGGTAGTTCGATAATTCGATTTCAAACTTCAATTGAATGTACCGGGTGCAAAACAAACCGGATTTTAGTGAAACCAAAAACATTAGGATCTAATTGATAATATCTTTCCAACGAATCCGACAAATCAAAATTTCATAGCGGGAATCAAAAGATATGTCTAGTTGAAAATTCTGAATAGTCGCTATGGAATTCAGGCCCTTAAAAATAGACATTTTGCAAACGACCTCGGATTTCGACGAAACCACTTTTGTTGGGTCCGTGATGTCAAATTATTGCTAGGTTTTAAATTTCATAATTTTTCGAATCAATATGTGAGCGTGGCAAAGGAAAATGCGTTTGACTAGTTTCAGTTGATTTTAATCGACTGGAAAATGGCCATTTTTCCACCGGTCTCAGAATTCGACGAAACTAGTTTTGTTAGGACCGTATCGTCAATACGACACTAGAAAATATTTTTCTGGAATTTATAGAGTTGTTATGTGACCCCGGTAATTTGAAATGTACGTTTAAAATGCAATATAGTGATTTAAATGTAAATTTAACGGAAACTGATTGTAACGGCCGAATCAGCTTAGGATACATATCCCATTGTGTTCGGAATGGGGGTGAAAAGCTATGGACGACAGGCGGTGGGCCTCGTTTCGAGTTCGTTGGTAAAAGTCAACTTTTTAAATTAAATAATAAATAAATAAAAATATATAATTTCTCCTTTATACTCCGCCCCCCCCCCCCATTTTCAGATCGAAGAAAAAAATAAAAAAAAAAGAAAAAAAAAACGAACGACGGAAAAGGGGGAAACCCTCGCCGCTCCCCCTCGTCGTTGCCAGCGCCTCAGGCGGGCCACCCCGTCGCCCCTCCAGCCTCCTCGCTCCCCTCTCCTCTTCAATCGACGTGTCCAACCCCCTGAGCATCCAAAGCCGCCACCACTTCCCTGAACCCACCACCGGACCGCGACCGAGCCTCCCCCACCGCCAGCAGCACCCAGCGCCACCACCCATTCCGCCTAGCTCCGACCAGCGGGCCCCTCCCCTTTAAAAATCCGGTTTTTACACGTTTGCACCTTCGGAAATGATACCCCGACGCAGCCCGAGCCCTTGCTCCGCCGCCACAGCCTAGATCCGACCGCCTGAAGCCCTCCTCTTCGATTAGTGCAGAAATCCACCCCTCCCCTTCGCTAAAAACTGTAAGTATTTTCTTTTTACACTATAAAGCTTTGTTTTATTATGTTTTAGAGTTAATACGAATAGGATATTCTAGCTTATAAAAATATGGTTTTAAATATATAAAAAAGGTTCGATTTTTATATTTATAAAGTATAATATACGTGATGTTCGAAAATATAAAGTTTTGATTTTTATACAGTTAGCGAAACAACAATATGATTTTTATATTTTTAAAGAATTAAAAATACGATTTCTATATTTTTAAAGTATTAAAAATATAATCTTTACTATATAGAAGATGTAAAAATATGATTTTTGTTTATGTAGAGAATTAAAAATATAATTTTTACATGGTAGGAATATTAAAAATAACATCTTTATATGTGTAGCAAAATAAATATGTGATTTTTTAATGATATAGTTGAAAAGGCGGAGTCTTTATATAGTGAATAACAAGGTAAAAATTCGATTTCTACATATGTAGTGGCTACGGCAATGAAGATGACAAAGATGCGATAACGATGAAGATTTCTACATTTGAAGTGTCGTGAAGTTGGATAGCTATCGGTGAGAACTTCTCACTCTAAATTCTCTTTTTCTAGTTATATATATATATATACTAGGATGCAGACGGTGTTTAGTAGCACCCGACACCCGTCATCCACAGACCATGGATGACTTGTTTGTTAAATTGTTTGGTTGTGTAGTTGGTTAGTTTATTTGGTTCGAATTGAATTGTTTGGTGAAATGGAATGGATTTGATTGATGTGTGAATGGCGTGGGCCTTCACTAGACCGGGGATAAGGCTAGGCCTTGTCCCGTTTCTAGTATCGTGCCGTTATGCCGCCGAAATTTCCTAAAATAAGTTAGAAAAATAAAAATATCATATTTATTGTGTAAATGAACTGAATAGAAATTCACACGATGAAATAAAATGTTTTATCGTTAAAAATATAATTTTTAACGTGGAAGTGAATAAAATAAAATATTCATTTACAAACCGGACGGTTTGTTTATGTACACCTATTTGAAGAACATTGATTGGGTCGATAAATTTTACACATCTGCCAACTGCACAAATAAAAATCTGTGTCTGTTGATTTGAAACCCCACATGGGTGTTGGGATGAAATTTGGCGTACACTAATCCCAATTATTTAATTATTGTCGATCGATTGGTCGACAGACTGTGTAAGCGTCGATTATTTATATTTGATGCTTATGCAGTTGTGTGGTGCACTTTGGATGATGGTTGATTGTTTATCAATGCTATTATATACATGTGTTGTATGGAATCCATATAATTAACATTATATGGTGATTGATTGGGCCTCATTCCAATCGGGAAAATAATGAATATTATAAAAGAAAATTCATGTGTTGAATATAAAAATAGTCATGTGTTGACGATGTTCATGTGTTGAAAATATTTATGTGTGGAGTAAAATATTTTAACAATAAAAGCTACATCTTTATCATATTTAAAATTAGAACTACATCCTAGTAGAAGTCTAATTAAAAATCAAACGATAGGTACCATAATTTTATAAAATATTTTACATAACAAAAATAGTGATGTGTTGACAGTACTCCTGTGTTGAGATTAGTCGTGTGTTGAAAGAGATATAGATTCATGTGTTGAATGAGATAAATATTCATTTGTTGAATAGAATAAAGAAGTTTTTGAAAAATATAAAGCCGTGTGGATTAGAGATGCGCTATTTTGACGTGAACGATATTTATATTGATTTTATCCGTTTTACAACGAATTCGAATTGAATGGAAAACGAATTAGAATTCGAATTGAATAGAAAGTGAATTTGAATTCAAATTGAATAGAAATGAATTCGAATTGAATTAAATTGAAATTGAATTAAAACGAATTGAAATCGTTTTGAATGAAATTTAAAATGAACTGAAATTGAATTAAAATCAATTTGAAATGAATTCGAATTGAACTAAAAAAAAGGTAAATTCAAATTGAATTGAATTGAAACGAATTAGAATTTGAATTGAATTGAAACGAATTTGAATTCGAATTAAATAAATTGAAATGAATTCGAATTGAATTGAAATCAAATCGATTTGAAATTGAATGTAGCGTTGAAATGGTTCTGAAAACGAATTCAAAACTATTTATAAAATTCGTTTTAAAAGGAAATCGACGAAATATTTATAATATATATATATTATATATAAATAATGGCCTGAATAAAATGCGCCGCGCTGCGGCAGTTCGTGAATTTCGACCATTAACTTCGAATTGACGTTGCGGGAGATCCGACCGTCGGATTCTCCTAAAACTGGAACCGTTGGGTTCGTATCGAAAAGAGCTTTCCAATGAATCTTAGAACTTTGAAATCTTGGATTTGGAGTTATGTCCAAATCAAATTCGAAAAAGGTCGCTGTAAGTGCAGTTCGATGGCCGTTGATGGAAATCAACTGTATGGGCCTTGATAAAATTATTAAAAATATCTACAATTTGTGTAAAATCATAAGAAATGATTTGAGAAAAATTAGGCTGAAAAATTCCACATTTGAAAAGATAAAAATGGATTTTTATCGAAATGAACTAGTTTTGAACTAGAATTAAAATCAATTTATTTTTGAAATAAATAAATTGAATTTGAAAGTGATTTTAAAAATAATCAAAATTCCCAATACGTGAATTGGACTGGAGTTGAATCGAAATTATCTTCGGAATATTTCGATGTTGGATTTCGTGACTATACAGATATTGTTATGGGAATTTGAAAGATATATTTTATATCGTTATTTCCAATACGATATTTGTTGGTTTCAGAATTTGATATTGAATATAAGCCGATATATTTTCTATTCAGAGCCTTGTATTTAATATCAAATGTGATTTGGGTTTATCGTGAATCGTGTTTTAGATGACATTGGTTCTTTAACCCAGTTAAAGGCAGGATGTTGACTTTTGAAAAAATTAAAATTAAGTGGAGTTTTAATGAATCTTTAATTAGATTGAAATGTGAATTGATAATTTAAATTATCAAATCTGAAAGGTGATCGAGAATGGAGAACCACCAATTTTGCTCCAATGGGATAGTTAAATCTTTAATTAGATTTGAACGTGAAATGGTAATTAATTTTACCGATAACACCGTGGTGTTAGTTGTGGAGTATTACCAGTTTTCTCTATGGGATATATAGGTTGGGATTGGGAAATAAAATAAATAATTACTTCGGTGTGGTTCGCTAATCCCGACTAGTTTGAAATGATATCCAAAGGAGGATTAAAGAATAAATTTAGAAGAATTTATCTTGGATAAAATTAATGGGAACCTTTCCCTAAGAATGTGATTTTGTGAATAAAAGAATATTCTGAATTGGAATGAGGCGTTTGTTGTGTTTGTGTAACATTCGTTTATTATATACGTGGGTTATTCAGAAAGGCCGGGTTTATACCCATTCTGAGTAACCGATTCGACGAGATGTCGAAGATGAAGACGGTGGTAGAAGACCGGTAGTCTTCACATCGTTTGGGTGATTACTGATGATCTTGATTGGGCTGTACACCCAAGATGAGGGAATCAGTTGGTGATCGTCCAGACGTACCTGGAGATGGATGGATATGCGAGGAAAGTGCTTCCGGTTTCGTTCAGACCCAGAACGAACTTGTAAATGGATTGTGTGTCTGACATTGAATTTTATTCTGTGTTGATTGATCTCTATTAAATATACATCTATTTGGCGGCAGAGAATTTATTCTCTTGCTTAACGCCCTTCTCTGAGACGTACGAGCTCAGAGGTTGTATATCGATGGACATCAGTCGCATGGAGTGAATTGCCAGTGTGGCACGCGTAAGTGGCAATTGATCAGGGCTTCTGTTGAAAAGCAAAGTCTTGTGGTTGATGATCAAAGCACAGCCTGTGTGGCGTAGCTTTGTGTATAACGTGAATTCGCGAGCCTCACACCTCGGTATGAGTCAAAAACGGGATACGGACCCAAGGAGTGCACGACGTTTCTTTCTAGCAAGGGTGGTGTCAGTGACCTACCAGCCCTGACATTTATATACTTTTCACCTGTGTGGTTGTTGGATACGAGGCGCCTCAGATATAGGTCTGTAAGGACCGGGAAACGGGTGTTCAGGAATTGCCAATCCTCAAAAGTAAGAGAGGACCGGCCTTGGAGGTTCCAAAGGATCATAGTGGGGTCCTGAGGCATTGCTAGGGTGTCTCGAGCGCGGAGAGGAGCTTGCCCCTTGCCTCGGCTCATGACGGAAATCCAATTTCGAATACGTGATATTGCGGTTTTAATTGTAGAACTAGTATGGCGACATGATATATGGTACCCATGCCGTCTATGATTGATATTTATGATTGAAATTGTTTTGACACTATACACTTATAATAGTATCAAATGAACTTGTTTTAAACGTACCAAGCATGTTTGGCTATTATAAGGGAAAACCCTATCCTCCGGCTTGCGTTGCATTGTGTGATGGGACCTGGGTCTTATAATAGCTTCATTTTTCCAAAGAGCATTGCGCTGTTTTGTTATATGCACTAGTATTCTTGGGAGGAAACCCGTTCCGTGTTATACGGCGTGGTCCCTTGAATTACTATCCTTTAAAGTAAAGTTTTAAATAACTGTTTTAGTTCTCACACCAGTCACATGACTGACCTGGAGTTTATTGTTTTAACCTAAACTCTGGGTGCCCCTATTTTCCACACGGGCAGCTAGTAGTTTTGGTTTTGCAGATTTATATTCACAGGGTCCTGATTTACAGCTGGAACGATGCTCGGAAAGCTCTGTATCCGTGTATCATTTTCAGTTGTGCTTTTGTATTATTTTCCGCTACGATGTATTTAAATGTAATTTAAATCTCTGATATTATTCGAATGTAATTTATTCATTTATACTCTGTATATTCTTGTATCTGATGGAATGGTTGTAATATACAATGAATTGTTCTTCCGTGTGCGTTCTTTTATGTGTTGTTCTCAAATTATCCGCTCTTTCCTTCACGGGGAAGTTACGGGTTCTTACAGTTGGTATCAGAGCTTTTGTTTACAGAGCTCGAGAACAAGACACATTAGAACCATACGAAAGAATTCATCAGATATTAGATTAATAATATCCAATTAGAATGACTCGTTAGAGAAAGGATCAGTAGTATCCTAGAACGGGTGTGAAGAGTATATTTTTCAAATGAAAACAATTTTGTTTTGAAAATTTAAATTGCTTTATACGTATTTGAATATTTATTTATTTTGGATATGGACAATCGAGTATATAAAGATTTTGCATATACGCGTCATGAACGTATAGTCGAAGTTTTAATATACTGGATAGATATAGAATTACACTCTAGTAGCCCGGAGATGTTCTGATGGTGGTTCGAAACGTCATCAGCATTTATTTTCGAGGGACGAAGGTGTGATATCTATATATTTCCATTAGACTGGTGTGAGAACCAAAATATAGCTAGAATACATTGTTGTGAATTGGCATTAAAAACATGATTTTTGTGTATATATCAAAATTATGAATTTGAAACTCTAATTCACTAATTGATTGATGTTTGTGTTGTTTGTTTATTTGTTTGCTAATTTTGAACCATTATGCCAGCATCAAATATTAAATTATATTGAAAATTGGTCGCATTTGCTTGCATATACATATACTTACATTGAACAGGTCATAGCAAGTAGGCTAGAGCCGAAGAATAAAACTTGTTTGCGCGACAAATAGGTACATGTTTACTATAATTTACTGTTTTGTTTGGGTGATGATGATTTTATGAGCCTATTGGCTAGCCGCTTGGCCTTTTCTTTTTCTTTTTGAGATCAGAAGGCCTATATGGCAATTTCGGGATTTTCCCGTGGCTCCCAGTGCAGGGGAGGTTATGGCGAAATTTTTCGAAAATTTAGGGTGTTAGCCAAATTTTTGAAAATTTGAAAATTCTCAGGAGCTGAAAAGTTAGAGAATGGAAGCCAGATCGAACGTAGAGTTGATTAATCAAACCACTTTCGACTTTGTTCCTTTTCGGGGACGAAAAGTTTTAAGTGGGGGAGATTGTAATAACACGAAAATCTGGGCCAGTTTAAAAATTTTATTTTGGCAATTTTAGCGAATTTTGAACATTTAAAATAGATTATTTTAAATAATATCGACGAGAAATTTATTTTGAACAGAATTCGAACGTATATATTATATACGTCGTCGTTGGAATATAAATAAGTATATATAATTATAAATAGAATTGAAAATGGCACGGTAGTTCGATAATTCGATTTCAAACTTCAATTGAATGTACCGGGTGCAAAACAAACCGGATTTTAGTGAAACCAAAAACATTAGGATCTAATTGATAATATCTTTCCAACCAATCCGACAAATCAAAATTTCATAGCGGGAATCAAAAGATATGTCCAGTTGAAAATTCTTAATAGTCGCTATGGAATTCAGGCCCATAAAAATAGACATTTTGCAAACGACCTCAGATTTCGACGAAACCACTTTTGTTGGGTCCGTGATGTCAAATTATTGCTAGGTTTTAAATTTCATAATTTTTCGAATCAATATGTGAGCGTGGCAAAGGAAAACGCGTTTGACTAGTTTCAGTTGATTTTAATCGACTGGAAAATGGCCATTTTTCCAACGGTCTCAGAATTCGATGAAACTAGTTTTGTTAGGACCGTATCGTCAATACGACACTAGAAAATATTTTTATGGAATTTATAGAGTTGTTATGTGACCCCGGTAATTTGAAATGTACGTTTAAAATGCAATATAGTGATTTAAATGTAAATTTAATGGAAACTGATTGTAACGGCCGAATCAGCTTACGATACATATCCCATTGAATTCGGAATGAGGGTGAAACGCTATGGACGACAGGCGGTGGGCCTCGTTTCGAGTTTGTTGGTAAAAGTCAACTTTTTAAATTAAATAATAAATATAAAAAATATATAATTTCTCCATTATACTCCCCCCCCCATTTTCAGAACGAAGAAAAAAAAAGAAAAAAAAACGAACGACGGAAAAGGGGGAAACCCTCGCCGCTCCCCCTCGTCGTTGCCAGCGCCGCCGCGCCTCAGGCGGGCCACCCCGTCGCCCCTCCAGCCTCCTCGCTCCCCTCTCCTCTTCAATCGACGTGTCCAACCCCCTGAGCATCCAAAGCCGCCACCACTTCCCTGAACCCACCACCGGACCGCGACCGAGCCTCCACCACCACCAGCAGCACCCAGCGCCACCACCCATTCCGCCTAGCTCCGACCAACGGGCCCCTCCCCTTTAAAACTCCGGTTTTTACACGTTTGCACCTTCGGAAATGACACCTCGACGCAGCCCGAGCCCTTGCTCCGCCGCCACAGCCTAGATTCGACCGCCTGAAGCCCTCCTCCTCTTCGATTAGTGCAGAAATCCACCCCTCCCCTTCGCTAAAAACTGTAAGTATTTTCTTTTTACACTATAAAGCTTTGTTTTATTATGTTTTAGAGTTAATACGAATAGGATATTCTAGCTTATAAAAATATGGTTTTAAATATATAAAAAAGGTTCGATTTTTATATTTATAAAGTGTAATATACGTGATGTTCGAAAATATAAAGTTTTGATTTTTATACAGTTAGCGAAACAACAATATGATTTTTATATTTTTAAAGAATTAAAAATACGATTTTTATATTTTTAAAGTATTAAAATATAATCTTTACTATAAAGAAGATGTAAAAATATGATTTTTGTTTATGTAGAGAATTAAAAATATAATTTTTACATGATAGGAATATTAAAAATAGCATCTTTATATGTGTAGCAAAATAAAGATGTGATTTTTATAATGATATAGTTGAAAAGGCGGAGTCTTTATATAGTGAATAACAAGGTAAAAATTCGATTTCTACATATGTAGTGGCTACGGCAATGAAGATGACAAAGATGCGATAACGATGAAGATTTCTACATTTGAAGTGTCGTGAAGTTGGATAGCTATCGGTGAGAACTTCTCACTCTAAATTCTCTTTTTCTAGTTATATATATATACTAGGATGCAGACGGTGTTTAGTAGCACCCGACACCCGTCATCCACAGACCATGGATGACTTGTTTGTTAAATTATTTGGTTGTGTAGTTGGTTAGTTTATTTGGTTCGAATTGAATTGTTTGGTGAAATGGAATGGATTTGATTGATGTGTGAATGGCGTGGGCCATCACTAGACCGGGGATAAGGCTAGGCCTTGTCCCGTTTCTAGTATCGTGCCGTTATGCCGCCGAAATTTTCTAAAATATGTTAGAAAAATAAAAATATCATTTTTATTGTGTAAATGAACTGAATAGAAATTCACGTGATGAAATAAAATGTTTTATCGTTAAAAATATAATTTTTAACGTGGAAGTGAATAAAATAAAATATTCATTTACAAACCGGACGGTTTGTTTATGTACACCTATTTGAAGAACATTGATTGGGTCGATAAATTTTACACATCGCCCAACTGCACAAATAAAAATCTGTGTCTGTTGATTTGAAACCCCACACGGGTGTTGGGATGAAATTTGGCGTACACTAATCCCAATTATTTAATTATTGTCGATCGATTGGTCGACAGACTGTGTAAGCGTCGATTATTTATATTTGATGCTTATGCAGTTGTGTGGTGCACTTTGGATGATGGTTGATTGTTTATCAATGCTATTATATACATGTGTTGTATGGAATCCATATAATTAACATTATATGGTGATTGATTGGGCCTCATTCCAATCGGGAAAATAATGAATATTATAAAAGAAAATTCATGTATTGAATATAAAAATAGTCATGTGTTGACGATGTTCATGTGTTGAAAATATTTATGTGTGGAGTAAAATATTTTAACAATAAAAGCTACATCTTTATCATATTTAAAATTAGAACTACATCCCAGTAGAATTCTAATTAAAAATCAAATGATAGATACCATAATTTTATAAAATATTTTACATAACAAAAATAGTGATGTGTTGACAGTACTCCTGTGTTGAGATTAGTCGTGTGTTGAAAGAGATATAGATTCATGTGTTGAATGGGATAAATGTTCATTTGTTGAATAGAATAAAGAAGTTTTTGAAAAATATAAAGCCGTGTGGATTAGAGATGCGCTATTTTGACGTGAACGATATTTATATCGATTTTATCCGTTTTACAATGAATTCGAATTGAATAGAAAACGAATTAGAATTCGAATTGAATAGAAAGTGAATTCGAATTCAAATTGAATAGAAATGAATTCGAATTGAAATAAATTGAAATTGAATTAAAACGAATTGAAATCGTTTTGAATGAAATTTAAAATGAACTGAAATTGAATTAAAATCAATTTGAAATGAATTCGAATTGAATTAAAAAAAAGGTAAATTCAAATTGAATTGAATTGAAACGAATTAGAATTTGAATTGAATTGAAACGAATTTGAATTCGAATTAAATAAATTGAAATGAATTCGAATTGAATTGAAATCAAATCGATTTGAAATTGAATGTAGCATTGAAATGGTTTTGAAAACGAATTCAAAACTATTTATAAAATTCATTTTAAAAGGATATCAACGAAATATATATAATATATATATTATATTTATATAATGGCCTGAATTAAATGCACCGCGCCGCGGTAGTTCGTGAATTTCGACCATTAACTTCGAATTGACGTTGCGGGAGATCCGACCGTCGGATTCTCCTAAAACCGGAACCGTTGGGTTCGTATCGAAAAGAGCTTTCCAATGAATATTAGAAATTTGAAATCTAATGGATGGATTTGGAGTTATGTCCAAATCAAATTCTAAAAAGGTCGCTGTAAGTGCAGTTCGATGGCCGTTGATGGAAATCGACTGTACGGGCCTTGATAAAATTATTAAAAATATCTACAATTTGTGTAAAATCATAAGAAATGATTTGGGAAAAATTGGGCTGAAAAACTCCACATTTGAAAAGATAAAAATGGATTTTTATCGAAATGAACTAGTTTTGAACTAGAATTAAAAATAATTAATTTTTGAAATAAATAAATTGAATTTGAAAGTGATTTTAAAAATAATCAAAATTCCCAATACGTGAATTGGACTGGAGTTGAATCGAAATTATCTTCGGAATATTTCGATGTTGGATTTCGTGACTATACAGATATTGTTATGGGAATTTGAAAGATATATTTTATATCGTTATTTCCAATACGATTTGTTGGTTTCAGAATTTGATATTGAATATAAGCCAATATATTTTCTATTCAGAGCCTTGTATTTAATATCAAATGTGATTTGGGTTTATCGTGAATCGTGTTTTAGATGACATTGGTTCTTTACCCAGTTAAAGGCAGGATATTGACTTTTGAAAAGATTAAAATTAAGTGGAGTTTTAATAAATCTTTAATTAGATTGAAATGTGAATTGATAATTTAAATTATCAAATCTGAAAGGTGATCGAGAATGGAGTACCACCAATTTTGCTCCAATGCGATAGTTAAATCTTTAATTAGATTTGAACGTGAAATGGTAATTAATTTTACCGATAACACCGTGGTGTTAGTTGTGGAGTATTACCAGTTTTCTCCATGGGATATATAGGTTGGGATTGGGAAATAAAATAAATAATTACTTCGGTGTGGTTCGCTAATCCCGACTAGTTTGAAATGATATCCAAAGGAGGATTAAAGAATAAATTTAGAAGAATTTATCTTGGAGAAAATTAATGGGAACCTTTCCCTAAGAATGTGATTTTGTGAATAAAAGAATATTCTGAATTGGAATGAGGCGTTTGTTGTGTTTGTGTAACATTCGTTTATTATATACGTGGGTTATTCAGAAAGGCCGGGTTTATACCCATTCTGAGTAACCGATTCGACGAGATGTCGAAGATGAAGACGGTGGTAGAAGACCGGAAGTCTTCACATCGTTTGGGTGATTACTGATGATCTTGATTGGGCTGTACACCCAAGATGAGGGAATCAGTTGGTGATCGTCCAGACGTACCTGGAGATGGATGGATATGAGAGGAAAGTGCCTCCGGTTTCGTTCAGACCCAGAACAAACTTGTAAATGGATTATGTGTCTGACATTGGATTTTATTCTGTGTTGATTGATCTCTATTAAATATACATCTGTTTGGCGGCAGAGAATTTATTCTCTTGCTTAACGCCCTTCTCTGAGACGTATGAGCTCAGAGGTTGTATATCGATGGACATCAGTCGCATGGAGTGAATTGCCAGTGTGGCACGCGTAAGTGGCAATTGATCAGGGCTTCTGTTGAAAAGCAAAGTCTTGTGGTTGATGATCAAAGCACGGCCTGTGTGGCGTAGCTTTATGTATAACGTGAATTCGCGAGCCTCACACCTCGGTATGAGTCAAAAACGGGATACAGACCCAAGGAGTGCACGACGTTTCTTTCTAGCTAGGGTGGTGTCAGTGACCTACCAACCCTGACATTTATATACTTTTCACCTGTGTGGTTGTTGGGTACGAGGCGCCTCGGATATAGGTCTGTAAGGACCGGGAAACGTGTGTTCAGGAATTGCCAATCCTCAAAAGTAAGAGAGGACCGGCCTTGGAGGTTCCAAAGGATCATAGTGGGGTCCTGAGGCATTGCTAGAGTGTCTCGAACGCGGAGAGGAGCTTGCCCCTTGCCTTGGCTCATGACGGAAATCCAATTTCCAATACGTGATATTGCGGTTTTAATTGTAGAACTAGTATGGCGACATGATATATGGTACCCATGCCGTCTATGATTGATATTTATGATTGAAATTGTTTTGACACTATACACTTATAATAGTATCAAATGAACTTGTTTTAAACGTACCAAGCATGTTTGGCTATTATAAGGGAAAACCCTATCCTCCGGCTTGCGTTGCATTGTGTGATGGGACCTGGGTCTTATAATAGCTTCATTTTTCCAAAGAGCATTGCGCTGTTTTGTTATATGCACTAGTATTCTTGGGAGGAAACCCGTTCCGTGTTATACGGCGTGGTCCCTTGAATTACTATCCTTTAAAGTAAAGTTTTAAATAACTGTTTTAGTTCTCACACCAGTCACATGACTGACCTGGAGTTTATTGTTTTAACCTAAACTCTGAGTGCCCCTATTTTCACACGGGCAGCTAGTAGTTTTGGTTTTGCAGATTTATATTCACAGGGTCCTGATTTACAGCTGGAACGATGCTCGGAAAGCTCTGTATCCGTGTATCATTTTCAGTTGTGCTTTTGTATTATTTTCCGCTGCGATGTATTTAAATGTAATTTAAATCTCTGATATTATTCGAATGTAATTTATTCATTTATACTCTGTATATTCTTGTATCTGATGGAATTGTTGTAATATACAATGAAATGTTCTTCCGTGTGCGTTCTTTTATGTGTTGTTCTCAAATTATCCGCTCTTTCCTTCACGGGGAAGTTACGGGTTCTTACAGATTGACAGGCTGCAATGAGCGTTATTATTTCATTTTAATGCCCACACAGTTGTGAACTTCACTCTAGATGTTGAATGGACGGTTTGTGTGACGATCCCAAAACCCCGTGACACGGTGTTAAGGATAATCATTGGAATATAACACATTAATCATCATTAGCAGATCACAGATAATAGCATAAACAGAAAATAGAATAATTTACACACATATGACAGCGGAATCATATAGATATCATCACATCAGAGAAGCACAGTACAGGATACAACTTAGTGCATAATGATACATAATCAATCACCATCGCCTGAGGCGGAATCATACATAAAGAGTACACAAAAGGAATATCAGTCTACATCGCCAATGGCGGAATCATAATATAGATACAATAATGGCAGAGAAAATCCAAGTCAGCACGGTGTAGTCAAGCCTCGCCATGAGCCAAAAGGTGTGTCAGAAACCTGTAACTAGGCTGCCCGTGTGAAAATGAGGGCACCCGAGTTTGCAAGGTGAAACAAACTACGAGTCAGTCATGGGACTGGTATGAGAAATCTACTCAACTTATTAACAAAAATAATAAGGCAAATCAAAGGACCACGCCACTTTCGCGGAACGGGTTTACTCCAATGAGTGCTAGTGCATTAAATAAAATAACGATTAAATCCACGCAATGCTTTTTATAAAATGAAGCCATTATAAGACCCAGGTCCCATCACACAATGCAACGCAAGCCGGAGGATAGAGTTTTTACCTTATAATAGCCAAAAATGCTTCATACGAATAAAACTAAAGTGCTTGATATTATTACTAGTGTAAATATGTTTCAAAAGCGATTTCAATCATAAATATCAATCATAGGCGGCATAAATGACCCATACCACTATGTTGCCATACTAGTAATACAATCACGTCCGCATATTTCGTATTGGAAATTGGATTCCTTCATGAGTCGAGGCAAGGGGCAAGTTCCTCTCCGATTCGAGACACTCTAGCAAATGTCCCAGGACCCCACTATGATCCTTGGATCTTCAGGGCCGGTCCTCTCTTACTTTTGAGGATTAATTATTCCTGAACACACGTTTCCCGGTCCTTACAGACCTATATCAAGGCGCCTCGCATTCCAACAACCACACAGGTGAAAAGTATATATAATGTCAGGGCTGGTAGGTCACTGACACCACCTTAGCTAGAAAGAAACGTCGTGCTCTCCCTGTAGTCACTCTCCCGTTTTTGACTCATACCGAGGTGTGAGGCTCGCGAATTCACGTTATACACAAAGCTACGTCGCACAGACCATGATTTGATCATCACCCACAAGACTTTGCTTTGCAACAGAAGCCTTGATCATATGCCACTCAGGCGTGCCACACAGGCAATCCACTCCATGCGACTGATTTCTGTCAATACATAACCTCTGAGCTCGTACGTCTCAGAGAAGGGCGTTAAGCAAGAGAATAAATTCCCCGCCGCCAAACAGATACATATATTTAACAGAGATCAATCAACACAGAACAAAATCCAATGTCAGACACACAGTCCATTTACAAGTCCGTTCTGGGTCTGAACGAAACCGGAGGCACCAATTCATCGCATATCCGTACAATCAACAGTATGTTTGGACGGCTACTACTTCAATTCCTTCATGGTAGCTACTCCAATCACAAGCATCAGTAGCGCCCATCCATCCAATGTGGAGATCGTCGGTCTTCAGCCGTCTTCGACTCTTCGACTTCTCAACGTCGATCGATTATTTGAAATGAGATAAACTCGGCCTTTTCAAATAACCCACGTATATTTAGATTTTCAAATCAATTACTCACATGGTTGGACCATTTAACATTCACATTTCAGTTATTTAGTTATAATTTTCATGTCAAATACATTCAACCACCACATATCAAGCAAACACAACAAAATTGGTTTATTTCCACTCTATATCGTCTATAGTATTTTATAACGATATATCGCCATTTTTATTTAATTTAAAACGGATTTAATTAAACGACGTTTCGGGTCGTGTCGATGCACTGGCGCTGCTTTTCACTAATTTTGTTTTACACTTATCTGAAAATCTAACCGTTGGATCTTCACAAATTTTACATCATTAGGACGGTCATTTCCAAACGAATCCAAGGGTTTCAGTTTTGGGAAAATCCGACGGTCGGATCGTCCACACTAGCCATTTGAAGTTACGATTTCAAATTACGAACTGCAGCGTCGATATTTGATTTAATTTAATTATATATATATATATATATATATAAAAATATAATCGTTTCTGGCGCTGTTTTTCTTTAGTTTTGAATTAAACATTCCAGACAATCCAACCGTCGGATCTTCACAAAGTTGGTGCCGTTGGAAAGATATTTCCAAGGTGAACGCAACGGTTGCGGTTTCGGGAAAATCCAATGGTCGGATTTCCCGCACTAGTCATTTGAAATCACAGTTTCAAAACATGAACTGCACGGCCACGTTTCGTTTTAATTCTATTTATATTTATATATTTATATAAATATAGTTCATTAAAAAATTCCTATATCGTTTCCACTTCAATTATTTCACTAACGCCTTTAAATTTCGGAAAATTTCGCCATAACCTCCTTTGTACGGGAGGGTCTGGGAAAATTCCCAAATAGCCACATGGGCGTCTCATATCAAAAAGAAAAAGAAAAAGCCAAGCGGCTAGCCAACAGGCTCAAAAAATCATCACCCAAACAAAGCAGTAAATGTGTACCTATTTGTCGGGCACAAAATTTTATTTCTCTTCTCTAGCCCCTTTGCTTTAACCTGTTCAATAGATATGCATGTACATATATATACAATTTCTATCACTTATCATTTTCCATTCAATTTCATATTTGATTTGCTTTGGTTTAAAAACACCATTCATTCTAATGTTGCATGCATAGGCTAAAATCATATCATTAGCTAATTAATGTATATTTCAACTCATGCACGTTTATTTGAACAAGTGGCTATTTTTAACACTTCACATTTCAAAGATGATAATTTTGGCGAACTAAAATATATTTCAACACATGACTATTTTATTTAGTTCCTATGCATGTTAAAAAGAATATTTCTTTCACAAATATTTATTTCAACGTCCGCATATCTTTAGCATATCACCATTATGATAAAAATGATATTTTTATCATTCAAATATTTATTCGACAAATGGATGTTTTCAACACTTCGTAGTTTTAATAAAAATGTAATTTTTATTGTTCGATCTTTTTATTCAACACATGAACTTTTCCACTACACACACTTCTCAACAAATGAGCATATCCACACATGGACATTTTATTTATGTTGTTCATATTAGAAAGATGGGATTTTTATTGTTGAAACTATTTATATAAGGCGAAAATTTTTCATACTTCATATATATAAAAATGTGATTTTTATTGTTTAAACACTTCATTCATTCACAAATGAATTTAATTTTCACACAACACATTTCAACACACAAACATTTCCACACATGGATATAGTTTCAACATATGGCTTTAATTTCAACGCATGAAAATAATTTCAACATATGAAAATAATTTCAACATATGAAAATAATTCTAACACACAAAGATTATTCAAAATTTCGGCAGCATAACGGTAGGATAGTTAAAACTGGCACTGTCCCTAGTACGGCTCCTCGCTCTACCATAAAACCTCGCGGTTTTTGACAATGGGGATTCATGCATCTAATTCGCGCCCAGGCGGCATGTTTATTTTTATTTCCACAAATATTTCCAATTCATTTCAATCACCAATGGGTATTTTTCAACCACAACCAAACAATATCAACCACAAACAATTATTCAACCATTCGTATTTTTCATCCAATATTTCACACCAATTCACAACAATAAATATCGTCCATGGTTTGTGGACGAGGGGAGTGTGTGTATATATATATATATATATATATATATATATATATATATATATATATATATATATATATTTACTATATTTCACTAGCATTTCAACACATATATCAATTATTCTATGCATGTAAAATTCATACTTCGCTTATACAGCTTACACTACGCACGTACATGAGGTATACAACACGTATGTAATTTATATTTTGCTAATATAAATTATACACTACATTTTCCATTCAATTTCACGTTAATTTAGATTTCTCACATTGGTTTTCGGAGCGCTAAAAATCGATACGATGTCAGAAAAATCCGTGGCTTCTTCTATTGGGTAGAGAGCTTCCTTGCGGTCCCGATGTTTCCTGTTTCATCGAATTTCGTCAACACACCAAAAAGATATGATTTTTCAAAGTGTAAAGATCAAAGAAAAACTCACTTTCATGAAGCTTCAAAACTAGGTTTACAGTTTTCGCGAAATCAGTGGCTCGTGGGGATGATCGGGGGTGCTGACGTGGAAGAGGACGGCGAGGGCTTCACGGCGCTGGTGGTTTGAGGGGGTGCGGTGGCAGATCGGAGCGGCAGCGGCGATGGGAAGGTCGGGACTTCCTGGCCTCGATTCAGGCGGAGGAGGCGACGAGGGTGGCGATGCTGGGGTCGGATTTGAAGAGGGGGCTGAGACGCGTCGAATGGTGGCGGTGGCGAAGTCTGGAAGCGACTGTGGCGGCGGCGGCGGAGGAGAGAAGGTCAGGAGCGGGTTTCGCTGTTGATCGGGGGGGTTTTCTTTTTTTTTATTTTTAAAATTTATGAAAGGAAAATTCTGATTGGCCGAGGATTATATTAAATTTTTAAATAGTGTTTTCTCAAACGAACTCCTTTTTAAACCCAACGACTGTCGCCCCTAGCTAAATACCCCCATTCCGGACATAATGGGATATGTTTCGTAGGCCAATTCTACTGTTACAGTCAGTTATTTTCCAAATTAAAGTATAAAACATTTAATTTTTAACTTTCAACGTACATTTCAATTTGCCAGGGCCACAAACTGATTCGAAAAATTCCAGAAAAATAAATCTAGCTATGTTTTGATGCTACGGTCCCAACAAAACTAGTTTCGTCGAGTTCTGAGGTCGTTTGAAAATTAGCCATTTTCTGGTCGATCCACTTTAACGGAACTTGACCAAACACATTTTCTTTTGCCACGCTTACATACTCGCTTCAAAAGTTATGAAATTTGAAACCTAGCAATAGTTTGACATCCCGGACCCAAAAAAAGTGGTTTCGTCGAATTTCGAGGTCGTATGCAAAATATCAATTTTCCAGGGCTATATATTCCATATACCGACCCTTCTGAAAATTCATTCGGCCATAACTTTTGATTCCCGTTATGAAACTTCGATTTTTCAGATTCGTTAGAAAGGTATTGACTAACATATTTAAATATTTTTGGTTTCGCTAAAATCCGTTATATTTTCCACCCTGCACCGTCAGTCAAAGTTTGAATTCAAATTTTCAAACTGACTCACTATTCCTAATTCACTATTTTATTGAACTATTCTATTTCAATTGTTCAAATTCTTATGAAATCATCAATTTAAAATTTTTAAATTGGCTCGTATTTTCCGGGTTATTACAGTTTGATGATTATTTATCATTTGTTGTCATTTACATACGATGTATGAAATCCATATAACCGAAGTTATAAGGTAAATGATTGAGTCGCTTTCCGATTCATAATATCTTTTATATAAAGAATATTTTAAACAAAGAATTTCTTTTAAACAAAGAATACTTTTAAAATATATTGAAATATAAAGAATATTTTACATAAGGAACCTTTATATATGAAAAATATTTTTAAATAACGAATATTGTAAAATATTATTCAACGAAGAATAAAATGATGATTTCTATATCCTTTTTGGATGAACACAAATGATAAAAAAATTATATTTTTATCGAAATGAACTATCTATTGACTAGAATAAATCTTCTAAATTAAGATTTAATGGTGTCTTATAATTAATTAATGTTTCGTTGAAATTTAATAAAAGAATTAGATTTTGGGTTGTCATGGATGGTGTCTTAAATAACACTGTTCTTAAATCCCGTATGAAAGAATAAATCTTTTAACTAAGATTATTAGTGTTTCAAAATTATATTTAGTATTGGAATAAATTGATATGTGAATTGGGTTTACCGTGAACTATGTTTTAAACGACATTTGTTCTTTAACCCAATTAACAGTAAGATTTAATTCTTAAAGTTGAATAATCATAAAATTATGATTTTTGATATGAAAACCGAATTGGAGTTTTAATGAATCTTTAAAAGAAGATTAAAGATTTTATTTAAAAGAATTTATCTTTGATAAAATTAATGGGAACCTTTCCCTAATAATATGAATATTTTATTCTGAATTGGAATGAGGCGTTGGATGTGTCTTTATAGCACTTGATTTTAATTATAAAAATACGCGAGTTATTCGGAAAGACCGGGTTTAACCCATTCTGAATAATTACTACGACGATTAAAAGTCGAAGATATTGAAGGCGGTGATTGAAGACCAACGATCTTCACATCGAATGGACGACTACTGATGCTTGGCATTGGGTCGCTCCCAGTAAAGGGTTAAAGTGGTAGTTTGTTCGGATGTACTTGTTGATTGTCAGGATACGCGAGTACCTCACTTCCGTATTGGACATACGGGAGGCGGACTAAGGTGTCTCCGGTTTCGTTCAAACCAAGAACGGACTTGTAAATGGATGTGTGTCTGAAATTGAATTTCATTCCATGTAATTAAATTGATTTCTATTTAATATATATCTGTGTGGCAGAGAATTTATTCTCTTGCTTCACACCCTTCTCTGAGACGCACGAGCTTAGAGGTTATATATTGGTAGTTATCGATCGCATGGCGTGGATTGTCAATGTGGCACGCCAAGATGCAAATGATCAAGGCTTTTGTTGAAAAGCAGAGCCTTGTGGTTGATGATCAAAGCATAGCCTATTTAGGCATAGCTTTGTGTATTACGTTACCTCGCGAGCCTCACACCCCGGTAAGAGTCAGAAACGGGACAAGGGAACGCCGGGAGTGCACACGTTTCTTCTAGCTAGAAGTGGTGTTTGGGTTTTTATAAGGCCCGGCATTTTACTTATGTGGTTGATGGAATGAGGCGCCTCGGATTTTTTTTATTGGTCGCCAATGGCCAATTTATAGGTCCAATAGGATCGAGGAGCGTGTGTTCAGGCATAACTAATCCACTAGCGTTATTTGTGGACCGGCCCTGCAAGATCCAAGGGTTCACTGCGGGGAATCCTGAGACATTGCTAGAGTGTCTCGAATCGGTAAGGAGATCGTTCCTAGCCTTGACTCTTGATGCACTACAACAAAAAGACCTTTTTATGACATTTAAAATCCATTATAAAAACTTTCTATGACGATTCTATAAACGTCATATATCAACATGTTATTAAAAGTTTGGTAGATATTATGACGTGTAATTCTTGCAATAGAAAACGTACTTTTGTTGCCATCTTAAACAGGTCATATTGGTGCAACTGCTTTTCCATGGCCTGTGAAGCATGCTATAGAAAGTTTTTATGACGCATCGAAATGTCATTTAAATGGTGTAATATGTCGACATTCTTTGTTGTTATGACATATGAACAAGCCATTGAAAGTTTTTATGACGCATCAAAACACGCTATGGAAAATTCAATACTATTTACTACAACATCGTTTTGCTGCTATAAAAAACATTCTATTGCACCTTTTTGCTGCCATAACATTCAAAGTTTACAATTTCTAATTCTAATAATATATTATAACAATTCAAAAAAAACCATATATATCACATTAATCTAAGTACACAAATGAAGTCATAAGCCAAATCACAAAATATATATACCCATAATATATCATACATGATAAATTCAAAAATAAATGTTGACAATACATATGACTATTGCAAACCAAAACGATACATACTAAAAATATTCGTAAACATCGACAGCTAATATCACAAACACAATCTAACACAAATCCCTTTGCTCCACGTGACTAGCCACCCCCATGCAATCCCCTACTACTTCTTCACCACCAACACATCCTCCAGACCATCAGCAATACCTGACAGCTTAAATTATAATTAAATAAAATAAAATTAAAAGGGTTAAAATTTTCGGAGTTATCTGGAGTTTTCTTTACTTTGTCTACATGGTATAACCAGTGCATCTATAGAAAAATAGTTCCCTTAACAGTATAGCTATTGTAGAACAAACGAATTTGTAAAAGCAGTGGCTACATGGAAAGACTGTGAGCAAAGAGGAAGAAGAAAGAAAAGGAAGTTGCTTAATAATGCATACCGGTTCATCAACAATGGACAAAATATCCCTTACACTATAACCTCTGTCAAGCCCATACAGAAATTTTGAATACAAATGAGTAACAATGTACAAATTATTATAAAATATATCCAACCTCGGAAGTTCAAAAGGGATGTGTAAAGACGAACAAAACAATAAAGTTTATACATCTATGTAAGGTATTTGAGGATAATAGCTATATAGTTTTGCTGGTGATCATTTCAGGTTTTGGGTTTCATCGGCCTTAAAGTTCCTAAGCATTATTCTGAATTCATGAAATCTGAATTCATGAAATCTCCAGTACATAACAGTAGGATATGCATGTTTTGTGCAAGTAAAATTTTGCTATGCAAACAATAGAGATCACAGCTTCATGAAACAAAAACTATAAAGGATAGGAAGATTCAAGGAAAGAGCATACCCATTTCTTGAGTTCCTCATCAATTACCGCTCATGCTTTTTGCCTCTTCCTAACAGGAGCATAGAAAAATAATTCTTCTTCTTGGTTAGCTTTTTCTCCTTGCTATCTTGAAACCTTTGTGCTATCAGGTGCCACTAAGTTATCCAACTGTACAATTTTTGTGTATAACAAGAATGAGTACAAGCATAATACCATGCTTTCCTATTTGTAAATTGTAATGCAACCACTGTGTCATCATTGAGTCAGATTATTCAATACCCTGCTTTCCTTTTAATATAAATTTATATATTAACTAAACAAAGAAAGAAATATTTACCTGTTATTTGAAGCAAATTATGCGTTTTTTTGTTACTTTGAAGCTTTGACATCAGAATTGTCTTATCATTGGCAGCTAATTTGCTAGTTCAATGCGAACAAACATTAGAATTCTTTATTGCAGTTTATTACAGATATGAAGCTCTACGCATTTAAAAAACATGGAAAGACAAAGTTGTAACCTTGATATACTTGTAAATAAACACCATATCCATGGAATGTGCTTAGCTTCACTGGCTTTTTCCTAAACAAGCTAACAACATGATTATAATAATAACAGTTTTAAAGTCCATATTTGTTATATATATTTAATTTAGAAAACCTTCTTTTCTCCTCCATTTAAAACATTGAATTATTTGTTTGTTTTTTGTCAGTTATACCAACTATCAAAACATTGCCAATAGTGGTATGTTTGTTCACGGCCAGTGAACAAGACACACAAGGCAACCTGTGGCCCAAAGTTCATAGTCATGAACGGACCACACAGTGCAATATGTGGCTCACTCAAAAGCCACAATGGGCAACATATAAAATAGTGCACTTAGTTCGGTTCTTGGTGTATGACGCTCTACGGACTCTAAGCTTCGGTGATGCTACTCGCTACCTAGTATAGCTTATATCTATACAAGTGTCTTAACCTACTACAAAACATCTAAATATCCGGCAAGCTTTATCCATGGTTTTCTAGTTACCTTACCATATTACTAATAGTGCGCTACATATTTGGATTGCCTTCTATTGCTAAAACAAAACTCAACCTGAGTTGTTTCCTATTATTATTGTATAATGCATTAACTAGGATGACAAATAATTCAGCAGTGAATGAAACAAATAGAAAATGTATTTGCGATGGGTTTGAATTTTCTTTTAGATTGTAAAGCTGAAAGTCCTGCACTAAACAACAATATACACTGGATAAAAAAAGGATTCATTCAATTCATAAAGTTGAAAATCTCTACTATAAAGTATAACGTACTGATGACAGATTTTGGACATCCCTCAACTTACATATTGGATCAAGATCAAATGGCTTCAACCCATAATGAAACCCCCAAGCCACAGGAGAAATTGATAGAGGAAGATTGATTTTCTCAGAACCTTGGTTATTGACATGGGCTGCCAGCGTAAACTGCCAGGATAACATCAGCAATGATCTAAAATGGACTTGTAATAGTTGAGAATATTGAATTTGTATTTGTAGATGATCTAGAACAAAAAATGTATCATACCTTGAAAATTGATGTGCTCGTTGATAAGTCCAAGCATAGTAGATGCCTTTGTATTGTCAAGATATTGCAAATATGTAACCAAAAACAAAAAACAAAACAAAAAAAGAGATCAACAAATAGAGCATATAGATCAACAAAAAAAGAGATCAACAATTTTCTTATTCGCTTATATGTGTTACGCAATAAACGTTCTCACAACTTTCAGATTGTTGTGCTAACTAGCACAACAACTTTCAGGTTGCTATGCTAGTGCACAGCAACCTGAAGTTGCCGTGCTAGTGCACAGCAACATCAGGTTGCTGTGTTAGTGCACAGCAACTTGTAAGTTGTTGTGCTGATAACAACTTGTAGAGTTGCTGTGCTAAGCACAACAACTTGTAAGTTGTTGTGCTCACAGCAACTTGTAAGTTGCTGTGCTCACAGCAACTTGTAGAGTTGCTGCTACGCATAGCAACTTGTAAGTTGCTACTCACAGCAACTTGTAAGTTGTTGTGCTAATCACAACAACTTGTAGAGTTGCTGTGCACAGCAACTTCAGGTTGCTGTGTTAGTGCACAACAACTTGTAAGTTGCCGTGCTCACAGCAACGTGTAGCGTTGTTGTGCTAAGGACAACAACTTGTAAGTTGCTGCTCACAGCAACTTGTAGAGTACAATATTTTAGCTATTTTTAATGCTCACAGCAACTTGTAAGTTTTATGTATTATTTCAATTTTTTTAGCTATTGTTTAATGCCAAATGAGATTTGCATTGTATTATACTTTGTATATTTTTAAGTTCGGATTCAGATCCATATTTGCTAACTCAAATATTGTTCTTTAGGCACATAGACATTCATTTTGTGATTGTGAATGCAAAAAGTGTGAATAGTGAACAACTGTATTAATTACTGTGTATATAGTGTGTATCAAATATGGAAAAAAAAGTAGAACATTAGCAATAAATTGTGCACTTATATTAGCAATAAATCACTTTGTAATAGTGTGTAACTGTACATGTTCTCAACTAATGTTATTAGCCTCAATAATGTTGTTTATGCTTTTGCAGTAAACCAGATAAATATTATTAGCCCCAATAATGTTGCTTATTTGGAAAACTATTTTTAACGCTAAACAATGGTGCAAAGGACATCATGAGCAAAAAATCCTATCTGTAAATAAAAGTAAACGACATCATGAGTAAAAAATGCAAGAACTAGAAAAAAAAGAAAGAATTCAATATCTTTATCTCACATTTCATTTCTCATAGCTATTCATTTGTCCACTCCTTTCCCTTTACTAGAATGCAAAGATGCACTTTGTTTTGTCCCCAACCTGCATTTTAAAAGACACACTGAATTGTCATTTGGAATCTTTGCAATCTATAGCTGTTATATATATATTTTACAAATTAACACAGGTAAATTTATGTGTATAACATAGTTGCGAGTTTCTGTTATAACCAGATGTTTTATGCATGGATTTACAAATTTATATCTGTATATAACTCTGAATTTGTGGTGCATGATAGAGGAAAGGTTAACCTGTTGGACTGACAAAGTCAATATCAGAAAGTGTGTGAATGCATGTGTGTATATATGAAAAGGTATATTTGAACACAAAATTAGACACAAGCAATCTAACCATCTAATCTTCCATGAATTCCACCTTGCATGTAAAGAGAAACAAATCCAATTGCCTACAATTTCTATGTGTATATCTGTATACACATATGTATATATATGTCCAACCCAGGTCTTTGGTGAATATTTGTTATCGGAGATTCAGAGATAACATTCTTGAGTTATTAAAGATTTCTTTCTTTCTGTTTTTTCTCCTTTTCTTTTTTGAAAGCGATCATGATCATGCACTTAACCATTTAATGCAATAAAAAAAACTAAATAAATAAGAAAAGAAAGAGCATGGAAGAAATCAGCCTATTACACATATTTTTGCTGAAGTTTTTTGTAACGACCCGGATTTTCGCTGTTAATTTAAAAACATTTAAATTAATTTTAAATGTTGTATTAGTAATATAAAAGATATTCATAAGAAAATTATTAATTAAAAACGAAGGTGAACGCATTAAATTTTATTTAAATTTAAAACGAGCTCGAAATAGTCGCGGTAGTTCGTAATTTAACGTTTTGAACTTCATTTAGATATACAGGATTCAAAATAAGTTGGATTTTTTTGAAATAAGAAATGTTTGGTTCTGTTTAACTATATTTTTCTAACAGAAGAGAAAAATCGAGATTTCGTCTTATATATTGTGAATTACGTTCAAATCAAATTTTCAGAAAGTCGTTGTGGAATCGTATATAGGCCATAATGGTTATTTAAATATATTTAAACATCGGTCTTGAATTTGGGCAAGATTCTTTTGAGGCGTAGTTATAATTTAGTTTTTAGAATTTTACTGTAATTTTTAATTAATTAAATATGCAATTTTTTATTTGGAGTATTTTGCACCCTATATCAATATTTTGGGGTTTCACAATATAAGTTAACCTACCGATATTATTATCTTTTGGGGATCGTGGCACATTGCTCGTTGCCATGGTATTTTAATTTCTGTTGATAGCGGTCCGTAAACGAACGAAGTATTATATAACGGGTAAGTTGAACATTATAACTCAGTCCATATTGAAGTGAACATGATTTATTAATATTGGTACATCTAGTATGGAATCCTACGACAAATGAGAAATGCGTAGTAGAGGTAGAATTACAAATTAGTTATAGCGGGATTGGACCACAAATCTATAATGCAAGATGATTGATATTCAGTCATTGGTAAAACTAGACAGCAATTCCAATAGAAATTGGTTCCCACTTAAGATTTCAAGCAAATCAAAAAGTCACGCAACCTTAAATTTATAAGGATATAAGCTTGCTCTCCAAACCATTGAGTGACCGTGCGTCCCAAGGATATATAGATCCGTGCTCCCCAAGCTTTTACAAACTGTGCTTGCCATGGCATTTTACATTATAAATTAACCTAGCTGACCCCATTTGTTCACCATCTTAAAAATCCCTAATTCCCAATTCAATTCACGACCTCTCATCGTTCCTTTTCTTTTCCATAAATAATTCACGATTTAGAAAATCAAAACCAAAATAAAATCCAAACATTTTATTCATGAAAATCATTGTCCAAGGGCTTGAAAGGGATCACGGCCGGTTGGGTTTCCAGGAAATTCTCTGTCGTGGTCCTCACCTTCAGCGCAAGCAAGGGAGTGATTTTGGCTGGACTTTAAGATGACGTTACTGTAGGGCTTTGGTTAAGTGTTCACCGGGGCGGAGCAGGGTTGAATGTTGGAGCAGTACGGGTGGCAGAAGTTGCTCGAACTCGAAGGGGATTTTGGAGATATGTATGGTGATGAGGTCGGTGTGTTGGTGGAGGTCTGAGTAGTGGAGAAGGGTGGTAACAGGTAGCGTCTATGGTATGGAGATGCTCCAGATGCGGATTCAAATTTAACAATGAAGCAAGGAGAAAAGGGGAGGCCGTGTTCTCTGAACTGGAAAGTAGTATACAAGAAGATGAAAGAGAAGATGTAGTTTGTGCATGGTATATTGGTGTTGAAGGTGCCATATGTTTCTCTGTTTGAAGGAATGTAGAAGGATCGAGTTTTTATTGAGTGATGATGGATTAAGGAACTATTTTAAAACATGATTAAGGAGTGGATTTTATTTTTGTGGTGGAGTAGCAAGTTTTGGGAAAGAGGTGAACCTGTTGGAAAAAAGGGAAGTAAATGGTATTGGTTTGAAATTAACAGTGGAGCGTGGTATGAGGAAAGATGTAGATGGAAAGAAGACTAGCGGGGAAGGAAGCATTAGACGCTGAAATAAAAAAGATTTAAGGGAAGGTAAAGGAGCAGGAGCGGAAGTAAATACATGAAGGAGAAGTATTTAAGAGGAAGAAAAGCAGTTGCGTTGCAAAAAAACAAAAAAAAGAATAAGGTATGGTTAAGAAAATGGTTAAAGATCCTAATTACAGTAATTAGTAATGATAATGATTGAGTAAATTTAAATCATTCTAAATTAGAATAAATCTAGTAACACGCTTATTTAATTCATCTGTTATTAGAATTTCGCGAAAACCGGTCGTGTTGAGATCCTAACGAAGAAGTCTACATTACTGAACTAATGTGACTGAGGACCAAACTACTGGAATTTCAAAGAAAAAGTGAAACTCCTGTTTGATCGTAAACGAAACAAAAACAGAACCGTCAACTGCGAGCCAAGGTGAGTAAACTTACTAACCCTACCTTGTTTATATTTTATATAAACGAGTTTTAAATTTATTTCTAGTCATTTTATACGGTGTGATGGTTGTTTGAATGGATGGTTGATAAAATTGGTTGAATAGTTGATATAGTTATATCATTGATAAATTTTTTAGCACTATTTACTCTGATTAATGTTGACTGACATCTGTGGATGCAGGGAAATAGGTTGGAGGAATCCAATTACTGTTTTTATTTATTTGTTATATGATGTGTGGTATAACCTATGATTGATCATGTGTGTTTGAATACCATTGGCCCTAGAATTTTGGGTATTTTAAATACCGTAAAATAAATATTTTTAAATGTAGAAGAGGAACTTGAGTTGTTAAGAGGGAAATTTATGTCCAAGATATAAATAAAATTCGAATAAACTTAAAATAGAAACTTGTTTAAATCAAACAAGAAGTTGTTTATAAACGATGTTTATAAGCTAGTAAAAGTATTATCTTGAGATAAAGTAAAAATATAAATTCAAGTTTGAATTTATAAATGGAAAGCGGAAATCGGTTTTGAAATCGATATTTGTAATGGAAAATGGGATGTAGCGATTATAAAGGAAATTATAAGCGTGATTATAAACGGATAAGATTAAAATAAGATTTTCTATGAATAAATTCTAAATAGATGTTACAAATGGAAATTTGGTTTGAGATGTTATTTATAAGTATAAAATCAAATGGATTTGATTATATATAAAAGAAATATATTTACGAATGAAGTGAATAATAGTTTAAAGTAAATATTTTGCAAATGAGATATCGATAAAGGAAATTTAGATTTGAAATATAAATCCAAATTGAAACTTGAATGAAAAAGGAAATGGATAATCGTTTTAAGAAACGATGAGTTTTATCTCAACATTTGGAATATAGAATAAATTGGGATAATGTTTTTTGTAAACTGAAATGGGTATAAAGGATCTTGGTAAGAATTTAGAGAGCGTAAATTCAAAAGTGATTGGATTATCCTAAATGGTAGATAAATTCTGAAGTTCGGAATATAATCGAATATAGATTATTGAGAGAAAGTTATTTATTGAAATTCGATTATATCGAATTGAGGGAAGTAGTATTTTTACTTTCCAGTTTGAATCAAATTTAATTATTTATCTGTTTACTTATTAATTAATTTATTGAAATTAATAAGTACAAGTTATATTTGCAAACATGGATTATAACGCTGTCATTAAAATAAATGTTTTGAAAATTTATACAGCGATTATAATGCTACTGCTATAATGAATGTTTTTTGTAAATCTAAACAACGATTTTAGCGCTGTCATTATAATAAATGTTTTGTAAATTCTAAACAGCGATTTTAACGCTGTTGTTAAAAGTAATGTTTTATAAATCAAATATTTGGAAACAGCGATTATAACGCTACCGTTATAATCAATATCTTTCTGTAAAAGAAGTGGATCCTTATATTGATCCGAGAGTCGCGTAAGCGAGGTTTTGTTTAAAGTTGTGAGCTTTGACCATTTCGAGGTTAGAACTGTTGTTCAATTAAGGTCTGAGAGGTAATTATACCCCAACTTGATTGACTTCAGTTTTAACTAAGGAATGGTTAAGATTCGATAGTGAAAATTAGTGATAAGTGAATTTAAGAGATAAATGAATAAATTAGTGATAAGTGAAATTAATAGATAAATGAGTGATGATTGATCGATAGAACTTCCATCTGGAAATAATATCGTTGTTTGCATACATATTTTTCTTTGATAGCTAAATCACCGACTATCGAAGTTTTTGACCATTTTTCCGTCATCAATACGGAGAGACCGGGATCAGATTCAGTATCTGAAAACCACTCTGTACGGACGTTAGCGTTGCGATCGAATATGATGAAGAAAATTGAAGACAGAGTTATGCAAGGGCTATCCTTTTTATAGAATAGTGCTTTCGGTTTTTCTAGTCCCAGGACAACGTGAATGGACTAATGTCTGACAGAGTATATCTAACGGATCGCTAAGTTGATCTCTTCAAACGTACTTACGTTTGGTGGCAGAGGAATTCGTTTCTCTTAGCTTTATACCCATGGTATTTTTAAGGAAATCAATTTGTGATTTGGCGGGTACCACGATGTGGCATTCAAAGTGAATGGTGGTCAGGTGTTCTAAAAGATACGTAATGACCTCAAGCCTCATCAACCGGAAAACGACAGAAATCGGGCAGGCAGCATGGCTATGTGGGTCGCTCCCATTAGGATGTATAATCACCTATCAAGAGAAATTACATTTACTTCTTCAATTTATCGATGTTGTCCCTTTCGGGAAACGGTTGCTGATCCCAACCGTTGGTGATATACATTTGATACACTCAAGCGAAATGATTGGTCGGTCATGTGAGGGCCGGGTTGTAAGACGTTCTTTTTGAACCCTGTGTATTCGCCTCTAGAGATACACTATCGGCAGGTGGTCCCATACCTTGTTGTAATAACCCGGAAATCCGAGCCAATTTAAAATTTTTATTTTGGCAATTTTAATGAATTTTGAATATTTAAAATGGAATATTTTAAATAATAACGACGAGAAATTTATTTTTAATAGAATTAGAATGGAAGTACTTATATAGATCGTCGTTAGAATAAAATATTTTATTTTAATTATAAAAGGAATTGAAAATGGCGCGGTAGTTTGAAAATTCGATTTCAAAGTTCAAATGCATGTACAGGATTCAAAATAAATCGGATTTTAGTGAAACCGAAAATATTATAATCTAATTGAGAATATCTTTCCAACGAATCCAAAAAATTGAAATTTCATAGCGGGAATAAAAAGTTACGTCCAGTTGAAAATTCAGAATAGTCATTATGGAATTCTGGCCCTTAAAAATGGAAATTTTGCAAACGACCTCGGTTTTCGATGAAACCACTTTTGTTGGATCCGTGATGTCAAATTATTGCTAGGTTTCAAAATTCGTAATTTTTCGAATCAATATGTGAGCGTAGCAAAGGAAAATGCGTTTGACCAATTTTAGTTGATTTTAATCGACTGGAAAATGGCCATTTTTCAAACGGTCTTGGAATTTGACCAAATTGGTTTTGTTAGGACCGTATCGTTAATACGAAGCTAGAAAATATTTTTCGGGAATTTTTAGAGTTCGTATGTGGCCTCGGTAAATTGAAATGTGCGTTCAAATTCAATATATAGTGTTATATATTGATTTTGACGAAAACTGATCAAAATGATTGAATCAGCTTACGATACATATCCCATTGTGTTCGGAATGAGGGTAATTAGCTAGGGACGACAGTCGGTGGGTCTCGTTTTGAGTTCGAAGTTGGAAGTTACTTTTTGGAGAATTAATTAATTAGTTAAATTATAAAATACCCTCTCCCCTCAGTATTCTCTCTCCCGACTCTTTACAGAAAGAAAAAGGAAAGAAAAGAAAAGAAATCGAAGACTGGCGGAGCCCTAGCCGCCACCATCGTGACCTCCCCTCCACCGCGACGTCGACCTCCGCACCCCTTGACCCCGTCGCTCTCCTCTACCCTCGCTCCTCCGCTCGAGAACTCCCACGCCCTAGCTTTTAAAACCCGCCATCAGCTAAGAAGGCCGTCGCCGCTGCCATGGGTCTGACCCCCTCCCTGCACGCCTCCACACCCCTTCCTGATCACCTGAGTCCCCATCGCCCTTTCCCCCTTCAGCAAAAATCGAATGAAGGGTAAGTTTTTTATTATTTACTTACATTTATTTTATTTTTCAGTTATAAATATATATGAGGGTTTGAAAAATCTGTTTTCTCATGAGTATATAAGTTAATAATTTTTATGTGATATAAAAACTGATTTTTATTGGTTATAAAAACTGATTTTTATTAGTAACAAAAAGATTAGATTTTTAGAAATAGAAAGTTTATATTTTTATATAGAGAGAGTTTATATTTTGAATAACGAAAAGATATGATTTTTCATTATATAAAAATATTATTTTTATATAAGTAGAGAATTAAAAATATAATTTTTATATGATAGGATCTTGGTAAGAATTTAGAGAGCGTAAATTCAAAAGTGAAATTTGGGATTTTGGATTATCCTAAATGGTAGATAAATTCTGAAGTTCGGAATATAATCGAATATAGATTATTGAGAGAAAGTTATTTATTGAAATTCGATTATATCGAATTGAGGGAAGTAGTATTTTTACTTTCCAGTTTGAATCAAATTTAATTATTTATCTGTTTACTTATTAATTTATTTATTGAAATTAATAAGTACAAGTTATATTTGCAAACAACGATTATAACGCTGTCATTAAAATAAATGTTTTGAACATTTATACAGCGATTATAATGCTACTGCTATAATGAATGTTTTTTGTAAATCTAAACAGCGATTTTAGCGCTGTCATTATAACAAATGTTTTGTAAATTCTAAACAGCGATTTTAACACTGTTGCTAAAAGTAATGTTTTATAAATCAAATATTTGGAAACAGCGATTATAACGCTACCGTTATAATCAATATCTTTCTGTAAAAGAAGTGGATCCTTATATTGATCCGAGAGTCGCGTAAGCGAGGTTTTGTTTAAAGTTATGAGCTTTGACCATTTCGAGGTTAGAACTGTTGTTCAATTAAGGTCTGAGAGGTAATTATACCCCAACTTGATTGACTTCGGTTTTAACTAAGGAATGGTTAAGATTTGATAATGAAAATTAGTGATAAGTGAATTTAAGAGATAAATGAATAAATTAGTGATAAGTGAAATTAAGAGATAAATGAGTGATGATCGATCGATAGAACTTCCATCTGGAAATAATATCATTGTTTGCACACATATTTTTCTTTGATAGTTAAATCACCGACTATCGAAGTTTTTGACCATTTTTCCGTCGTCAATATGGAGAGACCGGGATCAGATTCAGTATCTGAAAACCACTCTGTATGGACGTTAGCGTTGCGATCGAATATGATGAAGAAAATTAAAGATGGAGTTATGCAAGGGATATCCTGTTTATAGAATAGTGCTTTCGGTTTGTCCAGTCCCAGGACAACGTGAATGGACGAATGTCTGACAGAGTATATCAACGGATCGCGTAAGTTGATCTCTTCAAACGTACTTATGTTTGGTGGCAGAGGAATTCGTTTCTCTTAGCTTTATACCTGTGGTATTTTTGGGGAAATCAAGTTGTGATTTGGCGGGTACCACGATGTGGCATTCAAAGTGAATGGTGGTCAGGTGTTCTAAAAGATACGTAATGACCTCAAGCCTCATCAACCAGAAAACGACAGAAATCGGGCAGGCAGCATGGCTATGTGGGTCGGTCCCATTAGGATGTATAATCACCTATTTAGAGAAATTCCACTTACTTCTTTAATCTATCGATGCTGTCACTTTTGGGAAACGGTTGCTGATCCCAACCGTTGGTGGTATACATTCGATACACTCAAGCGAAATGAGTGGTCGGTCATGTGAGGACCGGGTTGCAAGACGTTCTTGTTGAACCCAGTGTATTCGCCTCTAGAGATACACTATCGGCTGGTGGTCCCATACCTTGTCATGTTGGAAATCCAATCTCCAATAAGCGCCCTGCGGTTTCTTTTATTTTATATTATATATGGAGCGTGAGATGCAAGCGTTCCGCTAGATTCTATTTATTTGATTTAGACACTATTATAATATCACCAGATTTTGATATCAAAATGTTTTGGGTTATCGTAAGGTAAAAACCATCCGTATTTATGTGTGGATCAGTCTTACGATTATCTTTTTTTAAAAGGATTTTTAAAAGTTAAACCAATGGTTGGATTTTACTCACACCAGTCCCATGACTGACCCAGAGTTTATTTTGTTTTGTTTTTCCCTAAACTCTTGGGTGCCCAAATTTGTACGGGCAGTCAACTAGTCGGGATTTTACAGATTCACCTGGAGGAGATTGAAGTAGGAGGCTTCACCGGTTAGCTATAGACTATCATATTTTTCCGCTGTGTATTATGTTCGTATCTGGAAACAAGAGTTTATAACTGTTCCAGGAATATCTGTTGTGCTGTGATGATGGTATGTATATAAAGTTGCTAAATTATATTTCAAAGTTATGTTATCTAATATATTTTATTCGTTCCGCTGTGAGTTTGTGATCTTCGTTTTCTTCTATTCTAATATTTCTTTCTTCCTATTTCTCATCCTCTAACTTCTTTCTAATAATGATTCGTATTTCTGTGTCATTTGGGTTGGACGTGTGATGTTATTAGTCGACCCAAATGGTATGGAAATTCGGGCCATTACATTTGGTATCAGAGCTGAAGGTTGAGCAGTAACCTTGGCTCTGTGGCGCAACTCAATAGAGATGGGGTTAGTAATACCCTAGACTGAGTTTGAGTGTACATATATAAGCGCGTAGATTTGGTATAAAATGGTTTTATATTGTGTTGACTGGTTTGTTGAGTGGTTTATGAATTCTGGTCGATATAGGATGTACAACTGTATCGATAGGTGTTTATAAACTCTCAAACAAAGCAATTCGATATAGTATTGTTTCAAAATGGGTAAATGAAATAATTTTGCCCAAAAATTATTTTGATATAAAAGGAATAATTTCTGAAATATTATACTATATAGATGTGTTGATTGTTATTACAATCAAATGAAATTATGAAATATTGAAATGGTTATATATAACCAAAGATAACCTGTATATGGAAAATATACGTAAATAAGACGAACTGAAATTAAATTCAAACCATAATTTGAATTTAAATCCCAGGTCTTTAGAACATATTTTCTTAAATATTTTGAATATAACATTGTTTTGAAGGAATTTTTGAACAAGGATGATTTTGAATGAATTTTGAAAGTGATAAAGCACTGAAATCACTTCAGTGGCGAGAAAATAATTTTGATAATGGGTCGCGACATTATCGGTATTCATTTTCAAGTTTCTGAGTGACGGATTGCTACAATAATAGATTTTTTTATGGAAATTGTTTGAGAAAAATAAAGTTGTTTTAGAAATTCAAATGTTTTGAATTGGGTTGATTATAAATATAGATATATAAATATATATGATTTCGTACTAATTTGAAATAAAACCCGGGAATTTGAGTTCTGAAAATTAAAATTTAATTTGTATAAGTTAAATAAATTGAAATGGTGGAAGTAAATCAAATGAGTTGAAATTTAACTTAAGTTAAATAAAATTGGATTGGATTAAAAATAACTCCGAATGAAATTAAATAAGGAGAAATGTTGAGATTCGAATTATTAATATGAATTCGATTTAGAATAAGCAAGTTGAATATATACTGGATATTGTTGTTTGGAATTAAATTGTGAATAGAATTGAAACTCAGACTGAGCAAGTGGATTGACTTAAATATAAATCAGACCTGAATTGATAAGATGGAAGTTGGATTGATCTGAAACCGACTGGAAATGGATATATGTATGCTGAGCAGGTATTGAATGGAAGCAAATACAAGAGATAGAAATATGCCGACAAAAAGGTACATGTTTACAATATTACTTGGGTTTGATGGTTTTATGAGCCTATGGGGCTAGCCGCTTGGCTTTTTGATTTTATTTTGGATTGGAGAAGGCCTAGAATGGTGAGTTGTGGTTGTGCCGATTGAGCCGTGCAGAGGAGATGCTACCGAAATTTTTCAGAATTTAAAGTGTTAAAAAATTTCAGAATTTTTGAAAATTTTCGTTAGTAAGAATAAATTATTTGAAATAAATTGGTCCAGTTAAATTGAAGTTAAGAAGTGAACAAAAAGGATTTTTTGGACCTAGGTAATAGGGTATGTAGCATCTTTTCCTAAATTAGCAATTTTGAGGACGAAATTATTTTAAGGGGGAAGGAATGTAACGACCCAGATTTTCGTTGTTAATTTTAAAACATTTAAATTAATTTTAAATGTTGTATTGGTAATATGAAAGATATTCATAAGGAAATTATTAATTAAAAACGAAGGTGAACGCATTAAATTTTAAATTTAAAACGAGCTCGAAATAGTCGTGGTAGTTCGTAATTTAACGTTTTGAACTTTAATTAGATATACAGGATTCAAAATAAGTCAGATTTTTTTAAAACAAGAAACGTTCGGTTCAGTTTAACTATATCTTTCTAACGAAAGAGAAAAATCGAGATTTCGTCTTATATATTGTGAATTACGTCCAAATCAAATTTTCAGAAAGTCGCTGTGGAATCGTATATAGGCCATAACGGTTATTTAAATATATTTAAATATCGGTCTTGAATTTGGACAAGATTCTTTTGAGGCATAGTTATAATTTAATTTTTAGAATTTTACTGTAATTTTTAATTAATTAAATATGCAACTTTTTATTTGGAGTATTTTGCACCCTATATCAATATTTTGGGGTTTCACAATATAAGTTAACCTACAGATATTATCTTTTGGAGATCGTGGAACATTGCTCGTTGCCATGGTATTTTTATTTCTGTTGATAGCGGTCCGTAAACGAACGAAGTATTATATAACGTGTACATTGAACATTATAACTCAGTCCATATTAAAGTGAACATGATTTATTAATATTGGTACATCTAGTATGGAATCCTACGACAAATGAGAAATGCGTAGTAGAGGTAGAATTACAAATTAGTTATAGCGGGATTAGACCACAACACTATAATGCAAGATGATTGATATTCAGTCATTGGTAAAACTAGACAGCAATTCCAATAGAAATTGGTCCCCACTTAAGATTTCAAGCAAATCAAAAACTCACGCAACCTTAAATTTATAAGGATATAAGCTTGCTCTCCAAACCATTGAGTGACCTTGCGTCCCAAGGATATATAGATCTGTGCTCCCCAAGCTTTTACAAACTGTGCTTGCCATGGCATTTTACATTATAAATTAACCTAGCTGACCCCATTTGTTCACCATCTTAAAAATCCCTAATTCCCAATTCAATTCACGGCCTCTCATCGTTCCTTTTCTTTTCCATAAATAATTCACGACTTAGAAAATCAAAACCGAAATAAAATCCAAACATTTTATTCACGGAAATCATTGTTCAAGTGCTTGAAAGGGATCACGGCCAGTTGGGTTTCCAGGAAATTCTCTGAAGCGACCCGAACTTCCCCGGTCTCCGAAGAGATGAGAAAGAACGAATTACTTTGAGAACAACACACATCCGAACACAGACGGAAGAACATTTCATTGTTATTACAACAATTCCATCAGATACAAGAATATACAGAGTATAAATGAATAAATTACATTCGACAAATATCAGAGATTACAATAAATTACATAGCAGCGGAAAATAATACAAAAGCACAACTAGAAGTGATACACGGATACAGAGCTTTCCGGGCATCGTTCCAGCTGTTAATCAGGACCCTGTGAATATAAATCTGCAAAACCAAAACTACTAGCTGCCCGTGCGGAAAATAGGGGCACCCAGAGTTTAGGTTAAAACAATAAACTCCAGGTCAGTCATGTGACTGGTGTGAGAACTAAAACAGTTATTAATCTTTATTTTTAAAGTTAGGTAAATCAAGGGACCACGCCGTATAACACGGAACGGGTTTCCTCCCAAGAATACCAGTGCATAGAACAAACAGCGCAATGCTAAATAAAGAAAAATGAAGCTGTTATAAGACCCAGGTCCCATCACACAATGCAACGCAAGCCGGAGGATAGGGTTTTCCCTTATAACAGCCAAAGCATGCTTGATACGTTTAAAACACATTATTTGATACTATTATAGGTGTATAGTGTCAAAACAATTTCAATCATAAATATCAATCATAGACGGCATGGGTACCATATATCATGTCGCCATACTAGTTCTACAATTAAAACCGCAATACGCGTATTGGAAATTGGATTCCATCATGAGTTGAGGCAAGGGGCAAGCTCCTCTCCGCGTTCGAGACACTCTAGCAAATGTCCCAGGACCCCACTATGATCCTTGGATCTTCAGGGCCGGTCCTCTCTTACTTTTGAGGATTAGTTATTCCTGAACACACGTTTCCCGGTCCTTACAGACCTATATCCGAGGCGCCTCGCATTCCAACAACCACACAGGTGAAAAGTATATAAATGTCAGGGCTGGTAGGTCACTGACACCACCCTAGCTAGAAAGAAACGTCGTGCTCTCCCTGCAGTCACTATCCCGTTTTTGACTCATACCGAGGTGTGAGGCTCGCGAATTCACGTTATACACAAAGCTATGCCACACAGGCCGTGCTTTGATCATCAACCACAAGACTTTGCTTTTCAACAGAAGCCCTGATCAATTGCCACTTACGTATGCCACACAGGCAATTCACTCCATGCGTTTGATATCCATCAATATATAACCCCTGAGCTCGTACGTCTCAGAGAAGGGCGTTAAGCAAGAGAATAAATTCTCCGCCGCCAAACAGATATATATTTAATAGAGATCAATCACACGGACTAAAATCCAATGTCAGACACACAGTCCATTTACAAGTCCGTTCTGGGTCTGAACGAAACCGGAGGCACTTTCCTCGCATATCCATCGATCTCCAAGTACGTCTGGACGATCACCGACTGTTTCCCTCATCTTAGGTGTACAGCCCAATCAAGATCATCAGTAATCACCCAAACGATGTGAAGACTTCCGGTCTTCAACCACCGTCTTCATCTTCGACATCTCGTCGAATCGGTTATTCAGAATGGGTATAAACCCGACCTTTCTGAATAACCCACGTATATAATAAACGAATGTTACACAAACACAACAAACGCCTCATTCCAATTCAGAATATTCTTTTATTCACCAAATCACATTCTTAGGGAAAGGTTCCCATTAATTTTATCCAAGATAAATTCTTCTAAATTTATTCCTTAATCCTCCTTTGGATATCATTTCAAACTAGTCGGGATTAACGAACCACACCGAAGTAATTATTTATTTTATTTCCCAATCCCAACCTATATATCCCATGGAGAAAACTGGTAATACTCCACATCTAACACCACGGTGTTATCGGTAAAATTAATTACCATTTCACGTTCAAATCTAATTAAAGATTTAACTATCGCATTGGAGCAAAACTGGTGGTACTCCATTCTCGATCACCTTTCAGATTTGATAATTTAAATTATCAATCCACATTTTTAATCTAATTAAAGATTCATTAAAACTCCACTTAGTTTTAATCTTCACAAAAAAAATCAATATTCTGCCTTTAACTGGGTTAAAGAACCAATGTCATCAAAAACACGATTCACGACAAACCAAATCACATTTGATATTAAATACAAGGCTCTGAATAGAAAATATATCGGCTTATATTCAATATCAAATTCTGAAACCAACAAATATCGTATTGGAAATAACGATATAAAATATCTTTCAAATCCCCATAACAATATTTGTATAGTCACGAAATCCAACATCGAAATATCCCGAAGATAATTTCGATTCAGCTCCATTCCAATCCACGTATTGGAAATTATCGATTATTTTCAAAATCACTTTCAAATTCAATTTATTTATTTTAAAAATAAATTGATTTCAATTCTAGTTCAAAACTAGTTCATTTCGATAAAAATCTATTTTTATCTTTTCAAATGTGGAATTTTCCAGCTCAAATCTTTCCAATTCACATATTATAATTTTACACAAATTATAGATATTTTTAATAATTTTATCAAGGCCCGTACAGTCGATTTCCAACAACGGCCATCGAACTGCACTTACAGCGACCTTTTTCGAATTTGATTTGGACATAATTCCAAATCCAACCGTTAGATTTCAAATTTCTAATATTCATTGGAAAGCTCTTTTCGATACGAACCCAACGGTTCCGGTTTTAGGAGAATCCGACGGTCGGATCTCCCGCAATGTCCGTTTGAAATAAATGGTCGAAATTCACGAACTACCGCGGCGCGGCGCGTTCTATTCAGGCCATTATATATATATAATATATATATTATATATTTCGTCGATTTCCTTTTTAAAACGAATTTTATAAATCGTTTTAAATTCGTTTCTGAAACAATTCAACTTCTATATTCAATTCAAATCAAAATTGAATTCTTCTTTATAAATCCGTTTTAAAATTCATTTCTATTCAATTCAAATTTTAATTCAATTTGAATTCATTTCAATTCACTTTCAATTCACTTCGAATTCGTTTTCAATTCATTATAAATATCGATCACGTCGAAATAACGCATCTCTAATCAACACGGCTTTATATTTTTCAAAACTCCTTTATTCTATCCAACAAATGAATATTTATCCCATTCAACACATGAATCTATATTTCTTTCATCACACGACTAATCTCAACACATGAGTACTGTCAACACATCACTATTTTTGTTATGTAAAATATTTTATAAAACTATGGTATCTATCGTTTGATTTTAATTAGACTTCTACTAGGAAGTAGTTCTAATTTTTAAATATGATAAAGATGTAATTTATTTTATTTAAAATATTTCACTCAACACATGAACATCGTCAACACATGACTATTTTCTTTATATTCAACACATGAATTTTCTTTTATAATATTCATTATTTTCCCGATTGGAATGAGGCCCAATCAATCACCATATAGTGTTAATTATATGGATTCCATACAACACATGTATATAATAGCATTGAAAAATAATCAACCATCAACCAAAGTGCACTACACTGTATAAGCATCAAATATAGATATCCGACGCTTATAACAGCCTGTCAATCCACCGATCGACATATTTGATCAATCAGGATGAGTGAACTTCAAATTTCATCCCAACACCCGTGTGGGGTTTCAAACAATCAAACACAGATTTTATTTGTGCAGTTGGGCGATGTGTAAAATTTATCAACCCAATCAATATCAGTCAAATTAGTGTATATAAACAAATCGGCCGATTTGTTTATAAATATTTTATTTATTCACTTTCACGTTAAAAATTATTTTTAACGATAAAATATTCTATTTCAACACTTGAATTTCTATTCATTTCATTTACACAATAAAAATGATATTTTTATTTTTCTAACATATTTTAGAAAATTTCGGCGGCATAACGGCACGATACTAGAAACGGGACAAGGCCTAGCCTTATCCCCGGTCTAGTGAAGGCCCACGCCATTCACACATCAATCAAATCACTTTCGTTATGCAAACCACAAAATTTGGAGTAAGAGTCTAACCTAGTCTTACTCCTTCGCCTTATAACGGCGCACGTCTAATCCTAACCAATTTATCGATTCGATTTTTCACACCACAAACCTCATCCAAACCAATATCTCAATCAATCACCAAACATCCAAACAAACAAGTCCATGGTATGTGGACGGGTGTCGGGTGCTTCTAATAAGCACCGTCTGCATCCTAGTATTTATATATATCTAGAAAAAGAGAATTAAGAGTGAGAAGTTCTCACCAAAAGCTATCCAAGCTCCACGGCACTTCATTTGCAGAAGTCTTCGCCGTTTTCGCATCTTCGTCAGCTTCGTCGCCCGTAGCCACTATATATATAAAAATCGAATTTTTATTTCGCTATTCAATATATAAAAATCGAATTTTTATTTCAAAGTTCAACATATAAAAATCGAGTTTTTATTTCAAAGTTCAACATATAAAAATCGAGTTTTTATTTCAAAGTTCAACATATAAAAATCGAATTTTTATTTTGACGCTATATGGATAAAAATGCTATTTTTACACCGCTACTATATAGATAAAAATTCTATTTTTACATCTTTATTCTATATATAAAGATCTCGCCTTTTCAACTATAAAGTTTTCGCCTTTATGAAAATAAAGTTTTCGCCTTTATAAAAATAAAGTTTTCGCCTTTATAAAAATAAAGTTTTCATCGTTATGAAAATAAAGTTTTCATCGTTATGAAAATCACCACTTTATTTCAACGTATAAAAAATAAAAATCAGATTTTTATTTCGCTACGTATACAAAGATTATATTTTTATATTCTCTATCCATAAAGATTATATTTTTTTCTTCTACATAATAAAGATTATATTTTTACTTCACTACTCATCTCAAAATATCTTCTTTATAGTTCCTACTATGCAAAGATCATATTTTGACATCATCTATATAGTAAAGACTATATTTTTAATAGTTTAAAAATATAAAGATCATATTTTTAATTCTTTAAAAATATAAAAATCATATTTTTTTTTCTTCGAAGTTCAATATATAAAAATCCTATTTTTATAATTGCTTCCTATATTTAAAAAAAACATAGCCTTTCTATTTTAAAAATCTTTTCTTTTCTATTTGCAAAAGAATCTAACCTTTAAAAACATACCAAACTAATTTTACTAACTTAAAAATCAGTTTTTATACTTTTCTAAAATCAGTTTTTCACCTTAAATAAAAAAACAGTTTTATACCTTAAATAAAATTAGTTTTAACATTATATAAAAAAAACAATTAGTTTATAAATTAAATAAAATTCAGAAACACTTACAGCGGGGGGGGGGGGGGGTTTCTCTGTCGCGGGTTCGTGAGGGAGGAGGGGAAGAGACAGGCGGAGGCGGGTGGCTCGACGTCGGAGGTGGAGGCGGCGTCGGTCTTCAATCGATTTAGGGGCTAGGGTTACGGGTTGGGTCCAAGGGTTATACGAAGAGGAGAGAGGCGCGAGTAGAGGAGGGTGGCCGGAGCTGCTGTGGGAGGGGGGTGCGGTGGTTGGTCAGGGGGTCGGCGCGAGGATGGGGAGGGGCGTCGATCGCCTGGAGCGATTTTTTTCTTTTTTTTTTCTTTTTCTGTGAAGTAAAATCGGGGGGGGGGGGGCCAGAACCAATAAAGGGAGGAGGGATATTATTTTTTTATTTTATTTTATTAATTAATTAATTTATTTTATCCTAAAGAGTTGACTTTCACATACGACCTCGAAACGAGGCCCACCGCCTGTCGTCCATAGCGTTTAACCCCCATTCCGAACACCATGGGATATGTATCGTAAGCTGATTCGGCTGTTACAATCAGTTTTCGTTAAATTTACATTTAAATCACTATATTGAATTTTAAACGTACATTTCAAATTACTGGGGTCACATACTAACTCTATAAATCCCATGAAAATATTTTCTAGCTTCGTATTGACGATACGGTCCTAACAAAACTAGTTTCGTTGAATTCTGAGACCGTTAGAAAAATGGCCATTTTCCAGTCGATTAAAATCAACTGAAACTGGTCAAACGCGTTTTCCTTTGCCACGCTCACATATTGAATCGAAAAATTATGAAATTTGAAACCTAGCAATAACTTGACATCACGGACCCAACAAAAGTGGTTTCGTCGAAATCCGAGGTCATTTGCAAAATGTCCATTTTTAAGGGCCTGAATTCCATAGCGACTATTCAGAATTTTCAACTGGACATATCTCTCAATTTTTAAAGTGAAATCTCAGCTTCTTACATCCGTTAGAAAGATATTATCAATTAGATCCTAATGTTTTTGGTTTCACTAAAATCCGGATTGTTTTGCACCCGGTACATCCAATTGAAGTTTGAAATCGAATTATCGAACTACCGCGCCATTTTCAATTCTATTTATAATTATATATAATTATTATATATTCTAACGACGACGTATATAATATATACATCGAATTATATTCAAAATAAATTTCTCGTCGATATTATTTAAAATAATCTATTTTAAATGTGCAAAATTCATTAAAATTGCCAAAATAAAAATTTTAAACTGGCCCAGATTTTCGGGTTATTACAATCTCCCCCACTTAAAACTTTTCGTCCCCGAAAAGGAACAAAGTCGAAAGTGGTTTGATTATTCAACACTATGTTCGATCTGGCTTCCATTCTCCAACTTTTCAGTTTCTGAGAATTTCCTGAATTTCAAAAATTTGGCTAACACCCTAAATTTTCGAAAAATTTCGCCATAACCTCCCCTGCACCGGGAGCATCGGGGAATTTCAAATAGCTTCCCCGGTCCTTCAGATCTCAAAAAGAAAAAGAAAAAGCCAAGCGGCTAGCCAATAGGCTCACAAAATCATCATCACCCAAACAAAACAGGAAATTATGTAGTAAACATGTACCTATTTGTCGGGCAAACAAATTTTATTCTCTGCTCTAGCCTCCTTGCTATGACCTGTTCAATGTAAGCACATGTATATGCAAGCAAATGCGACCAATTTTCAATACAAATCAATATTTGATTAAATTAGGCATAAATGGTTCAAAATTATCAAACAATTAAACAAACAACACAAACATCAATCAATTAGTGAATTAGAGTTTCAAATTCATAATTTGATACATATACAAAAAATCATGTTTTTGATGCCAATTCACCACAATGTGTTCTAACTATATTAGTTTTGGTTCTCACACCAGCCTAATGGAAATATATAGAAAATCACACCTTCGAAACACGAATATGAATACTAATGACAACTAGTCAATCATCAGAATCATCTTCGGGCCACTAGAGTATGATTCTATATCTATCCAGTATATTAAAACTTCGAATATACGTTCATGACGCGTATACGCGAAATCTATATATACTCGATTGTCCACATTCAAAATAAATAAATATTCAAATACGTATAAAACAATTTAAATTTTCCAAAACAAAATGGTTTTCTTTTGAAAAATATACTCTTCACACTCGTTCTAGGATACTACTGATCCTATCTCTAACGAGTCATTCTAATAGGATATTACTAACCCAATATCTGATGAATTCTTTCGTATGGTTCTAATGTGTCTTGTTCTCGAGCTCTGTAAACCAAAGCTCTGATACCACTGAAGCGACCCGAACTTCCCCGGTCTCCGAAGAGATGAGAAAGAACGAATTACTTTGAGAACAACACACATCCGAACACAGACGGAAGAACATTTCATTGTTATTACAACAATTCCATCAGATACAAGAATATACAGAGTATAAATGAATAAATTACATTCGACAAATATCAGAGATTACAATAAATTACATAGCAGCGGAAAATAATACAAAAGCACAACTAGAAGTGATACACGGATACAGAGCTTTCCGGGCATCGTTCCAGCTGTTAATCAGGACCCTGTGAATATAAATCTGCAAAACCAAAACTACTAGCTGCCCGTGCGGAAAATAGGGGCACCCGGAGTTTAGGTTAAAACAATAAACTCCAGGTCAGTCATGTGACTGGTGTGAGAACTAAAACAGTTATTAATCTTTATTTTTAAAGTTAGGTAAATCAAGGGACCACGCCGTATAACACGGAACGGGTTTCCTCCCAAGAATACCAGTGCATAGAACAAACAGCGCAATGCTAAATAAAGAAAAATGAAGCTGTTATAAGACCCAGGTCCCATCACACAATGCAACGCAAGCCGGAGGATAGGGTTTTCCCTTATAACAGCCAAAGCATGCTTGATACGTTTAAAACACATTATTTGATACTATTATAGGTGTATAGTGTCAAAACAATTTCAATCATAAATATCAATCATAGACGGCATGGGTACCATATATCATGTCGCCATACTAGTTCTACAATTAAAACCGCAATACGCGTATTGGAAATTGGATTCCGTCATGAGTTGAGGCAAGGGGCAAGCTCCTCTCCGCGTTCGAGACACTCTAGCAAATGTCCCAGGACCCCACTATGATCCTTGGATCTTCAGGGCCGGTCCTCTCTTACTTTTGAGGATTAGTTATTCCTGAACACACGTTTCCCGGTCCTTACAGACCTATATCCGAGGCGCCTCGCATTCCAACAACTACACAGGTGAAAAGTATATAAATGTCAGGGCTGGTAGGTCACTGACACCACCCTAGCTAGAAAGAAACGTCGTGCTCTCCCTGCAGTCACTATCCCGTTTTTGACTCATACCGAGGTGTGAGGCTCGCGAATTCACGTTATACACAAAGCTATGCCACACAGGCCGTGCTTTGATCATCAACCACAAGACTTTGCTTTTCAACATAAGCCCTGATCAATTGCCACTTACGTATGCCACACAGGCAATTCACTCCATGCGTTTGATATCCATCAATATATAACCCCTGAGCTCGTACGTCTCAGAGAAGGGCGTTAAGCAAGAGAATAAATTCTCCGCCGCCAAACAGATATATATTTAATAGAGATCAATCACACGGACTAAAATCCAATGTCAGACACACAGTCCATTTACAAGTCCGTTCTGGGTCTGAACGAAACCGGAGGCACTTTCCTCGCATATCCATCGATCTCCAAGTACGTCTGGACGATCACCGACTGTTTCCCTCATCTTAGGTGTACAGCCCAATCAAGATCATCAGTAATCACCCAAACGATGTGAAGACTTCCGGTCTTCAACCACCGTCTTCATCTTCGACATCTCGTCGAATCGGTTATTCAGAATGGGTATAAACCCGGCCTTTCTGAATAACCCACGTATATAATAAACGAATGTTACACAAACACAACAAACGCCTCATTCCAATTCAGAATATTCTTTTATTCACCAAATCACATTCTTAGGGAAAGGTTCCCATTAATTTTATCCAAGATAAATTCTTCTAAATTTATTCCTTAATCCTCCTTTGGATATCATTTCAAACTAGTCGGGATTAACGAACCACACCAAAGTAATTATTTATTTTATTTCCCAATCCCAACCTATATATCCCATGGAGAAAACTGGTAATACTCCACATCTAACACCACGGTGTTATCGGTAAAATTAATTACCATTTCACGTTCAAATCTAATTAAAGATTTAACTATCGCATTGGAGCAAAACTGGTGGTACTCCATTCTCGATCACCTTTCAGATTTGATAATTTAAATTATCAATCCACATTTTTAATCTAATTAAAGATTCATTAAAACTCCACTTAGTTTTAATCTTCACAAAAAAAATCAATATTCTGCCTTTAACTGGGTTAAAGAACCAATGTCATCAAAAACACGATTCACGACAAACCAAATCACATTTGATATTAAATACAAGGCTCTGAATAGAAAATATATCGGCTTATATTCAATATCAAATTCTGAAACCAACAAATATCGTATTGGAAATAACGATATAAAATATCTTTCAAATCCCCATAACAATATTTGTATAGTCACGAAATCCAACATCGAAATATCCCGAAGATAATTTCGATTCAGCTCCATTCCAATCCACGTATTGGAAATTATCGATTATTTTCAAAATCACTTTCAAATTCAATTTATTTATTTTAAAAATAAATTGATTTCAATTCTAGTTCAAAACTAGTTCATTTCGATAAAAATCTATTTTTATCTTTTCAAATGTGGAATTTTCCAGCTCAAATCTTTCCAATTCACATATTATAATTTTACACAAATTATAGATATTTTTAATAATTTTATCAAGGCCCGTACAGTCGATTTCCAACAACGGCCATCGAACTGCACTTACAGCGACCTTTTTCGAATTTGATTTGGACATAATTCCAAATCCAACCGTTAGATTTCAAATTTCTAATATTCATTGGAAAGCTCTTTTCGATACGAACCCAACGGTTCCGGTTTTAGGAGAATCCGACGGTCGGATCTCCCGCAATGTCCGTTTGAAATAAATGGTCGAAATTCACGAACTACCGCGGCGCGGCGCGTTCTATTCAGGCCATTATATATATATAATATATATATTATATATTTCGTCGATTTCCTTTTTAAAACGAATTTTATAAATCGTTTTAAATTCGTTTCTGAAACAATTCAACTTCTATATTCAATTCAAATCAAAATTGAATTCTTCTTTATAAATCCGTTTTAAAATTCATTTCTATTCAATTCAAATTTTAATTCAATTTGAATTCATTTCAATTCACTTTCAATTCACTTCGAATTCGTTTTCAATTCATTATAAATATCGATCACGTCGAAATAACGCATCTCTAATCAACACGGCTTTATATTTTTCAAAACTCCTTTATTCTATCCAACAAATGAATATTTATCCCATTCAACACATGAATCTATATTTCTTTCATCACACGACTAATCTCAACACATGAGTACTGTCAACACATCACTATTTTTGTTATGTAAAATATTTTATAAAACTATGGTATCTATCGTTTGATTTTAATTAGACTTCTACTAGGAAGTAGTTCTAATTTTTAAATATGATAAAGATGTAATTTATTTTATTTAAAATATTTCACTCAACACATGAACATCGTCAACACATGACTATTTTCTTTATATTCAACACATGAATTTTCTTTTATAATATTCATTATTTTCCCGATTGGAATGAGGCCCAATCAATCACCATATAGTGTTAATTATATGGATTCCATACAACACATGTATATAATAGCATTGAAAAATAATCAACCATCAACCAAAGTGCACTACACTGTATAAGCATCAAATATAGATATCCGACGCTTATAACAGCCTGTCAATCCACCGATCGACATATTTGATCAATCAGGATGAGTGAACTTCAAATTTCATCCCAACACCCGTGTGGGGTTTCAAACAATCAAACACAGATTTTATTTGTGCAGTTGGGCGATGTGTAAAATTTATCAACCCAATCAATATCAGTCAAATTAGTGTATATAAACAAATCGGCCGATTTGTTTATAAATATTTTATTTATTCACTTTCACGTTAAAAATTATTTTTAACGATAAAATATTCTATTTCAACACTTGAATTTCTATTCATTTCATTTACACAATAAAAATGATATTTTTATTTTTCTAACATATTTTAGAAAATTTCGGCGGCATAACGGCACGATACTAGAAACGGGACAAGGCCTAGCCTTATCCCCGGTCTAGTGAAGGCCCACGCCATTCACACATCAATCAAATCACTTTCGTTATGCAAACCACAAAATTTGGAGTAAGAGTCTAACCTAGTCTTACTCCTTCGCCTTATAACGGCGCACGTCTAATCCTAACCAATTTATCGATTCGATTTTTCACACCACAAACCTCATCCAAACCAATATCTCAATCAATCACCAAACATCCAAACAAACAAGTCCATGGTATGTGGACGGGTGTCGGGTGCTTCTAATAAGCACCGTCTGCATCCTAGTATTTATATATATCTAGAAAAAGAGAATTAAGAGTGAGAAGTTCTCACCAAAAGCTATCCAAGCTCCACGGCACTTCATTTGCAGAAGTCTTCGCCGTTTTCGCATCTTCGTCAGCTTCGTCGCCCGTAGCCACTATATATATAAAAATCGAATTTTTATTTCGCTATTCAATATATAAAAATCGAATTTTTATTTCAAAGTTCAACATATAAAAATCGAGTTTTTATTTCAAAGTTCAACATATAAAAATCGAGTTTTTATTTCAAAGTTCAACATATAAAAATCGAATTTTTATTTTGACGCTATATGGATAAAAATGCTATTTTTACACCGCTACTATATAGATAAAAATTCTATTTTTACATCTTTATTCTATATATAAAGATCTCGCCTTTTCAACTATAAAGTTTTCGCCTTTATGAAAATAAAGTTTTCGCCTTTATAAAAATAAAGTTTTCGCCTTTATAAAAATAAAGTTTTCATCGTTATGAAAATAAAGTTTTCATCGTTATGAAAATCACCACTTTATTTCAACGTATAAAAAATAAAAATCAGATTTTTATTTCGCTACGTATACAAAGATTATATTTTTATATTCTCTATCCATAAAGATTATATTTTTTTCTTCTACATAATAAAGATTATATTTTTACTTCACTACTCATCTCAAAATATCTTCTTTATAGTTCCTACTATGCAAAGATCATATTTTGACATCATCTATATAGTAAAGACTATATTTTTAATAGTTTAAAAATATAAAGATCATATTTTTAATTCTTTAAAAATATAAAAATCATATTTTTTTTTCTTCGAAGTTCAATATATAAAAATCCTATTTTTATAATTGCTTCCTATATTTAAAAAAAAACATAGCCTTTCTATTTTAAAAATCTTTTCTTTTCTATTTGCAAAAGAATCTAACCTTTAAAAACATACCAAACTAATTTTATTAACTTAAAAATCAGTTTTTATACTTTTCTAAAATCAGTTTTTCACCTTAAATAAAAAAACAGTTTTATACCTTAAATAAAATTAGTTTTAACATTATATAAAAAAAACAATTAGTTTATAAATTAAATAAAATTCAGAAACACTTACAGCGGGGGGGGGGGTTTCTCTGTCGCGGGTTCGTGAGGGAGGAGGGGAAGAGACAGGCGGAGGCGGGTGGCTCGACGTCGGAGGTGGAGGCGGCGTCGGTCTTCAATCGATTTAGGGGCTAGGGTTACGGGTTGGGTCCAAGGGTTATACGAAGAGGAGAGAGGCGCGAGTAGAGGAGGGTGGCCGGAGCTGCTGTGGGAGGGGGGTGCGGTGGTTGGTCAGGGGGTCGGCGCGAGGATGGGGAGGGGCGTCGATCGCCTGGAGCGATTTTTTTCTTTTTTTTTCTTTTTCTGTGAAGTAAAATCGGGGGGGGGGGGCCAGAACCAATAAAGGGAGGAGGGATATTATTTTTTTATTTTATTTTATTAATTAATTAATTAATTTTATCCTAAAGAGTTGACTTTCACATACGACCTCGAAACGAGGCCCACCGCCTGTCGTCCATAGCGTTTAACCCCCATTCCGAACACCATGGGATATGTATCGTAAGCTGATTCGGCTGTTACAATCAGTTTTCGTTAAATTTACATTTAAATCACTATATTGAATTTTAAACGTACATTTCAAATTACTGGGGTCACATACTAACTCTATAAATCCCATGAAAATATTTTCTAGCTTCGTATTGACGATACGGTCCTAACAAAACTAGTTTCGTTGAATTCTGAGACCGTTAGAAAAATGGCCATTTTCCAGTCGATTAAAATCAACTGAAACTGGTCAAACGCGTTTTCCTTTGCCACGCTCACATATTGAATCGAAAAATTATGAAATTTGAAACCTAGCAATAACTTGACATCACGGACCCAACAAAAGTGGTTTCGTCGAAATCCGAGGTCATTTGCAAAATGTCCATTTTTAAGGGCCTGAATTCCATAGCGACTATTCAGAATTTTCAACTGGACATATCTCTCAATTTTTAAAGTGAAATCTCAGCTTCTTACATCCGTTAGAAAGATATTATCAATTAGATCCTAATGTTTTTGGTTTCACTAAAATCCGGATTGTTTTGCACCCGGTACATCCAATTGAAGTTTGAAATCGAATTATCGAACTACCGCGCCATTTTCAATTCTATTTATAATTATATATAATTATTATATATTCTAACGACGACGTATATAATATATACGTCGAATTATATTCAAAATAAATTTCTCGTCGATATTATTTAAAATAATCTATTTTAAATGTGCAAAATTCATTAAAATTGCCAAAATAAAAATTTTAAACTGGCCCAGATTTTCGGGTTATTACAATCTCCCCCACTTAAAACTTTTCGTCCCCGAAAAGGAACAAAGTCGAAAGTGGTTTGATTATTCAACACTATGTTCGATCTGGCTTCCATTCTCCAACTTTTCAGTTTCTGAGAATTTCCTGAATTTCAAAAATTTGGCTAACACCCTAAATTTTCGAAAATTTTTGCCATAACCTCCCCTGCACCGGGAGCATCGGGGAATTTCAAATAGCTTCCCCGGTCCTTCAGATCTCAAAAAGAAAAAGAAAAAGCCAAGCGGCTAGCCAATAGGCTCACAAAATCATCATCACCCAAACAAAACAGGAAATTATGTAGTAAACATGTACCTATTTGTCGGGCAAACAAATTTTATTCTCTGCTCTAGCCTCCTTGCTATGACCTGTTCAATGTAAGCACATGTATATGCAAGCAAATGCGACCAATTTTCAATACAAATCAATATTTGATTAAATTAGGCATAAATGGTTCAAAATTATCAAACAATTAAACAAACAACACAAACATCAATCAATTAGTGAATTAGAGTTTCAAATTCATAATTTGATACATATACAAAAAATCATGTTTTTGATGCCAATTCACCACAATGTGTTCTAACTATATTAGTTTTGGTTCTCACACCAGCCTAATGGAAATATATAGAAAATCACACCTTCGAAACACGAATATGAATACTAATGACAACTAGTCAATCATCAGAATCATCTTCGGGCCACTAGAGTATGATTCTATATCTATCCAGTATATTAAAACTTCGAATATACGTTCATGACGCGTATACGCGAAATCTATATATACTCGATTGTCCACATTCAAAATAAATAAATATTCAAATACGTATAAAACAATTTAAATTTTCCAAAACAAAATGGTTTTCTTTTGAAAAATATACTCTTCACACTCGTTCTAGGATACTACTGATCCTATCTCTAACGAGTCATTCTAATAGGATATTACTAACCCAATATCTGATGAATTCTTTCGTATGGTTCTAATGTGTCTTGTTCTCGAGCTCTGTAAACCAAAGCTCTGATACCACTGAAGCGACCCGAACTTCCCCGGTCTCCGAAGAGATGAGAAAGAACGAATTACTTTGAGAACAACACACATCCGAACACAGACGGAAGAACATTTCATTGTTATTACAACAATTCCATCAGATACAAGAATATACAGAGTATAAATGAATAAATTACATTCGACAAATATCAGAGATTACAATAAATTACATAGCAGCGGAAAATAATACAAAAGCACAACTAGAAGTGATACACGGATACAGAGCTTTCCGGGCATCGTTCCAGCTGTTAATCAGGACCCTGTGAATATAAATCTGCAAAACCAAAACTACTAGCTGCCCGTGCGGAAAATAGGGGCACCCAGAGTTTAGGTTAAAACAATAAACTCCAGGTCAGTCATGTGACTGGTGTGAGAACTAAAACAGTTATTAATCTTTATTTTTAAAGTTAGGTAAATCAAGGGACCACGCCGTATAACACGGAACGGGTTTCCTCCCAAGAATACCAGTGCATAGAACAAACAGCGCAATGCTAAATAAAGAAAAATGAAGCTGTTATAAGACCCAGGTCCCATCACACAATGCAACGCAAGCCGGAGGATAGGGTTTTCCCTTATAACAGCCAAAGCATGCTTGATACGTTTAAAACACATTATTTGATACTATTATAGGTGTATAGTGTCAAAACAATTTCAATCATAAATATCAATCATAGACGGCATGGGTACCATATATCATGTCGCCATACTAGTTCTACAATTAAAACCGCAATACGCGTATTGGAAATTGGATTCCGTCATGAGTTGAGGCAAGGGGCAAGCTCCTCTCCGCGTTCGAGACACTCTAGCAAATGTCCCAGGACCCCACTATGATCCTTGGATCTTCAGGGCCGGTCCTCTCTTACTTTTGAGGATTAGTTATTCCTGAACACACGTTTCCCGGTCCTTACAGACCTATATCCGAGGCGCCTCGCATTCCAACAACCACACAGGTGAAAAGTATATAAATGTCAGGGCTGGTAGGTCACTGACACCACCCTAGCTAGAAAGAAACGTCGTGCTCTCCCTGCAGTCACTATCCCGTTTTTGACTCATACCGAGGTGTGAGGCTCGCGAATTCACGTTATACACAAAGCTATGCCACACAGGCCGTGCTTTGATCATCAACCACAAGACTTTGCTTTTCAACAGAAGCCCTGATCAATTGCCACTTACGTATGCCACACAGGCAATTCACTCCATGCGTTTGATATCCATCAATATATAACCCCTGAGCTCGTACGTCTCAGAGAAGGGCGTTAAGCAAGAGAATAAATTCTCCGCCGCCAAACAGATATATATTTAATAGAGATCAATCACACGGACTAAAATCCAATGTCAGACACACAGTCCATTTACAAGTCCGTTCTGGGTCTGAACGAAACCGGAGGCACTTTCCTCGCATATCCATCGATCTCCAAGTACGTCTGGACGATCACCGACTGTTTCCCTCATCTTAGGTGTACAGCCCAATCAAGATCATCAGTAATCACCCAAACGATGTGAAGACTTCCGGTCTTCAACCACCGTCTTCATCTTCGACATCTCGTCGAATCGGTTATTCAGAATGGGTATAAACCCGGCCTTTCTGAATAACCCACGTATATAATAAACGAATGTTACACAAACACAACAAACGCCTCATTCCAATTCAGAATATTCTTTTATTCACCAAATCACATTCTTAGGGAAAGGTTCCCATTAATTTTATCCAAGATAAATTCTTCTAAATTTATTCCTTAATCCTCCTTTGGATATCATTTCAAACTAGTCGGGATTAACGAACCACACCGAAGTAATTATTTATTTTATTTCCCAATCCCAACCTATATATCCCATGGAGAAAACTGGTAATACTCCACATCTAACACCACGGTGTTATCGGTAAAATTAATTACCATTTCACGTTCAAATCTAATTAAAGATTTAACTATCGCATTGGAGCAAAACTGGTGGTACTCCATTCTCGATCACCTTTCAGATTTGATAATTTAAATTATCAATCCACATTTTTAATCTAATTAAAGATTCATTAAAACTCCACTTAGTTTTAATCTTCACAAAAAAAATCAATATTCTGCCTTTAACTGGGTTAAAGAACCAATGTCATCAAAAACACGATTCACGACAAACCAAATCACATTTGATATTAAATACAAGGCTCTGAATAGAAAATATATCGGCTTATATTCAATATCAAATTCTGAAACCAACAAATATCGTATTGGAAATAACGATATAAAATATCTTTCAAATCCCCATAACAATATTTGTATAGTCACGAAATCCAACATCGAAATATCCCGAAGATAATTTCGATTCAGCTCCATTCCAATCCACGTATTGGAAATTATCGATTATTTTCAAAATCACTTTCAAATTCAATTTATTTATTTTAAAAATAAATTGATTTCAATTCTAGTTCAAAACTAGTTCATTTCGATAAAAATCTATTTTTATCTTTTCAAATGTGGAATTTTCCAGCTCAAATCTTTCCAATTCACATATTATAATTTTACACAAATTATAGATATTTTTAATAATTTTATCAAGGCCCGTACAGTCGATTTCCAACAACGGCCATCGAACTGCACTTACAGCGACCTTTTTCGAATTTGATTTGGACATAATTCCAAATCCAACCGTTAGATTTCAAATTTCTAATATTCATTGGAAAGCTCTTTTCGATACGAACCCAACGGTTCCGGTTTTAGGAGAATCCGACGGTCGGATCTCCCGCAATGTCCGTTTGAAATAAATGGTCGAAATTCACGAACTACCGCGGCGCGGCGCGTTCTATTCAGGCCATTATATATATATAATATATATATTATATATTTCGTCGATTTCCTTTTTAAAACGAATTTTATAAATCGTTTTAAATTCGTTTCTGAAACAATTCAACTTCTATATTCAATTCAAATCAAAATTGAATTCTTCTTTATAAATCCGTTTTAAAATTCATTTCTATTCAATTCAAATTTTAATTCAATTTGAATTCATTTCAATTCACTTTCAATTCACTTCGAATTCGTTTTCAATTCATTATAAATATCGATCACGTCGAAATAACGCATCTCTAATCAACACGGCTTTATATTTTTCAAAACTCCTTTATTCTATCCAACAAATGAATATTTATCCCATTCAACACATGAATCTATATTTCTTTCATCACACGACTAATCTCAACACATGAGTACTGTCAACACATCACTATTTTTGTTATGTAAAATATTTTATAAAACTATGGTATCTATCGTTTGATTTTAATTAGACTTCTACTAGGAAGTAGTTCTAATTTTTAAATATGATAAAGATGTAATTTATTTTATTTAAAATATTTCACTCAACACATGAACATCGTCAACACATGACTATTTTCTTTATATTCAACACATGAATTTTCTTTTATAATATTCATTATTTTCCCGATTGGAATGAGGCCCAATCAATCACCATATAGTGTTAATTATATGGATTCCATACAACACATGTATATAATAGCATTGAAAAATAATCAACCATCAACCAAAGTGCACTACACTGTATAAGCATCAAATATAGATATCCGACGCTTATAACAGCCTGTCAATCCACCGATCGACATATTTGATCAATCAGGATGAGTGAACTTCAAATTTCATCCCAACACCCGTGTGGGGTTTCAAACAATCAAACACAGATTTTATTTGTGCAGTTGGGCGATGTGTAAAATTTATCAACCCAATCAATATCAGTCAAATTAGTGTATATAAACAAATCGGCCGATTTGTTTATAAATATTTTATTTATTCACTTTCACGTTAAAAATTATTTTTAACGATAAAATATTCTATTTCAACACTTGAATTTCTATTCATTTCATTTACACAATAAAAATGATATTTTTATTTTTCTAACATATTTTAGAAAATTTCGGCGGCATAACGGCACGATACTAGAAACGGGACAAGGCCTAGCCTTATCCCCGGTCTAGTGAAGGCCCACGCCATTCACACATCAATCAAATCACTTTCGTTATGCAAACCACAAAATTTGGAGTAAGAGTCTAACCTAGTCTTACTCCTTCGCCTTATAACGGCGCACGTCTAATCCTAACCAATTTATCGATTCGATTTTTCACACCACAAACCTCATCCAAACCAATATCTCAATCAATCACCAAACATCCAAACAAACAAGTCCATGGTATGTGGACGGGTGTCGGGTGCTTCTAATAAGCACCGTCTGCATCCTAGTATTTATATATATCTAGAAAAAGAGAATTAAGAGTGAGAAGTTCTCACCAAAAGCTATCCAAGCTCCACGGCACTTCATTTGCAGAAGTCTTCGCCGTTTTCGCATCTTCGTCAGCTTCGTCGCCCGTAGCCACTATATATATAAAAATCGAATTTTTATTTCGCTATTCAATATATAAAAATCGAATTTTTATTTCAAAGTTCAACATATAAAAATCGAGTTTTTATTTCAAAGTTCAACATATAAAAATCGAGTTTTTATTTCAAAGTTCAACATATAAAAATCGAATTTTTATTTTGACGCTATATGGATAAAAATGCTATTTTTACACCGCTACTATATAGATAAAAATTCTATTTTTACATCTTTATTCTATATATAAAGATCTCGCCTTTTCAACTATAAAGTTTTCGCCTTTATGAAAATAAAGTTTTCGCCTTTATAAAAATAAAGTTTTCGCCTTTATAAAAATAAAGTTTTCATCGTTATGAAAATAAAGTTTTCATCGTTATGAAAATCACCACTTTATTTCAACGTATAAAAAATAAAAATCAGATTTTTATTTCGCTACGTATACAAAGATTATATTTTTATATTCTCTATCCATAAAGATTATATTTTTTTCTTCTACATAATAAAGATTATATTTTTACTTCACTACTCATCTCAAAATATCTTCTTTATAGTTCCTACTATGCAAAGATCATATTTTGACATCATCTATATAGTAAAGACTATATTTTTAATAGTTTAAAAATATAAAGATCATATTTTTAATTCTTTAAAAATATAAAAATCATATTTTTTTTTCTTCGAAGTTCAATATATAAAAATCCTATTTTTATAATTGCTTCCTATATTTAAAAAAAAACATAGCCTTTCTATTTTAAAAATCTTTTCTTTTCTATTTGCAAAAGAATCTAACCTTTAAAAACATACCAAACTAATTTTACTAACTTAAAAATCAGTTTTTATACTTTTCTAAAATCAGTTTTTCACCTTAAATAAAAAAACAGTTTTATACCTTAAATAAAATTAGTTTTAACATTATATAAAAAAAACAATTAGTTTATAAATTAAATAAAATTCAGAAACATTTACAGCGGGGGGGGGGGGGGGGGGGGTTTCTCTGTCGCGGGTTCGTGAGGGAGGAGGGGAAGAGACAGGCGGAGGCGGGTGGCTCGACGTCGGAGGTGGAGGCGGCGTCGGTCTTCAATCGATTTAGGGGCTAGGGTTACGGGTTGGGTCCAAGGGTTATACGAAGAGGAGAGAGGCGTGAGTAGAGGAGGGTGGCCGGAGCTGCTGTGGGAGGGGGGTGCGGTGGTTGGTCAGGGGGTCGGCGCGAGGATGGGGAGGGGCGTCGATCGCCTGGAGCGATTTTTTTCTTTTTTTTTTCTTTTTCTGTGAAGTAAAATCGGGGGGGGGGGCCAGAACCAATAAAGGGAGGAGGGATATTATTTTTTTATTTTATTTTATTAATTAATTAATTTATTTTATCCTAAAGAGTTGACTTTCACATACGACCTCGAAACGAGGCCCACCGCCTGTCGTCCATAGCGTTTAACCCCCATTCCGAACACCATGGGATATGTATCGTAAGCTGATTCGGCTGTTACAATCAGTTTTCGTTAAATTTACATTTAAATCACTATATTGAATTTTAAACGTACATTTCAAATTACTGGGGTCACATACTAACTCTATAAATCCCATGAAAATATTTTCTAGCTTCGTATTGACGATACGGTCCTAACAAAACTAGTTTCGTTGAATTCTGAGACCGTTAGAAAAATGGCCATTTTCCAGTCGATTAAAATCAACTAAAACTGGTCAAACGCGTTTTCCTTTGCCACGCTCACATATTGAATCGAAAAATTATGAAATTTGAAACCTAGCAATAACTTGACATCACGGACCCAACAAAAGTGGTTTCGTCGAAATCCGAGGTCATTTGCAAAATGTCCATTTTTAAGGGCCTGAATTCCATAGCGACTATTCAGAATTTTCAACTGGACATATCTCTCAATTTTTAAAGTGAAATCTCAGCTTCTTACATCCGTTAGAAAGATATTATCAATTAGATCCTAATGTTTTTGGTTTCACTAAAATCCGGATTGTTTTGCACCCGGTACATCCAATTGAAGTTTGAAATCGAATTATCGAACTACCGCGCCATTTTCAATTCTATTTATAATTATATATAATTATTATATATTCTAACGACGACGTATATAATATATACGTCGAATTATATTCAAAATAAATTTCTCGTCGATATTATTTAAAATAATCTATTTTAAATGTGCAAAATTCATTAAAATTGCCAAAATAAAAATTTTAAACTGGCCCAGATTTTCGGGTTATTACATTCTCTGTCGTGGTCCTCACCTTCAGCGCAAGCAAGGGAGTGATTTTGGCCGGACTTTGAGGTGACGTTACTGTAGGGCTTTGGTTAAGGGTTCATCGGGGCGGAGAAGGGTTGAATGTTGGAGCAGTACGGGTGGAAGAAGTTGCTCGAACTCGAAGGGGATTTTGGAGATATGTATGGTGATGAGATCGGTGTGTTGGTGGAGGTCTGAGTAGTGGAGAAGAGGGGTAATAGGTAGCGTCTATGGTATGGAGATGCTCCAGATGCGGATTCAAATTTAACGATGAAGCAAGGAGAAAAGGGGAGGTCGTGTTCTCTGAACTGGAAAGTAGTATACAAGAAGTTGAAAGAGAAGTTGTAGTCTGTGTATGGTATATTGGTGTTGAAGGTGTCGTATGTTTCTCTGTTTGAAGGAATGTAGAAGGATCGAGTTTTTATTGAGTGACGATGGATTAAGGAACTATTTTAAAACATGATTAAGGAGTGGATTTTATTTTTGTTGTGGAGTAGCAAGTTTTGGGAATGAGGTGAAGCTGTTGGAAAAAGGGAAGTAAATGGTATTGGTTTGAAATTAACAGTGGAGCGTGGTATGAGGAAAGATGTAGATGGAAAGAAGACTAGCGGGGAAGGAAACTTTAGACGCTGAAATAGAAAAGATTTATGGGAAGGTAAAGGAGCAGGAACGGAAGTAAATACATGAAGGAGAAGTATTTAAGAGGAAGGAAAGCAGTTGCGTAATAAAAAATAAAATAAAAAATAAAATAAGGTATGGTTAAGAAAATGGTTAACGATCCTAATTACAGTAATTAGTAATGACAGTGATTGAGTAAATTTAAATCATTCTAAATTAGAATAAATCTAGTAACACGCTTATTTAATTCATCTGTTATTAGAATTTCGCGAAAACCGGTCGTTTTGAGATCCTAATGAAGAAGTCTACATTACTGAACTAATGTGACTGAGGACCAAACTACTGGAATTTCAAAGAAAAAGTCAAACTCCTGTTTGATCGTAAATGAAACAAAAACAGAACCGTCAACTGCGAGCCAAGGTGAGTAAACTTACTAACCCTACCTCGTTTATATTTTATATAAACGAGTTTTAAATTTATTTCTAGTCATTTTATATGGTGTGATGGTTATTTGAATGGATGATTGATAAAATTGGTTGAATAGTTGATATAGTTATATCATTGATAAAAAATTTAGCGCTATTTATTCTGATTAATGTTGACTGACATATGTGGATGCAGGGAAACAGGTTGGAGGAATCCAATTGGATTCCTCAACATTTATATTACTGTTTTTATTTATTTGTTATATGATGTGTGGTATAACCTGTGATTGATCATGTGTGTTTGAATACCATTGGCCCTAGAATTTTGGGTATTTTAAATACCGTAAAATAAATATTTTTAAATGTAGAAGAGGAACTTGAGTTGTTAAGAGGGAAATTTATTTCCAAGATATAAATAAAATTCGAATAAACTTAAAATAGAAACTTGTTTAAATCAAACAAGAAGTTGTTTATAAACGATGTTTATAAGTTAGTAAAAGTATTATCTTGAGATAAAGTAAAAATATAAATTCAAGTTTGAATTTATAAATGGAAAGTGGAAATCGGTTTTGAAATCGATATTTGTAATGGAAAATGGGATGTAGCGATTATAAAGGAAATTATAAGCGTGATTATAAACGGATAAGATTAAAATAAGATTTTCTATGAATAAATTCTAAATAGATGTTACAAATGGAAATTTGGTTTGAAATGTTATTTATAAGTATAAAATCAAACGGATTTGATTATATATAAAAGAAATATATTTACGAATGAAGTGAATAGTAGTTTGAAGTAAATATTTTGCAAATGAGATATCGATAAAGGAAATTTAGATTTGAAATATAAATCCAAATTGGAAATTGAATGAAAAAGGAAATGGATAATCGTTTTAAGAAACGATGAGTTTTATCTCAACATTTGGAATATAAAATAAATTGGGATAATGTTTTTTGTAAACTGAAATGGGTATAAAGGATCTTGGTAAGAATTTACAGAGCGTAAATTCAAAAGTGATTGGATTATCCTAAATGGTAGATAAATTCTGAAGTTCGGAATATAATCGAATATAGATTATTGAGAGAAAGTTATTTATTGAAATTTGATTATATCGAATTGAGGGAAGTAGTATTTTTACTTTCCAGTTTGAATCAAATTTAATTATTTATCTGTTTACTTATTAATTAATTTATTGAAATTAATAAGTACAAGTTATATTTGCAAACATCGATTATAACGCTGTCATTAAAATAAATGTTTTGAAAATTTATACAGCGATTATAATGCTACTGATATAATGAATGTTTTTTGTAAATCTAAACAGCGATTTTAGCGCTGTCATTAAAATAAATGTTTTGTAAATTCTAAACAGCGATTTTAACGCTGTTGTTAAAAGTAATGTTTTATAAATCAAATATTTGGAAATAGCGATTATAACGCTACCGTTATAATCAATATCTTTCTGTAAAAGAAGTGGATCCTTATATTGATCCGAGAGTCGCGTAAGCGAGGTTTTGTTTAAAGTTGTGAGCTTTGACCATTTCGAGGTTAGAACTGTTGTTCAATTAAGGTCTGAGAGGTAATTATACCCCAACTTGATTGACTTCAGTTTTAACTAAGGAATGGTTAAGATTCGATAGTGAAAATTGGTGATAAGTGAATTTAAGAGCTAAATGAATAAATTAGTGATAAGTGAAATTAAGAGATAAATGAGTGATGATTGATCGATAGAACTTCCATCTGGAAATAATATCGTTGTTTGCACACATATTTTTCTTTGATAGTTAAATCACCGACTATCGAAGTTTTTGACCATTTTTCCGTCATCAATATGGAGAGACCGGGATCAGATTCAGTATCTGAAAACCACTCTGTACGGACGTTAGCGTTGCGATCGAATATGATGAAGAAAATTGAAGACGGAGTTATGCAAGGGCTATCCTTTTTATAGAATAGTGCTTTCGGTTTTTCCAGTCCCAGGACAACGTGAATGGACTAATGTCTGACAGAGTATATCTAACGGATCGCTAAGTTGATCTCTTCAAACGTACTTACGTTTGGTGGCGGAGGAATTCGTTTCTCTTAGCTTTATACCCATGGTATTTTTGGGGAAATCAATTTGTGATTTGGCGGGTACCACGATGTGGCATTCAAAGTGAATGGTGGTCAGGTGTTCTAAAAGATACGTAATGACCTCAAGCCTCATCAACCGGAAAACGACAGAAATCGGGCAGGCAGCATGGCTATGTGGGTCGCTCCCATTAGGATGTATAATCACCTATCTAGAGAAATTCCATTTACTTCTTCAATTTATCGATGTTGTCCCTTTCGGGAAACGGTTGCTGATCCCAACCGTTGGTGATATACATTTGATACACTCAAGCGAAATGATTGGTCGGTCATGTGAGGGCCGGGTTGTAAGACGTTCTTTTTGAACCCTGTGTATTCGCCTCTAGAGATACACTATCGGCAGGTGGTCCCATACCTTGTTGTAATAACCCGGAAATCCGAGCCAATTTAAAAATTTTATTTTGGCAATTTTAATGAATTTTGAATATTTAAAATGGAATATTTTAAATAATAACGACGAGAAATTTATTTTTAATAGAATTAGAGTGGAAGTACTTATATAGATCGTCGTTAGAATAAAATATTTTATTTTAATTATAAAAGGAATTGAAAATGGCGCGGTAGTTTGAAAATTCGATTTCAAAGTTCAAATGCATGTACAGGATTCAAAATAAATCGGATTTTAGCAAAACCAAAAATATTATAATCTAATTGAGAATATCTTTCCAACGAATCCGAAAAATTGAAATTTCATTGCGGGAATAAAAAGTTACGTCCAGTTGAAAATTCAGAATAGTCATTATGGAATTCTGGCCCTTAAAAATGGAAATTTTGCAAACGACCTCAGTTTTCGATGAAACCACTTTTGTTGGATCTGTGATGTCAAATTATTGCTAGGTTTTAAAATTCATAATTTTTCGAATCAATATGTGAGCGTAGCAAAGGAAAACGCGTTTGACCAGGGAAAATGGCCATTTTTCTAACGGTCTCGGAATTTGACGAAATTGGTTTTGTTAGGACCGTATCGTTAATACGAAGCTAGAAAATATTTTTCGTGAATTTTTAGAGTTCGTATGTGGCCTCGGTAAATTTAAATGTGCGTTCAAATTCAATATATAGAGTTATATGTTGATTTTGACGAAAACTGATCAAAACGATTGAATCAGCTTACAATACATATCCCATTGTGTTCGGAATGAGGGTAATTAGCTAGGGACGACAGTCGGTGGGTCTCGTTTTGAGTTCGAAGTAGGAAGTTACTTTTTGGAGAATTAATTAATTAATTAAATTATAAAATACCCTCTCCACTCAGTATTCTCTCTCCCGCCTCTTTATAGAATGAAGAAAAAAGAAAAGAAATCGAAGACTGGCGGAGCCCTAGCCGCCACCATCGCGACCTCCCCTCCACCGCGACGTCGACCTCCGCACCCCTTGACCCCGTCGCTCTCCTCTACCCTCGCTCCTCCGCTCGAGAACTCCCACGCCCTAGCTTTTAAAACCCGCCATCAGCCAAGAAGGCCGCCGCCGCCGCCATGGGTCTGACCCCCTCCCTGCATGCCTCCACACCCCCTTCCTGATCACCTGAGCCCCCATCGCCCTTTCCCCCTTCAGCAAAAATCGAATGAAGGGTAAGTTTTTATTTATTTACTTACATTTATTTTATTTTTCAGTTATAAATATGTAGGAGTGTTTGAAAAATCTGATTTTTCATGAGTATATAAGTTAATGATTTTTATGTGATATAAAAACTAATTTTTATTGGTTATAAAAACTGATTTTTATTAGTTACAAAAAGATTAGATTTTTTGAAATAGAAAGTTTATATTTTTATATAGAGAGAGTTTATATTTTGAATAACGAAAAGATATGATTTTTCATTATGTAAAAATATTATTTTTATATAAGTAGAGAATTAAAAATATAATTTTTATATGATAGGAATAATAAAAATATGATTTTTATATTATAGAATTATTAAAAATTCGATCTTTATATATGAAGTAGAAATATAAAAATATAATTTTTATATAGAAAAGAAAAAGCGTTGTAAAAATATATGAAGTAGAAATAAAAATATGATTTTTATTTATTGAAATGAAGTGATAAAAATAAAAATTTTATATATGAACAACGTAAAAAAGACTGCATTGGAATTTCAAACAAATCCAGACAGTTCAGTAGTTCAGAAGTAAAGCACGGAGGAGTGGAACCCTTAGTGAGAACTCCTCACTTTTATTTTAATTTCTAGTTGAAATATATAATAGGATGCAGACGGTGCTTAGTAGCACCCGACACCCGTTGTCCACAGACCATGGACGACTTGTGTGATTGTTTGTGTTGTGAAATTTGACTGTTGATTGTGACGTGAAAAATATATATTCATGTGTTGAAATAAAATATATATTCATGTGTTGAAATAAAATATATATTCATGTGTTGATATAATATATATATTCATGTGTTGAAATAAAAAATATATATTCATGTGTTGAAATAAAATAAATATTCATTTACAAATCGAAGGATTTGTTGATGTACACCGATTTGACTGATATTGATTGGGACGATAAATTTTACACATCGCCCAACTGCAAAAATAAAAATCTGTGTTTGTTGATTTGAAACCCCACACGGGTATTGGCATGATATTTGACGTACATTAATCCCGATTGTTTAGTTGTATATCAATCGATGGGTTGACAGACTGTGTAAGCGTTAATTATTTATATTTAATGCTTATGCAGTTGTGTGGTGCACTCTGGATGATGGTTGATTATTTATCGTTGCTATTATATACATGTGTTGTATGGAATCCATATAATTAACATTATATGGTAATTGATTGGGCCTCATTCCAATTTGGAAAATAAGAAATATAAATTCATGCGTTGAACAGAAATATAAATTCATGTGTTGGATAGAATAAATATTCATGTGTTGAATAGAAAAATAAATTCATGTGTTGAATAGAAATATAAATTCATGTGTTGAATAGAATAAATATTCATGTGTTGAATAAAATATATATTCATGTGTTGAAATAAAATATATATTCATGTGTTGAAATAAAAATATATATTCATGTGTTGAATAAAATATATATTCATGTGTTGAAGAAAATATACATTTGTTGAATAGAATAACGAAGTTATTGAAATATATAAAGCCGTGTTGGTTAGATATGCATCATTTTGACGCGAACGATATTTATATCGATTATATTCGTTTTTATAATGATTATAGAAAAAGAAGTGATTTCAAAATATAATATTTTGAAAATATTATGATTTATATATCGATGATATGGAATATTCAATTTTGATTTTAAATTGAATATGAAGTTGAAATCGTTTTGAAAACGAATTTAAAACAATTTATAAAATACGTTTTAAAAGGAAATCGATGAAATATATATAATATATATATTATATATATAATGGCCTGAATAGAACGCACCGCGCTGCGGCAGTTCATGAATTTCGACCATTGACTTCGAGTGGACATTACGGGAGATCCGACCGTCTGATTCTCCTAAAACCAGAACCGTTGGGTTCGTATCGAAAAGAACTTTCTAACGAATAAAAGTGATTTGAAATCTAACATTTGGATTTGGAACTATGTCCAAATCAAATTTGGAAAAGGTCACTGTAAGTGCAGTTCGATGGCCGTTTGTGGAAATCAACTGTACGGGCCTTGGTAAAATTATTAAGAATATTAATAATTTAGGTAAAATCATGTGAAATGATTTGTGAAGAATTGGGATGAAAAATTCCATAATTTGAAAAGATAAAAATAGATTTTTTTTCGAAATGAACTAGTTTTGAACTAGAATTTATAATTCAATTATTTTTAAAAATAAATGAATTGGATTTGAAATGGTTTTAAAAGTAACCAGAATTTCCAATAATTGAATTGGAATGGATTTGAATCGAAATTGTCTTTGGAATATTTCGATGTTGGATTTCGTGATTGTGTAGATATTGTTATAGAAATTTGAAAGATATATTTATATCGTTATTTCCAATACGATATTTGTTGGTCGTAGAATTTGATATTGAATATAAGCCGATATATTTTCTATTCAGAGCCTTGTATTTAATATCAAATGTGATTTGGGTTTGCCATGAATGGTGTCTTCATTAACACTGTTCTTAAACCCAGTTGAGAAAAAGACTAAATCTTTTTATTTAGATTTAATGAAGTATACCAATTAAATGGTATTGAATTGGGATTGAATTTGAATGTGATTTTGGGTTTATTGTGAACCGTGTTTTAAATGACATTAGTTCTTTAACCTAGTTAAAGATAGGATATGATTTCCCAAGTTAAACGGTCATTAATATTGATTTTTGGGAAGATTAAAACTAAGAGGAGTTTTAATGAATCTTTAATTAGATTGAAATGATCGAAAATGGAGTGTCACCATTTTTGCTCCAGACGATAGTTAAATCTTTAATTAGATTTGAACGTGAAATGGTAATTGAATTTACCGATAACACCGTGGTGTTGGATATGAAGTATTACCAGTTTTACTTCATGGGATGAATAGGTTGGGATTGGGAAATAAAATAAATGATTACTTCGGTGTGGTTCACTAATCCCGACAAGTTTGAATTGATATTCAAAAGAAGATTAAAGAATAAATTTAAAAAAATTATCTTTGATAAAATTAATGGGAACCTTTCCCAAAGTGTAAGAATATTTGAATAAAATAATATTCTAAATTGGAATGAGGCGTATATTGTGTTTGTGTAACACTTTTTTGTTATATACGCGAGTTATTCAGAAAGACCGGGTTTATCCCATTCTGAATAACTGATTCGATGCGGTGTCGAGGATGAAGACGGTGGTCGAAGACCGGAGGTCTTCACATCGTTTGGGTGATTACTGATGATCTTGATTAGGCTGTACACCCAAGAGGAGGGAATCAGTTGGTGATCGTCCAGACGTACTTGGAGATCGATGGATATGCAAGGTACAAGGTGCCTCCGGTTTCGTTCAGACCCAGAACGGACTTGTAAATGGACTGTGTGTCTGACATTGGATTTTATTCTATGTGATTGATTTCTATTAAATATATATCTGTTTGGCGGGGGAGAATTTATTCTCTTGCTTAACGCCCTTCTCTGAGACGTACGAGCTCAGGGGTTATATATTGATGGATATCAATCGCATGGAGTGAATTGCCTGTGTGGCATGCCTTAGTGGCAATTGATCAAGGCTTATGTTGAAAAGAAAAGTCTTGTGGTTGATGATCAAAGCACGGCCTGTGTGGCATAGCTTTGTGTAGCGTTGATTCGCGAGCCTCACACCCCGGTTGTGAACCAGAAACGGGAGAAGGATCTAGGGAGGGCATGCGTTTCTTTCTATCTAGGGTGGTGTCAGTGACCTACCAGCCCTGACATTTATATTATTTTCACCTGTGTGGTTATTGCTGTTGCGAGGCGCCTCGGATATATCGGTGACTATGTGGAGCCGATGGAGTCATTTGGCTCATTTAAGTCCCAAAGGGCGGGGAAACGCAGTGTTCAGGCATTTTAATCCACATCGGTTGGCCGGCCCTGTGGCTCCTAGATGCAGTTGCGGCTGTTCCTGAGACATGGTAGGCTAGATTGTCTCGAAACGGTGAGGACGATCCCTGGCCTCGGTTCACAGACGGAAATCCAATTTCCAAATACGTGACAGTGCGGTTTTGATTGTAGAGCCTAGTATGGCGACATGATATATGGTACCCATGCCGTCTATGACTGATATTTATGATTGAAATTGTTTTGACACTATACACTTATAATAGTATCAAATGATTTGTTTTTAACGTACCGAGCATGTTTGGCTATTATCAGGGAAAACCCTATCCTCTGGCTTGTGTTGCATTGTGTGATGGGACCTGGGTCTTATAATAGCTTCATTTTTCTAAAAAGCATTGCACTGTTTTGTTATATGCACTGGTATACTTTGGAGGAAACCCGTTCCGTGTTATATGGCGTGGTCCCTTGATATATCTGATTTAAAGTAAAGTTTTAAACAACTGTTTTAGTTCTCACACCAGTCACATGACTGACCTGGAGTTTATTGTTTTAACCTAAACTCTGGGTGACCTTATTTTGACACGGTCAGCTAGTAGTTTCGGTTTTGCATATTTATATTCACAGGAACCTGGTTTACAGCTGGAACGAAATCCGGAAAGCTCTGTATCCGCATATCTCTTTCAGTTGTGTATTGTATTATTTTTCCGCTGCTATGTAATGTATTGTAATCTCTGATATTTTCTGTGTAATATTTATTCATACTCTATATATTCTTGTATTCTGATGGAATTGTTGTAATATACAACGAAATGTTCTTCTGTTTGTGTTCCGATGTGGCTTGTCCTCAATTCAATCCAGGCTTTCCTTCACGGGGAAGTTCGGGTCGTTTCATTTTGGTATCAGAGCTTTGGTTTACAGAGCTCGGAGAATAAGACACGTTAGAACCAAACGAAAGAATTCATCAGAGATTGGATTAGTAATATCCAATGGGAATGACTCGTTAGAGATGGGATTAGTAGTATCCTAGAACGAGTGTGAAGAGTATATTTTTAAAATGAAAACGAATTTCGTTTTGAAAATTTAAACTTAATTCAATTATTCGTATTTGAATATTTATTTATATTGATTTGGATAATCCAGTATATAAAGATTTTGCGTATACGTCTGATCCGCGTGTATTTGAAGTTTTAATATACTGGATAGATATGGAGTCACACTCTAGTCGCCCGGAGATGATTCTGATGATTACTCGAGTATCATCAGAATTTATATTCGAGTGATGAAGGTGGGATTTTTATATATTTCCATTAGACTGGTGTGAGAACCAAAATATAGTTAGAATATATTGTTGTGATTTGGCATCAAAAACATGATTTTCTGTATATGTACAAATAGGAATTTGAAACGTTAATCAACTAATTGATTGCTAGTTGTGTTGTTTGATTATTGGTTGATTAATTAAAATGTTGAACCTTTAGCCAAATTGAACCAAATATTGAGTTGTATTGAAAATTAGTCGCATTTGCATGCATATACATGTACTTACATTGAACAGGTCATAGCAAGGAGGCCAGAGAAAAGGAATAAAATTGTTTGCCCGATAAATATGTACATGTTTATTGTATTTCTTGGGTTTTGATGATTTTATGAGCCGATTGGCTAGCCGCATGGCTGTTTCTTTTTCTTTTTGGATAGATGAGGGCCATGGGAGGTTATTTGAAATATCCCGAAGTCCCCGATGCAGGGCAGATTATGGCGAATTTTTTCGAAAATTTAGGGTGTTAGCCGAATTTTTGAAAAATTTGAAAAGTTCTTAGAAACTGAAAAGTTGAAGAACTTAAGCAATAGTGAAAATAATGAAAGTTGAGTTGATTTGTTAAACAACTTTCGGCTTCGTTCCTTTTCGGGGACGAAAAGTTTTAAGTGGGTGAGATTGTAATAACCCGGAAATCCGAGCCAATTTTAAATTTTTATTTTGGCAATTTTAATGAATTTTGAATATTTAAAATGGAATATTTTAAATAATAACGACAAGAAATTTATTTTTAATAGAATTAGAATGGAAGTATTTATATAGATCGTCATTAGAATAAAATATTTTATTTTAATTATAAAAGGAATTGAAAATGGCGCGGTAGTTTGAAAATTCGATTTCAAAGTTCAAATGAATGTACAGGATTCAAAATAAATCAGATTTTAGCGAAACTGAAAATATTAGAATCTAATTGAGAATATCTTTCCAACGAATCTGAAAAATTGAAATTTCATAGCGGGAATAAAAAGTTACGTCCAGTTGAAAATTCAGAATAGTCGCTATGGAATTCTGGCCCTTAAAAATGGAAGTTTTGCAAACGACCTCGGTTTTCGACGAAACCACTTTTGTTGGATCCGTGATGTCAAATTATTGCTAGGTTTCAAAATTCGTAATTTTTTGAATCAATATGTGAGCGTGGCAAAGGAAAACGCGTTTGACCAGTTTTAGTTTATTTTAATCGAATGGAAAATGGCCATTTTTCAAACGGTCTCGGAATTTGACGAAATTGGTTTTGTTAGGACCGTATCGTCAATACAAAGCTAGAAAATATTTTTTGGGAATTTTTAGAATTCGTATGTTGCCTCGGTAAATTGAAATGTGCGTTCAAATTCAATATATAGAGTTATATGTTGATTTTGACGAAAACTAATTGAAATGATCGAATCGGCTTACGATACATATCCCATTGTGTTCGGAATGGGGGTAACTAGCTAGGGACGACAGTCGGTGGGTCTCGTTTTGAGTTCGAAGTAGGAAGTTACTTTTTGGAGAATTAATTAATTAATTAATTAAATTATAAAATACCCTCTCGCCTCAGTTTTCTCTCTCCCGACTCTTTACAGAAAGAAAAAGAAAAAAAAAGAAATCGAAGACTGGCGGAGCCCTAGCCGCCACCATCACGACCTCCCCTCCACCGCGACGTCGACCTCCGCACCCTTGACCCGTTCGCTCTCCTCTACCCTCGCTCCTCCGCTCGAGAACTCCCACGCCCTAGCTTTTAAAACCCGCCATCAGCCAAGAAGGCCGCCGCCGCTTCCATGGGTCTGACCCCCTCCCTGCGCGCCTCCACACCCTTTCCTGATCACCTGAGCCCCCATCGCCCTTTCCCCCTTCAGCAAAAATCGAATGAAGGGTAAGTTTTTATTTATTTACTTACATTTATTTTATTTTCCAGTTATAAATATATAGGAGTGTTTGAAAAATCTGATTTTTCATGAGTATATAAGTTAATTATTTTTATGTGATATAAAAACTGATTTTCATTGGTCATAAAAACTGATTTTTATTAGTTACAAAAAGGTTAGATTTTTAGAAATAGAAAGTTTATATTTTTATATAGAGAGAGTATATATTTTGAATAACGAAAAGATATGATTTTTCATTATATAAAAATATTATTTTATATAAGTAGGGAATTAAAAATATATTTTTTATATGATAGGAATAATAAAAATATTATTTTAATATTATAGAAGTATTTAAAATTCGATCTTTATATATGAAGTAGAAATATAAAAATATAATTTTTATATAGAAAAGAAAAAGCGTTGTAAAACTATAAGAAGTAGAAATAAAAATATGATTTTTATTTATTGAAATGAAGTGACAAAAATAAAAAATTTATATATGAACAGCGTAAAAAGGACTGCATTGGAATTTCAAACAGATCCAGACAGTTCAGAAGTAAAGCACGGTGGAGTGGAACCCTCAGTGAGAACTCCTCACTTTTATTTTAATTTCCAGTTGAAATATATACTAGGATGCAGACGGTGCTTAGTAGCACCCGACACCCGTTGTCCACAGACCATGGACGACTTGTGTGATTGTTTGTGTTGTGAAATTTGACTGTTGATTGTGACGTGAAAAATATATATTCATGTGTTGAAATAAAATATATATTCAAATGTTGAAATAAAATATATATTCATGTGTTGAAATAATATATATATTCATGTGTTGAAATAAAATATATATATTCTTGTGTTGAAATAAAATAAATATTCATTTACAAATCGAAGGATTTGTTGATGTACACCGATTTAACTGATATTGATTGGGACGATAAATTTTACACATCGCCCAACTGCATAAATAAAAATCTGTGTTTGTTGATTTGAAACCCCACACGGGTATTAAGATGATATTTGACGTACACTAATCCCAATTGTTTAGTTGTGTGTCAATCGATGGGTTGACAGACCGTGTAAGCGTTAATTATTTATATTTAATGCTTATGCAGTTGTGTGGTGCACTCTGGATGATGGTTGATTATTTATCGTTGCTATTATATACATGTGTTGTATGGAATCCATATAATTAACATTATATGGTAATTGATTGAGACTCATTCCAATTTGGAAAATAAGAAATATAAATTCATGTGTTGAATAGAAATATAAATTCATGTGTTGAATAGAATAAATATTCATGTGTTGAATAGAAAAATAAATTCATGTGTTGAATAGAAATATAAATTCATGTGTTGAATAGAATAAATATTCATGTGTTGAATAAAATATATATTCATGTGTTGAAATAAAATATATATTCATGTGTTGAAATAAAAATATATATTCATGTGTTGAATAAAATATATATTCATGTGTTGAAAAAAATGTAATAACCCGAAAATCTGGGCCAGTTTAAAAATTTTTATTTTGGCAATTTTAGCGAATTTTGATTATTTAAAATAGATTATTTTAAATAATATCGACGAGAAATTTATTTTGAATATAAATCGAACGTATATATTATATAGTTCGTCATTAGAATATAAATAATTATTTATAAATATAAAAGGAATTGAAAATGGCGCGGTAGTTCGATAATTCGATTTCAAACTTCAATTGAATGTACCGGGTGCAAAACAATCCGGATTTTAGTGAAACCAAAAACATTAGGATCTAATTGTGAATATCTTTCCAACGAATCCGAAAAATCGAAATTTCATAGCGGGAATCAAAAGATATGTCCAGTTGAAAATTCTGAATAGTCGCTATGGAATTCAGGCCCTTAAAAATAGCCATTTTGCAAATGACCTCGGATTTCGACGAAACCACTTTTGTTGGATCCGTGATGTAAAATTATTGCTAGATTCCAAATTTCATAATTTTTCGAATCAATATGTGAGCGTGGCAAAGAAAAACGCGTTTGACCAGTTTCAGTTGATTTTAATCGACTGGAAAATGGCCATTTTTCCAACGGTCTTAGAATTCGACGAAATTAGTTTTGTTAGGACCGTATCGTCAATACGAAGCTAGAAAATATTTTTCTGGGATTTATAGAGTTAGTATGTGACCCCGGTAAATTGAAATGCGCGTTCAAAATCAATATATAGAGTTATATGTTGATTTTAACGGAAACTGATCAAAATGGTCGAATCAGCCTACGATACATATCCCATTGTGTTCGGAATGGGGGTAATTAGCTATGGACGACAGGCGGTGGGTCTCGTTTCGAGGTCGAAATTAAAAGTGGCTTTATAAAGGAAAATTTAAAATAAAATAATAAATATATTATTATATACACTCACCTCCACTCTCTCTCCTCATAACCGTTGACTCAAAAAAGTGAAAAAAAAAGGGGGGATCGCTCGAGCCCCTTCAAGAACCGCCGACGCCCATCGCGGCGGCGCCACCACCCACAAGCCCACCACCCCGTTCGCTCCTCCCTCCTCTATTCAATTCTCTCCCTCCACCCTGTTAGCCGCCCGAAACCAAACCCACCCACGCCCTAACCTAGAACCGCCGACGTAGACCCCCCCCCCGCAAGGTTCCTCCCTCCGACGTCGAGCCACCCCGCCTCCGCCTGTCCCTCCTCCAACCGCGCCGCCTCCCCAGCCTCCAAGACCGACGCCAGACCCCTCCTGAAGCCGCATGCCCCCTCGAGCACCTCTCCTACAGTGAAAACCCCCCCTTCCTTGATCAATCAATGTAAGTTCCTTTTTATTATTTATTTTTATTTAATATTTTATTTATATGAAGTAAACAGTTAAATTTATATATATATAGTAGAAGGAATAGAAATGATTCTCAGATTAGATGTGATTTTTATATTTTTGAAAGAGAAAAAAAATATGATTTTTATATTATATAGATAATAAAAATTTGATTTTTATATGATGTATAGAATAAAAATATAATTTTTATAAAGTAAAAGTATTAAAAATTCGATTTTTATATATTGAATAGCAAAGTAAAAATTCGATTTTTATATATTGAATAGCGTAGTAAAAATTCGATTTTTATATATTGAATAACGATGTAAAAATTCGATTTTTATATATTGAATAGCGATGTAAAAATTCGATTTTTCTATATTGAAAAATGAAGTAAAAATTCGATTTTTCTATATTGAATAATGAAGTAAAAATTCGATTTTTATATATTGAATAGCGAAGTAAAAATGTGATTTTTACATATGTAGAGAATACGGGCAGAGAAAGTGACAAGAGGCAAGAACGATGAAGATTTCTACATAAGAAGAGTCATGGGATCGGATAGCTATCTGTGAGAACTTCTCACTCTTCAATTTCATTTTCTAGTCATATATATATATATATATATATATATACTAGGATGCAGACGGTGTTTAGTAGCACCCGACACCCGTCGTCCACAGACCATGGACGACTTGTATGCTTGTTTGATGTGTTGTGAAAATTGTTTGTGATGTTGATGTGTAATCGATAATGAAATGTAGATAGTTGAAATAAATTAATTATAGTTAAAAATATAATTTTAACGTGAAAGTGAATAAATAAATAATTATAAACAAATCGGCCAATTTGTTTATATACACCGATTTGACTGATATTGATTGGGTTGATAAATTTTACACATCGCTCAACTGCACAAATAAAAGTCTGTATTTGATTGCTTGAAACCCCACACGGGTATTGGGATGATATTTGACGTACACTATTCCCGACTGTTTAGTTGTATGTCGATCGATTGATTGACAAGCTGTTATAAGCGTTGAATATTTATATTTGATGCTTATACAGTGTAGAATGCACTTTGGATGATGGTTGATTATTCATCGTTGTTGATATATACATGTGTTGTAGAAAATCCATATAATTAACATTATATGGATTGGGCCTCATTCCAGTTTTAAAATAGAAATATTTGAAAAAGAAATATTTAAAATAGAAATATTTGAAAAAGAAATATTTGAAATAGAATATTTGAAAATAGGAATATATGAAGCCGTATTGATTAGATTGACGCTATTTTGACATGAACGATATTTATATCGATTTTATTCATTTTATAATGAATATCGAAAGTGATTTCAAAATCTGATATTTTGAAAAGAATTGAATATAAACGAATTCGAATTGAAATTGAATATAAACGAATTCGAATTGAAATTGAATATAAACGAATTCGAATTGAAATTGAATTGAATTGAAAACGAACTGAAATTGAATTAGAAATCAATTTGAATTGAAATCAATTTGAATTGAAATCAATTTGAAATCAATTTAAAAGGAATTTAAATTGGAATATTCAATTTTGATTTGAAATTGAATATGAAGTTGAAACCGTTTTGAAAATGAATTTAAATCGATTTATAAAGCACGTTTTGAATTGAAATCGACGAAGTATATTATATATATAATATAATGGCCTGAATAGAACGCGCTGCGCCGCAGTTCGCGAATTTCGACCATTTATTTCAAACGGACATTACGGGAGATCCGACCGTCGGATTCTCCTAAAACCATAACCGTTGGGTTCGTATCGAAAAGAGCTTTCTAATGAATATTGGAAATTAAAAATCTAACGGTTGGATTTGGAATTATGTCCAAATCAAATTTGAAAAAGGTCGCTGTAAGTGCAGTTCGATGGCCATTGATGGAAATCGACTGTACGGGCCTTGAAAAATCATTAAAAATATCAATAATTTGTGTAAAATCATAAGAAATGATTTGGGAAGAATTGGGATGAAAAACTCCATATTTGAAAAGATAAAAATAGATTTCTATCGAAATGAACTAGTTTTGAACTAGAATTAAAATTCTATTTGTTTTTAAATAAATAAATTGAATTCGAAAAGGGTTTTAAAATTAACCAGAATTTCCAATGATTGCATTGGAGTGGATTTGAATCGAATTTGTCTTCGGAATATTTCGATGTTGGAATTCGTGATTATACAGATGTTGTTATGGAAATTTGAAAGATATATATTTATATCGTTATTTCCAATACGACATTTGTTAATCGTAGAATTTGATATTGAATATAAGCCGATATATTTTCTATTCAGAGCCTTGTATTGAATATCAAATGTGATTTGGGTTTGTCGTCAATGGTGTCTTCATTAACACTGTTCTTGAACCCAGTTGAGAAAAGATTAAATCTTTTTATTTAGATTTAATGAAGTGTACCAATTAAATAATAATTAATTGGAATTGAATTGATACTGATTTTTGGGTTTATCGTGGACAGTGTTTTAAATAACACTCGTTTTTTAACCCGATAATTAATGGAATGTGATTTTGGGTTTATCGTGAACTGTGTTTTAAATGACACTGATTCTTTAACCCCGTTAAAGATTAAAACTAAGTGGAGTTTTAATGAATCTTTAATTAGATTGAAATGATTGAGGATGGAGTATCACCAGTTTTGCTCCAGGCGTTAGTTAAATCTTTAATTAGATTTGAACGTGAAATGGTAATTGAATTTACCGATAACACCGTGGTGTTAGATATGAAGTATAACCAGTTTTACTTCATGGGATGAATAGGTTGGGATTGGGAAATTAAAACAAATGATTACTTCGGTAAGGTTCGTTAATCCTGACTAGTTTGAATTGATATTCAAAAATAGATTAGAGAATAAATTCAAGGAATTTATCTTGGATAAAATTAATGGGAACCTTTCCCAATGAATGTGAAATTTAGAAACTAACTGTCGGTTAGCCAAGCAGAATGGTTTTCTGGATATTGATCTGATGTTGGTTTCGGCCTTCGGGGTTAATATTTGGGGAATTATTCTCTTGCTAATTTACGGTTAGTGACGGATGAATTGGAATGAGGCGTATGTTGTGTTTGTGTAACACTTTTACAATATATACGCGAGTTATTCAAAAAGACCGGGTTTATCCCATTCTGAATAACTGATAGGACAGTATGTCGAAGATGAAGACGGTGGTTGAAGACCGGAGGTCTTCACGTCGTTTGGGTGATTACTGATGATCTTGATTGGGATGTACACCCAAGAAGATGGAAACAGTTGGTGATCGTCCAGACGTACATGGAGATCGATGGATATCCGGGGTACTATGTGCCTTCGGTTTCGTTTAGACCCAGAACGGACTTGTAAATGGACTGTGTGTCTGACATTGGATTTTAGTCCGTGTGATTGATCTCTATTAAATATATATCTGTTTGGCGGCGGAGAATTTATTCTCTTGCTTAACGCCCTTCTCTGAGACGTACGAGCTCAGGGGTTATATATTGATGGATATCAAACGCATGGAGTGAATTGCCTGTGTGGCATCCTTAAGTGGCAATTGATCGAGGCTTCTGTTGAAAAGCAAAGTCTTGAGGTGATGATCAAAGCACAGCCTGTGTGACACAGCTTTGTGTAACGTGAATTCGCGAGCCTCGCACCCCGGTTGTGAACCAAAAACGGGAGAGGACCTCAGGGATGGCATGCGTTTCTTTCTAGCTAGGGTGGTGTCAGTGACCTACCAGCCCTGACATTTATATACTTTCCACCTGTGTGGTTGTTGCTGTTGCGAGGCGCCTCGGTTAGATCAGACGATCCGGGTCCGATGGAGCCATTGGTTGGCTCATTTACGCCCCAAAGGGCGGGGAAACGTAGTGTTTAGGCATAATAATCCACATCGGTGGACCGGCCCTGACGATCTAAAGGCTTGCCTGCGTGCTTGCCTATGGCTCGGGCTAGAGAGTCACGAATTCGGTGAGGACGATCCCTAGCCTCAGTTCATAGATGGAAATCCAATTTCCAAATACGTGACCTTTGCGGTTTTATTTGTAGAGCCTAGTATGGCGACATGATATATGGTACCCATGCCGCCTATGATTGATACTTATGATTTGAAGATTGTTTTATACACTATACACTGATAATAGTATCAAATGATTTGTTCCAAAACGTATCAAGCATTCTTTGGCTGTTATAAGGGAAAACCCTATCCCCCGGCTTGCGTTGCATTGTGTGATAGGACCTGGGTCTTATAACAGCTTCATTTTTCTTTATTTAGCATTGCGTTGTTTGTTTTATGCACTGGTATTCTTGGGAGGAAACCCGTTCCGTGTTATACGGCGTGGTCCCTTGATTTACCTAACTTTAAAATAAAGATTTATAATTGTTTTAGTTCTCACACCAGTCACATGACTGACCTGGAGTTTATTGTTTTAACCTAAACTCTGGGTGCCCTTATTTTGACACGGGCAGCTAGTAGTTTTGGTTTTTGCAGATTTATATTCACAGGATCCTGGTTTACAGCTGGAATGATATCCGGAAAGCTTTGTATCCGTATATCTCTTCTAGTTGTGTATTGTATTATTTTCCGCTGCGATGTATTCAAATGTAATTTAAATCTCTGATATTTCTGTGTAATATTCATTTATACTCTGTATATTCTTGTAATCTGATGCATTGTTGTAATATACAATGAAATGTTCTTCCGTCTGCGTTATTCTATGGCTTGTTCTCGAACTATCCGCGCTTTCCTTTACGGGGAAGTTACGGGTTTTCACCGTTGGTATCAGAGCTTTGGTTCACAAAGCTCAGAGAACAGGACACATTAGAACCATATGAAAGAATTCATCAGATAATTGGATTAGTAATATCCAATGGGAATGACTCGTTAGAGATAGGATCGGTAGTATCCTAGAACGAGTGTGAAGAGTAAATTTTTAAAATAAAAATGAAAACAAATTTTATTTTGAAAATTTAAATCAATTATTCGTATTTGATTAGTTATTTATATTGATTTGGACAGTCCAGTATATAAAGATTTTGCATATACGCCTTGCAAACGTGTATTTGGAATTTTAATATACTGGATAGATATAGAATCACACTCTAGTCGCCCGGAGATGGTTCTGATGATTGAAGCTTCATCATCAGAATTAGTGTTCGAGAGTCGAAGGTGTGATATTTATATATTTCCAACTGACTGGTGTGAGAACTAAAGCTATATAGGATTTATTGTTGTGATGTGGCATCAAAAATGTGATTTTTGACTATGTATCAAAGTTATGAATTTCAAAAGCTAATCAACTAATTGATTGATGGCCGTGTTGTTGATTATTGGTTGATTAATTAAAATTTGTATTATATAGCCAATTTGATCAAATATTGACTTGTATTGAAAATTGGTCGCATTTGCTTGCATATACTTGTACTTACATTGAGCAGGTCATAGCAAGGAGGCTAGAGCAGAGAATAAAATTTGTTTGCCCGACAAATAGGTACATGTTTACTACATAATTTACTGTTTTGTTTGGGTGATGATGATTTTATGAGCCTATTGCCTTTTTCTTTTTCTTTTTGAGATCAGAAGGCCTATATGGAAATTTCGGGATTTTCCCGTGGCTCCCGGTGCAGGGGAGGTTATGGCGAAATTTTCCGAAAATTCCGGGAGTTAGCCAAATTTTTAAAATTTTGAAAATTCTCAGAAACTGAAAAGTTGGAGAATGGAAGCCAGATCGAACGTAGAGTTGATTAATCAAACCACTTTCGACTTTGTTCATTTTCGGGGACGAAAAGTTTTAAGTGGGGGAAATTATAATAACCCGAAAATCTGGGCCAGTTTAAAATTTTTTATTTTGGCAATTTTAGCGAATTTTGATTATTTAAAATAGATTATTTTAAATAATATCGACGAGAAATTTATTTTGAATATAAATCGAACGTATATATTATATAGTTCGTCGTTAGAATATAAATAATTATTTATAAATATAAAAGGAATTGAAAATGGCGCGGTAGTTCGATAATTCGATTTCAAACTTCAATTGAATGTACCGGGTGCAAAACAATCCGGATTTTAGTGAAACCAAAAACATTAGGATCTAATTGTGAATATCTTTCCAACGAATCCGAAAAATCTAAATTTCATAGCGGGAATCAAAAGATATGTCCAGTTGAAAATTCTGAATAGTCGCTATGGAATTCAGGCCCTTAAAAATAGCCATTTTGCAAACGACCTCGGATTTCGACGAAACCACTTTTGTTGGATCCGTGATGTAAAATTATTGCTAGATTCCAAATTTCATAATTTTTCGAATCAATATGTGAGCGTGGCAAAGGAAAACGCGTTTGACCAGTTTCAGTTGATTTTAGTCGACTGGAAAATGGCCATTTTTCCAACGGTCTTAGAATTCGACGAAATTAGTTTTGTTAGGACCGTATCGTCAATACGAAGCTAGAAAATATTTTTTTGGGATTTATAGAGTTAGTATGTGATCCCGGTAAATTGAAATGCGCGTTCAAAATCAATATATAGAGTTATATGTTGATTTTAACGGAAACTGATCGAAATGGTCGAATCAGCCTACGATACATATCCCATTGTGTTCGGAATGGGGGTAATTAGCTATGGACGACAGGCGGTGGGTCTCGTTTCGAGGTCGAAATTAAAATTGGCTTTATAAAGGAAAATTTAAAATAAAATAATAAATATATTATTATATACACTCACCTCCACTCTCTCTCCTCATAACCGTTGACTCGGAAAATTGAAAGAAAAAAAGGGGGGATCGCTCGAGCCCCTTCAAGAACCGCCGACGCCCATCGCAGCGGCGCCACCACCCACGAGCCCACCACCCCGTTCGCTCCTCCCTCCTCTATTCAATTCTCTCCCTCCACCCTGTTAGCCGCTCGAAACCAAACCCACCACGCCCTAACCTAGAACCGCCGACGTAGACCCCCCCCGCAAGGTTCCTCCCTCCGACTTCGAGCCACCCCGCCTTCGCCTGTCCCTCCTCCAACCGCGCCGCCTCCCCAGCCTCCAAGACCGACGCCAGACCCCCCTGAAGCCGCAGGCCCCCTCGAGCACCTCTCTGACAGTGAAACCCCCCCTTCCTTGATCAGTCAATGTAAGTTCCTTTTTATTATTTATTTTTATTTACTTATTTTATTTATATGAAGTAAACAGTTAAATTTATATATATAGTAGAAGGAATAGAAATGATTCTCAGATTAGATGTGATTTTTATATTTTTGAAAGAGAAAAAAAATATGATTTTTATATTATATAGATAATAAAAATTTGATTTTTATATGATGTATAGAATAAAAATATAATTTTTATAAAGTAAAAGTATTAAAAATTTGATTTTTATATATTGAATAGCAAAGTAAAAATTCGATTTTTATATATTGAATAGCGTAGTAAAAATTCGATTTTTATATATTGAATAGCGATGTAAAAATTCGATTTTTATATATTGAATAGCGATGTAAAAATTCGATTTTTCTATATTGAATAATGAAGTAAAAATTCGATTTTTCTATATTGAATAATGAAGTAAAAATTCGATTTTTATATATTGAATAGCGAAGTAAAAATGTGATTTTTGCATATGTAGAGAATACGGGCAGAGAAAGTGACAAGAGGCAAGAACGACGAAGATTTCTACATAAGAAGAGTCGTGGGATCGGATAGCTATCTGTGAGAACTTCTCACTCTTCAATTTCATTTTCTAGTCATATATATATATATATACTAGGATGCAGACGGTGTTTAGTAGCACCCGACACCCGTCGTCCACAGACCATGGACGACTTGTATGCTTGTTTGATGTGTTGTGAAAATTGTTTGTGATGTTGATGTGTAATCGATAATGAAATGTAGATAGTTGAAATAAATTAATTATAGTTAAAAATATAATTTTAACGTGAAAGTGAATAAATAAATAATTATAAACAAATCGGCCGATTTGTTTATATACACCAATTTGACTGATATTGATTGGGATGATAAATTTTACACATCGCTCAACTGCACAAATAAAAATCTGTGTTTGATTGCTTGAAACCCCACACGGGTATTGGGATGATATTTGACGTACACTAATCCCGATTGTTTAGTTGTATGTCGATCGATTGATTGACAGGCTGTTATAAGCGTTGAATATTTATATTTGATGCTTATACAGTGTAGAATGCACTTTGGATGATGGTTGATTATTCATCGTTGTTGATATATACATGTGTTGTAGAAAATCCATATAATTAACATTATATGATAATTGATTGGGCCTCATTCCAGTTTTAAAATAGAATTATTTGAAAAAGAAATATTTAAAATAGAAATATTTGAAAAAGAAATATTTGAAATAGAATATTTGAAAATAGGAATATATGAAGCCGTATTGATTAGATTGACGTCATTTTGACGTGAACGATATTTATATCGATTTTATTCATTTTATAATGAATATCGAAAGTGATTTCAAAATCTGATATTTTGAAAAGAATTGAATATAAACGAATTCGAATTGAAATTGAATATAAACGAATTCGAATTGAAATTGAATATAAACGAATTCGAATTGAAATTGAATATAAACGAATTCGAATTGAAATTGAATTGAACTGAAAATGAACTGAAATTGAATTAGAAATCAATTTGAATTGAAATCAATTTGAAATCAATTTAAAAGGAATTTAATTTGGAATATTCAATTTTGATTTGAAATTGAATATGAAGTTGAAACCGTTTTGAAAATGAATTTAAATCGATTTATAAAGCACGTTTTGAATTGAAATCGACGAAGTATATTATATATATATATAATATAATGGCCTGAATAGAACGCGCTGCGCCGCGGCAGTTCGCGAATTTCGACCATTTATTTCAAACGGACATTACGGGAGATCCGACCGTCGGATTCTCCTAAAACCGGAACCGTTGGGTTCGTATCGAAAAGAGCTTTCTAACGAATATTGGAAATTAAAAATCTAACGGTTGGATTTGGAATTATGTCCAAATCAAATTTAAAATGGTCGTTGTAAGTGCAGTTCGATGGCCATTGATGGAAATCGACTGTACGGGCCTTGAAAAATCATTAAAAATATCAATAATTTGTGTAAAATCATAAGAAATGATTTGGGAAGAATTGGGATGAAAAACTCCATATTTGAAAAGATAAAAATAGATTTCTATCGAAATGAACTAGTTTTGAACTAGAATTAAAATTCTATTTGTTTTTAAATAAATAAATTGAATTCGAAAAGGGTTTTAAAAATAACCAGAATTTCCAATGATTGCATTGGAGTGGATTTGAATCGAAATTGTCTTCGGAATATTTCGATGTTGGAATTCGTGATTATACATATGTTGTTATGGAAATTTGAAAGATATATATTTATATCGTTATTTCCAATACGACATTTGTTAATCGTAGAATTTGATATTGAATATAAGCCGATATATTTTCTATTCAGAGCCTTGTATTGAATATCAAATGTGATTTGGGTTTGTCGTGAATGGTGTCTTCATTAACACTGTTCTTGAACCCAGTTGAGAAAAGATTAAATCTTTTTATTTAGATTTAATGAAGTGTACCAATTAAATAATAGTTAATTGGAATTGAATTGATATTGATTTTTGGGTTTATCGTGGACAGTGTTTTACATAACACTCGTTTTTTAACCCGATAATTAATGGAATGTGATTTTGGGTTTATCGTGAACTGTGTTTTAAATGACACTTATTCTTTAACCCCGTTAAAGATTAAAACTAAGTGGAGTTTTAATGAATCTTTAATTAGATTGAAATGATTGAGGATGGAGTATCACCAGTTTTGCTCCAGGCGTTAGTTAAATCTTTAATTAGATTTGAACGTGAAATGGTAATTGAATTTACCGATAACACCGTGGTGTTAGATATGAAGTATAACCAGTTTTACTTCATGGGATGAATAGGTTGGGATTGGGAAATTAAAACAAATGATTACTTCGGTAAGGTTCGTTAATCCCAACTAGTTTGAATTGATATTCAAAAATAGATTAGAGAATAAATTCAAGGAATTTATCTTGGATAAAATTAATGGGAACCTTTCCCTATGAATGTGAAATTTAGAAACTAACTGTCCGTTAGCCAAGCAGAATGGTTTTCTAGATATTGATCTGATGTTGGTTTCGGCCTTCGGGGTTAATATTTGGGGAATTATTCTCTTGTTAATTTACGGTTAGTGACGGATGAATTGGAAGGAGGCGTATGTTGTGTTTGTGTAACACTTTTACAATATATACGCAAGTTATTCAAAAAGACAGGGTTTATCCCATTCTAAATAACTGATACGACAATATGTCGAAGATGAAGACGGTGGTTGAAGACCGGAGGTCTTCATGTCGTTTGGGTGATTACTGATGATCTTGATTGGGACGTACACCCAAGAAGATGGAAACAGTTGGTGATCGTCCAGACGTACATGGAGATCGATGGATATGCGGGGTACTATGTGCCTCCGGTTTCGTTCAGACCCAGAACGGACTTGTAAATGGACTGTGTGTCTGACATTGGATTTTAGTCCGTGTGATTGATCTCTATTAAATATATATCTGTTTGGCGGCGGAGAATTTATTCTCTTTCTTAACGCCCTTCTCTGAGACGTACGAGCTCAGGGGTTATATATTGATGGATATCAAACGCATGGAGTGAATTGCCTTTGTGGCATGCTTAAGTGGCAATTGATCGAGGCTTCTGTTGAAAAGCAAAGTCTTGTGGTGATGATCAAAGCACAGCCTGTGTGACACAGCTTTGTGTAACGTGAATTCGCAAGCCTCGCACCCCGGTTGTGAACCAAAAACGGGAGAGGACCTCAGGGAGGGCATGCGTTTCTTTCTAGCTAGGGTGGTGTCAGTGACCTACCAGCCCTGACATTTATTTACTTTTCACCTGTGTGGTTGTTGCTGTTGCGAGGCGCCTCGGTTAGATCGGACGATCCGGGTTCGATGGAGCCATTCGTTGGCTCATTTACGCCCCAAAGGGCGGGGAAACGTAGTGTTCAGGCATAATAATCCACATCGGTGGACCGGCCCTGACGATCTAAAGGCTTGCCTGCGCGCTTGCTTGTGGCTCGGGCTAGAGAGTCACGAATTCGGTGAGGACGATCCCTAGCCTCGGTTCATAGATGGAAATCCAATTTCCAAATACGTGACCTTTGCAGTTTTATTTGTAGAGCCTAGTATGGCGACATGATATATGGTACCCATGCCGCCTATGATTGATACTTATGATTCGAAGATTGTTTTATACACTATACACTGAAAATAGTATCAAATGATTTGTTCCAAAACGTATCAAGCATTCTTTGGCTGTTATATGGGAAAACCCTATCCCTCGGCTTGCGTTGCATTGTGTGATAGGACCTGGGTCTTATAACAACTTCATTTTTCTTTATTTAGCATTGCGTTGTTTGTTTTATGCACTGGTATTCTTGGGAGGAAACCCGTTCCGTGTTATATGGCGTGGTCCCTTGATTTACCTAACTTTAAAATAAAGATTTATAACTGTTTTAGTTCTCACACCAGTCACATGACTGACCTGGAGTTTATTGTTTTAACCTAAACTCTGGGTGCCCTTATTTTGACACGGGCAGCTAGTAGTTTTGGTTTTTGTAGATTTATATTCATAGGATCCTGGTTTACAGCTGGAATGATATCCGGAAAGCTTTGTATCCGTATATCTCTTCTAGTTGCGTATTGTATTATTTTCCGCTGCGATGTATTCAAATGTAATTTAAATCTCTGATATTTCTGTGTAATATTCATTTATACTCTATATATTCTTGTAATCTGATGCCTTGTTGTAATATACAATGAAATGTTCTTCCGTCTGCGTTATTCTGTGGCTTGTTCTCGAACTATCCGCGCTTTCCTTTACGGGGAAGTTACGGGTTTTCACAGAAAATATTCATTTGTTGAATAGAATAACGAAGTTATTGAAATATATAAAGCCGTGTTGGTTAGATATGCGTCATTTTGACGCAAACGATATTTATATCGATTATATTCGTTTTTATAATGATTATAGAAAAAGAAGTGATTTCAAAATATAATATTTTGAAAATATTATCATTTATATATCGATGATATGGAATATTCAATTTTGATTATAAATTGAATATGAAGTTGAAATCGTTTTGAAAACGAATTTAAAACGATTTATAAAATACGTTTTAAAAGGAAATCGATGAAATATATATAATATATATTATATATATAATGGCCTGAATAGAACGCACCGCGCTGCGGCAGTTCGTAAATTTCGACCATTGACTTCGAGTGGACATTACGGGAGATCCGACCGTCGGATTCTCCTAAAACCAGAACCGTTGGGTTCGTATCGAAAAGATCTTTCTAACTAATATAAGTGATTTGAAATCTAACGGTTGGATTTGGAATTATGTCCAAATCAAATTTGGAAAAGGTTGTTGTAAGTGCAGTTCGATGGCCGTTTTTGAAAATCGACTGTACGGGCCTTGATAAAATTATTAAAAATAGTAATAATTTGGGTAAAATCATAAGAAATGATTTGTGAAGAATTGGGATGAAAAATTCCATAATTTGAAAAGATAAAAATTGATTTTTTTTTGAAATGAACCAGTTTTGAACTAGAATTTATAATTTAATTATTTTTAAAATAAATGAATTGAATTTGAAATGGTTTTAAAAGTAACCAGAATTTCCAATAATTGAATTGGAATGGATTTGAATCGAAATTTTCTTTGGAATATTTCGATGTTGGATTTCGTGATTGTGTAGATATTGTTATGGAAATTTGAAAGATATATTTATCTCCTTATTTCCAATACGATATTTGTTGGTCATAGAATTTGATATTGAATATAAGCCGATATATTTTCTATTCAGAGCCTTGTATTTAATATCAAATGTGATTTGGGTTTGTTGTGAATGGTGTCTTCATTAACACTGTTCTTAAACCTAGTTGAGAAAAAGATTAAATCTTTTTATTTAGATTTAATGAAGTATACCAATCAAATGGTATTGAATTGGGATTGAATTTGAATGTGATTTTGGGTTTATTGTGAACCGTGTTTTAAATGACATTGGTTCTTTAACCCAGTTAATGACAGGATATGATTTCCCAAGTTAAACGGTCATTAATAATGATTTTTGGGAAGATTAAAACTAAGTGGAGTTTTAATGAATCTTTAATTAGATTGAAATGATCGAAAATGGAGTGTCACCAGTTTTGCTCCAGACGATAGTTATATCATTAATTAGATTTGAACGTGAAATGGTAATTGAATTTACCGATAACATCGTGGTGTTAGATATGAAGTATTACCATTTTTACTTCATGGGATGAATAGGTTGGGATTGGAAAATAAAATAAATGATTACTTCGGTGTGGTTCGCTAATCCCGACTAGTTTGAATTGATATTCAAAAGAAGATTAAAGAATAAATTTAAAGAATTTATCTTTGATAAAATTAATGGGAACCTTTCCCAAAGTGTAAGAATATTTGAATAAAAAAATATTCTGAATTGGAATGAGGCGTATATTGTGTTTGTGTAACACTTACTTGTTATATACGCGAGTTATTCAGAAAGACCGGGTTTATCCCATTCTGAATAACTGATTCGACGTGGTGTCGAGGATGAAGACGGTGGTCGAAGACCGGAGGTCTTCACATCGTTTGGGTGATTACTGATGATTTTGATTGGGTTGTACACCTAAGAGGAGGGAATCAGTTGGTGATCATCCAGACGTACTTGGAGATCGATGGATATGCGAGGTACAAGGTGCCTCCGGTTTCGTTCAGACCCAGAACGGACTTGTAAATGGACTGTGTGTCTTGCATTGGATTTTATTCTGTGTGATTGATTTCTATTAAATATATATCTGTTTGGCGGCGGAGAATTTATTCTCTTGCTTAACGCCCTTCTCTGAGACGTACGAGCTCAGGGGTTATATATTGATGGATATCAATCGCATGTAGTGAATTGCCTGTGTGGCATGCCTAAGTGGCAATTGATCAAGGCTTCTGTTGAAAAGCAAAGTCTTGTGGTTGATGATCAAAGCACGGCCTGTGTGGCATAGCTTTGTGTAGCGTTGATTCGCGAGCCTCACACCCCGGTTGTGAACTAGAAACGGGAGAATGATCCAGGGAGGGCATGCATTTCTTTTTAGCTAGGGTGGTGTCAGTGACCTACCAGCCCTGACATTTATATTATTTTCACCTGTGTGGTTGTTGCTGTTGCGAGGCGCCTCGGATGTATCGATGACTATGTGGAGCCGATGGAGTCATTTGGCTCATTTACGCCCCAAAGGACGGGGAAATGCAGTGTTCAGGCGTTTTAATCCACATCAGTGGACCGGCCCTGTGGCTTCTAGGTGCAGTTGCGGTTGTTCCTGAGACATGGTAGGCTAGATTGTCTTGAAACGGTGACGACGATCCCTGGCCTCGGTTCATAGACGGAAATCCAATTTCCAAATACGTGACAGTGCGGTTTTGATTGTAGAGCCTAGTATGGCGACATGATATATGGTACCCATGTCGTCTATGACTGATATTTATGATTGAAATTGTTTTGACACTATACACTTATAACAGTATCAAATGATTTTTTTTAACGTACCAAGCATGTTTATCTGTTATAAGGGAAAACCCTATCCTCTGGCTTGTGTTGCATTGTGTGATGGGACCTGGTCTTATAATAGCTTCATTTTTCCAAAAAGCATTGCGCTTTTTTGTTATATGCACTGGTATTCCTTGGAGGAAACCCATTCCGTGTTATACGGCGTGGTCCCTTGATATATCTGATTTAAAGTAAAGTTTTAAACTACTGTTTTAGTTCTCACACCAGTCACATGACTGACTTGGAGTTTATTGTTTAAACCTAAACTCTGGGTGCCCTTATTTTGACACGATCAGCTAGTAGTTTCGGTTTTCCAGATTTATATTCACAGGAACCTGGTTTACAGCTGGAACGATATCCGGAAAGCTCTGTATCCGTATATCTCTTTCAGTTGTGTATTGTATTATTTTTCCGCTACTATGTAATGTATTGTAATCTCTGATATTTTCTATGTAATATTTATTCATACTCTGTATATTCTTGTATTCTGATGGAATTGTTGTAATATACAATGAAATGTTCTTCTGTTTGTGTTCCGATGTGGCTTGTCCTCAATTCAATCTGGGCTTTCCTTCACGGGGAAGTTCGGGTCGTTTCACTCGTCATGTTGGAAATCCAATCTCCAATAAGCGCCCTGCGGTTTCTTTGATTTTATATTATATATGGAGTGTGAGATGCAAGCGTTCCGCTAGATTCTATTTATTTGATTTAGACACTATTATAATATCACCAGATTTTGATACCAAAATGTTTTGGGTTATCGTAAGGTAAAAACCATCCGTGTTTATGTGTGGATCGGTCTTACGATTATCTTTTTTTTCGAAAGGATTTTTAAAAGTTAAACCAAAGGTTGGAGTTTACTCACACCAGTCCCATGACTGACCCAGAGTTTATTTTGTTTTGTTTTTCCCTAAACTCTTGGGTGCCCAAATATGTACGGGCAGTCAAGTAGTCGGGATTTTACATATTTACCTGGAGGAGATTGAAGTAGGAGGCTTCACCAGTTAGCTATAGACTATCATATTTTTCCGCTGTGTATTATGTTCGTATCTGGAAACAGGAGTTTATAACTGTTCCAGGAATAGCTGTTGTGCTCTGATGATGGTAAGTATATAAAGTTGCTAAATTATATTTCAAAGTTATGTTATCTAATATATTTTATTCGTTCCGCTGTGAGTTTGTGATCTTCGTTTTCTTCTATTCTAATATTTCTTTCTTCCTATTTCTCATCCTCTAACTTCTTTCTAATAATGATTCGTATTTCTTTGTCATTCGGGTTGGACGTGTGATGTTATTAGTCGACCCAAAGGGTACGGAAATTCGGGCCATTACATTTTTATTAGCACATTTTGTAAAAATCTCTATGTTATGATTTGATCCTTAAAATCTTATGGTGTACATTTAACATTTGAAAAGAATATATATAATAGAGGAACGCAACCAACTAATGTATCACAGCAAACAGTGATAATAAATCAATTGAGGAGAAAATACAAACATAAGACGGTAACATGTCCCTACTAATTTCAATTCTTCTTCCAATCACTTGGAACTCATTTATAAAGGCGAAAAATTTCCAAATTGGACTCCAAAATATACCAACTTTAAGCTTGTTCAAATCTTATTACAAAAATATGTCTTTATATTTGCAAAATCCATACATGCACAAATACTTAAAAAATATTATACTTGCACATTCCGAAAAAAGGTAAGCATAATTTTTTTTTAAAAAAAAATAGCACTAGCGAAATTCAAATTTGTACAAATGAAAATATATTTTTTTAAACAAAAATAACACTTAACGCAATCCATATTTGAGCCAAATAATATCTATTTTTGTAATAAGTTTCGAGGTGTAGAGATGAAATAAGCTATAACTCACTATAACTCAATAGCAGCTCACTACTATTTTATAAAATATGAATTTGTGCTTATAAAATATGAAAAGACCGATGCTTCCCTCTCACTATAACTCAATAGCAGCTCACTGCTTGGTTTCTTATTCAGTTCGGAACTACATTTAATACATAAGGTTGCAGAGAATCATATTCGCATTCTTTTTTAGGAACCTCAGTTCATTTTTTCATTGCTTCATTTTACAACTCACAAACATCCTTCGCTCTCCTTAAAGAATCTTCTACAGTTAAGATCGAATCACCTTCTTATGTATAATAAATGTTTCCTGTTTTTGTTTGTCATTTATAAATAAATGCACTTTAAGGGGAGGTGGTCTCTCTAGCTATTTATATCTTCATCATCAAGCATTTATAACCTTAAAAAGTTGTTATAGAAGAAGAAATTAAAGACTTGAATTCATTTAGAATGAAGTTGGATGACAACTTCATTTATAATCATGCACTGGCGACCAGTGATAGCGGTGGAAGCCTCGTACAGACCAAATTTGGTAGAGATTTCGATTTTGATACCTGACCACCATCGGTTTGAGATTTGAGAAACAGGCGGCGAATGACACGAATAGAACATTAATTATAAAAGAAAATGGAGAAAGAATTTGAGAGAGTGGATATAAATGAAGGTAGAAAAGGGGATTAGGTTTTTTTTTGGTGGAATAAGGATTGAAAAAGAAGCGGCCTTGGAAAAATTTCGTTCCCACTGAAAATATTTACCGCTTAATTTTGAGGACTTGTGATGACACGAGAAATGTGCCATATTCAACTATATTTGGCTTTAAACTGAACAAAGATGACGAGATGCCTTTAAACGTCATGCTAAGTAGCCATCAATAACCATTTTTCTTGTAGTGATGGAAACCCAATTTCTAATACGACATCATGCGGTTTTGATTGTATAACTAGTATGGCGACATAGTATATGGTAGCTATGCCGTCTATGATTGATACATTATGATTGAAATGTTTTTGAAACATATATACACTAATAATAATATCAAATCCGTTTTTATCGTATCACGCATTTTTGACCATTATAAGGTAAAACTCTATCCTTCGGCTTGCGTTGCATTGTGTGATGAGACCTGAGTCTTATAATGGTTTCATTTTTCTAAAAAACATTGCGTTGTTTAACGATTTACTTTATTTCATGCACTGGAAATCCAATGGAGTAAACCCGTTCCGCATTAGCGGCGTGGTCCTGTGATTAGCCTTCTTATTAGTTAAGTTAAGATTTCTCACACCAGTCCCATGACTAATCCGTAGTTCGTTTCGCTTTGCAAAATCGGGTGCCCTCTTTTCCACACAGGCAGTCGAGTAGCTTATTTTGCAGATATATTGAGCAGGATTCTAGATCGAAACTTAAAGCTGTGTCTAGAGCATTAAGAGACTTCCGCTGTACCAGTTTATTTGTTCCGCTGCATTGTATTACATTTATCGTAATTTACCTTCCGCTAAATTATCATTTAATGTACTATGATATTTTGTACTCTGATGTAACATTATTATGATGTTTATAAAAGTCTGCTGTTATGTGTTCTAATGTGTTGTATTCCCAGAGTTAGCGTATTCGGGTTTTGAACGGTCTTGGTCGATCTTGCGATCGATCGGGTCCGGGCAAAATCCGTATCATTACAAATATTATCATGTCATGTTAGATTTAATTTGTTTGAGGTTAATTTATCATGTCATGTTAGATCCAATTAGTTTGTGGTTAATCCAATTAGTTTGTGGATAATTTATCATTTCATGCTAGATCTACCTTTATAGATCTAATTCGTTTGTTTTTTATTTATCATGTCATGCTAGATCTACCCTTATAGATCTAATTCGTTTTTGGTTAACTTATCATGTCACATTTGTGGATCTTAAACTTTACCTTTCATGTGCTGATTAATTTAGATCTATCATTAACTGGAAATATGAATCCTTATTTATTCATGCCTATTATGATATCCTTAGTATGTTAGATCTAGTTTTATTATCACGTTCTCACTAGATCTATTTTTATATGTCCACCTTATCACCATGCCAATTACATGTTTATGTCACTTTTGTTAAAATAATCACTATTGTCATGTTTCCCTTTTATTGTGTATGGCCTGGATACTTTCAAGCCTAGGCATGACGCCAAATTTACACGAATGCGTTAGATTGGGGACGAAGGGAAAACAGTAAAATTGGCATAAATTGTAAGTTTGGCATAAATTAAGTAATAAATGATAACATGAATTTGGGCATATATTAATTATGAACATATTTGAGGAAAAAGAGGCATAACACCTATAAAAGAAATAGGTATTATTAATTGGTTAATAATTAAAATGCCTAGTATTACAGTAATTAGAAAATTGTAATGGCACTAATGACATGAGGTTAGATTGCATTTGTGGTGGAACTCTGCCCGGACCCGACCGGCATATCCAGCAACCGCAAATGTTGAATCTAATGTGAGGGGTCTAAGTGCACAAATACGAGACATGCTAAGACACGAGGTTAGGCCCAACTTATGGAAGAAGTCTGCCCGGACCCGACCGGCATATCCAGCATCCCCAAGTAGTAGGCCTAATGTGGGAGGTCTAGCCCATTACAACCACAAATGGACTGGGTAACGCATTGGAATACTTAACCTAGATGAATCCATAGGGATTGTATGAACATGTTAACTTGAATGGGGGTTAAGTAAACTTGGTTGAAACAGTGGCTGGGTTAAGTAAATCTTGTGACAGTGGGTAATATTTATATATATAGGCCCACAAACTTAACCTATTTTATACTTTGGGGTTATGTAACTTAGTTAAGTAAACTTGCTTGGATCAGTGCGGGTTAAGTAAATCTTGTGGCGGTGGGGTAATATTTACATATGTAGGCCCGGTAACTTAACCTGTTTTTCATGTTGGACTGTTAGGCATAACCAGTTGAAAGCCTAGTTGTGGGGATGCAAGCCCAGGGGGAGCTTGTATTGTAACACCCCACATCCGTTAGTGTCACTCACAAAGGGAATGCACTAAGTTTTGTGGAGCATTTAGGGTAAAAGATGCAGATAAATTACAAGACAGACAGAAATTAAACAGCGGAAAATAAAACTTTGCTTTATTGATAAAATAATTTGTACAATGATTTCTTTACAATATCAGATTATCATCTATCTTACAAAATAAAGAAGCATAAAACAACATTTATATTCCCCAATTTTAGCAAGAGCCAGCCATAGCATCTGATAAGAGAATCCAAGCAAACTTCGACAAATCTTCAAGCTGGGAAAGAGTGACAGTCCAACTTAACCTGAGCTATATTATTCCCTCCTTTACTACCTGGGGGGGAGGGAACGGAATAAAAGAAGACGAAAGAAAAACAGAGTCGGACATAAAGCCTGAGTAAGTTCAGTAACTTCTAGCATATGAACATGGAACAACAACAAAATGACATGAATTAACTGAATACAAGATAACACCATGATGATAGGGTTGGCAAGATTAGACAAGATTAACACAAGATATGCTAAGATAAACTGGATATGCTCTAATACTTTCGCCGCTTCGCTCTAATACTTCGCCGCTTCGCTATTTCCTTGTTATACTGATTTCTATATCTCTGCACCACCTAACTAATGTCCCAACTAGTAACGATAACGTGATCCCAATCCTTGTATTTTCCATTTCCTTCGAGCATCCATTTATTATTTATTACCAAGATCTAATCTAGGGTTTTCTATCCAGTGCTTTCTAGATTCAACTAGAGTTTACGCTATCTGCTGAACGCTTCTTGGATTCTGGATTTATGCCACCTAGTCCAACTAGGAATTATGCTACCTATCGAACGATGCCCCCAAGTCTAGGACACACTACCTAGAGTGGTATATGTTCCTATACTTCCCCACGCATGTATCGCGAATCATTATCGCTTGTCTAGATGCACATGTCCCGTAATGTGCGGTCCGAGTCCTGTGTCAGGGCAAATCAAGGAATACAGAACTCGGTCGGGAGCTTTCAAATATCTGCCGATGCAGATACTAAGGTCTGTTTTTGTTCCAGTGGCTATGGTCCCACTTGACCCCTCCCTCAACTAATGAAAGGCACACCTTAAAGAATGAGAACTATACGCCGGCCCCCGGTGCCCCTCTATCCTATGGCCATCCTCACCCATAACTAGATAGCAAGTATATGGTCTTTTGGAGTTCTCCGCCTTTCCGCTTCACGTATCTCGATTGACTGAAGAAGGATGGTAGACGACGAGTCGCTATCACAGGGCTACCATTTGCTCGCCGAATCACGCCGGTCCATCCTAGTCTTTAGGTTGCCATGTATTGCAACCAAGGCATACCCCTGGTTCTTCTACGCAGACCTTAACCTCTGTGGGCCCAGGAGGATCATCTGCAGCCTCACAGAGGGATACTAAGAGTACCCTCACGTCCCCTTGAAGCCTCGGGCTTCGTAACCCAATTCGTAGAAGCCTTCTTTTTAATCAGACGGACGTTCGCTCCTCCTCGTGTTATACTAAGAATTACTACTTAGTTTTGTCAACTAAGGTTTACCACTTAGTTTCCAAAATCGTTGCTTTCTTAACTAAGGTTTACTACTTAGCTCCTTTTTAACTAAGGTTTACTACTTAGTTCTCTTTCCCGTCAATTTGGATTAGTTAAGTGTCATTAGTCAATTCAAGCTAACTTAACCCTCTTCATTTATCCTGTCAAATTGGTTAAGTGTTATCAATGATTCATGTTGACTTAACCCGACCACAAACCCAGTTATATTGGTTAAGTATCTCTTATTACTTAACCCTACCCGTTCGTCCTGTATTGGTTAAGTGTTCCTCTTTAACTTAACCTTCCCCTTCTGTTTTAACTAACATGTTATTAATGGTTAAGTATTATCCCTTCACGTTTTAGACTTAACCCTATTCCTTTATCACAATCTGATGGTTAAGTGTTCAAGTTACTTAACCCTACGGTCTAACCCCAGCTAACATATCAAATTTGGCTAAGTGTATTAGATTTTACTTAACCCCAACCTCTAGTCTAGTTAACATGTAAATTTGGCTAAGTGTATTAACTTTACTTAACCCCTACAAATCTTGTCTTGTTACGATGTTAAGTTTGGTTAAGTGTCCCTATGGACTTAGCCCTCCCACTCTAGCTTAACTGTATTAAGTTGGTTAAGTGTTCCTATGGACTTAACCCTCCCATTCTAGCTTAAATGCGTTAACTGTTTGTATGGACCTAACCCCGCCCATTGGTTTGGTTATCATGTTGAATTGGTTAAGTGTCTTAGTTAACTTAACCCTACCATTCTTGTTCTAGCTTTAACTAAATAAATTAAAGCCGTGACCACTCATATTAGACATATATTGTTGCGAACACTGGATGTGTCGGTTGGTTCCGGGCAGGTTTACATCGCAACTCAGTCTAACCTCGGGTTAGGCATATTCGTGTTTTCTAAGTTCAAAGGTTTTGATTAATTTTCAAATCAGGTTTTGAAAGTAACCATCCCGTCCGTCGGATCAGTTAGGGATAGCCAGGGAGAGCAGGAAACTTGTATTTTCCAAACCCAAGCCTAGACACTATCCTCTCTGTCACCCTAGAACTTTCTGGTGTATCATTAAAAGAGATGTCGTTAAGAAACCTTTAATATTTACATTCTCTCATTTAGGACAAATTTTATAAGTAAATTATTCCTAATTTACTTATTTCCTAATTACTCTTTTAATGTAAATTGTCTACATTTATTTCTATGGCCCATTTCCCTTCCTAAATCATATTTATGCTTTTTGGTATGTAAACTATACCAAATTAAGTGTCACTAACCATGATTTTTCTAAACCTGACAGTTATTCCCAATTATGGCCAATTTCACATTTATGCCAATATAATCACTGTGCCAAATTAGCTAATCCAATTCAGATTCAACATTCTAATTCACGTCAAACTAGACTTATTACTCTAGTTCACTATTCATGTAAATGCTAGATTTACATGTCAATACCAGATTCAAATTAGACATCTTATAATTCAAGTCAAATTTATCCAATTTGCATTTCTATGAACATGCCATAATACATGTTCCCAATTTATGCCAATTTCCAAGTTAAACTACGTTTTTAGTAAATTTCATATTTTGCCCAAACCGCATTCCCACCGTTCGTATAATCGTGATTCATTCTAGACTATAAATAAAGCTAGGTTCGTAGAAAATAGGGAATGAACCAAAGATGCTATGAAAAAGGATGGTCATAACAACTGGCATAAAAAGGTTTTAATAACGACGTAGGTTCAAGAACATGGGTAGACCTAACTTAATAGGTGAATTCCCAAGGTCTAAAACCAAGAATAGACAGAGTGTGTTCAAGAACATGGGTAGACCTAACTTAATAGGTAAATTCCCAAGGTCTAAAACCAAAGAAGACTAAGAACAGACAGAATAGATAATCGATTTTAAACCAAATTTCACAGTCACAAAATTTAAGCAACACTTTCCTAGTCATGAATCACAGTTGTTCTTGTTATGTCATAGGCAATAGTTTATGTTTCCTAATCAAAGGCATAGGCTTGTATTCATGGTCAAGGAAATAATCCTCATAGTCACAGTATCAGTCACAGTCAATGTTCATAGGCAATGTTCATAGTCATAGGCAATGTTCATAGTCATAGGCACTGTACACAGTCATAGGCAATGTTTATAGTCATCAAATCATAACAGTTCTTAATTAAGTCCAAAGATGTAGGCACAGATTCGAAAGATTTGGCATATTCTTTTATTCCTTTAATTTCATGTCACGAACAGAGAAAGCGTTCAAATCTAGAAATAACTGACTTACAGAGATTAGATTAGAAAAGAAAGATGGCGTTCGTGCGACGTTGCTCGAAACCGTTTGAGCTAGCCTTTGATTCTTCACTTGAAATCCTAGCCTGACTTGAACCTCTTCTTGAAAATCATTTAGCAGCATCTCCTCGTCTTGATTTATTTTATATATATTATTTTATTTATTATTTAATTAAGAGGAGGAGAAGAAGCCATGTTCGCCAAGCATCTTTGCAGCATAAGGGTAGAAAAGAATTGTGAATAGAGAGGAAGACTAGGGCTGTTTATATAGTGTTAGGTGGACGAACCTGGTCAGAAAACGCGACCAAATACATCAGAACGAACAAGGTGCAGAAAGATGGAAAAACAGGGGGGGTCGACCCCCAGGTCGACTACCCAGTTGACCTGGGTGCCCCAGGTCGACTACCCAGTCGACCTGGGTGCCTTGGGCGGGAAAATTCCTGCCCAACCCAATCTGGGTCTGTTTTGAATTTCGAACTCGTTTTTCTGAACTGTTTTGAAATTTGAACTTTGCTGAATCTTCCGGAGACCATATCTTCCTCATACGGACCCCGATTTACACAAACTCGGACTCGTTTTCATGCATAATTCCGAGACAAACCCAATGGCGCAACCCATTTCCCTTGATTTTGATTTTGATTTTTAATTCTGCGTTGATTTGTGAATCCTAGTGTTGCAGAATTACAGGGTGTTACATTCTCCCCCACTTAAAAGGATTTCGTCCCCGAAATCTTCAAGTTAGGAAGAATGTGTCCTACCATCCAATCACCCATCTACTCAACCATTCAATCACAGGCATTCACTGTCCTTAAAAGATTTCTAATGCTTTCATGTTCATATGCATAGTGTGTGTATATGTCTTCATCTACTGTAAAATCAGGCGGTCTACTGATTCAGTCGACCTCCTTAATGCGAGTCATGTCAGTGTCATGCGTCCAATCATGTATGCAAGCATCCCTAGTTATGTAAATACTACATGCGTGCACAGCCATTCATCCATATGCAACGTCCATATGATAACATATCAAGTTCAACTTACAAACAAATACATATCTGTAATTGCAATATGAAAGCGTCCGAACTGATCTAGTGCCTAATACGTATGCATATGCATTCACGAGCAACCATTAGCACCCACTTGCAACCATTCAACCATAACATGTTCCAAATACATGTTTACATCCATTGGCTTCTACCTAAGGATCGAAGATACGACCTAGAGGATATACTTTGGAAAGAGAGAAACAACTATGCGTAAAGCTCCTACAAATAAAAGAAATCAAGGATGCACCCTCAAGGAAAAGGGTATGATGCTAGTATCTAGCCTTCTTGAGCTTTACTCCACTGTATCTTAACTAATTTAACTTCACGATTGTGAAGTTCCGGATCTTCATTTCCAAATTAAACAGATGTCAATCACGGTAGCAAGTGTACATAACAAGATGGCTTGAGGTCTTTCCTCTTAGCTTATCCATCACGCCATAATTATGGGAGTCAAAAGATCACTCCGTACTTTTTAGAGTGTCGGACACAACTATTCATCTCTCACGCAAACCATCCTAGTCGAACTCGACATTCCTCAAGTACACGCCCCAAAGGCCTAAACCAATATCAGACAAGCACCCAAGGAATATCTCCTCCGAATTTAGACGATCTACGTGAGATGATAAAAACAAACTCGATAGCTATTCTCAAATCCCTACTAACCAAAAATAAACTGGTCGGACCACCAACTGGATTTGAGACTCTAGTGGGATCCTTCTACTATACAAGTACTATGGTGTAGAGACTCAACTATGGAAGTGGATATGGACAAATGCGAAGGGCTAAAACCAAAGGAAAGAGTACGAACAACAAAACTAGACTCTTTCATCAGAACTTTACTACCTTTCTCCTAGGTATGCTTGGTGGTGAAAGTATGTACTTGCCCTTCTGAAAATCTTGTTCCTCGTTCTTGCCCTTGTCCTTAATTGTATGCCCTATCATACCCTAGTAAAGATGCTTCCTCTTGTCTTAGGTTTATAATTTCTTCCCCCTTCGTGAGCTAAATCTACATCCATGAATTCCTCATCCTAGGGTTATGCTCCTTAACCAACTCCTCAACCCCTTCCGTGTGTAACCATGTTGACAAATCTCTTGAAAGCTGCCTCCATCGTACGGAAAACCCTATAAGCTTTGAAAGAAAACTGGCCGTAAGTGAAACAACCACAGCCATAGATGGAAGTCGGGCACTACTTCGCCCTTCGATGAGGTTACATCCCAGAAAGCCAGGAGCCCCAGAGACTCAAGAAAGAAGGAGACAAGAATTCAAACAGAGGAAGAGAAGATAGTGCGTATGGCTTTGGGGAATATGCCTTTAAAACAAATCTTTTCTCTTGAAAATGCTTCTTTTAAAACCGTTTGAAAATAATTTTTCAAATCCTTTATCTGATCTGGTAACCTTCAGCTTTGATACCACGTGTAACACCCCACATCCGTTAGTGTCACTCACAAAGGGAATGCACTAAGTTCTGTGGAGCATTTAGGGTAAAAGATGCAGATAAATTACAAGACAGACAGAAATTAAACAGCGGAAAATAAAACTTTGCTTTATTGATAAAATAATTTGTACAATGATTTCTTTACAATATCAGAGTATCATCTGTCTTACAAAATAAAGAAGCATAAAACAACATTTATATTCCCCAATTTTAGCAAGAGCCAGCCATAGCATCTGATAAGAGAATCCAAGCAAACTTCGACAAATCTTCAAGCAGGGAAAGAGTGACAGTCCAACTTAACCTGAGCTATACTATTCCCTCCTTTACTACCTGGGGGGGAACGGAAGAAAAGAAGACGAAAGAAAAACAGAGTCAGACATAAAGCCTGAGTAAGTTCAGTAACTTCTAGCATATGAACATGGAACAACAACAAAACGACATGAATTAACTGAATACAAGATAACACCATGATGATAGGGTTGGCAAGATTAGACAAGATTAACACAAGATATGCTAAGATAAACTGGATATGCTCTAATACTTTCGCCGCTTCGCTCTAATAATTCGCCGCTTCGCTATTTCCTTGTTATACTGATTTCTATATCTCTGCACCACCTAACTAGTGTCCCAACTAGTAACGATAACGTGATCCCAATCCCTGTATTTTCCATTGCCTTTGAGCATCCATTTATTATTTATTACCTAGATCTAATCTAGGGTTTTCTATCCAGTGCTTTCTAGATTCAACTAGAGTTTACGCTATCTGCTGAACGCTTCTTGGATTCAGGATTTATGCCACCTAGTCCAACTAGGAATTATGCTACCTGTCGAACGATGCCCCCAAGTCTAGGACACACTACCTAGAGTGGTATATGTTCCTATACTTCCCCACACATGTATCGCGAATCATTATCGCTTGTCTAGATGCACATGTCCCGTAATGTGCGGTCCGAGTCCTGTGTCAGGGCAAATCAAGGAATACAGAACTCGGTCGGGAGCTTTCAGATATCTGTCGATGCAGATACTAAGGTCTGTTTTTGTTCCAGTGGCTATGGCCCCACTTGACCCCTCCCTCAACTAATGAAAGGCACACCTTGAAGAATGAGAACTATACGCCGGCCCCCGGTGCCCCTCTATCCTATGGCCATCCTCACCCATAACTAGATAGCAAGTATATGGTCTTTGGAGTTCTCCGCCTTTCCGCTTCACGTATCTCGATTGACTGAAGATGGATGGTAGACGACGAGTCGCTATCACAGGGCTACCGTTTGCTCGCCGAATCACGCCGGTCCATCCTAGTCTTTAGGTTGCCATGTATTGCAACCAAGGCATACCCCTGGTTCTTCTACGCAGACCTTAACCTCTGTTGGCCCAGGCGGATCATCTGCAGCCTCACAGAGGGATACCAAGAGTACCCTCACGTCCCCTCGAAGCCTCGGGCTTTGTAACCCAATTCGTTGGAGCCTTCTTTTTAATCAGACGGACGTTCGCTCCTCCTCGTGTTATACTAAGAATTACTACTTAGTTTTGTCAACTAAGGTTTACCACTTAGTTTCCAGAATCGTTGCTTTCTTAACTAAGGTTTACTACTTAGCTCCTTTTTAACTAAGGTTTACTACTTAGTTCTCTTTCCCGTCAATTTGGATTGGTTAAGTGTCATTAGTCAATTCAAGCTAACTTAACCCTCTTCATTTATCCTGTCAAATTGGTTAAGTGTTATCAGTGATTCATGTTGACTTAACCCGACCACAAACCCAGTTATATTGGTTAAGTATTTCTTATTACTTAACCCTACCCGTTCGTCCTGTATTGGTTAAGTGTTCCTCTTTAACTTAACCTTCCCCGTCTATTTTAACTAACATGTTATAAATGGATAAGTATTATCCCTTCACGTTTTAGACTTAACCCTAGTCCTTTATCACAATCTGATGGTTAAGTGTCCAAGTTACTTAACCTTACGGTCTAACCCAGCTAACATATCAAATTTGGCTAAGTGTATTAGATTTTACTTAACCCCAACCTCTAGTCTAGTTAACATGTAAATTTGGCTAAGTGTATTAACTTTACTTAACCCCTACAAATCTTGTCTTGTTACGATGTTAAGTTTGGTTAAGTGTCCCTATGGACTTAGCCCTCCCACTCTAGCTTAACTGTATTAAGTTGGTTAAGTGTTCCTATGGACTTAACCTTCCCATTCTAGCTTAACTGCGTTAACTGTCTGTATGGACCTAACCCCGCCCATTGATTTGGTTATCATGTTGAATTGGTTAAGTGTCTTAGTTAACTTAACCCTACCATACTTGTTCTAGCTTTAACTACAAAAATTAAAGCCGTGACCACTCACATTAGACAGATATTGTTGCGAACACTGGATGTGCCGGTTGGTTCCATGCAGGTTTACATCGCAACTCAGTCTAACCTCGGGTTAGGCATATTCGTGTTTTCTAAGTTCAAAGGGTTTTGATTAATTTTCAAATCAGGTTTTGAAAGTAACCATCCCGTCCGTCGGATCAGTTAGGGATAGCCAGAGAGAGCAGGGAACTTGTATTTTCCAAACCCAAGCCTAGACACTATCCTCTCTGTCACCCTAGAACTTTCTGGTGTATCATTAAAAGAGATGTCGTTAAGAAACCTTTAATATTTACATTCTCTCATTTAGGACTAATTCTATAAGTAAATTATTATTAATTTACTTATTTCCTAATTACTCTTTTAATGTAAATTGTCTACATTTATTTCTATGGCCCATTTCCCTTCTTAAATCATATTTATGCTTTTTGGTATGTAAACTATACCAAATTAAGTGTCACTAACCATGATTTTTCTAAACCTGACAGTTATTCCCAATTATGGCCAATTTCACATTTATGCCAATATACTCACCGTGCCAAATTAGCTAATCCAATTCAGATTCAACATTCTAATTCACGTCAAACTAGACTTATTACTCTAGTTCAATATTCATGTAAATGCTAGATTTACATGTCAATACCAGATTCAAAATAACACATCTTATAATTCATGTCAAATTTATCCAATTTGCATTTCTATGAACATGCCATAATACATGTTCCCAATTTATGCCAATTTCCAAGTTAAACTACGTTTTTAGTAAATTTCATATTTTGCCCAAACCGCATTCCCACCGTTCGTATAATCGTGATTCATTCTAGATTATAAATAAAGCTAGGTTCGTAGAAAATAGGGAATGAACCAAAGATGCTATGAAAAGGATGGTCATAACAACTGGCATAAAAAGGTTTGAATAACGACGTAGGTTCAAGAACATGGGTAGACCTAACTCAATAGGTAAATTCCCAAGGTCTAAAACCAAGAATAGATAGAGTGTGTTCAAGAACATGGGTAGACCTAACTTAATAGGTAAATTCCCAAGGTCTAAAACCAAAGAAAAATAAGAATAGACAGAATAGATAATCGGGTTTAGACCAAATTTCACAGTCATAAAACTTAAGCAACACTTTCCTAGTCATGAATCACAGTTGTTCTTGTTATGTCATAGGCAATAGTTTATGTTTCCTAATCAAAGGCATAGGCTTGTATTCATGGTCAAGGAAATAATCTTGATAGTCACAGTCAATGTTCATAGGCAATGTTCATAGTCATAGGCAATGTTCATAGTCATAGGCACTGTCCACAGTCATAGGCAATGTATATAGTCATCAAATCATAACAGTTCTTAATTAAGTCCAAAGATGTAGGCACAGATTCGAAAGATTTGGCATATTCTTTTATTCCTTTAATTTCATGTCACGAACAGAGAAAGCGTTCAAATCTAGAAATAACTGACTTACAGAGATTAGATTAGAAAAGAAAGATGACGTTCGTGCGACGTTGCTCGAAAACGTTTGAACTAGCCTTTGATTCTTCACTTGAAATCCTTGCCTGACTTGAACCTCTTCTTGAAAATCTTTTAGCAGCATCTCCTCGTCTTGATTTATTTTATATATATTATTTTATTTATTATTTAATTAAGAGGAGGAGAAGAATCCATGTTCGCCAAGCATCTTTGTAGCATAAGGGTAGAAAAGAATTGTGAATAGAGGGGAAGACTAGGGCTGTTTATATAGTGTTAGGTGGACGAACCTGGTCAGAAAACGCGACCAAATACATCAGAATGAACAAGGTGCAAAAAGCTGGAAAAACAGGGGGGTCGACCCCCAGGTCGACTACCCAGTCGACCTGGGTGACCCAAGTCGACTACCCAGTCGACCTGGGTGCCCCAGGTCGACTACCCGGTCGACCTGGGTGCCTTGGGCGGGAAAATTCCCGCCCAGCCCAATCTGGGTCTGTTTTGAATTTCGAACTCGTTTTTCTGAACTATTTTGAAATTTGAACTTTGCTGAATCTTCCGGAGGCCATATCTTCCTCATACGGACTCCGATTTACGCAAACTCGGACTCATTGTCATGTAGAATTCCGAGATGAATGCAATGGCGCAGTCCGTTTCCCTTGATTTTGATTTTAACTTTTAATTCTGCCTTGATTTGTGAATCCTAGTGTTGTAGAATTACGGGGTGTTACATGTATCACCTTGTGTGTAGGACCCATTTCAGTCAGTAATCCATCTAGGTATCAAATGAGTACTCCGAACTAGGTCGGAGTAGGGGCACACTTACTGGCTGATTATAAGAGATCCAAAATGAAGGGGCGGTGTCAACAGCGCAGGAAACCAACGGAGTCATATGCGTGCATGGGTCCGTCTTGCCACGGGAATTAAGACACTGCGACATCAGTAGATATGGTTGTGCACATCTTGAAAATGAAGGGTTGCCGCTTTAGGAAGTGATACATCTTACTGTGGGGCCAGCACAAGGTATCTACGGCGTAGGGAGCCGATCGATTAGGGTAGTAGTTAGGGTACATCTAGAATCTGGAAAGTTTAGGAGTCCTTTATTGGGGCTGCCTGTGGATTGTATGGGGTTAAAACCTCTCACCAGATGTACACCTAAGTCTACCATTTCATACATGTTGGGGATCATCTCATTCTGGATATACTAGTAGTAGTGCAGAGTAAACATTAGAAGCGTATACACCTTATCTTGTCTACCTTGTCACACCTGTCTTTTATGTAGTAATCTCTTTTATCCACTTTATATACCTGTCATGTTACTTTTATTTATTTTTTTGCTAAAAGTAACTAGACTCGCCAGACTTTATGTCTGACCCTTTTTTTTCCTCTTCTTTCTTCCGTTCCCCCCTCCCAGGTTCTCAAGGTAAGAATACTCAGGCTTAGTCAGGACTCGGTTATCATCTTCCTAGGAGCTGCTTTCGAAGTATGGCTCAAGTTCTTATCTCTACTATGGCTTTGTCTCTTTTTGAGGAATTATGCTTTCTTTTAAGTATTTATGTACTCTGATAGTACAAGACAGTAGCTTTTATGTTGTAATGGGTTTTTATATTTCAGACATGTAAATTTTTGGACCACGGTGTTTTATGATAAATTAAGTTTTTATTCCGCTGTTATTTTATATATATGTCTTGTAATATTTCTGTTCTGTTTATTTATAATGTTTTACGAAACTTAATGCATTCCCTTTGTGAGTGACATTAACGAACGTGGGGTGTCACACTTGGTATCAGAGCTGAAGGTTACCAGATTGGATAAAAATTTTGAAAATTATTTTCAAAAAGGATTTAAAAGAAAGCATTTTCAAAAAGAAAAGTCTATGTTGGAAAACATATTCCCCAAAGCCATATGTAATATCTCTCGATTCTCGGCTTGATTCCTTTTTCCTTTTTGTTTGGGGAACCGATTCTTCCTGAAAGATGTCCCCATTCCGGCATGATGTCGTAGGCATTTTTAAACTGCAGCACATGTCGAAGGGCAATGAAGTGACTAACCTCCATCTGTAGCTGCAGTAGTATCACTTGCGGCTAATTTTCTCGAGCTTCGTAAGGATTTACGTGAGATAGAGGCAACTTTCGAGTGTCTTGTTAGCTTGTTACACAAGGATGGTAAAAAGGAGAACAAGGGAGTTAGGGCTAAGGAGAACAGCCCAAGGATGAGAAAAATGATGGCCCAGGAAGGGAACACAGATAAAGTTCAAATCTGAAAAGGAAGAAGTTAAGGTTGAGGAAACACAAAATAAAAAGGTATGGCCTAAGAAAGGACAACAACAACAACAGAAGAAGAAGAAGAAGGGCAGAAAGAATGACAAGGCTAAGGGTAAGAGGAAGTGCCATTGACACAGGTGAGAGGGTCACTTGGCCAAGGACTGCAGGAAAAGGAAGAATGCTTGCTTTATTTGTGGAGAGATCGGACACTTTTCTAGGGAGTGTCCGAAGAAACATGGATCACAGAGACAGGTCAAAGTATAGGAACTTCTGGAGGGAAGGTGCATGCTCTCGCGATGAGTGCTCCTGATAGAGGTAGGAAATTTCTGTGGAAGATTTAATTTCTCTTTCTAATCATCCTATTAGAACACTTTTTGATTCTGGCGCTTCACATTCATTTATATCTAGTTATGTGGTTGAATCTCTGCACTTAATTACTAGTATGGTAGTGGATCCGTAGTTGTCTCAAACCCCATTAGTGGTTCGACTCATTTATCTATGATTTTTTGGGATTTGAGGATATCTGTGTTAGACGTCGAGTTTGAGTGCGATGCATATGTGCTCGGGTGTACGGGCTATGGGTTGATTCTAGGAATGGATTGGCTTACCATGTATGGTGCCATTCTGGATGGTGAGAGAAGGGTCATTAGACTGTTGACTTGCCAAGGGAGGACCCTCAAGATTTCTTGTGACCCCAAGGGGTCTGTTATGTTGAGTTTCCTAGAGTCACTTGACGCATCTATCGATGATCTAAATTCTGTTCCAGTAGTCCGTGAGTATCCTGATGTCTTTGATGAGGTTCGGGGTTTACCCCAAGGGGCGAGATCGATTTCCGCATGTATTTAGTGGATAATGCAAAGCCAGTTGCATTGCCCATGCGCCATATGGCTCCAAGAGAAAGTAGGGGACCTACTTGAGAAAGGGTTTTCTTTTGGGATGGGATGAAGAAAGATGTAGCAGAGTTTGTTTCTTAATGTATTATTCGCCAACAAGGCAAAGCTGAGCAAAGGAAGCCCGATGGTTTACTTCATCCTTTAGAGGTCTCATAGTGGAAGTGGGAAAGCGTCTCCATGGATTTCATAGATGGTTTTCCTAGATCAAGGAAAGGCAACACCAGCATTTGGGTGATAATAGACAGGCTTGCTAAGAGCGTTCATTTCATACAAGTTAAGAGCAAGAGGATGGCAGCAGTTTACGTTCGTGAGATAGTCCATCTTCATGGAGTACCTTCCAGTATCGTAAGTGATCGAGATCCCATTTTCATCAGTGAATTTTGGAGGAGCTTGCAAGAAGCATTAGGTACACAGTTATGTTTGATCACCGCTTATCATCCTTAGACAGATGGATAGACGGAGAGGGTGAACAGAGTTCTAAAGGATCTTTTGAGGTTGTGTATCCTAGACTTCGGAGTGACTTAGGAAGAGAACCTTCCTTTAGTAGAGTCTACCTACAACAACATTCATTAAGCTAACATTGACATGGAACCCTTCGAAGCATTATATGGACGACCCTATAGATCGCCAACTTGTTGGTGGGGATCTACAGAAAGACTTTTACTTGGATCGGAAGTTAAGAAGCTACGCAAACGAGAAGTCAAGTTGGTGAAGGTTCAGTGGGGAGACAACCAAGCAGATGCAACTTGGGAGACTGAAGACAAGATTTTGTGCTACGTACCCTTTTCTTTTCAAGGGAATGTTCTTAACTTCTTTTTCCAAAGCTTTTATTCGCACTTGCTTCTATCACCTGAGTATATCCTATCGATTGAATCTTCGACCTTTAGGTAGGAAATCCTATGATTATAAACATGTGTTTGAAACATGTAACACCCCACCTCCGTTAAGGTCACTCACAAAGGGAATGCCTTAACTTTGATGGAGTGTTTTAGTAGACAGAACAGAAACTTACAAGACAGATAAAACAGAAAAATTTATAACTTTATTACAACAGAAACCGAAGTAAGCTTGGTTACATCCTTTCAAATCACAACATCAGAATTCAAGTACAAAATATTAGTTTTGTACAAAAGCCTTCAGAATGCATAGTTTTTAAAATCATAATCCCCAACAGAAACTGCCATGCCAAAGCCAGACGATACTTCAAATAGAGAAGATCCGAATCAAGCTCCTAGATTTCCACCCTACAAACTGGGGGGGAGGAAGAAAAGGGGCGAAAACAAGCAAGGTCAGACATAAAGTCCGGCAAGTCCAGTGACTTTCAGCATATGAACATATAATAATAATAATGACATGAAAATAAGTTGGATAAGAAATAACAGTAACAGGAGCAGCAGATATACTTAGGTTAAACAGAAGAAACAGAATAATATTACTTTTCACCTCTCTGCACTAATACTAGTATGACAGGATTAGGTGTCACCCCAATGTCTAAACTGAAACAGAAACGGGAACAGAATAATTTCCACAGAAGAAAATGCTAGTAATGGGCCTTTACCACCCCAACAGAAACAGACAGAAGCAGAATGCTAATAATGGGCCTTTACCACCCTAACAGAAGGTACAGAAACAGAAACAGATTAATCCATATGGAAACAGAATGTAGAATTAGGTGTACACTAGTAAATGGGCATTTACCACCCGAACAGACGGTACCACGCAGAAACAGACAGGTGTTACCACCCAACAGAAACAGACGGTACCAACAGAAACAGACAGAACTAAGTGTACCCTAAAACCCTACCCCAAGCGATCGACTCCCTAATACATAAATAACCTGTGCCAGCCCCACAAAAGGGTGTATCACTCCCAAAAGTGGCAACCTTTAAATGACACAGACCTATTTAAAGATGTCACGGCGTCTTACATCCTCAGAGGCAGACCGGGATCCATGCACGCACATGACCCGGTTGGAACGCACCATAACACCCCTCGCCATTATCAGAATGAACCGCTTATAATTAGTTCAGTAAGCGTGCCCGGACCCTACCTACTGTTGGGTCAAAGTTTTGATACCAGAAAGGGTTACTGACTAATATGGGTCCCAAACAACAGATGACAAAAGTAATTCCCCTCCTAACCTTGTGTCCCTAGACTAACAGATTTCAGATTAACTTGTTTACAAGTTCAGACATACAGAGTTCAGATCAACTAGTTCACAGATCAGACAAGTTTTCAGACTAACGGATAAGATATACGGATTTAACAGACTTACAGATTAACCGGTTACAGATTAACAGACTTACAGATTTTCTAACTTTGTATTGGGCCTACAAATTCATGAAACGGGTTTATTAATTTCATTAGTCCAGTTGGTTTCACCCTATCCACCCAACACGTTTTAGACATCATATTTATCTCAGATTTTCATTAATTAAATATTAATGCCCTGACCTCTCATATTAGACTGACAGTCTGCGGCTACTGGTTAGGCCGGTTGGTTCCGGGCAGGTTTCTGCCACAAACTGAGTCTAACCTCGGGTTTCAAGCACGTTATGACTAACTTCTCACATTAGAACCTATTGTTTGCGGCCACTGGATGCCGGGAGGTTCCGGGCAGGATTACGTCGCAAACTCATTCTAACCTCGAGTCAGCCATGTTTATCTTTGCGGCCAATTAATTAATAATTTACCATTTATGCCCACGCCTAATATACATATCAATTATTGATAACTATAGCCAATTCAGATTATGTCAATAACAGACTAAATATATCAACTCAACAGATATGGCAGATAACAGATTTCGCAGATTAGGCGACTTAACGGATTTAGCAGATTAAGCAATTTAGCAGATTTAGCATGTAACAGATTAGGCATTTTCAGCAGACTTAGCAGATGATAGATTTGGCAGATGAATAGATCTAGCAGATTAGGCAATATAGCAGAACTAGCAAATTAGGCAATATAACAGATTTAATCATTCCTTAAAGTTTCATAGACATATCTTGCCTAATTGTAAATTTGGCCTAAGCTTGCATGCCTAAATAGTTGTCATGATTCACAATATGATCATATACCCCACGTTTGCATTGAATTTACATGGTACAGATTATGGTCATAATTTACCACATAACACATGTCCCAAATTTAGTTAAACTTTCCTAGTACAAAAGATTCACATATAAATTATACCAAATATAGCCATCGATTTCAATGCATGTCATATATTCAAAAATCTCCCACTTAGGTGTTATTCACATTTAATAGTTATCAAATCTTAATATAGACCTTCACACCTAAGTCATATTCTCTTTTTATCTCAAGTCATGAATTGTTATATAAACAATATGCCCAACAATCTAGAACTTTAAATTATAACAGATCTTAATTCAAAATATGCGTTATGTCCAATGTCTCAAGTCACATGTTAACATACAATGGTTCCTCTTCTTCCAATTCACAGAATATGCATAGATCTAAATCTAGTTTACAACCTATGTCCTTTTTCTTAAATCAGTCACAGATTAGCCATGTCCCATTTATGCCATCATTCATTATTTGTCCCAAAGTTTAACGTTCGTGCGTTAATCTCTTTTGAGATTTGGCGCAGGCTCGTGGTAGCCTTATAGAACAGAAAGTAGAAAGAGATACAGAATAAAATAGATCAGAATAGAACATACACAACCTCAAATTCAGATTTACAATCATGTCACAATTATAATTAAAGTTTATATCAGAAAATAACTGTACTTGCCATTCGTGGTTTAAGAAAGGAAATAAACTGGTGTTGATGCAGAAAGGCTGAATTACTCTTCTTTAATTGTTGTTGTAGCTCTAAACTTTGATTTGAGATTTGATTTAGCTTTTAATTCTATTCAGGTTGGAAGAAGGTACATCAGTCCAAGTTTTGATTCCAGCAGAGTAACGACGCCATTATTTTATTTAATTAGAAAAGAGGTAGAGTATAGGCAGAATGAAATGGTGTCGAGAGAATGAGGCTAGGGGGCTGTTTATATAGGATTAGGCGGATGAACCTAGGCAGAAAACGTGACCAAATACATCAGAACGAACCAGGTTCAAAACTGGGTTTCGGGAGCAGGTCGACTACCCAGTCGACCTGGTCAGGGGGGGTCGACTACCCAGTCGACTCCCCAGTCGACCTGGGTCCTGGGTGGGAAATTTCCCACCCAGCCCGCTTCTGGGTTTGAATTCGAATTTTGAATTCGAATTTCGAGCTGTTTTCGATTCTGAAAATTCCTGAAATCAGAGGGTCATATCTCCCTCATACGGACTCCGATTCTCGCAAACTCGGACTCGTTTCCAAGCAGAATTCCGAGATGAACGCAATGGCGCAACCTGTTTCCCTTTATTCTTATTTTAAAAATTAATTATTCTCTGATTTGTTATTTATACGTTCACAGAAAATACGGGGTGTTACATTCTCCCCTCCTTAAAGTATTTCGTCCCCGAAATCATCAAGTTAAGAAGAATGTGTCCTACCATCCAACATCCATCTACTCAATCATCAATCACTGGCGTCCGTTGTCCTTAGAAACTTCTAATGTTGTATGAACATATGCAAAAGTGTGTGTATATGTTCCTTATCTGATGCAAAGATCAGGCGGTCAACTGATTCAGTTGACCTCCTTAATGCGAATTATGCCAGTGCCATGAGTCCAACATGTATGCAATTTTCCTACTTGATACATATCATTTCAACATGTGTGCATAACCATTCAGTCATATGCAACATCCATGTGCTGAGTCAATCATTTTGCATCCACAAAAATCTAAAATGCTCACACATCCATATGCAGTATGAGAGTGTTTTCGAGCCGATTTAGTGCCTAGTGTGTGTATATGCATCCACGAGAAACCACTAGCAACCACTTGCATCCACTTGCAACCATCAAACATAACATGTTTCAAACACATGTTTACACCCATTGGTTTCTACCTAAAGTTCGAAGATTCGATCGATAGGATACAATCGAAATGATGGAAGCGAGTACAGATAAAACAAAAACTTGGTTCCCATTAGACATTGGTTGAGAGAATAATTCCCCTAAGTATCAACCCCGAAGACCGAAACCAACATCAGATTGACACCCAGAGGATTACCCTATTTAGACAATGTCAAAACTGGAAATCTTAACCTTATCAAAAATATTCAGATATTTACAGATTACTAATACAGATCAGATTACCGAATGATTCTTAGGAAACTAACCATGATAAAACCCAGAATGTATGCGTCCTACTTGACTCCTAACACAGATATATCTCAAACCCTAATCTATCACAAACAGATGAGTCATAACCCTTATGGGTTTGAGTCTACAGCGAAATCAGAAACAATACTAGTATTAAAGTGCAGAGTATCGATTACAGAATCAAAATGCCAGAATCAGAAAGAGTTTTAACTCAATAATCAGATAAGAAAATTAAACCTTCTATATAAATTTTCTTATTTCTACCCTATCTACCAGTCACTTAGGCATTCGCCTGTCCTCCAAAAGTGGGTTCTGCCCTCTGCCATTGCCCTCCTTTCTTCGGGCAGTCCCTAGTGAAGTGTCCCATCTTACCACAGTTGAAGCAAGTGCCCTTCCTTTTTCTGCAATCCTTGTTCTGATGAGTCGAGCTTCCACAAGTAAAGCACTTTTTCTCTTTCTTATCTTCAGACTTCTCATCCTTCTTTTGTGTTTCCTTTTTGGGCCATGCTTTCTTGTTCTGTGGTTCTTCCTTCTTTGTCTCTTTCTCGCCCTTGTCTTCCTCATGCAGTAGTGCCATGTCCACCAATTTCTCGTAAGTCGCTCCCATGGGTACATGGGTCATGGCTAGGCTGTGCAGTGGCTCGTTCAATCCTTTAACAAAGCGAAGAGCCTTTTTATGCTGAGTGTTGACTAAATCCAGTCTGAACCTAGCCAGTTGGTTGAACTGGTTGACATATTCCTTGACCGTCATACTTCCTTGCTTACGAGATAAGAACTTTTCCAGTTGTAGACTTCGTTCAGCTTGCGAGAGGAATTTCGTCTCAAACCTTGTTCTGAAATCCATCCATGTTTCAACCGGCCTCTCGGCGTTAGTGACTTCCCACCAATAGGAAGCTTCGTCTTTGAGCAACCATACCGCCAACTATACCATCTGCCTATCGTCAACCTCGAAGATAATGAACAGATCCTCAGTTTCTTTGAGCCAGTTCCTCACTTCTATGAATGATTCAGTTCCCTTCAAATCCTTTCCACCCATGGCCCTAAAATCTTTACAGATCTTTGAGAAAGCAATTGCACGAGTAGGGGGCAGAGGAGGGGGAATCGCTGCGGCTGGAGGAGGAATATCTGCTGGGCCTGCATCGTTGGCCCTAGCCTCTAAGTGCCTCCTGAACCAGCCAGGTATTGGCATGCCTTCTGGAAAGTTAAGATTCCCAGACATACTGAAACGAAAGAAAAAGGATTCAAAACGGAGAACTGAAAAGATAGATATATGGCTTTCGGGGATTATGTTTTTCAAAATAAGCTTTATTTTTGAAAATATTTCCTTTTAAAACCTTTTTGAAAATAGTTTTCAAAAACTTTACCCAATCTGGTAACCTTCAGCTCTGATACCAAGTGTAACACACCACCTCAGTTAAGGTCACTCACAAAGGGAATGCCTTAACGTTGATGGAGCGTTTTAGTAGACAGAACAGAAACTTACAAGATAGATAAAACAGTACTTGAAAAATTTATAACTTTATTACAACAGAAACCGAAGTAAGCTTGGTTACATCCTTTCAAATCACAACATCAGAATTCAAGTACAAAATATCAGTTTTGTACAAAATCCTTCAGAATGCATAGTTTTTAAAATCATAATCCCCAACAGAAACTGCCATGCCAAAGCCAGACGATACTTCAAACAGAGAAGATCTGAATCAAGCTCCTAGATTTCCACCCTACAAACCTAGGGGGGAATGGAAGAAAAAGGGTGAAAACAAGCAAGGTCAGACATAAAGTCTGGCAAGTCCAGTGACTTTCAGCATATGAACATATAATAATAATAATGACATGAAAATAAGCTGGATAAGAGATAACAGTAACAGGAGCAGCAGATATACTTAGGTTAAACAGAAGAAACAAAATAATATTACTTTTCACCTCTCTGCACTAATACAAGTATGACAGGATTAGGTGTCACCCCAATGTCTAAACTGAAACAGAAACGGGAACAGAATAATTTCCACAGAAGAGAATGCTAGTAATGGGCCTTTACCACCCCAACAGAAACAGACAGAAGCAGAATGCTAATAATGGGCCTTTACCACCCGAACAGAAGGTACAGAAACAGAAACAGATTAATCCATACTGAAACAGAATGTAGAATTAGGTGTACACTAGTAAATGGGCCTTTACCACCCGAACAGACGGTACCACGCAGAAACAGACAGGTGTTACCACCCAACAGAAACAGACAGTACCAACAGAAACAGACAGAACTAAGTGTACCCTAAAACCCTACCCCAAGCGATCGGCTCCCTAATACATAAATACCCTTTGCCAGCCCTACAAAAGGGTGTATCACTCCCCAAAGTGGCAACTTTTAAATGACACATACCTATTTACAGATGTCACGGCGTCTTACATCCTCAGAGGCAGACCGGGATTCATGCACGCACATGACCCGATTGGAACGCACCATCAACACCCCTCGCCATTATCAGAATGAACCGCTTATAATTAGTTCAGTAAGCGTGCCCGGACCTTACCTACTGTTGGGTCAAAGTTTTGATACCAGAAAGGGTTACTGACTAATATGGGTACCAAACAACAGATGACACAAGTAATTCCCCTCCTAACCTTGTGTCCCCAGACTAACATATTTCAAATTAACTTGTTTACAAGTTCAGACATACAGAGTTCAGATCAACTAGTTCACAGATCAGACAAGTTTTCAGACTAACGGATCAGATATACGGATTTAATAGACTTACAGATTAACCAATTACAGATTAACAGACTTACAGATTTTCTAACTTTGTATTGGGCTACAGATTCATGAAACGGGTTTATTAATTTCATTAGTCCAGCTGGTTTCACCCTATCCACCTAACACGTTTTAGACATCATATTTATCTCAGATTTTCATTAATTAAATATTAATGCCCTGACCTCTCACATTCGACTGACAGTCTGCGGCTACTGGTTAGGCCGGTTGGTTCCAGGCAGGTTTCTGCCACAAACTGAGTCTAACCTCGGGTTTCAAGCACGTTATGACTAACTTCTCACATTAGAACCTATTGTTTGCGGCCACTGGATATGTCGGGCGGTTCCAGGCAGGATTACGTCGCTGACTCATTCGAACCTCGAGTCAGCCATGTTTATCTTTGCGACCAATTAATTAATAATTTACCATTTATGCCCACGCCTAATATACATATCAATTATTCATAACTATAGCCAATTCAGATTATGTCAATAACAGACTAAATATATCAACTCAACAGATATGGCAGATAATAGATTTCGCAGATTAGGCGACTTAACGGATTTAGCAGATTAAGCAATTTAGCAGATTTTGCATATAACAGATTAGGCTTTTTCAGCAGACTTAGCAGATGACAGATTTGGCAGATGAACAGATCTAGCAGATTAGGCAATATAGCAGAACTAGCAAATTAGGCAATATAACAGATTTAATCATTCCTTAAAGTTTCATAGACATATCTTGCCTAATTGTAAATTTGGCCTAAGTTTGCATGCCTAAATAGTTGTCATGATTCACAATATGATCATATACCCCACGTTTGCATTGAATTTACATGGCATAGATTATGGTCATAATTTACCATATAACACATGTCCCAAATTTAGTTAAACTTGCCTAGTACAAAAGATTCACATATAAATTATACCAAATATAGCCATCGATTTCAATGCATGTCATATATTCAAGAATCTCCCACTTAGGTGTTATTCACATTTAATAGTTATCAAATCTTAATATAGACCTTCACACCTAAGTCATATTCTCTTTCTATCTCAAGTCATGAATTGTTATATAAACAATATGCCCAACAATCTAGAACTTTAAATTATAACAGATCTTAATTCAAAATATGTGTTATGTCCAATGTCTCAAGTCACATGTTAACATACAATGGTTCCTCTTCTTCCAATTCACAGAATATGCATAGATCTAAATCTAGTTTACAACCTACGTCCTTTTTCTTAAATCAGTCACAGATTAGTCATGTCCCATTTATGCCATCATTCATTATTTTTCCCAAAGTTTAACGTTCGTGCGTTAATCTCTTATGAGATTTGGCGCAGGCTCGTGGTAACCTGGCTATATAACAGAAAGAAGAAAGAGATACAAAATAAAATAGATCAGAACAGAACATACACAACCTCAAATTCAGATTTACAATCATGTCACAATTATAATTAAAGTTTATATCGGAAAATAACTGTACTTGCCTTTCGTGGTTTAAGAAAGGAAATAAACTGGTGTTGATGCAGAAAGGCTGAATTACTCTTCTTTAATTGTTGTTGTAGCTTTAAACTTTGATTTGAGATTTGATTTAGCTTTTAATTCTATTCAGGTTGGAAGAAGGTACATCAGTCCAAGTTTTGATTCCAGCAGAATAACGGCGCCATTATTTTATTTAATTAGAACAGAGGCAGAGTATAGGCAGAATGAAATGGTGTCGAGAGAATGAGGCTAGGGGGCTGTTTATATAGGATTAGGCGGATGAACCTAGGCAGAAAACGTGACCAAATACATCAGAATGAACCAGGTTCAAAAACTGGGTTTCAGGAGCAGGTCGACCCCTAGGTCGACTGCCCAGTCGACCTGGTCAGGGGGGTCGACTACCCAGTCGACTCCCCAGTCGACCTGGGTCCTGGGCGGGAAATTTCCCCCCCAACCCGCTTCTGGGTTTGAATTCGAATTTCGAGCTGTTTTCAATTCTGAAAATTCCTAAAACTTTGGAGGGTCATATCTCCCTCATACGGACTCCGATTCTCACAAACTCGGACTCGTTTCCAAGCAGAATTTCGAGACGAACGCAATGGCGCAACCCGTTTCCCTTGATTCTTATTTTATAAATTAATTATTCTCTGATTTGTTACTTATACGTTCAAAGAAAATACGGGGTGTTACAAAACATGTAATGTTTGATGGATGCAATGTTTGCTAGTGGTTGCATGTGGATGCATATACACACACATTTGGCACTAGATTGGCTCAATCACTCTCATACTGCATACGGATGTGTGTGCAATTTTATTTTCTTTTAACGGATGAAAATGGATGTATTATCAAATGGATGTTGCATTTGGATGAATGATTGTGCACACATATAGGACTAACATGTTATAATAGGATTATTTGCATACATGTTGAATTCATGACACTATCATACGTTGCATTAAGGAGGTCAACTGAATCAGTGGGCCACCTGATCTTTCGCATTAGTGTTGGGACATATACACACACCTTTGCATATGTTCATATAAGCATTAGAAAATTTTAAGCACAATGGATGCCTATGATTGGTAGATGAGTAGATGTATGATGGATGGTAGGATACATTCTTCTTAACTTGGAGATTTTGGGGACGAAATCCTTTGAGTAGGGGAGAATGTAACACCCCGAAGTTTTAACGACACTAAAGATGATAAATTAAAGAATAATTAATTTGAAATACACTATTAATAATGAATTAAGGAAAACTTAATTAAGTATTCAGAATTAAGTAAAAGGACTGCGCCATTGTGTCCGTCTCGAAATTTTGGTCAAGATAGACACCAAGTTTGCGTAAAACAGACTTATGAAGAAGTTATTAAGGTTTGAAGTTTGTATGCATACAAGGGGAAAAAATATATATATTATTGAGAATTCAAAATTCAAAAATCAATAAAATACAAAATCGACGGGCCAAACAGGGAAAGGGCCGACCGTTTGGGGTCGACCCGAGACCCTGGGGACGACCCAGGGGTCGCCACCCATGTAGGGGGGTCGACCCCCCTACAGATCTGGGTAGTATACGTTTTTCTGAACCTGGACCGATTTTGGAGCTAGATTCGTGAACCCTAGGCTATATAAAGGACCCTAAACCTAGTTTTATTCATCTGAAAAATAATGGTGATGGCGAGGCTCTGCTGCAACCTCAATTAAATTGCCTATTCTTCACCAAAATCAAGTTTAAAAAGATTCAAGCGTTTCAACTATAGATCTAAGATTCAACACCAACAATTTCTTTTCTATCTTCTAAAATCCAAACACTGTGAGTTAGTTACTTTTAGATTTAAATGATTAAAAGTAAATGTGATATGACTGTGATTTGGATTTGTTATAAATCATGAATCTGTGACATCCTTGAATCTTAAATATTATCATGTCATGTTAGATCTAATTCGTTTGAGGTTAATTTATCATGTCATGTTAGATCCAATTAGTTTGTGGTTAATTTATTGTGTCATGTTAGATCTAATACGTTTGAGGTTAGTTTATCATGTCATGTTAGATCCAATTCGTTTGTGGTTAATTTATCATGTCATGTTAGATCTACCTTTATAGATCTAATTCGTTTGTGGATAATTTATCATGTCATGCTAGATCTATCTTCATAGATCTAATTCATTTGTGGATAATTTATCATGTCATGCTAGATCTACCTTTATATATCTAATTCGTTTGTGGATAATTTATCATGTCATGCTAGATCTACCTTTATAGATGTAATTCGTTTGTGGTTAATTTATCATGTCATGCTAGATCTACCATTATAAATCTAATTCATTTGTGGTTAACTTATCATGTCACATTGTGGATCTTAAACTTTACCTATCATGTGGTGATTAATTTAGATCTATTATTAACTAGAAATATGAATCCTTATTTATTCATGCCTATTATGATATCCTTAGTATGTTAGATCTAGTTTTATTATCACATGCTCACTAGATCTATTTTTATATGTCCCCCTTATCACCATGCCAATTACATGTTTATGTCACTTTTGTTAAAATAATCACTATTGTCATCTTTCCCTTTTATTGTGTATGGCTAGGATACTTTCTAGCCTAGGCATGACGCCAAATTTACACGAATGCGTTAAATTGGGGATGAAGGGAAAATGGTAAAATTGGCATAAATTGTAAGTGGGAAGTTTGGCATAAATTAAGTAATAAATGAGAACATGAATTTGGGCATATATTAATTATGAACATAATTGGAGAAAAAGAGGCATAACACCTATAAAATAAATAGGTATAATTAATTGGTTAATAATTAAAATGCCTAGGATTACAGTAATTAGAAAACTGTAATGGCACTTATGACACGAGGTTAGATTACATTTGTGGTGAAAGTCTGCCCGGACCCGACCGACATATCCAAGAACCGCAAATGTTGAATCTAATGTGAGAGGTCTAATTGGACAATTATGAGACGGGTTAAGACATGAGGTTAGGCCCAACTTGTGGAAGAAGTATGACCGGACCCGACCGACATATCCAACATCCACAAGTTGTAGGCCTAACGTGGGAGGTCTAGCCCATTATAACCACAAATGGACTGGGTAACGAAATGGAATACTTAACCTAGATGAATCCATAGGGATTGTATGAACATGTTAACTTGAATATGGGTTAAGTAAACTTGATTGAAACAGTGGGTGGGTTAAGAAAATCTTGTGGCGGTGGGTAATTTTATATATATAGGCCCACAAACTTAACCTATTTTATACTTTGGGGTTATGTAACTTTGTTAAGTAAACTTGCTTGGATCAGTGGGGGTTAAGTAAATCTTGTGGCGGTGGGGTAATATTTACATATATAGGCCCGACAACTCAACCTGTTTTACATGTTGTACTGTTAGGCATAACCAATTGAAATCCTAGTAGTGGGGATGCAAGCCTAGGGGGAGCTTGTGTCATCTTGTGTGTGGGACCCATTTCAGTCAGTAACCCATCTAGGTATCAAATGAGTACTCCAAACTACGTTGGAGTAGGGGCATGCTTACTGGGCTGATTGTAAGAGATCCAAAACGAAGAGGCGGTGTCCTATTTCTTAGGCCAAAAGCCTAACACGTGCATCCTAATGCAACGGACATGCCCTATTTCTTTTCAGCTGAACCGAGAGTTATCTTCAACACAAATAATGATCGCACCTCTTTGATCAACAATTTCCCCGTCTTCTTATTTTTATTTAAAAAAAGTTTTCCTTTTAAACCTATAGGATTTATAAAACATTTTCTCTTTTACTTAATTTTATTTGACTTTAAAGCCCAAATTCGGCCCGTTGCAAGAAAAGCCCATTCTCCTATTTCTAACAATTCGATCCCCTTTTTTCCGTATGTTTTCCTTCCTTCCTGTCGTGTTCATCACCAACCTGCACACTGGCTTCACTGTGCATATGCACGAACAACTCCACCGCCAACCATTATCCTGATCACCACCGCAAATCACCATCCCAGCGTCGACCACGCCTCCATCACCAAAAACCCCTATGCTTTACTGTACTAAATTTCCATGTTTCAACCGAAACTCCAAAAGAACTCACCCCTACTAAAACACCTCGTACCACCACCAAAAGCCCTCGGCCACCTTCATACTCTAATCACAGATCGGTGACGACCCATTGGTCACGCACACCCTCATGCGATCGCCAGAAACGCCACCACAGTAGCACTGTTCAAAATTTAACCCATCCTACCAAAAACAACGTTGGCAACCCTTATTCGATCTAAATCCCCAAATTTCTTGATTAAAAATTCAGATTATATTTTTGACGTATGCTTAGCATACTATCGAGCCACTTTCCAGGTTTCAATCAAACCTTAATACACATTAGAATTAGAATTGTGGATTTTTAAAATCTCTGGAGTTGAATATTCCCCTGTTGTTAAACTCTCCTTATTTTTTCGAATATTAACAGTGGTTGATTTCAGCATATTCAATACGTAAATGATATATCAATAATCAAATTTTAGGTATACACATATATACGTTTGAAACACAATAGGCAACAATCATTTAAACAGGTTAGAAAAGGATAAAGGGGGGAGTTTTTCATAGTATTATATGTCTACTGTCTTTTGTTGTAATTCCCCATGTTTGCTCTTGTCTTAATCTTCTATTTTTAGAGATTAACTTCAGTATTTGAATAATAGTTACATACCAATATACATATATTTTGAATCCACTAAAGATTAATGTAAACAGTTTAGGGATTAAGTGCTTACTTACCTAAATGTGTTAACTGTCTTTTGTTATCATCTCGGGTTGTTCAAACTAATTGTTTCCAAAGACTAATCTTTCAAACGTCATACATATTTGAATTTGATATGATGAGTATATTTATCAACATACATGTAGTTTGAACCCCTTAAAGATTGATATGAAATAGAGGGGAATTTAGAGTGTTTAATCAAATATGTATTAATGTGTTATATTTTTCCTTTCTCAGTTTTTTCCCAAAACTCTCTAATCCTAGTCTAGTTATTTTAAAGATTAAATTGCAACATTTGATTCATATATCATGAAGCCTGGTCAGCATGGGTATATAACACTATATAATTAGTGGCAACCAGTGGATATAGAGATTTGAATACAATATACATGTATATATACAACTTTAAATTAGAATTTTTGAGAGAGAAATATATTAGAGTTTATTCACTCAATATTAGTTCACTACTTCTAATTTTTCTAGGTTGTTTAAACCATTCACTCCAACTCTAAAAGTTAAGAGATCAACCTTAACAACATAAATGTTGAATCAATGTGATGAATACATAGTAGCACGCATATAGTTTAAATCCACCTAAGTAAAATGTAAGACAACAAGGAAAAAATTAAGTTGTTTACTTACCATTATTACTTCTACTATGACATGGTGTTCACTGTCTTGCTTAACATTCCAGATTTGCTCCCTGGCTCTCATCCATTTTTAGTTTAGGTTTGTGCACTTTGTTTGCATTTGTTTCCAGTGAAGTGTGTGAATGTGTGTGGTGGAATAGTGTATTTATAGAAGCATAATTGAGGTATAAGCTGGCCAGGAATTTAGGTAGGACTGTAGTGGCCTGTAAATCCATAATATCAGAGTTGACTATATACATCATACGTCCAACCCAAATATCACGAAAATACGAATCATTTTTTTTAGAAGAAAAAGGTAGAAGAAGAACAGAAATAACAACACAGAATCTCACATCGCAGCGGAACAAAATATAATATATCATAACTTTTGAAATACAAAATTTCAACTGTATAACATGCACTTATCAGAGTACAACACTTACAACACAGCGGAACAAAACTCTATATAACTAATGCTGAAGCCTCCTGCTCTAAGCTCCTTTAGATAGATCTGTAAAATCCTGAACTACTTGACTGCCCGTACAAATTTAGGCACCCAAGAGTTTAGGTAGAACAAAACAAAATAAACTCCGGGTCAGTCATGGGATTGGTATGAGTAAACAGTTTAAAACAGTTTCAGAAAACTAAATGATATCTCATAAGACCACGTCGTATAACGGAACGGGTTTTTCCCTTATGAGAATCCAAACACTTGATTTAACTTTCAAAATCCCTTTGAAAGGAACTATAATATTTATATCAAAACTCTTTTGATATTATAATAATGTCTAAATCAAGTAAATAACAATCTAGTGGAACGTTTGCATCTCACGTTCCACATATAATATACAATCATAAACCGCGGGCACATATTGGATATTTGATTTCCAACTATGACAAGGTATGGAACCACCTTCCGCTGGTATATCTCTAGAGGATAATACACTGAGTTCAACAAGAACATCTTACAACTCAGCCACACATGACCGACCACTCATTTCGTTTGAGTGTATCGAATGTATATCACTAACGGTTGGGATCAGCAACCATTTCCCGAATTGGACAACATCGAATAGAATAAGGAATTAAATGAATATCTAGATAGGTGATGATACACCCTAATGGAAGCTACCCACATAGCCATGCTGCCTGCCCGATTTTTGTCATTTCCCGGTTGTTGAGGCCAGAGGCTACGATTACTTTCCATTCATTGATAACACGATCACTTTGAATGCCACATTATCAGATCCGTTAATCACTAATTAATCTGCACAAATATTCTGGATATTATGCTAAGGGAATAAATCTGTTGCAACCATATATATTTATACAGACCAACCCATGCGATCATTAGAAATACTCTGTCAGACACTCGTCCATATACGTTCGTTCTGGGACTGAACAAAACCGAAGGCACTATTCCGTACATCCATCCTAGGCAATCTCTACCTAGGACTTATACAATAGCCCTTGCACTTTACTCCGTCTTCAATATATTCAGCATACTTGGTTCGCAACACTTATGCCAATTTTTGAGTGGTTCTTCGGATAATAATCCAACCGGTCTCTCCATATTGACAACGATGGTCAAAATCTTCGATAGTCTGTGATTTAACTAACGAATAAAAACAAGTGTTTCGATAGTCGATGATTTAACTATCGAAGAAAACAAGTTTTCATTCAACATATCAAACAAATCACCGGGCTCTTTAATTAATATTTCATTAATTAAATCTCTTCTCCATTTCCTTATCAATATTTGTTAACCAAATATTTTCAATAACCATATTGGCTTTTTACGCTATTTGGAAAACATTTTCGAATATCGCCTTCCTTTATTTTCTTAAACTTAGAAAATATATGATAGTTATAATTGGAAAATATTCCAGTTACTTATCTCTTTTCCGATCTTGTTCATTTCTATACTTAGGAAATATTTATTATTCTATTTCCAAGTTTACACTTATTTGGGTTAAAACGGATGTTGTGTAAAACATCGTTACGACAATCCAAATACTATATTCAACTAACTCTTATCCAACATTGATCTTCGAGCCTGAAATCTTACTATTTATTTGTTAATAATGAAATCAATCAAGTTGGGGGTATAACTACCTCTCAGACCTTGACTGAATAACATTTATAACGTCAAAACAGATATGACTACTTACTCGAATAATCAATACCATACAACTACTTATTCACTTTTAAACACGTATACACTTTCTCTTTCTATTCTTACGAAATTTTATTCCTAGTCTTCCTTTTTAATTATACTATTCTATTTTTAAGTTCATTTTCTTATCGACTTCTATATATATTAATATATAGATTCTAGTTATCAAACTTCTTAAAAATATTCTAACTCCTTAAATTTCCGGAAAAATTCGCCATAACCTCCTTTGTACCGGGAGCATCGGGATATTTCAGATAGCCTCCCATGGCCCTCACCAATCCAAAATAAAAAAGAAAAAGCCAAGCGGCTTGCCGATACGGCGCATAAAATCTCATATATGAATTAAATACGTACCTTTTTGTCGAGCACTCTATTTAAATACCTTCATACCTTATCCCATACCTGTCTCCTATATATCTATACCTGCCCAATCTATTTTAACTATACCAATCGTTTTAACTCAATTTGTTAATTAACTCTTTTAGTCTATTTCACTTTTATGTTTGAACATAACAAGTTCAAATAAATTTTAACTTACTTATTAACTAATTTAATTCCAATTTCAATTTAAGTTTCATATTCGAATTCGAATATGAATTCACAAGTCCAGTTTACTTATCCAAGTTCCAATTCGATCATAACTCGATTTGCCAGATCACTTGGTTTTCCCGTGTCCGATCACTTGTCAAATCTGGTGATTCACCAAGTGACGATCACTTCAAATAAATTGACAAACATTGCCAGATCACTTGGTTTTCCCGTGTCCTATCACTTGTCAAATCTGGTGATTCGCCAAGTGCCGATCACTTCACTTCTATTTGAAATTCTATATTCAAATTCCGTTTCACTTCTATTTGAATTCTATATTCAAATTCCATTTCAATTCTATTTGAATTTCCTATATTCAAATTCCCATTTCAATTCTATTTGAATTCTATATTCAAATTCCATATTTAAAATTTCTTTATTCAAATTTCATTTCACTTTCGATATTCAAATTCTATATTTGAATTTTCTTTATATTTTCTATATTCAAGTTCTATATTTGAATTCCATTCGAATTTCTATATTCGAACTCCATTTGAATTTCTATATTCAATTTCTATTTGAATTTCTTTATTCAAATTCTATTTCAAACTTTCTTTATTCATTCTTTAAACAAGTCTTGATTTCAATTCCTTTTGAAATCGATATTTCTACTTTTGGAAGATAGATTTCCCTTTTCAATTTCACACTTGTATTTCTGAATTATCCAATGATAATTCTTTTCACTTCATTTATAAACTTCGTTTATAAAAGAACTATTTATAAACTTCGTTTATAAAGGAACTACTTGTTTTATTTCTTTTAAAACAAGTTAATATTTTTATTCTATTCAAATTTCAAATTCTATTTTAAAAATAGAATTTTCCCTTTTAAATCTCAAATATCCTTTTCAGGATATTTTTATAAATTAACACTTAGGTCCAGTGATATTTAAACACAACAACCAACCAATTATAAATTTCAGGTTTTCTAACACATCACATATGACAGTATATATGCAAACAAATAAACAAACATATAATATATTTTTGAGGAATCCAGTCGGATTCCTCCAATCTATTTTCCTGCATCCAAATATATTAGTCAGCATAAATAATACCCGTCCTGCTTCGAGGCAGGATATCGCGGTATGAAGGTCACCCACTAATATATATTTGTGGGGCGCATAGGGGAAATCATCCGCTATGAAACTGCGGGCATCCGCTAATGAGACTGCAGGAATCAATCCAACCATCAACCCAATATATATATAATAGTCAACCCTAAATAACTAATATATTTAAAGCAACCAGACATCATTCAAACAAGCAACACACAATTATTTTTAGCGAAATAAAAATAATTCTAATTAAACAGGCGAGTGAGATTTACTCACCGATGATTTTTATTTGCACTTGTATCAATTTCAGTTTCTCTTCATTGATTTCTGAGTCTCCGAACTCCACAAGGATGATTTCATTCGATTTCTCCTTGCCTAGGAAAATCCGAACTTTATACATTAGGTACCGAATATCCTTAACCAGGTCTTATGCTAATATATATATGTGTATATATATATATATATTTAATTTTCTAACTACTGATAAACAACTAACGATTTTATATTTAAATATATCACTTATCTAAATTAAATTCCCTTTCCAGATTCCAAATTCCAGATAATAGTTAATACCATTTTTCTTCCTCCTTATACTAATTTAATGTTAACTAGTATATTAATATATATATATATATAATCGCTAATCCCTCAAATCAAGTTAATTTACCTTGACTGAGTCAACAAATTCATTGGCTAAAATAATTAAATTAAGAACTTAATTAACATGATATTATCCCTTACCTAATTTCCTTTACGGCATTTTCTCGAACGCTTCGCAAGCATCTCCATTTCTGAGTTTGAAACCATCCACCAACGTTTACACCTTCACCGTTCAAATCAGCACCCACTTCCTCCTTCACCTTCTCGACCCAACGAACACTCCAAAACAGATCTGCAAGCCCTTTCCAAAGTCGTGACTCAACCTGAACCACGCACCAAGGAGCAGCGATGGTTTTCTCATCCCATGTCGCAACAGACTCCAGAAAAAGATGCAACAGTTAATGTCGTGAACCTCTAGAGCTCACCGCACTAAACCCATGCTTGCCTCCGACTACTCAGCTCGCCATCGAACATCGAAATCCCAAAATCGGAAGCCTTAATCATTCGTTAACCCCCCAACTCTCACATACTGTGAATCAAAATCTGAACTCGTTGATGTAGAAGGAAACAGGCGAACCAAAATCCACTTGAACCCAAATCGCACTTAACAGCAGATCTCGCGCTTCAGGAATGTTGCTCGAATGCTAGATGTCCGCTCTGTCATTCGAAGTTGACCTAGAACTCGCGTCGCACCAGTTTGTGATTTTAATTCGAATTTCTTTTCTTTTCTTTTCTTTTTGAAAGGGAATCGATTTCCACTTTTGTTTTAGATATTGCGATTTTGATTTTAAAGATCTCGCCATTTTCTGATTTCGATTTAGAGAACATAAGGGGCTACGGTCATACTTGGTTTATATAGAAGAGGGTGGTTGCGATTTATGGTAAATGAAAGAGCACGGTAAGTTTTTGTTTTGTGGTAATAGAAGAAGCACGGTATGTTTGATTGGGTGGAGATAAAGAGGAACACGGGTTTGGTTTTGGTCACCCACCCTGATATTTTATTTTAAATTTAATTTAATTAAAAACCGTATCCTTAAATTTAAAATACCCATGATGCCGAACTCCATTCTGAACCCAACAACTGTCAATTCTAGGGTAAAACCACTATTCTGAACCCACTGGGATAGGTCACGAAGTCCGATTTGATCGTCTTGAGGTGATATTAATTTAAATTGATATAGATTAAATTCAACACAATTTATTCTACGATAATAAATTAATATTATCGTTTCTAATTCCAACAAAAGTCTGAACTGTATTTAATTCAGTTTTAAATCTCGAACTGAATTATATTTTCGCATTACGATGATTTAATATATATTCGATATTAAATCGAAATTGATTATTAAACTAATAACTTAATATAAATATTCATTTATATTATCAACTCGATATTTAAATCCGTATTAAATATTTAAAATTAGTTGACCGAAATCCCGGGTCATTACAAGGACGGTACATACATGTAGCATCCTTTTGACTGATTGAAATGAAGTTTATATATGGTTTCTTTTCATCTATTGCTTCAAGGATATAAGTGCACAACTAGGTTAGTTTTTACATTACACAAATGGGAGCAATCCCATGTGCTGAGGGTTTACAACTAGTCTTAGTAGTGTAGCTAACAGGTTATGTCGGTTGTCTTGTTTGATGTGAAGGATGTACGTAGTAGTATTGAGGTGAAAGTGTGATGTTGCAGCAGCTTTTAGAGAGATGATGCTTGATTTTACAACACACATAAATGCCTTCAACTTATCTCTTAAGCAATACACTATGATCTTGCTAGAAAATATGTACATGTGTATGTACTTTGTACATCACAATCAAAATTAACATCCAACGCGTGTTCTTGTGTACCAACCCTATATGTGCATAGATGTGCTGATTTAAAACATCAATATGCTAGGTGTATTTGCATTTACTTGCTATAGGATTTTGCAGTCTCACTGTATTCTTAGTTGCACACACATATGTACTATATATATATATTTACAAATTTAACTTAGCATCTAAGGAATATCAACTTGTTAAATGTCTTTTGTTCTAGCCTGTACAACATGTGCTCAATGACTTGAAACATATCATCATGGACAATCAGCCCAATTAAATCTCATAAATGCAAGGCTTTTTATTTCTTTTCATCTGTAGCTATCACTTATATACTTACATGTGAAGTAAAAATGATGTTTACTTATGTATATTAGTTACTCTAGGTTGCTTCACAATTACATGAGCCTACAACAAGCTTAATGTGAACAAAATTGTTAAAACGTTTAACACTTGTCAATATCTACATATAAAAAGTTATATATAAATATATAGTATAATGATTGTTCTAATTTGAATGAATTTGGTCTTATTATCAAACTAATTGAATACCTTGCATTAATGAATATTTTCCTTTGTTTTTTTTTCTTATGAAGTAATCACATTTTTCATAAGCAAATTCTATTTTAATTTCAAGTAAAAATCCCAACTTATCATAATAAACTTCCATGTGTTGTAATCTATTATTTTACTTAATTAATTTTATACTCACATGGAATAAAAAAACTTAAAAACTACAAAAAAAGAATAAAATGTTAATTACTTGTTTTAGATGCATATATACATTGATTACAGAATTTTAAACCATCATCCAAATATAAATTTGGAATTTTCCCAAATATTTTCCAAATATGTAAATATTATTTATTTAATTATATTAAATTAGCAATATAATCTATATATTATAGATAATAAAATTGGTCCAAAAACTGGGACGTTACACAAACAAACTCGTCTAACAAAGAAAAAAGAGCATATCAATCAAGAAAAGTCCACCATCTATCACCTCACTTGCCCTCTTTGGACTTCTTCCTTTGCAACTTGCTTTTGGTAGTCTTCCTCTTCCTCCTATGGAGGCTATTGCTTCTCTTATGCTTGCTGCCTTTCTTGGGCATGGACTTAGAATGGGCAAGCTTAATTTTGAATTCATCTCCCGTGTCATGCTCTACATCTTCATAATGGGATCTCTAGTGCAAGCGCTACCATAGGCTTAGGGAAAAACTAGGCTTTCTCACTTTCTTCCCTCTCTTTGTAGCCTTAGCTTACGCAAGCAACTCTTCCAAGTTATGCCCTAGCCTTCTCGCCTCCTTCGATCTCGATGATCTCCCCCAATTTTATCTCTATTGCTATGTCCTTATGTCAGTGTGCATCAAATCTATGTTTGTCTTGTTATCCCACGAGGTTTCTATAATTGGAGCATTATTCGGTGGTACTTAGGATTTATAAGTTGAAGTGATTTGTCCTTTAGCCAGTGGCTTTAGTGCTTATGTACCTATGGAAGGAAGTCTAAACACAATTATTTACCTATTCTTCTCCAAGATTCCAAAATGAGTTTTGTGGCCTTTGCGCAAGAAATGCGAACACTCTTAAAGGCAAAGGAAAGTGCAGATATACCTTTTGTGTTATGCTCTTTACCTGTTACCAGAGTATTAACCTCCTGAATAGGAGTCAGTGTACATTATTTATAAGGCTGGGGTGGTCAAGATCGTATCCTAAATAGAACTTAAATAGAGACATCATGACTTGATGACTGGTGTAACGACCACCTTTTCGACCCTCAGATATCGACCATAAAAACATATGATATTCATGTGTCAAGCATCTAAGGATGGAGAGACCGAAAATCAAGACAAATCTAAGTAAAAAGATAAAACAAGAAAGAATAACACAATATCAAAATCTCAAAAGTTGAGTAATAACATATAAATAATAGAATTGAGACACCCTATTAGGTTTTCAAAACCGCGGGATTGTGCAGCTTATTATATCTTTAGTCATTTTCCAATGTTGAGGCTACGTCCAATATCTTTCCCAAGAATCTTTATTCCTTGAACAAGATGTATTCCACTAACCTCTTCCTAAACCAATCTGAATTGTAGTTTTAAAGTGGTATTTGGTAAATAGAACACTTACCAATCCGGAACTCTTCATAACTAATCGATGAATTTTCAGTTAACTACTTCAATTCTTTAGAAGTAAAAAAAAAAAGCTAGAGGCGTTTCATACCAATACTCCTCCCTGGGCTCCTTGTTGGTATAAATTTGTGAAGCTTTTCATTTATTTGCTAAGATATATATGATATGTAGTCAATAGATCGACTAAATCATAAGCACATACTTATGAAATTCAAGATTCCAACACTTAATATGTTTTTAGCCTTTTATTTTAACTATTCCTCGGTTGCGAGTGAATTCGATAGGTAAGAGCTCTATTACTCCGTCCCTATTCAATCATCCTTGACTCTCACAAATAGATAAACCTCATTTGGTTGTTTTATTGTATTAAGCATAATAATACTAACATTACACAATAAATCAGACTAAGGTAAATCATAATTCTTATGAGTCTTCCCTTTTTCTAAGTAATTTTATTTTTAAATTATATATATAAGGTTGAAACTCTTTAAGAATAATATGAGTATAGTAGCCTTACACAGTAAAAAAAATCGACTTAAAGAAGAAAAGCAACTTAAAGTTCTAAAGAACCATTTAATCCATGTGGAAACTTAAAGATTCCATTATAGTGAAATCAGATGGGGGTGATATTCCTCTTTCTACTCTTATGTGAAGAAGAAAGGCATAGGATTTTCTAAGGGGATCCTATCATTATGAAAAATAAGTTGTTCATTCTCAAACCATACAATCCAATGGTTAGCACTATTTGTGGTAGTGTAATTTATATTCCAGTGTGGGTTCAGCTACACAATATCCCCATTTTTCCCCATCACATCTTGGAATAAACTGGTTGTCCAATTTGTTAGGGATGCTCTTATGTATAGATGAGATGACTGAAAGAATAGAAAAACTAGAGTATACTAAATACCTAGTTGAAGTGAAACCCAATTAAGAATTGGCTGATGGAATCATTGTGCTGTTAGTGCTGTTATTGGATGGTGGCATACAAAAGAATGTGAAAATTATTTGTTAATGATAAAGGGGTGTGAATATGTTAATGATAAAAGGAGAGAATTAGACAAATCTATGAACATAAAAAATGGAAAGCTGGATAAAATACCAAACATAGATAATGTTGTGTATAATAAAAACATATTATTGACCAAACAGGAAATAAGGAAAAGGAAATGTCAATGCTAGTACCTCTAAATAAATGGATGAATGTGTTAATGATAAAGGGGTGTGAATGAAACATTTGAAGTAGCTGTAGTGGAGATAAATGGTGAATCGGTTGCATATACCTTAAATTTTAATAAGTCGAAGGAAAATGAAATTTTAATTTCTGCATTGATAGAACAAAGCGATTCACTATTACAAGTTAATGTAGTTAACAATGTGTTGAGAGAGACTAATTCTGTTGATAAAGGTGATGATGTCTATGGTACTAATTTTCAATGCAATAATTCTTTTGATGCTTTGATAAATTTAGATAGTAACAACACCTTACTAGAAGGTAATACATCTGAATCAATAGTTCAAAAAGCTGATATATTGGGAAATTCTAAACAAGTGTAGCATATATATGGTACTGGCATGCAAAATTTTAAAGGAAGTAGTAATGGAGTGGTGGAACAATCTGTATTATTGGGGGATGGCAGTTCTTGAGAACCATTCTACTTTTCACTGAAAAATCGAACATGTTGTTGTAGATTACTAGATAAACATATGGAATGTGTTCATTTGGGATCAAGAGAAAATTTAATTTTTTCTACTAACAAACTAGTTGCTACTACTACAAATGTAATTGAAACTGGTGAAATTTTTTTATCAATTAAACCTATTATTGAAATGGACTCTTTGCACTTGCACAATAAAGTGTGCACCTCACTCTCCCTACTTCCACTTCACCTCCGACTATTGTCACTGCGCCTTCAACTCAATTTGCACACCAAACCAAACCACTATCACCTTCTCAAAAATCCACATCTACCATATCCCACTCTCCTCTTGATTTAGGCCCATCCTTCTTAACCAATGCTCATCCTAATGACAAATCCTCTCCAATGTGTGTAATTCTTCTTCTGAATCTTTGATTCCCAAATATCAAACTTATAGTCATATCCTGCCACCACCATCTATGAAATCACCCTCCTTGCATTGATGGCACTAATCTTACCATAACCACCCCTCAACATGCGTAAACCACTTCCTATGTCTGTAGTGACCATGAAAGATCTCCACTCTCTGTCCCAACTAATCCACCTATTGAAGCTAACACTAGCAACAAATCTAACTCCTTGGATCCATCAACATTGCATGAAGATGCTGCTTCTATTTTTTAAGATTCCCTACTATCTAAAACTATTCTTAGATATAAGAAGCTCAACAAAGCCTGCACCAGAGTCATGAAAGATGTGTTGTGAAAAATCCATCAATTTTAATTGATATCTCATAATTAGGAATATGTAACAAAGGATGTAAACATTGTATTATCAAGATAGATCAGTGTAAAGCTCTTATTAATTAACACAACTTGCATGTAATTACTATTTCTAAATCTAAATTAACTATTGATCCCATTTTAGGAGCTGATAAGTATATAAACCTGACTAGAAGCGTCTTCACAATCATGATCAAACTTCTTATCAATTATGATTCTCTTTGACCTACTACTCAAGGTCTCAGTCCCATTCGCTCCATAGGCAGACAATTCACTATCATGCTGTACATAAACCTTCCTCCATATCCTTCTACCTTACTTTTGTCTAGTTGAAATCATCGCAATGTCAGATCTTCCCTTCACTATACCCTTCTCTTTCTCAAATAAAAGTCATTTCCTTCGTTTTTATGGTTATTTTAACTACTCCTTCAGGTTTATTGATAGAGTAAGAGGAAATTCCTAGTCGTTAAGTGAGAATGAACCGCTCAAAATTCCATGCATGATTCCAATCTCATTGTAACCAAAACTACCGAAGACTTGTGTACACCGAATAATAAAAGAAAGCAGGGTTGTCATACTTTCTTCGAAATTGACTATGCTTTTTGCAATCTCATTTCCCTTACCAAAGGGCCTACCCTCCTTAATCATCTCTCTAACCATTCGTTGCAAATCCTTCAACTGGGTGGCAATGTTGTGAAAATGAAAAGAAAATTTATGATTTTTAACTCTTAGGCCCTAGAACCACATTCTTTGATATAATGAAAATGGTGTGGACTAAACCATTTTTTGGTAATCCAATGTTGATTTTGCAGAATTAATTAAAGGGCACTAAGGAAGATTTGAACGCTTGGGCTTGTAAAAAATTCAGGAGTGGCAACAAAATGTAACACCCCATAAAATATACCCGAAATAGATATACATAATATATAAACAATAATAAATTAGTAAAATATTAATGGGCTAAAAATAAGAATTTTGAATAATTGAGAACTGGGCCACAAAAATATTGCCATTGTATCTGTGGTAAGATTTTGATCCGTTTTCATATTTTATTTGTCGGAACCGAAGTTTTTATGAAGAGTTATCACTAAAACAAGTTATATGTAAATTATTACACATAAGATTTGAACAAATTGAATAAATATAAATCTAGACTATAATTATATACTGATTGGCATAATGGAGTATTACTTGAAGATTTGAATTTGTGTTTCGATATATATTCAAATGAGGACAAGATAAAATAAGAAATGGAAAGAATTAATCAGTATTAATAATATAATTAATATAAATAGATGTACGGAGAAACATATTTCCCTAGATCGACCCCAAAAGGGGAGGGTCATGTGCCCCTATAGATGGAGGTCGACTGCCCTTTTGGTCATATAAGGGAGAAGGGCACTATTTTGAGGGATTATTATACAGTTTCATTTAAAATGGAATGTTCAGATTAAATCAAACCAATTTTATAGTCCATATACACACTAGCAACTATAAATAGACCCCTAAGGTCTTCCTAAACCCTACGTTTAATTCTATTCTTAGCTACCAATTTGTCTCCACGCCATTTCTTAATTCTAGAATAGAGGTCAGGGTACTTCTTTGTAACAACCCAGAAAATCCGAACCAATTTAAATTTTTTATTTTGGCAATTTTAATGAATTTTGAATATTTAAAATGATTATTTTAAATAATAACGACGAGTAATTTGTTTTGAATAGAATTATAACATATATATTTATTTGAATCGACGTTAGAATATAAATATTTATTTTTAATTATAAAAGGAATTGGAAATGGCGCGGTAGTTTGAAAACTCGATTTCAAATTTCAAATGAATGTACCGGATTCAAAATAAACCGAATTTTAGCGAAACCAAAAATATTAGAATCTATTTGAAAATATTTTTCTAATGAATCCAAAAAATTGAAATTTCATAGCGGGAATAAAAAGTTATGTCCAGTTGAAAATTCAGAATAGTCGCTATGAAAAATATAGCCCTTAAAAATGGAAATTTTGCAAACGACCTCCGTTTTCGACGAAACCACTTTTGTTGGATCCGGGATGTCGAATTGTTGCTAGATTCCAAAAATCATAATTTTTTGAATTAATATGTGAGCGTGGCGAAGTAAAACGTGTTTTGATAGTTTTAGTCAATTTGGATCGACCAGAAAATGGCCATTTTTCAAACGGTCTCCAAATTTGACGAAATTAGTTTTGTTAGAACCGTATCATCAACACGAAGCTAGAAAATATTTTTTGGGAATTTTTAGAGTCTGTATATGGCCCTGATAAATTAAAATGTACGTTTAAATTGAATATATAATGATTTATATTTTAATTTTGAGAAAAACTGATCGTAACAGTCGAATTGGCTTACGATACATATCCCATTGTGTTCAGAATGGGGGTAATTAGATAGGGGCAATAGTCATTGGGTCTCGTTCGGAGGTCGAACGAAAATCAACTTAAATGGAGAAAATAATATTAATTTATTATATATATTTTATAAAACTCCCTCACCCCTTTATTCTCTCCACTCAGATCGATTGAAATTAAAGAAAAAAAAACCCACGTCGCCCTCTGCCACGACCAACGCCCCCCCTCCACGCGCCGCGCCGCCGGCCAGTCCGCCCCCTCCGGCGATGGCGCCTCCGCCCAGAGCCCCCTCCTCTTCTCGATCCCTTCCTGACCCTTCTCTCTCTCTAGATTTGAAGCCCCCCCCCCCCCAATTCGAGAATGCCGCACTCCCCTGCCGAAGCCGACGAGCCACCACCACCATTCACCCTCCTCTAGCCTCACGCAGACCCGCGAGCTCCGACCCCCCCCCTCTTGTTCGCCTGTCAGCGACACCTCCTCGCAAGTAGCTGACGCCTCCGTCTCAATCCGAAACTCTAGATCTAAATGCTGTAAGTTTTTCTTATGTTTAAGTTTAGTTAGATCTGATTTTTAATTATATAAAAATTTAATCTTTAGTTATTTAAAAATATATGAAAGCATAAGTTAAAAATTGGATTTTTCATACATGAAAGGTAGAATTTTTATGATGTGAAAAATGTTGTAAAAATTTGATTTTTATTAATATAAAAGATTTGATTTTTATAGCGGAGTGGTAAAAAAGATTTAATTTTTATATGGTAAAAAGATTCGATTTTTAATTTAATAAAAATATGATTTTATATTATAGAGATAATAAAAATATGATTTTTATAAAATGAACAACGATATGAAAATATTATTTTTAGTTAGATAAAAATATAAATTTTATCGTATGTATGATATAATATAAAGGTTCGATTTTTATATATGTAGAATGGCGATAAAAATATAATTTTTATTTGTGGGAAGAATTATAAAAATGTGATTTTTATATATAAAAATATGATTTTTATAATGTTTTCATTATGATAAAGATACGATCTTTATATGGATATCATTAAGGTAAAAATCGATTTTTATTATATAAGAAGCGAAATAAAAGTTCGATCTTTATATAAGAAGTAGAAATATAAAAATATATTTTTTATATAGAAAGAAGCATTGTAAAAATATATGAAGTAGAAATAAAAATATGATTTTTATTTATTGGAACGAAGCGATAAAAATATGATTTTTATATATGAACAGCGTGAAAAGGATGCATTGGAATTTCGAACAAATCCATACAGTTCAGAAGGAAAGAATGATGGAGTGGAACCCAAAGGTGAGAACTTCTCACTTTTATTTTATTTTCTAGTTAAAATATATGCTAGGATGTAGACGGTGCTTAGCAGCACCCGACATCCGTCGTCCACAGACCATGGACGACTTGTTTGTTTGTTTGATTCTGTTGTAAAAGTTGATTGTGTGATGTGGAATGAAATAAAATATTTTATACTTAAAAATATAATTTTTAACGTGTATATGAATTAAATAAATATTAATAAACAAATTGGACGATTGTTTATGTACACACATTTGACTGATATTGATTGGGACGATAAAGTTTACACATCGCCCAACTGCCCAAATAAAATTCATTATTTGTTGATTTAAACCCCACACGGGTATTGGGGTGATATTGGACATACACTAATCCCAATATTTAGTTGTATGTCGATTGATTGATTGACAAGCTGTTGTAAGCATTGAATATTTATATTTGATGCTTATGCAGTGTAGAATGCACTTTGGACGATGATTGACTGTGTTTGATTGTTGTTGTGTACGTGTGTGTATGAAATCTATATAAATCAAATTATATGGTAATTGACTGTATCTGATTCCAATTCAAAAAGAATAAATATTTTTAAAATAACTAATATTCTAAAATAATATTCAGTAAAAGATAAAAATCTGATTTTGATGTCCGATTTGGGATAGACACGAATATATTTAAATATATAAATCCGTGTTGATTAGATTAACGCCATTTGGACATGAACGATATCCATATTGATTTTATTCATTTTTATAATGAATATCGAAAAGGAATTAATTTCAAAATCTAATGTTTTGAAAATATTATCATTTATATATCGATGATATGGAATATTCAATTTTGATTTGAAATTGAATATGAAGTTGAAATCGTTTTGAAAACGAATTTAAAACGATTTATAAAATACGTTTTTAAATGGAAACCGATGAAATATATATAATATATAAATATATTATATTATATATATATATAATGGCCTAAATAGAACACGCCGCACTGTGGAAGTTCGTGAATTTCGACCATTGATTTCGAACGGACATTACGGGAGATCCGACTGTCGGATTCTCCTAAAACAGGAACCGTTGGGTTCGTATCGAAAAGGGTTTTCTAACGAATAGGAGAAATTTGAAATCTAACAGTAGGGTTTGGAATTATGTCCAAATAAAATTTGGAAAAGGTCGCTGTAAGTGGTGTTCAACGGCCGTTTATGGAAATCGCCCATACGGGCCTTGATAAAATTATAAAAAATATCAATAATTTGTGTAAAATCATAATAAATGATTTGGAAAGAATTGGGATGAAAAATTCCATATTTGAAAAGATAAAAATACATTTTTATCGAGATGAACTAGTTATGAACTAGAATAATAAACCCAATATTTTTAAAATAATTAAATTGGATTTGAAATGGTTTTAAAAATAACCGGAATTTCCAACATATGAATTGGAATGGATTTGAATCGAAATTATCTTTGGAATATTTTGACATTGGATTTCGTGATTATACGGATATTGTGGAGGAATTTGGAAGATATATATATCTTTATTTCCAAAGCGATATTTGTTGGTTTCAGAATTTGATATTGAATATAAGCCGATATATTTTCTATTCAGAGCCTTGTATTTAATATCAAATGGGATTTGGGTTTGTCGTGAATGGTGTCTTCATTAACACTGTTCTTAAACCCAGTTAAGAAAAGATTAAATCTTTTTATTTAGATTTAATGAAGTATACCAATTAATTAATATTTAATTGCAATTGAATTGGAATTGATTTTTGGGTTTATCGTGAACGGTGTTTTAAATAACACTTGTTCTTTAACCCGATTAAAAGTGGAATGTGAACTGGGTTTATTGTGAACTGTGTTTTAAACGACATTCGTTCTTTATCCCGATTTACAGTGAAATGTGATTTGGAATTTATAAATCTTTTTATTTAGATTTAACAGGAATTTTCCAAAGTAACGTTTTCCAATTTAATATATTAAATTGAATTGAATGGAATTCGATTTGATAATTATCAAAATGAAATTATGTGGAGGAGGACTGTTAATACATATGGAATTTAAAAGGCTTTGCCGTTATTCCATTTATATTATTAGTCGGATACGGAAATTGATATCGATTATATATTGATTTGTTTTTCCGTGAAGATTCCATAACTAATGGAATGTGATTTGGGTTTATCGTGAACTGTGTTTTAAATGACATTAGTTCTTTAACCCAGTTAAAAGCAGGATGGCATGTCTGTCATTGTATTTTGAACCTTATGGTTGATCTCTGTTAAATATATATCTGTTTGGCGGCAGAGAATTTATTCTCTTGCTTAACACCCTTCTCTGAGACGTACGTGCTCAGAGGTTATATATCGCCAGAAATCAATAGTATGGTGTAGATTGTCGATGCGACATGTTTGTGTTTCCAAAGTTAAATAATCAGTAATATTGATTTTTAGGAAGACTAAAACTAAGTGGAGTTTTAATGAATCTTTAATTAGATTGAAATGTGAATTGATAATTTAAAATTATCAAATTTGGGAAATGATCGAGAATGGAGTATCGCCGGTTTTACTCCAAGCGATAGTTAAATCTTTAATTAGATTTGAACGGGAAATGGTAATTAAATTTACCGATAACACCGTTGTGTTAGTTATAGGGGTAAGAACAGTTTTGCTCCATGGGATGAATAGGTTGGGATTGGGAAATAAAATAAATGATTACTTCGGTGTGGTTTGCTAATCCCGACTAGTTTGGAAAACCATAATTTGGTTTGAATTGACATCCAAAGGAAGATTAAAGAATAAATTTTAAAGAATTTATCTTTGATAAAATTAACGGGAACAAATCCCTAAAGATGTGAATATTTAAATAAAAGAATATTCAGAATTGGAATGAGGCGTATGTTGTGTTTCTACAGCAATTGTTTATTATATACGTGAGTTATTCGGAAAGGCCGGGTTTATACCCATTCTGAATAACTGATTCGACGATATATCGACGATGAAGACGGTGGTTGAAGACCGGAGGTCTTCACATCGTTTGTATGATTACTGATGTCTTGATTGGGCTGTACACCCAAGACGAGGTAATAAGTGGTGATCGTCCAGACGTACATGGAGATCGATGGATATGCGAGGGCCTCTCTCCTGTATTGGACATACGGGAGAGGAATAAGGAGCCTCCGTTTTCGTTCAGACCCAGAACGAACTTGTAAATGGATTGTGTGTCTGACATTGGATTTTATTCTGTGTTGATTAATTTCTATTAAATATATATCTATTTGGCATGGGAGAATTTATTCTCTTGCTTAACGCCCTTCTCTGAGACGTACGAGCTCAGAGGTTATATATCGATATATATCAGCCGTATGGCATGAATTGCCTGTGTGGCATGCTGAGATGCAAATGATCAAGGCTTCTTTTGAAAAGCAGAGTCTTGTGGTTGATGATCAAAGCACAGCTTTAATATAGCGTAGCTTTGTGTATTGCGTTAATTCCCGAGACTCACACCTCGGCATGGGTTAAAAACGGGATAAGGACCGCTGGGAGAACATGACGTTTCTTTCTAGTTATGGATGGTGTCAGCGTTTTACTAGCCTTGATATTGTTGATTATTATACCTTTGTGGATGTTGGAATGCGTGGTAACTCGGATATATCGGTCTCTTCGGAGCCAATGGATAGGTCCGATAGGACCGAGAAACATGTGTTCAGGAATAACTAATCCTCAAATGTAAGGGAGGACCGGCCCAGCCGATTCCAAGGGTTCTCTGCGGGGAATCCTGAGGTATTTGCTAGCGTGTCTCGAAGCTGGTGAGGAGCTTGCCCCTTGCCTCGACTCATGACGGAAATCCAATTTCCAATACGACATTTCGGTTTTAGTTGTAATCCTATATATGGCGACATAGTGGGATGGGGCGCTCATGCCGCCTATGATTGATACATTTATATTTGAAGTTGATTTCTTCACTCATAGTTATAATAAAGGATTAAATTTCGCGTATCAAGCATTATTTGGCTATTATAAGGTAAAACCCTATCCTCCGGCTTGTGTTGTATTGTGTGATGGGACCTGAGTCTTATAATAGCTTCATTGTTCTTTATTTAGCACTGCGCTGTTTGTTTTATGCACTGGTTTTCTTAGGGGTAAACTCGTTCCGTGTTATACAGCGTGGTCCCTTGATTTACCTAACTTTAAAATTAAATTAATAACTATTTTAGTTCTCACACCAGTCACATGACTGGCCTGGAGTTTATTGTTTTAACCTAAACTCTGGGTTCCCCTATTTTCCACACGGGCAGCTAGCAGTTTTGGTTTTGCAGATTTATATTCACAGGATCCTGGTATACAACTGGAACGATATTCGGAAAGCTCTGTATCCGTTTATCTCTTTCAGTTGTGTTTTGTATTATTTTCCGCTGCTATGTAATGTAATTTAAATCTCTGATATTTTCCTGATGTATAATATTCATTCATACTCTGTATATTCTTGTATTCTGATGGAATTGTTGTAATTAACAATGAAATGTTCTGTCATTTGTGTTCTGATTCGTCTTGTTCTCAAAGCAATCCGGGCTTTCCTTCACGGGGAAGTTCCGATCGTTATATTCTTCTTCTAACCTGTATTCTTTCTCTTCTAGTCTGAATTCTCATATATAGAATTTGGAATTAAGTATAATATGTAGATATACGAGATTCTAAATCTGATTCTTAAACATACATATATACATACATATTATATATATATATATATATATATTAGGAGAATTCGGAGCACAGTTGTTCGAAGGCTAAAATCCATATTTAATGGATTCTTCTAGTAAATCCACTATCCTTCCCTTCCTATCTTTGTGAGTGGAAATTATATGAGTTTTCTATTTACAATATCGTGTTAGTGTAGATTTAGATTATTACATTTAAAGTGGTTTGGATTTGAAAGGGAAAAAAACCCGAATCCTTCAAACCCTTATTTTTATTATTTGTGGACATGGTTAATCAATTTTTGTATTTTGGGTTTTGGTTATTGATGTAATGAAAGATAGGTTTTAGGTGTTGTACAATTTTTGATAATGTTCTAATTCATTTGTTTGTAAACTATAGATATTTATATTTTTATGTACTAAAGTATAAGAGTTTGTTATTGTGAATTTAAAAGGTTTAAGCATTTATGTTTAATAGATTTTTGAACGTATTATTTACAATTAACTAAAGTCTTTAGTCTTGTATATAAAAGTGAAGCAGTACCAAAAAGAAGGTTTTACATATATATTTGAATTGTTGCACCTTGTCTTTTTTTTAATTAAGATAATCATTCAAATCTTGGTTACAAGTTTTGTGTATATGTTTTTTTTAAAAGTGGGTATACTTTTATTAAAGGCTTGGCAGCCCAAAATCGAATGTGCTCAAACCAAAGTTCGACAGCGCAACATACAGTGACTCACTCGAATAAAAAGAAAAGTGAACACATTCACTTACAAACTCTTTCTTTCCAAAAATACAACTCACAACAGAAAAACCCCAAATGGATTTTAATGGCGGAACCGTTGCTCTCAATGAAGCAATCATGGAGGCAAATGGTTTTCAGCTGCAATACGAAGTACCGCCCTTTATCTTCGATCTAATCTTCCATCTACATATAGTAATCTTACTTACGCTGATGTATGTCTTCTTCCTAGCATTTTCATAATTAAATTAGCTTCCACTTCGATTAACTTGCTAATCTCATTCGCTAACCTTTGTTTATTGTGAAAAATTCTTCTATTTCTCTCTCTCAGTAACTATCATACTGTAGCTATCAGGAAAACGCAGCTTTCTTTACTTACAGGGTTTACACTCGGTCCACCATCACGCAGGTAATTCACGATATTATGGAGAGTTTCACCTTGATTACCCAAATTTAGATTGTATTTATTGCAAATATTATTGCGTACTTCCTTCGTATAGTTACAATTGAAAACAAAATGATTATGAGATTCCTCTTGCGCATCACATAAATTACAGTTACTGTTTGTTAGTATACTCGACTTTCTAAGTCTATCTTTTGTTGGCAAGCAATTCAGCATAGCCCTTTATGTTGTGAATGATTGTTTAGGAGGAATAATTCTGTCCCAAATAATTGAATGTCAATTATTCTTGTTATCTTCACTTCTACATGCATTCCAGGCAGATTTGATAGAAAATTCATTACCAGAACCCCATCTCTATTTGTCAAATTCTCTGTCAAAAAAAATGGTATATATTCAATGCCTGTCCTTTGTTCTTCAGTGCATGGAATGTTATCACAATTCCAACTGCCATCTTAAATTATTTGGTTCACCTTTAAATTAAAGCATCCATAAGATGAAGAGGTATACCAACCCATATATATATATATATATATCAAATATTTGCCTATAAACTGCGGATCCTTCCATTAGTCAGTTTCATTGCCTTTTGCAAATTCTCTTTCACAGTTAACAACAAGCTTATTTATCATTCATATAATTTCTTTCCATGTTGCTGAAGCGTTGTTATCAATAGCCTTATTCCAGAAATTCTCTTTAATGTATCGATTTGGCGTCCGTCTAGCCCACAGCTCATTATCCGCAATGATTTCCATCCTCGCTTCAAAGTATATGCATCTCTCGTATCTTTAATTCTTCGAAGTCCAACACCACCATCTTCTTTTGGTCTACATATGTCATGATACTTGATGTTGTGAATCTTTCCTTTCCAAATAAGGTCTGCATACAAACTTTCAATCTTTCCAGTAGAAGCATTATGTAGTTGAAATGTCTGTAACGAAAAATACACCTTTGCTTGAATAACAGTATGCATCAGCTCAATACGACCTACAAAAGATAGCAATGTAGAATTCCATCCTTGTAATTTCTCTCTAACTTTTGTTATCAAATCAACACATTTTCTGTCTGTAACTTTATTTAAGGCTAGACGGACTCCTAAATATTTGACAGGCAATTCACCTTCTCTTGATAGGCTATTTTTTTTAATGTAAATATACATATTTATGCCGTGTTGATGAAGTTAGAGAAATAAACTTGTATACCTTGAATATGCTTTTGGGATCAACATTTCAAATGTATTAGGTCGTTTCTTTACATACACTTGATTTACATCTTATTTATTACTATATATTTATAATATAATTAGTGCAATATAAATGCGTATTTAATACGTACTAAATAAATTTACGTTAGGAAAGTAGAAAATAAATGTCCCCATAGGAAATTTATATATGTGTGAGTTAATGTATTTAATTAATATTAATGACACATCGCTTATAGTAGAAGCCTGGTCGGAACTGACCGGCATATCCTGCATCTACAAGTAAGACTAGTTAATGCGAAAGGTATATGTGTAACGACCCGCCATTTTGACCGTGTCGAATCGACAAAACAAGTCAACTCGGACCGTCCAAAACAACATATTGTTATTAGCTTCTGAGGTAAATAGAATAAATCACAGAATCACAGATTACAGACACATATACAGAGTAATATAATATCTCGCAGCGGAAAATACAAAATACAATAGTAGTTCATGAAGCTACTAAATAAATTTTTACATTAGAGTTTACATAAATAATACAGTGGAAATTTAATACAATACATAATTGATAACTGTCTGAAACAGAATGACAAAAATAACTAAACGACCGAAACAACTGATCAACAGGTAGATATAGGTTAACCAAAAATCCAATATAAGCTCCAAACTCCAAAGATGAAACCCGAAACTGGAATACTCGATCTGACCTGAGCAATAATGCAAAACAAAACAACTCGGATCAGGACTGACATTCTCATGGAAGTAAATCAACTCAAATGAAATGTTTGATGAAATGCAATCAGTAACTTAAAGGATGTTTAGAATCACCATCCTCTAAGGATCCGTCAAACTAATACTATATAGTATAATACGCTATATACAATAGTGTCTATTAGTAAAGTAAAATATCAAAATAGCATAAGCGGGATTACCATGATTACCATTACATCATTTATATATTCCCATAGTATATACAGTACCATAATTCCACCATAAACTGGTGGTTGATCAGAGGGCACTCCATATAAAACGGTACAAAACAAAGTCACAGTGGGATCGTATAAGGCATGTGACAAGGCACGTAAGGAATGCCAGGGTGGATTCACCGTTTGCAGAGCCGGACTGTTGGTAACGCATAGTAGCTACTACTGCCCACCTAGATACACACTTCCATAATCAAAAGGGCCCAAATCGAATCTCAACAGTAATAGAATAATATCGAAGAAGTGTGCTCGATAAGAGGTATGACCTAACTTGGTTCGTGCATAGCTCCTGTTTTAGCCACATCAAGCTGACTCAAGGTAGTCAGGGTCTCATAATTAATACGAAATAAAATAAATGGAGTTGTTCGCCAAATCATCCCTTTCATTCTGGAACTCCACCACCTACATAGTTGTTAAAGTGGTTTTTGGTATTGGCATATAGTATGACAATAGCCGATCCCGGTCTCGTTAACAATCAAACGTTTACATTTTTCACAACATGGTCATCATTTTATAAATCACTTTATAAAATAGTTTATACTAAATATCATATTCGAATATGAAATCAAATTTATCTAACTTCGATTATTTAAATTTTGAAAATAACTAACTTAAATCGCTCAAATCAAATTGATTTAGAAAACAATATCGTAAGGATCTCAAATATAGTATAAAATAATACTACAACATATAACATCGATTATAATTTCCAAAAGTCTTCGCATAACGAATCCCAAATCCAAAAATCGACTTATATTTAAGTTATACCATAAATATCTTATTTTCCATTTAAATCGATACCAAACCACTTAACTTTGATAATAATTCGGTTTGGTTTATATTCGCAAAAATTCAAGTTCAAAACAATTCAAATAATTCAATTCTACCTTTATAACAAAACATTTTAAATCGATCCACATGAATTCAACATTTTGGTTCGAATTCAAATGTATAATTCAAGTCAAAAACTTATATTTTCAATTTTTAACAAAACACATCGTGGTTTGCAATTCAAGTCATGAAATTTGAAATCGTTTTTTATAAATTCAAGTTCAATTTACCCTTATATGAATTCGTTTAAGTCGATTTAAAAAAATTCAATCACTTAAGTCTAAATTCCATTTTATAAAATTCAAATCAAATCTTTTATTTCAATTTCAACGAATCATATCAAAATTTTTAACTTTAGTCATTGAATTCAAATTCATTATTATAAAGTCAAATCAAAACCTTATATTTCAATTCTAACAGTCCATACAATTTTAAATCATTCATACGAGTTCAAACCAATTCGAATTCAAATTCATTTCATATTTTACCCAATTCAAATTCATCTCTATTAAAAGTTCGTATGAATTCGAATTCATAACTTAATATGAGTTCATTTGTAAATCAAATATCGTTATATAAATTTACGTCTTTAAATATCGAATTTAAATCACGAAATCTAACTTATCCATCTTGTGTTTATTATTAAAGTTTATAAAATATATATATAAGAAAATAAATTTTGAAAATAAATATGTTTATATATATATAAGTTTATAAAATTCTAAAATTAATTAGAAATAGAATATAAACATATATAAGTTTAAAATTATAAAAATAGATTTAAATAAATATTTAATAATATAAAAAGGTTAAAATAATTATAGGAATAAATTATATGGTTTAAAATAAATAAAATTATAAGTAAAATTCTTAAATAAACATTTAAATCTGTATTTACTCATAAAATCATTTTAAACATGTAATTCAAAATTTACACAATTTAAGTTTAGAACAAATATAAATATAAATACTAAGTTATTATACTAAAAAAACAAATTTCCAAATCACTTTACTTCGAAAACATGACCAACGGTGTTCGTATATAGTTTTCTACCATATGGTCAAGTGATACGGATATTTATTATTTGAACCCGTAATTTATAAAAATTCTACATGTCTATCATTTCAACCCGCAATCCCAAATTCAGTAAAAATCGTTCAGGTCTATCATTTCAACCCATAACGATTTTTCCTATTCTAATGTTCGTTCGGGTATGTATCATTTCAACCCTTAGTGATTTTCCTAAACTGGGGAAATCAACAACATATCAAATCATTGTATAGCATCTATCACATCATAATTCATATATAATAAGTGCGCCTACGTGTCATATAAATATCATGTCATACATGAAAGTGTACATTTTAAACAAACAATTTCTAATAGCAGCTCTACACATTTCATAACAGTTCAAATAGCCGATCTAACATCCATGAAATAAATGTGAGTTAGGTGTGAGATAAACTCACCTTTCGTGGTACAGAAATGGAGACGACAAACAGATTGACACTGAATTGAAACAACGACTTCCAGTCATGATTCAGAATGGATCCAACTCGATGATCACTTTATTTTTCAAGAGGAGATATGGATCAGTACAGTATTGGGTTTTTGGGACAGTACGGCTATTTGGTTTTATAAATGGGTTTCGGATTCAACACCAAACTTGATTCAAAAATAACACAATAAGTTTTTAAAAAATAGTATATATTTATATATATATATATATATTAATATATACATATATAGAAAAATTATAATATATATATAATACAACGCACACCGTAAGCAAATGACGCTAACACAGACATTAAAATTTATACATTTATTTTCAAAATCAATATATTGCCAAAGAACTCGAAGTATAAAAATGACACTTACATGACTCCGGAACATAGTGCACAACACACACACACACAAATTCACACATCAACATAAATAACTCACAACTGTACATATATATTATATATGAAATACGCTAAATAAACACAGCACTGACATAAAATTTTGTTTCGAGAACGACTCAACACAATCCACATACAAATAACACAGTACACAACTCCACATACTAACGCAAGAACCAATGCCATACAAAAATAAACACCCATATTACCACACTAAATATACATTCTAACACACCCATTCTGTAACGACCCGTATTTATACAGATAATAATTAATTTATTTAATTATTAAAATAGTGAAAATGGTTGTTTAATTAAATTATATTGAATATTTAATTTATATAAATAATTAAATAATATATTTAATTTCTGAAATAATCAGAAATAGTGAATTGACAATATAATGTGAACTGGGCAATTCAAATTATATAATTCAGTTTATAATTGAATTAGAATAATGAATATATATAAATAACGACAGTTGAACGTATAATTATAATATAATTATAATCGAGCTCGAAATGGCACGGCAGTTCGCTATTTGGCGATTTGAACTTCAGCTGAATGTACATGATTCGTTTTAAGCAGGATTTCTGTGAAACAAGAAACGTTCGGAGTTGGTGAAGTATATTTTTCTAATGGGAGAGAAAAATCGGGATTTCATTGCGTAGATTTTGATATATGTTCAAATCAAATTTTAGAAAAGTCGCTATGGAATTTCTTTGAAAATTGTAAATATATATTTATATTATAAAAGGATTTTATATATAAATTGAATATCGATATAACTGGGAATTTTGAAATATCGAGTTATAAAACCCATTGGAGCTGTATGATATTCTATTGTGAATATATACGATAATATTTATTTTTTAAATATTAAATTTAATTATTTTTAAATATATTTATATATTCAAATGGGTTATTTATAGCTTTAAAAATAGCCAGTTTTGCAAACGACCTCTATTTTCGACGAAACTAATTTTGTTGGATCCGAAATATTAAATTATTGTTAGATTTCAATTTTCGTGATTTTTGAAGTCAGTATGTGGCCGTATGGGATTTTAATGTGAAAAATAGTCAATATTTTGACTTTAAAAATACGTTGTGTGAGCAAACAAAGTCGGAATTCGACGAAACCAGTTTCATTGGGTCCGTAGTGTCGAACTGTAGCTACCTGTCCATTTTCGTGATTTTTGGGTATTGTATGCGATCACAGGGATTTTTAAACACAAATGAAAACAGCGACAGCTCAAATGTAAATTAAATAATCGAATAAAAAAATATTATATGCATCCTATAAATAGTCTACACTCACACCTAACCCTAACATACTTTCTCTCCGGTCAAAATGCGCAGCCACCACCGAAACTAATTCATACAATGAAAATCCCAATTCAAAAATCAAACTAAATTCAAGGAAAATTCCTAAAATCACTATATGTACGTATTCGAGTTTGTCTTGAGTTGCTGATCATAGCAAGCTGCTTTTTGTTGGGTTCGACACAAACTTCGGTTCGTTGGTTTTGCCCAGCAAACATTAGGGTTAACGAAATTGGGGACTTCGGAGCATCGATCGAAGAACAGAAGGTTAGGTGGTGTTTGAGGGTTCGGTTGGTGCTTGGTCGTGATGTTTGGTGAAGTTCAGTTCAAATTTTGTTTGGTGGTTCCTAAGGGGGAAGCGCTGTGCTGGTTCGACGGGTTTTAAGGGAGGAGCGCGAGCTGGAGAAAAATAGTATGATGGTGAAGAGGATGGAAAGAGGAATTTAGTGGTGTTAATGGTTTTGAAGACGTAGAAGGAACAAAGTGTTTGGTGTTTGGGGCAAATTAGGAATGGCCTGATGGTGTTTTTCTGGAGTTCACTCCTTTGAAGAAGAAAGGGAGATACGGTGTAATAAAGTATACGGGCCTGGGTTCTAACTAAGGTGAGTGAGCCGGTAAATAATTAGTGAGCCCATTTAGATTAAATAATATAAATTTTAGTTAACAATAATATATATAACTTGTAAAATACATAACTTCCTCATACGATATTGGTTTTCAGCAAAACAAGATCCGTTGGGATCGTATGGACGAGCACTACACAATGGAACTGACTGTGAGTGGATTGGAGCTCGTTTGAATTTATGGCGAAATAAATTGTTTGATTCTAATCAAACAATAGTTTATCATTCTTTAACGATGAACTGCCAAAGTGAGTAAATCTCACTAACTCTATCAGTTCATATTTTTATAATGTATTCTTAGAACTGATAAATATTGGTTGATTACTGTGTGTTGACTGTTTGGATGAACTGCTAGTCAGTTGGTTGAAATTATATATATAAATATATATATATATAAATCATAAAATATATATTGATTCTATTATCAGAATATTTCATATTGAACTAAAATTGACGATGATTATATTGTGTAACATCTATGATGCAGGGAAACAGGTTGGAGTGATCCAACTAGATTCCTCAATATTTAATACTGTTTGATTTCATATACTGTGATATGACGTGATATATAATCTGTGATTGATTGTGATGACACTAGTAATGTTATTTGATTTGTTAAAATGCCATAAGAAATACCGGGATGTTAAAAGGGAATTTTCAAAGTGTTTATTGAAAATAAAATATTTATAAAATAAAGGGTTTTATAAAAAGGAAATTTATTTATAAAATCAAAGGATTTTATAAAAGGGATATTTGTTTATAAAATGAATTAGAATTTATTAAAGAGAAAATATTTATAAAATCAAGGGACTTTATAAAAGGGAATTATTTATAAAATCAAAGGATTTTATAAAGAGGAATATTAATTGGGATAATAAATAAAATCATATAAGGAATATTTATTGGGATAATAAATAAAATCATTGAAAAGGAAATCTTGTAAAACATTTACAAATAGAATTGAAAAGGAAATCTTTGTAAAACATTTACAAATAGAATTGAAAAGGAAATCTTTGTAAAACATTTACAAATAGGATTGAGAAGGAAATATTTATTTGTTAAATAAATAGGATGGAGAAGGAAATATTTATTTGTTAAATAAATAGGATTGAGAAGGAAATATTTATTTGTTAAATAAATAGAATGGAAAAGGAAATATTTATTTGTTAAATAAACAAATAGAAAAGGGAATATTTGTAAAACCAATGGAAAAGGAAATATTTGTATAAACAAATAGAAAAGGAAGTATTTGTAATCAAATAGTGTTAGTCAAATATAGTTTAATCGAATATAGTTTATTCGAGAAGGGAGTTAATCGAATATCGGTTATTCGAGAAGGGAGTTAATCGAATATTGGTTATTCGAGAAAGGAAGTAATCGAATATAGTTTATTCGAATAGAATTAAAGGAGTTAATCGAATATAGTTTATTCGAATAGAATTAAAGGAGTTAATTGAATATAGTTTATTCGAATAGAATTAAAGGAGTTAATCAAAAGGAGTTAATCGAATTAGAGTTAATCAAATAGAGTTAATCGATTAGAGTTAATCGAATTAGAGTTAATCAAATTAGAGTTAATCAAATAGATTTAATCAATTAGAGTTAATTGATTTGAGTTAATTGAATAGAGTTAGTCGATTAGGGTTAACCAATAGAGTTAAAGGAATTATCGAATAGAGTTATTCGAAAAGGAATTAATAGAATATAGTTTATTCGAAAGTAATTATCGAATATAGTTTATTCGAAGAAAGGTGTTAGTCGAATATAGTTTATTCGAAAGAAGATTATCGAATATTAGTTATTCGAAGAGAGTTAATCGAATATAGTTTATTCGAAAAGGAGTTAAATCAATTATAGTTTAATTGAAAGGAGTTATCGATTATAGTTTAATCGAAAGGAGTTAATCGAATTTAGTTATTCGGAAGGAGTTAAATCGATTTTAGTTTAATCGAAAGGAGTTATCGATTATAGTTTATTCGAAAGGAGTTAATCGAATTTTGTTATTAGAAAGGAGTTATCGATTATAGTTTAATCGAAAGGGGTTAATCGAATTTAGTTATTCGAAAAGGAGTAATTGAATATAGTTTATTCAAAAAGAGAGATTATCGAATATCGTTTATTCGAAAGGAGATTATCAAATATAGTGTATTCGAAAGAAAGAATTATTCAAATATAGTTTATTCGAAAGAAAGAGTTATCGAATATTAGTTATTCGAAAGTGAGTTAATCGAATATAAGTTATTCGAAGTGAGTTAATCGAATATAAGTTATTCGAAGTGAGTTAATCGAATATTAATTATTCGAAGAGAGTTAATCGTCGAATTCGATTATATCGAATTCGAGAAAGTACTTATACTTTCCGGTTTTTAAATCAAGATTTATTTATAAATTATTTATTTATTTATTTATTCAAATTAAAGAATAAAAGTTATATTTGAAGTTAGATATTTCGAAAGTAGGGATTATAACGTTATCGTTATAACCAATGCTTTTATAAAAGAAGTGGACTGGTAAATAGAATCCGTGAGGTTCGCAAGGAAGTTGTTAAAGGTTTAAAAAGGTAAACTTTGTCTATTCCGAAGTTAAAACGTTGTTCAGTTAAGGTCTGAGAGGTAATTATACCCCAACTTGATTGACTTCCTTCTTAACTAAGGAATGGCTAAGGTTTGATAGTAAAGGATGGTTGAGTGAATTTAGTTAACGAGTGAAATGGTTTGAGTTGGCATGGCGATGTTTGATTTAAACATCAGTTTAAATCCAGTGAAGGAGTTTTGGAAATGTTTTCCAAATAAGAATCAGAAATGTTTTCTGATAATAGAAAATAAGAATTTATAATATATGAAAACAGGATATAAGTAAATTAATGAACTAAAGAGATAAATGTTAAATGATGATTGATCGATATAATTTCGATCTGGAAATAATATCGTTGTTTTCATACGTGTTTTTTCTTTGATAGTTAAATCACAGACTATCAAAGTTTTGACCATTTTTCCGTCGTCAATACGGAGAGACCGGTTGGATTATTATCTGAGAACCACTCTGTATGGGCGTTAGCGTTCCGAATCAAATAGATCGAAGACAAATTGAAGATGGAGTTTATACAAGGGTTATTCTAGCAATCCTATGTAGAAATTGCCGAAGATGGATTTACATAATAATGCCTTCGGTTTGTCCAGTCCCAGGAAAACTTGAATGAATGAATGTTTGACAGAGTATAACTGGTAGATCACGTAAGTTGATCGTTTCAAACGTATTTACGTTGGTGGCGGAGGAATTCGTTTCTCTTAGCTTATACCCGTGGTATTTTTAGGGAAATCAATTTGTGATTTGACAGGTATGACGATGTGGCATTCAAAGTGAATGAATGAGTAATCTGTTGAAAGATACGTTATGACTTCCAGCCTCATCAACTGGGAAATGACAGGATTCGGGAAGGTAGCATGGCTAAGTGGGTCGCACCCAAGTAGGTTATATTGTCACCATCTAGAGAATATACATATTTGTTACTTCTTTCAATTCTGTATCTCCCAGGAATGGTTATGTTGGTTTACCAACTGTAAGGTGACAATATATTCGATACACTCAAGCGAAATGAGTGGTCGCTCATGTGTGGCCGAGTTACAAGATGTTCTTGTTGAACTCCAGTGTATCGCTTCTAGAGTACACTGAGCGGAAGGTGGATCCATACCTTGTCATAGTTGGAAATCTATTCCCCAAATAAGAGCCCACGGTTTTGATTGTATATTATATATGTAGAACGTTAGATGCAAGCGTTTCTACTAGATTGATATTACTTGTGTTAGACATTATTATAATATCAGAATAATATTGTTTTACAAATGATTTGGGTTATCGTAAGGTAAAAACCATCCGTGTTTATGTGTGGATCGGTCTTACGATTATTCTTTCTTTTGAAAAGATTTTTAAAGTTAAACAAATGATTTGAGTTTACTCACACCAGTCACATGACTGACCCGGAGTTTATTTTGTTTTATTTTCCCTAAACTCTTGGGTGCCCAATTTTGTACGGGCAGTTAAGTAGTCGAGATTTACAGATATATTTGGAGAGCTGGAGCAGGAGGCTTTAGAATTATATAGCTATGGTTATTTCCTCTGTGTTGTAAGTGTTGTACTTTGGAAATGATATGTATATTCAAGTACAGATTTATATTTCAAAGTTATGTTATATATTATATGTTATTCGTTTCGCTATGAGGTTCGTGTTACTCTGATGTTGTGTTGTTCTTCTTCTTCTATTCTAAGTTTCTATCTTATCTATTCTCACCCTCTAATTTCTTTCATGGACTATCCAGTGTTTTCTGATGCTTGTATAGTTGACATGGTGTTATATGCCGATATCCAGGATCGCAAAAACCCCGAGTCGTTACAGTGGTATCAGAGCTTAAGGTTAAGTAATTACCTTGGCTATGTGGCGTGACTCAGTAGAGATGGGGTTAGTAATGCCCTAGATTGAGTTGTGAAAATACCCGGAAATGCGAGCCAGTTTAAAATTTTTATTTTGGCGATTTTATTGAATTTTGAATATTTAAAATGAATTATTTTAAATAATATCGACGAGAAATTTATTTTGAATAGAATTCGAACATATATATTTATATCGATCGTCGTTAGAATATAAATAATTATTTTAAATTATAAAAGGAACTGGAAATGGCGCAGTAGTTCGATAATTCGATTTCAAACTTCAAATGAATGTAGCGGGTGCAAAATAAACCGGAATTTAGCGAAACAAAAAAATATTAGAATCTATTTGATAATATCTTTCCAATGAATCCAAAAAATCAAAATTTCATAACGGGAATCAAAAGTTATGTCCAAATGAATTTTAAGAATAGTCGCTATGGAATTCTTGCCCTTAAAATGGAAATTTTGCAAACGACCTCGGATTTCGATGAAACCACTTTTGTTGGATCCGTGATGTCAAGTTATTGCTAGATTCAAATTTTCGTAATTTTTCAAATCAATATGTGAGCGTGGCAAAGGAAAACGAGTTTGACCAGTTTCAGTTGATTTTAATCGACTGGAAATTAGCCATTTTTTAAACGGTCTCAGAATTCGACGAAACTAGTTTTGTTAGGACCGTATCGTCAATACGAAGTTAGAAAATATTTTTCGGGAATTTTTAGAGCCCGTATGTGGCCCCGGTAAATTGAAATACACATTCAAATTCAATATAAAGAGTTATATGTTGATTTTGACGAAAACTGATCGAATTGATCGAATCAGCTTACGATACATATCCCATTGTGTTCGGAATGGGGGTAATTAGCTATGGACGACAGGCGGTGGGTCTCGTTTAGAGGTTGTATGAAAAAGTCAACTTTTTGAAATTAAAAAAATATAATATATTTATATTTATTCTCTAACCCCCCTCCCCCCCGGTATCATTTCAAAACAAAAATCACAATTATAAAAAAACAAGGAAGGTGGGGCGGAGCGCCGCCCCACCGCCCATCGCGCCGCCGTAGGGGGGGAGCGCCGCCCTCCTCTCTTCCTCCACCGCACCAAGTCCCCCCCCTCGACGCCCCCTCTCGCGCCAGAGCGCGATCCCCTCCCCCCCTCGTTCGATTTCCCTCAGCCCAGAACCCCCGCCACCAGCGCCCACCTCCGACGTCCCCGACCCCCCTTGCGCGCCTCAGCCCCGTCCCCCTCTTCTCCTTTCCCTCCTCTTCCTCCTTTGAAATCCGCAGCCCCTCTACACCAAAACCCGCACCCATTTCGCCACCTCAGGCCCTGACCGCGACCACCGCCCCTCCACCCCCTCTTCGGGTCCTCCGACGACTGAAATGCTGTAAGTTTTCCTTATTATTCGTTTATTTTATTTACTTTAAAACTGAAAACTTATTTACTTTAAAATTGAAAACATATTTTAAAAGGTTAAAGATTAGATCTTTAGGTAAGAATAATAAAAATATAATTTTTATATAATGTAAAGTATAAAAATAGGATTTTTATTAATGTAAGAGATTAAAAATACGATTTTTATATATGTAGCGGAATAAAAATTTGATCTTTCTTATAAGTATGTTGAAATAAAGACAAAATCTTTATATTTGAAAAGACGAAATCTTTATATTTGAAAAGACGAAATCTTTATATTTGAAAAGACGAAATCTTTATATTTGAAAAGGCGGAATCTTTATATAGAGAATAGCATGATAAAAATATAATCTTTATTATATGAACATCGATGTAAAAATAGAAATTTTATTATATCACTAGCGAGGTAAAAATAGAATTTTTATCTATATAGTAGTGGTGTAAAAATATAATTTTTATCTACATAGCAACAATATAAAAATGTGATTTTTATATATGTAGTGGCTACGGGCAGTGAAATTGACAAAGGGGCGAGCACGACGAAGATTTCTACATAAGAAGAGTCAAGGCGCTTGGATTAGCTAGTCGGTGAGAACTTCTCACCTTTAAATTTTATTTTTCTAGTTAATAATATATACTAGGATGCAGACGGTGTTTAGTAGCACCCGACACCCGTCATCCACAAACCATGGATGACTTGTATGTTTGATTGTTTGTTGTGGTGAAAATTGATTGTGTGATGTGAAATGAAATAAAATATTTATATGGAAAATAAATATTGTATAGTCAAAATAGAATTTTTAACGTGTATATAAAATGAAATAAATAGTTATAAACAAATCGGACGATTTGTTTATATACACATATTTGACTGATATTGATTGGGATGATAAATTTTACACATCGCCCAACTGCACAAATAAAAATCTGTGTTTGGTTGTTTGAAACCCCACACGGGTATTGGGATAATATATGACATACACTAATCCCAATAATTAGTTGTATGTCGATCGGTTGATTGACAGGCTGTTATAAGCGTTAGATATCTATATTTGATGCTTATATAGTGTAGTGCACTTTGGATGATGGTTGATTATTTATCGTTGCTATTATATACATGTGTTGTATGGAATCCATATAATTAACATTATATGGTAATTGATTGGGCCTCATTCCAATTGAGAAAATAAAGAATATTATAAAATAAGATTCATGTGTTGACAGTACTCATGTGTTGAGATTAGTCATGTGTTGGGGAAAAAAAATAGATTCATGTGTTGAAAGAAATATTTTAACAATAAAAATTAACATCTTTATCAAAGTTTTATAAAGTATATTACATAACAAAAATAGTCACGTGTTGACAATACTCATTTATTGAGATTAGTCAAGTGTTGAAAGAAATATAGATTCACGTGTTGAATAGAATAAATATTCATTCGTTGAATAGAATAACGAAGTGATTGAAATATATAAAGCCGTGTTGATTAGTGATGCGCCATTTTGATGCGAACGATATTTATATCGATTTTATTCGTTTGTATAATGAATATAGGAAAGGAAGTGATTTCAAAATATAACATTTGAAAATATTATCGTTTATATAGAAATGATATGGAATATTCAATTTTGATTTGAAATTGAATATGAAGTTGAAATCGTTTTGAAAACGAATTTAAAACGAATTATAAATACGTTTTGAATTGAAATCGACGAAATATATATAATATATATATTATATATATTAAATGGCCTGAATAGAACGCGCCGCGCTGCGGTAGTTCGTGAATTTCGACCATTGACTTCGAATTGACGTTACGGGAGATCCGACCGTCGGATTATCCTGAAAACGGAACCATTGGGTTCGTATCAAAAAGAGCTTTCCAATGAATATTAGAAATGTAACAACCCTGAATTTTGGGGCCAATTTAAAATTTTTATTTTATAAATTTTAATGAATTTAAAGTATTCTAAATGATTTATGTAACAACCCGCAAATTCTGAAGCAATTTAAAATTTTTATTTTAGAATTTTTTTTTGAATTTTGAGGTTATAATATAACTTATTATTAATAATAATGGCTAGAATTTATTTTAATCGAAGTTAAAACGAATAAATTTAATTTAAATATAAATGGAATTAGAAATAACGCGGTAGTTTGAAAAGTCAAACTTGAACTTTGACTGACCGTACAGGTTGCAAAATTTAACGGATTTTAGTGAAACCAAAAATATTAGAATCTATTTTAAAATATCTTTCTAACGATTCTGAAAAATTGAAATTTCATAGCGGAAATCAAAAGTTATGGCCAATTCAATTTTTAGAAAGGTCGATGTAGAATTTATAGGGCCCGAAAGGCTACTTTTCACATATGAAGGAATTTCGACTCGAAACCACTTCCATTGAGTTCGGAATGACGTTTCTGCATTGAAAAATAGTAAACACTTATATATTTTGAGTTTCAAAAATTATTTGTTTAAAAATGTATTTTTAATATTAAATATATTGGCCTTGAAAATAGTCATTTTGCAAACGGCCTCCGTTTCTGACGAAACCACTTTCGTTGGATCCGGAATGTCGAAATATGGTTAAGTTTAATTTTCCATAATTTTTAGGATTAGTATGTGAGCACAGTAAATATAAACGTGTTTGGTCAGAGTTAGTTGAATTAGGTTGACCAGAAATTGACCATTTTTCAAACGAGCTCAGAATTCGACGAAATTAATTTTGTTAGGACCGTATCGTCGTAAGAAAGCCAAAAATAATTTTTTTGGATTTTTCTGAGATAGTATGTGGCTCCGGCGTATTTAAATGTACGGTAAATAGTAAATTAATTAATTTTTAATGGAATTTTAAATAAAATATATATAAATTTCGGAATTAGGTCCTGTAACATGTTCCATTGCGTTCAGAAGGCCTCAAAATCTTAAGAACGACAGTAAGCAGGTCTAAATCGGAGTTCGGACCAAAACGGGCTTCAACGGGCTAATTAAATTATTAAATAATGATTAGGATAACCTAATATAATATTATATATTCCGAAAACACTGTTCATCGTCCTTCCTCTTCTCATTTCAGCCGCCACTTGAACCCACCACTCTTCAAAACTTCATTCTCAGTTTTCTCCTCCGTTTCTTAAAGGAATTTACCGTGTGAGTACTCATTTCGAAGCTCTTCCCGAGCTCTTCGATCTCCGACAAATCCCAGCACCTCTCGTGCATCGTAGCTCCGCCACCAAGGCAGAGAAGCCGCCGCCGTTTGCTGCAAACCGGGCCCACCACGTGCGTGCGCACCTCCTCCAATTCCTGGCGCCGATAGCTCTCTCCAAGGCGGTCATTCTCCAACAAACGGCACCTAAAACCATCAACCGTAGCCTGAGATATCTTGATCCAAAGTTTTGAACAAATTCTGAAAATAAGCTATGCTTCAGATTTTGGGACGCTTTTAAGCGTTGCTGCAGCAGTTGTTAAAAGTCAGAATTATTCAAACATTGATAACTAATGCGTATGAACCCCGAATCTGAAAATTTCAGATCCGACAGGATCGTGGCGACGAGTAGGCTTTGCTGAGACTGATTAGAGTGAATTCTGAATTTATTTGGCATTTTAAATTCTTGTCCAATCAAGGTGAGAATTCATTTTTAAGTTAAATTTAATTAGTTTAATTGTTATGCTTGCGTTATGAGAAGTTGAAGAAAAAAAAATGAATCTACGATGGATGTTATTATGGGTTATAGATTTGAATTGCTTTGCGATGTTATGATGCTAGATCTGAAATTTTAAGTGATTAGGTATGTGAGAATTTATTTTTAAATTTAATTTAATTTCTTTAATTATTAATTCTTAGTGATTAAAGAATATCTCTTGATAAATCCGCTATGTAGTAATGTTTTGAATACGGATCTAAGTTGTTTATGTCCGTATGATGTTAGATCTATGCTGGTTGGTTTATTTGATTTTTTTTTTTTTTTTTTTTTTGTTGATTGTGATGATTTATATTTTAGTATGAAATCAAAATTTTAGAATTTGCGATGATTTACATTTTACTATGTAAACCAAAGATTTGGCATTTACGACGATTTACAATTTAGTATATAAATCAAAATTTTAGAATTTACGATGATATACATTTTGGTATGTAAATTAAATGTTAAGAATTGGCGATGACATGAAATTTTCATTTTTATTATGTAAATTAACTTAGGATAAGTTACATTATTTTATAATGTAATTAAAAGGTAAATTTCATTGTATGTCTAGATTTACATTTTTATATGTAAATTATAAAGTGAAATTGTAATGTATGTTAAAATTACATTTTTCTTTGTAATTAAAAGGTAAATTTACATCGTATGATAAAAATTACATTTATATATGTAATATGAAATAAAGTTGCAATCTTTTTCTTATATGCGAATATAGGATAGAAAATTTTGGTGAAATAAAGTTGCATTGTTTATATGCAAATGTAGGATTAGGAATTTACGACGAAACAAAGTTCATATTTTTCTTAATGTAAATACATAGTATATCCACCATAGAAAAGTATATATTTTATTTATGAAAATGTATAGAGAATAATCACCGTAGACAAAGTATACATTTTTATTAATGTAAATATATAAGAAGGTACACCGTAGGCGAAGTTTATATTTTTATTAATTTAATTAAAATAAGAATGTACACCATAGATAAAATTTACATTTTCATTTATGTAAATAAATAAGAATTTCCACCGTAGGAAAATTTACATTTTTTATAATGTAATAAGAAGTAAGAACTATCACCGTATGATAGATTACATTATTTAATGTGAATAAAAGTATGGATTTACACTGCATGAAATTTACATTTATTTTGAATGTAAATTAGGACATGATTTACACCGTATGTAAGTTACATTTATTTTTAATGTAAAATAAGATATGATTTGCACTGTATGATGAAAATTACATTTATTATATGTCATATAAGCATGAATTTACATCGTATGATAAATGTTACATTTTTATATGCAATATATGTATGAAATTACATTGTAAACTAGAATTTACATTTTTCTATGTAATTAAAATATGAATTTCCATCGCATGATGAAAATTACATTTTTCTATGTAACTTAAAATTGAATTTGTACCGCATGATAAGGATTACATTTTCCTATGTAATTTAGATGTGAATTAGAACGGTAAAATAAAAATGACTTTTTTTTAATGTAATTTATATATGAGTTATATTGGTAAGATAAAAATTACATTTTTCAATGTAATTAGAATATGAATTGGTATTGCATTATAACAATTACATTTCTTTATGTAGTTGGGATATGAATTTACAATGTGAAATAAAAATTACATTTTTATATGTAATTAGAAATGGGATTTGCAAATAAAATTAAAACTTACATTTTTATATGTAATTTAGGATGATATATATAATGTAAAATAAAGTTTACATTTTTATATGTAGTAAGAAATTGAAAATTCGCATTGATATTAAAATAACACTTTTGTAAAGATATTGCATTAGAATAAAAAGATAATTTTTGTCACTTTTTCTTTTTAGAATTAAAAACATATTTTGTCACTTTTTCTTTTTAACATGAAAAGGGTCATTTTTGTCGCTTCTTCTTTTTAATCTTAAAAGAACATTTTTATGTCATGTTTCTTTTTAGCATTAAAAGAAGCATTTTTGTTGTTTTTCCTTTTAGTAATAAAAAGAACATTTTGCTTTCATTTCTTATGATAATATTTTATCATCATTTTGAATGCGGTAAAAATAGAATTGTTAGTGTTGAATATTTTATCGTCATTTTGAATGCGGTAAAAATAGAATTGTTAATGTTGAATATTTTATCGTCATTTTGAATGCGGTGAAAATAGAATAGTTAATGATGCCATTTTTATCGACATTTTTGGTGCGATAAAAATAGACAATGTTAGTGATTCATTTTTATCGACATTTTTGGTGCGATAAAGTTAGTGATTCATTTTTATCGGCATTTTTGGTGCGATAAAAATAGACAATGTTAGTGATTCATTTTTATCGGCATTTTTGATGCGATAAAGATAGCAATGTTAATGTTACATTTTTATCATCATTTTAGATGCGATAAAAAGAATATATTTTTGTGTTACATTTTATTGTCTTTCTAGAGACAATAAAAAGAATAAAATTAAAGAATTACAATTTTATTTAAAATTGCTTTCATTGAAAAGAATAAATATAGAAGACGAGATTTTTATTGTTAATAATAAACAATGAAAAAGGGAACATTTACATTTTGATGTAAATAAACAATAAAAAGAAAAATTACATTCAAAATGTAAGTTAGAATAAAAAGGACATTTTGTTAAAAAAAATGTAAATTACAATAAAAAGTATAAAAATAAAGATCACATTTTTATTGACCGTTTATAGGCAATAAAAGGAATATAAATAAAAGAGACATTTTTATCGTCGTGTTATATATTGTGTAATACACTTCCATAGACAAGTTACCCGACTTGTGTATGTGATTGGGACGATAATTTTCACACATCGCCCAAGTGCACAAATTAGTTTATCATTTGCTTGATTGGTTGAAAACCCCACACTGGTGTTGGGATGAAAATTTACATACACTAATCCCAATATTTAGTTGTATGTTGATCGTTAGATCGACAGGCTGTGATGAGCGTTATTATTTAATTTTAACGCTTACACAGTGGAAATTACACTTTGGATGTAATGGATGACTTGATGATTATACTGTTATTGTCATATATATGATGTGTGTGAAATCCATATAATCCAAATTATATGGTAAATGTTTGAGTCGCATTTCGATTCAAGTGTTCTTTTAAAAAAACTATTTTTACATTAGAAATCCTTTTTATATAAAGTGCACATATTTTTCGTAATATATTTTTAATCAACTATATGTTAAACAAAGAATATTTGTAAAAGATAAAGATTTGTAAAATAAAGAATACTTCTCATTTAGAATCTTTTATATAAAGAATATTTTTATGATTATTTTAAAATATGTTTTTAAAAGATCACTAGCATTTGCAATTATATTTTGTGATATGTAATAAATTGAGTTGTGAAGTGGATTTACCGTGGACGACGATGCTTTAAACGACATTTGTCCTTTAATCCAATTTACATTGAAATTGTTATTTGGAACTTATGAATCTATTTTATAGATTTGAAAAACGTATATCCTAAAATCAAAGTCTTCCAATTTAATATATTAAATAGGAATTAAGTGGAAATTCTATTGGTAATAATTGAGATGGGCTTCTGTAAAAGAAGACCGATATTATATATGGAATTTAAGAGGCTTTGCCGTTATTCCATTTATACTATTAGTCTGATACAGGAATCTATATCGATTATGTATTGATTTGAAATCTGTGGAATTCCATATTTTTAGAAATTGATTTATAAATTTTATTTTAAATATTTATCTTTGACAAAATTAATGAGAATCTTCTAAAACGAATATCTTATTAAAAGAATATTCTGAGAAGGAATGTGGCGAAATGTGTGATTTTCCAATATTTGTTTTTAATCCCAAATTACACAAGTTATTCAGAATGACCGGGTTTAACCCATTCTGAATAATCATCACGACGATCAAGAGTCGAAGACGAAGACGGTGATTGAAGACCGAAGATTTTCACATCGTTGGGATGATGATGACTGGTATCTTGAATTGGGATTGGCCTTCCAAGGCAAGGTATTTGGTAATGATCGTCCAAACGTATTTGGAGATCGACGGACACGATGTTTCGCTCAGACCCTGAGCGGACTTGTAAATGGATTGCGTGTCTGACATTGTATTCCTTTCTACTGTATTTGTTGAACGCTACTGATTATATATTTCTATTTGGTGGTGAAGAATTTATTCTTTACTTATCACCCTTCTCTAAGACGTATGAGCTTAGAGGTTATATATATATTGGTAGATGATCAATAATATGGTAGGGTCTGACAATGTGGCACGCCAAGATGCAAATTGATCAAGGCTTTTGTTGAAAAGCAGGGCCTTGTGGAATGATCAAAGCATAGCCTATTACGGCATAGCTTTGTGTATATCGTGACTTCGCGAGCCTCACACCCCGGTATGAGTCAAAAACGGGATATGGACCATAGGGAGTGCACACGTTTCTTTCTCGCTATAGTGGTGTCAGTGACCTACCAGCCCTGACATTTTACTTATGTGGATGATGGATTTTGAGGCGCCTCGGATTTTTATAGGCCGATAGTGGTCATATTATAGGTTCAAAGGAACCGGGGAGCGTGTGTTCAGGCATAACCAATCTACTGCCGATAGGCGGGGACCGGCCCTACCGCATCCAAGGGTTCACTGCGGGGGATCCTGAGGCATTTGCTAGAGTGTCTCGAATCGGAGAGGAGCTTGCCCCTAGCCTCGACTCATGATGGAATCCAAATCTCCAATACGACCTTGCAGTTTTGATTGTAGAACTAGTACGACGACATAGTATATGGTACCTATGCCGTCTAGGATTGATATTATATTTGAATGTTTTAAATATATATATATATACACACTGACAATAATATCGTTTTCACGTATCAAGCATCTTTTGACCATTATAAGGTAAAACCCTATCCTCTGGTGTGCGTTGCATTGTGTGATGGGACCTGGGTCTTATAATGGTTTCATTTTTCTAAAAAGCATTACGTTATTTAACGATTTACTTTAATTATGCACTGGCAATCCAATTGAGTAAACCCGTTCCGCGTTAGCGGCGTGGTCCTATGATTAGCCTACTTATTAGATAAGTTAAGTTAAGAATTCTCACACCAGTCCAACGACTGACCTGTAGTTTGTTTCACTTTGCAAACTCGGGTGCCCTCTTTCCACACGGGCAGTCGAGTAGTTTTTTGCAGATATAGTTAAGCAGGATCCTGGATTGAAGTCTGAAGCCGGGTCCAGAATATTGATGGTCTTCCGCTGAGATTAGTTCCGCTGCAATGTATTTAATTTAATTTAAATGTTTCTTCCGCTGTATTATTTATCGATGTACTCTGATATATTCTATACTCAGATGTAACATTTATTATTGATGTTATAAAAGTCTGTGTTTTTGTTCTGATGTGTTGTATGCCCAAAGTTAAAGTATTCTTAGATTTTCACCTTTTGGGTCAGACCTGTGTGGTTTATGGTCGATTCAAAGGGCGGGAATTTGCGGGTCTTTACAATTTATTTATTTTAATCAAAGTAAAACGAACAAATTTAATATAAATATAAAGGAGTTTAAAACGAGCGCTGCAGTTTGAAATTTTGATTTTTAACTTTGACTGAATGTACAGGATTCAAAATAAAACGAATTTTAGTGAAACCAAAAATATTTAAATCTGTTTAAGAATATCTTTCTAACGAATCTAAAAATTGAAATTTCACTTTAAAAGTTATAAGTTATGTCAAAATCAAAATTTAGAAAAGTCGCTATGAAATATATATATAATATATAAAGGTCAAAATGCCACTTTTTGCATACGAAGGAATTTGAACTCGAAACCACTTCCATTAAGTTCAAAATGATGTTTCTGCATTGAAAAACAGTAAACACTTATATATTTCGAGTTTCAGAAATTATTTGTTTCAAAATGTATTTTTAATATCTAATATATTCGCCTTGAAAAAGGCCATTTTTCAAATAAGCTCAGAATGAGACGAAATTAATTTTGTTAGAACCGTATCGTCAAAAAAAAGCCAAAAATAATTTTTCTGGATTTTTCTGAGTCCGTATGTGGTCCCGGTGAATTTCTGCGTACGTTTGAATTTAAAATAATGATTTATATTTAAAACTGAAAAACGGAGGCCAAGACGATCACGTGGGCCTGCGGGACATATCCAGATGTGTCCGGAATAGGGGATTATAGGTAGAAATGACAGTCGTTGGGCTGAAAAAGGAGGAAGTGGCTAAACGGGCCTCAAATGGGTAATTAGGAATTTAATAATAATTAAATAACCCAAAATACTAGTACAAATACCGTATGCTACAGTACCCCGTCTTCTTCCTCCGTTCTTTGTAGCCGCCGAACCCATGTTCCTTCAAAAATTCAAAACTTGATTTCTCCCTCAATTCTCCACGAAATCCATCGCCGTTTGTCACGTTTCGAAGAGATTTCAGAGCTCTTCGAATACATACCGAATACAACCCATCTCACTGCTTGAAATCGCCGCCCCATCCACCCGAAGCTGACGCCGTCGCACCCCTGCTGGCCCCACCACGTGCGTGCGCACCTCCCCGGTTTCCCAGCGCCGATAGCTCTCTCCAAGGCGGTCAATCTCCCATAAACCGTTCGTAAAACCGTTAACCACAGCTCCTGAAAATCGAATCCAAAGATTTGAAAAAGTTAGGTTCTAAGGTATTATTCATTTCAGATTTTGTCATGCTTTATAGCGTCGCTATGTCTGTTGTTAAAGGCTGAATTTTGATTTTTCATATGAATTTGAATTTGAATCATTCCAGATCCGAAATCTATTTGAATACGAACACTGAATCGGATCGAACCTGAATCATCTTCTCAGACCAGACCACTCTGAGAATTTATTTTTAATTTATTTAATTATTATTTCCATGATTATTAATAGAAGATCTAATATGACACGATATCTAAAACATGGATCTGAAATGATCATACTGTATGATATTGAATCTGAAATGCCTATAATGACATGATTTTAAATCTGAAATTTTATCGTTAAATATGAATTGATTGATTAATTAGAATTAATTATGTGTTAATTTATTTAATCCTGCCTTGTTGATTTGCCATATGCCAAGTTAAACCTCATCTTGTAAATTGCCTTGAGGTTAATTATTGGATTTGATCCTGTTGGTTGTTTGGATGCTATTGTTATGGGATTTGACATGTAATACGATAATAAAAATTATTAAAGGTTGAATTTTTGGTTTAAATTATTAAAGATTAAATCTTTAATTGAAATGTTAAAGATGCAAACTTTCATGAAAATATGAAACGATGAAATTTTTCATGTAAACATTAAATGATGAAATTGACAATGTAATTAAAGGAAAAGGAAATTTTTACATTGTAATTTAAGAATGAATTTTACATTATAAATGAAAGATGAAATTTTTATATTAAAAGTTAAAAGATATGTTTCATTGAAAAATGTAAAGGATAGGATTTTTCGTAATGAAATATAAGGTAGGAATTTTCACCGTAATGAAAATTTACAATTTTGTTAATGTAAATAATATAGAAATATTCACAAGAATGAAAGTTTACATTTTAATTTACAAATAAAATAAGAATGCGACAAGAATGAAAATTTACATTTTCTTTAATGTAAATATATTGAAATGAACCGTATGTCAAAATTTACATTTTCTTTAATGTAAATATATAGAAATGCACCGTATGTCAAAATTTACATTTTCTTTAATGTAAATATATAGAAATGCACTGTATGTCAAAATTTACAGTTTCTTTAATGTAAATATATAGAAATGCACCGTATGTCAAAATTTACATTTTCTTTAATGTAAATATATAGAAATGCACCGTATGTCAAAATTTACATTTTCTTTAATGTAAATATATAGAAATTCATCGTATGTTAAAATTTACATTTTTGTTAATGTAAATTAAAAGGGGTATATACCGTAGGAAAAAATTATATTTTTTATTATGTAATGAAAAGAAATTTCCATCGCATTGAAAAATTACATTTTTACTAATGTAAGTATATAAAGAATGAATCATGCATTGTAATTAAAGTGTAAATTTTTACATTGTAAATAAAGAATGGATTTTATATTGTAACTGAAGGAAAAGGTTCACATTTTAATTTACAAATAAAATAAGAATGTGACGTGTAAATAGAGAAGTAGGAATTTACACTATAGGAAAGATTATATTATCTACATTGTAATCAAAATGACGATTTACATGTAATATAAAAATTACATTCTTATATGTAATTGGGATGAAATTTACATCGTAAAATTAAATTACATTTTAGATGTCATTAAAAAATTAAGAATGCACTTTAAAAGGAATAAATATTTTATATGTAAATAGACTTATAATATAAATGAAAGATGAAAGGAAATGAATTGAACGATGGGTTATAATTTACATGTTTGATGTAAATTATAGAAGCATAAGAAATATAAGGAATAACTCATTATCTAATTATAAATTACATTTCCATGTAATTAAAGAAAAGAAAAGATAAGGTAAGAAAATGTACATAAGAATGAAGAGTTAATGATTTATATATATATATATTTATTTATATATAAATATAATTAAAATTAAATGAATCGGAGCGGTAGTTCGCGTTTTGAGATCGTATCTTTAAACGAATATACCGGAAGATCCGACCGTCAGATTTTCCCAAAACTGAAAACATTAGGACTGTCTTGGAAAATTATTTCCAACGATATAGAATACGTCATGATCCAACGGTTAGATTTTGAGGAATGTGAAAATCAAAATTGGTTGAAAGAAACGCCAGGGTCGTCCATTGACCTGAAGCGACGTTAATTAAAATTTAATTATTTTAAATAATTAAAATAGGAATGAATTGTTAATAAAAATATTATTAACAAATAAAAATGATTTTCGATATATATATATGTACATACGAGGATTGTTGGAAAGTCTGAATTCTCTCATTCCAAATAATCAAGCGACGTAAATGGAAGTATGAAGTTGGCGTATAAAGACCGTAAATCTTCCCTCGAATGGACAGCGATCGAGATACTGAATTGACTTGCTCCCAATTCAAGGGTCACGGTCATTGCCCAGACATACGTGTTGATTTCACGGGTTTGGCTTTCGCTCAGACCCAGAGCATAAGCGAATAAATGGATTGTGTGTCTGACAGCATACTCTATCAAATATCATGTTATTGATCTTTTGTCGAAGGTATGGACGTTTGGTGGCAGGGAATTTATTCTTTTGCTTAACACCCGTTCATATATTTCTTCAAAGGATTGGTAGTACGATATGGAGTGATGATGTGGCATGCTAAGATGCATATGATCAAGGTTTTGTTGAAAAGCAGGCCTTATGGGACGATCAAAGCATAGCCTGTTTAGGCATAGCTTTGTGTACAGCGTGACTTCACGAGCCTCACACACCGGCGGAGTCTAAAACGGGAGAAGGGAACGCAGGGAGAGCAGCACGTTTCTTTCTAGCTAGAAGTGGTGTCGGTGCTTAAACTGGCCAATATTTACTTATGTGGATGATGGAATGAGGCACCTCAGATAGGTCTTATAGGACCGAGAAACGCGTGTTCAGGAATTGCCAATCCACGAAGATATATGGGTGGACCGGCCCTGCTGTTTCCAAGGGTTCACTGCGGGGGATCTTGAGACATTAGCTAGAGTGTCTTGAATCGGTAAGGAGCTCCTCCCTAGTCTTGACTCATGATGGAAACCAAGACCCAAATACGACCCTACGAATTTGATTGTATTACTAGTATGGAGGCATAGTAGTATGGGATACTATTCTTCCTAGGATTTATACATTTATTTTGAAATGTTTTCATATACACTAATAACAATATTAGATTCATATTTGCCGTATTTAGCATGTTTAATCACAATAAGGTAAAACCCTATCCTCTGGTGTGCGTTGCATTGTGTGATGGGACTTGGGCCTTATGGTGATTCCATTTTTCCAAAAGCATTGCGTTGTTTTACGATGTATTTAATTATTTGTTATGGCACTTTAAATTATGCACTGCAATCCAATAGAATAAACCCGTTCCGCGTTAGCTGCGTGGTCTTTTGGATTTGCCTTATTACTAGTAGTTATTTTAGTTAAGAATTCTCACACCATTCCCACGACTGACCTGTAGTTTGTTTCACTTTTTTGCAAACTCGGGTGCCCTCCTTTCTACACGGGCAGCCAAGTAAACATGTTCATTCTTTTCTTGGAGCTTTTCTTTGGAGCTGCTCATTCTCTTCCTTGGATTTGCTTTTGTGGAGAGGTGATGACTTGGAGCTTTGAAGTCATCTATCTTTTATTTCTATTGCATCTTTTCTTTTTATTTCAGACATCAGACTTGTTTCATTTCATGTTGTTATTTTGGAGTTGGAGCTTATTTCCCTTTTGCAAACTTGATGTAATAACTCAGTACTCTGTGACTGTGGATTTTCTGTGGTTGATGACATTATATTTCCGCTGCTATGATGTTGTTGCTCTATGAATTTCCTATGCTATGTGGTTTCTGTGATTTGTATTATCATATTTATGTTGTATTCCAAATGATCATCTCTTACTTTCATACCGTGGAAGTTTGGGGTTATCACAGTTGGTATCAGAGCTTTGGTTAAACTTAGCTTTGGAATATAACATATTTATGATAATTCGTTTACATAGAATCATAATATTCTATGGCGAACATTTCATGTGAATACATAATAGCCAGTCACTTTATCATCATCTTTTCATTCATCCTTCGATCTTTTCTATCTCCTAAAATCACCATTTCAGTTGTTCTGACTCTTTCCTTGATCGTACAGAACTAACTAAAAATGAGTACTCATGCCGCTAGAACTGCTGGAGTTAGAGCAATGGGGCAAGATGTTATTGGAACTGAGGAGCCCGCGGTTCAACAGTCACCACCACCACCGCAGCCCTTTGACTTGGTGAGGGTAGTGAAGGATTTTAAGAATTTAGATGGAGTTCCGTTCATAGGTACGGAGACCGTGACATAGGCTCGGGCATGGCTTAGGAATTGTGAAAAGATATTTAGAGCGTTAGAACTGGAAGATCAAAAGAAGAGATTTGTGGCTTCATGGATGCTCCGAGGCGAAGCACAGCTTTGGTGGGAAGAGGTCAATATTGGAGGAGATGAAGAAAATATGTCTTGGACCAAATTTAAAGAGCTGGTTAATGAAGAGTATATTGCAAGGCGAGAGGTGGAAGGACTTCATGATAAGTTTGACCGTCGCTATGAGAAGAAGACTGAAGGAAGTAGTTCTGGAGCCGCTAAGACTCATGATAAGACTAAGCTACAATGCTACCATTGCCAGAAGCTTGGACACTATAGCAAGGACTATGGGAATTCAAAGAAGGTCAGAAGAGAGGACACTAGAAAATGCTACAACTGCCATGAAAAGGGTCACATCAAACTTAATTGTCCACTATTGAGGAGTTCCCAAGTTGCCCATGTGTACGAGGAAGCAAGTGCACCATCTTCTTCCGCACCTACTTCTGAAGGAGCAGGTAAGCCTGATGTGTTAGGTGGTACTATTTCTGTTAAGAACATTCTCTGTGTTAGTTCCTACTCTTCTATTTTTCTTTTTCCTTTTCGGGGACGAAAAGTTCTTAAGGAGGGGAGACTGTAACAACCAAGAATTTTGGGGCCAATTTAAAATTTTTATTTTAGAAATTTTAGTGAATTTAAAGTATTCTAAATGATTTATTTATTTTAATCAAAGTAAAACGAACAAATTAAATTTAAATATAAAGGAGTTTAAAACAAACGCTGCAGTTTGAAATTTTGATTTTTAACTTTGACTGAATGTACAGGATTCAAAATAAAATGAATTTTAGTGAAACCAAAAATATTTAAATCTGTTTAAGAATATCTTTCTAACGAATCTGAAAATTGAAATTTCACTTTAAAAGTTATAAGTTATGTCAAAATTAAAATCTAGAAAAGTCGCTATGAAATATATATAATATATAAAGGTCAAAAATTCCACTTTTTGCATACGAAGGAATTTGAACTCGAAACCACTTCCATTGAGTTCATAATGACATTTCTGCATTGAAAAACAGTAAACACTTATATATTTTTAGTTTCAGAAATTATTTGTTTCAAAATGTATTTTTAATATTTAATATATTCGCCTTGAAAAAGGCCATTTTTCAAATAAGCTCAGAATGAGACGAAATTAATTTTGTTAGAACCGTATCGTCAAAACAAAGCCAAAAATAATTTTTCTGGATTTTTCTGAGTCCTATGTGGTCCCGGTGAATTTCTGCGTACGTTTGAATTTAAAATAATGATTTATATTTAAAACTGAAAAACGGAGGCCAAGACGATCACGTGGGCCTGCAGGACATATCCAGATGAGTCCGGAATAGGGGCAAATAGTTAGAAATGACAGTCGTTGGGCTGAAAAAGGAGGAAGTGGCTAAACGGGTCTCAAATGGGTAATTAGAAATTTAATAATAATTAAATAACCCTAAATACTAGTACAAATACCGTATGCTACAGTACCCCGTCTTCTTCCTCCGTTCTTTGTAGCTGCCGAAACCCGTGTTCCTTCAAAAATTCAAAACTTGATTTTTCCCTCAATTCTCCATGAAATCCATCGCCATTTGTCACGTTTCGAAGAGATTTCAGAGCTCTTCGAATACATACCGAATACAACCCGTCTCACTGCCTAAAATCGCCGCCCCGTCCACCCTAAGCTGACGCCGTCGCACCCTTGCTGGCCCCACCACGTGCGTGCGCACCTCCCCGGCTTCCCAACGCCGATAGCTCTCTCCAAGGCGGTCAATCTCCCGCAAACCGTTCGTAAAACCGTTAACCGCTGCTCCCGAAAATCAAATCCAAAGATTTGAACAAGTTGGGTTCTAAGGTATTATTCATTTCAGATTTTGTCACGCTTTATAGCGTCACCGTGTCAGTTGTTAAAGGATGAATTTTGATTTTTCATATGAATTTGAATTTGAATCATTCCAGATCCGAAATCTATTTGAATACGAACATTAAATCGGATCGAACCTGAATCATCTTCTCAGACCAGACCACTGTGAGAATTTATTTTTAATTTAATTTAATTTATTTAATTATTATTTCCATGATTATTAATAGAAGATCTAATATGACATGATATCTAAAACATGGATCTGAAATGTTCATACCGTATGATATTGAATCCGAATTGCCTATAATGACATGATATTAAATCTGAAATTTTATCATTAAATATGAATTGATTGATTAATTAGAATTAATTATGTGTTAATTTATTTAATCCTGCCTTGTTGATTTGCCATATGCCAAGTTAAACCTCATCTTGTAAATTGCCTTGAGGTTAATTATTGGATTTGATCATGTTGGTTGTTTGGATGCTGTTGTTATGGGATTTGACATGTAATACGATAATGAAAATTATTAAAGGTTGAATTTTTGGTTTAAATTATTAAAGATTAAATCTTTAATTGAAATGTTAAAGATGCAAACTTTCATGAAAATATGAAACGATGAAATTTTTCATGTAAACATTAAATGATGAAATTGACATTGTAATTAAAGGAAAAGGAAATTTTTACATTGTAATTTAAGAATGAATTTTGCATTATAAATGAAAGATGAAATTTTTATATTAAAAGTTAAAAGATATGTTTCATTGAAAAATATAAAGGATAGGATTTTTCGTAATGAAATAAAAGGTAGGAATTTTCACCGTAATGAAAATTTACATTTTTGTTAATGTAAATAATATAGAAATATTCACAAGAATGAAAGTTTACATTTTAATTTACAAATAAAATAAGAATGCGACAAGAATGAAAATTTACATTTTCTTTAATGTAAATATATAGAAATGCACCGTATGTCAAAATTTACATTTTCTTTAATGTAAATATATAGAAATGCATCGTATGTCAAAATTTACATTTTCTTTAATGTAAATATATAGAAATGCACCGTATGTCAAAATTTACATTTTCTTTAATGTAAATATATAGAAATGCACCGTATGTCAAAATTTACATTTCCTTTAATGTAAATATATAGAAATGCACCGTATGTCAAAATTTACATTTTCTTTAATGTAAATATATAGATATGCACCGTATGTCAAAATTTACATTTTCTTTAATGTAAATATATAGAAATGCACCGTATGTCAAAATTTACATTTTCTTTAATGTAAATATATAGAAATGCACCGTATGTCAAAATTTACATTTTCTTTAATGTAAATATATAGAAATTCATCGTATGTTAAAATTTACATTTTTGTTAATGTAAATTAAAAGGGGTATATACCGTAGGAAAAAGATTATATTTTTTATTATGTAATAAATAAAAGAAATTTCCATCGCATTGAAAAATTACATTTTTACTAATGTAAGTATATAAAGAATGAATCGTGCATTGTAATTAGAGAGTAAATTTTTACATTGTAAATAAAGAATGGATTTTATATTGTAACTGAAGGGAAAGGTTCACATTTTAATTTACAAATAAAATAAGAATGTGACGTGTAAATAGAGAAGTAGGAATTTACACTGTAGGAAAGATTATATTATCTACATTGTAATCAAAATGACGATTTACATGTAATATAAAAATTACATTCTTATATGTAATTGGTATGAAATTTACAATGTAAAATTAAATTACATTTTAGATGTAATTAAAAAATTAAGAATGCACCTTAAAAAGGAATAAATATTTTATATGTAAATAGACTTATAATATAAATGAAAGATGAAAGGAAATGAATTGAACGATGGGTTATTATTTACATGTTTGATGTAAATTATAGAAGCATAAGAAATATAAGGAATAACTCATTATCTAATTATAAATTACATTTCCATGTAATTAAAGAAAAGAAAAGATAAGGTAAGAAAATGTACATAAGAATGAAGAGTTACGGATTTATATATATATATATATATATATAATTAAAATTAAATGAATCGGGCGCGGTAGTTCGCGTTTTGAGATCGTATCTTTAAACGAATATACCGGAAGATCCGACCGTCGGATTTTCCCAAAACTGAAAACATTAGGACTGTGTTGGAAAATTATTTCCAACGATATAGAATACGTCATGATCCAATGGTTAGATTTTGAGGAATGTGAAAATCAAAATTGGTTGAAAGCAGTGCCAGGGTCGTCCATTGACCTGAAGCGTCGTTAATTAAAATTTAATTATTTTAAATAATTAAAATAGGAATGAATTGTTAATAAAAATATTATTAACAAATAAGATGATTTTCAATATATATATATATATATGTATATACGAGGATTGTTGGAAAGTCTGAATTCTGTCATTCCAAATAATCAAGCGACGTAAATGGAAGTATGAAGTTGGCGTATAAAGACCGTAAATCTTCCCTCAAATGGACAGCGATCGAGATACTGAATTGACTTGCTCCCAATTCAAGGGTCACGGTCGTTGCCCCGACGTACGTGTTGATTTCACGGGTTTGGCTTTCGCTCAGACCCAGAGCATAAGCGAATAAATGGATTGTGTGTCTGACAGCATACTCTATCAAATATCATGTTATTGATCTTTTGTCGAAGGTATGGATGTTTGGTGGCAGGGAATTTATTCTTTTGCTTAACACCCGTTCATATATTTCTTCAAAGGATTGGTAGTACGATATGGAGTGATGATGTGGCATGCTAAGATGCATATGATCAAGGTTTTGTTGAAAAGCAGGCCTTGTTGGACGATTAAAGCATAGCCTGTTTAGGCATAGCTTTGCGTACAACGTGATTTCACGAGCCTCACACACCGGTGGAGTCTAAAACGGGAGAGGGGAACGCAGGGAGAGCAGCACGTTTCTTTCTAGCTAGAAGTGGTGTCGGTGCTTAAACTGGCCGATATTTACTTATGTGGATGATGGAATGAGGCGCCTCGGATAGGTCCTATAGGACCAGGAAACATGTGTTCAGGAATTGCCAATCCACGAAGCTGTATGTGTGGACCGGCCCTGCTGTTTCCAAGGGTTCACTGCGGGGGATCCTGAGACATTAGCTATGTTGTATATAACATAGTTGTATACACAATTATATGATTTTTGTTTGATGATAACAAACAAGTATATTTTACTTTAAATGTGTTTGTTACTATTATATCACATCTCAGATAGAAATATAATATTTATGTTTAAATAGAATACGACTATACACGAATTCAAATATTCAACTGTATTTTATTTAAATAGAATATTTTATTTCAATAATTAAACAGTACAAAAATATAAACTCCACTGTTTGTACATTTCACTGATATTCATTATTGTACAATAAATTTTAGTATACACAAAGCTCCTTTCTACAGACACTCGATTATACAAGCATACACTCAGACGCTCATTTACAGTTTCACTGTTACACACACTAATATACTTTCACTGTCATCTTCTGTCTCTGTGTTCTGTCAGTCCAGTCATTGTCAGTCCAATCATTATCTGCTTACCTGTCACATGAAACATACACACAGTACACTGCAATAGAAATGAATATGGTGCTGATTTATGTCAAGTGTTTAGGTCAAGCAAACTCAGCATCATGGCAGCTGAATAAAAAAAATAAAAAAAAAATTGACATATGGGAACAAGCAAGTATGCGACACAGTGGAGCTACAGTCTATACATGTCCATATTAATGAACAAGTTTTTAATGTGCCAAGAATCAATCAAGAAATCAATTCATGTTTCACAGATTATGTGTTGATTATGGCAAGTTTCAAGAGCATGGCAAAATGTTTCAGATTTTCAAATGGTACATGCAAATGAAGTTAATGTATATAACCAGTATGACCAGGTCAAAACAAAAGAGAGCACGACAACAATCATGGCAGGAATACATTTTCTCATTCATTCATGGACCAGTTTAAGCAACATGATTGAAGCATTTCATTTGCTCGTATATGGGAGGTGTTCAGTTTTTTAGCAAGGAGATCTTTGCTAAAATATTCCAGAATTCAATGGTTTCCAATTATACAGTGGGAAATAAATGTGCTAAGATTTTATTCAAGAAATCTAAATTCACATTTGACAAGACAATCATTCTTTTGGGGCAATTTATTTTCAGAAACTCAATTTGTTTTTGGCAACAGGTTAAATGACTGAAGTTCATAAGCCAACATTGAAGAGAACCAAATTGGCAACAAAACAATTGTTCTACAGCAGTTCAATAGATCAACATGAGCATTCAGTGTTCAAGTGCAATTCATCTCACAAACAAATGGCAAGACTCAAGCATGTGTGAATTAATGTGCCAGATGTACAAGAATAATACATGAGCAAGTGCATGCAAGAGCTTTTGGAAAGAAATCACAAACATTTCTTTTTGAAATTCTACTAAATGTGGCAAGTGTTATCTGTCCTCTAGAAATTCAAATTATGTCTTTCCAGAAATTACAGGAATCAGGTTTGGCAAGCAAGCATATATTTGTCAAGCTTTAATGACACTCCAAAAATCCATTCATGATTTTCTGTAACTGTTTTTAAGAGTCAATGTTGGCAAGGAATCATTTTTTTGGAAAAACACAATTCAGCAAAACCATGTTTGGCAAGTAATAAATAATTTCTTTCCAAGAACATAAATCAGCTTTCCAGAAATTCAGAGTAAACATTTATGCAATCAAATCTTTGTGTTTCAAGAATTTTATCAATGAATTCATCAATTCATGTTCATAGCAAGTTTTCAAGGCCAAGGATGTCAAAAGAGGAAAGCATCAATATGTTTCCAGATTTAAAACAAATCAATATGTATTTGTTTGGCAATTTTTTCTAAGGGGACAACTAATGAAATATATTTTTCCTGAATTGCTATCAATGCTGATTCAATCGATAAATCATTTAAAGGCAAAGCAGCTATCATGCAAAGAGAATGTTGAATTTCCAAGAAATGTCATTTAAACCTTTTTTTGGCAAGCTTTATTCATTTTCCAGAAATGATTTCATGGCATAATATCAAGTGGGCCAAAGATTTTATTTCTTTATTTTACAAAGGTGTTATAAGGCAACAATTCAAAAAGGTTTCCAGAAAATTTTCAAGGGCGATTCAATCAAGGCACCAAAGGGAAGAAATCACGCAACGCAAATCAGTCAAGTCATTCAGTGAAATCAGAGCAATAAAAGGATTCTATTATCCTATATTAACACCTATCCTCATCAGCAATTTGCATCAAAAAACAAAAATCCAAAATTCCAAGAGCAAAAATCTAATCAAATTCAGAGAACTCACAAAACGTTTGTGATTGTAATCCAAGACTGTGAATCGAGCAGGAGCATAAATTTGAAGAAGCTTTAGAGATTACTTCTTTCAGAACATCAATCAATCGATTCGAGTTGGAGGATTTCAAAGAAACCCGAAAATTCCTTTTTCCCATAGCCTCCATGTTCATTTCCTTAGAAGCAAAGGATCAGGCTGAACAAATAATGAAAATGGGCAGCCAATATAAGTCAAAAGGGATTAGTTTGTATTAAAGAGGGGGTTTCTTTGCTTTCTTTTTATTTATTTTGTATTTTCAATTTTTTTGTAAACTGTCAAAACAGTTTCTAGAATTCTGTAAAAATCTAGGGAAAACCAGTTAGGTGTTTAAGTGGCAGTTGGCAGAGTCTGTAAAATCTGGGTTACTGGTTACAGGGTTGTAATCAGGGGAAATCTGATCGAGGGGATATCGATCAGTCTAGGGTTTTGAGCGTAGGGTTAGAATAGGAGCAGGGTTTGCGAGTGTACATGGTCTTGTATGCGGGAGTTGTTCTATCACCTAGTAGAAACCTTAGAAATGCAGCAATAGGCAGGGTTTTGCCGAAGCTGGGTATATCTGTGTGTGATTTATTTTCTGCAGTTCTGTTTCCGCTATATTCTGTAATGTGTTAATTATTATATATCTCGTTAGAATTTTAATTCTGTTAAAAACTGTGATAAACCCTATTCACCCCCCTCTAGGGTTAATCTAGATCCAACAAGTGGTATCAGAGCAGGTATTCTGTTAACTCTAGAGTAATGGATCATTCTAGTTGTCAGTCCGTTGAGAGTCAGTCCAGTCGTATTCCATCTATTTTTAATGGTACAGATTTTTTAAATTGGAAATTAGAAATGGAGTTATATTTAAAATCTGTTGATATTAAATGTTGGGATACTGTTATTAATGGATTTGATATAGTTAGTAGAAATGATATTGGGTTTAATTCTCGTGCTATTCATACTTTATATTCTTATAATGATGATGTCCAATATAGCCTTATCTCCCATTGTTTGACTGCGCAGGAAATCTGGACAACTCTCAACACGCTATATGGAAAAGAAGACAACAGCTCAAAACCCCAGAAGGTCAACTCAGTTTCAAATCGGTGCTTAACAGGTTATACAGATGGAAATCCAGATGGAGACTCAACAGGAGATCATTCTTGTAAAGATTTAATTTCTCGCTTAAATGATTTAACTAAATCTGTTGAGAACCTGAAGTCTAAAAATAAAATTCTGAAATCTGAAAAACTTGAATTGATTTGCAAAAATAATCTTTTGGAATCAAAGCTTAAAAATGTCAAGAAGTTTTCAAATTCTAATTGCAAAAAATGTTTAAATTTGAAAAATGATCTTGTTCGTCAAAATAAAAATGTTCAAAAACTTGAGGATGAAATTCTGTTTTTAAAAGAGAACAAGATAGAGTTTGAAAGCACAAACAATTGTTTGCAAAAGGAATTTGAAAATTTCAAGAAGACTGAAAATTCCAAATATATTTTTGCTGAAGAACAAAGCTTGTTGAAAACTGAGTCTATTTTTAATGAGCTAGAAATTGAGATTGAAAAACTCAAGAATTTTGAATCAGAAAGTCGAAAATATTTTGAATTTGAAATTGGTGATTCCCAAGCCAAAGTTAAATTGCTTGAAAATGAGAATTTGGGTTTGAAACAGTCCAATGCTAAACAGAAGATCGCTATAAATAATTGCTCAAATCTATTAAAAGAAAATAGCGATCTAAAATCCGAAATTCAACGATTAGAATCAACCTTGGATAAATTTTCCAATAGGGAAAAATCGTTGAATATGCTATTACAAAACCAAGTTTCTATTGGAAATAACTCTGGACTTAGCTTTGGGAAAAAGGATGTTTTTGGAAAACAAAATTCAAATGATTTGAAAAATCTCTCAAATTGCTTTGGAAAGAACTGCTTTGAAAATTTGAACTCTAAAAATTTCAAAGGATTTTTGAATCGTAATTGTGATGAGAAATCATTTTATAATAAACCATTTAAACATTCTTGGATCCTAAAAAATAAAACAGGCTTCGTTAAGTTCAGACAGATTTGGGTTCCTAAGGGTACGAAAGTTAATTCTAATGGTTTGTTATATAAACAAGTTTGGATACCTAAAACTATGAACAAAACTGTGAGTGGTTTTACAAATTTTGTTAGACCGCTTGATTCTCTAAACTGTTAGGTACCAGAGGTGGCTGAGGAACTGCTAGACAAAAGAGATTTGGATTAAAGCTGCTCAGTACTTCTGTAATCATTCACAGTTCCTTAGCCAAGCTTGTTGAGTTAGAGAGTCTTATTTACATTGGATTCTGGTATGATCTCTAAACTCACCTTTGTAAATATTCTCAGTTTTTATTTTTTTCTTTGTTTATTTCTCCTTCTACCTCCTTCTACCTCCTTCTGTTCTTTTGTTTCTGTTTTTGTCACTATTGTATCTTTTATTCTGGGCTTTCTTAACTTCAAATTGCAGAATTCATGATTTTCTGGAAATTTGCTTTATGTGAATAAAACTCTCTTATTTTTAATCATTTCCAGATCTTGAATTTATTTCTGTAAATATCTGCAATTGTTTTTTGAAGTTTTTTTTTTGAATTCTTAACAGTGCTGAAGCATTAATATCATATCTTGAACACTGTTATTTTGGATTCTAAATTTTTGAAGATCTGAATAATTAATGAAATTTCACACTTATGCTGTTATGAGTTTCTTCCAATTCATTTTGGAAACGCTTAAAATACTACACTCATTGCAGTACATCTTGTAACTTATCAGTTGTGATAATTTCAGTAATTTTCAGATTGGCTTGAATATGTTAAATTGTCTTGAATCAGTGATACATCGTGAAATCTATATTCATTCATGATCATTTTATTTTGAAATCTGTTTATTTGAAATCATCTGAAATTCTTGATATTTTGAATATCACACACCACTTAAATTTGAAATTTAAAAAATATACCAATCTTGTGTGACGGATTCATTATATCTCAAAAATCGACATTGATTCATGTGATTTCAAATAAATAATTTCTTAATTTTAGGATCTTGAATAATTCTCAAACTTGATGTAAATGATCTGAATATTTCACTTGTGCTTGACAGAGATTTCTTGTGAAAAATTCGTCAAAAATCTGATTTTGTAACTCACTGTTATTTCATGATCAATTGGCTTGAATATTTGTTTGAAATCATTTGAAATTATTGATTTCTTGGATCTCGCACACTTCCTAAATCTGAATTATACAAACTGGTGTGATTGATTCATTTAATCTTGAAATTTTCATATTACCTCAAGTGATTTCAAATAAATCGAATTCTTGGATCATGATTTTTTTTACCATCATCTTGACAAGTCTGACTTGATATTTTTCTTGTGCTGCTCTTATACTGATACGATTTTTTTTCTGATGACTGCTTACTTTGGTATATACTGTTTGTTGCTCTGATGAATATGCCTAATTTATTTGTCTTGTCTACTTGGGCCTAATGATTGTACTTGGATGTCTAGGTCACTCGTGTCAAATTTCAAATCCTTGATTTTTGTGACATAAACATGTGGTGATGTGTTGTTCTCTTTGATCTATTCTCATCATGTACATATATTATTTTTTTAGAAAAAAAAACCCTCATGTCTTGTATAAATCTTTCAATTTCCTCTTGTAATTATTTTTCAATTTTAAAATTATTTATTGATTATTCATTCAAAAATTGAAATCAATAACCAAACTGGACTGTAGTTAAATTCATCAAAATTATTATCAGATTTTGAAACTGTGATGAGTTATGACTACATACTTCACAACAAGAGGAGATTCTATTTAAATTTTCATGATGATTGAAAAGTTATTATAATATCTTTGGATTGGCGCTAATTTCACGAACATCTTCTATGTCTATCATCCTTCTGTCATCCATCATGATTTTATATTAATGAGGAGAGGTTTTCTTATGTAATCAGTGAAAATATTGGTGATGGAAATGTGACTGCATTATTTTTCAGATTTAGTGATGATTGAAAATTATCGAAAATCCCGGTACAGCCGAGCATATTTCATAATATGATTAATTTAGAAATTTATTTCACAAATCATCTCTGTACCTACCACCTTTCTATCATCCATTTTGGTTTTATATTTCGAGGAGTTTTTTCTTTTAAAAGCTGAAAATGATAAATATACATAAGTATGTCTCTAACCTCATTTAAAAATCCAAGCACTGGTCATGCATGGTTAAGAGACAACTTATAATTTAAGCGGCGACTGATCTCATTTAAAAATCCGAGCTCCGGTTATGCATGGTCAGTGTGCTCTTAAATAAAAAGAAAAGAAATGAAAAATAATTTGAAATAAATAAAAAATTCTTATATGAAATTCTCCTCTGTGTATAATAACCTGCCTATCAATCCATATTCTAACTTGTGAAATGTGTTATTATTTTATGACGTATTATGATTTGTTGATTGATATCTACTGGGATTTGAGAGTATTTGATTTTGTCACTTAAGTTGAACTTATAATTATAGGACAAATCCATCACTGTTTTTGTGCTTAGTTTAAAAAAAAGGTCTATTTTGAAAATAACTGAAATTCATTTTTTAAAAATCTCTCTCCATTATTATAATTTCACCATAAATCCTTCATTCTCAAATGTGAAATTTGCCACTGATTCTTAGAATATTATGATTTTTGTTTGATTTTTTTTTAGAATTGTGGTGAACATTCTCTCTTAAGCTAATTTTTAGTCATATTTTCATCGTTATTTTATAATCTGTATCCTTTTGATGATAACAAAAGGGGGAGAATGGTTGAGATTTTGGTTTATGAGTGAATTTTTTTAATACTTTTGAAAAATCATTCGATTTATTCTGTTCACTCTTGCACATATGTATCAGAGCTAGGGGGATTTTAGTTGTAGGGGGAGCATACATTTAGGGGGAGTTTCACTATTCATGAATAAACACATTTAATATATTCAAAATCTTTTATTTGTTTGCCATCATCAAAAGGGGGAGATTGTTGTATATAACGTAGTTGTATACACAATTATATGATTTTTGTTTGATGATAACAAACAAGTATATTTTACTTTAAATGTGTTTTTTACTATTATATCACATCTCAGATAGAAATATAATATCTATATTTAAACAGAATACGACTATACACGAATTCAAATATTCAACTGTATTTTATTTAAATAGAATATTTTATTTCTATAATTAAACAGTACAAAAATATAAACTCCACTATTTGTACATTTCACTGATATTCATTATTGTACAATCAATTTTAGTATACACAAAGCTCCTTTCTACAGACACTCGATTATACAAGCATACACTCAGACGCTCATTTACAGTTTCACTGTTACACACACTAATATACTTTCACTTTTATCTTCTGTCTCTGTGTTCTGTCAGTCCAGTCATTGTCAGTCCAATCATTATCTGCTTACCTGTCACATGAAACACACACACAGTACACTGCAATAGAAATGAATATGGTGCTGATTTATGTCAAGTGTTTAGGTCAAGCAAACTCAGCATCATGGCAGCTGAATAAAAAAAATAAAAAATAAAAAATTGACATATGGGAACAAGCATGTATGCGACACAGTGGAGCTACAGTCTATACATGTCCATATTAATGAACAAGTTTTTAATGTGCCAAGAATCAATCAAGAAATCAATTCATGTTTAACAGATTATGTGTTGATTATGGCAAGTTTCAAGAGCATGGCAAAATGTTTCAGATTTTCAAATGGTACATGCAAATGAAGTTAATGTATATAACCAGTATGACCAGGTCAAAACAAAAGAGAGCACGACAACAATCATGGCAGGAATACATTTTCTCATTCATTCATGGACCAGTTTAAGCAACATGATTGAAGCATTTCATTTGCTCGTATATGGGAGGTGTTCAGTTTTTTAGCAAGGAGATCTTTGCTAAAATATTCCAGAATTCAATGGTTTCCAATTATACAGTGGGAAATAAATGTGCTAAGATTTTATTCAAGAAATCTAAATTCACATTTGACAAGACAATCATTCTTTTGGGGCAATTTATTTTCAGAAACTCAATTTGTTTTTGGCAACAGGTTAAATGACTGAAGTTCATAAGCCAACATTGAAGAGAACCAAATTGGCAGCAAAAAAATTGTTCTACAGCAGTTCAATATATCAACATGAGCATTCAGTGTTCAAGTGCAATTCATCTCACAAACAAATGGCAAGACTCAAGCATGTGTGAATTAATGTACCAGATGTACAAGAATAATACATGAGCAAGTGCATGCAAGAGCTTTTGGAAAGAAATCACAAACATTTCTTTTTGAAATTCTACTAAATGTGGCAAGTGTTATCTGTCCTCTAGAAATTCAAATTATGTCTTTCCAGAAATTACAGGAATCAGGTTTGGCAAGCAAGCATATATTTGTCAAGCTTTAATGACACTCCAAAAATCCATTCATGATTTTCTGTAACTGTTTTTAAGAGTCAATGTTGGCAAGGAATCATTTTTTTTGGAAAAACACAATTCAGCAAAACCATGTTTGGCAAGTAATTAATAATTTCTTTCCAAGAACATAAATCAGCTTTCCATAAATTCAGAGTAAACATTTATGCAATCAAATCTTTGTGTTTCAAGAATTTTATCAATGAATTCATCAATTCATGTTCACAGCAAGTTTTCAAGGCCAAGGATGTCAAAAGAGGAAAGCATCAATATGTTTCCAGATTTAAAACAAATCAATATGTATTTGTTTGGAAATTTTTTCTAAGGGGACAGCTAATGAAATATATTTTTCCTGAATTGCTATCAATGTTGATTCAATCAATAAATCATTTAAAGGCAAAGCAGCTATCATGCAAAGAGAATGTTGAATTTCCAAGAAATATCATTTAAACCTTTTTTTGGCAAGCTTTATTCATTTTCCAGAAATGATTTCATGGCATAATATCAAGTGGGCCAAAGATTTTATTTCTTTATTTTACAAAGGTGTTATAAGGCAACAATTCAAAAAGGTTTCCAGAAAATTTTCAAGGGCGATTCAATCAAGGCACCAAAGGGAAGAAATCACGCAACGCAAATCAGTCAAGTCATTCAGTGAAATCAGAGCAATAAAAGGATTCTATTATCCAATATTAACACCTATCCTCATCAGCAATTTGCATCAAAAAACAAAAATCCAAAATTTCAAGAGCAAAAATCTAATCAAACTCAGAGAACTCACAAAACGTTTTTGATTGCAATCCAAGACTGTGAATCGAGCAGGAGCATAAATTTGAAGAAGCTTTGGAGATTATTTCTTTCAGAACATCAATCAATCGATTCGAGTTGGAGGATTTCAAAGAAACCCAAAAATTCCTTTTTCCCATAGCCTCCATGTTCATTTCCTAAGAAGAAAAGGATCAGGCTGAACAAATAAAGAAAATGGGCAGCCAACATAAGTCAAAAGGGATTAGTTTGTATTAAAGAGGGGGTTTCTTTGCTTTCTTTTTATTTATTTTGTATTTTCAATTCTTTTGTAAACTGTTAAAACAGTTTCTAGAATTCTGTAAAAATCTAGGGAAAACTAGTTAGGTGTTTAACTGGCAGTTGGCAGAGACTGTAAAATCTGGCTTACTTGTTACAGGGTTGTAATCAGGGGAAATCTGATCGAGGGGATATCGATTAGTCTAGGGTTTTGAGCGAAGGGTTAGAATAGGAGCAGGGTTTGCGAGTCTACATGGTCTTGTATGCGGAAGCTGTTCTATCACCTAGTAGAAACCTTAGAAATGCAGCAGTAGGCAGGGTTTTGCCGAAACTGGGTATATCTGTGTGTGATTTATTTTCTGCAGTTCTGTTTCCGCTATATTCTGTGATGTGTTAATTATTATATATCTCGTTAGAATTTTAATTCTGTTAAAAACTGTGATAAACCCTATTCACCCCCCTCTAGGGTTAATCTAGATCCAACAAGCTAGAGTGTCTCGAATCGGTAAGGAGCTACTCCCTAGCCTTGACTCATGATGGAAACCAAAACCCTAATACGACCCTACGAATTTGATTGTATTACTAGTATGGAGGCATAGTAGTATGGGATACTATTCTTCCTAGGATTTATACATTTATTTTGAAATGTTTTCATATACACTAAAACAATATTAGATTCGTATTTGTTGTATTTAGCATGTTTAATCACCATAAGGTAAAACCCTATCCTCTGGTGTGCGTTGCATTGTTTGATGGGACTTGGGTCATATGGTGATTCCATTTTTCCAAAAGCATTGCGTTGTTTTACGATGTATTTAATTATTTGTTATGGCCCTTTAAATTATGCACTGCAATCCAATAGAATAAATCCGTTCCGCGTTAGCGGCGTGGTCTTTTGGATTTGCCTTATTACTAGTAGTTATTTTAGTTAAGAATTCTCACACCAGTCCCACGAATGACCTGTAGTTTGTTTCACTTTTTTGCAAACTCGGGTGCCCTCCTTTCTACATGGGCAGCCTAGTAAACAGGTTCATTCTTTTCTTGGAGATTTTCTTTGAAGCTGCTCATTCTCTTCCTTGGATTTGCTTTTGTGGAGAGGTGATGACTTGGAGCTTTGAAGACATCTATCTTTTATTTCTATTGCATCTTTTCTTTTTATTTCAGACATCAGACTGGTTTCATTTCATGTTGTTATTTTGGAGTTGGAGCTTATTTCCCTTTTGCAAACTTGATGCAATAACTTAGTATTCTGTGATTGTGGATTTTCTGTGGTTGATGACATTATATTTCCGCTGCTATGATGTTGTTACTCTATGAATTTCCTATGCTATGTGGTTTCTGTGATTTGTATTATCATATTTATGTTGTATTCCAAATGATCATCTCTTACTTTCATACCGTAGAAGTTTGTGGTTATCACAAGAAATTTGAAATCTAACGGTTGGATTTGGAGACACGTCCAAATCAAATTTAGAAAAGGTCGCTGTAAGTGCAGTTCGACGACCGTTATTGGAAATCGCTGTACGGGCCTTGATAAAATTATTAAAAATATCTATAATTTGTGTAAAATCAAAATATGTGAATTGGAAAGAATTCGGATGAAAAATTCCCTATTTGAAAGGATAAAAATATATTTTTATCGAAATGAACTAGTTTTGAACTAGGATAAAAATCAATTTATTTTTGAAATAAATAAATTGAATTTGAAGTGGTTTTAAAAATAATCAGAATTTCCAATATACGTGAATTGGAATGGATTTGAATCGAAATTATCTTTGGAATATTTCGATGTTAGATTTCGTAATTATACAGATATGGTTGTGGAAATTTGAAAGATATATTATATATCGTTATTTCCAATACGATATTTGTTGGTTTCAGAATTTGATATTGAATATAAGCCGGTATATTTTCTATTCAGAGCCTTGTATTTAATATCAAATGGGATTTTGGGTTCGTCATGAATGGTGTCTTAAATAACACTGTTCTTGAACCCATTTTGGAAAACAATAAATCTTTTAATTAAGATTTAGTGAAATTATCCAGTTAATTTGGTATCTAATTGGAATTGAATTTAAATTGGTTTTTGGGTTTATCGTTGATCATGTTTTAGATGACATTGGTTCTTTAACCCAGTTAAAGACAGGATACTGATTTGTGGGAAAATTAAAACTAAGTGGAGTTTTAATGAATCTGAAATCAAATTGAAATTTGAATTGATAATTTAAATTATCAAATTTGGAAAGTGATCGAAAATGGGGTATCACCAATTTTGCTCCGAGCGATAGTTAATCTTTAATTAGATTTAAACGTGAAATGTTAATTAAATTTACCGATAACACCGTAGTGTTAGTTATGGGGTAATAACAGTTTTGCTCCATGGGATGAATAGGTTGGGATTGGGAAATAAAACAAATAATTACTTCGGTGTGGTTCGCTAATCCCGACTAGTTTGGAAAACCCTAATATGGTTTGAAATGACATCCAAAGGAAGATTAAAGAATAAATTTTAAAGAATTTATCTTTGATAAAATTAATAGGAACCTTTACCTAAGGATGTGAAAATTTGAATAAAAGAATATTCTGAATTGGAATGAGGCGTATGTTGTGTTTGCGTAACATTTGTTTATTATATACGTGGGTTATTCAGAAAGGCCGGGTTTATACCCATTCTGAATAACCGATTCGACGATATGTCGAAGATGAAGACGGTGGTTACAGACCGGAAGTCTTCACATCGTTTGGGTGATTACTGATGATCTTGATTGGGTTGTACACCCAAGATGAGGGAATCAGTTGGTGATCGTCCAGACGTACTTGGAGATCGATGGATATGCGAAGAAAGTGCCTCCGATTTCGTTCAGACCCAGAACGAACTTGTAAATGGATTGTGTGTCTGACATTGGATTTTATTCTTTGTTGATTGATCTCTATTAAATATACATCTGTTTGGCGGCAGAGAATTTATTTGTTTGCTTAACGCCCTTCTTTGAGACGTACGAGCTCAGTGGTTGTATATCGATGGACATCAGTCGCATGGAGTGAATTGCCTATGTGGCAAGCCTAAGGGCAAATGATCAAGGCTTTTGTTGAAAAGCAAAGTCTTGTGGTTGATGATCAAAGCACGGCCTGTGTGGTGTAGCTTTGTGTATAGCGTGAATTCGCGAGCCTCACACCTCGGTATGAGTCAAAAAACGGGATAAGGACCCAAGGAGTGCACGACGTTTCTTTCTAGCTATGGGTGGTGTCAGTGACCTACCAGCCCTGACATTTATATACTTTTCGCCTGTGTGGTTGTTGGATGAGGCGCCTCGATTTTAGGTCTGTAAGGATCGGGAAACGTGTGTTCAGGAATAACTAATCCTCAAAAGTAAGAGAGGACCGGCCTTGGAGGTTCCATGGGATCATAGTGGGGTCCTGAGGCATTTTCTAGAGTGTCTCGAATCGGAGAGGAGCTTGCCCCTTGCCTCGACTCATGATGGAATCCAATTTCCAATACGTGATAATTCGGTTTTAATTGTAGAACCTAGTATGGTGACATAGTAGATGGTAGTTATGCCGCCTATGATTGAAACTTATGATTGAAATTGTTTTGACACTATACACTTATAGTAATATCAAAATAATGTGATTTTAAACGTATCAAGCTTTCTTTGGCTATTATAAGGTAAAACCCTATCCTCCGGCTTGCGTTGCATTGTGTGATGGGACCTGGGTCTTATAATAGCTTCATTCTTCTTTATTTAGCATTGCGCTGTTGTTTTGTGCACTGGTATTCTTGGGAGGAAACCCGTTCCGTGTTATACGGCGTGGTCCCTTGATTTATCTAACTTTAAAATAAAGATTAATAACTATTTTAGTTCTCACGCCAGTCACATGACTGACCTGGAGTTTATTGTTTTAACCTAAACTCTGGGTGCCCCTATTTTCGACACGGGCAGCTAGTAGTTTTGGTTTTGCAGATTTATATTCACAGGATCCTGATTAACAACTGAAACGATGCTCGGAAAGCTCTGTATCCGTGTATTACTTTCAGCTGTGTTTTGTATTGTTTTTCCGCTGCTATGTAATTTATTGTAATCTCTGATATTTATCGAATGTATTTTATTCATTTATACTCTGTATATTCTTGTATCTGATGGAATTGTTGTAATAACAATGAAATGTTCTTCTGTCTGTGTTCTGATTTGTCGTGTTCTCAAAGCGATCAGGGGTTTCGAACGGTCTTGATCGGTTTAGCGACTGATTCGGATCGAGCGAAATTCCATGTCGTCACATTTGGTATTAGAGCTTTGGTTTACAAAGCTCAGAGAACAAGGCACATTAGAACTATACGAAAGGATTCATCAGAAATTCGATTAGCAATATCCAATGAGAATGACTAGTTAGAGATAGGATCAGTAGTATCCTAGAACGAGTGTGAAGAGTATATTTTTAAAATGAAACCAAACTTTTTTTTTGAAAATTTAAATCGTTTCATACGTATTTGATTATTTAATTATTTTGAATTTGGACAATCCAATATATAAAGATTTTGCATATACGTGTCATAAACGTATATTCGAAGTTTTAATATACTGGGTAGATATAGAATCACACTCTAGTTGCCCGGGGATGATTCTGATAATGCTGCAGCGTTATCAGTATTTATTTTCGAGTAACGAAGGTGGGATATCTATCTATTTCCATTGACTGGTGTGAGAACCAAAATATAGCTAGAATACATTGTTGTGATTTGGCACCAAAAATGTGATTTTTGATTATATATATCAAAATTATGAATTTGAAACGTTAATCCACTAATTGATTGATGGTTGTGTTGTATGATTATTTATTTAAACCATTATATGAATGAACGGTGAATTTAGGCCAAATTGAACCAAATATTGAACTGTATTGAAAATTATTTGCAATTGCATGCCTATGATATATATACATTGAGCAGGTCATTGCAAGGAGGCTAGAGCAGAGGAATAAAATTGTTTGCCCGACAAATAGGTACATGTTTATTGTATTTCTTGAGTTTTGGGTGACTTTGTGAACCGATTGGCTAGCCGCCTGGCTTTTTCTTTTTCTTTTGGATTTAAGAAGGCCATGGGAGGCTATATGAAATATCCCGAAGTCCCCGGTGCAGGGGAGGTTATGGCGAAATTTTTCGGAAATTTAGGGTGTTAGCCAAATTTTTGAAAAATTTGAAAAGTTCTTAGAAACTGAAAAGTTGAAGAACTTATGCTGTAGCGAAAACAATGAAAGTTGGGTTGGTTTTTAAAACAACTTTCGGCTTCGTTCCTTTTCGGGGACGAAAAGTTTTAAGTGGGGAGATTGTAACAACCCGGAAATGCGAGCCAGTTTAAAATTTTTATTTTGGCGATTTTATTGAATTTTGAATATTTAAAATGAATTATTTTAAATAATATTGATGAGAAATTTATTATGAATAGAATTCGAACGTATATATTTATATCGGTCGTCGTTAGAATATAAATAATTATTTTAAATTATAAAAGGAATTGGAAATGGCGCGGTAGTTCGATAATTCGATTTCAAACTTCAAATGAATGTAGCGGGTGCAAAATAAACCAGAATTTAGCGAAACCAAAAATATTAGAATCTATTTGAGAATATCTTTCCAACGAATCCGAAAAATCAAAATTTCATAGCGGGAAACAAAAGTTATGTCCGAATGAATTTTCAGAATAGTCGCTATGGAATTCTGACCCTTAAAAACGGAAATTTTGCAAACGACCTCGGATTTCGACGAAACCACTTTTGTTGGATCCGTGATGTCAAGTTATTGCTAGATTCCAATTTTTGTAATTTTTCGAATCAATATGTGAGTATGGCAAAGGAAAACGCGTTTGACCAGTTTTAGTTGATTTTAATCGACTGGAAATTAGCCATTTTTCAAACGGTCTCAGAATTCGACGAAACTAATTTTGTTAGGACCGTATCGTCAATACGAAGTTAGAAAATATTTTTCGGGAATTTTTAGAGCCCGTATGTGGCCCCGGTAAATTGAAATACACGTTCAAATTCAATATATTGAGTTATATGTTGATTTTGACGAAAACTGATCGAAATGATCGAATCATCTTACGATACATATCCCATTGTGTTCAGAATGGGGGTAATTAGCTATGGACGACAGGCGGTGGGCCTCGTTTAGAGGTCGTATGAAAAAGTCAACTTTTTGAAATTAAAAATAATATAATATATTTATATTTATTCTCTAACCCCCCTCCCCCCCCCCCTCCGTATGTAACAACCCGAAATTCTGGGCCAGTTTAAAATTTTTATTTAGGCAATTTTAGCGAATTTTGAACATTTAAAATGAATTATTTTAAATAATGACGACGAGAAATTTATTTTGAATGGAATTCGAACATATATATTATATAGTTCGTCGTTAGAATATAAATATTTATATTTATAAAAGGAATTGAAAATGGCGCGGTAGTTCGATAATTTAATTTCAAACTTCAATTGAATGTACCGGGTGCAAAATAAACCGGATTTTAGTGAAACAAAAAATAATGAAATGTTCTTCCATCTGCGTTCTACTTTGTCGTGTTCTCGAAACGATCAGGCGTTTCGAACGGTCTGGATCGGTTTAACAACTGATTCGGATCGAGCGAAATTCCTTTTCGTCACATTTGGTATCAGAGCTTTGGTTTACAAAGCTTAGAGAACAAGACACATTAGAACCATACGAAAGAATTTATCAGATATTGGATTAGTAATATCCAATTAGAATGACTCGTTAGAGATGGGATCAGTAGTATCCTCGAACGAGTGTGAAGAGTATGTTTTTTTTAAATGAAAACAAATTTTGTTTTGAAAATCTAAATCAATTATTTGTATTTGATTATTTATTTGTATAGATTTGGACAGTCCAGTATATAAAGATTTTGCATATACGCCTTGCAAACGTGTATTTGAAGTTTGAATATACTAGATAGATATAGAATTACACTCGAATCGCCCGGAGATGATTTTGATGATGGAGCTCCATCATTAGAATTCATGTTCGAGTGACGAAAGTGGACTTTCTATATATTTCCTATTGACTGGTGTGAGAACCAAAATTAGATAGGGCCTATTGTTGAGATTTGGCATCAAAAATCTGATTTTTGACTATGTATCAAAGTTATGAATTTCAAAAGCTAATCAACTAATGGATTGATGTTTGTGTTGTTTGTTTATTTGTTTGATAACTTTTAACCATATAGCAAATTTGATCAAATATTGAATTGTATTGAAAATTTGTCGCATTTGCTTGCATATACTTGTACTTACATTGAACAGGTCATAGCAAGGAGGCTAGAGCCGAGAATAAAAGTTGTTTGCCCGACAAATAGGTACATGTTTACCATAATTTATTGTTTTGTTTGGGTGATGATGATTTTATGAGCCTATTGGCTAGCCGCTTGGCCTTTTCTTTTTCTTTTTGAGATCAGAAGGCCTATATGGCAATTTCGGGATTTTCCCGTGGCTCCCGGTGCAGAAGAGGTTATGGCGAAATTTTTCGAAAATTTAGGTTGTTAGCCAAATTTTTTGAAGAATTTGAAAATTCTCAGAAACTGAAAAGTTAGAGAATGGAAGCCAGATCGAACGAAGAGTTAATTAATCAAACCACTTTCGACTTCGTTCCTTTTCGGGGACGAAAAGTTTTAAGTGGGGGAGATTGTAACAACCCGAAAATCTGGGCAAGTTTAAAATTTTTATTTAGGCAATTTTAGCGAATTTTGAACATTTAAAATGAATTATTTTAAATAATGACGACGAGAAATTTATTTTGAATGGAATTCGAACATATATATTATATAGTTCGTCGTTAGAATATAAATATTTATATTTATAAAAGGAATTGAAAATGGCGCGGTAGTTCGCTAATTTGATTTCAAACTTCAATTGAATGTACCGGGTGCAAAATAAACCGGATTTTAGTGAAACCAAAAATAATGAAATGTTCTTCGGTCTTCGTTCTACTTTGTCGTGTTCTCGAAACGATCAGGCGTTTCGAACGGTCTGGATCGGTTTAATGACTGATTCAGATCGAGCGAAATTCCTTTTCGTCACACCGTATCATTTCAAAACAGAAATCACAATTATAAAAAAAAGGAAGGGGGGGGGGGGGCGGAGCGCCGCCCCACCGCCCATCGCGCCGCCGTAGGGGGGAGCGCCGCCCTCCTCTCTTCCTCCACCGCACCAAGTCCCCCCCTCGACACCCCTTCTCGCGCCAGAGCGCGATCCCCTTCCCCCCCTCGTTCGATTTCCCTCAGCTTAGAACCCCCACCACCAGCGCCCACCTCCGACGTCCCCGACCCCCCTTGCGCGCCTCAGCCCCGTCCCCCTCTTCTCCTTTTTCCTCCTCTTCCTCCTTTGAAATCCGCAGCCCCTCTACACCAAAACCCGCACCCATTTCGCAACATCAGGCCCTGACCGCGACCACCGCCCCTCCACCCCCTCTTCGGGTCCTCCGACGACTGAAATGCTGTAAGTTTTCCTTATTATTCGTTTATTTTATTTACTTTAAAACTGAAAACTTATTTACTTTAAAATTGAAAACATATTTTAAAAGGTAAAAGATTAGATCTTTAGGTAAGAATAATAAAAATATAATTTTTATATAATGTAAAGTATAAAAATAGGATTTTTATTAATGTAAGAGATTAAAAATACGATTTTTATATATGTAGCGGAATAAAAATTTGATCTTTCTTATATGTATGTTGAAATAAAGACGAAATCTTTATATTTGAAAAGACGAAATCTTTATATTTGAAAAGACGAAATCTTTATATTTGAAAAGGCGGAATCTTTATATAGAGAATAGCGTGATAAAAATATAATCTTTATTATATGAACATCGATGTAAAAATAGAATTTTTATTATATCACTAGCGAGGTAAAAATAGAATTTTTATCTATATAGTAGCGGTGTAAAAATATAATTTTTATCTACATAGCAACAATATAAAAAATGTGATTTTTATATATGTAGTGGCTACGGGCAGTGAAATTGAAAAAGGGGCGAGCACGGCGAAGATTTCTACATAAGAAGAGTCGAGGCGTTTGGATTAGCTAGTCGGTGAGAACTTCTCACCTTTAAATTTTATTTTTCTAGTTAATAATATATACTAGGATGCAGATGGTGTTTAGTAGCACCCGACACCCGTCATCCACAGACCATGGATGACTTGTATGTTTGATTGTTTGTTGTGGTGAAAATTGATTGTGTGATGTGAAATGAAATAAAATATTTATATGGAAAATAAATATTGTATAGTCAAAAATAGAATTTTTAACGTGTATATAAAATGAAATAAACAGTTATAAACAAATCGGACGATTTGTTTATATACACATATTTGACTGATATTGATTGGGATGATAAATTTTACACATCGCCCAACTGCATAAATAAAAATCTGTGTTTGGTTGTTTGAAACCCCACACGGGTATTGGGATAATATATGACATACACTAATCCCAATAATTAGTTGTATGTCGATCGGTTGATTGACAGGCTGTTATAAGCGTTAGATATCTATATTTGATGCTTATACAGTGTAGTGCACTTTGGATGATGGTTGATTATTTATCGTTGCTATTATATACATGTGTTGTATGGAATCCATATAATTAACATTATATGGTAATTTATTGGGCCTCATTCCAATTGAGAAATTAAAGAATATTATAAAATAAGATTCATGTGTTGACAGTACTCATGTGTTGAGATTAGTCATGTGTTGGGGAAAAAAATATATAGATTCATGTGTTGAAAGAAATATTTTATCAATAAGAATCAACATCTTTATCAAAATTTTATAAAATATGTTACATAACAAAACTAGTCACGTGTTGACAGTACTCATTTGTTGAGATTAGTCAAGTGTTGAAAGAAATATAGATTCATGTGTTGAATAGAATAAATATTCATTTATTGAATACAATAACGAAGTGATTGAAATATATAAAGCCGTGTTGATTAGTGATGCGCCATTTTGACGCGAACGATATTTATATCGATTTTATTCGTTTGTATAATGAATATAGGAAAGGAAGTGATTTCAAAATATAACATTTTGAAAATATTATCGTTTATATAGAAATGATATGGAATATTCAATTTTGATTTGAAATTGAATATGAAGTTGAAATCGTTTTGAAAACAAATTATAAATACGTTTTGAGTTGAAATCGACGAAATATATATAATATATATATTAAATGGCCTGAATAGAACGCGCCGCGCCACAGCAGTTCGTGAATTTCGACCATTGACTTCGAATTGACATTACGAGAGATCTGACCATCGGATTATCCTGAAACCGTAATCGTTGGGTTCGTATCGAAAAGAGCTTTCCAATGAATATTAGAAATTTGAAATCTAACGGTTGGATTTGGAGACACGTCCAAATCAAATTTAGAAAAGGTCGCTGTAAGTGCAGTTCGACGACCGTTATTGGAAATCGACTGTACGGGCCTTGATAAAATTATTAAAAATATCTATAATTTGTGTAAAATCAAAATATGTGAATTGGAAAGAATCGCGATGAAAAATTCCCTATTTGAAAGGATAAAAATATATTTTTATCGAAATGAACTAGTTTTGAACTAGGATAAAAATCAATTTATTTTTGAAATAAATAAATTGAATTTGAAGTGGTTTTAAAAATAATCAGAATTTCCAATATACGTGAATTGGAATGGATTTGAATTGAAATTATCTTTGGAATATTTCGATGTTAGATTTCGTTATTATACAGATATGGTTGTGGAAATTTGAAAGATATATTATATATCGTTATTTCCAATACGATATTTGTTGGTTTCAGAATTTGATATTGAATATAAGCCGGTATATTTTCTATTCAGAGCCTTGTATTTAATATCAAATGGGATTTTGGGTTCGTCGTGAATGGTGTCTTAAATAACACTGTTCTTGAACCCATTTTGGAAAACAATAAATCTTTTAATTAAGATTTAGTGAAATTATCCAATTAATTTGGTATCTAATTGGAATTGAATTTAAATTGGTTTTTGGGTTTATCGTGGATCATGGTTTAGATGACATTGGTTCTTTAACCTAGTTAAAGACAGGATACTGAGTTGTGGGAAAATTAAAACTAAGTGGAGTTTTAATGAATCTGAAATTAAATTGAAATGTGAATTGATAATTTAAATTATCAAATTTAAAAAGTGATCGAAAATGGGGTATCACCAGTTTTGCTCCGAGCGATAGTAAATCTTTAATTAGATTTAAACGTGAAATGGTAATTAAATTTACCGATAACACCGTGGTGTTAGTTATGGGGTAATAACAGTTTTACTCCATGGGATGAATAGGTTGGGGTTGGGAAATAAAATAAATAATTACTTCGGTGTGGTTCGCTAATCCCGACTAGTTTGGAAAACCCTAATATGGTTTGAAATGACATCCAAAGGAAGGTTAAAGAATAAATTTTAAAGAATTTATCTTTGATAAAATTAATGGGAACCTTTCCCTAAGGATGTGAAAATTTGAATAAAAGAATATTCTGAATTGGAATGAGGCGTATGTTATGTTTGTGTAACATTTGTTCATTATATATGTGGGTTATTCAGAAAGGCCGGGTTTATACCCATTCTGAATAACCGATTCGACGATATTTCGAAGATGAAGACGGTGGTTGAAGACCAGAAGTCTTTACATCGTTTGGGTGATTACTGATGATCTTGATTGGGCTGTACACCCAAGATGAGGGAATCGGTTGGTGATCATCTAGACGTACTTGGAGATCGATGGATATGCGAGGAAAGTGCCTCCGGTTTCATTCAGACCCAGTACGAACTTGTAAATGGATTTTGTGTCTGACATTGGACATCAGTCGCATGGAGTGAATTGCCTGTGTGGCATGCCTAAGTGGCATATGATCAAGGCTTCTGTTGAAAAGCAAATTCTTGTTGTTGATGATCAAAGCACAGCCTGTGTGGCATAGCTTTGTGTATAGCGTTAATTCGCGAGCCTCACACCTCAGTATGAGTCAAAAACGGGATAAGGACCCAAAGAGTGCATGACGTTTCTTTCTATTTAGTGGTGGTGCCAGTGCTTAAACTGGTTGACATTTATATACTTTTCACCTGTGTGGTTGTTGGAATGCGAGGCGCCTCGGATATAGGTCCTATAGGACCGGGAAACGTGTGTTCAGGAATTGCCAATCCTCAAAAGTAAGAGAGGACTGGCCTTCGAGGATCCAACGGATCACTGTGTGTGGTCCTGAGGCATTTGGTCGAGTGTCTCGAATCAAAGAGGAGCTTGCCCATTGCCTCGACTCATGATGGAATCCAATTTCCAATACGTGATAATTCAGTTTTAATTGTAGAACCTAGTATGGTGACATAGTAGATGGTAGCTATGCCGCCTATGATTGATACTTATGATTGAAATTGTTTTGACACTATACACTTATAGTAATATCAAAATAATGTTATTTTAAACGTATCAAGCATTCTTTGGATATTATAAGGTAAAACCCTATCCTCCTGCTTGCGTTGCATTGTGTGATGGGACCTGGGTCTTATAATAGCTTCATTCTTCTTTATTTAGCATTGCGCTGTTGTTTTGTGCACTGGTATTCTTGGGAGGAAACCCGTTTCGTGTTATACGGCGTGGTCCCTTGATTTATCTAACTTTAAAATAAAGATTAATAACTATTTTAGTTCTCACACAAGTCACATGACTGACCTGGAGTTTATTGTTTTAACCTAAACTATGGGTGCCCCTATTTTCGACACGGGCAGCTAGTAGTTTTGGTTTTGCAGATTTATATTCATAGGATCCTGATTAACAGCTGGAACAATGCTCGGAAAGCTCTGTATCCGTGTATTACTTTCAGTTGTGTTTTGTATTGTTTTTCCGCTGCTATGTAATTTATTGTAATCTCTGATATTTATCGAATGTATTTTATTCATTTATACTCTGTATATTCTTGTATCTGATGGAATTGTTGTAATAACAATGAAATGTTATTCTAACTGTGTTCTGATTTGTCGTGTTCTCAAAGCGATCAGGGGTTTCGAACGGTCTTAATCGGTTTAGCGACTGATTCAGATCGAGCGAAATTCCATGTCATCACAAGTTGAGTGTATATATACGAGTGAACGTATTTTTTATTCAATGTAAAATGATTTTATATTGTGGAGCTTTGTTGGTTGAGTTGTTTATAGGTTCTGGTCGATCAGTTTGATCCACTGTATCGGTAGGGGTTTATAAACACTCGAATACGATGAACCGACACTCTATGTTTTGAAAAGAGCGTAAATAAAATAATTTTACCCAAATTATATTTGTGATATAAAGGAATTATATTGAAATGATTATAATATATTGGATATATTGGTTGTTATTATAATCGAATAAGATTATAAATGAAATGGTTATTTAAATAACCAATCAAAATTCGTATAAGTTTTACGAATGAATTGAATCTGAAATTTAAATCAGAATGGAAATTAAAACCTGGAGATTTGGAAAAGTGTTTGTAAACGGATTTGAATTGAATATATGAGAAATTTAAAATCCTAGGAGATTTTAAATTGGTTACAAGCATTGAAAAGGATATTTTGAAATGAATTTCAAAATGGAAGTGTTTAAATATGGTTTTGAAATTGTTATAGTATGGAACTCACTTCGATGAGCTGGAAAATAATTTTGATGATGACTGCGCAGCATCACCAGTGTTCATTTTCAAGTCCTAAGTGACGGATTACCACCAAAGGTTTTGTTTTTGAATTGATTTGAGTAAAGCAAGTTGTTTTGAATCCTGAAAGGGAAAGTTGATTTTCGATATGGTGAACTGTTTAAAATTCCCAGGGAAAGACTGTTTGAATTAAAACCAAATTGAATTGAAATTTGGGAAAGCAAATTGAAATTGAATTAAAGCCGATTAAGTGGAAATTGAACTGAAATGTGCAAAAGCAAATTGAAAATGAATTGGATTAGAATGTTATCGAAAAATTTGGATTTATGTGATCGGAATTTGAAATGGAACCAGATTAGTGGAGTTAAGAGTTTGGAATCGAAATGAAACTCGATAATGAAATGAAATTCGACTTTGGTATAAGCGAATGATTTGGTTTGAGAATGAATTGATTGGAGTTTGGTTGGGATAACATTGGTATATGCTGAATTAACAGCAGATGGAAGTAATAAATTTGATATGCCCGACAAAAAGGTACAAGTTTATATTTGGTATAAGCATGAGATTTATAAGCCGATTTGGCAAGCCGCTTGGCTATTTGATTTTCTTTTGGGTTAGAGATAGCCCAGAGAGGCGAGTTGTAGTTGTACCGATTGACCAGTACAAAGGAGGTGCTGGCGAAATTTTTTGAAAATTTCGGGTGTAAGAAAATTTTCAGGATTTTTGAAAATTTTTGTTGATAAGAATTAAATAAAATTTTAATTGAAATTAAATTGGTTCAGTTGAAACTGAAGTTAAAGAAGTAAAAAATAATTTTTAACCAGTCAATAAGGTTTGTTTTCTACCTTAGCAATTTCGAGGATGAAATTATTTTAAGGGGGAAGAATGTAACGACTCGTATTTATATGGATAGTAATTAATTTATTCAATTATTTAAATAGTTAAAATGGTTTTTTAATTAAATTATATTGAATATTTAATTAATATAAATAGTTAAATAATATAATTAATTTCTGAAATAATCAGAAATAGTGAATTGACAATATAATGTGAACTGGGCAATTCAAATTATATAATTCAGTTTATAATTGAAGTAGAATAACGAATATATTTAAAAACGACAATTGAACGTATAATTATAATATAATTATAATCAAGCTCGAAATGGCGCGGCAGTTTGCTATTTGGCGATTTGAACTTCAACTGAATGTACAGGATTCGTTTTAAGTCGGATTTCTGTGAAACAAGAAACGTTCGGAGGTGGTGAAGTATATTTTTCTAATGGAAGAGAAAAATCGGGATTTCATTGCGTAGATTTTGATATATGTTCAAATTAAATTTTAGAAAAGTCGCTACGGAATTTCTTTGAAAATTATAAATATATATTTATATTATAAAAGGATTTTATATATAAATCGAATATCGATATAACCGGGAATTTTGAAATATCGAGTTATAAATCCCATTGGAGCTGTATGATATTCTATTGTGAATATATACGATAATATTTATTTTTAAATATTAAATTTAATTATTTTTAAATATATTTATATATTTAAATGGGTTATTTAGAGCTTTAAAAATAGCCAGTTTTGCAAACGACCTCTATTTTCGACGAAACTAATTTTGTTGGATCCGCAATATTAAATTATTGTTAGATTTCAATTTCCATGATTTTTGAAGTTAGTATGTGGCCGTAAGGGATTTTAATGTGAAAAATAGTCAATATTTTGACTTTAAAAATACGCTATGTGAGCAAACGAAGTCGGAATTCGACGAAACCAGTTTCGTTGGGTCCGTAGTGTCGAACTGTAGCTGCCTGTCCATTTTCGTGATTTTTGGGTATTGTATGTGATCACAGGGATTTTTGAACACAAATGAAAACACCGATAGCTCAAATATAAATTAGATAATCGAATAAAAAAAATATTATATGCATTATATAAATAGTCTACACTCACATCTAGCCCTAACATACTTTCTTTCTGGTCAAAATGCGTAGCCACCACCAAAACTAATTCATACAGTGAAAATCCCAATTCAAAAATCAAACTAAATTCATGGAAAATTCCTAAAATCACTATATGTACGTATTCTAGTTTCTCTTGAGTTGCTGATCATAGCCAGCTGCTTTTTGTTGGGTTCGACACCAACTTTGGTTCATTGGTTTTGCCCAGCAAACATTAGGGTTAACGAAATTGGGGACTTCGGAGCATCGATCGAGGAACAGAAGGTTGGGTGGTGTTTGAGGGTTTGGTTGGTGCTTGCTCGTGATGTTTAGTGAAGTTCAGTTCTGTAACAATAAGGAATCTCGCTCGATCCGAGTCGATCGCTAAACCGACCAAGACCGTTCGAAATCCCCGGATTGCTTTGAGGACAAGATGTAACGACCCAGAAAATCTGAACCAATTAATTTTTTTTAAATTGGCTAAAATAATGGAGTTTAAATATTTAAAATAAATATTTTAAATAATAGCAATGGAAAGTGAGTTTGAATCGACAATTGAAAGCGAATATAATTAATAATAATTATAAACAAGGCCTGAAATGGCGCTGCAGTTTCTAAAATTGAATTCAAACTTTGTCGGACTGTACCGAGTACAAAACAAAACGGATTTTAGTGAAACCAAAAATATTTAAATCTGTTAGTGAATACCTTTCTAACGAATCCGAAAAATCGAATTTTCATAGCGGAAAGCAAAAGTTATGGCCGAATGAATTTTCAGAAAGGTCACTATGGAATTTATATAGCCTGTGAAATTGGCCATTTTGCAAACGACCTCGGAATTCGACGAAACCACTTTTGTTGGATCCGGGATGTGAAGTTATTGCTAGATTTCAAATTTCATAATTTTTGAAGCTTGTATGTGAGCGTGGCAAAGGAAAACGTGTTTTGGCCAATTACAGTTAAATTGGATCGACCAAAAATGGGCCTTTTTGCAAACGGTCTCAGAATTCGACGAAACTAGTTTTGTTGGGACCGTATCGTCAAAACATAGCTAGATTTATTTTTCTGGAATTTTTCGAATCAGTTTGAGGCCATGGCAAATTGAAATGTACGTTCAAAGTTAAAAATTAAATGTTTTATACTTTAATTTGAAAAATAACTGACTGTAACAGTCGAATGGGCCTTCGAAACATATCCCATTGTGTTCGGAATGGGGGTAAAACGCTAGGGGCGACAGTCATTGGGTTTGATTTCGAGTCCGTTTAAGAAAACTCCAATTTTTGAATAAATATATATGCCGGCCAATCAAAATAACTCATTCAAAAAAAAAAGAAAAAAAAAAGAAATCCCCTTTTCTCTCTCCCCAAACGAACGGCGAAAACCATTCGAAGCTTTCCGACCCGATTCTGGCCGCCTCCGCCACCTGCAGCCACCGCCACCACACGACTCGCCACCTCCTACTTTTCAAATCAGAACCGACCCCACCCTCTCTCCCTTCGCCAGTGTCGAGAACGACGCCTCCAAAGTCGTCGACTTCCAGTCGACGCCGAGATCGCCAGAGGCGATCAGACCCGAAGCCCCGACCATCGCCAGAAGCGCCACGCCCCCCTCTTCCACGTCGCACCCTCTGATCGAGCTACAACTTCACGGATTCGACAAAAATCGAAAACCTAGATTCGAAGAAAAAAACAGGTATACAGCTTGTTTATTTTCAACCGATTTTTACAATTTAAAGTGTTGCAAACCTTTTAAAAATCGTATCTTTTTCATTCGTTAATGAAATTCGATGAAACAGGAAACATCGTGACCGTGAGGACGTCTTCTACATTCTAGAAGAGACCGCGTATTTTTCTGAGCCTTCTGCTATTTTTGGTGGAGTGGAACCCAATGTGAGATTTCTAATTTATAAACGATATGGAAAAACGACGATGTATAAATTATATAGTCGATGTATGAGTTATATAAGAGTTGTACACCTCATGTATAAGCGTTGTATAAGTTGTACGTTCGATGTATAAGTTGTATATGCGTTGTAAAAATTATATATGTGTTGAAATAGAAGTGAATTGCTATATATATATATATATATATATATATATATATATATATATATATATATGCCCCTCGTCCACAAACCATGGACGATATTTATTGGTTGTGATTGGTGTGAAAATTGATTGATAGCGAATGGTTGTTTGGGATTGTTTGTTATTGATATTGATTGATTGTGGTTGAAAATTACCCATTTATGGTTGAGAAATATTTGGTTGAATCCACATAGGATTAGTTTGTGGAAATGAAATAAATATATACATGTCGTCTGCGTGCGAACTAAATGCATGATCCCCATTGTCAAAAACCACGAGGTTTTAAGGTAGAGCGAGGAGCCGTACTAGGGACGGTCCCGGTTTTAACTACCCTGCCGTTATGCTGCTGAAATTTTGAATAATATTCATGTGTTTGAATTATTTTCATTTGCTGAAACTATATTTATTCGTTGAATAGAAAACCTTCATGTGTTGAATCGATATTCATTCGTTGATTAGAAATTCATGTGTTGAATGGTATTCGTGTTTTAAATATAAAAATCACAATTTTATCTATATATAGAAACTATAGAAAACCTTCATGTGTTGAATCGATATTCATTCGTTGATTAGAAATTCATGTGTTGAATGGTATTCGTGTTTTAAATATAAAAATCACATTTTTATCTATATATAGAAACTATAGAAAACCTTCATGTGTTGAATCGATATTCATTCGTGGAATTGAAATTCATGTATTGAATGGTATTCATATTTTGAAATAAATTGTTTCATAATAAAAATCACCTTTTATCAACTATATGGACTATGTAAAATAATCTCGTTTTAAAAGAAATTGTTTTATAATAAAAATCCCATTTTTATCACCTATATAAACTATATAAAATAATAGTGTTTTGAAATGAATTGTTTTAAAATAAAAATCACATTTTTATTATACACATGAATTGTTGAAATGTGAAGTGTTAAAAATAGCAACTCGTTCAAATAAATATGCATGAGTTGAAATATTCATTCATTAGCTAATGACGTGATTTTTACCTATGCATGTAACATTAGAATGAATGGTGCTTTTAAACCAAATGGAATCAAATATGAAGTTGAATGGAAAATGATAAGTGATAAGAACTGTATATATGTACATGCATATTTATTGAACAGGTTATAGCAAAGGGGCTAGAGAAGAGGAATAAAAGTTTGTGCCCGACAAATAGGTACACATTTACTGTTTTGTTTGGGTGATGATTTTATGAGCCTGTTGGCTAGCCGCTTGGCTTTTTCTTTTTCTTTTTGACATGAGACGCCCATGTGGCTATTTGGGAATTTTCCCAGCCCCTCCCATACAAAGGAGGTTATGGCGAAATTTTCCAAAATTTAAAGGCGTTAGTGAAATATTTGAAGTGAAAACGATATTGAAATTGTTGAATGAACTATATTTATATAAATATATAAATATAAATAAAATTAAAACGAAACGTGGCCGTGCAGTTCGTGTTTTGAAACCGTGATTTCAAACAACTAGTGCGGGAAATCCGCCCATTGGATTTTCCCGAAACCGCAACCGTCGGGTTCGCCTTGGGAATATCTTTCCAACGGCACCAACATTGTAAAAATCCAACGGTTGGATTGTCTGGAATGCTTAATTCAAATCTGAAGAAAAACAGCGCCAGAAGCGATTATATATATATATATATAATTATATCAAATCGAATAACGACGCTGCAGTTCGTATTTTGAAATCGAAACTTCAAACGATTGTACCGGGAGATCCGACCGTCGGATTTTCCCGAAACTGGAACAGTTGGACTCGTTTTGAAAAGACCTTTCGAATGATGTAAATTTTGTGAAGATCCAACGGTTAGATTTTCAGATATGTGTAAATCAAATCTGAAGAAAAACAGCGCCACGGCCGCGTTATGGCCCGAAGCGTCGTTTTGAATAAATTGGCTATTTTAAAATAAATAAAAATAGCGATAAATCGTTATAAAATATCATAAACGATATGGAATGGAAATAAATTGAATTTGCTCGATTTATGTTGTATTTGATGGTTGAATGTGTTTGGTGTGGAAATTACATTAAAGAACAAAATTGGTGTTGTCGAATGATTTAACCATTGAAATAAATTGATTTGAAATTCTAAATAAACTTGAATTATTTGAAAAGGCCGAGTTAATTCTCATTTCAAATAATTGACCGACGATTTAATGTCGAAGGTGAAGACGGTGGTCGAAGACCGGAGATCTTCACCTCGTTTCGATGGTAACCGAGGTCCTGATTGGGAGGCATCCCGAAATATGGATAATGAGTGGTGATCGTCCAGACGTACGTGGTGATCGATGGGTTTGCGAGGTATTTAGTGCCTCCGGTTTCGTTCAGACCCAGAACGGACTTTTAAATGGACCGTGTGTCTGACATTGGATTTTAATATGTGTTGATTGATCTCTATTAAATATACATCTGTTTGGCGGCGGAGAATTTATTCTTTTGCTTAGCGCCCTTCTCAGAGACGCAAAAAGCTCAGAGGTTGTGTATCGATGGACATCAGTCGCATGGCATGAATTGCTAGTGTGACATGCCTAAGTGGCACACGATCAGGGCTTCTGTTGAAAAGCAAAGTCTTGTGTTGATGATCAAAGCCCCGCCTGTGTGGCATAGCTTTGTGTATAACGTGAATTCGCGAGCCTCACACCCCGGTATGAACCAGAAACGGGAGGAAGGACCTCAGGGAGGGCATGCGTTTCTTTCTAGCTAGGGTGGTGTCAGTGACCTACCAGCCCTGACATTTATATACTTTTCATCTGTGTGGTTGTTGCTGTTGCGAGGCGCTTCGGTTTGATCGGACGATCCGGGTCCGATGGAGTCATTCGTTGGCTCGTTTACGCCCCAAAGGGCGGGGAAACGTATTGTTCAGGAATTTTAATCCACATCGGTGGACCGGCCCTGTCGCTCCTAGGGTCACTCGAGCTCTGATCCTGAGACATGGGCTAGATTGTCTCAAATTCGGTAAGGACTATCTTTTGCCTTGGTTCATGATGGAAATCCAATTTCCAAATACGACATCGTGCGGTTTTGATTGTATACCTATATATGGCGATATAGTGGTATGGGGCATTAATGCCGTCTATGATTGATAGTTATGATTTGAAATTGTTTTCAAAACATATAAACACTAGCAATAATATCAAATGCCTTTGTTTTATTCGTATCAAGCATATTTTGGCCGTTATAAGGTAAAAACTCTATCCTCTGGTTTGCGTTGCATTGTGTGATGGGAAATGAGTCTTATAATGGCTTCATTTTTATAAAATACATTGCGTTGTTTTAAAGAAAGATTTGTTTTAAAGCACTAGCAATCGAGTGGAGAAAACCCGTTCCACGAAAGTGGCGTGGTCCTGTGATTAGCCATATTATATATGTGTTGAGCAGATTTCTCATACCAGTCCCATGACTGACTCATAGTTTGTTTCACTTTCAAACTCGGGTGCCCCTTTTTCTACATGGGCAGCCTTGTATTCAGGTTTAGCTGGTTCTTTCTGGATAGCTGGAGCTGAAGATGGATTCTATCATTTATCTCTTTTTATGCTGTTCAGCTCCTATTGTACATATTATGTTTGTTTTCCGCTGTAGACATTTATGTATAACTGAACTGTATTTTTACTAAGTATGATCCTGTATACCGTGTAACTCTAATGATTACTTTTATCCAGTATATTCTATTGTTTATTATCTGGTGTATTTATTTATTTCTGTTCCGCTATTATCTGTTTCTGTGTTATATTCCACGGATTACCCTTGCCGCCGTCAGTACGGGGTTTGGGGTCGTCTCATTTGGTATCAGAGCTTTGGTTAAGCTTAGTTCTGGAATATAACATTTGAACGAACTCGTCAGAAATAGAACCAGTAGTGTTCTAGGATGGGTAACTCTATACAGATAGGATCAGTAATATCCTAGTATGAGTAGCAGAATGAAATAACACCTAGATAGACACATTTACATTCAAGTATTTGTCTCTATATTTTGAATTATCTTTTCTGTGACCTGACACTTGGTCCGCTGTTTGCAGAAGTACTAGAAAATGGGTGTCCGAAACAGAAGGAATGCAGAACTGGATATTGAGGCCCTATTAATCAAATATTGAAATATGGGTGGAATACCGTTCTCTGGTGAAGAATCTATTATGAAGACACAGGCTTGGATTCGTTCGGCTGAAAAGATCTTTGATGGTTTAAAGCTGAGGGATGACCAGAAAAGATTACTGGCCTCCTGGGCACTCAAAGATGAAGCTTTGTTCTGGTGGGATTCGGTAATAGAGAATAATCCAGAAGGTGATATCACCTGGGACAGATTCAAAGTAATTTTCCTAGAAAGATTTACTCCTCCCGAAGCGACGGAGCGACTATGTGACGAATTTTCTTATCTGATACAAGGAGATATGACCATCCTAGAATATCATAAGAAATTTAACGAACTTTCTCATTTTGCTCCTCATCTGATTAAAGACCCAAAGAGGGAAAATCTGAGGTTTATTCGTGGGCTTCAAAGAAAATATCAGAATAGTGTAATGAGGAATGTGAAGCTCCCCTTTTCTGAAATGATATACATGGCTTATCAGTACGAAGACCTAGACAAGAAAGTATGTTACAGTACGAAGAGGAAGTCAGCTCTAGTAATAAAAATGAGTCTGAAACTGATCGTCCCGAGGCCAGTACAAAGTCTGGGGTCAGTAAGAAGCCCAGTGCCAAGAGAAAAAGGGCTAAATCTGAAAAAGAACCAGCAACAACTGCCATATGCAATAACTGCCATAAGCCAGGGCATTTTCAGGGAAACTGCAAACCCTCGGAGAAGCGAATAAAGAGTGGATCTAAATCCGGTAATAAGTTTCAAGAGAATAGGAAGTGCGGTCAATGCCATCAGACCGGTCATCTTTCAAAGGCCTGCCCGCTGTTCAGAAAACCTAAAGCAGTACATGTAAATGAAGTGGTAGAAGTACCTGCATCCTCGTCTGCTCAGGAAAGATCTGATGTTTTAGAAGGCACGCTCAATGTCAAGAACATTCCAGTTAAAGTACCGTTTGACACAGGCGCGTCACGAAGCTTTATTGCAAAGAGTGCAGTCAAGATGTTGGATTTGAGATTGAAGAAGCTCAAAGAACCAATGACGGTCCGAAATCCAGTTGGGGGTTCCATCGATCTCAGTTGGGTTTGTGGGGCGCCTGTCTCTTTTTCCTGCTATAAATTCCCTACTTTCTCTATCGTCATGAATTTTGATGAATTCGATCTTATTCTGGGATTGGATTGGTTAACCAGATATGAGGCAGAGGTTAGATGCGCCGAGAGAGTTGTTAAGGCAAAGGCACAATCGGGGAATTATATAACCATACCATGTGAAGGCCCGACATCAAATAGAAAGGACTTCTGGGCAGCTTTGAATGTTTCTCCAGCTCAAATGGAAAATGTCCCTAAAGTCATAGAGAATATTCCTGACCTCATCAAAGACATTCCTATTGTCAAAAATTATGCGGATGTGTTTGAAGAAGTTGTTCGCTTACCTCCGCAGAGAGAAATTAATTTCAAAATTGCTTTAATTCCCAATGCAAGGCCGGTAGTTCACGCTATTCGAAGAATGTCCTTGAAAGAGAAGGAGGAATTAGACAATCAAACACGACAGCTAGTATGGAAAGGTTTGATCAGGCCTAGTTTCTCTGATTGGGGTGCAGCAGTGGTGTTTGTCCCAAATTCTGACGGTACTCTACATCTATGTGTGGATTATCGTGATTTGAACAAGCAGACCATAAAGAACAAATATCCATTGCCGCGAATAGATGATTTGTTGGATCGTCTAAATGGAGCACAAGTATTTTCACGAATGGACCTAGCTACAGGCTTCCAACAACTTCGAATTGCCGAAGAGTGTGTTCCAATGACAGCGTTCAGAGGTCCCGACTTATTCTACGAGTGGTTAGTAATGCCGTTCGGCTTATGTAACACTCCTGCTTACTTCGTCGATCTGATGAATAGGGTGTTTAGAGGGGTTTTGAATAAATTTGTTCTAGTTTTCATTGATGACATTCTAATCTTCTCTAAATCAAAGGCCGAACTTGAAAAGCATCTGGAACAGGTTCTAGAAATTCTGAGACGGAATGTATTAAAAGCCAAGTTTTCCAAATGTATCTTCTAGTAAGATGAATTAAAATTTCTAGGCCACGTCGTATCGAAAGAAGGAATTGCTGTGGACCCAAGCAAAATCACAGCCATTCAGAATTGGAAACAGCCCAGTACCCCCACGGAAGTCCGTAGTTTTCTCAGATTGGCTAGCTATTACCGGAAGTTCGTTAAAAACTTTTCGAAGATATCTGGTCATTTAACGAAGCTTACGAAGTAGCACTCTAAGTTCAAATGGACTCCAGAAAGTGAGGAGGCTTTTGAAGAGCTAAAGTTGAGATTAACAACTGCTCCAGTGTTAACCATCATCGATGGCAACCAAGATTTGAAAGTCTGGACTGATGCGTCTAGAGAAGGCCTTGGGGCAGTGTTAATGCAAAGGGGCCAAGTGATTGCTTATGCTAGCCGTCAACTGAAGCCACACGAGAAGAACTACGTAACTCATGATCTTGAGTTATTGGCTATTGTGTTCGCTTTGAAAATCTGGAGACACTATCTTCTGGGTGAGAGATTTGAACTGTTTACAGATCACCAGTCGTTAAAGTATCTTTTCACACAGAAGTACTTGAATCTGAGACAGCAACGTTGGCTGGAGTTTCTTGCAGCATATGACTTTGAAATTATATACACTCCAGGGAAAGCCAATGTTGTGGCCGATGCGCTAAGCCGAAAGAATGTAATGATCGCCAGCTTTATTATTACGACTTCCTTGATTGACAAAATATCTATTCTTCAGAAGGAGGATAACTTTATTAAGGATATGATTAAAAGGATTCAGAAAGGCGAACCCTCGTGTTTTCAAATAGATAACGACGAGACCCTGAGATTGAAAGGAAGGATTTGTGTTCCCGACGTCTCAGAGTTAAAAAGGGAAATGTTAGACGAGTGTCACAAATCCAAGCTGAGTATCCATCCTGGTGTGGCCAAAATGTACAACGATCTCAAATGAACATTCTGGTGGAAGGCTATGAAAAGGGATATTTCCTTATATGTTAGCCGATGCCCTACTTGCCAACTAGTCAAGAGCGACCAACAGAAATTGGCTGGATTGTTACAACCGCTAGAAGTTCCTGGTTGGAAGTGGGAACATATTTCTATGGATTTCATTGATGGTCTGCCCAGAACCAGAAAAGGGAACGACAGTATTTGGGTGATCGTAGATCGCTTCACGAAGACTGCCCATTTCATACCTGTCAGATCAAATAGAACCGCTCAGAGTCTAGCGCAGATTTACTTCAGGGAAATAGTTAGACTACATGGAGTGCCGCTCAGTATAGTCAGTGATAAAGATACAATATTCACTAGCAAATTCTGGGAAGCATTTCAAGTCGAGCTGGGAACGAAGTTGAACTTGAGCACCGCTTATCATCCTCAGACAGACGGTCAGACTGAGAGGGTGAATCGTATTTTAGAAGATATATTGCGGGCTTGTGTTCTTGATTTCGGTGGATCATGGGAAGACCATCGGCATTTGGCTGAATTCTCTTATAACAACATCTACCAGGCGAGTCTGACAATGCCGCCATTCGAAGCATTGTATGGTAGACCGTGCCGATCTCCTGCTTGTTGGGTCGAACCTGGGAATAGACTTGTGTTAGGACCAGACATGATTTGAGAAGCTGCCGACAAAGTCGATTTTATTAAGAAGCGATTACTCGCCGCTCAAAGCCGACAAAAGAGCTATGCCGATAGAAGAAGAAGAGATATATCCTTTGTTGTTGGCGACTATGTATATCTGAAAGTATCGCCGATGAGAGGAGTTATCCGGTTCGGTAAAACTGGAAAGTTGGCACCCAAATTCATTGGTCCATTTCCTATTCTGGAACGGAGCGGAACTCTCGCTTATAGGTTCAAATTGCCTGACTGGTTGCCTGGAGTTCATGATGTATTTCATATATCTCAACTTCGAAAGCACGTTCATGATCCAGACTTGATCGTCGAAGAAGCAGCTCAGCAGGACATTGAAATTACTCCAGAATTGGCTGTGAGAAGAGAGCCGCTAAAGATCATCAGCAAAGAAACCAAAGAGCTGAGGAACAAGAAGGTTCACTTAGTCAAAGTGCAATGAAGTGGAGATCCGCGAGATTGTACTTGGGAAACTGAGGAGAGCATTCAGAAAGCTTATCCTAGATGCCGAGTGGATATCTCTGATTGACTCTGGTGCAAGGTACATTTACCCTACTTTGCATTACCATTTAATTCTCTACTCTGTTGTTATCTTCTTTTCATGGATGTGCACTTTTAAATTCTATAGCCTGAATGATTTTAAAAAGAGTATAGAAGTTGATATGTATGGTTTTGAAAGGTTGAAAAAAATTGGATTGGTTGTTGTGTTGTGTGATTGTAGATTTATCGAACCACTTTCGACTTTGTTCCTTTTCGGGGACGAAAAGTTTTAAGTGGGGGAGATTGTAACGACCCAGAAAATCTGAACCAATTAAAATTTTTTAAATTGGCTAAAATAATGGAGTTTAAATATTTAAAATAATTTTTTTAAATAATTGCAATGGAAAGTGAGTTTGAATCGACAATTGAAAGCGAATATAATTAATAATAATTATAAACAAGGCCTGAAATGGCGCTGTAGTTTCTAAAATTGAATTCAAACTTTGTCGGACTTTACCGGGTGCAAAACAAAACGGATTTTAGTGAAACCAAAAATATTTAAATCTGTTAGTGAATACCTTTCTAACAAATCCGAAAAATCAAATTTTCATAGCGGAAAGCAAAAGTTATGGCCGAATGAATTTTCAGAAAGGTCACTATGGAAATTATATAGCCCGTGAAATTGGCCATTTTGCAAACGACCTCGGAATTCGACGAAACCACTTTTGTTGGATCCGGTATGTGAAGTTATTGCTAGGTTTCAAATTTCATAATTTTTGAAGCTTGTATGTGAGCGTGGCAAAGGAAAACGTGTTTTGGCCAATTATAGTTAAATTGGATCGACCAAAAATGGGCCTTTTTGCAAACGGTCTCAGAATTCGACGAAATTAGTTTTGTTGGGACCGTATCGTCAAAACACAGCTAGATTTATTTTTCTGGAATTTTTCGAATCAGTTTGTGGCCATGGCAAATTGAAATGTACGTTCAAAGTTAAAAATTAAATGTTTTATACTTTAATTTGAAAAATAACTGACTGTAACAGTCGAATGGGCCTTCGAAACATATCCCATTGTGTTCGAAATGGGGGTAAAACGCTAGGGGCGATAGTCGTTGGGTTTGATTTCGAGTCCGTTTAAGAAAACTCCAATTTTTGGATAAATATATATATGCCGGCCAATCAAAATAACTCATTCAGAAAAAAAGAAAACCCCTTTTCTCTCTCCCCGAACGAACGGCGAAAACCATTTGAAGCTTTCCGACCCGATTCCGGCCGCCTCCGCCACCTGCAGCCACCGCCACCGCCACCACACGACTCGCCACCTCCTCCTCTTCAAATCAGAACCGACCCCACCCTCTCTCCCTTCGCCAGCGTCGAGAACGACGCCTCAAAAGTCGTCGACTTCCAGTCGACGCCGAGATCGCCAGAGGCGATCGGACCCGAAGCCCCGACCATCGCCAGAAGCGCCACGCCCCCCTCTTCCACGTCGCACCCTCTGATCGAGCTACAACTTCACGGATTCGACAAAAATCGAAAACCTAGATTCGAAGAAAAAAACAAGTATACGGCTTGCTTATTTTCAACTGATTTTTACACTTTAAAGTGTTGCAAACCTTTAAAAAATCGTATCTTTTTCATTTGTTAATGAAATTCGATGAAACAGGAAACATCGTGACCGTGAGGACGTCTTCTACATTCTAGAAGAGACCGCGTATTTTTCTGAGCCTTCTGCTATTTTTGGTGGAGTGGAACCCAATGTGAGATTTCTAATTTATAAACAATATGGAAAAACGACGATGCATAAATTATATAGTCAATGTATGAGTTATATAAGCGTTGTACACCTCATGTATAAGCGTTGTATAAGTTGTACGTTCGATGTATAAGTTGTATATGCGTTGTAAAAATTATATATGTGTTGAAATAGAAGTGAATTGCTATATATATATATATATATATATATATATATACGCACCTCGTCCACAAACCATGGACGATATTTATTGGTTGTGATTGGTGTGAAAATTGATTGATAGCGAATGGTTGTTTGGGATTGTTTGTTATTGATATTGATTGATTGTGGTTGAAAAATACCCATTTTGGTTGAGAAATATTTGGTTGAATCCACATAGGATTAGTTTGTGGAAATGAAATAAATATATACATGCCGCCTGCGTGCGAACTAGATGCATGATCCCCATTGTCAAAAACCGCGAGGTTTTAAGGTAGAGCGAGGAGCCGTACTAGGGACGGTCCCGGTTTTAACTACCCTGCCATTATGCTACTGAAATTTTGAATAATATTCATGTGTTTGAATTATTTTCATTTGCTGAAACTATATTTATTCGTTGAATAGAAAACCTTCATGTGTTTAATCGATATTCATTCGTTGATTAGAAATTCATGTGTTGAATGGTATTCGTGTTTTAAATATAAAAATCACATTTTTATCTATATATAGAAACTATAGAAAACCTTCATGTGTTGAATCGATATTCATTCGTTGATTAGAAATTCATGTGTTGAATGGTATTCGTGTTTTAAATATAAAAATCACATTTTTATCTATATATAGAAACTATAGAAAACCTTCATGTGTTGAACGATATTCATTCGTGGAATTAAAATTCATGTGTTGAATGGTATTCATATTTTGAAATAAATTGTTTCATAATAAAAATCACCTTATATCAACTATATGGACTATGTAAAATAATCTCGTTTTAAAAGAAATTTTTTTATAATAAAAATCCCATTTTTATCACCTATATAAACTATATAAAATAATAGTGTTTTGAAATGAATTGTTTTAAAATAAAAATCACATTTTTATTATACACATGAATTGTTGAAATGTGAAGTGTTAAAAATAGCAACTCGTTCAAATAAAGATGCATGAGTTGAAATATTCATTCATTAGCTAATGACGTGATTTTTACCTATGCATGTAACATTAGAATGAATGGTGCTTTTAAACCAAATGGAATCAAATATGAAGTTTAATGGAAAATGATAAGTGATAAGAACTGTATATATGCACATGCATATTTATTGAACAGGTTATAGCAAAGGGGCTAGAGAAGAGGAATAAAATTTTGTGCCCGACAAATAGGTACACATTTACTGTTTTGTTTGGGTGATGATTTTATGAGCCTGTTGGCTAGCCGCTTGGCTTTTTCTTTTTCTTTTTGACATGAGACGCCCGTGTGGCTATTTGGGAATTTTCCCAGCCCCTCCCGTACAAAGGAGGTTATGGCGAAATTTTCCAAAATTTAAAGGCGTTAGTGAAATATTTGAAGTGAAAACGATATTGAAATTGTTGAATGAACTATATTTATATAAATATATAAATATAAATAAAATTAAAACGAAACGTGGCCGTGCAGTTCGTGTTTTGAAACCGTGATTTCAAACAACTAGTGCGGGAAATCCGACCATTGGATTTCCCCGAAACCGCAACCGTCGGGTTCGCCTTGGGAATATCTTTCCAACGGCACCAACCTTGTAAAAATCCAACGGTTGGATTGTCTGGAATGTTTAATTCAAATCTGAAGAAAAACAGCGCCAGAAGTGATTATATATATATATATCAAATCGAATAACGACGCTGTAGTTTGTATTTTGAAATCGAAACTTCAAACGATTGTACCGGGAGATCCGACCGTCGGATTTTCCCGAAACTGGAACCGTTGGACTCGTTTTGAAAAGACCTTTCTAATGATGTAAATTTTGTGAAGATCCAACGGTTAGATTTTCAGATATGTGTAAATCAAATCTGAAGAAAAACAGCGCCACGACCGCGTTATGGCCCGAAGCGTCGTTTTGAATAAATTGGCTATTTTAAAATAAATAAAAATAGCGATAAATCGTTATAAAATATCATAAACGATATGCAATGGAAATAAACTGAATTTGCTTGATTTATGTTGTATTTGATGGTTGAATGTGTTTGGTGTGGAAATTACATTAAAGAACAAAATTGGTGTTGTCGAATGATTTAACCATTGAAATAAATTGATCTGAAATTCTAAATAAACGTGAATTATTTGAAAAGGCCGAGTTAATTCTCATTTCAAATAATTAACCGACGATTGAAAGTCGAAGATGAAGACGGTGGTCGAAGACCGGAGATCTTCACCTTGTTTGGATGGTAACCGAGGTCCTGATTGGGAGGCATCCCGAAATATGGATAATGAGTGGTGATCGTCCAGACGTACGTGGTGATCGATGGGTTTGCGAGGTATTTAGTGCCTCCGGTTTCGTTCAGACCCAGAACGGACTTGTAAATGGACCGTGTGTCTGACATTGGATTTTATTCTGTGTTGATTGATCTCTATTAAATATACATCTGTTTGGCGGCGGAGAATTTATTCTTTTGCTTAACGCCCTTCTCAGAGACGCACGAGCTCAGAGGTTGTGTATCGATGGACATCAGTCGCATGGCATGAATTGCTAGTGTGACATGCCTAAGTGGCACACGATCAGGGCTTCTGTTGAAAAGCAAAGTCTTGTGTTGATGATCAAAGCCCCGCCTGTGTGGCATAGCTTTGTGTATAACGTGAATTCGCGAGCCTCACACCCCGGTATGAACCAGAAACGGGAGGAAGGACCTCAGGGAGGGCATGTGTTTCTTTCTAGCTAGGGTGGTGTCGGTGACCTACCAGCCCTGACATTTATATACTTTTCACCTGTGTGGTTGTTGCTGTTGCGAGGCGCCTCGGTTTGATCGGACGATCCGGGTCCGATGGAGTCATTCGTTGGCTCGTTTACGCCCCAAAGGGCGGGGAAACGTATTGTTCAGGAATTTTAATCCACATCGGTGGACCGGCCCTGTCGCTCCTAGGGTCACTCGAGCTTTGATCCTGAGACATGGGCTAGATTGTCTCGAATTCGGTAAGGACTATCTTTTGCCTTGGTTCATGATGGAAATCCAATTTCCAAATACGACATCGTGCGGTTTTGATTGTATACCTATATATGGCGACATAGTGGTATGGGGCATTAATGCCGTCTATGATTGATAGTTATGATTTGAAATTGTTTTCAAAACATATAAACACTAGCAATAATATCAAATGCCTTTGTTTTATTCGTATCAAGCATATTTTGGCCGTTAAAAGGTAAAAACTCTATCCTACGGTTTGCGTTGCATTGTGTGATGGGAACTGAGTCTTATAATGGCTTCATTTTTATAAAATACATTGCGTTGTTTTAAAGAAAGATTTGTTTTAAAGCACTGGCAATCCAATGGAGAAAACCCGTTCCACGAAAGTGGCGTGGTCCTGTGATTAGCCATATTATATATGTGTTGAGCAGATTTCTCATACCAGTCCCATGACTGACTCGTAGTTTGTTTCACTTTCAAACTCGGGTGCCCCTTTTTCTACACGGGCAGCCTTGTATTCAGGTTTAGCTGGTTCTTTCTGGATATCTGGAGCTGAAGATGGATTCTATCATTTATCTCTTTTTTTGCTGTTCAGCTCCTATTGTACATATTATGTTTGTTTTCCGCTGTAGACATTTATGTATAGCTGAACTGTATTTTTACTAAGTATGATCCTGTATACTGTGTAACTCTGATGATTACTTTTATCCAGTATATTCTATTGTTCATTATCTGGTGTATTTATTTATTTCTGTTCTGCTATTATCTGTTTCTGTGTTATATTCCATGGATTACCCTTGCCGCCGTCAGTACGGGGTTTGGGGTCGTCTCACAAGACGAATCGGAACACAAATAGAAAAACATTTCATTGTTTATTGCAACAATTCCATCAGAATACAAGAATATACAGAGTATGAATAAATATTATGCAATAGAGAATATCAGAGATTTAAATACATTACTGCAGCGGAAAAATAATACAAAACGTAACTGAAAGAAATACACGGATACAGAGCTTTCCGAATATCACTTTAGCTATAAACCAGGATCCTGTGAATATAAATCTACAAAACCAAAACTACTAGCTGCCCATGTGGAAAATAAGGGCACCTAGAGTTTAGGTTAAAACAATAAACTCCAGGTCAGTCATGTGACTGGTGTGAGAACAAAAACAGTTATTTAAAACTTTACTTTAAAAGAGAGTAATTCAAGGGACCACGCCGTATAACACGGAACGGGTTTCTACCCCAAGAACACTAGTGCATACAACAAAACAGCACAATGCTTTTTGGAAAAATGAAGCTATTATAAGACCCAGGTCACATCACACAATGCAACGCAAGCCGGAGGATAGGGTTTTCCCTTATAATAGCCAAACATGCTTGGTACGTTTAAAACAAATCATTTGATACTATTATAAGTGTATAGTGTCAAATCAATTTCAATCATAAGTATCAATCATAGACGGCATGGGTACCATATATCATGTCGCCATACTAGGCTCTACAAATAAAACTGCAAGTCACGTATTGGAAATTGGATTTCCGTCATGAGTCGAGGCAAGGGGCAAGCTCCTCTCCGATTCGAGACACTCTAGCAAATGCCTCAGGTGTAACAACCCGAAAAATACGAGTCAATTTAAATTTTTTAAATTGGTTATTTTAATGCAATTTGAACAATTGAAATAGAATATTTCAATAAAATAATGGATTAGAAATAGTGTGGCAGTTTGAAAATTTGAATTCAAACTTTGACTGACTGTGTCGGGTGGAAAATATAATGGATTTTAGTGAAACCAAAAATACTTAAATCTGTTTATGAATATCTTTCTAACGAATCTGAAAAATCGAAGTTTCATAGCGGGAATCAAAAGTTATGGCCAAATGAATTTTCAGAAAGGTCGCTATATAGAATATATAGCCCTTGAAAATAGATATTTTGCAAACGACCTCAGAATTCGACGAAACCACTTTTGTTGGGTCCGGTATGTCAAACTATTACTAGGTTTTAAATTTCATAATTTTTGAAGCTAGTATGTGAGCGTGGCAAAAGAAAATGTGTTTAGTCAATTTCTGTTAAATTGGATCGACCAGAAAATGGTCATTTTTCAAACTACCTCAGAATTCGATGAAACTAGTTTTGTTGGGACCATAGAGTCAAAACATAGCTAGATTTATTTTTCTAGAATTTTTCGAATCAGTTTGTGGCCCTGGCAAATTGAAATGTACGTTCGAAGTACAAATTAAATGTTTTATACTTTAATTTGAAAAATAACTGACTGTAACAGTCGAATTGGCCAACGAAACATATCCCATTGTGTTCGGGATGGGGGTATTTAGCTGCGGACGACAGTCGTTGGATTTGAAAAGGAGTTCGTTGAGAAAACACTATTTAAAAATTTATTAAAACCATTGGCCAATCAGAAATTTTCTTTCATTATTTTTAAAATAAAATAAAAACAAAAAAACCCTCATGCCCCATCTGCTCTCGACGATCCTCGTCGTTCGCCGCTTCCCTCCCCTTTTCCCGCCGCTGCAGGCCACTCCAGCCACCGCCGCTACCCTCCCTCGACTCGCCTCCTCCACCTCTTCAAATCCGACCATACCTCAGCCTCCACCGTCGCCGCCTCTGCCAGAATTGAGCCTGCAAAATTTCCCCCTTCCCAGCGCCGCCACGGCCAACCACAGCCACCGATCCCGACCAAACTGACCGGCGCCGACTCCCCTCACATCCCTCTTCCACGTCAGCACCTCCGATCGTCACCATATCGCTCGGATTTCGCGAAAGATCGAAACCCTTGTTTGAACCAACGATAAAGGTGATGCCTTTATTATCTCTGAATTGATTTAAACACTTTATAGTGTTGCAAACTTTGAAAAATCATATCTTTTTCATGTATTGACGAAATTCGATGAAACAGGAAACAACGGGACCGCAAGGAAGCTCTCTACCACATACAAGAGACCGTGAATTTTTCTGAGTCATCTACGATTTTTAGCACTCTGAAAACCAATGTGAGAAATCTAAATTAAATGAAATTGAATAGAAAATGTTATGTATAAATTATATAAACGAAATACCATTTATATGTGTGTTGTATACCACATATACATGCATAGTATAAGTTGTATGAGCGAAGTATGAATTATACATGCATTGATGATATGTGTGTTGAAATGCAAGTGACATAGGGAATATATATATATATATATATATATATATATATATATATATATATACACTCCCCTCGTCCACAAACCATGGGCGATATTTATTGTTGTGAATTGGTGTGAAAAATTGGGTGAAAAATTCAAATGGTTGAATAATTGTTTGTGGTTGATATTGTTTGGTTGTGGTTGAAAAATACCCATTGGTGATTGAAACAAATTGGAAATAATTGTGGAAATGAAATAAAACATGCCGCCTGCATGCGAACTAGATGCATGAATCCCCATTGTCAAAAACCGCGAGGTTTTAAGGTAGAGCGAGGAGCCGTACTAGGGACGGTGCCGGTTTTAACTAACCTGCCGTTATGCTGCTGAAATTTTGAATAATATCTATGTGTTAGAATTATTTTCATATATTGAAATTATCTTCATGTGTTGAAACTAAAATCATGTGTTGAGAAGTGATGTGTGGAAATTAAATTCATGTGTGAATGGATAAAGTGTTTAAACATTAAAATCACATTTTTATAATATATATGAAGTATGTAAAATATTCGCCTTATATATAAATAGTTTCAACAATAAAAATTTCACCTTTCTTATATAAACAAACTATATAAACTATCCATGTGTGGAAATGCTCATGTGTTGAGAAGTGTGTGTGTTGGAAAAATTCATGTGTTGAATAAAAGGTTGAACAATAAAAAATTACATTTTTATTGAAACTATGAAGTGTTAAAAACATTCATGTGTGGAATAAATATTTTAGATGATGAAAATATCATTTTTATCATATATGTGATTTGCTAAAAATACACTAGTGTTGAAATAAATATTTGTGAAGTGAATATTATTTTTAACATGTAAAGGAACTAAATAAAATAGTCATGTGTTGAAATATATGTTAGTTCGGCTCTAATACCATTTTTATTGAAATGTGAAGTGTTAAAAATAACCACTGGTTCAAATAAATATGCATGAGTTGAATTATTCATTAATTAGCTAATGATGTGATTTTTGCTTATGTATGCAACATTAGAGTGAATGGTGAATTTAAACCAAAATGAACCGAAAATGAAATTGAATTGAAAATGATAAGTGATGAAAATTGCATATATGTACATGCATATTTATTGAACACGTTATAGCAAAGAAGCTAGAGAAGAGGAATAAAATTATGTGCCCGACAAATAGGTACATGCTTACTGTTTTGTTTGGGTGATGATTTTATGAGCCTATTGGCTTTTTCTTTTTCTTTTTGACATGAGACGCCTGTGTAGCTATTTGGGAATTTTCCCAGCCCCTCCCGTACAAAGGAGGGTATGGCGAAATTTTCCAAAATTTAAAGGCGTTAGTGAAATATTTGAAGTGAAAACGATATTGAAATCGTCAATTGAACTATATTTATATAAATATAATTAAATTAAATCGAATAACGACGTTGCAGTTCGTATTTTGAAACCGTGATTTCAAATGACTAGTGCGGGAAATCCGACCGTCGGATTTTCCCAAAACTAGACCCGTTGGATTCGTTTTGAAATGATCTTTCCAATGATGTGAAATTTGTGAAGATCCAACGGTTAGATTTTCAGATATGTGTAAAACAAATTTAGTGAAAAACAGCGCTAGTGCTTCGGCACGACCTGAAATGTCGTTTAATAGAATATGGCCGTTACTTAATAAATAAAAATGGCGATATATCGTTGAAAAATATTATTGACGATATAGAATGGGAATAAACCGCTTTTGCTGGGTTTGCTTGATATGTGATGGTTGAATGGATTTAACATGAAAACTATACTAATGAACTGAAATGTGAATGTTGAATGATTGAACCATGTGATAAATTGATTTGAAAATCTAAATATACGTGGATTATTTGAAAGGGCCGAGTTTATTCTCATTTCAAATAATCGATCGACGATGTGAAGTCGAAGAGTTGAAGACGGTTGAAGACCGACGATCTTCACATTGGATGGATGGGCGCTACTGATGCTCGCGATTGGAGTAGCTACCTTGAAGGAGCTGAGGTAGTAGCCGTCCGGACATATTGTTGATTGTGCGGATATGCGAGGAATCGATGCCTCCGGTTTCATTCAAACCCAAAACGAACTTGTAAATGGACTGTGTGTCTGACATTGGATTTTGTTCTGTGCTGATTGATCTCTGTTAAATATATATCTGTTTGGCGGCGGAGAATTTATTCTCTTGCTTAACGCCCTTCTCTGAGACGTACAAGCTCAGAGGTTATATATAGATAGAAATCAGTCGCATGGAGTGGATTGCCTGTGTGGCACGCCTAAGTGGCATATGATCAAGGCTTTTGTTGCAAAGAAAAGTCTTGTGGTTGATGATCAAAGCATGGTCTGTGTGACGTAGCTTTGTGTATAGCGTGGATTCGCGAGCCTCACACCTCGGTATGAGTCAAAAACGGGATAAGGACCCAAGGAGTGCATGACGTTTCTTTCTAGTTATGGTGGTGTCAGTGATCTACCAACCCTGACATTATATACTTTTCACCTGTGTGGTTGTTGGAATGCGAGGCGCCTCGATTATAGGTCTGTAAGGACCGGGAAACGTGTGTTCAGGAATTGACAATCCTCAAAAGTAAGAGAGGACCGGCCTTGGAGGATCCATGGGATTGCTGTGTGCGGTCCTGCGACATTTGCTAGAGTTTCTCGAACGGAGAGGAGCTTGCCCCTTGCCTCGACTCATGATGGAATCCAATTCCCAATACGAAATTTCGGATGTGATTGTATTACTAGTATGGCGACATAGTGGTATGGGTCATTTATGCCGCCTATGATTGATATTTATGATTGAAATCGCTTTTCAAACATATATGCACTAGTGATAATATCAAAAACTTTTGTTTTATTCGTATGAAGCATTTTTGGCCATTATAAGGTAAAACTCTATCCTCCGGCTTGCGTTGCATTGTGTGATGGGACCTGAGTCTTATAATGGCCTCATTTTGATAAAAAGCATTGCGATGATTTAACGGTGTACTCTATTTTATGCACTAGCACTCATTGGAGTAAACCCGTTCCGCGAAAGTGGCATGGTCCTTTGATTTGCCTTATTATTGTTGTTGATAAGTTAAGTAGATTTCTCATACCAGTCCCATGACTGACTCGTAGTTTGTTTCACCTTGCAAACTCGGGTGCCCTCATTTTCACACGGGCAACCTAGTAACAGGTATCGTGTGCGCTTTTGGCTATGGCGAGGCTTGACTACATTGAGATGACTTTGACTCTTTCCGCCATTATTGTATATGTATTATGATTCCGCCATTGGCGATGTAGACTGATATTTATTTTGTGTACTCTTTATGTATGATTCCGCCTCTGGCGATGATGACTGATTATGTATTATTATGCACTAAGTAGTATCCTGTACTGTGCTCTCTGATGTGGTGATATTTATATATGATTTCGCTGTCATATTGTGTAAAGTATTCTATTTCTTGTTTATGCTATTATCTGTACTCTGCTAATGATGATTAATGTGTTATATTCCAATGATTATCCTTAACACCGTGGTACATGGTTTTGGGATCGGCACATCAGGACCACACACGGCGATCCCTTGGATCCTCCTAGGCCGGTCCTCTCTTACTTTTGAGGATGGGCAATTCCTGAACACACGTTTCCCGGTCCTATAGGACCTATATCCGAGGCGCCTCGCATTCCAACAACCACACAGGTGAAAAGTATATAAATGTCAGCCAGTTTAAGTACTGACACCACCACTAGCTAGAAAGAAACGTCATGCACTCCTTGGGTCCTTATCCCGTTTTTGACTCATACCGAGGTGTGAGGCTCGCGAATTAACGCTATACACAAACTATGCCACACAGGTTGTGCTTTGATCATCAACCACAAGAGTTTGCTTTTCAACAGAAGCCTTGATCATTTTCCACTTAGGCATGCCACACAGGCAATTCACTCCATGCGACTGATGTCCATCGATATACAACCTCTGAGCTCGTACGTCTCAGAGAAGGGTGTTAAGCAAGATAATAAATTTTCCGCCACCAAACAGATGTATATTTAATAGAGATCAACCAACACAGAATAAAATCCAGTGTCAGACACATAGTCCATTTACAAGTTCGTTCTGGGTAAGCATTAAATATAAATATTCGACGCTTATACATCCTGTCAACCAATCGATTGACATACAACTAATTATTGGGATTAATGTATGTCCAATATCATTCCAATACCCGTGTCGGGTTTCAATCAACAAATAATGAATTTTATTTGTGCAGTTGGGCGATTGTTTTCCCTAAAATTGGGCAAAACACCAAAAATGTGAAGAAATGTCTCACAAAAATGAAAAGTGGGATCTTACAACGATTGAAATGCAAGTAAAAGACACCAAGTTTTATAGTGGTTCAACCCAATAAGGGTTTACATCCACTTTCATAAGAGATTCCATTATCAATATGAAGATTACAAGATTAACTTCTCTCTTACAACAATTTAATCACTCCCTTACTCATGAATTACACTTGATGTACTAAAGATGATTGAGAAGAGAATTATTCAGTGGAGATTTGATGTAGATGTGGTGGAATTGAAAGGAATCCCTCTTTCATATAGGCTTGCTCAATCATTCTTCAACTCTTGAATCATTTGGATGTATTTGATAGAGATCACGATCCATGGATTAATCTTCAATTTATGATGTTGAATGGATGTTAGAATTGTTGTGAATTATTTTCGGCAGCACTTCGTGGTCTCAAGATTCGATCCCCTCAAATGAAGAAGTGAGGGGGTATTTATAGGAGATTTCCAGACCAGGTGGCAGTTCTGTAATTACACAGAAAACGCCATGGCTCATGTCGCCACCGACAAGATTTGGATCTCCGCTATAACTCATGTCGTCGACGATATGACTCATGTCGTCTGGCGGGTCAGCCCCTGGCGCCTTGAGCTTGCGACACTACATGGGTTCCTTTGACAAGGTTCATTTCGTTCGGATGACAACTGTCGACAACCCAATAGTAACTGGATACAGCATGAGTAGGTCACGACACAATTCATATTGAGATCTTAAGCAACAGCTTATTCATTATGTCGCTGAACGACATGGGGGATAAACGACATGGAGTGTTTCCTGAGTGTGATCTGGTTCTCTCGATGTGGTTTAAGGCCGACATGGATTACCTGTATACCATGTCGCTGAACGATATGGATAATACTGTCATAACGTCATGTCGCTGACCGACATGTATTACTTGTACATCACGTCGTTGAACGACATGGATGATGGTAGTATAACATCATGTCGCTGAGCAACATGAAACCTAGCCTTACCTTATGTCATTTCGTTAGAGCGACATGATCCATGTCGTACGACTTTATTCTCCTTAGCGCCTTGGGCTTATAGCATAACGCCATGTCGCAGACGACTCAAATTAGCTTTGATGCTATAAGTAGGGCACGACAAGGACGAGTGCGACATGATTGTGAGCGACCTGGTGCGATATGGGTGAATTTTCTCCATTGCGACATGCCTCTAACGACTTAGTTAAAACGACATGGCTTTCTTACCCTTTTTTATGGGTTAACATTTGCCCCTCGACGTTCGTGTTATTGAAAAATGACACGAGCTTCGAATTATAATATCTCCGATTTCTTCTGTCACGCATTTATATTAATTTATTGTTCAACCCGTTCATATAACCATCTCCCAAGTCGTTCGCTTTCTCATTCCCAGTCACATCTAAAGCTTCTTCCTCGTTAATGGTGGATTGGACCAGAGAGATATCTTCGCCTTCCTTCTAAGCGGTTTATCCAACCAAACTGACGCCTTCATTAAAGCCATCGTGACCAGATTCCGACCGACTTCGACAAGCTCCATCAACCCAACTCGGCACTCATACTCTCGATTTCAGAGAATTCTTCCTTCCACGACGGTTTCAGAGATTATCGCAAGTAATTTTTGGATCTGAGTTCTTCTTTGTTCTTCTAAATGCTAGGATTTGTATAGGATTTAAGGATTTTTGCTTATTTTTAGTAAAGTGATAGACTTGTGAATCGACTTCGACCGTCTTGTATTTTTGGGATGTTTACGAACCAAAAACGAGTCAAATCGAAATGGATATAAGAGCATAGAAATTATTTGCTTTTCTTTGAGCTCTGATTTTTTTTTTTTTTTTTTTGTAATTCACGCGACTTGAGTTGTATCTCGTTTCAATGACATGAGTCTCATACCGTGCTCAGTTGACTTAAATATTTCTAACGACTTGGTTGTCACTTAGTCTTGAGTACTTACACTGTTGTCATGGCTTATTCATACCACTTATACAATTTGAGTGACCATACCTTAGTGACATAACTTTAATATTTTGTAATGCCATGTTTTGGTCATTTTCTACGCGATGATGATCGTATGAGCCTTAACGACTTGAACTGTTTTTGACATTATAATGCTTTCGTGTTGCTCCAATGGTAAGTTTACGGCATGCTTTTAATTTGTATTTACTTGACATTCCCACCATTAAGTCATGATGAAAAATCCATGTTGTTATGCCCATGTGAGTTATCAATCCGTAGTTGTAATTCAACTCGGTCGAGGTGACATGTCGCATGAACGACTTGAGTTTGGAAACTGGTTAGACGAGTTGGTCCTCTGGTGGCTTTAGCTTATGGTCTCATGTCGTGAAACGATATGCTTTTCATGTCGCGGGCCGACATGGTCCTCAAGTCATGCACTGTCATGAGTATCATGCCGTGAATCGACATGAGTACCATGCCATAACGACTTAATTCTATTGCCAACAAATGCCTTGCCACGATGTTTGTCTCCTTTATTTCGAAGTTTTGATGTGTTTTCATATTTTTATCCTTCAACTTTTGCTTTTAGAAAATTGAGATGTATTCGAGTATATTTGTGTAGAATGACTACTGAAAAGCAAACTCTTCCCCAAAGTAAAGAGACCTCCACGGCACAGACCGATCCCTCTCTAAACAAGGTTTCCGAGACTGAAACAGCTACTACCTCTAGCCAAGTTTTCGCCCCCCTTCTTTCGGACCTTCTCCCGATTAAAGCTAGGGATCAAGAGAGACAGTCTACTACCCTAACTCAAGAGCAATACAAGCTGTTGTGCGGTCAATACGGAATTCCTCGTACGGATGCAATATTACCAAAGGACGGCGTTTTTGCTGATGACCCCCCTGTTGGATATGTTGTTGTAAGCAAACAAATGCTAGCAGCTAGTGCTATTCCCTCGTTTAATCCTTTTTTAGGGCGAATCTTAAACCATCTAGGCATCGCTCCTTTCCAACTCCACCCTAATGGTTACACAGTTCTACTGGGCCTTTATGTCCTTTTCATGGATACGACAAAGCAAGAGCCTACTTTCCAGGACCTTCGGTACCTATGTTCTTTCAAGAGTAGGAAGGACACCCCTTCTATTATGCATGTTGAAGGTTCCAGAAACCAAAAGCTGGTTCTCTATTTACCGGACAGTGTTTCAGGGTTTTTAAGCCAATTCTTCTTCGTCAGATGCCCCGAGCCATTCCGAGGGCAATGGATAGATGGAGGTATGCGCAGTTTATTCAGAGGTCACCACTTTACTTTCCTTTGAGTTATACGTTCTTATATTATTTCCTTTGAAATGTAGTACTTCCTACCCTGATTAAGGACAGCAAAGCACCCCCTCTCTTAAAGCCACATACGAAACATTAAAAGCTATTGACGAGGCTAAGAGAAGTAGAAAACTTTTGATTACAGATAGCATTCTTCACCAATACGAACTACTTCATCCCTTGAGGAAGTTTTTATGTAAGGCTGGACCTTCCACTCCTAAACCTAACCTTACAAAATCAGATTTAGGAAATCCAGACGACCAAAGCCCTTCCATTGACCCTTCCTTGAAAAGATGTTCAGGGTCTGTTAGGGGAGAAACGTTGCCCTCGTCAAAGACTTTGAATAAGGATGAAGACTCTAACCGTCATAGGGGTGAGGATCCTACAACATCAGTTGAGTTGATCGAGAAAGAGAAAATTCCCCCGCATCTTGGGCCAGAATCAGATTCCGAATAGGCTAAAAGAGATAATAGGAAAGTAAAACCTTCTGACCTCGAGTGCGGGATTGAGCATAATGGTGAAGACGTAGTTTAATTAGAAACTGATCCAAATACTGAGGCTGTAACTAGAGGTTCTCCTACTGAAAATGCAGCTAAGGAAGATTATGCAGGTACATTTGACAATTTGAGTGATCTCAACTCTGCTAGATATCTTAGTCAGGATGGTTCTGTTACTCAGCCTCTTGACCCTCAAACCATAGAAATGGGATTTAGGAATACAGCCTCAACTGAGCTGGAAAAGCATCTTAAATTTTAAGAATTTCCTTAAACTCAGGGGATATGACTGGTCTGTTAACAATAGTATTTTTTAAAGAAATTCATCTTGTGCATTCTAATTCTTTTTCTGTGTTTAAATCTTGCTTTTGCATTTTTAGATACCTTTTAGTTTCAAGTATCGAAAACTTATTCATATCTCATTTCAGGTTTAGACATGCACGGGAGACGCTCGTCAGGAATCAGATCAGACTTTAGTAAGAGGAGCAAACTATCGATCCAAAGCACTTACTGCAATCCAAACCTTAGCAACCATCACATCACCGTGATCAGCCCCATCCTCCTCCGCCCTCAAAACCCTCTTCCCAGTCTTTACATGTATCAGAATCCGTTCTGATTGAGGAACAGAGAAATAAGATACATGAGGAAGAAGAGGAAGAGGCTAGAAGGCGAAGTTGGCTAAGGGAATACACTCCCGACGAAGGGGAGCGAGGGAGGAAACGAGAAAGGGATGGTTCTTATAAGCATTCCCGAGTAGAGAAGCTGCCTATTAAACCCCGACTTCCTTCATCCTCTGGCCCTCCTGGTCCTACAGCTGAGATCCGTTCGATTATTAATAAACCTCGCTATACTCCTGGCTCGACGAACATCTCCTTTACCGAAAAGCTCCCGGGTTGGAACTTGAAAGGGCTTTACTTTGATCGTGGATTATGTATAACCGACGCTGATGATTTTCTTAAAGAGGTGGATTCGGTTATAAATCAAACACACACCCAGCTCAATACTGCTAAGAGTCAACTTGAGACAAAATGGAACATCGTAAGATATATATTTTACCAAAAGTTGCATGGATGGGAGAAACTTGGTGATGACCTCCAAAAGCGCCATGATTCTCATCTTACAAAAATTTCCCAGTTGGAGGGTGATAAAGTCAAATGGGAAAAGGTTTTAGATGATCGTGATGCTACTATCGCAGTTCTTAACAAAAGAGTCGCAGAGTTAGAAGCATCAGACAACGAGATTAAGAAGCTCCGGGAAGAACTCGAGGCTTCCAAACAAAGAGAAAAAGATGCCATAGCTGCCAGGCGCAATGTTGATGCCGAATTGGCTGTAGAGAAGGATTTCTCCAAACAATATCGGGAAGACGCTGCTAATCTCCGTAAGGAGGTAAAATCTCTGAGGGCTTCCAATCACACACTGATGGCCAAGGTTGAATCTCTTGAGAAGGACAAGATAACTGCAGAAGAAAATCACAAACGAGCTATGGACGAAGCTGATGATGACATGTTCTGCTTTTATGTATACAGCGTCATGAGCCGTGGGAGCTTGCATTACTTAGGGGAGAGTTTTGCACGTACTTTGGCGCTTGTTTGGGAGCGTGTGCTTGAGATTAATGGTGAAGATTGTAGCGAGGACGAACTCATTGACAAACTTTTAGACGATAGGTCCAAAAAGGCTTTGGCAGAAGGGAAAGCACAACTAATGGACGAGAGGACTGGTACTTCCGGTGAGAAAGTTCACACTCAACCAGATGTCAACCTTCCTGCTGATCCCCCGGCCTTTGAAGCTTCTGGCTCACAGACATTAGCTAACCCAGTTGATGCTCCTAAAGACAATAATGTCACCATTGAGGGGGATATTAATACAGAGGATATTGCTAATGAGCATGGTGAAAACGATGAGGCTGATGATGACAATTCCGATCACTGGAGAATCGAGCATAGGGATCCCTCGGAGAATCTTCTAGATACAGGTAAAATTGGAACTAACTTTACCCTGTTGTGCTTAGAGTCCATTTTTGATTCACCTGGGTCCCTTGCTTATTATGCTCAATGTTTCCATACTTTGAATTTAATTTCACCCCTGTCTTCTCCTGCCATAGGCAATGCAATGACAACAGGAGCTATTAGAGCTGACTCACCATTGACAACTTTTCCTCTTACTTCTGTCATTACTCCCCCTCCTCCTAGTAACACACCCTTGCTTGTTACAGCTCCTTGGTCATAGGATGCAAAGATCGGTGCCTTCTCAGATTTGGATGTTGTTGACTACAGCCTTAGTGACGATCTTGAAGTCATTAATGCAGATGAGAGTCCCCGGGTTACTACCAAGGAGAAAGGAAAGAAGTCTGCCAAGTCTTCATTGTCTAAGAAGAAGAGGAAGAAGAAGGAGATGGAGGCTACCGCTTTTTCTTCCTAAGAGAATAAGAGTGATGTGGAAGAGACCCCTCCACCTTTACCTAGCAAGACAGCTTTGAGATCAAGTGACAAGAAGAAATGATCATACTTAGTAGTTGCTCAACTTGGTCATTAATTACTTTCTTTTGTATGTTGTATTCAGGCCGGTTGTATATGCGGGTGTCGGTCCCCGCTTATTACTCTTGTACTTGTCATCTTTATGCACTCTACTGTCTGATATTTTGCACTTTAACCTGTGACTTTATGATATAATTCTGCTTTGTTGTCAGGAAATTTCCTCCTGCTTTTCATACCTTAAATTTTGCGTTTAGTTTCGCTGTGCCTTTATATTTTTTGCATTTCATGTTTGTTTTATGTTTGCAATACAAATTCTGCACCACAAATTATTTGTTATGATAGGCTGAGTTGATCCAATCAACTTTATTGGATTTTCCTGATTTTGACTAAGACGACGCCCACAATCTTTTCACATGGATAACCATTTTATTAGGATCTTTTAATTTCATCTTAGTTACTCCAGAAAATCCAGTTTTGTTGATTGGAATGACCTAATGCCAAGTTTTTCATGAGATTATGACCGGATTGTAGTATGTTTGAGAGAGCGTCATTAGATTTCATTAATGCGATGGTACTGCCCCCATACCACAATTGGTTTTAATGTCTTGAAAATTAGGCATGGTTTTTACAGTTAGACAAAGAAATCTGTTGTCCCTAGTAACTAAGTGGGCCAGTTACTTGTGGTTTTTATCAGATAACTTTGAGGGAAGTTTTTGGTTCCGTTACTAACTTTATTTTGAAGATTCGGCTTATGGCTGGATGCCTTTGAAAGGATCTTTGATCCGTTGTTCGTTGAATCTGAATAATTCAGACGCTTGTTGAACTTGTCGGATGCCTCCGGAGAGGTCTTTGGGTCCGTCAGTAACTGGGTTTGAAGGACCCAGAATCAATAGTTGGATTTGGAATATCCAGCATCTGAGCGGATGCCTCCAATGAGGTCTTCGAAAACCCTGTGTTTATATCGCTATCCAGCCATATCTTTATGGTGTTGGCGATGAACCAGGTGCCCTTCGGGGAGGTCTTTGGTTTAGAAGCCCGGTGTTTGTATCGCTATCCAGCCATATCTTAATGGCATCAGCGATGAGCCGGGTGCCCCTCGGGGAGGTCTTTGGTTTAGAAGCCCGGTGTTTGTATCGCTATCCAGCCATATCTTAATGGCATTGGCGATGAACCGGGTACCCCTCGGGGAGGTCTTGGGTTTACCATCGTATTGTTTCAAGTGACTGATGCTATTTCATTTGTCAGATTCTGGTTATGACTTGTCAAAACTGGGACTTCGAACTTTGTTATTAAGAATGTGCCGCTAGGGTGAAATTCAAAACTTGATCCGTAGTTTGGGTTTAGAGTCCTTGACACCCCTTATTTATGGCTTCATATTTTATACCCTTAATGACACGAAATGTAAGGGTGTTCGTGTATCATACAACGGGCGTTTGAGCTCTTTCAGTTGGAGATGTGTTGTAGCATTCGTTAAGCTCTATTTGGTTCCGAGTGTGCTTCTATCTACTTAAAAAGCCTGTAATTAAAATCGACGTTAGCAGATGGATATTAAAACTTGCAGGTGTACGATTTTAGATAGGTAAAGTAGTTTCATTAATTTGTACATACTTTGTATGATATTTACAATGCATGATAAATTTACAATTCATGATGTATGTATAATGAGTAATATGTGAAAGAAACTTCAAACAAAATAACGGCGAAGGTGGATGCTATTCCACGCTCGAGGGAGTGCGATTCCGTCTGTCGTTTTTAGCTCAAAAGTGCCATCTACAAACTTCTGTCTAATCATGTATGGTCCCTCCCAATTGGGTCCGAATAACCCAGTTCCTGTCATAACTCTTTTCAGGACGAGGTCCCCGATTTGAAAAGTTCTTGGCTTGACTTTTGTATTGAAATATCTGGCTATTTCCGTTGATGGGCCGCTATATTAAGCTCTGCTTCTCTTCGCTTTCCCTCGAGTAAATCTAGCACTTCCAATTGCAGCTTTTCATTCTCCTTCTGGTTAAAGTAGATCATGCGGTGAGTTGGCACCTCTAGCTCCACTGGGATCATAGCTTCTGAGCCGAATGCAAGTAAGAATGGGGTGTGCCCCGTAGCGGTTTTATGCGTTGTCCGATATGACCGTAACGCAAAGGGTAGTTCATCAACACAGCTGCCTTTTGCTTTTTCAAGACGCTTCTTAATGGTCGACTTTAGTATTTTTTTGATGGCTTCCACCTGCCCATTTGCTTGCGGATGGGCCACAGCTGCAAAACTTTTTTGATCTTATACTTAGCGCAGAAGTCTAAGAATTCATTGCTTTTGAATTGGGTTCCATTATCAGTAATGATCTTTTGTGGTACTCCAAACCTGCAAATGATGTTTTTAAGACAAAATTGATTACTTTCTTTGATGTGATTGTAGCTAAAGGTTCTGCTTCAGTCCATTTGGTAAAGTAGTCAACAGCTACTATAGCGTATCTCATATTTGCTTTTGCGGTGGGTAATACCCCAATTAAATCTATGCCCCAGACCGCAAATGGCCACGGGCTAACCATTTGAGTTAGCTCTGTGGGAGGTTCTCTTGGAATTTTAGCGAATATCTGGCATCTATCACACTTCTTTACATAGGTCATGGCATCTAGATTTACATCAGGCCAGAAATAGCCATATCGCAGAATCTTCTTGGCTAACGTTTGACCGCCAGTGTGTCCTCCGCATTCTCCCTCGTGAAACTCTGCCAAAATCGTTCTAGATTCCTTCTTAGTCACACATCGCAGCAAGGGCATGGAGAATCCTCGTCGGTACAGTCTTTCATCTTGAATGAGGTACAGAGGGGCCTTGCGCAATATTTTCCTTTTGTCTTTCCGTTCTTTAGGAAGTGTCCCGTTGAGGATATACTCTTTGATTGGAGTTATCCATGATGTAGGTTCCTCAATGGTTTCCATTATCCAGTCAATACTTGCTTCCTCAATAGTAAGGGTAGAAAGGACTTCGATGGGGATTAAACCCAGCAGTTGAGCATCTGATGAACTAGCATATTTGGCAAGAGAATCTGCTTTTGAGTTCTATTCTCTTGGGATGTGAGATATAACATAGTGATCAAGATTGTTTAGAAGTTCCATAGCTTTGATTAGATAAGAGGGTAGATTCCCAGTTTTGGTTTGGAACTCTTCGCGCACTTGACCCACCACCAACTGAGAGTCGCTGAGAATTTGCAAAGTTTTTAGCTTAGCTCTTTTGCCAACTTTAGCCCTGTTACTAACGCTTCATATTCGGCCTCATTATTAGTTGATGGAAATTCTAATCTTAATGCGTAGCATAGAGAGTGACCCTCTGGGGTTTCCAAGACAATTCCAGCCCCAGAACAATATTCATTTCTAGATCCATCAAAATATAGTTTCCAAATGGTCTCTGTTTCCGCTGGTTCCTCGATCTCTTCTCCTCTGTCTATAAATTCAGCAATAAAATCTGCTAGGGCTTGGCCATTAATCGCTCTTCGAGGATGGTAAGTGATGTCATATTGACTCAACTCGATGTTCCATTTTAGTAACCTTCCTGAAGTTTCTGGGCGAAAGAGAACTTTCCTTAATGGTTGATCGGTAAGAACCTTGATAGGGTGAGATTGGAAATATGGTCTCAACTTTTTTGAGGCAACGAGGAGGCAATATGCGAGCTTGTCTAGCTTAGGGTAATTCAATTCAGCCCCGACAAGTCTTTTACTGATGTAATACACCGGAAATTGCACCCCTGCTTCTTCTCGGGTTAGCGCTGCACTCAAAGCATGTGATGAAACTGCCAAGTATAAAAATAGATCCTCCCCATCTTTAGGTTTCGATAACATTGGCGGTGATTCCATATGTCTTATCAATTCCTCGAAAGCCTCCTGGCACTCTGAGGTCCACTGGAAGTCCTTTCCTTTTTTCAAGGCATCGAAAAGCGGGATACACTGATCTGTTGCTTTGGAAACGAACCGGTTTAAAGCTGCTACCTTTCCATTTAAGCTTTGGAGTTCCTTTTTGGTTTTCGGAGCCCGCATTTCCCTTAAAGCCGCAATTTGAGAGGGATTTGCTTCGATGCCCCTAGCATTGACGATAAACCTGAGAAATTTCCCTGAAGAGACTCCGAACGAGCATTTTAACGGGTTTAGTTTCATCCCGTATTTCCTGAGTATATGGAACATTTCTGCCAAATCCTCGAGATGATTTTCGACCTTCTTTGACTTGACTAGCATATCGTCCACATATACTTCCATTGTATTCCCTATTTGAGATTTAAACATGGAGTTTACGAGGCGTTGGTAGGTTACTCCCGCGTTCTTTAGTCCAAACGGCATGACCCTATAGCAATATAGCCCTCTATGTGTTATGAAGATCGTGTTCTCCTCGTCCAGCTTGTACATCATAATTTGATTATATCCGGAATATGCGTCCATAAAAGATAGTAACCCATGACCCGCTGTAGCATCTACAAGTTGGTCAATCCGGGGCAAAGGAAAGCTATCTTTTGGGCACGCTTTATTAAGGTCTGAGTAGTCTATACACACTCTCCACTTCCCATTGGACTTTTTAACAAGAACTGGGTTAGAGACCCAATCTGGATATGTAGCTTCCCGTATGAAATTATTTTTGATTAATCTATCTACTTCTTCTTTTAGAGCTTCAGATCTCTCAAGTCCCTGCATTCGCCTTTTCTGCTTTACAGGAATCAATTTTTGATTTATATTCAACTTGTGAACAATTACATTCGATGGGATCCCACACATATCTGAGTGTTCCCAGGCAAATACATCTAGGTTTGCTTTTAAAAACAAGATTAATTCCTTCTGCAGCTTCATGCCTAGCTGAGAACCTATCTTTAGGACTTGGTTAGGGTCTTTGGATACTGGAACGGGGATAGTATCTTCGGCCGACGCTGCTCTATTTTCCCCCATACTGTTTTTCCTTGGATCAATTGCCTTTCGTGCGCCACTGTGCTCACCAGTATGGGTGTAACACCCCAAATTTTCTGTTAACTGTATAATAACAAATTTAAGTATAATTAATTCTTAATGAAAGAATTAATGGAAACGGGTTATGCCATTGCATTCTTCTCGGAATTCTACTTGAAATAGAGTCTGAGTTTGCGGGAATCGGACTCCGTATGAAGGAGTTATGACCTCCGGAAGTTTCAGAATTAAAATTAAAATTCAAATAGTTCAAAACGAAGTTCAAAATTCAAAAATCAGACCAAACTGGGCTGGGCGGGAAAATTCCCGCCCAAGCACCAGGTCGACCAGGGGGTCGACCTGGATGACTAGGTCGACCACAGGGTCGACCATAGGGTCGACCTGGTTTGCCCCTGGCTGGCCTGGTCGGGTTCTGGTCAATTTTTGAGGCTTGGCTGTGTCACTAGGGCTGGCCTGGTAGTATAGACTACTATATTACTTTGTCACTAAGCTTGAGTGGATAAATAAGTTTGTTTAATTAGACAGTACTTCATGTGTTTGCTCATCACAAAACTGGCGCTTTCCCTTTTTAGGTTGCTCGTATATATTTATATATGGAAGGATACTTAGCACCTAAGAAAATTCAACTTATGCCTTGTACAGAAAGTCCATCGCCTGTCTATCGCCTGTCCATCGCGCGTACATCTCTCAACAACTAGGTCTGATATATGATGGATGACAATACAGTAGAAAAGGGACGGCAGTATATTAAGCCTATTAGTGAAGTAATCTTAGTTGTTAAGGCATAGCTGGATCTGCCTTACCCAGAAAATACCTTACTTTATTTGCGTAAAAATATACGTATTTTATATAAACTTCAAAGCAAAGTAACTTGGTTGCAAGTAAAGGGAACAAGGAAAGGAAAGAAGTGAGGGAAGTGAGGGGGGTACGGGTAAAATAAGAAAGCAGCAGCAGAGGAGCACTTGCGTCTTGAATGGTGTTAACATAGGCAATCGTTGTGGGTATATGTTACTTTTATGAGTTGAACGTAAGCCCCTTGTATTTTCTGCATGAATAACTTGCGACCCTCTATATTAGTTCTTGTGTGTACATTCAGTCCTTCGGAGTTGCTTTCTTGCTACGAAAAAAAAACCTATCATATTTTAATATATAAATATATATATATTTATGAGTTATTGTGGCATGAATATGCTTTATTTTAAAGTGAAGTTTTACGAATCGCCATAGACAGAAATAAACATACTGTTGTGATGAGCAAGGTGTCACGATCCCAAAAATATAATAATATCGGTAGATTAACTCATATTGTGAAACCCCAAAATCGCTGATTAAGGGTGCAAAATATTTCAAATAAAAAGTTGCTTATTTAATTAATTAAAAATTACAGTAAAATTCTAAAAATTAAATTATCGTTATGTCCAAAAAGAACCTTGTCTAAATTCAAACCCGATCTCTAGTTATATCGAATAAACCGTTACGGTCGATAAACAATTCTATAGCGACTATTTTAAAATTTGATTTGGACATATCTCAAAATCTACACGACGAAATCCTGATTTTTCTCTTCCATTAGAAAGATAAACTCCACTAGCTACGTACGTTTCTTGCTTCACAGAAAACCGATTTAAAACGAATCCTGTACGCTCAGTTGAAGTTCGAATCGCCAAATTACGAACTACAGTGCCGTTTCGAGCTCGGTTTTAATTATATTATAAATTCTACATTTAAACTTCGTTCAAATAACATATTCGTTAATATAATTCAACTCTAAACTGAATTATATATTTTAAATAAACCTAATTACAGTATATCGTGAATTCCACTATTTCCGATTATTTCAGAATTACATATATTATTCTATTATTTAAATTAATTTAATATTCAATATAATTTTAATTAACGACCATTAAATTCTCTAAACCACTATTTAAATAATTAAATTAATTAATTATTATACCGCTGGAAATGCGGGTCATTACATTCTTCCCCACTTAAAATAATTTCGTCCTCGAAATTGCTAAGGTAGAGGACGACCCTATCTACTGGGCAAATATTTATCGGTTTACCCCTTAACTCTAGTTTCAACTGAACCAATTAATATCGACTAAATTATTAATTTATTCCGACTAACTAAAATTTTCAAAAATTTTGAAAATTTTCTAACACCTTAACTTTTCGAAAAATTTCGCCAGCACCTCCTTTGTACTGGTCAATAGGTCAAACTCCAACTCGCCTCTCTGGGCCATCTCCAACCCAAAAGAAAATCAAACAGCCAAGCGGCTTGCCAATTCGGCTCATAAATTCCAAACTCATATCAATTTTAAACTTGTAACTTTTTGTCGGGAATATCATTATATCCCTACCATCTGCTATCAAAATTTTCATATATCATGCCATCCAAATCAAACTCCATTCTGACTTTATTCTCAACACAATTATTGGCTTGTACTCAAGTAAAATTCCATTCAAACTCTAATCTCAAATTTCAATCTCTCAACTTACCAACTCAATTTCATATTCACTTATTTCAAGTTAAATCCCAATTTATAAATCACTTTTACCAGTTCATCTATTTAACTCATAAGTTAATTTTAATTTCCGAATTTAAATTCCTGGGTTTATTCAAATCACTTGAAATCATAATAACAATTCAAAATCGTTTGAATTTATGAATAACTTGTTTTTTTTGTAAAACAATTTCAAAACAAAATCTTTGGTAGTAATCCGTCACTTAGCAACTCGAAAATTACACCGATGATGTATCGATCCATCATCGGAATTATTTCCCATCAATCAAAGTGAGTTCAATACTATATTCCTTTCAATAACCACTTTTAAACACTTCCCATTTTGAAATCAATCCCAGATATCCTTATCAAAACAAATTTAAAACCTCCCAGGATTTTAAAATTCACGTATACTTAATCTAGATTCAATTTCAAACACTGGTCTGAATTTCCAGTTTTAAATTTCAATGTTGACTTTAATTTCAGATTTAATTCATCTTATTTCATATACTTTACTTATATGAATCCTGATTGGTTATTTATAACCATTTCACCTTTTTATAATCTCATTCGATTATACTAACAACCAATACAACCACTTATACTATGTTAATTTCAAAACATATCATGTTGGTTCATCGTATTCGAGTGTTTAGAAACCCCTATCGATATCGTGGTGCCCCACTATCAACCAGAATTTATAAGCCACTCAACCCATAAAGCTCCATAATATAAAACAAATTTTTATATCAAATAACAAATACGTTCACTCGTATATATACACTCAAACTCAATCTAGGTTATTACTAACCCATCTCTACTGAGTTACGCCACAGAACCAAGGTAATTCTCTTAACTTAAGCTCTGATACCAACTGTAATGGCCAGAAAATCCGGTCCAATTTGAGCTGACCAAATAACACAAGTCCAACCCCAAATTGCACTGGAAATTCAAGAAATTAATAGAAAGAAGATAGAGGGTGAGGATAGACAAGATAGAACTATTAGAATAGAAGAAGAAGAACATCATCATCAGAGTAACCATGAATCTCACAGCAGAACGAATAAAATATAACATAACTTTTGAAATACAAACAGTATATGTATACAATAACATTTCAGAGTACAATACTTACAACAACAGCGGAAATAATAATAACTATAGAATCTTGAAGCCTCCTGCTCCAAGCTCTCCAAGTGTATCTGTAAAATCTCGACTACTTGAATGCCCGTACAAATTTAGGCACCCAAGAGGTTAGGGAAAACAAACAAATAAACTCCAGGTCAGTCATGGGACTGGTATGAGTAAAAACAGTTTAAATAGTTTGAACAAGTAACGATATCTCATAAGACCACGCCGTATAACGGAATGGGTTTTTCCCTTATGAGAATCCAAAATATCTTTATATCAAAAACCTTTTGATATTATAATAATGTCTATCAACCACAACTATAATAATCATCTAGCAGAAACACTTTCATCTTACGTTCTACATATATAGTATACAATCAAAACCGCAAGCACGTATTGGGTAATGGATTTCCAACTATGACAAGGTATGGAACCACCTTCCGATCAGTGTACTCTAGGAACGATACACTGGAGTTCAACAAGAACATCTTGTAACTCAGCCACACATGACCGACCACTCATTTCGCTTGAGTGTATCGAATGTACATCACCAACGTTTGGGATCAGCAACCGTTTCCTGTATATATATGGGACAACATTGATAGATTAAAGAAGCAAATGAATATTCTCTAGATAGGTGATTATACACCCTACTTCGGTGCGATCGACTTAGCCATGCTGCCTGCCCGACTTTTGTCATTTCCTGGTTGTTGAGGCCAGAGGCTACGACTACTTTCCATTCATTGATAACACGATTACTTTGAATGCCACATTGTCAGATCCGTTAATCACTAATTGATTTGCACAAATATTCTGGATGTTATGCTAAGGGAATAAATCCGTTGCAACCATATATATTTATACAGACCAACCCATTCAATCATTGGAAATACTTTGTCAGACATTCGTCCATTTACGTTCGTTCTGGGATTGAACGAAACTGAAGGCACTATTCAGTACATCCATCTTAGTCACTGTTATCTAAGTCTTATACAATAGCCCTTGCACATTACTCCGTCTACAATTTTCTTTGGCATATATGATTTGCAACGCTTATGCCAATACAGAGTGGTTCTTTGGATAAAAATCCAACCGGTCTCTCCGTATTAACAACATTAAAATGGTAAAAAATCTTCGATAGTCAGTGAGTTAACTATCAAAGAAAACATGTCGGTGTTCACACAATGATTTTAATTCCAAATGGAACTATCGATCCAACCATCAAATATATATATATATATATATATATAATTTTCCTCTTTTTCTATGTTCAGAAAATATACGTTATTAACACTGGAAAACGTTTCCATCTTCTTATTTACAAATCAATATTCCCCCACAACTATCAGTCCCTAACTATAAACTAACAAGAGAACAATCTCCTAAGTATATACCCCGAAGGCCGAAACCAACATCAGATCGATACTCAGGAAACCATTCAACTTATTAATCTCTAGTCAGTTTCTAATTTTTGTTTAACTCTATATCTTTAACTCTATTTGATTAACTCTGTTTGGATAATTCTAACTGATCGACCCTAACTGATTAACTCTAACTAGTTAATTTACTCGCTTTGATTAACTCTAATTAATTAACTCTATTTCCTTTTATAATATCGTATTTATTTTCTGAATAAATATTTCCTTTATTCTATTTATTTATTCCCTAAATAAATAAATAAATAATCCCAATTACTCTATTTGTAAATGTTCTACAAATATTTCTTTTTATCTCTATTCTATTTGTAAATGGTTTACAAATATTTCTCTTTCTATTTGGTTGACAAATATTTTCCTTTTATTTGATTTACAAATATATTTCCCTTATATTTGATTTACAAATATACTCCCCTTATAACTCTTTTGATTTATAATTATTTCCTTTATAAAAATCCTTTTTCCTTTAATATATATAATCCATCGATTTTATATAAATAATTTATTTTCAAAAATCTACTTTGTAAATCTCCTTTCTATTTCCCAGTATTTCCTACGTTATTTTATATACCAAACCACAAAGATCGATATCATTTAAACATACAAAATCAAACATATTATATCACATCATATATTACAATATACGAAAAACAGTAAAATAAATGTTGAGGAATCCAGTCGGATTCCTCCAACCTGTATCCCTGCATCATAGATGTTATACAATAAAATAAACATCACTTTCAGTTCAGTACGAATTATTCTGATAACTAGAATCAATATATATATATATAATGGGTTATATATATATATATATAATTTCAACTAACTGACTAGCAGTTCAATCAACCAAATCAACACACAACAGTCAACAGATAATTATCAGTTCGAAAAATACGTTATAAAAATATAACTGTTCAGAGTTGGTGAGTTTTACTCACTTTTGCAGTTCATCGTTAAAGAACGATAAACTGTTATTTGATTTGAATCAACCAATTTATTTCGCCATAAATTCATACGAGCCCCAATCCACTTCCAGTCAGCTTCATTGTGAAGCTCCCGTCCATACGGTCCCAATGCAACTTACGGTTCGTGATCTTTAAATCTCCGACCCACTACCATACAATACCAAACCCGTATGAGACTCTTCTTCCCTAAACCAAGAATTTGTCGTGACTTCCTGTACAAAACCCCAACCATCCGATCTCGTTCCTCAGTATATCCCCTTTATCTTTACATTAAAACCCAAACTAAAATCATCAACTCATCCTCCTTCGAACGCTGATCAGCTTTCCTGCACTCCAATACACGCCAGTACGCCATGCTAGCTCCTTCCACAGACATGAACCTGCCACTATTCACATCAACAACCATGCCCGCACATCCCCTCATCATTTGAATCTCGGTCTCTACAATGTTTTGCAGCTCGGCCTTCTTCCTCAACTCGCTACAGTAAAGTAGCAAACAACTTTGGACCCCTCGCCCTCAAGCTCGAGCTTTCAAACCACTGACCGGCGTCGACTCGCTTATGTGATGACCCGAAAAGCTGCAAACATATCTATCACCTTTTCAAAGTTTTACTTCACCTCAAGGCTTTCGTTCCTTCACTGATACCGACGAGGTCAACGCCATCCATCCCCATATACAAAAGCGCAAGCTGTGTAAAAACACAATGCTGCTCTCATATACCTACTGCCGCATAGCATCTTACACCGTGAATAGCAGCTCACGCATCCCATCTTTCACAAAATGAAAACACTTCTTCACCTTTTAACTTCATTGCTTCTAACGATTGAATTTCGATAGTGGCATGCATACTTTCACACAGAGGCCTTTGCATGCACAGGTATTTAGAATAGGATAGCGGAAAGGGGTATAGGAAACGTCACAGGAAAAGAAGAGGATGGCATGGTTTTTAAGTTCCCAGAAGAAGCAAGGGAAAAGGATTTGCAGCTTTACATATATAGGAGTATAACTTGGTCATTAAGTATATTAGAAAAATAGATCTGTATTCCTACGCGTTTAGTCAGTAGGTTTGCAGTTTCTTTATGTTTACTTACGCCTGAAGTATTAGGGGTAGTATAGACTACTATATTACTTTGTCACTAAGCTTGAGTGGATAAATAAGTTTGTTTAATTAGACAGTACTTCATGTGTTTGCTCATTACAAAACTGGCGCTTTCCCTTTTTAGGTTGCTCGTATATATTTATATATGGAAGGATACTTAGCACCTAAGAAAATTCAACTTATGCCTTGTACAGAAAGTCCATCGCCGGTCTATCGCCTGTCCATCGCGCGTACATCTCTCAACAACTAGGTCTGATATATGATGGATGACAATATAGTAGAAAAGGGACGGCAGTATATTAAGCCTATCAGTGAAGTAATCTTAGTTGTTAAGGCATAGGTGGATATGCCTTACCCAGAAAATACCTTACTTTATTTGCGTAAAAATATACGTATTTTATATAAACTTCAAAGCAAAGTAACTTGGTTGCAGGTAAAGGGAACAAGAAAAGGAAAGAAGTGAGGGAAGTGAGGGAGATACGGGTAAAATAAGAAAGCAGCAGCAGAGGAGCACTTGCGTCTTGAATGGTGTTAACATAGGCAATCGTTGTGGGTATATGTTACTTTTATGAGTTGAACGTAAGCCCCTTGTATTTTCTGCATGAATAACTTGCGACACTCTATATTAGTTCTTGTGTGTACGTTCAGTCCTTCGGAGTTGCTTTCTTGCTACGAAAAAAATCTATCATATTTTAATATATAAATATATATTTATGAGTTATTGTGGCATGAATATGCTTTATTTTAAAGTGAAGTTTTCAGAATCGCCATAGACAGAAATAAACATACCGTTGTGACAAGCAAGGTGTCACGATCCCAAAAATATAATAATATCGGTAGATTAACTCATATTGTGAAACCCCAAAATCGCTGATTAAGGGTGCAAAATATTTCAAATAAAAAGTTGCTTATTTAATTAATTAAAAATTACAGTAAAATTCTAAAAATTAAATTATCGTTATGTCCTAAAAGAACCTTGTCTAAATTCAAACCCGATCTCTAGTTATATCGAATAAACCGTTACGGTCGATAAACATTTCTATAGCGACTATTTTAAAATTTGATTTGGACATATCTCAAAATCTACACGACGAAATCCTGATTTTTCTCTTCCATTAGAAAGATATACTCCACCAGCTCCGTACGTTTATTGCTTCACAGAAATCCGATTTAAAACGAATCCTGTACACTCTGTTGAAGTTCGAATCGCCAAATTACGAACTGCAGTGCCGTTTCGAGCTCGGTTTTAATTATATTATAAATTCTACGTTCAAACTTCGTTCAAATAACATATTCGCTAATATAATTCAACTCTAAACTGAATTATATATTTTTAATAAACCCAATTCACAGTATATCGTGAATTCCACTATTTCCGATTATTTCAGAATTACATATATTATTCTATTATTTAAATTAATTAAATATTCAATATAATTTTAATTAACGACCATTAAATTCTCTAAACCACTATTTAAATAATTAAATTAATTAATTATTATACCGTTGGAAATGTGGGTTTTTACACATCTGACGGCTCAAATCAATCTGAAATTCTATAAATACAACCTAAGACTCCAACCTAAATTCACATAAGAAATTAGAGACGGAGCCGCCATGCTGTCGGTAGGAAATTGAGAGGAGCCTCCACTTGTAGAAAAGCATAGAGACAATCAAATCAAATTCAAAACTGAAGTAAAGCTAAATCAAATACAACCAACGTCTACACCAAAGGACTGCTTTACAACTTCAGAACTCAGAAACCAGAAAACAAAACCGTCGTGCGTTGTAAGTATAGTGGCTCTTTAGATGAGAATGTGATTAAGACATGATTTGATGTAAATTGTAATATGGAATTATATCAGTATTGACGATGTTGTTTTGTGTTTGTCATTTGTGATAATTTGAATGTTGTGGTGATTGAATCTTTTATGTATTGTGAATCAAACAATCAACACCTTATGCGAACTGTATGTATACAGTTAGATCTAAATATATGCTTATGCAATTTATAGGTTGCAAGTTAGATTTACACATGTATTGATATGATTCATGTGGGATCTATGTATATATGTTTATGTTAAACCAATTGTGCCTACACGATTAGAATAGATCTATATTCACATGTTCTTATGCAAGTGAAAACTTATAATTGGATCCATGTCAAAATCCGTTTAGGATTCATATGATTAATGAAAGTTTATTGTTAGATCTTTGTTTATACATATGTGTTGCAAGTTCACACCCTTAAGTGGTTGTCAAAATTATACATATAGTTTTGTCATATGCCAGTTTTATGTTTGAGGTGGTCTATGCATTAACATGTTACACCATGTTGTAGTGGATTCATGTGACACCTATTAGGTTATACCATGTTATACCTTTATGTTAGGCTAAAACTATATGATTCATGTGACACCTATTTAACTAGACCCAATATTTATATGCAAGTTTGTGGCATGTTATGCAATGTTATGATTCATGTTATGCAAGTTCACCTCGTTAACCTAGTTTACACCTATTGTGTCAATATACATGTATTGAAATTTGACATGCCAGTATTATGTCACATGCTACCCAATAACTATGTTTATGTCAAAATTACATGATGTACATTGTTGAAACCATGTTATGTATACTACCTCCCTTTTATCTCTTGTTTTTGGATTGGGCCAATTAGTGGGCCGAATGCCTTTATGCGATTTATATAAACGAACAAACGGGGGTAACGTTGGGGGTAATTATTAATTTAAAACATGTTAATATGTAGGTGGGCCCAAAACCATTAAATTGGTTAAGGCCATGAATGGTGTTAATTTATACACCGTTAGTTTTGAATTAAAACACGTGACATGAATAATTTTCTTAAATAAAATGTAAATTTAGAAAATACGAATATGCCTAACCCGAGGTTAGACTGAGTTGTGGCGTAAGACTGCCCGGAACCGACCGGCATACAGGCAGCCACAACAATACCTGTCTAATGTGGGTGGTTAGAGCATTGAGCCCAATAAAGACCCGATGTTAGACTGAGTTGCGGTGTAAACCTGCCCGGAACTGACCGGCACATCCACTGACCGCAACAATATCTGTCTAATGTGAGCGGTTGGTGCTTTAAAGAATAGATTAAAGCTAAGTCAGGGTTGGTAGGGTTAAGTTAGATAAAGAAACACTTAACCAAATTCAACACGTTAACTAAAATGATGAGAGGAGTTAGGTTAATCTGGACACTTAACCAATTTAATATGTTGACTAGACGAGTGGATAAGGTTAAGTAAATGCTTAACCGTTATAACATGTTAACTGGACTAAAGGGTAAGGTTAAGTAAATTCATGACACTTAACCGTTATAACCTGATAATTAGATAAGTGGGTGAGGTTAAGTAAATTTAGAATACTTAACCATTATAATACGTTAGCTAGATAAGTGGGTGAGGTTAAGTAAGTTAAAGACACTTAACCAATATAGCATGAATAACTAGGGTTATGTTCATAGGAACACTTAACCAACATAACAAGATCGGCGACTAAGGTTAAGCTAATAGTAAATACTTAACCGGTGTAGCAGGATGAATGGGTAAGGTTAAGTAACAAGAAACACTTAACCGGTATAACTTGATTTGTGGTAAGGTTTAGTTAAAACGGGAATGGACAACACTTAACCGTTATAACCTGATAATTAAACAGATAGTAAGGTTAAGTTAGCTAAGGAAACACTTAACCGTTGTAACAGGTTAGTTAAACAGATGGGTGAGGTTAAGTTAACACAAGGAGGCAACACTTAACCAGAGTAACATGATAAGTAGGAGGGTTAAGTTAACTGGAATTTATTAATGAAACTTAACCAAGACAACCTGAGGAACACGTGGGGTTAAGTACATATCGGGTTGGTGGGTAATATCAGTAAATATAGGCCCACAAACTTAACCATTAATAAACATGCTTGAATCAGTAAGAGGGTTAAGTACATATCGGGTTGGTGGGTAATATCATTAAATATAGGCCCACAAACTTAACCATTAATAAACATGCTTGAATCAGTAAGAGGGTTAAGTACATATCGGGTTGGTGGGTAATATCAGTAAATATAGGCCCACAAACTTAACCATTAGTAAACATGCTTGAATCGGTGGAAGGGTTAAGTACATCACGGGTAGCTGGGTAATATCAGCATATATAGGCCCACAAACTTAACCAGTAGGAAACCCTAGTAATGGGGACCCATTTCAGCAGTAATCCAAATTTGGTATCATGGTACCCTGAAACTAGGCAGGGTGGGGCACGATTACTGGGCTGATTGTAAGCAGTCAAAGCGACGACAGTGGGTGCAACAGTGTGGGTTCTAACGGAGTGCGGGCATGCACACACTTCGGAGCAGACAAACAGGGCACTGGGGGCACCAGTAGTATAACCTATGTATTCTAAGGATTGTTTCGGGCCGCCACCATGGGTCTTGATACACCCCATGGTGGGACCAGCATAGGTATCTACAATCACTGGGGGCCCTGTGACACATATGTTTATGCGAGTAGGAGTCGATCTTTAGAAAAGGGGATCACTCCACCCTCAGCATGGGGTGCCAGTCAGAATAAACACAAGTAGGTGTAGAGATAAAGAGTGGGGTGCGATAGTATATTCGGTTTAAACTGTCTTGCCTTGGTTTATATTAGTTTGTTATTCTGGTACTGTCCCATTTTCTAGTTTAATCCTGTCATGAACTTTATCCTGTTCACATGCTAAAAGTCACTAGACTTACTCAGGCTTTATGTCTGACTCTATTTTTCTTTCGTCTTCTTTTCTTCCGTTCGCCCCCCCAGGTAGTCAGGGAGGGAATAGATCTGCTTAGTTTGGACCCCTTCTCTCTCCAAGCATGAAGACTCAATGACATTTTGCTTTGGACTCGTTGCTTATTGGCTATGGCTGGCTACTGCTTGTTTGGGTAATATTACTCTCAGTTTATGCTTCTTTATTTTAAAACAAGACAAATGCTTTGTTGTAATAAGTATTGGAGTTATAAGACAATCTTTGTACAAGATGTTTTAGTCAATAAAGGTTATTTATTTTTCCGCTGCTTTATTTTTCTGTCTTGTAATTTTTCTGCATCTTGTACCAAAAATGCTCCATCGAAGTTAAGGCATTCCCTTTGTGAGTGACCTTAACGGAGGTGGGGTGTTACAATGGGTTTTTGCTTTAGTTGCTATAAGAGGGGTTTCTGGATGCAAAGCGACGGCTCTACATCCTTCTTCAATTCCTTCTTCTTGCTTCTTCCAATTCAACCAAATAACACTCCCTTGCTACTTGTTGATCTCCTATAATTGTGCCAACGCCATTCTCCATTGGAAATTTCATAGTGAGGCGCCACGGAGCCATAGTTATTCTGAATGCTGCGAGAGTAGGTCTTCCCAAGAATGCGTTGTAAGCAGAGGGTTCATCAATTATAACAAATTCCTATATCCGTGTGGCTTTCTGCCCTCCTTCTCCAAGCTCCTTCAGCAGACTAATGACACCAATTGGTTGAACAGCTTGACCAATGAATCCATGGACCTTGTTCTGACAGGCTTTTACATCGCCCATGGAAAGCTTCATCCTATGGAATGTGCTAAAAAAAGGATATTAACTGAGGCTCCACTATCGACTAACACCCTTCTTACTATGGCCGGCCCCAGACCAACGGTTATCACCATTGGATCCTCTGTATGTGTTATGATCCCAGTCGGATCTTCATCTTTAAATGTGATGTCGTCTCGCAGGATTCTTGGTACTTTTGACGATAAAACTTCGTCTATGGTCATGAGTTCACCTTTTTTCGAAAAGTCCTCCACCTCATGAGCGTACTTCACCATATCCCCCTAGCTTTTGCCAACCGGGTAGGGGCCTCCTGAAATGGTGTTTATGATCATCCTTGGTATAGCAGTAATCGAAGCGTTCTCATTCTGTTTAGCCTGTCCTACAAAGGCTCCTCGGTCTTGAGTTCCCTGAGCATTCTGGGAGTTCTTTGTGAATTGTTGAAGCCTGTTTTTCCTTATCAGTTCTTCGATTAAGCTTTTCAAATGTCTACATTCGTTCGTGCTATGCCCCGGCTGGTTGTGAAATCGGCAGAACCTGCCAGACTTTATTGCGTTATGTAACAACCCGGAAAATCTGGGCCAGTTTAAAATTTTTATTTTGGCAATTTTAGCGAATTTTGAATTTAAAATGAATTATTTTAAATAATATCGACGAGAAAATTTATTTTGAATAGAATTAGAACGTATATATTATATACGTCGTCGTTAGAATATATAATAATTATATATAATTATAAAAGGAATTGAAAATGGCGCGGTAGTTCGAAAATTCGATTTCTAATTTCAAATGAATATACAGAATTCAATATAAGTCAGAATTGAACGAAACAAGAAATATTTGAATCTGTATAGCTATATCTTTGTAAAGAAGTTAACAAGTTGAGATTTTTAAAATATAAAAGCTATGATTTTTATGTTAGAAAAGTTAAGTTTTTTTTTATTATATGTGAAAACTAAAAAAAATTCGATTTTTAAGTGTTGAACTTTAAACTAAAAAATTCGATTTTTAAGTGTTGAACTTTAAACTAAAAAATTCGATTTTTAAGTGTTGAACTTTAAACTAAAAAATTCGATTTTTAAGTGTTGAACTTTAAACTAAAAAATTCGATTTTTAAGTGTTGAACTTTAAACTAAAAAATTCGATTTTTAAGTGTTGAACTTTAAACTAAAAAATTCGATTTTTAAGTGTTGAACTTTGAACTAAAAATGGAATTTTTATATATTGAACTTCGATAGAAAAATAGAATTTTTATATATTGAACTTCGATAGAAAAATAGAATTTTTATATATTGAACTTCGATAGAAAAATATGATTTTTATATATTGAACTTCATAAGAAAAATATGATTTTTATATATTGAATAGCGAAGTAAAAATGTGATTTTTACGTATGTAGTGAAAGCAGCAACGAAGGTGACAAAAAGGCGAAACGACGAAGACTTCTGCAAATGAAGAGCCGTGGAGCTAGGATAGCTATAAGTGAGAATTTCTCACCTTTCAATTTATTTTTCTAGTTATATATATACTAGGATGCAGACGGTGCTTAGTAGCACCCGACACTCGTCCACAGACCATGGACTTGTTTGTTTGATTGATTGGTGATTGATTGCGATATTGGTTTGAATGTGATTTGTGGTATGAAAAATCGAATCGATGAATTGGTTAGGATTAGACGTGCGCCGTTATAAGGCGAAGGAGTAAGGCTAGGTTAGACCCTTACTCCAAATTTTGTGGTTTGCATAACGAAAGTGAATTTGATTGATGTGTGAATGGCGTGGGCCTTCACTAGACCGGGGATTAGGCTAGGCCTTGTCCCGTTTCTAGTATCGTGCCGTTATGCCGCCGAAATTTTCTAAAAAATGTTAGAAAAATAAAAATATCATTTTATTTAATAAATGAATTGAATAGAAATTCATAGGTTAAAATAAAATGTTTTATCGTTAAAAATATAATTTTTAACGTGAAGTGAATAAAATAAAATATTCATTTATAAACCGGACGGTTTGTTTATGTACACCTATTTGAATGACATTGATTGGGACGATAAATTTTACACATCGCCCAACTGCACAACTAAAATCTGTGTTTGATTGTTTGAAACCCCACACGGGTGTTGGGATGAAATATGAATTTCACTCATCCTGATTGATTAAATATGTCGATCGATTGATTGACAGGTTGTTATAAGCGTTGAATATCTATATTTGATGCTTATACAGTGTAGTGCACTTTGGTTGATGGTTGATTATTTTCAATGTTATTATATACATGTGTTGTATGAAAATCCATATAATTAATTTTATATGGTAATTGATTGGGCCTCATTCCAATCGTGAAAATAAAGAATATTTTGATAATAACAAATATTTTGATAATAGGAAATATTTGAAATAGAATATTTGAAAATAGAAATTAATGAAGCCGTGTTGATTAGATTGACGCCATTTTGACGTAAACGATATTTATATCGATTTTATTCATTTTAAAATGAATATTGAAAAGTAATCTCGAAATCGAATTTTTCGAAATGAATTGAATTGAAAACGATTTCGAAATGAAATGAATTGAAAACGTTTTCGAAATGAAATGAATTGAAAACGATTTCGAAATGAATTGAATTGAAAACGATTTCGAAATGAATTGAATTGAAAACGATTTCGAAATGAATTGAATTGAAAACGATTTCGAAATGAATTGAATTGAAAACGATTTCGAAATGAATTGAATTGAAAACGATTTCGAAATGAATTGAATTGAAAACGATTTCGAAATGAATTGAATTGAAAACGATTTTGAAATGAATTGAATTTATAACGATTTCGAAATGAATTGAATTGAAAACGATTTCGAAATGAATTGAATTGAAAACGATTTCGAAATGAATTGAATTGAAAACGATTCGAAATGAATGGAATTGAAATGAATTCAAATTGAATTGAAATTCGAATTGAATAGAAATGAATTTTAAAACGAATTTATAAAGAAGAATTCAATTTTGATTTGAATTGAAAAGAAAGTTGAAATAGCTTTTGAAACGATTTTAAAACTATTTATATAATTCGTTTTAAATAGAAATCGACGAAGTATATATTATATATATATTATATATATAATATAATGGCCTGAATAGAACGCGCCGCGCCGCGGCAGTTCGCGAATTTCGACCATTTATTTCAAACGGACATTACGGGAGATCCGACCGTCGGATTCTCCTAAAACCGGAACCGTTGGGTTCGTATCGAAAAGAGCTTTCTAATGAATGTTAGAAATTTGAAATCTAACGGTTGGATTTGGAATTATGTCCAAATCAAATTCGAAAAAGGTCGCTATAAGTGCAGTTCGATGGCCATTGTTGGAAATCGACTGTACGGGCCTTGATAAAATTATTAAAAATAGTAATAATTTGTGTAAAATCATAAGAAATGATTTAGAAAGAATTGGGATGAAAAACTCCATATTTGAAAAGATAAAAATAGATTTTTATCGAAATGAACTAGTTTTGAACTAGAATTATAATTCTATTTATTTTTGAATAAATAAATTGAATTCGAAAAGGGTTTTGAAAATAACCAAAATTTCCAATGATTGCATTGGAGTGGATTTGAATCGAAATTGTCTTCGGAATATTTCGATGTTGGGATTCGTGATTATACAGGTGTTGTTATGGAAATTTGAAAGATATATTTGTATCGTTATTTCTAATACGACATTTGTTAATCGTAGAATTTGATATTGAATGTAAGCCGATATATTTTCTATTCAGAGCCTTATATTGAATATCAAATGTGATTTGGGTTTGTCGTGAATGGTGTCTTCACTAACACTGTTCTTGAACCCAGTTGAGAAAAGATTAAATCTTTTTATTTAGATTTAATGAAGTGTACCAATTAAATAATATTTAATTGGAATTGAATTGATATTGATTTTTGGGTTTATCGTGAACAGTGTTTTAAATAACACTTGTTCTTTAACCCGATAATTAATGAATGTGATTTGGGTTTGTCGTGAATGGTGTCTTCATTAACACTGTTCTTGAACCCAGTTGAGAAAAGATTAAATCTTTTTATTTAGATTTAATGAAGTGTGCCAATTAAATAATATTTAATTGGAATTGAATGGATATTGATTTTTGGGTTTATCGTGAGCAGTGTTTTAAATAACACTTGTTCTTTAACCCGATAATTAATGGGATGTGACTTTGGGTTTATCGTGAACCGTGTTTTAAATGACACTGATTCTTTAACCCAGTCACAGATTAAAACTAAGTGGAGTTTTAATGAATCTTTAATTAGATTGAAAAGATCGAGAATGGAGTATCACCAGTTTTGCTCCAGGCGATAGTTAAATCTTTAATTAGATTTGAACGTGAAATTTAGAAACTAACTGTCGGTTAGCTAAGTAGAATGGTTTTCTGGATATTGATCTGATGTTGGTTTCGGCCTTCGGGGTTAATATTTGGGGAATTATTCTCTTGATTAATTTACGGTTAGTGACTAATGAATTGGAATGAGGCGTATGTTGTGTTTGTGTAACACTTTTATAATATATACGCGAGTTATTCGGAAAGACCGGGTCTATCCCATTCTGAATAACTGATACGACGGTAAGTCGAAGATGAAGACGATGGTCGAAGACCGGAGGTCTTCACGTCGTTTGGGTGATAACTGATGATCTTGATTGGGCTGTACACCCAAGAAGATGGAAACAGTTAGTGATCGTCCAGACGTACTTGGAGATCGATGGATATGCGGGGTACTAGGTGCCCCCGGTTTCGTTCAGACCCAGAACGGACTTGTAAATGGACTGTGTGTCTGACATAGGATGGCTTGCCTGTGTGGCATGCTAAGATGCAAATGATCAAGGCTTCTGTTGAAAAGCAAAGTCTTGTGGTTGATGATCAAAGCACGGCCTTTGTGGCGTAGCTTTGTGTAACGTTTACCTCGCGAGTTTCACACCCGGTATGAACCAAAAACGGGAGACGGACGTCAGGGAGGGCATGCGTTTCTTTCTAGCTAGAAGTGGCGTCATTGGTTTTACACGCCCTGACGAGTTTGACTTATGTGGTTGTTGCTGTTGCGAGGCGCCTCGGATTGATCGGTCGTTCTCGAACCGATGGAGTCATTTAGTTGGCTCGTTTACGCCCCATAGGGCGGGGAAACGCATGTTCAGGCATTTTAATCCACTCCGTGTGGACCGGCCCTGAGGATCCAAAGGCTTGACAGAGTACTTGCCTGAGGCTCGGGCTAGACAGTCTCGAATCGGTTGAGGATCTTGCCCCTAGCCTCGGTTCATAGACGGAAATCCAATTTCCAAATACGTGACATTTGCGGTTTTAATTGTAAACCTATATATGGCGACATGATATATGGTACCCATGCCGCCTATGATTGATACTTATGATTTGAAGTGTTTTATGCACTATGCACTTATAGTAGTATCAAATGATTTGTTTTAAAACGTATCAAGCATTCTTTGGCTGTTATAAGGGAAAACCCTATCCCCCGGCTTGCGTTTGCATTGTGTGATAGGACCTGGGTCTTATAACAGCTTCATTTTCCTTTATTTAGCATTGCGCTGTTTGTTTTATGCACTGGTATTCTTGGGAGGAAACCCGTTCCGTGTTATACGGCGTGGTCCCTTGATTTACCTAATGATTTAAAATAAAGATTAATAACTGTTTTTAGTTCTCACACCAGTCACATGACTGACCTGGAGTTTATTGTTTTAACCTAAACTCTGGGTGCCCCTATTTTGACACGGGCAGCTAGTAGTTTCGGTTTTGCAGATTTATATTCACAGGATCCTGGTTCACAGCTGGAACGATATCCGGAAAGCTTTGTATCCGTATATCTCATTCTAGTTATGTATTGTATTATTTTTCCGCTGCTATGTATTTAAATGTAATTTAAATCTCTGATATTTCTGTGTAATATTCTTTTAAACTCTGTATATCCTTGTAATCTGATGCATTGTTGTTATATACAGTGAAACGTTCTTCTGTATGCGTTCTGTTGTGGTTTGTTCTCGAACTATCCGACGCTTTCCTTTACGGGGAAGTTGCGGGTCTTTACACGTGGTATCAGAGCTTTGGTTTACAAAGCTTAGAGAACAAGACACATTAGAAACATACGAAAGAATTCATCAGATATTGGATTAGCAATATCCAATGGGAATGACTCGTTAGAGATAGGATTAGTAGTATCCTAGAACGAGTGTGAAGAGTATATTTTTAAAGTGAAAACAAATTTTGTTTTGTAAATTCAAATTTTAAATATTCGTATTTGAATAGTTATTTTAAATTGAATTGTGGGCAATCGAGTATACAAGGTTTTGGGTATATGTCTTGCAAACGTGTATTCGAAGCTTTAATATACTTGATAGATATAGAATCATTCTAGTTGCTGGAGGCGATTCTGATGATGAGGCATCGTCATCAGTGATTGAGTTCAAGTGTCGAGAGTGAGTTATCTATATATTTCCATCAGATTGGTGTGAGAACCAAAACTAGATAGGGCTTATTTGTTGTGATTTGGCCTCAAAAATGTGATTTTTGACTATATATCAAAGTTATGAATTTCAAATGATAATCACTAATTGATTGATGATTGTGTTGTTTGTCTATTTGTTTGCTAATTTTTAACCAATATGCCTAATTGAATCAAATATTGAATTGTATTGAAAATTTGGTCGCATCTGCTTGCATATACATATATATCTTTGAACAGGTCATAGCAAGGAGGCTAGAGCAGAGAATAAAATTTGTTTGCCCGACAAATAGGTACATGTTTACTACATAATTTCCTGTTTTGTTTGGGTGATGATGATTTTGTGAGCCTATTGGCTAGCCGCTTGGCTTTTTCTTTTTCTTTTTGAGATCTGAAGGACCGGGAACGCTATTTGCAATTTCCCGATGCTCCCATTGCAGGGGAGGTTATGGCGAAATTTTTCGAAAATTTAGGGTGTTAGCCAAATTTTTGAAGTTTTGAAAATTCTCAGAAACTAAAAAGTTGGAGAACGAAAGCCAGACCGAGCGTAGAGTTGAATAATCAAACCACTTTCGACTTTGTTCCTTTTCGGGGACGAAAAGTTTTAAGTGGGGGAGATTGTAACAACCCGGAAAATCTGGGCCAGTTTAAAATTTTTATTTTGGCAATTTTAGCGAATTTTGAATTTAAAATGAATTATTTTAAATAATATCGACGAGAAAATTTATTTTGAATAGAATTAGAACGTATATATTATATACGTCGTCGTTAGAATATATAATAATTATATATAATTATAAAAGGAATTGAAAATGGCGCGGTAGTTCGAAAATTCGATTTCTAATTTCAAATGAATATACAGAATTCAATATAAGTCAGAATTGAACGAAACAAGAAATATTTGAATCTGTATAGCTATATCTTTGTAAAGAAGTTAACAAGTTGAGATTTTTAAAATATAAAAGCTATGATTTTTATGTTAGAAAAGTTAAGTTTTTTTTTATTATATGTGAAAACTAAAAAAAATTCGATTTTTAAGTGTTGAACTTTAAACTAAAAAATTCGATTTTTAAGTGTTGAACTTTAAACTAAAAAATTCGATTTTTAAGTGTTGAACTTTAAACTAAAAAATTCGATTTTTAAGTGTTGAACTTTAAACTAAAAAATTCGATTTTTAAGTGTTGAACTTTAAACTAAAAAATTCGATTTTTAAGTGTTGAACTTTAAACTAAAAAATTCGATTTTTAAGTGTTGAACTTTGAACTAAAAATGGAATTTTTATATATTGAACTTCGATAGAAAAATAGAATTTTTATATATTGAACTTCGATAGAAAAATAGAATTTTTATATATTGAACTTCGATAGAAAAATATGATTTTTATATATTGAACTTCATAAGAAAAATATGATTTTTATATATTGAATAGCGAAGTAAAAATGTGATTTTTACGTATGTAGTGAAAGCAGCAACGAAGGTGACAAAAAGGCGAAACGACGAAGACTTCTGCAAATGAAGAGCCGTGGAGCTAGGATAGCTATAAGTGAGAATTTCTCACCTTTCAATTTATTTTTCTAGTTATATATATACTAGGATGCAGACGGTGCTTAGTAGCACCCGACACTCGTCCACAGACCATGGACTTGTTTGTTTGATTGATTGGTGATTGATTGCGATATTGGTTTGAATGTGATTTGTGGTATGAAAAATCGAATCGATGAATTGGTTAGGATTAGACGTGCGCCGTTATAAGGCGAAGGAGTAAGGCTAGGTTAGACCCTTACTCCAAATTTTGTGGTTTGCATAACGAAAGTGAATTTGATTGATGTGTGAATGGCGTGGGCCTTCACTAGACCGGGGATTAGGCTAGGCCTTGTCCCGTTTCTAGTATCGTGCCGTTATGCCGCCGAAATTTTCTAAAAAATGTTAGAAAAATAAAAATATCATTTTATTTAATAAATGAATTGAATAGAAATTCATAGGTTAAAATAAAATGTTTTATCGTTAAAAATATAATTTTTAACGTGAAGTGAATAAAATAAAATATTCATTTATAAACCGGACGGTTTGTTTATGTACACTTATTTGAATGACATTGATTGGGACGATAAATTTTACACATCGCCCAACTGCACAACTAAAATCTGTGTTTGATTGTTTGAAACCCCACACGGGTGTTGGGATGAAATATGAATTTCACTCATCCTGATTGATTAAATATGTCGATCGATTGATTGACAGGCTGTTATAAGCGTTGAATATCTATATTTGATGCTTATACAGTGTAGTGCACTTTGGTTGATGGTTGATTATTTTCAATGTTATTATATACATGTGTTGTATGAAAATCCATATAATTAATTTTATATGGTAATTGATTGGGCCTCATTCCAATCGTGAAAATAAAGAATATTTTGATAATAACAAATATTTTGATAATAGGAAATATTTGAAATAGAATATTTGAAAATAGAAATTAATGAAGCCGTGTTGATTAGATTGACGCCATTTTGACGTAAACGATATTTATATCGATTTTATTCATTTTAAAATGAATATTGAAAAGTAATCTCGAAATCGAATTTTTCGAAATGAATTGAATTGAAAACGATTTCGAAATGAAATGAATTGAAAACGTTTTCGAAATGAAATGAATTGAAAACGATTTCGAAATGAATTGAATTGAAAACGATTTCGAAATGAATTGAATTGAAAACGATTTCGAAATGAATTGAATTGAAAACGATTTCGAAATGAATTGAATTGAAAACGATTTCGAAATGAATTGAATTGAAAACGATTTCGAAATGAATTGAATTGAAAACGATTTCGAAATGAATTGAATTGAAAACGATTTTGAAATGAATTGAATTTATAACGATTTCGAAATGAATTGAATTGAAAACGATTTCGAAATGAATTGAATTGAAAACGATTTCGAAATGAATTGAATTGAAAACGATTCGAAATGAATGGAATTGAAATGAATTCAAATTGAATTGAAATTCGAATTGAATAGAAATGAATTTTAAAACGAATTTATAAAGAAGAATTCAATTTTGATTTGAATTGAAAAGAAAGTTGAAATAGCTTTTGAAACGATTTTAAAACTATTTATATAATTCGTTTTAAATAGAAATCGACGAAGTATATATTATATATATATTATATATATAATATAATGGCCTGAATAGAACGCGCCGCGCCGCGGCAGTTCGCGAATTTCGACCATTTATTTCAAACGGACATTACGGGAGATCCGACCGTCGGATTCTCCTAAAACCGGAACCGTTGGGTTCGTATCGAAAAGAGCTTTCTAATGAATGTTAGAAATTTGAAATCTAACGGTTGGATTTGGAATTATGTCCAAATCAAATTCGAAAAAGGTCGCTATAAGTGCAGTTCGATGGCCATTGTTGGAAATCGACTGTACGGGCCTTGATAAAATTATTAAAAATAGTAATAATTTGTGTAAAATCATAAGAAATGATTTAGAAAGAATTGGGATGAAAAACTCCATATTTGAAAAGATAAAAATAGATTTTTATCGAAATGAACTAGTTTTGAACTAGAATTATAATTCTATTTATTTTTGAATAAATAAATTGAATTCGAAAAGGGTTTTGAAAATAACCAAAATTTCCAATGATTGCATTGGAGTGGATTTGAATCGAAATTGTCCTCGGAATATTTCGATGTTGGGATTCGTGATTATACAGGTGTTGTTATGGAAATTTGAAAGATATATTTGTATCGTTATTTCTAATACGACATTTGTTAATCGTAGAATTTGATATTGAATGTAAGCCGATATATTTTCTATTCAGAGCCTTATATTGAATATCAAATGTGATTTGGGTTTGTCGTGAATGGTGTCTTCACTAACACTGTTCTTGAACCCAGTTGAGAAAAGATTAAATCTTTTTATTTAGATTTAATGAAGTGTACCAATTAAATAATATTTAATTGGAATTGAATTGATATTGATTTTTGGGTTTATCGTGAACAGTGTTTTAAATAACACTTGTTCTTTAACCCGATAATTAATGAATGTGATTTGGGTTTGTCGTGAATGGTGTCTTCATTAACACTGTTCTTGAACCCAGTTGAGAAAAGATTAAATCTTTTTATTTAGATTTAATGAAGTGTGCCAATTAAATAATATTTAATTGGAATTGAATGGATATTGATTTTTGGGTTTATCGTGAGCAGTGTTTTAAATAACACTTGTTCTTTAACCCGATAATTAATGGGATGTGACTTTGGGTTTATCGTGAACCGTGTTTTAAATGACACTGATTCTTTAACCCAGTCACAGATTAAAACTAAGTGGAGTTTTAATGAATCTTTAATTAGATTGAAAAGATCGAGAATGGAGTATCACCAGTTTTGCTCCAGGCGATAGTTAAATCTTTAATTAGATTTGAACGTGAAATTTAGAAACTAACTGTCGGTTAGCTAAGTAGAATGGTTTTCTGGATATTGATCTGATGTTGGTTTCGGCCTTCGGGGTTAATATTTGGGGAATTATTCTCTTGATTAATTTACGGTTAGTGACTAATGAATTGGAATGAGGCGTATGTTGTGTTTGTGTAACACTTTTATAATATATACGCGAGTTATTCGGAAAGACCGGGTCTATCCCATTCTGAATAACTGATACGACGGTAAGTCGAAGATGAAGACGATGGTCGAAGACCGGAGGTCTTCACGTCGTTTGGGTGATAACTGATGATCTTGATTGGGCTGTACACCCAAGAAGATGGAAACAGTTAGTGATCGTCCAGACGTACTTGGAGATCGATGGATATGCGGGGTACTAGGTGCCCCCGGTTTCGTTCAGACCCAGAACGGACTTGTAAATGGACTGTGTGTCTGACATAGGATGGCTTGCCTGTGTGGCATGCTAAGATGCAAATGATCAAGGCTTCTGTTGAAAAGCAAAGTCTTGTGGTTGATGATCAAAGCACGGCCTTTGTGGCGTAGCTTTGTGTAACGTTTACCTCGCGAGTTTCACACCCGGTATGAACCAAAAACGGGAGACGGACGTCAGGGAGGGCATGCGTTTCTTTCTAGCTAGAAGTGGCGTCAGTGGTTTTACACGCCCTGACGAGTTTGACTTATGTGGTTGTTGCTGTTGCGAGGCGCCTCGGATTGATCGGTCGTTCTCGAACCGATGGAGTCATTTAGTTGGCTCGTTTACGCCCCATAGGGCGGGGAAACGCATGTTCAGGCATTTTAATCCACTCCGTGTGGACCGGCCCTGAGGATCCAAAGGCTTGACAGAGTACTTGCCTGAGGCTCGGGCTAGACAGTCTCGAATCGGTTGAGGATCTTGCCCCTAGCCTCGGTTCATAGACGGAAATCCAATTTCCAAATACGTGACATTTGCGGTTTTAATTGTAAACCTATATATGGCGACATGATATATGGTACCCATGCCGCCTATGATTGATACTTATGATTTGAAGTGTTTTATGCACTATGCACTTATAGTAGTATCAAATGATTTGTTTTAAAACGTATCAAGCATTCTTTGGCTGTTATAAGGGAAAACCCTATCCCCCGGCTTGCGTTTGCATTGTGTGATAGGACCTGGGTCTTATAACAGCTTCATTTTCCTTTATTTAGCATTGCGCTGTTTGTTTTATGCACTGGTATTCTTGGGAGGAAACCCGTTCCGTGTTATACGGCGTGGTCCCTTGATTTACCTAATGATTTAAAATAAAGATTAATAACTGTTTTTAGTTCTCACACCAGTCACATGACTGACCTGGAGTTTATTGTTTTAACCTAAACTCTGGGTGCCCCTATTTTGACACGGGCAGCTAGTAGTTTCGGTTTTGCAGATTTATATTCACAGGATCCTGGTTCACAGCTGGAACGATATCCGGAAAGCTTTGTATCCGTATATCTCATTCTAGTTATGTATTGTATTATTTTTCCGCTGCTATGTATTTAAATGTAATTTAAATCTCTGATATTTCTGTGTAATATTCTTTTAAACTCTGTATATCCTTGTAATCTGATGCATTGTTGTTATATACAGTGAAACGTTCTTCTGTATGCGTTCTGTTGTGGTTTGTTCTCGAACTATCCGACGCTTTCCTTTACGGGGAAGTTGCGGGTCTTTACACGTTATCAGTGACTCTCAATTTCCCGGGCTCTGGGTATTCTTCAGTGTCTTTGGTCGCCATATAAATGTTCTCTATGGTGTCGTTAAGAGGATTCATTTCGGAATTCTTGAAGAAACGAAGCTTTTTGTTATTTCGTCCATCTTTCCCTTCATTCCCCCTTTTCTGATTTCCTCCGGTGTTTTTCTGTCCTCCTTGCACGTTTACGTCTCTCTTTTCTGATGGCTCCTTATTTTCTGTAGCTTCCATTGTATAGGCCGGATCCTCATCCACGCCTATATACTCTTCTGCCTTGTCAAATAGCTCTTCGAGAGTGGCAGGCTTCTTCTTCTTGATCCACCGCCCGAGTTTGGTCTTTTTATTTATGCCTCCCTTTAGAGCCATCAAAGCCAAACGTGGCTCATAGTTTCCAACTTCGGATGCGGCTGTGTTAAAACGAGAAAGGAAGGCCTTAATGGACTCCCTCGGCCCTTGTTCCAGTTCATTCAATTCCATTACATCGCGCACCTTTGTTGCTTGAAGCCTGAATTACTGTCTGAACAGCTTGGCCAAGGTAGCGAAGTCATCCACGGATTTCGGTGGGAGTTTTGTGAACCAAAGTGAGGCTACTCCATACAAGTAGGTAGGGAAGTACAAACACTTGAGCTCATCAGTAGCACGTGCCCCATCCATTTGCTGATTGTATTTGAATAGGAACACGTTTGGATCGCCAGTTCCATTGTAGGCTTGTACAACTGGGGGTTTGAATTTATTTGGATATGGCGCCATTTTTATTCTTTCTGTAGGTGGGGTTTTTGTAGGAGAAAATCCCCATTCCTTTTCATCATCCACCTTTTTCTGTCTCTCATTCATGATCTTCCGTACCATTCCGAATATTCGCTCCTCCTCATTGAGTTGGTCCACGGGGCGGACGCTTTCCTCTTTACCGGATGTTTGCCTACGCAAACGATCGCGGTTCAGATTCTGGGGCCCTGGACCTCCCGCATGGGGAAGTGCCCCTTTGGTGGAACCAAACGCTGGTTGAGGAGTTGCTTTTCCAGAGTGGTTATGAATAGGTGGACTCATTCCCTTATGACTAGGATTTGCAATCTCCTGGACAGAATTTCCTTTATTTGGACTCGAGGAAGAAGATCCAGTATCTTCCGTTCCAGTGGTTTTAGCAGTTTTGAGACGGCTTGCACTCATGGTAACTTTGGCCGTTGCGGCTTGCATGGCGAACATGGTGTCAAGCTTCTTCATCATGGCTTCATTCGCAATATCCATTCGACTTGTTAGTCCTGCTGCCACTTTATCCAACTCCTTCCTTGTCACGGCAGTTCCGGCTTTAGAACTTTCACCGACTTCAAACTGATTAGTAGGCGGGGTATCTTCTATGTTAGTGGCATTATCGACATCTTCGAGGCTTTTACTTGTAACTTTCTTCGATGGTCTACCTGGTTTTCCAATGGCTTTTGAGATAAGTATTGCAACTTGGACAACTTAGATGATCAAAGTGGATTCAAAATTCCAATGCAAGGCCTTCTACCTTGTGAAAGAGCGAGAAATGGATTGGCAATTCGGTCATGGGGCGCCAAATGTTTTCCCAAAAATTGGGCAAAACACCAAAAATGTGAAGAAATGTCTCACAAAAATGAAAAGTGGGACCTTACAATGATTGAAATGCAAGTAAAAGACAACAAGTTTTATAGTGGTTCAACCCAATAAGGGTTTACATCCACTTTCATAAGAGGTTCCATTATCAATATGAAGATTACAAGATTAACTTCTCTCTTACAACAATTTAATCACTCCCTTACTCATGAATTACACTTGATCTACTAAAGATGATTGAGAAGAGAATTATTCAGTGGAGATTTGATGTAGATGTGGTGGAATTGAAAGGAATCCTTCTTTCATATAGGCTTGCTCAATCAATCTTCAACTCTTGAATCATTTGGATGTATTTGATAGAGATCATGATCCATGGATTAATCTTCAATTTATGATGTTGATTGGATGTTAGAATTGTTGTGGAATATTTTCGGCAGCACTTCGTGGTCTCAAGATTCGATCCCCTCAAATGAAGAAGTGAGGGGGTATTTATAGGAGATTTCTAGACCAAGTGGCAGTTCTGTAATTACACAGAAAACGCCATGGCTTTTGTCGCCACCGACATGATTTAGATCTCCGCTATAAATCATGTCGTCGACGATATGACTAATGTCGTCTGGCAGGTCAGCCCCTGGCGCCTTGAGCTTGCGACACTACATGGGTTCCTTTGACTAGGTTCATATCGTTCGGATGACAGCTGTCGACAACCTAATAGTAACTGGATACGGCATGAGTAGGTCACGACACAATTCGTATTGAGATCTTAAGCAGCAGCTTACTCCTTATGTCGCTGAACGACATGGGGGATAAACGACATGGAGTGTTTCCTGAGTGTAATCTGGTTCTCTCGATATAGTTTAAGGCCGACATGGATTACCTGTATACCATGTCGTTGAACGATATGGATAATACTGTCATAACGTCATGTCGTTGACCGACATGTATTACTTGTACATCACGTCGTTGAACGACATGGATGATGGTAGTATAACATCATGTCACTGAACGACATGAAACCTAGCCTTACCTTATGTCATTTCGTTAGAGTGGCATGATCCATGTCGTACGACTTTATTCTCCTTAGTGCCTTGGGCTTGTAGCATAACGCCATGTCGCAGACGACTCAAATTAGCTTTGATGCTATAAGTAGGACACGACAGGGACGAGTGCGACATGATTGTGAGCGACCTGGTGCGATATGGGTGAATTTTCTCCCTTGCGACATGCCTCTAATGACTTAGTTAAAACGACATGGCTTTCTTACCCTTTTTTATGTGTTAACAGCGATGTGTAAAATTTATCATCCCAATCCATATCAGTCAAATGTGTGTACATAAACAAATCGTCTGATTTGTTTATAAATATTTATTTTATATACACGTTAAAAATTATATTTTTAACTATAAAATATTTTATTCCATTCCAATCACACAATCAACTTTCACAACACATCAATTAATCATCCATGGTTTGTGGACGACGGGTGTCGGGTGCTGCTAAGCACCGTCTGCATCCTAGTATATATTTCAGCTAGAAATAAAATAAAAGTGAGAAGTTCTCACCTTTGGGTTCCACTCCGCCGTGCTTTATTTATGAACGGTTTGGATTCCGTTTTGATTTCTGTCGATACCATCGCTGTCATTTCCTGCTGTTCATAGTAAAAATCACATTTTTAATATGATGTTTATTTTTTAAAAAATCACATTTTGAAAATTCAGTTTTCTATATAAAAATCATATTTTTTTATGTCGCTATTCATATAATAAAAATTATATTTTTACTATATGAAAATTTCATTTTTATAAATCACATTGTATAAATCAAAATCCAGTCTTTGTCATAAAAAAAAGTCTCCTTTATCTCATATTAAAAGTCAAGTTTTTATCAACTAAAAATCGTATTTTTATATCATTAAAAATCATATTTTCTTGCTATAACAATGTATATTTTTATTTTAAAAAACAATGCATATATTTTTCAAATCAATGTACATATATTTTTCAAATCAATGTTATATATATTTTTCAAAACAAGATTATATATATTTTTCAAAACAATGTACATATATTTTCAAGTCAATGTTATATATTTTTCAAAACAATGTACATATATTTTCAAGTCAATGTTATATATTTTTCAAATCAATGTACATATATTTTCAAGTCAATGTTATATATATTTCAAATCAATGTACATATATTTTCAAAACAAGATTATATATTTTCAAACCAATGTACATATTATTTAAATTAAATATTAACCTAATTACCTTGATTAGCAGCTAATTTCTTCATTAGGATTTTTAAGCCCTTCGTTCCCTTCCTGGTTCGATTTGAACCCATCATCGTCGAAACCCAAATCCACCTGCTGCCGCAAATTCCGTCCACCAGCGGTCGATCAGACCCTCCCCAACGATGCGCCTCTCCGCCACCTTCCTCCCCCAAGCGGCGCCACTCACTCAGTGGGCCCAGTCACTCCAAAACCCGCCGCGAACCGAACGGCTTTGGGGCTAGAATTCTCCTGCTTCGAGCAACTAAACCCAATCTTATCCGTTGGTTGAAAAGAGGTTGAGGAGCTCTTTGATTTTGCTTTGGAAGCTTGGAATTTCATTGTATAGATCTTGAGAAAATGGGGGGGGGATCTATCTGAGAAAATTCCGTTGTGAATTCGTGGTAGTGGCGGCTCAGAACGATGGAAAGAGGGGTTGACTTAGGGTTTGACCGGCCAATGGGGTATTTATAATTTTATTTATTTTATTTAGTTCGTTTTGAAAGCTAAAATCATCACGGATTCTAAATCAAACCTAACGATTATCACCCGTAGCTAATTACCCCCATTTCGAGCGCAATGGGATATGTTTCGTAAGCCCATTTGACTGTTTCAGTCAGTTATTCTTCAAATTAAAATATAAATCAGTATATATTCAATTTGAACGCACATTTTAATTTATCGGAGCCACATACAGACTCTAAAAATTCCAGAAAAATTATTTCTACCTTCGTATTGACGATACAGTCCTAACAAAACTTTTCGTCAAATATCTGAGATCGTTTGAAAAATGGCCATTTTCTAGTCGATCGAAATTGACAAAAACTGTCAAAACACGTTTTCTTTCGCCACGCTCACATATTGCTTTCAAAAAATACGGATCTTGGAATCTAGCAATAACTTGACATCCCGGATCCAACAAAAGTTGTTTCGTCGAAAACGGAGGTCGTTTGCAAAATTTCCATTTTTAAGGGCCAGAATTCCATAGCGACTATTCTGAATTTTCAACTGGGCATAACTTTTTATTCGCGCTATGAAATTTCAATTTTACGGACTCGTTGGAAAGATATTCTCAAATAGATTCAAATATTTTTGGTTTCGCCAAAATCCGGTTTATTTTGAATCATGTACATTCATTTGAAATTTGAAATCGAATTTTCGAACTACCACGCCATTTTCAATTCCTTTTATTATTAAAAATAAATATTTATATTCTAACATCGATTCAAATAAATATATACATTATAATTATATTCAAAATAAATTTCTTGTCGTTATTATTTAAAATAATTCATTTTGAATATTCAAAATTCATTAAAATTGCCAAAATAAAATTTTTAAATTGGCACGGATTTCCGGGTTGTTACAATCTCCCCCACTTAAAACTTTTCGTCCCCGAAAAGGAACGAAGCTGAAAGTTGTTTTATTAACCAACTCAACTTTCATTATTTTCATTACTGCTTAAGTTCTTTAACTTTTCAGTTTCTTGGAACTTTTCAAATTTTTCAAAAATTTGGATAACACCCTAAATTTTCGAAAAATTTCTCCATAACCTCCCCTGCACGGGAGCACCCGGAAAATCCCGAAATTGCCATATAGGCCTCTCCAATCCAAAAAGAAAAAGAAACAGCAAAGCGGCTAGCCAATCGGCTCATAGAATCATCCAAAACCCAAAGAAATACAATAAACATGTACCTATTTGTCGGGCATACAATTTTATTCCTCTGCTCTAGCCTCTTGCTATGACCTGTTCAATGTAAGTACATGTATATGTATGCAAATGCGACTAATTTTCAATACAACTCACTATTTGGTTCAATTTGGCTAAAGGTTCAACATTTAGTTAATCGAACAATAATCAAACAACACAATCAGCAATCAATTTGTTAATTATCATTTCAAATTCATAACTTTGATATATAGTCAAAAATCACATTTTTGGTGCCAAATCACAACAATAAGCCCTATCTAGTTTTGGTTCTCACACCAGTCAATTGGAATCATATAGATATCCCACCTTCGAAACTCGAACACAGACACTGAAAATGGGGCCTCATCATCAGAATCATCTCCGTACGACTAGAGTGTGATTCTATATCTACCCAATATGTTAAAACTTCGAATACTCGTGGATCAGACGTATATGCAAAATCTTTATATATTGGATTGCCCAAATTCAATACAAATAAATATTCAAATACGTTGAATAAAGTTTAAATTTTCAAAACAAAATTCGTTTTCATTTTAAAAATATACTCTTCACACTCGTTCTAGGATACTACTGATCCTATTTCTAACAAGTCATTCTCATTGGATATTACTAATCCAATCTCTGATGAATTCTTTCGTTCGGTTCTAATATGTCTTGTTCTTGAGCTTTGTAAACCAAAGCTCTGATACCAAAATGAAACGACCCGAACTTCCCCGTGAAGGAAAGCCCGGATTGCTTTGAGAACAACACACATAGGAACACAAACAGAAGAACATTTCATTGTTAATTACAACAATTCCATCAGAATACAAGAATATACAGAGTATGAATCAATATTACATATCATAAAATATCAGAGATTACAATTCATTACATAGCAGCGGAAAATAATACAAAACACAACTTAAGGAGATATACAGATACAAAGCTTTCCAGATATCATTCCAACTGTAAACCAGGATCCCGTGAATATAAATCTGCAAAACCAAAACTACTAGCTGCTCATGTCGAAAATAAGGGCACCCAGAGTTTAGGGTAAAACAATAAACTCCAGGTCAGTCATGTGACTGGTGTGAGAACTAAAACAGTTATTTAAAACTTTACTTTGAATTAGATATATCAAGGGACCACGCCTTATAACACGGAACGGGTTTCCCAAGAATACCAGTGCATAAAACAACAGCGCAATGGTAAATAAAAAACAATTAAGTTATTATAAGACCCAGGTCCCATCACTCAATGCAACACAAGCCAGAGGAGAGGGTTTTTACCTTATAATAGCCAAGAATGCTTGGTACGTGAAATTTCATGCTTTATTATTACTATAAGTGTATAGTGTCAAAACAATTTCAATCATAAGTATCAATCATAGACAGCACAAGTGCCCCATACCACTATGTCGCCATATATATGTATACAATCAAAACCGCACATGTCGTATTTGGAAATTGGATTTCCGTCATGAACCAAGGCAAGGGATCGTCCTTACCGCTTCGAGACTATCTAGCCCGAGTCTCAGGCAAGCGCGCAGGCAAGCCTTGGATCGTCAGGGCCGGTCCGCTCGATGTGGATTATTATGCCTGAACACTGCGTTTCCCCGCCCTTTGGGGCGTAAATGAGTCCTATGACTCCATCGGCTCCACATAGTCGCCGATATATTCGAGGAGCCTCGCAATCCAACAACCACACAGGTGAAAATAATATAAATGTCAATGCTGGTAGGTCACTGACACCACCCTAGCTAGAAGGAAACGCATGTCCTCCCTGAGGTCCTCTCCCGTTTCTGATTCATACCAGGGTGTGAGGCTCGCGAATTAACGTTATACACAAAGCTATGCCACACAGGAGGTGCTTTGATCATCAATCACAAGACTTTGCTTTTCAACAGAAGCCTTGATCCTTTGCATCTCACCATGCCACACAGGCAATTCATGCCATGAAACTGATGGCTATCAATCACACAGAATGAAATCCAATGTCAGATACACAGTCCATTTACAAGTCTGTCCTGGGTCTGAACGAAATCGGAGGCACCTTATACCTCGCATATCCATTGATCACCAAGTACGTCTGGACGACCACCAACTGATTCCCTCCTCTTGGGTGTACAGCCCAATCAAGATCATCCGTAATTATCCAAACGATGTGAAGACCTCCGGTCTTCAACCACCGTCTTCATCCTTGACACATCGTCGAATCAGTTATTCAGAATGGGATAAACCCAGTCTTTCTGAATAACTCGCGTATATAATAAACAAGTGCTACAAAAACACAACATACGCCTCATTCCAATCCAGAATATTTCTTTATTCAAATATTCTTATACTCTGGGAAAGGTTCCCATTAATTTTATCAAAGATAAATTCTTTAAATTTATTCTTTAATCTTCTTTTGAATATCAGTTCAAACCAAATTATGGTTTATCCAAACTAGTCGGGATTAACGAACCTTGCCAAAGTAATCATTTGTTTTAATTTCCCAACCCCAAACTATTCATCCCATGAAGTTGTAATAACCCGAAAATCTGGGCCAGTTTAAAATTTTTATTTTGTGAATTATAGCGAGTTTTGATTATTTAAAATGAATTATTTTAAATAATATCGACGAGAAATTTACTTTGAATAAATAGAACGTATATTATACGCGTCGTCGTTAGAATATAAATATTTATATATAATTATAAAAGGAATTGAAAATGGCGCGGTAGTTCGAAAATTCGATTTCTAATTTCAAATGAATATACAGAATTCAAAATAAGTCAGAATTGAACGAAACAAGAAATATTTGAATCTGTATAACTATATCTTTGTAACGAAGTTAACAAACTGAGATTTCATCTTAGAAATGATAAGATATGTCCAGTTAAAAATTAGAAATAGTCGCTGTGGAATTTATATATATTTTTATATATATAAGGCCCTTAAAAATAGCAATTTTGCAAACGACCTCGGATTTCGACGAAACCAGTTTTGTTGGGTCCGTGATGTAAAGTTATTGCTAGGTTTTAAATTTCATAATTTTCTGAATCAATATGTGAGCGTAGCAAAGGAAAACGCGTTTGACCAGTTTCAGTTGATTTTAATCGACTGGAAATTGGCCATTTTTCTAACGGTCTCGGAATTCGACGAAACTAGTTTTGTTAGGACCGTATCGTCAATACGAAGCTAGAAAATATTTTTCTGGAATTTTTCTAGTTAGTATGTGACCCCGGTAATTTGAAATGTACGTTTAAAATTCAATATAGTGATTTAAATGTAAATTAGACAGAAACTGATCGAAACAGTCGAATCAACTTGCGATACATATCCCATTGGGTTCGGAATGGGGGTAATATGCTATGGACGGCAGGCGGTGGACCTCGTTTAGGGGTCGTATGTAAAAGTCAACATTTTAGTAATTAAATAAAAAAAAAAAAACCTCTTCTTTTATATAGGCCCCCCCTTCTTTTCTTCCCCGACAGTCATTTCTAAAAATAAAAAAATAAAAAAAAAAAAGGGGAGAAAGGCATCGACGGAACCCTAGCAGCGCCCGCCCCCCCCCCCCTAAAGCGCCGCAGCCCACCACCGAAGCCCTCCCTCCCTCGACGAACTCCCACCGAAGCCCCCCCCTGGACCCAAAAACCCGACGCGACCCCAAAGCCTCACCCCCCTGGCCCCACCTCCAGGCCACCGCGCCTGACAACCCGCGAACCCCCCCTCCTCCGTTGAACTCTCAGCAGGAATCCCCCCCTAGCTCTCCATCGCCCTGAAGCCGACGCCCCCATCTTCGCTTACAGTAAGTTTTTATTTTTATGTTTTATTTAGCTGATTTTTATTTAAAGTTAAGCTGATTTTTATTTAAAGTTAAGCTGATTTTTATTTAAAGTTAAACTGATTTTTATTTAAAGTTAAAGCTGATTTTTATTTAAAGGTAAAACTGGAATTTTTAAAAAGCATTTTAAAAACCTGAATTTTAAAACAGAATAAAAACTGATTTATTTATAAAGTATAAAAACTGATTTATTTTATAAAGTATAAAACTGATTTTGATTTTTAAAAAAGAATTGAAAACTGGTTTTTAAAAGTTAAAAACTGAAATTTTAAAAGAATTATAAAAGCAGTTTTAAAGGAATCATAAAAACTGTTTTAAAAGGAATTATAAAACTGATTTTTATATATTGAACTTCGATAGAAAAATAGAATTTTTATATATTGAACTTCGATAGAAAAATAGAATTTTTATATATGGAACTTTGAAATAAAAATTCGATTTTTATATATGGAACTTTGAAATAAAAATTCGATTTTTATATATGGAACTTTGAAATAAAAACTCGATTTTTATATATTGAACTTCGAAATAAAAATAGGATTTTTATATATTGAACTTCGAAATAAAAATAGAATTTTTATATATTGAACTTCGATAGAAAAATAGAATTTTTATATATTGAACTTCGATAGAAAAATAGAATTTTTATATATTGAACATCAAAGTAAAAATTCAATTTTTATATATTGAATAGCGAAGTAAAAATGTGATTTTTACGTATGTAGTGAAAGCAGCAACGAAAGTGACAAAAAGGCGAAACGACGAAGACTTCTGCAAATGAAGAGCCGTGGAGCTAGGATAGCTATCGGTGAGAACTTCTCACTCAAATTCTACTTTTCTAGTTATATATATATATACTAGGATGCAGACGGTGCTTATTAGAAGCACCCGACACCCGTCCACAGACCATGGACTTGTTTGATTGGTTGTGTAGTTGATTAGTTGAATTATTTGTTGGAATTGAATTGTTTGGTGAGATGAAATTGATTTGATTGATGTGTGAATGGCGTGGGCCTTCACTAGACCGGGGATAAGGCTAGGCCTCGTCCCGTTTCTAGTATCGTGCCGTTATACCGCCGAAATTTTCTAAAATGTGTTAGAAAAATAAAAATATCATTTTATAGAATAAATGAATTGAATAGAAATTCATAGGTTGAAATAAAATGTTTTATCGTTAAAAATATAATTTTTAACGTGAAGTGAATAAAATAAAATCTTCATTTATAAACCGAACGGTTTGTTTATGTACACCTATTTGAAGGACATTGATTGGGTCGACAAATTTTACACATCGCCCAACTGCACAAATAAAAATCTGTGTTTGATTGTTTGAAACCCCACACGGGTGTTAGGATGAAATTTGAAGTTCACTCATCCTGATTGATTAAATATGTCGATCGATTGATTGACAGGCTGTTATAAGCGTTGAATATCTATATTTGATGCTTATACAGTGTAGTGCACTTTGGTTGATGGTTGATTATTTTTCAATGCTATTATATACATGTGTTGTATGAAAATCCATATAATTAATTTTATATGGTAATTGATTGGGCCTCATTCCAGTTTTAAAAAGAAATATTTGAAATAGAATATTTGAAAATAAAGGAATATATGAAGCCGTGTTGATTAGATTGACGCCATTTTGACGTGAACGATATTTATATCGATTTTATTCATTTTGAAATGAATTGAATTGAAAACGATTTCGAAATGAATTGAATTGAAAACGATTTCGAAATGAATTGAATATATAACGATTTCGAAATGAATTGAATATATAACGATTTCGAAATGAATTGAATATATAACGATTTCGAAGTGAATTGAATTGAAAACGATTTCGAAGTGAATTGAATTGAAAACGATTTCGAAATGAATTGAATTGAAAACGATTTCGAAATGAATTGAAGTGAAAACGATTTCGAAAGGAATTGAAAACGAATTCAAATGGAATTGAAAGCGAATTGAAATGAATTCAAATTGAATTGAAATTTGAATTGAAATTTGAATTGAATAGAATGAATTTTAAAACGAATTTATAAAGAAGAATTCAATTTTGATTTGAATTGAAAAGGGAAGTTGAAATTTCTTTTGAAACGAATTCAAAACTATATATATATAATTCGTTTTAAATAGAAATCGACGAAATATATATTATATATATTATATATATAATATAATGGCCTGAATAGAATGCACCGCGCCGCGGCAGTTCGCGAATTTCGACCATTTATTTCAAACGGACATTGCGGGAGATCCGACCATCGGATTCTCCTAAAACCGGAACCGTTGGGTTCGTATCGAAAAGAGCTTTCTAATGAATGTTAGAAATTTGAAATCTAATGGTTGGATTTGGAATTATGTCCAAATCAAATTTGAAAAAGGTCGCTGTAAGTGCAGTTCGAGGGCCATTGTTGGAAATCGGCTGTACGGGCCTTGATAAAATTATTAAAAATAGTAATAATTTGTGTAAAATCATAAGAAATGATTTGTGAAGATTTGGGATGAAAAACTCCATATTTGAAAAGATAAAAATAGATTTTTATCGAAATGAACTAGTTTGAACTAGAATTATAATTCTATTTATTTTTAAATAAATAAATTGAATTTGAAATGGTTTTGAAAATAACCAAAATTTCCAATGATTGCATTGGAGTGGATTTGAATCGAAATTGTCTTCGGAATATTTCGATGTTGGAATTCGTGATATTACAGGTGTTGTTATGGAAATTTGAAAGATATATATTTGTATCGTTATTTCCAATACGACATTTGTTAGTCGTAGAATTCGATATTGAATATAAGCCGATATATTTTCTATTCAGAGCCTTGTATTGAATATCGAATGTGATTTGGGTTTGTCGTGAATGGTGTCTTCACTAACACTGTTCTTGAACCCAGTTGAGAAAAGATTAAATCTTTTTATTTAGATTTAATGAAGTGTACCAATTAAATGATATTTAATTGGAATTGAATTGATATTGATTTTTGGGTTTATCGTGAACAGTGTTTTAAATAACACTTGTTCTTTAACCCGATAATTAATGAATGTGATTTGGGTTTGTCGTGAATGGTGTCTTCACTAACACTGTTCTTGAACCCAGTTGAGAAAAGATTAAATCTTTTTATTTAGATTTAATGAAGTGTACCAATTAAATAATATTTAATTGGAATTGAATGGATATTGATTTTTGGGTTTATCGTGAACAGTGTTTTAAACAACACTCGTTCTTTAACCCGATAATTAATGGAATGTGATTTTGGGTTTATCGTGAACCGTGTTTTTAAATGACACTGATTCTTTAACCCAGTCAAAGATTAAAACTAAGTAGAGTTTTAATGAATCTTTAATTAGATTGAAAGATCGAAAATGGAGTATCACCAGTTTTGCTCCAGGCGATAGTTAAATCTTTAATTAGATTTGAACGTGAAATGGTAATTGAATTTACCGATAACACTGTGGTGTTAGATATGAAGTATTACCAGTTTTACTTCATGGGATGAATAGGTTGGGATTGGGAAATTAAAACAAATGATTACTTCGGTAAGGTTCGCTAATCCCGACTAGTTTGAATTGATATTCAAAAATGGATTAAAGAATAAATTCAAGGAATTTATCTTTGATAAAATTAATGGGAATCTTTCCCTATGAATGTGAAATTTAGAAACTAACTGTCGGTTAGCCAAGCAGAATGGTTTTCTGGATATTGATCTGATGTTGGTTTCGGCCTTCGGGGTTAATATTTGGGAAATTATTCTCTTGATTAATTTACGGTTAGTGACTAATGAATTGGAATGAGGCGTATGTTGTGTTTGTGTAACACTTATGTAGAATATACGCGAGTTATTCGGAAAGACCGGGTTTATCCCATTCTGAATAACTGATACGACGATAAGTCGAAGATGAAGACGATGGTCGAAGACCGGAGGTCTTCACGTCGTTTGGGTGATAACTGATGATCTTGATTGGGCTGTACACCCAAGAAGATGGAAACAGTTAGTGATCGTCCAGACGTACTTGGAGATCGATGGATATGCGGGGTACTAGGTGCCTCCGGTTTCGTTCAGACCCAGAACGGACTTGTAAATGGACTGTGTGTCTGACATCGGATTTCATTCTGTGTGACTGATATCGGTTGCATAGGATGGTTTGCCTGTGTGGCATGCTAAGATGCAAATGATCAAGGCTTCTGTTGAAAAGCAAAGTCTTGTGGTGATGATCAAAGCACGGCCTTTGTGGCGTAGCTTTGTGTAACGTTTACCTCGCGTGTTTCACACCCCGGTTGTGAACCAAAAACGGGAGACGGACGTCAGGGAGGGCATGCGTTTCTTTCTAGCTAGAAGTGGCGTCAGTGGTTTTACACGCCCTGACGAGTTTGACTTATGTGGTTGTTGCTGTTGCGAGGCGCCTCGGTTATATCGGTTTCGGCCGAATGCATTCTGGTCGGCTGACGGACCAGACTTACGCCCCAAAGGGCGGAGAAACGTATTGTTCAGGCACTATAATCCACATCGGTGGACCGGCCCTGAGGATCCAAGGGGCAGTTGCGGCTGCTCCGGAGACATGGGCTAGATTGTCTCGAATCGGTTGAGGACTATCTTTTGCCTCGGTTCATAGACGGAAATCCAATTTCCAAATACGTGACATTTGCGGTTTTAATTGTAATCCTATATATGGCGACATAGTGGGATGGGGCGCTTATGCCGCCTATGATTGATACTTATGATTTGAAGTTGTTTTATACACTATGCACTTATTATAGTATCAAAAGATTTGTTTTAAACGTATCAAGCATTCTTTGGCTGTTATAAGGGAAAACCCTATCCCCCGGCTTGCGTTGCATTGTGTGATAGGACCTGGGTCTTATAACAGCTTCATCTTTCTTTATTTAGCATTGCGCTGTTTGTTTTATGCACTGGTATTCTTGGGAGGAAACCCGTTCCGTGTTATACGGCGTGGTCCCTTGATTTACCTAACTTTGAAAATAAAGATAATAACTGTTTTTAGTTCTCACACCAGTCACATGACTGACCTGGAGTTTATTGTTTTAACCTAAACTCTGGGTGCCCTTATTTTGACACGGGCAGCTAGTAGTTTTGGTTTTGCAGATTTATATTCACAGGATCCTGGTTCACAGCTGGAACGATATCCGGAAAGCTTTGTATCCGTATATCTCTTCTAGTTGTTTATTGTATTATTTTCCGCTGCTATGTATTTAAATGTAATTTAAATCTCTGTTATTTCTGTGTAATATTTATTCATACTCTGTATATTCTTGTAATCTGATGCACTGTTGTAATATATAGTGAAATATTCTTTTATATGCGTTCTGATTTGTCGTGTTCTCAAACGATAAGGCGTTTCGAACGGCCTGGATCGGTTTAGCGACTGGTTCGGACCGAGCGAGATTCCTTGCCGTCACATTTGGTATCAGAGCTTTGGTTTACAAAGCTTAGAGAACAAGACACATTAGAACCGAACGAAAGAATTCATCAGATGATTGGATTAGTAATATCCAATAGGAATGACTCGTTAGAGATGGGATCAGTAGTATCCTAGAACGAGTGTGAAGAGTATATTTTTCAAAGTGAAAACAAGTTTTGTTTTGAAAATCTAAATCAATCATTCGTATTTGATTATTTATTAGTATTGATTTGGACAGTTCAGTATATAAAGAATTTGCATATACGCCTTGCAAACGTATATTCAAAGTTTTAATATACTGGATAGATATAGAGTCACACTCTAGTCGCCCGGAGATGATTCTGATGATAGTCTAGACATCATCAGAATTGGTATTCGAGTTTCGAAGGTGTGATTTTCTATATATTTCCATTAGACTGGTGTGAGAACCAAAACTAATATAGCTAGAATACATTGTTATGATTTGGCATCAAAAACATGATTTTTGTATATATATCAAATTATGAATTTGAAACGTTAAATTCACTAATTGATTGATGTTTGTGTTGTTTGTTAAATTGTTTGATAATTTTTAACCAATTAGCCTGATTGAATCATATATTGACTTATATTGAAAATTGGTCGCATTTGCTTGCATATACATATATATCATTGAACAGGTCATAGCAAGGAGGCTAGAGCCAGAGAATAAAATTTGTTTGCCCGACAAATAGGTACATGTTTACTACATAATTTCCTGTTTTGTTTGGGTGATGATGATTTTGTGAGCCTATTGGCTAGCCGCTTGGCTTTTTCTTTTTCTTTTTGAGATCTGAAGGACCGGGGAAGCTATTTGGAATTCCCCGATGCTCCCGGTGCAGGGGAGGTTATGGCGAAATTTTTCAAAAATTTAGGGTGTTAGCCAAATTTTTGAAATTTTAGAAAATTCTCAGAAACTGAAAAGTTAGAGAATGGAAGCCAGATCGAACGTAGAGTTGAATGATCAAACCACTTTCGACTTTGTTCCTTTTCGAGGACGAAAAAGTTTTAAGTGGGGGAGATTGTAATAACCCGAAAATCTGGGCCAGTTTAAAATTTTTATTTTGTGAATTATAGCGAGTTTTGATTATTTAAAATGAATTATTTTAAATAATATCGACGAGAAATTTACTTTGAATAAATAGAACGTATATTATACGCGTCGTCGTTAGAATATAAATATTTATATATAATTATAAAAGGAATTGAAAATGGCGCGGTAGTTCGAAAATTCGATTTCTAATTTCAAATGAATATACAGAATTCAAAATAAGTCAGAATTGAACGAAACAAGAAATATTTGAATCTGTATAACTATATCTTTGTAACGAAGTTAACAAACTGAGATTTCATCTTAGAAATGATAAGATATGTCCAGTTAAAATTAGAAATAGTCGCTGTGGAATTTATATATATTTTTATATATATAAGGCCCTTAAAAATAGCAATTTTGCAAACGACCTCGGATTTCGACGAAACCAGTTTTGTTGGGTCCGTGATGTAAAGTTATTGCTAGGTTTTAAATTTCATAATTTTCTGAATCAATATGTGAGCGTAGCAAAGGAAAACGCGTTTGACCAGTTTCAGTTGATTTTAATCGACTGGAAATTGGCCATTTTTCTAACGGTCTCGGAATTCGACGAAACTAGTTTTGTTAGGACCGTATCGTCAATACGAAGCTAGAAAATATTTTTCTGGAATTTTTCTAGTTAGTATGTGACCCCGGTAATTTGAAATGTACGTTTAAAATTCAATATAGTGATTTAAATGTAAATTAGACAGAAACTGATCGAAACAGTCGAATCAACTTGCGATACATATCCCATTGGGTTCGGAATGGGGGTAATATGCTATGGACGGCAGGCGGTGGACCTCGTTTAGGGGTCGTATGTAAAAGTCAACATTTTAGTAATTAAATAAATAAAAAAAAACCTCTTCTTTTATATAGGCCCCCCCCCTTCTTTTCTTCCCCGACAGTCATTTCTAAAAAAAAAAAATAAAAAAAAAAAGGGGAGAAAGGCATCGACGGAACCCTAGCAGCGCCCGCCCGCCCCCCCCTAAAGCGCCGCAGCCCACCACCGAAGCCCTCCCTCCCTCGACGAACTCCCACCGAAGCCCCCCCCTGGACCCAAAAACCCGACGCGACCCCAAAGCCTCACCCCCCTGGCCCCACCTCCAGGCCACCGCGCCTGACAACCCGCGAACCCCCCCTCCTCCGTTGAACTCTCAGCAGGAATCCCCCCCCTAGCTCTCCATCGCCCTGAAGCCGACGCCCCCATCTTCGCTTACAGTAAGTTTTTATTTTTATGTTTTATTTAGCTGATTTTTATTTAAAGTTAAGCTGATTTTTATTTAAAGTTAAGCTGATTTTTATTTAAAGTTAAACTGATTTTTATTTAAAGTTAAAGCTGATTTTTATTTAAAGGTAAAACTGGAATTTTTAAAAAGCATTTTAAAAACCTGAATTTTAAAACAGAATAAAAACTGATTTATTTATAAAGTATAAAAACTGATTTATTTTATAAAGTATAAAACTGATTTTGATTTTTAAAAAAGAATTGAAAACTGGTTTTTAAAAGTTAAAAACTGAAATTTTAAAAGAATTATAAAAGCAGTTTTAAAGGAATCATAAAAACTGTTTTAAAAGGAATTATAAAACTGATTTTTATATATTGAACTTCGATAGAAAAATAGAATTTTTATATATTGAACTTCGATAGAAAAATAGAATTTTTATATATGGAACTTTGAAATAAAAATTCGATTTTTATATATGGAACTTTGAAATAAAAATTCGATTTTTATATATGGAACTTTGAAATAAAAACTCGATTTTTATATATTGAACTTCGAAATAAAAATAGGATTTTTATATATTGAACTTCGAAATAAAAATAGAATTTTTATATATTGAACTTCGATAGAAAAATAGAATTTTTATATATTGAACTTCGATAGAAAAATAGAATTTTTATATATTGAACATCAAAGTAAAAATTCAATTTTTATATATTGAATAGCGAAGTAAAAATGTGATTTTTACGTATGTAGTGAAAGCAGCAACGAAAGTGACAAAAAGGCGAAACGACGAAGACTTCTGCAAATGAAGAGCCGTGGAGCTAGGATAGCTATCGGTGAGAACTTCTCACTCAAATTCTACTTTTCTAGTTATATATATATATATATATACTAGGATGCAGACGGTGCTTATTAGAAGCACCCGACACCCGTCCACAGACCATGGACTTGTTTGATTGGTTGTGTAGTTGATTAGTTGAATTATTTGTTGGAATTGAATTGTTTGGTGAGATGAAATTGATTTGATTGATGTGTGAATGGCGTGGGCCTTCACTAGACCGGGGATAAGGCTAGGCCTCGTCCCGTTTCTAGTATCGTGCCGTTATGCCGCCGAAATTTTCTAAAATGTGTTAGAAAAATAAAAATATCATTTTATAGAATAAATGAATTGAATAGAAATTCATAGGTTGAAATAAAATGTTTTATCGTTAAAAATATAATTTTTAACGTGAAGTGAATAAAATAAAATCTTCATTTATAAACCGAACGGTTTGTTTATGTACACCTATTTGAAGGACATTGATTGGGTCGATAAATTTTACACATCGCCCAACTGCACGAATAAAAATCTGTGTTTGATTGTTTGAAACCCCACACGGGTGTTAGGATGAAATTTGAAGTTCACTCATCCTGATTGATTAAATATGTCGATCGATTGATTGACAGGCTGTTATAAGCGTTGAATATCTATATTTGATGCTTATACAGTGTAGTGCACTTTGGTTGATGGTTGATTATTTTTCAATGCTATTATATACATGTGTTGTATGAAAATCCATATAATTAATTTTATATGGTAATTGATTGGGCCTCATTCCAGTTTTAAAAAGAAATATTTGAAATAGAATATTTGAAAATAAAGGAATATATGAAGCCGTGTTGATTAGATTGACGCCATTTTGACGTGAACGATATTTATATCGATTTTATTCATTTTGAAATGAATTGAATTGAAAACGATTTCGAAATGAATTGAATTGAAAACGATTTCGAAATGAATTGAATATATAACGATTTCGAAATGAATTGAATATATAACGATTTCGAAATGAATTGAATATATAACGATTTCGAAGTGAATTGAATTGAAAACGATTTCGAAGTGAATTGAATTGAAAACGATTTCGAAATGAATTGAATTGAAAACGATTTCGAAATGAATTGAAGTGAAAACGATTTCGAAAGGAATTGAAAACGAATTCAAATGGAATTGAAAGCGAATTGAAATGAATTCAAATTGAATTGAAATTTGAATTGAAATTTGAATTGAATAGAATGAATTTTAAAACGAATTTATAAAGAAGAATTCAATTTTGATTTGAATTGAAAAGGGAAGTTGAAATTTCTTTTGAAACGAATTCAAAACTATATATATATAATTCGTTTTAAATAGAAATCGACGAAATATATATTATATATATTATATATATAATATAATGGCCTGAATAGAATGCGCCGCGCCGCGGCAGTTCGCGAATTTCGACCATTTATTTCAAACGGACATTGCGGGAGATCCGACCATCGGATTCTCCTAAAACCGGAACCGTTGGGTTCGTATCGAAAAGAGCTTTCTAATGAATGTTAGAAATTTGAAATCTAACGGTTGGATTTGGAATTATGTCCAAATCAAATTGAAAAAGGTCGCTGTAAGTGCAGTTCGAGGGCCATTGTTGGAAATCGGCTGTACGGGCCTTGATAAAATTATTAAAAATAGTAATAATTTGTGTAAAATCATAAGAAATGATTTGTGAAGATTTGGGATGAAAAACTCCATATTTGAAAAGATAAAAATAGATTTTTATCGAAATGAACTAGTTTGAACTAGAATTATAATTCTATTTATTTTTAAATAAATAAAGTGAATTTGAAATGGTTTTGAAAATAACCAAAATTTCCAATGATTGCATTGGAGTGATTTGAATCGAAATTGTCTTCGGAATATTTCGATGTTGGAATTCGTGATATTACAGGTGTTGTTATGGGAAATTTGAAAGATATATATTTGTATCGTTATTTCCAATACGACATTTGTTAGTCGTAGAATTCGATATTGAATATAAGCCGATATATTTTCTATTCAGAGCCTTGTATTGAATATCGAATGTGATTTGGGTTTGTCGTGAATGGTGTCTTCACTAACACTGTTCTTGAACCAGTTGAGAAAAGATTAAATCTTTTTATTTAGATTTAATGAAGTGTACCAATTAAATGATATTTAAATTGGAATTGAATTGATATTGATTTTTGGGTTATCGTGAACAGTGTTTTAAATAACCACTTGTTCTTTAACCCGATAATAATGTGATTTGGGTTTGTCGTGAATGGTGTCTTCACTAACACTGTTCTTGAACCCAGTTGAGAAAAGATTAATCTTTTTATTTAGATTTAATGAAGTGTACCAATTAAATAATATTTAATTGGAATTGAATGATATTGATTTTTGGGTTTATCGTGAACAGTGTTTTAAACAACACTCGTTCTTTACCCGATAATTAATGGAATGTGATTTTGGTTTATCGTGAACCGTGTTTTTAAATGACAACTGATTCTTTAACCCAGTCAAAGATTAAAACTAAGTAGAGTTTTAATGAATCTTTAATTAGATTGAAAGATCGAAAATGGAGTATCACCAGTTTTGCTCCAGGCGATAGTTAAATCTTTAATTAGATTTGAACGTGAAATGGTAATTGAATTTACCGATAACACTGTGGTGTTAGATATGAAGTATTACCAGTTTTACTTCATGGGATGAATAGGTTGGGATTGGGAAATTAAAACAAATGATTACTTCGGTAAGGTTCGCTAATCCCGACTAGTTTGAATTGATATTCAAAAATGGATTAAAGAATAAATTCAAGGAATTTATCTTTGATAAAATTAATGGGAATCTTTCCCTATGAATGTGAAATTTAGAAACTAACTGTCGGTTAGCCAAGCAGAATGGTTTTCTGGATATTGATCTGATGTTGGTTTCGGCCTTCGGGGTTAATATTTGGGAAATTATTCTCTTGATTAATTTACGGTTAGTGACTAATGAATTGGAATGAGGCGTATGTTGTGTTTGTGTAACACTTATGTAGAATATACGCGAGTTATTCGGAAAGACCGGGTTTATCCCATTCTGAATAACTGATACGACGATAAGTCGAAGATGAAGACGATGGTCGAAGACCGGAGGTCTTCACGTCGTTTGGGTGATAACTGATGATCTTGATTGGGCTGTACACCCAAGAAGATGGAAACAGTTAGTGATCGTCCAGACGTACTTGGAGATCGATGGATATGCGTGGTACTAGGTGCCTCCGGTTTCGTTCAGACCCAGAACGGACTTGTAAATGGACTGTGTGTCTGACATCGGATTTCATTCTGTGTGACTGATATCGGTTGCATAGGATGGTTTGCCTGTGTGGCATGCTAAGATGCAAATGATCAAGGCTTCTGTTGAAAAGCAAAGTCTTGTGGTGATGATCAAAGCACGGCCTTTGTGGCGTAGCTTTGTGTAACGTTTACCTCGCGTGTTTCACACCCCGGTTGTGAACCAAAAACGGGAGACGGACGTCAGGGAGGGCATGCGTTTCTTTCTAGCTAGAAGTGGCGTCAGTGGTTTTACACGCCCTGACGAGTTTGACTTATGTGGTTGTTGCTGTTGCGAGGCGCCTCGGTTATATCGGTTTCGGCCGAATGCATTCTGGTCGGCTGACGGACCAGACTTACGCCCCAAAGGGCGGAGAAACGTATTGTTCAGGCACTATAATCCACATCGGTGGACCGGCCCTGAGGATCCAAGGGGCAGTTGCGGCTGCTCCGGAGACATGGGCTAGATTGTCTCGAATCGGTTGAGGACTATCTTTTGCCTCGGTTCATAGACGGAAATCCAATTTCCAAATACGTGACATTTGCGGTTTTAATTGTAATCCTATATATGGCGACATAGTGGGATGGGGCGCTTATGCCGCCTATGATTGATACTTATGATTTGAAGTTGTTTTATACACTATGCACTTATTATAGTATCAAAAGATTTGTTTTAAACGTATCAAGCATTCTTTGGCTGTTATAAGGGAAAACCCTATCCCCCGGCTTGCGTTGCATTGTGTGATAGGACCTGGGTCTTATAACAGCTTCATCTTTCTTTATTTAGCATTGCGCTGTTTGTTTTATGCACTGGTATTCTTGGGAGGAAACCCGTTCCGTGTTATACGGCGTGGTCCCTTGATTTACCTAACTTTGAAAATAAAGATAATAACTGTTTTTAGTTCTCACACCAGTCACATGACTGACCTGGAGTTTATTGTTTTAACCTAAACTCTGGGTGCCCTTATTTTGACACGGGCAGCTAGTAGTTTTGGTTTTGCAGATTTATATTCACAGGATCCTGGTTCACAGTTGGAACGATATCCGGAAAGCTTTGTATCCGTATATCTCTTCTAGTTGTTTATTGTATTATTTTCCGCTGCTATGTATTTAAATGTAATTTAAATCTCTGTTATTTCTGTGTAATATTTATTCATACTCTGTATATTCTTGTAATCTGATGCACTGTTGTAATATATAGTGAAATATTCTTTTATATGCGTTCTGATTTGTCGTGTTCTCAAACGATAAGGCGTTTCGAACGGCCTGGATCGGTTTAGCGACTGGTTCGGACCGAGCGAGATTCCTTGCCGTCACAGAAGTAAAACTGGTAATACTTCATATCTAACACCACGGTGTTATCGGTAAATTCAATTACCATTTCACGTTCAAATCTAATTAAAGATTTAACTATCGCCTGGAGCAAAACTGGTGATACTCCATTCTCGATCATTTCAATCTAATTAAAGATTCATTAAAACTCCACTTGGTTTTAATCTTCCCAAAAATCAATATTAATGATTGTTTAACTTGGGAAATCATATCCTGTCTTTAACTGGGTTAAAGAACCAATGTCATTTATAACACGGTTCACGATAAACCTAAAATCACATTCTATTCCATCAGCCTTTAACCGTAAATTAGCAAGTGAACAATTCTCTAAGTAATAACCCCGAAGGCCGAAACCAACATCAGATCAATACCGAGGAAACCATTCAACTTAACTAATCTCCAGTTAGTTTCTGGGTTTTCTTAACTCCGTTGGGTCTAGGAACAGTATTAGTAAAGATACCATTCATGACAACCCAAATCACATTCCATTAACGATGAAATCTTCATGGAAAACAAATCGATATATATAATTGATATAAACTTCCATATCCGACTAACAATATAAATGGAATAATGGCAAAGCCTTTTAAATTCCATATATATTAGCAGTCCTCATCCACAAAAATTCACTTCGATTATTACCAAATCGAATTCCATTCCATTCCAATTTATTTTATTAAATTGGAAAACTTTACTTTGGAAAATCTCCTTTAAATCTTAACAAAAGATTTATAAATTCCAAATCACATTTCACTGTAAATCGGATTAAAGAACGAATGTCGTTAAAACACAGTTCACAACAAACCCAATTCACATTCCATTAATTATCGGGTTAAAGAACAAGTGTTATTTAAATCACCGTTCACGATAAAACCAAAAATCAATTCCAATTCAATTCCAATTAAATATTATTTAATTGGTACACTTCATTTAATCTAAATAGAAAGATTTAATCTTTTTTCTTAACTGGGTTTAAGAACAGTGTTAATGAAGACACCATTCACGACAAACCTAAATCCCATTTGATATTAAATACAAGGCTCTGAATAGAAAATATATCGGCTTATATTCAATATCAAATTCTACAACCAACAAATATCATATTGGAAATAACGATATAAATACATCTTTCAAATTTCCATAACAATATCTGTATAATCACGAAATCCAACATCGAAATATTCCGAAGACAATTTCGATTCAAATCAATTCCAATTTATATATTGGAGATTCTGGTTATTTTTAAAACCATTTCAAATCCAATTTATTTATTTAAAAAAAATGGATTATAATTCTAGTTCAAAACTAGTTCATTTCGATAAAAATCTATTTTTATCTTTTCAAATATGGATTTTTTCATCCCAATTCTTTCCAAATCATTTCTTATGATTTTACACTAATTATTGATAGTTTTAATAATTTTATCAAGCCCGTACAGTCGATTTCCATCAACGGCCATCGAACTGCACTTACAACAACCTTTTCCAAATTTGATTTGGACATAATTCCAAATCCAATCGTTAGATTTCAAATCTCTAACATTCGTTAGAAATCTCTTTTCGATACGAACCCAACGGTTCCGGTTTTAGGAGATTCCGACTGTCGGATCTCCTATAATGTCCATTCGAAGTCAATGGTCGAAATTCGTGAACTGCCGCAGTGCGGCGCGTTCTATTCTGGCCATTATATATATAATATATATATTATATATATTTCGTCGATTTTATTTAAAACGTATTTTATAAATCGTTTTAAATTCGTTTTCAAAACGATTTCAACTTCCTATTCAATTTCAAATCTAAATTGAATATTCCATATCATCGATATATAAATGATATTATTTTCAAAACATTATATTTTGAAATCAATTCCTTTTCGATATTCATTATAAAAATGAATAAAATTGATATAAATATCGTTCAATTCACGTCAAAATGGCGTTCTAATCAACACGGCTATATATATTTAAATATATTCGTGTCCATCCCAAATCGGACATCAAAATCATATTTTGATTCTTTTCTGAATATTAATTGAAAATATTCGTTATTTTAAAATATTCATTCTTTTTGAACTGGAATCAGACACAGTCAATTACCATATAATTTGATGATATGGATTTCACACAACAAATGTGTATAACAACAATGAAAACAGCAATCCATCATCCAGAGTGCATTCTACACTGTATAAGCATTAAATATAAATATTGGATGCTGTATACAGCCTGTCAACCAATCGATTGACATACAACTAATAATTGGGATTAGTGTATGTCCAATATCATCCCAATACCCGTGTGGGGTTTCAATCAACAAATAATGAATTTTATTTGTGTAGTTGGGCGATGTGTAAAATTTATCGTCCCAATCCATATCAGTCAAATGTGTCTACATAAAAAAATCGTCTGATTTGTTTATAAATATTTATTTTATATACACGTTAAAAATTATATTTTTAACTATAAAATATTTTATTCCATTCCAATCACACAATCAACTTTCACAACACATCAATTAAACAAACAAGTCATCCATGGTCTCTGGACGATAGGTGTCGGGTGCTGCTAAGCACCGTCTGCATCCTAGTATATATTTCAGCTAGAAAAAAAATAAAAGTGAGAAGTTCTCACCTTTGGGTTCCACTCCGCCATGTTTTATTTCTGAACGGCTTGTATTCTGTTTTGATTTCCGTTGATACCATCGCTGTCATTTCCCGCTGTTCATAGTAAAAATCCGATTTTTAATATGATGTTTATTATAAAAAAAAAAATCACATTTTGACAATTCAGTTTTCTATATAAAAATCATATTTTTTTATATCGCTATTCATATAATAAAAATTATATTTTTACTATATGAAAATTTCATTTTTATAAATCACTTTTTATAAATCAAAATCTAGTCTTTGTCATAAAAAAAAGTCTCCTTTATCTCATATTAAAAGTCAAGTTTTTATCAACTAAAAATCGTATTTTTATATCATTGAAAATCATATTTTCTTGCTATAACAATGTATATTTTTATTTTCAAAAACAATGCATATATTTTTCAAATCAATGTACATATATTTTTCAAATCAATGTTATATATATTTTTCAAAACAAGATTATATATATTTTTCAAAACAATGTACATATATTTTCAAGTCAATGTTATATATTTTTTTAAACAATGTACATATATTTTCAAGTCAATGTTATATATTTTTCAAATCATTGTACATATATTTTCAAGTCAATGTTATATATTTTTCAAATCAATGTACATATATTTTCAAAACAAGATTATATATTTTTCAAAACAATATACATATTATTTAAATTAAATATTAACCTAATTACCTTGATTAGCGGCTAATTTCTTCATTAGGGTTTTTAAAGCCTTCGTTCCCTTCCTGGTTCGATTTGAACCCATCATCGTCGAAACCCAAATCCACCTGCCGTTGCAAATTCCGTCAACCAGCGGTCGATCAGACCCTCCCCCACGATGTGCCTCTCTGCCACCTTCCTCCCCCAGGCGGCGCCACCCACTCGGTGGGCCCAGTCACTCCAAAAACCGCCGCGTACCGAATGACTTTGGGGCTAGAATTCGCCTGCTTCGAGCAACTAAACCCAATCTTATCCGTTGGTTGAAAAGAGGTTGAGGAGCTCTTTGATTTTGCTTTGGAAGCTTGGAATTTCATTATACAGATCTTGAGAAAATGGAGGGGATCGATCTGAGCAAATTCCGCCGTGAATTCGTGGTGGTGGAGGCTCATAACGATGGAAAGAGGGGTTGACTTAGGGTTTGATCGGCCAATGGGGTATTTATAATTTTATTATTTTATTTAGTTCATTTTGAAAGCTAAAATCATCACGGACACTAAATCAAACCTAACGACAGTCGCCCTTAGCTAATTACCCCCATTTTGAACGCAATGGGATATGTTTCGTAAGTTCATTTGACTGTTTTAGTCAGTTATTCTTCAAATTAAAATATAAATCAATATATATTCAATTTGAACACACATTTTAATTTACCGGAGCCACATACGGACTCTAAAAATTCTAGAAAAATTATTTCTAGCTTCGTATTGACAATACGGTCCTAACAAAACTAATTTCATCAAATTCTAAGATCGTTTGAAAAATGGCCATTTTCTAGTCGATCGAAATTGACAGAAACTATCAAAACACGTTTTCATTCGCCACGCTCACATATTGCTTTCAAAAATTACGAATCTTGGAATCTAGCAATAACTTGACATCCCGGATCCAACAAAAGTGGTTTTGTTGAAAACGGAGGTCGTTTGCAAAATTTCCATTTTTAAGGGCCAGAATTTCATAGCGACTATTCTGAATTTACAACTGGGCATAACTTTTTATTCCCGCTATGAAATTTCAATTTTTCGGATTGGTTGGAAAGATATTCTCAAATAGATTCAAATATTTTTGGTTTCGCCAAAATCCGGTTTATTTTGAATCCTGTACATTCATTTGAAATTTGAAATCAAATTTTCGAACTACCGTGCCATTTACAATTCCTTTTATTATTAAAAATAAATATTTATATTCTTACATCGATTCAAATAAATATATACATTCTAATTATATTCAAAATAAATTTCTTGTCGTTATTATTTAAAATAATTCATTTTGAATATTCAAAATTCATTAAAATTGCCAAAATAAAAATTTTAAATTGGCTTGGATTTCCATGTTGTTACAAATAGCCTTATTCTAGAAATTCTCTTTAATGTATCGATTTGGCATCCATCTAGCCCATAGCTCATTATCCGCAATGATTTCCATCCTTGCTTCAAAGTATATGCATCTCTCATATCTTTAATTCTTCGAAGTCCAACACCACCATCTTCTTTTGGTCTACATATGTCATAATACTTGATGTTGTGAATCTTTCCTTTCCAAATAAGGTCTGCATACAAACTTTCAATCTTTTCAATAGAAGCATTAGGTAGTTAAAATGTCTGTAACGAAAAATACACCTTTGCTTGAATAACAGTATGCATCAGCTCAATACAACCTACAAAAGATAACAATGTAGAATTCCATCCTTGTAATTTCTCTCTAACTTTTGTTATCAAATCAACACATTTTCTCTCTATAACTTTATTTAAGGATAGACGGACTCCTAAATATTTGACAGGCAATTCACCTTCTCTTGATAGGCTATTTTATTTGAATGTGAATATACATGTTTATGCCGTGTTGATGAAGTTAGAGAAATAAACTTGTATACCATGAATATGCTTTTGGGATCAACATTTCAAATGTATTAGGTCGTTTCTTTACGTACACTTGATTTACATCTTATTTATTAATATATATTTATAATATAATTAGTGCAATATAAATGCGTATTAAATACGTACTAAATAATTTTACATTAGGAAAGTAGAAAATAAATGTCCTCGTAGGAAATTTATATATGTGTGGGTTAATGTATTTAATTAATATTAATGACATATTTCTTATAGTAGAAGCCTGGTCGGAACTGACCGGCATATCCTGCATCTACAAGTAAGACTATTTAATGTGAAAGGTCTAGGTGCAACGACCCGCCATTTTGACCGTGCCGAATCGACAAAACAAGTCAACTCGGATCGTACAAAACACCATATTGTTATTAGCTTCTGAGGTAAACATAATAAATCACAGAATCACAGATCACAGACACATATACAGAGTAATATAATATCTCACAGCGGAAAATTTAAAATACAATAGTAGTTCATGAAGCTACTAAATAAATTTTTACATCAGAGTTTACATAAATAATACAGCGGAAATCTAATAAAATACATAATTGATAACTGTCTGAAACAGAATGACAAAAATAACTAAATGATCGTAACAACTGATCAACAGGTAGATAAAGGTTAACCAAAAATCCAATATAAGCTCCAAACTCCAAAGATGAATCCCGAAACTGGAATACTCGATCTGACATGAGCAATAATGCAAAACAACTCGGATCTGGACTGACATTCTCATGGAAGTAAATCAACTCAAATGAAATGTTCGATGAAATGCAATCAGTAACTTAAAGGATGTTTAGAATCACCATCCTCTAAGGATCTGTCAAACTAATACTATATAGTATAATACACTAAATACAATAGTGTTTATCAGTAAAGTAAAACATCAAAATAGCATAAGCGGGATTACCATGATTACCCTTACATCCTTTATATATTCCCATAGTATATACGGTACCGTAATTCCTCCGTAAACTGGAGGTTGATCAGAGGGCACTCCATATAAAACGGTACAAAACAAAGTCATAGTGGGATCGTATAAGGCATGTGACAAGGCACGTAAGGAATGCCAGAGGGGATTCACCGTTTGTAGAGCCGGACTGTTAGTAATGCATAGTAGCTACTACCGCCCACCTCGATACACACTTCCATAAACAAAAGGGCCCAAATTGAATCTCAACAGTAATAGAATAATATCGAAGAAGTGTGCTCGATAAGAGGTATGACCTAACTTGGTCCGTGCCTAGCTCTTGTTTTAGCCACATCAAGCTGACTCAAGGTAGTCAGGGTCTCATAATTAATATGAAATAAAATAAATGGAGTCGTTCGCCAAATCATCCCTTTTCATTCTGGAACTCCACCACCTACATAGTTGTTAAAGTGGTTTTTGGTATTGGCATAGAGTATGACAATAGCCGATCCCGGTCTCGTTAACAATCAAACGTTTACATTTTTCACAACGTGGTCATCATTTTATAAATCACTTTATAAAATAGTTTATACTAAATCTCATATTCGAATATGAAATCAAATTTATCTAACTTCGATTATATAAATTTTGAAAATAACTAACTTAAATCGCTCAAATCAAATTGATTTAGAAAACAATACCGTAAGGATCTCAAATATAGTATAAAATAATACTACAACATATAACATCAATTATAATTTCCAAAAGTCATCGCATAACTAATCCCAAATCCAAAAATCGACTTATATTTAAGTTATACCTTAAATATCTTATTTTCCATTTAAATCGATACCAAACCACTTAACTTTGATAATAATTCAGTTTGGTTTATATTCGCAAAAATTCAAGTTCAAAACAATTCAAATAATTCATTTCTACCTTTATAACAAAACATTTTAAATCGATCCACATGAATTCAACATTTTGGTTCGAATTCAAATGTATAATTCAAGTCAAAAACTTATATTTTCAATTTTTAACAAAACACGTCATGGTTTGCAATTCAAGTCATGAAATTTGAAATCGTTTTTTTATAAATTCAAGTAATTCAATTTACCCTTATAAGAATTCGTTTAAGTCAATTTAAAAAAATTCAATCACTTAAGTCCAAATTCCATTTTATAAAATTCAAATCAAATCTTTTATTTCAATTTCAACGAATCATATCAAAATTTATAACTCTAGTCGTTGAATTCAAATTCATTATTATAAAGTCAAATCGAAACCTTATATTTCAATTCTAACAGTCCATACAATTTTAAATCATTCATATGAGTTCAAACCTTCGAATTCAAATTCATTTAATATTTTACCCAATTCAAATTCGTCTCTACTAAAAGTTCGTATCAATTCGAATTCATAACTTAATATGAGTTCATTTGTAAATCAAATATCGTTATATAAATTTACGTCTTTAAACTTCGAATTTGAATCACGAAATCTAACTTATCCATCTTGTGTTTATTATTAAAGTTTATAAAGTATATATATAAGAAAATAAATTTTGAAAATAAATATGTATATATATATATAAGTTTATAAAATTCTAAAATTAATTAGAAATAGAATATAAACATATATAAGTTTAAAATTATAAAAATAGATTTAAATAAATAATTAATAATATAAAAAGGTTAAAATACTTATAGGAATAAATTATATGGTTTAAAATAAATAAAATTATAAGTAAATCTTAAATAAACATTTAAATCTATATTTACTCATAAAATCATTTTAAACATATAATTCAAAATTTACACAATTTAAGTTTAAAACAAATATAAATATAAATACTAAGTTATTATTCTAAAAAAACAAATTTCCAAATCACTTTACTTTGAAAATATGACCAACGGTGTTCGTATATAGTTTTCTACCATATGGTCAAGTGATACGAATATTTATCATTTGAACCCGTAATTTATAAAAATTCTACATGTCTTTATTTCAACCTGCAATCCCAAATTCAGTTAAAATCGTTCAGGTCTATCATTTCAACCCATAACGATTTTTCCTATTCTAATGTTCGTTCGGGTATGTATCATTTCAACCCTTAGTGATTTTCCTAAACTGGGGAAATCAACAACATATCAAATCATCGTATAGCATCTGTCACATCATAATTCATATATAATAAGTGCACCTACGTGTCATATCAATATCATGTCATACATGAAAGTGTACATTATAAACAAACAATTTCTAATAGTAGCTCTACACATTTCATAACAGTTTAAATAGCTGATCTAACATCCATGAAATAAATGTGAATCAGGTGTGAGATACACTCACCTTTCGTGGTATAGAAATAGTATATATTTATATATATATATATATTAATATATACATAGAAAAATTATAATGTATATATATATATATATATATAATACAACGCACACCGTAAGAAAATGACGCTAACACACACATTAAAATTTATACATTTATTTTCAAAATCAATATATTGCCAAAGAACTCGACGGATAAAAATGACACTTACATGACTCCGGAACACAGTGCACAACGCACACACACAAATTCACACATCAACATAAATAACTCACAACTGTACATATATATTATATATGAAATATGCTAAATAAACACAGCACTGACATAAACTTTTGTTTCGAGAACGACTCAGCACAATCCACATACAAACAACACAGTACACAACTCCACATACTAACACAAGAACCAATGCCACAGAAAAATAAACACCCATATTACCACACTAAATATACATTCTAACACATCCATTCTGTAACGACCTGTATTTATATGGATAATAATTAATTTATTTAATTATTTAAATAGTGAAAATGGTTGTTTAATTAAATTATATTGAATATTTAATTAATATAAATAATTAAATAATATATTTAATTTCTCAAATAATCAGAAATAGTGAATTGACAATATAATGTGAACTAGGCAATTCAAATTATATAATTCAGTTTATAATTGAATTAGAATAACGAATATATTTAAATAACGACAGTTAAACTTATAATTATAATATAATTATAATCGAGCTCGAAATGGCACGGCAGTTCGCTATTGGGCGATTTGAACTTCAACTGAATGTATAGGATTCGTTTTAAACCGGATTTCTATGAAACAAGAAACGTTCGGAGCTGGTGAAGTATATTTTTCTAATGGAAGAGAAAAAACGGGATTTCATTGCGTAGATTTTGATATATGTTCAAATCAAATTTTAGAAAAGTTGCTATGGAATTTCTTTGAAAATTATAAATGTATATAAAAGGATTTTATATATAAATCGAATATCAATATAACTGGGAATTTTGAAATATCGAGTTATAAATACCATTGGAGCTGTATGATATTCTATTGTGAATATATACGATAATATTTATTTTTAAATATTAAATTTAATTATTTTTAAATATATTTATATATTTAAATGGGTTATTATGAGCTTTAAAAATAGCTAGTTTTGCAAACAACCTTTGTTTTCGACGAAATTAATTTTGTTGGATCCGCAATATTAAATTATTAGTAGATTTCAATTTCCATGATTTTTGAAGTCAGTATGTGGCCGTACGAGATTTTAATGTGAAAAATAGTCAATATTTTGACTTTAAAAATACGTTGTGTGAGCAAACGAAGTCGGAATTCGACGAAACCAGTTTCGTTGGGTCCGTAGTGTCGAACTGTAGTTGCCTGTCCATTTTCGTGTTTTTTGGGTATTGTATGCAATCACATGGATTTTTAAACACAAATGAAAACAGCGATAGGTCAAATATAAATTAAATAATCAAATAAAAAATATATTATATGCATCCTATAAACAGTCTACACTCACATTTAACCCTAACATACTTTCTCTCCTGTCAAAATGCGCAGCCACTACCGAAAATAATTCATACAGTGAAAATCGCAATTCAAAAATCAAACTAAATTCAAGGAAAATTCCTAAAATCACTATATGTATGTATTCGAGTTTGTCTTGAGTTGCTGATCATAGCCAGCTGCTTTTTGTTGGGTTCGACACCAACTTTGGTTCGTTGGTTTTGCCCAGCGAACATTAGGGTTAACGAAATTGGGGACTTCGGAGCATCGATCGAAGAACAGAAGGTTGGGTGGTGTTTGAGGGTTCGGTTGGTGCTTGCTCGTGATGTTTGGTGAAGTTCAGTTCAAATTTTGTTCGGTGGTTCCTAAGGGGGAAGCGCTGTGCTGGTTCGACGGGTTTTAAGGGAGGAGCGCGAGCTGGAGAAAAATAGTATGATGGTGAAGAGGATGGAAAGAGGAATTTAGTGGTGTTAATGGTTTTGAAGATGGAGAAGGAACGAAGTGTTTGGTGTTTGGGGAAAATTAGGAACGGCCTGATGGTATTTTTCTGGAGTTCGCTCCTTTGAAGAAGAAACGGAGATACGGTGTAATAAAGTATACGGGCCTGGGTTCTAACTAAGGTGAGTGGACCGGTAAATAATTAGTGAGCCCATTTAGATTAAACAATATAAATTTTAGTTAATAATATATATATAACTTGTAAAATACATAACTTCCTCATACGATATCGGTTTTTAGCAAAACAAGATCCGTTGGGATCGTATGGATGAGCACTACACAATGGAACTATCGGTGAGTGGATTGGAGCTCGTTGTAATTTATGGCAAAATAAATTGTATGATTCTAATCAAACACCAGTTTATCGTTCTTTAACGATGAACTGCCAAAGTGAGTAAATCTCACTAACTCTATCAGTTCATATTTTTATAACTTATTTTTAGAACTGATAAATATTGGTTGATTACTGTGTGTTGATTGTTTGGATGAACTGCTAGTCAGTTGGTTGAAATTATATATATATATATATATATATAAATCGTAAAATATATATATTGATTCTATTATCAGAATATTTCATATTGAACTGAAATTGATGATGATTATATTGTGTAACATTTGTGATGCAGGGAAACAGGTTGGAGGGATCAAACTGGATTCCTTAATATTTAATACTGTTTGATTTCATATACTGTGATATGACGTGATATATAATATTTGATTGATTGTGATGACCATAAGAAATACCGGGATGTTAAAAGGGAATTTTCAAAGTGTTTATTGAAAATAAAATATTTATAAAATCAAAGGGTTTTATAAAATGGAAATTTATTTATAAAATCAAAGGATTTTATAAAAGGGATATTTGTTTATAAAATGAATTAGAATTTATTAAAGAGAAAATATTTATAAAATCAAGGGATTTTATAAAAGGGAATTATTTATAAAATCAAAGGATTTTATAAAGAGGAATATTTATTGGGATAATAAATAAAATCATATAAGGAATATTTATTGGGATAATAAATAAAATCATTGAAAAGGAGATCTTGTAAAACATTTACAAATAGAATTGAAAAGGAAATCTTTGTAAAACATTTACAAATAGAATTGAAAAGGAAATCTTGGTAAAACATTTACAAATTGGATTGAGAAGGAAATATTTATTTGTTAAATAAATAGGATTGAGAAGGAAATATTTATTTGTTAAATAAATAGGATTGAGAAGGAAATATTTATTTGATAAATAAATAGAATGGAAAAGGAAATATTTATTTGTTAAATAAACAAATAGAAAAGGGAATATTTGTAAAACTAATGGAAAAGGAAATATTTGTATAAACAAATAGAAAAGGAAGTATTTGTAATCAAATAGTGTTAGTCGAATATAGTTTAATCGAATATAGTTTATTCGAGAAGGGAGTTAATCGAATATTGGTTATTCGAGAAGGGAGTTAATCAAATATTGGTTATTCAAGAAAGGAAGTAATCGAATATAGTTTATTCGAATAGAATTAAAGGAGTTAATCGAATATAGTTTATTTGAATAGAATTAAAGGAGTTAATCGAATATAGTTTATTCGAACAGAATTAAAGGAGTTGACCAAAAGGAGTTAATCGAATTAGAGTTAATCAAATAGAGTTAATTGATTAGAGTTATTCGAATTAGAGTTAATCGAATTAGAGTTAATAAAATAGAGCTAATCAATTAGAGTTAATTGATTTGAGTTAATTGAATAGAGTTAGTCGATTAGGGTTAACCAATAGAGTTAAAGGAATTACCGAATAGAGTTAATCGAAAAGGAATTAATCGAATATAGTTTATTCGAAAGGAATTATCGAATATAGTTTATTCGAAGAAAGGTGTTAGTCGAATATAGTTTATTCGAAAGAAGATTATCAAATATTAGTTATTCGAAGAGAGTTAATTGAATATAGTTTATTTGAAAAGGAGTTAAATCGATTATAGTTTAATTGAAAGGAGTTATCGATTATAGTTTAATCGAAAGGAGTTAATTGAATTTAGTTATTCGGAAGGAGTTAAATTGATTTTAGTTTAATCGAAAGGAGTTATCGATTATAGTTTAATCGAAAGGAGTTAATCAAATTTAGTTATTCAAAATGAGTTATCGATTATAGTTTAATCGAAAGGAGTTAATCGAATTTAGTTATTCGAGAAGGAGTAATCGAATATAGTTCATTTGAAAAGAGAGATTATCGAATATCGTTTATTCGAAAGGAGATTATCGAATATAGTGTATTCGAAAGAAAGAATTAATCGAATATAGTTTATTCGAAAGAAAGAGTTATCGAATATTAGTTATTCGAAAGTGAGTTAATCGAATATAAGTTATTCGAAGTGAGTTAATCGAATATAAGTTATTCAAAGTGAGTTAATCGAATATTAGTTATTCGAAGAGAGTTAATCGTCAAATTCGTTTATATCGAATTCAGAAAGTACGTATACTTTCCGATTTTTAAATCAAGATTTATTTATTTATAAATTAGGTGTTTATTTATTTATTCAAATAAAGAATAAAAGTTATATTTGAAGTTAGATATTTCGAAAGTAGGGATTATAACGTTATCGTTATAACCAATGTTTTTATAAAAAAAGTGGATTCGTAAATAGAATCCGTGAGGTTCGCAAGGAAGTTGTTAAAGGTTTAAAAAGGTAAACTTTGTCTATTCCAAAGTTAAAGCATTATTCAGTTAAGGTCTGAGAGGTAATTATATCCCAACTTGATTGACTTCCTTCTTAACTAAGGAATGGCTAAGGTTTGATAGTAAAGGATGGTTAAGTGAATTTAGTTAACGAGTGAAATGGTTTGAGTTGGCATAGCGATGTTTGATTTAAACATCAGTTTAAATCCAGTGAAGGAGTTTTGGAAATGTTTTCCAAATAAGAATCAGAAATGTTTTCTGATAATAGAAAATAAGAATTTAGAATATATGGAAACAGCTATAAGTAAATTAATGAACTAAGAGATAAATGTTAAATGATGATTGATCGATATAATTTCCATCTGAAAATAATATCGTTGTTTGCACACGTGTTTTTCTTTGATAGTTAAATCATCGACTATCAAAGTTTTGACCATTTTTCCGTCGTCAATACGGAGAGATCGGTTGGATTATTATCTGAGAACCACTCCATATAGGCGTTAGCGTTTCGAATCAAATAGATCGAAGATAAATTGAAGAAGGAGTTTATACAAGGGTTATTCTAGCAATCCTAGGTAGAAATTGCCTAAGACGGATTTACAGAATAATGCCTTCGGTTTGTCCAGTCCCAGGACAACTTGAATGGATGAATGTTCGACAGAGTATAACTGGTAGATCACGTAAGTTGATCGTTTCAAACGTATTTACGTTGGTGGCAGAGGAATTCGTTTCTCTTAGCTTATACCCATGGCATTTTTGGGGAAATCAATTTGTGATTTGACGGGTATGACGATGTGGCATTCAAAGTGAATGAATGAGTAATCTGTTGAAAGATACGTTATGACCTCCAGCCTCATCAACTAGGAAATGACAGAAATCGGGCAGGTAGCATGGCTAAGTGGGCCGCACCCAAGTAGGTTATATTGGTCACCATCTAGAGAATATTCATATTTGTTACTTCTTTCAATTCTGTATCTCCCGGGAATGGTTATATTGGTTTACCAACTGTAAGGTGACAATATATTTGATACACTCAAGCGAAATGAGTGGTCGGTCATGTGTGGCCGTGTATAGGATGTTCTAGTTGAACTCCAGTGTATCGCTTCTAGAGTACACTGAGCGGAAGGTGGATCCATACCTTGTCATAGTTGGAAATTCATTCCCCAAATAATAGCCCGCGGTTTTGATTGCATATTATATATGTAGAACATTAGATGTAAGTATTTCTACTAGATTGATATTACTTGTGTTAGACATTATTATAATATCAGAATAATATTGTTTTACAAATGATTTGGGTTATCGTAAGGTAAAAACCATCCGTGTTTATGTGTGGACCAGTCTTACGATTATTCTTTCTTTTGAAAGGATTTTTAAAGTTAAACAAATGATTTCAGTTTACTCACACCAGTCACATGACTGACCCAGAGTTTATTTTGTTTTATTTTCCCTAAACTCTTGGGTGCCCAATTTTGTACGGGCAGTCAAGTAGTCGGGATTTACAGATATATTTGGAGAGCTGGAGCAGGAGGCTTCAGAATTATATAGCTATGGTTATTTCCGCTATGTTGTAAGTGTTGTACTTTGGAAATGATATGTATATTCAAGAACAGATTTATATTTCAAAGTTATGTTATATATTATATGTTATTCATTCCGCTGTGAGGTTCGTATTACTCTGTTGTTGTGTTGTTCTTCTTCTTCTATTTTAAGTTTCTATCTTATCTATTCTCACCCTCTAATTTCTTTCATGGACTATCCGGTGTTTTCCGATGCTTGTATAGTCGACATGGTGTTATATGTCGATATCTAGGATCGCAAAAACCCCGGGTCGTTACAGTGGTATCAGAGCTTAAGGTTAAGTAATTACCTTGGCTCTGTGGCGTGACTCAGTAGAGATGGGATTAGTAATGCCCTAGATTGAGTTGAGTGTATATATACGAGTTAACGTATTTGTTATTCAATATAAAATGATTTTATATTATGGAGCTTTGTTGATTGAGTTGTTTATGGGTTCTGGTCGATCAGTTTGATCCAATGTATCGTTAGGGGTTTATAAACACTCGAATACGATGAACCAACACTGTATGTTTTGAAACGTGGGTAAATAAAATAATTTTACCCAAATTATATTTTTGATATAAAGGAATTATATTGAAATGATTATAATATATTGGATATATTTGTTGTTATTATAATCGAGTAAGTTTATAAATGAAATGGTTATGAAAATAACCAATCAAAATTCGTATAAGTGTTACGAATGAATTGAATCTAAAATTTAAATCAGAATGGAAATTAAAACCTGGAGATTTGGAAAAGTGTTTGTAAATGTATTTGAATTGAATATATGAGAAATTTAAAATACTGGGAGATTTTAAATTGGTTACAAGCATTGAAAAGGATATTTTGAAATGAATTTCAAAATGGAAGTGTTTAAATATGGTTTTGAAATTGTTATAGTATGGAACTCACTTCGATAAGCTGGAAAATAATTATGATGATGACTACGCAGCATCATCAGTGTTCATTTTCAAGTCCTAAGTGACGGATTACTACCAAAGGTTTTGTTTTTGAATTGATTTGAGAAAAGCAAGTTGTTTTGAATCCTCAAAAGGAAAGTTGATTTTCGATATGGTGAACTGTTTAAAATTCCCAGGGAAAGACTGTTTGAATTAAAACCAAATTGAATTGAAATTTGGTAAAGCAAATTGAATTCAAGCCGATTAAGTGGAAATTGAACTGAAATGTGCAAAAGCAAATTGAAGATGAATTGGATTAAAATGTTATCGAAAAATTTGGATTTATGTGATCGGAATTTGAAATGGAACCAGATTAGTGGAGTTAAGAGTTTGGAATCGAAATGAAACTTGATATTGAAATGAAATTCGACTTTGGTATAAGCGAATGATTTGGTTTGAGAATGAATTGATTGGAGTTTGGTTGGGATAACATTGGTATATGCTGAATTAATAGCAGATGGAAGTGATAAATTTGATATGCCCGACAAAAAGGTACAAGTTTATATTTGGTATAAGCATGAGATTTATGAGCCGATTTGGCAAGCCGCTTGGCTGTTTGATTTTCTTTTGGGTTAGAGATGGCCCAGAGAGGCGAGTTGTACCGATTGACCAGTACAAAGGAAGTGCTGGCAAAAAAATTAGAAAATTTCGGGTGTTTGAAAATTTTCAGGATTTTTGAAAATTTTCGTTGATAAGAATTAAATAAAATTTTAATTGAAATTAAATTGGTTCAGTTGAAACTGAAGTTAAAGAAGTAAAAATAATTTTTAACCAGTCAATAAGGTTTGTTTTCCACCTTAGCAATTTCGAGGACGAAATTATTTTAAGGGGGGAAGAATGTAACGACCCGTATTTATACGAATAATAATTTATTTATTTAATTACTTAAATAGCGAAAGTGGTTGTTTAATTAAATTATATTAAATATTTAATTAATATAAATAATTAATTAATATATTTAATTTCTGAAATAATCAGAAATAGTGAATTGACAATATAATGTGAACTGGGCAATTCAAATTATATAATTCAGTTTATAATTGAATTAGAATAACGAATATATTTAAATAACGATAGTTGAACGTATAATTATAATATAATTATAATCGAGCTCAAAATGGCGCGGCAGTTTGCTATTTGGCGATTTGAACTTCAACTGAATGTACATGATTCGTTTTAAGCCGGATTTTCTGTGAAACAAGAAACGTTCGGAGCTGGTGAAGTATATTTTTCTAATGGAAGAGAAAAATTGGGATTTCATTGCGTATATTTTGATATATGTTCAAATCAAATTTTAGAAAAGTCGCTATGGAATTTATTTGAAAATTATAAATATATATTTATATTATAAATGTAGTTTATATATAAATCGAATATCGATATAACTTGGAATTTGAAATATCGAGTTATAAATCCCATTGGAGCTGTATGATATTCTATTGTGAATATATACGATAATATTTATTTTTACATATTAAATTTAATTATTTTTAAATATATTTATATATTTAAATGGGTTATTTAGAGCTTTAAAAATAGCCAGTTTTGCAAACGACCTGTGTTTCCGACAAAACTAATTTTGTTGGATCCGCAATATTAAATTATTGTTAGATTTCAATTTCCATGATTTTTGAAGTCAGTATGTAGCCGTACGGGATTTTAATGTGAAAAATAGTGAATATTTTGACTTTAAAAATACGTTGTGTGAGCAAACGAAGTCGGAATTTGACGAAACCAGTTTCGTTGGGTCCGTAGTGTCGAACTGAAGCTGCCTGTCCATTTTTGTGATTTTTGGGTGATGTATGTGATCACATGGAATTTTAAACACAAATGAAAACAGTGATAGCTCAAATATAAATTAAATAATCGAATAAAAAAAATATTATATGCATCCTATAAATAGTCTACACTCACATCTAACCCTAACATACTTTCTCTCCGGTCAAAATGTGCAGCCACCACCGAAACTAATTCATACAGTGAAAATCCTAATTCAAAAATCAAACTAAATTCAAGGAAAATTCCTAAAATCACTATATGTACGTCTTCGAGTTTGTCTTGAGTTGCTGATCATAGCCAGCTGCTTTTTGTTGGGTTCGACATCAACTTCAGTTTGTTGGTTTTGCCCAACGAACATTTGGGTTAACGAAATTGGGGACTTCAGAGCATCGATCGAAGAATAGAAGGTTGGGTGGTGTTTGAGGGTTCGGTTGGTGCTTGCTCGTTATGTTTGGTGAAGTTCAGTTCAAATTTTGTTCGGTGGTTCCTAAGGGGGAAGCGTTGTGCTAGTTCGACGGGTTTAAGGGAGGAGCGCGGGCTGGAGAAAAATAGTATGATGGTGAAGAGGATGGAAAGAGGAATTTAGTGGTGTTAATGGTTTTGAAGACGGAGAAGGAACAACGTGTTTGGTGTTTAGGGAAAATTAGGAATGGCATGATGGTGTTTTTCTGGAGTTCGCTCCTTTGAAGAAGAAAGGGAGATATGGTGTAATAAAGTATACGGGCCTGGGTTCTAACTAAGGTGAGGGGGCCGGTAAATAATTATTGAGCCCATTTAGATTAAACAATATAAATTTTAGTTAATAATAATATATATATATAACTTGTAAAATACATAACTTCCTCATACCATATCGGTTTTCAGCAAAACAAGATCCGTTGGGATCGTACGGACAAGCACTACGCAATGGAACTGACTGTGAGTGGATTGGAGCTCGTTTGAATTTATGGAGAAATAAATTGTTTGATTCTAATCAAACAACAGTTTATCGTTCTTTAACGATGAACTGCAAAAGTGAGTAAATCTCACTAACTCTATCAGTTCATATTTTTATAACGTATTCTTAGAACTGATAAATATTGGTTGATTACAGTGTGTTGACTCTTTGGATGAACTGCTAGTTAGTTGGTTGAAATTATATATATATATATAAATCGTAAAATATATATTGATTCTGTTATCAGAATATTTCATATTGAACTGAAATTGATGATGATTATATTGTGTAACATCTGTGATGCAGGGAAACAGGTTGGAGGGATCCAACTGGATTCCTCAATATTTAATACTATTTGATTTCATATACAGTGATATGACGTGATATATAATCTGTGATTGATTGTGATGACACTAGTATTGTTATTTGATTTGTTAAAATGCCATAAGAAATACCGGGATGTTAAAAGGGAATTTTCAAAGTGTTTATTGCAAATAAAATATTTATAATATCAAAGGGTTTTATAAAAAGGAAATTTATTTATAAAATCAAAGGATTTTATAAAAGGGATATTTGTTTATAAAATGAATTAGAATTTATTAAAGAGAAAATATTTATAAAATCAAGGGATTTTATAAAAGGGAATTATTTATAAAATCAAAGGATTTTATAAAGAGGAATATTTATTGGGATAATAAATAAAATCATATAAGGAATATTTATTGGGATAATAAATAAAATCATTGAAAAGGAAATCTTGTAAAACATTTACAAATAGAATTGAAAAGGAAATCTTTGTAAAACATTTACAAACAGAATTGAAAAGGAAATCTTTGTAAAACATTTACAAATAGGATTGAGAAGGAAATATTTATTTGTTAAATAAATAGGATTGAGAAGGAAATATTTATTTGTTAAATAAATAGAATGGAAAAGGAAATATTTATTTGTTAAATAAACAAATAGAAAAGGGGATATTTGTAAAACCAATGGAAAAGGAAATATTTGTATAAACAAATAGAAAAGGAAGTAATTGTAATCAAATAGTGTTAGTCAAATATAGTTTAATCGAATATAGTTTATTCGAGAAGGGAGTTAATCGAATATTGGTTATTCGAGAAGGGAGTTAATCGAATATTGGTTATTCGAGAAAGGAAGTAATCGAATATAGTTTATTCGAATAGAATTAAGGGAGTTAATCTAATATAGTTTATTCGAATAGAATTAAAGGAGTTAACCGAATATAGTTTATTCGAATAGAATTAAAGGAGTTAACCAAAAGGTGTTAATCGAATTAGAGTTAATCAAATAGAGTTAATTGATTAGAGTTAATCGAATTAGAGTTAATCGAATTTGAGTTAATCAAATAGAGTTAATCAATTAGAGTTAATTGATTTGAGTTAATTGAATAGAGTTAGTCGATTAGGGTTAACCATAAGAGTTAAAGGAATTATCGAATAGAATTATTCGAAAAGGAATTAATCGAATATAGTTTATTCGAAAGGAATTATCGAATATAGTTCATTCGAAGAAAGTGTTAGTCGAATATAGTTTATTCGAAAGAAGATTATCGAATATTAGTTATTCGAAGAGAGTTAATCGAATATAGTTTATTCGAAAAGGAGTTAAATCGAAAGGATTTATCGATTATAGTTTAATCGAAAGGAGTTAATCGAATTTAGTTATTCGGAAGGAGTTAGATCGATTTTAGTTTAATCGAAAGGAGTTATCGATTATAGTTTAATCGAAAGGAGTTATTCGAAAGGAGTTATCGATTATAGTTTCGAAAAGGAGTAATCGAATATAGTTTATTCGAAAAGAGAGATTATCGAATATCGTTTATTCGAAAGGAGATTATCGAATATAGTGTATTCGAAAGAAAGAATTAATCGAATATAGTTTATTCGAAAGAAAGAGTTATCGAATATTAGTTATTCGAAAGTGAGTTAATCGAATATAAGTTATTCGAAGTGAGTTAATCGAATATAAGTTATTTGAAGTGAGTTAATCGAATATTAGTTATTTGAAGAGAGTTAATCGTCGAATTCGATTATATCGAATTTGGGAAAGTACTTACACTTTCCGGTTTTTAAATCAAGATTTATTTATTTATAAATTAGGTGTTTATTTATCTATTTAAATTAAAGTATAAAAGTTATATTTGAAGTTAAATATTTCGAAAGTAGGGATTATAACGTTATCGTTATAACCAATGTTTTTATAAAAGAATTGGATTCGTAAATAGAATCAGTGAGGTTCGCAAGGATGTTGTTAAAGGTTTAAAAAGGTAAACTTTGTCTATTCCGAAGTTAAAATGTTGTTCAGTTAAGTTCTTAGAGGTAATTATACCCCCAACTTGATTGACTTCCTTCTTAACTAAGGAATAGCTAAGGTTTTATAGTAAAGGACCGTTAAGTGAATTTAGTTAATGAGTGAAATGGTTTGAGTTGGCATGGCGATGTTTGATTTAAACATCAGTTTAAATCCAGTGAAGGAGTTTTGGAAATGTTTTCCAAATAAGAATCATAAATGTTTTCTAATAATAGAAAATAAGAATTTAGAATATATGGAAACAGGAGATAAGTAAATTAATGAACTAAAGAGATAAATGTTAAATGATGATTGATCGATATAATTTCCATCTGGAAATAATATCGTTGTTTGCACATGTGTTTTTCTTTGATAGTTAAATCACAGACTATCAAAGTTTTGACCATTTTTCCGTCGTCAATACGAAGAGACCGGTTGGATTATTATTTGAGAACCACTCCGTATAGGCGTTAGCGTTTCGAATCAAATAGATCGAAGACAAATTAAAGACGGAGTTTATACAAGGGTTATTCTGGCAATCCTAGGTAGAAATTTCCTAAGATGGATTTACAGAATAGTGCCTTCGGTTTGTCCAGTCCCAGGACAACTTGAATGGACGAATGTTTGACAGAGTATAACTGGTAGATCATTTAAGTTGATCGTTTCAAATGTATTTACGTTGGTGGCGGAGGAATTCGTTTCTCTTAGCTTATACCCGTGATATTTTTGGGGAAATCAATTTGTGATTAGACGGGTATGACGATGTGGCATTCAAATTGAATGAATGTGCAATCTGTTGAAAGATACGTTATGACCTCAAGCCTCATCAACTAGGAAATGACAGAAATCGGGCAGGCAGCATGGCTAAGTGGGCCGCACCCAAGTGGGGTATATTGTCACCATCTAGAGAATATTCATATTTGTTACTTCTTTCAATTCTGTATCTCCCGGGAATGGTTATGTTGGTTTACCAACTGTAAGGTGACAATATATTCGATACACTCAAACGAAATGAGTGGTCGGTCCGGTGTGGCCGAGTTACACGATGTTCTTCTTGAACTCCAGTGTATCGCTTCTAGAGTACGCTGAGCGGAAGGTGGATCCATACCTTGTCATAGTTGGAAATCCATTCCCCAAATAAGAGCCCGTGGTTTTGATTGTATATTATATATGTAGAACGTAGATGCAAGCGTTTCTTCTAGTTTGATATTACTTGTGTTAGACATTATTATAATATCAGAATAATATTGTTTTACAAATGATATGGGTTATCGTAAGGTAAAAATCATATGTGTTTATGTGTGGATCGGTTTTACGATTATTCTTTCTTTTGAAAGGATTTTTAAAGTTAAACAAATGATTTGAGTTTACTCACACCAGTCACATGACTGATCCGGAGTTTATTTTGTTTTATTTTCCCTAAACTCTTGGGTGCCCAATTGAGACGACCCGATTTCCCGTTCTCACGGAAACAAGGTTATCTTTTGGAATATAACACAGAAACAGATAATAGTAGAACAGAATTAAATAAATACACCAGAATGAACAACAAAATGTACTGGATAAAAGTAATCATCAGAGTTACACAGTACACAGGATCTTACTTAGTACAAATACAGTTCAGCTATACATAAATGTCTACAGCGGAAATAAACAAAATATGTACAATAGGAGCTGAACAGCATAAAAAGAAATAAATGATAGAATCCATCTTCAGCTCCAGCTATCCAGAAAGAACCAGCTAAACCTGAAAACAAGGCTGCCCGTGTAGAAAAAGGGGCACCCGAGTTTGAGAGTGAAACAAACTACGAGTCAGTCATGGGACTGGTATGAGAAATCCATTCAACACATATATAATATGGCTAATCACAGGACCACGCCACTTTCGTGGAACGGGTTTACTCCATTGGATTGCCAGTGCTCGAAAACAAATCTTTCTTTTAAACATCGCTATGCTTTTTTATAAAAATGAGGCCGTTATAAGACTCAGTTCCCATCACACAATGCAACGCAAACCGGAGGATAGAGTTTTTACCTTATAACGGCCAAAATATGCTTGATACGAATAAAACAAAGGCAATTGATATTATTGCTAGTGTTTATATGTTTTGAAAGCAATTTCAAATCATAACTATCAATCATAGACGGCATTAATGCCCCATACCACTATGTCGTCATATGTAGGTGTACAATCAAAACCGCACGATGTCGTATTTGGAAATTGGATTTCCGTCATGAACCAAGGCAAAAGATAGTCCTTACCAAATTCGAGACAATCTAGCCCATGTCTCAGGCCCAGACTCAGGTGGGCCCTTGGATCGTCAGGGCCGGTCCACCGATGTGGATTATTATGCCTGAACACTACGTTTCTCCGCCCTTTGGGGCGTAAACGAGCCAACGAATGACTCCATCGGACCCGGATCGTCCGATCAAACCGAGGCGCCTCGCAACAGCAACAACCACATAGGTGAAAAGTATATAAATGTCAGGGCTGGTAGGTCACTGACACCACCCTAGCTAGAAAGAAACGCAGGCCCTCCCTGATGTCCTCTCCCGTTTTAGGTTCATACCGGGGTGTGAGGCTCGCGAATTCACGTTATACACAAAGCTACGCCACACAGGCGGTGCTTTGATCATCACCACAAGACTTTGCTTTTCAACAGAAGTCCTGATCACTGCATCTTAGTATGCCACACAGGCAATTCATGCCATGCGACTGATGCCTATCAATCACACAGAACAAATTCCCATGTCGGACACACAGTCCATTTACAAGTCCGTTCTGGGTCTGAACGAAACCGGAGGCACTAAATACCTCGCAAACCCTTCGATCAACACGTACGTCTGAACGATCACCACTCATTATCCATATTTCGGGATGCCTCCCAATCAGGACCTCGGTTACCATCCAAACGAGGTGAAGATCTCCGGTCTTCGACCATCGTCTTCATCTTCGACTTTCAATCGTCAGTCGATTATTCGAAATGAGAATTAACTCGGCCTTTTCAAATAATTCACGTATATTTAGAATTTCAAATCGATTTATTTCAATGGTTAAATTATTCGTCAACACCAATTGTGTTCTTTAATATAGTTTTCACACCAAACACATTCAACCATCAAACATCACATAAATCAAGCAAATTCAGTTTATTTCCATTCCATATCGCTTACGATATTTTATAACTATTTATCGCTATTTTTATTTATTTTAAAATAGCCATTTTATTCAAAACGACGCTTCGGGCCATAAGGCGGCCGTGGCGCTGTTTTTCTTCAGATTTGATTTACACATATCTGAAAATCTAACCGTTGGATCTTCACAAAATTTACATCATTAGAAAGGTCTTTTCAGAACGAATCCAACGGTTCCAGTTTCGGGAAAATCCGACGGTCGGATCTCCCGGTACAATCGTTTGAATTTTCGATTTCAAAATACGAACTGCAGCGTCGTTATTCGATTAAATATAATTCTATTTATATTTATATATAAATAAAATCGATTCTGGCGCTGTTTTTCTTCAAATTTGAATTAAACATTCCGGACAATCCAACCGTTGGATTTTTACAAGGTTGGTGCCGTTGGAAAGATTATTCCAAGGCGAACCCGACGGTTGAGGTTTCGGGAAAATCCAATGGTCGGATTTCCCGTACTAGTCGTTTGAAATCACGGTTTCAAAATACGAACTGCACGGCCTCGTTTCGTTTTAATTTTATTTATATTTATATAGTTATATAAATATAGTTCATTCAATGATTTCTATATCGTTTTCACTTCAAAAATTTTTCTAACTCCTTAAATTTTGGAAAAATTTCGCCATAACCTCCCCTGCACCGGGAGCGTCGGGAAATCGCAAATAGCGTCCCGGTCCTTCTAATCTCAAAAAGAAAAAGAAAAAGCCAAGCGGCTAGCCAACAGGCTCAAAATCATCACCCAAACAAATCAGTAAATGTGTACCTATTTGTCGGGCACAAATGTTATTCCTCTTCTCTAGCCCCTTTGCTATAACCTGTTCAATGAATATGCATATACATATATATACAGTTCTTATCATTTACTCTTTTCTATTCAACTTCATATTTGATTTCTATTTGGTTTAAAAACGCCATTCATTCTAATGCTACATAAATAGGTGCAAATCATTTCATTAGCTAATTAATGAATATTTCAACTCGTATATGTTTATTTTGAACAAGTGGCTATTTTTAACACTTCATATTTTAACGATTTATGCATACAATAAAAATGTGATTTTTATTGTAAAACAACTCATTTCAAAACACTATTTTTTTTTTTTTTCATGTAGGTGATAAAATAGAATTTTTATCATAAAACAATTTATTTCAAAATATGAATACCATTCAACACATGAATTTCTAAACAACGAATGAATATCAATTCAACACATGAATGTTTTCAATAGTTTTTATATATAGATAAAAATGTGATTTTTATTATCTAACAGTTTATTTCAAAATATGAATACCATTCAACACATGAATTTCTAAACAACGAATGAATATCAATTCAACACATGAATGTTTTCAATAGTTTTTAGATATAGATAAAAATGTGATTTTTATTATCTAACAGTTTATTTCAAAATATGAATATCATTCAACACATGAATTTCTAAACAACGAATGAATATCAATTCAACACATGAATGTTTTCAATAGTTTTTAGATATAGATAAAAATGTGATTTTTATTATCTAACAGTTTATTTCAAAATATGAATATCATTCAACACATGAATTTCTAAACAACGAATGAATATCAATTCAACACATGAATGTTTTCAATAGTTTAAGCATATGAAATTAATTCAAACACACAAATATTATTCAAAATTTCGGCAGCATAACGGCAGGGTAGTTACACCGGCACCGTCCCTAGTACGGCTCCTCGCTCTACCTTAAAACCTCGCGGTTTTTGACAATGGGAATCATGCATCTAGTTCGCACGCAGGCGGCATGTATATATATTTATTTCAATTCCACAAACTAATCCTATGTGGTTTCAACCAAATATTTCACAACCACCAATGGGTATTTTTCAACCACAATCAACCAATATCAATCACAAACAATCCCAAACAACTATTCGCTATCAATCAAATTTCCACAACAATTTCAACCAATAAATATCGTCCATGGTTTGTGGACGAGGGGCGTATATATATATATATAGATATTTATATATAGCAATTCACTTTCACGCATATATATATATATATAAATTTTTAAATCAGAAATCTCACCAATAGCTATCCAACTTCACGACTCTTCCTTATAGAAATCTTCGCCTTTTGTCGCTTTCGCCCGTATTCTCTACATATGTAAAAATAGAATTTTTACTATGCTATTCAATATATAAAAATCGAATTTTTACTTCGACTTTCACATATAAAAATATGATTTTTATTTTTGCTTTCAACCTATAAAAATATGATTTTTATTTTTGCTTCCAACCTATAAAAATATGATTTTTATTTTTGCTTTCAACCTATAAAAATATGATTTTTATTTTTGCTTTCAACCTATATAAATATGATTTTTATTTTTGCTTTCAACCTATAAAAATATGATTTTTATTTTTGCTTTCAACCTATAAAATTATGATTTTTATTTTTGCTTTCAACCTATATAAATATGATTTTTATTTTTGCTTTCAACCTATAAAAATATGATTTTTATTTTTGCTTTCAACCTATAAAAATATGATTTTTATTTTTGCTTTCAACCTATAAAAATATGATTTTTATTTTTGCTTTCAACCTATATAAATATGATTTTTATTTTTGCTTTCAACCTATATAAATATGATTTTTATTTTTGCTTTCAACCTATAAAAATATGATTTTTATTTTCTTTTTTAAAAAAACAGTTTTATTAATCTTTTTTTTTTATTTTTAAAAAAAATGCAGTTCTTTTCTTTATATAAAAAAAACAATCTGTTTTACTTTCTTTTTAGAAAATTCAGTTTTCAATTTCTTTTTTTTTTTAAAAAAAACAAAACAGTTTATTATAACTTTACAAATTGGTTTTTTAAATTCTTTTGAAATCAGTTTTATACTTTATAAAATAAATCAGTTTTTAACTTTTAAACTAAATCAGTTTATAACTTTTAAACTAAATCAGTTTATATATAAAATAAGAATAAAATAAATAAAAATAAAATTAAATTAAAAACTTACAGACAAAAAAAAAAAAAGGGGGGGGGGGTTTCTGGCAGATCGACGGCGGGCTTCTCGAACTGGGCGGCGCTTCGATTCGAACGGTGGTGGCTGAACGGAGGGCTGCTTCGAACGGAGGGGGCGCTTCCAGGTTCGAACGCGAGGCTTCGATCGAATGGGGGGCGAGAGCAAGGACGAGGGGCGGGCTTCGACGTCTTCGATCGTCGGAGGGGGGCTTCGGAGTCGAGACGGGGGGCGTCGCGATTGATTTCTAGGGTTTCTTTTTTTTTTTTTTTTTTTCCTCTGAAATCGTTTAAATGAATCGGGGGGGGGCCAGAAAGGATATAAGGGAGGGAAGTGATTTTTTTTTATTTTTTTATTTTTATTTAATTATTTAATTTAGCAAAATGGTTGACTTTCACGTACGACTTCGAAACGAGGCCCACCGCCTGTCGCCCATAGCGTTTCACCCCCATTCCGAACACAATGGGATATGTATCGCAAGCTGATTTGATCGTTACAATCAGTTTCCGTTTGAATTTACATTTAAATCACTATATTGAATTTTAAACGCACATTTCAAATTACCGGGGTCACATACTAACTAGAAAAATTCCAGAAAAATATTTTCTAGCTTCGTATTGACGATACGGTCCTAACAAAACTAGTTTCGTCAAATTCTGAGACCGTTTGAAAAATGGCCAATTTCCAGTCGATTAAAATCAACAGAAACTGGTCAAACGCGTTTTCTTTTGCCACGCTCACATATTGATTCTAAAAATTATGAAATTTGAAACCTAGCAATAACCTGACACTGCGGATCTAACAAAAGTGGTTTCGTCGAAATCCGAGGTCGTATGCAAAATGTCCATTTTTAAGGGCCTGAATTCCATAGCGACTATTCAGAATTTTCAACTGGACATATCTTTTGATTCCCGCTATCAAATTTCGATTGGTCGGATTCGTTAGAAAATTATTCACTAACAGATTCTAATGTTTTTGGTTTCACTAAAATCCGGATTGTTTTGCACCCGGTATATTCAATTGAAGTTTGAAATCGAATTATCGAACTACCGCGCCATTTTCAATTCTATATATAATTATAATTAATTATATTCGTTTTCAATCGTCGATTCAAACTCAATTTTCATCGCCATTGTTTAAAATATTTATTTTAAATATTTAAAATCCATTATTTGAGCCAATTTAAAAAATTTAAATTGGTTCAGATTTTCTGGGTCGTTACAATCTCCCCCACTTAAAACTTTTCGTCCCCGAAAAGGAATAAAGTCGAAAGTGGTTTGATAAATCTACAATCCCACAATACAACAACCAATTTGTTTTTAATATTTAGAGTATAGAATAAATAATGCACATCTATGGGAAGAAAATAGCAACAGAATAGAGAATTAAATGGTAATGCAAGGTAGGGTAAATGTACCTTGCACCAGAGTCAATCAGAGATATCTACTCGGCATCTAGGATAAGCTTTCTGAATGCTCTCCTCTGTTTCCCAAGTACAATCTCGCGGATCTCCACTCCATTGCACCTTGACTAAGTGAACCTTCTTGTTCCTCAGCTCTTTGGTTTCTTTGCCGATAATCTTTAGCGGCTCTCGCCTCACAGCTAATTCTGGAGTAATTTCAATGTCCTGCTGAGCTGCTTCTTCCACGATCAAGTCTGGATCATGAACGTGCTTTCGAAGTTGAGATATATGAAATACATCATGCACACCAGGCAACCAGTCAGGCAGTTTGACCCTATATGCGAGAGTTCCAATCCGTTCCAGAATAGGAAACGGACCAATGAATTTGGGTGCTAACTTTCCAGTTTTACCGAACCGGATAACTCCTCTCATCGGCGATACTTTCAAATATACATAGTCGCCAACTTCAAAGGATATATCCCTTCTTCTTCTATCGGCATAGCTCTTTTGTCGGCTTTGAGCGGCGAGTAATCGCTTCTTAATAAAATCGACTTTGTCGGCCGCTTCTCGAATCATATCGGGACCCAACACCAGTCTATTTCCAGGCTCGACCCAACAAGCAAGAGATCGGCACGGTCTACCATACAATGCTTCGAATGGCGACATTGTCAGACTCGCCTGGTAGCTGTTGTTATAAGAGAACTCAGCCAAATGTAGATTGTCTTCCCATGATCCACCGAAATCTATAACACAAGCCCGCAATAGATCTTCTAAAATGCGATTCACCCTCTCAGTCTGACCGTCTGTCTGAGGGTGATAAGCGGTGCTCAAGTTTAACTTCGTTCCTAGCTCGACTTGAAATGCTTCCCAGAATTTGCTAGTGAATATTGTATCTCTATCACTTACTATACTGAGCGGCACTCCATGCAGTCTAACTATTTCCCTGAAGTAAATATGCGCCAGACTCTGAGCAGTTCTATTTGATTTGATAGGTATAAAATGGGCGGTCTTCGTGAAACGATCTACGATCACCCAAATACTGTCATTCCCTTTTCTGGTTCTGGGCAAACCATCAATGAAATCCATAGAAATATGTTCCCACTTCCAGCCAGGAACTTCCAGTGGTTGCAATAATCCAGCCAGTTTCTGTTGGTCGCTTTTAACTAGCTGGCAAGTAGGGCATCGACTAACATATATCGAAACGTCTCTTTTCATAGCCTTCCACCAGAAAGTTCTTTTGAGATCGTTATACATTTTGGCCACACCAGGATGGATACTCAGCTTGGACTTGTGACACTCGTCTAACACTTCCCTTTTTAGCTCAGGAACGTCAGGAACACAAATCCTTCCTTTTAACCTCAAGGTCTCGTCGTTATCTATTTGAAAACACGAGGGTTCGCCTTTCTGAATCCTTTTGATCATATCTTTAATAAAGTTATCCTCCTTCTGAAGAATAGATATTTTGTCAATCAAGGAAGTTGTGATAATAAAGCTGGCGATCATTACATTCTTTCGGCTTAATGCATCGGCCACGACATTGGCTTTTCCTGGAGTATATATAATTTCGAAGTCATATGCTGCAAGAAACTCCAGCCAACGTTGCTGCCTCAAATTCAAGTCCTTCTGAGTGAACAGATACTTTAATGACTGATGATCTGTAAACAGTTCAAATCTCTCACCGAGAAGATAGTGTCTCCAGATTTTCAAAGAGAATATGATAGCCAATAACTCAAGATCATGAGTTACGTAGTTCTTCTCGTGTGGCTTCAGTTGACGGCTAGCATAAGCAATTACTTGACCTCTTTGCATTAACACTGCGCCAAGGCCTTCTCTAGAAGCATCAGTCCAGACTTTTAAATCTTGGTTGCCATCGATGATGGTTAACACTGGAGCTGTTGTTAATCTCAACTTTAGCTCTTCAAAAGCCTCCTCATTTTCTGAAGTCCATTTGAATTTAGAATGCTTCTTTGTAAGCTTCGTTAAGTGACCAGATATCTTCGAAAAGTCTTTAACGAACTTCCGATAATAGCTAGCCAATCCAAGGAAACTGCGGACTTCAGTGGGAGTACTAAGCTGTTTCCAATTCTGAATAGCTGTGATTTTGCTTGGATCAACAGCGATTCCATCTTTCGATACGACATGGCCCAGAAATTTCACTTCATCTTGCCAGAATATACATTTGGAAAACTTGGCTTTTAATACATTCCGTCTGAGGATTTCTAGAACCTGTTCCAGATGCTTTTCATGTTCGGCCTTTGATTTAGAGAAGATTAGAATATCATCAATAAAAACCAGAACAAATTTATTCAAAACCCCTCTGAACACTCTATTCATCAGATCGACGAAATAAGCTGGAGCGTTACATAAGCCGAACGGCATTACTAACCACTCGTAGAATAAGTCGGGGCCTCTGAACGCTGTCATTGGAACACACTCTTCGGCAATTCGAAGTTGATGGAATCCTGTAGCTAGGTCCATTCGTGAGAATACTTGTGCTCCATTTAATCGATCTAACAAATCATCAATCCGCGGCAATGGATACTTGTTCTTTATTGTCTGCTTGTTTAAATCACGATAATCCACACATAGACGTAGAGTACCGTCAGATTTTGGGACAAACACCACTGCTGCACCCCAATCAGAGAAACTAGGCCTTATCAGACCTTTCCATACTAGTTGTCTTGTTTGATTGTGTAATTCCTCCTTCTCTTTCAAGGACATTCTTCGAATAGCGTGAACTACCGGCCTTGCATTCGGAATCAAAGCAATCTTGAAATCTATTTCTCTCTGCGGAGGTAAGCGAACAACTTCCTCAAACACATCCGCATAATCCTTGACGACAGGAATATCTTTAATGAGGTCAGGAATATTCTCCGTGACTTCAGGAACATTTTCAACTTGGGCTGGAGAAACATTCAAAGCTGCCCAGAAGTCTTTTCTACTAGCATTCTGACCTTCACAGGGAATGGTTATATAATCACCTGATTTAATCTTTGCCTTTACGACTCTGTCGGCGCATTTAACTTCTGCTTCATATTTGGTTAGCCAATCCAATCCCAGAATAAGATCGAATTCATCAAAATTCATGACTACAGAGATAATAGGGAATTTATAGCAAGAAAAGGAGACAGGTACTGCACAAATCCAACTGAGATTGATAGAACCCCCGACCGGATTCTGGACAGTCATTGGTTCCTTAAGCTTCCTCAAGCTTAAATCAAGTTTCTTTGCGGCACTCTTTGAAATAAAGCTTCGCGACGCACCTGTGTCAAACAGTACTTTAACTGGAATGTTTTTGACATTGAGCGTGCCTTCTAAAACATCAGACCTTTCCTGAGCAGACGAAGATGTAGGCACTTCTGCCACTTCATTTACATGTACTGCTTCAGGTTTTCGGAATAGCGGGCAGGCCTTTGAAAGATGACCGGACTGATGACATTGACTGCACTTCCTATCCTCTAGGAAATTCATCCCGGATTTAGACCCGCCATCCTTTCGACTGTTTGAAGATCTGCAGTTTCTCATCGAATGCCCATGCTGATTACACTTTAGGCATATGATTGTCTTTACCTTTTTCTGATTGGTCTTTGGCCTCTTTATGAATTCAGCCTTCGTGCTGGCCTCAGGCTGCATACTTGCCTCTGGGCTATCAGCTTCGAATTTTCTTTTGCTGCTAGAACTGATTTCTTCTTCGTCGCGTAACATTCCTTTCTTATGAAGATCTTCATATTGATAAGCCATGTAAATCATCTCTGGAAAAGGAAGCTTCACATGCCCTAATACCTTATTCTGGTATTTCCTTTGAAGCCCGTGAATAAATCTCATATTCTTCCTCTTCGGATTTTGAATTAGATGAGGAGCAAAGTGAGCAAGTTCATTGAATTTCTTATGATATTCGGGAATGGTCATATCACCTTGTATTAGATAAGAAAATTCATCACATAATCTCTCGGTTACTTCGGGAGGAGTAAACCTTTCTAGGAAAATCACTTTAAATCTGTCCCAGGTGATATCACCTTCTGGATTATCTTTGATGATTGAATCCCACCAAAACAAAGCTTCTTCTTTGAGTGCCCAAGACGCCAGTAATCTTTTCTGATCATCTCTCAGCTTTAAACCCTCAAAGATTTTCTCTGCAGAACGAATCCAAGCTTGTGTTTCCATAATGGGCTCCTTGCCTAAGAATGGCGATCCACCAAGATTTCGAAATCTCTTGTATAGAACTTCTATATTGGATTCTGGCTGCGGGAGCACAACTGGCTCATTAGCTGGTCGAGCCATACGATCACTTCTTCTGTTTCTGGCACTCATTTTCTAGTACTTCTGCAAATAGCAGATCAAGTGTCAGGTCACAGAAAAGGTATTTCAAAATATAGAGACAAATACTTGTATGTAAATGTGTCTATCGAGGTGTTATTTCTTTCTGCTACTCATACTAGGATATTTCTGATCCTATCTGTATGGAGTTGCCCGTCCTAGAACACTACTGGTTCTATTTCTGACGAGTTCGTTCAAATGTTATATTCCAGAACTAAGCTTAACCAAAGCTCTGATACCACGTTGAGACGACCCGATTTCCCGTTCTCACGGAAACAAGGTTATCTTTTGGAATATAACACAGAAACAGATAATAGTAGAACAGAATTAAATAAATACACCAGAATGAACAACAAAATGTACTGGATAAAAGTAATCATCAGAGTTACACAGTACACAGGATCTTACTTAGTACAAATACAGTTCAGCTATACATAAATGTCTACAGCGGAAATAAACAAAATATGTACAATAGGAGCTGAACAGCATAAAAAGAAATAAATGATAGAATCCATCTTCAGCTCCAGCTATCCAGAAAGAACCAGCTAAACCTGAAAACAAGGCTGCCCGTGTAGAAAAAGGGGCACCCGAGTTTGAGAGTGAAACAAACTACGAGTCAGTCATGGGACTGGTATGAGAAATCCATTCAACACATATATAATATGGCTAATCACAGGACCACGCCACTTTCGTGGAACGGGTTTACTCCATTGGATTGCCAGTGCTCGAAAACAAATCTTTCTTTTAAACATCGCTATGCTTTTTTATAAAAATGAGGCCGTTATAAGACTCAGTTCCCATCACACAATGCAACGCAAACCGGAGGATAGAGTTTTTACCTTATAACGGCCAAAATATGCTTGATACGAATAAAACAAAGGCAATTGATATTATTGCTAGTGTTTATATGTTTTGAAAGCAATTTCAAATCATAACTATCAATCATAGACGGCATTAATGCCCCATACCACTATGTCGTCATATGTAGGTGTACAATCAAAACCGCACGATGTCGTATTTGGAAATTGGATTTCCGTCATGAACCAAGGCAAAAGATAGTCCTTACCGAATTCGAGACAATCTAGCCCATGTCTCAGGCCCAGACTCAGGTGGGCCCTTGGATCGTCAGGGCCGGTCCACCGATGTGGATTATTATGCCTGAACACTACGTTTCTCCGCCCTTTGGGGCGTAAACGAGCCAACGAATGACTCCATCGGACCCGGATCGTCCGATCAAACCGAGGCGCCTCGCAACAGCAACAACCACATAGGTGAAAAGTATATAAATGTCAGGGCTGGTAGGTCACTGACACCACCCTAGCTAGAAAGAAACGCAGGCCCTCCCTGATGTCCTCTCCCGTTTTAGGTTCATACCGGGGTGTGAGGCTCGCGAATTCACGTTATACACAAAGCTACGCCACACAGGCGGTGCTTTGATCATCACCACAAGACTTTGCTTTTCAACAGAAGTCCTGATCACTGCATCTTAGTATGCCACACAGGCAATTCATGCCATGCGACTGATGCCTATCAATCACACAGAACAAATTCCCATGTCGGACACACAGTCCATTTACAAGTCCGTTCTGGGTCTGAACGAAACCGGAGGCACTAAATACCTCGCAAACCCTTCGATCAACACGTACGTCTGAACGATCACCACTCATTATCCATATTTCGGGATGCCTCCCAATCAGGACCTCGGTTACCATCCAAACGAGGTGAAGATCTCCGGTCTTCGACCATCGTCTTCATCTTCGACTTTCAATCGTCGGTCGATTATTCGAAATGAGAATTAACTCGGCCTTTTCAAATAATTCACGTATATTTAGAATTTCAAATCGATTTATTTCAATGGTTAAATTATTCGTCAACACCAATTGTGTTCTTTAATATAGTTTTCACACCAAACACATTCAACCATCAAACATCACATAAATCAAGCAAATTCAGTTTATTTCCATTCCATATCGCTTACGATATTTTATAACTATTTATCGCTATTTTTATTTATTTTAAAATAGCCATTTTATTCAAAACGACGCTTCGGGCCATAAGGCGGCCGTGGCGCTGTTTTTCTTCAGATTTGATTTACACATATCTGAAAATCTAACCGTTGGATCTTCACAAAATTTACATCATTAGAAAGGTCTTTTCAGAACGAATCCAACGGTTCCAGTTTCGGGAAAATCCGACGGTCGGATCTCCCGGTACAATCGTTTGAATTTTCGATTTCAAAATACGAACTGCAGCGTCGTTATTCGATTAAATATAATTCTATTTATATTTATATATAAATAAAATCGATTCTGGCGCTGTTTTTCTTCAAATTTGAATTAAACATTCCGGACAATCCAACCGTTGGATTTTTACAAGGTTGGTGCCGTTGGAAAGATTATTCCAAGGCGAACCCGACGGTTGAGGTTTCGGGAAAATCCAATGGTCGGATTTCCCGTACTAGTCGTTTGAAATCACGGTTTCAAAATACGAACTGCACGGCCTCGTTTCGTTTTAATTTTATTTATATTTATATAGTTATATAAATATAGTTCATTCAATGATTTCTATATCGTTTTCACTTCAAAAATTTTTCTAACTCCTTAAATTTTGGAAAAATTTCGCCATAACCTCCCCTGCACCGGGAGCGTCGGGAAATCGCAAATAGCGTCCCGGTCCTTCTAATCTCAAAAAGAAAAAGAAAAAGCCAAGCGGCTAGCCAACAGGCTCAAAATCATCACCCAAACAAATCAGTAAATGTGTACCTATTTGTCGGGCACAAATGTTATTCCTCTTCTCTAGCCCCTTTGCTATAACCTGTTCAATGAATATGCATATACATATATATACAGTTCTTATCATTTACTCTTTTCTATTCAACTTCATATTTGATTTCTATTTGGTTTAAAAACGCCATTCATTCTAATGCTACATAAATAGGTGCAAATCATTTCATTAGCTAATTAATGAATATTTCAACTCGTATATGTTTATTTTGAACAAGTGGCTATTTTTAACACTTCATATTTTAACGATTTATGCATACAATAAAAATGTGATTTTTATTGTAAAACAACTCATTTCAAAACACTATTTTTTTTTTTTTTTCATGTAGGTGATAAAATAGAATTTTTATCATAAAACAATTTATTTCAAAATATGAATACCATTCAACACATGAATTTCTAAACAACGAATGAATATCAATTCAACACATGAATGTTTTCAATAGTTTTTATATATAGATAAAAATGTGATTTTTATTATCTAACAGTTTATTTCAAAATATGAATACCATTCAACACATGAATTTCTAAACAACGAATGAATATCAATTCAACACATGAATGTTTTCAATAGTTTTTAGATATAGATAAAAATGTGATTTTTATTATCTAACAGTTTATTTCAAAATATGAATATCATTCAACACATGAATTTCTAAACAACGAATGAATATCAATTCAACACATGAATGTTTTCAATAGTTTTTAGATATAGATAAAAATGTGATTTTTATTATCTAACAGTTTATTTCAAAATATGAATATCATTCAACACATGAATTTCTAAACAACGAATGAATATCAATTCAACACATGAATGTTTTCAATAGTTTAAGCATATGAAATTAATTCAAACACACAAATATTATTCAAAATTTCGGCAGCATAACGGCAGGGTAGTTACACCGGCACCGTCCCTAGTACGGCTCCTCGCTCTACCTTAAAACCTCGCGGTTTTTGACAATGGGAATCATGCATCTAGTTCGCACGCAGGCGGCATGTATATATATTTATTTCAATTCCACAAACTAATCCTATGTGGTTTCAACCAAATATTTCACAACCACCAATGGGTATTTTTCAACCACAATCAACCAATATCAATCACAAACAATCCCAAACAACTATTCGCTATCAATCAAATTTCCACAACAATTTCAACCAATAAATATCGTCCATGGTTTGTGGACGAGGGGCGTATATATATATATATAGATATTTATATATAGCAATTCACTTTCACGCATATATATATATATATATATAAATTTTTAAATCAGAAATCTCACCAATAGCTATCCAACTTCACGACTCTTCCTTATAGAAATCTTCGCCTTTTGTCGCTTTCGCCCGTATTCTCTACATATGTAAAAATAGAATTTTTACTATGCTATTCAATATATAAAAATCGAATTTTTACTTCGACTTTCACATATAAAAATATGATTTTTATTTTTGCTTTCAACCTATAAAAATATGATTTTTATTTTTGCTTCCAACCTATAAAAATATGATTTTTATTTTTGCTTTCAACCTATAAAAATATGATTTTTATTTTTGCTTTCAACCTATATAAATATGATTTTTATTTTTGCTTTCAACCTATAAAAATATGATTTTTATTTTTGCTTTCAACCTATAAAAATATGATTTTTATTTTTGCTTTCAACCTATATAAATATGATTTTTATTTTTGCTTTCAACCTATAAAAATATGATTTTTATTTTTGCTTTCAACCTATAAAAATATGATTTTTATTTTTGCTTTCAACCTATAAAAATATGATTTTTATTTTTGCTTTCAACCTATATAAATATGATTTTTATTTTTGCTTTCAACCTATATAAATATGATTTTTATTTTTGCTTTCAACCTATAAAAATATGATTTTTATTTTCTTTTTTAAAAAAACAGTTTTATTAATCTTTTTTTTTTTATTTTTAAAAAAAATGCAGTTCTTTTCTTTATATAAAAAAAACAATCTGTTTTACTTTCTTTTTAGAAAATTCAGTTTTCAATTTCTTTTTTTTTTTTAAAAACAAAACAGTTTATTATAACTTTACAAATTGGTTTTTTAAATTCTTTTGAAATCAGTTTTATACTTTATAAAATAAATCAGTTTTTAACTTTTAAACTAAATCAGTTTATAACTTTTAAACTAAATCAGTTTATATATAAAATAAGAATAAAATAAATAAAAATAAAATTAAATTAAAAACTTACAGACAAAAAAAAAAAAGGGGGGGGGGGGTTTCTGGCAGATCGACGGCGGGCTTCTCGAACTGGGCGGCGCTTCGATTCGAACGGTGGTGGCTGAACGGAGGGCTGCTTCGAACGGAGGGGGCGCTTCCAGGTTCGAACGCGAGGCTTCGATCGAATGGGGGGCGAGAGCAAGGACGAGGGGCGGGCTTCGACGTCTTCGATCGTCGGAGGGGGGCTTCGGAGTCGAGACGGGGGGCGTCGCGATTGATTTCTAGGGTTTCTTTTTTTTTTTTTTTTTTTTTCCTCTGAAATCGTTTAAATGAATCGGGGGGGGGGGGGCCAGAAAGGATATAAGGGAGGGAAGTGATTTTTTTTTATTTTTTTATTTTTATTTAATTATTTAATTTAGCAAAATGGTTGACTTTCACGTACGACTTCGAAACGAGGCCCACCGCCTGTCGCCCATAGCGTTTCACCCCCATTCCGAACACAATGGGATATGTATCGCAAGCTGATTTGATCGTTACAATCAGTTTCCGTTTGAATTTACATTTAAATCACTATATTGAATTTTAAACGCACATTTCAAATTACCGGGGTCACATACTAACTAGAAAAATTCCAGAAAAATATTTTCTAGCTTCGTATTGACGATACGGTCCTAACAAAACTAGTTTCGTCAAATTCTGAGACCGTTTGAAAAATGGCCAATTTCCAGTCGATTAAAATCAACAGAAACTGGTCAAACGCGTTTTCTTTTGCCACGCTCACATATTGATTCTAAAAATTATGAAATTTGAAACCTAGCAATAACCTGACACTGCGGATCTAACAAAAGTGGTTTCGTCGAAATCCGAGGTCGTATGCAAAATGTCCATTTTTAAGGGCCTGAATTCCATAGCGACTATTCAGAATTTTCAACTGGACATATCTTTTGATTCCCGCTATCAAATTTCGATTGGTCGGATTCGTTAGAAAATTATTCACTAACAGATTCTAATGTTTTTGGTTTCACTAAAATCCGGATTGTTTTGCACCCGGTATATTCAATTGAAGTTTGAAATCGAATTATCGAACTACCGCGCCATTTTCAATTCTATATATAATTATAATTAATTATATTCGTTTTCAATCGTCGATTCAAACTCAATTTTCATCGCCATTGTTTAAAATATTTATTTTAAATATTTAAAATCCATTATTTGAGCCAATTTAAAAATTTTAAATTGGTTCAGATTTTCTGGGTCGTTACACCAATTTTGTACAGCAGTCAAGTAGTCGAGATTTACAGATATATTTGGAGAGCTGGAGGCTTCAGAATTATATAGCTATGGTTATTTCCGTTGTGTTGTAAGTGTTGTACATTGGAAATGATATGTATATTCAAGTACAGATTTATATTTCAAAGTTATGTTATATATTATATGTTATTCGTTCCGCTGTGAGTTTCGTGTTACTCTATTGTTGTGTTGTTCTTCTTCTTCTATTCTAAGTTTCTATCTTATCTATTCTCACCCTCTAATTTATTTCATGGACTATCCGGTGTTTTCCGATGCTTGTATAGTCGACATGGTGTTATATGCCGATATCCAGGATCGCAAAAACCCCGGGTCATTACACATTCACGAAAATACACTTTCACACCAAAACAAAACCACACGCTAAAACACACAAAAAGCCACAGGGTTTGATGCATCTTGAGGTGGTAGGCATTCAAGGAGGGTTAAGGGTCTATAGGCGGCTCGACTGATAGTGAGGCGTTGTGCCTGATTTCGAACACGGAGAGCCTCGACGGCAGTTAGGGCGTGGCTTCAGGAAAGCTTTGCAGGTGGAGGGGTTTGGTTCGGTAGCGGCGCTGGAGTCTGGACGAAGGGGCGAGGGCTACAGGCGGTCGGTCTAGGGCAGTTCGGTGGGATAAGGGGCGAGATGCGGTGTCAGGAAGTTCAGCCAGTGGAGCAGAGGGAGGAGATCGGCAGTGGCTGCTGCTGGTGGGGCTCGGACATGAGGGAGAGGAATGTTGAGAATCATGGAGTGGGAAAACTTTTGCATGCGGATTCATGAGGGCTACAGTTGCATCTCTTTTTTTTCACGGAATAGAAATGAGGTGGGGAAAGAGAAATGGCATTGGGAAGGAAATAAAAAGCTACTCTCATTTTTTAATAAAGAGAAGAACGTGAGCAGTTGCTTTAAAGGGATGGGGTACGTTTCATCAACGAGGCGGTTACAGTATTGCAGAAGACTAGGTAATCAAGAACGAGTAACAAGGAATTTCAAATGTGAACGAACGGTTTAATTTTGAACGGATATCACCGATCAATGTTTTGAGCGGCAATGAACAGATTTTTTTTTTACATGAATTGGAAAGGTACAGTAAGTCCTGAAGTAACAGCTTTGGAAATGAATCGTGAAATAATGCATGTATTAGCAATAAGGACGCATATATGTCCTTTAAGGAAAATAAAAAGCTTTGGAAAAAAAATGTTTGCTTTTGAAATGTAAAAATAGGTCCAAGCTTTTGAAATACATAAGAAATTAAAGTGGACAAATTTATAAATGTACGCATGCATGTCTCTTGCATATTTGGAAAGAAAGTGCCCAACATAAGAAATAAAAATGAAATAAGAGGCCATGGTAACGTTACCGACTGGGTTTGTAGACCCAAATTGACTAGAAAAATATGCGGGATCCGAATAGGGACACGTCAAACTCAAATGACTTTGTTTCAAAAATGAACTGCGCAAGCCTTTAATAGTTTTAGCGCGAACCGGACACCAAAACTGACAAATGAATATGTTTCGCTAATCGGCACGATGAGGCAGGCGCAATGACATATAATATGCAGTGTCAGGATGTTCCGTTCAAAAACGCGTTACAGACCCCTTTAACGTAAAAATGCGGATGGAAAACGGAGGTCAATACGTCCGATTTTCACGAAATGAATTTTTCTGTTGAATTACTGACAACATATAGAATATTTTTAATGTTTTTCTGAACTAGATTCGAGAAGAATATAAAATCGTTAAAATTTGAACTGTTATGTGCAGTTTTGCACTGAAAAATGCACGACCGACAAACATTCAAATTTTCCGATGAAACTTTCACAACTGCTACGTCATACTGAACGTATTCCAAATTTCAAATTCCCGATATGAAAAACCATAGAATATTTTCAAAATAAAAAAGTTTGATTTAAATCAGAATTTAAATCGTTAAAAATAGCGGGTTGTTACATTCTCCCCCACTTAAAAACTTTTCGTCTCCGAAAAGGAACGTGGTAGGAAAATAGTAATTAAACAATATTTTTAAACCAACGGTCCATATCAATTTTCATACATATATATATATATATATATTTATATATATAAGAATCAAAAGTTAAAGTATTTAAAACATTTCAAAATAGTATTAAATATTCACTAGACATCTCTATTGGCTATATATATTTATTCCACTTTCGAAACCCGAAAATAGATGTTGATGATGTCGCAGTCTTCACCAAAATCATTTCCAAGCGACAAGAGTGTGACTCTATATCTATTAGTACTTATTGGATTTAACATATACGTTGATCAGACGTATACCCAAATCACTGGGTACTCAATAGGCCAATTTTAACGTCAAACAAATACTCAAAACATTTTTATATATATATTTAAACAGAATATATACCAAGTCTTTCAAATCATATATTACAAATAATATATGTCAAATCATTAAAATTTTAAGTAGGGAGAAATTATATCTCTCCCCCACTCATTTATTTATTATAACTGAACTTCAAATCTTAATAAATATACCAACAATGTTATTATTAAATCAAATACATAACGATATTATTATATATTATACCAAAATAATTTCAAATACATGTTATCAATATTCAAACCTATAAAACTAGTTTAATTCCGTAAGTTAATATATATCTATTTATAAAAATATACATCACAAATTAAAATCTTTATAAACCAATTTGAATTTATAAATTCCTATATATATATATATATATATATATATTTATACATCATTATAAATTCCAACCAAGATAAAATCATTATCTTACAAAATCCACATCTTTAATTCTTATTCAAAATATATTGTTTATAAAATGGAAAAATCTTAAGGTATAAACATAAAATCTTTTCAAAATATTGATATTACCAAAGCAAAGTGTTATTTTCAAAACATCTTCGAAAAATATATATATAAGAATTCGAATATTATATCAAAGGAATTATAATACTTATTCAAACCAATATTTAAATAGGAATGGACACACTGGAATATTTATACACCTTTTCTACTTCTTACCTTGGTATGGACCAAGATAAGTTATAGAATTCGAGTTAAAAGCTGAACGAGCGAAGGAACCTAATCAAAAAGGATCTACGAAGGAAGACAGATTCAAATGAAAGGGAAGTTTCAGAAAGGATTCAGATATTGAACGAAATTTTATATTCGAAAATATTTGTTTAAAACATTTAAAACCATTTTAAAAACTATTTATACTTTCAAAATATGCTCTCTCTCTCTCTCAAGAAGGATTCTGTGACTGATTCCACTCATTCTAGGGTATCACTACCCTATCTCTAATGAGATTTTACCTCATAGGATAAAGGTTTGATAAACCAAAGCTCTGATACCAACTGTAACGACCCGCCATTTTGACCGTTCCGAATTGACAAAACATGTCAACTCGGACCGTCCAAAAAAACAGATTGTTATTAGCTTCTGAGGTAAATAGAATAAATCACAGAATCACAGATCACATGCACATATAAAGAGTAATATAATATCCCGCACCGGAAAATACAAAATACAATAGTAGTTCATGAAGCTACTAAATAAATTTTTGCATAAGAGTTTACATAAATAATACAGTGGAAATCTAAAACAATACATAATTGATAACTGTTTGAAACAGAATGACAGAAATAACTAAACGACCGAAACAACTGATCAACAGGTAGATATAGGTTAACCAAAAATCCTATACTCCAAACTCCAAACTCCAAAGATGAATCTCGAAACTGGAATAGTCGATCTGACCCGAGCAATTATGCAAAACAAAACAACTTAGATCAGGTCTAACATTCTCATGGAAGTAAATCAACTCAAATGAAATGTTCGATGAAATGCAATCAGTAACTTAAAGGATGTTTGGGATCACCATACTATAAGGATTCGGTTAAACTAATACTATGTAGTATAATACACTATATACATTAGTGTCTATCAGTAAAGTAAAAAATCAAAATAGCGTAAGCGGGATTACCATGATTACGCTTACACCGTATATATATTCCCATAGTGTATACATTACCGTAATTCCTCCGTTAACTGGAGGTTGATCACATTGCACTCCATATAAAACGGTACAAAACAAAGTCGCAGTGGGATCGTATAAGGCTTGTGACAAGGCACGCAGGGGATGCCATGGTGGATTCACTGTTTGCAGAGCCGAACTGGTGGTAACCCATAGTAGCTACTACCACCCACCTCGATACACACTTCCATAATCGAAAGGGACCAAATCGAATCTCAACAGTAATAGAATAATATTGAAGAAGTGTGCTCGATAAGAGGTATGACCTCACTTGGTCCGTGCATAGCTCCTGTTTAGCCACATCAAGCTGGCTCAGGGTATTCAGGGTCTCGTAATTAATATGAAATAAAATAAATGGGGTCGTTCTCCAAATCATCCCCTTCATTCTGGAACTCCACCGTGTACACAGTTGTTAAAGTGGTTTTCAGTATTGGCAGAGAGTATGACAATAGCCGATCCCGGTCTCTTTAACAACCAAACGTCTACATTATTCACACCGTGGTCATTATTTTATAAATCACTTTATAAAATGGTTTATACTAAATCTCATATTCGAATATGAAATCAAATTTAAATATCTAACTTCGATTATATAAATTTTGAAAATAAGTAACTTAAATCGCTCAAATCAAATTGATTTAGAAAACAATATCGTAAGGATCTCAAATATAGTATAAAATAATACTACAACATTTAACTTCGATTATAATTTCCAAAAGTGTTCGCAGAATGAATCCCAAATCCAAAAATCGACTTATATTTAAGTTATACCTTAAATATCTCAATTTCCATTTAAATCGATACCAAACCACTTAACTTTGATAATAACTCGGTTTGGTTTATATTCACAAAAATTCAAGTTCAAAACCATTCAAATAATTCAATTCTACCTTTATAAGAAAACGTTTTAAATCGATTCACATGAATTCAACATTTTGGTTCGAATTCAAATGTATACTTCAAGTCAAAAACTTACATTTTCAATTTTCAACAAAACACATCGTGGTTTGCAATTCAAGTCATGAAATTTGAAATTGTTTTTTTTTATAAATTCAAATAATTCATATAATTCAATTTACCCTTATAAGAATTCGTTTAAGTCGATTTAAAAAAATTCAGTCACTCAAATCCAAATTCCATTTTATAAAATTCAAATCAAATCTTTTATTTCAATTTCAACGAATCATATCAAAATTTATGACTTTATTCGTTGAATTCAAATTCATTATTATAAAGTTAAATCAAAACCTTATATTTTAATTCTAACAGTTCATACAATTTTAAACCATTCATATGAGTTCAAACCAATTCGAATTCAAATTCATTTCATATTTTATGTGACGGCCCGCCCCGTACCAGTCGACATTTCCCATGAAACACGTTGTGCGAATGCCCGACTAGCACGGGACGGTCGCCAAAGAAAGGAAACTTAACGATGAACTAACAAAGAACCTGTAGTATATCTCACAGCGCATGGAATAAAATATAATAATAACATACTTTGACATAAAACAGGCGAGACAGTGCATATGCTGAAAACTAAACATCATAGCAGCGGAAAATCCAAATACAGCTTATGTTCCACATCATCATTATTACAACTTTTGAAAACTGTCTCTAAAGCAAAATAAGGAAGGGACACTACTAATGCCCAAAGTAGTGACTAGCTGCGACACAGGGAGAATATATAGGAATAATACGTGTAAGCCTCCTGCTTGTTTCCGGACAGCTACTCGTGCACAACCAGCTAACCTGTCTCTAGTCTGCCCGTTTAAGAGCACCCAAAAACTCTGGGTCAGACAAAAATCTGGTATGAGCGATAAGAAGAAAAAATAGAACAATAATAGGTATATTAAACCATACCTGAACCTGGACCTGTAACCAAAGAGTTAGTATAACAAGATGTACAATACTCTAAGGTAACACTAACATAAGGTGTCAAGATAACGGGGGAGGGGGTGTGCATGTCATAGTGATGGCAAACAATCAAGCATAGCAACCATCCTCACATCTCTTACTCAGTGCGTAAAGCATACAATATCCACTGCTTTGATCACCCAAATCCTTGTCGTGATCACTCTGCCCCATGGAGTCGTGGCGACTCCACTGCACTAATCCATAGCGACTAGTCCTTGTTATGTCCACTCCACCCCATGAAGCCATGATGACTCTACTGCACTGGCTCATAGCCGTGCTACGATCACTCTGCCCCATGGAGTAATGACTACCCCACTGCACTGATCCGTAGCCTAACAATCGTCTCTCGGTGGTGAATCAAATCTATGGACATCGACAACTCCTTAGCACATGTCCCGCAACAAAGCCCAACCATGAAGTTAACTCGTTGGTTCTCGTCTGGATCTTGAATACAAAATTCCTATTTGGACTACCTTTGCATCTCGGGTCTGGTCTTCATCTCCATTCGTGATTCTTCAATTCGGTTCGTTCGCTGTCCAGACTCAAAGAGTGGATCGTGATTTCCCCCTTGGCCATTGGCTCGTCCTCCCTCCTTCCGCTCGTGGCTCGTGACATCATGCTCCAACATCGGCTCGCGGCTCGTGATCTGCCTCCTCCAGCTCGTGGTGACCGATTCGGCTCGTGCAACATCTAGGTGGTTCGTCCTATTCCTCACGGTCGGGGTGTGAGGGTTCACCATCTTCCTCACGGTCGGGATGTGGGGTTCGTGATCATTCCTCACGGTCGGAGTGTGGGGTGCGTGATCATTCCCCACGATCGGGGTGTGCGGTTTGTGATCATTCCTCACGGTCGGGGTGTGCGGTTCGTGATCATTCCTCACGATCGGGGTATGGGGGGCGATCCGATCCGGTTCCTGCACAATTTCCTGCAACTCTTCCAACGACTGTTTTACGCCATACGACGGCGTTTTTGACCATTCTAACTTTTCTAATCAATCACAAAGCATACCATACAATCATAGCAACATGTATAATCAACCACAAACACCAAAACAACAATATGATATGTTAATATGGATCAAACATACCCAAAACCCATGTTTTTCCCCTTAATCATGTTTAAGCACAACTAATGATAGGATTAGCAAAACTTATCCAAATTAACCCAAATTTATAACAGAGCCCTAAAATAATATTTTAGAATTTTAAAAAAATTTCCAAAATTTAATTACGTATAGTTTCGCTAATCACCCCTAATTAGCCTTAATTAGTGAAAACGATACAAATCACTCACCTTGGCCATAAACAAACTTATAGATCTGAAAGTATCTCTGATTTGGGTTGAATCTCTATGCAACACAGCAGATCTATTCCCAATTTGATGCTAATTTGCCTTGATTAGATGTAGATTAGGCTAAAACTTGATTAAATGGTGATTTGGGATGAAATTAGAAGGTGGAGGCCATTGTTAGGGTTAGGGAAATGTTTTAGACGGCTGAAAAATGAGATAAAAATCATTTCCTAACTGTTCTTATGTAACAACCCGTAAAATCTGGGCCAGTTTAAAATTTTTATTTTGGCCATTTTTAGCGAATTTTGATTATTTAAAATGAATTATTTTAAATAATATCGACAAGAAATTTATTTTGAATATAATTCGAACGTATATATTATATACGTCGTCGTTAGAATATAAAATATTTATATATAATTATAAATAGAATTAAAAATGGCGCGGTAGTTCGATAATTCGATTTCAAACTTCAATTGAATGTACCGGGTGCAAAGCAATCCGGATTTTAGTGAAACCAAAAATAATGGGATCCCTTTGTGAATATCTTTTCAACGAATCCGAATAATCAAGATTTCATAGCGGGAGTCAAAAGATATGTCCAGTTGAAAATTCTGAATAGTCGCTATGGAATTCAGGCCCTTAAAAATGGACATTTTGCAAATGACCTCGGATTTCGACGAAACCAGTTTTGTTGAGTCCGTGATGTCAAGTTATTGCTAGGTTTCAAATTTCATAATTTTTCGAATCAATATGTGAGCGTGGCAAAGGAAAACGCGTTTGACCAGTTTCAGTTGATTTTAATCGACTGGAAATTGGCCATTTTTCAAACGATCTCAGAATTTGACGAAACTAGTTTTGTTAGGACCGTATCGCCAATACGAAGCTAGAAAATATTTTTATGGAATTTATAGAGTTAGTATGTGACCCCAGTAATTTGAAATGTGCGTTTAAAATTCAATATAGTGATTTAAATGAAAATTCAAAAGGAAACTAATCGAAACGATCAAATCAGCTTGCGATACATATCCCATTGTGTTCGGAATGGGGGTGAAACGCTATGGACGACAGGCGGTGGGCCTCGTTTCGAGGTCATATGAAAAAGTCAACTTTAGGTTAATTAAAATAATTAAATAAAATAATAAAATTAAATTTCCTTCTCTTTCCCCTTTTATACTCCTGGCCCCCCCCCGTTCAAAGAAATCAATCCAGATAAAAAAAAAAAAAAAAAAGGGGGAAGAACCGATCTCGCCCCCCCTTAGGCGGTGCCGCCCTCGCCCACGCTCCCTCCGCCCCCTCGAAGACTACCGCGCCCCCCCACGTCCTCCGTTCCTCTCTCCTCGAGTCGAGAAACCCCCCCCAGGCGCCGCGATACCCTTCCGCCCCCCCCCCCCGAACCCTAGAACCGCCCGACGCGAGCTCCTCCGACCAGGCGAGCTCCTCCGACCAGGCCCCTCGCGTCAGCCCCCCCCTGTAAGTTTTTAATTTATTTATTTTACTTTTATTTTGATTTTAAGCATTTTTAAAAACTGATTTTTTTAAGCATTTTTAAAAACTGATTTTTAAAGCATTTTTAAAAACTGATTTTTAAAGCATTTTTAAAAACTGATTTTTAAAGCATTTTTAAAAACTGATTTTAAAAGCATTTTGAAAACTGATTTTATTTTATTTTTTTTGAAAACTGATTTTAAAAAAAAAAACTGATTTTTAGAAAAAGGTTTGAATACCAAAGACTTGATTTTTTTTAAGGCGAAAAATATGATTTTTATATATAGAACTTCGAGATAAAAATTTGATTTTTATATATAGAACTTTGAAATAAAAATTCGATTTTTATATATTGAACTTTGAAATAAAAATTCGATTTTTATATATTGAACTTTGAAATAAAAATTCGATTTTTATATATTGAACTTTGAAATAAAAATTCGATTTTTATATATTGAACTTTGAAATAAAAATTCGATTTTTATATATTGAACTTTGAAATAAAAATTCGATTTTTATATATTGAACTTTGAAATAAAAATTCGATTTTTATATATTGAACTTTGAAATAAAAATTCGATTTTTATATATTGAACTTTGAAATAAAAATTCGATTTTTATATATTGAACTTTGAAATAAAAATTCGATTTTTATATATTGAACTTTGAACTAAAAATTCGATTTTTATATATTGAAAGTCGTAGTAAAAATTCGATTTTTATATATTGAAAGTCGTAGTAAAAATTCGATTTTTATATATTGAATAACATAACTAAAAATTCGATTTTTGCATATGTAGAGAATACGGGCGAAAGCGACAAAGAGGCAGAACGACGAAGACTTCTGCAAATGAAGTGCCGGGGAGCTAGGATAGCTATATGTGAGAATTTCTCACCTTTCAATTTATTTTTCTAGTTATATATATACTAGGATGCAGACGGTGCTTATTAGAAGCACCCGACACCCGTCCACAGACCATGGACTTGTTTGATTGGTTGTGTAGTTGGTTAGATTATTTGATTTGGATTGGATTGTTTTGGTGAAATGAGTTGATATGATTGATGAGTGAATGGCGTGGGCCTTCACTAGACCGGGGATAAGGCTAGGCCTTGTCCCGTTTCTAGTATCGTGCCGTTATGCCGCCGAAATTTTCTAAAATAAGTTAGAAAAATAAAAATAGCATTTTATTTAAAGAATGAACTGAATAGAAATTCATATGTTAAAATAAAATGTGTTATCGTTAAAAATATAATTTTTAACGTGAATGTGAATAAATAAATATTCATTTACAAACCAGACGGTTTGTTTATGTACACCTATTTGAATGACGTTGATTGGGTCGATAAATTTTACACATCGCCTAACTGCACAAATAAAATATGTGTTTGATTGTTTGAAACCCCACACGGGTGTTAGGATGAAATTTGAAGTTCACTCATCCTGATTGATTAAATATGTCGATCGATTGATTGACAGGCTGTTATAAGCGTTGAATATCTATATTTGATGCTTATACAGTGTAGTGCACTTTGGTTGATGGTTGATTATTTTCAATGCTATTATATACATGTGTTGTATGAAAATCCATATAATTAATTTTATATGGTAATTGATTGGGCCTCATTCCAGTCTTGAAAAAGAAATATTTGAAAAAGAAATATTTGAAATAAAATATTTGAAAATAAAGGAATATATGAAGCCGTGTTGATTAGATTGACGCCATTTTGACGTGAACGATATTTATATCGATATTGAAAACGATTTCGAAATGAATTGAATTGAAAACGATTTCGAAATGAATTGAATTGAAAACGAATTCAAATTGAATTGAAAGCGAATTGAAATGAATTCAAATTGAATTGAAATTTGAATTGAATAGAAATGAATTTTGAAACGAATTTATAAAGAAGAATTCAATTTTACTTTGAATTGAAATGGAAGTTGAAATAGATTTTGAAACGAATTTTAAAACTATTTATATAATTCGTTTTAAATAGAAATCGACGAAGTATATATTATATATATTATATATATAATATAATGGCCTGAATAGAACGCGCCGCGCCGCGGCAGTTCGTGAATTTCGACCATTTATTTCAAACGGACATTACGGGAGATCCGACCGTCGGATTCTCCTGAAACCGGAACCGTTGGGTTCGTATCGAAAAGAACTTTCTAACGAATATTAGAAATTTGAAATCTAACGGTTGGATTTGGAATTATGTCCAAATCAAATTCGAAAAAGGTCGCTGTAAGTGCAGTTCGATGGCCATTGATGGAACTCGACTGTACGGGCCTTGATAAAATTATTAAAAATAGTAATAATTTGTGTAAAATCATAAGAAATGATTTGTGAAAGTTTGGGATGAAAAACTCCATATTTGAAAAGATAAAAATAGATTTTTATCGAAATGAACTAGTTTTGAACTAGAATTATAATTCTATTTATTTTTAAATAAATAAATTGAATTTGAAAAGGGTTTGAAAATAACCAAAATTTCCAATGATTGCATTGGAGTGGATTTGAATCGAAATTGTCTTCGGAATATTTCGATGTTGGAATTTGTGATTATACGGATGTTGTTACGGAAATTTGAAAGATATATATTTATATCGTTATTTCCAATACGACATTTGTTAATCGTAGAATTTGATATTGAATATAAGCCGATATATTTTCTATTCAGAACCTTATATTGAATATCAAATGGGATTTGGGTTTGTCGTGAATGGTGTCTTCACTAACACTGTTCTTGAACCCAGTTGAGAAAAGATTAAATCTTTTGATTTAGATTTAATGAAGTGTACCAATTAAAGGATATTTAATTGGAATTGAATTGGTATTGATTTTTGGGTTTATCGTGAACAGTGTTTTAAATAACACTTGTTCTTTAACCCGATAATTAATGAATGTGATTTGGGTTTGTCGTGAATGGTGTCTTCACTAACACTGTTCTTGAACCCAGTTGAGAAAAGATTAAATCTTTTTATTTAGATTTAATGAAGTGTACCAATTAAATGATATTTAATTGGAATTGAATTGGTATTGATTTTTGGGTTTATCGTGAACAGTGTTTTAAATAACACTTGTTCTTTAACCCGATAATTAATGAATGTGATTTGGGTTTGTCGTGAATGGTGTCTTCACTAACACTGTTCTTGAACCCAGCTGAGAAAAGATTAAATCTTTTGATTTAGATTTAATGAAGTGTACCAATTAAAGGATATTTAATTGGAATTGAATTGGTATTGATTTTTGGGTTTATCGTGAACAGTGTTTTAAATAACACTTGTTCTTTAACCCGATAATTAATGAATGTGATTTGGGTTTGTCGTGAATGGTGTCTTCACTAACACTGTTCTTGAACCCAGTTGAGAAAAGATTAAATCTTTTTATTTAGATTTAATGAAGTGTACCAATTAAATGATATTTAATTGGAATTGAATTGGTATTGATTTTTGGGTTTATCGTGAACAGTGTTTTAAATAACACTTGTTCTTTAACCCGATAATTAATGAATGTGATTTGGGTTTGTCGTGAATGGTGTCTTCACTAACACTGTTCTTGAACCCAGCTGAGAAAAGATTAAATCTTTTGATTTAGATTTAATGAAGTGTACCAATTAAAGGATATTTAATTGGAATTGAATTGGTATTGATTTTTGGGTTTATCGTGAACAGTGTTTTAAATAACACTTGTTCTTTAACCCGATAATTAATGAATGTGATTTGGGTTTGTCGTGAATGGTGTCTTCACTAACACTGTTCTTGAACCCAGCTGAGAAAAGATTAAATCTTTTGATTTAGATTTAATGAAGTGTACCAATTAAATAATATTTAATTGGAATTGAATGGATATTGATTTTTGGGTTTATCGTGAGCAGTGTTTTAAATAACACTTGTTCTTTAACCCGATAATTAATGAATGTGATTTGGGTTTGTCGTGAATGGTGTCTTCACTAACACTGTTCTTGAACCCAGTTGAGAAAAGATTAAATCTTTTTATTTAGATTTAATGAAGTGTACCAATTAAATGATATTTAATTGGAATTGAATTGGTATTGATTTTTGGGTTTATCGTGAACAGTGTTTTAAATAACACTTGTTCTTTAACCCGATAATTAATGAATGTGATTTGGGTTTGTCGTGAATGGTGTCTTCACTAACACTGTTCTTGAACCCAGCTGAGAAAAGATTAAATCTTTTGATTTAGATTTAATGAAGTGTACCAATTAAAGGATATTTAATTGGAATTGAATTGGTATTGATTTTTGGGTTTATCGTGAACAGTGTTTTAAATAACACTTGTTCTTTAACCCGATAATTAATGAATGTGATTTGGGTTTGTCGTGAATGGTGTCTTCACTAACACTGTTCTTGAACCCAGCTGAGAAAAGATTAAATCTTTTGATTTAGATTTAATGAAGTGTACCAATTAAATAATATTTAATTGGAATTGAATGGATATTGATTTTTGGGTTTATCGTGAGCAGTGTTTTAAATAACACTTGTTCTTTAACCCGATAATTAATGGGATGTGACTTTGGGTTTATCGTGAACCGTGTTTTTAAAAGACACTGATTCTTTAACCCAGTCACAGATTAAAACTAAGTGGAGTTTTAATGAATCTTTAATTAGATTGAAAAGATCGAGAATGGAGTATCACCAGTTTTGCTCTAGGCGATAGTTAAATCTTTAATTAGATTTGAAGGTGAAATTTAGAAACTAACTGGCGGTTAGCCAAACAGAATGGTTTTCTGGATATTGATCTGATGTTGGTTTCGGCCTTCGGGGTTAATATTTGGGGAATTATTCTCTTGATTAATTTACGGTTAGTGACTAATGAATTGGAATGAGGCGTATGTTGTGTTTGTGTAACACTTATTTAAAATATACGCGAGTTATTCGGAAAGACCGGGTTTATCCCATTCTGAGTAACTGATACGACGATAAGTCGAAGATGAAGACGATGGTCGAAGACCGGAGGTCTTCACGTCGTTTGGGTGATAACTGATGATCTTGATTGGGCTGTACACCCAAGAAGATGGAAACAGTTAGTGATCGTCCAGACGTACTTGGAGATCGATGGATATGCGGGGTACTAGGTGCCTCCGGTTTCGTTCAGACCCAGAACGGACTTGTAAATGGACTGTGTGTCTGACATTGGATTTCATTCTGTGTGACTGATATCGGTTGCATAGGATGGTTTGCCTGTGTGGCATGCTAAGATGCAAATGATCAAGGCTTCTGTTGAAAAGCAAAGTCTTGTGGTGATGATCAAAGCACGGCCTTTGTGGCGTAGCTTTGTGTAACGTTTACCTCGCGTGTTTCACACCAGGTATGAACCAAAAACGGGAGACGGACCTCAGGGAGGACTTGCGTTTCTTTCTAGTTAGAAGTGGCGTCAGTGGTTTTACACGCCCTGACGAGTTTGACTTATGTGGTTGTTGCTGTTGCGAGGCGCCTCGGTTATATCGGTTTCGGCCGATGCATTCTGGTCGGCTGACGGACCAGACTTACACCCCATAGGGTGGGGAAACGTAGTGTTCAGGCATTTTAATCCACATCGGTGGACCGGCCCTGTCGCTCCAAGGTCACTCGAGCTCTGACCTGTGGCTCGGGCTAGAGAGTCACGAATCGGTTGAGGATCTTGCCCCTAGCCTCGGTTCATAGACGGAAATCCAATTTCCAAATACGTGACATTTGCGGTTTTATTTGTAACCCTATATATGGCGACATAGTGGCATGGGACGCTCATGTCGCCTATGATTGATACTTATGATTTGAAGTTGTTTTATACACTATGCACTTATAATAGTATCAAATGATTTGTTTTAGACGTATCAAGCATGCTTTGGCTGTTATAAGGGAAAACCCTATCCCCCGGCTTGCGATTGCATTGTGTGATAGGACCTGGGTCTTATAACAGCTTCATTTTTCTTTATTTAGCATTGCGCTGTTTGTTTTAAGCACTGGTATTCTTGGGAGGAAACCCGTTCCGTGTTATACGGCGTGGTCCCTTGTTTTACCTAATGATTTAAAATAAAGATTAACTGTTTTAGTTCTCACACCAGTCACATGACTGACCTGGAGTTTATTGTTTTAACCTAAACTCTGGGTGCCCTTATTTTGACACGGGCAGCTAGTAGTTTTGGTTTTGCAGATTTATATTCACAGGATCCTGGTTTACAGCTGGAACGATATCCGGAAAGCTTTGTATCCGTATATCTCATTCTAGTTGTGTATTGTATTATTTTCCGCTGCTATGTATTTAAATGTAATTTAAATCTCTGATATTTCTGTGTAATTTTCCTTTATACTCTGTATATTCTTGTAATCTGATGCACTGTTGTAATATATAGTGAAATGTTCTTTTATATGCGTTCTGTTGTGGTTTGTTCTCGAACTATCCGACGCTTTCCTTTACGGGGGAGTTGCGGGTCTTTACACGTGGTATCAGAGCTTTGGTTTACAAAGCCCAGAGAACAGGACACATTAGAACCATACGAAAGAATTCATCAGATATTGGGTTAGTAATATCCAATGGGAATGACTCGTTAGAGATAGGATCAGTAGTATCCTAGAACGAGTGTGAAGAGTATATTTGTAAAATGAAAACAAATTTCGTTTTGAAATATAAATCAATTATTCGTATTTGGTTATTTATTTATATTGAGTTGGACAGTCCAGTATATAAAGATTTTGCGTATACGTCTGATCCACGTGTATTTGAAATTTTAATATACTGGATAGATATAGAGTCACACTCTAGTCGCCCGGAGACGATTCTGATGATAGTCTAGACATCATCAGAATTGGTATTCGAGTTTCAAAGGTGTGATTTTCTATATATTTCCATTAGACTGGTGTGAGAACCAAAATTAGATAGGGCTTATTGTTGTGATTTGGCACCAAGAATCTGATTTTTGTATATGTATCAAATTATGAATTTGATAATCTAATTCACTAATTGATTGATGTTGGTGTTGTTTGTTTATTGGTTTGATAATTTTGAACCATTATGCCTAATTTGATCAAATATTGAATTGTATCGAAAATTTGGTCGCATTTGCTTGCATATGCATATATTATATTGAACAGGTCATAGCAAGGAAGCTAGAGCCAGAGAATAAAATTTGTTTGCCCGACAAATAGGTACATGTTTACTACATAATTTACTGTTTTGTTTGGGTGATGATGATTTTGTGAGCCTATTGGTTAGCCGCTTGGCTTTTTCTTTTTCTTTTTGAGATCTGAAGGACCGGGGAAGCTATTTGAAATTCCCCGATGCTCCCATTGCAGGGGAGGTTATGGCGAAATTTTTCGAAAATTTAGGGTGTTAGCCAAATTTTTGAAATTTTGAAAATTCTCAGAAACTAAAGAGTTGGAGAATGGAAGCCAGATCGAGCGTAGAGTTGAATTATCAAACCACTTTCGACTTTGTTCCTTTTCGGGGACGAAAAGTTTTAAGTGGGGGAGATTGTAACAACCCGTAAAATCTGGGCCAGTTTAAAATTTTTATTTTGGCCATTTTTAGCGAATTTTGATTATTTAAAATGAATTATTTTAAATAATATCGACAAGAAATTTATTTTGAATATAATTCGAACGTATATATTTTATACGTCGTCGTTAGAATATAAAATATTTATATATAATTATAAATAGAATTAAAAATGGCGCGGTAGTTCGATAATTCGATTTCAAACTTCAATTGAATGTACCGGGTGCAAAGCAATCCGGATTTTAGTGAAACCAAAAATAATGGGATCCCTTTGTGAATATCTTTTCAACGAATCCGAATAATCAAGATTTCATAGCGGGAGTCAAAAGATATGTCCAGTTGAAAATTCTGAATAGTCGCTATGGAATTCAGGCCCTTAAAAATGGACATTTTGCAAATGACCTCGGATTTCGACGAAACCAGTTTTGTTGAGTCCGTGATGTCAAGTTATTGCTAGGTTTCAAATTTCATAATTTTTCGAATCAATATGTGAGCGTGGCAAAGGAAAACGCGTTTGACCAGTTTCAGTTGATTTTAATCGACTGGAAATTGGCCATTTTTCAAACGATCTCAGAATTTGACGAAACTAGTTTTGTTAGGACCGTATCGCCAATACGAAGCTAGAAAATATTTTTATGGAATTTATAGAGTTAGTATGTGACCCCAGTAATTTGAAATGTGCGTTTAAAATTCAATATAGTGATTTAAATGAAAATTCAAAAGGAAACTAATCGAAACGATCAAATCAGCTTGCGATACATATCCCATTGTGTTCGGAATGGGGGTGAAACGCTATGGACGACAGGCGGTGGGCCTCGTTTCGAGGTCATATGAAAAAGTCAACTTTAGGTTAATTAAAATAATTAAATAAAATAATAAAATTAAATTTCCTTCTCTTTCCCCTTTTATACTCCTGGCCCCCCCCCCCCGTTCAAAGAAATCAATCCAGATAAAAAAAAAAAAAAAAAAGGGGGAAGAACCGATCTCGCCCCCCCTTAGGCGGTGCCGCCCTCGCCCACGCTCCCTCCGCCCCCTCGAAGACTACCGCGCCCCCCCACGTCCTCCGTTCCTCTCTCCTCGAGTCGAGAAACCCCCCCCAGGCGCCGCGATACCCTTCCGCCCCCCCCCCCCCCCCCCCGAACCCTAGAACCGCCCGACGCGAGCTCCTCCGACCAGGCGAGCTCCTCCGACCAGGCCCCTCGCGTCAGCCCCCCCCTGTAAGTTTTTAATTTATTTATTTTACTTTTATTTTGATTTTAAGCATTTTTAAAAACTGATTTTTTTAAGCATTTTTAAAAACTGATTTTTAAAGCATTTTTAAAAACTGATTTTTAAAGCATTTTTAAAAACTGATTTTTAAAGCATTTTTAAAAACTGATTTTAAAAGCATTTTGAAAACTGATTTTATTTTATTTTTTTTGAAAACTGATTTTAAAAAAAAAAAACTGATTTTTAGAAAAAGGTTTGAATACCAAAGACTTGATTTTTTTTTAAGGCGAAAAATATGATTTTTATATATAGAACTTCGAGATAAAAATTTGATTTTTATATATAGAACTTTGAAATAAAAATTCGATTTTTATATATTGAACTTTGAAATAAAAATTCGATTTTTATATATTGAACTTTGAAATAAAAATTCGATTTTTATATATTGAACTTTGAAATAAAAATTCGATTTTTATATATTGAACTTTGAAATAAAAATTCGATTTTTATATATTGAACTTTGAAATAAAAATTCGATTTTTATATATTGAACTTTGAAATAAAAATTCGATTTTTATATATTGAACTTTGAAATAAAAATTCGATTTTTATATATTGAACTTTGAAATAAAAATTCGATTTTTATATATTGAACTTTGAAATAAAAATTCGATTTTTATATATTGAACTTTGAACTAAAAATTCGATTTTTATATATTGAAAGTCGTAGTAAAAATTCGATTTTTATATATTGAAAGTCGTAGTAAAAATTCGATTTTTATATATTGAATAACATAACTAAAAATTCGATTTTTGCATATGTAGAGAATACGGGCGAAAGCGACAAAGAGGCAGAACGACGAAGACTTCTGCAAATGAAGTGCCGGGGAGCTAGGATAGCTATATGTGAGAATTTCTCACCTTTCAATTTATTTTTCTAGTTATATATATACTAGGATGCAGACGGTGCTTATTAGAAGCACCCGACACCCGTCCACAGACCATGGACTTGTTTGATTGGTTGTGTAGTTGGTTAGATTATTTGATTTGGATTGGATTGTTTTGGTGAAATGAGTTGATATGATTGATGAGTGAATGGCGTGGGCCTTCACTAGACCGGGGATAAGGCTAGGCCTTGTCCCGTTTCTAGTATCGTGCCGTTATGCCGCCGAAATTTTCTAAAATAAGTTAGAAAAATAAAAATAGCATTTTATTTAAAGAATGAACTGAATAGAAATTCATATGTTAAAATAAAATGTGTTATCGTTAAAAATATAATTTTTAACGTGAATGTGAATAAATAAATATTCATTTACAAACCAGACGGTTTGTTTATGTACACCTATTTGAATGACGTTGATTGGGTCGATAAATTTTACACATCGCCTAACTGCACAAATAAAATATGTGTTTGATTGTTTGAAACCCCACACGGGTGTTAGGATGAAATTTGAAGTTCACTCATCCTGATTGATTAAATATGTCGATCGATTGATTGACAGGCTGTTATAAGCGTTGAATATCTATATTTGATGCTTATACAGTGTAGTGCACTTTGGTTGATGGTTGATTATTTTCAATGCTATTATATACATGTGTTGTATGAAAATCCATATAATTAATTTTATATGGTAATTGATTGGGCCTCATTCCAGTCTTGAAAAAGAAATATTTGAAAAAGAAATATTTGAAATAAAATATTTGAAAATAAAGGAATATATGAAGCCGTGTTGATTAGATTGACGCCATTTTGACGTGAACGATATTTATATCGATATTGAAAACGATTTCGAAATGAATTGAATTGAAAACGATTTCGAAATGAATTGAATTGAAAACGAATTCAAATTGAATTGAAAGCGAATTGAAATGAATTCAAATTGAATTGAAATTTGAATTGAATAGAAATGAATTTTGAAACGAATTTATAAAGAAGAATTCAATTTTACTTTGAATTGAAATGGAAGTTGAAATAGATTTTGAAACGAATTTTAAAACTATTTATATAATTCGTTTTAAATAGAAATCGACGAAGTATATATTATATATATTATATATATAATATAATGGCCTGAATAGAACGCGCCGCGCCGCGGCAGTTCGTGAATTTCGACCATTTATTTCAAACGGACATTACGGGAGATCCGACCGTCGGATTCTCCTGAAACCGGAACCGTTGGGTTCGTATCGAAAAGAACTTTCTAACGAATATTAGAAATTTGAAATCTAACGGTTGGATTTGGAATTATGTCCAAATCAAATTCGAAAAAGGTCGCTGTAAGTGCAGTTCGATGGCCATTGATGGAACTCGACTGTACGGGCCTTGATAAAATTATTAAAAATAGTAATAATTTGTGTAAAATCATAAGAAATGATTTGTGAAAGTTTGGGATGAAAAACTCCATATTTGAAAAGATAAAAATAGATTTTTATCGAAATGAACTAGTTTTGAACTAGAATTATAATTCTATTTATTTTTAAATAAATAAATTGAATTTGAAAAGGGTTTGAAAATAACCAAAATTTCCAATGATTGCATTGGAGTGGATTTGAATCGAAATTGTCTTCGGAATATTTCGATGTTGGAATTTGTGATTATACGGATGTTGTTACGGAAATTTGAAAGATATATATTTATATCGTTATTTCCAATACGACATTTGTTAATCGTAGAATTTGATATTGAATATAAGCCGATATATTTTCTATTCAGAACCTTATATTGAATATCAAATGGGATTTGGGTTTGTCGTGAATGGTGTCTTCACTAACACTGTTCTTGAACCCAGTTGAGAAAAGATTAAATCTTTTGATTTAGATTTAATGAAGTGTACCAATTAAAGGATATTTAATTGGAATTGAATTGGTATTGATTTTTGGGTTTATCGTGAACAGTGTTTTAAATAACACTTGTTCTTTAACCCGATAATTAATGAATGTGATTTGGGTTTGTCGTGAATGGTGTCTTCACTAACACTGTTCTTGAACCCAGTTGAGAAAAGATTAAATCTTTTTATTTAGATTTAATGAAGTGTACCAATTAAATGATATTTAATTGGAATTGAATTGGTATTGATTTTTGGGTTTATCGTGAACAGTGTTTTAAATAACACTTGTTCTTTAACCCGATAATTAATGAATGTGATTTGGGTTTGTCGTGAATGGTGTCTTCACTAACACTGTTCTTGAACCCAGCTGAGAAAAGATTAAATCTTTTGATTTAGATTTAATGAAGTGTACCAATTAAAGGATATTTAATTGGAATTGAATTGGTATTGATTTTTGGGTTTATCGTGAACAGTGTTTTAAATAACACTTGTTCTTTAACCCGATAATTAATGAATGTGATTTGGGTTTGTCGTGAATGGTGTCTTCACTAACACTGTTCTTGAACCCAGTTGAGAAAAGATTAAATCTTTTTATTTAGATTTAATGAAGTGTACCAATTAAATGATATTTAATTGGAATTGAATTGGTATTGATTTTTGGGTTTATCGTGAACAGTGTTTTAAATAACACTTGTTCTTTAACCCGATAATTAATGAATGTGATTTGGGTTTGTCGTGAATGGTGTCTTCACTAACACTGTTCTTGAACCCAGCTGAGAAAAGATTAAATCTTTTGATTTAGATTTAATGAAGTGTACCAATTAAAGGATATTTAATTGGAATTGAATTGGTATTGATTTTTGGGTTTATCGTGAACAGTGTTTTAAATAACACTTGTTCTTTAACCCGATAATTAATGAATGTGATTTGGGTTTGTCGTGAATGGTGTCTTCACTAACACTGTTCTTGAACCCAGCTGAGAAAAGATTAAATCTTTTGATTTAGATTTAATGAAGTGTACCAATTAAATAATATTTAATTGGAATTGAATGGATATTGATTTTTGGGTTTATCGTGAGCAGTGTTTTAAATAACACTTGTTCTTTAACCCGATAATTAATGAATGTGATTTGGGTTTGTCGTGAATGGTGTCTTCACTAACACTGTTCTTGAACCCAGTTGAGAAAAGATTAAATCTTTTTATTTAGATTTAATGAAGTGTACCAATTAAATGATATTTAATTGGAATTGAATTGGTATTGATTTTTGGGTTTATCGTGAACAGTGTTTTAAATAACACTTGTTCTTTAACCCGATAATTAATGAATGTGATTTGGGTTTGTCGTGAATGGTGTCTTCACTAACACTGTTCTTGAACCCAGCTGAGAAAAGATTAAATCTTTTGATTTAGATTTAATGAAGTGTACCAATTAAAGGATATTTAATTGGAATTGAATTGGTATTGATTTTTGGGTTTATCGTGAACAGTGTTTTAAATAACACTTGTTCTTTAACCCGATAATTAATGAATGTGATTTGGGTTTGTCGTGAATGGTGTCTTCACTAACACTGTTCTTGAACCCAGCTGAGAAAAGATTAAATCTTTTGATTTAGATTTAATGAAGTGTACCAATTAAATAATATTTAATTGGAATTGAATGGATATTGATTTTTGGGTTTATCGTGAGCAGTGTTTTAAATAACACTTGTTCTTTAACCCGATAATTAATGGGATGTGACTTTGGGTTTATCGTGAACCGTGTTTTTAAAAGACACTGATTCTTTAACCCAGTCACAGATTAAAACTAAGTGGAGTTTTAATGAATCTTTAATTAGATTGAAAAGATCGAGAATGGAGTATCACCAGTTTTGCTCTAGGCGATAGTTAAATCTTTAATTAGATTTGAAGGTGAAATTTAGAAACTAACTGGCGGTTAGCCAAACAGAATGGTTTTCTGGATATTGATCTGATGTTGGTTTCGGCCTTCGGGGTTAATATTTGGGGAATTATTCTCTTGATTAATTTACGGTTAGTGACTAATGAATTGGAATGAGGCGTATGTTGTGTTTGTGTAACACTTATTTAAAATATACGCGAGTTATTCGGAAAGACCGGGTTTATCCCATTCTGAGTAACTGATACGACGATAAGTCGAAGATGAAGACGATGGTCGAAGACCGGAGGTCTTCACGTCGTTTGGGTGATAACTGATGATCTTGATTGGGCTGTACACCCAAGAAGATGGAAACAGTTAGTGATCGTCCAGACGTACTTGGAGATCGATGGATATGCGGGGTACTAGGTGCCTCCGGTTTCGTTCAGACCCAGAACGGACTTGTAAATGGACTGTGTGTCTGACATTGGATTTCATTCTGTGTGACTGATATCGGTTGCATAGGATGGTTTGCCTGTGTGGCATGCTAAGATGCAAATGATCAAGGCTTCTGTTGAAAAGCAAAGTCTTGTGGTGATGATCAAAGCACGGCCTTTGTGGCGTAGCTTTGTGTAACGTTTACCTCGCGTGTTTCACACCAGGTATGAACCAAAAACGGGAGACGGACCTCAGGGAGGACTTGCGTTTCTTTCTAGTTAGAAGTGGCGTCAGTGGTTTTACACGCCCTGACGAGTTTGACTTATGTGGTTGTTGCTGTTGCGAGGCGCCTCGGTTATATCGGTTTCGGCCGATGCATTCTGGTCGGCTGACGGACCAGACTTACACCCCATAGGGTGGGGAAACGTAGTGTTCAGGCATTTTAATCCACATCGGTGGACCGGCCCTGTCGCTCCAAGGTCACTCGAGCTCTGACCTGTGGCTCGGGCTAGAGAGTCACGAATCGGTTGAGGATCTTGCCCCTAGCCTCGGTTCATAGACGGAAATCCAATTTCCAAATACGTGACATTTGCGGTTTTATTTGTAACCCTATATATGGCGACATAGTGGCATGGGACGCTCATGTCGCCTATGATTGATACTTATGATTTGAAGTTGTTTTATACACTATGCACTTATAATAGTATCAAATGATTTGTTTTAGACGTATCAAGCATGCTTTGGCTGTTATAAGGGAAAACCCTATCCCCCGGCTTGCGATTGCATTGTGTGATAGGACCTGGGTCTTATAACAGCTTCATTTTTCTTTATTTAGCATTGCGCTGTTTGTTTTAAGCACTGGTATTCTTGGGAGGAAACCCGTTCCGTGTTATACGGCGTGGTCCCTTGTTTTACCTAATGATTTAAAATAAAGATTAACTGTTTTAGTTCTCACACCAGTCACATGACTGACCTGGAGTTTATTGTTTTAACCTAAACTCTGGGTGCCCTTATTTTGACACGGGCAGCTAGTAGTTTTGGTTTTGCAGATTTATATTCACAGGATCCTGGTTTACAGCTGGAACGATATCCGGAAAGCTTTGTATCCGTATATCTCATTCTAGTTGTGTATTGTATTATTTTCCGCTGCTATGTATTTAAATGTAATTTAAATCTCTGATATTTCTGTGTAATTTTCCTTTATACTCTGTATATTCTTGTAATCTGATGCACTGTTGTAATATATAGTGAAATGTTCTTTTATATGCGTTCTGTTGTGGTTTGTTCTCGAACTATCCGACGCTTTCCTTTACGGGGGAGTTGCGGGTCTTTACATCTTACCTCCCCATAACCCTAATCCCGAAATGGGTTACGGGCCCTCTTGCTGGTCACCTTAATTAGGCCCGGTTAAGCTGTTTTTCACCTTCTAAACCTTGTTTCAGCCATATCTCCCAAACGGTGAGTCCGTTTGGCTAATGTAACCGCTCTACGGAATTGTAAACCATCATCCGTATTCAATGGAAGTGGTTTCAGGTTAAAACTCCTTTTCAATCAAAAGTTATGGCCGAAACAAGATCAGCTAGGGGTAAAACGGTCATTTAAAAATAGGCAAAAATCATGAACATGAGAAATGACCCCAATAGTCGTTCCCCTAAGTTACACGACTATACGACCTCGAATGAGAAAGAAAGAAATATTCTACGATCCTTCGATGCGTAGAATTCAGGTCGTTACATCCCCCCCCCCTTAAGAAATTTCGCCCCCGAAATTCCTTAACTAAGAAACAAGCAATGGGTCCCGCTTGCCTACCAGCCATTCACAACAACCAAACATACAAAAAAAACAAACAAGTCTATCTTTGCATGCGGAAAACTAAGTCGTAATTAAAATCTTACCAAGCAAAGAGTTCTGGATACGTCTTCCTAATGCTCTCCTCTGTCTCCCAAGTACAGTCATTCTCATTCTTGCCCCCACTGAACTTTGACTAGATTCACCGCTTTCCTTCGAAGTTGCTTCGTATCGTGCTCGACAATACGAATCAGCTTGCGGTTCCCAACCGCCTCGGGTTCTACTTCGATATCATCCAACTAATCAGGTGAAATAGTCATATCGGGGTCGTGCACGAATTTCCTTAACTGGGAAACATGAAATACGTTATGAACTCCTGCCATCTTCTCTGGTAATTCAACTTTATATGCCAAATTCCCAACTTGCTCGAGAATTGGGAATGGACCAACAAATCTTGGTGCCAGCTTTCCTCTCCTTCCAAATCGAATAACATTCTTTAATGGAGAGATCTTGACAAATACTAGGTCGGCAACGCAGAATTTCAAATCCTTTCGCCTCTTATCAGCATAACTCTTCTGCCTATCTTGGGCAGCCTTCATTCGCTGTTGAATGATCTTAATCTTGTCTGAAGTTTCTCTTATCACATTTGGTCCAAGCACAAACTTCTCACCAGTTTCTAACCAACATGACGATGAGTTGCACGGTCTTCCGTACAAAGCTTCAAATGGAGCCATACCAATACTGGATTGATAACTATTATTATATGAAAACTCTACCAGATGTAAATGGTCATCCCATGATCCACCAAAATCCAATATGCAAGCTCTCAAGAGATCTTCTAATATACGATTCACCCTCTCTGTTTGACCATCAGTTTGAGAATGATACGCGGTACTGAGATATAATTCTGACCCTAGAGCCTCTTGTAAGTTCTTCCTAAACCCACTAGTAAACAACGAGTCTGGTCACTCACAATGCTTTTAGGTACTCCATGAAATCTCACTACCCACTTCATATACAGTTCTGCTAACTTAGATGCTGTTCTATTCGATTTGATCGATATGAACCTTGCACTCTTGGTCAATCTGTCTACAATCACCCAAATGCTATCATGGCCCGATCTAGTCCTTGGTAACCCATCAATGAAATCCATTGAGACTTGTTCCCATTTCCATTCCAGAATCTCCAATGGTTGCAACAAACCACTAGGTTTCTTTTGTTCGGCTTTAACTAGCTAGCAATTCATGCATTTGGATATAAACTTCCTAACGTCACTTTTCATCCCTTCCCAGTAGTAGGATTGCTTCATATCTCAATACATTTTATTACCACCGGGATGTATGGTTAGTTTTGAGTGATGACATTCTCTAAGCACTTCATCTCTCAATCCATTGACATTAGGCACAACTAGTCTTCCATTCTTTCTAAGCCGTCCATCTCGATCAAGCCGATACTTGTTCATCTCCTTGTCGATACCCGTCTCTAACTTGGGGATGATGTCCAATAGGTTAGGATCGTCCTTCTGACTGGAACCAATCTGCTCAATCAAAGTGGGTTTGATCGTCAAACTTGCTAACATTTCTGGATCCAATTCGCACTTTGGTCTGAAATCAAACCCAGCGATATACTCCAGTTGCTTCCATTCAAGAAACATAGCCCCTAAACTGGCATGTCTCACACTTAATGCATCAGCTACCGCATTGCCATTTCCTGTGTATATGCGATATCGAAATCATAGGAAGCCAAGAATTCTAACCATCTCTGCTGATGGAGATTTAAACCCTTCTGAGAGAAAAGATACTTTAACGATTTATGATCAGTAAACAACTCGAATCTTTCTCACAAGAGATAATGTCTCCACATCTTCAATGCGAATACGATCGCTGCCAATTCCAAATCGTGGGTAGGTTATCTTTTCTCATGCGGTTTCAGTTGCCGACTTGCATAAGCTACAACCCTACCTCCTTGCATCAATACAACATCTAGTCCGGTACCACATGCATCCGTGTATACTGTCATCTCTTCATTCCCTTTAGGAATGACTAACACTGGTGCACGCATCAACTTTTCCTTTAAACTCTTAAATGAATTTTCACACCTTTCGTCCCAAACGAAAGCTTGATTCTTCTTGGTCAACTGAGTTAACGGCGCCGCTATCTTGGAGAAGTCTTGGATAAACTTACGATAATATCCAGCCAAATCCAAGAAACTTTTTATGTCCGTTGCATTCTTGGGCGTAGACCAATCTTGTACCGTAGCCACCTTCGTAGGGTCCACGACAATACCATTCTCTGAAACAACATGGCCCAAGAATCTTACTTCCCTCCTCCAGAAGTGACACTTAGAAAACTTTGCTTTCAATTGGTGTTTTCTCAACACCTCCATCACTATCCTCAAACCATCCTTGTGTTCCTCTTCTGTCCTCGAATAAACCAAGATATCATCCACGAACACAAGAACAAACTTATTCAACTGATCTCAGAATACTCCATTCATAAAATCCACAAAATAAGCTGGTGCATTGGTTAACCTGAATGGCATGACCAACCACTCCTAAAATCCAGACGGCGTCCGAAATGCCGTTTTAGCTATACTCTCAGCTGATGAAAACCTGTCGCGAGATCCAACTGGGAGAACACTCTCATGCCATTCAACTGATCAAACAAATCATCTATCCACGGAAGAGGATACTTATTCTTCCTCGTCACCTTATTCAATTCGCGATAGTCTACACACAATCGAAGGGAACCATCTGGCTTAGTAGCAAACACAATTGGTGCTCCCCACTCGGAAACACTTCTTCGTATAAACCCCTTCTTCAAAAGATCGCTTACTTGCACCTCAAGCTCTCGCTGCTCCCTTGGCGCCATACGATGAAGTGGCATCACTATAGGGCTGGCATTTTCCACTAAGTCAATACAAAACTCGATCTCTCGGTGTGGGGGAAGTCCGGTTACTTCCCCGAAGATGTCCGGATACTCGGTAGCAATAGGCACCTTTGTCAACTCATCATGCGGGACGTCGAGGGAATTTAGAAAACTAGCCATCACCCCATCACTAGGTAGGCTACCAAGTAGTACCCTCCGCCCATCGTCCGCTCTAATGGTCGCCGAAGACCCCTCACAGTCCACCACCATCCCATACCTTCGGAGCCAATCGACTCCCAAAATAATTCCATACCCAGTAAAGCCAAAAACAAAGCAATCACAAGAAAACATGCATCCATGACTCGATAAGACCAAATTATGACAAATCATACCAAGGTTAGTCGAGCCACCAATCGTCGTCATAGCTAAAGGTCTATCGACTATCCCAGGTTCCAATCCCAACCTGTCTACCAGGTCACTAGATATGAAGGAATGAGAAGCCCCGATATCAAACAATACTCGAACAGGAACATCATAAATGGAAAGCATACCTTGAATAACGATATTCTTTCCTTTCTCCGCTGCAGTTGGGGCATTCGACGAAGAAGGAACCACATTGATGGCATATGCTTTCACTATCTGCTTCTCTTTCAAAGGTTGTGGACACTTATCCTTTTGATGTCCAACGTGGCCACAGTTGAAGCACTTCCTGTCTGCTGGCTTTGCTCGACATTCTTTAGCATAATGGCCCTTCTTGCCACAGCTAAAGCAATCTACATCTTTCTTATTCTTCTTCTTCTGGCCATCCTTGGTCTGTCAGCTTCCGCTTATTCTGAGAATCATTCTTGCCTCCACCGCTTGCTTGCGGTTTTGGCTCCTCTGCAGATGCAACCTCAGTCTTCGTCTTAAGGTAAAGACTCTCTGACCTCAATGCTTTCCCCACAATCGATTCAAACGTCTCAACGATGTGGTTAATAAGCCTTTCCCCCAAGTATCCATCCAAACCATTTATGAACTTCTCGTTCTTATTCTCGGCAGTATCAATAAGGGATAATCCATATTTCGATAGAGTATCGAACTCAGCAATATACTCCGAGACAGCTCTACCATTCTGCATTAGCTCCAAGAACCTCTTAAACAATACTGACTTCTGAGCAGCTGGAATAAACTTGTCGCTAAAGCGAGTCTTAAACTGATCCCAAGTAATCTGATCCTCGGGAGTAGCTCCCTTCATAGCATTCCACCAATTCATTGCCCGTCCTTGCAGCTGACGGGATGCTAGCTTTCTCTTCATTGCATCCTCGATACCCAAGTCTTCGAAGATACGCTCACAGCTATCCAACCAATCTTGAACATCTGTAGCCGACTCCATTCCGTGGAACGTCTTCCCACCAAGGCTAGTGTAATCCTTACAGAGCTTGGCGAAATCGGCCCTAGGCGCCTGCACCGCTGCACCACCACCATTAGGAACTGCTCCTCGCACATCTCTAAGCATCTCTCTTATGAAGTCAGTGAACATCGTCCGCATATCAGGAGCATTCCCATTATTGGCTCCTCTACCAGTACTCCTCAAATTTCGGCTCATCGCTCTGTAAAGAGAAAACGATTAACCATCTCCATAGTGGTGCCAGTGCAGTACGACTTCATCCTTAGCTATACTAATAGTACATATATATAGCTTTTGAAAACCAAAATAATCACAAATACGCGCTCTCATATACGTATACTATCTCCTCCTGGTGTCTTTCCCTAGGTTAACTACGCAACCTAGAGCTCTTATACCAAATGTGACGGCCCGCCCTGGACCAGCCGATATTTCCCATGAAACGCGTTGTGCCAATGCCCGACTAGCACGGGAGGGTCGCCAAAGAAAGGAAACTTTACGGTGAACTAACAAAGAACATGTAGTATATCTCACAGCGCATGGAATAAAATATAATAATAACATACTTTGACATAAAACAGGTGAGACAGTGCATAAGCTGAAAACTAAACATCATAGCAGCGGAAAATCCAAATACAGCTTATGTTCCACATCATCATTATTACAACTTTTGAAAACTGTCTTTAAAGCAAAATAAGGAAGGTACACTACTAATGCTCAAAGTAGTGACCAGCTACGACACAGGGAGAATATATAGGAATAATACGTGTAAGCCTCCTGCTCGTCTCCGGACAACTACTCATGGACAACCAGCTAACTTTTATCTAGTCTGCCCGTTTAAGAGCACCCAGAGTAATAAGAAGAGACATAAAACTCTGGGTTAGACAAAAACCTGGTATGAGCGATAAGCAGCAAAAACAGAACAATAACAGGTATACTAAACCATACCTGAACCTGAACCTGGACCTGTAACCAAAGAGTTAGTATAACAAGATGTACAATACTCTAAGGTAACACTAACATAAGGTGTCAAGATAACGGGGGAGGGGTGTGCATGTCACAGTGATGGCAAACAATCAAGCATAGCAACCATCCTCACATCTCTCACTCAGTGTGTAAAGCATAAGATATCCACCGCTTTAATCACCCAAATCCTTGCCATGATCACTATGCCCCATAGAGTCATGGCGACTCCACTGCACTGATCCATAGCCAATTGTCATTGCTATGTACACTCTGCCCCATGAAGCCATGATGACTCCACTGCACTGGCTCATAGCCGTGCTACAATCACTCTGCCCCATGGAGTAATGACTACCCAACTGCACTGATCCGTAGCCTAACAATCGTCTCTCGGTGGTGAATCAAATCTATGGACATCGACAACTCCTTAGCACATGTCCCGTAGCAAAGCCCAACCATGAAGTTAACTCGTTGGTTCCCATCTGGATCCTGAGTACAAGCTTCCCATTTGGACTACCTTTGCATCTCGGGTCTGGTCATCATCTTCGTTCGTGATTCTTCAATTCGGTTCGTTCGCTGTCCAGACTCAAAGATTGGATCATGATTCCCCCTTGGCCATCGTCTCGTCCTCCCTCCTTCCGCTCGTGGCTCGTGACATCATGCTCCAACATCGGCTCGCGGCTCGTGATCTGCCTCCTCCAGCTCGTGGTGACCGATTCGGCTCGTGCAACATCTAGGTGGTTCGTCCTATTCCTCACGGTCGGGGTGTGAGGGTTCACCATCTTCCTCACGGTCGGGCTGTGGGGTTCGTGATCATTCCTCACAATCGGGGTGTGCGGTTCGTGATCATTCCTCACGGTCGGCTTGTGGGGTTCGTGATCATTCCTCACGATTGGGGTGTGCGGTTCGTGATCATTCCTCATGGTCGGGGTGTGGGGTTCGTGATCGTTCCTTACGATCATGGTGTACGGTTCGTGATCATTCCTCACGGTCGGGGTGTGCGGTTCATTATTATTCCTCACGATCGGGGTGTCGGGGGCAATCTGATCCGGTTCCTACACAATTTCCCACAACTCTTCCAGCGACTGTTTTACGCCATACGACAGCATTTTCGATCATTCTAACTTTTCTAATCAATCACAAAGCATATCATACAGTCATAGAAACATGTATAATCAACCACAAATACTAAAACAATAATATGATATGTCAATATGGATCAAACATACCCAAAACCTATGTTTTTTCCCTTAATCATGTTTAAGCACAACTAATGATAGGATTAGCAAAACTTATCCAAATTAACCCAAATTTCTAACAGAGCCTTAAAATAATATTTTAGAATTTTTGAACATTTTTCCAAAATTTAATTACGTATAATTTCGCTAATTACCACTAATCACCCATAATTAGCCGTAATTAGTGAAAAACGATACAAATCACTCACCTTGGCCACAAACAAACTTATAGATCTTAAAGTATCTCTGATTTGGGTTGAATCTCTATGCAACACAACAGCTTTATTCCCAATTTGATGCTAATTTGCCTTGATTAGATGTAGATTAGGCTAAAACTTGATCAAATGGTGATTTGGAATGAAATTAGAACGTGGAGGCCATTGTTAGGGTTAAGGAAATGTTTTAGAGAGCTGAAAAATGAGATAAAAATCGTTTTCTAACTGGTCTTAGCCTCCCCATAACCCTAATCCCGAAATGGGTTATGGGCCCTCTTGCTGATCACCCTAATTAGGCCCGGTTAAGCTGTTTTTCACCTTCTAAACATTGTTTCAGCCGTATCTCCCAAACGGTGAGTCCGTTTGGCTAATGTGACCACTCTACGGAATTGTAAACCATCATCCGAATTTGATGGAAGTGATTTCAGGTCAAAACTCCTTTCCAATTAAAAGTTACGGCCAAAACAAGATTAGCTAGGGGCAAAATGGTCATTTAAAAATCGGCAAAAATCATGAACATGGGAAATGACCCCAATAGTCATTCCCCAAAGTTACACGACTATACGACCTCGAATGAGAAAGAAATAAATATTCTACGATCCTTCGATGCGTAGAATACGTGTCGTTACATTTTACCCAATTCAAATTCATCTCTAATAAAAGTTCGTATCAATTCGAATTCATAACTTAATATGAGTTCATTTATAAATCAAATATCGTAATATAAATTTACATCTTTAAACTTCGAATTTAAATCGCGAAATCTAACTTATCCATCTTGAGTTTATTGTTAAATTTTATAAAATATATATATGAAAAAAATATGTATATATATATATATATAAGTTTATAAAATTCTAAAATTAATTAGAAATAGAATATAAACATATATAAGTTTAAAATAACAAAAATAGATTTAAATAAATATTTAATAATATAAATAGGTTAAAATACTTACAGGAATAAATTATACGGTTTAAAATAAATAAAATTATATGTAAAATCTTAAACAAATATTTAAATCTATATTTACTGATAAAATCATTTTAAACATATAATTCAAAATTTTCAAAATTTAAGTTTAAAACAAATATAAATATAAAATATTAAGTTATTGTTTAAAAAAAACAAATTTCCAAATCACTTTACTTCGAAAACATGACCAACGGTGTCCGTATATAGTTTTCTACCGTATGGTCAAGTGATACGGATATTTATCATTTCAACTCGTGATTTATGAAAATTCTACAGGTCTATCATTTCAACCAGCAATCCCAAATTCAGTAAAAATCGTTCAGGTCTATCATTTTAACCCATAACGATTTTTCCTATTCTAATGTCCGTTCGGTATGTATCATTTCAACCCTTAGTGATTTTCCTAAACAGGGGAAATCAACAACATATCAAATCATCGTATAGCATCTGTCACATCATAATTCATATATTATCAGTGCACCTACGTGTCATATAAATATCATATCATACATGAAAGTGTATGTTTTAAACAAACAATTTCTAATAGCAGCTCTACACATTTCATAACAGCTCAAATAGCTGATCTAACATCCATGAAATAAATATGAGTCAGGTGTGAGATAAACTCACCTTTCGTGGTACAAAAATGGAGATGACAAACAGATTAACATCGAATTGAAACAACGACTTCCAAGCACGATTCAGAATGGATCCAACTTGACGATCGCTCAATATTATTTATTTTTCAAGAGAAGAAATGGATCGGTACGGTATTGGGTTTTTGGGACAGTACGACTATTTGGTTTTGTAAATGGGTTTCGGACTCAACACCGAATTTGATTCAAAAATAACGCAAAAAGTTTTACAAAAATAGTATATATTTATATATATTAATATATACATACAAAGAAAAATTATAATATATATATATATATAATACAACGCACACCGTAAGCAAATGATGCTAACACACACATTAAAATTTATACATTTATTTTCAAAATCAATATATTGCCAAAGAACTCGATGGAAAAAAATGACACTTACATGTCTCATGAACAAAGTGCACAATGCACACACACAAATTCACACATCAACATAAATAACTCACAACTGTACATATATATTATATATGAAATACTCTAAATAAACACAGCACTAACATAAACTTTTGTTTCAAAAACGACTCAACACAATCCACATACAAACATCACAGTACACAACTCCACATACTAACGCCAGAACCAACGCCACACAAAAATAAACACCCATATTACCACAATGAATATACATTCTAACACACCCATTCACGAAAATATACTTTCACACCAAAGTAAAACCACAACCTAAAACTCACACATAATAAAAAGGCACAGGGTTTGATGCGGCATGAGGTGGTAGGCATTCAAGGAGGGTTAAGGGTCTATAGGCGGCTCGGCTGATGGTGCGGCATTGTGCCTGAGTTCGGACGCGGAGAGCCTCGGCGGTAGTTAGGGAGTTGCTTCAGGAAAGCTCGACAGGTGGAGGGGTTTGGTTCGGTGGCGATGTCGGAGTCTGGACGTTGGGGCGAGGGCTACAGGTGGTCGGTCCAGGGCAGTTCGGTGGGCTAAGGGGCGAGATGCGTTGTCAGGAAGTTCGGCTAGTGGGGCGGAGGGAGGAGATCGGCGGAGGTTGTTGCTGGTGGGGCTTGGACATGAGGGAGAGGAATGGTGAAAACCATGGAGTGGGAAAAAGTTTGCATGTGGATTCATGAGGACTGCTGTTGCATCTTTTTTTTTCACGGAATAGAAATGAGGAGGTGGGGAAAGAGAAATGGCATTGGGAAGGAAATAAAAAGCTACTGTCATTTTTTAATAAAGAGAAGGACGTGAGCAATTGCTTTATAGGGTTGCGGTACGTGTCATCCACGAGGCAGTTACGGTATTGTAGAAGACTAGGTAATCAAGAACGAGTAACAAGGAATTTCGAATGTGAACGAACGGTTTAATTTTGAACGGATATCACCGATCAATGTTTTGAGCGGCAATGAACAGTTTTTTTTCTACATGAATTAAAAAGGTACAAGTAAGTCCTAAAGCAACAGATTTGGAAATGAAATGTGAAAGAATGCATGTATTAGCAATAAGGATGCATATATGTCCTTCAAGTAAAATAAAAAGCTTTGAAAAAAATGTTAGCTTTTGAAATGTAAAAATAGGTCCAAGCTTTTGAAATACATAAGAAATGAAAGTGGACAAATTTACAAACGTACGCATGCATGTCTCAAGCATATTTGGAAAGAAAGTGCCCAACATAAGAAATAAAAATGAAATAAGAGGCCATGGTAACGTTACCGATTGGGTTTGCAGACCCAAATTGAGTAGAAAAATATGCGGGATCCGAATAGGGACACGTCAAACTCAAATGACTTTGTTTCAAAAATGAACTACGCAAGCCTTTTAGTAGTTTTAGAGCTAACCGGACACTAAAACTAACAAATGAATATATTGCGCTAATCAGCATGATGAGACGGACGCAACATATATAATATGCAGTGTCAGGATGTTCTGTTCAAAAACGCGTTACGGACCCCTTTAACGTAAAAATCCGGATGGAAAATGGAGGTCAATACGTCTGATTTTCACGCATCGAATTTTTCCATTGAATTACTGACAACGCATAGAATATTTTTCATGTTTGTCCGAACTAGATTCAGAGAGAATATAAAATCATTAAAATTTGAACTGTTATGCACAGCTTTGCACTGAAAAATGTGTGACCGATAAATATTCAAATTTTCCGATGAAACTTTCACAGCTGCTACATCATACTGAACGTATTCCAAATTTCAAATTCCCGATATGAAAAACCATAGAATATTTTCGAAATATTTTTTTTTTGATTTAAATCGGAATTTAAATCGTTAAAAATAGCGGGTTGTTACACTAGGATTCAGAGGCCATTATAATTATTGCATTAAGACGCGAGGTTAAGCCCAACTTATGGTTAAATCCTTCACGGAAACGCCCAAAACATCCAGCCACTACAAGCGTCAGTTTAATGTGAGATGTATTTTTTGTATATGTGTGTATTAAGAGTTTGACCTACCGTGTTTGGGTATTAAGTGGTTTGGACAAGGTCCGTTCCTAAGATTCACTTCTTTGATTAGGACCTAAGTCATCCTACCTTACAAAGGTCTAACTGTTCATTGGATCCGCCTTTCTCTTAAACGGTATTAAATTGTGATGACCGCCCTTAATTCCCACACTTAACAAGAGAAATAATGCGCTAAAAGATGTTCCAGGAAGCTATGGACGATCATCAGGGTAGAATAACGCAAGCAGAACTTGTCGTATATGTAACAACCCGAAAATCTGGGCCAGTTTAAAATTTTTATTTTGGTAATTTTAGTGAATTTTGATTATTTAAAATGAATTATTTTAAATATTATCGACAAGAAATTTATTTTGAATATAATTCGAACATATATATTTATATACGCGTCGTCGTTAGAATATAAATATTTATATATAATTATAAATAGAATTGAAAATGGCGCGGTAGTTCGATAATTCGATTTCAAACTTCAATTTAATGTACCGGGTGCAAAACAATCCGGATTTTAGTGAAACCAAAAACATTAGGATCCAATTGATAATATCTTTCCAACGAACCCGAAAAATCAAGATTTCATAGTGGAAATCAAAAGATATGTCCAGTTGAAAATTCTGAATAGTCGCTATGGAATTCAGGCCCTTAAAAATGGGAATTTTGCAAACGACCTCGGTTTTCGACGAAACCACTTTTGTTGGGTCCGCAGTGTCAAATTATTGCTAGATTCCAAATTTCATAATTTTTCGAATCAATATGTGAGCGTGGCAAAGAAAAACGCGTTTGACCAGTTTCAGTTGATTTTAATCGACTGGAAAATGGCCATTTTTCCAACGGTCTCAGAATTCGACGAAACTAGTTTTGTTAGGACCGTATCGTCAATACGAAGCTAGAAAATATTTTTCTGGAATTTTTCAAGTTAGTATGTGACCCCGGTAAAATGAAATACGCGTTCAAAATCAATATATAGAGTTATATGTTGATTTTAACGGAAACTGAACGAAACGATCGAATTGTCCTACGTGGCATATCCCATTGTATCCGGAATGGGGGTAAAACGCTATGGACGACAGGCGGTGGGCATCGTTTCGAGGTCGTGTGTAAAAGTCAACCTTTTCGAAATTAAATAATTAAAAAAAACTACCTCTTCCTTTAATTTCAGCCCCCCCATTGAATCATTAACAGATTAAAAAAAAAGAAAGAAAATCGAAAACCCCAGAATCGATCGACGGAGCCACCGACTTCCTCGCCGCCGCCACCTCGAAACGACACCCCCCCCAGTCCATCGAAGCGCGACAGCCCCCTTCCTTCCACCGCGACCTCGCAAGCACCCCGCACCCACCTGAAGCCGCCTCTGCCAAGTCCTGCCGCCGCCAGTGAAGCCGCCATCCCCTCTGACCATCCACCAATCTCCGGTGCCGCACCTCAAACCCCCCCCCTCCGAACGAAATCAGTGAGTATTTAATTAATTTTAATTATAGTAAATCTGAATTTTTAACTACAGGAAGAACTGATTTTTTTTCCTTTCTTTATTATAAAAGACTTGATTTTTATAATGGTAAAGTTTATATTTTTAACTTAATAAAGTTTATATATTTATTATAGAAATAGATCATATTTTTGTTAATGAAAATATATAATTTTCGAATAGAAAGATTAGATTTTTAAAAAGCAAAAGATTAGATTTTAAAAAAGCAAAAGATTAGATTTTTAAGAATAAAAAGGCGAAATCTTTATATAGAAAAAGGCGAAATCTTTATATGGTGAAGAGCGAAGAGAAAATTCGATTTTTATATATTGAATAGTATAATAAAAATTCGATTTTTATATATTGAATAACAAGATAAAAATTCGATTTTTATATATTGAATAATATAATAAAAATTTGATTTTTATATATTGAATAGCATAGAAAAAAATCGATTTTTAAATATAGGAAGTGATTATAAAAATATGATTTTTAAATTGAAAGTAAACAAATAAAAATGTGATTTTTATTTTAAAGACATCAGTATATAAAAATGTGATTTTCATATATGTAGAGAATACGGGCAACGAAGATGACAAAAAGGCGAGAGCGTTGAAGATTTCTATAAATGAAGAGTCAAGATGATTGGATAGCTATCTGTGAGAATTTCTCACCTTTCAATTTCTTTTCTAGTTATATTTATATACTAGGATGCAGACGGTGCTTATTAGCACCCGACACAATCATCCACAGACCATGGACTTGTTTGTTTGGTTGCATAAATCAGTTAGATGATTTGATTTGAATTTGGTTGTTTGGTGAATTTGATTGATGTGTGAATGGCGTGGGCCTTCACTAGACCGGGGATAAGGCTAGGCCTTGTCCCGTTTCTAGTATCGTGCCGTTATGCCGCCGAAATTTTCTAAAATGAGTTAGAAAAATAAAAATATCATTTTATTGTGTAAATGAATAATAGAAATTCATGTGTTGGAATAAAATGCTTTATCGTTAAAAATATAATTTTTAACGTGAATATGAATAAATGAATATTTATAAACAAATCGGCCGATTTGTTTATATACACTAATTTGACTGATATTGATTGGGTCGATAAATTTTACACATCGCCCAACTGCACAAATAAAATATGCGTTTGATTGTTTGAAACCCCACACGGGTGTTGGGATGAAATTTGAAGTTCACTCATCCTGATTGATTAAATATGTCGATCGATTGATTGACAGGCTGTTATAAGCGTTAGATATCTATATTTGATGCTTTTACAGTGTAGTGCACTTTGGTTGATGGTTGATTATTTTTCAATGCTATTATATACGTGTGATGTATGAAAATCCATATAATTAATATTATATGGTGATTGATTGGGCCTCATTCCAATTCAGAAAATAAAGAATGATATAAAATAAAGGTTCATGTGTTGACTGTACTCATCCGTTGAGATTAGTCATGTGTTGAACGAAATATTTTAATAATAAAATTTGCATCTTTATCAATATAAAATAAAGGTTCATGTGTTGACTGTACTCATCCGTTGAGATTAGTCATGTGTTGAACGAAATATTTTAATAATAAAATTTGCATCTTTATCAATATAAAATAAAGGTTCATGTGTTGACAGTACTCATCCTTTGAGATTAGTCATGTGTTGAACGAATTATATTTGAAATAGAAATATTTGAAATAGAATATTTGAAATAGAAATATTTGAAATAGAGTATTTGAAATAGAATATTTGAAATAGAATATCTGAAATAGAATATTTGAAATAGAATATTTGAAAATAGAAATATATGAAGCCGTGTTGATTAGATTGACGCCATTTTGACGTGAACGATATTTATATCGATTTTATTCATTTTAAAATGAATATTGAAAAGCGATTTCGAAATGAATATTGAAAAGTGATTTCTAAATGAAATGAATATAAAGTGATTTCAAAATGAATATTGAAAAGTGATTTCGAAATGAAATGAATATAAAGTGATTTCAAAATGAATATTGAAAAGAGATTTCGAAATGAATATAAAGTGATTTCGAAATGAATATTGAAAAGCGATTTCGAAATGAATATAAAGTGATTTCAAAATGAATATTGAAAAGTGATTTCGAAATGAATATTGAAAAGTGATTTCGAAATGAATATTGAAAAGTGATTTCGAAATGAAATGAATATTGAAAAGTGATTTCGAAATGAAATGAATATGAAACGATTTCGAAATGAATTGAATATAAAACGACTTCGAAATGAATTGAATATAAAACGATTTCGAAATGAATTGAATATAAAGTGATTTCTAAATGAATATTGAAAAGCGATTTCGAAATGAATTGAATATAAAGTGATTTCGAAATGAATATTGAAAAGCGATTGCGAAACGAATTTGAATTCGAATTGAATAGAAAACAATTTGAATTCGAATTGAATTCGAATTGAATAGAAAACAATTTGAATTCTAATTGAATAGAAAACGATTTGAATTCGAATTGAATAGAAAACGATTTGAATTCGAATTGAATAGAAAACTAATTTGAATTGAATCGAATAGAAAACCAATTTGAATTGAATCGAATAGAAAACCAATTTGAATTGAATCGAATAGAAAACCAATTTGAATTGAATCGAATAGAAAACCAATTTGAATTGAATCGAATAGAAAAGAGCTTCCTAACGAATGTTAGGAATTTGAAATCCAACGGTTGGATTTGGAGTTACGTCCAAATCAAATTTGAAAAAGGTCGTTGTAAGTGCAGTTCGATGGCCATTGTTGGAAATCGATTGTACGGGCCTTAATAAAATTACTAAAAATAGTAATAATTTGTGTAAAATCATAAGAAATGATTTGGGAAAATTTGGGATGAAAAACTCCATATTTGAAAAGATAAAAATAGATTTTATCAAAATGAACTAGTTTGAACTAAATTTAAAACCCGATTTGTTTTTAGATAAATAAATTAGATTTAAAAAGGGGTTTTAAATAATTGGAAATCCTAATATATTTGATTTAAATTGAACTAGAATTGATTTGTGGGTTCATCGTGAACGGTGTTTTAAATAACACTAGTTCTTTAACCCGATAACAAATAGAATGCGATTTGGGTTTGTCGTGAACTGTGTTTTAAATAACACTAGTTCTTTAACCCGATAACAAATAGAATGTGATTTTGGTTTGTCGTGAACTGTGTTTTAAATAACACCTAGTTCTTTAAGCCAGTAAAAGGAGTTTTAACGAATCTGCAATTAGATTTAAATGTGAATCTATAATCTAAATTATCAAATTTAGAAATTGAGCGAGGATGGAGTGTTACTAGTTTTGCTCCAAAGCGATAGTTAAATCTTTAATTAGATTTGAATGTGAAATGGTAATTAATGTTACCGATAACACCATAGTATTAGATAGGGAGTATTACCAGTTTTGCTGCATGGGATGAATAGGTTGGGATTGGGAAATAAAATAAATAATTACTTCGGTGTGGTTCGCTAATCTCGACTAGTTGGAAAAACCATAATTTGGTTTGAAATGACATCCAAAGGAAGATTAAAGGATAAATTTTAAAGAATTTATCTTGGATAAAATTAATGGGAACCTTTCCCTAAAAATGTGATTTTGTGAATAAAAGAATATTCTGAATTGGAATGAGGCGTATGTTGTGTTTGTGTAACATTTGTTTTAATATACGCAGGTTGTTCGAAAAGGCCGGGTTTATACCCATTCTGAATAACCGATTCGACGATAAGTCGAAGATGAAGACGGTGGTCGAAGACCGGAAGTCTTCACATCGTTTGGGCAATTACTGACGATCCTGATTGGGCTGTACACCCAAGAGGATGGAAATAGTTGGTGGTCGTCCAGACGTACTTGGAGATGAATGGATATGCGAGGAAAGTGCCTCCGGTTTCGTTCAGACCCAGAACGGACTTGTAAATGGATTGTGTGTCTGACATTGGATTTTATTCTGTATTGATTGATTTGTATTAAATATACATCTGTTTGGCGGCAGAGAATTTATTCTTTTGCTTAACGCCCTTCTCTGAGACGTACGAGCTCAGAGGTTGTATATCGATGGACATCAGTCGCATGGCATGAATTGCCTGTGTGGCACGCTAAGATGCAATGATCAAGGCTTTTATTGAAAAGTAGAGTCTTGTGGTTGATGATCAAAGCACGGCCTACGTGGCAGCTTTGTGTATAGCGTGGATTCGCGAGCCTCACACCTCGGTATGAGTCAAAAACGGGATAAGGACCCAAGGAGTGCATGACGTTTCTTTCTAGCTATGGTGGTGTCAGTGACTTACCAGCCCTGACATTTATATACTTTTCACCTATGTGGTTGTTGGAATGCGAGGCGCTTCGATTGTAGGTCTGTAAGGACCGGGAAACGTGTGTTCAGGAATTGCCAATCCTCTAACATAAGTGAGGACCGGCCTTGGAGGATCCGGGATTGCCCAGAGTGCGTAACCCTGAGGCATTTGCTAGAGTGTCTCGAACGCGGAGAGGAGCTTGCCCCTTGCCTTGACTCATGACGGAAATCCAATTTCCAATACGAGATATTGCGGTTTTAATTGTAGAACTAGTATGGCGACATGATATATGGTACCCATGCCATCTATGATTTCTATTAATGATTGAAATTGTTTTGACACTATACACTTATTGTAGTATCAAATGATTTGTTTTAAACGTATCAAGCATGGCGTTGTTTATTCTATGCACTGGTATTCTTGGGAGGAAACCCGTTCCGTGTTGTACGGCGTGGTCCCTTGAATTACTCTCTTTTAAAGTAAAGTTTTAAGTAACTGTTTTAGTTCTCACACCAGTCACATGACTGACCTGGAGTTTATTGTTTTAACCTAAACTCTGGGTGCCCCTATTTTCCGCACGTGCAGCTAGTAGTTTTGGTTTTGCAGATTTATATTCACAAGATCCTGGTTTACAGCTGGAATGATATCCGGAAAGCTCTGTATCCGTATATCACCTTCAGTTGTGCTTTGTATTATTTTCCGCTGCTATGTAATTTATTGTAATCTCTGATATTTATCGAATGTAATATATTCATTTATTCTCTGTATATTCTTGTATCTGATGTAATTGTTGTAATAGCAATGAAATGTTCTTCCGTCTGCGTTCTGTTTTGTCCTGTTCTCAACGATCAGGGGTTTTGAACGGTCTAGATCGGTTTAACGACTGATTCGGATCGAGCGAAATTCCCGGCCGTCACATTTGGTATCAGAGCTTTGGTTTACAGAGATCGAGAACAAGACACATTAGAACCATACGAAAGAATTCATCAGATATTGGATTAGTAATATCCAATTAGAATGACTCGTTAGAGATAGGATCAGTAGTATCCTAGAACGAGTGTGAAGAGTATATTTTTCAAATGAAAACAATTTTGTTTTGAAAATTTAAACCATTTTAAATGTATTTGATTATCTATTTATTTTGAATTTGGACAATCCAGTATATAAAGGTTTTGCATATATGCGTCATGAACGTATATTCGGAGTTTTAATATATTGGTTAGATACAGAATCATACTCTAGTGGCCCGAAGATGATTCTGATGATTGACTAGTCGTCATTAGTATTCATGTTCGAGTAACGAAGGTGTGATATCTATATATTTCCATTATACTGGTGTGAGAACCAAAACTTATATAGCTAGAACACATTGTTGTGAATTGGCATCAAAAACATGATTTTCTGTATATATATCAAATTTATGAATTTGAAACGTTAATTCACTAATTGATTGATGTTTGTGTTGTTTGTTTATTTGTTTGCTAATTTTGAACCATTATGACTAATTGAACCAAATATTGAATTGTATTGAAAATTGGACGCATTTGCTTGCATATAAATATACTTATATTGAACAGGTCATAGCAAGGAGGCTAGAGCCGAAGAATAAAATTTGTTTGCCCGACAAATAGGTACATGTTTACTACATAATTTACTGTTTTGTTTGGGTGATTATTTTATGAGCCTATTGGCTAGCCGCTTAGCTTTTTCTTTTTCTTTTTGAGATCAGAAGGCCTGTATGGCAATTTCGGGATTTTCCCGTGTCTCCCGGTGCAGGGGAGGTTATGGCGAAATTTTTCGAAAATTTAGGGTGTTAGCCAAATTTTTGAAAATTTGAAAATTCTCAAAAACTGAAAAGTTGGAGAAAGGAAGCCAGATCGAACGTAGAGTTGAATAATCAAACCCCTTTCGACTTTGTTCCTTTTCGGGGACGAAAAGTTTTAAGTGGGGGAGATTGTAACAACCCGAAAATCTGGGCCAGTTTAAAATTTTTATTTTGGCAATTTTAGTGAATTTTGGTTATTTAAAATGAATTATTTTAAATATTATCGAAAAGAAATTTATTTTGAATATAATTCGAACATATATATTTATATACGCGTCGTCGTTAGAATATAAATATTTATATATAATTATAAATAGAATTGAAAATGGCGTGGTAGTTCGATAATTCGATTTCAAACTTCAATTTAATGTACCGGGTGCAAAACAATCCGGATTTTAGTGAAACCAAAAACATTAGGATACAATTGATAATATCTTTCCAACGAATCCGAAAAATCAAGATTTCATAGCGGAAATCAAAAGATATGTCCAGTTGAAAATTCTGAATAGTCGCTATGGAATTCAGGCCCTTAAAAATGGGAATTTTGCAAACGACCTCGGATTTCGACGAAACCACTTTTGTTGGGTCCGTAGTGTCAAGTTATTGCTAGATTCCAAATTTCATAATTTTTCGAATCAATATGTGAGCGTGGCAAAGAAAAACGCGTTTGACCAGTTTCAGTTGATTTTAATCGACTGGAAAATGGCCATTTTTCCAACGGTCTCAGAATTCGACGAAACTAGTTTTGTTAGGACCGTATCGTCAATACGAAGCTAGAAAATATTTTTCTGGAATTTTTCAAGTTAGTATGTGACCCCGGTAAAATGAAATACGCATTCAAAATCAATATATAGAGTTATATGTTGATTTTAACGGAAACTGATCGAAACGATCGAATAGTTCTACGTGGCATATCCCATTGTGTTCGAAATGGGGGTAAAACGCTATGGATGACAGGCGGTGGGCATCGTTTCGAGGTCGTGTGTAAAAGTCAACCTTTTCGAAATTAAATAATTAAATAAATAAAAAAAACTACCTCTCCCTCTTCCTTTAATTTCAGCCCCCCCCCCCTTGAATCATTAACAGATAAAAAAAAAGAAAGAAAGAAAATCGAAAACCCCAGAATCGATCGACGGAGCCACCGACTTCCTTGTCGCCGCCACCTCGAAGCGACACCCCCCCCACAGTCCATCGAAGCGCGACAGCCCCCTTCCTTCCACCGCGACCTCGCAAGCACCCCGCACCCACCTGAAGCCGCCTCTGCCAAGTCCTGCCGCCGCCAGTGAAGCCGCCATCCCCTCCGACCATCCACCAATCTCCGGTGCCGCACCTCAAACACCCCCCCCCTCCGAACGAAATCAGTGAGTTTTTAATTAATTTTAATTACAGTAAATCTGAATTTTTAACTATAAGAAGAACTGATTTTTTTCCTTTCTTTATTATAAAAGACTTGATTTTTATAATGGTAAAGTCTATATTTTTAACTTAATAAAGTTTATATTTTTATTATAGAAATAGATTATATTTTTGTTAATGAAAATATATAATTTTCAAATAGAAAGATTAGATTTTTAAAAAGCAAAAGATTAGATTCTTAAAAAAGCAAAAGATTAGATTTTTAAGAATAAAAAGGCGAAATCTTTATATAGAAAAAGGCGAAATCTTTATATGGTGAAGAGCGAATAGAAAATTCGATTTTTATATATTGAATAGTATAATAAAAATTCGATTTTTATATATTGAATAACAAGATAAAAATTCGATTTTTATATATTGAATAATATAATAAAAATTCGATTTTTATATATTGAATAGCATAGAAAAAATTCGATTTTTAAATATATGAAGTGATTATAAAAATATGATTTTTAAATTGAAAGTAAACAAATAAAAATGTGATTTTTATTTTAAAGACATCAATATATAAAAATGTGATTTTCATATATGTAGAGAATACGGGCAACGAAGATGACAAAATGGCGAGAGCGTTGAAGATTTCTATAAATGAAGAGTCAAGATGATTGGATAGCTATATGTGAGAATTTCTCACCTTTCAATTTCTTTTCTAGTTATATTTATATACTAGGATGCAGACGGTGCTTAGTAGCACCCGACACAATCGTCCACAGACCATGGACTTGTTTGTTTGGTTGCATAAATCAGTTAGATGATTTGATTTGAATTTGGTTGTTTGGTGAATTTGATTGATGTGTGAATGGCGTGGGCCTTCACTAGACCGGGGATAAGGCTAGGCCTTGTCCCGTTTCTAGTATCGTGCCGTTATGCCGCCGAAATTTTCTAAAATGAGTTAGAAAAATAAAAATATCATTTTATTGTGTAAATGAATAATAGAAATTCATGTGTTGGAATAAAATGCTTTATCGTTAAAAATATAATTTTTAACGTGAATATGAATAAATGAATATTTATAAACAAATCGGCCGATTTGTTTATATACACTAATTTGACTGATATTGATTGGGTCGATAAATTTTACACATCGCCCAACTGCACAAATAAAATATGCGTTTGATTGTTTGAAACCCCACACGGGTGTTGGGATGAAATTTGAAGTTCACTCATCCTGATTGATTAAATATGTCGATCGATTGATTGACAGGCTGTTATAAGCGTTAGATATCTGTATTTGATGCTTATACAGTGTAGTGCACTTTGGTTGATGGTTGATTATTTTTCAATGCTATTATATACGTGTGATGTATGAAAATCCATATAATTAATATTATATGGTGATTGATTGGGCCTCATTCCAATTCAGAAAATAAAGAATGATATAAAATAAAGGTTCATGTGTTGACTGTACTCATCCGTTGAGATTAGTCATGTGTTGAATGAAATATTTTAAAAATAAAATTTGCATCTTTATCAATATAAAATAAAGGTTCATGTGTTGACTGTACTCATCCGTTGAGATTAGTCATGTGTTGAACGAAATATTTTAATAATAAAATTTGCATCTTTATCAATATAAAATAAAGGTTCATGTGTTGACAGTACTCATCCGTTGAGATTAGTCATGTGTTGAACGAATTATATTTGAAATAGAAATATTTGAAATAGAATATTTGAAATAGAAATATTTGAGATAGAAATATTTGAAATATAATATTTGAAATAGAATATTTGAAAATAGAAATATATGAAGCCGTGTTGATTAGATTGATGCCATTTTGACGTGAACGATATTTATATCGATTTTATTCATTTTAAAATGAATATTGAAAAGCGATTTCGAAATGAATATTGAAAAGTGATTTCGAAATGAAATGAATATAAAGTGATTTCAAAATGAATATTGAAAAGTGATTTCGAAATGAAATGAATATAAAGTGATTTCAAAATGAATATTGAAAAGAGATTTCGAAATGAATATAAAGTGATTTCGAAATGAATATTGAAAAGCGATTTCGAAATGAATATAAAGTGATTTCGAAATGAATATTGAAAAGTGATTTCGAGATGAATATTGAAAAGTGATTTCGAAATGAAATGAATATTGAAAAGTGATTTCGAAATGAAATGAATATGAAACGATTTCGAAATGAATTGAATATAAAACGATTTCGAAATGAATTGAATATAAAACGATTTCGAAATGAATTGAATATAAAGTGATTACGAAATGAATATTGAAAAGCGATTTTGAAATGAATTGAATATAAAGTGATTTCGAAATGAATATTGAAAAGCAATTGCGAAACGAATTTGAATTCGAATTGAATAGAAAACAATTTGAATTCGAATTGAATAGAAAACGATTTGAATTCGAATTGAATAGAAAACGATTTGAATTCGAATTGAATAGAAAACGATTTGAATTCGAATTGAATAGAAAACAATTTGAATTCGAATTGAATAGAAAACTAATTTGAATTGAATCAAATAGAAAACCAATTTGAATTGTATCGAATAGAAAACCAATTTGAATTGAATCGAATAGAAAACCAATTTGAATTGAATCGAATAGAAAACCAATTTGAATTGAATCGAATAGAAAACCAATTTGAATTGAATCGAATAGAAAAGAGCTTCCTAACGAATGTTAGGAATTTGAAATCTAACGGTTGGATTTGGAGTTACGTCCAAATCAAATTTGAAAAAGGTCGCTGTAAGTGCAGTTCGATGGCCATTGTTGGAAATCGATTGTACGGGCCTTAATAAAATTATTAAAAATAGTAATAATTTGTGTAAAATCATAAGAAATGATTTGGGAAAATTTGGGATGAAAAACTCCATATTTGAAAAGATAAAAATAGATTTTATCAAAATGAACTAGTTTGAACTAAATTTAAAACCCGATTTGTTTTTAAATAAATAAATTAGATTTAAAAAGGGGTTTTAAATAATCGGAAATCCTAATATATTTGATTTAAATTGAACTAGAATTGATTTGTGGGTTCATCGTGAATGGTGTTTTAAATAACACTAGTTCTTTAACCCGATAACAAATAGAATGCGATTTGGGTTTGTCGTGAACTGTGTTTTAAATAACACTAGTTCTTTAACCCGATAACAAATAGAATGTGATTTGGGTTTGTCATGAACTGTGTTTTAAATAACACCTAGTTCTTTAACCCAGTAAAAGGAGTTTTAACGAATCTGCAATTAGATTGAAATGTGAATCTATAATCTAAATTATCAAATTTAGAAATTGAGCGAGGATGGAGTGTTACTAGTTTTGCTCCAAAGCGATAGTTAAATCTTTAATTAGATTTGAACGTGAAATGGTAATTAATTTTACCGATAACACCATAGTATTAGATAGGGAGTATTACTAGTTTTGCTTCATGGGATGAATAGGTTGGGACTGGGAAATAAAATAAATAATTACTTCGGTGTGGTTCGCTAATCTCGACTAGTTGGAAAAACCATAATTTGGTTTGAAATGACATCCAAAGGAAGATTAAAGGATAAATTTTAAAGAATTTATCTTGGATAAAATTAATGGGAACCTTTCCCTAAAAATGTGATTTTGTGAATAAAAGAATATTCTGAATTGGAATGAGGCGCATGTTGTGTTTGTGTAACATTTGTTTTAATATACGCGGTTTGTTCGGAAAGGCCGGGTTTATACCCATTCTGAATAACCGATTCCACGATAAGTCGAAGATGAAGACGGTGGTCGAAGAATGGAAGTCTTCACATCGTTTGGGCAATTACTGACGATCCTGATTGGGCTGTACACCCAAGAGGATGGAAATAGTTGGTGGTCGTCCAGACGTACTTGGAGATGAATGGATATGCGAGGAAAGTGCCTCCGGTTTCGTTCAGACCCAGAACGGACTTGTAAATGGATTGTGTGTCTGACATTGGATTTTATTCTGTATTGATTGATTTCTATTAAATATACATCTGTTTGGCAGCGGAGAATTTATTCTTTTGCTTAACGCCCTTCTCTGAGACATACGAGCTCAGAGGTTGTATATCGATGGACATCAGTCGCATGGCATGAATTGCCTGTGTGGCACGCTAAGATGCAATGATCAAGGCTTTTGTTGAAAAGCAGAGTCTTGTGGTTGATGATCAAAGCACGACCTACGTGGCAGCTTTGTGTATAGCGTGGATTCGCGAGCCTCACACCTCGGTATGAGTCAAAAACGGGATAAGGACCCAAGGAGTGCATGACGTTTCTTTCTAGCTATGGTGGTGTCAGTGACTTACCAGCCCTGACATTTATATACTTTTCACCTATGTGGTTGTTGGAATGCGAGGCGCCTCGATTATAGGTCTGTAAGGACCGGGAAACGTGTGTTCAGGAATTACCAATCCTCTAACGTAAGTGAGGACCGGCCTTGGAGGATCCGGGGTTGCCCAGAGTGCGTAACCCTGAGGCATTTGCTAGAGTGTCTCGAACGCGGAGAGGAGCTTGCCCCTTGCCTCGACTCATGACGGAAATCCAATTTTCAATATGAGATATTGCGGTTTTAATTGTAGAACTAGTATGGCGACATGATATATGGTACCCATGCCGTCTATGATTTCTATTTATGATTGAAATTGTTTTGACACTATACACTTATTATAGTATCAAATGATTTGTTTTAAACGTATCAAGCATGTTTGGCTGTTATAAGGTAAAACCCTATCCTTCGGCTTGCGTTGCATTGTGTGATGGAACCTGAGTCTTATAACAGCTTCATTTTTCGAAAAAGCATGGCGTTGTTTATTCTATGCACTGGTATTCTTGGGAGGAAACCCGTTCCGTGTTATACGGCGTGGTCCCTTGAATTACTCTCTTTTAAAGTAAAGTTTTAAATAACTGTTTTAGTTCTCACACCAGTCACATGACTGACCTGGAGTTTATTGTTTTAACCTAAACTCTGGGTGCCCCTATTTTCTGCATGGGCAGCTAGTAGTTTTGGTTTTGCAGATTTATATTCACAGGATCCTGGTTTACAGCTGGAATGATATCCGGAAAGCTCTGTATCCGTATATCACCTTCAGTTGTGCTTTGTATTATTTTCCGCTGCTATGTAATTTATTGTAATCTCTGATATTTATCGAATGTAATATATTCATTTATACTCTGTATATTCTTGTATCTGATGTAATTGTTGTAATAGCAATGAAATGTTCTTCCGTCTGCGTTCTGTTTTGTCCTGTTCTCAACGATAAGGGGTTTTGAACGGTCTAGATCGGTTTAACGACTGATTCGGATCGAGCGAAATTCCCGGCCGTCACAGTATAACTACAGTGCAGGGATAAAATACAACAGAACATATACAACAGACAGTAATAGTGAAGCATCATTGAGCGGAATCTCAAACTTTCGTATCATCATGAAAAGAATATCCATACATCAAGTTGGATTACATTATCAGTGTTGGTACAATAAGCCTCACTACAAGTCCACTTAGAGCAGCATACATCAGCTATAAAAGTGGAAACAATAAGTATGTATAGTAAGAAAATAATACGTCAGCCTCTAGCTCTTTGTCGCTCAGTATCATCGTCCTCATCAAGATCTACTACCTTATACGTGTTACCTAGTCTGCCCATCCATAACATCATTGATGAACAACCCAAGGTAATAAGAGGGAACAAAAAACCTTGAGCCAGACAATAGTCTTAATGAACGATATAACAACTATCTAACATCATCAATAATATATACGAGAATTGGTAAATCCATCACCTAATCCACTAAGACATCAACAGAGAAGAAACCCAAACCTGTCTCCTCCACATCTGACAGTGATAGTCTTCCCAACAATCAGAAAAGAAGCAAGCAGTAGTAGACATAACAACCAATAATCAAGCATGGATTACTCTAATCGAGTTCAACATTTCCCAAGCACAAACCTCGAAGGACTAAACCAATATCAGAAAAGCACCCAAGAAATATCTCCCTTGACGTCGAATAATACACACAAGACAATACAAGAAAACAATGAACATCCATGACTCTGGCTATCACTGTCGGCCTTTGTGAAACCCCACGTCCGTTATCGTCACTCTTAATCAAAATGCATTAAGTTCCGTGAAGCGTTATAGGTAAAAAAGAGGAGAAGCATCACAAGACAGATATAAAATAACAGCGGAATTTAAAATTTATTCTTCAAACAGAAAACATCACGATCCAAAATCCAGTTACAACATAAGTCTGAAATACAGCAAACCCATTACATAAAATAAAATATCTTCCTTGTACTAAAATAATCAGAGTACACTAATATAAAATCATAGTCCCCAAAAAGAGCCAAATCAGAGTAGGCAGGTAATCAAAGAAGTACATCTAAGTAGCTCTAAGTAGAAACGGAGGAGAGAATCCTATTCAAGCCTGAGTATTCCCACCCTGAGAACCTGGGGGGAAGGAAGAGAGAGAAAAGGAAACAAAACGGGTCAGACATAAAGTTTGGCGAGTCCAGTTACTTTTAGAATATAAATAAGTAAAAGCATCATGATAGGCATATAAACTAGATGAGAGAGATTGCAGTACCATAAGACAAGTATAACAGACCGAGCAGGATAAGCAGAATAAACAGAACAAAATAGGTTATGCTTCTCAACTACTTTTCTTTGCACCAATACTTGTATAACAGAAATAGAACGATCCCAACAGAAACAGATGGTAGACTTAGGTTGTAACGACCGCCCATAACCCCTGCACTAAACAAGAGGAATAATGCGCTGAAGGGTGTGCCAGGCAGCTATGGACGATCATCAGAGTAGGTAAACAACATCGGAACCTGTCGTAAAACTCACAGCGTAAGGATAAAATAATATAGAACATATACAACAGGTAATAGTAATCGTTGACCCGCCTTTTGGCTAGGCCGTCAACCCATGGACCTATCAAAGGACCTATCAGGACTCGAGCAGGGCCTGGACAAGCCCATACATTTTTGGCCCGAGGCTCCTTGGCTCGAGGGCTCTCGGATAGAAGCACTTCCGCCCTATAGACCTAGGCTCGGTGGTCATGAGATCAGCTTACACTACAACAATGACTTGGTCATGAGATATATTTCATAGCCTATTTACTTGGTCCAACTACCTATTCTAAAGCCTATAAGCTCGGATCAAGCTATACTTATGCTACCACATATTGAAGGGAACTTCTCCACGTAATCAAGACTCAGCTCCATTATCCGCTCTTCACGTGGATCAACCGATACATGGCACCTCCAATTATTGAAGCCTACTGCCTATAAATACACCAAGCAATACAACAAAGAGGGGATCCTCATCTTCTTCGGCTCAGATTAGAGCTGAAATCTTTGGCCCATGCATGACTCAATCATGGCTGCCAATCACTTTCATCACGAAATACTTGCTATATTCCTCAAAAATGACTATTATAGAGATCCTGACGATCTCATTCATTGTATCTCCGAATTTACGATATTATTATGAGATTATAAAGTGGACGTAGGCTCGTTAACGCTGAACCACTATAAAAACGCTGTTGTCTTGTTTTTTCTTCCTTTTTCTCGCCTTTTCTGATATTTCTTCATATATCATGTTCAAATCTGACTTTTGGTCGTTGATGACCACTTTTTGGCGTCAACAGTTTGGTGCTTTCACTGAGAAATGAATTTTCAATGTCTTAAGGGTTTTGCTCAACTTTTGGATCACCAAGTCCAAGACGAAATCCTAGTTTCAATCATCTTCAACAGCAATGGTTTCCAATATTTCTGCACATGCTTTGGAATGCAGAAGTAGCAACATCTACATAAAAAAAACTGATTTTTTCCAGTTCTGGGTTCAACCACAGTCGGGTCGACCCTTCCTGGGTCAACAATGACCCGACCAGAAGATCAGCCAGTAATAATTGCATATTGGAAAGCTCCCTGTATGCAGCTTGGCTCGAATCAGATCTTGGGTCTTGGTGAGATCGGTTCGAATAGGCATTGTCATAACGATGTTCAAGCCCAGGTCGACCGACTTCGGATCGACCGACTCTTCTGAAGCTCTCCAGGTCGACCTACCCATCTGAAGCTCTCCAGGTCGACCGACTCCTTTGAAGTTCTCCAGCTCGACCTGCTTCGAACCACCTTTTCTAGATATACCGGCCCGGATTACTAGCCATTTCTAAAGTCTTACACATCGACCCGAAACAAGGTCATTTTCAGAAGAAAAAAATGCATTTTTCTGATCGTTTCGGAAAAGGCTCCATCTTCCAAAATCGAAAATATCGTGCAGTGCCCACCTTTTCAACCTAACCGGCTAGGTCGATCGCCGCTGGGACTGTGGTGCCCCGGACCCCCACAGGCGTCGCGCCTGGACCCGCTTGACGGCTCGCCTTCGGCTCAGAGCACGGCTCGCCTTCGGCTCGGCATATGTTTTGGCCAACAATAATCTTAAAGACTTATCATCCAAGATTCGACGGATGGTCCGAGAATATCAACAACAAGATGGAAACGATTGGGATTCTTCCAAGATCCATCACCCCTATTTACTGAGGTTATTCAATCCTTATCGACTGTTTCAGTCTTGACCGAAGATCGACGAGTTAAAAGTTTGAAACGTCTAAGCCTGGATGCTGATTGATTGTCTATGTATCAGCTCTCATTCCCCGATGTTGAATCAAAGACATAATTGCGGATGGACGAGGCATGTCTACATTTCTAGCCTCCGTATCCCACTTCCTGACATGTAAAGGGAAAAAAAAATTTATAAGCATGGATCCATTGTTCTCTTGTCAATCACCGTCTTAGCATCAACAAGATGAGATGCCACCATTAGCGGTTCTGATCTGACTACCTGACCTTTATTCCTTGCCCTCGACGTGGGGACATGAAGGCGATTCAAAGGAAACACACCCTCATCATTCACCCACAAAGGCCGCCTGATTGCCTTTTTTATCCCAATACCCCGATCAAGGTCTGATCGTTCCTGGCATTGCCGCCACATGAGGATCTGAAAAGACTTCCTCCATCAACTAAAACTTCAGCAGTCATCAGAGATAGGACAAAGCAGAATGGACTGGCAAAGGATATGCAATACCATTCTCATTCTAAATAATACTCATTCCATTAACATGATTATTTTTTTACACATATTTCATATCTTTGCATGCTTTATGAGTTACTGATGTGACTAACTCGTATGAATTTATGTGTAAATGATATAGGTACCCAGAGTCTGGTACTAATTAGACTTCCAACACTTGCACACAGAACTACAGGGCATTGCCATAACGAGCCCAACTGAACTACTCGTTTACAAAACCATGCCTTCCGTCCGAGGAAAATTATACAGCTCAAGGTGGATCTGACATGATCATCCACTACTAGGCTCATGTGTGGCATGACTCAAGATAATTGTGCATCGATCATTGCATTTCAAAGTTGAGATCCGACTCCAGATGGATGCGGTTCGACCGTCCATAGAACCAGATCCTGCACTCGATGCCATCGAATTACATAAATCCAAATAAAGGAGGCAGCACCGCCTATCAACATACTTATTTTCCAATCATGCATTTTGCCTTTACATGCTTCTTGAGTTATTGACATGATTAACTCATGCAAATTCGTATATGAATGATGCAGGTACCCGAGGTTTGGTACCAACCACTCCTGCCATAGTTTGATCGGAGGAATGTAAAGCTTTAGCGAACGTGATTCGACCCTTCACCCGCTTACTATTGGCCTAACGACAACATTCTAAAGCAAATGAAGTTCGACCATTCATTCACCGACTTTTTGCCCTTGACGCGGAGGCAAGAGAGTAAATGCACACGAGTTCGACGTGTGTTATCCATATATGGGCATACCAATGAGGCCTCCTCAGCCTTTGATTCGCCAGGCAAGACATAGAAATGTATTCGGGTGTGACATAACCACTCGGTAGATCGACAACTCTATCCCTTGATCTAACGGGAAGAGTGCAACAGTGACAGGTACAATACAATGAACGACATAACTTTTACGTTCGACATGGGGGGCAAAAGAAAAATGTTAAGACATGGATGAGTATGATTGGCCCCTCTCCAACGACGTCTCTAACTCTTTCCCATGACTTCAATGGGAGGAGTATAAACTCAATAAGGGTGTGAACTGACCACCCCTGATGGCGGCCTTTGCCCTTGACGTGGAAGCAAAGGGACGAAGCTAAGGCAAATATGATCCGACTGTTTGCCCAATTAACTCTAATCCTCAAAGTTTGGATATGAGTATAAACTTAGGACGAGTGTGACAGGCGCGCCAATATTTAAGACCACTCAATCCACAACTCTAACCCAAACTGACTTTGGGAGAGTATAAAGGACGAACCGCGACGTCCATAACTCTAACTCTCACGACTTGAGAGGGAGTATAAATCTGTTGGGTTAGTGTGAATGGTGCACCATAACTTAAGACCACTAAACCCATAACTCTAACTCTCACGACTTGCGAGAGAGTATAAAGGACAATGCTGCGACATGCATGCAATCTTCATTGCCCTCCGACTGAGGCGAAGATTATAAAGGACTTACGGACCGGACGTCTGAATGACTTAACCCGGTTCCCACCAACACTGGGAGAACGGGCATAGATTTCTGAATTAACTTCAGACACGCATCGGACGCGACCAGTGTTTCAAAGTTAAATGGAGGCTACAAACACTATACCTCCAAACTACGACACCTGACACTTTGACATTTAATAATTCTATGCTAGATAGATTAGCACTTAACATGTTTTCATTTCGAGCTACAATTGCTTGTGACTTAAAGATTGACATAGTAGCTTGCAAGACTAAGCTAACTATTCTTTTTCGAATTGCAAGATTATGTGCAGATACAAAGCAAAGACACGAGGGACACACTCGCATACAACAACAAAGAGGTCGTGTTGGAAGGAATGACGTCGACTTCTAATGCTAAACTTCCCACACGACTCAATGCAACGACCGAAAGGAGACCTTGAGAATGGGATGTTCAATGACGCATCACACAACTTAAGGCAACGACTGAAAGAGGGCCTTGAGAGTGATACCTAGAATCAACACACATGCATATATGTGACTGACTATAGCCTAAGTGCAACAACGAGTTTCACATTGCCGCGTGGGGACCTTGAAAGGGGTGCAGAGTGACCATCCATTGATTGATCCCAACCTACTTCCCAATTGGAAGGGGATAAGAGTATTCAAAGTGACTACAGTCTAACCTCTCGCAGCCCAACTTCAATCCTTAGAGCTTGGATGGGAGAGCAGAAACCAGTACGGGTTGAGTACCAACAAATCGTTTTGCACCCAACTTTGACCCATGATTCGACGAGGGAGCATGAATCCACACAGGGCATGGATTTGGGTTCTACTACTCAGCCAAACCCCCATAACTGGGAGCACGGCGAGCCTCGAACGACGTAGCTCGACCATCCGACTATTCCATGCACATTTCCAACTCCTTAAAGTTTCGCAGGATCTCAAACTACAGCCAAAAATGATGGCCTCAATGAAATTGTGCATGAAGAGCAAACTCAACAAGAATATGATGACCATTTTGGACTACGGTGGAACATAAACAAAGGGGGTCGACCTAATTGGCTCGAATGATAAGAGTAACTAAGTTCACTGACGTTCGATGGGGCGATCCTCACTTTCCGACTAGGGTGAAGGAACAATGACTAGACATGTGTGATTCGACTGCTAGTATGTTCAACTCTAACTCTCGCTGACTCGAGAGAGAAAGTGTAAAACGACTTGTGTTGGCTAAGACTACCAAACCTGCTACTCTAACCAGAAACAACGACGGAGAGTATAAAGGCTTAAGGACTGGACGCCTGACTGACTTAGCTCGACCCCCACTGACGCTGGGGGCATGAGCACTGGCTTCGTTTATTCCCCACCGACGCTGTGGGCATGAGCGTCAGCTTACAGACTGACTTCAAACACGTCCTTGAATTGACACGTGATTCAGAGGATATATACTATACCTTCAGACCATGACACGATTTGTCTTACTCACACATTCAAGCGAGACTGCTTATGTGTTCGACATGACTGGACTCACTCATTCTAGCGAGACTGCTTATGAGTTCGACATTACTTGAGCTTACACTTGACCATGTCCTCGACTTTCATAAGAAGATGGCACCATTTGGCAAAGACTCTTTATGAACGACCATGTGCAGAAGCCAGCGGCCCAGCTTGACTTATAATGATATCATTTGACCTCTTGACTCGACGAGGCGTAAGTGATTACTTGTTCATCTCAACTTCTCTAGCCTCGAACTTTGGCTCGATAGGTACCACAAATGGCGGTGTGATACATGACATGCTGTTTCCACAGAAAAAAAGAAAGAGAATCCAAGCTTCAGGACTACTCCCAAAGACATGACAGCTCGATATTGCTTTCCCGAAGATGAATGACATTCCAAAGAGATGCAGTTCAGCTTATTCAAAGTACATCATGTCTGCCACACGATGTACTTTGGGGGGCCAAGTGTTGACCCGCCTTTTGGCAAGGCCGTCAACCCATGGACCTATCAGGACTCGAGCAGGTACTGGACAAGCCCATACATTTTTGGCCCGAGGCTCCTTGGCTCGAGGGCTCTTAGATAGAAGCACTTCCACCCTATAGACCTAAGCTCGGTGGTCATGAGATCAGCTTACACTACAACAATGACTTGGTCATGAGATATATTTCATAGCCTATTTACTTGGTCCAACTACCTATTCTAAAGCCTATAAGCTCGGATCAAGCTATACTTATGCTGCCACATATTGAAGGGAACTTCTCCACGTAATCAAGACTCAGCTCCATTATCCGCTATTCACATGGATCAACCGACACATGGCACCTCCAATTATTGAAGCCTACTGCCTATAAATACACCAAGCAATACAACAAATAGGGGATCCTCATCTTCTTCGGCTCAGATTAGAGAAGAACTCTTTGGCCCATGCATGACTCAATCATGGCTGCCAACCACTTTCATCCCGAAATACTTGCTATATTCCTCAAAAACGACTATGTAATAGAGATCCTGACTATCTCATTCATTGTATCTCCGAATTTACGATATTATTATGAGATTATAAAGTGGACGTAGGCTCGTTAATGCCGAACCACTATAAAAACGTTGTTGTCTTGTTTTTTCTTCCTTTTTCTCGCTTTTTCTGATATTTCTTCATATATCATGTTCAAATCTGACTTTTGGCCGTTGATGACCACTTTTTGGCGTCAACAGTAATGAAGAATCATATAGCAAACTTTTGAAACTTTCTCAACATCCTGAATGGTTATCCAACTGATACTAAAGTTTGTACATAAGGCCTCACCACAACCCTCGTAGAGCACTCAAACAACGGAAACAGAAAATACTATATAGTAATAAAAATGGTACGTCAGCCTCCTGCTCGCCTCCGCACAGTAACACCATCCTCAATAATCACCTGTAACCTGCTACTTAGACTGCCCATCCACAACCGGATGAACAACCCAAGGTAATAAGAGGAGACATAAAACCTTGAGTTAGACAACAGTCTTAGCTAACAAACTTCAATAATAAAGTATATGAGAATGGATAGATAAGCATACTAATCTACCCAATACACCAGAGAAGAACTCAACCGTATCTTCCCTACATCGGACAGTGATAGCCATTACGATAATATTTCAACCATACATCCATGAAAACCAGAACACTCATTCAATCATGGTAAAGCACTCATAACATCCAGATTATATATATTTCCCATGTAAACCATCCTAATCGAATTCAACATCCCACAAGCACAAGCCCCAGAGGCCTAAACCAATATCAGACAAGCACTCAAGGAACACCTCCTTCGACGTTGGACAATCTACATGAGACGGTACAAACAGAACAACCAATCATCCATGACTGACTCTGACTGCCAATCCTGCTTTGAAACCATCGTTAATCGTATGACGGCCAGCCTTGCCATATGTTAAGGGCTAATGGTAACCCCAGTTCTTGCATAAACTCCATACGCCTTTCAATGATACGTATGTATGCCCATCCTTGACAACTAAGCCTTTCAACGATACCCAGGGTACTCGACCTACAACCGGTCTTTTAGGTACCCCTATCGTACCCCTGCATTGAGCCTGCTAGAACTTATGACAATGATAATCTCTCGGCCTTCTCATCTCTAGTCATCCAACTTGACGTCTTTTCATAGCCCAAGCAACCTTCTCGAGCAACCATTATCCACCAACTCACGACCTTTGAGTTGTCATCCCATTCGCTGTTCTACACCAATCAACGAACACCTTTCAACACTTCGAACCTTCCTACTTGAATCTACTTCGAAGTCACACCATAATTGAGCCAAGTTACACCACTGCGCTGCGGCTTGAGTAGGGTTCGGGGGGTTTCCCTTGAAAAATATTTTTTTAGACCTTTTTGTTCAAATATGAGTTGTACCCGAAAATATTAATTTTCAGAATATAACCATGTTCGACCGATCCCTGGCCTGCTCAACCGACGCACCTTGCTCGACCCAACATCCATGTTCGATCGATCCACTCAGGTGCGACCGTCCCAAAACACTGCTCGAGCCAACATCCATGTTCGATGGACCCACTCAGGTGCGACCAACCCAAACACTGCTCGAGCCAATTCCATGTTCAATCGACCCACTTAGGTGCCACCGACCAAAAACACTGCTCGAGCCAACATCCATGTTCGACCGTCCCACTCAGGTGCGACTGACCCAAAACGCTGCTCGACCGACCCTTGTGACTTGCTCCCCAAGTCATACAAATGAACGACCGACCCATACCTTGTTCGACCCAAAACCTGCATTCTTTAATGCAACTCCAATTTCGACCAAAACTTCGCCAAAATGATTTGTTCAATGAAACCAACTCATCCAACTCACCAAATACAATCACAAACATGTCTTAACATCGCTAAGAACATGAATATGACGATTATCACTAAAATGACGTAAATTTCACCAAAACCATTAAAATGAACTTATGATCAAATGAGAGATCTTACTTACATAAATGTATGAAATAGCATGGAATAATGGTACAAACTTGCTAGGTAAGATCATAGGGTAATTCATATGAAAATGGGCATTTAATGGTGCAGATTTATGGGGAACACTTGAATTTGATGAAAGTCATGGTCAAACATTAATATACTTCATTGAATCCATGTGAGAGACGTAAATCACTCACTGATTCTTCCAAACAAGCAAAAATCAATGAAATAGGAATCCGGACAGCAAGCACCTCACACCAAACACCTTGATCCAATGAATCCTTATTTCAATTGACGTAGATCTAGCCTCCAATGGTGTAGATCCTCAATTTCCCTCCTTAGATTTGGATTTTTAATGGTGGAAAGGTGTTAGAGGAAAGAGGAGCACAAGGCACCAAATGATAGAATGGAAAGCTAAAACCATTTCCCATATCCCTTATCCCATATTTATAACCTTCCATCAGCCCACTAACGGGCCTCTCTAATTCAGCCCATTACGGCTTACCAAACCTGGACAGCCAACCGAAAAACCTTAAAACAACGATTTCTCCCAATCCGCCAAGCCAAATCTTTAATGTAACCACTCTACGAAAAGGCAACCATCAATTCCTTTCCGGTGGCACAGGTCTCACCCTCTGATTCGACTTGAGTCAAAATTTACGCCCTGTACAAGACTCACAGAAGCAAATTGGTCACAAACAAAATTGGTCAAAATTATAGACATGTCTCACATCCCCATAAGCAACATATTAAAAAATTAGAATAATCCAACCCTCAGGGAATAAAATAAAAAGATTTTATGATCCTCCGATACGTAAAATGAGGGTTGTTAAATTCACCCCCCTTAAGAATTTTGCCTCGAAATTCCAAGCAAACATAAGCCAATCATAGCAATTCTGCATGCCTATCATCCATGAGAAGCCAATTCTATCATCCAAACTAACAACCATCAAGCCATGCATCCATAGCCTTATCCTAGCACGCAGAATTCTATCAAACAACAATAAGATACAACAATATAACTATGATACGATATCATAGGGTCCTACCGACGAAGAGTTCTGGATGAATCACCCTCATGTTTTCTTTTGTCTCCCAAGTATAATCGTCGCTGTCTTCACTCCATTGTACCTTGACCAACTTAACCGTCTTCCTCCTAAGTTGTTTCGTGTCATCCCCCACAGTACGAAGTAGCTTACGAGGTCTCGTAACTACTGTCTCTACCTCTAGGTCTTCATACTATTCTAGAGATACCACCACATTCGAATCATGCACGAATTTTGTAGAAACGACACATGGAACAAAATATGCACACTCGTCATCTTCTTGGGTAACTCCAATCTATATGCGAGCTTTCAAATTCGATTGACTATTGGAAATGGTCCAATGAATCTTGGAGCTAACTTTCCTTTACTTCTGAATCGAACCACATGCTTTAACGGTGAAATCTTCACGAAAACCATGTCGCCAACGTCGAATTCCAAGTCCTTATGACGCTTATCAGCGTAATTCTTCTGATGCCTTCATCCGTTGCCGAACGATCTCAATACAATCTGAGGTCTCTCTTATTATCTCTGGCCCAAGTACCAACTTATCTCCAGTTTCTTACCAACAAGCTGGAGAATTGCACGACCTTCCATACACCGCCTCGTATGGTGCCATCCCAATGCTGGGTTGGTAGCTATTATTATATGAAAACTCAACTAGATGTAGATGGTCTTCCCATGATCCTCCAAAGTCTAACACACAAGCCCTCAGGAGATCTTCCAAAACTCCGTTAAACCCTTTCGGTTTGATCATCCGTTTGGGGATGATAAGCCGTACTCAAGCACAACTTGGTTCCCAAAGCTTCGTGCAAACTTCTCCAAAATCCACTCGCAAATAATGGATCTCGGTCACTTACTATACCTTTTGGGACTCCATGGAATCGAACTATCCACTTTACATAAAGCTCAGCCCACTTTGACTCCGTCCTAGTCGACTTGACAGGAATGAATCTCGCACTTTTGGTTAAGCGATCCACGATGATCCAAATACCTTCATTTCCTGCCCTGGTTCTAGGTAGTCCATCGATAAAATCCATCGATATCTGCTCCCACTTCCACGTATGAAATTCTTATGGCTGAAGCAAACCACTCGGCTTGTTCTGTTCAGCTTTCACCAACTGAAAGTTCATGCACTTGGAAATAAACTTTCCAATATCTCGCTTCACCCCTTCCCAATAGTAGACTCGCTTCATGTCCTGGTATATCTTATTGTCACTGGGATGAATCGTCAAATTCGAGTGATGACATTCTCTCAGAACCTCATCTCTCAATCCATCAATATCAGGAACAACTAATCGTCCTTGTTTTCGAAGCCAACCTTCCCAATCGACCTCAAACTCTTTATTCTCTAGCTCCATCTTCTGGATAAACTCAACAAACATTGCTTCTCGCTTTTGGATCTCGCCAATCCTTTTGATAAGAGTAGGTCTTATTGATAAGCTTGCCAACATTTCAGGTTCCAGCTCACAACTTGGCCTGAAATCAAACCTTGCCAAATACTCGAGGCTCTTCCATTCTGAAAACATCGCTCCCAAACTCGCGTGTCTTTGACTCAACGCATCTACAACTGCGTTACCTTTGCCAGGAGTATAGGCTATACCAAAATCATACGACGCCAGAAACTCTAACCATCGTTGCTGCCGAAGATTCAAATCCTTTTGGGGGAAAAGATACTTCAATGATTTGTGATCCGTAAGCAACTCGAATCGAACTCCCAATAGGTAATGTCTCCACATCATCAGAGCAAAGACAATCGCCGCCAACTCCAAATCATGAGTTGGGTAATTCTTCTCATGCGACTTTAGCTATCGACTAGCATAGGCTACAACCTTATCCTTCTGCATTAGCACTTCTCCAAGTCTAGTGCCACATGCATCAGTGTATACCACCATATCTTCATTCCCACTTGGAATGGTCAACACAGGAGCACTCGTCAGTCTCTCCTTCAAGATTCCAAACGCTTTCTCACACTTTGCATCCCATGTGAACACTTGGTTCTTCTTTGTCAGTCCCGTCAATGGTGCAACTACTTTGGAGAAATCCTTGCTAAACCGTCGGTAATAACTAGCCAGCCCAAGGAAACTCCAAACATCTGTCGCATTCTTAGGTCTATCCCAGTCCTGGATTGCTGCCACTTTATCGGGGTTAACCACTATTCCATCTCTAGAAACAACATGGCCTAAGAATCTCACTTCACTCTTCTAGAAGTGACACATGGAAAACTTAGCTCTTAGTTGATGCTTTCGCCAGAACTCTAACATAACTCTCAAGTGTGTCTTATGTTCTTCCTCATTCCGAGAATAAACCAGAATATCATCCACGAACACAAGCACGAACTTGTTCAGCTAATCTCTGAACACTCTATTCATAAGATCCACAAAATATGCTGGCGCGTTAGTCAACCTGAATGGCATCACCAACCACTCGAACAAACCAGATGGTGTCCTAAAAGCAGTCTTTGGCACACTATCCTTAGCCACCCTCAATTGGTGAAACCCCGTTGCCAAATCCATCTAAGAAAATACTTTGACTTCATGAAGCTGATCAAACAAGTCGTCTATCCTTGGCAACAAATACTTGTTCTTTTTGGTCACCTTGTTCAGCTCAGGATAGTATACACACAACCTTAACGAGCCATCTGCCCTGCTTGCAAACACGACCGGTGCACCCCATTTGGAAACACATTTTCGAATAAATCCCTTTCCCAGAAGGTCACAAACTTGCACCTCTAATTCTCGCTGTTCCTTAGGCACCATCCGCCTAAGAGGCATAACGATTGCTCTAGCACCCTCGACCAAATCGATCCTAAACTCGATCTCACGATGCCGCGACAACCCTTTGACCTCATCAAAGAATCTACATACTCATTAGCGATCAACATTGATGACAGGTCTTCTTGTGGAATCCCTAGCAAATATAGATAACTCACGAAGACCCCGTCTTCGTGCTTACATCTAACCAACACCTTTCGCCCTTCCACGTCCCCGACCCTCACCTCTAGCTTCTCGCAATTCACCCTTGCTACATAACTTTTGAGCCAATCCATGCCCAAGGTGATCCCAAACCGAACGAAGTTCAATACAAAGAAATCACACACAAAAGAGCAACCATGACTCGACAACACTAGACCACGACACTACATGCACAAACTGGACGATCTCCCAACTGGATTTATCACAACCAGTGGCCTATAACAAATTTCGGGTTCCAAACCTAAGCGATAAACAATCTCATTGCAAATGAATGAATGCGATGCTTAAGTATTAAACAAAACTCGAACTGAAACACCATTAACAGAAAGAGTAACTTTCACCATGACACCCTTTCCCTTCTCCTCTATAGTAGGAGCTCTTGAAGAAGTCAGCACGGCTTCCAAAGCATATGTCTTCACAACCTTCTTGCCCTTAACTGATTCTGGACAATCTTTCTTCTCATGCCCTGGCTTTCCACTCTTGAAGCACTTCTTCTCAGCTTTGGGATTCTTGCGCTCACTAGCAAAATGGCCTTTCTGTTGGCAGTTAAAGCAAACCACCTCACTCTTAGGCTTTTCTTCGTCATTCTTCCCTTTTTGTTGTTGCCGCTTCCTCTTCTTATTATTACCACCCTGTGTGGCTTCTGTTCTTCCTTAGGTGCAACAACAGACATCTTCTTAGGAAACATACTTTCATGTCTCAAAGCCTTCTTGACGATCTTCTCAAAGCTATCATCGAGGTGATCCATAAGCTGATTCCTAATATATTCATCCAACCCCAAGACAAACTTCTCGTTCTTTTGATAAGGAGTATCCACATATGAACGAGCATACTTCGACAAAGCCTCGAAGTTAGAAATATAGTCAAGAACTAGCCGACCATTCTGCTTGAGCTCCACGAATCTCTTAAAAAAATAGACTTTTGCACGGTGGAGATAAACTTCGCTTCAAACTTGGCTTGGAATAGCTCCCATGAAATATTCTCTTCAAGGGTCTCAAGTGTGACAGAGTTCCACCAGTCCACGCTCTGCCCTCTAACTGCCTTGATGCAAGCTTACTCTTTGTTGCATCATCAATGCCCAAGTCCCTGAAGATCCGAACACAAGTACCCATCCACCTCTGGAGTTCTTCAATTGATTCAGTGCCTTTGAACCGTTTTCCTCCCAAAGAAGAAAAGTCTTTGCATAGCTTTGAAATTCTAAAGCTCTAGGCACTGGGACCCCAACCTCAACCGTAGCTACCACTGGAGCGGGGTTCCTTCAAGGACATGCTTCAATCATAGCTTCAAACATGGCCGGGTAATCAGGTGCCCCGCCATTACCTCCTCTTGGCACGGCTTCTTCCCTAGCAGAATGTCTCGTATAACGTCGACTCATTCTGAATATGCAAATTATAATGGTTAGCCATCTACAAGAAAACTGCTAGAGAAGTAAAAATGCTACTACTATATATGCTAATATATATAGTTAACATCCAACTGAAATCTACAAGTACGTCTCTCATACATAATTACGTCCTCGAACTTGTGACACCCCACGTCCGTTAATGTCACTCACTAAGGGAATACATTAAGTTTCGTGAAGTGCTATAGGTAAACAGACACAGAATAATTACAAGACAGATATAAAACAACAGCGGAATAAAAAAAACTTTTATTAATCATAAAGCATGGTTACACCATATGTCTGAAAATACATAAACTTGGTACATCACTAAAACTTCTGTCTTGTACTTTAAATATCAGAGTACAATAACAAAGAAAGCATAATCCCCAAACCATAAGCCATAGCACCAAAGATAGAAGCTTGAGCAGTACATCTAGAAGCTCCAAGTAAGAATATAGCAGAATCCTGACTAAGCCTGAGAATTCCCTCCCTTGAGAACCTGGAGGGGAAACGGAAGAAAGAAGAGGAAACAAAAAGGGTCAGACATAAAGTCTGGTGAGTCCAGTTACTTTTAGCCAGTAAATAATAAAAGTAACATGATAGGCATGTAAAATGGATGAGAGAAATCACTGCATAAATGACAGGTGTGACAAGGTAAACAAGATAAGGTGTGAATGCTTCACTAATGATTTCTCTGCATTATTACTAGTATAACTGAAATCAGATGATCCCTTCCACTATTAGTTGGTAGGTTTAGGTCATACGTCCAAGTATACCCTAACCACTACCCTAATCGATCGGCTCCCTACCCTGTAGATATCCTGTGCTGGCCCCACAGTAGGAGGTGTCACTTCCTAAAGTGGCAACCCATGGTGTGCACAACCATATCTACTGGTGTCACGGTCGTCTTAACCCCCTCTGCCCGGCCTATGCACGTACATGTCCCCGGTTGGTTTGTGCCGCCTACACCATCCGCCTCGTTTGGATCTCTTACAATCAGTCAGTAAGCGTGCCCCTTCTCCGCCTAGTACAGAGATCTTTACTTGATACCAACTCCGGGTTACTGACTAAAATGGATCCTATACAATATGATACAAGCTCTCCCCCTTGTCTTGTATCCCTACTAGGTTTTCCATTGACTATGTATACCCTTAGGTGTCTTTAATTACATAGCCCTATACTGGTTATGCTTACCCTAAAGGGTGTCTTTAATTACATAACTTCATTACATTATCTATCGGTTATGTCTACCACTAGGTTTTTCACTGACTATGTATACCCTTAGGTGTCTTTAATTACATAGCCCTAGGTCAGTTATGCTTACCCTAAAGGGTGTCTTTAATTATATAATTCCAATATTTCTACCGGTTATGCTTACCTACAGGTGTCTTTAATACATAACCCCCAAATCTTCCAACCAGTTATGCTTACCTATAGGTGTCTTTAATACATAACCCAATCATTTCTACAAGTTATGTTAAACCTAAAAGGTGTCTTTAATTACATAACTTTATTATTTCCATCGATTATATATACCACTAGGTGTCTTTAATTACATAACCTTATCGGGTTAAGTTTGTGGGCCTATATATATATATATATATACACACACACACACACTAATATTGCCCACATACCCAAGATTTACTTAACCCTCATGCTGATTCAAGAATTTTTTTTTAACGGTTAAGTTTGTGGGCCTATATATCCTAATATTACCCACCTACCCTAGATTTACTTAACCTCCTACTGATCCAAGCAGGTTTGTTTAATGGTTAAGTTGTGGGCCTATATATACTAATATTACCCACCTACCTAAGATTTACTTAACCTCCCACTGATCCAATCAATTTTGCTTAACCCTAACTTCAATTCTATATCATAAAATCCCTATGGATTAGATTTGGTTAAGTAGTCCAATTCGTTACCATGTCCATTTATGGTTTATAATGGGCTAGACCACCCACATTAAGCCTACAACGTGTGGATGCTGGATATGTCGGTCGGGTCCGGGCAGTCTTATTCCACAGTTGGGCCTAACCTCGTGTCTTAGCCCGATTCGTATTTGCGTACCTAGACCTCCCACATTAGGTTCAACATTAGTGGCTGCTGGATATGGCGGTCGGGTCCGGGCAGACTTCCACCACTAATGCACCCTAACCTCGTGTCATAAGTACAACTACAAATCCTAATTGTAATTACTAAACATTCCATTTTTAATTAATTTACCAATTAATTAATCCTTTCCTTTTATAGGTGTCAATACCTATCTTACCGAATAATTTGAATTACATGTCCAAAAATGTTCATATTCAAATTATGCCAATATCAACCCCTTTTCCCCCATTCCTTAACTAGCGCCCTCACAAAATTGGCAGTATGTCTAGGCTAGATAATAGCCTAGTCATAAATGATAGTAGGGAAAAACAATAGGAATGTAAAAATAGTGATCATCTTGGCATAAACATAAACTTAGCATGATAATGTGAACATACATACTGGCATGGACATGTAATTATTATCATAACAAGATGAACATAAAACTAGTGAACATAACATGATGTCTCAATAAGCATAGTAAGATCTAAATTAGTAGTGTAGATGTCCCATTTGTTTAGATCTAACATAATAACACATGGTGATAGATTGGATCACATGATCTAGATTTAGAGGTTAAAATAGATCTAACATGATAACACAAGGTGATAAATTAGATCACATAGAATAGATCTAACATGATAAGACAAGGTGATACTCTAGATCTGACTAACAGTTTCAATGTCCACATAAATTAGATCTACTAATTGAGAAATAGATCTACACAAATCCATATAATAGCATGCCATGAAAATTACAATTTAGATAAAGATTTAGATCCAATCCTAACCAATTCAAGGTGGCATATGTTTATGATTTACATAAATGGTTAGATCTACCCAATGACATAACTATTCAAATTAACAGATTTATATTAACCACAATATAGTTGAAAACCAAGATCCACAATAATATTATAGTAGAATAATCGCAATTGAACTGGATCTAAAGAAATAGATCTATCATGACATAGCAGAATAGTCACAATTGCATTGGATCTACAGAAATAGATCTGTCATGACATAATATCAGATATGATAATAGCATAGATTCATGGTTACACATATCCAAATCACAGTATTTCATAATTTACTTTTATTTATCTAAACCTAAAAGCAACTAGAACGCACAGCGTTAGGTTTAGAGAATAGAGAGAATGGATCTTGAATTCTGAATTTGATTTGCAAAGCATGTTGTTGTATAAAACGGTTCAGTTCGCAATCCAGCAACATATGGCCTCCATGACTTCCAATGAAGAAAATATAAGAAATAGCCACCTATTTATAGCTGTAGAGCCCCCTGAAACCGACTGCCACCTCAGCAATAGGGGTGTCGACACCCCTGTGGGTGGGTCGACCCCTAGGTCGACAACCCTCTAGGGGGGTCGACCCCCTAGAGCGGGAATTTTGGTGCTCTGACGAATTTTTCCAATTCGAACTGTTTTGGATAGAATTCTGACTCAGCTCTGACTCATCTCTGACACATACGTATGTATATAATATTTCTGTGCGTATACAAACTTAAAACTCTCATAACTTCCTCATACGGTGTCTGTTTTATGCAAACCAAATGTCTATCTTGACCAAAATTTCGAGACGGACGCAATGGTGCAATCTGTTTCCTCTAATTCGGAATATTAACTTAATAATTATTTAATTTATTCTCTTTTTGTGTCGTTAAAAATTCGGGGTGTTACAGAACTTTAGCTAAAATCGTTAACCAGAGCTATAATACTAAATGTGACGACCGCCCATAACCCCTGCTCTAAACAAGAGGAATAATGCACTGAAGGGTCTTCCATGAAGCTATGGACAATCATCAGAGTAGGTAAACAACATCAGAACCTATTGTAAAACTCACAGTGCAAGGATAAAATATAATAGAACATATACAACATGTAATAGTAATGAAGCATCATATAGCAAACTTTTGAAACTTTCTCAACATCCTGAAAGGTTATCCAACTGATACCAAAGTTTGTATAAAAGGCCTCACTACAACCCTCGTAGAGCACTCAAACAACAGAAACAGAAAATACTATGTAGTAATAAAACTAGTACGTCGGCCTCCTACTCGCCTCCGCACAGCAACACCGTCCTCATTAATCACCTGTAACCTGCAACTTAGTCTCCCCATCAATAACCGGATGAACAACCCAAGGTAATAAGAGGAGACATAAAACCTTGAGTCAAACAACAGTCTTAGTGAGCGATAAAACAGCTAACAAACTTCAACGATAAAGTATATGAGAATGGATAGATAAGCATACTAATCTACCCACTACACCAGAGAAGAACTCAACCCTATCTTCCCTTCATCGGACAGTGACAGCCTTTACGACAATATTTCAACCATACATCCATGACAGCCGTAACACTCATTCAATCATGGTAAAGCACTCATAACATCCAGATTATATATATATATCCCATGTAAACCATCCTAATTGAATTCAACATTCCTCAAGCACAAGCCCCAGAGGCCTAAACCAATATCGGACAAAAACTCAAGGAACACCTCCTTCGACGTTGGACAATCTACATGAAACGATACAAATATAACAACCAATCATCCATGGCCGACTCTTGCTATCACCGCCGATCCTGCTTTGAAACCATCATTAATCTATGACGGCCAACCTTGACATACGTCAAGGGCTAGTGGTAACCCCAATTCTAGCATAAACTCCATACGCCTTTCAACGATACATATGTATGCCCATCCTTGACAACTAGGCCTTTCAACGATACCCAGGGTACTTGACCTACAACCGATCTCTTAGGTGCCCCTATCGTACCCCTGCTTTGAGCCTGCTAGAACTTACGACAACGATAATCTCTCGGTCTTCACATCTCTAGTCATCCAACTCGACGACTTTACGTAGCCCAAGCAACCTTCCCGAGCAACCATTTTCCACCAACTCACGACCTTTGAGTTGTCATCTCATTCGTTGTTCTACACCGATCAACAAATACCTTCCAACACTTCGAACCTTTCTACTTCAATTTACTTTGAAATCACACCATCACCGAGCCATGTTACACCGCTGCGCTGCGGCTTGAGTAGGGTTCGGGGGGTTTCCCCCGAAAACTATTTTTTTCAGACCTTTTTTTCAAATTTGAGTTGTACCCGAAAATATAAATTTTCAAAATATAACCCTGTTCGACCGATCCCTGGCCTGCTCGACTGACCCACCTTGCTCGACCCAACATCCATGTTCAACCGGCCCACTTAAACGACCCAAAACACTGCTCGAGCCAACATCTATGTTCGATAGATCCATTCAGGTGCGACCAACCCAAACACTGCTCGAGCCAACATCCATGTTTGGCCGACCCATTAAGGTGCGACCGACCCAAAACACTGCTCGAGCCAACATCAATGTTCGATCGACCCATTCATGTGCGACCGACCCAAAACATTGCTCGACCGACCCTAGTGACTTGCTCCCCAAGTCAAATATATGAATGACCGACCCACACCATATTCGACCCAAAACCTGCATTCTTCAATGCAACTCCAATTTCGACCAAAACTTCGCCAAAACGATTCATCCGATGAAACCAACTTATCCAACTCACCAAATACAATCAACATGTCTTAATGTTGCTAACAACACGAATATGACGATTATCACTAAAATGATGTAAATTTTGCCAAAATCATTAAAATGAACATATGATCAAAATGAGAGATCTAACTTACATAAATGTATGAAATAAAATGGAATTATGGTACAAACTTGCTAGGTAAGATCATAGGGCGATTCATATGAAAATGGGCATATAATGGTGTGGATCTATGGAAAACACTTGAATTTAATGAAAAACATGATCAAATATTCATATACTTCATTAAATCCATGTGAGAGATGTAAATCACTCACCGATTCTTCCAAACAAGCAAAAATCAATGAAATAGGAATTTAGACAGTAAGCACCTCGCAGCAAACACCTTGATCTGATGAATCCTTGCTTCAACTAATGTAGATCTAGCCTCCAATGGTGTAGATCCTCAATTTCCCTCCTTGAATTTGGATTTTAATGGTGGAAAGGTGTTAGAGGATGGAGGAGCACAAGGCACCAAATGAGAGAATGGAAAACTAAAACCATTTCCCATATCCTTTATCCCATATTTATAACCTTCCATCAGCCCAATAGTGGGCCTCAATAATTCAGCCCATTATGGCTTACCAAACCTGGACAACCAACTGAAAAACCTTAAAATAGCGGTTTCTCCCAAACCGCTAAGCCAAATCTTTAATGTAACCACTCTACGGAAAGGCAACCATCAATTCCTTTCCAATGGCACAGGTTTCACCCTTTGATTCAACCTGAGTCAAAAGTTATGCCCTGTACAAGACTGACAAGGGCAAAATGGTCACAAACAAAATTGGTAAAAATTATGGACATGTCTCACATCCCCATAAGCAACATATTACAAGATTAGAATGAGCAACCCTCAGGGAATAAAATAAAAATATTTTATGATCCTCCGATACATAAAATGCGGACTGTTACATAGGTGTACTTCTGGTCACAGGTTTTACCCCCGACAATAATAACAGACAGCCCAACAGATATAACGAGTGTTACCCCCAAACGATAATAACGGGCTCCTAAACAAGCAGGACTAGATGTACCCTAATTACTAACCCAATCGATCGGCTCCCTATCCATTAGATACCACGTGCTGGCCCTATAGTAGGATGTATCACTTCCTAAAGTGACAACCCCTTTTACCTATAGGCACAACCATATCTACTGATGTCACAATGTCTTAATTTCCCAAGCAAGCCGGACCCATGCATGCACATGACTCCGTTGGAACGTACCGTCAACACCTCCACCCATATGAACCTCTTATAACCAGCTCAGAAATCGTGTGCCTGACATCTACCTAGTTCGTGGTGCCCCTTTTGATACCAATATGGGCTATTGACTGATAAGGGTCCCACTCAACAGATGATACAAGCCATCTCCTAGGCTTGCATCCCTACTACTAGGATTTTGATAGGTTATGTATAATAGATTAACAAGCCCGCATAACCTCAACATATAAAACGGGATAAGTTTGTCGGGTTCATGTAACCCCCCTTCAGATTTAAGCAGATTTACTTAACCCCCCATTGATTCAAGCAAGTTTACTTAACCCTTATACAATTTGACAGGTTCATGTAACCATGACAGATTCAAACAGGTTAAGTATTACAGGTTAACAAGTTATTAACATTTTCCGTTCATGAATGTTAATGCACCGGACCTCTCACATTAAGTCGACCACTTGTGGATGCTGGATACTCCAGGCGGTTCCAGGCAGGGTTCTACCACAAGTTTAGACTTAACCTTGTGTCTTAGCACTGTTTTGTTTACATTTACGCACTAGACCCCTCACATTAGATTAACCAATTGTGGACACTGGATATGTCGGGAGGTTCCGGGAAGACTTCTACCACAAGTGTAATCAAACCTCGTGTCTAAGTGCGGTTATAGTTTCTATTTACTGTAATTTAAGGCATATTCGTTCTTAGACAATTATTCATGTTCATCATAGGTTATGCCCCCAAATCCCTTGTCTGATTCACGCTACAAGTAATGCCCTAATTTATCTTTCCCAGCCGTTCCCATTTTTGTCCGTTCGCATATTTCAGCGATAGGCCTAGGCTCGAAAGTAGCCTAGGCTATAAAAATAAAAAGGGAAAGAGGGAGAGAAGAGGACAAAAATAGGCATAATAACAAAATAGGCATATGATGATAAAACTGGACATAATAACAGAATAGGCATATGATGACAAGGTTAGGCATATCAGGAATAGGCATATGATAACTAAACAGTAGATCAGGTGTACAAGTAATGGCAGATTTGTTTAACTATGGTTCAGGTTATTAATAGGCATAGTTTTAGATCCAAACTTATAAACATGTCAAGATTACTTATTAAATGTTTATATCTAAAAATAACATTAACTCACAGGGACTGGATCTAAAGAACAGAGAAATAACTATTGATGTTGAAGTAGAGATTCTTGAATACGTATAAATCGTTGTTGTAGAAGAATAGGCTAATTCAATCTGAGTTGGGGCAACACCTCGTTGTCTCCATTGTTTTTGATGAATAAAACAATAGAAATGAGGTGCAATTTCTAGCCTACCGTCAATGAATCAGGTCAAGAAATGCGTCCAGGTTCAGAAAATGGAACTGCTCCAGATCTGGGTGGGGTCGACCCCGGGATCAACATACCTATGTGTGGGTCAACCCCTAACGGTCGAATTCCCGCGTCTTCCCGCTCCTTTGATTTTGATTTCTGGACAAGTTTATTTATATATATTTTGCTTATACGTATACAAACTTCAAACCTTAATAACTTCTTCATACCATGTCCATTTTACGCAAACTCGAAGTCTATCTCAAGTAGAATTCTGAGTCGAACGAAATGGCATAGCCCGTTTTACTTAATTCTCATTATTTAATTAAGTATTATTTAGTTTATTGTTATAATGTCCATTAAAATTACGAGGTGTTACGTTCTCCCCTACTTAAAGTATTTCATCCCCGAAATCTCTAAGTTAAGAAGAATGTATATCCTAACATCTATCATCCATCTACTCATCCACCAATCACAGGCATCCATTGTCCTTAAAATATTTCTAATGCTATATGAACATATGCAAAGGTTTGTGTATATGTCTCTATACTAATGTGAAAGATTAGGTGGTCTACTGATTCAGTCGACCTCCTTAATGCAATTTATGTTAGTGCATGAATCCAACATGTATGCAAATAGTCCTAGTATATCATGTAAATGCTATATGCGTGCAAAATCATCCATCCAAATTCAACATTCATGTGATGATACACCCATTTCCATCCATAAAAGAAAAATATGCACATGTATCCATATGCAATATGAGAGTGATTGAGTCGATCTAGTGCCTAGTGTGTGTATATGCATCCACGAGCAACCACGAGTAAACACTTGCATCCGCTTGCATTTATCAAACATAACATGTCTCAAAAACATGTTCACATCCATGGGTTCCCTACCTAAAGGGCGAAGATTCGATCAATAGGATATACTTAATGATAGAAACAAGTACGAATAAAAGCTTTGGAAAAAGAAGTTAAGAACATACCCTTGAAAAGGGTGCGAAGCGCGAACCTTGTCTTTAGTTTCCCAAATTGCATCCTCAGGGTCATCTCCCCATTGAACTTTCATCAACTTGACCTCTCGATTGCGTAGATTTTTAACCTCTGATCCAAGAATACGGGTAGGAACTCGTCTAACTATCGCCTCCCGTTCCACCTCTACGTCCTCAAGATACTCGGCTCAACTACCTCTGCTATATCGTGCAAACATTTCTGCAAACGAGAAACATGGAAAACATCATGAACACCTGCTAATCTCTCTGGTAACTTCACCCTATAGGCTATTTAGTCAATCCTTTCTGCTATGGGAACCCTACAAACCTTGGCACCAATTTCCCTATAGATCCAAAGCGAACCACATTCCTTAAAGGTGATACTATGATGAAAACCATGTCTCCCACCTCAAACACAATACCAGTCCTTCTCTTATCTGCATAGGACTTCTGCCTGTCCTAAGCTGTCTTCATGCATCTGCTGATAAGATCCATCTTCTCTGAAGTTTCTCTAATCATCTCAGGTCCAAGTAGAAGCCTATCTGTAGATTCCCACTAATAAGTCAGTGATCAACAGAGCCATCCATACAATGCCTCGAAGGGTGCCATGCCAATACTAGCCTGATAACTATTGTTGTAGGCGAACTCTACCAAAGGAAGATGTTCCACCCTCGTCCCTCTGAAGTTTAAGATACACGGTCTTAAAAGATCCTCAAGGACTCTATTCACCATTTCTGTCTGCCCATCAGTCTGAGGGTGATAAATGGTGCACAAACACAACTGTGTACCTAATGCCTTGTGTAAACTCCACCAAAACTCACTGGTGAATATGGGGGTCACGATCACTCACTATACAGGAAGGTACTCCATGTAGACGGACTATATCACGAAGATAAACTATTGCCAACCATTTTGTCGTTCCTTTACTCTTAACAGGAATGAAATGAGCATTCTTAGTAAGCATGTCAACTATAACCCAAATACTGGTGTTGCCTTTCCTTTTCTCATCTTTGACTTGCTGGCAAATCAAATATCAAGAAATAAACTCCGCTACATCTTTCTTCATTCCAGCTCAAAAGAAAACCCTCTTCATTTCTCCATACATCTTATCACCGTCTGGATGGATAGTCATCCTAGAATGATGGGATTCCTCAAGGAGTCTTCAACAAACTCCCAACTCGGGGAACACAAAGCTTTCTATCTCGTCGCAACCACCCTCTGTGTGACGATCCCAAAACCCCGTGACACGGTGTTAAGGATAATCATTGGAATATAACACATTAATCATCATTAGCAGATCACAGATAATAGCATAAACAGAAAATAGAATAATTTACACACATATGACAGAGGAATCATATAGATATCATCACATCAGAGAAGCACAGCACAGGATACAACTTAGTGCATAATGATACATAATCAATCACCATCGCCTGAGGCGGAATCATACATAAAGAGTACACAAAAGGAATATCAGTCTACATCGCCAATGGTGGAATCATAATATAGATACAATAATGGCGGAGAAAATCCAAGTCAACACGGTGTAGTCAATCCTCGCCATGAGCCAAAAGGTGCGTCAGAAACCTGTAACTAGGCTGCCCGTGTGAAAATGAGGGCACCCGAGTTTGCAAGGTGAAACAAACTACGAGTCAGTCATGGGACTGGTATGAGAAATCTACTCAACTTATTAACAACAATAATAAGGCAAATCAAAGGACCACGCCACTTTCGTGGAACGGGTTTACTCCAATGAGTGCTAGTGCATGAAATAAAATAACGATTAAATCCACGCAATGCTTTTTATAAAATGAAGCCATTATAAGACTCAGGTCCCATCACACAATGCAACGCAAGCCGGAGGATAGAGTTTTTACTTTATAATAGCCAAAAATGCTTCATACGAATAAAACTAAAGTGCTTGATATTATTACTAGTGTATATATGTTTCTAAAGCGATTTCAATCATAAATATCAATCATTGGCGGCATAAATGACCCATACCACTATGTCACCATACTAGTAATACAATCACGTCCGCATATTTCGTATTGGAAATTGGATTCCTTCATGAGTCGAGGCATGGGGCAAGCTCCTCTCCAATTCGAGACACTCTAGCAAATGTCCCAGGACCCCACTACGATCCTTGGATCTTCAGGGCCGGTCCTCTCTTACTTTTGAGGATTAATTATTCCTGAACACACGTTTCCCGGTCCTTATAGACCTATATCGAGGCGCCTCGCATTCCAACAACCACACAGGTGAAAAGTATATATAATGTCAGGGCTGGTAGGTCACTGACACCACCTTAGCTAGAAAGAAACGTCGTGCTCTCCCTGCAGTCACTCTCCCGTTTTTGACTCATACCGAGGTGTGAGGCTCGCGAATTCACGTTATACACAAAGCTACGTCGCACAGACCATGCTTTGATCATCACCCACAAGACTTTGCTTTGCAACAGAAGCCTTGATCATATGCCACTCAAGCTTGCCACTCAGGCAATCCACTCCATGCGACTGATTTCTGTCAATACATAACCTCTGAGCTCGTACGTCTCAGAGAAGGGCGTTAAGCAAGAGAATAAATTCCCTGCCGCCAAACAGATATATATTTAACAGAGATCAATCAACACAGAACAAAATCCAATGTCAGACACACAGTCCATTTACAAGTCCGTTCTGGGTCTGAACGAAACCGGAGGCACCAATTCCTCGCATATCCGTACAATCAACAGTATGTTTGGACGGCTACTACTTCAATTCCTTCATGGTAGCTACTCCAATCACGAGCATCAGTAGCGCCCATCCATCCAATGTGGAGATCGTCGGTCTTCAGCCGTCTTCGACTCTTCGACTTCTCAACGTCGATCGATTATTTGAAATGAGATAAACTCGGCCTTTTCAAATAACCCACGTATATTTAGATTTTCAAATCAATTACTCACATGGTTGGACCATTTAACATTCACATTTCAGTTATTTAGTTTTAATTTTCATGTCAAATACATTCAACCACCACATATCAAGCAAACACAACAAAATTGGTTTATTTATATCATCTATAGTATTTTATAACGATATATCGCCATTTTTATTTAATTTAAAACGGCCATATTTAATTAAACGACGTTTCGGGTCGTGTCGATGCACTGGCGCTGCTTTTCACTAATTTTGTTTTACACTTATCTGGAAATCTAACCGTTGGATCTTCACAAATTTTACATCATTAGGAAGGTCATTTCCAAACGAATCCAACGGTTTCAGTTTTGGGAAAATCCGACGGTCGGATCTTCCACACTAGCCATTTGAAGTTACGATTTCAATTTACGAACTGCAGCGTCGATATTTGATTTAATTTAATTATATTTATATATATATATATAATCGTTTCTGGCGCTATTTTTCTTCAGTTTTGAATTAAACATTCCAGACAATCCAACCGTCGGATCTTCACAAAGTTGGTGTCATTGGAAAGATATTTCCAAGGCGAACCCAACGGTTGTGGTTTCGGGAAAATCCAATGGTCGGATTTCCCGCACTAGTCGTTTGAAATCACGGTTTCAAAACATGAACTGCACGGCCACGTTTCGTTTTAATTCTACTTATATTTATATATTTATATAAATATAGTTCATTCAAAAATTCCTATATCGTTTCCACTTCAATTATTTCACTAACGCCTTTAAATTTCGGAAAATTTCGCCATAACCTCCTTTGTACGGGAGGGTCTGGGAAAATTCCCAAATAGCCACACGGGCATCTCATATCAAAAAGAAAAAGAAAAAGCCAAGCGGCTAGCCAAGCGGCTAGCCAACAGGCTCATAAAATCATCACCCAAACAAAGCAGTAAATGTGTACCTATTTGTCGGGCACAAAATTTTATTTCTCTTCTCTAGCCCCTTTGCTTTAACCTGTTCAATAGATATGCATGTACATATATATACAATTTCTATCACTTATCATTTTCCATTCAATTTCATATTTGATTTGCTTTGGTTTAAAAACACCATTCATTCTAATGTTGCATGCATAGGCTAAAATCATATCATTAGCTAATTAATGTATGTTTCAACTCATGCACGTTTATTTGAACAAGTGGCTATTTTTAACACTTCACATTTCAAAGATGATAATTTTGGCGAACTAAAATATATTTCAACACATGACTATTTTATTTAGTTCCTATGCATGTTAGAAAGAATATTTCTTTCACAAATATTTATTTCAACGTCCGCATATCTTTAGCATATCACCATTATGATAAAAATGGTATTTTTATCATTCAAATATTTATTCGACAAATGGATGTTTTCAACACTTCGTAGTTTTAATAAAAATGTAATTTTTATTGTTCGATCTTTTTATTCAACGCATGAACTTTTCCACTACACACACTTCTCAACAAATGAGCATATCCACACATGGACATTTTATTTATGTTGTTCATATTAGAAAGATGGGATTTTTATTGTTGAAACTATTTATATAAGGCGAATATTTTTCATACTTCATATATATAAAAATGTGATTTTTATTGTTTAAACACTTCATTCATTCACAAATGAATTTAATTTTCACACAACACATTTCAACACACAAACATTTCCACACATGGATATAGTTTCAACATATGGCTTTAATTTCAACGCATGAAAATAATTTCAACATATGAAAATAATTTCAACATATGAAAATAATTTCAACATATGAAAATAATTCTAACACACAAAGATTATTCAAAATTTCGGCAGCATAACGGCAGGGTAGTTAAAACCGGCACCGTCCCTAGTACGGCTCCTCGCTCTACCTTAAAACCTCGCGGTTTTTGACAATGGGGATTCATGCATCTAATTCGCACGCAGGCGGCATGTTTATTTTTATTTCCACAAATATTTCCAATTCATTTCAATCACCAATGGGTATTTTTCAACCATAACCAAACAATATCAACCACAAACAATTATTCAACCATTCGTATTTTTCATCCAATATTTCACACCAATTCACAACAATAAATATCGTCCATAGTTTGTGGACGAGGGGAGTGTGTGTATGTATATATATATATATATATATATATATATATAATTGCTATATTTCACTAGCATTTCAACACATATATCAATTATTCTATGCATGTAAAATTCATACTTCGCTTATATAGCTTACACTACGCATGTACATGAGGTATACGTCACGTATGCAATTTATATTTCGCTAATATAAATTATACACTACATTTTCCATTCAATTTCACGTTAATTTAGATTTCTCACCTTGGTTTTCGGAGCGCTAAAAATCGATACGATGTCAGAAAAATCCGCGGCTTCTTCTATTGGGTAGAGAGCTTCCTTGCGGTCCCGATGTTTCCTGTTTCATCGAATTTCGTCAACACACCAAAAAGATATGATTTTTCAAAGTGTAAAGATCAAAGAAAAACTCACTTTCACGATGCTTCAAAACTAGGTTTACAGTTTTCGCGAAATCAGTGGCTCGTGGGGACGATCGGGGGTGCTGACGTGGAAGAGGACGGCGAGGGCTTCACGGCGCTGGTGGTTTGAGGGGGTGCGGTGGTAGATCGGAGCGGCGGCGCCGCTGGGAAGGTCGGGACTTCCTGGCCTCGATTCAGGCGGAGGAGGCGACGAGGGTGGCGATGCTGGGGTCGGATTTGAAGAGGGGGCTGAGACGCGTCGAATGGTGGCGGTGGCGAAGTCTAGAAGCGACTGTGGCGGAGGAGAGAAGGTCAGGAGCGGGTTTCGCCGTTGATAGGGGGGTTTCTATTTTTTTATTTTTAAAATTTTTGAAAGGAAAATTCTGATTGGCCGAGGATTATATTAAATTTTTAAATAGTGTTTTCTCAAACGAACTCCTTTTTAAACCCAACGACTGTCGCCCCTAGCTAAATACCCCCATTCCGGACACAATGGGATATGTTCCGTAGGCCAATTCGACTGTTACAGTCAGTTATTTTCCAAATTAATGTATAAAACATTTAATTTTTAACTTTCAACGTACATTTCAATTTGCCAGGGCCACAAACTGATTCGAAAAATTCCAGAAAAATAAATCTAGCTATGTTTTGACGCTACGGTCCCAACAAAACTAGTTTCGTCGAATTCTGAGGTCGTTTGAAAAATAGCCATTTTCTGGTCGATCCACTTTAACAGAACTTGACCAAACACATTTTCTTTTGCCACGCTCACATACTCACTTCAAAAATTAGGAAATTTGAAACCTAGCAATAGTTTGACATCCCGGACAAAACAAAAGTGGTTTCGTCGAATTCCGAGGTCGTATGCAAAATATCAATTTTCCAGGGCTATATATTCCATATACCGACCCCTTGTGAAAATTCATTCGGCCATAACTTTTGATTCCCGTTATGAAACTTCGATTTTTCAGATTCGTTAGAAAGGTATTGACTAACAGATTTAAATATTTTTGGTTTCGCTAAAATCCGTTATATTTTCCACCCTGGACAGTCAGTCAAAGTTTGAATTCAAATTTTCAAACTGACTCACTATTCCTAATTCACTATTTTATTGAAATATTCTATTTCAATTGTTCAAATTCTTATGAAATCATGAATTTAAAAATTTTAAATTGGCTCGTATTTTCCAGGTTATTACAATCTCCCCCACTTAAAACTTTTCGTCCTCGAAAAGGAAACAACAGTAAAGTAGGAAATAAAATGTAAATGCAAAGTATTGTAAAGGTACCTTGCATCGGAGTTAGTCAGAGATATCCACTCTGCATTTGGGGTAAGCTTTCATGATGCTTTCCTCAGTTTCCCAAGTACAGTCTCTAGGATCACTGCTCCACTGCACTTTAACTAAATGACCTTTTTGCTTCTGAGTTCTCTAGTTTCTTTGCCAACAATCTTTAATGGCTCTCTTCTGAGTGCTAATTCTGGAGTTATCTCCACATCCCGTTGCGCTGCTTCTTCTACAACAAGATCCGGATCATGCACATGTCTTCTAAGTTGAGATACGTGAAGTACATTGTGCACTTCAGGCAACCAATCTGGTAATTGAACCCTATAAGCAAGAGTTCCAATTCGCTCAAGTATAGGAAAGGGACCAATAAATCTCGGTGCCAACTTCCCAGTCTTGCCAAATCTGATTACTCCTCTCATCGGAGAAACCTTCAAATAAACATGATCACCAACAGCAAATGTCAAATCTCTCCTTCTGGAGTCTGCATAACTTTTCTGTCGACTTTGGGCGGTTTTCAAACGCTTCTTGATGAAGTCCACTTTATCAGATCCTTCTCTAATCATATCGGGTCCTAGTACAAGTCTGTTGCCAGGTTCTACCCAACATGCTGGAGATCTGCAGGGTCTACCATATAATGCTTCAAATGGCGACATTCTCAAACTTGCTTGGTAGCTATTGTTATATGAGAATTCTGCCAAATGCAAATGATCTTCCCATGACCCACCAAAATCAATTATACAAGCCCGTAATAAATCTTCTAGAATTCTATTCACCCGCTCAGTTTGGCCATCTGTTTGTGGGTGATAAGCGGTGCTCATATTCAGTTTTGATCCCAATTCTGTCTGGAAAGCCTCCCAGAATTTGCTAGTAAATAGGGGATCTCTATCACTGACTATGCTGATGGGAATTCCATGCAGCTTAACAATTTCTCTGAAATATATCTGTGCTAGACTTTGAGCGGTTTTATTGGATCGGACAGGTATAAAATGGGCAGTCTTCGTGAAGCGATCTACGATTACCCAAATGCTGTCATTATCTTTCTTGGTTCGCGGCAAACCATCTATGAAATCCATGGAAATCTGTTCCCATTTCCAGCCTAGGACTTCCAACGGTTGTAACAGTCCAGCTAGCTTCTGTTGGTCACTCTTGACCAATTGGCAAGTAGGGCATCTTCAAACATACAAAGAAATATCTCTTTTCATTGCCTTCCACCAAAAAGTGCGTTTGATATCGTTGTACATTTTACTCACCCCAGGATGGATGCAAAATTTGGATTTATGGCATTCGTCCAGCACTTCTCTTTTAAGCTCGGGAATGTCGGGAACACATATTCTTCTATTCAGCCTCAGAACTCCCTCAGTATCCACTAGGAAACTGGAGCCTTCGCCCCTTTGAATCCTTTTTACCATCTCTTTCACAAAATTGTCACTTTTCTGAAGAACAGATATCCTATCAATCAATCCAGGTGTAATTATAAGATTGGCAATGATTGCGGTTTTTCTACTAAGTGCATCCGCTACAACGTTAGCCTTCCCCGGCGTATACAGGATATCAAGATCATACGCTGCAAGAAATTCTAGCCAACGCTGCTGTCTCAGATTCAGATCTTTCTGGGTATATAAATACTTCAACGATTGATGATCTGTGTACAGTATAAATTTCTCACCCAATAAATAATGCCTCCAGATTTTCAAGGCAAAAACGATGGCTAGCAACTCAAGATCATGAGTCACATAAATCTTCTCATGCGGTTTCAGTTGGCGGCTTGCATAAGCGACTACTTGGCCTCTCTGCATTAACACTGCACCAAGACCTCTAATAGAAGCATCTGTCCAAACCGTTAAATCCTGATTGCCATCAATAATAGTTAACACTGGAGCGGTGGTCAATTTCGATTTCAATTCCTGGAAAGCTTCTTCACAGTCGGAAGTCCACTTAAACTTCTCATGTTTCTTTGTGAGCTTCGTTAACGGACCGGATATCTTCGAAAAATCCTTAACGAACTTTCGATAATAACTAGCCAACCCCATAAAACTTCTAACTTCTGTGGGAGTAGTGGGTTGTTTCCAGTCTTGAATCGCTGTTATTTTGCTTGGGTCAACAGAAATTCCTTTCTCTGACACGACATGGCCAAGAAATTTGACATCTTCTTGCCAGAAGACACATTTAGAGAATTTGGCTTTGAAGACGTTCTTCCTTAGAATCTCCAATACTTGTTCTAAGTGTTTTTCATGCTCGGGTTTTGATTTGGAGTAGATTAAAATATCATCGATGAAGATGAGGACAAATTTATTCAGAACTCCCCTGAACACTCTATTCATTAGATCGACAAAGTATGCTGGAGCGTTACACAGGCCAAACGGCATTACTAACCATTCATAAAATATGTCTGGACCTCTGAAAGCTGTCAAAGGAACACACTCTTCTGCTATTCTCAATAGATGAAAACCTGTAGCTAGGTCCATTCGGGAAAATACTTTCGCCCCATTCAATTGGTCTAGCAAATCATCAATGCGGGGTAATGGATATTTATTTTTAAGCGTCTGTTTGTTGAGGTCTCGGTAATCAACACATAATCGAAGAGTACCGTCTGACTTTGTAACGTCTCGCATTTTTAACGGTTTGTATTTGAATATTTAAATCAGTTTAAATATTGGATTTGTAATATAAGTGGATTTATGTATTAATCAAACGAAGTTGAATGTATAAAAATATATATAAAATATAATCGAGCCCGTAATATCGCTGCAGTTCGTAATTTAACTTTCCGAACTTCAACTGAGTGTACCAGACTCGTTTTGAATCGGATTTCTTCGAAACAAGAAACATTGGAATCTGTTGATCTATATTTTTCTAACGAAAGTGGAAAATGGAGATTCCGTTGTGTAGATTGCAAGATATGTCCAAATCAAATATTCAGATAGTCGCTATGAAATCGTATATCGACCGTAACAGTTATTTAAATATAACTTGATATCGGATGCAAATCGGGACAAGGTTCTTTTGAGGCGCAGCGATAATTTAATTTTTAGAATTTTACTGTAATTTTTAATAAATTAAATATGCAACTTTTTATTTGGAGTATTTCGCACCCAGTATCGGTATTTCGGGATTTCAAAATATAAGTCAAACTACCGGTGTTATTATATTTTTGGGACCGTGACACCTCGTTAAGCATGACTGTACTTTTACTTCTGTCCATAGCGGTTCGCAAGTGAGTGGAGTTTCATACAACGGGGTACGTTAAATGTATAACTCAAAATAAATGGTTTAAATCAAAGTGAAATTAATAATATCTCCATTTACTTAGAGGTGAAGCATCGGCCCTATATGTACATACAAAGTAGCTACCTACACTAACATGATAAACAAATGAAAGAAGCCTTACCCTAAGCTATGAACGTGCTACCCTAGTACTCAAAACAAACCTACCTAATCTAAACAAGACGTGCTAAGCTATACAAACCATACCATAACTAAATGAAAGCACGGATCCCCTAACCTACATGCTATTGTTTCATACCCAAGAGAGAAATTGTCAATACCTACTCCCTATGGCTCGCTTACCAAAGCACCGCAACCATACCTCCCAATTAATACAAAGACTATAACCTACTCCCCGTTTTTCTGACTAGCACGTACGTCTGTTACTTAACTGTGAAGGAACTCAAATATATAAATACACAGCAGATCTCGTCTCTCTCCCTCATCTAGAATAAAAAACAGAAAGCTTCCAAACTGAAGTTTAATGTCCACTTCAGAAACAAAAACGCAAGCAGCAAGCCAGATCTGGTTTCACGTGGAAACAAGACAAGCAAAGGTGGCGAGGTCTTACTGTGAGGTGGAGAACGACTGTTGAGATGTTGTTCGACGCAAGAGGAGGGCTGAGATTCTTTTGGGGTTCATGCAGACGTGAGAACAAGAGACGGTGTGGGTATTTCAGCGAAGTAAGGGTGTGAAGGAGGATTGGGTGAGGAGTTTATACGGCAATGGAGAAGGGCCATAAGTGCATACGTATGAAGGGAAATAAGATAAAAGAAAAGACGTGAACCTGGGATGATGTGAGGTGCGAGTGAAGAAGGATGGTTACTGTGCTCGCGGGTGATAAAACAGGCGAGGTGGAAACTTGGTTTGAAAACGTCAATTGGAGTAGGGAGGATTGTAGATCGTGCGAAGTCTGACATGGAGTTTCGGTAACAGGAGCATTTCAAAATATGTACAAATGGAGGAGATAGGCTACTCTTGGATGCGGGTAAAAAGGCTTTGTGGACGGGCTGTTCAAATAGCGTGCGAGGCCCAATTATAAAGTATAAAATAAAAAGGGCATAGGCTGAGTAAGAAAGGGAGATAGACTGAGTTGAATGAAATGTGAACGGTCGGATCCGTTGGAATCAAGATAACGAGATATACATTGGAGAACTGATTTCACGGCAAATGGAGCCACTGGAATTTCATGATAAAATCAACTGACGCAAATCGTTATTTAACGGTTAACGCGCCAAGGTGAGTAAATTCACTACTCTGATCTATTTTAAAATATTTTAATCATATTTTAATGTTGTTTGAATAATGTGTGATGGTCGATTAGGTAGATTACAAGTAATTTGGTTGAATATTATATACCGTTACATATGCACACATCATCGTTTGGACACTAATCCCATCGATTAAAATATCCCCTAGTATAGAGTTAGTGTAAATTGTGTTGACTGACATCTGTGGATGCGGAAACCGGTTGGAAGAATCTGATCGGATTCCTCAATATTTGTATGTACTGTTTGTTGTATAGTATTTATATATACGACATGAACCTAAATAACATTATTAGGAATTATAGTCTGATAGGCTAGTTAATATTTAGTTTTAAACCAACAAATTATAATAGGATATGTAATCAGTATTTAGTTATAAACTTGATATTGATTTAATAAGAACCTGACTTAGAAGCAGAGTTTATCAAATGAAATGTGAATATGGCAGCGTATTGCAGTAGTTATAAAAGAGAATATAGCAGCGTATTGCATTAGTTATAAAGGAAAAGATAGCAGCATTAGTTAAAATATAACGGTTTTAAAGTAAATCGATAAGTTATAATATTTTAAAAAAAAGATATACTGAGCATGATAAGGAAGGTGATATAGTTTTAAAGAAATTAGAACCCATTGTACGTTGGTTGAGTTGAGTAACTTTCGAGGCGTCAATCTGATGTTGGTTTCGGCCTTCGGGGTTGATACTTAGAAATTTACTCACTTACCGATTTATAACGAGGAACTAATAGAGTAGAAATGAAGGGAAGTAAGGAAGAGTTTATAGAAATATGGGAAACTAGAAACTTAGTATTAAATAAAAGGGCCAGTGTTTGTGAATGGATGTTTGTTTTTACTTCGTTAGTTAAATAACCGACTATCGAAGTGTTTTGACCATCGTGTAAATACGGAGAGACCGGTTGGATTTATTATCCGAAAACCACTCCGTATAGTCATAAGCGCTGCGAATTATATTTAAGTCAAATGGAAGACGGAGTTAAACGCAAGGGTCGTCCAGTTCCAGAAAAGATGCTATCTGTTTGTCCAGTCCCAGGACAACTTGTATGGACGAGTGTCTGACAGAGTATTTCCAACGGTCACGCCGTTGATTTGACGAATATACCAAGTTGGTGGGGATAAGATAACTTCTCTTTATTCTACACCCAGTGTGCATTTGTGTAATCAATGTGTGATTACGGATTTGACGATGTGACGTTCAAAGTGAATGGTGATCAGATGTTCTGAAGATAGACGTAGCCTCTAGCCTCACAACCAAGAAGTGACAGAAGTTGGGCTAGGCAGCATGGCTAGTTGGGTCATCCCCAAGCAGGGTGTATTGTCATCGATCTAGAGAAAATTCATATTTATACTTCTTTTTCGATTCTGTATCTTCGGATGACGGTTGGATGGCCTACAACCGTGGTGGCAATATATTCGCGACACTCAAGCTAAATGAGTGAGCGGTCATGTGTGGCCGGGTTGCAAGACGTTCTTGTTGAACCCTGAGTGTATCCCCTCTAGAGTGCACTATTCAGAAGGTGCTCCCATACCTTGCCTGTTGAAATCCAATCTCCAATAAGTGCCCTGCGGTTTATGATTTTCTACTATATATATGTGGAGCGTGAGATGCAAGCGTTCTACTACTTGTATAATTATTTGGTTAGACATTATCATAATATCACTGGGTTTTGATATCAAGAATATTTCGGGTTATAGTAAGGTAAATACCGTCCATGTTTATGTGTGGGCTGGTCTTACTATTATCTTCTTGTTTGAAAAGGATTTTCAAAGTAAAACAGTATTGTTGGAATTTACTCACACCAGTCCCATGACTGACCCAGAGTTTATTTTGTTTGTTTTCCCTAAACTCTTGGGTGCCCAAATTTGTATGGGCAGTCAAGTGTTTCAGGCTTTGCAGATTTCACTTAGGGGAGCTTGAAGCAGGAGACTCCACCACTAGTTATAGAGAGATTATTTCCGCTGTGATGTGATGTATATGAGTTGTACTCTGATATGATATGTAAGTACAAATTCATATTTGTATTTCAAAGTTATGTGATATAATACATTTTATTTATTCCGCTGTGAGTTTCGTGTTTACTCTGATTCTGTTCAGTTGTGATCTTCTTCTTCTATTCTATTAGTTCTATCTTTTCTATCTCATCCTCTAAATTCTTCTATCAACGTCCCGGTATTTTCGATGCTCGAGAAATTGACAGTGCACTTATGTTGATTTTCTAGGTCGAAATTCCCAGACACTACAGTTGGTATCAGAGCTGAAGGTTAAGTAATTACCTTGGCTCTGTGGCGTAACTCAACAGAGATGGGGTTAGTAATGCCCTAGGTTGAGTATGAGTGTATATATATGAGCGCGTATTTGTGATTAATATAAAAACTATTTTATATTGTGTTGACTGGTCAGTCGAGTGGTTTATGAATTCTGGTCGAAACAGTAATGCAAACTGCATCGATAGGTGTTTCTAAACTCTTGAACAGAGTAATTCGACACAATATGTTTTGAAAAGGGGTAAATAAAAATATTTTACCCGAAAAATATATTTTGATATAAAAGAAATATATATCTTGAGATTATTATAGTATTGATCGTTGTTATGATCAAATAAGATATATAATTAAGTTGGTTATATAAACTACCAATCTAAATATTATATAAGTATGATATGCAAAATCAGATGAGCTGAATCTGAATTAAAGACCAGAATTGAAATAAAACTCTAGAAACTTGGAAAAGAATTGAAATTGAATTTGGATAAAATATAAGGGAATTTTAAAATCCTGGGAGATTTGAAAATTTGTTTTCCAAGTGCTGTGAATGATATTCTGAAGTAATATTCAAAATGAAAATGTTTGAAAAATGAGTTTTGAAAAATGATAATAGTATTGAACTCACTTCGAGTATTGGAAAATAAATTCCGATGATGAAGCGCGCCATTATCGGTGTTCATTTTCGAGTTGCTAATTGACGGATTACTACCAAAAATTTTGTTTTGTATTGTTTGAGAAACAAGTTGTCAGAAATTCAAATGTTTTGAATTATATATGATTTCAAACTGATTTGAAATAAATCCCAGGAATTTGAATTCTGAAATAAAAATTTAACTTATGGAGTTAAAATGGTAAAAATGGAATTTAAACAAAGATAACAAAACTGGACTGAATTTGGAAAGATCCCGAATGAAAATTATAAAAGAAAAATATTGGAGATTCGAGTTATTAAAAATGAATTGATTCTGGGAGAATAAGAATCAAATTGTGAAGATAACTAACTTGAGAAATAAATCAATAAATGGAATTGGAGGTGAAATAGAAATTTTGATGAGTAAAAACGAGTGATTGGATTGGAAAATAAATTGATTCGAGATCAGTTGGAAATGTTTGGATATATGCTAGTTAAATAGCAGATGGCAGAGATAGAGTTGAATGCCAAAAAGAGAAGGTACACATTTATATACGAGTATGAGATTTTTATGAGTCAGTTTGGGCAAGCCGTTTGGCTGTTTGATTTTCTTTTGGATTGGAGAAGGCCCGGAGTGGCAAGTTGTTGTAGTACCGAGTGAGCCGTGCAGAGGAGATGCTGGCGAGATTCTCTGAAAATTTAAGCTGTTAGGAAATTTTCAGAAATTTTGAAAATATTCGAAATAATAAGGAATTAATATTTTAATTGGAAATAATCAGTTCAGTGGAAACTGGAATTATGAAGTAAACCAAAAAGATTTTTAACCATGTTATAACAGAGATTTTAGCATTTTCCCTATCCTATCAATTTCGAGGACGAAATTATTTTAAGGGGGAAGGTCTGTAACGTCTCGCATTTTTAACGGTTTGTATTTGAATATTTAAATCAGTTTAAATATTGGATTTGTAATATAAGTGGATTTATGTATTAATCAAACGAAGTTGAATGTATAAAAATATATATAAAATATAATCGAGCCCGTAATATCGCTGCAGTTCGTAATTTAACGTTCTGAACTTCAACTGAGTGTACCAGACTCGTTTTGAATCGGATTTCTTCGAAACAAGAAGCATTGGAATCTGTTGATCTATATTTTTCTAACGGAAGTGGAAAATGGAGATTCCGTTGTGTAGATTGCAAGATATGTCCAAATCAAATATTCAGATAGTCGCTATGAAATCGTATATCGACCGTAACAGTTATTTAAATATAACTTGATATCGGATGCAAATCGGGACAAGGTTCTTTTGAGGTGCAGCGATAATTTAATTTTTAGAATTTTACTGTAATTTTTAATAAATTAAATATGCAACTTTTTATTTGGAGTATTTCGCACCCAGTATCGGTATTTCGGGATTTCAAAATATAAGTCAAACTACCGGTGTTATTATATTTTTGGGACCGTGACACCTCGTTAAGCATGACTGTACTTTTACTTCTGTCCATAGCGGTTCGCAAGTGAGTGGAGTTTCATACAACGGGGTACGTTAAATGTATAACTCAAAATAAATGGTTTAAATCAAAGTGAAATTAATAATATCTCCATTTACTTAGAGGTGAAGCATCGGCCCTATATGTACATACAAAGTAGCTACCTACACTAACATGATAAACAAATGAAAGAAGCCTTACCCTAAGCTATGAACGTGCTACCCTAGTACTCAAAACAAACCTACCTAATCTAAACAAGACGTGCTAAGCTATACAAACCATACCAGAACTAAATGAAAGCACGGATCCCCTAACCTACATGCTATTGTTTCATACCCAAGAGAGAAATTGTCAATACCTACTCCCTATGGCTCGCTTACCAAAGCACCGCAACCATACCTCCCAATTAATACAAAGACTATAACCTACTCCCCGTTTTTCTGACTAGCATGTACGTCTGTTACTTAACTGTGAAGGAACTCAAATATATAAATACACAGCAGATCTCGTCTCTCTCCCTCATCTAGAATCAAAAACAGAAAGCTTCCAAACTGAAGTTTAATGTCCACTTCAGAAACAAAAACGCAAGCAGCAAGCCAGATCTGGTTTCACGTGGAACCAAGACAAGCAAAGGTGGCGAGGTCTTACTGTGAGGTGGAGAACGACTGTTGAGATGTTGTTCGACGCAAGAGGAGGGCTGAGATTCTTTTGGGGTTCATGCAGACGTGAGAACAAGAGACGGTGTGGGTATTTCAGCGAAGTAAGGGTGTGAAGGAGGATTGGGTGAGGAGTTTATACGGCAATGGAGAAGGGCCATAAGTGCATACGTATGAAGGGAAATAAGATAAAAGAAAAGACGTGAACCTGGGATGATGTGAGGTGCGAGTGAAGAAGGATGGTTACTGTGCTCGCGGGTGATAAAACAGGCGAGGTGGAAACTTGGTTTGAAAACGTCAATTGGAGTAGGGAGGATTGTAGATCGTGCGAAGTCTGACATGGAGTTTCGGTAACAGGAGCATTTCAAAATATGTACAAATGGAGGAGATAGGCTACTCTTGGATGCGGGTAAAAAGGCTTTGTGGACGGGCTGTTCAAATAGCGTGCGAGGCCCAATTATAAAGTATAAAATAAAAAGGGCATAGGCTGAGTAAGAAAGGGAGATAGACTGAGTTGAATGAAATGTGAACGGTCGGATCCGTTGGAATCAAGATAACGAGATATACATTGGAGAACTGATTTCACGGCAAATGGAGCCACTGGAATTTCATGATAAAATCAACTGACGCAAATCATTATTTAACGGTTAACGCGCCAAGGTGAGTAAATTCACTACTCTGATCTATTTTAAAATATTTTAATCATATTTTAATGTTGTTTGAATAATGTGTGATGGTCGATTAGGTAGATTACAAGTAATTTGGTTGAATATTATATACCATTACACATGCACACATCATCGTTTGGACACTAATCCCATCGATTAAAATATCCCCTAGTATAGAGTTAGTGTAAATTGTGTTGACTGACATCTGTGGATGCGGAAACCGGTTGGAAGAATCCGACCGTATTCCTCAATATTTGTATGTACTGTTTGTTGTATAGTATTTATATATACGACATGAACCTAAATAACATTATTAGGAATTATAGTCTGATAGGCTAGTTAATATTTAGTTTTAAACCAATAAATTATAATAGGATATGTAATCAGTATTTAGTTATAAACTTGATATTGATTTAATAAGAACCTGACTTAGAAGCAGAGTTTATCAAATGAAATGTGAATATGGCAGCGTATTGCAGTAGTTATAAAAGAGAATATAGCAGCGTATTGCATTAGTTATAAAGGAAAAGATAGCAGCATTAGTTAAAATATAACGGTTTTAAAGTAAATCGATAAGTTATAATATTTTAAAAAAAGATATACTGAGCAAGATAAGGAAGGTGATATAGTTTTAAAGAAATTAGAACCCATTGTACGTTGGTTGAGTTGAGTAACTTTCGAGGCGTCAATCTGATGTTGGTTTCGGCCTTCGGGGTTGATACTTAGAAATTTACTCACTTACCTATTTATAACGAGGAACTAATAGAGTAGAAATGAAGGGAAGTAAGGAAGAGTTTATAGAAATATGGGAAACTAGAAACTTAGTATTAAATAAAAGGGCCAGTGTTTGTGAATGGATGTTTGTTTTTACTTCGTTAGTTAAATAACCGACTATCGAAGTGTTTTGACCATCGTGTCAATACGGAGAGACCGGTTGGATTTATTATCCGAAAACCACTCCGTATAGTCATAAGCGCTGCGAATTATATTTAAGTCAAATGGAAGACGGAGTTAAACGCAAGGGTCGTCCAGTTCCAGAAAAGATGCTATCTGTTTGTCCAGTCCCAGGATAACTTGTATGGACGAGTGTCTGACAGAGTATCTCCAACGGTCACGCCGTTGATTTGACGAATATACCAAGTTGGTGGGGAGAAGATAACTTCTCTTTATTCTACACCCAGTGTGCATTTGTGTAATCAATGTGTGATTACGGATTTGACGATGTGACGTTCAAAGTGAATGGTGATCAGATGTTCTGAAGATAGACGTAGCCTCTAGCCTCACAACCAAGAAGTGACAGAAGTTAGGCTAGGCAGCATGGCTAGTTGGGTCATCCCCAAGCAGGGTGTATTGTCGCCGATCTAGAGAAAATTCATATTTATACTTCTTTTTCGATTCTGTATCTTCGGATGACGGTTGGATGGCCTACAACCGTGGTGGCAATATATTCGCGACACTCAAGCTAAATGAGTGAGCGGTCATGTGTGTCCGGGTTGCAAGACGTTCTTGTTGAACCCTGAGTGTATCCCCTCTAGAGTGCACTATTCAGAAGGTGCTCCCATACCTTGTCTGTTGAAATCCAATCTCCAATAAGTGCCCTGCGGTTTATGATTTTATACTATATATATGTGGAGCGTGAGATGCAAGCGTTCTACTACTTGTATAATTATTTAGTTAGACATTATCATAATATCACTGGGTTTTGATATCAAGAATATTTCGGGTTATAGTAAGGTAAAAACCGTCCATGTTTATGTGTGGGCTGGTCTTACTATTATCTTCTTGTTTGAAAAGGATTTTCAAAGTAAAACAGTATTGTTGGAATTTACTCACACCAGTCCCATGACTGACCCAGAGTTTATTTTGTTTGTTTTCCCTAAACTCTTGGGTGCCCAAATTTGTATGGGCAGTCAAGTGTTTCAGGCTTTGCAGATTTCACTTAGGGGAGCTTGAAGCAGGAGACTCCACCACTAGTTATAGAGAGATTATTTCCGCTGTGATGTGATGTATATGAGTTGTACTCTGATATGATATGTAAGTACAAATTCATATTTGTATTTCAAAGTTATGTGATATAATACATTTTATTTATTCCGCTGTGAGTTTCGTGTTTACTCTGATTCTGTTCAGTTGTGATCTTCTTCTTCTATTCTATTAGTTCTATCTTTTCTATCTCATCCTCTAAATTCTTCTATCAACGTCCCGGTATTTTCGATGCTCGAGAAATTGACAGTGCACTTATGTTGATTTTCTAGGTCGAAATTCCCAGACATTACAGACTTTGGGGCAAACACAACAACTGCACCCCAATTAGAAAAACTCGGTCTGATTAGACCCTTCCACAACAGTTGACGAGTTTGATCGCCTAATTCTTCTTTTTCTTTCGGAGTCATTCTGCGAATTGGATGCACCACCGGTCTGGCATTGGGAATTAGATCGATTCGGAATTCTATTTCTCTTTGCGGAGGTAAGTTTTCAACTTCTTCAAACACATCCGCATAGTTTCTAACAATCGGAATCTTTTCCATGGAAGTGGGGATAAGTTCTACTGCTGACCAAAATTCTTCTCTATTCGGATCCGAACCATGACATGGTACCGTAATATATCCAAGCTTCATTCGAATTTTAACGATTCTTTCTGCACACTTTACCTCAGCTTCGTATTTCGTTAACCATTCTAACCAAAGGATAACGTCGAATTCGGGAAAATCCATGACAATTAAATTAATGGGAAATTTGTAGGAAGAATAAGAGATTGGCACTCTACAATATAAACCGAGAGTAATAGGACCCCCTACGGGTTATGAACTTCAACCGATTCTTTGAGCTTTCGCTGTTTTAACTTTAATTTGTGCATTGTGTTTCTAGCGATAAAACTACGTGATGCACCTGTGTCAAATAATACAGAAACAGGAATATTTTTAATGGTAAGGGTACCTCCCAAAACATCAGGTTTACCTGCTCCATCGGAAGTAGCTGGCGGGCTCGACCCGTCATAGACATGAGCTACTGTAGCTTTCTTCAGCAAAGGACAGTCTTTGACCAGATGATCGGTCTTTCGACAATTGAAGCACGAGCGAGGGTTCTGAGAGCCTTGGCTAGAGCCTTGGCTCGAGCCTTGAGAATTTGTTTTCTGCTTCTTCGGAGCTGTGCAGATGTTCGAGTAGTGCCCCGGCTTACCACAGTTAAAGCAATTTCCTCTTGGCGACTTGCCAGTCTGAGGTTTTGAAGATGCTGCTTGGCTTGACTCGCCTTGATTTACAGCAGGCTTGCGCTTGTTTCCGGCTTGGCTTCTAGCGTGATCCTGATCCAGATGCCTTTGATCAAGGTCTTCATAGTTGCATGTCATTTCCACCAGTTCGTTGAATTCCAGCTTGACATGGGCCATGGCTCTATCATGATATTGTCATCTTAGCCCAAGGATAAACCTCTTATTTTTGGACTTCGCAGTGGCGACGAGTTCTGGAGCATAGGGTGACAACATTGTAAATTTATTCAGATAATCCTGCACGGAAAGATCCCCTTGCTGGAGATTGGCGAAGTCATCGTGCATTCTTTCTAGAGCTTGTTCAGGGAAATATTTCTCTTTGAAGAGTTCTTTAAATCCATCCCATGTTCTTCTAGCTTCTCTATTCCCGGCAGTAAGAGATTCCCACCATAATTCAGCTTGTTCCTGCATAAGCCAAGCGCCCATAATAGCTTTGTCTTCGTCTCCAAGCCTTAGGCTTTCAAGAATTTTCTCGCATGTTTTGAGCCATGCAAGGGCCTCTATTACTGTGCCAGTTCCAGAGAAGGTCTTGCCTCCTAAGTTCTTATATCTCTTAGCTACACGGTCAAGCTCAAAGTATTGAGCTGCCGGAGGTTGTATCAAAGGTCCCTCTTGAGCTGGGACTTCTCCCCTTCCTCGGCCTCGGCCGGCATGGCCTCCTCTAGCGGCGGCTGCTCTGGTAGCCATTTTTCAAATTCTGTATAAGCAACGAAAAAGTCAACTAACAGAAATGATAGTCTATTGCATAGTTAAGCAGAAAATTTTACGAATATAACGATGGACTGATCAATTTGTTTTTGCTATTCTGCTTGGCTCATTCTAGGACTTTACTAGTCCTATCTCTAATGAGCGACTCGCCTTAGAATACTACTGATTCTATTTTGACGAAGTGTTTAATGTGTTAGACTCCAGAACTAAGGTTAACCAAAGCTCTGATACCAGCTGTGACGATCCCAAAACCCCGTGACACGGTGTTAAGGATAATCATTGGAATATAACACATTAATCATCATTAGCAGATCTCAGATAATAGCATAAACAGAAAATAGAATAATTTACACACATATGACAGTGGAATCATATAGATATTATCACATCAGAGAAGCACAGTACAGGATACAACTTAGTGCATAATTATACATAATCAATCACCATCGCCTGAGGCGAAATCATACATAAAGAGTACACAAAAGGAATATCAGTCTACATAGCCAATGGTGGAATCATAATATAGATACAATAATGGCAGAGAAAATCCAAGTCAGCACGGTGTAGTCAAGCCTCGCCATGAGCCAAAAGGTGCGTCAAAAACCTATAACTAGGCTGCCCGTGTGAAAATGAGGGCACCCGAGTTTGCAAGGTGAAACAAACTACGAGTCAGTCATGGGACTGGTATGAGAAATCTACTCAACTTATTAACAACAATAATAAGGCAAATCAAAGGACCACACCACTTTCGCGGAACGGGTTTACTCCAATGAGTTCTAGTGCATGAAATAAAATAACGATTAAATCCACGCAATGCTTTTTATAAAATGAAGCCATTATAAGACTCAGGTCCCATCACACAATGCAACGCAAGCCGAAGGATAGAGTTTTTACCTTATAATAGCCAAAAATGCTTCATACGAATAAAACTAAAGTGCTTGATATTATTACTAGTGTATATATGTTTCAAAAGCGATTTCAATCATAAATATCAATCATAGGCGGCATAAATGACCCATACCACTATGTCGTCATACTAGTAATACAATCACGTCCGCATATTTCGTATCGGAAATTGGATTCCTTCATGAGTCGAGGCAAGGGGCAAGATCCTCTCCGATTCGAGACACTCTAGCAAAATGTCCCAGGACCCCACTATGATCCTTGGATCTTCAGGGCCGGTCCTCTCTTACTTTTGAGGATTAATTATTCCTGAACACACGTTTCCCGATCCTTACAGACCTATATCAGGGCGCCTCGCATTCCAACAACCACACAGGTGAAAAGTATATATAATGTCAGGGCTGGTAGGTCAGCACCTTAGCTAGAAAGAAATGTCGTGCTCTCCCTGTAGTCACTCTCCCGTTTTTGACTCATACCGAGGTGTGAGGCTCGCGAATTCACGTTATACACAAAGCTACGTCGCACAGACCATGCTTTGATCATCACCCACAAGACTTTGCTTTGCAACAGAACCCTTGATCATATGCCACTCAGGTGTGCCACACAGGCAATCTACTCCATGCGATTGATTTCTGTCAATACATAACCTCTGAGTTTGTACGTCTCAGAGAAGGGCGTTAAGCAAGAGAATAAATTCCCCGCCGCCAAACAGATATATATTTAACAGAGATCAATCAACACAGAACAAAATCCAATGTCCGACACACAGTCCATTTACAAGTCCGTTCTGGGTCTGAACGAAACCGGAGGCACCAATTCCTCGCATATCCGTACAATCAACAGTATGTTTGGACGGCTACTACTTCAATTCCTTCATGGTAGCTACTCCAATCACGAGCATCAGTAGCGCCCATCCATCCAATGTGGAGATCGTCGGTCTTCAGCCGTCTTCGACTCTTCGACTTCTCAACGTCGATCGATTATTTGAAATGAGATAAACTCGGCCTTTTCAAATAACCCACGTATATTTAGATTTTCAAATCAATTACTCACATGGTTGGACCATTTAACATTCACATTTCAGTTATTTAGTTATAATTTTCATGTCAAATACATTCAACCACCACATATCAAGCAAACACAACAAAATTGGTTTATTTCCACTCTATATCGTCTATTGTATTTTATAACGATATATCGCCATTTTTATTTAATTTAAAACGGCCATATTTAATTAAACGACTTTTCGGGTCGTGTCGATGCACTGGCGCTGCTTTTCACTAATTTTGTTTTACACTTATCTGAAAATCTAACCGTTGGATCTTCACAAATTTTACATCATTAGGAAGGTCATTTCCAAACGAATCCAACGGTTTCAGTTTTGGGAAAATCCGACGGTCGGATCTTCCACACTAGCCATTTGAAGTTACGATTTCAATTTACGAACTGCAGCGTCGATATTTGATTTAATTTAATTATATTTATATATATATATAATCGTTTCTGGCGTTGTTTTTCTTCAGTTTTGAATTAAACATTCCAGACAATCCAACCGTCGGATCTTCACAAAGTTGGTACCGTTGGAAAGATATTTCCAAGGAGAACCCAACGGTTGCGGTTTCGGGAAAACCCAATGGTCGGATTTCCCGCACTAGTCGTTTGAAATCACGGTTTCAAAACATGAACTGCACTGCCACGTTTTGTTTTAATTCTATTTATATTTATATATTTATATAAATATAGTTCATTCAAAAATTCCTATATCGTTTCCACTTCAATTATTTCACTAACGCCTTTAAATTTCAGAAAATTTCGCCATAACCTCCTTTGTATGGGAGGGTCTGGGAAAATTCCCAAATAGCCACACGGGCGTCTCATATCAAAAAGAAAAAGAAAAAGCCAAGCGGCTAGCCAAAAGGCTCATAAAATCATCACCCAAACAATGCAGTTAATGTGTACCTATTTGTCGGGCACAAAATTTTATTTCTCTTCTCTAACCCCTTTGCTTTAACCTGTTCAATAGATATGCATGTACATATATATACAATTTCTATCACTTATCATTTTCCATTCAATTTCATATTTGATTTGCTTTGGTTTAAAAACACCATTCATTCTAATGTTGCATGCATAGGCTAAAATCATATCATTAGCTAATTAATGTATATTTCAACTCATGCACGTTTATTTGAACAAGTGGCTATTTTTAACACTTCACATTTCAAAGATGATAATTTTGGCGAACTAAAATATATTTCAACACATGACTATTTTATTTAGTTCCTATGCATGTTAAAAAGAATATTTCTTTCACAAATATTTATTTCAATGTCCGCATATCTTTAGCATATCACCATTATGATAAAAATGATATTTTTATCATTCAAATATTTATTCGAAAAATGGATGTTTTCAACACTTCGTAGTTTTAATAAAAATGTAATTTTTATTGTTCGATCTTTTTATTCAACACATGAACTTTTCCACTACACACACTTCTCAACAAATGAGCATATCCACACATGGACATTTTATTTATGTTGTTCATATTAGAAAGATGGGATTTTTATTGTTGAAACTATTTATATAAGGCGAATATTTTTCATACTTCATATATATAAAAATGTGATTTTTATTGTTTAAGCACTTCATTCATTCACAAATGAATTTAATTTTCACACAACACATTTCAACACACAAACATTTCCACACATGGATATAGTTTCAACATATGGCTTTAATTTCAACGCATGAAAATAATTTCAACATATGAAAATAATTCTAACACGCAAAGATTATTCAAAATTTCGGCAGCATAACGGCAGGGTAGTTAAAACCGGCACCGTCCCTAGTACGGCTCCTCGCTCTACCTTAAAACCTCGTGGTTTTTGACAATGGGATTCATGCATCTAATTCGCACGCAGGCGGCATGTTTATTTTTATTTCCACAAATATTTCCAATTCATTTCAATCACCAATGGGTATTTTTCAACCACAACCAAACAATATCAACCACAAACAATTATTCAACCATTCGTATTTTTCATCCAATATTTCACACCAATTCACAACAATAAATATCATCCATGGTTTGTGGACGAGGGGAGTGTGTATATATATATATATATATATATATATATAATTGCTATATTTCACTAGCATTTCAACACATATATCAATTATTCTATGCATGTAAAATTCATACTTCGCTTATATAGCTTACACTACGCATGTACATGAGGTATACGACACGTATGTAATTTATATTTCGCTAATATAAATTATACACTACATTTTCCATTCAATTTCACGTTAATTTAGATTTCTCACCTTGGTTTTCGGAGCGCTAAAAATCGATACGATGTCAGAAAAATCCGCGGCTTCTTCTATTAGGTAGAGAGCTTCCTTGCGGTCCCGATGTTTCCTGTTTCATCGAATTTCGTCAACACACCAAAAAGATATGATTTTTCAAAGTGTAAAGATCAAAGAAAAACTCACTTTCACGAAGCTTCAAAACTAGGTTTACAGTTTTCGCGAAATCAGTGGCTCGTGGGGACGATCGGGGGTGCTGACGTGGAAGAGGACGGCGAGGGCTTCACGGCGCTGGTGGTTTGAGGGGGTGCGGTGGCAGATCGGAGCGGCGGCGGCGCTGGGAAGGTCGGGACTTCCTGGCCTTGATTCAGGCGGAGGAGGCGACGAGGGTGGCGATGCTGGGGTCGGATTTGAAGAGGGGGCTGAGACGCATCGAATGGTGGCGGTGGCGAAGTCTGGAAGCGACTGTGGAGGCGGCGGCGGAGGAGAGAAGGTCAGGAGCGGGTTTCGCCGTTGATCGGGGGGTTTCTTTTTTTTTTTAAATTTATGAAAGGAAAATTCTGATTGGCCGAGGATTATATTAAATTTTTAAATCGTGTTTTCTCAAACGAACTCCTTTTTAAACCCAACGACTATCGCCCCTAGCTAAATACCCCCATTCCGGACACAATGGGATATGTTTTGTAGGCCAATTCGACTGTTATAGTCAGTTATTTTCCAAATTAAAGTATAAAACATTTAATTTTTAACTTTCAACGTACATTTCAATTTGTCAGGGCCACAAACTGATTCGAAAAATTCCAGAAAAATAAATCTAGCTATGTTTTGACGCTACGGTCCCAACAAAACTAGTTTCGTCGAATTCTGAGGTCGTTTGAAAAATAGCCATTTTCTGGTCGATCCACTTTAACAGAACTTGACCAAACACATTTTCTTTTTCCACGCTCACATACTCGCTTCAAAAATTATGAAATTTGAAATCTAGCAATAGTTTGACATCCCGGACCCAACAAAAGTGGTTTCGTCTAATTCCGAGGTCGTATGCAAAATATCAATTTTCCAGGGCTATATATTCCATATACCGACCCTTCTGAAAATTCATTCGGCCATAACTTTTGATTCCCGTTATGAAACTTCGATTTTTCAGATTCGTTAGAAAGGTATTGACTAACAGATTTAAATATTTTTGGTTTCTCTAAAATCCGTTATATTTTCCACCCTGCACAGTCAGTCAAAGTTTGAATTCAAATTTTCAAACTGACTCACTATTCCTAATTCACTATTTTATTGAAATATTCTATTTCAATTGTTCAAATTCTTATGAAATCATCAATTTAAAAATTTTAAATTGGCTCGTATTTTCTGGGTTATTACACTCTGTCATCCGTGGAATATCTATTGAGGTAACTAGAAGTCTTCCCTAGACTGATCCTATCCAAGATGTCTGCTATCTGTGGGTCCTCTCGCTGTGAAGTTCCTATCTGATCCAGAAGAGTAGTTCACACCTCTAACGATGCTAATAACTCAGGTGTGAACTCGGTAGAGGGCCTAAAATCAAAGGTCGATATATATTCCAAGCTCCACCTCTCTACGAATAGTGGGCTCAAAATCATCTGCCTACTCAGTGCATCTACCACTACATTACCCTTGCCAGGGGTATAAGTAATCTAAAATTCATAGGATGCTAGGAACTCCATCCATCTCTGTTGCCTAAAATTGAGAACCTTCTACAAGAAAAATATTTGAGAGATTATGATCGGTATACAACTCGAACTTCTCTCCAAGTAGATAATGACGCCAAGTCTTAAGCGCGAGTACTATGGCAGCCAACACTAAGTCATGTGTAGGGTAGTTCTTCTCATGAACTCTTAATTGTCTACCACCATAACATACTACCCTTCCCTCTTGCATCAAAACAACATCGTATTTTTGTTAGTGAGCTTATTCAAATCCCTGTAATCCACACATAAACGAAGCGAGCCATCTGCCTTAGTCGCAAAAACGACTGGAGCATCCTATTCCGATATGCTTTGCCTAATAAACCCTTTCTCAAGTAGCTCCCCTAATTACTTGCTCAGCTCCCTCCTTTCTCCCGGAGCCATATGGCGCACAGGTAATGCAACAGGCTTTGCATTATCCACCAAGTATATCTGAAAATCAATATCGCGCCTTGGAGCTAAACCCCGAACCTCCTCAAAAACATCAGGATACTCACAGACTACTGGTACAATTCATAGATCATCGACAGAAGCATCAAGCGATTCTAGGAAACTAAGCATGGCAGACCCGTTAGTGTCACAAGAAATCTCTGGAGTCCTCCCATGGCAAGTCAAGAGCCTAACGACCCTCCTCTCACAGTCCAGAATGGCACCAAACTTGGCTAGCCAATCCGTCCCTAGAATCAATCCATAGCCCATGAAACCAAGCACATATGCGTCGCACTCAAACTCAATGCTCAATCCAGTTATTCTCAAACCCTGACAAATCATAAACAGATGAGTCGTTCCCTCAATGGGTTGTGAGACAACAACTGGATCTAAAACCATACTAGTACTAAGGTGCAGAGACTCAACCACAGAATCAAATATAAAAGAATGTGAAGCACCAGAATAAAAAAGAGCTCTAATAGGATGATCGGAAAGAGAAATCAAACCTTCAACAGAAACTTTCCTACCTCTATCCAGTACACGGCCACAAGAGCATTCACCTTCCCTCCAGAAGATCCTGCCCTTTTTCTCTGTCCTTGCTTCTTTGGGCACGCCCTAGTAAAATGTCCGACCCCACCACATTGGAAACAAGCATTCTTCCTTTTTCTGCAATAATTGCTCAAATGACCCACACATCCACATTTATGACATTTCCTCTTTTATCGGGCCTTGTTGTTCTTTTCGCCCTTCTTTTGTTGTTGTTGTTCTTTCTTGGGCCACACTTTCTTGTTTTGTGTCTCATCAATCTTAGCTTCTTTCTTTTCATCTTTATCTTCTTTGTGCATCAATGCCATATCAACGAATTTCTTGAAATTTGCCCACATCGGAATATGAGGCATAGCCAATCCATGGAGTGGTTCATTAAATCCTCTCGCAAACCTCAAATCTTTCTTGTGCAAGGTATTCACTAGCTCCAAACCAAACCTCGCCAATTGATTGAACTTATTGACATACTCTTTGACAGGCATGCTTCCTTGCTTAAGTGCCAGAAACCTTTCCGTTTGCATACTTTCTTCAGCCTAAGAAAGAAACTTCATCTCAAATCTCTATCGAAAATCATCCCAAGTCTCAACTAGACGCCCTGCTTGCGTCACTTCCCACCAAAATGAAGCCTCATCTTTCAGCTGCCAAACGACTAACTAAATCTTCCTACGATCATCAACCTCAGAAATCCCAAACAAATCCTCCATCTCTTTAAGCCAAGTCCTAGATTTTACAAAAGTTTTAGTTCCTCAGAAAGGCTTTCCTCCTATAGCATAGAAATCCTTGCATATCTTGGAAATTATCCACTCGTGGAGGAGTAGGAGGAGGAACAACGGCTGCAGTAGAGGGAAGGACGTCTTCTTGGCCTCCGGCAGGCGCCGTAGCTTGAAAATACCTACGGAACCAAGCCGGTATTTGAATGCCCTCGGGAATATTCGGTTCCCTAGACAAGCTGAAAAAGAAAAGGAAAAAGGGATTCAAGTAGAGAATCGAAAGATATTTCATATGACTTTGAGGAATATGTTTTTCAAAACAGACTATTATTTTGAAAATGCTTTCTTTTAAAACCTTTTGAAAACAAATTTTAAAACCTTTTTTCCAATCCGGTAAACTTCAACTTTGATACCAAATGTGACATCCCACGTCTGTTAATATCACACTTTATCAGAATGCATTAATTTATGTAAACCGTTATAGGTAAACAAGAACAGAAGCATCACAAGACAGATATAAAATAACAGCAGAATTTAAACTTTATTCTTCAAACAGAAAATATCGTGGTCCAAAATCCAGTTACAACATAAGTCCGAAATACATCAAACCCATTACATCAAATTAAAATATCTGTCTGATACTAAAATTATCAGAGTACAATAATATAAAATCATAGTCCCCAAAAAGAGCCATATCAGAGTAGACAGGTAATCAAATCAGCACATCTAAGCAGTTCCAAGCAGAAACAGAAGAGAGAATCCTAATCAAACCTGAGTATCCCTACCCTAAGAACCTGAGGGGAAAAGAAGAGAAAGAAAAGGAAACAAAATGGGTCAGACATAAAGTCTGGCGAGTCCATTTACTTTTAGCATATAAATAAGTAAAAGCATCATGACAGACATATAAACTGGATGAGAGAGATAACAATATCATAAGACAAGTATAACAGACTGAGCAAGATAAGCAGAATAAACAGAACAGAACAGGTTACGCTTCTCAACTACTTTTATCTGCACCAATACTAGTATAATAGAAACAGAATGATCCCAACAGAAACAGATGGTAGACTTAGGTATACTTCTAGTTACAGGTTTTACCCCCAACAATAATAACAGGCAGTCCAACAAATATAATGGGCGTTACCCCAAACGATAATAACGGGCTCTGAAACAAGCAGGACTATATGTACCCTAATTACTACTCCAATCGATCGGCTCCATATCCCGTAGATACCCTGTGTTGGACCCACAGTAGGATGTATCGCTTCCTAAAGTGGAAAACCTTTTTTAGATAGGCACAACCATATCTACTAATGTCACAACGTCTGAATTTCCCGAGAAAGCCGGACCCATGCACACACAATACTCCGTTGGAATGCGCCGTCTACACCTCCACCCATATGAAGCTCTTATAACCAGCTCAGTAAGCATTCCCCTGATCCCTACCTTGTTCGGGGTCCTCCTTTTGATACCAATATGGGTTACTAACGGATACGGGTCCCACTCAGCAGATGATACAAGCCGGCCCCTATCCCTACTACTTGGATTTTGACAGGTTATGCTTAACAGATTAAAAAGCCCGCATAACCCTAACATATAAAACATGTTAAATTTGTCAAGTTCGTGTACACTACAAATTTAAATAGATTTACTTAACCCTCCATTGATTCAAGCAAGTTTACTTAACCCTTACAGAATTTGGCAGGATCATGTAACACGCACAGATTTAAACAGGTTAAGTGGTTATTAACATTTTCCATTCATGCATGTTAATGCACCAGACCTCTCACATTATGTTGACCACTTGTGGATGCTGGATACACTACTACAAAAGCGGGCATATTCGAAACTAATTTGTGTGCATTGCATGAAAAGTGTGGCGAAAGCTATGCATTCTTTGATCTTCTGCAACAACATTCATTTGTTGTTGCATTAGATGTGAACGCAGTGTTGCGGTTGGAATTCTTGTGCTGTGACATGCAACACCAGTTCAAAGTGTTGCATTACATAAATACATGCCAGGTCAGCGATCTGCGTTATCAGTTTAAACAAACAACTAACCGTAGATATTGATTAATCCAACGGTTCAAGCCGAACCTTGCTACAGCTTAGTGAAAATTTGGCGCGATAGTTTCCCCATTCACAAATTACTTCCCCCAAAACAAATTTCTTCCGTACTCCTTCTTCTGTCCGTTTCTCTCTCCAAAAAATTCGTCCAAGAACACCTCCGATTGGTACTCTTCCTCAGGTTACAAACTATAAACCTTCGATTGCTCCTGTTTTACAAACTTTACACCTCCAATTTGGATCATTTAGGACAATTATAGGTAGTTAAGGCTTCATCATTTCGGTTTTATTTAGTTGATTTCATCTCTAACTTATTTTGGTCTACGGTCAAAGTCTTTGGGTGATTTGGGTATATCGGTTGCCTTAAATTAGGGTTTTTATACTTGAAGCGTTGTATTTATATGTTTGCATGTGTTGAAATTGTGCAAGTTCTGTATTTTTATGTTTACCAAACCATTGATGTATTGGTAAATAATTTTTATTTCGAAAGATGGAAACAAAATTTAGAGGACAAAAGAAATCCAATTTAAATGTTTAAATGTCTATTTCTTTTTGTAGTTAAATAATGCTTATTTCTCTTCCTACATCGTATGACTACGAAGATACCCTGGGCATGGGTGATCTACGACTGTCAAACCCATCATCACCAGAAACTCCTATTGATTTTTATATAGAGATGCAAGAAAGGCACTACGATGATTTATGTGAGTATGAACTAGAGCAAGAAGAACTACGAAGACAATGGCGAGAAGAAGAACGACGTGAAGAAAGGGCGATGCGACAGCATAGTCGTGCTGCCTTGCGTCGTCAGCATCAAAACAACCAAGTGGTTAACGAACAGCAAGTTGACTCACCAGTCATAATGTGTGATTGTGGGTATGCCGCTGTAGAAGATTTTATTTTGATTGGATTCAACATTGGTCGTCGTTATTTTAGATGTTGTGTTTATCCCACAGGGTGTACCTTTTGGCAGTGGATTGACCAACTGTTTTCAAGTCGAGTCGCTGAGTACGCAAATGAATTACAACATCAACTTACAACGCTGCAAAATCGAGTTATTGGTTTTCAAACTGACGTTAGTAGACTTAACGACCAACTTCAAGGGCTAAACATTAGAAGACAAAATTAAATTATTGCATCGTTCTTTGTATTAGGTTTGTATCGTCTTTGTATCACCTGTATAGTCTTTGTATCTGTACTGTTTTGTTTTGGTGCAGTCATGTAATGTTATGAATTTGTGTTCTGTATCCTTAGTTGCTTGTTTTATGTATTCTCCTGATAACTCAGTTCCAAAAGTTAGTGATAATTCATATCAAAACAATCATCTTTGTATCATCACACTGATTATGTATATTTGTAAATTATTAACTTGTTTTGTTTTTATTTCTAATTTAGTCAAACATTACAGGGTAGCCCTTGTTCGTGTCTTGAAACTCTTAGTGGTATCAAATTTAGTCTTACTAGGTCGTGGTTAGATTGTGGCAATGGATAGTGAGTACTACATATGGATACGACTTTCGAGATCGAGTGCAGAATATGTAAGAGGGGTAACATCTTTTCTAAGAAATGCATTTCCCATTTATAAAGTAGGTGATGAGATGAAGTGCCCCTGCAAAAAATGTATAGAACGTAATTGGTATTGTGAAAATGTCATATACGATCATCTTATTTTTAATGGCCCTTCTCCATTCCACACCGGGTGGATTTGTGAAGTTTCACAGACAAAATTAATAGGTCTTGATGACCATATGGATTGTGCAACGGAGATGGATTTTGAGGATAATTTAGATGTGATGTTCAAATGCGCGGGTTACAAATTTGGTCAAAATCCCAAGGACTTTGTAGTAGAACCAAATCCAGAGGCCGAGAAATTTTATCGGCATGTTAAAGAAGGAAAAAAATCGTTATATCCTGGCTGCACTAAATTTTCTCGACTAAGTTTCTTGATTAGGCTTTATCATTTAAAGTGTGCTTATGGAATTAACAAGTCTGCGTTTGGGGAATTACTAAAGCTTATAAAAGAAGCCATTCCTTATGCCCAGCTGCCTTTGTCTTCCTACGCTGCAAAGAATGTCATTAAGGTTTTAGGTCTTAATTACCATAAAATACATGCCTTCCCAAACCATTGCATGTTATATTGGGCAGAGAATAAAGACAAAGAGGCTTGTGACATTTGTGGTTTTTCGAGGTGGGCTGTAAAAGAAAAAGAAGACATCGTTGATAATAATGATCCACCAAAGTCGATTCCCAAAGTGCCGGCAAATGTTATGAGGTACTTTCCTCTAAGACCAAGGCTACAAAGGATGTTTATGTGTAAAGAATTTTCCAAACTTATGAGATGGCACCAAGTGGAACGAAAAGAAGATGGAAAACTAAGACATCCGGCTGATGGTGTGGCATGGAAGATGATGGATGCTCTCTATCCTGATTTTTCATCAGAAAATCGTAATGTTATATTGGGACTAGCATCTAATGGATTTAATCCATATCGTTCAATGAATTAAAGTTATAGTACATGGCCAATTGTGTTGGTAAACTACAATCTTCCGCCTTGGTTATGTATGAAACAAGAGAATTTGATTCTTTCAACATTAATATCTGGTCCAGATTCTCCAAAGAACAGTATTGACGTACATATGCAGCCTTTAATTGCGGAATTGAAAGCGTTATGGAATGTTGGCGTCGAAACATATGATTCCTTGACTGATGGGAATTTTAATTTACGTGCAAGCGTCTTATGGACCATTAGTGATTTTCCGGGATATGCCATGTTGTCTGGTTGGAGCACGAAGGGGAAACTAGCTTGTCCAATATGCCATTATGAAACTTCTTCAAATTATTTGAAGCATAGCAAAAAAAATGTGTTATATGCACCATGGAAAGTTTCTTGATCCGACACATAAGTGGAGGCTGGATAAGAGGAGATTTAATGGCAAAACTGAAATGGGGAGCATTCCAGAAATATTATCAGGAACTGATATTGAAGAGTTATTGCGGGGGTTCAAAAATCGGTTTGGGGATAAGACGAAGAAACCTGGTAAAAGTGACGGCCCTTTTAAAAAAGGTCAATACTGTTTGACTTAACATATTGGTGTCATAATCCCCTTCGACATAACCTGGATGTCATGCACATAGAGAAGAACATATGTTACAAAATATTAGGTACTTTACTTAATATAGGTCGCATGTCGAAGGATCGCCTAAACGCTCATTTGGATTTACAGGAATTAGGCATAAGGAAGGCCCTTCATCTTGTTGAATGTGGTGACGGAAAGCATGTTGAAATTAGAGTTGCAATATTTGATATGACAAATAAGGAAAAAGAAATCTTTTGCTCTGTATTGAAGAATGCCAAACTGCCCTACGGTTGTGCCTCGAATGTTAGTCGGTACGTGCAAGTAAAAGAGAGAATGGTTGTGGGATATAAGAGCCATGATGCTCATTTCATACTCCACTATTTGTTACAATTTGCCGTGAAGAAATCGTCAAAACCCGAGGTTACGTTATCAATGATCAGATTTAGTGCATTCCTTAGAGGACTATGGAGCAAGGTTATCGCAGTGGATGATATCAAGAGGCTGTGAAAAGAAATTGTCGAGATACTTTGTCATTTTGAAATGATTTTTCCACAGGCATTTTTCGATATAATGGTATACTTGCCTGTTCATTTATGCAGAGAAATCGAATACGGCGGGCCTGAACTTCTTAGATGCATGTATCCAATTGACAGATATCTAGGAAAGTTGAAATCTTATGTGTGAAATAGAAACAGACCGGAAGGTTCGATTGCAGAAGGTTACTTGGCAGAAGAGTGTGTGACCTTCTGTTCAAGATTTTAAAGCGTTGATGGAGGAACAGAAAACATGTCGGTTGATTTTGGAAGATGTCCAACAGATTTGGTATAACAACCCGGAATTTTGGAACCAATATAAAAAATTTATTTTAGAAATTTTAAAGGATTTTGAATATTTAAAATAATTTATTTTAAATAATAATGATTAAAAATTTTATTTTAATCAAAGTTAAAACGAATAAATTTAATATAATTATAAAAGGAGTTTGAAATGGTGCAGTATTTCGAAAATTCGATTTCTAATTTCAATTTGATATACAGGATTCATTTTAAATCAGAACTGAGCGAAACAAGAAATATTTAAATCTGTTAAATTATATCTTTATAATGAACATAAGAAACTGAAATTTCAAGTTATAAATTGTAAGTTATGTCCAGTTTAAAATTTATAAAAGTCGCTATAGAATTTAAATATATTTTAATATAATATATAGCCCTTAAAAATAGCCATTTTTCAAATGGTCTCGAAATTCGACGAAATTAGTTTTGTTAGGACCGTATCGTCAAAACATAACTAGAAATAATTTTTCTGTAATTTTTAGAGTCCGTATGTGGCCCCGGTGAATTTAAATGCAAGACTGAAATAAATAAATTATATTTTTAATTAAATAAAACAGGCTAAAGATGACCGTTTGGGCTGACGGAACCTAACCCATTGTGTCTGGAACGGGAGCATTTGGGTAGGAACAACAATAGCTGGGTTAAAATTGGAGTTAGTGAGAATTAATCAGGCTTGTCTGAAAATTTGAACATTTAATAATTAAATATTATAAATACATACATTAGCAAAATCCTAGGACCCTTATACAAGCCGCCACTTTCAGATCTAATGGCCAAAACTGTTCCTTTTTAATCCATTAATCCCTTTCAAATCTTATTGAATTAACTAGTGATTTTCAATACGAGAACTGACGAGATTCTCGAGCTATTGGATTCTATACGGATAAGATCGGACCTAGTAGTACGGATAGGGAGTATTCTCAGCACAAAGTTGCCGACTTTGGGGTGCTATCAGTGGCGGAGGGGCCCATCAAGTAGGATGTGGTGGCCAGGCGCGAGGTGGCAAGGTGGAGGCGGTCGGAGTGAGGGGGTTGATCGTGGTCTGGCTGAGTCTGACGGCGGCGGTTGGCAGCCCTAGGACGGTGCTTTGTTGGGTTTCGGTGTACAGATATCACGATGAAGAGGAACGTGAAGTAAGAAGGAAGGTGGTTAAAGGAAATCGTTAAATTAATTATTTAAAATATTATTTATGTAATCCAACCTTTAAACGATCATATCTTTTACAAACTGAAACAGAATTCGACGATTTTCGAAGCGTTGGATTCGCCTTGACCAGATCTAGACCATGGAACAGTCTAGAACTTAAATAGAGAACGTTGGAAATTCAGTAAATTAATGGTGAGATATCTATATTTAGAAATAATTAAAATTTAATTATCTTTCGTTATTTAAATTCCATGTATGTATGTTAATTAAATTCAGATCTGTGATGTATGATATTGTATTTACTGCTCCTTGATGATGATGATTGTGAGGTGTGTGTTTGGTTAAATTTAGATCTGAAATAAAAATAATATTTTTATTTTAAATCTATAAATATTGATCTAGATTATAAAGTTCTTCTATTATGATTCATGAACATGGAATTGCTCCTCTTTGATGTAGATCCGTGTCCTTTTATTTAGATCCATGAATACTGATTTACTTTTATAATAAAGATTTCATTTTTATTTAAGATCCACTAGTACTGATTTGTTTATATTATAAAAATATCAATTTAATTCAATACATGAACATCAAGATTTGATTTTTACTGTCATTTGTTTACATTAAAAAGAATTAGATAAAAACATTCATTTTTTTCACTTTAAATGAATGAATTAAAAATAGACATTTTTGTCACTTCAATAGAAGGAAATAAAAATAGCATTTTTTGTTAAAACATGTTAGTTGAAATATAAATAACATTTTTTGTTAAAACATGTTAGTTGAAATAAAAATAACATTTTTTGTCAAAACATGTTAATTGAAATAAAAGATACCTTTTTGTCAAAACATGTTGGTGTAAATAAGAATAACCTTTTTATCAAAACATGTAAATTGAAATAAAAATTATCATTTATGTCAAAACAAGTTATTGAAACAAATTTAACATTTGTGTCAAAAGATTAGAATACATAGAAAAATGTAAAAATATAAAATATTCTTTTGTATGTTATTAGAGTACATAGGGAAAAATGTTCATGTTTCTAATCAAAACATGAATTCATTAAAATATACAATTTTAATGCTAAGAATGTGAATAGAAATAAATGTTGCATTTTTATTGTCATTTTAGAGACAATAAAAAGAATTGATTTTTAAAGTTGCATTTTTATTGTCATTTTAGAGACAATAAAAAGAATAGAATTTAAAAGAATACATTTTTATGTATTATTGCTTACACTAAAAGAATTAGACAAAAATGAACATTTTTGTACATTGAAAAGAATTAGACAAAAAATGAACATTTTTGTACATTAAAAGAATTTGATAAAAATGAACATTTTTGTACATTGAAAAGAATTAGACAAAAATGAACATTTTTTGTAACGACCCGTGTTCTACACATCATAGGATTGTAGAATATTTATTTCTTTCCCGTGTGAAGTCGTATGGTCATATAACTTTGGGAAACATTTATTTGAGTCATTTCCCCTGTTCATGATTTTTGTCGATTTTTAAATGACCATTTTGCCCCTAGTCAGTACTGTTTTGGCCATAACTTTTGATAGGGAAGGAATTTTGACCTGAAACCACTTTCATTAGATTCGTTTGATGGTTTCTCTTTCCGTAGAGTGGTCATAATAGCCAAACGGACTTACCGTTTGGGAGATATGGCTGAAACAAGGTTTGGAGGGTGAAAAACTGCATAATTGGGCTAAACCGGGTAGTTAGCAATTGGGCCCATAAGGGGATTTCGGGATTGGGGTTGTATAAGGGCTGATTAGGGTTAGAAAACATCCTTTTAGTCATTTTTTCAGCCACCATTTCATTTCATAGAACCCTATTAATGGCCTCTAACCTCTAAATCACTCCAAACCACTCTAAACTTGAAGAAAAGAGATTAGCAACGACAAATCAAGGCAAATCAACACCAAATCGGGATTAGAGCTGCTACAACACCTTGTTATCTTCACCAAATCAGAGATTTATTTCGGATTTTGTTTTATTTGTGGCTAAGGTGAGTGATTAGCTTGCTTTTTGCACTAATTATGGTTATTCGGGGTGATTAGTGCTAATTAGCGTTTTTAAACAAAAATAAATTCTGGAAAAATGTTTATAAATTCATAAACAATGTTTTAGACCTATGATATGAGTTTGGGGTAATTTGGTTAAGTTTTGCTAATCATGTCATTAGTTACGCTCACATATGCTTAAGGGAAAATATGGGGTTTTGGGCATGTTTGATCCATTTTATCATATCATATGGTTGTTTTGGTGTTTGAGGTCACTTGTATGTGTTGATATGACTCTTTGGTATGCTTTGTGATTGATTTCAATAGTTAGAATGGTCGAAAACGTCGTCGAGAGACGTATAAACACTTGTTGGAAAGTCTCAGGAAAACTGCAGGTTTTCGGATCGGATCGGAGGAGGGGCTCGGATCGGAAATGGCGATTGGGCAAAGACTCCGAACCGAACCGGAGATTGGTGCGACGCATTTGGCAAAAAGGAAGGCCATGTGTGTGGAACTGGATCGGATCGGCTGAAGGCAAGGTGAATGGATCGGGGTAGGACTAAGGGACCGGATCGGATTAGAATAGGGGGACGGGACAGAACAGGGCAACAGGAATTGGGATCGGATCGGAGGGAAGCAACGGACCGGAATATAGGAAATAGGATCGGATCGGATTGGCATAGGGGGACGGAACCAGATAAGGTAACCAAAGCTGGAGCAAAGAATAGAAGGGTGAAGCAACTCGACCCGACCCGGAGCAGACGCTCGACCCGACCCGCTTGAAGGACTCGACCCGACCCGATGTACACTGGGGCAACCTGAAGGATTTCGACCCGAACTGGCGTAGCTTAGGATAACCGACCCGAACCGATGACGATGAATGGGCATGGATCCGAACCGAACCCAAGAGCAAAGAAGGAAGAACCGAACCGACCAGTATTGACCAATAACCCGAGATGCAAAGGTAGTACAAAAGGAAGTTAGAACCACTTACCAATGGATTTGTGCTTATCGTTGGTAATAAGTTCACTTCATGATTGGACTTTGCTGCGGGACGTGTGCTAAGGAGTTGTCGATGTCTATGACTTTGGATCACTAGGTGTTGGAGGTAGAGAGACAGACTCGGGCTTTGGATATGGTGCGACTAGGGAGCTACCTACCAATGGAGTGGGGTCATGGAAATGTTGGGCGTGATCCCATAGGTATGGCGTTGGTGGTAGTAGGAATGTGCATAGTCGTACAAAGTCGAGTTCTGTCATTTTAGTAAAGTGCTCTAGTGATCGAAGAAGTGGATGTCGTATGCTTTACGCACTGAGTGAGAGATGCGAGGATGGTTGTTATGCTTGATTGTTTGACACACACATCCCCACCCCCGTATACTTATATTATGTGTTTGTGACATCATAGAGTGTTGTACCGTGTAGTACTAACTCTTTGGTTGCAGGTCCAGGTTCAGGTATGACTTAGTATACCTGTTATTATTCTGTTTATGCTTGCTACCACTCATACCAGACTGATGTCTGACCCAGAGTTTTATGTTTCTTCTTATTACTCTGGGTGCTCACACGAGCAGACTAGAGACAGGGATAGCTGGTAGTGCGCTTGGTAGATGGACTGAAGACGAGCAGGAGGCTCCACGTATGATATATATAGTTATTCTCCCTGTGTCGTGATCGGTATCTACTTTGGGCATTAGTAGCATACCTATTTTTCTTATCTTAGAGACAGTATTTTGAAGTTGTAATAAGCTGTATTTGATATTTCCGCTACTCTGATGATGTTAGTTCAAGTTTTCAGCTTATGCACTGTCTCATCTGTTTTATGTCAAGTATATGTTGGTTATTACATTTTATCCCATGCGCTGTGAGACATATTACAGGTTCTTTACTTGGTTCATCTTCTTTCTTTCTCATTCTTTGGCGACCGTCCCATGCCAATTGGACATGTGTACAGCGCACAATTGGAGTAAATGTCGGTTGGTGCGGGGCGGGCCGTCACACTTGGTATCAGAGCTCTAGGTTGCGTAATTCACCTAGGGAGAGATAGTACGTATATGAGAGCGCGTATTTGTGATTATTTTGGTTTTCAAAAGCTATATCTATATATAGTATTAGTATGTTTCAGAATGAAGTCGCATTGCACTGCACTGGCACCACTATGGAGATGGTTAATCGTTTTCTCTTTAACAGATTTGACGATGAGCCGAGGAAGAGGTGCTGGTAGAGGGGCCAATAATGGGAATCCCCCTGACATGAGGGCTATGTTTACCAACCTCATGAGAGAGATGCTTGTGGATATTCAGAGGGAGGCTCCTAATGTTGCCAATGCTGGAGGTGCAGCGGTGCAAGCGCCTAGGGCCGATTTCGCCAAGCTGAGCAAGGATTATACTAATCTTGGTGGAAAGCCGTTTCACGGAACGGAGTCGGCCACGGATGTTCAAGATTGGTTGGATAGTTGTGACCGTATCTTCGATGACTTGGGTATCGAAGATGCGATGAAGAGAAGGCTAGCGTCTCGTCAGCTGCAAGGACGAGCGATGAATTGGTGGAATGCTATTAGGGCAGCCACACCAGAAGATCAAGTTACTTGGGATCAGTTTAAAGCTCGCTTTAGCGACAAGTATATCCCAGCTGCCCAGAAGTCGGAATTGTTTAGGAAGTTCTTGGAGCTTAAGCAGAATGGGAGGGCAGTATCGGATTATGTTGCTGAGTTCGACACTTTGTCAAAGTATGGGTTATCTCTAATTGATACTCCCGAGAAGAAAAATGAGAGGTTCATCACTGGTTTGGATGAATACTTAGGGGAGAGGCTGATTAATCACATCGATGAGACGTTTGAGTCGATTGTGGGAAAAGCTTTGAGGTCAGAAAGTCTTTACCCTAAGCCGAAGACTGGGGTTGTTGCTGCATCTGCTGAAGAGCCAAAGCCGCAAGCAAGCGGTGGAGGCAAGAATAACTCTCAGAATAAGAGGAAGCAGAACCAAGCTAAGGATGGCCAGAAGAAAAGCAGGAAGGAAGTCGAGTGCTTCAAATGTGGAAAGAAGGGCCATTATGCAAGGGAATGTAGGGCCAAGACAGTGGGAAAGAAGTGCTTTAACTGTGGTCAGGAGGGACATTTTAAGGATAAGTGCCCGCAACCTCTGAAGGAGAATCAGATTGTGAAAGCATATGCCATCAATGCTGTTCCTTCTTCGTCGAATGCCCCAACTGCGGCGGAGAAAGGAAAGGGAGTCGTCATTCAAGGTATGCTTTCCATTTACGATCTTCCTGTTAGAGTTTTGTTTGATACCGGGGCTTCCCATTCTTTCATATCTAGTGACCTGGTAGATAGGTTGGGATTGGAACCCGAGTTAGTCGATAAACCATTAGCTGTGACGAACCCGACTGGTGGTTCAACAAACCTCAGTATGATTTGTCGTAATGTGGTCTTATCGAGTCATGGATCTATGTTTGTTTGTGATTGCTTTGTTTTGGGCTTTACTGGGTATGGCATTATTTTGGGAGTCGATTGGCTCCAAAGATACGGGGTGGTGGTAGACTGTGAGGGCTTTTTGGTGACAGTTAGGGCGGATGATGGGCGGAGGGTAGTGTTTGGTAATCTACCCTGTGATGGGGTAATGGCTAGTTTTGTAAATTCCCTCGACATTCCGCATGATGAGTTATCAGGTTTGCCCGTAGTTGGCCAGTACCCGGACATCTTCGAGGAAGTGACCGGACTTCCACCACACCGAGAGATTGAGTTTCGTATTGATTTAGTGAAAGATGCCAGACCTATAGTGATGCCACTTCGTCGTATGGCACCACGAGAACAGCGAGAGCTCGAGGTGCAAGTAAGCGATCTTTTGAAGAAGGGATTTATTAGAAGAAGTGTCTCCGAGTGGGGAGCACCAGTTGTGTTTGCTACTAAGGCAGATGGTTCTCTTCGATTGTGTGTGGACTATCGCGAGTTAAATAAGGTGACGAGGAAGAATAAGTATCCTCTACCACGGATAGATGATTTGTTTGATCAACTGGAAGGAGCGAGAGTGTTCTCCCAGTTGGACCTCGCGACAGGATTTCATCAGCTCCGTGTAGCAGCTGATAGTATAGCTAAAACGGCATTTAGGACGCCGTCTGGGTTCTATGAGTGGTTGGTCATGCCATTCGGGTTGACCAATGCACCAGCATACTTCGTGGATCTTATGAATAGAGTATTCAGAGACCAACTGAACAAGTTTGTTCTTGTGTTCGTAGACGATATCCTTGTTTACTCGAGGACAGAAGAGGAACACAAGGAGCATTTGAGAATTGTGTTGGAGGTGTTGAGAAGACACCAATTGAAAGCGAAGTTTTCTAAGTGCCACTTCTGGAGGAGAGAAGTGAGATTCTTGGGTCATGTTGTTTCAGAGAATGGTATTGCCGTGGACCCTGCGAAGGTGGCTACGGTACAAGATTGGTCTGCGCCCAAGAATGCAAAGGATGTAAGAAGTTTCTTGGGGTTAGCTGGATATTATCGTAAGTTTATCAAAGACTTCTCCAAGACAGCGGCACCGTTGACTCGGTTGACTAAGAAGAATCAAGCCTTCGTTTGGGACGGAGGGTGTGAAAAAGCATTCAAGAGTCTAAAGGAAGAGTTGACGCGTGCGCCAGTGTTGGTCATTCCTAAGGGAAATGAAGAGATGACGGTATACACGGATGCTTGTGGTACCGGACTGGGTGCGGTATTGATGCAAGGAGGTAGGGTTGTAGCTTATGCCAGTCGACAGCTAAAGCCACATGAGAAGAAGTATCCTACCCATGATTTGGAATTAGCAGCGATTGTATTTGCGATGAAGATGTGGAGACATTACCTCTTGGGAGAAAGATTTGAGCTGTTTACCGATCATAAATCGTTGAAGTATCTCTTCTCTCAGAAAGATCTGAATCTCCGTCAGCAGAGATGGTTAGAGTTCTTGGCTTCGTATGATTTTGATATCGCGTATACACCTGGGAAGGGTAATGCGGTAGCCGATGCCTTGAGTAGGAGACATGCCAGCTTAGGGGCAATGTTTCTTGAATGGAAGCAGCTGGAGTATATCGCGGGGTTTGATTTCAGACCAAGGTGCGAATTGGATCCAGTTATGCTAGCTAGCTTGACGATCAGACCCACTTTGATAGAGCGGATTGGTTCCAGCCAGAGGAACGATCCTAACCTATTAGAAATCATCTCCAAGTTAAAAATGGGAGTTGATGAGGAGATGAATGTGTATGGGCTTGATCGTGATGGATGGCTTCGGAAGAATGGAAGACTAGTGGTGCCCAACGTGAATGGTTTGAGAGATGAAGTGCTTAGAGGATGTCATCACTCAAAGCTAACTATACATCCCGGTGGTAATAAGATGTATCGAGATATGAAGCAGACTTACTACTGGGAAGGGATGAAAAGAGACGTTGGGAAGTTTATATCCAAATGCATGAATTGCCAGCTAGTTAAAGCCGAGCAAAAGAAGCCTAGTGGGTTGATGCAACCATTAGAAATTCCCAAATGGAAATGGGAGCAAGTCTCGATGGATTTCATCGATGGTTTACCAAGGACTAGATCGGGACATGATAGCATTTGGGTAATTGTGGATCGACTGACCAAGAGTGCAAAATTCATACCAGTTAAGTCGAACAGAACTGCAGCCAAGTTGGCAGAATTATATATGAAGTGGGTAGTGAGATTTCATGGAGTACCCAAAGGCATTGTGAGTGACCGAGATCCGTTGTTTACTAGTGGATTTTGGAAGAGCTTACAAGAGGCTTTAGGATCAGAATTACATCTCAGTACCGCATATCATCCTCAGACCGACGGCCAGACGGAGAGGGTGAATCGTATATTGGAAGATCTCTTGAGAGCGTGTATATTGGACTTAGGTGGATCATGGGATGACCATTTGCATCTAGTGGAGTTCGCATATAATAATAGCTACCAATCCAGTATTGGTATGGCTCCATATGAAGCTTTGTACGGAAGACCGTGCAACTCACCATCATGTTGGATAGAGACTGGCGAGAAGTTTGTGCTTGGACCAGATGTGGTGAGAGAAACTTCCGATAAGATCAAGATCATTCGGCAACGAATGAAAGCTGCTCAGGATAGGCAGAAAAGCTATGCTGATAAGAGGAGAAGAGACTTGAAATTCTCCGTTGGTGACTTGGTGTTTGTCAAGATCTCTCCGTTGAAAAGCGTGATACGATTTGGCAGGAGAGGCAAGTTGGCACCAAGATTTGTGGGTCCTTTCCAAGTTCTCGAGGAAGTTGGGAATTTGGCGTATAGGGTTGGCTTACCAGAGAAAATGGCAGGAGTTCACAATGTGTTTCATGTTTCCCAACTAAGGAAGTTCGTTCACGACTCAAATGTGACTATTTCACCTGATCAGTTAGAGGACTTCGAAGTAGAACCTGAGGCGGTTGAGAACCGCAAGCCGGTTCGTATTGTGGGGCATGATACGAAGCAACTTCGAAGAAAGTCGGTGAAGCTAGTCAAAGTTCAGTGGGGCGAGGACGAAAATGATTGTGCATGGGAGACAGAGGGAAGCATCAGAAAGGCTTATCCAGAACTCTTTGCCTGGTAAGATTTACTTTGCGATTTAGTTATTCCGCATGCTAGGATAGACTTGTTTTGCTTGTTTTGCATGTTTGATGGTTGTTTTATGATTGATAGGCATGCGGGACCCTTGTGTGTATTTGATTAGGGAATTTCGGGGGCGAAATTTCTTAAGGGGGGAAGAGTGTAACGACCCGTGTTCTACACATCATAGGATTGTAGAATATTTATTTCTTTCCCGTGTGAAGTCGTATGGTCATATAACTTTGGGAAACATTTATTTGAGTCATTTCCCCTGTTCATGATTTTTGTCGATTTTTAAATGACCATTTTGCCCCTAGTCAGTACTGTTTTGGCCATAACTTTTGATAGGGAAGGAATTTTGACCTGAAACCACTTCCATTAGATTCGTTTGATGGTTTCTCTTTCCGTAGAGTGGTCATAATAGCCAAACGGACTTACCGTTTGGGAGATATGGCTGAAACAAGGTTTGGAGGGTGAAAAACTGCATAATTGGGCTAAACCGGGTAGTTAGCAATTGGGCCCATAAGGGGATTTCGGGATTGGGGTTGTATAAGGGCTGATTAGGGTTAGAAAACATCCTTTTAGTCATTTTTTCAGCCACCATTTCATTTCATAGAACCCTATTAATGGCCTCTAACCTCTAAATCACTCCAAACCACTCTAAACTTGAAGAAAAGAGATTAGCAACGACAAATCAAGGCAAATCAACACCAAATCGGGATTAGAGCTGCTACAACACCTTGTTATCTTCACCAAATCAGAGATTTATTTCGGATTTTGTTTTATTTGTGGCTAAGGTGAGTGATTAGCTTGCTTTTTGCACTAATTATGGTTATTCGGGGTGATTAGTGCTAATTAGCGTTTTTAAACAAAAATAAATTCTGGAAAAATGTTTATAAATTCATAAACAATGTTTTAGACCTATGATATGAGTTTGGGGTAATTTGGTTAAGTTTTGCTAATCATGTCATTAGTTACGCTCACATATGCTTAAGGGAAAATATGGGGTTTTGGGCATGTTTGATCCATTTTATCATATCATATGGTTGTTTTGGTGTTTGAGGTCACTTGTATGTGTTGATATGACTCTTTGGTATGCTTTGTGATTGATTTCAATAGTTAGAATGGTCGAAAACGTCGTCGAGAGACGTATAAACACTTGTTGGAAAGTCTCAGGAAAACTGCAGGTTTTCGGATCGGATCGGAGGAGGGGCTCGGATCGGAAATGGCGATTGGGCAAAGACTCCGAACCGAACCGGAGATTGGTGCGACGCATTTGGCAAAAAGGAAGGCCATGTGTGTGGAACTGGATCGGATCGGCTGAAGGCAAGGTGAATGGATCGGGGTAGGACTAAGGGACCGGATCGGATTAGAATAGGGGGACGGGACAGAACAGGGCAACAGGAATTGGGATCGGATCGGAGGGAAGCAACGGACCGGAATATAGGAAATAGGATCGGATCGGATTGGCATAGGGGGACGGAACCAGATAAGGTAACCAAAGCTGGAGCAAAGAATAGAAGGGTGAAGCAACTCGACCCGACCCGGAGCAGACGCTCGACCCGACCCGCTTGAAGGACTCGACCCGACCCGATGTACACTGGGGCAACCTGAAGGATTTCGACCCGAACTGGCGTAGCTTAGGATAACCGACCCGAACCGATGACGATGAATGGGCATGGATCCGAACCGAACCCAAGAGCAAAGAAGGAAGAACCGAACCGACCAGTATTGACCAATAACCCGAGATGCAAAGGTAGTACAAAAGGAAGTTAGAACCACTTACCAATGGATTTGTGCTTATCGTTGGTAATAAGTTCACTTCATGATTGGACTTTGCTGCGGGACGTGTGCTAAGGAGTTGTCGATGTCTATGACTTTGGATCACTAGGTGTTGGAGGTAGAGAGACAGACTCGGGCTTTGGATATGGTGCGACTAGGGAGCTACCTACCAATGGAGTGGGGTCATGGAAATGTTGGGCGTGATCCCATAGGTATGGCGTTGGTGGTAGTAGGAATGTGCATAGTCGTACAAAGTCGAGTTCTGTCATTTTAGTAAAGTGCTCTAGTGATCGAAGAAGTGGATGTCGTATGCTTTACGCACTGAGTGAGAGATGCGAGGATGGTTGTTATGCTTGATTGTTTGACACACACATCCCCACCCCCGTATACTTATATTATGTGTTTGTGACATCATAGAGTGTTGTACCGTGTAGTACTAACTCTTTGGTTGCAGGTCCAGGTTCAGGTATGACTTAGTATACCTGTTATTATTCTGTTTATGCTTGCTACCACTCATACCAGACTGATGTCTGACCCAGAGTTTTATGTTTCTTCTTATTACTCTGGGTGCTCACACGAGCAGACTAGAGACAGGGATAGCTGGTAGTGCGCTTGGTAGATGGACTGAAGACGAGCAGGAGGCTCCACGTATGATATATATAGTTATTCTCCCTGTGTCGTGATCGGTATCTACTTTGGGCATTAGTAGCATACCTATTTTGCTTATCTTAGAGACAGTATTTTGAAGTTGTAATAAGCTGTATTTGATATTTCCGCTACTCTGATGATGTTAGTTCAAGTTTTCAGCTTATGCACTGTCTCATCTGTTTTATGTCAAGTATATGTTGGTTATTACATTTTATCCCATGCGCTGTGAGACATATTACAGGTTCTTTACTTGGTTCATCTTCTTTCTTTCTCATTCTTTGGCGACCGTCCCATGCCAATTGGACATGTGTACAGCGCACAATTGGAGTAAATGTCGGTTGGTGCGGGGCGGGCCGTCACATTTTTGTACATTGAAAAGAATTAAACAAAAATGAACATTTTTGTATATTAAAAGAATTAGACAAAAATGAACATTTTTGTACATTGAAAAGAATTAGATAAAAATGAACATTTTTGTACATTAAAATAATTTGATAAAAATGAACATTTTTGTACATTGAAAAGAATTAGACAAAAATGAACATTTTTGTACATTAAAAGAATTAGACAAAAATGAAAATTTTGTACATTGAAAAAATTAGACAAAAATGAACATTTTTGTACATTAAAAGAATTTGATAAAAATGAACATTTTTGTACATTGAAAAGAATTAGGCAAAAATGAACATTTTTGTACATTGAAAAGAATTAGACAAAAATGAACAATTTTGTACATTAAAAGAATTAGACAAAAATAAACATTTTTGTACATTGAAAAGAATTAGACAAAAATGAACATTTTTGTACATTAAAAGAATTTGATAAAAATGAACATTTTTGTACATTGAAAAGAACTAGATAAAATTAGACATTTTTATTTAATATTGTTTTTCATTAAAAAGGATAGAATTAAAAAATTACATTTTTATGTAATATTGTTCTCATTTAAAGAACGGAATTAAAAACATACATTTTTATGTAATAGTGATCTCATTAAAAAGAATAGAATTAAAAATAGGCATTTTTATGTAATATCATTCTCATTAAAAAGAATAGGATTAAAAGATTACACTTTTATGTAATATTGTTTTCAATAAAAAAATTGAAATAGAAGATTAGATTTTTGTGGTCATTTTGGTACAATAAAAAGTATAGTTATTAAAGTTTATATTTTTAATGTCATTTTGTTATGCAATAAAAAGAATTAGATATTTAAAATGGAACATGTTAACAATAAAAATTTACATTTTTATTACGTATGTAGGAATTATTAAAATTTCTCGTTGTTGAAATGAAATATGTAAGCAATAAAATTTACATTTTATTGTAGGAAGTATTAAAACATTGTCATTCGTATGTTAGCGATGGTAGTGAAAATATTCTTTTTTTAAAACATGATGTTAGTGATGCTTTGAAATATATGTCTGTGATGTTGAAATGTTTGATGTATTAAAGATAATGTTATATTAATAATACACTTCCATTTACAAGTTATCTGACTTGTTTATGTGATTGGGACGATAATTTTCACACATCGCCCAAATGCAGAAATAATTTATTATTAGTTTGTTGGATGAGACCCCACACGGGTATTGGGATGATACTTGACATACACTAATCCCAATATTTAGTTGTAGAATCCACTCTGGTTGTTATTTGGTTGTGTAACAATTATTTATCATGATTTTTGATTACATGCAATATATGGAAACCATATAACTGAAACTATATGGTTATTGATTGAGTCACATTCCAATAAAGAATATTTTAGGAAAAAGAATATTTTAGAAAAAGAATATTTTAGAAAAGAATATTTTAGAAAAAGAATACTTTGGTGAAGTTTTCCATTTAACTCATATTTAATTGGAATTAAATAAATTGGATTTTGGTTTGTCGTGAATGGTGTCTTAAATAACACTGTTCTTGAACCCCTTGTGAAAATAATAAATCTTTTAATTAAAATTTTAGAGTTTTTCAATTATAGTAATTGAAATAAAATGAAATTGTGAATTGGGTTTATTATGAATTATGTTTTAAGCGACATCTGTTCTTTAACCCAATTGACACTAAAAATGTAACTTGGAAATTATAAATCTTTTTATTTAGATTTAATGTGAATTTTTCCAAAGTAAAGTTTTCCAATTTAATATATTAATTTGGAATTGAATGGAAGTCGATTTAATAATAATCAGGATAAGCTTCTGTAAAAGAAGACCGTTACTATATATGGAATTTAAAAGGCTTTGCCGTTATTCCATTTATATTATTGGTCTGATACAGAAATTCATATAGATTATATATTGATTTGATTTATGTGAAAATTCCATATTTTGTGGAAGACGATTTTTAGTTTATCCATGAACTATGTTTTAAATGACATTAGTTCTTTAACCCAGTTAAAGATAAGATTAATTTCTTAGATTTAAATAATCATTAAATAATGATTTTTTATATTAAAAACCAAATTGAAGTTATTAATAATTATTTAAAAGATAGATTTAAGAATAAATGTAAAGAATTTATCTTTGATAAGATAATGTGAATATTTTATTAGAAGAATATTCTGAAGTGGAATGAAGCGTTGGATGTGTTTTTATAGCACTTGATTTTTAATTATTAAAATATACAAGTTACTCGAAAAGACCGGGTTTAACCCATTCTGAATAATTACTACGACGATTAAGAGTCGAAGATGAAGACGGTGGTTGAAGACCGGCGATCTTCACATTGAATGGCGACTACTGATGCCCTAAAATGGGTCGCTCCTAGGAAAGGGTTAATAGTGGTAGTTTGTCCGGACGTACTTGTTGATTGCCCGGATATGTGGGAATCTAGTGGCTCGGTTTCGTTCAGACCCAGAACAAACTTGTAAATGGATGTGTGTTTGACATTGAATTTCATTCCATGTAAATTAAATTGATTTCTATTTAATATATATCCATTTGGTGGCGGAGAATTTATTCTCTTGCTTAACACCCTCAGAGGATATATATTGGTAGTTATTGATCGCATGGCGTGAAGTGTCAATGTGGCACGCCAAGATACAAATGATCAAGGCTTTTGTTGAAAAGCAGAGCCTTGTGGGATGATCAAAGCATAGCCTATTTCGGCATAGCTTTGTGTATAGCATGACTTCGCGAACCTCACACCCCGGTATGAGTCAATAACGGGATCAGGACCGTAGGGAGTGCACACGTTTCTTTCTAGCTAGAAGTGGTGTCAGCGACTTACCAGCCCTGACATTTTTACTTATGTGGTTGATGGATTGCGCCTCGGGTTTATAGGCTGGAAGTGGTCATATTAGAGGTTCAAAGGAACCGGGAAGCATGTGTTCAGGCATAACTAATCCACTAGCGTTTTGTGTGGACTGGCCCTACCGCATCCAAGGGTTCACTACGTGGAATCCTAAGGCATTTGCTAGAGTGTCTAAAATCGGTGAGAACGATCCCTAGCCTCGACTCATGATGGAAACCCAAATTCCAATATGACACCATGCGGTTTTGATTGTAGAACTAGTATGGCGACATGATATATCGTACCCATGCCGTCTATGATTGATACATTATGATTGAAATGTTTTTGAAACATATATACACTAATAATAATATCAAATCCGTTTTTATCGTATCAAGAATCTTTTGACCATTATAAGGTAAAACTCTATCCTCCGGTTTGCATTGCATTGTGTGATGGGACTTGAGTCTTATAATGGTTTTATTTTTCTAAAAAGCATTGCGTTCTTTAACGATTTACTTTATTTCATGCACTGGCAATCCAATGGAGTAAACCCGTTCCGCGTTAGCGGCATGGTCCTGTGATTAGCCTTATTATTAGATAAGTTAAGTAAGATTTCTCATACCAGTCCCATGACTGACCTGTAGTTTGTTTCACTGGCAAACTCGGGTGCCCATATTTTCCACTTAGGCAGTCGAGTAGCTTTTTGCCAGATATATTTACAGGATCTTGGTTTACAACTGAAGCGGTATTCGGAAAGCTCTGTATCCGTATATTCCTTTCGGTTGTATATTTGTATTATTTTTCCGCTGCTATTTAAATGTAATTTAAATCTTTGATATTATTGTATTTCTGTTGTGTAATAAGTATTCATACTCTGTTATATTCTTGTACTCTGATGTAATTGTTGTAATCAACAATAAAATGTTCTTCAGTTTGTGCCCTAATGTGTGTTGTTCTCAAAGCAATCCACGCTTTCCTTTACGGGGAAGTTTGGTTCGTTTCATTTGGTATCAGAGCTTTGGTTTACAAAGCTCGAGAACGAGACACATTAGAACCGAACGAAAGAATTCATCAGAGATTGGATTAGTAATATCCAATAAGAATGACTCGTTAGAGATGGGATCAGTAGTATCCTAGAATGAGTCCGAAGAGTTTTATTTTAAAATAAAAATAAAAATGAAAACAAATTTAGTTTTGGAATTCTTGTCTTAATATACGTATTTGAGTATATTATTTTATTTTATTTTGGACAATCGAGTATATAGAGATTTTAATATACGTCTGATCCACGTGTATTTGAAGTATCAAATATACTGGATAGATATAGAATCACACTTTAGTCGCCCGGAGATGTTCTGATGGTGGTTCGAAACATCATCAGAATTTATGTTCGAGTTTTGAAAGTGGTATATCTATATATTTCCATGGACTAGTGTGAGAACCAAAACTAGATAGGATTTATTTCTGTGATTCGCACTAAAAATATGATTTTTGACTATATGTAAAAATTATATATTTGAAAAATAAATCACCTAATTGATTGTTGGTTGTGATGTTTGATAATTAGTTAACTAATTAAAGTATTCGAATGATAATTAATTAAACCAATATATAAAGGAATGATAAATCGAATTTAATATTGAACTGAATTGAAGATTGATTAGAATTGAAAGTTGAGTTGGTTAGTTAAACAACTTTCATCTCCGTTCCTTTTCGAGGACGACAATATTTTAAGTGTGGGAGATTGTAACAACCCGGAATTTTGGAACCAATTTAAAATTTTTATTTTAGAAATTTTAAAGGATTTTGAATATTTAACATAATAATGATTGAAAATTTTATTTTAATCGAAGTTAAAACGAACAAATTTAATTTAATTATAAAAGGAGTTTGAAATGGCGCTACAGTTCGAAAATTCGATTTCTAATTTCAATTTGATATACAAGATTCATTTTAAATCAGAACTGAGCGAAACAAGAAATATTTAAATCTGTTAAATTATATCTTTATAAAGAATATAAGAAACTGAAATTTCACTTTATAAATTGTAAGTTATGTCCAGTTTGAAATTTAGAAAAGTCACTATAGAATTTAAATATATTTTAATACAATATATAGCCCTTAAAATAGCCATTTTTCAAACGGTCTCGGAATTCGACGAAATTAGTTTTGTTAGTACCATATCGTCAAAACATAACTAGAAATAATTTTTCTGTAATTTTTAGAGTCCGTATGTGGCCCCGGTGAATTTAAATGCAAGACTGAGATAAATAAATAAATTATATTTTAAATTAAATAAAACAGGCTAAAGATGACTGTTTGGGCTGACGGGACCTAGCCCATTGTGTTCGGAAAGGGCGCATTTGGGTTGGAACAATACTAGCTGGGTTAAAATTGGAGTTAGTGAGAATTAATCGGGCTTTTCTAAAAATTTGAACATTTAATAATTAAATATTATAAATACATACATTAGCAAAACCCTAGGACCCTTATACAAGCTACCACTTTCAGAACTAATGGCCAAATCCATTCCTTTTTAATCCATTAATCCCTTTCAAATCTTATTGAATTAACTGGTGATTTCAATACGAGAAGTGACGAGATTCTCGAGCTCTTGGATTCTATACGGATAAGATCGGACCTAGTAGTACAGATGGGGAGTATTCTCAGCACAAAGGTGCTGACTTTGGGGTGCTATCAGCGGCGGAGAGGCCCACCGAGTAGGATGTGGTGGCCAGGAGCGAGGTGGCAAGGTGGAGGCAGTCAGAGTGAGGGTGTTTGATCGGGGTCCGGCTGAGTCTAGCGGCGGCGGTTGGCAGCCGTAGGACGGTGCTTTGTTGGGTTTCGGTGTACAGATATCACGATGAAGAGGAACGTGAAGTAAGAAGGAAGGTGGTTAAAGGAAATCATTAAATTAATTATTTAAAATATTATTTATGTAATCCAACCTTTAAGCGATCATATCTTTTACAAACTGAAACAGAATTCGATGATTTTCGAAGCGTTGGATTCGCCTTGACCAGATCTAGACCATGGAACAGTCTAGAACTTAAACAGTGAACGTTGGAAATTCAGAAAATTCAAGGTGAGATTTCTATATTTAGAAATAATTAAAATTTAATTATCTTTCGTTATTTAAATTCCATGTATGTATATTAATTAAATTCATATCTGTGATGTATGATATTGTATTTATTGGTTGTTGATGATGATGATTGTGAGGTGTGTGTTTGGTTAGATTTAGATCTGAAATAAAAATCATATTTTTATTTTAGATCTATAAATATTGATCTAGATTATAAAGTTCTTCTATTTGGATTCATGAACATGGAATTGCTCCTCTTTGATGTAGATCCGTGTCCTTTAATTTAGATCCATGAATACTGATTTATTTTTATAATAAAGATTTCATTTTTATTTAAGATCCACTAGTACTGATTTGTTTATATTATAAAAATATCATTTTTATCCAATAAATGAACATCAAGATTTGATTTTTACTGTCAATTGTTTACATTAAAAAGAATTAGATATAAACATTCATTTTTGTCACTTTAAATGAATGAATTAAAAATAGACATTTTTGTCACTTCAATAGAAGGAAATAAAAATAACATTTTTTTGTTAAAACATGTTAGTTGAAATATAAATAACATTTTTTGTTAAAACCTGTTAGTTGAAATAAAAATAACATTTTTTTGTCAAAACATGTTAATTGAAATAAAAGTAACATTTTTGTCAAAACATGTTGGTTGAAATAAGAATAACCTTTTTATCAAAACATGTAAATTGAAATAAAAATTACCATTTGTGTCAAAACAAGTTATTGAAACAAATTTAACATTTGTGTCAAAAGATTAGAATACATAGAAAAATGTAAAAATATAAAATATTCTTTTATATGTTATTAGAGTACATATGGAAAAATGTTCATGTTTCTAATCAAAACATGAATTTATTAAAATATATAATTTTCATGCTTAGAATGTGAATAGAAATAAATGTTGCATTTTTATTGTCATTTTAGGGACAATAAAAAGAATAGATTTTTAAAGTTGCATTTTTATTGTCATTTTAGAGAAAATAAAAAGAATAGAATTTAAAAGAATACATTTTTATGTATTATTGTTTACATTAAAAGAATTAGACAAAAACGAACATTTTTGTACATTGAAAAGAACTAGACAAAAAATGAACATTTTTGTACATTGAAAGAATTTGATAAAAACAAACATTTTTGTACATTGAAAAGAATTAGACAAAAATGAACATTTCTGTACATTGAAAAGAATTAGATAAAAATGAACATTTTTGTACATTAAAAGAATTAGAAAAAATGAACATTTTTGTACATTGAAAAGAATTAGACAAAAATGATCATTTTTGTACATTAAAAGAATTTGATAAAAATGAACATTTTTGTACATTGAAAAGAATTAGACAAAAATGAACATTTTTGTACATGGAAAGAATTAGACAAAAATGACATTTTTGTACATTGAAAAGAACTAGACAAAAATGAACATTTTTGTAAATTAAAAGAATTAGACAAAAGTGAACATTTTTGTACATTGAAAAGAATTAGACAAAAATGAACATTTTTGTACATTGAAAAGAATTAGACAAAAATGAACATTTTTGTACATTGAAAAGAATTAGATAAAAATAGACATTTTTATGTAATATTGTTTTTCATTAAAAAGGATAGAATTAAAAGATTACATTTTTATGTAATATTGTTCTCATTTAAAGAATGGAATTAAAAACATACATTTTTATGTAATATTGATCTCATTAAGAAGAATAGAATTAAAAATAGATATTTTTATGTAATATTATTCTCATTAAAAAGAATAGGATTAAAAGATTACACTTTTATTTAATATTGTTTTCAATAAAAAGAATTGAAATAGAAGATTAGATTTTTGTTGTCATTTTGATATAATAAAAAGTATAGTTATTAAAGTTTATATTTTTAATGTCATTTTGTTATGCAATAAAAAGAACTAGATATTTAAAATGGAACATGTTAACAATAAAAATTTACATTTTTATTGCGTATGTTGGAATCATTAAAATTACTCGTTGTTGAAATGAAATATGTTAGCAATAAAATTTACATTTTATTGTAGGAAGTATTAAAACATTGTCATTCATATGTTAACGATGGTAGTGAAAATACTCATTTGTTAAAACATGATGTTAGTGATGCTTTGAAATATATGTCTGTGATGTTGAAATGTTTGATGTATTAAAAGATAATGTTATATTAATGATACACTTCCATTTACAAGTTATCCGACTTGTTTAAGTGATTGGGACGATAATTTTCACACATCGCCCAAGTGCACAAATAATTTATTATTATTTTGTTGGATGAGACCCCACACAGGTATTGGGATGATACTTGACATACTCTAATCCCAATATTTAGTTGTAGAATCCACTCTGGTTGTTATTTGGCTGTGTAACAATTATTTATCATGATTGTTGATTACATGCAATATATAGAAACCATATAACTGAAACTATATGGTTATTGATTGAGTCACGTTCCAATAAAGAATATTTTAGGAAAAAGAATATTTTAGAAAAGAATATTTTAGAAAAAAATACTTTGGTGAAGTTTTCCGTTTAACTCATATTTAATTGGAATTAAATAAATTGGATTTTGGTTTGTCGTGAATGGTGTCTTAAATAACACTGTTCTTGGACGCCTTATGAAAAGAATAAATCTTTTAATTATGATTTTAGTGTTTTTCAATTATAGTAATTGAAATAAAATGAAAGTGTGAATTGGGTTTATTGTGAACCGTGTTTTAAGCGACATCTGTTCTTTAGCCCAATTGACAGTGAAAATGTAACTTGGAAATTATAAATCTTTTTATTTAGATTTAATGTGAATTTTCCCAAAGTAAAGTTTTCCAATTTAATATATTAAATTGGAATTGAATGGAAGTCGATTTAATAATAATCAGGATAAACTTCTGTAAAAGAAGACTGTTACTATATATGGAATTTAAAAGGCTTTGCATTTATTCCATTTATATTATTGGTCTGATACAGAAATTCATATAGATTATATATTGATTTGATTTCTGTGAAAATTCCATATTTTGTGGAAGACGATTTTGGGTTTATCCGTGAACTATGTTTTAAATGACATTAGTTTTTTAACCCAGTTAAAGATAAGATTAATTTCTTAGATTTAAATAATCATTAAATAATGATTTTTGATATTTAAAACCAAATTGGAGTTTTTAATAAATCTTTAAAAGAAAGATTTAAGAATAAATGTAAAGAATTTGTCTTTGATAAGATAATGTGAATATTTTATTAGAAGAATATTCTGAATTGGAATGAGGCGTTGGATGTGTTTTTATAGCACTTGATTTTTAATTATTAAAATACGCAAGTTATTTGGAAAGACCGGGTTTAACCCATTCCGAATAATTACTACGACGATTAAGAGTCGAAGATGAAGACGGTGGTTGAAGACCGGTGATCTTCACATCGAATGGACGACTACTAATGCCTTAAACTGGGTCACTCCTAGAAAAGGGTTAATAGTGGTAGTTTGTCTGGACGTACTTCTTGATTGCTCGGATATGCAGGAATCCAATGGCTCCGGTTTCGCTCAGACCCAGAACGGACTTGTAAATGGATGTGTGCCTGACATTGAATTTCATTCCATGTAAATTAAATTGATTTCTATTTAATATATATCTGTTTGGTGGCGGAGAATTTATTCTCTTGCTTAACACCCTAAGAGGTTATATATTGGTAGTTATTGATCGCATGGCATGAATTGTTAATGTGGCACGCCAAGATGCAAATGATCAAGGCTTTTGTTGAAAAGCAGAGCTTTGTGGGATGATCAAAGCATAGCCTATTTCAGTATAGCTTTGTGTATAGCGTGACTTCGTGAACCTCACACCCCGGTATGAGTCAAAAACGGGATAAGGACTGTAGGGAGTGCACACGTTTCTTTCTAGCTGGAAGTGGTGTCAGTGACTTAACAACCCTGACATTTTTAATTATGTGTTTGATGGATTGAGGCGCCTCGGGTTTATAGCCGGAAGTGGTCATATTATAGGTTCAAAGGAACCGGGAAGCGTGTGTTTAGTCATAACTAATTCACTAGCTTTTTGTGTGGACCGGCCCTACCGCATCTAAGGGTTCACTGCGGGGAATCCTGAGGCATTTGCTTGAGTGTCTCGAATCGGTGAGGATGATCCCTAGCCTCGACTCATGATAGAAACCCAATTTCCAATACGACACCATGCGGTTTTGATTGTAGAACTAGTATGGCGACATGATATATGGTACCCATGCCGTCTATGATTGATACATTATGATTGAAATGTTTTTGAAACATATATACACTAATAATAATATCAAATCCGTTTTTATCGTATCAAGCATCTTTTGACCATTATAAGGTAAAACTCTATCCTCCGGTTTGCGTTGCATTGTGTGATGGGACTTGAGTCTTATAATGGTTTCATTTTTCTAAAAAGCATTGCGTTGTTTAACTATTTACTTTATTTCATGCACTGGCAATCCAATGGAGTAAACCCGTTCCGTGTTTGCGGCGTTGGCCTGTGATTAGCCTTATTATTAGATAAGTTAAGTAAGATTTCTTATACCAGTCCCATGACTGACCTGTATTTTGTTTCACTGGCAAACTCGGGTGCCCATATTTTCCATACGGGCAGTCAAGTAGTTTTTTTGCAGATATATTTATAGGATCTTGGTTTACAACTGAAGCGATATTCGGAAAGCTCTATATCCGTGTATTCCTTTCGGTTGTATATTTGTATTATTTTTCCGTTGTTATTCAAATGTAATTTAAATCTCTGATATTATTGTATTTCTATTGTGTAATAATTATTCATACTCTGTTATATTCTTGTACTCTGATGTAATTGTTGTAATCAGCAATAAAATGTTCTTCAATTTGTGCCCTGATGTGTGTTGTTCTCAAAGCAATCCACGCTTTCCTTTACGTGGAAGTTTAGGTCGTTTCATTTGGAATATCATATTGGAACAAAAAAGAATAAAGATGGAAAGATGCTCAATTTGAAAGATGCAGATTGGAAGGCAACACATCGCTATATTCTGTTCGATTCCGGTAATAAAGAAATTGAGAGTTTGATCGAGTAAGTTCTTAAGTTCCTATATCATTTTCCTTAACTATAAATTAACATCTGCATTTCGTAGTTTTTTACCTTAATTATTATTTAGGGTTCATCAAGATCTTGTGGATGGTCTTGCAAATCGAAGAAGATACAAGAGGGAACGAGAACATTTCGAAGAGTTTTGAAATTAGCTTAAAGAAGAGGTTCTGAAAAAGGACAATATTTCAACAGATTTAGAGGTGTTTGCATTAGGTCCTAATCGAGTAGCTAGGAAGTTTACCGGTTATATAGTAAATGGATATAGATTCCGCACAAAATTTAGAGATTCTCGATGTACCACACAAAATAGTGGTGTATTTTTGACTGCTAAAACCACTAGCTTTGCAAGTTCGAAAGACCAAAACCCAATAGTGGGTGATGTCAATTACTACGGATCAATCAAAGAAATTTTTGAGCTTGATTATTGGGGATCTTTCACAGTGGGCCTTTTTAAGTGTTGCTGGTACCAGGACGAAAAAGATTCATATGGTCTTACTCGAGTAAATTTTAGCAAGTGCCATAAAACTGATCCTTATGTCCTGTCTTCGCAAGTGCAGCAAGTATTTTACGTGGGAGATGCAGTTGAAAAGAACATTCATTACGTTATTAAAAAATTGCCAAGAGATTGGTGTGATACTGAAAATCAGAATACAATGGAAGAAGACATGAGCAATACGCATTCACATGATATGGGCATAGGTGGTGAACTAGAACCAAAAGTTGTTCATGGGGTTGGATTAGGGATGATGCCCCCGTAATACAACTAGAAACATAACTAGAAGCAGAATTTCCTGATCCTGTTCCGTCTCGTTAGGACAAAAAATTCCTCTTTCTTATTGCTTTAATTTGATCTAATTTATGATGTATTTGGCACTTTTTGTTTTAGTTGGAAATTATTATCTTTGATGAATGTATTTGGCACTCTTTTCTCATATTGGAAATCTACACTGTTCACATGTTTTATGATTTAATGTCTTTCTTTACTTTCATCTAAATTGGTTATAGACCAAAATGTTATAGTTATTGTTTTTTGTCCACTTTAACCTTCATGTACCTTGTTATATTGTATTCAGTTTGTATAGGATGGATGAACTTATTAATATCCGACTGCAACATGGCGGACAGTTTCAAAGGACATGTTACGCTGGCGGATAATCCTTCGTAGTAACAAAATATGATGTAGACCGGTTTTCTTACAGTGTGCTTATGGACCTTTTTAAAGATTGTCTCCATTACACTGAAATAGGAGGAGTCTATATCAGCAAAGGAACGAAGGGTGGCTGGCAGCTAATATTGAATAACAAGGACGTAAAAGAGTACGTACAAGGCTGCAATAAGCAAGAAGAAGTGGTTTTTTTACATCGACAACACCATTGACAAAGACAGTGAGCCGTTGATTCAACTACAGCCACATGTAATCATACAGCCAAGGAAAAACATAATTCAAGGTATATATGTATATGTTATATAGATCCATTCTTATATATATATATATATATATATATCTTTGTGTGGGTAAAGAACTATGAAGGAGGCCATCGTTATTATTTTTATTGTTCCAGGTTCTGATGAGAAGCCGGTTGTAAAGCATAAGTATACTACTGCACATAGACTGCAGCAGCGACACAAAATGATGAAAAACAACCCAACTCAAGTGGCTCAGAAGAAACTATCATTGGAGCCTGATCTGAATAATGATGAAGAATATGTTACTGTGACGGACAAAGGAACCAGGAGGATATTAAATGTAGAAAATGAAACAGGTAATGATGATGATACCTGAGAGAATAAAGCTGATGTTCAGGTATTTTTCAGTTTTCATTTTAGTTTTATTAATCCGGATGAAATCTTATTCCTACCATGAAGTGTTAGACCAAAAATTGGCACTAACACCCAAATGCAGATCACAGATCACAGGATGCAGAAAACAGTAAATAAAGAGGAGACACACAAAGTTTTTATAGTGGTTCGGCTGTAGATGTAGCCTACGTCCACTTTATAATCTTATTGTTATACTGACAGATTACAAGAATCAGTTACATGCAGACACACAATCCGTGTGTTAATCGTATTGAAAAGAGAAGAATTCGAGTGCATGAAGGTGCAAAGTCCTTGCACTTCAGTAATGGTGGAAGCCGTGAAGAAGAATGGCCAAAAGATCCTTGAAAATGCCTTCAAATGGTGTATTTATAGCTGTTTCCTGAAGGCGGTTCATGGGACACATGACACACATCCCAAAAATCTCGAAATGTGGTGGAAAACGTCCAGAAACCCTTTCCAAGTCGTCATATGACATGTGTAATCAGATCCATGCAAGTTGGAGTGAAAATAGCCTTTAGAATAGGTCATAACAGTGCAGAACTCCAGGCGGTTCGCGGTCCCCATGCGCTCCATGATCGGATCGCGACCTAGGGGTGCGACCCCTAGGATCGGATCGCGACCTTGGGGTGCGACCCCTAGGATCGGATCGTGACCTAGGGGGGCGACCCCTAGGAACGGATCGCGACCTAGGGGTGCGACTCCTAGGGGGGCGAACCAATCCAAAAGGGTGAGAAATGACACAAACTCCATGCTAACAACGCTTCGCCACTTAATCTAAGTGATTGCCAGTCTACACCCAAGTCTTGAGTCGTTCCAGATGGTAGAGAATCGTGTTGAGACGATCTTTGCCAAAAGATAGTGTAACAAGTTGCCCCCCAGAACATATCTTGCTGATTGAAGGAGATGTGTTCTGGATAATCCGAGAAATCCAAATCCATAGAAGTCCAGAATGCGACGATCACGCCGGATCGTATTAAAGCCAGAAAACCGACGATCACACGGGATCGTATTAAGGCCAGAGAAATCCAAGAAGACCAGGAATTTGTACCTGCAATAAGATAAAACAAACAATGCAAAATTATTTCCTAGATGGCCTTACCGGAGTAAACCATCCGAGGAGATGTTAGAGGGGTTCCAAGACGGCCTTACCGGAGTAAGACAACCAAGGAAAAGCACAAGAGGTTCCAAGACGGCCTTACCGGAGTAAGACGACCGAGGAAAAGCACATGAAGGTTCCCAGACGGCCTTACCGGAGTAAGACGACCAAGGGAAAGCACATGAGGATTTGTTTATACTGGACGGATCCAGTTGGGAGCCGGAGCTCATGTTTGTACTAGACAGATCCAGTTAGGAGCCGGAGCTCAATGCTTATTGCTAATTCATGAAAATGCGGCGGTCGTCTGCCGAACACAACTGGAAACCACAAGCCAGTTCCGTGCGTGTGGGCTGATGTGACGATTCTTATTACATGCAGGGAAAACAAAGAGGGCGAGAAGTCGCCTAAAAACCTAAAAAACATGAACTGTAACCGGAGTTCAGCAAACTGAAGAGATCCGCTGAGTGGGATCAGCGAATGATAAGCCCACGATTGCTCGATCCGGGATCGTTCCCTCTCTGGGGAGTCGGTTGTGGTTGTAACAACACGAAATTCTAGGCCAGTTTAAAATTTTTATTTTGGCAATTTTAGCGAATTTTGATTATTTAAAATGAATTATTTTAAATAAAATCGATGAGAAATATATTTGGAATATAATTAGAACTTGTATATTATATACGTCGTCGTTAGAATATAAATAATTATTTATAATTATAAATAGAATTGAAAATGGCGCGGTAGTTCGATAATTCGATTTCAAAGTTCAATTGAATGTACCGGGTGCAAAACAATCCGGATTTTAGTGAAACCAAAAACATTAGGATCTAATTGATAATATCTTTCCAACGAATCCGACAAATCCAAATTTCATAGCGGGAATCAAAAGAGATGTCCAGTTGAAAGTTCTGAATAGTCGCTATGGAATTCAGGCCCTTAAAAATGGAAATTTTGCAAGCGACCTCAGAATTCGACAAAACCAGTTTTGTTGGGTTCGTGATGTCAAATTATTGCTAGGTTTTAAATTTCATAATTTTTTGAATCAATATGTGAGCGTGGCGAAGGAAAACATGTTTTGACCATTTCAGTTGAATTTAAGCGACTGGAAAATGGCCATTTTTCCAACGGTCTCGGAATTCGACGAAACTAGTTTTGTTAGGACCGTATAGTCAATACGAAGCTAGAAAGCATTTTTCTGGAATTTTTCAAGTTAGTATGTGGTCCCGGCAAATTGAAATGTACGTTCAAATTAAATATTGAATGTGTTATATTTTAATTTGAAGATAAACTGACTCAAACAGTCGAATCGGCCTACGGGACATATCCCATTATATCCGGCATGGGGGTATTTAGCTAGGGGCGACAGTCGTGGGTTTGATTTTGAGTTCTAGAATTAGACAAGTTAAGTTGGAAATTAAATAATATTAATTAATTAAAATATTTTCTATAAAAGGGTCAAAACCCTAGCCCTAAGTCTTCACAGCCGCCACTTCAAACCGAGGCTCGAAATCATCCGACTTTCTTCCCCTAAAATCGTGCATTTCAGTTCGAATTAAACTCCCAGCCCAAATCGAAAATTAAAGAGTAAAGTGAGGGCTACGAATTGGTATGGGTTTGATGCTCTGTCGTCGTGGGGTTTGCTCAATTTCAGGGCTTAAAGCCCCGTCGTTCGAATGTTGATTGGGGGCGCATGGGCCCACCGAGTTGGCCAAAGTCGAGGTGATGGAGAGAGGAGCTGTCGGCGTTTCAGGTGGTGTATGCTGATCATCGGCAGGTGGACTGTGGTGGGCGCATGGTTCAAGGATTGGAGGCGCAATAATGGGTTTTCCTGGGGCGGTGTCTGGCGTATTACGGGATGAAGGAGGAGAGGGTAAAGGGGCAAAAATGTAAACGGGTTTTTGGGTTTCAATGATGAACAGAACAGGTAACGGTTTTTCATTTGTGACTAATTTATTTAATTGTTAATTAAAATGATATATGATTATATGAAGTAATATTTAATATATATATATATAACAAATATGAATAACACTTGTTTTGAAAATTAGCAAAGTTTTTGAAATAAAATTAGCATAATTTTGTGAAAATATATATCGTCTTGTTTTAAAAATATATATTGCATTGTTTTTAAAATAAAATATACATTGTTTTTAAAATAGATATAACAGAATAAAAATATGATTTTTATATATTGAACATCGAAATAAAAATATGATTTTTATACATTGAACATCGAAATAAAAATATGATTTTTATATATTGAACTTCGAAATGAAAATATGATTTTTATATATTGAACATCGAAGTAAAAATTCGATTTTTACATTTGTAGTGGCTACAACAACGAAGATGACAAAAATGCGAATGCGATGAAGATTTCTATCAATGAAGTGCCGTGGAGCTAGGATAGCTATCTGTGAGAATTTCTCGCCTTTCACTTTCTTTTTCTAGCTATATATATATACTAGGATGCAGACGGTGTTTAGTAGCACCCGACACAATCGTCCACAGACCATGGACTTGTTTGTTTGATTGCAAAAATTAGTTAGATCATTTGATTGAAATTAAATTGGTTGGTGAAATGAAATTGATTTGATTGATGTGTGAATGGCGTGGGCCTTCACTAGACCGGGGATAAGGCTAGGCCTTGTCCCGTTTCTAGTATCGTGTCGTTATGCCGCCGAAATTTCTAAAATAAGTTAGATAAATAAAAATATCATTTTATTTAAAGAATGAACTGAATAGAAATTCATATGTTGGAATAAAATGTTTTATCGTTAAAAATATAATTTTTAACGTGAATGTGAAAAAATAAATATTCATTTACCAACCAGACGGTTTGTTTATGTACACCTATTTGAAGGACATTGATTGGGTCGATAAATTTTACACATCGCCCAACTGCACAAATAAAATCTGTGTTTGATTGTTTGAAACCCCACACGGGTGTTGGGATGAAATTTGAAGTTCACTCATCCTGATTGATTAAATATGTCGATCGATTGATTGACAGGCTGTTATAAGTGTTAGATATCTATATTTGATGCTTATACAGTGTAGTGCACTTTGGTTGATGGTTGATTATTTTTCAATGCTATTATATACATGTGTTGTATGGAATCCATATAATTAACTTTATATGGTAATTGATTGGGCCTCATTCCAATTTGAAAAATAAAGAATAATATAAAATAAAGGTTCATGTGTTGACAGTACTCATCCATTGAGATTGGTCATGTGTTGAACGAAATATTTTAGTAATAAAATTTACATCTTTATCAATATAAAATAAAGGTTCATGTGTTGACAGTACTCATCCATTGAGATTGGTCATGTGTTGAACGAAATATTTTAGTAATAAAATTTACATCTTTATCAATATAAAATAAAGGTTCATGTGTTGACAGTACTCATCCATTGAGATTGGTCATGTGTTGAACGAAATATTTTGATAATAACAACTATTTTGAAAAAGAAATATTTGAAATAGAATATTTGAAATAGAATATTTGAAAATAGAAATTTATGAAGCCGTGTTGATTAAATTGACGCCATTTTGACGTGAACGATATTTATATCGATTTGAATTGAAAACGATTTCGAAATGAAATGAACTGAAAACGATTTCGAAATGAAATGAATTGAAAACGATTTCGAAATGAAATGAATTGAAAACGATTTCGAAATGAAATGAATTGAAAACGATTTTGAAATGAATTGAATAGAAAACGAATTCAAATTGAATTGAAAGCAAATTGAAATGAATTCAAATTGAATTGAAAGCAAATTGAAATGAATTCAAATTGAATTGAAATTTGAATTGAATAGAAATGAATTTTAAAACGAATTTATAAAGAAGAATTCAATTTTGATTTGAATTGAAATGGAAGTTGAAACTGCTTTTGAAACGAATTTAAAACTATTTATAAAATTCGTTTTGAAATAGAAATCGACGAAATATATATTATATATATTATATATATAATATAATGGCCTGAATAGAACGCGCCGCGCCGCGGCAGTTCGTGAATTTCGACCATTTATTTCTAACGGACATTACGGGAGATCCGACCGTCGGATTCTCCTAAAACCGGAACCGTTGGGTTCGTATCGAAAAGATCTTTCTAACGAATATTAGAAATTTGAAATCTAACGGTTGGATTTGGAGTTACGTCCAAATCAAATTTGAAAAAGGTCGCTGTAAGTGCAGTTCGATGGCCATTGATGGAAATCGACTGTACGGGCCTTGATAAAATTATTAAAAACAGTAATAATTTGTGTAAAATCATAAGAAATGATTTGTGAAGATTCGGGATGAAAAACTCCATATTTGAAAAGATAAAAATAGATTTTTATCGAAATGAACTAGTTTTGAACTAGAAATATAATTCTATTTATTTTTAAATAAATAAATTGAATTTGAAAAGGGTTTTAAAAATAACCAGAATTTCCAATGATTGCATTGGAGTGGATTTGAATCGAAATTGTCTTCGGAATATTTCGATGTTGGAATTCGTGATTATACAGATGTTGTTATAGAAATTTGAAAGATATATATTTATATCGTTATTTCCAATACGACATTTGTTAATCGTAGAATTTGATATTGAATATAAGCCGATATATTTTCTATTCAGAGCCTTATATTGAATATCAAATGTGATTTGGGTTTGTCGTGAATGGTGTCTTCACTAACACTGTTCTTGAACCCAGCTGAGAAAAGATTAAATCTTTTTGTTTAGATTTAATGAAGTGTACCAATTAAATAATATTTAATTGGAATTGAATTGATATTGATTTTTGGGTTTATCGTGAACAGTGTTTTAAATAACACTCGTTCTTTAACCCGATAATAAATGAATGTGATTTTGGGTTTATCGTGAACCGTGTTTTAAATGACACCGATTCTTTAACCCAGTTAGCGATTAAAACTAAGTAGAGTTTTAATGAATCTTTAATTAGATTGAAAAGATCGAGAATGGAGTATCACCAGTTCTTGTTGCTGGCCCTGAGTAGGCCGGGTACGCATGATAGGGGGTTCTCGCTTCGCGGTTTGGTGGCGAACGGGAGACTCTTACCCCTACATGTCGCCGGGGAGGGCGTTGGTTCGCCAATAGGCGCGAGACTCGAGAGGGTCGCCGTAAAACAAGGGACTGGGGGACCATGTGGAAGCCACGGTGGGTATTACCTGCTGCTTGGGGGATGAAGGGATGGTTGCAAAGCCTACCGGATTTCGTCGGCTATTTCACAGTTGGTATCAGAACTTTGGTTTACAAAGCTTAGAGAACAAGACACATTAGAGCCATACGAAAGAATTCATCAGATATTGGATTAGTAATATCCAATGAGAGTGACTCGTTAGAGATGGGATCAGTAGTATCCTAGAACGAGTGTGAAGAGTATATTTTTGAAAATGAAAACCAATTTTATTTTGAAAATTTAAATCAATTATTCGTATTTGATTATTTATTTTATATTGATTAGGGCAATCCAAAATATAAAGATTTTGAGTATGCGCCTAGCTAGCGTGTATTCGAAGTTTTGATATATTGGATGGATATAGAATTACACTCTAATCGCCCGGAGATGATTTTGACGATGGAGCTCCATCATTAGAATTTATATTCGAGTGACGAACGTGTAATATCTATATACTTCCTATTGACTGGTGTGAGAACCAAAATTAGGTAGGGCCTATTGTTGTGATTTGGCATCAAAAACATGATTTTAGTATATGTATCAAAATTATGAATTTGAAACATTAAATTCACTAATTGATTGATGTTTGTGATGTTTGTTCATTTGTTTGCTAATTTTGAACCATTATGCCTAATTGAACCAAATATTGAACTATATTGAAAATCGGTCGCATTTGCTTGCATATATATATATACTTATATTGAACAGGTCATAGCAAGGAGGCTAGAGCAGAGAATAAAATTTGTTTGCCCGACAAATAGGTACATGTTTACTACATAATTTACTGTTTTGTTTGGGTGATGATGATTTTATGAGCCTATTGGCTAGCCGCTTGGCTTTTTCTTTTTCTTATTGAGATCTGAAGGACCGGGGAAGCTATTTGAAATTCCACGATGCTCCCGGTGCAGGGGAGGTTATGGCGAAATTTTTCGAAAATTTAAGGTGTTAGCCAAATTTTTGAAGAATTTGAAAATTCTCAGAAACTGAAAAGTTGGAGAATGGAAGCCAGATCGAACGTGGAGCTGAATAATCTAACCACTTTCGACTTTGTTCCTTTTCGGGGACGAAAAGTTTTAAGTGGGGGAGATTGTAACAACCCGAAATTCTGGGCCAGTTTAAAATTTTTATTTTGGCAATTTTAGCGAATTTTGATTATTTAAAATGAATTATTTTAAATAAAATCGACGAGAAATATATTTTGAATATAATTAGAACGTGTATGTTATATACGTCGTCGTTAGAATATAAATAATTATTTATAATTATAAATAGAATTGAAAATGGCGCGGTAGTTCGATAATTCGATTTCAAAGTTCAATTGAATGTACCGGGTGCAAAACAATCCGGATTTTAGTGAAACCAAAAACATTAGGATCTAATTGATAATATCTTTCCAACGAATCCGACAAATCCAAATTTCATAGCGGGAATCAAAAGAGATGTCCAGTTGAAAGTTCTGAATAGTCGCTATGTAATTCAGGCCCTTAAAAATGGAAATTTTGCAAGCGACCTCAGAATTCGACGAAACCAGTTTTGTTGGGTTCGTGATGTCAAATTATTGCTAGGTTTTAAATTTCATAATTTTTTGAATCAATATGTGAGCGTGGCGAAGGAAAACGTGTTTTGACCATTTCAGTTGAATTTAAGCGACTGGAAAATGGCCATTTTTCTAACGGTCTCGGAATTCGACGAAACTAGTTTTGTTAGGACCGTATAGTCAATACGAAGCTAGAAAGCATTTTTCTGGAATTTTCCAAGTTAGTATGTGGTCCCGGAAAATTGAAATGTACGTTCAAATTAAATATTGAATGTGTTATATTTTAATTTTAAGATAAACTGACTCAAACAGTCGAATCGGCCTACGGGACATATCCCATTGTGTCCGGCATGGGGGTATTTAGCTAGGGGCGATAGTCGTGGGTTTGATTTTGAGTTCTAGAATTAGACAAGTTAAGTTGGAAATTAAATAATATTAATTAATTAAAATATTTTCTATAAAAGGGTCAAAACCCTAGCCCTAAGTCTTCACAGCCGCCACTTCAAACCGAGGCTCGAAATCATCCGACTTTCTTCCCCTAAAATCGCGCATTTCAGTTCGAATTAAACTCCCAGCCCAAATCGAAAATTAAAGAGTAAAGTGAGGGCTACGAATTGGTATGGGTTTGATGCTCTGTCGTCGTGGGGTTTGCTCAATTTCAGGGCTTAAAGCCCCGTCGTTCGAATGTTGATTGGGGGCGCATGGGCCCACCGAGTTGGCCAAAGTCGAGGTGATGGAGAGAGGAGCTGTCGGCGTTTCAGGTGATGTATGCTGATCATCGGCAGGTGGACTGTGGTGGGCGCATGGTTCAAGGATTGGAGGCGCAATAATGGGTTTTCCTGGGGCGGTGTCTGGCGTATTACGGGATGAAGGAGGAGAGGGTAAAGGGGCAAAAATGTAAACGGGTTTTTGGGTTTCAATGATGAACAGAACAGGTAACGGTTTTTCATTTGTGACTAATTTATTTAATTGTTAATTAAAATGATATATGATTATATGAAGTAATATTTAATATATATATATATATAACAAATATGAATAACACTTGTTTTGAAAATTAGCAAAGTTTTTGAAATAAAATTAGCATAATTTTGTGAAAATATATATCGTCTTGTTTTAAAAATATATATCGCATTGTTTTTAAAATAAAATATACATTGTTTTTAAAAAAGATATAACAGAATAAAAATATTATTTTTATATATTGAACATCGAAATAAAAATATGATTTTTATATATTGAACATCGAAATAAAAATATGATTTTTATATATTGAACTTCGAAATGAAAATATGATTTTTATATATTGAACATCGAAGTAAAAATTCGATTTTTACATATGTAGTGGCTACAACAACGAAGATGACAAAAATGCGAATGCGATGAAGATTTCTATCAATGAAGTGCCGTGGAGCTAGGATAGCTATCTGTGAGAATTTCTCACCTTTCACTTTCTTTTTCTAGCTATATATATATATACTAGGATGCAGACGGTGTTTAGTAGCACCCGACACAATCGTCCACAGACCATGGACTTGTTTGTTTGATTGCAAAAATTTGTTAGATCATTTGATTGAAATTAAATTGGTTGGTGAAATGAAATTGATTTGATTGATGTGTGAATGGCGTGGGCCTTCACTAGACCGGGGATAAGGCTAGGCCTTGTCCCGTTTCTAGTATCGTGCCGTTATGCCGCCGAAATTTTCTAAAATAAGTTAGATAAATAAAAATATCATTTTATTTAAAGAATGAACTGAATAGAAATTCATATGTTGGAATAAAATGTTTTATCGTTAAAAATATAATTTTTAACGTGAATGTGAATAAATAAATATTCATTTACAAACCAGACGGTTTGTTTATGTACACCTATTTGAAGGACATTGATTGGGTCGATAAATTTTACACATCGCCCAACTGCACAAATAAAATCTGTGTTTGATTGTTTGAAACCCCACACGGGTGTTGGGATGAAATTTGAAGTTCACTCATCCTGATTGATTAAATATGTCGATCGATTGATTGACAGGCTGTTATAAGTGTTAGATATCTATATTTGATGCTTATACAGTGTAGTGCACTTTGGTTGATGGTTGATTATTTTTCAATGCTATTATATACATGTGTTGTATGGAATCCATATAATTAACTTTATATGGTAATTGATTGGGCCCCATTCCAATTTGAAAAATAAAGAATAATATAAAATAAAGGTTCATGTGTTGACAGTACTCATCCATTGAGATTGGTCATGTGTTGAACGAAATATTTTAGTAATAAAATTTACATCTTTATCAATATAAAATAAAGGTTCATGTGTTGACAGTACTCATCCATTGAGATTGGTCATGTGTTGAACGAAATATTTTAGTAATAAAATTTACATCTTTATCAATATAAAATAAAGGTTCATGTGTTGACAGTACTCATCCATTGAGATAGGTCATGTGTTGAACGAAATATTTTGATAATAACAACTATTTTGAAAAAGAAATATTTGAAATAGAATATTTGAAAATAGAAATTTATGAAGCCGTGTTGATTAGATTGACGCCATTTTGACGTGAACGATATTTATATCGATTTGAATTGAAAACGATTTCGAAATGAAATGAATTGAAAACGATTTCGAAATGAAATGAATTGAAAACGATTTCGAAATGAAATGAATTGAAAACGATTTCGAAAGGAAATGAATTGAAAACGATTTCGAAATGAATTGAATATAAAACGAATTCAAATTGAATTGAAAGCAAATTGAAATGAATTCAAATTGAATTGAAATTTGAATTGAATAGAAATGAATTTTAAAACGAATTTATAAAGAAGAATTCAATTTTGATTTGAATTGAAATGGAAGTTGAAACTGCTTTTGAAACGAATTTAAAACTATTTATAAAATTCGTTTTTAAATAGAAATCGATGAAATATATATTATATATATTATATATATAATATAATGGCCTGAATAGAACGCGCCGCGCCGCGGCATTTCGTGAATTTCGACCATTTATTTCAAACGGACATTACGGGAGATCCGACCGTCGGATTATCCTAAAACCAGAACCGTTGGGTTCGTATCGAAAAGAGCTTTCTAACGAATATTAGAAATTTGAAATCTAACGGTTGGATTTGGAGTTACGTCCAAATCAAATTTGAAAAAGGTCGCTGTAAGTGCAGTTCGATGGCCATTGATGGAAATCGACTGTACGGGCCTTGATAAAATTATTAAAAACAGTAATAATTTGTGTAAAATCATAAGAAATGATTTGTGAAGATTCGGGATGAAAAACTCCATATTTGAAAAGATAAAAATAGATTTTTATCGAAATGAACTAGTTTTGAACTAGAAATATAATTCTATTTATTTTTAAATAAATAAATTGAATTTGAAAAGGGTTTTAAAAATAACCAGAATTTCCAATGATTGCATTGGAGTGGATTTGAATCGAAATTGTCTTCGGAATATTTCGATGTTGGAATTCGTGATTATACAGATGTTGTTATAGAAATTTGAAAGATATATATTTATATCGTTATTTCCAATACGACATTTGTTAATCGTAGAATTTGATATTGAATATAAGCCGATATATTTTCTATTCAGAGCCTTATATTGAATATCAAATGTGATTTGGGTTTGTCGTGAATGGTGTCTTCACTAACACTGTTCTTGAACCCAGCTGAGAAAAGATTAAATCTTTTTATTTAGATTTAATGAAGTGTACCAATTAAATAATATTTAACTGGAATTGAATTGATATTGATTTTTGGGTTTATCGTGAACAGTGTTTTAAATAACACTCGTTCTTTAACCCGATAATTAATGAATGTGATTTTGGGTTTATCGTGAACCGTGTTTTAAATGACACCGATTCTTTAACCCAGTTAGCGATTAAAACTAAGTGGAGTTTTAATGAATCTTTAACTAGATTGAAAAGATCGAGAATGGAGTATCACCAGTTTACTCCAGGCGATAGTTAAATCTTTAATTAGATTTGAACGTGAAATGGTAATTGAATTTACCGATAACACCGTGGTGTTAGATATGAAGTATTACCAGTTTTACTTCGTGGGATGAATAGGTTGGGATTGGGAAATTAAAACAAATGATTACTTCGGTAAGGTTCGTTAATCCCGACTAGTTGAATCGAAATTCAAAAGAAGATTAGAGAATATATTCAAGGAATTTGTCTTGGATAAAATTAATGGGAACCTTTCCCCTATGAATGTGAAATTTAGAAACTAACTGTCGGCTAGCCAAGCAGAATGGTTTTCTGGATATTGATCTGATGTTGGTTTCGGCCTTCGGGGTTAATATTTGGGGAATTATTCTCTTGATTAATTTACGGTTAGTGACTGATGAATTGGAATGAGGCGTATGCTGTGTGTGTGCAACACTTTTATAATATATACGCGAGTTATTCAGAAAGACCGGGTTTATCCCATTCTGAATAACTGATACGACGATAAGTCGAAGATGAAGACGATGGTCGAAGACCGGAGGTCTTCACGTCGTTTGGGTGATTACTGATGATCTTGATTGGGCTGTACACCCAAGAAGATGGAAACAGTTGGTGATCGTCCAGACGTACTTGGAGATCGATGGATATGCGGGGTACTAGGTGCCTCCGGTTTCGTTCAGACCTAGAACGGACTTGTAAATGGACTGTGTGTCTGACATTGGATTTTAGTCCGTGTGATTGATCTCTATTAAATATATATCTGTTTGGCGGCGGAGAATTTATTCTCTTGCTTAACGCCCTTCTCTGAGACGTACGAGCTCAGGGGTTATATATTGATGGATATCAATCGCATGGAGTGAATTGCCTGTGTGGCATGCTAAGATGCAAATGATCAAGGCTTCTGTTGAAAAGCAAAGTCTTGTGGTGATGATCAAAGCACGGCCTTTGTGGCATAGCTTTGTGTAATGTTTACTTCGCGAGTTTCACACCCGGTATGAACCAAAAACGGGAGACGGACCTCAGGGAGGGCATGCGTTTCCTTCTAGCTAAAAAGTGGCGTCAGCGGTTTTACACGCCCTGACGAGTTTGACTTATGTGGTTGTTGCTGTTGCGAGGCGCCTCGGATTGATCGGTCGTTCTCGAACCGATGGAGTCATTTAGTTGGCTCACTTACGCCCCAAAGGGCGGGGAAACGTAGTGTTCAGGCATAATAATCCACATCGGTGGACCGGCCCTGACGATCTAAAGGGTTGATGCGTTCTGATCCTGAGACATGGGCTAGATTGTCTCGAATCGGTTGAGGACCTTGCCCCTAGCCTCGGTTCATACCATAAATGATAACCCAACTTCCAATACGACGTCTTGCGGTTTTGATTGTAAACTTATATAAGGCGACATAGTGTTATGGGGCATTCATGCCGTCTATGATTGATACTTATGATTTGAAGTGGTTTTATACACTATGCCCTTATAATAGTATCAAACGATTTGTTTTAAACGTATCAAGCATTCTTTGGCTGTTATAAGGGAAAACCCTATCCTCGGCTGCGTTGCATTGTGTGATGGGACCTGGGTCTTATAACAGCTTCATTTTTCTTTATTTAGCATTACGCTGTTTGTTTTATGCACTGGTATTTTTGGGAGGAAACCCGTTCCGTGTTATACGGCGTGGTCCCTTGATTTACCTAACTTTAAAAATAAAGATTAATAACTGTTTTAGTTCTCACACCAGTCACATGACTGACCTGGAGTTTATTGTTTTAACCTAAACTCTGGGTGCCCCTATTTTGACACGGGCAGCTAGTAGTTTTGGTTTTGCAGATTTATATTCACAGGATCCTGGTTTACAGCTGGAACGATATCCGGAAAGCTTTGTATCCGTATATCTCTTCTAATTGTGTAATGTATTATTTTCCGCTGCGATGTATTTAAATGTAATTTAAATCTCTGATATTTTTGTGTAATATTCATTTATACTCTGTATATTCTTGTAATCTGATGCATTATTGTAATATACAGTGAAATGTTCTTTTATATGCGTTCTGTTGTGGCGTGTTCTCGAACTATCCGACACTTTCCTTTACGGGGAAGTTACGGGTTTTCACAGTGGTAGCGTAGGTGTGGGCGCTGTTGGTTGAATGACGTACTCGAGTAGTTCTCCTCGCCTGACCCGATCCTCGATAAGATCTCGCAAATGTCTGCAGTCATCAGTGTTGTGACCGTCTATGTCATGAAATATGCAATGTCTTCCGGAATTGCGTTGTGCTAGCGTTAGCTCCCTCTTGGGAGGCCTTGGATATGAGGCGACACCCCCTGTATCCACGTAGATGATGCTCAGAGTGTCATTCAGTTCAGTGTATTTTTCGTATCTGGACCCTCTCCGGGGTGGAGCATTACGATCATTTGTAGCAGGGGTCTTTCCTTTACCAGAATCAGATGGTTCTCCATCTTTGAGCATGTTGACTTCGAGGATTTTCTTCTCGGAAGTTGCATCTTCTTCCCGCAGAAATCTATCTGCTTCAAGGTAGAATTCACCGAGATTTCGTGGTGGATCTCGATACAAAGATTTTTTAAATTCCGTGTTATCCAGAACGCCGGATACCGCTGCCATCAGTACCATCAATTGTTCAGGGCGATCCACTAATGCTGCTGCAATGTTGAATCTTTCTAGAAAGGAGCGCAGAGTTTCTCTAGGCCTCTGCTTGATTGTAGTGAGTGACATGACGTTCTTGGGTCGTGCGATGTGGACCCGAAACTGTTCAAGGAAGCGAGCGACTAACATATTCCAACTGTTGATCGATTCCGTTTCTAGCTGCCGAATCCACATGGCTGCTATATCAGTCAGAAAGAGAGGAAAACACTTTTCCATAACGTTTTCCGATGCCGATTGAACTTCCATATGTCGTTTGTAGTGCATGAGATGCACGGTTGGATCTATCCTGCCGTTGTAGGGCTCCAATTGTGGAAGTTTGAAATCTGGGGGATTGCAAGAATTCCTGATTTCTTCTGTGAACGGGTTGTGATTGACGTCGTCCACGTTGTTCTGATAAGTGCGACCTCTGGAGAGGCGTTGAATGAGGTCTGCTAACCGATTTCCCTCAAAAAGCTGCTGCAAATTGCCAAGATCAGAGCTGGTGCCCCAAGTGTTGAATACAGGAGGAGGTGGAAGCTGTAGGTGAGCTGCCAGAAGCGGATTGCGAGTCGCGGATCGTGGATCAGTGTGGGCGATCCGACCTTGTCGTGAGTCACGGAAGTCGTCTCGTGAGCTAGGTTCATGAAGGCCGGATCGTAGGGCATGAGAGGCATTCCGATCTGCTGTTGGTGCCCTATCACGATCCGATCCCTGATGTAGTTGAGTGAGAGTTTGCGCTCTGGTATCCATCCGATCTGGAGCTGATGTAGGACGCTGTGCATTTGCAACAGGGAGGGGGTTGCCCCCGAGTGTTGGTGCTGGCGGATCGCGGGTCGCTGGGCTCAACCCGACCCGATCATGATGGCCTACGCGAGCTGCCTCAGTAGCTCCATCTCCAATGACTTGAATGTTGCTCGGCCTTCCATCCATCCGAGCGAAGAATTGGTTGATCATTTCTTATTGTTTCTGGAGGAGTTCATCTTACCGTGCCATCTGATCTCTCAGTTCAGTGAGAACTCCGTCCATCTCTTCTCTGGTCAGGTACGCAGAAGGATCTCCATGAGAGGAAGCTTCCTGGCTTGCCTTGTTCCTTATGCCTTCAGCATCCACATCCTCAGCATGAGAGGAAGTTCCAGTTTTCTTCCTTTTGATTGCCATTGAGTCTCCTTTCAAGCTAGAAGTTGAATTTTTTGTGTGCCCCCCATCCTGGCGCGCCAAAATGTTAGACCAAAAATTGGAACTAACACCCAAATGCAGACCACAGATCACAGGATGGAGAAAACATTAAATAAAGAGGAGACACACAAAGTTTTTATAGTGGTTCGGCTGTAGATGTAGCCTACGTCCACTTTATAATATTATTGTTATACTGACAGATTACAAGAATCAGTTACATGCAGACACACAATCCGTGTGTTAATCGTATTGAAAAGAGAAGAATTCGAGTGCATGAAGGTGCAAAGTCCTTGCACTTCAGTAATGATGGAAGCTGTGAAGAAGAATGGCCAAAAGATCCTTGAAAATGCCTTCAAATGGTGTATTTATAGCTGTTTCCTGAAGGCGGTTCATGGGACACATTGCACGCATCCCAAAAATCTCGAAATGTGGCGGAAAACGTCCAGAAACCCTTTCCAAGTCGTCATACGACATATGTAATCATATCCATGCAAGTCGGAGTGAAAATAGCCTTTAGAATAGGTCAAAACAGTGCAGAACTCCAGGCGGTTCGCGGTCCCCATGCGCTCCACGATCGGATCACGACCTAGGGGTGCGATCCCTAGGATCGGATCGCGACCTAGGGGTGCGATCCCTTGGAACGGATCGCGATCTAGGGGACGACCCCTAGGAACGGATCGCGACCTAGGGGTGCGACTCCTAGGGGGGCGAACTGATCCAAAAGGGTGAGAAATGACACAAACTCCATGCTAGCAACGCTTCGCCACTTCATCCAAGTGATTACCAGTCTACACCCAAGTCTTGAGTCGTTCCAGATGATAGAAATTCGTGTTGAGACGATCTTTCCCAAAAGATAGTGTAACATGAAGGCTGCAGCTAATTCAAATAACTAATTGTTCTTTGTGCATGTATTCTGTCAAAATAGCAAGAACTGTTTATATATCGACTCTATTTGGTTAACTAGCTTAAATTTATCATCGATGGTGAGTAATAATGCTAATCTGCTTGCAGTTCTCACAACCATCAGTTTTGACGAAGTATGAACAAGAGCGAATCGCGCGAATGCAAGAAAATGATGCAATTAGTAGATCACTTGGGGTGCCTTCATTGGTTAGTTATAGGCAAGAGGTTGTCGTACGAAAAAGGTAAAGATGTTGCTGGAAGTGAAGAATACATCCCAGAAAATGCTGGTGAAGACTTCACTGAGGATTCATCAGATTCGAAGGTATAAAGAAGTTTTTTGTTTATTTCTTATTGTCTTTGCCTTTATGAACGTAAAAAATCTTGAACTTCGACTTAATTATAGAGAATCAAAATTGTTAGGTCAAAGGATCCTTTACCTGGACCGAGAACTTGTGCGCGAACCAATGCAGCAATTGAAATTGAGAAGGAAGCGATGAAGCGCACCCCCCTCCAAAGAAAGCTGACTCCAACAAGGAGTTGATCATGACACACACTCCCAATCCAAATAAACTCAGTAACCGGGATAAATTCATAGAAATATTAAAGAAATTGACGAACCCTACACCGTATTTTTTAGGAGTTTTAAAACCTACAAAGTTTCGTCCATCTGTTTTAAAACCTACATGTAGCAAATTGTTCAAACAAGCAACCAATTCATGTGAAGCTGCTAGTTCAGTTGCTGCTTATTTAGCAATGCGGAAACGTCAAAAGCAGAATGTTGAAGCGCCTCTAACAATGGAAAATCTTACTGATCGATTAGAGAAGGAATGGACTGCACAGGAAGATGAAGTAGGTACAGGTACAATATAATGTTTCTTTATCTGTGCACTGCACTGCACTATTGAGTGTGTCTTTTTTCTATTCACATTTTTGAACCTGGTAGGTAAAGCACAAGGTCCAAAAAACCTAGAGGGAAGTCAGAAATGACCAAGGTGCATGCTAGAACCCCTGATGATAAAGTAGTCATTGAGTTTAATGAGGATGGTCAGCCAATATCTGATAATATTACAGAGTTAAGCAATTTTCTTGGTACACTAGCAAAGGATAATGTGTCTCTTACTTACATCAACTGGCATGTTGTTCCTAATTAATTAAAGCGACAAATGTTCGATTATGCTCTGGTACAATCTAATTTCCTTAACCATATACAGTTTAACTGACTTCCTAAATGTTTGGTTTTAATTAATTAGTTTGTCTCCTGAATTTTGTGACCGATATATTGTAGGCTAGGTATGTCATACCGGAAGAAGGACACAAGTGGGTCTTGAACACGCTTAACGACTCTTGGAGGTAGTACAAGTCTCGCATCAAAGCAAGGTATTATAAAAAATATTCAGCTGATGAGGAAAGGCTTGCAAATAGGCCTAGTACAATTCCGTTGGAGGATTTTAAAATGCTCTTGGAATACTGGGGGGATGAAGCAGTTCAGGTACGACATTAATGATATTCACATTTGTATAATGTTTAGTATTTCACAATATCTTGGTTAATGCTAATCTTTTCTTTAGTAGTTCACATTATCCTTGTTTAGTGCTATTTTTTTGGATTTCCAGGCCCTAGTTGATACTAATTCAGCACATCGTAATTCGTTAAATAAGACACATACCATGGGTCCTAAAACTCATGCAGTAGCCAAAGAAAAGATAGTATGTGTTTTTTTGAACTTAAGTTATTTTTTATTGTGATTGAGTTGAATTGACCACATGATAATTCTAATTTGTTATATCATTGAATTATTGGTAATCCTAATACTGTACAGAGAAAAAAGGACCCAGAAAAAGCCTCCCCGTCCACTGCCTTGGTTTATTTGGAACCATATAAACAAGAACCAGGTAGAAGTTACAAGACTAACATGGATGAACTAAAGGCCAAATATGTGAGTACATATATAATTAGATACTGAAATAGCAATACTTGTGTTAGTATAATTGGCAAATTGTACGTTTGTTGGAGCTGCTTATTAAATCGAACACATAGTTAGTTTGAAAGAGAACCAGTTCTGTTAATAAATTCATTCCTTCCAGCTACCTATTTATCTGTATGCTTGCCTGGTTTTCATTTTGTAGGCGAAGGGTCAAGCAATGGTGGATGCAGGAAACATGACTGAGGCAGATGCACTTGTTTCTGGTAGGAAGAGCCACACGCGGAACTGGCTTGTAGGAAGGAGAGGTAAATTGGCTGAAAAGTCTCCAATAACTCCTGGTTCTTCAGACAGTTATGTGCAAGAGCTGACAAAAAAAAAGGCAAGAGCTTGAGGAGGATTTGGAAGAAAAAGTGAATAGAAAAGTGAAAGAGAACATGTCATGGGTGTTAAAAAAGCTAGATGAAGCCAATCCAGATCTTAATTTAGATGTCGGAGACTTTTGTGTCACCACAATAAGTGATGAAGATGCTGACATTTGTACTCCTTCAACTCCGACAACTGACTGAAGTATTTGGATGGTATGTGTTAGCACTTGTGACATATTCGAATTGTTCTTTTAAATGATGGCACTTGTGGTATGTGTTCATGATGGCACTTGTGGTATGTTTTGGTGATGGCACTTGTGGAATGTGTTGGTGATGACACTTGTGAGTCGGTATATATTATTGGTTGGTCTGACTGTGGTGATGAATGTTTTGGGAGGATTTGTTGTATGAATATTTTGGTATATATGTATGAATGTGGTACAATGTTTTGGATTGAATATATGTAATTATAGGGTTGTATTACAGGTGCAATTGATTTTTTTCTGGTGTCGCAGTTGATTTTTTTACCATTGCAGTTGATGTTTTCTGGTGTTGCATTAGATTGCTGTGGTGTTATGTTAGATTGTGCTGTGGTGTTGCGTTAGACAATGCTGTGGTGTTTCATTAGACTTTGTTGTGGTGTTGCATTAAGTGTAATATTATTAAATCCACAATGGTATGGCACGTGGGGCCCACAGCTTACGTGGCGCCACGTGGATAGCTGACGTGGCATGTGGCACGTTGGCAGCTGATGTGGAAAGTCCATGTGGACCCGCTATCATGACCTGGAAGCCAGGCTCTGGCTTCTACTTAAGGCAACACTGTATGTTGTTGCATTACATGCATACACTGTAGAAATAGGGCAAAAGCTCTACTTAAGGCAACGCTTTCTGTCTGTGGCCGTAGATGGGCAAAAGTGTTGCCTTAGATGGCTAATGCAACGGCTGTGGATGCCACGCCCTCTGGTGTTTCCTATTTGAAAAAAGGGCCTACGGCAACACTTTTTTGATCTACGGCCACAACAAAATAGTGTCGAATATGCCCACTTTTGTAGTAGTGATATGTCGGGCGGTTCCGGGAAGGCTTCTACCACAAGTTTAGACTTAACCTCGTGTCTTAGCACTATTCCGTGTACATTTACATGCTAGACCCCTCACATTAAATTAACCACTTATGGACGCTGGATATGCCGAGCGGTTCCGGGTAGAATTCTACCACAAGTGTAATCTAATCTCGTGTCTAAGTGCGGTTATGGTTTCTGTTTACTGTAATTTTAGGCATACTCATTGTTAGACAATTATTCATGTTCATCATAGGTTATGCCCCCAAATCCTTAGTCTGATTCACGATACAAGTTATTCCCCAATTTATCTTTCCCAACCGTTCCCATTTTCATTCGTTCGCATATTTCAGTGATAGGCCTAGGCTAAAAAGTAGCCTAGGCTATAAAAATAAAAAGGGAAAGAGGAAGAGAAGAGGACAGAAATAAGCATAATAACAAAACAGGCATATGATGATAAAATTGGGCATAATAATAGAATAGGCATATGATGACAAGGATAGGCATATCAGGAATATGCATATGAGAACTAAATAGCAGATCAGGTGTACAAGTAATGGCAGATCTGTTTAACTATGGTTCAGGTTATTAATAGGCATAGGTTTAGATCCAAACTTATAAACATGTCAAGATTACTTATTAAATGTTTATATCTAAAAGTAACATTAACTCACAGGTACTGGATCTAAAGAACAAAGAAATGACTGTTGATGTTGAAGTAGAGATTGTTGAATACGTATAAATCGTCGTTGCAGAAGAATAGGCTAATTCAATCTGAGTTGGGGCAGCACCTCGTTATCTCCATTGTTTTTGATGAATAAAACAATATAAATGAGGTCCTATTTAAAGCCTACTGCCAATGAATAAGGTCAAGAAATGCATCCATGTTCAGAAAATGGATTTGCCCCAGATTTGGGTGGGGTCGACACCCCTATGTGTCGGTCGACCCTATGGTCGAACCCCATGGGGCATGGGTCGACCCCTAACGCGTCAAATTCCCGCGTCTTCCCACTACTTTGATTTTGATTTTATGAACTGGTTTATTTATATATATTTTGCTTATATGTATACAAACTTCAAACCTTAATAACTTCTTCATACGATGTCCGTTTTATGCAAACTCGGAGTCTCTCTCAAGAAGAATTTCGAGACGAACGAAATTGCGCAGTCCGTTTTACTTAATTCTCATTGTTTAATTAAGTATTATTTAGTTTATTGTTATAATGTCCTTTAAAATTATGGGGTGTTACAGCCTTGCCTAGAAACCATCGTTAATCGTATAACTGGCTACAACATGCCATGCATCAAGCGATAATGGTAAACCCGGTACTAGCAAAACTCCATACGCCATCGTGACTCATATGCAGGCCTTTTATCGATTCTCGGGGTACTCGACTAATCATCATAGGCGCCCATATTTAACCCTTTCATTGAGTCTGCTAGATACTCCAACAACAATGATCCTTCAGCCTCTAATAAATCTATTCGTCATCATCGACGACTATCCGTAAGCTCAAACATTGTTGAGCAACCATTATTCACGAGCTCAAACGTCCTTGAGTCATTTCACGTCTTCATTTCATTTCATCTTTCAATGAATACTTCACTGTGCTTCGAACATTCCATCTGAATTTACATCGAAGCTATATCCAACATTGAACCAAAAATAAACATCACTTGGTCGATATTCGACGAATCGTTCATGATCCATCCAATGGATCGATCATTGATCCATCACCTGCCAATCCATCAGTGGATCACTCCACTTTTCACTTTGGTGATCCCTTATGTGCACTCCACAATCCACAACTGATCCCCGTGTGCACTTCACAGTTTTCGAGCGACCCGTCCTATCTGGACCTTACCTGATCTATAATTCTGCGCACCGATCCATCAACTGGAAAGCGAACCGATCCACAAATTTTCACGTTGTGTGCTCCAGGTTTTCAAGCAATCCATCGATTTTTGACTGACTCGATCCATCACTCTTCCACACAGCGACCATTGATTTTTGGCTGATCCAACGATCGATCATTCCAATGATCCATGCATTGCCGAGTCGAACTATGATGCTACGATCCATATTTTTCTTGAGCAATAAACTATGCGTTCCATCTCCAATTCCAGTGATCCATCACCAAACGACAAACATCAATACATGCAACTCATCCAAATGGACTAACAATTAAACCATCAATAGCATAACAAATCTCTCATCAACAATCGTTAACACATCAAATAATCATCATACAATCATATGAACTTCACCAAATCATGATAAAACAATAAACGGATCAATGAATGGATCAAAACTTGCATAAACATAGAATTAGCATATGAATTTACCGGTATAATATTGCTAGTTTTGATCCTATGGTGGTCCGAATTAAAAAATAGACCTACCTTGATTAGATCTAGGTGAAAACAACATGAAAATGATGAAATTAAGATCAAACAACCCATATACTCGATTAAATCCATGTGAGAGATGCTTATCACTCACCAAATCCACAAAATAACTTTAAATCGATGAATCTCTAATCCAGACAGAGAAGAACGGCCTTGGAATCAATCACATTGATGCGATCTAACCTTCTTCGATGTTGATCTTCAATCTTCTTATGTAGATCTATGAATGAAATGAAATGGAGGTGTATTTGGTGGGCTAAGGGAATCACAAACACTAAACGAACAAGAGAATGAATAAACTAAACCATTCTCCTTGCCTCTACCCTCCTTTTTATGGCCAACAACCCTAGCCTTAATGGGCCTCACTAATCAGCCCACTAATGACTAATTTGTCTATCCAGAAAATATGTAGCATTAAAACAGCGATTTAGCCCAACCATTGAACCAAATCTTTAATGTGACCACTCTACACAATTGGAAACACCATTTTCGATCCAATGAAATTGACTCCAGCACCAAATTCGATACCAGTCAAAAGTTATGCCATAAAAAAAAACAATAGGGGCAAAATGGTCACAAACAAAATTGGTAAAAATCATGGATATGTCTCACACCTACATGAACAACGTATCAAAATATGAGAATGATCCGACCCTTAGGGAAATGAATAAAAAATATTTATGATTCTCCGATACGTAAAATGCGGGACCTTACATTCTCCCCCCTCCCCTTTAGGAATTTCGCCCCTGAAATTCCAAGCAAGCACAAGCAACCAAAAACCATTCCACATGCCTATCACCCACAAGCAGGCAATTTACCATCCAAACTTGCATCCAACATGCCATGCATCCATAGCCTTAACCTAGCACGTGGAATTCTAATAATAGTACTACTTACAGTGGTGTAAGGGTGACACGATATTAATGGGTCATACCAACGAAAGTTTTGGATGGATCGTCTTCATACTCTCTTCCGTTTCCTACGTACAATCATCATCATCCTCACTCCATTGTACCTGCACTAACTTAACCACTTTCCTCCTAAGCTATTTCGTGTCATTCCCTACAACGCGAAGCGGCTTACGAGGTCTCGAAACTATGGACTCAACTACTAGGACTTCGTACTGATTTGGAGTTACCACCACATTCGAATTGTGCACACACTTTCGTAGAAAAGATACATGAAGAACACGGTGCACACTCATCATCTTCTCGGGTAAATCCAATCTATATGTGAGCTTTCCAATTCGCTCGATTATTGGAAATAGTCCAACGAACCTTGGGGCCAACTTTCCATTATTTTCAAACCGAACAACATTCTTCAAAGGTGAAATCTTCACAAAAACCATATCATCAATGTTGAATTCTAAATCCTTGCAACGTTAATTAGCATAACTCTTCTTACGGTATTGGGCTGCCTTCATTCGTTACCGAACGATCTCTATACAATCTGATGTTTCTCTTATCATCTCAGGCCCAAGTATCAACTTATCTCCAGACTCTAACCAACACGCCGGAGAATTACATTGTCTATCATACAACGCCTCGTATGGTGTCATCCCAATGCTCGACCGGTAGCAGTTGTTGTATGAAAACTCAACTTAATGTAGATGGTCTTCCCATGATCCCCCAAAATCCAATATGCAAGCTCTAAGGAGATCTTCCAATACTCGGTTAACCCGCTCGATTTGACCATCAGTCTGGGGATGATAAGTCGTACTCAAACACAACCCAGTTCCCAAAGTCTCTTGCAAACTCTTCCAAAACCCACTTGTGAACAATGAATCTCAATCACTCACTATGCTTATTGGGATACCATGGAATCAAAGTATCCATTTTATATAATGTCTAGCCAACTTTGACATTGTCCTGGTCGATTTGATAGGAATAAATCTTGCGCTTTTGGTCAAATGATCCACAACGACCCAAATCCCTTCATTTCCTGCCTTGGTTCTAGGTAGTCCATCGATACTTACTTCCATTTCCACGTAGGAACTTCTAATGGATGAAGCAATCCACTCGGCTTCTTCTGTTCAGCTTTCACCAACTAACAGTTCATGCATTTGGAAATGAAATCTCCAACATCCCTTTTCATCGCTTCCCAGTAGTAAACACGTTTCATGTCCCAATACATCTTGTTACCATCAGGTTGAATCATCAACTTCGAGTAATGGCATTCCCTTAGAACCTCATTTCTCAATCCATCAATATCAGGAACAACCAGTCGTCCTTTCTTCCAAAGCCAACCCTCTCGATCAGCTTCGAATTCCTTATCCTCTGGTTCCAACTTCTGGATAATGTCGATAAGCTATCCTTCATGCTTTTGGCTTTCACCAATCCTTTCAACGAGAGTAGGTCTTAACGATAAGCTTGCCAACATTTCAGGTTCCAACTCGCTCCGAGTCCTAAAATCAAATACTGCTAAAAACTCGAGGTGCTTCCATTCCAAAAACATCACTCCCAAACCTGCATGTCTTCGAATTAACGCATCCGCCACTGTGTTACCTTTACCAGGAATATAAGCCATACCAAAATCATAAAATGGCAAAAACTCTGACCACTGTTGCTGCTGAAGATTCAAATCTTTTAGGAGAAAAGATACTTCAACGACTTGTGATCCGTAAATAGCTCGAATCGAACACCCAACAGGTAATGTCTCCACATCTTCAGAGCAAATACGATTGTCGCAAACTCCAAATCATGAGTCGGGTAATTCCTTTTAGGCGGCTTCAGTTGTCAACTCGCATAGGCCACTACTCTATCTTTATACATCAGCACTGCTTCAAGTCTAGTACCACATGCATCCGTATATACCAACATATCCTCATTCCCGCTCGGAATAGTTAAAACATGAGCACTCTTGAGTCTCTCTTTCAGGATTCCAAAAGCTTGTTCACACTTAGTATCCCATGTGAACACTTGATTCTTCTTCATCAATCCTGCAAATGGTGCATCTATCTTGGATAAATCCTTGATAAAACAACAATAATATCCCGCCAACCCATGGAAAATCCTAATGTCCGTCGCATTCTTAGCTTTATCCAATCCTGGATTGCAGCCACGTTAGCAGGATCCACCGCTATTCCGTTTCTAGAAACAACATGGCCTAAGAACCTCAGTTCACTCTTCCAGAAGTGACATTTCGAAAACTAAGCCCTCAGCTGATTCTTTCACAAGATTTCCAAAGCAACTCATAATTGCGTCTTATGTTCTTCCTCATTCCGAGAGTAAACCAGGACATCATCCACAAACACAAGCACGAACTTGTTCGACTAATCTATGAATATCTTATTCATAAGATCCACAAAATACACTGGCACGTTGGTCAATCCAAATAGCATCACCAGCCACTCAAAGAAACCGGATGGTGTACTAAAATCTATCTTTGATACATTTTCCTTCGACACTCTCAACTGGTGAAATCCCGTTGCTAAGTCCATCTAAGATAATACCTTGGGTTTGTGAAGCTCATCAAACAAGTCATCAATCCTTGGCAATGGATACTTGTTCTTCTTGATCACCTTGTTCATCTCACGATAATCCACACTCGATCTTAAAGAACCATCAACCTTGGTTGCAAATACAACTGGTGCACCCCATTCGAACACACTTCTCCGAATAAATCCTTTTCACAAAAGGTCACTAGCTTGCACCTCTAACTCTCGTTGTTCCCTAAGCGCCATCCGCCTAAGGGACATAACAATAGGTCTAGCACCTTCGACCAAATCTATCCTGAACTCAATCTCGCGATGCGGCGACAAACCTTTGACCTCTTTAAAGACATCATCAAACTCACTAGCGATTGGCACAGATGACAAGTCTTCCTATGGAATCACAAGCGAATACAAAAAGCTTACGAAGACACCATCTTTGGGTTTACATCAAATCACAACCATTTGACCTTCCACATTCCCAACTATCACCTCGAGCTTCTCGCAATCCACTTTAGTTGCATACCTCTTGAGCCGCTCCATACCCAAAATGATCCCAAACCCAGAGAAGTTCAATACAAAGCAATCACACACAATGGAGCAACCATGACTCGATAACACTAGACCACGACAAAGCATACAAAGGCTAGACGAACCCCCAACTGGATTAGTCACAACCAACGGTCTATCACAAATCTCGAGTTCCAAACCCAAGCGGCACACAAGCTCATTGCAAATGAAAGAACGCGATGCTCCACTACCAAATAACATTCGAACCAGAACATCCCTGACAGAACGCGTACCTTGAACAACTAAACTCTTCCGTTTCTTCTCCATTGTAGGAATTCTCGAAGAAGATGACACAACTTCCAAATCATATGCCTTCACTGTCTACTTACCCTTCAACGGTTCTAGACATTTGTTCTTATTACGCCCAGGTTTACCACAGTTATAACACTTCCTTTCATCTTTTGAATTCTTGCAATCCTAAAAAAAATGACCTTTCTGCAGTTAAAGAAAATCACCTTGCTTTTTTGCTTCTTATGGCCATCCTTTCCTTTATGTTGTTGCTGCTTCCTCTTATTATTATTACCACCTTGTTGTGGTTTCAGTTCCTCTTTAGCTACAACAACAACTTCATTCTTGGGAAACAAACCCTCATGCCTCAAAGCTTTCTCCACGATCTTCTCATAAGGGTCATCCAAATGATCAACCAATGGCTTCCCAAGATATGTATCCAAGCCCATGAAGAACTTCTCGTTCTTATGATAAGGAGTCTCGATATACGAACGAGCATACTTGGACAAGGCTTCTAACTCTGTCCCCTTGAACGGCTTCCCACCAAGAGTAGTGAAGTCCTTACACAGCTTAGAGAAATCAACCACTTTTGGTACTACACCTGAACACCAACATTTACCGCGGTTGCTTCTGGAGCAGGTACCCTCCTCATGATCGCTACCATCATGGCCTCGAACATAGCTGGGTAATCTGGTATACCACCATCTCCCCCTCTAGGAACAGTCTCCTCCCTAGTAGTATGTCTCGAAGATCGATGACTCATTCTAAATCTAAAAATAGAATGATTAGTACACACCTAAGAAAAACTACAATGGATTTCAAGCATAACTATACTATACACTAATATATAATATACATTCATCATAAAATACAAATACGTCTCTCATACGTCATTACATCCACGAACTTTGGCTGAAATCGATTAACCAAAGCTCTGATACCAAATGTGATGACTGCCAACAACTCCCGCACTTAACAAGAGAAATAATGCGTTGAAAGATGTGCCAGGCAGCTATGAACGATCATCTGGGTAGAATAACACAAGCGGAACCTGTCGTATAACTCACTGCGCTAGGATAAAATATAATAGAACATATACAACAGGCATTAATAGTGAAGCATCATTGAACAGAATCTCAAACTTTCATATCATCATGAAAAGAATATCCATATATCAAACTGGATTATATCATCAGAGTCGGTACAATCAACCTCACTACAAGTTCACTCAAAGCAGAATACATCAAACATAAAAGCGGAAACAACAAGTATGTATAGTAGAAAAATAATACGTCAGCCTCCCGCGCGTCGTCGCTCAGCATCATCATCCTCATCAAGATCTACTACCTAATACCTGCTACCTAGTCTGCCCATCCACAACATCATGATTGAACAAACCAAGGTAATAAGAGGGAACATAAAACCTTGACTCAGACTTAATAGTCATAATAAGCGATTAAACAACTATCTAACATCATCAATAATATATATAAGAACGGGTAAATCAATCATCTAGTCCACCAACACATCAACAAAGAAGAAACCGAAACTCGTCTCCTCCACATCTGACAGTGATAGCCTTCCCAACAATCAGAAAAGACATAGTAACCAATAATCAAGCATAGACTACCCTAATCGAGTTCAAAATTTCCCGTGCATAAGCCTCGAAAGCCTAAACCAACATTGGTCAAGCATTCCAAAAAATATCTCCCTTGACGTCGAATAATCCACACAAGACAATACAAGCAAAAAAAAACATCCATAACTCTGGCTATCATTGCCAGCCTTGCCATGAAACCATTGTTAATCATATGACTGGCCACGGCATGCCATCCGTCAAGGGATAATGGTAACCCCGGTTCTAGAAAAACATCATATGCCATTATGACTTGTATATAGGCCTTTTATCAATACCCGTGGTACTTGACTAATCATTTAGTCTTTTAGGCGTCTCTATTATACCCCGGCTTTGAGTCCGCTAGAACCTCTGACATCGTTGATCCCGCAGCCTCCAATAACTATAGTCGTCATCATCGGTGACTATCCATAAGCTTTAACGTCCTTGAGAAACCATTATTCACGAGCTCAAACATCCTTGAGTTGCTTCACTGCTTCGTTGCATTTCATCGATCAACGAACACTTCACTACGCTTTGAACATTCCACCTGAATTCACATCGAAGTTATGTCCAACGTCGAACCAAAAAAACATCACTTGGTCGATATTCGATGAGTCATTCATGATCCATCCAATGGATCGATCACCGATCCATCACCTTCCCATCCCCTTAGTCCACCGTGCACACATCAGCTCGATCCACCTTTTTCCCATATGGCTATCTGACCCATCCGTGGATTTCTCCATTTTTCACTTTGACTGATCCCTCATGCGCACTCCATGATCCACAACTGATCCCTGTATGCACTTCAAAGTTTTCGAGTGACCCGTCTTATCTGGCCCTTGCCCGATCCACAATTCTGCGCACCGATCCATCAACTGGCAAGCAAACCAATCCCCAAATTTTCATGTTGCACGCTCCAGGTTTTCAAGCGATCCATCAATTTTTGACTGACCTAATCCATCACTTTTCCACACAACTACCATTGATTTTTTATCGATCCATTGATGGATCATTCCAACGATCCATGCATTGCCGAGCCAAACCATGATGTTATGGTCCATATTTTTCTTGCGCAATAAGCCGTGCGATCCATCCCCAATTCCAGCGATCCATCAAAAAACGACGAGCATTATTACACGCAACTCATTCAAATCGACCAATTTCAATAAAACCATCAATTTCATAATAAATCTATCATCAACAATTATTAACACATCAAATAATCATCATATAATCATATCAACTTCACCAAATCATGATAAAACAATAAGAGAATCCGTGAATGGATCAAAACTTGCATAAACAAAGAATTAGCATCTGAATTTACCGTTATAATCTTGCTAAATTAGATCCTATGGTGATCCAAATTAAAAATAGACTTACCTTGATTAGATCAAGCTGAAAACAACTTGAAAATGATTAAATTGAGATCAAACAAACCATATACTCTATTGAATCCATGTGAGAGATGCTTATCACTCATCAAATCGACAAAATAGCTTGAAATCAATGAATTTCTAATCTGAACAGCGAAGAACGACCTTCGAATCAATCACTTTGATGCAATCTAACCTTCTTCAATGTTGATCTTCAATCTTCTTATGTAGATATATGAATGAAATGAAGTCGAGGTATATTTGGTGGAGTTAGGAGAATCACAAACCACAACCAAATGAGAGAATCAAGAAACTAAACCATTCATCTTGCCTCTACCCTACTATTTACAGCCAACAGCTCTTAGCCTTTATGGGGCTCACTAATCAGCCCACTAATGACTTGTTAGTCTGTCTAGAAAATGTATAGAACTAAAACAACAATTCCTCCCAAACCGCTGAACCAAATCTTTATGTGACCAGTCTACGGAATTGGAAACACCATTTCTGATCCAATTAAATTGATTCCAGCACTTGATTCAATCCCAATAAAAAGTTATTCCTTAAACAAAAATAACATGGGTAAAATGGTCACGAACAAAATTGGTAAAAATCATGTACATGTCTCACACCCACATGAACAATACATCAAAATAAAGAGAACGATCTGTCCTTAGAAAAATAAATAAAAAATATTTTATGATCCTCCGATATGTAAAATGCGGGTCTTTACATATATGATATTAATTAAAATGATAGCATTTGAGTAGGGTAGTTCTTTGTAAGTTGTCAGCCTTTTATCTAGCCTTCATGTGAGGGCGTACTAGGGATGGACAGCATGAAAATTTCTAAAGGACTTCCTGTCTAAGTATTAAGTGGCTAGGATTTATCCCATAATACTGGTTAAATAGTAATGCATGGGTTCGTTGGAGGATCTTAAATGAAAATAAATGTAACAATCCGTATTTTTATCGATTTAAAATTTGATTTTTAATTGATTTTATTGGATTTTCATAATTTAAAATGATTTATTTTGATAATTAACGACTTAGACTTTATTTAAAAATGAAGTTAGAACGTATAAATTTAAAAATTAAATTACAATGAACTCATAAGTTGTGGTAGTTCGTAATATTACGTTTTAAACTTTAAATAAATATATAGAATGCAAAATAAGTCGGATTTCAGTAAAAAAAGAAACTTTAGGATCTACTAAATTATAATTTTCTAATAAATGTGAAAACTCAAGATTTCATATTATAAATTGTAGGTTATGGTCAAATCAAAATTTAAAAAAGTCGATATGGAATTTATTAATATTTTAATATTATATATGCCCTTAAAAATAGCAATTTTGCAAACGACCTCTATTTTCAATGAAACCAATTTTGTTGGATCTAGAACGTCAAATTATTGTCAAGTTTAAAATTTCAAGTCAACTGGAATTCGTATGTAAGCGTGGTAAATGTAAACACATGTTCAAATTCAGTTAAAATCCAGTAAGCTAGAATTAAGGCCATTTTTCAAACAATCTCCAAATTCAATGAAACCAGGTTCATTAGAAACGTATTTGTGAAACATAGCAAAATTTAAAATTTCATAATTTTTGGAGTCAGTATTTAGTTGTGGTAAATTAAAACGTACGTTGAAATTCAATATTGAATGTTATATTGATTTATATTTTAATTTTGATAAAAACAGATTGAAACAAATATATCAGCTTATGAAACATATTCCACTATGTCCGGAATAGGGTATTTGGCTACGGGGGACAGTCGTTGGGGTTCGTTTGGAGTCTAGAGTACGAAACTTCATCGGAAATTAATAAGAGAATTAAAATAATGATAAAAATATATATAAATAACCCTTGCTAAACCCTAATCTCCCTCTTCATTACAGCCGTTGCCTCCACAATCTCAAGGAATAGAAATGTAGGATTCTAATGTGCCAAAATCTCCCAAAATATTTTTAATTAGACCAAAGTTCCAAAATAAAAATTGTAGTATTCTGTTGGCTCTTCAAGTTGATACCGAAAAGATGAATTTTTATTTCGTATTTTGGTTGAAATCGGGACTCGAAGTGGTCGAGTTTGATCTCATTTTCCGAGAGCGTGCTATAGCTCTATGCGTGGGAGGGGGCGTGAGCGTGCTATAGCTCTATGTGTGGGAAGGGGGTTCGAAGCTCTCTGACGTGCTATTGGTTGATCAGCCGGCGATGGCTCAGGGTGATGTGCCAAATGGGATTGGTGATGCGTGGTCTGGGTTCATGAAAACCTTTAGATGATGGATACGAAGAACGCAGGGGTGGAAAAGGATTAGAGGGTGATTAATTAGGGTAAATAATGAATTAATTATTTTAAGTAATTAATTTACGTAGTTAACGTTTAAAGGACTATAACTAGTTCAAATGGAAACATAATTCGATGATTCAAGGTGCGTTGAACCATGAAATCAAAAGGTTCACAATGAAACTAATTTGGGAAAAAACAAAGCTAACTACAGATTTTGGTTAAATTAAATGCATTGTTTAATTTAACAAAAATAATCATTTTATAACGATTCCAAACTGACCAATGTGAGAACTCTCACACTCAACAATTTTTTTAACAGTTAATCCATTTATAACTGAATATATATATACGAATGTGAGAACTCTCTCACTCAACGATTCCAAACTGACCAATGATTGCGCTGATTGCAATGTTTGTTTGGTGATCGATGTATGTTTACAGTTTTAATGTTATTATTATTAAATCATGAATATACGCAATATTAAATAAAAATAATTATATTAAAAATATTGGTTGAAAACCCCACATGGTTCTTGGGATTACGGTTATCCCACACGTCTCCCTTGTGTGTAGATAAGCTACATGGATTGCAATGTAAACCCCACACGGGTATTGGGTTGACAATTTTACATGTTGCCCAAGTGTGTAGATAATAATCACTAGTTAATGGATGAAAACCTCACACGGATCTTGGGATGATAATTAGTTCACACATCTTCCTTGTGTGCAGTTGTATGCAAATTAAGGGATTAACAGACCATTATATGCGTTATTTAATTATTTAAATCTTATATGGGTGTGGATGTTTGATAGTTATTTTTAACTATTGTTGAGTACATGTGATGTATGAGAACTGTATAAATAAAATTATATGGTAATTGGTTAAATCTTATTCCAATCCGGAATAAAAATGAATATTTTGATATAATATTCAGTGAAAAACCGAAGTGTGATTTTGATGTCCGATTTTGCATGGACATAAAATATTACAATATCCATGAATATTCATAACTAAAACGAATTGATTTGAACTAATTTTCATATAATCATGGCTTGTTCAACTTTATTTTAAAAATGAACAGTAATTTCAAAATACGAAGTTGAGTTAAGTAAATAAACGATGCTTTAACTTGAACAGAATTTTCTGTCGATTTTATTTATTTTTATAATGAATGTCAAGAAAATTGGATTTTAAAATCGGATATTTTGGAAATATTGTTGTTATAATATTATAATTATATGGATTGTTCAATTTGGATTTAAAATTGAAGTGGAAGTTGAAATCGTTTTCAAATGAGATTATAAACGTTTTACAAAATACGTTTTGAATGGAAATATATGAAATTATATATAATAAAATGGTTGGAATAGAACGGGTAGCGCAACGACCGTTCGCGAATTTTGACCGTTAACTTCAAATTGACTTACCGAAATATCCGACTATCGGGTTCTCCTGAAATCGAAACCATTTGGTTTGTATCGAAAAGATCATTCCAATGATAATAAGAAATTTGTAACATAACGGTTATATTTTGTGAAATGTTCAATTCAAATTTGAATAAAAACAATGCTAGTGTAGCTAAATAACCTGAAACGTCATTTAACTGAAAGGGCCATTTTTTAAATGATTAAAAATAGGGAAAGATTATGTTAAATCATATTAAATGATTTTGGATGAAATATTCCATGTTTTGGAAAGATAAAAGATATTTTCATCTAAATGAGTATTCTACCAACTTGAGTAAAGAAATGAAAGGAATTGAAATGGTTTTAATATAACCAGAGTTTACCAATATGTAAATTGGATTGGATTTGAATGGGAATTATATTCGGATATTTCGATGTTGGATTCTGTAATTATACATATATCGTTCAGGAATTTAGAAGATATAGATATCGTTATTCCCAATATGGTATCTGTTGGTTTCAGAATATGATATTGAATATAAGTCGATATGATTTCTATTCAGAGCTTGTATTTAATATCAATTTATATTTTGGGTTTGTCGTGAATAGTGTCTTAAATAACACTATTCTTAAACTCGGTTGATGTTGGAATAAATCTTTTAATTAAGATTAATGAAGTTTTCCAATTAATTAATTTAATTGGAATTTAATTGAAGTTTGATTTCGAGTTCATTGTGAATGATGTTTTAAATAACATTAGTTCTTAAACCCAATTAACAGTGAAGTTACGATTTGGAATTTATAAATCTTTTGATTAAGATTTAATGGCATTTTCCAAAGTAAAGTTTTCTAATTTAATATATTAAATTGGAATTGAATGTAATTCGATTTAGTAATAATCGAGATGAACCTCCACGGAAGAAGACCGATACTATTCAAGGAATTTAAAAGGCTTTGCCGTTTTTCCACTTATATTATTAGTCTGATACGGAAACTTAAAAACCTTACTTTTGTTTAAGTTTGTGAAAAGATACTATAAAATCTTTTGCAATGGTTTCCAAAGTGAAAATTAAAACAAGAGGTTTAAATGAGGTAAATCTTAGATAAGATTTGTAGCAATAGTTCCCAGTATAAAGAATATTTGAATAAAAGAATATTCAAGATTGGAATGAGGCGTATGATGTGTTTATATATCACATAATTATAAGATGTGCGATTATTCAGAAATACTAGGTTTAACCCATTCCGAATAACTGATACAACGAATAAAAGTCGAAGATATGAAAATGGTGGTTGAAGACCGGAGATCTTCACATCGTTCGGATTATTGCTGATGTCGCGCTTGGGACGTACACCCAAGATGAGGTAATAAGTGGTGGTCGTACAGACGTACTTGAAGATCGAACGGATATACGAGGGCCTCTCTCCTGTATTGGACATATGAAATGAGGAATAAGGTGCCTCTGGTTTCGTTCAGACCCAGAACGGACTTGCAAATGGATTGTATGTGTGATAGTGTATTTTGTGATGTATTCGTTAAACTCTGCAAAATATATATCTGTTTGAGGGCAGAGAATTTATTCTCTAATCTTAACACCCTTCTCTGAGACGTACGAGCTTAGAGGTTATATATTGGTAGAAATCAATGGTATGGTATGGATTAACAATATGGCATGCTGAGATGCATGGATCAAAGCTTTTGTTGAAAATCAGGGCTTTGTGGATGATGATCAAAGCATAGCTTATATAGCTTAGCTTTGTATATGGCGTTAATTCACGAGCTTCACTCCACGGTATGAGCCAAAAAAGGATGAAAGATTGCAGAGAAAGGACATATGTTTCCTTCTAGCTGGATGTGGTGTCATGGTATGGAGCCTAGGCATTTTAAATTAATTGGATGCTGGAATAGAGGCGCCTCAGATATGGCCGCATAAGGCCAAAGTGGTCGACATACAGTCCAAGGTCGACGGACATACCAAGTGGTCTGATAGGACCGGGGAATGTTTTTTTAGGAGTAATCCTAATTCCCTGGGAAATAGGTGGGCCGACACTACCGCTCCAAGGGTCAGATGAGTGTGATGCCTGGACATCTTGCTAGAGATGCTCCGAATCAGATGAGGAAGATCCCTTGCCTTAGCTCATAGATGGAAATCCATATTCCAAGATGCGACTTTGTGATTTTAATTGTAAACATATATGACAACGTAGTAGGATGGGGTGTTATGCCGTCTAAGATCGATACATTTATTTTTGAAATTGTTTTCTACACTATGCACTATGCACTAATAATACTAAAAGTAAAATCTCATGTATCAAGCATGTTTGGCTATTATAAGGTAAAACTCTATCCTCCAACTTGCGCTTGCATTGTGTTATAGGACCCGAGTCTTATAATAGCTTCATTTTTCTAAAAGCATTGTGTTGGTTATGTTTTAAGATTGGTAATCATAAGGATAAAACCCATTCCGTTTTATACGACGTGGTCACGTGATTTACCCAACTTTAAATAAAGTTTAATAATTATTTTAGTTTCCACACCAGTCCCATGACTGACTCAGAGTTTATTGTTTCCCACCTAAACATTGGTGCCCATATTTTCCACACGAGCAGCTAGTAGTTTTGGTTTTGCAGATACTTCATTTAGCAAGATCCTAGATTATGGCTGGAGCTATGTTATGGATTATTTTGTAGTCTTCCGCTGATTATATTTATGTTTTTAAAACTCTGTTGTTTTTGTAATTTATTATTTTATAATATTTTCCATTGTGTATTATTATATGTACTATGATGTAAATTGTTGTAATAACAATGAAAAGTTCTCTTGTTTTGTATTCTGATGCGTCATCTTCTCATGACTATCTGCGCTTTCCTGTCTTTTTGGATCAGACCTATGTGGCTTATGGTCGACTCGAAGTGCAGCAAAATTCGGGTCGTCACAATATGTGTTTACCTTAACCGGTATTAAGTGACAGATTACTATTTTTGGTATTACAAGGGAGAAAATATTAAATAGCGTTAATGATCATAAGACGATGTCTTAAGTGACTAAGTTGCCTCATGCGATCTTAAGTGATTAATGGAATCCACCCATAAATTTATACATACACATAATGGCATTAAGTCGCCAAATAGAGTCCTCATCGTAAAGTATTAAGTTGTTATAAAGAATCGACCCTTAAATAAATAACATGTAGGCCTTAAGCGACTACAGGGTAGTCCGCCTTATTAGTACATATGATTAATACTGCGTTGAATTACGTGGACATAATTTGATGAATTCATATCGCCAAATACAGGAAATAGTTATTCCTTAAGCTTATGTTATTATTCACCAAATCTTGTTAGAATGTTTATACTTACGTGATAGGGAGTTCTCACCTTAAGATCAGCAACGAAGTATTAACTCTTACTCCTACACGTCCCAAGGGAATGGGTTATTTTGGACAGTCGAGAGGCTAGCCGTAAAACAAGTGAATATGGGGTTACCATTTGTAGCCAGGTCATTTAAGAGGTGGGTCGTGCAGCCCATTACATGTGGTGTCAGGGAATAGGTTACCCGATTATAACAACCCGAAATCTGACAAACTCATTTTCTTTTCAAAATTTTAATCTGTCGAAACCCGTGTTGGTTTGTCTGGTATCTGCAGAAATACAGAGATAATAAACATATCAGAGCTCAGAAAATATCTCACAGCGGAATGGAATAAAATATAATATAATCAAATATAGCCTTACTAAGATAATTATACTGCCTAACCAATATTCAAAGCTATCATATCTCTGCCACAAATCTAACTTGCGAGTATGTTATGAGGAGGGGGTTAGAACAAAAGTTCTGGTGACTGGATTTAAACTACACATTTTGGATAACCCTACACATACCGTTCAGTTACATCTACTTATTTATTAGGTTACTTGGGTTAACATCACTCAAGGCTTATACACACGTTGTACCCATCTACTTCCTAGTGGATTAACCTCATACAGTATATATGTAGCTACCACCAACATTAAGGTACACCCCATGGTATCCCACTCGCATGGTCTCCTCCGTAACGTCATAGAAATATACGCAGTCCCTCATCCTACGCCGGAATGACATACAAATCTTTGTATAACAACGCTACGTCCCTCGTAGAACTGCCATCGCATGCGACGTAAGCATACAGACTACCACCTTCGATTAATTCGGATTCCATCACAGAGTAATGCCCTAAAGTCTACGATACACCACTTGTAGTAGACATGCATGTATCTAGATTTTCTCACGTAAGAATCGTTAATTGTACTTGATGCCTTGACCTCGATGATACACCATCTGGAAACGGTATGCATGGATCCGCACGTATTATCTGCTATGCACCGAGTTCCGTAACAGGGATGTATCAGATACACAGAACTCGGTCGGAAGCCTTTTTAGATATATGTATATACAGATGCTATGGTCAGCATTTTCAGTGGCTATGGTCCCACCTGACCCCTCCCTCAACTAGTGAAAGACAAAGAGAACTAAGAGCTAGTGACATGGCGCAGAAACAAAACAACATCCAAATTGGCCTGTCTCGGAACCAAAACCTTGATAGAGAAAGGTCAATGATCTGTAGGTTTAGCTCTCCGTCTTTCCGCATCACGCATCACGCTGATTCTCGGTGGTTGGTACGTGAGGACTGCTATCAAACAGATGGTTAGACCTACCAAAGGAAAACATATAAAATGGTTGTAACCCGCCTAGTCACGAGGCAACCAGATCGTTGAATCACCCATGCCACCCAACAGCCTTCTGACTTCCCCCTATTGTGGTAGTCAAGGTATACTCACCGGGTAGTAAAGCGCAGACCTAACCTCTATGAGCATAGTCTAAACGCTATCACAGCACAGAGGACTACCAGGAGTACCCTCCACATCCCAGGAAACCGCATGCTTCCCCTTCCAATCCTTCGGAGCCAACAGAATATTAGCAGAACAGACAGAATAATCAGATGGACGTGCGCTCCCCTTGTGCCTCATGACAACATGATGATCTACCCCGTTGGGTTATTCACCGTCAAACGTACGGACTGGTCCAAGCACTTCGGGTTAATGTGTTATTAGACCCTATGTCTAATCATATGATTACGCGCTTGCTTTACCTTTTCAGATTTCCATTTAACTTGGTTATTTCAAGCCATATTGACTTCTTGTTCAAGTTACCAAGTTCCTCTTGCTTATTAATTCCAGTTATATAACTTAACCCATTTAAGTTCATTAATAAGCCTTTAACATGTTATTCTTATCAGCGGATTTCAGACTCTCAAGTTTACAGATAACATGTTCTTCCTATTAGCATGATTCAGATTCTCAAGTTTACAGATTACTTAATGTATAATCAAGTACAACTTATTGCATTTCTTAAGTTTTCCCCCTTTTTTCTCTACTTATTACAAACAACATGTTTCAGGTTTCCAGATTTACAGATTACTTAATTTATAAGTATGTACAACTTATCTTATTACATAAGTTATCACATTCCCTCTATCGTTTATTATAACCTAAGTTATAATTTGCACTTGTCCCTAGGACAAGCCTACCTATTATCTTTCATTTTCCCATTCAGGTTTACTCATAATGGGTTATTATCATTCCCCATTCATTCCAATTCTTTTACTGTTGTAATTTTCATTCATTTCCATTAATTACAATTAATGCCATTTATTTCTATCCTATTATATGCACATATTTTTATGCACCAGACCTCTCACATTAAGCCGACCACTTGTGGATGTTGGATTTGCTGGGCGGTTCCGGGCAGACTTCTACCACAAGTTGGACTTAACCTCGTGTCTTAGCACTGTTATATGTGTGTTTATGCACTAGACCTCTCATATTAAATTAACCACTTGTGGATGCTGGATTTACTGGGCGGTTCCGGGCAGACTTCTACCACAAGTTGAATTTAACCTCGTGTCTAAGTGCGGTTACAATTTTCTATTTACTGTAATTTTTTGGCATATTCTTTCTTCCAAATTTCACTGTAATTCTTATTTACAACCTTTTGGCATAATAATATTCTTAAAAAGTATTCACGTTCATTGTAAATTCAATAATTACAGCATTTACAGTAAATTCCAACTTAAACAGATGATTAATGGAAAATAGGTCTTATACAACATTACAATTATTCCCAATTTCACTGTAACTTAACTTACAGTATCCAATTAACAAGTTATTAGCACATGCATATATAAAACAGTAATCCTTTCCACATATTTTAATAGGTTTATAGATTTCAGCTGATTAATCATTTCAGCACATTTACTATGCATATTAGCGGGGAATGCCAAACGATAAATATACCATTATCAAAAAGGCATAACTTAAATCCAGTCACCTAATAGCTTTCCAATTCATGAATCTGGTCTAGAACTAGCATCCCATGGATCCCATAACTGAATTTAGAACCTAAATAACCATTGATCCACAATTCTCAACTAAAAGAAAAAGGGAAGAAAGAGGAGAAATTTAAATTGACCAGGTCCAAGAATTTACCTTACTTCGAACAAAATTCTGAACCCTCATTTGTAGATATACATTCTTTTCCTCCAAATCTTGAATCAGAATTTCCTTAAACTAATTATTCAATTTTCCGAAGAGATTTGAGGAGGAAGAAGAATGACATAGTCTAGGCATCCTCTCAGAAAATATGAGATTTAGGCTAGGCTTTACTAGCCTATTTATAGGAGTTTAAGATCTAATCGTACATGCAGCGCTAAGTCAGCAACGAACATGTATGAAAAATAGCACATATTTATCAAATGAACCTGCCTAGATCAGGGGTGGGTCGACCCACATACCTTCAACCCAGGCAGGTGTGGGTTGACCCATTTTGGGTCCAGCGAGCTATTTTGTTAATGTTGTTAATTTTAAACGTTTGTCGCTTTCTTTGTTTTACTTCTCTTGATTTATTTACATATAAATTCCTTATATGTGTACAAAACTTCTAATGCCCATTTTACACACACATATATATATATATATATACACACACACACAACATTTATTTCATTTTCAAAATTCAAACGGCGTTATGTCGTTTTTTAGTTCTTACCAGATTTCTTCATTGCAGCCTTATTTTTGAACTTCTCTCTTGTGTGTGTGTGTGTGTATATATATATATATATATATTTGCACATATATATGCATATACCTACATATCCATGTATACATATATTTTTGTCCATCCTTATATGTATAATTTTCCTTATATATGCATATATTACTATTTTCTTATTAGAACATGTATTATTTTTGTCGTTCTCCTAAAACAAAAATATGGCACCGACGGGAATCGAACTCGCGCAACTCTCTTGAAAGTCACATCCTCTTACCAACTGGACTACATAGGCTTTTGTTAACAAGGCTAAAAACAATGGTGGTCATTGTTCTTTTTCTTTTACCTTATTTTCGTGTCTGTTACAATATTTCATTTAAAGGTATCGCTTTTATCTTGAATTAGTTTTCTGCAATCCATAGGTCTAAATTGACCAGAAAATTGCCACGGACGCAAGGGATGCCAATCCCGCGACCAAATTCTGGAAGCTCTTCAAAATTTATTTTATTTTACTTAATTAAAAATGCGGGGTGTTACCTTCTGCCACCCTAAGGAAATTTCGTCCTCGAAATTTGATAAGGGTAAAATTAAATAATCCCTTGCATAACATACATCCATCATGTGTGTATCTAATTTTTGCTAACATCTGTGCATTCGTGCAAAGTGTAATACACATAGTAATACATGTATGCCTAAGTGGTACCTCCTAAAGTATGTAAATTTTTCAAAAATCAATTAAAAACATGATGCACACATCCTAAATATACTGGCAATTCTATATGAATGCAACATTTCGAAAATCAAAATATATTTTCATCCAAATTTTCCCACACTCTTGCGGAGCAAGAGCGCAGTTCATCCCATTGTTGCATCCAAAATCCTACCAACCATCTTTATTTTTTGAATTTCAGAAAAAAATAATTTTCTAAATTTGATTCCTTATGTTATAAAAAGTTAGAAAACGGAAAGCTTCACATCCTCCATTTTTCTTTTAGTCACCTTTTTCTATTCGTACTTGGATTTTATGTAACTATTATAAAGATTCCCTATTTTCCTATCCAAGCATAGCCCACATAAGAAAACTTTCTAATTTTCTTTTTCAACTTATCTTGGAAAGATTTACTCTTATTCATCTTTTCTCAAAATTTTCCATTTTTCTTTAACTCTCATGTTTGTTCTCTTTCCTTTCCTTTCGGGCTTAACCTAGCCCCGTGGGAAGAGTTAGTAATTGATATCCATATTCAAAGGTGGGTATTTCCACAAAATAAAAGCGCTAGACCCCTAGTCCTTTACTTTAATCAACAAGGTTGGTTTTCCTGCTAACCCTTCTCGCCAAGGAACGAAGTCCAATAGCAGTTGATCTTAAATCAATAGAATAAGCGAAAGGTTCAATTTTACTGAATTTGTTATTTCCTTTTTAGTTGTACCATTACTCTCTTCTAAGCTTATTTAACTTAATCCTCTGATCTAAGTTTAGTTTGAAATAAGCCTTCTAGTCCTTCAACTAAAACAGGAAAACAAACGCTCTACACAGCTACTACTAAGGGCCAAGAATCTCAGGACTATGTCTCCCCTTAAAAAGAAAAGTTCAAACTACAGAATCAATGACAGGTTTAGGTGTTACCCTAACTACCCAACATGAGAAAAATAAGAGAATGATCCCAACAGAAATGTAATAACGGGTTTTACCCCTAACAGGAAAATTAGCAACATGATCTAAACACTTGCTTTCCCTTCACTATCTTGTAGTCACCACTAGTCCTAGCTGTGTACTAACAGTCATTTTCAAGCAACACCCTAGGCTTCTCAATGCTTACGCATTCTACAGGAACTTACCAATTATTCCAAGATAATTCTCGCTATCTACTTCATAGCCTCAAAACTTTTCCCATCGTTCCTAAGCACTAGTCCTTACCTACTCCATTCTTTTTAAAACACGGTTTGGCCTTTTCATTTAAATTTTCTTCCAAACATTAAGAGTGTCAAAACTTTATTTTCCTCATGAAAACTTATTTTTTTCCAAAACATAAAAACATGTCATCTCATAAAAATGCAAATCATTTTTTTCCTCAAATCATAAAAACTGGAGTAGATAAGGACAACTATCCCTCAATAGGGTTTACAACTGCTCTTACTTACTATGTCAGTTCATTTACTTACAACTAGGTGCAAACATCTAGTTTATTCATAATTTATACAACTTATTTGTCCGCCCAACAAAATTTTATGTCAAAATAATATCAAAAATGGTTGTTAAAAGAAAAGAGATTTCAAAACTTTCTTTACTAAAAATTCTAGCTTTCAACAAAATGCAACATCTTTTTTTCATACCATATAACTTGAAAACTAGCGAGCTATACATGCTGTAACAAACCAGGATTTTTGACCCTGAAAATCAACACAAAACCCGTGTTGACTATCCAGACATCGTAAATACCCGATCATTAATAGAAAGAAGTTAGAGGGTGAGAAATAGAAAGAACGAAAATTAGAATAGAAGAAGAAGAAGATCACCATAGAACGGAATTAGAGTATCACGAATCTCACAGTGGAACGAATAAAATATATTATATAACAACTTTGGAAATACAAACTGGTAAGTGTATATACATACCGTTATCACATAACAACACAGCGGAAATAAACTCTATATATCTAACTCTGAAGCCTCCTGCTCCGAGCTCCTCCAAGTATATCTGAAAAATCCCGACTACTTGATTGCCCATGTAAATTTGAGCACCCAAGAGTTTAGGGAAAAACAAAACAAAATAAACTCTGGGTCAGTCATGTGACTGGTGTGAGTAAACTCCAAACACTTTGGTATAACTTTTCAAAATACTTTTCAAAAGGAATGATAATTGTAAGACCGATCCACACAAAAATACGGATGGATTTTACCTTACGATAACCTAAAATATTTCTTAAGATCAATATTTTCTGATATTACAATAATGTCTAAATCAAGTAGATAACAATCTAGTAGAACGCTTTCTTCTCACGTTCTACATATATAATATGCAATCAAAAATCGCGGGCTCTTATTGGGGAATGGATTTCCAACTCTGACAAGGTATGGAATCACCTTCCGATCAGTGTACTCTAGAAGCGATACACTGGAGTTCAACAAGAACATCTTGTAACTCAGCCACACATGACTGGCCATTCATTTCGCTTGAATGTTCCGAATATATTATCACCTTACGGTTGGTATACCAACGTAACCATTCCTGGGGGATACAGAAGCAAAAGAAGTAACAAATATGTTCTCTAGATGGTGACAATATACCCTACATGGGTGCGATCCACTTAGCCATGCTGCCTACCAGATTTCTGTCATTTCCCAGTTGATGAGGCTTGAGGTCATAACGTTTCTTTTAATAGATCACCCCTTATTTACTTTGAATGCCACATCATCATACCCGTCAAATCACAAATTGATTTCCCAAAAAATACCATGGGTATAAGCTAAGAGAAACAAATTCCTCCGCCACCAACGTAAATACGTTTGAAACAATCAACTTACGCGATCTACCAGATATACTCTGTTAGACATTCGTCCATTCCAGTTGTCCTAGGACTAGACAACCCGAAGGAATTATTCTGCAAATCCATCTTAGGCAATTTCTACCTAGGATCGCCAGAATAACCCTTGTATAAACTCCGTCTTCAATTGTCTTCGATCTATTTGATTCGAAACGATAATGCCCATACAGGGTGGTTTTCAGATAATAATCTGATCCCGGTCTCTCCGTATTGACAACGGAAATGGTCAAAAACTTTGATGGTTGATTATTTAACTATCAAAAGAAAATATGTCTACAAACAACGGTCGTATTCCCAAATTAAAATCTTACCTATCGATCATCATTTCATTTCCCAATTTCCCATTTATTTCTTAAAACCCATTTTACTTCTCACGATTTTCTTGGAAAAGCGTTTCCATATATTATTTCGAAAATACACGCTTTTAACACTTGAAAACATTTCCATACCTTATTCACGCATCATTATACATCAGTCCCTAACTGTAAACTAGTAAGAGAACAACTCCCTAAGTATTAACCCCAAAGGCTGAAACCAACATCAGATCAATACCTAGAATGTCGTTCAACTTAACTAGTCTCCAGTCAGTTTCTAATTTCCTTAACTTTTTAATCTGCAAAACATTTGCTTTTAAATCAATATTCACTTTAAAATGTGAACATTATTCCTTTACAGAATTATGGACTCATTTTACGAATCTAATCTTCATTTTTATTTATAAGTACCTTTACAGGTTCAAACTATGTTTATTGAGTTATTTTATGAATTCGTATTTCCATTTCACTCCATATACTCCATTTATAAATCAACTTCCTGTTAAATAATATCAAGTTTATAACGTAATCTCGATTACCTATTTAATTACTAATTATTTGTTTTAAAGAAAACATTAACTATCTTGCCAATTACTGAATTACATAATATATAATTTTTATAAGAATAAATCATTTTAATAACATTCGACATCATCGAATTTAAATTACAAATCCTTATTGATTTGTTTCAATTCTATTCCCATTTCGAATATTGAAATAATTTCATAGTTTTCTTTCTAAAAGGTTTTCATTTTCATTTCTAAATAAATTCTTTTCATGAATTTATATTTTTAATAATAATTATTTTGCTTCGTTTATAAATATCGTTTATAAATCAAATTACTTGTTTTTATATAATCAAAAACAAGTTATTATATTCTAACTAATCGAAATTCCATTTCTATTTAAAAATAGAAATTCCTTTTTAAAACCCCAATTTCTTTTGCAATATATTCGAATATATTTTACTGTATTTATATACCAATTATTTCAGGTCAATGTTGTTTAACGACCCCAAACACACAATAATCAACATCATATCATAAAAAGCAATATATGTAAATCAACAATAAAACTGTTCAGGAATCCAGTTGGATCCCTCTAACCTGTTTCCCTGCATCCATAGATGTTAATCAACATTTATTTCATATCAATATGAAATAATAAAATAAATAGAATCAATATTTAACTAACGATTTATATATATATATATATGTTTGTAATTTCAAACAATTAATAAGCAAATCATCCAAACTACCATCACACACAACATTCAATCATTTTTATAAATATTAAATAATGTTTATATAATTATAAAACTGAACAGAGTTAGTGAGATTACACACTTTGGTCGTTAATCGTTAAATAATGATTATCAGTCAATGGATCCAATTAGTCATTAAATTTTTACCACAAATCCTCACGAGCTCCAAACCTCTCCAAACTAGCTTCATCACGTAATATTCTTCCATACAATTCCAATGTGACAAAAGGTTCGTCAATCTGACACCGTATGCACAAAATATCACATTAACAATTTGTACTCAATTTTAAATTACAAGAAACTTAATTTCTATTAGATTTGGGCCTTACCAAACTTTTTTCAAACGGCCCGTTCCCATACCCGCTCACCCAAATTCTCCTTCTACGGTATTCCCTTCAACAAAACAAACATCCGCTCCACTATATGTTTCCATTTTAGATTTCAACTCCCCTTTCCGTTCCTCCATACACCATTAAATCACACACTAAAATTACCAATATTTCTTGCAACAAAATCTCCATCATCTCGTCGTAAAATGGTCACACTCGCACCTTTGCATCAAATTTGTTCTCAGCCACCTTCCTCATAACTACTACAACAATACAACCCAGCGCTGTTCATTCATTTTTTTTTTATAATTGGGCGCTCACTATTTCGGCCCACCCATTTCTCCCGTAGAAAAACCCATACCCGTGAAAAAGTTGCTTCTTCTCTTCATTAAAAAGAAGATCGCCTGCTCCACAAATAGAAACTCTTGCTCCCCTGTAAACACAAACCAAAATTCCTCTACACAACGCTTTACTCTTCATTCTTCTTCTCGAAATGAAGACAATAATTTGCAGCCCCAGTTAAACATTATCATCATTTCGAAATTCTGCATGCTTCATTCTCACCGTATTCACTATTTCGTTATTCCTTTGATCTCCACGCACCAGTCCTTCATTGTGCTTCACACCATAACTTCCACTACATGTATCCATCTTCCCAAACACAGTAGACTCCATGATCCTCTTCACTTCCCACTCCAACGTTAAAGCCTTACCGCATGCGCAACACCCATACATGCATAAATCCAGTTATAAACGTGAGTACGAAAATTCCCTCCTTCCTCACAAAGCATTCCTCTCCTGCTCACCTCAAAGCCATCTGAACTTCCTCCTCTCCATGAATTTCGCACCAACTTGAGCCTTATGCTCACGCAGAAAAGACTCAACAAACTGAAAACGCGTCGCGCTCGAGATGGATGTTCCAGAAGAACGAGCACGCTTTTAGGATTTCAAATACATAGTTTTGTAATTGTAACGACCCACAAACCCATACTATCTGAGTTGACTACATACATCACACATCCAAGCCAAATATCACAGAAATACGAATCATTTTTTTTAAGAAGAAAAAGGTAGAAGAAGAACAGAAATAACAACACAGAATCTCACATCGCAGCGGAACAAAATATAATATATCATAACTTTTGAAATACAAAATTTTAACTGTATAACATACAATTATCAGAGTATAACACTTACAACACAGCGGGAATAAAAATACTATATTAAACACTGAACCTCCTGCTCCAAGATTCTTTAGATAGATCTGTAAAATTCTAAACTACTTGACTGCCCGTTCAAATTTGGACACCCAAGAGTTTAGGTAAAACAAAACAAAATAAATTCTGGGTCATTTATGGGACTGGTATGAGTAAACAACTTTTATACAGTTTCAGAAAATAATGATATCTCATAAGACCACGCCGTATAACACAGAACGGGTTTTTCCCTTAAGAGAATCCAAAACAATTGATTTAACTTTCAAATCCTTTTGAAAGAAAACGATAATCTTTATATCAAAACTCTTTAGATATTATAATAGTGTCTAAATCAAATATTTAGAAATATAGTGGAACTATTTCATCTCACGCTCCACATACATAATATAAAATCAAAACCGCGAGCACTTATTGGGTAATGAATTTCCAACTATGACAAGGTATTGAACCACCTTCCGATCGTGTGTCTCTGGAGGAGAATACACCGGGTTCAACAAGAACATCATATAACCCGGCCACACATGACCGACCACTCATTTCGGTTGAGTGTATCGAATGTATATCACCAACGGTTGGGATCAGCAACCGTTTTCCCGAATGGGACAACATCGAATAGAATAAAGAATGAAATGAATTTCTCTAGATAGGTGATAATACACCCTAATTGGGAGCTACCCACTTAGTTATGCCGCCTTCCCGATTTTTGTCTTTCCCGATTGTTGAGGCCTGAGGCTACGCTTAATTACTTCTCATTGATAGCACAATCACTTTGAATGCCACAATGTCAGATATGTTAATCACTAATTGATTGCACAAATATATTCTGGATATTATGCTAAGAGAAAAAAATTCTCCGCCACCACATATATTTATACAAACCAACATATGCGGTCATTGGAAATACCCTGTCAGACATTCGTCCATACACTTCGTTCTGGGACGGAACGAAACCGAAGGCACAATTTCCATTAATAGAAAAAGTCCTTGCATTTTACTCCGTCTTTGGTTATCCTCTAATAATCTGATTCGCTACGCTACTGCCAATACGGAGTGGTTCACGAATTGTAATCCAACCGGTCTCTCCATATTGACAACGATATTGGCAAATACTTCGATAATCAGTTATTTAACTATCGAAGAAAAACAAACACTCATTCAAAACATCAAACAATCACTGGGCCCTTAATTAATATTTCATTAATTAAATCACTACTCCATTTCCTTATCAATATTTGTTAACCAAATATTTTCAACTATCATCTTGGCTTTTTTCGCTATTTGGAAAACATTTCCATATATTGCCTCCTTTTATTTTCTATTCGTAGAAAATATCTTCTATTTTAAATTAGAAAAAACATTCCAATTACTTATCTCTTTCACACCCGCCCATTTCTATACTCAGGAAATATTTATTATTTATATTTCCAAAATTCCACTTCCTTGGGTTAAAACGAATGTTGTATAAAACACTGTTACAACAACCCAAAATATTTCATTCAACTAAATTTCTTTAAACATTTATCTCCGAGACTGAATCCTCCAAATTATTAATTAATAATTAAATCAATAAAGTTGGGGTATAATCACCTCTCAGACCTTAACTGAAATCATCATTAACTTTAAAATAGACAAGACCAATTGCCTCGAATATCAACACCGTAAAAACAAATTATTCATTTTTAAACCCGTATACGTTTCTCTTTCTAATTTTATCAGATTTAATTATAGATCCCCAATTTGTTAATAATATTCTATTTTTAAGTTTGTTTCCTTATCGAATTTCATATATATCAATACATTGATTTCTAACTATCAAATTTTCTTAAAAATATTCTAACTCCTTAAATTTTTGGAAAATTTTGCCATAAACTCCTTTGTACGGGTCACTCGGTACAACTACAAAATGCCTCTCTGGGCCCTTTCCACGCAAAAGGAAAACTAAAAAGCCAAGTGGCTTGCCGATTCGGCGCATAAAACCTCATATGGAATTTAAACGTGTACCTTTGTGTCGGGCACTCGAATTAAAATCTTCATACACTTTATTTCATACCTGTCTAGCCCAAATACGTTCGTTCCCAATTTATTGCAACTCAATCTGATCATTTTCAACTCAATTCGCTAATTTATTCTTTAATTAGCTCTTTTGCCTATTTCACTTTTTATTTGAACATAACACGTTCAAATAAAATTTTAACTTGTTTATAAACCAATCAAATTCCATTTTCAACATTAAGTTTCATATTCGATTTCGAATATAAATTTACAAACCGAATTCACTTATTCAAAACCAAATTTCGATTCAAAATCTCATTAACTAATCATTATTCAAATTAGTTAATTCCATTCAATAATTAAAAATTTGATTTTTATTTCAAAAAAATCAATCCATTACTCCGCTAGAGTTTAGATATATTTTACAACTCAAGTCTGGAATTTTCTAATGGAAATTCAAATTTTATTTACTTAAAATCCTTTTATTTATTTAAATAAACTGTTTTGTTTTTATAATGGTTATGGCGCTGTCTTTCTGAATAATTGAATTTGACATAACTCAAAAACTATCAAACGAAATCCAGATTTTTCTCTTCCATTAGAAAACTATTATCAAATCGGTCTTGACGGTTCTTGTTTCAAAGAATTCCGACTTAATTTGAGTTCTATATACTCAATTGAAGTTCGAAACGCCAAATTATGAACTACTGCGCTGCGACGAGTTCGTTTTAATTATAATTAATATATAAACGTTTCAAACTTCATATATATATATATTAATTCCAACTCCATTCTAATATATTTTAATATATATATATTAAACTAATTTTCCCAATTCAACTTAATATTTCTGATTATTTAAAATTTTCGATTTTTCCTTACTCGGTAATAAATTTATTTTTACTTCGATCTTTTATATTTAATTCCAATTCCTTTTATAAATAAATTATTTATAAAATTCGATATAATCGAATTTCAATTACAAACCCGATGGATTTTTCTCAATTCAGTTTATATTTCGAATTCCAAAATAAAATCAATCGTTCTGTTCTAAAACACTTCCCAATTTACGTTTAAATTCATATGTAAATTGACATGTTTTAAATTATCCAAATGATAATTATCTCACTTAATTTATAAACACTTTTACAAATTTAACTTCCTTGTTTTAGAATTCAAAACAAGTTTCTATTTCAAAATTCTATTTGAAACTCCATCCATTTTATATTCCGAATTTCTAGAATAAAAACCGTCGTTCCCTTTTTGAAATGATTTCAACTTCCTATTTTTAAATTCAAACTTGAATTTAAAATCCCAATTTATCTTCTGATAATTAATTCGCTACAATTAATGTAACACCCCACCTCCGCTAGGGTCACTCACAAAGGGAATGCACTAGGTTTGGTGAAGTATTATCGAGGTAAACATGCACAGAAATATTACAAGACAGAACATATATAAAACAACGGAAGTAAAACAAATTTCATTACCTTATAAAATAAGGTCTAAAGCCTTTTTCATCAGAATACATCAAAACTTGCCTTGCAATAGTAAAGAAGCATAAAACCTTTTCATAAATTATTCCCCAAAATAAAGCGGTGAAGCAGCCATAGCCAAGAGAAGACCAAGCTATACATGATGACCTTCAAGCATAAGAGGTCCGAACTAAACAACATCATTTCCGCCCTGAAAACCCGGGGGGGGGGGGGCGGGGGACGGAAGACAAAGAGGCGATAGAAAACGGGGTCAGTCATAAAGACTGGTAAGTCCTATCTACTTCCAGCATAAAAACAGGTAAAGGTAACATGACATGCATAAACTGAAAGTAAACATAAGGATGATGACAAGATAGATAAGCTAGACCAAGATAACAGGATGAACCACTGTATCAAGATAAACTAAGGTATCACATTGTCAGGTTTCTATCAAGTATAAAACCCCGAGGTATCTATCATGTGTATTTGCTCTGCACCTCCCGTACTAGTATCCCAACCCGTGTTATATGTTAACTATAAAATGTCCCTTGCCCACTGTCATGAAATGGTCCATGTCGACCTAATATATCGCATATATAGGTTTTCTCAACTCGTGTGTTTCTTTCTATGTATAAGTTCAGTCCTTTGCCGTACCTCGTGCGGGCTTTCTCACTACTTCAACGTAGTACCATTTGATCCTTGAAATCATTTGGACTGTTATCTTTTATCTAACTATGTTTTCTTATCAAGAACTATCGCGTGTTCAACTAAGGTTTATGCCACCTAGGACCACTAGGGATTACGCTACTTACTAAACGTTTTCGTAACTCGGTTTGAGTTTAAGCCACCTAGGACCGCTAGGGATTACGCTACCCGTCAACCACGCCCTTTTCCCCATGTAGGTATCGTGAATCGTTTTTCCATGTCTAGATGCACATGTATCTCAATGTGCCATTTGAGTCCCGTGACAGGGCTAATCAAGAAATACAGGACTCAGTCGGGAGCTTTAGGTTATCTGCCGATGCAGATATCAAGGTCTGTTTTTCTACCGGTGGTTATGGTCCCACGTGACCACTCCCTCAACTACTGAAAGGAAAAACAAGAAAAGTCATGTATGAGAACTACACTAAGGCCATCGATGCCCCATTCCCGGACGGCCAACCTCACCCATACCTAGATAGCAAGTATGGTCTGTTGGGTGTTCTCTGCCTTTTCGTACGTACACGATTTGACTAAAGATGGTAGGTGGCCGACGAATGTGCTATCTAGGGCTACCGTGAAAATATCGCCGACCCCACGCTAATCCACCCCAGTCTTTAGGTTGCTCGAACAGCAACCAAGGCATACTCTTGGTTCTTCTACCGCATACCTTAACCTCTTGTGAGCCCAGGCGGATCATCTGCAACCTCACAGAGGGATACCAAGAGTATCCTCACGTCCACCGAAGCTTCCACTTCGTTACCCAGTTCGTTGGAGCCTTTATCTAAGTCAGATATTGCTCCGCCTCGTGTATTTAAGTGATGACCTACCGTATCGGGTTCCTCATCCGTTTATGAACTGGTCTAATTTCCTTGGCTAAGAATTATTACTTAGTTATCCTTAACTAAGGTTTACCACTTAGCTTCTTTTCCCGTTATCCTTGTTAACTGCGGTTTTCCACTTAATCCCCTGAACTAGGGATTTGTCTAATGGGTTAAGTGTTGTTATTCCAATTCATGACTTAACCTGGCTACGAATCATGTCAAGATTTGGTTAAGTATTTAAGTTCAAGACCTAGCCCTACAAGTTGGTTAAGTATACCTAGAAGCTCATGACTTAACCCTATTCACTCATCAAGCCAAATTGGTTAAGTATTTGTTTGTCTTAACCCTATCAGATTATCGTGTTAGATTGGTTAAGCATAGATTATCTTAACCCCATCAGATTATCGAGTCGGATTGGTTAAGTATGGTGTAGCTTAACCCTATCCTCTAATCGTATTACAACGGTTAAGTATATTTAAACAGTCTTGTGACTTAACCCTATCAAGTTCTCATATTAGATTGGTTAAGTATGGGTTACTTAACCTCATCAAATCATCATGTATAATTGGTTAAGTATAAGTTACTTAACCCCATTAAATTATCATGTTAAATGGGTTAAGTATTGGTTACTTAACCTCATTGAATTATCAAGTTTAGATTGGTTAAGTATTTAACTTATCCCATCGAATTACCGTGTCTAGATTAGTTAAGTCTAGGTTAACTTAACTTCATCTAATTACCGTGTTTAGATTAGTTAAGTGTAGGTAACTTAACCCCATCTAATTACCAAGTCGGATTAGTTAAGTATGGATTAGCTTAACCCCATCCCCTAACTGTATTTCACGGCTAAGTGTCATTAAGAAATCAAGTCCTGTTTCACTTAACCTACCCATTTGTGTCATATCGGTTAAGTGTCATTAGTCAAATCTACTTAACCTTATCATGTGGCATTAAGTTAATTAATGCACTCTCAACCTCTCACATTAGAGGTTGTTGTGGTTACTGGTTACGCCGGGCGGGTCCGGGCAGATTTACACCGCAACTTAGTCTAACCTCAGGTTTCAAGCGCGACATGACCGACTTCTCACATTCGGTCTTATTGTTTGCAACTACTAGTTAGGCCGGTTGGGTCCATGTAGTTTTACGTTGTAAACTCAACCCAACCTCGAGTTGGTCACTTTCATGTTTAGTCTAGTGTCATATTTCACTTATAACCCATAATTGTCTAGCTTAAGTTCCATGTTTTCCTACGTGTCATGTCCACATTTTAGTTTAACTTACATGTCATATTTCATGTAACTTCAAGTCACGTTTCACGCCATATTCATGTTTTGTCTAAACCACCCAAAACGTATTTTCAAACGCAAGTGAAAGCGAGTCAACATGGTAGAAATACTATGATAACACATTGGCCTAAAACATGCACGATGTACTAAAGGGATTGGCCACAAACATGCATAATATCATAAGGGGTTTGGCCTCAAACTTGCATAATATCATAAGGGGTTTGGCCTCAAACTTGCATAATACATAAGGGGTTTGGCCTCTTTTACATGCATAAGCCCCAAGTCATGTTCATGCACATATTTCACAAGTCAAAGTGGTTCCACGTGTTCATGCCAACATCCAACAAGTAAAGGTTCGATCTTTCATGATAAACTAAGTTAAACATAACATGAGTGGCATGATTTAGTCACTAGGTAATAGCCAAAGTCATAGGTTCAGGCAAAAGGGCTAAACTAGGTTCACATAGGCTAGCATACTTATGTTCATCGCATTTTATTCCATGTCACATTAGAACCACCATTTAGATCTACAAGTAGCTAGAACTTACATAGCGTGACTAGTGAATTAGGAGCAAGCATCGTCATAGGATCGTTGTAGAAGCTCTAGGAATGATGTAGCAACACAAATAGCCTTGAGAATAAGTAGCTCCTTTGATTTGATGAAGAAAGCTTGCACCTTTTGATTTGAATCCGATTTGAATGCAAAAGCTCTTGGAGTGGGAGATGGAGGCCATGGTCAAGAGGGAATTGGGCAGCACTTCGTTGTAGGGATGAATATTAGTGAATTAGGCTAGGTCTAGAGGTCTTTTTATAGATGTTAGGAGTAGTTTAGACCGTAGGATAAACCCTAGGATAGATCTGATCCATCAAAATCCGTCATAGGCCAACAGAACAGACCCAAACGAGCAACCAGGTGCACCAGGCCGACCAGACCCAAAATGGGTTTTTGGGCCAGGTCGACACCCGTGTCGACTGGGCAGTCGACAAGGGGTGGGTGGTGTCGACTGCGCAGTCGACACACCTGTCGACTTGACTTGGGCAGGAATTTTCCCGCCCTGCCCCACTGCGTGTTTGAATTTCGATTTTGAACTGTTTTGAATTTTGGAATTTTCTGAAATCTTTGACGGGCCATAACTTGGTCATACGGGCTCCGATTCTCGAAAACTTGGACTCTATTTCACGTATTTTTCCGAGACGAACGCAATGGCACAGCCCGTTTCCCTTGATTCAGATTTTAAAATTAAATCCTACCTTGATTCTTATCTTAACGTGTTATAAAAATTCGGGTTGTTACATTCTCCCCTCCTTTAAGGATTTCGTCCCCGAAATCTCCAAGTTAGGAAGAACGTATCCTACCATCCATCATCCATCTACTCAAAACATCATCCACAGGAAACCATTGTCCTTAGACGATTTCTAATGCCATATGAACATATGCAGAATGTGTGTGTATATGGTCCTTAGCTAATGCTAATGATCAGGCCTTAATGATCTTTCTAATGCAAAATATGTTTAGTGCCATGAATCCAACATGTATGCAAATAGTCCTAGTCATATAAACACTATATGTGTGCTCAAACATTCATCCACATGCAACATCCACATGATAACACATTAAATTTCATCCATAAACAAGTATAAATACTTATACATATGCAACATGAAATGTGACTGAGTCGATCTAGTGTCTAATGTGTATTCGAGCATCCACGAGCAACCACTTGCAACCATTTGCAACCATATCAATCATAACATGTTTCAAATACATGTTTACATCCATAGGGTTCTACCTAAGGCTCCCAAGATAGGATCGAGGAGATAAACAAGATAAACTCCTTATGGCGTTTGCAACGGAAACAGGATCGAGAGGATATCCACCAAGCGATAGCATGCAAGCAAGCTCTACAGGAGAACCAGGGATCAACGATATACTCTTAAAAAGAGATATGATGCGCGCGTCTAAGCCGCATTTCCTTGAGCTTAATTCCAGTGTGCCTTGACCGCCTTTGACTTCATGATTCTCGTAGTTCCTTGATTCCTATTTCCAAGGTGTGAGTTGGAACTCATTTTACTGTCGCCTCTCGTTCCACTTTCACTTATTCTTTCCCTAGTATACTTGACTCAAACATATCTGCGTACTCATGCTAGCTCTCCAAAATTCACTAGTGAATTTTGGATCTCGTTCACCGATGCCAAACCATGTTACCACGTGCACTTACTAGGGTGATTCCTATAACCCATGCTTAAGCGGAATGAACCATCCGCCTTATTGGCGAAGGTTACTCGATCGGATTAGAGATTTCCGATAAATGCATCAAGAGATTCTAGGTAACTAACCATGACAGAACCCAAAAGGTTACACGAGACTTCAAGGGTATTACCAAGGCAAGTTAAGAGTTTAACTACCCTCCTTTCAAAACCGAGAATTGCATCCCTTACTGGATAACCACTTCATCCCTAGAATCCATCCATAGCTCAACAATAGAAGCATTGCTTCTAATCTCAGCACTTGGCATTTACACTCTCAATTCCAAACAAGTCATGAATAAATGGACCGATCCTCCAACAGGATTTGATACAAAAATGGGATCCTCTACCATGCTAGTACTAAGGTGCAGAGACTCAACAATCGAAGTAGACTTAAATGATGCGATGATCAAAACAAAGTCTGGAGGGATGATAGAAAAGAAAGGCTAAACCTTCAACAGAAACGGTACCATCCCTCTTAGGTACGCTAGGAATGAGAGCATACAATTGCCCTCTAGACGACCTTGTCTTCCTTTTAGGAACTAAGCCATACCAACAAGTTTCTTGTCCTTAAACTCGTGTCCTCTATCCTTGCTCTTATTATCCTTTCTTATAACTTCGGTAACAGGTCTCTCGAGAACTTCCTCCATCGCACGGGAAAACACTTACGTAGCTAGACAAGGATTAGTCGCAGTTAAAACTACTGTGACTACAGATGGAGGAAAGAAAGGAAAGAGATTAAATCAAGGAAACATAGGATAGTGCTAATAACCTTTGGGGAATAGCCTTTAAAAAAACAAAACTTTTCTTGAAAAGTGCTTCTTTGTAAACGGTTTTTCAAAATAGTTTTCAGAAGGTTTTAAAAACTTTTGCCTAGTCTGGTAACCTTCTGCTCTGATACCAAATGTAACACCCCACCTCCGCTAGGGTCACTCACAAAGGGAATGCACTAGGTTTGGTGAAGTATTATCGAGGTAAACATGCACAGAAATATTACAAGATAGAACATATATAAAACAACGGAAGTAAAACAAATTTCATTACCTTATAAAATAAGGTCTAAAGCCTTTTTCATCAGAATACATCAAAACCTGCCTTGCAATAGTAAAGAAGCATAAAACCTTTTCATAAATTATTCCCCAAAATAAAGCGGTGAAGCAGCCATAACCAAGAGAAGACCAAGCTATACATGATGACCTTCAAGCATAAGAGGTCCGAACTAAACAACAACGTTTCCTCCCTGAAAACCTGGGGGGGGGACGGAAGACAAAGAAGCGAAAGAAAACGGGGTCAGTCATAAAGACTGGTAAGTCCTATCTACTTCCAGCATAAAAACAGGTAAAGGTAACATGACATGCATAAACTGGAAGTAAACATAAGGATGAGGACAAGATAGATAAGCTAGACCAAGATAACAGGATGAACCACTGTATCAAGATAAACTAAAGTATCACATTGGCAGGTTTCTATCAAGTATAAAATCCCGAGGTATCTATCATGTGAATTTTCTCTGCACCTCCCGTACTAGTATCCCAACCCGTGAAATGTGTTAACTATAAAATGTCCCTTGCCCAGTGTCATGAAATGGTCCATGTCGACCTAATATATCGCATATATAGGTTTTCTCAACTCATGTGTTTCTTTCCATGTATAAGTTCAGTCCTTTGCCGTACCTCGTGTGGGCTTTCTCACTACTTCAACGTAGTACCATTTGATCCTTGAAATCATTTGGACTGTTATCTTTTATCTAACTATGTTTTCTTATCAAGAACTATCGCGTGTTCAACTAAGGTTTATGCCACCTAGGACCACTAGGGATTACGCTACTTACTAAACGTTTTCGTAACTCGATTTGGGTTTAAGCCACCTAGGACCGCTAGGGATTACGCTACCTGTCAACCACGCCCATTACCCCACGTAGGTATCGTGAATCGTTTTTCCATGTCTAGATGCACATGTATCTCAATGTGCCATCCGAGTCCCGTGACAGGGCTAATCAAGAAATACAGGACTCGGTCGGGAGCTTTAGGTTATCTGCCGATACAGATATCAAGGTCTGTTTTTCTACCGGTGGTTATGGTCCCACGTGACCCCTCCCTCAACTACTGAAAGGCAAAACAAGAAAAGTCATGTATGAGAACTACACTAAGGCCATCGATGCCCCCTTCCCGGACGGCCAACCTCACCCATACCTAGATAGCAAGTATGGTCTGTTGGGTGTTCTCTGCCTTTCCGTACGTACACGATTTGACTAAAGATGGTAGGTGGCCAACGAATGTGCTATCTAGGGCTACCGTGAAAATATCGCCGACCCCACGCTAATCCACCCCAGTCTTAAGGTTGCTCGAACAGCAACCAAGGCATACTCTTGGTTCTTCTACAGCAGACCTTAACCTCTTGTGAGCCCAGGCGGATCATCTGCAACCTCACAGAGGGATACCAAGAGTATCCTCACATCCCCCGAAGCTTCCGCTTCGTTACCCAGTTCGTAGGAGCCTTTATCTAAGCAAGATATTGCTCCGCCTCGTGTATTTAAGCGATGACCTACCGTATCGGGTTCCTCATCCGTTTATGAACTGGTCTAATTTCCTTGGCTAAGAATTATTACTTAGTTATCCTTAACTAAGGTTTACCACTTAGCTTCTTTTCCCGTTATCCTTGTTAACTATGGTTTTCCACTTAATCCCCTGAACTAGGGATTTGTCTAATGGGTTAAGTGTTGTTATTCCAATTCATGACTTAACCCGCCTACGAATCATGTCAAGATTTGGTTAAGTATTTAAGTTCAAGACCTAGCCCTACAAGTTGGTTAAGTTTACCTAGAAGCTCATGACTTAACCTTATTCACTCGTCAAGCCAAATTGATTAAGTATTTATTTGTATTAACCCTATCAGATTATCGTGTTAGATTGGTTAAGCATAGATTATCTTAACCCCATCAGATTATCGAGTCGGATTGGTTAAGTATGGTTTAGCTTAACCCTATCCACTAATCGTATTACAACGGTTAAGTATATTTAAACAGTCTTGTGACTTAACCCTATTAACTTCTCATATTAGATTGGTTAAGTATGGGTTACTTAACCTCATCAAATCATCATGTATAATTGGTTAAGTATAAGTTACTTAACCCCATTAAATTATCATGTTAAATGGGTTAAGTATTGGTTACTTAACCTCGTTGAATTATCAAGTTTAGATTGGTTAAGTGTTTAACTTATCCCATCGAATTACCATGTTTAGATTAGTTAAGTCTAGGTTAACTTAACTTCATCTAATTACTGTGTTTAGATTAGTTAAGTGTAGGTTACTTAACCCCATCTAATTACCAAGTCGGATTAGTTAAGTATGGATTAGCTTAACCCCATCCCCTAACTGTATTTCACGGCTAAGTGTCATTAAGAAATCAAGTCCTGTTTCACTTAACCTACCCATTTGTGTCATATCGGTTAAGTGTCATTAGTCAAATCTACTTAACCTTATCATGTGGCATTAAGTTAATTTATGCACTCTCAACCTCTCACATTAGACGTTGTTGTGGTTACTGGTTGCGCCGGGCGGGTCCGGGCAGATTTACACCACAACTTAGTCTAACCTCGGGTTTCAAGCGCGACATGACCGACTTCTCACATTCAGTCTTATTGTTTGCAACTACTAGTTAGGCCGGTTGGGTCCGGGTAGTTTTACGTTGCAAACTCAACCAAAGCTCGAGTTGGTCACTTTCATGTTTAGTCTAGTGTCATATTTCACTTACAACCCATAATTGTCTAGCTTAAGTTCCATGTTTTCCTACGTGTCATGTCCACATTTTAGTTTAACTTACATGTCATATTTCATGTAACTTCAAGTCACATTTCACGCCATATTCATGTTTTGTCTAAACCACCCAAAACGTATTTTCAAACGCAAGTGAAAGCGAGTCAACATGGTAGAAATACTATAATAACACATTGGCCTAAAACATGCACGATGCCCTAAAGGGATTGGCCACAAACATGCATAATATCATAAGGGGTTTGGCCTCAAACTTGCATAATATCATAAGGGGTTTGGCCTCTTTTACATGCATAAGCCCCAAGTCATGTTCATGCACATATTTCACCAGTCAAAGTGGTTCCAAGTGTTCATGCCAACATCCGACAAGTAAAGGTTCAATCTTTCATGATAAACTAAGTTAAACATAACATGAGTGGCATGATTTAGTCACTAGGTAATAGCCAAAGTCATAGGTTCAAGCAAAAAGGCTAAACTAGGTTAACATAGGCTAGCATACTTATGTTCATCGCATTTTATTCCATGTCACATTAGAACCACCGTTTAGATCTACAAGTAGCTAGAACTTACATAGCGTGGCTAGTGAATTAGGAGCAAGCATCGTCATAGAATCGTTGTAGAAGCTCTAGGAATGATGTAGCAACACAAATAGCCTTGAGAATAAGTAGCTCCTTTGATTTGATGAAGAAAGCTTGCACCTTTTGATTTGAATCCGATTTGAATGCATAAGCTCTTGGAGTGGGAGATGGAGGCCATGGTCAAGAGGGAATTGGGCAGCACTTCGTTGTAGGGATGAATATTAGTGAATTAGGCTAGGTCTAGGGGTCTTTTTATAGATGTTAGGAGTAGTTTAGACCGTAGAATAAACCCTAGGATAGATCTGAACCATCAAAATCCGTCACAGGCCAACAGAACAGACCCAAACGAGCAACCAGGTGCACCAGGCCGACCAGACCCAAAATGGGTTTTTGGGCCAGGTCGACACCCGTGTCGACTGGGCAGTCGACACGGGGTGGGTGGTGTCGACTGCGCAGTCGACACATCTGTCGACTTGACCTGGGCGGGAATTTTCCCGCCCTACCCCCCTGCGTGTTTGAATTCGAATTTGAACTGTTTTGAATTCTGGAATTTTCTGAAATCTTTGACGGGCCATAACTTGGTCATACGGGCTCCGATTCTCGAAAACTTGGACTCTATTTCGCGTATTTTTCCGAGACGAACACAATGGCACAGCCCGTTTCCCTTGATTCAGATTTCAAAATTAAATTCTGCCTTGATTCTTGTCTTAACGTGTTATAAAAATTCGGGCTGTTACAATTATAACATCGTTTATAAATTTACTTGTTTCATATATTAAACCAAGTTCCATTTAAAAACCTATTTTAAAACCAAAATCTTATTTTGGAATATTCTATTTATTTTAACTTATCCATATATAACATAGAATCTATTTTCATATTTAAATTAAACTTCTATTTAATATAATCCAATATTTTTTCTAGACATATTTTATCTAAATAAATTGGAACTAATCGAATTCAAATCATAATTCCATACGGATTTATTTTAGTTCAATTTATATTCTGAACATCATAATAAATTTCATCGTTTACTTCTTTAAAACAATTCCTCATTTCTATTTTTAAATTCAGATTTGAATTTAAATATTCAAACTATCAACTGATAATTTCTCCACTTCGTTTATAAACAACATTTATAAATTCATTTCAATTCCCTGATTATCCAATGAAAATCATTGCTTTTTATTTATAAACACCGTTAATAAATTTACTTCAATTTCCTGTATTATTTAATTTATAAACATCATTTATAAATTTAATACTTGTTTTATTTATTCAAAACAAGTAAATATCTTTATAGTCCATTCGAAATTCAAATTATATTTTTATAAAATAAATTTTTCCATCTAAATCTCAAAATTCCATTTTCACGATATTTTTATAAATCATCATTCAGGCCCAGTGATATTTTAAACACCCAAAACAACCAACTATAAATGACAGGTTTTCTAACACATCATATATGATAATATATATGAACAACAAACAAATAATAATATTTTTGAGGAATCCAGTTGGATCCCTCCAACCTATTTTTCCTACATCCACAGACGTTAGCCAACATAAATAATACCCATCCTGCTTCGAGGCAGGATATCTCGGTATAGAAGGTCATCCACTATCATACCGTGGGGTGCATAGGGTCATCCGCTAATGATACTGCGGGCATCCTCTAATGGTACTACGGGAATCCAACCACCAATATATATATATAATCACAAACACCAATCCTAAATAACTAATATATATATATATAGCCACAAAAATATTTAGTGCATCAAAACAACCAACAAACAAATATTTTTAACAAATTAAATTAATTCTAAATGAAAACAGAGTGAGATTTACTCACTGTGAACATTTATTTGTGATCCGTACCAATTGTAAATTCCATTCGAACAATGTCTGATTTGAATAAAAATTCAGTTGACTCAAAGAAAAATCCCAGTTCGACTGTATCCCATAGTTATTTCTGATACGGTTTCAATAGTGCTCGCTCCATCCGATTCAGTTTTCGAATAGAGAAGATATGATTTTTTTTAAGGCACTGAATATATATATATATATATATATCTACATATATTTAAATAACTAATTAAATTAACTAAATTTAATTTACCTCAATACACTATGTTAACCCTCCTATTTTCAAGGTCACGATATCCTTCCTATTCAATATTTCAGTGCTCTTCCTCCTCACGTTCTCCTTCCTACCTCCACCATACTGCTTCAGTACCAACTAGGTTTTGCATCCCTCAATAACGCAAAAATCCTTATTCTCTTATCCATGATGCAACCACCGAAAATCACCCAATCCCACCAGCTAGCGCTTCTTCGACATTGAAGTTCACGGTTCTCATCGCAATGGCTAAACCCCCCTCCCCCCCCCCCCCCCCGGACATTATCGCATCATCTTCCTAGAAGCCGGCGACATTTTTTTGTCGAGGAAAAATCACCAAGCCTCACAATAGAATGTTAATCTTCTCAACGACTTTGAATAAAGCCTCGGATCTCTCTTCAACTTTGAACCTTCGCCTACTGTATCCTAAAACGTCGAACACTGTTCTTGTCGACTTTCCACATCGTGACTTCTCCCAAGATCGCAACTGTCACCACCGCGTCTAGCCTCAACTCCACTTGCTGAGGAGCACCAGCGCATTTGCCCAAAACCCCCTAGGACGAGCTATGTTCCTCTCCGATCGAAGTTAATTCGATTTGCCCTCTTTTCATTTTATTTTTCAAATGGGTTTGATTTTGCAAAATAGAAGATAATTGGTATGGATTTATTACCGAAAAAGGAGGAAACTTTATTAAGCAGTGGCCATTTTAAATTTTCCTGAAGTTTTGGGTTTTGGTTTTACAGCAAGAGAAATGAAGAGGGGTTGCGTTCATATTTATAAACGAAGGGACTTAAGCTTTAAGAAATTGGTCTACGCAAAGTACCACTATAGTTAATGTAATTTGAGTTTAAAGAGATTTTGTTTCTTTTTAAATAGATACCGATTTGATTTCAAGCCTATCCACAATCAAATATCTCGGAGTCCATTAATTGAAATCACAAACCGCTATTTTAACCTACCAACCGACGTTTCAATATAATTTCACTATTCTGAACTCAATATAATAGACTATAAAATTTAATTCGAACGTATATGTAAAATGACCATATTAAATTGATATAATATAATTTAAATTCGAAAACCAAAAATTCTCTGATAATAAATTATTATTTATTATCGTATATATTCCAGATAGAATTTATATTGATTATCTGAATTAGTTTGACTCAATTCTATTCAAAATTAAATTATACCATTTTCATATTATGATATTCAATATGCTTGAAAATAAATAATCGATTATTAAATCAATAACTAAATATAAAAATTGATTTATATTATCAGCTCAATATTTAAATCCATATTAAATATTAAAATTAATTGACCAAAAATCCGGGTCGTTACATTCTTCCCCTCTTAAAAAAATTTCGTCCCCGAAATTACTAAGGTATAAAAAATGCTACAAACCCATTAATTTTTCAAAAACTCATTTATGTTGAAACTCAACTCTTCAATTTTCAACAAACTTTAGTTCTACCAAAACTTTTGGTTTTTATTCAAACTGCACATCACATAAACTTATATTCATTTAACCTAGATGATTTACGCCCAATATATTCATATCCAATTCATATTCATCCATATGCATTAAAATTCATTCAAGTTGATTTTAATCAATTTATTTACTTTGATTCATTTAACTTGCTTAAGTTAAATTCTGTAACAACGCGGAAAATCGGAACCAATTCAAAAATTTTATTTTGGCAATTTTAATGAATTTTGAATATTTAAAATGATTTATTTTAAATAATAACGGCTAGAAATTTATTTTGAATAGAATTAGAATGTATAAATTTATTTAAATCAGAGTTAGAATATAAATATTTATTTTAAATATAAAAGGAATTGGAAATGACGCAGTAGTTTGAAATTTCGATTTCAAATTTCAAATGAATGTACAGGATTCAAAATAAACCGGATTTTAGTAAAACCAGAAATATTTGAATCTGTTTGAAAATATTTTTCCAACGAATGTGAAAAATCTAGATTTCATAACGGGAATAAAAAGTTATGTCCAGTTGAAAATTCAGAATAGTCGCTATGGAATCTATATAATATATAGCCCTTAAAAATAGCGATTTTGCGAACGACCTCCGTTTTCGACGAGACCACTTTTGTTGGATTCGAAATGTCAAATTATTTCTAGATTCCAATTTTCATAATTTTTGGAATTAATATGTGAGCGTGGTGAATTTAAACATGTTTGGTCAATTCAGTTTGAATTTAATCGACTGGAAAATGACCATTTTTCAATCGGTCACCAAATTCGATGAAATTAGTTTTGTTAGGACCGTATCATCAAAATATACCAAATTTATTTTTTTGGAATTTTTGGAGCCCGTATGTAGCCCGGTAAATTGAAATGTATGTTTGAATTTAAAATATATTGATTTATATTTTAAATTTAACAAAAAATGATCATAACATTGGAATTGGCTTGCAAGACATATCCCATTGTGTTCGGAATGGCGTATTTGGCTAGGGGCGATAGTTGGTTGGTTCGATTTGGGGTTTGAATGGAAAAAGTTATAAATAGAAAACCCTAACCCTAGTTTCAAAAAAATAATAAAAAAAAGTGTAATGTCCCGTATTTTTACGGTGTAATAATTAATTTATTTAATTATTTAAATAATGCTTAGAGATTTAAATGGTCATTTAATTAAATAATATTGAATATTTAATTAATATAAATAATAGAATAATATATTTAAACCCGAAATATTCAGAAATAACAGAATTCACAATACTGTGTGAATTGGATCATTTAAAATATTTAATTCAGTTTAGAATTGAATTAGAATAACGAATATATTATTTGAACGACAGTTGAACGTATAATTTATATTATAATTAAAATCGAGCATGAAATGGCGCGGCGGTTTGTTAATTGGCGATTTGAACTTCAACTGAATATACAGAATCTGTTTTAAATCGGATTTCTGTGAAACAAGAAACGTTCGGAGCTGGTGAAGTATATTTTTCTAATGGAAGTGAAAAATCAGGATTTCATTGTGTAGATTTTGATTTATGTCCAAATCAAATTTTAGAAAAGTCGCTATGGAATTCCTTTATAATTTGCAACGATTTATTTATATTATAAAAGGATTTTTCAGTATAAATTGAATATCGATTCAACCGGGATTTGAATATCGAGTTACAAATCCAATTGGAGCTATGTGATATTCTGTGTGAATATATATACAATAATAAATATTTATTTATATTTAGTTTAATTGTTTTTAAATATATTTATATATTTAAATTGGTTTTTTAGAGCTTTAAAAAAAGCCAGTTTTGCAAACAACCTCCGTTTTTTACGAAACTAATTTTGTTGGATCCGTAACATTAAATTATTGTTAGATTCCAAGTTTCGTGATTTTTGAAGTCAGTATGTGGCTGTACGGATTTTTAATGTGAAAAACAGATGATAATTAGACTTTAAAAATACGCTGTGTGAGCAAACGAAATCAGAATTCAACGAAACCAGTTTCGTTGGGTCCGTAATGTCAAACTGTAGCTACATGTCCATTTTCGTGATTTTTGGGTATCATGTGTGATAACACGAATTTTAGAGGACGAATGCAATTAGCGATTGATTAAAATAAAATAATCAATATAAAAACATTATAACCCCTCTATAAATACCCTTACTATCCCTTAACCTAATTTCATTATCCTCTGGTCAACGCAATTTATTCGCCGTTGTTTTCTTCAGGAAAACGTGAGGAGCTCCACATATATAAAATCATAAGAATTCAAATCAAAGTCTGTAAATTATAAAACTCATATATTCGGGTTCTTGAATCAATTCTCTTTAACCTGGTGTAATTCTTGTTGAGATCGATGATGGGTTTTTTCACTGGATTTTTACTACGTAATATATGGTTAGGGTATTTGGGAAATTTGAGCTTCAATGTGTGAATCCGATGTTGTAGTGGTGTTTATGGGAGTGAGAGGTTTGATTTGTTGGATTTTGGTAGGAATCGGGGTCAAAAAGTGTCACGGGTTCACTGGAGGCATGAGTCAGTACGGGTTCGACGAAAGCTGGGTAGGGGGCACGAGTTGGTTGTGATTGAGTTGGGGATGATGAGGAGTTGAAGAGAAGTTCAATGATGTTGTCGGTTTTAGGTTCGGTTGAGTAATAGAGGAGCATGAGCATTTTGAAGGATCGGTAATGGCTACATTGAAAAGCTGGAGCTCACGTTCGAATTGTAGAGGAAGAATACTGTTCATGTTGGGTTGAAAGAGTTTGGACTGGGTAAGTAGTGAGGCCCAAATACTTAAATAAATTTAGTTTAATTTAGTGTATTTTCTTGTAAAATCAATAAGTACCTCATACGATATCGGTTTTCAGCAAATTAAGATCCGTTAGGATCGTATGGATGAGAGCAACACAATGGAACTGATTGGAAGTGAATTGGAGCTCGTTACAATTTATAGCGAAATAAATTGTCAATCAGAATCAACCGACAGTTATCGTTATTTAACGATGACCGTCCAATGTGAGTAAAACTCACCAACTCTACCAGTTCATATTTTTATAACGTATATTTAGAACTGATAAATGATGATTGATTTGCTGTGTGCTGACTGTTTGATTGAATTGCTGATTGATTGTTTGAAATTATAGATAATGATATATATATAAATCGTTAATCAAACATTGATTCTGTTTATTAGAATATTTCATATTGAAATGAAATCGATGTTAATTATATTGTTTAACATCTGTGGATGCAGGGAAACAGGTCGGAGGAATCCGACTGGATTCCTCAACATTTATTTTATTGTTTTTCATATATGATGATATATGACGTGATATATAATCTGTTGTTGATGATGTGTGTTAGAATGATATTGATCATTGTTATTTGGTATTTTAAATACCATAAGGAATACTGGAATGTTAAAAAGGAAATTTTCAATGTTGTATTGAAAAAGAAATATATATAAAATCAAAGGATTTTATCGAAAGAGATATTTATAAAATTAAAGGTTTTTATAAAAAGAAATATTTTTAAAATGAATAGAATTTTATAAAAGGAATTATTTATATAATAAATAAGATTATATAAAAGGAAATATTTGTAAAACATTTACAAATAGAATTGAAAGGAAATATTTTAAAACATTTACAAATAGAATTGAAAGGAAATATTTGTAAAACATTTACAAATAGAATATGAAAGGAAATATTGTAAAACATTTACAAATAGAATATGAAAGGAAATATTGTAAAACATTTACAATAGAATTGAAAATGAACATTTAATTGTTAAATAAATGGAGTAAGGTAAAAGGAACATTTATTTGTTAAATAAATGGAGTAAGATAAAAAGAACATTTATTTGTTAAATAAATGGAGTAAGATAAAAGGAATATTTATTTGTTAAATAAATGGAGTAAGATAAAAGGAATATATATTGGGAAAATAAATAGAAAGATAAAAGGAATTAGAGTTAATCGAATAAGAGGTAATCGAATATTAGTTATTCGAAAAGAGTTATCGAATATTAGTTATTCGAAAGAGAATTAATCGAATATTAGTTATTCGAAGAGAGTTAATCGAATATTAGTTATTCAAAGAGAGTTAATCGAATATTAGTTATTCGAATAAGAGTTAGTCGAATATTATTTATTCAAATAAGAGTTAGTCGAATATTAGTTAATCGAATAGAGTTTATTCAAATAGAGTTAAAGGAATTAATCGAATATAGTTTATTCGAATATAGTTAATCGATTAGAGTTAATCGAATTAGAGTTAATCCATTAGAGTTAATCGAATTAGAGTAAATCAATTAGAGTTAGTCGAGTAACAATTAATCGAATATTAGTTATTCGAATAGAGCTAATTGATTAGAGTTAATTAAAAAGTAGTTAATCGGATATAGTTTATTCGAATAGAGTTAAAGGAGTTAATCGAATATAGTTATTCGAATAGAGTTAAAAAGAGTTAAAAAGGAGTTAATCGAATATTAGTTATTCAAATAGAGTTAAAAGGAGTTAAATCGAATATAATTTATTCGAAAGGAGTTAAATCGAATATAGTTTATTCGAAAGAAGATTATCGAATATAGTTTATGCGAAAGGAGTTAATCGAATATAGTTTATTTGAAAGGAGTTATCGGATATAGTTTATTCGAAAAGGAGTTATCGAATAGAGATTATTCAAAAGAGAGCTATACGTTGAAATTCGATTATATCGAATTCTGGAAAGTACACTTTCCGTTTTTAATCAAGATTTAATGATTTATTTATAAATTGCCTATTTAGTTATTTAGTTAAATTAAGGAATAAAAGTTATATTTTGAAGTTAGATATTTCAGAAGTAGGGATTATAACGCTATAGTTATAATCAGTGTTTTCAATAAAGAAGTGGATTCATAAATAGAATCTGAGAGTTACGTAAGGAAGTTGTTAAAGATTTAGATGGTGAACTTTGTCTATTTCAAAGTTAGAAATGTTGTTCAGTTAAGGTCTGAGATATAATTATACCCCAACTTGATTGACTGCGTTTTTAACTAAGGAATGTTTAAGGTTCGACAATGAAGATTGGTTAAGTGAATTTAGTTAATGAGTGTAAGGTTTTGAGTTGGCATAGCGATGTTTTATTTAAACATCTGGTTAAATCCAAATGTAGAAGTTTTTGGAAACGTTTTCCAAATAAGAATCAGAAATATTTTCTAGTATAGAAAATAAGAAATGGAAATGTTTTCCATTGTTAATAACATATATTTTCTAAATTTAGAAAATAAGAAATGTTGAATATATGGAAACAGGAATAGGGAAATGGATAATTGAATGACAAATTAAATTAAAGTGGATCAGTGTTGATTAATGATTTGCTCGGTAAGATTTCCATTTGGAAATACGACCGTTGTTTGTCACATGTTTTCCTTTGATAGTTAAATCACCGACTATCGAAGATTTTGACCATTTCCGTTGTCAATACGGAGAGACCGGGATTAGATTCGTTATCTGAAAACCACTCTGTATGGGCATTAGCGTTGCGAATCAAATATGATGGAGATAATTAAAGACGGAGTTATGCAAGGGCTGTCCTGTTTACAGAATAGTGCCTTCGGTCTGTCCAGTCCTAAGACGACCTATATGGAAGAATGTCTGACATAGTATATTTAATGGATCGCGTAAGTTGATCTCTTCAAACGTATGTACGTTTGGTGGCGGAGGAATTCGTTTCTCTTAGCTGTATACCCATGGTATTTTTGGGGAAATCAATTTGTGATTTGGCGGGTATGACGATGTGACATTCAAAGTGAATAAATGTGTGATCTGTCAGAGATAAGTGTGGCCTCTAGCCCCACAACCGGGAAATGACAAAAATCGGGCAGGCAGCATGGCTAAGTGGTTGGCTGCTAATTAGGGTGTATTATCACCTATCTAGAGATATTCATTTCATTCTTTAATCTATTCGATGCTGTCCCATTCAGGAAACTGTAACAACCCGGAAAATCTGAGCCAATTTAAAATTTTTAATTTGGCTATTTTACTGAATTTTAGATATTTAAAATAAATTATTTTAAATAATAACGACGGAAAGTGTGTTTGAATCGAGGTTTGAAAATAAATATAATTAATTTTAATTATAAACAAGGCCTGAAATGGCGCGGTAGTTTCAAAATTTGAATTCGAACTTTGAATGACTGTACCGGGTGCAAAATAAAACGGATTTTAGTGAAACCAATAATATTTAAATCTGTTAGTGAATATCTTTCTAACAAATCTGAAAAATCGAAGTTTCATAGCGGGAATCAAAAGTTATGGCCAAATGAATTTTCAGAAAGGTCGCTATAGAGAATATATAGCCCTTGAAAATAGACATTTTGCATACAACCCCAAAATTCGACGAAACCACTTTTGTTGGATCTGGGATGTGAAATTATTGCTATGTTTCAAATTCCATTATTTTTGAAGTTAATATGTGAGCATGGCGAAGGAAAATGTGTTTGGTCAATTACAGTTAAATTGGATCGACCAGAAAATGCCCATTTTTCAAACGGTCTCAGAATTCGACGAAACTAGTTTTTTTGGGACCGTATCGTCATAACATAGTTAGATTTATTTTTCGAGAATTTTTAGAATCAGTATGTGGCCCCGGCAAATCGAAATGTACGTTCAAATCAAATATTAAATGTTTTATATATTAATTTGAAGAAAAACTGACTGAAACAGTCGAATGGGCCTACGAAACATATCCCATTGTGTTCGGAGTAGGGGTATTTAGCTAGAGACGACAGTCGTTGGGTTTGGATTGGAGTTCGTATGAGATAAGGGGTATTTTTGGATTTTTTAAATATATAAATAAAATAAAAATATCTCATTGGCCATCACTCTCTCTCTCTCCCCAATTCCTTTAATTGCAATGGCGGAAAGGGCTACCAACCTTCTCTCCTCGATCTCTCCCTCCACACGCTATAAAACCCATCCACCCTATTGAGGATTTTGTAGTACTCTCCGAGCTCTTCAAATCCATACCTATTAGATATTTTTTCGTGGAGTGTAGAGGCTGAATCACCTCCGGGAAGTGGCCGACTTCCCACCGCCACCGTGAGCAGCTCCGACCACCGAAGTAGGCCCACTTCCTGGCGCACGTGCGCCTCCCCTAGCTGGTCAACGTGGAGAAACCCGATCGTCTTCAAGTGCAACGAATTAGCCGATAAATCCAAACCTAGTTTTGAACAAAACTGAAAGGTATCGGCTAGTTTATTTTGAACTGAATTTTACACTTTTAAGTGTTGCAAACTTGTAAAAATCATATCTTTTTGCTATGTGGTCGAAATTCAGTGAAACAAGAGACAGTGGACTCGTGTGGACGTCTTCTACATTCTAGAAGAGACCGCGTATTTTTCTGAGCCTTCTGCAATTTTTGGTGGAGTGGAACCCAATGTGAGATTTCTGAATTATAAACGATATGAAAAACAACAATGTATAAATTATACAGTCGAAGTATGAGTTATATAAGCGTTGTACACCTCATGTATAAGCGCTGTATAAGTTGTATATTCGATGTATAAGTTATATATGCATTGTAAAAATGATATATGTGTTGAAATGAATTGAAATGATAATGAAATGAAATCGAAATATAGTTATATACGTATATCTATAAATATATACTCCACTCGTCCACAGACCATGGACGATATATGTTGGTTGTGATATTGTTTGGATTATTGGTTGATGTGAAAATTTGGTGAATATCATGAACGTTTGATTTGAAATGATTAATTGTGGTTGAAATCCCAATAGGATTAGTATATGGGAAAATTCGTCTGCGTACGAACTAGATATTGAAAATCCCCATTGTCAAAAGCTGTGAGGCTTTAAGGTAGAGCGAGGAGCCGTACTAGGGACGGTCCCGGTTTTAACTACCCTGCCATTATGCTGCCGAAATTTTCTGAAATATTTCTGTGTTTGATTTAAATTCATGTGTTGAATAGAAATTCATGTGTTGAAATAAAATTCATGTGTTGAATAAAATTCATGTGTTGAATGGAGTTCATATATTGAATAAATTCTTTGAAAAATAAAAATAGCATTTTTATCATATATATATATATTATATAAAATATTAGTGTTTTAAATAAATTGTTTTAACACCAAAAATAACATTTTTACCTTAAATATAAACTATATAAATTAATCGTGTTTTGAAATAAATTGTTTTACATTAAAAATCACATCTTTATGATATATATAAACTATATAAAATAATTGTGTTTTGAAATAAATTGTTTTACATTAAAAATCACATCTTTATGATATATATATATAAACTATATAAAATAATCGTGTTTTGAAATAAATTGTTTTACAATAAAAATTACATTTTTATTATATATATGAACTATAGGAAAATTCATGTGTTGAATAAAGGACTAGAACGATAAAGATCATATTTTTATCGTAGGTGTGAAGTCGAAAACATTCATGTGTTGAATATACAGATTGAACAATAAAATCTACATTTTTATTGTGAATGTGAAGTGTTAAAAATGGTGACGTGTTGAAATAAATATCTATTGAATAAAAATATCATTTTTATCAAATATATGAAGTGAATATGATTTTGAAATCGAAGAATGGATTATATTTATATATATATATATATAAATATAATTAAAATAAATCAAATAACGAATCTATAGTTCGTATTTTGAAACCGTGATTTCAAACGATTAGTGCGGGAGATCCGACCATCGGATTTTCCCGAAACCGAAACCGTTGGGTTCGCTTTGGAAATATCTTTCCAATGACACCCACTTTGTGAAGATCCAACGGTTGGATTGTCTGGAAAGTTTAATTCAAATCTGAAGAAAAACTGCGCCAGAATCGATTATATTTATATATATATATAAAAATATAATCAAAATAAATCGAATAACGACGCTGCAGTTCGTATTTTGAAATCGAAACTTCAAACGAGTGTACTGGGAGATCCGACCATCGGATTTTCCCAAAACTGAAACCGTTGGATTCGTTTTAAAAAGATCTTTCTAATGATATAAAATTTGTGAAGATCCAATGGTTAGATTTTCAGATATGTGTAAATCAAATCTGAAGAAAAATAGCGCCACGGCCGCGTTATGGCCTGAAGCGTCGTTTGAATGAATTGGCTATTTTTAAATGAATAAAAATAGCGATAAATCATTATAAAATTTTATAAACGATATGGAATGGAAATAAACCAAATTTACACGGTTTATTGGATATTTGATGGTTGAATGTGTTTGGCGTGAAAATCACAATTAAGAACAGAATTATAGATGTGGAATAATTTAACCATTGAAATGAATTGATTTAAATTCTAAATATACGTGAATTATTTGAAAAGGCCAAGTTAAATCTCATTTCAAATAATTTATCGGCGGTGTGTCTGACATTGGATTTTGTTCTGTGCTGATTGATCTCTATTAAATATATATCTGTTTGGCGGCGGAGAATTTATTCTTTTGCTTAACGTCCTTCTCTGAGACGTACGAGCTCAAAGGTTATATATCGATAGAAATTAGTCGCATGGAGTAAAATGCCTGTGTGGCAGATGATCAAGGCTTCTGTTGAAAAGCAAAGTCTTGTAGTTGATGATCAAAGCACCGCCTGTGTGGCATAGCTTTGTGTATAACGTTGATTCGCGAGACTCACACCCCGGTATGAACCAGAAACGGGAAAGGACACCAGGGAGGGCATGCGTTTCCTTCTAGCTAGAGGTGGTGTCGGTGCTTAAACTGGCTGGCATATATATTATTTTCACTTGTGTGGTTGTTGCTGTTGCGAGGCGCCTCGGATATATCAGTGACTATGTGGAGCCAATGGAGTCATTTGGCTCATTTACGCCCCAAAGGGTGGGGAAACTCAGTGTTCAGGCATTTTAATCCACATCGGTGGACCAGCCCTGACGATCCAAGGGTTTGACTGAGTACTTGCCCTGAGGCTCGGGCTAGAGATTCTCGAAGTCGGTAAGGACTATCTTTTGCCTTGGTTCATGACGAAAATCCAATTTCCAAATACGTGACTTTGCGGTTTTGATTGTATACCTATACATGGCGACATGATATATGGTACCCATGCCGTCTATGATTGATTGTTATGATTGAAATTATTTTTGAAACATATAAACACAAGTAATAATATCAAATGCTTTTGTTTTATTCGTATCAAGCATATTTTGGCCATTATAAGGTAAATCTCAATCCTCCAGTTTGCGTTGCATTGTGTGATGGGAACTGAGTCTTATAATGGTTTCATTTTTATAAAAAGCATTGTGATGTTTAAAAGATTTACTTGTTTTAAAGAACTGGCAATCCAATGGAGTAAACCCGTTCCGCGAAAGTGGCGTGGTATTGTGATTGGCCATATTATAAAAAAATATTAAGTAGATTTCTCATACCAGTCCCATGACTGACTCGTAGTTTGTTTCACTTGCAAACTCGGGTGCCCTTATTTCCACACGGGCAGCCTTGTATTCAGGTTTTAGCAGGCTGGTTCTGGATAGCTGGAGCTGAAGATGGATTCTACCATTTCCCTTTTATGCTGCTCAGCTTCTATTGTACATATTATGTTTGTTTTCCGCTGTAGACATTTATGTATAGCTGAACTGTATTTTGTACTAAGTATGATCCTGTATGTTGTGTAACTCTGATGTTTATATTTATCCAGTATATTCTGTTGTACATTGTCTGGTGTATTTAATTATTTCTGTTCTGCTGTTATCTGTTTATGTGTTATATTCCAAAGATTACCCTTACCGCCGTCGTACGGGGGTTTGGGTGTCGTCACCCGTGGTATCAGAGCTTTGGTTAAGCTTAGTTCTGGAATATAACATATTAACAAACTCGTCATAGATAGAACCAGTAGATTTCTAGGATGAATAACTCATCACAGATAGGATCAGTAATATCCTTGTATGAGTAAAGCAGAATCAGAATAACTCGTTAGAGATGGGGTCAGAAATGCCCCAGAACGAGTTGAGAGTTATATGTTTATAAATAACGTATTTGTGATTATATATATAGTCTGGTTTTAGAAATATGATTTTTGAATGTTTTTTTTAAAAAGAGTATTTGAATCAATTAATATATTTTTGAAAAGTTAAAAATAAATTGTTTGATGTTTGTGTTGTGTGATTTAGAATTTGATTAATCAAATTATTGGAATGATAGTTAATTTAATCAATAAGAGGATGAAGTTAAATACATTCAATTAAATCACACATTGAACAGATAGAGAATGGATAGAAATATATACATGTGCATTATATATGTTTGAACAGGTAAATGGATTAGCTGTTGAGTAAAGAATTTATTTGCGTGCCCGACAAATAGGTAAACCTTAATGAGTTGGATGCGCAATTTTATTATTATATCAACTCCTGTGAGTGCCATTGGATGCGGAGTGTTGGTTGTTCTGTGTGTAATAATAAATGTCGCCATAGAATAGTAACAATTAATTTTGAACTACACTACATGGCATACTTCTTGAAGATGGCATACTTCTTGAAGACAGCATACTTCATCATATACCGCACAAGCATTTGGAGCTTGTGTGACGAGGTTGAAGATTTACCATATGAGCGAGAGGCTTGTATGGCGATGACTATATTTTACAGGTTGGACTGATGACAAATATGACTATATATTACAGGTTGAACTGATGACTGATATGGACCATATAAAATTGTAACGATAAATTGCCAGATTAATAAAAAACCCACACGGGTCTAGAGATGACAATAAACACGTCTCTCTAGTCTTATAAGGCACAAAAACTATTTATGGGGTAACGAGAATTTATTCTCTGGAGTTATTATCTATACACACTCCCCCGTGGACACTAGAGTATATCACTATAAATACGTGTATGCTTATTAGGATTTATTGGGTACCTAATACGGCCCAATAAATTTCCAAACCCCTCCCCGTACAAAGGAGGTTATGGCGAAATTTTTCGGAAATTTAGGGTGTTAGCCAAATTTTTTGAAGAATTTGAAAATTCTTAGAAACTGAAAAGTTGAAGAATGGAAGCCAAATTGAAATTAGAGTTAATTAATTAAACCACTTTCGACTTTGTTTCTTTTCGGGGACGAAAAGTTTTAATTGGGGGAGATTGTAACAACCCGGAAAATCTGAGCCAATTTAAAATTTTAGTTTGGCTATTTTAGTGAATTTTAGATATTTAAAATAAATTATTTTAAATAATAACGACGGAAAGTATGTTTGAATCGAGGTTTGAAAATAAATATAATTAATTTTAATTATAAACAAGGCCTGAAATGGCACGGTAGTTTCAAAATTTGAATTCGAACTTTGAATGACTGTACCGGGTCCAAAATAAAACGGATTTTAGTGAAACCAAAAATATTTAAATCTTTTAGTGAATATATTTCTAACGAATCTGAAATATCGAAGTTTCATAGCGGGAATCAAAAGTTATGGCCAAATGAATTTTCAGAAAGGTCGCTATAGAGAATATATAGCCCTTGAAAATAGACATTTTTCATACGACCTCAAAATTTGATGAAACCACTTTTGTTGGATCCGGGATGTGAAATTATTGCTATATTTCAAATTCCATAATTTTTGAAGTTAATATGTGAGCGTGGCGAAGGAAAAAGTGTTTGGTCAATTAAAGTTAAATTGGATCGACCAGAAAATGGCCATTTTTCAAACGATCTCAGAATTCGACGAAACTAGTTTTGTTGGGACCGTATCGTCAAAACATAGCTAGATTTATTTTTTGGGAATTTTTAGAATCAGTATGTGGGCCCAGCAAATTGAAATGTACGTTCAAATCAAATATTGAATGTTTTATATTTTAATTTGAAGAAAAACTGACTGAAACAGTCTAATGGGCCTACAAAACATATCCCATTGTGTTCGGAGTGGGGGTATTTAGCTAGGGACGACAGTCGTTGGGTTTGGATTGGAGTTCGTATGAGATAAGGGGTATTTTTGGATTTTTTAAATATATAAATAAAATAAAAATATCTCATTGGCCATCACTCTCTCTCTCCCCCCGATTCCTTTAATCGCGACGGCGGAAAGGGCTACCAACCTTCTCTCCTCGATCTCTCCCTCCACACGCGATAAAACCCATCCACCCTGTTGAGGATTTTGTAGTACTCTCCAAGCTCTTCAAATCCATACCTATTGGAGATTTTTTTGTGGAGTGTAGAGGCAGAATCACCTCCGGGAAGTGGCCGACTTCCCCCCGCCGCCGTGAGCAGCTCCGACCACCGAAGTGGGCCCCCTTCCTGGCGCACGTGCGCCTCCCCTAACCGGTCAACGTGGAGAAACCCTATTGTCTTCAAGTGCAACGGATTGGCCGATAAATCCAAACCTAGTTTTGAACAAAACTGAAAGGTATCGGCTAGTTTATTTTGAACTGATTTTTACACTTTTAAGTGTTGCAAACTTGTAAAAATCATATCTTTTTGCTATGTGGTCGAAATTCAGTGAAACAAGAGACAGTGGACTCGTGTGGACGTCTTCTACATTCTAGAAGAGATCGCGTATTTTTCTGAGTCTTCTACAATTTTTGGTGGAGTGGAACCCAATGTGAGATTTCTGAATTATAAACGATATGAAAAACAACGATGTATAAATTATATAGTCGAAGTATGAGTTATATAAGCGTTGTACACCTCATGTATAAGCGTTGTATAAGTTGTATGTTCAATGTATAAGTCATATATGCATTGTAAAAATGATATATGTGTTGAAATGAATTGAAATGATATTGAAATGAAATTGAAATATAGTTATATACGTATATCTATATATATACTCCCCTCGTCCACAGACCATGGACGATATATATTGGTTGTGATATTGTTTGGATTATTGGTTGATGTGAAAATTTGGTGAATATCATGAATGGTTGATTTGAAATGATTGATTCTGGTTGAAATCCCAATAGGATTAGTATATGGGAAAATTCGTCTACGTACGAACTAGATATTGAAAATCCCTATTGTCAAAAGCTGCGAGGCTTTAAGGTAGAACGAGGAGCCGTACTAGGGATGGTCCCGGTTTTAACTACCCTGCCATTATGCTGCCGAAATTTTCTGAAATATTTCTGTGTTTGATTTAAATTCATGTGTTGAAGTAAAATTCATGTGTTGAATAGAAATTCATGTGTTGAAATAAAATTCATGTGTTGAATAAAATTCATGTGTTGAATGGAGTTCATATATTGAATAAATTCTTTGAAAAATAAAAATAACATTTTTATCATATATATTGATTATATAAAATATTAGTGTTTTAAATAAATTGTTTTAACACCAAAAATAACATTTTTACCTTATATATAAACTATATAAAATAATCGTGTTTTGAAATAAATTGTTTTACATTAAAAATCACATCTTCATGATATATATAAACTATATAAAATAATCGTGTTTTGAAATAAATTGTTTTACATTAAAAATCACATCTTCATGATATATATAAACTATATAAAATAATCGTGTTTTGAAATAAATTGTTTAACAAGAAAAATTACATTTTTATTATATATATGAACTATAGGAAAATTCATGTGTTGAATAAAGGACTAGAACGATAAAGATCATATTTTTATCGTAGGTGTGAAGTCGAAAACATTCATGTGTTGAATATATAGATTGAACAATAAAATCTACATTTTTATTATGAATGTGAAGTGTTAAAAATGGTGATGTGTTGAAATAAATATCTGTTGGATAAAAATATCATTTTTATCAAATACATAAAGTGAATATGGTTTTGAAATCGAAGAATGGATTATATTTATATATATATATATAATTATAATAAATCGAATAACGAAGCTGCAGTTCATATTTTGAAACCGTGATTTCAAACGATTAGTGCGGGAGATCCGACCATCGGATTTTCCCGAAACCGAAACTGTTGGGTTCGCTTTGGAAATATCTTTCCAATGACACCCACTTTGTGAAGATCCAACGGTTGGATTGTCTGGAATGTTTAATTCAAATCTGAAGAAAAACAGCGCCAGAATCGATTATATTTATATATATATATATATATATAAATATAATCAAAATAAATCGAATAACGATGCTGCAGTTCATATTTTGAAATCGAAACTTCAAACGAGTGTACCGGGAGATCCGACCGTCGGATTTTCCCAAAACTGAAACCGTTGGATTCGTTTTGAAAAGATCTTTCTAATGATATAAAATTTGTGAAGATCCAATGGTTAGATTTTCAGATATGTGTAAATCAAATCTGAAGAAAAATAGCGCCACGGCCGCGTTATGGCCTAAAGCGTCGTTTGAATGAATTGGATATTTTTAAATGAATAAAAATAGCGATAAATCGTTATAAAATATCATAAATGATATGGAATGGAAATAAACCAAATTTACACGGTTTATTGGATATTTGATGGTTGAATGTGTTTGGCGTGAAAATCACAATTAAGAAAAGAATTATAGATGTCGAATAATTTAACCATTGAAATGAATTGATTTAAATTCTAAATATACGTGAATCATTTGAAAAGGCCGAGTTAAATCTCATTTCAAATAATTTATCGGCGGTAAGAAGTCAATGATGAGGACGGTGGTTGAAGACCGGAGATTTTCACCTCGGTTGGATGGTAACTGATGTCTTGATTGGAAGGCATCCCGAAATATAGATAATAAGTGGTAATCATCCAGACGTATGTGGAGATCGATGGATATGCGAGGTATATAGTGCCTCCGGTTTCGTTCAGACCCAGAACGAACTTGTAAATGGACTGTGTGTCTGACATTGGATTTTGTTCTGTGCTGATTAATCTCTATTAAATATATATCTGTTTGGAGGCGGAGAATTTATTCTTTTGCTTAACGCCCTTCTCTGAGACGTATGAGCTCAGAGGTTATATATCGATAGAAATCAGTCGCATGGAGTAAATTGCCTGTGTGGCATGCCTAAGTGGCAGATGATCAAGGCTTCTGTTGAAAAGCAAAGTCTTGTAGTTGATGATCAAAGCACCGCCTGTGTGGCATAGCTTTGTGTATAACGTTGATTCGCGAGCCTCACACCCCGGTATGAACCAGAAACGGGAGAGGACATCAGGGAGGGCATGCGTTTCCTTCTAGCTAGAGGTGGTGTCAGTGCTTAAACTGGCTGACATTTATATTATTTTTACCTATGTGGTTGTTGCTGTTGCGAGGCGCCTCAGATATATCGGTGACTATGTGGAGCCGATGGAGTCATTTGGCTCATTTACGCCCCAAAGGGTGGGGGAACGCAGTGTTCAGTCATTTTAATCCACATCGGTGGACCGGCCCTGACGTTCCAAGGGTTTGACTGAGTACTTGCCCCGAGGCTCGGGCTAGAGAGTCTCGAAGTCGGTAAGGACTATCTTTTGCCTTGGTTCATGATGGAAATCCAATTTCCAAATACGTGACTTTGAGGTTTTGATTGTATACCTATATATGGCGACATGATATATGGTACCCATGCCGTCTATGATTGATAGTTATGATTGAAATTGTTTTTGAAACATATAAACACTAGTAATAATATCAAATGCTTTTGTTTCATTCGTATCAAGCATATTTTGGCCATTATAAGGTAAAACTCTTTCCTCCAGTTTGCGTTGCATTGTGTGATGGGAACTGAGTCTTATAATGGCTTCATTTTTATAAAAAGCGTTGCAACGTTTAAAAGATTTACTTGTTTTAAAGCACTGGCAATCCAATGGAGTAAACCCGTTCCGTGAAAGTGGCTTGGTCCTGGGATTGGCCATATTATAAAAAAATGTTAAGTAGATTTCTCATACCAGTCTCATGACTGACTCGTAGTTTGTTTCACTTGCAAACTCGGATGCCCTTATTTCCACACGGGCAGCCTTGTATTTAGGTTTTTGCAGGCTGGTTCCGGATAGCTGGAGCTGAAGATGGATTCTACCATTTATCTCTTTTATGTTGTTCAGCTCCTATTGTACATATTATGTTTGTTTTCCGCTATAGACATTTATGTATAGCTGAACTGTATTTTGTACTAAGTATGATCCTGTATGATGTGTAACTCTGATGTTTATATTTATCCAGTATATTCTGTTGTACATTATCTGGTGTATTTAATTATTTCTGTTCTGCTGTTATCTGTTTATGTGTTATATTCCAAAGATTACCCTTACCGCCATCGTACGGGGGTTTGGGTGTCGTCACAGAAACGGTTGCTGATCCCAACCGTTGGTGATATACATTCGATACACTCAAGCAAAATGAGTGGTCGGTCATGTGTGGCCGGGTTGCAAGATGTTCTTGTTGAACCCAGTGTATTCCACTCTAGAGGTACTCTATCGGAAGGTGGTTCCATACCTTGTCATAGTTGGAAACCCATTATCCAATAAGTGCTCGCGGTTTTGATTGTATACTATGTATGTAGAACGTGAGATGAAAGCGTTCTACTAGATGATTATTATATTGTGGTTGATAGACACTATCATAATATCAAAAGAATTTTGATATAAAGATTATTTTGGATTCTCATAAGGGAAAAACCCATTCCATTATATGGCGTGGTCTTATGAGATATCGTTTTATTTCTCAAACTGTTTTAGACTATTTTACTCACACCAGTCCCATGACTGGCCTAGAGTTTGTTTTGTTTTGTTTTCCCTAAACTCTTGGGTGCCCAATTTTGTACGGGCAGTCAAGTAGTCAGGATTTTTCAGATATACTTGGAGAGCTTGGAGCAGGAGGCTTCAGGATTATATAGCTATAGTTACTTCAGCTGTGTTGTAATTATTGCACTCTGATAATGTTACTGTATACATATACTGATTTTATTTCAAGGATATGTTATCTATTATATGTTGTTCGTTCCGCTGTGAGATTCATGTTACTTTGATGTTGTATATTATTCTTCTTCTTCTATTCTATGTTTCTATCTTATCTATTCTCGCCCTCTAATTTCTTTCATGGACTATCCGGTGTTTCCGATGCTTGAATAGTCGACATGGTGTTGTATGCCGATATCAAGGATCGCGAAAACCCGGGTCGTTACAAAAAGAAAAGAAAAACCCTCTCTCCCCGTCATTCCCAAATCGCCCCCCCCACCAAATCTCGTTAGCCAGTCCCTCATCCGCCACCGCACCACCGTGCGCCAGCACCCCCATGACCGTCGCACCCCCCAACGGCTCCGACCACCTCCCCTCACCCCGATGCCCTCTTCTCTCTCCATCCAAAACCCTAACCCCCCAAATCAATTTAAACCCGACGCCACCACCTTGAACCCACCACCAGACCGCGACCTAGCCTCCCCCACCTCCAGCAGAGCCCAACGCCGCTCCCCTTAGCCTCCCTCTCCAACCGTAGGTCCCCCACTAATCAAAAATTGGATTTTTATTGTTTTCGGTGCGTGTAATTAACACCCCGAGCCTCCTCCGCCTCCAACAACCTTCACCGACCACCTCATCCGCTGGTGAGTTTTTTATTTATGTTTTTATTCGTTTATGTAAGTAAAAATGCAGTTTTTATTTAAATAAACTTGTTTTAAAATGTGATTTTCAATGAAATGAGCTTGTTGAAACAAAAGCGATTTTATGTAAATGACTTTTGTATAAAAATATGATTTTTTTTTATTTGTTTGAATAGCGATTAAAGTTATGATTTTTGAATTTGAAAAGTTATGATTTTTGAAAATATAAAGTTATGATTTTTGAAAATATAAAAATATAATTTTTGTTTGTTTAAAATATGATTTTTATATACTTAGCATTAGTATAAAAATTCGATTTTTATCATATGAATAGCAATATAAAAATATAATTTTTATATATGAAGTAGCGATATAAAAAATATAATTTTTATATGTGTAGTAGCGATATAAAAATATAATTTTTTTATATGAAGTAGTAGTATAAAACTTTGATTTTTATAATGTAGTGGCGAATATAAAAATCTGATTTTTATGATGAAGTAGCGAATATAAAAATTTGATTTTTATAATGAAGTGGCAATATGAAAATATGATTGTTAGTATATAAACATCATATAAAAAATGTGATTTTTACTATGAACAGCGTGAAAAAGATTGCATTGGAATTTCGGGAAAATACAAACTGTTCAGAAATTCAGAAATAGAACTGGAGGAGTGGATCCCAAAGGTGAGAACTTCTCACTCTAATTTAATTTTCTAGTTAAACATATATACTAGGATGCAGACAGTGCTTAGTAGCACCCGACACCTTTGTTTGAAACCATGGTTGTTTGGTTGTTTGCTTTGATTGTGTTGTTTGTTTGAATTTGGTTTGGGATGTGAATTGAATTAATTAGAATTGGTATGTGTATGGCGCGAGCCATTATTAGGTGAGAGATAAGGCTAGACCTTATACCGGTTCCAGTATCGCGTCGTTATGCTGCCGAAATTTTCTAAAAATATTAGAACTATTAAAATAGCATTTTTATTGTATAAATGGACTTTATAAAATATTCATGAGTTGAAATAAATATTTAATAGTTAAAAATATAATTTTTAACATGTATATAAATAAAATAAATATTTATTTACAAATCGGACGATTTTTTTATGTACACACATTTGACTGATATTGATTGGGACGATATATTTTACACATCGCCCAACTGCACAAATAATAATCGGTGTTTGTTGTTTGAAAACCCTACACGGGTATTGGGATGATATTGGACATACACTAATCCCAATATTTAGTTGTATGTCAATCAATGGGTTGACAGTCTGTTGTAAGCGTTAATTATTTATATTTAACGCTTATGCAGTTGTGTAATGCACTCTGGATTATGGTTGCCTGTGTTTGATTATTGTTGTGTACATGTGAGTATGAAATCCATATAAATAAAATTATATAGTAATTGACTGTGTCTGATTCGAATTCGAAAAGAACTAATATTTTAAATTAAAGAATATTTTAAAATGGCGAGTAGTGAATATTTTGAAATAACTAATATTTTAAAATAATATTCAGTAATGTATCGAAATATGATTTTGATGTCCGATTTGGGATGGACACGAAAATATTTAAATATATAAAGCCGTGTTGATTAAATTAACGCCATTTTGACGTGAACGATATTTATATCAATTTTATTCATTTTTATAATGAATATCGAAAAGGAAGTGATTTCAAAATCTAATGTTTTGAAAATATTATCATTTATATATTAATGATATGAAATATTCAATTTTGATTTAAAATTGAATCTGAAGTTGAAATCGTTTTGAAAACGAATTTAAAACAATTTATAAAATACGTTTTAAATGGAAATCACTGAAATATAATATATATATATATACATATATGTATGTATGTGTATATATATATATATATATATATATATTTAATGGCCTGAATAGAACGCACCGCGCCGCAGTAGTTCGCGAATTTCGACCATTGACTCCGAATTGACATTACGGGAGATCCGACCATTGGATTCTCCTAAAACCGAAATCGTTGGGTTCGTATCGAAAAGAGATTTCCAACGAATATAAGGAATTTAAAATCTAATGGTTGGATTTGGAAATATGTCCAAATCAAATTTGGAAAAGGTCGTTGTAAGTGCAGTTCGATGACCGTTTATGGAAATCGACTGTTCGGGCCTTGATAAAATTATTAAAAATGTCAATAATTTGTGTAAGATCATAATAAATGGTTTGGAAAGAATTTGGGTGAAAAATTCTGTGTTTGTAAAGAATTTTTTTTATCGAAATGAACTAGTTATGAACTAGAATTATAATCCAATATTTTTAAATAAATAAATTGGATTTGAAATGGTTTTAAAATAACCAGAATTTCCAATATATGGATTAGAATGGATTTGAATCGAAATTATCTTCGGAATATTTCGATATTGGATTCCATGATTATACGGATATTGTGGAGGAATTTGGAAGATATATATCGTTGTTCCCAATACGATATTTGTTGATTTCAGAATTTGATATTGAATAGAAGCCGATATAATTTCTATTCAGAGCCTTGTATTTAATATTGAATTGGATTTTAGGTTAGTCGTGAATGGTGTCTTCAGTAATATTATTCTTAAACCCAGTTGAGAAAAGAATAAATCTTTTAATTAAGATTTAGTGAAGTTTTCCAATTAATTAATATTTAATTGGAATTGAATAAAAGAATTGGATTTTGGGTTTGTCATGAATGGTGTCCTAAATAACATTGTTCTTAAACCCCATGTGAAAAGAATAATTCTTTTAATTAAGATTATTAGTGTTTCCAGTTAATTAAAATTTAATTGGAATAAAATGGAATGTGAATAGGATTTATTGTGAACTGTGTTTTAACGACATTCATTTTTTAACCCGATTTGCAGTGAAATGTGATTTGGAATTTATAAATCTTTTTATTAAGATTCAATGAGAATTTTCCAAAGTAAAGTTTACCAATTTAATATATTAAATTGGAATTGAATGGAATTCAATTGGTAATAATCGAAGTGAGCTTCTGTGGAGGAAGACTGTTAATATATACGTAATTTAAAAGGCTTTGTCACTATTCCATTTATATTATTGGTCGGATACAGAAATTGATATCGATTATGTATTGATTTGTTTTCCGTGAAGATTCCATTTTTCTGAAAGAGGATTTGGGTTTATTGTGAACCGTGTTTTAAATGACATTGGTTCTTTAACAAAGTTAAAGGACAGGATTACATGTCTGACATCGATTCCTTTATACCGTATTCGTTGATATTTGCTAAATATATATCTGTTTGGTGGCGGAGAATTTATTCTCTTGCTTAACACCCTTCTCTGAGACTTACGAGCTTAGAGGTTATATATAGGCAGAAATCAATGGTACAGTTTAGATTATCGATGCGGCATGTTTGATTTCCCAAAGTTAAATAATCTTTAATATTTATTTTTGGGAAGATTAAAACTAAGTGAAGTTTTAATGGATCTTTAATTAGATTGGAATGTAAATGTGATAATTTAAATTATCAAATTTGGGAAATGATCGAGAATGGTGTATCACCAGTTTTGTTCCTACCGATAGTTAAATCTTTAATTAGATTTGAACGTGAAATGGTAATTAAATTTACCGATAACACCGTGGTGTTAGATATGGAGTATGACCAGTTTTTCTCCATGGGATGAATAGGTTGGGATTGGGAAATTAAACAAATGATTACTTCGGTAAGGTTCGCTAATCCCGACTAGTTTGGATAAACCTTAATTTGGTTTGAATTAATATCCAAAGGAAGATTAAGGAATCAAAGAATTTATCTTTGATAAAATTAATGGGAACCTTTCCCATGGGATATGAATATTTAAATAAAAGAATATTCAGAATTGGAATGAGGTGTATGTTGTGTTTTATAGCACTTGTTTATAGTATACGTGAGTTATTCGGAAAGGCCGGGTTTATAGCCATTCTGAATAACTGATTCAACGATAAGTCGACGTTGAAGATGGTGGTTGAAGACCGAAGGTCTTCACATTGTTTGGATGATTATTGATGTCTTGATTGGGCGGTACACCCAAGACAAGGTAATAAGTGGTGATTGTCCAGATGTACTTGGAGATCGACCGGATATGCGAGGACCTCTCACCTTTATTGGACATATGGGATGAGGAATAAAGTGCCTCCGGTTTCGTTCAGACCTAGAACGAACTTGTAAATGGATGTTTGTCAGACATTGGATTTTATTCTTTGTTGATTGATCTCTATTAAATATATATCTGTTTGGCGGCGGAGAATTTATTCTCTTGCTTAACACCCTTCTCTGAGGCGTACGCGCTCAGAGGTTATATATTGATAGATATCAGTCGCATGGCGTGAATTGTCTGTGTGGCATGCTGAGATGCAAATGATCAAGGCTTCTGTTGAAAAGCAGAATCTTGTGGTTGATGATCAAAGCACGGCTTTAATATAGCATAGCTTTGTATAGCGTTAATTCGCGAGCCTTACACCCCGCTATGAACCAGAAATGGGAGAGGACAGCAGAGAGGGCAATGTGTTTCCTTCTAGCTAGGAGTGGTGTAATGGTATGGAGCCCAGACATTTTTACTTATGTGGATGATGGAAAGCGAGGCACCTCAGATATATCGGTTACTATTGGGCCGATGGACATTGAGTCACCTGGCTCATAGATGCCCCATAGGGCGGGGAAACACATGTTCAGGAATTGTGAATCCACCATGCACTTAGTGTGGACCGGCCCTGCATGTTACCTAGGGTTGACCAGAGTGTGTAGTCCTGATACATTGGCTAGAGTGTCTCGAAGCGGAAGGACGATCCATAGCCTTGGTTCACAGACGGAAATCCAACTTCTAATACGTGACATTTCGGTTTTGATTGTGGAGCCAAGTATTGGCGACATGATATATGGTACCCATGCCGTCTATGATTGATACATTTATATTTGATGTTATTTTATACACTATGCACTTATAATTGTATCAAATGATTTCTTTTAAACGTACCAAGCATGTTTGGCTATTATAAGGGAAAACCCTATCCTCCGGCTTGCATTGCATTATGTGATGGGACATGGGTCTTATAATAGCTCCATTTTTCCAAAAAGCATTGCACTGTTTGTTTTATGCACTGGTATTCTCGGGAGGAAACCCGTTCCGTGTTATACGGTGTGGTCCCTTGATTTACTTTACCTTTAAAGTAAAAGATTTAAATAACTGTTTTAGTTCTCACACCAGTCACATGATTGACCTAGAGTTTATTGTTTTAACCTAAATTCTGGTTGTCCCTATTTTCCACACGGGCATCTAGGAGTTTTGGTTTTGCAAATATTATATTCACAGGAAACTGGTTTACAACTGGAGCTATATTCAGAAAGCTCTATATCCGTATATTCCTTTCAGTTGTGTTTTGTATTATTTTCCGCTGCATTGTAATTTGTAAATCTATGATATTTATCAAATGTATATTATTTGTTCATACTCTGTATATTCTTGTACTCTGATGTAAATTTTTGTAATAAGCAATGAAATGTTCTTCTGTTTGCGTTATGATTTGTCGTGTTCTCAACTCAATCTGGGCTTTCCTGTAAGGGGGAAGTTTGGGTCGTTTCAGCTGGTATCAGAGCTTTGGTTTACAGAGCTTGAGAACAAGACACATTAGAACCAAACAAAAGAATTCATCAGAGATTGGATTAGTAATGTCCAATGAGAGTGACTCATTAGAGATAGGATCAGTATTATCCTAGAACGAGTGTGAAGAGTAGTGTTTTGTTTTAAAACTAAAAATGAAAACAAATTTGTTTTGAAATATTCAATCTAATTATATGTATTTGATTATATTATTTTATATTGAATTTGGACAATCGAGTATATAAAGATTTTGCATATACGCCTTGCAAACGTATATTCAAAGTTTTAATATACTTGATAGATATAAAATCACACTCTAGTCGCCCGAAGGTGACACTGATGATAGCAGCTGCATCATCAGTATATAGGTTCGAGTTTCGAAAGTGGGATCTTTATATATTTCCAATTGACTGGTGTAAGAACCAAAACTAGATAGGGTGTTGTTGTTGTGACTTGGCATCAAAAATGGATTCTTATATATATAAAAGTTATGTGTTTGAAACGATCATCAACTAATTGATTGCTGATTGTGTTGTTTGATTATTGGTTTGATTAATTAAAATTTTGAACCATTTAGCCAAATTGTATCTAATCTGAAATTGAATTGAAAATTATTTGGAAATGCAAGCATGTACATCTATATGTGTGAACATGTCATAGCAAGGAGGCTAGGAAAGAGGAATAAAATTGTATGCTTGACAAATAGGTACATGTTTACTAATTTCTTGGGTTTAGACGATTTTTTGAGCCGATTGGCTTTTTCTTTTTCTTTTTGGATGGTGAGGACCTTGCGTGGCTAGTTGAGGTTTTAAATGTCTCCCCGTACAAAGGAGGTTATGGCAAAAAATTTCGAAAATTTAGGGTATTAGCCAAATTTTTGAAAAATTTGAAAATTCTTAGAAACTGAAAAGTTGAAGAATGAAAGTTGAGTTGATTAGTAAAACAGCATTCATCTCCGTTCCTTTTCGAGGACGAAAAGATTTTAAATTGGGGAGATTGTAACAACCCTGAAAATCGGAACCAATTTAAAATTTTTATTTTGGCAATTTTAATGAATTTTGAATATTTAAAATGATTTACTTTAAATAATAACGACTATAAATTAATTTTGAATAAAATTAGAATGTATAAATTTATTTAAATCGAAGTTAGAATATAAATATTTATTTTAAATATAAAAGGAATTGGAAATGGCGCGGTAGTTTGAAATTTCGATTTCAATTTTCAAATGAATGTACAAGATTCAAAATAAACCAGATTTTAGTAAAACCAGAAATATTTGAATCTATTTGAAAATATTTTTTCAACGAATGTGAAAAATCCAGATTTCATAACGGGAATAAAAAGTTATGTCCAGATGAAAATTCAGAATAGTCGCTATGGAATTTATATAATATATAGTCCTTAAAAATAGCAATTTTGCAAACGACCTCCGTTTTCGATGAGACCAATTTTTCTACATCCGGAATGTCAAATTATTGCTAGATTCCAATTTTCATAATTTTTGCAAATAATATGTGAGCGTGGTGAATTTAAACGTGTTTGGTCAATTTTGTTTGAATTTAATCGACTGGAAAATGACCATTTTTCAAACGGTCTCCAAATTCGACGAAATTAGTTTTGTTAGGACCGTATCGTCAAAACATAGCCATATTTATTTTTCTGGAATTTTTGGAGCTCGAATGTGGCCCCGGTAAATTAAAATGTATGTTTGAATTTAAAATATATTGATTTATATTTTAAATTTAACAAAAACTGATCATAACGGTCAAATTGACTTGCGGGACATATCCCATTGTGTTCGGAATAGGGGTATTTGGTTAGGGGCGACAGTCGGTGGGTTCGATTTGGGGTTTGAATGGAAAAGTTATAAATAGAAAACCCTAACCCTAGTTTTAAAAAAAATTATAATAAAAAAAACCTCTCTCCCCGTCGTTCCCAAATCGCCCCCCCCCCCCCAAATCTCGTCAACCGCTCCCCTATCCACCACCACCCTACCATGCGCCAGCACCCACGTGACCGTCGCATCCCCCACGGCTCCGACCACCTCCCCTCGCGCCGACGCCCTCTTCTCTCTCCATCTGAAACCCTAACCCCCCAAATCGATTTAAACCCGCCGCCACCATCTTGAACCCACCACCAGACCGCGGTCGAGCCTCCCCCCACCACCAGCAGAGCCCAATGCCACCCCCCTTAGCCTCCCTCTCCGACCGTGGGTCTCCTACTAATCAAAAATCCGGTTTTTATTGTTTTTGGTGCATGTAATTAACACCCCGAGCCTCCTCCGCCTCCAGCAGCCATCACCGACCACCTCATCCGCCGGTGAGTTTTTTTATTTACGTTTTTATTAGTTTATGTAAGTAAAAATCCGGTTTTATTTAAATAAATTTGTTTTAAAATGTGATTTTCAATTAAATGAGCTTGTTGAAACAAAAGTGATTTTATGTAAATGACTTTGGTATAAAAATAAGATTTTTTATTTGTTTAAATAGCAATTAAAGTTATGATTTTTGAATATGAAAAGTTATGATTTTTGAATATGAAAAGTTATGATTTTTGAAAATATGAAGTTATGATTTTTGAAAACATAAAAATATAATTTTTTTTGTTTAAAATATGATTTTTATACACTTAGCATTAGAATAAAAATTCGATTTTTATCATATGAATAGCAATACAAAAATATAATTTTTATATATGAAGTAGCAATATAAAAATATAATTTTTATATATGCAGTAGCGATATAAAAATATAATTTTTATATATGAAGTAGCCATATAAAAATTTGATTTTTATAATGTAGTGGCGAATATAAAAATTTGATATTTATAATGATGTAGCGAATATAAAAATTTGATTTTTATGATGAAGTGGTGATATAAAAATATGATTTTTAGTATAGAAACATCATATTAAAAATGTGATTTTTACTATGAACAGGGTGAAAAAGATTGCGTTGGAATTTATGGAAAATCCAAACTGTTCAGAAATTCAGAATAAGAACTGGAGGAGTGGATCCCAAAGGTGAAAACTTCTCACTCTAATTTTATTTTCTAGTTAAACACATATACTAGGATGCAAACGGTGCTTAGTAGCACCCAACATCTTTGTTTGAAACCATGGTTGTTTGGTTGTTTGCTTTGACTGTGTTGTTTGTTTGAATTTGGTTTGGGATGTGAATTGAATTGATTAGAATTGGTATGTGTATGGCCCGAGCCATTATTAGGTAAGTGATAAGGCTAGACCTTATTCTGGTTCTAGTATCGCGTCATTATGTTGTTGAAATTCTCTAAAAATATTTGAACAATAAAAATATCATTTTTATTGTATAAATGAACTGTATAAAATATTCATGAGTTGAAATAAATATTTTATAGTTAAAAATATAATTTTTAACATGTATAGGAATAAAATAAATATTCATCGGACGATTTGTTTATGTACACACATTTAACTAATATTGATTGGGACGATATATTTTACACATCGCCCAACTGCACAAATAATAATCAGTGCTTGTTGTTTGAAAACCCCATACGGGTATTGGGATGATATTGGACATACACTAATCCCAATATTTAGTTGTATGTCAGTCGATGGGTTGATAGACTGTTGTAAGCGTTAATTATTTATATTTAACGCTTATGCGGTTGTGTAATGCACTATGGATTATGGTTGACTGTGTTTGATTATTGTTGTGTACATGTGTGTATGAAATCCATATAAATAAAATTATATGGTAATTGACTGTGTCTGATTCCAATTCGAAAAAACGAATATTTTAAATTAAAGAATATTTTAAAATGACAAGTAGTGAATATTTTAAAATAACTAATATTTTAAAATAATATTCAGTAATGGATCAAAATATGATTTTGATCTCCGATTTGGGATGGACACGAAAATATTTAAATATGTAAAGCCGTGTTGATTAAATCAACGCCATTTTGATGTGAACGATATTTATATTGATTTTATTCATTTTTATAATGAATATCTAAAAGGAAGTGATTTCAAAATCTAATGTTTTGAAAATATTATCATTTATATATTAATGATATGGAATATTCAATTTTTATTTAAAATTGAATATGAAGTTGAAATCGTTTTGAAAACGAATTTAAAATGATTTATAAAATAAGTTTTAAATGGAAATCGATGAAATATAATATATATATATATATATTTAATGGCTTGAATAGAACATATCGCGCCGTGGTAGTTCGCGAATTTCGACCATTGATTTCGAATTGACATTACGGAAGATCCAACCATCGGATTCTCCTAAAACTAGAACCATTGGGTTTGTATCAAAAAGAGATTTCCAAAAAATATAAGGAATTTGAAATCTAATGGTTAGACTTGGAATTATGTCCAAATAAAATTTGGAAAAGGTCACTGTAAGTGCAGTTTGATGACCGTTTATGGAAATCAACTGTACGGGCCTTGATAAAATTATTAAAAATATCAATAATTTGTGTAAAATCATAATGAATGATTTGGAAAGAATTTAGGTGAAAAATTCCACAATTGTAAAGATAAAAATATATTTTTATCGAAATTAACTAGTTATGAACTAGAATTATAATCCAATATTTTTAAATAAATAAACTGGATTTGAAACGGTTTTAAAAATAACCAGAATTTCCAAAATATTAATTGGAATGGATTTGAATTGAAATTATCTTTGGAATATTTCGATTTGGATTCCGTCGTTATACGGATATTGTGGAGGAATTTGGAAGATATATATATATATATCGTTATTCCCAATACGATATTTGTTGATTTCAGAATTTGATATTAAATATAAGCCGATATAATTTCTATTCAAAGCCTTGTATTTAATATTGAATTGGATTTTGGATTTGTCGTGAATGGTGTCTTCAGTAACACTGTTCTTAAACCCAGTTGAGAAAAGAATAAATCTTTTAATTAAGATTTAGTGAAGTTTTCCAATTAATTAATATTTAATTGGAATTGAATAAAAGAATTGGATTTTGGGTTTGTCGCGAACGGTGTCTTAAATAACATTGTTCTTAAACCCCTTGTAAAAAGAATAAATCTTTTAATTAAGATTATTATTGTTTCCAGTTAATTAACATTTAATTGGAATAAAATGGAATGTGAATTGGGTTTATTGTGAACTATGTTTTAATGACATTCGTTCTTTAACCCGATTTGCAGTGAAATGTGATTTGTAATTTACAAATCTTTTTATCAAGATTTAACTAGAATTTTCCAAAGTAAAGTTTACCAATTTAATATATTAAATTGGAATTGAATGGAGTTCGATTGGTAATAATCGAAGTGAGCTTCTGTGGAGGAAGACTGTTAATATATATGGAATTTAAAAGGCATTGTCGCTATTCCATTTATATTATTGTTCGGATACGGAAATTGACGTCGATTATATATTGATTTGTTTTCCGTGAAGATTCCATTTTTATGGAAGAGGATTTGGGTTTATTGTGAACCGTGTTTTAAATGACATTGGTTCTTTAACCCAGTTAAAAGACAGGATTACATGTCTGACATCGATTCTTTTATACCGTATTCGTTGATATTTGCTAAATATATATCTGTTTGGTGGTGGAGAATGTATTCTCTTGCTTAACACCCTTCTCTGAGACGTACGAGCTTAAAGGTTATATATAGGCAAAAATCAATGGTACAGTGTAGATTATCGACGCGGAATGTTTGATTTCCTAAAGTTAAATAATCATTAATATTTATTTTTGGGAAGATTAAAACTAAGTGAAGTTTTAATGGATCTTTAATTAGATTGGAATGTAAATGTGATAATTTAAATTATCGAATTTGGGGAAATGATCGAGAATGGAGTATCACCAGTTTTGCTACTAGTGATAGTTAAATCATTAATTAGATTTGAACGTTAAATGGTATTCAAATTTACTGATAACACCGTGGTGTTAGATATGGAGTATGACCAGTTTTACTCCATGGGATGAATAGGTTGGGATTGGGAAGTTAAACAAATGATTACTTCGGTAAGGTGCACTAATTCGACTAGTTTGGATAAACCTTAATTTGGTTTGAATTAATATCCAAAGGAAGATCAAGGAATAAATTAAAAGAATTTATCTTTGATAAAATTAATGGGAACCTTTCCCATGGGATATGAATATTTAAATAAAAAAATATTCAGAATTGGAATGAGGCGTATGTTGTGTTTTATAGCACTTGTTTATAATATACGCAAGTTATTCGGAAAGGCCGGGTTTATGCCCACTCTGAATAACTGATTCGACGATAAGTCGATGATGAAGACGATGGATGAAGACCGGAGGTCTTCACATCGTTTGGATGATTACTGATGTCTTGATTGGGCTGTACACCCAAGACAAGGTAATAAGTGGTGATCGTCCAGACGTACTTGGAGATCGACCAGATATGCGAGGACATCTCTCCTATATTGAACATATGTGACGAGGAATAAGGTGCCTACGGTTTTGTTTAGACCCAGAACGAACTTGTAAATGGATGTGTGTCTGACGTTGGATTTTATTCTGTGTTGATTGATCTCTATTAAATATATATCTGTTTGGCGGCGGAGAATTTATTCTCTTGCTTAACTCCCTTCTCTGAGACGTACGAGCTCAGAGGTTATATATTGATAGACATCAGTCGCATGCCGTGAATTGCGTGTGTGGCATGCAGAGATGCAAATGATCAAGGCTTCTGTTGAAAAGCAGAGTCTTGTGGTTGATGATCAAAGCACGACTTTAATATAGCATAGCTTTGTGTAGCGTTAATTCGCGAGCCTCACACACCTATATGAACCAGAAATGGGAGAGGATAGCAGGGAGGACAGTGCGTTTCCTTCTAGATAGGAGTGGTGTCTTGGTATAGAGCCCAGACATTTTTACTTATGTGGATGATGGAAAGCGAGGCACCTCATGTATATCGGTTTCTACGGAACCGATGGATATTGAGTCATCTGGCTCATAGATGCCCTATAGGGAAGGGAAACGCATGTTCAGGAATTATGAATCCACCATGCACTTAGTGTAGATCGGCCCTGCATGTTACCTAGGGTTGCCCAGAGTGTGTAGTCCTGAGACATTGGCTAGAATGTCTCGAACCGGAAGGACGATCCCTAGCCTTGGTTCACAGACATAAATCCAACTTCCAATACGTGGCATTTCAATTTTGATTGTAGAGCCTAGTATTGGCGACATGATATATGGTACCCATGCCATCTATGATTGATACATTTATATTTGAAGTTATTTTATACACTATGCACTTATAATAGTATCAAATGATTTGTTTTAAACAAACCAAACATGTTTGGCTATTATAAGGGAAAACCATATCCTCCGGCTTGCGTTGCATTATGTGATTGGACCTGGGTCTTATAGTAGCTTTATTTTTCCAAAAAGCATTACGCTGTTTGTTTTATGCACTGGTATTCTCGAGAGGAAACCTGTTCCGTGTTATACGGCGTGGTCCCTTGATTTACTTTACCTTTAAAGTAAAAGATTTAAATAACTGTTTTAGTTCTCACACCAGTCACATTACTGACCTGGAGTTTATTGTTTTAACCTAAACTCTGGGTGCCCCTATTTTCCACATCTGCAGTTAGGAGTTTTGGTTTTGCAGATATTATATTCACATGAACCTGGTTTACAACTAGAGGTATATTCGGAAAGCTCTATATCCGTATATTCCTTTCAGTTGTGTTTTGTATTATTTTCCGCTGCATTGTAATTTGTAAATCTCTGATATTTATCAAATGTATATTATTTTTTCATACTCTGTATATTCTTGTACTCTGATGTAAATTATTGTAATAAGCAATGAAATGTTCTTATATTTGCGTTCTGATTTGTCGTTTTCTCAACTCAATCCGGGCTTTCCCGTAAGGGGGAAGTTTTGGTCGTTTCAAATTCCAGAATTCAAATCCCCAGGTTTTGATTTTTATATCTTTTTGAAATTACATAAATATATACATATATTTATTTCCATTTCAAATTCAAAACATTTGAATTTCAAACCAACTTGTTTTCTTTCAAACAAATTTCCATCAAAAACTTTTCTAAGGCAGCAATCCATCACTTAGAAACACGAAAATGAACACTGATGATGTCGCGATCATCATCAGAATTATTTCCTAGCCACTGAAGTGAGTTTGGTGCTTTACCACTTTCAAAATCCATTTGAAATGATTTCTATTCAAAAATCTGTTTTAAAACAATGCTATATTACTTTAATATACTTCAGAAAATATCTTCCAACTTCCCAGGATTAAATTCTGAATTCTGGTTTGAATTCAATTTCTAATTCATCTCATTTGTATATTTCATTCTTATTCAAATTTCATTTGGTTATATATAACCATTCCAATTCTTATAATCTCATTTGATTATAATAACAACCAACTCATCCATATAACATAATAATTTTAGAAAATTATTCCTATATCAAAATAGAATTTTAGGTAAAATAATTTCGTCTACCCATTTTAAACAATATGATGTTGAATTTCTCTGTTCAAGTGTTCAGAAACTCCTATCAATGTCGTGGCATCCCACGATTCGAACAGAATTCATAAACCACTCAACAGACTAGCCAACACAATATAAAACAATTTTTATATCAATTTACAGATATTCTCTCTAGTATATATACACTCAACTCATTCTAGGGTACTACTGACCATATCTCTAATGAGCACATCCCACCAAAGCCTAGGTGTTCGCTCAACCTAAGCTCTGGTACCACTGTAACGGGCCGCAAAACCATACTATTTGAGTTTACTACATACATCACACGTCCAACCCAAATATCATAGAAATACAAATCATTTTTTTATGAAGAAAAAGGTAGAAGAAGAACAGAAATAACAACACAGAATCTCATATCGCAGCGGAACAAAATATAATATATCATAACTTTTGAAATACAAAATTTTAACTGTATAACATACAATTATAAGAGTATAACACTTACAACATAGCAGGAATAAAAATACTATATCCAACACTGAAGCCTCCTGCTCCAAGCTCCTTTAGATAGATCTGAAAAATCCTGAATTACTTGACTTCCTGTACAAATTTGGACACCCAAGAGTTTAGGTAAAACAAATAAAATAAACTCTGGATCAGTCATGGGACTGGTATGAGTAAACAACTTTTATACAGTTTGAGAAAATAACAATATCTCATAAGACCACGCCGTATAACACGGAACGGGTTTTTCCCATAAAAGAATCCAAAACAATTGATTTAACTTTCAAATCCTTTTGAAAGAAAACGATAATCTTTATATCAAAACTCTTTTGATATTATAATAGTGTCTAAATCAAATATTTAGAAATCTAGTGGAATGCTTTCATCTCACGCTCCACATACATAATATATAATCAAAACCGTGAGCACTTATTGGGTAATGACTTTCCAACTATGACAAGGTATTGAACCACCTTCCGATCGTGTGTCTCTAGAGGAGAATACACTAGGTTCAATATGAACATCTTGTAACCCGGCCACACATGAACGACCACTCATTTTGCTTGAGTGTATCGAATGTATATCACCGACGGTTGGGATCAACAACCGTTTTCCCGAATGGGACAACATCGAATAGAATAAAGAATGAAATGAATTTCTCTAGATAGGTGATAATACACCCTAATTTGGAGCTACCCACTTAGCCATGCTTCCTGCCCGATTTTTGTCATTTCCCGATTGTTGAGGCCTGAGGCTATGCTTAATTACTTCTCAATGATAGCACAATCACTTTGAATGCCACATTGTCAGATCCGTTAATCAGTAATTGATTGCACAAATATATTCTGGATATTATGCTAAGAGAATAAATTCTCTGCCACCATATATATTTATACAAACCAACATATGCGATCATTGGAAATACCCTATCAGACATTTGTCCATACACTTCGTTCTGGGACAGAACGAAATCGAAGGCACAATTTCCATTAATAGAAAAAGTCCTTGTGTAACGACCCGGGTTTTCGGATAATTTATTTTTATATATTTAATGTTGTTTAAAATATTGTGTTGATAATATAAATGAATTTTTATATTGAGTTATCAATTAAATAATCGAAATACGATTTATTTCAAATATATATATTCATCATAATACGAAAAATGATATATATATATATATATAAATAAATTCTAAGTTAGAAATTGTAGCAACCCACAAAAACAGAACCAATTTAAAAATTTTATTTTAGGAAATTTTAATGAATTTTGACAATATAAAATAATTTATATAAATAATAATGATCACAAATTTGATTCAAATCGAAGATAGAATGAATAATTTAATTTTAATTAACAAAAGAGTTAGAAATAACGCGGTAGTTTGAAAAGTCAAAATTGAACTTTGACTGACCGTACAGGATACAAAATTTAACGGATTTTAGTAAAACCAAAAATATTAGAATCTATTTAAAAATATCTTTCCAACGAATCCGAAAAATTGAAATTTCATAGCGGAAATCAAAAGTTATGGCCAATTCAATATTTAGAAAGGTCGCTATGAAATTTATAAAGGTCAAAATGCTACTTTTTGCATACGAAGGAATTTGAACTCGAAACCACTTCCATTGAGTTCAGAATGATGTTTCTACATTGGAAAACAGTAAACACTTATATATTTTGAGTTTCGGAAATTATTTGTTTAAAAATATATTTTTAATATTAAATATACTGGCCTTAAAAATAGTCATTTTTCAAACAGTCTCATAATTCAACGAAATAAATTTTGTTGGACTCGTATCATCAAAACAAAGCTAAAAATGATTTTTTTGGTAATTTTTAGAATTAAAATATAATTATAATCGATTTTTCAGTGTAAACGGGCAAATTTTTGACTTTAAAAATTCATTAAAAAATTCATACGAGCTCAGAATAGAACGAAATTAATTTTCATATGTCCACAGCATCAAAACATAGCTAAATATATTTTTCGAGAATTTTTGAAGTTAATTTGTGACCTCGGTGAATTTTCATGTACGGTACACATTAAAATATTAATAAAATAATGTAATTATTCCAAAACTCGTAACAGACCTCGGAATTGGAGCCCGGGACATAGCCCATCGCGTTCAGAAGGTGTTAAAACCTTAAGAACGACAGTAAGCAGGCCTAAATCGGAGTTCGGACCAAAACGGGCTTTAACGGGCTAATTAAATTATTAAATAATGATTAGGAAAACCTAATATAATATTATAAAATCCGAAAAACACTGTTCATCCGTCCTCTTCCGTCGTTTTCAGCCGCAACATGAACCCATGAACATTCAAATCTTCAAACTTCGATTTCTCCTTCATTTTTCAACGAAATTTAGCGTGTGAGTACCCGTTTCGAAGCTCTTTCCGAGCTCTACGATCTCCGACAAGAATCACCTCGAACCGTGCCTCGATGAAGCCGCCATAGCCCTTAAACCCGCACCGTTCGCGCCTCCCCCGGGCCCCACCGCCGCCGCCGAGTGCCCCCACCTTCTGGCCGATCATAGGTCTCTCCAAGCTCTTCCACCTCCAACAAACGGTTCGTCATTTCATCAACCGTAGCTCCGGCAATTTGAAAACAAAGATTTGAACATTTTCCTAAAGGTAAAAGCTTCAGATTTTGTAACGCTTATAGACGTGGCTGTGACAGTTGTTAAAGGCCTATTCTTATTTATTTATATGAATTTGAATGCTAAATGTTTCAGATCCGCAACCGTCTTGAATTCGAACACCAAATCTGACCAAACTCGATTCATCGCCGAACCAACAGCGGTGAGAATTTATTTTTAATTAAATTTAATTTATTTAATTATTTATTAATTCTTTGTTATTAAAGAATATTGATTGATCTGCTATGTAGCAATATTGAAATACGGATCTAAGTTGTTTATGACTGTATGTTGTTAGATCCGCGAATCTAAACGTTAGATCTGAAATTATTGGCTAATTAAAATGATTATTTGTTAATTCATTTCAATCATCCTTCGTTGATTTGTCATATGCCATCAAAAATATCACCTTGTGTAAAATTTGGATGTGAAGTGTTGGATCTAGATCTATTGGATTATTTAAATATTGTTGATTTGATGACATGAAATTTACAATTTATTTTGTAAATTAAAAATTAGAATTTGTCGTTGATATGAGATTTACAATTTGTTTTGTAAATTAAAGTTAACATTTGTCGTTGACATAGATTTACATTTTAATTTGTAAATTATAGTTAGAATTGGCGATGACACAAATTTAACATGTTACTATGTAAATAAAGTATTTTCACCATATGCATAAATTTACATTATTTTCAATGTAAATTAAATAGTAAATCTAACCGTAGGATTTGTTAACATTATTTTTAATGTTAATACATGAATATATCACCGTAGGAAGATTTACATCATTTTTAATGAAATAAAAAGAATGGATTTCACATTGTAATTAGAGAGTGAAAATTTACATTTTTCCTAATGTAAATATGTATGAATTTCACCGTGTGTACATTTTACATTATTTTTAATGTGAATTATATAGTAATTACAACGTAGGATAATTCTTTTTATGATTGAAAATAAAAGTCAATCTTTTTATGATTGAAGATAAAAGTCAACATTTTTATATTGAAATTAAAAAGACCATCTTTTTATGTTGTAAATAAAAAGACAACATTTTTATGTTGAAATTAAAAGGGCAATCTTTTTACGTTGAAAATAAAAAGACAATATTTTTTATTGTAAATAAAAAGATGAAAATTTGACGATGTAAATAAAAAGACAATCTTTTTGGAATTAAAATAAAAAGATGAGTTTTTACGGTGAATATAGAAGAAGTTGATATTTTTGCATCGTAAAGAAAGAAAATATCATTTTTATATAATAAAATGGAAAAGATAATATTTTTACATTGTGAAATATAAAAAGATGATATTTTTACATTGTACAAAAAAAAAGGATGTTTTTACATTGTATGAAATAAAACATATTTTATTATGAAATTTATGAGGAATTTTCACAGCATGAAATAAATAACATTTTTATATGTTATTTATGAATGATTTTTCATCGCATGAAATAAATAACATTTTTGTATGTTATTTATGAATGAATTTCCACCATATGAATAAAATTACATTTTTATACGTAATTAAAAAGGTGAATTTACTTTGCATAACAAAAGTTACATTTTTACATGTAATTTATATATGAATTTGCACCGTATGACAAAAATTGCATTTTTCTATGATATAAAAATGTAAATTTACATTGCATGATTAAAATTACATTTTTCAATGTAATTTAGAAATGAATAATAACGGTAGAATGAAAATTACATTTTTACATGTAATTAAAATGTGAATGTGCACTGTAGGATAAAAACTACATTTTTAGATGTAATTTAGATATGAATTTATGTCGTATGATAGGAATTACATTTTTCTATGTAATTAAAATATGAATTCCCATCGCATAATAAAGATTACATTTTTCTATGTAATTTAGATGTGAATTAGAACAATAAAATAAAAATGACATTTTTCTATGTAATTTATATATGAGTTATAACGGTATGATAAGAATTATATTTTTTAATGAAAAAGAACAAAATAATGTGAATCCTTTTATTTACATTTTCTATTGTAAAGAAAAGAACAAAATTGTGTGAACCATTTTATTTACATTTTCTATTGTAAAGAAAAAGGTAAAAAGAGAGTTACATTTCTTATTTGCATTCTTAGATGCAAATAAAGCATAGAAAGGAAATTACACTTTTGTTTACCATTGGTTTGTTAAATAAAAGTTGTGACAGCCCGCCCCGCACCAGCCTGCATTTCCTCCGGAAGTGCGCTGTACACATGCCCGACTAGCACGGAACGGTCGTCAAGGAAAGGAAAGACAGGAATGAACTAATCAAGGAACCTGTAGAATGTCTCACAGCGCATGGAATAAAATACAATAATAACATACTTGACATAAAACAGGTGAGACAGTGCATAAGCTGATAACTAAAATCAACATCAATCATCAAAGCAGCAGAAATCCAAATACAGCTTATTACAATTTTCCAAATTTACTGTCTCTAAACAAAAGAAAGCTAAAGTAGAAGATACACCAACAATGCCCAAGCAGTGATCTTCAACAACACAGGGAGAATGATATATATATATAGTACGTGGAAGCCTCCTTCTCGTCTCCGGATCATCTACCCGTGCATCACCAGCTAACCTGTCTCTAGTCTGCTCGTGTGAGCACCCAAAGTAATAAGAAGAGACATAAAACTCTGGGTCAGACATAAAGCCTGGTATGAGCGATAAGCATCTAAATAGAATAATAACAGGTATACTAAACCATACCTGAACCTGGACCTGCAACCAAAGAGTTAGTACCACATACCGTACAACACCCCAAGGTGCCATAATAAATAGTGTAAGAATACGGGGGTGGGGTATGCATGTCACAATGATAGCAAACAAATCATCCATAGCAACCATCCTCATATTTCTCACTCAGTGCGTAAAGCATACGATATCTACCACTTTGGAACACTAGACAAACTGAGGTAACGACGAATCCCGACTTGTAGAAACCCTGCTATGACCAAGCTAAATATATGGAGTCATGACCAAACATTTCAATGACCCACTTCATTGGTTGTAGCCCTTGGTCCTACCGATGCCATAATGGCCCTGAATCCGCCTTCGTACCTCCTACCATAGTGGTCCAAAGCTATAGACGTCGATAACTCCTTGGCACGCGTCCCGCAGCAAAGCCCAACCATGAAGTGAACCCGTTGACTCCCATCTGAGTCTTGAGCTCTAACTTCTCATTTGGACTTCCTTTGCATCTCGGGTTTGGTCGAATTGGAGTGGGTCTTCAGAAAAGTTGTCATGTAGTAACAGTCCTAGAACTCGGTTCGGTTCGGTAGCGTCGGTTCGGGTCGGTCCTCCATCCTTGCCATCTTCCATTCGGTTCGGGTCGGGTACTTCACTCCGGGTCGGGTCGGTGTCCTCCTCCAGGTCGGGTCGGGGTGCTATCCTCCTCCAGCTCATGCTCCTTCTCCAATCAGCTCCCTCGTTTCCATCTACTCCGATCCGATCCGATCACTTCTCCTTACTCTAGTCGTAGCCTTCCATTCTTGAGCCAATCCGATCTGGCTTCCATCACCCTTCCGATCCGATCCCCTGTCCACTCCAAATCTAAGCAAACGGCCTTCCTTCTCGCCAAGTCCCCTGTGTGCCAAACTCCGGTTCGGGTCGGGTTTCTTGCCCAGTTCACATTTCCGATCCTAGTCCCCCCATCCGATCCGATCCGGTTAGGAACCTGCACATTTCTGCAACTTTCCAGCGAGCTTTCTACGCCATTCGACGACGTTTTCGAGCAATTTAACTATTCTAATCAATCATAAAACATACCATAGAGTCATAGCAACATGTAATAGCAACCACAAACAGCAAACAACAATTCAAATGAATCAAAAGGGATCAAAAGTGACTAAAACTTCATATTTTCCCATAGTCCCTCTTATGTTTAAGTACATACTTAGTAAAACTTAACCAAATCGTCTAAATTTTATAACAGAGGTATGAAATATTATTTAAGAATTTCTAAACATTTTTCCAGAATTTATTGGTGTATAAATTCGCTAATCTTCACTAATTACCCTTAATTAACTGTAATTAGTGTCAAAACGATGCTATCACTCACCTTGGCCACAACTAAAACCCCAAAACTGAAATTTCTCTGATTTGGCGCTGTTCCCAATCTTACACAGCAGCTCTACCTCGGTTCTCGTGCTAATACTCCTTGATTTTATGTTTGCTAAGCCTAATCTTCAATTAGAAAGTGATTTGGGGTGTTTTAGAGAGATTTAGAGAGTGGAGGCCATGGCTAGGTCAAGAGGAATGAAAGTGGCAGCTGGAAAATGTCTAAAGAAATGTTTTCTAACCCTAATCAGCCCCTATATACCCCTAAACCCGAAATTCCTCTCTGGGCCTAGCTGCTAATCACCAAGTTAAGCCCAATTAAGCTATTTTTCACCATCTGAAACTTGTTTCAGCCATATCTCCCACACGGTGAGTCAGTTTGGCTAATGTGACCACTCTACAGAAAGAGAAACCATCGTCCGAAGCCAGTGGAAGTGGTTTCAGGTCAAAATTCATTTCCAGTCAAAAGTTATGGCCAAAACAGTGCCAACTAGGGGTAAAATGGTCATTTAAAAATCGGGAAAAATCATGAACATGGGAAATGACCCCAATAGTCGTCTCCCAAAGTTACATGACCATACGACTTCGCATGTAAAAGAAATAAATATCCTACGATCCTATGATGCGTAGAATACGGGTCGTTACATTCTCCCCCCCTTAAGAAATTTCGTCCCCGAAATTCCTTAACCCAAAACATACAAAGGATCCCGCATGCCTAACAAACACATACAACAATCAATTCATGCAAAACAAGCAAACAGGTCTATCTTAGCATGCGGAAAACTAAATTGCTAATAAAATCTTACCAGACAAAGAGTTCTGGATACTTCTTCCTTACGTCCTCCTCTGTTTCCCATGTACAATCATTCTCGTCCTCGCTCCACTGTACCTTGACTAGCTTCACCGCCTTCCTTCGAAGTTGCTTCAAGTCGTGCGCGACAATACGGGCCGGCTTACGGTTCCCAACCGCCTCGGGTTCTACTTCAAAGTCCTCTAACTGATCAGGTGAGATAGTCATATCTGAGTCGTGAACGAACTTTCTTAGTTGGGAAACATGAAATACGTTGTGAACTCCCGCCATCTTCTCTAGTAAGTCAATTCTATATGCCAAATTCCCGACTAGTTCGAGAACAGGGAATGGGCCAACGAATCTTGGTGCCAACTTGCCTTTCCTACCAAATCGTATTACGCTCTTCAACGGAGAAATCTTAACAAACACCAAGTCGCCAACGGAGAATTTTAAGTCTCTTCTCCTCTTATCAGCATAACTCTTCTGCCTATCTTGGGCAGCCTTCATTCGTTGTTGAATGGTCTTAATTTTATCTGAAGTTTCCCTCACCACATCTGGTCCAAGCATAAAATTCTCGCCAGTCTCTATCCAACATGATGGTGAGTTGCACGGTCTTCCGTACAAAGCTTCAAACGGAGCCATACCGATACTGGATTGGTAACTATTATTATATGCAAACTCTATTAGATGCAAATGGTCATCCCATGATCCACCAAAATCCAATATACATGCTCTCAAGAGATCTTCTAAAATACGATTCACCCTTTCCGTCTGACCGTCGGTCTGAGGATGATATGCGGTACTGAGATGTAACTCTGACCCTAGAGCCTCTTGTAAGCTCTTCCAAAACCCACTAGTGAACAACGGGTCTCGGTCGCTCACAATGCCTTTAGGTACTCCATGAAATCTCACTACCCACTTCACATACAATTCTGCTAACTTAGCTGCCGTTCTAGCCGATTTGACTGGTATAAACCTTGCACTTTTAGTCAGTCGATCTACAATTACCCAAATGCTGTCATATCCTGATCTAGTCCTTGGTAACCCATCGATGAAATCCATCAAGACTTGCTCCCATTTCCATTCGGGAATTTCTAAGGGCTGTAACAACCCACTAGGCTTCTTTTGCTCGGCTTTAACTAGCTGGCAATTCATGCACTTGGATATAAACTTCCCAACGTCTCTTTTCATCCCTTCCCAGTAGTAGGTCTGCTTCATATCTCGATACATCTTATTACCACCGGGGTGTATAGTCAGCTTTGAGTGATGACATTCTCTAATCACTTCATCCCTCAATCCATCGACATTGGGTACAATAAGCTTTCCATTCTTTCTAAGCCATCTATCTCGATCAAGCCCATACTTGTTCATCTCCTCATCGATACCCATCTCTAACTTGGAGATGACTTCCAATAGGTTAGGATCGTCCCTCTGACTAGAGCCGATCCGCTCAATCAAAGTGGGTCTGATCGTCAAACTTGCTAACATTTCTGGATCCAATTCGCACTTTGGTCTGAAATCAAACCCTGCGATAAACTCCAGTTGCTTCCATTCAAGGAACATAGCCCCTAAGATGGCATGTCTTCTACTCAATGCATCAGCCACCGCATTGCCCTTTCCCGGTGTGTATGCGATTTCAAAATCATAGGAAGCTAAGAACTCTAACCATCTCTGCTGACGGAGATTCAGATCTTTCTGAGAGAAGAGATACTTTAACGACTTATGATCAGTAAACAGCTCAAATCTTTCTCCCAAGAGATAGTGTCTCCACATCTTTAACGCGAACACGATCGCTGCCAATTCTAAATCATGGGTAGGGTATCTTCTCTCGTGCGGTTTCAATTGCCGACTTGCATAAGCTACAACCCTACCGCCTTGCATCAATATAGCACCCAGTCCGGTACCACAGGCATCCGTGTATACCGTAATCTCTTCATCCCCCTTAGGAATGACTAACACTGGTGCGCTTGTCAACTTGTCCTTTAGACTCTTGAATGCATTCTCGCACCTTTCATCCCAGATAAAAACTTGATTCTTCTTGGTCAACTGGGTCAATGGTGTTGCTAACTTGGAGAAACCTTGGATAAACTTACGATAATATCCAGCTAACCCCAAGAAATTCCTTACATCTGTTGCATTCTTGGGCGTAGGCCAATCCTGTACCGTAGCCACCTTCGCCGGGTCCACGACAATACCATTCTCTGATACAACATGGCCCAAGAACCTCACTTCCCTCTTCCAGAAGTGACACTTAGAAAACTTTGCTTTCGATTGGTGTTTTCTCAACACCTCCATCGCTACTCTTAAATGTTCCTTGTGTTCTTCCTCTGTCCTCGAATAGACCAAAATATCATCAACGAACACAAGGACAGACTTATTCAACTGATCTCTGAATACCCTATTCATAAGATCCACAAAATATGTCGGGGCATTAGTCAGCCCAAACGGCATAACCAACCATTCATAAAATCCAGACGGCGTTCGAAATGCCATTTTAGCTATACTCTCAGCTTCCACTCTAAGCTGATGAAAACCAGTCGCGTGAGACGACCCAAAATCCCGTTCAGACGGAAACAAGGGTTATCTTTGGAATATAACACAGAAACAGATAATAGCAGAACAGAATTAAATAAATACACCAGATAATGAACAACAGAATATACTGGATAAAAGTAATCATCAGAGTTACACAGTATACAGGATCTTACTTAGTACAAATACAGTTCAGCTATACATAAATGTCTACAGCGGAAATAAACAAAATATGTACAATAGGAGCTAAACAGCATAAAAAGAAATAAATGATAGAATCCATCTTCAGCTCCAGCTATCCAGAAAGAACCCGCTAAACCTGAATACAAGGCTGCCCGTGTGGAAAAAGGGGCACCCGAGTTTGAGAGTGAAACAAACTACGAGTCAGTCATGGGACTGGTATGAGAAATCCATTCAACACATATATAATTGGCTAATCACAGGACCACGCCACTTTCGTGGAACGGGTTTACTCCGTTGGATTGCCAGTGCTTTAAAACAAATCTTTCTTTTAAACCTCGCTATGCTTTTTATAAAAATGAAGCCATTATAAGACTCAGTTCCCATCACACAATGCAACGCAAACCGGAGGATAGAGTTTTAGCTTATAATGGCCAAAATATGATTGATACGAATAAAACAAAGGCAATTGATATTATTGCTAGTGTTAATATGTTTTGAAAACAATTTCAAATCATAACTATCAATCATAGACGGCAAGGGTACCATATATCATGTCGCCATATATATATATATACAATCAAAACCGCACTATGTCGTATTTGGAAATTGGATTTCCGTCATGAACCAAGGCAAAAGATAGTCCTTACCGAATTCGAGACTGCCTAGCCCGAGCCTCAGGGTCAGAGCGCATCGACCCTTGGATCGTCAGGGCCGGTCCACACGGAGTGGATTAAAAATGCCTGAGCACTACGTTTCGCTGCCCTTTGGTGCGTAAACGAGCCAACAAGTGACTCCATCGGACCCGGATCGTCCGATCTAACCGAGGCGCCTCGCAACAGCAACAACCACATAAGTCAAACTCGTCAGGGCGTGTAAAACCACTGACGCCACTTTTAGCTAGGAGGAAACGTAGGCCCTCCCTGAGGTCCTTCTCCCGTTTTAGGTTCATACCGGGGTGTGAGGCTCGCGAATTTACGTTATACACAAAGCTACGCCACACAAGCGGTGCTTTGATCATCACCACAAGACTTTGCTTTTCAACAGAAGCCCTGATCACTGCATCTTAGCATGCCACACAGGCAATTCACACCGTGCAACTGATGGCTATCAATCACACAGAACAAATTCCAATGTCGGACACACAGTCCATTTACAAGTCCGTTCTGGGTCTGAACGAAACCAGAGGCACTAAATACCTCGCAAACCCTTCGACCACCACGTACGTCTGGACGTTCACCACTCATTATCCATATTTCGGGATGCCTCCCAATCAGGACCTCGGTTACCATCCAAACGAGGTGAAGATCTCCGGTCTTCGACCATCGTCTTCATCTTCGAATTTCAATCGTCGGTCGATTATTCGAAATGAGAATTAACTCGGCCTTTTCAAATAATTCACGTATATTTAGAATTTCAAATCGATTTATTTCCATGGTTAAATTATTCGACAACACCAATTGTGTTCTTTAATGTAATTTTCACACCAAACACATTCAACCATCAAAAGCCACATAAATCAAGCAAATTCAGTTTATTTCCATTCCATATCGTTTATGATATTTTATAAGGATTTATCGCTATTTTTATTTATTTTAAAATAGCCTATTTATTCAAAACGACGCTTCGGGCCATAAAGCGGCCGTGGCGTTGTTTTTCTTCAGATTTGATTTACATATATCTGAAAATCTAACCGTTGGATCTTCATAAAATTTACATAATTAGGAAGGTCTTTTCAAAACGAATCCAACGGTTCCAGTTTCGGGAAAATCCGACGGTCGGATCTCCCGGTACAATCGTTTGAAGTTTCGATTTCAAAATACGAACTGCAGCGTCGTTATTCGATTTAATATATAATTATATTTATATATATATAAATATAATCGCTTCTGGCGCTGTTTTTCTTCAGATTTGAATTAAACATTCCAAACAATCCAACCGTTGGATTTTTACAAGGTTGGTGCCGTTGGAAAGATATTTCCAAGGCGAACCCGACGGTTGAGGTTTCGGGGAAATCCAATGGTCGTATTCCCCGCACCAGTCGTTTGAAATCACGGTTTCAAAATACGAACTGCACGGCTTCGTTTCGTTTTAATTTTATTTATATTTATATATTTATATAAATATAGTTCATTCAATGATTTCAATATCGTTTTCACTTCAAATATTTTTCTAACACCTTAAAATTTTGGAAAATTTCGCCATAACCTCCCCTGCACCGGGAGCATCGGGAAATCGCAAATAGCTTTCCCGGTCCTTCTAATCTCAAAAAGAAAAAGAAAAAGCCAAGCGGCTAGCCAACAGGCTCATAAAATCATCACCCAAACAAAATAGTAAATGTGTACCTATTTGTCGGGCACAAAATTTCATTCCTCTTCTCTAGCCCCTTTGCTATGACCTGTTCAATGAACATGCATGTACATATATATACAGTTCTTATCATTTATCATTCTCTATTCAACTTCATATTTGATTTCTATTTGGTTAAAAAACGCCATTCATTCTAATGTTACATAAATAGGTGCAAATCATTTCATTAGCTAATTAATGAATATTTCAACTCATATATGTTTATTTTGAACAAGTGGCTATTTTTAACACTTCACATTTCAACGATTCATGCATACAATAAAAATGTGATTTTTATCGTAAAACAATTCATTTTAAAACACTATTTTTCTATATAGTTCATATAGGAGATAAAAATAGGATTTTTATCATAAAACAATTTCTTTCAAAATATGAATACCATTCAACACATGAATTTCTAATCAACGAATGAATATCAATTCAACACATGAATGTTTTCTATAGTTTCTATATATAGATAAAAATGTGATTTTTATTATCAAACAATTTATTTCAAAATATGAATACCATTCAACACATGAATTTCTAATCAACGAATGAATATCAATTCAACACATGAATGTTTTCTATAGTTTCTGTATATAGATAAAAATGTGATTTTTATTATCGAACAATTTATTTCAAAATATGAATACCATTCAACACATGAATTTCTAATCAACGAATGAATATCAATTCAACACATGAATGTTTTCTATAGTTTCTGTATATAGATAAAAATTTGATTTTTATTTTTTTTTTAAAACGCGAATACCATTCAACACATGAATTTCTAATCAACGAATGAATATCAATTCAACACATGAAGGTTTTCTATTCAATGAATAAATATAGTTTAAGCATATGAAAATAATTCAAACACACGAATATTATTCAAAATTTCGGCAACATAACGGCAGGGTAGTTAAACCGGGACCGTCCCTAGTACGGCTCCTCGCTCTACCTTAAAACCTCGCGGTTTTTTACAATGGGGATCATGCATCTAGTTCGCACGTAGGCGGCATGTATATATTTATTTCATTTCCACAAACTAATCCTATGTGGTTTCAACCAAATATTTCTCAACCACAAATGGGTATTTTTCAACCACAATCAACCAATATCAATCACAAACAATCCCAAACAATCATTCGCTATCAATCAATTTTCACAACAATTTCAACCAATAAATATCGTCCATGGTTTGTGGATGAGGGGCGTATATATATATATATATAGATATATATTTATATATAGCAATTCACTTTCATTTCACACATATATAATATTTTTAAATCAGAAATCTCACCAATAGCTATCCAACTTCACGACACTTCACTTTAGAGAAATCTTCGCCAATCTCGCCTTTTGTCGCTTTGTTGCCCGTATTCTCTACATATGTAAAAATCGAATTTTTTACTATGTTATTCAATATATAAAACTCGAATTTCAAAAATATAGATTCCGCCTTTTCAAAAATAAAGATTATATTTTTAATATTCCTATGATGTAAAGATTATATTTTTATTGCTTTAAAAATATAATTTTTCATATCTTACTTCTTTTACTTAATAAAAATTCCGTCTTTTCTATTTTAAAAATATGATCTTTTCCATTCTAAAAATCTGATCTTTTCTATTCTAAAAAATCTGATCTTTTCTTTTTAAAGTTCTAATCTCTTTCTATTTAAAGTTCTAATCTTTTTCTATTTAAAGTTCTAATCTTTTTCTATTTAAAGTTTAAACCTTTTCATCAAAATCAGTTTTATCCTTTATAAAAAAAATCAGTTTTATCCTTTATAAAAAATCAGTTTTATCCTTTATAAAAAATCAGTTTTATCCTTTATAAAAAATCAGTTTTATCCTTTATAAAAAAATCAGTTTTATCCTTTATAAAAAATCAGTTTTATCCTTTATAAAAAATCAGTTTTTACTTTTATAAAAAATCTGTTTTAACCCTTTTAAAAAAAACTGTATTTCCCTTTTTAAAATCTGTTTTAAATTCTTTATAAAATCTGTTTTAAAATCTTTATAAAATCTGTTTTCAGAATTAAAAATAAAAACAAAATAAAATAGAAATACTTACATTGTTGCGAAGAAGGGGGGGTCGATGTCAGGGTCGGCGGTGGGTCTCGTCAGGGCGGAGCTGGCTTCGAGGGGGGGCGGCGCTTCCGTGGTCTCGAACTGGGCAAGGCGGCGCTAGGGCTTCGAACGGGGAAAGGCGGATGCGTCGCGAGTGGGGTTCGGCTCGGGACTTCGATCGAGGGAGGGGGACAGGCGGAGGCGGGGGGTCTCCTCGACGAGGCGATGGCACCTTCTGGTGGCTGAGCGGCGGATCGAGGTCGCTGCTGCTCCGTTCTTCTTCTTTTTCTTTTTCTTTTTTTTTTGATTGATGAAATCGGGGGGGCCAGAAAGAAGGATAAACGGAGGGAGGTAAATATATAATATTTTTTTTATTTTATTAATTAATTTAATTGCATAAAGTTGACTTTTACCCATGACCTCGAAACGAGGCCCACCGCCTGTCGCCCATAGCGTTTTACCCCCATTCCGAAAACAATGGGATATGTATCGCAAGCTGATTTGATCGTTACAATCAGTTTCCTTTTGAATTTTCATTTAAATCACTATATTGAATTTTAAACGCACATTTCAAATTACCGGGGTCACATACTTACTAGAAAAATTCCAGAAAAATATTTTCTAGCTTCGTATTGACGATACGGTCCTAACAAAAATAGTTTCATCGAATTCTGAGACCGTTTGAAAAATGGTCAATTTCCAGTCGATTAAAATCAACTAAAACTGGTCAAACGCGTTTTCCCTTGCCACGCTCACATATTGATTCGAAAAATTATGAAATTTGAAACCTAGCAATAACTTGACACTGCGGATCTAACAAAAGTGGTTTCATCGAAATCCGAGGTCGTTTGCAAAATGTCCATTTTTAAGGGCCTGAATTCCATAGCGACTATTCAGAATTTTCAACTGGACATATCTTTTGATTCCCGCTATCAAATTTCGATTGGTCAGATTCATTGGAAAGATATTATCAATTAGATTCCATTATTTTTGGTTTCACTAAAATCCGGATTGTTTTGCACCCGGTATATTCAATTGAAGTTTGAAATCGAATTATCGAACTACCGCGCCATTTTCAATTCTATATATAATTATAATTAATTATATTCGTTTTCAAATGTCGATTCAAACTCAGTTTTCATTGCCATTATTTAAAATATTTATTTTAAATATTTAAAATCCATTATTTTAGCCAATTTAAAAATTTTAAATTGGTTCAGATTTTCTGGGTCGTTACAATCTCCCCCACTTAAAACTTTTCGTCCCCGAAAAGGAACAAAGTCGAAAGTGGTTTGATAAACCCATAATCATACAACACAACAACCAATCCAATTGTTTTTAACCTTTAAAAATATACTAATCCAATTTTATACCCCTTTAAAATCCTTCATACCATATAATTAAAAGTGCACATCTATGAAAAGAAAATAACATCAGAGTAGAGAATTAAATGGTAATGCAAAGTATGACAAATGTACCTTGCACCGGAGTCAATCAGAGATATCTACTCGGCATCTGGGGTAAGCTTTCTGAATGCTCTCCTCAGTTTCCCAAGTACAATCTCGCGGATCTCCACTCCATTGCTCTTTGACTAAGCGAACCTTCTTGTTCCTCAGCTCTTTGGTTTCTTTGCCGATAATCTTTAGCGGCTCTCGCCTCACAGCTAATTCTGGAGTAATTTCAATATCCTGCTGAGCTGCTTCTTCCACGATCAAGTCTGGATCATGAACGTGCTTTCGAAGTTGAGATATGTGAAATACATCATGCACTCCAGGCAACCAATCAGGCAATTTGACCCTATAAGCGAGAGTTCCAATCCGTTCCAGAATAGGAAACGGACCAATAAATTTGGGTGCTAACTTTCCAGTTTTACCGAACCGGATAACTCCTCTCATTGGCGATACTTTCAAATATACATAGTCGCCAACTTCAAAGGATATATCTCTTCTTCTTCTATCGGCATAGCTCTTTTGTCGGCTTTGAGCGGCGAGTAATCGCTTCTTAATAAAATCGACTTTGTCGGCAGCTTCTCGGATCATATCAGGACCCAACACAAGTCTATTTCCAGGCTCGACCCAACAAGCAGGAGATCGGCACGGTCTACCATACAATGCTTCGAATGGCGACATTGTCAGGCTTGCCTGATAGCTGTTGTTATAAGAGAATTCAGCCAAATGCAGATGGTCTTCCCATGATCCACCGAAATCTAGAACACAAGCCCGCAATAGATCTTCTAAAATGCGATTCACCCTCTCAGTCTGACCGTCTGTCTGAGGATGATAAGCGGTGCTCAAGTTTAACTTCGTTCCCAGCTCGACTTGAAATGCTTCCCAGAATTTGCTAGTGAATATTGTATCTCTATCACTTACTATACTGAGCGGCACTCCATGCAGTCTAACTATTTCCCTGAAGTAAATCTGCGCCAGACTCTGAGCGGTTCTATTTGATTTGACAGGTATAAAATGGGCGGTCTTCGTGAAGCGATCTACGATCACCCAAATACTGTCATTTCCTTTTCTGGTTCTGGGCAGACCATCAATGAAATCCATAGAAATATGTTCCCACTTCCAACCAGGAACTTCTAGCAGTTGCAACAATCCAGCCAGTTTTTGTTGGTCGCTTTTGACTAGCTGACAAGTAGGCATCGGCTAACATATAAGGAAATGTCCCTTTTCATCGACTTCCACCAGAAAGTGCGTTTGATGTCATTATACATTTTGCTTACTCCCGGATGGATACTGAGTTTTGACTTGTGGCATTCATCCAGTACTTCCTTTCGAAGCTCAGGAATGTTAGGAACACATATTCGGCCTTTGAGCCTTAAAATCCCATCATTGTCTACTTGAAAACTCGAGGGTTCGCCTTGTTGAATTATCCCTCTGATCTTCTGAATGAAGTGATCATCCTCCTGAAGAGCAGATATCTTGTCTAGCAATGAAGTCGTGATAATAAAACTGGCGATCATTTCATTCTTTCTGCTTAATGCATCGGCCACGACATTGGCTTTTCCTGGAGTATATATAATTTCAAAGTCATATGCTGCAAGAAACTCCAGCCAACGTTGTTGCCTCAAATTCAAGTCTTTCTGAGTGAACAGATATTTTAACGACTGGTGATCTGTAAACAGTTCAAATCTCTCACCCAGAAGATAGTGCCTCCAGATTTTCAAAGCGAACACAATAGCCAATAACTCAAGATCATGAGTTACGTAGTTCTTCTCGTGCGGCTTCAGTTGACGGCTAGCATAAGCAATCACTTGGCCTCTTTGCATTAACACTGCGCCAAGGCCTTCTCTAGAAGCATCAGTCCAGACTTTTAGATCTTGGTTGCCATCGATGATGGTTAACACTGGAGCTGTAGTTAATCTCAACTTTAGCTCTTCGAAAGCTTCCTCACTCTCTTGAGTCCATTTGAATTTAGAATGCTTCTCTGTAAGCTTCGTTAAATGACCAGATATCTTCGAAAAGTGTTTAACGAATTTCCGGTAATAGCTAGCCAATCCGAGAAAACTGCGGACTTCAGTGGGGGTACTGGACTGTTTCCAATTCTGAATGGCTGTGATTTTGCTTGGGTCCACAGCAATTCCTTCTTTCGATACGACATGGCCCAGAAATTTTACTTCGTCTTGCCAGAAGATACATTTGGAAAATTTGGCTTTTAATACATTCCTTCTCAGGATTTCTAACACTTGTTCCAAATGTTTTTCATGCTCGGCCTTTGATTTAGAGAAGATTAGAATATCATCAATAAAAACCAAAACAAATTTATTCAAAACTCCTCTGAATACCCGGTTCATTAGATCGACGAAATAGGCTGGAGCGTTACATAAGCCGAACGGCATTACTAACCACTCGTAGAATAAGTCGGGGCCTCTGAACGCTGTCATTGGAACACACTCTTCGGCAATTCGAAGTTGATGGAAACCCGTAGCTAGGTCCATTCTTGAAAATACTTGTGCTCCATTTAATCGATCTAACAAATCATCTATTCGCGGCAATGGATACTTGTTCTTTATTGTCTGTTTGTTCAGATCACGATAATCCACGCATAGACGTAGAGTACCGTCAGATTTTGGGACAAACACCACTGCTGCACCCCAATCAGAGAAACTAGGCCTGATTAGACCCTTCCATACTAGCTGTCGTGTTTGATTGTCCAATTCCTCCTTCTCTTTCAAGGACATTCTTCGAATAGCGTGAACTACCGGCCTTGCATTGGGAATCAAAGCAATCTTGAAATCTATTTCTCTCTGCGGAGGTAAACGAACAACTTCTTCGAACACGTCCGCATAGTTCTTGACGACAGGAATGTCTTTGATGAGGTCAGGAATATTCTCTATGACTTCAGATACATTTTCAATTTGGGATGGAGAAACATTCAAAGCTGCCCAGAAGTCCTTCCTATTAGCATTCTGACCTTCACAGGGGATAGTTATATAATCCCCTGATTTAATCCTCGCCTTTACGACTCTGTCGGCGCATTTGACTTCAGCTTCATATTTGGTCAGCCAGTCTAATCCCAAGATAAGATCAAACTCTTTAAAATTCATGACTACTGCGATAATAGGAAACCGATAACGAGAGAAGGAAACCGGCACTCCACAAACCCAACTGAGATCAATGGAACCCCTAACCGGATTCTGGACAGTCATTGGTTCCTTGAGCTTTCTCAAATTCAAATCCAGTTTCTTAGCTGCATCTTTTGCTATGAAACTTCGCGACGCGCCGGTGTCAAACAGTACTTTAACTGGGATGTCTTTGACAGTTAGCGTGCCTTCTAAAACATCTGGCCTTTCCTGAATAGCTGAGGGCCCAGAAGTTTCTGCCACCTTATTTACCTGAGCTTCGGCCTTGTTTAAGAGCGGGCAATCCTTTGCAAGATGACCGGCCTCGTGGCACTGTTTGCAATGCCTATTCTCTTGAAACTCCCCATATTTTCCCATCCTTTTCTTCTTTTGCTTTCGATTGGCTCTATATCCATCCTTTATTGGTTTCTTTAAAGATTTACATTTTCTGGACAGATGCCCCCTCTGATTGCAGTTCTTGCATATGGCAGTTGTGACAGGTTCTTTTCCAGATCTAGCCCTTTTTCGATTTACCTTAAGCTCTTTACTGACCTCAGACCTCATACTGGCCTCGGGAATATCAGTTTCCGACTCTGCTTCGTCACTACAACAAACTTCTTCTTCGTCGCACAACATTCCTTTCTTATGGAGGTCTTCATACTGATAAGCCATATAAATCATTTTAGAAAAGGGAAGCTTCACATGCCCCAATACTTTATTCTGGTATTTCCTTTGAAGTCCATGAATAAATCTCAGATTCTTTCTCCTCGTATTTTGAATCATATGGGGAGCAAAGTGAGAAAGTTCGTTGAATTTCTTGTGATATTCTGGGATGGTCATATCGCCTTGAATTAGATAGGAAAATTCATCACATAATCTCTCGGTTGCTTCGGGAGGGGTAAATCTTTCTAGGAAAATCACTTTAAATATGTCCCAGGTGATATCACCTTCTGGATTATCTTTGATGATTGATTCCCACCAGATTAAAGCTTCTTCTTTGAGTGCCCAAGATGCTACTAACCGTTTCTGGTCATCTCTCAGCTGTATACGCTCAAAAATTCTTTCTGCAGAACTCACCCAAGCTTGAGTCTGAATTATAGATTCATTGCCCGAGAACTGCGCTCCGTTCAGATTTCGATATTTCTTTAATAGAGCCTCTAGATCGGGTTCTGTATTCCTTCTGTTTCTGGCACTCATTTTTCTAGTACTTCTGCAATTAGCAGATCAAGTGTCAGGTCACAGAAAAGGTAATTTTCAAACATAGAAACATATACTTCAAGTGTAAATGTGCCTATCGAGGTGTAATTTCATTCTGTTTCTCATACTAGGATTTTACTGATCCTATCTGTATAGAGTTACCCGTCCTAGAACACTACTGGTTCTATTTCTGACGAGTTCGTTCAAATGCTATATTCCAGAACTAAGCCTAACCAAAGCTCTGATACCACGTTGAGACAACCCAAAATCCCGTTCAGACGGAAACAAGGGTTATCTTTGGAATATAACACAGAAACAGATAATAGCAGAACAGAATTAAATAAATACACCAGATAATGAACAACAAAATATACTGGATAAAAGTAATCATCAGAGTTACACAGTATACAGGATCTTACTTAGTACAAATACAGTTCAGCTATACATAAATGTCTACAGCGGAAATAAACAAAATATGTACAATAGGAGCTGAACAGCATAAAAAGAAATAAATGATAGAATCCATCTTCAGCTCCAGCTATCCAGAAAGAACCCGCTAAACCTGAATACAAGGCTGCCTGTGTGGAAAAAGGGGCACCCGAGTTTGAGAGTGAAACAAACTACGAGTCAATCATGGGACTGGTATGAGAAATCCATTCAACACATATATAATTGGCTAATCACAGGACCACGCCACTTTCGTGGAACGGGTTTACTCCGTTGGATTGCCAGTGCTTTAAAACAAATCTTTCTTTTAAACATCGCTATGCTTTTTATAAAAATGAAGCCATTATAAGACTCAGTTCCCATCACACAATGCAACGCAAACCGGAGGATAGAGTTTTACCTTATAATGGCCAAAATATGATTGATACGAATAAAACAAAGGCAATTGATATTATTGCTAGTGTTAATATGTTTTGAAAACAATTTCAAATCATAACTATCAATCATAGACGGCATGGGTACCATATATCATGTCGCCATATATATATATATATATATATATATATATATATATATATACACACAATCAAAACCGCACGATGTCGTATTTGGAAATTGGATTACCGTCATGAACCAAGGCAAAAGATAGTCCTTACCGAATTCGAGACTGCCTTGCCCGAGCCTCAGGGTCAGAGCGCATCGACCCTTGGATCGTCAGGGCCAGTCCACACGGAGTGGATTAAAAATGCCTGAGCACTACGTTTCGCCGCCCTTTGGGGTGTAAACGAGCCAACAAGTGACTCCATCGGACCCGGATCATCCGATCTAACAGAGGCGCCTCGCAACAGCAACAACCACATAAGTCAAACTCGTCAGGGCGTGTAAAACCACTGACGCCACTTTTAGCTAGGAGGAAACGTAGGCCCTCCCTGAGGTCCTTCTCCCGTTTTAGGTTCATACCGGGGTATGAGGCTCGCGAATTTACGTTATACACAAAGCTACGCCACACAGGCGGTGCTTTGATCATCACCACAAGACTTTGCTTTTCAACAGAAGCCCTGATCACTGCATCTTAGCATGCCACACAGGCAATTCACACCGTGCAACTGATGGCTATCAATCACACAGAACAAATTCCAATGTCGGACACACAGTCCATTTACAAGTCCGTTCTGGGTCTGAACGAAACCGGAGGCACTAAATACCTCGCAAACCCTTCGACCACCAAGTACGTCTGGACGTTCACCACTCATTATCCATATTTCGGGATGCCTCCCAATCAGGACCTCGGTTACCATCCAAACGAGGTGAAGATCTCCGGTCTTCGACCATCGTCTTCATCTTCGAATTTCAATCGTCGGTCGATTATTCGAAATGAGAATTAACTCGGCCTTTTCAAATAATTCACGTATATTTAGAATTTCAAATCGATTTATTTCAATGGTTAAATTATTCGACAACACCAATTGTGTTCTTTAATGTAATTTTCACACCAAACACATTCAACCATCAAAAGCCACATAATTCAAGCAAATTCAGTTTATTTCCATTCCATATCGTTTATGATATTTTATAAGGAGTTATCGCTATTTTTATTTATTTTAAAATAGCCTATTTATTCAAAACGACGCTTCGGGCCATAAAGCGGCCGTGGCGCTGTTTTTCTTCAGATTTGATTTACACATATCTGAAAATCTAACCGTTGGATCTTCACAAAATTTACATCATTAGGAAGGTCTTTTAAAAACGAATCCAACGGTTCCAGTTTCGGGAAAATCCGACGGTCGGATCTCCCGGTACAATCGTTTGAAGTTTCGATTTCAAAATACGAACTGCAGCGTCGTTATTCGATTTAATATATAATTATATTTATATATATATAAATATAATCGCTTCTGGCGCTGTTTTTCTTCAGATTTGAATTAAACATTCCAGACAATCCAACCGTTGGATTTTTACAAGGTTGGTGCCGTTGGAAAGATATTTCCAAGGCGAACCCGACGGCTGAGGTTTCGGGGAAATCCAATGGTCGGATTCCCCGCACCAGTCGTTTGAAATCACGGTTTCAAAATACGAACTGCACGGCTTCGTTTCGTTTTAATTTTATTTATATTTATATATTTATATAAATATAGTTCATTCAATGATTTCAATATCGTTTTCACTTCAAATATTTTTCTAACACCTTAAAATTTTGGAAAATTTCGCCATAACCTCCCCTGCACCGGGAGCATCAGGAAATCGCAAATAGCTTTCCCGGTCCTTCTAATCTCAAAAAGAAAAAGAAAAAGCCAAGCGGCTAGCCAACAGGCTCATAAAATCATCACCCAAACAAAATAGTAAATGTGTACCTATTTGTCGGGCACAAAATTTTATTCCACTTCTCTAGCCCCTTTGCTATAACCTGTTCAATGAACATGCATGTACATATATATACAGTTCTTATCATTTATCATTCTCTATTCAACTTCATATTTGATTTCTATTTGGTTTAAAAACGCCATTCATTCTAATGTTACATAAATAGGTGCAAATCATTTCATTAGCTAATTAATGAATATTTCAACTCATATATGTTTATTTTGAACAAGTGGCTATTTTTAACACTTCACATTTCAACGATTCATGCATACAATAAAAATGTGATTTTTATCGTAAAACAATTCATTTTAAAACACTATTTTTCTATATAGTTCATATAGGTGATAAAAATAGGATTTTTATCATAAAACAATTTCTTTCAAAATATGAATACCATTCAACACATGAATTTCTAATCAACGAATGAATATCAATTCAACACATGAATGTTTTCTATAGTTTCTATATATAGATAAAAATGTGATTTTTATTATCAAACAATTTATTTCAAAATATGAATACCATTCAACACATGAATTTCTAATCAACGAATGAATATCAATTCAACACATGAATGTTTTCTATAGTTTCTGTATATAGATAAAAATGTGATTTTTATTATCGAACAATTTATTTCAAAATATGAATACCATTCAACACATGAATTTCTAATCAACGAATGAATATCAATTCAACACATGAATGTTTTCTATAGTTTCTGTATATAGATAAAAATGTGATTTTTTTTTTAAAACGCGAATACCATTCAACACATGAATTTCTAATCAACGAATGAATATCAATTCAACACATGAAGGTTTTCTATTCAATGAATAAATATAGTTTAAGCATATGAAAATAATTCAAACACACGAATATTATTCAAAATTTCGGCAGCATAACGTCAGGGTAGTTAAACCGGGACCGTCCCTAGTACGGCTCCTCGCTCTACCTTAAAACCTCGCGGTTTTTGACAATGGGGATCATGCATCTAGTTCGCTCGCAGGCGGTATGTATATATTTATTTCATTTCCACAAACTAATCCTATGTGGTTTCAACCAAATATTTCTCAACCACAAATGGGTATTTTTCAACCACAATCAACCAATATCAATCACAAACAATCCCAAACAATCATTCGCTATCAATCAATTTTCACAACAATTTCAACCAATAAATATCGTCCATGGTTTGTGGACGAGGGGCGTATATATATATAGATATATATTTATATATAGCAATTCACTTTCATTTCACACATATATAATATTTTTAAATCAGAAATCTCACCAATAGCTATCCAACTTCACGACACTTCACTTTAGAGAAATCTTCGCCAATCTCGCCTTTTGTCGCTTTGTTGCCCGTATTCTCTACATATGTAAAAATCGAATTTTTTACTATGTTATTCAATATATAAAACTCGAATTTCAAAAATATAGATTCCGCCTTTTCAAAAATAAATATTATATTTTTAATATTCTTATGATGTAAAGATTATATTTTTATTGCTTTAAAAATATAAATTTTCATATCTTACTTCTTTTACTTAATAAAAATTCCGTCTTTTCTATTTTAAAAATATGATCTTTTCCATTCTAAAAATCTGATCTTTTCTATTCTAAAAAATCTGATCTTTTCTTTTTAAAGTTCTAATCTCTTTCTATTTAAAGTTCTAATCTTTTTCTATTTAAAGTTCTAATCTTTTTCTATTTAAAGTTTAAACCTTTTCATCAAAATCAGTTTTATCCTTTATAAAAAAAAAATCAGTTTTATCCTTTATAAAAAATCAGTTTTACCCTTTATAAAAAATCAGTTTTATCCTTTATAAAAAATCAGTTTTATCCTTTATAAAAAAATCAGTTTTATCCTTTATAAAAAATCAGTTTTATCCTTTATAAAAAATCAGTTTTTACTTTTATAAAAAATCTGTTTTAACCCTTTTAAAAAAAACTGTATTTCCCTTTTTAAAATCTGTTTTAAATTCTTTATAAAATCTGTTTTAAATTCTTTATAAAATCTGTTTTCAGAATTAAAAATAAAAACAAAATAAAATAGAAATACTTACGTTGTTGCGAAGAAGGGGGGGTCGATGTCAGGGTCGGCGGTGGGTCTCGTCAGGGCGGAGCTGGCTTCGAGGGGGGGGCGGCGCTTCCGTGGTCTCGAACTGGGCAAGGCGGCGCTAGGGCTTCGAACGGGGAAAGGCGGATGCGTCGCGAGTGGGGTTCGGCTCGGGACTTCGATCGAGGGAGGGGGACAGGCGGAGGCGGGGGGTCTCCTCGACGAGGCGATGGCGCCTTATGGTGGCTGAGCGGCGGATCGAGGTCGCTGCTGCTCCGTTCTTCTTCTTTTTTTTTTTTTTTTTGATTGATGAAATTGGGGGGGCCAGAAAGAAGGATAAAGGGAGGGAGGGAAATATATAATTTTTTTTTTATTTTATTAATTAATTTAATTGCATAAAGTTGACTTTTACCCACGACCTCGAAACGAGGCCCACCGCCTGTCGCCCATAGCGTTTTACCCCCATTCCGAACACAATGGGATATGTATCGCAAGCTGATTTGATCGTTACAATCAGTTTCCTTTTGAATTTTCATTTAAATCACTATATTGAATTTTAAACGCACATTTCAAATTACCGGGGTCACATACTAACTAGAAAAATTCCAGAAAAATATTTTCTAGCTTCGTATTGACGATACGGTCCTAACAAAACTAGTTTCGTCGAATTCTGAGACCGTTTGAAAAATGGTCAATTTCCAGTCGATTAAAATCAACTAAAACTGGTCAAACGCGTTTTCCCTTGCCACACTCACATATTGATTCGAAAAATTATGAAATTTGAAACCTAGCAATAACTTGACACTGCGGATCTAACAAAAGTGGTTTCATCGAAATCCGAGGTCGTTTGCAAAATGTCCATTTTTAAGGGCCTGAATTCCATAGCGACTATTCAGAATTTTCAACTGGACATATCTTTTGATTCCCGCTATCAAATTTCGATTGGTCAGATTCATTGGAAAGCTATTATCAATTAGATTCCATTATTTTTGGTTTCACTAAAATCCGGATTGTTTTGCACCCGGTATATTCAATTGAAGTTTGAAATCGAATTATCGAACTACCGCGCCATTTTCAATTCTATATATAATTATAATTAATTATATTCGTTTTCAAATGTCGATTCAAACTCAGTTTTCATTGCCATTATTTTAAATATTTATTTTAAATATTTAAAATCCATTATTTTAGCCAATTTAAAAATTTTAAATTGGTTCAGATTTTCTGGGTCGTTACATCGCGAGATCCAACTGAGAAAATATTCTCGCGCCACTCAACTGATCGAACAAATCATCTATCCGCGGTAGAGGATACTTATTCTTCCTCGTCACTTTATTCAATTCGCGGTAGTCTACACACAAACGAAGGGAGCCATCCGCCTTGGTAGCAAACACAACTGGTGCTCCCCATTCAGAAACACTCCTTCTGATAAATCCCTTCTTCAAAAGATCGCTGACATGCACCCCGAGCTCTCGCTGCTCCCTTGGTGCGATACGACGAAGTGGCATCACTATAGGTCTGGCATCTTTTACCAAATCAATACGAAACTCAATCTCTCGGTGTGGTGGAAGTCCGGTCACTTCTTCGAAAACATCCGGATACTGGCCAACCACGGGCAAACCTGACAAATCACTATGCGGAATGTCGAGGGAGTTTAGAAAACTAGCCAATACCCCCTTACTGGGTAGACCACCAAACATTATCCTCCGCCCATCATCCGCTCTAGCTGTCACCAAGAAGCCCTCACAGTCTACCACCACCCCGTATCTTTGGAGCCAATCTACTCCCAAAATAATGCCAAACCCAGTAAAGCCCAAAACAAAGCAATCACAAACAAACATGCATCCATGACTCGATAGAACCACATTACGACAAATCATGCTAAGGCTAGTCGAACCACCAATCGGGTTCGTCACTACTAAAGGTCTATCGACAATCTCGGGCTCCAATCCCAACCTATCTACCAGGTCACTAGATATGAAAGAACTGGAAGCTCCGGTATCAAACAAAACTCTAACAGGAACATCATAAACAGAAAGCATACCTTGAATGACGACATTCTTTCCCTTCTCCGCCGCAGTTGGGGCATTCGACGAAGAAGGAATAGCATTGAGAGCATATGCTTTCACCATTTGCTTTTCTTTAGGGGGCTGTGGACACTTGTCCTTGTGATGTCCCATTTGGCCACAGTTGAAGCACTTCCTATCCGCTGGCTTGGCCCGACAATTACTAGCATAATGGCCCTTCTTACCACAGCTGAAGCACTCCACATCTTGCTTATTCTTTTTCTTCTGGCCATCCTTAGCCTGATTCTGCTTTCTCTTATTCTGGGAACCACCTTTGCCTCCACCACTAGCTTGTGGCTTTGGCTCATCTGCGGATGCAACCTCAGTCTTCGGCTTAGGGTAGAGACTTTCTGACCTTAACGCTTTCCCCACAATCGATTCAAACGTCTCATCGATGTGGTAAATAAGTTTTTCCCCCAAGTACTGATCCAAACCAGTTATGAATTTCTCATTCTTTTTCTCGGCAGTATCTATAAGAGATAACCCATATTTTGACAAAGTGTCAAATTCAGCAATATACTCCGAGACAACCCTGCCATTCTGCTTGAGCTCCAACAATTTCTTAAACAACATTGACTTCTGAGAAGCTGGAATGAACTTCTCACTAAAGTGAGCCTTAAACTGCTCCCAAGTAATCTGATCTTCGGGAGTAGCTGCCTTTATAACATTCCACCAATTCATTGCCCGCCATTGCAGTTGACGGGACGCTAGCTTTCTCTTCATCGCATCCTCGATACCCATATCCTCGAAGATATGTTCGCAACTATCCACCCAATCCTGAACATCCGTAGCCGACTCCGTTCCATGGAACGGCTTCCCACCAAGGCTAGTATAATCCTTATTCAGCTTGGCGAAGTCGACTCTTGGTGCTTGCACTATTGGACCACCACCATTTCCACCATTGGGAGCTGCCCTCTGTACATCTCTAAGCATCTCTCTCATGAGGTCAGTAAACATCGTCCTCATGTCAGCAGCATTCCCATTATTGGCTCCCCTACCAGCACCTCTAGTATATCGGCTCATCGTCAATCTGAAAAAGGAAACGATTAACGACTCCATAGTGGTGCTAGTGCAGTACAACTTCATTCGTATACTACTAATAGTATATATATAGCTTTTAAAAACCAAAGTAATCACAAATACGCTCTCTCGTATACGTATATTATCTCTCCCTGATAACTTCCCTAGGTTAACTACGCAACCTAGAGCTCTGATACCAAATGTGACAGCCCGCCCCGCACCAGCCTGCATTTCCTCCGGAAGTGCGCTGTACACATGCCCGACTAGCACGGAACGGTCGTCAAGGAAAGGAAAGAAAGGAATGAACTAATCAAGGAACCTGTAGAATGTCTCATAGCGCATGGAATAAAATACAATAATAACATACTTGACATAAAACAGGTGAGACAATGCATAAGCTGATAACTAAAATCAACATCAATCATCAAAGCAGCGGAAATACAAATACAGCTTATTACAATTTTCCAAATTTACTGTCTCTAAACAAAAGAAAGCTAAAGTAGAAGATACACCAACAATGCCCAAGCAGTGATCTTCAACAACACAGGGAGAATGATATATATAGTACGTGGAAGCCTCCTTCTCATCTCCGGATCATCTACCCGTGCATCACCAGCTAACCTGTCTCTAGTCTGCTCGTGTGAGCACCCAGAGTAATAAGAAGAGACATAAAACTCTGGGTCAGACATAAAGCCTGGTATGAGCGATAAGCATCTAAATAGAATAATAACAGGTATACTAAACCATACCTGAACCTGGACCTGCAACCAAAGAGTTAGTACCACATACCGTACAATACCCCAAGGTGCCATAATAAATAGTGTAAGAATACGGGGGTGGGGTGTGCATGTCACAATGATAGCAAACAAATCATTCATAGCAACCATCCTCATATTTCTCACTCAGTGCGTAAAGCATACGATATCTACCACTTTGGAACACTAGACAAACTGAGGTAACGACGAATCCCGACTTGTAGAAACCCTGCTATGACCAAGCTAAATATATGGAGTCATGACCAAACATTTCAATGACCCACTTCATTGGTTGTAGCCCTTGGTCCTACCGATGCCATAATGGCCCTGAATCCGCCTTCGTACCTCCTACCATAGTGGTCCAAAGCTATAGACGTCGATAACTCCTTGGCACGCGTCCCGCAGCAAAGCCCAACCATGAAGCGAACCCCGTTGACTCCCATCTGAGTCTTGAGCTCTAACTTCTCATTTGGACTTCCTTTGCATCTCGGGTTTGGTCGAATTGGAGTGGGTCTTCAGAAAAGTTGTCATGTAGTAACAGTCCTAGAACTTGGTTCGGTTCGGTAGCGTCGGTTCGGGTCGGTCCTCCATCCTTGCCATCTTCCATTCGGTTCGGGTCGGGTACTTCACTCCGGGTCAGGTCGGTGTCCTCCTCCGGGTCGGGTCGGGGTGCTGTCCTCCTCCAACTCATGCTCCTTCTCCAATCAGCTCCCTCGTTTCCATCTACTCCAATCCGATCCGATCACTTCTCCTTACTCTAGTCGTAGCCTTCCATTCTTGAGCCAATCCGATCTGGCTTCCATCACCCTTCCGATCCGATCCCCTGTCCACTCCAAATCTAAGCAAACGGCCTTCCTTCTCGTAAAGTCCCCTGTGTGCCAAACTCCGGTTCGGGTCGGGTTTCTTGCCCAGTTCACTTTTCCGATCCGAGCCCCCCATCCGATCCGATCCGGTTAGGAACCTGCACATTTCTGCAACTTTCCAGCGAGCTTTCTACGCCATTCGACGATGTTTTAGAGCAATTTAACTATTCTAATCAATCATAAAACATACCATAGAGTCATAGCAACATGTAATAGCAACCACAAACAGCAAACAACAATTCAAATGAATCAAAAGGGATCAAAAGTGACTAAAACTTCATATTTTCCCATAGTCCCTCTTAATCATGTTTAAGTACATACTTAGTAAAACTTAACCAAATCGTCTAAATTTTATAACAGAGGTATGAAATATTATTTAAGAATTTCTAAACATTTTTCCAGAATTTATTGGTGTATAAATTCGCTAATCTTCACTAATTACCCTTAATTAACTGTAATTAGTGTCAAAACGATGTTATCACTCACCTTGGCCACAACTAAAACCCCAAAACTGAAATATTCTCTGATTTGGCGCTGTTCCCAATCTTACACAGCAGTTCTACCTCGGTTCTTGTGCTAATACTCCTTGATTTGATGTTTGCTAAGCCTAATCTTCAATCAGAAAGTGATTTGGGGTGTTTTAGAGAGATTTAGAGAGTGGAGGCCATGGCTAGGTCAAGAGGAATGAAAGTGGCGGCTGGAAAATGTCTAAAGAAATGTTTTCTAACCCTAATCAGCCCCTATATACCCCTAAACCTGAAATTCCCCTCTGGGCCTAGCTGCTAATCACCCGGTTAAGCCCAATTAAGCTGTTTTTCACCATCTGAAACTTGTTTCAGCCATATCTCCCAAACGGTGAGTCCGTTTGGCTAATGTGACCACTCTACAGAAAGAGAAACCATCGTCCGAAGCCAGTGGAAGTGGTTTCAGGTCAAAATTCATTTCCAGTCAAAAGTTATGGCCAAAACAGTGCCAACTAGGGGTAAAATGGTCATTTAAAAATCGGGAAAAATCATGAACATGGGAAATGACCCCAATAGTCGTCTCCCAAAGTTACATGACCATACGACTTCGCATGTGAAAGAAATAAATATCCTACGATCCTATGATGCGTAGAATACGGGTCGTTACAAAAGAACAAGATATAAAAGAACATTTTTATTGACATTGTTTTGTCAAATAAAAAGACAAATACATGAGATACACTTTTATATGTGTTTTATGTACAAATAAAAGTACAAGATTAGAAACACACTTTTATTTACATTGTTTTTGTTGAAATAGAATTGTTAACAAAATGAGTATATCACTTTCACTCATCTTTGTAGGAAACAGAATTTATGTGCAAATATAAGAATCACTTTTATTTGCATAATATACAGTAGAATTTATACGCAAATATAAAATCCAATTTTTATTTGCAAAACTTGCATTAGAATTTATATTCTAATATACAATTGTATTGTTGGTCAAAATATACACTGAAAAGTATTGTTAAGAAACTTCATACAAATAAAGAATAACGGAAATTATAGCCAATTTGTCATCCACAATAGAGCTATATAAATAAATTGCCCTTTATGTAACTTTAGGAATATATAGTGAGATCATACGAGTAAAATACATTCTTACTCGATATAAGTGACATGTGTAGTGAAATTGAAATTGGTTAAACCAATTAACCAATTATTTATTTATTTATATGAATTGTTGTTGGCTGAAAACCCCACACGGGTATTGGGACGATACTTGACTGACACAAATCCCAATGTTTAATTATATGTCTATCGATTGATCGACAGGCTGCGATGAGCATTATTATTTCATTTTAACGCTCACACAGTTGAAATCGTCACTCTGGTTGTTAATGGATGGATTGAGGATTATTTCCTGTTATTACCCTATACATGAAATGTATGAAACCCATATGACCCAAATTATATGGTGCATGGTTGAGTCGCATTCCAATGCAGAATTTCTTTTTAAATAAAGGATGTTTACATAATAAAAGAATTTTTGTAAATTAAAAGATTTTGTATTATAAAGAATATTTTACATAAATAATATTTTATTGATTATTTTAAAATATTTTTCTTAATATTTTTAGGATAAATCTTTTATTTAAGATCATTAGATCTTAACAATTATGTTTGGTGATTGATATGTAGATTGGATTTGTAGTGGACGATGTTTTAAATAACATTTATCCTTTAATCCAATTTACATTGAAATTATTATTTGAAATTTATAAATCTATTTTATAAATTTAAAAGAAGATTTTCTAAAATTAGAATTTTCCAATTTAATATATTAAATTGGAATTAAGTGGAAATTCGATTGATAATAATCGAGATGGGCTTCTATAAAAGAAGACCGATATTACATATGGAATTTAAGAGGCTTTGCCGTTATTCCATTTATAATGTTAGTCCGGTACGGAAATTTATAACGATTATTTGTTGATTTGGTTTCTGTAGAAATTCCATATTTTGGAAATTGGTTTTGGGTTTATCGTGAACTGTGTTTTAAATGACACTAGTTCTTTAACCCAATTTAAGACAAGATTGGTTTATTGAAATTAATAATCTTGTAATAATGATTCTTGTATTAAAAATCAAAATTGGAATATTAATAAATCTTTTTAGAAAGATTAAAAATTTAATTTATTTTATCTTTGATAAAATTAATGAGAATCTTTTAATATAAATAATATTTTTGTTTAAAAAAGAATGTTCAGAGTTGGAATGTGGCGTATGGTTGATTTTAATTACGAATACACGAGTTATTTAGGAAGACCGAGTCTAACCCATTCTGAATAATCATCACGACGATCAAGAGTCGAAGATGAAGACGGTGACTGAAGACCGGAGAGCTTCACATTGTTTGGTTGATGGTGACTGATATCTTGAATTGGGACTGATCCCCCAAGGCAAGGTAAAAAGTGATGATCTTCCAGACGTACTGGAGATCGACGCATACGTTGTTTCGTTCAGACCCAGAACGGACTTGTAAATGGATAGCATGCCTGACATTGAAATTTATTTCATGTAATTAAATTGGTTTTTATTTAATATATAAATGCATGGTGGCGGAGAATTTATTCTCTTGCTTAACACCCTTTTGTATGTTAAGTAATTATCAATCGCATGATATGAGTTGTTGATGTGACATGCCGAGTTGCATTTGAACAAGGCTTATTGTTGCAAAGCAGAGCCTTGTGGGATGATCAAAGCATAGTCTATTTAGGCATAACTTTGTGTAACGTGACTTCGTGAGCCTCACAGCCCGGTAGAGTCTAAACGGGAGAAGGGAACGCAGGGAGTGCACACGTTTCTCTCTAGCTAGAGTGGTGCCAGGGACCTACCAGCGTTGGCATTTATTCATTGTGGTTGTTGGATTTTTCGAGGCCTCGGTTTATGCGGTCGCCACTGGCCGTATTATAGGTCCAAAAGGACCGGGGAGCGTGTGTTCAGGAATTGCCAATCCATTAAGCGTTAACGTATGGACCGGCCCTGCAGCTATCCAAGGGTTGGACAGAGTACCAATCCTGGGGCATTTGCTAGAGTGTCTCGAATCGGTAAGGATCTCCTCCCTAGCCTTGACACAGATGGAAACCCAAATTTCCAATACGACATCACGCGGTTTTGATTGTATACCTATATATGGCGACATAGTGGGATGGGGCACTCATGCCGTTTAGGATTAATACATTTATTTTGTTGTATTTCAAATTGGTTGCACATTATTATTATATAATACCGTGTTTATCGTATCAAGCATTTCTTGACCATTATAAGGTAAAACCTATCCTCCGGCTTGCGTGACATTGTGTGATGGGACCTGGGTCTTATAATGGTTTCATTTTTCAAAAAGACATTGCGTTATTCTACGATTTACTTTACTTTATGCACTGGCAATCTATAGGAGAAAACCCGTTCCGCGAAAGTGGCGCGGTCCTGTGATTAGCCTTATTATATTATATAGGTTAAGTAGAATTCTCACACCAGTCCCATGACTGACCTGTAGTTTGTCCACTGGCAAACTCGGGTGCCCATATTTTCCACACGGGCAGTCGAGTAGCTATTTTTTGCAGATATATTAAGCAGGATTCTGGGTTGAAGCTTAAAGCTGTGTCCAGAGATAGAGAGTCTTCCGCTGTGTTTCTTCCGCTGCAATATATTTTAATTATTGTAACTTATTCTTCCGCTGTTTTTTTTATTCAATGTACTCTGATATTCTGTACTCTGATGTAACATTATATGATATGTTATAAAAGTCTTCTGTTGTTGTTTTAATATGTTGTATTCCCAAAGTTAAAGTATTCGTAGATTTTCACTTTTTGGGTCAGACCTGTGTGATTTATGGTCGATTCAAAGGGTGGGAATTTGCGGGTCTTTACAGTTGGTATCAGAGCTCTGGTTAGCTCAAATCTTTGGGGCACAACTCATTAGAACTGGACAAAAGACTCATCAGAGATTGGATTAGTAATGTCCAATAAGAATACTCATTAGAGATAGGATCAGAAGTATCCTAGAATGAGTAAACTCGTTAGAGATGGGGTTAGGTATGCCTTAGAACGAGTTCAGAGTTACGAATTTATAATTAACGCATTTTTGATATTTATAATCTATTCTTTGAAATATGATTTATATATATATAAAGTTATGTATATTTTGAAAAGATAATCAACCATTAAAATTTAAAATTAAGATAGTTAATTTTACAATTTTTAGCTACGCTCCTTTTCGAGGACGAAAAGTTTTTAAGTGGGGGCGATTGTAACAACCCGCAAAAATCAGAACCAATTTAAAATTTTTATTTTAGGAAATTTTAATGAATTTTGACAATATAAAATAATTTATTTAAATAATAATGATCACAAATTTGATTCAAATCGAAGATAGAATGAATAATTTAATTTTAATTAACAAAAGAGTTAAAAATAACGCGGTAGTTTGGAAAGTCAAACTTGAACTTTGACTGACCGTACAGGATGAAAAATTTAACGGATTTTAGTGAAACCAAAAATATTAGAATCTATTTAAAAATATCTTTCCAACGAATCCGAAAAATTGAAATTTCATAGCGGAAATAAAAAGTTATGGCCAATTCAATATTTAGAAAGGTCGCTATGAAATTTATAAAGGTCAAAATGCTACTTTTTGCATACGAAGGAATTTGAACTCGAAACCACTTCCATTGAGTTCAGAATGATGTTTCTACATTGAAAAACAGTAAACACTTATATATTTTGAGTTTCAGAAATTGTTTGTTTAAAAATATATTTTTAATATTAAATATACTGGCCTTAAAAATAGTCATTTTTCAAACAGTCTCAGAATTCAACGAAATAAATTTTGTTGGACTCGTATCGTCAAAAAAAAAGCTAAAAATGATTTTTTGGTAATTTTTAGAATTAAACTATAATTATAATTGATTTTTCAGTGTAAACGAGCAAATTTTTGACTTTAAAAATTCATTAAAAAATTCATACGAGCTCAGAATCGAACGAAATTAATTTTCATATGTCCACAGCATCAAAACATAGCTAAATATATTTTTCGAGAATTTTTGAAGTTAATTTGTGACCTCGGTGAATTTTCATGTACGGTACACATTAAAATATTAATAAAATAATGTAATTATTCCAAAACTCGTAACAGACCTCGGAATTGGAGCCCGGGACATAGCCCATCGCGTTTGGAAGGTGTCAAAACCTTAAGAACGACAGTAAGCAGGCCTAAATCGGAGTTCGGACCAAAACGGGCTTTAACGGGCTAATTAAATTATTAAATAATGATTAGGAAAACCTAATATAATATTATAAAATCCGAAAAACACTGTTCATCCGTCCTCTTCCGTCGTTTTCAGCCGCAACATGAACCCATGAACATTCAATTCTTCAAACTTCGATTTCTCCTTCATTTTTCAACGAAATTTAGCGTGTGAGTACCTGTTTCGAAGCACTTTCCGAGCTCTACGATCTCCGACAAGAATCACCTCGAACCGTGCCTCGATGAAGCCGCCATAGCCCTTAAACCCGCGCCATTCGCGCCTCCCCCGGGCCCCGCCGCCGCCGCCGAGTGCCCCCACCTTCTGGCCGATCATGGGTCTCTCCAAGCTCTTCCACCTCCAACAAACGGTTCGTCATTTCATCAACCGTAGCTCCGGCAATTTGAAAACAAAGATTTGAACACTTTCCTAAAGGTAAAAGCTTTAGATTTTGTAATGCTTATAGACGTGGCTGTGACAGTTGTTAAAGGCCGATTCTTATTTATTTATATGAATTTGAATGCTAAATGTTTCAGATCCGCAACCGTCTTGAATTCGAACACCAAATCTGACCAAACTCGATTCATCGCAGAACCAACAGCGGTGAGAATTTATTTTTAATTAAATTTAATTTATTTAATTATTTATTAATTCTTTGTTATTAAAGAATATTGACTGATCTGCTATGTAGCAATATTGAAATATGGATCTAAGTTGTTTATGACTGTATGTTGTTAGATCCGCGAATCTAAACGTTAGATCTGAAATTATTGGCTAATTAAAATGATTATTTGTTAGTTCATTTCAATCATCCTTCGTTGATTTGTCATATGCCATCAAAAATATCACCTTGTGTAAAATTTGGATGTGAAGTGTTGGATCTAGATCTATTGGATTATTTGAATGTTGTTGATTTGATGACATGAAATTTACAATTTATTTTGTAAATTAAAAATTAGAATTTTTCGTTGATATGACATTTACAATTTGTTTTGTAAATTAAAGTTAACATTTGTCGTTGACATAGATTTACATTTTAATTTGTAAATTATAGTTAGAATTGGCGATGACACAAATTTAACATGTTACTATGTAAATAAAGTATTTTCACCATATGCATAAATTTACATTATTTTCAATGTAAATTAAATAGTAAATCTAACCGTAGGATTTATTAACATTATTTTTAATGTTAATACATGAATATATCACCGTAGGAAGATTTACATCATTTTTAATGAAATAAAAAGAATGGATTTCACATTGTAATTAGAGAGTGAAAATTTACATTTTTCCTAATGTAAATATGTATGAATTTCACCGTGTGTACATTTTACATTATTTTTAATGTGAATTATATAGTAATTACAACGTAGGATAATTCTTTTTATGATTGAAAATAAAAGTCAATCTTTTTATGATTGAAGATAAAAGTCAACATTTTTATATTGAAATTAAAAAGACCATCTTTTTATGTTGTAAATAAAAAGACAACATTTTTATGTTGAAATTAAAAGGGCAATCTTTTTACGTTGAAAATAAAAAGACAATATTTTTTATTGTAAATAAAAAGATGAAAATTTGACGATGTAAATAAAAAGACAATCTTTTTGGAATTAAAATAAAAAGATGAGTTTTTACGGTGAATATAGAAGAAGTTGATATTTTTGCATCGTAAAGAAAGAAAATATCATTTTTATATGATAAAATGGAAAAGATGATATTTTTACATTGTGAAATATAAAAAGATGATATTTTTACATTGTACAAAAAAAAGGATGTTTTTACATTGTATGAAATAAAACATATTTTATTATGAAATTTATGAGGAATTTCCACAGCATGAAATAAATAACATTTTTATATGTTATTTATGAATGATTTTTCATCGCATGAAATAAATAACATTTTTGTATGTTATTTATGAATGAATTTCCACCGTATGAATAAAATTACATTTTTATACGTAATTAAAAAGGTGAATTTACTTTGCATAACAAAAGTTACATTTTTACATGTAATTTATATATGAATTTGCACCGTATGACAAAAATTGCATTTTTCTATGATATAAAAATGTAAATTTACATTGCATGATTAAAATTACATTTTTCAATGTAATTTAGAAATGAATAATAACGGTAGAATGAAAATTACATTTTTACATGTAATTAAAATGTGAATGTGCACTGTAGGATAAAAACTACATTTTTAGATGTAATTTAGATATGAATTTATGTCGTATGATAGGAATTACATTTGTAGCGACAAGGAATTTCGCTCGATCCGAATCAGTCGTTAAACCGATCTAGACCGTTCGAAACCCCTGATCGTTTGAGAACAGGACAAATCAGAATGCAGACGGAAGAACATTTCATTGATATTACAACAACGCATCAGATACAAGAATATACAGAGTATAAATGAATAAATTACATTCGATAAATATCAGAGATTACAATAAATTACATTGCAGCGGATAAAAATAATACAAAGCACAACTGAAGGTGATATACAGATACAGAGCTTTCCGGATATCATTCCAGCTGTAAACGAAGATCCTGTGAATATAAATCTGCAAAACCGAAACTACTAGATGCCCGTGTCGAAAATAGGGGCACCCAGAGTTTAGGTTAAAAAAAAAAACTCCAGGTCAGTCATGTGACTGGTGTGAGAACTAAAACATTTATTTAAAGCTTTACTTTAAAAGAGAGTAATTCAAGGGACCACGCCGTATAACACGGAACGGGTTTCCTCCCAAGAATACCGGTGCATAGAATAAACAACACAATGCTTTTTCGAAAAATGAAGCTATTATAAGACCCAGGTCCCATCACACAATGCAACGCAAGCCGGAGGATAGGGTTTTCCCTTATAATAACCAAACATGCTTGGTACGTTTAAAAACAAATCATTTGATACTATAATAAGTGTATAGTGTCAAAACAATTTCAATCATAAATATCAATCATAGGCGGCATGGGTACCATCTATCATGTCGCCATACTAGTTCTACAATTAAAACCGCAATACACGTATTGGAAATTGGATTTCCGTCATGAGTCGAGGCAAGGGGCAAGCTCCTCTCCGCGCTCGAGACACTCTAGCAAATGCCTCAGGACTACACACTCCGGGCAATCCTGGATCGGTTGGGCCGGTCCTCACTTACGTTAGAGGATTATTTATTCCTGAACACACGTTTCCCGGTCCTTACAGACCTATAATCGAGGCGCCTCATTCCAACAACCACAAAGGTGAAAAGTATATAAACGTCAGGGCTGGTAAGTCACTGACACCACCAAAGCTAGAAAGAAACATCGTGTTCTCCCAATGGTCTGTATCCCGTTTTTAACTCATACCGAGGTGTGAGGCTTGCGAATTCACGTTATACACAAAGCTACGCCACAAAGGCCGTGCTTTGATCATCAACCACAAGACTTTGCTTTTCAACAGAAGCCTTGATCCATGCAACTCAGTATGCCACACAGGCAATTCATGCCATGCGATTGATATCCATCGATATATAACCTCTAAGCTCGTACGTCTCAGAGAAGGGCGTTAAGCAAGAGAATAAATTCTCCACCGCCAAACAGATATATATTTAACAGAAATCAATCAACACAGAATAAAATCCAATGTCAGACACACAATCCATTTACAAGTTCGTTCTGGGTCTGAACAAAACCGGAGGCACTTTCCTCGCATATCCATCCATCTCCAAGTACGTCTGGACGACCACCAACTGATTCCCTCATCTTGGGTGTACAGCCCAATCAAGATCGTCAGTAATTATCCAAACGATGTGAAGACTTCCGGTCTTCGACCACCGTCTTCATCTTCGACATATCGTCGAATCGGTTATTCAGAATGGGTGTAGACCCGGTCTTTCCGAACAACCCGCGTATATTAAAAACAAATGTTACACAAACACAACATACGCCTCATTCCAATTCATTAGTCACTAACCGCAAATTAGCAAGAGAACAATTTCCCAAACATTAACCCCGAAGGTCGAAACCAACATCAGATCAATACCCAGGAAACCATTCTTCTTAGCCACCCTACAGCTAGTTTCTAAATTCCACATTCTTAGGGAAAGGTTCCCATTAATTTTATCCAAGATAAATTCTTTAAAATTTATCCTGTAATCTTCCTTTGGATGTCGTTTCAAACCAAATTATGGTTTTTCTAAACTAGTCGAGATTAGCGAACCACACCGAAGTAATTATTTATTTTATTTCCCAATCCCAACCTATTCATCCCATGAAGCAAAACTGGTAATACTCCATATCTAACACCACGGTGTTATCGGTAAAATTAATTACCATTTCACGTTCAAATCTAATTAAAGATTTAACTATCGCTTTGGAGCAAAACTGGTAATACTCCATTCTCGCTCATTTTCTAAATTTGGTAATTTAGATTACAAATTCACATTTCAATCTAATTGCATATTCGTTAAAACTCCTTTTACTGGGTTAAAGAACTAGGTGTTATTTAAAACACAATTCACGACAAACCCAAATCACATTCTATTTATTATCGGGTTAAAGAACTAGTGTTATTTAAAACACCATTCACGATGAACCCACCAATCAATTCTAGTTCAATTTAAATCAAATATATTAGGAATTCCGATTATTTAAAACCCCTTTTTAAATCTAATTTATTTATTTAAAAACGAATCGGGTTTTAAATTTAGTTCAACTAGTTCATTTTGATAAAATCTATTTTTATCTTTTCAAATATGGAGTTTTTCATCCCAAATTTTCCCAAATCATTTCTTATGATTTTACACAAATTATTACTATTTTTAATAATTTTATTAAGGCCCGTACAATCGATTTCCAACAATGGCCATCGAACTACACTTACAACGACCTTTTCGAATTTGATTTGGACGTATCTCCAAATCCAACCGTTAGATTTTGAATTTCTAATATTCGTTAGAAAGCTCTTTTCGATACGAACCCAACGGTTCCTGTTTTAGGAGAATCCGACGGTCGGATCTCCTGTAATGTCCGTTTGAAATAAATGGTCGAAAATCACGAACTGCCGCGGCGCGGCGCGTTCTATTCAGGCCATTATATTATATATATAATATATATAATATATATTTCGTCGATTACTATTTAAAATGAATTATATAAATAGTTTTAAATTCGTTTCAAAAACAATTTCAACTTCCATTTCAATTCAAATCAAAATTGAATCTTTCCTTATAAATTCGTTTTAAAACTCATTTTTATTCAATTCAAATTTCAATTCAATTTGAATTCATTTCAATTCGTTTGCAATTCAATTTGAATTCGTTTTCAATTCAATTCAATTCCAAAGTCGTTTTCTATTCGATTCAATTCAAATTGGTTTTCTATTCGATTCAATTCAAATTGGTTTTTTATTCGATTCAATTCAAATTGGTTTTCTATTCGATTCAATTCAAATTGGTTTTCTATTCAATTCAATTCAAATTGGTTTTCTATTCGATTCAATTCCAATTGGTTTTCTATTCGATTCAATTCAAATTGGTTTTCTATTCGATTCAATTCAAATTAGTTTTCTATTCGATTCAATTCAAATTGGTTTTCTATTCGATTCAATTCAAAATGGTTTTCTATTCGATTCGATTCAAATTGGTTTTCTATTCGATTCAATTCAAATTGGTTTTCTATTCGATTCAATTCAAAATGGTTTTCTATTCGATTCGATTCAAATTGGTTTTCTATTCGATTCAATTCAAATTGGTTTTCTATTCGATTCAATTCAAATTGGTTTTCTATTCGATTCAATTCAAATTAGTTTTCTATTCGATTCAACTCAAATTGGTTTTCTATTCGATTCATTTCGAAATCGCTTTATATTCAATTCATTTCGAAATCGCTTTATATTCAATTCATTTCGAAATCGCTTTATATTCAATTCATTTCGAAATCGTTTTATATTCACTTCATTTCGAAATCGCTTTATATTCAATTCATTTCGAAATCGCTTTATATTCAATTCATTTCGAAATCGTTTTATATTCACTTCATTTCGAAATCGTTTTATATTCACTTCAAAATGAATGAAATCGATATAAATATCGTTCACGTCAAAATGGCGTCAATCTAATCAACACGGCTTCATATATTCCTTCATTCTTGTAATGACCCGGATTTCGAGCGACTTTGGTTATCGACATAAGCACGATCTCGATAACCAAAACGTCGAAAAATCCTGGTAATTAGTGAAAGAATTTAGAGGGTGAGAAAAGATAAGATAGAAACTTAGAATAGAAGAAGAAGAAGAACACAACATCAGAGTAACACGAATCTCACAGCGGAACGAATAACATATAACAGATAACATATCTTGGAAATAAAAGATTTATATGTATATAATAACATTATCAGAGTACATCACTTACAACACAGCGGAAATAACTATAGCTATATGATCCTGAAGCCTCTTGCTCCAGCTCTTCCAGTATATCTGTAAATCCCGACTACTTGACTGCCCGTACAAATTTAGGCACCTCCGGGTTAGTCATGGGACTGGTGTGAGTAAAACAGTTAAAACAGTTATAAAGGTATATGATATCTCATAAGACCACGCCGCATAACGGAACGGGTTTTTCCCTTATGAGAATCCAAAATATCTTTATATCAAAAACCTTTTGATATTATAATAATGTCTATCAACCACAGTATATATAATCATCTAGCAGAAACGCTTTCATCTCACGTTGTACATATATAGTATACAATCAAAACCGCAAGCACGTATTGGGTAATGGATTTCCAACTATGACAAGGTATGGATCCACCTTTCGCTCGTGTACCTCTAGAGAGGAATACACTGGGTTCAACAAGAACATCTTGCAACCCGGCCACACATGACCGACCACTCATTTCGCTTGAGTGTATCGAATGTATATCACCAACAGTTGGGATCAGCAACCGTTTCCCGAATGGGACAGCATCAACAATAGATTTTTAGAAATGAATGAAACTCTAGATCAGGTGATTATACACCCTACTTCGGTGCGACCGACTTAGCTATGCTGCCTGCCCGATTTCTGTCATTTACCGGATGATGAGGCTAGAAGCTACGCTTTATCATCATACCAGATTCACTTTGAATGCCACATCGTCAAATCCATCAAATCACCGATTGACATCCTCAACCATACATTACGCGTTAGCTAAAAGATGTTTCCTTCTCCGCTTCCACTCTTGGTACAGTTGGAGAAATCAATATATGTGATCGTCTGGAAATACTTTGTCAGACATCCGTCCATACAAGTCATCCAGGAACAGGATGAACCGAAGGCACTATTCTGTAAACAGGATAGCCCTTGCATAACTCCGTCTTCAATTTCCTTTGGCATATATGATTCGCAACGCTTATGCCAATACAGAGTGGTTCTTTGGATACTAATCCAACCGGTCTCTCCATATTAACAACGTTAAAATGGTCAAAAACTTCGATAGTCTGTGATTTAACTATCGAAGAAAACAGATGTGCAAACAACGATATTATTTCCAAATGGAAATTATATCGATCAAACATCATTTAACATTCATCTCCTTAGTTCATTAATTTACTTATCTCCTGTTTCCCTATATTCAATATTTCTTATTTTCTAAATTTGGAAAATATATGTTATTAACAATGGAAAACATTTCCATTTCTTGTTTCCTTTATTAGAAACATTTCTGGTTTCTTATTCGGAAAACATTTCCAAAGCTTCTTCATTGGACTTAGACAGATGTTTTAAACAAAGCATCGCGATGCCACTCAAACCATTTCCTTTACTGCCAAACCTTAACTATTCCTTAGTTAAAAACGAAGCCAATCAAGTTGGGGTAGAACTACCTCTCAGACCTTAACTGAACAACATTTCTAACTTTGAAATAGGCAAAGTTCACTTTATATTCCTTTAACTAACTTCCTTACTTAACCCTCCTTCGAATAGCTATATTCGATTGACTCTTTTAACTTAACTCTATTCGATTAACCCTTATCAATTAACTCTATTTGACTAACGCTATTGATTTACTCAATTTGACCAACGCTATTGATTTAGTCATTTCGCTTAACTCCTTTCGAATAAACTATATTCGATAATTCCATTTACTTTCTATTCGAATAACTATATTCGATTAACTCATTTGCTTTAACTCAAATCGATTAAACTAACATCGATTAGCTCCTTTGCTTTAACTCTAATCGATTAAACTAACATCGATTAGCTCCTTTGCTTTTACTCTAATCGATTAAACTAACATCGATTAGCTCCTTTGCTTTTACTCTAATCGATTAAACTAACATCGATTAGCTCCTTTGATAAACTACGTTTTCCGTTACAACTATTTCCTTTTTATAACGTTTACTTACCGTTACAAATATTTTCTATTTATAACTTATATTTACCATTACAAATGTTTCCTATTTATAACTTCTATTTACCGTTACAAATGTTTCCTATTTATAACTTCTATTTACCGTTACTAATGTTTCCTATTTGTAACTTCTATTTATTTTCTAAATAAATATTCCTTTTCTATTTCTATTTATTTTCTAAATAAATATTCCTTTTCTATTTCTACTTATTTTCTAAATAAATATCCCTTTTATAAAACCGTGTTCGTTTTTATAAATATTTCCTTTTATAAAATCCTGTGATTTTATAAAATTCCTTTATTTCAATATACATTGAAATACTTCTTTTTTTACATCCCAGGGTTTCTTATGATATTTAAAATATCGAATAACAATGATCAATATCATTCCAACACCCATAATCCATAACAGATTATATAACACCTCATATATCACAATATATGAAAACGGTAAAATAAATGTTGAGGAATCCAGTTGGATTCCTCCAACCTGTTTCCCTGCATCACAGATGTTAGATAACATCACTTTTCAGTTCCATATGATATATTCTGTTAAACAGAATCAATATAGAAATTTAACTAACTGACTAGCAGTTCAATCAAACAGTCAACATACAGTCAATCATCCAATATCTAACAGTTCTAAAATACAACATGAAATTTTAAACTGTTCAGAGTTAGTGAGATTTACTCACTTTGGTGGTTTATCGTGAAATAGCGATCCGTCGGTGGATTTGACCGGACGTTTTACTTTGCCATAAATTTAAATGATCTTTACATCGCTCCACATCAGTTCCAATATGATAGCCCAAGTTCATACGATGCCAACGGTACCAACTTTGCCAGATGCGGTTGTCATATGGGCCAGATGTATATTTTTAGAGGTTAATATACTATTTAATATGAAATTAACTTAAATTATTTTGAAGTTTGGGCTTTACCATTATTGAAACTGATGTCGGCCCATTCAACATTTCTGCACCCCTTTCTTTTCCAAATATGATTCACGTCTTCCTCTCCATAAAACTGAACCCGTTCTTCCACAAACTCCACTATAAAAATTTGAGTTTGTTTTCCCCAATACTCATCACACTTCTCTTCCTACTGTGCGCCATACAAGTCCCATATGAAACCTCAGTAACCCCAACCCGTTTCAGATGTGGACAGTCGGTCTCCTTCCATTTGTAAAGAAAAGAAAAAAAATGCAAGTCCTTGCTCCTGTTTGAACGCCATGCACTGATGAACCAACATCCCTCATGAATACCGCACTGCCACTCCTAATGTCTGCTTCTTTGCATGTATACCCCATACCGCCATACATTCATGTAACTGCAGCTCCATCTTCAAACTCCTCTACACTCATCTTATTCACAAAAGCTTCAAATGCCTCCCCTGGTTCTCCACTCTACATAAAACGTTGCTACCCTTTTGGTTACATATATCATATTTACAGATCCCATCCTCTTCCTTAATGACGCACGCCCATTTCCACTCACACTAAAATGCCATCCTCCAGTACACGTTCAAAGCCACTCCATTTTGTTTCTGCTTCCATCATTTTCTCACAAAACCCACAACCGAAAAGACTCACTCCTTCTCCACTTTAATTTACAGAACCCTCTTGCTTCACCAACGTTTGCTGCTCCTATCACGTCAGTCTTCCCTTACATTACGCCTTCCCCCTCCATCATATTCTCACCTCCATTATGAACGTGTATGCTTCCGCCCCTAGTTCGGATGACTAGAGGAGTTGTTCCTCAGCCGCTACTGCTACTTTCCGTCTTCATAACGAACTGAAACCATCGCCAAAACTCGCAGCACGTCCTCCTCTATATGACTCCCTCTATCCTTGTCGAGTTGCTCCTCTTCGAACTTGGAAATATTTGTTTAATGATTTATTTGTGGATTTAAAACTCTCGATCTGGCTTAACCGAAGTAGAAGAGAGTGGCGGCTACCAGAAAAAAAAAGAATTAGGTCATACAAGAGGGAAGGGGTACTTATAGCCTTTAGTGAATATCTAGATATTTTGTGTAACACTGTAGTGTGTGGTTAAGAAAATTCGGCGTTGCTTCTCTTGTACACACATATTGTTTTAAGTCTTTAGAAGAAGCAACAACGTTTGTGACAAACCCCACATTTGGTTCAAGATTTGAATGGAGTGTCACCCTCACGTGTTCCATTAAAAGCCCCATCCAGTCGTATTGTTTTTGGGTTCTATTTTAGTGTTTTGTATAATATATATATATATATGATCATACATACATGTATATCTTGCTACTGACTGAAGTATATATACTGTTGTAATCAACACCGTCTCACGATCCCAAAAATATAATAATACCGGTAGGTGGACTCATATTGTGAAACCCCGAAATGTCGATATAGGGTGCCAAATACTCCAAATAAAAAGTCGCTTAATAAATTAATTAAAAATTACAGTAAAATTCTAAAAATTAAATTATCACTATGCCTCAAAAGAACCTCGTCTAAATTCGAAACCGGTATCCACTTAGATCGAATAAACCGTTACGGTCACGAACGAATATACCGCTGTTTTTTTGAATATTTGATTTGGACATAAATCAAAATCTACACAACGAAATCCCGATATTTCTCTTCCACTAGAAAGATATACTACACCAGCTCCACACATTTCTTGTTTCACAGAAATCCGGTTTAAAATGAATCCTGTACATTCAGTTAAAGTTCGAATCGCCAATTTACGAACTGCAGCGCCATTTCAAGCTCGATTTTAATTATAATATAATTATACGTTCAACTGTCGACGATTGAATATATTCGTTATTCAAATTCAATTCAAAGCTGAATTAAATATCACAGATGATTCAATCCACACCATATCGCCATTTCATCCAATTCTGATTATTTTAGAATTAAATATATTATTTAATTTATTATTTTAATTAAATATCCACTATTATTTTATTCAACGACCATGTAATTCACTAACCCACCATTTACATAATTAAATAAATTAATCATAATACCCCTGCCAATGCGGGTCATTACAATATTCCCCACTTAAAATAATTTCGTCCTCGAAATTGCTAAAAGGTAGAGGACGACCCTATCGACTGGTTAGAACATATTTGTTCACTTCTTAACTTCAGTTTCAACTGAACCAATTTAATTTCAATTAAATTATTAATTAATTCTTATCAACGAAAATTTTCAAAAATCTTGAAAATTTTCTAACGCCTTAACGCTTCGAAAAATTTCGCCAGCACCTCCTTTGTACCGGTCAATACGTCAAACTCCAATTCGCCTCTCTGGGCCATCTCCAACCCAAAAGAAAATCAAACAGCCAAGCGGCTTGCCTATTCGGCTCATCGAAATCTCATACCGCATGAAATATAAACTTGTACCTTTTTGTCGGGCATATCAATTATGTCACTTCCATATGCTATCAACTCAGCATATACAAGAGTTACCCCAATCAAATCCAATCTGCTTTTATCCACGACACAACCATTCACTTATATCCGAGCCAAATATCATTTTAACTCGAGTTTCTTTTCGATTCCCAACTCTTAACTTGATTATCACATCACACTTCAAATTTGAATCTCACAATCCAATTTGTCTTTATATCATTCTAATTCAATCTTAGTTACCCCTTTACTCGCTTTACTTTAATTCAAATTTTGCTTTCACAAATTTCTGTTAAATTTGTTTTTAATTCAAACAGTCTTTCCCAGGGAGTTTTCAAACAGTTTACTCTTTTCAAAAATCAAATTTTCCCTTTTTGAAATTCAACTGAGCCCATAATCAATATTCCATTAGTTAAATCACTTCTCTATTTCTTTATCAATATTTGTTAACCAAATATTTTCAATAATCATATTGGCCCTTTTATGTTATTGGGAAAACATTTCCAAATATCGCCTTCCTTTATTTTCTAAACTTCAGAAAATATATGCTATTTATAATTGGAAAATATTCCAATTACTTATCTCTTTTCCGATCACGTTTATTTCTATACTTAGGAAATATTCTTTATTATATTTCCAAGCTTACACTTATTTGGGGTTAAAACGGATGTTGTGTAAAACATCGTTACGACAACCCAAATACTATATTCAACTAACTCTCATCCACATTGATCATCGAGCCTGGAATCTTACTATTTATTTGTTAATAGTGAAATCAATCAAGTTGGGGTATAACTACCTCTCAGACCTTGACGGAATAACATTTATAACGTCAAAACAGATACGACTACTTATTCGAATAATCAATACAATACAACTAATTCTTCACTTTTAAACACATATACACTTTCTCTTTCTATTCTTTCGAGATTTTATTCTAGACTTCCTTTTTTATTTTACTATTCTATTTCTAAGTTCGTTTCTTTCTTATCGACTTCTATATATATCGATAGGTTGATTTCTAACTATTAAATTATCTTAAAAATATTCTAACTCCTTAATCCTGGAAAAATTCGCCATAACCTCCTTTGTACCAGGAGCATCGGGAAAATCCCCAAACTGCCACACAGGCCTTCTCCAATCAAAAGAAAAAGAAAAGCCAAGCGGCTAGCCGATACGGCGCATAAAATCTCATATATGAATTAAATACATACCTTTCATCGAGCATTCTATGTATATACCTTCATACCTTATCCATACATATCTCATGTAAATTTATACATTTCTAATTCATTCCAGCTTAATCCAATCGTTTTAACTTAGTTCGTTAAGTGATTTTCAAATTACTGGTTTGCCCATTTCACCTTTTTATTTGAATATACATGTTCAAATATAGGTTTAACCTGTTTATCAACTAATTGAATTCCTTTTCAATTCTATTTGAATTTCCTATATTCAAATTCCATTTCGATTCTCTTATTCAAATTCTATATTTGAATTTCATTTCAATTCACTTATTCTAATTCCATATATGAATTTCATTTCAAATTTCTTATTCAAATTCCATTCGATTTCTCTTATGTCAAATTTTATTCGATTTCTCATATGTCAAATTCTATATCACTTCCATTGAATTTCATATATTCAAACTCCCTTTGAATTTCTATATTCAATTCCTATTTCAATTCCATTGAATTTCACATATTCAAACTCCCTTTAAATTTCTATATTCAATTTCTATTTCAATTCCATTGAATTTCACATATTCGAACTCCCTTTGAATTTCTATATTCAATTTCTATTTCAATTCCAGTATTCAAATCCTATATTTTCAAACTCTATTGAATTATATATTCCAATTCCCATTTCAACTATATTTGAAATCTATATTAGAATTCCTATTTCAAATTCTATTTTGAAATTATATTTTCAAATTTCATTTCAATCTATTTGAATTCTATATTCAATTTTTCATCATTACTCTATATGAATTCTATTTTCAATTTTCCCTTTGAATTTTCTTTATTCACATTCTAAGTTTGAACTTCCTTTATTCAAATTCCTTTTTAACTTTCTTTATTTATTCTTTAAATAAGCCTTGATTTCAATTCCTTTTTGAAATCGATATTTCCACCTTTGGAAATAGATTTCCCTTTCAATTTCACTCTTGTATTTTTATTTCTGAATTATCCCATGATAATTCTCTTCACTTCATTTATAAAATTCATTTATAAAGAACTATTTATAAACTTCGTTTATAAAGGGACTTCTCGTTTTATTTCTTTTAAAACAAGTCAATATTTCAAATCTATTTAAAAATTCAAATTCTATATTTTCAATCCCACTTTGAAATTCAACACACTTGTCTTTCCCAAAACAAATTCAAAACAGTATCTCTGGTAGTAATTCGTCACTTACAACTCGAAAATGAATACTGATGATGCAGCTGTCATCATCAGAATCTATTTTCCAACGATCGAAGTGAGTTCAATACTATAAAACCATTTCTAAACATTTCCACATTGAAATTCATTTCAAAATATAATTCACACTGCTTGTAAAACAATTTAAAATCTCCCAGGATCTTAAATTTTCCTTACTTTTAATCCAAATCCATTTACAAACACTTATCCAATTTTCCAGAATTTTAATTACATTTTTGGTTTAAATTTCATATTTAACTCATCTGATTTCACGTATTTCACTTATATGAATTCTGATTGGTTATTTACATAACCATTTAATTTATAATCTTACTCGACTATAATAACAACCAATATATCCACTATTTTATAATTATAATTTGGGTAAAATTATTTCGTTTACCCTCTTTCAAAACATATCGTGCCGACACATCGTATTCGAGTGTTTAGTAACTCCTACCGATACAGTGGATCAAACTGATCGACCAGAACCCATAAACTACTCAACCAATGAATCTCCACAATATAAAACAAAATTTTATATCAATAACAAATACGTTCACTCGTATATATACAATCAAACTCAATCTAGGGTATTACTAACCCTATCTCTATCGAGTCACGTCACAGAGCCAAGTAATTCTTAACTTAAGTTCTGATACCAACTGTAATGACCCGGATTTCGAGCGACTTTGGTTATCGACATAAGCACGATGTCGATAACCAAAACGTCGAAAAATCCTGGTAATTAGTGAAAGAATTTAGAGGGTGAGAAAAGATAAGATAGAAACTTAGAATAGAAGAAGAAGAAGAACACAACATCAGAGTAACACGAATCTCACAGCGGAACGAATAACATATAACAGATAACATATCTTGGAAATAAAAGATTTATATGTATATAATAACATTATCAGAGTACATCACTTACAACACAGCGGAAATAACTATAGCTATATGATCCTGAAGCCTCTTGCTCCAGCTCTTCCAGTATATCTGTAAATCCCGACTACTTGACTGCCCGTACAAATTTAGGCACCCAAGAGTTTAGGGAAAACAACAAAATAAACTCCGGGTCAGTCATGGGACTGGTGTGAGTAAAACAGTTAAAACAGTTATACAGGTATATGATATCTCATAAGACCACGCCGCATAACGGAACGGGTTTTTCCCTTATGAGAATCCAAAATATCTTTATATCAAAAACCTTTTGATATTATAATAATGTCTATCAACCACAGTATATATAATCATCCAGCAGAAACGCTTTCATCTCACGTTGTACATATATAGTATACAATCAAAACCGCAAGCACGTATTGGGTAATGGATTTCCAACTATGACAAGGTATGGATCCACCTTTCGCTCGTGTACCTCTAGAGAGGAATACACTGGGTTCAACAAGAACATCTTGCAACCCGGCCACACATGACCGACCACTCATTTCGCTTGAGTGTATCGAATGTATATCACCAACAGTTGGGATCGGCAACCGTTTCCCGAATGGGACAGCATCAACAATAGATTTTTAGAAATGAATGAAACTCTAGATCAGGTGATTATACACCCTACTTCGGTGCGACCGACTTAGCCATGCTGCCTGCCCGATTTCTGTCATTTACCGGATGATGAGGCTAGAAGCTACGCTTTATCATCATACCAGATTCACTTTGAATGCCACATCGTCAAATCCATCAAATCACCGATTGACATCCTCAACCATACATTACGCGTTAGCTAAAAGATGTTTCCTTCTCCGCTTCCACTCTTGGTACAGTTGGAGAAATCAATATATGTGATCGTCTGGAAATACTTTGTCAGACATCCGTCCATACAAGTCATCCAGGAACAGGATGAACCGAAGGCACTATTCTGTAAACAGGTTAGCCCTTGCATAACTCCGTCTTCAATTTCCTTTGGCATATATGATTCGCAACGCTTATGCCAATACAGAGTGGTTCTTTGGATACTAATCCAACCGGTCTCTCCATATTAACAACGTTAAAATGGTCAAAAACTTCGATAGTCTGTGATTTAACTATCGAAGAAAACAGATGTGCAAACAACGATATTATTTCCAAATGGAAATTATATCGATCAAACATCATTTAACATTCATCTCCTTAGTTCATTAATTTACTTATCTCCTGTTTCCCTATATTCAATATTTCTTATTTTCTAAATTTGGAAAATATACGTTATTAACAATGGAAAACATTTCCATTTCTTGTTTCCTTTATTAGAAACATTTCTGGTTTCTTATTCGGAAAACATTTCCAAAGCTTCTTCATTGGACTTAGACAGATGTTTTAAACAAAGCATCGCGATGCCACTCAAACCATTTCCTTTACTGCCAAACCTTAACTATTCCTTAGTTAAAAACGAAGCCAATCAAGTTGGGGTAGAACTACCTCTCAGACCTTAACTGAACAACATTTCTAACTTTGAAATAGGCAAAGTTCACTTTATATTCCTTTAACTAACTTCCTTACTTAACCCTCCTTCGAATAGCTATATTCGATTGACTCTTTTAACTTAACTCTATTCGATTAACCCTTATCAATTAACTCTATTTGACTAACGCTATTGATTTACTCAATTTGACCAATGCTATTGATTTACTCATTTCGCTTAACTCCTTTCGAATAAACTATATTCGATAATTCCTTTTACTTTCTAATCGAATAACTATATTCGATTAACTCATTTGCTTTAACTCAAATCGATTAAACTAACATCGATTAGCTCCTTTGCTTTAACTCTAATCGATTAAACTAACATCGATTAGCTCCTTTGCTTTTACTCTAATCGTTTAAACTAACATCGATTAGCTCCTTTGATAAACTACGTTTTCCGTTACAACTATTTCCTTTTTATAACGTTTACTTACCGTTACAAATATTTTCTATTTATAACTTCTATTTACCGTTACAAATGTTTCCTATTTATAACTTCTATTTACCGTTACAAATGTTTCCTATTTATAACTTCTATTTACCGTTACAAATGTTTCCTATTTGTAACTTCTATTTATTTTCTAAATAAATATTCCTTTTCTATTTCTATTTATTTTCTAAATAAATATTCCTTTTCTATTTCTACTTATTTTCTAAATAAATATCCCTTTTATAAAACCGTGTTCGTTTTTATAAATATTTCCTTTTATAAAATCCTGTGATTTTATAAAATTCCTTTATTTCAATATACATTGAAATACTTCTTTTTTTTACATCCCAGGGTTTCTTATGATATTTAAAATATCGAATAACAATGATCAATATCATTCCAACACCCATAATCCATAACAGATTATATAACACCTCATATATCACAATATATGAAAACGGTAAAATAAATGTTGAGGAATCCAGTTGGATTCCTCCAACCTGTTTCCCTGCATCACAGATGTTAAATAACATCACTTTTCAGTTCCATATGATATATTCTGTTAAACAGAATCAATATAGAAATTTAACTAACTGACTGGCAGTTCAATCAAACAGTCAACATACAGTCAATCATCCAATATCTAACAGTTCTAAAATACAACATGAAATTTTAAACTGTTCAGAGTTAGTGAGATTTACTCACTTTGGTGGTTTATCGTGAAATAGCGATCCGTCGGTGGATTTGACCGGACGTTTTACTTTGCCATAAATTTAAATGATCTTTACATCGCTCCACATCAGTTCCAATATGATAGCCCAAGTTCATACGATGCCAACGGTACCAACTTTGCCAGATGCGGTTGTCATATGGGCCAGATGTATATTTTTAGAGGTTAATATACTATTTAATATGAAATTAACTTAAATTATTTTGAAGTTTGGGCTTTACCATTATTGAAACTGACGTCGGCCCATTCAACATTTCTGCACCCCTTTCTTTTCCAAATATGATTCACGTCTTCCTCTCCATAAAACTGAACCCGTTCTTCAACAAACTCCACTATAAAAATTTGAGTTTGTTTTCCCCAATACTCATCACACTTCTCTTCCTACTGTGCGCCATACAAGTCCAATATGAAACCTCAGTAACCCCAACCCGTTTCAGATGTGGACAGTCGGTCTCCTTCCATTTGTAAAGAAAAGAAAAAAAATGCAAGTCCTTGCTCCTGTTTGAACGCCATGCACTGATGAACCAACATCCCTCATGAATACCGCACTGCCACTCCTAACGTCTGCTTCTTTGCATGTATACACCATACCGCCATACATTCATGTAACTGCAGCTCCATCTTCAAACTCCTCTACACTCATCTTATTCACAAAAGCTTCAAATGCCTCCCCTGGTTCTCCACTCTACATAAAACGTTGCTACCCTTTTGGTTACATATATCATATTTACAGATCCCATCCTCTTCCTTAATGACGCACGCCCATTTCCACTCACACTAAAATGCCATCCTCCAGTACACGTTCAAAGCCACTCCATTTTGTTTCTGCTTCCATCATTTTCTCACAAAACCCACAACCGAAAAGACTCACTCCTTCTCCACTTTAATTTACAGAACCCTCTTGCTTCACCAATGTTTGCTGCTCCTATCACGTCAGTCTTCCCTTACATTACGCCTTCCCCCTCCATCATATTCTCACCTCCATTATGAACGTGTATGCTTCCGCCCATAGTTCGGATGACTAGAGGAGTTGTTCCTCAGCCGCTACTGCTACTTTCCGTCTTCATAACGAACTGAAACCATCGCCAAAACTCGCAGCACGTCCTCCTCTATATGACTCCCTCTATCCTTGTCGAGTTGCTCCTCTTCGAACTTGGAAATATTTGTTTAATGATTTATTTGTGGATTTAAAACTCTCGATCTGGCTTAACCGAAGTAGAATAGAGTGGCGGCTACCAGAAAAAAAAAGAATTAGGTCATACAAGAGGGAAGGGGTACTTATAGCCTTTAGTGAATATCTAGATATTTTGTGTAACACTGTAGTGTGTGGTTAAGAAAATTCGGCGTTGCTTCTCTTGTACACACATATTGTTTTAAGTCTTTAGAAGAAGCAACAACGTTTGTGACAAACCCCACATTTGGTTCAAGATTTGAATGGAGTGTCACCCTCACGTGTTCCATTAAAAGCCCCATCCAGTCGTATTGTTTTTGGGTTCTATTTTAGTGTTTTGTATAATATATATATATATGATCATACATACATGTATATCTTGCTACTGACTGAAGTATATATACTGTTGTAATCAACACCGTCTCACGATCCCAAAAATATAATAATACCGGTAGGTGGACTCATATTGTGAAACCCCGAAATGTCGATATAGGGTGCCAAATACTCCAAATAAAAAGTCGCTTAATAAATTAATTAAAAATTACAGTAAAATTCTAAAAATTAAATTATCACTATGCCTCAAAAGAACCTCGTCTAAATTCGAAACCGGTATCCACTTAGATCGAATAAACCGTTACGGTCACGAACGAATATACCGCTGTTTTTTTGAATATTTGATTTGGACATAAATCAAAATCTACACGACGAAATCCCGATATTTCTCTTCTACTAGAAAGATATACTACACCAGCTCCACACATTTCTTGTTTCACAGAAATCCGGTTTAAAACGAATCCTGTACATTCAGTTAAAGTTCGAATCGCCAATTTACGAACTGCAGCGCCATTTCAAGCTCGATTTTAATTATAATATAATTATACGTTCAACTGTCGACGATTGAATATATTCGTTATTCAAATTCAATTCAAAGCTGAATTAAATATCACAGATGATTCAATCCACACCATATCGCCATTTCAGCCAATTCTGATTATTTCAGAATTAAATATATTATTTAATTTATTATTTTAATTAAATATCCACTATTATTTTATTCAACGACCATGTAATTCACTAACCCACCATTTACATAATTAAATAAATTAATCATAATACCCCTACCAATGCGGGTCATTACAATTCTATTCAACAAATGAATATTTATTTTTGTCAACACACGACTAATCTCAACGAATGAGTATTGTCCACGTGTGACCATTTTTGTTAAATTATTTCGTTCAACACATGACTAATCTCAACGGATGAGTACAGTCAACACATGAACCTTTATTTTATAGTGATGAAGATATAAAATTTATTGTTAAAATATTACGTTCAACACATGACTAATCTCACGAATGAGTACAGTCAACACATGAACCTTTATTTTATAGTGATGAAGATATAAAATTTATTGTTAAAATATTATGTTCAACACATGACTAATCTCACGAATGAGTACAGTCAACACATGAACCTTTATTAAATAGTGATGAAGACATAAAATTTATTGTTAAAATATTACGTTCAACACATGACTAATCTCACGAATGAGTACAGTCAACACATGAACCTTTATTTTATAGTGATGAAGATATAAAATTTATTGTTAAAATATTACGTTCAACACATGACTAATCTCACGAATGAGTACAGTCAACACATGAACCTTAATTTTATAATATTCTTTATCTTCTAAATTAGAATGAGGCCCAATCAATCACCATATAAAATTAATTATATGGATTCCATACAACACATGTATATAATAGCAACGATAAATAATCAACCATCATCCAAAGTGCACTACACTGTATAAGCATCAAATATAGATATCTAACGCTTATAACAGCCTGTCAATCAATCGATCGACATATTTAATCAACTAGGATGAGTGAACTTCAAATTTCATCCCAACACCCGTGTGGGGTTTCAAATCAACAAACACAGATTTTAGTTGTGCAGTTGGGCGATGTGTAAAATTTATCGTCCCAATCAATGTCCTTCAAATAGGTGTACATAAACAAACCGTCCGGTTTGTAAATGAATATTTTATTTAATCACATTCCCTATATTCATATTCACGTTAAAAATTATATTTTTAACAATAAAACATTTTATTTCAACATATGAATTTCTATTCAGTTCATTCTTTAAATAAAATGATATTTTTATTTTTCTAACATATTTTAGAAAATTTCGACGGCATAACGACACGATACTAGAAACGGGACGAGGTCTAGCCTTATCCTCGGTCTAGTGAAGGCCCACGCCATTCACACATCAATCAAATTCACCAAACAACCAAATTTCAACCAATATCATCTAACTAATTTATGCAACCAAACTAACAAGTCCATGGTCTGTGGACGGTTGTGTCGGGTGCTACTAAACACCGTCTGCATCCTAGTATATATGTATAACTAGAAAAGAAATTGAAGAGTGAGAAATTCTCACCGAAAGCTATCCAATCATCTTGACTCTTCTTTGAGAGAAATCTTCATCGTTATCGCATTTTTGTCATCTTTGTTGCTGTAGCCACTACATATATAAAAATCGAATTTTTACTTCGCTATTCAATATATAAAAATTGAATTTTTACTTTGCTATCCAATATATAAAAATCGAATTTTTTTCTTCGCTATTCAATATATAAAAAGCGAATTTTTTTCTTCGCTATTCAATATATAAAAATCGAATTTTTATTACCATGCTATATGGATAAAAATTCCATTTTCACACCGCTACTATATAGATAAAAATTCTATTTTTACCTCGCTATTCTTTATATACAGATTTCGCCTTTTCAAATATAAAGATTATAAAAATCACATTTTTATTTTTCTACACATATAAAGATGGTATTTCTAATATTCCTATCATGTAAAAATTATATTTTTATAACGTCTTTTACACATAAAAGATTATATTTTTCCACCCCTATTTTAAATATAAAGATTATATTTTTACTTCGACTATTTATACACAAAGATGATATTTTTTTACTACTTCTATAATGTAAAGATTATATTTTTAATACTTTAAAAATATAAAAATCATATTTTTATTACTTTAAAAATATAAAAATCATATTTTTATTACCTTTAAAAATAATTTTAATTTGTCAAAAAATGGTTTCTTTCAACGATAAAAATCATTTCTTTTTACCTTTAAAAAACAAATCTTTTTCCTAAGTAAAAAAAAATCTAATTCTTTTATTTTTAATAACTAATTTTAAAACCATGCATTTATACTTTTGAAAACTAAAAAAAAATAAACCCCTGTTAATTTATATAAAATAGAACTGAAAATAAATCACATAAAAAGACAAGCTCACTGCGTTTTACCTTCATCTAGCTTGAAGTAAACTGGAGCGACTATCACACTGCTAACTTGGCCACCACCCATCGATTAAAGAAGCCGACCACCATCGCAAGGCCAACGTCGGAGCTGGGCGCATCTGCTGGAGGAGGGGGTGCGAACTCGCGAAGGCGGGGGTGGTTGCGGGTCGGTATCTGGAGTTGGGGGGGACGGTTGTGGAAGGGGTGCGGTTTTTAAGAGGGGAAGGAGGAGCGAGACGCGAGGGCGAGAGGGAGGGTGTCTGCTGGAGATCGACAGCGGCGGCGAACGATGGGAAGTGGGCGGCTGTCGATAGTTTAGGGTTTTTATTCTTTTTTTATTTTTTTTATTTTGAAAACTGAATTGAAAATAACGGGGGGAGGGGGGGGGGGCTGAGTGTAAGGAAAGGAGAGAAAAGGGGAATTTTTTTTATTAATTAATTAATTAAATTTCTCTCTCCTAAGTTGACTTTTCATACGACCTCGAAATCGAACCCACCGCCTATCGTCCATAGCTAATTACCCCCATTTCGAACACAATGGGATATGTATCGTAGGCTGATTCGATAATTACAATCAGTTTCCGTCAAAATCAACATATAACTCTATATATTGAATTTGAACGCGCATTTCAATTTACCGGGGTCACATACTAACTCGAAAAATTCTCGAAAAATATTTTCTAGCTTCGTATTGATGATACGGTCCTAACAAAACTAGTTTCGTCGAATTCTGAGACTGTTCGAAAAATTGCCATTTTTCAGTCGATTAAAATCAACTGAAATTGGTCAAACGCGTTTTCCTTTGCCACGCTCACATATTGATTCGAAAAATTATGAAATTTGGAATCTAGCAATAATTTTACATCACGGACCCAACAAAAGTGGTTTCGTCGAAATCCGAGGTCGTTTGCAAAATGTCCATTTTTAAGGGCCTGAATTCCATAGCGACTATTCAGAATTTTCAACTGGACATATCTTTTTATCCCCGCTATGAAATTTCAATTTTTCGGATTCATTGGAAAGATATTATCAATTAGATCCTAATGTTTTCGGTTTCACTAAAATCCGGATTGTTTTGCACCCGGTACATTCAATTGAAGTTTGAAATTGAATTATCGAACTACCGCGCCATTTTCAATTCTATTTATAATTATATATAAATATTTATATTCTAACGACGACGTATATAATATATACGTCGAATTATATTCAAAATAAATTTCTCGTCGATATTATTTAAAATAATCTATTTTAAATATTCAAAATTCGTTAAATTTGCCAAAATAAAAATTTTAAACTGGTTCAGAATTTCCGGGTTATTACAATCTCCCCCACTTAAAACTTTTCGTCCCCGAAAAGGAACAAAGTCGAAAGTGGTTTGATTAATCAGCTCTACGTTCGATCAGGCTTCCATTCTCCAACTTTTCAGTTTGTGAGAATTTTCAAAAATTCAAAAATTTGGCTAACACCCTAAATTTTCGAAAAATTTCGCCATAACCTCCCCTGCACCGGGAGCCACGGGAAAATCCCAAAATTGCCATATAGGCCTTCTGATCTCAAAAAGAAAAAGCCAAGCGGCTAGCCAATAGGCTCATAAAATCATCATCACCCAAACAAAACAGTAAATTATGTAGTAAACATGTACCTATTTGTCGGGCAAACAAATTTTATTCTTCGGCTCTAGCCTCCTTGCTATGACCTGTTCAATGTAAGTATATGTATATGCAAGCAAATGCGACCAATTTTCAATACAATTCAATATTTGGTTCAATTAGGCATAATGGTTCAAAATTATTAAACAAATAAACAAACAACACAAACATCAATCAATTAGTGAATTAACGTTTCAAATTCATAAATTTTGATACATATACAAAAAATCATGTTTTTGATGCCAATCACAACAATATGTTCTAGCTATATAAGTTTTGGTTCTCACACCAGTCTAATGGAAACGTATAGAAAGCACACCTTTGAAACAAGAAACTAATTACTAATTATGACGCGTCAATCATCAGAATCAGGTTCGGGCGACTAGAGTGTGATTCTATATCTATCTAGTATATTAAAACTTCGAATATACGTTCATGACGCGTATATACAAAACCTTTATATATTGGATTGTCCATATTCAAAATAAATAAATAATCAAATACGTTTAAAACGATTTAAATTTCAAAACAAAATTGTTTTCATTTGAAAAATATACTCTTCACACTCGTTCTGGGATACTACTGATCCCATCTCTAACGAGTCATTCTAATTGGATATTACTAATCCAATATCTGATGAATTCTTTCGTATGGTTCTAATGTGTCTTGTTCTCGAGCTCTGTAAACATAAGCTCTGATACCAAATGTAGCGACAAGGAATTTCGCTCGATCCGAATCAGTCGTTAAACCGATCTAGACAGTTCAAAACCCCTTATCGTTTGAGAACAGGACAAATCAGAATGCAGACGGAAGAACATTTCATTGATATTACAACAACGCTTCAGATACAAGAATATACAGAGTATAAATGAATAAATTACATTCGATAAATATCAGAGATTACAACAAATTACATAGCAGCGGATAAAAATAATACAAAGCACAACTGAAGGTGATATACGGATACAGAGCTTTCCGGATATCATTCCAACTATAAACCAGGATCCTGTGAATATAAATCTGCAAAACCGAAACTACTAGCTGCCCGTGTCGAAAATAGGGGCACCCAGAGTTTAGGTTAAAACAATAAACTCCAGGTCAGTCATGTGACTGGTGTGAGAACTAAAACAGTTATTAAAGCTTTACTTTAAAAGAGAGTAATTCAAGGGACCACGCCGTATAACACGGAACGTGTAACAACCCGTATTTTCAATAACCTGTTATAACATAAATCGAGGCAGAATCTAATTTATAAATCTGAATCAAGAGAAACGGGCTATGCCATTGCGTTCGTCTCGGAAAAATACGCGAAATAGAGTCCAAGTTTTCGAAAATCGGAGTCCGTATGACCCGACTAAGGCCCAACGAAGTTTTTCAGAAAATTTTAAAGTAAAAACAGATTTCAAATTCAAGTTTGAATTTGGAAATTAGGGGAGTTGGGCGCAGGCGGGAAAATTCCCGCCAGAGTACCCATGTCGACAGCCCTGTCGACTTGGGAGTCGACTTGGTTGGACCTAAGTCGACAGCCCTGTCGACTTGGCTGTCGACTTGGTCCAGCCGGGCAGTTTTGCCTGGTGCACCATTTTGGGGTTGTGTTGAGTTTGGGGGCCAGATTCGGTTTTGAGGGCTGAGATTGGAATTAGGGTTTAATCCTAAGGCTAGAACTAATCCTAATCTCTATAAATAAGGCCCTAACCTAAACCTAAATCATCATTATTCATTCATACAACTAAACTATGGCAAAATCATTCCTCTCATGGCCTCCACTCTTTTCATAAAATTCCTAAGTCATTTCTATGAGAGATTTTCCATGCATACAAGTGTTTTCAAGCTTGTATGAGCATCATTAGCATGCACTCAAGTCAAGTTTCTATATTTGCATCATAAAGCAAGGGTTTTGATCATTTTTGCTCAAGGGTTTTTCTATTGGAGCTTGCATTTTGGGTTTAATTGATTGCATAAGGGCTTTGTCATATTTTTGTGTCTTCATAAGCATTGTAAGCCCTTTCCTACTTTCATATTTAAACTCTAAAGTTAATGAATGATGCAAGTTGTGTTTGATCATTATGATATGATATGCAAGTTTATCATGTTATGCAAGTTTGCCATGTTATGATATGCAAGTTTATCATGTTATGTTATGCAAGTTTGCTATATTATGATATGCAAGTTTGCCATATGATATGCAAGTTATGTTATGCAAGTTTGGGTTGATCATTTTGCTTATGTTATCATGTTATGCAAGCTTATCTTGAGTATATGAACATAAAGCTTCAAGCTTTATGCTAAAGGTTGCATTTTGGCAACATGTAAGTTATCATATCTCTTATGATAACTTGCATGAGAGGTTAAATGCGAACTTATGGCCATTTCTACATGTCATTTATCACCATGTATCACCAATATGCTAAGTTTGGTTTTATGCATGCTTTTGAGGCCTAAAAATGTAATATGCAAGTATATGGACATATGTACATTTCATATGCCACCATGTTAAACTTGTGGCTTCAACACTTTTATGTCATGATTATGCCAAGTTCCCTCTTTCTATCCTTTATGCGCTATTGCGATATGTAAGCGATGGGATTGCGTTTGGGGTTGGGTAAACTTAAAAGAAATAAAAACATAAGATTGGGAATTTACCTATTAAGTTAGGTCTACCCAATTGCTTGAAAACTTGTAATATGTTTTGTAAACATGATGGACATGACACTTAGAAAATATAAGTGTGACCAACTCGAGGTTGGGTTGAGTTTGTAGCGTAAAACTACCCGGAACCGACCGGCCTAACTAGTTGCTACAAACAATAGGACCCAATGTGAGAAGTTGGCCATGTTGTACCTTGAACCCGAGGTTAGACCAAGTTGTGGTGTAAAGCTACCCGGACCCGCCCGGCTTAACTAGTAACCACAACAAGGTCTAATGTGAGAGGTTAAGGCACATTAAATTAATTAATGCCTCATGATTAGGGTTAAGTCATGGTCCACTTAATACTTAACCAATTTGGGCTTGGTAGACTAATCAGGGTTAAGTCGTGAACCCATCGTTACACTTAACCAAGTTAATCCATGATTAGTAAAGGGGTTAAACCGTACTTAACCCACTAGAAAAATCCTAGCAATGGGGGTCCACTCCAGTAGTAATCCCAAGTTTGTATCATTAAGACCCTAGGGACTAGGCTAGGGAGGGAGCACGATTACTGGACTGGAGGTAAGTGACCAAAAACGACGGCAGAATGGTACGCCGGTGTAGTTCCGGGCGGACTATGGTCGTGCACACAGTCCGAAGCCGGGGAAAACATGCACGGGTACCAGTAGATCGAGACTGTGCACTCATGTTTATGGTGTCCAGGGGTTGACACCCTAGGGCTTGATACACCCGACGGGAGACCCTGCACAGTCTGACTACAATTATGTTTGGGCCGTATGGACACCAACACGTGACGAGTTAGGCTTATAGGGAGCCGATCGACTAGACCGTTTGATTGGACCTCATATTAGGGTCACTTCATGTTATTGGGCCAAGGGATCAATACTTGTTTATTCTAGTCATGTTAGTTTGCTAGTACACCTGTGGTGCAAAACCTTAAACCTGATTATGCGATGACACCTTTATCTACCTTGTTAGTTAATCATCATGCTAGTATGTTGTTATCCTTATGATCATACCTGCTTCTCATGCCAGTTAACTTTATCAGTTTACATTGATTGTAGTAGGGCTTACTCTGTCTTTTTGACTGACCTATTTTTCTTTCGCCTCTTTTCTTCCGTTTCCCCCCCCCCCCCCCAGGTTCTCAGGGTGGGAACGTTGGAGCTTAGCTTGGATTTCTGATCGCTTGCTTGTGAGATTTTAGCTCATGTACGGTCTTGACATGAAGCTAGCTATGGTTATCACTTATTTTGGGGATAGTACTTATGTATTTCAGTTTTTCAGTGATGTTGTTTTTATCTAGACTTGTGTATTTGGAAAGTTGACATTATGTTGTACCAGACTTGTTTTGAAATTGTGTGAAATCTTCCGCTGTTTTACTTATTTTATTTACTCTGTTTACATATATACATATGTTCTTGTTCTGCCTTGATATATCATTATGCATGTTTACCTGATTCAAACGCCCCTCCAAAGTCAGAGTGCTTGCAAGAGCCACCCTGGCGGAGGTGGGGTGTTACATTTGGTATCAGAGCATATGGTTTACGAGAAGGAACAAAAAGGTTTTTAAAACTTTTGGAAAACTATTTTCAAAACCAAGTATAAAGTATTTTCCAAAGAAAAGTCTAGTTTATTTTAAAGGCTATTCCCCAAAAAGCCATTAGCAAAATTCCTTCGTTTTTCTCTATTCTGAATCTGTCTTTTTCTTCGATTTTAGTATGGCCGATAACTTTGCTATTCCGGATGGAGTACACGTACCTGTTTGGTATAGGAGACTTTTGGAGGCTAGGGCGACCGAAGCCGGCCCCGCAGATGTTTCTCCTCCTCCTCCTGTAGTTAATGTTCCTCCTCCTCCTGTCGCTGAGGTTCCTCTTCCTCCTCCCCTTCAGCACCCTCAAGCTGACTTCGCAAAGACTTGCAAAGATTTCAAAGCAATGGGTGGCAAGAACTTTCAAGGCACTGAGACTTTGGTAGAGGCCAGAAATTGGTTGAAAGAGACCGAGGATTTATTTGCTATCTTTGGGTTAGACGATCAGAGGAAGATCTTGTTGGCGGTTTGGCTTATGAAGGATGAAGCCACTTATTGGTGGGAAGTCACCAATGGTACTAGGCCTGTTGAGACTTGGGTCGATTTCAGGGCAAGGTTCGTGCTTAAGTTTTTATCTTCTGCTGAGGAGAATCTGCAAATGGAGAGGTTCATAACTTTGAAACAAGGGGATATGTCTGTCAAAGAATATGTGAACAAATTCAATCAGTTAGCTCGTTTTGGCTTGGATATGGTGAATACTCCTCAGAAGAAGGCTCTTCGTTTTACTAGAGGATTGAATGAGCCGTTGCAGGGATTGGCTATGTCACATATTCCCCATGGGGCCACGTTTGAGAGCTTGGTTGATATGGCGTTACTTCAGGGAGATGTCAAGAAAGAGATCAAGATAAATGATACTCAAGCCAAGAAGACTGATTCCCAGTGGAAAGGAAATCAGGGTAATCCAAGTGGTCAGAGCAGTCAAGGCAATCATAACAAGAACAAGAGTCAAGGCAACAAGGGGAACAACAACAAGGGCAAGAACAACAAGGGGAAGTGCCATTATTGCGGTTCAGTTGGGCATCTTATTAAGGATTGCAAGAAGAGGAAAAGGAAGAATGGTGAATGCTTTTTCTGCGGTGAGACTGGACATTTCAGTAAGGATTGCCCGAAGAAGCAAGGGCAAGGCCAGGGTCAGACTCAGCGTGATGGACCTTCAGGAGGGCAAGTTCATGCTCTCAATACCGCTCCAGTTCCCGATCGAGGTAGTATTTCTGTTGAGAGCCTTGTATATATTTCTGATTTTCCAGTTCGTACCTTGTTTGATTCTGGTGCATCGCATAGCTTTATCTCATCTGATCTTGTTGATAGTTTGCACCTTAGTACTAGCTTGGTAGATGATCCCGTCTGTGTCTCAAATCCTATTGGGGGTTCCGCCCATCTGTCTATGATATGTGGGGATTTGAGGATCTCTATACTGGGTGTAGAGTTCTTGTGTAGTGCTTATGTTCTTGGTTTTAGGGGATACGGATTGATATTGGGCATGGATTGGTTGTCCAAATATGGAGCCATCCTTGATTGTGAGCATAGGGTTGTGAGGCTCGTGACTCGCCTCGGAAACACCCTAGAAATTTCTTGTAATCCGAGAGGTCCCGTCATGTTGTGCTATCTTGGATCACTCGACTCGTCAATGGAAACTCTTCAGTCTGTGAGAGTGGTTCGAGAGTATCCGGATGTTTTCGATGAAGTTAGGGGGTTGCCCACTAAGCGAGAGATTGATTTCCACATTTATCTGGTGGATAATGCAAAGCCGGTTTCTTTGCCTGTTCGGCACATGGCTCCGCGTGAAAGGCGGGAGCTAAGTAAGCAAGTGAAGGAGTTGCTTGAGAAGAACTTCATTAGACGAAGTATATCTGAATGGGGAGCGCCTGTGATATTTGCTACCAAGGCAGATGGTTCTCTCCGACTTTGTGTTGACTATCGAGAGTTGAATAAGCTGACTAAGAAGAACAGACACCCGTTACCGAGGATTGATGATCTCTTTGACCAGCTTGTCGGTGCTTCTGTTTTCTCTCAGCTTGATCTTGCTACTGGATTCCATCAGCTCAGGGTAGCTGAAGATAGTATAGACAAGACTGCGTTCAGAACTCCAGATGGATTCTTCGAATGGCTTGTCATGCCGTTCGGCTTGACTAATGCACCCGCATATTTCGTGGACTTGATGAGTAGGGTGTTCAGGGAGTTCTTGAACAAGTTTGTCGTGGTCTTCGTAGATGATATTCTGATCTTCTCTAAGGATGAGGAAGAGCACGCAAGGCATCTCGTGGAGGTGATGGATACGCTTAGAGTGCATCAGTTGAAGGCCAAGTTCTCCAAGTGTCACTTTTGGAGAAGGGAAGTTAGATTCCTTGGGCATATAGTATCTAAGGAAGGCTTAGCGGTGGATCCCGCTAAGGTAGTTGCAGTTCAGGATTGGAAGACTCCAAGGAATGCAACCAAAGTGAGAAGTTTTCTAGGTCTTGCAAGCTTTTACCTGAAGTTCATCAAGGACTTCGCGAAGATTTCTGCTCCTCTCACTAAATTGACGAAGAAGAATTTAGTTTTTGCTTGGAGCATAGAATGCGAGCTTGCTTTTCAGAAGCTCAAGAGAGCTCTCACATCAGCACCTGTTCTAGCTTTGCCCGATGGAGGGAAGTTATTTACCGTATACACCGATGCATGTGGCACGGGGTTAGGAGCTGTTCTGATGCAAGAAGGAAGAGTGATATGCTTTGGCAGTAGACAACTCAAAGTGCATGAGAAGAATTATCCCACTCATGACTTAGAGTTGGCAGCAATAGTATATGCACTCAAGGCTTGGCGCCATTATCTTCTGGGAGAAAGATTTGAGCTTTATACCGATCACAAGTCATTGAAGTATCTCTTTTCTCAGAAGGATCTGAATCTGAGGCAACAAAGATGGATGGAATTCTTGGCGTCCTACGATTTTGAGATAGCTTATACCCCTGGCAAGGGGAATGTGGTAGCTGATGCATTGAGTAGAAAAAGGTTGACTCTGAGTCCTCTATTCGTTGAGATGAAGAATTTAGAGTATGTGGCAACCTTTGATTTCTCTTTGGCGATTGAGTCGATGACCGGTTCTTTAGCATCTCTGGAACTCAGACCTACCCTTCTTGATCAAGATGGGGCTTCGCAGTGAGAAGACCCTCAGATAGTTGATATTATGGATAAGCTGATTCGAGGAGAGGCGTCTAGCCATCTCGCTCGATATTCTATTGATGACAAGGGTTGGCTAAGGAGAGATGGAAGGTTATGTGTTCCAATGGTAGAAGATTTAGTAAGAAAAGTTCTTGAGGAAGCGCATCGCTCTAAGTTGACTATACACCCGGGTGGAGATAAGATGTATAAAGATATGAAGCGCATTTTCTTTTGGCCTGGGATGAAGAAGGATGTGGCAGAGTTTGTCTCTAGATGTATCATTTGCCAGCAAGTTAAGGCCGAGTCGAAGAAGCCCGGTGGGCTATTGCATCCTCTAGACGTTCCACTATGGAAGTGGGAGAGTATTTCCATGGATTTTATCGATGGGCTACCAAGGTCAAGGAAAGGGAATACGAGCATTTGGGTTATTGTGGATAGACTTACGAAGAGTGCTCATTTCATTCCAGTGAAGAGCAAGAGGACCGCATCTTGGCTAGCGTATGTATATCTTCGTGAGATTGTGAGACTACATGGAGTCCCTTCTAGTATAGTCAGTGACCGTGACCCAATCTTTACAAGTCAGTTCTGGAATAGCTTGCAAGAAGCTATGGGCACGAGGTTGAATCTAAGTACGGCTTATCACCCACAGACGGACGGTCAAACCGAAAGGGTGAATAGGGTACTCGAGGATCTGTTGAGGCTTTGTATTCTGGATTTTGGTGGTACTTGGGAAGACCATCTTCCTCTTGTTGAGTTTGCATATAATAACAGTTATCAGGCAAGCATAGGGATGGCACCATTTGAAGCTTTATATGGGAGGTCGTGCAAGTCACCTACATGTTTGTGGGAGACTATAGATGAGCTTATACTTGGGCCTGATATGATCAGAGATACATCCGAGAAGGTCGAGCTGATTCGGAGACGGATGAAAGCGGCCCAAGACCGACAGAAATCCTATGCTGATAAGCGAAGAACTGATTTGGAGTTTGATGTTGGGGATATGGTTTTCGTGAAGGTTTCTCCTTTGCGGAATGTGGTCCGATTTGGAGCCGTTGGGAAGTTAGCACCGAGGTTTGTTGGACCATTCCCTATTATAGAGAGGATCGGGCAGATGGCTTATAGAGTGGAGTTGCCCGAGAAGCTTGCCGGAGTACACGCTGTTTTTCATGTCTCGCATCTCCGGAAGTGTTTACATGAATCAGCAGAGGTTGTTGAGCCAAGTGTTCTGAAAGATGTGGAAGTGGAGAAAGAGGCTACCTTGAGGAGAGCTCCGATTCGTATCTTGGGGACGGAGACCAAGAAACTAAGGAATCGAGAGGTCAAGTTGGTGAAGGTTCAATGGGGTGAAGCCGAAGAAGACGCAACTTGTGAAACCGAGGAGAAGATGCGTGGGCTTTATCCATTCCTTTTTGAGGGTACACTCTCAATCTCTTTTCTTTGTTAGCATATCTTTCTCTTTGCTATCCATGTTTATCTAGTTTATCGTGTTAATCTCGTCATGAGAACCTTAGGTAGAAATCCTTTGGATGAAACATGTGTTTGAAACATGTTATGCTTGATGTTTGCAAGTGGTTGCAAGTGTTTGCAAGTGGTTACTCGTGGATGCATTATACACGTTAGGCACTAGATCGGCTCGAACACTCCTCATATTGCATATGCATGAGTGTTTACGCTTATTCATGGATGAAATTTTTTGTGTTATCACATGGATGTTGCATATGGATGTATGTTATGTGCACACATATAGATGTTATACATTATGTTAGGAATTGCATACATATGGATTCATTTCACTAACATAATTTGCATTGATGATATTTGCATTAGATAAGTACATATACACACACCTTTGCATATGTTCATACAACATTTAGAATCTTGTAAGGACAATGATTGCTCGTGGATGATGTTTTGAGTAGATGGATGTTGGATGGTAGGATACGTTCTTCCCAACTTGAAGATTTCGGGGACGAAATCCTTTAAGGAGGGGAGAATGTAACAACCCGTATTTTCAATAACCTGTTATAACATAAATCGAGGCAGAATCTAATTTATAAATCTGAATCAAGGGAAATGGGCTATGCCATTGCGTTCGTCTCGGAAAAATACGCGAAATAGAGTCCGAGTTTTCGTAAATCGGAGTCCGTATGACCAGATTAAGGCCCAACGAAGTTTTCAGAAAATTTCAAAGTAAAAACAGATTTCAAATTCAAGTTTGAATTTGGAAATTAGGGGAGTTGGGCGCAGGCGGGAAAATTCCCGCCAGAGTACCCAAGTCGACAGCCCTGTCGACTTGGGAGTCGACTTGGTTGGACCCAAGTCGACAGCCCTGTCGACTTGGCTGTCGACTTGGTCCAGCCGGGCAGTTTTGCCTGGTGCACCATTTTGGGGTTGTGTTGAGTTTGGGGGCCAGATTCGGTTTTGAGGGCTGAGATTGGAATTAGGGTTTAATCCTAAGGCTAGAACTAATCCTAATCTCTATAAATAAGGCCCTAACCTAACCCTAAATCATCATTATTCATTCATACAACTAAACTATGGCAAAATCATTCCTCTCATGGCCTCCACTCTCTTCATAAAATTCCTAAGTCATTTCTATGAGAGATTTTCCATGCATACAAGTGTTTTCAAGCTTGTATGAGCATCATTAGCTTGCATTCAAGTCAAGTTTCTATATTTGCATCATAAAACAAGGGTTTTGATCATTTTTGCTCAAGGGTTTTTCTGTTGGAGCTTGCATTTTGGGTTTAATTGATTGCATAAGGGCTTTGTCATATTTTTGTGTCTTCATAAGCATTGTAAGCCCTTTCCTACTTTCATATTTAAACTCTAAAGTTAATGAATGATGCAAGTTGTGTTTGATCATTATGATATGATATGCAAGTTTATCATGTTATGCAAGTTTGCCATGTTATGATATGCAAGTTTATCATGTTATGTTATGCAAGTTTGCTATGTTATGATATGCAAGTTTGCCATATGATATGCAAGTTATGTTATGCAAGTTTGGGTTGATCATTTTGCTTATGTTATCATGTTATGCAAGCTTATCTTGAGTATATGAACATAAAGCTTCAAGCTTTATGCTAAAGGTTGCATTTTGGCAACATGTAAGTTATCATATCTCTTATGATAACTTGCATGAGAGGCTAAATGCGAACTTATGGCCATTTCTACATGTCATTTATCACCATGTATCACCAATATGCTAAGTTTGGTTTTATGCATGCTTTTGAGGCCTAAAAATGTAATATGCAAGTATATGGACATATGTACATTTCATATGCCACCATGTTAAACTTGTGGCTTCAACACTTTTATGTCATGATTATGCCAAGTTCCCACTTTCTATCCTTTATGCGCTATTGCGATATGTAAGCGATGGGATTGCGTTTGGGGTTGGGTAAACTTAAAAGACATAAAAACATAAGATTGGGAATTTACCTATTAAGTTAGGTCTACCCAATTGCTTGAAAACTTGTAATATGTTTTGTAAACATGATGGACATGACACTTAGAAAATATAAGTGTGACCAACTCGAGGTTGGGTTGAGTTTGTAGCGTAAAACTACCCGGAACCGACCGACCTAACTAGTTGCTACAAACAATAGGACCCAATGTGAGAAGTTGGCCATGTTGTACCTTGAACCCGAGGTTAGACCAAGTTGTGGTGTTAAGCTACCCGGACCCGCCCGGCTTAACTAGTAACCACAACAAGGTCTAATGTGAGAGGTTAAGGCACATTAAATTAATTAATGCCTCATGATTAGGGTTAAGTCATGGTCCACTTAATACTTAACCAATTTGGGCTTGGTAGACTAATCAGGGTTAAGTCGTGAACCCATCGTTACACTTAACCAAAGTAATCCATGATTAGTAAAGGGATTAAACCGTACTTAACCCACTAGAAAAATCCTAGCAATGGGGGTCCACTCCAGCAGTAATCCCAAGTTTGTGTCATTAAGACCCTAGGGACTAGGCTAGGGAGGGAGCACGATTACTGGACTGGAGGTAAGTGACCAAAAACGACGGCAGAATGGTACGCCGGTGTAGTTCCGGGCGGACTATGGTCGTGCACACAGTCCGAAGCCGGGGAAAACATGCACGGGTACCAGTAGATCGAGACTGTGCACTCATGTTTATGGTGTCCAGGGGTTGACACCCTAGGGCTTGATACACCCGACAGGAGACCTTGCACAGTCTGACTACAATTATGTTTGGGCCGTATGGACACCAACACGTGACGAGTTAGGCCTATAGGGAGCCGATCGACTAGACCATTTGATTGGACCTCATATTAGGGTCACTTCATGTTATTGGGCCAAAGCTTGGGCCAAGGGATCAATACTTGTTTATTCAAGTCATGTTAGTTTGCTAGTACACCTGTGGTGCAAAACCTTAAACCTGATTATGCGATGACACCTTTATCTACCTTGTTAGTTAATCATCATGCTAGTATGTTGTTATCCTTATGATCATACCTGCTTCTCATGCCAGTTAACTTTATCAGTTTACATTGATTGTAGTAGGGCTTACTCAGTCTTTTTGACTGACCTGTTTTTCTTTCACCTCTTTTCTTCCGTTTCCCCCCACCCCAGGTTCCCAGGGTGGGAACGTTGGAGCTTAGCTTGGATTTCTGATCGCTTGCTTGTGAGATTTTAGCTCATGTACGGTCTTGACATGAAGCTAGCTATGGTTATCACTTATTTTGGGGATAGTACTTATGTATTTCAGTTTTTCAGTGATGTTGTTTTTATCTAGACTTGTGTATTTGGAAAGTTGACATTATGTTGTACCAGACTTGTTTTGAAATGGTTTGAAATCTTCCGCTGTTTTACTTATCTTATTTACTCTGTTTACATATATACATATGTTCTTGTTCTGCCTTGATATATCATTATGCATGTTTACCTGATTCAAACGCCCCTCCAAAGTCAGAGTGCTTGCAAGAGCCACCCTAGCGGAGGTGGGGTGTTACAGAACGGGTTTGCTCCCAAGAATACCAGTGCATAGAATAAACAACGCAATGCTTTTTCGAAAAATGAAGCTATTATAAGAACCAGGTCCCATCACACAATGCAACGCAAGCCGGAGGATAGGATTTTCCCTTATAATAACCAAATATGCTTGGTACGTTTAAAAACAAATCATTTGATACTATAATAAGTGTATAGTGTCAAAACAATTTCAATCATAAATATCAATCATAGGCGGCATAGGTACCATCTATCATGTCGCCATACTAGTTCTACAATTAAAACCGCAATACACGTATTGGAAATTGGATTTTCGTCAGGAGTCGAGGCAAGGGGCAAGCTCCTCTCCGCGCTCGAGACACTCTAGCAAATGCCTCAGGACTACACACTCTGGGCAATCCTGGATCGGTTGGGCCGGTCCTCACTTAAGTTAGAGGATTATTTATTCCTGAACACACGTTTCCCGGTCCTTACAGACCTATAATCGAGGCGCCTCATTCCAACAACCACAAAGGTGAAAAGTATATAAATGTCATGGCTGGTAAGTCACTGACACCACCAAAGCTAGAAAGAAACGTCGTGTTCTCCCAACGGTCCGTATCCCGTTTTTAACTCATACCGAGGTGTGAGGCTCGCGAATTCACGTTATACACAAAGCTACGCCACAAAGGCCGTGCTTTGATCATCAACCACAAGACTTTTCTTTTCAACAGAAGCCTTGATCCATGCAACTCAGTATGCCACACAGGCAATTCATGCCATGCGATTGATATCCATCGATATATAACCTCTAAGCTCGCACGTCTCAGAGAAGGGCGTTAAGCAAGAGAATAAATTCTCCGCCGCCAAACAGATATATATTTAACAGAAATCAATCAACACAGAATAAAATCCAATGTCAGACACACAATCCATTTACAAGTTCGTTCTGGGTCTGAACAAAACCGGAGGCACTTTCCTCGCATATCCATCCATCTCCAAGTACGTCTGGACGACCACCAACTAATTCCCTCATCTTGGGTGTACAGCTCAATCAAGATCGTCAGTAATTATCCAAACGATGTGAAGACTTCCGGTCTTCGACCACCGTCTTCATCTTCGACATATCGTCGAATCGGTTATTCAGAATGGGTGTAGACCCGGTCTTTCCGAACAACCCGCGTATATTAAAAACAAATGTTACACAAACACAACATACGCCTCATTCCAATTCATTAGTCACTGACCGCAAATTAGCAAGAGAACAATTTCCCAAACATTAACCCCGAAGGCCGAAACCAACATCAGATCAAGACCCAGGAAACCATTCTTCTTAGCCACCCTACAGCTAGTTTCTAAATTCCACATTCTTAGGGAAAGGTTCCCATTAATTTTATCCAAGATAAATTCTTTAAAATTTATCCTGTAATCTTCCTTTGGATGTTGTTTCAAACCAAATTATGGTTTTTCTAAACTAGTCGAGATTAGCGAACCACACCGAAGTAATTACTTATTTTATTTCCCAATCCCAACCTATTCATCCCATGAAGCAAAACTGGTAATACTCCATATCTAACACCACAGTGTTATCGGTAAAATTAATTACCATTTCACATTCAAATCTAATTAAAGATTTAACTATCGCTTTGGAGCAAAACTGGTAATACTCCATTCTCGCTCATTTTCTAAATTTGGTAATTTAGATTACAAATTCACATTTCAATCTAATTGCATATTCGTTAAAACTCCTTTTACTGGGTTAAAGAACTAGGTGTTATTTAGAACACAGTTCACGACAAACCCAAATCACATTCTATTTATTATCGGGTTAAAGAACTAGTGTTATTTAAAACACGGTTCACGATGAACCCACCAATCAATTCTAGTTCAATTTAAATCAAATATATTAGGAATTCCGATTATTTAAAACCCCTTTTTAAATCTAATTTATTTATTTAAAAACAAATCGGGTTTTAAATTTAGTTCAACTAGTTCATTTTGATAAAATCTATTTTTATCTTTTCAAATATGGAGTTTTTCATCCCAAATTTTCCCAAATCATTTCTTATGATTTTACACAAATTATTACTATTTTTAATAATTTTATTAAGGCCCGTACAATCGATTTCCAACAATGGCCATCGAACTGCACTTACAGCGACCTTTTTCGAATTTGATTTGGACGTATCTCCAAATCCAACCGTTAGATTTTGAATTTCTAATATTCGTTAGAAAGCTCTTTTCGATACGAACCCAACGGTTCCGGTTTTAGGAGAATCCGACGGTCGGATCTCCCGTAATGTCCGTTTGAAATAAATGGTCGAAATTCACGAGCTGCCGCGACGCGGCGCGTTCTATTCAGGCCATTATATTATATATATAATATATATAATATATATTTCGTCGATTACTATTTAAAACGAATTATATAAATAGTTTTAAATTCGTTTCAAAAACAATTTCAACTTCCATTTCAATTCAAATCAAAATTGAATCTTTCCTTATAAATTCGTTTTAAAACTCATTTTTATTCAATTCAAATTTCAATTCAATTTGAATTCATTTCAATTCGTTTGCAATTCAATTTGAATTCGTTTTCAATTCAATTCAATTCCAAAGTCGTTTTCTATTCGATTCAATTCAAATTGGTTTTCTATTCGATTCAATTCAAATTGGTTTTCTATTCGATTCAATTCAAATTGGTTTTCTATTCGATTCAATTCAAATTGGTTTTCTATTCGATTCAATTCAAATTGGTTTTCTATTCGATTCAATTCCAATTGGTTTTCTATTCGATTCAATTCAAATTGGTTTTCTATTCGATTCAATTCAAATTGGTTTTCTATTCGATTCAATTCAAATTGGTTTTCTATTCGATTCAATTAAAATTGGTTTTCTATTCGATTCAATTCAAATTGGTTTTCTATTCGATTCAATTCAAATTGGTTTTCTATTCGATTCAATTCAAATTGGTTTTCTATTCGATTCAATTCAAATTGGTTTTATATTCGATTCAATTCGAAATCGCTTTATATTCAATTCATTTCGAAATCGCTTTATATTCAATTCATTTCGAAATCGCTTTATATTCACTTCATTTCGACACATGACTAATCTCAACGAATGAATATTTATTTTTGTCAACACACGACTAATCTCAACGAATGAGTACTGTCCACGTGTGACCATTTTTGTTAAATTATTTCGTTCAACACATGACTAATCTCAACGGATGAGTACCGTCAACACATGAACCTTTATTTTATAGTGATGAAGATATAAAATTTATTGTTAAAATATTACGTTCAACACATGACTAATCTCACAAATGAGTACAGTCAACACATGAACCTTTATTTTATAGTGATGAAGATATAAAATTTATTGTTAAAATATTACGTTCAACACATGACTAATCTCATGAATGAGTACAGTCAACACATGAACCTTTATTTTATAGTGATGAAGATATAAAATTTATTGTTAAAATATTACGTTCAACACATGACTAATCTCACGAATGAGTACAGTCAACACATGAACCTTTATTTTATAGTGATGAAGATATAAAATTTATTGTTAAAATATTACGTTCAACACATGACTAATCTCACGAATGAGTACAGTCAACACATGAACCTTTATTTTATAATATTCTTTATCTTCTAAATTAGAATGAGGCCCAATCAATCACCATATAAAATTAATTATATGGATTCCATACAACACATGTATATAATAGCAACGATAAATAATCAACCATCATCCAAAGTGCACTACACTGTATAAGCATCAAATATAGATATCTAATGCTTATAACAGCATGTCAATCAATCGATCGACATATTTAATCAATTAGGATGAGTGAACTTCAATTTCATCCCAACACCCGTGTGGGGTTTCAAATCAACAAACACAGATTTTAGTTGTGCAGTTGGGCGATGTGTAAAATTTATCGTCCCAATCAATGTCCTTCAAATAGGTGTACATAAACAAACCGTCCGGTTTGTAAATGAATATTTTATTTATTCACATTCCCTATATTCATATTCACGTTAAAAATTATATTTTTAACGATAAAACATTTTATTTCAACATATGAATTTCTATTCAGTTCATTCTTTAAATAAAATGATATTTTTATTTTTCTAACATATTTTAGAAAATTTCGGCGGCATAACGGCACGATACTAGAAACAGGACGAGGTCTAGCCTTATCCCCGGTCTAGTGAAGGCCCATGCCATTCACACATAAATCAAATTCACCAAACAACCAAATTTCAACCAATATCATCTAACTAATTTATGCAACCAAACAAACAAGTCCATGGTCTGTGGACGGTTGTGTCGGGTGCTACTAAACACCGTCTGCATCCTAGTATATATGTATAACTAGAAAAGAAATTGAAGAGTGAGAAATTCTCACCGGAAGCTATCCAATCATCTTGACTCTTCTTTGAGAGAAATCTTCATCGTTATCGCATTTTTGTCATCTTCGTTGCTGTAGCCACTACATATGTAAAAATCGAATTTTTACTTCGCTATTCAATATATAAAAATCGAATTTTTACTTTGCTATTCAATATATAAAAATCGAATTTTTTTCTTCGCTATTCAATATATAAAAATCGAATTTTTTTCTTCGCTATTCAATATATAAAAATCGAATTTTTATTACCTTGCTATATGGATAAAAATTCCATTTTCACACCGCTACTATATAGATAAAAATTCTATTTTTACCTCGTTATTCTCTATATACAGATTTCGCCTTTTCAAATATAAAGATTATAAAAATCACATTTTTATTTTTCTACACATATAAAGATGGTATTTCTAATATTCCTATCATGAAAAAATTATATTTTTATAACGTCTTTTACACATAAAAGATTATATTTTTCCACCGTTATTTTAAATATAAAGATTATATTTTAACTTCGACTATTTATACACAAAGATGAGATTTTTTTTACTACTTCTATAATGTAATGATTATATTTTTAATACTTTAAAAATATAAAAATCATATTTTTATTACTTTAAAAATATAAAAATCATATTTTTATTACCTTTAAAAATAATTTTAATTTGTCAAAAAATGGTTTCTTTCAACGATAAAAATCATTTCTTTTTACCTTTAAAAATCAAATCTTTTTCCTAAGTAAAAAAAAAATCTAATTCTTTTATTTTTAATAACTAATTTTAAAACCATGCATTTATACTTTTGAAAACTAAAAAAAAATAAACCCCTGTTAATTTATATAAAAAAGAACTGAAAATAAATCACATAAAAAGACAAGCTCACTGCGTTTTACCTTCATCTAGCTTGAAGTAAACTGGAGCGACTATCACACTGCTAACTTGGCCACCACCCATCGATTAAAGAAGCCGACCACCATCGCAAGGCCAACGTCGGAGCTGGGCGCATCTGCTGTAGGAGGGGGGTGCGAACTCGCGAAGGCGGGGGTGGTTGCGGGTCGGTTTCTGGAGTTGGGGGGGGGGGACGGTTGTGGAAGGGGTACGGTTTGTAAGAGGGGGAGGAGGAGCGAGACGCGAGGGGGGGTCTGCTGGAGATCGACGGCGGCGGCGAACGATGGGAAGGGGGCGGCTGTCGATAGTTTAGGGTTTTTCTTCTTCTTTTTTATTTTTTTATTTTGAAAACTGAATTGAAAATATCGGGGGGGGGGGGCTGAGTGTAAGGAAAGGAGAGAAAAGGGGAATTTTTTTTATTAGTTAATTAATTTAATTTCTCTCTCCTAAGTTGACTTTTCATACGACCTCGAAATCGAACCCACCGCCTGTCGTCCATAGCTAATTACCCCCATTCCGAACACAATGAGATATGTATCGTAGGCTGATTCGATAATTACAATCAGTTTCCGTCAAAATCAACATATAACTCTATATATTGAATTTGAACGCGCATTTCAATTTACCGGGGTCACATACTAACTCGAAAAATTCCCGAAAAATATTTTCTAGCTTCGTATTGACGATACGGTCCAAACAAAACTAGTTTCGTTGAATTCTGAGACCGTTTGAAAAATGGCCATTTTTCAAACGATTAAAATCAACTAAAACTGGTCAAATGCGTTTTCCTTTGCCACGCTCACATATTGATTCGAATAATTATGAAATTTGGAATCTAGGAATAGTTTTACATCACGGACCCAACAAAAGTGGTTTCGTCGAAATCCAAGGTCGTTTGCAAAATGTCCATTTTTAAGGGCCTGAATTCCATAGCGACTATTCAGAATTTTCAACTGGACATATCTTTTTATCCCCGCTATGAAATTTCGATTTTTCGGATTCGTTGGAAAGATATTATCAATCAGATCATAATGTTTTTGGTTTCACTAAAATCCGGGTTGTTTTGCACCCGGTACATTCAATTGAAGTTTGAAATTGAATTATCGAACTACCGCGCCATTTTCAATTCTATTTATAATTATATATAAATATTTATATTCTAACGACGACGTATATAATATATACGTTGAATTATATTCGAAATAAATTTCTTGTCGATATTATTTAAAATAATCTATTTTAAATATTCAAAATTCGTTAAATTTGCCGAAATAAAAATTTTAAACTGGTTCAGAATTTCCGGGTTATTACAACATTTTTCTATGTAATTAAAATATGAATTCCCATCGCATAATAAAGATTACATTTTTCTATGTAATTTAGATGTGAATTAGAACAATAAAATAAAAATGACATTTTTCTATGTAATTTATATATGAGTTATAACGGTATGATAAGAATTATATTTTTTAATGAAAAAGAACAAAATAATGTGAATCCTTTTATTTACATTTTCTATTGTAAAGAAAAGAACAAAATTGTGTGAACCATTTTATTTACATTTTCTATTGTAAAGAAAAAGGTAAAAAGAGAGTTACATTTCTTATTTGCATTTTTAGATGCAAATAAAGCATAGAAAGGAAATTACACTTTGTTTACCATTGGTTTGTTAAATAAAAGTACAAGATATAAAAGAACATTTTTATTGACATTGTTTTGTCAAATAAAAAGACAAATACATGAGATACACTTTTATTTGTGTTTTATGTACAAATAAAAGTACAAGATTAGAAACACACTTTTATTTACATTGTATTTGTTGAAATAGAATTGTTAACAAAATGAGTATATCACTTTCACTCATCTTTGTAGGAAACAGAATTTATGTGCAAATATAAGAATCACTTTTATTTGCATAATATACAGTAGAATTTATACGCAAATATAAAATCCAATTTTTATTTGCAAAACTTGCATTAGAATTTATATTCTAATATACAATTTATTGTTGGTCAAAATATACACTGAAAAGTATTGTTAAGAAACTTCATACAAATAAAGAATAATGGAAATTATAGCCCATTTGTCATCCACAATAGAGCTATATAAATAAATTGCCCTTTATGTAACTTTAGGAATATATAGTGAGATCATACGAGTAAAATACATTCTTACTCGATATAAGTGACATGTGTAGTGAAATTGAAATTGGTTAAACCTATTAACCAATTATTTATTTATTTATTTATATGAATTGTTGTTAGCTGAAAACCCCACACGGGTATTGGGACGATACTTGACTGACACAAATCCCAATGTTTAATTATATGTCTATCGATTGATCGACAGGCTGCGATGAGCATTATTATTTCATTTTAACGCTCACACAGTTGAAATCGTCACTCTGGTTGTTAATGGATGGTTTGAGGATTATTTCCTGTTATTACCCTATACATGAAATGTATGAAACCCATATGACCCAAATTATATGGTGCATGGTTGAGTCGCATTCCAATGCAGAATTTCTTTTTAAATAAAGGATGTTTACATAATAAAAGAATTTTTGTAAATTAAAAGATTTTGTATTATAAAGAATATTTTACATAAATAATATTTTATTGATTATTTTAAAATATTTTTCTTAATATTTTTAGGATAAATCTTTTGTTTAAGATCATTAGATCTTAACAATTATGTTTGGTGATTGATATGTAGATTGGATTTGTAGTGGACGATGTTTTAAATAACATTTATCCTTTACCCCAATTTACATTGAAATTATTATTTGAAATTTATAAATCTATTTTATAAATTTAAAAGAAGGTTTTCTAAAATTAGAATTTTCCAATTTAATATATTTAATTGGAATTAAGTGGAAATTCGATTGATAATAATCGAGATGGGCTTCCGTAAAAGAAGACCGATATTATATATGGAATTTAAGAGGCTTTGCTGTTATTCCATTTATAATGTTAGTCCGGTACGGAAATTTATAACGATTATTTGTTGATTTGGTTTCTATAGAAATTCCATATTTTGGAAATTGGTTTTGGGTTTATCGTGAACTGTGTTTTAAATGACACTAGTTCTTTAACCCAATTTAAGACAAGATTGGTTTATTGAAATTAATAATCTTGTAATAATGATTCTTGTATTAAAAATCAAAATTGGAATATTAATAAATCTTTTTAGAAAGATTAAAAATTTAATTTATTTTATCTTTGATAAAATTAATGAGAATCTTTTAATATAAATAATATTTTTGTTTAAAAAAGAATGTTCAGAGTTGGAATGTGGCGTATGGTTGATTTTAATTACGAATACACGAGTTATTCAGGAAGATCGGGTCTAACCCATTCTGAATAATCATCACGACGATCAAGAGTCGAAGATGAAGACGGTGACTGAAGACCGGAGAGCTTCACATCGTTTGGTTGATGGTGACTGATATCTTGAATTGGGACTGATCCCCCAAGGCAAGGTAAAAAGTGATGATCTTCCAGACGTACTGGAGATCGATGGATACGTTGTTTCGTTCAGACCCAGAACGGACTTGTAAATGGATAGCATGCCTGACATTGAAATTTATTTCATGTAATTAAATTGGTTTTTATTTAATATAAAAATGCATGGTGGCGGAGAATTTATTCTCTTGCTTAACACCCTTTTGTATGTTAAGTAATTATCAATCACATGATATGAGTTGTTGATGTGACATGCCGAGTTGCATTTGAACAAGGCTTATTGTTGCAAAGCAGAGCCTTGTGGGATGATCAAAGCATAGTCTATTTAGGCATAGCTTTGTGTAACGTGACTTCGCGAGCCTCACAGCCCGGTAGAGTCTAAAACGGGAGAAGGGAACGCAGGGAGTGCACACGTTTCTCTCTAGCTAGAGTGGTGCCAGGGACCTACCAGCGCTGGCATTTATTCATTGTGGTTGTTGGATTTTTCGAGGCCTCGGTTTATGCGGTCGCCACTGGCCGTATTATAGGTCCAAAAGGACCGGCGAGCGTGTGTTCAGGAATTGCCAATCTATTAAGCGTTAACGTATGGACCGGCCCTGCAGCTATCCAAGGGTTGGACAGAGTACCAATCCTGGGGCATTTGCTAGAGTGTCTCGAATCGGTAAGGATCTCCTCCCTAGCCTTGACTCAGATGGAAACCCAAATTTCCAATATGACATCACGCGGTTTTGATTGTATACCTATATATGGCGACATAGTGGGATGGGGCACTCATGCCGTTTAGGATTAATACATTTATTTTGATGTATTTCAAACTGGTTGCACATTATTATTATATAATACCGTGTTTATCGTATCAATCATTTCTTGACCATTATAAGGTAAAACCTATCCTCCGGCTTGCGTGACATTGTGTGATGGGACCTGGGTCTTATAATGGTTTCATTTTTCAAAAAGACATTGCGTTATTCTACGATTTACTTTACTTTATGCACTGGCAATCTATAGGAGAAAACCCGTTCCGCGAAAGTGGCGCGGTCCTGTGATTAGCCTTATTATATTATATAGGTTAAGTAGAATTCTCACACCAGTCCCATGACTGACCTGTAGTTTGTCCACTGGCAAACTCGGGTGCCCATATTTTCCACACGGGCAGTCGAGTAGCTATTTTTTGCAGATATATTAAGCAGGATTCTGGGTTGAAGCTTAAAGCTGTGTCCAGAGATAGAGAGTCTTCCGCTGTGTTTCTTCCGCTGCAATATGTTTTAATTATTGTAACTTATTCTTCCGTTGTTTTTTTATTCAATGTACTCTGATATTCTGTACTCTGATGTAACATTATATGATATGTTATAAAAGTCTTCTGTTGTTGTTTTAATATGTTGTATTCCCAAAGTTAAAGTATTCGTAGATTTTCACTTTTTGGGTCAGACCTGTGTGGTTTATGGTCGATTCAAAGGGTGGGAATTTGCGGGTCTTTACAGAAATGAATCAAGATAATTCAGATGATCTGTATAAATTCTAATTCGAATATAAATGATAATAATAATTTATTATCAAGGAATTAATTTGTTTTGAATTTAACTTATATCGATTTAAATTAATATCTTCTCCAGATGATCAAATGAGGCTTTGAAACTTGTCCCGGTGTGTCCGGAATAGTGGTATAACCCTAAAAATGTCAGTTGTTGGGTTCAGTAAGGAGCTCAGAATCAAGGGTTATTTAAAATTTAAGGATACCGATTTTTAATTAAAATATAAATAAAATAGAATAAAAATAAAAATGTAATTCCTTCCTCCTTAAGTTAATGGAAAGTACACTGTACATTGTACCATACGCTGATCCAATCCCTTAGCTCCTAAGTTTTCTTTTCGCATATTTGTACGCAACCATTCTCTCCTTTTGTTCCCTTTCATTTTGATTCTTCTGAAGAAAAAATAAGGGAAATCGTAAATATCCCCTTCATCCAAAAATCGAAGTGCCAAAACCAGTAAGCCTCCTTTCAAAAATCAAATCGAAATTGAACCACAAACTTTTAAAAACCAAATTGAGTCTCTCCTCTAATTCATTCCAGTTCGTGTATATTTCCAAGTATTTCCCCAAAACTTAAATCGAAAGGAATTTCTACCTCCGCTCAATCGGAAATTGGAAGCTCCAGGAAATTGAAATTAAAAAACATGGGTTAATTAATCAGCTCGATCTCGAATTTATGGAGCTTGAACTATCGGCAGTCAAGCTTGGGCTTGGAGTGACGTAAGCCAGGAGAGGCTGATCGCGGTGACTAAAGTCAATCGATAATGGGGAGGGTGCGATGTAGCAGGAGAAGTTCGATAATAGGGATAGGTGGCCAACGCGATGGGGTTTCATACAGATTTGTTTTCACGGGTTCCAGTAGCATGCAGTTATGGGTTGAGTCGTGTTTTCTTCTATGGTATCGAGTTCAATAAAGTGGTGTTCGGCTTGAATCAGAGGTCGGAGTAGTCACGGTGGTGGATGGTAGGAGGGGTGCGATGCAGTGTTAATAAGAAGTGATGTCCTTTATTATTTTCTAATGGCGTATACTTGCTTGTGGAAGAAAAGGGTGATAACGTGACTAGGTAATTTAATAAGGTAAGTCATGGCAATCATATTTAAAATATGTTTTATTGCATATACAATAAATTCTAATTCAAACAAAATCAAAATCAGATAAATTGAAGACCGTTGAATTGTTATGGACGAAGAATACACTATGGAATTCATTGGAAGTTGGATTTTTTGGTTAAATTGAACATCAGTATAATTTAATCGAAAACATTTTTGTTAGTTCGACAATGAAATCATGGTGAGCAATTCTCACTCCGAAATTTATTTAAATTTAATTTTATCGTTAAAAATAAATGGTTGGTTGCCTTGGATGCATTTATAAATTATTTATTAGTATTGGCTATAATATATATTAGTTATTTAGGATTGGTGTTTGTGGTTATTATATATATATATATATTAGTGATTGGATAGTTCCTGCGGTACCATTAGCGGATGCCCGCAGTATCATTAGCGGATGACCCTATGCGCCCCCACACTATGATAGTGGATGACCTTCTATACCGCGATATCTGCCTCGAAGCAGGGTGGGTATTATTTATGATGGCTAACGTCTGTGGATGCAGGAAAACAGGTTGGAGGGATCCAACTTTTAACATCCCAAAATTTTACTAAGTTTGATTTGGATTTTTATTTATATAATTTTTGGATTTTCTGAATATGAAGGATTTGTATAAGGTTTGAGTATAAAATTTTCACTTTGAATAAGTATTTTATTAAATATGATTTTTTTTATAAGAAAGATTTAGTTTAAAAGTTATATTTAATTTATAAGATTTATGTTTAAGTAATGATATTTTCTAATTTTGATAATATGGGTTTATACGAATTTGGTAAAGGATACTTTATTTTTAAAAGGATTTCACAAGAATGATTTTTATTTTCTTTAATGATGTTTATAAAATTTATTAAGCTTTTATTTTAAAACCATTTGTTAGTATAATTTTTTGGTAAATTATGTGTGTAAAAATATTTGATAAATAATATAGATGAATATTTTGGAATATTAATATGTAATAATATTGTTTTTATAAAATATATTGTTTTCGACAAAGACTTGTTGCGTATCTAAATTTCATTTTAATAAGTTAAACATGATAAATGGTGTGAATATGCATTTTGATAAACCTTAAGTAATATGAACTTTAGCTAGATTAATAAGTGTTGCAAATGTGTTACTAAATTAAATAAATTAATTAAGGTTTTTTGAGATGATGTGTCCACTTATGTGTTTAAATGCATGAAGTGGTGTGTGTATTGAAAACCATGTGTCCTCTTATGTGTTTATATGCATGCGAAAGTTACATAAGGAGAAACCAAGTGTCCCTTGATTTAATTACTAAATTAACCTTCCTAATGCCTATATAAACACATATACTCCCCTCCATCAGACCATACTACAATATGTATCTCACGTTCACTCTTCCTCTCTATATTTTCAGTTTCCATTGAATGAAAATAAACATTTCTTTTCAATCAAAAATCTATAACTCCCAACCCTTTCATTTTTAGCTGAAACAGTACACGCAGAACTTGTCCGGATCGTCATTCCCAATTTTTAAAAATTGACGGATCAGAGTTTCGCTGAGTATCGAAAGGGATATTGTTGATTTACAGTAAAATGGAAAATTTGTGTAAAAACTTCGAAAAATAATATCTCACAATCCGCTTCGAATTAATCGACGCCGTCAGCGCCATTGCGATCAACATGAGATGTAGTATTTTTGGTGTGATTTTGGTTCGATTCTGTGTTGACAACTTGAGATCGTCGGAATTAGGGTTGGAGTTCATCAGTGGTGGAGGTGATGATAGAAGAATCGGTGAATGGCGTTGTGACGAGCGAAGAGAGAGCATCGAAGCAGTGTAATTTGATGGAGATTGGAGAAAATAAATGTCGCAACCTATAGTGGTTCACGCGTTTGGGTTCGGCGAGAGGAACGGAAATTGATGCAAGGGATCGGACTTGCGGAGGTGTGGTGTAGTGTGATGAGGAAGCGAAGAGAATCTTGTTGGTAAAGTCTGTTTGTGGTTCGGTGGAGAGATGGTGCGTGCTCCGTGCACGAGCGTGCATTTTGAAATGGGTACAGGAGCTCTTGCGCAAGGATTAGGAGGAGAGTAAGGAGAAGCTCATGTGGACCGGGTCTTGAATGTGAATAGTAATGGGCTTTGGGCCACCTTGATTTTATTGGTATGATTTACTCTAATTCAAGTTATATTAGTGTAAACTTTAAACACTCATAGAACGTTCGTTTTAAATCGGATTTACTCGCCGTCAAAGGCATTAGAATCGTATCAGAAATTAGAACGCAGTGGTATGTAGTTTTGATAATTTTAATTAAGTAAAAATTTATAAAAATAAAATAAAAAGTCATTATATAAATATAACGAAGATCGTTATTGATGGAATTTCAATATAAAATCAGCAGAAAAATAACCAGCTACTGATAAGAATGGAATGAGAGCACTACAAGAAGAAGTGGCAGTATTTGTTGATCTGTTCGCTCTGGTAAAGAGGATGTTGGAGCTTGTCTAGTGAGAACTTCTAATTTAAATTATTTATTTAAATTTGTCAATTATAATTAGCTGAGATTAATTATAATTAGTGGATGATGATTGCGTGATGGATGTTGATGTTTGAATGACTATTCATGTAATTAGATAATACACTGAACACTGATAAGCGTTATTGTCTGTAACGCTTGTGCACAGGTAAATGTTGTTTGTGATGATGAATTCGTATCCATCTGATCATATGGTTCATTTGGATAAATATGACTGCATTGCATGATATTACAACACACACCGTGGTTGTGGAAATTATGGGTGATCGATTTTAATCTCCTTCCTATGTATATGATTTATTATTTAATTATTAAATAATAAATTAAGTTTTGAATTTCGATATCAAAACTGTTTGAAAATTTAGATAATTAAAAAAATTGATATTCACAAAAATGAAGACTGTTTAGAAAAATATTTTTCAACTATTTATAAAGTTATTAACCTTTGAATTGAAATTTATTTCAAAATTTGATTTGAGTTAGATATTCAAACATTTATTTTATATAGGTAATTGGTCTTATCATTTATAATGATTATCCATTTAAATTTGAAATGATTTAACAAATTTGGGAGAAATATATTAAATCATTAGGAATTTAATTTGAACTGATAAATTGAATAAACAATATTCGTATAACATGGGACGGTTTCTGGAATAATATTTGAATCATGTATTTAACCTGATTTTTCACCGTTATATAGAATGAGTTTTGGAAAACATATTTGTTAGGTATTCAATTTAAATCAGGTATGAAGATTTGGATATGATTTTTGAGATAGCGATGTTTGGAAATATAAATTTAATTTGAAAAGGATTTGAATAATTTATATTTAAATCATTATATGGTTTGAATAGAACACACTATGATGCGACAATTCATAAATACCGATTTCAAGTTTGTAATGGTTTTAACTTGATTATTTGAAATTAATTTGACGTGAAATAAGAAATGTTGAATTGCATATGATAATAGTTTGAAAAGCATTGGAATATTTAAATTTCGAACAAATTTTAAATCTATTGGATTTAAATAGCTATTTTAATAGCAGTATCTTTGGTAATAATTCCAAATGTTGTTATTGGTTTTGAAATTTATAAGCGTGAACTATCATTTGAATATAAGAATGATTTATAAAATAGTTTTGAAGATTAATAAAGTATTGGAAATATTGTATATGGGATTGAAATGGGTTTTCCAAATTTTTTTAAAATTTGGATATGGTTGGAAATAAATCTTCGGATGTTTGATATTAGTTCGGTAGATGAAAAATCTTATTATCTGAGGAATTTAAAAGGTAATTCACCGTTATTCCGCTTATAATATGAGTTGGATACGGAGATTAATATTGAAGATAAGTTGATGGTATTTTTGTCCAGATCAAATATCAAAGAATTGAATAAATCTTTTAATTAAGATATGGGTTCTCAACTTGATTTAATAAGTTAGATAGAAATAGTCTTCGATATTTGGTATGAAACCTCATGATTTAAACGTGTGCTATTTAGGGAATTTGAAAGATATTATTATATCATTATTCCACTTATAGTATTCATTGATTATGAGAATTTATATCGAATATAAGTGGATAAAATTTCTGTGTAATTTGTGATTCAATATCGATTGATTTGGGTTTTGTCGTGAATCGTATCTTCAATAATATCATTCTTGAAACCGATGAGAATGAATGGTGGAAATTCATATCGTAATTGGGATTTAATCAAATTTTTGATTCAAGGGAATTAAAGGAAACAAATTGAAGCGAAGGGATAATCCTTGATTTCAAAGAAGAGATAAGATGATAACGAGATGTATGAAATTTTTAGTAATTCAAATCTTGAGTCGTAAATGAATTGTTAAATATTTGGAAGGAGATTTGAATTGAAAAGCCTATGTGAACCATAGCTACTGTTTTAAGTACGCTTGTTACTTGGGAAGACCGGGATCGATTATATGTTCGAAACCCATTCCAAGTAATAATACGATGTTATGAAGCAATTCAAGACTCGGTAAACGACGAATGAAGACTGGGAATATTTAAATTTGTTTTGATTGATTGTGATTAATGTCTCGGTTAGGTAGGCCACCGATACGAGGTATGAGTTACATGAGACCTGAACATATTTAACTATTTTCGAGTTGTTGTTCCGTTCAGACCCAGAACGGATTCGTATGGATGGTGTGTCTGACGTTGAAATTGACTGCATAGCACTGATTTCCGTTAATGTATATCGGATTTATGGCAATATATTATCCTCGTCTCTAAGTCATATGAACTTAGGGGAATGCATTGATTGAAATCAGTGATATGCCGTGAATTGTCAATGTGGCATACCCGAGTTATGAAACGAGCTAATGATGATCAAAGAATGGCTTATCGAAGCATCGCTTTGTGTATGACGTGACATCGACAAACCTCACACCCCGGATTGATGAGAAACTAGCGGTTAGGTTTTATACTTATATATGAATTGATGATGAAGCTGTGCAGCAGTGGGAAACCACTTATGAACCTGGGGAAGTTGGGTATGTTCGGGGGGGGGGGGGTCGTGTCTGATCGAAAATCATTGATCTGCCCTGACGATGTGTAGTCGGTGTCCGCATGATGGATGAAAAAGCCGTTGAGGCACTTCGTTTTGTATCCCTGATTGATCTTTCGTGCCAGGAATATTCAAGTTGGAAATCCAATCTCCAATACGAGCCATACGGTTTTGGTTTGTATATATATATGGCGAGATAATATTAATGGTATTATGTCATCTAGGATTAATACATTTATTTGCGAAATTGCTATTCACACTATATGATAATATTAGAAGAGGATTTTCACGTATGAAAGCACGTTTGGTTATCATAAGATAAAACTCGCCCATCTGGTGTGCGCTTGCATTGTGTGATGTGGGACGAGCTTATGATAGCTTCATATTCAAAAGTCATATAGAATTTCTATGCACGAAAATTCATATGGAGTTAACCCGTTCCGCGTTAGCGGCATGGTCCGGTGAATTTCCCAACTTTAAAATAAATCCTAAAAATAACTATTTTTGAGTTCTCACACCAGTCCCATGACTGACCTAGAGTTTATTGTTCCTTTCTAAACTCTGGGTGCCCATTAATTTCCACACGGGCAGCTAGTGTTTAGTTTTGCAGTTATAGGTCATTGGAGCAGGATTCAAAGCGCTTTTAGAGTTGGAGTCCACACTAGAGTTGGAGCTTCCGCTATAGCATACAGTTCTTCCGCTGAGAGTATATTTTCTTTTCTTCCGCTGTATATGTTGTAACTCTGATATTCTGTGTAGCTCTGATGTAACATTGTATAATGAAATAAAAAGTCATGTTATTTTGTTCAATATATGTATGTACCTATAACAATTCATCTTTGTGAACGGTTTAAGTCGGTTTAATTAACGGCGAAAATCGGGCTAAAAAGATGGGTCGCTACATTTTGGTATCAGAGCTTTGGTTATACAAAGCTATAGGGTACGTACATATTTGGATAAAAGAATAGGACTCCTCAGAGTTATATTATCTCATTAGAGATAGGGTTAGAAATATCCTAGAATGAGATTTTGGAATATTATGATGAGAGAGCGTATTTTTGAAACCTATATAAGGTATTTTTGAACAAGTGAATCATTTTGAAAATGATGATTTTTTTTGAAATATATTTTGAAATATAGTATTGGAAATAAGGGTTTCGAGTGTTTATTCGACGTCACGATTGGACTATCGAGTATGTAAGAATTTTGAATATACGTCTGATCAACGTATATACGAAGTCTAATATATACTAGGTAGATGTAGGGTCACACTCTAGTCGCTCGAGGATGATTTTACTGATGACCATGGCACCATCAGTAGTTATTTTCGAGTTTCGAATGTGGGATGACTATATGGTTTCAGTTAGTACGTCGAGGAATACTTGAACCATTTCGATATGTTAGAACTATAAAAAGGGAATATAACATAGGCACAATATGTTCAACTATTTTGATAATAACAAAAAGGGATATTGTAAAAGGTGTTCTATACTTAAGAATTAGAGAGAACATGTAAGTATGAAAATTCATTAAGAGATTTTTATCGATGCTACCCCTTAAAAAATCTGAATATGATTTAGACTTAAGTTAAAGAATTTGTTTAACGAGATGATTTCGACTTAAGTTTGAAATGAGTTTAAAGGGTTAATTCAAATCGTGATAAAACATTGAAGTAGGAAAAATATTTATCTTTGAAATATTAAATTTGAAGAAGTGAGTTCTGAAAATGTTAAGATTGATATTTGAAACAACCCTAGCTTGAACATGTATACACATAATCAGAGTGCGCAGAGGAAGCGTGATGGTATTTTTAATAAAACTGTTTAAGAGGTTTTCCGTTTAGTTGAGTAAGAAAAATTTTCTAAACAAGATTTGATATATAAACAAGAATGAAATGAGTTATATATATATATATTTATGAATTTTAAAGTGGATTTAGAAAAGTGTCATTCGATTAGGTGAATATGACAACTAAAACATAATTATTAGAGGAGTATAAATTTAACTTATAAATGAGTTAATATGAGAAGGGAAACGATTGGAATAAAATTTAAAATATAATAAGTGTTTCAGAAGTATAATTCTATCTCTTCCCTTGTCATTGGGTTTTACTCAACCCATTGTCATCTTTTGAATATCACCTTGAATTGTCGTGTTTGAATGTCCAACTTTGTTTCTAAATTCCTCCTTTTGCCCTTCTCTGGTAAAGCCTTAGGAAAGTAAATCAATTTGGATTTGAAACCAGTAGTTCGAATTATCTCTTAAGTTGAAATTGAATATGTATTAAGAGCAATAGAATTTCTAATACTGAATTTAGCCAAGACGGTATTTTGCAGGATAATTGAATGATTACAGAAAGGATTATTCGAGAATTTAGATTTAAATTTCTAATTTAAACACTTGGTCTCATAATTAATGAGGAAACCATAGGTTCCGTAAGAGTAAGTTAGAATGATAATTTCCAAACGTTAAGATTTTCTTAGGGTCATAAACCTCTAAGTATTAGACCGTATCTTTCCTAGTTTATCCTTAGTGGTAGGATAGCAGCTCTGAGTCAAACTCAGAGAATTCGATTTTAAACAAGACCCGTGACGACCCCAGTTATCACGAGATTATAGAAGTTTCCTTAGACTCTACCTTTAGTGAGAATCAGATAGAGTACCCCGAGAATGATATGAGCCTTGGTTCTGACCATTACATTTCTAATATGTTGAGATAGAAATGGGAATTTAAAATTTAGTAAAGAAGTTTAAATTTACTCGACTTCCTTTTCGATGATGAAAAGTTTCTAAGGGGGGGGGGGGGTGAATGTAACATCCCAAAATTTTACTAAGTTTGATTTGGATTTTTATTTATATAATTTTTGGATTTTCTGAATATAAAGGATTTGTATAAGGTTTGAGTATAAAATTTTCACTTTGAATAAGTATTTTGTTAAATATGATTTTTTTTATAAGAAAGATTTAGTTTAAAAGTTATATTTAATTTATAAGATTTATGTTTAAGTAATGATATTTTCTAATTTTGATAATATGGATTTATATGAATTTGGTAAAGGATACTTTATTTTTAAAAGAATTTCATAAGAATGATTTTTATTTTCTTTAATGATGTTTATAAAATTTATTAAGCTTTTATTTTAAAACCATTTGTTAGTATAAATTTTTGGTAAATTATGTGTGTAAAAATATTTGATAAATAATATAGATGAATATTTTGGAATATTAATATGTAATAATATTGTTTTTATAAAATATATTGTTTTCCACAAAGACTTGTTGCATATCTAAATTTCATTTTTATAAGTTAAACATGATAAATGGTGTGAATATGCATTTTGATAAACCTTAAGTAATATGAACTTTAGCTACATTAATAAGTGTTACAAATGTGTTACTAAATTAAATAAATTAATTAAGGTTTATAGAGATGATGTGTCAACTTATGTGTTTAAATGCATGAAGTGGTGTGTGTATTGAAAACCATGTGTCCTCTTATGTGTTTATATGCATGTGAAAGTTACATGAGGAGAAACCAAGTGTCCCTTGATTTAATTACTAAATTAACCTTCCTAATGCCTATATAAACACATATACTCCCCTCCATCAGACCATACTACAATCTGTATCTCACGTTCACTCTTCCTCTCCATATTTTCAGTTTCCATTGAATGAAAATAAACATTTCTTTTCAACCAGAAATCTACAACTCCCAACCCTTTCATTTTTAGCTGAAACAATACACGCGGAACTTGTTCGGATCGTCATTCCCGATTTTTGGAAATTGACGGATCAGAGTTTCACTGAGTATCGAGAGAGATATTGTTGATTTACAGTAAAATGGAAAATTTGTGTAGAAACTTTGAAAAATCATATCTCACAATCTGCTTTGAATTAATCGACGCCGTCAGCGCCATTGCGATCAGCAGGAGATGTAGTATTTTTGGTGTGATTTTGGTTCGATTCTGTATCGACAACTTGACATCGTCGGAATTAGGGTTGAAGTTCATCAATGGTGGAGGTGATGATAGAAGAATCGGTGAATGGCGTTGTGACGAGCGAAGAGAGAGCTTCAAAGCAGCGTAATTTGATGGAGATTGGAGAAAATAAATGTCGCAACCTGTAGTGGTTCACGAGTTTGGGTTCGGCAAGAGGAACGGAAATCGATGCAATGGATCGGACTTGCGGAGGTGCGGTGCAGTGTGACGAGGAAGCGAAGAGAATCTTGTTGGTAAAGTCTGTTTGTGGTTCGGTGGAGAGATGGTGCGTGCTCCGTGCACGAGCGTGCACATTGAAATGGGTACAGGAGCTCTTGCGCAAGGATTAGGAGGAGAGTAAGGAGAAGCTCATGTGGACCTAGTCTTGAACGTGAATAGTAATGGGCTTTGGGCCAACTTGATTTTATTGGTATGATTTACTCTAATTCAAGTTATATTAGTGCAAACTCTAAACACTCATAGAACGTTCGTTTTAAATCGGATTTACTCGCCGTCAGAGGCGTTAGAATCGTATCAGAAATTAGAACGCAGTGGTATGTGGTTTTGATAATTTTAATTAAGTAAAAATTTATAAATATAAAATAAAAGCTAGTTATATAAATATAACGAAGATCGTTATTGATGGAATTTCAATATAAAATCAGCAGAAAAATACCCAGCTACTGATAAGAATGGGATGAGAGCAGTACGAGTAGAAGTGGCATTATTTTTTAATCTGTTCGCTCGGGTAAATAAGATGTCGGAGCTTGTCTGGTGAGAACTTCTAATTTAAATTATTTATTTAAATTTGTTAATTATAATTAGCTGAGATTAATTATAATTAGTGGATGATGATTGTGTGCTGGATGTTGATGTTTGAATGACTGTTCATGCAATTAGATAATACACTGAACACTGATAAGCATTATTGTCTGTAACGCTTGTGCACAGTTAATTGTTGTTTGTGATGATGAATTCGTATCCATTTGATCATATTGTTCATTTGGATAAATATGAGTGCATTGCATGATATTACAACACACACCGTGGTTGTGGAAATTATGGGTGATCGATTTTAATCTCCTTCCTATATATATAATTTATTATTTAAATATTAAATAATAAATTAAGTTTTGAATTTCGATATCAAAACTGTTTGAAAATTTAGATAATTAAAAAAATTGATATTCGCAAAAATGAAGACTGTTTAGAAAAATATTTTTCAACTATTTATAAAGTTATTAACCTTTGAATTGAAATTTATTTCGAAATTTGATTTGAATTAGATATTCAAACATTTATTTTATATAGGTAATTGATCTTATCATTTATAATGATTATCCATTTAAATTTGAAATGATTTAACAAATTTGGGAGAAATATATTAAATCATTAGGAATTTAATTTGAACTAATAAATTGAAAAAACAATATTCGTATAACATGAGACGGTTTCTGGAATAAGATTTGAATCATGTATTTAACATGATTTTTAACCATTATATTGAATGAGTTTTGGAAAACATATTTGTTAGGTATTCAATTTAAATCAGGTATGAAGATTTGGATAGGATTTTTGAGATAGCGATGTTTGGAAATATAAATTTAATTTGAAAAGGATTTGAATAATTTATATTTAAATCATTATATGGTTTGAATAGAACACACTATGATGCGACAATTCATAAATATCGATTTCAAGTTTGGAATGGTTTTAATTTGATTATTTGAAATTAATTTGACGTGAAATAAGAAATGTTGAATTGCAAATGATAATAGTTTGAAAAGCATTGGAATATTTAAATTTCGAACAAATTTTAAATCTATTGGATTTAAACAGCTATTTTAATAGCAGTATCTTTGGTAATAATTCCAAATGTTGTTATTAGGTTTGAAATTTATAAGCGTGAACAATCATTTGAATATAAGAATGATTTATAAAATAGTTTCGAAGATTAATAAAGTATTGGAAATATTGTATATGGAATCGAAATGGGTTTTCCAGATTTTTTTAAAATTTGGATATGGTTGGAAATAAATCTTCGGATGTTTGATATTAGTTCGGTAGATGAAAAATCTTATTATCTGAGGAATTTAAAAGGTAATTCACCATTATTCCGCTTATAATATGAGTTGGATACGGAGATTAATATTGAAGATAAGTTAATGGTATTTTTATCCAGATCAAATATCAAAGAGTTGAATAAATCTTTTAATTAAGATATGGGTTCTCAACTTGATTTAATAAGTTAGATAGAAATAGTCTTCGATATTTGGTATGAAACCTCATGATGTAAACGTATGCTATCAGGGGAATTTGAAAGATATTATTATATCGTTATTCCACTTATAGTATTCGTTGATTATGAGAATTTATATCGAATATAAGTGGATAAAATTTCTGTGTAATTTGTGATTCAATATCGATTGATTTGGGTTTTGTTGTGAATCGTATCTTCAATATTATCATTCTTAAAACCCGGTGAGATTGAATGGTGGAAATTCATATCGTAATTGGAATTTAATCAAATATTTGATTCAAGGGAATTTAAGCTAAGAAATTGAAGTGAAGCGATAATCTTTGATTTCAAAGAAGAGATAAGATGATAACGAGATGTATGAAATTTATAGTAATTCAAATCTTGAGTCGTAAATGAATTGGTAAATATTTGGAAGGAGATTTGAATTGAAAAGCCTGTGTGAACCATAGCTACTATTTTAAGTACGCTTGTTACTTGGGAAGACCGAGATCGAGTATATGTTCGAAACCCATTCCAGGTAATAATACAACGTTATGAAGCAATTCAAGACTCGGTAAATGACGAATGAAGACCGGGAATATTTAAATTTGTTTAGATTGATTGTGATTAATGTCTCAGTTAGGTAGGACACCGATACGAGGTATGAGTTACATGAGACCTTAACATATTTAAGTATTTTCGGGTTGTTCCATTCAGACCCAGAACGGATTCGTATGGATGGTGTGTCTGACGTTGAAATTGACCGCATAGCACTGATTTTCGTTAATGTATATCGGATTTGTGGCAATATATTATCCTCGTCTATAAGTCATATGAAATTAGAGGGTATGCATTGATTGAAATCAGTGATATGTTGTGAATTGTCAATGTTGCATACCCGAGTTATGAAACGAGCTAATGATGATCAAAGAATGGCTTATCGAAGCATCGCTTTGTGTATGACGTGACATCGACAAACCTCACACCCCGGATTGATGAGAAACTGGCGGTTAGGTTTTATACTTATATATGAATTGATGATGAAGCTATGCAGCAGTGGGAAACCACTTATGAACCTGGGGAAGTTGGGTATGTTCGGGGGGGGGGTCGTGTCTGATCGAAAACCATTGATCTGCCCTGACGATGTGTAGTCGGTGTCCGCATGATGGATGAAAAAGCCGTTGAGGCACTTCGTTTTGTATCCCTGATTGATCTTTCGTGCCAGGAATCATCAAGTTGGAAATCTAATCTCCAATACGAGCCATACGGTTTTGGTTTGTATATATATGGCGAGATAATATTAATGGTATTATGTCGTCTAGGATTAATACATTTATTTGCGAAATTGCTTTTCACACTATATGATAATATTAGAAGAGGATTTTCACATATGAAAGCACGTTTGGTTATCATAAGATAAAACTCTCCCATCTGGTGTGCGCTTGCATTGTGTGATGTCGGACGAGCTTATGATAGCTTCATTTTCAAAAGTCATATCGAATTTCTATGCACGGGTATTCGTATGGAGTTAACCCGTTCCGCGTTAGCGGCGTGGTCCGGTGAATTTCCCAACTTTAAAATAAATCCTAAAAATAACTATTTTTGAGTTCTCACACTAGTCCCACGACTGACCTGGAGTTTATTGTTCCTTTCTAAACTCTGGGTGCCCATTAATTTCCACACGGGCAGCTAGTGTTTAGTTTTGCAGTTATAGGTCGTTGGAGCAGGATTAGAAGCGCTTTTAGAGTTGGAGTCCACACTAGAGTTGGAGCTTCTGCTATAACATACAGTTCTTCCGCTGAGAGTATATTTTCTTTTCTTCCGTTGTATATGTTGTAACTCTGATATTCTGTGTAGCTCTGATGTAACATTGTATAATGAAATAAAAAGTCCTGTTATTTTGTTCAATATATGTATGTACCCATAACAATTCATCTTTGTGAACGGTTTAAGTCTGTTTAATTACCGGCGAAAATCAGGCAAAAAGATGGGTCGTTACATTTTGGTATCAGAGCTTTGGTTATACAAAGTTATAGGGTACGTACATATTTGGATAAAAGAATAGGACTCCTCAGAGTTATATTATCTCATTAGAGATAGGGTTAGAAATACCCTAGAATGAGATTTTGGTATATTATGACGAGAGAGCGTATTTTTGAAACCTATATAAGGTATGTTTGAACATGTAAATCATTTTGAAAACGACGTTTTTTTTAAATATATTTTGAAATATAGTATTGGAAATAAGGGTTTCGAGTGTTTATTCGACGTCACGATTGGACTATCGAGTATGTAAGAATTTTGAATGTACGTCTGATCAACGTATATACGAAGTCTAATATATACTAGGTAGATGTAGGGTCACACTCTAGTCGATCGAGGATGATTTTACTGATGACCATGGCACCATCAGTATATATTTTCGAGTTTCGAATGTGGGATGACTATATGGTTTCAGTTAGTACGTCGAGGAATACTTGAACCATTTCGATATGTTAGAACTATTAAAAGGGAATATAACATAGGCACAATATGTTCAACTATTTTGATAATAACAAAAAGGGATATTGTAAAAGGTGTACTATACTTAAGAATTAGAGAGAACATGTAAGTATGAAAATTCATTAAGATATTTTTATCGATACTACCCCTTAAGGAATCTGAAAATGATCTTGACTTATGTTAAAGAATTTGTTTAAAGAGATGATTTTGACTTAAGTTAGAAATGAGTTTAAAGGGTTAATTCAAATCATGACAAAACATCGAAGTAGGAAAGATATGGTTCTTAGAAATATTAAATTTGAAGAAGTGAGTTCTGAAAATGTTAAGATTGATATTTGAAACAACCCGAGCTTGAACATGTATACACATAATCAGAGTGCGCAGAGGAAGCGTGATGGTATATTTAATAAAACTGTTTAAGAGGTTTTCCGGTTAGTTGAGTAAGAAAAATTTTCTAAACAAGATTTGATATTTAAACAAGAATGAAAGGAGTTATATATATATATATATATATATATATATATATATATGAATTTTAAAGTGGATTTAGAAAAGTGTCATTCGATTAGGTGAATATGACAACTAAAACATAAATATTAGATGAGTATAAATTTAACTTATAAATGAGTTAATATAAGAAGGGAAACGATTGGAATAAAATTCGAAATAGAATAAGTGTTTCAGAAGTATAATTCTATCTCTTCCCTTGTCATTGGGTTTTACTCAACCCATTATCATCTTTTGAATATCACCTTGAATTGTCATGTTTGAATGTCCAACTTTGTTTCTAAATTCCTCCTTTTTCGCTGCTCTGGTAAAGCCTTAGGCAAGTAAATCAATTTGGATTTGAAACCAGTAGTTCGAATTATCTCTTAAGTTGAAATTGAATATGTAATAAGAGCAATAGAATTTCTAATACTGAATTTTGCCAAGATGGTATTTTGCAGGATAATTGAATGATTAGAGAGAGGATTATTTGACAATTTAGATTTAAATTTCTAATTTAAACACTTGGTCTTATAATTAATGAGGAAACCATAGGTTCCGTAAGAGTAAGTTAGAATGATAGTTTTCAAACTTTAAGATTTTCTTAGGGTCATAAACCTCTAAGTATTAGACCGTATCTTTCCTAGTTTATCCTTAGTGGTAGGATAGTAGCTCTGAGTCAAACTCAGAGAATTCGATTTTAAACAAGACCCGTGACGACCCCAGTTATCACGAGATTATAGAAGTTTCCTTAGACTCTACCTTTAGTGAGAATCAGATAGAGTACCCTGAGAATGATATGAGCCTTAGTTCTGACCATTACATTTCTGATATGTTGAGATAGAAATGGGAATTTAAAATTTAGTAAAGAAGTTTAAATTTACTCGACTTCCTTTTCGAGGACGAAAAGTTTCATGGGGGGGGGGGGGGGTGGGGGGGTGAATGTAACATCCCAAAATTTTACTAAGTTTAATTTGGATTTTTATTTATATAATTTTTGGATTTTCTGAATATAAAGGATTTGTATAAGGTTTGAGTATAAAATTTTCACTTTGAATAAGTATTTTGTTAAATATGGATTTTTTATAAGAAAGATTTAGTTTAAAAGTTATATTTAATTTATAAGATTTATGTTTAAGTAATGATATTTTCTAATTTTGATAATATGGATTTATATGAATTTGGTAAATGATACTTTATTTTTAAAAGGATTTCACAAGAATGAATTTTATTTTCTTTAATGATGTTTATAAAATTTATTAAGCTTTTATTTTAAAACTATTTGTTAGTATAGTTTTTTGGTAAATTATGCGTGTAAAAATATTTGATAAATAATATAGATGAATATTTTGGAATATTAATATGTAATAATATTGTTTTTATAAAATATATTTTTTCCACAAAGACTTGTTGCGTATCTAAATTTCATTTTTATAAGTTAAACATGATAAATGGTGTGAATATGCATTTTGATAAATCTTAAGTAATATGAACTTTAGCTACATTGATAAGTGTTACAAATGTGTTACTAAATTAAATAAATTAATTAAGGTTTATAGAGATGATGTGTCCACTTATGTGTTTAAATGCATGAAGTGGTGTGTGTATTGAAAACCATGTGTCCTCTTATGTGTTTATATGCATGTGAAAGTTACATGAGGAGAAACCAAGTGTCCCTTGATTTAATTACTAAATTAACCTTCCTAATGCCTATATAAACACATATACTCCCCTCCATCAGACCACACTACAATCTGTATCTCACGTTCACTCTTCCTCTCCATATTTTCAGTTTCCATTGAATGAAAATAAACATTTCTTTTCAATCAAAAATCTACAACTCCCAACTCTTTCAGTTTTAGCTGAAACAATACACGCGGAACTTGTCCGGATCGTCATTCCCGATTTTTAGAAATTGACGGATCAGAGTTTCGCTGATTATCAAGAGAGATATTGTTGATTTACAATAAAATGGAAAATTTGTGTAGAAACTTCAAAAAATCATATCTCACAATCCGCTTCGAATTAATCGACGCTGTCAGCGCCATTGCGATCAGCAGGAGATGTAGTATTTTTGGTGTGATTTTGGTTCGATTCTGTGTCGACAACTTGAGATCGTCGGAATTAGGGTTGGAGTTCATCAGTGGTGGAGGTGATGATAGAAGAATCGGTGAATGGCGTTGTGACGAGCGAAGAGAGAGCATCGAAGCAGTGTAATTTGATGGAGATTGGAGAAAATAAATGTCGCAACCTGTAGTGGTTCACGCGTTTGGGTTCGGCGAGAGGAACGGAAATTGATGCAAGGGATCGGACTTGCGGAGGTGTGGTGTAGTGTGATGAGGAAGCGAAGAGAATCTTGTTGGTAAAGTCTGTTTGTGGTTCGGTGGAGAGATGGTGCGTGCTCCGTGTACGAGCGTGCATTTTGAAATGGGTACAGGAGCTCTTGCGCAAGGATTAGGAGGAGAGGAAGGAGAAGCTCATGTGGACCGGGTCTTGAACGTGAATAGTAATGGGCTTTGGGCCACCTTGATTTTATTGGTATGTTTTACTCTAATTCAAGTTATATTAGTGTAAACTTTAAACACTCATAGAACGTTCGTTTTAAATCGGATTTACTCGCCGTCAGAGGCGTTAGAATCGTATCAGAAATTAGAACGCAGTGGTATGTAGTTTTGATAATTTTAATTAAGTAAAAATTTATAAAAATAAAATAAAAAGTCGTTATATAAATATAAAAAAGATCGTTACTGATGGAATTTCAATATAAAATCAGTAGAAAAATAACCAGCTACTGATAAGAATGGAATGAGAGCAGTACGAGTAGAAGTGGCAGTATTTGTTGATCTGTTCGCTCTGGTAAAGAAGATGTTGGAGCTTGTTTGGTGAGAACTTCTAATTTAAATTATTTATTTAAATTTGTTAATTATAATTAGCTGAGATTAATTATAATTAGTGGATGATGATTGTGTAATGGATGTTGATGTTTGAATGACTGCTCATGCAATTAGATAATACACTGAACACTGATAAGCGTTATTGTCTTTAACGCTTGTGTACAGTTAAATGTTGTTTGTGATGATGAATTCGTATCCATCTGATCATATGGTTCATTTGGATAAATATGACTGCATTACATGATATCACAACACACATCGTGGTTGTGGAAATTATGGGTGATCGATTTTAATCTCCTTCCTATATATATGATTTATTATTTAATTATTAAATAATAAATTAAGTTTTGAATTTCGATATCAAAACTGTTTGAAAATTTAGATAATTAAAAAAATTGATATTCGCAAAAATGAAGATTGTTTAGAAAAATATTTTCAACTATTTATAAAGTTATTAACCTTTGAATTGAAATTTATTTCGAAATTTGATTTGAGTTAGATATTCAAACATTTATTTTATATAGGTAATTGATCTTATCATTTATAATGATTATCCATTTAAATTTGAAATGATTTAACAAATTTGGGAGAAATATATTAAATCATTAGGAATTTAATTTATCTGATAAATTGAGTAAACAATATTCGTATAACATGAGACAGTTTCTTGAATAATATTTGAATCATGTATTTAACATGATTTTTAACCGTTATATAGAATGAGTTTTGGAAAACATATTTGTTAGGTACTCAATTTAAATCAGGTATGAAGATTTGGATAGGATTTTTGAGATAGCGATGTTTGGAAATATAAATTTAATTTGAAAAGGATTTGAATAATTTATATTTAAATCATTATATGGTTTGAATAGAACACACTATGATGCGACAATTCATAAATATCGATTTCAAGTTTGGAATGGTTTTAACATGATTATTTGAAATTCATTTGACGTGAAATAAGAAATGTTGAATTGCATATGATAATAGTTTGAAAAGCATTGGAATATTTAAATTTCGAACAAATTTTAAATCTATTGGATTTAAACAGCTATTTTAATAGCAGTATCTTTGGTAATAATTCCAAATGTTGTTATTGGGTTTGAAATTTATAAGTGTGAACTATCATTTGAATATAAGAATGATTTATAAAATAGTTTCGAAGATTAATAAAGTATTGGAAATATTGTATATGGAATTGAAATGGGTTTTCCAATTTTTTTTAAAATTTGGATATGGTTGGAAATAAATCTTCGGATGTTTGATATTAGTTCGGTAGATGAAAAATCTTATTATCTGAGGAATTTAAAAGGTAATTCACCGTTATTCCGCTTCTAATATGAGTTGGATACGGATATTAATATTGAAGATAAGTTGATGGTATTTTAATCCAGATCAAATATCAAAGAGTTGAATAAATCTTTTAATTAAAATATGGGTTCTCAACTTGATTTAATAAGTTAGATAGAAATAGTCTTCGATATTTGGTATGAAACCTCATGATGTAAACATATGCTATCTGGGGAATTTGAAAGATATTATTATATCATTATTCCACTTATAGTATTCGTTGATTATGGGAATTTATATTGAATATAAGTGGATAAAATTTTTGTGTAATTTGTGATTCAATATCGATTGATTTGGATTTTGTTGTGAATCGTATCTTCAATAATATCATTCTCGAAACCCGATGAGATTGAATGGTGGAAATTCATATCTTAATTGGGATTTAATCAAATCTTTGATTTAAGGGAATTAAAGGTAAGAAATTGAAGCGAAGGGATAATCTTCGATTTCAAAGAAGAGATAAGATGATAACGAGATGTATGAAATTTATAGTAATTCAAATCTTGAGTCGTAAATGAATTGGTAAATATTTGGAAGGAGATTTGAATTGAAAAGCCTGTGTGAACCATAGCTACTGTTTTAAGTACGCTAGTTACTTGGGAAGACCGAGATCGATTATATGTTCGAAACCCATTCCAAGTAATAATACGACATTATGAAGCAATTCAAGACTCGGTAAACGACGAATGAAGACCGGGAATATTTAAATTTGTTTAGATTGATTGTGATTAATGTCTCGGTTAGGTAGGCCACCGATACGAGGTATGAGTTACATGAGACCTGAACATATTTAAGTATTTTCGGGTTATTGTTCCGTTCAGACCCAGAACAGATTCGTATGGATGGTGTGTCTGACATTGAAATTGACCGCATAGCACTGATTTCAGTTAATGTATATCGGATTTGTGGCAATATATAATCCTCGTCTCTAAGTCATATGAACTTAGAGGGTATGCATTGATTGAAATCAGTGATATGTCGTGAATTGTCTGTGTGGCATACCCGAGTTATGAAACGAGCTAATGATGATCAAAGAATGGCTTATCGAAGCATCGCTTTGTGTATGACGTGACATCGACAAACCTCACACCCCGGATTGATGAGAAACTGGCGGTTAGGTTTTATACTTATATATGAATTGATGATGAAGCTGTGCAGCAGTGGGAAACCACTTATGAACCTAGGGAAGTTGGGTATGTTCGGGGGGGTCGTGTCTGATCGAAAAGCGTTGATCTGCCCTGACGATGTGTAGTCGGTGTCCGTATGATGGATTAAAAAGCCGTTGAGGCACTTCGTTTTGTATCCCTGATTGATCTTTCGTGCCAGGAATCATCAAGTTGGAAATCCAATCTCCAATACGAGCCATACGGTTTTGGTTTGTATATATATGGCGAGATAATATTAATGGTATTATGTCGTCTAGGATTAATACATTTATTTGCGAAATTGCTATTCACACTATATGATAATATTAGAAGAGGATTTTCACGTATGAAAGCACGTTTGGTTATCATAAGATAAAACTCGCCCATCTGGTGTGCGCTTGCATTGTGTGATGTGGGACGAGCTTATGATAGCTTCATTTTCAAAAGTCATATTGAATTTCTATGCACGGGAATTCATATGGAGTTAACGCGTTCCGCGCTAGCGGCGCGGTCCGGTGAATTTCCCAACATTAAAATAAATCCTAAAAATAACTATTTTTGAGTTCTCACACCAGTCCCATGACTGACCTGGAGTTTATTGTTACTTTCTAAACTCTGGGTGCCCATTAATTTCCACACGGGCAGCTAGTGTTTAGTTTTGCAGTTATAGGTCGTTGGAGCAGGATTCAAAGCGCTTTTAGAGTTGGAGTCCACACTAGAGTTGGATCTTCCGCTATAGCATACAGTTCTTCCGCTGAGAGTATATTTTCTTTTCATCCGCTGTATATGTTGTAACTCTGATATTCTGTGTAGCTTTGATGTAACATTGTATGATGAAATAAAAAGTCCTGTTATTTTGTTCAATATATGTATGTACCCATAACAATTCATCTTTGTGAATGGTTTAAGTCGGTTTAATTACCGGCGAAAATCGGGCAAAAAGATGGGTCGTTACACAACTGGATCCCTCAAAAATATTATTATTTGTTTGTGTCATATATATTATCATATATAATGTGTTAGGGAGCATGTGGTTGATAATTGTGTGTTTTTGATTGGTTTAATATCACTGGCCCTAAATGTGGATTTATAAAAATATCGTGAAAAGGGAATGTGAGATTAAAAGGGAAAAAACTATTTATCTAAAATAGAATTTGAATTTTGAATCATCTATAAAAATATTAACTTGTTTTAAAAATAAAACAAGTATCAAAAATTTATAAACGTTGTTTATAAATTAATAATGCAGGATTTGATAATGAATTTATATAAACGTTGTTTATAAATTAATAATGCAGGATTTGATAATGAATTGATAAACTTTGTTTATAAATTAATAATGCAGGATTTATAAACGCTGTTTATAAATTAAATAATACAGGGAATGGAAGTAAATTTATAAATGCTATTTATAAATTAAATAATGCAGGGATTTGAGGTTGAATTTATAAACGGTGTTATAAATGGAATGGGAAAAATTATCATTTAGATAATTTGGGAAATGTAAATACGAGTGTGTATTTAAAAAGGGAAATTTATTTTTTTAAAGGAGAATTTGTATTTCAAAGGGATTTTAAATTTAGATATGTTTAAAATACATAAACAAGTAAATATAAACGGTATTTATAAAGAAAGGTGGAAAATTATCATTGGATAATTTAAATATTTAAATTCAAATGTGAATTTAAAATAGGGATTGGGAATTGTGTTAAAAAGGGAAACCAGGAAATTTATTCCGATATTCAGAATGTAAATAGAATTAAAATAAATCCATATGGATTTTGATGTGAATTTGATTAGATCGAATTTATTTAGATAAAATATTTTCAAAAATATATTAGGATTATACTAAATAAAAGTTTAAATTTAAATATAAGAATAGATTCACTGTTGTATATATATATATATATAAGTGAAATATAAAATATTCCAGAATAGTAATTGGGTTTCATATGGATTTGAAATGGAATCTTGTTTGAAATTATAAAACAAGGATGTTAAATTTATAAACAGTTTTTATAAATTAAGTAAGAAAGTTATCAGGGGATAATTAGGGATTTTAAATTCAAATATGAATTTAAAAAGTGAATTGGAAATCGTTCCGGAAATGGGTGTAACAACCCGGAAATTCTGAGCCAATTTAAAATTTTTATTTTGGCAATTTTATTGAATTTTGAATATTTAAAATAGATTATTTTAAATAATAACGACGAGAAATTTATTTTGAATATAATTCGAACAAATATATTTATATAGATCGTCGTTAGAATATAAATATTTATTTTAAATTATAAAAGGAATTGAAAATGGCGCGGTAGTTCGAAAATTCGATTTCAAACTTCAAATGAATGTACAGGATTCAAAATAAACTGGATTTTAACGAAACGGGAAATATTAGAATCTAATTGAGAATATCTTTCCAACGAATCCGAAAAATCGAAATTTCATAGCGGGAATCAAAAGTTACGTTCCGTTGAAAATTCAGAATAGTCGCTATGGAATTCTGGCCCTTAAAAATGGAAATTTTGCATACGACCTCGGATTTCGATGAAACCACTTTTGTTGGATCCGTGATGTCAAGTTATTGCTAGATTCCCAAATTCATAATTTTTGAATTCAATATGTGAGCGTGGCAAAGGAAAACGCGTTTGACCAGTTTTAGTCGATTTTAATCGGCTAGAAAATGGCCATTTTTCAAACGGTCTCGGAATTTGACGAAACTAGTTTTGTTAGGACCGCATCGTCAATACAAAGCTAGAAATTTTTTTTGAGAATTTTTAGAGTTAGTATGTGAACCCGGTAAATTGAAATGCGCGTTCAAATTCAATATATATAGTTATATGTTGATTTTGACGAAAACTGATCGAAGCGGTTGAATCAGCCTACGATACATATCCCATTGTGTTCGGAATGGGGGTAATTAGCTAGGGACGACAGGCGTTGGGTCTCGTTTCGAGGTCGAAAATAAAAGTTGCTTATTAGAAAATTAAATTTTAAAATATAATAAATATCTCCATCCCTCCCCCCTCTCTCTCACTTTTCAGATATAAAAAAACAAGAAGAAATCACGTTGCCCACCCCGGTAATCGATCGCGACCGCCCTCCTCTGGCGCCCCGCCACCGCCGGCGCGAGATGCCCCCCTTCCGCCTCCTTATTCTCCACCGACGCGCCCTCCTCCCCTTTTTCTCGCCGCTCCCGCCTCCATCTTCTCCCCCGCGGCCACAACCCAATCGCACCCTCCCCCTCCCATCGCAGCCGCCACCGTGCCCCACCCAAGCGCCGCCGAAGATCCCCCACCACCCCTTCACCTCCAGCGCCTCGTCCCCCGCGCCATCTCCCTCCTCCGCAGGCGCAAACAAACCCCCTCCCCTCTCCCAAACGTTCAACTGTAAGTTTTTTTTTAATTAATTATTTACTTATTTTTATTTATTTACTTCTACCTCTCCTTGCTAGTATAAAAACATATAATTTTTTTTTATGTATGGGGTTTCAATTTGAAATAAAAATCCAATTTTTAGGTGTAGGAATTTGAAATAAAAATCCAATTTTTATGTAATAGAAATAGGATTTATATATATAACTTTGTTTTAGAAATGAGATTATCTTTTTTTTTATTATATGACATATAAGAAAACGAATAGATTTTTATAGAGAAAAAGAATGGATTATTAAAATGTAAAAGGTTGGATTTTTATGATGTAAAAGATCAGATTTTTATTGGTAGAAAGTTATGATCTTTATTAGAGAAAGGCTAGATTTTTCATAATAGAAAAATACGATTTTTGTGCATATAAAAATATAAATTTTACCTATGTTGAGTAGCGAGAAAAATATAATTTTTGTCGTATGTATGATATGATTTTTAGCAAGATAAAAATAGAATTTTTATAATGTATAAAGGAAGAATTTTTATAATGAATAAAGGAATGATTTTTATTTAGGTAGAGTTATAAAAATATAATCTTTATTAGAAGAGGAGCGAGATAAAAATATAGTTTTTATAACGAAGTAGTGTAGATTAAAAATATGATTTTTATATTATAGGAAGATTAAAAATATGATTTTTATCATATGTGAAATATAAAAATATAATTTTTATATAGTAGAAATAATAAAGATGTGATTTTTATATAGTAGAAATTATAAAAATATAATTTTTCATGAGATAGAGAAAATAAAAATACGATTTTTATAATATATAGATAGTAAAGATTTGATCTTTATATATGTAGCGAAATAAAATTTTGATTTTTATTATATATAGGTTGAAATAAAAATGTGATTTATATAGCGATGATATAAAAATTCGATCTTTATATATGAAGTAGAAATATAAAAATATAATTTTTATATAGAAAGAAGCGTTGTAAATATATATGACGAAGAAATAAAAATATGATTTTTATTTATTGAAATGAAGTGATAAAAATATAATTTTTATTTATGAACAGCGTGAAAAGGACTGCATTGGAATTTCAAATAAATCCAGACGGTTCAGCAGTTCAACAGTAAAGCACGGCGGAGTGGAACCCTCGGTGAGAATTTCTCACCTTTATTTTATTTTCTAGTTTAAAATATATACTAGGATGCAGACGGTGCTTAGCAGCACCCGACACCCGTTGTCCACAGACCATGGATGGCTTGTATGTTGATTGTTTGTTGTGGTGAAAATTGATTGTGTGCTGTGAAATGAAATATTTATATAGTTAAAAATATTTTAGAGTTAAAAATATATTTTTTAACGGGTATGTGAATAAAAAAAATCTGTGTTTGTTGATTTGAAACCCCACACGGGTGTTGGGATAATATTTGGCATACACTAATCCCAATTGTTTAGTGATATGTCGATCGTTTGATTGACAGGCTGTGTAAGCGTTAAATATTTATATTTAATGCTTATGTAGTTGTGTGGTGCACTTTGGATGATGGTTGATTATTTATCATTGCTATAATATACATGTGTTGTATCGAATCCATATAATTAACATTATATGGTAATTGATTGGGCCTCATTCCAATTTGGAAAATAAAGAATATTATAAAATAGATATTCATGTGTTGAATAGAATAAATAGTCATGTGTTGACGATGCTCATGTGTTGAGAATATTCATGTGTTGAAAGAAATATAGATTCATGTGTTGAATAGAATAAATATTCATGTGTTGAATGAAATAAATATTCATGTGTTGAATAAAATATATATTCATGTGTTGAAGAAAATATTCGTTTGTTGAATAGAATAACGAAGTTATTGAAATATATAAAAGCCGTGTTGATTAGAGATGCGCCATTTTGACGTGAACAATATTTATATCGATTATATTCGTTTTTTATGAATATAGAAAAAAAGGGAAGTGATTTCAAAATATAATATTTTGAAAATATTATCATTTATATATTAATGATATGGAATATTCAATTTTGATTCGAAATTGAATATGAAGTTGAAATTGTTTTGAAAACGAATTTAAAACGAATTATTAAATACGTTTTGAATTGAAATCGACGAAACATATATATTATATATATTAAATGGCCTGAATAGAACGCGTCGCGCCGCGGCAGTTCGCGAATTTCGACCATTGACTTCGAATTGACGTTGCGGGAGATCCGACCGTCGGATTCTCCTGAAACCGGAACCGTTGGGTTCATATCGAAAAGAGCTTTCCAATGAATATTAGAAATTTGAAATCTAATGGTTGGATTTGGAATTATGTCCAAATCAATTTTGGAAAAGGTCGCTGTAAGTGCAGTTCAATGGCCGTTGATGGAAATCGACTGTACGGGCCTTGATAAAATTATTAAAAATATCAATAATTTGTGTAAAATCATAATATATGAGTTGGAAAGAACTGGGATGAAAAATTCCACATTTGCAAGGATAAAAATATATTTTTATCGAAATGAACTAGTTTTGAACTATAATAAAAATCAATTTATTTTTGAAATAAATTGAATTTGAAAGTGGTTTTAAAAATAATCAGAATTTCCAATATACGAATTGGAATGGATTTGAATCTAAATTATCTTCGGAATATTTCGATGTTGGATTTTGTGATTTTACAGATATGATTGTGGAAATTTGAAAGATATATTTATATCGTTATTTCCAATACGATATTTGTTGGTTCAGAATTTGATATTGAATATAAGTCGATATATTTTCTATTCAGAGCCTTGTATTTAATATCAAATGGGATTTTTGGTTCGTCGTGAATGGTGTCTTAAATAGCACTGTTCTTGGACCCAGTGTAGAAAAGAATAAATCTTTTAATTAGGAGTTAGTGAAATTGTCCAGTTAATTAGTATTTAATTGGAATTGAATTTAAATTGGTTTTTGGGTTTATCGTGAGCGATGTTTTGAATAGCATCTGTTCTTTAACCCGATTAACAATAGAATGTGATTTTGGGTTTATCATGGATCGTGTTTTAGATGACATTGGTTCTTTAACCCAGTTAAAGACAGGATATTGATTTGTGGGAAGATTAAAACTAAGTGGAGTTTTAATGAATCTTTAATTAGATTGAAATGATCGAGAATGGAGTATCACCAGTTTTGCTCCAAAGCGATAGTTAAATCTTTAATTAGATTTGAACGTGAAATGGTAATTAACTTTATCGATAACACCGTGGTGTTAGATATGGAGTATTACCAGTTTTGCTCCATGGGATGAATAGGTTGGGATTGGGAAATAAAATAAATAATTACTTCGGTGTGGTTCACTAATCCCGACTAGTTTGAAATGATATCCAAAGGAAGATTAAAGAATAAATTTAGAAGAATTTATCTTTGATAAAATTAATGAGAACATTTCCCTAAGAATGTGAATATCAGAATAAAAGAATATTCTGAATTGGAATGAGGCGTATGTTGTGTTTGTGTAACAATTGTTTATTATATACGCGGGTTATTCGGAATGGCCGGGGTTTATACCCATTCTGAATAACCGATTCGACGATAAGTCGAAGATGAAGACGGTGGTTGAAGACCAGAAGTCTTCACATCGTTTGGGTGATTACTGATGATCTTGATTGGGTTGTACACCCAAGATGAGGGAATTAGTTGGCGATCGTCCAGACGTACTTGGAGATCGATGGATATGCGAGGAAAGTGCCTTCGGTTTCGTTCAGACCCAGAACGAACTTGTAAATGGACTGTTTGTCTAACATTGGATTTTATTCTATGTTGATTGATCTCTATTAAATATACATCTGTTTGGTGGCGGAGAATTTATTCTCTTGCTTAACGCCCTTCTCTGAGACGTACGAGCTCAGAGGTTGTATATCGATGGACATCAGTCGCATGGAGTGAATTGCCTATGTGGCATGCCTAAGTGGCAGATGATCAAGGCTTCTGTTGAAAAGCAAAGTCTTATGGTTGATGATCAAAGCATGGCCTGTGTGGCGCAGCTTTGTGTAAGGTGTTAATTTGCGAGCCTCACACCTCGGTATGAGTCAAAAATGGGATAGTGACTACAGGGAGAGCACGACGTTTCTTTCTAGCTAGTGGTGGTGTCAGTGCTTAAACTGGCTGACATTTATATACTTTTCACGTATGTGGTTGTTGGAATGCGAGGCGCCTCGGATATAGGTCTGTTAGGACCGGGAAACGTGTGTTCAGGAATTTCCAATCCACAAAAGTAAGAGAGGACCGACCCTGAAGATCCAAGTATCGCTGTGTGTGGTCCTGAGACATTTGCTAGAGTGTCTCGAATCGGAGAGGAGCTTGCCCCTTGCCTCGACTCATGACAGAAATCCAATTTCCAATACGGGATGTGCGGTTTTATTTGTAGAGCCTAGTATGGCGACATGATAGATGGTACCCATGCCGCCTAGGATTGATATTTATGATTGAAACTGTTTTGACACTATACACTTATAATAGTATCAAATGATTTGTTTTAAACGTACCAAGCATGTTTGGCTATTATAAGGGAAAACCCTATCCTCCGACTTGCGTTGCATTGTATGATGGGACCTGGGTCTTATAATAGCTTCATTTTTCCAATGAAGCATTGCATTGTTTTGTTATATGCATTGGTATTCTTGGGAGGAATCCCGTTCCGTGTTATACGGCGTGGTCCCTTGAATTACTCTCTTTTTAAGTAAAGTTTTAAATAACTGTTTTAGTTCTCACACCAGTCACATGACTGACCTGGAGTTTATTGTTTTAACCTAAACTCTGGGTGCCCCTATTTTTGACACGGGCAGCTAGTAGTTTTGGTTTTGCAGATTTATATTCACAGGATCCTGATTTACAACTGGAACGATGCTCGGAAAGCTCTTTATCCATGTATTACTTTCAGTTGTGTTTTGTATGGTTTTTCCGTTGCTATGTAATTTATTTAAATCTCTGATATCCTTTATTGTATAATATTTATTCATACTCTTTGTATTCTTGTATTTTGATGGAATTGTTGTAATAAACAATGAAATGTTCTTCTGTTTGTGTTCTGATTCGTCCTGTCCTCAAAGCAATCCGGGGTTTCGAACGGTCTTGGTCGGTTTAGCGATCACTCGGATCGAGCGAAATTCCTAGTTGTTACAGTGGTATCAGAGCTCTGGTTTACAGAGCTCGAGAACAAGGCACATTAGAACCATACGAAAGAATTCATCAGAAATTGGATTAGTAATATCCACTAAGGAATGACTCGTTAGAGATAGGATCAGTAGTATCCTAGAACGAGTGTGAAGAGTATATTTTAAAATGAAAACAAATTTAGTTTTGGAAATTTAATTCAATTATGCATATTTGAATATTTTATTTATATTGAATTTGGACAATCCAATATATAAATATTTTGAATATACGCATCATGAATGTATATTCGAAGTTTTAATATGCTGGATAGATATAGAATCACCCTCTAGTCGCCCGGAGATAATTCTGGTGATGTGGCCACATCATCAGTATTTATGTTCGAGTGCCGAAGGTGGGATATCTATATATTTCTATTAGACTGGTGTGAGAACCAAAACTAGATAGGTTTATTGTTGTGATTTGGCATCAAAAATATGATTTTTGACTATATATCAAAATTATGAATTTGAAACGTTAATTCACTAATTGATTGTTGGTTGTGTTGTTTGATTATTGTTTGATTAATTTAATGTTGAACCTTTAGCCAAATTGAACAAAATAGTGGATTATATTGAAAATTTATCGCATTTGCATGCATGTACATGTACTTACATTGAACAGGTCATAGCAAGGAGGCTAGAGAAGAGGAATAAAATTGTTTGCCCGACAAATAGGTACATGTTTATCGTATTTCTTGGGTTTTGGATGATTTTGTGAGCCGTTTGACCTTTTCTTTTTCTTTTGGATTGAAGAAGGCCATGGGAGGCTATATCAAATATCCCGAAGTCCCCGGTGCAGGGGAGGTTATGGCAAAAAATTTCGAAAATTTAGGGTGTTAGCCGAATTTTTGAAAAATTTGAAAAGTTCTTAGAAACTGAAAAGTTGAAGAACTTAAGCCATAATAAAAATAATGGAAGTTGAGTTGATTAGTTAAAAAACTTTCAGCTTCGTTCCTTTTCGGGGATGTTAAGTTTTAAATGAGGGAGATTGTAACAACCCGGATATTCTGAGCCAATTTAAAAATTTTATTTTGGCAATTTTAATGAATTTTGATTATTTAAAATAGATTATTTTAAATAATAACGACGAGAAATTTATTTTGAATATAATTCAAATGAATATATTTATATAGATCATCGTTAGAATATAAATATTTATTTTAAATTATAAAAGGAATTGAAAATGGCGTGGTAGTTCGAAAATTCGATTTCAAACTTCAAATGAATGTACAAGATTCAAAATAAACCGGATTTTAACGAAACTGAAAATATTAGAATCTAATTGAGAATATCTTTCCAACGAATCCGAAAAATCGAAATTTCATAGCGGGAATCAAAAGTTACGTTCAGTTGAAAATTCAGAATAGTCGCTATGGAAATCTGGCCCTTAAAAATGGAAATTTTGCATATGACCTCGGATTTCGATGAAACCACTTTTGTTGGATCCGTGATGTCAAGTTATTTCTAGATTCCAAAATTCATAATTTTTGAATTTAATATGTGAGCGTGGCGAAGGAAAACGCGTTTGACCAGTTTTAGTCGATTTTAATCGGTTGGAAAATGGCCATTTTTCAAACGGTCTCGGAATTTGACGAAACTAGTTTTGTTAGGACCGCATCGTCAATACGAAGCTAGAAAATATTTTTTGGGAATTTTTAGAGTTAGTATGTGACCCCGGTAAATTGAAATGCGCATTCAAATTCAATATATAGAGTTATATGTTGATTTTGACGAAAACTGATCGAAACGGTCGAATCAGCCTACGATACATATCCCATTGTGTTTGAAATGGGGGTAATTAGCTAAGGACGATAGGCGGTGGGTCTCGTTTTGAGGTCGAAAATAAAAGTTGCTTTTTAGAAAATTAAATTATAAAATATAATAAATATCTCCATCCCTCCCCCCTCTCTCTCACTTTTCAGATAAAAAACACAAGAAGAAATCGCGTTGCCCCCCCCCTCCGTAATCGATCACCGCCGCCCTCCTCTGGCGCGCCGCCACCGCCGGCGCGAGATGCCCCACTTCCGCCTCCTTCTTCTCCACCGACGCGCCCTCCTCCCCTTTTTCTCGCCGTTCCCGCCTCCATCTTCTCCCCCGCGGCCACAACCCAAACGCACCCTCCCCCTCCCATCGCAGCCGCCACCGTGCCCCACCCAAGTGCCGCCGAAGATCCCCCACCACCCCTTCAACTCCAGCGCCTCGTCCCCCGCGCCATCTCCCTCCTCCGCAGGCGCAAACAAACCCCCTCCCCTCTCCCAAACATTCAACTATAAGTTTTTTTTTAATTTATTATTTACTTATTTTTATTTATTTACTTCTACTCTCCTTGCTAATATAAAAACATACGATTTTTTTTATGTATGTGGTTTCAATTTGAAATAAAAATCCAATTTTTAGGTGTAGGAATTTGAAATAATAATCCAATTTTTATGTAATAGAAATAGGATTTATATATATAACTTTGTTTTAGAATTGAGATTATCTTTTTTATTATTATATGACATACAAGAAAACGAATAGATTTTATAGAGAAAAAGAATGTATTTTTAAAATGTAAAAGGTCGGATTTTTATGATGTAAAAGATCAGATTTTTATTGGTAGAAAGTTATGATCTTTCATTAGAGAAAGGCTAGATTTTTCATAATAGAAAAATACGATTTTTGTGCATATAAAAATATAAATTTTACTTATGTTGAGTAGCGAGAAAAATATAATTTTTGTCGTATGTATGATATGATTTTTAGCAAGATAAAAATAGAATTTTTATAATGTATAAAGGAAGAATTTTTATAATGAATAAAGGAATGATTTTTATTTAGGTAGAGTTATAAAAATATAATCTTTATTAGAAGAGTATCGAGATAAAAAAATAATTTTTATAAGAAGTAGTGTAGATTAAAAATATGATTTTTATATTATAGAATGATTAAAAATATGATTTTTATCACATGTGAAATATAAAAATATAATTTTTATATAGTAGAAATAATAAAGATGTGATTTTTATATAGTAGAAATTATAAAAATATAATTTTTCATGAGATAGAGAAAATAAAAATATGATTTTTATAATATATAGATAGTAAAGATTTGATCTTTATATATGTAGCGAAATAAAAATTTTATTTTTATTATATATAGGTTGAAATAAAAATGTGATTTTTATAGCGATGATATAAAAATTCGATCTTTATATATGAAGTAGAAATATAAAAATATAATTTTTATATAGAAAGAAGCGTTGTAAATATATATTATGAAGAAATAAAAATATGATTTTTATTTATTGAAATGAAGTGATAAAAATATAATTTTTATTTATGAACAACGTGTAAAGGACTGCATTGGAATTTCAAATAAATCCAGACGGTTCAACAGTTCAACAGTAAAGCACGGTGGAGTGGAACCCTCGGTGAGAATTTCTTACCTTTATTTTATTTTCTAGTTTAAAATATATACTAGAATGCAGACGGTGCTTAGCAGCACCCGACACCCGTCGTCCACAGACCATGGATGGCTTGTATGTTTGATTGTTTGTTGTGGTGAAAATTGATTGTGTGCTGTGAAATGAAATAAAATATTTATATAGTTAAAAATATTTTAGAGTTAAAAATATAATTTTTAACGGGTATGTGAATAAAAAAAATCTGTGTTTGTTGATTTGAAACCCCACACGGGTGTTGGGATAATATTTGGCGTACACTAATCCCAATTGTTTAGTGATATGTCGATCGTTTGATTGACAGGCTGTGTAAGCGTTAAATATTTATATTTAATGCTTATGAAGTTGTGTGGTGCACTTTGGATGATGGTTGATTATTTATCATTGCTATAATATACATGTGTTGTATCGAATCCATATAATTAACATTATATGGTAATTGATTGGGCCTCATTCTAATTTGGAAAATAAAGAATATTATAAAATAGAGATTCATGTGTTGAATAGAATAAATAGTCATGTGCCGACGATGCTTATATGTTGAGAATATTCATGTGTTGAAAGAAATATAGATTCATGTGTTGAATAGAATAAATATTCATGTGTTGAATGAAATAAATATTCATGTGTTGAATAAAATATATATTCATGTGTTGAAGAAAATATTCATTTGTTGAATAGAATAACAAAGTTATTGAAATATATAAAAGCCATGTTGATTAGAGATGCGCCATTTTGACATGAACGATATTTATATCGATTATATTAGTTTTTTTTTATGAATATAGAAAAAAAGGGAAGTGATTTCAAAATATAATATTTTGAAAATATTATCATTTATATATTAATGATATGGAATATTCAATTTTGATTCGAAATTTAATATGAAGTTGAAATTGTTTTGAAAACGAATTTAAAATGAATTATAAAATACATTTTGAATTGAAATCGATGAAATATATATAATTTATATATTATATATATTAAATGGACTAAACAGAACGCGCCGCGCCGCGGCAGTTCACGAATTTCGAACATTGACTTCGAATTGACGTTGCGGGAGATCCGACCGTCGGATTCTCCTGAAACCGGAACCGTTGGGTTCGTATCGAAAAGAGCTTTCCAATGAATATTAGAAATTTGAAATCTAATGGTTGGATTTGGAATTATGTCCAAATCAATTTTGGAAAAGGTCAATGTAAGTGCAGTTCGATGGCCGTTGATGGAAATCGATTGTACGGGCCTTGATAAAATTATTAAAAATATCAATAATTTGTGTAAAATCATAATATATGAAATGGAAAGAACTGGGATGAAAAATTCCACATTTGCAAGGTTAAAAATATATTTTTATCGAAATGAACTAGTTTTGAACTAGAATAAAAATCAATTTATTTTTGAAATAAATTGAATTTGAAAGTGGTTTTAAAAATAATCAGAATTTCCAATATACGAATTGGAATGGATTTGACTCGAAATTATCTTTAGAATATTTTGATGTTGGATTTTGTGATTTTATAGATATGGTTGTGGAAATTTGAAAGATACATTTATATTATTATTTCCAATACGATATTTGTTGGTTTCAGAATTTGATATTGAATATAAGCCGATATATGTTCTATTCAGAGCCTTGTATTTAATATCAAATGGGATTTTTGGTTCGTCGTGAATGGTGTCTTAAATAGCACTATTCTTGGACCCAGTGTAGAAAAGAATAAATCTTTTAATTAAGTTTTAGTGAAATTGTCCAGTTAATTAGTATTTAATTGGAATTGAATTTAAATTGGTTTTTGGGTTTATCGTGAGCGATGTTTTGAATAACACCTGTTCTTTAACCCGATTAACAATAGAATGTGATTTTGGGTTTATCGTGGATCGTGTTTTAGATGACATTGGTTCTTTAACCCAGTTAAAGACAGGATATTGATTTGTGGGAAGATTAAAACTAAGTGGAGTTTTAATGAATCTTTAATTAGATTGAAATGATCAAGAATGGTGTATCACCAGTTTTGCTCCAAAGCGATAGTTAAATCTTTAATTAGATTTGAACATGAAATGGTAATTAACTTTACCGATAACACTGTGGTGTTAGATATGGAGTATTACCAGTTTCGATCCATGGGATGAATAGGTTGGGATTGGGAAATAAAATAAATAATTACTTCGGTGTGGTTCGCTAATCCCGACTAGTTTGAAATGATATCCAAAGGAAGATTAAAGAATAAATTTAGAATAATTTATCTTTGATAAAATTAATGAGAACCTTTCCCTAAGAATGTGAATATCAGAATAAAAGAATATTCTGAATTGGAATGAGGCGTACATTGTGTTTGTGTAATAATTGTTTATTATATACGCGGGTTATTCTGAAAGGCCGGGGTTTATACCCATTCTGAATAACCGATTCGACGATGAGTCGAAGATGAAGATGGTGGTTGAAGACCGGAAGTCTTCACATCGTTTGGGTAATTACTGATGATCTTGATTGGGCTGTGCACCCAAGATGAGGGAATCAGTTGGTAATCGTCCAGACGTACTTGGAGATCGATAGATATGCGAGGAAAGTGCCTTCGGTTTCGTTCAGACCCAGAACGAACTTGTAAATGGACTGTGTGTCTGACATTGGATTTTATTTTGTGTTGATTGATCTCTATTAAATATACATCTGTTTGGTGGCGGAGAATTTATTCTCTTGCTTAACGCCCTTCTCTGAGACGTACGCGCTCAGAGGTTGTATATCGATGGACATCAGTCGCATGGAGTAAATTGCCTGTGTGGCATGCCTAAGTGGCAGATGATCAAGGCTTCTGTTGAAAAGCAAAGTCTTGTTGTTGATGATCAAAGCACGGCCTGTGTTGCGCAGCTTTGTGTATGGCATTAATTCACAAGCCTCACACCTCGGTATGAGTCAAAAACGGGATAGTGACTACAGGGAGAGCACGACATTTCTTTCTAGCTAGTGGTGGTGTCAGTGCTTAAACTGGCTGACATTTATATACTTTTCACCTGTGTGGTTGTTGGAATGCGAGGCGCCTCGGATATAGGTCTGTTAGGATCGGGAAACGTGTGTTCAGGAATTGCCAATCCTCAAAAGTAAGAGAGGACCGGCCCTGAAGATCCAAGGATCGTTGTGTGTGGTCCTGAGACATTTTCTAGAGTGTCTCGAATCGGAGAGGAGCTTGCCCCTTGCCTCGACTCATGACGGAAATCCAATTTCCAATACGTGACGTGCGGTTTTATTTGTAGAGCCTAGTATGGAGACATGATAGATGATACCCATGCCGCCTAGGATTGATATTTATGATTGAAATTGTTTTGACACTATACACTTATAATAGTATCAAATGATTTGTTTTAAACGTACCAAGCATGTTTAGCTATTATAGGGGAAAACCCTATCCTCCGGCTTGCGTTGCATTATGTGATGGGACCTGGGTCTTATAATAGCTTCATTTTTCCAAAGAAGCATTGCGTTGTTTTGTTATATGCACTGATATTCTTGGGAGGAAACCCATTCCGTGTTATACGGCGTGGTCCCTTGAATTACTCTCTTTTAAAGTAAAGTTTTAAATAACTGTTTTAGTTCTCACACCAGCCACATGACTGACCTGGAGTTTATTGTTTTAACCTAAACTCTGGGTGCCCCTATTTTCGACACGGGCAGCTAGTAGTTTTGGTTTTGCAGATTTATATTCACAGGATCCTGATTTACAGCTGGAATGATGCTCGGAAAGCTCTGTATCCGTGTATTACTTTCAGTTGTGTTTTGTATGGTTTTTCCGCTGCTATGTAATTTATTTAAATCTCTGATATCCTTTATTGTATAATATTTATTCATACTCTGTATATTCTTGTGTTCTGATGGAATTGTTTAATAAACAATGAAATGTTCTTCTGTTTGTGTTCCGATTCGTCTTGTCCTCAAAGCAATCCGGGGTTTCGAACGGTCTTGGTCGGTTTAGCGATCGACTCGGATCGAGCGAAATTCCTAGTTGTTACAACGGGACGATAGAATTTATTCCGGAATTCGGAATATAAACTGAACTAAAACAAGTTTAAAGAATTTATAATTGAAATTCGATTTATATCAAATTTTATAAAATAATTTATTTATAAAGGAAATTGTAATTTAATATTGCAAATTAAGTTGTAAATAAATTATAACAGAGAAATGAAAAATTGACGAGTTAAGAGAATCAGAAATGTTAAGTTTAATTTGAAAACTGGATTTAATATATATAAAAAATATATTAGAACGAGATTGAAATTTAAATTAAACAAATTTAAACATTTATATTTCAATATAATTAAAACGAACTCGCCTCAGCGCGGCATTTCGAACTTCAATTGAGTATATAAGACTCAATTTAAGTCGGAATTCTTTGAAACAAGAATCGTCAGGACCGATTTGATTATAGTTTTCAAATGAAAGAGAAAAATCTGGATTTCTTCGTATAGACTTTGAGTTATGTCAAAATCAAATTTTCAGAAAAATAGCGCCATAACCATTATTAAACCATAACGGTTTATTTAAATAAATAAAAGGATTTTAAGCAAATAAAAATCTGAATCTTCATTAGAAAATCCAGATTTGAGTTATAAAACATGTTTGAACTCAAGTGGAGTATTGAAATGATTTTTGAAACAAAAATCAAATTTTGGTTAATTATTGAATAGAATTAACTAATTTAAAGAATAATTAGCTAATGAATTTTTACTGAAATTGGGCTTTGGATAAGTAAATTGGGTTTGTAAATTTATATTCGAAATCGAATATGAAACATGAATTAAAAATGGAATTCGATTGGTTTATAACCAAATTAAAAATTGTATATGAACGTGATATGTTCAATTAAAAAGTGGAATAGGCAAAAGAGCTAATTAGAGAATTAATTAGCGAATTAAATTAAAATGACCAGATTGAGTTAGAATAAATGGGAAATGGACGTATATGGGTTAAACAGATATGGAATGAAGAGAATGAAGTTTATAAATTTAGTTCCTAATAAAAAGGTATATGTTTAAATTCCATGTGACGTTTTATGCGCCGAATCAGCAAGCCACTTGGCTTTTTGATTTTCTTTTTGAATGGAAAGGGCCCAGAGAGGCATTTTGTAGTTGTGCCGAGCAACCGTACAAAAGAGGTGCTGGCAAAATTTTCTAGAAATTTAAGGAGTTAGAATATTTTTAAGAAAATTCGATAACTAGAAATCAATATATCGATATATATATATATATAACATTCATTATGGAAACAAACTTAAAAATAGAATATTACAAACAAAAAGGAAATCTAAAATTAAATCTGGTAAAAATAAAATAGAGAATTGTATATATGTTTTAAATGAAATGAATAATTGGTTTTTATGATATTGATTATTCGAGATAAGCAGTCTGGTCCGTTCGAAGTTAAGAATGTTATTCAGTCAAGGTCTGAGAGGTAGCTATACCCCATTTTGATTGATTTCGTTTTAAACCGATAAATAACAAGATTCAGTATTGAAGATAAATGTTTGGATAAGATTTAGTTCAGTCCAGTGTTCTGGGTTGTTGTAACAATGTTTTACACAACATTCATTTTAACCCAAGAAAGTGGAATTTTGGAAATATAATAATAAATATTTCCTAAGTATGGAAACAAACGAGCCAGGAAAAGAGATAAGTAATTGGAATGTTTTCCAATTATAAATAGAAGATATTTTCTACATATAGAAAATAAATTGAGTCGATATATGGAAATGTTTTCCAAATAGTGTAAGAGACCAAGATGATTGTCAAAAATATCGTGTTAACGAATATTGATAAGAAAAATGGAGAAGTGATTTAATTGATAAAATATTAATTAAGGGGCCTAGTGATCGTTGATGCTTTGAATGGATGTTTGTTTTTCTTCGATAGTTAAATAACCGACTATCGAAGTATTTGCCATATCGTTGCCAATATGGAGAGACCGGTTGGATTATTATCCAAGAACCATTTCGTATTGGCAGTAGCATTGCGAATTAGATTATATGAAGATAATCGAAGACGGAGTAAAGTGGAAGGGCTTTTTCTGTTAATCCTAGGTAGAAATTGCCTAAGATGGATTAATGACAAATTGTGCCTTCGATTTAGTTCAGTCCCAGAATGAAGTGTATGGACGAGTGTCTGACAGAGTATTTCCAATGATCGCATATGTTGGTTTGTATAAATATATATGGTGGCGGAGAATTTATTCTCTTAGCATAATATCCAGAATATATTTGTGCAATCAATTAGTGATTAACGGATCTGATAATGTAACATTCAAAGTGATTGTGCTATCAATGAAATGTAAGTAATCGTAGCCTCAGGCCTCAACAACCGGGAAATGACAAAAATCGGGCAAGCAGTATGGCTAAGTGGGTAGCTCCCATTATGGTGTATTATCACCTATCTAGAGAAATTCATTTCATTCTTTATTCTATTCGATGCTTTCCCATTCGGGGAAATGGCCGCTGATCCCAACCGTTGGTGATATACGTTCGATACACTCAAGCGAAATGAGTGGTCGGTCATGTGTGGTCGGGTTACAAGATGTTCTTGTTGAACCCAGTGTATTCTCCTCTAGAGATACACTATCGGAAGGTGGTTTCATACCTTGTCATAGTTGGAAATTCATTACCTAATAAGTGCTCGCGGTTTTGATTGTATATTATGTATATGTGGAGCGTGAGATGAAAGTGTTCCTGTAACGACCCAAACTTCCCCATGATGGAAAGCCCAGATTGAGCTGAGCACACGACAAAACAGAACACAAACAGTAGAACATTTTATTGCTTATTACAACAATTTACATCAGAGTACAAGAATATATGGAGTATGAACAAATAATATACATTTGATAAATGTCAGAGATTTACAAATTACAATGCAGCGGAAAATGATACAAAACACAAATAAAGAGATACACGGATACAGAACTTTCCGAATATAATTCACGCTGTAAACTAGGATCCTGTGAATATAAATCTGCAAAACCAAAACTACTAGCTGCCCGTGTGGAAAATAGGGGCACCAAGAGTTTAGGTTAAAACAATAAACTCCAGGTCAGTCATGTGACTGGTGTGAGAACTAAAACAGTTATTTGATCTTTACTTCAAAAATAAAGTAAATCAGGGGACCACGCCGTATAACATAGAACGGGTTTCCTCTCAAGAATACCAGTCCAAAAAACAAACAGTGCAACGCTTTATGGAAAAATGAAGCGATTATAAACTCCGGTCCCATCACACAATGTAACGCAAGCCGGAGGATAGAGTTTTACCTTATAACAGCCAAACATGCTTGGTACATTTAAAACAAATCATTTTGATACTATTATAGTGTAAAGTGTATGATAACAACTTCACATATAAATGTATCAATCATAGATGGCATAGTGCCCCATCCCACTATGTCGCCATATTAGGCCCTACAAATAAAACCAAATATCACGTATTGGAAATTGGATTTCTGTCATGAGTCTAGGCAAGGGATGTACTCCTTTCCGCTTCGAGACACTCTAGCAAATGCCCCGGTACTTCACACTCTGGGTAACCCTTGGATCCTGCAGTGCTGGTCCACACTTACGTTAGTGGATTGGTTATTCCTGAACACACGTTCCCCGGTCCTATCGGACCTATCCATCGGCTCCGTAGAGATCGATATATCCGAGGCGCCTCGCAATCCAACAACCACATAGGTAAAAATATAAAAATGTCAGGACTTGCAAAACCCAGACACCACCTATAGCTAGAAAGAAATGTTATGCACTCACTGCGTTCCCTTATCCCATTTTTGACTCATACCGAGGTGTGAGGCTCACGAATTAACGCTATACACAAAGCGGCGCTATATTAAAGCTATGCTTTGATCATCAACCACAAGACTCTGCTTTTCAATAGAAGCCTTGATCATCTGCATCTCAGCATGCCATACAGGCAATTCACGCCATGCGACTGATGTCTATCGATATATAACCTCTGAGCTCGTACGTCTCAGAGAAGGGCGTAAAGCAAGAGAATAAATTCTCCGCCGCCAAACTGATATATATTTAATGGAAATCACTCAACACAGAATAAAATCCAGTGTCAGACACACATCGATTTACAAGTTCGTTCTGGGTACGAACGAAACCGGAGGCACCTTATTCCTTGTCCCATATGTCCAATACAGGAGAGAGGTCCTCGCATATCCGGTCGATCTCCAAGTATGTCTGGACAATCACCACTTATTACCTCATCTTGGGTGTACAGCCCAATCAAGACATCAGTAATCATCCAAACGATGTGAAGACCTCCGGTCTTCAACCACCGGCTTCATCGTCGACTTATCGTCGAATCAGTTATTCAGAATGGGTATAAACCCGGCCTTTTCGAATAACTCGCATATATAATAAACAAGTTCTATAAAAATACAACATACGCCTCATTTCAATTCTGAATATTCTTTTATTTAAATATTCACATTCTTAGGGATATGTTCCCATTAATTTTATCAAAGATAAATTCTTTAAATTTATTCTTTAATCTTCCTTTGAATATCATTTCAAACCATATCAAGGTTTTTCCAAACTCGTCGGGATTATTGCACCTTACCGAAGTAACCATTTATTTAATTTCCCAATCCCAACCTATTCATCCCATGGAGCAAAACTAGTATCACCCCATAACTAACACCACGGTGTTATCGGTAAATTTAATTACCATTTCCCGTTCAAATCTAATTAAAGATTTAACTATCGCTTGGAGCAAAACTGGTGATACTCCACTCTCGATCATTTCCCAAATTTGATAATTTAAATTATCAATTCACATTTCAATATAATTAAAGATTCATTAAAACTTCACTTAGTTTTAATCTTCCCAAAAATCAATATCAATGATTATTTAACTTTGGAAACACAAACATGTCGCATCGACAATCTACACCTTACTATTGATTTCTACCAATATATAACCTCTAAGCTTGTACGTCTTAGAGAAGGGTGTTAAGCAAGAGAATAAATTCTCCGCCACCAAACAGATATATATTTAGCAGAGATCATCCATAAAGTTCGAAATACAATGTTAGACATGTAATCCTGTCTTTAACTGGGTTAGAGAACTAATGTTATTTAAAACACAGTTCACGATAAACCCAAATCACATTCCAATAATGGAATCTTCTCAGAAAACAAATCAATATATAATCGATATCAATTTCCGTATCTGATTAATAATGTAAATGGAATAATGGCAAAGCCTTTTAAATTCCATATGTATTAATAGTCTTCCTCCACAGAAGCTCATTTCGATTATTATCTAATCGAATTCCATTCAATTCCAATTTAATATATTAAATTGGAAAACTTTACTTTGGAAAATTCCCGTTAAATCTTAATAAAAAGATTTATAAATTCCAAATCCCATTTCACTACAAATCAGGCTAAAGAACGAGTGTCGTTAAAAACACAGCTCACAACAAACCCAATTCACATTCCATTTTCAATTCCAATTAAATGTTAATTAATTGGTAATTCTTCTTTAAATCTTAATTAAAAGATTTATTCTTTTCACATAGGTTTTTAGAATGGTGTTAATAAAGACACAATTCACGACAAACCCAAAATCCAATTCAATATTAAATACAAGGCTCTGAATAGAAATTTTATAGGCTTATATTCAATATCAAATTCTGAAATCAATAAATATCGTATTGGGAATAACGATATATATATCTTCCAAATTCCTCCACAATATCCGTATAATCACGGAATCCAATATCAAAATATTTCGATGATAATTTTGATTCATATCCATTCCAATTCATATGTTGGAAATTCTGGTTATTTTTAAAACCATTTCAAATCCAATTTATTTATTTAAAAATATTGGATTGTAATTCTAGTTCATAACTAGTTCATTTTGATAAATATATATTTTTATCCATACAAACGTGGAATTTTTCATCTAAATTCTTTCCAAATCATTTATTATGATTTTAATTATTGATATTTTTAATAATTTTATCAAGGCCCGTACAGTCGATTTCCATAAACGGCCATCGAACTGCACTTACAACGACCTTTTCCAAATTTGATTTAGACATATTTCCAAATCCAACCGTTAGATTTCAAATCCCTTATATTCTTCGGAAAGCACTTTTCGATACGAACCCAACGGTCCAGGTTTTAGGAGAATCCGACGGTCAGATCTCTCGTAATGTCAATTCGAAGTCAATGTTCAAAATTCGCGAACTACCGCGGCGCGTTCTATTCAAGCCATTAAATATATATATTATATATTATATATATTTCATCGATTTCCATTTAAAACGTATTTTATAAATCATTTTAAATTCATTTTCAAAACGATTTCAACTTCATATTCAATTTCAAATAAAAATTGAATATTCCATATCATCGATATATAAATGATAGTATTTTCAAAACATTAGATTTTGAAATCACTTCCATTTCGATATTCACTATAAAAATGAGTAAAATCGATATAAATATCGTTCACGTCAAAAGGGCGTTAATCTAATCAACATGGCTTTATATTTTAATATTTTCATGTCCATTCCAAATCGGACATCAAAATCATATTTTGATCTTTTACTGAATATTATTTTAAAATATTCATTATTTTAAAATATTCGTTATTTTAAAATATTCATTCTTTCTGAACTGGAATCAGACACAATCAATTACCATATAATATTATTTATATGGATTTCATACAACCCATGTATAAAACAACAATGATAAACAATCAACCATCATCCAAAGTGCATTACACAACTGCATAAGTATTAAATATTAATAATTCACGCTTACACAGTCTGTCAACGAAACGATCGACATACCACTAAACAATTCGGATTAGTGTACGTCAAATATCATCCTAACACCTGTTTCAATCAACAAACACAGATTTTATTTGTGCAGTTGGGCGATGGGTAAAAATTATCATCCCAATCCATATCAGTCAAACGGGTATACATAAACAAATCGTCCGATTTGTAAATGAATATTTATTTACATTTCATATACACGTTAAATTTTTTATTTTTAACGATAAAATATTTATTCCATCACATGAATATTTTATTTAGTTCATTTATCTAATAAAAATGATATTTTTATTTTTCTAACTTATTTTAGAAATTTTGGCGGCATAACGGCGCGATACTAGAACCGGGATAAGGTCTAGCCTTATCCCTCGCCTAATAATGGCTCACGCCATATACAAACCAAATTCTAATCAATTCCATATTCACATCACAAACCAAATTCAAGCAAATACATCAATCAACCAAAACAACCAAACAAGTCGTCCATGGTCTATGGACAACGAGGAGCAGTTCATATATGCAGTTATAAAATAAACAACTGTACAAAGAAAATTATAGTGAGGTGTTCTTACCTTTGGGATCCATTCCGCCAGTTTTATTTCTGGATTTCTGGATTTCTGAACAGCTTGGATTTTGTCCGAAATTCCAACGCAGTCTTTTTTTCCACGCTTTTCATATATATCAAAATCAAATTTTTATATCGCTTTCATATATATATATATATATATATATATAAATCATATTTTTATTTCAAAACCACCTATATAAAAATCGAATTTTTATTTCAAAACATTATATATACAAAGATCATATTTTTATCGTGTTAATATATATATATATCAACTTTCCTTATATAAAAATCTCGACTTTCCTTATATAAAAATCTCAACTTTCCTTATACAAAAATCTCGTATAAAAATCAGATCTTTAACTTACTAAAAATCAGATTTTTAGTTGACTAAAAATCATATAATAAAAATCGTAACTTTTATCGCTATACATATAAATAAAAATCACGTTTTTATATGCAATACATATGAATAAAAATCATATTTTTATATGCCATTCAAAGAAATATCTTACCATTTCCTTTTTTAAAAATCATGTCTTCTTCATTTTAAAAATCACTTCTTTTTCATAACTTAAAATCTCATTTTATCACATTAAAAATCTCATTTTTTTTATCTATGTATATAAAAACTGATTTTTAAATTAAGAATAAAAAATAAAATAAAATAAGAATAATAAAAACTTACAGTTCGAAATAGGGAGAGGGGGGACCGCTTCGCGTCGAAGGTGGGCGAAGTGTGGTGTTGCGCCGTTCTGGTGGTGGCAGCAGGACCCAGGCAGTGGTGGTAGCGGGTTTCATTTGGGTTTGGGGCTTAGTCTTTGATTGGAGGAAGGAGGGAAGCGGAGGGGAGATCGACCAAGGGAGGGGGGGTCGCCGGAGCGGCGCGGTCGTCCGAGGGGATGGCGTGGGGGGAAGCGACGGGTTTATTTAGGGGTTTTTCTCTTTGAAATAGAACTGGCGGGGAGAGGAATAGAAGGGAGGGGGCCTTATTATAATATATATATATATATATATATATATATATATATTGAAACGACCCGAACTTCCCCGTGAAGGAAAGCCCGGATTGCTTTGAGGACACGACAAATCAGAACCCAAACAGAAGAACATTTCATTGCTTATTACAACAATTTCATCAGAATACAAGAATATACAGAGTATGAATAAATATTATACAACAGGAAAATATCAGAGATTATAATACATTACATAGCAGAGGAAAATAATACAAAACACAACTGAAAGAGATAAACGGATACAGAGCTTTCCGAGTATTATTCCAGCTGTAAATCAGGATCTTGTGAATATAAATCTGCAAAACCAAAACTACTAGCTGCCCGTGTCGAAAATAAGGGCACCCAGAGTTTAGGTTAAAACAATAAACTCTAGGTCAGTCATGTGACTGATGTGAGAACTAAAACAGTTATTAATCTTTATTTTAAAGTTAGGTAAATCAAGGGACCACGCCGTATAACACGGAATGGGTTTCCTTCCAAGAATACCAGTGCATAAAACAACAGAGCAATGCTAAATAAAGAACAACGAAGCTATTATAAGACCCAGGTCCCATCACACAATGCAACACAAGCCAGAGGATAGGGTTTTACCTTATAATAGCCAAAGAATGCTTGATACGCTAAATTTCATCTTTTATTATTACTATAAGTGTAGTGTCAAAAACAATTTCAATCATAAGTATCAATCATAGACGGCATGGGTACCATATATCATGTCGCCATATATAGGTTTACAAACAAAACCACAAAGTCCTATATTGGAAGTTGGATTTCCATCTGTGAACCAAGGCAAGGGATCGTCCTCACCGCTTCGAGACGCTCTAGCCCGCCCCTCAGGAACAGAACGCATCGTCCCTTGATCGTCCGGGCCGGTCCAACGATGTGGATTAAAATGCCTAAACACTGCGTTTCCCCACCCTTTGGGGTGTCAATGAGCCAAATGACTCCATCGGACCCGGATCGTCCGTTCTAACTGAGGCACCTCGCAATCCATCATCCACATAAGTAAAATGTCAGGCCGTGTAAAACACTGACACCACTCCTAGCTAGAAGGAAACACATGCCCTCCCTAAGGTCCTTCTCCCTTTTTTGGTTCACACCGGGGTGTGAGGCTCGCGAATTAACGTTACACAAAGCTACGCCACAAAGGCCGTGCTTTGATCATCTACCACAAGATTCTGCTTTTCAACAGAAGCCTTGATCATTTGCATCTCAACATGCCACACAGGCAATTCACGCTATGCAACCGATATCAATCACACAGAATGAAATCCGACGTCAGACACACATCCATTTACAAGTCCGTTCTAGGTCTAAACGAAACCGGAGGAACCTTATTCCTCGCATTCCATCGATCTCCAAGTACGTCTGGACGATCACCAACTGATTCCCTCCTCTTGGGTGTACAACCCAATCAAGATCATCAGTAATTATCCAAACGATGTGAAGACCTCCGGTCTTCAACCACCGTCTTCATCCTTGACACATCGTCGAATCAGTTATTCAGAATGGGATAAACCCGGTCTTTCTGAATAACTCGCGTATATAATAAACAAGTGTTACACAAACACAACATACGCCTCATTCCAATTCAGAATATTCTTTTATTCAAATATTTTTATACTTTGGGATGGTTCCCATTAATTTTACCAAAGATAAATTCTTTAATCTACCTTTGAATATCAATTCAAACCAAATTATGGTTTATCCAAACTAGTCGGGATTAACGAACCTTACCGAAGTAATCAATTGTTAAATTTCCCAACCCCAACTTATTCATCCCATGAAGCAAAACTGGTAATACTTCATATCTAACACCACGGTGTTATCGGTAAATTCAATTACCATTTCACGTTCAAATCTAATTAAATATTTAACTATCGTCTGGAGTAAAACTTGTGGTACTCCATTCTCGATCCTTTCAATCTAATTAAAGATTCATTAAAACTCCTCTTGGTTTTAATCTTCCCAAAAATCAGTATCAATGATTATTTAACATGGGAAATCATATCCTGTCTTTAACTGGGTTAAAGAACCAATGTCATTTAAAACACGGTTCACGATAAACCCAAAATCACATTTCATTTCCATCAGCCTTTAACCGTAAATTAGCAAGTGAACAATTCCCTAAGTAATAACCCCGAAGGCCGAAACCAACATCAGATCAATACCCAGGAAACCATTCAACTTAACTAATCTCCAGTTAGTTTCTGATTTTCTTAACTCCATTGGGTCTAAGAACAGTATTATTAAAGATACCATTCACGACAACCCAAATCACATTCCATTAATTATCGGGTTAAAGAACAAATGTTATTTAAAACATGATTCACGATAAACCCAAAAATCAATTTCAATTCAATTCCAATTAAATATTATTTAATTGGTATACTTCATTAAATCTAAATAAAAATATTTAATCTTTTTCTCAACTAGGTTTAAAGAACAGTGTTTGTAACGTCTCGTATTTCTAGCGGTTAATTATTTAATATATTTTATTCTATTGAATGTTAAATATGAATTATAAATGGATGTATAATATTTATTTCGTTTATTAAAACGATATTTGAACGTATAATTTATATTTTAAATTAAAACGGGGCCATAACAACGCGGCAGTTCGTAATATTGAGTTTTGAACTTCAACTGGATATACAGAATCCATTTTAAGTCATAATTCTGTAAAACGAGAAATGTTAGGATCGATTTGATTATAATTTTCTAATGGAAAAGGAAAATCGAGATTTCATCGTATATGTTGCAAGATATGTCCAAATCAGATTTTTAGATAGTCGCTATAGAATCGTTCATCGACCGTAACAGTTTATTTGAAATAACTGCATACTGGATTCAAATTTAGACAAGATTCTTTTGAGACGTAGTGTTAATTAAATTTTTAGAATTTTACTGTAATTTTTAATTAATTAAATATGCAACTTTTTATTTGGAGTATTTCGCACCCTATATCAACATTTTGGGGTTTCACAATATAAGTTAACCTACCGATATTATTATATTTTTGGGATCGTCGGGCATTGCTGATCAAAACGGTATTTTTATTTTTTTTCCATAGTGTCGCATAGATGAACGGAATTTTTCACAACGATACCCTAAAAATCTAACTACACAAAATAAAAGGGTTGCGCATCGATAAGAATAAATCTCAAAGTCAATGGCAAAATAAAAAAAAGTGAGATTAGAAACGATTTTGTAGCCGACATGTCTATGTATACAAACCTATACTTTCTTTCCTTATTGTCACCTGCATGCCTAAACCTAGGCCTTACGTCAAAGTTCAAATGGCTGAGCAAACAAGTCACGTTGCCCCTAAGAATGAAAAGAAAACCATTAATAAAATAACAATTTTTTATGTCAATAGGAAGAACAATTTCAACGCTTGCCATCCTACCCTAAATGCTCAGCCATGTTATTTCATTTCAACATTTAGAAAGAAGACAGCTACTGTAACGACCCAGGGATTTTCGGCCCGAAAATCGACATAAATACCTTTACCGTAACTCATGCCGACCTTCCAAACACCGAAAACACTGGAACGTTATTAGAAAGAATTTAGAGGGTGAGATAAGAAAGAAAGAAATATAAGAATAGAAGAAGAAGAAACAACACAACACAGAGTCTCACATCACAGCGGAAAAAAATATAATACAGAAATAAAACTTTATTGAGAGCTTTAAAATACTTACAATATCAGAGTATAGCACACATCTCTGGACAGTTTTAAAAATATGTCCCATATACAACACACAGCGGAACAATAGCTATATGATATCACACGTCTGGACGCTTCCAGCTCGTCTCTTCACATCATTCGATAAGCTGAACCTGTACACCACGGGCTAACCCGAGCATTTACAAAACACCGGGTCAGTCTGGTGAACCAGAGTGAGAAAAACCCGCACAGTATTAAGGTTATCACACAACTTGATTTTAAAGTCAAAATCTTTTCGAAAGAAAAGGATAATCATAAGACCAAATCCACACATAAACATGGACGGTTTTTACCTTACGATAACCCAAAACATTTTTGAAATCAATATCTTTTCTGATATTATAATAGTATCTAAATACAAGTAAATAGAATCTAGTGGAATGCTTGCATCTAACGCTCCACATATATAGTATACAATAAAAACCGCGGGCGCTTATTGGAGATTGGATTCCGAATATGACAAGGTATGGGACCACCTGCCGATAGTGTATCTCTAGAGGCGAATACACTGGGTTCAACAAGAACGTCTTGCAACCCGGCCCTCACATGACCGACCACTCATTTCGCTTGAGTGTATCGAATGTATATCACCAACGGTTGGGCTCAAACCACCGTTTCCCAAAAAGGGACAGCATCGAAATAGATTAAAGAAGCAAAGGAATTTCTCTAGATAGGTGATTATACACCCTAATGGGAGCGACCCACATAGCCATTCTTCCTGCCCGATTTTTGTCATCTCCCGGTTGATGAGGCTTGAGGCCAGAATTTACTTTTTGAACATCTGGTCACCATTCACTTTGAATGCCACATCGTCAGATCCGCCAGATACCACTAATTGACGTCCACAAAAATACTCTAGCAGTTAAGCTAAGAGAACGGCCATTCTCCGCCAACCACTATCGCACGTTTGAAGAAATCAACGTACGTGACCCTTTGGAAATACTTTGTCAGACATCCGTCCATACAAGTCATCCAGGAACAGGATGAACCGAAGGTACTCTCCTACTGCATCTCGTATAGGAATCACCCCAAGGATCAGTAGCGAGAAGTCCTTACAACCCGTAGATTCCAACCACGACAGAATCACAGCTTACCTCTGGGAGCTAACAAAAGATTTTTAGCGGTTCTTCCACTTATGAAGATCTACGGTCTTCACTTCTCCATCTCGATCATCTTCTGATATCTTCACATATTTGTTGGTCGGAATGGTTTTCAAATATAAATTCGATCCTGGTCTTTCCGAACCCAAAATTGTGTTAGACAGATTTGATAGTCCGTGTTTTAACTATCAAAATGATCAGTGATTCAATCATGACAACCCAATGGGTTCAGTGGTTCAGTATTCAGCATAACTTGGCCTTTTAATTAAAACAAACTTATTTACTTATGTTTAATTAAAACTTCTAACTCTTTTACTAATTCAAAATACGATATTTGAATTCTCACTTAATATACTAATGTTCTCAAACCCATTCATTATATCGCTTAATAACTTATAACCATATTCAATTTCCCTTTAATTCCCCTTTCGAAACATTTGTTACATTATTCTTTATTATTTAAACTTGGGAAATCCACTTAACTCATTATTCTAAATCAACGTTAAGTAATATCCTTTATTCTGTTCTTGAAATAATAACCAATATTTATTTGTATAAAAATAAAAACTCAACTTTACCTTTCCTTTTACTAGTTTCCTTTACTTCATATATTCTTCAAATTTTCACCAAACATTGCATTATTATTTCTCTGATGGAAATAATAAATTATCACCAACCTCTTTTACGATTACCAACTAATATCATCTTCAGATAATCCTGATGTTGTTCAAGTTGGGGTATTTTAATTAACTGTCAGACCTTGATCAACACCATTCTTATTCTCAGATAAATATAAGTTGTAATCAACCAAATATTCTATTCCAGTCTCAAAACAAATTTCATTTTAAATTGGATTTGGTTATACAATCCCACAACCCACTTCTTTACCCAAATTTCACCATTACCAATCTCCTTTCCCTATTCAATTTGATTTCATTTCCCATTCGATTACCTTTTTAAATGAATTCCCATTAAAAATAATTGTCTAAATTGTTACTAATTAAAATAATAATTTACTTTGATCATTATCTACTTAAGTGGTTAATCTCTTTACTAACCAAAATAAATAGTAATTTCTTTATTCTAAATAATATATTTCAAACTCTATATCCAATTATAAACTAAATTTCATGTTTCAGTTCTATTGATTCACCTGACGGTGAATCAATATAAACAAAACAATTTATCCTCAGGCCACTTACGGCCGATTACCCAACCAATATCGCCCATGGGTTAAAACCAAACACAGGTTGAATTTCCAATCAATGACCAATTATCAAACTAATCACCCAAACAGGCCAGTTCATATATAATAATATGAAAATAAATAATACATTTGAGGGATCCGGTTGGGTCCCTCCAACCTGTTCTTCCCTGTATACAAATGGTTGTCTCAAATCAGATCATTCAATCATTTAACTGATAATAACGACCATTTAATCCAACCACAAGCAATTCAAACAATTCAACCAATTAAACACGTTTATTTTATAAACGTGACCAACAAGGTAAGTTACCTTTATTGGAACCAATCGTTAAAATAACGATTTGGTATTTCACTGAAATTAAATGACGGTTTAATTTCATCTGTTAAATCAATAAATAAATATATAACTAGCAGACGGTCAATCATTGGCAAACAGAGCAAACAAAAATAAAAACCCAATTTATATAAAATATAAATGGGGAGAGCTGAGTGAGTTTAACTCACCTTGATCCTGTTGTCACTAAAGCGGTTCGGTTTAATTAAATTATCCCAGTGTTTAATTTAATTAAATCTTCAGCAGTCTCTAGTCCTGTCCAAGCCAGTTCCAGAATATAATGCTCTACATTTTAGACTCAATGTAGTTTGTTTGGCCAGATTCAGTTAAGATACACAATAAATATTAATGTATAAAGTTATCTGATTTTAATTAAATTATTAACTAACTAATTAATTATGGTTTTACTTAATTACTTTGTTTTAACCCGAGATCAGACCCTTGACTGTATGCTGCTTTCATCGTGATTACAGACCGAACCAACTCCTGCCATCCTTTGTTCAATAGCATGTTGTTGACAACCAAAGCTTTCCCCCCTTCAGCAACTTCTCTCCAGTGCCCAGCACATCCGGTTGTCGTCACCATCCCGGCAACCTCGTTCCAACAGCGCTGACCACCCGGTTCCACATTGTCCACCGCGTTCACAGCTGCACCATGCAACTCCACCGTGAACTCTCTTATTCCCAACATATTGCTTCTAACTGTTCATACTCCATACATACCCAATAACTGCTACAGTTCCTCTTTGCCGTTTCAAACTGCAAGCAACGCATATCACCACTAAATTCAGCTCCTTACATTAGACAGCGACTTCAAACTCCACTCCAGTGTTCACTTCCGTCTTCTCTCTGTTCATTAGTTTGAACAGTTGCGGTTTTGAATGGTTCGCGTTATATTCTATTTGCAAGGGGAAAATGAGAATTTAAACTTGCTAAAAGAAGATGCGGAGAGCACGGGAAAGAATGGGTGACAATTGCTGTATATATAGACGAGGAAAACAAGATAAAAACAACGTCATTTCTGCTAGGCAGTGTAGTGTTTTAGGTAGCTGTGAAGTCTTAAATTGGACGAGATGGCGTAGGCAAGTAGACGTTGATAAATTTCGAGTAGGCTGTCATGTTTGTCTACATACAGATTTTCATAAAGGGTGAGAATACAGGCTGTTTGTACATCCTTTTAAGTCTGCATGGTGTCTTAGCTGTACTCGTTTTCTTTCTTGGTCTGTGGGTTTTCGAAAGGTCCATGTGCTTTTCCGGAAAAGGTGAAGATATGGCGTAGATTTAGGTTGGCTCAAAAGAAGTTGCTTAGGTTAGCTGTTTGCATGCAATGGTTTTGTCTCGTGAAAGATAGAAAAGATGTGTATGCAAGAAAATGAGAAAATATAGAGTAGCTAGATGGGTAGGCAACTAAACGTTGATGGGTTTCAAAAGAAAGAGATGTGCCGTGAGTTTTCTTTTGAAAAGAAAAGTGGCTGTGTATATCTTAAGGTAGGTTTTTCCTATGTAGAGTTAGGTGTATATTTTGAGTGCTTGTGTTTTCCTTTCAAATTCCGCATAGGCTACCCACTGACAAGTTGTAAATTGGCAGAAGCTAGGACTTAGGATTTTCTTACATATGAAGTATATATTTATTGACACAGTACTGCTAATTAACAAGTGAGACTGACCACAATCGACTTCTGTTAACTGATAAAAAGGCTAATCTTAGTATAAAAAGGTATTCCGGACCCAATGGGACAAGTTTCATCGAAATCCGAGGTCGTATGAAAAAAATTTCTTTATAAAACCAGAAATAAACACGCATTTTATTTTTTCATGATCACCAGATAAGTCAAATTAACTTGAAACCTTGAAATCCTAAAATAATTCTTCAATACGAACCCAACGGCACTAGTTTCGTCATATTCTGAGAATGTTTCCCTGGTAGGCTATTTTTACGCGCACCGCAATGCCATTTCAGACACCAAATTACACGGTCTCCAAAAATAACAAACTATATACCTATCCTGACTATAATCGACGATACGAACTCAACGAAATTGGTTTCGTGGCTTAATTCAGTCGTCAGTTCAAGTTATACTCGAATATCCCATTATTATATTAATTACGAGCTATAGAAAATGAACGGGCATTTACGGCTATCGTGGCCACATACGACATCGGTTTGCCACGCCATTTAACACCGTACAATAATTTAACGATACCATTCTAATGAAACTGATTTCATCAAAAACGAAGATCGTTTGCAAAATGGCCATTTTAAAGGCCTATAATTTAATAACGATTTTCCACAGCGATTATTTCAAAATTTGATTTAGCCATAACTAACAACCGGTAACACGAAATCTGGATTTTTCTCTTTCATATGAAAATTATCATCAATACGGTTCCAACGTTTCTTGTTTTACAGAAATCTGACTTATATCGGATTCTGTATTCTCAATTGAAGTTCAAAACAAAATATTACGAACTGCAGCGCCATTTCGAGCTCGTTTTATAATTATATAAACATATATCGTTCGATCTCGTTTTAAATAACGATTTAAATATTAAAAATCTAGAATATTCCAAATATAATATTTAAAATAATAAATTAAATTAAATATTTGACTGCCAAAAACACGGGTCGTTACATTCTTCCCCACTTAAAATAATTTCGTCCTCGAAATTGCTAAGGTAGAAAAGAACGTTACTAACCCATTAATTTTCAAATCCCATTTAAATTTAAATCAAAAACCATTTTAATGCCATAAGTAATTATTTTTCAAAATATCGAGAAATTTCTAACACATTATATTCTCGGAAAAATTCGGCGGATTCTCCCCTGCACGGAGTGACATCTGCGATATTGCAGGAACAAATAATATATATCCATCGACCAAGGGTCGGAAAAACAAAAATCAAAACCCAAATAAAACCAAATTTTTTATATTTTGCGTAGGCGTACCTTTTTAGCGAGCACTATTGTGCATATTTGCTTAACGTATACGCGATTTACTTAACCAATATCAATTTGCTCAGCCATCTGGCACCTGTACTCAACTCAATTCATATATCAGTAACAGATGTATGGAATTCTGAGATAATATTTCACTACTCAACTGGTATAACTACACCAATTGCAAAATCAAACACACAACATCAATTCATTTTCAAATACAGGGTTAAATCATAAATTTCAATTCATATGTAGTTTCATCCCAGTTTAATTATACTGGAATTTATTCTTTAGTTCAAAATTCATTTAACTCCATTAAATTTTTGATTATTCCAATCAAACAAACTATCATCCAACAACAAACAAATCACAACAACAACCAATACACAACCAAATCAATCAAATTAATTGAATTTATATTCAATATCGACATTTTACTTTGGTTTCTCATATTTGAACATTAATCGATTAATTTCTATTCGATTATTATTTATTCATCAAATTTCCAAATTTATTTAATTCAATTTCAATATCATTCTGAATTTTAATTGCACTTAACCAAGTTAAATTTTCAATTCAAATTTTCAATCTGATTTGAATTCTATTCAAATCGATCAAACACACAACTATCTCAATAATTTAATAAAATTATTTCTTTTCTGTATAAAAATATAATTTGGGTAAAATTATTTCATTTACCCTCTTTTCAAAGCAATACTGTATCCATTGCCAGTTCTATGCTTCTCAACACTTGAACCGATCGACAAACACAATACAAAGCTTTTGTATATAAAATTTACAAATACGCTCTCATATATATACACTCAATCTCGATCTAGGGTATTACTAACCCATCTCTATCGAGTTACACCACAGAGCCAAGGTTATTACTAAACCAATAGCTCTGATACCACTGTAACGACCCAGGGATTTTCAGTCTGAAAATCGACATAAATACCTTTACCGTAACTCATGCCGACCTTCCAAACACTGAAAACACTGGAACGTTATTATAAAGAATTTAGAGGGTGAGATAAGAAAGAAAGAAATATAAGAATAGAAGAAGAAGAAACAACACAACACAGAGTCTCACATCACAGCGGAACAAAATATAATATAGAAATAAAACATTATTGAGAGCTTTAAAATACTTACAATATCAGAGTACAGCACACATCTCTGGACAGTTTTAAAAATATGTCCCATATACAACACACAGCGGAACAGTAGCTATATGATATCACACGTCTGGACGCTTCCAGCTCGTCTCTTCACATCATTCGATAATCTGAACCTGTACACCCCGGGCTAACCCGAGCATTTACAAAACACCGAGTCAGTCTGGTGAACCAGAGTGAGAAAAACCCGCACAGTATTAAGGGTATCACACGACTTGATTTTAAAGTCAAAATCTTTTCGAAAGAAAAGGATAATCGTAAGACCAAATCCACACATAAACATGGACGGTTTTTACCTTATGATAACCCAAAACATTTTTGAAATCAATATCTTTTCTGATATTATAATAGTGTCTAAATACAAGTAAATAGAATCTAGTGGATCGCTTGCATCTCACGCTCCACATATATAGTATACAATAAAAACCGCGGGCGCTTATTGGAGATTGGATTCCGACTATGACAAGGTATGGGACCACCTGCCGATAGTGTATCTCTAGAGGTGAATACAATGGGTTCAACAAGAACGTCTTGCAACCCGGCCCTCACATGACCGACCACTCATTTCGCTTGAGTGTATCGAATGTATATCACCAACAGTTGGGCTCAAACCACCATTTCCCAAAAAGGGACAGCATCGAAATAGATTAAAGAAGCAAAGGAATTTCTGTAGATAGGTGATTATACACCCTAATGGGAGCGACCCACATAACCATGCTGCCTGCCCGATTTTTGTCATCTCCCGGTTGATGAGGCTTGAGGCCAGAATTTACTTTTTGAACATCTTTTCATCATTCACTTTGAATGCCACATCGTCAGATCCGCCAGATACGACTAATTGATGTCCACAAAAATACTCTAGCAGTTAAGCTAAGAGAACGGCCATTCTCCGCCAACCACTATCGCACGTTTGAAGAAATCAACGTACGTGACCCTTTGGAAATACTTTGTCAGACATCTGTCCATACAAGTTATCCAGGAACAGGATGAACCGAAGGTACTCTCCTACTGCATCTCGTATAGGAATCACCCCCAGGATCAGTAGTGAGAAGTCCTTACAACCCGTAGATTCCAACCACGACAGAATCACAACTTACCTCTGGGAGCTAACCAAAGATTATTAGCGGTTCTTCCGCTTATGAAGATCTACGGTCTTCACTTCTCCATCTCGATCATCTTCTGATATCTTCACGTATTTGTTGGTCGGAATGGTTTTCGAATATAAATTCGATCCCGGTCTTTCCGAACCCAAAATCGTATTGGACAGATTTGATAGTCGGTGTTTTAACTATCAAAATGATCAGTGATTCAATCATGACAACCCAATGGGTTCAGTGGTTCAGTATTCAGCATAACTTGGCCTTTTAATTAAAACAAACTTATTTACTTATGTTTAATTAAAAATTCTAACTCTTTTACTAATTCAAAATACGATATTTGAATTCTCACTTAATATACTAATGTTCTCAAACCCATTCATTATATCGCTTAATAACTTATAACCATATTCAATTTCCCTTTAATTCCCCTTTCGAAACATTTGTTACATTATTCTTTATTATTTAAACTTGGGAAATCCACTTAACTCATTATTCTAAATCAACGTTAAGTAATATCCTTTATTCTGTTCTTGAAATAATAACCAATATTTATTTGTATAAAAATAAAAACTCAACTTTACCTTTCCTTTTACTAGTTTCCTTTACTTCATATATTCTTCAAATTTTCACCAAACATTGCATTATTATTTCTCTGATGGAAATAATAAATTATCACCAACCTCTTTTACGATTACCAACTAATATCATCTTCAGATAGTCCTAATGTTGTTCAAGTTGGGGTACTTTAATTACCTCTCAGACCTTGATCAACACCGTTCTTATTCTCAGATAAATATAAGTTGTAATCAACAAAATATTCTATTCCAGTCTCAAAATAAATTTCATTGTAAATTGGATTTGGTTATACAATCCCACAACCCACTTCTTTACCCAAATTTCACCTTTACTAATCTCCTTTCCCAATTCAATTTGATTTCATTTCCCATTCGATTACCTTTTTAAATGAATTCCCATTAAAAATAATTGTCTAAATTGTTATTAATTAAAATAATAATTTACTTTGATCATTATCTACTTAAGTGGTTAATCTCTTTACTAACCAAAATAAATAGTAATTTCTTTATTCTAAATAATATATTTCAAACTCTATATCCAATTATAAAATAAATTTCATGTTTCAGTTCTATTGATTCACCTGACGGTGAATCAACATAAACAAAACAATTTCTCCTCAGGCCACTTACGGTCGATTACCCAACCAATATCGCCCATGGGTTTAAAACCAAACACAGGTTGAATTTCCAATCAATGACCAATTATCAAACTAATCACCCAAATAGGCCAGTTCATATATAATAATATGAAAATAAATAATACATTTGAGGGATCCGGTTGGGTCCCTCCAACCTGTTCTTCCTTGTATACAAATGGTTATCTCAAATCTGATCATTCAATCATTTAACTGATAATAACGACCATTTAATCCAACCACAAGCAATTCAAACAATTCAACAAGTTTATTTTATAAACGTGACCAACAAGGTAAGTTACCTTTATTTGAACCAATCGTTAAAATAACGATTTGGTATTTCACTGAAATTAAACGACGGTTTAATTTCATCTGTTAAATCAACAAATAAATATATATAACTAGCAGACGGTCAATCATTGGCAAACAGAGCAAACAAAAATAAAAACCCAATTTATATAAAATATAAATGGGGAGAGCTGAGTGAGTTTAAGTCACCTTGATCCTGTTGTCACTAAAGCGGTTCGGTTTAATTAAATAATCCCAATGTTTAATTTAATTAAATCTTCAGCAGTCTCCAGTCCTGTCCAAGCCAGTTCCAGAATATAATGCTCTACATTTTAGATTCAATGTAGTTTGTTTGGCCAGATTCTGTTAAGATATACAATTAATATTAATGTATAAAGTTATATGATTATAATTAAATTATTAACTAATTAATTATGGTTTTACTTAATTACTTTGTTTTAACCCGAGATCAGGCCCTTGACTGTATGTTGCTTTCTTCGTGATTACAGACCGAACCAACTCCTGCCATCCTTTGTTCAAAAGCCTGCTGTTGATAACCGAAGCTTCCCCCCCTTCAGCAGCTTCTCTCCAGTGCCCAGCACATCCGGTTGTCGTCACCATCCCGGCAACCTCGTTCCAACAGCGCTGACCACCCGGTTCCACATCGTCCACCGCGTTCACAGCTGCACCATGCAACTCCACCGTGAACTCTCTTATTCCCAACATATTGCTTCTAACTGTTCGTACTCCATACGTACCCAATAACTGCTACAGTTCCTCTTTGCCGTTTCAAACTGCAAGCACCGCATATCACCACTAAATTCAGCTCCTTACATTAGACAGCAACTTCAAACTCCACTCCAGTGTTCACGTCTGTCTTCTCTCTGTTCATTAGTTTGAACAGTTGCGGTTTTAAATGGCTCACGTTATATTCTATTTGCAAGGGAAAAATGAGAATTTAAACTTGCTTAAAGAAGATGCGGAGAGCACGGGAAAGAATGGGTGACAATTGCTGTATATATAGACGAGGAAAACAAGATAAAAACAACGTCATTTCCGCTAGGCAGTGTAGTGTTTTAGGTAGCTGTGAAGTCTTAAATTGGACGAGATGGGGTAGGCAAGTAGACGTTGAAAAATTTCGAGTAGGCTGTCATGTTTGTCCACATACAGATTTTCATAAATTGTGAGAATACAGGCTGTTTGTACATCCTTATAAATCTTCATGGTGTCTTAGCTGTACTCATTTTCTTTTTTGGTCTATGGGTTTTCGAAAGGTCCATGTGCTTTTCCAGAAAAGGTGAAGATATGGCGTATATTTAGGTTGGCTCAAAAGAAGTTGCTTAGGTTAGCTGTTTGCATGCAATGGTTTTGTCTCGTGAAAGATAGAAAAGATGTGTATGCAAGAAAATGAGAAAATATAGAGTAGCTATATGGGTAGGCAACTAAACGTTGATGGGTTTGAAAAGAAAGAGATGTGTCGTGAGCTTTCTTTTGAAAAGAAAAGTGGCTGTGTATATCTTAGGGTAGGTTTTTCCTATGTAGAGTTAGTTGTGTATTTCGAGTGCCTGTGTTTTCCTTTCAAATTCCGCATAGGCTACCCACTGACAAGATGTAAATTGGCAGAAGCTAGGACTTAGGATTTTCTTACATATGAAGTATATATTTATTGACACAGTACTGCTAATTAACAAGTGAGACTCACCACAATCGACTTCTATTAACTGATAAAAAGGCTAATCTTTGTATAAAAAGGTATTCCGGACCCAATGGGACAAGTTTCATCGAAATCCGAGGTCATATGAAAAAATTTCCTTTATAAAACCATAAATAAACACGCATTTTATTTTTTCACGATCACCAGATAAGTCAAATTAACTTGAAACCTTGAAATCCTAAAATAATTCTTCAATACGAACCCAACGGCACTAGTTATTCATATTCTGAGACTGTTTCCCCGATAAGCTATTTTTACGCGCACCGCAATACCATTTCGGACACCAAATTACACGGTCTCCAAAAATAACTAACTATATACCTATCCTGACTATAATCGATGATACGAACTCAACGGAATTGGTTTCGTGGCTTAATTCAGTCGTCAGTTCAAGTTATACTCAAATATCCCTTTATTATATTAATTACGCGCTATAGAAAATGAATGGGCGTTTACGGCTATCATGGCCACATACGACATCAGTTTGCCATGCCGTTTGACACCATACAACAATTTAACGATACCGTTCTAATGAAACTGATTTCGTCGAAAACGAAGATCGTTTGCAAAATGGCCATTTTAAAGGCCTATAATTTAATAGCGATTTTCCACAGCGATTATTTCAAAATTTGATTTAGCCATAACTAACAACCCGTAACACGAAATCTGGATTTTTTTTCTTTCATATGAAAATTATCATCAATACGGTTCCAATGTTTCTTGTTTCACAGAAATCCGACTTATATCGGATTCTGTATTCTCAATTGAAGTTCAAAACCAAATATTACGAACTGTAGCTCCATTTCGAGCTCGTTTTATAATTATATAAACATATATCGTTCGATCTCATTTTAAATAACGATTTAAATATTAAAAATCTACGAATATTCCAAATATAATATTTAAAATAATAAATTAAATTAAATATTTGACTGCCAAAAACACGGGTCGTTACAGCTACCTATACCTAAATATTACTTCACCTGCTCCAGGTACATACTGTAACTTCCCATCGAAAGGAGACTTCACTGCCTCGCAACCTTCTTGTTACCTCCCTCCCCAAGTTGTTACCCCAAAACCGGAAGAGACTGCAGTCCTTTTTTTTAAGCCTAGGGTCTTTTCAAGGAGATCGCTGAAGCTTTCCCACTTGTATTTTCCTTTCAACATGCTGCTAGTCCATATCCCTACGCGCGTGGATATTGGGAGGTAAGAAATGACCCTGTGCTTATCCTCTCCCTCTCTCGCATGTATAAATACAGCTCAACTCTTCGGTTTTCAGAAATCAAAACGGAAATAAATACCACCACCATTCATCTATACAGAAAGCTTTGAAAAAAAATGAAAGTAAAGTGCCAACTGAGTTCAAACGTGTGAACGTGGGGAGCATTTTGTAACTGAAGCATGAAGGAAAGATGGTGAAAAGGGGGAGGGGAAAGGGGAGCACGCTGTTGTCTTTTTTAATGGAGAAGTGATGCGGTTCGGTGAAGGAAGAAGTCACGGCGATACGGGATGGAGTAAGATACGGTTGCAGATGGGAGGGGTAGTGGAATGACCGCGGCAAGATGGAGTAGTAGCAAATAAGTTTCGTTGGGGTAGAAGGTGAGCTGATGTGGCCTTATCACGTGGGATTAAATCAGACCTAATACAGCTTCTAAATGGTAATTAGTCATCACATTTATTAATTAGTTAGATATAAATTGTAAACACCCGAGTATTATGGGTAAGGTTGCCAGGAAAACCTCATAACTACACCGAACCCCTAAGTAACATGTTGTGCCCAACTCTTAAGTCATGCCCAATGATGATAAGAGGGTGCCAAATCCAAGAATTTAAGTGGTGGGTTAGTAAATATAGTATTAGGTAATTAATTGATATTTAAGTGCATCGGGTTCGAATAACAGGAGAATGGGAAGAACATGTTCAATATAGCTAATGACTGTAATTAACATGGCCCAATAAAAATAGACATATATTAATTTAAAATTTAGTAAAGTTTTATTAGTTCTAATTTAAACCAACACGCGTAAGTGGTGCAATATTCTTATATGTTATCAGATTTTGACAACGTCAGTCGCATTGGAGCCGTATCGCCGAAAATAACATCATGAAGCTGGTTTGGTCAGAAGTGGCAGCTATTGGAGTTTTTAATTAAATAAAACGTCGGTTTAATTTAATTAAAAATGAACCGTTTCAGTGTTAAACGAATCAAGGTGAGTTCAACTCACTCAGTTTTTATCCCACTTATATTTTATATAAGTTGGGTTTTAAATATTTGTGTGCTAAAATTGGTTGATGGATGTTTGAATTTCTGTTATTGCTTGATGGTTGAATATTATGCGTGTTTATTGAATAAAATGATATTGTTGAGATAACCTATTTGGATGCAGGGAAAACAGGTTGGAGGGATCCAACTGGATTCCTCAAATTTATTGTTTATTTTCATGTCACAATTCTATGAACTGTTTAACCAGTTTGATTGGATGATTTATTTGATCATTGATTGTTGAATCTAAATTCAACGTTGTTTGTTGTTAACCAATGAACAATATTGGTTAGGTAGTTGACGGCAGATGGCCTAAAATAAACCGTTTTATGAATATTGTTTTACTATCGGATGAATCGACAGTAATGAAGTTCTAGAATTTATTTTATAACCAAGGACAGTTTTGAAATATATTATTTTGAATTAAAGTTTATAAAAAGGATATTTATATTTATTATTTAATTAAGTTTATGAGAAATTATTAAATGGTTTATAAAGTAAATTTGTAAGTAATAAGATAAAGACATGAAATTAATTTAATGATTTATAACGGGAATGAAGTGTTGGGTTGGGATTGAATAGAAATTGATTATCATAATAATCAAAGTAAGTAAGATTAATTAAATTAGTTATATTATTAATGGAAAGACCAAATGAGGATGGATCAACGAGTTAACGATGTTGAGTTGAATAAGTCAAGTGCTTAAATGATAGCCGATTATTTAATTTGTTACAAAGTCTGGTTATTGGTTAAATAAGTTTTCAAGCATTTGTATATTAAAGTGAGTTTAGATGGAAGTCGTCTTGGAATTCCATTTAATTAAATTTCCTAAGCCCAAGATAAACAAAGATATTAAAAGCCAAGTTTTATGAAGTATAGTGTAGATGATTTCGATTATCGAAATGAGTTATGAATAGAATGGAATTTAGAAGAGTAAAGATATAAAATGGAAATCAAAAAAGAACCTCGAATTGAATTCAAATGGTTTGGCGAGATGAGTTATAATGGTTCGATCCTAAATCGTGTGTTCTAAAACAAGAGATGGGATTTTATTAAGATATAACCAAAACAGATTAAAAGTAAGTTTTGGATGAATTTTTTATATAGTAATTGGTTTATAATTGAATCAAGGTTTATTTATAACGTGTTAAAAAGATATATTAAGTATGATAAAGGAATTGGATATAGTTTGGAAGAAATTAGAACCAGTTGTGCGTTGGTGGAGTTGAGTAATCTTTGAGGTATCAATCTGATGTGGTTTCAGCCTTCGGGGTTGATACTGAAAGGATTATTCACTTACCAATTTGCAACGAGGAGCCAATAGAGTAGAAGTGGACGATAATGGAATATTCTTATATTAAATAAGAAAAGGGAACGTTTTTCCTAGTATTAAAAATATAGAGTTTTAAATTAACTAGACGTTAATTATTAAAGAGGCCAGGTGATGCTGAATACTGGACCAGTGAATTCATTTTATTTTTATGGATGAATGTTTGTTTATTTGATAGTTAAATAACCGACTATCAAATCTGGCCAATTATCGATTGTTGGTTCGGAAAGACCGGGATCGAATTTATATTCGAAAACCATTCCGACCAGCACATATGTAATCGTGGAAGAGATCAGACGATGATCGAGATGGAGCATATGGAGACCATAGATTTTCCTAAAGCGGAAGTATTGCTTATAATCTCTGGTTAGCTCCCAGAGATAAACTGTGATTCTATCGTGGTTGGAGTCCATGGGTTGCAAGGGCTACTCGCTACTAATCTATAGGGTGATACCTAGGATGTGGTAGGAGGGTGCCTTCGGTTGTCCAGTCCCAGGACAACGTGTATGAACGATGTGGCATTCAAAGAGAATGGTGGCCAGGTGTATCAAAATATACATTATAACCTCAAGCCTCACAACCGGGAAATGACAAAAACCGGGCAAGCAGCATGGCTATGTGGGTCGCACCCACTAGGATGTATTGTCACATCTAGAGAATATTCATATTTGTTATTTCTTTCGCTTCTGTATCTCCCGGGAACGGTTATGTTGGTACCAACCGTAGGTGACAATATATTCGATACACTCAAGAGAAATGAGTGGTCGATCATGTGTGGGTCGGGTTGCAAGACGTTATTGTTGAACCCAGTGTATTCGTCTCTCGAGATACACTATCAGCAGGTGGTTCCATACCTTGTCATAGTTGGAAATCCAATCCCTACTAAGAGCCCGCGGTTTTGATTGTATACTATATATGTGGAGCGTGAGATGCAAGTGTTCCACTAGATTTTATTTATTTGTATTTAGACACTATTATAATATAAGAAGATATATGATTTCAAAATGTTTTGGGTTGTCGTAAGGTAAAAACAGTCCGTGTTTATGTGTGGATTTGGTCTTACGATTATCCTTTTCCTTTGAAAAGATTTTGAACTTTAAAATCAAGTTGGATGATCCCCTTAAACTTAGTGTGTTGTTCTCACTCTGGTTCACCAGACTGACCCGGTGTTTGAAATGCTCGGGTTAGCCCGGGTTGTACAGGTTTAGGTAATGGACACGATGAAGTTCATAAGACGTGCTGGAGAAGTTCAGACGAACTATTACTTATTCCGCTGTGTGTCATATATGAGGATAGATTATTATAACTGTCCAGATGTATTGACTGTAAGTTGTACTCTGATGGTAAGTACTATTTCAAGTTTTCAATAAAGATTTATTTCTATATTATATTTATTCCGCTACGATGTAAGCCTCTGATTCTGATGTGTTCTTCTTCTTATTTCTTCTATTCTAATATTTCTTTCTTTTCTTATCTCACCCTCTAATTTCTTTCTAATAACGTCCGGTGTTTTCGATGCTTGAATGTTCGACACGGTGTTTTTGTGTCGACTTTCGGGGTCGAAAATCCCTTGGTCGTTGCAGTGTTAATGAAGACACCATTCAAGACAAACCCAAATCCCATTTGATATTAAATACAAGGCTCTGAATAGAAAATATATCGGCTTATATTAAATATCAAATACTACAACCAACAAATATCGTATTGGAAATAACGATATAAATATATCTTTCAAATTTCCATAACAATATCTGTATAATCACAAAATTCAATATCAAAATATTCCGAAGATAATTTCGATTCAAATCCATTTCCAATTTATATATTGGAAATTCTGGTTATTTTCAAAACCATTTCAAATCCACTTTATTTAAAAAAAAATTGAATTATAATTCTAGTTCAAAACTAGTTCATTTCGATAAAAATCTATTTTTATCTTTGCAAATATGGAATTTTTCATCACAATTCTTCCCAAATCATTTCTTATGATTTTACACTAATTATTGATATTTTTAATAATTTTATCCAGGCCCGTACAGTCGATTTCCATCAACGGCCATCGAACTGCACTTACAGTGACCTTTTCCAAATTTGATTTGGACATAACTCCAAATCCAACCGTTAGATTTCAAATCTCTAATATTCGTTAGGAATATCTTTTCAATACAAACCCAATGGTTCTGGTTTTAGGAGAATCCGACAGTCGAGTCTCCCGTAATGTCCGTTCGAAGTCAAGGGTCGAAATTTGCGAACTGCCGCAGCGCGGCGCGTTCTATTCAGGCCATTATATTATATATATGTAATATATATAATATATATTTCATCGATTTCTATTTAAAACATATTTTATAAATCGTTTCAAATTCGTTTTCAAAACGATTTCAACTTCCATTTCAATTTCAAATCAAAATTGAATTCTCCGATATAAATTCGTTTTAAATTCATTTCAAATCGATATCAATTCAAATCGATTTCAATTCAATTTCAATCCGTTTTAAATTCAATTCAAAACGATTTCAATTCTATTTCAATTTAATTCAAATTTCAATTCTATTTCAATTTTATTCGAATTTCAATTTGATTCGAATTTCATTTCATTTCAATTTAATTCAAATTTCAATTCATTTCAATTTAATTCGAATTTCAATTCATTTCAATTTATCAGAATTTGAAATCACTTTCGATATTCATCGTAAAATGAATAAAATCGACAAAATTCTCGTTCGTGTTAAAATGGCGTTTAACTGCTTAACACGGCTTCACATTTCAATATTCACTGAATATTATTTTAAAATATTCGATAATTCTGAACTGGAATCAAACACAGTCAATTACCGTATAATGTTGATTATATGGATTTCACACAACAAACGTGTATAACAACAATGAAAACAACAATCCATCATCCAGAGTGCATTCTACACTGTATAAGCATTGAATATAAATATTCAACGCTTACACAGTCTGTCAATCAATCGATCGACATACAGCTAATTATTGGGATTAGTGTATGTCCAATTTCATCCCAATACCCGTGTGGGGTTTTCAAACAACCAACACAGATTTATTTGTGTAGTTGGGCGATGTGTAAAATTTATCGTCCCAATCAATATCAGTCAAATCAGTGTACATAAATAAATCGTCTGATTTGTTTATATTTATTTATTTTATATACACGTTAAAAATTATATTTTTAACTATAAAATATTTATTCATTCCACATCACACAATCAATTTTCACCACAGATCAATCAAACATACAAGTCATCCATGGTTAGTGGACGACGGGTGTCGGGTGCTGCTAAGCACCGTCTTCATCCTAGTATATATTTCAACTAGAAAACAAATTAAAAGTGAGGAGTTCTCACCTTGGGTTTCCACTCCATCATCTTTATTGTCGCGCAGATTCGCTGTTGTGATTTCAATAAAAATCTGTTTCACGACATGTATATATATTAAAAAAAATCCTATTTTTATACCACCTTTCATATTATAAAAATCATATTTTTATAAACGCCATATGTAATTAAAAATCACATTTTTAATTTATCACTACATGTATAAAAATCCCATCTTTAACTTATTATTATATATATATAAATCTTATTTTTAATTAGCTACATATATAAAAATTATATTTTTACTTCGCCTTCAACATGAAAACCAAATTTTTATATTGCTAACATCATAATAAAAATTGTATTTTTAATACCCTACCTAAATAAAAATCGTATTTTTATTTATAAAAAACAAATCTTTTTAACTTTAAAAATATCGCCTTTCATGAATTAAAAATCTCTCCTTTCAAGAATTAAAAATCTCGCCTTTCATGAATTAAAAATCTCGCCTTTCAATCTTGTCTTTCCAATCATAAAAATCATATCTTTGTATATGATAAAAATCATGTCTTTTCTAATTAAAAATTCTATCTTTTTATTTTCAAAAACATATTTTTATTAACTGAAAAATCAAAATCAGAAGGGAAATAAAATAAAATAAAACTCATTGCGTTATTCGTCTGGGAGGGAGGAGGGTGCGCTGCGTTAATCAAGGAGGCGGGGTGGTGCACTGGTCGGCTCGGGCGGTGGGTTCTCTTCGGGTTTTGGGGCTATTTGGGGGCGGGTTGGAGTTTAGAGGGAGGAGGGGGAGAGAGAGGGTCGGAGCAACGGTTAGGGGTGGCGCAGAAGGTGTAATGACCCGCATTTTTAGAGATATATAATTAATTTATTTAATTATATAATTGGTGATTTAGAGAAGTTAATGATCATTTAATTAAATAATATTGAATATTTAATAAATAATTATAATATAATAATATATTATAATGTCGAAATAGTCGGAAATAGTGAAATTCACAATTTATCGTGTGAATTGAATAGCATACGAGATTTGGTGGAGTTTCAATTCGAAATATAATAACGATTATATTGAATCGACGACAGTTGAACGTATAGTTTATAATATATTTATAAACGAGCTCGAAATGGCGCTGCAGTTCGCTATTTGGCGATTTGAACTTCAACTGAATGTACAGGATTCGTTTTAAGCCGGATTTCTATGAAACAAGAAACGTTGGAGCTGGTGGAGTATATCTTTCTAGTGGAAGAGAAAAATCGGGATTTCGTCGGGTAGATTTTGATTTACGTCCAAATCAAATTTCAGAAAAGTCGCTGTGGAATACCTTTATAATTTATAAAGGAATTATTTATATTTTTAAAAGGGATTTCAATATAAATCAAATATCGGGTTGACCCAGAAATGAATATCGAGTTGTAAATACATACAGGAATATTCTAGAGCTGTGTGGTATGCCACTATGAATATAGACGATAATATTTAATTTTAAATATTTAATTCAGTTGTATTTAAATATATTTAAATATTTAAATGGGCTATTCAAAAACGTTAAAAATAGCCACTTTTGCAAACGAAGTCGGAATTCGACGAAACCAGTTTTGTTGGATCGGCAATGTCAAATAGTTGTTAGATTTCCAGTTTCGTGATTTTTAGAGTCACTGAGTGGCCGTACGGATTTTTAGAGTGAAAAACAAGCAGTATTTCGATGGTTAAAAATACGCTGTGTGAGCATACGGAGTCGGAATTCGACGAAACTAGTTTCGTTGGGCCCGTAATGACGGACTCTAGCTGCATGTCCAGTTCCGTGATTTTTGGGTAGTGTATGTGATCACAGGTATTTTTAAACACAAAAATATACAATGTTGGATTAGAAATGGATATTTTAATTAGAAAATATATAAATCAAAAATGCTATAAATACCACTACCCCTCCCCGTTTCTAACCTAAATTCATTTCTGGTCAACGCAACAATTTTGAGCCACCACCATCCTCTTTCACAGAAAATCGCATGTTTTAAATCCTAGAAAATCCAACTAAAAACCTAAAAATCATAATAGGGATATAAATGGTTTTGGCAAGGCTAAAGCTCCATTTCTACCTCAAAATCTTTCAGTACGATGCAGTTTTGGGTACTCGGTTGTTACATCTAGGGTTCGCCGCAGGCGGTAAAAGAAGCGGTCTCGGGTGATTTCGAGATTTGTGGTGTGGTTCAGAGTGTCGAGGGGTTCGAAGCAGCAAAGTTGGTGGTGTTTGGATCATCAAAAGGTCGCACGTTTACTGATTATTTGCGAGCCGCTCCTGAAACCATGATGAGCAAAGGGCGTGCGAGTTTACTGAAAGGTGGATGGAGGTGAAGAGAATTTGGTGAGGAGAGTTGTGGTGGCAACAGTTTTGAAAACAATGGAGGAATTTGGGAAGATGAGGTGGAAGTTCACCTTGAAATGTTGGTTCGAAGTTTACTGGAGCGTATTCATTTTGGGGAAGACAGTGAGAAATGCTGATGCATTTTGGTGGGCTGGGTTTGTCTGCGAAAGTTTGATGGGAGATGGGCCGACAGAAAATATAAAGGGGTGAGCCCATATAATAATTCAAATAAATTTGTCTTGTTTTAATATTAGAAATGAACAGTTTTAATGTGATGTATTTAGTGGAGTTCGGAAGGTAAGAAGAAAATATGGACGGATTGTTTGGGGAAGAAGAAAAGTCTGGGCGGGTTTGTTTTGTATTGGGCTTGAGGTTTGTTAATGGGCCAGGAAAGAAAATCAAAGGGGTGAGGCCTTTATATAAAAGTAAAATTTCATGTTTAATTATTCAATAAGTGTTCAAACTTTGGAACGTTATAACTTGAGCATACGTTGTCAGTTTTCTGAACGGTCAGTCACGTTGGGACCGTATGGACGAGAGCTTCACAATGAAGCTGACTGGAAGTGGATCCGAGCTCGTTACAATTTATTGAGAAATAAATTGTCTGTCGAAATCAAAGAACGCAAACCGATTATATAACGGTTAACGCGTCAATGTGAGTAAATCTCACTAATTCTGAACAGTTTATAATTTCATGTTGTATTTTTAGAACTGTTAGATATTGGTTGATTGACGATATGTTGACTGTTTGATTGAACTACTAGTCAGTTAGTTGAATTTTCTATATCGATTCTGTTTAACAGAATATATCATATAGAACTGAAAGTGATGATAATCATATTGTGTAACATCTGTGGATGCAGGGAGACAGGTTGGCGGAATCCGACTGGATTCCTCAACAGTTATTTTATTGTTTTTCATATATTTTATATATGATGTGAATTATAACCTGTTGTTGATTGTGTGTGTGTAGACGATATTGAACATCGTGATTTGATATGATTGAATACCATAACATACCGGAATGTTGATAAGGGGATTTTCAAAGTGATATTGAAATTAGAATATTTATAAAATGGAATATTTATAAATAAGAGATATTTATAAATTTAAATATTTATAAATAAGGAATATTTATAAATTGGGATATTTATAAATAGGAGGTATTTTAAAAAGGAAACAAATTCAAAACATTTTCTTTTGAATGGAAAGCCATGTGTGGCGGGTTTGGGGATTTTCCCGATACTCCCGATACAAAGGAGGTTATGGCGAATTTTCCCGGAAAGTTAAGGAGTTAGAATATTTTTAAGAATAAATTTGAAAAGGAAATATTTGCAAACCATTTGCAAATAGAATAAAATAGAGAAAAGAAATATTTGTAAACCATTTACAAATAGAATTGAAAGGGGAATATTTAGAAAATAAATAGAGTTAATAAAAAGGAAATTGGTTTATAAAGGAAACATTATAAAAAGGAAATCATTTCTAAAGTGTAGAACCATTATTTAAAAGTAAATCTTTTCAAATGGATAAAACGTTGTTAAAAAGGAAATCTTTATAAAGTGAATAAAGTAAATCAAATATGGTATTCGAAGTTAGTTAATCGAATATGGTATTCGAAGTTAGTTAATCGAATATGGTATTTGAAGTTAGTTAATCGAATATAAACATTCGAAAGGAGTTAATCGAATATGGTATTCGAAGTTAGTTAATCGAATATGGTATTCGAAGTTAGTTAATCGAATATAGACATTCGAAAGGAGAAACCGAATATGGTATTTGAAGTTAGTTAATCGAATATAGACATTCGAAAGGAGTTAATCGAATATGGTATTCGAAGTTAGTAAATCGAATATGGTATTCGAAATTAGTTAATCGAATATAGACATTCGAAAGGAGTTAATCGAATATGGTATTCGAAGTTAGTAAATCGAATATGGTATTCGAAAGTTAGTTAATCGAATATGTTATTCGAAAGGGGTTAGTCAAGTAGAGTTAATCAGTTAGAGTTAACCAGTTAGAGTTAATCAGTTAGAGTTAATCAGTTAGAGTTAATCAGTTGGAGTTAATTAGTTAGAGTAAATCGATTAGAGTTAAAACGAACTAGAGTTAATCAAATATAGTTATTTGAGACAGAGTTAGTCAAACATAGTATTCAGGGTAAGTTGCCATCTTGTACGACTGCTAGCGTAATTCGCAGGGCTATAAATAGCCTACGGCGGCCGGATGTTTCCTGAGGGAGTCAGGCGTAACCATTGTGGTCGCTGCGATCTAGAGTCAAGCGAATGGAGTTTAATCGAATATTAGTTATTCGATAGGAGTTAATCGAGTTGAGAAATAAGTAAGTTAAATAAGTTGAGTTGATCGGGTGGTTCGGCCAAGTTAGTCGAGCCTAGTTAATCGAATCAAATTGGTCGAACCAAGTAAGCCGAGTTAAGTTAGTCGAACCTAGTTAATCGAATCGAATTGGTCGAACCAAGTATGTCGAGTTAGGTTAGTCAAGTTAGTCGAGCCTAGTTAATCGAATCGAATTGGTCGAACCAAGTAAGTCGAGTTAGTCGAGTCAAGTTAAGTTAGTCGAGTTAAGTTCGTCAAGTTAAATAAATCGATGTTAGTTTCATCGAAAGGAGTTATCGATGTTAGTTTCATCGAAAGGAGTTATCGATGTTTGTTTCATCGAAGGGAGGTATCGATTATAGTTCAATCGAAGTGAGATTTTCAAATATGAGATATTTGAAAAGGAAGAGTTATTGAATATTAGTTATTCGAAGAGAGATTATCGAATATCGTTTATTCGAGAAGGAGTTAATCGAATATAGGTTATTCGAAGAGAGTTAATCGGCAAATTGGATTATATCGAATTCGGGAAAGTACTTATACTTTCCAGTGTTTAAATAGAGATTTATTTATTTATAAATAAATAAGTGTTAGGTTAATTATTCACTAATAAGAATAGAAGTTATAATTAAAGTTAGATAATTCGAAAGTAGGGATTATAACGTTGTCGTTATAACAAATGTTTAAATATAAAAGTGAATTAGTAAAATTGAATCCGAGAAAGGCGTAAAGAAGTTGTTGAAGATTTAAAGATAAACTTTGACCATTTTGAAGTTATAACGTTGTTCAGTTAAGGTCTGAGAGGTAATTATACCCCAACTTGAGTGACTTCCTTCTTAACTAAGAAATGGTAAGGTTTGATCGTAAAGGAGTTTTGGAAATGTTTTCCAAACGAGAATCAGAAATGTTTTCTGATAAAAGAAGAATAAGAATTTAGAATATAGGGAAACAGGAGATAAGTAGATAAATGAACTAAAGAGATTATGTTAAATGATGTTTGTTCGATATAATTTCCATTTGGAAATAATATCGTTGTTTGCACACTTGTTTTTCTTTGATAGTTAACTCACCGACTATCGAAGTTTTGACCATTTTAACGTTGTTAATATGGAGAGACCGGTTGTATTATTATCCATAGAACCACTCTGTATTGGCATAAGCGTTGCGAATCATATATGCCAAAGTTAAATGAAGACGGAGAAAAATGCAAGGGCTGTTGTATAAGTCTTAGATAACAGTGACTAAGATGGATATACTGAATAGTGCCTTCGGTTTGTCCAGTCCCAGGACAACTTGTATGGACGAAGGTCTGACAGAGTGTATCCAATAGATCGCGTAAGTTTATCTGTTCAAACGTATTCACGTTTGGTGGCGGAGGAATTCGTTTCTCTTAGCTGTATACCAGTGTTATTTTTGGATATGTCAATTTGTGATTTGGCGGGTATGACGATGTGACATTTCTAAGTGAATGAAGATGGATGTCTGACAGAGTATTTCCAGACGATCACGTACATTGATTTCTTCAACCGTACCAAGAGTGGAAGCGGAGAAGGAAACTTCTTTTAGCTGACACGTAATGTACTGTTGTAAACGTCAATTAGCGATTTCGATGGATTTGACAATGTGTCATTCGAAGTAAATCTGATGTAATGATAAAGCGTAGTTTCTAGCCTCATCAACCGATAAATGACAGAAATCGGGCAGGCAGCATGGCTAAGTCGGTCGCACCGAAGTAGGGTGTATAATCACCTATCTAAAGAATATTCATTTGTTTCTTAAATCTATCAATTCTGTCCCATATATATACGGGAACGGTTGCTGATCCCAACCATTGGTGATGTACATTCGATACACTCAAGCGAAATGAGTGGTCGGTCATGTGTGGCTGAGTTACAAGATGTTCTTGTTGAACTCCAGTGTATCGTTCCTAGAGTACACTGATCGGAAGGTGGTTCCATACCTTTTCATAGTTGGAAATCCATTATCCAATACGTGCTTGCGATTTTGATTGTATACTATATATGTAGAACGTGAGATGAAAGCGTTTCTGCTAGTTGATATCTATTTGTATATAGACATTATTATAATATCAAAAGGTTTTTGATATAAAGATATTTTGGATTCTCATAAGGGAAAAACCCGTTCCGTTCTGCGGCGTGGTCTTATGAGATATCGTTACTTGTTCATATAACTGTGTTAAACTGTTTTACTCATACCAGTCCCATGACTGACCCGGAGTTTACTTTGTTGTTTTCCCTAAACTCTTGGGTGCCTAAATTTGTACGGGCAGTCAAGTAGTCGGGATTTGCAGATACATTGAAGAGCTAGAGCAGGAGGCTTCAGAATCATATAGCTATAGTTTATTTCCGCTGTGTTGTAAGTGCTGTACTCTGATAAGTGCTATTGTATACATAACTGTTATATTTCAAAGTTATGTTATCTATTATATGTTATTCGTTCCGCTGTGAGGTTCGTGTTACTCTGATGTTGTGTTCTTCTTCTTCTTCTATTCTAAGTTTCTATCTTATCTATTCTCACCGTTTAATTTCTTTCATTAATTACCAGGATAATTTGATGTTTTGGTTATCGACATCGAGCTTATGTCGATAACCAAAGTCGCTCAAAATCCGGGTCGTTACAGTTGGTATCAGAGGTTAAGTTAAGAATTACCTTGGCTCTGTGGCGTGACTCGGTAGAGATAGGGTTAGTAATACCCTAGATTGAGTTTGAGTGTATATATACGAGTGCGTATTTGTATTTGATATAAAAATGGTTTTATATTTTGGAGATTCGTTGGCTGAGTTGTTTATGAGTTCTGGTCGATCAGTTTGATCCACTGTATCGGTAGGAGTAAATAAACACTTGAATACGATGGACCGACACAGTATGGATATGTGATATATTATCATATATAGGATGTGTTGGTAGTAATTTTAATCAGATAAGATTATAACATGTGAAATGGTTATATATAACCAATCCGAATCATATAAGTAAAGTATATGAAATAAGATGAATTAAATTTGAATTTAAATCGAAATTGGAATTAAAATAAGGAAATTTTAAGTTCCTGGGAGATTTGAAAATGTTTTTCAATTTGAAATAAATATAGTATTGAACTCACCTTGATGACTGGAAAATAATTCCGAGGATGGATCGATACATCGTCGGTGTGATTTTCGAGTTGTTTTTGAATTGGTTTGAGAAAACAAGTTGTTTAGAAAATTCAAAGGTTTTGAATTGGCAGTATGATTTCAAATTGATTTGAAATAAAACCGGGAATTTAAGTTCTATAAATTAAAATTTAACTAATGAAGTTAAATAAAATGAGATGGTAAAAATAAATTGAAATTTAACTTGAACGTAGTTAAATAGAATTGAATTGGATTAGAGAATAATCTGTTATGGAATTGGGTTGATGAGTCAATAATTTGGAATTTGATATTGGGGTTCGAATGAAAATTCGATTTGGATTTGAGGATATGGACAGATTGGAATTTGATTGAGATAACACTGGTATATGCTGAGTTGATAGCATATGGAAGTGATAGAGTTGATATACCCGACAAAAAGGTACAAGTTTACATTTGATATAAGCATGAGATTTATGAGCCGAATTGGCAAGCCACTTGGCTGTTTGATTTTCTTTTGGGTTGAAGAAGGCCCAGAGAGGCGAGTTGGAGTTTGAGCTATTTACCAGTACAAAGGAGGTGCTGGCGAAATTTTCCGAAAATTTAAAGTATTAGGAAATTTTCAGAATTTTTGAAAATTTTAGTTAATCGAAATGAATAAATGTTTTAGTCGATATTAATTGGTTCAGTTGGAATCAGAAATAAGGGGTATACAAATCTTAGGAGTTCCAATAGATAGGGTCGTCCTCTAACTTAGCAATTTCGAGGACGAAATTATTTTAAGTGGGGAAGAATGTAATGACCCGCATTTTTAGAGATATATAATTTATTTATTTAATTATATAATTGGTGATTTAGAGAAGTTAATGATCGTTTAATTAAATAATATTGAATATTTAATAAATAATTATAGTATAATAATATATTATAATGTCAAAATAGTCGGAAATAGTGAAATTCACAATTTATCGTGTGAATTGAATAGCATACGAAATTTGGTGGAGTTTCAATTCAAAATATAATAACGATTATATTGAATCGACGACAGTTGAACGTATAGTTTATAATATATTTATAAGCGAGCTCGAAATGGCGCTGCAGTTCGCTATTTGGCGATTTGAACTTCAACTGAATGTACAGGATTCGTTTTAAGCCGGATTTCTATGAAACAAGAAACGTTGGAGCTGGTGGAGTATATCTTTCTAGTGGAAGAGAAAAATTGGGATTTCGTCGGGTAGATTTGGATTTACGTCCAAATCAAATTTCAGAAAAGTCGCTGTGGAATTCCTTTATAATTTATAAAGGAATTATTTATATTTTTAAAAGGGATTTCAATATAAATCAAATATCAGGTTGACCCAGAAGTGAATATCGAGTTGTAAATACATACAGGAATATTCTAGAGCTGTGTGGTATGCCACTGTGAATATAGACGATAATATTTAATTTTAAATATTTAATTCAACTGTATTTAAATATATTTAAATATTTAAATGGGCTATTCAAAAACGTTAAAAATAGCCACTTTTGCAAACGAAGTCGGAATTCGACGAAACCAGTTTTGTTGGATCCGCAATGTCAAATAGTTGTTAGATTTCCAGTTTCGTGATTTTTAGAGTCACTGAGTGGCCGTACGGATTTTTAGAGTGAAAAACAAGCAGTATTTCGATGGTTAAAAATACGCTGTGTGAGCATACGGAGTCGGAATTCGATGAAACTAGTTTCGTTGGGCCCGTAATGACGAACTCTAGCTGCATGTCCAGTTCCGTGATTTTTGGGTAGTGTATGTGATCACAGGTATTTTTAAACACAAAAATATACAATGTTGGATTAGAAATGGATATTTTAATTAGAAAATATCTAAATCAAAAATGCTATAAATACCACTACCCCTCCCCGTTTCTAACCTAAATTCATTTCTAGTCAACGCAACAATTTTGAGCCACCACCATCCTCTTTCACAGAAAATCGCAAGTTTTAAATCCTAGAAAATCCAACTAAAAACCTAAAAATCATAATAGGGATATAAATGGTTTCGGCAAGGCTAAAGCTCCATTTCTACCTCAAAATCTTTCAGTACGATGCAGTTTTGGGAACTCGACTGTTACATCTAGGGTTTGCCGCAGGCGGTAAAAGAAGCAGTCTCGGGTGATTTCGAGATTTGTGGTGTGGTTCAGAGTGTCGAGGGGTTCGAAGCAGCAAAGTTGGTGGTGTTTGGATCATCAAAAGGTCGCACGTTTACTAATTAGTTGCGAGCCGCTCCTGAAACCGTGATGAGCAAAGGGCGTGCGAGTTTGCTGAAAGGTGGATGGGGGTGAAGAGAATTTGGTGAGGAGAGTTGTGGTGGCAACAGTTTTGAAAACAATGGAGGAATTTGGGAGGATGAGGTGGAAGTTCACGTTGAAATGTTGGTTCGAAGTTTACTGGAGCGTATTCATTTTGGGGAAGACGGTGAGAAATGCTGATGCATTTCGGTGGGCTGGGTTTGTCTGCGAAAGTTTGATGGGAGATGGGCCGACAGAAAATATAAAGGGGTGAGCCCATATAATAATTCAAATAAATTTGTCTTGTTTTAATATTAGAAATGAACAGTTTTAATGTGATGTATTTAGTGGAGTTCGGAAGGTAAGAAGAAAATATGGACGGATTGTTTGGGGAAGAAGAAAAGTCTAGACGGGTTTGTGTTGTATTGGGCCTGAGGTTTGTTAATGGGCCAGGAAAGAAAATCAAAGGGGTGAGGCCTTTATATAAAAGTAAAATTTCATGTTTAATTGTTCAATAAGTGTTCAAACTTTGGAAGGTTATAACTTGAGCATACGTTGTCTGTTTTCTGAACGGTCAGTCACGTTGGGACCGTATGGACGAGAGCTTCACAATGAAGCTGACTGGAAGTGGATCCGAGCTCATTACAATTTATTGAGAAATAAATTGTCTGTCGAAATCAAAGAACACAAACCGATTATATAACGGTTAACGCGTCAATGTGAGTAAAGCTCACTAACTCTGAACAGTTTATAATTTCATGTTGTATTTTTAGAACTGTTAGATATTGGTTGATTGACGATATGTTGACTGTTAGATTGAACTGCTAGTCAGTTAGTTGAATTTTCTATATCGATTCTGTTTAACAGAATATATCGTATAGAACTGAAAGTGATGATAATCATATTGTGTAACATCTGTGGATGCAGGGAGACAGGTTGGAGGAATCCGACTGGATTCCTCAACAGTTATTTTATTGTTTTTCATATATTTTAATATATGATGTGAATTATAACCTGTTGTTGATTGTGTGTGTGTGGACGATATTGAACATCGTGATTTGATATGATTGAATACCATAACATACCGGAATGTTGATAATTTCAAAGTGATATTGAAATTAGAATATTTATAAAATGGGATATTTATAACTAAGAGATATTTATAAATTTAAATATTTATAAATAAGGAATATTTATAAATTGGGATATTTATAAATAGGAGGTATTTTAAAAAGGAAATAAATTCAAAACATTTTCTTTTGAATGGAAAGGCCTGTGTGGCGGGTTTGGGGATTTTCCCGATACTCCCGATACAAAGGAGGTTATGGCGAATTTTCCCGGAAAGTTAAGGAGTTAGAATATTTTTAAGAATAAATTTGAAAAGGAAATATTTGCAAACCATTTGCAAATAGAATAAAATAGAGAAAAGAAATATTTGTATACCATTTACAAATAGAATTGAAAGGGGAATATTTCGAAAATAAATAGAGTTAATAAAAAGGAAATTGGTTTATAAAGGAAACATTATAAAAAGGAAATCATTTTTAAAGTGTAGAACCGTTATTTAAAAGTAAATCTTTTCAAATGGATAAAACGTTGTTAAAAAGGAAATCTTTATAAAGTGAATAAAGTAAATCGAATATGTTATTCGAAGTTAGTTAATTGAATATGGTATTCGAAGTTATTTAATCGAATATGGTATTCGAAGTTAGTTAATCGAATATAGACATTCGAAAGGAGTTAATCGAATATGATATTCGAAGTTAGTTAATCGAATATGGTATTCGAAGTTAGTTAATCGAATATAGACATTCGAAAGGAGAAATCGAATATGGTATTCGAAGTTAGTTAATCGAATATAGACATTCGAAAGGAGTTAATCGAATATGGTATTCGAAGTTAGTAAATCGAATATGGTATTCGAAAGTTAGTTAATCGAATATAGACATTCGAAAGGAGTTAATTGAATATGTTATTCGAAGTTAGTAAATCGAATATGGTATTCGAAAGTTAGTTAATCGAATATGTTATTCGAAAGGGGTTAGTCAAGTAGAGTTAATCAGTTAGAGTTAACCAGTTAGAGTTAATCAGTTAGAGTTAATCAGTTAGAGTTAACCAGTTGGAGTTAATTAGTTAGAGTAAATCGATTAGAGTTAAAATGAAGTAGAGTTAATCAAATATAGTTATTTGAGACAGAGTTAGTCAAACATAGTATTCAGGGTAAGTTGCCATCTTGTACGACTGCTAGCGTAATTCACAGGGCTGTAAATAGCCTACGGCGGTCGGATGTTTCCTGAGGGAGTCAGGCGTAACCATTGTGATCGCTGCGATCTAGAGTCAAGCGAATGGAGTTTAATCGAATATTAGTTATTCGATAGGAGTTAATCAAGTTGATCGAATTGAGAAATAAGTAAGTTAAATAAGTTGAGTTGATCGGGTGGTTCGACCAAGTTAGTCGAGCCTAGTTAATCGAATCAAATTGGTCGAACCAAGTAAGCCGAGTTAAGTTAGTCGAACCTAGTTAATCGAATCGAATTGGTCGAACCAAGTATGTCGAGTTAGGTTAGTCAAGTTAGTCGAGCCTAGTTAATCGAATCGAATTGGTCGAACCAAGTAAGTCGAGTTAGTCGAGTCGAGTCAAGTTAGTCGAGTTAAGTTCGTCAAGTTAAATAAATCGATGTTAGTTTCATCGAAAGGAGTTATCGATGTTAGTTTCATCGAAAGGAGTTATCGATGTTAGTTTCATCGAAGGGATGTATCGATTATAGTTTAATCGAAATGAGATTTTCAAATATGAGATATTTGAAAAGGAAGAGTTATCGAATATTAGTTATTCGAAGAGAGATTATCGAATATCGTTTATTCGAGAAAGAGTTAATCGAATATAGGTTATTCGAAGAGAGTTAATCGGCAAATTCGATTATATCGAATTCGGGAAAGTACTTATACTTTCCAGTGTTTAAATAGAGATTTATTTATTTATAAATAAATAAGTGTTAGGTTAATTATTCACTAATAAGAATAGAAGTTATAATTAAAGTTAGATAATTCGAAAGTAGGGATTATAACGTTATCGTTATAACAAATGTTTAAATATAAAAGTGAATTAGTAAAATTGAATCCGAGAAAGGTGTAAAGAAGTTGTTAAAGATTTAAAGATAAACTTTGACCATTTTGAAGTTATAACGTTGTTCAGTTAAGGTCTGAGAGGTAATTATACCCCAACTTGAGTGACTTCCTTCTTAACTAAGAAATGGTAAGGTTTGATCGTAAAGGAGTTTTGGAAATGTTTTCCAAACGAGAATCAGAAATGTTTTCTGATAAAAGAAGAATAAGAATTTAGAATATAGGGAAACAGGAGATAAGTTGATAAATGAACTAAAGAGATTATGTTAAATGATGTTTGTTCGATATAATTTCCATTTGGAAATAATATCGTTGTTTGCACACTTGTTTTTCTTTGATAGTTAACTCACCGACTATCGAAGTTTTGACCATTTTAACGTTGTTAATATGGAGAGACCGGTTGGATTATTATCCATAGAACCACTCTGTATTGGCATAAGCGTTGCGAATCATATATGCCAAAGTTAACTGAAGACGGAGAAAAATGCAAGGGCTGTTGTATAAGTCTTAGATAACAGTGACTAAGATGGATATACTGAATAGTGCCTTCGGTTTGTCCAGTCCCAGGACAACTTGTATGGACGAAGGTCTGACAGAGTATATCCAATAGATCGCGTAAGTTGATCTGTTCAAACGTATTCACGTTTGGTGGCGGAGGAATTTGTTTCTCTTAGCTGTATACCCGTGTTATTTTTGGATAAGTCAATTTGTGATTTGGTGGGTATGACGATGTGACATTTCTAAGTGAATGAAGATGGATGTCTGACAGAGTATTTCCAGACGATCACTTACATTGATTACTGTGAAGACCCGCAACTTCCCCGTAAAGGAAAGCGTCGGATAGTTCGAGAACAAACCACAACAGAACGCATACAGAAGGACATTTCATTGTATATTACAACAATGCATCAGATTACAAGAATATACAGAGTATAAATGAATATTACACAGAAATATCAGAGATTTAAATTACATTTAAATACATAGCAGCGGAAAATAATACAATACACAACTAGAAGAGATATACGGATACAAAGCTTTCCGGATATCGTTCCAGCTGTAAACCAGGATCCTGTGAATATAAATCTGCAAAACCAAAACTACTAGCTGCCCGTGTCAAAATAAGGGCACCCAGAGTTTAGGTTAAAACAATAAACTCCAGGTCAGTCATGGGACTGGTGTGAGAACTAAAACAGTTATTAATCTTTGTTTTTAAAGTTAGGTAAATCAAAGGACCACGCCGTATAACACGGAACGGGTTTCCTCCCAAGAATACCAGTGCATAAAACAAACAGCGCAATGCTAAATAAAGAAAATGAAGCTGTTATAAGACCCAGGTCCCATCACACAATGTAACGCAGTCGAGGATAGGGTTTTTACCTTATAACAGCCAAAGAATGCTTGATACGTTTAAAACAAATCATTTGATACCATAATAAGTGCATAGTGTATAAAACACTTCAAATCATAAGTATCAATCATAGGCGGCATGGGTACCATATATCATGTCGCCATATATAGGTTTACAAATAAAACCGCAAATGTCACGTATTTGGAAATTGGATTTCCATCTATGAACCGAGGCTAGGGGCAAGATCCTCAACCGATTCGAGACAATCTAGCCTACCATGTCTCAGGATCAGAGCTCGAGTGACCCTTGGATCCTCAGGGCCGGTCCACACGGAGTGGATTAAAATGCCTGAACATGCGTTTCCCCGCCCTATGGGGCGCAAACGAGCCAACGAATGACTCCATCGGTTCGAGAACGACCGATCAATCCGAGGCGCCTCGCAACAGCAACAACCACATAAGTCAAACTCGTCAGGGCGTGTAAAACCACTGACGCCACTTCTAGCTAGAAAGAAACGCATGCCCTCCCTGACGTCCTCTCCCGTTTTGGTTCATACCGGGTGTGAAGCTCGCGAATCAACGTTACACAAAGCTACGCCACAAAGGCCGTGCTTTGATCATCACCACAAGACTTTGCTTTTCAACAGAAGCCTTGATCATTTGCATCTTAGCATGCCACACAGGCAAACCACTCTATGCAACCGATATCAGTCACACAGAATGAAATCCAATGTCAGACACACAGTCCATTTACAAGTCCGTTCTGGGTCTGAACGAAACCGGAGGCACCTAGTACCCCGCATATCCATCGATCTCCAAGTACGTCTGGACGATCACTAACTGTTTCCATCTTCTTGGGTGTACAGCCCAATCAAGATCATCAGTTATCACCCAAACGACGTGAAGACTTCCGGTCTTCGACCATCGTCTTCATCTTCGACTTATCGTCGTATCAGTTATTCAGAATGGGATAAACCCGGTCTTTCCGAATAACTCGCGTATATATTATAAAAGTGTTACACAAACACAACATACGCCTCATTCCAACTCATTAGTCATTAACCGTAAATTAATCAAGAGAATAATTCCCCAAATATTAACCCCGAAGGCCGAAACCAACATCAGATCAATATCCAGAAAACCATTCTACTTAGCTAACCGACAGTTAATTTCTAAATTTCACGTTCAAATCTAATTAAAGATTTAACTATCGCCTGGAGCAAAACTGGTGATACTCCATTCTCGATCTTTTCAATCTAATTAAAGATTCATTAAAACTCCACTTAGTTTTAATCTGTGACTGGGTTAAAGAATCAGTGTCATTTAAAACACGGTTCACGATAAACCCAAAGTCACATCCCATTAATTATCGGGTTAAAGAACAAGTGTTATTTAAAACACTGTTCACGATAAACCCAAAAATCAATATCCATTCAATTCCAATTAAATATTATTTAATTGGTACACTTCATTAAATCTAAATAAAAAGATTTAATCATTTCTCAACTGGGTTCAAGAACAGTGTTAGTGAAGACACCATTCACGACAAACCCAAATCACATTCATTAATTATCGGGTTAAAGAACAAGTGTTATTTAAAACACTGTTCACGATAAACCCAAAAATCAATATCAATTCAATTCCAATTAAATATTATTTAATTGGTACACTTCATTAAATCTGAATAAAAAGATTTAATCTTTTCTCACTTGGGTTCAAGAACAGTGTTAGTGAAGACACCATTCACGACAAACCCAAATCACATTTGATATTCAATATAAGGCTCTGAATAGAAAATATATCGGCTTATATTCAATATCAAATTCTACGATTAACAAATGTCGTATTGGAAATAACGATATACATATATATCTTTCAAATTTCCGTAACAACATCCGTATAATCACAAATTCCAACATCGAAATATTCCGAAGACAATTTCGATTCAAATCCACTCCAATGCAATCATTGGAAACTTTGGTTATTTTCAAAACCCTTTTCAAATTCAATTTATTTATAAAAATAAATAGAATTATAATTCTAGTTCAAAACTAGTTCATTTCGATAAAAATCTATTTTTATCTTTTCAAATAGGGAGTTTTTCATCCCAATTCTTTCTAAATCATTTCTTATGATTTTACACAAATTATTACTATTTTTAATAATTTTATCAAGGCCCGTACAGTCGATTTCCAACAATGGCCATCGAACTGCACTTACAGCGACCTTTTTCGAATTTGATTTGGACGTATCTCCAAATCCAACCGTTAGATTTCAAATTTCTAACATTCATTAGAAAGCTCTTTTCGATACGAACCCAACGGTTCCGGTTTTAGGAGAATCCGACGGTCGGATCTCCCGCAATGTCCGTTTGAAATAAATGGTCGAAATTCACGAACTGCCGCGGCGCGGCGCGTTCTATTCAGGCCATTATATTATATATATAATAGATATAATATATACCGTCGATTTCTATTTAAAACGAATTATATAAATAGTTTTAAAATCGTTTCAAAAGCTATTTCAACTTCCATTTCAATTCAAAGCAAAATTGAATTCTTCTTTATAAATTCGTTTCAAAATTCATTTCTATTCAATTCAAATTTCAATTAAATTTGAATTCATTTCAATTCGCTTTCGATTCAACTTGAGTTCGTTTCAATTTAATTCGTTTCGAAATCGTTTTCAATTCAATTCATTTCGAACTCGTTTTCAATTCAATTCATTTCGAAATCGTTTTCAATTCAATTCATTTCGAAATCGTTTTAAATTCAATTCATTTCGAAATCGTTTTCAATTCAATTCATTTCGAAATCGTTTTCAATTCAATTCAATTCAAAATCTTCGATTTCGATATTACTTTTCAATATTCATTTTAAAATGAATAAAATCGATATAAATATCGTTTACGTCAAAATGGCGTCAATCTAATCAACACGGCTTCATAAATTTTTATTTTCAAATATTTCTTTTTCAAATATTTCTTTTTCAAAACTGGAATGAGGCCCAAGCAATTACCATATAAAATTAATTATATGGATTTTCATACAACACATGTATATAATAGCATTGAAAATAGTCAACCATCAACCAAAGTGCACTACACTGTATAAGCATCAAATATAGATATTCAACGCTTATAACAGCCTGTCAATCAATCGATCGACATATTTAATCAATCAGGATGAGTGAACTTCAAATTTCATCCTAACACCCGTGTGGGGTTTCAAACCATCAAACACATATTTTATTTGTGCAGTTAGGCGATGTGTAAAATTTATCGACCCAATCAACGTCATTCAAATAGGTGTACATAAACAAACCGTCTGGTTTGTAAATGAATATTTATTTATTCACATTCACGTTAAAAATTATATTTTTAACGATAAAACATTTTATTTCAACTGTGAATTTCTATTCAATTCATTTATTCAATAAAATGATATTTTTATTTTTCTAACATATTTTAGAAAATTTCGGCGGCATAACGGCACGATACTAGAAACGGGACAAGGCCTAGCCTTATCCCCGGTCTAGTGAAGGCCCACGCCATTCACACATCAATCATATCAATTTTATTATGCAAACCACCAAATTTGGAGTAAGTGTCTAACCTAGCCTTACTCCTTCGCCTTATAACGGCGCACGTCTAATCCTAACCAATTTATCGATTCGATTTTTCACACCACAAACCACATTCAAACCAATATCACAATCAATAATCAAACAGCCAAACAAACAAGTCCATGGTCTGTGGACGATTGTGTCGGGTGCTACTAAGCACCGTCTGCATCCTAGTATATATATATAACTAGAAAAATAAATTGAAAGGTGAGAAATTCTCACTTATAGCTATCCAGCTCCACGGCACTTCATTGATAGGAATCTTCATTGTTTTCGCATCTTCGTTGCTGCTTTCACTACATATGTAAAAATCGAATTTTTACATCGCTATTCAATATATAAAAATCATATTTTTAGTTCGAAGTTCAATATATAAAAATCGAATTTTTATTTCAAAGTTCAATATATAAAAATCGAATTTTTATTTCGCCATTCAATATAAAAACTAATTTTTATTCTTCGCTTTCATATATAAAGATCTAAATTTTCTTCTATGTAAACAATATAAAGATCATATTTTTATTTTTCTACAAATATAAAGATCTGGTTTTTCCTAATACAAAAATCTGAACTTTTATAAATTAAAAATCTAAATTTTTATAACTTAAAAATCCTAACTTTTATATATTAAAAATCCTAACTTTTCAGTTTTATTACTTTTTAAAAATATCAGTTTTAAAACCCTAAGAAAAATCAGTTTTTGCCCTTTAAAAAAAAAAAAAAAAAACAGTTTTTCTAAACTTTTATAAAAATCAGTTTTGAAACTTTAAAAAAAAAAACCAAATCAGTTTTTATTTTCTTTATAAATCAGCTTTATCCTTATATAAAAAAAACAGTGTTAGTCCTTATTTTAATTTTACAAAACTAATTTCCTTATTTTACTTACATACATAAACAACTGAGAAGAAAAGGATTCAGTAAAAATAAATAAAGAAAGTGAAAGAAGAAGACTTACATTACCGAGAGGAGAGGGGGGGTTTACTGCTGTTTGTCGGAGGGTGGCGTCGGCGTCAGAAGGAGGTGGCGGTGCGGCAGCTGCTCGCGACGGAGGTGGTGGAGGTCTCGAAGTCGGCGTCGTTGACTGGGTTTTGGGGGTCTTTGCGTTCGGTTGGAAGAGGAGATGAGGGAGCGGAGCCGGTGGAGGAGGAGGAGGCCGAACGGAGGGGGGTGGATTGAAGAAGGGGGGAGCTCGCCGGAGCTTGGTCGGAGTGAGGCGCCTCCTCAGGCGGCGGCAGACGAGATGTGGAGGGCGTCGGGTTTCACTGAGAAAAAGGGGGCGGCTTTACTGAATGAATTTAGGTTTAGAGATTTTTAAAGGTTTATATTTATATTATTTTAATAATTAATTAATTATCCAAAAGGGTTGACTTTACATTCGAACTCGAATCGAGGCCCACCGACCATCGTCCCTAGCGTATCACCCCCATTCCGAACACAATGGGATATGTATCGTAGGCCAATTCGCTTGTTTCGATTAGTTTTCATCAAAACCAAAATGTAAATCAGTATATATTCAGTTTGAACGCACATTTCAATTTACCGGGACCACATACAGACCCGAAAAATTCCAGAAAAATTATATCTAGCTTCGTATTGACGATACGGTCCTAACAAAACTAATTTCGTCGAATTCTGAGACCGTTTGGAAAATGGCCATTTTCCAGTCGATCAAAATCAACGGAAACTGGTCAAACGCGTTTTCCTTTGCCACGCTCACATATTGATTCGAAAAATTATGAAATTTGGAATCTAGCAATAACTCGACACTGCGGACCCAACAAAACTGGTTTCGTCGAAATCCGAGGTCATTTGCAAAATGTCCATTTTTAAGGGCTATATATTATATTAAAATATATATAAATTCCACAGCGACTATTTCTAATTTTCAACTGGACATATCTCATCATTTCTAAGATGAAACCCCAGTTTGTTAACTTCGTTACAAAGATATAGTTATACAGATTCAAATATTTCTTGTTTCGTTCAATTCTAACTTATATTGAATTCTGTATATTCATTTGAAATTAGAAATCGAATTTTCGAACTACCGTGCCATTTTCAATTCCTTTTATAATTATATATAATTATTAATATTCTAACGACGACGCGTATAATATATACGTTCGAATTATATTCAAAATAAATTTCTCGTCGATATTATTTAAAATAATCTATTTTAAATAATCAAAATTCGCTAAAATCGCCAAAATAAAAATTTTAAACTGGCCCAGATTTTACGGGTTGTTACAATCTCCCCCACTTAAAACTTTTCGTCCCCGAAAAGGAACAAAGTCGAAAGTGGTTTGATTATTCAGCTCTACGTTCGATCTGGCTTCCATTCTCCAACTCTTTAGTTTCTGAGAATTTTCAAAATTTCAAAAATTTGGCTAACACCCTAAATTTTCGAAAAATTTCGCCATAACCTCCCCTGCAATGGGAGCATCGGGGAATTTCAAATAGCTTCCCCGGTCCTTCAGATCTCAAAAAGAAAAAGAAAAAGCCAAGCGGCTAGCCAATAGGCTCACAAAATCATCATCACCCAAACAAAACAGGAAATTATGTAGTAAACATGTACCTATTTGTCGGGCAAACAAATTTTATTCTCTGCTCTAGCCTCCTTGCTATGACCTGTTCAATGATATACATGTATATGCAAGCAGATGCGACCAATATTCAATACAATTCAATATTTGATCATATTAGGCATAATGGTACAAAATTATCAAACAATTAAACAAACAACACAAACATCAATCAATTAGTGAATTAGAGTTTCAAATTCATAACTTTGATATATAGTCTAAAATCAGATTTTTGATGCCAAATCACAACAAATAATCTAGCTATATAAGTTTTGGTTCTCACACCAGTCTAATGGAAATATATAGAAAATCACACCTTCGAAACTCGAATACCAATTCTGATGATGTCTAGACTATCATCAGAATCGTCTCCGGGCGACTAGAGTGTGGCTCTATATCTATCCAGTATATTAAAACTTCAAATACACGCGGATCAGACGTATACGCAAAATCTTTATATACTGGACTGTCCAACTCAATATAAATAGATAATCAAATACGAATAATTGATTTAAATCTTCAAAACAAATTTTGTTTTCATTTGAAAAATATACTCTTCACACTCGTTCTAGGATACTACTGATCCCATCTCTAACGAGTCATTCTAATTGGATATTACTAATCCAATATCTGATGAATCCTTTCGTATGGTTCCAATGTGCCTTGTTCTCTGAGCTTTGTAAACCAAAGCTCTGATACCAACTGTGAAGACCCGCAACTTCCCCGTAAAGGAAAGCGTCGGATAGTTCGAGAACAAACCACAACAGAACGCATACAGAAGGACATTTCATTGTATATTACAACAATGCATCAGATTACAAGAATATACAGAGTATAAATGAATATTACACAGAAATATCAGAGATTTAAATTACATTTAAATACATAGCAGCGGAAAATAATACAATACACAACTAGAAGAGATATACGGATACAAAGCTTTCCGGATATCGTTCCAGCTGTAAACCAGGATCCTGTGAATATAAATCTGCAAAACCAAAACTACTAGCTGCCCGTGTCAAAATAAGGGCACCCAGAGTTTAGGTTAAAACAATAAACTCCAGGTCAGTCATGGGACTGGTGTGAGAACTAAAACAGTTATTAATCTTTGTTTTTAAAGTTAGGTAAATCAAGGGACCACGCCGTATAACACGGAACGGGTTTCCTCCCAAGAATACCAGTGCATAAAACAAACAGCGCAATGCTAAATAAAGAAAATGAAGCTGTTATAAGACCCAGGTCCCATCACACAATGTAACGCAGTCGAGGATAGGGTTTTTACCTTATAACAGCCAAAGAATGCTTGATACGTTTAAAACAAATCATTTGATACCATAATAAGTGCATAGTGTATAAAACACTTCAAATCATAAGTATCAATCATAGGCGGCATGGGTACCATATATCATGTCGCCATATATAGGTTTACAAATAAAACCGCAAATGTCACGTATTTGGAAATTGGATTTCCATCTATGAACCGAGGCTAGGGGCAAGATCCTCAACCGATTCGAGACAATCTAGCCTACCATGTCTCAGGATCAGAGCTCGAGTGACCCTTGGATCCTCAGGGCCGGTCCACACGGAGTGGATTAAAATGCCTGAACATGCGTTTCCCCGCCCTATGGGGCGCAAACGAGCCAACGAATGACTCCATCGGTTCGAGAACGACCGATCAATCCGAGGCGCCTCGCAACAGCAACAACCACATAAGTCAAACTCGTTAGGGCGTGTAAAACCACTGACGCCACTTCTAGCTAGAAAGAAACGCATGCCCTCCCTGACGTCCTCTCCCGTTTTGGTTCATACCGGGTGTGAAGCTCGCGAATCAACGTTACACAAAGCTACGCCACAAAGGCCGTGCTTTGATCATCACCACAAGACTTTGCTTTTCAACAGAAGCCTTGATCATTTGCATCTTAGCATGCCACACAGGCAAACCACTCTATGCAACCGATATCAGTCACACAGAATGAAATCCAATGTCAGACACACAGTCCATTTACAAGTCCGTTCTGGGTCTGAACGAAACCGGAGGCACCTAGTACCCCGCATATCCATCGATCTCCAAGTACGTCTGGACGATCACTAACTGTTTCCATCTTCTTGGGTGTACAGCCCAATCAAGATCATCAGTTATCACCCAAACGACGTGAAGACTTCCGGTCTTCGACCATCGTCTTCATCTTCGACTTATCGTCGTATCAGTTATTCAGAATGGGATAAACCCGGTCTTTCCGAATAACTCGCGTATATATTATAAAAGTGTTACACAAACACAACATACGCCTCATTCCAACTCATTAGTCATTAACCGTAAATTAATCAAGAGAATAATTCCCCAAATATTAACCCCGAAGGCCGAAACCAACATCAGATCAATATCCAGAAAACCATTCTACTTAGCTAACCGACAGTTAATTTCTAAATTTCACGTTCAAATCTAATTAAAGATTTAACTATCGCCTGGAGCAAAACTGGTGATACTCCATTCTCGATCTTTTCAATCTAATTAAAGATTCATTAAAACTCCACTTAGTTTTAATCTGTGACTGGGTTAAAGAATCAGTGTCATTTAAAACACGGTTCACGATAAACCCAAAGTCACATCCCATTAATTATCGGGTTAAAGAACAAGTGTTATTTAAAACACTGTTCACGATAAACCCAAAAATCAATATCCATTCAATTCCAATTAAATATTATTTAATTGGTACACTTCATTAAATCTAAATAAAAAGATTTAATCATTTCTCAACTGGGTTCAAGAACAGTGTTAGTGAAGACACCATTCACGACAAACCCAAATCACATTCATTAATTATCGGGTTAAAGAACAAGTGTTATTTAAAACACTGTTCACGATAAACCCAAAAATCAATATCAATTCAATTCCAATTAAATATTATTTAATTGGTACACTTCATTAAATCTGAATAAAAAGATTTAATCTTTTCTCACTTGGGTTCAAGAACAGTGTTAGTGAAGACACCATTCACGACAAACCCAAATCACATTTGATATTCAATATAAGGCTCTGAATAGAAAATATATCGGCTTATATTCAATATCAAATTCTACGATTAACAAATGTCGTATTGGAAATAACGATATACATATATATCTTTCAAATTTCCGTAACAACATCCGTATAATCACAAATTCCAACATCGAAATATTCCGAAGACAATTTCGATTCAAATCCACTCCAATGCAATCATTGGAAACTTTGGTTATTTTCTAAACCCTTTTCAAATTCAATTTATTTATAAAAATAAATAGAATTATAATTCTAGTTCAAAACTAGTTCATTTCGATAAAAATCTATTTTTATCTTTTCAAATAGGGAGTTTTTCATCCCAATTCTTTCTAAATCATTTCTTATGATTTTACACAAATTATTACTATTTTTAATAATTTTATCAAGGCCCGTACAGTCGATTTCCAACAATGGCCATCGAACTGCACTTACAGCGACCTTTTTCGAATTTGATTTGGACGTATCTCCAAATCCAACCGTTAGATTTCAAATTTCTAACATTCATTAGAAAGCTCTTTTCGATACGAACCCAACGGTTCCGGTTTTAGGAGAATCCGACGGTCGGATCTCCCGCAATGTCCGTTTGAAATAAATGGTCGAAATTCACGAACTGCCGCGGCGCGGCGCGTTCTATTCAGGCCATTATATTATATATATAATAGATATAATATATACCGTCGATTTCTATTTAAAACGAATTATATAAATAGTTTTAAAATCGTTTCAAAAGCTATTTCAACTTCCATTTCAATTCAAAGCAAAATTGAATTCTTCTTTATAAATTCGTTTCAAAATTCATTTCTATTCAATTCAAATTTCAATTAAATTTGAATTCATTTCAATTCGCTTTCGATTCAACTTGAGTTCGTTTCAATTTAATTCGTTTCGAAATCGTTTTCAATTCAATTCATTTCGAACTCGTTTTCAATTCAATTCATTTCGAAATCGTTTTCAATTCAATTCATTTCGAAATCGTTTTAAATTCAATTCATTTCGAAATCGTTTTCAATTCAATTCATTTCGAAATCGTTTTCAATTCAATTCAATTCAAAATCTTCGATTTCGATATTACTTTTCAATATTCATTTTAAAATGAATAAAATCGATATAAATATCGTTTACGTCAAAATGGCGTCAATCTAATCAACACGGCTTCATAAATTTTTATTTTCAAATATTTCTTTTTCAAATATTTCTTTTTCAAAACTGGAATGAGGCCCAAGCAATTACCATATAAAATTAATTATATGGATTTTCATACAACACATGTATATAATAGCATTGAAAATAGTCAACCATCAACCAAAGTGCACTACACTGTATAAGCATCAAATATAGATATTCAACGCTTATAACAGCCTGTCAATCAATCGATCGACATATTTAATCAATCAGGATGAGTGAACTTCAAATTTCATCCTAACACCCGTGTGGGGTTTCAAACCATCAAACACATATTTTATTTGTGCAGTTAGGCGATGTGTAAAATTTATCGACCCAATCAACGTCATTCAAATAGGTGTACATAAACAAACCGTCTGGTTTGTAAATGAATATTTATTTATTCACATTCACGTTAAAAATTATATTTTTAACGATAAAACATTTTATTTCAACTGTGAATTTCTATTCAATTCATTTATTCAATAAAATGATATTTTTATTTTTCTAACATATTTTAGAAAATTTCGGCGGCATAACGGCACGATACTAGAAACGGGACAAGGCCTAGCCTTATCCCCGGTCTAGTGAAGGCCCACGCCATTCACACATCAATCATATCAATTTTATTATGCAAACCACCAAATTTGGAGTAAGTGTCTAACCTAGCCTTACTCCTTCGCCTTATAACGGCGCACGTCTAATCCTAACCAATTTATCGATTCGATTTTTCACACCACAAACCACATTCAAACCAATATCACAATCAATAATCAAACAGCCAAACAAACAAGTCCATGGTCTGTGGACGATTGTGTCGGGTGCTACTAAGCACCGTCTGCATCCTAGTATATATATATAACTAGAAAAATAAATTGAAAGGTGAGAAATTCTCACTTATAGCTATCCAGCTCCACGGCACTTCATTGATAGGAATCTTCATTGTTTTCGCATCTTCGTTGCTGCTTTCACTACATATGTAAAAATCGAATTTTTACATCGCTATTCAATATATAAAAATCATATTTTTAGTTCGAAGTTCAATATATAAAAATCGAATTTTTATTTCAAAGTTCAATATATAAAAATCGAATTTTTATTTCGCCATTCAATATAAAAACTAATTTTTATTCTTCGCTTTCATATATAAAGATCTAAATTTTCTTCTATGTAAACAATATAAAGATCATATTTTTATTTTTCTACAAATATAAAGATCTGGTTTTTCCTAATACAAAAATCTGAACTTTTATAAATTAAAAATCTAAATTTTTATAACTTAAAAATCCTAACTTTTATATATTAAAAATCCTAACTTTTCAGTTTTATTACTTTTTAAAAATATCAGTTTTAAAACCCTAAGAAAAATCAGTTTTTGCCCTTTAAAAAAAAAAAAAAAACAGTTTTTCTAAACTTTTATAAAAATCAGTTTTGAAACTTTAAAAAAAAAACCAAATCAGTTTTTATTTTCTTTATAAATCAGCTTTATCCTTATATAAAAAAAACAGTGTTAGTCCTTATTTTAATTTTACAAAACTAATTTCCTTATTTTACTTACATACATAAACAACTGAGAAGAAAAGGATTCAGTAAAAATAAATAAAGAAAGTGAAAGAAGAAGACTTACATTACCGAGAGGAGAGGGGGGGTTTACTGCTGTTTGTCGGAGGGTGGCGTCGGCGTCAGAAGGAGGTGGCGGTGCGGCAGCTGCTCGCGACGGAGGTGGTGGAGGTCTCGAAGTCGGCGTCGTTGACTGGGTTTTGGGGGTCTTTGCGTTCGGTTGGAAGAGGAGATGAGGGAGCGGAGCCGGTGGAGGAGGAGGAGGCCGAACGGAGGGGGGTGGATTGAAGAAGGGGGGAGCTCGCCGGAGCTTGGTCGGAGTGAGGCGCCTCCTCAGGCGGCGGCAGACGAGATGTGGAGGGCGTCGGGTTTCACTGAGAAAAAGGGGGCGGCTTTACTGAATGAATTTAGGTTTAGAGATTTTTAAAGGTTTATATTTATATTATTTTAATAATTAATTAATTATCCAAAAGGGTTGACTTTACATTCGAACTCGAATCGAGGCCCACCGACCATCGTCCCTAGCGTATCACCCCCATTCCGAACACAATGGGATATGTATCGTAGGCCAATTCGCTTGTTTCGATTAGTTTTCATCAAAACCAAAATGTAAATCAGTATATATTCAGTTTGAACGCACATTTCAATTTACCGGGACCACATACAGACCCGAAAAATTCCAGAAAAATTATATCTAGCTTCGTATTGACGATACGGTCCTAACAAAACTAATTTCGTCGAATTCTGAGACCGTTTGGAAAATGGCCATTTTCCAGTCGATCAAAATCAACGGAAACTGGTCAAACGCGTTTTCCTTTGCCACGCTCACATATTGATTCGAAAAATTATGAAATTTGGAATCTAGCAATAACTCGACACTGCGGACCCAACAAAACTGGTTTCGTCGAAATCCGAGGTCATTTGCAAAATGTCCATTTTTAAGGGCTATATATTATATTAAAATATATATAAATTCCACAGCGACTATTTCTAATTTTCAACTGGACATATCTCATCATTTCTAAGATGAAACCCCAGTTTGTTAACTTCGTTACAAAGATATAGTTATACAGATTCAAATATTTCTTGTTTCGTTCAATTCTGACTTATATTGAATTCTGTATATTCATTTGAAATTAGAAATCGAATTTTCGAACTACCGTGCCATTTTCAATTCCTTTTATAATTATATATAATTATTAATATTCTAACGACGACGCGTATAATATATACGTTCGAATTATATTCAAAATAAATTTCTCGTCGATATTATTTAAAATAATCTATTTTAAATAATCAAAATTCGCTAAAATCGCCAAAATAAAAATTTTAAACTGGCCCAGATTTTACGGGTTGTTACAATTTCTTCAACCGTACCAAGAGTGGAAGCGGAGAAGGAAACTTCTTTTAGCTGACACGTAATGTACTGGTGTAAACGTCAATTAGTGATTTCGATGGATTTGACAATGTGGCATTCGAAGTTAATCTGATGTAATGATAAAGTGTAGTTTCTTGCCTCATCAACCGATAAATGACAGAAATCGGGCAGGCAGCATGGCTAAGTCGGTCGCACCGAAGTAGGGTGTATAATCACCTATCTAGAGAATATTCATTTGTTTCTTAAATCTATCAATGCTGTCCCATATATATACGGGAACGGTTGCTGATCCCAACCGTTGGTGATGTACATTCAATACACTCAAGCGAAATGAGTGGTCGGTCATGTGTGGCTGAGTTACAAGATGTTCTTGTTGAACTCCAGTGTATCGTTCCTAGAGTACACTGACCGGAAGGTGGTTCCATACCTTGTCATAGTTGGAAATCCATTATCCAATACGTGCTTGCGATTTTGATTGTATACTATATATGTAGAACGTGAGATGAAAGCGTTTCTGCTAGTTGATATCTATTTGTATATAGACATTATTATAATATCAAAAGGTTTTTGATATAAAGATATTTTGGATTCTCATAAGGGAAAAACCCGTTCCGTTCTGCGGCGTGGTCTTATGAGATATCGTTACTTGTTCATATAACTGTGTTAAACTGTTTTACTCATACCAGTCCCATGACTGACCCGGAGTTTACTTTGTTGTTTTCCCTAAACTCTTGGGTGCCTAAATTTGTACGGGTAGTCAAGTAGTCGGGATTTGCAGATACATTGAAGAGCTGGAGCAGGAGGCTTCAGAATCATACAGCTATAGTTTATTTCCGCTGTGTTGTAAGTGCTGTACTCTGATAAGTGCTATTGTATACATAACTGTTATATTTCAAAGTTATGTTATCTATTATATGTTATTCGTTCCGCTGTGAGGTTCGTGTTACTCTGATGTTGTGTTCTTCTTCTTCTTCTATTCTAAGTTTCTATCTTATCTATTCTCACCTTCTAATTTCTTTCATTAATTACCAGGATTTTTCGATGTTTTGGTTATCAACATCGAGCTTATGTCGATAACCACAGTCGCTCAAAATCCGGGTCGTTACAGAAGGGGTCTGGAGGTGGCGGCAGCCTAGGCTGTTGGGTGGCAACAGTTACAGATCGGAAACGAGGTGGCGTTGAAGGAGGGGAGAGACAGAAGGGGGTGTTGGAGGTAGAGCGGCGTCGCGGCGCCACCTGGATGGCGCGGCGGTGGCCCTGCTAGAGAGGGCGACGGGGAGCGGTGTTTCTTCCTTTTTTTTATTTCAAAATCGATGTCGGGTTAAATCTGGGGGAGGGAGATCTAGGGTTAGATTATATAATATATATATTTATTTAATTTATTTTCTCACAAAAAGCAACTTTTTATTTCGAATCCCAAATCGAACCAACCGACTATCGCCCCTAGCTAATTACCCCCATTCTGAACACAATGGGATATGTTTCGTAAGCCAATTCGACTGTTACGATCAGTTTTCATCAAAATCAGAATATATATCTATATATTGAATTTGAACGCGCTTTTCAATTTACCAGGGCCACATACGGTCTCTATAAATTCCAGAAAAATTATTTCTAGCTTTGTATTGATGATACGGTCCTAACAAAACTAATTTCGTCAAATTCTGAGACTAGTTGAAAATGGCCATTTTCTGGTCGATCGAAATTGACTGCAACTATCAAAACGCGTTTTCTTTTGCCATGCTCACATATTGACTTCAAAATTTACGAATTTTGGAATCTAGCGATTACTTGACATCACGGATCCAACAAAAGTGGTTTCGTCGTTTTTGTTTGCAAAATTTCCATTTTTAAGGGCCAAAAATTCCATAGCGACTATTCTGAAATTTCAAATGGGCATAACTTTTTATTCCCGCTATGAAATTTCAATTTTTCGGATTCATTGGATAGATATTCTCAATTAGATTCTAATATTTTTGGTTTCGCTAAAATCCGGTTTATTTTGAATCCTGTACATTCATTTGAACTTTGAAATCAAAATTTCAAACTACCGCGCCAATTTCAATTCCTTTTATAATTAAAAAAAAATATTTATATTCTAACGACGATCTATATAAATATATACGTTCTAATTCTATTCAAAATAAATTTTTCGTCATTATTATTTAAAATAATTCATTTTGAATATTCAAAATTCGCTGAAATTGCCAAAATAAAAAATTTAAATTGGCTCAGATTTCCGGGTTATTACAATCTCCCCCACTTAAAAATTTTCGTCCCTGAAAAGGAACGAAGCTGAAAGTTGTTTAACTAATCAACTCAACTTTCATTATTTTCATTACGGCTTAAGTTCTTCAACTTTTCAGTTTCTAAGAACTTTTCAAATTTTTGGCTAACACCCTAAATTTTCGAAAAATTTCGCCATAACCTCCCCTGCACCGGGAGCTTCAGGACATTTCAAATAGCCTCCCATGGCCCTCACCAATCCAAAAAGAAAAAGAAACAGCCAATTGGCTCATAAAATCATCAAAATCCCAAGAAATACAATAAACATGTACCTATTTGTTGGGCAAACAATTTTATTCCTCTTCTCTAGCCTCCTTGCTATGACCTGTTCAATGTAAGTACATGTATATGTATGCAAATGCAACAAATTTTCAATACAGTTCAATATTTGGTTCAATTTGGCTAATTGGTTCAAATTTTAATTAATCAACCAATAATCAAACAACACAATCAGCAATCAATTAGTTGATTAGCTTTTCAAATTCATAACTTTGATACACAGTCAAAAAATCACATTTTTGATGCAAAGTCACAACAATGAGCCCTATCTAGTTTTGTTTCTCACACCAGTCAACTGGAAATATATAGAAATCCCACTTTCGAAACTCAAACATATATCCACTGATGATGCAGCTGCTATCATCAGTGTCATCTCCAGGTGACTAGAGTGTGATTCTATATCTATCCAGTATATTAAAACTTCAAATACATGCGGATCAGACGTATACGCAAAATCTTTATATACTTGATTGTCCAAATCAATACAAATAAATATTCCAATACGAATAATTGAATTTAATTTTTCAAAACAAAATATGTTTTCATCTTTACTTTTCAAAACTCTACTCTTCACACTCGTTCTAGGATACTACTGATCCTATCTCTAATGAGTCATTCTTATTGGATATTACTAATCCAATCTCTGATGAATTCTTTCATATGGTTCTAATGTGCCTTGTTCTCGAGCTTTGTAAACCAAGGCTCTGATACCAAAATGAAACGACCCGAACTTCCCCGTGAAGGAAAGCCCGGATTGCTTCGAGGACACGACAAATCAGAACCCAAATAGAAGAACATTTTATTGCTTATTACAACAATTTCATCAGAATACAAGAATATACAGAGTATGAATAAATATTATACATCAAAAAAATATCAGAGATTATAATACATTACATAGCAGCGGAAAATAATACAAAACACAACTGAAAGAGATAAACGGATACAGAGCTTTCCGAGTATCATTCCAGCTGTAAATCAGGATCCCATGAATATAAATCTGCAAAACCAAAACTACTAGCTGCCCGTGTCGAAAATAAGGGCACCCAGAGTTTAGGTTAAAACAATAAACTCCAGGTCAGTTATGTGACTGGTGTGAGAACTAAAACAGTTAATTAAAACTTTACTTTAAATTACTTTATATCAAATTGTATTAATTATAAAATAAAATCAAATTTAATTAAAAACATTTTTAATATCAAATCAAAATCTACCTTAATATTTTCAAAATCCTACAGCAGACTAAACTCCTTCACCCCGAAGTATCCTTCATGTATAAATCGCAAGCACCTCCCTTCCAAATTCTTCAGCTCAAAATCAACAGGACCGACCCCTTCCTCTTTAATTCTCTTCTGAAATTAAAACCCGCGAGTTCAATCGAGAGTAAACAGAAATGGCCGCACTTCATCTCCTCAAAACCCTTTCCGTTCGAAATTCAAGGGCTCGATCGTTTCAAAATCAAAACTCGCACATCTAATAAAATTGCGATGTGGTCTGAAACCGCTGGAAGCTCGAGTTCGATTCTGAGGGGCTACGGGTATTGCTGGAAGTCGCGACAGGGGTATTCAGGTCGAAGCAAGGAGGTATAGGTGGAATCATTTTGGAGTTCCGATTATTGATTTGGGGTTCGCGAGTTCAAATCAGGGGTATTTGGGAGTTCACGATGTTGTTTTGGGGATTTCATTGACCTGGTGTTCGAACTGAGGTGGTTTGAGTGAGTGAAGGCAGTGCGATAGGGTGTAGAAGTCGGCTATTGAGGTGGATTGCGAGGTGAAGTAGCAGGAGAAAGCTGCTGTTAATGGTGGGAGGAGTTGATGATGCTAATCAACGGTCTTAGGTAATGATGGGGAAAGGCTATCGATTGATGTCGCTATTTAGAAAAGAGGTAAATTAATTTCAGTTAACAAATTGGTTGGTAAATTTAGAAGGTTAATTTTAGGAAAGGAATTTAGGAGCTAATTAGATATATCTTGGTTTTATTAATAAACTAGGTGGATTTATTTAGTGGATTATGTATGATCACTTTAACTTAAATACAATATTAAATCGTGATTAAAGGAGATAAAAGAGAATTCAATTTTTGTTAATTAAGTTTTAGTTTGATTATTTTAGTAAATAAATTGGAGGCCCAATAAGATAAAATTAATTCACTTAATTCAAATAGTTAGTGATTGAAAGAAAAATATAGGTATACAAGTTTATAACACTTGTATTTGCTGCATGCAAAATCAGGATTTAACTAAACCAAATAAGCTGGTACCATTATTTACAAATCCTAAGAATCTGGGATTTATATGGAGTTAATGGAGAATTTCATAGCTGCAGATTTACTTAAGTTGGATATTCGGCAAATTAAACATCACGGTGAGTAAATCTCACTCACCTTTTATTTAAAATTATTTTTATCAGTTAAAAATAATTGTGTTGTTGCTTGTTTGGTTGCATTCAATATTTTTGTGCATCATAAATATATTAGTTATTTAGTCTTGGTGGTTGCTATTATATATATATATATATATATATATATATATTGGTGATTGGATTTCCCGCACTATCATTAGCGGATGCCCGCGGTACCATTAGCGGATGATTACCCTATACGCCCCACGCTATGATAGTGGATGACCTTCTATACCGCGATATCCTGCCTAGAAGCAGGATGGGTATTATTTATGTTGACTAACGTCAGTGGATGCAGGGAAAACAGGTTAGAGGAATCCAACTAGATTCCTCAAAAATATATTATCTGTTTGTTTATTTGTTTGCATATATACTATCATATATGATGTGTTAGAAAACCTGAAATAAATAATTGGTTGTTTGGTGTTTAAATATCACTGGGCCTAAGTGTTAATTTATAAAAATACACTGAAAGGGGTATTTGAGATTTAAAAAGGGAACTCTATTTTCCTAAAATAGAATTTGAATTTTTAAATAGATTTGAAATATAAACTTGTTTTTCGAAAAATAAAACAAGTAGTTCCTTTATAAACGAAGTTTATAAATAGTCTATTTATAAACGAAGTTTATAATGAAGTGAAATGAATGCTCATTGGATAATTCAGAAAATAGAAATACAAGTGTGACTTTGGGAAAGGAAAATATATTTTTCCAAAGAAAAAATATTTATTTGAAAGAGAGACTTGTTTAATGACGGTATTTGTAAATAGAAAGGTGAAAATTATCATTTAGATAATTTGAATATATAAATTCAAAATATGAATTTAAATTGGGGACTTGGAATCATTTTAAAAAAATAAACGAAGAAGTTTATTCCGATATTCAGAACGTAACTAAAAATTGAATAAATCCTTAGGATTTATGTTTGAACTCGACTACGTCGGATTTATAAAAATAGATTTTTCCCAAATAAGATATTTAAATTTAATTTCAATAGAAACTGAGATAAAGCATGAAAATAGGTTCTATATTTATATAGATAGGTTTAATAAAGACGGTACTTCCAAATAAGATTTTGGTTTTTGTGACGGCCCGCCCCACACCAACCGACATTTACTCCAAAGGTGCGCTGTACACATGTCCAGTTAGCACGGAACGGGTTGTGAGATGAAAAGGGAAGAAGGAAATGAACATACAAAGAACCTGTAGAATGTCTCATAGCGCATAGAACAAAATATAATAGTAACATACTTGACATAAAACAGGAGAGACAGTGCATAAGCTGAAAATCAGAACTAAACATCATAGCAGCGGAAATTCAAAATACAACTTATTACAACTTTCAAACTGTCTCAAAGCAAAAGAAAGATAAAGGAGGTACACTACTAATGCCCAAGTAGCGACCACCAACGACACAGGGAGAATGTGTGTATATATATATATCATACGTGGAAGCCTCCTGCCCGCCCCCGAATCAGCTACTCGCGCACCACCAGCTAACCTGTCTCTAGTCTACTCGTGTGAGCACCCAGAGTAATAAGAGGAGACATAAAACTCTGGGTCAGACATAAAGCCTGGTATGAGCGATAAGCATCTAAAGTGAACAATAACATGTAGACTAAAACATACCTGAACCTGGACCTGCAACCAAAGAGTTAGCACTACATACTGTACAACACTCTAAGGTATCATATCAAACAATATAAAGATACGGAGGTGGGGGAGGTGTGCATGTCATAGGGATGGCAATCAATCAAACATAGCATCCATCCTCACATCTCTCACTCAGTGCGTAAAGCATACGATATTCACCACTTCGATCACCCAACATACCTTGCTACGATCACTCTGCCCCATGAAGTCATGAATGGCTTCACTGCACTGATAACGTAGCCACTAATCATTTGCTATGTCCACTTTTCCCCATGGAGTCACAAGAACCCCACTGCACTGGCTCATAGCCTTACCAATCCTTACTATGTCCACTTTGCCCCATGGAGTTATTCACCCCATCTGCGCTGGCTCATAGTCTTACTACGCATCACCTTGCCCCTCAGGTCATAATGACCCTACTGCACTGATAACGTAGTCTTGCAACCATCACTTTGCCCCTCAGGTCATAATGACCCTACTGCACTGATAAGTAGCCCATCATTCATTCTTAGTGGTGAATCGAAGTTATGAACATCGACAACTCCTTAGCACACGTCCCGCAGCAAAGTCCAACCATGAAGTGAACTCATCGGTTCCCAACTGGATCCTGAGCTCTAACTCCCCATATTGGACTACCTTTGCATCTCGGGTTATTGGTCAATACTGGTCGGATCGGGTCCTCTTCAAGCCATTGGTTCGGGTCGGGTATCCTTCATTGGTTCGGGTCGGGTCTTCTCCTGGTGTGGTTCGGGTCGGTTGTCTTCCATCGGTTCGGTTCGGGTGCTTTACCTCGGGTCGGGTCGGGTGTCATCTCCCCTCCAGCTCGTGCCTCCGTTCCGATCCATCTCCTCTTCCTTCACATGCTCCTATCCGATCCATCCTCATGCCTCCGCTCCGATCCGTCCTCCTCAATCCGATCCGTCCTCCTCGATCCGATCCAATCCCAGTTCAGCTAGCGTGGCCTTCCTTTTTGCCACTTTTCCCAAGTGTTGGGTTCTGATCCGATCAGATTCTTTGCTCAGTTCAACATATCCGATCCGAGCCCTATGTCCGATCTGATCCGAACCCTGCACTGTTTTCTGAGACTGTTCCAACAAGTGTTTACGCCATTCGACGACGTTTTCGACCATTCTAACTATTGAAATCAATCACAAAGCATTTCATACAGTCATAGCAACATGCATAATCAACCACAAACATCAAAACATCAACATGATAGGTTAAAATGGATCAAACATACCCAAAATCCCATATTTCCCCTTAAGCATGTTTAGGTGAAACTAATGATAGGATTAGCAAAACTTAACCAAATTAACCCAAATTCATATCAGAGGTCTAAAACATCATTCCGAATTTTATAAACATTTTTCCAGAATTTTATCACGTTTAAATTCGCTAATTAACACTAATCACCCGTAATTAGCCATAATTAGTGCAAAACTATGCAAATCACTCACCTTAGCCACAAATAAACTAAGATCTAAAATAGTTCTCTGATTTGATGTGAATCTCTATGCCAAACAGCAGCTCCTATGTTCTTTGGTGAAGATCTTCCTTGATTAGGGGTTGCTAAGCTTAATCCTTGACCAAAAGATGATTTGGAGGTGATTTAGAGATTGGAGGCCATTTTTAGGGTTCCTTGGTGATAAGTGGAGGCTAGAAAACTGAAATGGAATGATCCTCTATCTCATTTCAGCCTCCCCATAACCCTAATCCCGAAATGGGTTATGGGCCTACTCATTAATCACCCGATTTGGCCCGGTTAAGCAGTTTTTCACCCTCCAAACCTTGTTTCAGTCATATCTCCCAAACGGTAAGTCCGTTTGGCTATTATGACCACTCTACGGAAAGGTAAACCATCAAACGAATCGAATGGAAGTGGTTTCAGATCAAAATTCCTTTCCAATCAAAAGTTATGGCCAAAACAGTACCAACTAGGGGCAAAATGGTCATTTAAAAATCGACAAAAATCATAGACATGGGAAATGACTCTAATAGATGTTTCCCAAAGTTACATGACCATACGACTTCATATGGGAAAGAAATAAATATCCTACAATCCTATGATGTGTAGAATACGGGGCGTTACAGTTTTTAAGATAGGTTTTTGAAATGGGAACTTGTTTTAACTTTATAAAACAAGGAAGTTAAATTATAAACGATGTTTATAATTTAGGGAGATAAATTATCGTTGGATAATTTAGAAGTTTTAATTCAAGGAAGAATTTAAAAAGTGAGAATGGAAAACGTGTGAAAAATAGAATTGAAGTGGAATTTAAATATAGACCATTCAAATAGAAATTCAAATAGAATTTGAATATAGAGAATTCAAATAGAATTTGAATATAGAAATTTCAAAGAGAATTGAAAATAGAATTTTGAAATCATTTCGAAATGGGAACGACGAAATATATTTCATAATGCGGATTTTTACATAGAATAGAAATAAATCCAAAGGATTTATAATTTTTAAAAGGAATTGGAATTTAATATAGGAGATCGAAGTATAAATAAATTTATTTCCGAGTTAGGAAATATCGACAATTTTAGAAAATCGGAAATCTTATGTTGAAATGGAAAATTTGATTTGATATATATTGAAAATATATTAGAATGGAATTGAATTTATTATAAACGAAGTATAAACATTTATATATATTAATATAATTAAAACGAACTCGCCACAGCGCGGCAGTTCGTGAATTGGCATTTCGAACTTCATTTGAGTATATAGAACTTAAATTAAGGCGGAATTCTTTGAAACAAAAACTGTCAGGACCAATTAGATAATAGTTTTCTAATGGAAGAGAAAATTCTGAATTTCGTCGTATATATTTTGAGTTATGTCAAAATCAAATTTTTAGAAAAGCAGCACCAAAATCGTTTTAAAACCATAATGGTTTATTTAAATAAATAAAAGGATTTTAAAGAAATAAATTCCGAATTTGCCATTAGAAAAATCCACACTGGAGATATAAAATAAATATGAGCTCCAGTGAAGTAAGTGAAATTGTTTTTGAAACAAAAATCAGATTTTTTAGTTATTAAATAGATTTAACTAATTTTGAAGAATAAATAGTTAATCGAGCTTTGAATCGAAATTAGTGTTGGAAAAGTAAATTGGTTTTGGGGATTCATATTCGAAATCGAATTTGAAACTCAAGTTAGAAATGAAGTTCTACTTGTTTAGAAGCGAATAAAAATATATTTGAACATGAAATGTTCAAAATAAAGAGATTAAAAAAAATAGCTAATTAAAGAAGAAATTAGCAAATTAAGTTAGTAATGACCGAATTAAGTTGGATAAATTGGAAAACAGGTAAATATAGGTTGAGCAGGCATGGGATGAAGTGAATGAAGACTTTTAATTCGTGTGCCCGACAAAAAGGTACACGTTTAAATTCCATATGAGGTTTTATGCGCCGAATCGGCAAGCCACTTGGCTTTTTTATTTTCTTTTTGAATAGAAAGGGCCATGGGAGGCTATTTAAAATATCCCGATGCTCCCGGTACAAAGGAGGTTATGGAGAAATTTTCCGGAAATTTAAGGAGATAGAATATTTTTAAGAAATTTTGATAGTTAGAAATCTATGTATCGATATATATAGAATTCAATAAGGAAACGAAATTTAAAATAGAATATTATAAACCAAAAAGGAAATCTATAAATTAGAAATAGAAAGCAAAACATACACATGTTTCTAAAATGAATAATTGGTTTTTATGGTGTGTTTATTCGAGGTAAGTGATCTTGTCTGTTTTGAAGTTAACAATGTTTTCAGTCAAGATCTGAGAGGTAGTTATACCCCAACTTGATTGATTTCATTTTTAACCGATAGATAGCAATATCCAGTCTCGAAGAGACATGTTTGAATAAAAGTTAGCTGAATATAGAGTTTTGGGTTGTTGTAACAATGTTTTACACAACATTTCTTTTAACCCAGATAAGTGGAATATTGGAAATATAATAACAAATGTTTCCAAAGTATAGAAATAAATAGTTGTGAAAGAGATAAGTAATTGGGATGTTTTCCAATTGCAAATAGAATATATTTTCTAAGTACAGAAAATAAAAGAAGGCTATATATGGAAATGTTTCCAAATAGCGAAAGAGGCCAAGATGATAATTGAATATTGATAGGGAAAGGAAGAAGTGAATTAATTAATGAAATATTAATTAGAAGGCCCAGTGATTTGTTTGATGCTATGAATGGATGTTTGTTTTTCTTCGATAGTTAAATAACCGACTATCGAAGTATTTGCCAATATCGTTGTCAATAAGGAGAGACCGGTTGGATTATTATCCGTGAACCACTCTATATTGGCAGTAGCGTTGCGAATCAGATTGTATGAAGATAATCGAAGAGGGAGTGAAGTGCAAGGGCTTTTTCTATTAATAGAAATTGTGCCTTCGGTTTCGTTCAATCCCAGAACGAACGTATATGGATGAATGTCTGACAGAGTATTTCCAATGATCGCATATGATGGTCTGTATATATATATATATATATATATATATATATGGTGGCAACGGATTTATTCTCTTAGCATAATATCCATAATATATTTGTGCAAATCAATTAGTGATTACGGATTTGACGATGTGGCATTCAAAGTGATTGGGCTATCAGTAAATGATAAGTAATCGTAGCCTCAGGCCTCAACAACCGGAAAATGACAAAAATCGGACAGGCAGCATGGCTATGTGGGTCGCTCCCATTAGGATGTATAATCACCTATCTAGAGATTCATTTAATTCCTTATTCTATTCGATGCTGTCCCATTCGGGAAACGGTTGCTAATCCCAACCGTTGTTGATATACATTCGATACACTCAAGCGAAATGAGTGGTCGGTCATGTGTGGGCCGGTTTGCAAGATGTTCATGTTGAACCCAGTGTATTCCTCTCTAGAGATACACGATTGGAAGGTGGTTCCATACCTTGTCATAGTCGGAATCTAATCTCCAATAAGCGCCCTGCGGTTTTTGATTTTATATTATATATGGAGCGTGAGATGAAAGCGTTCTGCTAGATTGTTATTTATTTGATTTAGACATTATTATAATATCACTGGATTTTCATATCAAAGTGTTTTGGGTTATAGTAATGTAAAAACCATCCGTGGTTATGTGTGGATTGGTCTTACTATTATCCTTTCTTTTGAAAGGATTTTTGAAAGTTAAACAAATGGTTGGAGTTTACTCACACCAGTCCCATGACTGACCCAGAGTTTATTTTGTTTGTTTTCCTAAACTCTTGGATGCCCAAATTTGTACGGGCAGTCAAGTAGTCGGGATTTTTCAGATTCACTTAGAAGAGCTGGAAGCAGGAGGCTTCACCAGTTAGCTATAGACTATCATATTTCCGCTGTGTACTATGTTGTATCTGGAAACAGGTGTTTATAACTGTTCCAGGAATAACTGTTGTGCTCTGCAAATGGTATGTATATATAGTTACTGATTTGTATTTCAAAAGTTATGTTATTTAATATATTTTATTCGTTCCGCTGTGAGATTTGTGTTCTTCGTTTTTCTTCTATTCTAACTTTTCTTTCTTTCTATTCCTCATCCTCTAACTTCTTACTAATAATGATTCGTATTTCTGTGCAATTTGGGTTGGACGTTAGGTGTTATTAGTCGATTCAGATAGTTCGGATTTGTTGGTCGTTACAGTTGGTATCAGAGCTTAGGTTGAGCGAATACCTAGGCTTTGGTGGGGATGTACTCATTAGAGATAAGGTCAGTAGTACCATAGAATGAGTTGAGTATATTATACGAGAGAGCGTATTTGTTAATTTGATATAAAAGTTATTTTATATTGTGTTGGCTAGTCTGTTGAGTGGTTTATGAATTCTGATCGAATCGTGGGACGCCACAAAGTCGATAGGAATTTCTAAACACTCGAACAGAGAAATTTGACACGATATTGTTTTAAAGTGGGTAAATGAAATAATTTTACCCAAAAATTCTATTTTAATAGAAAAGGAATAATTTTCTAAAATTATTATAATAGATGGATGTGTTGGATGTTGTTTTTATAATCAAATAAGATTATAAAATTGGATTGGTTATTTATAACCAAGTAGAATTTGTATATGAATGAAATATACAAATGAGATGAATCAAAATTAAATTCAAAGCAGAATTTGGAATTTAAATCTTGGGAAGTTTGAAAATATTTTCGAAGTATATTAAAATAATATAGCTTTGTTTTGAAGGAATTTTTGAATGAAAATCATTTTGAATTGATTTTTAAAATGGTAAAGCACTGAACTCACTTCAGTGGCTGGAAAATAACTCTGATGATGATTGCAGCATCGTCAGTGTTCATTTTCGAGTTTCTAAGTGATGAATTGCTACCTTAGAAAAGTTCTTGGTTGAAATTTGTTTTGAAATAAACAGGTTGGTTTGAAAATTCAAATGTTTTGAATTTGAATGGAAATAAATAAATGTACATATTTAAGTGATTTCAAAAGGATTTGAAATGAATTCCCTGGGATTTGGATTCTGGAATTGAAATTTAACTTAAGCTAGTTAAATGGATTGAAGTGAATGAATTGACTAGAATCAATTTGAATATAATTGAATGGAATATGAATTGATTGTAAATCATTTAGATTAATTGGATGGGAGCATATATGGCGTGCAATGTAAATGGAAACCAAAAGTTTTGGTGGAATTAAAATTGTTGAAATATGAAGTGTAGAGTTTCAACATAAGTGAATTTTGAAAAAGATAACGGGCTTGTAGCATTTTTCCTACCTTAGTAATTTCGGGGACAAAATTCTTTTAAGGGGGGAAGAATGTAACGACCCGGGCTTTCGAACAGTTTATTTTCAATATTTAATATGGTTTTAAATATTGAATTGATAAAATAGATGAATTTTATATTTAGTTATTGGTTACAATATCGATTTCAATTTAATATCAAATATAATAAACTATCGTAATACAAAATACAGTTGAAATCAAAGTTAAATACGGAGTCAAAAACAATTTAAATAATAGGTATGAATTCTGTTTGAATATAGACGATAACAGAAATAATTTATTACCAGTGAATTGTTTTATTTCTAAATTTAAATAATTTTATATCGATTTAAAATAATTATTCTATATACGTTCAAATTAAATATCAAAATATATTCAATTCAGTTCAGAATAGTGTTATAGTATTGGGACGACGGTCGGTAGGCTAAAAAATAGCGGTTCACGATTTTTAATTGTGAACCCCGAGATATTTATAGTGGATAGGATCGATATCAAATTGATATCTATTTAAAAAGGATAAAAATCACTTTATATCAAATCGTATTAATTATAAAATCAAATCAAATTTAATTAAAAACATTTTTAATATCAAATCAAAATCTATCTTAAGATTTTCAAAATCCTACAGCAGACTAAACTCCTTCACCCCGAAGTATCCTTCATGTATAAATCGCAAGCACCTCCCTTCCAAATTCTTTAGCTCAAAATCAACAGGACCGACCCCTTCCTCTTTAATTCTCTTCTGAAATTAAAACCCGCGAGTTCAATCGAGAGTAAACAAAAATGGTCGCACTTCATCTCCTCAAAACCCTTTCCGTTCGAAATTCAAGGGCTCGATCGTTTCAAAATCAAAACTCGTGCATCTAATCAAATCGTGATGGGGTATGAAACCGCTCGAAGCTCGAGTTCGATTCTGAAGGGCTACGGGTGTTGCTGGAAGTCACGACAGGGGTATTCAGGTCGAAGCAAGGAGGTATCGGTGGAATCATTTTCGTGTTCCGATTATTGATTTGGGGTTCGCGAGTTCAAATCAGGGGTATTTGGGAGTTCGCGATGTTGTTTTGGGGATTTCGTTGACCTGGTGTTCGAACTGAGGTGGTTTGAGTGAGTGAAGGCAGTGCGATAGGGTGCATAAGTCGGGTATTGAGGTGGATTGCGAGGTGAAGTAGCAGGAGAAAGCTGCGGTTAATGGTGGGAGGAGTCGATGATGCTAATCAACGGTCTTAGGCAATGATGGGGAAAGGCTATCGGCTGATGTCGCTATTTAGAAAAGAGGTAAATTAATTTCAGTTAACAAATTGGTCGGCAAATCTAGAAGGTTAATTTTAGAAAAGGAATTTAGGACCTAATTAGATATATCTTGGTTTTATTAATAAACTAGGTGGATTTATTTAGTGGATTATGTATAATCACGTTAACTTAAATACAATATTAAATCGTGATTAAAGGAGATAAAAGCGAATTCAATTTTTGTTAATTAAGTTTTAGTTTGATTATTTTACTAAATAAATTGGAAGCTCAATAAGATAAAATTAATTCACTTAATTCAAATAGTTAGTGATTGAAAGAAAAATATAGGTATACAAGTTTATAACACTTGTATTTGCTGCATGCAAAATTAGGATTTAACTAAACCAAATAAGCTGGTACCATTATTTACTGATCCTAAGAATCAGGGATTTATATGGAGTTAATGGAGACTTTCATAGCTGTAGATTTACTTAAGTTGGATATTCGGCAAATTAAACATCACGGTGAGTAAATCTCACTCACCTTTTATTTAAAATTATTTTTATCAGTTAAAAATAATTGTGTTGTTGCTTGTTTGGTTGCATTCAATATTTTTGTGCATCTTAAATATATAAATTATTTAGGCTTGGTAGTTGCTATTATATATATATATATATATTGGTGATTGGATTTCCCGTAATATCATTAGCGGATGCCCGCGGTACCATTAGAGGCCGATTACCCTATACGCCCCACGCTATGATAGTGGATGACCTTCTATACCGCAATATCCTGCCTCGAAGCAGGATGGGTATTATTTATGTTGACTAATGTCTGTGGATGCAGGGAAAACAGGTTGGAGGAATCCAACTGGATTCCTCAAAAATATATTATATGTTTGTTAATTTGTTTACATACATACTGTCATATATGATGTGTTAGAAAACCTGAAATAAATAATTGGTTGTTTGTTGTTTAAATATCACTGGGCCTAAGTGTTAATTTATAAAAATACCCTGAGGGGAATTCTATTTTTCTAAAATAGAATTTGAATTTTTAAATAGATTTGAAATATAAACTTGTTTTTTGAAAAATAAAACAAGTAGTTCCTTTATAAACGAAGTTTATAAATAGTCTATTTATAAACGAAGTTTATAAATGAAGTGAAATGAATTATCATTGGATAATTCCGAAAATAGAAATACAAGTGTGACTTTGGGAAAGGAAAATATATTTTTCCAAAGAAGAAATATTTATTTGAAAGAGAGAATTGTTTAATGATGGTATTTGTAAATAGAAAGTTGAAAAAATATCATTTAGATAATTTGAATTTTTAAATTCAAAATATTAATTTAAATTGAGGACTTGGAATCGTTTTAAAAAAATAAATGAAGGAGTTTATTCCGATATTCGGAACGTAACTAAAAAATGAATAAACCCTTAGGATTTATGTTTGAACTCGACTACGTCGGATTTATAAAAATAGTTTTTTCCCAAATAAGATATTTAAATTTAATTTAAATAGAAACTGAGATAAAGCATGAAAATAGGTTCTATATTTATATAGATAGGTTTAATAAAGAGAGTACTCCAAAATAAGATTTTGGTTTTTAAGATAGATTTTCGAAATGGGAACTTGTTTTAACTTTATAAAACGAGGAAGTTAAATTATAAACGATGTTTATAATTTAGGGAGATAAATGTAATAACCCGGAAAATCTGGGCCAGTTTAAAATTTTTATTTTGGCAATTTTAGCGAATTTTGATTATTTAAAATGAATTATTTTAAATAAAATCGACGAGAAATTTATTTTGAATATAATTCGAACGTATATATTATACGCGTCGTCGTTAGAATATATAATAATTATATATAATTATAAAAAGAATTGAAAATGGCGCGGTAGTTCGATAATTCTATTTCAAACTTCAATTGATTGTACCGGGTACAAAACAATCCGGATTTTAGTGAAACCAAAAATAATGGAATCTAATAGTGAATATCTTTCCAACGAATCCGACCAATTGAGATTTCATAGCGGGAATCAAAAGATATGTCCAGTTGAAAATTCTGAATAGTCGCTATGGAATTCAGGCCCTTAAAAATGGACATTTTGCAAACGACCTCGGATTTCGACGAAACCAGTTTTGTTGGGTCCGTGATGTCAAATTATTGCTAGGTTTCAAATTTCGTAATTTTTCGAATCAATATGTGAGCGTGGCAAAAGAAAACGCGTTTGACCAGTTTCTGTTGAATTTAATCGACTGGAAATTGGCCATTTTTCAAACGGTCTCAGAATTCGACGAAACTAGTTTTGTTAGGACCGTATCGTCAATACGAAGTTAGAAAATATTTTTCTGCAATTTTTCTAGTTAGTATGTGACCCCGGTAATTTGAAATGTACGTTTAAAATTCAATATAGTGATTTAAATGTAAATTCAAAGGAAACTGATCGAAACGGTCAAATCAGCTTGCGATACATATCCCATTGTGTTCGGAATGGGGGTAAAACGCTATGGACAACAGGCGGTGGGCCTCGTTTAGAGGTCGTAAATAAAAGTTGCTTTTTAGTGATAAATTAATTAATTAAATAATAAAAAAAAAAAAAATATCCCCTCCTCCCTTTATCTCTCTGCCCCCCCCCCCCCCCCCCCCCACGTTCAAACAGAAATCAAAAGTAAAAAAAAAAAAAAAAAAAAAAAAAAGAGAATCGCGCCTGCCTTAGCCGATCCGCCGCCGCCTCCAGGCGGAGCACCACCGCACCCCCAGTCAGCCGCCACCGTGCACCTTCCCCCCCCCCCTCGCCTCCCGTTCCTCCTCCCCCCCCCCCCTCTGCTAGACCGCGACCCCCCCAACTTCGAAGAACCCGCAACCAACAGCGAGGCCACCGGAGCACCACCGCGAGCTTCCCCCTTCGCCAGCCTCGGCGTCGCCAACTCCAAACCCTCCTCCGAACGATCCCCTGTAAGTTTTTTTTTATTATTTTATTTATTTTATTTTATTTTATTTAAAGCAGAATTTTAATAGAAAGTAAAAACTGAAAATTATAAAGAGAAAACTGAAATTTTAATAAAAAGAAAACTGAAATTTTATATAAAGTAAAAACTGTTTTTTTATAGGTTTTAGAAAACTGAAAATTATATAAAGTAAAAAAAAACTGTTTTTTTTATAGGTTTTAAAAACTATAATTATATAAAGATTTAGATTTTAAAAGTGAAAAGATTTAAACTTTAAAAGGGAAGGATTTGAACTTTTAGAAGTAAAAATATAATCTTTATATATTGGATAGCGAAATAAAAATATAATTTTTATATATTGAACTTCGAAATAAAAATATAATTTTTATATATTGAACTTCGGAATAAAAATAGAATTTTTATATATTGAACTTCGATAGAAAAATATGATTTTTATATATTGAACTTCGATAGAAAATTTGATTTTTATATATTGAATAGCGAAATAAAAATTCGATTTTTATATATTGAATAGCAAAGAAAAAAATTCGATTTTTATATATTGAATAGCAAAGTAAAAATCAGATTTTTATATATTGAAAGGCGAAGTAAAAATCATATTTTTATATATTGAATAACGAAGTAAAAATTCGATTTTTGCATATGTAGAGAATACGGGCGAAAGCGACAAAAGGCGGGTTGGCGAAGATTTCCTGCATTAGAAGTGCCGTGGAGCTAGGATAGCTATATGTGAGAATTTCTCACCTTTCAATTTCTTTTCTAGTTATATATATACTAGGATGCAGACGGTGCTTAGTAGCACCCGACACAATCGTCCACAGACCATGGACTTGTTTGTTTGATTGATTGGTGATTGATTGCGATATTGGTTTGAATGTGATTTGTGGTATGAAAAATCGAATCGATGAATTGGTTAGGATTAGACGTGCGCCGTTATAAGGCGAAGGAGTAAGGCTAGGTTAGACCCTTACTCCAAATTTTGTGGTTTGCATAACGAAAGTGAATTTGATTGATGTGTGAATGGCGTGGGCCTTCACTAGACCGGGGATTAGGCTAGGCCTTGTCCCGTTTCTAGTATCGTGCCGTTATGCCGCCGAAATTTTCTAAAATATGTTAGAAAAATAAAAATATCATTTTATTTAATAAATGAATTGAATAGAAATTCATAGGTTAAAATAAAATGTTTTATCGTTAAAAATATAATTTTTAACGTGAAGTGAATAAAATAAAATATTCATTTATAAACCGGACGGTTTGTTTATTTACACCTATTTGAATGACATTGATTGGGACGATAAATTTTACACATCGCCCAACAGCACCAATAAAATAGGTGTTTGATTGTTTGAAACCCCACACGGGTGTTGGGATGAAATTTGAAGTTCACTCATCCTGATTGATTGAATATGTCGATCGATTGATTGACAGGCTGTTATAAGCGTTAGATATCTATATTTGATGCTTATACAGTGTAGTGCACTTTGGTTGATGGTTGATTAGTTTTCAATGCTATTATACATGTGATGTATAAAAATCCATGTAATTAACTTTATATGGTAACTGATTGGGCCTCATTCCAATTTGAAAAATAAAGAATATTATAAAATAAAAGTTCATGTGTTGACAGTACTCATTCATTGAGATTGGTCATGTGTTGAACGAAATATTTTAATATTAAAATTTACATCTTTATCGATATAAAATAAAAGTTCATGTGTTGACAGTACTCATTCATTGAGATTGGTCATGTGTTGAACGAAATATTTTGATAATAACAACTATTTTGAAAATAGAAATTTATGAAGCCGTGTTGATTAGATTGACGCCATTTTGACGTGAACGATATTTATATCGATTTTATTCATTTCGAAATGAATTGAATTGAAAACGAATTCAAAATGAATTGAATTGAAAACGAATTCAAAATGAATTGAATTGAAAACGAATTCAAAATGAATTGAATTGAAAACGAATTCAAAATGAATTGGAAATGAATTCAAAATGAATTGAATTGAAAACGAATTCAAAATGAATTGAATTGAAAACGAATTCAAAATGAATTGGAAATGAATTCAAAATGAATTTGATTGAAAACGAATTCAAATGGAATTGAAAGCGAATTGAAATGAATTCAAATTGAATTGAAATTCGAATTGAATAGAAATGAATTTTAAATCGAATTTATAAAGAAGAATTCAATTTTGATTTGAATTGAAATGGAAGTTGAAAATGTTTTTGAAACGAATTCAAAACTATTTATATAATTCGTTTTAAATAGAAATCGACGAAATATATATTATATATATTATATATATAATATAATGGCCTGAATAGAACGCGCCGCGCCGCGGCAGTTCGCGAATTTCGACCATTTATTTCAAACGGATATTACGGGAGATCCGACCGTCGGATTCTCCTAAAACCGGAACCGTTGGGTTCGTATCGAAAAGATATTTCTAACGAATATTAGAAATTTGAAATCTAACGGTTGGATTTGGAGATACGTCCAAATCAAATTCGAAAAAGGTCGCTGTAAGTGCAGTTCGATGGCCATTGTTGGAAATCGACTGTACGGGCCTTGATAAAATTATTAAAAATAGTAATAATTTGTGTAAAATCATAAGAAATGATTTGAGAAGAATTGGGATGAAAAACTCCATATTTGAAAAGATAAAAATAGTTTTTTATCGAAATGAACTAGTTTTGAACTAGAATTATAATTCTATTTATTTTTAAGTAAATAAATTGGATTTGAAAAGGGTTTTAAAAATAACCAAAATTTCCAATGATTGCATTGGAGTGGATTTGAATCGAAATTGTCTTCGGAATATTTCGATGTTGGAATTCGTGATTATACAGATGTTGTTATGGAAATTTGAAAGATATATTTATATCGTTATTTCCAATATGACATTTGTTAATCGTAGAATTTGATATTGAATATAAGCCGATATATTTTCTATTCAGAGCCTTATATTGAATATCAAATGTGATTTGGGTTTGTCGTGAATGGTGTCTTCACTAACACTGTTCTTGAACCCAGTTGAGGAGAGATTAAATCTTTTTATTTAGATTTAATGAAGTGTACCAATTAAATAATATTTAATTGGGATTAAATCGATATTGATTTTTGGGTTTATCGTGGACAGTGTTTTAAATAACACTCGTTCTTTAACCCGATCATTAATGAAATGTGATTTTGGGTTGTCGTGAACGGTATCTTCAATAATACAGTTCTTAGACCTAAAGGAGTTAAGAAAATCAGAAACTAACTGGAGATTAGTTGAGTTGAATAGTTTCCGAGGTATTGATCTGATGTGGGTTTCGGCCTTCGGGATTCATACTTAGGGAATTGCTCACTTGCTAATTTACAATTAGGGACTGATTGAAATGTGATGTGATTTTGGGTCTATCGTGAACCGTGTTTTAAATGACACTGATTCTTTAACCCAGTCACAGATTAAAACTAAGTGGAGTTTTAATGAATCTTTAATTAGATTGAAATAATCGAAATGGAGTATCACCAGTTTTGCTCCAGGCGATAGTTAAATCTTTAATTAGATTTGAACGTGAAATGGTAATTGAATTTACCGATAACACTGTGGTGTTAGATATGAAGTATTACCAGTTTTACTTCATGGGATAAATAGGTTGGGATTGGGAAATTAAAACCAATGATTACTTCGGTAAGGTTCGTTAATCTCGACTAGTTGAATCGAAATTCAAAAGAAGAATAAATTCAAGGAATTTATCTTTGATAAAATTTATGGGAACCTTTCCCTATGAACGTGAAATTTAGAAACTAACTGTCGGTTGGCCAAGCAGAATGGTTTTCTGGATATTGATCTGATGTTGGTTTCGGCCTTCGGGGTTAATATTTGGGAAGTTATTCTCTTGATTAATTTACGGTTAGTGACTGATGAATTGGAATGAGGCGTATGTTGTGTTTGTGTAACACTTATTTAAATATACGCGAGTTATTCGGAAAGACCGGGTTTATCCCATTCTGAATGACTGATACGACGATAAGTCGAAGATGAAGACGATGGTCGAAGACCGGAGGTCTTCACGTCGTTTGGGTGATAACTGATGATCTTGATTGGGCTGTACACCCAAGAAGATGGAAACAGTTAGTGATCGTCCAGACGTACTTGGAGATCGATGGATATGCGGGGTACTAGGTGCCTCCGGTTTCGTTCAGACCCAGAACGGACTTGTAAATGGACTGTGTGTCTGACATCGGATTTCATTCTGTGTGACTGATATCGGTTGCATAGGATGGTTTGCCTGTGTGGCATGCTAAGATGCAAATGATCAAGGCTTCTGTTGAAAAGCAAAGTCTTGTGGTGATGATCAAAGCACGGCCTTTGTGGCGTAGCTTTGTGTAACGTTTACCTCGCGTGTTTCACATCCGGTATGAACCAAAAACGGGAGACGGACCTCAGGGAGGACTTGCGTTTCTTTCTAGCTAGAAGTGGCGTCAGTGGTTTTACACGCCCTGACGAGTTTGACTTATGTGGTTGTTGCGGTTGCGAGGCGCCTCGGTTATATCGGTTTCGGCCGAATGCATTCTGGTCGGCTGACGGACCAGACTTACGCCCCAAAGGGCGGAGAGACGTATTGTTCAGGCATAATAATCCACATCGGTGGACCGGCCCTGACGATCTAAAGGGTTGATGCGTTCTGATCCTGAGACATGGGCTAGATTGTCTCGAATCGGTTGAGGACTATCTTTTGCCTCGGTTCATAGATGGAAATCCAATTTCCAAATACGTGACTTTGCGGTTTTAGTTGTAATCCTATATATGGCGACATAGTGGGATGGGGCGCTCATGCCGCCTATGATTGATACTTATGATTTGAAGTTGTTTTATACACTATGCACTTATTATAGTATCAAATGATTTGTTTTAAACGTATCAAGCATTCTTTGGCTGTTATAAGGGAAAACTCTATCCTCGACTGCGTTGCATTGTGTGATGGGACCTGGGTCTTATAACAGCTTCATTTTTCTTTATTTAGCATTGCGCTGTTTGTTCTATGCACTGGTATTCTTGGGAGGAAACCCGTTCCGTGTTATACGGCGTGGTCCCTTGATTTACCTAATGATTTAAAATAAAGATTAATAACTGTTTTAGTTCTCACACCAGTCACATGACTGACCTGGAGTTTATTGTTTTAACCTAAACTCTGGGTGCCCCTATTTTTACACGGGCAGCTAGTAGTTTTGGTTTTGCAGATTTATATTCACAGGATCCTGGTTTACAGCTGGAACGATATCCGGAAAGCTTTGTATCCGTATATCTCCTTCTAGTTGTGTATTGTATTATTTTCCGCTGCTATGTATTTAAATGTAATTTAAATCTCTGATATTTCTGTGTAATATTTATTCATACTCTGTATATTCTTGCAATCTGATGCATTGTTGTAATATACAGTGAAATGTTCTTCTGTATGCGTTCTGTTGTGGTTTGTTCTCGAACTATCCGACGCTTTCCTTTACGGGGAAGTTACGGGTCTTCACAGTTGGTATCAGAGCTTTGGTTTACAAAGCTCAGAGAACAAGACACATTAGAACCATACGAAAGAATTCATCAGATATTGGATTAGCAATATCCAATGGAATGACTCGTTAGAGATAGGATCAGTAGTATCCTAGAACGAGTGTGAAGAGTATATTTTTAAAGTGAAAACAAATTTTGTTTTGAAAATTTTAAATCAATTATTCGTATTTGATTATCTATTTATATTGAGTTGGACAGTCCAATATATATAGATTTTGCGTATACGTCTGATCCGCGTGTATTCGAAATTTTAATATACTGGATAGATATAGAGTCACATTCTAGACACCCGGGGATAATTCTGATGATGTGGCCACATCATCAGTATTTATATTCGTGTTTCAAAGGTGTGATATCTATATATTTCCATTAGACTGGTGTGAGAACCAAATCTTATATAGCTAGAACGCTTTGTTGTGAGTTGGCATCAAAAACATGATTTTTGTATATGTATCAAAATTATCAATTTGAAACTCTAATTCATTAATTGATTGATGTTTGTGTTGTTTGTTTATTTGTTTGATAATTTTGAACCATTACGCCTAATTGAACCAAATATTGAATTATACTGAAAATTGGTCGCATTTGCTTGCCTATCCATATATATCATTGAACAGGTCATAGCAAGGAGGCTAGAGCAGAGAATAAAATTTGTTTGCCCGACAAATAGGTACATGTTTACTACATAATTTCCTGTTTTGTTTGGGTGATGATGATTTTGTGAGCCTATTGGCTAGCCGCTTGGCTTTTTCTTTTTCTTTTTGAGATCTGAAGGACCGGGGAAGCTATTTGAAATTCCCCGATGCTCCCGGTGCAGGGGAGGTTATGGCGAAATTTTTCAAAAATTTAGGGAGTTAGCCAAATTTTTGAAATTTTGAAAATTCTCAGAAACTGAAAAGTTGGAGAATGGAAGCCAGACCGAGCGTAGAGCTGAATAATCAATCCACTTTCGACTTTGTTCCTTTTCGGGGACGAAAAGTTTTAAGTGGGGGAGATTGTAATAACCCGGAAAATCTGGGCCAGTTTAAAATTTTTATTTTGGCAATTTTAGCGAATTTTGATTATTTAAAATGAATTATTTTAAATAAAATCGACGAGAAATTTATTTTGAATATAATTCGAACGTATATATTATACGCGTCGTCGTTAGAATATATAATAATTATATATAATTATAAAAAGAATTGAAAATGGCGCGGTAGTTCGATAATTCGATTTCAAACTTCAATTGATTGTACCGGGTACAAAACAATCCGGATTTTAGTGAAACCAAAAATAATGGAATCTAATAGTGAATATCTTTCCAACGAATCCGACCAATTGAGATTTCATAGCGGGAATCAAAAGATATGTCCAGTTGAAAATTCTGAATAGTCGCTATGGAATTCAGGCCCTTAAAAATGGACATTTTGCAAACGACCTCGGATTTCGACGAAACCAGTTTTGTTGGGTCCGTGATGTCAAATTATTGCTAGGTTTCAAATTTCGTAATTTTTCGAATCAATATGTGAGCGTGGCAAAAGAAAACGCGTTTGACCAGTTTCTGTTGAATTTAATCGACTGGAAATTGGCCATTTTTCAAACGGTCTCAGAATTCGACGAAACTAGTTTTGTTAGGACCGTATCGTCAATACGAAGTTAGAAAATATTTTTCTGCAATTTTTCTAGTTAGTATGTGACCCCGGTAATTTGAAATGTACGTTTAAAATTCAATATAGTGATTTAAATGTAAATTCAAAGGAAACTGATCGAAACGGTCAAATCAGCTTGCGATACATATCCCATTGTGTTTGGAATGGGGGTAAAACGCTATGGACGACAGGCGGTGGGCCTCGTTTAGAGGTCGTAAATAAAAGTTGCTTTTTAGTGATAAATTAATTAATTAAATAATAATAAAAAAAAAATATCCCCTCCTCCCTTTATCTCTCTGCCCCCCCCCCCCCCCCACGTTCAAACAGAAATCAAAAGTAAAAAAAAAAAAAAAAAAAAAAAAAAGAGAATCGCGCCTGCCTTAGCCGATCCGCCGCCGCCTCCAGGCGGAGCACCACCGCACCCCCAGTCAGCCGCCACCGTGCACCTTCCCCCCCCCTCGCCTCCCGTTCCTCCTCCCCCCCCCCCCTCTGCTAGACCGCGACCCCCCCCCCCAACTTCGAAGAACCCGCAACCAACAGCGAGGCCACCGGAGCACCACCGCGAGCTTCCCCCTTCGCCAGCCTCGGCGTCGCCAACTCCAAACCCTCCTCCGAACGATCCCCTGTAAGTTTTTTTTTATTATTTTATTTATTTTATTTTATTTTATTTAAAGCAGAATTTTAATAGAAAGTAAAAACTGAAAATTATAAAGAGAAAACTGAAATTTTAATAAAAAGAAAACTGAAATTTTATATAAAGTAAAAACTGTTTTTTTATAGGTTTTAGAAAACTGAAAATTATATAAAGTAAAAAAAAAAAACTGTTTTTTTTATAGGTTTTAAAAACTATAATTATATAAAGATTTAGATTTTAAAAGTGAAAAGATTTAAACTTTAAAAGGGAAGGATTTGAACTTTTAGAAGTAAAAATATAATCTTTATATATTGGATAGCGAAATAAAAATATAATTTTTATATATTGAACTTCGAAATAAAAATATAATTTTTATATATTGAACTTCGGAATAAAAATAGAATTTTTATATATTGAACTTCGATAGAAAAATATGATTTTTATATATTGAACTTCGATAGAAAATTTGATTTTTATATATTGAATAGCGAAATAAAAATTCGATTTTTATATATTGAATAGCAAAGAAAAAAATTCGATTTTTATATATTGAATAGCAAAGTAAAAATCAGATTTTTATATAATGAAAGGCGAAGTAAAAATCATATTTTTATATATTGAATAACGAAGTAAAAATTCGATTTTTGCATATGTAGAGAATACGGGCGAAAGCGACAAAAGGCGGGTTGGCGAAGATTTCCTGCATTAGAAGTGCCGTGGAGCTAGGATAGCTATATGTGAGAATTTCTCACCTTTCAATTTCTTTTCTAGTTATATATATACTAGGATGCAGACGGTGCTTAGTAGCACCCGACATAATCGTCCACAGACCATGGACTTGTTTGTTTGATTGATTGGTGATTGATTGCGATATTGGTTTGAATGTGATTTGTGGTATGAAAAATCGAATCGATGAATTGGTTAGGATTAGACGTGCGCCGTTATAAGGCGAAGGAGTAAGACTAGGTTAGACCCTTACTCCAAATTTTGTGGTTTGCATAACGAAAGTGAATTTGATTGATGTGTGAATGGCGTGGGCCTTCACTAGACCGGGGATTAGGCTAGGCCTTGTCCCGTTTCTAGTATCGTGCCGTTATGCCGCCGAAATTTTCTAAAATATGTTAGAAAAATAAAAATATCATTTTATTTAATAAATGAATTGAATAGAAATTCATAGGTTAAAATAAAATGTTTTATCGTTAAAAATATAATTTTTAACGTGAAGTGAATAAAATAAAATATTCATTTATAAACCGGACGGTTTGTTTATTTACACCTATTTGAATGACATTGATTGGGACGATAAATTTTACACATCGCCCAACAGCACCAATAAAATAGGTGTTTGATTGTTTGAAACCCCACACGGGTGTTGGGATGAAATTTGAAGTTCACTCATCCTGATTGATTGAATATGTCGATCGATTGATTGACAGGCTGTTATAAGCGTTAGATATCTATATTTGATGCTTATACAGTGTAGTGCACTTTGGTTGATGGTTGATTAGTTTTCAATGCTATTATACATGTGATGTATGAAAATCCATGTAATTAACTTTATATGGTAACTGATTGGGCCTCATTCCAATTTGAAAAATAAAGAATATTATAAAATAAAAGTTCATGTGTTGACAGTACTCATTCATTGAGATTGGTCATGTGTTGAACGAAATATTTTAATATTAAAATTTACATCTTTATCGATATAAAATAAAAGTTCATGTGTTGACAGTACTCATTCATTGAGATTGGTCATGTGTTGAACGAAATATTTTGATAATAACAACTATTTTGAAAATAGAAATTTATGAAGCCGTGTTGATTAGATTGACGTCATTTTGACGTGAACGATATTTATATCGATTTTATTCATTTCGAAATGAATTGAATTGAAAACGAATTCAAAATGAATTGAATTGAAAACGAATTCAAAATGAATTGAATTGAAAACGAATTCAAAATGAATTGAATTGAAAACGAATTCAAAATGAATTGGAAATGAATTCAAAATGAATTGAATTGAAAACGAATTCAAAATGAATTGAATTGAAAACGAATTCAAAATGAATTGGAAATGAATTCAAAATGAATTGGATTGAAAACGAATTCAAATGGAATTGAAAGCGAATTGAAATGAATTCAAATTGAATTGAAATTCGAATTGAATAGAAATGAATTTTAAATCGAATTTATAAAGAAGAATTCAATTTTGATTTGAATTGAAATGGAAGTTGAAAATGTTTTTGAAACGAATTCAAAACTATTTATATAATTCGTTTTAAATAGAAATCGACGAAATATATATTATATATATAATATAATGGCCTGAATAGAACGCGCCGCGCCGCGGCAGTTCGCGAATTTCGACCATTTATTTCAAACGGACATTACGGGAGATCCGACCGTCGGATTCTCCTAAAACCGGAACCGTTGGGTTCATATCGAAAAGAGCTTTCTAACGAATATTAGAAATTTGAAATCTAACGGTTGGATTTGGAGATACGTCCAAATCAAATTCGAAAAAGGTCGCTGTAAGTGCAGTTCGATGGCCATTGTTGGAAATCGACTGTACGGGCCTTGATAAAATTATTAAAAATAGTAATAATTTGTGTAAAATCATAAGAAATGATTTGAGAAGAATTGGGATGAAAAACTCCATATTTGAAAAGACAAAAATAGTTTTTTATCGAAATGAACTAGTTTTGAACTAGAATTATAATTCTATTTATTTTTAAGTAAATAAATTGGATTTGAAAAGGGTTTTAAAAATAACCAAAATTTCCAATGATTGCATTGGAGTGGATTTGAATCGAAATTGTCTTCGGAATATTTCGATGTTGGAATTCGTGATTATACAGATGTTGTTATGGAAATTTGAAAGATATATTTATATCGTTATTTCCAATATGACATTTGTTAATCGTAGAATTTGATATTGAATATAAGCCGATATATTTTCTATTCAGAGCCTTATATTGAATATCAAATGTGATTTGGGTTTGTCGTGAATGGTGTCTTCACTAACACTGTTCTTGAACCCAGTTGAGGAGAGATTAAATCTTTTTATTTAGATTTAATGAAGTGTACCAATTAAATAATATTTAATTGGGATTAAATCGATATTGATTTTTGGGTTTATCGTGGACAGTGTTTTAAATAACACTCGTTCTTTAACCCGATCATTAATGAAATGTGATTTTGGGTTGTCGTGAACGGTATCTTCAATAATACAGTTCTTAGACCTAAAGGAGTTAAGAAAATCAGAAACTAACTGGAGATTAGTTGAGTTGAATAGTTTCCGAGGTATTGATCTGATGTGGGTTTCGGCCTTCGGGATTCATACTTAGGGAATTGCTCACTTGCTAATTTACAATTAGGGACTGATTGAAATGTGATGTGATTTTGGGTCTATCGTGAACCGTGTTTTAAATGACACTGATTCTTTAACCCAGTCACAGATTAAAACTAAGTGGAGTTTTAATGAATCTTTAATTAGATTGAAATAATCGAAATGGAGTATCACCAGTTTTGCTCCAGGCGATAGTTAAATCTTTAATTAGATTTGAACGTGAAATGGTAATTGAATTTACCGATAACACTGTGGTGTTAGATATGAAGTATTACCAGTTTTACTTCATGGGATAAATAGGTTGGGATTGGGAAATTAAAACCAATGATTACTTCGGTAAGGTTCGTTAATCTCGACTAGTTGAATCGAAATTCAAAAGAAGAATAAATTCAAGGAATTTATCTTTGATAAAATTTATGGGAACCTTTCCCTATGAACGTGAAATTTAGAAACTAACTGTCGGTTGGCCAAGCAGAATGGTTTTCTGGATATTGATCTGATGTTGGTTTCGGCCTTCGGGGTTAATATTTGGGAAGTTATTCTCTTGATTAATTTACGGTTAGTGACTGATGAATTGGAATGAGGCGTATGTTGTGTTTGTGTAACACTTATTTAAATATACGCGAGTTATTCGGAAAGACCGGGTTTATCCCATTCTGAATGACTGATACGACGATAAGTCGAAGATGAAGACGATGGTCGAAGACCGGAGGTCTTCACGTCGTTTGGGTGATAACTGATGATCTTGATTGGGCTGTACACCCAAGAAGATGGAAACAGTTAGTGATCGTCCAGACGTACTTGGAGATCGATGGATATGCGGGGTACTAGGTGCCTCCGGTTTCGTTCAGACCCAGAACGGACTTGTAAATGGACTGTGTGTCTGACATCGGATTTCATTCTGTGTGACTGATATCGGTTGCATAGGATGGTTTGCCTGTGTGGCATGCTAAGATGCAAATGATCAAGGCTTCTGTTGAAAAGCAAAGTCTTGTGGTGATGATCAAAGCACGGCCTTTGTGGCGTAGCTTTGTGTAACGTTTACCTCGCGTGTTTCACATCCGGTATGAACCAAAAACGGGAGACGGACCTCAGGGAGGACTTGCGTTTCTTTCTAGCTAGAAGTGGCGTCAGTGGTTTTACACGCCCTGACGAGTTTGACTTATGTGGTTGTTGCGGTTGCGAGGCGCCTCGATTATATCGGTTTCGGCCGAATGCATTCTGGTCGGCTGACGGACCAGACTTACGCCCCAAAGGGCGGAGAGACGTATTGTTCAGGCATAATAATCCACATCGGTGGACCGGCCCTGACGATCTAAAGGGTTGATGCGTTCTGATCCTGAGACATGGGCTAGATTGTCTCGAATCGGTTGAGGACTATCTTTTGCCTCGGTTCATAGATGGAAATCCAATTTCCAAATACGTGACTTTGCGGTTTTAGTTGTAATCCTATATATGGCGACATAGTGGGATGGGGCGCTCATGCCGCCTATGATTGATACTTATGATTTGAAGTTGTTTTATACACTATGCACTTATTATAGTATCAAATGATTTGTTTTAAACGTATCAAGCATTCTTTGGCTGTTATAAGGGAAAACTCTATCCTCGACTGCGTTGCATTGTGTGATGGGACCTGGGTCTTATAACAGCTTCATTTTTCTTTATTTAGCATTGCGCTGTTTGTTCTATGCACTGGTATTCTTGGGAGGAAACCCGTTCCGTGTTATACGGCGTGGTCCCTTGATTTACCTAATGATTTAAAATAAAGATTAATAACTGTTTTAGTTCTCACACCAGTCACATGACTGACCTGGAGTTTATTGTTTTAACCTAAACTCTGGGTGCCCCTATTTTTACACGGGCAGCTAGTAGTTTTGGTTTTGCAGATTTATATTCACAGGATCCTGGTTTACAGCTGGAACGATATCCGGAAAGCTTTGTATCCGTATATCTCCTTCTAGTTGTGTATTGTATTATTTTCCGCTGCTATGTATTTAAATGTAATTTAAATCTCTGATATTTCTGTGTAATATTTATTCATACTCTGTATATTCTTGCAATCTGATGCATTGTTGTAATATACAGTGAAATGTTCTTCTGTATGCGTTCTGTTGTGGTTTGTTCTCGAACTATCCGACGCTTTACTTTACGGGGAAGTTACGGGTCTTCACAATAAATTATCATTGGATAATTTAGAAGTTTAAATTCAAGGAAGAATTTAAAAAGTGAAATTAGAAAACGTGTGAAAAATAGAATTGAAATGGAATTTGAATATAGACAATTCAAATAGAAATTCAAATAGAATTTGAATATATAGAATTCAAATAGAATTTGAATATAGAAATTTCAAAGAGAATTGAAAATAGAATTTGAAAATAGAAAGTTGAAATCATTTCGAAATGGGAACGACGAAATATATTTCAGAATGCGGATTTTTAAACAGAATAGAAATGAATCCAAAGGATTTATAATTTGTAAAAGGAATTGGAATTTAATATAGGAGATCGAAGTATAAGTAAATTTATTTCCGAGTTAGGAAATATCGACAATTTTAGAAAATCCGAAATCTTATGTTGAATTGGAAAATTTGATTTGATATATATTAAAAATATATTAGAATGGAGTTGAATTTATTATAAACGCAGTATAAACATTTATATATATATATATATTAATATAATTAAAACGAACTCGCCACAGCGTGGCAGTTCGTGAATTGGCATTTTGAACTTCATTTGAGTATATAGAACTTAAATTAAGGCGGAATTCTTTGAAACAAAAACCGTCAGGACCAATTAGATAGTAGTTTTCTAATAGAAGAGAAAATTCTGAATTTCGTCATATATATTTTGAGTTATGTCAAAATCAAATTTTTAGTAAAGCAGCACCAAAATTGTTTTAAAACCATAATGGTTTATTTAAATAAACAAAAGGATTTTAAAGAAATAAATTCCGAATTTGCCATTAGAAAAATCCACACTGGAGATATAAAATAATTATGAGCTCCAGTGAAGTAAGTGAAATGATTTTTGAAACAAAAATCAGATTTTTAGTTATTAAATAGATTTAACAAATTTTGAAGAATAAATAGTTAATCGAGTTTTGAATTGAAATTAGTGTTGGATAAGTAAATTGGTTTTGTGGATTCATATTCGAAATCGAATTTGAAACTAAGTTAGAAATGAAATTCTACTTGTTTAGAAGCGAATAAAAATATATTTGAACATGATATGTTCAAAATAAAGAGATTTGAAAAAAATAGTTAATTAAAGAAGAAATTAGCAAATTAAGTTAGTAATGACCGAATTAAGTTGGATAAATTGGAAAACAGGTAAATATAGGTTGAGCAGGTATGGGATGAAGTGAATGAAGATTTTTAATTCGTGTGCCCGACAAAAAGGTATACATTTTAATTCCTTATGAGGTTTTATACGCCGAATCGGCAAGCCTCTTGGCTTTTTGATTTTCTTTTTGAATAGAAAGGACATGGGAGGCTATTTAAAATATCCCGATGCTCCCGGTACAAGGGAGGTTATGGCGAAATTTTCCGGAAATTTCAGGAGAGAATATCTTTAAGAAATTTTGATGGTTTGAAATCAATGTATCGATATATATAGAATTCGATAAGGAAACAAAATTTAAAATAGAATAATATAAACCAAAAAGGAAATCTATAAATTAGAAATAGAAAGCAAACCATATACATGTTTCTAAAATGAATAATTGGTTTTTATGGTGTGTTTATTCGAGGTAAGTGAACTTGTCTGTTTTTAAGTTAACAATGTTTTCAGTCAAGGTCTGAGAGGTAGTTATACCCCAACTTGACTGATTTCATTTTTAACCGATAGATAGCAAGATCCAGTATCGAAGAGACATGTTTGAGTAAAAGTTAGTTGAATATAGAGTTTTGGGTTGTTGTAACAATGTTTTACACAACATTTGTTTTAACCTAGATAAGTGGAATATTGGAAATATAATAACAAATATTTCCAAAGTATAGAAATAAATGGTTGTGAAACAGATAAGTAATTGGGATGTTTTCCAATAGCAAATAGAATATATTTTCTAAGTACAGAAAATAAAAGAAGGCTATATATCGAAATGTTTCCAAATAGCGAAAGAGGCCAAGATGATAATTGAATATTGATAAGGAAAGGAAGAAGTGAATTAATTAATGAAATATTAATTAAAAGGCCCAGTGATTTGTTTGATGCTATGAATGGATGTTTGTTTTTCTTCGATAGTTAAATAACCGACTATCGAAGTATTTGCCAATATCGTTGTCAATAAGGAGAGACCGGTTGGATTATTATCCGTGAACCACTCTATATTGGCAGTAGCGTTGCGAATCAGATTGTATGAAGATAATCGAAGACGGAGTGAAGTGCAAGGGCTTTTTCTATTAATAGAAATTGTGCCTTTGGTTTCGTTCAATCCTAGAACGAACGTATATGGACGAATGTCTGACAGAGTATTTCCAATGATCGCATATGATGGTATCTATAGTTATATATATATATATATATGGTGGCAATGGATTTACTCCCTTAGCATAATATCCAGAATATATTTGTGCAAATCAATTAGTGATTAATGGATCTGACGATGTGGCATTCAAAGTGATTGGGCTATCAGTAAATGATAAGTAATCGTAGCCTCAGGCCTCAACAACCGGAAAATGACAAAAATCGGACAGGCAACATGGCTATGTGGGTCGCTCCCATTAGGATGTATAATCACCTATATAGAGATTCATTTAATTCCTTATTCTATTCGATGTTGTCCCATTCGGGAAACGGTTGCTGATACTAACCGTTGGTGATATACATTCGATACACTCAAGCGAAATGAGTGGTCGGTCATGTGTGTGCCAGGTTGCAAGATGTTCTTGTTTAACCCAGTGTATTCCTCTCTAGAGATACACGATCGGAAGGTGGTTCCATACCTTGTCATAGTCGAAATCCAATCTCCAATTAGCGCCCTGCGGTTTTTGATTTTATATTATATATGGAGCGTGAGATGCAAGCGTTCCGCTAGATTGTTATTTATTTGATTTAGACATTATTATAATATCACTGGATTTTCGTATCAAAGTGTTTTGGGTTATAGTAAGGTAAAACCATCCGTGGTTATGTGTGGATTGGTCTTACTATTATCCTTTCTTTCGAAAGGATTTTTGAAAGTTAAACAAAAGGTTGGAGTTTACTCACACCAGTCCCATGACTGACCCAGAGTTTATTTTGTTTGTTTTCCTAAACTCTTAGGTGCCCAAATTTGTACGGGCAGTCAAGTAGTCGGGATTTTTCAGATTCACTTGGAAGAGCTGGAAGTAGGAGGCTTCACCAGTTAGCTATAGACTATCATATTTCCGCTGTGTACTATGTTGTATCTGGAAATAGGTGTTTATAACTGTTCCAGGAATAACTGTTGTGCACTGAAAATGGTATGTATATACAATTACTGATTTGTATTTCAAAAGTTATGTTATTTAATATATTTTATTTGTTCCGCTGTGAGATTTGTGTTCTTCGTTTTTCTTCTATTCTAACTTTTCTTTCTTTCTATTCCTCATCGTCTAACTTCTTTCTAATAATGATTCGTATTTCTGTGCAATTTGGGTTGGACGTGAGGTGTAATTAGTCGATTCAGATAGTACGGATTTGCGGGTCGTTACATATAAGACCCAGGTCCCATCACACAATGCAACACAAGCCAGAGGATAGGGTTTTACCTTATATTAGCCAAAGAATGCTTGATACGCTAAATTTAATCTTTTATTATTACTATAAGTGTAGTGTCAAAAACAATTTCAATCATAAGTATCAATCATAGACGGCATGGGTACCATATATCATGTCGCCATATATAGGTTTACAATCAAAACCGCAAAGTCCTGTATTGGAAGTTAGATTTCCATATGTGAAACGAGGCAAGGGATCGTCCTCACCGCTTCGAGATGCTCTAGCCCGCCCCTCAGGAACAGAACACATTGTCCCTTGGATCGTCAGGGCCGGTCCACCGATGTGGATTAAAATGCCTGAACACTGCGTGTTCCCACCCTATGGGGTGTCAATGAGCCAAATGACTCCATCGGACCCGGATCGTCCGATCTAACCAAGGCGCCTCGCAATCCATCATCCACATAAGTAAAATGTCATGCCATGTAAAACACTAACACCACTCCTAGATAGAAGGAAACGCATGCCCTCCCTGAGGTCCTTCTCCCGTTTTTGGTTCACACCGGGGTGTGAGGCTCGCGAATTAACGCTACACAAAGCTACGCCACAAAGGCCGTGCTTTGATCATCTTCCACAAGATTCTGCTTTTCAACAGAAGCCTTGATCATTTGCAACTCAGCATGCCACACATGCAATTCACGCTATGCAACCGATATCAATCACACAGAATGAAATCCGATGTCAGACACACATCCATTTACAAGTCCGTTCTAGGTCTGAACGAAACCGGAGGAACCTTATTCCTCGCATATCCATCGATCTCCAAGTACATCTGGACGATCACCAACTGATTCCCTCCTCTTGGGTGTATAGCCCAATCAAGATCATCAGTAATTATCCAAACGATGTGAAGACCTCCGGTCTTCAACCACCGTATTCATCCTTGACACATCGTCGAATCAGTTATTCTTTCTGAATAACTCGCGTATATAATAAACAAGTGTTACACAAACACAACATACGCCTCATTCCAATTCAGAATATTCTTTTATTCAAATATTTTTATACTTTGGGATGGTTCCCATTAATTTTATCAAAGATAAATTCTTTAAATTTATTCTTTAATCTACCTTTGAATATCAATTCAAACCAAATTATGGTTTATCCAAACTAGTCGGGATTAACGAACCTTACCGAAGTAATCAATTGTTAAATTTCCCAACCCCAACCTATTCATCCCATGAAGCAAAACTGGTAATACTTCATATCTAACACCACGGTGTTATCGGTAAATTCAATTACCATTTCACGTTCGAATCTAATTAAAGATTTAACTATCGTCTGGAGTAAAACTAGTGGTACTCCATTCTCGATCCTTTCAATCTAATTAAAGATTCATTAAAACTCCTCTTGGTTTTAATCTTCCCAAAATTTAGTATCAAAGATTATTTAACATGGGAAATCATATCCTGTCTTTAACTAGGTTAAAGAACCAATGTCATTTAAAACACGGTTCACGATAAACCCAAAATCACATTTCATTTCCATCAGCCTTTAACCGTAAATTAACAAGTGAACAATTCCCTAAGTAATAACCCCGAAGGCCGAAACCAACATCAGATCAATATCCGGGAAACCATTCAACTTAACTAATCTCCAGTTAGTTTCTGATTTTCTTAACTCCGTTGGGTCTAAGAACAGTATTATTAAAGATACCATTCACGACAACCCAGATCACATTCCATTAATTATCGGGTTAAAGAACAAATGTTATTTAAAACACCATTCACGATAAACCCAAAAATCAATTTCAATTAAATTCCAATTAAATATTATTTAATTGGTATACTTCATTAAATATAAATAAAAAGATTTAATCTTTTTCTCAATTGGGTTTAAAGAACAGTGTTAATGAAGACACCATTGACGACAAACCCAAATCCCATTTGATATTAAATACAAGGCTCTGAATAGAAAATATATCGGCTTATATTAAATATCAAATACTACAACCAACAAATATCGTATTGGAAATAACGTTATAAATATATCTTTCAAATTTCCATAACAATATCTGTATAATCACGAAATTCAATATCGAAATATTCCGAAGATAATTTTGATTCAAATCCATTTCCAATTTATATATTGGAAATTCTGGTTATTTTCAAAACCATTTCAAATCCACTTTATTTTTAAAAATAATAATTGAATTGTAATTCTAGTTCAAAACTAGTTCATTTCGATAAAAATCTATTTTTATCTTTTCAAATATGGAATTTTTCATCCCAATTCTTCCCAAATCATTTCTTATGATTTTACACTAATTATTGATATTTTTAATAATTTTAACATGGCCCGTACAGTCGATTTCCATCAACGGCCATCGAACTGCACTTACAACGACCTTTTCCAAATTTGATTTGGACATAACTCCAAATCCAACCGTTAGATTTCAAATCTTTAATATTCGTTAGAAAGCTCTTTTCGAGACAAACCTAACGGTTCCAGTTTTAGGAGAATCCGACGGTTGGATCTCCCGTAATGTCCGTTCGAAGTCAAGGGTCAAAATTCGCGAACTACAGCAGCGCGCCGCGTTCTATTCAGGCCATTATATTATATATATATAATATATATATAATACATATTTCGTCGATTTCTATTTAAAACATATTTTATAAATCGTTTTAAGTTCGTTTTAAGAACGATTTCAACTTCCATTTCAAATTCAAATCAAAATTGAATTCTCCAATATAAATTCATTTTAAATTCATTTCAAATCGATTTCAATTCAATTTCAATCCGTTTTAAATTGAATTCAAAACGATTTCAATTCTATTCCAATTTATTTCGAATTTCAATTCTATTTCAATTTTATTCAAATTTCAATTCTATTTCAATTTGATTCGAATTTCAATTCATTTCAATTTAATTCGAATTTCAATTCATTTCAATTTAATTCGAATTTAAATTCATTTCAATTTAATTCGAATTTCAATTCATTTCAATTTAATTCGAATTTCAATACATTTCAATTTATCAGAATTTGAAATCACATTTGATATTCATTGTAAAATGAATAAAATCGACAAAATTCCCGTTCGTGTTAAAATGGCGTTTAACTACTTAACACGACTTCACATTACAATATTCACTGAATATTATTTTAAAATATTCGATAATTCTGAACTGGAATCAGACACAGTCAATTACCGTATAATGTTGATTATATGGATTTCACACAACAAATGTGTATAACAACAATGAAAACAACAATCCATCATCCAGAGTGCATTCTACACTGTATAAGCATTGAATATAAATATTCAACGCTTACACAGTCTGTCAATCAATCGATCGACATACAGCTAATTATTGGGAATAGTGTATGTCCAATTTCATCCCAATACCCGTGTGGGGTTTTCAAACAACAAACACAGATTTATTTGTGCAGTTGGGCGATGTGTAAAATTTGTCGTCCCAATCAATATCAGTCAAATCAGTGTACATAAACAAATCGTCGGATTTGTTTATATTTATTTATTTTATATACACGTTAAAAATTATATTTTTAACTATAAAATATTTATTCATTCCACATCACACAATCAATTTTCACCACAGATCAATCAAACATACAAATCATCCATGGTCTGTGGACGATGGGTGTCGGGTGCTGCTAAGCACCGTTTGTGTAACGACCTGTATTCTACGCATCATAGGATCGTAGGATATTTATTTCTTTCACATGCGAAGTCGTATGGTCATGTAACTTTGGGAGACGACTATTGGGGTCATTTCCCATCTTAATGATTTTTCCCGATTTTTAAATGACCATTTTACTCCTAGTTGGCACTGTTTTGGCCAAAACTTTTGACTGGAAATGAATTTTGACCTGAAACCACTTCCACTGGCTTCGGACGATGGTTTCTCTTTCTGTAGAGTGGTCACATTAGCCAAACGGACTCACCGTTTGGGAGATATGGCTGAAACAAGTTTCAGATGGTGAAAAACAGCTTAATTGGGCTTAACCGGGTGATTGGCAGCTAGGCCCAGAGGGGAATTTCGGGTTTAGGGGTATATAGGGGCTGATTAGGGTTAGAAAACATTTCTTTAGACATTTTCCAGCCGCCACTTTCATTCCTCTTGACCTAGCCATGGCCTTCACTCTCTAAATCTCTCTAAAACGCCCCAAATCACTTTATAATTGAAGATTAGGCTTAGCAAACATCAAATCAAGGAGTATTAGCACGAGAACCGAGGTAGAGCTGCTGTGTAAGATTGGGAACAGCGCCAAATCAGAGAATATTTCAGTTTTGGGGTTTTAGTTGTGGCCAAGGTGAGTGATAGCATCGTTTTGACACTAATTACAGTTAATTAAGGGTAATTAGTGAAGATTAGCGAATTTGTACACCAATAAATTCTGGAAAAATGTTTAGAAATCCTTAAATAATATTTCATGCCTCTGTTATAAAATTTAGATGATTTGGTTAAGTTTTACTAAGTATGTACTTAAACATGATTAAGAGGGACTATGGGAAAATATGAAGTTTTAGTCACTTTTGATCCCTTTTGATTCATTTGAATTGTTGTTTGCTGTTTGTGGTTGCTATTACATGTTGCTATGACTCTATGGTATGTTTTATGATTGATTAGAATAGTTAAATTGCTTGAAAACGTCGTCGAATGGCGTAGAAAGCTCGCTGGAAAGTTGCAGAAATGTGTAGATTCCTAACCGGATCGGATCGGATGGGGGGGCTCGGATTGGAAATGTGAACTGGGCAAGAAACCCGACCCGAACCGGAGTTTGGCACACAGGGGACTTGGCGAGAAGGAAGGCCGTTGGCTTAGATTTGGAGTGGACAAGGGGATCGGATCGGAAGAATAGTGGAGACCCGAACGGATCGACCTAAGAATGGAAAGCTACAGCGGGAGAAGGTGAAGGGATCGGATCGGATCAGAGTGGATGGAAAAGAGGGAGCTGATCGAAGAAGTTTGGAAGGAAGAAAGCAACCCGACCCGACCCGGAGGAGGACACTGACCCGACCCGGAGGACACCGACCCGACCCAAAGTGGGGTATCCGACCCGAACCGAATGAAGAGATGACCACCGACCCGAACCGAACCGACGAGGGTGATGACTACCGAACCGAACCGAATTCTAGAGCTGCTACTGCACGACAACTTTTCTGAAGACCCACTCCAATTCGACCAAACCCGAGATGCAAAGGAATTCCAAATGAGAAGTTAGAGCTTAAGATTCAGATGGGGATCCACGAGTTCGCTTCATGGTTGGGCTTTGCTGCGGGACGCGTGCCAAGGAGTTATCGACGTCTATAGCTTTGGACCACTATGGTAGGAGGTACGAAGGCGGATTCAGGGCTATTATGGCATAGGTAGGACCAAGGGCTACAACCAAAGATGTGGGTCATTGAAATGTTTGGTCATGACTCCATATGTTTAGCTTGGTCATAGCAAGGTTTCTACAAGTCGGGATTCGTCGTTACCTCAGTTTGTCTAGTGTTCCAAAGTGGTAGATGTCGTACGCTTTACGCACTGAGTGAGAGGTGTGAGGATGGTTGCTATGGATGATTCGTTTGCTATCATTGTGACATGCACACCCCACCCCTGTATTCTTACACTATTTTATGGCACCTTAGAGTATTGTACGGTATGTGGTACTAACTCTTTAGTTGCAGGTCCAGGTTAAGGTATGGTTTAGTATACCTGTTATCATTCTGTTTAGATGCTTATCGCTCATACTAGGCTTTATGTCTGACCCAGAGTTTTATGTCTCCTCTTATTACTCTGGGTGCTCACACAAGCAGACTAGAGACAGGTTAGCTGGTGATGCACGGGTAGATGATCCGGAGACGAGCAGGAGGCTTCCACGTACTATATATATATCATTCTCCCTGTGTTGTTGAAGATCACTGCTTGGGCATTGTTGGTGTATCTTCTACTTTAGCTTTCTTTTGTTTAGAGACAGTAAATTTGGAAAATTGTAATAAGCTGTATTTGGATTTCCGTTGCTTTGATGATTGATGTTGATTTTAGTTATCAGCTTATGCACTGTCTCACCTGTTTTATGTCAAGTATGTTATTATTGTATTTTATTCCATGCGCTATGAGACATTCTACAGGTTCCTTGATTAGTTCATTCCTTTCTTTCCTTTCTTTGACGACCGTTCCGTGCTAGTCGGGCATGTGTACAGCGCACTTCCGGAGGAAATGCAGGCTGGTGCAGGGCGGACTGTCACATTTGGTATCAGAGCTCTAGGTTGCGTAGTTAACCTAGGGAAGTTATCAGGGAGAGATAATATACGTATACGAGAGAGCGTATTTGTGATTACTTTGGTTTTTAAAAGCTATATATATATATATACTATTAGTCGTATAAGAATGAAGTCATACTGCACTAGCACCACTATGGAGTCATTAATCATTTCCTTTTTCAGATTGACGATGAACCGATATACTAGAGGTGCTGGTAGGGGAGCCAATAATGGGAATGCTGCTGACATGAGGACGATGTTTACTGACCTCATGAGAGAGATGCTTAGAGATGTACAGAGGGCAGCTCCCAATGGTGGAAATGGTGGTGGTCCAATAGTGCAGGCACCAAGAGTCGACTTCGCCAAGCTGAATAAGGATTAAACTAGCCTTGGTGGGAAGCCGTTCCATGGAACGGAGTCGGCTACGGATGTTCAGGATTGGGTGGATAGTTGCGAACGTATCTTCGAGGATTTGGGTATCGAGAATGCGATGAAGAGAAAGCTAGCGTCCCGTCAGCTGCAAGGGCGGGCAATGAATTGGTGGAATGCTATAAAGGCAGCTACTCCCGAAGATCAGATTACTTGGGAGCAGTTTAAGGCTCGCTTTAGTGAGAAGTTCATTCCAGCTGCTCAGAAGTCAATGTTGTTTAAGAAATTCCTGGAGCTCAAGCAGAATGGCAGGGCTGTCTCGGAGTATATTGCTGAATTTGACACTTTGTCAAAATATGGGTTATCTCTTATAGATACCGCCGAGAAAAAGAATGAGAAATTCATAGCTGGTTTGGATCAGTACTTGGGGGAAAAACTTATTAACCACATCGATGAGGCGTTTGAATCGATTGTGGGGAAAGCGTTAAGGTCAGAAAGTCTCTACCCTAAGCCGAAGACTGAGGTTGCATCCGCAGATGAGCCAAAGCCACAAGCTAGTGGTGGAGGCAAAGGTGGTTCCCAGAATAAGAGAAAGCAGAATCAGGCTAAGGATGGCCAGAAGAAAAAGAATAAGCAAGATGTGGAGTGCTTCAGCTGTGGTAAGAAGGGCCATTATGCTAGTAATTGTCGGGCCAAGCCAGCGGATAGGAAGTGCTTCAACTGTGGCCAAATGGGACATCACAAGGACAAGTGTCCACAGCCCCCTAAAGAAAAGCAAATGGTGAAAGCATATGCTCTCAATGTTATTCCTTCTTCGTCGAATGCCCCAACTGCGGCGGAGAAGGGAAAGAATGTCGTCATTCAAGGTATGCTTTCTGTTTATGATGTTCCTGTTAGAGTTTTGTTTGATACCGGAGCTTCCAGTTCTTTCATATCTAGTGACCTGGTAGATAGGTTGGGATTGGAGCCTGAGATTGTCGATAGACCTTTAGTAGTGACGAACCCGATTGGTGGTTTGACTAGCCTTAGCATGATTTGTCGTAATGTGGTTCTATCGAGTCATGGATGCATGTTTGTTTGTGATTGCTTTGTTTTGGGCTTTACTGGGTTTGGCATTATTTTGGGAGTAGATTGGCTCCAAAGATACGGGGTGGTGGTACACTGTGAGGGCTTCTTAGTGACAGCTAGAGCGGATGATGGGCGGAGGATAGTGTTTGGTGGTCTACCTAGTAAGGGGGTATTGGCTAGTTTTCTAAACTCCCTCGACATTCTGCATAGTGAGTTGTCAGGTTTGCCCGTGGTTGGCCAGTATCCGGATGTTTTCGAAGAAGTGACCAGACTTCCATCACACCGAGAGATTGAGTTTCGTATTGATTTGGTAAAAGATGCCAGACCTATAGTGATGCCACTTCGTCGTATGGCACCAAGGGAGCAGCGAGAGCTCGGGGTGCAAGTCAGCGATCTTTTGAAGAAGGGATTTATCAGAAGGAGTGTTTCTGAATGGGGAGCACCAGTTGTGTTTGCTACCAAGGCGGATGGCTCCCTTCGTTTGTGTGTAGATTACCGCGAATTGAATAAAGTGACGAGGAAGAATAAGTATCCTCTACCGCGGATAGATGATTTGTTCGACCAGTTGAGTGGCGCAAGAATATTTTCTCAGTTGGATCTCGCGACAGGTTTTCATCAGCTTAGAGTGGAAGCTGAGAGTATAGCTAAAACGGCATTTCGAACGCCGTCTGGATTTTATGAATGGTTGGTTATGCCGTTTGGGCTGACTAATGCCCCGGCATATTTTGTGGATCTTATGAATAGGGTATTCAGAGATCAGTTGAATAAGTCTGTCCTTGTGTTCGTTGATGATATTTTGGTCCATTCGAGGACAGAGGAAGAACACAAGGAACATTTAAGAGTAGCGATGGAGGTGTTGAGAAAACACCAATTGAAAGCAAAGTTTTCTAAGTGTCACTTCTGGAAGAGGGAAGTGAGGTTCTTGGGCCATGTTGTATCAGAGAATGGTATTGCCGTGGACCCGGCGAAGGTGGCTACGGTACAGGATTGGCCTACGCCCAAGAATGCAACAGATGTAAGGAGTTTCTTGGGGTTAGTTGGATATTATCGTAAGTTTATCGAAGGTTTCTCCAAGTTAGCAGCACCATTGACCCAGTTGACCAAGAAGAATCAAGTTTTTATCTGGGATGAAAGGTGCGAGAATGCATTCAAGAGTCTAAAGGACAAGTTGACAAGCGCACCAGTGTTAGTCATTCCTAAGGGGGATGAAGAGATGACGGTATACACGGATGCCTGTGGTACCGGACTGGGTGCTGTATTGATGCAAGGCGGTAGGGTTGTAGCTTATGCGAGTCGGCAATTGAAACCGCACGAGAGAAGATACCCTACCCATGATTTAGAATTGGCAGCGATCGTGTTCGCGTTAAAGATGTGGAGACACTATCTCTTGGGAGAAAGATTTGAGCTATTTACTGATCATAAGTCGTTAAAGTATCTCTTCTCTCAGAAAAATCTGAATCTCCGTCAGCAGAGATGGTTAGAGTTCTTAGCTTCCTATGATTTTGACATCGCATACACACCGGGAAAGGGCAATGCGGTGGCTGATGCATTGAGTAGAAGACATGCCAGCTTAGGGGCTATGTTCCTTGAATGGAAGCAACTGGAGTTTATCGCAGGGTTTGATTTCAGACCAAAGTGCGAATTGGATCCAGAAATGTTAGCAAGTTTGACGATCAGACCCACTTTGATTGAGCGGATCGGCTCTAGTCAGAGGGACGATCCTAACCTATTGGAAGTCATCTCCAAGTTAGAGATGGGTATCGATGAGGAGATGAACAAGTATGGGCTTGATCGAGATAGATGGCTTAGAAAGAATGGAAAGCTTGTTGTACCCAATGTCGATGGATTGAGGGATGAAGTGCTTAGAGAATGTCATCACTCAAAGCTGACTATACACCCCGGTAGTAATAAGATGTATCGAGATATGAAGCAGACCTACTACTGGGAAGGGATGAAAAGAGACGTTGGGAAGTTTATATCCAAGTGCATGAATTGCCAGCTAGTTAAAGCCGAGCAAAAGAAGCCTAGTGGGTTGTTACAGCCCTTAGAAATTCCCGAATGGAAATGGGAGCAAGTCTCGATGGATTTCATCGATGGGTTACCAAGGACTAGATCGGGATATGACAGCATTTAGGTAATTGTAGATCGACTGACTAAAAGTGCAAGGTTTATACCAGTCAAATCGACTAGAACGGCAGCTAAGTTAGCAGAATTGTATATGAAGTGGGTAGTGAGATTTCATGAAGTACCTAAAGGCATTGTGAGCGACCAAGACCCGTTGTTCACTAGTGGGTTTTGGAAGAGCTTACAAGAGGCTCTAGGGTCAGAGTTACATCTCAGTACCGCATATCATCCTCAGACCGACGGTCAGACGGAAAGGGTGAATCGTATTTTAGAAGATCTCTTGAGAGCATGTATATTGGATTTTGGTGGATCATGGGATGACCATTTGCATCTAGTAGAGTTTGCATATAATAATAGTTACCAATCCAGTATCGGTATGGCTCCGTTTGAAGCTTTGTACGGAAGACCGTGCAACTCACCATCATGTTGGATAGAGACTGGCGAGAAGTTTATGCTTGGACCAGATGTGGTGAGGGAAACTTCAGATAAAATCAAGACCATTCAACAACGAATGAAGGCTGCCCAAGATAGGCAGAAGAGTTATGCTGAAATTCTTCGTTGGCGACTTGGTGTTTGTTAAGATTTCTCCGTTGAAGAGCGTAATACGATTTGGCAGGAAAGGCAAGTTGGCACCAAGATTCGTTGGCCCATTCCCTGTTCTCGAACTAGTCGGGAATTTGGCATATAGAATTGACTTACCAGAGAAGATGGCGGGAGTTCACAACGTATTTCATGTTTCCCAACTAAGAAAGTTCGTTCACGACTCAGATATGACTATCTCACCTGATCAGTTAGAGGACTTCAAAGTAGAACCCGAGGCGGTTGGGAACCGTAAGCCGGCCCGTATTGTCGCGCACGACTTGAAGCAACTTCGAAGGAAGGCGGTGAAGCTTGTCAAGGTACAGTGGAGCGAGGACGAGAATGATTGTACTTGGGAAACAGAGGAGGACGTAAGGAAGAAGTATCCAGAACTCTTTGTCTGGTAAGATTGCGATTTAGTTTTCCGCATGCTAAGATAGACCTGTTTGCTTGTTTTGCATGAATTGATTGTTGTATGTGTTTGTTAGGCATGCGGGATCCTTTGTATGTTTTGGGTTAAGGAATTACGGGGACGAAATTTCTTAAGGGGAGGAGAATGTAACGACCCGTATTCTACGCATCATAGGATCATAGGATATTTATTTCTTTCACATGCGAAGTCGTATGGTCATGTAACTTTGGGAGACGACTATTGGGGTCATTTCCCATGTTCATGATTTTTCCCGATTTTTAAATGACCATTTTACCCCTAGTTGGCACTGTTTTGGCCATAACTTTTGACTGGGAATGAATTTTGATCTGAAACCACCTCCACTGGCTTCGGACGATGGTTTCTCTTTCTGTAGAGTGGTCACATTAGCCAAACGGACTCACCGTTTGGGAGATATGGCTGAAACAAGTTTCAGATGGTGAAAAACAGCTTAATTGGGCTTAACCGGGTGATTAGCAGCTAGGCCCAGAGGGGAATTTCGGGTTTAGGGGTATATAGGGGCTGATTAGGGTTAGAAAACATTTCTTTAGACATTTTCCAGCCGCCACTTTCATTCCTCTTGACCTAGCCACGGCCTCCACTCTCTAAATCTCTCTAAAACACCCCAAATCACTTTCTAATTGAAGATTAGGCTTAGCAAACATCAAATCAAGGAGTATTAGCACGAGAACCGAGGTAGAGCTGCTGTGTAAGATTGGGAACAGCGCCAAATCAGAGAATATTTCAGTTTTGGGGTTTTAGTTGTGGCCAAGGTGAGTGATAGCATCGTTTTGACACTAATTACAGTTAACTAAGGGTAATTAGTGAAGATTAGCGAATTTATACACCAATAAATTCTGGAAAAATGTTTAGAAATTCTTAAATAATATTTCAAGCCTCTGTTATAAAATTTAGACGATTTGGTTAAGTTTTACTAAGTATGTACTTAAACATGATTAAGAGGGACTATGGGAAAATATGAAGTTTTAGTCACTTTTGATCCCTTTTGATTCATTTGAATTGTTGTTTGCTGTTTGTGGTTGCTATTACATGTTGCTATGACTCTATGGTATGTTTTATGATTGATTAGAATAGTTAAATTGCTCGAAAACGTCGTCGAATGGCGTAGAAAGCTCGCTGGAAAGTTGCAGAAATGTGCAGGTTCCTAACCGGATCGGATCGGATGGGGGGGCTCAAATCGGAAATGTGAACTGGGCAAGAAACCCGACCCGAACCGGAGTTTGGCACACAGGGGACTTGGCGAGAAGGAAGGCCGTTGGCTTAGATTTGGAGTGGACAAGGGGATCGGATCGAAAGAATAGTGGAGACCCGAACAGATCGACCTAAGAATGGAAAGCTACAGCGGGAGAAGGTGAAGGGATCGGATCGGATCGGAGTGGATGGAAAAGAGGGAGCTGATCGAAGAAGTTTGGAAGGAAGAAAGCAACCCGACCCGACCCGGAGGAGGACACTGACCCGACCCGGAGGACACCGACCCGACCCAAAGTGGGGTATCCGACCCGAACCGAATGAAGATATGACCACCGACCCGAACCGAACCGACGAGGGTGATGACTACCGAACCGAACCGAATTCTAGAGCTTCTACTGCACGACAACTTTTCTGAAGACCCACTCCAATTCGACCAAACCCGAGATGCAAAGGAAGTCCAAATGAGAAGTTAGAGCTTAAGATTCAGATGGGGATCCACGAGTTCGCTTCATGGTTGGGCTTTGCTGCGGGACGCGTACCAAGGAGTTATCGACGTCTATAGATTTGGACCACTATGGTAGGAGGTACGAAGGCGGATTCAGGGCCATTATGGCATAGGTAGGACCAAGGGCTACAACCAACGAAGTGGGTCATTGAAATGTTTGGTCATGACTCCATATGTTTAGCTTGGTCATAGCAGGGTTTCTACAAGTCGGGATTCGTCGTTACCTCAGTTTGTCTAGTGTTCCAAAGTGGTAGATGTCGTACGCTTTACGCACTGAGTGGGAGGTGTGAGGATGGTTGCTATGGATGATTCGTTTGCTATCATTGTGACATGCACACCCCACCCCCGTATTCTTACACTATTTTATGGCACCTTAGAGTATTGTACGGTATGTGGTACTAACTCTTTGGTTGCAGGTCCAGGTTCAGGTATGGTTTAGTATACCTGTTATCATTCTGTTTAGATGCTTATCGCTCATACCAGGCTTTATGTCTGACCCAGAGTTTTATATCTCCTCTTATTACTCTGGGTGCTCACACGAGCAGACTAGAGACAGGTTAGCTGGTGATGCACGGGTAGATGATCCGGAGACGAGCAGGAGGCTTCCACGTACTATATATATCATTCTCCCTGTGTTGTTGAAGATCACTGCTTGGGCATTGTTGGTGTATCTTCTACTTTAGCTTTCTTTTGTTTAGAGACAGTAAATTTGGAAAATTGTAATAAGCTGTATTTGGATTTCCGCTGCTATGATGATTGATGTTGATTTTAGTTATCAGCTTATGCACTGTCTCACCTGTTTTATGTCAAGTATGTTATTATTGTATTTTATTCCATGCGCTGGGAGACATTCTACAGGTTCCTTGATTAGTTCATTCCTTTCTTTCCTTTCCTTGACGACCGTTCCGTGCTAGTCGGGCATGTGTACAGCGCACTTCCGGAGGAAATGCAGGCTGGTGCGGGGCGGGCTGTCACAGTTTGCATCCTAGTATATATTTCAACTAGAAAACAAATTAAAAGTGAGGAGTTCTCACCTTGGGTTTCCACTCCATCAGCTTTATTATCGCTCAGATTCGCTGTTATGATTTCAACAAAATCTATTTCATGACATGTATATATATTAAAAAAAATCCTATTTTTATACCACCTTTCATATTATAAAAATCATATTTTTATAACATCGCTTATTTGATAAAAATCATATTTTTATAAACGCCATATGTAATTAAAAATCACATTTTTAATTTATCACTACATGTATAAAAATCCCTTCTTTAACTTGCTATTATATATATAAAAATCTTATTTTTAATTAGCTACATATATAAAAAATATATTTTTTACTTCGCTTTCAACATGAAAACCAAATTTTTATATTGCTAACATCATAATAAAAATCGTATTTTTAATACCCTACCTAAATAAAAATCGTATTTTTATTTATAAACAAAATAAATCTTTTTAACTTTAAAAATCTCGTCTTTCATGAATTAAAAATCTCGCCTTTCAAGAATTAAAAATCTCGCCTTTCATGAATTAAAAATCTCGCCTTTCAATCTTGTCTTTCCAATCATAAAAATCATATCTTTGTATACGATTAAAATCATGTCTTTTCTAATTAAAAATTCTATCTTTTTATTTTCAAAAACATATTTTTATTAACTGAAAAATCAAAATCAAAATCAAAAGGGAAATAAAATAAAATAAAATAAAACTGCGATATTCGTCTGGGAGGGAGGAGGGTGCGTTGCGTCAATCAAGGAGGCAGGGTGGTGCATTGGTCGGCTCGAGCGGTGGGTTCTCTTCGGGTTTTGGGGCTATTTGCGGGCGGGTTGGAGATTAGAAGGAGGAGGGGGAGAGAGAGGGTTGGAGCAGCGGTCAGGGCGGCGTAGAAGGGATCTGGAGGTGGAGGCAGCCCAGGCTGTTGGGTGGCAACGGTTTCAGATTGGAAATGAGGTGGTGTTGAAGGAGGGGAGAGAGAGAAGGGGTGTGCTGGAGGTAGAGCGGCGGCGCGGCACCGCCTGGATGGCGCGGCGGTGGCCCGCTAGGGAGGGCGACGAGGAGCGGTGTTTCTTCCTATTTTTTTTCAAAATTGATGTCGGGTTTAATCTGGGGGAGGGAGATCTAGGGTTAGATTATATAATATATATATTTATTTAATTTATTTTCTCCCAAAAAGCAACTTTTTATTTCGAACCCCAAATCGAACCCACCGACTGTCGTCCCTAGCTAATTACCCCCATTCTGAACACAATGGGATATGTTTCGTAAGCCAATTTGACTGTTACGATCAGTTTTCGTCAAAATCAAAATATAAATCTATATATTGAATTTGAATGCGCTTTTCAATTTACCGAGGCCACATACGGACTCTATAAACTCCAGAAATATTATTTCTAGCTTCGTATTGACGATATGGTCCTAACAAAACTAATTTCGTAAAATTCTGAGACCATTTGAAAAATGGCCATTTTCTGGTCGATCGAAATTGACTACAACTGTCAAAACGCGTTTTCTTTTGCCACGCTCACATATTGACTTCAAAAATTATGAATTTTGGAATCTAACAATTACTTAACATCACGTATCCAACAAAAGTGGTTTTGTCGAAAACGAAGGTCGTTTGCAAAATTTCCATTTTCAAGGGCCAAAAATTCCATAGCGACTATTCTGAAATTTCAACTGGGCTTAACTTTTTATTCCCGCTATGAAATTTCAATTTTTCGGATTCGTTGGAAAGTTATTCTCAATTAGATTCTACTATTTTTGGTTTTGCTAAAATGCGGTTTATTTTGAATCCTGTACATTCATTTGAACTTTGAAATCGAAATTTCAAACTACCGCGCCATTTTCAATTCCTTTTATAATTAAAATAAAATATTTATATTCTAACGGCGATCTATATAAATATATACGTTCTAATTCTGTTCAAAATAAATTTCTCGTCGTTATTATTTAAAATAATTCATTTTGAATATTCAAAATTCGCTAAAATTGCCAAAATAAAAATTTTAAATTGGCTCAGATTTCCGGGTTATTACATATATATTAATAACTTTTAATTTTCAAAAGTTGTTTTTTCTTTCGAATCCCAAATCGGACCCGATGACTGTCGTCCCTAGCTAATTACCCCCATTCCGAACACAATGGGTAAGCCAATTCTATCGTTTCGATCAGTTTTCATTTAAATCAAAATATAAATCCTTATATTTTTAATTTAAACATACATTTTAATTTACCGGGGCTATATACCGATTCCAAAAATTCCAGAAAAATAAATCTGGCTATGTTTTGAGGATACAGTCCTAACAAAACTAATTTTGTTGAATTTGGAGACCGTTTGAAAAACAGTCATTTTCCTGTCGATTGAAATTCAAATTGAAATTGCCAAAATCGTTTAAATCTGCCACGCTCACATATTGATTCCAAAAATTGGAATCTAGCGATAATTTGACATTACGGATCGAACAAAAGTGGTATCGTCGAAAATGGAGGTCGTTTGCATAATGGCTATTATTAAGGGCTATATTTCCTTAGCGACTATTCTGAATTTTCAACTAGGAATAGCTTTTTATTCCTACTATGAAATTTCAATTTTTCGGATTCGTTGGAAAGATATTTTCAAATAGATTCTAATATTTTTGGTTTCGCTAAAATCCGGATTTATTTTGAATACTGTACATTCATTTGAAATTTGAAATTGAATTTTCAAACTACCGCGCCATTTTCAATTCCTTTTATAATTAAAATAAATATTTATATTCTAACTTCGATTACAGTAAACATATACGTTCTAATTCTATTCAAAATAAATTTCTTATCATTATTACTTAAAATAATTCATTTTAAATATTCAAAATTCATTAAAATTGCCAAAATAAAAAAATTTAATTGGTTCTGATTTTTCGGGTTATTACAATCTCTCCCACTTAAAATCTTTTCGTCCTCGAAAAGGAACGGACCTGAAAGTTGTTTAACTAACCAACTCAACTTTCAATTTGGCTTTCATTCTTCAAATTTTTAGTTTCTAAGAATTTTCCAATTCTTCAAAAATTTGGCTAACACCCTAAATTTTCGAAAAATTTCGCCATAACCTCCTTTGTACGGGGAGCATCGGGAAAAATCCCCAAACCGCCACACCGGCCCTCTCATCTCAAAAAGAAAAAGAAAAAGCCAATCGGCTCATAAAATCACCAAAACCCAATAAATTAGTAAACATGTACCTATTTGTCGGGCATACAATTTTATTCCTCTTCTCTAGCCTCCTTACTATGACCTATTCACACATATATATGTACATGCATACATTTCCAAACTGTTTGCAATTCAGTCCAAATTTGACTAAAATTACCTTATATTATCATATGGGTTTGAATAATTTAATTTGTGAACTAATTATCAAACAACACAACCAGCAATCAATTAGTTGATTATCGTTTCAAACACATAACTTATATATATATATATAATCCATTTTTGATGCCAAGTCACAACAATAACCCTATCTAGTTTTTGTTCTCACACTAGTCAATTGGAAATATACAGATATCCCACTTTCGAAACTCGAACATAGATGCTGATGATGGTATACCGATCATCAGAATCCTCTCCGGGCAACTAGAGTGTGATTTTATATCTATCCAGTATATTAAAACTTCGAATACACGTTTGCAAGGCGTATATGCAAAATCTTTATATATTGGATTGTCCAAATTCAATACAAATAAATATTCAAATACATTGAATAAAGTTTAAATTTTCAAAACAATATTTGTTTTTAATTTTTATTTTAAAACAACACTCTTCACACTCGTTCTAGGACACTACTGATCCTATCTCTAATGAGTCATTCTCATTGGATATTACTAATCCGATGTCTGATGAATTCTTTCGTCTGGTTCTAATATGTCTTGTTCTCGAGCTCTGTAAACCAAAGTTTCGATACCACGTGTAGCGACCAAAACTTCCCCGTGAAGGAAAGCCCGAATTGAGTTGAGAACATGACAAATCAGAACACAAACATAAGAACATTTCATCGCTTATTACAACAATTTACATCAGAGTACAAGAATATGTAGAGTATGAAAAAATAATATACATTTGATAAATGTCAGAGATTTACAAATTACAATGCAGTGGAAAATGATACAAAACACAACTGAAAGAGATACACGGATACAAAGCTTTCCGAATATCATTCTAGTTGTAAACCAGGATCCTGTGAATATAAATCTGCAAAACCGAAACTACTAGTTGCCCATGTGGAAAATAGGGGCACCCAGAGTTTAGGTTAAAACAATAAACTCCAGGTCAGTCATGTGACTGGTGTGAGAACTAAAACAGTTATTTAATCTTTACTTCAAAAATAAAGTAAATCAAGGGACCACGCCGTATAACATGGAATGGGTTTCCTCCCATGAATACCAGTGCATAAAACAAACAGCGCAATGCTTTTTGGAAAAATGAAGCTATTATAAGACTCAAGTCCCATCACAATGCAACGCAATCCGGAGGATAGAGTTTTACCTTATAATAGCCAAACATGCTTGGTACGTTTAAAACAAATCATTTTGATACTATTATAGTGTAAAGTGTATGAAAACAACTTCAAATATAAATGTATCAATCATAGACGACATAGTGCCCCATCCCACTATGTTGCCATACTAGGCTCTACAAATAAAACTGAATATCATGTATTGGAAATCGATTTCTGTCATGAGTCCAGGCAAGGGATGTACTTCTTTCCGCTTTGAGACACTCTAGCAAATGCCTCGGGTCTACACACTCTGGGTAACCCCTGGATCCTGCATTGCCAGTCCACACTTATGTTAGTGGATTGGTTATTCCTGAACACACGTTTCCCGGTCCTATCGGACCTATCCATCGGCTCCGTAGAGACCGATATATCTGAGGCGCCTCGCAATCCAACAACCACATAGGTAAAAATATAAAAATGTCATGGCTTGCAAAACCCTGACACACCCATAACTAGAAAGAAACGTCATGCACTTACAGCATTCCCTTATCCCGTTTTTGACTTATACCGAGGTGTGAGGCTCGCGAATCAACGCTATACACAAAGAGGCGCTATATTAAAGCTATGCTTTGATCATCAACCACAAGACTCTGTGTAGCACCCTGTATTTTTCTGTGAACATAAGGTAACAAAACAAAGTATACTTAATTTTTAAGAGAAGAACTAAGGGAAGTGGGTTACGCCATTGCGTTCGTCTCGGAATTCTGTTTGAGATAGAGTCCGAGTTTGCATAAATAGGACTCCGTATGAAGAAGTTATGGCATTTGGAAGTTTCAGAAAATTTAAAACAGCTCAGCTCGAAATTCAAAACACACACCCGGGCTGGGCGGGAAATTTCCCGCCCAGGACCCAGGTCGACCAGGGGGTCGACTTGGGGGTCGACCTAGGTAGGCAGGTCGACCATAGGGTCGACCTCCCCCCTTTTCCAAATCCGAGGACAGATCCATTTTTCTGCATTTTGACGCCCGTTTTGACCAAATTCGTTGCTCCTAAGCGATTTAAACACCCCCAAACCTCACTTTCTCTCCATACAATTTCATTACGCCTATACTCTGCTCTAATTCATATTAAAACAAATCAATGGCATCGCTACTCTGCTGAAACCTAAGCTAGAACTAGTGTTTCTTCTTCTTCCAATCTGAATAGGATTAAAAGATAACAAATCAATGCCTACATCAATGGAAAGCTAAATCAACTCCAGAAAATCAGATCCCAAAATCGTTCTTAAACCACAAATTGTGAGTATAGTTATTTTCAGATATGAAATTTAATGATGATCTTGACATGGTTATAAATCTGAATTGGAGATTATGCATATTCCTGTTTATCAGATCTGTTTTTCTATGTAGATCTATCTTATTCCTGTTTATCAGATCTGTTTTTCTATGTAGACCTATCCAATTCCTATTTATCAGATCTGTTTTTCTGTGTAGATCTATCTTATTGTAACTATTCTGTATCTCTTCCTTCCTTCTGGTCTACAGCCAGGCTACCACGAGCCTGAGCCAAATCTCATAAGAGCTTGACCCGCGAACGCTAAATTTGGGGAAAATATTGAATGATGCATAATTGGACGTAACTGATTTGTGACTAAATTGAGAACACAACATATGTTTAAGATCTTGATCCAGGCATACTATATGTGACCATTAATGATTTGGAAGAAGGAGAATTATTGTATGACAACATATGACTTGTAATTTGGGAACATAATGCATGATCTGATTTTGAGGACATAATATATGTTGTAATTTAAGATCTAGATTTGGGGACATATTTTATATGACGATCTATGACTTGATAGAAAAAGAATATATGATTTAGGCGAAAAAGGTCTATATTAAAATAGGATAACTATTAATTTTGAATACGCCTAAATGGGGATTTTGGATATTTACATACACTGAAATCAAAGGCTATAATTTGGCATAATTCATATTGTATATCATGATTTGGGGTTTTTGGAGAATATTCTGTACTATGTGAATTTAACTAGAAATTTGGAGCATATGTATTATGACCATAATTTGAGCATGTAAGATTAGGCTTAATTTTATGATTAAGCGAAGTATGTCAATGGAATTTTAAGGTATGACTAAATCTGTTGAATTGTCTAATCTGCTAAATCTGTGAAACTGAATATGGTAATTTGGGGTATGAAAAACTGTAGGCTCAATCTAAAATTGAGCAAAATATGTTAATAGAACTTTGGATAATCTGTTGTAGCTTGTAAAGAAGTTAATTTGTCGAATTGGCATAATTAGTATGATATTGGCATAATCTGTGAATGAATACTTTAGCTAAAATAAGAATGCTGAGACACGAGGTTAGACTCTGTTTGCGGTAGAAGCCTGCCCGGACCCAACTGGCTTAACCAACAACCAGCAAACTGTCAGTCTAATGTGAGAGGTCAAAGGCATAAAGATGCTTGGACACGAGGTTAGGTTTGGCTTATGGCAGAAGTCTGCCCGGAACCGCCCGGCACATCCAGCGGCCACAAGCTACCAACCTAATGTGAGAGGTCCGTGCATTAATATTTAATTAATGCAAATCTAAGGTAAATATGATGCCTAAAACGTATTGGATGGATAAGGTTAAATCAACTGGACTGATGAATCTAATAAACCCATTTGAAAATTTGTAGGCCCAATACAAGGTTAGGTGAAATAATCTGTAAGTCTGTTAATCTGTATATCTGATCCAGTAGTCAGAAAACTTGTAAATCTGTATATCTGGTCAATTAGTCTGGAAACTTGTTAACCTGTATGTCTGATCTGTGAACTAGTTAATCTGGACTTTGTACATCTGAAATCTATAAATAAGTTAATCTGAAATCTGTTAGTCTGGGGACACAAGGTTAGGAGGGGTAATTACTTGTGTCATCTGTTTTTTGGGACCCATATTAGTCAGTAACCCTTTCTGGTATCAAAATTATGACCCAACACTAGGTAGGGTTCCAGGGCACGCTTACTGAACTAATTGTAAGAGGTTCACTCTGGTAATAGTGAGGGGTGTTGATGGCGCATTCCAATCGGGTCATGTGCGTGCATGGATCCGATCTGCTCTAAGGATGTAAGACACTGTGACATCTGTAAATAGGTCTGTGTCTATAGGTTTCCACTTTAGGGAGAGATACACCCTTCTGTGGGGCCGGCACAAGGTATTTATGTATTAAGGAGTCGATCGCTTAGGGTAGTATTTAGGGTACACTTAGTTCTGTCTGTTTCTGTTGGGGTACCGTCTGTTTCTGTTGGGGTGGTAACACCTGTCTGTTTCTGTGTGGTTCCATCTGTTGGGGTGGTAAAGGCCCATTACTAGTGTACACCTAATTCTAATATTCTGTTTCCGTAGGGATTATATTGTACCGTCTATCTCTTTTCGGGTAGTAAAGGCCCATTACTAGCATTCTATTTCTGTACCGTCTGTCTCTGTTCGAGTGGTAAAGGCCCATTACTAGCATTCTGTTTCTGAACGTCTGTCTCTGTTAGGGTGATAAAGGCCCATTTCTAGCATCGTGTTTCTGAAGAGATCATTCTGTTTTCTATTTAGACATTAGGACAACACCTAATTCTGTTATACTAGTATTAGTGCAGAGAAGTGAAAAGTAAGATATGGTAAGAGGCATAACTTGGTCTATATCATTTTGTTTCTTCTGTTAACCTGATACTTCGGTTATGGTTATCTCTCATCCAGTTTTATTTGCATGTCATGATACTATTATCTGTTTATATGCTGAAAGTCACTGGAATCACCAGACTTATGTCTGACCTAGTTTGTTTCGCCTCTTTTCTTCCGTCCCCCTCTTAGGTTCTCAGGGTGGAAACATAGGAGTTTGATTCAGGTTCCATCTACTTGAAGTGTTAGAAGTGCTGAAATATTGCTTGGCTTTGATTCTACCTATTTATGGCATTCTCTGTTGGGGATTATGGTTTTAAAATTATGCATTCTGAAGGATTTTGTATAAGGCTGATATTTATGTACTTGAATTCCGATATTGTGGTTTTGAAATATGTAACCAAACTTATTTCTACTGTAATAAAGTTATAAAATTTTCAAGTACTACTTTATCTGTCTTGTAATATTTTGTTCAGCTTACTTATAATGCTTCATGGAAGTTAATGCATTCCCTTTGTGAGTGACATTAACGGACGTGGGGTGTTACATTTGGTATCAGAGCTGAAGGTTACCAGATTTGATAAAAAGTTTTTGAAAACTATTTTCAAAAAGGTTTTAAAAAGGAAGTATTTTCAAAAGTAGAGTTTATTTTGAAAAACATAATCCCCAAGAGCCATACATCTTTCTTTCGATTCGCCGTTTTGAATCTCTTCCTTTTTCTTTTCAGCAAGTCTGAGTTACCCGAGATACCCGAGGGCATACCGATACCAACTTGGTTCAGAAGGTATCTAGAGGCTAGGGCCACCGCCGCAGGCCCAGCAAACGTTCCTCCTCCTCCTCCCCTTCCCTGTGTTGATACTGTTTCGAAGATATGCAAGGACTTTCGAGCAATGGGCGGGAAACCTTTTCACGGGTCAAAGACGTTTGTTGAAGCTCGAAATTGGCTTAAGAAGGTGGAAGATTTATTTGGTATCTTCCAGATAGAAGACAGAAGGAAGGTCTAACTAACTGCTTGGTTAATGAAGGACGAAGCCTCGTTTTGGTGGGAGGTCATGAATGGAGAGCGTCCAATGGAGACATAGAGGGATTTCAGGCATAGGTTCGAGATGAAATTTCTCTCATGAGCAGAAGAGAATTTATACACGGAGAGGTTCTTAGCATTGAAGCAAGGGAATTTATCGGTAAAGGAGTACGTCAAGAAGTTCAACCAGTTGGCGAGATTTGGCTTAGACTTGGTGAACACCTGAAAAGAAGGCCCTGAGATTCGTTAAAGGTTTGAATGAGCCGCTACATGGGTTGGCTATGACCCACATTCCCATGGGGGCTACCTTCGAAAAATTGGTTGACATGTTGTTAATGCATGAAGAGGAAGCCAAAAGCGAGAAGAAAGAAGAAAAGCTCGAAGGACCACAGACCAAGAAAGCATGGCCCAAAAAGGAAACATAAATGAAGGATGAAAAGTCTGAAGATAAGAAGGAGAAAAAGTGCTTTACTTGTGGAAGCTTGACTCATCTGAACAAGGATTGTAGAAAGAGGAAGGGAGCTTGCTTCATCTATGGAGAAATGGGACACTTCGCTAGGGACTGCCCGAAGAAACGTGGGCAAGGGCAGAGGGCAGAACCTGCTTTTGGAGGGCGGGCGAATGCTCTCGTGACTGATGGATAGGATAGAGATAGGAAAATTTCTATAGAAGGATTAATTTCCTTATCTGATTATTGAGTTAAAACTCTCTTTGATTCTGGCATTTTGATTCTATAATTGAGACTCTGCACTTTAATACTAGTGTTGTTTCTGATCCCGCTATAGTCTCAAACCCCATAAGGGTTACGACCCATCTGTTTGTGATAAGTTGGGGTTTGAAGGTATCTGTGTGAAGCGTTAAGTTGACTGTGACGCATACATTCTGGGTTTTATGGAATATGGTAGGGTTTTATCATGCTTAGTTTCCTAAGAATCATTTGATAATCTGATCTGTACCAGTAGTCTGTAAGTATCTAAATATTTCTGAAAAGGATAGGGGTTTTTACTCAAAGCGTGAAGTAGATTTCTAATTTAACATTTGTTTAATGGGAGTAATTCTCTGAGTATCAATCTAATGTTGATTTCGGTCTTCGAGGTTGATACTTAGGGGGTTATTCTCTTAAACCGATGTCTAATGGGAACAAAGCTTTTGTTTTAATTGTACTTGCTTCCATCACTCGGCTGTATCCTATCGATTGAGTCTTCGACCTTTAGGTCGAAACTAATGGGTGTAAACATGTGTTTGAGACATGTTATGTTTGATGGTTGCAAGTGGACGCAAGTGGTTGCTAGTGGTTGCTCGTGGATGCATACACACACACTAGGCACTAGATCGGCTCAAAAACACTCTCATACTGCTCATGGATGTGTGTGCATTTTTCAATTTTTGTGGATGAAAAATGATTGACTCATCACATGGATGTTGCATTTGGATGAATGGTTGTGCACTCATATGGAAATGATGTGTATCAAATAGGATTTCTCGCATACATAATTGGACTCATGGCACTAACATAATTCGCATTAAGGAGGTCAACTGAATCAATAGATCGCCTGATCTTTGCGTTAGATAAGAGACATATACACAAAATCTTGCATTTGTTCATACAACATTAGAAGTTTTCTAAGGACAATGGATGCTTGCGGATGATGGTTGAGTAGATGAGTGATTGGATGGTAGGACACATTCTTCTTAACTTGAAGATTTCGAGGACGAAATCCTTCAAGGAGGGGAGAATGTAACACCCCTTATTTTTCTGTGAACATAAGGTAAAAAAACAAAGTATACTTAATTTTTAAGAGAAGAATTAAGGGAAACGAGTTATGCCATTGCGTTCATCCCAGAATTCTGCTTGAGATAGAGTTCGAGTTTGTGTAAATCGGACTCTGTATGAAGAAGTTATGGCATTCGGAAGTTTCAGAAAATTTAAAATGGCTCAGCTCGAAATTCAAATTCGAAATTCAAAACACACACCTGGGCTGGGAGGGAAATTTCCCGCCCAGGACCCAGGTCGACCTGGGTGGTCAGGTCGACCATGGGGTCGACCTCCCCCATTTTCCAGATCCGAGGACAGATCCATTTTTCTGCATTTAGACGCCCGTTTTGACCAGATTCGTTGCTCCTAAGCTATTTAAACACCCCCAAACCTCACTTTCTCCCCACACAATTTCATTGTGCCTATACTCTGCTCTAATTCATATTAAAACAAATCAATGGCATTGCTACTCTGCTGAAACCTAAGCTAGAACTATTGCTTCTTCTTCTTCCAATCTGAATAGGATTTAAAGAAAACAAATCAATGCCTACATCAACGGAAAGCTAAATCAACTCCAGAAAATCAGATCCCAGAATCGTTCTTAAACCACAAAATTGTGAGTACAGTTATTTTCAGATATGAAATTTAACGATGATCTTGACATGGTTATAAATCTGAATTGAAGATTATGCATATTCCTATTTATCATATCAGTTTTTCTTTGTAGATATATCTTATTCCTGTTTATCAGATCTGTTTTTCTATGTAGACCTATCCTATTCCTGTTTATCAGATCTGTTTTTCTATGTAGATATGTCTTATTGCAACTATTCTGTATCTCTTTCTTCCTTCTGTTCTATAGCCAGGCTACCACGAGCCTGAGCCAAATCTCATAAGAGATTGACACGCGAATGCTAAATTTGGGGAAAATATTGAATGATGCATAATTGGACGTAACTGATTTGTGACTAAATTGAGAACACAACATATGTTTAAGATCTAGATCTAGGCATACTATATGTGACGGTTTATGATTTGGAAGAAGGAGAATTGTTATATGACAACATATGACTTGTAATTTGGGAACATAATGCATGATCTGATTTTGAGGACATAATATATGTTGTAATTTAAGATCTAGATTTGGGGACATATTTTATATGACGATCTATGACTTGAAAGAAAAAGGATATATGATTTAGGCGAAAAAGGTCTATATTAAAATAGGATAACTATTAATTGTGAATACGCCTAAATGGGGATTTTGGATATTTACAAACGCTGAAATCAAAGGCTATAATTTGGCATAATTCATATTGTATATCATGATTTGGGGTTTTTGGAGAATATTCTGTACTATGTAAATTTAACTAAAAATTTGGAGCATACGTATTATGACCATAATTTGAGCATGTAAGATTAGGCTTAATTTTATGATTAAGCGAGGTATGTCAATGGAATTTTAAGGTAAGATTAAATCTGTTGAATTATCTAATCTGCTAAATCTGTGAAACTGAATATGGTAATTTGGGGTATGAAAATCTGTAGGCTTGATCTAAAATTGAGCAAAACATGTTAATAGAACTTTGGATAATCTGCTGTAGCTTGTAAAGAAGTTAATTTGTCGAATTGGCATAATTAGTCTGATATTGGCATAATATGTGAATGAATACTTTAGCTAAAATAAGAATGCTGAGACACGAGGTTAGACTCTGTTTACGGTAGAAGCCTGCCCGGACGCAACCAGCTTAACCAGCAACCAGCAAGCCGTCAGTCTAATGTAAGAGGTCGTAGGCATAAAGATGCTTAGACATGAGGTTATGTCTGGCTTATGGCAGAAGTCTGCCGGGAACCGCCCGACACATCCAGCGGCCACAAGCTACCGACCTAATGTGAGAGGTCTGTGCATTAATATTTAATTAATGCAAATCTAAGATAAATATGATGCCTAAAACGTATTGGGTGGATAAGGTTAAATCAACTGGACTGATGAATCTAATAAACTTGTTAAACAATCTGTAAGTCTGTTAATCTGTATATCTGATCCGTTAGTCTGAAAACTTGTAAATCTATATATCTGGTCCGTTAGTCTAGAAACTTGTTAACCTGTATGTCTGATCTGTGAACTAGTTAATCTGGACTTTGTACATCTGAAATCTATAAACAAGTTAATCTGAAATCTGTTAGTCTGGGGACACAAGGTTAGGAGGGGTAATTACTTGTGTCATCTGTTGTTTGGAACCCATATTAGTCAGCAACCCTTTCTGGTATCAAAATTATGACCCAACACTAGGTAGGGGTCCAGGGCACGCTTACTGAACTAATTGTAAGGGGTTCACTCTGGTAATGGCGAGGGGTGTTGATGGCGCATTCCAACCGGGTCATGTGCGTGCATGGATCCGGTCTTCTTTGAGGATGTAAGACACTGTGACATCTATAAATAGGTCTGTGTCTATAGATTTCCACTTTAGGGAGTGATACACCCTTCTGTGGGGCCGACATAGGGTATTTATGTATTAGGGAGTCGATCGCTTGGGGTAGGATTTAGGGTACACTTAGTTCTGTCTGTTTCTGTTGGGGTACCATCTGTTTCTGTTGGGGTGGTAACACCTGTCTGTTTCTGTGTGGTACCGTATGTTGGGGTGGTAAAGGCCCATTACTAGTGTACACCTAATTCTAATATTCTGTTTCCATAGGGATTATTCTGTACCGTCTGTCTCTGTTTGGGTAGTAAAGGCCCATTACTAGCATTCTGTTTCTGTACCGTCTGTCTCTGTTCGGGTGGTAAAGGCCCATTACTAGCATTCTATTTCTGAACGTCTGTCTCTGTTAGGGTGATAAAGGCCCATTTCTAGCATCGTGTTTCTGAAGAGATCATTCTGTTTTCTGTTTAGACATTAGGACAACACCTAATTCTGTTATACTAGTATTAGTGCAGAGAAGTGAAAAGTAAGATATAGTAAGAGGCATAACTTGGTCTATATCATTTTGTTTCTTCTGTTAACCTGTTACTCCTGTTACGGTTATCTCTCATCCAGTTTTATTTACGTGTCATGATACTATTACCTGTTTATGTGCTGAAAGTCACTGGACTCACCAGACTTATGTCTGACCTAGTTTGTTTTGCCTCTTTTCTTCCATTCCCCCACCCCCCAGGTTCTCAGGGTGGAAACATAGGAGTTTGATTCAGGTTCCATCTACTTGAAGTGTTAGAAGTGCTGAAATATTGCTTGGCTTTGTTTCTACCTATTTATGGCATTCTCTGTTGGGGATTATGGTTTTAAAATTATGCATTCTGAAGGATTTTGTATAAGGCTGATATTTATGTACTTGAATTCCGATATTGTGGTTTTGAAAGATGTAACCAAACTTATTTATGTTTCTGCTGTAATAAAGTTATAAAATTTTCAAGTGCTACTTTATCTGTCTTGTAATATTCTGTTCTGCTTACTTATAATGCTTCATGGAAGTTAATGCATTCCCTTTGTGAGTGACATTAACGGACATGAGGTGTTACACTCTGCTTTTCAACAGAAGCCTTGATCATCTAAATATCAGCATGCCACATAGGCAATTCACGCCATGCGACTGATGTCTATCGATATATAACCTCCGAGCTCGTACATCTCAGAGAAGGGCGTTAAGCAAGAGAATAAATTCTCCGCCGCCAAACAGATATATATTTAATAGAAATCAATCAACACAGAATAAAATCCAGTGTCAGACACACATCCATTTACAAGTTCATTCTGGCTTTGAACAAAACCAGAGGCACCTTATTCCTCGTCCTATATGTCCAATACTGGAGAGAGGTCCTCGCATATCCGGTCGATCTCCAAGTACGTCTAGACGATCACCACTTTTTACCTCATCTTGGGTGTATAGCCCAATCAAGACATCAATAACCATCCAAACGATGTGAAGATCTCCGGTCTTCAACCACCGTCTTCATCATCGACTTATCGTCGAATCAGTTATTCAGAATGGGTATAAACCCGGCCTTTTCGAATTACTTGCATATATAATAAACAATTGCTATAAAAACACAACATACGCCTCATTTCAATTCTAAATATTCTTTTATTTAAATATTCATATTCTTAGGGATATGTTCCCATTAATTTTATCAAAGATAAATTATTTAAATTTATTCTTTAATCCTCCTTTGAACATCAATTCAAACCATATCAAGGTTTTTCCAAACTAGTCGGGATTAATGCGCCTTATCGAAGTAACCATTTATTTAATTTCCCAATCCCAACCTATTCATCCCATGGAGCAAAACTGGTATCACCCCATAACTAACACCACAGTGTTATTGGTAAATTTAATTACCATTTCCCGTTCAAATCTAATTAAAGATTTAACTATCGCTTGGAGCAAATCTGGTGATACTCCACTCTCGATCATTTCCCAAAATTGATAATTTAAATTATCAATTCACATTTCAATCTAATTAAAGATTCATTAAAACTTCACTTAGTTTTAATCTTCCCAAAAATCAATATTAATGATTATTTAACTTTGGAAACACAAACATGTCGCATCGACAATCTACACTGTATTATTGATTTCTGCCGATATATAACCTCTAAGCTCGTACGTCTTAGAGAAGGGTGTTAAGCAAGAGAATAAATTCACCGCCACCAAATAGATATATATTTAGCAGAGATCAACCATACAGTTCGAAATACAATGTTAGACATGTAATCCTGTCTTTAGCTGGGTTAGAGAAATAATATCATTTAAAACACAGTTCCCGATAAACCCAAATCACATTCCATTAATGGAATCTTCACGAAAAACAAATCAATATATATTAATAGTCTTCCTCCACAGAAGTTCATCTCGATTATCATCTAATCGAATTCCATTAAATTTCAATTTAATATAATAAATTGGAAAACTTTACTTTGGAAAATTCCCATTAAATCTTAATAAAAAGATTTATAAATTCCAAATCCTATTTCATTGTAAATCGGGCTAAAGAACGAATGTCGTTAAAAACACAGTTCATAACAAACCCAATTCACATTCCATTTTCAATTCCAATTAAATGTTAATTTGTAACGACCCAACTTTCGAACACCTCGATAGTTGTATCATTATATAAGAATAAAAGATAGATAGAAGATAAATCTACAGAAAACATCAGAATCTCACAGTGGAATTTGATCATAACATAACAACCCAAAATATTACATATCATAAGTCAAGTACATTAGAGTACTTCATACATACGGATACATTTCATCACTAATTACATACTTAATATTTGTGATACTAACTTGCAGATAATTATACATAACATCATGGTTAAAACAACTTGCAGATAATTATACATAGATAAGCCAACATTCAGATCCTTCCCATCCAGCTACTCCAAAAGTAAGTCAAGACCTGAATCACTTGTCTATTCATAACAAGTGTTATGAATACCTAAGAGTTTAAAGGAAAACACAGAAAAATAAACTCTGGGTCAGTCGGGGACTGGTGTGAGTAAACGATTTTAAACAAGATCAGAAATAAAATCATTACTCATAAGACCACGCCGTAAATATGGAATGGTTTTTTACCTTATGAGAATCAAAACAATTTGTATATTTAAAACAGATATTATGATAATGTCTAGAGTTTTCACAAATAACTTAGAACTTAGTAGAATGTTTTCATCTCGCATTCCACTTACATATTATACAAACAAAAACCATTTAACACTTAAGGTAAATGGATTTCCAACAATGACAAGTATGGAACCACCTTCCGATAGTGTAGCTCTTGAGAGGAATACACTGGATTCAACAAGAACTTCTTGTAAACCTGCCGCACATGACCGACCACTCATTTCTCTTGAGTGTATCGAATGTATATCACCAATGGTTGTGTACGGCAACCATTTCCCGAATGGGACAGCATTGATAAAAAGGAATATCTCTAGATAGGTGATAGTACACCCTAATGGGAGCTACCCACATAGCCATGCTGCCTGCCCAATTTTTGTCATTTCCTGGTTGTGAAGCTTGAAGCTAAACTTACCTTGACACACGCTTTTTATTTGCTTTGAACGTCACATCGTCAAACCCGCTAATTTACTAATTGACTTCTCCAAAATATATTACAAGTATAAAGCAAGAGAAACGAATTCCTCTGCCACTTATAACTACGTTTGAAAAGATCAATGTACGTGATTAGTTTTAGGAGTACTCTGTCAGACGTTCGTCCATAAAAGTTGCGCTGGGACTGGACAAACCGAAGACATCATTTTATAAATGCATCTCACGCAATTTCTAGGATTTATAAAACAAATTCTTGTATTCTCCATCTTTTATTATCCTTGATAATCTTCGACTTGCAACGCAGAAATCGACTTTGAAGTGGAATATTTAACCCGGTCTCATCGAATCGATATACGTAATGTCTTTTATAACTGATATTAAATTATCAGTCTAACTTGATTAGTTTACACATCCTTTAAATTTGAACAAATAAAGCGTGTGCATTGCACACGGTATTTTACATCGTTTGTAATTTGTGTTTATACGATGTTTAACATTTCTGTTTTTCTTATAAATTATTTTTTTACTTCTAGTTTGTCATAAATAAAATGAATTTTATAATTTATATAAACTATTTTTACATTACAAATTCAAATCCGTCGACTTCCTACAGTCAAGCTCTGCTCTTTGTAATTCTGCTATTTCCTTCCTCTGCCTTTGTCTATGACACTTTTAAATAAAACTCCTCTTTTTATTTAATTATATAATTCTTCTTTATTTTCTATTTTCAAATTAGACTATTTTTAATTTAAAAACTTTGTTCAAAAATCTCTTTTTTTTGTAAATGTTTTGACTGAAGTACCAAGTACCACTTTCAAAACAGCGGTGTGCGCATGGGAAAACTGCTCCAGATCACGACAAAATCTCATTCCTGGTCACCTTGCCCAATTTCCCCTTTGCCAAGCCTCCAGCCATCGTGCGCAGCCCCTTGATCACCAAAAAAATCTCGTGCCCAATCACCTTCCTCTCTCCTTGCCAAATTCCCTTTTGCTAAGCCTCCAGTCATCGTGCGCAACCCACTGATCACCGCTAACTTCACTTGCCCGATCATTTGCAATATCCCTTTTGCCAAAGAACCACTTGCCAAGTCACCGTAGGCCAACCCCCTGATCACTACAAAATCTCGTGTCCGATCACCTTGCCCAAAATACTATGTCATGTTTCTCTTCTAACCCCGATCCAATAAAATTTCTCCAGCTCCCTCCTCAGGCCACCGGAACCCACCGTACTCCGACCACTCCTTGTTGACAACCCACGTTGGCATTTCCCCCTGGTGCACACCTCTCTCAACCTCCAAGGTGGTGCAGTTCATTCATGAACTCGATGAACCCAAGCAGGAAAAAAACCTACTACGAATCAAACATGAATTTTGTCTATTTGAAAATTTATTTTAGATTTTTCCTTGTTTCCTGAGATCGTCACTCTCCTCTAGACAAAGTTTCAAGATCAACGATCCTCTGGATCGTCGGCAACAGCCATGATTTCCCTTTTTGGTAAAAACAATATTTCTCACTCCCCTGTTTATTAAAAATCATGATGTTTGTTTCTAAAATCATAATTTCTTGCCTTGATTATGTTTATATACCTGAAATTTAAAAGTAAGTTGGTTGAAAAATATTTGTCTTAACAGTTCTTTACTGTTATGTGATATTGGATATATATTTGTATGATATATATTCTATTTACTTGTTAATGTTGTTTTATACTCTTGTATAAATCATTTGCTTGAAGACTAGTGTCTGATTTTCATACTAAAAATAGATCTATGAAGAATGGCATCAACAGAGCCATATTTTTACACAGACTACACAATTTTCACTTATAGGGGAATATCTCAAATGTCCATTCAACAAATAATGTTTTCAGCAGATCGGGTAAAACTCAAATGTTATCTAAAAACCTGAGTATACATGTCCATTAATATATCGAACAGAACAATCATTTAGACTAGCAAACAGAATTGTTTGACAGTTCATATACAGTTTTATTTTTACAGGGGAATGTCTTAGATGTTGCATTCAATCAACTAGGGGTTAGCAGATATGATGAGTTTAAATGTCATGTAGAAACCTAGATATATATATATATATATATATATATCCATGGATCGTCAAACAGGGCAATATTTAGCACAACAACACAATATAGGTTTTACAGTGTATACATAGGATTTAGTTGCATTTTTACAGGAATTCTTCTATGGTGTTTTGATTAAGCAACATAGTAGTAAGGTTCAGCAAAACTATCTGTACATCATATATATAAAAACTTATTACTTGCGTGGGTTTCAAAATAGAAAATATAGTGAGTGTTTACTCACTTCCTTGCTTCCTGTGTACAAAGTTTTCCTGTCTACTTTTCTCATTTGATTTGCTCGAAATATGAGTGCAAAAAGTATGAAAATATTTTGCTATTTATAGACAAACCATAATATTAAACTAATATGTATTCATGTATGCATTAAATGCTTTTTGTGTGCTGATGGAAAGCCTTTCTAATTGATGCCAAGTTTTGTCAAAAGAAATACCCTGCGCCACTTTTAACTTGTATACTAAATACACAGCACATGCCTATTTTGACAAAACCAATTAATGCAAGTGTTATACCAAAAAGTGGTTCTAACACCCAAATTGAATAAAAGCAAAATGAAATGAGATCAAAAGTAAAATGAACACACAGGATTTATAGTGGTTCGGCGAAGAAATGCCTACGTCCACTTGTCTTTCACTATTTTCAATGATGTAGTTGCAAATACAATGAAATATTCACTTGATTTCTCTCACAACTCACTTACAATCAATCAATTATCTAAAAACAAATAATGAAAGAAGATTTGGATTTTCCGGGAGTGCTGGAATTCGGGTTATGATGGTGGTTGAACTCTCAAAGTGCCAGAAAAAAGATCCTTTTCTTTGTCTCCAGACGGGGTATTTATAGGTTAGAATTTGCTCAGAACGCGATTCGGATCGGAGCCACGTGTCATCCATCCCATCAGCCTCGGGTTCGGATGGATTTCTATGTTGACAACGCATCAGAGTAGTGGACGTTGTGGGTAGGAACTGGTCATAGCCGCTCCGAATAACCAGGCGCTCATGCAGGAGAGTGACGTGGAAGACAGGCTCGGGTCGGAAGGGTATGCACAAGGGGTTCAGATCGGAGTACCCGATCCGACCCGGATTGACTTAGGACTAATTCCTGTTTTTACTCCGCTCCGCTCAGATCTGTTGCTCTCCGCTCTAGCTGGAAATAGGTTGCTCTCCGATCCGAACAGACGTGCCTCTCTGATTCCAACAACAATAGTTCACCGATCCGAACAGCAGACTTTATCCGATCCGAACCGCTACACTGCTCCGATCCGACCCGCTTCAGTGTTTTTTCAAGCTCTTCAATATTTCACATCTTGACTTTGTGTTGCCCAGTTCACAAAGTGGGCTAACATCTTTCCCCCTCAAAGGATGCTTCTGTTGGAGACGGAGCATGCTTTGATTATTATTGCACAGCGCTCTTCGAGGTGATTTTTCTTTTGATTTTCCTTGTGTTTTCATCTTTTTCTTTAAATTCCAATTTAATTCGTTGCTGATCTAAAGAACTTGGTTCGGTTCGGATTCCGATCCGAACAGACCCCTTTTCCTCTTTATTTTTCACTGGACTGTTGGGCCAAGCTTCGCTTCTGGACTGTCCATCCGATCCGAACGGGGGTTCTTCTACTGAGCTGTCGATCCGATTGGGGAGACGAATGGACACCCTGCTCCTCTATATAAACTGATTCTTCATCCTTCTCTTATTTTTACTGTTTTACTCCCCGAGTTCTGCAAGACGAGAAAAAATCTAACTCCTGAAGTATCAAAATTCCTTTTAATTCTCGAAGTAATTACATTGGTAGGTTATAAAACTTTAGATAATTCCCTTTTTCAATCGATTTCGATTTAAATTCGTGGACGATTAGGACGGTTTGAGCGTGGAACTTGAATGACCTTGCCGCAGTGACCCCTCCTCGTCATCGTCGCCAGTAGACTCGTTGCCATCTTGAGGCTGGATTGGAGGGGATTAGAATCTGTTGTTGAGTGCACTAGCATATAATTGCTTGGTTTTGATTTGAGTGACTGGCACGAAATTGGCCTTGGCGTCGGTTAGGGAAGAAAGAGGGTGAAGGAGAAGAAGAAGATAATAGGGAATCGGTTCGGTTCGGAGGGACATGGAAGGTGGAAAAAATAAGGGAAGAAGGAAGGAAAATCACGATGTCGGACCGGGTCGGGGCAAGTAAAGAAAGAAAAAAGAAAAGAAATCCAGGAGATCGGATCGGGTCGGAGCAAGTATTTAGAGAAGGGGGAAAGGAGCCTACCTAACCGGATCGGGTCGGACCGTAAGATGACGGAGGAGAAGTATAACTACGTGATCCGATCCGAACCGTTAGGGGACTTTGCCTCCGATCCGATTCGATTTTGATTTCTGCGTTTCAATGAGATATCCAAGCCTAAGGCCACGCCCCCGATCCGATCCCAATGAATGCACCCGAACCGAACCGAAGCACAGTCTACCTTAATGCATAAAAACTCGTCTAACTGGCCCAATCAACTTTCGGCATAATCTTCAATTTAATGGACAGTTAGGGTAGTGCCTTGCGAACGTAACCGGACATCAAGAATTACTTCAACTCTTTATATTTTGCCAAACTTTTTCGTCGCACTTTTAAACATTTACTTTGCACTTTCCATATACATTGTTTACACTTTAGTTTATACACATGCACGGGGGGATACGGGCTAATTTGCTCTAATTTGTGTTATTGCTTCTTCAATAGTTTTATGACCATGAGACCCAGACGCTCTTCCAGACTAGCTGAGAGGAAAGAAGCGCCGGAAACCTCTAACAAAATTACTCTCGAGGACATATCTTCTCCGTCGGATCCAGAATGGAATAGTGAGGGTTCAGACTACGAGGTTGGAAAGCGTGAAAGTGACGAAGTGTCTTCAGAGAATGAAGTTTCTCTAGGTTTTGAGGAGGAAGGAGGGATTGGTGACGACCGGGCCCCTGATGAATTTGAATCGGCTGTCATATTGGAATCACCTCCAGATTCCGTTGAATCAACAATCGACAACGACCGACTTATCTGAATTTGCTTAAAGTACGGGATAATGAAAAAGGACACTCTAGTGCCTTCGAGATCTGATCGTCCCCACAATCCTCCGGAAGGATATATGGCAATCACCCGGTTGATGTGCATGGTCGGTGCTATCCCTCCATTTTCTCCCTTCATCGTAGATTTTCTAAGACAAATGCAGATTGCTCCCATGCAGCTGCATCCCAATTTTTATGCTTACTTACACACTTTATATATAGCATATCGTGAGATCCTAGGCATAGAACACACTTTCGATGACGTTCATTTCTTCTAAAACTTCAAGTATCGGACTCGAGAAACTCCTTCTTTTTGCTATTTTGAATCTGTTCCCAAGAGGAAGATAATTTCAACGCCATTCAGTAGTAAAGCTGGAGATTCCAGACTGGAGTGGTTTTATGTGAAGCGACAGCCTGGATGTGCCAGGAGGTGGACGAAATCAAGTAAAGCACTGATTTTCTAAATCTGGGCTCTATACACTCGAGTCATCGCCTTAACTTGTTTTTCTTTTTGCTTGCAGTCGACAACCCAAAACAAATATCAGATCAGGTGTTCTTTGACCGGATGCACCAGCTTCTTAATGGCGACCAGAAATTCCTGACTATTGATGAAGTCCTTAAGGACGAATATCTTCACTTTCATGGGCTGTAATCCGTTTTTCGTAGTATCGGTCATGGGACGGCTCCATACGTATATATTCCTCCAGTGGATGTAGTTCCAGAGATAGGAGAAGGTTCTGGAGTTCCTGCAGTGCCTCTTCAAACTTCATCTTCTCCATCTTCTACTCAAGATGACGAATTGGCTAATTTGGCCGACAAACATCGTGAAGGGTATACTGCCTCCGAGGAGGCTACTTCTCTGGAAAAGTCAACATCCTCCAAAGAGTCGCCACTTAATGCTTCCGAGGTAGACGTCCCTAGTACTGATGACCCATTATTCCAGGGTTTGGGGGATCTCCCTTTACCTGAAACTATATACACTTCAGAGGATTTTAGGAAGGATCCTTTAGTCTTCTCTTCTTCTGAAGAGACCACTCCTGCTAAGGCCAAAGAGCCTGCTCGCACTAGTCTAGCTTCAGACTCGGGTTGGTTGGGGGGAAACACACCATTTAGGACATACTTTATACAATAGCATATTCATTGCATCTCTTTCTCTGTGAATCCATTGATTCTGAATTTCGTTTGTCTTATTGTGCAGGCACGATGTCCCGATCTTACTATGATATCAAGAAGCTCCGCCGCAGCATGTCTAATCCACCTCAGGATATCGAATATGATCGCCGCGACGATCGCAGTAGGGAGGAGAGAAGGCCTTATGAACCCTATCGCTCTCGAACCTCACGCTCTCGCTCTCCCGTTCGATCAGACCAAGAGAAATATAAAGGTTATCAAAGTCGTAGGGAAGAGGACAGGCCACAATCGAAAGACTCCACCTCTTTCCACGAAAAGCGCAGCAGAGAGAGAAGTCCTCCAAAAGATACTGAGTCTCAAAGTAAACGCAAGGTCCCTGCTACTAAACAGCCTAGGACAGATAAAGCAACTATTGAATCCTCCACACACAGGGATTCTGAATTGACGATCCCCGCTCCCCCACCACTAGATGCGGGAACTACAATCAAGCGGGCGTATTTGAAGGAGCAATTTCCCGAACATTACATCGAGACTTTGACTTTTTTACCTGCCCTCGAACCTATTTCTTCCAGGTGGGCAGACGAGGCCAAAGCAAAGATAGACGCAGTTGAAAAACAGTATTCTGAGATGTTTAAATATTCACGCAACCTTTCCAGAATTATCCGTACTCTAATCACGAATGCTGATTCAATGCAAAAAACCGCGGAAGAAGATGCAAAGGCCTTAAAGAACCTAGGTAAAGATTTGGAGGACACACAGGCCCAGCTTGCTATTGCTCAGAGGGACGCTACCAACTTTAAACAACAATTTGAGGATATGCAAAAACGTTATCATGACTTGCTTGAATCTCACACTCAAGAGCGTTCTGAGTTAAAAAAGCAAGTTGATGATGCTAAGTCAGAAGCTGCTAATACGCGCCTTGCTTACACTGACCTCGAACGGAAAAATGCCGAGTTAGCAAAGAGGAATGCTGAGCTAGAAAAGAAGAATGCTGACTTGGCTTCAAAGCTACTGGAGGCAGAGAACAGAGCTGCCCTGGCGGAGGGCAACATTGAGTGTGCTATCAAATCTACGGAGGAGGCCCGCAAACAACTGTCAGAGGCGGAGGCAGAGATTCAGGGTTTCGGCGAATTAATGATTGAATTCTTCGCACACATCATCCGTCGCCGGAACATTTCTTGGATTGAGGATTATCCATCTACTCTAGTCCAAGTATGGAGTTAGATTGTTGAGTGGGAAAAAGAGGAGCTCAAGGTCGACTTCGTCGATGAAGACAAGCTGATGGAGAAATACTTAAGGGATGATGAGCCTGAACGCCTAGCTGAAGGGCGCCGCCTCATTGCTGATGTTATGGAAGAAGAGAGACGGAGGACTAAACAGAAGAATGTTCCCAAGGCTGGTTCCTCTTCCACTGCCCCCGCAACTTCTGAAGTAGAGGGGTATGATCCTGAAAATCCGGGAATCCCTCGAATAACTCTGCTATCCCCTATTCCTGAAATGGCATCAAAGACAGTAGTTACCCCTGCCGAGAAGTCTTCGGAAGGTATCCCTACCTTTTCTCCTCAATTCATCAAGGCTATTTCTACCTTTCGCCACGTGATTGAGCAATCGATGAAAAACCCATTATTTTCTCCTGAGTTGATAACTGTTGCTTCTCACTCTGTAGGTGTTGAGCCATTCGGAAAGACAGAGGTGACTCAGGGAGCCGCATCTGGGGCAGAACCTTCGGAGAAGGCAAAAGAAGGGAAGGACAAGGCTGCTTCTATAGATTTGGGTGGAGGAAGCGAACCTTCTAAGGCTGAAACTCCCAATGATGAAGAGATGATAGCAGCCTTAAAGGACGATGGCGGCGACGGAGGATATGAGGATGATCCAGAGGTGGCAATAGTCGGGGAGTCGAAAAATGCTGATGATGTTACTTTGGCTGCAATGAAAGCTGATCAAGATAAACGCTTGCAATTAAAATCCGAAGAACTAGACCCTGAATCCCTCAAGCCTCTCGCAGTTGTGGATGCGGGATCAAGGTTAGTTGTTAAGCTCTCAACTAGATCTATTACAGAGGAACTCGCTAAAAAATCTTCTCTTGATTCCAGCGCTCCGCCCTCCGGGAAGAAGTCAACCGGTTCCAGCACCGCATCTTCAGGAAAGAAGAAATCAAAACGAATCTTGACAGAGGCCGAGAAAGTGGCAAAGGATGCGGAGAAAGCCGCCAAGAAGTCTAAGGCCCACTCGAAATCTAAATAGTGGATTTCCTTGTGTCGTTTTAGCATTCAGTGAACCAACAATTGCTGCTACAAGAGCGGCTCTTGCACCTTCTTTTTTAGCTATTTTCCTGTATAAATTCATTCATTTGTAAATAAAAAATAATTCATTTTCTGCAATGTCTGCTTGTCAGTAGTTCTGCACTTATGTAAAAATGCATGTCATACTATAGTTATGAAATGAAATTACGGTGGGAGGAAATAAGTGTATACATATATGCCCCCAGTCAATTCTCACAAATTATTTAAGGCTTAATCAAGCAATCTGAATGCTCCCGATTTTCTGACGGGATAGCATTTTCTGTGTCGTCAGTGCCTGTCGTTTTTTCTGGCATTTCTTTTATACTCTCCTGTCTTATATTCAGGTTAGAGTTCTTACTGTGGTGGTCCCTAATCTGGGTGCACCTTCATGCCTCAGAGGACGTCGTCTTCCCGTCCTTTTATACTCTCTCTCTCTCGGGAGAGTAAGAGTTCGAGCTCAGCAATCTATTCATTCCCCGGTCTTTCAGCGGGGAAGGATCTTTTTCTCAGCGCTCAGTCGGAGACGCTTTTATACTCTCTCTCTCTCTCCGGAGAGTTAGAGTTAAGAATTTCGTTTTCTCATTCTTTTATGTCTTATCGCACAAATAGTCGTTATGCTTTTTCTTGTGTTTAAACTGTCTTCAACCTTTTCAGGTTTTGAATCATCTTATATTCCATAATCACAACAGAATAGTCTATGAATGTATATATATAATGCATAAAAGTAAATAACACACGATATTTTTATAGTGGTTCGGCTAATTCGTAGCCTACATCCACTTTATAATCCTTTATTCATATCATCAGATTTTCCCAAGGCAAGTCGTGCCTTATTACAGAGTCCATAAGAAAAATAACAAAGAGTACAACATTTCTAATCCAAATATCGCATCAAGTGTTGGGCATTCCATGCTCTAGGGACTTCTTCGCCATCTACGGTCGTTAACTTGAAGGTTCCCTTTTCAAGTTTCCGTTGGATGACAAAGGGTCCCTCCCACTTTGGACCAAGGTGAGGAAGGGATGGAAAGACTCTTTTTAGCACCAAATCTCCTAGTTCAAAAGTCCTAAGGCGAACTTTTTTGTCGTAATAGCGTGCCATTTGACGTCGATGTCTTGCCGCACGCAAATCTGCTTCGTCCCTTTTTTCTTCGACTTCATCAAGAGACTCAAGTAAGAGTGCCCGATTCGTCATCGGGTCATAATACGTCACCCTGTGGGAAGGCACTTCAAGCTCAACCGGAATCACTGCTTCTGAGCCAAAAGAGAGAGAGAAAGGGGTATGACCAGTAGCCGTCTTAAATGTTGTCCGATATGCCCACAAAGCTAGGGGCAATTCGTCAACCCATTTTGCCTTTGCGCGCTCCAACCGTTTCTTGAGGATGGATTTTATTACTTTGTTTATTGCCTCAACTTGCCCATTCGACTGCGGATAAGCAACCGTAGTGTATCGCTTGTCGATCTTATACTTCTGGCAGAAATTTCTGAATTTAGTACCATGAAACTGGGTTCATTTGTCAGTTATAATGGTCCTTGGGATCCCGAACTGGCATATAATATTTCTAACCACGAAACTTATCACTTTTCTTGCCGTGATTTTGGTCAAGGGCTCAGCTTCCACCCACTTCATAAAATAGTCTACAGCGATTATTGCATATTTCGCTCCTCCTTTAGCAATCGGTAAAACTCCAATGATATCAATTCCCCACGTGGAAAATGGTCAAGGACTCACCATTGATTTGAGTTGGGTCGACGGTGCTCTGGGGATTTTGGCGAATCTCTGGCACCTATCGCAGCGTCGTGAATAATCAGCTGCATCTTTATTAATTGTTGGCCAGAAGTATCCATATCGTAATATCTTTTTCGCTAAAGTCTGACCTCCTGTATGATCTCCACACTCACCTTCGTGCACTTCTCTTAGTACACGTTTGATGTCGTCGTGTGCTATACATCGTAACAGGGGCATAGAAAATCCTTGCCTATAAAGAATATCATCTTGTATGACATATCTGGTAGCCTTGCGAACTATAGCCCTTTTCTCACTCTTCTTTGATGGGAGTGTCCCATTCTTAAGGAAGTTCTTAATTGGGGTCATCCACGACTCCTTCTCCGGTTCCGCTTCGAGAGCGAACTCAATTTCCATCGACTCAAAGCTTGGCGATTCCAAGGTTTCAATTGGAATTATCTCAGTCTCTTCCGGATTGTCGGAATTAGCCAACTTTGCCAGCCTATCCGCCTTTTGGTTTTCGTCTCTTGGGATATGTGTTATATTGTACCGCTCCAAGTTTCTCAATAGCTCTCTCACTTTCCTGAGGTAGGCGATAAGTCGAGGTCCCCGAGCCATAAATTCCTCTCGCACTTGGCAAACAATGATTTTAGAGTCACAGAATATGTCCAACATTTTTATTCCGAGGTCTTTAGCAAGCTTCAGCCCGGCAATCAGGGCTTCATACTCAGAATCATTGTTAGTCGCTGAAAATTCTAATCGTAGAGCGTAATATAACGACCGTCCTTCAGGAGTGACTAAGACGATTCCAGCCCCGGACCTTCGGTCGTTTTTGGCTCCATCTGTGTATAGCTTCCATGGATCTATCTTCAACTCATCCTCGGACTTAACCACTCTGTCATCGATTACTTCCTTCTCTGGGATGGTGAACTCCGCAATAAAGTCTGCCAGAGCTTGCCCCCTGATCGACCTTCGTGGTTGAAAATTTAAATCAAATTGGCTTAATTCTATATTCCATTTGATCAACCTTCCCGATGCTTCGGGTCTCTGCAACACCTGCCTTAGGGGCTGGTCAGTGTATATGGTTATTGGATGAGCTTGGAAATAGTGACGAAGTTTTCGGGATGCGATTAGGAGGCTGTAAGCGAGCTTCTCAATCTTTGGGTAGTTGCGCTCTGTCGCTGCTAATTTCTTGCTTACATAATATACTGGCCTTTGTACTTTGTCTTCTTCTCGAACCAGGGCTGTACTAACGGCGTGAGCCGAGACTGTCAAGTAAACAAACAATTCTTCGTGATCCACTGGCTTTGACAAAATCGGCTGTTTCTCTAGCAGTTCCAGTAAATTTCGAAAGGGCTCAACACAGTCCGGAGTCCACTCGAAGTTCTTCTTTCCTCTTTTAATCAAATCAAAAAACGGAACACATTTGTCTGTGGCTTTGGAGATGAATCTACTCAACGCGGCTACTTTCCCTGCAAGACTTTGGACATCTTTAATTCTTCTTGGTTCTTCAATGTTTCTAATCGCTGCTATTTGGCTAGGATTGATTTCAATTCCTTGGGAGCTCACAATGAAGCCTAGGAACTTTCCCGATGCCACTCCAAATGAGCATTTCAGAGGATTCAACTTCATCTGATACTTTCACAGGATACCAAACATTTCCGCCAAGTCTTGCGTATGGCTGGAGGACTGTTTCGATTTGACAAGCATATCATCCACGTAAACTTCCATAGTCTTCCCTATTTGATTATAAAACATTCTGTTCACCAAGCGCTGATAAGTGGCTCCGGCGTTTTTCAATCCGAATGGCATTACGACATAACAATATAATCCCAAATTCGTAATGAAGCTCGTATGTTCTTGATCTGGCACGTGCATAGGAATTTGGTTGTACCCAGAATATGCATCCATAAAAGAGAGAAGTTCATGACCTGCTGTCGAATCTACAAGCTGGTAAATCCTGGGAAGTGGGATACTATCTTTTGGAAAGCTTTTTCAAATCTGAAAAATCAATGCAAGTCCGCCACTTTCCATTCGGCTTCTTTACCAAGACGGGATTCAATATCCAGTCGGGATATGTCGAATCTCGAATAAATCCGTTCTGCTTCAGCTTCTCCACTTCCTCTTTGAGAGCAGCCGACCTCTCTGGGCCCAGCATACGTCTCTTTTGCTTCACAGGAGGATGTTTCGGGTTTACATTTAGTGTGTGACTTATGATGGATGGCGATATCCCACACATGTCAGCGTGGGTCCAGGCAAACACGTCCAAGTTCGCCTTCAAAAAATCCGTTAGTTCTTTGGCCCGACGTGGATCCAATTGAGACCCAATCTTCAAAACTCTCGTTGGATCAGCTTCATCAGTGGGAATTTCCACTGTCGCTTCATTAGGAGTTGCATTTCTAGTCTCTGGTTCCTCGTCTTTCCTGGGATCCAGGTCTTCAGGCGTTCCTTTGGGCAACTCCTTCGAGGTCGATTTCTCTAATTGCTATGCCGAGCCCCCCTTTGGGGGAGGGGAGGCATCTTTACTCTCGATGTTAAGTCCTTTCATCAACATCTTTAATTCGGCAACATAGCAGGCCCGTCCGGAAACTTGATCCCCTCTCATTACTCTAGTTCCGGCTTCAGTTGGGAACTTAAGCAATAAACACCAAGGGGCGATACAGGCTCTGAACTCAGCAAGGGCAGGCCTCCCCAAAAATGCATTATAAGGCGAATCTACGTCTAATACTACGAACTGAAGCATCCGCACTCTTCGGCGTTCTCCTTGCCCCAAGGTCACGGGCAATTCTATGTACCCCATGGGGGCTGTTGACGCCCCGTTGAAGCCTCTGATCCATCCTTCACATGGCTTCAAATCTTCAGATTCAAGCTTCATCTGATCGAATGACTTTTTAAATAAAATATTGACAGAACTTCCATTGTCTACTAATACCTTATGAACCAAGGCCGGCCCAATGGTGGTAGTAATAACCAACGGATCATCAATGGGTGATTGGATCCCAGTATTATCTCTGCTGCGGAATACCACGTCGTCAAACATGGTCTTCTGCTGTTTTATGGGAGCGATGTCTTCCAAATCATCACCTTCATTCACATCTACGTGCTTGGCAGCATTTACATATTGATCCATTGCTCTAAAGCTACGGATTGCTGGGTGAGGTCCACCCACTATGGAGTTGATAACAATTCCCGTGCCTTTCTGCTGCGCTATAGGCTTGGGAGCAGGTAGAATCTGTTTTGGAGCCTGCTCTCCTTGCCCCATATCCCTCGGGGCAACCTTATATTCATCCAGTTTCCCTTCGCGCAGTAGCTTCTCAATCACATCTCTCAAATGCCGACATTCATTAGTTGAATGCCCATGAGTTCCATGAAACAAACAAAACTTCCCAGTTACCATTTCTTTCTCTATCGAGTCACGAGGCGACAGTCTTTTATATTGCAAAACGTTGTACGTATCCAGGTAAATGTTCTCCAGAGTGTCGTTCAACGGTGTATAATTCTCATAAGTCTGGAATCAGGGTCTTTTGGTAGGATCACTTCCCCTATTTCTATTTCTTCTGTTACCGCTCGCATTACGGTTATTGTTGTTACCCCCGTTTCCAGAATTGTCATTTCCACTCTTGTTTCCCACATTTACTTCAACTTTTCCGGAACTTTCCCCAGACTGCTTCACGGCGACGTTACTCTGAACATTTTCTTTTGAAGCCGCTTCTGACTTTCTCTTTCGGTTTGCCCTGGCCTCCTCTCGTCTTGAATAAATATCGGCTTTTTCATAGAATATCTCTCTTGTGGAGGGTGTCTTCCCAGAAAGGTAATCTCCAAACTCGGATTCAGGATTGACTCCTTCCTTTAATGCCATCAAGATGGTGGGCTCATGCGGGTCACTAACTTCAGTCACAACCAAGTTAAAGCGGTCAAGATATGACCTTAAAGACTCTCCTGGCGCCTGCTTAATTCTTGATAATTCATTAACACTCCTGGACCTTTGGGTGTGGAGCCGGAACTGATTCATAAAACGTTCGCTCAGTTCCCTATAATTCGAAACCGAACGACGGGGGAGTCGGGTAAACCAAAACAGCGCCACATCTTCTAAATTGATCGGGAATGCTTTACACTTCACCGCATCAGGGGCAGCAGCAGCATTCAAGAGCCACGAGTATCGCATCAAATGCTGTCCCGGATCAGTTCTTCCATTGTACTTGTCCATCTGTGGCAGGTTAAAACGCCGGGGAAACTGAAAGTCGAGGATGTCGTCAGTGAAAGGAGTATGGCTTCGCTCAATGCCATAATCTTCATTGGTATAGTTTTGGCTCTCGGACATAATCTGGCGCACCATTGCCTGTACATCAGCATTAGTTAGGGGCCGTTCAGCTTCCCTGGCCCTGGTATCCGGGTTCCTTCTGGGCTCTTGTTCAGGAGATGCCCTTCTTCTTCGATCTGCTTCTGCTCTATTCCGCTCCCTACGCTCCCGGTCGATCTCGGGAGGTGGGGACTGGAGCCTTTGCCCCTGAGTGGGATCATGGTTTCCTAGTGCTCTTGCAATGTCCTCACGAGACCCCAAAGATCCGAATGTCATCTTCTCCAAATTCTGAGGTCGTTCGAGCGGCCTTCGTTCACGGGGCCGCTCTTCCTCGGAAGAAGAAGACTGGTCCACTGGTGTGTGACGAACTGGTGATGGGGTTCTCTGTCTACGGAGTTCGCTAATTTCCCTGCTCATGAGTCTCATATTTTCTTGCATCATGAGATTGGTGCGCTCGTGGATTTTCATAGCCTCCCTAGTACTCTCAAGCATGTCAAGTAGGCGCGAGAAATCTCCTTGAGTAATGGGCGCAGATGGATTGACCTGATCATTGACCCTTGTGGCTAGAATCGGAGCATTTGTAGGGACTCGAGTAGAGGTTCCAACATCACCAAGTGTCGGATCGGTTCGGAGATGGGAGATCGGGTCGGTTCGGAGCTGGGGAGCCTGATCGGGTCGGTACATGGCAAGCTGCTCGGGTCGGTTCAGGTTGGGGGAATGCACTGCTTCAGAATCTCCTATCCGGATCGGATCGGAACTCTCCCCCTGAAGGCGGTTCAGGTTTCCTGCATCTGTTCGTCCTGCTGCTGAGATCTGCCCACGAGACCTTGTCACAACCGCATTCTGCTGATCTTCGCCAGCTCCATTTCCTCGACCAGATTGAACCTCTTTGCCTTTTCCTTTGGCCATGGTTCTTCAACAATCAATTCAACAAATATCTAAAAGCGTCGAAACTTGAGGATTAACTTCTTTGAACTCAACGGTCCAAAAAGTAGAACGATAATCCCGAAAAATAAAGGATTCAGATGAGTTCTCAGTGAAAGCACCAAAATGTTAGACCAAAAAGTGGTTCTAACACCCAAATTGAATAAAAGCAAAATGAAATGAGATCAAAAGTAAAATGAACACACAGGATTTATAGTGGTTCGGCGAAGAAATGCCTACGTCCACTTGTCTTTCACTATTTTCAATGATGTAGTTGCAAATACAATGAAATATTCACTTGATTTCTCTCACAACTCACTTACAATCACTCAATTATCTAAAAACAAATAATGAAAGAAGATTTGGATTTTCCGGGAGTGCTGGAATTCGGGTTATGATGGTGGTTGAACTCTCAAAGTGCCAGAAAAAAGATCCTTTTCTTTGTCTCCAGACGGGGTATTTATAGGTGAGAATTTTCTCAGAACCCGATTCGGATCGGAGCCACGTGTCATCCATCCCATCAGCCTTGGGTTCGGATGGATTTCTATGTTGACAACGCATCAGAGTAGTGGACGTTGTGGGTAGGAACTGGTCATAGCTGCTCCGAATAACCAGGCGCTCATGTAGGAGAGTGATGTGGAAGACAGGCTCGGGTCGGAAGGGTATGCACAAGGGGTTCGGATCGGAGTACCCGATCCGACCCGGATTGACTTAGGACTAATTAATGTTTTTACTCCGCTCCGCTCAGATCTGTTGCTCTCCGCTCTAGCTGGAAATAGGTTGCTCTCCGATCCGAACAGACGTGCCTCTCTGATTCCAACAACAATAGTTCACCGATCCGAACAGCAGACTTTATCCGATCTGAACCGCTACACTGCTCCGATCCGACCCGCTTCAGTGTTTTTTCAAGCTCTTCAATATTTCACATCTTGACTTTGTGTTGCCCAGTTCACAAAGTGGGCTAACAGCAAGAGTCCTTTAGCAAATAAATTCCTAAATTCTCTTACACATAGATGGAACACTTGGATTGTTCTTTCTTCATTAAGTCACTCTACTCATTCCCTTTCTATCTCACGGCAGGAAATGTTTTCCACCTATTTACATCTTTTTACTTTAAAAGCAACTTAGCTGTGAAGTGAAATTTGCATTAAATGACTTGAGATAAAAATTGTATCAAGTCCTTTTTGTGATAGAAAATTCTTTCCATCAGCTCAGGTTTAACTTGAGTGCCACGGCCCTTGTCCAGGTTATCAAGTATGAAGAATCCTTAGCATCTAATTTAAGTACCCAAAACATACTCTTAATGTACTTATGAATAGGAGTGTTTACAAAATTCTATATGACATGTATGCATAGGAAATTCTTCATATATGAGTGCACATGTATGATGAATTATTTACTTAAGAACTTGTCCTTAACAAAAAATCGGATTTTGTTAGATTTATTGGCTAAGTGATTTCTACAAATGAGATGTGTACAAGCCAGTGGAGAAATTCTCATATGCAATTGTATTATGAATGTATAAATTTTAAATACACTTTTATTTTTACATAAATGGGAAAAATCTCATTCATTAAATTAGCTATTAATGAAATAAGTCGATTTATGGGTTTAGATATTTATTCTAAAATCCTGGGACATTACAATCTACCCTCCTTATAAAAATTTTGTCCTCGAAATTTGTAAACAACAGATATATAAAGCCAAAAGGTGATATGTCATAAACCATGATACCAGTTACTACAGATAGTATGATAATAAGTGCTATACTCGACTAGCTCGAGTTATAGCCAAATAAAAGCCCTATATACAAACATAACATACCCTCCTACTCGGAGTCGTTGCCACTAATCTCGATAACGTCATCCACTTCTTCATCAGAGACATTGATGACTTCGACTACATCATCATCTTCATCGACGTCCTCATCGTTTGATATGTAAATTACTTCCACTTCCTCGTCTTCCTCATCATCTGATATGCAAATGACCTCAACAGATGAAGGCGGGTACAACATCTTGTCCGGATAAACAAAGTCCCATGTGAACTCCTGACTACCCCCTACATAATGGTATTCCAACAATTCGTGAATAAACTGCACCCACAGAGCAGTCGATTGGTCGTCTGGCTCAACTGGTGGAGTCTGTACCTCTAGGTCTACCTGCATCGGCTCCAGTATGACTTCCTCCTCTTCTTCTGGCTCTTCCTCCTCCTCCTCCTCCTCCATCTCTTCATATTCCTTTATATCCTCTAATCCCTTATCCGAGTCATCATCATCGTCACTACTATCATCCCCCTCTCCACCATCATAATCCATCTGTTGGCCCCCTCCATCCTCTACATCCTCCTGGTCCTCAGAAAAATCTATGCTCTCTTCCTTCGACATAGGCTCTGCCTGTCCTGCGTCAGACTCGTCTAAATCCATATCCCTACCCTCATCATCACGGGGTGGTACTATCTCAGTCCTATCGCTAGAACATACTAACTCATAAATACAGATACTGTCATGGAGCCTCAGTATCTGTAAGGGAGACAACCTCTTCCAAGCAGTCCTCTTGAACATGGGTGTCATCTAATAATAAGGAATATATCAGAAAGGGAAAATAAGCTATAAAAGTTCATAAGCCCTAAGAATAACTGAATCCTCAATAAACACATGCTGATAAAATGAAAAGTCCATAATTTCATTTCTAACATAGGGTAACATCCAAAACGATACATATGATGACATCCAACATACGATAATATCTAATCAAACATACAATAAACTGACACTTAGTCTATAACAAAGTTTGGATAAAACTCCTTGATGTGCTTCTTCGTCTCCCAAGTACAGTCATTTGGGTTCTCGCTCCATTGTATTTTAAGTAGCTTCACAATTTTGCTTCGTAGTCGCTTCTCTTCCTTATCAACTACATAGATGAGAGGATATCTTAGAATAATCCTGGATGAATCTCCTGTAGTATCCTGCCAATCCTAGGAAACTGCGAACTTCTGTCGGCGTTCGGGGTTGTTTCCATTCTTGCACCGTTTCTACTTTGATTGGATCAACAGAGATACCATCTCCATTTACAATATGCCCAAGGAATCTTACTTCGGATCGGCAGAAATGGCATTTTGAAAACTTCGCCTTAAATACATTCTCCCTTAGAGTTTCTAATACTACTCTAAGATGATATCAGTGTTCTTCTTCAGTCTTTGAATAATTAGAGTATCATCAATAAAAATTAAGACAAACTTGTTTAGAATTTTCCTAAAGACACGGTTCATCTGGTCAACAAAATATGCCGGTGCGTTGGTTAGTCCGAATGGCATTACTAACCATTCGTAAAAGAGATCCGGTCCTCTAAAGGCAGTTAAAGGGATACTATCTTCAGAAATTCTTAACTGGTGGAAACCTGTTGCTAGATCCATTTGGGAAAATACTGTAGCTCCATTCAATTGATCGAAAAGATCGTCGATTCGGGGAAAAGGATGTTTATTTCTAATGGTCACTTTATTTAATTCTCTATAGTCACACAATCTTAGTGACCCATCAGATTTAACCACAAAAACTACAGCTGAACCCCAACTTGAAAAACTTGGTTTGATTAATCCCTTAGCCATTAAATCTTGAGTTTGTTCCTCAAGTTCTTTGACTTCTCTTGGTGCCATTCGTCTTTTAGGTTGGACTAATGGTCTTGCTTCTGGGATTAAATTGATTCATAATTCTATCTCGCGATGTGGAGGTAAACTAGTAACTTCTTCAAATATGTCAGAGAAATCTCTGACTATTTCTACCGTCTCTAGATTTTCTTGTGGTGTTTCCAAGACGTACAAGAAACTACACGTATGAATACCGGGTTTCCCATACGGTATCCTAGCTTTGCTTCCAATATTAGTTATCAGAGTTGCGATTTCTTTGTCGCATTTTATCTTAGCTTGAAATTTACTCAACCAATCTAAACCGAGTATAAAATTAAATCCCTTAAAACCCAAAACATAGAAATCAAATAGAAAGAAATGTGAAAGGTATGAGAGGGCTATGTTACCGCAAAACATTTTTAATTCTGTCTTTCTGCCAATGGGATTAGATACGCAAATCGGATTTGGGGAAATTTTTGGGGTAAGTTGAATTTTTCCTATGGTTCCAGATGAAATGAAACTGTATGAGGCGCCAGTATCAAATAAAACATGAACATCAATTCCATTAAAATTTAAGGTACCTTCTAGAACTCCCTTCCCTTACACGTCCTTAGAAGTTGATGCTTCATTCTTAATAGCATAAACTTTGGTTTGTTGTGCCCTCTTCATAAGCGAACAATCTTTGATCAGGTGCCCAGGCTGATGACAATTATAGCATAGACTCTTCATAACCATGGCATTTCCAGGTCCTTGCTGTTGTTGATGCTGTTGGGGTTGATGCTGAGTCTAACGCTGAGGTTGACGCTGAGGTTGTTGTGGGTTTTTCACTGCTGGCTTCTTATAGAACCTAGCAATGTGTCCCTTTTCTTTACAGTTGTGGCAAATTGTATCCTTGAAACGTTCTTTAGCCTTCTCTCCCATTTCTTTTTTTCCTTTCCAATTTGGATTAAATTTCCTCTTAAGGGCATTTTCTCCACTGGCCTCTCCTATTTGTGCCTATGCTACTGGCTTCTTTGTATCAAGTGGAGCTTCATAACGAATTGCCATGTCTACTAAGTCAATAAATGAACTCTTCAAATGATCAATCATCTTTACTTGCAAATTATCCTTCAAACCTGCTATGAACATCTCATTTTTCTTAAGCGCAGTATTGATCAGTTCTGGCCCGAAACAGGATAGTGCATTAAACTTATTCTCGTAATCTGATATTGACATGTTTCCTTGCTTAAGATCTATGAAATCCCGGTACATCCTAGTTTTGCTTGCTGCGGGAAGAAACTGTGCTTCGAACTCTACCTTGAATTTTTCCCAAGTAAAGTCATCTTCTGGAACATTCGTTGTTTGTGCGTCCCACCAGATTGCAGCAGCTCCTTGAAGTTACCACGAAGCCAAAAGACGTTTCTTCTCATCAATCAAATCCAGTCCTTTAAAAATCCTCTCACATGATCTCAACCACGCTTGGACTTCAATAAATGATTCAGTTCCTTTGAAAACCTTCCCTCCTAGAGTGTTATACTCCTTGCAGATAGTTGCAAAATTTGTCCTTGGTTGAACTGGGATAATTTCATCCACAGTTTCTACTTGATTTGGGTTGGTGGCATGTCCATTATTAGTGGTGGTTCCACTAGATCGACCTCTTCGTCCATACGTACTCATACTTACTGACCTGAATATAACAGGTTGGTAATCAAAACTTGATCGGATGGTAAATTACTTAATCATATAACTTAAGTCAATCCCTCCTAAGTATGTATCTATATTATATATAATAATATCTAATTTCAAATACGCCTTCTCAATACTCACCTAAAGCCTAGGTATTCAGCAACCTAAGCTTTAATACCAACTGTAACGACCCAACTTTCGAACACCTCGATAGTTGTATCATTATATAAGAATAAAAGATAGATAGAAGATAAAACTACAGAAAACATTAGAATCTCAAAGCGGAATTTGATCATAACATAACAACCCAAAATATTACATATCATAAGTCAAGTACATTAGAGTACATCATACATACGGATATATTTCATCATAATTACATACTTAACATTTGTGATACTAACTTGCAGATAATTATACATAACATCATGGTTAAAACAACTTGCAGATAATTATACATAGATAAGCCAACATTCAGATCCATCCCATCCAGCTACTCCAAAAGTAAGTCAAGACCTAGATCACTTGTCTATTCATAACAAGTGTAATGAATAACCAAAAGTTTAAAGGAAAACACAGAAAAATAAACTCTGGGTTTGAGGACTGTGTGAGTAAACGATTTTAAACAAGATCAGAAATAAAATCATTACTCATAAGACCACGCCGTAAATACGGAATGGGTTTTTACCTTATGAGAATCAAAACAGTTTGTATATTTAAAACAGATATTATGATAATGTCTAGAGTTTTCACAAATAACTTAGAACTTAGTGAAATGTTTTCATCTCGCATTCTACATACATATTATACAAACAAAAACCGTTTAACGCTTATGGTAAATGGATTTCCAACTATGACAAGGTATTGAACCACCTTCTGATAGTGTACATCTAGAGAGGAATACACTGGATTCAATAAGAACTTCTTGTAACCCGGCCACACATGACCGACCACTCATTTCTTTTGAGTGTATCGAATGTATATCACCAATGGTTGTGTACGGCAACCATTTCCCGAATGGGATAGCATTGATAAAAAGGAATATCTCTAGATAGGTGATAGTACACCCTAATGGGAGCTACCCACATAGCCATGCTGCCTGCCCGATTTTTGTCATTTCCTGGTTGTGAAGCTTGAAGCTAAACTTACCTTGACACACGCTTTTTATTTGCTTTGAACGTCACATCGTCAAACCCTCTAATTTACTAATTGAGTACTCCAAAATATATTACAAGTATAAAGCAAGAGAAATGAATTATTCTGCCACTTATAACTACATTTGAAAAGATCAATGTACGTGATTAGTTTTAGGTGTACTCTGCCAGAGGTTCGTCCATACAAGTTGCCCTGGGACTGGACAAACCGAAGACATTATTTTATAAACCCATCTCAGGTAATTTCTACCTAGGATTTATAAAATAAATTCTTATATTCTCCATCTTTTATTATCCTTGATAATCTTTGACTTGCAACGTAGAAATCGACTTTGAAGTGGAATATTTATTCTAGTCTCTTCGAATCGATATATGTAATGTCTTTTATAACTGATATTAAATTATCAGTCTAACTTGATTAGTTTACACATCCTTTAAATTTGAACAAATAAAGCGTGTGTGTCGCACACGGTATTTTACATCATTTGTTATTTGTGTTTATACGATGTTTAACATTTCTGTTCTTCTTGTAAAATTTTTTCTTACTTCTAGTTTATCATAAATAAAATGAATTTTATAATTTATATAAACTATTTTTACATTACAAATTCAAATCAGTCGACTTCTTATAGTCAAGCTCTGCTCTTTGTAATTATGCTATTTCCTTCCTCTTCCTTTGTCTATGACACTTTTAAAACAAAACTTCTCTTTTTATTTAATTATATAATTCTTCTTTATTGTTATTTATTTTCTATTTTCAAATTAAGCTATTTTTAATATAAAAACTTTGTTCAAAAATCTCTTTTGTAAATGTTTTGACTGAAGTACCAAGTACCACTTTCAGAACAGCGGTGTGCACATGTGAAAACTGCTCCAGATCACGGCAAAATCTCGTTCTCGGTCACGTTGCCCAATTTCCCCTTTGCCAAGCCTCCAGTCATCGTGCGCAGCCCCTTGATCACCGAAAAAATCTTATGCCTGATCACCTTCCTCTTTCCTTGCCAAATTCCCTTTTTCTAAGCCTCCAGTCATCGTGCGCAACCCACTGATCACCGCTAACTTCACTTACCCGATCATTTGCAATATCCCCTTTGCCAAAGTACCACTTGCCAAAGTACCACTTGCCAAGTCACCGTGTGCCAACCCCTTGATCACTTCAAAATCTCGTGCCCGATCACCTTGCCCAAAATATTGTGTCATGTTTCTCTTCTAACCCCGATCCAAGAAAATTTCTCCAACTCCCTCCTCAGGCCACCGGAACCCACCGTATTATGACCACTCCTTATCGACAACCCACGTTGGCGTTTCTCCCTGGTGCGCACCTTTCTCAGCCTCCAAGGGAGGTGTAGTTCGTTCATGAACTCGATGAACCCAAAGAGGAAAAATAACCTACTACGAATCAAACATGAATTTTGTCCATTTGAAAAATTATTTTAGATTTTTCCTTGTTTCCTGAGATCGTCACTCTCCTCTAGACAAAGTTTCAAGATCAACGATCCTCTGGATCGTCGGCAACAGCCATGATTTCCCTTTTTGGTAAAAACATTATTTCTCACTCCCCTCTTTATTAAAAATCATGATGTTTGTTTCTAAAGTCATAATTTTTGCCTTGATTATGTTTATATACCTGAAACTTAAAAGTAAGTTGGTTGAAAAATATTTGTCTTAACAGTTCTTTACTGTTATGTGATATTGGATATAAATTTGTATGATATATATTCTATTTACTTGTTAATGTTGTTTTATACTCTTGTATAAATCATTTGCATGAAGACTAGTGTCTGATTTTCATACTAACATTAGATCTATGAAGAATGGCATTAATAGAGCCATGTTTTTAAACAGACTACACAATTTTCACTTATAGGGGAATATCTCAAATGCCCATGCAACAAATAATGTTTTTAGCAGATCGGGTAAAACTCAAATGTTATCTAAAAACCTAAGTATACATGTCCATTAATATATCTAACAGAACAACCATTTAGACTAGCACACAGAATTGTTTAACAGTTCATATACAATTTTCTTTTTACAGGGGAATGTCTTAGATGTTGCATTCAATCAACTAGGGGTCAGCAGATATGATGAGTTTAAATGTCATGTAGAAATCTTGATAAATATATCCATGAATCATCAAACATGGCAATATTTAGCACAGCAACACAGTAGAGGTTTTACAGTGTATACACAGGATTTAGTTGCATTTTTACAGGAATTCTTCTATGGTGTTTTGATCAAGCAACATTGTAGTAAGGTTCAGCAAAACTATCAGTACAACATATATATAAAAACTTATCACTTGCATGGGTTTAAAAATAGAAAATTTAGTGAGTGTTTACTCACTTCCTTGCTTCCTGTATACAAAGTTTTCCTATCTACTTTTCTCTTTTGATTTGCTCGAAATATGAGTGCAAAAAGTTTGAAAATATGTTGCTATTTATAGACAAACCATAATATTAAACTAATATGTATTCATGTATGCATTAAATGCTTTTTGTGTGCTGATGGAAAGCCTTTCTAATTGATGCCAAGTTTTGTCAAAAGAAATACCCTACGCCACTTTTAACTTGTATACTAAATACACAGCACATGCCTATTTTGACAAAACCAATTAATGCAAGAGTCCTTTAGCAAATAAATTCCTAAGTTCTCTTACACATAGATGGAACACTTGGATTGTTCTTTCTTCATTAAGACACTCTACTCATTCCCTTTCTATCTCACAGCAGGAAATGTTTTCCACCTATTTAAATCTTTTTACTTTAAAAGCAACTTAGCTGTGAAGTGAAATTTGCATTAAATGACTTGAGATAAAAATAGTTTCAAGTCCTTTTTGTGATAGAAAATTCTTTCCATCAGCTCAGGTTTCACTTGAGTGCCACAGCCCTTGTCTAGGTTATCAAGTATAAAGAATCTTTAGCAACTTACTTAAGTACCCAAAACATACTCTTAATGTACTTATGAATAGGAGTGTTTACAAAATTCTATATGACATATATGCGTAGGAAATTATTCATATATGAGTGCACATGTATGATGAATTATTTACTTAAAAAACTTGTCCTTAACAAAAAATCGGATTTTGCTAGATTTTTTAGCTAAGTGATTTCTACAAATGAGATGTGTACAAGCCAGTGGAAAAATTCTCATATGCAATTGTATTATGTATGTATAAATTTTAAATACACTTTTATTTTTACATAAATGGGAAAAATCTCATTCATTAAATTAGCTATTAATGAAATTAGTCGATTTATGGGTTTACATATTTAGTCTAAAATCCAGGGACATTACAAAACTAATTGGTAACTCTTCTTTAAATCTTAATAAAAGATTTATTCATTTCACACGGGGTTTAAGAACGATGTTAATAAAGACACCATTCACGACAAACCCAAAATCCAATTCAATATTAAATAAAAGGCTCTGAATAGAAATTATATCTTCTTATATTCAATATCAAATTCTGAAATCAATAAATATCATATTGGGAATAACGATATATATATTATCAAAATTCCTCCACAATATCCGTATAATCACGGAATCCAATATCGAAATATTTCGATGATAATTTGGATTCATATCCATTCCAATTCATATATTGGAAATTCTGGTTATTTTTAAAACCATTTCAAATCCAATTTATTTACTTAAAAATATTGGATTATAATTCTAGTTCATAACTAGTTCATTTTGATAAAAATATATTTTTATCTTCACAAACGGGGAATTTTTCATCCAAAATCTTTTCAAATCATTTATTACGATTTTACACAAATTATTGATATTTTTAATAATTTTATCAAGGCCCGTATAGTCGATTTCCATAAACTGCCATCGAACTGCACTTACAATGACCTTTTCCAAATTTGATTTGGACATATTTCCAAATCCAACCGTTAGATTTCAAATCCCTTATATTCGTCTGAATGCTCTTTTCGATACGAACCCAACGGTTCCAGTTTTAGGGAATCCGATGGTCGGATCTCCCATAATGTCAATTCGAAGTCAATGGTCGAAATTCGCGGACTACCGCGGCGCGTCACATTCTATTCAGGCCATTAAATATACATAATATATATATAATATATATTTCATCGATTTCCATTTAAAACGTATTTTATAAAACGTTTTAAATTCGTTTTCAAAACGATTTCAACATCGTATTCAATTTCAAATCAAAACTGAATATTCAATATCATCGATATATAAATGATAGTATTTTCAAAACATTAGATTTTGAAATCACTTCCTTTTCGATATTCATTATAAAAATGAATAAAATCGATATAAATATCGTTCATGTCAAAAGGGCGTTAATCTAATCAACACGGCTTTATATTTTTAAATATTTTCATGTCCATCCCAAATCGGACATCAAAATCATATTTTGATCTTATACTGAATATTATTTCAAAATATTCGTTATTATAAAATATTCATTCTTTTTGAACTGGAATCAGACACAATCAATTACCATATAATATTATTTATATGGGTTTCATACAACACATATATAGAACAACAATGATAAACAATCAAACATCATCCAGTGTGTATTACACAATTGCATAAGCATTAAATATAAATAATTCACGCTTACACAGTCTGTCAAGCAAATGATCGACATACGACTAAACTATTGGAATTAGTGTACGTCAAATATCATCCCAACACCCATGTGGGGTTTCAATCAACAAATACAGATTTTATTTGTGCAGTTGGGCGATGTGTAAAAATTATCATCCCAGTCCATATCAATCAAATGGGTGTACATAAACAAATCGTCCGATTTGTAAATGAATATTTATTTTCATTTCATATACACGTTAAAAATTATATTTTTAACGATAAAATATTTATTCCAACACATGAATATTTTATTCAGTTCATTAATCTAATAAAAATGATATTTATATTTTTCTAACTTATTTTAGGAAATTTTGGCGGCATAACGGCGCGATACTAGAACCGGGATAAGGTCTAGCCTTATCCCTCGCCTAATAATGGCTCGCGCCATATACAAACCAAATTCTAATCAATTCCATATTCACACCACAAACCAAATTCAAGCAAGTACATCAATCAACCCAAACAACCAAACAAGTCATCCATGATCTGTGGACGACGGGGAGCAGTTCATATATGCAGTTATAAAATAAATAACTGTACAAAGAAAATTGTAGTGAGGAGTTCTCACCTTTGGGATCAACTCCGCCAGTTTTATTTCTGGATTTCTTAACGGCTTGGATTTTGTCCGAAATTCCAATGCAATCTTTTTTTTTCCACGCTGTTCATATATATACAAATCAAATTTTTATATTGCTTTCATATATATATATATATATCATATTTTTATTTCTAAACCACCTATATGAAAATATAATTTTTATTTCAAAACATTATATATACAAAGATCATATTTTTATCATGTTAATATATATATATATATCTCAACTTTCCTTATATAAAAATCTCGACTTTCTTTATATAAAAATCTCGCATAAAGTTCAGATCTTTAACTTACTAAAAAACAGCTTTTTAGTTGACTAAAAGTCATATAATAAAAATCGTAACTTTTATCGCTATACATATAAATAAAAATCATGCTTTTAAATGCAATACATATGAATAAAAAATCATAATTTTATATGCCATTCAAAGAAATATCTTACCATTTCATTTTTAAAAAATCATGTCTTCTTCATTTTAAAAATCACTTCTTTTTTATAACTAAAAATCTCATTTTTTTTCACAATAAAAATCTCATTTTTTTATCTATGTATATATAAAGTGATTTTTAAATTAAAAATAAAAAATAAAATAAAATAAAGAATAATAAAAACTTACAGTTCGAAATAGGGAGAGGGGGGCCGCTTCACGTCGGAGGTGGGCGGAGGGTGGTGCTGCACCGTTCTAGTGGCGGCGGCAGGACCCAGGCAGTGGTGGCAGCGGGTTTCATTCGGGTTTGGGGCTTAGTCTTCGATTGGAGGAAGGGGGAAGCGGAGGGGGGGACTCGCCGGAGCGGTGCGTCGTCGGAGGGGATGGCATGGGGGGAAGCGACATGTTTATTTAGGGTTTTTTTTCTTTGAAAAAGAACTGACGGGGAAAGGAATAGAAGGGAGGGGGCCTTATTATAAATATATATATTTTTTAATTACTTTTAATTTTTAAAAGTTGCTTTTTCTTTCGAATCCCAAATCGGACCCAACGACTGTCGTCCCTAGCTAATTACCCCCGTTCCGAACACAATGGATAGGTATCGTAAGCCAATTCCATCGTTTCGATCAGTTTTCGTTTAAATCAAAATATAAATCCTTATATTTTTAATTTAAACATACATTTTATTTTACCAGGGCCACATACTGATTCCAAAAATTCCAAAAAAATAAATCTGGCTATGTTTTGACGATACTGTCCTAACAAAACTAATTTCGTCGAATTTGGAGACCGTTTGAAAAACGATCATTTTCCAGTCGATTTAAATTCAAATTGAAATTGACAAACACGTTTAAATCCGCCACGCTCACATATTGATTCCAAAAATTATAAAAATTGGAATCTAGTGATAATTTGACATTCCAGATCCAACAAAAGTGGTCTCGTTGAAAATGGAGATCATTTGCAAAATGGCTATTTTTAAGGGTTATCTTTCCATAGCGACTATTCTGAATTTTCAAATGGGCATAACTTTTTATTCCCGTTATGAAATTTCAATTTTTCGGATTCGTTGGGAAGATATTTTCAAATAGATTCTAATATTTTTGGTTTCGCTAAAATCCGATTTATTTTGAATCCTGTACATTCATTTGAAATTTGAAATTGAATTTTCAAACTACCGCGCCATTTTCAATTCCTTTTATAATTAATACAAATATTTATATTCTAACTTCGATTCCAATAAACATATACATTCTAATTCTATTCAAAATAAATTTCTTGTAGTTAATATTTAAAATAATTCATTCTAAAAATTCAAAATTCATTAAAATTGCCAAAATAAAAATTTTAATTGGTTCTGATTTTCCGGGTTGTTACACACTAGATTGTTATTTATTTGATTTAAACACTATTATAATATCAAAATAATATTGATATAAAGATTATTGTATCTTTCAATTGGATTTTGAAAGTTAAATCAAGTGTTTTGGATTTTCATAAGGGAAAAACCTGTTCCGTGTTATACGGCGTGGTCTTATGAAATATCATTTATTTTCTCAAACTGTTTTAAATTGTTTACTCATACCAGTCCCATGACTGGCCCGAAGTTTATTTTGTTTTATTTTACTGAAACTCTTGGGTGCCTAAATTTGTATGGGCTGTCAAGTATTTTAGGATTTTATAGATTTATCTAAAAGAGCTTGGATCAGGAGGCTTTAGTGTTAAATATACAGTATTTTTATTCTGTTGTGTTGTAAGTGTTGTACTCTTAAAATTGTATGTTATACACTAAAATTTTTGTATTTCAAATGTTATGATATATTATATTTTGTTCCGCTGCGATGTGAGATTCTGTGTTGTTGTTTCCATTCTTCTTCTAACTTTTTCTTTTAAAAAATGATTCGTATTTCTGTGATATTTGGGTTGGACGTGTGATGTATGTAGTCAAATCAGATAGTACGGATTTGTGGGCCGTTACAGTTGGTATCAGAGCTTAGGTTGAGCGAATACCTAGGCTTTGGTGGGTGTTGTGCTCATTTGAGATAGGGTCAATAGTACCCTAAAATGAGTTGAGTGTATATATACGAGAGCGCGTATTTGTTAATTAATATAAAAGTTGTTTTATATTGTGTTGAGTGATTTATGAATTCTGATCGAATTGTGGGACGCCACGAAGTTGATAAGAATTTCTAAACTCTTAAGCAGAGAAATTCGACATAGTATTGTTTTAAAAGTGGGTAAATGAAATATTTCACCCAAAATTCTATTTTTGTATAAAGTAATAATTTCCTAAAGTTATTATATTATGTGGATGTGTTGGATGTTAATATTATAATCAAATTAGATTATAAAAATTGGAATGTTTATATATCACCAAAATAGAAGTTGTATATGAATTAAATATACAAATGTGATGAATTAAAATTAAATTCAAAACAGAATTTGCAATTTAATTCCTAGGTATTTGAAAAAATATTTTTTGAAGTATATTAAAATAATATAGCTTTGTTTTGGAAGGATTTTTAAATAAAAATCATTTTAATGGATTTTGAAAGTGGTAAAGCAATAAACTGACTTTAGTGGCTGGAAAATAATTCTAATGATGACTACAGCATCATCAATATTTATTTTCGAGTTCTAAGTGATGGATTGCTACATTAGAAAGATTTTGTTGGAAATTGGTTTTAAATAAAACAAGTTGTTTTGAAATTCAAATGTTTTGAATTTGGGGTGGTTATGAATATACGTATATATTTATATGATTTCTAAAGGACTTGAAATGAAAACCTGGAAATTTGAATTCTGGAATTTAAAATTTAACTTAAGCAAGTTAAATGAATTAAAGTGGAAAAATTGATTAAAATCAATTTGAATGAGATTGAATGCATACAAATGGAATCTGAATTTAATGAAAATATATTAGTTGTAAATCATTCAGATTAAATGAATGTGAGCATATATGATGTGTATTGAACAAAAGGTTTGGTATAACTAAATTTGTAGAAATATGCAAGGTTGAGTTCCAACATAAATAAATTTTGGAAAGTTAACGGGTTTATACCATTTTTGCTACCTTAGTAATTTCGGGGACGAAATTCTTTTAAGAGGGGAAGAATGTAACGACCTGGGTTTTCGGACAATTTATTTTTAAATATTTAATATGGTTTTAAATATTGTGTTGATAATATAAATGAATTTTTATATTAAGTTATCAATTTAATAATCGAAATACGAAAAACGATATATATAAATAAATTTGAAGTTAGAACTGAATCAAGATAATTCAGATGATCTGTATAAATTCTAATTCGAATATAAACGATAATAATAATTTATTATCAAGGAATTAATTTGTTTTGAATTTAACTTATATCGATTTAAATTAATATCTTCTCCAGATGATCAAATGAGGCTTTGAAACTTATCCTGGTGTGTCCGGAATAGTGGTATAACCCTAAAAATGTCAGTTGTTGGGTTCAGTAAGGAGTTCAGAATCAAGGGTTATTTAAAATTTAAGGATATCGATTTTTAATTAAAATATAAATAAAATAGAATAAAAATAAAAATGTAATTCCTTCCTCATTAAGTTAATGGAAAGCACACTGTACATTGTACCATACGCTGATCCAATCCCTTAGCTCCTAAGTTTTCTTCTCGCCTATTTATACGCAACCATTATCTACTTTTATTTCCTTTCATTTTGATTCTTCTGAAGAAAAAAAGGGAAATCGCAAGTATCCCCTTCATCCAAAAATCGAAGTGCCCAAACCAGTAAACCTCCTTTCAAAAATCAACTCGAAATTGAATCACAAATTTTTAAAAACCAAATCGAGTCTCTCCTCTAATTCATTCCAATTTGTGTATATTTCCAAGTATTTCCCCAAAACTTAAATCGAATGGAATTTCTTCCTCCGCTTAATCGGAAATCGAAAGCTTCAGGAGATCGAAATTAACAAACATGGGTGAATCAATCAGCTCGATCTCGAATTTATGGAGCTCGAACTGTCAGCAGTCAAGCTTGGGCTTGGAGCGACATAAGCCAGGAGAGGCTGATCGCGGTAACTAAAGTCAATCGATAATGGGGAGGGTGCGATGTAGCAGGGGAAGTTTGACAGTAGGGATAGGTAGCCAACGCGATGGGGTTTCATACAGATTTGTTTTCACGGGTTCCTGTAGCATGCGGTTACGGGTTGAGTCGTGTTTTCTTCTATGGTATCGAGTTCAATAAAGTAGTGTTCGGCTTGAAGCAGAGGTAGGAGAAGTCATGGTGGTGGATGGTAGGAGGGGTGCGATGCGGTGTTAATAAGAAGCGATGTCCTTTATTATTTTTTGATGGCGTATCCTTGCTTGTGGAAGAAAAGGGTGATAACATGATTAGGTAATTTAATAAGGTAAGTTATGTTAATCGTATTTAAAATTTGTTTTATTGCTTATACAATAATGTAACGACCCGGATTTTGAGCGGCTTTGGTTATCGACGTAAGCTCGACGTCGATAACCAAAACATCGAAAAATCCCGGTAATTAATGAAAGAAAATAGAGGGTGAGAATAGATAAGACAGAAACTTAGAATAGAAGAAGAAGAACACAACATCAGAGTAACACGAACCTCACAGCGGAACGAATAACATATAATAGATAACATAACTTGGAAATATAACAGTTATGTATACAATAGCACTCATCAGAGTACAGCACTTACAACACAGCGGAAATAACTATAGCTGTATGATCTTGAAGCCTCCTGCTCCACGCTCTTCCAGTATATCTGTAAATTCCTGACTACTTGACTACCCGTACAAAATTAGGCACCCAAGAGTATAGGGAAAACAAAACAAATAAACTCCGGGTCAGTCATGGGACTGGTATGAGTAAAATAGTTTAAACAGGTATATGAACAAGTAAACAATATCTCATAAGACCACGCCGCAGAACGGAACGGGTTTTTCCCTTATGAGAATCCAAAATATCTTTATATCAAAAACCTTTTGATATTATAATAATGTCTATGTACAAATAGATATCAACTAGTAGAAACGCTTTCATCTCACGTTCTACATATATAGTATACAATCAAAATCGCAAACACGTATTGGATAATGGATTTCCAACTATGACAAGGTATGGAACCACCTTCCGATCAGTGTACTCTAGGAACGATACACTGGAGTTCAACAAGAACGTCTTGCAACTCAGCCACACATGACCGACCACTCATTTCGCTTGAGTGTATCGAATGTATATCACCAACGGTTGGGATCAGCAACCGTTCCCGTATATATATGGGACAACATTGATAGATTTAAGAAACAAATGAATATTCACTAGATAGGTGATTATACACCCTACTTCGGTGCGACCGACTTAGCCATGCTGCCTGCCCGATTTCTGTCATTTACCGGTTGATGAGGCTAGAAGCTACGCTTTATCATCACATCAGATTCACTTCGAATGCCACATTGTCAGATCCATCAGAATCACTAATTGACGTCTACAACCATACATTACATGTCAGCTAAAAGAAGTTTCCTTCTCCGCTTCCACTCTTGGTATAGTTGAAGAAATCAATGTACGTGACCGTCTGGAAATACTATGTCAGACATCCATCTTCATTCACTTAGAAATGTCACATCGTCATACCCGCCAAATCACAAATTGACTTATCCAAAAATAACACAGGTATACAGCTAAGAGAAACGAATTCCTCGGCCACCAAACGTGAATACGTTTGAACAGATCAACTTACGCGATCCATTGGATATACTCTGTCAGACTTTCGTCCATACAAGTTGTCCTGGGACTGGACAAACCGAAGGCACTATTCCGTATATCCATCTTAGTCACTGTTATCTAAGACTTATACAACAGCCCTTGCATTTTACTCCGTCTTCAATTATCTTTGGCATATATGATTCGCAACGCTTATGCCAATACAGAGTGGTTTTTCGGATAATAATCCAACCGGTCTCTCCATATTAACAACGTTAAAATGGTCAAAAACTTTGATAGTCGGTGAGTTAACTATCAAAGAAAACAAGTGTGCAAACAACGATATTATTTCCAAATGGAAATTATATCGAACAAACATCATTTAACATAAATCTCTTTAGTTCATTTATTTACTTATCTCCTGTTTTCCTATATTCTAAATTCTTATTTTCTTTTATCAGAAAACATTTCTGATTCTCGTTTGGAAAACATTTTCAAAACTCCTTTACGATCAAACCTTACCATTTCTTAGTTAAGAAGGAAATCACTCAAGTTGGGGTATAATTACCTCTCAGACCTCAACTGAACAACGTTATAACTTCGAAATGGTCAAAGTTTATCTTTTAAATCTTTAACAACTTCTTTACGCCTTTCTCAGATTCAATTTTACTAGTCCACTTCTATATTTAAAACATTGGTTATAACGATAACGTTATAATCCTTACTTTCGAATTATCTAACTTTAATAATAACTTCTATTCTTATTAGTGAATAATTAACCTAACATTTATTTATTTATAAATAAATAAATCTCTATTTAAACACTGGAAAGTATAAGCACTTTCCCGAATTCGATATAATCGAATTCGCCAATTAACTCTCTTCGAGAAATCTCTATCTGATTAACTCTTCTTCGAATAACCTATATTCGATTAACTTCTTCTCGAATAAACGATATTCGATAATCTCTCTTCGAATAACTAATATTCGATAACTCTTCCTTTTCAAATATCTCATATTTGAAAATCTCACTTCGATGAAACTAACATCGATAACTCCTTTCGATGAAACTAACATCGATAAATTTAACTCGACGAACTTAACTCGACTAACTTAACTTGACTCGACTAACTCGACTTACTTGGTTCAACCAATTCGATTCGATTAACTAGGCTCGACTAACTTGGTCGAACCACCCGATCAACTTAACTTATTTAACTTAACTTATTTCTCAACTCGATCAACTCGATTAACTCCTATCGAATAACAAATATTCGATTAAACTCCATTCGCTTGACTCTAGATCGCAGCGATCACAATGGTAACGCCTGACTCCCTCAGGAAACATCCGACCGCCGTAGGCCATTTACAGCCCTGCGACTTAAGCTAGCAGTCGTACAAGATGGCAACTTACCCTGAATACTATGTTTGACTAACTCTGTCTCAAATAACTATATTTGATTAACTCTAGTTCGTTTTAACTCTAATCGATTAACTCTAACTAATTAACTCCAACTGGTTAACTCTAACTGATTAACTCTATTTGACTAACTCGACTTGACTAACCCCTTTCGAATAACATATTCGATTAACTAACTTTCGAATACCATATTCGATTAACTAACTTCGAATACCATATTCGATTAACTAACTTCGAATACCATATTCGATTAACTCCTTTCGAATGTCTATATTCGATTAACTAACTTCGAATACCATATTCGATTAACTCCTTTCGAATGTCTATATTCGATTAACTAACTTCGAATGTCTATATTCGATTAACTAACTTCGAATACCATATTCGATTAACTCCTTTCGAATGTCTATATTCGATTAACTAACTTCGAATACCATATTCGATTAACTCCTTTCGAATGTCTATATTCGGTTAACTAACTTCGAATGTCTATATTCGATTAACTAACTTCGAATACCATATTCGATTAACTCCTTTCGAATGTCTATATTCGATTAACTAACTTCGAATACCATATTCGATTAATTCCTTTCGAATGTCTATATTCGATTAACTAACTTCGAATACCATATTTGATTAACTCCTTTCGAATGTCTATATTCGATTAACTAACTTCGAATGTCTATATTCGATTAACTAACTTCTATTACCATATTCGATTAACTCCTTTCGAATGTCTATATTCGATTAACTAACTTTGAATACCATATTCGATTTACTTTATTCACTTTATAAAGATTTCCTTTTTAACAACGTTTTATTCATTTGAAAAGATTTACTTTTAAATAACGGTTCTACACTTTAAAAATGATTTTCCTTTTTATAATGTTTCCTTTATAAACCAATTTCCTTTTTATGATGTTTCCTTTATAAACCAATTTCCTTTTTATTAACTCTATTTATTTTCTAAATATTCCCCTTTCAATTCTATTTGTAAATGGTTTACAAATATTTCTTTTCTCTATTTTATTCTATTTGCAAATGGTTTGCAAATATTTCCTTTTCAAATTTATTCTTAAAAATATTCTAACTCCTAAACTTTCCGGGAAAATTCGCCATAACCTCCTTTGTATCGGGAAAATCCCCAAACCCGCCACACAGGCCTTTCCATTCAAAAGAAAATGTTTTGAATTTATTTCCTTTTTAAAATACCTCCTATTTATAAATATTCCCATTTATAAATATTTCTTATTTATAAATATTTCAATTTATAAATATCTCTGTTTTCAATATCACTTTGAAAATCTCCTTATCAACATCCCGTATGTTATGGTATTCAATCATATCAAATCACGATGTTCAATATCGTCCATACACACACAATCAACAACATGTTATAATTCACATCATATATTAAAATATATGAAAAACAATAAAATAACTGTTGAGGAATCCAGTCAGATTCCTCCAACCTGTTTCCCTGCATCACAGATGTTAGACAATATAGATAACATCACTTTCAGTTCCATAGGATATATTCTGTTAAACAGAATCAATATAGAAATTTAACTAACTGACTAGCAGTTCAATCAAACAATCAATACACAGTCAAACAGACAATTTTAACAGTCCTAACAATACAACATGAAATTATAAACTGTTCAGAGTTAGTGAGATTTACTCACATTGGACGATCATCGTTAATAACGATAACCATCGCTTGATTCCAACGGACAATTTATTTCGCTATAAATTGTAATGGGCTCCAATTTGACTCCTAGTCAATTCCATGGCGTAGATGCCGTCCCTACGATCCCAACGCAACTGACGGCGTTTGATTCTGATATCGTACGCAGAAGATATTATATTTACCAGGTAATACGTGATTTAATTAAACTAAACTTATGGTAGTTAAAATTTTGACCTACCCATTTCAACCCGGATCCGCACACTTCTTCGCTTACCAAAACGTTCTACGTTTTCTTCTATTCCCTTGCCAGCATGCCAAGTTTCTCTCCAATCTTCTCTTATTGAAATCCTCCGGCCCATAATCCTTCCTTTATGTATACATAAACTTTACTTATATTTTTCCTCCTAGGGCCCGACCCATCAGCCCATCCCTATTTGAAAGAAACCAGACCCGTACCCTAATGGTACTCCTCTTCTTCCCGAATGAAACTCCAGGAACCCGCTGCTCCATTACCGACTTTCAACCGCCTCACAGCCCCACATTTCCTTCACCGACCTCGAAACAAAAACCACCATCAAAATCTCCATCGAAATCTCATCATCACCACACCAATTTCAAAGAACTCGAACCCACTTTCTCAAATGCGTCGCACAAAAGATAAACGACGAACACAGTACAGTTCGACATTTTTAAATTGATAAAATCCCAAAAAAAATCGCAACAACAGCGATTCGATCCCCTGATTCCACATATGAACTCAAAATCGAAGGTTATTGCCTCAATCCCTCTCGGTTTCTAACCATAATCGACATTGTATATTTTCCAACGAATAAGAATGCGACCGAACCCATAAAATCATATATAGGATTGAAGAGAATCCTACCTAGATCACAAATATATTTATATAATGATTTATAGATTTTCTTTTGAATTTATTTTGATTTTTGAAGGAGAGGGTTTTCATGTTTTTCCTGAACAGAAAGAATGCGGCAGAATAGAGTTGACTAAGGAAGAGCTGAAATTAGGTTATAAGGAATTTGCTTAAAGGGGGTATTTATAACCAACATAAATATCTAGATATTTTAGTTTTATTATCTATTTTTACTTTCTAAAAATTCGTGTGGTCACACACGATACCCAAAAATCATGGAAATTGATATGCAGCTACAGTTCGACATTACGGTCCCAACGAAACTGGTTTCGTCGAATTCCGACTCCGTATGCTCACACAGCGTATTTTTAACTGTCAAAATACTGATTGTTTCTCACTCTAAAAATCCGTACGGCCACACAGTGACTCTAAAAATCACGAAACTGGAAATATAGCAACTATTTGACATTGCCGATCCAACAAAACTGGTTTCGTCGAATTCCGGCTTCGTTTGCAAAAGATGCTATTTTTAACGCTTTGAATAGCCCATTTAAATATATAAATATATTTAAATATATTTAAATATTAATAATTTAATATTATCGTATATCTCCATATACGATGTCGTCCGGCTCCAGAATATCACCTCAGATTTTATGACTTGATTTCCAGACTCCAGATTATCCCGATATTCAGTTCGTATCGAAAAATCGATTTATAACGTATATAAAGCATCAAAATTATAAAGGAATTCCACAGCGACTTTTCTGAAATTTGATTTGGACATAACTCAAAATCTACACGATGAAATCCCGATTTCTCTCTTTCACTAGAAAGATATACTCCACCAGCTCCACACGTTTCTTATTTCACAGAAATCCGGCTTAAAACGAATTATGTACATTCAGTTGAAGTTCGAATCGCCAAATAGCGAACTGCAGCGCCATTTCAAGCTCGATTTTAATTATAATAAAATTATACGTTCAAACTGTCGTCGATTGAATATATTCGTCAATATAATTCAACTCTAAGCTGAATTGAATCTAAGTGACGACCCCGTCCATCAAATATTGTGATTTCCAGTATTTTTTATTATTTCTGAATTAAATATATTATTTAATTATTTAATTAAATTAATTATTCACTGTAATTTAATTAACGACGATTAAATTCCCTAAATCACTATTTATATAATTAAATAAATTAATTATATACCACAGAAAATACGGGTCATTACATTCTTCCCCACTTAAAATAATTTCGTCCTCGAAATTGCTAAGTTAGAGGACGACCCTATCTATTGGAACTCCTAAGATTTGTTTACCCCTTATTTCTAATTTCAACCGAACCAATTAATATCGACTAAAATATTTATTCAATCCGACTAACTAAAATTTTCAAAAATTTTGAAAATTTTCTAACACTTTAAATTTTCGGAAAATTTCGCCATACCCTCCTTTGTACAGCCCTATCGGTAAAACTCCAATTCGCCTCTCTGGGCCATCTCCAACCCAAAAGAAAATCAAACAGCCAAACGGCTTGCCAATTCGGCTCATAAATCCCAGACTCATATAAAATATAAACTTGTACCTTTTTGTTGGGCATATCATTATATCCCTACCATTCGTCACCAGTTCTGCATATAACAATGCATTACCAACTTGATCTCCAATCAGTTCATTCTCAAAACCAAATCATTCGCTTATATCCAAGCCAGATATCATTTCAACCTTGAGTTTCATTCTCGATTCCAAATTCTTAACTTTTACCATCTCATTCTACTTATCTTCACAAGTTAAAATTTTAATTCCTGGGTAAATTTCAAATCAATTTGAAATCATACTGCCAATTCAAAACATTTGAATTTCTAAACAACTTGTTTTCTGAAAACAATTCAAATCAAAATCTTTGGTAGTAATCCACCACTTAGAACTCGAAAATCACACCGATGATACTGCGCAGTCATCATCGGAATTATTTCCCAACGACATAAGTGATTTCAATACTATATCATTTCAAAACCCTTATTAAATACATCCATTTTGAAGACATCTCAAAATCTCCCAGGAACTTAAAATTTCCTTATTTTAATTCCAAATCTGATTTAAATTCATATTTAATTCATCTTATTTCATATACTTTACTTATATGATTTTGATTGGTTATATATAACCATTTCACTTTATAATCTCATTCGATTATAATTACAACCAATATATCTAATATATGATAATATATTACATATCCATAGTGTGTCGGTCCATCGTATTCAAGTGTTTATTTACTCCTACCGATACAGTGGATCAAACTGATCGACCAGAACCCATAAACAACTCAGCCAATGAATCTCCATAATATAAAACCATTTTTATATCAAATAACAAATACGTTCTCTCATATATATACACTCAACTCAATCTAGGGTATTACTAACCCTATCTCTACCGAGTCACGCCACAGAGCCAAGTAATTCTTAACTTAAGCTTTGATACCAACTGTAACGACCCGGATTTTGAGCGGCTTTGGTTATCAACGTAAGCTCGACGTCGATAACCAAAACATCGAAAAATCCCGGTAATTAATGAAAGAAAATAGAGGGTGAGAATAGATAAGATAGAAACTTAGAATAGAAGAAGAAGAACACAACATCGGAGTAACACGAACCTCACAGCGGAACGAATAACATATAATAGATAACATAACTTGGAAATATAACAGTTATGTATACAATAGCACTTATCAGAGTACAACACTTACAACACAACGGAAATAACTATAGCTATATGATCTTGAAGCCTCCTGCTCCACGCTCTTCCAGTATATCTGTAAATTCCTGACTACTTGACTGCCCGTACAAAATTAGGCACCCAAGAGTTTAGGGAAAACAAAACAAAAAACTACGGGTCAGTCATGGGACTGGTATGAGTAAAATAGTTTAAACAGGTATATGAACAAGTAAACGATATCTCATAAGACCACGCCGCAGAACGGAACGGGTTTTTCCCTTATGAGAATCCAAAATATCTTTATATCAAAAACCTTTTGATATTATAATAATGTCTATGTACAAATAGATATCAACTAGTAGAAACGCTTTCATCTCACGTTCTACATATATAGTATACAATCAAAATCGCAAGCACGTATTGGATAATGGATTTCCAACTATGACAAGGTATGGAACCACCTTCCGATCAGTGTACTCTAGGAACGATACACTGGAGTTCAACAAGAACGTCTTGCAACTCAGCCACACATGACCGACCACTCATTTCGCTTGAGTGTATTGAATGTATATCACCAACGGTTGGGATCAGCAACCGTTCCCGTATATATATATATATGGGACAACATTGATAGATTTAAGAAACAAATGAATATTCACTAGATAGGTGATTATACACCCTACTTCGGTGCGACCGACTTAGCCATGTTGCCTGCCCGATTTCTGTCATTTACCGGTTGATGAGGCTAGAAGCTACGCTTTATCATCACATCAGATTCACTTCGAATGCCACATTGTCAGATCCATCATAATCACTAATTGACGTCTACAACCATACATTACGTGTCAGCTAAAAGAAGTTTCCTTCTCCGCTTCCACTCTTGGTATAGTTGAAGAAATCAATGTACGTGACCGTCTGGAAATACTATGTCAGACATCCATCTTCATTCACTTAGAAATGTCACATCGTCATACCCGCCAAATCACAAATTGACTTATCCAAAAATAACACGGGTATACAGCTAAGAGAAACGAATTCCTCCGCCACCAAACGTGAATACGTTTGAACAGATCAACTTACGCGATCCATTGGATATACTCTGTCAGACTTTCGTCCATACAAGTTGTCCTGGGACTGGACAAACCGAAGGCACTATTCCGTATATCCATCTTAGTCACTGTTATCTAAGACTTATACAAAAGCCCTTGCATTTTACTCCGTCTTCAATTATCTTTGGCATATATGATTCGCAACGCTTATACCAATACAGAGTGGTTCTTCGGATAATAATCCAACCGGTCTCTCCATATTAACAACGTTAAAATGGTCAAAAACTTTGATAGTCGGTGAGTTAACTATCAAAGAAAACAAGTGTGCAAACAACGATATTATTTCCAAATGGAAATTATATCGAACAAACATCATTTAACATAAATCTCTTTAGTTCATTTATTTACTTATCTCCTGTTTTCCTATATTCTAAATTCTTATTTTCTTTTATCAGAAAACATTTCTGATTCCCGTTTGGAAAACATTTTCAAAACTCCTTTACGATCAAACCTTACCATTTCTTAGTTAAGAAGGAAATCACTCAAGTTGGGGTATAATTACCTCTCAGACCTCAACTGAACAACGTTATAACTTCGAAATGGTCAAAGTTTATCTTTTAAATCTTTAACAACTTCTTTACGCCTTTCTCGGATTCAATTTTACTAGTCCACTTCTATATTTAAAACATTGGTTATAACGATAACGTTATAATCCCTACTTTCGAATTATCTAACTTTAATTATAACTTCTATTCTTATTAGTGAATAATTAACCTAACACTTATTTATTTATAAATAAATAAATCTCTATTTAAACACTGGAAAGTATAAGCACTTTCCCGAATTCGATATAATCGAATTCGCCGATTAACTCTCTTCGAGAAATCTCTATCTGATTAACTCTTCTTCGAATAACCTATATTCGATTAACTTCTTCTCGAATAAACGATATTCGATAATCTCTCTTCGAATAACTAATATTCGATAACTCTTCCTTTTCAAATATCTCATATTTGAAAATCTCACTTCGATGAAACTAACATTGATAACTCCTTTCGATGAAACTAACATCGATAAATTTAACTCGACGAACTTAACTCGACTAACTTAACTTGACTCGACTAACTCGACTTACTTGGTTCAACCAATTCGATTCGATTAACTAGGCTCGACTAACTTGGTCGAACCACCCGATCAACTTAACTTATTTAACTTAACTTATTTCTCAACTCGATCAACTCGATTAACTCCTATCGAATAACAAATATTCGATTAAACTCCATTCGCTTGACTCTAGATCGCAGCGATCACAATGGTTACGCCTGACTCCCTCAGGAAACATCCGACCACCGTAGGCTATTTACAGCCCTGCGACTTACGCTAGCAGTCATACAAGATGGCAACTTACCCTGAATACTATGTTTGACTAACTCTGTCTCAAATTACTATATTTGATTAACTCTAGTTCGTTTTAACTCTAATTGATTAACTCTAACTAATTAACTCCAACAGGTTAACTCTAACTGATTAACTCTAACTGGTTAACTCTATTTGACTAACTCGACTTGACTAACCCCTTTCGAATAACATATTCGATTAACTAACTTTCGAATACCATATTCGATTAACTAACTTCGAATACCATATTCGATTAACTAACTTCGAATACCATATTCGATTAACTCCTTTCGATTGTGTATATTCGATTAAATAACTTCGAATACCATATTCGATTAACTCCTTTCGAATGTCTATATTCGATTAACTAACTTCGAATGTCTATATTCGATTAACTAACTTCGAATACCATATTCGATTAACTCCTTTCGAATGTCTATATTCGATTAACTAACTTCGAATACCATATTCGATTAACTCCTTTCGAATGTCTATATTCGATTAACTAACTTCGAATGTCTATATTCGATTAACTAACTTCTAATACCATATTCGAATAACTCCTTTCGAATGTCTATATTCGATTAACTAACTTCGAATACCATATTCGATTAACTCCTTTCGAATGTCTATATTCGATTAACTAACTTCGAATACCATATTCGATTAACTCCTTTCGAATGTCTATATTCGATTAACTAACTTCGAATGTCTATATTCGATTAACTAACTTCGAATACCATATTCGATTAACTCCTTTCGAATGTCTATATTCGATTAACTAACTTCGAATACCATATTCGATTTACTTTATTCACTTTATGAAGATTTCCTTTTTAACAACGTTTTATTCATTTGAAAAGATTTACTTTTAAATAACGGTTCTACACTTTAAAAATGATTTTCCCTTTTATAATGTTTCCTTTATAAACCAATTTCCTTTTTATAATGTTTCCTTTATAAACCAATTTCCTTTTTATTAACTCTATTTATTTTCTAAATATTCCCCTTTCAATTCTATTTGTAAATGGTTTACAAATATTTCTATTCTCTATTTTATTCTATTTGCAAATGGTTTGCAAATATTTCCTTTTCAAATTTATTCTTAAAAATATTCTAACTCCTTAACTTTTCGGGAAAATTCGCCATAACCTCCTTTGTATCGGGAGTATCGGGAAAATCCCCAAACCCGCCACACAGGCCTTTCCATTCAAAAGAAAATGTTTTGAATTTATTTCCTTTTTAAAATACCTCCTATTTATAAATATTCCCATTTATAAATATTTCTTATTTATAAATATTTCAATTTATAAATATCTCTGTTTTCAATATCACTTTGAAAATCTCCTTATCAACATCCCGTATGTTATGGTATTCAATCATATCAAATCACGATGTTCAATATCGTCCATACACACACAATCAACAACAGGTTATAATTCACATCATATATTAAAATATATGAAAAACAATAAAATAACTGTTGAGGAATCCAGTCAGATTCCTCCAACCTGTTTCCCTGCATCACAGATGTTAGACAATATAGATAACATCACTTTCAGTTCCATAGGATATATTCTGTTAAACAGAATCAATATAGAAATTTAACTAACTGACTAGCAGTTCAATCAAACAATCAATACACAGTCAAACAGACAATTTTAACAGTCCTAACAATACAACATGAAATTATAAACTGTTCAGAGTTAGTGAGATTTACTCACATTGGACGATCATCGTTAATAACGATAACCATCGCTTGATTCCAACGGACAATTTATTTCGCTATAAATTGTAATGGGCTCCAATTTGACTCCTAGTCAATTCCATGGCGTAGATGCCGTCCCTACGATCCCAACGCAACTGACGGCGTCTGATTCTGATATCGTACGCAGAAGATATTATATTTACCAGGTAATACTTGATTTAATTAAACTAAACTTATGGTAGTTAAAATTTTGACCTACCCATTTCAACCCGGATCCGCACACTTCTTCGCTGACCCAAACGTTCTACATTTTCTTCTATTCCCTAGCCAGCATGCCAAGTTTCTCTCCAATCTCCTCTTATTGAAATCCTCCGGCCCATAATCCTTCCTTTATGTATACATAAACTTTACTTATATTTTTCCTCCTAGGGCCCGGCCCATCAGCCCATCCCCGTTTGAAAGAAACCAGACCCGTACCCTAATGGTACTCCTCTTCTTCCCGAATGAAACTCCAGGAACCCGCTGCTCCATTACCGACTTTCAACCGCCTCACAGCCCCTCATTTCCTTCACCGACCTCGAAACAAAAACCACCATCAAAATCTCCATCGAAATCTCATCATCACCACACCAATTTCAAAGAACTCGAACCCACTTTCTCAAATGCGTCGCACAGAAGATAAACGACGAACACAGTACAGTTCGACATTTTTAAATTGATAAAATCCAAAAAAAATCGCAACAACAGCGATTCGATCCCCTGATTCCACATATGAACTCAAAATCGAAGGTTATTGCCTCAATCCCTCTCGGTTTCTAACCCTAATCGACGTTGTATATTTTCCAACGAATAAGAATGCGACCGAACCCATAAAATCATATATAGGATTGAAGAGAATCCTACCCAAATCACAAATATATTTATATAATGATTTATAGATTTTTTTTTTGAATTTATTTTGATTTTTGAAGGAGAGGGTTTTCATGTTTTTCCTGAACAGAAAGAATGCGGCAGAATAGAGTTGACTAAGGAAGAGCTGAAATTAGGTTATAAGGAATTTGCTTAAAGGGGGTATTTATAACCAACATAAATATCTAGATATTTTAGTTTTATTATCTATTTTTACTTTCTAAAAATTCGTGTGGTCACACACGATACCCAAAAACCATGGAAATTGACATGCAGCTACAGTTCGACATTACGGTCCCAACGAAACTGGTTTCGTCGAATTCCGACTCCGTATGCTCACACAGCGTATTTTTAACTGTCAAAATACTTACTATTTCTCACTCTAAAAATCCGTACGGCCACACAGTGACTCTAAAAATCACGAAACTAGAAATCTAACAACTATTTGACATTGCGGATCCAACAAAACTGGTTTCATCGAATTCCGGCTTCGTTTGCAAAAGTGGCTATTTTTAACGCTTTGAATAGCCCATTTAAATATACAAATATATTTAAATAAATTTAAATACTAATAATTTATTATTATTGTATATCTCCATATACGATGTCATCCGGCTCCAGAATATCACCTCAGATTTTATGACTTGATTTCCAGACTCCAGATTATCCCGATATTCAGTTCGTATCGAAAAATCGATTTATAACGTATATAAAGCGTCGTAAATTATAAAGGAATTCCACAGCGACTTTTCTGAAATTTGATTTGGACATAACTCAAAATCTACACGATGAAATCCCGATTTCTCTCTTTCACTGGAAAGATATACTCCATCAGCTCCACACGTTTCTTGTTTCACAGAAATCCGGCTTAAAACGAATCATGTACATTCAGTTGAAGTTCGAATCGCCAAATAGCGAACTGCAGCACCATTTCAAGCTCGATTTTAATTATAATAAAATTATACGTTCAAATTGTCGTCGATTGAATATATTTGTCAATATAATTCAACTCTAAGCTGAATTGAATCTAAGTGACGACCCCGTCCATCAAATATTGTGATTTCCAATATTTTTGATTATTTCTGAATTAAATATATTATTTAATTATTTAATTAAATTAATTATTCACTGTAATATAATTAACGACGATTAAATTCCCTAAATCACTATTTATATAATTAAATAAATTAATTATATACCACCGAAAATACGGGTCATTACAAATAAATTCTAATTCAAACAAAATCAAAATCGGATAAATTGAAGACCGTTGAATTGGTAGGATGAAGAATACACTATAGAATTAATTGGAAGTTGGATTTTTCGGTTAAACTGAACATCAGTATAATTTAATCGAAAACATATTTGCTAGTTCGACAATGAAAACACGGTGAGTAATTCTCATTCAGAAATTTATTTAAATTTATTTTTATCGTTAAAAATAAATGGTTGGTTGCCTTGGATGCATTTTTAAATTGTTTATTAGTATTGGCTATGAAACACCCCACCTCCGCTAAGGTCACTCACAAAGGGAATGCCTTAACTTTGGTGGAGCATTATAGGTAAAAGACACAGATAATTTACAAGACAGATATATATAAGCAGCGGAAAAACTAACTTTATTTCAAACGTGGTTTATAACAAAACATTACAGCAAACTGTTTCAAACCAACTTACAAATCATTACATCAAAATCTCTGTATTGATTATTACATAAAGAAGCATAAAACAAAATAAAATTGCATAAATCCCCAAGTAGTAGGATGTCCAAAGCCATAGCCAAAGGTAAGAGGTTCCAAGCTATACATCACAGAGTCTTCAAGCTTGGAAAGATGAACGGTCCAAATTAAGCTGAGCTATTCCCTCCCTGGGTACCTGAGGGGGGGGGGACAGAAGAAAAGAGAGCGAAAGAAAATGAGTCAGACATAAGTCTGGTAAGTCCAGTGATTATTCAGCATGTAAACTGATAAGAGAACCGTGACTTGAATAACCTGGACACCGGACAATAACTAGGAAAATAAGGTAACATAGGATAAGGTAAGGTAAACAAGGCAAGATAAACTAATCATACTATCGCACTCGTATCCATATTCTCTGCACCTACTAGATATTTCAACCATTGTCATGAGTTCAAACCCAATGGTCCCTTTTCATTGATCGGCTCCTACTTGCACGCATTTACTACCTGTGTCCTACGACCCCGCTCGATTGTAGATACCTGTGCTGGTCCCACCATGGGGTGTATCAAATCCTATAGTGGCAACCCGACACGATTCAAGATGCACAGTGTATAGCTACTGATGCCCAGTGCCTGCTTTATCCACTCCGGAGTACGTGCACGCCCATACTCCGTTGGAACCTACACTGACGCACCAGCCGCCGTTCTTTTGACCGCTTATAATCAGCCCAGTAATCGTGCCCCACCCTGCCTAGTTCATGGTACCATGATACATCTATGTGGGTTACTGCTGAAATGGGTCCCCGTTAATAGGGTTTTCTAGTTCAACATGTTAAATTGGTTAAGTGTACAAGTTAACCTAACCCCATCCATCAGTTTAGTTAACATGTTGCATTGGTTAAGTGTTGCCTTAATTAACTTAACCCTACCATTCCTGACTTAGCTTTAATTCATTTATTAAAGCACCAACCACTCACATTAGACAAGTATTGTTACAGTTACTGGATGTGCCGGTCGGGTCCGGGCAGTTTTACACTGGAACTCAGTCTAACCTCGGGTTCTTTTGGGCTCGATGTACTAACTTCCCACATTAGATATATATTGTTACGGTTGCTGGATGTGTCAGGCGGTTCCGTGCAGTCTTACACCGTAACTCAATCTAACCTCGAGTTAGGCATATTCGCCTTTTCTAAATTTACATATTCACCTCTTTATCTTCATATGTAAATTATTGTCATTCAAGTCAAGCCCCACTTTCCTTTTAAATCAAGTTCATATTTTTAGGTATAAAAATTTATACCATTTTATGCCATAAAACATTTACATGTTTATGAGCCAAATATGCCAAATTATATGTTATTTCATATTTTCCCCCAATGTTACCCCCGTTAAACGTTCGCATAAATCACATAAAATGTTAGGCTTGATACATAGCCTAACTTATACAGAAAAGGGGAAAAAGAGAAACATGTAATAATTCCAACATCATAAAAATATGGATATAACAACACATGTGACATATGAACTTGTCATAGAACAACATACATGTAATTATGAACTTGCAAATTTAGATCTACACAACATGCATCTTAAAATAGGGGTTTTACATAGAACTACATAAACTTAAAATTAGGCATGTAGTTGTGAACCTTGCAAATTGGTTGGATCAAATCTAACATGAACCTAATCATATTAACATGTAGTTTTGGATCATATATATGTGAACATGGTTGAACTTGCATAAACATAGCATAACTCCCAAATTGTCATATAACATATAGGTGTTATTACCAAATCATGCGACATGAAATGTCATCACCAAATTATACACAATATGATATCCATCGCCAATTTATATAATATGATATGCCATCGCCAAATTATAATATGTCATCGCCAATTTATGTCATCACCAAGTATACAACATAATATGTCATCTTCAATTTATTCAACATGATATGTCATTGCCAAATTATAATATGTCATCGCTAAATTACACAACATATATGTCATTGGCAAATTATACAACATATGGATCCAAAGCATTTAACTTTCATCATCAAATTACATACAACAAGATCACAACTTAGCATGATAAGAATCATAGTCTCAATCAATTCAGTTTTAACAAAAAGGATAGGCATAGATTTACATTAGGCGATGTTCTATATCTAGTTATTTAGTCATAATTCTAACATCGTTTAGGTCTAAATGATAACTGGACTTACAAAAAGGAGGCTAGTCTTGAGTTCTGGGATCTATATTCTGGAATTGAATAGCTCTCCTTTGTTGTAGACGTTGAATTCTCTTAGTTGAATTAGATTTGATTTGCAATTCCTACTTGCTTTCTAGTTGAAAGAGGATGGCGGCTACTCTAGGCTAAGTACAGACAACATGACGAACTTAGGAATATTTTTGTGTGGCTTTAGGGTTTAGATTTAGGTTGCTTATATAGAAGTTTGATTTAATAGGAGCCGTCAGATCAATCTAGAGCAAATCAAAGCCATTCAATCCTAAGAGAACCAACCAGAATGTGCCACACAAGCCCTAATGACACAGCAATTCGTCACAGGAGAAAACAGGTCAGATTTCAGATCTGACCCGAGAGGGAGGTCGACCCCCAGGTCGACCACCTGGTCGACCTGTATAGGGGGAGGTCGACCGCCTGGTCAACCTAGCCTTAGGCGGGAAATTTCCCACCCATCCCGTTTCTGCTTCTAATTTTGAATTTTGAATTTTGAATTTTCTGAACTTTAATCTGAATTGTTTATTTAAATTCTTGAATCTTCTGAAGGTCATAACTCCTTCATACGGATTCCGATTTACGCAAACTCGGACTCTATCTCAAGCAAAATTCCGAGACAAACGCAATGACGTAACCCTTTCCCTTAATTCTTACATCTGAAATTAATTATTCTTTAATTCGTAACTTTAATGTTTATATAAAATACGGGGTGTTACATTCTCCCCTCCTTAAAGAATTTCGTCCACGAAATCTTCAAGTCAAGAAGAACGCACATCCTACCATCCAATCGTCCATCTACTCAACCATCAAACACAGGCGTCCATTGTCCTTAAAAGACTTCTAATGCTTCATGATCATATGCATAGTGTGTATACATGTCCTTACATAATGAAAAATCAGGTGGTCTACTGATTCAGTTGACCTCCTTAATGCAAGTCATGTCGGTGCCATGAGTCCATTATGTATGCAATCATCCCTAATCATACTTTCTACATGAGTGCACAATCATTCACACAAATGCAACATCCATATGATAACACATCAAGTTTCAATCATATACAAGTACATTTATACATATGCAATATGAAAGTGACTGAGCCGATCTAACACCTAATGTGTGTGTATATGCATCCACGAGCAACCACTAGCAATCACTTGCAACCACTTGCAACCATCAATCATAACATGTTTCAAATACATGTTTACATCCATTGGTTTCTACCTAAGGATCGAGAACAGATCTGAGGAAAATACTAAAAAGATAGATACGAGCATGAACAAACTTAAGGAAAAAGAGATCAAAGATGTACCCTCAAAAAGAAAAGGGTAGGCTGCGCGTATCTTGGCCTCTGTCTCCCAAGTCAGTCTTCCTCAGCGTCACTCCATTGAACTTTAACAAGTTTGACTTCGCGGTTGCGTAGCTTTTTGACTTATGTACCCAAGATACGAGTTGGAACTCTTTTCACAGCCGCCTCTCGTTCTACTTCTACTTCCTCTAATATGCTTGGTTCCACCACTTCCGCAGACTCATGTAAGCACTTTCGTAGGTGAGAAACATGAAAGACATTATGAACTCCAGCCAATCTTTCGGGTAGCTCTACTCTGTAAGCCATCTTTCCAATCCTTTCAATGATAGGAAACGGTCCTACAAATCTTGGTGCTAAATTTCCTGCGGATCCAAAGCGAACGACGTTCCTCAAAGGAGATACTTTACGGAAAACCCTGTCTCCAACCTCAAACTCAAGGTCGGTCCTTCTTTTATCTGCGTAGGACTTCTGTCTATCTTGGCAGTCTTCATTCTTCTTCGTATCAAGTCCACTTTCTCTGAAGTTTCTCTAATCATATCTGGTCCGAGTATAAGCTTGTCTGTAGACTCCCACCAACAAGTTGGTGATCGGCATGGTCTTCCATATAAAGCTTCGAAGGGTGCCATGCCTATGGTGGCTTGGTAGCTATTGTTGTAGGCAAACTCCACCAAGGGAAGATGATCCTCCCATGTCCCTCCGAAGTCAAGAATGCATAATCTCAAGAGGTCTTCTAATACTCTGTTCACCCTTTCCGTTTGACCATCAGTTTGGGGGTGATAGGCCGTGCTTATGCATAGTTGTGTGCCTACAGCCTCTTGCAAGCTCCTCCAAAACTCGCTCGTAAAAATAGGATATCGGTCAGTTATAATGCTGGAGGGTATCCCATGTAGTCGAACTATCTCTTTAAGATAAATGGATGCTAAAGATGAGGCAGTCCTTCTACTTTTAACGGGTATAAAGTGAGCGCTTTTTGTGAGCCTGTCCACTATTACCCAAATACTGGTATTGCCCCTTCTTGACCCAGGCAGCCCATCGATAAAGTCCATCGAAATGCTATCCCATTTCCACTATGGGATGTCTAGAGGATGAAGCAATCCGCCAGGCTTCTTTTGCTCCGCCTTGACTTGCTGGCATATTAAGCACTTAGAGACGAATTTAGCTATATCCCTCTTCATGCCATTCCAGAAGAAAACTCTTTTTATGTCCTTATACATCTTATCTCCACCTGGGTGTATGGTCAACTTGGAATGGTGTGTTTATTCGAGAACCTTCTTCACCAAATCCTTCGCTTGAGGGACGCATAACCTTCCATCCCACCTCAACCATCCTTTATCATCGATGGAGTACCTATTGAGGTGACTAGAAGTCTCACCCCTAATTAGCTTATCCAACACATCAACTAGCTGAGGGTCCTCACGTTGCGCAGCTCCTATTGAGTCCAAAAGAGTAGGCCGCACTTCTAGCGATGCTAACAAACCAGTCACATGATCGATGGAGGGTCTAAAGTTAAAGTTGGCTATGTACCCCAAGCTCTGCCTTTCTACGAAGAGAGGGCTTAATGTCAGCTTCTTTCTACTCAAGGCGTCTGCTACTACATTGCCCTTGCCAGGGGTGTAGGAAATCTCGAAATCGTAGGATGCCAAGAATTCCATCCACCTTTGTTGCCTCAAGTTAAGATCTTTCTACAAAAAAAGGTACTTCAACGATTTATGGTCAGTATACAATTCAAATTTCTCACCTAGGAGATAATGGCGCCAAGACTTAAGTGCAAAGACGATGGCCACCAAATCTAGATTGTGGGTTGGGTAGTTTTTCTCATGTGCTTTCAACTACCTGCCTCCATAAGCTACTACCTTCCCTTCCTGCATCAAGACAGCACCTAGTCCCGTACCACATGCATCTGTATATACGGTAAACATCTTGCTCCAATCCGGCAATGTCAGAATTGGGGCTGTTGTTAGAGCCCTCTTTAAACGTTGGAAAGCGATATCGCAATCCAAATCCCAATTGAAAGTCAGGTTCTTCTTCGTCAACCTTGTAAGTGGAGCTGAGATTTTCGCAAAATCTTTGATGAACTTTCGGTAAAAGCCCGCTAGCCCGAGGAAGCTCCGGACCTCGGTCGCATTCCGTGGAACCTTCCAATCTTGCACCGCAACTACTTTTGTGGGGTCCACAGCTAATCCTTCCTTGGATACCACATGTCCAAGAAATCTCACTTCTTATCTCCAAAAATGGCATTTAGAGAATTTGGCTTTCAACTGATGTGCTCGAAGAGTGTCCATGACTTCTCTTAAATGCTGAGCATGCTCTTCGTCACTCTTTTAGAAAATCTAAATGTCATCTACGAAGACCACCACAAACTTATTGAGGAACTCCCTGAACACCCTGCTCATCAAGTCAACGAAATAAGCGGGTGCGTTTGTCAAGCCAAAAGGCATGACAAGCCATTCGAAGAAACCATCCGGGGTTCTGAACGCGGTCTTATCGATGCTGTCTTCAGCCACTCTTAGATATATATTGTTACGGTTGCTGGATGTGTCGGGCGGTTCCGGGCAGTCTTACACCGTAACTCAATCTAACCTCGGGTTAGGCATATTTGTCTTTTCTAAATTTACATATTAACCTCTTTATATTTATATGTAAATTATTGTCATTCAAGTCAAGCTCCACTTTCCTTTTAAATCAAGTTCATAATTTTAGGTATAAAAATTTATACCATTTTATGCCATAAAACATTTACATGTTTATGAGCCAAATATGCCAAATTATATGTTATTTCATATTTTCCCCCAATGTTACCCCCGTTAAACGTTCGCATAAATCACATAAAATGTTAGGCTCGATACATAGCCTAACATATACACAAAAGGGAAAAAGAGAAACATGTAATAATTCCAACATCATAAAAATATGGATCTAACAACACATGTGACATATGAATTTGGCATAGAACAACATACATGTAATTATGAACTTGCAAATTTAGATCTACACAACATGCATCTTAAAATAGGGGTTTTACATAGAACTACATAAACTTAAAATTAGGCATGTAGTTGTGAACCTTGCAAATTGGTTGGATCAAATCTAACATGAACCTAATCATATTAAGACGTAGTTTTGGATCATATATATGTGAACATGGTTGAACTTGCATAAACATAGCATAACTCCCAAATTGTCATATAACATATAGGTGTTATTACCAAATCATGCGACATGAAATGTCATCACCAAATTATACACAATATGATATCCATCGCCAATTTATATAATATGATATGCCATCGCCAAATTATAATATGTCATCGCCAATTTATGTCATCACCAAGTATACAACATAATATGTCATCTTTAATTTATTCAACATGATATGTCATTGCCAAAGTATAATATGTCATCGCTAAATTACACAACATATATGTCATTGGCAAATTATACAACATATGGATCCAAAGCATTTAACTTTCATCATCAAATTACATACAACAAGATCACAACTTAGCATGATAAGAATCATAGTCTCAATCAATTCAGTTTTAACAAAAAGGATAGGCATAGATTTACGTTAGGCGATGTTCTATATCCAGTTATTTAGTCACAATTCTAACATCGTTTAGGTCTAAATGATAACTGGACTTACAAAAAGGAGGCTAGTCTTGAGTTTTGGGATCTGTATTCTGGAATTGAATAACTCTCCTTTGTTGTAGGTGTTGAATTATCTTAGTTGAATTAGATTTGATTTGCAATTCCTACTTGCTTTCTAGTTGAAAGAGGATGGCGGCTACTCTAGGCTAAGTACTAACAGCATGACGGTCTTAGGAATATTTTTATGTGGCTTTAGGGTTTAGATTTAGGTTGCTTATATAGAAGTTTGATTTAATAGGAGCCGTCAGATCAATCTAGAGCAAATCAAAGCCATTCAATCCTAAGAGAACCAACCAGAATGTGCCACACAAGCCCTAATGACATAGCAATTCGTCACAGGAGAAAACAGGTCAGATTTCAGATCTGACCCGAGGGGGAGGTCGACCCCCAGGTCGACCCTCTGGTCGACCTGTATGGGGGTAGGTCGACCCCCTGGTCGACCTCCTGGTCGACCTGGCCTTAGGCAGGAAATTTCCCGCCCAGCCCGCTTCTGCTTCTTATTTTGAATTTTGAATTTTATGAACTTTAATCTGAGTTGTTTATTTTAATTCTTGAATCTTCTGAAGGTCATAACTCCTTCATACGGATTCCGATTTACGCAAACTCGGACTCTATCTCAAGCAGAATTCCGAGACGAACGCAATGGCATAACCCGTTTCCCTTAATTCTTACATCTGAAATTAATTATTCTTTAATTCGTAACTTTAATGTTTACAGAAATTACGGGGTGTTACAGGCTATAATACATATTAGTTATTTAGGATTGGTGTTTGTGGTTATTTTATAATATATATATTAGTGATTGGATAGTTCCAGCAGTACCATTAGCGGATGCCCATAGTATCATTAGCGGATGACCCTATGCGCCCCACGCTATGATAGTGGATGACCATCTATACCGCGATATCCTGCCTCGAAGTAGGATGGGTTTTATTTATGTTGGATAACGTTTGTGAATGCAGGAAAACAGGTTGGAGGGATCCAACCGGATCCCTCAAAAATATTATTATTTGTTTGTTTCATATATATTATCGTATATGACGTGTTAGGAAACATGTGGTTGATAATTGTGTGTTTTTGATTGGTTGAATATCACTGGCCCTAAATGTGGATTTATAAAAATATCGTGAAAAGGGAATGTTAGATTAAAAGGGAAAAAAATCTATTTATCTAAAATAGAATTTGAATTTTGAATCGGCTATAAAAATATTAACTTGTTTTGAAAATAAAAAAAAATATCAAAAATTTATAAACGTTGTTTATAAATTAATAATGCAGGATTTGATAATGAATTTATAAACGTTGTTTATAAATTAATAATGCAGGATTTGATAATGAATTCATAAATGTTGTTTATAAATTAATAATGCAAGATTTATAAACGCTGTTTATAAATTAAATAATACAAGGAATGGAAGTAAATTTATAAACACTATTTATAAATTAAATAATGCAGGGAATTGAGGTTGAATTTATAAACGGTGTTCTAAATGGAATGGGAAAAATTATCATTTAGATAATTAGGGAAATGTAAATATGAGTGTGTATTTAAAAAGGGAAATTTATTTTTCTAAAGGAGAATTTTTATTTCAAAGGGATTTGAAATTTAGATAAGTTTAAAATATATAAACAAGTAATATAAACGGTATTTATAAATAAAGGTGGAAAATTATCATTGGATAATTTAAATATTTAAATTCAAATGAGAATTTTAAATAGGGATTGGGAATTGTGTTAAAAAGGGAAACTAGGAAATTTATTCCGATATTCAGAATGTAAATAGAATTAAAATAAATCTGTATGGATTTTGATGTGAATTCGATTAGATCGAATTTATTTAGATAAAATATTTTCAAAAATATATTAGGATTATATTAAATAAAAGTTTAAATTTAAATATAAGAATAGATTCACTGTTATATATATATAAGTGAAATATAAAATATTCCAGAATAGGAATTGGATTTCATATGGATTTGAAATGGAATCTTGTTTGAAATTATAAAACAAGGATGTTAAATTTATAAACAATGTTTATAAATTAAGTAAGACAGTTATCAGGGGATAATTTGGGATTTTAAATTCAAATATGAATTTAAAAAGTGAATTAGAAATCGTTTCAAAAATGGGATGATAGAATTTATTCCGGAATTTGGAGTATAAACTAAACTGAAACAAGTTTAAAGAATTTATAATTGAAATTCGATTTATATTGGACTTTATAAAATAATTTATTTATAAAGGAAATTGTAATTTAATATCGAAAATTGAGTTGTAAATAAATTACAACAGAGAAATGAAAAATCGACGAGTTGTGAAAATCAGAAATGTTAAGTTTAACTTGAAAATTGGATTTAATATATATATATATATATTAGAACGAGCTTGAAATTTAAATTAAACAAAGTTAAACATTTATATTTCAATATAATTAAAACGAACTCGCCGCAGCACGGTAGTTCGTAAATTGGCGTTTTGAACTTCAATTGAGTATATAAGACTCAATTTAAGTAATAATTTTTTGAAACAAGAATCGTCAGGACTAATTTGATAATAATTTTCAAATGAAAGAGAAAAATCTGGATTTCGTCGTATAGACTTTGAGTTATGTCAAAATCAAATTTTCAGAAAAACAGCGTCATAACCATTATTAAACCATAACGGTTTATTTAAATAAATAAAAGGATTTTGAGCAAATAAAAATCAGAATCTTCATTAGAAAATCCAGATTTGAGTTATAAAACATATCTGAACTCAAGTGGAGTAATGAAATGATTTTTGAAACAAAAATCAGATTTTGGAAAATTATTGAATAGAATTAACTAGTTTAAAGAATAATTAGTTAGTGGAGTTTGAATTGAAATTGGGCTTTGGATAAGTAAATTGGGTTTGTAAATTTATATTCGAAATCGAATATGAAACTTGAATTAAAAATGGAATTCGATTAGTTTGTAGCCAAATTAAAAATAGTATATGAACGTGATATATTAAATTAAAAAGTGGAATAGGCAAAAGAGCTAATTAGAGAATTAATTAGCGAATTGAATTAAAATGACCAGATTGAGTGAGAATAAATTGGAAATGGATGTATATGGGTTAGACAGGTATGGAATGAAGAGAATGAAGTTTATAAATTTAGTGCCTGATAAAAAGGTACATGTTTAAATTCCATATGAGGTTTAATGCACCGAATCGGCAAGCCACTTGGCTTTTCGATTTTCTTTTTGACTGGAAAGGGCCTAGAGAGGCTTTTTGTAGTTGTACCGAGTAACCCGTACAAAGGAGGTGCTGGCAAAATATTTTGGAAATTTAAGGAGTTAGAATATTTTTAAGAAAATTCGATAACTAGAAATCAATATATCGATATATATATAACATTCGTTAAGGAAACAAACTTAAAAATAGAATATTATAAACAAAAAGGAAATCTATAATTAAATCTGGTGAAAATAAAATAGAGAATCGTATATGCGTTTTAAATGAAATGAATAATTGGTTTTTGTGATATTGATTATTCGAGATAAGCAGTCTTGTCCGTTTTGAAGTTAAGAATGTTATTCAGTCAAGGTCTGAGAGGTAGCTATACCCCCAACTTGATTGATTTCGTTTTAAACCGATAAACAACAAGATTTAGTATCCAAGACAAATGTTTGGATAAGATTTAGTTGAGTGCAGTGTTTTGGGTTGTTGTAACGATGTTTTACACAACATTCGTTTTAACCCAGGAAAGTAGAATTTTGGAAATATAATAATAAATATTTCCTAAGTATGGAAATAAACGAGTCGGCAAAAGAGATAAGTAATTGGAATGTTTTCCAATTATAAATAGAAGATATTTTCTGTATATAGAAAATAAAATGAGTCGATATATGGAAATGTTTTCCAAATAGTGTAAGAGGCCAAGATGATTGTCAAAAATATCGTGTTAACAGATATTGATAAGAAAAATGGAGAAGTGATTTAATTGATAAAATATTAATTAAGGGGCCCAGTGATTGTTGATGCTTTGAATGGATGTTTGTTTTTCTTCGATAGTCAAATAAATGACAATCGAAGTGTTTGCCATATCGTTGTCAACATGGAGAGACCGATTGGATTATTATCCGAGAACCACTCCGTATTGGCAGTAGCATTGCGAATCATATTTTATGAAGATAATCGAAGATGGAGTAAAGTGCAAGGGCTTTTTCTGTTAATCCTAGGTAGAAATTGCCTAAGATGGATTAATGGAAATTGTGCCTTAGGTTTAGTTCAGTCCCAGAACGAAGTGTATGGATGAGTGTCTGACAGAGTATTTCCAATGATCGCATATGTTGGTTTGTATAAATATATATGGTGGCGGAGAATTTATTCTCTTAGCATAATATTCAGAATATATTTGTGCAATCAATTAGTGATTAAAAAATCTGACAATGTGACATTCAAAGTGATTGTGCTATCATTGAAATGTAAGTAATCGTAGCCTCAGGTCTCAACAACCGGGAAATGACAAAAATCGGGCAAGCATCATGGCTAAGTAGGTAGCTCCCATTAGGGTGTATTATCACCTATCTAGAGAAATTCATTTCATTCATTATTTTATTCGATGATGTCCCATTCGGGAAAACGGTAGCTGATCCCAACCGTTGGTGATATACATTCGATACACTCAAGCGAAATGAGTGGTCGGTCATGTGTGGCTGGGTTACAAGATGTTCTTGTTGAACCCAGTATATTCTCCTCTAGAGATACACTATCGGAAGGTGGTTCCATACCTTGTCATAGTTGGAAATTCATTACCCAATAAGTGCTCGCGGTTTTGATTGTATGTTATATATATGTGGAGCATGAGATGAAAGCGTTCCACTAGATTGTTATTTATTTGATTTAGACACTATTATAATATCAAAAGAATTTAGATATAAAGATTATTGTATCTTTCAAAAGGATTTTGAAAGTTAAATCAAGTGTTTTGGATTTTCATAAGGGAAAAACCCGTCCGTGTTATACGGCGTGGTCTTATGAAATATCATTTATTTTCTCAAACTGTTTTAAATTGTTTACTCATACCAGTCCCATAACTGACCCGGAGTTTATTTTGTTTTGTTTTACCTAAAATCTTGGGTGCCCAAATTTGTATGGGCAGTCAAGTAGTTCAGGATTTTACAGATTTATCTAAAGGAGCTTGAAGCAGGAGGCTTCAGTGTTAAATATATAGTATTTTTATTCTGTTGTGTTGTAAGTGTTGTACTCTGACAATTGTATGTTGTACAGTAAAAATTTTGTATCTCAAAAGCTATGATATATTATATTTTGTTTCGCGGCGATGTGAGATTCTGTGTTGTTTTTGTTCTTCTTCTACCTTTTCTTCTAAAAAATGATTCGTATTTTTGTGATATTTGGGTTGAACGTGTGATGTATGTAGTCAACTCAAATAGTACGGATTTGCGGGCCGTTACACCTTGCATTTTACTCCGTCTTCGGTTATCTTCATATAATCTGATTCACAACGCTACTACCAATACGGAGTGGTTCACGGATTATAATCTAACCGGTCTCTCCATATTGACAACGATATTGGCAAATACTTCGATAGTCGGTTATTTAACTATCGAAGAAAAACAAACACTCATTCAAAACATCAAACAACTGGGCCCTTAATTAATATTTCATTAATTAAATCACTACTCCATTTCCTTATCAATATTTGTTAACCAAATATTTTCAACAATCATCTTGGCCTTTTTCTCTATTTTGAAAACATTTCCATATATTGCCTCCTTTTATTTTCTATATATAGAAAATATCTTCTATTTTAAATTTAAAAAAAAACATTCCAATTACTTATCTCTTTCACGCCCGTTCATTTCTATACTCAGGAAATATTTATTATTTATATTTCCAAAATTCCACTTCCTTGGGTTAAAACGTATGTTGTATAAAACACCGTTACAACAACCCAAAATATTTCATTCAACTAAATTTCTTTAAACATTTATCTCCGAGACTGAATCCTCCTATTTATCGGTTAATAATTAAATCAATCAAGTTGGGGTATAATCACCTCTTAGACCTTGACTGAAATCATCATTAACTTCAAAACAGATAAGACATTTGCCTCGAATACTCAACACCATAAAAACAAATTATTCATTTTAAACCCGTATACGTTTCTCTTTCTAATTTTATCATATTTAATTATAAATCTCCTATTTGTTTATAATATTCTATTTTTAAGTTTGTTTCCTTATCGAATTTCATATATATCGATACATTGATTTCTAACTATCAAATTTTCTTAAAAATATTCTAACTCCTTAAATTTCCGAAAATTTCTCCATAACCTCCTTTGTACGAGTCACTCGGTACAACTACAAAACGCCTCTCTGGGCCCTTTCCATTCAAAAAGAAAATTAAAAAGCCAAGCGGCTTTCCGATTCAGCGCATAGAACACCATATGGAATTTAAACGTCTACCTTTATGTCGGGCACTCGAATTAAAATCTTCATACACTTCATTTCATACCTTTATGACCCGTATACATTCGTTCCCAATTTATTCCAACTCAATCCAATCATTTCCAACTCATTTCGCTATTTTATTCTTTAGTTAGCTCTTTTTCCTATTTCACTTTTTATTTGAACATAACACGTTCAAATAAAATTTTAACTTGTTTATAAACCAATCAAATTCCATTTTCAACTTTAAGTTTCATATTCGATTTCGAATATAAATTTACAAACCGAATTCACTTATTCAAAGCCCAATTTCGATTCAAAATCTCATTAACTAATCATTATTCAAATTGGTTAATTCTATTCAATAATTAAAAATCTGATTTTTGTTTCAAAAAAATCAATCCGTTACTGTACTAGAGTTTAGATATATTTTACAACTCAAGTCTAGATTTCTAATGGAAATTCGGATTTTATTTACTTAAAAACCTTTTATTTATTAAAATAAACCGTTATGGTTTTATAATAGTTATGGCGCTGTTTTTCTGAAAAATTGAATTTGTCATGACTCAAAAAATATTAGACGAAATCCTGATTTTTCTCTTCCATTAGAAAACTATTATCAAATCGGTCCTGATGGTACTTGTTTCAAAAAATTCCGACTTAAATTGAGTTCTATATACTCAATTGAAGTTCAAAACGCCAAATTATGAACTGCCACGCTGTGACGAGTTCGTTTTAATTATATTTAAGGCACTGAATATATATATATATATATATATGATTTCGAATAGAGAAGATATGATTTTATTTTATTTTTAAGGCACTGAATATATATATACATCTACATATATTTAAATAACTAATTAAATTAACTAAATTTAATTTACCTCAATACACTGTGTTTACCCTCCTATTTTCAAGGTCACGGCATCCTTCTTGTTCAATATTTCAGTGTTGTTCGTCCTCACGTTCTCCTTCCTAACTCCACCGTAATGCTTCAGTACCAACTAGGTTTAGCATCCCTCAATAACGCAAACAACCTTATTCTCTTATCCATGATGCAACCATCGCAAATCACTCAATCCCACCACACTACAACAAAAACACCATATTACAACTTTAATTTTACAACGGTGGTAAAAGCACCGTTGTAATAAATGTTTTTTTACAACTTTTTTCTAGAAAAGTTGTAATAAACTTATTTTTAACAACTGTGTTATTTTGACAGTTGTAATAAAAGACTACCACAACTTTTATTTTTTGATTGTTGTTATATATGACTATATTTTAATATAATTAACAACTAATAATTAATATTTAATACATTTATATTGATTATTTATAATTAATAACTAATAATTACTATTAATAATCAATTAGGAAATAATAATTAATAATCAATCCGTAATATTTAATACTTGGCAATTAAGAAGAATAATTAAAAAATATAGTTAATATTACATAATTACTATTACATATTTAATAATTAAAATATAATAATTAATGCTAATCATGAATAACTAATGATTGCTATTAATAATTAAGAAGTAGAGACTAATAATTAAGAAGAAGAGATTAATAACTAAGATTATATTTAATAATTAATCTATAATAACGAACGATTAATAAGAAATCTTTAATAATTAAAAAGTAATACTTATTATTATTATTATTTAATATTTCAAAAAAAGTTTAAAATTTTCTAGACAAAACTTATAAAATATTGAATTTTTCATGAAGTAATTTAAGAAAAAAAAATCAATGAACTAGAACTTTTATAAAATATCCAAAATTTCGAAAAACTAATTAGTTTTCCTCTTTTTTTCTTATGATAATTGAAGCTTAAAATCGAAATGAATATTTAGATGACTTAACCAACGTGTTCTATTGAGTGTCCACTTTCCATCCGTACACCGCACTTTTTCACCACTTTTGATCGCGGTTGAAACAACAATTCCCCTCAATATTTATTTATTAATTCTAAATCATAAAAATTGATTTTATAATTTTTGATTAAAAGCTACCACAATTAACGAAATGGCACCTTGCAAAAGGGTTGGCGGCAAGATGAAATTTTAGAGGGAATCCGCGAAAAATAGCTTTGAAATTTGTGTGTTGTGTTTATTCCTGGCTTCCTCTTTTTTTTCTATCAGACAATCCACGTATTATATTCCTTCTAACCTCCAAATCAATGAAACATGAACTTTAATCACCATCCTTCTTCCCCTAAAGATCAATAGCCAGACTACAAATTTCCCCTTTATCCTTGGACGCTACCCCGCCTACATCAAGTCATCGCCTTACTTCTTCGACCAGACCCGAACTCCCCCACCACGCTGCAATGCCTCAATAAATCATTGCGGCACCCAACCCTAGTTATACTAATTGGGATTGCCAACCCCTTCAACCACAAAGTTTCATCAAACCTACCACAATAATTTGGCTGTGTTCAGATTTGGGATTACTTGTCCCAAAATTGGATCTAGATTGTGAATAGTTTCCATCTTCGTTCTTTGAAGCTGCGAGTTTTTTGTTGAACCAAAGCCAAGTTTAGTTAATCAGCTGAGTCCAAGTTTGCATCGGTTGCTGAGATAATGGCGTCCAACTTGCCTGAAACTCCGATGAAGTTATGGGTCCAACGTCCTTTGAGATAGATAGAATTACGGTGACCGTGGTTGGTTTTGCTTGTGCGTTGATTTGCGGCGCTTCCCAAATTTGGTAAGAAAAGGTCTTTTGGCTTTTGTGCAGTCATTGGTACTATGTATTATGATTTCTAGGTGACAATAGGTTTGGTTATTGGATCCTACAGTTGGCTTTTAAGTCAGTTTATTCTGAGAGTTTTTTTGAAACAGTTATTCTGAGCGTTTATTGCATTACTAGGTAACAAGTTTGTGGCTTGGAAAAAAAATCTACAATAGTTAGAGTAGCTTTGTTTCATTTGCTTAATTCGTCCACTTCTCCAAGTTTCTTCACTAAACCATGGCCTTGAGGAAAGCAATAGGTTTTTCAGACGGAGAATTGATGAGATCAGATTGCAAACCCTGCATAACACTCATGCATCACACCGCTGGAATCTTCACTGTCGGCGGAGGTCTTACTTTTAGGGTTCTCTGCCATCTCAATTACGGTTACTCTCCTTTTCTCATATTCTTTGTTTTCTCTATCTTCATTTCATATCTTTTTAATTTCGAAGGGGTATCCATTGATCTTTTTGTGAACTACAACCGTTCGAAGAAATGCGCGAATGAACTGAATTTTTTTATGTTTGTGTATTCACTTTAATACGTTGTTAAACAAACTTTACCCATATATGTTTTTGTGTCCTTCATTTAAGTCATGTTCGCTCCTTCCGTATGTAATAATTTCTATCAATATCATCAAAGGGTTCCATTCCAGGCGGCTGACATATCTTGTCTTCTTACTTTCTTTATCCGATTCAAAAAAAAAGTTTGTGGCTTGGACTTTGAATAAAGCTGAAGTACCTAGATTAGATTTTCAAAATGAATTGTGTTTTGCTTAATATACAATTAAGTAGGCATTTTGTCTGATAATTTGAAAATTAAAAATATCAAATTATAAGTGAGTTATCATAATTTATATATCAACTATATACGTAGCATTCGGTTCTTTGATTGCTTGGCATACCTTATCAGTTTATGCTGATCATTTGCTGCTTAAAGATGTTAAGAAAGTATTATCTGGAAAATGAAGAGCTAGTGTTTCATGAAGTTGAGACTATATAGATGTATGTCTCAATGTTTCAACTTTTCGATATATCATAATAAATATCAGTTTAGGGACATAGAAAATAATAAGTTTAATCAGTGTATTTAGTTTGTTTTAGTTAATTTCCAACCATTATAATATTAACATTTCATCAATTATTATGGATATCTCCTACAACCTAATCGGAATCTTCTATTTGTGCAAAATGAAGGATTTTGAGCCAGTGTAGGTTTTTCGAAATTATTGGTAACTAAAACCACCTTTGGCTTTTTTAAAGAAAGCTTCATGTTGCTTGTGGTTGGGGGAAAAGGGATCAACACTAACTTTTTTAAAGAAAGCTTCACCTAGCACAAAAAAAGAAAAAAATTGTACTCTTGCTGTTATTCAACAGTGAATCAAACTGAAACGACCCGAACTTCCCAGTAAAGGAAAGCCTGGATTGCTTTGAGAACAACACACATCAGAACATAAACTGAAGAACATTTTATTGTTGGTTACAACAATTACATCAGAGTACAAGAATATAACAGAGTATGAATCTTTATTACACAATTGAAATACAATAATATCAGAGATTTAAATTACATTTAAATAGCAGCGGAAAACATATACAAATATACAACTGAAAGGAATACACGGATAGAGAGCTTTCCGAATACCGCTTCAGCTGTAAAACAGGATCCTGTAAATATATTTGCAAAAGCTACTCGACTTATTCTTTATTTTCGCTTTGAATTTGGATTATAAATCGAAGTGGATTGGATGTTGTTAACGGATTAAAATCGAAGCTTTGAGGCCATAGAAATCAGAAGGGGCGGCTGAAGCTTTAGACGATTAGGTTTAGAGTAAAATACGTGTATTTGTAGTGTATTTATAGTGTAATTTTTTTGTTTTATTTATTTATTTAACTCATTTCAATTTCAATATAACTCGTATATCGTTCTGAACTCCAAATCAAACCCAATGAGTGTCGCCTCCAGCTAATAACCCCCATCCTGGACATAATGAAATATGTTTCGTAACCCAATTTGGCTGTTACGATCTGTTTTTCTTTAAAATAAAATATAAATCAATATATATATTAAATTTAAACGTACATTTTAAATTACCGGGGCCACATACTGACTCTAAAAATTACAAAAAAATTATTTCTAGTTATGTTTTGACGATACGGTCCTAACAAAACTAATTTCGTCGAATTCCGAGATCGTTTGAAAAATGGCTATTTTCCAGTCGATTAAATTTGACTGAAATGAACAAAACACATTTTATTTTGCCACGCTCACATATTAATTTGAAAAATTCTAGAAAATTAAACTTAACAATAATTTGACATTCCGGTTCCAACAAAAGTGGTTTCGTCGAAAACCGAGGTCGTTTGCAAAATGACTATTTTTAAGGGCCATATATTTAATTAAAATATATATAAATTCTACAGCGACTTTTCTAAATTTTAAACTAGACATAACTTATTATTTATAAAGTAAAATTTTAGTTTTTCAGATTCATTAGAAAGATATGATTAAACCAATTTAAATATTTCTTGTTTCGCTCAATTCTGATTTAAAATGAATTCTGTACAGTCAGTCAAAGTTCAAATTCAAATTTTCAAACTGCAGCGCTGTTTTAAACTCCTTTTATAATTAAATTAAATTAAATTTATTCGTTTTAAAATAAATTATTTTGAATATTTAAAATTCATTAAAATTTCTAAAATAAAAATTTTAAATTGGCCCCAAAATTCCGGGTTGTTACAATCTCCCCCACTTAAAATCTTTTCGTCCTCGAAAAGGAACGTAGTTAAAAGTTGTTTAATTAACTGACTTAACTAAATATTTATTTATTTATTTATTGGTTTCCATAATTTTATTAGTTGAACTAATACTCAAACATCACAACCAGCAATCAATTAGGTGATTAACTATAAAAATATATGTAACTTTTATATATAGTCAAAAATCATATTTTAGTGCAAATCACAACAATGTGTTCTAACTAAGCTTTGGTTCTCATACCAGTCAATGGAAATATATAGATATACCACTTTCGAAACTCGAACATAAATACTGGTGATGGTGCACCGATCATCAGAATTATCTTCGGGCGACTAGAGTGGGATGCTATGTCTATCCAGTATATTAAAACTTCGAATATCCGTTAATTACTCGTATATTCGAAATCGTTATATACTCGATTGTCCATATTAAAATATAATAATATACTCAAATACGTATATTTAGATAAAATTTTCAAAACTAAATTATTATTATTTTTAGAGAAAATAATACTCTTCACACTTGTTCTAGGACACTACTGATCCCATCTCTAACGAGTTATTCTCATTGGATATTACTAATTCAATCTCTGATGAATTCTTTCGTTTGGTTCTAACGTGTCTTGTTCTCAAGCTCTGTAAACCAAAGCTCTGATACCAAATGAAACGACCCGAACTTCCCAGTAAAGGAAAGCCTGGATTGCTTTGAGAACAACACACATCAGAACATAAACTGAAGAACATTTTATTGCTGGTTACAACAATTACATCAAAGTACAAGAATATAACAGAGTATGAATCCTTATTACACAATGGAAATACAATAATATCAGAGATTTAAATTACATTTAAACAGCAGTGGAAAACATATACAAATATACAACCGAAAGGAATACACGGATACAGAGCTTTCCGAATACCGCTTCAGCTGTAAACCAGGATCCTGTAAATATATCTGCAAAAGCTACTCGACTTATTCTTTTATGTTCGCTTTGAATTTGGATTAAAAATCGAAGTGGATTGGATGTTGTTAACGGATTAAAATCGAAGCTTTGAGGCCATAGAAATCAGAAGGGGTGGCTGAAGCTTTAGACGAATAGGGTTAGAGTAAAATACGTGTATTTGTAGTGTATTTATAGTGTATTTTTTTGTTTTATTTATGTAACTCATTTCAATTTCAATATAACTCGTATATCGTTCTGAACTCCAAATCAAACCAACGACTGTCGCCCCTAGCTAATAACCCCCATCCCGGACACAATGAAATATGTTTCGTAACCCAATTTAGCTGTTACGATATGTTTTTCTTTAAAATAAAATATAAATCAATATATATTAAATTTAAACGTACATTTTAAATTACCGGGGCCACATACTGACTCTAAAAATTACAAAAAAATTATTTCTAGTTATGTTTTGACGATACGGTCCTAACAAAACTAATTTCGTCGAATTCCGAGACCGTTTGAAAAATGGCTATTTTCCAGTTGATTAAATTTGACTGAAATGAACAAAACACATTTTCTTTTGCCACGCTCACATATTAATTCGAAAAATTCTAGAAAATTAAACTTAACCATAATTTGACATTCCGGTTCCAACAAAAGTGGTTTCGTCGAAAACAGAGGTCGTTTGCAAAATGACTATTTTTAAGGGCCATATATTTAATTAAAATATATATAAATTCTACAACGACTTTTATAAATTTTAAACTGGACACAACTTATTATTTATAAAGTAAAATTTCAGTTTTTCAGATTCATTAGAATGATATGATTAAACAGATTTAAATATTTCTTGTTTCGCTCAATTCTGATTTAAAATGAATTCTGTACAGTCAGTCAAAGTTCAAATTTTCAAACTGCAGCGCTGTTTTAAACTCATTTTATAATTAAATTAAATTAAATTTATTCATTTTAAAATAAATTTTTAGTCGTTCTTATTTAAAATAAATTATTTTGAATATTTAAAATTCATTAAAATTTCTAAAATAAAAATTTTAAATTGGCCCCAAAATTCCGGGTTGTTACACAAACAATAGGTTGGTTTGGATCTAGGTTTTTAAAATGTATAGTTTGGACTAGGTTTTCTAGAATCAAGATCGGTTAGGCGAGACCCGACGGTGTCAATCGCCAGCTCTACTATATCATTTATGACAATCTGCTTTGGGTCGATAAAAATTCAGTTACAAATATATTTGATTATTTGTTTCGGATAAATATGGCTCAACAATCAAATTTCCTATATTATGTAATATTTATTTTCGTTTGTTCAAGCATTCTTACGCATATGTGTATGCATTGGAGGAATGCTAGCTTCCTACGTCAACAGAATCATGATAGATGGCGGCAGCATCATAGAGCCAAGTTTTGAAAGCATTTCAGACAACTAAGGTATGTTTATCATGGAACATGCTATATATTATAAGTGTATTTAGATATAATATATAAACACAATTGTTGACACAGTGAATTTTCACCATTGGATTATCCTTTGATTTCCACATTTCATACGGATAACTTGATCCAATAACTTAGATTTTGTGTATGTCGATTTGTGTTAAAAAAATTTGTTCAAGTAGTCTGTTCTTACGTAATGTTACATGTGACTTGTTTTTGTGTCTATTTTTTTTAAACTAAAGATCTAATATTCATATCTTCTCTCATACGGCCACATTTTTCTACATATTCTTTCAAACAATTTTTTTTGCTTTGATTCTTGTTGAATAAAAATACCAAGATATTTATTTGTATGTATAATTCGGCTTTGTAGGTTTCATAAGTTTCAGAGGAAAATGAGTTTTGTAGATTTTAGAGGCAATTACTGGCGTGAATAGAAGATATGAGGATAACATTATATGGAAGCCAATTACATTACTGATGTGAATACTTGTGTATGTACTGCTGGATGTAAATTGACACATATCAAACAGGTACGTTCATTTACTTAGTTGCTTAAACAAACCTTTTGATAAGTTACATTTAATATGTGTCATAAGTTAAAGAACTTGGTTAAATTTGTCTATTTGTTTTCTTTTTGATAAATAAGAATTGTATTAATAATCATTCTGTTTGATTTTTATGGTAACATATTTTTCATGGAATGTTTATTCGTATGTATAATTCAACTTTGTAGGTTTCATAAGTTTCAGAGGCAAATGAGCTTTGTAGATTTTAGAGTCAATTCCTGATGTGAATAGAGGATATGAGGATAGCATTAGGTGGAGGTCAATTACATTTTCAGCGGCAAATGAGCTTTGTAGATTTCATAGGCAAATGAGCTTTGTAATTGGATTAAATAATTTCAGAGGCAAATGAGGAAGACAGTTGTAATTTTATACATTTTTATGTGGTATATGATTTATAATTTGTATTTTAGATATAAAGTTGTGATTTTTATCAATGAATGGATTATGATGCTTTTAAACTTACATTTATTTCTTATGTTATTTATTTGTTGTTGCACATATAAGATATATATAAATTCTTATGCATATAATTTGTGGATATATTACAATTGTAAAATAAAAATTGTAATAAAATATATCACAACGGTTATAAATAGTTGTAAAAATTACAATAACAACGGTGCATAAATATTGTAGTAAAGTTTATTACAACGGTGGAAAAAAGTTGTAAAATATACATATTACAACGGTGCAAAAAAGTTGTAAAAAATTACGGTCTATTACAACTTCTTAATACACGACGGTTAGCCAACCGCCATAAAATGTATATTACAACGGTGTTCCACCGTTGTAATATGGTCGTTTTGTTGTAGTGCCAGCTAGCGCATCTTCGACATTGAAGTTCACGGTTCTCATCTCAATGGCTAAAAACCCCTCCGACATCATCGCGTCATCTTCCTAAAAGCCTACGACATTTTTTTGTCGAGGAAAAATCACCAAGCCTCACAATAGAATGTTAATCTTCTCAACGACTTCGAATAAAGCCTCAGATCTCTCTTCGACTTCGAACCCTTACCTACTGTATCCCAAAACGTCGAACACTGTTCCTGTCGACTTTCCACATCGCGACTTCTCCCAAGATCGCAACTATTACCACCGCGTCCAGACTCGACTCCACTTTCTGAGGAGCACCAACGCATATGCCCAAAAACCCCTACGATGAGCTATGTTCCTCTCCGATCGAAGTTCATTCGATTTTGTAACGACCCGGATTTTTGGCCGTTGAATTCTGAATATTTAAATTTGTTTTAAAAATTTTAATTAAATTACATATAGGAATTTATTAATTAAAAACGAAGTTTGAACGTTAATTTATAATATATTATAAAACGAGTTCGAAATGGCGCGGTAGTTCGTAATATGGAGTTTCGAACTTCAACTGAGAATACAGGATCCGATATAAGTCGGATTTCTGTGAAACAAGACACGTTGGAACTGTATTGATTATAATTTTCATATGAAAGAGAAAAATCTAGATTTCGTGTTATAATTTGTTAGTTATTGTCAAATCAAATTTTGAAATAGTCGCTGTGGAAAATCGTTATTTAAATTATACGTGTTAAAATAGCCGTTTTGCAAACGGACTCAGATTTCGACGAAATCAGTTTCATTAGGACCGTATCATTAAATTATTGTACGGTGGTGAGTGGTGGGAAAAACGATGGCGTATGTGACCACGGTAGCCGTAAACGCTCGTTCAGTGCAATTAAATTAATTCAACTGAATAAAGGGATATTAGAGTGTAACTTGAACAGACGATCAAATCAGGCCACGAAACCAGTTCCGGTGAGTTCGTATCGTCGATTTTAGTCAGGGTAGATATATAATTTGTTATTTTTAGAGATCGACAAATTTGGTGTTCAGAAGGGCAGTGCGGTACGCGCCAAAAACAGTCTACCGGAGCAACAGTCTCAGAATGCGACGAAACTAGTGCCGTTGGATTCGTATCGAAGAATTATTGAAAGATATCAAAGTTTCAAGTTGAGTTGATTTATCTGGTGATCGTGAAAAAATTTAAACGCGTGTTTATTTCTGGTTTTATAAAGGATTTTTTTCAAATGAACTCAGATTTCGATGAAACTTGTCCCATTGGGTTCAGAATACCTTTTTACACCAAGATAAGCTTTTTTATCAATAAACAGAAGCCACTTTTATTTTCAAGTACCGTAACAAGGGAAAAACTGCATCATACATTAAATTTAATCTTTCGTCGTAGTATTGTCCTTTCCTCTAGTTTATACAGTGACTTGTCACATTGAATTTTCTACTTCACATCTAAATTTCGATACATGAAAACCTCTGTAGCTCTTAAACATAATGTACAAACCTACAGTATAGCATGTACAGGTTGTCAATCTATTTTCAAATACCTTGCCGACAAAGTAATCAAAATCCCAAGCCTATCTACCCCTATTTCTACAGCTATGCTAAATTTCGTGGGTGCCAAGCTTTCGTTTCTATATAAACAAGGCCACAGTAGACCATTTTCTTCCAGAAATTAAATACAGAAAAAAATTAATATAAAATCCACTGGTAAATGAAAATCGATTTCGTTTAATTCAGTACGTTCATGATCTTGAGGACTTCCACTGTATACAAACCTTTTCAAGCACGATTCGATTTTCCGTAACTCGAACTCGGAAATCATTGCGTGGACACTAGTTTGTACAGATTGATTTTGGGATGGTGCGAGCCGAGGTTGAAAGAGCCGACGGTGTGGAGTTTGCGAAGGTGAAAGCGATGATGGTGCTGGTTCTATGGACTGTGAAGGGGTGAAGGGGATTGGGGCGTTCGATTTTCTTCCATGCTGTGTTGAGATGGAAACAGAAAAAAAAAAGTGGGAGGGTCAGCACGACGGCGGATGGTCCATGGCGACGCCGGTGAGAGGTTAAGGAGGACGCTATTTTTCTGGTTTCTCCTGAGGGAAGTTCTGTAGCCGTTGTTGGCATGGTGAAGAACAACAGTAAAGGGACAAATGGTGAACAACGGGTTATATAAGTGTTTTACTGTGAATGGATGGTGGTCGTTGTTTCCATAAGGGATGCGCTGTTATTATTGAAGTAGAAGAATAGTGCGACCAGGGGTTGAGATACTCTTGCGTGTTCAGAAGATAAGGAGGAAGATATTGTAACCTGGTAATGATTTAATTAGTATAAATGATGAATTAGTTAATGATTTAATATGGCTATTGATAATGGAATGATTCCAATATTTGGAAATTGGATCCGCAGTAAACAAGTTGTGTCTGGCCTTGGGAAGGTGGGATCAAAGTCTTGGCTTTGGGGAAAGTGACTGTAGCGGGGTATACCAAGAGGATGAGGCGATGTAATCGGGTTTAGCTGCTAATATTGAGGTTAAGAAAATAATTAACGCTTTTAATTTAATTAATAATTTAACTAACGACAGTTATGTGTTGAAGTAGCATTGCTGAAGAAGGAAATGTGAAAGGAACGAGTTGTATGAAGCCATGTTCTCTAATTAACGTAATTAGCCTAACCAATATTCACTTAAGAAATTATTGATTTTAATTAGACCATGGACTAATATAATTGTATGACTCTAGCATATATGATCAAAAATCGAACGAAGCCGGTCACGGTGAAATCGTAACGGCGAGATCATCCATGTGTCACTATCGTAGCTGAGATAGAGATACTGGAATTTCGTAGAAAATTCTAATGGTGTTTGATTTTATCCAAAACAAAAGCAGGACCGTCAACTCCGAATCAAGGTGAGTAAACTCACTAACTCCCTCTCGTTTATATTTTTATATATAAACGAGTTTTAAATATTTTTATAATGTGCAATGGTTGATTGGTTGAATAGTTGGTAAATTTGGTTGAATTGGTTGATAGGATCACACCATTGATTGATCATTAGTTCTGATATTTCATTTTGATGTGAAATAATATTATTGATGTTATTAACATCTGTGGATGCAGGGAAAAAGGTTGGAGGGATCCAACTGGATCCCTCAACATTTATATTACCGTTCGTTATTTATAGTGATGTGTATACTATGATTGGTTGTGCTATGTTGAATCACCCTGACATTAGAAATTTGGTATTTTAAATACCGTAAATAATTTCAAATATAGTAAAGCGATTGAAATTTCAGAAGAAAATTTATTTCTAAAGGAGAAATTAAATTTCGAATGGAGTAAAAAAGTAGAAACTTGTTTATTAAAACAAGAAGTTGATTTTTAACGAGTTTACAATTAATTGAATTGCTTATCGTTAAATAATTTGAAATATAAATTATTTATTTAAATTTATATGGAAAAGTGGAAATTTGATTTGAAATCAATATTTGAGATGGGATTTGAACTAAGCAGAGTGTAAAGCAAATCATAAACAAGATTTTTAACGGTTGGAATAAAATCAGATTTGTTTGAAAGATTCTGAATAGAAGTTATAAATAGAATTTGGGGTTTAAGAGAATAAGTATAAGTATGAAATCAAAAGATTATATACAAAAGAAATATATTCAGGATTAAAGTGGATAATGGTTCAAAGGAAGTATTTTGCAAGTGAAATATTTATAAGGAAAGAACACAGCAGACGGTTTTGTGTAAACATTTTGGATTCTTGGAATAAAAATCCAAGGAAGAAATCTTGTTGTAAAGAAGGTGGGAACCGGATTTTTATCCTTATAAACTCTTTATCTTATGGGTTTCGACAAATAGAATGATAAATGTCTGCATTGTTTAAATCAAGACATTTTGACTATCTTTTAAAATGAACAACGGAAGCGTGTGCGTCGCACACGGTATTTTATTCAAAACAGCAATCATAACGCTGTTGTTATAAGAAATGCTTTTAAAATTTTAAACAGCGATTATAACGCTGTCTTTGTAAGAAATGCTTTTATAAAACTAAACAACGATTTTAGCGCTGTTGTTATAATAGATGTTGTAATCTATACAGCAATTTTAGACGCTGCTGTTATAATAAATGTCTTGGTAAATCTAAATAGCAATTTTAACACTGCCATTATAATAACTGTTTTAATAGCAATCTTAATGCTATGGTTATGATAAGTGTTCTATAATGCTAGACAGCGGTTGTAACGCTGTTGTTGAAAGCAATGTTTTATAAACCAAACATTTGAAGACAGCGATTATAACGCTACCGTTATAATCAAATATTTTATAAAGGTGTGCTCGTAAATCAAATCCGAGAGTCGCGTAAGCAATGTTTGGTTTAAAGTTGTGAGCTCTGTTTATTTCAAAGTTAAGAATGTCGTTCAGTCAAGGTCTGAGAGGTAATTATACCCCAACTTGACTGACTGCATTATTGACGGAGAAATGGTTAAGGCTCGATATCAAGGGTTGGTTAGTGATATCGTTAGTTAACGAATGATTTATGATTTGAGTTATAATAACGATGTTTATAACATCAGTTAATTCAAAGGATTTAGAAATGTTTTCTAACTGGAGTAAAAGATATTTTCTCAATAATGGAATTATATATATTGGAAATGTTTCCCAATAATCAAGAGAGAAAATAGAGCTTTGAAAGAACACGAAAGGTGGAAAATGGGAATTGGAAATGATAATGTAATAAAGAACTAATATAAAAAGGGCCCAGTGTTATTTGATGCTTGATTGATAGAATTTCCATTTGGAAATAGGACCGTTGATTGTATGGATGTTTCTTTGATAGTTAAATCACCGACTATCAAAGTTTTATCTTTTCTTTTATATATACCTCCGTTGTCAATATGGAGAGACCGGGATCAGATTTGATATCTGAAAACCACTCCGTATTGGCGTAAGCGTTATGAAGCAACTTATGCTGAAGAAAATTGAAGACGGAGTTATGCAAGGGCTATCCTATCACAGGATGGTGCCTTCGGTTTGTCCAGACCCAGGACAAACGTGAATGGACGAATGTCTGACAGAGTATATCTAACGGATCGCGTAAGTTGATCTCTTCAAACGTACTTACGTTTGGTGGCGGAGAAATTCGTTTCTCTTAGCTTTATACCCGTGGTATTTTTTTGAGGAAATCAAATTTGTGATTTGGCGGGTATGACGATGTGGCATTCAAAGTGAATGGTGGCCAGATGTTCTGGAAGATAATTCAAGCCTCAAGCCTCACAACCGGGAAATGACAAAAATCGGGCAGGCAGCATGGCTATGTGGGTCGCACCCATTAGGATGTATAATCATCTATCTAGAGAAATTCCTTTTGTTCTTTAATCTATCGATGTTGTCCCATTTCGGGAGGCGGTTACTGATCCCAACCGTTGGTGATATACATTCGATACACTCAAGTGAAATGAGTGGTCGGTCATGTGTGGGCCGGGTTGCAAGATGTTCTTGTTGAACCCAGTGTATTCGTCTCTAGAGATACACTATCGGAAGGTGGTCCCATACCTTGTCATGTTGGAATCCAATCTCCAATAAGCGCCCTGCGGTTTTTGATTTAATATTATATATGGAGCGTGAGATGCAAGCGTTCCGCTAGATTCTATTTATTTGATTTAGACATTATTATAATATCACTGGATTTGATATCAAAAATGTTTTGGGTTATCGTAAGGTAAAAACCATCCGTGTTTATGTGTGGATCGGTCTTACGATTATCATTTCTTTTGAAAGGATTTTGGAAGTTAAACAAATGGTTGGAGTTTACTCACACCAGTCCCATGACTGACCCAGAGTTTATTTTGTTTGTTTTCCCTAAACTCTTGGGTGCCCAAATTTGTGCGGGCAGTCAAGTAGTCGGGATTTTTCAGATTCACTTGGAGGAGCTCGAAGCAGGAGGCTTCACCAGTTAGCTATAGACTATCATATTTTCCGCTGTGTACTATGTTGTATCTGGAAACAGGTGTTTATAACTGTTCCAGGGATAATCGTTGTGCTCTGATAATGGTATGTATATACAAATACTGATTTGTGCTTCAAGGTTATATTATCTAATATATTTTATTCGTTCCGCTGTGAGTTTGTGATCTTCGTTTTCTCCTATTCTAATATTTCTTTCTTTCTATTTCTCATCCTCTAACTTCTTTCTAAAAATGATTCGTATTTCTGTGCAATTTGGGTTGGACGTGTGGTATGATTAGTCGACTCAAAGGGTACGGATTTGCGGGTCGTTTCAGTTGGTATCAGAGCGAGGTTAAGTGATTACCTTGGCTCTGTGGCGTAACTCAATAGAGATGGGGTTAGTAATACCCTAGATTGGGTTTGAGTGTGTATATATATGAGGAAGCGTATTTGTAGATTTGATATAAAATTGTTTTATATTGTGTTGGCGGGTTTGTTGAATGGCTTATAAATTCGGGTCGATACAGGATGTACAACTGTATCGATAGGTGTTTCTAAACTCTCGAACAAAGTAATTCGACACAGTATCGTTTTAAAGTAGGTAAATGAAATAAATTTACCCAAAAACTATTTTGATATAAAAGAAATGATTTCTGAATTATTATGTATGGATTGTTATTACAATCAAATGGAATTATAAAATATTGAAACAGTTATATATAACCAAATATAACTTGTATATGGGAAATATACATAATAAGATGAACTGAAATTAAATTCAAACCAGAATTAGAATTCGAATTCCGGGAGTTTAGAAATATTTTCTGAAGTATTTTAAAGGTAATATAGCATTACTTGAAGGTATTTTTGAATGAGAATGATTTTTAATGAGTTTGAAAGTGATTAAGCACTGAAACCACTTCAGTGGCGAGAAAATAATTCTGATAATGGACTGCAGCATTATCGGTATTCATTTTCAAGTTTCTGAGTGACGGATTGCTACCAGGGTAATTTAGGAAAGAAAAAAAAAATATTTTAAAAAGGAAATGATGATTTAGAAATTCAAATGTTTTGAATTGAGTTGATTATAAATATGTGTATAAATATATATATGATTTCAAACTAATTTGAAATAAAACCCGGGAATTTGAATTCTAAAATTTTTAGCTTGAAAAAGTTGAATAGATTGAAAATGGTCAAAATGGATCAAATGAATTGGGATTTAACTTAAGTTAAATAAAACTGGATTGAATTAGAAGTAATCCCGAATGAAATTAAGTATAGAGATGTTAAAATTCGAAATATTAAAATAGATTCGGCTTATACTAAACAAGTTGAATACTTATATTGTATGTCGTTAATTGGAGTTAAGTTATTTTTGAGCCCAAGCAGAATAAGAGGGTTGACTTTGGAAAATAGAACTCAGTTTGGATTAGTGAATGGAAGTGAACTAATCAGAAGTTGATTAGAGATTTAAAAACTGGAAGTTGGATTGGTTTGAAACCAACTGGAAATGGATATATGTATGCTGAGCAGATTGGAAGAAAGTGCAAGAGATAGAATTATGCCCGACAAAAAGGTACATGTTTACAATATTGTTTGGGTTGATGATTTTATGAGCCTATGAGGCAGGCCACTTGGCTTTTTGATTTTCTTTTGGATTGGAGAAGGCCTAGAAAGGCGAGTTGTGGTCGTGCCGATTGAGCCGTGCAGAGGAGATGCTACCGAATTTTTTTTCAGAATTTAAAGTGTTAGAAAATTTTCAGAATTTTTGAAAATTTTCGTTAGTAAGAATAAATTAATATTTTAATTGAAATAAATTGGCCCAGTTAAACTGAAGTTAAGAAGTCAACAGAAAGGATTTTTGGACTTAGTTAATAGAGTACGTAGCATCTTTTCCTACCTTAGCAATTTCGAGGACGAAATTATTTTAAGGGGGAAGGAATGTAACGACCCGGATTTTCGGCCGTTGAATTCTGAATATTTAAATTTGTTTTAAAAATTTTAATTAAATTACATATAGGAATTTATTAATTAAAAATGAAGTTTGAACGTTAATTTATAATATATTATAAAACGAGTTCGAAATGGCGCGGTAGTTCGTAATATGGAGTTTCGAACTTCAACTGAGAATACAGGATCCGATGTAAGTCGGATTTCTGTGAAACAAGACACGTTGGAACTGTATTGATTATAATTTTCATATGAAAGAGAAAAATCTAGATTTCGTGTTATAATTTGTTAGTTATGTTCAAATCAAATTTTGAAATAGTCGCTGTGGAAATCGTTATTTAAATTATACGTGTTAAAATAGCCGTTTTGCAAACGGACTTAGATTTCGACGAAATCAGTTTCATTAGGACCGTATCGTTAAATTATTGTACGGTGGTGAGTGGTGGGAAAAACGATGGCGTATGTGACCACGGTAGCCGTAAACGCTCGTTCAGTGCAATTAAATTAATTCAACTGAATAAAGGGATATTAGAGTGTAACTTGAACAGACGATCAAATCAGGCCACGAAACCAGTTCCGGTGATTTCGTATCGTCGATTTTAGTCAGGGTAGATATATAATTTGTTATTTTTAGAGATCGACAAATTTGGTGTTCAGAAGGGCAGTGCGGTACGCGCCAAAAACAGTCTACCGGAGCAACAGTCTCAGAATGCGACGAAACTAGTGCCGTTGGATTCGTATCGAAGAATTATTGAAAGATATCAAAGTTTCAAGTTGAGTTGATTTATCTGGTGATCGTGAAAAAATTTAAACGCGTGTTTATTTCTGGTTTTATAAAGGATTTTTTCAAATGAACTCGGATTTCGATGAAACTTGTCCCATTGGGTTCAGAATACCTTTTTACACCAAGATAAGCTTTTTTATCAGTAAACAGAAGCCACTTTTATTTTCAAGTACCGTAACAAGGGAAAAAACTGCATCATACATTAAATTTAATCTTTCGTCGTAGTATTGTCCTTTCCTCTAGTTTATACAGTGACTTGTCACATTGAATTTTCTACTTCACATCTAAATTTCGATACATGAAAACCTCTGTAGCTCTTAAACATAATGTACAAACCTACAGTATAGCATGTACAGGTTGTCAATCTATTTTCAAATACCTTGCCGACAAAGTAATCAAAATCCCAAGCCTATCTACCCCTATTTCTACAGCTATGCTAAATTTCGTGGGTGCCAAGCTTTCGTTTCTATATAAACAAGGCCACAGTAGACCATTTCCTTCCAGAAATTAAATACAGAAAAAAATTAATATAAAATCCACTGGTAAATGAAAATCGATTTCGTTTAATTCAGTACGTTCATGATCTTGAGGACTTCCACTGTATACAAACCTTTTCAAGCACGATTCGATTTTCCGTAACTCGAACTCGGAAATCATTGCGTGGACACTAGTTTGTACTGATTGATTTTGGGATGGTGCGAGCCGAGGTTGAAAGAGCCGACGGTGTGGAGTTTGCGAAGGTGAAAGCGATGATGGTGCTGGTTCTATGGACTGTGAAGGGGTGAAGGGGATTGGGGCGTTCGAATTTCTTCCATGCTGTGTTGAGAAGGAAACAGAAAAAAAAAGTGGGAGGGTCAGCACGACGGCAGATGGTCCATGGCGACGCTGGTGAGAGGTTAAGGAGGACGCTATTTTTCTGGTTTCTCCTGAGGGAAGTTCTGTAGCCGTTGTTGGCATGGTGAAGAACAACAGTAAAGGGACAAATGGTGAACAACGGGTTATATAAGTGTTTTACTGTGAATGGATGGTGGTCGTTGTTTCCATAAGGGATGCGCTGTTATTATTGAAGTAGAAGAATAGTGCGACCAGGGGTTGAGATACTCTTGCGTGTTCAGAAGATAAGGAGGAAGATATTGTAACCTGGTAATGATTTAATTAGTATAAATGATGAATTAGTTAATGATTTAATATGGCTATTGATAATGGAATGATTCCAATATTTGGAAATTGGATCCGCAGTAAACAAGTTGTGTCTGGCCTTGGGAAGGTGGGATCAAAGTCTTGGCTTTGGGGAAAGTGACTGTAGCGGGGTATACCAAGAGGATGAGGCGATGTAATCGGGTTTAGCTGCTAATATTGAGGTTAAGAAAATAATTAACGCTTTTAATTTAATTAATAATTTAACTAACGACAGTTATGTGTTGAAGCAGCATTGCTGAAGAAGGAAATGTGAAAGGAACGAGTTGTATGAAGCCATGTTCTCTAATTAACGTAATTAGCCTAACCAATATTCACTTAAGAAATTATTGATTTTAATTAGACCATGGACTAATATAATTGTATGACTCTAGCATATATGATCAAAAATCGAACGAAGCCGGTCACGGTGAAATCGTAACGGCGAGATCATCCATGTGTCACTATCGTAGCTGAGATAGAGATACTGGAATTTCGTAGAAAATTCTAATGGTGTTTGATTTTATCCAAAACAAAAGCAGGACCGTCAACTCCGAATCTAGGTGAGTAAACTCACTAACTCCCTCTCGTTTATATTTTTATATATAAACGAGTTTTAAATATTTTTATAATGTGCAATGGTTGATTGGTTGAATAGTTGGTAAATTTGGTTGAATTGGTTGATAGGATCACACCATTGATTGATCATTAGTTCTGATATTTCATTTTGATGTGAAATAATATTATTGATGTTGTTAACATCTGTGGATGCAGGGAAAAAGGTTGGAGGGATCCAACTGGATCCCTCAACATTTATATTACCGTTCGTTATTTATAGTGATGTGTATACTATGATTGGTTGTGCTATGTTGAATCACCCTGACACTAGAAATTTGGTATTTTAAATACCGTAAATAATTTCAAATATAGTAAAGCGATTGAAATTTCAAAAGAAAATTTATTTCTAAAGGAGAAATTAAATTTCGAATGGAGTAAAAAAGTAGAAACTTGTTTATTAAAACAAGAAGTTGATTTTTAACGAGTTTACAATTAATTGAATTGCTTATCGTTAAATAATTTGAAATATAAATTATTTATTTAAATTTATATGGAAAAGTGGAAATTTGATTTGAAATCAATATTTGAGATGGGATTTGAACTAAGCAGAGTGTAAAGCAAATCATAAACAAGATTTTTAACGGTTGGAATAAAATCAGATTTGTTTGAAAGATTCTGAATAGAAGTTATAAATAGAATTTGGGGTTTAAGAGAATAAGTATAAGTATGAAATCAAAAGATTATATACAAAAGAAATATATTCAGGATTAAAGTGGATAATGGTTCAAAGGAAGTATTTTGCAAGTGAAATATTTATAAGGGAAGAACACAGCAGACGGTTTTGTGTAAACATTTTGGATTTTTGGAATAAAAATCCAAGGAAGAAATCTTGTTGTAAAGAAGGTGGGAACCGGATTTTTATCCTTATATACTCTTTATCTTATGGGTTTCGTCAAATAGAATGATAAATGTCTGCATTGTTTAAATCAAGACATTTTGACTATCTTTTAAAATGAACAACGGAAGCGTGTGCGTCGCACACGGTATTTTATTCAAAACAGCAATCATAACGCTGTTGTTATAAGAAATGCTTTTAAAATTTTAAACAGCGATTATAACGCTGTCTTTGTAAGAAATGCTTTTATAAAACTAAACAGCGATTTTAGCGCTGTTGTTATAATAGATGTTGTAATCTATACAGCAATTTTAGACGCTGCTGTTATAATAAATGTCTTGGTAAATCTAAATAGCAATTTTAACACTGCCATTATAATAACTGTTTTAATAGCAATCTTAATGCTATGGTTATGATAAGTGTTCTATAATGCTAGACAGCGGTTGTAACGCTGTTGTTGAAAGCAATGTTTTATAAACCAAACATTTGAAGACAGCGATTATAACGCTACCGTTATAATCAAATATTTTATAAAGGTGTGCTCGTAAATCAAATCCGAGAGTCGCGTAAGCAATGTTTGGTTTAAAGTTGTGAGCTCTGTCTATTTCAAAGTTAAGAATGTCGTTCAGTCAAGGTCTGAGAGGTAATTATACCCCAACTTGACTGACTGCATTATTGACGGAGAAATGGTTAAGGCTCGATATCAAGGGTTGGTTAGTGATATCGTTAGTTAACGAATGATTTATGATTTGAGTTATAATAACGATGTTTATAACATCAGTTAATTCAAAGGATTTAGAAATGTTTTCAAACTGGAGTAAAAGATATTTTCTCAATAAAGGAATTATATATATTGGAAATGTTTCCCAATAATCAAGAGAGAAAATAGAGCTTTGAAAGAACACGAAAGGTGGAAAATGGGAATTGGAAATGATAATGTAATAAAGAACTAATATAAAAAGGGCCCAGTGTTATTTGATGCTTGATTGATAGAATTTCCATTTGGAAATAGGACCGTTGATTGTATGGATGTTTCTTTGATAGTTAAATCACCGACTATCAAAGTTTTATCTTTTCTTTTATATATACCTCCGTTGTCAATATGGAGAGACCGGGATCAGATTTGATATCTGAAAACCACTCCGTATTGGCGTAAGCGTTATGAAGCAACTTATGCTGAAGAAAATTGAAGACGGAGTTATGCAAGGGCTATCCTATCACAGGATGGTGCCTTCGGTTTGTCCAGACCCAGGACAAACGTGAATGGACGAATGTCTGACAGAGTATATCTAACGGATCGCGTAAGTTGATCTCTTCAAACGTACTTACGTTTGGTGGCGGAGAAATTCGTTTCTCTTAGCTTTATACCCGTGGTATTTTTTTGAGGAAATCAAATTTGTGATTTGGCGGGTATGACGATGTGGCATTCAAAGTGAATGGTGGCCAGATGTTCTGGAAGATAATTCAAGCCTCAAGCCTCACAACCGGGAAATGACAAAAATCGGGCAGGCAGCATGGCTATGTGGGTCGCACCCATTAGGATGTATGATCATCTATCTAGAGAAATTCCTTTTGTTCTTTAATCTATCGATGCTGTCCTATTTCGGGAGGCGGTTGCTGATCCCAACCGTTGGTGATATACATTCGATACACTCAAGTGAAATGAGTGGTCGGTCATGTGTGGGCCGGGTTGCAAGATGTTCTTGTTGAACCCAGTGTATTCGTCTCTAGAGATACACTATCGGAAGGTGGTCCCATACCTTGTCATGTTGGAATCCAATCTCCAATAAGCGCCCTGCGGTTTTTGATTTAATATTATATATGGAGCATGAGATGCAAGCGTTCCGCTAGATTCTATTTATTTGATTTAGACATTATTATAATATCACTGGATTTGATATCAAAAATGTTTTGGGTTATCGTAAGGTAAAAACCATCCGTGTTTATGTGTGGATCGGTCTTACGATTATCATTTATTTTGAAAGGATTTTGGAAGTCAAACAAATGGTTGGAGTTTACTCACACCAGTCCCATGACTGGCCCAGAGTTTATTTTGTTTGTTTTCCCTAAACTCTTGGGTGCCCAAATTTGTGCGGGCAGTCAAGTAGTCGGGATTTTTCAGATTCACTTGGAGGAGCTCGAAGCAGGAGGCTTCACCAGTTAGCTATAGACTATCATATTTTCCGCTGTGTACTATGTTGTATCTGGAAACAGGTGTTTATAACTGTTCCAGGGATAATCGTTGTGCTCTGATAATGGTATGTATATACAAATACTGATTTGTGCTTCAAGGTTATATTATCTAATATATTTTATTCGTTCCGCTGTGAGTTTGTGATCTTCGTTTTCTCCTATTCTAATATTTCTTTCTTTCTATTTCTCATCCTCTAACTTCTTTCTAAAAATGATTCGTATTTCTGTGCAATTTGGGTTGGACGTGTGGTATGATTAGTCGACTCAAAGGGTACGGATTTGCGGGTCGTTTCAGATTTTCCCTCTTTTCTTTTTATTTTTCAAACGGGTTTGATTTTGCAAAATAGAAGATAATGGGTATGGATTTATAACCGAAAAAGGAGTAAACTTTATTAAGCAGTGGCCATTTTAAATTTTCCTGAAGTTTTGGGTTTTGGTTTTACAGCAAGAGAAATGAAGAGGGGTTGCATTCATATTTATAAACGAAGGGACTTAAGCATTAAGAAATTGGTCTGCGCAAAGTACCACTATAGTTAATGTGATTTGAGTTTAAATAGATTTTGTTTCTTTTTAAACAGATACCGATTTGATTACAAGCCTATCCACAATCAAATATCTCGAGGTCCATTAATTGAAATCACGAACCGCTATTTTAACCTACCGACCGACATTTCAATGTAATTTCACTATTCTGAACTCAACAGAATAGACTATAAAATTTAATTCGAACATATATATAGAAAATGATCATATTAAATTGATATAATGTAATTTAAATTCGAAAACCACAAATTCTCTGATAATAAATTATTATTTATTATCGTATATATTCCAAATAGAATTTATATTGATTATCTGAATTATTTTGATTCAATTCTAATTCAGAATTAAATTATACTATTTTCGTATTACGATATTCAATATACTTGAAATTAAATAATCTATTATTAAATCGATAACTAAATATATAAATCGATTTATTTATCAGCTCAGTATTTAAATCCATATTAAATATTAAAATTAACTGACCAAAAATCTGGGTCGTTACAGGAATTTTTTACTTTTCCATTAAAACTTATGCATATTATCTGAAAGAGGAGAATGAATACGAGCAGTGTGTATATTATTTATATGAAGTTGAAACTTAATGGTTAAGTAACTTAAGGTAGATACAGGATGGTGACCACACGTATAGATACCCTGTACTTCGGAATGACTTGCGCGATTTCTTGGCTATCAAGATACAAGAATTGTTTATTTTATTTGTTACTTAGATTTAAAGGTATTAGAATTTTATTTTGCATGAAAACATAAAACAAATTATTGCAAAACTTTCGCCAGTCAACCTTTCTATGTTGTAGAACGTTAAGCAAAATACTTTTGTATTCCACAAGCATGCTAATGTATAAGTAATTCAAGACTTACCCGACTGCCATTTAGTTCAAATATAAACAAAGTACACATTACAAACGTTCACGGTCAAGTGTAGCATGTGTTCCTATTAATTATTAAATATAAATAGTTTTCTTAGTCTATTTTAGGTCATTGCGTACCCATTATATAAGCTCTTTACATTTATGGATCATTATAGACAAAAATAAAAATACTGTTGTGATGAGCAATGTGCCACTATCCTGAAAATATAATAATATAGACAAGTTAACGTATATTGTGATATCCAAAAATGCCAATATAGGGTGTAAAATACTCCAAATAAAAAGTTGCTTATTTTCCAAATTAAAAATTACAGAAAAATTCTATAAATTAAATTATAACTACATCTCAAAGATCTTGTCCAAATTCGAAACTAATATTTAATTATAATTAAATATATCGTTATGGTTTATAAACGATTCCATATCCACTATTTGAAAATTTGATTTGGACATAACTTACAATCTATAATACGAAATCTCAATTTTTCACTTCCATTAGAAAAATATAGTTTAATAGATTCGGATGTTTCTTGTTTCGAAGAAATCCGACAAATAACGGATCTTGTACACTCAGTTGAAGTTCGAAACGTTAAATTACGAACTACCGCAACATTGTGAGCTCGATTATAATTTATGTTATAATTAATACGTTCAACTGTCGTTTATTAAATAAAATTCCTTATTATAATTAAATTCTAAAATGAATTAAATCTGTTAAATTATCCAATTCACACAATATTGTCAATTCAGCTATTTTCAACCATTTCGGAATTTAAGTTTATTATTCCACTATTTTATATAAATTTAAATATTCAAATTTATTTTGATTCAAACCATTTAAATTATCAATCCATTATATTATAATAATTAAATAAATTAATTATTAAATCACAAAAATTCCGGGACATTACACATGCTATACAATATGCACCTTTTTATAAGAGAATTCATTTTAGACAAAATTTTAAAAGAAAACACCTTTCCAAAATATACCCTATTTTACATCAAAACTCACTATGTACTTTTCAAATATGTTCTTTACATATTTTTAAAACTGTAGCTTTTAAGATCAAAACTTGAAAATACCATAAACCATCTCCCAAAAGATTTTACAATTTCAAGTTCTTAAAAGTTAACCATGGGGTTAGACTCAAAGTGGGTTTCCAACTTACCTAGGTTTCCTAGACACTCCCACAAAGTCAATTCTCTCAACTATATATATATTCCTAATCCATTTTTCTCTTTTTAACCCTTTCAAATTTATAAGGTTTTACTACTAAACCCATTAACATAAAATACTAACACATGGGATTCACCTTTCCTCCATACAAAATATATTGTACATTTCCTATCCAGATTACCTAAGGGTCTCAGATTTCCATATTCCTTTCTATAGTGTACAAAAACAGATATTCCAACTTTTACAATATTATGCTCTTTCTATTTAGTAAGTTCTTCTATGGATCTAGGTATATATATATATAATATATTTATATTTTAAAAATAAAAATTCATTCACTCACTATCTATATAGGAATCCTAAACCTAGGCTCTAATACAAAATGTAACAACCCGAATTCCGACATACCTAAATTCTAATCTGTCAAAACCCATGTTGGTTTGTCTGGTGTTCTACAAAAAAGACAGAGATAATAAATATATCAGAGCTCAGAAAATATCTCACAACGGAATGGAATAAAATATAATATAATCAACTATAGCCTTACCCATATAATAATACTACCTAACTAGTATCCAAAGCTATCATATCTCTGCCACAAATCTAACCTGCGAGTTTGTTATGAGGAGGGGGTCAGAACACAAGTTTTGGTGACTAGATTTAAACTACACATTTTGGATAACCCTACATATATCGTTCGGTTACATTTTCTTATTTATTAGGTTACTTGGGTTAACAACACTCAAGGCTTACTCACACGTCGTACCCATCTACTTCCTAGTGGATTAAACTAATAAAATATATATGTAGCTACCACCAACATTAAGGTACACCCCATGGTACCCCACTCGCACGGTCTCCGCCGTAACGCCATAGAAATATATGCAGTCCCTCATCCTATGATGGAACGACATACGGATCTCTGTATAACAACGTTACGTTCCGCATAGAACAACCATCGGATTCTACGTAAGCGTACAGACTGCCACCTTCGATCGAATCAGATTCCATCATAGAGTAATGCCCCAGAGTCTATGATACACCACCCGGAGCAAACATGCATGTATCTAGACTTTCACACGTACATATCGTTAATTGTATTCGATGCCTCGACCTCGATGATACACCATTTGGAAACGGTATGCATCTACCCGCACGTATTATCTACTATGCACCGAGTTCCGTAACAGGGCTATATCATATACACAAAACTCGGTCGGGAGCCTTTTCAGATATCTATATATACAAATGCGACGGTCTTCATTTTCAGTGGCTATGGTCCCACCCGACCCCTCCCTCAACTAGTGAAAGACAAACAAAATTGAGAGCTAGTGACGTGGCCCAGAAATAAAACAACAAACAACATCTAAATTGGCTTGTCCCCCAACCAAAGCCTTGATTGCAAAAGGTCGATGATCTGTAGGTTTATCTCTCCATCTTCCCGCATCATGCATCACGCCGACTGTCGGTGTGTAACAACCCGGAATTTTGGAACCAATTTAATTTTTTTATTTTTATTTTAGGAATTTTAGTGGATTTTGGATATTTAAAATAATTTATTTTAAATAATAACGATCAAAATTTTATTTTAATCGAAGTAAGAACGAATAAATTATATTTAATTATAAAAGGAGTTTAAAATGGCGCGGTAGTTTAAAAATTCAATTCTAAATTTCAAATGAATGTACAGGATTCAAAATAAATCGGATTTTGGTGAAACCGAAAATATATAAATCTGTTAATTTATATCTTTCTAATGAATCTGAAAAATTGAAATTTCATAACGGGAATAAAAAGTTATGTCCAGTTTAATATTCAGAATAGTTGCTATGGAATATATATATATTTTAATATAATAAATATCCATTTTTCAAACGACCTCTGTTTTCGATGAAACCACTTTGGTTGGATCCGGAATGTCAAATTATTGCTAGATTCCAATTTTCATAATTTTTGGAATTAATATGTGATCGTGGCAAAAGAAAACGTGTTTTTTCAATTTTAGTCAAATTGGATCGACCAGAAAATGACCATTTTTCAAACGATCTTCAAATTCGATGAAATTAATTTTGTTAGGACCGTATTGTCAAAACGTAGCTAGATTTATATTTTGGGAATTTTTGGAGTTAGTATGTGGCCCTAGTAAATTAAAATGTACAATTAAATTTAATATATATTGATTTATATTTTAATTTAAAGAAAAAATGATCTAAATGATCGAATTGGCTTACGAAACATATCCCACTATGTCCGGAATGGGGGTATTTAGCTAGGGGCGACAGTCGTTGGGTTTGAATTGGAGTCTGAATGGATAAACAAGTGAAACTGGGATTTATTGAATTAAATAATAATAATATTAAATATTATAAATACCCCTAAATATACACCGTATTCTTCAAAACCCTAATACCCTACACCACACAACCGCCAGTTCAACAAATCAAAGGCCTGCGTCGTTCCAAACTTCTCCATCAATTTACACACAATCCACGAAATTTCAAAGCAGAAAATATGGAGATTCGAGAGCTCAATCGATCAGTACGGTTAAGATTAACTATTGTTGCCTAGTTTGGTCGAATTTAGGGCATGAAGCCGCGATGTTTGGTTCGATTTCGAGGGTAAGGGGAAGCGTCGAGTTCATCTGAACTCTGTCTGGAGTTCGATGGCGCCTCGGCGCGCGTGAGGGTGTGCTCAGATGGGTGGCTGGTCGCTTTTGGAGGCGGCGTCGATGAAGTTTACGGATGGAGTAAAGTTACGGGTTTTCCTATATCGAAGAAGAAGGATTAATGGGAATAAGGATGTAATTTACTTTTCAATTATAATATTATTAATTTAATGATGTTTAAATGTATAAATAACCGTAACATGACCAAATGAAATCATAATTCAACAAACCAAGCACCGTTGGGACCGTAAATTCAAGATCTACATTTTAGAACAGACCGGAACTGGTTCGGAGACATCTACAAATTCGGAAGGAATAAATACCACTATGAGATTTCTGAAAATAAAATTTATTATTGATTGCGATGTGAATTTCATATATGCGTCGTATAAAATTGAGATTGACTGATTGATTGGGGTTGTGATGATTTGTTGAATTATATTCATGTTAAATAAAATTTGTGTAGAAAATAAAAATCATATTTTTATTTGTCGTATATGAACATAGGTATTGTTGAAAATAAAAAACATATTTTTATTTGTCATATATGAACATAGGAATTGTTGTAAATAAAACTGTCATTTAGTTATGATTTGTTTTTGTCAAATAAAACTGTCATTTAGTTAAGATTTTTTTTTGTCAAATAAAACTGTCATTTAGTTAAGATTTGTTTTTGTCAATAAAAATGTCATTTTGTTAGATAATGTCATGTTAAATAAAAATATCATTTTTGTTAAATAGAAAAATGTATACAAATAAATTATTCTTTTATTTGTCATTAGAATACATAGAAAAATGTATACAAATAAATTATTCTTTTATTTGTCATTAGAATACATAGAAAAATGTATACAAATAAATTATTCTTTTACTTGTCATTAGAATACATAGAAAAATGTATACAAATAAATTGCTCTTTTATTTGTCATTATAATACATAGAAAAATGTATGCAAATAAATATGTCATTTACGTTAGAAAACATATTTTGTAAATAAATATGTCATTTAGTTAGAAAACGTATATGGAAAATAAGTATGTCATTTAGTAGAATATGTTTTTGTCCAAAACAAAATTGTCATTTTTATTGAAATAAAATATTTAAATAAAAAAATCATTTTTGCTAAAGTAGATTTGTATGAAACAAAAATGTCATTTTTGTTGAAATAGAATTCTCGACAAAATAAAAGAATCATTTTTATTTATTTTGTTGAAATAGAATTGCCAATAAAATACAAGAATCATTTTGTTGAAATAGAATTATCGACAAAATAAAAGAATCATTTTTATTTGTTTTGTTGAAATAGAATTGTAAACAAATAAGAATTGTCATTTTTATTTGTTATGTTAGAATGGATTTGTAAGCAAAATGAAATTATCATTTTTATTTTTGTCATATTGAAAATAGAATTGAAAAACACATAAAAATACCTTTTCTATATTACATGTTAATATAGGACTCGTAAAACACATTAAAAATATCAATTTTATGTTACATGTTAATGTAAGGATTGTAAACAAATAAAAGTTGTCATTTTTATCTGTTATGATAAAATAGATTTGTATACAAATTAAAATAGTCATTTTTATGTGTCATGTTCGTAACAACCTGAAAAATCAGAACTAATTTAAAATTTATATTTTAGCAATTTTAATGAATTTTGAATAATTTGAATGAATTATTTTAAATAATAACGGGTAGAAATTTATTTTCAATAGAATTAGAACGTATAAATGTATTTAAATCGAAGTTAGAATATAAATATTTATTTTAATTATAAATGGAATTGAAAATGGCGTGGTAGTTTGAAAATTCGATTTCAAACTTCAAATGAATGTACAGGATTCAAAATAAACCGGATTTTAGTGAAACCAGAAATATTTGAGTCTATTTGAAAATATCTTTCCAACAAATTCAAAAAATTGAAATTTCATAGTGGGAATAAAAAGTCATGCCCAGTTGAAAATTCAGAATAGTCGCTATGGAATTATAGCCCTTAAAAATAGCAATTTTGCAAACTACCTCCATTTTCGAAGAAACCAATTTTGTTGGATCCGGAATGTCAAATTATTGCTAGATTCCAAAATTCATAATTATTGGAATCAACATGTGAGCATGGCAAAAGAAAACGTGTTTTGTTAGTTTCAGTCAATTTGGATCGACCAGAAAATGGCCATTTTTCAAACGGTCTTCAAATTTGACGAAATTAGTTTTTTAGGACCGTATCGTCAAAACATAGCTAGATTTATTTTTCTGGAATTTTTAGAGTCAGTATGTGGCCTCGGAAATTTGAAATGTACATTGAAATCCATTTTGAACGTTATATTAATTTACATTTTAAATTTGATAAAACTGAATGAAACAGTTGAATTGGCTTGCGGGACATATCCCATTGTGTTCGGAATGGGGGTAATTAGTTAGGGGTGTCAGTCGTTGGGTCTCGTTTGGAGGTCGAAACAAAAAGTACCTTTATGGATAATTAAAAATATTATATTACCTTTAGTCAACCCCCCCCCCCTATTTCCCTCCCTTCCCCATCAGTTCCTCAGATCCAAAAAAAATTGAAAAAGAAAAAAAACCTCTCCGTTACCCTTCGCTCCCCCTTTCCAGTTGCGCCTGCCACCAACGAGGTCACCCGGCGCCTCCGCACACCCCAACCTTCGACCGCCACCTCCTTCGCCCCTCTTCTTCCACCGTTCGACAGCCCCAAGCCCCATCCCCAAAATCGTTGTCCCAGTCCACCGTGGCCTCACCATTCCGCCGTCGTGGCCCACCGCACCCCCAACGCCGTCATCTACCACTACCCCGCCACCTGTGCTGACCGGCCCCACAGCCCCAACCACTGTGGGGCCCTCCTCAAACCAAGATATGATTTTTACAGCAAAAAAATGTGAGTTTTCCTGTGACGATCCCAAAACCCCGTGGCACGATGTTAAGGATAATCATTGGAATATAACACATTATTCATCATTAGCAGATCACAGATAATAGCATAAACAGAAAATGGAATAATTTACACACATATGACAACGGAATCATATAGATATTATCACATCAGAGAAGCACAGTACAGGATACAACTTAGTGCATAATGATACATAATCAGTCACCATCGCCTGAGGTGGAATCATACATAAAGGGTACTCAAAATAACGATCAGTCTACATCGCCAATGGCGGAATCATAATATAGATACAATAATGGCGGAGAAAATCCAAGTCAGCACGGTGTAGTCAAGCCTCGCCATGAGCCAAAAGTGCGTCAGAAACCTGTAACTAGGCTGCCCGTGTGAAAATGAGGGCACCCGAGTTTGCAAGGTGAAACAAACTACGAGTCAGTCATGGGACTGGTTTGAGAAATCTACTCAACTTATTAACAACAATAATAAGGCAAATCAAAGGACCACGCCACTTTCGCGGAACGGGTTTACTCCAATGAGTGCTAGTGCATGAAATAAAGTAAATGATTAAATCATCGCAATGCTTTTTATAAAATGAAGCCATTATAAGACTCAGGTCCTATCACACAATGCAACGCAAGCCGGAGGATAGAGTTTTCCCTTATAATGGCCAAAGATGCTTCATACGAATAAAACAAAAGTGTTTGATATTATTACTAGTCTATATATGTTTCAAAAGCAAATTCAATCATAAATATTAATCCTAGGCGGCATAGCTACCATCTACTATGTCGCCATACTAGTAATACAATCACATCCGCATATTTCGTATTGGAAATTGGATTCCTTCATGAGTCGAGGAAAGGGGCAAGCTCATCTCCGATTCGAGACACTCTAGCAAATGTCCCAGGACCCAACTATGATCCTTGGATCTTCAGGGCCGGTCCTCTCTTACTTTTGAGGATTAGTTATTCCTGAACACACGTTTCCCGGTCCTTACAGACCTATATCGAGGCGCCTCGCATTCCAACAACCACACAGGTGAAAAGTATATATAATGTCAGGGCTGGTAGGTCACTGACACCACCTTAGCTAGAAAGAAACGTCGTGCTCTCCCTGCAGTCACTCTCCCGTTTTTGACTCATACCGAGGTGTGAGGCTCGCGAATTCACGTTATACACAAAGCTACGTCACACAGACCATGCTTTGATCATCAACCACAAGACTTTGCTTTGCAACAGAAGCCTTGATCATATGCCACTTAGGCGTGCCACACAGGCAATCCACTCCATGCGACTGATTTCTGTCAATACATAACCTCTGAGCTCGTACGTCTCAGAGAAGGCCATTAAGCAAGAGAATAAATTCTCCGCCGCCAAACAGATATATATTTAACAGAGATCAATCAACACAAAACAAAATCCAATGTCAGACACACAATCCATTTACAAGTCCGTTCTGGGTCTGAACGAAACCGGAGGCACCAATTCCTCGCATATCCGTACAATCAACAATATGTTTGGACGGCTACTACTTCAATTCCTTCATGGTAGCTACTCCAATCACGAGCATCAGTAGCGCCCATCCATCCAATGTGGAGATCATCGGTCTTCAGCCGTCTTCGACTCTTCGACTTCTCAACGTCGATTGATTATTTGAAATGAGATAAACTCGGCCTTTTCAAATAACCCACGTATATTTAGATTTTCAAATCAATTAATCACATGGTTGGACTATTCAACATTCACATTTCAGTTATTTAGTTATAATTTTCATGTCAAATACATTCAACCATCACATATCAAGCAAACACAACAAAATTGGTTTATTTCCACTCTATATCATCTATAGTATTTTATAACGATATATCGCCATTTTTTTTAATTTAAAACGGCCATATTTAATTAAACGACGTTTCAGGTCGTGTCGATGCACTAGCGCTGCTTTTCACTAATTTTGTTTTACACATATCTGAAAATCTAACTGTTGGATCTTCACAAATTTGGTATCATTGGGAAGATCATTTCAAAACGAATCCAAGGGTTTCAGTTTTGGGAAAATCCGATGGTCGGATCTTCCATACTAGCCATTTGAAGTTATGATTTCAATTTACGAACTGCAGCGTCGTTATTCGATTTAATATAATTATATATATATATATAATCGTTTCTGGCGCTGTTTTTCTTTAGATTTGAATTAAACATTCCAGACAATCCAACCGTCGGATCTTCACAAAGTTGGTGCCGTTGGAAAGATATTTCCAAGGCGAACCCAACGGTTGCGGTTTCGGGAAAATCCAATGGTCGGATTTCCCGCACTTATCGTTTGAAATCACGGTTTCAAAACACGAACTGCACGGCCACGTTTCCTTTTAATTTTATTTATATTTATATATTTATATAAATATAGTTCATTCAAAAATTCCTATATCGTTTCCACTTCAATTATTTCACTAACGCCTTTAAATTTCGGAAAATTTCGCCATAACCTCCTTTGTACGGGAGGGTCTGGGAAAATTCCCAAATAGCCACACGGGCGTCTCATGTCAAAAAGAAAAAGAAAAAGCCAAGCGGCTAGCCAACAGGCTCATAAAATCATCACCCAAACAAACAGTAAATGTGTACCTATTTGTTGGGCGCAAAATTTTATTCCTCTTCTCTAGCCCCTTTGCTATAACCTGTTCAATAGATATGCATGTACATATATACAATTTCTATCATTTATCATTTTCCATTCAATTTCATATTTGATTTACTTTGGTTTAAAAACACCATTCACTCTAATGTTACATGCATAGGCTAAATCATATCATTACCTAATTAATGTATATTTCAACTCATGCACATTTATTTGAACAAGTGGCTATTTTTAACACTTCACATTTCAAAGATGATAATTTTGGAGAACTAAAATAGATTTCAACACATGACTATTTTATTTAGTTCCTATGCATGTTAAAAATAATATTTCTTTCACAAATATTTGTTTCAACGTCCGCATATCTTTAGCATATCACCAATATGATAAAATTTTATCGTTCAAAATATTTATTCGACAAATGGATGTTTTCAACACTTCATAGTTTCAATAAAAATGTAATTTTTATTGTTCGATCTTTTTATTCAACACATGAACTTTTCCACTACACACACTTCTCAACACATGAGCATTTCCACACATGGACATTTTATTTATGTTGTTCATATTAGAAAGATGGAATTTTTATTGTTGAAACTATTTATATAAGGCGAATATTTTTCATACTTCATATATATATAAAAATGTGATTTTTATTGTTTAAACACTTCATTCATTCATAAATGAATTTAATTTTTCACACAACACTTTTCAACACACAACATTTCCACACATGGATATAGTTTCAACATATGACTTTAATTTCAATGCATGAAAATAATTTCAACATATGAAAATAATTCTAACACACAAAGATTATTCAAAATTTCGGCAGCATAACGGCAGGGTAGTTAAAACCGGCACCGTCCCTAGTACGGCTCCTCGCTCTACCTTAAAACCTCGCGGTTTTTGACAATGGGTATTCATGCATCTAATTCGCACGCAGGCGGCATGTTTATTTTTATTTCCACAAATATTTCCAATTCATTTCGATCACCAATGAGTATTTTTCAACCACAACCAAACAATATCAACCACAAACAATTATTCAACCATTCGTATTTTTCATTCAATATTTCACACCAATTCACCACAATAAATATCGTCCATGGTTTGTGGATGAGGGGAGTATATATATATATATATAATTGCTATATTTCACTTGCATTTCAACACATATATCAATTATTCTATGCATGTAAAATTCATACTTCGCTTATATAGCTTACACTACGCAAGTACATGAGGTATACAACACGTATGTAATTTATATTTCGCTAATATAAATTATACACGACATTTTCCATTCAATTTCACGTTAATTTAGATTTCTCACATTGGTTTTCGGAGTGCTAAAAATCGATACGATGTCAGAAAAATCCGCGGCTTCTTCTATTGGGTAGAGAGCTTCCTTGCGGTCCCGATGTTTCCTGTTTCATCGAATTTCGTCAACACACTAAAAAGATATGATTTTTCAAAGTGTAAACATAAAAAAACTCACCTTTCACGAAGGTTCTAAACTAGGTTTACGTTTTTCGCGAGAATCGGGGCACGAGGGGATGATCGACGAGTTGGACATGGAAGAGGGAGGAGAGGGCTATCTGGCGGTGGTGGTTTGGTGGCGTTCGGTGGTCAGGATCGGCGCCAGTGGCGCTGGGAAGGTCGAAACTTTGGAGCTTCGATTCGGGCGGCACAGGCGACGAGGGGTGGAGGAAGTTGGTCGGATTTGAAGAGGGGACGGAGGCGCTTCGAATGGTTGCGGTGGCGGAGGCTGGAAGCGACGGCAGCGGTGGCGATCGGGACTGGAAGATTTGGAGCTCGGGTCGCCGTTCGTTCGAGGGTTTTTTTTTAAATTATGAATGGAGAATTCTGATTGGCCGAGGACTTTATTAAATTTTTAAATAGTGTTTTCTCAAACGAACTCCTTTTTAAACCCAACGACTGTCGCCCCTAGCTAAATACCCCCATCCCGGACACAATGGGATATGTTTCGTTGGCCAATTCGACTGTTACAGTCGGTTATTTTCCAAAATTATGTATAAAACATTTAATTTTTAACTCTGAACATACATTTCAATTTGCCAGGGCCACAAACTGATTCGAAAAATTCCAGAAAAATAAATCTAGCTATGTTTTGACGCTACGGTCCCAACAAAACTAGTTTCGTCGAATTCTGAGGTCGTTTGAAAAATGGCCATTTTCTGGTCGATCCAATTTAACAGAAATTGACCAAACACATTTTCTTTTGCCACGCTCACATACTAGCTTCAAAAATTATGAAATTTGAAACCTAGCAATAGTTTGACATCCCGGACCCAACAAAAGTGGTTTCGTCGAATTCCGAGGTCGTATGCAAAATATCAATTTTCTAGGGCTATATATTCTATATAGCGACCATTCTGAAAATTCATTCGGCCATAACTTTTGATTCCTGTTATAAAACTTCGATTTTTCAGATTTGTTAGAAAGGTATTGACTAACAGATTTAAATATTTTTGGTTTCGCCAAAATCCGTTATATTTTCCACCCTGTACAGTCAGTCAAAGTTTGAATTCAAATTTTCAAACTGACTCACTATTTCCAATTCCACATTTTATTGAAATATTCTATTTCAATGTTTCAAATTCCTTTGAAATCACCAATTTAAAATTTTTAAATTGGCTCGTATTTTCCGGGTTATTACAATCTCCCCCACTTAAAACTTTTCGTCCTTGAAAAGGAAACAACTGTAAAGTAGGAAATAAAATGTAAATGCAAAGTATTGTAAAGGTACCTTGCACCGGAGTTAGTCAGAGATATCCACTCTGCATTTGGGGTAAGCTTGCTTAATGCTTTCCTCAGTTTCCCAAGTATAGTCTCTAGGATCACTGCTCCACTGCACTTTAACTAAATGAACCTTTTTGCTTCTGAGTTCTCTAGTTTCTTTGCCAACAATCTTTAATGGCTCTCTTCTGAGTGCTAATTCTGGAGTTATGTCTATATCCTGTTGCGCTGCTTCTTCTACAACAAGATCCGGATCATGCACATGTCTTCTAATTTGAGATACGTGAAATACATCGTGCACTCCAGGAAACCAATCTGGTAATTGAACCCTATAAGCAAGAGTTCCAATTCATTCGAGTATAGGAAAGGGACCAATAAATCTCGGTGCCAACTTCCCAGTCTTGCCAAATCTGATTACTCCTCTCATCGGAGAAACCTTCAAATAAACACGATCACCAACAACAAATGTCAAATCTCTCCTTCTAGAGTCTGCATAACTTTTCTGTCGGCTTTGGGCGGTTCTCAAACGCTTTTTGATGAAGTCGACTTTATCAGATGCTTCTCTAATCATATCGGGTCCAAACACAAGTCTGTTGCCAGGTTCTACCCAACATGCTGGAGATCTGCAGGGTCCGCCATATAATGCTTCAAATGGCGACATTCCCAAGCTTGCTTGATAGCTATTGTTATATGAGAATTCTGCCAAATGCAAATGATCTTCCCATGACCCACCAAAATCAATTATACAATCCCGCAATAAATCTTCTAGAATTCTATTCACCCGCTCAGTTTGGCCATCTGTTTGAGGGTGATAAGCGGTGCTCATATTCAGTTTCGTTCCCAATTCTGTCTGGAAACCTCCCAGAATTTGCTAGTAAATAGGGGATCCCTATCACTAACTATGCTGATGGGAATTCCATGCAGCTTAACAATTTCCTTGAAGTATATCTGCGCTAGACTTTGAGCGGTTCTATTGGATCTGACAGGTATAAAATGGGCAGTCTTCGTGAAGCGATCTACGATTACCCAAATGCTGTCATTACCTTTCCTGGTTCGCGGCAAACCATCTATGAAATCCATGGAAATCTGTTCCCATTTCCAACTTGGGACTTCGAACGGTTGCAACAGTCCAGCTAGTTTCTGTTGGTCACTCTTGACCAATTGACAAGTAGGGCATCTGCTAACATACAAAGAAATATCCCTTTTCATTGCCTTCCACCAGAAAGTGCGTTTGATATCGTTGTACATTTTACTCACCCCAGGATGGATGCAAAATTCGGATTTATGGCATTCGTCTAACACTTCTCTTCGAAGGCCTGGAATATTTGGAATGCAAATCCTATTATTTAACCTGAGAACCCCCTTATTGTCAATATGAAAACTCGTGGTTTCACCTTCCCCGATCCTCTGACTGATTCTCTGAATGAATTCATCGTCTTTTTGAAGGACTGAAATCCTATCAATCAATCCAGGTGTAATTATAAGATTGGCAATGATTGCGGTTTTCCTACTAAGTACATCCGCTACTACGTTAGCCTTCCCCGGCGTATACAGGATATCAAGATCATACGCTACAAGAAATTCTAGCCAACGCTGTTGTCTCAGATTCAGATCTTTCTGGGTATATAATACTTCAATGATTGATGATCTGTGTACATATAAATTTCTCGCCCAATAAATAATGCCTCCAGATTTTTAATGCAAAAACGATGGCTAGAAACTCAAGATCATGAGTCACATAATTCTTCTCATGCGGTTTCAGTTGGCAGCTTGCATAAGCGACTACTTGGCCTCTTTGCATTAACACTGCACCAAGACCTCTAATAGAAGCATCTGTCCAAACCGTTAAATCCTGATTTCCATCAATAATAGTTAACACTGGAGCGGTGGTCAGTTTCGATTTCAATTCCTGGAAAGCTTCTTCATAGTCGGAAGTCCACTTAAACTTCTCATGTTTCTTTGTGAGCTTCGTTAAAGGACCGGATATCTTCGAAAAATCCTTAACGAACTTTCGATAATAACTAGCCAACCCCATAAAACTTCTAACTTCCATGGGAGTAGTGGGTTGTTTCCAGTCTTGAATCGCTGTTATTTTGCTTGGATCAACAGAAATTCCTTTCTTTGACACGACATGGCCAAAAAATTTCACTTCTTCTTGCCAGAAGACACATTTAGAGAATTTGGCTTTGAAGACGTTCTTCCTTAGAATCTCCAATACTTTTTCTAAGGGTTTTTCATGCTCGGGTTTTGATTTAGAGTAGATTAAAATATCATCGATGAAGACGAGGACAAATTTATTCAGAACTCCCCTGAACACTCTATTCATTAGATCGACAAAGTATGCTGGAGCGTTGCATAGGCCAAACGGCATTACTAACCATTCATAAAATATGTCTGGACCTCTGAAAGCTGTCAAAGGAACAGACTCTTCTGTTATTCTCAATTGATGAAAACCTGTAGCTAGGTCCATTCGGGAAAATACTTTCGCCCCATTCAATTGGTCTAGCAAATCATTAATGCTGGGTAATGGATATTTATTTTTAAGCGTCTGTTCGTTGAGGTCTTGGTAATCAACACATAATCTAAGAGTACTGTCTGACTTTGGGACAAACACAACAGCTGCACCCCAATTAGAAAAACTAGGTCTGATTAGACCCTTCCACAACAGTTGACGAGTTTGATCGCCTAATTCTTCTTTTTCCTTCGGAGTCATTCTGCGAATTGGATGTACCACTGGTCTGGCATTGGGAATTAGATCTATTCGGAATTCTATTTCCCTTTGCGGAGGTAAGTTTTCAACTTCTTCAAACACACCCGCATAGTTTCTAACAATCGGAATCTTTTCCATGGAAGTGGGGATAAGTTCTAATGCCGACCAAAATTCTTTTCTATTCGGATTCGAACCATGACAAGGTACCGTAATATATCCAAGCTTCGTTCGAATTTTAACGATTCTTTCCGCACATTTCACTTCGGCTTCATACTTCGTTAACCAATCCAGCCCTAGAATGATATCGAATTCGGGAAAATCCATAACGACTAGATTGAAAGGAAACTTGTAGGAAGAATAAGAGACTGGCACTCTACAATATGAACCGAGAGTAACAGGACCCCCTATCGGGTTATGTACTTCCACCGATTCTTTGAGCTTTCGTTGTTTTAACTTTAATTTGTGCACTGTGTTATTAGCAATAAAACTACGCGATGCACCTGTGTCAAACAATACAGAAACAGGAATATTTTTAATGGTAAGGGTACCTCCCAAAACATCAGGTTTACCTGCTCCATCAAAAGCAGTTGGCGGGCTCGACCCGTCATAGACGTGAGCTACTATAGCTTTCTTCAGCAAAGGACAGTCTTTGACCAGATGATCGGTCTTTCGACAATTGAAGCACGAGCGAGGGTTCTGGGAGCCTTGGCTCGAGCCTTGAGAATTTGTCTTCTGCCTCTTCGGAGCTGTGCAGACGTTTGAGTAGTGCCCCGGCTTACCACAGTTAAAGCAATTTCCTCTTGGCGGCTTGCCAGTCTGAGGTTTTGAAGATGCTGCTTGGCTTGACTCGCCTTGATTTACAGCAGGCTTGCGCTTGTTTCCGGCTTGGCTTCTAGCGCGATCCTAATCCAGATGCCTTTGATCAAGGTCTTCGTAGTTGCATGTCATTTCCACCAGTTCGTTGAATTCCAGCTTGACATGGGCCATGGCTCTATCATGATATTGACGTCTTAGCCTAAGGATAAACCTCTTATTTTTCGATTTCGCAGTGGCGACGAGCTCCGGAGCATAGAGCGACAACAGTGTAAATTTATTCAGATAATCTTGCACGGAAAGATCCCCCTGCTGGAGATTGGCGAAGTCATTGTGCATTCCTTCTAGAGCTTGTTCTGGGACATATTTCTCCTTGAAGAGTTCTTTGAATCCATCCCATGTTCTTCCAGCTTCTCTATTCCCGGCGGTAAGAGATTCCCACCAAAGTTCAGCTTGTTCCTGCATAAGCCAGGCGCCCATAATAGCTTTGTCTTCGTCTCCGAGCCTTAGGCCTTCAAGAATTTTTTCGCATGTTTTGAGCCATGCAAGGGCCTCTATTACTGTTCCTGTACCCGAGAAGGTCTTGCCTCCTAAGTTTTTATATCTCTTAGCTACACGGTCTAGCTCGAAGTATTGAGCTGCCGGAGGTTGTATCAAAGGTCCTTCTTGAGCTGGGACTTCTCCTCTTCCTCGGCCTCGGCCGTCACGGCCTCCTCTAGCGGCGGCTGCTTTGGTAGCCATTTGTCAAATTCTGTATAAGCAAGAAAAAGTCAGCTAACAGAAATGATATTCTATTGCATAGTTAAGCAGAATTTTTTTTGGAAAGATAACGATGGACTGATCAATTGTTTTTGCTATTCTTCTCGGCTCATCCTAGGACTTTACTAGTCCTATCTCTAATGAGCGACTCGCCTTAGAATACTACTGATTCTATTTTGACGAAGTGTTTAATGTGTTAGACTCCAGAACTAAGATTAACCAAAGCTCTGATACCATCTGTGACGATCCCAAAACCCCGTGGCACGGTGTTAAGGATAATCATTGGAATATAACACATTAATCATCATTAGCAGATCACAGATAATAGCATAAACAGAAAATGGAATAATTTACACACATATGACAGCGGAATCATATAGATATCATCACATCAGAAAAGCACAGTACAGGATACAACTTAGTGCATAATGATACATAATCAGTCACCATCGCCTGAGGCGGAATCATACATAAAGGGTACTCAAAATAACGATCAGTCTACATCGCCAATGGCGAAATCATAATATAGATACAATAGTGGCGGAGAAAATCCAAGTCAGCACGGTGTAGCCAAGCCTCGCCATGAGCCAAAAGTGCGTCAGAAACCTGTAACGAGGCTGCCCGTGTGAAAATGAGGGCACCCGAGTTTGCAAGGTGAAACAAACTACGAGTCAGTCATGGGACTGGTATGAGAAATCTACTCAACTTATTAACAACAATAATAAGGCAAATCAAAGGACCACGCCACTTTCGCGGAACGGGTTTACTCCAATGAGTGCTAGTGCATGAAATAAAGTAAATGATTAAATCATCACAATGCTTTTTATAAAATGAAGCCATTATAAGACTCAGGTCCCATCACACAATGCAACGCAAGCCGGAGGATAGAGTTTTCCCTTATAATGGCCAAAGATGCTTCATACGAATAAAACAAAAGTGTTTGATATTATTACTAGTGTATATATGTTTCCAAAGAAAATTCAATCATAAATATTAATCCTAGGCGGCATAGCTACCATCTACTATGTCGCCATACTAGTAATACAATCACATCCGCATATTTCGTATTGGAAATTGGATTCCTTCATGAGTCGAGGCAAGGGGCAAGCTCCTCTCCGATTCGAGACACTCTAGCAAATGTCCCAGGACCCCACTATGATCCTTGGATCTTCAGGGCCGGTCCTCTCTTACTTTTGAGGATTAGTTATTCCTAAACACACGTTTCCCGGTCCTTACAGACCTATATCGAGGCGCCTCGCATTCCAACAACCACACAGGTGAAAAGTATATATAATGTCAGGGCTGGTAGGTCACTGACACCACCTTAGATAGAAAGAAACGTCGTGCTCTCCCTGTAGTCACTCTCCCGTTTTTGACTCATACCGAGGTGTGAGGCTCGCGAATTCACGTTATACACAAAGCTACATCACACAGACCATGCTTTGATCATCAACCACAAGACTTTGCTTTGCAACAGAAGCCTTGATCATATGCCACTTAGGCGTGCCACACAGGCAATCCGCTCCATGCGACTGATTTCTGTCAATACATAACCTCTGAGCTCGTACGTCTCAGAGAAGGCCGTTAAGCAAGAGAATAAATTCTCCGCCGCCAAACAGATATATATTTAATAGAGATCAATCAACACAGAACAAAATCCAATGTCAGACACACAGTCCATTTACAAGTCCGTTCTGGGTCTGAACGAAACCGGAGGCACCAATTCCTCGCATATCCGTACAATCAACAGTATGTTTGGACGGCTACTACTTCAATTCCTTCATGGTAGCTACTCCAATCACGAGCATCAGTAGCGCCCATCCATCCAATGTGGAGATCGTCGGTCTTCAGCCGTCTTCGACTCTTCGACTTCTCAACCTCGATTGATTATTTGAAATGAGATAAATTCGGACTTTTCAAATAACCCACGTATATTTAGATTTTCAAATCAATTAATCACATGGTTGGACTATTCAACATTCACATTTCAGTTATTTAGTTATAATTTTCATGTCAAATACATTCAACCATCACATATCAAGCAAACACAACAAAATTGGTTTATTTCCACTCTATATCGTCTATAGTATTTTATAACGATATATCGCCATTTTTATTTAATTTAAAATGGCCATATTTATTTAAACGACGTTTCAGGTCGTGTCGATGCACTGGCGTTGCTTTTCACTAATTTTGTTTTACACATATCTGAAAATCTAACCGTTGGATCTTCACAAATTTGGTATCATTGGGAAGGTCATTTCAAAACGAATCCAACGGTTTCAGTTTTGGGAAAATCCGACGGTCGGATCTTCCACACTAGCCATTTGAAGTTACGATTTCAATTTACGAACTGCAGCGTCGTTATTCAATTTAATTTATTTATATTTATATATATAAATATAATCGTTTCTGGCGCTGTTTTTCTTTAGATTTGAATTAAACATTCCAGACAATCCAACCGTCGGATCTTCACAAAGTTGATGCCGTTGGAAAGATATTTACTTTGGTTTGAAAAACACCATTCACTCTAATGTTACATGCATAGGCTAAAATCATATCATTAGCTAATTAATGTATATTTCAACTCATGCACATTTATTTGAACAAGTGGCTATTTTTTACACTTCACATTTCAAAGATGATAATTTTGGCGAACTAAAATAGATTTCAACACATGACTATTTTATTTAGTTCCTATGCATGTTAAAAATAATATTTCTTTCACAAATATTTCTTTCAACGTCCGCATATCTTTAGCATATCACCAATATGATAAAATTTTATCGTTCAAAATATTTATTCGACAAATGGATGTTTTCAACATTTCATAGTTTCAATAAAAATGTAATTTTTATTGTTCGATCTTTTTATTCAACACATGAACTTTTCCACTACACACACTTCTCAACACATGAGCATTTCCACACATGGACATTTTATTTATGTTGTTCATATTAGAAAGATGGAATTTTATTGTTGAAACTATTTATATAAGGCGAATATTTTTCATACTTCATATATATATAAAAATGTGATTTTTATTGTTTAAACACTTCATTCATTCATAAATGAATTTAATTTTTCACACAACACTTTTCAACACACAACATTTCCACACATGGATATAGTTTCAACATATGACTTTAATTTCAATGCATGAAAATAATTTCAACATATGAAAATAATTCTAACACACAAAGATTATTCAAAATTTCGGCAGCATAACGGCAGGGTAGTTAAAACCGGCACCGTCCCTAGTACGGCTCCTCGCTCTACCTTAAAACCTCGCGGCTTTTGACAATGGGTATTCATGCATCTAATTCGCACGCAGGCGGCATGTTTATTTTTATTTCCACAAATATTTCCAATTCATTTCGATCACCAATGAGTATTTTTCAACCACAACCAAACAATATCAACCACAAACAATTATTCAACCATTCGTATTTTTCATTCAATATTTCACACCAATTCACCACAATAAATATCGTCCATGGTTTGTGGATGAGGGGAGTATATATATATATATATATATATATATATATATATATATATATATATATAATTGCTATATTTCACTTGCATTTCAACACATATATCAATTATTCTATGCATGTAAAATTCATACGTCGCTTATATAGCTTACACTACGCAAGTACATGAGTTATACAACACGTATGTAATTTATATTTCGCTAATATAAATTATACACGACATTTTCCATTCAATTTCACGTTAATTTAGATTTCTCACATTGGTTTTCGGAGTGCTAAAAATCGACACGATGTCAGAAAAATCCGCGGCTTCTTCTATTGGGTAGAGAGCTTCCTTGCGGTCCTGATGTTTCCTGTTTCATCGAATTTCGTCAACACACTAAAAAGATATGATTTTTCAAAGTGTAAACATAAAAAAAACTCACCTTTCACGAAGGTTCTAAACTAGGTTTATGGTTTTCGCGAGAATCGGGGCACGAGGGGATGATCGGCGAGTTGGACGTGGAAGAGGGAGGAGAGGGCTATCTAGCGGTGGTGGTTTGGTGGCGTTCGGTGGTCAGGATCGGCGGCGGCGGCGCTGGGAAGGTCGAAACTTTGGAGCTTCGATTCGGGCGGCACAGGCGACGAGGGGTGGAGGAAGTTGGTCGGATTTGAAGAGGGGACGGAGGCGCTTCGAATGGTAGCGGTGATGGAGGCTGGAAGCGACGGCAGCGGCGGCGATCGGGGCTGGAAGGTTTGGAGCTCGGGTCGCCGTTCGTTCGAGGGTTTTTTTTTTAAATTATGAATGAAGAATTCTGATTGGCCGAGGACTTTATTAAATTTTTAAATAGTGTTTTCTCAAATGAACTCCTTTTTAAACCCAATGACTGTCGCCCCTAGCTAAATACCCCCATTCCGGACACAATGGGATATGTTTCGTTGGCCAATTCGACTGTTACAGTCGGTTATTTTCCAAATTAAAGTATAAAACATTTAATTCTTAACTCTGAACGTACATTTCAATTTGCCAGGGCCACAAACTGATTCGAAAAATTCCAGAAAAATAAATCTAGCTATGTTTTGACGCTACGGTCCCAACAAAACTAGTTTCGTCGAATTCTGAGGTCGTTTGAAAAATGGCCATTTTCTGGTCGATCCAATTTAACAGAAATTGACCAAACACATTTTCTTTTGCCACGCTCACATACTAACTTCAAAAATTATGAAACTTGAAACCTAGCAATAGTTTGACATCCCGAACCCAACAAAAGTGGTTTCGTCGAATTCCGAGGTCGTATGCAAAATATCAATTTTCCAGGGCTATATATTCTATATAGCGACCATTCTGAAAATTCATTCGGCCATAACTTTTGATTCCCGTTATGAAACTTCGATTTTTCAGATTCGTTAGAAAGGTATTGAATAACAGATTTAAATATTTTTAGTTTCACAAAAATCCGTTATATTTTCCACCCTGTACAGTCAGTCAAAGTTTGAATTCAAATTTTCAAACTGACTCACTATTTCTAATTCCACATTTTATTGAAATATTCTATTTCAATGTTTCAAATTCCTTTGAAATCACCAATTTAAAATTTTTAAATTGGCTCGTATTTTCTGGGTTATTACATTTCCCTTTTCTTTTATTTCTTATTTTTATTTATTTTATAATGTAAATAGCGTTGATTTAAAAATCTGAATTTTTTTTTTGAAAATTGGTACTCTTTATTACTAATACCAATATAAAACCTCCTTTATATGCCTCATTAAAACCCCATAATCCCCCTAGTGGGTACCTTATAAGGAAAAAGAGTACATATAAATTCGGTATACAACTTTTATAATCTCATCAAACTTTACATCAAAGGAAAAAAAACATCAAAACAACTTTAAAAGCCAAAAAAAAAAATCTTTATTATATATGTATATATATAAATATAATCTTTAATATATAAATAGCAATATAAAAATCTGAAATTTTACATCAAAGAAAAATAATCTAAAATTTTAGAATAACATAGATATAAAAATATAATCTTTATTATATATGTATATATATATATATATAAATATAATCTCTAATATATAAATAGCAATATAAAAATCAGATCTTTATGTATAGAATAGCGTAGAAAAAAAATATGATTTTTATGAAAGTAAAAATATGATTTTTATCTATATAGATTTGAAATAAAAATTCAATTTTTATTATTTAAATATCGAAATAAAAATTTTCAATTTTTATTATTTGAATAGCGATATGAAAATTTGATTTTTATATATGAAGTAGCGGAATAAAAATATAATTTTTATTATGAAGTTAGCGAAGTAAAAATATTTTTTTTATTATATGTATAGCGACATCAAAATATGATTTTTAGTTAGATAAAAAATATATAAACATCATATTGGGAATGTGATTTTCAATATAAATAGCGTGGAAAAGACTGCATTGAATTTCGGGCAAAACAAAGCTATTCAGAAATTCAGAAATGAAATGAAGGAGTGGACCCCAAAGGCGAGAACTTCTCACTATAATTTCTTATATAGTTATTTATTTTATAACTTCATATATGAACTGCTCCCCGTCGTCCACAGACCATGGACGACTTGTTTGATTGTATTGCATTGTGGTTGATGATTGTGATGTGAAATAGAAAATAAAATATTCATGTGTTGAAATAAATATTTTATCGTTTAAAATATAATTTTTAACTTATATATGAATAAAATAAACATTTACAAATCGGATGATTTATTTGTGTACACACATTTGACTGATATTGATTGGGTTGATATATTTTACACATCGCCCAACTGCACAAATAATAATCAGTGTTTGTTGTTTGATAACCCCACACGAGTATTGGGATGATACTGTACATACACTAATCCCAATATTTAGTTGTATGCCAATCAATGGGTTGACAGGCTGTTGTAAGCGTTAGTTATTTATATTTAACGCTTATGCAGTTGTGTAATGCACTCTGGATGATGGTTGACTGTGTTTGATTATTGTTGTGTACGTGTGTGTATGAAATCCATATAAATCAAATTATATGGTAATTGACTGTGTTTGGTTCCAGTTCAGAAAGAAGGAATATTTTAAAATAACAATTATTTTAGAATGATGAATACTTTAAAATAATATTCAGTAAAAGATCAAAATTTGATTTTGATGTCCGATTTGGGATGGACACAAATATATTTAAATATATAAGCCGTGTTGATTAGATTAATGTCATTTTGACGCGAACGATATTTATATCGATTTTATTCATTTTTATAAAGAATATCGAAAACGAAATGATTTCAAATCTGATGTTTTGAAAATATTAGCATTTATGTATTAATGATATGGAATATTCAATTTTGATTTGAAATTGAATATGAAGAGGAAATTGTTTTGAAAACGAATTTAAAACGATTTATAAAATACGTTTTAAATTGAAATTGATGATATATATAATATATAAATATTATATATATTTAATGGCCTGAATAGAACGCGCCGCGTCGCGGTAGTTTGCGAATTTCGACCATTGACTTCGAACGGACATTACGGGAGATTCGAACGTTGGATTCTCCTAAAACTGGAACCGTTGGGTTCGTATCGAAATGAGCTTTCCAAGAATATTAGAGATTTGAAATCTAACAGTTGGATTTGGAATTATGTCCAAATCAAATTTGGAAAAGGTCGCTGTAAGAGCAGTTCGATGGCCGTTTACGGAAATCGACTGTACGGGCCTTGATAAAATTATTAAAAATATCAATAATTTGTGTAAAATCATAATAAATGATTTGGAAATAATTGGGATGAAATATCACATATTTGAAAAGATAAAAATATATTTTTATCGAAACGAACTAGTTATGAACTAGAATTATAAATCCAATATTTTTAAATAAATAAACTGGGTTTGAAATGGTTTTAGAAATAACCAGAATTTCCAATATATGAATTGAAACGGATTTGAATCGAAATTATCTTCGGAATATTTCGATATTGTATTACATGATCATACAGACAGTGGAGGAATTTGGAAGATATATATATCGTTATTCCAATACGATATTTGTTGATTTCAGAGTTTGATGTTGAATATAAGCCGACATATTTTCTATTCAGAGCCTTGTATTTAATATCAAATGGGATTTTGGGTTTGTCGTGAATGGTATCTTTAATAATACTGTTCTTAAACCCAACGGAGTTAAGAAAATTAGAAACTAACTAGAGATTAGCTAAGTTGAATGATTTCCTGTGTATTGATCGGATGTTGGTTTCGGTCGTCGGGATTAATACTTAGGGAATTGTTTTCTTACTAATTTATGGTTAGAAACTGATGGGATGGGGTCTTCAGCAACACTGTTCTTAAACCCCGTGTGAAAATAATAAATCTTTTACTTAAGATGTAGAGAAGAATTACCAATTAATTAACATTTAATTAGATTTGAAATGGAATGTGAACTGGGTTTATTGTGAACTGTGTTTTAACAACGTTCGTTCTTTAACTCGATTTACAGTGAAATGTGATTTGGATTTTATAAATCTTTTGTTAAGATTTAAAGGAGATTTTCCAAAGTAAAGTTTTCCAATTTAACATGTTAAATTGGAATTGAATGGAATTCAATTTGGTAATAATCGAAATGAGCTTCTGTAGAGGAAGACTGTTAACATATATGGAGTTTAAAAGGCTTTGCCGTTATTCCATTTATATTATCGGTTGGATGTGGAAGTTTATATCGATTATATATATCGATCTGTTTTCCATGAAAATTCCATTGTTAATGGAATGAGATTTTCGGTTTATCGTGAGCTGTGTTTTAAATGACATTAGTTCTTTAACCTAGTTAAAGATAAGATTAATTTCTTAACTTTGAAGAAAATCATTAACTAATGATTTTTGGAGATTAAAACTGAATTAGAGTTTTAATGAATCTTTAATTAGATTGAAATGTGAATCTGATAACTAAAATTATCAAATTCAAGAAATGATCGAGAATGGAGTATCACCGGTTTTGCTCCAAGCGATAGTTAAATCTTTAATTAGATTTGAACGTGAAATGGTAATTAATTTTACTGATAACACCGTGGTGTTAGATATGGAGTATTACCAGTTTTGATCCATGGGATGAATAAACAAATGATTACTTGGGTAAGGTGCGCTAATCCCGACTAGTTTAGAAAACCTTAATATGGTTTGAAATAATATACAAAAGAAGATTAAGGAATAAATTTAAAGAATTTATCTTTGATAAAATTAATGGGAATCTTTCCCAAAGGATATGAATATTTAAATAAAGGAATATTCAGAATTGAAATGAGGCGTATGTTGTGTTTTTGTAGCACTTGTTTATAATATACGCGAGTTATTCGGAAAGACCGGGTTTATCCCATTCTGAATAACTGAGTCGGCGATGAGTCGATGATGAAGACGGTGGTTGAAGACCGGAGGTCTTCACATCGTTTGGATGATTACTGATGTCTTGATTGGGATGTACACCCAAGACGAGGTAATAAGTGGGGATCGTCCAGGCGTACTTGGAGATCGACCGAATATGCGAGGACCTCTCTCCTGTATTGGACATATGGGACGAGGAATAAGGTGCCTCTGGTTTCGTTCAGACCCAGAACGAACTTGTAAATGGATGTGTGTCTAACATCGGATTTCATTCTATGTGATTGATAGACATCGGTTGCATAGCGTGAATTGCTTGTGTGGCATGCTGAGATGCAAATGATCAAGGCTTCTGTTGAAAAGCAGAGTCTTGTGGTTGATGATCAAAGCACGACTTTAATATAGCATAGCTTTGTGTATAGCGTTAATTCGCGAGCCTCACACCCCGGTATGAACCAGAAACGGGGGAGGACATCAGGGAGGACATGCATTTCCGTCTAGCTAGGAGTGGTGTCTGGGTTTTGCACGCCCAGACGTTTTACTTATGTGGATGATGGATAACGAGGCGCCTCGGATATATCGGCACTGTGGGGCCGATGGATGGTATGGTCTTTATACAAACCAGATTGACGCCCTATAGGGCGGGGATACATAGTGTTCAGGCATTTTAATCCACATCGAGTGGACCGGCCCTAACGATCCAAGGGTCGATGCGTTCTGATCCTAAGACACGTGCTAGAGCATCTCGAAGCGGTAAGGACTATCCCTTGCCTTGGTTCACAGATGGAAATCCAACTTCCAATACACGACATTTCGATTTTATTTGTAGAGCCTAGTATGGCGACATAATGGGATGGGGTACTATGCCGTCTATGATTGATACATTTATATTTGAAGTTGTTTTCGTACACTTTACACTATAATAGTATCAAAATGATTTTTTTTAAACATATCAAACATGTTTGGCTATTACAAGGTAAAACTCTATCCTCCGGCTTGCGTTGCATTGTGTGATGGGACCTGAGTCTTATAATAGCTTCATTTTTCCAAAAAGCATTGCGTTGTTTTGTTATATGCACTGGTATTCTTGGGAGGAAACCCGTTCCGTGTTATACGGCGTGATCCCTTGACTTACTTTATTTTAAAGTAAAGTTTTAATTAACTGTTTTAGTTCTCACACCAGTCACATGACTGGCCTGGAGTTTATTGTTTTAACCTAAACTCTGGGTGCCCTTATTTTCCACATGGGCAGCTAGTAGTTGGATTTTGCAGATATTATATTCACAGGATCCTAGTTTACAGCTGGAGGGATATTCTGAAAGCTCTGTATCCGAGTATTTCTTTCAGTTGTGTTTTGTATTATTTTCCGCTGCATTGTAATTTGTAAATCTCTAATATTTATCAAATGTATGTTATTTGTTCATACTCTGGTTATTCTTGTACTTTGATGTAAATTGTTGTAATAAGCAATGAAATGTTCTTCTGTTTGTGTTCTGATTTGTCGTGTTCTCAACTCAATTCGGGCTTTCCTTTACGGGGAAGTTTGGGTCGTGTCAATGTTATACATTTAAATTGTATACAAATTAAAATGGACATTTTTATTTGTCATGTTAAACACTGAAATTTTATACAAATAAAAATATTCCTTTTTATTTGTTAAGTTAAAAATAGAAATTGTATATAAATAATGAAAAGGAAAATTATCTTTTTATTTATCATAAGAAACATAGAAAATGTCATGTAAAGAAATTATCTTTTTATTTGACATTACAACATGTAGCAAATAAATACTTCTTTTACTTGTCATTAGAACATTGGAAACATGTCATGTAAATAAGATTACCTTTTTTATTTGACACTAGAAAACATGTAGCGAAGTTAGAACAATAATCATATGTTGAAAACATGTTTTGTGAAATAAAAATGTCCTTTATTTAGAGTAATGTTATGTTAGAATTAAAATGTCATTTATTTAGAATAATGTTTTGTGAAATAAAATGTCATCTTGTTAGATTACGTTTTGTTAAATAAAAGGATTACTTGTTAGAATAAATGTTTCGTTAGACAAAATGTCACCCTTATCATGTTAGACAAGAGTATAAATAATTACTTGTTAAAAAGATATGTTTTGTTGAAAATTAAATTATAATTATTTATTTATAATTTAAACAGTGAAAATATTTGTTAAATAGAAAATAATTCAAACTGAATTATAATTCGTTAAATTTATTAACCAATGATGTATTTAAATAAACTGTTGTTGTCTGAAAACGCCATACGGGTGTTAGGATGATATTTGGCATACACTAGTCCCAATATTTAGTTGTATATCAATCGATGGATTGACAGTCTATGATGAGCGTTATCTGTTTATTTTAATGCTCACACAGTTGTAAAACTTCGCTCTGGATGTAAATGGACTGTTGAATGATTATTTATCATTATCGTTAAATACATGCGATGTATGAAAATCCATATAACTGAAATTATATGGTAACTGATTAAGTCGCATTCCGATTTAGAATGTTTTAAATAAAGAATATTCAAAAATAAAGAACCTTTTAAAATAAAAAATATTTTAAAATAAAGAGTAATTTAAAATAAATTTAGTGAAGCCGGGTTAAGTATAGAAACGCCATTTTTAACCCGAACGGGTTTATCGATCGATTTTATTCATTTTATAATGAATAAAGTAGTGATTTCAAAATCTAATATTTTGAAAATATTAATATTATAATATGATGAAGATATAGAATATTCAATTTTGATTTAAAATTGAAAACGTAGTTGGAATCTATTTAAGATGAATTTATAAATATTTTATAAATACGTTTTAATTGGAAATCGACGATATATTATATATATATTTATTTATTTAATGGCCTGAATAGAACGCGTCGCACAGCTACCATTCGCGAATTTCGACCAATAAATTCAAATTGATGTAACGGGAGATCCGACCGTCGGATTCTCCTAAAACGGAACCGTTGGGTTCATATCGAAAAGAGATTTCCAATGAATATAAGTGATTTGAAATCTAATGGTTGGATTTGGAGTTATGTCCAAATCCAATTTGGAAAAGGTCGCTATGGATGCAGTTCGGTGGCCGTTATTGGAAACTGACTGTACAGGCCTTGATAAATTTATTAAAAATATGGAAAAATTATGTAAAATCATAATAAATGATTTGAAAAATTTTGGATGAAAAATTCCAATTTTGAAAAGATAAAAATATATTTTTATCGAAATGAACTAGTTATTTACTAGAATAAATCTTTAAATTAAGATTTAATGAAGCTTTCCAATTAATTAATATTAAATTGGAATTAAATAAAATAAATTGGATTTTTGGGTTTGTCGTGAATAGTGTCTTAAATAACACTGTTCTTAAACCCCGTATGAAAAGAATAAATCTTTTAATTAAGATTATTAGAGTTTCCAATTATATTTAGTAATTACAATAAAATGAAATGTGAATTGGGTTTATCGTGAATTGTGTTTTAATCGACATTTGTTCTTTAACCCAATTAATAGTGAAAAAATAATTTGGAATTTATAAATCTTTTTTATTAGTATTTAATGGAAATTTTCCAAAAGTAAAGTTTTCCAATTTAATATATTAAATTGGAAACGAATGGAATTCGATTTGTTAATAATCGGATGAGCTTCTGTGGATGAAGGCAGTTACTATATATGGAATTTAAAAGGCTTTGCCGTTATTCCATTTATATTATTAGTCTGATATGGAAATTTATATTGATTATATATTGATTGGATTTCTGTGAAAATTTCGTATTTAAGGGAATTTGATTTTGGGTTTATCGCGAACTGTGTTTTAAATGACATCTGTTCTTTAACCCAATTGAAGATAAGATAATTTCTTTAATTGAATAATCATTAAATAATGATTTTTTTTGATATTAAAACCAAATTGGAGTTTTAATGAATCTTTAAAAAGAAGATTAAAGGAATAAATTTAAAAGAGTTTATTTTTGATAAAAATTAATGGGAACCTTTCCCTAATAATGTGAATATTTATTTAAAAGAATATTCTGAATTGGAATGAGGCATATGATGTGTTTTTATAGCAATTGATTATTGATTATAAAATACGCGAGTTATTCGGAAAGACCTGGTTTAACCCATTCTGAATAATTACTACGATGATTAAAAGTGGAAGATGAAGACGGTGGTTGAAGACCGGAGATCTTCACATCGTTTGGATGATTACTGATGTATTGATTAGGAGGCATCCCAAGACAAGGTAATAAGTGGTGATCGTCCAGACTTACTTGGAGATCGATGGACAAGCGAGAACATCTCCCTTGTATTGGACATAGGGACGAGGAATAAGGTGTCTCCGGTTTCGTCCAGACCCAGAACGAACTTGTAAATGGATGTGTGTCTGACATTGGATTTCATTCTGTGTGAATTGATTTCTATTTAATATGTATCTACTTGGTAGTGGAGAATTTATTCTCTTGCTTAACACCCTTCTTTGAAACGTACAAGCTCAGATGTTATATGTTGATAGACATCAGTCACATGGCGTGAACTGTCAGTGTGGCATGCCAAGATGCAAATGATCAAGGCTTTTGTTGAAAAGCAGAGCCTTGTGGTTGATGATCAAAACACAGCTTTATTTAGCATAGCTTTGTGTATAGCGTTACTTCGCGAGCCTCACACCCCGGTATGGACCAGAAATGAGAGAAGGACCCCAGGGAGGACGTACGTTTCTTTCTAGCTAGAAGTGGTGTCATGGTATGGAGCCCAACATTTTTACTTATGTGGATGACTGAAAGCGAGGTACCTCAGATATTGAGTCCCTAATGGCTTAGATTTACGCCCCATAGGGCGGGAAAACGTATTGTTCAGGCATAACCAATCCAGTAACATATGTGTGGACCGACCCTGGCGCTCCTAAGGGCTTGACTGAGTACTTTTCCTGAGGCTCGGGCTAGAGAGTCTCGAATTCGGTAAGGACGATCCCTTGCCTTGGTTCATGATGGAAATCCAACTTCCAATACGACCCATACGATTTTGATTGTAAACCTATATTTTGTGACATAGTATATGGTAGCTATGCCGCCTATGATTGATACCTTATGATTGAAATGTTTTGAAACATATAGACACTAATACTAATATCAAATGATTTCTACGTATCAAGCATATTTTGGCCATTATAAGGTAAAATTCTATCCTCCAGTTTGCGTTGCATTGTGTGATAGGACTTGAGTCTTATAATGGTTTCATTTTTCTAAAAAGCATTGCGTTGTTTTCAATGATTTACTTTATTTATGCACTGGCAATACAATAGAGTAAACCCGTTCCGCGTTAGCGGCGTGGTCCTGTGATTAGCCTTATTATTATTATTAAATAAGTTAAGATTTCTCATACTAGTCTCATGACTGACTCGTAGTTTGTTTCACTTGCAAACTCGGGTGCCCTCTTTTCCACACAAGCAGTCGAGTAGCTTGTCTTACAAATATATTAAGCATGATTCTGGATCGAAGCTTAAAGCTGTGTCTAGGGCATTGTAAGTCTTCCGCTGTGTCAGTTTGTTAGTTCCGCTACAGTGTATTAAATTTATTGTAAACTAATCTTCCGCTGTATTATTATTTTTTGATGTACTCTGATATTTTATACTCTTATGTAACATTATTATAATGTTTATAAAAGTCTTTTGTTATTTATTCTGATGTGTTGTATGCCCAAAGTTAGCGTATGCAGGATTCTAATGGTCTTGGTCGATTTAGCGGTTGATTAGGTCCGGGCGAAATCCGTGTCGTTACACGGTGGTTGGTACTCGGCGACTGCTATCAAACAGATGGTTAGACCCGCCAAAGGCAAACAGATAAAATGGTCATAACTCACCTAGTCACAAGGCAACCGGATCATCGAATCACCTATGCCACCGTATAGCCTTATGACTTCCCCCTATTGTGGCAGTCAAGGGATACTCACGGAGTAGTAACGCACAGACCTAACCTCTACGAGCACAGCCTAAACGTTGTCACCAACATAGGACTACCACGAGTACCCTCCACGTCCTAGGAAGTTGTGTGCTTCCCCTTCCAGTCCGTCAAAGCTTGTTGAATATCAGTAGAACAGGCAGAATAATAAGAAGGACGTGCGCTCCCCTCGTGCCTTATGACACCACGATGATCTACACCATTGGGTTATTCACCTTCAAACGTACTGAATGCTCAAAGCGCCTCGGATTAGTGTGTTATTAGACCCTATGTCTAATCATTTAATTATGCGCTTGCTTTATCTTTTCAGATTTCCATTTAACTTAGTTATTTCAAGCCATATTGACTTATTATTCAAGTTACCAAGTTCCTCTTGCTTATTAATTTCAGTTATATAACTTAACCCATTTAAGTTCATTAATAAGCCTTTAACATGTTATTCTTATCAGCAGGTTTCAGATTCTCAAGTTTACAGATAACAGGTTCTTCCTACCTGCAGGATTCAGATTCTCAAGTTTATAGATTACTAAATATATATTCAAGTACAACTTATTGCATTTCATAAGTTTCCCCCCTTTTTCTCTACTTTTACAAACAACAAGATTCAGGTTTCTAGATTTATAGATTACTTAATTTAGAATTAAGTACAACTTATCTTATTACATAAGTTATCACATTCCCTCTATCGTTTATTATAACCTAAGTTATAATTTCCTCTTGTCTCTAAGACAAGCCTACCTATTATCTTTCATTTTCTCTTTCAGGTTTATTCATAATAGGTTATTATAATACCCCATTCATTCCAATTCTTTTACTGTTTTAACTTTCATTCATTTCCATTAATTACAATTAATGCCGTTTATTTCTATCCAGTAATATGCACATATTCTTATGCACCAGACCTCTCACATTAAGCCGACCACTTGTGGATGCTGGATTTGCTGGACGGTTCCATGCAGACTTCTACCAGAAATTGGACTTAACCTCGTGTCTTAGCACTGCTATATGTGTGTTTAGGCACTATACCCCTCACATTAAATTGACCACTTGTGGATGTTGGATTTGTCCGGCAGTTCCGATCAGACTTCTACCACAAGTTGAATTTAACCTCGTGTCTAGGTGCGGTTACAATTTTCTATTTACTATAAATTTTTGGCATATACTTTCTTCCAAATTTCACTGTAATTCTTATTTACAACTTTTTGACATAATAATATTCTTAACAAGTATTCATATTCATTGTAAATTCCATAATTACAACATTTACAGTAAATTCCAACTCAAAAAGATGATTAATGGAAAACCGGTCTTATACAACATTACAATTATTCCCAATTTCACTGTAACTTAACTTACGGTATTCAATTAACAAGTTATTAAAACATGTATATATACAACAATAATCATTTTCACATATTTTAACATGTTTATACATTTCAGCAGATTTACATTTAAGTAGATTAATCATTTCAGCAAAATTTACTATACATATTAACGGGGAACGCCAAACGATAAATATACCATTATCAAAGAGGAATAACTTAAATCCACTCACCCGATAGCTTACCAATTCATGATTCCGGTCCAGACCTAGCATTCCATGTCTCCCCTTAACTGAATTTTGAACCTAAATAACCATCGATCCACAATTCTCAACTAAATGAAAAAGGGAAGAAAGTGCAGAAATTTAAATTTACCAGATCCAAGAATTTACCTTACTTCGAACAAAATTCTGAACACCCATTTGCAGATATACATTCTTTTCCTCCAAATCTTGAATAAGAATTTCCTTAGACTAATTATTCTATTTTCTGAAGGTATTTGAGGAGGAAGAAGAATAGCAAAGTCGAGATGTCCTCTCAGAAAATATTAGATTTAGGCTAGGCTCTACTAGCCGATTTATAGGTGTTCAAGATTTTATCATACACGCAGTGCTGACTCAGCAATGAATGTGGTACGAAAAATAGTCCAGATTCATCAAATGAACCTTCCCGAATTAGGGGTGGGTTGAACCACATACCCCCTTGGGTCGACCCAGCTCCCCTTGGGTCAACCCATGGGTCGACCCAGGCAGGTGTGGGTCGACCCATTTTGGGTCCAGCGAGTTGTTTTGTTAACATTGTTAATTTTAAACGTTTGTCACTTTCTTTGTTTTATTTCTCTTGATTTATTTGCATATAAACTCCTTATATGTATACAAAACTTCTACTGCCCATTTTATATGTATATATATATATATACGCACAAATTTCATTTCATTTTTAAAATTCAATCGGCGTTATGCCGTTTTTTAATTCTTACCTGAATCTTTGATTGTAGCCTTATTTTGAACTTTTCTATTATATATAAATATATATATGCTTATACCAACATATCCATGTGTACATATATTTTTGTCCTTCCTTATAAGTATTTTTTTTCTTATATGTGCGTATATTCCTATTTTCTTATTAGAACATGTATTATTTTAGTCGTTCCCCTAAAACAAAAATATGGCGCTGGTGGGAATCAAACTCGTGTCACTCTCTTGAAAGTCACATGCTCTTACCAACTAGACTACATAGGCTTTTGTTAGCAAGTCTTAAAACAATGGTGGTCATTGTTCTTTGTCTTTTACCTTCTTTTCATGTTTGTTTCAATATTTCATTTAGAGGTATCTCTTTCATCTTAAATCAGTTTTTTGTAATCCATAGGTCTAAATTAACATGAAAATCGCCATGGACGCAATGATGCAAATCCCGTGACCAAATTTTGGAAGCTCTTCAAATTTTATTTTATTTTACTTAATTAAAAATGTGGGGTGTTACACCGATTATAGGGAAATATACGTATGAGAGATATACTTGTTATTTTGAAAAAGAGATTTCTAAAGTTTTACTATATATAAGTATTTATATTTATTTAAAACACATGTATAAAACAATATTTGTATATCCTTCTGGAAATGCTTGACCTTAATTTCTAGTAATACCCTAGAAGCTACACAACGATTTAGCAACTTCCTTATCGATTTAGAAACCTTTAAGAACATAAAGGTCATAGGAAACACAAAGTTAGAAAAGCGGAAAGGGTTGAAACTCCCTATTTAATAGATAATAAATGGAAATTAATTTAGTGGTTTATTAACCATTTATGAGGATATAAGGGAGAAGCAAGTAGATTTTTTTTTTTGAAATAAGAGTCCATTAAGATAACCTTTAATTAGGAAAAACAAATATCCTTTGTATAAGAACACGTTAAGTTTTATAGAAAAACGAAAGTACATCATTTATTAAATGCCATAAACTTTCGTAACAATAAATATAGAGATTTGAAATTTGAAAAAGGATCAATAAGTTAAAGGATTTTAGAATTGGAAAATATTAGTGAGATAAATAAGATCATTTATGTGAAGGTGTGAATATTCAATTTTGAATAAGTAATTAGATGTCCATAAGAATAGGCATTATTTAAATGGGTAAAATGGACATAAAGAACATTTATAGAGGTAGCAATTAGAATGTAAAGAAATGAAAAAATAAGCATACGTAAGACAGGAATTAATAAAAGAGATAGACTTCCATATAAAAGTGTGTCGGAGGGATAATAGGGAAAATAAGAAGGATTAAACGAAAAGAACAAATATTTTAAGAAACCTATAAAAATGGAATTTTGCAGAGAACGTGAAATATTTTTGTAAGAAAGCTTATGTTTTGAAACTTTTCCTTTTTTAGGAATGATGTTGAAAAGGAAAATAATAATTCTAGAAGGCTGAGGAAAATTTACCATTATTTTTGATAGAAAAAATAGATTTTTTTTTTGAAGAAATCAAAAGGTGAATTCTTTAAAAAGACTAAATAATCAATGGTTAACTAAAAAGTTTGTGTTCATGAGTTTTAAGAAAAATAGAAAAGAAATGCAAGTTTTCAGAGACTGACAAACAATGAACAATTATGATGGTAGATTTATACTTACCATAGCATTCAGGTAATAGTTATTAAATTTTAAATAAATTAAGTGATTTCAAGTTTTGTTTTACCCATATTTTCTGTATTAAGTTATATATGGAATAAATGACTTTAAAAACATTCTTTTCTTGAAATTATGTTAATTAATTTGATATTTAAAATAAAAGAGAAAAAAAGAAGATATATAAAGGAATGGTAGGATAAACGAGATGGATATACTCATTTGAAACGGATCGATAATTTATTTACTAGAATGTGGATAGAAATGAGGTGAAATTTTTTCAAATAAGTAAGAGTATATGAGAGAGTAAAACCTGTAGGAGTAGAAAAAAATGGTAATTGACTACAACAATAAATTAATTTATTAATTCATGACTATTAAATTAAATTTTCGTAAAGCATCTTTATTGTGCAAATAAAGTATAATAAATAGATATGTGTTCGATAAAAGTGTTTATGAATAATTAACACTTTTCAAAATTAAAACATAGATTAACATGAAGTTTGATATGTGTATGTATGCATAGCAATAAAAGTTTTAAAACATAATTGCAGAAATAGGTTATTAAACTTTATTGTTAAATTCAATACAGACTTTGAGTAATATCTTAAAACGTATTCTTTTTAAAGTAACGGTATAATTTGAGGGTATAACAGTGATCATTGTGAAAGGACTTAACTACTATTTAAATTGATAATCCATTATTTGTGTCCTATTTTTAATAAAAAACAAGCATTTAATTTGGTTAAACCTTGAAAACATTTGTCGTTGCTGAAAAATATTTAAAGGTGACATCTGAAATGTTAGCGAACATAAGCATTAAGATAAGAAAAGTTATTTTATTCTTAATTTATGGATGTATGAATGTTTCCAACGTTACAATTTTTAAAATGGGGGTACTTATTGTTCACAATGTAATGTTTTGTAAGAAACAAATTAATGCTTATTAAAGAATTTTTTGTTTAAAAAAGATGCTTGTCAATGCTTTAAGAAAACAAGAAATGTTACAGTCTTTGTAAAAATGTTACATTCTAAGAAGGAAAATAAAATTTTAATACTTTTGGTTTTAATGAGATATTAAGAGGTGAATTTTTGAATTCAGTTAATTTTAGAATTTTTTTGGATATATGTACTTACACTAATGCATAATATACACAAAAAATTTGATAGCAGCAAATAAATGTATTTATTTTGCATCACCTCTAAGATTATACACTTAGAAATGAAAGAAAATGAATAAATAAGGGTAGGAAATTAGATAAGTTAGAGTTAGATTTTAGGATTAGATAAGAATAAGTTGTACAACCTAAAATCAAATAATTCTTCTAGTAATTTTTTTATTACATAGTTTATATTTTTATGAAATTGATTGGAATGTAATCCAATAAGATAAGAAAATATCAGAAATTTTATAAAAATTCTTACTTCTTATACTCTGGAGCTAATAAAATAAAATTAAAAACATAAAATGAAATCTGGAAATTTTGTATCGATCCCAAAAATCTATATTTGAAAAGATGACATGGAGTAAGGATTTCCAAAATTGAAGTTTGGTCGAAAACTAGGTTACCTTAGATAGTTTAGAAATTAATACATTTATAACTGTATCTAACGATTAGCAATATATAGGTACAGTGTATCTTTCGAAATGAAACGACCCAAACTTCCCCGTAAAGGAAAGGCCGGATTGAGTTGAGAACACGACAAATAAGAAGACAAACAGAAGAACATTTCATTGCTTATTACAACAATTTACATCAGAGTACAAGAATATAACAGAGTATGAATAAATAATATACATTCGAAATACCATATCAGAGATTTAAATTACATTTGAATAGCAGCGGAAAAATAATATAAAACACAACTGAAAGAAATACAGGGATACAGAGCTTTTCGAATATCGCTTCAGCTGTAAACCAGGATCCTGTTAATATAATATCTGCAAAACCAAAACTACTAGCTGCCCGTGTGGAAAATAGGGGCACCCAGAGTTTAGGTTAAAACAGTAAACTCCAAGTCAGTCATGGGACTGGTGTGAGAACTAAAACAATTATTAATCTTAAATTTTAAAGTGGGGATATCATGGGACCACGCCGTATAACACGGAACGGGTTTACTCCACATGAATCTTAGTTTAAAATAAAACAACGCAATACTTTTTGAAAAATGAAGCTATTATAAGACCCAGGTCTCATCACACAATGCAACGCAAGCCGAAGGATAGAGTTTTACCTTATAATAGCCAAACATGCTTGATACGTATAAAACAAATTATTTTGATATTATTATTATAAGTGCACAGCGTCAAAAACAACTTCAAATATAAATGTATCAATCATAGACGGCATAGTACCCCATCCTACTATGTCGCCATACTAGTTCTACATTTAAAACCATAAAGATGTCGTATTTGAAGTTGGATTTCCATCATGAACCAAGGCAAGGGATCGTCTTTACCGATTTCGAGACTCTCTAGCCCGAGCCTCAGGATTCAGCCGCAACTTCACATAGGTAAATGCAGGGTCAGTCCGCACTAAGTGCGATGGTGGATTCATAATTCCTAAGCATGCGTTTCCCTGCCCTATGGGGCGTAAAATCTGGTCGGTAATGTCAACCACAACAATACCCGAGGTGCCTCTCTATCCATCAAGTAATAATAAGCAACATCCACATGATTAAAATGTCTGGGCTTGCAAAACCCTGACACCCCTCCTAGCTAGAAAGAAACGCAATGCCCTCCCTGCTGTCCTCTCCCGTTTTTGGTTCATACCAGGGTGTGAAGCTCGCGAAGTATCGCTATACACAAAGTTATGCCTAAATAAGCTTTGCTTTGATTATCATCCGCAAGGCTCTGCTTTTCAACAAAAGCCTTGATCATTTGCATCTTAGCATGCCACATTGTCAGTCCATACCATACCATTGATTTCTGCCAATATATAACCTCTAAGCTCGTACGTCTCAGAGAAAGGTGTTAAGAAAGAGAATAAATTCTCCACCACCAAACAGATATATATTTAGCAGAGATCAACGAATACAGCAAAAAGGAATACAATGTTAGACATTTCATCCATTTTCAAGTCCGTTCTCGGTATAAACGAAACTGGAAGCACCTTATTCCTTGTCCCATATGTCCAATACAGGAGAGAGGATCTCGCATATCCGTCGATCTCCAAGTATGCTAGGACGATCACCACTTATTAACTTGTCTTGTGTGTACGACCCAATCAAGACATCAGTAATCATCCAAACGATGTGAAGATCTCCGGTCTTCAACCACCGTTTTCATCTTCGACTTTAATCGTCCTAGTAATTATTCAGAATGGGTTAAACCCGGTCTTTCCGAATAACTCGCGTATTTTATAATCAAGTGCTATAAAAACACATCGTATGCCTCATTCCAATTCAGAATAATCTTTTAATAAAATATTCACATTATCAGTGAAAGGTTCCCTTTAATTTTATCAAAAATAACTTCTTTTAAATTTATTCTTTAATCTTCCTTGGTATCTCATTTCAAAAGATTTTATCTTTTATCAAATCTAAACCAAATTAAGGTTTATTCAGTAGTCGGGATTAACGAACCTTACCGAAGTAATCATTTATTATTTATTATTCCAATCCCAACCTATTCATCCCATGGAGCAAAACTGGTAGCACTCCATATCTAACACCCACTGTGTTAACATTAAATTTAATTACCATTTTCCGCTCAAATCTAATTAGAGATTTAACTATCGCCTAGAGTAAAACTGGTGGTACTCCATTCTCGACCATTTCAAGAATTCGATAAATTTAATTATCTCTTACGCATTTCAATCTAATTAAAGATCCATTAAAACTCTAGTTTAATTTTAATGTAAAAATCATTACTTAATGATTATTCAAATTTAAAAAATTAATCTTATCTTTTAATTGCATTAAAGAACAAATGTTATTTAAAACATTGTTCGCAATAAACCCAAAATCATCTTCCATCAAAATGGAATCTTCACAGAAATCAGCTCAATATATAATCGATATAAATTCCCGTATCATACTGATAATATATATGGAATAACGGCAAAGCCTTTTAAATTCCATGTATAGTAACGGTCTACATTCACAGAAGCTCATCTCGATTATTATTAAATCGAAATCCATTTAATTCCAATTTAATATATTAAATTGGGAAAAAACTTTTTCTTTGGAAAAATTTCCATTTAAATCTTAATAAAAGATTTATAAATTCCATATAAACCTCAATAAAAGATTTATAAATTCCATTTAAGTCTTAATAAAAGATTTATAAATTCCATATTATATTTTCACTGTTAATTGGGATTAAAGAGCAAATGTCGTTCTGTGACGGCCCGCCCCGTACCAGCCGACATTTCCAATGAAAGTGCGCTATGCCGATGCCCGACTAGCACGGGATGGTCGCCAAAGAAAGGAAAAGAAAGGAATTTGAAATAACAAGGAACCTATAGAATGTTTCACAACGCATGGGATAAAATATAATAATAACATTGCTTTGACATAAAACAGGCAAGATAGTACATAAGCTGAAAACTAAACCATCATAGCAGCGGAAATCCAAAATACAGCTTATCATCCAAACCAACATTGTTTCAACTTTTAAATACTGTCTCTAAAGCATAAGAAAGAGGTACACTACTAATGCCCAAAGTAGCGACCAGCAACAACACAGGGAGAATATATGTAGATAATACGTGGGAGCCTCCTGCTCGTCTCTGGATCAGCTACTCGTGCATAACCAGCTAACATGTCTCTAGTCTGCTCGTTTAGGAGCACCCAGAGTAACAAGAAGAGACATAAAACTCTGGGTCAGACAAAAGTCTGGTATGAGCAATAAGCAGCAAAACAGAACAATAACAGGTATAATTAACCATACCTGAACCTGGACCTGCAACCAAAGAGTTAGCACAATAGGATGTACAATACTCTAAGGTTACACTAACACATGGTGTGAAAATAATGGGGAGGGGGTGTGCATGTCATGGTGATAGCAAACATCAAACATAGCAATCTTCCTCACATCTCTCACTCAGTGCGTAAAGTATACGATATCCACTGCTTTGACCACCCATTCCTTTGCTATAATCACTTTGCCCCATGGAGTCATGATGACACCACTGCACTGATCCATAGCCACTAGTCCTTTGCTATGTCCACTCTGCCCCATGAAGTCATGATGACTCCACTTCACTGGCTCATAGCCTTGCTACGATCACTCTGCCCCATGGAGTAGTGACTACTCCACTGCACTGATCCACAGCCTAACATCCGTCTTTCCGTGGTGAATCAAAGCTATGGACGTCGACAACTCCTTAGCACACGTCCCGCAGCAAAGCCCAACCATGAAGTTAACTCGTTGGCTCCCAACTGGATCCCGAGTATAAATTTCCCATTTGGACTACCTTTGCATCTCGGGTTTTGGTCTTCATTTCTGTTCGTGACTCCTCATTCGATTCCTGCTCCTCCACATTGGTTCGTTATAGTGCTTCCGGACTCGCGACCTATGGTTGTGACGATCAGGAATTTCGCTCGGTCCCAACCGATCGCTAAACCGACCCAGACCGTTCGAAATGCCCTATCGTTTGAGAACACGACAAAATAGAACGCAGACGGAAGAACATTTCATTGTATATTACAACAATGCATCAGATTACAAGAATATACAGAGTATAAACAAATAAATATTACACAGAAATATCAGAGATTTAAATTACATTTAAATACATCACAGCGGAAAGAAATACAACATACAACTAGAAGAGATATACGGATACAAAGCTTTCCGGATATCGTTCCAGCTGCAAACCAGGATCCTGTGAATATAAATCTGCAAAACCAAAACTACTAGCTGCCCATGTCAAAATAGGGGCACCCAGAGTTTAGGTTAAAACAATAAACTCCAGGTCAGTCATGTGACTGGTGTGAGAACTAAAATAGTTATTAATCTTTATTTCAAAGTTAGGTAAATCAAGGGACCACGCCGTATAACACGGAACGGGTTTCCTCCCAAGAATACCAGTGCATAAACAAACAGCACAATGCTAAATAAAGAAAAATGAAGCTGTTATAAGACCCAGGTCCTATCACACAATGCAACACAGGCCGGGGGATAGGGTTTTCCCTTATAACAGCCAAAGAATGCTTGATACGTTTAAAACACATTATTTGATACTATTATAAGTGTATAGTGTATAAAACAACTTCAAATCATAAGTATCAATCATAGATGGCATGAATGACCCGTACCACTATGTCGCCATAAATAAGTTTACAATCAAAACTGCAAGACGTCGTATTGGAAGTTGGGTTATCATTTATGGTATGAACCGAGGCTAGGGGCAAGATCCTCACCGATTCGAGACGCTCTAGTCCGCCCCTCAGGATCAGAGCTCGAGTGACCCTTGGATCGTCAGGGCCGGTCCACCGATATGGATTAAAATTCCTGAACACTGCGTTTCCCCGTCCTTTGGGGCGTAAGCCTGGCCCGTCAGCCGACCAGAAGCATCGGCCGAAACCGATATCACGAAGCGCCTCGCTTTTCAGCAAGTAATAATAAGCAACATCCACATGAGTCAAACTCGTCAGCCAGTTCAAGCACTGACGCCACTCCTAACTAGAAAGAAACGCATGCCCTCCCTGAGGTCCGTCTCCCGTTTTTGGTTCATACCGGGTGTGAAACTTGCGAAGTAAACGTTACACAAAGCTACGCCACAAAGGTCGTGCTTCGATCATCAACCACAAGACTTTGCTTTTCAATAGAAGCCTTGATCATTTGCATCTTAGCATGCCACACAGGCAATTCACTCCATGCGATTGATATCCATCAGTATATAACCCCTGAGCTCGTACGTCTCAGAGAAGGGCGTTAAGCAAGAGAATAAATTCTCCGCCGCCAAACAGATATATATTTAATAGAGATCAATCACACGGACTAAAATCCAATGTCAGACACACAGTCCATTTGCAACTCCGTTCTGGGTCTGAACGAAACAAGAGGCACCTAGTACCCCGCATATCCATCGATCTCCAAGTACGTCTGGACGATCACCAACTGTTTCCATCTTCTTGGGTGTACAGGCCAATCAAGATCATCAGTAATCACCCAAACGACGTGAAGACTTCCGGTCTTTGACCATCGTCTTCATCTTCGACTTATCGTCGTATCAGTTATTCAGAATGGGATAAACCCGGTGTAACGACCCAGATTTTTGAACAGTTTATTTTAAATATTTAGTATGGGTTTAAATATTGAATTTAAAATATAGATGGTATTTTATTGGATTATTGTTTAAATAATCGAAATACAATTTATTTTGATAATTATCGAAATACGAGAAGTTGCAATAATTCAATTCGAAGATAAAAACTGAACGATAATGATAACTTATTTTCGATGAGTTTCATGGTTTGAAATCAAATTAATAATTAAATCAAATTTAATTTAACCGTTAATTTAAATTGTTTCTGTTCTATACAGTTGAATTAAAATTCCAGAATCAGTCCAGTGGAGTTCAAAATAACGTCATAATTCGAGAACATCAGTCGTTACGGTTAAATAGCGGTTCAGGGTTTCGAGTTAAGGGCGACAAGATATTTTAGTTTTAATATAAATAAAATTCAAATTAAATCCTTTCAGCTGTTTTACAAAGCCGACCTATATTTTCATATACATCAGCCGACCTAAATTTCTCCATCGTAGACCTATAATATTTACATCGAGCAGAAATTTTTGCCTCCTTACTTCAGAGCAAAGTTAAGCAGGATTTTAATGGCTTTGTACGTATGTTTCCTCGTTCGTGCCTATAAAGGGAGCTGAAGCCTTCGTTACTTACCATCTCTTAAACCCACAAACGAATTTATTATTTCATTCCTCTTCCTCCAGACAATCAAATTCTGAATCCTCCGTTCAAATCAATTATCGCGATTCATAATTTAAGGTGGGAGGGCATTAGATTTCGAGCATCAAAGGGGAGTTAGGGGCACGATCGATTTCCGGTTCCAGTAGCGATGAGGTAGAAATCGCGATGGAGGGGAGGATGTTGTCATCAGAGTTAGGAAGTCACGGTTTCCTCCCGAAGCTTGGCTCGACCTGGAGGCGCTCGCACATGGGGAATTGGGTTGCTGATCGATTCGTTGCCTCGATAAGGGGTTCTGACCTAGATGAAGGGTTCGACAGAGGATTCGATGGTGAACTGGGGATCCATTTCTTCGAAGGGGTCGGTCTGGGTATGAGCGCGATGGGATGGGAAGGGGTTTTTTGGCGATGTCGAGTGTTGGAAATCGATGGAGGGAGTTCAATCTAAAAGACTGAGCTGAGGTTGTGCTAAAAGATTTAAGCAGAAATGGTGTTTGGTGAAATGCCGGAAAGAAAGAAAAAGAAAAAATAGAGGGATTAAGGTAATCTAAGATTTAATGCCTTAATTAGTTTAATGTTTAAAAATAAATAGGTTTGTTCAAATTTGTTAAGTTAGAATTAATTTAGCGAAAAAATTAGAAAAATTATTTATTTATTTATTTAAATAGTTTATTTAAATAAATAAACATTTAATCGGTAAATTTAAATAAAAATTATCGCAGGTGCGAATCCATTCGAGAAGATTAGTAGCCACTAATTTGAGATTAAAACAGGATATTCAGCAAAGGGAATCCTGGTGAGTAAATCTCACTCACCTTTTATTTATAATTATTTTTACTTCGTAAAAATAATTGTTGTTGCTTGTTTGAATGTTTCTGCTTGTTTTATATATATTAGTTATTTAGGCTATATATATATATATATATTGGGTTGATTGATTGGTTGGATTCCCGCAGTCTCATTAGCGGATGCCCGCAGTTTCATAGCGGATGATTACCCTATACGCCCCACGCTATGATTAGTGGATGACCTTCTATACCGCGATATTCTGCCACGAAGCAGAATGGGTATTATTTATGTGCTAACATCTGTGGATGCAGGAAACAGGTTGGAGGAATCCAACTGGATTCCTCAAAAATATATTATCTGTTTGTTTATTTGTTGCATATATATGGTTATATATGATGTGTTAGAAAAATAAACAATTGGTTGCTTGTGTGTTTTATCACTGGGCTTAAGTAATGATATTTTAAAATATCGTAAAAAGGATATTTGAGATTTAAAAAGAGAAAATTCTATTTTTAAATAGAATTTGAATTTTAAATGGAAATAAAATATAACTTGTTTGAAAAATAAAACAAGTAATTTCTTTATAAACGAAGTTATAAATAGTTCTTTTATAACGAAGTTATAAATGAAGGGAAAAGAATTATCATTCGATAATTCAGAAATAGAAATACAAGCGTGAAATTGGGATTTGAAATGAAATTTCAAATAGGATGTGAAATGAAATTTTTAAATATATAACTCAAATGAAATTTGAGTATAACATTTGAATAGTAGAATTAGAAAAGGGAGTTTAAATATTTGAAAAGGAAAAAGGAGATTGAATATTAGAAATTCAAATGGAAGTTCAAATAGAATTTGAATAGACGAAATTAGAATAGAATTTGAATTCAAGGAATTAAATAAGATTTGAATTCAAAGGAATTCGAATAAAGAAATTCAAATGGAGATTTGAATGTAGAATTTCAAAATAGAGTTTGAAATATAAAATTTCAAAGAAGAATTTAAATAGAATTTGAAATATAGTATTTCAAAGAAGAATTCAAATATGAAATTTGAATAGAGATTTCAAAGAAGAATTCAAATATGAAATTTGAATAAAGATTTGAATAGAAATACAAGTATTGAATTTGAACTTGGAATTGAATATAGAAATTCAAGTAGAAATTTGAATATGAGATTTCAAAATAGAATTTGAAATAAACTTTGAAAGTAGGATTTCAAAGTAGAATTGAAATAGGATTTCAAAATAGGGAATCCAAATAGTTTTGAAATGGAATTTGATTCAAGGGAATTCAAAATGAATTTGAATATTAGAAATTCAAATGGTGTTGAAAATGAATTTGAATATTAGAAATTTCAAATGGGGTCGGAAATGAAAAATGAAATTTGAATATAAGAAATTCAAATTGAATTTAAATAGGATTTGATCTATGGGGTTTGAATATGAAATTCAAATGAGTTTTAAATTATGGAATTCTGAATATAGAATTTAAAAAGGAGTTTGAATATTTGAATTCCGATAGAATTCAAATATAGAAATCGGAATATAGAAGTTCCAATGGAATTTAAATATAGAGTTTGAACAAGAGAATTCAAATGAAGTCAAGTATTGAATTTGAATATGGAATTGAAATAGAAATTCAAATATTGAATTTGAATATCAAATAGAAAAGGAATTGGAATTTGAAATATAGAATTCAAAAGTAAGATTGGAATTTGAATCAAGGAATTCAAATAGAGTTATACGGAATTGAATTCATTTTTAGAAGTTTAAAGGTTTATATATATATAAATATAATTAAAAACGAACTCGCCGCAGCGCTGCAGTTCGTAAAATAGCGATTCGAACTTCAATTGAATATACAGAACTCAATTGAAGTCGGAATTCTTCGAAACAAGAAACGTCAGGACCGGTTTGATAATAGTTTTCTAATGAAGGAGAAAAATCTGGATTTCGTCGTATAGATTTTGAGTTATGTCAAAATCAAATTTTCAGAAAAACAGCGCCAGAATCGTTTTAAAACCATAATGGTTTATTTAATATTATAAAAGGATTTTTAAGCAAATAAAATCCGAAGTTCGATTTAGAAAAATTTCAGAGTAAGTTGTAAAATATATGCGAATTCAAGTTGTGTAAATGAATATGATTTTTGAAACAGAAATCAGATTTTGACTTTGAATAGAATTAACTAATTCGAATAGTAATTAGTAAAGGAGATGTTGAATTGACATTAGGCCTTAATAAGTGAATTCGATTTGAGAATTTATATTCGAAATAGAAAAGAGAACTAGAATTAAAATCGAAGTTCAATTTAGTTATGCACGAGTTAAATATTTTGTTTTAACGTGTTATGTTCAACAAAGAAGTGAAATAGGCAAAATGGCTAATTAAAGAATAAATGGGCGAAACGGAATTCAAACGATTAGATGGTATTGAATTGAATTGAAAACAGGTGAACAGGTGTTAGACAGGTATGGGATGAGATATATGAAGTTATAAATGAAATGCTCGACAAAAAGGTACATGTTTAATTCATATATGAGATTTTATGCGCCGTATCGGCAAGCCGCTTGGCTTTTTCTTTTTCCTTTTGAGATTAGAAGATACCGGGATGCTATTTGAAATTTCCCGATGCTCCCGATACAGGGGAGGTTATGGCGAAATTTTCCGAAAATTTAAGGAGTTAGAATATTTTTAAGATATTTTGATAATTTGAAATCATTGTATCGACGTATTGAATTCGATAGTAAAGTGAATATAAAAATCGAATGTTGTAAACAAAAGGGGATAGAGATAAGTGATTGGAATGGTTTCCAATTGCAAATAGAGACATTTTCTAATATATAGAAAATAAAAGAATTGATATTTGGAAACGTTTTCCAAATGGCATAAGGGCCAATATGGTTATTGAAATATTTGGATAACAAATATTGATAGAGGAAATGGAAAAGTGATTTAATTAATGAAATATTAATTAAAGAGCCCAGTGATTTGTTTGATATGTTGGATGAACACTTGTTTTTATTCGATAGTTAAATCACAGACTATCGAAGTTTTGACCATCGTTGTCAATATGGAGAGACCGGTTGGATTGTTATCCGAAGAACCACTCCGTATCGGCATAAGCGTTGCGAACCAAGTATGCTGGATATATTGAAGACGGAGTAAAGTGCAAGGGCTTTTCTATTTATAGAAATAGTGCCTTCGGTTTCGTTCAATCCCAGAACGAACGTAAATGGACGAATGTCTGACAGAGTATTTCCAATGATCAAATGGGTTGGTCTGTATGAATGTATATGGTTGCAACGGATTTATCCCTTAGCATAACATCCAGAATATTTGTGCAAACTCAACTAGTGATTAACGGATCTGACGATGTGGCATTCAAAGTGATTGTGTTATCGATGAATGGTAAGTATGCGTAGCCTCAGGCCTCAACAACCGGGAAAGGACAAAAATCGGGCAGGCAGCATGGCTATGTGGGTCGCACCCATTAGGGTGTATAATCACCTATCTAGAGAAATTCCTTTTGTTTCTAAATCTATCGATTCTGCCCATTCGGGAAACGGTGGTTTGAGTCCAACCGTTGGTGATATACATTCGATACACTCAAGCGAAATGAGTGGTCGGTCATGTGTGGGCCGGGTTGCAAGATGTTCTTGTTGAACCCAGGTGTATTAGCCTCTAGAGATACATCATCGGAAGGTGGTCCCATACCTTGTCACGTTGGAAATCCAATCTCCAATAAGCGCCATGCGGTTTTTGATTATATACTATATATGTGGAGCGTGAGATGCAAGCGTTCTACTATTTGGTTATTTACTTGATGTAGACATTATTATAATATCACTGGATTTGATATCAAAGTGTTTTGGGTTATAGTAAGGTAAAAACCGTCCGTGTTTATGTGTGGACTGGTCTTACTATTATCTTTTCTTTTGAAAGGTTTTTTTTAAAGTTAAACAAGTGGTTGGAGTTTACTCACACCAGTCCCATGACTGACCCAGAGTTTATTTTGTTTTGTTTCCCTAAACTCTTGGGTGCCCAAATTTGTACGGGCAGTCAAGTGTTTCAGGCTTTTACAGATACACTTGGAGGAGCTTGAAGCAGGAGGCTTCAACGTTAGTTATTTAGAGTTACTTCCGCTGGATCAAATGTTATGTGTACTCTGATGATGGTATGTATATATGTACCAAACGGATTTGTATTTCAAAGCTTATGTTATATAATATATTTTATTCGTTCCGCTGTGAGTTGTGATCTTCGTTTTTCTTCTATTCTAATATTTCTTTCTTTCTATTTCTCATCCTCTAACTTCTTTCTAATAATGATTCGTATTTCTGTGCAATTTGGGTTGGACGTGTGGTGTTTTTAGTCAATTCAGATAGCACGGATTTGCGGGCCATTACAGTGGTATCAGAGCTTAGGTTGAGCGAATACCTAGGCTTGTGTGGCATGTGCTCATTAGAGATAGGGTCAGTAGTACCCTAGAATGAGTTGAGTATATATATACGAGAGAGCGTATTTGTAAATTGATATAAAAGTTGTTTTATATTGTGTTGGCTAGTCTGTAGAGTGGTTTATGAATTCTGGTCGAATCGTGGGACGCCACGAAGTCGATAGGAATTTCTAAACACTTGAACAGAGAAATTCGACACAGTATTGTTTAAAAGTGGGTAAATGAAATAATTTTACCCAAAATCTCTATTTTGATATAGAAAGAATAATTTTCTAGAATTATTATTATATGGATGTGTTGGATGTTGACTTTATAATCAAATGAGATTATAAAAATTAAAATGGTTATTTATAACCGAATAGAATTTGTATAGGGATTAAATATACAAATGAGATGAAATTAGAATTAAATTCAAACCAGAATTGAGAATTTAAATCCTGGGAAGTTTGGAATTTTTTTTCAAAGTATATTAAAGTAATATAGCTTTGTTTTAGAAGGATTTGAAAGAAAATCATTTTAGATGATTTAGAAATAATAAAGCACTGAACTCACTTCAGTGGCTGGGAAATTATTCTGATGATGATTGCAACATCATCAGTGTTCATTTTCGAGTTTCTAAGTGATGAATTGCTACCTTAGAAAAAGTTTTGATGGAAATTTGTTTTGAAAGAAAACAAGCGGTTTGAAAATTCAAATGTTTTGAATTGAGATGAAAATAAAAATAAGTATACATTTATGGGATTTCAAAAGAATTTGAAATGAAAAACCCTGGGATTTGGATTCTGGAATTAAAATTTAACTGAAGAAAGTTAAATGGTTCGAGGTGAATAAATTGGCTAGAATCAATTTGAAATAAATTGAAATTGAATGTGAAAGCATATGAAGGGAAGAAGGCCAAAAGTTTTGATTGAAATTAAAGTCATAGAAATATGAGGAGTTGAGTTTCAACATAAGTGAGATTTTGAAAAGTAATGGATTTGTATCACTTTTTCTACCTTAGCAATTTCGAGGACGAAATTATTTTAAGGGGGAAAGAATGTAACGACCCAGATTTTTGAACAGTTTATTTTAAATATTTAGTATGGGTTTAAATATTGAATTTAAAATATAGATGGTATTTTATTGGATTATTGTTTAAATAATCGAAATACAATTTATTTTGATAATTATCGAAATACGAGAAGTTGCAATAATTCAATTCGAAGATAAAAACTGAACGATAATGATAACTTATTTTCGATGAGTTTCATGGTTTGAAATCAAATTAATAATTAAATCAAATTTAATTTAACCGTTAATTTAAATTGTTTCTGTTCTATACAGTTGAATTAAAATTCCAGAATCAGTCCAGTGGAGTTCAAAATAACGTCATAATTCGAGAACATCAGTCGTTACGGTTAAATAGCGGTTCAGGGTTTCGAGTTAAGGGCGACAAGATATTTTAGTTTTAATATAAATAAAATTCAAATTAAATCCTTTCAGCTGTTTTACAAAGCCGACCTATATTTTCATATACATCAGCCGACCTAAATTTCTCCATCGTAGACCTATAATATTTACATCGAGCAGAAATTTTTGCCTCCTTACTTCAGAGCAAAGTTAAGCAGGATTTTAATGGCTTTGTACGTATGTTTCCTCGTTCGTGCCTATAAAGGGAGCTGAAGCCTTCGTTACTTACCATCTCTTAAACCCACAAACGAATTTATTATTTCATTCCTCTTCCTCCAGACAATCAAATTCTGAATCCTCCGTTCAAATCAATTATCGCGATTCATAATTTAAGGTGGGAGGGCATTAGATTTCGAGCATCAAAGGGGAGTTAGGGGCACGATCGATTTCCGGTTCCAGTAGCGATGAGGTAGAAATCGCGATGGAGGGGAGGATGTTGTCATCAGAGTTAGGAAGTCACGGTTTCCTCCCGAAGCTTGGCTCGACCTGGAGGCGCTCGCACATGGGGAATTGGGTTGCTGATCGATTCGTTGCCTCGATAAGGGGTTCTGACCTAGATGAAGGGTTCGACAGAGGATTCGATGGTGAACTGGGGATCCATTTCTTCGAAGGGGTCGGTCTGGGTATGAGCGCGATGGGATGGGAAGGGGTTTTTTGGCGATGTCGAGTGTTGGAAATCGATGGAGGGAGTTCAATCTAAAAGACTGAGCTGAGGTTGTGCTAAAAGATTTAAGCAGAAATGGTGTTTGGTGAAATGCCGGAAAGAAAGAAAAAGAAAAAATAGAGGGATTAAGGTAATCTAAGATTTAATGCCTTAATTAGTTTAATGTTTAAAAATAAATAGGTTTGTTCAAATTTGTTAAGTTAGAATTAATTTAGCGAAAAAATTAGAAAAATTATTTATTTATTTATTTAAATAGTTTATTTAAATAAATAAACATTTAATCGGTAAATTTAAATAAAAATTATCGCAGGTGCGAATCCATTCGAGAAGATTAGTAGCCACTAATTTGAGATTAAAACAGGATATTCAGCAAAGGGAATCCTGGTGAGTAAATCTCACTCACCTTTTATTTATAATTATTTTTACTTCGTAAAAATAATTGTTGTTGCTTGTTTGAATGTTTCTGCTTGTTTTATATATATTAGTTATTTAGGCTATATATATATATATATATTGGGTTGATTGATTGGTTGGATTCCCGCAGTCTCATTAGCGGATGCCCGCAGTTTCATAGCGGATGATTACCCTATACGCCCCACGCTATGATTAGTGGATGACCTTCTATACCGCGATATTCTGCCACGAAGCAGAATGGGTATTATTTATGTGCTAACATCTGTGGATGCAGGAAACAGGTTGGAGGAATCCAACTGGATTCCTCAAAAATATATTATCTGTTTGTTTATTTGTTGCATATATATGGTTATATATGATGTGTTAGAAAAATAAACAATTGGTTGCTTGTGTGTTTTATCACTGGGCTTAAGTAATGATATTTTAAAATATCGTAAAAAGGATATTTGAGATTTAAAAAGAGAAAATTCTATTTTTAAATAGAATTTGAATTTTAAATGGAAATAAAATATAACTTGTTTGAAAAATAAAACAAGTAATTTCTTTATAAACGAAGTTATAAATAGTTCTTTTATAACGAAGTTATAAATGAAGGGAAAAGAATTATCATTCGATAATTCAGAAATAGAAATACAAGCGTGAAATTGGGATTTGAAATGAAATTTCAAATAGGATGTGAAATGAAATTTTTAAATATATAACTCAAATGAAATTTGAGTATAACATTTGAATAGTAGAATTAGAAAAGGGAGTTTAAATATTTGAAAAGGAAAAAGGAGATTGAATATTAGAAATTCAAATGGAAGTTCAAATAGAATTTGAATAGACGAAATTAGAATAGAATTTGAATTCAAGGAATTAAATAAGATTTGAATTCAAAGGAATTCGAATAAAGAAATTCAAATGGAGATTTGAATGTAGAATTTCAAAATAGAGTTTGAAATATAAAATTTCAAAGAAGAATTTAAATAGAATTTGAAATATAGTATTTCAAAGAAGAATTCAAATATGAAATTTGAATAGAGATTTCAAAGAAGAATTCAAATATGAAATTTGAATAAAGATTTGAATAGAAATACAAGTATTGAATTTGAACTTGGAATTGAATATAGAAATTCAAGTAGAAATTTGAATATGAGATTTCAAAATAGAATTTGAAATAAACTTTGAAAGTAGGATTTCAAAGTAGAATTGAAATAGGATTTCAAAATAGGGAATCCAAATAGTTTTGAAATGGAATTTGATTCAAGGGAATTCAAAATGAATTTGAATATTAGAAATTCAAATGGTGTTGAAAATGAATTTGAATATTAGAAATTTCAAATGGGGTCGGAAATGAAAAATGAAATTTGAATATAAGAAATTCAAATTGAATTTAAATAGGATTTGATCTATGGGGTTTGAATATGAAATTCAAATGAGTTTTAAATTATGGAATTCTGAATATAGAATTTAAAAAGGAGTTTGAATATTTGAATTCCGATAGAATTCAAATATAGAAATCGGAATATAGAAGTTCCAATGGAATTTAAATATAGAGTTTGAACAAGAGAATTCAAATGAAGTCAAGTATTGAATTTGAATATGGAATTGAAATAGAAATTCAAATATTGAATTTGAATATCAAATAGAAAAGGAATTGGAATTTGAAATATAGAATTCAAAAGTAAGATTGGAATTTGAATCAAGGAATTCAAATAGAGTTATACGGAATTGAATTCATTTTTAGAAGTTTAAAGGTTTATATATATATAAATATAATTAAAAACGAACTCGCCGCAGCGCTGCAGTTCGTAAAATAGCGATTCGAACTTCAATTGAATATACAGAACTCAATTGAAGTCGGAATTCTTCGAAACAAGAAACGTCAGGACCGGTTTGATAATAGTTTTCTAATGAAGGAGAAAAATCTGGATTTCGTCGTATAGATTTTGAGTTATGTCAAAATCAAATTTTCAGAAAAACAGCGCCAGAATCGTTTTAAAACCATAATGGTTTATTTAATATTATAAAAGGATTTTTAAGCAAATAAAATCCGAAGTTCGATTTAGAAAAATTTCAGAGTAAGTTGTAAAATATATGCGAATTCAAGTTGTGTAAATGAATATGATTTTTGAAACAGAAATCAGATTTTGACTTTGAATAGAATTAACTAATTCGAATAGTAATTAGTAAAGGAGATGTTGAATTGACATTAGGCCTTAATAAGTGAATTCGATTTGAGAATTTATATTCGAAATAGAAAAGAGAACTAGAATTAAAATCGAAGTTCAATTTAGTTATGCACGAGTTAAATATTTTGTTTTAACGTGTTATGTTCAACAAAGAAGTGAAATAGGCAAAATGGCTAATTAAAGAATAAATGGGCGAAACGGAATTCAAACGATTAGATGGTATTGAATTGAATTGAAAACAGGTGAACAGGTGTTAGACAGGTATGGGATGAGATATATGAAGTTATAAATGAAATGCTCGACAAAAAGGTACATGTTTAATTCATATATGAGATTTTATGCGCCGTATCGGCAAGCCGCTTGGCTTTTTCTTTTTCCTTTTGAGATTAGAAGATACCGGGATGCTATTTGAAATTTCCCGATGCTCCCGATACAGGGGAGGTTATGGCGAAATTTTCCGAAAATTTAAGGAGTTAGAATATTTTTAAGATATTTTGATAATTTGAAATCATTGTATCGACGTATTGAATTCGATAGTAAAGTGAATATAAAAATCGAATGTTGTAAACAAAAGGGGATAGAGATAAGTGATTGGAATGGTTTCCAATTGCAAATAGAGACATTTTCTAATATATAGAAAATAAAAGAATTGATATTTGGAAACGTTTTCCAAATGGCATAAGGGCCAATATGGTTATTGAAATATTTGGATAACAAATATTGATAGAGGAAATGGAAAAGTGATTTAATTAATGAAATATTAATTAAAGAGCCCAGTGATTTGTTTGATATGTTGGATGAACACTTGTTTTTATTCGATAGTTAAATCACAGACTATCGAAGTTTTGACCATCGTTGTCAATATGGAGAGACCGGTTGGATTGTTATCCGAAGAACCACTCCGTATCGGCATAAGCGTTGCGAACCAAGTATGCTGGATATATTGAAGACGGAGTAAAGTGCAAGGGCTTTTCTATTTATAGAAATAGTGCCTTCGGTTTCGTTCAATCCCAGAACGAACGTAAATGGACGAATGTCTGACAGAGTATTTCCAATGATCAAATGGGTTGGTCTGTATGAATGTATATGGTTGCAACGGATTTATCCCTTAGCATAACATCCAGAATATTTGTGCAAACTCAACTAGTGATTAACGGATCTGACGATGTGGCATTCAAAGTGATTGTGTTATCGATGAATGGTAAGTATGCGTAGCCTCAGGCCTCAACAACCGGGAAAGGACAAAAATCGGGCAGGCAGCATGGCTATGTGGGTCGCACCCATTAGGGTGTATAATCACCTATCTAGAGAAATTCCTTTTGTTTCTAAATCTATCGATTCTGCCCATTCGGGAAACGGTGGTTTGAGTCCAACCGTTGGTGATATACATTCGATACACTCAAGCGAAATGAGTGGTCGGTCATGTGTGGGCCGGGTTGCAAGATGTTCTTGTTGAACCCAGGTGTATTAGCCTCTAGAGATACATCATCGGAAGGTGGTCCCATACCTTGTCACGTTGGAAATCCAATCTCCAATAAGCGCCATGCGGTTTTTGATTATATACTATATATGTGGAGCGTGAGATGCAAGCGTTCTACTATTTGGTTATTTACTTGATGTAGACATTATTATAATATCACTGGATTTGATATCAAAGTGTTTTGGGTTATAGTAAGGTAAAAACCGTCCGTGTTTATGTGTGGACTGGTCTTACTATTATCTTTTCTTTTGAAAGGTTTTTTTTAAAGTTAAACAAGTGGTTGGAGTTTACTCACACCAGTCCCATGACTGACCCAGAGTTTATTTTGTTTTGTTTCCCTAAACTCTTGGGTGCCCAAATTTGTACGGGCAGTCAAGTGTTTCAGGCTTTTACAGATACACTTGGAGGAGCTTGAAGCAGGAGGCTTCAACGTTAGTTATTTAGAGTTACTTCCGCTGGATCAAATGTTATGTGTACTCTGATGATGGTATGTATATATGTACCAAACGGATTTGTATTTCAAAGCTTATGTTATATAATATATTTTATTCGTTCCGCTGTGAGTTGTGATCTTCGTTTTTCTTCTATTCTAATATTTCTTTCTTTCTATTTCTCATCCTCTAACTTCTTTCTAATAATGATTCGTATTTCTGTGCAATTTGGGTTGGACGTGTGGTGTTTTTAGTCAATTCAGATAGCACGGATTTGCGGGCCATTACACCCGGCCTTTCCGAATAACTCGCGTATATTTTAAATAAGTGTTACACAAACACAACATACGCCTCATTCCAATTCATCAGTCACTAACCATAAATTAATCAAGAGAATAATTTTCCAAATATTAACCCCGAAGGCCGAAACCAACATCAGATCAATACCCAGAAAACCATTCTGCTTAGCTAACCGACGGTTAGTTTCTAAATTTCACATTCATAGGGAAAGGTTCCCATTAATTTTATCAAAGATAAATTCTTTATATTTATTCTTTAATCTATCTTTTTGAATTTCGATTCAACTAGTCGGGATTAACGAAACTTGCCGAAGTAATCATTTGTTTTAATTTCCCAATCCCAACCTCTTCATCCAACGAAGTAAAACTGGTAATACTTCATATCTAACACCACGGTGTTATCGGTAAATTCAATTACCATTTCACGTTCAAATCTAATTAAAGATTTAACTATCGCTTGGAGCAAAACTGGTGATACTCCATTCTCGATCATTTCAATCTAATTAAAGATTCATTAAAACTCCACTTAGTTTTAATCGCTAACTGGGTTAAAGAATCAGTGTCATTTAAAACACAGTTCACGACAAACCCAAAATCACATTCCATTAATTATCGGGTTAAAGAACGAGTGTTATTTAAAACACTGTCCACGATAAACCCAAAAATCAATATCTATTCAATTCCAATTAAATATTATTTAATTGGTACACTTCATTAAATCCAAATAAAAAGATTTAATCTTTTCTCAACTGGATTCAAGAACAGTGTTAGTCAAGACACCATTCACTACAAACCCAAATCACATTTGATATTAAATACAAGGCTCTGAATAGAAAATATCCCGGCTTATATTCAATATCAAATTCTGCGACCAACAAAGATCGTATTGGAAATAACGATATATATATCTATATCTTTCAAATTTCCATAACAACATTTGTATAATCACGAAATCCAACATCGAAATATTCCGAAGACAGTTTCGATTCAAATCCATTCCAATGCAATCATTGGAAATTCTGGTTCTTTCCAAAATCATTTCAAATTTAATTTATTTATTTAAAAATAAATAGAATTGTAATTCTAGTTCAAAACTAGTTCATTTCGATAAAAATCTATTTTTATCTTTTCAAATACGGAGTTTTTCATCCCAATTTTTCCCAAATTTTTCTAAAGATTTTACGCAAATTATTACTATTTTTAATAATTTTATCAAGGCCCGTACAGTTGATTTCCAACAATGGCCATCGAACTGCACTTACAGCGACCTTTTTCGAATTTGATTTGGACGTATCTCCAAATCCAACCGTTAGATTTTGAATTTCTAATATTCGTTAGAAAGCACTTTTCGATACGAATCCAACGGTTCTGGTTTTAGGAGAATCCGACGGTCGGATCTCCCGCAATGTCCGTTTGAAATAAATGGTCGAAATTCACGAACTGCCGCGGCGCGTTCTATTCAGGCCATTATATTATATATATAATATATATTTCGTCGATTTCTATTTAAAACGAATTTTATAAATAGTTTTTAAATTCGTTTCAAAATTCATTTCAACTTCCATTTCAATTCAAAGCAAAATTGAATTCTTCTTTATAAATTCGTTTTAAAACTCATTTCTATTCAATTCAAATTTCAATTCAATTTGAATTCATTTCACTTCGTTTTAAATTCAATTCGAATTCGTTTTCAATTCGATTCAATTCAAAGTGGTTTTCTATTCGATTCAATTCAAATTGCTTTTCTATTCAATTCAATTCAAATTGGTTTTCTATTCGATTCAATTCAAATTGGTTTTCTATTCGATTCAATTCAAATAGGTTTTCTATTCGATTCAATTCAAATTGGTTTTCTATTCGATTCAATTCAAATTGGTTTTCTATTCGATTCAATTCAAATTGGTTTTCTATTCGATTCAATTCAAATTGGTTTTCTATTCGATTCAATTCAAATTGGTTTTCTATTCGATTCAATTCAAATTGGTTTTCTACTCGATTCAATTCAAATTGGTTTTCTATTCGATTCAATTCAAATTGGTTTTCTATTCGATTCAATTCAAATCGGTTTTCTATTCGATTCAATTCAAATCGGTTTTCTATTCGATTCAATTCAAATTGGTTTTCTATTCCTTTTCAATTCAATTCAAATTCATTTTAAATCAAATTTAAAAACGAATATAATCGATATAAATATCGTTCGCGTCAAAATGGCGTCAATCTAATCAACACGGCTTCATATATTTCTATTTTCAAATATTCTATTTCAAATATTTCTATTTCAAATATTTCGTTTCAAATATTTTCGTTCAACACATGACTAATCTCAACGGATGAGTACAGTCAACACATGAACCTTTATTTTATATTGATAAAGATGTAAATTTTTATTATTAAAATATTTTGTTCAACACATGACTAATCTCAACGGATGAGTACAGTAAACACATGAACCTTTATTTTATAATATTCTTTATTTTATAAATTGGAATGAGGCCCAATCAATCACCATATAACATTAATTATATGGATTTTCATACATCACACGCATATAATAGCATTGAAAAATAATCAACCATCAACCAAAGTGCACTACACTTTATAAGCATCAAATATAGATATCTAACGCTTATAACAGCCTGTCAATCTATCGATCAACATATTTAATCAATCAGGATGAGTGAACTTCAAAATTCATCCCAACACCCGTGTGGGGTTTCAAACAATCAAACACAGATTTTATTTATGCAGTTGGGCGATGTGTAAAATTTATCGTCCCAATCAATGTCCTTCAAATAGGTGTACATAAACAAACCGTTCGGTTTGTAAATAAATATTTATTTATTCACATTCACAAAAAAATATTACATTTTAACGATAAAATATTTTATTTCAACACATGAATTTCTATTCAGTTCATTTACACAATAAAAATGATATTTTTATTTTTCTAACATATTTTAGAAAATTTCGGCGGCATAACGGCACGATACTAGAAACAGGACAAGGCCTAGCCTTATCCCCGGTCTAGTGAAGGCCCACGCCATTCACACATCAATCAAATTCACCAAACAACCAAATTCAAATCAAATCATCTAACTAATTTATGCAACCAAACAAACAAGTCCATGGTCTGTGGACGATTGTGTCGGGTGCTACTAAACATCGTCTGCATCCTAGTATATATATATATATAACTAGAAAAAGAAATTGAAAGGTGAGAAATTCTCACAAATTGCTATCCAACCATCTCGACTCTTCTTTTGCAGAAGTCTTCGTTGTTCTCGCCTTTTTGTCACCTTCGTTGACCGTAGCCACTACATATATAAAAATCGAATTTTTACTTCGTTGTTCAATATATAAAAATCGAATTTTTACTTTGCTATTCTATATATAAAAATTGAATTTTTACTCCCTGACTATTTTTATTTTAAAGATCCTTTTATATTTTTAAAGCTCCTTGCTTTTATATTTTTAAAACAAAGTCTTCTTCTATATTTTTAAAACAAAGTCTTCTTCTATATTTTTAAAACAAAGTTTAAAGGCAAAGTTATAAAATAAAATAAAAACATATTTTTATATTCAAATTAATGAGGTTTATATTTTTCAATTCAAAGATATTTTTAAATCAAACAGATTTATATATTTTCAAAGAGGTGTTATTTTTATTTTCAAAAAGGTATTATTTTTCAACACAATGCTATTCATTATATTAAAAAAACAAAACTTTAAACAATTTTCATTTCAAAACAATGATATATAAATATCTATAAATTCCATTGCTATTTTTATTTTTAAAACCAATGCTTTTTAGATTTTCAAAAACAATGATCTATATATAAAAATCCCAATTTTTTATCTTATGCTTTTTTCCCCTATATATATATATTCCCTTTTGATTTCTATGTTATTTATTTTAAAACATATTTTTAAAACAATATTTATTTCAGTTTTAAAACAATTTATATACATATATAAAAATAAATAAAAAAACTAAGAGAGGCTTACTTGTAATAACCCGCAAATTCTGAGCCAGTTTAAAATTTTTATTTTGGCAATTATAGCGAATTTTGTATATTTAAAATGAATTATTTTAAATAAAATCGACGAGAAATTTATTTTGAATATAATTTGAACGTATATATTATATACGTCGTCGTTAGAATATGAATATTTATATATAATTATAAATAGAATTGAAAATGGCGCGGTAGTTCGATAATTCGATTTCAAACTTCAATTGAATGTACCAGGAGCAAAACAATCCGGATTTTAGTGAAACCAAAAACATTAGGATCTATTTGGTAATATCTTTCTAACGAATCCGAAAAATCAAGATTTCATAACGGGAATCAAAAGATATGTCCAGTTGAAAATTCTGAATAGTCGCTATGGAATTCAGGCCCTTAAAAATAGACATTTTGCAAACGACCTCGGATTTCGATGAAACCAGTTTTGTTGGGTCCGCAGTGTCGAGTTTTTGCTAGATTCCAAATTTCATAGCTTTTCGAATCAATATGTGAGCGTGGCAAAGGAAAACGCGTTTGACCAGTTTCAGTTGATTTTAATCGACTGGAAATTGGCCATTTTTCCAACGGCCTCAGAATTCGACGAAACTAGTTTTGTTAGGACCGTATCGTCAATACGAGGTTAGAAAATATTTTTCGGGAATTTTTAGAGTTAGTATGTGGCCCCGGTAAATTGAAATGCGCGTTCAAATTCAATATATAGAGTTATATGTCGATTTTAACGGAAACTGATCGAAACGTTCAAATCAGCTTACGATACATATCCCATTGTGTTCGGAATGGGGGTAATTTGCTATGGACGACAGGCGGTGGGCCTCGTTTCGAGGTCGTATGTAAAAGTCAACTTTTTTCGAATAAAAAAAAAATATAATCCTTCTCCTTTTATTAGGAACCCCCCCCTTTTTTTAAAATCATTTCTGGAAAAAAAAAATTTCGAACCCGCCGCCGCCTGGTGCGCCGCGCCACCCACCTCGGAGCCGTCGTCCTCCGTTCCCCTCCTCCTCCTCTACCTCCACTCCCCGCCTCTCTTCTTCTCCCTCAGCCCATCGACCGCACCCCAAAACCCCGCTAGCTACCTCGCGAGACCCCGAGCCGCCAGTTCCCCCCCAAACCCGATTCGAACCCCTCCCCTCCGACCACTCCAGCCCCAAGCCGCACCCCTCCCCCTGACGTCAGCTGCGACCCCGCAAGGAACCCCCCCCCTCCTCGAAGAAATCGCGACGTGAATCACCCCCCTTTTTCACTGTAAGTATTTTAATTCATTTTTAGATTTAATTTTCAGTTTTCTTTATATATTCACATAGGATTAAAATTAGATTTCCTTTTTTTTATATATACACTCATGTTAATGAAGAAAGTTATATTTTTGTTAATGAAAAGCTAATATTTTTGAAATGAAAGGATTGGATTTTTATTCACAAAAAGCTTAGATTTTTAGCATATGAAGGAGTAGATTTTTAGTCCATAAAAAAAACGATATTTTTAAAGTATGAGAGGAGATATTTTTATATGTATATTAGCATGATAAAAGTATAATTTTTATGAAGCAAAGAAAATAAAAATGTGATTTTTATATATTGAACATCAAAATAAAAATGTGATTTTTATATATTGAACATCAAAATAAAAATGTGATTTTTATATATTGAACATCAAAATAAAAATATGATTTTTATATATTGAATAGCGTAGTAAAAATTCGATTTTTAAATATGTAGTGGCTACGGGCAACGAAGATGACGAAGATGCGATAACAATGAAGATTTCTATCAAAGAAGAGTCAAGATGATTGGATAGCTATCAGTGAGAACTTCTCACCTTTCAATTTCTTCTCTAGTTATATATATATATATATATATATATATACTAGGATGCAGACGGTGCTTAGTAGCACCCGACACAATCGTCCACAGACCATGGACTTGTTTGTTTGGCTATGTTGTTAGTTAGATTGTTTGGGTTGATTTGAATTGTTTGGTGGAATAAAATTGATATGATTGATGTGTGAATGGCGTGGGCCTTCACTAGACCGGGGATTAGGCTAAACCTTGTCCCGTTTCTAGTATCGTGCCGTTATGCCGCCGAAATTTTCTAAAATAAGTTAGAAAATAAAAATACCATTTTATTTAAAGAATGAACTGAATAGAAATTCATATGTTAAAATAAAATGTTTTATCATTAAAAATATAATTTTTTACGTGAATGTGAATAAATAAATATTCGTTTACAAACCAGACGGTTTGTTTATGTACACCTATTTGAAGGACATTGATTGGGTCGATAAATTTTACACATCGCCCAACTGCACAAATAAAATATGCGTTTGATTGCTTGAAACCCCACACGGGTGTTGGGATGAAATTTGAAGTTCACTCATCCTGATTGATTAAATATGTCGATCGATTGATTGACAGGCTGTCATAAGCGTTAGATATCTATATTTGATGATTATACAGTGTAGTGCACTTTGGTTGATGGTTGATTATTTTTCAATGCTATTATATGTGTGTAATGTATGAAAATCCATATAATTAACTTTATATGGTAATTGATTGGGCCTCATTCCAATTTGAAAAATAAAGAATATTATAAAATAAAAGTTCATGTGTTGACAGTACTCATCCATTGAGATTGGTCATGTGTTGAACGAAATATTTTAGTAATAAAATTTACATCTTTATCGATATAAAATAAAGTTCATGTGTTGACAGTGCTCATCCATTGAGATTGGTCATGTGTTGAACGAAATATTTTGATAATAACAACTATTTTGAAAAAGAAATATTTGAAATAGAATATTTGAAATAGAATATTTGAAAATAGAAATTTATGAAGCCGTGTTGATTAGATTAACGCCATTTTGACGTGAACGATATTTATATCGATTTGAATTGGAAAACGATTTCGAAATGAATTGAATTGAAAACGATTTCGAAATGAAATGAATTGAAAACGATTTCGAAATGAATGAATTGAAAACGATTTCGAAATGAATTGAATTGAAAACGATTTCAAATTGAATTGAAAGCGAATTGAAATGAATTCAAATTGAATTGAAATTTGAATTGAATAGAAATGAATTTTAAAACGAATTTATAAAGAAGAATTCAATTTTGATTTGAATTGAAATGGAAGTTGAAATTGCTTTTGAAACGAATTTAAAACTATTTATATAATTCGTTTAAAATAGAAATCGACGAAATATATTATATATATATTATATATATAATATAATTGCCTGAATAGAACGCGCCGCGCCGCGGCAGTTCGTAAATTTCGACCATTTATTTCAAACGAACATTACGGGAGATCCGACCGTCGGATTCTCCTGAAACCGGAACCGTTGGGTTCGTATCGAAAAGAGCTTTCTAAAGAATATTAGAAATTAGAAATCTAACGGTTGGATTTGGAGATACGTCCAAATCAAATTCGAAAAAGGTCGCTGTAAGTGCAGTTCGATGGCCATTGATGGAAATCGACTGTACGGGCCTTAATAAAATTATTAAAAATAGTAATAATTTATGTAAAATCATAAGAAATGATTTAGAAAGAATTGGGATGAAAAACTCCATATTTGAAAAGATAAAAATAGATTTTTATCAAAATGAACTAGTTTTGAACTAGAAATATAATTCTATTTATTTTTAAATAAATAAATTGAATTTGAAAAGGGTTTTAAAAATAACCAGAATTTCCAATGATTGCATTGGAATGGATTTGAATCGAAATTGTCTTCGGAATATTTCGATGTTGGAATTCGTGATTATACGGATGTCGTTATGGAAATTTGAAAGATATAGATATATATATCGTTATTTCCAATACGGTATTTGTTAGTCGTAGAATTTGATATTGAATATAAGCCGATATATTTTCTATTCAGAGCCTTGTATTTAATATCAAATGTGATTTGGGTTTGTCGTGAATGGTGTCTTCACTAACACTGTTCTTGAACCAAGTTGAGAAAAGATTAAATCTTTTTATTTAGATTTAATGAAGTGTACCAATTAAATAATATTTAATTGGGATTGAATTGATATTGATTTTTGGGTTTATCGTGAATAGTGTTTTAAATAACACTCGTTCTTTAACCCGATAATTAATGAATGTGATTTTGGGTTTATCGTGAACCGTGTTTTAAATGACACTAATTCTTTAACCCAGTTAACGATTAAAACTAAGTGGAGTTTTAATGAATCTTTAATTAGATTGAAATGATCGAAAATGGAGTATCACCAGTTTTGCTCCAGACGATAGTTAAATCTTTAATTAGATTTGAACGTGAAACGGTAATTGAATTTACCGATAACACTGTGGTGTTAGATATGAAGTATTACCAGTTTTACTTCATGGGATGAATAGGTTGGGATTGAGAAATTAAAACAAATGATTACTTCGGTAAAGTTCGTTAATCCCGACTAATTTGAATTGATATTCAAAGGTAGATTCAAGAATAAATTAAAGAATTTATCTTTGATAAAATTAATGGGAACCTTTCCCTATGAATGTGAAATTTAGAAACTAATTGTCGGTTAGCCAAGCAGAATGGTTTTCTGGATATTGATCTGATGTTGGTTTCGGCCTTCGGGGTTAATATTTGGGGAATTATTCTCTTGATTAATTTACTGTTAGTGACTGATGAATTGGAATGAGGCGTATGTTGTGTTTGTGTAACACTTATTTAAAATATACGCGAGTTATTCGGAAAGACCGGGTTTATCCCATTCTGAATAACTGATACGACGATGAGTCAAAGATGAAGACGATGGTCGAAGACCTGAGGTCTTCACGTCGTTTGGGTAATTACTGATGATCTTGATTGGGCTGTACACCCAAGAAGATGGAAACAGTTAGTGATCGTCCAGACGTACTTGGAGATCGATGGATATGCGGGGTACTAGGTGCCTCCGGTTTCGTTCAGACCCAGAACGGACTTGTAAATGGACTGTGTGTCTGACATTGGATTTTAGTCCGTGTGATTGATCTCTATTAAATATATATCTGTTTGGAGGCGGAGAATTTATTCTCTTGCTTAACGCCCTTCTCTGAGACGTACGAGCTCAGGGGTTATATATTGATGGATATCAAACGCATGGAGTGAATTGCCTGTGTGGCATGCCTAAGTGGCAATTGATCAAGGCTTCTGTTGAAAAGCAAAGTCTTGTGGTGATGATCGAAGCACGGCCTTTGTGGCGTAGCTTTGTGTAACGTTTACTTCGCGAGTTTCACACCCGGTATGAATCAAAAACGGGAGACGGACCTCAGGGAGGACTTGCGTTTCTTTCTAGTTAGAAGTGGCGTCAGTGGTTTTACACGCCCTGACCAGTTTGACTTATGTGGTTGTTGCTGTTGCGAGGCGCCTCGGTTATATCGGTTTCAGCCGATGCCTCTGGTCGGCTGACGGACCAGACTTACACCCCATAGGGTGGGGGAACGTAGTGTTCAGGCATAATAATCCACATCGGTGGACCGGCCCTGTCGCTCCAAGGCTTGCCTGCGCGCTTGCCTGTGGCTCGGGCTAGAGAGTCACGAATCGGTTGAGGACTATCTTTTGCCTCGGTTCATAGACGGAAATCCAATTTCCAAATACGTGACATTTGCGGTTTTATTTGTAGAGCCTAGTATGGCGACATAGTGGGATGGGGCGCTCATGCCGCCTATGATTGATACTTATGATTTGAAGTTGTTTTATACACTATGCACTTATAATAGTATCAAATGATTTGTTTTAAACGTATCAAGCATTCTTTGGCTGTTATAAGGTAAAAACCCTATCCCCCGGCATGCGTTGCATTGTGTGATAGGACCTGGGTCTTATAACAGCTTCATTTTTCTTTATTTAGCATTGCGCTGTTTGTTTTATGCACTGGTATTCTTGGGAGGAAACCCGTTCCGTGTTATACGGCGTGGTCCCTTGATTTACCTAACTTTAAAATAAAGATTAATAACTGTTTTAGTTCTCACACCAGTCACATGACTGACCTGGAGTTTATTGTTTTAACCTAAACTCTGGGTGCCCCTATTTTGACACGGGCAGCTAGTAGTTTTGGTTTTGCAGATTTATATTCACAGGATCCTGGTTTTCAGCTGGAATGATATTCGGAAAGCTTTGTATCCGTATATCTCTTCTAGTTGTATATTGTATTATTTTCCGCTGCTATGTATTTAAATGTAATTTAAATCTCTGATATTTCTGTGTAATATTTATTCATATACTCTGTATATTCCTGTAATCTGATGCATTGTTGTAATATACAATGAAATGTTCTTTTATATGCATTCTGTTTTGTCTTGTTCTCAAACGATAGGGCGTTTCGAACGGCCTGGATCGGTTTAGCGACTGGTTCGGACCGAGCGAAGTTCCTTGCCGTCACAGTTGGTATCAGAGCTTTGGTTTACAAAGCTTAGAGAACATGACACATTAGAACCGTATGAAAGAATTCATCAGAAATTGGATTAGTAATATCCAATGGGAATGACTCGTTAGAGATAGGATCAGTAGTATCCTAGAACGAGTGTGAAGAGTATTTTTGAAAGTGAAAACAAATCTTGTTTTTGAAATATAAATCAATTATTCGTATTTGGTTATTTATTTATATGAATTTGGGCAATCCGGTATATATAAATTTTGCGTATACGTCTGATCCGCGTGTATTTGAAGTTTTAATATACTGGATAAATATAGATTCACACTCTAGTCGCCCGGAGGTGATTCTGATGATTGTAGCTACATCATCAGAATTAGAGTTCGTGTGTCGAAGGTGTGATTTTCTATATATTTCCATTAGACTGGTGTGAGGACCAAAACTTATATATAGCTAGAACACATTGTTGTGAATTAGCATCAAAAACAAGATTTTCAGTATATGTATCAAAATTATGAATTTGATAATCTAACTCACTAATTGATTGATGTTTGTGTTGTTTGTTTATTTGTTTGCTAATTTTGAACCATTATGCCTAATTGAATCAAATATTGAATTGTATTGAAAATTGGTCGCATTTGTTTGCATATACATATACTTACATTGAACAGGTCATAGCAAGGAGGCTAGAGCAGAGAATAAAATTTGTTTGCCCGACAAATAGGTACATGTTTACTACATAATTTACTGTTTTGTTTGGGTGATGATGATTTTATGAGCCTATTGGCTAGCCGCTTGGCTTTTTCTTTTTCTTTTTGAGATCTGAAGGACCGGGGAAGCTATTTGAAATTCCCCGATGCTCCCATTGCAGGGGAGATTATGGCGAAATTTTTCAAAAATTTAGGGTGTTAGCCAAATTTTTGAAATTTTGAAAATTCTCAGAAACTAAAGAGTTGGAGAATGTAAGCCAGATCGAGCGTAGAATTGATTAATCAAACCACTTTCGACTTTGTTCCTTTTCGGGGACGAAAAGTTTTAAGTGGGGGAGATTGTAATAACCCGCAAATTCTGAGCCAGTTTAAAATTTTTATTTTGGCAATTATAGCGAATTTTGTATATTTAAAATGAATTATTTTAAATAAAATCGACGAGAAATTTATTTTGAATATAATTTGAACGTATATATTATATACGTCGTCGTTAGAATATGAATATTTATATATAATTATAAATAGAATTGAAAATGGCGCGGTAGTTCGATAATTCGATTTCAAACTTCAATTGAATGTACCAGGAGCAAAGCAATCCAGATTTTAGCGAAACCAAAAACATTAGGATCTATTTGGTAATATCTTTCTAACGAATCCGAAAAATCAAGATTTCATAACGGGAATCAAAAGATATGTCCAGTTGAAAATTCTGAATAGTCGCTATGGAATTCAGGCCCTTAAAAATAGACATTTTGCAAACGACCTCGGATTTCGACGAAACCAGTTTTGTTGGGTCCGCAGTGTCGAGTTATTGCTAGATTCCAAATTTCATAGCTTTTCGAATCAATATGTGAGCGTGGCAAAGGAAAACGCGTAGGACCAGTTTTAGTTGATTTTAATCGACTGGAAATTGGCCATTTTTCCAACGGCCTCAGAATTCGACGAAACTAGTTTTGTTAGGACCGTATCGTCAATACGAGGTTAGAAAATATTTTTCGGGAATTTTTAGAGTTAGTATGTGGCCCCGGTAAATTGAAATGCGCGTTCAAATTCAATATATAGAGTTATATGTTGATTTTAACGGAAACTGATCGAAACGTTCAAATCAGCCTACGATACATATCCCATTGTGTTCGGAATGGGGGTAATTAGCTATGGACGATAGGCGGTGGGCCTCGTTTCGAGGTCGTATGTAAAAGTCAACTTTTTTCGAATAAAAAAAAAATCCTTCTCCTTTTATCAGGAACCCCCCTTTTTTAAAATCATTTCTGGAAAAAAAAAAATTCGAACCCGCCGCCGCCTAGGGCGCCGCGCCACCCACCTCGGAGCCGTCGTCCTCCGTTCCCCTTCCCCTCCTCCTCCTCTACCTCCACCCCCCGCCTCTCTTCTTCTCCCTCAGCCCATCGACCGCACCCCAAAACCCCGCTAGCCACCTCGCGAGACCCCGAGCCGCCAGTTCCCCCCCAAACCCGATTCGAACCCCTCCCCTCCGACCACTCCAGCCCCAAGCCGCACCCCTCCCCCTGACGTCAGCTGCGACCCCGCAAGGAACCCCCCCCCCTCCTCGAAGAAATCGCGACGTGAATCACCCCCCTTTTTCACTGTAAGTATTTTAATTCATTTTTAGATTTAATTTTCAGTTTTCTTTATATATTCACATAGGATTAAAATTAGATTTCCTTTTTTTTATATATACACTCATGTTAATGAAGAAAGTTATATTTTTGTTAATGAAAAGCTAATATTTTTTTTATATGAAAAGCTAATATTTTTGAAATGAAAGGATTGGATTTTTATTCACAAAAAGCTTAGATTTTTAGCATATGAAGGAGTAGATTTTTAGTCCATAAAAAAAACGATATTTTTAAAGTATGAGAGGAGATATTTTTATATGTATATTAGCATGATAAAAGTATAATTTTTATGAAGCAAAGAAAATAAAAATGTGATTTTTATATATTGAACATCAAAATAAAAATGTGATTTTTATATATTGAACATCAAAATAAAAATATGATTTTTATATATTGAACGTCAAAATAAAAATATGATTTTTATATATTGAATAGCGTAGTAAAAATTCGATTTTTAAATATGTAGTGGCTACGGGCAACGAAGAGATGCGATAACAATGAAGATTTCTATCAAAGAAGAGTCAAGATGATTGGATAGCTATCAGTGAGAACTTCTCACCTTTCAATTTCTTCTCTAGTTATATATATATACTAGGATGCAGACGGTGCTTAGTAGCACCCGACACAATCGTCCACAGACCATGGACTTGTTTGTTTGGCTATGTTGTTAGTTAGATTGTTTGGGTTGATTTGAATTGTTTGGTGGAATAAAATTGATATGATTGATGTGTGAATGGCGTGGGCCTTCACTAGACCGGGGATTAGGCTAAGCCTTGTCCCGTTTCTAGTATCGTGCCGTTATGCCGCCGAAATTTTCTAAAATAAGTTAGAAAATAAAAATACCATTTTATTTAAAGAATGAACTGAATAGAAATTCATATGTTAAAATAAAATGTTTTATCGTTAAAAATATAATTTTTAACGTGAATGTGAATAAATAAATATTCGTTTACAAACCAGACGGTTTGTTTATGTACACCTATTTGAAGGACATTGATTGGGTCGATAAATTTTACACATCGCCCAACTGCACAAATAAAATATGCGTTTGATTGCTTGAAACCCCACACGGGTGTTGGGATGAAATTTGAAGTTCACTCATCCTGATTGATTAAATATGTCGATCGATTGATTGACAGGCTGTCATAAGCGTTAGATATCTATATTTGATGATTATACAGTGTAGTGCACTTTGGTTGATGGTTGATTATTTTTCAATCCTATTATATGTGTGTAATGTATGAAAATCCATATAATTAACTTTATATGGTAATTGATTGGGCCTCATTCCAATTTGAAAAATAAAGAATATTATAAAATAAAAGTTCATGTGTTGACAGTACTCATCCATTGAGATTGGTCATGTGTTGAACGAAATATTTTAGTAATAAAATTTACATCTTTATCGATATAAAATAAAGTTCATGTGTTGACAGTACTCATCCATTGAGATTGGTCATGTGTTGAACGAAATATTTTGATAATAACAACTATTTTGAAAAAGAAATATTTGAAATAGAATATTTGAAATAGAATATTTGAAAATAGAAATTTATGAAGCCGTGTTGATTAGAATAACGCCATTTTGACGTGAACGATATTTATATCGATTTGAATTGGAAAACAATTTCGAAATGAATTGAATTGAAAACGATTTCGAAATGAAATGAATTGAAAACGATTTCAAAATGAATGAATTGAAAACGATTTCGAAATAAATTGAATTGAAAACGATTTCAAATTGAATTGAAAGCGAATTGAAATGAATTCAAATTGAATTGAAATTTGAATTGAATAGAAATGAATTTTAAAACGAATTTATAAAGAAGAATTCAATTTTGATTTGAATTGAAATGGAAGTTGAAATTGCTTTTGAAACGAATTTAAAACTATTTATATAATTCGTTTTAAATAGAAATCGACGAAATATATTTTATATATATTATATATAATATAATGGCCTGAATAGAACGCGCCGCGCCGCGGCAGTTCGTAAATTTCGACCATTTATTTCAAACGAACATTACGGGAGATCCGACCGTCGGATTCTCCTGAAACCGAAACCGTTGGGTTCGTATCGAAAAGAGCTTTCTAAAGAATATTAGAAATTAGAAATCTAACGGTTGGATTTGGAGATACGTCCAAATCAAATTCGAAAAAGGTCGCTGTAAGTGCAGTTCGATGGCCATTGATGGAAATCGACTGTACGGGCCTGGATAAAATTATTAAAAATAGTAATAATTTATGTAAAATCATAAGAAATGATTTAGAAAGAATTGGGATGAAAAACTCCATATTTGAAAAGATAAAAATAGATTTTTATCAAAATGAACTAGTTTTGAACTAGAAATATAATTCTATTTATTTTTAAATAAATAAATTGAATTTGAAAAGGGTTTTAAAAATAACCAGAATTTCCAATGATTGCATTAGAATGGATTTGAATCGAAATTGTCTTCGGAATATTTCGATGTTGGAATTCGTGATTATACGGATGTCGTTATGGAAATTTGAAAGATATAGATATATATATCGTTATTTCCAATACGGTATTTGTTAGTCGTAGAATTTGATATTGAATATAAGCCGATATATTTTCTATTCAGAGCCTTGTATTTAATATCAAATGTGATTTGGGTTTGTCGTGAATGGTGTCTTCACTAACACTGTTCTTGAACCCAGTTGAGAAAAGATTAAATCTTTTTATTTAGATTTAATGAAGTGTACCAATTAAATAATATTTAATTGGGATTGAATTGATATTGATTTTTGGGTTTATCGTGAACAGTGTTTTAAATAACACTCGTTCTTTAACCCGATAATTAATGAATGTGATTTTGGGTTTATCGTGAACCGTGTTTTAAATGACACTGATTCTTTAACCCAGTTAACGATTAAAACTAAGTGGAGTTTTAATGAATCTTTAATTAGATTGAAATGATCGAAAATGGAGTATCACCAGTTTTGCTCCAGACGATAGTTAAATCTTTAATTAGATTTGAACGTGAAATGGTAATTGAATTTACCGATAACACTGTGGTGTTAGATATGAAGTATTACCAGTTTTACTTCATGGGATGAATAGGTTGGGATTGGGAAATTAAAACAAATGATTACTTCGGTAAAGTTCGTTAATCCCGACTAATTTGAATTGATATTCAAAGGTAGATTCAAGAATAAATTAAAGAATTTATCTTTGATAAAATTAAAGGGAACCTTTCCCTATGAATGTGAAATTTAGAAACTAATTGTCGGTTAGCCAAGCAGAATGGTTTTCTGGATATTGATCTGATGTTGGTTTCGGCCTTCGGGGTTAATATTTGGGGAATTATTCTCTTTATTAATTTACTGTTAGTGACTGATGAATTGGAATGAGGCGTATGTTGTGTTTGTGTAACACTTATTTAAAATATACGCGAGTTATTCGGAAAGACCGGGTTTATCCCATTCTGAATAACTGATACGACGATGAGTCGAAGATGAAGACGATGGTCGAAGACCGGAGGTCTTCACGTCGTTTGGGTAATTACTGATGATCTTGATTGGGCTGTACACCCAAGAAGATGGAAACAGTTAGTGATCGTCCAGACGTACTTGGAGATCGATGGATATGCGGGGTACTAGGTGCCTCCGGTTTCGTTCAGACCCAGAACAGACTTGTAAATGGACTGTGTGTCTGACATTGGATTTTAGTCCGTGTGATTGATCTCTATTAAATATATATCTGTTTGGCGGCGGAGAATTTATTCTCTTGCTTAACGCCCTTCTCTGAGACGTACGAGCTCAGGGGTTATATATTGATGGATATCAAACGCATGGAGTGAATTGCCTGTGTGGCATGCCTAAGTGGCAATTGATCAAGGCTTCTGTTGAAAAGCAAAGTCTTGTGGTGATGATCGAAGCACGGCCTTTGTGGCGTAGCTTTGTGTAACGTTTACTTCGCGAGTTTCACACCCGGTATGAACCAAAAACGGGAGACGGACCTCAGGGACGACTTGCGTTTCTTTCTAGTTAGAAGTGGCGTCAGTGGTTTTACACGCCCTGACGAGTTTGACTTATGTGGTGGTTGCTGTTGCGAGGCGCCTCGGTTATATCGGTTTCGGCCGATGCCTCTGGTCGGCTGACGGACCAGACTTACACCCCATAGGGTGGGGGAACGTAGTGTTCAGGCATAATAATCCACATCGGTGGACCGGCCCTGTCGCTCCAAGGCTTGCCTGCGCGCTTGCCTGTGGCTCGGGCTAGAGAGTCACGAATCGGTTGAGGACTATCTTTTGCCTCGGTTCATAGACGGAAATCCAATTTCCAAATACGTGACATTTGCGGTTTTATTTGTAGAGCCTAGTATGGCGACATAGTGGGATGGGGCGCTCATGCCGCCTATGATTGATACTTATGATTTGAAGTTGTTTTATACACTATGCACTTATAATAGTATCAAATGATTTGTTTTAAACGTATCAAGCATTCTTTGGCTGTTATAAGGTAAAAACCCTATCCCCCGGCTTGCGTTGCATTGTGTGATAGGACCTGGGTCTTATAACAGCTTCATTTTTCTTTATTTAGCATTGCGCTGTTTGTTTTATGCACTGGTATTCTTGGGAGGAAACCCGTTTCGTGTTATACGGCGTGGTCCCTTGATTTACCTAACTTTAAAATAAAGATTAATAACTGTTTTAGTTCTCACACCAGTCACATGACTGACCTGGAGTTTATTGTTTTAACCTAAACTCTGGGTGCCCCTATTTTGACACGGGCAGCTAGTAGTTTTGGTTTTGCAGATTTATATTCACAGGATCCTGGTTTTCAGCTGGAATGATATTCGGAAAGCTTTGTTCCATATATCTCTTCTAGTTGTATATTGTATTATTTTCCGCTGCTATGTATTTAAATGTAATTTAAATCTCTGATATTTCTGTGTAATATTTATTCATATACTCTGTATATTCCTGTAATCTGATGCATTGTTGTAATATACAATGAAATGTTCTTTTATATGCGTTCTGTTTTGTCTTGTTCTCAAACGATAGGGCGTTTCGAACGGCCTGGATCGGTTTAGCGACTGGTTCGGACCGAGCGAAATTCCTTGCCGTCACATTACTGTGTTCGGATTTCAGGTTGCTCCACCATTAGGGTTGGAGTTCGCCATCGCCACCGACGTCGTGGAGGAGATCGGAGCCCGCCACCTTGGAGCCGCCAGCGTCGCCTACCTCCACCCGCTTCGCCTAAGTGCCGCGCACCACTGGCAGTCGCCAGGCCCCGCTCGATGCCACCATCCGCCCAGGAAATTGCCACCAAGGTCGCGAGTTCGAGCTCGAGAATCGAGTTGTCCGCCTATCCGACTTCGATTCAGCAACCACGATTCTGAAGCCCTCGAAGGGCGCTGCGATTTTCGTTTTAATTTTTGAATGATGAGGAGCCTTCGTTCATTTAGAAGGGGGATGCGGGATTGAATTTCTGCGTTGACCAAGGGAGTTTTGACCTAGGGTTTAATGAAAAGTGGGAATTTATATATATAATTATATTAATATTTTAATTCTCCACTTTACTTTCCAATGAAAATTTTAATCCGAACTTCAAACGAAGCCCAACAACTGTCGCCCCTAGGTAATTACCCCCATTCTGAACACGATGTGATATGCTTCGTAAGCCAATTTGACTGTTTCGATCAGTTTCCATCAAAATCAAAATATAAATCTATATATTCAATTTTAAACGTACATTTCTATTTACCGGGGTCATATACTAACTCTAAAAATTGCAGAAAAATATTTTCTAGCTTCGTATTGACGATACGGTCCTAACAAAACTAGTTTCGTCGAATCATGAGACCGTTTGAAAAATGGCCAATTTCCAGTCGATTAAAATCAACTGAAAATGGTCAAACGCGTTTTCCTTTGCCATGCCCACATATTGATTCGAAAAATTAAGAAATTTGAAACCTAGCAATAACTTTACCCCATGGACCCAACAAAAGTGGTTTCGTCGAAATCCGAGGTCGTTTGCAAAATTTCCATTTTTAAGGGCCTGAATTCCATAGCGACTATTCAGAATTTTCAACTGGACATATCTTTTGATTCCCGCTATGAAATTTCGATTTTTCGGATCCGCTGGAAAGATATTATCAATTAGATCCTAATGTTTTTGGTTTCACTAAAATCCGGATTGTTTTACACCCGGTACATTCAATTGAAGTTTGAAATCGAATTATCGAACTACCGCGCCATTTTCAATTCTATTTATAATTATATATAATTATTTATATTCTAACGACGACGTATATAATATATACGTTCGAATTCTATTCAAAATAAATTTCTCGTCGATATTATATAAAATAATTCATTTTAAATAATCAAAATTCATTAAAATTGCCAAAATAAAAATTTTAAACTGGCCCAGATTTTCGGGTTGTTACAATGGTCGGTTCGTGGACCATATGTGGACCCGGTTCGTGGTCATCCAAGTGGCTCGTTGGTCCATGAAGTGACTCCGGTTCGTGATACATGGTTGGCTCGTGGTCCTCCTCCTGGCGTCAGCTCATGACGCCTCACTTTGGTCCAGCTCGTGGTCATCTCTCTCCCGGTTCGTGGCTCGTCTGGCTCGTGAAACCACACCGCGGTTCGTGGCTCGTGATGATGTCTGGCTCGTGATCTGGTTCAAGTTTTTGGTTGAGCCCCACACCTTGGTCTGGTTCGTGATACCTCCTTCCACCATGGTTCGTGGTGATCACTTGGTCCGGTTCGTGGACCCTAGTTCACAAACAGATTTGGGTCGTGGGAGGAGGCTTGTCACGAACGGAATACTACATGATTCATGCAACTCTTCCAGGAAGCTATTTACGCCATACGACGGCGTTCTCGACCAATCTAATAGTTCTAGACAATCACAAAACATTCCAAACAGTCATAGCAACATGTATAATCGACCATAAACACCAAAACAACAATTATAGCATGTAAAATGGATCAAACATACCCAAAAACCCTTGTTTTCCCCATAATCGTGTTCAAGCATAACTAACCTTAGGATTAGCAAAACTTAACCAAATTAACCCAAATTTCTAATAGAGGCCTAAATCAATATTTAAGAATTTCTAAACAATTTTCCAGAATTTAATCATGTATAATCTTGTTAATTAACACTAATCACCCCTAATTAGCCGTAATTACTGTAGAAACAATGCTAATCACTCACCTTTGCCACAAATAAAACTTTAGATTTGAAACTCTACTATTTTGGGGCGTTTTCCTATGCAACACAACATCTCCAACACTGATTTGGTGTTGATTTGCCTCGATTTGATGTAGGTCTTCTTATTTAGTGATTAGAAGGTGATTTGGGATGATTTTAGAAGGTGGAGGCTATTGTTAGAGTTAAAGAAATGTTTTAGGCAGCTGAGAAAATGAAAATAGATTGCTTCCTAACTGATTTCAGCCTCCCCATAACCCTAATACCGAAATGGGTTATGGGCCTAGCTGCTAATCACCTAATTAGGCCCGGTTAAGCTGTTTTTCAGCTTCCAAACCTTATTTCAGCATATCTCCCAAACGGTAAGTCTGTTTGATCAATGTGACCACTCTACAGAAAGGTAAACCATCATCTTAATCCAATGGTAGTGGTTTCAGGTCAAAACTCCTTACCAATCAAAAGTTATAGGCGAAACAAGATTCGCTAGGGGCAAAAGGGTCATGTAAAAATCGGCAAAAATCGTGAACAATGAAAATGACCTAAGTAGTCGTTTCCTAAAGTTACACGACTATACGATCTCATACGAAAAAGAAATAAATATTATACGATCCTCCAATGCGTAGAATGTGGGTCGTTACACTCTCCCACTCCCCCCCCCCCTTAAGAAATTTCTCCCCTGGAATTCCTTAACAAAAACATACAAAGGGTTAACTGCATGCCTATCAGTAATTGACAACAATCAAACATACACAACAAGCACAACAAGCCTACCCTAACATGCGGTTTACTAACCAGGGAAGAAACTATCCCTATTAAAATCTTACTAGGCAAAGAGTTCTGGATGTGATTCCCTTATGCTCTCCTCTGTTTCCCGAGTACAGTCACTCTCATCCTCGCCCCATTGAACTTTGACCAGTTTCACCGCCCTCCTTCGAAGTTGCTTCGTATTGCTCTCGACAATACGGATCGGCTTGTGGTTCCCAACTGCCTCGTGTTCTACTTCGATATAATTCAACTGATTAGGTGAAATAGTCATATCGGGGTCGTGCACGAACTTCCTTAACTAGGAAACATGAAATACATTGTGAACTCCCGCCATTTTGTCTGGCAACTCAACTTTATATGCCAAATTCCAACTTGCTCGAGAACTGGGAATGGACCAACAAATCTTACTGCTAACTTTCCTTTCCTACCAAATCAAATCACGCTCTTTAACAGAGAAATCTTGATAAACACCAAGTCGCCAATGGAGAATTTTAAATCCCTTCTCCTCTTATCAGCATAACTCTTCTGCCTATCCTGAGCAACCTTCATTCGCTGTTGGATAACCTTAATCTTGTCTGAAGTTTCTCTTATCACATCTGGCTCAAGCACAAACTTCTCGCCGGTTTCTAACCAACATGATGGTGAGTTGCACGGTCTTTTGTACAAAGCTTCAAATGGAGCCATACCAATACTGGATTGATAACTATTATTATATGTGAACTCCACTAGATGCAAATGGTCATCCCATGCCCCACCAAAATCCAATATACAAGCTCTCAAGAGATCCTCTAATATACCATTCACCCTATCTGTCTGACCATCGGTTTGAGGATGGTACGCGGTACTAAGATGTTATTCTGATCCTAAAGCCTCTTGTAAGTTCTTCCAAAATCCACTAGTGAACAACAGACCTCGGTCACTTACAATGCCTTTGGGTACTCCATGAAATCTCACTACCCACTTCATATACAGCTCTGCTAACTTAGCTGCTATTCTATTTGACTTGACGGGTATAAACCGTGCACTCTTGGTCAATCGGTCTACAATCACCCAAATGCTATCATGGCCCAATCTAGTCCTTGGTAACCCATCAATGAAATCCATTTAGACTTGTTCCCATTTCCATTCTGGAATTTCTAATGGTTGCAACAAACCACTAGGTTTCTTTTTCTCAGCTTTAACTAGCTGGCAGTTCATGCATTTGGATATAAACTTCCCAACGTCTCTTTTCATCCCTTCCCAGTAGTAGCTCTGCTTCATGTCTTGATACATTTTGTTACCACCAGGATGTATCGTCAGTTTTGAGTGATGACATTCTCTAAGCACTTCATCTCTCAATCCATTTACATTGGGTACAACTAGTCTCCCATTCTTTCTAAGCTATCCATCTCGATCAAGCCCATACTTGTTCATCTCCTCGCCGATACCCATCTCTAACTTGGAGATGATTTCCAATAGGTTAGTATCGTCCCTCTGACTGGAACCAATCTGCTCAATTAAAGTGGGTCTGATCGTCAAACTTGCTAGCATCTTTGGATCCAATTCGCACCTTGGTCTGAAATCGTACCCTGCGATATACTCCATTTGCTTCCACTCAAGAAACATAGCCCCTATACTGGCATGTCTTCTACTCAATGCATCAGCTACTGCATTTCCCTTTCCAAGTGTGTACGCGATATCGAAATCATAGGAAGCCAAGAATTCTAACCATATCTACTGACGGAGATTTAAATCCTTCTGAGAGAAAAGATAATTTAACGATTTATGATCAGTAAACAACTCGAATTTTTCTCCCAAGAGATAATTTCTCCACATCTTCAATGCGAGTACGATCGCTGCCAATTCCAAATCATGGGTAGGATATCTTTTCTCATGCGGTTTCAGTTGCCGACTAGCATAAGCCACAACCCTACCTCCTTGCATCAATACAACACCTAGTCCGGTACTACATGCATCAGTGTATACTATCGTCTCTTCATTCCCTTTAGGAATGACTAACACTAGCGCATGCGTCAACTTTTCCTTTAGACTCTTAAATGCATTTTCACAATTTCCGTCCCAGGCGAAAGCTTGATTCTTCTTGGTCAACTGAGTTAACGGTGCCGCTATCTTGGAGAAATCTTGGATAAACTTACGATAATATCCAGCTAATCCCAAGAAACTTCTTACATCTGTTGCATTCTTGGGCGTAGACCAATCTTATACCGTAGCCACCTTCGCAGGATCCACGACAATACCATTCTCTGAAACAACTTGGCCCAAGAATCTCACTTCCCTCCTCCAGAAGTGGCACTTAGAAAACTTCCCTTTCAATTGATGTTCCCTCAACACCTCCATCACTATCCTTAAATGTTCCTTGTGGTCTTCCTCTGTCCTCGAGTAAACCAAGATATCGTCTACGAACACAAGAACAAACTTATTCAATTGATCCATGAATACCCTATTCATAAGATCCAAAAAATATGCTAGTGCATTGGTCAACCCGAATGGCATGACCAACCACTCATAGAATCCAGACGGCGTCCGAAATGTTGTTTTTGGAACACTCTCAGCTGCTACTCGGAGCTGATGAAATCTTGTCACAAGGTCCAATTGGGAAAACACTCTTGCTCCCTCCAGTTTATCAAACAAATCATCTATCCGCGTAAGAGGATACTTATTCTTCCTAGTCACTTTATTCAACTCGTGATAATCCACACATAAACGAAGGGAACCATCTGCCTTGGTAGCAAATACAACTGGTGCTCCCCACTCAGACACACTTCTTCTGATAAATCTTTTCTTCAAAAGATCGCTTACTTGCACCCCGAGCTCTCTTTGCTCCCTTGGTGCCATACGACGAAGTGGCATCACTATAGGTCTGGCATCTTTCACTAAATTAATACGGAACTCAATCTCTTGGTGTGGTGGAAGTCTGGTCACTTCCTCGAAGATATCCGGATACTGGCAAACAATGGGAATACCTGCTAACTCGTCCTACGGGATGTCGAGGGAATTTAGAAAACTAGCCATCACCTCATCACTAGGTAGGCCACCAAACACTACCCTTCGCCCATCATCTGCCCTAATAGTCACCGAAAATCCCTTACAGTCTACCACCACCCCATATCTTTGGAGGCAATTGACTCCCAAAATAATGCCAAACCCAGTAAAGCATAAAACAAAGCAATCACAAGCAAACACACATCCATGACTCGATAAGACCACATTACGACAAATCATACTAAGCTAGTCAAACCACCAATCGGGTTCGTCACCGCTAAAGGTCTATCGACTATCTCGGGTTCTAATCCCAACCTATCTACCAGGTCACTAGATATGAAGGAACGGGAAGCCCTGGTATCAAACAATACTCGAATAGGATTGTAACAACCCGAAAATCTGGGCCAGTTTAAAATTTTTATTTTGGCAATTTTAGTGAATTTTAAATATTTAAAATGAATTATTTTAAATAATAACGACCAAAAATTTATTTCGAATATAATTAGAACGTATATATTTATATCGATCGTCGTTAGAATATAAATATTTATTTTAAATTATAAAAGGAATTGAAAATGGCGCGGTAGTTCGATAATTCGATTTCAAAGTTCAAATGAATGTACATGATTCAAAATAAACCGGAATTTAGCGAAACCAAAAATAATAGAATCTATTTGAGAATATCTTTCAAACGAATCCGAAAAATCAAAATTTCATAGCGGGAATCAAAAGATATGTCCAGTTGAAAATTCAGAATAGTCGCTATGGAATTCTGGCCCTTAAAAATGGAAATTTTGCAAACGACCTCGGTTTTTGACGAAACCACTTTTGTTGGATCCGTGATGTCAAGTTATTGCTAGATTCCAAAATTCGTAATCTTTTGAATCAATATGTAAGCGTGGCAATGGAAAACGCGTTTGACCAGTTTTAGTTGATTTTAATCGACTGGAAAATGGCCATTTTTCAAACGGTCTCAGAATTTGACGAAACTAGTTTTGTTAGGACCGTATCGTTAATACAAAGCTAGAAAATATTTTTTTGGGAATTTTTAGAGTTAGTATGTGGCCCTGGTAAATTGAAATGTACGTTTAAAATTCAATATAATGATTTAAATGTTAATTTAAAAGAAAACTGATCGTAACAGCCGAGTTGGGTTACGAAAGATATCCCATTGTGTTCGAAATGGGGGTATTTAGCTAGGGGCGACAGTCGTTGTGTTTGATTTCGAATTCGTATAAACACAAGTGTATTTCCGAAATTAAATAAACTAAAATATAAATATATATAACCCCAACCAAAGTCAAACCCCTATTCAATTTTCAATCGGGGTCAAAGCCGTCGTTCTCTTTCCAACGTAAGGCGGAAACTCGTCGATTCTTCCCCCTTAATTTCTGATTGATATATTCAATGAAATTACCGACCCATTGAGCGAAAATCAAAGTCCTCTTTTGGATCTGCTAATCCATATAAATTTGCTGAACCATCGTTTTGTCAATCGAGAGGAATAGCCTCTCAAAGGGGCCCCGTTCAATTTGGATTTGCGACATGAGGAGGGGGTCGATCTGCGCCATCTCGCTGGTGATGGACGGCGACGCCAAGCTCTGCGGCGGGGTCATCATGGATCTTCGTCCGGCCTCCTGGTTTTGCTCGTGCAGGTGAATGTTGATGCGGAGCAGATGGATTATTTTCTGCCGTGAGGAACTGAGGAAAGAAAGGTTTAACATTTTACTTATTTTCAGTTTTTATTTTATTTTAACAGTTTAAATAAAATCAGATTTTAAAATATATAATAGTATCTATAAAATCAGTTTTTATAAAATATATAGCATTGAAAATCAAATCAGTTTTATAATATAATACCATAGTTTAAAGATTTGTTTTTAAAATTAAAAATATACTTTGTGTTAGAAAATATAGATTGTTTTTGAGAAAATAAAAGATAGAATTATTTTTGAAAATAAAAACAACATTGTTTCTTTTCAGTTTTAAAAGAAAGAAAAGGAAATAGCATAAATAAAAATATAAATATGCTTTGTTTTAAAAATATAAATATGAAACAAGATGGTGTTTGAATATGAAACTAGCATTGTTTCTGAATATAAAAGAGCATTGATTTTTCTTAAAATATATATATATATATATGTATATATTAATACGAAGATGAGATTTTTTATAATACAAAGAAGGGATTTTTATAATGTAAAAATATGATTTTTAGTTTTATAAAAATACGATTTTAGTTATATAAAAAGTGGCAATATAAAAATGTGATTTTTACCTATTTAGCGTTGAAATAAAAATGTGATTTTTAATCTGAACAGCGTGAAAAGAAGTGCGATGGAACAGATTGAAATCAAAAAGGAAAATCAAATGGTTCGGAAATTCAGAAATGAAATGGCGGAGTGGAACCCTCGGTGAGAAATTCTCACTTTAATTCTTGTTTTCTAGTTAATAGTATATACTAGGATGCAGACGGTGTTTAGTATCACTCGACACCCACCGTCCACAGACCATGGACGACTTTTATGCTTGTTTGTTTGATTTTGATATGAAAAATTGAATGTGTGTTGTGGAATGTAATAAAATATTGATATAGTTAAAAATATAATTTTTAACGTGTATATAAAATAAAATAAATGAATATAAACAAATTAGATGATTTGTTTATATACACACATTTGACTGATATTGATTGGGACGATAAATTTTACACATCGCCCAACTGCACAAATAAAATCTGTGTTTATTGATTTGAAACCCCACACGGGTATTAGGATGATATTTGTCGTACACTAATCCCAATTATTTAATTGTATGTCGATCGATTGGTCGACAGACTGTGTAAGCGTTAATTATTTATATTTAATGCTTATGCAGTTGTGTTGTGCACTTTTGATGATGATTGATTATTTATCGTTGCTGTGATATACATGTGTTGTATGGAATCCATATAATTAAAATTATATGGTAATTGATTGGGCCTCATTCCAATTGGGAAAATAAAGAATATTATAAAATAAGATTCATGTGTTGAATAGAATAAATAGTCACGTGTTGACAGTACTCATTTGTTGAGATTAGTCATGTGTTGAACGAAATATTTTAACAATAAAATTTACATCTTTATCATATATAAAATTAGAAACTAACTGGAAAATAGATAAGATGAGTGGTCTCCTGGGTATTGATCTGATGTTGGTTTCGGCCTTCGGGGTTAATGCTTAGGGAATCATTCTCTTACTAATTTACGGTTGGAGTTTGATTAAAAATTTAACGATAGAAATCATAATTTTATAAAATATATTAAATAACAAAAATAGTTACGTGTTGACAGTACCCATTTATTGAGATTAGACAAGTGTTGAAAGAATATATAGATTCGTGTGTTGAATAGTATAAATATTCATTTGTTGAATATAATAAAAAAGTCTTTGAAAAATATAAAGTCGTGTTGATTAGAGATGCGCTATTTTGATGCGAACGACATTTAAACCGAGTATATTCGTTTTTATAATGAATATCGAAAAGTGATTCAAATCGAATATTTTGAAATGAAATTCGAATTAAATTAGAATTGAAATTGAATTGAATAGAATTTAATTAGAATGGAAATTGAATAGAGTTAAATTCGAATTGAAATTGATTAGAATTGAATTCGAATTGAAATTAATTAGAATTGAATTCGAATTGAAATTGAATTGAAAACGAATTAAAATTGAATTAAAATCGATTTGAATTGAAATCAATTTGAAATGAATTTAAAACGAATTTACGATGGAAAATTCATTTTTGATTTGAAATTGAATATGAAGTTAAAATTGTTTTTGAAACGAATTCAAAACTATTTATAAAATTCGTTTTAAATAGAAATCGACAAAATATATATTATATATATTATATATATATATATATATATAATATAATGGCCTGAATAGAACGCGCCGCGCTGCGGCAGTTCAAGAATTTCGACCATTGACTTCGAACGGACATTACGGGAGATCCGACCGTCGGATTCTCCTGAAACCGGAACCATTGGGTTTGTATCAAAAAGAGCTTTCCAATGAATATTATAAATTTGAAATCTAACGATTGGATTTGGAGTTAGGTACAAATCAAATTTGGAAAAGGTCGATGTAAGTGCAGTTCGACGACCGTTATTGGAAATCGACTGTACTGGCCTTGATAAAATTATTAAAAATATCTATAATTTGTGAAAAATCAAAATATATGAATTGGAAAGAACTGGGATGAAAAATCCCCTGTTTGAAAAGATAAAAATATATTTTTATCGAAATGAACTAATTATGAGCTAGAATTAAAATCCAATATTTTTAATTAAATAAATTGGGTTTGAAGTGGTTTTAAAAATAATCAGAATTTGATATTGAATATAAGCCGATACATCTTCTATGCAGAGCCTTGTATTTAATATCAAATGGAATTTCGGGTTTATCGTGAACTGTGTTTTAAATGACATTAGTTCTTTAACCCAGTTAAAGATTAATACTAAGTGGAGTTTTAATGAATCTTTAATTAGATTGAAAGGAGAATTGATAATTTAAATTATCAAAATTTGGAAATGATCGAAAGGGGAGTATCACCAGTTTTGCTCCGAGCGATAGTTAAATCTTTAATTAGATTTGAACGTGAAATGGTAATTAAATTTACCGATAACACCGTGGTGTTAGTTATGGGGTAATAACAGTTTTGCTCCATGGGATGAATAGGTTGGGATTGGGAAAAAAAATAAATAATTACTTCGGTGTGGTTCACTAATCTCGACTAGTTTGGAAAACCATAATCTGGTTTGGTTTGACATCCAAAGGAAGATTAAAGAATAAATTTCATAGAATTTATCTTTGATAAAATTAATGGGAACCTTTTCCTAAGAATGTGAAATTGACTGATGAATTGGAATGAGGCGTATGTTGTGTTTGTGTAACAATTGTTTATTATATACGTGGGTTATTCAGAAAGGCCGGGTCTATACCCATTCTGAATAACCGATTCGATGATAAGTCGAAGAGATTGAATACGGTGCAAGACCGACGATCTTCACATCGAATGGATGGGTGCTACTGAAGCTCACGATGGGAGTAGCTACCTTGAAGGGGGCTGAAGTGGTAGTCGTCCGGACGTACTTGTTGATTGTACGGATATGCGAGGAAAGTGCCTCCGGTTTCGTTCAGACCTAGAACGGACTTGTAAATGGATGGTGTGTCTGACATTGAATTCCTTTATATTGTATTCGTTGATCTCTGCTAAATATATATTTGTTTGGCGGAGGAGAATTTATTCTCTTGCTTAACGCCCTTCTTTAAGACATACGAGCTCAGAGGTTATATATTGGCAGAAATCAGCGGTACGATATGGATTGATAGTGTGGGATGCTGAGATGCAGTGATCAAAGCTTTTGTTGAAAAGCAGAGCTTTGTGGATGATGATCAAAGCAAGGCTGTGAATAGCTAGCTTAGTGTAGCGTTGTTTTGCGAGCCTCACACCCCGGTATGGTGGTAAACTGATGGTTTGATCAGTATGCTTTTTAGATGATGGCCACCTTCGTGGTGTCGTGGATTCGGTCGACCGAGATTGAGCTTCGTGCTCAGAGGGATAGGGCTCACCCCCGATTTCCCTGAGGGATAGAGTAAGCGGTGTTTTCTCTCGCCGAGACGTAAGCCGCAGTGATACTCGATTTCCCAAAAGTGCGGATGTGCATTACGGTGTTTTCTCTTACTGAGACGTAAGCCGTTGTAGATGGCACTACGCGATCGATCTTTCAAATTAGGAGCCACCATGATGGAAATCCAATTTCCAAATACGATATTGTGCGGTTTTGATTGTAAAGCATAGTATTGGCGACATGATATATGGGTACCCATGTCGTCTATGATTGATACATTTATATTTGAAGTTGTTTTCTTCACTTATAGTAATAATATAAGATGAAATTTCACGTATCAAGCATATTTGGCTATTATAAAGAAAAACCCTATCCTCCGGCTTGCGTTGCATTGTGTGATGGGACCTGGGTCTTATAATAGCTTCATTGTTCTTTATTTAGCATTGCTCTGTTTGTTTTATGCACTGATATTCTTGGGAGGAAACCCGTTCCGTGTTATACGGCGTGGTCCCTTGATTTGCCTAACTTTAAAAACAAAGACTAATAACTGTTTTAGTTCTCACACCAGTCACATGACTGACCTGGAGTTTACTGTTTTAACCTAAACTCTGGGTGCCCCTTATTTCCCACGGGCAGCTAGTAGTTTTGGTTTTGCAGATTTATATTCATAGGACCTGGTTTATAGCTGAAGTGATATTCAGAAAGCTCTGTATCCGCGTATTTCTTCCAGTTTTATTTTGTATTATTTTTCCACTGCAGTATTGTATTTAAATCTCTGATATTTTCTATTGTATAATTTTTTATTCATACTCTGTAATATTCTTGTTTTCTGATGGAATTGTTGTAATAAGCATTGAAATGTTCTTCTGTCTGTGTTCCGATGTGTGTTGTTCTCAAAGCATCTGGGCTTTCCTTACCGGGGAAGTTACGGGTCTTCACATTTGGAATCAGAGCTCTGGTTTACAGAGCTCGAGAACAAGACACATTAGAACCATACGAAAGAATTCATCAGAAATTGGATTAGTAATATCCAATGAGAATGACTCGTTAGAGATGGGATCAGTAGTATCCTAGAACGAGTGTGAAGAGTATGCTTTTAAAATGAAAACAAATTTTGTTTTGAAAATTTAAACCTTATTCAACGTATTTGAATATTTATTTTTATTGAATTTGGACAATCCAATATATAAAGATTTTGCATATACGCGTCATGAATGTATATTCGAAGTTTTAATATGCTGAATAGATATAGAATCATACTCTAGTCGCCTGGAGATGGTACTGATAATTGTAATGACATCAGCAGTATTTATGTTCGAGTTTCGAAAGTGTGATATCTATATATTTACATTAGACTGGTGTGGGAACCAAAATATAGCTAGAATACATTGTTGTGAATTAGCACCAAAAATGTGATTTTTGACTATATATCAAAATTATGAATTTGAAATGTTAAGTCGCTAATTGATTGATGGTTGTGTTGTATGATTATTTATTTAAACCATTATGTAAAAGGAACGGTGAATTTAGGCCAAATTTAACCAAATATTGAACTGTATTGAAATTGTTTGCAAATGCATGCATGTACATGAATATCTATTGAACAGGTCATAGCAAGGAGGCTACAGCAGAGGAATAAAATTGTTTGCCCGACAAATAGGTACATGTTTATTGTATTTCTAGAGTTTTGGGTGATTTTGTGAGCCGCTTGGCTTTTTCTTTTTCTGTTGGATTGAAGAAGGCCATGGGAGGCTATATGAAATATCCCGAAGTCCCCGGTGCAGGGGAGGTTATGGCGAAATTTTTCGAAAATTTAGGGTGTTAGCCAAATTTTTGAAAAATTTGAAAAGTTCTTAGAAACTGAAAAATTGAAGAACTTAAGCCGTAGCGAAAATAAAGAAAGTTGAGTTGGTTTTTAAAACAACTTTCGGCTTCGTTCCTTTTCGGGGACGAAAAGTTTTAAGTGGGGGAGATTGTAACAACCCGAAAATCTGGGCCAGTTTAAATTTTTTATTTTGGCAATTTTAGTGAATTTATAATATTTAAAATGAATTATTTTAAATAATAACGACGAGAAATTTATTTTGAATATAATTAGAATGTATATATTTATATCAATCATCATTAGAATATAAATATTTATTTTAAATTATAAAAGGAATTGAAAATGGCGTGGTAGTTCGATAATTCGATTTCAAATTTCAAATGAATGTACAGGATTCAAAATAAACCGGAATGTAGCGAAACCAAAAATAATAGAATTTATTTGAGAATATCTTTCCAACGAATCCGAAAAATCAAAATTTCATAGCGGGAATCAAAAGATATGTCCAGTTGAAAATTCAGAATAGTCGCTATGGAATTATGGCCCTTAAAAATGGAAATTTTGCAAATGACCTCGGTTTTCGACGAAACCACTTTTGTTGGATCCGTGATGTCAAGTTATTGCTAGATTCCAAAATTCGTAATCTTTTGAATCAATATGTGAGCGTGGCAAAGGAAAACGCGTTTGACCAGTTTTAGCTGATTTTAATCGACTGGAAAATGGCCATTTTTCAAACGGTCTCAGAATTTGATGAAACTAGTTTTGTTAGTACCGTATCGTCAATACGAAGCTAGAAAATATTTTTCGGGAATTTTTAGAGTTAGCATGTGGCCCTGGTAAATTGAAATGTACGTTTAAAATTCAATATAATGATTTAAATGTTAATTTAAACGAAAACTGATCGTAACAGCCGAGTTGGGTTACGAAAGATATCTCATTGTGTTCGAAATGGGGGTATTTAGCTAGGGGCGACATTCGTTGGGTTTGATTTCGAATTCGTATAAACACAAGGGTATTTCCGAAATTAAATAAATTAAAATATAAATATATATAACCCCAAACAAAGTCAAACCCCTATTCAATTTTCAATCGGGGTCAAAGCCGCCGTTCTCTTCCCAACGTAAGGCGGAAACTCGTCGATTCTTCCCCCTTAATTTCTGATCGATATATTCAATGAAATTCCCGACCCCTTGAGCGAAAATCAAAGCCCTCTTTTGGATCTGCTAATCCATATAAATTTGCTGAACCATCGTTTTGTCAATTGAGAGGAATAGCCTCTCAAAGGGGCCCCGTTCAATTTGGATTTGCGACATGAGGAGGGGGTCGATCTGCGCCATCTCGCTGGTGATGGACGGCAACGCCAAGCTCTGCGGCGGGGTCATCATGGATCTTCGTCCGGCCTCCTGGTTTTGCTCGTGCAGGTGAATGCTGATGCATAGTAGATGGATTCTTTTCTACCGTGAGGAACTGAGGAAAGAAAGGTTTAACATTTTACTTATTTTTAGTTTTTATTTTATTTTTACAGTTTAAATAAAATCAGATTTTAAAATATATAATAGTATCTATAAAATCAGTTTTTATAAAATATATAGCATTGAAAATCAAATCAGTTTTATAATATAATACCATAGTTTAAAGATTTTTTTTAAAAATAAAAATATACTTTGAGATATAAAATATAGATTGTTTTTGAGAAAATAAAAGATAGAATTATTTTTGAAAATAAAAACAACATTGTTTCTTTTCAGTTTTAAAAGAAAGAAAAGGAAATAGCATAAATAAAAATATAAATATGCTTTGTTTTAAAAATATAAATATGAAACAAGATTGTGTTTGAATATGAAACTAGCATTGTTTCTGAATATAAAAGAGCATTGATTTTTCTTAAAATATATATATATATTAATACGAAGATGATATTTTTTATAATACAAAGAAGGGATTTTTATAATTTAAAAATATGATTTTTAGTTTTATAAAAATACGATTTTAGTTATATAAAAAGTGGTAATATAAAAATGTTATTTTTACCTATTTAGCGTTGAAATAAAAATGTAATTTTTAATCTGAACAGCGTGGAAAGAAGTGTGATGGAACGGATTGAAATCAAAAAGGAAAGTCAAACAGTTCGGAAATTCAGAAATGAAATGGCAGAGTGGAACCCTCGGTGAGAACTTCTCACTTTAATTCTTGTTTTCTAGTTAATAGTATATACTAGGATGCAGACGGTGTTTAGTAGCACCCGACACCCATCGTCCACAGACCATGGACGGCTTGTATGCTTGTTTGTTTGATTTTAATATGAAAAATTGAATGTGTGTTGTGGAATGTAATAAAATATTGATATAGTTAAAAATATAATTTTTAACGCGTATATAAAATAAAATAAATGAATATAAACAAATCGGATGATTTGTTTATATACACACATTTGACTGATATTGATTGGGACGAAAATTTTACACATCGCCCAACTGCACAAATAAAATCTGTGTTTATTGATTTGAAACCCCACACGGGTATTTGGATGATATTTGTCGTACACTAATCCCAATTATTTAATTGTATGTCGATCGATTGGTCGACAGACTGTGTAAGCGTTAATTATTTATATTTAATGCTTATGTAGTTGTGTTATGCACTTTGGATGATGGTTGATTATTTATCGCTGCTGCGATATACATGTGTTGTATGGAATCCATATAATTAACATTATATGGTAATTGATTGGGCCTCATTCCAATTGGGAAAATAAAGAATATTATAAAATAAGATTCATGTGTTTAATAGAATAAATAGTCACGTGTTGACAGTACTCATTTGTTGAGATTAGTCATGTGTTGAACGAAATATTTTAACAATAAAATTTACATCTTTATCATATATAAAATTAGAAACTAACAGGAAAATAGATAAGATGAGTGGTCTCCTGGGTATTGATCTGATGTTGGTTTCGGCCTTCGGGGTTAATGCTTAGGGAATCATTCTCTTACTAATTTACGGTTGGAGTTTGATTAAAAATTTAACGATAGAAATCATAATTTTATAAAATATATTAAATAACAAAAATAGTCACGTGTTGACAGTACTCATTTGTTCAGATTAGTCAAGTGTTGAAAGAATATATAGATTCATGTGTTGAATAGTATAAATATTCATTTGTTGAATATAATAAAGAAGTCTTTGAAAAATATAAAGCCGTGTTGATTAGAGATGCGCTATTTTGATGCGAACGACATTTACATCGAGTATATTCGTTTTTATAATGAATATCGAAAAGTGATTCAAATCGAATATTTTGAAATGTAATTCGAATTAAATAAGAATTGAAATTGAATTGAATAGAATTTAATTAGAATGGAAATTGAATAGAATTAAATTTGAATTGAAATTGATTAGAATTGAATTCGAATTGAAATTAATTAAAATTGAATTTGAATTGAAAACGAATTAGAATTGAATTAAAATCGATTTGAATTGAAATCAATTTGAAATGAATTTAAAACGAATTTATGATGGAAAATTCATTTTTGATTTGAAATTGAATATGAAGTTAAAATTGCTTTTGAAACGAATTCAAAACTATTTATAAAATTTGTTTTAAATAGAAATCGACGAAATATATTATATATATATATATATATTATATATAGTATAATGGCCTGAATAGAACGCGCCGCGCTGCGGTTGTTCGCTAATTTCGACCATTGACTTCGAACGGACGTTACGGGAGATCCGACCGTCGGATTCTCCTGAAACCGGAACCATTGGGTTCGTATCGAAAAGAGCTTTCCAATGAATATTAGAAATTTGAAACCTAACGGTTGGATTTGGAGTTACGTCCAAATCAAATTTGGAAAAGGTCGCTGTAAGTGCAGTTCGACGACCGTTATTGGAAATCGACTGTACGGGCCTTGATAAAATTACTAAAAATATCTATAATTTGTGAAAAATCAAAATATATGAATTGGAAAGAACTGGGATGAAAAATCCCCTGTTTGAAAAGATAAAAATATATTTTTATCGAAATGAACTAGTTATGAGCTAGAATTAAAATCCAATATTTTTAATTAAATAAATTGGGTTTGAAGTGGTTTTAAAAATAATCAGAATTTGATATTGAATATAAGCCGATATATCTTCTATGCAGAGCCTTGTATTTAATATCAAATGGAATTTCGGGTTTATCGTGAACTGTGTTTTAAATGACATTAGTTCTTTAACCCAGTTAAAGATTAAAACTAAGTGGAGCTTTAATGAATCTTTAATTAGATTGAAAGGAGAATTGATAATTTAAATTATCAAAATTTGGAAATGATCGAAAGGGGAGTATCATCAGTTTTGCTCCAAGCGATAGTTAAATCTTTAATTAGATTTGAACGTGAAATGGTAATTAAATTTACCGATAATACCGTGGTGTTAGTTATGGGGTGATAACAGTTTTGCTCCATGGGATGAATAGGTTGGGATTGGGAAATAAAATAAATAATTACTTCGGTGTGGTTCGCTAATCTCGACTAGTTTGGAAAACCATAATCTGGTTTGATTTGACATCCAAAGGAAGATTAAAGAATAAATTTCAGAGAATTTATCTTTGATAAAATTAATGGGAACCTTTCCCTAAGAATGTTAAATTGACTGATGAATTGGAATGAGGCGTATGTTGTGTTTGTGTAACAATTGTTTATTATATACGTGGGTTATTCAGAAAGGCCGGGTCTATACCCATTCTGAATAACCGATTCGACGATAAGTCAAAGAGATTGAAGACGATGCAAGACCGATGATCTTCACATCGAATGGATGGGTGCTACTGAAGCTCACGATGGGAGTAGCTACCTTAAAGGGGGCTGAAGTGGTAGCCGTCCGGACGTACTTGTTGATTGTACGGATATGCGAGGAAAGTGCCTCCGGTTTCGTTCAGACCTAGAATGGACTTGTATATGGATGGTGTGTCTGACATTGTATTCCTTTATATTGTATTCGTTGACCTCTGCTAAATATTTATCTGTTTGGCGGCGGAGAATTTATTCTCTTGCTTAACGCCCTTCTTTGAGACATACGAGCTCAGAAGTTATATATTGGCAGAAATCAGCGGTACGATATGGATTGATAGTGTGGCATGCTGAGATGCAGTGATCAAAGCTTTTGTTGAAAAGCAGAGCTTTGTGGATGATGATCAAAGCAGGGCTGTGAATAGCTAGCTTTGTGTAGCGTTGTTTCGTGAGCCTCACACCCCAGTATGGTGGTAAACTGATGGTTTGATCAGTATGCTTTTTAGATGATGGCCACCTTTGTGGTGTCGTGTATTCAGTCGACTGAGATTGAGCTTCGTGCTCAGAGGGATAGGGCTCACCCCCGATTTCCCTGAGGGATGGAGTAAGCTCTCGCTGAGACGTAAGCCGCAGTGATACTCGATTTCCCAAAAGTGCAGATGTGCATTACAGTGTTATCTCTCGCTGAGACGTAAGCCGTTGTAGATGGAACTACGCGATCGATCTTTCAAATCAGGAGCCACCATGATGGAAATCCAATTTCCAAATACGATATTGTGCGGTTTTGATTGTAAAGCCTAGTATTGGCGACATGATATATGGGTACCCATGTCGTCTATGATTGATACATTTATATTTGAAGTTGTTTTCTTTACTTATAGTAATAATATAAGATGAAATTTCACGTATCAAGCATATTTGGTTATTATATGGGAAAACCCTATCCTCCAGCTTATGTTGCATTGTGTGATGGGACCTGGGTCTTATAGTAGCTTCATTGTTCTTTATTTAGCATTGCGCTGTTTGTTTTATGCACTGGTATTCTTGGGAGGAAACCCGTTCCATGTTATACGGCGTGGTCCCTTGATTTGCCTAACTTTAAAAACAAAGATTAATAACTGTTTTAGTTCTCTCACCAGTCACATGAATGACCTGGAGTTTATTGTTTTAACCTAAACTCTGGGTGCCCCTTATTTTCCACGGGCAACTAGTAGTTTTGGTTTTGCAGATTTATATTCACAGGACCTGGTTTATAGTTGAAGTGATATTCGGAAAGCTCTGTATCCGTTTATTTCTTCTAGTTATATTTTGTATTATTTTTCCGCTGTAGTATTGAATTTAAATCTCTGATATTTTCTATTGTATAATTTTTTATTCATACTCTGTAATATTCTTGTATTCTGATGGAATTGTTGTAATAAGCAATGAAATGTTCTTCTGTCTGTGTTCCGATGTGTGTTGTTCTCAAAGAATCCGAGCTTTCCTTACCGGGGAAGTTACGAGTCTTCACAAGGAACATCATAAATAGAAAGCATACCTTGAATGACAACATTCTTTCCTTTCTCTGCCGCAGTTGGGGCATTCTACGAAGAAGGAACAACATTAATAGAACATGCTTTCACAATCTGCTTCTCTTTAGGGGGTTGTGGACATTTATCCTTGTGATGTCCCACTTGGCCGCAGTTGAAGCACTTCCTATCCGTTGGCCTTGCTCGACATTCTTTAGCATAATGGCCCTTCTTTCCATAGCTAAAGAACTCAACATTCTTTCTTACTCTTCTTCTAACCATCCTTGGTCTGATTCTGTTTCCTTTTGTTCTGAGAATTATTCTTGCATCCACCACCTGCCTGCGGCTTTGGCCCTTCTGCAGATGCAACAGCGACTTCAGCCTTGGGCTTAGGATAAAGGCTCTCTGATCTCAATGTTTTTCCAACAATCGATTCAAAAGTCTCATCAATATGGTTGATAAGCCTTTCCCCCAAGTACTGATCTAAGCCTATTATGAACTTCTCATTCTTCTTCTCGGTAGTTTCGATAAGGGATAATCCATACTTCGATAAAGTATCGAACTCAACAATATACTCCGAGACTGCCCTACCATTCTGCTTATGCTCCAAGAACTTCCTAAATAACTCTGACTTATGGGCAGTTGGGATAAACTTGTCACTGAAGCGAGCTTTAAATTGATTCCATGTAACTTGATCCTCAGGAGTGGCTTCCTTAATAGCATTCCACCAATTCATCGCCCGTCCTTGTAGCTGACGGGATGCTAGCTTTCTCTTCATTGCATCCTCGATACCCAAATCTTCAAAGATCCGCTCACAGCTATCAAGCCAATCCTGAACTTCTGTAGCCGATTCCGTTCCGTGGAACGACTTCCCACCAAACTAGTGTAGTCCTTACAAAGCTTGGTGAAATTGGCCCTAGGCGCCTGCACCGCTGCACCACCACCATTTGCAGCATTCCGAGCTGCCCTCTGAACATCCTTTAGCATTTCTCTTGTAAAGTCAGTGAACATCGTCCTCATATCAGGAGCATTCCAATTATTTGCTTCTGAACCATTATTCCTCGTATGTCGGCTCATCGTTCAATTTGTAAGGAGAAAACGATTAACCATCCATTCAGTGGTGCCAGTGCAGTACGACTCCATCCTTAGATATACTAATAGTATATATATATATATATATATATCTTTTGAAAACCAAAATAATACAAGTACGCGGTCTCATATACGTACTATCTATCCCTGGTATCATTCCTTATGTTAACTATGCAACCTAGAGCTCAGATACCAAGTGTGAAGGCCCGCCCCGCACCAGCCGACATTTCCAATGAAAGTGAGCTGTGCCGATGCCCAACTAGCACGGGACGGTCGCTAAAGAAAGGAATTTGAACTAACAAGGAACCTGTAGAATGTCTCACAGCGCATGGGATAAAATATAATAATAACATAGCTTTGACATAAAACAGGTGAGACAGTACATAAGCTAAAAACTAAACCATCATAGCAGCGGAAATCCAAAATACAACTTATCATCCAAACCAACATCATTACAACTTTGAAATACTAACTCTAAAGCAAAAGAAAGAGGTACACTACTAATGCCCAAAGTAGTGACCAGCAATAACACAAGGAGAATATATGTAGATAATACGTGGGAGCATCCTGCTCGTCTCCGGATTAGCTACTCGTGCATAACCAGCTAACCTGCCTCTAGTCTGCTCGTTTAGGAGCACCCAGAGTAATAAGAAGAGAAATAAAACTTTGGGTCAGACAAAAGTCTGGTACTAGCGATAAGCAACAAAACAGAACAATAACAGGTATAATTAACCATACCTAAACCTGGACCTGCAACCAAAGAGTTAGCACAATAGGCTGTACAATACTCTAAGGTGACACTAACACATGGAGTGAAAATAATGGGGAGGGGGTGTGCATGTCATGGTGATAGAAAACATCAAACATAGCAATCTTCCTCACATCTCTCACTCAGTGTGCAAAGTATACGATATCCACTAATTCGACCACCCATTCCTTTGCTATGATCACTCTGCCCGATGGAGTCATGATGACACCACTGCAGTGATCCATAGCCACTAGTCCTTTGCTATGTCCACTCTGCCCCATGAAGTCATGATGACTCCACTTCACTGGCTCATAGCCTTGCTGCGATCACTCTACCCCATGGAGTAGTGACTACTCCACTGCTGTGACGGCAAGGAATTTCGCTCGATCCGAATCAGTTGTTAAACCGATTTAGACCGTTCAAAACCGCTGTTCATTTGAGAACAGGACAAATCAGAACGCAGACGGAAGAACATTTCATTGTTAATTACAACAATTCCATCAGATACAAGAATATACAGAGTATAAATGAATACTATACATTCGATAAATATCAGAGATTACAATAAATTACATAGCAGCGGAAAAATAATATAAAAACACAACTGAAGGTGGTATACGGATACAGAGCTTTCCGGATATCATTCCAGCTGTAAACCAGGATCCTGTGGATATAAATCTGCAAAACCAAAACTACTAGCTGCCCGTGTCGAAAATGAGGGCACCCAGAGTTTAGGTTAAAACAATAAACTCCAGGTCAGTCTTGTGACTGGTGTGAGAACTAAAACAGTTAATTAAAACTTTACTTTAAAAGAGAGTAATTCAAGGGACCACGCCGTATAACACGGAACGGGTTTCCTCCCAAGAATACCAGTGCATAGAATAAACAACGCAATGCTTTTTCGAAAAATGAAGCTATTATAAGACCCAGGTCCCATCACACAATGCAACGCAAGCCGGAGGATAGGGTTTTCCCTTATAATAGCCAAACATGCTTGGTACGTTTAAAACAAACCATTTGATACTATAATAAGTGTCAAAACAATTTCAATCATAAATATAAATCATAGACGGCATAGCATCCCATGCTACTGTGTCGCCATACTAGTTCTACAATTAAAACCGCAATACACGTATTGGAAATTGGATTTCCGTCATGAGTCGAGGAAAGGGGCAAGCTCCTCTCCGCTTCGAGACACTCTAGCAAATGCCTCAGGACTACACACTCTGGGTAACCCTGGATGCTTCAGGGCCGGTCCTCACTTACGTTAGAGGATTAGTATTCCTGAACACACGTTTCCCGGTCCTTACAGACCTAAAATCGAGGCGCCTCATCCAACAACCACATAGGTGAAAAGTATATAAATGTCAGGGCTGGTAAGTCACTGACACCACCAAAGCTAGAAAGAAACGTCGTGCTCTCCCTGCAGTCCGTATCCCGTTTTTAACTCATACCGAGGTGTGAGGCTCGCGAATTCACGCTATACACAAAGCTGCCACGTAGGCCGTGCTTTGATCATCAACCACAAGACTTTGCTTTTCAACAGAAGCCTTGATCCATGCAACTCAGCATGCCACACAGGCAATTCATGCCATGCGATTGATATCCATCGATATATAACCTCTAAGCTCGTACGTCTCAGAGAAGGGCGTTAAGCAAGAGAATAAATTCTCCGCCGCCAAACAGATATATATTTAACAGAAATCAATCAACACAGAATAAAATCCAATGTCAGACACACAATCCATTTACAAGTTCGTTCTGGGTCTGAACGAAACCGGAGGCACTTTCCTCGCATATCCATCGATCTCCAAGTACGTCTGGACGACCACCAACTATTTCCATCCTCTTGGGTGTACAGCCCAATCAGGATCGTTAGTAATTATCCAAACGATGTGAAGACTTCCGGTCTTCCACCACCGTCTTCATCTTCGACTTATCGTCGAATCAGTTATTCAGAATGGGTATAAACCCGGCCTTTCCGAACAACCCGCGTATATTAAAAACAAATGTTACACAAACACAACATACGCCTCATTCCAATTCATCAGTCACTAACCGTAAATCAGTAAGAGAGCAATTCCCCAAATATTAACCCCGAAGGCCGAAACCAACATCAGATCAATACCTAGGAAACCATTCTTCTTAACTAACCTACCGCTAGTTTCTAAATTTCATATTCTTAAGGAAAGGTTCCCATTAATTTTATCCAAGATAAATTCTTTAAAATTTATTGTTGAATCTTCCTTTGGATGTCAGTTCAAACCAAATTATGGTTTTCCAAACTAGTCGAGATTAGCGAACCGCACCGAAGTAATTATTTATTTTATCTCCCAATCCCAACCTATTCATCCCAAGAAGCAAAACTGGTAATACTCCATATCTAACACCAGTGTTGTCGGTAATATTAATTACCATTTCACGTTCAAATCTAATTAAAGATTTAACTATCGCTTTGGAGAAAAACTGGTGATACTCCATTCCCGCTTATTTTCCAAATTTGATAATTTAAATTATCAATGCACATTTCAATCTAATTGCAGATTCTTTAAAACTCCTTTTACTGGGTTAAAGAACTAATGTCATTTAAGACACAGTTCACGACAAACCCAAATCACATTTTATTTATTATCGGGTTAAAGAACAAGTGTTATTTAAAACACCCTTCACGATAAACCCACCAATCAATTCTATTTAAAACCCGTTTCAAATCCAATTTATTTATTTAAAAATAAATGGATTTTAACTTTAGTTCAAAACTAGTTCATTTCGATAAAAATCTATTTTTATCTTTTCGAATATGGAGTTTTTCATCCCAATTTTTCCCAAATCATTTCTTATGATTTTACACAAATTATTACTATTTTTAATAATTTTATCAAGGCCCGTACAGTCGATTTCCATCAACGGCCATCGAACTGCACTTACAGCGACCTTTTCCAAATTTGATTTGGACGTATCTCCATATCCAACCGTTAGATTTAAAATTTCTAATATTCTTTAGAAAGCTCTTTTCGATACGAACCCAACGGTTCCGGTTTTAGGAGAATCCGACGGTCGGATCTCCCGCAATGTCCGTTCGAAGTCAATGGTTGAAATTCGCGAACTACCGCAGCGCAGCGCGTTCTATTCATGCCATTATATAATATATATATTTCGTCGATTACTATTTAAAAAGAATTTTATAAATAGTTTTGAATTCATTTCAAAAACAATTTCAACCTTTATTTCAAATTCAAATTTAAATTGAATTTTCTATTATAAATTCTTTTTACTTTCATTTCTATTTGATTTCAATTCAAATAGATTTCGATTCGATTCGAATTCATTTTCTTTTCAATTCAATTCGAATTCGTTTTCTTTTCAATTCAAATCAAATTCGTTTTCTATTCAATTCAAATCAAATTCGTTTTCTATTCAATTCAAATCAAATTCGTTATATATATTCAATTTAAATTCGTTATATATTCGATTCAATTCAAATTGGTTTTCTATTCGATTCAGTTCAAATTGGTTTTCTATTCGATTCAATTCAAATTGTAAAAACGAATATAATCGATATAAATATCGTTCGCGTCAAAATAGCGCATCTCTAATCAACACGGCTTTATACATTTCAATAATTCCGTTATTCTATTCAACAAATGAATATTTATCCTATTCAATACGTGAATCTATATTTTTGTCAACACACGACTAATCTCAACGAATGAGTAGTGTCCATGTGTGACTCTTTTTGTTATTTAATATATTTTATAAAAATTATGGTATCTATCGTTTGATATCAAATCAGACTCCAACTGTAAATTAGTAAGAGAACGATTCCCTAAATATTAACCCCGAAGGCCAAAACCAACATCAGATCAATATCCAGGAGACCACTCATCTCATCTATTTTCCAGTTAATTTCTAATTTCATATATGATAAAGATGTAAATTTTATTGTCAAAATATTTCGTTCAACATATGACTAATCTCAACGGATGAGTACTGTCCACGTGTGACTATTTTTGTTATTTAATATATTTTATAATATTCTTTATTTTCCCGATTGGAATGAGGCCCAATCAATTACCATATAAAGTTAATTATATGGATTCCATACAACAAATGTATATAATAGCAACGATAAATAATTAACCATCATCCAAAGTGCACTACACTATATAAGCATCAAATATAGATATCTAACGCTTATAACAGCCTGTCGATCCATCGATCGACATACAATTAAATAATTGGGATTAGTGTACCCAAATATCATCCCAACACCCATGTGGGGTTTCAAACAATCAAACACAGATTTTATTTGTGCAGTTGGGCGATGTGTAAAATTTATCGTCCCAATCAATGTCCTTCAAATAGGTGTACATAAACAAACCGTCCGGTTTGTAAATGAATATTTATTTATTCACATTCACGTTAAAAATTATATTTTTAATGACCAAATTATTTTATTCAACCTATGAATATTTTATACAGTTCATTTATCAAATAAAATGATATCTTTACTTTTCTAACTTATTTTAGAAAATTTCGGCGGCATAACGGCACGATACTAGAAACGGGACAAGGCCTTGCCTTATCCCCGGTCTAGTGAAGGCCCACGCCATTCACACATCAATCAAATCCATTCCATTTCACCAAACAATTCAATTCAAACCAAATAATCTAACCAACTACACAACCAAACAAACAAGTCCATGGTCTGTGGACAATTGTGTTAGGTGCTACTAAACACTGTCTGCATCCTAGTATATATATATATATATATAACTAGGGAAAAGAAATTGAAGAGTGAGAAGTTCTCACCAATAGCTATCCAATACCACGACTCTTCATTGATAGAAATCTTCATCGTTCTCGTCTTCTTATCACCTTCGTTGCCCGTATTCTCTACATATGTAAAAATCTAATTTTTACTTCGCTATTCAATATATAAAAATCAAATTTTTACTTTGTTATTCAATATATAAAAATCGAATTTTTACTTTGTTATTCAATACATAAAAATCGAATTTTTACTTCGCTATCCAATATATAAAAATTGAATTTTTACTTCGCTATTCAATATATAAAAATTGAATTTTTCACAATCACGCTATACGGATGAAAATTCTATTTTTACAACGATGTTATATAGATAAAAATTCTATTTTTGCAATGCTACTATATAGATAAAGATTTCGCCTTTTCAAATATAAAGATTTCGCCTTTTCAAATATAATAAAAATCATATTTTCAATACTTCTACCTTATAAAAATTATATTTTTATTATGCCACTAGTATAAAAATTATATTTTTAACTTTTCTATGATATAAAAATTATCTTTTTAACTTAGAAATCATATCCTTCCTAAAATAAAGTAAAAATATAATCTTTCCGCATATAAAAATTCGATCTTTCCTACGTTAAAAATATTGTGTTCCACTACATAAAAATATCACCTTTCTCTTCATAAAAATCTAATTTTTAAACTAACAAAAATCTCATCTTTCCAAATAAAAGATCCAACCTTTTTTTTTATTGATAAAAGTCTAATCCTTTTTACTGATAAAAATTATAGCTTTATATTTTTAAAGTCACATAAAAACTGAAAATTAAAACCAATGTAAATAAGTAAAATACTTACAATCTTCAGACGGAGGAGGGTAGAGGGGGCTGCGGATTTCAAAGGAGGAAGAGGAGGGGTCTGCGCGCGTGCTGGTGGGGTGGGGGCTGCTCTGACGTGGCGGTAGGAAGGGTGGTGGTCGGCGGAGGAGGAAGAAGGGGTGGAGGAGGGTGCGGATGAGGGGGGCTTCGCGGTTGCGCGCAGAGGGGGGCTGTGTCGCGTTGATCGAAGAAGGGGGTGTCTGCGAGGCCGAGGTGGAAGGGGGGGTTTTGTCGTGAGGCAAATCGAGGGGGGGGGGGGGGGAAGCGCGGAGGAGAAGGGTAGCGAGGGGAGGAAGAAGGAGGGGGTGCAGCTCCGCCACCTGCGGAGGCGTGGTGGTCATCGGGGAGGGGCGGCGGCTCCTCCCCCTGCTTCGTCGTCTTCTTTTTTTTTATCTACTGAAATCGGTTTTGAAAAGGGGGGCCAGAAGTTAAAGGAAGAGGGAGAGAGGAGGATATTTTTTTTATTTTATTTAATTATTTAATTTAAAAAGTTGACTTTTTCCATACGACCTCGAAATCAAACCTGCCGACTGTCGTCCCTAGTGTATTACCCCCATTCCGAACACAATGGGAAATGTATCGTAGACTGATTCGATCGTTTCGATCAGTTTTCGTTAAAATCAACATATAACTCTATATATTGAATTTGAACACGTATTTCAATTTACTAAGGTCACATACGAACTCTAAAAATTGCAGAAAAATATTTTCTAGCTTCGTATTGACGATACGGTCCTAACAAAACTAGTTTCGTCGAATTCTGAGACCGTTGGAAAAATGGCCAATTTCCAGTCGATTAAAATCAACTAAAACGGGTCAAACGCGTTTTCCTTTGCCACGCTCACATATTGATTCGAAAAATTATGAAATTTGGAATCTAACAATAATTTGACATCACGGATCCAACAAAAGTGGTTTCGTCGAATTCCGAGGTCGTTTGCAAAATTCCCATTTTTAAAGGCCTGAATTCCATAGCGACTATTCAGAATTTTCAACAGGACATATCTTTTGATTCCCGCTATGAAAGTTTGATTTTTCGGATTTGTTGGAAAGATATCCTCGAATAGATTCTAATATTTTTGGTTTCGCCAAAATCCGGTCTATTTGCACCCGGTACATTCAATTGAAGTTTGAAATCGAATTATCGAACTACCGCGCCATTTTCAATTCCTTTTATAATTATATATAATTATTTATATTCTAACGACAACGCGTATAAATATATACATTCGAATTATATTCAAAAATAAATTTTCTCGTCGATATTATTTAAAATAATTCATTTTAAATATTCAGACTTCGCTAAAATTGCCAAATTAGAAATTTTAAACTGGCTCAGAATTACCGGGTTATTACAATCTCCCCCACTTAAAACTTTTCGTCCCCGAAAAGGAACAAAGTCGAAAGTGGTTTGATTAATTAACTCTACGTTCGATCTGACTTTCATTCTCCAACTTTTCAGTTTCTGAGAATTTTCAAATTTTCAAAAATTTGGCTAACACCCGGAATTTTCGAAAAATTTCGCCATAACCTCCCCTGCACCGGGAGCCACGGGAAAATCCCGAAATTGCCATACAGGCCTTCTGATCTCAAAAAGAAAAAGAAAAAGCCAAGCGGCTAGCTAATAGGCTCATAAAATCATCATCACCCAAACAAAACAGTAAATTATATAGTAAACATGTACCTATTTGTCGGGCAAACAAATTTTATTCTCTGCTCTAGCCTCCTTGCTATGACCTGTTCAATGTAAGTATATGTCTATGCAAGCAAATGCGACCAATTTTCAATATAGTTCAATATTCGGTTCAATTAGGCTAAATGGTTCAAAATTATCAAACAAATAAACAAACAACAAAAACATCAATCAATTAGTGGATTAACGTTTCAAATCCATAATTTTGATACGTATACAAAAAATCATGTTTTTGATGCCAATTCACAACAAATAAATCTATCTATATAAGTTTTGGTTCTCACACCAGCCTAATGGAAATATATAGAAATCACACCTTCGAAACACGAACATAAATATTGGTGATGGAGCTCCATTATCAAAATCATCTCCGAGCGACTAGAGTGTGAATCTATATCTATCCAGTATATTAAAACTTCGAATATACGTTCATGACGCATATATGCAAAACTTTTATATACTGGATTGTCCAAATCAATACAAATAAAATATTCAAATACGTATAAAACGATTTAAATTTTCAAAACAAAATGGTTTTCAATTGAAAAATATACTCTTCACACTCGTTCTAGGATACTACTGATCCTATCTCTAACGAGTCATTCTAATTGGATATTACTAATCCAATATCTGATGAATTCTTTCGTATGGTTCTAATGTGTCTTGTTCTCGAGCTCAGTAAACCAAAGCTCTGATACCAAATGTAATGGCAAGGAATTTCGCTCGATCTGAATCAGTCGTTAAACCGATTTAGACCGTTCGAAACCCCTGTTCGTTTGAGAACAGGACAAATCAGAACGCAGACGGAAGAACATTTCATTGTTAATTACAACAATTCCATCAGATACAAGAATATACAGAGTATAAATGAATATTATACATTCGATAAATATCAGAGATTACAATAAATTACATAGCAGCGGAAAAATAATATAAAAACACAACTGAAGGTGGTATACGGATACAGAGCTTTCCGGATATCATTCCAGCTGTAAACCAGGATCCTGTGAATATAAATCTGCAAAACCAAAACTACTAGCTGCCCGTGTCGAAAATGAGGGCACCCAGAGTTTAGGTTAAAACAATAAACTCCAGGTCAGTCTTGTGACTGGTGTGAAAACTAAAACAGTTAATTAAAACTTTACTTTAAAAGAGAGTAATTCAAGGGACCACGCCGTATAACATGGAACGGGTTTCCTCCCAAGAATACCAGTGCATAGAATACACAACGCAATGCTTTTTCGAAAAATGAAGCTATTATAAGACCCAGGTCCCATCACACAATGCAACGCAAGCCGGAGGATAGGGTTTTCCCTTATAATAGCCAAACATGCTTGGTACATTTAAAACAAATCATTTGATACTATAATAAGTGTATAGTGTCAAAACAATTTCAATCATAAATATAAATCATAGACGGCATAGCATCCCATGCTACTATGTCGCCATACTAGTTCTACAATTAAAACCGCAATACACGTATTGGAAATTGGATTTCCGTCATGAGTCGAGGAAAGGGGCAAGCTCCTCTCCGCTTCGAGACACTCTAGCAAATGCCTCAGGACTACACACTCTGGGTAACCCTGGATGCTTCAGGCCGGTCCTCACTTACGTTAGAGGATTAGTATTCCTGAACACATGTTTCCCGGTCCTTACAGACCTAAAATCGAGGCGCCTCATCCAACAACCACATAGGTGAAAAGTATATAAATGTCAGGGCTGGTAAGTCACTGACACCACCAAAGCTAGAAAGAAACGTCGTGCTCTGCCTGCGGTCCGTATCCCGTTTATAACTCATACCGAGGTGTGAGGCTCGCGAATTCACGCTATACACAAAGCTGCCACATAGGCCGTGCTTTGATCATCAACCACAAGACTTTGCTTTTCAGCAGAAGCCTTGATCCATGCAACTCAGCATGCCACACAGGCAATTCATGCCATGCGATTGATATCTATCGATATATAACCTCTAAGCTCGTACGTCTCAGAGAAGGGCGTTAAGCAAAAGAATAAATTCTCCGCCACCAAACAGATATATATTTAACAGAAATCAATCAACACAGAATAAAATCCAATGTCAGACACACAATCCATTTACAAGTTCGTTCTGGGTCTGAACAAAACCGGAGGCACTTTCCTCGCATATCCATCGATCTTCAAGTACGTCTGGACGACCACCAACTATTTCCATCCTCTTGGGTGTACAGCCCAATCAGGATCGTCAGTAATTATCCGTACGATGTGAAGACTTCCGGTCTTCCACCACCGTCTTCATCTTCGACTTATCGTCGAATCAGTTATTCAGAATGGGTATAAACCTGGCCTTTACGAACAACCCGCGTATATTAAAAACAAATGTTACAAAAACACAACATACGCCTCATTCCAATTCATCAGTCACTAACCGTAAATCAGTAAGAGAGCAATTCCCCAAATATTAACCCCGAAGGACGAAACCAACATCAGATCAATACCTTGGAAACCATTCTTCTTAACTAACCTACCGCTAGTTTCTAAATTTCATATTCTTAGGGAAAGGTTCCGATTAATTTTATCCAAGATAAATTCTTTAAAATTTATTCTTGAATCTTCCTTTGGATGTCAATTCAAACCAAATTATGGTTTTCCAAACTAGTCGAGATTAGCGAACCACACCGAAATAATTATTTATTTTATCTCCCAATCCCAACCTATTCATCCCATGAAGCAAAACTGGTAATACTCCATATCTAACACCAGTGTTGTCAGTAAAATTAATTACCATTTCACGTTCAAATCTAATTAAAGATTTAACTATCGCTTTGGAGCAAAACTGGTGATACTCCATTCTCGCTTATTTTCCAAATTTGAAAATTTAGATTATCAATTCACATTTCAATCTAATTGCAGATTCATTAAAACTCCTTTTACTGGGTTAAAGAACTAATGTCATTTAAGACACAGTTCACGACAAACCCAAATCACATTTTATTTATTATCGGGTTAAAGAACAAGTGTTATTTAAAACACCCTTCACGATAAACCCACCAATCAATTCTATTTAAAACCCGTTTCAAATCCAATTTATTTATTTAAAAATAAATGGATTTTAACTTTAGTTCAAAACTAGTTCATTTAGATAAAAATCTATTTTTATCTTTTTGAATATGGATTTTTTCATCCCAATTTTTCCCAAATCATTTCTTATGATTTTACACAAATTATTACTATTTTTAATAATTTTATCAAGGCCCGTACAGTCGATTTCCATCAACGGCCATCGAACTGCACTTACAGCGACATTTTCCAAATTTGATTTGGACGTATCTCCAACTCCAACCATTAGATTTCAAATTTCTAATATTCGTTAGAAATCTCTTTTCGATACGAACCCAACGGTTCCGGTTTTAGGAGAATCCGACGGTCGGATCTCCCGCAATGTCCGTTCGAAGTCACTGGTCGAAATTCGCGAACTAACGCAGCGCGGCGCGTTCTATTCATGCCATTATATTATATATATATAATATATATATTTCATCGATTACTATTTAAAACGAATTTTATAAATAGTTTTGAATTCGTTTCAAAAACAATTTCAACCTTTATTTCAAATTCAAATTTAAATTGAATTTTCTATTATAAATTCTTTTTACTTTCATTTCTATTTGATTTCAATTCAAATAGATTTCAATTCGATTCGAATTCATTTTCTTTTCAATTCGAATTCGTTTTATTTTCAATTCAAATCAAATTCGTTTTCTAATCAATTCAAATCAAATTCGTTTTCTATTCAATTCAAATCAAATTCGTTATATATATTCAATTCAAATTCGTTATATATTCGATTCAATTCAAATTGGTTTTCTATTCGATTCAGTTCAAATTGGTTTTCTATTCGATTCAATTCAAATTGTAAAAACGAATATAATCGATATAAATATCGTTCGCGTCAAAATAGCGCATCTCTAATCAACACGGCTTTATACATTTCAATAATTCCGTTATTCTATTCAACAAATGAATATTTATCCTATTCAATACGTGAATCTATATTTTTGTCAACACACGACTAATCTCAACGAATGAGTACTCTCCACGTGTGACTCTTTTTGTTATTTAATATATTTTATAAAAATTATGGTATCTATCGTTTGATATCAAATCAGACTCCAACTGTAAATTAGTAAGAGAACGATTCCCTAAATATTAACCGCGAAGACCGAAACCAACATCAGATCAATATCCAGGAGACCACTCATCTCATCTATTTTCCAGTTAATTTCTAATTTCATATATGATAAAGATGTAAATTTTATTGTCAAAATATTTCGTACAACACATGACTAATCTCAACGGATGAGTACTGTCCAGGTGTGACTAATTTTGTTATTTAATATATATTATAATATTCTTTATTTTCCCGATTGGAATGAGGCCCAATCAATTACCATATAAAGTTAATTATATGGATTCCATACAACAAATGTATATAATAGCAACGATAAATAATCAACCATCATCCAAAGTGCACTACACTGTAGAAGCATCAAATATAGATATCTAACGCTTATAACAGCCTGTCGATCCATCGATCGACATACAATTAAATAATTGGGATTAGTGTACCCAAATATCATCCCAACACCCGTGTGGGGTTTCAAACAATCAAACAAAGATTTTATTTGTGCAGTTGGGCGATGTGTAAAATTTATCGTCCCAATCAATGTCCTTCAAATAGGTGTACATAAACAAACCGTCCGGTTTGTAAATGAATATTTATTTATTCACATTCACGTTAAAAATTATATTTTTAACGACCAAATTATTTTATTCAACCTATGAATATTCTATACAGTTCATTTATCAAATAAAATGATATCTTTATTTTTCTAACTTATTTTTGAAAATTTCGGCGGCATAACGGCACGATACTAGAAACGGGACAAGGCCTAGCCTTATCCCCGGTCTAGTGAAGGCCCACGCCATTCACACATCAATCAAATCCATTCCATTTCACCAAACAATTCAATTCAAACCAAATAATCTAACCAACTACACAACCAAACAAACAAGTCCATGGTCTGTGGACGATTGTGTCGGGTGCTACTAAACACCGTCTGCATCCTAGTATATATATATATATAACTAGGGAAAAGAAATTGAAGAGTGAGAAGTTCTCACCAATAGCTATCCAATACCACGACTCTTCATTGATAGAAATCTTCATCGTTCTCGTCTTCTTATCACCTTCGTTGCCCGTATTCTCTACATATGTAAAAATCGAATTTTTACTTCGCTATTCAATATATAAAAATCAAATTTTTACTTTGTTATTAAATATATAAAAATCGAATTTTTACTTTGTTATTCAATATATAAAAATCGAATTTTTACTTCGCTATCCAATATATAAAAATCGAATTTTTACTTCGCTATTCAATATATAAAAATCGAATTTTTCACAATCGCGCTATACGGATGAAAATTCTATTTTTACAACGATGTTATATAGATAAAAATTCTATTTTTACAACGCTACTATATAGATAAAGATTTTGCCTTTTCAAATATAAAGATTTCGCATTTTCAAGTATAAAGATTTTGCCTTTTCAAATATAATAAAAATCATATTTTTAATACTTCTACCTTATAAAAATTATATTTTTATTATGCCACTAGTATAAAAATTATATTTTTAACTTTTCTATGATATAAAAATTATCTTTTTAACTTAGAAATCATATCCTTCCTAAAATAAAGTAAAAATATAATCTTTCCGCATATAAAAATTCGATCTTTCCTACGTTAAAAATATCGTGTTACACTACATAAAAATATCGCTTTTCTCTTCATAAAAATCTAATTTTTAAACTAACAAAAATCTCATCTTTCCAAATAAAAGATCAAACCTTTTTTTTTATTGATAAAAGTCTAATCCTTTTTACTAATAAAAATTATAGCTTTATATTTTTAAAGTCACATAAAAACTGAAAATTAAAACCAATGTAAATAAGTAAAATACTTACAATCTTCAGACGGAGGAGGGTAGAGGGGGCTGCGGATTTCAAAGGAGGAAGAGGAGGGGTCTGCGCGCGTGCTGGTGGGGTGGGGGTTGCTCTGACACGGCGGTAGGCAGGGCGGTGGTCGGCGGAGGAAGAAGAATGGGCGGAGGAGGGTGCGGATGAGGGGGGCTTCGCGGTTGCGCGTAGAGTGGGGGGCTGTGTCGCGTCGATCGAAGAGGGGGGGTGTCTGCGAGGCCGAGGTGGAAGGGAGGGTTCTGTCGCGAGGCAAATCGTGGTGGGGGGGGGGGGAAGCGCGGAGGAGAAGGGTCGCGAGGGGAGGAAGAAGGAGGGGGGTGCAGCTCCGCCACCTACGGCGGCGCGGTGGTCATCGGGGAGGGGCGGCGGCTCCTCCCCCTGCTTCGTCGTCTTCTTCTTCTTCTTTTTTTATCTGATGAAATCAGTTTTGAAAGGGGGGGGCAGAAGTTAAAGGAAGAAGGAAAGAGGAGGATATATTTTTTTTAATTATTTAATTCAAAAAGTTGACTTTTTCCATACGACCTTGAAATCAAACCTGCTGACTGTCGTCCCCAGCATATTACCCCCATTCCGAACACAATGGGATATGTATCGTAGGCTAATTCGATCGTTTCGATCAGTTTTCGTTAAAATCAACATATAACTCTATATATTGAATTTGAACGCGTATTTCAATTTACTGAGGTCACATATGAACTCTAAAAATTGCAGAAAAATATTTTCTAGCTTCGTATTGACGATACGGTCCTAACAAAACTAGTTTCATCGAATTCTGAGACCGTTGGAAAAATGGCCAATTTCCAGTCGATTAAAATAAACTGAAACTGGTCAAACGCGTTTTCCTTTCCCACGCTCACATATTGATTCGAAAAATTATGAAATTTGGAATCTAACAATAATTTGACATCACGGATCCAACAAAAGTGGTTTCGTCGAATTCCGAGGTCGTTTGCAAAATTCACATTTTTAAAGGCCTGAATTCCATAGCGACTATTAAGAATTTTCAACTGGACATATCTTTTGATTCCCGCTATGAAAGTTTGATTTTTCGTATTCGTTGGAAAGATATCCTCGAATAGATTCTAATATTTTTGGTTTCGCCAAAATCCGGTTTATTTTGCACCCGGTACATTCAATTGAAGTTTGAAATCGAATTATCGAACTACCGCGCCATTTTCAAATCCTTTTATAATTATATATAATTATTTATATTCTAACGACGACGCATATAAATATACACGTTCGAATTATATTCAAAAATAAATTTTCTCGTCGATATTATTTAAAATAATTCATTTTAAATATTCAAACTTCGCTAAAATTGCCAAATTAAAAATTTTAAACTGGCTCAGAATTTCCGGGTTATTACAACTGCACTGATCTGTAGCCTAACATTCGTCTTTCCGTGGTGAGTCAAAGCTATGGACGTCGACAACTCCTTAGCACATGTCCCGCAGCAAAGCCCAACCATAAATTTAATTCGTTGGCTCCCAACTGGATCATGAGTTTAAACTTCCCACTTGGACTACCTTTGCATCTCGGGTTTTGGTCTTCATTTCCATTTGTGACTCTTCATTCGATTCCTGCTCCTCCACATTGGTTTGTTATAACGCTTCCGGACTCGCGATCTATGGTTGGCTCGTGGACCATATGTGGACCCAGTTCGTGGTCATCCAAGTGGCTCGTTGGTCCATGAAGTGACTCTGGTTCGTGATACACGGTTGGCTCGTGGTCCTCCTCCTGGCATCATCTTGTGACACCTCACTTTGGTCCAGCTCGTGGTCATCTCTCTCCCGGTTCGTGGCTCGTCTAACACGTGAGACCCCACCATGTTTCGTGGCTTGTGATGATGTCCGGCTCGTGACCTGGTTGAAGTTTTGGTTGAGTCCCACACCTTGGTCCGGTTCGTGGTACCTCCTTCCACCATGGTTCGTGGTGATCACTTGGTCCGGTTCGTGGACCCTAGGTCACGAACGAATTTGAGTCGTGGGAGGGGGCTTGTCACGAACGGAATACTGCATGATTCCTGCAACTCTTCTAGCAAGCTATTTACGTCATCCGACGGCGTTTTCGACCAATCTAATAGTTCTAGACAATCACAAAACATTCCAAACAGTCATAGCAACATGTATAATCTGCCGTAAACACCAAAACAACAATTATAGCATGTAAAATGGATCAAACATACCCAAAAACCCTTGTTTTCCCCATAATCATGTTTAAGCATAACTAACCTTAGGATTAGCAAAACTTAACCAAATTAATCCAAATTTCTAACAGAGGCCTAAATCAATATTTAAGAATTTCTAAACATTTTTTCAAAATTTAATCATGTATAATTTTGTTAATTAACACTAATCACTCCTAATTAGCCGTAATTAGTGTAGAAACAATGCTAATCACTCACCTTAGCTACAAATAAAACTTTAGATCTGAAATACTACTGTTTTGGGGCGTTTTCCTATGCAACACAGCAGCTCCAACTCTGATTTGGTGCTAATTTGCCTTGATTTGATGTAGATCTTCTTAATTAGTGATTAGAAGGTGATTTGGGATGATTTTAGAAGGTGGAGGCCATTGCTAGGTTTAGAGAAATGTTTTAGGCGGCCGAGAAAATGAAAATAGATTGTTTCCTAACTCATTTCAGCCTTCCCATAACCCTAATCCCGAAATGGGTTATGGGCCTAGCTGCTAATCACCCTAATTACGCCCGGTTAAGCTGTTTTTCACCTTACACACCTTATTTCAGCCATATCTCCCAAACGGTAAGTTTGTTTGATCAATGTGACGACTCTACGGAAAGGTAAACCATCATCTAAATCCAATGGAAGTGGTTTCAGGTCAAAACTCCTTACCAATCAAAAGTTACAGGCGAAACAAGATTCACCAGGGGGAAAACGATCATTTAAAAATCGGCAAAAATCGTGAACATGGAAAATGACCCAAATAGTCGTTTCCCAAAGTTACACAACTATACAATCTCATACGAAAAAGAAATAAATATACTACGATCCTCCGTTGCGTAGAATGCGGGTCGTTACACGTTCAAAAACACAGTTCACAATAAACCTACAATCAACTTTCATTTCAATTCTAATAAAACATTAATTACTTAGTAATCTTTTCTAAATCTTAATTAAAAGATTTATTCTTTCACACGGGGTTTAAGAACAGTGTTATTTAAGACACCATTCACGACAAACCCAAAATCCAATTTATTTTATTTAATTTAAAATAAATATTAATTTAATTGGAAAACTCCATTAAATCTTAATTAAAGGTTTATTCTAGTTAATAACTAGTTCATTTTGATAAAAATATATTTTTATCTTTCCAAATATGGAATTTTTCATCCAAAATCTTTCTAAATCATTAAATATGATTTTACATAATTTTTCCATATTTTTAATAATTTTATTAAGGCCTTTACAGTCGGTTTCCTATAACGGCCACCGAACTACATCCATAGCGACCTTTTCCAAATTTGATATAGACATAATTCCAAATCCAAACGTTAGATTTCAAACCTCTTATATTCATGGGAAATCTCTTTTCGATACGAACCCAACGATTCCGATTTTAGGAGAATTCGACGGTCGGATCTCCCGTTACATCAATTTGAAGTAAGTGGTAGAAATTCGCGAACGGTCACTGCGCGGCGCGTTCTATTTAGGCCATTAAATATAATATATATATATATATATATATATATTATTTCATCGATTTCCATTTAAAACGTATTTTATAAATCGTTTATAAATTCATTTTAAAATGATTCCAACTTTATTTTCAATTTTAAATCAAAATTGAATATTTTATATCTTTATCATATTAAAATGATAATATTTTCAAAATATCAAATTTTGAAATCACTTTCTTTTGATATTCATTATAAAATGAATAAAATCGATCGATAAACCCGTTCGGGTTAAAATGGCGTTTCTATACTTAGCCCGGCTTCATATTTTTATATTTTTGTGTCCATCTTAAAATGGACATCGAAATCATGATTTTATTCTACAACGAATATTTTTTTTAAATATTCGTTACTTTAAAATATTCTTTATTTTAAAAGATTCTTTATTTAAAATATTTTTACATTAAAACGTTCTTTTACATTATTTACATTGAAAATGTTTGATTTCATTAAAATGATTCTTTTACATTAAAATGATTCTTATATTTGGTTGACAATTCTATTTCAACAAAATGACTAAAAATGATTCTTTTATTTTGTTGACAATTCTATTTCAACAAAATGATTGAAAATGATTCTTATATTTTGTTGACAATTCTATTTCAACAAAATGACAAAAAAGCGACAACTTAATTTTGTTTACAATTCTATTTTAACAAAATGAATTAAAATGATAACTTCATTTTATTTACAATAATCTAATTCAACAAAATTTGACATTTTGTTTTAAAACAAATCTATTTAACAAAAATGTTATTTTTGTTTTGATACAAATCTATTTAACAAAAATGTAAATTTTGGTTTTGATATAAATCTATTTAACATAAATGTTAATTTTGTTTTGATACATATCTATTTGACAAAAATGTGAATTTTGGTTTTGATATAAATCTATTTAATAAAAATGTTATTTTTGTTTTTGTAATAACCCGGAAATCCGAGCCGATTTAAAATTTTTATTTTGGTAATTTTAGTGAATTTTGAATATTTAAAATGAATTATTTTAAATAATAATGACAAGAAATTTATTTTGAATAGAATTAGAACGTATATATTTATTTGAATCGTCGTTAGAATATAAATATTTTATTTTAATTATAAAAAGAATTGAAAATGGCGCGGTAGTTCGAAAATTAGATTTCAAAGTTCAAATGAATGTACATGACCCAAAATAAACTGTATTTTAGCGAAACCAAAAATGTTAGAATCTATTTGAGAATATCTTTCCAACGAATCTGAAAAATCAAAATTTCATAGCGGGAATAAAAAGTTACGTCCAGTTGAAAATTCAGAATAGTCGCTATGGAATTCTGGCCCTTAAAAATAGCAATTTTGCAAACGACCTCGGTTTTCAACGAAACCACTTTTGTTGGATCCGTGATGTCAAGTTATTGCTAGGTTTCTAAATTCATAATTTTTTGATTCAATATGTGAGCGTGGCAAAGGAAAACGTGTTTTGACAGTTTCGGTCAATTTCGATCGACCAAAAAATAGCCATTTTTCAAACGGTCTCAGAATTCAACGAAGTTAGTTTTGTTAGGACCGTATCGTCAATACGAAGCTAGAAATAATTTTTCTGGAATTTTTAGAGTCCGTATGTGGCCCCAGTAAATTGAAAAAGGTTCAAATTCAGTATATATATATTTATATTTTGATTTTGATGGTAACTGATCGAAAGAGCCGAATCAGCTTGCGATACATATCCCATTGTGTTTGGAATGGGGGTAATTAGCTATGGACAACAATCGAGGGGTCTCGTTTGGGGTTCGAAAAAAAAAGCTACCTTTTTTGAATTAATTAAATAATAAAATATATAACCTTTACACTTAAGCCCCCCCTTTATTATCTCCTTTCCCCATCCGTTCCATTTCAGCAAAAAGAAAAAAAAACCCGAAAATGGAAATCGCCCCCCCCCCATGTCGATGATAGTGCCGACCGCCCCCCTCCACCTCAGATCGGCTGCCCCTTCCCCCTCCTCCCTTCCCCTTCTCTTCCCCCGCTCCATTGATGACCCTCCACCCAAATCGAAGCCCATCCCTAGCCTTGGACCGCCGCGGCGCCCTACTGGCCACCACCATTCCGCCGCGACCGCCCTGAAGCACCCCTACGACCATCAGCCTCCGGCCATCACCCCTCCTACACCACCACAGTGAGTCTTTCACCTTATTTTTATACATTAAAGTGTTTTTTTTATATTCACTTTTAATTATATACCTAAAGTTTTGATTTTTCTCTATGATAAAGATTAGATTTTTTGTTTAATGAAAGATTATATTTTTATAACATGAAAGTTTAAATTTTATAAGCATGAAAGGTACGATTTTTATATTAGTAAGAGTATAAAAATATAATTTTTATATATATAGTGAAGTAAAACTATAATTTTTATTATATTACTAGCAAGAAAAAATATAATTTTTATCATGGAAGTAGCAGTGTAAAGGAGTGATTTTTACATATGTGGTAGAGATATAAAAATACGATCTTTATATATAAAAATGTGATTTTTATATAGAGAATGGCAAGATATAGAAACGATTTTTATATATATGAAGAAGCGATAAAAGTTCGATTTTTATATAGTATAAAAATATGATTTTGTATAATGTAGATAATAAAAATATGATTTTTATATAAAGTAGATAAAAGAAATGTGATTTTTATATATGTAGTGGATGCGGACAACGAAAGTGACAAAAGGCGAGCACGACGAAGATTTCCTACATATGAAGAGTCGCGGTGTATTGGTTTAGCTAGTCGGTGAGAAATCCTCACTTTTATTTTAATTTCTAGTTTGAAATATATACTAGGATGCAGACGGTGCTTAGCAGCACCCAACACCTGTTGTCCACAGACCATGGACGACTTGTGAGATTGTTTGTGTTGTGAAATTTGACTGTTGATTATGATGTGAAAAGTATATATTCATGTGTTGAAAGAAAAATAATTTCATGTGTTGAAATAAAATAATTTCATGTGTTGAAATAAAATATATATTCATGTGTTGAAATAAAAATATATATTCATGTGTTGAAATAAAATAATTTCATGTGTTGAAATAAAATATATATTCATGTGTTGAAATAAAAATATATATTCATGTGTTGAAATCAAATATATATTCATGTGTTGAAATTAAATAAATATTCATTTACAAATCGAACGATTTGTTTACGTACACTGATTTGACTGATATTGATTGGGACGATAAATTTTACACATCGCCCAACTGCACAAATAAAATCTGTGTTTGATTGTTTGAAACCCCACATGGGTGTTGGGATGAAATTGGGCATACACTAATCCCAATAATTAGCTGTATGTCGATCGATTGATTGACAAGCTGTTACAAATGTTGAATATTTATATTTGATGCTTATACAGTGTGGAATGCACTCTGGATGATGGTTGATTATTTATCGTTGCTATTATATACATGTGTTATATGGAAACCATATAATTAACATTATATGGTAATTGATTAGGCCTCGTTCCAATTTGGAAAATAAGGAATATTATAAAAGAAAATTCATGTGTTGAATAGAAAGAAAATTCATGTGCTGAATAGAAAGAAAATTCATGTGTTGAATAGAAAGAAAATTCATGTGTTGAATAGAAAGAAAATTCATGTGTTGAATAGAAAGAAAATTCATGTATTGAATAAAAATATATATTCATGTGTTGAATAAAAATATATATTAATATGTTGAAGAAAATATTCATTTGTTGAATAGAATAATGAAGTTATTGAAATATATAAAGCCGTGTTGATTAGATATGCGCCATTTTGACGCGAACGATATCTATATCGATTATATTCGTTTTTATAATGAATATAGAAAAGGGAAGTGATTTCAAAATATAACGTTTTGAAAATATTATCATTTATATATCAATGATATGGAATATTCAATTTTTGATTATAACTTGAATATGAAGTTGAAATCGTTTTGAAAACGAATTTAAAACGATTTATAAAATACGTTTTAAAAGGAAATCGACGAAATATATATAATATATATATTATATATATATAATGGTGTAATGACCCGCATCTTCAGCGGTATAATAATTAATTAATTTAATTATTTAAAGAGTGGTTTAGAGAATTTAAATGGTCATTTAATTAAACAATAATGAATATTTAAATAAATTTATAATTAAATAACATATTTAAATTCCAGAATAGTCGAAAATAGTAGAATTCACAATATTGTGTGAACTGGACAATTCAAAGTATATAATTCAGTTTGGAATTGAATTTGAATAATGAATATATTATATAAACGACAGTTGAACGAATAAATTATAATATAATTATAATCGAGCTTGAAATGGCGCTGTAGTTCGTAAATTGGCGATTCGAACTTCAACTGAATATACAAGGTCCGTTTTAAATCGGATTTCTGTGAAATAGGAAACGTGTGGAGCTGGTGGAGTATATCTTTCTAGTGAAAGAGAAAAATCGAGATTTCATCGTGTAGATTTTGATTTACGTCCAAATCAAATTTTAGAAAAGTCGTTGTGGAATTCCTTTATAATTTATGAAGGAATTATTTATATTTTAAAAAGGAATTTCAAAATAAATCGAATATCGGGTTGACCCAGATTGAAATATCGAGTTAGAAATCCATATAAGATTTTCTAAAGCGGTATGGTATTCCACTGTGAATATAGACGATAATATTTATTTTTAAATATTAAATTTAATTATATTTAAATATACTTATATATTTAAAAGGGTTATTTAGGGCTTTAAAAATAGCCACTTTTGCAAACGACCTCAGAATTCGACAAAACTAATTTTATCGGATCCGCAATGTTAAATTATTATTAGAGGTCAAGTTTCGTGATTTTTAGAGTCAGTATGTGGCTGCACGGATTTTTAGAGTGAAAAACAGTCAGTATTTTGACAGTTAAAAATACGCTGTGTGAGCAAACGGAGTCGGAATTTGACGAAACTAGTTTCGTTGGGACCGTAATGTCAAACTAGTTGCATGTCCATTTTCATGATTTTTGGGTATCGTATGTAATCAGGAGAATTTTTTGAAAGCAAAATGAATATAGAAATGAGAATAAACCGAGAATATTCCATTATACAAAATATCTAAAATATCTAAACACTTTATAAATACCCCCTCTATACTTCCTAAACCTAATTCCATGTTCTCTGGTCGGAATTTTTGTGCGCCGTCACTTTTTCATTTTCCAGTAAGACATCCTCCTTTTAAAAATCCGAATCAAATACAAATAAATTCTGGAAATCATGAGATATATGTTTTTGAATCCCCTAAGGCTAGAGCTTCAACCCTATACCAAGATTTCAGAGTTCGATGAAGTTTTATGGCATTGGAAAATTTTACAGTATGGGTTCGGCAAGCTAGGGTTGAGATTTAAAACCAATACAAGTATTGATAAGCGAATTGGATACTGTTTTTGAGTTCCTGGTGGTGTGTAGCAGCTTGTAGGATTTTTGGGGGTGATTCGGTGTTAGTTGGGATCGGTGGTCCTCTGTACGCCGACGGAGGCAGCTGCGCATGCAAATTGGTTGGAGGTCTCGAGCTTGGGGACAGTTATATAAGGAGAAAGAGGGAGTGAAGAGGAGTAGCTTGGTGAGTTCAGTTTGTTGGTTCGTGAAGTATGGAAGTGGAACGAGGCGTACAAAGAAGCAGTAATGACAATGTGAAGGAGAAGAGGGCGTGTCATTATGTCCTGGAGGAAGAAGGAGTTCGGTGGGTTTTAAGGGTGAGGGTGGAAGAAAAAAGAAATGGGCCGGATAATCAAGTTAAGCCCAATTTTAAATAAACCTTAGTTTAAATTTAATTTAAATGTGTATGAACTTCGTAACATCATAACTTTTACATACATTATCGAAATTCAGCGAAACAAGATCTGACAGGATCGTATGGACGAACACTACCCAATGGAACTGACTGGGAGTGGAGTGGAGCTCGTTTGGATTTGTGGCGAAATAAATTGTTTGATTCAAATCAAACAAACAGTTTATCGTTCTTTAACGATGAACTGCCAAAGTGAGTAAAACTCACCAAATCTGAACAGTTTATATTTTCATGTTGTATTTTTAGAACTATTAAATATTGGCTGATTGACCGTGTGTTGATTCTTCGATTGAACTGCTAGTCAGTTAGTTGAATTTCTATATTGATTCTGTTTAACAGAATATATCATATGGAACTGAAAGTGATGTTGATTTTATTGTGTAACATCTGTGGATGCAGGGAAACAGGTTGGAGGAATCCGACTGGATTCCTCAACAGTTATTTTATTGTTTTTCATATAATTTGATATATGATGTGAATTATAACCTGTTGTTGATTGTGTGTGTATGGACGATATTGGACATCGTAATTTGATATGTTAAACACCATAACGTACCGGGATTTGCAGAAAAGGGGAATTTGTCAAAGTGAATACTGAAAAGAGAATATTTATAAAATCAGAGGATTTTATAAAAGAGAATATTTATAAATAGAATATTTATAAATAGGAATATTTATAAATAGGAAATACGTTTAAGTGGGAATTATAAATGAAGGAAATCTTTATAAATAGAATATTTATAAAGTGGATTACTTACTTAGAAAATAAATAGGATAAGATAATGAGATATTTATTTGTTAAATAAATAAGATACGATTAATGGATTATTTATTTGTTAAAGTAATAGGTTAAGATAAAGAGATATTAGCTTAGAAATTTACTAAGTTAAACAAAGGATATTAACTTAGGAATTGAATAAGTTAAACAAAGGATTTTAACTTAGGGATTGAATAAGTTAAACAAGGATATTGACTTAGGAAATTGAATAAGTTTTAAATAAGATATTTTTAGAGGAAATACTTAGAATGAATAAATAAGGTAATAAAGGAAACACTTAGAACTAAGTCATTAAAGAAGATATTTATTAAGGAATAAATAAGAGATTATAAAGGGAATATTTGCAAACTATTTGCAAATAAAATAAAAAGGGAAATATTTGTTCAAGAAAACAAATAGGGTTAAAAAGGAAATATTTGTTTAGAAAAAAAATAGATTATAAAGAAAATATTTATCCTTGGATAAATAGATATATATATATATAAGTCTGAACTTATATATGAAGAAGTAAACAGATAAAAGGAGCAGATTGATTTATAAATGAGATTTATAAATTAAGTTAAATATTATCATTTGATAAATGGAATTTATAAGTCAGGACTTATATAAAGGAGTAAGAATCGATTTCAACATCGATGTTTGAAACTGAATAAGGATAAAGAGTTAACCAGTTAGGTTAAACCATTTGAGTTAACCAGTTAGGGTTATCCAGTTAGAAGTAATTAGTTAGAAGTAATCAGTTAGAATTAATCAGTAGAGTTAAATCAGTAGGGTTAAATCAGTTAGAGTTAAATCAGTTAGGGTTATCCAGTTAGAAGTAATCAGTTAGAATTAATCAGTTAGAGTTAAATCAGTTAGAGTTAAATCAGTTAGGGTTATTCAGTTAGAAGCAATCAGTTAGAATTAATCAGTAGAGTTAAATCAGTTAGATTTAAATCAGTTAGAGTTAAACCGGTTAGAGTTAATCAGTTAGAGTTAATTGACATAGTTAAATCGAACTAGAATTATTGAATAAATCGAACTAGAGTTATTCAAATGGAGTTAATCGAATTTAGTTTATTCGAATAGAGTTGAAATGAGTTAATCGAATTTAGTTATTCGAAGAAGTAAATCGAATTGGAGATATTCTAAGTAAGATAATCGAATAGTAGATATTCGAAGTGAGATAATCAAATCAGAGATATTCGAAGTGAGATAATCGAATCAGAAATATTCGAAGTGAGTTGATCGAATCTAGTTATTCGACAGGAGTTAAATCGAATAAGATTTATTCGAAGAAAGAGGTTAATCGAATATAAGTATTTGAAAGAAGCAAATCGAATACAAGTTATTCGAATAAGAGTTAATCCAGTAAGAGTTATTAGGTTGGAGTTATTCAAATAAGAGTTATAGATTAGAGTTAACCGAATAGGAATAAATAAATTAGTTGTCGTTATATTATTCGAGTTAGGAAATAAAAGTCATATTAATGATAATATATTTCGGATGCAGGAAATTATAACACCATTGTTATAATCACGTAAATTTTGTAAAAGAAGGGGGTTCGTAAATAGAATCCGAGGGTTCGTAAGGAAGTGTTAAAGAGTTAAAAAGGTCAATCTTATCTATTTCAAGATTTGAAATGTGGTTCAGTTAAGGTCTGAGAGGTAGCTATACCCCAACTTGATCGACTGCGTTTTTAATTAAGAAATGGTTACGGTTCGAGTGTGAAGCGGTTAAGTGGATTTAGTAATTTAGTATAGTGGTTGGAGTCGTCATCGCAATATAGTTTTAAACATCTATTTAAATCCCAATTAAGAAGTTTTGGAAATGTTTTCCAAACGAAAATCAGAAATGTTTTCTGATAATAGAAAATAAGAATTTAGAATATATGGAAACAGGAGATAAGTAAATTTATGAAATAAAGAGATAAATGTTGAATGATGATTGATCGATATAATTTCCTCCTGGAAATAATATCGTTGTTTGCACACCTGTTTTTCTTTGATGGTTAAATCACAGACTATCGAAGTTTTGACCAATTTAACGTTGTTAATATGGAGAGACCGGTTGGATTATTATCCAAAGAACCACTCTGTATTGGCATAAGCGTTGCGAATCATATATGCCAAAGATAATTGAAGACGGAGTAAAGTGCAAGGGCTATTGTATAAGTCTTAGATAACAGTGCCTAAGATGGATATACTGAATAGTGCCTTCTGTTCATCCTGTTCCTGGATGACTTGTATGGATGAATGTCTGACAGAGTATTTCCAGAAAGGTCACGTACATTGATTTCTTCAACCGTACCAAGAGTAGAAGCGGAGAAGGAAACTTTTTTAGCTAACACGTAATGTACTGTTGTAGACGTCAATTAGTGATTTTCGATGGATCTGACAATGTGGCATTCGAAGTGAATCTGATGTGATGATAAAGCGTAACCTCAAGCCTCATCAACCGGTAAATGACAGAAATCGGGCAGGTAGCATGGCTATATAGGTCACACCTATTAGGGTGTATAATCACCTGATCTAGAGTTTCATTTACTTCTAAAAATCTATTGTTGATGCTGTCCCATTCGGGAAACGGTTGCTGATCCCAACCGTTGGTGATATACATTCGATTCACTCAAGCGAAATGAGTGGTCGGTCATGTGTGGCCGGGTTGCAAGATGTTCTTGTTGAACTCAGTGTATTCCTTTCTAGAGGTACACTAGCGAAGGTGGTCCCATACCTTGTCATAGTTGGAAATCGATTACCCAATACGTGCTTGCAATTTTGATTGTATACTATATATGTAGAACGTGAGATGAAAGAGTTTCTGCTAGATGATTATTATATTGTGGTTGATAGACATTATTATAATATCAAAAGGTTTTTGATATAAAGTTAATTTGGATCTCATAAGGGAAAAACCCGTTCCGTTATACGGCGTGATCTTATGAGATATCATTTACCTGCTTGAACTGTTTTAAACTGTTTTACTCACACCAGTCCCATGACTGACCTGGAGTTTATTTTGTTTTGTTTTCCCTAAAATCTTGGGTGCCCAATTTTGTACGGGCAGTCAAGTAGTCGGGATTTACAGATACTTGAAGAGCTAGAGCAGGAGGCTTCAGGATCATATAGCTATTGTTTATTTCCGCTGTGTTGTAAGTGTTGTACTCTGATAATGTTATTGTATACATATACTGATTTCATTTCAAGGATATGTTATCTATTATATGTTATTCGTTCCGCTGTGAGGTTCGTGTTACTCTGATGTTGTGTTCTTCTTCTTCTTCTTCTATTCTAATTTTCTATCTTATCTATTCTCACCCTCTAATTTCTTTCATTAACTACCAATATTTTCGATCCTTGGATGTTCGATATGTGTTGTATATCGGATAACCAAGATCGCCAAATTTCCGGGTTATTACAAATGGCCGGAATAGAACGCGCCGTGCTGCGGCAGTTTGCGAATTTCGACCATTGACTTCGAATTGACATTGCGGGAGATCCGACCGTCGGATTCCCCTAAAACCGGAACCATTGGGTTCGTATCGAAAAGAGCTTTCTAACGAATGTGAGAAATTAGAAATCTAACGGTTGGATTTGGAATTATGTCCAAATCAAATTTGGAAAAGGTCGGTGTAAGTGCAGTTCGATGGCCGTTGATGGAAATCGACTGTACAGGCCTTGATAAAATTATTAAAAATATTAATAATTTGTGTAAAATCATAAGAAATGATTTGGAAAGAATTGGGATGAAAAATTCCATACTTGGAAAGATAAAAATAGATTTTTATCGAAATGAACTAGTTTTGAACTAGAATTAAAATCCATTTAATTTAAAATAAATAAATTGGATTTGAAATGGTTTTAAAAGTAACCAGAATTTCCAATGATTGGATTCGAATGAATTTGAATCGAAATTGTCTTTGGAATATTTCGATGTTGGATTTCGTGATTATACAGATATTGTTACGGAAAATTGAAAGATATATATCGTTATTTCCAATATGATATTTATTGGTCGTAGAATTTGATATTGGATATAAGCCGATATATTTTCTATTTAGAGCCTTGTATTTAATATCAAATGTGGTTTGGGTTGTCATGAATGGTGTCTTCATTAACGCTGTTCTTTAACCCAGTTGAGAAAAGATTAAATCTTTTTATTTAGATTTAATGAAGTATACCAATTAAATGATATTTAATTGGAATTGAATTAGAATGTGATTTTGGGTTTATTGTGAACCGTGTTTAAATGACATTGGTTCTTTAACCCAGTTAAAGACAGGATATGATTTCCCAAGTTAAACAATCATTAATATTGATTTTTTGGGAAGATTAAAACTAATGGGAGTTTTAATGAATCTTTAATTAGATTGAAATGGTCGAGAATGGAGTATCACCAGTTTTGCTCCAAGCGATAGTTAATTCTTTAATTAGATTTGAACGTGAAATGGTAATTGAATTTACCGATAACACCGTGGTGTTAGATATGAAGTATGACCAGTTTTACTTTATGGGATGAATAGGTTGGGATTGGGAAATAAAATAAATGATTACTTCGGTGTGGTTCGCTAATCCCGACTAATTTGAATTGATATTAAAAGGAAGATTAAAGAATAAATTTAAAGAATTTATCTTTGATAAAATTAATGGGAACCTTTCCCAAAGTATAAGAATATTTGAATAAAGGAATATTTTGAATTGGAATGAGGCGTATGCTGTGTTTGTGCAACACTTGTTTATTATATACGCGAGTTATTCAGAAAGACCGTGTTTATCCCATTCTGAATAACTGATTTGACGTGGTGTCGAGGATGAAGACACTGGTCGAAGACCGGATGTCTTCACATCGTTTGGGTGACTACGGATGATCTTGATTGGGCTGTACACCCAAGAGGAGGGAATCAGTTGGTGATCGTCCAGACGTACTTGGAGATCGATGGATATGCGAGGTACAAGGTGCCTCCGGTTTCGTTCAGACCCAGAACGGACTTGCAAGTGGACTGTGTGTCCGACATTGGAAATCATTCTGTGTGATTGATGAATATCGGTTGCATGGAGTGGTTTGCCTGTGTGGCATGCTAAGATGCAAATGATCAAGGCTTCTGTTGAAAAGAAGAGTCTTGTGGTTGATGATCAAAGCATGGCCTGTGTGGCATAGCTTTGTGTAGCGTTAATTCGCGAGCCTCACACCCCGGTTGTGAACCAGAAACGGGAGAGGACTTCAGGGAGGGCATGCGTTTCCTTCTAGCTAAGGTGGTCTCAATGACCTACCAGCCCTGACATTTATATTATTTTCACCTATGTGATTGTTGCTGTTGCGAGGCGCCTCGGATATATCGGTGACTGTGTGGAGCCAATGGAGTCATTTGGCTCATTTATGCCCCAAAGGGCGGGGAAACGCAGTGTTCAGGCATAATAAACTACATCGGTGGACCGGCCCTGACGATCCATGGGGCAGTTGCGGCTGTTCCTAAGACATGGACCAAATTGTCGCGAATCGGTAGAGGACAATCCCTGGCCTCGGTTCGCAAATGGAAATCCAATTTCCAATACGTGACTTTGCGGTTTTAATTGTAGAACTAGTATGGCGACATGATACATGGTACCCATGCCGTCTATGATTGATACTTATGATTGAAATTGTTTTGACACTATACACTTATAGTAATAATAAAAGATGAAATTTAGCGTATCAAGCATTCTTTGACTATTATAAGATAAAACCCTATCCTCCGGCTTGTGTTGCATTGTGTGATGGGACCTGGGTCTTATAATAGCTTCATTTTCTTTATTTAGCATTGCGCTGTTGTTTTATGCACTGGTATTCTTGGGAGGAAACCCGTTACGTGTTACACGGCGTGGTCCCTCGATTTACCTAACTTTAAAATAAGGATTAATAACTGTTTTAGTTCTCACACCAGTCACATGACTGACCTGGAGTTTATTGTTTTAACCAAAACTCTAGGTGCCCATATTTTCGACACGGGCAGCTAGTAGTTTTGGTTTTGCAGATTTATGTTCACAGGATCCTGGTTTACAGCTAGAATGATATTTGGAAAGCTCTGTATCCGTATATCTCTTTCAGTTGTGTATTATATTATTTTTCCGCTGTAGTAATGTATTGTAACCTCTGATCTTTAGTGATGTGTAATATTGATTCATACTCTGTATATTCTTGTATTCTGATGAAATTGTTGTAATTAACAATGAAATGTTCTTCTGTTTGCGTTCTGATTCGTCTTGTGCTCAAACCAATCCGGGCTTTCTCATCTCTTCGGAGATCGGGAAAATCCTAATTGTTACAGTGGTATCAGAGCTTTGGTTTACAAAGCTCGAGAACAAGACACGTTAGAACCACATGAAAGAATTCATCAGAAATTGGATTAGTAATATCCAATAGGAATGACTCGTTAGAGATAGGATCAGTAGTATCCTAGAATGAGTTTGAAGAGTATATTTTTAAAATGAAAACGAATTTTGTTTCGAAAATTTAAACCTTATTCAACGTATTTGAATATTTATTTGTATTGAATTTGGACAATCAAGTATATAAGGATTTTGCATATACGTCTGATCCGCGGATATTCGAAGTTTTAATATACTGCATAGATATAGAATCACACTCTAGTCGCCCGAAGATGACACTGATGATAGCAGCTGCATCATCAATGGATTTATGTTCGAGTGACAAAAGTGGGATTTCTATATATTTCCATTAGACTGGTGTGAGAATCAAAATATAGTTAGAATATATTGTTGTGATTTGGCACCAAAAATGTGATTTTTGACTATGTATCAAAATTATGAATTTGAAATGATAATCAACAAATTGATTGCTGATTGTGTTGTTTGATTACTGTTGTGATTAATTGAATGTTGAACCTTTAGCCAAATTGAACCAAATAGTGAATTGTATTGAAAATTTTACGCATTTGCATACATACTTGTACTTACATTGAACAGGTCATAGCAAGGAGGCTAGAGAAGAGGAATAAAATTGTTTGCCCAACAAATAGGTACATGTTTATTGTATTTCTTGGGTTTTTGATGATTTTATGAGCCGATTGGCTAGCCGCTTGGCTGTTTCTTTTTCTTTTTGGATTGGTGAGGGCCATGGGAGGCTATTTGAAATATCCCGAAGCTTCTGGTGCAAGGGAGGTTATGGTGAATTTTTATGAAAATTTAGGGTGTTAGCCAAATTTTTGAGAAATTTGAAAAGTTCTTAGAAACTGAAAAGTTGAAGAACTTCAGCCATAATGAAAATAATGGAAGTTGAGTTGGTTTGTAAAACAACTTTCAGCTTCGTTCCTTTTCGAGGACGAAAAGTTTTAAGAAGGGGAGATTGTAATAACCCGGAAATCCGAGCCAATTTAAATTTTTTATTTTGGCAATTTTTGTGAATTTTGAATATTTAAAATGAATTATTTTAAATAATAATGACGAGAAATTTGTTTTGAATAGAATTAGAACGTATATATTTATTTGAATCGTCGTTAGAATATAAATATTTTATTTTAATTATAAAAGGAATTGAAAATGGCGCGGTAGTTCAAAAATTCGATTTCAAAGTTCAAATGAATGTACAGGATTCAAAATAAACCGGATTTTAGCAAAACCAAAAATATTAGAATCTATCTGAGAATATCTTTCCAACGAATCTGAAAAACCAAAATTTCATAGCGGGAATAAAAAGTTACGTCCAGGTGAAAATTCAGAATAGTCGCTATGGAATTCTGGCCCTTAAAAATAGCAATTTTGCAAACGAGCTCGGTTTTCGATGAAACCACTTTTGTTGGATCCGCGATGTCAAGTTATTGCTACGTTTCAAAATTCGTAATTTTCTGATTCAATATTTGAGCGTGGCAAAGAGAAACGTGTTTTGATAGTTTCGGTCAATTTCGATCGACCAAAAAATAGCCATTTTTCAAACGGTCTCAGAATTCAACGAAGTTAGTTTTGTTAGGACCGTATCGTCAATACGAAGCTAGAAATATATTTTTTGGAATTTTTAGAGTCCGTATTTGGCCCCAGTAAATTGAAAAAGGTTCAAATTCAATATATATATATTTATATTTTGATTTTGACAGTAACTGATCGAAAGAGCCAAATCAGCTTGTGATACATATCCCATTGTGTTCGGAATGGGGGTAATTAGCTATGGACAACAGTCGGGGGGTCTCGTTTGGGGTTCGAAAAAAAAGCTACCTTTTTTGAATTAATTAAATAATAAAATATATATAACCTTCACACTTAAGCTCCCCCTTTATTATCTCCTTTCCCCTTCCGTTCCATTTCAGCAAAAAGAAAAAAAACCTAGAATGGAAATCGCCCCCTCCCCCCCATGTTGATGACAGCGCCGACTGTCCCCTCCCCCCCCTCCACCTTTGATCGGCCGCCCCCCCTCCTCCCTTCCCCTTCTCTTCCCCCGCTCCATTGAAGACCCTCCACCCAAATCGAAGCCCAGCCCTAGCCTTGGACCGCCGCGCCGCCCTGCTGGCCACCACCATTCCGCCGCGACCACCCTGAAGCACCCCTGCGACCATCAGCCTCCGGCCATTACCCCTCCTACACCACCACAGTGAGTCTTTCACCTTATTTTTATACATTAAAGTGTTGTTTTTTTATATTCAATTTTAATTATATACCTAAAGTTTTTATTTTTCTCTATGATAAAGATTTGATTTTTTGTTTAATGAAAGATTATATTTGTGACGACCCCAAAACCCCGTACTACGGTGTTAAGGGTAATCTTTGGAATATAACATATAAGCAGAAATAATAGAACAGAAACAAATAAATACACCAGATAATGAATAAATAATCACCGAATAAACAATAATCATCAGAGTTACACAGTATACAGGATCATACTTAGTACAAATACAGTTCAGCTATACATAAATGTCTCCAGCGGAAATAAACATAATATGTACAATAGGAGCTGAGCAACATAAAAAGAGATAAATGATAGAATCCATCTTTAGCTCCAGCAATCCAGAAAGAGCCCGCCAAAACCAGAATACAAGGCTGCCCCTGTAGAAAAAGGGGCACCCGAGTTTGCAAGTGAAACAAACTACGAGTCAGTCATGGGATTGGTATGAGAAATCTACTTAACACATTTACAATATGGTAAATCACAGGACCACGCCACTTTCGTGGAACGGGTTTACTCCATTGGATTACCAGTGCTTTAAAACAAGTAAATCTTTAAGACATCGCAATGCTTTTTATAAAATGAAGCCACTATAAGAATCAGTTCCCATCACACAATGCAACGCAAACCGAAGGATAGAGTTTTTATCTTATAATGGCTAAATATGCTTGATACGAATAAAACAAAAGCATTTGATATTATTACTAGTGTTTATATGTTTCAAAAGAAATTTCAAATCATAAGTATCAATCATAGACGACATTAATGCCCCATAACACTATGTCGCCCTATATAGGTATACAATCAAAACCGCACAGTCACGTATTTGGAAATTGGATTTCCGTCATGAACCGAGGCTAGGGGAAAGCTCCTCTCCGATTCGAGACTGTCTAGCCCGAGTCTCATAAACAGCCGCAACTGCACCTTGGATCGTCAGGGCCGGTCCACACGGAGTGGATTATAATGCCTGAACAATGCGTTTCCCCGCCCTATGGGGCGTAAATGAGTCCACTGACTCTATCGGCTTCACATAGTCACCGATATATCTGAGGCGCCTCGCAACAGCAACAACCACACAGGTGAAAATAATATAAATGTCAGGGCTGGTAGGTCACTGACACCACCCTAGCTAGAAGGAAACGCATGCCCTCCCTGTGGTCCTCTCCCGTTTCTGGTTCATACTGGGGTGTGAGGTTCGCGAATTCACGTTATATACAAAGCTACGCCACACAGGTGGTGCTTTGATCATCAACCACAAAGCTTTGCTTTTCAACAGAAGCCTTGATCACTGCATCTTAGCATGCCACACAGGCATTTCAACTCCATGCAACCGATGTCTATCGATATACAACCTCAGATCTACTCAGAGCAGGGTGAAGTAAGAGAATAAATTCTCCTTCTCCAGGCAGATGTATATTTAATAGGGATCAATCAACATAGAGCAGAATCCAATGTCGGACACACAGTCCATTTACAAGTCCGTTCTGAGTCTGAACGAAACCGGAGGCACTATATACCTCGCATACCCATCGATTTCCACGTACGTCTGGATGATCCCCACTCATTATCTGTATTTCGGGACGCCTCCCAATCAGGACATCGGTTACCATCCAAACAACGTGAATCTCTCCGGTCTTCGACCACCGTCTTCATCATCGACTTCATATCGTCGACCAATTATTCGAAATAAGATTTAACTCAGCCTTTTCAAATAATTCACGTATATTCAGAATTTAAATCAGTTCATTTTCATTCCATATCGTTTATAATATTTTATAACGATTTTCCGCTATTTTTATTTAGTTAAAAATAGCCTATTTTATTTAAACGACGCTTCAGGCCATAACGCGGCCATGCCGCTGTTTTTCTCCAGATTTGATTTACATATATATGAAAATCTAACCGTTGGATCTTCCCAAAATTTATATCATTAGAAAGGTCTTTTCAAAACGAATCCAACGGTTCCAGTTTCGGGAAAATCCGACGGTCGGATCTCCCGGCACAATCGTTTGAAGTTTCGATTTCAAATTTCGAACTGCAGCATCGTTATTCGATTTATTTTAATTATAATTATATATATATAATTATAATCGATTCTGGCGCTGTTTTTCTTCAGATTTGAATTAAACATTCCAGACAATCCAACCGTTGGATCTTCACAAAATTGGTGCCATTGGAAAGATATTTCCAAGGCGAACCCAACGGTTGCAGTTTCAAGAAAATCCGATGGTCGGATCTTCCGCACTAATCATTTGAAATCATGGTTTCAAAATATGAACTACAGCTTCGTTATTCGATATATTTTACTTATAATTATATATATATATAATTATAATCGATTCTTCGATTTCAAAACCCTATTCAATTCATACATTCGATAAAAATGATATTTTTATCCAATAGACATTTATTTCAACACATCACTATTTTCAACAATTCATGTATATAATAAAAAGGTGATTTTTATTGTAAAGGAATTCATTTCAAAACACGATTATTTTATATAGTTCAAACATATGATAAAAATGTGATTTTTATTATAAAACAATTTATTTCAAAACATGATTATTTTAAATAGTTCAAACAGATGATAAAAATGTGATTTTTATTATAAAACAATTTATTTCAAAACATGAATGTCGTTCAACACATGAATTCCTATTCAACACCTATTCAATTTCAACACATGAAAATAATTCAAACACAGAAATATTATTCGAAATTTCGGCAGCATAACGACAGGGTAGTTAAAACCGGGTCCGTCCCTAGTACGGCTCCTCGCTCTACCTTAAAGCCTCGCAGCTTTTGAAAATGGGGATATCATGCATCTAGTTCGCACGCAGGCGGCATGTATATTTTTCTTTTACACAAAACTAATCCTATGTGGATTCAACCAAATAATTCTCAACCACAAACGGGTATTTTTCAACCACAATCAATCATTCACATCATTCACCAAATTTCACATCAACCAAATAATCCAAACAACAACACAACCAATAAATATCGTCCATGGTCTGTGGACGAGGGGAGTGTGTATATATATATATATATATTATATAAATATATTTCAATTCACTTCAATACAATTTAATATCATTTCATTGCATATATTATTTTTACAACGCATATATAAAATATACATCGACCATACAACTTATACAACGCTTATAAATGAGATGTACAACGCTTATATAACTCATACATCAATTATATAATTTATACATCGTTGATTTCCATATCGTTTATAATTTAGAAATCTAACATTGGGTTCCACTCCACCAAAAATTGCAGAAGGTTTAGAAAAATACGCGGTCTCTTCTAAAATGTAGAAGACGTCCTCACGGTCACGATGTTTCCTATTTCACTGAATTTCGTCAAAACACTAAAAAGATATGACTTTTCAAAGTTTTGCTATGGTTTTAAGTGTTAAAATCAGTTTAAATTATATAAACAGATAACTTTCAAACCTTGTTCGAAACTAGGTCTTAGTTTTTCGTGCAAACGGTGCAGCGTTGTGTCGATCAGAAGTTGCAGCGTCAAAGAGGAGGGGCTGGCGCACCCGCGCGTGGTGGTGGGGTCACGTGCGGTGGCAGATCGGAGCGGCGGCGGTGCTGGGAAATCGGCGTCTTCTCGAGCTCGATTCAGGCGATAGAGGCAACAAGGGGGGTGGTGGTTGGGTCAGATTTGAAGAGGAGGAGGAGGCGTGTCGAGGTGCAGTGGTGGCGGCGCTTGCAGGTGGCGGTGGCGGCCAGAAAATGCTTGGGAAGGGGCGAACGGATTTACCGTCGAGGGGAGAGAGGGTTACGGGGAGAGAGAAAGTGGATTGGCCCAATGAGAGATTTTCTTATATTTATAAATTTTTAAATTTCGAACACGAACTCTAATCCAAACCCAATGTGTGTCGTCCCTAGAGTTTTACCCCCATTCCGAACACAATGGGATATGTTTCGAAGGCCCATTCGAATGTTTCAGTCAGTTTTCCTTCAAATTAAAATATAAAACATTCAATATTTAATTTGAACGTACATTTAAATTTGCCAGGGCCACAAACTGATTCGAAAAATTCCCGAAAAATAAATCTAGCAATGTTTTGACTATACGGTCCCAACAAAACTAGTTTCGTCGAATTCTGAGGTCGTTTGTAAAATGATCCTTTTTTGGTCGATCCAATTTAACTGTAATTGACCAAAACACTTTTTCCTTTGCCACGCTCACATACTAGCTTCAAAAATTATGAAATTTGAAACCTAGCAATAGTTTGACATCCCGGATCCAACAAAATAGTTTCGTCGAATTCCGAGGTCGTATGCAAAATGTCTATTTTCAAGGGCGATATAAATCCTATAGCGACCTTTCTGAAAATTCATTTGGCCATAACTTTTGATTTCCGTTATAAAACTTCAATTTTTCAGATCCGTTAGAAAGATATTCACTAACAGATTTAAATATTTTTGGTTTCACTAAAATCCGTTTTATTTTGCACCCGGTACAGTCAGGCGAAGTTTGAATTCAATTTTTGAAACTACAACGCCATTTCAGGCCTTGTTTATAATTTATAATAATTATATTTATTTTCAAACTTCAATTCGAACCTATTTTTCATCACTATTATTTAAAATATTTATTTTAAATATTTAAAATTCACTATTTTAGCCAATTTAAAAATTTTAAACTGGTTCAGATTTTTCGGGTTGTTACAATCTCCCCCACTTAAAACTTTTCATCCCCGAAAAGGAACAAAGTCGAAAGTGGTTTGATTAATCAACTCCCTGTTCAATCTGGCTTCCATTCTTCAACTTTTCAGTTTCTAAGAATTTTCAAATTCTTCAAAAATTTGGCTAACACCCGGAATTTTCGAAAAATTTCGCCATAACCTCCTTTGTACGGGGAGGGATTTGGAAATTTATTGGGCCGTATTAGGTACCCAATAAATCCTATAAAGCATACACATATTTATAGTGATATATTCTGGTGTTTACAGGGGAGTGTGTATAGATAATAACTCCAGGGAATAAATTCTCGTCACCCTGTCGAAGCATGAGGGAGTGTGTATTTTTAATGCTCCAGAGGATAAATCCTCGTCACCTCGTCCCGTGTGGGAAATAAATAGTCCATGTGCCGTATCTAATAACTAGAGAGACGTGATTATTGTCAACTCCAGACCCGTGTGGGGTTTTATTAATTTGGCAATTTTACCGTTACAATTTAAATAGTCCATAACTGTCATCAGTTCAACCTGTAATAAATAGTCATCGCCATACAAGCCTCTTGCTCGTATGGTAAATCTTCAACCTCATCACACAAGCTCCAAATGCTTGTGTGGTATATGATGAAGTATGCTATCTTCAAGAAGTATGCCATCTTCAAGAAGTATGCCATGCAGTGTAGTTCAAAATTAATTGTTACTATCCTATGACGACATTTATTAATTACACACAGTCTAACCAGCACTCCGCATCCAATGGCACTCACAGGAGTTGATATAATAATAAAATTGCGCATCCAACTCATTAAGGTTTACCTATTTGTCGGGCACGCAAATAAAATCTTTACTCAACAGCTACTCCATTTACCTGTTCAAACATATATAATGCACATGTATATATTTCTAGTTAATCCTCTAATCAGTTCAATGTTTGGTTTATTCGAATAAATTCTACCATTCATTCTATTATTGATTTAATTAACTATCATTCTAATAATTTAATCAACCAACTCTAAATCACACAACACAAACATCAAACAATTTATTTTTAACTTGTCAAGAATACTCTAATTAATTCATATACTCTTTTAAAATCATTCAGACTATATGATTAAAAATTTACATTCATGAAAAGAAAGCAACAACAAAGTAGAGAACAAAATGGAAATTGCAAAATATGGTAAATGTACCTTGCACCAGAGTCAATCAGAGATATCCACCCCGCACTTAGGATAGGCTTTCATAATACTTTCCTCTGTTTCCCAAGTACAATCTCGTGGATCTCCACTCATTATCCGTATTTCATTATGCTTTACTCATACTAGGATATTACTGATCCTATCTGTAATGAGTTATTCGTCCTAGAACACTACTGGTTCTATCTCTGACGAGTTTGTTAATATGTTATATTCTAGAACTAAGCTTAACCAAAGCTCTGATACCACGTGTGACGACCCCAAAACCCCATACTACGATGTTAAGGGTAATCTTTGGAATATAACACATAAACAAAAATAATAGAACAGAAACAAATAAATACACCAGATAATGAACAAATAATCACCGAATTAACAATAATCATCAGAGTTACACAGTATACAGGATCATACTTAGTACAAATACAGTTCAGCTATAAATAAATGTCTACAACGGAAATAAACATAATATGTACAATAGGAGCTGAACAGCATAAAAAGAGATAAATAATAGAATCCATCTTTAGCTCCAGCTATCAAGAAAGAGCCTGCCAAAACCTGAATACGAGGCTGCCCGTGTAGAAAAAGGGGCACCCGAGTTTGCAAGTGAAACAAACTACGAGTCAGTCATGGGACTGGTATGAGAAATCTACTTAACACATTTACAATATGGCAAATCACAGGACCACGCCACTTTCATGGAACGGGTTTACTCCATTGGATTACCAGTGCTTTAAAACAAGTAAATCTTTAAGACATCACAATGCTTTTTATAAAATGAAGCCATTATAAGACTCAGTTCCCATCACACAATGCAACGCAAACCGGAGGATAGAGTTTTTACCTTATAATGGCCAAATATGCTTGATACGAATAAAACAAAAGCATTTGATATTATTACTAGTGTTTATATGTTTCAAAAGAAATTTCAAATCATAAGTATCAATCATAGACGGCATTAATGCCCCATAACACTATGTCGCCCTATATAGGTATACAATCAAAACCGCACAGTCACGTATTTGGAAATTGGATTTCCGTCATGAACCGAGGCTAGGGGCAAGCTCCTCTCCGATTCGAGACTGTCTAGCCCGAGTCTCAGGAACAGCCGCAACTGCACCTTGGATCGTCAGGGTCGGTCCACACGGAGTGGATTATAATGCCTGAACAATGCGTTTCCCCGCCCTATGGGGCGTAAATGAGTCCACTGACTCTATCGGCTTCACATAGTCACCGATATATCCGAGGCACCTCGCAACAGCAACAACCACACAGGTGAAAATAATATAAATGTCAGGGCTGGTAGGTCACTGACACCACCCTAGCTAGAAGGAAACACATGCCCTCCCTGAGGTCCTCTCCCGTTTCTGGTTCATACCGGGGTGTGAGGTTCGCGAATTCACGTTATATACAAAGCTACGCCACACAGGCGGTGCTTTGATCATCAACCACAAAGCTTTGCTTTTCAACAGAAGCCTTGATCACTGCATCTTAGCATGCCACACAGGCATTTCAACTCCATGCAACCGATGTCTATCGATATACAACCTCTGATCTACTCAGAGCAGTGTAAAGTAAGAGAATAAATTCTCCTTCTCCAGGCAGATGTATATTTAATAGGGATCAATCAACGTAGAGCAGAATCCAATGTCGGACACACAGTCCATTTACAAGTCCGTTCTAGGTCTGAACGAAACCTGAGGCACTATATTCCTCGCATACCCATCGATTTCCGCGTACGTCTGGATGATCCCCACTCATTATCCGTATTTCAGGATGCCTCCCAATCAGGACGTCGGTTACCATCCAAACAACGTGAATCTCTCCGGTCTTCGACCACCGTCTTCATCATCGACTTCATATCGTCGACCAATTATTCAAAATGAGATTTAACTCGGCCTTTTCAATTAATTCACGTATATTCAGAATTTAAATCAGTTCATTTTCATTCCATATCGTTTATAATATTTTATAACGATTTTCTGCTATTTTTATTTAATTAAAAATAGCCTATTTTATTTAAACGACGCTTCAGGCCATAACGCGGCCGTGGCGCTGTTTTTCTCCAGATTTGATTTACACATATCTGAAAATCTAACCGTTGGATCTTCATAAAATTTATATCATTAGAAAGGCCTTTTCAAAACGTATCCAACAGTTCTAGTTTTGGGAAAAATCCGACAGTCGGATCTCCCGGCACAATCGTTTGAAGTTTCGATTTCAAATTTCGAACTACAGCATCGTTATTCGATTTATTTTAATTATAATTATATATATATATATATAATTATAATCGATTCTGGCGCTGTTTTTCTTCAGATTTGAATTAAACATTCTGTAATGATCCGCATTCTACGCATCGGGGGATCGTAGAATATTTATTTCTTTTTCATATGAAGTCGTATGGTCATGTAACTTTGAGAAACATCTATTAGAGTCATTTCCCATGTTTAAGATTTTTGTCGATTTTTAAATGACCATTTTGCCCCTAGTTGGTACTGTTTTGGCCATAACTTTTGATTGGAGAGGAATTTTGACCTGAAACCACTTCCATTTGAATCGTTTGATGGTTTACCTTTCCGTAGAGTGGTCATGATAGCCAAACGGACTTACCGTTTGGGAGATATGGCTGAAACAAGGTTTGTAGGGTGAAAAACTGCTTAACCGGGCCAAATTGGGTGATTAGTGAGTAGGCCCATAACCCATTTCGGGATTAGGGTTATGGGGAGGATGAAATGAGATAGAGGATCATTCCATTTTAGTTTTCTAGCCTCCAATTATCACCAAGGAACCCTAAAAATGGCCTCCAACCTCTAAATCACCTCCAAATCACCTTTTGGTCAAGGATTGGGCTTAGCAACCTCTAATCAAGGAAGATCTACACCAAAGCAACATTGGAGATGCTGTTTAGCATGGGGATTCACATCAAATCATAGATTTATTTCAGATCTTAGTTTATTTGTGGCTAAGGTGAGTGATTTACATAGTTCCTCACTAATTATGGCTAATTAAGGGTAATTAGTGTTAATTAGCGAATTTTAAACATGATAAAATTCTGGAAAAATATTTATAAAATTCGAAATGATGTTTTAGGCCTCTGATATGAATTTGGGTTAATTTGGTTAAGTTTTGTTAATCATATCATTAGTTTCACCTAGACATGCTTAAGGGAAAAAGGGGGTTTTGGCTATGTTTGATCCATTTTAACATATCATATTGATGTTTTGGTGTTTGTGGTCACTTCTATTTGTTGCTATGACTGTATGGTATGCTTTGTGATTGTCTAGAAGTGTTAGATTGGTCGAAAACGCCGTCGAATGGCGTAAAACAAGTCGCAGGGAAGCTGTGTAGGGACTGGATCGCGGATCGCCCCCCCAACCTCGATCCGACCCATTCACGTGAAGTCTTCACGATCCGACCTAACTCCACGATCTGCTCCAATTTGAAGGCCACGAACCAGAGGCTGACGCTACGAGTCACTTCAATCTCGCGATCCGAACCAGAGGAGGATGAAGGAGCTCACGATGCGATGGGTACCAGGGTGTCACGACCCGACCCGACAGGGGTGCCACGAACTGATGAAACACGATCCGATGATGGCGACCCGACCTGGAGAGCATATCACGATCCGACCTGGCGAAGGTAGCACGATCCGAGCTGGAGCATCATCACGACCTGGAGCTTGACCACGAGCTGGTGACTGCGAACCGAACCAGAAGGCTACGAATTGATGAAGACCGATCCGGTGATGACCAATAACCCGAGATGCAAAGGTAGTCCAAATGGAAGTTGGAGCTCAGGATCCAGTTGGGAAACAATGAGTTCACTTCATGGTTGGACTTTGCTGCGGGACGTGTGCTAAGGAGTTGTCGACGTTCATAACTTCTATTCACCACTAAAAATGGATGATGGCTACTTATCAGTGCAGTAGGGTCATTATGACCTGAGGGCAAGGTGATGGTAGCAAGACTACGTTATCAGTGCAGTAGGGTCATTATGACCTGAGGGGCAAGGTGATGCGTAGTAAGACTATGAGCCAGTGCAGTGGGGTCATTGCGACTCCATGGGGCAGAGTGGACATAGTAAGGATTAGTAAGGCTATGAGCCAGTGCAGTGGGGTTCTTGTGACTCCATGGGGCAAAGGGGACACAGCGAAGGATTTGTGGCTACGTTATCAGTGCAGTGAAGCCATTTATGACTTCATAGGGCAAAGTGATCGTAGCAAGGTATGTTGGGTGATCGAAGTGGTGAACATCGTATGCTTAACGCACTGAGTGAGAGATGTGAGGATGGATGCTATGTTTGATTGTTTGCCATCATTATGACATGCACACCTCCCCCACCTCCGTATCTTATACCGTTTGATATGGCACCTTAGAGTGTTGTACAGTATGTAGTGCTAACTCTTTGGTTGCAGGTCCAGGTTCAGGTATGTTTTAGTCTACCTGTTATTGTTCACTTTAGATGCTTATCGCTCATACCAGGCTTTATGTCTGACCCAGAGTTTTATGTCTCCTCTTATTACTCTGGGTGCTCACACGAGCAGACTAGAGACAGGTTTGCTGGTGGTCCGCGAGTAGCTGATTCGGAGGCGGACAGGAGGCTTCCACGTATGATATATATACACATTCTCCCTGTGTCGTTGGTGGTCGCTACTTGGGCATTAGTAGTGTACCTCCTTTATGTTACTTTTGCTTTGAGACAGTTTGAAAAGTTGTAATAAGATGTATTTTGGATTTCCGCTGCTATGATGTTTAGTTCTGGTTTTCAGCTTATGCACTGTCTCACCTGTTTTATGTCAAGTATGTTATTATTATATTATATTCTATGCGCTGTGAGACATTCTACAGGTTCTTGATTAGTTCATTTCCTTCTGACGACCCGTTCTGTGCTAACTGGACATGTGTACAGCGCACCGCTGGAGTAAATGTCGGTTGGTACGGGGCGGGCCGTCACACTTGGTATCAGAGCTCTAGGTTGCGTAGTTAACCTAGGGAAAGACACTAGGGAGAGATAGTACGTATATGGAAGCGCGTATTTGTGATTACTTTGGTTTTCAAAAGCTATATATGTATATACTATTGGTATTATAAGAAAGAAGTCGCACTGCACTAGCACCACTATGGGGTCGTTAATCGTTTCCCTTTTTCAGATTGACGATGAGCCGAGACACGAGGGGTGCTGGTAGAGGGATCAACCAGGGGAATGCCGCTGACATAAGGGCGATGTTTACTAACCTCATGAGAGACATGCTTAGAGAAGTGCAAGGGGCAGTTCCAAATCCCGGGGTTGGTGTTGGCCCAGTAGTGCAGGCGCCTAGGGTCGATTTCGCCAAGTTGTGCAAGGATTACACTAATCTTGGTGGAAAGCCGTTCCACGGGACGGAGTCGGCCACAGATGTTCAAGATTGGATGGATAGCTGTGATTGTATCTTCGATGACTTGGGTCTTGAGGATGCGATGAAGAGAAGGCTAGCGTCTCGTCAGCTGCAAGGGCGAGCAATGAATTGGTGGAATGCCATTAGGACAGCTACTCCAGAGGATCAGGTTACTTGGGATCAGTTCAAGGCTCGCTTTAGCGAGAAGTTTATTCCAGCTGCCCAGAAGTCAGTGTTGTTCAAGAGGTTCTTGGAACTCAAGCAGAATGGAAGGGCAGTTTCTGATTATATTGCTGAGTTCGACACTTTGTCGAAGTATGGACTGTCTCTTATCGATACTCCTGAGAAGAAGAATGAGAAGTCCATTACTGGTTTGGATGGATACTTGGGGGAAAGGCTTATCAACCACATCGATGAGACTTTTGAATTGATTGTGGGGAAGGCTTTGAGATTAGAGAGTCTTTACCCTAAGTCAAAGACTGAGGCTGCATCTGAAGAAGGGCCAAAGCCGCAAGTAGGCGGTGGAGGCAAGAATAACTCTCAGAATAAGAGGAAGCGGGACCAATCTAAAGGTGGCCAGAAAAAGAGCAAGAAGGATGTTGAGTGCTTCAGCTGTGGTAAGAAGGGCCATTATGCTAAAGAATGTCGGGCCAAGCCAGCGGAAAGGAATTGCTACAACTGTGGTCAAGTGGGACATCATAAGGATAAGTGTCCGCAACCTCTTAAGGAGAAGCAGATTGTGAAAGCATATGCTATTGATGTTGTTCCTTCTTCGTCGAATGCCCCAACTGCGGCGGAGAAAGGAAAGAATGTTGTTATTTAAGGCATGCTTTCTATTTATGATGTACCAGTTCGAGTTTTGTTTGATACTGGGGCTTCCCGTTCCTTCATATCTAGTGACCTGGTAGATAGGTTGGGACTGGAACCCGAGATAGTCGATAGACCATTGGTTGTGACGAACCCGATTGGTGGTTCGACTAGCCTTAGTATGATTTGCAGGAATTTGATCTTATCGAGTCATGGATGTATGTTTGTATGTGATTGCTTTGTTTTGGGCTTTACTGGGTATGGCATTATATTGGGAGTCGATTGGCTCCAAAGATACGGGGTGGTGGTAGAATGTGAGGGCTTTTTGGTCACAGTGAGGGCGGATGATAGGCGGAGGGTAGTGTTTGGTAGCCTACCTAATGATGGGGTTATGGCTAGTTTTGTAAATTCCCTCGACATCCCGCAGGATGAGTTGTCAGATGTGCCCGTGGTTGGCCAGTATCCGGACGTCTTTGAGGAGGTGACCGGGCTTCCACCACACCGAGAGATAGAGTTCCATATTGATTTAGTGAAAGATGCCAGACCTATAGTGATGCCACTTCGTCGTATGGCACCAAGGGAGCAGCGAGAGCTCGGGGTGCAAGTCAGCAATCTTTTGAAGAAGGGATTTATTAGAAGGAATGTCTCCGAGTGGGGAGCACCAGTTGTGTTTGCCACTAAGGCAGATGGTTCCCTTCGTTTGTTTGTGGACAATCGCGAGTTGAATAAGGTAACGAGGAAGAATAAGTATCCTCTACCACGGATAGATGATTTGTTTGATCAACTGGAAGGAGCAAGAGTGTTCTCCCAGTTGGACCTCACAACAGGATTTCATCAGCTTCGAGTAGCAGATGAGAGTGTTTCGAAAACGGCATTTAGGACGCCGTCTGGATTTTATGAGTGGTTGGTCATGCCATTTGGGATGACCAATGCACCAGCCTATTTTGTGGATCTTATGAATCGAGTATTCAGAGATCAGTTGAATAAGTTTGTTCTTGTGTTCGTGGATGATATCCTTGTTTACTCAAGGGCAGAGGAGGAACACAAGGGACACTTGAGGATAGTGATGGAGGTGTTGAGGAAACACCAATTGAAAGCGAAATTCTCTAAGTGTCATTTTTGGAGAAGGGAAGTGAGATTCTTGGGTCATGTTGTTTCAGAGAGTGGTATTGCCGTGGACCCTGCGAAGGTGGCTATGGTACAGGATTGGCCTACGCCCAAGAATGCAACAGATGTAAGAAGTTTCTTGGGATTAGCTGGATATTATCGTAAGTTTATCCAGGACTTCTCCAAGATAGCAGCACCGTTGACTCAGTTGACTAAGAAGAATCAGTCCTTCGTCTGGGACGGAGTGTGTGAGGATGCCTTCAAGAGTCTAAAGGAGAGGTTGACGCATGCGCCAATGTTAGTCATTCCTAAAGGGAATGAAGAGATGACGGTATACACGGATGCTTGTGGTACCGGACTAGGTGCTGTGTTGATGCAAGGAGGTAGGGTTGTAGCTTATGCTAGTCGACAGCTAAAGTCGCATGAGAAGAAGTATCCTACCCATGATTTGGAATTAGCAGCGATCGTGTTTGCACTGAAGATGTGGAGACACTATCTCTTGGGAGAAAGATTCGAGTTGTTTACCGATCATAAATCGTTAAAGTATCTCTTCTCCCAGAAGGATCTGAATCTCCATCAGCAGAGATGGTTAGAGTTCTTGGCTTCGTATGATTTTGATATCGCATACACACCTGGGAAAGGTAATGCGGTAGCCGACGCCTTGAGTAGGAGACATGCCAGCTTAGGGGCAATGTTTTTTGAATGGAAGCAACTGGAGTATATCGCGGGGTTTGATTTCAGACCAAAGTGCGAATTGGATCCAGTCATGCTAGCTAGTTTGACGATCAGACCCACTTTGATAGAGCGGATTGGTTCTAGTCAGAGGGACGATCCTAATCTATTGGAAATCATCTCCAATTTAGAGATGGGTATCGATGAGGAGATGAATGTGTATGGGCTTGATCGAGATGGATGGCTTCGAAAGATGGGAAGACTAGTTGTACTCAACGTGAATGGTTTGAGAGATGAAGTGCTTAGAGAATGTCATCACTCAAAACTGACTGTACATCCCGGTGGTAATAAGATGTATCGAGACATGAGACAGACTTACTACTGGGAAGGGATGAAAAGAAACATTGGGAAGTTTATATCCAAATGCATGAATTGCCAGCTAGTTAAAGCCAAACAAAAGAAGCCTAGTGGGTTGTTGCAACCATTAGAAATTCCCGAGTGGAAATGGGAGCAAGTCTCGATGGATTTCATCGATGGTTTACCAAGGACTAGATCGGGATATGATAGCATTTGGGTAATTGTGGATCGATTGACTAAAAGTGCAAGATTTATACCAGTCAAATCGACCAGAACGACATCCAAGTTGGCAGAATTGTATATGAAGTGGGTAGTGAGATTTCATGGAGTACCCAAAAGCATTGTGAGTGACCGAGACCCGTTGTTCACTAGTGGGTTTTGGAAGAGCTTACAAGAGGCTCTAGGGTCAGGATTGCATCTCAGTACCGCATATCATCCTCAAACCGACGGTCAGACGGAGAGGGTGAATCGTATATTGGAAGATCTTTTGAGAGCTTGTATATTGGATTTTGGCGGATCATGGGATGACTATTTGCATCTAGTAGAGTTTGCATATAATAATAACTACCAATCCAATATCGGTATGGCTCCATATGAATCTTTGTACGGAAGACCGTGCAACTCACCATCATGTTGGATAGAGACTGGCGAGAAGTTTATGCTTGGACCAGATGTGGTGAGGGAAACTTCAGATAAGATTAAGATCATTCAACAAAGAATGAAAGCTGCCCAAGATAGGCAGAAGAGTTATGCTGATAAGAGGAGAAGAGACTTGAAATTCTCCGTTGGTGACTTGGTGTTTGTCAAGATCTCTCCGTTAAAGAGCGTGATTCGATTTGGCAGGAGAGGCAAGTTGGCACCAAGATTTGTTGGCCCATTCCCTGTTCTTGAATTAGTCGGGAATTTGGCATATAGAGTTGGCTTACCAGAGAAGATGGCGGGAGTTCACAATGTATTTCATGTTTCCCAACTAAGAAAGTTCGTTCACGACTCAGATATGACTATTTCACCTGATCAGTTAGAGGACTTCGAAGTAGAACCCGAGGCAGTTGGGAACCGCAAGCCGATTCGTATTGTGGGGCACGATATGAAGCAACTTCGAAGGAAGGCGGTGAGGCTAGTTAAGGTTCAGTGGGGCGAGAACGAGAATGATTGTACTTGGGAGACAGAGGAGGGCATTAGAGAAGCGTATCCAGAACTCTTTGCCTGGTAAGATTTACCTTACAGTTTAGTTTTCCGCATGCTAGGGTAGACTTGTTTTGCTTGTTTGCATGTTTGATTGTTGTTTTATGATTGATAGGCATGCGGGACCTTTGTGTGTGCTTTGATTAGGGAATTTCGGGGGCGAAATTTCTTAAGGGGGGGGGGGGGGGGAGAGTGTAATGACCCGCATTCTACGCATCGGGGGATCGTAGAATATTTATTTCTTTTTCATATGAAGTCGTATGGTCATGTAACTTTGGGAAACATCTCTTAGAGTCATTTCCCATGTTCATGATTTTTGTCGATTTTTAAATGACCATTTTGCCCCTAGTTGGTACTGTTTTGGCCATAGCTTTTGATTGGAGAGGAATTTTGACCTGAAACCACTTCCATTTGATTCGTTTGATGGTTTACCTTTCCGTAAAGTGGTCATAATAGCCAAACGGACTTACCGTTTGGGAGATATAGCTGAAACAAGGTTTGGAGGGTGAAAAACTGCTTAACCGGGCCAAATCGGGTGATTAGTGAGTAGGCCCATAACCCATTTCGGGATTAGGGTTATGGGGAGGCTGAAATGAGATAGAGGATCATTCCATTTCAGTTTTCTAGCCTCCACTCATCACCAAGGAACCCTAAAAATGGCCTCCAACCTCTAAATCACCTCCAAATCACCTTTTGGTCAAGGATTGGGTTTAACAACCTCTAATCAAGGAAGATCTACACCAAAGCAACATTGGAGCTGCTGTTTAGCATTGGGATTCACATCAAATCAGAGATTTATTTCAGATCTTAGTTTATTTGTGGCTAAGGTGAGTGATTTGCATAGTTCCTCACTAATTAGGGCTAATTAAGGGTAATTAGTGTTAATTTATGAATTTTAAACATGATAAAATTCTGGAAAAATATTTATAAAAATCGAAATGATGTTTTAGGCCTCTGATATGAATTTGGGTTAATTTGGTTAAGTTTTGTTAATCATATCATTAGTTTCACCTAGACATGCTTAAGGGAAAAAGGGGGTTTTGGCTATGTATGATCCATTTTAACATATCATATTGATGTTTTGGTGTTTGTGGTCACTTCTATTTGTTGCTATGACTGTATGGTATGCTTTGTGATTGTCTAGAAGTGTTAGATTGGTCGAAAACGCCGTCGAATGGCGTAAAACAAGTCGCAGGGAAGCTGTGCAGGGACCGGATCGCGGAACGCACCCCCCCCCCCAACCTCGATCCGACCCGTTCGCGTGAAGTCTTCACGATCCGACCTAACTCCACGATCTGCTCCAATTCGAAGGCCACGAACCAGAGGCTGACGCTACGAGTCACTTCAAGCTTGCGATCCGAACTAGAAGAGGATGAAGGAGCTCACGATGCGATGGGTACCAGGGTGTCACGACCCGACAGGGGTGCCACGAACTGATGAAACACGATCCGATGATGGCGACCCGACCTGGAGAGCATATCACGATCCGACCTGGCGAAGGTAGCACGATCCGAGCTGGAGCATCATCACGACCTGGAGCTTGACAACGAGCTGGTGACTGCGAACCGAACCATAAGGCTACGAATTGATGAAGACCGATCTGGTGATGACCAATAACCCGAGATGCAAAGGTAGTCCAAATGGAAGTTGGAGCTCAGGGTCCAGTTGGGAACCAATGAGTTCACTTCATGGTTGGACTTTGCTGCGGGACGTGTGCTAAAGAGTTGTCGACGTTCATAACTTCTATTCACCACTAAAAATGGATGATGGCTACTTATCAGTGCAGTAGGGTCATTATGACCTGAGGGCAAGGTGATGGTAGCAAGACTACGTTATCAGTGCAGTAGGGTCATTATGACCTGAGGGGCAAGGTGATGCGTAGTAAGACTATGAGCCAGTGCAGTGGGGTCATTGCGACTCCATGGGGCAGAGTGGACGTAGTAAGGATTAGTAAGGCTATGAGCCAGTGCAGTGGGGTTCTTGTGACTCCATGGGGCAAAGTGGACATAGCGAAGGGTTTGTGGCTACGTTATCAGTGCAGCGAAGCCATTTATGACTTCATGGGGCAAGGTGATCGTAGCAAGGTATGTTGGGTGATCGAAGTGGTGAACATCGTATGCTTTACGCACTGAGTGAGAGATGTGAGGATGGATGCTATGTTTGATTGTTTGCCATCATTATGACATGCACACCTCCCCCACCTCCGTATCTTATACCGTTTGATATGGCACCTTAGAGTGTTGTACAGTATGTAGTGCTAACTCTTTGGTTGCAGGTCCAGGTTCAGGTATGTTTTAGTCTACCTGTTATTGTTCACTTTAGATGCTTATCGCTCATACCAGGCTTTATGTCTGACCCAGAGTTTTATGTCTCCTCTTATTACTCTGGGTTCTCACACGAGCAGACTAGAGACAGGTTAGCTGGTGGTGCGCGAGTAGCTGATTCGGAGGCGGCCATGAGGCTTCCACGTATGATATATATATACACATTCTCCCTGTGTCGTTGGTTGTCGCTACTTGGGCATTAGTAGTGTACCTCCTTTATCTTACTTTTGCTTTGAAACAGTTTGAAAAGTTGTAATAAGCTGTATTTTGGATTTCCGCTGCTATGATGTTTAGTTCTGGTTTTCAGCTTATGCACTGTCTCACCTGTTTTATGTTAAGTATGTTATTATTATATTATATTCTATGCGTTGTGAGACATTCTATAGGTTCTTGATTAGTTCATTTCCCTCTTCTTTTCCTTCTGACGACCCGTTCCGTGCTAACTGGACATGTGTACAGCGCACCTCTGGAGTAAATGTTGGTTGGTGCGGGGAGGGCCGTCACACATTCCAGAAAATCTAACCGTTGGATCTTCACAAAATTGGTGCCATTGGAAAGATATTTCCAAGGCGAACCCAATGGTTGTAGTTTCAGGAAAATTCGATGGTCGGATCTTCCGCACTAATCGTTTGAAATCATGATTTCAAAATATGAACTACAACTTCATTATTCGATATATTTTACTTATAATTATATATATATATATATATAATTATAATCGATTCTTCGATTTCAAAACCCTATTCAATTCATACATTCGATAAAAATGATATTTTTATCCAACAGACATTTATTTCAACACATCACTATTTTCAACAATTCATGTATATAATAAAAATGTGATTTTTATTGTAAAGGAATTCATTTCAAAACACGGTTATTTTATATAGTTCAAACAGATGATAAAAATGTGCTTTTTATTATAAAACAATTTATTTCAAAACACGATTATTTTATATAGTTCAAACAGATGATAAAAATGTGATTTTTATTATAAAACAATTTATTTCAAAACATGAATGTCGTTCAACACATGAATTCCTATTCAACACCTATTCAATTTCAACACATGAATATAATTCAAACACAGAAATATTATTCAAAATTCCGGCAGCATAACGGCAGGGTAGTTAAAACCGGGGCCGTCCCTAGTACGGCTCCTCGCTCTACCTTAAAGCCTCGCAGCTTTTGACAATGGGGATATCATGCATCTAGTTCGCACGCAGGCGGCATGTATATTTTTCTTTTCCACAAAACTAATCCTATGTGGATTCAACCAAATAATTCTCAACCACAAACGGGTATTTTTCAACCACAATCAATCATTCACATCATTTAGCAAATTTCACATCAACCAAATAATCCAAACAACAACACAACAAATAAATATTGTACATGGTCTGTGGACGAGGGGAGTATATATATATATATATATATATATATATATATATTATTATATAAATATATTTCAATTCACTTCAATACAATTCAATATCATTTCATTGCATATATTATTTTTACAACGCATATATAACTTATACATCGACCATACAACTTATACAACGCTTATACATGAGATGTACAATGCTTATATAACTCATACATCAATTAAATAATTTATACATCGTTGTTTTCCATATCGTTTATAATTTAGAAATCTCACATTGGGTTCCACTCCACCAAAAATTGCAGAAGGTTCAGAAAAATACGCGGTCTCTTCTAAAATGTAGATGACGTCCTCACGGTCACGATGTTTCCTGTTTCACTGAATTTCGTCAACACACTAAAAATATATGATTTTTCAAAGTTTTTCTACGGTTTTAAGTGTTAAAATCAGTTTAAATTATATAAACAGATAACTTTCAAACCTTGTTCGAAACTAGGTCTCAGTTTTTCGTGCAAACGGTGCAGCGTTGTGTCGACCAAAAGTTGCAGCGTCGAAGAGGAGGGGCTGGAGCACCCACGCGTGGTGGTGGGGTCACGTGCGGTGGCAGATCGGAGTGGCGGCGGCGTTGGGAAGTCGGCGTCTTCTTGAGCTCGATTCAGGCGATATAGGCAACGAGGGGGGTGGTGGTTGGGTCGGATTTGAAGAGGAGGAGGAGGCGCGTCGAGGTGCGGTGGTGGCGGCGCTTGCAGGTGGCGGAGGCGGCCGGAAAATGCTTGGGAAGGGGAGAACGGATTTACCGTCGAGGGGAGAGAGGGTTACGGGGAAAGAGAAAGTGGATTGGCCCAATGAGAGATTTTCTTATATTTATAAATTTTTAAATTTCGAAAATACCCCCTTTTACACACGAACTCCAATCCAAACCCAACGACTGTCGTCCCCAGCGTTTTACCCCCATTCCGAACACAATGGGATATGTTTTGAAGGCCCATTCGAATGTTTCAGTCAGTTTTCCTTCAAATTAAAATATAAAACATTCAATATTTAATTTGAACGTACATTTAAATTTGCCGGGGCCACAAACTGATTCGAAAAATTCTAGAAAAATAAATCTAGCTATGTTTTGACGATACGGTCCCAACAAAACTAGTTTCGTCGAATTCTGAGGTCGTTTGTAAAATGGTCCTTTTATTGTCGATCCAATTTAACTGTAATTGACCAAAACACTTTTCCTTTGCCACACTCACATACTTGCTTCAAAAATTATGAAATTTGAAACCTAGCAAAAGTTTGACATCCCGGATCCAACAAAAGTGGTTTCGTCGAATTCCGAGGTCGTATGGAAAATGTCTATTTCAAGGGCGATATAAATCCTATAGCGACCTTTCTGAAAATTCATTTGGCAATAACTTTTGATTTCTGTTATGAAACTTCAATTTTTCAGATCCGTTATAAAGATATTCACTAACAGATTTAAATATTTTTGGTTTCACTAAAATCTGTTTTATTTTGCACCCGGTACAGTCAGGCGAAGTTTGAATTCAATTTTTGAAACTACAACGCCATTTCAGGCCTTGTTTATAATTTATAATAATTATGTTTATTTTCAAACTTCAATTCGAACCTATTTTTTCATCACTATTATTTAAAATATTTATTTTAAATATTTAAAATTCACTATTTTAGCCAATTTAAAATTTTTAAACTGGTTCAGATTTTTCGGGTTGTTACAATATTTTTATAACATGAAAGTTTAAATTTTATAACCATGAAAGGTACGATTTTTATATTAGTAAGAGTATAAAAATATAATTTTTATATATATAGTGAAGTAAAACTATATTTTTTATTATATTACTCGCAAGATAAAAATATAATTTTTATCATGGAAGTAGCGGTGTAAAGGAGTGATTTTTACATATGTGGTAGAGATATAAAAATACGATCTTTATATATAAAAATGTGATTTTTATATAGATAATGACAAGATAAAGAAACGATTTTTATATATATGAAGAAGCGATAAAAGTTCGATTTTTATATAGTATAAAAATACGATTTTTATATAATGTAGATAATAAAAATATGATTTTTATATAATGTAGATAATAAAAATATGATTTTTATAGAAAGTAGATAATAAAAATGTGATTTTTATACATGTAGTGGATGCAGACAACGAAAGTGACAAAAGGCGAGCACGGCGAAGATTTCCTACATATGAAGAGTCGCGGTGTATCGGTTTTGATAGTCGGTGAGAACTCCTCACTTTTATTTTAATTTCTAGTTTGAAATATATACTAGGATGCAGACGGTGCTTAGCAGCACCCGACATCCGTTGTCCACAGACCATGGACGACTTGTGTGATTGTTTGTGTTGTGAAATTTGACTGTTGATTGTGATGTGAAAAGTATATATTCATGTGTTGAAAGAAAAATAATTTCATGTGTTGAAATAAAATAATTTCATGTGTTGAAATAAAATATATATTCATGTGTTGAAATAAAAATATATATTCATGTGTTGAAAGAAAAATAATTTCATGTGTTGAAATAAAATAATTTCATGTGTTGAAATAAAATATATATTCATGTGTTGAAATAAAAATATATATTCATGTGTTGAAATCAAATATATATTCATGTGTTGAAATAAAATAAATATTCATTTACAAATCGAACGATTTGTTTAGGTACACCGATTTGACTGATATTGATTGTGATGATAAATTTTACACATCGCCCAAATGCACAAATAAAATTTGTGTTTGATTGTTTGAAACCCCACACGGGTGTTGGGATGAAATTGGGCATACACTAATCCCAATAATTAGCTGTATGTCGATCGATTGATTGACAGGCTGTTATAAGTGTTGAATATTTATATTTGATGCTTATACAGTGTGGAATGCACTTTGGATGATGGTTGATTATTTATCGTTGCTATTATATACATGTGTTGTATGGAAACCATATAATTAACATTATATGGTAATTGATTGGGCCTCACTCTAATTTGGAAAATAAGGAATATTATAAAAGAAAATTCATGTGTTGAATAGAAAGAAAATTCATGTGTTGAATAGAAAGAAAATTCATGTGTTGAATAGAAAGAAAATTCATGTACATGTGTTGAATAAAAATATATATTCATGTGTTGAAGAAAATATTCATTTGTTGAATAGAATAACGAAGTTATTGAAATATATAAAGCCGCGTTGATTAGATATGCGCCATTTTGATGCGAATGATATCTATATCGATTATATTCGTTTTTATAATGAATATAGAAAAGGGAAGTGATTTAAAAATATAACGTTTTGAAAATATTATCATTTATATATCGATGATACGGAATATTCAATTTTTGATAAGAAATTGAATATGAAGTTGAAATCGTTTTGAAAACGAATTTAAAACGATTTATAAATTACGTTTTAAAAGGAAATCGATGAAATATATATATATTATATATATTATATATATTATATATATTATGGCCTGAATAGAACGCGCCGCGCTGCGGCAGTTCGCGAATTTCGACCATTGACTTCGAATTGACGTTGCGGGAGATCCGACTGTCGGATTCTCCTAAAACCGGAACCATTGGGTTCATATCGAAAAGAGCTTTCTAACGAATGTGAGAAATTAGAAATCTAACGGTTGGATTTGGAATTATGTCCAAATCAAATTTGGAAAAGGTCGCTATAAGTGCAGTTCGATGGCCGTTGATGGAAATCGACTATACGGGCCTTGATAAAATTATTAAAAATATTAATAATTTGTGTAAAATCATAAGAAATGATTTGGAAAGAATTGGGATGAAAAATTCCATATTTGGAAAGATAAAAATAGATTTTTATCGAAATGAACTAGTTTTGAACTAGAATTAAAATCCATTTAATTTAAAATAAATAAATTGGATTTGAAATGGTTTTAAAAGTAACCATAATTTCCAATGATTGTATTGGAATGAATTTGAATCGAAATTGTCTTTGGAATATGTCGATGTTGGATTTCGTGATTATACAGATATTGTTATGGAAATTTGAAAGATATATATATATATATATATATATATCGTTATTTCCAATACGATATTTGTTGGTCGTAGAATTTGATATTGGATATAAGCTGATATATTTTCTATTCAGAGCCTTGTATTTAATATCAAATGTGGTTTGGGTTGTCGTGAATGGTGTCATCATTAACGCTGTTCTTTAACCCAATTGAGAAAAGATTAAATCTTTTTATTTAGATTTAATGAAGTATACCAATTAAATGATATTTAATTGGAATTGAATTAGAATGTGATTTTGGGTTTATTGTGAACCGTGTTTAAATGACATTGGTTCTTTAACCTAGTTAAAGACAGGATATGATTTCCCAAGTTAAACAATCATTAATATTGATTTTTTGGGAAGATTAAAACTAAGGGGAGTTTTAATGAATTTTTAATTAGATTGAAATGGTCGAGAATGGAGTGTCACCAGTTTTGCTCCAGGCGGTAGTTAAAATCTTTTATTAGATTTGAACGTGAAATGGAAATTGAATTTACCGATAACACCGTGGTGTTAGATATGAAGTATGACCAGTTTTACTTTATGGGATGAATAGGTTGGGATTGGGGAATAAAATAAATGATTACTTCGGTGTGTTTCGCTAATCCCGACTAATTTGAATTGATATTCAAAGGAAGATTAAAGAATAAATTTAAAGAATTTATCTTTGATAAAATTAATGGGAACCTTTCCCAAAGTTTAAGAATATTTGAATAAAGGAATATTCTGAATTGGAATGAGGCGTATGTTGTGTTTGTGTAACACTTGTTTACTATATATGCGAGTTATTCAGAAAGACCGGGTTTATCCCATTCTGAATAACTGATTCGATGTGGTGTCGAGGATGAAGACAATGGTCGAAGACCGGAGGTCTTCACATCGTTTATGTGATTACGGATGATCTTGATTGGGCTGTACACCCAAGAGGAGGGAATCAGTTGGTGATCGTCCAGACGTGCTTGGAGATCGATGGATATGCGAGGTACAAGGTGCCTCCGGTTTCGTTCAGACCCAGAACGGACTTGTAAATGGACTGTGTGTCCGGCATTGGAAATCATTCTATGTGATTGATGAATATCAGTTGCATGGAGTGGTTTGCCTGTGTGGCATGCTAAGATGCAAATAATCAAGGCTTCTGTTGAAAAGCAGAGTCTTGTGGTTGATGATCAAAGCACGGCCTGTGTGGCATAGCTTTGTGTACCGTTAATTCGCGAGCCTCACACCCCGGTTGTGAACCAGAAACGGGAGAGGACTTCAGTAAGGGCATGCGTTTCCTTCTAGCTAGGGTGGTGTCAGTGACCTACCAGCCCTGACATTTATATTATTTTCACCTGTGTGGTTGTTGCTGTTGCGAGGCGCCTCGGATATATCGGTGACTGTGTGGACCTGATGGAGTCATTTGGCTCATTTACGCCCCAAAGGGCGGGGAAACGCAGTGTTCAGGCATAATAATCCACATCGGTGGACCGGCCCTGACGATCTGCGGCTGTTCCTGAGACATGGGCTAGATTGTCTCGAATCGGTAGAGGACGATCCCTGGCCTCGGTTCGCTGATGGAAATCCAATTTCCAATACGTGACTTTGCGGTTTTAATTGTAGAACTAGTATGGCGACATGATATATGGTACCCATGCCGTCTATGATTGATACTTATGATTGAAATTGTTTTGACACTATACACTTATAGTAATAATAAAAGCTGAAATTTAGCATATCAAGCATTCTTTGGCTATTATAAGGTAAAACCCTATCCTCCGACTTGTGTTGCATTGTGTGATGGGACCTGGGTCTTATAATAGCTTCATTATTCTTTATTTAGCATTGCACTGTTGTTTTATGCACTGGTATTCTTAGGAGGAAACCTGTTCCGTGTTATACTGCGTGGTCCCCCGATTTACCTAACTTTAAAATAAAGATTAATAACTGTTTTAGTTCTCACACCAATCACATGACTGACCTGGAGTTTATTGTTTTAACCTAAACTCTGGGTGCCCTTATTTTCGGCACGGGCAGCTAGTAGTTTTGGTTTTGCAGATTTATATTCATAGGATCCTGGTTTACAGCTGGAATGATATTCGGAAAGCTCTGTATCCATATATCTCTTTCAGTTGTGTATTATATTATTTTTCCGCTGCAGTAATGTATTGTAATCTCTGATATTTAGTGATGTGTAATATTGATTCATACTCTGTATATTCTTGTATTCTGATGAAATTGTTGTAATTAACAATGAAATTGTTGTAATTAACAATGAAATGTTCTTCTGTTTGCGTTCTGATTCGTCTTGTCCTCAAAGCAATCCGGGCTTTCTCATCTCTTCGGAGATTGGGAAAATCCTAATTGTTACAGTTTTAATACAAATCTATTTAACAAAAATGTTAATTTTGTTTTGATATAAATCTATTTAACAAAAATGTAAATTTTGGTTTTGATATAAATCTATTTAACAAAAATGTTAATTTTGTTTTGATACAAATCTATTTAATAAAAATGTTATTTTTTTTTGATACAAATCTATTTAACAAAATTTTATTTTTGTTTTGATATAAATCTATTTAACAAAAATGTTATTTTTGATTTGATTATTTCATTTCAACAAAAAATGATATTTTGGTTTCAACTATTTTATTTCAACAAAAATGTCATTTTAACTCTAAAATGCCTTTTTAATTCTAAAATTTCTTTTTAATTCTAAAATATATTTTTTAATTCTAAAATGTCTTTTTAATAAAACATTATTTATTTTTGAATCGGAATGCAACTCAACCAATTACCATATAATTTCGGTTATATGGATTTCATACACCGCATGTGTGCACAATAATGATAAATAAAAAAAACAGTCCATTCACAACCAGATTGAAATTTACAACTGTGTGAGCATTAAAATAAATAAATAATGCTCATCACAGGCTGTCAATACATCGATTGACATACAACTAAATATTGGGTCTAGTGTATGTCAAATATCATCCCAATACCCGTGTGGGGTTTTCAAACAACAGTTTATTTAAATAAATTATTGGTAAAGAAATTTAACCAATTTTCACTGTTCAAATTATAAATGAATATTTATAATCTAATTTCACTATCACATTAATATTAACATTTTTAATGTGTTAAACATTTCAAAAACACAACCAACACACAATACAGTCAATTTAAATCGTCCATGGTTTATGGACCAGGAAAGTGATCTAGCAGGCACCGTATACAGTTTATAATAATTAAACTGATAAAAATCTAAACTGGCAATTCTATATATTTTCCAGTTATGAAAATAAATAAATAACTGTGCAGAATTTTTTGTGAGGAGTTCTCACATTGGGTTTCCACTCCGTCATTCTTTATTTCTGAATTTCTGTTCTATTTTAGTTTGCTTCCTCGTGTAATGTTCTTCACCGTGATTCCCACGTAATCTGTTTTCACGCAGTTTGTATTAAAAATCATATTTTTAATGTTATTTTATATATATGGTAAAAATCATATTTTTACATTTATGTTATGTTTATATAAAAATCATATTTTTATATTGCTATTTCTGTTTTAAAAACAACGTTAATTTTATATTTACAAAACAATGCAATTTTCTATTCACAAAACAATGCGATTATTTATTTACAAAACAAATGTGATTTTCTATTCACAAAACAATGTGATTCTTTATTTACAAAACAAATGTGATTTTCTATTCACAAAACAATGCATTTTTTTATATTTACAAAACAATGCGATTTTTATTTTAAAAACAATGTGAATTTCTATTTTTAAAACAATGATATATTATTATAAAAATTCTACTTAAACAATGATATATATATTATAAAAACAATCCTACATATATTTTATAAAAACATGGTTATATATATTTTATAAAAACAATGTCATTCTCATTTTCTAAACAATGTTATTTTCATTTTCTAAACAATGTAATTTTCATTTTGTAAATTATGTTATTTTCATTTTCTAAACAATGTTATTTTCATTTTATAAACAATGCAACTTATTATTTTTAAAACTAATCTATTTTTTTATTTTTAAAACAATTCTGTTTTAATTTTTAAAAACAATACTATTTTTATTTTTTAATAATTACATTAACTAGTAATTAAATAAATAAATTAAGGAATAATTAACTTGAATTTACTGTCCACCGTTGATCTCAAAATCCAAAGGCCACGGTCCTTTCCTTTCTTCACCGTGTATTGCTCCAGGTTCCTTCTTCGACTTCGCCACCCATCCTTTGTAACTTGGATCCACCCTCGCGCCCCCACCCTCTGACCAGACCATGATTGGAGTGCTTTTCTTCGTCGGCCCCAAGCCCCTCCTTCACTGCCGATAATACAGGCCAACTCGGCGTCCCCTTCCATGCCAAAAACCACCCCAAACGGACTGCGTTTCAAATGCCATATCGGCCACCAAAGTTCATAAGCTTTGATCATCACCGTTGATTTCCTTTATCTCGTATAGACGAACGTTTTTATAATTATGAGTTCTTCATGTTGAGGCATGGAGGAGGAGAAAAGGAGGGTAGAAGGAGGGAGTTCGCAGGCCATTGATTTGGTGGAGGCGGCTGTTTGTTTATCGTATTAGGGTTTAGTTTGGGCCGTATATACTAGGGTATTTATACCAATATATAATATTGATTTTTATTTTATTTATTTAATTCCCAAAAATACAGGTTTATTATTGTGAACTCCAAATCAAACTCAACGAGTGTAGCCCCTAGCCAAATACCCCCATTCCGGACACAATGGGATATGTTTCATAACCCAATATGGTTGTTACGATCAGTTTTCCTCTAAATTAAAATATAAATCAGTGTATATTTAATTTTAAATGTACATTTTAATTTACCAGGGCCACATAGTGACTCTAAAAATTCCAGAAAAATTATTTCTAGCTTTGTTTTGACGATACGGTCCTAACAAAACTAATTTCGTTGAATTTTGAAACCATTTGAAAAATGGTCATTTTGCTGGTCAATCCAATTTGACTGAAATGGTCAAAACACATTTCCTTTTGCCACGCTCATATATTAATTCCAAAAATTATGAAAATTGGAATCTAGCAATAATTTGACATTCCGGATCCAACCAAATTGGTTGTGTAACGGAGGTCATTTGCAAAATGGCTATTTTTAATATTAATATATATATATATATATATAAATTACATAACGACTATTCTGAATTTTAAACTGGGCATAACTTTTGATTCCCGTTATGAAATTTCAATTTTTTAGATTCGTTGGAAAGATATTTTTAAATAGATTTAGATATTTTTGGTTTTACTTAAATCCGCTTTATTTTGCATCCTGTACATTCAATTGAAATTTGAAATCGAATTTTCTAACTACAGCGCCATTTCGGGCTCGTTTTATATTTAAAATAAAATTATTCATTCTAACTTGGATTAAAATAAATTTTTTGTCGTTATTATTTAAAATAAATTATTTTAAATATTTAAAATCCATTAAAATTGCTAAAATAAATTTTTTAAATTGGTTTAGAATTTCCGGGTTGTTACAATCTCCCCCACTTAAAATCTTTTCGTCCTCGAGAAGAAACGGAACTGAAAGTTGTTTAACTAACCAACTCAACTTTTAACTCTAATCAATTTTCAATTCAGTTCCATAATAAATTCTATTTAGCTAAATTTATCATTATTTCTCATATTGGTTAAATTAATTATCATTCCAATATTTTAATTAGTTAAACTAATGATCAAACATCACAACCAACAATCAATTAGGTGATTAACTTTTCAAATATATATAATTTTTATATATATAGTCAAAAAACATATTTTTAGTGCAAAACACAACAATAAATCCTAGCTAGTCTGGTTCTCACACCAGTCAGTTGGAAATATATAGATATCCCACTTTCGAAACTCGAACATAAATGCTGATGATGCTGCAACGATCATCAGAATCATCTCTGGGCGACTAGAGTGTGATTCTCTGTCTATCCAGTATATTTGAGACTCCATATACACGCTAGCTAGGCATATATGCAAAATCTCTATATGATCGTTTGTCCAAAATAAATATAAAATAATATACTCAAATACGTATAATTAGATTAAATTTTCAAAAACAAAATTTATTTTCATTTTCATTTTAAAAATAACACTCTTCACACTCGTTCTAGGATACTTCCAATCCTATCTCTAACGAGTCATTCTTATTGGATATTACTAATCCAATCTCTGATGAATTCTTTTGTTTTGTTCTAACGTGTCTTGTTCTCGAGCTCTATAAACCAAAGCTCTAATAGCAAATGAAACGACCCAAACTTCCCCGTAAAGGAAAGCCCGGATTGAGTTGAGAACACGACAAATCAGAACACAAACAGAAGAACATTTCGTTGCTTATTACAATAATTTACATCAGAGTATAAGAATATAACAGAGTATGAATAAATAATATACATTGGAAATACCATATCAGAGATTTAAATTACATTTGATAGCAGCGGAAAAATAATACAAAACACAACTAAAAGAAATACACAGATACAGAGCTTTCCGAATATCGCTTCAGCTGTAAACCAGGATCCTGTGAATATAATATCTGCAAAACTAAAACTACTAGCTGCCCATGTGGAAAACAGGGGCACCCAGAGTTTAGGTTAAAACAATAAACTCCAGGTCAGTCATGGGACTGGTGTGAGAACTAAAACAATTATTAATCTTAAATTTTAAAGTGGGGATATCACGGGACCACGCCGTATAACACGGAACGGGTTTACTCCACATGAATCTTAGTTTAAAATAAAACAACGCAATGCTTTTTGAAAAATGAAGCTATTATAAGACTCAGGTCCCATCACACAATGCAACGCAAGCCGGAGGATAGAGTTTTAACTTATAATAGCCAAACATGCTTGATACATATAAAACAAATTATTTTGATATTATTATTATAAGTGCATAGTGTCAAAAACAACTTCAAATATAATTGTACAATCATATATGGCATATTACCCCCATCCTACTATGTCGCCATACTAGTTCTACAATTAAAACCGTAAAGGTATCGTATTGGAAGTTGGATTTCCATCTTGAACCAAGGCAAGGGATCGTCCTTACCGATTTCGAGACTCTCTAGCCCGAGCCTCAGGATTTAGCCGCAACTGCACCTAGGTAACATGTAGGGTCGGTCCACGCTAAGTGCAATGGTGGATTCACAATTCCTAAGCATGCATTTCCCCGCCCTATGGGGCGTAAAATTTGGTCAGTAATGTCGACCATAACAATATCCGAGGCGCCTCTCTATCCATCAAGTAATAATAAGCAACATCCACATGAGTAAAATGTCCGGGCTTGCAAAACCCTGACACCCCTCCTAGCTAGAAAGAAACGCAATGCCCTCCCTGCTGTCCTCTCCCGTTTCTGGTTCATACCGGGTTGTGAAGCTCGCGAAGTATCGCTATATACAAAGCTATGCCTAAATAAGCTATGCTTTGATCATCATCCACAAGGCTCTGCTTTTCAACAAAAGCCTTGATCATTTGCATCTTAGCATGCAACGTTGTCAGTCCGTACCATACCATTGATTTCTGCCAATATATAACCTCTAAGCTCGTACGTCTCAGAGAAGGGTGTTAAGCAAGAGAATAAATTCTCCGCCATCAAACAGATATATATTTAGCAGAGATCAACGAATACAGCATAAAGGAATACAATATTAGACATACCATCCATTTACAAGTCCGTTCTGGGTCTGAACGAAACCGGAGGCACCTTATTCCTCGTCCCATATGTCCAATACAGGAGAGAGGTCCTTGCATATCCGTTGATCTCCAAGTACGCTAGGACGATCACGACTTATTACCTTGTCTTGGGTGTACAACCCAATCAAGACATCATTAATCATCCAAACGATGTGAAGATCTTCGGTCTTCAACCAACGTCTTTATCTTCGACTTTAAGTCGTCGTTGTAATTATTCAGAATGGGTTAAACCCAGTCTTTCTAAATAACTCGTGTATTTTATAATCAAGTGCTGTAAAAACACATCATACACCTCATTCCAATTTAGAATATTCTTTTAATAAAATATTCACATTATTAGGGGAAGGTTCCCATTAATTTTATCAAAAATAACTTCTTTTAAATTTATTCTTTAATCTTCCTTGGGATCTCATTTCAAAAGATTTTATTTTATCTTTTATCAAATCTTAACCAAATTCGGGTTTATTCACTAGTCGGGATTACCGAACCTTACCGAAGTAATCATTTATTATTTATTATTCCAGTCCCAACCTATTCATCCCATGGAGCAAAACTAATAGCACTCCATATCTAACACCCACTGTGTTAATGGTAAATTTAATTACCATTTTCTGCTCAAATCTAATTAAAGATTTAACTATCACCTGAAGTAAAACTAGTGGTACTCCATTCTCGATCATTTCAAGAATTCGATAAATTTAATTTTTTCTTACGCATTTTAATCTAATTAAAGACACATTAAAACTCTAGTTTAGTTTTAGTTTCAAAAATCATTACTTAATGATTATTCGAATTTAAGAAATTAATCTTATCTTTTAATTGGGTTAAAGAACAAATGTTATTTAAAACATTATTCACAATAAACCCAAAATCATCTTCCATCAAAATGGAATCTTCACAGAAATCAGATCAATATTTAATCGATATAAATTCTCGTATCAGACTGATAATATAAATGGAATAACGACAAAGCCTTTTGAAATGACCCGAACTTCCTCGTAATGGAAAGCTCGGACTGAGTTGACAACACGACAAATCAGAACACAAACAGAAGAACATTTCATTGCTTATTACAACAATTTACATCAGAGTACAAGAATATACAGAGTATGAACAAATAAAATACATTTGATAAATGACAGAGATTTACAAATTACAATGCAGCAGAAAATAATACAAAACACAACTGAAAAGAATACACGGATATAGAGCTTTCTGAATATCACTTCAGCTGTAAACTAGGATCCTGTGAATATAATATCTGCAAAACCAAAACTACTAGCTGCCCATGTGGAAAATAGGGGCACCCAGAGTTTAGTTTAAAACAATAAACCCCAGGTTTGTCATGTGACTGGTGTGAGAACTAAAACAGTTATTTAAAACTTTATTTTAAAATGGAGTAAATCAAGGGACCATGCCGTATAATACGGAACGGGTTTCTCCCGAGACTACCAGTGCATATACAGTTATAAACAATGCAATGCTTTTTGAAAAATGGAGCTATTATAAGATCCAGGTCCCATCATACAATGCAACGCAAGCCGGAGGATAGGGTTTTCCCTTATAATAGCCAAACATGCTTGTAACTATTAAAACAAATCATTTGATACTATTATAAGTGCATAGTGTATAAAACAACTTCAAATATAAATGTATCAATCACAGACGGCATGGGTACCATATATCATGTCGCAAATACTAGGCTCTACAATCAAAACCGAAATGTCACGTATTGGAAATTGGATTTTCGTCATGAGTCGAGGCCAGGGATCACTGCCCACCGCTTCAAGACACTCTAGAAAATGCCTCAGGACTCCCCATAGAGAACCCTTGGATTGGTTGGGCCGGTTGGGCCGGTCCACACTTACGTTAGTGGATTGGAAATTCCTGAACACACGTTTCCTGGTCCTATAGGACCTATATCCATCGGTTCCGCAGAAACCGATATATCCGAGGCGCCTCGCAATCCAACAACAATATAGGTAAAAGTAAAAAAATGCCAAAGCTTGCAAAACCCTGACACCACCCATAGCTAGAAAGAAACGTCATGTTCTCCCAACGGTCCGATCCCGTTTTAGACTCATACCGAGGTGTGAGGCTCGCGAATTAATGTTATACACGAAGCTATGCTATAATAATGTCGTGCTTTGATCATCAACCACAACACTCTGCTTTTCAACAGAAGCCTTGATCATTTACATATCAGCATGCCGCACAGGCAATTCATGCCATGCGACTGATGTCTATCGATATATAACCTATGAGCTCGTACGTCTCAGAGAAGGGCGTTAAGCAAGAGAATAAATTCTCCGCCGCTAAACAAATATATATTTAATAGAGATCAATCAACACAGAATAAAATCCAATGTTAGACACACATCCATTTACAAGTTCGTTCTAGGTCTGAACGAAACCGGAGGCACCTTATTCCTCGTCCCGTATGTCCAATACAGGAGAGAGGTCCCCGCATATCCGGTCGATCTCCAAGTACGTCTACAAGATCACCACTTATTACCTCGTCTTGGGTGTACAACCCAATCAAGACATTAGTAATCATCCAAACGATGTGAAGACCTCCGGTCTTTAACCACCGTCTTCATCGTCGACTTATTGTCGAATCAGTGATTCAGAATGGCTATAAACCCGACCTTTCCGAATAACTCGCGTATATAATAAACAAGTGTTATAAAAACACAACATACGCCTCATTCCAATCCTGAATGTTCTTTTATCTAAATATTCATATCCTTTGGGAAAGGTTCCCATTAATTTTATCAAAGATAAATTCTTTTAAATTTATTCTATAATCCTTCTTTGGATATCAATTCAAACAATATTAAGGTTTTCCAAACTAGTCGGGATTAACGCACCTTACCGAAGTAATCATTTGTTTAATTTCCCAATCCCAACCTATTTATCCCATGGAGAAAAACTGGTAATACTCCATATCTAACACCATGGTGTTATCGGTAAAATTAATTACCATTTCCCATTCAAATCTAATTAAAGATTTAACTATCGCTAGGAGCAAAACTGGTGCTACTCCATTCTCGATCATTTCTCAAATTTGATAATTTAAATTATCAATTTTCCTTTTCAATCTAATTAAAGATTCACTAAAATCCCACTTAGTTCTAATCTTCCTAAAAATCAACATTAATGATTATTTAACTTTGGAAACACAAACATGCCGCATCGACAATCTACACCGAACTATTGATTTCTGCCAATATATAACCTCTAAGCTCGTACTCTTCGAGAAGGGTGTTAAGCAAGAGAATAAATTCTCCGCCATCAAACAGATATATATTTAGCAGAGATCAACCATACAGTTTGAAATACAATGTGACATGTAATCCTCTCTTTAACGGGGTTAAAGAACTAATGTCATTTAAAACACAGTTCACGATAAGCCCCAAATCACAATCCATTAATTATGGAATCTTCCCGGAAAATAGATCAATATATAATCGATATCAATTTACGTATCCGACTAATAATATAAATGGAATAATGGTAAAGCCTTTTAAATTCTATATGTATTAATAGTCTTCCTCCATAGAAGTTCACTTCAATCATTACCAAATCGAATTCCATTCAATTCCAATTTAATATATTAAATTGGAAAACTTTAATTCGGAAAATTCCCGTTAAATCTTAATAAAAAGATTTATAAATTCCGAATCCCATTTCACGGTAAATCGGGTTAAAGAACGAATGTCCATGAAAACACAGCTCAGGATAAACCCAATTAACATTCCATTTTACTCCAATTAAATGTTAATTAACTGGAAACACCAGTATTCTTAATTAAAAGATTTATTCTTTTCACACGGGGTTCAAGAACAGTGTTATTAATTAAGACACCATTCACGAAAAACCCAAAATCCAATTTGATATCAAATATAGGGCTCGGAATAGAAATTATACTAGCTTATATTCAATATCAAATTCTGAAACCAACAAATACCGTTTTGGAAATAACGATATAAAATATATCCTCCAAATTTCCATAACAATATCCGTATAATCCCGAATCCAACATCGAAATATTCCGATGATAATTTCGATTCAAATCCATTCCAATTCATATATTGGAAATTCTGGTAATTTTTGAAACCATTTCAAATCCAATTTATTTATTTAAAAATATTCGATTTATAATTCTAGTTCATAACTAGTTCATTTCAATAAAAATATATTTTTATCTTTTCAAATATGGAATTTTTCATCTCAATTCTTTCCAAATCATTTATTATGATTTTACACTAATTACTGATATTTTTAATAATTTTATCAAGGCCCGTACAGTCGATTCCATAAACGGTCATCGAGCTGCACTTACAGCGACCTTTTCCAAATTTGATTTGGACATAATTCCAAATCCAGTCGTTAGATTTCAAATCTCTTGTATTCGTTGGAAAGCTCTTTTCGATACGAACCAAACAGTTCTTGATTTAGTAGAACCCGACGGTCGGATCTCCCGTAATGTCCATTCGAAGTCAATGGTCGAAATTCGCGAACTATCACGACACGGCGCGTTCTATTCAGGCCATTATAAATAATATATATATATATATATTATATTTCATCGATTTTCATTTAAAACGTATTTTATAATTCGTTTTAAATTCGTTTTTAAAACGAATTCAACTTCATATTCGATTTTAAATAAAAGTTGAATATTCCATATCTTTAATATATAAATGATAATATTTTCAATAACATTAGATTTTGAAATCATATCCATTTTGATATTCATTATAAAAATGAATAAAATCGATATAAATATCGTTCACGTCCAAATGGCGTTAATCTGATCAACAAGGCTTTATATATTTAAATATTATCGTGTCCATCCCAAATCGGACATCAAAAATCAAATTTTGATCTTTTACTGAATATTATTTTAAAATATTCATTATTTTAAAATATTCTTTCTTTTAAAATATTTATTCTTTCTGAATTGGAATCATACACAGTCAATTACCATATAATGTCATTTATATGGATTTCATATAACACATGTATAGAACAACAATGATAAACAATCAACCATCATCCAGAGTGCATTACACAACTACATAAGCGTTAAGTATAAATAACTAACGCTTACAACAGCCTGTCAACAATCGATTGACATACAACTACATATTGGGATTAGTGCATGTCCAATATCATCCCAATACCCGTGTGAGGTTTTCAAACAACAAACACTGATTATTATTTGTGCAGTTGGGTGATGTGTAAAACATATCGTCCCAATCAATATCCATCAAATGTGTGTACATAAACAAATCGTCCGATTTGTTTATGAATATTTATTTTATTCACACACACGTAAAAAATTATATTTTTAACAATAAAATATTTTATTCAGCACATGAATATTTTATTCCATTCCACACCACAATCAATTTTCACAACACATTATAATCAAACAAGTCGTCCATGGTCTGTGGACGACGGTGTCGGGTGCTGCTAAGCACCGTCTGCATCCTAGTATATATTTTAACTAGAAAATAAATTAAAGTGAGAAATTCTCACCTTGGGTTTCCACTCCTCCATTCTTATCGTCGCCCAGATTCACTGCTTTGATACCAACTGAAATTACCAAACGCGTTTAAATCCACCACGCCCACATATTGATTACAAAAATTATGAAAATTGGAATCAAGAAATAATTTGACATTCCAGATCCAACAAAAGTGGTCTCATCGAAAACGGAGTTCTTTTGCAAAATTTCCACTTTTAAGGGCTATATTTCCATAGCGACTATTCTGAATTTTCAACTGGACATAACTTTTTAATCCCGTTATGAAATTTGGATTTTTCAGATTCGTTAGGAAGATATTTTCGAACAGATTCAAATACTTTTGGTTTCACCAAAATCCGGTTTATTTTGAATCCTGTACATCCATTTGAAATTTGAAATCGAAATTTCAAACTACCGCGCCATTTCAGGCTCGTTATATAATTAAAATAAATATTTATATTCTAACTTCGATTTAAATAAATTTATACGTTCTAATTCTATTCAAAATAAATTTCTCGTCGTTATTATTTAAAATAAATTATTTTAAATATTCAAAATTCATTAAAATTGCCAAAATAAAATTATAAATTGGTTTTGATTTTCCCGGGTTGTTACACCTTTTAAGTTCAATATAGTAACGGTCTTCATTCACAGAAGCTCATCTCGATAACTAAATCGAATTCCATTCAATTCCAATTAAATATATTAAATTGGAAAAAAGCTTTTTCTTTCCAAAAATTTCCATTTAAATCTTAATAAAACATTTATAAATTCCGTATAAACCTCAATAAAAGATTTATAAATTCCATTTAAATCTTAATAAAAGATTTATAAATTCCATATTATATTTTAACTGTTAATTGGGATTAAAGAACAATTGTCGTTCAACAACACAGTTCACAATAAACCCACAATCAACTTTCATTTTAATTCTAATTAAACATAATTACTTAGTAAACTTTTCTCAGTCTTAACTAAAAGATTTATTCTTTCACACGGGGTTTAAGAACTACATTATTTAAGACACCATTCACGATAAACCCAATATCCAATTTATTTTATTTAATTTCAAATAAATATTAATTTAATTGGAAAACTCCATTAAATCTTAATTAAAGGTTTATTCTAGTTAATAACTAGTTCATTTGGATAAAAATATATTTTTATCTTTTCAAATATGGAATTTTTCATCCAAAATCTTTCTAAATCATTAATTATGATTTTACATAATTTTCCACATTTTTAATAATTTAATTAAGGCCTTTACAGTCGGTTTCCAATAACGGCCACCGAACAGCATCCATAGTGACCTTTTCCAAATTTTATTTGGACATAATTCCAATCCAACTATTAGATTTCAAACCTCTTATATTCATGGGAAAGCTCTTTTCGGTACGAACCCAACAGTTCTGATTTTAGGAGAATTCGACGGTCGGATCTCCCGTTACATCAATTTGAAGTAAATGGTCGAAATTCGCGAATGGTCGCTGCGCTCAGACCATTAAATATATATATTATATATATTTCGTCGATTTCCATTTAAAACGTATTTTATAAATCGTTTATAAATTCATTTTAAAACGATTCCAACTTTATTTTCAATTTTAAATCAAAATTGAATATTCTATATCTTTATCATATTAAAATGATAATATTTTCAAAATATTAAATTTTGAAATCACTTCCTTTTGATATTCATTATAAAATGAATAAAATCGATTGATAAACCCATTCGGGTTAAAATGGCGTTTCTATACTTAACTCGGCTTCATATTTTTATATTTTTGTGTCCATCTAAAAATGGACATCGAAATCATGATTTTATTCGACACTGAATATTATTTTAAAATATTCGTTACTTTAAAATATTCTTTATTTTAAAAGAATCTTTATTTAAAATATTCTTTACATTAAAATGTTCTTTTACATTATTTACATTGAAAATGTTTGATTTCATTAAAATGATTCTTTTACATTAAAATGATTCTTATATTTTGTTGACAATTCTATTTCAACAAAATGACTAAAAATGATTCTTTTATTTTGTTGACAATTCTATTTCAACAAAATGACTGAAAATGATTCTTATATTTTGTTGACAATTCTATTTCAACAAAATGACTAAAAAGCGACAACTTCATTTTGTTAACAGTTCTATTTTAACAAAATGAATTAAAATGATAACTTCATTTTATTTACAATAATCTAATTCAACAAAATTTGACATTTTTGTTTTAACACAAATCTATTTAACAAAAATGTTATTTTTGTTTTGACACAAATCTGTTTAACAAAAATGTAAATTTTGGTTTTGATATAAATCTATTTAACAAAAATGTTATTTTTGTTTTAATACAAATCTATTTATTAGCAAAAATGTAAATTTTGGTTTTGATATAAATCTATTTAACAAAAATGTTATTTTTGTTTTGATACAAATCTATTTAACAAAAATGTAAATTTTGGTTTTGATATAAATCTATTTAACAAAAATGTTATTTTTATTTCGATACAAATCTATTTAACAAAAATGTTATTTTTGTTTTGATATAAATCTATTTAACAAAAATGTTATTTTTGAATTGATTATTTCATTTCAACAAAAAATGATATTTTTGTTTCAACAATTTTATTTCAACAAAAATGTCATTTTAATTCTAAAATGCCTTTTTAATTCTAAAATGTCTTTTTAATTCTAAAATGTCTTTTTAATTCTAAAATGTCTTTTTAATAAAACACTATTTATTTCTAAATCGGAATGCGACTCAATCAATTACCATATAATTTTGGTTATATGGATTTCATACACCGCATGTGTGCACAATAATGATAAATAATCAACAAACAGTCCATTCACAACCAGAGTGAAATTTACAACAGTGTGAGAATTAAAATAAATAAATAACGCTCATCACAGGCTGTCAATCCATTGATTGACATACAACTAAATATTGGGACTAGTGTATGTCAAATATCATCCCAATACCCGTATGGGGTTTTCAAACAACAGTTTATTTAAATAAATTATTGGTTAAGAAATTTAACCAATATTCACTGCTCAAATTATAAATGAATATTTATAATCTAATTTCACTATCACATTAATATTAACATTTTTAATGTGTTAAACATTTCAACAACACAACCAACACATAATACAGTCAATTTAAATCGTCCATGGTTTGTGGACGAGGAAAGTGATCTAGCAGGCACCGTATACAGTTTATAATAATTAAACTGATAAAAATCTAAACTAGCAATTCTATATATTTTCCAATTACGAAAATAAATAAATAACTGTGTAGAATTTTTAGTGAGGAGTTCTCACCTTGGGTTTCCACTCCGTTATTCTTTATTGCTGAATTTCTGTTTTTTTTTCAGTTTGCTTCCTCGTGTAATGTTCTTCACCGTGATTCCCACGTAATCTGTTTTCACGCAGTTTGTATTGATAATTATATTTTTAATGTTGTTCTATATATATGGTAAAAATCATATTTTTACATTTATGTTATGTTTATATAAAAATCATATTTTTATATTGCTATTTCTATTTTAAAATATACGTTAATTTTATATTTACAAAACAATGCGATTTTCTATTCACAAAACAATGCGATTTTTTATTTACAAAACAAATCTGATTTTCTATTCACAAAACAATGCGATTTTTTATTTACAAAACAAATCTGATTTTCTATTCACAAAACAATGCGTTTTTTATATTTACAAAACAATGTGATTTTTATTTTAAAAACAATGCGAATTTCTATTTTAAAAACAATGATATATTATTATAAAAATTCTACTTAAACAATGATATATATATATTATAAAAACAATCCTACATATATTTTATAAAAACAATGTTATATATATTTTATAAAAATAATGTCATTCTCATTTTCTAAACAATGTTATTTTCATTTTCCAAACAATGTAATTTTCATTTTCTAAACAATGTTATTTTCATTTTCTAAACAATGTTATTTTCATTTTCTAAACAATGCAACTTTTTATTTCTAAAACCAATCTATATTTTTTTTAAACAATTCTATTATAATTTTTAAAAACAATACTATTTTTATTTTTCAATAATTACATTAACTAGTAATTAAATAAATAAATTAATGAATAATTAACTTGAATTTACTGTCCACCGTTGATATCAAAATCCAAAGGCCACGGTCCTTCCCTTTCTTCACCGTGTATTGCTCCAGGTTCCTTCTTCAACTTCGCAACCCATATATACTAGGGTATTTATACCAATACATAATATTAATTTTTATTTTATTTATCTAATTCTCAAAAATACATGTTTATTGTTGCGAACACCAAATCGAACTCAACGAGTGCCACCCCTAGACAAATACCCCCATTCCGGACATAATGGGATATGTTTCGTAACCCAATTCGGCTGTTACGATCAGTTTTCCTCTAAATTAAAATATAAATCAGTGTATATTTAATTTTAAATGTACATTTTAATTTACTGGGGCCACATAGTGACTTTAAAATTTCTAGAAAAAAATATTTCTTGCTTTTTTTTGACAATACGGTCCTAACAAAACTAATTTCATCGAATTTGGAGATCGTTTGAAAAATGGCCATTTTCCGGTCGATCCAATTTGACTAAAATGGTCAAAACACATTTCCTTTTGCTACGCTTACATATTAATTCCAAAAATTATGAAAATTTGAACCTAGCAATAATTTGACATTTCGGATCCAACCAAAGTGGGTTTGTCGAAAATGGAGGTCGTTTGCAAAATGGATATTTTTAATATTAAAAAATATATCTGAATTCCATAGCGACTATTCTGAATTTTAAACTGGGCATAACTTTTAATTCCCGTTATGAAATTTCAATTTTTCAGATTCGTTGGAAAGATATTTTAAATAGATTTAAATATTTTTGGTTTTACTATATTCAATTGAAATTTGAAATCGAATTTTCAAACTGTCGCACCATTTCGGGCTCGTTTTATAATTAAAATAAAATTATTCGTTCTAACTTCGTTTAAAATAAATTTTTCGTCCTTATTATTTAAAATATTTAAAATCCATTAAAATTGCTAAAATAAATTTTTTAAATTGGTTTAGAATTTTCGGGTTGTTACAATCTCCCCCACTTAAAATCTTTTCGTCCTCGAAAAGGAACGGAGCTGAAAGTTGTTTAACTAACCAACTCAACTTTCAATTCTAATCAATTTTCAATTCAGTTCCATATTAAATTTGATTTAGCTAAATTTATCATTCTTTCTCATATTGGTTAAATAAATTGTCATTCCAATATTTTAATTAGTTAAACTAATTATCAAACATCACAACCAGCAATCAATTAGGTGCTTAACTTTTCAAATATATATAACTTTTATATATATTGTCGAAAATCATATTTTTAGTGCAAAATATGAAACACCCCACCTCCGTTAGGGTCACTCTCAAAGGGAATGCCCTAATTTTGGTGGAGGTTTATAAGTATAAGTCACAGATATACAAGACAGATATAAGAACACATATTTTTAAACAGCGGAAAAACAACAACTTTTATTTCATAAAGAAAATACGTGTTTCAACAACATGCCATAATTGTCTTACAATACTTCAAAAAACATAACATCTTCATAACTGTCTTGATTACATCATTTAAAGAAGCATAAAGAAAACATAAATAAACTGCAAAAGCCCCAAAGTTGTTGTCCAAAGCCATAGTCCAAAACGAAAAGATCCAAGCAATACATTCTTTCTCTTCAAGCTGGATGTGAAGGCTGGTCAAGCTGCGGTGTTCCCTCCCTGTGTACCGGGGGGGGGGGAAACGGATGAAAAGAAGACGAAAGAAAAGCAGAGTCAGACATAAAGCCTGAGTAAGTCTAGGACTATTCAGTCTATGAATAAAGAACTGGGTATGATAAGTATAAACTCGAAATGGGAAAGCACTATAAACTTAGTTAAGTTGTCTAGGGTCGAATATACTATCGTACCCCATATTAATCTCTAAACCCATATAAACTAGTTCCTAACTGGCACCCCATAATCTGGGTGAAGTGATCCATTTTATGATGATCGGCTCCTACTCGCATAGTTACATGTGTCTTACGGCCCCCGATGTTGTAGTTACCTATGCTGGTCCCACCATGGGGTGTATCAAGTCCCATGGCGGTGGCCCGACACAACCCTAGAATGCACAGGTATTCTACTGGTGCCCAGTGCCTTATTTTTCTGCGACGGAGTGAGTGCACGCCCACACCCCGTTAGAACCTACACTGCTGCACCACCACCGTCGATTTGACCTCTTACAATCAGCCCAGTAATCGTGCCCCACCCTGCCTAGTTTCAGGGTATCATGATACACCTTATAGGGTTACTGCTGAAAAGGGTCCCCCGCTACTAGGTTTTCTATTTCTAGCCAACATGCTAAGTTGGTTAAGTGTTTTATAAACCTAACCCCCCATCAGTCTGTTTAGTTTAGCATGTTCCCTTTTGATTAAGTATTAATATGATTTACTTAATCCTATCAATCCTGACTCAGCCTTAATTGTCTTATTAAAGCCTTGACCTCTCACATTAGACAGGTATTGTTGTGGCTGCCTGTTGCCGGTTGGGTCCGGGCAGTCTTACGCCACAACTCAGTCTAACCTCGGGTCCTTATTGGGCTCCATGTTTAACCACCCACATTGGATAGGTATTGTTGTGACTACTGGACAGCCGGGCGGTTCCGGGCAGGTTTACATCACAACTCAATCCAACCTCGGGTTAAACACATCGTATTTTCTACATTTACATATTTTGTCTTTCTTCTTTACTTTCTTATATGTAAATATTTGTGGCCCATTATTAAAAAATCAATGGTGTAAAGGTTACACCAATCATGGGCCCAACCCATTCTTGAATTTAGGCCCCTCTACTTTATCTTTTCATTTATTAATTAATTTGGCCCAACGCTATTTTCCCCCGTTTAATACGTTCGTTTATTTTATATATGTTGGGCTTAGCCTTTTTAAGCCCAACTTAGCCATGTGAAAAAGGGGAGGCTTAAAGCGTGATTACATACACAAAAAGGGGAATGTGAACGCATGAACTTGCAACATAACGTTGGAACTACAAAATAGAAACTGGTGTACTTGCATAGTAGTAACGTATACTTTGGTCATAAAGCATAAGTGACATGAATCAAACCATGTAAACTTGTAGTTAAGTTAAGAATCTAAATTGTATATCACTATTGACACATAGTCTTAACTACAACATAAACCTATATTTTTATTTAGGCATAATGTCAAACATAAGCAAATCATGTTTATAAGATTACTACATGTTTACAAAGGTGCTTACTTTTGTTACTAATACAAAAGTATAATTCCACTAGAATTATTCCAACTTAATCATGATTTTAAATCTATTCACATGACCATGGCACAAATATACTTATGGCATAAATATTCCTAAACACGAAATCATGGTTTTTACTTTATTCATACAAACTTGCAAAGGGGATTGTAAATTTAACCTAGCTATGTGTCACATATATTATCATATAATTCTTGTTAACAATATAGGCCTAACATGTTTTTCAATTATGCAAAATATCCAACATAGCCTAGTCATATTCATAAGTTCACAAAGAGGCTTACTTTTGTTTCTAGTACAAAAGTATGATTTAATACATAGATCATGATGCCAATTCCAACATTTCATATGAACCATAATACCCCAAATTTGGCCTAGTTACACAAAAAGTGATTTTGTACAAAAATATACATTATGTTGGCATAATAGCAAAACCACATACTTGCATGAATCTCAATTTAACGATCATAAACATGTAGCTTCAACATGAATTACATACTTTGCGAATATCCAATCGTATACTTGCATAAAACTACCGCAAACATGTAGTTTTTATAATAAATTACATACTTGCGAATATCCAATCGTTATACAACATTCCAAATCGATAAGAATCATAGTAACGCACAAATATGAATTACTAATCACCACAAATCAAGTGTACAAATCAAACACAGTTATTTATTCACACCGGAATAATACTCTACTTACAATCGTGTGGCGAATTCTCCAATTCAGGAATTTGGAGATGCGACTCCTTTGACGTAGGTGTTGATTTGATTTGTTTAAGTTGCTTTATGCTTTAGAATTTGCCTCCTAATCGTCTCTCAAATTGGTGGCTACTCCTAGTCGTTCCTCAGCAGCATGATGGCTTCGTTCTTATTTTTGAATGAATAGATTAGGTAGAGTCTAGGGTCATTTTTATAGAGTTTATGAACTGATTAGGACCATCGATGTAGCTTGGGTTAATCATAGCCATTCATTCGAAAGGGAGACCAATAAGGGGCTGCCACCTAGCCCTAGTGACAAAGCAAGCTTCTGAAAATCGACCAACATAGACTAGGCCAGCAAGGGTGGGCTGGGTTCGACCTGGCTCTGGACCAGGTCGACAGCCCTGTCGACAGGCCTGTCGACAGCCCTGTCGACATGGCTAGCCCAGGTCGACAGCCCAGTCGACCTGGGTGCCTTAGGCGGGAATTTTCCCGCCCTGGCCAATTTGGCCCGATTTTGAAATTTGAATTGTTTTTCTGAGCTGTTTTTCTTATGTTCGAATTTTAAACTTAATTCAGAAACTTCCGGAGGCCATATTTTCTTCATACGGACTCCGTTTTTCGAAAACTCGGACTCTATTTCGCGTATTTTTCCGAGACGAACGTAATGGCGTATCCCGTTTCCCTTAGTTCTTTGATTTGAAATTAATTATACTTTAATTTGTGAATTTCACAGTTATATAATTCACGGGGTGTTACATTCTCCCCCACTTAAAAGGATTTCGTCCCTGAAATCTTCAAGTTAGGAGGAATGTATATCCTAACATCCAATCATCCATCTACTCATCCATCAAACACGAGCATCCATTGTCCTTAAAAGACTTCTAATGCTTCATGATCATATGCGAAGTGTGTGTGTGTACATGTACTTATCTAATGCAAAATCAGGCGGTCCACTGATTCAGTTGACCTCCTTAATGCGAATTTTGTAAGTGCCATGAATCCATTATGTATGCAAATTTTCCTATTCATGATTCTACATGAGTGCACAATCATTCATACAAATGCAACATCCATATGACAACACATTAAAATTCAACCATATACGAATGCAAACATATATGCATATGCAATATGAAGTGACTGAGCCGATCTAAAACCTAGATTGTGTGTGTATATGCAACCACGAGCAACCACTAGCAATCACTTGCAACCATCATCCATAACATGTTTCAACTACATGTTTTCATCCAAAGAGTTTCTACCTAAAAGATAAGGTCGAGGAGATATATCTAAAAAAGATAGATAAAAGCGCAGCTTAAGGAAAAAGAAAGATCAAGGATGTACCCTCGAAAAGAAAAGGGTAGGCAGTGCGTATTCTAGCTTCAGTTTCCCAAGTCGCGTCTCCCTCGGCGTCGCTCCACTGAACTTTGACGAGTTTGACTTCGCGGTTGCATAGCTTTTTCACTTCCGTTCCTAATACGCGGGTTGGAACTTTTCTTATGGTTGCTTCGCGTTCCACTTCAGCTTCTTCTAGGATATTTGGCTCTACCACTTCAGCAGACTCATGTAGGAATTTTCGGAGATGTGAAACATGAAAAACGTTGTGAACTCCGACCAGTTTCTCGGGTAGCTCTAATCTATAGGCCATTTTCCCAATTTTCTCGATGATAGGGAATGGCCCTACAAACCTTGGTGCTAGCTTTCCTGTGGTTCCAAAACGAACAACGTTCCTTAGCGGAGATACCTTAAGAAAAACTCTGTCCCCAACCTCAAATTCAAGGTCGGTTCTCCTCTTGTCAGCGTAGGACTTTTGTCTGTCTTGGGCCGTCTTCATCCTTCTTCGTATTAAGTCTACTTTCTCTGAAGTCTCCCGTATCATATCTGGTCCAAGTATGAGCTTATCAGTAGACTCCCACCAACAAGTGGGCGATCGGCACGGTCTTCCATATAAAGCTTCGAAGGGCGCCATTCCGATGGTTGCTTGATAACTGTTATTGTAGGCAAATTCCACCAAAGGAAGGTGGTCTTCCCATGTCCCTCCGAAGTCAAGGACGCACAGTCTTAAAAGGTCCTCCAAAACTCTGTTCACTCTTTCTATTTGGCCGTCGGTTTGGGGATGATAGGCTGTGCTCAAGCATAACTGCGTTCCTACTGCTTCTTGCAGACTCCGCCAAAACTCACTGGTGAAGATGGGGTCTCGGTCACTAACAATGCTGGATGGTATTCCATGGAGTCGAACGATTTCCTTGAGGTAAAGTGATGCTAGGGATGAGGCAGTTCTTTTACTTTTGACAGGTAAAAAGTGGGCGCTTTTAGTAAGCCTATCCACTATTACCCAAATGCTAGTGTTGCCTCTCCTAGACCTAGGCAGCCCATCGATGAAGTCCATAGAGATGCTATCCCACTTCCACTGCGGGACCTCCAGAGGATGTAGCAGTCTGCCAGGCTTTTTCTGTTCCGCCTTAACCTGTTGGCACACCATACACTTAGAAATGAATTCTGCCACGTCCTTTTTCATGCCGTTCCAGAAGAAAGTCCTTTTTATATCTTTGTACATTTTATCTCCGCCTGGGTGTATCGTCATCTTGGAGTGATGTGCTTCCTCGAGAACCTTCTTTACTAAATCTTTTGTCTATGGGACGCATAGTCTTCCGTCTCGCCTTAGCAAAGCCTTATCGTCGATGGAGTATCTGTTGAGGTGACTTGAAGTCTCACCCCTAATTAGCCTATCAATCATTTCCACAAGCTGGGGGTCTTCGCGTTGTGCTGTCCCTACTGAATCCACTAAAGTTGGGCGCACTTCGAGAGATGCTAGCAAGCCTGGTACAAAATCGGAGGAAGGCCTAAAGTCGAAGCTGGCTATAAACTCTAGGCTTTGTCTTTCAACAAACAGCGGGCTTATGGTCAATTTCTTTCGGCTCAACGCGTCTGCCACTACGTTGCCTTTGCCCGGAGTGTAGGAGATTTCGAAATCGTACAAGGCAAGAAACTCCATCCATCTCTGTTGCCTCAAGTTAAGGTCTTTCTGCGAGAAAAGATATTTCAACGATTTATGGTCAGTGTAAAGTTCGAACTTCTCACCTAGGAGATAGTGTCGCCAAGACTTGAGTGCAAAGACGATGGCGGCTAACTCAAGATCGTGGGTTGGGTAGTTCTTTTCGTGCACTTTCAACTGCCTCCCGACATAAGCTACTACCCTTCCTTCTTGCATTAAAACGGCGCCTAGTCCTGTCCCACATGCATCTGTATAAACAGTGAACATCTTGCTCCCATCTGGCAGCGTCAAAACTGGGGCTGTTGTAAGAGCCCTTTTCAGTCGTTGGAAAGCAAACTCGCAATCCAAGTCCCAATTGAACACTAGATTCTTCTTGGTCAATTTCGTGAGCGGAGCTGAGATTTTTGCAAAATCCCTTATGAACTTTCGATAGAAACCTGCTAGTCCTAGAAAACTTCGGACCTCAGTTGCATTCCTTGGCGTCTTCCAATCCTGTACCGCCACTACCTTAGTAGGGTCCACTGCTAACCCTTGTTTGGATACTATGTGCCCAAGGAACCTCACTTCTTCTCTCCAAAAGTGGCATTTGGAGAATTTGGCTTTTAGTTGATGGACTCGCAGAGTTTCCATGATTGCCCTTAAGTGCTGAGCATGTTCCTCTTCACTCTTTGAGAAGATAAGGATATCATCTACGAAGACCACTAAGAACTTATTGAGGAAATCTCTGAATACCCTACTCATCAGGTCCACGAAGTAAGCAGGTGCGTTTGTCAAGCCGAAAGGCATGACAAGCCATTCAAAGAAGCCGTCTGGGGTTCTGAATGTTGTTTTATCGATACTATCTTCAGCCACCCTTAGCTGAAGAAAACCGGTCGCTAAATCGAGTTGGGAGAAAACAGACGCTCCTACAAGCTGATCAAACAAATCATCAATTCTGGAGAGAGGGTGCCTATTCTTTTTCGTTAGCTTGTTGAGCTCCCTATAGTCAACACATAGACGGAGTGAACCATCCGCCTTTGTAGTGAACACCACTGGAGCGCCCCATTCTGAAATGCTCCTCCTAATGAACCCCTTTTCTAGAAGCTCTTTAATCTGTTTACCGAGCTCTTTCCTTTCCCGTGGAGCCATGTGTCTAACGGGCAACGCAACGGGCTTTGCATTATCTACAAGATATATGCGGAAGTCTATTTCCCGCTTCGGAGGCAAGCCCTTCACCTCTTCGAAGACATCCAGATATTCCCGGACCACTCTAACTGATTGCAAATTTTCAACAGAGGCATCTAGCGATTCAAGATAACTAAGCATAACCGCATACGAGGGATTACAAGAAATTTCCAAAGTATTACCGAGCTGGGTTAGGAGCCTAACAACCCTTTTCTCACAATCAAGGATGGCCCCATTACTGGATAGCCAATCCATGCCCAAAATCAAACCATATCCCGAAAAGCCCAAAACAAAGGCACTACATTGAAATTCTACGCTTAGAATAGAAATTTTCAATCCCAAACAAATCATAGACAAATGAGCTGGGCCCCCAATTGGGTTTGAAACAATTAAGGGGTCCTCTACCATACTAGTTTTTAGGTGCAGAGATTCTACTAAAGCAGACGAGATAAAGGAGTGTGATGCGCCAGAATCAAATAAAGTGCGAACGGGGTGATCATAAAGATAAACTACACTTTCTACAGAAGTATTTATACCTCGCTGTTGCAGAGGTGGCGCTTCTAGCACATGAACCTGTGCCCCTGAGGTGGATCCAGCCCTCTGCCCCTGTCCTCGTTTCTTTGGGCAGTCCTTAGCCCTGTGGCCTGTCTCACCGCAAGAAAAGCACCCACCATTCTCCTTGGCCTTCTTTTTCCGGCAGTCCTTTACTAAGTGCCCCACTTTGCCACAGAAATTACACTTCCTCTTCTCTTTGTTGCCTTTCCCACCCTTCTTAAAGTCTGTCTTCTTAGGCTGCAAACCCTCTTTCTTCCCTTGAGAGCTTTCTGCCTTTGTCTCCTTCTTGCCGTTATCCTCTTCGTTCAGCAATGCCATTTGCACCAGTCTTTCATACGTGGCTCCCATGGGTATATGGGTCATGGCCAAACTGTGTAATGGCTCATTCAACCCTTTGACAAAACGGAGAGCCTTCTTGTGCGGGGTGTTGACTAGGTCCAGCCCAAACCTAGCCAGCTCATCGAACTGATTAACATACTCTGACTGTCTTGTTCCCTTGCTTAAGAAATAAGAATTTTTCCAACTGCAAACTCCTTTCCGCATCTGAGAGAAATTTAGTCTCAAACCTTGCCCTAAAGTCCTCCCATGTCTCCACTGGTCTTTCAGCATTAGTGACTTCCCACCAGTAGGAAGCCTCGCCCTTTAATAGCCACACTGCCAGTTGTACTTTCTGTCTATCTTCTACCTCAAAGATGATGAATAGGTCCTCAGTTTCTTTCACCAATTCCTAGCTGCCACGAAGGACTCAGTTCCATGGAAGTCCTTTCCTCCCATAGCTTTAAAATCTTTACATATCTTAGCAAACGTGTTTCCCCGCGGAGGAGGTGGAGGAAGAGGTGCCGCTGCAGCTGAATGATTTCCTGCAGCTGGGGAAAGAGGAACGGTAGGACCTGGCTGAGTGGCCCTTGCTTCTAAGAACCGTCTAAACCAACCAGGTATTGGTACCCCTTCTGGCAAGTTAAGTTCTTCGGACATGCTGAAACAAAAAGGATAGATTCAAAACGAAGGATAAGAGATAGTACCTATGGCTTTGGGGAGACTTTGCCTTTTCAAAATAAAATAATATTTTTCTTTTAAAAATGCTTCTTTGAATTTCCTTTTTGAAAATAAATTTTCAAAACTCTTTATCTTATCTGGTAAACCTATGCTCTGATACCAAGTGAAACACCCCACCTCCGTTAGGGTCACTCTCAAAGGGAATGCCCTAATTTTGGTGGAGGTTTATAAGTATAAGTCACAGATATACAAGACAGATATAAGAACACATATTTTTAAACAGCGGAAAAACAACAACTTTTATTTCATAAAGAAAATACGTGTTTCAACAACATGCCATAATTGTCTTACAATACTTCAAAAAACATAACATCTTCATAACTGTCTTGATTACATCATTTAAAGAAGCATAAAGAAAACATAAATAAACTGCAAAAGCCCCAAAGTTGTTGTCCAAAGCCATAGTCCAAAACGAAAAGATCCAAGCAATACATTCTTTCTCTTCAAGCTGGATGTGAAGGCTGGTCAAGCTGCGGTATTCCCTCCCTGTGTACCTTGGGAGGGGGGAACGGAAGAAAAGAAGACGAAAGAAAAGTAGAGTCAGACATAAAGCCTGAGCAAGTCTAGGACTATTCAGTCTATGAATAAAGAACTGGGTATGATAAGTATAAACTCGAAATGGGAAAGCACTATAAACTTAGTTAAGTTGTCTAGGGTCGAATATACTATCATACCCCATATTAATCTCTGAACCCATATAAACTAGTTCCCAACTGGCACCCCATAATCTGGGTGAAGTGATCCATTTTATGATGATCGGCTCCTACTCGCATAGTTACATGTGTCTTACGGCCCCCGATGTTGTAGTTACCTATGCTGGTCCCACCATGGGGTGTATCAAGTCCCATAGCGGTGGCCCGACACAACCCTAGAATGCACAGGTATTCTACTGGTGCCCAGTGCCTTATTTTTCTGCGCCGGAGTGAGTGCACGCCCACACCCTGTTAGAACCTACACTGCTGCACCACCGCCGTCGATTTGACCTCTTACAATCAGCCCAGTAATCGTGCCCCACCCTGCCTAGTTTCAGGGTATCATGATACACCTTATAGGGTTACTGCTGAAAAGGGTCCCCCGCTACTAGGTTTTCTATTTCTAGCCAACATGCTAAGTTGGTTAAGTGTTTTATAAACCTAACCCCCCATCAGTCTATTTAGTTTAGCATGTTCCATTTTGATTAAGTATTAATATGATTTACTTAATCCTATCAATCCTGACTCAGCCTTAATTGTCTTATTAAAGCCTTGACCTCTCACATTAGACAGGTATTGTTGTGGCTGCCTGTTGCCGGTTGGGTCCGGGCAGTCTTACGCCACAACTCAGTCTAACCTCGGGTCCTTATTGGGCTCCATGTTTAACCACCCACATTGGATAGGTATTGTTGTGACTACTGGACAGCCGGGCGGTTCCGGGCAGGTTTACATCACAACTCAATCCAACCTCGGGTTAAACACATCGTATTTTCTACATTAACATATTTTGTCTTTCTTCTTTACTTTCTTATATGTAAATATTTGCGGCCCATTATTAAAAAATCAATGGTGTAAAGGTTACACCAATCATGGGCCCAACCCATTCTTGAATTTGGGCCCCTCTACTTTATCTTTTCATTTATTAATTAATTTGGCCCAACGCAATTTTCCCCCATTTAATACGTTCGTTTATTATATATATGTTGGGCTTAGCCTTTTTAAGCCCAACTTAGCCATGTGAAAAAGGGGAGGCTTAATGCGTGATTACATACACAAAAAAGGGAATGTGAACGCATGAACTTGCAACATAACGTTGGAACTACAAAATAGAAACTGGTGTACTTGCATAGTAGTAACGTATACTTTGGTCATAAAGCATAAGTGACATGAATCAAACCATGTAAACTTGTAGTTAAGTTAAGAATCTAAATTGTATATCACTATTGACACATAGTCTTAACTACAACATAAACCTATATTTTTATTTAGGCATAATGTCAAACATAAGCAAATCATGTTTATAAGATTACTACATGTTTACAAAGGTGCTTACTTTTGTTACTAATACAAAAGTATAATTCCACTAGAATTATTCCAACTTAATCATGATTTTAAATCTATTCACATGACCATGGCACAAATATACTTATGGCATAAATATTCCTAAACACGAAATCATGGTTTTTACTTTATTCATACAAACTTGCAAAGGGGATTGTAAATTTAACCTAGCTATGTGTCACATATATTATCATATAATTCTTGTTAACAATATAGGCCTAACATGTTTTTCAATTATGCAAAATATCCAACATAGCCTAGTCATATTCATAAGTTCACAAAGAGGCTTACTTTTGTTTCTAGTACAAAAGTATGATTTAATACATAGATCATGATGCCAATTCCAACATTTCATATGAACCATAATACCCCAAATTTGGCCTAGTTGCACAAAAAGTGATTTTGTACAAAAATATACATTATGTTGGCATAATAGCAAAACCATATACTTGCATGAATCTCAATTTAACGATCATAAACATGTAGCTTCAACATGAATTACATACATTGCGAATATCCAATCGTATACTTGCATAAAACTACCGCAAACATGTAGTTTTTATAATAAATTACATACTTGCGAATATCCAATCGTTATACAACATTCCAAATCGATAAGAATCATAGTAACGCACAAATATGAATTACTAATCACCACAAATCAAGTGTACAAATCAAACACAGTTATTTATTCACACCGGAATAATACTCTACTTACAATCGTGTGGCGAATTCTCCAATTCAGGAATTTGGAGATGCGACTCCTTTGACGTAGGTGTTGATTTGATTTGTTTAAGTTGCTTCATGCTTTAGAATTTGCCTCCTAATCGTCTTTCAAATTGGTGGCTACTCCTAGTCGTTCCTCAGCAGCATGATGGCTTCGTTCTTATTTTTGAATGAATAGATTAGGTAGAGTCTAGGGTCATTTTTATAGAGTTTATGAACTGATTAGGACCATCGATGTAGCTTGGGTTAATCGTAGCCATTCATTCGAAAGAGAGACCAATTAGGGGCTGCCACCTAGCCCTAGTGACAAAGCAAGCTTCTGAAAATCGACCAACATAGACTAGGCCAGCCAGGGTGGGCTGGGTTCGACCTGGCTCTGGACCAGGTCGACAGCCCTGTCGACAGCCCTGTCGACATGGCTAGCCCAGGTCGACAGCCCAGTCGACCTGGGTGCCTTAGGCTGGAATTTTCCCGCCCTGGCCAATTGGGCCCGATTTTGAATTTTGAATTGTTTTTCTGAGCTGTTTATCTTATGTTCGAATTTTAAACTTAATTCAGAAACTTCCGGAGGCCATATCTTCTTCATACGGACTCCGTTTTTCGAAAACTCGGACTCTATTTCGCGTCACACCGGTCAATTGGAAATATATAGATATCCCACTTTCGAAACTCGAACATAAATGTTGATGATGCTGTAGCGATCATCAGAATCATCTCCGGGCGACTAGAGTGTGATTCTATGTCTATTCAATATATTTGTGACTCCGTATACACGCTAGCTAGGCGTATATGCAAAATCTTTGTATGCTCGATTGTCCAAAATCAATATAAAATAATATACTCAAATATGTGTAATTAGATTAAATTTTCAAAACCAAAATTTGTTTTCATTTTTATTTTAAAAATAACACTCTTCATACTCGTTCTAGGATACTACTGATCCTATCTCTAACGAGTCATTCTTATTGGATATTACTAATCCAATCTCTGATGAATTCTTTTGTTTGGTTCTAACCTGCCATGTTCTTGAGCTCTATAAGCCAAAGCTCTAATACCAAATGAAATGACCCAAACTTCCCCGTAAAGGAAAGCCCGGATTGAGTTGAGAACATGACAAATCAGAAAACAAACAGAAGAACATTTCATTGCTTATTACAACAATTTACATTAGAGTACAAGAATATAAGAGAGTATGAATAAATAATATACATTGGAAATACCATATCAGAGATTTAAATTACATTTGAATAGCAGCGGAAAAATAATACAAAACACAACTGAAAGAAATACACGGATACAGGGCTTTCTGAATATCGCTTCAGTTGTAAACCAGGATCCTGTTAATATAATATCTGCAAAACCAAAACTACTAGCTGTCCGTATGGAAAATAGGGGCACCCAGAGTTTAGGTTAAAACAATAAACTCCAGGTCAGTCATGGGACTGGTGTGAGAACTAAAACAATTATTAATCATAAATTTTAAAGTGGGGATATCATGGGACCACGCCATATAACACGGAACGGGTTTACTCCACATGAATCTTAGTTTAAAATAAAACAACGCAATGCTTTTTGAAAAATGAAGCTATTATAAAACTTAGGTCCTATCACACAATGCAACCCAAGCTGGAGGATAGAGTTTTACCTTATAATAGCCAAAAATGCTTGATACGTATAAAACAAATTATTTTGATATTATTATTATAAGCGCATAGTGTCAAAACCAACTTCAAATATAAATGTATCAATCATATACGACATTGTACCTGATCGTCGCTTCCCTATGAACTAAAAAAGCGCGATTTATGAAATAATATTGCAAGCGTACAGATCATGTAGTATGCAGGTCGAATCACAGGGAGGCAAATTAAAAATTATTATTTATAGAATTTCGTGGGCGAGTTAGACAAATCTTGGAGGTTGGTTTTGAAAATAATAAAAATTGAAACTGTAGTTAAACTATTATTGTAACAACCCGTAATTCTGTAACAATAAGCTTCAGAAATTAAATTATAAATAATTATTAGAAGAATAATTAAGGGAAATGGGTTACGCCATTGCGTTCATCTTGAAATTTTGCTTGAGATAGAGTCCGAGTATGCGTAAATCGGACTCCGTATGAAGCAGTTATGGCCTTCATAAGTTTCATGAATTTAAATAAATAAAAATAGATTCAAAATTCGAATTCAAAACAAACACCCGGGCTGGGCGGGAAATTTCCCGCCCAGGACCCAAGTCGACCTGTGTACATAGGTCAACCAGGGGGTCGACCTACCCTGTTTTTCCTGATCTAGACTGCAATGATTTTGACATATTTTGGACGGACCGGATGACTTCTGGGGCGATCTAATGGCTCTAAAACACTCTCTACACCTATAAAAGAATGCCTAGACCTAAGGTTTCTCCACACAAATTCTTTGAGGCGTCTACATGTTGTTTCTCTCTATTCTAGCCTCCACCATTAAAATAAATCTTATTCTCCACTAAAACAAGTTATAGTTCTTCTTCAAATTGGAGATTAAAATCAAGTTAAAGCTTCAAGAAGGGAATCAAAGGCTAATTCAACGGCTTCGAGCAATGTCACGCGAATCATAGCAAATCACCACAACGCTATCTTATTATCCTTTTCTAAACCGATCACTGTAAGTTCGGTTATTCTTTGGATTTGAACGTGTAATTGGAATCGTGAATGTAATAAATCAAAATATAAAACTGTACCAATTTGCAAGTTAATTATCTTTGATTCATACTTATGTCAAATCTAACGTTATCTATGCCTTTGGATCTGATTCTCGATTGTGGCCAAGAACTTATTGTGGCTAATTGCCAATGAATAAGATTATGGGACTTTTGCCTAAGACTATGACTATGGAACTGTTGCCCATGAAACTATCGCCTATGACTATGATTCATGACAAAGAGACTATTACATATGACTATGACTATAAGACTGTTGCCTATGACTATGACTATGACTATGATTCATAATTTTGAGACTATTGCATACGATTCATGACTATCAGACTATTACCAAGATTCATGACTATGAGACTATTGCCCATGACATTGATTAAGAAACTATTGTGATTAGTCACCCATGACTATTGTGGTTAATTGCCTATAACTATTGTAGTCAGTGGCTTATGCCTATTCCCATTAACCTATTAGGTTGTACTTCGAACTGGCATTATGTTGGACCAAATCACCTATGCCTATTCCCTTAATTATGTTGGATCTCATTTTTTGGGGTGTAACTTGTCTAGTTTATTCCTATTCACTGTTATGTACATCAAACCCATTGGAACCATTATTTTTGTATTTGGTTCATTCTTGCGTGGTTATTCTTTTATATCAATTCCTGTGCTTATCCCCTATTCCTTTTGTTAGTGCCATTTCATTGAGTACTTAGAAAACTTGTGAAATCATGTTATACGTACGATTATGATGCGGGGATTGGGCGTAGCTTAATTAAGATAATTTGGCATAATAAATATGTTGGCATAATCTGAATTGGCTATAATAGTGAATAATTTACATGCATATTAGACTTGGGCATAAATGATAAATTTTAATTGGCCGCAAAGTATGTAATTGGCATATAAACCAAGTTTTGGACATAAACGGTAAACTAGAATATTAAATCTAGTTTTGACATGAACTGTAAATTGGAATATTAATCTAGATTGGGCATGAACTGTAAAAGGGGAATATTAAATCTAAATTGGTATAAACTGCAAGTTGGGTTAATTGATAGGTAAACCAAGTTTTGGGCATAGAATATAAGTACGTTAATTTGCATGACAAATGAATATGATCTAGGCTAAATTGACTCATGGAAAATTTACATGAATAGTAAATATGTAAATTAGAGAAGAGGAAAGTGCCTAACCCGAGGTTAGACTGAGTTGTGGTATAAAACTGCCTGGAACCGCCCGGCACATCCAGTAACCACAACGATACCTGTCTAATGTGAGAGGTTAATGCATCAAGCCCACAAAGACCTGAGGTTAGACTGAGTTGTGGTGTCAAACTGCCCGGACCCGACCGGCACATCCAGTAACCACAACAATACCTATCTAATGTGAGTGGTTGATGCTTTAATTAATTAATTAAAGCTCATGAACAATCAAGCTAGGAATGGTGAGGTTAAGTAATTAAGGAAACACTTAACCAACTTAACATGTTAACAAGACAAGAAGGGTTGGGTTAAGCAACTGAGAAAACACTTAGCCAATTCGACATGTTAACTAGACAAGATTGATAGGGGTTAAGTTAATCTGGACACTTAACCAACTTAACATGTTAACAAGGCAAGATTTGTGGGGGTTAAGTAACTAAGGGAACACTTAACCATTATAGCATGTTAACTAGATAAGTGGGTAAGGTTAAGCAAATGTTTAACATGCTAACTAGACTAGATGGTGGGGTTAAGTAAACTTAGAACACTTAGCCGTTAAAGCATGATGAATAAACAGGGTTAAGTTAATGAGAGACACTTAACCAGTATAACCTGATAAACGAGTAAGGTTAAGGAACACTTAACCAATTTTACATGATGTATGGGTAGGTTAAGTCAACGTGAACTACTGGATAACACTTAACCAATTTAACATGACAAGTGAATGGGTTAGGTTAACTTGAATTGACTGATGACACTTAACCAATCCAACATGACGAGAAAGGGAACTAAGTAGTAAACCTTAGTTAAGAGAACTAAGTAGTAAACCTTAGTCAAGAAAGCCACGTAGGACACGAGAAGGAGCGCTTGGTTGTTTTTATTATTTATTATTACCAGTATTATTACCTTATTTCAAATACCAATCCGATCCGAGTAAATTCCAATACTGGTTTAGGTCTTGTTTCGATGTTCATTTCTCAAATCAAACATCGTTTGAATTCTGTTTGACCAAGTTTCTAAATACCATTCGAAAAATCCATATATAGTACCAAAAATTCTCAAAATTACACGAAAGATTTCGAATACGGTTGGCAAAATCAACTCGCATTTTCTGGATGATGACTTCAACAATTCTTGTCGGAAAGAGCTTCTATATGGAAATTTCAAAGTAACTTATATTTCAAAAATATTTCCTTCAAATTTTTTTAGGTCAAAGTCTCTTCATAATAATTTACTTTTCCTAAACCATGCTGTCTCTAGAGTAATTCCAGTGTCAATTCCGCTCATTCTAGGGTATTCTCACCCTATCTCTAATGAGTTTTTAAATCCAATAAGCCAAACTTTGTATAAACCATACCTCCGGTACCAATTGTAAAAATCCGTTATTTTGACCGCCCCGACATTGGTGATTAAGCCAACTCGAAGCGTTCAAAACAACGGATTGTTATTGGCATACAAGGTTTAAAATGGAATATAACATAGAATCACAGAGTACAATAATTGCTGCGGAATAAATTTCATAAAAATATCAGAGTTTCCAATATTCATACATCAAAAATATGAATATATAAATTTATACATAAATTTCTTTTAATAAATTACAGCTTTTGACGAGTTTTGAGCGCATGCGCCTTCTCGCGCCTCTCCTCCTTAAGAGCTAAAATCTTTGCGTCTGTACAACTAATATACAAATGAATAACCATAAATCATTATAAACAACGATGTATGATTCTGCCAAAATATGTCACTATAAAATAAAATTATTAAATTACGGCATACGTAATTAAATCCATAACTGATATTTTATCAGTATTATACACCAAACAAATTGTGTCAAATAGTTTCGCTATGTGTTCAATTCGTAAATACGAATGTAACGTCAAATGGTAGGTCAAATGGACTCACATGGGTAAGTATTCAATATAGTTTGAAAAATTGAATCAATTAAGTGATATATTCAACTAAAGTAACTTTTAGTAAATGAAAAACTTGGTTTTCAATATTTGATAGAATACATGTTATAACACTCATAAGGATACATTCGCTAGTTAACAATGTTATGTTATTAATAAGCACTGATATACTGTTCACAAACTTACACACAACTTAACCAAACCAAGCTTATTCAAATGGAACAAATTATTTAACTAAAATTAAATAATTTTACCCATGAGCTCGGCCCCAAAATGTGAAGCAGAACTCGCAACCCCAGTGCAAGCACAAGCTCCATCTCTCCATAAACATGCAAGCTTCTTCACTAGTTCTTTTATGTGTATTTCTTCCTCATGTGGGAAATAAAGAAACGTGGCCATGCATTTAACAATGAATTAATCTTATAGATGGTCACTTCTTACTCAAATCATAGAGGTAGAGGCATGATTTGCCTGCATGTCTCGACTTCGAAAGACTACTACCCTAACTACAAGCGATTACGAAATTTAATTCTTTGCATACCGAAAATTGTATCATTGACCGTTGGATTACAAAATGCTACAAATGAAACCAATGAAAACTGGAGGGGAGCTAATTCTTGGAAGTTGGTGCACAGAAAAACCATTCCACAGTAAAGAAATTAAATCCTAGCTTCAGTTTTCAAGGGTTGGAACCACTTCTTACGGGTCAGTGGTATCTTTAGGCCCAAAACCCTTATTCCAGTAGTCATTTATTTGGTACCTCCCAAGGAGCGGGAGCTGCCATTAATAATCAAATTCCAACAAATCCATACCAATACACAAAGCAGTAACGTAAACTAGATTGTGTGAGTTTACGAACTCACCTCAGCATGGATTGGAATCTTGTAGATGGAGGAAATCCTAACGAACTACGACATGCCTGGCCTAAGTAAGTTGGACAGTAACCGTTTCTCTTTAATCCTTTAACTGTACAATCAACGATGGGCCATCTGTGATCAGCCGTGAATAAGGCCATGCCTTTGCTATGATGAAGGACGGCGGAGAACCATACGGCAGTTGCGAACGGTGCGTACAACGGACTATAATGGATGTGTCAACACGCATGCCTGGCGGTGGAGGCATTGCGAACGGTCGCAGGTTGTTAACCGAGGAGGGAAGGCCTTGCAAATGCCGGAGCATAAAAAATGTGAGCATATTTACACTTATACATCCCGAAATGATCTTTCTAACATGCATGTGTATAATGAACAAAGAAAAGTAGGACTAAAACATAATGCCTAAAAAGTTAAATCAGAAAAGAAACAGTAAACATAATACAAGCCTTTGACTGAAGCGCGCTGGTTGAATTGGATTCTGGGGCATCGTTTTCTTACTTGATGAAATTTCTGCCATTATTCCTCAATGATCCATTCGCGTGTACACCAACATTTGTTATTTTATGTTACGACGAACAAACCAATATCAGTCGCCATAGCCAAGTTTTATAACCGAAAACTTAGACAAAGAACAACCGCAAAAAATGTGGACATTTAAAATAGAGGCCACGACTTCTATTGGAATTTACTGGTGATGCGCCGCTTGTGGTTGAACAACGCGATAGAAAATGGATCAAGGGAGGAATGATGGACGCAAGCTGTTGATTTTTGAAGGCCATGATTTTTATTTTGGTAATTTGGGGATAACATTGCAGAGGAGAGGCACAAATTAGCTGTCAAAATAAGAAAGGAAGGGCGCATTTGATTTTCCCGTGAACCCCAAAAGAGCTCGCACGCTTCCTTTATAATTCCAATGGTAGGAGACAACAATACAGAAAATATCTACATGTGTTGATGAATTTCAGAAAGCATGATAGGTGTCATAATTTTTATGCTGAATACACAAGTGTCCTGCCTTGAATCTCTAACTCTAGATTTTTCCAAATATGGTTTTGAAACTAAAGAATGGGTAGAACAAGGGAAGATAGTTTAAACCAAATACACAATGTTATTTTGTACCTTTTAAATTTTCAGCACATCTCAAACATTACTAACAACCGGAACACGACTGAAATGAACAACGTTGTTCACTCGTTTTATCTTGTCATAAGTTCAACAACTTTTATTCATAATTTAAATTTAATACTGTGCAATAATATGCATAATCTATTCACAATTTATTTCTCTTTTCTTTTTCTTACATCAATCGTATATTCATCTACTGCCATTTTGACATAAATTTACACATAATTTGTAACAGACCGGGAAATTCGACGCTCGAATTTTTGACAATATTACATAACTTCATATTACTTGCCAAAAATCCAAGTATCAAATTCCAGAATGTTAGTAGAAAGAAATTAGAGGGTAAGAGAAGAAATAAAGAAATATTAGAATAAAAGAATAAGAAGATCATAATCTCACAGCGGAACGAACAAAATATAATATATCAAAACTCTTTATACAAAATGAAACAATATATATATGATTACAACACCAGAGTATACATTCCCATTAATCAATACACACAGCGGAATAAATTGTACCAGTAAATACATGGAATACGTCTCGAATCCAACTCCTCTTCTGAAAACTCCAAGTGAAACCTAACCTGGAATATACTTGGTCTGGCCCGAGCACATTTGAAGAAAAGCAAAATTCACCTGGATCAGTATGGAATACTTTCAGTGATAAATTCATATCACAAACAACTTGTTTAACTTTGAAAATCCTTTTTGAAAGAAAAAGATAATAGTAAGATCAGCCCACACATAAACACAGACGGTTTTTTCCTTACTATAACCCAAAACAAGTTTGATATATCAAAATCCAGTGATATTATAATAGTGTCTATCAAATCATAAATAAATAACCATTTAGCAGAACACTTGCATCTCACGCTCTACATATTCATTACACAATCGAAAACTGCAAGACGCTTATTAGAGATTGGATTTCGACTATGACAAGGTATGGAACCACCTGCTGGTAGTGTATCTCTAGAGACGAATACACTAGGTTCAACAAGAACGTCTTGCAACCCGGCCCACACATGATCGACCACTCTTTTAACTTCAGTGTATCGAGTATATTATCACCCTTTCGGCTTTTTGTCGTGACCACCAAAATTCCCGGGAGATACAGAAATGAAAAGAAGTAACAAATATGAATGTTCTCTAGATTGGTGACAATATAACTTGCTTGGGAATGACCCACCTAGCTATGCTGCCTGCCCGATTTCTGTCATTTCCTGGTTATGAGGCTTGAGGCTACGTTTATTTTTGTAGAACATTTAGCGACCATTCACTTTGAATGCCACATTGTCAAATCTGTCAAATCACTAATTGACGCCCACAAATATACTCTGCGTGTTAAGCAAGAGAATTTCTCTGCCACTAACTTGATATATTTGTAAAAATTAACGTACGTGACTCTTAAGGAAATACCCTGTGAGACATTTGTCCATACCAGTCATCTAGGAACAGGATGAACCGAAGGCTCCCTCCTACCGCATCCTAGGAATCACTTTAAGGATTGGCAGCGAGTAGTCCTTGCAAATCCATAGATTTCAATCATGAAAGAACCACGGTTTATCTCAGGGAGCGACCTATAGATTATAAGTAATTCTTCTGTTTCATGACGATCGACGGTCTTCAATTGCTCCATCTTCATTTGCCGCCAGTTAGTTTCGTAAGTAACGTTGATTCGAAGGGGTTTTGGGTCTAGTTCCCATCCCGGTCTCTTCGAAACAACACGTCAAAAAGGTATAATATATCATTGATAGTTTGGTGGTTTAACTATCAATGTCAAAACAGTACGGTCAATGATTTGGCAGCTCTGATTTATTCATTAAAACTATATCATCGATTCTTAAAAATCAATTTATATTCTTATTTCAGTTTCCATTGTTTTTTGGTACATTGAAACACGATAATGTATCTTTGACTCCACTCCACCACTTTTGCTTTGAAAACATCACTATATTTATTAAATCTTTTATTTCCTTTACTTTGGAAAAATCACCACATATAGATATATTTAATTCCAATATATTTTCGCTTCAAAACTTGAGTCGAACAAAATTTATTTATATATCGTTTTACTTTAAAACCATTAGTCTCGTTACATTCATAACCTCGTAACAACGTTGCAATATCCTCTTAACCAAATCTTAACACCTTTACCATCACAAACCAATATCATCCCTTGATAATAGCGAAATCGTTCAAGTTGGGGTACTTTAGTTACCTCTCAGACCTTGATCGACGACGTTCTTATCTAAGAATGGATAAAAGTTTGCAACACAAACCTAATAATTTCATTTACTATTTACTCACAAATTTGGTTTTAATAATCATTCCTTGTATTTGCCACATTTATTTCTCATTTAACTCTTTAACCCTTTTTAACTAAATATAAAATCTCTTTTGCTTTGAACCCCGACAATGTAACTCATTTTGGTTTTGCTTTAGAACCACTTACTCAGTCTTTTCACAAATTCTATTATGCCTCAAACCCTTGCAAATCTTCTTTCCACTTATACTCATTTAATTTAATCCAGTTCCTTAAGTAAACCTTATTTTTAATTCATCGTCTGGATTTATACTTCTTTATAACTTGGTATTCGCCTACCAATCTTCTCTTCGCTTTACTTAACTTGAATTCAATTCTAAATCCTCTTATGGAATCCATTTATCATTTCCCCTTTTCGAAGTCACATTTCCCTTTATTTTACTTAATTAAATAATTAAGTAAAAACAAATCTTATTGAAATCTTTGCATTACTCTTCTCCTTCCCAATTATACTTTGATTCCACTATCACATCTTTTACGAAAAACTCTTTCCATTTCCCTTGCTTATACTTAATTCAATCATTAAGTAACAATTACTTAAAAGTGACACATTAGCTTCAGAACATGTTTTTAAGACTTTGGTATGCATTGCTCTTAACATGATTCATTTTAAAACTTGATCACTTCCTGATTGACTTCCATTTAACAAGGTAAATTATCTTAATTATTATTAAAATAATTAATTTCATTATCAACTGAAGTAAAATACAGTTCACTTCATTAAAAATAGATCAGTTGATCACTTAACAACAAGATTAAATAACAACTACTTCACTTGTGATTGTATACACATTTTTAAATATTATTAATAAAAAGATAATTAATATTAAACCAATGATTCGTTAAACTATTACTATTAGATTAATCGAAGACCCATGATTCTAAAAATTAATTTCAATTGAAAATTTTGACTCCGTCAAATTTAAACATCAACTTTTTATTAACTGATTTCACTTTACTCCTCTCATTAGATTAATATAATAAATCGAACTATATCACTTAACTTTTTTCCTCAAAACAGTAATTCCAAATTAAATTAATTAAAAACATTGAAACCATTTAATTATAAATATCGATTAATTTAAAACTTTATTTTAAATAGAAATAAAATTTAAAAACTTCACTTCAGTTATAAAAATAAAATTTATAACTTCAATTACGTCAATTCACCTAGCGGTGAACTAACGTCTTAAAAACAACGTTTAGATCATTCGATGCCAATAACTTAATCAATATTGTCTATTGATGTTGAATTTCAATTCAACGTTCCATATAAAATCAATCATCACTATTTAATCAAAATATAACGTTGTTTGGGGGTAAATAGTTCATATTTAGATAATATGGAAAAATAAACAACATAAAATATATTTGTGGAATCCGGTCGAATTCCTCCAACCTGTCCTTCCCTGCATCACAGATCATCATATCATATGGTAACCGCATATGAAATCAATATTTTAAATTAAACCATCCAACATGACACTAATATAGTTGTCAACAACAATCAACAGCAACCAAACCATCCAAACATTCAACTTACATTATTAACTATAAATTTTGGTTATATGAATTTAGCATATCATAGTAGTCCAGAAAAGTACGAGAATTAACTCACCTTTAATTTTGATTGATGGTTCTGATTGGTTTATAAAATTTCAAACATATGTTTGAAATTATATAAACTTCCAGCATGCTCCAAAATGCTCCGAACCAATTCATATGTGCAGTCTTCGTCAATTCAATTCTAATGAAATCCTGTTTCGTCGATTTCTGATAACAAACGTATAATTTATATCTGTTATAAGCTTACAATGAAATTTAATTAATATAACTTATTAATGGTTATTAATTAACTATTATTAACTTAATTATCATTTACCTATAACCCTTGTATTAACGCTAAACCGTCGGCTAACAAACTCTCTAAGCAACGAAAACCCGATCCTCCTTTCATTTCTTTAAACAAGAATACGGTGGACTCCTCCGTTATCCTTCCTTCTCAACCAAAACCAATGCTATATCCATATATATTATTAATTTTAAACATGGGCCCAAGCCCATAAACCAAGACGGTGAGCCACCTCTCCCTTCCATGTTCCAACGCAAAACTTGAAACTTGCTCTTGCCCTTCAAATTCTTCCCAGATTCTCCCTTGTTTATTTTCCTTTTTTTATATAATTGAAGGCCCACGGCCTACGTCAGTAACTCCAACCCATCCCCTACGCAATTTTTCCACGTGCACGAAAAAAATGCTTTCCTGAAACTTCCTACTTCTTTGCTTCTTCTTTCGAATGCTCTCACCGCTTGAGCCACTAATATCCCTACAACCGAACTTCACCCGTCCCCATAGATTTGTTGTTGTCCCCTTTAAGCTCTTCCCAGATATATATGCATGACAACTACCCATCTAAACCATGCACCACCCTTATAGAAAGCCATCCTGCTTCACTGCATACCTCACTAGGTTCCACAACATCCCCATGCAATCCCATTTCGGCTAAGTTCCTAAACCCGCACCTCCTCTATGCTCCTCCTAAATGTCAAACTTCTTGTTACTGCGTCCAGCCATTTTCACATTCACTTCATCAGACTTCGCCACTAAACAGGTCCTCTGCCTTCCCATCGTTGGCCAGAAACCACGTCAGAGAAAATAGCTTCAAACACACAACTTTTGGTTCGAAATAGAAGAAAACGCGATGACCTTATTTTGTTTTCTTTTTTACCATGCCAGTTGAGTTGGTAAGGAAGAACAACGGTCTGGCTTATTTATAGCTGGGTTCGAAGAGGATAAGGACAGAAAAATAAAATAATATACATATATTCGTTTATTATATTGTCAAAGATTTCGGCAAGGATACCAAATCCATGTTCCCATATATGAAAATAGCACATGATTTTGACAAAAGATGGCAGTGTACATGTCTCTTGAAACTGCGCTAGATATTTTCATTTGCACCGAACGAAGTACAGACAATTTTAATTAGTTGACATTTTTCTTTCTTTTCAGAGATTTTTTTTCTTACTAGGTTCAGACTTTGGTTGGCACTAGTAATAGGGGTTGACCCATTTTAGTAAATTTGGATTTGATTTCCCTGAACATTGCACGTGTTTGTTCTCAGTTTGGATCAACGAAAATGGGCAAACGCATGTGCATGAGATAAGAATTGGTACAGAGATATTTTTCTACTTCTATTGATTGGCTTCCTAGTATCATAGAAACTCTATGTTAGAATCAGCTCAGACATGATTTGTTTTCTATGCCGAAATCTATTTGACTGAAATGAAAGAAATCTTGGCTTAGATTTTGAATAGTGACATCTCACCCGGGTTTATGCTGAAATTTGGGTACGATATACATACAGATTTTATTTTGATTTATAAAAAAATGATCTTGTACCATTTCACGTAAAGTTAGCGTTCGACATATATAATTTGTGCGATTCCATCTGTACTGCGATCATAACGAAATTGTAAATCATACAATAATTCCAACTTATTCAGACAATATCGAAGTTAAATTATTATTACTTTATTTAAAATAATAAAATATTTAAAATTATTAAATTCAAACTAGTTTAAAATCCAAATCAACATTGAAAACAAATTTTAAATATTAAATTGAACGGTTAAAAATCTGGGTTGTTACATTCCTTCCCGCTTAGAAGAATTTCGTCCTTGAAATTATTAAGGTAGGAAATATGCCATAAACCCATTATCTTTCAAAAATATATATTAGTTAAAATCCTCACTTTCTGAATTTTTATTTAAAAATTAATTCAAATAGTTTTACATCGAAAAACAAATTATTCTTATTAACATAAATTTCCAAAATGATTTGAAATTTTTCTAACACCTTCAATTTTGAATTTTTTTGGTAGAGTTTTCCCTGCATAGAGGGACTTCTATATTGTTGCAGAACACATGGTCAGAAAAATCCAAATCAAAAACCCAAAATTTATATTTGCATAGGCATACCTTTTTGCAAGCATTATTATGCGATAAGCAATAAATTATACTCGAGCTAGCTCAGTTATTATGCAGCTCTATTCAAGCTAGATTCAATTTAGTGTAGTATCTTCTTGGATAGGTTTTAAGGATGAATTAGCTCTTCTGCACCTGTTCTCAACTTCATTGGTTTTCAAAATAATGCCAGTTAGATTTAAATATTCATATAATCCATTTCAACCAATTCAATAAATAGTTCAATTTACATGAAATTTCTTAATAACCAATCAATTTCATTTCAATTCGTTCATTTAGGGCCATCAGACTTTTATTCCAATAATTTTGGCTTCCTTATTTCAGATTGGTTTCAATCAACTTGATATATTTGTAAAAATCAACGTACGTGACTCTTAAGGAAATACCCTGTCAGACATTCGTCCATACAAGTCATCCAGGAATAGGATGAACCGAAGGCATGCTCCTACCGCGTCCTAGGAATTACCCAAAGGATCAGCAATGAGTAGTCCTTGCAAATCTGTAGATTTCAATCATGACAGAATCACAGTTTATCTTCGGGAGCGACCTAGAGATTATAAGCAATTCTTCCGTTTCATGACGATCGACGGTCTTCAATTGCTCCATCTTCATTTGCTGCTAGTTAGTTTCGTACGTAAGGTTGATTCAAAGTGGTTTTGGGTCTAGTTCCCATCTCGGTCTCTTAAAAACAACATGTCAAAAAGTTATAATATATCATTGATGGTTTGGTGGTTTAACTATCAATGTCAAAACAGTACGGTCAAGTATTTGGCAGCTCTAATTTATTCATTAAAACTATATCATCGATTCTTAAAAATCGATTTACATTCTTATTTTAGTTTCCACTGTTTTTCGTTACATTGAAACACGATAATGTATCTTTGACTCCACTCCACTACTTTTTCTTTGAAAACATCATTTTATTCATCAAATCTTTTATTTCGTTTACTTCACATATAGATATATTTAATTCCAATATATTTCCGCTTCAAAACTTGAGTCAAACGATGTTTATTTATACATCATTTTACTTTAAAACCGTTAGTCTCGTTACATTCAAAACCTCGCAACAACGCTGCAATATCCTCTTAACCAAATCTTAACACCTTCACTGTCACAAACCAATATCATCCCTTTATAATAGAGAAAACACTACAAGAAAAACCGAGATTAGCGACAGATTTTTAGCAGCGGAAAATTCCGTCGCTAATTAGCGGCGGATTTCCGTGTGCTTTGAAAGAGAAAATATTTTGGATTTTATATGTCATCTTATTATAAATTATTACCGCCGAATACTAATTCTGTCGCTAAATCGATAGAAATTGCAGCTCTTTACCGTCATATAATATTTGACGCTAAATTCCGTTGCTAATAGAGTCGGATTACCGTTGACATAATTTTGAAGCTATTTTCCTGCAGTTTTCCAAGAGATTTGAAACGAACTTTTTTATTTTTTATTTATTAAATGTTTTAAATTTGTGTTATTACTTAGTAATTAATTAGTAAATTTAAATTTTAAATAATTAATGTTAATAATACATTAGTAATTAATAATAAATAATAACTAATAGAAGTAAATAAAATTCAATAGTTAATGCTGATTTTTTTTGAAAATTAATGCTGATTAATTAATAATTACTATATAATATAAATAAGAGGTAATAGTAATTAATAAAATACATTGTTGTTCGATGTTTATTAAATTTGTTTTGATAATCAATGATTATTTAATAGTCTTTAATACAATTAATTAAATTAATATCAAGAAATTATTAATACATATTTGCTTTTAAGAAATTGATTGGTGCATATTATTTGATAAATAATTAGTAATTAAGAAAAACAAAATGGTCAAAGTTTAAAAATAAGAAGTTAAATAAATATTAAAGAATTTCGAAATTCAAAAAATTCAAACATTATCATACAAGTTATTATTTTCATGCATATTAATGTACTATTAAATAATTAATAATTGATATGTGATAGTTAATATAAGTATAATAGTTATTATAAATTAATATCTACTATTAATAATTATTTGTTGGTAATTTATAATTAATAATAAATATTTAATTAGTGATTAATTACAGCTGAGCATAAGATTTAAGTAGTGCACTTATCTCTAATATATTATAAGACAACACATTTTCAGTTTGTAAAGATCAGAATTTAAACTGTAAGATTATATGTACATATGTAATATCATGTTCTTTTATACTGGTGTATAATGTGATTTCAGTATACATGTTTCCTAAATTCAATAAGTATTGCAATTATCTCTAATATAATATGAGACAACACATCCTCTGTTTATACAATTCAAAGTGATATATATATATAATGTATGTATATATATACACATACATAATATATATATATATATATACATACATTATATATATATATGTATATATATATATGTGTGTGTGTGTGTGTGTTTTTTTAATGAATTTTCAGAATTCTTTACTTGGTCATATAAGATAATTCTTTACTTGGGCATATAAGTATATAATTGTTATTATAAATTAATATCTACTATTAATAATTATAATCTATAATTAATAATAAATATTTAATTAGTGATTAAATTACAGCTGAGCATAAGTTATGGGCAAAATATAACATTAATAATATGTATACACCGTTTTGGTATAATACGATTAAAATATAACATTAGTTAACGTTAATACCATCCGCACATTAGTTAACGTTAATACCACTTAAATAAATTTGAATTAAATCATAAACATTATAATGGTTATAAAATATTTGTTTTAACTGATGCAAACTTTACAATGATCATAAAATGTCTGTTGTGATAAATGGCTGTTATCAATTTTCGATAATCAATAATTAATAATTACAATACTTTCTTAAAATTAGTATTGATTATTTCTTAATATTTAATTATTAATCATTAATATTTAAGATATAATAAATTTTAATTGTAATGGTACTTAAAATTTATTTAAGATTTTTAGTGTAAGATTTAACTATGTAACACCACTTAAATTGTAATATTACTATTTAAAATATTTATACTATTAAATTAAATTAATTTTATATTAAACTATTTAATAGTTTAAATTTTAATGTTATTCAAAACTTTAATTTTGTTACAGCATTCATCAAAGTAGAACACAGTTTTTCTTCTCAGCAATCCGCATCAACAATCAAGAATGAACAGGGACCGTTGATCTGAAATCCAAGCATGGAAATAACGTAATCCACGGATTACTCCAGTAATCGGATTACAATTCATGTTCGTTTGAAAAAAAAATCTAGTTCCAAAAGAAAAAAAATGGCGGCTACTCCCTCTCCCCTTCGATAATTCGGTTTCAACATCTCCGAGCACGGAAAAAATTGGCGACTTCATCCCCCCTTCGATATCCAGATTCTCCGACTTCCGAGCTCCCAGCAATCGAGCATCCCCCTTCGATAATTTCGAGCTGCTCGCCAGTTACTCCAGCAATCGCCCCGACGCCGCATGTACTCGAGATAGACTGATAGTGGTATACTGATAGTGGTATGAAACTATAATTTACGCATCTTTTTCATTGCTGTCTGCTTACAACTACCCATCTAAACCATGCACCACCCTTACAGCAAGCTATCCTGCTTCACCGCATAGCTCACCAGGTTCCGCAACATCCCCATGCAATCCCATATCGGCTAAGTTCCTAAACCCCCGCCTCTTCTATACTCCTCCTAAATGTCAAACTTCTTGCAACTGCGTCCAGCCATTGCTACATTCTCTTCATCAGACTTCGCCGCTAAACTTGTCCTCTGCATGCCCATCGTTGGCCAGAAACCACGTCAGAGAATACAACTTCAAACACACACAACCGTCTCCATCGTCCGACAATGGCCATTAGCAGCTTCGCTTAAGCCACCCAGTCAGTCTTCCTCTAACGCGGCCCACCACGAGCCACCCTCACACCTAACGCCGTCGACCCCGTCACTTGTCCATGCGAGGACCACCGCGCTACCCAAGGGAACCGCTCATCATCAGCCTCGTCAATTCTCCTTGAACTGACCGCACTGCTTTTATAGTTAACAGGGATGAAGCTTTTGTTCCCTTGTAGTTTAATTCCATTGAGTTTTCGAATTAATACTGTTTTATGAAGAGTCGACTTTTTGGTTTGAAATAGAAGAAAACGCGATGACCTTATTTTATTTTATTTTTTCCCATGCCAGTTGAGTTGGTAAGGAAGAACAACGGCCTGGCTTATTTATAACTGGGTTCGAAGAGGATAAGGACCGAAAAATAAAATAATATACATATATTCATTTATTATATTGTCAAAGATTTCGACAAGGATACCAAAGCCATGTTCCCAGATATGAAAATAGCACATGAGAAGATTTTGACAAATCATGGCAGTGTACATGTCTCTTGAAACTGCACTAGATATTTTCATCTGCATCAAACGAAGTACAGACAGTTTTAATTAGTCGACATTTTTCTTTCTGTTCAGAGATTTTTTTTCCTTACTAGGTTCAGACTTAGGTTGGCACTAGTAATAAGGGTTGATCCATTTTAGTAAATTTGGATTTGATTTCTCTGAACATCACACATGTTTGTTCTCAGTTTGGATCAACGAAAATAGGCAAATGCGTGTGCATGAGGTAAGAATTAGTACAGAGATATTTTTCTACTTCTATTGATTGGCTTGCTAGTATCATAGAAACTCTATGTTAGAGTTAGCTTAGACGTGATTTTTTTTTCCTATGCCGAAATCTATTTGACTGAAATGAAAGATATCTTGGCTTAGATTTTGAATAGTGACAGCTCTCTGGGGTTTACGCTGAAATTTGGGTATGATTGCATACAGATTTTATTTTGATTTATTAAAAAATAACCTTGCACTATTTTACGTAAAGTTAGCGCTCGACATATATAATTCGTGCGATTCCAACTGTACTGCGATCATAACGAAAATGTAAATCATATAAGAATTCCAACTTATTCCGACAATATCGGAATTAAATTATTGTTACATTTTTTAAACTAATAAAATATTTAAAATTATTAAATTCAAACTAGTTAAAAATCCAAATCAACATTGAAAACAAATTTTAAATATTAAATTAAACGGGTTAAAAATCTGGGTCTTTACATAATGATTTATTTAAACAAAAATTCAATTAACGGTTTAAATTAAAAAATTTAACTTTTCATTCAAAACCACGCTTTAAAATAAATTTGATTTCTGACATATTTTAAAATAAATTAGATCTTAAATTTGTAAATAAATTTCAATTCGTATTTCAAAATAATCTATGATTTCTAAATTACCCTTTTATATTTCGAGTTGAATAAAATAATTCCATAAAAATAATTCAAAGCCAAATATTCAAGTTAGCCACACTATAATTCTCGTTTATTTCACAACGTTCATTAAATTTACGACATGAATTTTTATTGAAGAATATACCCAAATAACTCAAAACTTATTAATAACGTTTGCTTTAACAAACGTTCATATTGAAATTAAGTTTACGAAAAGAATTATTATTTAAAAGTAAATTTCAAATATCGTTTAAAATAGATAAAATTCCTGATATAAATATTTGGTTCCATGTTAAATCTTAATTTATTTTGTATTTTTAAACATCAAAATCTCTGAGTCGTTACTATCCCCCTTCAAAAATACAGGTTGTTACACTTTATACTCACTGTAAAAGATGTCATTTACAATTTTATTTTGAGTACAAAAACAAATAAGGTTGATTATAACACTAGTGCATTGTCAATAAAACAATGTGTTGTTTACTTATTGTTTAGATACCTTGAGAACGTTCTTTCTTACAAGCTCATGTTTTATTTGCATTTTGATTGACAATCAAACTATTTAGTATTTTAGTTAATACACTTGTTCAATTTGGGTGCTTACTGAATGATACAATCATATTTATATTAATCATACCCAAAAACTCAGAAACCCAATTATTGCTCGCACTTACTCCTGGATGCTTTTGTTGTCATATCAAAATTGTCTATTCTACATCCCTGTTTAGAATTTTATGTTTCAACACATATGTTCTAGCTCACAAAATCTTACAAAGTGATAATTTTATTAGTAAATCCAAATAAATATGAGCATATTGAACGATGAATCTATTACATAATTTCAATAATTATAATTTACGGTAATATTATTATCATTGTAGCTCAGTACATTATATTAACATTTGTCTTTCTCATAAAAATTGCAACGACCCGGATTTTTAGCTATTCAATTCTAAACGTGTAAATTTGTTTTAAATGTTGTATTAGAAAATTAAATGGAAATTTATAAGGAATTTACTTAATTTAAATGACATTGAACGTACTGTTTATAATTTAATTATAAAAGAGTTTGCAACATCACGGTATATAAATTATAACGATTTATTATATAAATAAATCGATTTTAAATAATCTGAACGTCGTTTTAATTTGAAATATCGAGTTTAAGATCCAGAAACGTTTATTTTGAGGTTATATAATATTCTATTGGGATATCTACGATAATAATAATTTATTATTATTAAATTGAGTCGTTTTTGAATTTATTAATATTTTAATCGATTTATTTAGCCTTAAAATAACCTTTTTGCAAACAACCTCCGCTTTCAACGAAATCAGTGTCATCGGATCTGTAACGTTAAATTATTGTATGAAAACAAATTTCGTGGCGATCCGATATCATTTGTGACTTTGGTAGCCATAAATGCACAACTATTTCGTGTATTTAATTAAAAAAATTAGTTTGAAGATATTAAAATGGTTTAATACTTTTATATCAAATAGATGGAAGACAAACATGCCAAAGTTGCTTTTAAAGATATTAAAAAGGTTTATTTATTCAGTATGGACAAAAAGAAATTGTAGAGTGTTTGGGAAGGGCTTGAAGACTGCTAATCAACTATACGTTGAAATTTATAATAGGATATCGAAGGATGTTAATGCATTTTTGAGTGATGGATCGGTGTAGTTTTTACTGGATTAGTGGTTGCTTTGGTGGAAACTGATAGAGTTGTGAAGGTTCAGGTTGAAAATTCTATTAATACTTAAACTTAGAGAAATTTATCTTTGTAGAATCTGTTTATGTATAGTGTTAATATAGTTGTATAAATGTTTTGTGTTATCTGTTGTGTAGCTTTGGTTTTTTTTTATAGGGATGTATACATTGTAAATTCTTTTTGAATGTGAATAAAGTATGTCTGCCTTTCAAAAAAAAAAACTAGTTTGATTTAAAAGGAATTTGATAACTAAAGCTAACGATCGAATTAAGACGCGAGATGTGACATCCCACATCCGTTATTGTCGCTCATTAAGAGAATGCATTAAGTTTCGTGAAGCGTTATAGGTAAACAGAAACTTAAACATTACAAGATCGATATAAAATAGCAGCGGAATTTAAAATTTTATTAAGCAGAAAACATCGTAGTTCAAAACATAGTTATATCACAAGACTGAAATGCATAAAACCGAGTACGTCAATTTAAAACTTCTGTCTTGTACTTAAATCATCAGAGTACAGTAATAAAAGAAGCATAATGCCCAAAACATAGCCATAGTAGAGAGATATGAAATCAAGCATTACATCTAAGCAGCTCCAAACAGGATGAAAGCAGAATCCTAATCAAGTTTGAGTATTCCTACCCTGAGAACGGGGAGGGGACAAAATAAGGCAGACATAAAGTCTGGCTAGTCCAGTTACTTTTAGCATATAACTAATCAAAAGCATAATGACAGGCATAGAAAATGGATAAGAGAGATAACATCATGAAAGGCAAGTATGACAAGGTAAACAAGATAAACTGAATAGAATAGGCATTGCGCTTCTCTACTAATTTATCTTTCTCTGCACCAATACAAGTATAACCAGAATGATATGATCCCAACAAATATAAGATGGTAGACTTAGGCGTACTCCTAGTGAGAGGTTTAACCCCATACAATCAACAGGCAACCCAACAAAACATACTGTATTTATCCCTAAGGATATTAAGGTGCTCCTAAACATACCAGAGTATAGATGTACCCTAATTACTACCCCAATTGATCGACTCCCTACCCCGCAGATACCAGTGTTGTCCCCACAGTAGGATGTATCACTTTCTATAGCGGCAACACTTTCTTTTCGAGATGTGCACAGCCATATCTACTGATGTCATGGCATCTAAACCTCCTCTGCCAGGCCCATGCACGCACATGACCCCGTCGGAATGCATTGCCCATACCATACTCCGCTTTTGGATCTCTTGCAATCAGCCCAATAAGCACGCCCTGACTCCGACCTAATTCGGAGTACTTGTTTGATACCTAAATATGGGTTACTAACTGAAACGGGTCCCACACACAAGATGATATGCATATCAGAGTAAAAGGATTGCATAACCCCACATGTTAAGTTTGTGGGCCTATATATAAATATTTCCCACCACCCCAAGATATACTTAACCCTCCCACTGATTCATACAAAATTACTTAACCCCTACTCAAGTTAACATGTTCATATAATCCCTATGGATTCAATTAGGTTAAGCATTCAATTTCATTACCATATTTCCATTTATGGTTATAATGTGCTTGACCACCCACATTAAGCCTACAACTTGTGGATTCTGGATATGCTGGGCGGTTCCGGGCAGACTTCTTTCACATGTCGGACTTTACCTCGTGTCTTAGCACGTCACGTGTTTACGCATTTAGACCCCTCTTATTAGATTCACCACTTTTGGTCGCTGGATATGCCTGTCGGTTCCGGGCAGACCTCCACCACAAGTGTAATCTTACCTCGTGTATAAGCGTGGTTACAATTTCTAATTACTGCAATTCTAGGCATTTCCATTATTAACCAATTATTCCTATGTCATTATAGGTTTTCATGCCCCTTTCCCAAGTCATGTTCATAATGAACCATATGCCCCAAATTAAGGTCTTTAATCACAATTTTGGTTTATGCCCCAAATCCACATTCATATTTTTAATTCAAGTTATACCCAAATTTCCCAATACAAGTTGTGCTCGAATTTTAACGTTTCCCCTCGCTTCCAATTTCACGCGTTTTCATATTTCAGCGGCATGTCTAGGCTCGAAGGTAGCCTGGCTATAAGAATAAAAGGGAAAAGAAGAAGGGAAGATGACAAAAATGAACATAATAACAAGGTTGACATATAATGACAAAAATAGGCATATCAACTAATAAACATATAGTGATAAAGTTGGGCATAATGACAAGATAGGCATATAGAAACAGATCTGATGAACATGTGATAGTAGAACTGATTCTAACATAATAAGGATGTCGTAAACATGCATGATGAGATCTAAACAGTGAATTAGATACCCAACTAGTAACATATCTGTTGTGACAATAACACTGATTTAACCACTATTATAATAAGAACATGCATGATGAGATCCAAATAATGAATTAGATCTACAAATAATGATAGATCTGACATGATTCAATAGTCACACGCTTAGATCTAATTTATAGTTCAGAATAACTTAGATACACAGATTATGGCAGATCTAGCATGATTCAAATAGTCATAGGCTTAGATCTAGTTCATAGTCATGTCAAGATTAAATTTTAAGTATTTAGATCTAAAAATAATGTAGACTCACTATGATTGAATCTAAGAAATAGAAGAGAGATTGCATATATTGAATCACAGATCTCTAAACTTGAATGACTTGATTGTTGAAGAAGAAAAGGCTTGATTTAATCTAGGCAGAGGCGGCATCTAGCTCCCCATTGTTTTTGGTGTGTAAAAACCAAGAGAAATGGGGTATTATATATAGCCATCAGCCAACTAATCTTGCAAAGAAATCAGTCCATGTACGAAAACACCAGAAATATGTCCATGTCTATGTACAGGGGTCGACCCCCCTTGGTGTGTCAACCCAGGGGTCGATACCCCCTTGATGGGGCTAACACCCATGGGCGGGATTTTTCCCGCTCCCTCCTTCCGCTCGATTTTGAACTGTTTTGAATTTCTGGACTTATTTTACTCATATATTACTGACTTATATGTATACAAACTTTAAACCTTAATATCTTCTTCACAAGTGTCTGTTTTACGCAAACCAGATGTCTATTTTTACCAGAATTCCGAAACGAATGCAACGGCGCAGTTCGTTTCACTTAATTCTAAATATAAAATTAAGTATTCTTTAATTTATCATATTTAGTGTTAAAATTATGGGGTGTTACATTCTCCCCCTACTCAAAGGATTTTGTCCCCGAAATCTCTAAGTTAAGAAGAATGTATATCCTAACGTCCATCACCCATCTACTCATCCACTAATCATAGACATCCATTGTCCTTAAAGGCTTCTAATGCTTATATGAACATATGCAAATGTGTGTGTATATGTCCATATACTAATGCAAAAGATCAGGCGGTCTACTGATTCAGTCGACCTCCTTAATGTAATATATGTTAGTGCCATGAATCTAACATGAATGCAAATAATCCTATTATAACATGTAAGTTCTATATGTATGCGCAATCATTCATCCAAATGCGACATCCATATGATGATACACCCACTTTCATCCATTAAAAGAAGAAAAATGCACACACATCCATATGCAGTATGAGAGTGATTGAGCCGATCTAATGCCTAATGTGTGTGTAATGCATCCATGAGCAACCACTTGCATCCATCAAGCATAACATGTCTCGAAATACATGTTTACATCCATGGGATTCCTACCTAAAGGTCAAAGATTCGACCGATAGGATATACTTAAATTATACAAACAAGCATAAATAAATGCTTTGGAAAGGAAGTTAAGAACACACCCTTGAAAAGAAAAGAGTACGAAGCGTGAATCTTGTCTTCGGTCTCCTAAGTTGCATCTTCTTGGTTATCTCCCCACTGAACCTTCATCAACTTGGCTTCTCGGTCATGTAGTTTCTTAACCTCTGATACAAGAATACGGGTAGGAACTCACCTAATTGTCGTCTCCCGTTCCACCTCTACTTCCTCCAGTATGCTCGGCTCAACTACTTCTGCGGTATCATGCAAGCACTTCCGCAAATGAGAAGCATGGAAAACATCATGAACATAGGGTATCCTTTCTGGTAGCTTTACTCTATAGGCTATTTGGCCGATCCTTTCTGTTATGGGAAATGGCCTTACAAATCTTGGTGCCAACTTCCCTATAGATCCGAAGCAAACTACTTTCCTTAATGGTGATATCTTAATGAAAATCATGTCTCCCACCTCAAACTCAATGTCAGAGCTTCTCTTATCTGCGTAGGACTTCTGCTTATCCTAAGTTGTCTTCATCCACCATGTAATAAGATCAATCTTTTTGGAAGTTTCTCTAACCATATTCAGTCCAAGTAGAAGTCTTTTTGTAGACTCCCACCAGCAAGTCAGTGATCTACAGGGTAGTTCGTATAACGCTTCGAAGGCTGCCATGCTAACACTAGATTGATAACTGTTGTTGTAGGCAAACTCTACTAAAGGAAGATGCTCTTCCCAAGTCCCTCCAAAGTCTAGGATACATAGCCTTAAAAAATCCTCAAGAACTCTATTCACTCTTTCTGTCTGTCCATCGGTTTGAGGGTGATAAGCGGTTCTCAAACACAACTGTATACCTAATGCTTCTTGTAAGCTCCTCCATAATTCACTAGTGAAAATGGGGCATGATCACTTATAATACTATAAGGTACTCCATGAAGACGGACTATCTCACGAACGTAAATTGCTGCCAACTTGCTGTCGTCCTTTTACTCTTAACTGGAATGAAATGAGCGCTCTTAGTAAGCCTGTCTACTATAACCCAAATGCTGGTATTGCCTTGACTTGCTGGCAAATCAAACATTGAGAAACAAACTCCGCCACATCTTTCTTCATCCCAACCCAAAAGAAAACACTCTTCATATCTCTATACATCTTATCACCACCTGAATGAATAGTCATCTTAGAATGATGGGCTTCCTATAGGACTGTCTTCAACAGACTCCCAAATCGGGGAACACAAAGCCTTCCGTCTCATCGCAACCACCCCCTATCGTCTATGGAATATCTACTGAGGTGATTAGAAGTCTCCCCTTTACTGAGTCTATCCAAGATGTTTGAAATCTGTGGACCCTCTCACTGTGAAGCTGCTATCTGATCCATAAGAGTAGGCCGCACTTCCGGTGATGCCAATAAACCAGGTAAAATTTAGGTGGAGGGTCTAAAATCAAAAGTCAATATAAAATCCAAAGCTTTTCCTCTCCACAAATAGAGGACTTAAGGCCACCGTCTGCTTACTTAATGCGTCAGCCACCACATTATCCTTGCCAGGGGTATAAGCAATCTCGAAGTCATAGGACACTAGGAACTCCATCCATCTTTGTTGCCTTAAATTAAGATCCTTCTGCGAGAACAAGTACCTAAATGATCTATGGTCGCTGTAAAACTCAAACTTCTCTCCAAGCAAATAATGGCGCCAAGTCTTAAGCACGAATACTGTGGCAGCTATCTCTAAGTCATGGGTAGGGTAGTTCTTCTCATGAACCCTTAGCTGTCTTCCTCCATAACATACTACCCATCCCTCTTGCTTCAGAACCACACCAAACCTTGTACCACATGCATCAGTGTATACTGTGAAAACATTGTTCCCATCAGGAAAAGTCAAGACTAGGGCTGTTGTCAGAGCCCTGTTCAATCACTGGAAAGCATCGTCTTAATCTACATCCCAAGAAAATGTCAGATTCTTCTTCGCCAGCCTGGTGAGTGGGGCTAATATCTTTGCGAAGTCCTTAATGAACTTCCTATAATAGCCCTCCAATCCAAGAAAACTTCTAACCTCTATTGCATTCTTTGGGATCTGCCAATCTTGAACTGCAACTACCTTTGCGGGATTTACTTCTATCCCATCTTTAGAAACCGCATGCCCTAAAAATCTCACCTCTTTTCTCCAAAAATGGCATTTGGAGAACTTCGCCTTAAGCTGGTGCACACAGAGAGTTTTCAAAACCTCCCTTATATGTAAGGCATGCTCTTCTTCGCTCTTGAGAAAATCAAGATGTCATTAACAAAGACCACGACAAACTTATTTAGAAACTCTTGAAACACCCTACTCATCAGATTAACAAAATAGACAGGTGCATTCGTCAACCCAAAAGGCATAACGAGCCATTCAAAGAAACCTTCGGGAGTCCTAAAAGCGCTCTTGTTTATACTGTCCTCGGCCACCCTCAACTGATGAAACCCCATGGCCAAGTCTAACTGAGAGAAAACAGATGCACCCATAAGCTGGTCAAACAGATCATCTATCCTTGGGAGTGGGTGCTTGTTCTTCTTCGTGAGTTTATTCAACTCTCGATAGTATTCACATAAGCGAAGCGAACCATCTACCTTATTTGCAAATACCACCGGAGCACCCCATTCAGATATGCTTCACCTAATAAACCCTTTCTCAAGTAGCTCCCCTACTTGCTTGCTAAGATCCCTCCTTTCTCTTGGAGCCATATCGCGCACAGGCAATGCAACTGGCTTTGCATTGTCCACCAAGTATATACAGAAATCGATCTCATGCCTCTGAGGTAATCCCCGAATCTTCTCAAAAACATCTGGATACTCATGGACTATTGGTACAGATTGCATATCATCGATAAGTGCATTAAGTGACTCTAAGAAACTAAGCACGACAGACCCTTTTGGTTTAGAAGAAATCTCGAGGCTCCTCCCATGGCAAGTCAAAAGTCTAACGGCCCTCCTCTCACAATCCAGAATGACACCATACATGGCTAGCCAATCCATGGGTAGAATCAATCCATAGCCCCTGAAACCAATAACATATGTGTCACATTCAAATTCGACGTCTAACAAAGATATCCTCAAGCACCGACAAATCATAGACAGATGAGTCATACCCCAATGGCGTTTGAGACAACAATGAGATCCAAAACCATACTAGTACTAAGGTGTAGAGACTCAACCACAGAATCAGATATAAAAGAATGTGAAGCGCCATAATGAAAAAGAGTTCTAACTGGATGATTGGAAAGAAAAATCAAACCTTCAACGGAAACTTTCCAACCTCTATCCGGAGCACTGGTCATGAGAGCATGCACCTGTCCTCTAGAAGCTCCTGCCCTTTGACCTTGTCCTTACTTCTTCGGGCACTCCTTAGAAAAGTGTCCAACCTCTCCACAATTGAAACAAGCATTCCTCCTTCTTTTGCAGTCCTTGACCAAGTGACCCTCGCGTCAGCAATTATGGCACTTCCTCTTATCCTTAGCCTTGTCGTTCTTTCCGCGCTTCCTTTATTGTTGTTGTCATCCTTTCTTGGGCCACGTTTTCTTGTTTTTTGTTTCCTCCACCTTAGCTTCTTTCCTTTCGGCTTTATCTTCCTCATGCATCAATGCCATATCAACTAGCCTTTCAAAAGTTGCTCCCATCGGAATATGAGACATAACTAACCCATGGAGGGTTTCATCCAGTCCTTTACAAGCCGCAAAGCTTTCTTATGCAGGGTATCCACTAGCTACAATCCAAACCTTGCCAGTTGGTCGAATTTGTTAACATACTCTTTGACAGTCATGCCTCTTTTCTTGAGTGCTAGAAACCTTTCCATTTGCATGCTTTTCTCAGCTTGAGAAAGAAACTTCATTTCAAACCTCTACCGGAAATCATCCCAATCTCCATTGGATGCCCTGCTTGCGTCACTTTGCATCAGATTGAAGCCTCATCTTTCAACAGCCAAGCGACTAACTGAATCTTCCTACGATCGTCCACTTCAAAAATTCCAAACAAATACTCCATCTCTTTAATCCAGTTTCTTTCCTCTATGAAAGTTTCGGTTCCTTGGAATGGCTTTCCACCCATAGCATAGAAATCTTTGCAGATCTTAGAGAAACTGTCTGCTCGCGGAGGAGGAGGATGAGCAACAGCGTGTGCAGCTGGGGGAGGAACGTCTGCTTGGCCACCGGCGGGCGCTGTCGCCTCTAGATACCTATGGAACCATCTTGGTATCGTGATGACATGCTAAAAAGAAAAGGAAAAGGGATTCAAATAAGGAATCAAAAGATATTACATATGGCTTTAGGGAATATGTTTTTCAAAACAGACTTTTCTTTTGGAAATGCTTTCTTTTAAAACCTTTTTGAAAATAATATTCAAAATCTTTTATCCGGTCTGGTAACCTTCATTTCTGATACCAAATGTGACACCCCACGTCCATTAATGTCACTCATTAAGAGAATGCATTAAGTTTCGTGAAGCGTTATAGGTAAACAGAAACTTAAACATTACAAGACAAATATAAAATAGCAGTAGAATTTAAAATTTTATTAAGCAGAAAACATTGTAGTTCAAAACATAGTTACATCACAAGTCTGAAATGCATAAAACCCAGTACATCAATTTAAAACTTCTATCTTGAAATTAAATCATCGGAGTACAATAATAGAAGAAGAATAATCCCCAAAACATAGCCATTGTAGAGAGATATGAAATCAAGTAGTACATCTAAGCAGCTCCAAACAGGATGAAAGCAGAATCCTGATCAAGCTTGAGTATCCCCACCTTAGGAACCTGAGGGGAGGGGGGAAACGGAAGAGAAATAAGAGGAAACAAAATAGGTTAGATATAAAGTCTAGCAAGTCCAGTTACTTTTAACATATAACTAAGTAAAAGCATCATGACAGACATAAAAGTGGATAAGAGAGATAACATCATAAAAGGCAAGTATGACAAGGTAAACAGGATAAACTGAATAGAACAGGCATTGCGCTTCTCTTCCACTTTCTCTTTCTCTGCATCAATACTAGTATAACTAGAATGAGATGATCCGAACAACTATAAGATGGTAGACTTAGGCGTACTTCTAGTGAGAGGTTTAGCCCCATACAATTAAAAGGCAACCTAACTAAACATAGCAGAGTTATCCCTAGGATATTAACGGGCTCCTAAACATACCAGAGTCTAGACGTACCCTAATTACTACCCCAGTCGATCGGCTCCCTACTCCATAGATACCTTGTGTTGTCCCCGCAGTAGGATGCATCACTTTCTATAGCGACAACCCATTATTTCCAGGATGTGCACAGCCATATCTACTGATGTCACGACATCTAAACCTCCTGCGCCGGACCCATGCATGCACATGACCCCATCGGAACGCATTGCCTATACCGTCCCTCTCTTTTGGATCTCCTGCAATCAGCCCAATAAGCCCGCCCTGACTCCGACCTAGTTCGGAGTACTCGTTTGATACCTAAATATGGGTTACTGACCGAAACGGGTCCCATACACAAGATGATACAAGCTCCCCCTAGGCTTGTATCCCCACTACTAGGTTTTCCACAGGTTATGCATATCAGAGTAAAAGGATTGCATAACCCCACATGTTAAATTTGTGGGCCTATATATAAATATTACCTACCACCCCAAGATATACTTAACTCTCCCACTGATTCATACAAAATTACTTAACCCCTACTCAAGTTAACATGTTCATACAATCCCTATGGATTCAATCAGGTTAAGCATTCAAGTTCATTACCATATTTTCATTTGTGATTATAATGTGTGAAACCTCCCATATTAAGCCTACAACTTGTGGATTCTGGATATGCCAGGCATACTTCTTCCACATGTCGGACTTAACCTCGTGTCTTAGCACGTCACATGTTTATGCACTTAGACCTCTCTCATTAGATTCACCACTTATGGTCATTGGATATGCCGGTCGGTTCCGGGAAGACCTCCACCACAAGTGTAATCTAACCTCGTGTCTAAGCGTGGTTACAATTTCTAATTACTGCAATTCTAGGCATTTCCATTATTAACCAATTATTTCTATGTCATTATAGGTTTTCATGTCCTTTTCCCAAGTCATGTTCATAATGAACCATATTCCCCAAATTAAGGTCTTTAATCACAATTTTGGTTTATGCCCCAAATCAACATTCATATTTTTAATTCAAGTTATGCCCAAATTTCCCAATACAAGTTATTCCCCAATTTTAACGTTTTTCCCTCATTCCCAATTTCATACGTTCGCATATTTCAGCGGCATGCCTAGGCTCGAAGGTAGCCTGGCTATAAGAAAAGGAAAAAGAAAAAGGGAAGAGGACAGAAATGAACATAATAACAAGATTGACATATAATGGAAAAAATAGCCATAACAACTAATAAACATACAGTGACAAAGTTAGGCATAATGACAAGATAGACATATAGAAACATATCTGATGAACATGTGATAGTGGAACTGATTTTAACATAATAGGGACATCGTAAACAGACATGATGAGATCTAAACAATGAGTTAGATACCCAACTAATAATAGATGTGTTGTGACAATAGCACTGATTTAACAACAAATATAATAGGAACATGCATGATGGGATCTAAATAGTAAATTTGATCTACAAATAATGGTAGATCTGACATGATTCAATAGTCACAGGCTTAGATATAATTTATAGTCATGTCAGAATAACTTAGATACATAGATTATGGCAGATCTGGTATGATTCAAATAGTCATAGGCTTAGATCCAGTTTATAGTCATGTCATGATTTATTTTTAAGTATTTAGATCTAAAAATAACGTAGACTCACTGTGATTGGATCTAAGAAATAGAAGAGACACTACACCATAACAGCCAATTAGTAACACTTAATTTTTTCAATTGTCAACACTTATATGTGTTACGGATTAACAACATTTATATGTGTTGTCAAGCTAAAATATGTCACCGAAAATATATATTTATGGTATTTTTATTGGTAACACTTATTTGTGTTAGGAGATGTGGCTTGGCAGGGAAAAAAAAGTAAATGGCCGACTGCTTTGATCTGTAGCCCTAACCCTCATTCTCAACGCTTGTTCCTTCCATCAGCCGCTTAAACAAAATATGCTTTTTTCATTTCGATCCCACAGAAAACGAAATTCCCTTTAGGCATAACGGCGCCTCTCTTCTTCGTGGAATCAATCGACCGCTTCTTCGATCACTTCTTCGTGCTTGGAATCGACATCAACTACGTTCAATTCGATTTGGGAAACGACATCAGGCGATTCAATAGCAACCTACGGCAGTTGTATGCAACCTCAAAACTTCCAATCAAACGTTAATTGCAAAGGAACAACAGAAGCCAAGGCAAGCTTTCTCATTCAATTCAATTCGACCTTAGCTTCTGTCATTTTCTTTTTAATCCTTTCGAAATAATCAATTATTATGGGTTTTTAGGTTTATAATTCTGATGCACAACCCAAAAAAAGGGATAAAGTAGTCGTGGCTCGGATTCAAAATCAGTTTCAATTTCAAATCAATGGTGATTACTATGTTTGGTTGTACGAAGGGTAGCGCTAATGACGGACCTTTTTGATAAAAACCTAGAAGGTATAATTTACTTTTGATTTTAATTCAGTTGTTATAAACAATTAAAGATGTCAACATGAATGTAACTGTGAATATTTGAATCCAAAACTGAGCCTATCCGTCTCAGTGACTGTGATCTTTTTCCTAATTCAAAATCAAATGCACACTTTGGTGATCTTTTTCCAAGTAAAATTTCCAATCCCGGTAGGGATCAATGGAATATAACATGGAAAATGTTCCAAAATTATCAACTATTTAATTTATGCTAGATGCAGACTGCTTATACTAAAAGGACTTAGGGTGCAGACACGTGGTTATTTAACACCATCATATTCTTGTAATATGCCATGTAAATAAGTGAGCCAATATTCTTAGGTTAATAAACAGATAATCGATGACCTGAGTCTATGGAAGTCTAATCTATCACTTAACTGCCATTATTTTAAAAACCATATGGATGCACTTAATTATTTGACAGCCCTGCGAAAGAAAATAAAATTATAATGCTTGTGGAGTTTTTCTAAAGTTTCATATTGTTAGATTTAGGCTCTCTTTTTCTTTCAGTTTGTGTTCTAAACTAATTGAAACTGGTGATATATTCCTAAAAATACAGTGAATAGCCGCTTGTTGGATTGCTAGTTCTGTAAAAATATCTACATTGAGCAAATATTTAGTTAAAGTTGTAACTTTATAAGATTTTTAGCATGTAAAGTAATTAATTATGCATGTTCCAAGTAATTAATTTTTAGCAGTAACTTTGTAAGGGTTTGATCTAGTCTATACGGATGGAATAAGGAAGAAAAGCATTGGGGGAAGGGGTAAAAGTACATTACAGGAACCAACGCGTGATATCGCATGCTACACCAGCCTGCACTCTTCTGCGACTTCACTTACCAAATTTTTTCTTTTCTTCTTATATAAGTACACCTCATATTTTTCTAACATCTTGCACATTTAGCTGCATCTTGCTATTTAACCATGATATTCTCGAAGGCGACTGTCCGCTCCCTACTCTTGGCCCTCTTTCTTTTCGCTTCCAGTAAGTAGTCTTCTTCATCATCACGGGATTTTGTGCATTCAAGAGGAGTATTCTATGTTAGGATTTGTGCTATAGAACTTTAATTTCATCAATAGATATTTGCAGTCCATAATTATTAGCTTTAGACAGATCTTTAATGCTAGCGTTTTAACTTGAAAATTTCTGCAGTTGTCTTTTTGCCAAATTTGCCATGTTACTATTATAAGAATAAGAAGAATAAATGTCTTTATTATGTCAAGTTTTTTAGAGTTCTTATCAATTTGTTCAATGGTTTCTTACTTAAACGCTTAGACTGTTCACTAATTAATCTGAAACGAACTTCGAGTATATCCAGTTGAGAAAAAGAAGGTGAGATGAGGGCTCTCATTTTGAGTTGAAAACGAACATTGCAAATTTCCATGATTATTCCACTTGTTGATCCTTTCCTTTGTTGGACCTATCTAGTTTGGCAAAATAAGTTTGCACTGACATTTTCGGACGATAGCACTTGTTCCAAACAAATTGTTGTTATGCTTGCAATTCCATTTGTTTCTGATAGATTGTTTTAGAGTTAATTTGCCATCATTTTCCATTTATTTCCAGCATTCTTGTTGTTTTTGAGAATTTTGATTATCAATTGCAAGTTCTTGCCGATTGATCTGTTGCATTTAATTGCTATGTGCCATAGCCCATTGTTAATCATGTTTCTCACCTTCTGGCCGTGAGTTCTAATCTTTGCAATGTATACCATCCAAGCATGATTATTAATCCTCGAAGAAGTTTCCATGTGTATGAATCAGTCATAGAGGGCAAATGTTATACTTTGTCATCCTGATTCCTGAACATCGAAGAAAAAATGAAAAGAATAATAATAGGGTATTCACTTATTTGGCCCTGACAAAAAATGCAGGGGCAGCACACAATAATGCCTTGCCCAAGCCCTTTCTGGTATCCTTTTTTTTCTTCCTAGAACTGTGCCAGGATTTTAAAATAGGCTTCCACAACTGATTTTCAAATGCATGGTAGTGAAATATCACCATCTTGTTTAAAAGGAAAAATCATAAATAACTTGTATTTCAAGAAAAAATGCATGACGTATACGAAAAGACATTATATTTGTATATACTATCTAACAATGGTTTGCACTTCTAGAAAATAAATGTTTTTATCTTTTCTTTTTGGTGGTTTAAAAAAATTACTAAAAAGCAGCTGGTATTATTTCAATATTTTCAAAATATAATACATGGATCCATGACCCATACACTAATGGTAATTCTTATAGTAGTAGTCTGGTATATTTATTTTGATTCTCGGACTAATGATTAAGAAAATCATCACCTACTGATTGCTTGTGGACAAGTATCAAACCTGATTCTACCTTTTGCCTTCAACTTTTGAAGGGTCTCCATTCTATAGAATACAAACCCAAAAAAAAGGTCAACAACACTGTGCCTACCTCTAGGCTCTATAAATCTCTTCGGGGCATCCACAGGTAATCGAGTTAAAGAATATTGAGCCATTAGGCATAGACACACCGTAAATTACAGACAAGACACAATATCACCAGCTGGTGCATAAAAAGCTGAGCATGTAGAGTTCTGTGTTAAATATGATAATTATGAACTTGGAGACAATTAAGCAGTAGTTAATATCAGTGGGTTTGGTGGGCAAATTGCGGGAAACATCAGAAAGTCATGGTATTAAGTGACCATAATGGCATTGTCTTACCATCTAATTTGATAGATGATTCCTTCCACAAACATGACATCGCTTCGTCACTTGATTACATTTATTAAGAATTCCATTATGAAGACAGATTCAGACCTTCAAGCAATATCATAACAAAGGAAGTTATTCCTTTATCTTCACTCATTATACCTCCAAATAGTATGTAACTACGTATAGATTCCCAATGACATCAATCAATAATAGTAGGATAATTTTCACTTTTTCCATGTATAAATTGAAGTGTCACTAAATCTGAATTTAATAATACAATAGTCATTGCAATACTACAAAGAACGACGAAATAAGTATAAACTGTTATAAATAGGGTTTGACTCTATGACCAAGTCATCTACAATCCTTGGATTCATAGCTACATCAAGATCCTTAATACGCTTACGCAAATATGATATGTTACACACTTCATCAATCCCTAATGTAGTTCTACCCTATACACCACCTTCCCAGTGGTCTTTATGAACTGAAATATCTACACATATAGGTGCTAATTTCTGCTCTTTCTAAAGTATAACATACCTCACATGGGAGCAACATTCACATGCATGTTGAAATCAATAATTTGAATTCGAACTGAGCCTATCCGTCTCAGTTTCGGATTCGAAATTGAGCTGGGAAGGTTCAATTAAAAACCGATCCAATTTCTGGCTCAGTTTCAGATTCGAAACTGAGCCGAAAAGGCTCAGTTTCTGAAAACTGAGCCGAAAAGGCTTAGTTTCTGAAAACTGAGCCTGGACTGGCCAGTTTTTAGAAACTGAGCCTTCCCGGCTCAGTCTTGAACCCGAAACTGAGCCCAAAAGGTCAGTACTGAGCCGAAAAATTTGTTCACTTTGAAAATGTAACATTATCAATCAAATAAGCAATCTTTGGCATTTTGCCTTTCAACAAATTTGCAAATTGCTATTGTGGAAATCTCATGCATGCACATGTGCATGTGCACTTCTTATGCAGAGCCTTCCTATCTTGTAATATCCAATCAACCTAACTCCTCCGTAATTTTGCATTTGAACAAGCACTTGCTAATTTGTCAACGGTTTTCTTATGGCACTGTTTCCTGGTTGGTCCGCAACTCTCACCAGGTTTCTTTTATTTTTGTTGTTTACTTTTTTTTAATGTGTTTCGACTTCAGAATCTTAGTAGTTTTTGTTTAGTCTGAGTTGGTTTGTGCAGCCATATCTTCATTCCGGTGTTTGGCTGTATAATCTTAAAATGTATATAAGCAGATTCAGATTAAGAATCACAAAGATGTGTATGTGTATTCAGATTAAGATGTTTGTTGAATCGCCTAGGTGAATGACCGCATATTAAACTAATTCATTTGAGTAGAATAGTAAAGGTTGATAAGTTTCTGTTCAAAAGTGATTGTACAAATTTTTGTAAATCTACCTACTACTTGCTACCTAATAAGCCTGTAGAAAGTTATAATAAAACTGGAGGAAACAAACATGGTGTGTATATTAAAGTAACTGGAAGGAAAACCAAATATGAGACTAATCTCAACAGTTGACTCACCTTTTACCAACTGTATGTTTTTGCCATGAAGATGGAGTCTTGTAAAAGTCATTCCACGCATATCATTGAGTCAGTTTTCTTTCTGCTAAGACTACTTATCTGAGACACCCCGCGCATAAAGTAGTGTCTGAGTATAGAGCTTTCTTCATGGACATTTTCTTCGAGAATTTGCCTTGCATTGCTCCATGTGTACTTAGATAGCATTGAAATTTGACATAATTAATGTATTGATTAGTTATATATCAGCAGTCAATTTCTATTTTCAGTATGTCCGTAGCTGATCGTTCTTTTATCCTACAACACACATGTTTGTTGAACGCTTTCTATTCTTAATAAGTCTGGAAGCTTAGTTCATGCGACTCGTGTGAAATTGCTCAAAACTTTGTGTATGAGTCTGGGTTTTCACATGCTTTTAAGGTATGTTTACTGCGCTATTATGGTGGTTTATTGATTATAAACAAGTTGGATAAATTGTTGGAAATAACTGCTCTGTTACTGCATGGAAAATACCCATTGATTTCTTGTGAATTTGTGAATTCATTTTTCTTTCAATTGATCAACACTCCCTTGCAACTCAGTTTTGAAAACTGAGTCCCTGCGACTCAATGTTTGCATTGAGCTACGAGCAACTCGATTTGAAAATTGAGTCGTTGCGACTAATTGAGTTGCAAATTGTCATTATTTTTAATGCTTTCTAGTTGTTAGGAGTAAGTGTTCAGAATGAGCATATTCGCCAACCAACTACACCAAAATATTTCATACTTTTTATAGTACAGTCTAGAATATAAATTGTAATTCAGTTTTCAATTTTTTTAATTTTCCATTATATATGTTTATCGGGTGCTCGTATTAAATGCAGGAACCTGTGGAGGAGCTCTTTGCATTGCTGTATTGAGCATTGAGGAATATGGAAAACCATTACAGTTTGGTGCAGAAGATCTAAAATGATTAGATTAACATTTAGAAAACTTTAAGTATTTTCAAAATTAATTTTTTTGTAACCTATGTTGTAGTATCTGAATGCATGCCATTGTGAAATTTAAGTTAACTTTCAAAAACAAAAAATTGACATATGTTGTACCATTTTAAACTTTGCATATGATCTATATGATGAATTTTGTGTGATATGGAAACCATTCGTTTATGATATATGTATGTTTATATCTATGTATGTGTGTGTGTATATATATATTCTGCATCAAATATTATAATATTAGTATTGCAAGAAACTATATCCTGTAACTATTGGTAGGATTATGATACTGACATTTATAAGTGTTACTATATATTATGGTTTCAACATTTATAAGTGTTAGCAATGAATATGTTTGCAACACTTACAAGTGTTAGCAATGAATATGTTTGTAACTCTTATAAGTGTTACCATACCTTATAGTTCCAACATTTATAAGTGTTAGCAATGAATATGTTTGTAACACTTATAAGTGTTACCATATCTTATAGTTCAAACATTTATACGTGTTAGCAATGAATATGTTTGTAACACTTATAAGTGTTAGCAGTTACTCTGTTTGTAACACTTATAAGTGTTACAGGAAATTCCTGACAAGCCGTTGGTGACACATAAAAGTGTTACATAAATTATTTGTAACACCTATACTTGTTGGGAATCCCCTGTTTTGGTGTAGTGAGAGATTTCAGGTATTGAATCACAGATCTGCAATCTTGAATGACTTGATTGTTGAAGAAGAAAAGGCCTGATTTAATCTAGGCAGAGGATACAACAGCTCTCCATTGTTTCTGGTGTTACACGTGATCTGTTTTGTTGAATTCGTGTTGAGTTTAGAGTCAGGATATATATAATTCGTTATTTTGGAGATCAAATACTTTGATGCCTAAAATGGCATCATTTTGCGTGTAAAATATCATTCCGGGGAGAACAGTCTCGGAATGCGAAGAAACTAGTGCCATTGAATTCATATTAGTAAGTTATTATTGGATTTCAATTTCATAATCTTTTGGACTTACCGTTTGATCGTGGGAATGGTAAATGCATAAATTTCTAATTACTCGTTTATTGTTTAATATGGAACTTAAGAATAGTCAATTTTCAAACGATCTCCAATTTCGACGAAACCAATTTTATAAAATCCGTAGTGAATAGTCATTGCAAGATTTTCAGTTCAATATCAATTGGAGTTATTTTGATTATAATGCACGATATAAACACATATCGACTTATGTTGTGAATTAAAAAGAGAGTTTTACCTAATAATGTCGAAATTCGACAAAACCAATTCCATCGTGTCCGAAATATTTAATAATCATAGGATTTTGAGTTTCGAACCAATTAGAGTTGTTATGTGAGTATGCGAAAAATAAACGTGAACCAATTAACGATTTTAATATGTAAAATTTTGCTATTTTTCCAAACGGGACCGGAATTTGCCAAAACAAGTTTCGATGAGGCCAGAATATCAAACTGTAGCTTTATGTCGATTGATATCAAAAAACAAATTTCATATGTGACTATACAAATTTATAAACGTTATTCGACGACGAATATTTTATTAATTAGAAAACCATCGCGAAGTGTAATAAACCGCAAACGCACGACGTACACTTATAGTACGTGGAGAATACGGGTCGATCTACGGAGAAAGAAATAATTTTAGATTTCACTCAATCGGATTAAACCAAATTCGAGTGAAATATTAACTACAACTAAACTAACCTAACAATGTAAGATTAATAAAAACTATGAGATGAAATGACAACTAAACTACACCTCTAATCAACGGAGAAAGAAATAATTTTAGAATCTAATATATTGGAAAGTGGAGACAAAAAAGGCTTAATGAACTTTTAATGGTAAATTAGAGGCTAAGGACAAATGAAAACTTCATGAAGGGGGTATTTTTGGTAGTCCCCAACAAAATGGATTCGGGTTTTATGGTTTAGAACATGTATAAATACCCCCTTTATGTTGACGTAAATATCCTCTCCTTAAGTTGGTTACTTTGTAGAATCAAAAACGAAAGCTCTTTCTTTCATGGCTTCTTAGCCACCTCCCTTTTATGTAATTTTCATGTTAATGCAATTGAATTTCTTGTTCATTTAATTCCTGTTCTTTACTTTATGCATTAGTGTAGTTTAATTTTATGCAAGTAGTTTAGTTTTATTTTGCTTTTGTTAATTAGTTCTATCTTTTGTTTTGTTTATATTTATGTTGTAATCTAGTTTTGTTGTCAGGATTACATATATTAGAGGCTAATCCCTTTCAACTTAGGGGTAATGAAGCTCTCTTGATTATGTAGATGCAATATAATTTGTTTATTCATTCTCTTTTTTTGTGGTTCATGTCATGTTAATGTTACTGGTTTTATGTGTTCATTATTGAATTTGATAGCCTATATTATTGACACCAAATAGGTTATGCTCAGTCATATATTCACTAATTACCTCTTCATCTACATATAAAAGAAGGTAATGTCACTGCAGCTGACTTAAGACCGATAAGCCTTCTTAATAGTAACTTTAAATTAATTACAAAAGTGCTAGCTAACAGACTAAAAGCTAAAATGGATATGCTAATTGATAAATCCCAAACTGCTTTTATCAAAGGTAGAAACATTCTTGATGGTGCGGTGTTGGTTGGGGAAGTAATTTCGCACTATGATAAGTTTGATGTTCCTTGTGCTATTATTAAGCTAGATTTTGCCAAAGCTTTTGATATAGTTGATTGGAGGTTTTTGATTGAAGTGTTGAAGGCAAGAGGTTTTCCCAATAAATGGATTGAATGGATTTATTTGATACTCTCGTCTAGCAGATCAAACATATGTGTAAATGGCGGTGTTGGCTCCACTATTTATTCTAAGCGTGGTTTGCGACAGGGTGACCCTCTTTCTCCTCTTCCCTTTGATTTGGCGGCAGCTGTTTTCTCAAAAATCCTGAAAATTGCGTGCAAGGATGGCATTATCAGCAGCTTTGGTAGCGATCATGTGGTAGGGGGTATTAAATCTGTACATTACGCTGATGATACTATCATTTTTAGTAAACCGGAATGTAAATATCTTGCCGCGCTTAAATTCATTCTTTATGCTTTTGAAAGCCTATCTGGTTTAAAAATTAACTTCCATAAGAGCAGTGTTTACACGTTGGGTTGTAGTGCAGATTTACGCAGATCATGTGCTGAACTTTTTAATTGTAAGGCTGAAGTTTTCTCCTTAAATTATCTGGGTATGTGCATTCATCCCAAGAAATTAATGAAGAAAGATTGGCAATATTTGATTGAAAAGGTTGACACAAGGCTGGCGAGGTGGAAGGGAAATTCTCTGTCAAGGGCTGGTAGACTTGTGCTAGTGAATTATGTTCTTTCTTCAATTCCAATGTATTGGATGTCCTTCTATGAATTTCCTGGATGGGTGCAATTTGTAGAAACTTTTTCTGGACTTGAAGTAAGCAGACGAAAAAGCTTAGCTGTCAGATTTCATGGGAACATGTTTGTAAGTCTAAAGAGCATGGGGGTCTTGGTGTCATTAACTTGAAGAACATGAATTCCGCGTTACTCTGTAAGTGGCTATGGTTTATGATTAATGATAAGCAAGCACATTGGAAAGAATGGATTATCAGTACATACTACAATGGCAATTTTGATTGGAATTCAGATACTTCAATGTGTTGAGTATTTTGGCGTAATGTTATGATTAATGCTCATTGGATAAAGCTGGACACTAAGATTGTGGTGAAAAATGGCCATAATACTTCATTTTGGTTTGATAATTGGATTTCCCCATCCCCTTGTGTGTGGAGTTTGCGGATCTCTTTGCAATTGCATGTAACAAAAACTACACAGTTAGTGAGATGTATGATATTGATGCTCCGAATTTCAAGTGGAAGTTTACATTTTCCGAATTGGTGGCTGGTAATGCGTTGGTTCAGCTGTGTCGTATTTTTGATTTGCTAGATAAGGTAAATCTGATCAATGATAAGGACAAATTTGTTTAGCAGTTGGAGGGAGAGAGAAATATTTTCAGTGTTCATAGCATTTACAAGTTGATCAATTTCGCTGGGATTTGGATGTTGGGGTTTGAATATATGTGGCGCTTCAAAGTTCGTGATAAAGTGAAAATTCATATGTGGATTGTGATGCATGGAAGATTAAATACGGTTAGCAGACTTAGACAAAGAGGTGTGAATGTAGTTGGAGGCTGTGTGTTTTGTGGGCATGATAAGGAAGACTACCGTCACCATTTTTTTGAGTGCGACTTTGCGTTTCACGTCGGGACAAAGTGTTTAGTATTCTTTTTTCGCAGATTTGAATTGGGGAGATTTCATCTTAGATCAATATAACTTTTGGAAATATATTTACCCGGCTTTAGATGATTCGCATAATAGATATCTCTTTGCTTTGCTAAACTTTACATACATTTGGATTCTATGGAACGAACGTAACTCCAGGAAATTTAAATGCAAGATGAAACCTCTAAACAGTATCATTTACTCCATCCTTAATTTTGTTTTTGACTGGGCAGGCATGGCAAGGAGGAGGCACGTTGAGAGCATTGCTGACAGGGTTCGCAAGCGCGTGAGACACATTACTGGACCTGATGCTTGATGATGGTAGCTGCTGGCTTTAGTTTTATGTCATTTTGTATTATGTAATATGTAAAATGATGTTATGAAGTCTATGATCATTTGTTGTCAGGCCGTATATGTATGTACTAATCACTACTATGTTAAGATCGCCTGTTTGTTGGTTGTAAATATGTTGTAAATACACGAATGCTTGCTGATTTATGGTACTTAATATATTTAGGCGTGAATCATGCTGATTCACTACCTTTTCCTTCAAAAAATGAAATTTTAACAACAAATACAACTAAACCAACCTAACAAACTAAGATTGATAAAAACTATGAGATAAAATGACAACTTAGGAATAAGTCCACTCTCTAGATCACATGAATCAACATAAAATGAAACCATGATATCTCTTTTTTGGTCATTTGTGAATTTAGTTGATATGATTATTATACGTATAGCTTATTCATTCAATTAATTAGCACGACATAAACTATCAAACTATTACATACCCACTAAATCACCGTACTAGTTCTAATGAAAAATGACAACAAGATGAAAATATACTTTAAGCATGGCCTATGAACTATTAATTAGAACTATAAGCCATCAAATTTTTATTTCAACCTCCACTTAATCACCACCATCATATGTAGATGAAGAGGTAATTAGTGAACATATGACTAAGCATAGCCTATTTGATGTCAGCAATATAGACTATCAAATTCAATAATGAACACATAAAACCAATAATATTAGCATGACATGAAGCACACAAAAAGAGATCATGAATAAACAAATTCAATATAATCAAGAGAGCTTCTTTACCCCTAAGTTAAAAGGGATTAACTTCTAATATATGTAATCATGACAAAAAAACTAGATTGCAACATAAACATAAACAAAACAAAAGAGAGAACTAATTAACAAAAGAAAAAGAAAACTAAACTACTTGCATAAAATTAAACTACACTAATGCGTAAAGTAAACAACAAGAACAAAAGGAACGATAAATTCAATTGCATTAACATGAAAATTACATAAGAGGGAAATGACTAAGAAGCCATGAAAGAAAGAAAGAGCTTTTGTTTTTTATCCTACAAACTAACTAACTAAAGGAGAGGATATTTACATCAATATAAAGGGGGTACTTATACATGTTCTAAACCCTAAAACACTTATCCATTTTGTTGGGGACTACCAAAAGTACCCCTTTATGAAGCTTCCATTTGTCCTTAGCCTCTAATTAATTATTAAAAGTTCATGAAGCCTTTTTTGTCTCCACTTGCAAATATACTTGTTTCTAATTGTTCCACTGAAGAATGAGTGATAACGGGTAGGGTCCTCCACAAAGTTGTGTGTGAATTAATTCCATCTCCATTCTTTTATATCTACTTTGTGCATGCATATCTCCATATAAACTTCATGTGCATACTTCATTTTTTCTCCTAAATTCCTACAAGACACATGAAAATGAACAAATAAATTTTATCAAAATTAAATACATGCACAAATGACCATTTTGAACCAATATGAATATAAATGCATGATAATTTGAGAATTTTGGATTTTTAGTTAAAACATGTAAAAATAACCCGCATATGTTATTTATTTAATTAAAACAAGAATGAATGTATGAATATAAATGTGCACATTTACGTGCACATCAAACGTCAAATAAATTAGCGTAGGCATGAATTTGTAAACTAGTAAAATAAAATATTATATATTTTACTTATATAAATGGGTCTGATCTCCAACAATCCCTAAACCCCTTTTTCCTTCTTCCTCGTTTTGTAAAAATCAAAACACACACGATTTTGAATTCTTCAAGAAATCATACTAATTCAAAAACCTAACAAAATAAATCAATGTTTGTTTCATTGAAATCTTTGGAATGAGGGCTTCGATCTCGAGTTTCACATGTTGGGTGCGATTCAATTTCGCCTGGAACCAGTTTCGAGAAGCAATCTTAGGGCTCGGGGCTTCGAGCTGTTAAAATGATGGATTTTAGTTTTTTTTGAGGTAATTTTTGAATTCATGGCATGGAGTCGAGCTAGTTGACATATATTGAGGGAGTTTGTGATCGAAAATTGTCGCATCTGTGAAGCCAAGAGTTCACTGGCCTGAGAACGCATTCAGAGAGGAAGGCGATGAGCTGAATGCTTTTGGTATGGTGAGAAATCTTGTGCGATGGTGAGTGTATCGGTGGTTTTAATTTGTAGAATAATGGTGTAGAGAAGGAGACGGGATCAAAGAAATATCGACATTGGCATGTAAGGGGAGCGGGTTTATTTACTGTGTTCGTTGAGGAAGAAAGAAGGTTAATGAGTAATGAAGTAACTAAGGTGGTAATTAATATTAAGGTTGTAAGTTAATGATATTCAAATTAATCAAAACTTGTAATGACCATAACTTACTCGTTCGTGGACATAATTTCGCAGAACAAGATCCGTTGGGATCCTGGCATCAAATACTACACGTACGAGCTGGTTCTGAATGAATCAGAGGAAACTGGAATATTATGTAGTTTCAAATGCACGTTTGAAACTGTATAAATCGACACTGAAATCGCCGATTGAAATAAATTGTGAGTTAACTTTCACGTTTTCTAAAATACTATGATGTGTTATATCATATATTTTTTATAAATTGTCGCTATTAGCATAAATTAGATGAATTGGATGATTTATTGGTTGTTTTTTTGGCAAAGCAAATTGATTTATTGGTTGTTTTTTGCTTTGGATGTTCATTGTTGAATTGTCGATTGTTGCAATTAATATTCCGTCATTCAAATGATGTTTATTATAAATTCTATTTCATATGCATCTATAAAATGATATTTTGATATGTGATGCAAGGAAGAACATGTTGAAGGGATCCAACCGGATTCCTCAAATACACAGTACATAGCTTGTTTTAAATCGATAAACATAATTGATTGAAGAATTCACGCCAAATGGCCTAAAATCCATTTTTGAAAGACGTCGATTTCCGTTAGGCAAATTGACGAAGTTGAAGTTATAAAATTTATTTTTATAACTAAAGGTAAATTTTTAACTTATATTTTTATAAATAGAAGTTTTATTTATAAACAATTGTTTATTCTTATTTAATTTTATATGTTACTACCAAAATTGACAATGAAATGGGCTGACGGTGAAGGGGTATTGGATGACCGCAAGCTCATGAGAATCCTTCAGAAAGGAGGGTTAAATACTAGGAGAAGTCAAGAGCAGGGAGAAATGGTCCGAAAGCTGCATCCACCGAGACATTACTAGGAGGAAAGATCGAAAAAGCTACAGGATCTAACCAGGAAGATCTATCTGATAGGGTCAATCCGACAGGGTCCTTCCAACAGCGTCAACCCGACAGGGGGTCCTACAGCAAAAAGTCATCTTGATCAGAAACCAAGAAAGATAGAGGCGAGAAATCCATCAGTTGAGGTCCAAAAGGACCTTTGGTATTGACCTTGCCCAATACCGATAGGTTAGGAGACTAAAAAACCAAGAGCACCAAGCAAGAGACACATAAAGATTATCTGGAACCAATTTCCTAAACACCTACTACATAAATGATGAGAGGTCGTTTTGATAAACAACAGACAAGCTACCTGGAGCAGCCTTCTGGATCATTAGGTTATACCTGGAAATCCCACAGAAAAGCAGACCGAAACCCCCGAAGGGATACAAGCTATCCACACTAGTCTATTTAGCACAGATACCGACAGTGATTCTAAACCGGCAGCTATCTACATACATAAGGAGGGCAGGTTCCTCTAAGTATTCACGGGAAAACCGGAAGCCTATATCCAAAATACTATAATCGATAGCACGCAACCGAGAACTCAAAATACCTTCCATAGAGCTACAATGATATCAATCACATATCAATCTCAAAGAGGCTTCTAGCTAGCCGAAACCTTCATTGCGGAAGCTATAATTAACACTGCAAAGCGGCCGGAAGAAAAAACATTCAAGACCAAGGAAAGAGACGACCGATAAAGGATCGTGAAGGCCCAACGGCCAATAACGGAAATGGCTCCAAGTTCTCTATAAATAAGACCCTAGGGGTCACATTTAAGGGGGGCTCATTTTTTTATTTTGCTAAGTCCTTGTACTCCCTCTCTCTCTCTAAACCCTAAGGCTGGGATCAATTGAAAGCTTTCTTCTTCTCGATCATGTATTCTAAATCGAAGATTAATGAAGTGCGCATCTATATTCAAAGAATCTTCCTACGATTTTGTTATACTATTTTCTTAATTATTGATTTGCCCTGGTTTACTATTTATTTCCTGCAAATATATGGATTCTTGTCCGAACCTTCCCTCAGATCGAAGGAAACGCCCTTTCCAATAAGTTTAAACCCCTCCTGCGAGCTTCTTCCCTCTTTACGTGCTTAGATCTCCCAATGGGCCTAGTGTAGAATCAATTGCCATCAACCATTAAATCCTTTGTCAAGGGTTATAGATTAGTGATCCTTCTTTCCAAAGTCCCGACATCTAGGGATGGAGAACCAACCTAAGCTTGTGGACTTCTTTCCCTTAGATCCACCCCCATTGACCTATCTCCAGTGTTGACGAAAGATATCATTAACATTTTGGCACCAAAAGTAGGGTATGAATCTCTGCTCCTTTAGTTAACATTTACATATATCCACCTGTCCTGTTCCGTCCCGGATTGGACTAAACCTTGAAGAGGCGAATGAATAAAAGATCTTGACCAGTTACTAACAAATTTCCCATAGCTGGGGCAAATATTGACGAGCTATGGGGAATCGAAAGGTTCAAATTAGAAACATTGCATATCCAAGAGAAGGAGAGGGATGTAGGACCTTATAACCCTGATCGATGGTGCATTAACCCCTTCCATTAAGACCAACTCCGATTTTTTCCTTATACCGATTTTCAACGGAAAGATGAAACTCCTTTCTCGATACTAAAGAAGCCATCCTCAAACAGGCTAGAGGAACCATATTCGAATAAAGTGTTGAGAAAGCTTCCATTCCTCCTACCAATAAAAGGCCTAAAAGAGATATACCCCCCGCCGAAAGGCAATTAAAAGGAAGTGTAGGAACGAGGAAGGAACGACAAAATTAAGTAATAAAAGAGCCAAAATTCAACAGCGAAAGAGGAATTTCAAGTCAAGGTTGTCAAAAGGTTGTAAGCTCACGACGTCGATTGAGGGTATCTACTTCTCGATGAGACCTAAGCTAAACTTTTGGCTATCGTTAAAGAAGAAAACCAAAAACGAAGCTAAGAGAGAAGGGTCATATTGCTACTACCATATGGCAAACGGACACGTAACAAACCAGTGCAGAGTTTTAGAAGGAATGATCATCAAGTTCTTAAGCCAACAAAAATTTCAAAGATATGTAAAGAAAGCATAAGAGGTTATGTCGCTAAAGCCTTCTAGAAAAAGTAAAGGAAAAATTATTTGCTCGATTGTGAAGAAGAAAATCCCCACAAACTTAAAATGACCAAGGACAGGTCAAGTCACAAATTGATAAAAGAAAAGAAAAACCTTGTCAGCACCAAATTAGTCCGGGCAAGGCATCCCTCGAAGGGGTGGTGGTGGTGTGTTAGTCTTTTTCCATGCCAAAATTAGAGGGGGCTAGGTTAAAGCATCAAAAGAGTAAGCCTCCGTTTCACACTAGAAATGGTCGTGGTGGTGCATCTAAAATTAGCACGCTCTGTCTCTTCTCACAGAAGAGTACGCCCTGCCTCTACTGGAACTAAGCACAGCCTACCTCTGCTTATGTTCTGCGTTACCCGCAGAAGGGAGCACAAACCCCTATCATCGCCTACGATGGTCAGGATAGGGCACCCCTCGGAGGGGGGGGGGTGGCGGCGTGTAAGCCTCTACCAGTACATACGACGGTCAGTGTAGGGCATCAAAAGAGTAAATCTTAGTTTTGTGCCTACGATGGCCCCGTTTAAGTTTCTAAGACCTTATCACCACCTACGATGGCCCCGTTTAAGTTTCTAAGACCTTATCACCACCTACGATGGTCGGGATAAGGAGCCTCCTGGAGGGAGGTTGGGTAAGTCCTTGGGCCCTGCTTGTGGATAAGCTAGCCAAGCGCACCAGACGCACATGCCCAGAGAGTGGCCAACAAAGCACATACATCCTCTGCTTTGACATCAAAAGCCCAGATAGTGGCTCAAGAAGCATGTACAACCTCTGCTTCACAAATCGAATCAACATAGGATACCAAAACGTTAATGCCAGGAAGGGATCTCCGGTCTTCAATCATTAAATACCCAAATTTGGGTTGATTCAGTTCCTCACAAATACTGGAAGGGGTTTCCTATTCTCTACCTATGAAGGTGCCCTAATCAGGGTTGATTTAGTTCCTCATAAATACTGGAAGGGGTTTCCAGTCCTCTATCTATGTAAATACCCTAATCTGGGTTGATGCGGTTCCTCACAAATACCAGAAGGGGTTTCCGGTCTTCTATCTATGTTGACACCCGAATATGGGTCCAGAAGGACCTTCACAAAGCGCCAGGAGGGGGATCGCGGTCTTATCTCAACACCAAAATCGGCTGATTCAACTTTCCATAAAAACGGGAAGTGGGTTCCCGGAATCCTACTATGAATAACCCGAATCTGAGTTAATTTGGCTTAAATCAAATGTCGGAAGAGGAGTCAAGGTCTTACACCGAAACCAAAATCTGAATGACCCCGATTTGAAACGAATCCGGAAGGTGATAACTGATCAACAAAAAACTTCAAAACGGTTATCTTAATTTAGAACAACCATATATATATTCATGGATGACGGGACACTAAGCATAATTTGGAAGAGAACGAGAAGCCCATCATCAAAACAATTCTGGGTAAAAGGGTTATCTCTTCCCTTACTCAGGGAAACTCCTCAAACCATTTATAGGAAAGCAATGGTTATCCATGTTTAATATCTACAGCTATTTACATAATAGACATTGTCAATACACAAATTGCATTCACCAAAAAATTACATTCTCAACACCCTGACTATAGGTATAATCGTATATCACTACTACAACATATTACTAAATATATGGTCCTCTCCATCATCAGGCAAAGGAGGGTCGATAGCATAATGAAGCGTGATACCTAGTAATTTGTTAAGCTTTCGCACTGTCTTACTCGTTTCGTCTAAATGATTAGAAGGTCTAATCTGAAGTTTCAAGGCTCTGATATAAGCCCTAAACATTGCCCTAAGAGAACTGTTTTCCTTCTCCAACTCGAAAACATCCATACGCAAATCGTGCCTTTCCTCTTATAAACGTCTAACTTGATCGGCATACCTGACGACACAACCATGAAAATCCTTAATCAACTTAATGTCATAGGTCCCTTTCATCTCGGCTACCACTCTTTTGCACCAACTAGAAATGGATGATTCCTTTAACCCTGGGAAAGGGTTATTTACATAATAAAACTTCTGATGGATAGGGGTCTCGCGTGCGGTCGCAACACCAGAGGAAGAGGATCCCGTCATGATAGGAATATTCTTGAAGCAATATTCCCACGTCTCGCACTTTATAGTGGCATTATTCAAATCAATTTCCAAGTCAACACTACGTTGGCGTAAACGTCTCAATTCATCCTCAAACTCGATAGGGTGTGGTCTTTATGTATGCCCGCAATCCAAGAATAGTCCTATCTCTCTCTTCTAGCTGTTATTTCAAGGCATTCATTCTCTCAGTCAAATGCTTGATGGATAAAATTTGATGCAAATTTTCTCTCTCTTGAGACATAGGAAGAATCTCTTTTGCCGGCGATGCTCTGCTCCGATACAGGAGGATCTCACATCGATCAACCTACCCACAGACATGCAGGAATATAGTTACAATTATATTCTTTTTTCGATTTGCAAGAATGAAACCCCTATTCATATACAACTTTGCGCGAGTAAAACCCGAAATACTGCAAGAAAAATGATTTTTTATAGCGCTAAAAAAACGCTACTAAGTATTTTAGGTGGTGTTTCGATAATCATTACAAGAAAACATGCCATTAAAAATAAAAAATATTTGTAGCACTCTTACCAAACACCACAGTAAATACTTTTATAGTAACAGTTTCCAAATGCCACCATAAATATTTTTGTAGCACTTTAAAAAGGCCATAAAAAAGCTTTTGATGCTACTAATAAAATTTCCAATTTTACCCCTGATTTACGGTTGCTTTTGCTCAACGCCACTACATGTATTTTAGTAGCGTTTTTAAAACACTACTAAAAATTATTGATTAATTTGTTGTATTTATTCATGAAATTATTTCTTGTTAATAGTCTTTTGTTTCTACAATATCAATTAATAATCATTCACATAATCATCATGTTCAAACAATTAACTATATAATCAAATAGAGTATGCATAACCATTTCAATACAATAGTTTTTTGAATAAATGACCAAACTCACATATGATAACCATTGATATACAAATTTACACATCTAGTACAAAGAAAATGTTATACCTAACTAGTACTTACAAAACGCCTGAGTACCCATAATTCTTTGTAGTATGCATAAGTGAAACATTAAGTTGCACACACTTCCATCCCAATTGATACGTGGACCAACATCGAAATTTTTAGTTAAGTTTATGGGCCAGTATCCTATAGCTTCACCTTGGAACATCACCCCATTGAGCGTGATCTCCATGAGAGTCGCTAGATGTAACACCCCGCCTCCGCTAGGGTCACTCACAAAGGGAATGCACTAGCTTTGGTGGAGCATTATCTAGGTAAACATACACAGAAATATTACAAGACAGAACATATACAACAGCGGAAGAAGAAACAAATTTTATTGCTTTAAAAATCTAGAAAGGTCTAAAGCCTTTTTACATCAAAATGCCATTAAATCCATTACATCGAAATCTGTCTTGCAATAGTAAAGAAGCATAAAACCATGGTCATAAATCATTCCCCAAGTAAAACAGTAAAGCAACCATAGCCAAGAAAGGTCCAAGCCATATATGATGATCTTGAAGCAGAAAGATGTCCAAACTAAATCGTAGTGTTTCCTCCCTGAGAACCTGGTGGGGAATGGAAGAAAAAGAGGCGAAACAAAATGGGTCAGCCATACAGACTGGTAAGTCCTAGTGACGTTCAGCATAGAAACAAGTAAAGGTAACATGACATGTATAAACTGAAAGTAAACATAAGGATGATGACAAGATAGGCAAGTTAAACTAAGATAACAAGATAAACTATGGTAACAAGATAAACTACGGTAACAAGATAAACTATGCAAACCAGATAAACTACGTATAGCATTGCATGTTTAACATTCTCTGCACCAACTGTACTAGTACCCCAACCCGTATCATCCTTTCCATGTATATGTACAGTCCCTTGCCGTATATTGTACGGGTTTCATCACGTATTTCTATACTACTTCAACGTAGTGTCACCATTCTTGAAATCATTTGGATTGCCACCCTTGTTCTGGCTAGGTTTCCTTATCATGAACTATCGTGTGTTCAACTAGGATTTATGCCACCTAGGACCAATAGGGATTATGCTACCTATTGAACGTTTTCTATATTCGATTAGGGTTTATGCCACCTAGGACCACTAGGGATTATGCTACCTAACGAACAACACCCTTTTTCCACGTAACGATCTATTAATCGATCAGCTCCCTACAAGTCCTAGCTCGTTTATGTGTCTGTGTCATATGGGCCAATCATGAAATGTAGTCACCTGTGCTAGGTCCACCATAGGGTGTATCAAGCCCTAGGGTGCCAACCACCGATACGAATCAAGCACGCACAGTGTAAACCTATAAATGCCCAATGCCTGCTTTTTCAACTCTGGACTACGTGCACGACCATAGTTCGCCTGAACCTACAATGGCGCACCAACTCAGCCGTCGTTTTGGCCGCTTACAATCAGGCCAGTAATCGTGCCCCACCCTGCCTAGTTCCAGGGTACCATGATACATCTAGTGGGTTACTGCTGAAAAGGACCGCGTAACTAGGATTTCCGTCCAGTAGGTTAAGTGTTATCATTTTAATTTGAGACTTAACCCCATCAGTCTAGCATGTCAAGTTGGTTAAGTGTTGTTATTCAAGTTCGTGACTTAACCCGCCTACGTGTCAGGTCAAATTGGCTAAGTGTTGTCGTTCAAGTTCATGACTTAGCCCTCCGAATCATGTGTCAAGTTGGTTAAGTATATTCAAGCGGTTCATGACTTAACCCTATCAAATCATCGTGTCAAATTGGTTAAGTATATTCAAGCGGTTCATGACTTAACCCTATCAAATCATCGTGTCAAATTGGTTAAGTATATTCAATCGGTTCATGACTTAACCCTATTAAATCATTGTGTCAAATTGGTTAAGTATATTCAAGCGGTTCATGACTTAACCCTATCAAATCATCGTGTCAAATTGGTTAAGTATATTCAAGCGGTTCATGACTTAACCCTATTAAATCATTGTGTCAAATTGGTTAAGTATATTCAAGCGGTTCATGACTTAACCCTATCATGTGGCATTAATTCATTAATGCACCCTAACCTCTCACATCAGACATGTTGTTGTGGTCACTAGATATGCCGGGCGGTTCCGGGCAGAATTACACCACAACTCAGTCTGACCTCGGGTTTTCAAGTGCGATATGACCAACTACCCACATTGGATCCTATTGTTTGCAGTAACTGGATTTGCCGGGCGGTTCCGGGCAGAATAACACTGCAAACTCAAACCAACCTCGAGTTGGCCATTTTCAAGTTCATTCTACGTGTCATGACCATGTTCAAGTTTCATGTCAAGTTCATGTCAAGTTTTCAAGGCAAGTTTCATGTCAAGTCGATGTCAAGTTCATGTCAAGCTTTCAAGGCAAGTTTCATGTCAAGTCGATGTCAAGTTCAGGTTCAAGTTATAACAGCGTTCATGTTTCAAGTTTTGCCTTTTATCAGTTTCATAATTCATGTTCATAACCAATTCATGTTTTTGCCTATTCTACCCAAATCGTGTTCCCATCGCACGTAAACATGAATCGATCCATACTACAAATAAATCCAAACCTCAGAATAAAGGGAAAAATATCAAAACTATGATAGGCAAAAGGGGTTACAAGACTAGCATGACATAACTTGAGATAATTGGTTACAATATTACTGGCATAAAGGATTTCAAATCTAGCAAGATAAGGTGATAGTCATGGTAAACGCTGACATAAAAGAATAGGCATGCGAAAGAAAGCCAAATACAAGGATAATGGATCCAATGGTTTTGGTGTACATAATAGCGAATAAACTAAGCAAGTCATACCCTCGGTATGAGATCCAACAAACTGCAAATTCGGTATACAACATGGGTTTCAATCAACTATAATAGTCCCAGGTAATTAACCCCAATAGTCATAGTCATGGTCATAGGTAGAAATCTCATAATTAAGAACCCTAAGCGATTAATTACAATAGTCATGGTTAATTATCCAAAATAGTTCTAGGCAATAGTCATAGGCCATTAACAGTTATAGTTTCAAAGTCATGGTCATAGATAACGGCCTTATGTTCATAATCATAGGTAATAATTCTCATAGTCAAGAGTCATAGGTGATTAGCCATAATTGTCCTTGTCATAGTCATAGGCATAGTCTTATGTTCACAGTCATAGGCATGGGCATAGTCTTATGTTCACAGTCATAGGCATAATCTTATGTTCACAGTCATAGGCATAGGCATAGTCTTATAGACATGAAAGAATTTGATTTACAACATGAATAGGCCTCAAATAGAAATATTCCCACAAGTCAAGATCCAAGAATTTATGTTACAATCTAGCGTTTGAATAATAAACTAGGTCCAACAACATGAATGGGCATGATTCAGTCGATAAGAAATAACCCAAAATCCTAGATTCAAGAAGAGACAAAAACATATCCAAATAGATGATCAAGCTTAGGTCCTATTTCATTTTATTCCATGTCCATATCAAATTTAACAAGTTTCAATCTCAAAGTAACTAGAACTTACAGAGCGCGGATCGAGAATTAGAGTGCAGAGATTTGATTCTAGAAACGTTTGTTGCAGTTGTTGAATCTCTATTTTTTTAGTCTTGTTGAAACGACCCAAACTTCCCCGTAAAGGAAAGCCTAGATTGCCTTGAGAACAATACACATCAGGGCACAAACTAAAGAGCATTTTATTGCTGATTACAACAATTACATCAGAGTACAAGAATATATCAGAGTATGAATACTGATTACATAAAAGAAATACAATGATATCAGAGATTTAAATTACATTTACAAGCAGCGGAAAAATAATACAAATATACAACTGAAAGGAATACACGGATACAGAGCTTTCTGAATACCGCTTCAACTGTAAACCAGGATCCTGTAAATATATCTGCAAAAAGCTACTCGACTGCCCGTGTGGAAAAATATGGGCACCCGAGTTTGCCAGTGAAACAAACTACAGGTCAGTCATGGGACTGGTATGAGAAATCTTAACTAAACTAATCTAATGATAAGGCTAATCACAGGACCACGCCGCTAACGCGGAACGGGTTTACTCCATTGGATTGCCAGTGCATAAGTAAAGTAAATCGTTCAAATAACGCTATGCTTTTTAGAAAAATGAAACCATTATAAGACCCAAGTCCCATCACACAATGCAACGCAAACCGGAGGAGAGGGTTTTACCTTATAATGGTCAAAAGATGCTTGATACGGTAAAACGGATTTAGTATTAGTGTGTATATATTATAATAAAAACATTTCAATCATAATGTATTAATCATAGACGGCATGGGTACCATATATCATGTCGCCATACTAGTTCTACAATCAAAACCGCAAGGTCGTATTGGAAATTGGACTTTCCATCATGAGTCGAGGCTAGGGGCAAGCTCCTCTCCGATTCGAGACACTCTAGCAAATGCCTCAGGATCCCCCGCAGTGAACCCTTGGATGCGGTAGGGCCGGTCCCCGCCTATGGGCAGTGGATTGGTTATGCCTGAACACACGTTTCCCGGTTCCTTTGAACCTATAATATGACCACTATCGGCCTATAAAAATCCGAGGCGCCTCAAAATCCATCATCCACATAAGTAAAATGTCAGCGCTGGTAGGTCCCTGACATCACTCTAGCTAGAAAGAAACGTGTGCACTCCCTACGGTCCGTATCCCGTTTTTGACTCATACCGGTGTGTGAGGCTCGCGAAGTCACGCTATACACAAAGCTATGCCATAATAGGCTATACTTTGATCATCCCACAAGGCCCTGCTTTTCAACAAAAGCCTTGATCAACTGCATCTTGGCGTGCCACATTGACAATTCACTCCATGCGATCAATCACTATTAATATATACCAGGGTGTTTAGTAGAGAATAAATTCTCTACCACCAAACAGATATACATTAATAAAAATCAATTTAATTCGCCTGGAACAAAATCCAATGTCAGACACGCATCCATTTATAAACTTATGCTCTGGGTCTGAGCGAAAGCCAAATCCGAACAATCAACAATAGTCCGGACGGTAACCACTGTAGCCCCTTCAAGGTAGCTACTCCAATCATGGGCATCAGTAGCAACACATCCATTCGATGTGAAGATCGTCGGTCTTCAATCACCGTCTTCATCTTCGGCTCTTCATCGCCGTAGTTATTATTCGGAATGGGTTGAACCCGGTCTTTCCGAATAACTCGCGTATTTTTATAATAAAAATCAAGTACTATAAAAGCACATCCAACGCCACATTCCAATTCAGAATATTCTTATAGATAAAATATTCAAATTATTCTATTAAAGATAAATCCTTTATCTTTATTCTGTTAAAGATTTATTAAAACTCCAATTGGTTTTAAATGTCAAAATCATTATTGAATGATTATTTAGATTTAAGAAATAAATCTTATTCTTTACTGGACTAAAGAACTAATGTCATTTAAAACATAGTTCACGGTAAGCCCAAAATCATCTTCCATAAAAATATGGAATCTTCACAGAAATCAAATCAAAATATAATCGTTATAATTTCTGTATCCGACCAATAATAAAAATGGAATAACGACAAAGCCTCTTAAATTCCATTTGTAGTATCGGTCTTCTTCTACAGAAACTTATCTCGGTTATTATTAATTCGAGTTCCATTCAACTCAAATTTAATATATATTAAATTGGAACTCTTTACTGTTGGAAAATTCTCATTTAAATCTTAATAAAAGATTTATAAACTCCAAATCATATATTTTCACTGTCAGTTGAGTTAAAGAACATATGTCGCTTAAAAACACAGTTCACAATAAACCCAACTCACATTTCATCTTATTTCAATTACCAAATATAATTGAATGCTTTAAAAATCTTAATTAAAAGATTTTTCTTTTCATATGGGTTTTAAGAACAGTGTTATTTAAGACACTATTCACGACAAACCCAAATCCAATTTATTTAATTTAACTTCAATTAAATAAAAGCAAATTGGAAAACTTCATTAAATCTGAATTTGATGTTTTATTCTAGTTCATTTCAATAAAAATATATTTTTCTGAAATATATTCTTTTCTAAAATATATTCTAAAATATTCTTTTCTAGAATACTCTTTATTGGAATGCGACTCAATCAACATCCAAATATTGCATAAAATCAACAATCATGATAATTAATTATCGCACATCCAAATAATCAACCAAAGTGGATTCTACACTAAATATTGGGACTAGTGTAGGGTCATCCCAACACCCGTGTGGGGTTTCATCCAGCAATCAAATCAAATAATAAATTATTGGTGCACTTGGGTGATGTGTAAAAATTATCGACCCAATCACATAAACAAGTCGGGTAACTTGTAAATGGAAGTGTAGTATTCAATTTGAATATACTCAACATTATAATTGAACACATCAACCTCACGGACATATATTTCAATTCTTTTATTGTTAACAAATAAAAATCTTAACTCTTCGTTATTGACCAAAACTATATTTTTGGTCTCATTCATTTTTAATGATAAAATGATTATTTTACTTCATTCTTTTTAAATGTGACAAAATATGATCATTTTGTCTAACTCTTCTTTAATGTATAAAATAACAAAATTTTCTAATTCCTTTAATGTAAACACAATGTTCATTTCTAACTCATTCTCCTTTTTAATGTATAAAAATATACATTCTCAATTATAACTTTTTAATGTATAAAAGGATGCATTTTCATCTCATAACTTTTTAATGAAAACAAAAGTATACATTTTTCAATTCTTCTTTTTAATGTAAACAAATATGATGATTTTGTTTATTAACTTCCAATGCAAACAAAATGAGAATTTTGTTTCATAACTTCTAATGCAAACAAAATGAATATTTTGTTTATTCTTTTAAATGCAAGCAAAATGAATATTTTGTTTATTCTTTTAATTCTAACAAAATGAATATTTTGTTCTTATTCTTTTTATGCAAACAAAATGAAGACTTTTCTCTAATTCTTTTTATGTGGAACAAAATAATGACTTTTCTCTAATTCTTTTTATGTGAAACAAAATAATGACTTTTCTCTAATTCTTTTTATGTGAAACAAAATAATGACTTTTCTCTAATTCTTTTTATGTGGAACAAAATAATGACTTTTCTCTAATTCTTTTTATGTGGAACAAAATAATGACTTTTCTCTAATTCTTTTTATGTGAAACAAAATAATGACTTTTCTCTAATTCTTTTTTATGTGAAACAAAATAATGACTTTTCTCTAATTCTTTTTATGTGGAACAAAATAATGACTTTTCTCTAATTCTTTTTATGTGAAACAAAATAATGACTTTTCTCTAATTCTTTTTATGTGAAACAAAATAAGTTCTTTTCCTTTTTATGAAATCAAAATATGAATTTTGTTCTTTATAACTTCATTAACAAAATATGTTGATTTTGTCCAAAATAACTTCATTAACAAAATATGTTGATTTTGTCTAATCTTTTCTATTGTAAATAAAATGAGAATTTCGTTAAATCTTTTCTAATGTAACAAAATGTGATAAGTTTGTTGATCTTCTTTATTTTAACAAATATGACAAGTTTGTTAATCTTTTCCTTTTAACAAATATGTTAAATCTATTTTACTAATTATATTTGACAAAATATGTTAACTCTATTCTACTAATCATATTTGACAAATATGTTAATTCTATTTTACTAACAAAAATGTTGATTATTGTTTTAACTCTTTTCACTAACAAAAATGTTGATTTTTGTCTTTGTAATTTCATTAACAAAAATGTGAGTTTTGTCTTGTCCTTTTCAATGCAAACAAAAATGAATTTTGATCAAATCTTTATAATGTAATCAAAATGGGAAATTTGATCAAATCTCTATAATGTAGTCAAAATGAGAATTTTGTTCATTCTATGTAAACAAAATATGATAATTTGTTCAATTCACTCTATGTAAACAAAATATGAGGATTTTGTTCAATTCATTCTATGTAAACAAAATATGATAAATTTGTTCAATTCACTCTATGTAAACAAAATATGATAAATTTGTTCAATTCACTCTATGTAAACAAAATATGATAAATTTGTTCAATTCACTCTATGTAAACAAAATATGATAAATTTGTTCAATTCACTCTATGTAAACAAAATATGACATTTATATAAAAATGTTATTTTAAATTTCACTAATCATACTTTTAACCAAAAATGTCATTATATTCACTAATCATTCTTTTAACAAAAAATGTTATTATATTCACTGATCATTTTTTTTTAACAAAAAATGTTATTATATTCACTGATCATATTTTTTTTTTAAACAAAAAATGTTATTATATTCACTGATCATATTTTTTTTTTAACAAAAAATGTTATTATATTCACTGATCATATTTTTAACAGTGACAAAAATATTTCTTTCTATTTATTCTTTTTCATTTACACAAGTGTTGACAAAAATGTGATTCTTTTATTTACACAAGTGTTGACAAAAAATGTGATCCTTAATGTGATCCTTTTATTTACACAAGTGTTGACAAAAAATGTGACAAAAAATGTGAGTTTCATTATGATTCTTCATTATAAACAAAAGTGGTAATTCTGTTCTATTTAAATTCAACAGAGTGACAATGAAATTTTCCCAACAAATCAAATAAACAAAATGGTCAATTTTGTTTAACTATATCTAATTCACTCAAGTGTTAAATTTGAATCCACACATCTAAGGAACCAAACGTATATATATAAATCTCAATAAGGGTGAGATTTTGATCGTATGAACCACAATGAATGTTAACCACAAACAACCACAATTAAATAAATGGATTCTAAACTGCAGATCTGAATCATCAACATAAGTATAGAGATTTTAAAGGCGAAAACAATAATCGAATTATAATTATTCATAAAATAGGATTTCTCACCGCTATTTAATTCAGATCTGAAATATCCTGAATTTTGATTTGTTCTGTTTCGGTCCTAGTCAGCACCACCATGTAGATCTTGTTCATACGATTCCAACGCAACTGGAATTTCTGAATTTCGTTGAGATTTGAATGAGATACGATAATTTCTTTAATAGATAATTAATTATATAATTTAATTAATTTATTCCATCATTTACCCTTAATTAAAACAGGTTGTGCCTTCTTCCTCCTTCGTATTCACGTTTCCAGGTCTTCACGAGAAACCCAAAGCTCGCATACTAGGGCCAAAAGCCATCGCCACCCCAGGGGTTCGGACCCCAATCCATCTCCGCCACGACGAAGGTCATCTCGCTGCCGACGTTCGCCCCCAACCACCGCCGGCTCGCACCCACGTGGCGCCTCAAATACTGCTCCAAAAACCGTGACTTTAAGCACAAATTACTCGACATTTAGGGCACTAATAAAGATCTTATCCGTATGATTGTGACGAGCAAACTAATCTTACATTCTTCGTTCTGATTTCCTGAATTGATTCGAAACCATTTGTAAGAAATTGAAGGATTAAATCTGGAACATCGCGGCCATTAGTTTGAGTAAAGGCGGCGGCTTCCTGAAAGAGGAATTAGGGTGATAGCGTATTATACAGCGTATTTATACTGTATTGGTATTTCCAATTTTATTTTAATTCTATTTAATTTCAATTTAATTTATTTATCGCTATGAACTCCAAACGAAACCCAACGAGTGTCGCGCCCAGCTAATAACCCCCGTCCCGGACACAATGAAATAAGTTTCGTAACCCAATTCGGCTGTTACGATATGTTTTTCTTTAAATTTAATTAAAAATCATTTAATTATTAAATTCAAATGTACATTTTAAATTACCGGGGCCACATACGACCTCTAAAAATTACAGAAAAATTATTTCTAGTTATGTTTTCACGATACGGTTCTTACGAGACTAATTTCGTCGAATTCTGAGATCGTTTGAAAAATAGCCATTTTCAAGTCGATTAAATTTAACTTACATAGTCAAAACACATTTTCCTTTGCCACGCTCACATATTAATTCGAAAAATTCTGGAAAATTAAACTTAGCAATAATTCGACATTCCGGTTCCAACAAAAGTGGTTTCATCGAAATCCGAGGTCGTTTGTAAAATAGCTATTTCTAAGGCCAATATATTATATTAAAATATAAATAAATTCTACAGCGACTTTTCTAAATTTTAAACTGGCCATAACTTTTTATTCCTGCGATGAAATTTCAGTTTTTCAGATTCGTTAGAAAGATATGATTAAACAGATTTAAATATTTTCGGTTTCGTTCAATTCTGATTTAAAATGAATCCTGTACAGTCAGTCAAAGTTCAAATTCAAATTTTGAAACTGCAGCGCTGTTTTAAACTCCTTTTATATTTAAACTAAATTTATTCGTTTTAAAATAAATTTTTAGTCGTTATTATTTAAAATAAATTATTTTAAATATTAAAATCCATTAAAATTTCTAAAATAAAATTTTTAAATTGGCCCCAAAATTCCGGGTTGTTACAGTCTCCCCCACTTAAAATCTTTTCGTCCTCGAAAAGGAACGTAGCTAAAAGTTGTTTAATTAACTAACTTAATTAAATTTTATTTATTGGTTTAACTAATTATCATTCTAATAATTTTATTACCTAAACTAATAACCAAACATCACAACCAACAATCAATTAGGTGATTAAATTTTCAAATATATATAACTTATATATATAGTCAAAAACCATATTTTTAGGGCAAATCACAGTAATGTGTACTTACTAAGTGTTGGTTCTCATACCAGTCAATGGAAACATATAGATATACCACTTTCGAAACTCGAACATAATTTCTGATGATGTTTCGAACCACCATCAGAACATCTCCGGGCGACTAGAGTGTGATTCTATATCTATCCAGTATATTAAAACTTCGAATATCCGTTAATTACTCGTATATCCAAAATCTTTATATACTCGATTGTCCACATTAAAATATAATATACTCAAATACGTAATTTAAGATAAAATTTTCAAAACTAATTGTTTTTTTTTATTTTTAAGAAAATAATACTCTTCACACTCGTTCTAGGATACTACTGATCCTATCTCTAACGAGTTATTCTTATTGTATGTTACTAATCCAATCTCTGATAAATTCTTTCGTTTGGTTCTAATGTGTCTAGTTCTCGAGCTATGTAAACCAAAGCTCTGATACCAACTGAAACGACCCAAACTTCCCCGTAAAGGAAAGCCTAGATTGCCTTGAGAACAATACACATCAGGGCACAAACTAAAGAGCATTTTATTGCTGATTACAACAATTACATCAGAGTACAAGAATATATCAGAGTATGAATACTGATTACATAAAAGAAATACAATGATATCAGAGATTTAAATTACATTTACAAGCAGCGGAAAAATAATACAAATATACAACTGAAAGGAATACACGGATACAGAGCTTTCTGAATACCGCTTCAACTGTAAACCAGGATCCTGTAAATATATCTGCAAAAAGCTACTCGACTGCCCATGTGGAAAAATATGGGCACCCGAGTTTGCCAGTGAAACAAACTACAGGTCAGTCATGGGACTGGTATGAGAAATCTTAACTAAACTAATCTAATGATAAGGCTAATCACAGGACCACGCCGCTAACGCGGAACGGGTTTACTCCATTGGATTGCCAGTGCATAAGTAAAGTAAATCGTTCAAATAACGCTATGCTTTTTAGAAAAATGAAACCATTATAAGACCCAAGTCCCATCACACAATGCAACGCAAACCGGAGGAGAGGGTTTTACCTTATAATGGTCAAAAGATGCTTGATACGGTAAAACGGATTTAGTATTAGTGTGTATATATTATAATAAAAACATTTCAATCATAATGTATTAATCATAGACGGCATGGGTACCATATATCATGTCGCCATACTAGTTCTACAATCAAAACCGCAAGGTCGTATTGGAAATTGGACTTTCCATCATGAGTCGAGGCTAGGGGCAAGCTCCTCTCCGATTCGAGACACTCTAGCAAATGCCTCAGGATCCCCCGCAGTGAACCCTTGGATGCGGTAGGGCCGGTCCCCGCCTATGGGCAGTGGATTGGTTATGCCTGAACACACGTTTCCCGGTTCCTTTGAACCTATAATATGACCACTATCGGCCTATAAAAATCCGAGGCGCCTCAAAATCCATCATCCACATAAGTAAAATGTCAGCGCTGGTAGGTCCCTGACATCACTCTAGCTAGAAAGAAACGTGTGCACTCCCTACGGTCCGTATCCCGTTTTTGACTCATACCGGTGTGTGAGGCTCACGAAGTCACGCTATACACAAAGCTATGCCATAATAGGCTATACTTTGATCATCCCACAAGGCCCTGCTTTTCAACAAAAGCCTTGATCAACTGCATCTTGGCGTGCCACATTGACAATTCACTCCATGCGATCAATCACTATTAATATATACCAGGGTGTTTAGTAGAGAATAAATTCTCTACCACCAAACAGATATACATTAATAAAAATCAATTTAATTCGCCTGGAACAAAATCCAATGTCAGACACGCATCCATTTATAAACTTATGCTCTGGGTCTGAGCGAAAGCCAAATCCGAACAATCAACAATAGTCCGGACGGTAACCACTGTAGCCCCTTCAAGGTAGCTACTCCAATCATGGGCATCAGTAGCAACACATCCATTCGATGTGAAGATCGTCGGTCTTCAATCACCGTCTTCATCTTCGGCTCTTCATCGCCGTAGTTATTATTCGGAATGGGTTGAACCCGGTCTTTCCGAATAACTCGCGTATTTTTATAATAAAAATCAAGTACTATAAAAGCACATCCAACGCCACATTCCAATTCAGAATATTCTTATAGATAAAATATTCAAATTATTCTATTAAAGATAAATCCTTTATCTTTATTCTGTTAAAGATTTATTAAAACTCCAATTGGTTTTAAATGTCAAAATCATTATTGAATGATTATTTAGATTTAAGAAATAAATCTTATTCTTTACTGGACTAAAGAACTAATGTCATTTAAAACATAGTTCACGGTAAGCCCAAAATCATCTTCCATAAAAATATGGAATCTTCACAGAAATCAAATCAAAATATAATCGTTATAATTTCTGTATCCGACCAATAATAAAAATGGAATAACGACAAAGCCTCTTAAATTCCATTTGTAGTATCGGTCTTCTTCTACAGAAACTTATCTCGGTTATTATTAATTCGAGTTCCATTCAACTCAAATTTAATATATATTAAATTGGAACTCTTTACTGTTGGAAAATTCTCATTTAAATCTTAATAAAAGATTTATAAACTCCAAATCATATATTTTCACTGTCAGTTGAGTTAAAGAACATATGTCGCTTAAAAACACAGTTCACAATAAACCCAACTCACATTTCATCTTATTTCAATTACCAAATATAATTGAATGCTTTAAAAATCTTAATTAAAAGATTTTTCTTTTCATATGGGTTTTAAGAACAGTGTTATTTAAGACACTATTCACGACAAACCCAAATCCAATTTATTTAATTTAACTTCAATTAAATAAAAGCAAATTGGAAAACTTCATTAAATCTGAATTTGATGTTTTATTCTAGTTCATTTCAATAAAAATATATTTTTCTGAAATATATTCTTTTCTAAAATATATTCTAAAATATTCTTTTCTAGAATACTCTTTATTGGAATGCGACTCAATCAACATCCAAATATTGCATAAAATCAACAATCATGATAATTAATTATCGCACATCCAAATAATCAACCAAAGTGGATTCTACACTAAATATTGGGACTAGTGTAGGGTCATCCCAACACCCGTGTGGGGTTTCATCCAGCAATCAAATCAAATAATAAATTATTGGTGCACTTGGGTGATGTGTAAAAATTATCGACCCAATCACATAAACAAGTCGGGTAACTTGTAAATGGAAGTGTAGTATTCAATTTGAATATACTCAACATTATAATTGAACACATCAACCTCACGGACATATATTTCAATTCTTTTATTGTTAACAAATAAAAATCTTAACTCTTCGTTATTGACCAAAACTATATTTTTGGTCTCATTCATTTTTAATGATAAAATGATTATTTTACTTCATTCTTTTTAAATGTGACAAAATATGATCATTTTGTCTAACTCTTCTTTAATGTATAAAATAACAAAATTTTCTAATTCCTTTAATGTAAACACAATGTTCATTTCTAACTCATTCTCCTTTTTAATGTATAAAAATATACATTCTCAATTATAACTTTTTAATGTATAAAAGGATGCATTTTCATCTCATAACTTTTTAATGAAAACAAAAGTATACATTTTTCAATTCTTCTTTTTAATGTAAACAAATATGATGATTTTGTTTATTAACTTCCAATGCAAACAAAATGAGAATTTTGTTTCATAACTTCTAATGCAAACAAAATGAATATTTTGTTTATTCTTTTAAATGCAAGCAAAATGAATATTTTGTTTATTCTTTTAATTCTAACAAAATGAATATTTTGTTCTTATTCTTTTTATGCAAACAAAATGAAGACTTTTCTCTAATTCTTTTTATGTGGAACAAAATAATGACTTTTCTCTAATTCTTTTTATGTGAAACAAAATAATGACTTTTCTCTAATTCTTTTTATGTGAAACAAAATAATGACTTTTCTCTAATTCTTTTTATGTGGAACAAAATAATGACTTTTCTCTAATTCTTTTTATGTGGAACAAAATAATGACTTTTCTCTAATTCTTTTTATGTGAAACAAAATAATGACTTTTCTCTAATTCTTTTTTATGTGAAACAAAATAATGACTTTTCTCTAATTCTTTTTATGTGGAACAAAATAATGACTTTTCTCTAATTCTTTTTATATGAAACAAAATAATGACTTTTCTCTAATTCTTTTTATGTGAAACAAAATAAGTTCTTTTCCTTTTTATGAAATCAAAATATGAATTTTGTTCTTTATAACTTCATTAACAAAATATGTTGATTTTGTCCAAAATAACTTCATTAACAAAATATGTTGATTTTGTCTAATCTTTTCTATTGTAAATAAAATGAGAATTTCGTTAAATCTTTTCTAATGTAACAAAATGTGATAAGTTTGTTGATCTTCTTTATTTTAACAAATATGACAAGTTTGTTAATCTTTTCCTTTTAACAAATATGTTAAATCTATTTTACTAATTATATTTGACAAAATATGTTAACTCTATTCTACTAATCATATTTGACAAATATGTTAATTCTATTTTACTAACAAAAATGTTGATTATTGTTTTAACTCTTTTCACTAACAAAAATGTTGATTTTTGTCTTTGTAATTTCATTAACAAAAATGTGAGTTTTGTCTTGTCCTTTTCAATGCAAACAAAAATGAATTTTGATCAAATCTTTATAATGTAATCAAAATGGGAAATTTGATCAAATCTCTATAATGTAGTCAAAATGAGAATTTTGTTCATTCTATGTAAACAAAATATGATAATTTGTTCAATTCACTCTATGTAAACAAAATATGAGGATTTTGTTCAATTCATTCTATGTAAACAAAATATGATAAATTTGTTCAATTCACTCTATGTAAACAAAATATGATAAATTTGTTCAATTCACTCTATGTAAACAAAATATGATAAATTTGTTCAATTCACTCTATGTAAACAAAATATGATAAATTTGTTCAATTCACTCTATGTAAACAAAATATGACATTTATATAAAAATGTTATTTTAAATTTCACTAATCACACTTTTAACCAAAAATGTCATTATATTCACTAATCATTCTTTTAACAAAAAATGTTATTATATTCACTGATCATTTTTTTTTTAACAAAAAATGTTATTATATTCACTGATCATATTTTTTTTTTAACAAAAAATGTTATTATATTCACTGATCATATTTTTTTTTTAACAAAAAATGTTATTATATTCACTGATCATATTTTTAACAGTGACAAAAATATTTCTTTCTATTTATTCTTTTTCATTTACACAAGTGTTGACAAAAATGTGATTCTTTTATTTACACAAGTGTTGACAAAAAATGTGATCCTTAATGTGATCCTTTTATTTACACAAGTGTTGACAAAAAATGTGACAAAAAATGTGAGTTTCATTATGATTCTTCATTATAAACAAAAGTGGTAATTCTGTTCTATTTAAATTCAACAGAGTGACAATGAAATTTTCCCAACAAATCAAATAAACAAAATGGTCAATTTTGTTTAACTATATCTAATTCACTCAAGTGTTAAATTTGAATCCACACATCTAAGGAACCAAACGTATATATATAAATCTCAATAAGGGTGAGATTTTGATCGTATGAACCACAATGAATGTTAACCACAAACAACCACAATTAAATAAATGGATTCTAAACTGCAGATCTGAATCATCAACATAAGTATAGAGATTTTAAAGGCGAAAACAATAATCGAATTATAATTATTCATAAAATAGGATTTCTCACCGCTATTTAATTCAGATCTGAAATATCCTGAATTTTGATTTGTTCTGTTTCGGTCCTAGTCTGCACCACCATGTAGATCTTGTTCATACGATTCCAACGCAACTGGAATTTCTGAATTTCGTTGAGATTTGAATGAGATACGATAATTTCTTTAATAGATAATTAATTATATAATTTAATTAATTTATTCCATCATTTACCCTTAATTAAAACAGGTTGTGCCTTCTTCCTCCTTCGTATTCACGTTTCCAGGTCTTCACGAGAAACCCAAAGCTCGCATACTAGGGCCAAAAGCCATCGCCACCCCAGGGGTTCGGACCCCAATCCATCTCCGCCACGACGAAGGTCATCTCGCTGCCGACGTTCGCCCCCAACCACCGCCGGCTCGCACCCACGTGGCGCCTCAAATACTGCTCCAAAAACCGTGACTTTAAGCACAAATTACTCGACATTTAGGGCACTAATAAAGATCTTATCCGTATGATTGTGACGAGCAAACTAATCTTACATTCTTCGTTCTGATTTCCTGAATTGATTCGAAACCATTTGTAAGAAATTGAAGGATTAAATCTGGAACATCGCGGCCATTAGTTTGAGTAAAGGCGGCGGCTTCCTGAAAGAGGAATTAGGGTGATAGCGTATTATACAGCGTATTTATACTGTATTGGTATTTCCAATTTTATTTTAATTCTATTTAATTTCAATTTAATTTATTTATCGCTATGAACTCCAAACGAAACCCAACGAGTGTCGCGCCCAGCTAATAACCCCCGTCCCGGACACAATGAAATAAGTTTCGTAACCCAATTAGGCTGTTACGATATGTTTTTCTTTAAATTTAATTAAAAATCATTTAATTATTAAATTCAAATGTACATTTTAAATTACCGGGGCCACATACGACCTCTAAAAATTACAGAAAAATTATTTCTAGTTATGTTTTCACGATACGGTTCTTACGAGACTAATTTCGTCGAATTCTGAGATCGTTTGAAAAATAGCCATTTTCAAGTCGATTAAATTTAACTTACATAGTCAAAACACATTTTCCTTTGCCACGCTCACATATTAATTCGAAAAATTCTGGAAAATTAAACTTAGCAATAATTCGACATTCCGGTTCCAACAAAAGTGGTTTCGTCGAAATCCGAGGTCGTTTGTAAAATAGCTATTTCTAAGGCCAATATATTATATTAAAATATAAATAAATTCTACAGCGACTTTTCTAAATTTTAAACTGGCCATAACTTTTTATTCCTGCGATGAAATTTCAGTTTTTCAGATTCGTTAGAAAGATATGATTAAACAGATTTAAATATTTTCGGTTTCGTTCAATTCTGATTTAAAATGAATCCTGTACAGTCAGTCAAAGTTCAAATTCAAATTTTGAAACTGCAGCGCTGTTTTAAACTCCTTTTATATTTAAACTAAATTTATTCGTTTTAAAATAAATTTTTTGTCGTTATTATTTAAAATAAATTATTTTAAATATTAAAATCCATTAAAATTTCTAAAATAAAATTTTTAAATTGGCCCCAAAATTCCGGGTTGTTACACTTGTTCTAGTTGAAAATCCCCAATTTGCATGTCCTAGATGTTGTCTTGACGAAGAAGAAGTAGGCATTCTTTTTTAATTTAAATATTATCATTTTGTTTTTCACAGAGGTAGCATAAGGACAGAATGAAATGGTATAGAGAGAATGAGGCTGGGGGGCTGTTTATATAGGGTTAGGCAGACGAATCTGGTCACGAAATAAGTCTAAATACATCAGAATGCATCTGGTTCAGGAAATAGGTTCGGGAGGCAGGTCAACCCCCAGACACTATGGTCGACCTGGCCCCTAGGAGGTCGACACTATGGTCGACCCCCAGGTCGACCTGGTCTATGGGCGAGAGTTTACCCGCCCTCCCTGCTGTGGGGTTTGAATTCGAATTTCGAATTCGAATTTCGAGCTGTTTTTGATTCTGAAAATTCCTGAGACTTCGAAGGGTCATATCTCCCTCATACGGACTCCGATTCTCGCAAACTTGAACTCGTTTTCAAGCAGAATTTCAAGACGAACACAATGGCGCAACATGTTTCCCTTGATTCTTGTTTTAAAAATCAATTCTGCCTTGATTTACAGTTTGAACATGTTATTAAAATACGGTTTGTTACATTCTTCCCTCCTTAAAGGATTTCGTCCTCGAAATCTTCAAGTTAAGAAGAATGTGTCCTACCATCCAATCATCCATCTACTCAATCATCAATCACAGGCATCCATTGTCCTTAAGAGATTTCTAATGCTGTATGAACATATGCAGAAAGTGTTTGTATATGTCCCTTATCTAATGCAAATGATCAGGCCTGATTGATCTTCTTAATGTAAAATATGTTTAGTGTCGTGAGTCCAACATGTATGCAAATAGCTCTAATCACATAAACACTATATGTGTGCTCAAACATCCATCCATATGCAACATTCACATGAAAACACATTCAATTTCATCCATAAACAAGTATAAACACTCATGCATATGCAATATGAAAATGTGTCTGAGCCGATCTAGTGCCTAATGTGTGTTATGCAACCACGAGCAACAACTAGCAACCACTTGCAGCCATCAACCATAACATGTCTCAAACACACGTTTCACCCAATTGTTCCTACCTAAAGATATAGCCGAATGATAGAAGCAAGTAAAAACTTTGTGCCGATTAGGCAATGTCAAAGCTGGAAATCTACGTCACATATACACTGAATAGGAGAAGAACTCCCTAAGCACTAGCCCATATCCTATAAAACCCAAAAAGTTTAGTCAACCCAACGGACACCCTCAAGCCCCAACATGTATTACTAACAGATAAGTCATACTCCCTATGGGGTTTGCAACAGAAATAGGATTGAGAATAGGACCGAGAGGTTATACTTAAAAGATAACATACAAGTAAGCTCTATAGGAAAAGAGGGATCAAGGATATACTCTTAAAAAGAGATATGATGCGTGTGTCTAGTCTTTAATCTTCTAAGTCGCATTTCCTTGAGCTTAACTCCATTGTGATTTGACAGTCTTTAACTTCACAATTTTGTAGTTCCTTAATTCTTGTTTCCAAAATATGAGTTGGAACTTATTCCACTGTCGCCTCTCATTCCACTTTCACTTATTCTTTTTCTAGTATACTCGGCTTAAACATAACTGCGTATTCATGGTTTCATGCAAGCTCTCCAAAATTCACTAGTGAATCTCGGATCTCATTCACTTACTAGAAGGTATTCCACATAAATGAATTATCTCTTAAAAATAAACAAATGCCAACCATGTTGCCAAGTGTACTTACTAAGGTGATTTTCTATAACTCATGCATAAGCGAAATGAACCATCCGCCTTAGTGGCGAACACCACTCGAGCGGATCGATAAATGTATCAAGAGATTCTAGGTAACTAAACATGGCAGAACCCTAAGGGTTACACTAGACTTCGAGGGCATTACCAAGGCAAGTCAAGCGTCTAACTACCCTCTTTTCATACTCGAGAATGGTACCATTTCTGGACAACCACTCCATCTCTAGAATCAACCCATAGCCCAAAAACATAAGCTTTACTTCTAAACTCAACACTTAGCACAAACATTCTCAAACCCAAACAAGTCATGAATAAATGAGCTGATTCCCCAACAGGATTTGAGACAAAAATAGGATCCTCTACTACGCTAGTACTAAGGTGCAGAGACTCAAAAATCGAGGCAGAATTAAAAGGATGCGATGTATAAAAATAAAGTTCCCACGGTATGATAGAAAAGAGAAGCTAAACTTTTAACAGAAACGTTACCACCTGTCTTAGGTATGCTAGTAGTGAGAGCATACAATTGCCCTCTCGACGATCTTGTTCTTTGCCCTTGTCCTTGTCCTATGATACTTAACACATGTCCCTTTTTACCATACCAATGATGTTCTTTCTTATCATGGGTTTTATTATTCTTTTATTTTGACCTCTTCCCTTTCACCTTTTCCTCCTTCGCGGATTACGCCTTATCAACAAGTTTCTCATCCTTGTGTTTTTTTATCCTCGTTCTTACTATCCTTGTATAGCTTGTTGACAAGTTTCTCGAAAGCTACTTCCATCGCACGACAACCCTACAAAGCTTGAGATAAGATTAGTCGCAAGTAAAACTATTGCGGCTACAGATGGAGGTTGGACACTACTTTGCCCTCCGACATGTGTCGCATGCCTACAAACTATGGTAAAAAAGAAAGAGAGAAGAGACTCAAGGAGAGAATTAAAAGATAATGCATATGGCTTTGGGGAATATGCCTTTCGTAAAACGAAACTTTTCTTGAAAAATGCTTCTTTGTAAATGGTTTTGAAAATAATTTCAAAAGGTTTTATAAACTTTTGCCCAGTCTGGTAACCTTCTGCTCTGATACCAAATGTAACACCCCGCCTCCACTAGGGTCACTCACAAAGGGAATGCACTAGCTTTGGTGGAGAATTATCTAGGTAAACATACACAGAAATATTACAAGACAGAACATATACAACAGCGGAAGAAGAACCAAATTTTATTGCTTTAAAAATCTAGAAAGGTCTAAAGCCTTTTTACATCAAAATGCCATTAAATCCATTACATCAAAATCTGTCTTGTAATAGTAAAGAAGCATAAAACCGTGGTCATAAATCATTCCCCAAGTAAAACAGTAAAGCAACCATAGCCAAGAAAGGTCCAAGCCATATATGATGATCTTGAAGCAGAAAGAAGTCCAAACTAAATCGTAGTGTTTCCTCCCTGAGAACCTGGGGGGGGGGGGGACGGAAGAAAAAGAGGCGAAACAAAACGGGTCAGTCATACAGACTGGTAAGTCCTAGTGACTTTCAGCATAGAAACAAGTAAAAGTAACATGACATGTATAAACTTAAAGTAAACATAAGGATGATGACAAGATAGGCAAGTTAAACTAAGATAACAAGATAAACTATGATAACAAGATAAACTACGGTAACAAGATAAACTATGCAAACCAGATAAACTATGTATATCATCTCATGTTTAACATTCTCTGCACCAACTGTACTAGTACCCCAACCCGTATCATCCTTTCCATGTATATGTACAGTCCTTTGCCGTATATCGTACGGGTTTCATCACGTATTTCTATACTACTTCAACGTAGTGCCACTATTCTTAAAATCGTTTGGACTGCCACCCTTGTTCTGGCTAGGTTTCCTTATCATGAACTATCGTGTGTTCAACTAGGATTTATGCCACCTAGGACCACTAGGGATTAGGATACATATTGAACGTTTTCTAGATTTGATTAGGGTTTATGCCACCTATGACCACTAGGGATTATGCTACCTAATGAACAACACCCTTTTTCCACGTAACGATCTATTAATCGATCGGCCCCCTACAAGTCCTAGCTCGTTTATGTGTCTGTGTCATACGGCCCAATCATGAAATGTAGTCACCTGTGCTAGGTCCACCATAGGTTGTATCAAGCCCTAGGGTTCCAACCACCGACACGAATCAATCACGCACAGTGTAAACCTACAGGTGCCCAATGGCTGCTTTTTCAACTCCGGACTACATGCATGACCATAGTCCGCCTGAACCTACAATGGCGCACCAACTCAGCCGTCGTTCTGGTCGCTTACAATCAGCCCAGTAATCGTGCCCCACCCTGCCTAGTTCTAGGGTACCATGATACATCTAGTGGGTTACTGTTGAAAAGGACCGCATAACTAGGATTTCCGTCCAGCAGGTTAAGTGCTGTCATTTAAATTCGAGACTTAACCCCATCAGTATAACATGTCAAGTTGGTTAAGTGTTGTCATTCAAGTTCGTGACTTAACCCGCCTACGTGTCATGTCAAATTGGCTAAGTGTTGTCGTTTAAGTTCATGACTTAGCCCTACGAATCATGGGTCAAGTTGGTTAAGTATATTCAAGAAGTTCATGACTTAACCCTATCAAATCATCGTGTCAAATTGGTTAAGTATATTCAAGCGGTTCATTACTTAACCCTATCAAATCATCGTGTCAAATTGGTTAAGTATATTCAAGCGGTTCATGACTTAACCCTATTAAATCATGGTGTCAAATTGGTTAAGTATATTCAAGCGGTTCATGACTTAACCCTATCAAATCATCGTGTCAAATTGGTTAAGTATATTCAAGCGGTTCATGACTTAACCCTATTAAATCATTGTGTCAAATTGGTTAAGTATATTCAAGCGGTTCATGACTTAACCCTATCATGTGGCATTAATTCATTAATGCACCCCAACCTCTCATATCAGACCTGTTGTTATGGTCACTAGATATGCCGGGCGGTTCCGGGCAGAATTATACCACAACTCAGTCTGACCTCGGGTTTTCAAGTGCGATATGACCAACTACCCACATTGGATCCTATTGTTTGCAGTAACTGGATTTGTCGGGCGGTTCCGGGCAGAATTACACTGCAAACTCAACCCAACCTCGAGTTGGCCATTTTCAAGTTCATTCTACGTGTCATGACCATGTTCAAGTTTCATGTCAAGTTCGTGTCAAGTTTTCAAGGCAAGTTTCATGTCAAGTCGATGTCAAGTTCGTGTCAAGCTTTTAAGGCAAGTTTCATGTCAAGTCGATGTCAAGTTCAGGTTCAAGTTATAACAGCGTTCATGTTTCAAGTTTTGCCTTTTATCAGGTTCATAATTCATGTTCATAACCAATTCATGTTTTGCCTATTCTACCCAAATCGTGTTCCCATCGCACGTAAACGTGAATCGATCCATACTACAAATAAATCCAAACCTCAGAATAAAGGGAATAACATCAAACTTATGATAAGCAAAAGGGGTTACAAGACTAGCATGGCATAACTTGAGATAATTGGTTACAACATCACTGGCATAAAGGATTTCAAATCTAGCAAGATAAGGCGATAGTCATGGTAAACACTGACATAAAAGAATAGGCATGCGAAAGCAAGCCAATTACAAGGATAATGGATCCAATGGTTTCGGTGTACATAATAGCGAATAAACTAAGCGAGTCATACCCTCGGTATGAGATCCAACATACTGCAAATTCGGTATACAACATGGGTTTCAATCAACTATAATAGTCCCAGGTACTTAACCCCAATAGTCATAGTCATGGTCATAGGTAGAAATCTCATGATTAAGAACCCTAAGCGATTAATCACAATAGTCATGGTGTATTATCCAAAATAGTTCTAGGCAATAGTCATAGGCAATTAACAGTAATAGTTTCAAAGTCATGGTCATAGATAACGGCCTTATGTTCATAATCATAGGTAATAATTCTCATAGTCAAGAGTCATAGGTGATTAGCCACAATTGTCCTTGTCATAGTCATAGGCATAGTCTTATGTTCACGGTCATAGGCATGGGCATAGTCTTATGTTCACAGTCAAAGGCATGGTCTTATGCTCACAGTTATAGGCATAGTCTTATGTTCTTCGTCATAGGCATAGGCATAGTCTTATAGACATGAAAGAATTTGTTTTACAACATGAATAGGCCCCAAATAGAAATATTCCCACAAGTCAAGATCCAAGAATTTATGTTACAATCTAGCGTTTGAATAATAAACTAGGTCCAACAACTTGAATGGGCATGATTCAGTCGATAAGAAATAACCCAAAATCATAGATTCAAGAAGAGACAAGAACAGATCCAAATAGATGATCAAGCTTAGGTCCAATTTAATTTTATTCCATGTCCATATCAAATTTAAAAAGTTTCAATCTCAAAGAAACTAGAAATTACAAAGCGCGGATCGAGAATTAGAGTGTAGAGATTTGATTCTAGAAATGGTTGTTGTAGTTGTTGAATCTCTATTTGTTTAGTTTTGTTCTAGTTGAAAACCCCCAATTTGCAATTCTTAGATGTTGTCTTGACGAAGAAGAAGTAGCCATTCTCTTTTAATTTAAATATTATCATTTTGATTTTCACAGAGATAGCATAAGGACAAAATGAAATGGTGTAGAAAGAATGAGGCTAGGGGGCTGTTTATATAGGGTTAGGCAGACGAATCTGGTTACGAAACAAGTCTAAATACATCAGAATGCATCTGGTTCAGGAAATAGGTTCGGGAGGCAGGACGACCCCCAGGTCGACACTAGGTCGTCCTGGCCCCTAGGAGGTCGACACTATAGTCGACCCCTAGGTCGACCTGGTCTATGGGCGGGAGTTTTCCCGCCCTGCCTGCTGCGGGGTTTGAATTCGAATTTCGAATTTGAATTTCGAGCTGTTTTTTATTCTGAAAATTCCTGAGACTACGTAGGGTCATATCTTCCTCATACGAACTCCGATTCTCGCAAACTCAGACTCGTTTTCAAGCAGAATTTCGAGACGAACGCAATGGCGCAACCCGTTTCCCTTGATTCTTGTTTTAAAAATTATTTCTGCCTTGATTTACAGTTTGAACACGTTATTAAAATACGGGTTGTTACACTAGAGGTGCTCCCCTGCTCCAATGCATGCCACCTGGCTTGGCAAACACGTATGTGAACTTTTCAGATGAGTCTGTGCTGCATCTCCATTGCTTGTCTACATATAATGTTGCAGCCAGTGCAGCATGAATCTCTGCAAAATATAACTTAAAACTAAGTACCACTAAAATTTATTGTGTTTAGAAAAGTTATTTAAATACTATGAACTGTATGTGGGTACCCTTTTAAAGAAATGCATATATCCTCCATCTCTGAAATAAACTCAGCTTTGTCTCCGATTTCATATTGTAGCAGAGCTCTTCCCATTCAGGCTTTTCATTTATATTTTTAGAGCACAAATAACAATGGCTTATTTATGGGGAAATAATAATAATGATAACCAACAAGCCCAACCAAGAATTACTTATTCAGTAAACTGATCTAGCCACAATGCAAGCATGTATGTTCTGTTCAGTGATCTTATCTGGTTCAATTCAATTTTGTGGCGAGTGAACTCAACCAAAAAATCCACAAATAAAATGGCAAAGCGTTTGTTGTTTTAACGCAAATGTACGTCGAAACGTCACTTTGCTGTTTTAATGTATATTTGCCTCGACCTAAAGAAAAAGAAGGTAAGTGTGTGTGTTTATTATTGATTATGATTCTAGCGCAGTGCTAATAACACCTTGATTTTCTACTAATATCATTCTAATTTGATCGTAAACTGAGAAAATAATGATAGACAATATTGCTAGCAAACGTGATGAATCGCAACCATTATCTCTAAAGTATTTATAATGTAAATTTGCAGAATTTGATGATTTTATCACAAAACAGTTCAACATTATAGTGACAGTGATGTAACTGGTTGTAAGATCTTATCATTTTAAAATATGTGGAATGTGAATTACGTGCCTGTCAAATTTGTAGTGATCATAATGATTTGACTGTCCTGAAAACATACTATTTTAATAATGTGGTGCTTGCAACTATGAATACGTACCTGAAACATAACTGAGAAGAATAAGGTTCCCAAGGCAAGCAGTTGGAAGAACGATTATTGTTGTAGCAATTGCACAGACAACTTTAGAATTGAGATGAATCCAGCTATGTTCAATTCTACACCAGGAAAGAGTGATGATAAAGTATCACTCTCTAGTATAATATACTCCACGCAGCTAACCTAAAATTTCACATAAATACATTTATTGTCAGAGTTGCAAGATGTTTCATGATTACGCAAATGACGATTACATTACTAACAGTTGCAATTTTGAAAGGGAAAAATAAATCAACAACTCAGATTTGGACAACGACAACAATCAGTCTGTATGAGCTAACTGAGTTAGTAATCCAAGACATGATACATACATCAAAGAAGGGAGCTTCATGTAACGACCCAAATTTTGAACACATCCGAAGTCGTGCCATTAATAAGAATTAGAATAGATAGAAGGTAAAATCACAGAAAAGCATCAGAATCTCACAGCGGAATTTTTACAAAAGATGATACTTCATAATATTACACAGTGCAATATATTACATCAGAGCATATTGAATCTAGTGATACAAGCTATTCATAGTACATCTTTAATTATACATGTCATTAATATCCAAACTGCAGACTTATAATTATACAGTAGTTAGATCAGCACACAGAAAGTTCCATTCCAGCTTTCCAAGTTTTATCCAATCCTGATTCACTTGTCAATTCATAACAAGTGTTCTGAATACCCAAGAGTTTAAGGGAAACACAGAAAAATAAACTCCGGGTCAGTCAGGGGACTAGTATGAGTAAACAATTTAAACAGATTAAAGAAATAAAAATATCTCATAAGACCACGCCATAAATACGGAACGGGTTTGTACCTTATAAGGTCAAAACACTTTGTATACTTGAAATCAGATATTATCATAGTGTCTATAAGTTTCTCACAAATAAATTAGAATCTAGAAGAATGCTTGCATCTCACATTCTCCTATATAGTATACAAATAAAAATCGCTTGGCACTTATGGAAATTGGATTTCCGACTATGACAAGGTATGGGACCACCTTCCGATGATGTATCTCTAGAGGCGAATACAACTGGGTTCAACAAGAACGTCTTGCAACCCGGCCCACACATGACCGACCACTCATTTCTCTTGAGTGTATCAAATGTATATCACCAACGGTTGGGCTCAAACCACCGTTTCCCTAATAGGCGGAATCGATAGAGCAAGAAACAAAAGGAATTTCTCTAGATAGGTGATTATACACCCTAATGGGAGGACCCACATAGCCATGCTGCCTGCCCGATTTTTGTCATTTCCTGGGTGTGAGGCTTGAGGCTAGACTTACCTTTTTCATCATCACTGTTTAATTTCTTTGAATGCCACATCGTCAAATCCATCAGAAATCACTAATTGATTTCCATGAAAATACTGTGGTTGTCAGGCTAAAGAAGTTTCCCTTCTATGCCAACAACTGGTAAGTTTGAAGAAAACAACGTGCGTGATTCTTTTGGAATACTCTGTCAGACATTCGTCCATACAAGTTGTCCTGGGATTGGACAAACCGAAGGCACTACTCAAAAATAGCCCTTGTATATCGTCGTCTTTAATTTAAAAGTCTCTAACGCATGGCGTATAATCAAATCAAAGTGAAATATTTATTTCGGTCTCTTTGAAATGATTAACGAACATGTTTCTTTTTAAATTATAAATCTACATGGTCATAATCTAATCTGCATATATAATCATAGTCAGATTACACAGTATATGATCATCTGGCTTATATCTGGTGTTTTGATCATCTCTTAAAAATGAACAATTTCAGTGTGTGCGCTGCATATGGTTTTTCTTCCCATTTGGTTCATCACTTTAAAAATAAATATTCACATTTATTCTTTAGAAAATTTTATTTTCCATAATTACTCCTTAATCTGATTATTCAAAAATGCCTTATATTTATGATTTAGAATTCCTTTTACAGCTTTTACACTTTTATACGTTTTCATCAAATTTCCCTTTGATCTCTTATTCTTGATCTAGTTCTTCTTCCTTCATACTAATAAAAATTTCTCTTTTTATTATCAATCTCAACATGATTAAAATATGCTTTACAGTTCTTATTTTGTAAAGTACAGAACTGTACTTGCCCAGTTACTCGTATCAGAGAATTCAGACCACAGTTTGAACTGACAAATCTAGCGTATGTGTTGCATACGGTTTCTCATTTCTTTGTTTGTTAAAAATCTAAATATTTCATTAGAGAATAAATTCTAAATTTAAATTATAAACTGAATTTATAATTTAACAAAATTACAACTTTATGTGAACTGCTTGACTTTTGTCAAAATCATATCTGACCTTCTACATTTGATCGACTTCTTTTTGCTGACTTTGCAGTTTGAATATTTTATTAGAAAATCACTTTTAATTCTAATTATAAATAAAATTTATAAATTTTATTTATATTACAGCTTCTGTATTTAAATTTCAATTCTTGACAAAATTGCATTTTTATCCTGATTCACTTCTTTTTCTTCATTGGCTAAATTATATAAAAATTCTATTTTTATTTAATATTTAAGTTTCCCTTTTATTCAATCCATTATTAAATATAAAAACAAGTTTAAATTAAAAAAATCCTTGTTTAAAGTGACAATACCAAAGTACCACCTTTGGTAAAGTACCGGGCTTTAAAACCCGATGCCGCGCACATGAAAATCCCCTCAGTCACCATGCTCCAACAAAGTACCATCTGGTACTACCATTCCCAAAGTACCAAGTCTAAAATCCCATGTTTCTGCTTGCCAAATCACTCAAAACACCATGGTTTTTGCTTGCCCGATCACCTGATCATCTTGCCAAAGTACCAGGTGTAAAATACCCCTTCCCATCACCTATGCACGCACAACTGTGCACGTGCACCACCACCATCCTCGACACAACCCTTTTCCGCTCATCACCACCAGTCTGCATAGTACTCCAGATCACCACTGACCCAAAGTTCGAGTCACGAAGGACTTCTTCCTCAAAATCCCTTGTCCACCATTAAAGCATGAAACCTCAGTTCCAGGTTGTCCCCAAAAACCAACTCCGCCACGTCACCTCCGCCCACCTGCAACCGCTGCGCCACCTCCATCCTCTTTGCTGACCTCAGCCGCTCTGCTCCCCTTGCTCTTGGCCCACTCGATCAAGTGGGGACCCCATACGACGCGCCCAAAACTTATATACCCAACAACAGACTAAAACCAAAATATACCTCGTCCTCATCATCTCTTTATTAAAAAAAATCATCTAGCATTTTTCCTTGGATCCTTGGTCCTATACGAAGCTTCACTCCCAACCACACGGCGCATGGTGGCCTGGATGGTTAGAATTTGACCAATGTTCAAATTCTGATCATCCCAGAATATCTCGTGATTTAGGTAGTAAAAAATCATGATTCTTCCTTTAAAAGTCATTATTTTGATTCATCATTACATTCATGTAATCAAAACGAGTTTTCGTGAAGTTTAAAAATCCATTTTGATTTTTAGATATAGAGGGTACTATTGTTTTCCTGTTTAAGTGTACACTTGAATGGGTTTTTATGACGGCCCGCCTCGCACCAGCCTGCATTTCCTCCAAAAGTGCGCTGTACACATGCCCGACTAGCACAAGACGGTCGTCATAAGGAAGGAAAGAAGGGAATGAACTAATCAAAGAACCTGTAGAATGTCTCACAGCGCATGGAATAAAATATAATAATAACATACTTGACACAAAACAGGCGAGACAGTGCATAAGCTGATAACTAAAATCAACATCAATCATCAAAGCAGCGGAAATCCAAATACAGCTTATTACAATTTTCCAAATTTACTGTCTCTAAACAAAAGAAAGCTGAAGTAGAAGATACACCAACAATGCCCAAGCAGTGATCTTCAACAACACAGGGAGAATACTATATATATTACGTGGAAGCCTCCTGCTCGTCTCCGGATCATCTACCCGTGCATCACCAGTTAACCTGTCTCTAGTCTGCTCGTGTGAGCACCCAGAGTAATAAGAGGAGACATAAAACTCTGGGTCAGACATAAAGCCTGGTATGAGCGATAAGCATCTAAACAGAATAATAACAGGTATACTAAGCCATACCTGAACCTGGACCTGCAACCAAAGAGTTAGTACCACATACCGTACAATACTCCAAGGTGCCAAAATAAATGGTGTAAGAATACGGGGGTGGGGTGTGCATGTCACAATGATAGCAAACAAATCATCCATAGCAACCATCCTCGCATCTCTCACTCAGTGCGTAAAGCGTACGACATCTACCACTTTGGAACACTAGACCAACTGAGGTAACGACGAATCCCGACTTGTAGAAACCCTGCTGTGACCAAGCCAAACACTTGGAGTCATGACCAAACATTTCAATGACCCACTTCATTGGTCGTAGCCCTTGGTTCTACCGATGCCATAATGGCCCTGGATCCGCCTTCGTACCTCCTACCATAGTGGTCCAAAGCTATAGACGTCGATAACTCCTTAGTACGCGTCCCGCAGCAAAGCCCAACCATGAAGCGAACTCGTTGATTCCCATCTGAATCTTAAGCTCTAACTTCTCATTTGGACTTCCTTTGCATCTCGGGTTTGGTCGAATTGGAGTGGGTCTTCAGAAGAGTTGTCGCGCATTAACAGTCTTAGAATTCAGATCGGTTCGGTAGTTATCACCCTAATCGGTTCGGGTCGAAAGTCCTTCCTTGTCATCTTTCCATTTGGTTCGGGTCGAGTACTACACTCCGGGTCGGGTCGGTATCTTCCTCCGGGTCGGGTCGGGTTGCTATCCTCCTTCTAGCTCATGCCCCTTCTCTGATCAGCTCCCTCGTTCCCATCTACTCCGATCCGATCCGATCACTTCGCTTTACTTCAGTCCGATCCGCTCCGCTCCCTAGCTTACTCCGATCCGATCCCCTTGTCCACTCCAACTCTAAGTAAACAGCCTTCCTTTTTGCCAAGTCTTCTATGTGCCAAACTCCAGTTCGGGTTGGGTTTCTTGCCCAGTTCACATATCCGATCCGAGCCCCTACTCCGATCCGATCCGGTTCGGAACATGCACTTTTCTGCAACTTTTCCAGCAACTTGTTTACGCCGTTCGACGACGTTTTTGACAAATCTAACTATTCTAATCAATCACAATTCATGTCAAATAGTCATAACAACATGTAAGAACAACCACAAACACCTAACAACAATTCAAATGAACCAAAATGGATCAAAAGTGGCTAAAACCTCACATTTTCCTATAATCCTTCTTAATCATGTTTAAGCATACGATTAGCAAAACACATCGAAATTAACCCAAATTTCTAACAGAGCCTTAAAACATTATTTTAGAATTTTAAGAATTTTTCCAGAATTTATTTACGTATAAATTCGCTAATCTTCACTAATTACCCTTAATCACCGTAATTAGTGCAAAAACTATGCAAATCACTCACCTTGGCCACAAATGAAACACCAAATCTGAAATACTCTCTGTTTGGGTCGAATTCTTATGTATAGCAGCAGCTCCAACCTTGTTTTGTTGCTATTTGGCCTTGCTTTGATGTAGTTTAGGCTTAATCTTCACTAAAAATATGTTTTGGAGTGGTTTTAGAGGATGGAGGCCATTACTAAGGTCTCAAGAAGGTTTGTGGCGGCTCAAAACTGAAATGAAAGTGATAACCTAACCCTAATCAGTCCTCCTATACCTATAAACCCGAAATTTCCCTTGGGCCTAGCTGCTAATCACCCGGTTAAGCCCAATTAAGCTGTTTTTCACCATCTGAAACTTGTTTCAGCCATATCTCCCAAACGGTAAGCCCGTTTGGCTATTGTGACCACTCTACGGAAAGAGAAACCATCATCCGGAGCCAATGGAAGTGGTTTCAGGTCAAAATTCCTTTCCAGTCAAAAGTTATGGCCAAAATAGTGCCAACTAGGGGTAAAATGGTCATTTAAAAATCGGGAAAAATCATGAACATGGGAAATGACCACAATAGTCGTCTCCCAAAGTTACATGACTATACGACTTCGTATGTGAAAGAAATAAATATTCTACGATCCTATGATGCGTAGAATGCGGGCCGTTACACTCTCCCCCCCTTAAGAAATTTCGTCCCCGAAATTCCTTAACCCTAAAACATACAAGGGATCCCGCATGCCTAACAACCATATACAACAATCAAATATGCAAAACAAGCAAACAAGTCTATCCTAGCATGCGGAAAACTAAATCGCTAATAAAATCTTACCAGACAAAGAGTTCTGGATACTTCTTCCTTATGTCCTCTTCTGTTTCCCAAGTACAATCATTCTCGTCTTCGCTCCACTGTACTTTGACTAGCTTCACCGACTTCCTTCGAAGTTGCTTCACGTCGTGTGCGACAATACGGGTCGGCTTGCGGTTCCCAACCGCCTCGGGTTCTACTTCGAAGTCCTCTAACTGATCGGGTGAGATAGTCATATCTGAGTCGTGAACGAACTTCCTTAGTTGGGAAACATGAAATACGTTATGAACTCCTGCCATCTTCTCCGGTAAGCCAATTCTATATGCCAAATTCCCGACTAGTTCGAGAACAGGGAATGGGTCAACGAATCTTGGTGCCAACTTGCCTTTCCTGCCAAATCGTATTACGCTCTTCAACGGAGAAATCTTGACAAACACCAAGTCGCCCACGGAGAATTTTAGGTCTCTTTTCCTCTTATCAGCATAACTCTTCTGCCTATCTTGGGCAGCCTTCATTCGTTGTTGAATGGTCTTGATTTTATCTGAAGTTTCCCTCACCACATCTGGTCCAAGCATAAACTTCTCGCCAGTCTCTATCCAACATGATGGTGAGTTACACGGTCTTCCGTACAAAGCTTCAAAAGGAGCCATACCGATACTGGATTGGTAGCTATTATTATATGCAAACTCTACTAGATGCAAATGGTCATCCCATGATCCACCGAAATCCAATATACATGCTCTCAAGAGGTCTTCCAAAATACGGTTCACCCTCTCCGTCTGACCGTCGGTCTGAGGATGATATGCGGTACTGAGATGTAACTCTGACCCTAGAGCCTCTTGTAAGCTCTTCCAAAACCCACTAGTGAACAACGGGTCTCGGTCGCTCACAATGCTTTTGGGTACTCCATGAAATCTCACTACCCACTTCATATACAATTCTGCTAACTTAGCTGCCGTTCTAGTCGATTTGACTGGTATAAACCTTGCGCTTTTAGTCAGTCGATCTACAATTACCCAAATGCTGTCATATCCCAATCTAGTCCTTGGTAACCCATCGATGAAATCCATCGAGACTTGCTCCCATTTCCATTCGGGAATCTCTAAGGGCTGTAACAACCCACTAGGCTTCTTTTGCTCAGCTTTAACTAGCTGGCAGTTCATGCACTTGGATATAAACTTCCCAACGTCTCTTTTCATTCCTTCCCAGTAGTAAGTCTGTTTCATGTCTCTATACATCCTATTACCACCGGGGTGTATAGTCAGCTTTGAGTGATGACATTCTCTAAGCACTTCATCCCTCAATCCATTGACATTGGGTACAACAAGCTTTCCATTCTTTCTAAGCCACCTATCTCGATCAAGCCCATACTTGTTCATCTCCTCATCGATACCCATCTCTAACTTGGAGATGATTTCCAATAGGTTAGGATCGTCCCTCTGACTAGAGCCGATCCGCTCAATCAAAGTGGGTCTGATCGTCAAACTTGCTAACATTTCTGGATCCAATTCGCACTTTGGTCTGAAATCAAAACTTGCGATAAACTCCAGTTGCTTCCATTCAAGGAACATAGCCCCCAAGCTGGCATGTCTTCTACTCAATGCATCAGCCACCGCATTGCCCTTTCCCAGTGTGTATGCGATGTCAAAATCATAGGAAGCTAAGAACTCTAACCATCTCTGCTGACGGAGATTTAAATCCTTCTGGGAGAACAGATACTTCAACGACTTATGATCTGTAAACAGCTCAAATCTTTCTCCCAAGAGATAGTGTCTCCACATCTTTAACGCGAACACGATTGCTGCCAATTCTAAATCATGGGTAGGGTATCTCCTCTCGTGCGGTTTCAATTGCCGACTTGCATAAGCTACAACCCTACCGCCTTGCATCAATACAGCACCCAGTCCGGTACCACAGGCATCCGTGTATACCGTCATCTCCTCATCCCCCTTAGGAATGACTAACACTGGTGCGCTTGTCAACTTGTCCTTTAGATTTTTAAATGCATTCTCGCACCTTTCATCCCAGACAAAAGCTTGATTCTTCTTGGTCAACTGGGTCAATGGTGCTGCTATCTTGGAGAAACCTTGGATAAACTTACGATAATATCCAGCTAACCCCAAGAAACTTCTTACATCTGTTGCATTCTTGGGCGTAGGCCAATCTTGTACCGTAGCCACCTTCGCCGGGTCCACGGCAATACCATTCTCTGATACAACATGGCCCAAGAACCTCACTTCCCTCTTCCAGAAGTGACACTTAGAAAACTTTGCTTTCAATTGGTGTTTTCTCAACACCTCCATTGCCACTCTTAAATGTTCCTTGTGTTCTTCCTCTGTCCTCGAATAGACCAAAATATCATCAACGAACACAAGGACAAACTTATTCAACTGATCTCTGAATACCCTATTCATAAGATCCACAAAATATGCTGGGGCATTGGTCAGCCCAAATGGCATAACCAACCATTCATAAAATCCAGACGGCGTTCGAAATGCCGTTTTAGCTATACTCTCAGCTTCCACTCTAAGCTGATGAAAACCTGTCGCGAGATCCAACTGAGAAAATATTCTCGCGCCACTCAACTGATCGAACAAATCATCTATCCGCGGTAGAGGATACTTATTCTTCCTCGTCACTTTATTCAACTCGCGGTAGTCTACACACAAACGAAGGGAACCATCCGCCTTGGTAGCAAACACAACTGGTGCTCCCCATTCAGAAACACTCCTTCTGATAAATCCCTTCTTCAAAAGATCGCTGACTTGCACCTCGAGCTCTCGCTGCTCTCTTGGTGCCATACGACGAAGTGGCATCACTATAGGCCTGGCATCCTTTACCAAATCAATACGAAACTCAATCTCTCGGTGTGGTGGAAGTCCGGTCACTTCTTCGAAAACATCCGGATACTGGCCAACCACGGGCAAACCTGACAACTCACTATGCGGAATGTCGAGGGAGTTTAGAAAACTAGCCAATACCCCCTTACTGGGTAGACCACCAAACACTATCCTCCGCCCATCATCTGCTCTAGCTGTCACCAACAAGCCCTCACAGTCTACCACCACCCCGTATCTTTGGAGCCAATCTACTCCCAAAATAATGCCAAACCCAGTAAAGCCCAAAACAAAGCAATCACAAACAAACATGCATCCATGTCTCGATAGAACCACATTACGACAAATCATGCTAAGGCTAGTCGAACCACCAATCGGGTTCGTCACTACTAAAGGTCTATCGACAATCTCGGGCTCCAATCCCAACCTATCTACCAGGTCACTAGATATGAAAGAACTGGAAGCTCCGGTATCAAACAAAACCCTAACAGGAACATCATAAACAGAAAGTATACCTTGAATGACGACATTCTTTCCCTTCTCCGCCGCAGTTGGGGCATTCGACGAAGAAGGAATAGCATTAAGAGCATAGGCTTTCACCATTTGCTTTTCCTTAGGGGGCTGTGGACACTTGTCCTTGTGATGTCCCATTTGGCCACAATTGAAGCACTTCCTATCCGCTGGCTTGGCCCGACAATTACTAGCATAGTGGCCCTTCTTACCACAGCTGAAGCACTCCACATCCTGCTTATTCTTTTTCTTCTGGCCATCCTTAGTCTGATTCTGTTTCCTCTTATTCTGGGAACCACCTTTGCCTTCACCACTAGCTTGTGGCTTTGGCTCATCTGCGGATGCAACCTCAGTCTTCGGCTTAGGGTAAAGACTTTCCGATCTTAATGCTTTCCCCACAATCGATTCAAACGTCTCATCGATGTGGTTAATAAGTTTTTCCCCCAAGTACTGATCCAAACCAGTTATGAATTTCTCATTCTTTTTCTCGGCAGTATCAATAAGAGATAACCCATATTTTGACAAAGTGTCAAATTCAGCAATATACTCCGAGACAGCTCTGCCATTCTGCTTGAGCTCCAAGAATTTCTTAAACAACATTGACTTTTGAGCAGCTGGAATGAACTTCTCACTAAAGCGAGCCTTAAACTGCTCCCAAGTAATCTGATCTTCGGGAGTAGCTGCCTTTATAGTATTCCACCAATTCATCGCCCGCCCTTGCAGCTGACGGGACGCTAGCTTTCTCTTCATCGCATCCTCGATACCCAAATCCTCGAAGATACGTTCGCAGCTATCCACCCAATCTTGAACATCCGTAGCCGACTCCGTTCCATGGAACGGCTTCCCACCAAGGCTAGTATAGTCCTTATTCAGCTTGGCGAAGTCGACCCTTGGCGCCTGCACTATTGGACCACCACCATTTCCACCATTGGGAGCTGCCCTCTGTACATCTCTAAGCATCTCCCTCATGAGGTCTGTAAACATCGTCCTTATGTCAGCAGCATTCCCATTATTGGCTCCCCTACCGGCACCTCTAGTATATCGGCTCATCGTCAATCTGAAAAAGGAAACGATTAACGACTCCATAGTGGTGCTAGTGCAGTACGACTTCATCCTTATACTACTAATAGTATATATATATATATAGCTTTTAAAAACCAAAGTAATCACAAATACGCTCTCTCGTATACGTATAATATCTCTCCCTGATAACTTCCCTAGGTTAACTACGCAACCTAGAGCTCTGATACCAAGTGTGACGGCCCGCCTCGCACCAGCCTGCATTTCCTCCAAAAGTGCGCTGTACACATGCCCGACTAGCACAAGACGATCGTCATAAGGAAGGAAAGAAGGGAATGAACTAATCAAAGAACCTGTAGAATGTCTCACAGCGCATGGAATAAAATATAATAATAACATACTTGACACAAAACAGGCGAGACAGTGCATAAGCTGATAACTAAAATCAACATCAATCATCAAAGCAGCGGAAATCCAAATACAGCTTATTACAATTTTCCAAATTTACTGTCTCTAAACAAAAGAAAGCTGAAGTAGAAGATACACCAACAATGCCCAAGCAGTGATCTTCAACAACACAGGGAGAATACTATATATATTACGTGGAAGCCTCCTGCTCGTCTCCGGATCATCTACCCGTGCATCACCAGTTAACCTGTCTCTAGTCTGCTCGTGTGAGCACCCAGAGTAATAAGAGGAGACATAAAACTCTGGGTCAGACATAAAGCCTGGTATGAGCGATAAGCATCTAAACAGAATAATAACAGGTATACTAAGCCATACCTGAACCTGGACCTGCAACCAAAGAGTTAGTACCACATACCGTACAATACTCCAAGGTGCCAAAATAAATGGTGTAAGAATACGGGGGTGGGGTGTGCATGTCACAATGATAGCAAACAAATCATCCATAGCAACCATCCTCGCATCTCTCACTCAGTGCGTAAAGCGTACGACATCTACCACTTTGGAACACTAGACCAACTGAGGTAACGACGAATCCCGACTTGTAGAAACCCTGCTGTGACCAAGCCAAACACTTGGAGTCATGACCAAACATTTCAATGACCCACTTCATTGGTCGTAGCCCTTGGTTCTACCGATGCCATAATGGCCCTGGATCCGCCTTCGTACCTCCTACCATAGTGGTCCAAAGCTATAGACGTCGATAACTCCTTAGTACGCGTCCCGGAGCAAAGCCCAACCATGAAGCGAACTCGTTGATTCCCATCTGAATCTTAAGCTCTAACTTCTCATTTGGACTTCCTTTGCATCTCGGGTTTGGTCGAATTGGAGTGGGTCTTCAGAAGAGTTGTCGCGCATTAACAGTCTTAGAATTCAGATCGGTTCGGTAGTTATCACCCTAATCGGTTCGGGTCGAAAGTCCTTCCTTGTCATCTTTCCATTTGGTTCGGGTCGAGTACTACACTCCGGGTCGGGTCGGTATCTTCCTCCGGGTCGGGTCGGGTTGCTATCCTCCTTCTAGCTCATGCCCCTTCTCTGATCAGCTCCCTCGTTCCCATCTACTCCGATCCGATCCGATCACTTCGCTTTACTTCAGTCCGATCCGCTCCGCTCCCTAGCTTACTCCGATCCGATCCCCTTGTCCACTCCAACTCTAAGTAAACAGCCTTCCTTTTTGCCAAGTCTTCTATGTGCCAAACTCCAGTTCGGGTTGGGTTTCTTGCCCAGTTCACATATCCGATCCGAGCCCCTACTCCGATCCGATCCGGTTCGGAACATGCACTTTTCTGCAACTTTTCCAGCAACTTGTTTACGCCGTTCGACGACGTTTTTGACAAATCTAACTATTCTAATCAATCACAATTCATGTCAAATAGTCATAACAACATGTAAGAACAACCACTAACACCTAACAACAATTCCAATGAACCAAAATGGATCAAAAGTGGCTAAAACCTCACATTTTCCTATAATCCTTCTTAATCATGTTTAAGCATACGATTAGCAAAACACATCGAAATTAACCCAAATTTCTAACAGAGCCTTAAAACATTATTTTAGAATTTTAAGAATTTTTCCAGAATTTATTTACGTATAAATTCGCTAATCTTCACTAATTACCCTTAATCACTGTAATTAGTGCAAAAACTATGCAAATCACTCACCTTGGCCACAAATGAAACACCAAATCTGAAATACTCTCTGTTTGGGTCGAATTCTTATGTATAGCAGCAGCTCCAACCTTGTTTTGTTGCTATTTGGCCTTGCTTTGATGTAGTTTAGGCTTAATCTTCACTAAAAATATGTTTTGGAGTGGTTTTAGAGGATGGAGGCCATTACTAAGGTCTCAAGAAGGTTTGTGGCGGCTCAAAACTGAAATGAAAGTGATAACCTAACCCTAATCAGTCCTCCTATACCTCTAAACCCGAAATTTCCCTTGGGCCTAGCTGCTAATCACCCGGTTAAGCCCAATTAAGCTGTTTTTCACCATTTGAAACTTGTTTGAGCCATATCTCCCAAACGGTAAGCCCGTTTGGCTATTGTGACCACTCTACGGAAAGAGAAACCATCATCCGGAGCCAATGGAAGTGGTTTCAGGTCAAAATTCCTTTCCAGTCAAAAGTTATGGCCAAAATAGTGCCAACTAGGGGTAAAATGGTCATTTAAAAATCGGGAAAAATCATGAACATGGGAAATGACCACAATAGTCGTCTCCCAAAGTTACATGACCATACGACTTCGTATGTGAAAGAAATAAATATTCTACGATCCTATGATGCGTAGAATGCGGGCCGTTACAGTTTTACCTTACTTCAGACAACTGGTAGCTATAATGTGGCTTTAAACTAACATGGTAACATCTTGAAATCCTTTAACCTAGGTTTTATTAATAATGGAATCATCGGTTTGGTTATTCATTGCTGGAAACAAAACAACAGGACATGGCAACCATACCAGTATAGTATAACATCATAAATCATTTGACACTTAATAGTTTAAGTACAACCAATAGCTCTTTTATTGGAAAAAAGGGTATTCAAACAGAACTGGCATGCAACAGAGAACATCCAATTGGTAGGTTCAACTTAACAGTTCAAAACAAAAAATACAGGAAGAAATTTATGGGAAAAGTTTACTCACTTTGAATGTTTGAACCCTTAGCTAATCCTTTACTGATTTGATTCAAGTGTTCTTGTGTTGTGTGTGGAGAATGGTGTGTGCTCAAGTCCTTATTTATAGTGGTAGAAAGTCATAAAATATTGGTGCACAAAATCAGTTTTTTAAAGATTTTGATAGTGACAAGAGGCTGTCAACTCAGAAAAATCTCTTTTCTTACTTTCAAATCAAAGCAACACTTACAATATTCACATGGCTTACTCAGCCTAGATACCACCTGAAAATCCCTTATTCAACCACCCCTTTTCTTCCTATTGGTTTCTATGAAGCATCACAAATAAATGCCTATGTACAACCATATGCTTCACCAAATTTTCCTTGTTTAAAACAAATAATAGCATCCATTTGTGTACAACACATATTCAGTTTTTATTGTGTATCTAAACCATATCTTTTCATGACAAATCCGATTTAACAAAAGTTTATATAAAATTGTACTTGACTTGCAAGGTTTTGCAAAAATCTGAAAATCTTTGTACCTTTTGATCTCGGCCATGTGATGAAATGGACATGGAAATTTGAAAAATCTATATGCTTTAGTGTTTAACTAGTGTAGGTGAACTTATGGCTTAAATACTCAAGGATTTTCAAGATCTTTCGGCACATGTTCATGACAAGATGAATCATGTTTTGAAAAATGCAAAGGGAAGTGTAATTTTCATAAAATTTTGAAAGAAAAGAGAAAGATTTGAAAACTGAAAATATATTTGATACAAAAAGATTTGGCCATGTGACATATCTCTCCTAGATCCTCTTTCCTAGCTAGTACTAGTGTAGGTGTATCTTTGAATATTTGTTCATGAACATGCTTAGCAAAAGAAATTGGTACTTTCATGTTTTAGTGTATGTACATGTGAATATAAACTTGCTTGGACAAAAGAAAAAGGATTTTGGCATGTTTACTCTAGTGTCACAAGTTTTCAAATCAAAATTTTGCAAAAACTTAAATTCTTAAAAAAAAATGAACAAACATATGTAATAAAAATAGCATTAAAACTTGCTATATAAAAATGTTGTTCTTTATATACACGTAAAAATTTAAATTTAAACAAACGCTAACAAATACATGCTATCATACATGAATATCTAAAAATGGGTTTTAGTAAGTGCTGTAATATATGCATCTATAAATGCTATCATTCATAGGTTAACATGTTTTGAAATTTCAAAGTCTGGAGGTTAAATCGTATTTGTAAATACGTACTCACGATCAATTAATGTTCATGTTAGAGATATAAAAACCTGGTTATTACAATCTACCCCCCTTATAAAAATTTCTTCCTCGAAATTTGTAAATAGTAGATCAGCATTATCGACTTATACACACATCAGCAATTTTCCTATTAATAACCAAAAATATCTGCCCAAATTCCCTTTTTAACTCATCGGTCCATTTACTTAACTCTGTTAAGTATTTCCCAAAATCTTCATTCACTTAGTTAATCATCTCCATTTCGGGACTCTCAAATATGTTTTAATTTCACACATCAACTAGTTCAGATCCCCTGGGTTCATATTCAACGAATACTTAAGTCCAGACTTAATTTCGGGAAATCCAAATTATAATTCTAACTCGATTTCTGGTATCAATATGATAGGATATTATTCTAATTTAATCCAACCATATTTAATTTATCTTAAGACTGACCCTAGTTAATTAACTCCTTACAGATAGTTGCAAAGCTTTTATCCTGCTAGACTGGTGTAACTTCCTCCATAGTTTCTCCTTTATCCTGGGATCCAGTATTACGACCAGTAGTAGTGGAAATTCCACTAGCTCGACCTCTTCGTCCTCGATTACTCATCTTAATCACCTAAATATAACAGGTCGTCAATCCTGACTTGACTGGATATAACTAACTTAGGTATATCGTCCAAGTTGATTTATTTTAAATTTCAAAAATACGCTCTCTCACACTCAACCAAAGCCTAGGTAATCAGTAACCTAAGATCTGATACCAACTGTAACGACCCAACTTTCGAACACATCGGAAGTCGTGCCATTAATAAGAATAAGAATAGATAGAAGGTAAAATCACAGAAAAACATCAGAATCTAACAGCGGAATTTTTACAAAAGATGACACTTCATAATATTACACAGCGGAATATATTACATCAGAGCATACTGAATCTAGTGATACAAGCTATTCATAGTACATCTTTAATTATACATGTCATTAATATCCAAACTACAGACTTATAATTATAAAGTAGTTAGATCAGCACACAGAAAGTTCCATTCCAGCTTTCCAAGTTTTATCCAATCTTGATTCACTAGTCTATTCATAACAAGTGTTATGAATACCCAAGAGTTTAAGGAACACAAAAAAATAAACTTCGGGTCAGTCAGGGGACTAGTATGAGTAAATAGTTTAAACAGATTAAAGAAATAAAAATATCTCATAAGACCACGTCGTAAATACGGAACGGGCTTTTACCTTATGAGGTGAAAACACTTTGTATACTTGAAATCAGATATTATCATAGTGTCTATAAGTTTCTCACAAATAAATTAGAATCTAGAAGAATGCTTGCATCTCACATTCTCCTATATAGTATACAAATAAAAATCGCTTGGCGCTTATGGAAATTGGATTTCCGACTATGACAAGGTATGGGACCACCTTCCGATGATGTATCTCTAGAGGCGAATACACCTGGGTTCAACAAGAATGTCTTGCAACCCGGCCCACACATGACCGACCACTCATTTCTCTTGAGTGTATCGAATGTATATCACCAATGGTTGGGCTCAAACCACCGTTTCCTGAAAGTGAATAATTGATAGAGTAAGAAACAAAAGGAATTTCTCTAGATAGGTGATTATGCACCCTAATGGGAGCGACCCACATAGCCATGCTGCTTGTCCGATTTTTTTCATTTCCTGGGTGTGAAGCTTGAGGCTAGACTTACCTTTTTCATCAACACTATTTAATTTCTTTGAATGCCACATCGTCAAATCCATCGTAAATCACTAATTGATTTCCACGAATATACTCTGGTTGTCAGGCTAAAGAAGTTTCCCTTCTATGCCAGCAACTGGTACGTTTGAAGAAAACAACGTGCGTGATTCTTTTGGAATACTCTGTCAGACATTCGTCAATACAAGTTGTCCTGGGATTGGACAAACCGAAGTCACTATTCAAAAATAGCCCTTGTATATCGTCGTCTTCAATTTAAAAGTCTCTGACGCACGACGTATAATCAAATCAAAGTGAAATATTTATTTCGGTCTCCTTGAAATGATTAACGAACATGTTTCTTTTTAAATTATAACTGTACATGGTTATAATCTAATCTGCATATATAATCACAGTCAGACTACACAGTATATGATCATCTGGCTTATATCTGGTGTTTTGATCATCTCTTAAAAACGAACAATTTTAGTGTGTGCGCCGCACACGGTTTTTCTTCCCATTTGGTTCGTCACTTTAAAAATAAATATTCACATTTATTCTTTAGAAAATTTTATTTTCCATAATTACTCCTTAATCTGATTATTCAAAAATGCCTTAAATATATGATTTAGAATTCCTTTTACAGCTTTTACACTATTATGCGTTTTCATCAAATTTCCCTTTGATCTCTTATTCTTGGTCTAGTTCTTCTTCCTTCATACTAATAAAAATTTCTCTTTTTATTATCAATCTCAACATGATTAAAATATACTTTACAGTTCTTATTTTGTAAAGTACAGAACTGTACTTGCCCAATTAATCGTATCAAAGAATTCAGACCACAGTTCGAACTGAAAAATCTAGCGTATGTGTTGCATATGGTTTCTCATTTCTTTATTTGTTAAAAATCAAAATATTTCATTAGAGAATAAATTCTAAATTTAAATTATAAACTGAATTTATAATTTAACAAAATTACAACTTCTATGTGAACTGCTTGACTTCTGTCAAGATCATATCTGACCTTCTACAGCTGATCGACTTCTTTTTGCTGACTTTACAGTTTGAATATTTTATTAGAAAATCATTTTTAACTCTAATTATAAATAAAATTTATAAAATTTATAAAATTTATTTAAATAATTACTTCTGTATTTAAATTTCAATTCTTGACAAAACTGCATTTTTATCCTGATTCACTTCTTTTTCTTCATTGGCTAAATTAAATAAAATTCTATTTTTATTTAATATTTAATTTTCCCTTTTATTAAATCCATTATTAAATTTAAAAACTAGTTTAAATAAAAAAAAAATCCTTGTTTAAAGTGATAATACCAAAGTACCACCTTTGGTAAAGTACCAGGCTTTGAAACCCGATGTCGCACACATGAAAATCATCTCAGTCACCATGCTCTAACAAAGTACCATCTGGTACTACCATTCCCAAAGTACCAAGTCTAAAATCCCACATTTCTGCTTGCCAAATCACACAAAACACCATGGTTTTTGCTTGCCCGATCACCTGATCATCTTGCCAAAGTACCAGGAGTAAAATACCCCTTCCCATCACCTGTACACACACAACTGTGCACGTGCACCACCACCATCCTCGACACAACCCTTTTCCGCTCATCACCACCAGTCTGCATAGTTCTCCAGATCACCATTGACCCAAAGTTCGAGTCACGAAGGCCTTCTTCCTCAAAATCCCTTGTCCACCATTAAAGCATGAAACCTCGGTTCCAGGTTGTCTCCAAAAACCAACTCAGCCACGTCGCCTCCGTCCACCTGCAACCACTGCGCCACCTCCATCCTCTTTGCTGACGTCAACCGCTCCTCTCCCCTTGCTCTTGGCCATCTCGATCAAGTGGGGACCCCACACGACGCGCCCAAAACCCATGTACCCAACAACAGACTAAAACCTAAATCTACCTCGTCCTCATCATCCATTTATTAAAAAAAATCATCTAGCATTTTTCCTAGGATCCTTGGTCCTATACGAAGCTTCACCCCCAACCACACGGCGCACAGTGGCCTGGTTGGTCGGAATTTGACCAATGTTCAAATTCTTATCATCCCAGAATATCTCGTGATTTAGGTAGTTAAAAATCATGATTCTTCCTTTAGAAATCATTATTTTGATCCAACATTACATTCATGTAATCAAAACGAGTTTTCGTGAAGTTTAAAAATCCATTTTGATTTTTAGTTACAGAGGGCACTGCTGTTTTCCTGCTTTCATGTTTAAGTGTATACTTGAATGAGTTTTACCTTACTTCAGACAATTGGTAGCTATAATGTGGCTTTAAACTAACATGGTAGCATCTTAAAATCCTTTAACCTAGGTTTTATTAATAAGAGAATCATCAGTTTGGTTATTCATGGCTGGAAACAAAATAACAGGACATGGCAACCATACCAGTATAGTATAACATCTTAAATCATTTGACACCTAATAGTTTAAGTACAACCAATAGCTCTTTTATTGGCAAAAAGGGTATTCAAACAGAATTGGCATCCAACAGAGAACATCCAATTGGTAGGTTCAACTTAACAGTTCAAAACAGAAAATACAGGAAGAAATTTATGGGAAAAGTTTACTCACCTTGAATGTTTGAACCCTTAGCTATTCCTTTACTGATTTTATTCAAGTGTTCTTGTGTTGTGTGTGGAGAATGGTGTGTGCTCAGGTCCTTATTTATAGTGGTAGAAAGTCATAAAATATTGGTGCATAAAATCAGTTTTTTTGAGATTTTTTTAGTGACAAGAGGTTGTCAACTCAAAAAAATCTTTTTTCTTGCTTTCAAATCGAAGCAACACTTCCAATATTCGCATGGCTTACTCAGCCTAGATACCACCTGAAAATCCCTTATGCAACCACCCCTTTTCTTCCTATTGGTTTTTATGAAACATCACAAATAAATGCCTATGTACAACCATGTGCTTCACCAAATTTTCCTTGTTTAAAACAAATAATAGCATCCATTTGTGTACTACATATATTCAGTTTTTATTGTGTATCTAAACCATATCTTTTCATGACAAATCCGATTTAACAAGAATTTATATAAAATTTTACTTGACTTGCAAGGTTTTGCAAAATTCTGAAAATCTTTGTACCGTTTGATCTCGGCCATGTGATGAAATAGACATGGAAATCTTGAAAAATCTATATGCTTTAGTGTTTAACTAGTGTAGGTGAACTTATGGCTTAAATACTCAAGGAGTTTCAAGGTCTTTCGGCACATGTTCATGACAAGGTGAATCATGTTTTGAAAAATGCAAAGGGAAGTGTAATTTTCAGAAAATTTTGAAAGAAAAGAGAAAGATTTGAAAACTGAAAATATACTTGATACAAAAAGATTTGGCCATGTGACATCTCTCCTAGATCCTCTTTTTTAGCTAGTTTTAGTGTAGGTGTATCTTTGAATATTTGTTCATGAACATGCTTAGCAAAAGAAATTGGTACTTTCATGTTTTAGTGTATGTACATGTGAATATGAACTTGCTTTGACAAAAGAAAAAGGATTTTGGCATGTTTAACTCATGTGTCACAAGTTCTCAAATCAAAATTTTGCAAAAACTTAAATTCTGAAAAAAAAATGAACAAACATATGTAATAAAAATAGCATTAAAACTTGCTATGTAAAAATGTTGTTCTTTATATACATGTAAAAATTTAAATTTAAACAAACGCTAACAAATACATGCTATCATACATGAATATCTAAAAATGGGTTTTAGTAAGTGCTGTAATATATGCATCTATAAATGCTATCATTCACAGGTTAACATGTTTTGAAATTTCAAAGTCTGGAGGTTAAATTGTATTTGTAAATACGTACTCACGATCAATTAATATTCATGTTAGCGATATAAAAACCCGGGACATTACACTTCATATAAATGTACCATTGACTATACAAAAGTTCATTAAAGATACTTTGTGCATGCTGATAGTACAAATAAATCTAACAACCTTCATATAGTACAGATGTCAGACTCCATGATTAAATTGTTAAAAAAATCTTTATATATGTACATGGCCAGACAATTTCTTAAGAGACAAAACTAATTGTAAAACAATCAGATGCAACCAAATGATTATTATAAGTATTGAATTGCTTTTACCAAATGATGATGATCACGGTGTTTGGCAGTACTCATCATATCGTCATCGTTATTCTTGGCTCAGCAAGTGAAAATATATATGCAAATTCACCATAGTCAACCGTTAAGCAGGCAAACACAAATTCAGATTAACTGGTAAATATTATACAAAGGTAAAACCGACTTCACATAAAAATGAAGCCTTGGTAATGAAGCAGCATTATTAGACAAAGTACGTTGACCCGGGGGGAAAATAATCTTACGTACACATTTACAGATTAAATTTAAAGCTTGTTGTTGATATTACTTAACCAACTGATGTGGTTATTTTGTAATATGTGTGACAATTATATAGCTTCATCCATGTTGTATACTAAGAATGTGAAAACGATATAAACCTAATTACAATAGTGGTTTGCAACTTTATTAACCACAAACATAGTTTGCTACACATAGGTTTAGTCTGAGAATGCTTCCAGTGGTGAAACCAAAAATGGGAGTAAAAAGGAATTGTGTAATAATTCAATTTCATTTCGCAACCTACCCTTAGTAGTTCAAATCATGCTATTATGATTCGGTATTGATCAATTTAAGATAACTAAAATTTACATACTATAGCCTAGTAAATGATTTCATAACATACAAAAATTGAGCACTATCAAGAAATAAGATATCAGCTATGACTTACAGAAAATTGAGACTTAGTCCAGTATATATCATCAAAATGTGCATCAACTCATCAAATTTTGTACACTACTTCAAATCCTCCATCATTAATAAATGAATACATGCACATTTTTCTAAATTAAATTTTAGCGTCATGCGCATTTTTCTAAAGCATATCGACGAAATTCAGATTTAAGAATTAAGATGAGTTTTCATATTTGATTTTTATATAAAAAAGGGTAACAATGAACAATTGAATTCATGATGCATTTTATCTATGTGCAACAACATGTGCACTGTACTATACTGCCAATGGTATAAGAGTGAATTTGATGCTTACCAATAAACCTCTGTTTCATCTTCTATATCTGTAACGACCAGCATTCTACGCATCAAGGGATCGTAGAATATTTCTTTCTTTCTCATGTGAAGTCATATAGCGATGTAGCTTTCGGAGACGACTATTGGGCTCATTTCCCATATTCATGGTTTTTGCCGATTTTTAAATGATTGTTTTGCCCGTAGCTGATCTTGTTTCGGCCATAACTTTTGATAGGTAAGGAGTTTTGACCTGAAAGCACTTCCATTAGATCTGTATGATGGTCTACCTTTCTGTAGAGTGGTCACAATAGCCAAACGGACTCACCGTTTGAGAGATATGGCTGAAAAAAGGTTTAGAAGGTTAAAAAAAGCTTAACCGGGCCTAATTAGGTGATTAGCAAGAGGGCCCATAACCCATTTCGGGATTAGGGTTATGGGGAGGCTGAGGACAGTAGGAAAACGATCTATTTTCGTTTTCTCAACCGCCTCAAACATTTCCCTAATCCTAATAATGGCCTTCAATACCCAAATCACCTTCTAATCACCATTTAATCAAGTTTTAGCCTAATCTACATCTAATCAAGGCAATTTAGCATCAAATTGGGAATAGAGTTACCGTGTTGCATAGGGATTCAACCCAAATAAGAGATATTTTCAGATCTAAGTTTTATTTGTGGCTAAGGTGAGTGATTAGCATTGTCTTTACACTAACTACAGTTAATTAGGGTGATTAGTGTTAATTAACGAAATAATGCATGTTAAAAATCTGGAAAAATATTTATAAGTTCTTAAATATTATTTTAGACCTCTTTATAAATTTGGGTTAAGTTGGATAAGTTTTGCTAATCATATCATTAGTTATGCTTAAACATGATAAAGGGAAAAACATGGGTTTTGGGTATGTTTGATCCATTTTGACATGGCTATTTATCATTTTGGTGTTTATGATCGATGTTAAATGTTGCTATGACTGTTTGGTGTGATTTATGACTGCTTAGAACAGTTAGAATAGTCGAAAACGCCGTCGTATGGTGTAAACAGTCGCTGGAAAAGTTGTAGGAAAAGTGCAAGATTTTGACCCGAACCAGATCGGATCGGTGGGGACGACCCGACCCGCTCGTGGAGCATCCCACGACCCGACCGCTTGCATCTGAAGTTCTCAGATCTGACCCTCTCGTGAATGGTGACACGACCCGACCCAATTGAAGCATCATTCTTCAAGCCGACCCGCCTACACAGACCAAGGAAGTTTGACCCCGAACCGGAGCATCATCATGACCCGACCCGAAGCGGGAACCACCCACGAACTGAACCGCAGTGGACTGGAGCCCACGAACCGAACTGGATGGGGAAGCCGACCCAACCCGAGCAATCCAATCCAAACTAGAATGGTGACCGCGAACCGAGCCAAGGAGCTTGGACGTGAGGTATCATCCATGAACCAAATGAAGACTGATCCGGAGGAGACCAAAGCTCGAGATGCAAAGGTAGTCCAAATGGGAGATTGTAACTCGGGATCTAGATGGGAACCAATGAGTGAACTTCACGATTGGACTTTGTTGTGGGACGTGTGCTAAGGAGTTGTCGACGTCCATAGCTTTGATTCACCACCGAGAGACTTCTGTTAGGCTATGGATCAGTGCAGTAGGGTAGCTATTACTCCATGGGGCAGAGTGATCATAGCAAGGCTATGAGCCAGTGCAGTGGAGTCGTCATGACTTCATGAGGCAGAGTGGACAAAGAAAGGACTAGTGGCTATGGATTGGTGCAGTGGTGTTTCCATAACTCCATGGGGCAGAGTGATCATAGCAAGGATTTGGGTGATCAAAGCGGTGGATATCGTATGCTTTACGCACTTAGTGAGAGTGTGAGGACGGTTGCTATGCTTGATTGTTTGACATCACTATGACATGCACACCCCCACCCCCGTTATCTTTACACCATAAGTTAGTGTCACCTTAGAGTATTGTACATCTTGTTGTGCTAACTCTTTGGTTGCAGCTCCAGGTTCAGGTATGGTTTAGTATACCTGTTATTATTCTGTTTTTGCTGCTTATCGCTCATACCAGACTTTTGTCTGACCCAGAGTTTTATGTCTCTTCTTATTACTCTAGGTGCTCTTAAATGGGTAGACTAGAGAAAGTTCAGGTGATTATTCATGGGTAGCTGTGCCGGAGATGAGCAGGAGGCTTCCATGTATGATATATATATATATATATATATATTCTCCCTATGTCGCTGCTGGTCACTACTTTGGGCATTAGTAGTGTACCTTTCCTGTTTTTCTTTGGAGATAGTTTTAAAGGTTGCAATAATGATGATGTGGAACATAAGCTGTATTTTGGATTTCTCGCTGCTATGATGGTTTAGTTTTCAGCTTATGCACCGTCTCACCTGTTTTATGTCAAATATTTTATTATTATATTTTATTCCATGCGTTGTGAGACATTCTACAGGTTCCTTGTTAGTTCAAATTCCCTTCTTTCCTTCCTTTGACGATCGCCCTGCGTTGGTTGGAAATTGGCACAATGCACTTTTATTGGAAATGTCGGCTGGTACGGGGCGGGCAGTCACATTTGGTATCCGAGCTCTAAGTTACGTAGTTAACCTAGGGAAAGACACTAGGGAGAGATAGTACGTATATGAGAGCGCGTATTTGTTATATTTTGGTTTCCAAAAGATATATATATACTATTAGTATATTTAAGGATGAAGTCGCATTGCACTAGCACCACTGAAGAGGTGGTTAATCGTTTTTTCCTTACAGATTGAACGATGAGCCGATATACTAGGGGTACTGGTAGAGGAGCTATTAATGGGAATGCTCCTGATATGAGGACGATGTTCACTGACTTCATGAGAGAGATGCTTAGAAATGTGCAAGGAGCAGTTCCCAATGCTGCTAATGGTGGTGGTGCAGCGGTGCAGGCGCCAAGAGCTGATTTCGCCAAACTTTGCAAGGATTCCACTAGTCTTGGTGGGAAGTCGTTCCACAGAACGGAAAAGGCCACAGAAGTTCAGGATTGGCTTGATAGCTGCGAGAGTATCTTCAAAGACTTGGGTATCGAGGAAGCGACGAAGAGAAAGCTAGCTTCCCGTCAACTGCAAGGACGGGCGATGAATTGGTGGAATGCTATTAAGGCAGCTACTCCTGAGGATCAAGTTACTTGGGATCAGTTTAAAACTCGCTCTAGCGACAAGTTTATCCCAACTGCTCAGAAATCAGAATTGTTTAGGAAATTTCTGGAGCTTAAGCAGAATGATAGGGCTGTCTCGGAGTATACTGCTGAATTTGATACTTTATCGAAGTATGGATTATCTATTATTGACATTCCCGAGAAGAAGAATGAGAAGTTCATAACAGGCTTAGATCAGTACTTGGGGGAAAGGCTTATAAACCATATCAATGAGACGTTTGAATCGATTGTGGGGAAAGCATTGAGATCAGAGAGTCTTTACCCTAAGTCAAAGACCGAAGTTGTTGTTGTATCTACAGGAGAGCCAAAATCGCAAGCAGGCGGTGGAGGCAAGAATAATTCTCAGAACAAAAGGAAGCAGAACCAAGCTAAGGATGGTCAGAAAAAGAGTAAGAAAGATGTTGAATGCTTTAGCTGTGGAAAGAAGGGCCATTATGCTAAAGAATGTCAAGCAAAGCCAACGGACAGGAAGTGCTTCAACTGTGGCCAAGTGGGACATCATAAGGATAAATGTTCGTAACCCCCTAAAGAGAAGCAGATTGTGAAAGCGTATGCTCTTAATGTTGTTCCTTCTTCGTCGAATGCCCCAACTGCGGCAGAGAAAGGAAAGAATGTCGTCATTCAAGGTATGCTTTCTGTTTATGATGTTCTTGTTCGAGTATTGTTTGATATCGGGGCTTCCCGTTCCTTCATATCTAGTGACCTGGTAGATAGGTTGGGATTGGAACCCGAGATAGTCGATAGACCTTTAGCGGTGATGAGCCCGATTGGTGGTTCGACTAGCCTTAGCATGATTTCTCGTAATGTGGTCTTATCGATTCATGGATGCATGTTTGTTTGTGATTGCTTTGCTTTGGGCTTTACTGGGTTTGGCATTATTTTGGGAGTCGATTGGCTCCAAATATATGGGGTGGTGGTAGACTATGAGGGCTTTTTGGTGACAGTTAGAGCAGATGATGGGCGGAGGGTAGTGTTTGGTGGTCTACCTAGTGATGGGGTAATGGCTAGTTTTCTAAATTCCCTCGACATCCCGCATGATGAGTTGTCATATGTGCCCATGGCTGGCCAGTATCCGATGTCTTCGAGGAAGTGACCGGACTTCCACCACACCGAGAGATTGAGTTTCGGATTGATTTAGTGAAAGATGCCAGACCTATAGTGATGCCACTTCGTCGCATGGCACCAAGGGAGCAGCGAGGGATCGAGGTGCAAGTAAGCGATCTTTTGAAGAATGGATTTACTAGGAGGAGTGTCTTCGAGTGGGGAGCACCAGTTATGTTTGCTACCAAGGCAGATGGTCCCTTCGATTGTTTGTGGACTACCTCGAATCGAATAAGGTGGCGAGGAAGAATAAGTATCCTCTACCGCGGATAGATGATTTGTTTGATCAGTTGAGTGGCGCAAGAGTGTTCTCCTAGTTGGATCTCGCGACAGGTTTCCATCAACTTAGGGTAGAAGCTGAGAGTATAGTTCAAATGGCCTTTCAGACGCCGTTTGGATTCTACGAGTGGTTGGTCATGCCATTTGGTTTGACCAATGCACCAACATATTTTGTGGATCTTATGAATAGAGTATTCCGAGATCAATTGAATAAGTTTGTTCTTGTGTAGTTTATTCGAGGACGGAGGAAGAACAAAAGGAACATTTGAGGATAGTAAAGGAGGTGTTGAGAAAACACCAATTGAAAGCAAAGTTTTCTAAGTGTCACTTCTGGAAGAGGGAAGTGAGATTCTTGGGCCATGTTGTTTAAGAGAATGGTATTGCCATGGACCCTACGAAAGTGGCTACGGTACAAGATTGGTCTACGTCCAAGAGTGCAACTGGCGTAAGAAGTTTCTTGGGATTGGCTGGATATTATCGCACTTCTCCAAGATAGCGGCACCGTTGACTCAGTTGACCAAGAAAAATCAAACTTTTGTTTGGGAAGAAAAGTGCGAGAATGCATTTAAGAGTCTAAAGGAAAAGTTGACATGTGCACCAGTGTTAGTCATTCAGTATACACAGATGCCTGTGGTACCGGACTAGGTGCTGTATTAATGCAAGAAGGTAGGGTTGTAGCTTATGCTATCGACAACTAAAACCGCATGAGAAAAGATATCCTACCCATGATTTGGAATTGGCAGCGATCGTGTTCGCATTGAAGATGTGGAGACATTATCTCTTGGGAGAAAGATTCGAGTTGTTTACTGATCATAAATCATTGAAGTACCTTTTCTCCCAGAAGGATCTAAATCTCAGACAGCAAAGATGGTTAGAATTCTTGGATTCCCACGATTTCGATATCGCATATACAGCAGGAAAGGGAAATGCGGTAGCTGATGCATTGAGTAGAAGACATGCCAGTTTAGGGGCTATGTTTCTAGAATGGAAGCAACTAGAGTACATCGCTGGGTATGATTTCAGACCAAAGTGCGAGTTGGATCCAGAAGTATTAGCAAGTTTGACGATCAGACCCACTTTGATTAAGCGGATTGGTTCCAGTCAGAGAGACGATCCTAACCTATTGGAAATCATCTCCAAGTTAGAGATGGGTATTGACGAAGAGATGAACAAGTATGGGCTTGATCGAGATGGATGGCTTAGGAAGAATGGAAGGCTAGTTGTGCCCAATGTCAATGGATTGAGAGATGAAGTGCTTAGAGAATGTCATCACTCAAAACTGTCTATGCACCCCGGTGGTAATAAAATGTATCGAGACATGAAGTAGACCTACTACTAGGAAGGGATGAAAAGAGACGTTGGGAAGTTTATATCCAAAAGCATGAATTGCCAACTAATTAAGGCTAAGCAAAAGAAGCCTAGTGGTTTGTTGCAACCATTAGAAATTCCAGAATGGAAATGGGAACAAGTCTCAATGGATTTCATTGATGGGTTACCAAGAAATAGATTGGGCCATGATAGCATTTGGGTGATTGTGGACCGATTGACTAAGAGTGCAAGGTTTATACCCGTCAAGTCGAGTAAAACGGCAGCTAAGTTAGTGGAACTATATATGAAGTGGGTAGTGAGATTTCATGGAGTAACTAAAATCATTGTGAGTGACCGAGACCCGTTGTATACTAGTGGGTTTTGGAAGAGCTTACAAGAGGCTTTAAGGTCAAAATTATATCTCAGTACCGCGTATCATCCTCAAACTGACGGTCAGACAAAAAGGGTGAATCGAGTAGTAGAAGTCCTCTTGAGAGCTTGCATATTGGATTTTGGTGGATCATGGGATGACCATTTACATCTAGTAGAGTTTGCATATAATAATAGTTATCAATCCAGTATTGGTATGGCTCCATTTGAAGCTTTGTACGGAAGACCGTGCAACTCACCGTCATGTTGGTTAGAAACTGGTGAGAAATTTATGCTTGAACCAGATGTGATAAGAGAAACTTCAGACAAGATTAAGATCATTCAACAGCGAATGAAAGCTTCCCAAGATAGGCAGAAAAGTTATGCTGATAAGAGGAGAAGAGATCTGAAATTCTCCGTTGGCGACTAATATTTGTCAAGATCTCTCCATTAAAGAATGTTATTCGATTTGGAAGGAGAGGAAAGCTGGCACCAAGATTTATTGGTCCAATCCCAATCCTCGAGCAAGTTGGGAATTTGGCATATAAAGTTGAATTACCAGAGAAGATGGCAGGAGTTCATAATGTATTTCATGTTTCCCAGTTAAAGAAATTCGTGCACGACCCCGATATGACTATTTCACCTGATCAGTTGGATGATATCGAAGTAGAACCCGAGGCGGTTGGGAATCGCAAGCCGATTCATATTGTCGAGCATGATACAAAGCAACTTCAAAGGAAAGTGGTGGATCTAGTCAAAGTCTAGTGGGGCAAGAATGAGAATGATTGTACTTGGGAGACAAAGGAGAGCATTAGGAAGACGTATCCAGAACTCTTTGCCTAACAAGATTTTAATTGCAATTTAGTTTTCCGCATGCTAGGATAGACTTGTTTGTTGTTTTGTATGTTTGATTGTTGTGAATGGTTGGTAGGCATGCAGGATCCTTTTACTTGTTACTTAGTTAAGGAATTTCGGGGGCGAAATTTCTTAGGGGGGGAATAATGTAACGACCCGCATTCTACGCATCAAGGGATCGTAGAATATGTATTTCTTTCTCATGCGAAGTCGTATAGCCATGTAGCTTTGGGAGACGACTATTGGGGTCATTTCTCATGTTCATGATTTTCGTCGATTTTTAAATGACCATTTTGCCCCTAGTTGGTCTTGTTTTGGCCATAACTTCTGATTGGTAAGGAGTTTTGACCTAAAACCACTTCCATTAGATCTGCCTGATGGTCTACCTTTCCGTAGAGTGGTCACATTAGCCAAACGGACTCACCATTTGGGAGATATGGCTGAAACAAGGTTTAGAAGGTGAAAAACAGCTTAACCGGGCCTAATTATGGTGATTAGCAAGAGGGCCCATAACCCATTTCGGGAATAGGGTTATGGGGAGGCTGAGAATAGTAGGAAACGATCTATTTTCTTTTTCTCAGCCGCCTCAAACATTTCTCTAACCCTAACAATGGCCTCCAACACCCAAATCACCTTTTAATCACCATTTAATCAAGTTTTAGCCTAATCTACATCTAATCAAGGCAAATTAGCATCAAATTGGGAATAGAGCTGCTGTGTTGCATAGATATTCAACCCAAATCAGAGATATTTTCAAATCTAAGTTTTATTTGTGGCTAAGGTGAGTGATTAGCATTGTTTTTACACTAATTACAGTTAATTAGGGTGATTGGTGTTAATTAACGAAATTATGCATGTTAAAAATCTGGAAAAATATTTTTAAATTCTTAAATATTATTTTAGACCTTTTTTAGAAATTTGGGTTAAGTTGGATAAGTTTTGCTAATCAAATCATTAGTTATGCTTAAACATGATTAAGGGAAAAATATGGGTTTTGGGTATGTTTGATCCATTTTGACATGGCTATTTATCATTTTGGTGTTTATGGTTGATGTTAAATGTTGCTATGACTGTTTGGTGTGATTTATGATTGCTCAGAACAGTTAGAATAGTCGAAAACGCTGTCGTATGGCGTAAACAGTCGCTGAAAAGTTATAGGAAAAGTGCAGGATTGTAACCCGAACCCGATCAGATCGATAGGGACAAACCAACCCGCTCGTGGAGCATCCCACCACCCGACTGCTTGCATCTGAAGTTCTCAGATCTGACCCTCTTGTGAATGGAGGCACGACCCGACCCGATGGAAGCATCATTCTCCGAGCCGACTCGCCTACACAGACCAAGGGAGTTTGACCCCGAACCGAAGCATCATCACGACCCGATCCAGAGCGGGAACCACCCATGAACCGAACAATAGTGGACCGGAGCCCACGAACCGAACTGGATAGGGAAGCGGACTCGACCCGAGCAATCCGATCCGAACCAGAATGGTGACTGCGAACCGAACCAAGGAGCTTGAATGTGAGGTATCAGCCATGAACCAAATGAAGACCGATCTGGAGGAGAGCAAAGCCCGAGATGCAAAGATAGTCCAAATGGGAGATTGTAACTTAGGATCTAGATGGGAACCAATGAGTGAACTTCACGATTGGACTTTGTTGCGGTACGTGTGCTAGGGAATTGTCGACGTCCATAGCTTTGATTCACCACCGAGAGACTGTTGTTAGGCTATGGTTCAGTGCAGTGGGGTAGCTATTACTCCATGGGGAAGAATGATCGTAGCAAGGCTATGAGCCAGTGCGGTGGAGTCATCATGACTTCATGGGGCAGAGTGGACACAACAAGGACTAGTGGTTATGGATCAGTGCAGTGGAGTCGCCATAAATCCATGGGGCAGAGTGATCATAGCAAGGATTTGGGTGATCAAAGCGGTGGATACCGGATGCTTTACGCACTAAGTGAGAGATGTGAGGATGGTTGCTATGCTTGATTGTTTGACATCACTATGACATGCAAACCCCCAACCCCGTTATCTTTACACCATATGTTAGTGTCACCTTAGAGTATTGTACATCTTGTTGTGCTAACTCTTTGGTTGCAAGTTCAGGTATGGTTTAGTATACCTGTTATTGTTCTGTTTTTGCTGCTTATCGCTCATACTAGACTTTTGTCTGACCCAGAGTTTTATGCCTCTTCTTATTACTCTGGTTGCTCTTAAACGGGCAGACTAGAGACATGTCAGGTGATTATGCACTGGTAGCAGTGCCGGAGACAAGCAGGAGGCTTCCACGTATGATATATATATATATATATATTCTCCCTGTGTCGCTGCTGGTCCCTACTTTGGGCATTAGTAGTGTACCTTGCTTATTTTGCTTTGGAGATAGTTTTAAAGGTTGTAATAATGATGATGCGGAACATAAGCTGTATTTTGGATTTTCCGCTATTATGGTGGTTTAGTTTTCAGCTTATGCATTGTCTCACCTATTTTATGTCAAATATGTTATTATTATATTTTATTCCATGCGCTGTGAGACATTCTACAGGTTCCTTGTTAGTTCAAATTCCCTTCTTTCCTTCCTTTAACGACCGTCCCGTGCTGGTTGGACATTGGCACAGCGCACCTTCATTGGAAATGCCGACTGGTGCGGGGCGGGCCGTCACAATATCTTTTCTCCATTGTCTTTTTCTTGACCTTCATACTCATCAATTTCTCCATCCTCTAACTTATTATTCTCTTCAGCTTCACACTCATCACCGATCTCTTCATTCAAGCTTTTCTCCTTAGCTTCAGGCTCACCAAACCAATTCAAAACCGACTTTGGTGAATAAGTTATCATCCCATCAGCAGTGAAAGTCTGACAAAGTAAAACGCCATCTCTAGGCTGCACCTACTCCACATTATCCATGCACATATATCCATCAACTAACTATGATACATAATATCAATATAGTAATTAATTGACTATAACAGTTAATAAAATTACATACACACAGACAAAGTTAATGTTACCTAATAAAAAGTTCCTTCTGAACATCAAATTGGTGCTTCATTTAAACATACATATTTTGGCATATACTCATTTGAGGAATAAATATCAGAACGATGTTGATGCATTTTTGCAATTGATTTTTACATGGATTTTAGAGCTGGGAGAAGACTTCAATAATTCTGATGAATAAACCGACCATGGGCCTTGCTATGCTCCTAAAACAATAAAAATCAGAATAATCCGAGCATGTTTAACTTTATTAAAAAAGAAATCTTGATCCAGAAACAAACCTGACACAACTGAAGGCAAAATTCAAGATGTGGACAGTTCTCTAAGAAATCTAAAAAAGCCTCAACTAATTGTTGCATGTATTTGATTGGTATCGAAGAAGCAAAAACACTAATATCTAAGTGATTTAAAACAATCATACATTTTTTTAATCAAATTATCCTCAAACAGGCGAAGGCTGATAAGTAATGCTCTTTGATGATGATCCTCAGCAACGGCCACGACTACCGCTAAGCATATGATAATGAAAAATGGAATAGTTGATTATATTATATACTGGAGCAACTATTTATGGTGCTCAATGATAGAAGTCACAACAGATTACTGTCATAAAGATAACAATGTACATGTGTAGAGCATACATGTCCAACGTTCCCGGATATCTCTTCATATAAAAATACATGATAAACAAGTAAAATTTGAATATAATGTACTTAATTCAAACTAGTTGCTACATTAAGTAGCCCTGTAGTGTATAGAGAATTTAGTGATTAATCTATCTATCCTCTAAGACATGCAAAACACAATGAAAACCCAATTACATAACAAATATTATTTTTATATCTTTTTGGATCATAAGAAAAAAACGTAGACATATTTCGTACACAAGCCAGCAAAGACCAAGCGCAAAATAGACTTCATTCGAAATTTACTGCAGAAATAGGTTAGGTTTTCATTAGATCAAAAAATGAGCTTGTACACATTTTTTTGGCTATAAAAAAATCTATTTATATAATAATTTTGGAATAAAAAGCATTATTGTGATTGGGCTTTTGGGTTCATGTGTGTAACTTGTCCAAGGAATGATTGAAAACAAGGATACATTTTATTGTGCTGTGTCCACTTTGTGCAAGTTCAGATGCATTTTCATGTGCATTGCGCCATTGAGACAAAAAATCATAATTACATCATTGTGTCTTGCAGTGTACATAGCTCGCTAAACCCGATCGGTAGGCATACACAATATCTAGGATCTTTCCATTCTATTAGTCTTCATGAAGAAACTTATATTCAGGCATAAAAATAAATAGAAAGTTTACTTACATAATTATCTATTAGACAGAAGGACTTCCCCAAGATATTAGTACTCATGGGGCCAATTTTTTCAACTTGTTTGGCAAGCTACTGGGGAAAAAAAATTAAACAAGGCTATAAAGAAATCAAGTTGACGCTAACAAATAGCAGAGTTATGGCATTTTACATGTTATATACAGTCATATGTTCTCTACAAATGTACAAGGTTAAAGGCAAATACCCAGTTTTAAAATTTTCATAAATAACGGCAAGTTTAAGATATGTAAGAAAGTATATTCCCCACAAAACATAGATTAAAAAATAGCGAAGATCAACGAGAATTCCTGTTTAAAGAAGGTATTATGTTGTCAATTATGGGAAGGAACATCAAAACTAAATGTTATGTTTTCTATTGTAAAAAAAACATAGAAGCCGCCTTGCCCAAGAAAAAAAACATAGAAGTTAATATTTGATCAATGCTTCCAACTTACTTCCAATATAAATAATTGGCCGAGTGCTTAAAATATTGGATTCTTTAAAAGCATTTTATCTGTAATTTGAATAGCAATACACATACACATACAAATTTCTTTTTGATATATTAAATGTGACTCATTTTCCAATGACAGAGTACCCATTTTAGACCAGTGTCAAGGTATTGGACGAGATAATACTTCGAGAATAATTGCAGGTTTTAGTTTTATTACTCAAAAATCAAGAATATGGTGTCACAACTAATTGTTTGCGAAAATCATTATTTCCTGTCAAATTTAATAAGTTAGATTGGATTTTCATGAAGCAAAAAATAGATCAATCCTAACCCTTTTCTACCACATCCAAATATGCTTTAATCCTATCGAGCTGGTCTTCAACATTTTTTACTCACTGGTAACTATATCCTAGCAACTAACATATAATAAAAACAAATTAATTATCCTAATCGCTCTAGAGTACTAGTCCAAACTCTAATTGCAAAAGAACAATCAGTTCCTTAAAGAAGAAAATTTTGATTTTTTTTTCTAGCTTTCTTACTGTAGGTCAGTGATTATTTCCTAAAAAGTGCCTGTAAAGTCGAGTACATAATTACTGTAAACAATCATCAACAGAAATAAAAATTAGTTTGCCAAACAATGAAACACGTGATCTAAAGTTGCGATTTTGCAATGATAGAAACAACAACAAGTTTAAGAAAATACCTAAAATAACAAAGAGTGAGACTACGGTTTCGAAATCTAGACGACGGGAGCAGGTCAGTGAAGTAGCCTACGCGTGATGGAATATGAAGCGAGAGGAGGGTAAGAATTAGAAGCGAGAGAAGCGACGAGGAAGATGGTTAGGGTTTCGGGATTTGGCCATTTGGGGGAAAGGGAACGCTTGTTATAAATTTCTGAAGTACGAGGGCGAGAGGAATAGAAAATAGCTGGTTACATTTGTTTTGGATCAGGCGGGCCATTTTTCCTTAGACAGGAAGTGAAATTTTTATTGCCGCACTAATATTGGGAGTGAAAACACCTTTTTATGCAGTTGCGAATAAACGCCACTGATTTTTGCAACAAAAAAAAGTCAATTTTCTTGTAGTGAAACCAATCTACTATGGCATATAGACAGAAGGAAAATTACAAAAAAAATCACTTTTTCATATATGTATTGTTTATGTAACATCTCAGCATTTTTAACCCTAAAACTTTTTAGTATCGCTTCACGATCTCCGCTCAAAAAGTTAAAGGAGAACTAAGAAAATGCTGTGTAAACACTCTTAAGTTCCTCAAGAAAACACTTTTCCTTGAAAGCGTGAGTAGGTGTCATTCGAAACTCCTTTTTTAGTCTACAAATCATACATAATGCATCCTCATAATAAACAAAATTTTTTCATGATGTAAATAAGCGCATTAGCCTTCAAATGTAATGACGAGGAACTCCACACGAACGTTACATAGATCGCTGAGTTAAGTTTACAAGTGTGCCTCTTATTCTACATTAAAAAATGGTTTGAATCCTTCTGTTTGTTACCTAACTCTGCTTAAGGTAGGAAATAACTTTTCTTTTGTCTATTATAATGACAGGAGACTGGTTATAGTCAAATATTCAGGGAAAGTGAAAAACACTTCCGGAGTGAGAATTATACCCGAGGAGAAGGAACTTCAGGACCAACAGCTTTCTTCCCTCCGAAAGACTGGAGAGGGCACCTTTTTAGGCAATAACGATTCAGAATTGTGAACAATATGTTTGTCCTGGCGGCCACTACCTCCGGAACCATCGCCCGTCATTCTCCCCATTGTTGTCAACAAAAGCGAGAGTCTCCCCTCATTCGCCTAAATCATCCAGAAGATGATCAATATATAAAAGGTCCTTGACTTTGGATTCACTCCTCTTTGGTATCTCAATGCCTTGTTCGCCCAACTTAATCCTTTCCATAACCCGATCACAGACAAAAGGAGGAACTTTGGTGGTTCGGAGTCCAAGAAGACTTTGAAGGTTATCGAAAAGAAGGTGAAATAAGGCATCTTCGTAACAATCAGACTTAATCTACGGAAGGTGGACTTGCAAGAAATTAGAAATCCTATCTTTAGCTGCATAGATTATCTGAGAAGCACGTGAAAGCTTCTCACCCTTCTTCAAAAGCTCATCGGCATGAATGACCGCATCTTCCACTATCTAGTGTTCTAAAGCCGACATCTTGTTAGAGTTTACGTCCCTAGTCTTCCTTTCTACCTCTAAAGCTGATTCGGCATGTTCCAGGGAAGCTTTCAACCTCTCACATTCATCGCTCAAAGCTGCGTTTACTTCTCGAAGACGAATGATTTCAGTCGCAGAGGAAGAAGGAATTGGCTTAGGAAGTGCCATTCCTTGATAATCTGGGAAATTAAAAGCATTCAGTATACAGTCGCAACAAATGAAAAGTTTAATTGAAAAGTAAATGTTGTACCTTAAGCTATTGGGTGATCAAATGCTGGTAGAAATCCGCCATGTTTGAAGAAGTGGAGGGTAATGAGATGTCAAAAAATTCTGGTCAAGAAAGAACAAGCTTCACAACATCAGTAAAATTCGTTGAAGGATCAAGAGGGCTCGAAGGCTCAGTGGACCGAGAAGCTGGTATACACGGCGTGACATCTTCATTCGCTCCTGATGTACTTGGAAGGGATAACACGGAAAACTACTACTTCCTATTTCTCTATAGGAAGCACCGCCAGAAATCATAGAAGCAGGAAAATAAAGCTCTAGTCTCTTAGCTAGCGGGTCGACAGGTAACTCAGCCAACCTCTTATCAGCAATAGTAGTAGATCGATTCAAAACGTCGGTAAAGGTAGGGGCTTTAGAAGTCTAAACTCCTAGTCAAACGAAAAATCAAAGAAAGATTCAAAGAACGCGGAACTTGGGTAAAAAAGAGACCTTGATAAAGAAAATATCAAATCAACAAAACATACCTGAAAATAAGGAAGTTGAGGAAGCAAACACTTCTGAGCATAACAATAAACGATTAGAGCCAGGAAGACGAATAGGTGGATGCCCCAAGACCTTCTGTTTGTCAGGGAGGAGGTTATAGAGATACAACTTGTCCTTGGTTAATAGAGTAGACCGACCTGGCGGCTTTTCGAGCAACTTCAAAATGAGCCCAAATACACGGAATTCACTTTCGGTTAAAGATACTCTCTTAGAAGCAGGATCTGAAAGAAAACGATTAAAGATAAGACATAGGTGAGAAAAATAGTTGCTCGCAAAAGTTAAAGAGGACTCACCACAATCAGCAAATTAGCCTGAAATACCGACGGGGTATCTGATGAGGAAGAACTAATCTTCCCAAGGTACAGCCTTACCCACACCATCATTAACAATCTTCCGCAAGGGGTAGCATGGAATATAGGGAAGTCAGCACTTCTTGAGAAATGCATCAGGTGTTGAATAAGGTTAGAGTAAGAGAAGCCTGACCCGATTCAAGAGCAAGTACTTCAAGACATAAAAGTCGTGTGTAGGTGCTCGGTAAGAGTTAGATGGGCGCAATCTCCAAGTCCAGTAGAAGTCGAAACATGAAGGAAGGAAATAGAAAGAAACCTCTATGCTAGATATGTGCAGCTGAGCAAGCTAAATATCCCTCAGGGGGATGCATGATATCATCACAATAAGTAGCAGGGATAGCCTTTACATTGTCTATTCCAAAGCTAGCAATAATGGAGTTCACTTCATCTTGAGAAGTAATCAAAGACTTCCTCCTCCAGGAAATGCCACAAGCATCAATGGATGATAGACCGAGACTCCTTTTATCAGACATAGTGCTGCTAGGTGATATAATTTCATAAGAACATAAAATTTATATCCCATTCATTAGAGCACTCGAGGGTAATAACATGTAAACCTACTAGCAAAGGATAGTAAAATAGTGAATGTTGGGATAACTCTAAATAACAGTCTAGATAAAAAACACAACAAATGTCACCTTAGTTAAAAATAATCAATCCCTTGGTAATGACAGGGTCATCTTCTCTTAAGGTTAACACTAAGAGAATTCAGAAGAATAGATAGATTCCCAAAATAATCTTCAAGTCCTCAATGAACAAATTATCTGGTTTGAGATATTAATGTTGCAAGTAAAAAGTGAAGGAGAAGCAGTGGTAATTACGCAAAGAAATTTACCCAAATCTCCACCGTACAAACAAAGATAAATCAACATTCCCGATCAAGGAAGACCAAAAGACTTAGATATGACACTTCTAAAAAGACAAAGAGTTTGACTTGAAAAGTCGAAAATACCCCTTCGCTAAAGGGGAGGGGAAAATGTTACTACCAAAATTAACGACGAAATGGGCTGACGGTGAAGGGGTATCGAATGACCGCAAGCTCATGAGAATCCTTCAAAAAGTAGGGTCAAATACTAGGAGAAGTCAAGAGCAGGGAGAAATGGTTCGAAAGCTGCACCAACCAAGACCTTCCTAGGAGTAAGGATTTAAAAAGCTACAGGATCTAACCGGCGGGATCTATCCGACAGGGTCAATCCGACTGGGTCCTTCAAAAGCGTCAACCCGACAAGGGGTCCTATAGCGAAAAGTCATTCTGATGAGAAACCAAGAAAGATAAAGGCAAGAAATTCATCAGTTGAGGTCCAGAAGGACATTTGGTATCAACCTTCCTAATACTGATACGTCAGGAGACTAAAATACCAAGAGCAACAAGCCAGAGACACATAAAGATTATCTGGAACCAATTTCCGAAACACCCACTGCATAAATGCCGAGAAGTCGTTTTGATAAACAACAGACAATCCACCTAGAGCAGCCTTCTGGATCATCAAGACATACCTGGAAATCCCACCGAAAAGAAGACTGGAACCCTGGAAGGGATACAAGCTATCCACACTAGCCTATTTAGCACAGACACCAACAGTGATTCCGAACCGGCAGCTATCCACATACATAAGGAGTGCATGCTCCTCTAAGTATTCATAGGAAAACTGGAAGCCTATATCCAAAAAACTATAACCGAGAGCATGCAACCGGGAACTCAAAATACCTTCCGAAGAGCTATAACGATAGCAAGCACATATCAATCTCAAAGAGGCTCCTGGCTAGCCGAAACCTTCATTGTGGAAGATATAATTAACACTTCAAAGCGTCCGGAAGCAAAAGCATTCAAGACCAAGGAAAGAGGCGACCGATAAAGGCTCCTAAAGGCCCAACGGCCCAATAACGGAAGGGGCTCCAAGTTCTCTATAAATAAGACCCCAGGGGTCACATTTAAGAGGGGCTCATTTTTTTATTTTTCTAAATCCTTGTACTCCCTCTATCTCTCTAAACCCTAAGGCTAGGACCAATTGAAAGCTTTCTTCTACTCTGATCATGTATTCTAAATCGAAGATTAATGAAGTGCGCATCTATATTCAAAGCATCTTCCTGTGAGTTTGTTATACTATTTTCTTAATTATTGATTGCCACGGTTCACTGTTTATTTTCTGCAAATACATGGACTCTTGTCTGAACCTTCTCGCAGATCGAAGGAAACGCCCTTTCCTACAAGTTTAAATCCGTCTTGCGAGCTTCTGCCCTCTCTACGAGCTTAGATCTCCCAGCGGGTCTGGTGTAGAATCCATTGCCATCAACCATTAAATCCTTTATCAAGAGTTGTACATTAGTGATCCTTCTTTCCAAAGTCTCGATATCTAGGGACGGAGAACCAACCTAAGCTTATGGAGGCTAAACAACCTACTTCTTTCCCTTAGATCCACCCCCATTGACCTATCTCCGGTGTTGACGAAAAATATCATTAACATTATAAAATATTACAAAATGATATTCATAGCAAATTCTTATGTTTTTAATATGCAAGAAGTCATAAATTAACCTATGGGTTAATAATTTGAAATAATTGTTCTTATGAAACAATTAAGTGATTTTATGGAATTAATTATAGTATTTATTCAAGGAAAAGGATTAGTAGAAATCAGTTAACCAGTTAACTGATGGTTTTAAGGTGATCAATTCAATTATTTGGAATTGAAATTTATTATTATATTATTTTGTTTAAAATTAATCTAATAGAAATGGTTTTGACGAATAATTTTTTAAACTAAGTAAATATTCTTAAAAGTTAATACACCTCTTAATTAATCATGTTTAAAGTAATTATTGAATTATTTGTAAAATAAATTATTATTTTAATAATTAAAATGATTAACTATTTTATTTTTAGTTAATCACGAAGTTAACTATATCTATTGTAGTTAATATTGAAGTTAATTATTATTGTAATTAATAATATTAAAAGTAACTACCTTTTTGAATGAAAATTCATTTGAGGAGGAAGTCGAGTTTATAATGCATTTTAGTTGAACTTTGGAAAGGACTGTAAGGGATTTTAAGACAAAATCCAAGATTTTATAAATTAGGTTTATAAAAGAGGTTTAAACAAAATAAGATGACTTTAAATGAACAATCACTTAATAATTGGATTAAGTAAGACATCTGTAACTGAAAGGAAGATTTCAAAATGCAAGGGATTTGATAAATGGAGTCCAAGTTATAAATAAATTGTATCAAGAGGGATTAACTATTATATTTTTAGTTAATCAAAGTTTGGTGATTACGTTATTTTAAAGAGATAAATATTGATCATTGTTTTCAATGCAACGAAATCAAGAGAATGTAACGACCAAGGATTTTTTCCACCACTTTTAAGACATAAGCGTACAAACTAGGTTCCCCTTCAGCATTCATTCTTCTCCCAGTTTCGCCTTTCAAGAAAAAAAACCTCACGCTTCACTTTACATCACACTTCCTTGACTTTCACACACTCTCCACCGAAGCTCAGTCACCTCTTGCATTTTATATGAGCTAACCGAACAAGTATTGCTCCACAAAGGAAGTATACACTGACACAGCATGCATGCATGCATGCGACTGTATGCAAGGAAGAAAGAACGAAACCTTCATCAGCCCTCACCGCCACTCCCAGTCAACAGTCAGCCCGCACCTCGTACCAAGACCGTGAGCATGTCTCACATACATGCATGCACAATTCCAATAGTATGGCAGCTTCTCTCATGGGCACTGAAAGCTGACAGATTCAGGTATTAAAAAGAACCGATTGCCATAAATAATGGATACATCGGGTTTCATAACACAAATATACGACAAACAGACAGAAGTCCAAACCCCAAGCCCAATTTCCATTCAAATACAAGATGGACCATCAAAGTTAATTATCCAAATCAGTTTTGTACTCTATAAATAACGTTTGTATCATGACCATTTATTCATTCAGTATCAATAACAATATTTCAATTTCGCTTTCGCTGTGATCTGTATCAAAATATTTCTGTAAATCAAAAACAGAAATAAAATCAAAGTATTGAAATTCTTTTATGGTATCAGAGCGCTATTGCTTAACAGCAAATCATCGCTGAATATCTGAAAGATCAAGATTCATTATCCCCATCAGATGAATATCATCATTTGGGGATCCCTCTCATCAGAGTGTTATTCACTCCTCACCTGAGAGTTGTTGTGATCAACCTGATCAGTGCCTCGCCAAGCAGTAGCTACTGACTGCACCAGATCTTTGCCGTGCCAAGTATTTCTACTGGTTGCACAAGACCAAAACCTAGCTAGCAACCACCACTGGCTGCACCCAATCCTGAAGATCAGTAGTTTTGAGACAAAACAGAAAGGAAATCATCAAAAAGATCAAATCAAGATCACCAAAAAATCAAGAAATCAACTTGTTTTAGCATTCAAGATTTGATCAAGTAAGTATCCTTCCCTGTTTAACCTATTCTTGACTGAATTTCTCTGTCATCATGGTTGATAAATCACCATCAGCTTCTGTTTCATCTCAAAATCAGCCAACTATTATCACATCACCTGTTGATCAGTTAGTTAAAACATCAATTAGTCTTCATAATCAATTAGTGTCCATAAAACTTGATGAAACAAATTATCTGAATTGGAAATATCAAGTTGAAACAGCCATTCAAGGATATGGCCTTGAAGGATACATTTATGGCACTCTACCTGTTCCAGCAGCATACATTACAAATGCAGAAAATATTGTTGTCCCAAATGATGAATATGTAAAGTATCACAGACAAGATAGATTAGTGAGTGCATGGTTATTATCATCCATAAGTAACAATTTAATTTCTCAAATTGTTGGATGCAAAACATCAAATGAAATATGGACAAATGTTGAAAAGAGCTTTAATGCTCAATCATCAGCAACAATAATGCACTACAGAAGGCAAATTCAGAATACTAAGAAAGGAAATAGTACCATGAGAGAATATCTCTCAAAGATGAAGACATTGTCTGATCAACTTGAGGCGGCAGGCCACAAAGTAACAGAATCAGAACAAGTACTGAATATCTTGAATGGATTGAGCTATGAATATGAAGCTGTTGAAGCCATCATATCCTCTCAAAGAACCACACCTGCCCTAGATGAAGTACATGGGATTCTTTTGTCACATGAGGCAAGATTAGAGAGCAAGAAGACTCAAGAAACTGATCTATCTATCAATTATGCTAATAGTGTCAGATATAGAGATCAAAGATCTGGCCAAAACACACAGAGAGGTGGTTTTAATAATAATAGAGGAAGAGGTAGAGGCAGAAATAACAACAGCAATAAACCAAAATGTCAGATTTGTGAAAGAATTGGACATACAACACTTAAGTGTTATTTCAGGTTCAATCAAAGCTTCACTCCTAATCAGTCTAATAATAATCAAAGGAACAATGCTAGTGCTAATGTTGCTCAAATGCAAAGTGATCAAATCAGCCAAAATGAGGGAAAATCTACCAACACTGATGAAATTACTAGACCTGAACATATAAGTGATGAAAGTTGGTATCCAGACTCAGGGGCTACCAATCATTTAACAAACAATTTGGAGAATCTCAATCTTGGATGCAAAGAATACAGAGGTAATCAGTCAGTTAGCATGGGCAATGGTAAGTCTATTTGCATCACTCATACTGGATGTGGTACTCTAAATGGTAATGAAAATCTACCTTTGAAAAATTTATTGAGAGTTCCTGATATAAAGAAAAATCTTATAAGTGTATCACAATTTGCTCAGGATAATCATCTATACATTGAATTCTATCATGATTATTGTCTAATCAAAGACATTCTAACTAAGAAAGTGTTATTGCAAGGCAATGAAGTCAAGGGACTATACAAATTCAACCAGAATTCCTGTGGCAGTGATGGAAGAAGAACTTTAAGTTGTAATTATAGTCAAAATATCTCTGAAAAAGAGATCAGTATGTTTGATATTTGGCATAATAAACTGGGACATCCTAGTGCAAGTATTACACAACAAATTATCACTGAAAACAATATCAAGTGTAATAAAATCTCTCTGCCTTATCTGTGCACATGCTGTCAAATGGGAAAGTCACACAAACTACCTTTCACACACTCTAACACTGAATATACTAAACCACTTGAATTAATTGCTACTGACCTATGGGGTCCAGCACCAGTTAATTCAGACTATGGGTATAACTACTATATTTCTTTGTAGATGCCTATAGTAGATTTTCCTGGTTATATCTATTAAAGTCTAAATCTGATACATATCAAGCTGTTATACACTTTATCACACAAGCTGAAAAACAAACAAATTCTCAAGTTAAAGTGTTTCAATCTGATGGTGGTGCAGAGTATAAACCTCTAAAAGACTATTTCCTAAAAAGAGGGATAATTCATAGAACTACTTGTCCTCATACATCAGAACAAAATGGTCTAGTTGAGAGGAAACACAGACACATTGTAGAAACAGGTTTGACCTTACTTGCTCAAGCTAAACTACCACTAAAGTTCTGGCCTGATGCATTTAAAACCGTTGTTTACCTTATAAACAGATTACCAACCAAAGTTCTTAAAGGTTTAAGTCCATTTGAGGTTATGTTTAACAGAAAACCTGATTATAATTTTCTAAAAACCTTTGGATGTCTTTGCTACCCCTATTTAAGACCATACAACAGGCATAAATTTGATTACAGGTCAAAACCATGTACTTTCTTGGGGTATGTTGACAATCAAAGGGATACAAGTGTTTAGATGATAGTGGTCATATGTACACTAGCAGACATGTGATGTTTAATGAAAGAATATTCCCATACAATGATAACAAAATCAAAACAACCGGAAAATTACACAATGCATCTGTGTCCATACCTCCCATACCTGTATATTCTGAAATTACAAGTACTGGTGAACCTGAAGTGACAAATGAAGAAACAACATCACCTAATAGTGACACTGTTCAATCATCAACACAGCCTAGACTGTCACCTGTTCCATATGATAATGAAGACAATATCAACAATGATCAGAATGAAGATGAGGATAATAATAATGAACCAGAAACTAGTGAAGGAGAACCACCTGACACTCAAACACAAGGAAAGTCCACTCATCCAATGATTACAAGGGCCAAAAGTGGCATATTTAAGCCAAAAGTATATACTGCTCACATGAATCATGAAGAATCATATAACTATGATCAAGCCAAAACTGACAGCTGATGGGTTAAAGCCATGGACACTGAATATCAAGCTCTCATACAAAACAAGACATGGAAACTGGTTGAACCACCTCAAAATAAAAACATCATAGGTTGTAAGTGGACTTACAAGATTAAAAGAAAATCAGATGGGTCCATAGAAAGATATAAAGCCAGGCTAGTGGCAAAGGGGTTCACTCAACAGCAAGACTTTGACTACAAGGAAACATTCTCTCCTGTAGTCAAACCCTCAACAATTAGAGTTATTCTGTCAATTGCTATAAGCAGAGGATGGAAGCTAAGGCAACTTGATGTCAATAATGCCTTCCTAAATGGGATTCTCAATGAGGATGTGTACATGGAACAACCTCAGGGGTATACTAAAGACTCCAGACTTGTATGCAAGCTTCACAAGGCCATATATGGTCTAAAACAAGCCCCAAGAGTATGGTTTGATAAATTGAAATCCATATTAAGTAACATGGGTTTTCAATTTACCAAATCTGATAATTCACTCTTTATAAAGTCTGATAACAACTGTACTATCTACATTCTTATCTATGTTGATGATATAATAATTACAGGCAATGACAACACAGAGGTAAACAAACTTATACAATATCTGGACAACCAATTCTCTGTCAAAGACCTTGGAGAACTAAATTACTTTCTAGGTATTGAGGTGAACACAAGGTCATCAACAGAAATAACACTGTCACAAAAGAAATACATTGGGGAACTTTTAGCAAAGACTCAAATGGAGGAAGCTAAAGGCCAACCAACACCTATGGTCAGCAGCCAGACTCTGTCTAAACACAGGGGAGAACCTATACCCAACATAAAACAATACAGGAGTGTAGTTGGTGCATTACAATATGCAACAATTACCAGGCCTGACATATCATACAGTGTTAACAAGGTTTGTCAATTTATGCAGGAACCCAGGGACACACATTGGAAAGCTGTTAAAAGGATACTTAGGTATCTAAAGGCAACCACAGACTATGGACTCACTTTCAAAGCTTGCAACAACAACTCTATTACAGGATATACTGATGCAGACTGGGCATCAGATCCAGATGATAGGAAATCAACTACAGGATATTGCATATATATGGGTGATAACATAATATCATGGTGTTCAAAGAAGCAATCAACTGTATCTAGATCAAGCACTGAAGCAGAATACAGAAGCATTGCTAATGCAACTTCAGAGATAATGTGGCTGAGATCTCTACTTTCAGAATTAAACATAAAGCCAAAGCAAACTATACTATGGTGTGATAATCAGAGTGCTGTGTTTATGTCAGCTAATCCTATATTACATTCAAGCACTAAGCACGTTGAAATCGATCTCTATTTCGTAAGAGAACAAGTACTCAAGGGAAATCTGGAAGTCAGACATTTACCTGCAACTTACCAGAGAGCTGACACATTAACCAAGCCTCTCTCGCACACTAATTTCATTAAGTTCAGAGAGCTGCTGAAAGTCACTAAAATCTGCAACAAACAAGGAGAAGCCAACATTAAAAGGTCAGATCAGGAAGAAAACAACAAGACTGAAGATATAAACATGAAGACTGAAGACAAAAAACATACCAGAGACACGAAGAGCTCAAGAACATCACAGTCAAGTAGATCCATCAGCTCAGAGACTGCAAGGACAAAGAAATCAATGGATTTGAGCAGGAAAGAGGACGAATTGAAGACAAAATTGCAAAATCGCTCGAGAGGACAGCATGAGAAACCTAACCCTAGCACTGATTTGCGGGAGAGGGGGAGAAATAATGGATACATCGGGTTTCATAACACAAATATACGACAAACAGACAGAAGGCCAAAGCCCAAGCCCTATTTCCATTCAAATACAAGTTGGCCGTCAAAGTTAATTATCCAAATCAGTTTTGTACTCTATAAATAACGTTTGTATCATGACCATTTATTCATTCAGTATCAATAACAATATTTCAATTTCGCTTTCGCTGTGATCTGTATCAAAATATTTCTGTAAATGAAAAACAGAAATAAAACCAAAGTATTGAAATTCTTTTAGCCATGTCTTTCCGTTAGTCTGGCAGTCCATGTTGTCGACGGTGAGTGGGTAGCCAGTGGGCATTGAGGTTATAAGAAGAAAAAAAGCAGATAGCGGAAGGTGAAACCTGAAGGGGAAGTTGAAGAAATTAGGATGCATGTAACTATGGAAAGCACGAAAGTAGATGAAGGTGTAGGGAGAGTTTCACTACGGCAAGAAAGGAGAGTAAAATTGTGGAATACAAACAATGATGGGCAGTTAGAGGTATTGTCTTATAAAATAAAATAAAATAAAAAGGGAGAAGGAAAGGGGACAAAGGGCAGGGATGAATTGTTCTATGCTCAATTTGGATGTTCCCATGTGTCGGATCAATCTTAACACTGATTTGCACAAAATCTAATGATTTTGGGTGAGTTGTAGGACCTGTTCATTAGATTATTAAAAATATGTGTGATTGTGATTTGTCGAAAACACCCGAGCTGGATACAGAAGAATTGACCCCCAAAGTGCAAGGAAGGAGAGAGAGAGAGAGAGCAAGGACGCAAGAAAAGGAGAGAAAAGGAAGGAAGACGTGAAAAGTACCAACCGCGAGGGTGAAAACACTTGAATTTAATTTATTATTAATATTTGATTATATGCATTATTTAGAGCAAGAGATAATGTGTGCTGATACTTGATTTCATGAATGACTATTAGTTGATAGCATTGCGGTCATGGATATGATATTTCATGTGATGAGGACGCAAGGATGGTTGTAATTATCGGTTATAAGGACGCAAGGATGGTTGTAATTTTGTTTGTATATTTGAGTGTCATTTCGATTTCACATGGAACTGCGGTAAATAATTAAGTTAATTTCCATCGATTCACGAATATTTAGTATTAGTTGTTTGATTAAAATATTATTTCTTTAAAGAATACTTTATAATGATATTTATAAATAAAAAAAAGTATATTAAATTATATTTTGTTGTCATAAAAGGTTATTAACTTAATTATGTTAAGAATGTTTAATATTACAAATTAAGTAGTAATTTGAGTGATACTTCACTTAGTTCAATGGCAATGATATAATATTTTGGGAATTGAAGTTGTAAATTAAATATTAAGTTAATGATAATCTTTTTGTAAATTTAATATTATTTCATTAATTAAGTATTGTATATGATGTACATTTGAAACTTAAATGATATACCAAATTGTAATTTGATGTAGTGTTATAGATTATTTTGAAAGTTGCTTTGAATTTGTATTTTTAATCTAACCAAAGTTTTAAATAACAATATATTTTAAATTTTGCTTCGATATATTCTGAATTGAATTACTCGTGTTTGAATCCAAGTAAGATTGTAAAAGAACAACTTGAAAGAATATCATACAATTGTTTGAAAACGATCATTTTAGACTTAAATTATTTGGGTTTGAAAATCCAAGTAAAGTTGTAAAATAAAAATTTGGATTAATGTTAGAAAAAAATCATTTGAAAAAAAGGGGTAAACTGGCATCATTTGGATATGCAATTTGATATCGTTTGGATAAATATAAATAATAATATATTATAAATTGCTTTGTATAATAATATAAATTTGAAGGTAAGTAAAGAATGAACTTAAGTATACGGGTTAACAAGTAAGTTAGTTCCGTTACTAGTTCTGGATCAGTAAACGGGGTGTGTAACTAAGGCAAGGGATGCATCAACTAGTGCGCTAAACTTACCTGGCCAACGTTTACTTATCTAGTCTGGTAAAGGAGCGGATTGAAAGTGATCTCGAATATTGTGAAACGATAACTTTAATAAATAATTTTCCAATTTAAATTTGGTTAAATTAGATGGAAGTGATCTTCAAATGTTTAATATAAATTTTGTAAATGATGACAAATATTATTTGAGGAATTAAACAAATTCCACTTATAGTATTAGTTTAATACGATATATATATTGGATATAAAAAGTTTCGATTTTTAACCAAGTGTATATAGAATATAAATCGTTTGGTTTTAACTTGAATGATATGATATTAACATTGTTTACCTAGTAAGGCTTTGTCTAATTATAGTTGTTAACATGGAACTAAGTGAACGAAGGTAAACAAGTTGAACGTCTTTGAAATCGATTGGATTAACTCAAGATTATCGGAACTAGCTATACTCTTCAAATATTAATGTAGTTTAAGTCATCGGCACGGGAAGGAAATAGTTCCAGTTAAAGTATTTTGTATACTGATATGGGTTCAACTATTTAAAACATAGTACATTAATTTCAAAAATATGTAAATAAAACTTATTTGATTTAAAAGGTATGTATATGTTTAAAATATTCTATTTGTATACTTTTTCAAAGTTTAATATATGTTAAGTAATTATTTTAACCATTCTATTTTAAAGTTAGTCTATATTTATATATATAATTTGTTATAAAAAATGTATTATTTTCAAATATTTCATTTAATTAATTGGGAATTGTTTAAGTCTTGAATTCTTTGATTCGAAAATAATGAATCGGTGTTTGAATTAATGCAACGAATTTGAATTAAAGAAATATTGTTAATCGTGATTCTCAGTTTATGAGTGATAGTTCGAAAGTAAAGAGCTAAGAGAAAACTATTTTAATCGATATAAGCGAACATTCTAAAATTTAGAAAGAATTAAGTCATGTGATGGGAAAAACTTGATTTGGAATGTATACTTCGTATAAAGCGCTGGTTATTTGGAAGGATCATAATTTAGTTCTTGAAACCATTCCAAATAATCGTTACGACGAAATAAATGAAGACATAAAAATGGCGATTGAAGACCATTGTTCTTCACATCGAACGGGCTGCCTGCTGATTTGTTACTTTACTGAATAGCTACAGTAGAGAGATGACCCTATTACCGGAGTGGTAGAAGGTCCGTACGTATTTGAAGAACTTTCGGATTGCAAGGGCCTTCGTACTCAAACCTGAGTCGTGAAATAAGGCACCTTCGCCTTCGTTCGAACCCAAAACGAACTTGTATGGATGTGTGTTTGACATTATATCTTAAATCTATTAACTGATTATTACTAAACATATTTCTGTTTGGTAATGGGAATTTATTCCCTTGACTAAAAGTCATTTGGTCAGTGATTATCAGTTGTAGATTATGAAATGACAATGTGGCATGCGAATTGCTGCAGTTGATGAAATGATCAAAGCATGGCTTAGTGTAAGAGCGTAGCTTTGTGTTACGAAACCTCGCGAACCTCACAACCCAAAATGATGGGAATCGGGGGTAAGATTGTATACCTATACACATTATCTATTGAACTCAAAAGCTTCGGCGGTGGATCCACCTGTGAAACTTGAGGGAATAAAGTATATACGGTATCCGATGTCTGGATGAAAACCGGGATATATACTTCGCGCTATATATTCGGTGTCGGTTGTCTAGATGTTAACCAGGAGATATTTAGCTTCGTGTCCTCGATTGATCTTTCGTGTCAGGAACCATCATGTTAGAAACCCAATAACCAATACGAATCTTTCGCTTTGTTTGTAAATTATGATGTGGGAATAGTCACTATGCTTGCTGGATTTGTAAATTGATTTGCAAAATGTTTAAAGTTTTATTAGTAGTGATAATACACACCGTCGACATATATTATGTATTTGACATTATAAGGATAAAACTCGTCCATGTGTACGCTTGCATTTGCATTTTGTTTGGTGTGTTCGAGGCGAGCCTTATAATAGTCTCATGTTTTGAAATTCATGTACGACTCATGCACCGGTAATCATAGGAGTGAACCCGTTCCGTATTATACGGCATGGTCCTGTGATTTACCTTAATATAAAATAAAATGTGTTATGTTCTCACAACATTACCATGACTAACCTGGAGTTTATTGTTCCTTCCTAAACTCTAGGTGCCCAAAAATTTTCACATGGGCAGCTAGTGGTTTAGTTTTATAGTTATAGATCCTTGGAGCAAATTCAGAGCGCTTTTGGGTAGGAGCTTCGAGCTAGAGCTGGAGTTCTTACGCTATATCGTATTGTTTCTACCACTTTTCCGCTTTGTATTTTATTGTATCTCTAATAATGTAAACTCAGTTGAAATCAAATGTTGTGTAGTAAAAGTTTATTTTACTCTGTTCTAATGTGTACTACCCCGACGAATCCGATTTTCGAACATCTGGAGTTGGTTTAAACATCGACCCTAGGTGATTGGAAGTTGGTTCGTTACAGAAATTTTGTTGATTAAGTAAATAAAATCAATGTATAAGCATCGATAAAGGTTTTAATGAATGGTTTTAAAGGTCCGAACCACCAATGTACTGATCTGTATTATTTTGATTTGATAGTTAAAAAACCCAACTATCAATGAAATGTTGCTTTTGAACTTTTGATGCGTTAGTTCGAAGAGACCGGGATGGGAACTGGACCCAAAACCACTTCGAACCAACTTTGCGTTCGAGAACTAACATTGCAGGGATATTATAGAATGATTCGAAGACATAGATCTTCGGAGCAAGAGGATTACTCGCTGATGTCTCTGGCTAATTATCGAGATTAAACTCGTGCCAGTTAATCTCTTATTCTGAGGTATCTTTTGTTCGTTCGGTCTCAGAACGAACTTGTATGGACGAATGTCTGATAGAGTTTCCTAAGATTACTTACGTTGATTTTTATAAATATACCAAGTTTAGTGGCAGAAAATATGTTCTGTTAGATTAACACCCAAAGTATATTTATGGACGTCAATTAATGATTTGATGGATCCGACGATGTAATACTCAAAAATGAAATGCTCCGTCTAAAAGGTAATTGTGACCTCAAAGCCTCATCAACTGAGAAATAACAAAAATCGGCCAGACAACATGGCTAAGTTAGTCATTCCCATTAAGGGTGTTATCACCCGATATAGAGAAATTCCATTTTCTTCTTATTCTACCGCTTCTATATGCTTTTTGTAACGATTTTTGATCACAATAATGGGTGATAATATGCTCGGTACACTCAAGCTGAATGAGTGGCCAGTCATGTGTGGTCGGGTTACAGGATATTCTTATCGAACCCCAGTGTATTCTCTCTAGAGTACACTGATCGGAAGATGGTCGCATACCTTGTCATATTGGAAATCCAATCTCCAATAAGCGCCATGTGGTTTTTGTTTTTATACTAAATATGTGGAGCGGGAGATGCAAGTGTTTTGCTAGATGATTATTTATTTTTGATCTGATAGACACTATTATAATGTCACCGGATTTTGAAATAAAAAATGTTTTGGGTTATCGTATGGTAAAAACCATCTGTGTTTATGTGTGGACTGGTCTTACGATTATCCTTTCCTTTCAAAGGATTTTATAAAGTTAAGCAAGTTGTTTGTTGTATGAATTTATCACGGAAATGATTCCAGACCGATCTGGATGAATTTTTCTTTACTACAGATGTGCTCAGGTCGGAGCGAGTATATTTCCAGGTTAGGTATTACTTGGAGCTTCAGAAGAGGAGCTAGAGTCGAGACGTATTCTAGTATTTTTTTCTGCTATTAATTTATTTGTGTTGTGTGTTTTGTATTTGGTGTATACTCTGATGTTGTGTAATTATATATATATAGAGTATTCTTTTTGTGTAAAGGGTGTTGATATATATTACATTTTATTCGTTCTGTTTTGAGATTCTGATCTTCTTATTCTTCTATTCTAATATTTCTTTCTTTCTTCTCCTCACCCTTTAACTTCTTTCTCCTAACAATCTGGCTTTCCTGTGCCCTTTGAGTTGGATATGAGTAGTTAAATGTTAGCTTCAACGGTACGGAAAAGTCGAGTCGTTAACAAATGGTATCAAAGTTGAATGTTGAGTAGTAACCTTGGCTCTGTGGCGTAACTCGATAGAGATGGGATTAGTAATATTTTAGATTGAGTTGAGTGTGTGTGTGTGTGTGTATATGAAAGCGTACTTGTTAGTGTTATAAAATTTATTTAATATTGTGTTGGTTGGTTTGTTGAGGGGTATATGAATTTCACATCGATGCGTTTAGCTGACGTGGTCGATAGGGATTTATAAACACTTAAATAAGGCAAATTGACATAATATTGTTTTTAAATGGTTAAATAAAATAATTTTACCCAAAACTATATTCTTGGATATAAAAGAAGTAATTTTCTAGAATTATTATAGTATATTGAGATGGTCGTATATTACCAAATGGAATATGTATATGAATGAGACATACAAATGAGCTAAATTAAAATTGGATTCTTAATAGAATTGAGGATTTTAAATCCTGGATGTTTTGAAAATATTTTCTAAAATATTATAAAGTAATATGCCATTACTTTGATAGGTTTATGAATAGAAATCATTTTTAATGGATTGTGGAAATAATAAAGCACTGAAATCACTTCAGTCATTGGAAAACAATTCTGATGATGAGTGCGCCATCATCGTTGTTTCTTTTCGAGTTTCTAAATGACAGATTGTTACCATAATGGATTTATTAATGAATATTTGTTTGAGAAAAACAAAGTTGTTTTAAAAATTCAATTATTTTTTATTGAATTGGTTATAAATTTAAAACTGAATTTAAAATAAAAGTTGAGAATTTGAATTTAAAATTTAACTTATGTAAGTTAAATAAATTGGAATGGTGAAAGTTATTAAAATGGATTGAAATTTTAACTGAGGTATAGTTAAATGGATTAGAATGATTTTATCGAAATTAAAATCTGTTTGAAACCTATTGAAATGGAATTTGGTCAAAACTAGACTGGAAATTAAATTTAGTAGCTTATAAATTGAAAAGTGAATAAATTGATTTAAATGAATATGAATGCTAGTATGTGGATTTTGGATTGGCTGTGAAAATTTGGATTGAAAATCATTGAAAACCAAGTGAAATGATACACTTATATTAAACTAAAGAATTGAATGGTTACTTAAATATCAATTATTGAAACTCACCTGTTGAATTGCGCAAGTACAGGTGCTTGGAGCCATTGGCTTGATTTTGGTGGCGTTTGATCGCTTAAATAAGAAGCGAGTTCGCTTAATAACACTTATATAAGGTACGCCTATGCAAAAACACAAAATTTGGGTTTTGAATTTTATTTTTCGATCGTGCGGGTTGATGTATGTATATCTATTGTTCATGCGATATCGCATAATTCCCTCCGTACAGAGGAGACTCTACGAATTTTTTCGAAAATTTAAGGTGTTTGAAAATTTTCAAGATTTTTTGTAACAGAAATAAACTGGTGATTTAATTAAAACTAATTTGTTCAGTTTAAATCTAGAAATTAAGAAAGTGAAATGGAAGATGTCAACAGAATGGATTTTGAAAAAGTTAATGGGTTTATAGCATTTTTCCTACCTTAGTAATTTCGGGGACAAAAATCTTTTAAGGGGGGAGGAATGTAACGACCCGGATTTTTAGCAATTTAATTCTGAACATTTTTTTTAAATGTTGTATTATAAAAATAAATGGAAATTTATAAGGAATTTATTTAATTTAAACGATGTTGAACGTACATGTTAGCCTACTTTGTGAACTTGGCTACACAAAGACAAAAGGCCAATTTCTGAAGAATGCTGGTTAGAAGAACACGCACTCGAAGCTCGGATCGGATCGGAGATCTCTGACCAAACCAAAATGTTGCGGAGCAGAAATCTGAGAAGCAAAGACAGATCCGGATCGGTTCGGGGGAGCCCGATCCACCCCTTCTTTCCTTTATACATCCGATCCGAACCAAAAGCCATTGGACAAGCAGTTATAACTCACAACCCCAGAAGATGCGAGCGGTTAGGCAACTACTTCCCCACATTCCCCCATGATGCAGATGCGTTGTCACCATCTTGTTCTATCCGAACCCAACTCTTATGGGATGATTGCCACATATATCCAAACCGGAGCCACTCTAGAGAAACATTCCACCTATAAATAAACACCAAAGGGTCATTTGAAGGGATCTTTTGGAGAATCAGCAGCAAAACCTTCCTCCATAACCGATTTATCACTTTATTCAGATCATAATCATCTTTTGAAGCATATTTCAGAGAAGATTGAGTGAAATTATTCATTGTACGAGTGAAACTGAGTGAAAACAATCATTGTACTTGCATTCCTATCATCAATTAGAGAAATTCAAAGTGGACGTAGGCTCTTTAACACCGAACCACTATAAATTGTGTGTTTTCTTTATTTTCTTCTTATTTCATTTAGAATCATCCTTAGTTTGGGTATTATATCCATTTTTGGATCAAACATTTTGGTGATTTTCACTGAGAATTTATCAAATTCTCTACATTTCGGGTTACCATTCTACTATTTGGGTTTGTATATCCGAAGAAATAGTCCGTGCAATCGATATTGTCGAAATTCTCTTCAAAAAAGATCTCGACAAACTGAACATTATGACTAAGGGAAAAGGAAAAGAAGTGCAGAATGCGCGGGAAAGTGAGATGTGCGATGATCATCAAGCTATGGTGGTCACCAGGTCAAGAGGACAGAGTTCTAGAGCTAACCGATCCAACAGGGCTTCTCCGATCTGATCCGATCCGACCAAGACACTCTAAACCGACCCGACAACGAAAACCCTATCCAATCCGGTTCACAGAACGCTGCTAGAGCCCCTCCTCCGATCCGAACCACTGGAACAACTTCGGGCTGATCCGAACCGAATGCAATTGAGGTTGGAAACTCTACTCAAGCTCTTACAAATGCTCCATTACCGCCCGTGCCAACAAAGGATCAACCCACTCCCAAAGCGCTTGTCACCCACCAAGATTTCTCGCGTTTGCTTGATATGCTGGATAGTACCAGAGACGCTCTTGAAGCTCATAAACAGGATAACGTTCTTATGCGCGAAAACGTAAGGGATATGAGCAGGGAGATAAGCGAACTTCGCAGATAAAGGGTGTCCTCTCTGGTTCGTCATCCTACTGTGGACCATTCATCATCTTCTAATGAAGAACGCCCACGTGAAAGGAGGCCATATGAAAGGCCCAAAATCTTGACCTGCTGACATTCGGATCTTTGGGATCTCGTGAGGATGCAGCCCGTGTGCTGGGGCCCGACGATCCAAGTTTGAGGGAACCGATGCTGTTACCAATGCGAGGATCACACGTTCTCCCGAGGGATCCAAATATTACCAATCCCACTCAGGGGCAACTCCTTCAACCTATTATTCCTGTGAATGACCAGGACCACAGGAGGCGAGGAGGTTCGGTTACCAATCGAAACCCAAGAGAGTCACCAGAAGTAAGTGATAGGCGCATGAGAAGAGAAAGGAGAAGGGAACCTGAACCGGCTCTAACTAATGCGGAAGTAGAAGCGATGATATGTCAAATTATGGCCGATAGCCGCCGATATTCCAATGTAGATTGGGTATTGAGCGTAGTCGTACTCCATTTACTAATGACATCCTGAACTTCCAATTTCCTTGTCGATTCAATTTGCCACAGATGGATCGATATTCTGGAAGAACAGATCCGAAACAACATCTGATGATATATGCATGGTATATGATGTTGTTGCTGCACCTGACGTTGTAAAATGTAAAGCCTTCCCAATATATTTAGAGGATGTAGCATTAATGTGGTTTACTCGACTTCCCCAGCGATCTGTGTCGAGCTTTCAAGAATTAAGTGAGCTTTTTATGAAACTATTCCGATTCCATTCCCAAAGAGATAAAAGTGTTATCGAACTATCCAGAATTAAACATGCCCCTAGTGAATCTCTGAAATCATACTTGGACCGCTTCAACATAGTAGTTACTGAAATAAGCGATCCCCACGAAACGACTATTTTGATGGCCTTGATCAAAGGAGTTAATCCAGATACTGAGTTCGAAGGTTACTTAGCTGGGAAGCCACCACTGACTAGGGAGGCTTTCTATGAAAAGGCAAATATCCGTCCGCGGCAATAAGAGATATACGCCAATCGAAAGAGAAAATCTGATGGAGCTTTAAGAGAAGATATTCAAAGTAATGTTGCTGTGAAGCAATCTGGTGAAAGTTCGGGGAAAGTTGAGGTAAATGTCGGGCAACAAAAATGAAGGAAGTAATAATAGGAATGGAAACGACAATAGGAGGAACCGGAACCAAGGAAGTAACTCAGGCAAAAGGCCTCGATTCCAAATCTTCGAAAACTACACACCACTAAGTGACACATTGGAAAACATCTACCTGGATACTTACGATGTCTTACAATATAAAAAGCCTTCACCCCAAGACTCTACGGAGAAGGAGGTGGAAACCGGAGAATTCTGTCTGTTTCATGGAACCCACGGATATTCTACTAATGAATGTCGGCATTTGAGAGACGTTGTCGAAAAGCTGCCGCGAGAAGGAAAATTAGATGAATACAAGGTTGCTCCAAGAGACAGGGGGCAAACCCCGAATCAAAATTTAACCTGCTCCTAAGCCCATCTCTCAACAAAAAGGTAAAGGAATCGTTATGAATACTATAGTAGGAGGACCTCACCCCGCTGCCCATAGCTATAGGGCTATGGACCAATATGTTAATGCGGTTAAGGAATCGTTATGAATACAAGGTTGCTCCAAGAGACAGGGGGCAAGCCCCGAATCAAAATCAACCTGCTCCTAAGCCCATCTCTCAACAAAAAGGTAAAGGAATCGTTATGAATACTATAGTAGGAGGACCTCACCCCGCTGCCCATAGCTATAGGGCTATGGACCAATATGTTAATGCGGTTAAGCACCTTGGAGTGGGAGAATGCAGTAACCTCGAAGACATCTCCCCGGTGAAGCAACAGAAAACGATGTCAGACGATGTCATATTTCGTAATAGAGATGATTTTGGAATTGAATCACCCATAGAGGACCCGTTGGTAATCACTACCACTATTGGTCCAGCTTCACAAAGTGTTAGTAGATAATGGGAGTTCGGTTAATATTCTATTAAAAAGCATTTGATCAGATGAAACTTGAACCGAAAGACTTGAAGCCTTGCGAGGGTTGGATATGTGGCTTCAATGGAGCATCGACTGCTCCAATGGCGTATGTGGAATTATCAGTGACATTGGGACAAGGAGATCACCGGAGAGTGATAATTCTCCCATTTGTAGTTTTGGACATTGAATCACCCTATAACGCCTTCTTGGGCCGACCAGCCCTCGCGGAATTCAGGGCTTGCATTGTGCCCTAGTGCTTATTGCTGAAATTCCCAACCGAAGCAGGAGTGGGAGTAATGAGAGGTGATCAAGCCACTGGACGAGCCTGTTACATGGCTGAACTAAAATCATTAATGAAGGGATTAAGCATTGAAGCTAAAGGTACCACCTCCCCTTGTAAAGGAGGGTTCAACATAGCAACTAAAGGGACCATCCCCGAGGGAGTCGCCCAGAGAACTGCCCGAGGACATAGATCCCAGAGAGGGTGAAGAGCCTGGGAACAAAAAGGCGACCCCAATTAAACGACTGTGGATATCCCCATTGACGATGTTGATCCGATGAAGGTATTGAAGATCAGATCCCAGTTGGATCCGGTCCGATCAAAAGAATTGACTGATTTCTTAAAAGAAAATTTGGATGTTATTTCCTGGACCCATGCTGACATGTGTGGGATATCTCCTTCCGTTATGAGTCACTCATTGAGCATTAATGCAAAGCATCCACCCGTTAAGCAGAAGAGGCGTATGTTAGGCCCGGAGAGGTCGATAGCCCTAAAAGAAGAAGTGGAGAAGTTGAAAGTCAATGGGTTCATTAGAGATTCGACGTATCCCGACTGGATATCGAATCCTGTTTTGGTCAAGAAATCAAATGGGAAATGGCGAACGTGCATCGATTTTTCGGATTTGAATAAGGCCTGTCCAAAAGATAGTTTCCCACTTCCTAGGATCGATCAGCTACTGGACTCAACAGTCGGAGACGAACTTCTTTCATTGATGGATGCATACTCAGGATATAACCAAATCCCTATGCATGTTCTGAATCAAGAACATACAAGTTTTATTGCAAACTTAAGATTGTACTGCTATGTGGTGATGCCGTTCAGACTAAAGAATGCTGAAGCCACGTATCAACGCCTGGTAAATCGAATGTTCTATAATCAGATTGGAAAAACCATGGAAGTTTATGTAGATGACTTGCTCATGAAATCCAGGCAATCCTCTAGTCATACACAAGGTCTAGCGGAGATGTTTGATATTTTATGGAGGTACGGGATGAAGTTGAACCCTTAAAGTGCTCATTTGGTGTAGCATCTAGAAAATTTCTTGGTTTCATTGTGAGTTCTCGAGGGATTGAAATTAATCCTAGCTAGATAGCGGTAATAAGGAACATAGAAGAGCTACGAAAGATTAGGGACGTTCAAAGCCTGGCAGGGAAGGTCGCCGCATTAAGCAGATTCATCTCCAAAGCCAGGGATAAGTGTGTCCCATTCTTCGATTTAATAAAACGGGGGAAACATAATTTCGAATGGACTCCAGATTGTGTAGAGGCCTTCCAAAACTTATTGGAGAAAACCCCGATATTGTCGAAGCCCGTTGATCATGAAGATAAGTTCGTCTATCTGGCGATGTCATCTCATGCTGTTAGCACAGCTTTGGTGCATGAAGAAGACAAGGTCCAAAGGCCAGTATATTACGTAAGTAAGAAGTTAGAAGCTATGGAACGCAATTATCCGAGAATGGAAAAGCTTGCTTATAGCCTCTTGATTGCCTCTCGAAAGCTCTGTCATTATTTCAAAGCTCACCCAATAGTCATATATACTGATCAACCTCTATGACAAGTATTATAGAAACCCGAAGCATCGGGACGATTACTTAAGTGAAATATCGAGTTGAGCCAATTTGATTTGAATTTTCAACCAAGGAGGTCAATAAGGGGGCAGGCTTTAGCTTACTTCATAGCAGAATTTATGATTCCCGAAGAGGAAATAGCGGATGACAAAGTTATTACTTCAGAGCATAAGTTAGAGTATTCCATAGAAATTATGTACGGACGGGGCCAAGAACGATCGAAGGTCTGGTGCAGGATTTGTTTTAACCACTCCTGAAGGACGATCCATTTACTACACCCTACGATTGGAATTTTCCGCCACCAACAAAGATTCTGAGTACGAGGCCCAGATTGCTGGGCTGAAATTCGCCAAGGAATTAGGGGTAAAAACATTGGACATATTTTGTGACTCCAAAATAGTTGTCTGCCAAGTTCAGAAGGAATTTGTAACTAGGGGACCTCGACTTGTTACTTATCTTGAAAAAGTAGAAGAGTTACTGGGCAACCTGGAGTGTTACAGCATAACACACATTCCGAGAGCAAAAAATCAGAAGGCAGATTGACTGTCTAAGTTAGCAAGTTCTGACAACCCCGAGGAAATCGAAATGGTTCCAATAGAGATATTGGAATCACCAGCCTTTGATCAAATTGAAGTCGAATTATCCTTGGAAGCTGACCTAGAAAGGGATTCATGGATGACACCAATTAAAAACTTCCTTAAAAGCGGAATACTTCCATCAAAGAAGAGCGAGAGATGAGCTGTAACACGTAAAGCTGCAAGATAGGTTTTAGAGGACGACGTCCTCTATCATCAAGGATTTTCTATGCCTCCGTTACTGTGCATAACACATGACGACATCAAACGTGTACTGAAAGAGATACACAAAGGTGAGTGTGGGGATCATACCGGGGGTCAAACTCTGGCAAAGAAAGTATTACGGTATGGTTATTTTTGGCCTACCGTGAATAAAGATGCAACTGATCATTCATGACGCTGTGAAAAATGCCAGAGATTCGCCAAAGTTCCGAGAGTACCCCCAGGACATCTCAAATCGATGGTCAGTCCTTGGCCGTTCGCGATGTGCGGATTAGACATCATCGGGACTCTAAAATTGCAAAAGGAGGAGCAAAATACGCGATCGTGGTTGTGGATTACTTCGCAAAACGGGTGGAAGCCAAACCCTGAACCACGATCATGGTAAGAAAGGTGATAAGCTTTGTGGTCAGAAATGTTATTTGTCGATTTGGGATACCGAAGACCATCATAACTGATAATGGAACCCAATTTGACAACATGGAATTTAGAAACTTTTTCCAGAAGTATAAAATTGTTAAAAGATACACCATTGTGGCCCATCCGCAGTAAAATGGACAGGTTGAAGCAATAAGCAAAGTCGTTAAGTATATTCTTAAAAAGCGGTTGGAGCGATCGAAAGCCATGTGGGTTGATGAATTACCGCTAGCCTTGTGGGCCTATCGAACAACCTTAAAGACGGCTACTGGTCATACCCCTTTTTCACTCTCCTTCGGGTCAGAAGCGGTAATTCCACTGGAGCTTGAAGTCCCCTCTCGCAGGGTAACATATTATGACCCAATGACAAACAAAGCACTCCTCTTAGAGTCCCTGGACATGGTTGAAGAGAAGAGGGATGAAGCAGATTTGCGTGCATCGAGGCATCGACATCAAGTGGCACGCTACTATGACAGAAAGGTTTGATTTAGAACTTTCGAACCTGAAGACCGGGTGTTGTAGCGAGTCTTTCCACCTCCTGCTCATCTAGGCCCAAGGTAGGAAGGACCATTCACCATCCAACGGAAACTTGAAATGGGAGCTTTCAAGTTAACGACCGTGGATGGAGAAAAAATTCCTAGAGCTTGGAACGCTCAGCACTTGCGACGATATTTGACTTGAAATTGTACTATTTTCTTTTGTTTCATAGGCCATGTAAAAAAAGGCTCGACTTGCCTAGAAAAGTCTGTTTATATGAACAAATGATTTTAAAGTGGATGTAGGCTACGACTTAGCTGAACCACTATAAAAATATTGTGTGTCATTTATTTTCCTACACTGTTTTAACTATTCCTTGCGATTATTCTGCCCTAATTATAGAATATTAAACATTAAATTAAACTTAAGAAGTTAAGGGCAACACACGTGCAGAGGCGAACGAAACGACCGTTCGCATAACAGAATGAAAGGAACAGAAAGATGACATTCCCAACTCTAACTCTCATGAATTGAGAAAAAGTATAAAGGACAGGAAGACGACGTCCCCGAGGCGTGATGGTGCACCCGATAAGAGACCGCCCTGATGAAACTCTAACCTGATTATGCGACATGAGAGTATAAAGATGATAAAAGAATAAGCATCAGCGACAAAGGAAACTTAACCCCACCAGAGAGTCGGGAGCAGTTAAGTGTCAAGACTAATCAATCTCGAACAAATCCATAGTCAGTCTTTTATTCAAGATTGACATGGGGCATACATATACACATCCCCAACATTTATTGTCTATCATGTAGTAGTAATGACTTTAAATATGACATGTTTTTTATTTGCATTTTATTTAAATAAAGAACTTACAAGCGTTTGACATAGTGGGAAGCAAACTATCTTATTAACACAAGTGCAGGTTTGTACAAAAGAACTAATAAACAAAGGCGAGGGCCGCACTCGCTACAACAATAGCGGACCAAGGAACAAGCAAAATGAAAATAGAACCGCCTCTCATTTGGAATTTGGAGTGGACTTTGCTTTCTTGGAAGCTTTAAGTTTTTCTTTCTCGTCTTTTTCAGCATCGGTCTGAATCCGCTTTGGTTTCTTCTTACTTATAACTAGAGCGCTGGGATCAGTAGAAGATTTCTTAGCAAGTTCTTCGGTAATTGATCTAGTTGAAAGTCTAACAACTAACCTTGACTCAGAAGGTATTGTCGCAAGAGGTTTAAAACTTTTGGGATCCATTTCCTCTGATTTCAGCTGCATATGCTTATCCTGTTTGGCCTTCATCTCGGCTAAAGTTAGATCACCGGCATGCTCTGAATCCCCAGTTATAACAACATCAATGTCTTCTTCATGTCCCTCATTGCCGCCATCATCTCTCAGAGCATCTATCATCTCCTCAGTGTGAGGATTCTCGGTGTTAGGTGGCACGAGAGATTTATCGGCAACCTCATCCTTCTCGCCTTCAGTTCCTCCCCTAAATTTTACAGCAGTAACCTTGTACCGTTACTCTTGAGTCTCTTTGGCAGACTTCTCATTGGTAGCTGACCTCTGTTGTCCATTAGTCTTTTCGGTCGGTTCAGTACCTACAGAACGAGAGGTGACAGTTGTTAACTCAGGGGAAAACGAGGGATCTTCAATTGATTGACCAATAATATGGCGAAAGGTCGAAATGGCCTTGACAAACAGAGGTGAAATGGTAGAAATACCTTCAGACGACTTCTCAATCGGGGTGACTAGAGTCTCTGATGTTGATTCTGGTATAGGAGACAAAAGGGATGCCTTAGGAATTCCCGGATTTTTAGGATCGTATCCTTCTCTTCCAGTAGCCCCGGGGGTAGCAGAAGAAGAGCCGTCTTCGATGATATCCTTTCCTTTGGTCTGACGCCTTTCTTCCTCCATTGCGGCAGCAATGAGTCGACGCCCTTCAGCCAGACGCGTCGGTTCCTCGCCCTTAAGGAATTTCTCCATGAGCTTGTTTTCATCGATGGAGTCCACCTTGAGCTCTTTCTTTTCCCAATTGATGATTTGGTCCTATACATAAAACGGAGTCATAGAGTAATCCTCAATCCAAGAAATATCCCGACGACAGATCACTTGAGCAAAAAATTCTATCATCAGCTCACCATAACCGTCCAACTCCTTCTGCGCCTCAGAAAGTTTTTCTTGAGCATCTTCGGTAGATTTAAGGGCAATGCTTGTATTCCCCTCGGCTAACACTGCACTAGATTCAGCCTCTAGTGATTTGGCTTCCAGTTCGGCATTTCGCCTTGCTAAATCAGCGTTTTTATTCCCTAGCTCAACCTTCTCTTTTTCGACGGCAGCGCAAGCTAATTGTACTCTAACACTTTCGGACTTAGCATCTTCAGCTTGCTTCTTTAGATCTAGGCGCTCTTGACTATGGAAGTCCAAGAGCGTGTGATAACGCTTTGTAGTTCTTCATGTTGCTTTATGTAGTTGTCTACATCCCGTTGGACGAGAGCAAGCTGAGCTTGCGCGTCTTCCAAATCTTTCTCCGAATTCTTCAAAATGCTTGCATCATAATCATCCATTTCCTTCATGTGGCCAATATCAGCGATGAGATCCTTGATAATCTCAGAAAGCTTGCATGAATATTTGTACATTTCTGTATATTGCTTATCCACTAAGTCGATTTTTTCTTTAGCATCATCAGCCCAATTCGGGGGGAAAGGTTCAAGCGCGGGAACAAACGCCATATGATCAAAATGATGATCCGGAAATTGAATTTTCAGATTTGCAAATCTTTCCTTGTTCTCGTCGTCGAGTGACACGGGGTTGGATACAGATAATTCAATATTCCTCTGCTTGGAAGGTACCATGGACCTATCTCCTTTGCCTGACCTCTTCTCAGGAACTTTAGGTTTTTCCTGTAAGTCAGCATGCTTAGATAATTGCTTCTCTTGAGGACCCTTCTCTTTGGGAAGAGTCGAATCTTTAAAAGGTTGTTTTCCCCCTTCATGACGACTTTTTTGGCTCTTGTACTTTTCTGGATCAGATCAACGAGGAGAACGAGAGTCGAAGAATGAGGACGATTGGAATCATAATGTCTCCTATCGTCCCTACTGCGGCTTTCACGACGGTCAAGCTCAATGTCGGAATCGTGTCTGGGCACGCTGGAGTGGATCTTCCTAATATCGTAACGAGGACGTACTATGGTTCCTACAAAACAAAGTATGAAGAAGTTTAGAACTAATGTTTACACAAAGCATAAATGCTATGACGTATAGTGCTAATGTGTTGTGCACATCCTAAGTAATATTCCCCCCAACCAACCAGAGCCTGAAGTTAGGCCATTATGTGTGGTCTCTTTAGCTTTCACTGGAGTAATTTCTTCAGAGGAAGTAAAGGTCAAGGGATTTGTTCTGAAATCCTCTGAGGTGTAAAGAGTCTCGGGAAAGGGAATATTTCCTAAACCCTGAAATGTAGAATCATTCCCAGTAGCAGCATCTCCTTGAGGAGTATTTAACGAAAACTCTTTTGGAGATATCGGTCTTTCAGGAGTAGCAGTATCCTCGGGAGTAATATACTTGTCCCTATCTTTTTCTGCGATGTTCGCTAAAATATCATCTTGAGTCGTGGAGGGAGAAGGAGGATCCCTGAGGATGCTGTTGGATCTATGGAGTTTTCTCCCCTCCCAGGGAGAGTATCGATTGGCCCTTCAACTGGAGGTATGTACACGTAAGGACCTTCCCTATAGCCTATGCTACGAGTTATAGCAATTAGATGATGACGATGGAGATATTCATCTACTGAACAGTCCTTGATTGTCAAGAATTTTTAATCACCATTAAGTAACCGATTTAAATGATCAAATCGCATCGGATGCTTCTCTTGTGGTGGGTTAGGAACTGTAAGTGAAAACAAGCAATGATTAATAAATTTATGATAAAGGCTGGGACTAAAACTTAAAGGACCAAGGTCATTACTTGACTTAAGCCATCTTGTGGCACATATGGGTTGCTGCTTAATATAAAACCATTCAGGTGTACGGTCCCTAGTTTAGCTGCTAAACGGAATGGTGATAATTTTCCTTGTTGGCACCGATTCAAAGTATACAAAAGAAGGGGTGTCATTGGTCCGATGCTTGAAATTGTAAAAGAAATGAACATCCTCGAAAGTAAGCTCTACACCTAAAATTTCTTGGTATGCTATGTATAGAGTATACAAATAAGCATAGGATTGGGATGAAGCTGCATAAGGGCAATCCGCAGTTGTCTCAGAAAATCGACGGCGAATGGCGGGAACGGAGGTATTGCCCCAACTAGGCACATCAATCTGGTGATAGCCAAGTACCCTTCCAGTCGGTTATGGGTACGAACTGTTTTCGAGGGAAACTCTGTATCTTTTCGAAGAATCCCGTGTTTTAGACATATCCACGCGAGTCTGTCATTATCGATTGTTGATTCGACCGAATCCTTTGGAAGTCCCAAAATAGTAACATTTTTGAACTCATCCAGGGCTCAATTATCTCCAACTCCTCCTTCTTCTTCCTCGCCCAAAAAGACATTGCCCCTGGATGATACATCGCTCTCATGAGTCCCCATTTCGTAGTCTGGACCAGAACTATTCCAACCATAATATGAGGTGGAAGATATGTCTTTAATTGGTGGATTCGCGGATGATCTGGCAGCATCTTTTCTTTGAGCTAATCTAGATAAGCGTCCCTTAGCTATTTCTGCTAAACTATTGAAGAAATAATAGCAGGAGTCAGAGTAGGATTGCCCGTATCCCCACATGCTTGTGTTTGAGCTAAAGTGTACAAGTATGTGTGCAATGACAGAATTAAAGAAATACTATGTAAACTGCAATGTGGAAATAAACAATGCAGTTATGCATTTATGAATGGTCCAAAAAGTTCAGTCAAGAAGGCTCTATCCTAATTGTCCATAAAGCCATATGACCACCATTAATGTTGATTGAATTAGTTGAATCATTCTTGCACAATAATTTGGATGTATTCAGATCGGTTCGGATGTGTATGCTACGATCGGTTCGGCTTAGGTCCCCTTTCTGTGTGTTAGAATCAGATCGGTTCGGATGTCCAATTGGTGAGCAGACCGGTTTGAATGCTTCACTTGAGCGGCCCAGATCAGAGCAAGAGAAGAGAAGGGATCGGATCGGAGGGGGCTAAAGGAAGATGACTCCGATCGGATCGGTTGAAACCGAACCGAACAGTATCAACATCCCAAGACCTATCCATTCAACTCAACCTCCCTCTGCAACTATAATCCTCTTCTCCGACCCGAACTGATATTACCCTCTACCCTTAGCTGCTCCTCTGTGTCCCTTCGAGACAGTTAATTCGAACCGATCCCGCCTCTCCCTTCTCCTTCCTTTCCATTCCTCTAACACCGCCAAGCCTCTTCACACTTGTCAAACACTAACTTGTAACTTAGAATTTACGAATTAACATGGCCAACGTTGGCTTCGAATCTCCTCTGCAACCACCTCGAGGTGGCAATGAGGTCATCAACGATCACGGCGAGGAGATGGAGGTCACAACGTTAGGCTTGACGAAACATCAAACTAAAATCGCTCAAATTAATCCTGAATTCAAGTTAGAATCAATTAGAACAGAGTTAATCGGAGCTATTGACCCACCTATTAATTCGATTTGAAGACTAAAAGGAGTTCAGAGATTTGGGGACTAAGGTTCACGTTGAATTGAGAAAATGAAGACGAATTGAAACGAAAGGGGGGAGAGAGATTAATGCAAATTTATATAAAGATAAGGGGCTGTTTGTATCCTAGTGGGCCCCCAATGCTCAGACTGACCCACTTAGAGAAAGAATCCACGACCTTCAAGCCTTTTGACGCGATGGAGATTAAACCCGGACCGGATCAGGTAAACTACAACCGAACCACAACCGGTGAGGTTAACTCAGCACATGAAGCCTACCCAAAAGAAGAAGTGACATACTAACAAGTATACATTATAAACATTTACCCGGAGGAGCCGCTTGGATACTAAACAGAGTCCTTAAAGTTATTTTAATATAACAAATACAATTCATACATTCCATGACGTATTTATAGACAAGGAAAGATGCGAATGAAGCAACACATCTCCACAAATGAATGGAAGCAACTATTCACTGATCTTTATTCAGAAACCGGTGAACAAACTATTTCGAAGCACACTTTATCTTCAATAAATGTGTACTTCGAGGGGGCAAAATGCTAGCCCACTTTGTGATCTAGGCTACACAAAGACAGAAGGCCAAGTTCTGAAGAATGTTGGTTAGAAGAACACGCGCTCGAAGCCCAGATCGGGTCAGAGATCTCTGACCAAACCAAAATGTTGCGGAGCAGAAATCAGAGAAGCAAAGACAGATCCGGATCGGTTCGGGGGAGCCCGATCCGCCACTCCTTTCCTTTATGCATCCGATCTGAACCAAAAGCCATTGGGCAAGCAGTTATAACTCACAACCCCAGAAGATGCGGGCAGTTAGGCAACTACTTCACCATTTTCCCCCACTATGCAAATGCGTTGTCACCATCTTGTTCTATCCGAACCCGACTCTTATGGGATGATTGCCACGTATATCCGAACCGGAGCCACTCCAGAGAAACATTCCACCTATAAATACACCCTAAAGGGTCATTTGAAGGGATCTTTTGGCAAATCATCAGCAAAAACTTCCTCCATAACCGATTTTTATCACTTTATTCAGATCACAATCATCTTTTGAAGCATATTTCAGAAAAGATTGAGTGAAATTATTCATTGTATGAGTGAAATTGAGTGAAAAAAAACATTGTACTTGCATTCCTATCATCAATTAGAGAAATTCAAAATGGACGTAGGCTCTTTAACGCCAAACCACTATAAATTGTGTGTTTTCTTTATTTTCTTCTTATTTCGTTTAGAATCATCCTTAGTTTGGGTGTTAGCGCCATTTTTGGATCTAACAGTACACTTTATAATTTAATAATAAACGAGATAGTAACGTCGCGGTAGTTCGTTGTTTTATGTTTTGAACTTCAAACGGATAAACAGGATCCAATATAAGTCGAATTTCTTCGAAACAAGAATCTTCCAGATCTATTTGATTATATTTTTCTAATAAAGTTGAAAAATTGGCATTTTTTCTTATAAATTGTGGGTTATGTCCAAATTAAGTTTTCAAATAGTCGCTATAGTATCATTTATAAATTATAACGATTTACTATATAAATAAACCAATTTAAAATAATCTGAACTTCATTTTAATTTGAAATATCGAGTTTAAATTTCAGATGCGTCTGTTTTGAGGCTATATAATATTCTACTCAGATATATGCGATAATAATAATTTATTATTATTAAATTGAGTCGTTTTGAACTTATTAATATTTTAATTGATTTATTTAAGTCTTAAAATAGCCTTTTTGCAAACAACCTCCTTTTTCAGTGAAATCAGTGTCGTTGGATCCGTAATGTTAAGTTATTGTATGAAAATAAATTTCGTGGCAATCTGATATTATTTGTGACTTCGGTAGCCATAAACGCATAGCTATTTTGTGTAGCGTTTAATTAAAAAAAATTAGATTGATTTTAAAAGGAATTTATTGATAACTTTAGCTAATGATCGAATTAAGATGCGGGATCTATTCCATTGAATTCGTATTGACGTTTAGAGTCATGATATATAAAATTCGTTATTTTGAGAGATCAAATATTTTGGTGTCCACAATAGCATCATTTTGCATGTAAAAAACATTCTGGAAAGAACAGACTCGGAATGCGACGGTGCCATTGGATTCATATTAGTAAGTTATTATAGGATTTTGATTTTCATAATCGATCGGACTTACCATTTGATCGTGGGAATGGTGATTAGTTATTGCAAGATATCCAATTTGAGATCACTTGGAGTTATTTTGATTATAATGCGTGATATAAACACATATCGACTTATGTTGTGAATTAAAAAGGGAGTTTTACCAAATGATCTCGCAATTCGACAAAACCAGTTCCAGTGCTCAATTCTACCTTGACGTACGTGGGGCCCTACCTTTCCCAAAACCTCCTCGAAGAGAGCCGGCCCAGAAAGAGCTTGATTCCGGAAAATACTGCATGTTTCACAACATAACTGGTCAGAGCACCAATGAATGCAGGCGCATGCGCGATCTCATCGAGGATAGGGTCAGGCGAGGAGAACTTCCTGAGTATGTTAGAAAAAACACACCGACCTTGACGCCTTAATCTTCTGCCCAAGCTCCTTAGGTCAGCCCTCGAGCTCCTAGAAATAGAAAGAACCCCGAGCCCAACACTCGCGGCATTATCATCAATTAATAAGATCTAGATTTCTTGTTTTCAATGTATTGTCATTTTTTTCAATAAAATGAATATGTTGATGTACACATGTTTAGGGTTAGGATTTAGCTCCTAGACATGCTCTGGAATCAACGTTTGCTCTCTTAGAATTTATTTTCATTTCTTTGTAATAGCTCTTTAGAGACAGTTTTTTTTTTTTTTTGCAAACATGGATTATGTTTGAATGATTTAATTCGAGCCTGACTAGCGCTCACTAACTCGAATATGGTCGGTGCTAAGCCATCGTCCATAGCGCACGATCAAAGCCTGCCACCATATCTAAACCTACTCCATAAGCCGAGTATGGTAGAACTCATGGACGTCGAGTATGGATTATACTCGCCCCTTCTCTGAACCAAGTGCACTTTCCACTTGCCAAAATTTCGCAAGAGATCTTACATGAGTCGAGCATTATTAACACTTGCCATAAGCCGATTTTGGTTAATTCTCGCCACCTCTATAAGTCGAGTATGGTTAATACTCGCCACCTCTATAAATCGGGTATGGTTAATACTCGACACCTATATAAGCCAAGTATGGTTAATACTCACCACCTTCGTATGCCGAGTATGGTTAATACTCGCCACTTTCGTAAGCCGAGTATGGTTAATACTCGCCACCTCTGTAAGACGAGTATGGTTAATACTCGTCATCTTTGTAAGCCAAGTGTGATTACTGCTCACCCATATCTCTAAGCCGAGTTTGGTTAATACTCGCCCAATCAAGACCGAAGCCTTCTTTAGACCAAGAATGGCTCATACATTATTTGCAGGTGTTGAATCTCACAACAAAAGTTAACAAACACTTTCACAGCCTTAATACGGTCCTTGATGGTTGTCGGTTTTTCTGACCTTATACGATCTACTTTGATCCTCGGTTTTCTACAACCACCTGGGTCGTTGGATTTCCGCCTTAATATGGTTCGGCGTAACTATCGCTATTCGCACATTGAACTTCGATGCAAGGATCAGAACACGCCTCCTTTACCAAGAAAGATGTATTTTGAGGGGCAACTTATTGACCAACTTTTTGGCAAAAGCAGTCGCGATTCAACGGATCGAAGCCCAATGTCAGAAAGTTTACTCTCAGCATTAGTTGGCCGATCTATAGAATAAGCTACACTCTAGAAAGCCCAGGCATAGTTCGGCCCAAGCCATCTCCTTCAGAAATGGCCCAAATGTAACGAACTGGGATTTTCGACTCCGAAAATCAACATCAAACTACCCTGTTGACCTTTCAGACATCGAACATTCCAGATCATTAATAGAAAGAAGTTAGGGGGTGAGAATAGATAAGATAGAAATATTAGAATAGAAGAAGAAGAAACAACACAACACAGAGCCTCACATCGCAGCGGAACAAAATATAATACAGAAATAAATCTTTAGTGAGAACTTTAAAAATACTTACAGTATCAGAGTACATCACACGATGGGACAGTTATAATAATCTGTTCCCATATTCAACACACAGCGGAATAGTAGCTATAAAATATTAGATGTCTGAACATCTCCAGCTTGTCTCTGGGCATCACAACATTCGATAACCTGAACCTGTACACCCCGGGCTAACCCGAGCATTTACAGAACACCGGGTCAGTCTGGTGAACCAGAGTGAGATAAACTCACATAGTATTAAAGGTAAATCATCCAACATGATTTTAAAGTTCGAAATCTTTTCAAAAGAAAAGGGTAACCGTAAGACCAAATCCACACATAAACACGGACGGTTTTTACCTTACGATAATCCAAAGCAGTTTTGAAACCAATATCGTGTCTGATATTATAATAATGTCTATATACAAGTAATTATCAATCTAGTGGAACGCTTACATCTCACGCTCCACATATATAGTATACAAACAAAAACCGCGGACGCTTATTGGAGATTGGATTCCAACTATGACAAGGTATGGGACCACCTGCAGATAGTGTATCTCTAGAGGCGAATACACTGGGTTCAACAAGAACGTCTTGCAACCTGGCCCACACATGACCGACCACTCATTTCGCTTGAGTGTATCGAATGTATATCACCGACGGTTGGGATCAGCAACCGTCTCCCGAAAAGGGACAGCATCAAATATAGATTTAAGAAGCAAATAGGAATTTCTCTAGATAGGTGATTATACACCCTAATGGGAGCGACCCACATAGCCATGCTGCCTGCCCGATTTTTGTCATTTCTCGGTTGATGAGGCTTGAGGCCAGAGTATATTTTGAAACATCTGATCAACATTTACTTTGAATGCCACATCGTCAGATCCATCAGATATCACTAATTGACGTCCATAAAAATACTCTAGTTAGAAGCTAAGAGAACGACAATTCTCTGCCAGTAACCATAGCACGCTTGAAGAAATCAACGTACGTGACCCTTTGGAAATACTCTGTCAGACATCCGTCCATACAAGTCATCCAGGAACAGGATGAACCGAAGGTACTCTCCTACTGCATCCAATATAGGAATCATCCCATGGATCAGTAGCGAGAAGTCCTTGCAACCCGTAGAATCCAACCACGACAGAATCACAGCTTATCTCTGCTTGCCAGGCAGAGAATATTAGTGGTTCTTTCGTTTATGAAAATCCATGGTCTTCAATGCTCCATCTCGATCATCTTCCTATATCTTCACGTATTTGTTGGTCGGAATGGTTTTCGAATAAATTCGATCGCGGTCTTTCCATAACAACAATCGTATTGGACAGATTTGATAGTCGGTGTTTTAACTATTAAAATGTACACTGTTTCAATCATGACACTCCAATGAGTTCACAGGTTCAGTATTCAGCATCACTTGGCCTTTTATTTAAAACAAACTGATTCACTTCATCTTAATTAAACTTCTAACTCTTTTATTTTAAAAATACGATATTTGATCCTTAATAAATAAACAAATGTTCTCAAAACCCATTTCTTTGTATTACATAGTAAAACAACTTATAACCATATTCAATTCTCACATAAATCTCCTTTCAAATACGTATGTTACGTCATTCTCTATTATTTGAACTTGGGAAAATCCATTCAACTTATTATTTCATAAACAACGTTACGTAATATAGTTTATCCCTTTCTTGAAACGATAACTAATATGTATATTAGTATAAAATAAAACTAACTTTACATTTCCTTTACTTCGGATCTCTCGTTATATATATATATATATATCCCAAATTTCAAACAAACGTTGCATTATTTCACTAATGGACACAATGAACTACCACTAACCTCTCTTATGATTACCAACGAATATCATCTTCAGATAATCCTGATGTCGTTCAAGTTGGGGTATTTTAATTACCTCTCAGACCTTAATCAACAACGTTCATATCTTTTAGACAAATATAAGTTGTAATCAAAACCCAATATTCCATTCAAATCTCAAAACCAATTCCATTTCAACTCGGGTTTGGTTATACCACCCCATGAACTAGTTCTTTAACCCAAATTTACTTTTTTTTCAATCTCCTTTCAAATATATTTAACCATTTCCCACTTTTGAAATCTTATGTCAAATCTCCCCTTATTACTTGATCTCATTTTCAAATAACGTTAATTCAATATTAACGCTTTACACTTTGAAACTTATTTATATACTCTGGTTTATCTCAACCCTTTTATCGTAATCTCCTTTCACTTAATTCAAAAAAATTAAGTAACGTTTATTTCCTTTTACCATTCAATTGGATTACATCTCACATTCGGTCACTTTTTAAATGAATTCCTATTTAAAAAGTAAATTTCCAAATTATCATTTATTTACAATAATAACTTATTTCAATTATTAACTACTTTAGTAGTTAATTCCTTTATTAACTAAGTAAAATAGTAAATCCCTTTTTAAAACCTTATTTAAATTTAAACAATATTCATTAACTATTCAAATCGAAACACATCAATTTGATAATCAAATTCCAATTCCAAATGGTCGATTTAATTAACTCAAAACTCGATTATCTCGTTAACCGGTTCCAATTAATTCTCACTTTAAATTAATCAAAAATATAATTAATTTAAATATATCCTATTTAATTGTTTCTCAACAAACCAATTATCCAATTTTAACTATGCGACTTTGTTTCTTATCTTGTGCTTATAAATCTGATTTACATCAGAATTTACTTAATAAGATCAATAAAAATAAATCAAAGTCTTAAATAAATAAAATATTTATTTATTTCTCTTTAATAACTTTTATTCAAAATAATATATTCAAAATCCAACTCCAGTTATAAAATAAATTTTATAACTTCATGTTTATCGATTTACCTGACGATGAATCAATATCTATAACACGATTGATTTTATAGGCCATACGATGCCAAATACCCAACCAATATCACCCATTGGTTTAAACTAGCAGATGTTGAATATTCAGTCAATAATCAACCATCAAATCAATCACACAAACAGATATATTCATATATGATAATATGAAAATAAATAATATATTTGAGGGATCCGATTGGGTCCCTCCAACTTGTTCTTCCCTGTATCACACTGGTTATCTTAATCAAGTCAACCAATTCTATTTAACTGGTAATTTTAACATCAACCAATTCACAGAACAATCCAAACAATTCAAACACGTTTATAAATAAACGTGACCAACAAGGTAAGTTACCTTTATTGGGACCAATCGTTAACAATAACGATTTGATATTTCACTGAAATTAAACACAGTTTAATTTCATCAGTAAATCAACAAACAAATGTATAACTAGCAAACAGGCAACCATCGACAAACAAAGCACACAAAATAAAAAACCAATTTATATAAAATATAAATGGGAAAAATACTGAGTGAGTTTAACTCACCTTGATTTGATACCGCTGTTTGAATGGTAGGTTTTAATTAAATTAAAGGAGAGTTTAATTTAATTAAAAATCCCGGTCTTTCTGATTGCATTCGATTTCGTTCCATGATGTTCTGCTTAAAAATACGATTCCGTTGCAACTCCTCTTTTTCTTTTTCTTTTTCTTTTTTCGTTCATTTCTGTTATCAGGACAAAGGATTATTAACGTTTATTGGTTATACAAATTTGTCGGATTAATTAATTTTAATTAACTACGCTCATACCCTAATCACGTGAATTGAATCACACAAGCCGATGTAATTCTTGTCAGTTCGAACTGCTATAGCCATCCAAAAGGCGCCTGCAACCAATATCAACATTTTAATAACATGGTTTCAATTGTATTAACTATCATTATTATTGTTAAAACATTAATAAATCAGGTCTAAAAATAAATTACGTTTTAATATTATACAAACCGGTTTACTTCTGCTTAACTCCTCTTCCAAATGCAAAAGCACGGTCAAGCTTCACCAAAGATCACCTCATTTCAGACCCTTCGCACTGCTTCCTCAAACCACTTCCTTAATCTAAAACTCCCGCACAGTACCCCCATGCACCCTTCACCGCATATGAGCATTGCCTGGTACTTTGATACCATGATTTCCATTAAGTTTTGGTTCCAAAACCGTAACAGACTCCCCTCTTCTTGAAAACTCCAGTTTCGATCCCCATTGTATTTTCCTTTTTTTTCCTACTTCTTCTGCAGCCTACTCCGCCTCTTCCTCCTTACCTTACATCCAAACGCAAGCCTACTCAGACCGTTCTTCCCATGCAGTGTGACTCCCCAAAAACATTTAACCTCCCTCCACCCTTTCCGTGCTGTCTTCCTTCCGTATTCTTTTTTTTCGTTTTTTTTCTTTCCTTTTGAAAACCCAAACTCATAAACTCCCTACTGTCAACGCTGCATACCGTCCCCAAGGCAGCCGATGCCCTTCACCACCCAGTTCCGCTTCCAATCCTCCTTCTATTTTCTTCTTCATGATAACGTGGGAAAGGGCATGCAAATGGTTTCGTCTGAATGGTAGGATGAGAGTTTTCTGTGGGATACATTTAATATTCTAGGATAAAAAAGGAGAAGCAGGAGACCGGTATTTGTAGAGGAGATTGTTTGGGGATCACGCTTCAGATATGTCGTTTTCAATTCGTATTACTTGGTCGGCAAGGATTTTTAATGCTCTGAAATGAAAGTTCATAAATTAGAGTAGGCTACCAGAAGAATAGGTTGGCTTTGGCTGAAATGTGACGGTATGTTTGAAAAGAGACATGACAGTACAGTTTTCTTGAAAAGGAACATCAACATGACTACACGGTTTTAGGTAGGCAATTAGGCAGGTGCGACCAGTTTAGGCTGAATTAGTGTAAGTTTATTTTAAGGTAGGTTATACTGTAGGGGAGTGACAGTTCAAATATTTTACATGGTTGGTTTTATTATTAATGAAACTTCACCGTAAAGTGTCACGTAAAACAAACAATAATCGGTTCCTGTTTACTGATAAAAAAGCTAATCTTGGTGCAAAAAGTTATTCCGGACCCAATGGGACAAGTTTCGTCGAATTCCGACATCGTTTGAAAAAAATTCCTTTATAAAACCAGAAATGAACACGCGTTTAATATTTCCACGATCACCAGATAAATCAAATCAACTTGAAACTTTGAAATCCTTAAAAAAATTGTTGGTACGAACCCAACGGCATCAGTTTCGTCGCATTCTGCGATTGTTTCCTCGGTAGGCTATTTTTACCGCGCACCGCACTACCCTTTCTAACGTCAAATTATCCGGTCTCTAAAAATAACAAACTATATGTCTATCCTGAATCTAATCGATGACACGAACTCAAGGTACTGGTTTTGTGGTCTAATTCGATCGTCTGCTCGAGTTACGCCCAACTATCCCTTTATTCAATTAAATATGCGCTATAGAAAATGAACGGGCGTTTTCAGCTACCGTGGTCACATACGACATCGGTTTGCCACGCCATTCAACACCGTACAATAATTTAACGATACGGTTCCAATGAAACTGATTTCGTTGAAAACAGAGTTCGTTTGCAAAATGGCCATTTTAAAAGCCGATAACGATTTCCATAGCGTTTTTTTCAAAATTTGATTTAGCCATAACTTTCAAATTATAACACGAAATATGAATTTTTCTCTTTCATATGAAAATTATCGTCAATACGGTTCCAGCATTTCTTGTTTCACAGAAATATGACTTATATTGGATCCTGCATTCTCGGTTGAAGTTCAAAACTCTATTTTATGAACTGCCGCGCCATTTCGAGCTCGTTTTATATTATATAAATTATATAACGTTCAACTTCGTTTTTATTAACGAATTAATCATTAAAATCCTTTATATTCCCAAATATAATATTTAAAATAAATAAATTAAATTTAATATTTGACGACTAAAAACACGGGTCGTTACATTCTTTCCCCCTTAAAAAAATTTCGTCCTCGAAATTGCTAAGGTAAGAAAGAACGTTATAAATCCACTAACTTTCAAATCCAATTTAGTTTATATCAAAATCAATTCAATATTGTAAATAAATATTTTCAAAAATATTGAAAATTTTCTAACACCTTAAATTTCCGAAGAATTTCGCCAGCACCTCCTCTGTACGGCTCAATCGGTACAACTGCAACTCGCCTTTCCAGGCCTTCTCCAATCCAAAAGAAAATAAAACAGCCAAGCGGCTTGCCAGATAGGCTCATAAATCACCAAACCCATGTAAAATAAATGTGTACCTTTTTGTCGGGCATATCATTATATCCTTTCCATCTGCCACCCTGTCAGCATATACGATTGCATCCCCAAACAAAATTCCAATTTTAACCTCACAACCAAATCCTTCACGCGTCCACGCCAAATTCCATTCTTAACTCAATTTCCATCCATTATCAATTTCAACTCTTACCTTACCACTCTAACACCATTTCAGATTCCTGTCTCACAATTCGAAATCTGATCCTACTTGGTACATTATATCTCAATTCAATTTCCAGTTAATTGGTTTCAATTCAATTCATATTCGCTTTCCCAATTTTTATTTAATTTTTCCATTGTTCAATTAATTTCCCTAGGAGTTTTTAAACAGTTCAGCTCTTTCACAAATCAAATAATCCTTTTCAGGATTCAAACAACTTGTTTTTCTCAAAGCAATTCAAAACAAGATCTTTGTTAGTAATCCGTCACTTAGAACTCAGAAATGAACACTGATGATGTGGCCAGCATCGTCAGAGTTATTTCCCAGCTATCGAAGTGAGTTCAATACTATATCACTTATCAAAACCGTATTTAAATATTTTCATTTTGAAATCATTTCAAAATAAAATTCACGATGCTTGTAAACAATTTAAAATCTCCCAGGATTTTAAAATTTTCATATATCCAATTCAAATCCATTTACAACACCTTTCCACATTTTGTAATTTTAATTCCAATTCTGATTTTAATTTCAGATTTAATAAATCTGCTTTTATATTATACGAATTTTAATTGGTTATTTATATAACCATTTCAATTATAATCAACCAACACATCCAATATACTATAATACTTCAAATATTAATCATTATTTTATATTAAAGTATCATTTGGGTAAAATTATTTCATTTACCCTCTTTCAAACCATACTGCGTCGGTTTATCGTACTTGAGTGTTTAGAAACCCCTATCGATACAGTGGATCAAATTGATCGACCAGAACTCATAAACAACCCAAACAAATAAATCTCCACAATATAAAACAATTTTTATAAAATCTACAAATACGTTCACTCGTATATATACACTCAAACTCAATCTAGGGTATTGCTAACCCCATCTCTACTGAGTCACGCTACAGAGCCAAGGTAATCACTTAATCTTCAGCTCTGATACCACTATAACGAACTGGGATTTTCGACTCCGAAAATCAACATCAAACTACCCTGTTGACCATTCAGACATCTAACATTCCAGATCATTAATAGAAAGAAGTTAGGGGGTGAGAATAGATAAGATAGAAATATTAGAATAGAAGAAGAAGAAACAACACAACACATAGTCTCACATCGCAGCGGAACAAAATATAATACAGAAATAAATCTTTATTGAGAACTTTAAAAATACTTACAGTATCAGAGTACATCACACGATGGGACAGTTATAATAATCTGTTCCCATATTCAACACATAGCGGAATAGTAGCTATAAAATATTATATGTCTGAACATCTCCAGCTCGTCTCTGGGCATCATAGCATTCGATAACCTGAACCTGTACACCCCGGGCTAATCCGAGCATTTACAAAACACCGGGTCAGTCTGGTGAACCAGAGTGAGATAAACTCGCACAGTATTAAGGGTAAATCATCCAACATGATTTTAAAGTTCGAAATCTTTTCAAAAGAAAAGGGTAATCGTAAGACCAAATCCACACATAAACACGAACGGTTTTTACCTTACGATAACCCAAAGCAGTTTTGAAACCAATATCTTGTCTGATATTATAATAATGTCTATATACAAGTAATTATCAATCTAGTGGAACGCTTACATCTCACGCTCCACATATATAGTATACAAACAAAAACCGTGGACGCTTATTGGAGATTGGATTCCAACTATGACAAGGTATGGGACCGACTGCAGATAGTGTATCTCTAGAGGCGAATACAATGGGTTCAACAAGAACGTCTTGCAACCCGGCCCACACATGACCGACCACTCATTTCGCTTGAGTGTATCGAATGTATATCACCGACGGTTGGGATCAGCAACCGTCTCCCGAAAAGGGACAGCATCAAATATAGATTTAAGAAGCAAATAGGAATTTCTCTAGATAGGTGATTATACACCCTAACGGGAGCGACCCACATAGCCATGCTGCCTGCCCGATTTTTGTCATTTCCCGGTTGATGAGGCTTGAGGCCAGAGTATATTTTGAAACATCTGATCACCATTTACTTTGAATGCCACATCGTCAGATCCATCAGATATCACTAATTGACGTCCACAAAAATACTCTAGTTAGAAGCTAAGAGAACGACAATTCTGCGCCAATAACCATAGCACGCTTGTAGAAATCAACGTACGTGACCCTTTGGAAATACTCTGTCAGACATCCGTCCATACAAGTCATCCAGGAACATGATGAACCGAAGGTACTCTCCTACTGCATCCAATATAGGAATCACCCCATGGATCAGTAGCGAGAAGTCCTTGCAACCCATAGAATCCAACCACGACAGAATCACAGCTTATCTCTGATTGCCAGGCAGAGAATATTAGTGGTTCTTCCGTTTATGAAAATCCACGGTCTTCAATGCTCCATCTAGATCATCTTCTGATATCTTCACGTATTTGTTGGTCGGAATGGTTTTCAAATAAATTCAATCCCGGTCTTTCCATACCAACAATCGTATTGGACAGATTTGATAGTCGGTGTTTTAACTATCAAAATATACAGTGTTTCAATCATGACACTCCAATGAGTTCACTGGTTCAGTATTCAGCATCACTTGGCCTTTTATTTAAAACAAACTGATTCACTTCATCTTAATTAAACTTCTAACTCTTTTATTTTAAAAATGCGATATTTGATTCTTAATAAATATACAAATGTTCTCAAAACCCATTTCTTTGTATTACATAGTAAAACAACTTATAACCATATTCAATTCTCACTTAAATCTCCTTTCAAAAACGTATGTTACGTCATTCTCTATTATTTAAACATGGGAAAATCCATTCAACTTATTATTTCATAAACATCGTTACGTAATATAGTTTATCCCTTTCTTGAAACGATAACTAATATTTATATTAGTATAAAATAAAACTAACTTTACATTTCCTTTACTTCGGATCTCTCGTTATATATATATATATATATATATATCCCAAATTTCCGACAATCGTTACATTATTTCACTAATGGAAATAATGAACTACCACTAACCTCTCTTACGATTACCAACGAATATCATCTTCAGATAATCCTGATGTCGTTCAAGTTGGGGTATTTTAATTACCTCTCAGACCTTGATCAACAACGTTCATATCTTTTAGATAAATATAAGTTGTAATCAAAACCCAATATTCCATTCAAATCTCAAAACCAATCCCATTTCAACTCGGGTTTGGTTATACCACCCCATGACCTAGTTCTTTAACCCAAATTCACTTTTTTTTCAATCTCCTTTCAAATATATTTAACCATTTCCCACTTTTGAAATCTTATGTCAAATCTCCCCTTGTTACTTGATCTCATTTTCAAATAACGTTAATTCAATATTAACGCTTTACACTTTGAAACTTATTTATATACTCTGGTTTATCTCAACCCTTTTATAGTAATCTCCTTTCACTTAATTCAAAAAAATTAAGTAATGTTTATTTCCTTTCACCATTCAATTGGATTACATCTCACATTCAGTCACTTTTTAAATGAATTCCCATTTAAAAAGTAAATTTCCAAATTATCATTTATTTGCAATAATAACTTATTTCAATCATTAACTACTTTAGTTGTTAATTCCTTTATTAACTAAGTAAAATAGTAAATCCCTTTTTAAAACCTTATTTAAATTTAAACAATATTCATTAACTATTCAAATCGAAACACATCAATTTGATAATCAAATTCCAATTCCAAATGGTTGATTTAATTAACTCAAAACTCGATTATCTCGTTAACCGGTTCCAATTAATTCTCACTTTAAATTAATCAAAAATATAATTAATTTAAATAAATCCTATTTAATTGTTTCTCAACAAACCAATTATCCAATTTTAACTATGCGACTTTGTTTCTTATCTTGTGCTTATAAATCTGATTTACATCAGAATTTACTTAATAAGATCAATAAAAATAAATCAAAGTCATAAATAAATAAAATATTTATTTATTTCTCTTTAATATCTTTTATTCAAAATAATATATTCAAAATCCAACTCCAGTTATAAAATAAATTTTATAACTTCATCTTTATCGATTCACCTGACGATGAATCAATATCTATAACACGATTGATTTCATAGGCCATACGCTGCCAAATACCCAACCAATATCACCCATTGGTTTAAACTAGCAGATGTTGAATATTCAATCAATAATCAACCATCAAATCAATCACACAAACAGATCAGTTCATATATGATAATATGAAAATAAATAATATATTTAAGGGATCCGGTTGGGTCCCTCCAACCTGTTCTTCCCTGTATCACACTGGTTATCTTAATCAAGTCAACCAATTCTATTTAACTGGTAATTTTAACATCAACCAATTCACAGAACAATCCAAACAATTCAAACACGTTTATAAATAAACGTGACCAACAAGGTAAGTTACCTTTATTGGGACCAATCGTTAAAAATAACGATTTGATATTTCACTGAAATTAAACACAGATTAATTTCATCAGTAAATCAACAAACAAATGTATAACTAGCAAACAGGCAACCATCGGCAAACAAAGCACACAAAATAAAAACCCAATTTATATAAAATATAAATGGGAAAAATACTGAGTGAGTTTAACTTACCTTGATTTGATACTGCTGTTTGAACGGTTGGTTTTAATTAAATTAAATGAGAGTTTAATTTAATTAAAAATCCCGATCTTTCTGATTGCATTCGGTTTCGTTCCATGATGTTCTGCTTGAAAATATGATTCTGTTGCAACTCCTCTTTTTCTTTTTCTTTTTTCGTTCATTTCTGTTATCAGGACAAAGGATTATTAACGTTTATTGGTTATACAAATTTGTCGGATTAATTAATTTTAATTAACTACGTTCATACCCTAATCACGTGAATTGAATCACACAAGCCAATGTAATTCTTGTCAGTTCGAACTGCTACAGCCTTCCAAAAGGCGCCTGCAACCAATATCAACATTTTAATAACATGGTTTCAATTGTATTAACTATCATTATTATTGTTAAAACATTAATAACTTAGGTCTAAAAATAAATTACGTTTTAATATTGTATAAACCGGTTTACTTTTGCTTAACTCCTCTTCCAAATGCAAAAGCACGGTCAAGCTTCACCAAAGATCACCTCGTTTCAGACAATTCACACTGCTTCCTCAAACCACTTCCTTAATCTAAAACTCCCGCACAGTACCCGCATGCACCCTTCACCGCATATGAGCATTGCCTGGTACTATGATACCATGATTTCCACTAAATTTTGGTTCCAAAACCGTAACATACTCCCCTCTTCTTGACAACTCCAGTTTCGATCCCCTTTGTATTTTCCTTTTTTCTCTCTTTTTTTCCTACTTCTTCCGCAACCTGCTCCGCCTCTCCCTTCTTACCTTGCATCCAAAAGCAAGCCTCCTCATACTGTTCTTCCCATGCAGTGAGACTCTCCAAAAACATTTAACCTCCCTCCACCCTTTCCGTTCTGTCTTCCTTCCGTATTCTTTATTTTTCTTTTCTTTTTTTCTTTTCTTTCCTCTTGAAAACCCAAAATCAAAAACTCCCTACTGTTAACGCTGCATACCGTCCCCAAGGTAACTGATGCCCTTCACCACCCAGTTCCGCTTCCAATCCTCCTTCTATTTTCTTCTTCGTGATCACGTGGGAAAGGGCATGCAAATGGTTTCGTCTGAATGGTAGGAGGAGAGTTTTCTGTGGGATACATTTATTATTCTAGGATCAAAAAGGAGAAGCTGGAGATCGGTATTTATAGAGGAGATTGTTTGGGGATCACGCTTCAGATACGTCGTTTTCAATTTGTATTACTTGGTCGGCAAGGATTTTTAATGCTCTGAAATGAAAGTTCATAAAATAGAGTAGGATACCAGAAGAATAGGTTGGCTTTGGCTGAAATGTGACGGTATGTTTGAAAAGAGACATGACAGTACAGTTTTCTTGAAAAGGAACATCAACATGACTACACGGTTTTAGGTAGGCAATTAGGCAGGTGTGACCAGTTTAGGCTGAATTAGTGTAGGTTTATTTTAAGGGAGGTTATACTGTAGGGGAGTGACAGTTCAAATATTTTACACGGTTGGTATTATTATTAACGAAACTTCACCATAAAGTGTCACGTAAAACAAACAATAATCGATTCCTGTTTACTGATAAAAAAGCTAATCTTGGTGCAAAAAGTTATTCCGGACCCAATGGGACAAGTTTCATCGAATTCCGACATCGTTTGAAAAAAATTCCTTTATAAAACCAGAAATGAACACGCGTTTAATTTTTCCATGATCATCAGATAAATCAAATCAACTTGAAACTTTGAAATCCTTAAAAAATTTGTTGATATGAACCCAACGGCACCAGTTTCGTCGCATTCTGAGACTGTTTCCCCGGTAGGCTATTTTTACCGCGCACCGCACTACCCTTTCTAACGTCAAATTATCCGGTCTCTAAAAATAACAAACTATATATCTATCCTGACTCTAATCGGCGACACGAACTCAACGGGACTGGTTTCGTGGTCTAATTAGATCGTCTGCTCGAGTTACGCCCAACTATCCCTTTATTCAATTAAATATGCGCTATAGAAAATGAACGGGCGTTTTCAGCTACCGTGGTCACATACGACATCGGTTTGCCACACCATTCAACACAATACAATAATTTAACGATACGGTTCCAATGAAACTGATTTCGTTGAAAGCAGAGTTCGTTTGCAAAATGGCCATTTTAAAAGCCGATAACGATTTCCATAGCGTTTTTTTCAAAATTTGATATAGCCATAACTTTCAAATTATAACACGAAATCTGAATTTTTCTCTTTCATATGAAAATTATCGTCAATACGGTTCTAGCATTTCTTGTTTCATAGAAATCCGACTTATATTGGATCCTGTATTCTCAGTTGAAGTTCAAAACTCTATTTTACGAACTGTAGCGCCATTTCGAGCTCGTTTTATATTATATAAATTATATAACATTCAACTTCGTTTTTATTGACGAATTAATCATTAAAATCCTTTATATTCCCAAATATAATTTCTAAAATAAATAAATTAAATTAAATATTTGATGACTAAAAACACGGGTCGTTACACCGGACCTAGGTCGGTCCGAATTGGCCTCCTTCAAACAGTGACTCATAAATCTCGGAAGAATCGTTCATCACTAACTGACTGAATTCATCGCTTCCATCAAAATCAGATTGACCAAATATCTTAGTTTCTCCTAGAAATATCCAGTCGAGTCATTCAATACTCGGCCCGACTCTCAGAACAATAAAGGCGGTCAACCACCTTCGGACAAAGCTCTACTTTTGATACACCTCACCTCGAGTGCCACGTAAGCCACTATTTCCAAGGACACTATTAATCAATAGTAGACCGGGTCCCGCCGCCGCAACTACTACCAATAATCGAGCTTTACATGTCCAAGCTTCGAAAAAGAGGAAAGCTGCGTGGTGGCCCGCTCAGCCCATGTCTCACCTATAAATACATCCATGCTCAAAATGGAAAAGGGGACTTCTTTCGGCTACTTCAATTTTTGGATTTCTCCTCTACGCTAAACACAAAAATAGCCCATTCATATTCTTCCTCAAAATAGAAAAAGCTTTGTACTTGTAATCAAAGAAAAGAATCAATATATATAAAGTGAACATAGGCACCATCTTAGCTGAACCACTATAAAAAGTCTTGTGTGTTCCCTGTTTTCTTTACTTATTTACACTTTGCAATTGATTATTCGTGTGCTCTCCACACGACTGGGGGTTGACTGTCACAAGTGACCAACTTTTGACGTCAATAGTCAATTTGTAAATCTGCTTATAAAATATGGAAAACATTAAAAGTTACTCATAAAGGAACCAATAAAGTTAAACAGACAAAGATATCAATGCTAATTAATTAGTTTGAGTTATTTTAAATGAATGAGAATGAATTTATCTCCGATATGTATTACAGATTCTAGGAGATCGTGCATTCATTAATAAAATAAGGAAAAACTTATTGAGAAGAACACCAAGTCAGAAAAATACTTAATTCATTGACTTTAGAATGGGATCAGAAAACATTGGTGATTGAAGAAGCACACAATGTAAGGGAAATGAGAATTGAGGGATTAATAGGGAATTTGATGTCATTCGAAGTTCAACTACAGAAAAGAAAGGAAATTAAGCTTACATAAAAGAAATCTATAGCATTCAAAGCAACAACAAATGGTTCTGATTTAAGCAGCGAGGACGATGAATAAATTGCTTTAATGATAAGGAATTTCAGAAAATTTCTGAGGTATAAAAGGAGAAATAATTTTCTGAGAAATAATAAAGGGAGTTTGGGAAGAAATGATGATAGATGTTATAACTGCGACATACCAGACCATATAAAGAGAATGTGTCCATATCCAGAAAAATCAAATCAACAAACAGACAATGGTAATTCATCAAAGAAGAGAGAGCATATGCAGTAACTTTAGACGATTCAGATTCATCAATAAGTGATGAAGTGCCAGAAACCAAAAATACAAACATGTGTTTCATAGCGATTCAGAATTCAGAAAATAACGAAGAAATGGATCTAAAAACCAAGTACACCTTAATTAATTTTCAATTTTTTGGTTGATTTGGATGAATGGATGTTTTGTTTGTTTGCCTTGTTTGAATTTGACATTTAAATTTTAAAATTCAAGCTTGAACTTTAAAATTCAAATTCGAGATTTGAATTTTGAAATTCAAATTAATAATAAAATAATAAATAGTAAATATAACAATAATATGAATTTTAGATATTTTGATAGGATTAATAATATTTCAGGAAATAATAAACATGAAATATAAAACATTAATATAATATAACAAAGTCAAATCAACATGTATATTGAAAACCAATATATATGTCGACATACAGAAATCGACATGTCGACATATAGGTCAGTAGATGAAATTCAAATTTCAAAAGTTAAATTTTCAAACTTCCCTCCAACTTTTCACCAACTCCCAAGGTCTGAAAAGGTGTCACTGATTTCAGAAAAGTTGTGCCCATTCAATCTCTATTTATTTATCTATTCAATCTTATTCTCTCTACATCTCATTCGAATTTCAAACAATTTTCTTCATATCTATGCTCTTGATATCTAAAATAATGAATTTTAGATATTATGATAGGATTGATAATATTTTAGGAAATAATAAACATGAAATATAAAACATTAATATAATAAAACAAAGTCAAATCAACATGTCTATTGAAAACTAATATATATGTCGACATACAGAAATCTACATGTCGATATATAGGTCAGTAGATGAAATTCAAATTTTGAATTTCAATAGTTAAACTTTCAAACTTTCCTCCAACTTTTCACCAACTCCCAAGGTCTGAAAAGGTGCCATTAATTTCAGAAAAGTTGCGCCCATTCAATCTCTATTTATTTATCTGTTCAATCTTATTCTCTCTACCTCTCATTCGAATTTCAAGCAATTTTCTTCATATCTATGCTCTTCAAAAACGACAATTTAATGCCTCCTCAAGCACACCTCAAATAATGGGATTAACCAAAACTGTCAAAGGTTATCTCTAGAATGATAAATAAGCAATCAATGCCTATGTTGACTACTTAGCAAATGGAAAAGTCAATACAGGAGCTTTCACCATCTTTGAAGATTTTCCATCTTACGATCTTCATTCTCTTTTCGAGCAAAATGGATTTTTGAGTCTAGTAGATTCACACAATAATGATGAAGTATGTTATCCCAATCTAGTAAAAGTGTTTTATGCAAATTTGGGTCGTGGTTTTTATGAAGGAAATAAAAATCAAGTAAGGAGTAGTGTGAAAGGAACCCAAATCGTTTTGGATAGTGATATTTTGGGAACAATTTTAAATTGTAAGAAAAACAAGCACGGATTTCTCGGATTTGAAATTGATGAAACGGATTTGCAAACACTCCATGACATCTTTGAAAGCAATGAACAAATGGAATTTAAAAATCACTTTTTCCGTCCTAAAGCAAGAATCGTTAACCTCCTTCTTCAACATACCATCACTCCCCGTTCCAGAAACTTCAACAACCCTACTCTCAAAGTTCAAAAAGCACTCTTTGCTATTTTTGTTGTTTATGACATCAATTGGGCCGATGTTATTTTGAAAGAATTTAAGCCCAAAGGAATGTCCATAAAAGAAAATACTCTTATCATGGAGTTTACCTCACCCGCATCATTAAATATTTTGGAATTGATCTTAAAGGAAAGGAATTTGTACCAAGGAGGTATTTAACTCGGGAAATATTTCCCTAATGCAAATTCCAATCACTTTTAAGCCTTATGAAACATATGCGGAAAAACAAGCCCGAACGGAAAAAGAGGAGAATCCTATGGAAATCGAAGAAGAAGCAGAAATCTCTTTGGAAAATATAGAGTGTCCATTTAATAGTATAACTATATCAAAGAAATGCTTGTCCAAAATCAAACAAAGTTAGCTAAGAACCAAAAGAAGATAAAGAAGACACTTAATAAAATGTCTTCCGAAATGAACAAATTCTTTGGCAAAGTAGGAAGAAAACTTAGATTATCATCCTCCTCCTCATCATCCGCCGAAGTCTAAGCTTATCTAGTTTATTTTATTTTTGGTATTTGCTTATATTTGCTTTCGAATCTCGTATTTAGTATCGTGTATCTTTCAAATGTACCTTTGTTTAAGTACTAGTATATAATCTTGTTTGCTGTCAAATTGATTCCTAATATTTGTAAAAACATTAAAATTATATAAAACAATATAATATAATAACAACAAAAATTCAAATAATCAAAAAATTAACATAGGTAGATCGATATACATTTTTCAACATGTCGACATATAACTGCCAGTTTTTCAAATTTGTTCAAAATTTAAAATATAAATAACCAACTAGTGTCCCTTCATTTTGAATGAATTCCAAACCCTATAAATATCTCTTTCTTCCAGAAAAACTTATTCTAATTTTTCTCCTTCTTCTCTAATCATTCCTTTTTAATAATATCGAATTATGGCAAATCCTATTTATAATTTGAGTGAGAATCTTGAAGAAACATTGAATTCATTCAAGAATATCCTATCTATTATACTTTGTAACCAGCCTCATCTCGAACTGAGTCAAATAAATATGGTTGAACATCAAGATAAGCACTTTGATGCCATTCATTGGCTAATATTTTCTATTTTCAGAGATGAAGACAACAACCTCGCTAAAGCACTACCCACAAGAGAAGATGAAGATTGGGAAGTCATCAAGAAGGATCCAATCTTTGGAGGAGACGGATGGGTAGTAGTTCCAAGAGATATTTGAATTTTTTGGTATGTTTTTTCTGATTGATTTGTTTGAACTTGCTTGTAAATATTGCTTGGTTTGGATTTTGAAACTTGTATATGTATGGATTGAAATATTTGTAAATATTGACTATAATGCTTGAATTGTTAGATTTGTTTATACTTTTAGATTTAGAATAATATAGGGATGAATTTATTGGGAGTAATGTATACTAGTATAAGATTAAGTATTATAACCTCATAATAGATAGATAGATAGATATAAGTCATTTATCGTATAGATTTTGGGGGAGTATATTTAGAGGTTCTTTTTGTTGATGACAAAGGGGGAGAAATTATAACAGAAGGATTAGTTAGGCTTAGTTTTAAGAGGGAGTATGTAGCATTCATAGTGAAAGGGGGAGTATTCGAAGAACTAGATCAAAAAGTATCAATAGGTATGAATATTTTATAAATCAAGGTTGTCATCATCAAAAAGGAGGAGATTGATGGAGAATGGAGTTTTTATGACAAGAACCTTATTTCAATTATCATTATTAATTGATTATAAAATATATATTAACATCTCTATCTAGAATATATACATATATATGCTGGGTTTGTATACATGATTTAAATACTGAAGACTGTACAATTTTAGAGTGCCAAGAGATTCAGGATTCAAAAGAGATTCAACATTCATGAGTTATCAAGATATCAAAATTTCAAGAGGTCAAGACAAATATAGTAATTGAGTCTAGATTATATATCATACTTTGAATAGCTCTCCAGGTTCAAATTCTGATTTTTAAATTTCAAACTTTGTTTCAAAATTCAAATCTTTGATTTTAAATTATTATTCTAAATGATTTCAAATTATTTTTCTAAATGATTTCAAATTATTTTTCTAAATGATTTCAAATTATTATCTTACTTATGATTTCAAACATATATGTTTATAAAGTTTTAATATATATGTAAGTTTATAATGTAGTTTTTAAATCTTATAACTTTATAAATATGTTTATATAATATATCACTATGTTTCCATATGATTTTACACTTTAGAATATTCATTCGAGTTACTAAGTTTTGATTCAAGAATTTCCAGAATAATATATATGTTTAAACATTTGAAAAATAATTTTTAAAAAATCAAAATATTATACATATGTCGACATACATAATTAGACATGTGGACAAATAACTATCATATTTTTAATTTTCAAAGGAAGTGTCTTTTCAATATTTGAAACGTTTCAGAAACGTTGCAACCTTTGGGACATTATATATAGGGGATGATTTCGAATTTTTAATCATTCTTTCTTCTCCATCTTCACCCCTTTACTTACCATCGTTAATATACATTATTTTCTTGATTTCTACACTTATAATTTGCCCATTTCTAGTCAAATTATATCAAACTTCTTCTTTCCTCAATCTCTATCTACTACTATCAATTTGGAAGTGCTATTGAAGAGTTCTAGAGCTATTGTAATTTTTTGGGAAAGTGTGTGTTCTTTGCAGCCCTGGAATCAAGGAAAGAGAGTGGTGTTAACCTTGTAGCCGTGAAATCAAGGGTGTTTGGAGCGGTGTTAACCTTTGTGACAACCATGGGATTCGAACCCCCGACCTCTCGGAAAGCAACACCACGCACTAACCACTGTGCTAAAAGATCTTTGTGTTAGCTTTTCGAGAGGGGTGTTACAGACTACCCGCCTTAAAGAGCCCAACGTCCTCGTTGGCTCATATAACTCACCACCCAGGCGTTGTGCATGTAACCCGCATCAGTACCACACCGACCGACATCCGCAGCATTACACACACAATTCCGGCAGGGTATAGGCTCTGATACCAAATGTGACAACCACGGAATTCGAACCCCCGACCTCTTGGAAAGCAACACCATGCACTGACCACTGTGCTAAAAGATCTTTGTGTTAGCTTTTTGAGAGGTGTGTTACAACCTTGTAGCCGTGAAATCAAGGGATTGTACTTGGATATTATTAATAATAAAACTCTGTGAAATCCAGCTTTGTATGGGACTAGATGTAGGAGTAATCCGAACCAGTATAAAATCTAGTGTATTCTTTTTTTGCATTTTATATTTATCTATTTTTGTGTCTGTGATTGTTTCTGCTAGAGCTGTCAATGGGTCAAGTCGAGTTCGAGTTGATTTTTAAATGGGTCGGGTCAACCTATTTATTAAACGGGTCAATTTTTCCCAACCCTAACCTCACCCGTTTATAAACGGGTGGACCCGGCCCAACCCATGTTACTTGTTTAACTAAATGGGTCATGTTGGGTCGTGTCGGGTTTACCCGTTTGACCGATTTGCAAATATTGCACACTGATATAAACAACAAAAGAACCAAATCACCAATAGGCAGCCAGTTAAGAAATCACCAACAGAAAGCAAGTTACAAAATCACCAACAGGAAGCATATATATATAAAGCATGAAATCACCATATCCTAAAACCATTCTCCATACCTTAGAATATATTAGCATACCGCATAGATAAAAGACTAACAGTATGGAAGAGATACAGTTGTTATAAGTAAAATATAACTAACAACGTACAAGAATAAATTAGTAAAATATAACAGCTTACACAATAATATATGAGCATATTGATTATTGCATACATTAAAGACTAACACTAACAGCATACATAAAAGACTAACAGTATAAAAGAGATAAAACATATAATCGGGTTTGGCGGGTCAAAATCGGGTTAGCGGATCAACCCTAAACCCACCGATTTATAAACGGGTCAAATTTGGGTTGACCCAAAAATGACTCGCTAACTAAATGGGTTGGGTTAACCTGCTAATTTTCGTGCGGGTTTCGGGTCGAGTAGGATATTGACAGCCCTAGTTTCTGTGTTTGGGATCATCTCTGGTGTGATAATCATTGTGCAATTCATATAGTAGATTAATTAAGTTTAAGATTTTCATAAATTCTTTATAAACACTATTCACCCCCGCTCTAGTGTTTGTTTTGCCTTAAGATCCGCATTTCGCATTCCCTAACATTTATTATTCATACCAGCCTTTTTTACTGACTGGTAGTTTTCGTATTTCTCCTGAAACTGACGGGTACTCAACTGAGTAGGCTGAGGGTTAAGGTCTTTCAAGTATCATCTATGAATAAGCTTCCAGTGGCGAGCAGAAGACGATAGCTATTTAGGATTTTGTTGTGTTCTATGTTGTTTAGTTTGTTGGATAAGATGTACTAAATGTATCAGCATGTTTAGAATTGCCTCTATATATATTTTGACTACCCAATGGGGCATCTTCATATATCGCTCTCGGTTCTTATTTGTATTAACTTATATTTTCTCTGAATAGGGTATATGTGAAGGGTTGTATGAATGAATTATTTATGTCAATGAATGTTTTGTGAAACTTTTTCATTCTTCCATGTTATCTAATGTTGAGTTTGAATCACATTCGATTTATATCATCGAGAATTGAAACTAGAGATGATTGCAACATCTGTAGCATTTAACTTTCGGCCTTAGAGAATGGGGTGTTACACCACTAAAGTTTTACATGCATACATCGAAAGAAACTAGGTTAAGCTTTTCCAGAATCTTGGTCGAAACTAAGGCAGATTCAGATCTTGCCGAAGAAGCACACACTACTATGCACGATGTAGAGATCATAATACAAGAAGAGTGGATCCTCTACGATGCATACAATGTAAAAGCTTCGGACAAAGTATTGAAATGTGCACATTCATGAAGTACAAAAAAAACATCTGGATTCATGCTAGAGTCTACAAATAAAGTGGCAGCAGTGATAAACCACCAGAAACCACAAATGATTGGACAAAATATACTTACCAGACCAATGCTCTTGACAAAGAGCATGTGAAGATCAATTCCGTAAATAATATGGAAGCCAGCTAAGGAAGCTTCGATCAAGAAATTGCAGGTTCGAATATGGATCTACAATTCAAGTCCATCAATGAAAATAGCAAGGGAGATAGTGTAATACTCTCTCCCAAACACGCTTCACTAAATAAAGAAATCACTAAAGCAACACAAAGTAAAGATGCCAGCAATATACATGTCATTGAGAATTCCTGCCTCAAGGAAGACTCAAGGTTAAATATAATTACAGGAGACATGAATATTGATAATAATGCAAATCTTCAGTGTACTCTTGATCTATCAATTGGCCCAAACACAACTAATCCCAACTTGCTACCAAGTAATATAACCCCACAATTAAGAAAAGTCATCTCTAATGAGGCAATTCAAAAGGTAGTTAACGCATTCTCTTTAGCATCCAAAACTGCAATCAAAAGGAAAAAAGAAAAGGAACAGAATAAAAAGTCCTAATGGCCATAATGCAACTGAAATACTGGATAATGAAAATAATTCAGAATTCTAAAACAAATACATCACCAGAAACACCAAATGTAATAAGCAGTTAGGAATCAGTAGAAACAAGCAATGCAAAGGAAAAGGATGACTGCACTTATAGTATTTAACTGAAGTGCACTATATCCTTTATAAATATCCTTTTATATTATTATAATGATGATTATTTCACAAAATGTTAGGGGGCTTAATTCCCTAAAAGAAAGCTGGATTTTTCTAACTCAATACACTCTTACAACCCTAAAATATAGGGTTTACTAGAGCATTACATGAATGCTGCTAAAATTATTGACTATCATCTTAAAAACCGATCTATGTGGAACTATATTAGTAATAGCAGCCAAGATGGTAATGGCAGAATATTGATTCTGTAGGACCCAAACATTTAGGATCTAACTTGTTATCAACTAGACTTTCAGTTTATTCATTTCACTTTTAAAAATAAAGGTGGCTTTATGATCATAATAACATTCATACATGCTTCTAACAATGAGAAAGCAAGGTTATCTCTCTAGGACTGTCTCACCAAATTTAGTAGTTATATTTCTTCCCTTTGGGTGTTAATTGATGATTTCAACACCACATTACACTCATATAAAAAAGAAGAGGTGTCCCTTCGCCATTTAGTAAACTTGAAATTTGAACAGTTTTATACTAATCTGGTTTATTTGAACCTATCATATATGACAATAAATTTACCTGGAAATCAGGTGAATTCAAAAATATCCATTGCCATCTTGACAAAGTCTTATTCAATAAAAAGTATCTAGACACATTTTCTGATTTTTTTTGTTCTAGCACTTTACCTCGAGCCACTAGTGATTACACACCTATAAGGGTTACTTTGTTTTTTGACTGTCAAGTTAAACCTGATTTCCCCTTCAGATTTATAAGTGGATGGACATATCAAAACTCCAACAAAAATGTAAAAAAATAAACTATCCAATAGTTTCAATGGCATTGCACAATTCAAATTTAATAAAACTCTCAAGGCTGCAAAAAGTAACCTACAAAATTGAAACAATAATAGAAACGAGGACATTAAAATGTGAAGATTTGCAAAATTCAATAGATGAGATAAAATTAGACTCTAATTTAAGAACTTTTCAATGCCCAGGAAGAGTTGGCCAACTCTTTTCATATTCAATACATCAGGTTGAGGCAAAAGGCCAAAGTTGACTGGTTAACTTATGCTGATAAGGCCATAAATTTTTATTCATGCCAAAATGACTATTAGAGATTCCCTCTGGGAAAATTTCCTCCACGCTAAGTACCACAGACTTCAGGTCACGAATTTCATCAACATCCCGTCCTACGCTAGTGAGACATGGAAACGAATGCAATCTATGAAGTCCTTCTCAGACTTACATGGGGTGGTTCTGGTTGGGATGGCGGGCCTTTCTTATTAAGGCAACATGGAGTTCGGCGAGAACCCATTCTCCAGCGCTCTTAATTTTCTCTTTCGTCTAGGATAGCCGCCTTCCTCTTTAAGTGTCTATGTTCATGTGGAGGACTCTTTATGGAGGGTTACCACTAGACGAGAACCTACAGAGGATTGGCATCCCGCTCGTATCCCACTGCAGATGTTGTTGAGCCGGAGAAGCGGAGTCTAGTGTTCATTTAATCTCCGAAGGAATGTCTTTTCTCTTGACGATTTACTGAGAAGCTAGTGGGCCGACATCTCAGGCAAGTCCGTCCGATCTACTCTATTCCCTCTTATTCCATGTCTTATCTATTGGTATATTTGGTGCTCGCGGAATAAGGCCATTTTCGACGAGTCTCCTATGGACCCTTCCTCTATCATATGGAGAGTAAGGAAAGGCGTGTACCTTGCCTTCTGTGGTCGACCTTTTAAGGGAGTTGTCAGCTCTAGATCTCAGTGTTTAGCATGCACTTTTGACATTACTTCCCTTCAGCCATCTCCCCGTGCTGGAATTGGTTGATTTGATGATTTTGTTTTGTTACTTTTACTTCCTACTTAGTTGTTGGTTTACAAGGATCGAATAGCAACGGATTTCAATCAACTTCCAAAACCTAGTTTTACAAATCAAACAGTTATACTAATCAAAACATGTACCTTTTGATTTCAAAATCAAATGAAAGGCGATTTGTTGATGAAATCAAATGAAAGGCGATTATATCAAAGTGTCTCTATCGGAGATCCACAAGAGAATATCTCGAAGACGTCGAACGAAATCAAAAAGGGGAATTAGTACTAGCCGAAGATTGGATTTAGGGTTAGCTAATTTTCGTGATTTTGTGTGTTCAAATAAAAGAAGGAACCAACCTTATTTTATAATGAAATATCACGATATTTTTGTTATCCCTTTTAACATGTTCAACTATTCAAAAGGAAGAAGAGTCAAACCCCTTTTATTCTCCTTTATCAAGAATAGCTAATTCCCTTTGCAACGCTTTTACGTGTGACCCTATAGGTTATTATAATGTTGGCAACAGTTTAAACAATATTTAAACTGTAAACAATGAGCGGCATCTAGTAATACATCATTGTTACCCAAATTATAATAATATCAATGATTCGATACTATCCTTCTGTGACCAGTGTATCAATGTAATATAATCCTTTTAATCGGTTTATCCAGGATTAAAATCAAGGCATGGAATGTATTATTCTCTTTATAATTTAACCCGTTTATCTCGATCGGTGAATAGACTATATATATATATATAAACAAATCAATATTTTAGCACGACCATGCATTTTATAGTCTCACTCAATCAAGAGGCCCATGGATAATACTACATATATATATATATATAGTGTTAAATTCCATCTAAATCGTTCATAATTTTCATTCGATTCGAGATGTATCCAATAATCACCTTTATCATAAACTCAGTTATGAGTAACTTTTGATGATATCAAAATACAAATATCTTCGAATAAAATAATAACGATTTCAGGTCTGAGGACCATTACATCACTGTCACTATGAGAATAACTTATGATACTATTAATTATATTCAATGTAATTATTCTCAGCCCAATACGCTATTCTCTAATACGTATTTATGTCTTGGAATTAATATCGCTTATATTACTGATCAATGAGATGTGATCATCATTCAATCAACATAATAGTCTCAACGTTTTATTGTTGTCCTATATAAGCAATAAAACTTGACTAGGGATCGTCTTCATGCGTTCCTTATCATCTGATGACTTAGGACATTGGGACTCAAAAAGTGATATACCATGTGACATGGGTACATATCCTTTCTTTGCCTCTTGCATGCCAAATCTTTTTAGCACTTTATCAATGTATGTACTCTGACTTAGGCCTATTAATTTTCTTAATCTATCTCTGTAGATCTTAATACCTAAAATATAAGTTGCTTCGCCTAAGTCTTTCACTGAGAAATTCTTTCCCAACCATGTCTTCACCGCTTGTAATGAATTAACATCATTCCCAATAAGTAATATGTCATCCACATATAATACTAGGAATATAATGTTACTCCCACTAATTTTCTTGTATACACAAGGTTCATCTTCGTTCTTAGTGAAGCCAAACTCTTTGACTGTTTCATCAATACGAAGATTCCAACTCCGACACGCTTGCTTCAATCCATATATGGATCATTGAAGTTTACATACTATTCTAGCAACCTTTGGATTGAAAAAACCTTCAGGTTGTGTCATGTACACATCCTCGATAAGACTCCCATTAAGGAATGCGGTTTTGACATCCATCTGCCATATTTTGTAATCGTAAAAGGCTGCAATTGCAAGCATAATCCGAATGGATTTAATCACAGCCACTGGGGAGAAGGTTCCATCATAGTCAGCTCCTTGAACTTGTCTAAATCCTTTTACCACCAATCGGCCTTTATAGGTTTATACTCTACCATCCATGTCAGTTTTCTTTTTGAAAACCCACTTACACCCGATTGGTTTTACCCCATCAGGTGGATCAACCAAAGTCCACACTTGGTTTGTGTACATGGAATCCAATTCAGATTTCATGGAGTCAAGCAATTTTTCAGATTCTGGTCCATTCATAGCTTCTTGGTATGAAGTGGGCTCATCTTGATCTATGAGCATTACGTCTCCAGTTTGAGTTATTAGATATCCAAAATATCTATCAGGCTCATGACGTATTCTACCAGATCTATGAATGTTTTGTGTAATGTGAGCAGGTTCGGTTTCCACAACAGTTTGTGATTCTTGCTCAATTTCAAGTTCAGGTTCAATGATATCTTGTGGTTCCCGAATTTCTTCGAGTCCTACTTTATTTCCATTGATATTGTTAGAGACTATATCCCTTTCAATGAGGAAACCAATTCGAGCAATAAACACTTTATTCTCTGTAGGCATGTAGAAATAATATCCTTTTGTTTCCTTAGGATATCCCACAAAATAACACTTATCTAATTTGGGTCTAAGTTGTTCAGAAGTAAGACGTTTAACAAAAGCCTCACATCCCCAAATCCTCATAAAAGAGAGATTGGGACTTCTCCAGGTCCATATCTGATATAGTGTCTTCAGAACCGTTTTAGTGGGAACTCGATTAAGTATGAATGCAGCTGTTGTAAGGGGATAACCCAAAAACTTATTGGAAGATATGTATGACTCATCATTGATCGCACCATATCTAATAAGGTGCGATTTCTCCTTTCAGATACACCATTCCATTGTGGTGTTCTTGGTGGAGTGAGTTGTGAAACAATTCCACTCTTTCAGATAGTCATTAAACTGTTGGCTTAAATATTCTCCTCCTCGATCTGTTCGAAGAGTTTTTATATTCTTACCAAGTTGGTTTTGAACTTCATTCCTGAATTCTTTGAACTTTTCAAAGGATTCTGATTTGTGTTTCATAAGATACACATATCCATATCTACTGAAATCATCAGTAAATGTAATGAAGTAATAAAACTCACCTCTAGCAGATGTACTCATTGTTCCACATACATCACTATGTATAAGGGCCAATACATCATTAGCCCGTTCACTGTGTCCAGTGAAAGGAGCTTTAGTCATCTTGCCTAACAAACAAGATTTGCATTCTTCATATGATTCAAAATCAAATGAATTCAAAATTCCATCTTTACGGAGTTTTGATATGCGTTTCTCGTTTATATGGCCTAAACGACAATGCCAAAGGTATGTTGAATTTAAATCATTAGATTTAATCATTTTGGTATTAATGTTATAAACTGGTACATCAAAGTTAAGAATATAGAGACCATTTACTAATTGTGCATTTCCATAAAATATCTCATTTAAATAAAATGAATAACATTTGTCTTTTATTATAAATGAAAATCCTAGCTTGTCCAAACAAGATACAGAAATAATATTTGTTCTAATGGAAGGCACAAAATAACAATCTTCTAATTTTAAAATTAATCCAGTTGGTAGGGATAAGTGGCAACTTCCTATGGCTAATGCGGCAACACTTGCTCCATTTCCCACTCGTAAGTCCATTTCTCCTTTTGCCAAGTTTCTACTCTTTTGCATTTCTTGCAAATTGACACAAATATGTGATCCACATCCAGTATCTAATACCCAAGATGTGGAAGTAGATAAATTGGCATTTATAACATTTACATCTGAATCGGGCGAAGTCAAACTTCCCTTCTTATTCAGATCTTCTAAATAAACATAACAATTGCGTTTCCAATTACCCAGCTTTCCACAGTAGTGACAATCACCATCTTTGGAAACCCCACCTTCAACCTTTGATGCCTTTTTGAATATGAGGATAATCCTCAAATTTCGGAGCAAGTCAAGGAAATTAATTCCATTCAATTTTTCAAGAACAGACCTTAGTGATAAAGCATTGGTGTTGCTTGTCATTTCTTATCTACAGGAGATAATAAATAATATTGGTAAATAAATTGACAATCAAAATAATAAGTATCATTGCTTTATTAATCTAAATGTATAAATAAATATGCTCCCACTCAAATCAACATCTCTATTTTAATATATGTATCAATATATATATATATATATATATATATATATATATATATATATATATACATATAGGTGGTCCGATATCCATATCTAATCATGCCTTGACCTAGCTTTGGTTAAACTCAAAACACAACCTTTAAGGTGAAAATCTTATGTCAATTATATCGTTTATATAACTCTTGGATCGCATGTTGAACAATTTTTGTTCAGTATTATTCATTTGCTCAAAATATAGAATAATTCATGTTATTTCTCTCTAAGGTCATAATCATATTATGCAGCCTAGTTAAGTCAAACACAATAATATGTTAGAGCACCACATTTACTCCATCGCATATAACCAAAATAAAAGGTGCACAACGCTTTGACGTTAGTTACATCCAATGAGATTGACATTGATGAGTGTATTATTGGAAGACGTCACCTTGACTTAATATAAACAATAGTTTTATAAGGGATTTAAATTTGAATTGACAAATCAAGTTATTTATATATCTTTAATATTGCAATTATTTTAAACTGATAATTTTAATTCCACATTAACGTAGTTAAAGACACGAGTGTAAAATGAATTTAAATAACTTGCCTTTGTTTTAGACACTTTTAAAACAACTTGCAATTTTTTTACTTATGAAAGGTAAATACTTGTAAAACACTTTATTACACTATCCAGCCCTTCAGATTATGTTAAAAACAAACCAATGGTTTTGAACTTTTCAAAATTTGCTTGTTACTTAACACTTTAATGAGCTGCGTATTGTATTAAACAAAAAAATATTTCAAATCTTAAATTTCAATTCCAGTTAGCTACAGCAAATTAAATATGTAAGCAACAAAACATTGCTTTTCGTTTGTTATGAATAATTCAAAACAAACTTCATTTCAATTTGTTCACCTGTGAAAACTTATAATATATTAAAATAATTCATAAATGTACTCGTCAACAGTTGACGAATAAAACAGGTCAACTTTTCATATTAATCTGGTTTCACATAAGGTAAACCGTAATTACATCATTGATCAACATACATGATTTGATATCAAATATCTTTTTATAATACAGCCGCACCCTTTTATATTATACCGATAATAAGTTATGCAGTCTATTATATTTACAGGCATAATAAAATAAACAAGTATATAAAACATGCACGTTTATTTTCAGAACATGGTAAACAAGACTCAGGCTTACTATTCTTTTAGGTGATTGTATTTATGCATCTTAACTGGAAAGAGATGCATTTAATATACAGACATATTATCAAACATGTGATAAGCATAAAGAATCAGGAACAATTATACAAAACTGTATAAGAGATCATAACGCAAGCAACTAACTGGTGTTCAGTATCAATGAAGCATATTGCCAAAACATAATATTTTAATATTCAAGCAGCTTGCTAATATACAAAAGGATTAAATACATAAGACTAATTTTATCATTTATGTAGAACATATGACATCAACATATAAACGCACATCAGATCTAAGGTTCCAGAACGTGATTCACACATGATAAGCCTTTTATACATCTCATGTATATAAGACCTGTATAGTCTTATTCATATAAACATATATAGACAGGTATGACAGCATTCAATGTTATACAAGATTACCCAGATTCATACTCAAACAACAAACAAGTCATAATCCATTTAAACACAGATTTAACATGTTAATATAAACTGTGTTCATCCTGTAAATACATATACACAACCAATGATACCAGTATATCATATTTATGTGCATATCAGATTTACATATTTGTGTGCAATATTGCGCACGTAACTGGTCAGTAATTGATGTATTTCATATGCATGTAAACCCAGATTTCATTGTTATAAAGATTTACCCATTTTGTATTCAAACTTTATATGATTTTCACTTCAATTAAACACTAAACTTCACGAGATCAACATTGCAGATTTGAATACCTAAAAGGTTGAGAATGATACGGTGCCATTCCAACACTATACCCATTGATGTATACACAGATTTAATATGTGGACAATCTGTGTTCATTATCAGTATATACACACAGTCAGTTATATCATGTTCTATTGTATATCAAAACTTCTTTGTCTGCGTGCAAAATTGTAACAAAGAACTGCTAAATAAATATATATATCTTACTGAAAACAACCCTATACAGTCCACATTTCAACATATATATAAATTTATTTGAATATCCGCAAGTTTATCTCATACTAGCATAATGCTAATGTCTGGGAACATGATGGTTTTTATACTCCTTATATCGAAGGGATCAGCCTGCTATAACATCATTCGACTATGAAATTTAATGAAGCAATATGCTCTATAATTTCAGATCTATTATCCAACAACTTGGATCATATAGCCAGTTACAATAATTTGCTCCAAAAATGTATAACAATGGTGATGGCAGATTTTAGAATTCAACTAGTAATACAAATTCAAACAAGACTGGTCTGGATTCGATCATATAATCAAAAAAGTAACATATTTACCCAAAGTAAGATTACAGGGACAAGTAAAGATTAAACCATATAAGCACTGGAAATTAAAACACTTACAACCGAATTAATATCTAATATTAATTCTGATTCAGTACTAAAACAAAACAGAATTTTTGATCAACACGAAACAATTTCGTTTTTCTGAATCATATGTTTTAACTACTTTAGATCCATACAAACCAATATTCACAATACCGTTTAAGTATTACAATAATAATTACATGGCTAAATCAACTTCCAAAACCTAGTTTTACAAATCGAACAGTCATACTAATCAAAACATGTACCTTTTGATTTCAGAATCAAATGAAAGGCAATTTGATGATGAAATCGAATCAAACACTTAAATCAAAGTGTCTTTATTGGAGATCCACAAGCGAATATCTCGAAGACGTCGAACGAAATCGAAAAGGCGAATTGGTACTAGCCGAAGAGGATTCAGGGTTAGCTAATTTTCATGATTTTGTGTGTTCAAATAAAAGAAGGAACCGGCCTTATTTTATAATGAAAGGGTTCTACTGTTCACATCCTGTTTTACCCACCAAAATTAAAAGCACCTCAAATATTTTCATTTTCGCCACCGTCTAAATTAATAACGTAAAAATAAAGAGATTATCATATGCCTCATATAAACGAATGCTTCCTTCCTCACTTAATTTTCATTAATCTTCATCTACATACACGTCTTTCAATCTGAAAGGACGGTTGCATTTTCTGCTGGCACTAAGTCTTTTTTTTTTTACACGTTGTTTTCCATCTGTTTTGACTTTGGTTGATGACTACAATAAAATCCAGTTTTTTCACACCCCAATTGCAATCTTGGTTTTCTTCCAGTCTTAACTTATCCGACTTTAGAATTACAATAACGGTATTCAACTTTTTCCCGTTGTTTTATACCATCGGATCAATGTGCTCTACGAATCAAATACCTAAAGTCAAATAGTTCAAGAAAAATTTAACATAATCCATTTTCATAACCACATTAGCAATTTTAATTTTTATAAATGAGTACTCACTTTGTCAGTTGTGAAATGATTCGTAAAATCAATATTTATGTCTTTTGACTCATTTGATCGAACATCTTGCATCATATTATCATAACTATCATGTTATCATCCAAATCAATAAGGGCATTGTCTAATTTATCATCATTCAAATAATTCATCTATCAAACGTCCAAAAAAATTTAATGTATAAATTTGTAAAACAAGATACGCAAGTTATACTGATAAAAACCCTACAAGTCAAAACATACATTTTCATTCTCTATTACAACGTCGTCAAATTTAATGTCCTCCAAGCTTATAATTTTCAATGGAGCAAAAAAAAAAAGGAATCTACAATGTATTTGGAAACCCTAACCTTAAAAAAGAACTAACAACATGTTCTATAAGATAATAGAAAACAATAAAAATCAAGCAAATATAGCCGCTTTTTTATCTTCATCTTCCATCTCTATTAGGCACAAAAGAATATCTGTTTTTATTAGGCTTAAAGGTTTTAAAATTGTAGAGAAGTACATGATTTTTTTAGAAGTACGTCGGTGAGTAACTGAGTAGAGGAATAATATATGGTGGCCAGAAGAACATAAAAATAATCATTTGTATTAAATTTAGAAAAGCGACCGGAAGTGTAAACCGGGGTACGAATAGTAGAACCCTAATGAAATATCACGATATTTTAGTTACCTCTTTTAACCCGTTCAACTATTCAAAAGGAAGAAGAGTCAAACCCCTTTTATTCTCCTTTATCAAGAATAGTCAATTCCCTTTGCAATGCTTTTACGTGTGACCCTATTGGTTATTATTGACCCTATTGGTTATTATAATGTTGGCAACAGTTTAAACAATATTTAAACTGTAAACAGTGAGTGACATTTAGTAATACATCGCTGGTACCCAAATTATAATAATATCAATGATTCGATACTATCCTTCTGTAACCAGCGTATCAATATAATGTAATCCTTTTAACCGGTTTATCCAGGATTAAAATCAAGGCGTGGAACGTATCGTCCTGTTTATAATTTAACCTGTTTATCTCGATCGATGAGTAGACTATATATATAAACAAATCAATATTTGAGCACAGCCATGCATTTTATAGCCTCACTCAATCAATAGGCCCATGGATAATGCTATATATATATATATGTAGTGTTAAATTCCATCTAGATCGTTCATAATTTTCATTCAATTCGAGATGTATCCAATAATCACCTTTATCATCAACTCAGTTACGAGTAACTTTTGATGATATCAAAATACAAATACCTTCGAATAAAATTATAACGATTTCAGGTCTGAGGACCATTACATCACTGTCACTATGAAAATAACTTATGATACTATTAATTATTTTCCACGTAGTTATTCTCATGGTGGGTCAGCCCAATACGCTATTCTCTAATACGTATTTATGTCTTGGCATTAATATCACTTATATTAATGAACAATGAGATGTGATCATCATTCAATCAACATACTAGTCTCAACGTTTTATTGTTGTCCTATATAAGCAATAAAACTTGACTAGAAACATTTAAGAATTATAATACTCGACATATCATATAATCTCCAATCCAAGTCTTACTCGAACTATACAATTCCGTATTATTATTCTAAGGACTTCTACTGTGTTAATATTTATAATACGCAGTAAATATAACACAACAGAATAATTTGTTCCAAATAAAATATAACATCAATAATGTTATTATTATTCACATCAAACAGATTTCCTCTAGGGCACAAACTCTAACATTAGTCACCCTTCCTTATGCTGTTTTCTAGTCATATAGGTCTAGGTTTTACAGGTTCTGTGTTGCTTGGTAGGTTGACGGAGGTGGTGCTCTTGCTTCGTCCAGCTGGACTTGTCAAATGTTCTCTTTAGGCATTTTTGGTGTAGCGTTCGCATTTGGATCTCAAGGGATAGCGCATATGCAGTCCTTCCTTGTTCTGGTCTTGTTGCACTTAGATGCCTATGCTCCTTTGGTTTTGGTTTCTAGGTTTTTGGATCGAGCTCTTTTGGGCTGTTTCTTACTGTCTGTGTAGCTCTGGAGCTGGAGATTATAGGAGGAGCCCTTTGCTCCAGCCTTTTGGATTGTTGGAGTGGATCTTCATTTCCCAGCACAGCCTAGTCCAATAGAGTAGTGGAGGCTGCTGCTGTGTCTTTGAGATTTCCGAACGTCACATGTCCGACTACACTAGCCACTGCCTTGGGTTACGATGTTCTGAGGCAGTCATTGGTTTTGTGCTTTTGTGTTGTTTTTTATTTTGTGTGTGCACAGATATTGTAGCCATTTCTACAAATTTGTTTTAGTGTGTGTGTGTGCCTGTTTAAAAATATCATTGCAATGACATTGGAAAAGTGCTAGACTCAAGTAGTGTGCCATTAGTAAAGCCTCTTACATTAAGAATAAAGCCTTAATTTATTAACTTTTTGTATAACTCTGATGATTATAGAGATGAATTTCCCAGTATTGAATTTAAATATCTAGTTAATGAAAATAGTGAGGAATTTCTCTTGGCCCCTATAAGAATTGAGGAAATCAAAAGTTTTATTTTTAGAGCCAATAATGATAAAATTCCCAGCCTTGATAGATTTGAGGCTAAATTTTACAAATTCCATTAGAATTGTTTGCAAAATCAAATTGTTGATTTGGTTTTTGAATTTTTTCAGTTTCTGAAAAACACTAATCATGCTTTTTAAACCTTAGTCTCTAAGGTTAAAATACCCCCAATGGATTAGAAGACTTAGACTTATTGCTTGTTACAGTCTCATTTATAAAATCATCTCTAACATTCTTTGCAATAGAATCAAAATTTTCTTAAATTTCTAATTTTAGAAAACCAAAGTGCTTTCATCCCTGGCAGACTAATTTACAAAAACTCTCTACTTGCACATAAGACAATCAAGAATTTAATTTCAATAACAAAAATCATGTGTGCATTAAAGTGGATTTACATAAACCTTCTGATAAATTTAACAGAAAAATCATTTTGCATATTTTGAATCAATTAGGATTTAATAAAAAAAACTGTGACCTGGTTGGAGAATATATTGATAAAGTTACATTCTCCATATTAATTAAGGATCCCCTAAGGGATTTATTCACACTAATAGGGGGACTAGACAGGGTGACGCACTATCTCCTTATCTATTTACCATGATCATGGAATTTTTTACTAGCTTAACGAAAATTGAATTATTAGAAGGGAACATCAAACCTGTTAATAGGGTTAATCCCACTATCACTCACTTATTATATGCTGATGATGTTCTAATTTTTGTAAAAGAAAATGTATTATATGCTTCTACTATTGCAATATTTTTTTTAAAAAAAATGGAAGCATTTGCAGGTCTTAAAGTCAATGAAAGTAAAAACAAAGTTTACCTTAGTAAAGACTACAGGAATAAAGAGGGTATTCTCAATATTCTTAAATTCAAAGAGGGAAATCTATAAGCTCCAATCAACTTAATGAAAGGGATTGTATTTAAATGTATGATTCAATTCAAAGAAAATTAGTGGGATGGTCTACAAAATTGTTACCTACAGCTGGTAGAGAGGAGATGACCCACACAGTCATAAATTCCATCATCATCTATTAGTTACAAACTAACAATGTCTCAATAAAAGCAGTTTAGAAAATGAAAAAAAAATATGTGCAAACTTTATTTGGAAAGGTAAATACCTAAAGTTTCATAGGACAAAATATGTAAGTCAAAAATTATTGTGGTCATGTCTTAAGAAATAGAAACATGCAAAATGAAATTGTACAAGAAATTCACTAGCGGCCGCTTTCTATGGGTCAGATGGATGATAGACATCTATCTCAAAAACATAAACTTTTGGATAGCTAAATCAAAAGGCTACCAATCAAATAGTTGGAAAAACGTTCTCAGTTGTAGAGAAATTGACACTTAACCTATTGAGAGTAAATTCAAAGATGGAACCCAAATCAGTCTTAGGTTTGACCATTGATTGAGTGGAAATCACTTATACATCTTTATCGTTGGAACATTATGTACTTTCTAGCTGGTGCTAATGAAAAAGTCCGCAATATAATTAAAAATAAATGTTGAATACTTCAAGACAGCAAGCTGCTAATATTTTCAAAGTAACAATTGCATAACAACCCTGTTAGACCAAAAAATGGCACAAACACCCAAAAAGTCGTGTTTAGAGCATAGGATACGAAAAAATGATTGAAAAAGCAAGAAAAGGCAAGACAACAACATTTTATAATTGTTCAGCATTAACCAGCCTACATCCACTTCGAAATTAATTTCATAACACCATAAAAGTGAAGTTACAATAAATGAGATTAAAATAATCTCTCATTCATCGCCGTTTATAGCGTTTATCTCAAATTACAAACATGAATATTACTCATATTTTGAGAATAAAGTTGTTAGCAGTCATGGCTAAGTTATGCAGAACTTCTTATGGCCAAAAGTCCTTTAAATGTCTCCAAAACGGTGTATTTACAAGAGTATTCGGGTCTGGGTCGAATAGCCACGTGGTAGTTGCACAGGGAATCCCAAAGCATGGTGGAGAATGTGGGTCGGTTCATGTATGCCAAGTGGTACCCGACCCGGGTTTATAGGTGAGTGGAGCACGTGGATAGCCACAAGAATGGGTCCATGTTGATGCCTGGGTAACCGCTCTGGTGGGCTCGGGTCGAGTTCGACCCGGATGCTTTCAACCCTAAAGTCTCGACCTGAGATGTTCGACCCTAGAGGCTTGGCCCGAGCTACTCGACCCTAAAGGCTCGAGCAGAGCTATGTTTTTCCTGAAGTATTGTCTTCGATCGGGGCTGGAGCTTAATTTAAGATGAGGTAATTAGGAAGGATCTCCTTCGATTCGGGACTTCGTGCACCCTCTTCTTCGACCCTGGTATGCTCTTGATGTTGCTAGGCTTAGACGAGCCTAAAGGTGATTGAACCGGGGGTTGGGCTAGTGGTGTCCAAGCGTGTCCAGGCCCATGTTCGAGCCTTGATTGGCCCTGTCCGTGGAAGCTCATAGGGTGACGGCCTTGCCAAGAGGTGGGTCAACATTTCTCCCTTAAAGTACATCATGTGGCATATGGGATGTGTTTGGAATAAGTCGAGCTGCATTTCTTTGGAACGTCATTCATCCTTGAAAACGCAAAGTCAAGTTATTGTGTCTTCTTGAGTAGTTCTGATACTTAGACTCTTTCCTGTATAGACGGCTTGTCATGTATCGCACTGCATTCATGGGTGCTCATCAGGCCAAAGCCCGTGGCCGGAGTAGTCTAGATGATCAAGTAATCATTTAAACCCCGTCGAATCAAGAGGTTAAATTCTTTCATCATAAGCCATGCTGGATTGTAGGCTCCCGAGTGTGATTTTACACACAAGCCGTTGCCAAACGACATTGTATTCCTAAGCAAGTCAAGCGCATGGTCGAGTCAGACCTTCTTTCACATACAAGTCCGTGGATGGAGTAGTTATCCAATTCATGTGAAACAACCCAAACTCGCCCTTACGGGAAAGCCCGAATTGAGTTGAAAACACGACAACTCAGAACATAAACAGAAGAACGTTTCATTGTTATTACGACAATTTACATCAGAGTACAAGAATATAAAAGAGTATGAACAAATAATATGCATTTGATAAATATCAGAGATTTACAAATTATTATGCAACGGAAAATAATACAAAACACAACTGAAAGAAATACACGGATATAGAGCATTCCGAATATAGCTCCAGCAGTAAATCCAAGATCCTATGAATATATATCTGTAAAACCAAAACTACTAGCTTTCCATGTGGAAAATAGGGGCATCCGGAGTTTAGGTTAAAACAATAAACTCCAGGTCAGTCATGTGACTGGTGTGAGAACTAAAACAGTTATTAGTTTGATTTTAAAGTTAGATAAATCAAGGGACCACGTCGTATAACACGAAACGGGTTTAACCCCAAGAATACCAGTGCCTATAAAAAACAACACAATGCTTTTTGAAAAAATGAAGCTATTATAAGACTCAGGTCCCATCACACAATGCAACGTAAGCCACAGGATAGAGTTTTCCCTTATATTAGCCAAATATGCTTGGTACGTTTAAAACAAATTACTTTGATAGTATTATAAGTGCATATATGTTTCAAAAACAATTTCAATCATAATGTATCAATCATAGGCGACATGAGCGTCCCATGCCACTATGCCGCCACATATTGGTTTATAATCAAAACCGCACGAATTGGAAGTTGGATTTCCATCGTGAACCAAGGCAAAGGGATCATCCTGTGCAAATTCGAGACTCTCTGGCCTGAGCCTCAGGATCAGTCACAACTGCACCTGGACCGTCAGGGCAGGTCCACACAGAGTGGATCAAAATGCCTGAACAATGTGTTTCCCCGCCCTATGGAAAGAAAAACTGGTCAGTATATCGACCAAACCATCCATCGTCCCCGTAGTGACCAATATAACCGAGGCGCCTCGCCTTCCATCATCCATATAATTAAAAATGTCTGTGTAACGGCTCGGGTTTCGCCCGGACTCAATCGATCGCAAAATCGACTAAGACCGTTCAAAACCCGAATACGTTAACTCTGGGAATACAACAACATCAGAACAATAACAACAGACTTTTTAAAACATCATAATAATGTTACATCAGAGTACAGAACATATCAGAGTACATTGAATAAAATTACAGCGAAAGATAAATTCCAATAAATTAAATACAATAAATAGCGTAAGACTTCTATGCTCTGGACACAGCTTTAGGCTTTGATCCAGAATCTTGCTCAAGAGATAAATATCTGCAAAAAACTACTCGACTGCCCGTGTGGAAAAGAGGGCACCCGAGTTTGCAAAGTGAAACAAACTACGAGTCAGTCATGGGACTGGTATGAGAAATCTAACTTAACTAATCTAATAATAAGGCCAATCACAGGACCACGCCGCTAACGCGGAACGGGTTTACTCCATTAGATTGCCAGTGCATAATTAAAAGTAAATCGTTAAACAACGCAATGCTTTTTCGAAAAATGAAACCATTATAAGACTCAAGTCCCATCACACAATGCAACGCAAACCGGAGGATAGAGTTTTACCTTATAATGGTCAAAAATGCTTGATACGATAAAACGGGTTTGATATTATTACTAGTGTATATAAGTTTCAAAAACAGTTCAATCATAATGTATCAATCATAGACAGCATAGTACCATATCCTACTATGTCTTCATACTAGTTCTACAATCAAGACCGCATGGTGTCGTATTGGAAGTTGGGTTCCCATCATGAGTCAAGGCTAGGAATGATCTTCTTACCGATTCGAGACACACTAGCTAATGCCTCAGAATTCCCCGCAGAGAACCCTTGGATCCTGCAGGGCCGGTCCACACTTGCGGTTTGTGGATTGGCAATTCCTGAACACACGTTTCCCCGTCCTATAGGGCCTAACATCCGAGCCGCCTCATTCCATCATCCACATAAGTAAAATGTCGGGCCGTGTAAAACCCAAACACCACTTCTAGCAAGAAAGAAACATGTTGCTCTCCCTGCGTTTCCTTGCTCCGTTTTAGACTCAACCGGATTGTGAGGCTCGTGAAGCTACGTAATACACAAAGCTATGCCTAAACAGGCCGTGCTCTGATCATCAACCACAAGGCCTGCTTTTCAACAAAAGCCTTGATCATTGGCATCTTGGCGTGCCACATTGACAATTCACGTCATGCGATCGACAACCATCAATATATAAGAGGGTGTTAAGCAAGAGAATAAATTCTCCGCCACCAAACAATTATATATTAATTAGAAATCAATTTAATTTACATGGAATGAAATTCAACGTCGGACACACATCCATTTACAAGTCCGTTCTGGGTCTGAATGAAACCGGAGGCACCTTATTCCTCGCATATCTGAACAATCAACAAGTACGTCCGGACGGCCACCATTGTAGCCCCATCAAGGTAGCTACTCCAATCATGGGCGTCAATGGTAACTCATCCATTCGACGTGAAGATCGTCGGTCTTGTACCGTCTTCAACTCTTCGACTTAGATCAACGTGTAATCATTTGAAATGAGATTGAACTCGGACTTTTCAAATGATCCTCGTATATATATGATTTAAAATCATTTCATATCGTTATTTGTATTTAATAACGATCTATCACTATTTTTATTTATATAAAAATAGCCCAAATTAATTTAACGACGCTTCGGGTCAGTGGGCGACCCTGGCGCTGTTTTCCCCCAAATTAGTTTTACACATTTCTCTAAATCTAATGTTGGAATATAACACAATTCATATCGTTGGAAAGATCTTCCCAAAGCGAACCTAACGGTTCCAATTTTGGGAAAATCCGACGGCCGGATATTTCAGCATAACTATTTAAAGTTACGATTGTCGAATCGCGAACTACCGCACGCGATTCGTTTAATTATAATTTTCTTATATATATATAATTATATATACATACAATTTCTTCGGCCATTTCATTATTGTGATAATCATAACAAGTAAAGAATGCTTGGTTTCATAACATTTTGATATATAACATAACACACAATAATGTTTATTTTAATTCCCATACACAACCTATACATAACAATGTATGTATTTTTTCCTATTTTCAATTTACACAAACATGCAATTTATTGTGCGTCATTTCTAATTTAACAAAATGAGGATTTCTGTGTCATTTAAATTTCTAACAAAAATGCAATATATTTTGGTGTCAGCCTCAATTCTACAAAAATGAATATATATTTTTTCAATGTAATAGAATAATGACTTTGTTATTATTTCAACACAAAAAAAAAAAATTTTGAGTTAATCTTCCCTTACAAACAAAATAATGATTTTGTGTGTCAATCTTTTCTATACATACAAAATGATAATTTTGTGTGTTAAATTTCATTTCAAACAAAATTAAGGAATTTTGTTATCAAAAACAAATGTAAGTATTTTCTAATGCAACCAAAAGATTATTTCATTTTGTCCATTTTTAAATTTCGACCATATAATTTTCAGTGAAAATCTATTTACATGAAAATGTAAATCTCATACATTTATTCTTTTAATGAAAACCTATTTACATAAAAATGTAAATTTACATTGTTATAATTTTCATTTAAAATGTGTTTACATAAAATGTAAATTCCGTATCCTAATTCTTTTTAATGAAAATCCATTTACATAAAAATGTAAATATCATATCTAAACCTTTTTCAACGAAAATGTAAATCTTTAAATCTTTTAACATGAAAATGTAAATTTATCCTTTAAATCTCTTTTACATGAAAATGTAAATTTATGCTTAAATCTTAACTACATGAAAATGTAATTTCCTTACTTTTAATCTTAATTACATGAAAATGTAATTTTCTTACTTTTAAATCTTATTACATAAAAATGTAAACTTTTTTTTTTAATACATGCGAAATGTAAACTTCATAATTTTAATCTAATTTCATTAAAATGTAACTCTCCTTTTATACCAATTGACATTAAAATGTAACTTTTCCATTTGTAACAATTTACATTAAAATGTAACTTTCTTTTTATGCCAATTTACATTAAAATGACATTTTTGTTTAATCCATTTTAAACTAACAAAAATGTAAATTTGTCTAATCCTTTTTAAATAAACAAAAATGTAAATTCTCGACATTTACATTAAAATGACATTTTTGTTTAACCTTTTTAATTTTTTTATGACCAAAAGTAAATGTTTTTATTTCATTCCTTTATAAATGAAAAAATGTGTATTTTTTTTTACTTTATTCTTTTAATGTGACAAAAATGTCCATTTTTAATTAATTTCTTTTAATGTGACAAAAATGTCCATCTTTAATTCATTATTTTTAATAGAAGCAACTTACATTAAAAATGAAATTTTTAAGGTCCAACCTTTCTAATGTAATAATTTTACACAAAACATGAAATCTTTTTCTTTGGATAAAAATGACCATGAAAATGCAACGTCATATTCCTAACTTTTATTGTAATTCTAAATGACAGTAAAACATAACATCATGTTTCTAACTTTTTACTAAAATCCAAGTAACAATAAATATATGTTCATTTTTGGTAACAATGATATGACACTGCATTAACATGACACTTAAAAATATAATGTTCATTTTCAATGTATTAACATAATGCTAAAAATAATGTTCATTTTAATGTCGATTTCATATCGCTTTTACATTACAACATATGATAACAACTAATATTTTGGGTGTCAATTATTATGTCCATTCCTCAAATTAATACATGTAATCACCTTAAACTTTGGTTTCAACATATGGTGTCAAACTTCATATTAACACATGTAACAACAACTAGACTTTGGTGTTAACATTCATATTATATACATAATACTACATGTAATAAACTCTAAGTTTTTGGGTCAACATTCATATCATATACATAATACTACATGTAATAAACTCTAAGTTTTGGTGTCAACATTCATATCATATTTACATAATACTACATGTAATAAACTCTAAGTTTTGGTGTCAACTTTCATATCATATTTACATAATACTACATGTAATAAACTCTAAGTTTTGGTGTCAACATTCATATCATATACATAATACTACATGTTATAAACTCTAAGTTTTGGTGTCAACATTCATATTATATACATAATACTACACGTAATAGACTCTAATCTTTTATTTCTAACCCTTTTTTTATTTTAATGAAGTGACAATATAAATGTAACTTCATTTCTAATCCTTTTTGTTTGTATTCAACAACATTAAAGTCAAATCTATTAATGTAAATCTTTTCTCTGTAAAATACAACATTAAAAATTGTAACTTTTTAATGTAAGCCTTTTTATTTTAAAATATCAACATTAAAAATTATACCTTTTTAATGTAAAACTCTTTATATAAGATAATGACATTAAAATTTGTAACTTTTTAATGTAAAACATTTTATTGTAATCTATTAACATTAAAAATTGAAGCTTTTTAATGTAAACCAATTAATATAATAAGATGACACTAAAAATCTCAACTTTATATTCTAATTTTAATCCATATTTATAGATCTAAAATAAAAATAAGATTTTTACTTCAAATCTAAATCCAACCACAACTAAAGATTAAAGAAAGAGTTTTAATTTCAGATCTATATCTAACAACATGGGATCACAATCAATACAAACAACAAACACAAATTTCCAACTCAATCATCATAGATCTAAATTTACTTACATACATACAAGGATTTCAGATAGCGAGAATAATTTAATTTTAATTAATAAAATAAGAAATCTCACCAGTTATGCTTTCCAATTCTTCACCTAATTTTAGGCGTGAGTAGCACTCTTCATTTTCTGGGTGCTCAAAAAATTTCATGGCCTAACTCCATATGGTTTGGGAAATATAAATTATTTAATTTTGAGGGGCTTTCATGCAGAGTTTTGAGAGGGAAAGGGAGAGAGAGAAAGAGGGTTGCTGTTAAATTTTGAGGAAAAAGAGAAATGAGAATTTGAGGAGAGGAAAAGATAGTATGTAGTGGAGAGTTTAGAATATTAGGGTATTAATAGTATTATGGCTGAGGTGACAAATTTATTTCTCCTTTTTCTCCCTTAAATCCCCTTTGATTACGTTATATAATGGAATATTTGCATATGAAAGGAAGAGAGAGAATGGAGTATTTATGTTATAGTATTTTATGTTTCATTATTTTAGTATGCTACACTCTATATATATGGCTTTGATTACTTAAATAATTTCCAAGTATTTACTATACTTTTAAAAACAAATCGACATATAAAAAAAATTCAAGTTAGTTATTACAACGATTTACAATGTTTGGTTTCAATTGTAATTAAATTTTATCAAGTATATATATATATATATATATATATGTGTGTGTGTGTGTGTGTATATATATACACACACATATATTTAATTCCACTGGATTTGGTTTGATTTAATCATGTCAATGAGTTAGGGAAAGAAATTAATAAATTGATAGATTATTTTGGCAAAGAAAGTGAATAGATGAAGGGTTGATTTAGGCAAGAGTTTTAGGAAAGGATTTCAAAGGTTAATTAAATTAATGCACCATTAAATTTTATTAAATATACCAATATTGAATTCTATCTTTCCACGTTTGCTCGTATAAACAAAACTACAAAAAAAATTCCTCTTTAAATGACTTAAATTAAAAAAAATTCAATTCATTAACAATTCGCCATAAATCCCTTATTTATATCATTATCTTTAATTAAATTCTAGAAACTAATCAACTTTATTTATATCAAAATAGAACTTAATAAATAAGGTTTAATTTTAATTATCAATTACATCAGTTTATTGCTTTCTTTTTATTGCGCACAACAATTAATAAACGAATACGCATTATATACTAACGCGCGTCAAATGCGTTTATTTTTTTTATTAACCCTCACACACTAACAATTCCTAAATGTAATCAACCAATAAATTTCAAATTCGCGTTATACACTAATGCGCCTTAAATGCATTTATCTTGGCAACCATTACACACTAACCATAATTAATTAGCTATTCATGCAATTTTTCATCAAAATTTATTAAAATCAATTTTAAATTTTGCCCCAAAATTCATGGTTGTTACAGTCTCCCCAACTTAAAAACTTTTCGTCCTCGAAAAGGAATAGAGCGAAAAGTTGTTTAATTTACTAACTCATCTTTCATCCTTTTAATTCGTTTCTATAATTTTATTAGTTGAACTAATAATTACACTACACAAAATCAATTAGTTGATTAGCTTTTAAAATATATAACTTTTATATATATTCAAAAATCATATTTTCAAAGATCGGTTTATATATAATCAAAATTACGTTAATTATAAACTTGTTACTATCAACTCATTCTAGGGCATTTCTAACCCCATCTCTAATGAGTTTTCTCATTCTAGGATACTACTGATCCTATCTCTAATGAGTATTCTTATTGGATATTACTAATCCAATCTCTGATGAGTCTTTTGTTCAGTTTTAATGAGTTGTACCCCGAAGATTTGAGCTAACCAGAGCTCTGATACCAACTGTAATGGCTCGGATTTCGCCCGGACCCAATCGATCGCAAAATCGACTAAGAGCATTCAAAACCCGAATATGTTAACTCGGGGAATACAACAACATCAGAACAATAACAACAGACTTTTATAAAACATCATAATAATATTACATCAGAGTACAGAACATATCAGAGTACATTGAATAAAATTACAGCGGAAGATAAATTTCAATAAATTAAATACAATAAGCAACGTAAGATTTCTATGCTCTGGACACAACTTTAGGTTTTGATCCAGAATTTTGCTCAAGAGATAAATATATGCAAAAAGCAACTAGATTACCCGTGTGGAAAAGAGGGCACCCGAGTTTGCAAAGTGAAACAAACTAAGAGTCAGTCATGGGACTGGTATGAGAAATCTAACTTAACTAATCTAATAATAGGGCTAATCACAGGACAACGCCGCTAACACGGAACGGGTTTACTCCATTGGATTGCCAGTGCATAATTAAAAGTAAATCGTTAAACAACGCAATGCTTTTTCGAAAAATGAAACCAATGTAAGACTCAAGTCCCATCACACAATGCAACGCAAACCGGAGGATAGAGTTTTACCTTATAATCGTCAAAAATGCTTGATACGATAAAAACGGGTTTGATATTATTACTAGTGTATATAAGTTTCAAAAACAGTTCAATCATAATGTATCAATCATAGACGGCATAGTACCCCATCCTACTATGTCGCCATACTAGTTCTACAATCAAAACCGCATGGTGTCGTATTGGAAGTTGGGTTTCCATCATGAGTCAAGGCTAGGAACGATCTCCTTACCGATTCGAGACACTCTAGCTAATGTCTCAGAATTCCCCGCAGAGAACCCTTGGATCCTGCAGGGCCGGTCCACACTTGCGGTTTGTGGATTGGCAATTCCTGAACACACGTTTCCTGGTCCTATAGGACCTAACATCCGAGATGCCTCATTCCATCATCCACATAAGTAAAATGTCGGGCCGTGTAAAACCCAAACACCACTTCTAGCTAGAAAGAAACCTGTTGCTCTCCCTGCGTTCCCTTGCTCCGTTTTAGACTCAACCGGATTGTGAGGCTCGTGAAGCTACGTAATACACAAAGCTATGCCTAAACAAGCCGTGCTTTGATCATCAACCACAAGGCCTGCTTTTCAACAAAAGCCTTGATCATTTGCATCTTGGCGTGCCACATTGACAATTCACGCCATGCGATCAACAACCATCAATATATAAGAGGGTGTTAAGAAAGAGAATAAATTCTCCGCCACTAAACAATTATATATTAATTAGAAATCAATTTAATTTACATGGAATAAAATTCAACGTCGGACACACATCCATTTACAAGTCCGTTCTGGGTCTGAACGAAACCGGAGGCACCTTATTCCTTGCATATCTGAACAATCAACAAGTACGTCCGGACGGTTGTAGCCCCTTCAAGGTAGCTACTCCAATCATGGGCGTCAATGGTTACTCATCCATTCGACGTGAAGATCATCAGTCTTGTACCGTCTTCAACTCTTCGACTTAGATCGACGTGTAATCATTTGAAATGAGATTGAACTCGGACTTTTCAAATGATCCTCGTATATATATAATTTAAAATCATTTCATATCGTTATTTGTATTTAATAACGATCTATCGCTATTTTTATTTATATAAAAATAGCCCAAATTAATTTAACGACGCTTCGGGTCAATGGGCGACCCTGGCGCAGTTTTCCCCAAAATTTGTTTTACACATTTCTCTAAATATAATGTTGGAATTTAACACAATTCATATCATTGGAAAGATCTTCCCAAGGCGAACCTAACGGTTCCAGTTTTGGGAAAATCCGACGGCCGGATATTTCAGCATAACTATTTAAAGTTACGATTGTCGAATCGCGAACTACCGTGCGCGATTCGTTTAATTATAATTTTCTTATATATAATTATATATACATACAATTTCTTCGGCCATTTCATTATTGTGATAATCATAACAAGTAAAGAACGCTTGGTTTCATAACATTTTGATATATAACATAACACACAATAATGTTTATTTTAATTCCCATACACAACCTATACACAACAATATATATATTTTTTCTATTTTCAATTTACACAAACATGCAATTTATCGTGCGTCATTTCTAATTTAACAAAATGACGGTGTGCCATTTCAATTTCTAACAAAAATGCAATATATTTTGGTGTCAGCCTCAATTCTACAAAAATGAATATATTTTTTTCAATGCAACAGAATAATGACTTTGTTATTATTTCAACGCAAAACAAAATAATAATTTTGAGTTAATCTTCCGTTACAAACAAAATAATGATTTTGTGTGTTAATCTTTTCTATACAAACAAAATGATAATTTTGTGTGTTAATTTTCATTTCAAACAAAATTAAGGAATTTTGTTATAATAAACAAATGTAAGTATTTTCTAATGCGACCAAAAGATTATTTCATTTTGTCCATTTTTAAATTTCGACCATATAATTTTCAGTGAAAATCTATTTACATGAAAATGTAATTCTCATACCTTTATTCTTTTAATGAAAACCTATTTACATAAAAATGTAAATTTACATTGTTATAATTTTCATTTAAAATGTGTTTACATAAAATGTAAATTCCGTATCCTAATTCTCTTTAATGAAAATCCATTTACATAAAAATGTAAATATCATATCTAAACCTTTTTCAGTGAAAATGTAAATCTTTAAATCTTTTAACATGAAAATGTAAATTTATCCTTTAAATATCTTTTACATGAAAATGTAAATTTATCCTTAAATCTTAACTACATGAAAATGTAATTTCCTTACTTTTAATCTTAATTACATGAAAATGTAATTTTCTTACTTTTAAATCTTATTACATAAAAATGTAAACTTTTTTTTAATACATGCGAAATGTAAACTTCATAATTTTAATCTAATTACATTAAAATGTTACTCTCCTTTTATACCAATTGACATTAAAATGTAACTTTTCCATTTATACCAATTTACATTAAAATATAACATTCTTTTTAAGCCAATTTACATTAAAATGACATTTTTGTTTAATCCATTTTAAACTAACAAAAATGTAAAATTTTCTAATCCTTTTTAAAAAAACAAAAATGTAAATTCTCGACATTTACATTAAAATGACATTTTTGTTTAACCTTTTTTATTTTTTTATGACCAAAAGTAAATGTTTTTGTTTCATTCCTTTATAAGTGACAAAATGTGTATTTTTTTACTTTATTCTTTTAATGTGACAAAAATGTCCATTTTTAATTAATTTATTTTAATGTGACAAAAATGTCCATCTTTAATTCATTATTTTTGATCGAAGCAACTTACATTAAAATTGAAAATTTTAAGGTCCAAACTTTCTAATGTAATAATTTTACATAAAACATGAAATCTTTTTCTTTGGATAAAAATGACCATGAAAATGCAACTTCATATTCCTAACTTTTATTGTAATTCTAATTGACAGTAAAACATAACATCATGTTTCTAACTTTTTACTGAAATCCAAGTGACAATAAATATATGTTCATTTTTGGTAACAATAATATGACACTAAAAATATTCATTTCTAATGCATTAACATGACACTTAAAAATATAATGTTCATTTTTAATGTATTAACATAATGCTAAAAATAATGTTCATTTTAATGTCGATTTCATATCGCTTTTATATCACTACATATGATAACAACTAATATTTTGGGTGTCAATTATTATGTCCATTCCTCAAATTAATACATGTAATCACCTTAAACTTTGGTTTCAACATATGGTGTCAAACTTTGTATTAACACATGTAACAACAACTAGACTTTGGTGTTAACATTCATATCATATACATAATACTACATGTAATAAACTCTAAGTTTTTAGGTCAACGTTCATATCATATTTACATAACACTACATGTAATAAACTCTAAGTATTGGTGTCAACATTCATATCATATACATAATACTACATGTAATAAACTCTAAGTTTTGGTGTCAACACTCATATCATATTTACATAATACTACATGTAATGAACTCTATGTTTTGGTGTCAACATTCATATCATATACATAATACTACATGTAATATACTCTAATATGTTATTTCTAACCCTTTTTTTATTTTAATGAAGTGACAATATAAATGTAACTTCATTTCTAATCCTTTTTATTTGTATTCAACAACATTAAAGTCAAATCTTTTAATGTAAATCTTTTCTTTGTAAAATACAACATTAAAAATTGTAACTTTTTGATGTAAGCATTTTTATTTTAAAATATCAACATTAAAAATTATACCTTTTTAATGTAAAACTCTTTATATAAGATAATAACATTAAAAATTGTAACTTTTTAATGTAAAACATTTTATTGTAATCTATTAACATTAAAAATTGAAGCTTTTTAATGTAAACCAATTAATATAATAAGATGACACTAAAAATCTCAACTTTATATTCTAATTTTAATCCATATTTGTAGATCTAAAATAAAAATAAGATTTTTACTTCAAATCTAAATCCAACCACAACTAGAGATTAAAGAAAGAGTTTTAATTTCAGATATATATCTAATAACATGGGATCACAATCAATACAAACAACAAACACAAATTTCCAACTCAATCATCATAGATCTAAATTTATTTACATACATACAAGGATTTCAGATAGCAAGAATAATTTAATTTTAATTAATAAAATAAGAAATCTCACCAGTTATGCTTTCCAATTCTTCACCTAATTTTAGGCGTGAGTAGCACTCTTCATTCTCTAGGTGCTCACAAAATTTCATGGCCTAACTCCATATGGTTTGGGAGATATAAATTATTTAAATTTATGGGGCTTTAATGCAGAGTTTTGAGAGAGAGAGAGAAAGAGGGCTGTTGTTAAATTTTGAGGGAAAAGAGAAATGAGAATTTGAGGAGAGGTAAAGATAGTATGTAGTGGAGAGTTTAGAATATTAGGGTATTAATAATATTATGGCTGAGGTGGCGAATTTATTTCTCCTTTTTTCCCTCAAATCCCCTTTGATTACGTTCTATAATGGAATATTTGCATATGAAAGGAAGAGAGAGAATGAAGTATTTATGTTTCATTATTTTAGTATGCTACACTCTATATATATGGCTTTGATTACTTAAATAATTGCCAAGCATTTACTATATTTTTAAAAACAAATTCAAATGTAAAAAAAATTTCAAGTTAGTTATTACAACGATTTATAGTGTTTGGTTTCAATTGTAATTAAATTTCATCAAGTATATATATGTGTATATATATACATATATATTTAATTCCACTGAATTTGGTTTGATTTAATTATGTCAATGAGTTAGGGAAAGAAATTAATAAATTGATAGATTATTTTGGCAAAGAAAGTGAATAGATGAAGGGTTGATTTAGGCAAGAGTTTTAGGAAAGGATTTCAAAGGTTAATTAAATTAATGCACCATTAAATTTTATTAAATATACCAATATTGAATTCTATCTTTCCATGTTTACTCATATAAACAAAACTACAAAAAAAATCCTCTTTAAATGACTTAAATTAATTTTTTTTTCCAATTCATTAACAATTCGCCATAAATCCCTTATTTATATCATTATCTTTAATTAAATTCCAGAAACTAATCAACTTTATTTATATCAAAATAGAACTTAATAAATAAGGTTTAATTTTAATTATCAATTACATCAGTTTATTGCTTTCTTTTTATTGCGCACAACAATTAATAAACGAATACGCATTATATACTAACGCGCATCAAATGCGTTTATTTTTTTTATTAACCCTCACACACTAACAATTCCTAAATGTAATCAACCAATAAATTTCAAATTCGCGTTATACGCTATCGCGCCTTAAATGCATTTATCTTGGCAACCATTACACACTAACCACAATTAATTAGCTATTCATGCAATTTTTCATCAAAATTTATTAAAATCAATTTTAAATTTTGCCCCGAAATTCAGGGTTGTTACAGTCTGGGCTCCATACCATGACACCACTCCTAGCTAGAAAGAAATGCATGTCCTCCCTGAGGTCCTCTCCCGTTTCGGGTTCACACCGGGGTGTGAGGATCGCGAATTAACGCTATACACAAAGTTATGCTATATTAAAGCTATGCTTTGATCATCAACCACAAGACTCTGCTTTTCAACAGAAGCCTTGATCATTTGCATCTCCGCATGCCACACTGACAATTCACGCCATGCAACTGATATATATCGATATATAACCTCTGAGCTTGTACGTCTCAGAGAAGGGTGTTAAGCAAGAGAATAAATTCTCCGCCACCAAGCAGATATATATTTAATAGAGATCAATCAACACAGAATAAAATCCAATGTTAGACACACATCCATTTACAAGTTCATTCTGGGTCTGAATGAAACCGTAGGCACCTTATTTCTCGTCTCATATGTCCAATACAGGAGAGAGGCCATCGCATATCCAGTCGATCTCCAAGTACGGTTGGACGATCACCACTTATTACCTCGTCTTGGGTGTATAGCCCAATTAAGACATCAGTAATCATCCAAACGATGTGAAAACCTCTGGTCTTCAACCACCGTCTTCATCGTTGACTTATCGTCGAATCAATTATTCAGAACGGGTAAAAACCCAGCCTTTCTGAATAACTAGCGTATATAACAAACAAGTGATATAAAAACACAACATGCGCCTCATTCCAATTCTGAATATTCTTTTATTTAAATATTTATATCCTTTGGGAAAGGTTCCCATTAATTTTATTAAAGATAAATTCTTCAATCTTCCACTGGATATCAATTCAAACCAGATTAAGGTTTATCCAAACTAGTTGGGATTAGCGAACCTTACCGAAGTAATCATTTATTATATTTCCCAATCCCAACCTATTCATCCCATGGAGCTAAAATGGTAATACTCCATATCTGACACCACGATGTTATCGGTAAAATTATTTACAATTTCACGTTCAAATCTAATCAAATATTTAACTATCGCTTGGAGCGAAACTGGTGATACTCCATTCTCGATCATTTCATGAATTTGATAAATTTAATTATCTCATTCATATTTCAATCTAATTAAAGATTCATTAAAACTCTAATTCAGTTTTAATCTCAAAAATCATTACTTAATGATTATTCAAAGTTAAGAAATTAACCTTATCTTTAACTGGGTTAAATAACTAATGTCATTTAAAACACAGTTCATGATAAACCCAAATCACATTCCATTATTTATGGAATCTTCATGGAAAACAGATCAATATATAATCGATATCAATTTCCATGTCCGACTAACAATATAAATGGAATAACGACAAAGCCTTTTAAATTCCATATATTAATAGTCTTCCTCCACAGAAGCTCACTTCGATTATTATCCAATTGAATTCCATTTCATTCCAATTTATTGTATTAAATTGGAAAAATTCACTTTGAAAATTTTCTTTAAATCTTGATAAAAGATTTATAAATTCCAAATCACATTTCACTGTAAATCGGGTTAAAGAACGAATGTCGTTAAAAACACAGTTCATGATAAACCCGATTCACATTCCATTTTATTCCAATTACCAAATGTAACAGGAAACTCTAATAATCTTAATTAAATGATTTATTCCTTTCAAACGGGGTTTAAGAATAGTGTTACTGAAGACACCGTTGACGACAAACCCGAAATCCAATTCTTTTATTCAATTCAATTTAAATATTAATTAGTTGGAAAATTTCACTAAATCTTTATAAAAAGATTTATTCTTTCCTCAACTAGGTTTAAGAACAGTGTTATTTAAACCCGAAATCCCATATGATATTAAATACAAGGCTCTGAATAGAAAATATATCGGCTTGTATTCAATATCAAATTCTAAAACCAACAAATATCGTATTAGAAATAATGATATAAATATATCTTTCAAATTCCATAACAATATCTGTATAATCACGAAATCCAACATCGAAATATTCCGAAGATGATTTCCATTCAAATCCACTCCAATTGTTATATTGGAAACTTTGGCTATATTAAAACCCATTCTCAATCCGATTTATTTATTTAAAAATAAATGGATTATAATTTTAGTTAATAACTAGTTTATTTCGATAAAAATATTTTTTATTTTTTCAAATATGGAATTTTTCATCCCAATTCTTTCCAAATCATTTATTATGATTTTACACAAATTATTAATATCTTTAATAATTTTATCAAGGCCCTTTCAGTCGATTTCCGTAAACGGTCAGGGAACTGCACTTACAACGACCTTTTTCAAATTTGATTTGGACATGATTCCAAATTCAACTTATAGATTTCAAGTATCTTTTATTCGTTTGAAATCCCTTTCGATACGAATCCAACGATTCTGGTTTTAGGAGAATCCGATGGTCAGATCTCCCGTAATATCAATTCAAAGTCAATGGTCGAAATTCGTGAATGGGCGCGACACGACGCTTTCTATTCTGGCCATTATATTTTATATATAATATATATTTCTTCGATTTCCATTTAAAACATGTTTTATAAATCGTTTATAAATTCGTTTTAAAACGATTCTAACTTCATTTTCAATTTTAAATCAAAATTGAATATTCAATATCATTATAATATTAAAATGATAATATTTTCAAATTATCAGATTTTGAAATCAATTCTTTTCAATATCCATTGTAAAAATGAATAAAATCGATATAAATACCGTTCACGTCAAAATGGCGCATATCTAATCAACACGACTTCATGTATTTCAATAGTTTCGTGTCCATCCCAAATTGGACATCAAAATCATATTTTGATCCATTACTGAATATTATTTTAAAGTACTTGTTATTTTAAAATATTCATTATTTTAAAATATCCGTTAATTTAAAATATTCATTATTTCCGAATTGGAATCATACATAGTCAATTACCATATAATTTTATTTATATGGATATCATATACACATGTACACAACAATATCAAATGCAGTCAACCATCATCCAGAGTGTATTACACAACTGTATAAGCGTTATATATAAATAATTAACGCTTACAACAGCCTGTCAACCAATCGATTGACATACAACTAAACAACTGGGATTAGTGTATGTCAAATATCATCCCAATACCCGTGTGGGATTTCAATCAACACACACAGATTTTATATTTGTGCAGTTGGGTGATGTGTAAAATATATCGTCCAAATCAATATCAGTTAAATGCGTGTACATAAACAAATCGTCCGATTTGTAAATGAATATTTATTTTCATTCATATACTCGTTAAAAAATATATTTTTAACGATAAAATATTTATTTCAACATATGGATATTTTATACAGTTCATTTATACAATAAAAATGATATTTTTATTATTCAAATATTTTATTCATCACATGAATATTTTATTTTACATTTCGCATTCAATTTCCACCACACAATACAATCAAACAAGTCGTCCATGGTCTGTGGACGACGGGGTCAGGAGCTACTAAGCCCCGTCTCCAACCTAGTATATATTTCACTAGAAAATAAATTTGAGTGAGAAGTTCTCACCTTTAGGATCCACTCCGCCAGTTTTATTTCTGAATTTCTGAACCGTTTGGATTTGCCCAAAATTCCAACGCAATCCTTTCCACGCTGTTCACTGTAAAAATTACATTTTTAATATGATGTTTATATATTTAAAAATCGCATTTTATATCGCTACATACATATATATACATATATATATATAAGATCACATTTTTATATAGCTATATATATAATAAAAATCAAATTTTTATATAACTAAAAACCGAGTTTTTATCTAACTAAAAATCATTCCTTTTCTAACTAGAAATCATTTATATAAAAATCACATCTTTAAAACAATTTCGTTCATTTAAAAATCGTATTTTTATAATCTCCCTTTCAATATAAAAAATCATATTTTTATAATACTTCTATATATATATATAATCATAATTTTATAACGATCTTTTCACTATAAAAATCATATTTTTATTTGCATGAAGATCATATTTTTATACGCTTAGAAATCATATCTTCTACAAATTAAAAATCATATTATTTTCGCGATATATATGTGTAAATCATATTTTTATATCAAAGTTATATATATAAAAATCTAATTTTTATCACAAAGTTATATACATATAAATCTAATTTTTATCGTATCTCTACACATATGAAAATCAGGTCTTTATAATGCTAATTATATATATATAAACTAAATTAAGAAAAAAAACTCACTGTTAATTGGACGAAGAGGAAGGGGGAGATGAGATCGTCAAAGGGGTGTGACGCGCTGGGCGGCAGAGGTAGGGTGCCTCCAGCAGGAGGCGGCGGTCTGTGGTGTCAATAACGGTGATTTTGTGGCTAAGGGTTCGCGGTGGAGAAGGGGAGAGAGAGGAGAAGCGGGTGAGGAGGGGGGAAGGGGCGACGACCTATCGTCGGAGGCGTGGCGAGATGGAAGGGGGCAGCTAGGGTAGACGAGATTGCGGGGTTTTTTTTTTGTTTTCTTTTGTTTAAGAACAGAGCGTTGACTGAAAGGTGAAGGATAATAAAGGAGGGGGCCAACTATATATAATTATTATATTTAATTATTTTAAATTCCAAAAAGTAACGTTTTCTTTCGAACTCCGAATCGAACCCACCGACTGTTATCCCTGGCTAAATACCCCAATTCCCAACACAATGAGATATGTTTCATAAGACAATTCAATTGTATCGATCAGTTTTCACCAAAATTAAAGTATAAATCGCTATATATTGAATTTGAATGCACATTTTAATTTACCGGGGCCACATACGGACTCCAGAAATTCCCGAAAAATAAATCTAGCTATGTTTTGATGATACGGTTCTAACAAAACTAATTTCATCGAATTTGGAGGTCATTTTCATAATGGCTATTTATTATATTAAAAAATATATAAAAATTCCATAGCGACTATTCTGAATTTTCAACTGGACATAACTTTCAATTCCCGTTACGAAATCTGGATTTTTCGCATTCGTTTGGAAGATATTTTCAAACAGATTCAAATATTTCTGGTTTTACTGAAATCGGATTTATTTTGAATCCCGTACATTCATTTGAAATTTGAAATTGAATTTTCAAACTACCACACCATTTCAGGTTCGTTACATAATTAAAATAAATTTATTTATTCTAACTTCGATTTAAATAAAATTTTAGTCGTTATTATATAAAATAATTCATTTTAAATATTCAAAATTCATTAAAATTGCTAAAATAAAAATTTTAAATTGGTTTTGATTTTCCGGATTGTTACACCATGGGGTAGTATTGGGCTTTTAGCGAGCATTTGGACTGTGAGGATAAGGCACATCAGAATTGGCATATGAATTTGACATGCGCACTTAGCTTTGGACTATGCCGACATCATGATACTAATCTAGGATTCCGTGATCGCATTGAATCGTAACAATGAAAAGTCAGAAACCTACAATCACTTTGGATTGTATTATAGTCCAATGATTACATACGAGTCAATATGAGATGTTATTGAAATCATGTGAGGCATTATCTAGTATGATCGTCCAAACCATAAGGCAGTAGAGACGATTATCTCACTTTCCATTCAATGTTGTTGCGATTTAAACCTTTGAAGTCGCGCTTGACCCATAAGCTGGCATGTTCGAATGGGCAAGACAAATCATGTCATAGTTCAGAGAAATAGTGTATATGCTTTGAATCACGCGCCAAGTCAGGGTTGTGTTCAAAGTCAGCTTAGGAGTCGACGCTCGTGCTCCCAGCGCCAGTAGAGGACAAGCGAAGTTAGTGCTTATTCCCCCAGCGTCAGTGGGGGTTGAGTTATGTCAATCTAACATCCAATCCTTATGTAACGACCTAACGGAATTCGAACTCAAATTTCGACAATAATATTTAAACATGTATTATTGCCAAATCCCAAGTATTGAAAACACCAGATAGTTAATAGAAAGAAATTAGAGGGTGAGATAAGAAAGAAAGAAATAATAGAATAGAAGAAGAACAACAACATCATAGTCTTACATCGCAGCGGAATAAAATATAATACAGAAATAAAAACTTATTTAAGAGCTTTGAAATAAAACTTACAATCATCAGAGTACATCAATACATTTGGGCAGTTATAATCATCTATCCTCATATACAACACACAGTGGAATAAAGACTAGATATCATACGTCTGAACACCTTCAACTTGTCTCTGGACTTCACAACACCCGATAACCTGAACCTGTCGAATTCGGTCTAACCCGTGCTGGATCAGTCTGGTGAACCAGAGTGAGAAAAATCGCTAAATTTATAGGTATCATCCAACTTGATTTTAAAGGCAAAACATTTCTTTATGAAAGAAAATGATAATCGTAAGACTAGTCCACACATAAACACGAATAGTTTTTACCTTATGATAACCCAAAACATTTTGAAATCATATCTTATTCCGATAGATAGTGTCTAAATCAAATAAATAACCATCTAGCAGAACACTTGCATCTCACACTCCACATATATAGTATAAAATCAAAAACCGCGGCTCTTATTGGAGATTAGATTCCGACTATGACAAGGTATGGAACCACCTGCCGATAGTGTATCTCTAGAGGGCAGTACATTGGATTTAACAAAATATCTTGCAACCCGACTACACATGACCGACCACTCATTTCGCTTGAGTGTATCGAATGTATATCACCAACGGTTGCGAGCTACCCACCATTTCCCGAAAAGGGACAACATCGATAGATTAAATAAGAAGGAAATGGATTTTCTCTAGATAGGTGATAATAAACCATAATTAGGGGCAACCCACTTAGCCAGGTTGTCTGCCCGATTTTTGTCGTTTCCCAGTTGAAGAGGCTTGAGGTAAACATTACCTTTAGAACATCACATCACCATTCACTTTGAATGTCATATTTTCATATCCATCAAATCACTAATTAATGTCCACAAATATACTCCGGGTGTTTATGCTAAAAGAAGTTTCATTCTCTGCCACCATACTTGGTATATTTGTAAAAATCAACGTATGTGACTCTTAAGAAATACTCTAATAGACATTCATCCATACAAGTCATCCATGTACAGGATGAACTAAAGGCACCCTCCTACGACATCCTAGGTTTCACCCTATAGATCAGTAGCAAGTAGTCCTTGCAATCCATAGATTTCAACCACGACAGAACCCCGATATATCTCCAAGTCGAATCAGAGATTTTAAGTGGTTCTTTCATTTTATGAAGATCTATGGTCTTCAAATGCTCCATCTCGATTATTGCATTATATCTTCCACATTTTCGTATTTCCTGGTTGGAATGGTATTTGAATATAAATTTGATCCCGGTCTTTCCGTACCAACAATCGTATAGGCTAGATTTTGATAGTCGTTTATTTAACTATCAAATAAACAACCATTCAATCAATAAAAATAAAATAGAATTTACTGGTTTAGTACCCAGGATCACTTGGCTTCTTTAAATAAAAATAATTAACGAATGGTTAATTTAAACATTCTAATATTTGGAAAACAACATTTCACTTCTTACTTTAATATACTAATATTCGCAAAGCAATTTCGTTTTTAATACTTAGAAAATATAATATAACATTATCCAATATTCCATCTAATATCACTTGCAAAACATATACTACAACATTATTCATTATCTAAACTAGGAAATCAGTTTAACTTATTATTCGTAAAACAATCATTTCGATAATCTCTTTTGTTCATTGCTTGAAAACAATAATCGACATTTATCTTTTAAAATAACTTATTTTAATACTTATCTCTTTATTTCCTTTTTCCTCGAAATATCGTTATATTTCCACTCTTTTTATAGTTGGAGCCAATCTATTTCTTCTTTATACATTTTTATTCTTCAACATTCATTAGTCCCTGACCATAAATTGGTAAGAGAATAATCCCCTAAATATCAAACCCGAAGACTAAAATCAACATCAGATTAATACTTAGAAAATCACTCAACTCAAGCAATCTCCAGTTAGGTTCCAATTCTTTAATTCCTTATCTTAACTCCTCATCAACTCATACTATTCCACTCCTAATCCGTTCAACCATTTTCCGCTTTGAAAAACTCATTTTATTTCCATTCATTTTACTTAATTTCACTATTAAGTATAGCTAATTCAAATCAATGCTTTGACTTCTCATTTCTTTACATAAACCTTGTTTATGCAACTTTAGTTCAATATAAAGCCCTGTTGTATCGATTCCCTTTTTACTTAAGTCAACCATTAAGTAATCATTAATTTTAAGCTATCGTGTTTGCTTAAAGTACCTTTTATAACTACTTCCATGAAGACTCGATTTTAACATAAAACCGATCATAAACTCTTTTTGCAATTTAACTATATTTCATTACAAACTCGAACACTTACTTAAATGATTTTCATTTAAAAAGTAATCTCTTAAATTAAAATAATAATTTACTTCAATATTAAATATTATCATCATAAGAATTTGCTTTATAAATCCCTTTAATACTTATAAACTTAAATAACAATATTAAATACTAATTTCCTTTTAATAAACTTCCATTCAAAATACAAAATCTATCTTCAGTTATAAAATAAATTTTATAACTTCATTTCTATATATTCACCTGACGGTAAATCAATATTCATAAAACGATTGGTTTTTTAGTCATCTGCGGCCAATTACCTAACCAATAATTCCCATTGGTTAAAAACAAAACAAATGTTAAATTTTAGTTCAACAGTCAACAACCAAATTAATCATCTAATCAAATTGGTTAAATAATTCATATAATTGTAATATGAAAATAAAATAAATTTGAGGAATCTAGTTGGATCCCTCCAACCTGTTTTTCCCAACATCCAAATAGGTTACCTCAAATAATATCATTCAATTCAAATAAACAAATATAATATTTAACAATCAATCAATAACAGCAATTCAAAATTTTATCTTTCAATTTAATATGTATATATTATTATAAACATAACCAACAAGGTAAGTCACCTCATTTGGAAATAATCGTTAAAATAACGATTAGAATTCGTTTAAAATAAAAGAACGTTTAAATCAACCAATTAATCCAATATATATATATATATATTCAGCATGCAACAAACAATTATCAACCATATCACACAAAATAAATCCTAACCTATATAAAATATAAGTGGGTAAAAACTAAGCGAGATATACTCAATTTAGTTCCATTTATTTCTGAAATGGTTCGGTTATAGTTAAATTAAACAGTCGTTTAATTTAACTATAAATTCCAGTCGTCTCCCGCACTATCCAGATTAGTTCCATAATGTTTTATTCGTCAACGGGATTCCGACAGATCTTGTTTAGTTCCATTCTATTAAATGGGTACAAGTTATAACCATTTAAGTTAAATCTAGTTTAATTATAATTAATTACTTAATTAAAAATTAAAACTCTAATCTAATTACGTTTAAGATTAATTGGCCAATCCTTTAATTTCCTTCTACTCTTCGTTATATCGTTCCAGCTCGTATTATATGCTTCTTCCCCAAATGAAACTACTTCAAGCTGCTGCATCACAAAGTTATTCATGATCAAATTATATTAATTATATCTTAATTAAATGTTAATTTAACTAATCACTTAACTTAGTGTATAAATAGGGCCGTAAATCACTTGATTAAAAAAACGACCGACTTCCTTTATTTGTTTCCTGGCACATTCTTTCTGTTCCCAGTATCGTGCTTCTTCATTCCAGTATCTCTCCCCACCCCACATACGTACGCCTGCCCACCATTGCTACATATTCAAGTACATACCCACAAACTCCTTTTAACACTACATCGTTCAAAACGAAATAACCCAGGCCCCTTTTATAATCTTCCCCACTTCGTTAGTTCTTCCTGTTTTGCATTCGAACCCACTCTGCCATGTAGTTTTACCCTATCGCACTCACCCTCGACCATCTATGATCCATCCATGCCCACCAGTAAGTGTGCCTACCTGTCGTTCACCACGCCCCAATCCCCCTCGAACTCGATCGATCTCATGCTTCAGAAAACACAATACACAATTGCGACTTCGTGACGCTGCAACAGCCTCCACCGTACTCAATAATGATCATGGTCGATCAGATGGAAGGTCTCACTTATTGTTGAGTGATTTTGGTATAAATGAACTGATGTGGAGAAATCGGAGGAGGAAGGTTATGAGCTTGTGGCCATTTATTTAAAAAGGAGGCGGCTAAACGCTTATTGACCACAAAGTAAATTTTGAGCAGAGGGATTTAGGGCTAATAATATAGGATGGTATTTATATAGGAAAAGATTTATTCTTAAATTAATAAACAAAACTTAGCGTTGAAGTTTCGTGTAAAAAACCCCCATATACGATCTCCAATCGAGAAGAAACTCATAATTCTAGCATAAAATAATATCTGGGACACGATGGAACAAGTTTCGTCGAATTCTGAGGTCGTTTGTAAAAATTCCTTTTTTAATTTTCCTACGATCACAAAATAAATCCAAATAACTTGAAACTTGGAAATTTACAATAATTAATCACTACGGATTTAATAAATTTAGTTTCATTAACATTGGAGTTTGTTTGAAAATTTGCTATTTCTAAGGCCTATATAATATCGATATAATATAATTAAATTTCGAAGCAATCTAATTAAATAATAATAAATTATTACTATCGTAAATATCCAAATAGACAATTACATAGCTTCAAATATAAACCAATATGGATTTTATAACTTAACGTTAACATTTTTGAGTTAAACGATATCCAAATTATACAAAAAGTCTTACTTAATAAACGCTATGGTTTATAAACGATTTCATAACGACTATTTGAAAATTTGAATTGGACATAACTCACAATCTATAATATGAAATCTCCATTTTTCTCTTTCCTTAGAAAACTATAGATTCAGATGATTCTTGTTTCAAAGAATTCTGATTTAAAATTGATTTTTTATATTCAATTTAAGTTCAAAACGTAACATTACGAACTACCGAGACGTTACGAGCTCGATTTATATTAAATATAAATTTAACTTTCAAACTTCGTTTTATAAGTTAATTATATATTACAAATCCATTTAAAATTCCAAATCAATATTTAAAATAATAAATTAAATTAAATATCTGACTACCAAAAATATGGGACGTTACACCTTAAGCCTTTATACCTTATGTCATTGTATCGGATTAGAATTACGGGTTCAACAATCTTAGCCGACCCAAGTCGTGTCAGCTAACTCAAGTCCGAGTCGAATTACCACGTGGCAGTTGCATAGGGAATTTCGGAGCATAGTGGAAAACGTGGGTTGGTTCGTGTATGCCAGGTGGCACCCGATCCGGGTTTATAGGTGAGTTGAGCACGTGGATAGCCACAAGAATAGGTCCATGTTGATACCTGGGTAACCTCTCAAGTAGGGCCAGGTCTAGTTCGAACCGGAGGCCTTCAACCCTAGAGTCTCGACCCGAGTCGTTCGACCCCAAAGGATCAACCCGAGCTATTCGACCCTAGAGGCTCAACCCGAGCTATGTTTTTCCTGAAGTGTTTCCTTCGATCCGGGCTGGAGCTTCATTCAAGCTGAAGTAAGTAGGATGGATCTCACTCGATTTGGGACTTTGTGTACCCTCTTCTTCGACCCCGATATGCTCTTGATGTTGTTAGGCTTAGACGAGCCCAAAGGTGATCGAACCGGGGGTTGTGTGCAATGACCCAAATTCTTTAGCAAAATTATTTTAATTTTTCCTAAAAATATTTTATTGGATTTAAATGGAATTGGAGGTGTTTCTGGTTTTTGTGCATATGTGAATGTGTGTGTACATGTGTGCACCAGGGACATGCACAAGAGAGCTTCATGATTCCAGAAGAAAATGTTATATGCATGTTTTATTTCTTACTGAATTAAATCAAAGTATCATGGTTGATAAAGAATATAACTAAAGCTTTAAAAAAAATATACATGAATATATATAGAAAGGTTAGTGATACAAGTTTAAATATGTGAGTATGTAGATTAGATAATGAATTATTATATCTCTTTTGTAATTTTGTCATTACATGAAAAGGGGAAAACAATTCAAATAAAAACAGTTTTTCTTTTATTTTTTTGAGAAGCAAGTCAGAACTTGTCTAGTGGCTTGTATACCCGGGCATTGAGAGTAAATGAGATAGAAATAAGGTGTGTTATACTCACACAATTATCATGATCATGTGAAGGGAAAAACAGACATTGTGTACATCAAAAACCTTAGGAATCAAGGCAATATAAATAAGGGCATCCAGGCAAGATTTTTCTACTTCGAAAATTAGGAGGAAATTTACGTAACAAAGGGAAAAGACTTGGGAAGTAAGGCAAAAATATTCTCTGGCTTTCAACCTTGAAGAAGATGTTTTGGTGAGCAATCTCACTCATAATGGTTGGCAATAAGTCATAGATTTAAAAAGGCAGCCAGTATATTCTTATAACCAGAATTGTAATGCCCCGCAATTTTAGCGATTAAATAATTAATTAATTTAATCATTTTAATGTTTTGAATTAAATAATTTTGATAAAATAGAAATTAAATTATTAATGATTGTTTAAGAATAAAAAGACAATATAAAATAAGACAACAGTATAATTTGCAAATAAAATGTCTTTTACGCCAAGCAGACAAAACAGAGTAAAATACCGTGTGCGACGTACACATTAAATGGTTCATTTATTAAGTGATGTGGGAGTTATTAGTGTGAACGTGGTTTTCGAGCAACAACAAATTTCATAATCCAATTCATGTGAACACAATGTCAAGGCCATACTACATGTTATAGTTGGCAGTAGAAGTGATGATACAGAATATAGAAGAGTAATTTTCTTAGAAAAACTGTAGATAATGAACTATATATTTACACAACACATACATACATTTCTAACTTTAAAATGGTTTCATGTTGACGTTATGCATAAGCACTAAAAAACAGAAGGCTATGTGCTACCATTTTCAAACATCTAATGAAATCATCTTTTGCATGTGAGAAGCTCACAAATAGGTAAACAAATATATACACTACCTACGTGTATAAAAGAGCGTTGCTTCATTTTTTTTTCAAAGCACAGCTCATTCGGAAGGACCAACATATTATATATATAATTATAATATAAATCGTTCCCTTCTATATGAAGTATTGTAAAGCATAGCTCGTTCGAAAGGACTAACATATATATATAATTATAATGTGCTTCCTTAGTTGCCAAGCTTTGTACCGCGTCCCTTCAAACGCAGTCCTACCTGTCTTGGAAAAATCAATCTGCAGTACTACTGTTAAAAATTTAAGACTGAAGTAATATAGCATGTATATATTATAATAGTTATATATGTCTTCTTTACTTTGGAATGAAGAAACTTCGATATATAAATGCACGGTTTCCACTTCCTTTTCTTCTTCTGGAATTTCCTGCGGCTAGTCTTCATGGCTTATAAAAATTTTAACGCCAATATATTGAACCCTCAAGGCTTTCTCTAAACACACGTACATCTTTACGCAACTCCACACATATTACCTGAACTCGACATTTAACAGCCGCAACCAGGGTTCACACATTGGAATATTAAGGCAATGATCTCTGGGTTTGCTCATGGGTTTTAAATGGTGGAGGTCGGCTGTTAAAGCAACAGGAGACGTGAAACTTTTAGAAAGAAGAAAGGACAGGAGATGGACAGGGAGAGGAGGGAGTGGGAGGGTGAATCTGTCTAAGTGGTTAATGTTTTGAAAAGTATAGTATGGATGGATGAGTTTAATGGTGTAAGTGGTTTTGAAAATGATGGAGAAGCAGAAATGGTGTTTAGAAATTGTGGCACTGGCTTGACAATTTATTTCGGATTCTTGGATGGTCGCGGTAGGTGATAAAGCTGAATGGAACGGAGTCGGGTTTTAACAATGAAGGAGGCGATGATGTTGTTTGTAATGGCACGCGAGATGGTAGTAACGTGACCAACAGTGAAAGCAAAAGCGCAGCAGCATAATATATAAAAATGAGAAGGGAGCACTGTTGTCATTGGCTTCGGGTGAGGGTGCTGTATGCTTTTGCGTAAGGCCAAGAGTAAGGACGTGTGGTGAAATGTTTTCGGAAATGGCGTTCTTATGATGGATGCAATGGAAGGAGGAGTTAAAACACAAGTGCCCGCATGTTTGGGTACAGACATGAAAATCTGTAGAGGACGTAAGGGGGTAATGAAGTAAGATGGTACAGACAAGAGGTTTTGGATGTGGCTGTGCATTCAAAAGTGAAGAAATGGAGTTTGTCAGTTTTGGAACCCATGTGATCACGCATGCAATAAAGAAACCAGGAGGGAAGCCTACCGTTCTTGTTGGCATTTCGTAGTGGTGAAACATAATGCTGGAGACAGGCACCTTGGGGAAGTTGAAACATATATGGTCATTGGTTAAAAGAAATAGCAGAAAATGGCGCAAGGAAAGGCCACTGGATTGGGGACGTGAGGGGTTTAAAGCTGCAAGTGGAGGATCTCGGTACTGTAATGCATTGAATCTTGGAGAATAAGGAGTGATGGACCATGTGTTCAAATGGATGGGTGTGTGCCTTTTGCGCGAGGTAAGAGATAGTTGATGGTTGTGTGTTCAGGGGAGATGGGCCGAGATTTATTTGGTAAGGCCCAAATTCAATATAAACTAGTTTAATTTAATTTAAATTAGTGTATTAACTTTTAAATGGTATATCTTACGCATATGATATCAGAATTGCAAACGGTTTGATTTATTGGAACCGTACGAAGGCAGGCTACGTTATGAATCTGGTTCAGAATCGTTTGAAGCTCCTTGGAAATGTTAGCGAAATTAAGCGTCTGATCGGATCAATCAATCAGTTATCGTTATTTAACGGTTAACTGCCAATGTGAGTAAATCTCACTAACTCTGTATAGTTTATATTTTTATAAATATAATCTAGTATTGATAAATGATGATTGATTGTTGTGTGTTGATTGTTTGGTTGAATTGCTATTTTGGTTGAAATTGTGGATAATGATATATATATATATATACATACATACATAAATCTTTAATCAAATATTGATTCTGTTTATCAGAATATTTCATATTGAAATGAAATCGATGTTATTTATATTGTTTAACATATGTGAATGCAGGGAGATAGGTTGGAGGGATCCAATTGGATTCCTCAATATTATAATATTGTTTGTTTTCATATAGTGTGGTATATGATGTGATATAAAATCTGTGATTTATTATGATGACACTGGTCATGTTATTTGGTATTTTAAATACCATATGAAATACTGGAATATATAAAGGAAATTTTCAAAGTGAATATTGAAAATGAAATATTTATATAAAATGAATAGGATTATATAAAAGTATTTATATAAAATAAATAGAATTATATAAAAGGATTTATATAGAATAAATAGAATTATATAAAGGGAATTATAAATGGGATTTAAGTGTTAGAAATAAAAAGGAGATTTGTATGAATAATTCTACAAATAAAAATATAAATAGAATTTGGGTTTGAGATATTGTTTTTAAAATACGAAATCAAACTGTTTTGATTATATAAAGAAATATTATTCATAATCTATGTGAAAAATTAGATTAAAGTAAATATTTTACAAATAAAATATTATAAAGGAATTTGGGGTTTAAATTAGGAATTTAAATGGAATTTCTAAAATTAGAAACTAACTGGAAATTAGTTGAGTTAAATGGCTTTCTGGGTATCGATCTGATGTTGGTTTCGGCCTTCGGGGTTTATGCTTGAGATAGTTTACAGTTAGAGACTGATAGAGGTGGGAAGATACTGATGCATGAACCAGAAATGGAAACGTTTTCCAAAGTTAATAATGTATATTTTCAAATTTTAGAAAATAAGGAATTTATGAATATATAGAAACGATAAATGGGAAATCAGGAAATGAAATGATGATTGATCGGTAAGATTTCCATTTGGGAATACGACCGTTGTTTGTACACATGTTTTCCTTTGATAGTTAAATCACCGACTATCGAAGATTTTCACCATTTCCGTTGTCAATACGGAGAGACCGGAATCAGATTTATTATCTGAAAACCACTCCATATGGGCATTATTGTTTCGAATCAAATATATTGAAGACAATCGAAGACGGAGTTTATGCAAGGTTTGTTCTGGCGATCCTAGGTAGAAATTGCCTAAGATGGATTTACAGAATAATTCATTTGGATTGTCCAGTCCTAGGACAACTTGAGTAGACGAGTGTCTGACAGAGTATATCTGGTGGATCGCGTAAGTTGATCGTTTCAAACATATTTACATTGGTGGCAGAGGAATTCGTTTCTCTTAGCTTATACCAGTGGTATTTTTGGAAAAATCAATTTGTCATTTAACGGATATGACGATGTGACATTCAAAGTAAAAAAAAGGTGTGATCTATATGTTATGACCTTAAGCCTCACAACCAGGAAATGGTATAAAATCGGGTAGGTCGCATGGCTAAGTGGTTAGCTGCCAATTAGGGTGTATTGTCACCTGATCTAGAGAAATTCCATATACTTCTATAATCTATTTCTATGCTGTCCCTTTCGGGCAACGGTTGCAGATCCCAACCGTTGGTGATAATACATTCGGTACACTCAAGCGAAATGAGTGACCAGTCATGTTTAGCCTGGGTTACAAGATGTTCTTGTCGAACCCGGTGTATTCCTCTCTAGAGATACATTGTCAGAAGGTGGTCCCATACCTTACCAGTTGGAATTCATTTCCCAATAAGAGCCCGCGGTTTTTGATTATATATTATTTATGTGGAACGTGAGATGAAAGCGTTTTGCTAGATGATTTTTATATTGTGGTTAATAGACATTATTATAATATCAAATGAGTTTGATATAAAGATTATCGTTCCTTTCAAAAGGTTTTTGAATGTTGGACGAAGTGTTTTGGATTCTCATAAAGGAAAAACCCGTTCCGTTATACGGCGTGGTCTTATGAGATACCGTTTAATTGCTCAAACTGTTTTAAATGGTTTTACTCATACCAGTCCCATGACTGACCTGGAGTTTGTTTTGTTTTCCCTAAACTATTGGGTGCCAATTTTGTACGGGCAGTCAAGTAGTCAGGTTTTTACAGATAAACTTGGAGTGCTGGAGCTGGAGGCTTTAGGATTATATAGATATTATTTATTTCTGCTGTGATGTAAGTGTTATACTCAAATGACAGATTTGTATTTCGAAGTTATGTTGTATACTATATTTTATTCGTTCCTCTATGAGATTCGTGTTTACTCTGATATTGTATGTTCTTATTCTTCTTCTATTCTAGCTTTCTATCTTATCTATCCTCACCCTCTAACTTCTTTCATTAACTACCCGGTATTTTCGATGCTTGGAGAGTCGACATTGGGTTTGTGTCAATAACCAAGGTCGCAAATCCCCCGGGTCGTTACAGTGGTATCAGAGCTGAAGGTTAAGTGATTACCTTGGCTCTGTGGCGTAACTCAGTAGAATGGGGTTAGTAATGCCCCAAATTGAGTTGAGTGTATATATACGAGAGAACGTATTTGTAGATTTTATGAATTTTTTTTATATTGTGGTGATTTATTAGTTGAGTTATTTATGAATTCTGGTCGATCAGTTTGACCCACTGTATCGGTAGGAGTTTATAAACACTTGAATACGATGAACCGACACAGTATGTTTTGAAAAGAGGGTAAATGAAATAATTTTACCCAAAATATATTTTGATATAAACAAAGTGTAGATATTTGAAATATTATAGTATATGGGATATATTGGTTGTTATTATAATCAAATAAGATGATAATTGAAACAGTTATGTAAATAACCACAAAATTCGTGTAAGTGTTACGAAATGAATTAAATTTGAATTTAAATCAGAATTGAAATTAAAACCATGGAAATTTGGAAAGATGTTTGTAGATGGATTTGGGATTAATATATGGGATTTTTAAAATCCTGGGAGATTTTAAATTGTTTACAAGTATTGTGAATAATATTTTGAATGTATTTCAAAATGGAAACGGTTAGAAATGGTTTTGAAAGTGATACAGTATTGAACTCACTTCGGTTGCTAGAAAATAATTCCGATGATGATCCGGACATCATCGTTGTTCATTTTCGAGTTTCTAAGTGACGAATTACTACCAAGGATTTTGTTTTGAATTGTTTTGAGAACAAGTTGTTTAAAGTCCGAAAAGTGATATTTGGTTTTAAAGACTAATCCATTTAAAAAATCCCAAATAGAGACAGTTTGAATTAAAAATAAATTTAATAGGAATTTGAACTGGTATTGGATTTGTAAGTTAAGAGGTTGGAATCCAGAGTGGATTTAAGTTTGAAATATAATTTGGCTTGGATAAGTGAGTGATTTGGTTGAGGATAAATTGATTGCAGAGCGGTTGGGAATGATAGATATATGATGAATTAATAGGAGATGAAAGTGGCAGAGTTGTATGGCCAACAAAAAGGTACAAGTTTGTATTTGGTATAACCGTGAGATTTATGAGCTGTTTGGCAAGCCGTTTGGCTATTTGATTTTCTTTTGGATTGGAGAAGGCCTAGAAAGGCGAGTTGTAGTTGTAACGATTGGGCTGTACAAATGTGATGCTGACGAATTTTTTCAAAATTATGGGTGTTAGAAAATTTTCAGAATTTCTGAAATTTTTTGTTAATAGAAATGTGAAGACCCGTAACTTCCCCGTAAAGGAAAGTGTCGGATAGTTCGAGAACAAGCCACAACAGAACGCATACAGAAGAACATTTCATTGTATATTACAACAATGCATCAGATTACAAGAATATACAGAGTATGAACGAATAAATATTACACAGAAATATCAGAGATTTAAATTACATTTAAATACATAGCGGCGGAAAATAATACAATACACAACTAGAAGAGATATACGGATACAAAGCTTTCCGGATATCATTCCAGCTGTAAACCAGGATCCTGTGAATATAAATCTGCAAAACCAAAACTACTAGCTGCCCATGTCAAAATAAGGGCACCCAGAGTTTAGGTTAAAACAATAAACTCCAGGTCAGTCATGGGACTGGTGTGAGAACTAAAACAGTTATTAATCTTTATTTTAAATCATTAGGTAAATCAAGGGGCCACGCCGTATAACACGGAACGGGTTTCCTCCCAAGAATACCAGTGCATAAAGCGAATAGCGCAATGCTAAATAAAGAAAAATGAAGCTGTTATAAGACCCAGGTCCTATCACACAATGCAACGCAAGCCGGGGGATAAGGTTTTCCCTTATAACAGCCAAAGAATGCTTGATACGTTTAAAACAAATCATTTGATACTACTATAAGTGCATAGTGTATAAAACAACTTCAAATCATAAGTATCAATCATAGGCGGCATGGGTACCATATATCATGTCGCCATATATAGGTTATACAATCAAAATCGCAAAGTCACGTATTTGGAAATTGGGTTTCCATCTATGAACCGAGGCAAAAGATAGTCCTCAACCGATTCGAGACTGTCTAGCCCGAGTCTCAGGCACAGCCGCAACCGTACCTTGGATCCTCAGGGCCGGTCCACCGATGTGGATTATAATGCCTGAACAATACGTTTCTCCGCCCTTTGGGGCGTAAATGAGCCAACTAAATGACTCCATCGGTTCGAGAACGACCGATCAATCCGAGGCGCCTCGCAACAGCAACAACCACATAAGTCAAACTCGTCAGGGCGTGTAAAACCACTGACGCCACTTCTAGCTAGAAAGAAAACGCATGTCCCCCCTGACGTCCGTCTCCCGTTTTTGGTTCATACCGGGTGTGAAACACGCGAGGAAAACGTTACACAAAGCTACGCCACAAAGGCCGTGCTTTGATCATCACCACAAGACTTTGCTTTTCAACAGAAGCCTTGATCATTTGCATCTTAGCATGCCACACAGACAAACCATCCTATGCAACCAATATCAGTCACACAGAATGAAATCCGATGTCAGACACACAGTCCATTTACAAGTCCGTTCTGGGTCTGAACGAAACCGGAGGCACCTAGTACCCCGCATATCCATCGATCTCCAAGTACGTCTGGACGATCACTAACTGTTTCCATCTTCTTGGGTGTACAGCCCAATCAAGATCATCAGCAATTACCCAAACGACGTGAAGACCTCCGGTCTTCGACCATCGTCTTCATCTTCGACTTATCGTCGTATCAGTTATTCAGAATGGGATAAACCCGGTCATTCCGAATAACTCGCGTATATATTAAATAAGTGTTACACAAACACAACATACGCCTCATTCCAATTCATTAGTCACTAACCGTAAATTAATCGAGAGAATAATTCCCCAAACACTAACCCCGAAGGCCGAAACCAACATCAGATCAATATCCAGAAAACCATTCTGCTTGGCTAACCGACAGTTAGTTTCTAAATTTCACATTCATAGGGAAAGGTTCCCATTAATTTTATCCAAGATAAATTCCTTGAATTTATGTTTGAATCTCAATTCGAACTAGTCGGGATTAGCGAACCTTACCGAAGTAATCATTTGTTTTAATTTCCTAATCCCAACCTATTCATCCCATGAAGTAAAACTGGTTATACTTCATATCTAACACCACAGTGTTATCGGTAAATTCAATTACCATTTCACATTCAAATCTAATTAAAGATTTAACTATCGCTTGGAGCAAAACTGGTGATACTCCATCCTCGATTATTTCAATCTAATTAAAGATTCATTAAAACTCTACTTAGTTTTAATCTGTGACTGGGTTAAAGAATCAGTGTCATTTAAAACACGGTTCACGATAAACCCAAAATCACATCACATTTTAATCAGTCCCTAATTGTAAATTAGCAAGCGAGCAATTCCCTAAGTATTAATCCCGAAGGCCGAAACCAACATCAGATCAATGCCTCGGAAACTATTCAACTTAACTAATCTCCAGTTAGTTTCTGATTTTCTTAACTCCTTTAGGTCTAAGAACTGTATTATTGAAGATACCGTTCACGACAACCTAAAATCACATTTCATCGATGATCGGGTTAAAGAACGAGTGTTATTTAAAACACTGTCCACGATAAACCCAAAAATCAATATCGATTCAATTCCAATTAAATATTATTTAATTGGTACACTTCATTAAATCTAAATAAAAAGATTTAATCTTTTCTCAACTGGGTTCAAGAACAGTGTTAGTGAAGACACCATTCACGACAAACCCAAATCACATTTGATATTAAATACAAGGCTCTGAATAGAAAATATCTCGGCTTATATTCAATATCAAATTCTACGATTAACAAATGTCGTATTGGAAATAACGATATAAATATATATCTTTCAAATTTCCATAACAACATCAGTATAATCACGAATTCCAACATCGAAATATTCCGAAGACAATTTCGATTCAAATCCACTCCAATGCAATCATTGGAAATTTTGGTTATTTTTAAGACCCCTTTCAAATCCTATTTATTTATTTAAAAATAAATAGAATTATATTTCTAGTTCAAAACTAGTTCATTTCGATAAAAATCTATTTTTATCTTTTCAAATATGGAGTTTTTCATCCCAAACTTTCACAAATCATTTCTTATGATTTTACACAAATTATTACTATTTTTAATAATTTTATCAAGGCCTGTACAGTCGATTTCCATCAACGGCCATCGAACTGCACTTATAGCGACCTTTTTCGAATTTGATTTGGACGTATCTCCAAATCCAACAGTTAGATTTCAAATTTCTAATATTCGTTAGAAAGCTCTTTTCGATACGAACCCAACGGTTCCGGTTTTAGGAGAATCCGACGGTCGGATCTCCCGCAATGTCCGTTTGAAATAAATGGTCGAAATTCACGAACTGCCGCGGCGCGGCGCGTTCTATTCAGGCCATTATATTATATATATAATATATATAATATATATTTCGTCGATTTCTATTTAAAACGAATTATATAAATAGTTTTAAAATTCGTTTTAAAATTCGTTTCAAAAGCAATTTCAACTTCCATTTCAATTCAAATCAAACTTGAATTCTTCTTTATAAATTCGTTTTAAAATTCATTTCTATTCAATTCAAATTTCAATTCAATTTGAATTCATTTCAATTCGCTTTCAATTCAATTAGAATTCATTTTCAATTCAATTCATTTCGAAATCGTTTTCAATTCAATTCATTTCGAAATCGTTTTCAATTCATTTTGAATTCGAAATCGTTTTCAATTCATTTTGAATTCGTTTTCAATTCAATTCATTTCGAAATCGTTTTCAATTCATTTCATTTCGAAATCGTTTTCAATTCATTTCATTTCGAAATCGTTTTAAAATCGATATAAATATCGTTCACGTCTAAATGGCGTCAATCTAGTCAACACGGCTTCATAAATTTCTATTTTCAAATATTCTATTTCAAATATTTCTTTTTCAAAATAGTTGTTATTATCAAAATATTTCGTTCAACACATGACCAATCTCAATGGATGAGACTGTCAACACATGAACTTTTATTTTATATTGATAAAGATGTAAACTTTATTACTAAAATATTTCGTTCAACACATGACCCATCTCAATGGATGAGACTGTCAACACATGAACTTTTATTTTATAATATTCTTTATTTTCTAAATTGGAATGAGGCCCAATCAATTACCATGTAAAGTTAATTATATGGATTTTCACACAACACATGTATATCATAGCATTGAAAAATAATCAGCCATCAACCAAAGTGCACTACACTGTATAAGCATCAAATATAGATATTCAACGCTTATAACAGCCTGTCAATCAATCGATCGACATATTTAATCAATCAGGATGAGTGAACTTCAAATTTCATCCCAACACCCGTGTGGGGTTTCAAACAATCAAACACATATTTTATTCGTGCAGTTGGGCGATGTGTAAAATTTATCGACCCAATCAATGTCCTTCAAATAGGTGTACATAAACAAACCGTCTGGTTTGTAAATGGATATTTATTTATTCACATTCACGTTAAAAATTATATTTTTAACGATTAAACATTTTATTCTAACATATGAATTTCTATTCAGTTCATTCTTTAAATAAAATGATATTTTTATTTTTCTAACATATTTTAGAAAATTTCGGCGGCATAACGGCACGATACTAGAAACGGGACGAGGCCTAGCCTTATCCCCGGTCTAGTGAAGGCCCACGCCATTCACACATCAATCATATCGATTTTATTATGCAAACCACAAAATTTGGAGTAAGTGTCTAACCTAGCCTTACTCCTTCGCCTTATAACGGCGCACGTCTAATCCTAACCAATTTATCGATTCGATTTTTCACACCACAAACCACATTCAAACCAATATCACAATCAATAACCAAACAGCCAAACAAGCAAGTCCATGGTCTGTGGACGATTGTGTCGGGTGCTACTAAGCACCGTCTGCATCCTAGTATATATATATATATAACTAGAAATAAAATTGAAAGGTGAGAAGTTCTCACTTATAGCTATCCTAGCTCCATGACTCTTCATTGATAGAAATCTTCATCGCTATCGCATCCTCGTCGTCTTCGTTGCCCGTAGCCACTACATATGTAAAAATCGAATTTTTACTTTGTTATTCGATACATAAAAACCATATTTTTTTATTTCGAAGTTCTATATATAAAAATCGTATTTTTATTTCGAAGTTCAATATATAAAAATCATATTTTTACCTCAACTTCTTATAAAAATTCAGTTTTTATTCTTTATTTCAAAAACAGTTTTATTTCTTTAAAAAAAACAAATCAATTCAGTTTTTAAAATACTTTTAAAAATTCAGTTTTAAAGTTCTTTTATAAAAACAGTTTTACTTTTATAAAAATTTCTGTTTAAAATTCTTTTATAAAAATTTCAGTTTTAAAATTCTTTTATAAAAATTTCTGTTTAAAATTCTTTTATAAAAATTTCAGTTTTAAAATTCTTTTATAAGAACAGTTTTACTTTTATAAAAATTTCTGTTTAAAATTCTTTTATAAAAATTTCAGTTTAAAAATTCTTTTATAAAAACAGTTTATATAAAATAAAAATAAAATAAATAAAAACAAACTTACAGAGGGTGGAGAAAGAAGATCGGAGGCGCTTCGAGCTTCGACGGAGAAAAGGCGGCGGGCGACTTCGGGGTTTCAACGAGGTGGCGATGGGCTCGGCTTCGGGGTTTCAGCGAGGTGGCGATGGGCTCGGCTTCGGGGTTTCAGCGAGGTGGCGATGGGCTCGGCTTCGGGGTTTCAGCGAGGTGGCGATGGGCTCGGGGCGTCGATCGCCTGCTTAGGGTTTTAGGGTTTTTTTTTTCTTCTTCTGTTTGTATCGAGTGAACGGGGGGGGGGGGGCAGTACGAAGGAAAAGGGGGGGGGGAGGGAAATTAAAAATTATATTTTTTTTATTATTATTATTTTATTATTTAAATTTGCAAAAGGGTTGACTTTTACATACGACCTCGAAACGAGGCCCACCTCCTGTCGTCCATAGCGTTTTACCCCCATTCCGAACACAATGGGATATGTATCGCAAGCTGATTTGATCGTTACAATCAGTTTCCTTTGCATTTACATTTAAATCATTATATTGAATTTTAAACGTACATTTCAAATTACCGGGGCCACATACGAACACGAAAAATTCCAGAAAAATATTTTCTATTTTCGTATTGACGATACGGTCCTAACAAAACTAGTTTCGTCGAATTCCGAGACCGTTGGAAAAATGGCCAATTTCCAGTCGATTAAAATCAACTGAAACTGGTCAAACGCGTTTTCCTATGCCACGCTCACATATTGATTCGAAAAATTATGAAATTTGAAACCTAGCAATAATTTGACATCACGGACCCAACAAAACTGGTTTCGTTGAAATCCGAGGTCGTTTGCAAAATGTCCATTTTTAAGGGCCTGAATTCCATAGCGACTATTCAGAAATTTCAACTGGACATATCTTTTGCTTCCCGCTATGAAATCTTGATTTTTCGGATACGTTGGAAAGATATTCACTATTAGATTCCATTATTTTTGGTTTCACTAAAATCCGGATTGTTTTGCACCCGGTACATTCAATTTAAGTTTGAAATCGAATTATCGAACTACCACGCCATTTTCAATTCTATTTATAATTATATATAAATTTTTATATTCTAACGACGACGCGTATAATATATACGTTCGAATTATATTCAAAATAAATTTCTCATAGATATTATTTAAAATAATTCATTTTAAATAATCAAAATTCGCTAAAATTGCCAAAATAAAAATTTCAAACTGGCCCAGAATTTCCGGGTTGTTACAAGAAATGAATTAATAATTTATTTAAAATAAATTGGTTCAGTGAAACTGGATTTAAGAGGTAAACACATAATTTAAACCCGGTTAATAGGGTTTATTTCCTACCTTAGCAATTTCTAGGACGAAATTATTTTAAGGGGGGAAGAATGTAACATCCCGCAATTACAGCGATTAAATAATTAATTTATTTAATCATTTTAATGTTTTGAATTAATTAATTTTGATTGTCTGATAAATATAAAATAGAAATTAAATTACTAATGATTGTTTAAGAATAAAAAGACAATATAAAATAAAACAAACAGTATAATTTGCAAATAGAATGTCTTTTAAGCCAAACTGACAAAACGGAGTAAAATACCGTGTGCGACGCAAACGCTTAAATGGTTCATTTATTAAGTGATGCAGGAGTCGTTAGTGTGAACATGGTTTTCGAGCAACAACAGATTTCATAATCCAATTCATGTGAACACAACGTCAAGGCCATACTACATGTTAAAGTTGGCAGTAGAAGTGATGATACAGAATATAGAAGCGTAATTTTCTTAGAAAAACTTTAGATAATGAACTATATATTTACACAATACATACATTTCTAACTTTAAAATGGTTTCATGTTGACATTAAGCATAAGCACTAAAAACAGAAGGCTACATGCTACCATTTTCAAACATCTAATGAAATCATCTTGTGCACGTGAGAAGCTCACAAATAGGTAAACAAATATATATACTACCTACGTATATAAATGTGCGTTGCTTCATTTTTTTCAAAGCACGGCTCATTCGGAAGGACCAACATATTATGTATATAATTATATATAAATTGTTCCATTCTATGTGAAGTATTATAAAGCACAGATCACTCGAAAGGACTAACATATATATATATATAATATGCTTTCTTAGTTGCCAAGCTTTGTACCACGTCCCTTCAAATGCAATCCTACCTGTCTTGGAAAAATCAATATGTAGTGATATTGTTAATAACTTAAGACTGAAGTAATATAGCATGTAAATATTATAATAGTTATGTACATCTTCTTTACTTTGGAATGAAGAAACTTCGATATATAAATACACGGTTTCCACTTCCTTTTCTTCTTCTGGAATTTCCTGCGGCTAGTTTTCATGGCTTATAAAAATTTTAACACCAATATGTTGAACCCTCAAGGATTTCTATAAACACACGTACATCTTTATGCAAATTCACACATATTACCTGAACTCGACATTTAACAGCCGCAGCCAGGGTTCACGCGTTGGAATATTAAGGCAATGATCTTCGGGTTTGATCGTGGGTTTTAAATGGTGGAGGTCAGCTGTGAAAGCAACAGGAGACGTGAAACTTTAAGAAAGAAGAAAGGACAGGAGATGGATAGGGAGAAGAGGGAGTGGGAGGGTGAAGCTGTCTAAGTGGTTAATGTTTTGAAAAGTGTAGTATGGATGGATGAGTTTAATGGTGTAAGTGGTTTTGAAAATGATGGAGAAGCAGAAATGGTGTTTAGAAATTGTGGCACTAGCTTGAAAATTTAGTTCGGATTCTTGGATGGTCGCGGTAGGTGATAAAGCTGAATGGAAGGGAGCCAGGTTTTAACAATGAAGGAGGCGATGATGATGTTTGTAATGGCACGCGAGATGGTAGTAACGTGACCAATGGTGAAAGCAAAAGTGCAGCAGCATAATATATAAAAAGGAGAAGGGAGCACTATTAACATCGGCTTCGGGTGTTGTATGCTTTTGCGTGAGGCCAAGAGCAAGGGCGTATGGTGAAATGTTTTCGAAAATGGCGTTCTTATGATGGATGCAATGGAAAGGAGGAGTTAAAACACAAGTACCCTCATGTTTGGGTACTGACATGAAAATATATAGAGGACGTAAGGGGGTAATGAAGTAAGATGGTACATACAAGAGGCTTGGATGTGGTTGTGCATTCAAAAGTGAAGAAATGGAGTTTGTCAGTTTTGGAACCCATGTGATCACGCATGCAGTAAAGAAACCTGGAGGGAAGCCTGTTGTTCTTGTTGGCATTTCAAAGTGGTGAAACATAATGCTGGAGATAGACACTTTGGGGAAGTTAAAACACATACGGTCATTGGTTAAAAGAAATAGCAGAAAATGGCACAAGGAAAGGCCACTGGCTTAGGGACTTGAGGGGTTTAAAGCTGCAAGTGGAGGATCTATGTACTGCAACGTGTTGAAGCTTGGAGAATAAGGAGTGATGGACCGTGTGTTCAAATGGGTGGATGTGTGCCTTTTGCATGAGTTAAGAGATAGTTGATGGTTGTGTGTTCAGGGGAGATGGGCCGAGATTTATTTGGCAAGGCCCAAATTCAATATAAATTAGTTTAATTTAATTTAAATTGGTGTATTAACTTTTAAATGGTATATCTTACACAAATGAAATCAGAATTGCGAACGGTTTGATTTATTGGAACCGTACGAAGGTGGGCAACGTTATGAAGCTGGTTCTGAATCGTTTGGAGCTCGTTGGAAATGTTGACGAAATTAAACGTCTGATTGGATCAATCAATCGGCTATCGTTATTTAACGGTTAACTGCCAATGTGAGTAAATCTCACTAACTTTGTATAGTTTATGTTTTTATAAATGTAATCTAGTATTGGTAAATGGTGATTGATTGCTATGTGTTGATTATTTAGTTGAATTGTTGATTTATTGGTTGAAATTGTAGATAACGATCTATATATAAATCGTTAATCAAATATTGATTTTGTTTATCAGAATATTTCATATTGAAATGAAATGGATGTTATTTATATTATTTAACATTTGTGGATGCAGGGAGACAGGTTGGAGGGATCCAATTGGATTCCTCAATATTATAATACTGTTTATTTTCATATATTGTGGTATATGATGTGATATAAAATCTGTGATTTATTGTGATGACACTGGTCATGTTATATGGTATTTTAAATACCATATGAAATACTGGAATATATAAAGGAAAATTTCGAAGTGAATATTGAAAATGAAATATTTATACAAAATGAATAGGATTATATAAAAGGATTTATATAAAATAAATAGAATTATATAAAAGGATTTATATAGGATAAATAGAATTATATAAAGGGAATTATAAATGAGATTTAAGTGTTAGAAATAAAAAGGAGATTTGTATGAATAATTCTATAAATAAAAATATAAATAGAATTTGGGTTTGAGATATTGTTTTTAAAATAGGAAGTCAAACTGTTTTGATTATATAAAGAAATATTATTCACATTCGATGTGAAAAATTAGATTAAAGTAATATTTTGCAAATAAACTATTATAAAGGAATTTGGGGTTTGAATTAGGAATTTAGATGGAATTATTGAAATTAGAAACTGACTGGAAATTAGTTGAGTTGAATGGCTTTCTGGATGTCGATCTGATGTTGGTTTCGGCCTTCGGGGCTTATGCTTGGGAAGTTGTTCTCTTACTAATTTACAGTTAGAGACTGATAAAGGTGGGAAGATATTGATGCGTGAATTAGAAACGGAAACGTTTTCCAAATTTAATAACGTATATTTTCTAATTTTAGAAAATAAAGAATTTGAATATATGGAAACGATAAATGAGAAATTGGGAAATGAAATGATGATTGATCGGTAGTATTTCCATTTGGGAATACGACCGTTGTTTGTACACATGTTTTCCTTTGATAGTTAAATCACCGACTTTCGAAGATTTTGACCATTTCCGTTGTCAATACGGAGAGACCGGGATCAGATTTATTATTTGAAAACCACACTGTATGAACATTATCGTTTCGAATCAAATATATCGAAGACAATTGAAGACGGAGTTTATGCAAGGTTTATTCTGGCAATCCTAGGTAGAAATTGCCTAAGATGGATTTACATAATAATTCCTTCAGATTGTCCAGTCCCAGGACAACTTGAGTGGACGAGTGTCTGACAGAGTATATCTGGTGGATCGTGTAAGTTGATCATTTCAAATGTATTTACATTGGTGGCGGAGGAATTCGTTTCTCTTAGCTTATACCTATGGTATTTTTGGATAAATCAATTTGTGATTTGACAGATATGACGATGTGACATTCAAAGTAAAAAAAGGTGTGATCTGTACGTTATGACCTCAAGCCTCACAACTAGGAAATGGTATAAAATTGGGTAGGTCGCATGGCTAAGTGGTTAACTGCCAATTAGGGTGTATTGTCACCTGATCTAGAGAAATTCCATTTACTTCTATAATCTATTTCGATGCTATTCCTTTCGGGAAACAGTTGTTGATCCCAACCATTGGTGATAATACATTCGGTACACTTAAGCGAAATGAGTGGTCGGTCATGTTTAGCCTAGGTTACAAGATGTTCTTGTTGAACCCGGTGTATTCCTCTCTAGAGATACACTGTCGGAAGGTGGTCCTATACCTTGCCAGTTGGAATTCATTTCCCAATAAGAGCCCGCAGTTTTTGATTATATATTATGTATGTGGAATGTGAGATGAAAGCGTTCTGCTAGATGATTATTATATTGTGGTTGATAGACATTATTATAATATCAAATGAGTTTGGTATAAAGATTATCGTTCCTTTCAAAAGGCTTTTGAATGTTGGACCAAGTGTTTTGGATTCTCATAAGGGAAAAACCCGTTCCGTTATAGGCATGGTCTTATGAGATATCATTTAATTGCTCAAACTGTTTTAAATGGTTTTACTCATACCAGTCCCATGATTGACCCGGGGTTTATTTTGTTTTGTTTTCCCTAAATTCTTGGGTGCCCAATTTTGTACGGGCAGTCAAGTATTATACTCAAATGACATATTTGTATTTCCAAGTTATGTTGTATACTATATTTTATTCGTTCCGCTGTGAGATTCGTGTTTACTCTGGTATTGTATGTTCTTCTTCTTCTTCTTCTATTCTAATTTTCTATCTTATCTATCCTCACCCTCTAACTTCTTTCATTAACTGTTTGGTATTTCCGATGCTTGGAGATACGACATTGAATTTATGTCGATAACCAAGGTCGCAAATGCCCGGGTCTTTACAAGAATGATCATAGTTTTAAATCATGATTAAAACTCTATGTTAGTCTTTTATATGAATGCTTCCATACGTTGTTTGATGTTCTTATTTAAGTATCTACAAACTGCTTTAGTTTGCAGAATGGAAGTTCCTTTAAAATCTTATGCTATATATGCAAGTGATATCAAAATATGGCAAATCCACATAAAAGGAAATAAGGGTTGAAATATACCATTGTATAGGTGCCGAAGCCCAATGATTAAATGATCATGAGTGCAATAGATCCTTCCTATGTGTGCTGAACTATGAGTCTAGATCTATGATTTAGTTGGATTCAAGCCTATTGAAACCAGCCGTCTCATAGTGTCACAAATAAATAATATAACTAGAAAGCCATATGCTAATATCAAGTGTATATGAACCTTATTAAGAAAAAATATCCCACGATGTTAAGCATCTATTTTCTAGCTTTATTTGTATATTGCCTGTGTATTTGGTTGTTTTCTCGCTGCGTGGTAATTTGATCTGTATATGGAAAATTGTTAACTATCAAGCTTTATTTGTATGTTTCCTTTATGTTTGGTTGTTTGCTCGTTGTGTGGTAACTTGAACTGTATATGGAAAATTGTTAACTATCATCATATGGTAACCTATAATGGTTTATATGTGGCTTGATAAAGTATTTCAGGCCTAATAGATGCCAAGAAAATGTAAAGCGTAACACCCCACCTCCGCTAGGGTCACTCACAAAGGGAATGCACAAGTTTTGGTGGAGCCTTATCTAGGTAAACATGCACAGAGATATCACAAGACAGAACATAAATAAAGCAGCGATAGAAATTAAAAAAAAACAAATCTCATTACTTTAAAGAAAAGAGTCAAAACCTTATATATCCAAAGTACAAATTGTCATTATTCCATTACATCAGGTTCTAGATAAAGAAGCATAAACTTAAAATAACAAAAGTAAATTATTCCCCAAAAATAGCAGAAGTGCAGCCACAGCATAGCTCAAGACCAAACCGTACATGAGCTGACAGAAAGCAAGCTAAATCCAAGCTAAGAGCAAGAGTTTCCTCCCTGAGAACCTGGGGGGGGGGGGGGCGAAAGGAAAAGGGGCGAAAGGAAAAGGGGCGAAAGAAAAAGGGTCAGTCATAAAAACTGGTAAGCCCTAGTGACCTTCAGTATAAAAACTAGTAAAGTTAACAAGACATGAATAAACGAAGAGTAAACATAAGGATGATAATAAGTCTGGCATGATAACTATGATAACAAGATAAATCAAGTCTAGCATCGCATATTCAAGATTCGCTGCACCAACTGTACTGGTATTCTAACCCATGTCAAGTATTAACCATGAAATGATCCCTTGGCCCAATATCATGAAATGACCCATTACGGGGTCCTACAGTACGATCTACTAATCGATCGGCTCCCTACAAGTTCTAGCTCGTCGTATGTCTGTGTCATACGGCCCAGTCACGAAATGTAGTCACCTGTGCTAGGTCCACCATAGGGTGTATCAAGTCCTATGGTTCCAATCACCGACACGAATCAAGCATGCACAGTGTAAACCTACGGGTGCCCAATGCCTGCTTTTTCAACTCCGGACTACGTGCACGACCACAGTCCGCCTGAACCTACAATGGCGAACCTACTCAGCCGTCGTTCTGGTCGCTTACAATCAGCCCAGTAATCGTGCCCCACCCTGCCTAGTCCCAGGGTATCGTGATACATCTAAGTGGGTTACTGCTGAAAAGGACCGCATAACTAGGGTTTCTAATGGGTTAAGTGTTGTCATTCAAGTTCGTGACGTAACCCTACCAAATCATGTATCAAGTTGGTTTAGTATATTCAAGTGGTTCATGACTTATCCCTATCAAATTATCGTGTCAAATTGGTTAAGTATATTCAAGTGGTTCCTGACTTAACCCTATCATGTGGCATTAATTCATTAATTCACCCCAACCTCTCACATTAGACTAGTTGTTGTGGTCACTGGATTTACCGGGCGGTTCCGGGCATATTTACACCACAACATAGTCTAATCTCGGGTTTTACGTGCGATATGACGAACTACCCACATTGGATCCTATTTTTTGTAGTCACTGGATTCGCCGGGCGGTTCCGGGCAGATTTACACTGCAAACTCAATGCAACCTCGAGTTGGCTATTTTCAAATTCATTCTAGCGTCATGTCCATGTTCAAGTTTTCATGTCAAGTTCATGTCCATATCCAGATTCAAGTTATAACAATTTTCATGTTTCAAGTTCATAGTAAATTCAGGTTTTGACTAATCTACCCAATCGCATTCCCATCGCACGTAAACTCGAATCAACACAAACGAATCCAATTAGGGAATAGAAAGAACTGGCATAAGGTGGCAAAAGTGATTACAAGTCAAGCATGGTATAACTTGAGATAAATGATTACAACAATACTGGCATATGGAATAGTGGTCTCAAATGTCAAATCTAGCAAAATAGGGTGATAGTCATGGTAATAGTTGACATAAGATAATAACCCCAAACTTGTGAATAACAACTGTTTCAACATCACAGGCATGAATATTATGGACATTAAGGGTTTTAGATATACAACATGTATAGGTCCCAATTCAATTTCATATAAATATTACTACAAGTCAAGATTCAAGATGGATAGATCCAAGGTGAACAAATAGTAGATCCAAAATACTAGATCCAAAATGAACAATGATAGATCCAAGATATACAATGATAGATCCAAGATAATTGTCATACATAGGTTCAATCTCGATTTACAACATGTCCATATTAAGTTTAAAGTTTTGATCTAAAAGTAACTGGGGCTTACAGATCGTGGTTAGAGAATTACAAAATAAAAGGCGATGTTGAATCTCGAGTCTAACAGAAATCCCCCAAACAGCAATACTCTACACGTAGCCTTGTTGGAGAAGAAGCAATCCCTTTTCTCTAACTTTTCAACCAGAGTTTTAGCAGCATAAGGTCGGAGAGAATTTTTGTAGAGAGACTAGAGTTAGGGGCTGTTTATATAGGGTCTGCCAACGAATTTAGACAGAAATCGGACTAGAAACATCAGAGTGAATTCTGACTCAAAAATGGGCTCGGCAACCAAATTGACACCCAGGTCGACTCAATGGTCGACCTGGTCCTGGGCAGGTCGACACTATAGTCGACCCCCAGGTCGACCTGGTCCTGGGCGGGAAATTTCCCGCCTAGTCCGTTCTGGGGTTTGAATTCGAAATTTGAATTCGAATTCTGAGCTGTTTTGAACTTGAAAATTTCTGAAAACTTCGAAGGGTCATAACTTGGTCATACGGACTCCGATTTTTGAAAACTCAGACTCATTTCCAAGCAGAATTTAGAGACGAACGTAATGGCGTAACCCGTTGCCCTTGATTCTTATCTTAAAAATTAATTCTGCCTTGATTTATGGTTATAACACGTTATTAAAATACAGATTGTTACATTCTCCCCTCCTTAAAGGATTTCGTCCCCGAGATCTCTAAGTTAGAAAGAATATATCCTACCATCCAATCATCCATCTACTCAAAACATCATCCACAGGCAACCATTGTCCTTACAAGATTTATAGTGCTGTATGAACATATGCAGTAAGTCAGTGTATATGTACTTATCTAATGCAAAAAGATCAGGCAGTTACTGATTCAGTAAACCTCCTTAATGCAAAATACGTTATTGTAATGAGTCCAATATTTATGCAAATTCCTAACATAATTTATAGTCTCTACATGAGAGCACATAACATTCATTCATATGCAACATCCAAGTGATAGCATAACAAGTTCCATCCATGTACAAGTATAATCACTCATGCATATGCAACATGAAAATGTGACTGAGCCGATCTAGTGCCTAATGTGTGTCATGCATCCACTAGCAATCACTTGCAAACACTTGCAACCATTTGCAAACATCAACCATAACATGTTTCAATCACATGTTTACATCCATATGGTTCTACCTAAGGTTTTCAAGATAAGATCGAGAAGATAATAAGGCAAACATAGGTAGTAAAAGCATGATACGAAAGGTTTTCAAGTTTATAGGAAAAGAGATCGAGAATGTACCCTCAAAAAGAAATGGGTAAAGCGCGTGTATCTTCTCTTCGGTTTCCCAAGTTGCGTCTTCTTGGGCTTCACCCCACTGTACTTTAACTAGCTTGACTTCTCGATTCCTTAGCTTCTTGATCTCCGTTCCTAGGATAGGAATTGGAACTCGCCTCAATGTTGCTTCTTTTTCCACTTCTACGCCTTCAAGGATGCTTGGCTCAACCACTTCGACTGACTCATGTAAGCACTTTCGGAGATGCGAGACGTGAAAGACATTGTGTACTCCGGTCAGCTTCTCGGGTAAGTTTACCTTATAGGCCATCTGCCCAATCCTCTCAGTGATAGGGAACGGTCCCACGCACCTTGGTGCTAGCTTTCCACCCACTCCAAAACGAACCACATTGCGTAAAGGAGAAACTTTTATAAAGACCATATCTCCGACTTCGAACTCTAGGTCTGTCCTTCTCTTGTCCGCATAAGATTTCTGTCTATCTTGGGCCATTTTCATCCGTCTTCGTATCAACTCAATCTTTTCAGAAGTGTCCCTTATCATGTCGGGCCCAAGTATAAGCATGTCTTTCATCTCCTACCAACAAATTGGCGACTTGCACGGTCTTCCATACAGGGCTTCGAATGGTGGCATTCCGATGCTAGCTTGGTAACTATTATTATATGCAAACTCCACGAGAGGAAGATGGTCTTCCCAAGTACCACCAAAGTCAAGAATGCATAGCCTCAAAAGATCCTCTAGTACCCTATTTACCCTTTCGGTTTGACCATCCGTCTGTGGGTGATAGGTCGTGCTTAAACTTAGTCGCGTACTCATTGCTTCTTGCAGACTATTCCAAAACTGGTTAGTGAAAATCAGGTCATGATCACTAACTATACTAGAAGGAACCAAGTGCAACCGTACTATCTCTCGAAGGTAAATGATGCTAGCCATGATGCGGTCCTCTTGCTTTTCATCGGAATGAAGTGAGCACTCTTCGTGAGTCTATCAACTATGACCCATATGCTAGTATTTCCCTTCCTTGACCTAGGCAGTCCATCCACGAAATCCATCGAGATACTCTCCCATTTCCATTGTGGAACCTCCAAAGGATGTAATAGCCCACCGGGCTTCTTCGACTCGGCCTTTACTTGTTGGAACACCATGCACTTTGAAATGAACTCTGCCACGTCCTTTTTCATTCCAGGCCAAAAGAAATTGCGTTTCGTATCCCTGTACATCTTATCCCCTCCGGGATGTATGGTCATCTTCGAGTGATGCGCCTCCTCGAGGACTTTCCTTACTAAGTCTCCCACTTGTGGGATACATAGCCTTCCATCACGCCTTAGCCATCCCTTGTCATCTATGGAATACCTACCGAGGTGACTTGACGTCTCACCACTAATCAGCTTGTCCATGATTTCGACTATCTGTGGGTCTTCCTTCTGTGAAGTCCCTACTTGATCTAGGAGTGTAGGTCTTAACTCAAGAGATGCTAGCGTAGCAGCCAATGACTCAACAGCAGGTGTAAAATCAATGGTTGCTATAAACTCAAGGCTTTTCCTTTCAACAAACAAGGGGCTCAAAGTCAACCTTTTTCTACTTAGCGCGTCCGCCACCACGTTACCCTTGCCAGGGGTATAAGCTATATCGAAGTCATATGATGCCAAGAATTCCATCCACCGCTGTTGTCTCAGATTCAAATCTTTTTGTGAGAAGAGGTACTTAAATGATTTGTGATCAGTGTACAGCTCGAACTTTTCACCTAGAAGATAGTGGCGCCAAGATTTAAGTGCAAAAACGATCGCCGCCAACTCCAAGTCATGTGTGGGATAGTTCTTCTCATGAACTTTAAGTTGTCTGCCCCCGTAGCATATCACCCTTCCATCTTGCATTAGGACAACGCCTAATCCTGTTCCGCACGCATCTGTGTACACCGTAAACACCTTGCCTCCGTCGGGTAATGCCAAAACTGGAGCTGTAGTAAGGGCTCTCTTAAGCCTTTGAAAAGCAACATCACACTCTATGTCCCTTGCAAAAGCTAGGTTCTTCTTTGTTAACTTAGTAAGAGGGGCTGAAATCTTAGCGAAGTCCTTAATGAACTTCCTATAATAGCCTGCCAAACCGAGAAAGCTTCTCACCTCCGTCGCGTTCTTAGGAATTTTCCAGTCTTGCACCGCAACTACCTTCGCGGGGTCCACATCTATACCTTGCTTAGAAACTACATATCCAAGAAACCGAACTTCCTTTCTCCAAAATGGCACTTGGAGAACTTAGCCTTTAACTGGTGTGCTCTAAGCGTATCCGTGACTTCGTTGAGATGCCTAGTATGCTCTTCTTCATCTTTTGAGAAGATCAAAATATCGTCCACAAAAACCACCACAAACTTGTTAAGGAACTCCCGAAACACCCTACTCATCAAATCTACAAAGTACGCGGGTGCATTCGTTAACCCAAACGGCATGACAAGCCATTCGGAGAACCCATCTGGAGTCCTAAACGCAGTTTTGTCAATGCTATCCTCAGCCACTCTAAGCTGATGGAATCCTGTGGCTAGATCGAGTTGAGAGAAAACAGATGCTCTCACAAGCTAGTCAAACCAATCGTCGATTCTTGGCAGTGGGTGCCTATTCTTCTTCGTCAGCTTGTTTAACTCACGATAATCCACACACAGACGAAGCGAACCATCCGCCTTAGTAGCGAATACCACCGGAGCACCCCATTCAGAAATGCTTCATCTTATGAAATTTTTCACAAGCAACTCCTTAACTTATTTACTGAGCTCTCTTCTTTCTCGCGGGGCCATGTGCCTAACGGGCAATGAAACTGGCTTGGCATTATCAACAAGATAAATTCGGAAGTCTATCTCGCATTTAGGGGGTAACCCCTTCACCTCATCAAAGACATCTGGATATTCTCAGACCACCCTTACAGATTGCAAATTGTCGATAGACGAGTCAAGAGATTCAAGATAACACAACATGACCGGACCCTTAGGGTTACAAGAAATTTCAAGGGTATTACCAAGGCGAGTCATGAGCCTCACTACCCTTCGTTCACAATCAAGAATGGCTCCATAATTGGATAGCCAATCCATACCTAGGATCAAACCGTATCCCATAAATCCGAGAACATAAGCACTACACGCGAATTCTACGCTTAAGATAGAAATCCTCAAATCCACACAAATCATAGATAAATGAGCGGAGCCCCCAATTGGATTTGAAACACTAACGGGATCCTCAACTAGACTAGTACTTAGGTGCAGATTTTCAACAATATCAGAAGAAATAAAAGTATACGATGCGCCAGAGTCAAATAAGGTTCGAACAGGAAATTCAGAAATGTAAACAAGGCTTTCTACAAAAATATTACTACCTCGGTAAAGAGCTGGAGTGGTGTTGAGAGCATGCAACTGCCCTCTAGAAGGTCGTGCTCGCTGGGTCTGCCCTTGCCCTTGTCCTTGCTTCTTAGGGCAATCCTTACTGAAGTGTCCAGTATCTCCACAATGAAAGCATTCACCCAACTTTCTCTTCTTCCTTCTACAGTCTTTAGCTAGATGTCCCGTAATACCACAAAAGTTGCACTTCCTTGTCTCACGTGGTTTGTTAGCATTGTTGTTGTTGTTCTCGTTATTCTTGTTGCCTCCCTTCTTGAAGTCAACCTTCTTATTCTGAGTCTCATTAGGCTTAACGTCCTTCTTACTATTCTTGTCTTCCTCATGAAGTAGGGCAATATCCACTAAGCTTTCAAAGGTCGCCCCCATGGGTATATGAGTTATGGCCAAACTGTGTAGTGGCTCGTTCAATCCTCGAGCAAAGCGTACAGCCTTCTTCTGGGCTGTATTGACCAAGTCCAAACCGAACCGAGCAAGCTGATTAAACCTATTCACGTACTCCCTAACAGACATGTCCCCTTGCTTGAGTGCTAGGAACCTGTCCATCTGAAGGTTCTCTTCTGCTGACGATAAGAATTTAAGCCCAAACCTCTCTCTAAAGTTTTCCCAAGTCTCAACTGGCCTGGTAGCGTTGGTGACTTCCCACCAAAATGCAGCTTCCTCTTTCAACAACCATGTTGCCAACTGAACTTTCCTTTGATCCTCCACATCGAAGATAACAAACAAGTCTTCAGTCTCCTTTAGCCAGTTTCGTGCCTCAACGAAGGTTTCAGTTCCAACGAAGTTCTTGCCGCCCATTGCTTTAAAGTCTTTGCATATTTTGGCAAAGACGGTACCAGGAGGAGGAGGAGGAACCGCGGCCATTGGGGGAGGAGGAGGAGGGATGTCTGCCGGGCCCGCGCCGTTGGCCCTAGCTTCCATGTACCTTCGGAACCATCTAGGTACGGGTACTCCCTCAGGAAGGTTAAGGTTAGACATGCTGAAAAACGAAAAGAAAAAGATTCAAATGAGGAAACAAAGGAAAGTGCTAATGGCTTTTGGGGAATAGACTTTTCTTAAAAATAAAACTTTTCTTGAAAAATGCTTCTTTATAAATGGTTTTGAAAATAGTTTCAGAAGGTTTTTAAAACTTTTGCCCATTCTGGTAACCTTCTGCTCTGATACCAAATGTAACACCCCACCTCCGCTAGGGTCACTCACAAAGGGAATGCACTAGTTTTGGTGGAGCATTTCTAGGTAAACATGCACAGAGATATCACAAGACAACATAAATAAAGCAGCGATAGGAATTAAAAAAAAACCAAATATCATTACTTTCAAGAAAAGAGTCAAAACCTTATATATCCAAAGTACAAATTGTCATTATTCCATTACATCAGGTTCTAGATAAAGAAGCATAAACTTAAAATAACAAAAGTAAATTATTCCCCAAAAATAGCAGAAGTGCAGCCATAGCATAGCTCAAGACCAAACCGTACATGAGCTGACAGAAAGCAAGCTAAATCCAAGCTAAGAGCTAGAGTTTCCTCCCTGAGAACCTGGGGGGGGGGACGAAAGGAAAAGGGGCGAAAGAAAAAGGGTCAGTCATAAGACTGGTAAGCCCTAGTGACTTTCAGTATAAAAACTAGTAAAGTTAACAAGACATGAATAAATAGAGAGTAAACATAAGGATGATGATAAGTCTGGCATGATAACTAAGATAACAAGATAAATCAAGTCTAGCATCGCAAATTCAAGATTCGCTGCACCAACTGTACTAGTATTCTAACCCATGTCAAGTATTAACCATGAAATGATCCCTTGGGCCAATATCATGAAATAATGACCCATTACGGGGTCCTACAGTACGATCTACTAATCGATCGACTCCCTACAAGTTCTAGCTCGTCGTGTGTCTGTGTTACGGCCCAATCACGAAATGTAGTCACCTGTGCTAGGTCCACCATAGGGTGTATCAAGTCCTATGGTGCCAACCACCGACATGAATCATGCACGCACAGTGTAAACCTACGGGTGCCCAATGCCCGCTTTTTCAACTCCGGACTACATGCACGACCATAGTTCGCCTGAACCTACAATGGCGCAACTACTCAGCCGTCGTTCTGGTCGTTTACAATCAGCCCAGTAATCATGCCCCACCCTGCCTAGTTCCAGGGTATCGTGATACATCTAAGTGGGTTACTGCTGAAAAGGACCGCGTAAGTAAGGTTTCCAATAGGTTAAGTGTTGTCATTCAAGTTCGTGACTTAACCCTACCAAATCATGTATCAAGTTGGTTAAGTATATTCAAGTGGTTCATGACTTAACCCTATCAAATTATCGTGTCAAATTGGTTAAGTATATTCAAGTGGTTCATGACTTAACCCTATCATGTGGCATTAATTCATTAATGCACCCCAACCTCTAACATTAGACTAGTTGTTGTGGTTACTGGATTTGCTGGGCGGTTCCGGGCAGATTTACACCACAACATAGTCTAACCTCAGGTTTTACGTGCGATATGACCAACTACCCACATTGGATCCTATTTTTTGCAGTCACTGGATTCGTCAGGCGGTTCCGGGCAGATTTACACTACAAACTCAACCCAACCTCGAGTTGGCCATTTTCAAATTCATTCTAGCGTCATGTGCATGTTCAAGTTTTCATGTCAAGTTCATGTCCATATACAGATTCAATTTATAACAATGTTCATGTTTCAAGTTCATAAATTCAGGTTTTACCTAATCTACCTAATTGCATTCCCATCGCACGTAAACTTGAATCGATACAAACGAATCTGATTAGGGAATAGAAAGAACTGGCATAAGGTGGCAAAAGTGATTACAAGTCAAGCATGGTATAACTTGAGATAAATGATTACAACAATACTGGCATATGGAATAGTGGTCTCAAATGTCAAATCTAGCAAAATAGGGTGATAGTCATGGTAATAGTTGACATAAGATAATAACCCCAAACTTGTGAATAACAACTGTTTCAACATCACGGGCATGAATATTATGGACATTAAGGGTTTTAGATCTACAACATGTATAGGTCCCAAATCAATTTCATATAAATATTACTACAAGTCAAGATTCAAGATGGATAGATCCAAGGTGAACAAATAGTAGATCCAAAATACTAGATCCAAAATGAACAATGATAGATCCAAGATATACAATGATAGATCCAAGATAATTGTCATACATAGGTTCAATCTCGATTTACAACATGTCCATATTAAGTTTAAAGTTTTGATCTAAAAGTAACTGGGGCTTACAGATCGTGGTTAGAGAATTAGAAAACAATGAGGCGATGTTGAATCCCGAGTCTAACAGAAATCCCCCAAACAACAATACTCTACACGTAGCCTTGTTGGAGAAGAAGCAATCCCTTTTCTCTAACTTTTCAACCAGAGTTTTAGCAGCATAAGGTCAGAGAGAATTTGTGTAGAGAGACTAGAGTTAGGGGCTGTTTATATAGGGTCTGGCCAACGAATTTAGACAGAAATCGGACTAGAAACATCAGAGTGAATTCTGACTCAAAAATGGGCTCGGCAACCAGGTCGACACCCAGGTCTACTCTATGGTCGACCTGGTCCTAGGCAGGTCGACACTATAGTTGACCCCCAGGTCGACCTGGTCTTGGGCAGGAAATTTCCCGCCCAGTCCGTTCTGGGTTTGAATTCGAAATTTGAATTTGAATTCGGAGCTGTTTTGAACTTGAAAATTTCTGAAAACTTTGAAGGGTCATAACTTGGTCATACGGACTCCGATTTTCGAAAACTCGTACTCGTTTCCAAGCAGAATTTCGAGACGAACGTAATGGCGTAACCCGTTTCCCTTGATTCTTATCTTAAAAATTAATTTTTCCTTGATTTATGGTTATAACACGTTATTAAAATATGGATTGTTACATTGAGCATTGCTTAGAAAATTAAACTAAGAAATAGGGGTCAAGAAGACTGCAGAATGGCTTGTACTAGGGTTACAAGTTTGACACATGGCCTAATTTGGTCCTGAGATCTTTGTGTAATGGTGTGAATTAAACCATTACAATGTGTCCTAGTGATTCATATATGCAGGTGAGACTAGAGTAATAGGGTAACATAATGTTTAAAAGTTGAGTAAGGAACTTGAGTTTTCCTGAACCCTTGTTGTAATTTGATATTAAGAACATATGAAAGCATGAATGCAGTCAGGTTGTTTTATCTTGCTTAAATGCAGGAATGGAAATGAATTGCATATAATTATATATATATTTCATTCTTGAAAGTTTACTGAAGAAAAAGGATGTGCACTTGCACAATGACAACCAAATATGCACACTTAAATTATATTTTGTTTAAACAGAATTCTTTTGGATATCAACTATGTTTTATTAATTTATGTTATGTTTGAAATTGCTCATACTAGACCTTTAGTCTGACCCTGTGCTTCTTATGGAAAATGGGTTGTCTCAATTTAAATTGAGGCAGCCTCTAATGCTTTTTCGAGTAACGAAGAGGCTATGTAATCTGATCTAAGGCTATGGCTTTTAAGGGGATTTAGCATGCTAAGTCTAGTTAAAAATAAGAGCTTTCAGGAATGCTTGAATCTGCATGAACTTCTCCAAAATTATTTTATCTTATACTTGTAATGAAGTGTTAAATGTATGGTTATTTGAGTCTATGGTTATGTAATGGCTTAAAGAAAATCAAATGTTTTGAGGAAGTATAGTTTTAATCTGTATTTTCTATGACTACCTTTATGAACAGGTTTTCCATTGAATGTTTTGGAATTATGAAGGATTGCTAGTATTTTGTGTATTAGTCAATCTAGAGTCATTATAACAAGGAAAGTGTTCTTGTGTATGCCTTATAATCTGAATGGTTGGTGGATCTATCAGTTTAAGATTTTGCTTTAAAATAAAGGCACATTTGAACCATTTGGCTCAGCCAAAAGGTCCAATGTTACACAAGCACCAGAATTTCAGGAAAGAAAGCATATACTTAGCACTGTTTTGATAATTAACTCAGTTTCTATATTCCTAGACTTACAGTAATATTAAATTTAGTTGTATAAGTATACATTATGTATTTATACATATAAATCATCCTATTATTTTCTGTGTGACATATTGAGCTTAAGTGATCAATACTCCTCTTGTTTTCTTCTAACTGTGATTTAAAGGCAAGAGGGATATTTGTATCCTCATATACATATATAAATGGTTTCTTCATAAACTAATATAACTATATTAGTATTATTACATGATCCTGTATTTATTTATGTGAATAAATGACTCTGATTAGAGTTGGGAGCATACACTTTCAATATCATTTATTTTGTATAAGTCCTTGTGACTTTGCAAAAAAAAATCACCATAAAATTCTGAAATGAAATCAGGGTCATTTTATTTTGGTATTAGTGTTGTGTTGGTATTAAACACAAACTATAAAATTGTTATAGATTAGTAATTGGATGATAGATTAGTCAGTTAAGCTTGTGTGCTTGGTTGTTAATAATTATAGGGAAAAATACAACATGTATGAAAAGGAAATTAAACTAGTTTAAGTTTGTTGCTACTTAAGAAATATGGCAGGAAGACCAAGGGCACAAATGGTAAATATGCAAGACCTAATGAATGCTCTAAGAGAAGGAATTGGTTATAGACTAGTAAACCTACATGAAGAGCTCTCAAAACTATTAAAGACTTACACTAATTTGGTAGGTAAAATCTTTGAAGGAACAGAAAGTGTGATGGAAATCCAGGTCTGGCTTAGAACCCTGGATAGGATATTTGGAGACATGCAATTGGATGATCAAAGGAGGAGGCAAGTAGCTTCAAGACAACAAAAAGGAGCAACTCTGAGTTGCTGGGAAGTAATCATAGCTTGAAGGGTTGAGAATGACATTACTTACTTGGAAGTAGTTTAAGTAACTGATTGAAGCAAGATTTGTGTCGGCATCTTCTAAGGTAGCTTTGCTTGAAGAATTTATCAAACTTAGGTAGGGCAATCTCAGTGTTACAGAATACAGTCAGAAATTCGAAAATATGGAGCTATGTTGACAACTGATGAAGCTTCCAAAAATAGCAGGTACATTAAGGGGTTAAATCTAGGCTTAAGTAGAGCTGTGATGCCCTATGTAGACAAAACTTTTGATCAAGTCATAGATCTGACTTTAAGCTTTGAGCAACATGATAAATAAAGAGAGAAATATAAAAATTTCAAGAACAATAATAACAAAAAGGGTAAAGGAAGGTATCAACCATATAACAAGAAACAAGAGGACACATGAAGCAAAAAGACCAGTGATGCAAAATCTGGAGAAACCAAGAAGAAAGTAGTATGTCATCATTGTGGCAAAGAGGGACATATTAAGCCCAAGTGTCTAGAATTGAAGGGAGGAGCTTTCAAGTGCTACATTTGTGGAAAGGAAGGTCACTTAAAGAGGAATTGTCCTGAGAACAAGCAACAAGGTAAAGTAGCAACTCTGGAGGCAAAGGGCAAGTTTGTAGTGGAGTCTAATACAGAAAATATGGGACAAGTGGAAGGTACATTATTTATTTGCCAAATGCCTATACCAGTAGTGTATGACACAGGAGCAACCCATTCTTTATTCTCTCATGATATTGTCAAATTGTTGAAACTGAACTGCATATTAGTAGAAAAACCATTGCTTATCAAAAGCCCACTAGGAAGTTCTTGTGTTTTGGATATGATATGTGTGGGTGCAGAATTAATTATAGGGGAACTATTTTTATTTCTAATTTATATTTTTAAATTACTCAGATATAGGTATTATATTGGGTGTAGATTGGTTAAAACAACATAAGGCTATAACTAATTTAGAGACATCCACCATTTCATTCCAAAACAATAGGAAGCAAAGAGTTGTTCATTGTGAATCAGCAAAGGAAAGAAAATTATTTCATTTATATAGGATGAGAGGTGAGACCTCTGAACTTTCAATAGAGAACATACCCATAGTAAATGAATATTTGGATGTATTTGGAGAAGTCAAGGGCATCCCACACCATAGGCCAGTGGAATTTCATATTAAATTAATTCCAGGAGCATGTCCAGTGATCAAGAAACCTACTAGAATGGGGCCAAGTGAGTTAGTGGAACTAAAGAAACAGCTAGAGGAATTGGAAGAAAAGGGTTTTATTAGACCTAGTAATTCTTGCTGGGGACCACCAGTGGTGTTTGTGAAGAAGCAGGATGGTCCTCTAAGGTTATGCATAGACTATAGAGAATTAAATAAGTTGACTATTAAAAATACATACCCTCTATTAGGGATTGATGATCTTTTTGATCAACTAGCTGGATCAAAAATATTTTTTAGACTTGATTTAGCTTCTGAATTTCATCAAATGAAAGTGGAAGAATCTAGCATTAAGTATACAGTTTTTAACACAAGGTATGAGTTGTATGAATTTTTAGTTATGCCCTTTGGATTAATAAATGCACCATCATATTTTGTTGGTTTGATGAATAGAACTTTTAGGGATTATTTGGATAAATTTGTATTGGTTTTCATAGATGACATTATAATTTATTCTAAGACAATAGAAGAACACTAAACTCATTTGCATTTAGTTATGAGCAGGTTGAGGTAAAATAATTTGAAAGCAAAGTTTTCAAAGTGTACATTTTGGAAAGAAGAAGTAAATTTCCCTCGACATGTTATTTCTGCACAAGGCATTTCAGTGAACCAAGTAAAATGGTGGCAATACAAACTTGGAAAAAGCCTAAAACAGTAAGTGAGGTAAGATCATTCATGGGAATGGCTGGATACTATAGAAGGTTTATTAAAGATTTCTGTAATATTTCAGTACCACTTACTAACCTAACTAGAAAGAATCAAGCTTATATATGGACAGAAAAATGTGAGAAAGCTTTTAAAGAATTAAAGAAAGCATTGGTGAATGCTCCTATCCTGAAAGTGCCTGAAGGAAATCATGATTTGATAATATATACTGATGCATGTAGACAAGGATTGGGTGTAGTATTGATGCAACAAGGCCAAGTGGTTGTATATGCATCAAGGCAATTAAAACCACATGAGGTTAGATATGCAACCCATGACTTAGAACTAGCAGCAGTTGTGTATGCCTTAAAACTTTGGAGGCATTATTTTTAGGAACCACGTTTGAACTTTATACTGACCACAAATCTTTAAAATATTTGTTTACACAAAAACACTTGAACATGAGACAACATAGGTGGGTAGAATTTTTAGCTGCATATGATTTTGATATACTCTACACACCAGGAAAGGCTAATAAAGTAGCTGATGCTTTGAGTAGGAAACATGCCAAAGTAAGCCTATTACTGATGGAAGAATTTAAAATTTTGACGACACTCACTGATTTAGAAATAAAAGAAAATGGTGTCCCACACAAAGAGGTGCCTAGTACACAAGGGGATGTGGGAAGATTAAGTATGATAACACTATAGTCGGATTTAATTTTGGAAGTGGGATGTATGCAGAAGCAAAACCCCAACATTACAGAAAAGAAAACTCTTTTAGAAAAAGGGGAGGAAGTGCTCAACTTACATATTGATGGAAAAGGATATGTGAGGCATTAGAACAGAATTTGGTTACCAGAAAATTTAGAACTAAGGGAAGAGGTACTGAATGAATACCATAGAGGAAAATATTCCATACATCTAGGAAGCACAAAAATGTACCATAATCTTAAAAAGGATTATTGATAGAAAGGAATGAAAGGAGATGTAGTTAGGTTGTGGCAAGATGCATGACTTGTCAACAAGTAAAGGCAGAAACACAGAAACCATCAGGGTTATTTCAACAATTAAGTATACCGCAGTGGAAACGGGAAGATATTTCCATGGATTTTATAGATGGCTTACCGAGATCAAAAAGGGGAAATACAAGTATTTGGGTAGTAGTTGATAGACTGACCAAAATAGCACAATTTATCCTAGTTAAATCAGAAAGAAATGCACCAAAATTAGCCCAACTATTCGTAAAAGAGATAGTGAGGTTGCATGGTACACCCAAGACAATTGTGTGTGATAGAGACACTATCTTCACATCTAAATTTTGGACAAGCTTTCAAGAGGCTATGGGCAGTGAGCTTTATATGGGTACAGCCTACCATCCACAATCAGATGGACAAACAGAAGTAGTAAACAAGGTTTTAGAAGATTTATTAAGGGCATATATTTTGGATTTTGGGGTTAATTGGGAAGATAACCTCCATTTGGCTGAATTTACTTATAACAACAGTTATCAAAGTACCATAGGAATGACACCTTTTGAAGCCCTATATGGCAAACCCCGTTCATCTCCATTGTTTTGGGTTGAAACTGGAGAGAGAGAGAGAGAGAGCGCAATTTTAAGCCCTGAGTACATAAAAAAAACAATTGAATTAATTAGAAAAAGAATGGCAGCTGCACAAGACAGACAGAAAAAGTACGTAAACAAAAAAGGAAAGAAAATTGAATATCAAATTGGAGACTTTGTTTTCATTAAAATATCACCAATGAGAAAGGTGTTAAGGTTTGGAAAGAAAGGCAAACTAATTCCAAGGTATGTTGGACCCTGTAAAATTTTGGAAAGAATCGTCTCTCTAACATACAGGTTAGAATTGCCCGAAGAAATGCAAGGGATGCATAATGTATTTCATGATCACAATTAAGAAGATGGGTTCATAAAAAACAAGATATATTGGAGACACCATCTCAAGTCCAACTAATTGCAGAACTGGTTTATGAAAAATAACCAGCGGGAATTTTGGCTAAAGATATCAAGAAGTTAAGGAAAAGACTTTGAAACTTGTGAAGGTACAATGGAGTTTAGATCCAAATGAATGCACATGGGAATTGGAATAAAGTTAGGATAAATTATCCTAAGCTTTTTGCAAATTAAAGGTATTTTTATTTATTTTGAAAATAACTCACATGTGTGTTTAGACTCTCAATAAGTAGATTGATTAAATATGTGTGTTTAACTAGATTCTCTGAATTAATTTATTTTTGCGCAAGCATGAAGAAATTGTGAGGACACAATTCCTAAAAGGTGGGGTATCTGCAATGACCCAGATTTTGCCTAAAATTATTTTATTGGATTTAAATGGAATTTGAGGTATTTCTGGTTTGTGTGCATATATGAATGTGTGTGTACGTGTGTGCACCAGGGTCATGCACAAGACAAATCCATGATTCCAGAAGAAAATGTTATATGCATGTTTTATTTCTTACTGAATTAGATCAAAGTATCATGGTTAATAAAGAAAGGAAGATTTAGAAAATGAATTATTATATCTCTTTTGTTATTTTGTCATGACATGAAAAGGGGAAAACAATTCAAATAAAAATAGTTTTTCTTTTATTTTTCTGAAAAGCAAGTCAAACCTTGTCTAGTGGCTTGTATACCCGGGCATTGAGAGTAAATGGGGTAGAAATAAGGTGTGTTATACTCACACAACTATCATGATCATATGAAGGAAAAAACTGATATTGTGTACACCAAAAACCCTAGGAATCAAGGCAGTATAAATAAGGGCATCCAGGCAAGATTTTGCTACTTAGAAAATTAGGAGGAAATTTATATAACAAAGGGAAAAGACTTGGGAAGTAAGGCAAAAATATTCTCTGGCTTTCACCCTTGAAGAATAAGTTTTGGTAAGCAATCTCACTCATAATGGTTGGCAATAAGTCCTAGATTTAAAAAGGCAGCCGGTATACTTTTATAACTAGAGTGATCATAGTTTTAAATCATGAGTTAAAACTCCATGTTAGTCTTTTATATGAATGCTTCCATACATTGTTTGATGCTCATATTTAAGTATCTACAAACTGCTTTAGTTTACTGAATGGAATTGCCTTTAATATCTTATGCTACATATGCAAGTGATATCAGAATATGGCAAATCCACATAAAAGGAAATAAGGGGTGCAATATACCATTGTATAGGTGCTGAGTCCCAATGATTAAATGATCATGAGTGCAATAGTTCTTTTCTATGTGTGCTGAACTCTGATCATAGCCTAGATCTATGATTTAGTTGGATTCAAGCCTACTAAAACCATCTGTCTCATAGTGTCACAAATAAATAATATAACCGGAAATACATATGCTAATATCAAGTGTATATGAACCTTATTAAGAAAAAATATCCCACTATGTTAAGCATCTATTTTCTAGCTTTATTTGTATTTTGCCTGTATATTTTTGGTTGTTTGCTTGCTATGTGGTAATTTGATCTGTGTATGGAAAATTGTTAACTATCATCATATGATAACCTATAATGGTTTATATGTGGATTGTTAAAGTATTTCGGGCTTAATAGATGCCAGGAAAATGTAGAATATTGCTTAGAAAATTAAACTAAGAAATAGGGGTCAAGAAGACTGCAGAATGGATTGTACTAGGTTACAAGTTTGACACATGGCCTAATTTGGTCCTGAGATCTTTGTATAATGGTGTGAATTAAACCATTACAATGTGTCCCAGCGATTCATGTATGCCGGTGAGATTATGGTAATTAAGTAACATAATGTTTAAAAGTGTAGTAAGGAACTTGAGTTTTCCTGAACCCTTGTTGCAATTCAATATTAAGAACATATGAAAGCATGAATGCATTCGGGTTATTTTATCATGGTTAAATGCAGGAATGGAAATGAATTGCATATATATATATATATATATATCATTCTTGAAAGTTTACTGAAGAACAAGGATGTGCACTTGCACAATGACACCCAAACATGCACACTTCAATTATATTTTGTTTAAACAAAATTCTTTTGGATATCAACTCTGTTTTATTAATTTATGTTATGTTTGAAATTGCTCATACTAGACCTTTAGTCTGACCCTGTGCTGCTTATGGAAAATGAGGTGTCTCAATTTAAATTGAGGCAGCCTCTAATGCTTTTTCGGGTAATGAAGAGGCTATGTAATCTAATCTAAGGCTATGGCTTTTAAGGGGATTTAGCATGCTAAGTCTAGTTAAAAATAAGAGCTTCCAGGAATGCTTGAATCTGCATGAACTTCTCCAAAATTATTTTATCTTATACCTGTAATGAAGTGTTAAATGTATGGCTATTTGAGTCTATGGTTATGTAATCGCTTAAAGAAAATCAAATGGTTTGAGGAAGTATAATTTTAATATGTATTTTCTGTGACTACCTTTATGAACAGATTTTACATGGAATGTTTTTGGAATTATGAAGGATTGCTAATATTTTGTGTATTAGTCAATCTGGAGTCATTATAAAAAGGAAAGTGCTCTTGTGTATGCCTTATAATATGAATGGTTGGTGCATCTATTAGTTTAAGATTTTACTTTAAAATAAAGGAACATTTGAACCATTTGGCTCAGCCAAAAGTAAAAGGGTTAACCAAAAGGTTCAATGTTACACAAGCACTATATTTTCAGGAAAGAAATCATATACTTAGCACCGTTTTGATAATTAACCCAGTTTCTATATTCTTAGACTTACAGTAATATTACATTTAGGTGTATAAGTATACATTATATACTTGTACATATAAATCATCCCATTATTTTCTGTGTGACATATTGATCTTGAGTGATCAATACTCCTCTTGTTTTCTTCTAACTCTGATTTAAAGGAAAAAGTTATATATGTATCCTTATGTACACATATTAATGGTTTCTTCATAAACTAATATAACTATATTAGTATTACTATATGATCCTGGATTTATTTGTGTGAATAAATGACTCTGATAGAGCTGCGAGCATACGCTTCCAATATCATTTATTTTGTGTAAGTCCTTGTGACTTTGCAAAAAAAAAAAAAAATCACCATAAAATCCTGAAATGAAATCAGGGTCATTTCATTGTGCCAATGGTGTCTAAGCTTGTCTAGGCTCATGCTCAAGCCCTGATTGGCCATGTTCATGGTAGCTCATAGAGTGACGACTTTGCCAAAAGGTAGGTCAACAAATCCATTGATCGAAATCTTCAAAGAGACAAATATGTTTGGAAACTCTCTTCAAAAGACAAATTTTGATTCAAAAGAACTTGGGAGTTTATAAAAGAAGATGAAGTTGAAAAAAATTGGCATATAATCATTGGACCTTAATCAAACTACCTGAAAATGTTTCCCTACTCTTACTTTGTCACTCTAAGCAAGCTACCTACAAGAGATATATGTTTAAAGTGGAACAAGAATGGTGAGAACATATGCATATTATGCAAAACAGACCCATAAAGCACAGATCACTTGTTTTTTTGATTGTCCATATTCAAGTCATATTTGGAATCTTGCCTAATACAATTTGAATATCAATCAAACAAATTTAATTTGCTACATTAGAGATGCAATTATCTATTTTCAAGAGAATTTCAAAATCAAGATAAGTGAATTCAAGACCGCAATTGTAGTTCTAAATACAGTCATTTAACTCATCTTCAAAGAAAGAAACCAAAGATAGCACTACAATAAGGAAAACAACAACTTCCAAATATTGAATGTCATCTACTCAGAATGTCAAATATTTATTTGTAAACTACCCAAGCATCACAAAAATGATAATTCTATTCAAATGGATAAAATGGATGTTGTAGAAAATAGTGTCGAAACATTCTTATAGTATGGAAAACTCACACTGATATGTTTATCTGTACGAGCTTTGGCATTAAATATTATCACAACCACGCTACTCCCAGAGTAGATAAGGGACTTCCATCCTTTGACAATCTATATGAAGGCGACCACTACAATTCTCCCGACAACAACATAAAAGGGAGGAACCATAAATTTAGTGATAGACAAGATGTTAATTATTATAATAGAAAAGATAAACTTATTATTACTACACCAGATGTAGGAAAAGAGACTAGCGCACATCCATCAGTGTTTTAGAGGAATTAGACAACTTGAATGATCATTTCGTCAAAATATCGAAGTTGTAAAGATTAAAAAATTGGCAAATACCACTACAAAAGCATTCTGAATAACAAGATCCATGACTTATCTGTTTGGAGAAAAGAGTGCAGTAGCTTCTTTTACGAGAATGAAGATCCACGCAACATCGAGCTTACCAACAAAGGTTACAGAGTCAAATCGAAAGATTTGAAGGTGAATAACAAGTTGTAAAAGCTTGATGACTTCTCAACTAGTCAACACTTCATATCTATGCATGGAATTGACAATACTGAAAGACGTAGGCCTAATACTGAAGATAATGGTGATTACTTAGTTGATCCGAAAGATAGCAACAAATCTCGAAATATTACTCATCTATTTGCTAGCAACCGCCATGATTTCTAATCTACCAATGATATAAAGATGAAGAGTGATAGATTTGACAACCCTGGCTGCGAAGACAGGATCTGGAAGCCGCCCTTAACGGCTATTCATAGTTGAACAGAATTTTTTTTCTTTTTTCAAATCCACCATTTCTGATGTGTTGTAGAGGCTTCGATAAGAGGAATTGTCACTAGGTAGGGCAGTAAATTTTATTTGAATGTCCGACGTCCATTCGTGTCCGTGACCAAAAAACGTCCGTCCGAGTCCGTCCGATTTTCATTTAGGACACGAGTTAAAACAACAAAATTTGTACGAAAAGTAGTCATGTCCGGTCCGGGCTTGTCTGAATTTGTCCGAATTACTTGTGATTCGGCGTATAGTTGAGAGAAAATCTAGTAAAATGTACAAAATGTGATATAATACCCATGTCCGACCGAGTCCGATCATGTCCGTGTCCGAAAAGCATATGTCCATGTCCAAAAAGCATATGTCTGTGTCCGACCGATTTTATTTAGGACAACGAAATTTATTCGAGAAATTTTTTGGTCCGGTACGTGTTCGGTCCGATTTTTTTAGGATAGAAACTGAGCACACCTCCGTCCGGTCTGACCGATTTACACCCCTATCACCAGGGTTCGCGGTTCGTCAGCTGTTTTTATGCGTCAGGTGTTTATTACCCGGTTTGGGTATGGGGTTGGGCTATGGCCCAATTTTGTTTTTTATCTTAAAAAAAGAAAATGAAAAAAGGATTTTTTTTCATTTTAGCCTTGTTTTAAAATTTTATTTCACTTATAGCCCTCTTTTTCAAAATATATCAAATATAGCCTAATTTTGATCAAATCAGCGATGAGTTGACCGAAAAGTACTAGCGCAATCTCAAATTACGCCGGTACAGTGCAAAAGAATAAATTTTGTGCAGGCGCAACATGAAATTGCTCCAATAAAAAAAAATCAGAAAAATTGTTCTGGTGCAATTTGAAATTGCACCAGTACAAAATCCAATAGTTAGCCCTGCATAGTTTCTCCTCAAGAGCAGACACACTGCTAATTTCTTATACTAGCCTCCCTTAATCCAAAATAATTGTTAATGATTAAAGGAGAGAGAGAGAGAGACCAGCATCATCAATACAAACTAATTCATTGAGTAATTAAAGCTAGACATTATCGCCAGAAGCATCTTCATCAAACTAGACACTTGTTATGCAATGAATGGGGACGTATTGGGCGGCCATCCATTCATCTTAAATAGAATTCATGAGCCTGGATGTATGCCTCCATTATCTAATCATTTAGTTGCGAAGCAGTTATAGCTCGCATGGAAGACCATCTTTAGCCCATATGCAGTAGCAAATAAGTTCACAGTGGGTGACCCAAAAAATATTTTGTACTTACGCAATTTCAAATTGCACTGGCGCAATTTGAGATTGCATCAGTACGTTTTGATCAAATTAGCATTAATGTACATGTGTACTGACGCAATCACAAATTGCATTAGTACTTGGCCAACTCAGCGCTGAGTTAGACAAAAGTGAGCTATTTTTGATATATTTCGAAAAAGAGGACTATAAGTGAAATAAAATATTAAAATCGGGCTAAAATGAAAAAAAGTAAAAAAAAAAAGGATTGTTAAAGGGACTCCAAATTTGATTTGGGGGGGGGGGGTAATTTTAAGGGGACTCCAGCTTAATTTTTTTTTTGCTAGGGGGGGTCTGCAATATTTTAAAAGAAAAAGAAAACGAGACCTAAATGCCCCTGCCTCGTCACTTGTGTTAAAAACCTAACATAATAAATTCAGCGCCAAATACAAACACGTGCTTTCAAAAACAAAAAAACAATTGAAAAAAAAAATCATCGACAAAATAAACAGCAGTATAAAATACACAACATATTAGATCAAATTTTTCGTTTCTGCATTTAATTTAAATTGAACATATCAATTCCAATATGAAATTACAACTAATTACTCGATTCGATGTCTTTCGATCTCTAACGAAACTTTCTTGTGTCTCCATTACTTTAATTGTATCCATTTTTTTATTTTACATATAGCGTTGAATTGTAAGGATTAATTAAGATTTAGATTTCTATGGTTTTTATTTATGAGGATTATTGGGGGTTAATATCGGAATTTTTATTTATATTTTAAAGGGGAGACTAACTTATTTTGTACTCCCCATAACAATTATACACTAAATTAAAATTGATCCTCCTCTTAATCAAATATGGAGACCCTTTGATAATCCAAAAAAAAGTGTGGTGCTAAGGGCACCCCTATATGTTCTTCCTAATACCACAATTAAAAAACTAAAACACATTAAATTTTATATGCTTCCTGATACCACATTACCTCTCCTTTCTAATCTCCTGCTCAACCATTATTTGCCAAACTAATCACGTAGTCAGCCAAATATGAAAACCCTAATCTCTCTTATTGGTAATCAATCTCTGTCTTGTACATATTTTTCGCAGGAAATTCAATTTCGTAAGATAATCTCTCAATTGTTTGATGATCTGAAAACCCTAAAACCGCGATATTGTGATTTATATTTGAGTAAGTTTGTTTAGATATGGTCGAAGTTAGTCGGAGTCGGTCGAAGTCGGAGATGAAGGTTTTTTCAAATCGATGTAATTTAGGGTTTTCAAATGCATTGGCAAAGATGGAGAAATATGAGAAATACGGTGATAGCCCCTATTTTTATTTGTTTGGTATTAGGAAGAGGGTAATGTATTATTTTAGTCAAATTCTATTTGGATCCAAGAATTTGCTGAGTTAACCCAGAAAATTGCATGATCAAACTACCATTGTTTTACAATTTTTTTTTATTTTTTTTCACCTTACCTCGCAGAGTTCCGACGAGATTCTTCAGCTTACCTCATAGAGGCACCTCGTAGGGGCTTTACGAGGTAAGATGAAGAATCTCGTAGAGGCCATACGCGGTAAGATGGAGAATCTCGTAGAGCTCCTACGAAAAAGGACAAAATCGTATTTTTTTTTTAATAATCCAAGGGTAAACTCAGCACAACGCTGGGTTTACAATGTTTCATTGGATTTGCTGTGTAAACTCATCAAATTCTTGGATTAAAATATAACTTGTCATTATTTTTAGTTGCGGTACTAGCAATAGCACGTTGGACAGGTCGCCAGTTTTGCGGTTTACCGTAGGACTGACAATTTAAGTTCTAACGTTCTTAAAATCAATTTATGATGAATTCCGATCCGGCAATCCGAAGTATTTGTTAACGCGAGGGTAGCAAGCTCCAGTGATTGATAAATTCAATAATCATCTTTATCAATAAATCTTTGGGTGAAAAAACCCAGATACTAAAGAGGGAAAAAGTAAAATAAAATAGAAGGGAAAAATTAATCAAACTTCCTTCTGAATCCTATGTGCTTCTATTCAGGTATGCTGCTGCTCCTCCTTCTTATACCTTTTATTTTTTCCCTTTTGATTACTATTGAGATTGTGGTGCTGAGATGAATCTCTTTTGGTTTTGGTTTTGTTTCAATTCAATGTTTAAATTGTAATCGCGCTTCGATACGGGGCTTATATACCTTTGTATTGAAATAGGATCAACCGATTACACGGTTGGGATCCAGTGAGCATGGTTCCATGGCACCGCTTTATCTTGACTTTACACTGCCTCAAAACGTTTCAAAATTTGTATATATTTAATCTACTACAAAAAAAGAGATCACTTCAGTTCAGATTTATCTAATGCTAAACAGCTGGTATTTGGAAGACAGGAAATGGTTTCTAATTCAAATAGATTTTTGTGTCAAAAAAATAACAGACACCCAGCACTTAATAGAAACAATAGAAGTACTTAAATTGAATCGCGCAGAGTTTGTGTGAGTCTGAGTCTGTACACATGCCTGCCCCTGCACACGCACACACGTGAGCAAGGTTCCAACTTCCATGACACTGCTTTATCTTGACTTGCGCTATGTTAAATGATACAAATTTACGTAGATATTTAATTTACACTACAAATATTATCTATACAATAAAATGAGTTCATTTCAATATTTCCTTGTTTAATCAGTATTCACTGTTCAAACTTTTATTTTTACCATTAATTTGAAATAATTCATTCTGTTAAATATATTCGAATGAGTTCATTTTTTGTGAAAATTGCCTTGAGAAGGATGTGAACATATCCACAAAATTTAGGAGTATTTGAGTTAGTGTAGTTCAAAAAATGGTAGGGATGCTAGTGAGTTATTTCAAAATAGCATTGTTACCGATCCTTTTACAGTGAACGAGTGTTGAGACAAACAAGAAAAAAATATGTGATACAATGTATTTTGGCCTTTGGATCTCATTGTGTTTACAATTGAGGTTGAGCTTATAGTGAGATCTAATTGTTGAAATTATTTGTCCTTGGATGTAATTTATTTGTCTCTGCACAGATCTTGCCAAACGGACATGTGTAAATAGCTTCGATAATGCATTATATTTTTATTGAAAAACTCAGATTATAAAAACTATTTTGTAATTATTAGCAACTGCATTCCTAATATGCGCTGAGCCAAAAGAACTACGAGATGTGTGTGTGTGTTTGTCTATATATATATATATATATATATATATATATATATATATGTATGAGGAGGGTTCCGCTGCACCTCTTATATTGCACGTGAACTTTCCCCCTTAATATCGACCATTCATTTCCCCATTTATTCTCTCTCTTCCCACTAAGAAATAATATTGAAATGGGAAGAGAGAGAATGAGTGGACAAATAGGTGGTGGAGATTAAAGGGAAGAGTTCACGTGCAATATATATATATATATATATATATATATATATATATATATATATATATAGTAAGACCACTGGTTTTATCAAGATTCACTTCATTCAAATTTGTAACTTCTTCCTCTTCTTTGCGACCATTATAACTATAATTTATTCATTTATGTTTAGCTGCTTGTTCATCTGGTAGTTGACCATATTTTTCACTCACCTGCGATGAAGCAAAAAAATCTATGTACAAAAAGTTGGAAGAATGAAGTTATTGCTTGGCTAAAGAAAAGATTTTATAAAAAATAAAAAATCGAAAAAAGTCATAGGTGCCGAAAGAAAAGCTAGCATGTAAGTATGAAAACTGTAAAAGAATCATGGTTATCACGGCGGTAAGTTGAGTCGAGTCGATAGAGGTTTAATTAGTCAACCAGTGGACTAGTCGTAGACTAGTCGGACTAGTCGATAAATAAATAAATACATTTACGTAGTCAAATTTTGTATTTTTAAGTAGTTGGTAAATGTAAACAAAATTTATATGGCCAATAATTTCAAAATTATATGGTCCATAATTACTTAATTACAGTTACAAAACTTTGTAGTCCATTATTATTAACTTACAGAACGTTAAGCCCATTATTGAATTATATAACTTTAAGCCCATTAGCACAAATTGCTGTGGTGCCCCTATCCTTTCTCCGACTTCAGCAAACCAAAATAAAGAAAAAATCACGCATGTCTTCCCTCCTAGAAAATGGACTTCAATATTCGCTTCAACAAAATCGAGATCCTTCATTCAGATAGCTGCTCCAGAGCTTCCTCTTTCTCTCTCTCTTTTCTTTCTTCTTCTCCTTCGTTTTCTTCTTCTTCATTTTTTGTGTGCCCTAGATCCCGAAACGGAAGTTCGAATCTTGATCGAGACTTCGATTTAGGGTTCCACATCGAGTTCGAATTCAAGTTAGGGTGATCGACATCGAGACTTTGATTTAGGGTTCTAATTTGAATTCGATGTCTAGGGTTTCAGTTCCAGTCGACTTTTGGCAAGTCGACGTTTCAAGTCGAGGCTTCAATCTCGACTAGCCGACTAGTCGACGACTAGTCGCGACTAGTCGAGCGCCGTAATAACAGTGAAAAGAATGCATAAAAAGATTGAGCTTAGGCTTTAGGCGTGCTTTCTTAACTCAAAATTTCCGTTCATGATTATTTATAGTTTAGCACGTGCCTTTATATCAATCAAGATTGTCATGAATTGTTTCACAACAAAACAGTAACAATTGTTTATTAATCAATTTTAGTAAATGTGGTCTCAAATTAGCTTCAGATTATTTTAACAATTGTTTGTAAGTTAATTTCAACAAATGTGGTCTCATATTACCTTCAGATTATTTTAGACTGTCATCCATAAATCAAGTCCTAAGTACTACTTAGGAGTTAGGAGCAATGGAAATCAAGTGAGCGAAGATAAATGTTCTGAGAAATTCAATTAACTACTACAAACTACATTTATTAATTACAAGTTATATAGTGCTAAAATTATGCACCAATCTGCCAACACCATCCTACATATAATGTATTTAGTTATAATTGGATCAACAGTTTATACTACAATTTGTATGACATGTGATAAATGCGTAAACATTTGAACTTTCTAGACAACTTTAAGTTTGTGTATATTTTTTTCCTGGTGGTGCCTTTTCTTAATAGAACATCTAGTGTTTGTATGACTTAGCGATGCTCAACCTTATTCAGCTGCAGTCATTTGCTTGTCTATTTGAATTTGTATAGCGACTATTAAAGCTGTTATGGTATTGGTAAATTTACTATTATCTTACCATTATCAGACAATTGATAAACCAAAATTGAGTTACATTGATATGCCAATGACATTGGTACGATAACGATAAATTTACCATTGTTTGCGTCAAATATAATGGTAAAGAAATGTCAAAACCAATGGTACATGTAATTTTACCTGTCATATTAATGTTGTTTTTCACTATTGTAATTAATCCTAACCGTGAACATTTTTAAAAACATATCAGATTTAAAGAAGATACCTCTAGTAACCTTCATGATGACATTTCTTATTTAGTTTTCCAACTTTTTGTTTTATGATGTTGTAAATAATTTTGATGAATCAAGAAATTTTTCTATATTGGCTTAAATAAATCAAAATGTTTATAAGCATTGATGGAGTTGGAATCAATACCAAAATCTTTGTTACTTAATCATTTTACAAACGGTAAATTATAGATAGTCAATTTTGATTTAACAGCTGTATCAGTATGACAACGGTTTTTTCATATCAGTAACAGTTACCATTACTGTAATAGCCCTAGCGACTATAATCTACTAATAATTTTATTTTCAAACTGTTCTTTTTGTAACTATGGAAATTGGATTACCTTTGACAATATTAAAACTATTTTAGTCTTAGTCACGTGATGTACACTGAGAAGGGGGGAAAACAACCTAATTTTGGTTTCCTCTTAATATCATGCAACTTCGGAACAAAGTTCTTCTGCAAACTTTTGAAATGGAAACCAGTGTTACCCGCTTCTATGAAGTTTGCTCAGTTGTTTACTTAAACAATCATGTATCTATTTTATTTGGAATCTCTATCTGGAACAAAGTGAAAACCAACATCTTATAATGAACGAGCTTGCTAGTATGAAATATCCAAGAACTAAAGTTGTATTATGCAGTGTATAAGATTGAAAATCAGCATCCTAATGTGTAACCATTGTTCTGTATTATTAGGTATACAGCTTTTAAAAAAAATCGACGAATGAGGAAATAAATGGCAGCAGCCGAGGCACGTGCAGCTTGGCAGCGTACTGCAAACCGTTGCTTTGTTCAAGAAGACGCCAAGAGAGCTCCAAAACTGAAATGTTGCTCATCATCTTCAACATTACAAAATGACTCAACTAATAGTAACACGACAAATGGACAAGAACTCCCTGCTTCCAATTTTGTCCCTTTAAATTGGAACCCTTTGAATTCAACTTTACCCCCAGACACAAGATGGTGGCTTCAACTGCAACCAAACTTTGATCATAAAAAAGATTTCACATCTAAACAACCAAGCGTTCTGGAAGATGATCTCGATGAGAAGAGAGCTGAATTTACAGAGTATAAAAATATTGACGTTGAAACAATAATTGATGAAATCAAACTGATAAATAGTATGCGTGAATTGGATTCTTCTTGTGTTCGAAATAACAAGTGTGAACCCTGGTGGCATATATCAGACCAAGAAGAATTGGCTTCTTTAGTGGCACAGAAATCAGCTGAACAGATTGAAAATTGTGATCTTCCTAGTCCTACTCAAACCGTTAGGTATAGCAGAAACTCATATAGTTGTCTCCAGACTTTAGATGGTAACAAAAAGACTACATCATTGAGTTACAAATTACATAGGGCAGGTGTACCACAAAGTGTTGCTTCAGAGACAACGGATAATAAACATTGGTTCATGGCTGAAGGAATTAGTATCCCTTCAAATGATGAGGAACTGTTCAGGTATGATTACTTATTATGTTCAGGTCCGAATAATTATTCATGCACACAATTTGTTTCACTTTTCATTGCCTCATGAGGTTGGGGTGATGGATTTCATTTTTGCATGATATCTAGTCTTATCATATTTTTTGGATGTAAAGGAATATATTATAGGTTGTTAAATTTCAGTTGATTGCACTAAGTCATATTACCGTATGTGTATATAGATGAATGCCTATGTGCCCTGATAAGGAAATTATCCTTTATTTGTGATATATGCAGACCCGTTTGGTATTATTGTGAATATTTTGATACTATGATGGTTTGAGCCAATTATTATGTTTGGATGCATCCAAATTGAGCTTATGTATTTAAGTGCATATTGGCATGCTCTTTGGTATGCGTGCGATCAAATGTTCTTTAATGGTGGTAAATAGCCACTGAATGAGGCTCCTCTTTGTATGGAGTTATTTATAAACCTATTACCGCCTTTGTATCTTTTATGAAAAAGGAGGGTGATTTATTGTAGTAGTTGTTTGTTTGTGCCAATGATTGTATTTCAATGCATGGTTTTCAAAGGTATGCCTTTTGTTATGTGTGTGATTAAGGTAGAGTTGGTGGAAATTGCTGACTGGATTCAAGGTTGAGTGTAGAAACGGGTGTATGTGTGTTGTGTATAGCGTATTAATGACTAGGTAGTTGACGATAACGACTCTTCTAGGTTCCGGTGACATAGAAATTCCAGATTAGGGGATATGATGTTCTTGAAAGTATATCCTTCTTTCTCAACACTATTCCGCTGTTGAATACTTGTAATTCAAATATTTGATAAAAGGAAAAGAAATTAGCTAATTTGTTCAATCAATTAATTGTGCTATATGTGGAAATATATGAGAGGATATTTTGATAGAGAACTATTTGATTACATAATCAGTTTATCAATCAATGAATATGTAAATAGGAAAATATGTATATTCATTGATTTTGTAATATGAAGAGATAAGTGATTGGTTTGGAGAATCATGCAAGGAAGGAAATATATGGAAATCAAAATCTTCTTTTTCCATCTACATTGCAATCACATCATGGAGATTTGGAAAGATTCCAAGGCAATGAGAAATTGTTTTTCTTCATCTCTAAGAAACATTTCATTTTGAAGCCTATTTATATCTTCATATTTGTGGAACATGAATGTGTGAGAACATCCACCATTATCCTCTTCTTCAGTATACCCTATTTTTTTTATTTTATTTTTTGGTCAATCAATTAGGGGTTTTGAGTGCATACAAGTCTTTGTTGAAATTGATTATTCAATTTGTAAATATAAGTTAGTCTCTCCATCTACTACTTATAATTTTGTAATTTCTCTCTTGTGTTCTATTTTCTCTTTAGTGAAATAAAAAATAGTTGTTGGGTCCATGGACGTAGGCATAGCCGAACCACGTTAAATCTTTGTGTCTTCTACTCTTCTTTTATTTTGTTTTATTTGGTGGTTATTTTTCATTGAGTTGGCGGTTGATAATTAATCGACAAGCTAGATCCTCCTTTTGTATTGCTTCCGCATTTGTGCAATTTTTGCACAACAGTTTGGTATCAGAGCTAGTTGTCTTGTTCTAGATTAGTTACCAATGGCTAATTGTTTTAGTAGTAGTATGAAAAATTATGGCATCACCAAATTTGTTAGAAGAGATGTTTTTGGGACATGGAATGTTAAAGTGAAGACTAATGATGGTGTTTTTCTGCAACAACTTCATTCACCTGGAGGAAGAGATAAAATGCAGAAGTGCCTTGAAGAAGATATGCATAGGACTTACTTTATGGGTTCTAGAAGAGGTGTTTGCTATTATTGTAAGAAGAAGGGACATTTTATACGAAATTGTTCAGCTCTTAGAAATTAAAAAGAAGAGAGAAGAAGAAAGCTTCAATTTTGGCAGCAGTTAGATCAGATGCAGGTAGATGCGATAGTGATACATCATTACTTCAGCTAATATTTCAGCATTATAGATTACAAGTTGGGTGATTGATTCTGGAGCCTCTTGTCATATGACGCCAGATAGGAGCTGTTTTGTTAGCCACGAGAAGATTGATGGCGAAGTAGTTCATTTGGAGAATGACACATCTTTTCATGTTGCGGGCGTTGGAAATGTGAGGTTTAAGATGCATGATGGTGTTACTAGGACTATCACGATTGTTAAACATTTTCCGATGTTGCATAAGAGTTTGTTGTAAGTTGGAGCTTTAAGTAGACTTGGCATGAGGATAATAATAGATGGAAAGAATTTAAGAGTGGCGAAGGGTTCCTTGGTAGTGATGAAAGGGGGTGCGAGTCGTTGATATTTATACGCTTCGTGAAGAGACGGTCTTAGAAGATTCTACTGATTCTAGTGTTCCAGATTCTACTCAGTTATGGCACCTTCGTTTAGGTCATGTTGATAAGGAGAGCTTGGAAGTATTGAAAAAACGTAGGTTAGTTGTTGGTGATTCTCAATTAAAGTCTAGCTCTTGTGCAGCTTGTTCTTTTGGAAAGTAGAAACATGTCACATTTGATGTTGGAAAACCTAGAGCTACAAAAATTTTAGAGTATGTTCATTCTTATGTGTGGAGTCATCCCAACTGCATCTTTAGGTGGAGCCAGTTTCTTCGTCTTATTTGTGGATAATTTCTCGCCTCTGGTTTGAGTCTATTTCATGAAGACTAGATCCGAAATATTTGCCCAATTTCAAAAGTGGAAGACCTTTTGAAAAGAAGTCAGGAAAGCAGCTGAGAGTTCTTAGAGTTGGCAATAGTAGTGAATTTGCGTCACAAAAATTCACTAATTATTGTGCATCCGAACATGTATTTAGAGATTTTTCTACGAAGTCGCATTCTTTTGGAGTGGTGGAGAGCATGTGTTGGATATTATGGGAAAAAACCATGAGCTTGAGACTGACTCCTGGTCTAGAAAAGAGATTTTGGGCAGAAGCGATATTTATGAAAGTATTTCTCATCGACCGTATACCTTCTATTGCTATAGATACGAAGATCCCAAAAGAAGTATGGAAAAGCGAGCCCGTTGATTATTCATTTCTTAAAATGTTTTGTTGTTCAGCTTACTTAGAAGATGAGAGATATGATAAACTGAAGCTTATAGGAAGCAAGCACATTTTGTTAGGCTATGGAGAAGGAATGAAGAAGTATAGGTTGTGGTGCAAAACAACTAAGAGAATTGTGACTAGCAGACATGCGATATTTGATGAGAGATCTTTATTGAAGGTGGAACCTCTATCAAGTGATGACGTTAGGAGGACACAAAATTTTCAAATACTTTTGGAGTCATCAGATTGTTTCCATACTTGGAGAGAAAGCAATATTTTCGATGGTACCACGGTTGATGAGAAGATGTCAAAGGTTCAGACTTTTTGTGGAGCTCAGTTGCAGAAAAGACATTTTAGTTCAGTTGGCCCTATTGGTAAGCATATTTGTAATGACGATTCTTCATCTTATGCTTTGAATGTTGCAGAGCTTGTTGGTGAGTCTGTTGGTATTCAGTGGCGGAGCTAGGAAAAATAGTGAGCTGGGGGCATCATTAAAAGTATGGTTGTTTTCTCAAAATGAAATAATGTAAGAGTGAAATTTTCAGATATGCCACAGAGAATAAATGTGACTTACGTGGAAGTTTGTAGACATCATGGCATATTTTTGTACTGAGATAGGGCATTAATTAAATTGCAGGTATGGCATAGGCTAAATTGTACGTTATTTTCAACGTGACACTTGGAATCCACATAGGGCCTTGGCGCTAACTCACTTGTTACTACATCCGCCCCTGTTGGTATTGACAAAGAATATTCTAGTGAAATTCTTCAGAAGAAGGTTGAAGTAGAAAATATTGAGTATGTCCTCATTCAATATAAGTTAGAGAAAGTGAAGCGCGCTATGATACTTCCGTTAGTCTCTCAGATTTCTGTACCTACAATTTTGTCTTCTTCATCGTTGTTTTTTTTTTTTTTTTTTTTGAGGAATTTTTTTTGGTATTATATATCTTTCTTATGTTTGGGAAAGATTTGGAAAAAGCTATGAGCTTGAGATTGATTACTGGTCTAGAAGAGAGATTTTTATATCTGATGGTTGTGCCTTGCATATTAACATGCTTTATGATTTCCATATTCCACGAGTTATCAGTTGTTTCGGGTCCTTTTCTTTGACTACGTTTAACTTGAATAATGCCAAACATATGAAAACAGGTCAGATAGCGATTCAAGTAGGGCCGAACTATTAGAAGCTTTGCATCATTCTCAAACACGAGCAAGAGTGGCAGAGATAGCAGCACAAGAAGCATACAATGAAAAGGAACACTTCATCAAACTCTTCTTCAAACAAGCGTCGCACCTCTTTGCATACAAGCAATGGCTCCTTATGCTGCAAGCGGAGCGCCTTTACCTCCAACTCAAACTCAAAGAACATCAATTTTCAACCCTATTTCCTACCTTACCTTGGATGCCGTTAAATAAACATAAAACTAAGGTCAATGAGAAGAGGCATAAGAAAAAATGTGGATTTTGCCGGTACGCTGTCGCCTTTGCTATTCGTTTGGGTCTAGCCGGTGCTGGATTGCTTCTGGGTTGGACCCTGGGTTGGTTATTTCTATAATGCATGCTTTGTGTGGGTTGATTTGTTTTCGTTTGCTTCCGGGTTTAGTATTGTAAATGGAGGTCGTTTAGGTTGTAAATATGTTGTGTTCAGATGTGTATTATGTGGATTTCTGTACAGATATGGTTGGCTTGTAATTTATGTGTAATGTTGTAATTTAGATGTGTGAGATGATACCATCGATGTAACTTATTATTTATTCTTTGTTTTAATGTGTGTAATCTCTGGCAAATGCTTGTTTATTCAATTGATTATTCTCTGTTGATCAGTTTAGTCCTTTTTTAATACACGTTTTCGAGCAGAATGTACCAACACTTCTAATTTCCTTCAAGTACAACCTTTTCATGTTTCATATTCACATATATGTGATATTTCTCATAAATTATTGATTACATGTTACTTAGCTACGTCTACTGCGATAATGTTTCTCTATTCGTTTGTACGTATAACTGTTGAGTTAAAGATGAGTAGCAAAGTTATGGCCACTCATGCCTTCAGATATGCCTCCGTTTGTGTTTCACGTATCTTGATAGCTGCTATTTACCGTCTATATCCTCTCATATACAGGATGTGGAGTAACTAATGAATTAAACGACCATACCACCACCGCCAACTATTGCATTCCATCGCTTCACAACATTAGCTCACATGGATTTATATTAAAAACAAAATCATAAAGCAGAACCATGCTACACAAATACATAATTAGTTAACTAAATTAGCCAACATCTTTACTTCAAATTGTTCATATACAAAGTACCGATCACTCACTAATTAATTTTTAATAACGTCGATTTCCTAAGGTAAAAGCTAGACTCAAATGGATAGTCAATGGCGATTCGAACTCTAATTTTTTTCTATTCAACCATTCGTAGGAAAGCCAACTTCTTGTCTATCCATCAAATTCTTCGTTCCGACCTTTCCTTGGCATCCTCTCCTGAGGATGTCAAAGAGATCATCTTATCTCACTTTCAATCATTTTTTGGCCTTTATCCCCCGACTGATTTTGATAGTCTCCTCCGTTGAGGAGATTAGGTTGTGTGTGTTTGAGCTAAGTAAGGATAGTATGAGTGGTCCAAACGAATTCATTGGGATTTTTTACTGAAGCGCCTGGCCGATCATTTAAATGGACTTCTGCTTGGCTATCCAATTCTTCTTTTTAGGTGATGTCCTTCCTAAAGGGTGGATCTCCACCAATCTTGTACTTATCCTAAGTGTGAGAACCCTTTCTGACTTCAGACCTATTAGCTTGTGCAATTTCTCGAACAAAATCATTTCTAAGGTGTTAACCACTAGGCTTGCATCTATTCTAGACCGTGTTATCTCGTCTTCCCAAGCGGTTTTTATTAAAGAGCATCTCATTACTGACAACGTCCTTCTAGCATAGAAACTCATCTCGCAGTTAGATCGCAAGGTAAGGGGGTCCATTGTGGTTGTAAAGCTAGATATGGTGAAGGCATATGATCGTATGTTTTGGTTTTTCATCATAAATGTCCTCCATGCTTGTTCTTTCCCTGAGCTGCTTACTGACCTTGTTTGAAGGCTCATCTCAAACTGCTGGTTTTTCATTCTTATCAACGGATCGACCGAGGGTTTCTTACGATCCGGAAGTGGACTGCGTCAAGGAGATCCTCTTTCCCTGAAGCTTTTCGTCATCGCCGCTGAGGCTTTCGTGTGAAGTGTGCACTCTCTTATGATTTCGGGGTATATACATCATTTTGGTATCCCTCGTGGTTGTCCTATCATCCCATCATTATCATTCGTTGATGATATCATTATTTTCACTCATGGTCACCGAATGTCCATTTCTCACCTCATTTCCTTTATTTGGCAGTACGAGAGGTGTTCGGACCAACTCGTCAACTCTTTCAAAAGTTGTTTCGTTCCAGCCAAGTCTGGCCTAGGTAAGGATTTCGTGGATTGAATCATTCTCCAGATTTTATGTTGCTTCTTTGCCTTATCTTGGCATTGTTCTGTATCATGGGTGCAAGCTCAATGCGATTTTCGATCCATTAATCGATAAAACTTAGGGAAATATTATTCGCTAGAACTCTTCTCTCCTTTCCCAGGCCGGTAAACCTGTTCTCATCAAATCGATGCTTGATTCTATTGGGTCTCATGTCTTCGCAGCCACGACACCCACTTCCTCATTTTTTTTGTTTGTGTCGTTCGTTGGCATCGTCCTTTTTCTAGATGAAAAAGGACAATGTTTTGCGACATCATTGAGTTTCTTGGGATGTCATCTGCCTCCCCAGCCGTGAGGGAGATCTGGGGCTATGGAATCTAGAGATACATGTCTAGCTTACGCTAGTAAGTTGTGGGTTAAATTCCGCTCAAACGACTCTCTTTGGGCATCGTTTCTTCATGCTATTAGCACCTTTTGCTGGTAAATTTCTCTAGGTCCCTTCTTATGCTAGTGAGACATGGAAACAGATGCAATCCATCAAATCTTTTTCCGACTCGCATGGAGGAGGTATTGGTTGGAATGGAGGTCATTCCTCTCCGAGAGCTGTGTGGAATTCTGCTAGGCTTATGGTGCCTAAAATTCTCGCTTTTTCTTCATTTAGGATAGCTGTATCCGTCCCAAGGTTTATTTTCTTATGTTGGAAAACCCTCCATGAGGGTTTACTACTAGATGAAAACTTAAAGTGGATCGGTATTCTGATCGTGTCCCCTCTTAGGTATTGCAGAGCAGGAGATGTGGAATCAACTGCTCATCTGTTTTTTTATTGGAGATTGTGCTCAAGCCATCTGGTCTTTCTTCGAGCCATTGGTAGGCCTTGGGGTAAACACCATTTCCCTTCCTGAGTTGGTTAGCCTCTAGGGGGCTGGATTGACTAGGAAAACTTTCCGGTCTGTCCTTTTCTGTTTTATTCCTTGCCTGATCTGTTGGTATCTCTGATGCTCGCGTACCAAGGCTTTATTTGATGGGGTTCCTATGTAATCTGGCTCCATCGTTCGAAAGGTTAAGGACGATGTCTTCCTTATTTTTTGTGCTAGGCCTTTCTTGGGTGTCCTTCGTTCGAGGTCCGTAGCTTTGGCTCGTCCTTTCACTATTGATACGGGCCATCTTTCTCGTGCTAGTGCTGGATGGTTTCTTCGTCTCTGGGTTGTGTTCTAGTTTTTTTCTCCTTCCATCCCCTCACCTAACCTCTTTTTTCTTCTTGAGGTTTCTACGGTTGCGTACCGAGCATGTTCGCTGCTGATCGAAAATTGGTTGGTTGCGGAATCAGAATGTTGTGGTTCTCCTATTAGAGGTTGCTCGCTGCTTGGTTGGAGCTTGGTTGGTTTTCCATTTAGCGTTGGATGCCTGCTCGCCTTCAGGATGTTATCTTCATTGTTGGAGCCCTAGATGGGTGCCTCTTGCAGGATATGGTTTTGAAGATGGACGCTTTAGTTTCAGTTGGCGTCTGTCATCAGTCGTAGAGCTGTTTAGGAGGCTCGGTTAGCGAGCTTATGGAGTTGGCTTCCTTCTCTTTCTTTGCTTGGCTTTTGTTGGATTAGCAGCCCTCGATTTCAGTTCATTAGAGGAAGTGGTTTATTTTCCTTTGGTTCAGGTGGACATATTTGGTTTGTAGGCTATTTTTATGTTGTGGCAGTTTTGTGTTTGTTTTTTCTGTATGTCTCGCATCCACAGTTTCAGTTTAGTATGCAGTACTATTGATCTGCTTTTGTGAGCCATCGAAGAATGGCTATTTTCACCTTTTTGGTTATATATTTCTATTTCTTGAAAAAAATGTAATAACATCATCTATGTTTTGAGAATTTCGTGTACAGTTTTGACGCTGCACGTCTTTTCGACTAAGGGTACATTATTGAATAGCAGGTTGTATGATCTAGTTTACCAAACTTACTTTTTATTAATGAAAAATGTTAACATATGTCCTAAGAGCACATGTTAAAGTTATCAGATTAACAATACAACCCCTTCGAATTCAATCCTTTATTAATTATACAATGGAAAATTATATATTTGAAATAACTATTTTTGTCTTTTAGTTAATAAGTCTCATCCTTAACATGTGCTCTTAAGACACATGTTAACAAAAACCTACATTTATTATGAACCGGCTTTGAATAATTGAATGTGAAGCTACTATGCTTATTTTATCACTTTAACTCGTTGGTGTGAGTAATTAATAATTAACAAAAATTACTAACTAATTAATAATTAATTATAATCAACAATTAACTGTTTAGAATTTTTTTATTTTTGAAAAATCAATGCTTTTTATTGTAGTGATTATTTGATAATAGACAATTTAACTATACTAATTGATAAATTAGCTACCTATATAGTTATATTAAAGCTAAATAACATTTCATTTCTCAGGAGCATTATCCCGTTTTGTAAAAATGAAAGGTCATTTTTCTGCTCAACTGACTGTTTTTTTTCCTTCCATTTGCAGTGTCACACTATGTCGCACATTTGATTTTTTCCGATCGTATAATCGCTTAATCATCCAATCGTTCTTCCTCATCAAATTGATGACGGCTACCAGTCATTTCTGACCATCCTTTGAGTTATCCCTATGTGATTTTTTTCTTCGATTCAAAGTGGATAATTTGCGAGCAATGAACAATTCTCTCTCTTACGTTTAACATATTTGGATGATAGGGTTTTAGAATTGTCTAGTTAATGTCATAAATTGGGTGTTATTGTATGCCACGCTTCACTCTTTTCACCTCTTCAGTTCGACAAAGTTTACATTGATCAATATTTTTTAATTTTATGATTTTTGGGTCAACGAAGATTTTGCACCATGAAAATATGCATTCTTTTTTGCATTTTTATAACTTACCAAAAGCGACTTTTGATCAATTTATATTGTGAAATTCTGACATAAATTACTTTGAGTACCTGAAATCATATTTTTCCAAAATATAGCAATTATTTTTCCAGACTTGTTCATATGGTTACAAGATTTCTGAACACGGGATATAAAATACATCCATCGTCATACTTGAGCTTTGTTCATATATACTTGTATGGTTTGTTTATTTTACTTCCCCACTTTGTTCAATAGGCCTTTACAAGATGCGAAAGAACTACAAAGACACCATATACAAAAAAAGTTGTAGGAAAGAAGCCGACCTGAATGAGCGAGGAGGTATGGGAAGGGTTTCTTAGTCCTTCTTGCAGCACCAATGGGAACTGGTACATATTGCATTTATAAGTAGTTACAACATTGTTTAATCGTATTGATAACATTGTTTAATTGTATTGATAACATTGTTTATTTGTATAAATTCAGATGTCGACTCTACAATGGGAGCCTACACTTGTTGAGGTGTTTACCTAAACTCACACTTTCGAGTAGACGAGGAGGGTAATACCTTCTATACTTGGATGGATGCTATGCGACAAACTTCCTGCACCTTACTAAGGAAAAGCATACTATACGACATGCCATGCCGATATGGGATGATCATCAAGAAATAATAGCTCAAATTAGAATATGTTGTATAACTCACAACGCATGGATAACATATAATAGAAAATATACAACAAGATATAGCAGTGAAGCAAAACTGAATAGAAAATTCAATCTCTATAACATCTCAGAGTCACTAATACAAAAAACCCATGTAAATGAATATATGTACATCAAACCTCACTACATATCTCTCAGAATATTATCAATCATCAACATACAATGGAATCAACAAATACCTATATACTATGGAAATAATATGCCAGTCTCCTTCTCGTCGTCGTACGACATTGTCAGCACCAAACCTATCACCTGCCATCTCATTCTACTCACCAATAACATTGATGAGCAACCCAAGGTAATAAAAGGAAATGTAAAACCTTGAGTCAGAAACAGTCTTAGTGAGATATATAATGACTATAAATAGTTATACATAATATATGAGTATAGATAGTTCAACATCCAATCTGTCTTTACAACCATAGATTTGGGACATGATAATCATCTATAATATGCCACCCCGACATCCCCTAATCTCTTTCTTCGTAGATCTACAGTAATAGCCTATCTAGAGAAATAGAGAACAAAGCATACAATCAACCATAACAAAAAATATCCTAGCTATCACCGACTAAAGCCTTAAATACATCAATCATCGAATGATCGACCATTGCATTAAGGCTAATGGAAAACCCCGATTTAGTTAGACTTCCATACACCGCCTTAGTATGTTTGCCTCCATCTAAGCTAACTAGATCCATCTTGATCTAGGGTAAATGACCCGTCTGATGCTGATGGGCGTCCCCACAAAACCCTTGCTTTGATTCTGCTAGAACCTTCGATAACCAACGATTCCTTAGCACTTCCAATCTCCTAAGCCATCCGCCTTGACAACACCATCCTTGTGTTCGAGCCTCTTTTCAAACCGATTCCATTATCATCCACGATCAACTCCCACCTGAGATAATCTATCGTCTTACTGCATCGTTTATCATCCACAACTAGTATCATATCAATTCAATTTCGACCACTCTGTCTTGAGTTCACGATCGTAGCATTCATCATCCTTAAGTCGCACTTCAAACATCCAAAGTCCATTAGTCACAAAACTTCACCAGCAATCTCCAGAAGGCATCACTATCATGCTCACAAAATTTGATCTTTCCATCACATTATATGATGGATAGGTACCGATCCATCGTGTATGGATCGGTACCAATCCAATTACTTAGCAAACTTATGCTAAGTCTTGGACTCCGACCCATAAACTTTCCCATGCCTCATTGCTGACTCATTCGCAATACATTACTCTTACCGTTCCAAGTCCTGCCAGTCCTAAATTCCAAGAGCAATTTCCCTATGAACCTTTACTAGCGATCCATGACTTGAATGCCAAAAGAATCTGTCCAACGGCCCATCACCTTCCCTCCAAATTTTGCATGCAGGTCCTATTCCATCTCTAGAAGCCACAAATAAAAGTACGATACCATCCATCCAAACCTGATGGATCAGTGTCGATCTATCAAGCATGAATCGGTACTGATCCTCAAAGATAGAGTATTTTTGCTTCCAAAATTTTGGGTACACTCCTTGTAACACCCCGAAAATTCTATAACTGTGAAATTAACAAATTAAAGTATAATTAATCTGAAATCAAAGAAATAAGGGAAACGGGATACGCCATTGCGTTCGTCTCGGAAAAATACGCGAAATAGAGTCCGAGTTTTTGAAAAACGGAGTCCGTATGAAGAAGATATGGCCTTCGGAAGTTTTGAATTAAATTTAAAATTCAAACAGAATTAAATAATTAAATATTCCGAAGTGGGGCCCAATGGGCCAGGGTGGAAGAACACCCGCCTGGGCCACCCAGGTCGACTGGGCTGTCGACCTGGGCTACCCATGTTGACAGGGCTGTCGACAGCCCTGTCGACAGGGGTATCGACCTGGTCGAGCCCAGTCAACCTGGCTGGCCAGGTCTGTGTTCCTCCGATTTTCTGTGGTCTGCTTTGTCACTAGGGCTAGGTGGCAAGTTTTGATTGGTCTCTCTATCGAACGAATGGCTACGATCTAACCTAGCAACATCAATGGTCCTAATCAATTCCTAACCTCTATATAAACAACCCTAGACAAACCCTAATCTATTCATTCAAAATTAAGAACATAGCCGCCATGTTGCTGAGGAACGACTAGAGGTAGCCGCCAACTAGAGAGAGGATTAGGGAGGAAGTTCTAAAGCCTAAAGCAATTCAAGCAACCTAAAGCTAATCAATTCAACAAAGGAATCATATCTCTTAATTAGAGAATTCACCGCAACCATTGTAAGTAGAGTATTACTTTGGTATGAACAAATGATTGTGTAGATATGTATGCTTGAATTGTGGCAATGAAATTCGTATTTGTGCGATTTGTATACTTTTGGATATTCTGAATTATGTCATTTAATTATAAAGAACTACATGCGGTAGTTCTATGCAAATATACGTTTGGAATATTCGCAAATTATGTGACCTATGTTGAAGCTACATGTGTGTAGTTGATTGAAATTCATGCAAGTTTGGGGCTTTGTTATTATGCCATCATAATGTGTATTTTTATACAAACATCATCTTTGTGAAGTAGTTGGAATAAGCTTGGGTTATCATAATCCATATGAAATTATGTTAAAAATTGGGTATCATGTTTTAAGCCATGCTTTTGTACTAGAAAACCTATTTGCAAACTTATGAATATGGCTAGGCTATGATTGATATTTGGCATAATTGAAATTCATGTTAAGTTTATCTTGATTATATGATGACATATGTGAGACATGGCTAGGTTAGACTCAAAAATCCCTTTTTGCAAGTTTAAAGCAAACACCATGTCTAGGAATCTTTATGCATAAGTATATTTATACCATCGTTATGTGATTAGACTTAAATCATGATTAAGTTGAACTATGCTTTTGTGTTAGTAACAAAGTATCCCCTTTGTAAACATGTAGAAACCTTATGAACATGACTTGTTTATATTTATGCCATGAACAAATTTAACTATACTTATGCCATGCTTATGTTTGACATTATGCCATGTTTATGCTAGAAGTATTTATGCCATGCTTATGTTTGACATTATGCTATGCTTATGCTAGAAATATTTATGCCATGCTTATGTTTGACATTATGCTATGCTTATGCTAGAAATATTTATGCCATGCTTATGTTTGACATTATGCCTAAATAGAAGTATAGGTTCATGTGTCAATAATGATATCTCAATTACAAGTTCACATGCTTTGATTCATGTCACCTATGCTTTATGACCAAAGTATATATATATGCAAGTACACCAGTTTCTATTATGTATTTCCAACGTCATATGCAAGTTCATGCGCTCACCTTCCCCTCTTTGTGTATGTAATCACGCTTTAAGCCTCCCCTTTCGCATGGCTAAATTGGGCTTTAAAAGGCTAAGCCCAATATATATAAACGGACGTGTAAAAACGGGGGTAAATAACGTTGGGCTAAATTAATTTAATGAATGAAAACTAAAGTAAAAGGGCCCAAATTCAAGTATGGGTTGGGCCCATGATTGGTGTAACCTTTACACCATTAACTTAATAATGGGCCGCAAATATTTACATATAAGAAATAAAGAAGAATGACAAGATATGTAAATGTAGAACATACGATGTGTTTAACCCGAGGTTGGATTGAGTTGTGATGTAAACCTGCCCGGAACCGCCCGGCTGTCCAGTAGTCACAACAATACCTATCCAATGTGGGAGGTTAAACATGGAGCCCAGCAAGGACCCGAGGTTAGACTGAGTTGTGGCGTAAGACTGCCCGGAACCAACCGGCAACAGGCAGCCACAACAATACCTGTCTAATGTGAGAGGTCCGGGCCTTAATAAGACAATTAAGGCTGAGTCAGGATTGATAGGATTAAGTGAACTAAAGACTTAATCAAAATGGAACATGCTAAACTAAACGGACTGGTGGGGTTAGGTTAGGAAACACTTAACCAACTTAGCATGTTGGCTAGAGATAGAAAACCTAGTAACGGGGGACCCTTTTCAGCAGTAACCCTAAAAGGTGTATCAGGATACCCTGAAACTAGGCAGGGTGGGGCACGATTACTGGGCTGATTGTAAGAGGTCAAAATCGACGGCGGTGGTGTAGCAGTGTAGGTTCTAACGGAGTGCGGGCGTGCACACACTCCGGCGTAGAAAAATAAGGCACTGGACACCAGTAGCATACCTGTGCACCCTAAGGTTGTGTCGGGTTGCCACTATGGGACTTGATACACCCCATGGTGGGACCAGCATAGGTAACTACGACATCGGGGGCCGTAAGACACATGTAACTATGCGAGTAGGAGCCGATCATCATAGAATGGATCACATCACCCTGGTTATGGGGTGCCAATTGGAAAACTAGTTTATATGGGTTCAGAGATTAACATGGGGTACGATAGTATATTCGACCCTAGACAACTTAACCAAGTTTATAATGCATGCCCACTTCCTGTTTATACTTATCATACCCAGTTCTTTATTCATAGACAAAATAGTACTAGACTTACTCAGGCTTTATGTCTGACTCTACTTTTCTTTCGTCTTCTTTCTTCCGTTTCCCCCCCAGGTCCTCAGGGAGGGAACACAATAGCTTGACCTACCTCAACATCCAGCTTGAAGAAGAGAAATGTATTGCTTGGACTTTCCTGTTTTGAACTATGGCTTTGGACAATCCACTATGGGGCTTTTGCAGTTTATCTATGTTTTATTTATGCTTCTTTAAATAATGTACTCAAGACAGATTATGAAAGCGTTATGTTATGTTTTTGGAAAGGATGTTGTTGTAACACGTATTTGACTTTATGAAATAAAGTTTGTTGTTCTTCCGCTGTTTACAAATATGTGTTCTTATATCTGTCTTGTATATCTGTGACTTGTACTTATAAACCTCCACCAAAATTAGGGCATTCCCTTTGAGAGTGACCCTAACGGAGGTGGGGTGTTTCACTTGGTATCAGAGCATAGGTTTACCAGATAAGATAAAAAGTTTTGAAAATTTATTTTCAAAAAGGAAATTTAAAGAAGCATTTTTAAAAGATAAAAATATTATTTTATTTTTAAAGGCAAAGTCCACTCCCCAAAGCCATAGGTACTATCTCTTATCCTTCGTTTTGAACCTATCCTTTTTGTTTCAGCATGTCCGAAGATCTTAACTTGCCGGAAGGGGTACCAATACCTGGTTGGTTTAGACGGTTCTTAGAAGCAAGGGCCACTCAGCCAGGTCCTACCGTTCCTCCTCCCCCAGCTGCAGGAAATCATCCAGCTGCAGCAGCACCTCTTCCTCCACCTCCTCCACGAGGAAACGCATTTGCTAAGATATGTAAGGATTTTAAAGCTATGGGGGGAAGGGATTTCCGCGGAACTGAGTCCTTCGTAGCAGCTAGAAATTGGCTGAAGGAAACTGAGGATCTATTCATCATCTTTGAGGTAGAGGACAGACAAAAAGTACAATTGGCGGTGTGGCTATTGAAGGGCGAGGCTTCCTACTGGTGGGAAGTCACTAATGCTGAAAGACCAGTAGAGACATGGGAGGACTTTAGGGCAAGGTTTGAGACCAAATTTCTCTCAGATGCGGAAAGAAGTTTGCAGTTGGAGAAATTCTTATTTCTTAAGCAAGGAGACAAGACTGTTAGAGAGTATGTGAATCAGTTTGATGAGCTGGCTAGGTTTGGGCTTGACCTAGTCAACACCCCGCACAAGAAGGCTCTCCGTTTCGTCAAGGGGTTAAATGAGCCATTACACAGTTTGGCCATGACCCATATACCCATGGGAGCCACATATGAAAGATTGGTGCAAATGGCATTGCTGAATGAAGAGGATAAGGGCAAGAAGGAGACAAAGGCAGAAAGCTCTCAAGGGAAGAAAGAGGGTTTGCAGCCTAAGAAGACGGACTTTAAGAAAGGCGGAAAAGGCAACAAAGAGAAGAGGAAGTGCAATTTCTGTGGCAAAGTGGGGCATTTAGTAAAGGACTGCCGGAAAAAGAAGGCCAAGGAGAATGGTGGGTGCTTTTCTTGCGGTCAGACAGGCCACAGAGCTAAGGACTGCCCAAAGAAACGAGGGCAGGGGTCTGGATCCACTCCAGGGGCACAGGTTCATGTGCTGGAAGCGCCACCTTTGCAACAGCGAGGTACAAACACTTCTGTAGAAAGTGTAGTTTATCTTTATGATCACCCCGTTCGCACTTTATTTGATTCTGGCGCATCACACTCCTTTATCTCGTCCGCTTTAGTAGAATCTCTGCACCTAAAAACTAGTATGGTAGAGGACCCCTTAATTGTTTCAAACCCAATTGGGGGCCCAGCTCATTTGTCTATGATCTGTTTGGATTTGAAAATTTCTATTCTAAGTGTAGAATTTCAATGTAGTGCCTTTGTTTTGGGCTTTTCGGGGTATGGTTTGATTTTGGGTATGGATTGGCTATCCAGTAATGGGGCCATCCTTGATTGTGAGAAAAGGGTTGTTAGGCTCCTAACCCAGCTCGGTAATACTTTGGAAATTTCTTGTAATCCCTCGTATGCGGTTATGCTTAATTATCTTGAGTCGCTAGATGCCTCTGTTGAAAATTTGCAATCAGTTAGAGTGGTCCGGGAATATCCGGATGTCTTTGAAGAAGTGAAGGGCTTGCCTCCGAAGCGGGAAATAGATTTCCGCATATATCTTGTAGATAATGCAAAGCCCGTTGCGTTGCCCGTTAGACATATGGCTCCACGAGAAAGAAAAGAGCTCAGTAAACAGATTAAAGAGCTTCTAGAGAAGGGGTTCATTAGGAGGAGCATTTCAGAATGGGGCGCTCCAGTGGTGTTCGCTACAAAGGCGGATGGTTCACTCCGTCTATGTGTTGACTATAGGGAGCTCAACAAGCTAACGAAAAAGAATAGGCACCCTCTCCCTAGAATTGACGATTTATTTGACCAGCTTGTAGGAGCGTCCGTTTTCTCCCAACTCGATTTGGCAACCGGTTTTCATCAGCTAAGGGTGGCTGAAGATAGCATCGATAAAACGGCGTTCAGAACCCCAGACGGCTTCTTTGAATGGCTTGTCATGCCTTTCGGCTTGACAAATGCACCTGCTTACTTCGTGGACCTGATGAGTAGGGTATTTAGAGATTTCCTCAACAAATTCGTAGTGGTCTTCGTAGATGATATCCTTATCTTCTCAAAGAATGAAGAGGAACATGCTCAACACTTAAGGGCGATCATGGAAACTTTGCGAGTCCATCAACTAAAAGCCAAATTCTCCAAATGCCACTTTTGGAGAGAAGAGGTGAGGTTCCTTGGGCACATAGTATCCAAACAAGGGTTAGCGGTGGACCCTGCTAAGGTAGTGGCGGTACAGGATTGGAAGACACCAAGGAATGCAACTGAGGTTCGAAGCTTTCTAGGACTAGCGGGTTTCTATCGAAAATTCATAAGGGATTTTGCGAAAATTTCAGCTCCGCTCACGAAATTGACCAAGAAGAATCTGGTGTTTAATTGGGACTTGGATTGCGAGTTTTCTTTCCAACGACTGAAAAGGGCTCTCACAACAGCCCCAGTTTTGACGCTGCCAGATGGGAGTAAGATGTTCACTGTTTATACGGATGCATGTGGGACAGGGCTAGGCGCCGTCTTAATGCAAGAAGGAAGGGTAGTAGCTTATGGCGGGAGGCAGTTGAAGGTGCACGAAAAGAACTACCCAACCCACGATCTTGAGTTAGCAGCCATCGTCTTTGCACTCAAGTCTTGGCGACACTATCTCCTAGGTGAGAAGTTCGAACTTTACACTGACCATAAATCGTTGAAATATCTTTTCTCGCAGAAGGATCTTAACTTGAGGCAACAAAGGTGGATGGAGTTTCTTGCCTCGTACGATTTCGAAATCTCCTACACTCCGGGCAAAGGCAACGTAGTTGCAGACGCGTTGAGCCGAAAGAAATTGACCCTAAGCCCGTTGTTTGTTGAAAGACAAAGCCTAGAGTTTATAGCCAGCTTCGACTTTAGGCCCTCCTCTGATTTCGTACCAGACTTGCTAGCATCTCTCGAAGTGCGCCCAACTTTAGTGGATTCAGTAGGGGCAGCACAACGCGAAGACCCTCAGCTTGTGGAAATGATTGATAGGCTAATTAGGGGTGAGACTTCAAGTCACCTCAACAGATACTACATCGACGATAAGGGTTTACTAAGGCGAGATGGAAGGCTATGCGTCCCACAGACAAACGATTTAATAAAGAAGGTTCTCGAAGAAGCTCATCACTCCAAGATGACGATACACCCAGGCGGAGATAAAATGTATAAAGATATAAAAAGGACTTTCTTCTGGAACGGCATGAAAAAGGATGTGGCAGAGTTCGTTTCCAAGTGTATGGTGTGCCAACAGGTTAAGGCGGAACAGAAAAAGCCTGGCGGACTACTGCATCCTCTAGAGGTCCCGCAGTGGAAGTGGGATAGCATCTCAATGGACTTCATCGATGGGCTGCCTAGGTCTAGGAGAGGCAACACTAGCATTTGGGTAATAGTGGATAGGCTTACTAAAAGCGCCCACTTTTTACCTGTCAAGGGTAAAAAAAATGCCTCATCCCTAGCATCACTTTACCTCAAGGAAATCGTTCGACTCCACGGAATACCATCTAGCATCGTTAGTGACCGAGACCCCATCTTCACCAGCGAGTTTTGGCGGAATCTGCAAGAAGCAGTAGGAACGCAGTTATGCTTGAGCACAGCCTATCATCCCCAAACCGACGGCCAAACGGAGAGAGTGAACAGAGTTTTGGAAGACCTTTTAAGGTTATGCGTCCTTGACTTCGGAGGGACATGGGAAGACCACCTTCCTTTGGTGGAATTTGCCTACAACAACAGCTATCAAGCAACCATCGGAATGGCGCCCTTCGAAGCTTTATATGGAAGACCGTGCCGATCGCCCACTTGTTGGTGGGAGTCTACTGATAAGCTCATACTAGGACCAGACATGATCCGAGAGACTTCAGAGAAAGTAGACTTAATACGAAGAAGGATGAAGACGGCCCAAGACAGACAAAAGTCCTATGCCGACAAGAGGAGAACCGACCTTGAATTTGAAGTTGGAGACAGAGTTTTTCTCAAGGTATCACCGTTAAGAAACGTTGTTCGTTTTGGAACCACAGGAAAACTTGCACCAAGGTTCGTAGGGCCATTCCCTATTATCGAGAAAATTGGGAAAATGGCCTATAGATTAGAGCTACCCGAGAAGTTGGCTGGAGTCCACAACGTTTTTCACGTTTCACATCTCCGAAAATGTCTACATGAGTCTGCTGAAGTGGTAGAGCCAAATATCCTCGAAGAGGCCGAAGTGGAACGCGAAGCAACCATAATAAAGGTTCCAACCCGCATACTAGGAACGGAAGTGAAGAAGCTACGCAACCGCGAAGTCAAGCTCGTCAAAGTTCAGTGGAGCGACGCCGAGGGAGACGCGACTTGGGAAACTGAAGCTAGAATCCGTACAGCCTACCCTTTTCTGTTCGAGGGTACATCCTTGATCTTTCTTTTTCCTTAAGTTGCGCTTTTATCTATCTTTTTAGGTATATTTCCTCGACCTTATCTTTTAGGTAGAAACCCTTTTTGGATGAAAACATGTAATTGAAACATGTTATGTATGATGGTTGCAAGTGGTTGCAAGTGATTGCTAGTGGTTGCTCGTGGTTGCATATACACACACAATCTAGGTTTTAGATCGGCTCAATCACTACATATTGCATATGCATATATGTTTGCATTCGTATATGGTTGAACTTTAATGTGTTGTCATATGGATGTTGCATCTGTATTGAATGATTGTGCACTCATGTAGAATCAAAAATAGGAAAATTTGCATACATAATGGATTCATGGCACTTACATAATTCGCATTAAGGAGGTCAACTGAATCAGTAGACCGCCTGATTTTGCATTAGATAAGTACATGTACACACACTTCGCATATGATCATGAAGCATTAGAAGTCTTTTAAGGACAATGGATGCTCGTGTTTGATGGATGAGTAGATGGATGATTGGATGTTAGGATTTACATTCCTCCTAACTTGAAGATTTCGGGGACGAAATCCTTTTAAGTGGGGGAGAATGTAACACCCCGAAAATTCTATAACTGTGAAATTAACAAATTAAAGTATAATTAATCTGAAATCAAAGAAATAAGGGAAACGGGATACGCCATTGCGTTCGTCTCGGAAAAATACGCGAAATAGAGTCCGAGTTTTTGAAAAACGGAGTCCGTATGAAGAAGATATGGCCTTCGGAAGTTTTGAATTAAATTTAAAATTCAAACAGAATTAAATAATTAAATATTCCGAAGTGGGGCCCAATGGGCCAGGGTGGAAGAACACCCGCCTGGGCCACCCAGGTCGACTGGGCTGTCGACCTGGGCTACCCATGTCGACAGGGCTGTCGACAGCCCTGTCGACAGGGGTATCGACCTGGTCGAGCCCAGTCAACCTGGCTGGCCAGGTCTGTGTTCCTCCGATTTTCTGTGGTCTGCTTTGTCACTAGGGCTAGGTGGCAAGTTTTGATTGGTCTCTCTATCGAACGAATGGCTACGATCTAACCTAGCAACATCAATGGTCCTAATCAATTCCTAACCTCTATATAAACAACCCTAGACAAACCCTAATCTATTCATTCAAAATTAAGAACATAGCCGCCATGTTGCTGAGGAACGACTAGAGGTAGCCGCCAACTAGAGAGAGGATTAGGGAGGAAGTTCTAAAGCCTAAAGCAATTCAAGCAACCTAAAGCTAATCAATTCAACAAAGGAATCATATCTCTTAATTAGAGAATTCACCGCAACCATTGTAAGTAGAGTATTACTTTGGTATGAACAAATGATTGTGTAGATATGTATGCTTGAATTGTGGCAATGAAATTCGTATTTGTGCGATTTATATACTTTTGGATATTCTGAATTATGTCATTTAATTATAAAGAACTACATGCGGTAGTTCTATGCAAATATACGTTTGGAATATTCGCAAATTATGTGACCTATGTTGAAGCTACATGTGTGTAGTTGATTGAAATTCATGCAAGTTTGGGGCTTTGTTATTATGCCATCATAATGTGTATTTTTATACAAACATCATCTTTGTGAAGTAGTTGGAATAAGCTTGGGTTATCATAATCCACATGAAATTATGTTAAAAATTGGGTATCATGTTTTAAGCCATGCTTTTGTACTAGAAAACCTATTTGCAAACTTATGAATATGGCTAGGCTATGATTGATATTTGGCATAATTGAAATTCATGTTAAGTCTATCTTGATTATATGATGACATATGTGAGACATGGCTAGGTTAGACTCAAAAATCCCTTTTTGCAAGTTTAAAGCAAACACCATGTCTAGGAATCTTTATGCATAAGTATATTTATACCATCGTTATGTGATTAGACTTAAATCATGATTAAGTTGAACTATGCTTTTGTGTTAGTAACAAAGTATCCCCTTTGTAAACATGTAGAAACCTTATGAACATGACTTGTTTATATTTATGCCATGAACAAATTTAACTATACTTATGCCATGCTTATGTTTGACATTATGCCATGTTTATGCTAGAAGTATTTATGCCATGCTTATGTTTGACATTATGCTATGCTTATGCTAGAAATATTTATGCCATGCTTATGTTTGACATTATGCTATGCTTATGCTAGAAATATTTATGCCATGCTTATGTTTGACATTATGCCTAAATAGAAGTATAGGTTCATGTGTCAATAATGATATCTCAATTACAAGTTCACATGCTTTGATTCATGTCACCTATGCTTTATGACCAAAGTATATATATATGCAAGTACACCAGTTTCTATTATGTATTTCCAACGTCATATGAAAGTTCATGCGCTCACCTTCCCCTCTTTGTGTATGTAATCATGCTTTAAGCCTCCCCTTTCGCATGGCTAAATTGGGCTTTAAAAGGCTAAGCCCAATATATATAAACGGACGTGTAAAAACGGGGGTAAATAACGTTGGGCTAAATTAATTTAATGAATGAAAACTAAAGTAAAAGGGCCCAAATTCAAGTATGGGTTGGGCCCATGATTGGTGTAACCTTTACACCATTAACTTAATAATGGGCCGCAAATATTTACATATAAGAAATAAAGAAGAATGACAAGATATGTAAATGTAGAACATACGATGTGTTTAACCCGAGGTTGGATTGAGTTGTGATGTAAACCTGCCCGGAACCGCCCGGCTGTCCAGTAGTCACAACAATACCTATCCAATGTGGGAGGTTAAACATGGAGCCCAGCAAGGACCCGAGGTTAGACTGAGTTGTGGCGTAAGACTGCCCGGAACCAACCGGCAACAGGCAGCCACAACAATACCTGTCTAATGTGAGAGGTCCGGGCCTTAATAAGACAAATAAGGCTGAGTCAGGATTGATAGGATTAAGTGAACTAAAGACTTAATCAAAATGGAACATGCTAAACTAAACGGACTGGTGGGGTTAGGTTAGGAAACACTTAACCAACTTAGCATGTTGGCTAGAGATAGAAAACCTAGTAACGGGGGACCCTTTTCAGCAGTAACCCTAAAAGGTGTATCAGGATACCCTGAAACTAGGCAGGGTGGGGCACGATTACTGGGCTGATTGTAAGAGGTCAAAATCGACGGCGGTGGTGTAGCAGTGTAGGTTCTAACGGAGTGCGGGCGTGCACACACTCCGGCGCAGAAAAATAAGGCACTGGACACCAGTAGCATACCTGTGCACCCTAAGGTTGTGTCGGGTTGCCACTATGGGACTTGATACACCCCATGGTGGGACCAGCATAGGTAACTACGACATCGGGGGCCGTAAGACACATGTAACTATGCGAGTAGGAGCTGATCATCATAGAATGGATCACATCACCCTGGTTATGGGGTGCCAATTGGAAAACTAGTTTATATGGGTTCAGAGATTAACATGGGGTACGATAGTATATTCGACCCTAGACAACTTAACCAAGTTTATAATGCATGCCCACTTCCTGTTTATACTTATCATACCCAGTTCTTTATTCATAGACAAAATAGTACTAGACTTACTCAGGCTTTATGTCTGACTCTACTTTTCTTTCATCTTCTTTCTTCCGTTTCCCCCCCCAGGTCCTCAGGGAGGGAACACAGCAGCTTGACCTACCTCAACATCCAGCTTGAAGAAGAGAAATGTATTGCTTGGACTTTCCTGTTTTGAACTATGGCTTTGGACAATCCACTATGGGGCTTTTGCAGTTTATCTATGTTTTATTTATGCTTCTTTAAATAATGTACTCAAGACAGATTATGAAAGCGTTATGTTATGTTTTTGGAAAGGATGTTGTTGTAACACGTATTTGACTTTATGAAATAAAGTTTGTTGTTCTTCCGCTGTTTACAAATATGTGTTCTTATATCTGTCTTGTATATCTGTGACTTGTACTTATAAACCTCCACCAAAATTAGGGCATTCCCTTTGAGAGTGACCCTAACGGAGGTGGGGTGTTTCACTCCTTGTGTTCATTAGAGCTTGTCCACTAAGTTTTGTCTGAATTCGATCATCTGAACCTCTAATTTGCTCTAATATTCAATCTTAAGTTCTACGACAAACAATTCTAACAAACAATTCAAGAAATGCATTCAGTTTGATCAAAACAAACAACGTTTCATCCAATCTTGATCATACAAACATGCACATACATTAAACGTATCATAAGATAATGAATCTAACATGATTTAGATCTAAACATACAAAAGAAACATGATTAATGTAATATCCTGTCAGTTTATATGATTAAATTAGATTATCCTGGGATGTCTAAACCTGAATTAAACATATATGGCCAGATCTATTGTGAATTTAACATGTATGACATGAATTAATCCTAATTTTCTCGTATAATATATAGTTTCCATGCGAGAGATATCTATCACTCACCAAATTCAAGATCCAATGCAAATTCAATGAAATTAGATCCGGATAGTGATGAAAATCCTCAAAATTAATGTTTAATGTGATATAATCTTTTCGGATGTAGATTTAGCCTCTAAATGCGATAGATAATGAATTAGAATGAAATGGATGGAGAAATTAGGGGTTAGGTTGAATCTAAAAAATCACGGACCCAAGCCTAATGTTTGAATGAAGAGAGAAATCTTAAATCTCCCCCCAAACCCCTCTATATATAGCAGCAGATCATTAGCCTAATGGGCTTCACTAATCAACCAATTAGCAGCTAATTATCCTGATTAACTGAAACTGAAACTTAAACAACGATTTCTCCCTAACCACTGAACCCAATCCTTAAGTGACCTCTCTATGGAATCGCCACCTACCATTTTGATTCAATGATACCATTTTCAACACTTGGTTCGATCCCTAACAAAAGCTATAGCTAAAAGAATATTCACAATGGAGAAATGGTCATAAATTGATTCGGTAAAATTTGTGGACATGTCTCGCATCCCTATAAACAACTACCAAAAATTGAGAATGATCCAACAACTAGGGAATTAAATGTAATTATTTTACGATCCTTCGGTACGTTAAATACGGGTCATCACACGCTAAATCCGAGTGTGTGACGGTAAGCATTCTTAATACTTTCTATTTCACATTCGATAAATTTGAAATTGAATATCTACTATGTAAATTCATCGTTCACTATCGTATGAGAGATATGAGGCTGAGACTGCTTGAGTGACGCAGTCCTCAGGTCTTGATCCGGCCCTATAGGAGTGCAACCGCTTCTGAGGCACCATCATTGACCCATCTACCCAGGATCGGTGGCGTGGCTTTAAAAAAATGAAATTAAAGTGTAACTAAATAACAAATTATATTTAATCCTGAATTCTAAATTAAAACTCATAATATAATAAATTATAGGCAGCGATGACTCAAGCCGCTTGCAGGAGATTCCAGCAGCAGTAGGAGATCCCATACTCCGTTAACATGTGGTTGAGCTTCAGGATAGGTGGAAGAATTGACCGATGACCATGCTTGATAAGTGAATCACCGCATACTTTTCCGAGCATGAGAAGATGCCTAGCGATCAGGATAGGTCGGGGACGAGGATGATGAGGAGTAGGACAGTGATGGAGTCGAGTAGGTACTTGTCTTTTTCGTTGTTTTGTTTTTTGAAAATATAAACATATGTTATTGAATATTGATATATGAATGTTTTTTTATATGTACGAGTTATTATGGATAATTTGGTGTGTTATATAAATTAACAACCCATATTTTTAATATAGAAACATTTAATTAATTTAATCTTTCAAAAAGAGTAATTTTAAGATTTAATGATTTGGGTTAATTTTAAATGAGAATTTGATCGTTGGATTAACTTGAAATTGTAAATCTTAATCAAAAAAATCCAGTTATGTTTATTTTGAACCTACGTAAGATTCTATTTGAATATATATGATAATAAAAATTTATTATCAATGAATTTGAGTGTTATGAAATCGAATAATTATAAATCGATGTTGATTAACACATAAAAATTGTCATTTTCCAAATGATCTAGATTTCATACGAAATTAGTTTCATCAGATTAGAAATAGTAAACCATTGTAAGATTTCAAATTTGATGTCAGTTGAAGCTGTTGCATGATCATATGCGATATAAACGCATATCGCCAAAAGATTTGAAATTATATTAATTTATAATTTGATATCAAGAAAAACCGTTAAATACGGTCGAACTAGCTTTTGAAACAAGTTCCATTATGTTCTAAATGTGGGTTATTAGCTGTAAACGTCAGCGAGCACTCTTTATTTCAAGTTCAGAAAATTTCGGACTCAATGAATAATGTTATCTATAGGGCTATATAAGCATCTTAAATCTTCACTTCTAACCCTTGCCTCCATTTTTGCAAATAAATTGCTCAAAATTCACTTTTCAATCCATCGACAAATGGAAAATTTGTCTCGATAAATGAAGTTCATTCATGATTGGCGCACGACCGTCGGACGTCGGAGTTGGCCAGAAATCGCCATAAACCACTGCTCTCCATAGTTTATGTTTTTGACCATAGTTTGTCATTTGGTGAACTTTCATGCCATGGAACCTAAAAAGAAAAGGTGGAGGTGAGATAGGGAATTGTGCACGTAGAGGTCTAGTTATCGTTGGTGGTCGGTGGCGTCCTAAAGGTGGAGATGAACGAAAACGAACGGTTTCTGTGATTTTAGATCATGTGGGGCTTACGTGGGGTCAGAAGGCGCGAGGTTGATTAGAGTTTCCTTCGGTGCAGCGAGATGGTGGTGCCGTGGATTTGAAGGGAGGAGTGTTGTTTCAAACATGGGGGGAGACGTCACGTGATTAGAAGCACGGTTTATTAAAGTTAATTAGGTAAGTAAATTGGCTAATGACAGCCATTAGTAATCTAAAATTATTTTAATTCGTATAAAATATTGTAACATGCATAAATTTTTCATACGTGGTAAGCTTAGGATGAAATGAATTGTGTTAGAATTGTACCTACAAGTACTACGCATACAAGTTGGATTGGAGAATTTGGATCTATTTGGAATTTTGTCTAATTTCAACCGCGTGTTTGAAATTAGATAAAATGATGAGAAATCACATGGAATGGATCGTAGTTAACTCTTACACTTTCTAAAATACTAGTGAATATTATTATACCATATAATAATATTCATTTTTGTTGCACCCATTTTATTATGTGTTTGGATGATTCGATGATTTATTGCTTAGTTGATTGGTTGTGGTTGTATATAACCATTTGTGAGTGGATAACCCTTGGCACTACCTGCTTTTAAGCAGAAAATTTATCTTAAATGAATTAAATTAAATTATATATTTTATATGCAAATATGAATTGATATATTAGTTGTTATGTAGGACATGTTGGATGGATCCAACAGGATTCCTCAATGTTTTAAATGTTACTTGCTTTCAAATTATTCACATATAAACTATCTAACATAAGTAACATTAAAACCTGATTTGGACGATTATTGTTGAATTGAATTCGATGCTGATGTATTATTAATTAGTAAACTATATTGGTTAAGTGGTTGGTAGCATATGACTTGGCTTTAATATTTTTAAAGATGTTAATTAGCCGTACGGTGAATTGATTAAGTTGAAGTTGTAAATCTGTTTTCATAGAAAAGTAAGGTATTGAATCGAATTATTATGTAAGTTATATAAAATAGAAGTTTTTTAAATAAATCAATATTTATGGTTAGATTTTTTAAAGAGATTATAAAATGACTTATGTAGCAAAATTCATGTTTTATAAATAAGCTTTATAATTGGATTTATAAATAAGTTTTACAGGATGATAAAACCAAGTTTTATAAATGAATAATTTTTATAAAGTGATTTCGATTATTTGAATTAGTTTTATAAATTGATTCGGAAATTTATCAAAAGACTTATAAATGGGAATAAAACTTAAAATTAGAAATGCATGAAGTTTACAAATCCAAACGAGAACCTATAATTGATTGAATTTGATTTGAAGTAAGTTTTAGATAATTTGATTTCAAATCAAGAAGCTTAAATAAGAAATGAATTTTATTAAAGAGAAAACAAATTTTAAGTTTATGATAAAATTTATAAAGGAATTTATAAGAGGATTTTATAATAAATCCAAGTTTGTAACCAAGTTTTAAAATAAGGAATTTAAAACTAACAGGATGGTTTTAATAAGGATTTACTTAATATCGAATTAAGTAAAAATAATTATATTGGAAAGAGATTTTCAAATGCAAGAAAGGGTTTATAAACCCTTATTCGAATTGAATAATAAACGGAACTTATTGTGATATTTACGAATATCAGGTTTTGCGCTAACAAACTTCTACGTATCTCGAAGATAAGAATGTTGTCGAATCAAGGTCCGGGAGGTAAATAAAATACCCCATCTTAAACAACTTCATTGTTATTAAGGGCATGATACTAGTTGAAACGAAAGTATATGTTTGAAATTAAATTATTATTTCCATAATTATTACTAAACTTTAATTTGCAAAGTTTAGAAGTTAGATAAAACTGTTTGAGTTTATAATAAACAATGCATCACATGACATTGTTATTGCCCATATAAGATGTGTGATTATACTTATATCATTTTGTATAAGTATATGGCACAATTTTGTAAATAGTGAAAGTAATGTGATTTGTGAATATGTTTATTCCAAAGAGATAAGTGTATGACTATGGTTTTCGAAGTAATGAAAACAAGAGATTTGTGAATATGCTTATTCCATTGAGATAAGCATATGGAATCAATTTTTAAGAATCGATGGAATGACTTTAATGTATGATATAACTAAAAGGGTCGTGCTTCTATTGTACTTAACTGTACAGTTTTAGATTGATAGTTAAAAGAACTAACTATCAATAAATTCCCTTTAATGATTAGTTGTATGTTTATTTGATAGTTGAATAACTAAGTATCAAATCTGACCATTTTAACTTTGGAAATTTCTTCGACAAATGATAAGGAATTATGTTCTCGTAAACGGTAAGGAGGTGAACTCCGCACTTATGTATTTTCGGTTTATTCATCAAGAAATGGAGTTGAGTTTTCAGAAAACTGCTAATTATGGTTTTGAAGAGTTCGGAATCAGGCCTTCTTGCTTGAAAACCACTTCAATCTAGCTGATGCATTTCAAATAGGAAATATTTTGAAGATGATTGAAGATGGAGTTATTCGGTTTCGTTTAGGTCTAGAACGAACTCGTATGGATGAATTCTTACATACATGCCTCTATGGAAGGAAATTTTAGCGTTTCAAGGTATTCTGCTATTTATAAGGTAAACATAACCTTTAGCCTCATCACCTGCTAAACGACTAAAGCACGGACATGCAACTGGGATACGCGGGTTGCACCCATTAGGATATGATCATTTCATATCTAGAGTTGATTATCCTTGTATGCCTCCGGGCCCCTGTATGGTTGTTTATCAACCGGGGTGATCATATTCGGCGCTATCCATTTTAGGGGTTGGACTGGTCCTAAGTGGCTGAGGTGCAAATTAACATAACCTCCCATATGTTTTATCTAGAGATGTACAAATTCGGTGGATAGACCCTTACCCTTTCATAGTTAAGATCCATTTTCCAATATGAACTTTTACTCTTAATTGTATAGCTATTATTTTGGAATGTGAGATGTAAGCATTCCGACTATTTTAATATATTTACTTTTAAGTTGTAGACATTATTATAATATTATTAGATATTTATTATAAAAGTAATTTAGTTATCGTAAGGAAAAACACATGTCATGTTTATGTGTGGTCGTGTCCTACGAGAGTTCCATTCTTTTGAAAAAAGATTTCATAAATTAAGCAAGTTGCATGTGGATTTTTTTCACTTTGGTATTCCATATTGATTCGGGTGTTTTTCTTTCCTTTAATTATGTTCAAGTCAAACCGAGTGTATTTTCCATATTTTCTTGAAGCTGTAGGGGAGGAGCTGGAGTCGAGATGTATTATCATATCTTATATTATCTTATTTCCTTTATGTCGTGATGTTTTTTGTATTCCGCTATGCGTGTGTGTGCTGTATTTATCGGTCATCGTACAAACAAGTTTTTATTACTTTATAGGTTGATTTATTTGTGTACTCTAATGATCTATTCATGTATATGTATTTAGCTTTCTCTTAAAGTAAAGATTATTGGTATGTTATATTTTATTCATTCCACAGTGAGATTCTGAACTTCTCTGGCTTGATATGTTTGTGTTCTTCTTCTTCTATTCTAACATTTCTTTCTTTATTTTTACCCGCTATTCTTTCTTCTAACTGCTAATATTTCAATACTTGAGTCTGGATACGTGAATACAGGTAACCTATTAATGTCGAAATTCAAGCGTCGAATTTCATCTTTGTCATACTAGTTATTAAAGAGTAGGGCTGAGCGAGAACCTTAGCTCTGTGGAGTAAACTCAATAAGAGCTAAGGTAGTGGAATGCTTTATTATGAGTTTGAGTGTGTGTGTGTATAAATATATATATATATGAGAGTGCGTATTTATTAGTGTTATAAAGTGTTTTACATTATGTTTGTTTATCTGTCAAGTGACATATAAATTCCAAATAGACGCATTTGGTCGACGTTGTCAATATGAATTCTGAACACTAGGTGTTGTGGAATTGATGATATATGAGTGGCAAGATGAATTAATATGAGTGTACGAGTATGCGTGGCTGGAAGTAAGAATGATGGATGAAAGCAACAAACCTTTTTCATGTTTGCTACAGCTAGCGATGCTGTATTGGTCTTGCATAGTTATTGTTAGCGATGGCTAGCTACGAATCTTGTTTCCAAGTTGCTATGGTTGGTGAAGGCTAGCTATAGAGTGTTTTCCAAATTTTCTACGCTTGGCGATGGCTAGTGACAAATCAAAGAGCCCATAATTTGTCATGTGTCACCTCTAGCTATCGCCAACCATAGCTGAAGCCGACGCTAAAGCAGTTGCTATTTCGTTAGCATTAGGTAATTGAGCGAAAACTTTTTTTTTACGATTGATGATGGCAAGCTATGACCATCGACGATTTTTTTGTCGTAGCTAAACGAAGTCGTTCTTGTAGTGCTTTAAGAATATGGATTATTAGCTATAAAAAGAAATCATTAATTTTTATTTTTAAATAATTTTATTCAAAATTTAACATGACTTAATATTTTAAAATTGGTTGAAAATTATGGTTTATTACTTTAGTGTAAGAGGACCATCCCCAAAATACCGAGGGCATCTCCTTGGAAACTCTACACAAATAGCGAACACTCCATATCTGGTTTTAACTATATACCTAGTATTGTTATGATGTACATTCACAAGCTTCACAGCTACTTAATTATTTATATTTGTGCCCTTGGACATTATTATAATTTCATTGGATTTTTTTAACCCCGTTGTGAAAACGCGATTCAGAATTATGAAGTACGAACGAATGTCGGCACGCGGCTTATTTTAGTCCATGATTCATTTAGCCCGTGCTCCAATTAGCTCATGCCTTCAGTTGGGTCGCATTCCAGAACTTTTAGCTCGTCCGCTATTTGGGTTTTGTAGCATGCTTTAGACCATTATCAAGTGCTCCATTAACTCGGTCCAGAACAGAAGCTTAGCCCGCAAATATCTAGCTCGTTGCTCAAAACCAGCTTAGATCGCCAGCATGAAGGGGACCTCTTTAGGTCGTTGGTGGTTAGCATAAGCTACTGGGTCGTGTAAAAGCTTGTAGGTCATTGCTGCATTAGCCTCAAAAGTATTTGGATCGTCATTAGTAAAGCAGGTCGTTGGCACAAGATGCCACATCATTCAGGTCATCCATGCTTAAGTGAGAATGGTCTAAATACACAGTCCGGATCATGAAGGAAGCATTCAGGTCATCGCTTGCCTACGCCAATTTCTAAGTCACTCCAAGTGTAATTTTATACCACATGTTGGAGTTATAACATGAATGAATGGTGGTCCAGTTTTGCCATAAAGACCGGCCGCAAGCAATAGTTTGAAATGGAAGCCATAAGCACAATATTGTGATTGCTCCTTAGGTTGTCAGCTCACTATCTTAGATCATAGTGGGTGAACTTGTTCAATTTAAGGTCAGACCCTTCAACATGTGACAAATTGAGCAGCGATTTGAATGGGACATGTGGCGACATAAGCCATAAGCATGACAGGTTATTATACCGCAATATGAGGCTACGTAACACAAGAGGCATGGTTCCCAAATCGCTGTGCATGAACAAAACAATCTAGTCATGTTGCTAATGTGGCAACCCATGCGATCTAATTACGTTTTTCATCTGACCTGCGGACTAATGTGCTAAGGCGACCTATGACCTAAGGCTATCAAAATGCATAACAGCTATGAATATGGACTATGAGGTGTTAACACAGTATAATAAAATGGTGACGTGGCATACCAATTATAGATAATGTGGATGGACAATATGAGAATGGTAAGGTCGCACGTATAAAATGACAGCAGGCCTTGCGTATTTGAAGTTTAGACCATAATATTATCTTAGACCATGAAGGAGCTTTTAGGTCATAGAAAGCTTGGTGCGTAACAGCTGTAATGTGGAATTTTCCAGTTATGCTCACATGGGAATTCAAGTGTATGGACGCATATAATTGCACTTATTTTAGGTCGTTACTCACTCTAATACATGAAACCGTGGAATTCATTTAGGACGTTCTTACTGTTTACATTAGGACGTTAGCGCAATCCAACTTATGGGTGGGCGACCTAAAGGACCGAACATTTATTTACAACATCGCTACTCGGTTCCAACCACAACTATAAATACCCTTCTTCACAATAATTAAAGGGGGCCTAATTCCATTCGTACAAGGAGGTGCCGTCAAATTCAAAGCTTGTCTACAACTTCAATTATGGATCTCATGGATCTAACAACTCTTCTCCAGCTTCATGTGGATCAAATCCATTCCTATGATCATTAAAGCTATCTACAATTGGATTAAAGGACCTTGAATCTCATTTATACTACATAAGAAAGCTCTCCAACATCATTCCAAGGAATGTTGAATCTTCTCCAATCCTCTCGAAATTCGGATCTAAGCACAAAATCTCATCAAATCATGGAAGAACACAAAAGCGCCTAAGTGATCAAGGATTGATACATCTACCATCACAAAGCAAGTGATCTCTTCCATTCTTTACCAAATTCAAGTGTAGTTAGATCATAAAAAGAGAGAAAAGTGAGAAATAAATGTATGAGAGATTTCATGAATATTGTAGAGCAAAATATCGTAATGAGAATTGATTGAAAAGTGGACGTAAATTCATTTAGAATCGAACCACTATAAAAATTCCTTTGTCTTCATTTTATGCTTCTTATTTTGTAATAACGCGGTTCCATATTTTAATCTTACCGAATTGGTGAAGTGCATTGTTTGTATCTTTAGTGTTGATTCCAAATTTGGAGTAAACATTTTGGCGCCCAACATGGGGTCGCTTTCGCATCTCTTACCTCCTCTCACACTCTCACAAAGTTAAACGCCTCGCCATTAAAGTTCTAAACCGCATCCTTCTTTAAAATTATGGCTAAATCTATGAATACCACTAGCAAAACCACGGTAGAAGCGATAATGTTGCTAATGAAGAAACATCGCTCGTAAACTGCTTTGAAATTGGTGAAAACTCGAAAAGCGGAGCCGGTGTGACTGGAAATGAATTAAAAGCTGCTATTGCCAATGTTAACAATCGAATGGATGCCTCTACTAAAGAGATGGAGAAACTTGATGCCATCCTTAATGCTCGATCAAATTAATCCCCTTTGAAAGTGCATGTGGATCTCGAAGAGAATGATAAATCGCCCACTTCCGATCATAACCGCAATGACGATATGGAAGACGATTATGATTGGGCAAGTGATAGGGAGAAAGCTAATATCGAAAAATTGAAATCAAAAGCTAAGAACCATTCCGAAGTGAATGCTCGAAAAGTCACTAATCCTGCCACGGGGGCACATCCTCATCGAGATGGCAAAGCACCTAAGTTCTCTAATTGAGATCGTATGCCTAGACGAACATTTGGTAAAGAGCTCAGCTTCACAGAGCGCCATAACACTGAAGAATACATCTCGGATATGATAGATTGAGCCATAAAAGGGAATCAAGCTAACAAAGATGATGAAAGATAATGGGACTTCTCTCCTAATAGGACTCCGTTCACTGAAAGAATCCTCGAAGCAGAATGTCCAAAGAAATTTAATCCACCGACTTTGCCTCCGTACAACGGCCTCGTTGATCCGAACTATTTCCTATTCAAATATGAGTGGCATATGAGTGCGGCTAAAGCGACTAATGGGATGAGATGCACGTATTTCCTCTCTACTTAGAAGCTGCTATATCATTATGGTTCATGAAGATGCCTCCTAAATCAATCGATCGATTCTCCGACCTAACCAAAAAAATTCAAAGAACAGTTCCGCTTGTATGCTACCAAAGCCAAGGACGCTATAACGCTCTCAGCCATGAAGTAGAAGCCAGGGGAAACTGTCAAAGCATTCCTTAGTCGATCCAATATTGCCTTGTCTGAAGCAAGGAATCCGGAACCATGTATAGTCCTCATGGCTCTACTTGATGCAATTGACAAAACGAGCGAATTCGGGAGATGGATAAAGATGAAGGAACCGATTACGCTTGATAAGTTCTATAAGAAAGCAGAGGAGTAGATGAGGGTGGACGATAATCCTATACCTCTTCAAATCATTAGCGGTAACGAACTCCCTGAAGCTCCTAAAAATGCAGCTATCCAATCTAATCAGAAGAATGCCCAAGGGCAGAAACGAGCCAACAACGGCAACGACAACAAAGCTAATAAAAAGTTACGTCCTCTTGACTCGTCTGATCTAACGCCTCTGAATGATACTCTTGAGAACATTTACCTTGCCACAAAGGATGTAACAGATTACCCAGAGCCTCGGCCAATAAAAATGAATGACCATTTGACCAAATCTGGGAAGTTCTGTCGATTCCATAATCAGCTAAGCCACAACACCAACGAGTGTAGGAACCTAAGATCATTCATCGAAGAGCTGATTAAGAAGAACCGTTTGCAACAGTATGTGAATTCCCAAGATGCAAATCCTTCTGCAACTCCCCAGGGGAAGGAGACATCAAATGACTAAGTCGGTCCAAGCAACGTAGCTTTTTCTCAAGCTATTTCAAGGCTGATAATCAACTGATGACCATTAATGATGATCTAATATATGCAGCTCAAAATAAGCGATCACTATCGCCTCTACTTTACTCTTTGCTATGTTTTACTTTCTTGTAAAAAGTTTATAGTGGTTTACGTGCATTGTACAGAACAAAAGTACGAAATGTTACCTGCTTGTGTAAATCTCTGACTTGCAAAACATACATGAAAATTTGCTAACAAACAATTTTCCTTTACAGCCTATTCAATAAGCATCTTCTTTCTCAAGGCCTGATGAAGCAAGGCAACTCTAACAAACACTAGTTCAAAAGTCAAATGCTCTAACCATCAATGTGCATAATGCAAAGATGGAGAGCACCACCTTAAAGAGTAAGGAGGAGGAGTTGCCAAGGGTTAAGCGGTTGGGAGTTCAGCAAGCATATCCAAAATTAATGCCATAAGTCACGAGTTCCAAAGGGTCACAACCTCTCAATCCGACCACGATTGCCTGCCATAGTTAAGCATATCTGATGCAAGGACTGATGTTCACCTTCTGGAACAACGCGAAAGGAAAATCGAAGTCCTCCCATAGAGAGGCAAAATAAAGTCCTCCCATAGAGGGGCAAAATAAAGTCCTCCCATAGGGAGGCAAAACAATGTCCTCCCACAGAGAGGAAAAACAAAGTCCTCTGACAGAGAGGCAAAACAAAGTCCTCCCACAGAGAGGCAAAACGAAGTCCTCCCATAGAGATGCAAAACGAAGTCCTCCTATAGAAGGGGGAAAAGTCATTCCATAAAGAGGCAAAACGAAGTCCTCCCATAGAGAGGCAAAACAAAGTCCTCCTATGGCAAAGACAAATCAAAAGGTTCGCGGGAATTCATTGCGCGAAACAAAGCGCAGGAGTTCACCATACGTGAAATGAAGCGCATGAGTTCGTGGCGCAAAGCGATGCAACCCACCAAAGGTTCGCTGAATTCATTGCGCGAAATGAAGTGTAGGAATTCACTATACGTGAAACGAAACGTGGCGGTTCGTAAGCGCGACGATAAACCCTTAATTGTCGTTGTAATTCGCACTGCAAAACGGTGCAAAAAACAAAAATCATTTCCATAGAAAAAATGATCTTTCCAAAACATGGGGGATTCAATGGAGTCTCTACTGTTAGTACTGATCGACAAGATAAACCTTGAGCAGTAAAAACCCTTCTCCCAATGAAGACTAACAATGGCCTCCAAAGTCGGGGCACCAATAAAAAAAACTTCTCCAAAGAGAAGCAGAGAATAGATTACCGATACATATTTTCCAAATGTGAAATATCGTACACCATCATACGTGTCATAAAAATAGCAGCATTTAAAATCCATAGTCAAATTATGTAGACTAGTTGATCTTAAACGTAAACACAAATCTAAGTTAGAGTGTCGTATTTTTGTAGATAATATTCCAACAGATTTTAAATCATTGAATAAAACGAGCTTGTAAAAATACTTCATTCAATGAAAATTCATCATACCAAAATGTATGACTGACTAATCAGTTGCTGATTTGGGCAGTCTATAATAAGATATTAGCCCAGAATTATGCGTTGTTTTTGTTGTCTTAAAACAGGTTGTAACAGTGGAAACAACCCGAGTAAAAACTGAGGCATTTGAACCCTAGCACAACATTGTCAAACAACATATTCTGAAATTTAATATTAAAACATGTACAACATCGGAAAATAGCAAATGCAAATCTCATGTTAGATCAAGCAAGCCAAAAGATTTCAAGAATAGCATTTATTTCGAAGCTCGCATTTTCCGCAAGCAAAAAACACAAGCTTCGAGGGAAAAATGTTAACCCCGTTGTGAAAACACGGTTTAGAATTATGAAGTATGAACGAACGTTGGCATGCGGCTTCTTTTAGTCCATGATTTCATTAAGCCTGCGCTCCAATTAGCTTGCGCCTTTAGTTGGGTCGCATTCCAGAACTTTTAGCTCGTCTGCTATTTGGGTCGTGTGGCATGCTTTAGATCGTTATAAACTGCTCCATTAACTTGGCCTAGAATATCCAGATCGTTGCTTCAAACTAGCTTAGATCGCCAGCATGAAGGGGACCTCTTTAGGTGGTTGGTGGTTGGCATAAGCTACTGGGTCATGTAAAATATTGTAGGTCTTTGATGTGTTAGCCTCAAAAGTATTTGGATCGTCATTAGCAAAGCAGGTCGTCGGCACAATATGCCACGTCATTCAGGTCATTCATGCTTAAGTGAGCACGGTCTAAATACATAGTCCAGATCATGAAGGAAGTATTCAGGCCGTCGCTTACCTACGACAATTTCTAAGTCGCTCCAAGTGTAATTTTATACCACATGTTGGAGTTATAACATGAATGAATGGTGGTCCAGTTTTGCCAATAAAGACTGTCCGCAAGTAATAGTTTGAAATGGATGCCATAAGCACAATATTGTGATTGCTTCTTAGGTCGTCAGCTCATATCTTAGATCGTAGCGGGTGAACTTGTTCAATTCAAGGTCAGACCGTTCAACATGTGACAAACTGAGCAGCGATTTGAATGGGACACGTGGCGACATAAGCCATAAGCATGACAGGTTGTTATACCGCAATATGAGGCTGCATGACATAAGAGGCATGGTTCCCAAATCGTTGTGCATGAACAAAACAAGCCAATCATGTTGCTGACGTGGCAACCTATGCGATCTAAGTAGGTCGTTCATCTAACCTACGGAGTAAGGTGCTAAGGCGACCTACGACCTAAGGCTATCTAAATGCATAACAGCTATGAATATGGACTATGAGGTGTCAACACAGTATAATAAAATGGTGTCGTGGCATACTAATTTTAGATAATGTTGCTGGATAATATGAGAATGGTAAGGTCGCTTGTATAAAATGACAGTAGGCCTTGCGTATGTGAAGTTTAGACCGTAATATTATCTTAGATCGTTAAGGAGCTTTTAGGTCATAGAAAGCTTGGTGCGTGACAGCTGTAATGTGGAATTTTCCAGTTATGCTCACGTGAGAATTCGAGTGTATGGACGCATACATTTGCACTTATCTTAGGTCATTACTCACTCTAATACGTGAAACTATGGAATTCATTTAGGACGTTCTTACTGTTTACGTTAGGACATTAGCCCAATCCAACTTGAGGGTGGGCGATCCAAATGACCGAACATTTATTACAACATCACTACTTGGTTCCAACCACAACTATAAATACCCGTCTTCACAACCATTAAAGGGGGACCTAATTTCATTCGTGCAAGGAGGTGCCGCCAAATTCAAAGCTTGTCTACAACTTCAATTATGGATTTCATGGATCTAACAACTCTTCTCCAACTTCATGTGGATCAAATCCATTCCTATGATCATTAAAGCTATCTCCAATTGGATCAAAGGACCTTGAATCTCATTCATAGTACATAAGAAAGCTCTCCAACATCATTCCAAGGAATCTCGAATCTTTCCAATCCTCTCGAAATTCGGATCTAAGCACAAAATCTCATCAAATCATAGAAGAACACAAAAGCGCCTAAATGATCAAGAATTGACACATCTACCATCACAAAGCAAGTGATCTCTTCCATCTGTTTACCAAATTCAAGTGTAGTTAGATCATAAAAAGAGAGAAAAGTTAGAAATAAATGTATGCGAGATTCCATGAATATTGTAGAGCAAAATATCATAATGAGAATTAATTGAAAAGTGGACATAGATTCATTTAGAATCGAACCACTATAAAAATTCCTTTGTCTTCATTTTATGCTTCTTATTTTGTAATAACGCGGTTCCACATTTTAATCTTACCGAATCGGTGAAATGCATCGTTTGCATCTTTGGTGTTGATTCCAAATTTGGAGTAAATAATTTTGATATGAAATAGTTTGGTGATCGTAAGGTAAAAACTCATCCGTATTTATGTATAGTGGGGTCTTACGATATGTTTTATTTAAAATATTTTTATACCATAAAACCCAATTGTAGTATGTATTCCCATGCTGGTTTAGCAGATTGATCCGGGTATTACTTCGTTATAATACTCAAGGCAAACCATGCATATCTGCATATTATATTTGGGTTGTTCTAAACTTTAGGAGAAAAGCTGTAAGCCACGATGTGCACTTGTATATTCTTTTATATTTTACACTGCATTTGTTGTGTATTTAGAAGTAATTATGAGGACTGACTTCTATAACTGTCCAGACTGATTTATAATTTAATATTATGGTGTAATTTTAAATTGCTATATGTAAAAAAGTCTTTCTATTTGGTAAATATTATGTGTATTATATATTATTCGTTCCGCTGTGAGATTCTATTTTCTTTCTTTTTCGCTAACATTCTGTCTTTCTGACACTTAAATATTTAGCATGTGAATACTGTAGATGCTAGTGATGGCCTTCAAGGATCGAAAATGTTGATCGTTGCACAGGCCTTTTCTAGTGAGTTGGTTGTTGAAGCCGCCTGAGTTAAGCCATTCTGCAGTAAAGCCAGGAGGTTCGAAAATGTCGATCGTTGCACAAGCCTTCTCTAGTGAGCTAGTTGTTGAAGCCGCCTGAGTTAAGCCAGTCTACATTGAAGCCAAGAGGTTGCTAAGTTAATGGCCAGCTCGGATAAAAGTGAGTTTAGGTGGGTATGATTGACTGAGTATAGGTTCGTCAGGTTGACGTAGGTAAGGCTATGCTATGCTCAATTCGCTTGATAAATATGTTATAAAAATGAGCAGCAGTCATGTATACATCACAAGTCTCTTCATATATTTGAATTCCTCCTTAGTGATTGTGACACCCCACGTCCGTTAATGTTACTCGTATGAGAATGCATTAAGTTTCGTGAAGCACAACAGGTAAACAGTAACTAAATGTACAAGATAGAATAATAATGCAGCGGAAAAAAACTTAAACTTCTTATTAATCAGAAAACTCAAAGTTACAACATCTTGTTTTCAAATATCAAAAGCAATCTGTCTCATAATCAGAGTACATAAACCATAATAATATCCCTTAAGTGTCATTACAATAAGCATGAACAAACAAAAGAAAATACTTGAAAAAGAAGTGTTATCCAAGTGCAAGCAGAATCACGATCTTAACTATTGACCACTCCCACTCTAAGAACCTGGGAAAGGAGGGAGGGACGGAAAACAAAAAGGGGCCAAACATAAAGTCTGACGAGTTCTAGTAATTTTTAGCATATGTATATGAAAAGGTGTCAAGACATATCAATAATACTGGAAGAGAAAGTACAATAAAACAAGTATATACGTAAGAGGTAAACGAGATACTAAACAAGATACAGATAGATTAAATTTCTCATTCATATCCCAAGAATCAAACTAACTGCACCAACTTTACTAGTATTAACATGATTAGGTGTTACCCTAATATTACCCATGCGATCGATTCCCTAATACCCAAATATTCTATGTCAGCCCCGGTGGTAGGGTGTATCAATCCTTAACCCAACAACTTATAAAACATATCTATATCCGTAGGTGTTACTTGTAGTTTAGCTTCCTGTAGTCAGACTCATGCACGCTCGTGACTCCGTCGAAACGCTCCCTGTACACCCCCTAAATCTTGAACCTCTTATAATCAAGTTCAGTAAAGCGTGCCCTTACCCCTACCTAGTGTGGGGTCCGTACCATGGTACCAACAGTGATACTGACTGATATGGGTTCCACACAACTTGACACAAGCCAACCCTTAGGCTTTTATCCCTGTGTACCTAGGATTTAAGAGTCCTGACAACTTTATACAACAACTAGACTTGGGACCTCTTTACCTTATTATTTAAAAGCTGTAACTTAGCAGGTTTAAGTCCAATAATAAGCCTGGTTGTAAAATTACATTTATATAAATGTTATTAGTGTTCCCGAACAAGCACCTTCCCAGATGTACCACTAGACTTACGCAAATTTACTTGGTTTTCACATCTGGTACTACTCAATCTTTACATGTCATACTTAATATCACACTAAGTCCAATTTAACTGATTATCATGTCGCAATTTCTTCCTAACATGTAATTTTGCCAACTTTAAAAGAATAACATGTAATTATCCCAAATAGATTAACATGTAATTATCCAAACCTAATAGGTAACATGTAATTATCCTAAAAAGATTAACATGCAATTATCCCAATCCTAATAGGTTAACATGTAATTATTCCAATTCTTACAGTCAAGGGTTCTAGTACTTAATATGCCCAATTTCCCTCATTTTTGTGTCATTATCTAATTATTCCAATTTATGTCCTTTATACGCATTTAACGTAGGCTAAAGTAACCTAGGTTCTGCGTAAAATAAAAGGAAAAAAGGATAAAACAAATCTCAGATTGATAAAGGCATGTAAAAAAGAATGTAAATAAATGAAAGACATAATAGGGATAAGGAAGGCTATAAAGCTCATAATATAAATTGTAGACCTAAATAGAAAAACGTGTATAAACATATATAGGATTATTTTAGGTACTGTTTATATCAAATCCAATCTTATTTACTATCTAAAACCTTTTTAAATAGTCAAATCTAAAAATCACATAGAACTCACAGTGGGACTTGGTGAAGAATCCGAATATACTACTGAAGAAAATGTCCACTTTAATCCCGTATGTATGCAAGTCATGAGGTTATCTCTATTTGATCCAATCCTTAGCAGCATTCCCCTATTATATGTTTATATTTTTCAGAATAATTTCATAAAGGCAGAAGAAGATGTGAGGAATTTGTGTGATTTGGAAATGGGAGAAGCAACCTATTCATAGATTCACAGAGCCAACCTTAGCCTTTAGATTTTAGGTTAGATCCATAATGTACACATATTTCTTAGTCAGCCACGAATAATGCCACAAAACAGTCCAGGTACGTACTCAGAACCTGCCCAGATCTGGGGTGGGTTGACCCACCTAGCCCCTAAGTCGACCCAGCCTCCTTAGATCGACCCATGGGTCGACCAAGGGTTAGGGTGGGTCGCCCCACATCGGGTATGGTCCCCACTTGCTCTTTTAAAAATCCTGGAATTAATTTAGCCTTATATTTGTATATATATGGCCTCCATATGTATACAAACTTCTAAAGCCCATAACTTCTTCGTATGTTATCCATTTTACACAAACTTGGGGTCTATCTGAATCACAATTCCGAGACGAACATAATGGTAATGCCAATTTCACTTAATTCTGAATATTTAATTAAGTTATACTCAAACTATTTTCTTAATGAATGGTTATAGTGTATTTGAATTTTAGGGTGTTACATTCTCCCCACTTAAAGGATTTTATCCCTAAAATCTCCAAGTTAAGAATGTACTATCCTAACAACCACAATCATCTACTCATTAATCATCCACATGCATCATTGTACTTAAGTATTCTAATGCTTGTATGATCATATGCGAAAGTGTGTATATATTTCCTTACACTAATGCGAAACTCAGGTGGTTGACTGATTCAATTGACCTCCTTAATGAAAATATATGTTTGTGTCATGTATTCAATATGTATGAAAATAATCCTAATATTACATATAAGTCCTATATGTGTGCTTACCTATTCATGAAAATGCAACATCCATATGATGATCCATCCATTTCCATCCATAGAAAATTTAAATGCACACACATCCATATGTAATATGTTAGCGATTAAGTCGATCTAGTACCTAGTGTGTGTATATGCATCCACGAGCAACCACTAGAAAATACTTGCATCCATTTGCAACCATCAACCATAACATGTCTCAAACATATGTTTCCAACCATTGGATTCTACCTAAGGGTCGAAAGATTCGAACGATAGGCTAAACTTGAAAGATAGAAGTAAATGCTAAGTAAAATGCTTTGGAAAAGAAGTCAAGAACGTACTTTCAAAAAGGAAAGGGTAAGAAGCGCGAATCATATCTTCGGGTTCCCACGTTGCATCTTCACAGTCTTCTCCCTATTGCACTTTCACTAATCTGATTTCCTTGTTACATAACTTCTTGATTTCTGATCCAAGGATATGAGTAGGAACTCTTCTTACTGATATTTCCTTCTCAACTTCCATGCCTTCATGTGTGCTGCGTGGAACACATCGTGCACGCCCACTGGTTTATCCAGTAGCTTGACCCTATAGGCTATCTGACCTATCCTCTCTACTATAGGGAATGGTCTTACAAATCTCGGTGTGAACTTCCCTATGCCAAAGCGCACTACATTCCTTAGCGGTGAAACTTTAATGAAGACCATATCTCCCACTTCAAATTCCAAGTCGGTCCTCCTTTTATCGGCATAAGATTTCTATCGATCTTGAGTTGCTTTCATCCTTCTTTGAATGAGGTCTATCTTTTTTGAAGTCTCTCTTATCATACTAGGTCCAAGTAGAAGTCTGTCAGTAGACTCCCACCAACAAGTCGGTGATCTGAAGGTCATCAGTACAGCGCTTCGAAGGGTGCCATGCCTATTCTCGATCGATAGCTATTATTTTATGCGAACTCAACCAATGGGAGATGCTCCTCCTAAGTCCATCTGAAGTTTAGTATACACAGTCTTAGTAGATCCTCAAGAATTCTATTACCCTTTCAGTTTGCTTATCAGTCTGAGGGTGATAAGCTGTGCTAAGTCTTAACTATGTACTTAGAGCTTCTTGCAAGCTTCTCCAAAATTCACTAGTAAATATGGGGTCACAGTTACTTACTATACTTAAAGGTACCCCACGTAATCGGAAGATCTTTTTGAGGTAAACTAAAGCTAGCTGAGCTTCCATCCTCTTGCTCTTGAGTAGGATGAAATGAGCTCTTTGTAAGCCTATCCACGATCACCTATATGCTCGTGTTGCCCTTCCTTGATCTGGGCATTCCATCCATGAAATCCACAGAGACGCTCTCCCATCTCCATTGCGGCATATCTAAGGGTTGAAGTAATCCTCTGGGTTTCTTTTGTTCAGCCTTGACTTGTTGACAAGTCAAACATTGGGCCATGAGTTCTGCTACATCTTTCTTCATGCCCGTCCAATGGAAAACACGCTACATGTCTCTATACATCTTGTCACCTCCTGGATGGATAGTCATCCGACAGTGATGAGCTTCCTCTAGAACTTCTTTTAGCAATTCCCTAATCCTTGGGATACACAACTTTCCATCTCGTCTTAGCCGCCCCTTCTCGTCCATGATATATCTAACAAGGTGACTAGAAGTTTCTCTTTGACCAAGTCTATCGAAGATGTCCTTCAATTGTTAGTCCTCTTGCTGCAAAGATCCAGTTTGCTCCAATAGAGTAGGTCACACTTCCAATGATGCCAACAAGCATGTGTCAAATCCGTAGATGGATTAAAATTAAAGGTTGAGATGAACTCCAAGCTCTGCCTTTCTACGTATAGAGAACTCAAGGTCATCCTCTGCCTACTCAATGTGTCCTCCACCACATTACCCTTGCCTAGGGTATAAGCTATCTTAAATTCGTAGGACACTAGGATCTCCATCCACCTTTGCTGCCTTAGCTTGAGGTCCTTTTGCGAGAACAAGTATTTGAGTGACTTATGATCTGTATATAGCTCAACCTCTCTCCAAGAAGATAGCGGCCAATACTTAATTGCGAATACTATTGCTGCTAACTCCAAGTCATGGGTGGGGTAGTCCTTATTTTCCTACTTCCATAGCATACTTCCCTTCCCTCTTGCATTAGTATGGCACCTAATCCCATGCTGAAGCATTCGTGTAAAATGTGAACATCTTGCTTCCGTCTGAGAGAGTCAGAACTTTGGCTGTTGTCAGAGCCCGTTTCAATCTTTAGAAGGCAACTTAGCATCCATGATCCAAGCAAAAGTCAAGTTCTTCTTTGTCAGATGGGTAAGCAGAGTTGAGTCCCATGCAAAGTCTTTAATAAACTTCCTATAATAGCCTACCAATCCAAGGAAACTTCTTACCTCCATTGCATTCTTTGAAGCCTTCCGATCCTGAACGGCTACCACGTTAGCAGGGTCTACCGCTATCCCTTCCTTGATGACCACATGCTCTAGGAACCTCACTTCCACCCTCCAGAAATGGCACTTATAAATTTTTTCTTTAAGTTGGTGTGCTCTAAGTGTACTTAGAACTTCCTCTAAGTATTAGGCATGTTCTCCTTCGCTCTTGGAGAAGATCAAAATGTCATGTACAAACACCACCACAAACTTGTTCAGATACTCCCTAAACACTCGACCCATCAAGTCAACGAAGTATGCGGGTGCATTGGTTAACCAAAAAGGCATAACCATCCACTTAAAGAAACCATGCAGAGTTCTGAAAGTTTTCTTATCAAAATTATCATCCGCCACTCTGAGATGATGAAATCCCGTGGCTAGATCCTATTGTGAGAAAACTGAAGCGCCTACTAGTTGGTCAAACTAGTCATCAATCCTTGGTAGTGTGAGACGACCCGAACTTCCCCATGAAGGAAAGCCCGGATTGAGTTGAGAACACGACAAATCAGAACACAAATAGAAGAACATTTCATTGCTTATTACAACAATTTCATCACAATACAAGAATATACAGAGTATACATGAATAATATACAAAACAAAAATATCAGAGATTTACAAGTTACAATGCAGTTGAAAATAGTACAAAACACAACTGAAAAGAATATACAGATACAGAGCTTTCCGAATATCATTCCAGCTATAAACCAAGATCTTGTGAATATAAATCTGCAAAACCAAAACTACTAGCTGCCCGTGTGGAAAAGAGGGGCACCCAGAATTTAAGTTAAAACAATAAACTCTAGGTCAGTCATATGACTGGTGTGAGAACTAAAATAGTTATTAATTTGATTTTAAAGTTAGGTAAATCAAGGGAACACGCTGTATAACACGGAATGGGTTTAACCCCAAGAATACCAATGCATAAAACAAATAGTGCAATGCTAAATAAAGAACAATGAAGCTATTATAAGACTCAGGTCCCATTACACAATGCAACGCAAGACGGAGGATAGAGTTTTTACCTTATAATAGCCAAAAATGCTTGGTACGTGAAATTTCATATTTTACTATTACTATAAGTGTATAGTGTCAAAACAATTTCAAATATAGGTGTATCAATCATAGACGGCATGAGCGCATCATACCACTATGTCGCCATATTGGGCTCTACAATCAAAACTGCAAAGTCGTGTATTGGAAGTTGGATTTCCATCTGTGAACCAAGGCAAGGGATCGTCCTTACCGCTTCGAGACAATCTTGCCCATGTCTCAGGACCCAGACATAGGTGGGCCCTTGGATCGTCAGGGCTAGTCCACTCGATGTGGATTAAAATGCTTAAACACTATGTTTCCCCGCCTTATGGGAGCGTAAATCCGGTCTGTATAAAAACCATCCATCGGCCCCGGAACGACCGTTATAACCGAGGCGCCTCGCTATCCATCATCTACATAAGTAAAATGCCAAGACTTGCAAAATGTTGACATTACTCCTAGCTAGAAGGAAACACATGTCCTCCCTGATGTCCTCTCCCGTTTCTGGTTCACACCGGGGTGTGAGGCTCGTGAATTAACGCTACAAAAAGCTATGCTATATTAAATCCATGCTTTGATCATCAACCACAAGACTCTTCTTTTCAACAGAAGCCTTGATCATTTGCATCTCAGCATGCCACACAGGCAATTCACGCTTTGCAACCGATGCCTATCAATCACAAAGAATGAAATCCGATGTCAGACATATATCCATTTACAAGTTCGTTCTGGGTCTGAATGAAACCGGAGGCACCTTATTCCTCGTCCTGTATGTCCAATACAGGAGAGAGGTCCTCACATATCCGTTCGATCTCCAAGTACGTCTGGACGATCATCACTTATTACCTCGTCTTGGGTGTACAGCCCAATCAAGACATCAGTAATCATCCAAACGATGTGAAGACCTCTGGTCTTCAACCGCCGTCTCCATCCTTGACACATCATCGAATCAGTTATTCAGAATGGGATAAACCCGATCGTTCTGAATAAATCGCATATATAATAAACAAGTGCTATAAAAACAAAACATATGTCTCATTCCAATCCAGAATATTTCTTTATCCAAATATTCATATACTTTAGGAGAGGTTCCCATTAATTTTATCAAAGATAAATTCTTTAAATTTATTCTTTAATCTTCCTTTGGATATCAATTCAAACCAAATTATGGTTTATCCAAACTAGTCAGGATTAACGCACCATTCGAAGTCAATGGTCGAAATTTGCAAACTACCGCAGCGCGGCGCGTTCTATTCAGGCAATTATATTATATATATCAGTACGGAGGCACGTCCGATGGACGTGTGCATAGATTAACTTGACCATAAATGAATGAAAAAGATTACATTTCAGTGTATAGCAGGCATGCATTAGTATGCTCTTTGTAGTTCAGTGAAGATGTAAATGAAAATATGTCCATTATTATAAATGCACAGGGTAATCAGTGGAACATGCGAATTGACCATCTAATGATCTACCTAATTACTAAAACCAATTCTTACAGAACAGCTTCATTCACTCCTACTGCAATAATAACTTGAACCAAATATCTAAAAGATGGAAAAACATTAAGAGTTACATTCAATACTTTAGACTACTACAACAAAATAGAACCATTTTGTTATGTTCTCTTTCATTGCTCTTTCGCTTATGTTCTCATTTGAGGTCTACAATGAATATGATGCATCGTAGGCTCCCATACCTGCTGTTAATCATGATTTTGGCATAATTCCTGCAATTGTTGCAGAGAATAGTTACAAAAATTTTATACAAAATGCATTGTATTAAATTTCAGTAATAAGAGAACATAAATTACCTTCCACTGCAAGAATGTTTAAAAAAACTCCGCATAATTCCTGCAAACTTAAATCGATCAATGGTTTTGTTTGAACATTTCATTAATGTGCTAATATCTTCAATGTATGGACAACAATTCAGCAGTAAAAAGTGTAACATACATAAGTACGTTTGGATGAAAAACCTAATAAGATAAGTAAACAAACTAAAATTGTTCAGTCTCAGCAAATAATTCAAAACACACAAACATATTATAAGACAAAGAAGAAGAAGAAAATCACAAAGTTGGGAGGAAGGCAGACAATATAATAGTAGAACACGAAATTTGAAGTCTTAAAGAGTATTTTTTGATTATTTTTCACAAACTAATAAAAGAACAGCATTGCCGATGGTATGAACTGTTTACAATAGCATAAAAGGTCAAAAATTATATAGCAAAAGAGTTATATAAATACAAATTTACTTTTACATAAGAAAGAAAGTGGTAAAATAAAACAACAGTTATGTAAATCTGCACAGAAACTTTGATAGACTGAAGTATGAAGGTAAAAAAGAATACTTACGTTGCTATATTTCTTGCAAATGGATCAACCAAGTGAAGCAAAATAATCCAAATATGGTGAAAAAATAGTTGCATTAGTTATAAATAGGGTTGACATTTAAAGCGGAACACAATAAACATTGGTAGTAATTGTAGCATCATAGAAAACTAATAACCAAAAAAAGAAAAAAAAGATAAGAACTACTTAAGCCAAAGGTAAACATGGAATAATCTATTCGTATTCATATTAAGAATAAATGTGCACCTTTTTTTCTTGCTAGCCATGGTCGAACTCTTGGGCCTCTTCAGGCAAATTGCATCTTCCGGCACGCCCAATAAGTAAGCACTACACCTTCCACTCTAGTTCCTCACATGCAGTTGCTTCCATCTTTTTGTATGCCATGTGTTGACTGATCGCCTCACTGCGAACGATCTCTGCATCGCACCCAATTTTAATCTCAGCCGAGTCCGCATATTCCAATCCATGCATTTTCCAGGTTATGGGTGCTCAATGTATGCACATTAGACATGTTTGAGTTTACCATGCTGCGTCCTTTAGCCCCAGAATCTCCATTAGCTAATGTCATCACATAAGGAGAGGTTTCTTTATGCTGAAAATTTTCATTTTTCAGATTATTCACACCCTACATATAAAAAAATGAAAGGGCAATTAAATTTTTTATTGCCCTAATTTCATAATATTGATACTCAACGGCATGATGAATATTTCATTGAATATTATAATCAATGATGGTGCATGTCAGTAAAGAGTTAGTTTTATATAGTTTAATTTACGGAAGTCCACAATAAAAAAAAAACCTTACCAAATGGGAGAATTGATGACGAAGATAGGAAGTGATAATTCAAGTGAAAAGTTAAATCCAACATAAAGATATATTTCAACAAAATACATGTAAAATTTAAACGTGTAAACCAACTTAGCAACATGAAATTCCAAAATAGACCAAGTAGCAAACTTTTTAACAGATGAAGAATTAAGAATGTCCAAAATAAGCCACAAAGGCTATTTTTGCAATACAAATATGATAAATAAAATTATAAGAGTTAAATACATGATTGAAATACGCTGGAAAACATATGTATCATATCAAAATCTGATTCATTCGAATTTTATCTTTAAAAAGTGATTTTCAAGTGGAAATAGACAATATTTAGAGTAAATTCAAACAAATAATGAAAAATAGGATTTCCATGTTCAAAAGCAATTTTTAGGAAAAATAATAATTAATTGCAGCTGAAAAAGAAAGTATGTTTCCATTGAAAGGTGAACATAAATAAATAATTATTAGCCTATTTTAATATAATTATATTTGCTTCCAATGTTGAATACCATATGTAAAACAAAAAATAAATCTACTTCAAGCAAAGGATAGTTGAAGTAAGTGAAAATAAAATAAATAAACTCCATGTGTTACCAAATAATGGGCTAGCAAATCTTAAATCCCGAGGAAAATAAAGCTTTTAACGGTAAGTAGAAGGAAGTGTTGGAGGTTTCAAATAACATGGAATTAATAGTTGGTAATTTGAAAATGTTGCATTCAAAGTTAGGAGGGGATTAACAGATAACAAAAAATTGTAGCAAAAAATAAATCGACCTTACATTTTGAGGCGATGACAATCACGAAAAGATACCTTGCTTTCATATTAAAAATGTCATCTTTCAAATTATTCAAGCCTGCCATAACATAAAAAGGCAATTAATGTCTAAATTACCTTAAACGTATAAAATTTATACTTAAATGGCATGATTAATATATCATTTGATATTATAACGAAGTATGGTGCTTGTCATTTAACAATAACAATCAATGTTATACAATTTAGACAACTAAGAATTCAATTGTCTATCCATTTATTGAAGACCATGATAAAAAGAACCTTGCCAAATGTATGAATCTATGACAAATTTGACAAAGAATAATTTTGATGAAAAATAAAATCCAAAATAATGATATATTTTCATAAAAATGTATCTGTGAATTATTAACGTATAAAATTTACTTACTCAAATAAAAATAGCCCTATATAATGCACAAATCCGTCATCCATAAGGACTGCAACAATCATCTAGTTGTGGATGATAAAATCAATGACTACAAATTTTGGAAACAGTATCTAGGCTCAAAAATAATAAAGTTGATGCTAATAGACACATAGCATGGGAAAAATATTATTTAATATCCACAAATCGCATGGATAACTATTAATGAATTATAACATTTACCTGCAAAGAAGGTTACATTTATTAGTGGGAAGAGTTTGCTTATGTTTTCCTAGTCTGCAATACTCTTAGACATTATTGAATAGTCGAGCAATTATTTATTCATGTATGCATAGTTAATTCCTTTGCTCCAGATAATTGAGAAAATATCGGTTGTATATGCATGTATTCATGTCCAATCAACCACCAATAATTAGCGTAATCAAACAAAAAACTATCACTGCCAGAACTAACAATTAAGCGAGATAAGAACTTAAACTAATAAAGCAATAATAAACTTCAAAGTATAGCTCTGGACGCAACAAATAACGTGTATGCATTGTGAATTGGCTATGCGTCATGCGGTTTCATCTGTATGTTTAAAAGTTTCAGGTCAGGAACAAAGGAAAGAAATACAGGTAAATAGACTGAAAATTAAGATGAAAAGCTAAAAACACACAAAAAATTATGCAAACTGGAAGTCAACAGTGACAGTTAGAAAACATTAACTATATCTTTATTTAGTGCACTTCATTGTACTAACCTTTATGTGCTTCCCAACCTTCATTACCTTTCACCAATCCTTAGCCTATTGTTTGTTGGCCTTCACTGCATAATTAATCTGAAGAGAGGGAGAGTTTCCTATCCAATTTCATCATTTGAGTAGCTCACTGATCAGTGTTAAGACGATAACCTGAAAATAACATTTAGTGAGTCGATCACGCTATTTGTGTACATGAATGAAATATGACAATCTCATTGTGACATTTCAGAAAATATACAGAAAACTCCTTAGCGAATGAAAACACTCACTTAGTTACATTAGTGCATAGGTTTTTCTTTTCTTTATTGGGTATTATCAAGCAGATGAAGGAAATTCATGTGTTGTATTTGGTAAACAAATATATTCATCTGAACAAAGCATTTAGATGAAGCTCAGAGACTTTCATCACAAATTACCAAATCACCCTAAAGCACGGACAACATAACAACCAAAAATATAATGCAAACATACATCACTTATATCGGACAATTAACGGATAAATTCAACCTAGCAAAAGGTCTGATCAGAAGATTTAACAATTGAATTAGGCATCAAAGTCATCTGACAATAAATCACCAGCATACTTGAAGATCGAAAATAATAAATGCAAACATAGCATACACGTTACCAATAAAATTATGGCACAAAAAATGCTTAAAGGAAACAATGTTTATCTGAAACTAAGGCGATCAGAAAAGTAGCCATCTCTGAATCAAAGAAGCAGAAAACTAAAGTGGAAAGCGAAACAACATTAATTAGTAGAGCAACTATAGAAAAAAAACGAAAATTGTAAATCGAAAGTAAATGGAAAAAACGTTTCACATACCTGAAGTCGAGATCTTCCACAACAGCAAGGCGAACTAATTTGAAACACACACCCATCTGTGGATATGAAATGCTATGGTTGTAGAACAAAGGTACGAAGGCTAGTCTGTAAGAGTCGATTTTGGGGGTGAAAGATCTTGAAAGGCGGTTGAGGGTGGATAGTGGGGAAGAAAGTAGGTGGAAAAGGGGGAAAACGTGAAGACAGCTGTGAAGAACGTGAGGAATTGAAATGAAAAGTGGAAGACTAGCTGATTAACCGTAGAAGCAGCACTGGGACGCAGATAGTGGGATGTGTAAATACAACTTTGCCCTCCAATGTTTCATTTTCTGTGTTACATCGGAGAGTGGAGAAAGGGCTTTGTTGGAACTCCAAAAAAGCTTCACCATGGTCTAAGTATTTGTATTATAGTAAAGATAATATATATATAATATATATTTCATCGAAAACGGAGGTCGTTTGCAAAATTTCCATTTTTAAGGGCTATATTTTCCATAGCGACTATTCTGAATTTTCAATTGGGCATAACTTTTTATTCCCGCTATGAAATTTCAATTTTTCGGATTCAATGGAAAGATATTTTCAAATAGATTCAAATATTTTTGGTTTCGCTAAAATGTGGTTCATTTTGAATCCTGTACGGTCATTTGAAATCGAATTTTCAAACTACCGTGCCATTTCTAATTCCTTTTATAATTAAAATAAATATTTATATTCTAACGTCGACTCAAATAAATATAGACATTCTAATTCTATTCAAAATAAATTTCTCATCGCTATTATTTAAAATAATTCATTTTAAATATTCAAAACTCATCAAAATTTCCAAAATAAAAATTTTAAATTGGTTCGGATTTTCCGGTTGTTACATAGTGGGTGCCTATTCTTCTTGGTGAGTTTGTTTAGTTCTCTGTAGTATACAAATAAACGGAGAGAGCCATCCACCTTGGTTGCGAAGACGACCGAAGCTCCCCATTCTGAAATACTCCGCCTAATGAATCCTTTTTCCAACAACTCACCCACTTTTTTGCTGAGCTCCCTCCTTTCCTTAGGAGCCATGTGGCGCACTGGCAATGTGGTTGGCTTCACATTTTCTACCAAGTATATCCAGAACTCTATCTCCCGCCTTGGAGGTAACCCCTAACCTTGTCGAACATGTTTTGAAATTTTCCAACTATGGGTACTGATCGAAGATCATTAGCCGAAGCATCGAGAGATTCTAGGTAACTAAACATTACTATCCCCCACGGGTTACAAGAAATTTCGAGAGTCCTTCCTTGGCAAATAAGAAGCCTAACCACTATCTTTTCACAATTAAGGATGACACCATACATGGATAGCTAATCCATTCCTAGAATTAATCCATAACCCATGAAACCAAGAACATATGTGTTGCATTCAAATTCGACACCAAGAACGAAAATTCTCAAACCTCTGCATATCATGGATAAATGAGTCGTCCTTCCTATGGGGTTTGAGACTATAATGGGATCAGAAACAATACTAGTACTTAGGTGCAAATTTTCTACTACTGAGTTGGATATGAATGAGTGAGATGCACCAGAATCAAAAAGAGTTCTTATATGATAGTCTAAAAGAGTGATCAAACCTTCAACTGTGACTTTCCTACCCTGGTCTGGTCCTCCAACCTCTAAGGCGTTAACATGCCCTCCAGACATTCCAGACTTCTATCCTTGTCTTTGAGGGCACTATACCTTGAAATGCCTAACTTGGCCACAATGAAAGCAAGCATTCTTTATTTTTTTGTAGTCTTTCACAAAGTGTCCTAAAGCACCACAACCACATCATTTCACTTTTGTCTTGATATGATCTTTTTCGGGGTTTTCCCCTTTCTTGTTCTTATTATTCCACCATTTCCTTTTCTCTGCCTTGGGCTTCTCTTTATTTTCTTCCTTTTTTCCTTCTTTGCTCTCCTCGTGCATTAAGGCCATGTCTACTAGTTTTTTAAAGATTTCTCTAATTTGTACAAGCGTTAATGCGAATTCTTGGAGAGGTTGTTTTAATACCTTAGCAAATATCAAGGCCTTTTTGTGAGGAGTATTTACTAACTCCAATCCAAACCTTGCTAGTTGGTTAAAAGCGTTGACATATTTCTTTACTATCATGCTCCCTTGTTTCAAATTCAGAAATTTCTCCACATGCATTCCTTATTTAGTTTGTGATAAGAATCTTGCCTTAAAGACAACTTCAAAGTTATCCCAAGTAGCTACTTCTGGTCCGGTTGAACTATTTCCCACTAGTATGATGCTTCGTCTTTAAGATGAAAAGCTGCTAACTGGACTCTCCTCCTATCATCGAGCTCTAACAAGTTGAACACATGCTCCATTTCTCTTAACCAATTTCGCGCTTCTACAAAACTTTCGGTACCGCGAAAAGGTTTTGCGCCCATTGTGCTTAAGTCCTTACAGAGCTTTGAAAAATTAATTACGGGAGGGACATACTGAAATTTGAAGTATAGAATTTATTTTTGTTGGAGCGAATCCTTGGAAACATCTTTATCTGCGAATTTCTCTTTAGTCTCTTTAAATCAACACTCAGTTTGGGTAGCATTGGATGAATTTCCATGTTTTATTTAGTTTTGGACGAAAGGCAAGCATTTCATCCATGAGAAAGAGGGAACGAAACAGTCATGGATGGTGGAAAGAAGGAAAAAGAAAAATTACAATAGGAAATGAAACTAAGGTATTTTTTTAAGGTGGAATGGAACCTTTTCAGTTCTCTTTAATAGAACTTCCGCTTTTAGTTTTTATTTCATTTTCAATCAAGCTACAATTTGTGCCTTTAACTTAGTCGGAACATATCTTTCCCTATAAGAAGAAAATATGTCAAAAATAATATTTAAGTAATTATCTCTATTTAAATCTCATTGAAATGTATATGGATACAAAAATATATAAATATGATATATACATCCAAATAATTATTAACAACACTCAAAACATTAGGTGAATTAGTATTTTTAAATATTTATCAGTTTAATTAATTAAAACATCTTATATACCTAAATCTTGTGCTTGAATTGAGAATTAAAGTTATGACACGTAGAGGCATGAATTCAGTTAACAATTAATGTTTAAAAATTCAAATATTAGCTTTCTCACTTCACCTTAACTAGTGATGTGATAGTTTGGCCAAATTTGTAGCTTATAAACCATTTATTTCATAAAATCATATCTATTTATCTTAAGTGGTATCAACGGTGATAACAGTTTACATATATTCTTTTTGCCGAAACTATATACCATGTGGCTAAATCTGGTTCCTAGAGCTTGGTATGATAAAATAAATTTTATTTATTACAACCCAATTTTGAAATAGGTAAGGCAAATAGTATACTATTTGTTAAAAGAGATAAAAATGATATTCAATTAATAAAATATACAGATGACATCATTTTTAGATCAACAAAAGTTAAACTAAATAGAGAATCCTAAAAAATAATGATTAACAAATTTGAAATGAGTCATATAGGATAACTAATTTACTTCTTAGGATTACATATAAAACAACTAGATAATGGAATGTTTATGAGCCACAAAAAATGTTCTAAAGATTTAGATTGTCAAGTACAAGTGGAGATCCGACCCTATGTCCATAAATGAAAAATTAAATAAAGAAGATAACTCAAAAGATGTAGGTCAAAAATTGTATAAAGGAATAATTGGATCACTGCTCTATATAACTATAAGTGGACCTGACATAATTCTTAGTGCATGCCACTATATAAGATATCAATCTCAACTGACAAAACTCATTTAAAAGCTATAAAACAAATCTTAAAACATGTTAATAATACAATAGATTATGGACTCTTTTATCCAAAAAAATGATTCATTTTAAGTTAATCTCATAGAGTGATGCTGAGCATACTAGCTATAAATTTGATGGGGAAAAACAAGTGGAACTTATCATTTTTTTAGGACACTCACTAGTTTCTTGGTTTAGTAAAAAGGAAACTATTATTTCCTTATCTATTATAGAGGTAAAATTTATATCAACAACTTTTGCATGTTCACAAATAATTAGTATGCAACAAGCATTGAGATATTTTGACTAAAACTATAAAAATCATCGATCTACTATGATAATAAGAGTGTAATAAATCTATCTAAATATCTGGTTCATCATGTTAGAATCGAACATATTAATGTAAGACATTATTTTTTAAGAGATAATATAAACAAAATAAAATATAACACTTGAATTCATTAATATTGAAAATCAAATAGCTGATATTTTAACAAAACTGTTAAATCGGACATCGTTTAATAAATTAGGAAGAGAACTGGATGTTTGTTCTTTGTCTGAAACATACATTTAAAGTAAAAAAAACAACAACTTTTTGCATGTATGTTGGCTTACATACAAATCTATGTCGACATATTCAAGAATGTTCTTAGATATTTTCCATCTAAAATAGAATGGTGGTTATATAAACACACCATTTAAATTTGTATTCACTATAGTATCTCCTCACGGTTTTAAACATATGAAAAACTTACAGTGAAAAATTCATCATTTTCTTTCGCATCTCTAACCCAAACCCATTTCTACATGCTATAATAGTTAAAATCAATAAGATAGAAGGGATTTAAAGAATATAATTGAATTGCTGACTAAAATATAGGTCATGCAAATTTAAATGGCCAAGCAGTGAGAAAAAAAGGGAAAAATCCTTAGAAATCTACAAAATATCTTATGGATAACTTTGGGGATCCAATTATTATTGATGATGAATGTGTCAATATGGAAATTAACAGTCTAAATCGAAACAACAAAGAAGAAGAAAAGGAAGAAGAGAAAGAAGATGAGGAAGCAAAAAAAATATGCACATGGAAGAAGATGATGGAATAAGATATTTGGTAGAAGTATGTTACGAATGAGATTAGTGATGTTAATCTTATCAAAAAATAGGGAATTTATGTCTGTTGTACCCTTATTCTCCTATTCACGAATTGTCTATCATTAAAATTCTCGTTAGACATTCAAGTCTTGTTATAATTATATATATGCATGAATAATTCACTTACGTTCATAAATAACACTGCATTTTATGAATTAATATAAATGTTGGCTAGCTTTTTGATCAAGCCACCAAGATCAATACATGAAGAAAATATGAAGTTTCACGTCTACGACTCATAAAAGCTCGATCGCGATCATCCAGCCTTCCGCAGTTCGTGATGCTCCCCCCCGGATCGCCACGCCTTTACGTGATCTGGTCCGCTACTTTTGGCTCGACCCGATCCATCCATAGCGCCTCGATCCGATCCCGGACACCAAGCTGATGGCCAAGACCAAGTCATCCACGATCCAGAATGCAGGATCTCGCGACACCTGTCCACAACTGTCATATTGACCAATTCTCCATCAAGGTACGAACCAGTCCGAGATTCTCGAGATTTGTGCCATGTATGATCGCGATCCGCCTAAAGAAATCAGCTATAAATAGCCCAGAACTTGGTATTTTTGGGATCTTTTGGCAATGGAGAAACCTGATTCCACCATTATCATATTGAGAGAATCACAGTTGTAAGAGTGAGATTGAGTGAAATCATTGATTGTATCTGCATTCAGCATAAAATCAACAACATATAAAGTGGACGTAGGCTCGTTAACGCCGAACCACTATAAATCTCATGTCTTTTCTGCTTTTTCTTTATATTTCAACTATAATTCTTCATGGATTAGAACAACTTGGGTGTTAGACCCAATTTTGGATCAAACAATAAAGTTTAATTATTAAAAATGATTCATGTTCTTTTAGTTTACTATTTAGGAATCAGTTTAAGAAAAACTAGCTTTTATCTTAATATTTGGTATCAAATTTAATTTTTAGTATTAGAATCAATTTTTAGTATTAGAACTTGATTTTATTATTAGCAATTAACATTAGAGATAATTTTGTGATTAATTTTAGAATAAGCGTTAGATTTATTTTTAATGTATGTTTAATATTTATTACAACTAGATTTTTTTTTCATTGATAGCAAAGGGGAGAAACGTAAACTACTTTAGATAGACATAAATTAAAGGGAGTTTTAGGATTAGGAGGAATCTAGTTTTATTTCATAAAATAGAGTTTTCATCATCAAAAGGAGGGAGATTGTAAGTATCATACTAATGCTCTTGATGACAACAACCCAACAAATAATATAACTTATAAATACAAATGTTACTATTGATTATCTAGATATACATTATATATTTAATGCAGGGTATTGATAGGTATTGATGATGAAAACTAGACACTATCAAGTGTAGTTTTAAGATGACGATGCTGTTATCAAAATTTAAAATTTATATATCGAAGACTAATTAGTATTACAGAGTTTAAGATTTCAGGATGATGAGTATAAAGTCATAGAATAATTATTAAAATTCTGATAGCACTTGGCCACTTTTCAAAATTATTTTCAAAACTCTTTCTAATGACTTTCCAAATGATTTTTAAATGGATTTCCAATGAATTTTAAATAATTCTTTCATTCAAAATGATAGTTTTCATAAATATCCTTTTTGATTTCAAACCTTTTGTTGCTTACTTTGGTTATACATATTCTCATAAGTATAGTTTTAGCAATTTTATTATACTTTAATTTAAATAGTTTTATATATTATATACTTCAAAGTTATTTTGTAAGTCCTATTAAGTTTCGTTATGATCGAAATATGTATAAACTATGTTTAAATAAGTTTAAGGAGTTTCAAATCATTTCATGAAGTGATATATTTACCCAAAAAAAATAACTAATTATCGAATTGAACTGGGATATGTCAACATATACCCCTACAATATGTTGACATACAAGCCAGTTTTTTAAATTTTATATTTTAAGAGAACCGTCTGCTCGACAAATCTCTTTGCGAATAGACATATTTGTTGGTTCCTATAAATACCTAGTTCCTGAAATGAATTTTAATCATCTTCTTCATCATTCCAAACTTCTCTTTCTCTCCTCTTTCATTTCTTAAGAAAAATATAATCATAGTCCACCAAATTTCAAATAGAATCAAATATATTCGTCTATAATTTGATTATCTATTATTAACTCATCAAATTTACCATGGTCTGGGTGTAGTTAAGAGTTATGGAGCATTGCATCAACGATTTCTCAAAACAAATATGCTAATTATAAGGGTGTGGTTGTAGTTTCGTAAATCCTCTAAGTATGCGTGTGGCTTTAAGATTGGTTAGGTGTGCTTAATAGCTGGAAACTAAGTGACTCTACCTAAAAGTTGAAATTCTAGAGGGTGTGTTTTGTGGATTTGAAACGAGACCGTAATTTTGTTTACTATTTGAAAGGAAATTCATGTAGGATCTATGAAAAACTGATATATATAGGGTAACTCCAAACTGGTATAAAAGTCCCTATAAGTTTCCCTTTTACTTTACTACATTTATTTTATCTTCATTTTTCTTTTGTAATTGTGTATAACATCAAGTTAAATATAATTATGATAAATAATTAAAAAGAACCATATAACTAATTGAACATTATTCATCCCACCTCTCGTGCTAATATTGGCCTTAATATTCATTTTGCATCTCTAACATGTTGTAGCTACTATTTATATAAATATGACAATTGTTTCTCTGATGCTAATGTGTTATATTAAGGTTATACCATAGTTAATTGACATATCGCGCAATGGGAGTAAGCATAGTCCTTACATTTGAAAATCACATTGTTAACATTCTTGATGCTAATTTAATATATCAACCACCCATTTTAAAACGGAGTAGTTTGTAACAACCCAAAATTTTCATGAAGCAATTATATAAAAGATTAATAAATTAAATATTAATCATAAGATTAAGCAGAATTGGGCAACGGATGTTGTGCCATTGGGTCCGTTACAATTTTCGGGTTCAGATAGACATAAGTCAGACTTAAAATGAAGAAGTTATGAGTAAAAGACCAAAACCAAAATTTGAATTTAATATATATATATATACACACACACATATTTCAAACGTTGGAATTGGGATGACCCAGTTCCAGCTGGGTTGACCCATGAGTCGAGCTAGGCCCTAAGTGGGTCGACCCAGCTCATGGCCTAACACGAATTCAAACGAACAAGGTGTGTTTTTCGTGATGTTTCTAGATTCTTCTTTCATTAAATGGTCCATGTTGATAACCTAAAATTTAAGGGTTTTGGTTAACTTACTTCTATTATAAATACAACTTTAATGTAACCCTAACTCCATTCCCCGTTCTCTGCCTCCACTATGCAAAACTTCTTCCTCTAAAACAATGGAGCTCTGAGATTAAGATCTATATAAACACAAATTGGAGGATATTTATATAGATTTAAAGATTCCTATCAGGGCCTAGTGGATAAGCTTATAATTTGTGAGTTTCTATTCTAATTACAAGTTTAGTATGATTTTTGGGAGATTCAGATTGTAAAATAGTTGTTGTCTTCATTACAGTTGTTTACAGCTATTAATAGTTCCTTTTCTGGGTTTAATTTTCGCAAATAATTACTGTCTATTCCCATTCCTATTTAATTCAGTAATTTACAGTTTGTTCTTCAAATTTTCTCTTATCCCCTTCTTTGTGGTTTTGTTTACACTTTGGGTTATGCCCTATTTGGTTTATTTTATTTTTGAGTTTAGACCATGTGAGAGCCTAATTTTTTTTCCTTTATATTGCATTGAGCTTAGGCCTAGCAAGAGCATAAGCCTTTACCTATAATTTATGCGCTTATTTAGTAAATAATTAAAATGGGTATGAAAGGGTTATTTGGTCATGTTGAAATTTGATTAAATGTTATAATAAACTAATGAACTGTAACTTGGGAAATAATCAATAAATTATGTAACTGGAGAATACACATAATTGGAATGGTTTGACTTAGTAATTTGCTAAGTAACGGGGGTTGGCACTGCACAATAAGTATGATAACAATATCATAGGTTAACAGAAGATTTAATACAACAAAGAATATAACAAGAGGTTATATTGGGAGAATAGGCTTATTAAACAAACTTAAAATTTGTGTTAAGTTTAAATGAAATAAATTAATAAGCATGTAGTGGGAATCTGTTCCCGCAGCATAAGCTAATTGGATAAAATAAGTGGCTCGTAGTTATGGTTCGTTCTGGCAGCATAGACCGATTAGGGAAAATAAGTGGCCAAATGATAATAAATAATAGGGACCAAGTCTGGAGGTGACTTGAGTAAAATTGTACTATTGGTTAAGGACCCATATCAGACAATATTTTTTTATGGAGGTATCACACAAGGAGGAGGAAATAGCACACTTTATTGCACTGGGTAGTAAGAGATCCAAACGAGGTGGGTACGGTGCGTTCCGGCGGGACGGTGAGCGTGCATCTCCCTGGTTGGGGAAAATAAGACGCTATCATGCTTGTGATGAATGTTATGTCTTATAGAGATGATGGGGGTCAGGCCTGGTAAACTCGAGGCCCATAGTGGGCATAGGTTATCGTGTGTGGTTTAGGAGTCGATCATTGGCTAGGGATAAGTTAACAGCCTTATAATGATTTGTAGTAAGTTGGTGCAAAATCCGTAATGATATGAATGAGAAGACAATTGACTAGATTCACCAGACTTATGTCTAACCTAGTTTCATTTTTTCCTTCTTTCTTCCTTCCCCTAGGTTCTCAGGGCAGAGGATCTTAGAGTTGATAAAGTCTTAGTTTAGCTTGGCTTATTGGAAATTTTTACTTTACTTACCTCCTGCTTCTTCATGTACCGTTCCACGGTTGACTTCCTATTATACTTGATGCTAGGAGGGATTTTATTTAGTACCCTAATTATGTTTGGTTTACATACGACAATTGCGGGTTTATGATGAAGTACATTTTAAGATGTAATGAAAGCTATGTTCTGTTTCAAATAAAGTTTTAAATTCCGCTTTGTTTTCATATGTTGTCTTATAATTTTTTGTCTCCGTAATATATTTTATACCTATATGCTTCATATTCCTTAGCGAAATCATTATACTGGTAATGTTAAGGGGTGAGGGATGTTGCATTTATTATCAGAGCTTAAGGTTATAAGATTAGAGAAATTTTTTTTAAAAGGAAAAGTATTTCAAAGAAAAGTGTTTTCAAAATAAAATTTGTTTTTGAAAAACATCCTCTCAAGTCAATTACAATATTCCCTTGATTCCTATCCTGAACCCTTCCTTCTTTCTCCTTTCTCATCATGTTTGGGGCTCCCAGCTTTCATGAGGGTATCCCTATTATAGCTTGGTTTCGTAAGTATGTGGAGGCTACGACACCAATCAAGGGCAAGGAAATTCCAAACTTCCTCCTCATACCATGGTGGTTCCTCATAACCCACCACTAGCGCCTAACTTTTCTAAGCTTTGTAAAGACTTTTTTGTTAAAGGCGGCAAGACCTTCCTTAGTTCAAAGACTTATATTGATGCTCACGCTTGGCTCAGAGACATTGAGCATAATTTGGACTTTTAGAGCTAGAGGATAGGAGGAGAATTTGGTTGGTCGCTTGGAAACTGAAAGGCGAGGCTTCATACTAGTGGGAGGTGACAGAGGTAAAGCGTTGCGTTTTGGACTCGGGATGAGTTCAAGGAGATGTTTGAAAAGAAGTTTCTATTGCAAGCGGAAGAAGGGATGCAATTAAAGAGATTTGTGACTTTCATGCAAAGCGATCTTTCCGTGAGGGAGTATGTGAACCGCTTTAATGAGCTTACTGTATTTGGTATGGATTTGATGAATACAACATATAAGAAGGCTTATAGGTTTACGAGGAGACTGAATCAACCCCTCTAAGGACTAGCGTTGACCCACATTCCCATGGGTGCGGGATTCAAGGCTCTAGTTGAGATGGAACTTATGCACAGGAAGGGAAGGAAGGTTCTATGAGAATAAAGTTGAGGTAGCTAAGGTCAGTAACGACCTAATAAGGATGGTAAGAAAACGTGGATAATCCAAAGAAACCCCAGATAAAGAAAGACAATAGGTGCTATTGGTGCGGTTTGATGGGACATTTTGTAAAGGTCTGCAAGAAGACGGCCAAGAAAGGTTGCTACAGCTGTGGACAGATGGTCATTATAGTAGGCAATGTCCTCAGAATCAAGGTCAAGGGCAAGGAACTGGTCCATTCGGAGCGCATATGCATGCATCAGAGATAGCTTAGTCCAGTGGCGGTCGGGATAGAGGTAGGAAGGTCACAGTTAAAGGTTTGATTTCCCTTTGTGATTTTTCACTTAGGACCTTATTTAGTTCTGGCACTTCTCGTTCATTCATGTTTACCTCATTAGTCGATTGTCTGCAACTCCATTAATAGTTTCAAACCTTTAGGAGCTTCGACTCATTTGTCTATGATGTGCAAGGGTTTAAGACTTTCTATATTAGATGCCGAGTTTGATTACGACGCCCACGTACTAGGGTTTATGGAATACAATATTATTCTATGGATGGATTGGTTAGCTATGTATAGTGCCATCCTTGACTGTAGGAGGAGAGTTGTGAGGCCGATGACTTGTCATGGTTTAGACTCTCGACATATCTTGGACCCACGAGGGTTAGTCATATTGAGCTTCTTAGATTCCATAGACACTTCTATCAATTATCTTAGCTTTGTACCCATGGTGAGAGATTTTTCGGATGTATTCGAGGAGGTGAGAGGGCTACTCAGAGACGAGAGGTCGACTTTCATATTTATTTGACAGAGAACACTAAGCCTGTTACATTGTCAGTGCGCCATATGGCTCTGAGGGAAAGGAGGGAACTGAGTAAGCAGATGAGTGAGATATTAGCGAAAGGTTTTATTAGATAGATTATTTGTGAGTGGGAGCACAAGTCATTTTCGCTACTAAGGCAGATGAGATGAGGAGATTTCTAGGTTTGGCAGGGTATTATTGGAAATTATTAAGGACTTTGCATGGATTTTAGCTCCGCTTACCCCTTTACTAGAAGAACCTAGTATTCTCATGGGACATGGATTGCAAGGATTCCTTTATAAGATTGAAGAAGGAATCCAAGACTACTCCAATGTTGATTCTAACAGACAGAACTAATATGTTCATGGTTTGCACTGATGCTTACGGCATAGGGCTGGGTGGAGTCCTAATATAAGATGGTAAGGTTGTTTGCTATGGAAGTAGACAACTAAGGATACATGAGAGAAACTACCCAACCCATGATTTGGAGCTTGTAGCAATTGTTCTTGCATTTAAGTCTTGGAGGAATTACTTGTTGGGTAAGAGGTCTAAGCGCTATACCGACCATAAGTCTCTCAAGTACTTATTTTTGTAAAAGGACCTTAGTTTGAGACAACGTCGTTAGATGGAGTTTCTAGCATCCTACATCCTTGAGATTTCATGTACCCAAGGGAAGGGGAATATAGCGGTGGATTCCATAAGCAGGCAGAGGATGACATTAAGCCGGTTATTCGTAGAGTTGCAAAGTTTGGAGTTTATCTCATCATTTGATTTAGACCATTTTCATATTACGAACCGGATCGTTAGAATTGCTGGAGGTGCAGCCTACTTTATTCGTACTTATTGGTTCTAGTCAGCATGACGATTGACAACTAACAGATATTTTGGACCAACTCAGTATAGGTGAGGCCTCTAAGTACCTTTCTAGATACTCAGATGATGAGAGAGGATGGCTACATTAAGATGGTATGCTATGTATCCCCTGCACGGGAGATATGATGAGTGCGGTATTATCTGAGGTCCATCTTTCTCAGATGACCATCCATCTGGTAGGAGATAAGATGTATAAGGATATGAAGAGGGTCTTCTATTGGATGGGGATGAAGAAGGATATGGATGATTATGTGGCAAGATGCATGACATGCCAAATGAGTTATGCTTGAGCAAAGGAAGCCTGGTCGATTGCTTCAACCCTTGATGTGCCACAGTGGAAGTGGGAGAGCGTCTTGATGGATTACATAGATGGTTTTCCTAGATCGAGGGAAGGCAATATCAGTATTTGTGTGATCATGGATAGATTAACTAAGAGTACTCGTTTTATCCCAGTTAAGAGTAAGAGAACCGTAGCTTGGTTAGCCTCATTATATTTAAGGGAGATTGTCCAACTTCATGGAGTTCCCATGAGCACTGTCAATAACAGGGATCCCATATTTATCAGGGAGTTTTGGAGGAGCTTACAAGATGCATTGGGGACACAACTTAGACTTAGCACTGCATATCACCCTCAGACTGGTGTACAGGCCGAGTGGGTGAACCAGACTATTAAAAACCTATTGCAACTATGCATTTTGGACTTTATAGGGACTAGAGAGGAGCACTTAGTCGAGTTTGCTCATAATATTAACTATCAAACTAGCATTGGTATGACTCCCTTCAAGGCATTGTTCTACAAATCACCTTCTTGTTGGTGGGAGGAAACAGATAGGCTTCTTATTGGACCAAATATGATTTGGTAGACCTCGAAAAAGATAAACTTGACTTGAAAAGGGTGAAGGCAGCTCAAGACAGGCAAAAATCACGTGTAGATAAGAGGAGGGAAGATCTTGAGATCAGTATAGGGGATATGGTTTTCGTAAGGTATCAACCATGAGGAATGTGGTGCGGTTTGGCTTAGCTAGAAAGTTAGCACTAAGATTTGTTAGGGCATTTCCTATAGGGGAGAGAGTAGGTCATATGGCCTACAGGATTCGGCTAACGAAGAGGCTGTGTGGATTCATGATGTATTTCACGTCCCACACTTGCGGAAGTGCTTTCATGATTCTGCGGTAATGGTGGAGTCGAGTACCGTAGATGGGGTTCAAGCTGAGAGGGAGGCATCTGTTAGATGAGTACCTATGTAGATTTTGGGATCCAAGTAAAGAAGTTGAGGAACAAGGAGATTAAGCTTGTCAATGTTCCATGGGGAGATGATAGTAATGAGGTGACATGGGAACCATAAGTGTAACATCCCATAATTATAACAACTCTAAAGAGGATAAATTGAAGAATAATTAATTTAATATTCAAAATTAAGGGAAATGGACTGTGCCATTGCGTCCGTCTCAAAATTCTGGTCAAGATAGACATTTAGTTTGCATAAAACGGACACCGTATGAAGAAGATAAGAAGGTTTGAAGTTTGTATACGCACAAGAGAATTATATATATACAAACAAATCAAAATATTCAAATTAATTCAAAGTAGCGAAGCAGGAAGACCAGAAGTGGGAAAACAGCAAATCGACCGTTTCTGGGGGGGTGTCGATCCAGGGGTCGACCCAGGCTCTTTGGGGTCGACCCATGGGTCGACTCCGGGGTCGACATCCAAAGGGGGCGGGGTCGACTCCCCTAAAGATCTGGGCAGATTCATGTTTTTGAACATGGACTTGTTTTGTGGCTTGATTCATTGACCCTATGCTATAAATAAGGCCCTATTTCTCTTGTTTCTCCACACCTAAAATCAATTAAGGCCTAAATGCGGTCGGTGTATGGACTGAATCAAACCTTTTTCCTTCTTCTGCAATCAAGTTATTCAAGTGTAGATCTGTGATTCAACTTCTGCTATTCTTCTTCTATCATTCTAGATCCAAACGCTGTGAGTTCAAGTTATTTTTAGATTTAAATAATTAAAAAGTAAAACATGATATAACTGTAATTTGGATCTATGCCTATAACAGCTTGAATCATGTCAGATCTGTAATAACTTGTGAATCCATGATATTCTAGCATAACTATGACTTGGATCTTAACCTTTATCATGTTATATCTACCTTGATTATAGATCTAAATTCACTATATAGATCACCTTGTACCTATCATGTTGGTGGTTATATTGGATCGGTTACTAGTTAGACATCAAAATTATTATTTAGATCTTATCATGCCTATTATTACATCCCTACTATGTTATAAACAGTTCTATTATCTCATGTTCACCAGATATGTTCTTATATGCCTATCTTATCAATATTCCATTATGTGTTTATGTCAATCTTGTCATTATGTTCATTATTGTCCTTTTCCCTCCTTCTTTTCCCTTTTTATTTTTATAGCCATGCCACCTTCGAGCCTAGGCATGCCGCTGAAATATGTGATCTCGTTAAATTGGGAACGAGGGAAAACATTAGAATGGGGTGTAACTTGAATTGGGAAATTTGGGCATAATGCGAATCAAATAGATGAATATGGAATTTAGGCATGTGAATATGGAATTTGGACATAACTTGAAAGTGGTTAAAAACCTAAAATTGGGGCATGTGGTTCATTATGAATAACAGGGGAATAGAAACCTATAATGACATAGATATAATTGATTAATAATGGAAATGACTAGAATTACAATAACTGAAATTGTAATCACACTTAGACACGAGGTTAGATTACAATTGTGGTGGAAGTCTGCCCAGAGCCGCCCGACATAACCAACGACCACTAGTGGTGAATCTAATGTGGGTGGTCTAAGTGCATAAACATGTTACATGCTAAGACACGAGGTTAAACCTGACTTGTGGTAGAAGTTTGCCCGGATCCGCCCGGCATATCCAACATCCACAGGTTGTAGGTTTAATATGGAATGTCTAGTGCATTACGACCAAAAACGGATATATGGTAATGAATTGGAGTAAATAGGGAATGATAGTAACGTATTATAATTAATTATTCTAATAAGAATGTTATATAATGGGTAATCTTGTCCTAGGGACAAATGGAAATTATAACATAGGTGTAAAAGGAAAGAAAGCTTATTAGTAAACCTTTGTTAAGAAAACTTAGTTAATAAGTAAACAACGTCAAGTTGCAGTGATACGTTGAACAGAAAATAGGTGAACTGGGATGAAATATACTTAATTACATATTAAGTAAAACATGTTATTGTAACCATGTAATCAGATAATGAATAATACAAAGGGATTGTAAGATTACTTCCGTTGATTACAATCCAGGTGTGAAAGATTGTTAGATTACTTCCGTTAATTACAATCTGAAGAATAACATGTTAGGGGACTTATTAATAAACTTAAATGGACTAAGTTATATTTGTATCAAATTAATAAGCAAGTGGAATTTTGGCAAGTGAAAAGAAGTCAATGTGAATGGGAATAACATTTTAGTCTTTAATACTTAACCCGGTTGAATCCATAAGGATTGTATGAACATGTTAACTTGAGTAGGGGTTAAGTAAACTTGGTTGAAAACAGTGGAAGGGTTAAGTATATCTGGGTTGGGTGGGTAATATTTACATATAGGCCCCCAAAACTTAACCTGTTGGAGTTATGTAATTAAAGACACCGTTAGGCAAGCATAACCTGTGAAAATGTTAGGGTTAAGTAAATCTGAGGCGGGTGGGTAATATTTGTATATAGGCCCACAAACTTAACCGTTAAGTAAACATGCTTAAATTAGTAGATGGGTTAAGTAAATCTGAAGGGGTAGGTAATATTTATATATATGCCCATAAACTTAACCTGAGGGGGTTATGTAATTAAAGACACCAATAGGTATACATAACCTAAGGAAATCCTAGTGGGGATACAAGACAAGGGGGAGAGCTTGTATCATCTTGTGTGTGGGACCCATTTCAGTTAGTAATCGATATAACGTTATCGAACGAGTACCCCGCCATAGGTTGGAGTTGGGGTACTCTTACTGGGCTGATTGTAAGAGATCCAAACGTGGAGGACGGTGTGGGCGGTGTAAACCAACCGGGGACATGTGCAGGCATGGTCCGGGAAGAAGGGGATAAGACGACCGTGACACCAGTAGATATGGTTGTGCACATTACGAAGGGTTGCCACTTTAGGAAAGTGATACCTCCTACTATGGGGCTGGCATAGGGTACCTACAGAGTAGGGAGCCGATCGATTAGGGTAGTAGTTAGGGTACATCTAGACTCTGGTAAAAAGTTTAAGAGCCTGTTAGGTTAGGTTGCCTGTGGATTGTATGGGGTTAACACCTCTCACCAGAAGTACGCCAAAGTCTACCATCTTATAGTTGTTTGGATCATCTCATTCTAGTTGTACTAGTATCAGTGCATAGAATCAGATTAATCCTAGAGAAGCGCATACACTCTATCATGTTTACCATGTCATACATGCCTTTTGTGATGTTATCTTTCTTATCCACTTTATATGGCTATTATGATACTTTCACTTATTCATCTGCTAAAAGTAACTGGACTCGCCAGACTTTATGTCGGACCCTTTTTGTTTCCTCTTCTTTCTTCCGTTCCCCCTTAGGTTCTCAGGTTAGGAATACTCAAGCTTGATCAGGATTATGCTGTCATTTTGCTGGAGTTGCTTTGATGTATGGCTTAGGCTCCTATCTTTGCTACTATGGCTATGTTTTATTTGGGGATTTTGCTTTTTTTATTTTGTACTCTGATGTTTAAAAGTAAGACAGAAGTTGTTATGATGTACTTCTTTTTATGTAATGAAGACAGATTATGTTTTAAACCACGATGCTTTATGATTAATAAAGTTAGTTTTTATTTCGCTGCTATTTTTATATCTGTCGTGTAATGTTTATGTTTCTGTTTACCTTTAGCAGTTCATAAAACTTAATGCATTCTCTCAAATCATCGACAATAACGGATGTGGGATGTCACACTTAGTATTAGAGTTGAAGGTTACCAGATTGGATAAAAGATTTTGAAAATTATTTTAATTTTTTTTAAGGAAGCATTTTCAAAAGACAAGTCTATTTTGAAAAACATATTCCCCAAAGCTATATAAAATATCTCTCGATTCTCCGCTTGATTCCTTTTTTCTTTTTGTCTAGGGAACCAATTCTTCCCGAAAGGTGTCCCCATTGCGGCATGGTTCCGTAGGCATGTTAAAACTATGACACATGTCGAAGGGCAATGAAATGCCTAACCTCCATCTGTAGCCGCAGTAGTTTCACCTACAGCTAATTTTCTCGAGCTTTGTATGGATTTTCGTGCGATGGAGGGAGATTTCGAGAGACTTGTTAGCTTGTTACGCAAGGATGGTAAAAATGTGAAAAGAAAGGACTAAGGTCGAGGAAACGCAAAACAAAAGGTATGGCCCAAGAAAGGACAACAACAACAAAAGAAGGGCGGAAAGAATGACATGGCTAAGGATAAGAGGAAGTGCCATAATTGCGGACGCAAGGGTCACTTGATCAAGGACTACAAAAGAAGAAAGAATACTTGCTTTAACTATTGAGAGGTCGGACACTTTGCTAGGGAGTTCCTGAAGAAACAGGGACAAGGTCAAAGGGCAGGAGCTTCTTGAGGGCAGGTGCATGGTCTCGCGACCAGTGCTCCAGATAGAGGTGGGAAAATATCCATGGAAGGTCCGATTTCTATTTCCAATCATCCTGTTAGAACTCTTTTTGATTTTGGCACACATTTATATCAAGCTCTGTGGTTGAGTCTCTGCACTTAAATACTAGTACGGTAGTGGATCCCGCTATTGTCTTAAACTCCATTGGTGGTTCGACTCATTTGTCCATGATTTGTCGGGGTTTGAGAATATCTGTCTTAGGCGTCGAATTTGAGTGCGACGCATATGTGCTCAGTTTTATGGGCTATGGTTTAATTATAGGGATGGATTGGTAGCCATGTACGATACCATTCTCGATTGTGAGAGGAGGGTCTTTAGACTTTTGACTTGCCATGGGAGGACCCTCGAGATTTCTTGTGACCCAAAGGGGTCTATTATACTTAGTTTCCTAGAGTCTCTTGATTCATCTATTGATAATCTGCGATCTGAACTGGTAGTTCAAGAATATTCTGATGTTTTTGATGAGGTTTAGGGTTTACCCTCAAGGCTCGAAATCGACTTCCGCATATATTTGGTAGACAAAGCCAGTTGCATTGCCTGTGCACCATATGGCTCCAAGGGAAAGAAGGGAGCTCAGCAAGTAAGTAGAGGAGCTACTTGAGAAAGGGATTTCTTTTAGGTTGGAATGAAGAGAGATGTAGCGGAGTTTGGTTCTCAATATTTGATTTTCTAGCAAGTCAAAGCTGATCAAAAGAAGCACAGTAGTTTACTTCATCCTTTGGAGGTTCCGCAAGGGAAGTGGAAGAGCGTCTCTATGGATTTCACAGATGATTTGCCTAGATCGAAGAAACGGAACACTAGTATTTGAGTTGTAGTGGACGGACTTACTAAGGGCACCCATTTCATTCCAGTTAAGAGTAAGAGGACGACATCATGGTTGGCAGCAGTTTATGTTCGAGAGATAGCCCGTCTTCATGGAGTACTTCCAGTATCGTAAGCGATCGTGACCCCATTTTCACCAGTGAATTTTGGGGGAGCTTGCATGAATCATTAGGTGCACATTATGTTTAAGCATCGCTTATCATCTTCAGATCGATGGATAGACTGAAAGAGTTAACAAAGTTCTTGAGGATCTTGTAAGGCTGTGTATCCTAGACTTCGGAGGGACTTGGGAAGAGCATCTTCCTTTAGTGGAGTTCGCCTACAACAACAGCTATCAAGCTAGCACTAGCATGGCATCATTCGAAGCATTATACAGACGACCCTGTAGATCACCAACTTGTTGGTGAGAATCTACAGAGAGACTATTACTAGGACCAGATATGGTTAGGGAAACGTCCGAGAAGGTTGGTCTTATCCAACGACGAATGAAGATAGCTCAAGACAGGCAGAAATCCTATGCTAACAAGAGAAGGACTGATATTGAATTTGAAGTAGGTGATATGGTTTTCATTAAAGTGTTACCTTTGAGAAATGTGGTTCGCTTTGGATATGTAGGGAAATTGGCACCAAGATTTGTAGGTCCATTTCCCATAGTAGAAAGGATTGGCCAAATGCCCTATAGTGTAAAGCTACCATAGAGACTATCCGGAGTTCATGATGCTTTCCACGTTTCTCATTTGCGGAGGTGCTTGCATGATACAACAGAAGTAGTTGAGCCGAGTATATTGGAGGAAGTAGAAGTGGAACGGGAGGCAACAGTCAGACAAGTTCCTTCCCGTATTCTTGGATCAGAAGTTAAGAAGCTACGCAATAGAGAAGTCAAGTTGATGAAGGTTCAATGGGGAGATAAACCTGAGGATGCAACTTGGGAGACCAAAGACAAGATTCGTGCTTTATACCCTTTTCTTTTCGAGGGTGTGTCCTTAACGCCTTTTCCAAAGCTCTTGTTTATGCTTGTTTCTATCATTTAAGTATAACCTATCGATCGAGTCATCGACCTTTAGGTAGGAATCCCATGGATGTAAACATGTGTTTGAGACATGTTATGTTTGATGGATGCAAGCAGATGCAAGTGTTTGCTAGTGGTTGCCAGTGGATGCATATACACACACATTAGGCATTAGATCAGCTCAATCACTCTCATACTGCATATGGATGTGTGTGCGTTTTTCTTTTTCTTTATAGATGAAATTGAGTGTATCATCATATGGATATTGCATTTGGATGGATAATTGTGCACACATATAGAACTTACATGTTATAATTGGATTGTTGCATACATGTTGGACTCATGGCGCTAACATACATTGCATTAAGGAGGTCGATGAGTCAGTAGACCGCCTGATCTTCGCATTAGTATTGGGACATATACACACACCTTTGCACATGTTCATATAAGCATTAGAAGTCTTTAAGGACAATGGATGCCTGTGATTGGTGGATGAGTAGATGAATATGGATGGTAGGATATACAGTTTTCTTAACTTAGAGATTTCAGGGACGAAATCCTTTGAGTAGGGGAGAATGTAACATCCCATAATTTTAACAACTTTAAAGAGGATAAATTAAAGAATAATTAATTTAATATTTAGAATTAAGGGAAACAGACTACGCCATCGTATCCATCTCGAAATTCTGGTCAAGATGGACATTTGGTTTGCGTAAAACGGACATCGTATAAAGAAGGTAAGAAGGTTTGAAGTTTGTATATGCACAAGAGTATTATATGTATATATAAAAACAAATCAAAATATTCAAATTAATTCAAATTAGACAAGCGGGAAGACCAGAAGTGAGAAAAAAAATGAACCAACCGTTTTTGGGTGTCAACCTGAGACCCCGCTGGGTCGACCCCGGGGTCGACACCTAAAGGGGGGAGGGGGGTCGACCCCCTATGTAGATTCATATTTTTGAACGTGGACTTGTTTTGTCGCTTGATTCATTGACCCTATGCTATAAATAAGGCCTATTTCTCTTGTTCCTCCACACCTAAAATCAATGGAGGCCTAAATGTTGTCGGTGCCTGGACCGAATCAAACTTTTTCGATCTTCTGCAATCACGTTAATCAAGTTATTCAAGTGTAGATCTGTGTTTCAACTTATGCTATTCTTATTCTATTTTTCTAGATCCAAACGCTGTGAGTTCAAGTTATTTTTAGATTTAAATAACTAAAAAGTAAAACATGATATGACTGTAATTTTGATCTATCCCTATAAATGCTTGAATCATGTCGGATCTGTAATAACTTGTGAATCCATGATATTCTGACATAACTATGACTTGGATCTTAACCTTTATCATGTCAAATCTACCTTGATTATATACCTAAATTCACTATTTAAATCACCTTATACCTATCATGTTTGTGATTATTGGATCGGTTACTAGTTAGACATCTAAATTATTATTTAGATCTTATCAGGCTTATTATGACATTCCTTCTATGTTATAAACAGTTCTATTATCTCATGTTCACTAGATCTGTTCTTATATGCCCATCTTATCAATATGCCTCTATGTGTTTATGTCAATCTTCTCATTATGTTCATTTCTTCCCTCTTCTCTCCTTTTCCTTTTTTATTTTTATAGCCAGGCTACCTTTGAGCCTAGGCATGCCACTGAAATATGCGATCGCGTTAAATTGGGAATGAGGGAAAAATGTTAGAATTGGGGCGTAACTTGAATTGGGAAATTCAGGCATAATGTAAATCAAATAGGTGAATATGGAATTTCGGCATGTGAATATGGAATTTGGACATAACTTGAAATTGGTTAAAAACCTAAAATTAGGGCATATGGTTCATTATGAACATAACTTATAAAAGGGGCATAGAAACCTATAATGACATAGGTATAATTGATTAATAATGGAAATGCCTAGAATTACAATAACTGAAATTGTAATCGCGCTTAGACACGAGGTTAGATTACACTTGTGGTGGAAGTTTTCCCGGAGCCGGCCGGCATAACCAACGACCACAAGCGGTGAATCTAATGTAGGTGGTCTACGTGCATAAACATGAGATGTGCTAAGACACGAGGTTAACCCGACTTGTGGAAGAAGTCTGCCCGGAGGCTCTTGGCATATCCAGCATCCACAAGTTGTAGGTTTAATGTGGGTGGTCTAGTGCATTACTACCATAAATGGATATACAATAATGAATTGGAGTAAACAGGGAATGATAGTAACCTATTATAATTAATTACTCTAATAAGAATGTTATATAATGGGTAGTTTTGTCCTAGGGACTAGTGGAAATTATAATATAGGTGATAGTAAAAGGAAAGAAAGCTTATTTATAAACTTAGTTATGAAAACTAAGCTAATAAGTAAACAACGTAAAGTTGTAGTGATTCGTTGAACATAAAACAGGTGAACTAAGATGAAGTATACTTAACTACATATTAAGTAAAACATGTTATTGTAACTGTGGAATCAGATAATGAATAATACATACGGATTGTAAGATTACTTCTGTTAATTACAATCCAGGGGTGAAAGAATGTAAGATACTTCCATTAGTTACAATCTAAAGAATAATATGTGAGGGGGCTTATTAATAAACCTAAATGGATTAAGTTATATTTGTATGAAATTAATAAGCAAATGGAATTTTAGCAAGTGAAAAGAAGTCAATGTGAATGGGAATAACCTTTTAGTCAGTAATACTTAACCCAGTTAAATCCATGAGGATTGTATGAACATGTTAACTTGAGTAGGGGTTAAGTAAACATGGTTGAAAATAGTGGTAGAGTTAAGTATATCTGGGTTGGGTGGGTAATATTTACATATAGGCCCACAAAACTTAACTGGTTGGGGTTATGTAATTAAAGACACCATTAGGTAAGCATAACCTATGGAAATGTAAGGGTTAAGTAAATCTGAGGGGGGTGGGTAATATTTGTATATAGGCCCCCAAACTTAATCGTTAAGTAAACATGCTTAAATTAGTAGATGGGTTAAGTAAATCTGAGGGGGGTGGGTAATATTTATATATAGGCCCACGAACTTAACCCTAGAGGGTTATGTAATTAAAGACACAAATAGGTATACATAACCTGAGGAAATCCTAGTGGGGATACAAGACAAGGGGGAGAGCTTGTATCATCTTGTGTGTGGGACCCATTTCAGTCAGTAATCCATATAACGGTATCGAATGAGTACTCCACCCTAGGTCTGAGTTGGGGCACGCTTACTGGGCTGATTGTAAGAGATCCAAACATGGAGGACGGTGTGGGCGGCGTAAACCAACTGGGGACATGTGCGTGCATGGGCCAGTAGAAGGGTATAAGATGACCGTTACACCAGTAGATATGGTTGTGCACATTACGAAAGGTTGCTACTTTAGGAAAGTGATACCTCCTACTGTGGAGCCGACATAGGGTATCTATGGAGTAGGGAGCTGATCGATTTATGAAGTAGTCAGGGTACGTCTAGACTCTGGTAAAAAGTTTAGGAGCCTGTTAAGTAGGACTGCCTGTGGATTGCACGGGGTTAACACCTCTCACCAGAAGTACGCCTAAGTCTAGCATCTTATATTTGTTGGGATCATCTCATTCTGGTTATACTAGTATCAGTGCAGAGAATCAGATTAATCCTTAGAGAAGCGCATACACCCTATCATGCTTACCTTGTCATACATGTCTTTTGTGATGTTATCTTTCTTATCCACTTTATATGGTTGTCATGATACTTTTACTTATTCATCTGCTAAATCTAACTGGACTCGCCAGACTTTATATCTGACCCATTTTCTTTCCTCTTCCTTCTACTCCTGCCCTAGGTTCTCAGGGTTGGAATACTCAAGCTTGATCAGGATTCTGGTGTCATTTTGCTAGAGCTGCTTTGATGTATGGCTCAGGCTCCTATCTTTGCTACTATGGCTATGTTTTATTTGGGGATTTTGCTTCTTTATTTTGTACTCTGATGTTTACAAAAGTTTTTATGATGTACTGGTTTTTATTTAACGTAGATATATGATGTTTTGAACCAATATGCTTTATGATTAATAAAGTTAGTTTTTATTCCGCTGCTATTATGGCTATGTTTCTGTTTCTGTTTACCTTTAGCGCTTCACAAAACTTAATGCGTTCTCTTAATAAGTGACATTAACGGACGTGGGGTGTCACAATAAGAGAGTATCCGCACTTCATTCCATTTCTTTTTATGCTACATTCCATTTCTTTTATATAGTACGCTCTTAATCCTTTCTTAGCTTTGAACCATATCCATTTCATATCATTTGAATTAGTATCCTTAGGTTAAGTATATTGATGGTAAGACAGGATTTAAACATGTTAGTAGAACATGTTATGGTTGAATCGATTAACGTGGTTGCAAGTGCTTGTAAGTGGATGCATATACGCACACTAGGCACAAATTAGTGATTGACAATTAGGACACTAACATAATGGCATATGGATGTGTGTGCACTTTTTACTTTTAAAATATGGATGATTATCACTAGGATGTTACATATGGATGGTGGTTGTAACATGCATGTAGACTTTACGTATCAATAATCTTCCTTTGCATACATTTTAGATACATGGCACGAACATAAATTCCATAAAAGGAGGTAAACTAAATCAGTAGGCCGCCTAATTTCAAGCATTGGAGAAGGACATAAACACTACACTAATTGCATAAGTTCGTAGAAAGCGTTAGAAATCCTAAGGACAATGGATGTCAACGTTAATGAATGAGTAGATGGATGTATATGATCGTATGATAATATGACCTATTTTAGCCTGGGATACTTCGGGACGAAATCTATTAAGGAGGGGAGAATGCAAAAATAATAATAATAATAATAATAATAATAATAATAATAATAATAATGTAACGACCTGACATTTTTGACCGCTCCAAGTCGATAATTAAACCAACTCGAACCATTCAAAACGACAGATTGTTATTGCTTATGAAGTTGAAATATAAATCATCACAAAATCACAGACACAGAACATAGTATATCTCACAGCGAAAACAAAAATTTATACGATAATACAAAATCTTTAAATTTACATGATATCAGAGTACATAAGATAAATTACAGAACCAGCGGAAGACTGAACGTAGAATCATACTGACATCAGTAATAAGTAGAGATGGGCCTAACTGCAGCGAAAATAATAGGTGGATGACTGGAACTCCAACGGATTTCAAGCTCTAATAGATAAATCTCCAAACTGGAATACTCGATCTGACCCGGGCATTTTGCAAGAAATAAAACAACAAAATACACGAGTCAGGACTAACAGTCTCATATAAGTGAATTAACTCAAATAAAGTGTCCACTGAAATGTACAATAACTTAAAGGATGTTTGGGATTTCCATCCTCTAAGGATTCGCGAAACTAATATCTATATAATAGTACGCTATTATTGTAATGTCTATTCAGTAAAGTAAATATAATGAAAATAGCGTAAGCGGGATTACATTTTTACCCTTACACCGTTTATAATACCGTAGTCTATACAGTACCGTAAACCCACCGTAACACGATGGCATCAGAGGGCACTCCATAGGTACGATACAAATCAAAATCGTAGGTGCTCGCTAAGGATAATATGACAAGGCACTCGAGGCAATACCCAGGGTAGGATTCTACCAGTTGCACTCCCGGACCGGTGGTAACGCATAGCAGCCACTACCGCCCACCTCGGAACACACTCCCATAATCAAAAAGGCGCCCAAATCATCAACATAGTCATAGAAATGATATCGTGTCATATGATATAATAGTGTGTGTCGCATGTGCACAATCACGAAGCAAACAATTCTAGAGCAACTAACATTTCATTCAACATTTCAATCTTTAATTCACTTTATAAAAATATTAGTCTGTGAGTGAGTAGAAACTCACCTTCCGTGTCAAAAGCGAGAAAGTACGGCGAGCGAACAAAGATGATGCTAACGATGGTAAAAGAAAGATGTCAACAACCTAGAAGCAAATAGTGTAATTTTATTATGTAAGATCTTCCAAAACAGAACCGAAATATGGAATTCGTCAAAACTGAGTTATAGCAAAACTCGAACTTGCAATCAAAAGTTACTTGAGAATATGTTCCTACCGACACAAAGTATGCACGCAGGCCACCAAGAAATTGACAACTTTTTTTTTCTTTTCCCTTCTACAACTTGCTTGCGCATGCAACTAAGTAAATACATATTTTCTTATATTGTTTTTTTTTCTCTTTTTTTTTTAGTAGTACATGCGCAAGCCTTTGTAAGGCAAAAACGCCCAAACTCAAAAAGCTACAGACCCATACGCATGCAATTCCAAACTAAGGTTCTGGCATACATACATATTTCTTTCTTTCTTTTTTTTCTTTTTTTTGGACTTGCACAAAATCTCTCAACATGCAAAAGTATCAACATATGTATTTTCAAGTTCCAGTACACATGTATGTATACGGCATGCGCTCCAACTTGCTACAGCGTTGGGCCAAAAGAGCAAGGAAAGGAACATGGTTCCATGATGATCTACCAAAGATGAAGCTTACAGTCCACACATAGATATAGATACTTAAATTTATATGTACATGCATTGTTAAAAGCAAACAAGGAGGCAAAAATCTCATGGATGGATATTGTTGAAGAGTGATAGTGAATGGAGGGAAGCTGCTTATACAAAGTAGGCAAAAACCATTTAGGCAAAGGTTTAAGAACTCAGCTATAAGGCTTAAGCAAATACGTTAAGTATGCATATACATATGCTGTCCAAGGAACATGGATAAAAGAACTCATGCAAACTGGAGATACTGTTGGAATTCGAATGAGACGCCGGGGCAGCTGCGTTGATGGCGGAGCAGAGCTGGTCTATTTTGCCGGAAAAAGTGCTGAAGCTTAGCAGCGGTGTGCTGGCTCAAAAGGGACGCCGGATTTGCATGAGAGAGAGTCCGTGTTTTTTTTTCTTTTTTTTTTCCTTTATTTTCGGATTTCTTTGCTGAAGCAAACTGAAAGCTGAAGCAAAGTGTGGAAGAGCAAGCATGAGGAAGAAGATGGGACGAAAAGGAGAAAGCGGTATAAAAGAAAGGAAGTGCGGAGGGTTCTTGAAGACAACGTGGAGGAATTCAGCTGAGGGAAAAAGCACGTGTTAATCCTTGAACCAAAAATTGCTACCAAGTGTCCATGTAGAATGACTTGAATAAGAATTGCTTTAATAAAATTTAATTTATTTGGATATATATTTTATTGTTGCCATATTTATAGAGAGGGATGAAATTTTAAACTAGAGGCAATCTAGGAGAATTTTTCCAAAGATGGAAAACTCATATTAATAGAGATGAGCATTGAATTGGCTGAATATTTATTTACACATATAGCAAAGCCTTGCAGTTCAAATTTGTATACGCACCATTATTTCTTCCTTTATTTGGTTACATATTTGAAAAATTATAATTACATTTTATATGTTCTCTTTTTTATTAATTTATTATGATTTGTTTATTTATATGGACATAAATGAACAACGCAGCAAACGCGGTAACGAATGTTAAACTGTTTACGTACAATTTTAGTGAACACGCACTGCGGATAACAGTGCTAAAATTTAATAATGAAAAAATGTTGAACCTATCCGACGTTAAATTTTAGAAACATGAAATTTTGGTTTCAATATTAAAACTGTTAATTCATTTCTTTCTTTAGAAAAAAATATTAGTTCATTCTTCGTTTATTAAACCGAACATAGACTGAAATTTTAAATTTATATTTACCAATTCGATATCAAATCTATATTAAAATAAATCAGCTCGTTTATTGTAAACAACTTCGAAATCTTATAATTTGAAATAATCTTTCCCTTAAATAAATTGTACCACAAATTAAATTACCAAAAATTGATTTTAATTCCAAGTCAAAATTTCGACGTTCCAACTCTATTATAAAATATTCGTTTTGACAAAACCATTTATATTGAAAATAAATTTACGGAGAGGATTCTACTAAAAATAAACACAAACTTCATTCAAAATAGATAAAATTCCAAATTGTACATCAAAATTCAAATATAAATATTTATTTTATTGTTAAATCTTAATCGAACTTATATTTAAATATGTCGAAGTTACCGGTTCGTTACAAATAATAATAATAATAAACAATTAAATGAAAGATTTCAGGACGAAATTCTTTCCCCAGCAACGCCGCCAAAAATTTTCAAACAAAAATGGCGACCTCGACAGAAACAAACTCATCAAATATCTCGACCGACTCAGGATGGCCTCCCGATCAGAGGCCAGGAAAAAGTTTGTGAGATTCTCTGATGATATTGGATATTAGGAAGGCAACCCATGGGTTAAGGTAGCGAAAGGAGCCAGAGCCGCGAGGGTTTCCTTCACGTGAAATGATGTTTTGCGATCGAACCTGTAGAGTGATGGAGGATCTTCTAATCCTCAAAATTCCACCGTAAGGGTGGAACGTCCTCCTCGATCATAGTCTGTGGTGGGAGCGAATGCTCAAACCATATCCTATGATCGACAGGGTCATTGCAAGACTATCAGCGGATTAGATCTGAAGGATTTGCAGGCAGATCTAGCAGTAGGGAAAGCTATATCTTAGAGTCAAGCGACTATGGGAAATACTGGTCATCGGCAGGAGGTGTATGTTGATCTAAGCTATATACCTCCTATGGTAATTGATGCGAAGAAGAAGGTAGTGGTGTCTGGAATAACAGCCTCTAGATGCAGTAGTAAATGGAGAAATTCAATTATCTTTTATGTTTTTGGTACTAAGCCGTATCATCTACACCTTAAAAAGTACATACAACGAATGTGGAAACTGATTGGGAATTTTCAATTACTATCAAAAGAAAATGTTTTTTTATTATTTGTTTTGATGATGCTCTAGATTGTGACAGAATATTAAAAGGAGGACCATATCTTTTTGATAACAAAATCATTATTCTTAAAAAATGGATCATGTGTACGAGATTTAAAAAAGAACTCCCGTCAATGATGCCTCTATGGGTCAAATTATCTAATCTTTAATTGGAATTATGGGATAGAGAAGCTCTAGTTCCATTGCAAGCATTATAGGAAGGCCTAAAAAAGGGACAAATTAAGTGCGGACGGGTCCAGGGTTGCTTTTGCAAAGATCCAGATAGAAATCGATGCGGGGAATGAATTTCCCAATGAAGTGGATGTTCTTTTACATACTGATGAAGAACTGAAAGTGAGAGCAGATTACTTATATAAACCATTGTGTTGTAAAGTGTGCGGAGTGTTCGGACATACACTTGCACAGTGCAAGACTAAAGTAGTAGAGAAATGGGTGCCAAAAGGTAATATCGCTTGTTTAAGCACTGAGAACGAGGGTGCAGGCAACATGAATGCAGAAAACATTGACATAAATGCAAATAATGGCAAAGAAGACGATCATACGAAAGAGGTGGGAGAGGAAAACGAAAATAGCTCCGAACAACAAATCATGGGTAACTCTGGCAATGCAAATATGGAACTAATTGTAGTGAATGATGATAACGGAGCAGATATAGTTAACATAATAGAGAATATTGTGCATCAAGAGGTACATAGAGATTCAATGGGGGTAAACCAATCATAGGTCACAGTCCAAATTACAAACAAGCCTGATAATCCACGTGAAATGTCCGATACTGGTACAGAAAGCATAAACCAAGACATACCAGCTGAACTACTGTATAGAGACACAAGTTTACAACAAAAGAACAGTTTCAATAATGTTTATAATATAACGGCTAAACAAGAAAAGCAGGGTCTATCCATTGTCATTGCAGCAACTGATACAGATAACACACATGAAAATCAAGGACTCATCGACTGTAACGATACAGAATATTTAACCAATTTAAAATTGAAATTTATATTACTTAATTTGAATTTAAATTTGAATTTGACATAAATATATATGGTTTAAAATATTTAATAATTTTGATAAGTTATATGATAGATTTTACTTGAATTATAAATGAGAATGATTATTAATAAGTTTGGATTTATTGATACTATTTGTCGTTTGATTGGATTTGGCAAACCATAACATGAATTAGTAGCGTTCAAACTAAGTGTTGTCCTAAGTTTTCTTAGCATTTTAAAGGAAATGCTACCAAAAGATCACTTTCCCTCCTTAAGACAAGTGTAAGGACACTTGTATTTTTTCATGCCTCCTTTCATGCATGTTTTACACTTGCCCCTTTATGTGTCATTACCTCCTTAACCCTCCATTCCTATATAAGGAGGCATTTCCTCCACTTTTTAAACATTCTACTCCATTTTCTTCTTTTCATCTTCTTCTTAAAGCTTATGGCCACGGTTTCCATGGCATAAGTCTTCTTCCTTTCCACCACGACTTTGCCGAAGTTCGTCATCCTCTTCCTCCTCCTCTTATAATATATAGAGAGAGAAAGATTACTATATATTATATAATATATATTTTGGTGAAGTAGACGGTGCCTGAAATACCGTCCGATGGTTCGCTCAACTAGGCTCGCCTTCCGTGAAGATTTGGAAAGCTATTAGGTGAGAACTCTTTAACCACAATTTATATATTTAATTAGCGGTTATACTAATTTAAATGTAGTGATGAATTATTAGTGGTTAATGATGATTGATGTTTGTTGTGATGGACGATGGATGCATAGTTTATACCACACACACTATTAAGCGTTAGTGTTATAATGCTTGTGCATAGTTATGATTTATTTAATTATATTGATGATGGTTTCTATGGATGTTTAAATGGTTGTTGGTGTTGTTTTGCACACACTATGACACAACAATTATGGTATCACATTGGTGATGACCAATCTCCTTCGTAATTAGAAGCAATATCATTATTGAATTTGAAGGTTAATAATTTGGAAAGACCATATGTATGAATTCATATATATTGATGAAGTCCTTGAAATGAATAAATAAATACCGGAACATTCTAGGATGACAGAGAGGAAGTGTCTAGGCTTGGGTTTGAAAATAAAGTTTTCTGCTCTCCCTGGCTATCCCTTACTAATCCGACGAATAGGATGGTTAATTTTAAGTTATTTGAATTTAGAAATGAATTGGAATTTGATTTATTAAGTAAAAAAAATAAAAGTTGAATTTTAGATAAAAAATAATTTGGAAAGTAAATTTAAATGATTTTAAAAAGGGTTATACAAGGATATAATGGTTTTCTAAGATATTTTGAAGTATCGTAGAATAATGGTTATTATGGTCAAAATAGAGCTTATTGCATAACGACAATTTACGTATTTTAAATGCAAACTTTAAACACTTATAACTTTTGCAATCTAAATCAAATTTCCATAAAATGAAAAACGTTTGATTTCCATTAACAAGAACTTTCAAATGAGTTAAAGCAGATTTTAAATTCGACTTATAATTTTCAAGTTATGTTACCGTTTTGGAAAAGGTCGATGTAAGAACAGTTGTTGACCATAACTATAAACAACTATTTTTAAATGTTTTAAAAATATGGAAAAGAATTTGTAAAATCATTACAAACTATGAAAAGGTGTTTTGAATTGTACAGTTAAAGTTTTGGCTAAGATAAACGATATTTTGATCAAAATAGTTAAGGTAACTGTTTTGTAACGCTTTTATAACACTTTTGAAATGCTATTGTAACGCTTCATAAAAAAACAGTTTATCTTCAAGATTTGAACCGTAAACTATTTTCTGAATATAAGTAATGATTTGTGGAATGTTTTCAAAGTTTTAAAAGTATTAGAAATATTTTATATGGAATTTGAATTGTTATTAATACAGGTTTTCAATTTTAAATAATTGGATATGGTTGGAGATAAATCTTCGGATGTTTGATATTAACTAGGTAGATGATGACTCTTACTATTTGAGGAATTTAAAATGTAGTTCACTGTTGTTCCACTTATAGTGTGAGTTGGATACAGAGATTAATATTGAGGACAATTTGATGGTATTTCTATCTAGATCTAATGACAAAGAGTTGGATAAATCTTTTAATTAAGATATGGGTTTCCCAATTTGATTGGGATAAGTTGGATAGAAATAATCTTCGGATATTTGATATAAAATCCTCTGGTGTAAACATATACTATTTGAGAAATTTGGAAGATATTATTATTATATCGTTATTCCACTTATAGTATTCGTTGATTATGAGAATTGATATCGAATATAAGTAGATACAATTTCTGTGTAACTTATGTTCAATATCAATTGATTTGGGTTTTGTCATGAAACATATCTTCAACAATATCATTCTTGAAGCCCAATGAGATTGAGTTGTGGAAATTCATATCGTAAATTGGGATTTAACCAAACCTTCGATTTGAGAAAATTAAAAATTAGAAATTGGGAACCAAGTATAATCTTTTATTTAAGATTAATGAATTGAATGTTCGAAAATCTGTTTAATTGGAAACTATGGTTGAAATATGGATTAAAAGATTTTTTGTAACGACCCGGGGACTTCCCTATCCTGAATAATCGACATGTAACCCAATGTCGACTATCAAGCATCAGAAATACTGGATAATCCATGAAAGAAATTAGAGGGTGAGAATAGATAAGATAGAAATTTAGAATAGAAGAAGAAGAAGAACATACATCATCATCAGAGTAACATGAAACTCACAACGAATGAACAATGTATAATAGATACATAACTTTGAAATAAAACTAGTATATGTATACAGTAACATTATCAGAGTACAACACTTACAACATAGCGGAATAAACAATAGCTATATAATCCTGAAGCCTCCTGCTCCAAGCTCTCCACGTATATCTATAAAATTGCTGACTACTTGACTGCCTGTACAAAATTGGGCACCCAAGAGTTTAGGGAAACAAAAAAAAAACTCCGAGTCAGTCATGGGATTGGTATGAGTAAAACAGTTTAAAACAGTTTGAGCAAATAAACGATATCTCATAAGACCACGATGTATAACGGAACAGGTATTTTTCCCTTATTAGAATCCAAAGCATTTGATTTAACGTCAAAATTCCTTTTGAACGAAATGATAAACTTTATATCAAACTCTTTTGATATTATAATAGTGTCTATCAATCACAACTAAATAATCATCTAGCAGAAATGCTTTCATCCCAGTTTCTACATATATAGGTACAATCAAAACCGCGAGCACTTATTGGATAATGGATTACCAACTATGACAAGGTATGGAACCACCTTCCGATAGTGTACCTCCAGAGAGGAATACACTGGGTTCAACAAGAACATCTTGCAACCCGGCCACACATGACCGACCACTCAGTATCGAATGTATATCACCAATGGTTGGGATCAGTAACCGTTTCCTGAATGGGATAACATCGAATAGATTAAAGAAGTAAATGAAACTCTATATCAGGTGACAATACACCCTAATTGGAAGCAACCCACTTAGCCATGCTGCCTGCCCGATTTTTGTCATTTCCCGGTTGTGAGGCTAGAGGCCACGCTTATCTCTGACAGATCACACATTTATTCACTTTGAATGTCACATAGTCATACCCGCTAAATCACAAATTGATTTACCCAAAAATACAACGGGTATACAGCTAAGAGAAACGAATTCATCTGCCACCAAACGTAAATACGTTTGAAGAGATCAACTTACGCGATCTATTAAATATACTCTCTCATACATTCTTCCATACAGGTCGCCCTGGGACTGGGCAAACCGAAGGCACTATTCTGTAAACAGGACAGCCCTTGCATAACTACGTCTTCAATTATCTTCATCATATTTGATCGCAATGCTAACGCCCATACAAAGTGGTTTTCAGATAATGAATCTGATTCCGGTCTCTCCGTATTGACGATGAAAAAATGGTCAAAAACTTCGATTGTCAGTGAGTTAAGTATCAAAGAAAAACACGTGTGCAAACAACGATATTATTTCCAGATGGAAATTCTATCGATCAATCATCATTTAACATTTATCTCTTTATTTCATTAATTTGTTTATTTCCTATTTCCATATATTCAACATTCCTTATTTTCTAAATTTAGAAAATATACGTCATTAATCATTGGAAAACATTTCCGTCTCTTTTCACGTATTATTGTCATTCCAGTATTCTTTATCATCAAACATTTCATTTTCTATGATTAGAAAATATCTCTGATTATATTTAGAAAATGTTTCCAAAACTCATTTATCGGATTTTAAAAATATGTTTAAATAAAACATTGCTATGCCACTCAAACCATTACCCTGATTAACTAATTTCACTTAACCAACCTTCACTATCAAATCTTAACCATTCCTTAGTTAAAAGCGAAGCCAATCAAGCTGGGGTATAACTACCTCTCAGACCTTAACTGAACAACATTTCTAACTTCGAAATAGACAAGATTCACCTTTCAAATCTTTAACAAACTTCCTAGCATAACTTTCAGATTCTATTTACGAATCCACTTCTTATTTGAAAACATTGATTATAACTATAGCGTTATAATCCCTACTTCAGAAATATCTAACTTCAAAGTATAACTTTTATTCATTAATTTAACTAAAAATCTAAACAATAATTTATTAATAAATATGTAAATCTTGATTAAAAATGGAAAGTAAATATTACTTTTCCCGAATTCGACATAATCGAATTCAACGTATAATTCTATTTCGAATAATCTCTATTCGATAACTCCTTTTCTTCAAACAAACTATATTCGATTAACTTTCTTCGAATAACTATATTCGATAATCCCTCTTTTGAATAAACTATATTCGATAATCTTCTTTCGAATAAACTATATTCGATAATCTTCTTTCGAATAAACTATATTCGACTAACACCTTTCTTCGAACAAATTATATTCGATTAACTCCTTTCTTCGAACAAACTATATTCGATTAACTCCTTTCTTCGAACAAACTATATTCGATAACTCTTTTCGAATAACTATATTCGATAACTCTTTTCGAATAAACTATATTCAAAAATCTCTTTTCTTTTAACTCTATTTAATTAACTCCATTCGATTAACTCTACTGGATTAACTTTAATCAATTAACTATATTTGATTAACTCTAATCGATTAACTCTATTTCGATTAACTCTAATCGATTAATTCCATTCAATTAACTCTAATCGATTTACTCTACTGGATTAACTCTAATCAGTTAACTATATTTGATTAACTCTAATCGATTAACTCTATTTCGATTAACTCTAATCGATTAACTCCATTCAATTAACTCTAATCGATTTACTCTAATCGATTAACTCCTTTCGAATAAACTATATTTAATTAACTTTCTTCGAATAACTAATATTCGACTAACTTTAATTCGACTAACACTATTTGATTACATATACTTCCTTTTCTATTTGTTTATACAAATATTTCCTTTTCTATTGGTTTTACAAATATTCCCTTTTCTATTTGTTTATTTAACAAATAAATATTTCCTTTTCAATTCTATTTATTTAACAAATAAATATTCCCTTTTCTATTGGTTTTACAAATATTCCCTTTTCTATTTGTTTGTTTAACAAATAAATATTCCCTTTTCAATTCTATTTTTTTAACAATAAATAATTCCTTTTCAATTTGTTTCACAAATATTTTCCTTTTCTATTTGTTTCACAAATATTTTCCTTTTATATTTGTTTCACAACTTTTTTCCATTTATATGTTTGTTTCACAAATATTTTCCTTTTTATATTTGTTTCATAAATATTTTCCATTTATATTTATTTCACAAATATTTTCCTTTTTTATTTGTTTCGCAAATATTTTCCTTTTTATAAAATTCTTTTCCTTTTATATATAAAATCCACTGATTTTATATAAATACTTTATTTTCAAAATACACTTTGAAAATCCCCTTTTCTACATTCTAGTATTTCTTACGGTATTTAAAATACCCAAATAACAATGATTGATATCATTCAACCCACGTAATCAACACAGATTATATATCACATCATATATTACAATATATGAGAAAAAGTAAAATAAACGTTGAGGAATCCAGTTGGATTCCTCCGACCTGTTTCCCTGCATCCACAGATGTTAAACAATATAATTAACATCAATTTCATTTCACTATGAAATACTCTGCTAAACAGAATCAATACATATATATGTATATATATCTATATATATTTAACCAGATCTATAGTTTCAACCAATTACTTAATAGTTCAACCAAACAGTCAATACAAAGCAATCAATCATCATTTATCAGTTCTAAATATACGTTATAAAAGTATGAATTGGTAGAGTTGGTGAGTTTCTCACCTTGTCCGTTGATCATTAAATAACGATAACCGTCGTTGATTTCAGATTAGACGTTAAATTTCGTCATAATTCGTAACGATCTTCAATTGGTTCCGAATGAGCCCCATTGTTTTGCTCCCGTCCATACGATCCCAATGGATCTTGTTTTGCTGAATTTCGATAACGCATGATAAAGATACACATTTTATAAGATGGTACACTAATTTAATTTAAACTAAACTAATTTTATTTTCAGAATTGGGCCTCATCCCATTTATTTCTTGACCCATTTTAGAGAAATATCCCAAACCATTCAGGCCCGCTCCACCCACTTACTCACCGACCCGCATCCACAATTCTTCTTCCCCAACTCCATATAACTCACGCCAGACTTCCTCAAGGCCATTTCCGTTCTCCTTTCAACTTCTAACTTCCATAAAAAGAAACACCAGTCATTAACTAAAATATAAATTATAAATTAACCCCTTAATTATTCATTAACTCCTTAAACACCTCATTACCGTTTAACTACTACTGCTCGTTCCTTCTTCTCCCGTTCACAAACACCGCATGCTCCAGTACACCGTTTCCATGATCCCGACTTCCACCGATCCTCCAACCTTCAACAAAAACATAAACGAACTTCACCAAACTACTTCTCATCGAAATCTCCACATATCAAAATCACTCAACTCGACCTCATCCTGGCTATCGCGTCCTTCAGATCCGGCTCGTGCAAACATAGAAGTCACGAAAATAATTTGTACGAAAATCCTCAAAATTACCACAAACGAAACTGAATCCGTCTACTAACTCAACTATAGCATTCGATTTATGAACCAAAGCCCCAGTGCCTTTCGAATCTCAACCCTAAGTGCACAACACTCATCCGACAGTGAATGAAAGGGGAATCACACCCATGAAATTATTTGTGGATGAATAGGATCGTCTCAGGAGTTTAAATATATACAACTTTTGATTTATTGAATTTCGTTGGATTAAATCCTTGATTTCATACTTGTGATTTTTCATTTTTTTGCTGTAAGTAAGAAAAGAGCGACGACGGAAAATGTTTGACCACCGAATGATTTTTTTTCTAGGTCAGAACATGTTAAGGGGTATTTATAGAAACTTTAAATATTTTTAAATTGTATTATATTATTTATTTTTAGTCAATCTTGATATGTGTTCGTCTGTAAAAATCCCTATGATCACATAAAATATCCAAAAATCATGGAAATTGACATACAGCTAAAGTTTACCCAACGAAACTGGTTTCATTGAATTCCGACTTCGTTTTCTCACACAGCGTATTTTTAAAGTCAAACTATTGACTATTTTTCAGATTAAAATCTCGTACGGCCACATACTGACTCTAAAAATCATGAAAATTGAAATTTAGCAATAATTTAATATTGCGGATCCAACAAAATTAGTTTCGTCGAAAACGGAGGTCATTTGCAAAACTGGCTATTTTAAAGCTCTAAATAAACCCTTTTAAATATTAATATATTTAAAAATAATTAAATTTAATATTCATAAATAAATATCATATTTTCAATTGGATTTATAACTTGATATTTCCAATTTTCCAGTTATATCGATATTCGATTTATATTTAAATCCTTTTAAAATATAAAGAAATCGATATGAATTATAAAGGAATTCCATAGCGACTATCTGAAAATTTGATTTGAACATAACTCAAAATCTACACAATGGAATCCCGATTTTTATCTTCCACTTGAAATATATACTTCACCAGCTCCGAACATTTCTTGTTTCACAAAAATCCGGCTTAAAACGGATTATGTATATTCATTTAAAGTTCGAATCGCCAAATAGCAAACTGCCGCGCCATTTCGAGCTCGATTATAATTATAATATAATTTATACGTTCAATTGTCATTCAAATAATATATTCGTTATTCTAAGTCAAATCTAAACTGAATTAAATATTTTGAATTGCCCACTTCACACCGTATTTCCATTTCAGCTAATTCTGATTATTTCAGAATTAAATATATTATTTAATTATTATATTAATTAAATATGCAAAGTTATTTAATTAGACCACCATTAAATCCTATAAATCACTATATAAATAATTAAATAAATTAATTATTATACTGCAAATATACGGGACATTACATTTTCAAAGGAAACTGGGTTTTGATAACTAGTTATCAAACGGAAAATTAATTAAGGCTTTAGGGCTAGATTATCTTTGATTTAAGGGATGTGTTTTAAAGACGAAGGGTTAAATATGGATTTTGTTCAAGATAATTTGAGAATGGGTTAAAGAAATTTAATTTAACAAAATCTAAGATGGAAGGAGATTTGGTTGAAAGCGTGTGTTTTTCGCAATTGTGTTTTAAAAATTACGCTTATTATTTGGGAAGACCGGGATCTGATGTATGTCCGAAAACCATTCCAAATAATAATGCGACATTGTGGAGCAATTGAAGACATTGAAAATTGTACTAAAGACTGGGATCCTTCATATCGTAAGGACCACTTGCTGAATATCTCAAATGGATAGCTCCCATTTGCAGATGGATTTTATATCAGCTAAGTGGCAAGAAGCCCAAACGTATGTGAAGGAATTTCGGATTGTTGTTCGTTCAGACCCAGAACGGACTTGTGTAGATTGTGTGTCTGATATTGTAATCGACTGCATAGCACTGATCTCTGTTAAATATATATCTTTTTGGTGGCGGAGAATTTATTCTCTTGCTTAACAACCTTCTCTAAGATGTTCGAGCTTAGAGGTTATATATCGATAGAAATCAGTTATGTGTTGTAAATAGACAATGTGGCCTACTTAAATTATGAGATGAGCTATGGATGATCAAAGCATGGCTTATTTAAGTGTAGCTTTGTGTATATCGGGACCTTGGCAAGCCTCTCACCCCGGTAAATAGCCAAATCAGGAAGAAATGCAGCAGAGTTATGGGGTGTTGTTTCCTTTTAGATAAAAGGTGTACTATGGTATGGAGCCTAGATATTAATCTATGTGGTAGAAGCATCTACTTTTGTGGTTGTTGTTGGTGCGCGCTTGGAAAGGTCGCTAACGATCGGGAGATGACATACTCAGGCGTACTCTAAGTTACCCAATTAATGGGTAACTCGACCTTGTGTTGGCATGAGGAGCATCACTGTTGATCCTCGGACATCCCTCTAGAGGTGTTCAAACTTCGGTTCAGAAGGAAGTTCCTTTTCCTGGTCATTGTTGGAAACCCAATCTCCGCTATGAGTCCGTATGATTTTCTTTGTATACCATACGTCAGTATAGTATATTGTAACACCCCGTATTTTTAATATAATTAAAAATAAAATATATAAAAATATGCTTATGATGGGTAAATAATGGTGATGCATAAGAAGAATTAATTAATACATGGAAGAGGAGAAAAATTAGTTCGATAACGGCGTATGTAACGGAAAAGATAGTAAAATAAGGATAACTAATTCAAGAATTAGAAATTAGGTAAAATGGACATCACCATTCATTCCTCTCGGAAAAATACGCGAAATAGAGTCCGAGTTTTCGAAAATCGGAGTCCGTATGACCAAGATATGGCCAAAACAAGATTTCGGCAGACTTTCTGGCGTGTCGACTGTAGTGTCGACACCCAAGTCGACCTGCCCCCCTTGTGTCGACTGTAGAGTCAACTCCCCCCTGTACAGGTCGACCTGGTCGGCCTGGGGTGGTCCAGAACCAGTTTTTGAGGCCCGGGACGAGTTTTGATGGTCCGGATGGGTTTTAGGGTTAATCCGATGAATGAAGTACTACACCTATAAAAGAAAACCTAGACCTAGCCTAACTCACACAAATTCATATGACACCTAAATGCTGCTGGAATCTCTCTTGAGCCATGGCCGCCTTCTCCAAATTAAAGCTTAAGCGTTCAAACCCAAATCAAATCAAAGATCAATGCTTCTACAACAAATTCAAGAGGATAGATCAATGACACTGCAACTTTCTGCGACAAATTCACTCCCTAATTCATTAGCCGTTCTCTGTAAGTTCTAGTTATTTTCAGGTTTAAATATTTAATTATAATATGGCCATGAAACCTTGCGATGTTATTCTTGGTAGAAACCATGCGGTGGGATACTTGATAGGAATTTTGGGATGTTATACTTGTTTCATCGTGCCCGAAGTTTATCTTGTTACCTTAGTTTATCTTGTTATCATAGTTTATCCTGATATCTTAGTTTATCTTGCCTACCTTGTTATCATGCTTACGTTTACTTTCAGTTTATTCATGCCATGTTACCTTTACCTATTTTTATGCTGAAAGTCACTAGGACTTACTCAGTCTTTATGACTGACCCGTTTTGTTTCGCCTCTTTTTCTTCCGTTTCCCTCCCAGGTTCACAGGGTGGGAATACAGCTTAGTTCGGATCTTACCAAGCTCCAAGGCTCTTTCATGTATGGCTTGGATTCCTCTTGGCTATGGCTTGCTTTGCTTTATTGGGGAATACTGCAGTTTGTATTTTTGCTTCTTTGTTTTTGAGCAAGACAGATATTTTAACTATGAAATTGGGTATTGGAAGTTGATGGGCTTTTCTTGTAAACATTTGTATTTAATAAATGATGTGAAGTACTTCCGCTTTATTTTCCGCTGTTTTATATATGTATGTCTTGTAATATTTATGTTCCAGTACCCATAATACTCCATTGAAGTTAAGGCATTCCCTTTGTGAGTGACCTTAACAGATGTGGGGTGTTACATTTGGTATCAGAGCAGTAGGTTACCAGACTGGGCAAAAGTTTTCAAAAACCTTATGAACTGGTTTTCAAAACATTTACAAAGAAGCAAATTTTCAAGAAAATTTTGTTTCGATTAAAAGGCATATTCCCCAAAGCCATATGCACTATCTTTTGATTCTCTCTTGAAATCTCTTCTCTCTCTTTTCACCATAGTTTCGTAGGCATCCGACACAGGTCAGAGGGCAAAGGAGTGCCCAACCTCCATCTGTAGCCGCAGTAGTTCCATCTGCGTCTAATCTTATCTCAAGTTGGGTAGAGTTACCGTGCGTTGGAGGTAGCTTCGAGAGACTTATCAACAAACTATACAAGGACAGTAAGAAAAAAAAACTAGTTGTTATAGCTTAATCCACGAAGGAGGAAAAAGGTGAAAGGAAAGAGGCCAAAGAGAAAGAATAGTAAAACCCATGACAAGAGAGAGTATCTTTAGTGAGAAGGGACATGTAGTTAAGTATTATAGGACAAGGGCAAGGGACAAGATCGTTGAGAGGGCAATTGTATGCTCTCACTACTAGCGTACCTAAGAGAGGTGGTAACATTTCTGTTAAAAGTTTAGCTTTTCTTTTCTATCATCCCGTTAGAACTTTGTTTCTGTACATCGCATCCTTTTAATTCTGCTTCGATAGTTGAGTCTCTGCACCTTAGTACTAGCGTAGTAGAGGATCCCATTTTTTCTCAAATCCTGTTGGGGAGTCAGCTCATTTATTCATGACTTGTTTGGATTTGAGAATGTCTATGCTAAGTGAAAGTGAACGAGAGGCAACATTGAAATGGATTCCAACCCATATTTTGGAAACAAGAATTAAGAAGCTATGAAATTGTGTAGTTAAAGACGGTCAAAGCACACTGGAGTTAAGCTCAAGGAAATGCGACTTAGAAGATTGAAGACTAGATTCGCGCATCATATCTCTTTTTAAGAGTATATCCATGATCTCTCTTTTCCTATAGAGCTTACTCACATGCTATCTTTTGTGTATATCCTCTCGGTCCTATCCTCAATCTAATTTCTATTGCAAACCCCATAGGGAGTATGACTCATCTGTTAGTAACACATGTTGGGGCTTGAGGGTGTTCATTGGGTTGACTAAACCTTTTGGGTTTTATAGGATACGGGTTGGTCTTAGGAAGGGATTTCCTTGTGACCTAATAGGAGTCCATCATGCTTAGTTTCCTAGAACCATATATATTGGTTGGGATGAGTAATTCTTTGGGTGTCAGTCTGATGTTGATTTCGGTCTTCGGGGCTGATGCTTAGAGAGTTCTTCTCCTAATCAATATATATGCAGCATAGATTTCTAGTTTTGACATTGCCTAATGGGCACAAAGTTTTTACTTGCTTCTATCATTCGACTATACCTTTAGATAGGAACAATTGGGTGTAAACATGTGTTTGAGACATGTTATGATTGATGGTTGCAAGTGGCTGCAAGTGGTTGCTAGTGGTTGCTCGTGGATGCATTTACACACATTAGGCACTAGATCGGCTCAATCACCTTTTATATTGCATATGCATGAGTGTTTACACTTGTTTATGGATGAAATTGAATGTGTTATCATGTGAATGTTGCATATGGATGGATGTTTGTGCACACATATAAGGTTTATGTGACTAGGACTATTTGATACATGTTGGACTCATGGCACTAAACATATTTTGCATCTAGAAGATCAATCAGGCCTGATCATTTGCATTAGACAAGGAACATATACACACACTTCTTGCATATGTTCATACAGCATTAGAAATCTCTTAAGGACAATGAATGCCTGTGATTGATGATTGAGTAGCTGGATGATGGATGGTAGGACACATTCTTCTTAACTTGAAGATTTCGGGGACGAAATCCTTTAAGGAGGGGAGAATGTAACACCCCTTATTTTTAATATAATTAAAAATAAAATAAAATATATAAAAATATTCTTATGATGGGTAAATAATGGTGATGCATAAGAAGAATTAATTAATACATGGAAGAGAAGAAAAATTAGTTCGATAACGGCGTATGTAACAAAAAAGATAGTAAAATAAGGATAACTAATTCAAGAATAAGGAATTAGGTAAAATGGACATCACCATTGCGTTCCTCTCGGAAAAATACGCGAAATAGAGTCCGAGTTTTCGAAAATCGGAGTCCGTATGACCAAGATATGGCCAAAACAAGATTTCGGCAGACTTTCTGGCAGACTACCCGTGTCGACTGTAGTGTCGACACCCAAGTCAACCTGCCCCCTTTGTGTCGACTGTAGTGTCGACTCCCCCTGTACTGGTCGACCTGGTCGGCCTGGGGTGGTCCGGAACCCATTTTTGAGGCCCGGGACGAGTTTTGATGGTCCGGATGGGTTTTAGGGTTAATCTGATGGCTGAAATGAAGTGCTACTCCTATAAAAGAACACCTAGACCTAGTCTAACTCACACAAATTCATATGATACCTAAATGCTACTGGAATCTCTCTTGAGCCATGGCCGCCATCTCCAAATTAAAGCTTAAGCGTTCAAACCCAAATCAAATCAAAGATCAATGCTTCTACAACAAATTCAAGAGGATAGATCAATGAAACTGCAACTTTCTACGACAAATTCACTCCCTAATTCATTAGCCGTTCTCTGTAAGTTCTAGTTATTTTCAGGTTTAAATATTTATTTATAATATGACTATGAAATAAAGTGAATTTTGATTTAAGTATGTTTATCGATCTATTCCTGTTGATTCTTGAACCTTGAGTTTTGATACTTGTTCATGTCTAGTTCATGATCTATTCAGCCTGTTGTAAATTAGTTTTCTTGATTTATGTTGATATTATTATCAAGATCTATTCTTCATGCCTGAGATGAGGTTTTTCCCTCCAATCTTATCTTGATGCAAATTCTACCTTTCCCTATTTATTTTCTTTTGATGAACCTAGATCAATTTCGGATCTAGGCCTAAACTGCGATTTGCATACGATTGAATACAGGGAAAAATATGGGAATATTGCCTATTTGGATGTATGTGTTGGGTGGAATTGATGGCATAACATGAAATTTGAAATTTGGGTATTGTCAATATGATTGAAATTGCAAGTTTGGGGTATTGGCATAAATAATTTGGCATGAAGTCGCATACATGAATTGGCATGTAAATTAAATCATGAGTTCAGTCCTATGTAAATTAAATAAAAAGATTATAGTTTGGGATAACTACATCATGAATCATGAATTGGGTTTATTTGGGATTGATATATGTAAATTGGACATGAATCTTGACATATGTAAAATGGCATGAAACTTCGTAATTACGTAAATTGGCATAAGTTGAACATATGTAAATTGGCTAGGATTAGGCATATATAAATTAGTATAGGTAATTTGACATGGATCATGATATATGTGAAAAGCTAGAACTTTTTATAGGTAAATTGGTGTAAACATGGTATACATATAATTTTGGGTATATGTGTAAATTTGGTGGGTAAATCAAGTTTTGGGCATAAACTAGAATATTAAATCTAGCTTGGACATGAACTGTGAATTTGGATATTTAATCTAGATTTGGTATAAAATGTAAATAGAAATGATAAGTCTATATTAGGCTTAACTATTGATTTGGAAACGCCATTATATATGACATAGTAATTTTGGGCATGGCTAATGTGGCAAATTTGGGAAGGTGGGGTACAACATATTTTGATTGATAATTTGAAATTACATGTAATTGTCATGTTTAGCATTATCATGGTTAGTGACATTTAATTTGGTATAATTTACATACCAAAAATTATAAACATGATTTAAAGGGGAAAGTGGGCCATAATAAATGTTAATAAATGGACATAATTAATATAAATAATAAATGTTCATATATGGACATAATTAATATAAATTATGGACATAAAGATAATTGGAATATTTTGACATATTTGACTAGGGATAATTAATCCAAATATGGAATGAAAATATTATATATATTAATGACATTTTCTCCTAATAACACATACACCAGAATGTCCTAGGGTGACAGAGAGGATAGTGTCTAGGCTTGGGTTTGGAAAATACAAGTTTCCTGCCCTCCCTGGCTATCCCTAACTGATCCGACGGACGGGATGGTTATCTTAAAAATCTAATTTGAAATTTGAATGCGTGACAACTATATGGACACGAGGTTAGGCCCGTTTGTGGTGTAAGACTGCCCGGACCCGCCCGACAAATCCAGCAACCACAAAAGGGTGGCCTAATGTGAGAGGTCCTACAGGGGTGCAGTAGTAATAAATTAAGTAACACTTAACCAAAGAAAAACGTGTGGTGGGACATGGGGGTTAAGTGGGTGACATGTGGGAATACGAATAGTAATACTCAACCAACACAACATGGTAATTAGACCAGTGGGTAGGGTTAAGTAAACTAAGCACGTTTAACCAAGATAACGTGTTAATCAAACAAGTAGGTGGGGTTAAGTAAATAGAGAACACTTAACCAATATAACACGTTAATTAGATAAGTGGGTTGAGTTAAGTAAAGTGAGAACATTTAACTAATACAACGGGCTAATTAGACAAGTGGTTGCGGTTAAGTAATAACACTTAACCAACACAACAGGACAAGCGGATGGGTTAAGTTAACTTGAATAAGTTGATAACACTTAACCATTATAACATGACTAGTGGATGGGGTTAAGTTAACATGCACTTAACCAATCTGATGTGAGGCGTGGTAGGGTTAAGTAACACATGGGGTTAAGTTAACAAGAAAATTCTTAACCAATGTAACCAGATAGACGAACGGGGATAAGTTAATAAACCACACTTATCCAATCAAACATATTAAGCAAGAAAGGTTAAGTTAACTAAGATAAACACTTAACCATGGTAACATAACGAGTAGAAGGGTTAAGTACATATCGGGTTGGTGGGTAATATTAGTAAATATAGGCCCACATATACTTAACCATTAAATACACATGCTTGAATCAGTAGCGGGGTTAAGTACACATCGGGGTTGGTGGGTAATATCAAAGAATATAGGCCCACAGACTTAACCATTAGAAAAACCTAGTAACGGGGACCCATTTCAGCAGTAACCTACATTAGGTATCAACGGAACCCTGAGCTAGGCAGGGTGGGGCATGATTACTGGGCTGATTATAAGAGGTCAAATTAGCGGCGGTTGGTGCAGCAGTGCAGGTTCTAACGGAGTGCGGGCGTGCACACACTTCGGCGTAGAAAATTTAGCCACTGGGCATCAGTAGGTATAAAGCTGTGCATCTTGATTGTGTCAGGGTTGCCACCATGGGACTTGATACACCCCATGGTGGGACCAACACAGGTATCTACAAGTAGGGGGCCGCGTGACACAAACGAGAACTAGGTCAAGTAGGGAGCCGATCGATAAGGTAGTAAGGGTGCATCGAATATATACATGGCCATTGGGGGTGATCGAGGTGGAATCCTCAAAATCGATGTACACCCGAAGGCTACCATAATTGCGGGGATTGGGGTCACGTTGTAATTATTATATAACACGGGCTACTAGTTGGGACACTAGTAGGGGGTACGGATCCTTGTTACACAGGACACTAGTCGGGACACTAGTAGGAATACGGATCATTCAATGTAAGACACTTATGAGGATGCTAGTTAGGTGGTGCAGAGCAAATAGATATCGTTTTAATGGTAAAGCTTAGAAACCTTGCGATGTTATTCTTGATAGAAACCATGCGGTGGGATACTTGATAGGAATTATGGGATGTTATACTTGTTTCATCGTGCCCGAAGTTTATCTTGTTACCTTAGTTTATCTTGTTATCATAGTTTATCCTGATATCTTAGTTTATCTTGCCTACCTTGTTATCATGCTTATGTTTACTTTCAGTTTATTCATGCCATGTTACCTTTACCTATTTTTATGCTGAAAGTCACTAGGACTTACTCAGTCTTTATGACTGGCCCGTTTTGTTTCACCTCTTTTTCTTCCGTTTCCCCCCCAGGTTCACAGGGTGGGAATACAGCTTAGTTCGGATCTTACCAAGCTCCAAGGCTCTTTCATGTTTGGCTTGGATTTCTCTTGGCTATGGCTTGCTTTGCTTTATTGGGGAATACTGCAGTTTGTTTTTATGCTTCTTTGTTTTTGAGCAAGACAGATATTTTAACTATGAAATTGGGTATTGGAAGTTGATGGGCTTTTCTTGTAAACATTTATATTTAATAAATGATTTGAAGTACTTCCACTTTATTTTCCGCTGTTTTATATATGTCTGTCTTGTAATATTTATGTTCCAGTACCCATAATACTCCATTGAAGTTAAGGCATTCCCTTTATGAGTGACCTTAACAGATGTGGGGTGTTACATTTGGTATCAGAGCAGAAGGTTACCAGACTGGGCAAAAGTTTTCAAAAACCTTATGAACTGGTTTTCAAAACATTTACAAAGAAGCAAATTTTCAAGAAAATTTTGTTTTGATTAAAAGGCATATTCCCCAAAGCCATATGCACTATCTTTTGATTCTCTCTTGAAATCTCTTCTCTCTCTTTTCACCATAGTTTCGTCGGCATCCGACACAGGTCGGAGGGCAAAGGAGTGCCCAACCTCCATCTGTAGCCGCAGTAGTTCCATCTGCGTCTAATCTTATTTCAAGTTGGGTAGAGTTGCCGTGCGTTGGAGGTAGGTTCGAGAGACTTGTCAACAAACTAAACAAGGACAGTAAGAAAAAAAAACTAGTTGTTATAGCTTAATCCACGAAGGAGGAAAAAGGTGAAAGGAAAGAGGCCAAAGAGAAAGAATAGTAAAACCCATGACAAGAGAGAGTATCTTTAGTGAGAAGGGACATTTAGTTAAGTATTATAGGACAAGGGCAAGGGACAAGATCGTCGAGAGGGCAATTGTATGCTCTCACTACTAGCGTACCTAAGAGAGGTGGTAACATTTCTGTTAAAAGTTTAGCTTTTCTTTTCTATCATCCCGTTAGAACTTTGTTTCTGTACATCGCATCCTTTTAATTCTGCTTCGATAGTTGAGTCTCTGCACCTTAGTACTAGCGTAGTAGAGGATCCCATTTTTTCTCAAATCCTGTTGGGGAGTCAGCTCATTTATTCATGACTTGTTTGGATTTGAGAATGTCTATGCTAAGTGAAAGTGAACGAGAGGCAACATTGAAATGGATTCCAACCCATATTTTGGAAACAAGAATTAAGAAGCTATGAAATTGTGTAGTTAAAGACGGTCAAAGCACAATGGAGTTAAGCTCAAGGAAATGCGACTTAGAAGATTGAAGACTAGATTCGCGCATCATATCTCTTTTTAAGAGTATATCCATGATCTCTCTTTTCCTATAGAGCTTACTCACATGCTATCTTTTGTGTATATCCTCTCGGTCCTATCCTCAATCTAATTTTTGTTGCAAACCCCATAGGGAGTATGACTCATCTGTTAGTAACACATGTTGGGGCTTGAGGGTGTTCGTTGGGTTGACTAAACTTTTTGGGTTTTATAGGATACGGGTTGGTCTTAGGAAGGGATTTCCTTGTGACCTAATAGGAGTCCATCATGCTTAGTTTCCTAGAACTATATATATTGGTTGGGATGAGTAATTCTTTGGGTGTCAGTCTAATGTTGATTTCGGTCTTCGGGGCTGATGCTTAGAGAGTTCTTCTCCTAATCAATATATATGCGGCATAGATTTCTAGTTTTGACATTGCCTAATGGGCACAAAGTTTTTACTTGCTTCTATCATTCGACTATACCTTTAGATAGGAACAATTGGGTGTAAACATGTGTTTGAGACATGTTATGATTGATGGTTGCAAGTGGCTGCAAGTGGTTGCTAGTGGTTGCTCGTGGATGCATTTACACACATTAGGCACTAGATCGGCTCAATCACCTTTCATATTACATATGCATGAGTGTTTACACTTATTTATGGATGAAATTGAATGTGTTATCATGTGAATGTTGCATATGGATGGATGTTTGTGCACACATATAGGGTTTATGTGACTAGGACTATTTGCATACATGTTGGACTCATGGCACTAAACATATTTTGCATCTAGAAGATCAATCGGGCCTGATCATTTGCATTAGACAAGGAACATATACACACACTTCTTGCATATGTTCATACAGCAATAGAAATCTCTTAAGGACAATGAATGCCTGTGATTGATGATTGAGTAGATGGATGATGGATGGTAGGACACATTCTTCTTAACTTGAAGATTTCGGAGACGAAATCCTTTAAGGAGGGGAGAATGTAACACCCCGTATTTTTAATATAATTAAAAATAAAATAAAATATATAAAATATGCTTATGATGGGTAAATAATGGTGATGCATAAGAAGTATTAATTAATACATGGAAGAGAAGAAAAATTAGTTCGATAACGGCGTATGTAACAAAAAAGATAGTAAAATAAGGATAACTAATTCAAGAATTAGTAATTAGGCAAAATGGACATCACCATTGCGTTCCTCTCGGAAAAATACGCGGAATAGAGTCTGAGTTTTCAAAAATCGGAGTCCGTATGACCAAGATATGGCCAAAACAAGATTTCGGCAGACTTTCTGGCAGACTACCTGTGTCGACTGTAGTGTCGACACCCAAGTCGACCTGCCCCCCCTTGTGTTGACTGTAGTGTCGACTCCCCCCTATACAGGTCGACCTGGTCGGCCTGGGGTGGTCCAGAACCCATTTTTGAGGCCCGGGACGAGTTTTGATGGTCCGGATGGGTTTTAGGGTTAATCCGATGGCTAAAATGAAGTGCTACACCTATAAAAGAACACCTAGACCTAGTCTAACTCACACAAATTCATATGACATCTAAATGCTGCTGGAATCTCTCTTGAGCCATGGCTGCCGTCTCCAAATTAAAGCTTAAGCGTTCAAACCCAAATCAAATCAAAGATCAATGCTTCTACAACAAATTCAAGAGGATAGATCAATGACACTGCAACTTTCTACGACAAATTCACTCCCTAATTCATTAGCCGTTCTCTGTAAGTTCTAGTTATTTTCAGGTTTAAATATTTAATTTTAATATGGCCATGAAATAAGGTGAATTTGGATTTAAGTATGTTTATCGATCTATTCCTGTTGATTCTTGAACTTTGAGTTTTGATACTTGTTCATGTCTAGTTCATGATCTATTCAGCCTGTTGTAAATTAGTTTTCTTGATTTATGTTGATATTATTATCAAGATCTATTCTTCATGCCTGAGATGAGGTTTTTCCCTCCAATCTTATCTTGATGCAAATTCTACCTTTCCCTATTTATTTTCTTTTGATGAACCTAGATCAATTTCGGATCTAGGCCTAAACTGCGATTTGCGTACGATTGAATACGGGGAAAAATATGGGAATATTGCCTATTTGGATATATGTGTTGGGTGGAATTGATGGCATAACATGAAATTGGAAATTTGGGTATTGTCAATATGATTGAAATTGCAAGTTTGGGGTATTGGCATAAATAATTTGGCATGAAGTCGCATGAATTGGCATGTAAATTAAATCATGAGTTCGGGCCTATGTAAATTAAATAAAAAGATTATAGTTTGGGATAACTACATCATGAATCATGAATTGGGTTTATTTGGGATTGATATATGTAAATTAGACATGAATCTTGACATTTGTAAAATGGCATGAAACTTGGTAATTATGTAAATCGGCATAAGTTGAACATATGTAAATTGGCTAGGATTAGGCATATATAAATTAGTATAGGTAATTTGACATGGATCATGATATATGTGAAAAGCTAGAACTTGTTATAGGTAAATTGGTGTAAACATGGTATACATATAATTTTGGTATATGTGTAAATTTGGCGGGTAAATCAAGTTTTGGGCATAAACTAGAATATTAAATCTAGCTTGGACATGAACTATGAATTTGGATATTTAATCTAGATTTGGTATAAAATGTAAATAGAAATGATAAGTCTAGATTAGGCTTAACTATTGATTTGGAAACGCCATTATATATGACATAGTAATTTTGGACATGGCTAATGTGGCAAGTTTGGGAAGGTGGGGTACAACATATTTTGATTGATAATTTGAAATTACAAGTAATTGTCATGTTTAGCATTATCATGGTTAGTGACATTTAATTTGGTATAATTTACATACCAAAAATTATAAACATGATTTAAAGGGGAAAGTGGGCCATAATAAATGTTGATAAATGGACATAATTAATATAAATAATAAATGTTCATATATGGACATAATTAATATAAATTATGGACATAAAGATAATTGGAATATTTTGACATATTTGACTAGGGATAATTAATCCAAATATGGGGCGAAAATATTATATATATTAATGACATTTTCTCCTGACAACACATACACCAGAATGTCTTAGGGTGACAGAGAGGATAGTGTCTAGGCTTGGGTTTGGAAAATACAAGTTTCCTGCGCTCCCTGGCTATCCCTAACTGATCCGACGGACGGGATGGTTATCTTAAAAATCTAATTTGAAATTTAAATGCGTGACAACTATATGGACCCGAGTTTAGGCCCGTTTGTAGTGTAAGACTGCCCGGACCCGCCCGGCAAATCCAGCAACCACAAAAGGGTGGCCTAATGTGAGAGGTCCTACAGGGGTGCGGTAGTAATAAATTAAGTAACACTTAACCAAAGAAAAACATGTGGTGGGACATGGGGGTTAAGTGGGTGACATGTGGGAATACGAATAGTAATACTTAACCAACATAACATGGTAATTAGACCAGTGGGTAGGGTTAAGTAAACTAAGAACGTTTAACCAAGATAACGTGTTAATCAAACAAGTAGGTGGGGTTAAGTAAATAGAGAACACTTAACCAATATAACACGTTAATTAGATAAGTGGGTTGAGTTAAGTAAAGTGAGAACACTTAACTAATACAACGGGCTAATTGGACAAGTGGTTGCGGTTAAGTAATAACACTTAACCAACACAACAGGACAAGCGGATGGGTTAAGTTAACTTGAATAAGTTGATAACATTTAACCATTATAATATGACTAGTGGATGGGGTTAAGTTAACATGCACTTAACCAATCTGATTTGAGGCATGGTAGGGTTAAGTAACACATGGGGTTAAGTTAACAAGAAAATTCTTAACCAAAGTAACCAGATAGATGAACGGGGTTAAGTTAATAAACCACACTTATCCAATCAAACATATTAAGCGAGAAAGGTTAAGTTAACTAAGATAAACACTTAACCATGGTAACATAACGAGTAGAAGGGTTAAGTACATATCGGGTTGGTGGGTAATATTAGTAAATATAGGCCCACATACACTTGACCATTAAATACACATGCTTGAATCAGTAGCGGGGTTAAGTAAACATCGGGGTTGGTGGGTAATATCAGGAATATAGGCCCACAGACTTAACCATTAGAAAAACCTAGTAACGGGGACCCATTTCAGCAGTAACCCACATTAGGTATCAACGGAACCCTGAGCTAGGCAGGGTGGGGCACGATTACTGGGCAGATTATAAGAGGTCAAATTAGCGGCGGTTGGTGCAGCAGTGCAGGTTCTAACGGAGTGCGGGCGTGCACACACTTCGGCGTAGAAAATTTAGCCACTGGGCATCAGTAGTTATAAAGCTGTGCATCTTGATTGTGTCAGGGTTTTCACCATGGGACTTGATACACCCCATGGTGGGACCAGCACAGGTATCTACAAGTAGGGGGCCGCGTGACACAAACGAGAACTAGGTCAAGTAGGGAGCCGATCGATAAGGTAGTAAGGGTGCATCGAATATATACATGGCCATTGGGGTGATCGAGGTGGAATCCTCAAAATCGATGTACATCTGAAGGCTACCATAATTGCGGGGATTGGGGTCACGTTGTAATTATTATATAACACGGGCTACTAGTTGGGACACTAGTAGGGGGTACGGATCCTTGTTACACAGGACACTAGTTGGGACACTAGTAGGAATACGGATCATTCATTGTAAGACACTTATGAGGATGCTAGTTAGGTGGTGCAGAGCAAATAGATATCGTTTTAATGGTAAAGCTTAGAAACCTTGCGATGTTATTCTTGATAGAAACCATGCGGTGGGATACTTGATAGGAATTATGGGATGTTATACTTGTTTCATCGTGCCCGAAGTTTATTCATTTACCTTAGTTTATCTTGTTATCATAGTTTATCCTGATATCTTAGTTTATCTTGCCTACCTTGTTATCATGCTTATGTTTACTTTCAGTTTATTCATGTCATGTTACCTTTACCTATTTTTATGCTGAAAGTCACTAGGCCTTACTCAGTCTTTATGACTGACCCGTTTTGTTTCGCCTCTTTTTCTTCCGCCCCCCCCCCTAGGTTTACAGGGTAGGAATACAGCTTAGTTCGGATCTTACCAAGCTCCAAGGCTCTTTCATGTATGGCTTGGATTTCTCTTGGCTATGGCTTGCTTTGCTTTATTGGGGAATACTGCAGTTTGATTTTATGCTTCTTTGTTTTTGAGCAAGACAGATATTTTAACTATGAAATTGGGTATTGGAAGTTGATGGGCTTTTCTTGTAAACATTTATATTTAATAAATGATTTGAAGTACTTCCACTTTATTTTCCGCTGTTTTATATATGTCTGTCTTGTAATATTTCTGTTCCAGTACCCATATTCCTCCATTGAAGTTAAGGCATTCCCTTTGTGAGTGACCTTAACAGATGTGGGGTGTTACATATATGGTACCTATGCTGGCTAAGATTGATACATTTACTTTTGAAAGTATTTTTCTCACTGTATTATAGTATTGAAAGAGGATTTTCACGTATCAAGCATTTTTGACTGCATAAGGAGAAACCTCACCCATGTGTGCATTTGCATTGTGTATGTGCCATGAGACCTTATGTTAGTTTCATTTTTCAAAAAGTCATTGTGAATTTCTATGCATTGGTATTCACATGGAGCAAACCCGTTCCGCATTAGCGGCATGGTCCGGTGAATTACCTAACTTTAAAATAAACCCTAAAAACAAATGTTTTGAGTTCTCACACCAGTCCCATGACTGACTTGGAGTGTATTATTCCCACACCTAAACTCCGGGTGCCCATAATTTTTACACGGGCAGCCTAGTAGTTTGGTTTGCAGTTTAGACTTGGAGTGGTTGGAGCATGATGCTGGTTTAGCTGGAGCTATTATATCTTGGAGCATGCATATTCTTCTGGTGAGTTTAGTATCTCTTCCACTGTGTAATCGATGTACGCTGATGTATCTTTCGCCACTCTGATGTAATATTATTATAATGATAATGGACAAGTGCTTTTTATTTTGTGCAAATGTGTAAGTACCCCTAACAATCCGTCTTTATGAATGGTTTAAGTTGGTTTAATTACTAGCGAAAACCGAGCAAAAAGCCAGATCGTTACATTGACGATTGGAATGATTTGGAAAAAGAAAGCTTCACTGAACAAATGGCTATTAAAGTGGATATACCAAATCAACCTACGAAAGAAGTAGACGTATCAGAAAACATTGAGAAAAATAAAAATTTCCCAGATGAACTGGAAAATGCCAATAAAAATATAAAAAGGAAAATCTGTAAAAATGCTCTAACCGGTCCTCCTAAAGTCTCGACAATGAGCTAGAGAAAAATAAAATGAGCATCATCGCGTGGAATGTTAGGGGACTTAATAACACAAATAAACAGTTTGAGGTGATTAAGTTCCTTAACAAAATCAGGCCATTAGTTTTTGGCCTACTGGAGAATAAGTTAAATAATAGCATGATTATCCTTCTAAAAAGAAAATTTCCCAGCAACTGGGAGTTTTTGGATAATAATTGTTTAGGGAGCAAAGGCAGAATTCTTGTGGCTTTGGACTCTAATGTTTGGAAAACTAACATCATATCAATGTCATATCAACACATTTCCTTAAAATTAGATAATATCGATGATTTCTCTTGTAGATTAACATTCATCTATGCAAGCAACTTTCTTTCTGATAGGGAAAAACTTTGGATAAACTTGGTCAATGAATCTACTAATATTGACATCCCTTGGCTGGTACTAGGCAATTTTAACAACATATTACCTCCTAGCAACAAAAAAGGGGGCTCGGTGATGCCATTTAGACAATTTACATGACTATTGAACTGCATTTCCAATGCTGGACTGATGGGTATCCCGATTGTCGGACTTAAGTACACATGGAGGAAAAAGGGTGTTGCCACTAAAATAGATAATGTTCTATGTAATCACTAATTTCTTGACACCTTCCCGTATCTTAATGCATATGGGGTAGCTAATCCTATTAGCAACCACATCCCTATTTGTATCAACTTCAGGAAAAAAGTAATGCGGTCAAAAAAGTGCCTTTCAGATTTATAAATTCTTAGCCAAATAAAGAGGGATATAGAACCGCTTTTGACCAGGCTGTCTACGATATGGTGATGTCACATATTGAAGGTTCTAAAGTTAACAAGTTCCAAACTGTTTTAAAGACATGTAAAATCTACCTTAAAGGTTGGAACTACGTGAGCCTCAAGGATGGAGACAAACTAAAACTGCTGGAGGAGAATTACTATACTTTACTTGCTCAAATTGATGAAAATCCCACTAATGAGAATAAATTTGAAAATCTTAGAGAAGCATACAATGAATGGAAAGATCAATGTATTATTAATGCATGTAATGCAAAATAAAAAGCCAAGATTAGCTGGCTTACAAAGGCGATTTATGTTCAAGATTTTTTCATGCCAAAATGTCGCTTTGAAAGCATATAATCAACTTGAGCAATATAATCATGAGAAATGGTGAACTAGTGCAAGATGCAGAGACAATTGAAAGGGAGGCTGTTCAATATTTTTTTGTAGAATTTCAACTCTAATGCTCTTATGACTAATTATTTTCAAATTGTTAATTGTATTAATGTTATTAATGGTAGGGGAAGAAGGCACTTGTCAAAAGATAAAAGGATAGAGGAAATTCGCAGTGCTGTCTTTTCTATCCCAGATGACAAAATTCCTGGGCCTGATGGTTTCACAGCAAAATTCTTTAAAATTCATTAGGAGGATCTTAAAGAGATTATGTTAGAAATGGTCCAAGAGGTGTTTAGCACTAGTAAGCTTGCAAAGGGAATCAACCACACATTTTTAACTCTTATTCCCAAAATCGATAAACCTATTTCTATATCTGGTTATAGACCCACAGCTTGTTGCAATGTCATTTATAAAATTATCTCTAAAGTGGTGTGCAATAGTATTAAACTATACCTCTAATATCTGATTTCGGATAACCAGTTGGCTTTTATTCCGGCTAGATATATTGCTGAAAATATCCTGTTAGCACATGAGAAAATAAGACAATTCAATGTTAATGGCAGTGGTAGAGTTTGCATTAAAATTGACCTTCAGAACGCGTACGATATGGTTAACAGAAAATTCATATGCTACATGTTAAGGAGAATGGGTTTTTTGACTAAGATTGTTCGCATTATTAAAGCTTGCATTTATACGCCTACTTTCTCTATCCTTGTTCAAGGCAGCCCAAAAGGTTTCATACATAGTAGTAGAGGTCTCAGACACGGAGACCCTCTATCGCCATATTTATTTTGTGTAGCTATGGAATTTTTCTCAATTTTAATGGTCAAGGCAGCGGAGGCTAAGGTCATACAGCCTAATTATAAACAAGAGCCTTATATCACTCACTTGATTTATGCAGACGACATAATGATTTTCGCAAAAGCCAAGATTAAAGGGATAAAAATGATTAACGCAGTGCTGAACCAACTTAAGGAATTTGTTGGCCTTAAAATAAATAACTTGAAATCCAAAGTGTTCTTTAGCAAAGGAGTCTCTAACAAATTTCAGTTGCTTCAGGAATATGATATGATTGAAGAAAGACTGCCGATTAAATATCTTGCGGTCCCTCTTTCTAATAACTATCTACATTTCTCTGACTGTGGCGAATTATTTGAAAAAATTAGATGTAAGATGGACAGTTGGGACTGCAGATTGCTATCGATGGAAAGGAAAATTGAATTGATTCGAATTGTTATTACACCTATGGTTATGTATTGGATGATGACCTACCAACTTCCAGAGGTTACGATAGGAAAAATTAATAAACTTTGTGCTAATTTCTTATGGGCCGGAAAAGTCAAAAGATTGCATGGGACAAGTTATGCAGGTCTAAGTCTGAAGGTGAGGTTGGCTTGCAAAATTATGAAGATATTAAAGCTGCTGTAGGCCTCAAACTTCTCTGGCTTTTGTAAATGACAATAGATTATGGAAAAATTGGATGATGAATAGGTATTGCAAGGATAAGCTCTTGGAGTGATGGACTTAGATAACAACAGTTCTGGCACTTTGAAAGTCATTCTTAAACACAGACAAAAGGGATTGCAATGCATTAATCAGTGTATTATCAATGGAAGGTATAGAAAGCTCTGGTTTGATCCGTGGCTTAACAATCAGATTATGGTTAAACTGCTGGGTTGGGACCATCTCAGTCATTTTGGGGGTGATAATCTCACTGTTAATAACATAATCCATGATGGTGTGTTCAATCCTAATAGTTTACCCACAGCGAGACAATTGGAAAATCAAATTAAAGAAGTAAATTTACATAGTAATGATGATGCTGATTACTGGACTTGGAATGAATATAAAAATTGTTTCATCTTTTTCTCAGCATGGGATATTGCTAGAAATCATAGCAGCGAACCGAACTGGTATAAAATAGTGTGGCACTATATGAATAGTCCCAAAATGTCGCTATTTTTGTATAAAGCTACTGTGAATCGCTTAAGTACTAAGGATCATATGGCAAGTTGGGGTTACGATATTAATCCTAAGTGTATGCTATATAATGAAGATGTGGAGACCAGAGACCACTTGTTTTTTAGTTGTCCTTACTCTGCATATTTATAGGCCAGATGCCGGATCAAGCTAGGGATACCTCTGTCGAACACTTATTCGCTGAACCTGGAGGAAGAACTGTTGACGTTGAAGAGTAGCTTTCCCACCACCTCCTTCCGCCGAGACGTAGCTTGTAGTGCTATCTCGACTACCATATATCACATCTAGAGTGAGATAAATCTTTGAATTCACCGGAATCAAATGTGGAACGAGTATCATAGATGGGAGTTCATAGAGATAGAAGTTAAGTACATTCTACAGAAATCGAAGAGATTGAAGTCACGTACCAGGGAAGACATCGGGATTGGGGGAAAGATGGGGTGTTAACCTCCTTGATGCTGGTTGATTCGGAGTTTTCAAGCGAGAGAAATTAAGGATTTAACGCGGTTTCATTTTGGGAAAGTTTGTCTTTTGCGTTAATTCCCTGTTGGTTGGTCTCCTATATGTTTATGAAGAGACACATGTCGGTGGCTTATGCTATAGCCGAAGGATTTTATGTCTGTTTTAGTAATTGTTATGGGTTGCCAGCAGTAGAGTTTGTGAATTACTGGCTAGTGTGTACAAAGATGTACTTTTTTATTGATGTGTTATCAATAAAGCACAACACTCTTTTTTGCTTACTATCTCTCACACTGAGTTCTAACTCAGGTTTTTAACGAGGCGGTTTACCCATTTTCAAAAAAAAAAAGATTAACAAATTAAATATTAATCAGAAGAATAAGTTCTAAAATTCGGCAATGTGGGTCGCGCCATTGGGTCAACTACAATTTTCTGGTTCAGATAGACATTTGGTATACGTTAATCGGACTTAAATCCAAGAAGTTATGGGTTAAAGACCAAAGCCAGAATTTGAATTTAAAAATACAAAAATATATTAATAAATAAATACACTGAACATTGGAATCGGGATGACCCAGCCCCAATTGGGTCAACCCATAGGCCGAGTCAGGCCCTAAGTGGGTTGACCCCTGTGTCGACCCACCTACAAGATGGATCAACCCAGATCGTGGCCTGGCACGTTGTTTGCCGGGCACGAGTTTGACCGAAACAGGTGTGTTTTTCATGTTGTTTCTAGATTTTTCTTTCCATTTATTGTTGCAAGTTGATCATCTAAAATCTAAGGGTTTTGGTTAACCTACATCTATTATAAATATATCTCTATTCTAACCTTCATTCTCCTAACTCCATTCCTCATTCTTTGCCCCCACTATGCAAAACTTCTACCTCTAAAATAATGGAGTTTTGAGATTTATATTATATAAACACAAATCGCATGATATTTATATAGATCTAGAGATTCCTACTAAGGCTTGGTGCATAAGTATATAATTTATGAGTTTCTATTGTAATTATTAGTTTAGTATGATCTTTGGGATATTCAGATAGTAAAATAGTTGTTGGCTTCATAACAGTTGTTTTTCAGTTATTTACAATTCTTTTTCTACGTTTAATTTTTGTAAATTATTGTTGTCTATTCCAATATCTATTCTATTCGATAATTTACAGTTTACTATTCAGATCTTCTCATATCCCCTTCATTATGGTTTTGTTTATAGTTTGGGTTATATCATATTTGGTTTATTTTAATTTTGGGTTAGGTCATGCGAGAGCCTTAATTTTTTCCTTTTTATTGCATTGAGATTAGGCCTAGCAAAAGCTTGAGCCTTTACCTATAATTTATGCGCTTATTTAGTAAATAATGAAAATGGATATGAAATGGTTATTTAGGCATGTTGAAATTTTATTTAAATGTTATAATCAACAAGTGAACTGTAATTTAGGGAATAATTAATAGATTATGTTATTGGAGAATATACATAACTAGAACGGGTTGACTTTGTAATTCGCTAAGTAACGGAGATTGGGATTTGTATGTAACACCCCAAAATTTAATACACTATAACCATACCTTAAAATAATGAATTGGGTATAACTTAATTAAATATTCAGAATTAAGCGAAACCATCATTACGGTTGCGTTTTTCTCGGAATCCTGGTTCAGATAGACCCCAAGTTTGCGTAAAACGGATAATGTTTGAAGAAGTTATGGGTATTAGAAGTTTGTATACATATAAGGGTCATATATATAAATATAATATTAAAATAATTCCAGAAAATCAAAATGAAACGAGGAAGGAAAACGAGTAGGAAACAGGCCCGTTGTGGGATGACCCACGCTTGACCGGGTTGACCTAAAGGTCGACCCAAGAGGGTTGGGTCGACTCGCTACGAATCTAGGCAGATCCATTCTGTGAACCTCGAATGCTTTGTGACTATATTTGTGGCTGACTCAGTGCTATGTGTAAGGTTTGGATTAAAAACATAGAATCTAAAGGATGAGGTTGACTATGTGAATCTATAAATAGATAGCTTCTCCATTTCCAATCCACAAGTTCTTCATATCATCTTCCTCTAAGAAACTATTCTAAAATAAAAATAAAATTGGAGGAATGCTGCTGAAAGCTTTGATCTATGGAGACAACATTCAGGACTCGCATACATCAACTAAAAGGTTTGGATTGGAATCTTTCTACGGCATAGTTATATATATAATAGATTTATTCTCTTCTTCACCAAGACACACTGTGAGTTCCCTGTCATTTTCAGATTTGATTTATTAGACTATAACATGGCAGTTAAATAAAATTGGGTTAGGATTTACAGTGTTGGTAAGATAAATGTTATACATGTCTCACTGTTAATCACCTATGCCGTTATGATAAGTAAAATATATGTTACACATGTTAAACACTTACACGTTGTGATAGTAAAACATATGCCTATACTATTGGATAACTAAAAGGTATTATGTATCTATCTTTCTTTTTCATGTTTCTATGTTTTATGTTTATTTCCAGTCTTGCCTATATGCCTATGTGATTTGATTCTATTCTTCTTCCTCTGTTTTTCCTTTTTATTTTACGCTAAGCCTAAGCCTTTGGAAGCCTAGGCTATAGCCATTTATAAATATGCATATAATTAGGGAAATAATGAATGATATAAAAATAGGAATTTAGGCATGTTATTAGATTGGGACTGATTAACTATAATTTGGGATAAAGGATACTATACGCATGCTTAAATTTGCTGTAAACTGATAAAAAGGGATAATATGTATACACTTGTTGTAAGTTGACAAAATGGATAATATGCATAAACCTATATATGTTGGAATGTAGTTGATGAATAGTATGCATATGAATTGGACATATTTGGTTTGATTTAATACAGACATTAAGTAAATAACATGTCAGAATATTGTAAGTACTAGATGTATGTTAATAAACTGAAATGATGTAGGAACTATGCACATTTGGACATGTGTTTTGGGATGGGTTGCACACACATAATGAGATGACAACACAACCACGCTTATTAGTAAACCTAAACCTGCTAGGTCAAATATGGGTATCAATAAGCTAAGAGGTCCCTCATTCTTGCTCTTGTATCGGGTTTTGGGGACTCTTAAATCCTAGTTTTAAGGGCATAAGATTAGGGGGTTTGGCTTGTGTCAATCTGCTATTTGAAACCCATATCAGTCAGTATCTCTGTTGGTGTTTCGTTATAGGGGGGCTTACACTAGGTAGGGGCCAGGACACACTTTACTGTACTGGATAGTAAGAGGTTCACATGGGGAAAGTGGGTACGAGCGCCCCCCGTTGGAGTCATGAGCGCGCATGAGTCCGATTAGGGAAACTAAGTCGCTGTAACACCAATAAATAGGTCTATGTTATATAGTTACCGGGTTAGGGAGTGATACACCCTACTGCTGGGGTGACACTGGGTAATTACGTAGTAGGGAGGTGATTGCATGGGTAGTAACTAGGGTAACACCTAATCCTATTATATAATTAGGGCACACCTAATACTACTGTTATTCTTGTTGAGTAATTAGGTTACGCCTAATCCTACTGTTAATCTCGCTGATAATTCTGATATTATTCTTGTTGTTGTGTAATTTAGTTAAACACCTAATCATGTTAATCTTATTGTATTAACATTGGTGCAGACATACCTGTTTAAGATATAAATGTGAAGCATTACTTGATCATAGTTTATTCCAGTTATTCCTGTCTATTCTATTTAGTATAAGTTTACCTTATATGACTTTGTACCTTTCTTATCCAGTTTTATTTATCTATCTTGGCATTTATATTTTATGCACATTTGAAAATGACTGGAACTAACCAGACTTTATGTCTGGCCCTTTTTCTTTATCTTCTTTCTTTCTTTCCCCCCAGGTCCTTAGAGTGGAAGCACTCAACAGTGACTAGGACTTTCTCTTGTAGCTTGGACTTGGATTTCTTGAGGTGTAACTTTTTGACTTTACTCCATCATGGCTTATGATGAGGGATATGATTTTGTTTTATGGCATTACGTTATTTTGTTTTGAAAGACATATTTGAAGTACTTTATAAGTAGTTGATGTAACTGGTTTTGAGAACTATGTTTTATTTTAATAATGAAGTTGAAATTTTCCACTGCTTATTTTATATCTGCTCCACAAATTTCTAAACTGTTTACCTATTGCGCTTTACAGAACTTAATGCATTCTCTTATGAGTGACATTAACGGACGTGGGGTGTCACATTTGGTATCAGAGCTTAAAGTTATAAGATCAGAGAAATGTTTTCAATTTTTTTCAAATCAAAGTATTTTCAAATAAAAATCAATTTTTGAAAAACATATCCCATCAAGAGATATCCAATATTCTCTCGATCCCTTGTTGAATCCCTTTTTCTTTTTCTTTTCAGCATGTCTAAGGTACCCAATCTTCCCGAGGGCATTCCGCTACCGACATGGTTCCTTAGGTAACTTGAGGCTACGACACTTGTCGGAGGTTAAGGAGATGCCCCACCCCCAGCTGCAGTCGCTGTTGCTCCACCTCCACGAGTAGATAACTTTTCCTAGTTATGCAAAGATTTCTACGCTCTGGGAGGAAAACCTTCCATGGTACCGAGAGCTTTGTTGAAGCACGGAATTGGCTACGAGAGGCGAAGAACGTGTTTGGCCTTTTTGAGATTGACGACTGAAGGAAGATACAGTTGACCGCATGACAGCTAAAGGATGAAGCTTCCAACAAGTAACCCAGGAACAACACCCAGTAGCTACTCAGGATGACTTCAGGCAGAGATTTAAGATGAAATTCTTATCTAAGGAGGAAGAGGGGATACAAATGGAAAGATTCTTGTCTTTGAAACAAGGGGACATACTTGTTAAGGAGTATGTTAATAAGTTTAATCAATTAGCAAGGTATGGACTGGACTTAGTGAATACGCCCCCACATGAAGGCACTTAGATTTGCGAGAGGGTGGAATCAACCTCTCCAAGGACTTTCTTTGTCTCATATAAAAATGGGGGCAACGTTTGAAAGGCTAGTTGGCATGGCACTTATGCATGAAGATGGCAAGGATGAGAAGAAAGATAATAAGACCGAAGAGAAATACACTAAGGGATAGAAACAAAAATGGTGGCTCAGAAAAGGAAAGCAACAAAAGAAAGGTGGAAAGCCTGACAAGGCTTAAATCAAGGAGGATAGCAAGTGTTATGGTTGCGGTGCTATGGGTCATTTTGTGAAGGACTGCAGAAAGACAAAGAAAGCTTGTTGTGGACAAATGGGACACTTTTCTAAGCAATGCCCAAGTAGGCAAGGACAAGGAACTTCTAGACAAGTACATGCTTTAGAGGCACCTGATCGAGGTAGGAAAGTCACGGTTGAAGGTTTGATTTCCCTTATTGGCTATCCTGTTAGAACCCTGTTTGATTCTAGCGCTTCACATTCGTTTATATCCAGTTCTATAGTAGATAGTCTGCACATTGATACTATTATAATTTATGATCTTGTAGTAGTCTCAAACCCCATAGGAGGATCGGCTCATTTATCCATGATGTATAGGGGTTTGAGGATTTCTGTCTTGGGCGTAGAATTTGAATGTGCCACATACGTGCTGGGTTTATGGGCTATCGTTTGATTCTAGGAATGGAGTGGCTAGCCATGTATAGTGCCATTCTTGATTGTGAAAAGAGAGTTGTTAGAGTTTTTACTTGCCATGTATGGTGCCATTCTTAATTGAGAAAAATATCCATAATACTTCCACCTCGTAATCACACTAAGGGTAGCATGCTACCGACTCAAAGAGTCATCCACGACATTACCCTTCCCAGGGTTACACTGAATGACAAAGTCAAAAGATGCTAGATATTCCATCCATCGCTGGGGTCGAAGGTTCAGATCTCGCTGAGGAAACAAATACCTAAGAGACTTATGATCAGTAAGAGTTCAAAATTTTCTCCTAAAAGGTAATGCCTCCACATGTTTAGGGCGAAAACCACAGCTGCTAACTCTAAGTCATAGATGAGGTACATCTTCCCATGGTCCTTAAGTTGTCTACTTCCGTAGGCAACTAATCTACCCTCCTTCATGAGTACTTCTCCTAAACCAATCTCTCATACTTATGTAAAATTGTGAACATCTTCATTCCATCTAGGGTAATAAGAATAAGCGTACTCATGAGAGATTCCTTCAACCTCTCAAAAGCAATACCACACTTCTCACTCTACATAAACTCATGATTCTTTTTCATCAACTAGGTTAGAGGGGTTACTTCCTTGCGAAGTCCTTAATAAATTTCCTGTAGTACCCTGCTAACCCAAGAAAACTCTAAAGCTCTATTGCATTTCATGGTATTTTTCACTCTTGAGCAACCTCTACCTTAGTAGGGTCTACGACGAATCCTTTCCCCAAAAAAATATGTCCAAGAAATTCGACTTCTCTCTTCCAAAAGTCACATTTCGAAAACTTAGCCTTAAATTTGTTTTCTCTCAGAATTCCTATAACCTTTCTCCACTGATCTTTGCGGTCCTTAAAGTCCTTAGAAAATATAAGGATATCATCGACGAACACTACCACTATCTTGCTGTGTATGCCCCTAAATATTCTACTCATAAGATCTACAAAGAAAGCGAGGGCATTCGTCAAACCGAAGGACATAACCTTCCACTCAAGTAGTTTATCTAGCATCCTAAATGCTATCTTAGGCTTTCTCTCTTCGGAAATCCTCAACTGGTGAAACCCGGTAGTCAGATCTAGCTGGGAAAAGATTTGGGCTTCACCTAAATGGTCAAACAAATCATCAATCTTCAGTAAGGATATCTATTCTTCATAGTCAGCTTGTCAAGTTCCCTATAACCCACACATAATCTTAATGATCCATCAGACTTTTTGGAAAACACTACCAGTGCATCCCACTCAAATGTACTTCTCCTAATAAACCCTTTCTGCAATAACTTAGAGATTTGTCTATCAAGCTCTCTCCTTTCATTAAGAGCCATGTTCCTTAACGGCATTGCCACTGGCCTCGCGTCCTTCTTGAGATCTATCCTAAAAGATATTCCACTATTGGGTGGAAGTCTTATGACTACCTCAAATACATCTGGAAACTCGCACACAATAGGCACCAAAGATGGTCCTTCTAAATCAGATTATAAGGAATATAACAAGGCCGATTCCCTATTCCCAGTCCTACAAGGGATCTCTAGGCTACGTCCTCCACGGCTTCTCAAGAAAATAAATCTTCTATCACAATTAAGGATGGCCCCATAGAATGATAGCCAATCCATTCCTAGAATGAAACCGTACCCCTCAAATTCAAGTACATACATCGCAAAGGAAATCGACATCACCGATGTCTAATACTAGATCTTTACACATAATAAAGAGTTGCATAGCCCCTCCAATAGGGCTAGGCACCTCTATCGGACTGCTAGCAAAAAACAAGGGAAGAATTAAGGAATCATAGCAATGTAGGAATGGGTTGCTCTCAAATCAAACATGTTACACAAAGAAATTCCTACGAGAAAAATTATACCTTCCAACGCTGGCAGTCATTGATCTCTAGGGGGTTGACTTTGAATCAGAACCACCTACAAAGCATAGTTTTGACCACTTTGCGCTACCTTAGGTTTAGGGCAGTTCCTTTACCAGTGCCCATCATTATGACTATTAAGCATTTTCCTTTGAATTCTGACCTCGCTAGGTTCACTCTGCAGTCCTTGGCCTCACGGCCTTTCTTATGGCACCTCGAACACACCTTGGCCTCCTTCTTAAATTTTCCTCCTTTCTCCTTCTTAATCCAAAAACTTTTCTTTTTGTTCTTCCTAAAATTAGAAGTACCTTCCCCTTTTTCATTCTTAACTTCCTTAATTTCCTCAGCTATATACAAGGTAGCTGTCTCAACAAGAGCTTTGAACGTAGCTCCAAACATCACATGGGCCAATAATGTTTCCCTCAATGGAGAATTCAATCTCTTCCCGAACCTAAACACTTTAGTCATAGGGATGTCCACCATTCTCCTTTCGAATTTGGATAATTATGTAAATATTGCCACTTGCTCCTTTAAACTTAGATCTCCTAGCTTTAGCTGAATAAACTTTTCTGTCTGTAGGCTCATCTCGACATTAGATAAGGACTTAGTCTCAAAGTAGGTCCTAAACTCCTACCAAGTAAACACTCTACCCATATTCTCTTCCAAAATCATGTCCCACAAGTCTAGGGCTTCTCCCTTCAAATGCCAAGATGCTACCTTATACTTAAGCTGGTCATCCCATTTGGTAGCCTCGAAGATCTGTCCGCACTCGGTTATCCAAGCTTTAGCTTCAAGGAAGCTCTAAGTTCCCAAAAATGGCTTGCCTTCCAAACTCACGAAATCTTTGCAAAAGTGAAGAAAGTTGAAGACCCCTTCAGCAGGTTGAGCTGGTGGTTCTGTTGGGGAAGGATTGTAAGTAGGGTCCTATTCCATAGTCCTAAAGTACTGTTGAAACCATTCCGGCAAGTATCTAGGCCTTGCAAGGTTCCCCTGTTCGGGTTGATTATCGACCATTTATACTATCTGTAAATGGAAAAATCCTTCAATGGACCCCCTAAGTTAGTATAATTGAATATGTTTTTAGGTGTATAGCATGAATATATATATAGTTTTATAAACCCTTTCAAATAACAAATACGTCTCTCTTACGTATATTTCCTGTAATCGGGTAATCAATGCTCTAAACCAAATGTAACAACCCACCTGAAAGGGGCTTAAATCCCAACCCGAAAAAGGCCTATCGGAACTTATAGCCATTTTAAATGGAACATTTGTTCCTATAAAGAAATACTAAAACATATATCATAGAGCAATTTAAGCGAAATAAAAATCTCACATAGTGGAGGGATAAAAATATAATATATATATATATATAATACCATCATAAATGTTAGATACGACAAGTTTGAATAACAATAGATAAGGGTACATCGATAACTATCCCAATACAACATGATAGTAATACTAATATTGCCATACATTAATTAAAGCCTTCGCCATAAGGTCCATCTCTGAGACACCACTACTCATCACTGATCCATGCGTCCTTACCTACTAACCTGTTATGTTCAGAGCAGGGAGGTCAAAACATAAAGTTCTGGTGAATGAAAATCATATAAGTTTAGAAATGACTATTTCCTATATTTTGCAGTGTAAATTCTTCATGTTATGTCTATGCAAACGGATACACAAACAATAAATCATGTGAAGTGAAAATCCTTATACTCATTTAAGTCTAACAATTTATCTAAGTGTAGACATACTTACCATCACTTAATACCCAATGAGGTAGGCCTTATTAGGCCACTTAAGATCTCGTTCCTAACGTCAACATTATTATATACACTCTCCTTATAGGTTTAGAGTTAGTAATGGCCATTTAATACCAGTTTTAGGTAAGAACACAACTTTATTTTGGATTCTTCTAGAGGACCATCTTGTTACTATCAAGTTGTCCTTACGGGTGAACTCTTAGCCACTTAATATTTCTCTTGGACGGTGGTTCCTTTTTGGTTATTAATAGAAACCGTCCCTAGGTTGGCCCTCAATGAGCCCCTAGTTAAAAAGTGGACATTACTTGGAGAACTATCCTATTCATATGCTATCATCTGTTAGGACCTTTTAATACCTTATAAGAGAAAGGCTGACCCAATGACCACTTAAGACCATTATAAGGGCGAGTCTCATGACTTGGGTCCTAAATTAAGGAGTTAACCTTAAGAATGGACCTTCTCCTATTAACTTAATACCCAAACAAGGTAGGTCAACCACTTAATACCTTTTTCAAGGAAGGCCTACTTTACACACAAATATATTTATATATACACACGTAACAGACCTCTCACATTAAACCGACCAATTGTAGATGCTAGATTTAACAAGCGATTCTGGGCAGGCTTCTACTACAAGTTAGTCTTAACCTCATGTCTTAATGTACTAATTATAATGGCCCATGACACTTAGATCTATCACATTAACCAATTCAAATTGTAGATATTGGATATGCGGTCAGTTCCGGTCAGACTTCTACTACGAGTAATGGTTAACCTCGTATTTACGTGTCATTAATTATAATTTAAAGCCATTAACTCACACATATACACACATGCATTCAAATTCCTATGGGGACATTCAAGTCATGTTACCTAATTTGAACGTATTTTAATACGCAATCTAATACGCATTAATATTACACATAGTTAAGCTATTAATATATAATAATAAATGGGACGTAAATTAAGCATTCATATAGAAACGACCTAATTGCTTGAAATGTCAATCCTAACATAATTAAGTTGTATGAGTCCAATATTCCTCAATGATGGCATAAACATATAATTTAAATAAAAACGGGAATAACAAATATGCATACAACTTGTAACCAAGATTTGAAGGATTATTTCAATAACAAAATAAGGACAAGGTGTAATATTCCTAATTATATAAGTAAAATCCTCTTTCTGGTACTAATTCACTTTTTATGAAATTTTTGTATACAAAATCTTAATACCTTAGTAATTTGCAAGTAACACGTTCAAATGATCTATTTTAGAAATAATGCTCAAACTTATTCAATTTGCATTACTCAAGTCCTTAAGCTTTTGTAGCCAAAATATACATATATATATATATATATATATATATATATATATAAATTAACGGATTTATAATAAGAGAATTAGACCATATTCAAGAATCTTACCAACATCCAAATGCCTTTTCTTTCATTACATCAATAATCCAAATCCGACAATAATTTATTGACCATTTCTACATACAAACAAAAATAATAGAAAATTTGGGATTTGACAATATTTTCTTTTCGTATAAATCCAAACCTTCCTAGGCATAATAATCCAAATTTAAACTACTAGATCATAGTAAATAACAAACATAAAGGATTTCCGCTCACATTGATTTGAAATAGAAAAATAATAGGATTTGTTTTAGAATTGAATCCGGTTTCATCCTACGAAATCGTGCTCCAATCCTTCTATAATATATATACATACATAAGAATTAGAATCTCATACATATAAAACAAAATTCTAGAATCCTAAATCTATAGAGAACTTATACTAGAGAAGGTAGATTGAAGATAAGAGAGGTAGAAGAGATCGTAACCTTTCTCTGGAATTGGCAATGGCAGGAGAACAAAATGGAGGCATAGAGAGGAATAAGAATAGGATTTTGATTGTGGCTATGGAGCTCTTTTTATAGTTGAAAGAGTAAATGTAAACCTTTAGATTATTTAGATTAAATTTATATGGTATAACTGGTTCAATTTGTATAAAACTCCCTAACAAAAGAACATCATCTACTAGTTCATCCAGTAGGGCAGTCGACCCCTTCCTGTAGGGGTTGGTCAACCCCCTTCAGGAGTCGACTGAGAGAATTTATTTCTCCAATGACGTTGCTTTTATTTATTTCTTAATTGATTGCTTTAATTTATTTCTTTATGTTGAATATCTTTATCACATTTGCATATGAATATATACCCATAATTTCAAATCCTCTTGGAATATTATTTCATGACAATCTTTAACAAGTATATTTGGTTTTATATTAAATCCATTAGAATTTCATACTTTGTGTGTTAATATTTACGCATAACTTGTTTTATTAGTATCTTTTACATACAGACTCTGTTTTTATTAAACAAAATATGAAAACGGATCAGAATCTCACCATGAATGCAATACCAATACTTCTGTGGCACAATTCCTAACTATCCAAATTTATATCTTCAGCCCGTTAATTTATTACTGATTATTATTATTACCTTATGTTTATTTTAGGTTAATTTTATGAGGTATTACAGAAATGCCCTCTCAAAAGACAATGGTGTTGTATTTTTAAAGCGAGCTAACTCTAAATCATGGGTAGCGTATAGACCCTCATTCGAATGAAATTTCCTAGAAGAATAGGCTACTACCCGATCACACTTCATATGCATAGCACTAAAGCCACAATGGCTAGCATCCGTATAGGAGATAAGATCTTATTTCCCTTCAGGAACTATTAGAATAAGTGCATGAGTAAGAAGCTTTGTCAATCTTTGAAAAGAAGCTTCATAGCTGTCAAACCAAATAAAGTCAATTCCTTTCCTAATAAGGCTAGTATAAGGAAGCATGATGTAGGAAAGGTTTATTATGAATCAACAGTAATAACCCGCCAAACCTGGGGAACTACGAATCTCAAAACATTCTCGGCTCTCTTCCAGTACTGGATGACTTCGATCTTAAAAGGATCGGCTGAAATGCCATTATATGATACAACGCATGAGAAACTTGACTTTCTTCTACCAAAAATGGCACCCTGAGAATTTTGTTTTGAATTGGAGCTAATGGAATGTACTAAACACAATTCTCAAATAGTGAGCATGGTCAGCTTTAGACTTAGAATATACAATAATGTCATCATTAAATACAAGAATGAACTTATCGAGATATTCTCGGAATACTCGATTCATAATCTCGACAAGCTAGGTTAGGGATTTTTGTCAAATTGAACGGCATGACAAGCCACTCATATGAACCATAGCGATTGTGGAATATTGTAAGAGGGATGTCTCCATCTGCAACTCGCAACTAATGAAAGCCTATGGTAAGGTCAAGTTGAGAAAAGACCTTAGAAACACTTAACTGATCAAAGATGTCATTGATCCTAAGAAATGGATTTCGATTCTTGATGGTTAACTCGTTAAGCTTTCCATGGTCGACACAAAGCCTAAGAGTTCCATCTGAATTCTTCCCGAATACTACTACAACTTCTAACATAAAGAGCTAGACTGGATGAACTGTTTTTCTTTAACCTCTAACATTTGTTTGTTGAATTTATCATTCTCTTCATTCGACATCCTGGTAGGAGGCTGACTAACTACATATGCACTTGGAATCAGGTCGATTTAGTATTCAATAGCCTATTTAGGTGGAAAATCCAAAACAAGCATGAAGATATTAGCAAAGTCACAAACAATGGGAATCAATGATATGTCATTCTTATCTCGGGACTTAAGAGAAAATAGGGATGCTTTAGACTCTTGGTCTACATCCCAAAGTATAATAGATAAGAGAGAAGGTAATCCGGGATGTTGAAGAAATAAGATCCTCTCAGAACATAAGATTCTAGCTTCGTGCATGAGACAGTCCATACCCAAAATCATAACAGAGCGGAGAAAATGAATTACATGCAGATCCACATGGAAAGTAAAGGCACAAATAAACATCTTAGAATTCTCATAGAGAATGCTAAGGGTTGTGGATATTTTGATAGGATTCACAGTCTGTAATGAAGTCACCAAACAAGTAACATCCACGGAAACAACATGAAAAATATCTATCGATACGAACGAATGTGATGAACTCGTACTGGATAAAACCTGAATAGATCGATCACAAAATATTAAATAAACCTCAAGGATAGAAGGAGAAGTACTTTGAGGTTGGGATGAACTACCAAAAGCATTATCTACATTAAGCTTTATTGACTTAGCATCCTTAGGACCAACTAGGCATTAAGACTACTATTTCCCCTCTTCCTTGCAATAACAACAGATACGGGGTTTAAGACAATCATGAATCAAATGATCACTAGCGCCACAGTTGTAATTTCCTCTCTTGCTAGAGGATTTTACATTGGGATGAGAACTAAAACCCTTAGACTTCTACTTCTTGTGACGAACATATTCAGACTTATGAAAGGGAAAATTCTTCTTATTTAAATTTTCGTGAACCTCGACTCATCACCACTTTCCCTTTCTTTCTCGATCACTTCGAAATGAAGGGTTGTGTCAACAAGTACTTCACAAGATAATTTGAATCTCAAGATAAGAGATTACTTCAAGTACTTATTGATATGAGTAACAAATTTAAGTTTCTTTTTGCAGGAAGTGTTAATATGATTATGGAAATATTTGGATAAGGCCTTAAAAGAAGTAACATACTCAGGCACAGTCTTCCCATACTACAACACGGAAAAGTCGACCTAGAATCCAACGACCCGCCATTTTGACCATGCCGAATCGATAGAACATGTCAACTCAAACCATTCAAAACGACAGATCAGTGTTAGCTTCTGGGGTAAATAAAATAAATCACAGACACATAGCAGTATAATTTCTCGTAGCGAAAAGTAAATAATACAATAGTAGTTCACGAAGCTATTAAATAAAATTTTACATAAGAGTTTACATAAACAATACAGTGGAAGTCTAATACAATGAGTTATAATACATAAATAAAAGATAACTATATAGAACAGAAATGACAAGAATAGCTGGAACTGGATCAACTGAAGAGGTAGATATAGAGGAGTAAATCCCAATATAAACTTCAAACTCCAAAAGTGGATCCCGAAAGCTGTGATAATCAATCTAACCCGACCAATAATGCAAAACAAAACAACTCGGATCAGGACTAACATTCTCATGGAAGTAAATCAACTCAAATGAAATGTTCGATGAAATGCATTTAGTAACTTAAAGGATGTTTGGGATTACCATCCTCTAAGGATCCATCAAACTAATATTGTATAATACGCTATATACAGTAATGTCTATCAATGAAGTAAAGTATCAAAATAGCGTAAGCGGGATTACCATTATTACCCGTACACCATTTACACTTTCCCATGGTATATACAGTATCGTGATTCCTCTGTAATCTGGAGGGCTATCAGAGAGGGCACTCCATATAAAACAGCACAAAACAGAACCGTAGTGGGCCCTTATAAGGCATGTGACAAGGCACGCAAGGAATGCCAGGGTGGATTCACCGTTTGTAGATCCGGACTGGTGGTAACGCATAGCAACAACTACCGCCCACCTCGAGACACACTCCCATAATCGAATCAGAGGGTGGCCACCAAACACATCAAAAAAGTAATAGAATGGTATCAAAGAAGTGCGCTCGATAGGAGGTACGACCTCACTTGGTCTAGGCGAGCTCCTGTTTAAGTCACATCAAGCTGACTCAAGGTAGTTAGGTTCTCGTAATTAATACGAAATAAAAAATAGAGTCGTTTGCTAAACCATCCTTCTTCATTCTGGATTTCCACCACGTACACAGTTGTTAAAGTGGTTTTCGGTATTGGCAGAGAGTACGACAATAGCCGATCCCTGTCTCCTTAACAAACAATCGTTTACATTTTTCACACGATGGCCATTATTTTATAAATCATCTTATAAAATAGTTTATATGAAATCTCATATTCGAATTTGAAATAAAAATTAAATATCTATATTCAACTTTGAAACAACTCATTTAAATGGCTTAAATCAAATTGATTTAGAAAATTAAATCGTAAAGATCTCAAATACAGTATAACATAATACTATAACATTTAACCTTGACTTTATTAATTTTTAGAAATATTCACATAATGATTTCAATTCAAAATGGCTTATATTAAAATCATATCTTAAAAGTCATAATAACCATTTAAACCAATACTAAAACATTTAATTTCGAGAATATTTTAGTTTGATTTATTCTTGTCAAAACTCAATTTCAAACAATTCGAAGGATTCAATTCCACCTTTTATAAAAAATCCCTTTGAGTCAGTTCATATAAATCCAATATTTTGGTTCAAGTCATACAATTCGAAATCGTTATTTATAAATTTAAACAATTCATATAATCTAGTTTACCTTTACAAAATTTGATTTACTTGGTTCGAAAATCCAATACTTAGGTTCGACTTCAGTTTACATAATTCATAACAAAACTTATATCTTCAATTTCAACAAATCGTATCATAATGTTTTACTCAAGTCGTACAATTCAAATTCACTACTTATAAACTCGAATTAAAGTATTATATTTAAATGATTCATACAATTTAAAACCATTCTTATAAATTCAAGTTAACAAATTTCAAATTCAAACCATACGATTATAGAATCAATTCCATATATAAAATCAATTGTATTCAAATTTACATTTGGTCACTTAAAATCAAATTCATCTCATATCAATTATAAGTCCAAATTAAATATCAATTTACGCAATTCAAGTTCATTTCTTTCAATATTTAAACCATTCAAATTCACATTTAGTTGATTTAAAATCAAATTCATTCCTTAATTTAGAAATTCAATTTTAGAAAACAATTTCACAATTCAAGCTCATCTCTTATAAGTTCATATCAATTTGAATTCAAAACTTAATATGGGTTCATTCGTTAAACAAATATCATTATTTAAATCTTTAAAACTTTGAATTTAAATCGCAAAATCTTAACTTACCTATCTTTGAGTTTATTATTAATGTTTATAAAATACATATAAAAGAAAAATTAACTTTGAAATAGATATATATGTATATATAAGTTATAAAATTCTAAAATTAATTAGAAAGTAGATTATAACATATATAAGTTAAAATAATATAGAAATATGTTTAAAAGAATTACTTATTATAAAAAGTTTAAAATATTAATATGATTAAATTCTATGGTTTAAAATAAACAAATTATAAGTAAAATCTTAAATAAGAATTTAAATCTGTATTTACTCATAAAATCATTATAAAACATATAATTCAAAATTTATAAAATTTAAGTTTAAAATATAAATATAAAAATATAAAATCTTAAGTTATTATTTTTAAAATAGATTTTCCAAAGCACTTTACTTCGAAAATATGACCAATGGTGTCTATATATAGTTTTCTACCGTGTGGTCAAGTGATACGGATATTTATCATTTCAACCCGCAATTTATAAAATTAACGGGTATATATCATTTCAACCTGTAATCCCAAATTCAGTAAAAATCATTCAGGTCAATCATTTCAACCCGTAACGATTTTTCCCTAATCTAATGTCCGTTCGGGTATGTATCATTTCAACCCTTAGTGATTTTTCCTAAAACTAGGAAATCAACAAACATAAATCAACAATCACATGCATCAATCTCGTCATAGGTCATATATCATTAATGCACCTACATGTCATATGAAAATCGTCGAGTCAAAAACATATGAACTGTGCATACATATCAAATAAACCAATTTCTATCAGCAATCCTATACATTTCATTATGTTGATCGAACATCCGATAAACAATGTAAGTCAAGTGTGAGATAAACTCACCTTTCGTGGCACAGAACGGGGACGACAATCGGGCTGACACAGAATGAAACGACGACTTCTAGGCATGACTTAGAATAGATTCAACTCGTTACCACTCAATATTTATTATATATATTTTTGTAAGAGGAGGTCGGCGAATTTCTCAATGGATCGGTACGACTATTGGTTTTGGAATGGTTTCCGAAGTCAACCTCAAATTTAATACAAAAATAAACCCAACAATTCTTTACACATAGTAAGATATATATATATATATATATATACGTATACACATAGTAAAACTATAATATATATATATATATTTAAAATTCAACGCACCCCAAATGACATATATATATATATATATTATACATATACACACATACATATACATATACATATATATATATATATAAACACACATATACATATGTAAACACACACGCATATACACTTACACACGCACACAAAATACTCTGAACAAATCACATATACATGCACGACACGCAACAATATATACACACACTATTTATTAATATACACAAACCAACTCACAACAAAAATAGAACTCATGCACACCCCCTATATAAACTCATGCAAACATTTACCATGCAAGAACAATACAAACACTCACATACATATGAGCTAAACAATCCATAAAACACACCCATATTCATACACAGGTTATGCACACACGTAGGCTTTAAGTGGAGGCTCGACAAGGTGAGTGCGGGTTCAGTTGGGGTAGGGTGGCAGCAGGGTTTGGCTTTATCATCCATACAAACTAGAGGGAGGTGGATGACTAAATTTTGGGTTTTGAAATAAAGGTGCAGGCGGGTGTGGCTTTGCAGATGTGGCGAGGCGGCGGTCAGCAGCCCGGTGGAAGTGGGAGCTGGGGAGTCGTGAGCTGAATGGGACAGTTCCGGTAAGACAAAGGGGCTTGATGGCAGGGAAGGAGGCTCAGCTAAGGCGGGAAAGCAGGCTCGATAGCCTTGGGAAGGGGAAGAGTGAGGGTGGAGGATGGATTCACGTTAGTGGAGGCGGGTAGGGTGGCAGCAGTGTGAGGCGCGGAGGCCTGGACGTGGGTAAGGCATGGGTGGTCATGGAGCAATTGTCAACTTTCAGGATAGGGGAAGGCCAATGGGAGAGAAAACAGCAAAGTGGAAGAATATGAGGAGAAGCTTTTCGAAAATGGGATGGAGAAAATATATGGTGATAGGGAAGAAAGTGGGTAAATCAGAAGAAGGAAGTAGGATATAAAATATAATGGTTGCATGTCCATTCGTTTTTTTCGAAGAAGTGTATTGGGATCAGAGAGCTTTGGAAATGCACAACAGCTTTTGACCAAAACAAAACGTTTCAAAATCTATTTTTTTAAATTTCAAAATGGTAAACCAATGTGTGAATAGAAATAGAAGTTGAACGGATGGGTAATTGGATAGAAAGAACGAAGTGCTTCCGAATAAAAGTGGAACCGACATTTTTATGTTTGAGAAGACCCTGACCATTTTCGAAAATAAATTAAAACTGATAACGGATGGACGAGAACAAACGGTTATATATATATATATATATATATATGTATATGTATATGTATAACGAACAGTTTTGGAAATCAAAGATGAACGATATCAACAAAACTAACGTTTGATATGGATTGTAAAAACCCGTAAAATGCGAGCCAGTTTGAAATTTTTATTTTGGCAATTTTAGCGAATTTGAATATTTAAAATGAATTATTTTAAATAAAATCGACGAGAAAATTTATTTTGAATATAATTCGACGTATATATTATATACGTCGTCGTTAGAATATAATAATTATATATAATTATAAATAGAATTGAAAATGGCGCGGTAGTTCGATAATTCGATTTCAAACTTCAATTGAATGTACCGGGTGCAAAACAATCCGGATTTTAGTGAAACCAAAAACATTAGGATCTGATTGATAATATCTTTCTAACGGATGTAAGAAACTGAGATTTCACTTTAAAAATTGAGAGATATGTCCAGTTGAAAATTCTGAATAGTCGCTATGGAATTCAGGCCCTTAAAAATGGACATTTTGCATACGGTCTCAGAATTCGACGAAACTAGTTTTGTTAGGACCGTATCGTCAATACGAAGCTAGAAAATATTTTTCGAGAATTTTTAGAGTTAGTATGTGACCCCGGTAATTTGAAAAGTACGTTTAAAATTCAATATAGTGATTTAAATGCAAATTAAACGGAAACTAATTCAAACAGTCGAATCAGCTTGCGGTACATATCCCATTGTGTTCGGAATGGGGGTGAAACGCTATGGGCGACAGGCGGTGGGCCTCGTTTCGAGGTCGTATGTGAAAGTCAACTCTTTAGGATAAAATAAATTAATTAATAAATTAATAAAAAAAAAAAAAATAATAATAATATCTTTCTCCTTCCCTTAACCAGGCCCCCCCCCCCCCCCGTTGAAATCAAACCAAAAAAAGGAAAAAGGAAAAAAAAAAAAAAAAAAGAAACGAAACGAGGACAGCGACGGGGGAGGAGCCGCCGCCCCTCCCCGATGATCCGTCGCCGCCGCGATGGAGCCACCCACCTCCAGGCCCCCCCTCCAATCCTCCGCCTTCTTCTTCCCTCCTCTGCCACGAAACCCCTATCGCCCAAAACCCTTATCCCCTAAAACCCAACCGCATCCTCCTCCGACCTCGCATCCGCCCCTCCTTCTTCCCCCTCTTCTCTTCCATCGACAGCCGCACCTTCCTCCCCCCTCGCACTCCACCGCCGCGGCAAGCACCCCGAGCCCCCCTGTAAGTTTTTACTTATTTATAGTATTTTTATTTTATATATAAAAAACTGATTTAGTTATTTTTTTTAAATTGATTTTTGTTACAAATAAAAAAAAAAAAACTGAATTTTATTTTATTTAAAATCTGAATTTTATTTTGTTTAAAAACGAAATTTTATTCACTTTAAAAACTGGGTTTTATTTATGTTGTAAAGTAAGAAAAATATAATCTTTTACATTGTAGAAAGATAAAGGTATGATTTTTATATTTTTAAAATAATAAAAATATGATTTTTATATTTTTAAAGTATTAAAAATATGATCTTTACTATATAGAAGTAGTGAAAATGTGATTTTTATATTTTTAAAGAGTTAAAAATATAATTTTTACATCATAGGAATATTAAAAATATAATCTTTGTATATGTAGCAAAATAAAAATCTGATTTTTATTTTATATACGTTGAAATCAAGTGATGATTTTTTTTATTTATTTATATAAAGGCGAAATCTTTATTTTAGAAAAGGTAAAATCTTTATCGACGAAAAGACGATATTTTTAAAAATCGAAAAGATTAGATTTTAAAAATAGAAAAGGCGGGATTTTTAATATTGAATAGCATAGTAAAGAAATTCGATTTTTAAATATATGAAGTGATTATAAAAATATGATTTTTAAATTGAAAGTGAACAAATAAAAATGTGATTTTTATTTTAAAGAGATCAAAATATAAGAATGTGATTTTGTGTATATAGTGACTACGGGCAACGAAGATGACGATGATGCGATAACAATGAAGATTTCTATAAATGAAGTGTCGTGAAGTTGGATAGCTATTGGTGAGAACTTCTCACTCAAATTCTATTTTTTTTCTAGTTATATATATATATACTAGGATGCAGACGGTGCTTATTAGAAGCACCCGACACCCGTCCACATACCATGGACTTGTTTGTTTGGATGTTTGGTGATTGATTGAGATATTGGTTTGAATGTGGTTTGTGGTGTGAAAAATCGAATCGATAAATTGGTTAGGATTAGACGTGCGCCGTTATAAGGCGAAGGAGTAAGACTAGGTTAGACTCTTACTCCAAATTTTGTGGTTTGCATAACGAAAGTGATTTGATTGATGTGTGAATGGCGTGGGCCTTCACTAGACCGGGGATAAGGCTAGGCCTTGTCCCGTTTCTAGTATCGTGCCGTTATGCCGCCGAAATTTTCTAAAATATGTTAGAAAAATAAAAATATCATTTTTATTGTGTAAATGAAATGAATAGAAATTCAAGTGTTGAAATAGAATATTTTATCGTTAAAAATAATTTTTAACGTGAAAGTGAATAAATAAAATATTTATAAACAAATCGGCCGATTTGTTTATATACACTGATTTGACTGATATTGATTGGGTTGATAAATTTTACACATCGCCCAACTGCACAAATAAAATCTGTGTTTGATTGTTTGAAACCCCACACGGGTGTTGGGATGAAATTTGAAGTTCACTCATCCTGATTGATCAAATATGTCGATCGATTGATTGACAGGCTGTTATAAGCGTTAGATATCGATATTTGATGCTTATACAGTGTAGTGCACTTTGGTTGATGGTTGATTATTTTTCGACGCTATTATATACATGTGTTGTATGGAATCCATATAATTAACGTTATATGGTGATTGATTGGGCCTCATTCCAATTGGGAAAATAAGGAATATTATAAAAGAAAATTCATGTGTTGAATATAAAAATAGTCATGTGTTGACGATGTGCATGTGTTGAGTGAAATATTTTATATAATCAAAATTACATCTTTATCACATTTAAAATTAGGACTACTTCCCAGTAGAAGTCTAATTGAAAATCAAACGATAGATACCATAGTTTTATAAAATATTTCACATAATAAAAATAGTGATGTGTTGACAGTACTCATGTGTTGAGATTAGTCGTGTGTTGAAAGAAAATTCATGTGTTGAATTGAATAGAAGTTTTTGAAATATATAAAGCCGTGTGGATTAGAGATGCGCTATTTTGACGTGAACGATATTTATATCGATTTTATTCGTTTTATAACGAATATTGAAAAGTGATTCAAAACTAAATATTTTGAAATGAAATTTGAATTGAATTGAAAGTGAATTGAAATGAATTCAAATTGAATTAAAATTTGAATTTAATAGAAATGAATTTTAAAACGAATTTATAAAGAAGAATTCAATTTTGGCTTTGAATGGAAATAGTGTTGAAATGGTTTTGAAACGAAGTTAAAACGATTTATAAAATTCGTTTTAAAAGGAAATCGACGAAATATATATATAATATATATATTATATATATAATGGCCTGAATAGAACGCGCCGCGCCGCGGCAGTTCGTGAATTTCGACCATTCATTTCAAACGGACATTGCGGGAGATCCGACCGTCGGATTCTCCTAAAACCGGAACCGTTGGGTTCGTATCGAAAAGAGCTTTCCAATGAATATTAGAAATTTGAAATCTAACGGTTGGATTTGGAATTATGTCCAAATCAAATTCGAAAAAGGTCGCTGTAAGTGCAGTTCGATGACCGTTGTTGGAAATCGACTGTACGGGCCTTGATAAAATTATTAAAAATATCTATAATTTGTGTAAAATTATAATATGTGAATTGGAAAGAATTGGGCTGGAAAATTCCACATTTGAAAAGATAAAAATAGATTTTTATCTAAATGAACTAGTTTTGAACTAGAATTGAAATCAATTTATTTTTAAATAAATAAATTGAATTTGAAAGTGATTTTGAAAATAATCGATAATTTCCAATACGTGGATTGGACTGGAGTTGAATCGAAATTATCTTCGGGATATTTCGATGTTGGATTTCGTGACTATACAAATATTGTTATGGGGATTTGAAAGATATTTTATATCGTTATTCCCAATACGATATTTGTTGGTTTCAGAATTTGATATTGAATATAAGCCGATATATTTTCTATTCAGAGCCTTGTATTTAATATCAAATGTGATTTGGTTTGTCGTGAATCGTGTTTTGATGACATTGGTTCTTTAACCCAGTTAAAGGCAGAATATTGATTTTTGAGAAGATTAAAACTAAGTGGAGTTTTAATGAATCTTTAATTAGATTAAAAATGTGAATTGATAATTTTAATTATCAAATTTGAAAAGTGATCGAGAGTGGAGTACCACCAGTTTTGCTCCAAAGCGATAGTTAAATCTTTAATTAGATTTGAACGTGAAATGGTAATTAATTTTACCGATAACACAGTGGTGTTAGATGTGGAGTATTACCAGTTTTCTCCATGGGATATATAGGTTGGGATTGGGAAATAAAATAAATAATTACTTCGGTGTGGTTCGTTAATCCCGACTAGTTTGAAATGATATCCAAAGGAAGATTATAGGATAAATTTAGAAGAATTTATCTTGGATAAAATTAATGGGAACATTTCCCTAAGAATGTGATATTGTGAATAAAAGAATATTCTGAATTGGGATGAGGCGTTTGTTGTGTTTGTGTAACATTCGTTTATTATATACGTGGGTTATTCAGAAAGGCCGGGTTTATACCCATTCTGAGTAATCGATTCGACGAGATGTCGAAGATGAAGACGGTGGTTGAAGACCGGAAGTCTTCACATCGTTTGGGTGATTACTGATGATCTTGATTGGGCTGTACACCCAGGATGAGGGAATCAGTTGGTGATCGTCCAGACGTACCTGGAGATGGATGGATATGCGAGGAAAGTGCCTCCGGTTCCGTTCAGACCCAGAACGGACTTGTAAATGGACTGTGTGTCTGACATTGGGTTTTAGTCCGTGTGATTGATCTCTATTAAATATATATCTGTTTGGCGGCGGAGAATTTATTCTCTTGCTTAACGCCCTTCTCTGAGACGTACGAGCCCAGGGGTTATATATTGATGGATATCAAACGCATGGAGTGAATTGCCTGTGTGGCATGCGTAAGTGGCAATTGATCAAGGCTTCTGTTGAAAAGCAAAGTCTTGTGGTGGATGATCAAAGCACGGCCTGTGTGGCGTAGCTTTGTGTATAACGTGAATTCGCGAGCCTCACACCTCGGTATGAGTCAAAAACGGGATAGTGACTGCAGGGAGAGCACGACGTTTCTTTCTAGCTAGGGTGGTGTCAGTGACCTACCAGCCCTGACATTTATATACTTTTCACCTGTGTGGTTGTTGGAATGCGAGGCGCCTCGGATATAGGTCTGTAAGGACCGGGAAACGTGTGTTCAGGAATTGCCAATCCTCAAAAGTAAGAGAGGACCGGCCCTGAAGATCCAAGGATCATAGTGGGGTCCTGGGACATTTGCTAGAGTGTCTCGAACGCGGAGAGGAGCTTGCCCCTTGCCTCGGCTCATGACGGAATCCAATTTCCAATACGTGTATTGCGGTTTTAATTGTAGAACTAGTATGGCGACATGATAGATGGTACCCATGCCGCCTATGATTGATATTTATGATGTGAAATTGTTTTGACACTATACACATATAGTAATATCAAAATAATGTGTTTTAAACGTATCAAGCATGCTTTGGCTGTTATAAGGGAAAACCCTATCCTCCGGCTTGCGTTGCATTGTGTGATGGGACCTGGGTCTTATAACAGCTTCATTTTTCTTTATTTAGCATTGCGCTGTTTGTTCTATGCACTAGTATTCTTGGGAGGAAACCCGTTCCGTGTTATACGGCGTGGTCCCTTGAATTACTATCTTTAAGTAAAGTTTTGAATAACTGTTTTAGTTCTCACACCAGTCACATGACTGACCTGGAGTTTATTGTTTTAACCTAAACTCTGGGTGCCCCTATTTTCCGCACGGGCAGCTAGTAGTTTTGGTTTTGCAGATTTATATTCACAGGGTCCTGATTTACAGCTGGAACGATGCTCGGAAAGCTCTGTATCCGTGTATCACTTTCAGTTGTGTTTTGTATATTTTTCCGCTGCTATGTAATTTAATGTAATCTCTGATATTTTTCTGTTGTATAATATTTATTCATACTCTATATATTCTTGTAATCTGATGGAATTGTTGTAATAACAATGAAATGTTCTTCCGTATGCGTTCTATTTTGTCTTGTACTCAATTCTATCCGTGCTTTCCTTCACGGGGAAGTTCGGGTCGTCTCATTTTGGTATCAGAGCTTTGGTTTACAGAGCTCGAGAACAAGACACATTAGAACCATACGAAAGAATTCATCAGATATTGGATTAGCAATATCCAATTAGAATGACTCGTTAGAGATAGGATCAGTAGTATCCTAGAACGAGTGTGAAGAGTATATTTTTCAAATGAAAACAATTTTGTTTTGAAAATTTAAATCGTTTTAAACGTATTTGATTATTTATTTATTTTGAATATGGACAATCGAGTATATATAGATTTCGCGTATACGCGTCATGAACGTATATTCGAAGTTTTAATATACTGGATAGATATAGAATCACATTCTAGACACCCGGAGATGGTTCTGATGATTGATATATCATCATCAGAATTTATATTCGTGTTTCGAAGGTGTGATTTCTATATATTTCCATTAGACTGGTGTGAGAACCAAAACTTATATAGTTAGAACACTTTGTTGTGAATTGGCATCAAAACATGATTTTTGTATATGTATCAAATTTATGAATTTGAAACTCTAATTCACTAATTGATTGATGTTTGTGTTGTTTGTTTAATTGTTTGCTAATTTTAACCATTTATGCCTAATTGAACCGAATATTGAACTGTATTGAAAATTGGTCGCATTTGCTTGCATATACATATACTTACATTGAACAGGTCATAGCAAGGAGGCTAGAGCAGAGAATAAAATTTGTTTGCCCGACAAATAGGTACATGTTTACTACATAATTTCCTGTTTTGTTTGGGTGATGATGATTTTGTGAGCCTATTGGCTAGCCGCTTGGCTTTTTCTTTTTCTTTTTGAGATCTGAAGGACCGGGGAAGCTATTTGAAATTCCCCGATGCTCCCGGTGCAGGGGAGGTTATGGCGAAATTTTTCGAAAATTTAGGGTGTTAGCCAAATTTTTGAAATTTTGGAAATTCTCAGAAACTAAAAAGTTGGAGAAAGGAAAGCCAAATCGAGTGTAGAGCTTAATAATCAAACCACTTGTGACTTTGTTCCTTTTCGGGGACGAAAAGTTTTAAGTGGGGGAGATTGTAATAACCCGTAAAATGCGAGCCAGTTTGAAATTTTTATTTTGGCAATTTTAGCGAATTTGAATATTTAAAATGAATTATTTTAAATAAAATCGACGAGAAAATTTATTTTGAATATAATTCGACGTATATATTATATACGTCGTCGTTAGAATATAATAATTATATATAATTATAAATAGAATTGAAAATGGCGCGGTAGTTCGATAATTCGATTTCAAACTTCAATTGAATGTACCGGGTGCAAAACAATCCGGATTTTAGTGAAACCAAAAACATTAGGATCTGATTGATAATATCTTTCTAACGGATGTAAGAAACTGAGATTTCACTTTAAAAATTGAGAGATATGTCCAGTTGAAAATTCTGAATAGTCGCTATGGAATTCAGGCCCTTAAAAATGGACATTTTGCATACGGTCTCAGAATTCGACGAAACTAGTTTTGTTAGGACCGTATCGTCAATACGAAGCTAGAAAATATTTTTCGAGAATTTTTAGAGTTAGTATGTGACCCCGGTAATTTGAAAAGTACGTTTAAAATTCAATATAGTGATTTAAATGCAAATTAAACGGAAACTAATTCAAACAGTCGAATCAGCTTGCGGTACATATCCCATTGTGTTCGGAATGGGGGTGAAACGCTATGGGCGACAGGCGGTGGGCCTCGTTTCGAGGTCGTATGTGAAAGTCAACTCTTTAGGATAAAATAAATTAATTAATAAATTAATAAATAAAAAAAAAAAATAATAATATCTTTCTCCTTCCCTTAACCAGGCCCCCCCCCCCCGTTGAAATCAAACCAAAAAAAGGAAAAAGGAAAAAAAAAAAAAAAAGAAACGAAACGAGGACAGCGACGGGGGAGGAGCCGCCGCCCCTCCCCGATGATCCGTCGCCGCCGCGATGGAGCCACCCACCTCCAGGCCCCCCCTCCAATCCTCCGCCTTCTTCTTCCCTCCTCTGCCACGAAACCCCTATCGCCCAAAACCCTTATCCCCTAAAACCCAACCGCATCCTCCTCCGACCTCGCATCCGCCCCTCCTTCTTCCCCCTCTTCTCTTCCATCGACAGCCGCACCTTCCTCCCCCCTCGCACTCCACCGCCGCGGCAAGCACCCCGAGCCCCCCTGTAAGTTTTTACTTATTTATAGTATTTTTATTTTATATATAAAAAACTGATTTAGTTATTTTTTTTAAATTGATTTTTGTTACAAATAAAAAAAAAAACTGAATTTTATTTTATTTAAAATCTGAATTTTATTTTGTTTAAAAACGAAATTTTATTCACTTTAAAAACTGGGTTTTATTTATGTTGTAAAGTAAGAAAAATATAATCTTTTACATTGTAGAAAGATAAAGGTATGATTTTTATATTTTTAAAATAATAAAAATATGATTTTTATATTTTTAAAGTATTAAAAATATGATCTTTACTATATAGAAGTAGTGAAAATGTGATTTTTATATTTTTAAAGAGTTAAAAATATAATTTTTACATCATAGGAATATTAAAAATATAATCTTTGTATATGTAGCAAAATAAAAATCTGATTTTTATTTTATATACGTTGAAATCAAGTGATGATTTTTTTTATTTATTTATATAAAGGCGAAATCTTTATTTTAGAAAAGGTAAAATCTTTATCGACGAAAAGACGATATTTTTAAAAATCGAAAAGATTAGATTTTAAAAATAGAAAAGGCGGGATTTTTAATATTGAATAGCATAGTAAAGAAATTCGATTTTTAAATATATGAAGTGATTATAAAAATATGATTTTTAAATTGAAAGTGAACAAATAAAAATGTGATTTTTATTTTAAAGAGATCAAAATATAAGAATGTGATTTTGTGTATATAGTGACTACGGGCAACGAAGATGACGATGATGCGATAACAATGAAGATTTCTATAAATGAAGTGTCGTGAAGTTGGATAGCTATTGGTGAGAACTTCTCACTCAAATTCTATTTTTTTTCTAGTTATATATATATATACTAGGATGCAGACGGTGCTTATTAGAAGCACCCGACACCCGTCCACATACCATGGACTTGTTTGTTTGGATGTTTGGTGATTGATTGAGATATTGGTTTGAATGTGGTTTGTGGTGTGAAAAATCGAATCGATAAATTGGTTAGGATTAGACGTGCGCCGTTATAAGGCGAAGGAGTAAGACTAGGTTAGACTCTTACTCCAAATTTTGTGGTTTGCATAACGAAAGTGATTTGATTGATGTGTGAATGGCGTGGGCCTTCACTAGACCGGGGATAAGGCTAGGCCTTGTCCCGTTTCTAGTATCGTGCCGTTATGCCGCCGAAATTTTCTAAAATATGTTAGAAAAATAAAAATATCATTTTTATTGTGTAAATGAAATGAATAGAAATTCAAGTGTTGAAATAGAATATTTTATCGTTAAAAATAATTTTTAACGTGAAAGTGAATAAATAAAATATTTATAAACAAATCGGCCGATTTGTTTATATACACTGATTTGACTGATATTGATTGGGTTGATAAATTTTACACATCGCCCAACTGCACAAATAAAATCTGTGTTTGATTGTTTGAAACCCCACACGGGTGTTGGGATGAAATTTGAAGTTCACTCATCCTGATTGATCAAATATGTCGATCGATTGATTGACAGGCTGTTATAAGCGTTAGATATCGATATTTGATGCTTATACAGTGTAGTGCACTTTGGTTGATGGTTGATTATTTTTCGACGCTATTATATACATGTGTTGTATGGAATCCATATAATTAACGTTATATGGTGATTGATTGGGCCTCATTCCAATTGGGAAAATAAGGAATATTATAAAAGAAAATTCATGTGTTGAATATAAAAATAGTCATGTGTTGACGATGTGCATGTGTTGAGTGAAATATTTTATATAATCAAAATTACATCTTTATCACATTTAAAATTAGGACTACTTCCCAGTAGAAGTCTAATTGAAAATCAAACGATAGATACCATAGTTTTATAAAATATTTCACATAATAAAAATAGTGATGTGTTGACAGTACTCATGTGTTGAGATTAGTCGTGTGTTGAAAGAAAATTCATGTGTTGAATTGAATAGAAGTTTTTGAAATATATAAAGCCGTGTGGATTAGAGATGCGCTATTTTGACGTGAACGATATTTATATCGATTTTATTCGTTTTATAACGAATATTGAAAAGTGATTCAAAACTAAATATTTTGAAATGAAATTTGAATTGAATTGAAAGTGAATTGAAATGAATTCAAATTGAATTAAAATTTGAATTTAATAGAAATGAATTTTAAAACGAATTTATAAAGAAGAATTCAATTTTGGCTTTGAATGGAAATAGTGTTGAAATGGTTTTGAAACGAAGTTAAAACGATTTATAAAATTCGTTTTAAAAGGAAATCAACGAAATATATATATAATATATATATTATATATATAATGGCCTGAATAGAACGCGCCGCGCCGCGGCAGTTCGTGAATTTCGACCATTCATTTCAAACGGACATTGCGGGAGATCCGACCGTCGGATTCTCCTAAAACCGGAACCGTTGGGTTCGTATCGAAAAGAGCTTTCCAATGAATATTAGAAATTTGAAATCTAACGGTTGGATTTGGAATTATGTCCAAATCAAATTCGAAAAAGGTCGCTGTAAGTGCAGTTCGATGACCGTTGTTGGAAATCGACTGTACGGGCCTTGATAAAATTATTAAAAATATCTATAATTTGTGTAAAATTATAATATGTGAATTGGAAAGAATTGGGCTGGAAAATTCCACATTTGAAAAGATAAAAATAGATTTTTATCTAAATGAACTAGTTTTGAACTAGAATTGAAATCAATTTATTTTTAAATAAATAAATTGAATTTGAAAGTGATTTTGAAAATAATCGATAATTTCCAATACGTGGATTGGACTGGAGTTGAATCGAAATTATCTTCGGGATATTTCGATGTTGGATTTCGTGACTATACAAATATTGTTATGGGGATTTGAAAGATATTTTATATCGTTATTCCCAATACGATATTTGTTGGTTTCAGAATTTGATATTGAATATAAGCCGATATATTTTCTATTCAGAGCCTTGTATTTAATATCAAATGTGATTTGGTTTGTCGTGAATCGTGTTTTGATGACATTGGTTCTTTAACCCAGTTAAAGGCAGAATATTGATTTTTGAGAAGATTAAAACTAAGTGGAGTTTTAATGAATCTTTAATTAGATTAAAAATGTGAATTGATAATTTTAATTATCAAATTTGAAAAGTGATCGAGAGTGGAGTACCACCAGTTTTGCTCCAAAGCGATAGTTAAATCTTTAATTAGATTTGAACGTGAAATGGTAATTAATTTTACCGATAACACAGTGGTGTTAGATGTGGAGTATTACCAGTTTTCTCCATGGGATATATAGGTTGGGATTGGGAAATAAAATAAATAATTACTTCGGTGTGGTTCGTTAATCCCGACTAGTTTGAAATGATATCCAAAGGAAGATTATAGGATAAATTTAGAAGAATTTATCTTGGATAAAATTAATGGGAACATTTCCCTAAGAATGTGATATTGTGAATAAAAGAATATTCTGAATTGGGATGAGGCGTTTGTTGTGTTTGTGTAACATTCGTTTATTATATACGTGGGTTATTCAGAAAGGCCGGGTTTATACCCATTCTGAGTAATCGATTCGACGAGATGTCGAAGATGAAGACGGTGGTTGAAGACCGGAAGTCTTCACATCGTTTGGGTGATTACTGATGATCTTGATTGGGCTGTACACCCAGGATGAGGGAATCAGTTGGTGATCGTCCAGACGTACCTGGAGATGGATGGATATGCGAGGAAAGTGCCTCCGGTTCCGTTCAGACCCAGAACGGACTTGTAAATGGACTGTGTGTCTGACATTGGGTTTTAGTCCGTGTGATTGATCTCTATTAAATATATATCTGTTTGGCGGCGGAGAATTTATTCTCTTGCTTAACGCCCTTCTCTGAGACGTACGAGCCCAGGGGTTATATATTGATGGATATCAAACGCATGGAGTGAATTGCCTGTGTGGCATGCGTAAGTGGCAATTGATCAAGGCTTCTGTTGAAAAGCAAAGTCTTGTGGTGGATGATCAAAGCACGGCCTGTGTGGCGTAGCTTTGTGTATAACGTGAATTCGCGAGCCTCACACCTCGGTATGAGTCAAAAATGGGATAGTGACTGCAGGGAGAGCACGACGTTTCTTTCTAGCTAGGGTGGTGTCAGTGACCTACCAGCCCTGACATTTATATACTTTTCACCTGTGTGGTTGTTGGAATGCGAGGCGCCTCGGATATAGGTCTGTAAGGACCGGGAAACGTGTGTTCAGGAATTGCCAATCCTCAAAAGTAAGAGAGGACCGGCCCTGAAGATCCAAGGATCATAGTGGGGTCCTGGGACATTTGCTAGAGTGTCTCGAACGCGGAGAGGAGCTTGCCCCTTGCCTCGGCTCATGACGGAATCCAATTTCCAATACGTGTATTGCGGTTTTAATTGTAGAACTAGTATGGCGACATGATAGATGGTACCCATGCCGCCTATGATTGATATTTATGATGTGAAATTGTTTTGACACTATACACATATAGTAATATCAAAATAATGTGTTTTAAACGTATCAAGCATGCTTTGGCTGTTATAAGGGAAAACCCTATCCTCCGGCTTGCGTTGCATTGTGTGATGGGACCTGGGTCTTATAACAGCTTCATTTTTCTTTATTTAGCATTGCGCTGTTTGTTCTATGCACTAGTATTCTTGGGAGGAAACCCGTTCCGTGTTATACGGCGTGGTCCCTTGAATTACTATCTTTAAGTAAAGTTTTGAATAACTGTTTTAGTTCTCACACCAGTCACATGACTGACCTGGAGTTTATTGTTTTAACCTAAACTCTGGGTGCCCCTATTTTCCGCACGGGCAGCTAGTAGTTTTGGTTTTGCAGATTTATATTCACAGGGTCCTGATTTACAGCTGGAACGATGCTCGGAAAGCTCTGTATCCGTGTATCACTTTCAGTTGTGTTTTGTATATTTTTCCGCTGCTATGTAATTTAATGTAATCTCTGATATTTTTCTGTTGTATAATATTTATTCATACTCTATATATTCTTGTAATCTGATGGAATTGTTGTAATAACAATGAAATGTTCTTCCGTATGCGTTCTATTTTGTCTTGTACTCAATTCTATCCGTGCTTTCCTTCACGGGGAAGTTCGGGTCGTCTCAGGAATGATAAATGGATAAAACTAATTTAACGGATTGAAAAAGAACGATTTGAATTATCAAAAGGAACCGAATCCTAAAAAAAGAGAAATGAACGATATTTACAACAGAAATTGATGAATACAAAATAGCAGATCAGTAGGAGAAATATTTTGAAATAAAATCAAAGATAAAATTTTATAAGAAAACCAATTATATAACAATCCAAGTTAATATTTAAATTAAAATTCAAGGATTAATTCAAATTCAAATAACTAACTCGATTAAATTTATACACTAATTAAGATTGTAACTAAAAATACTGATTTGTATTATTAAATTATATTTAAATCAAAAGTTCAAACTCATTTGTTCTATAAAATTCAAGATGTATACAGTTTTAAATCAAAATCGATATCCTAATAAAATACAAACAAATTGAGTTTTAAATAAACAAAATAAAATAGAAATCAAAATTTAAATTAAATAATTAAATAAAAATACACTTAAAATTCTGGTCATTATAATCTCCCCCACTCAAACCTTTTCGTTTCGAAAAGGAACGAGGCAGGGAAACAGTAATTATATAATTAACACATTTACCAATGGTTCAAATTTATCCTCATACCTATATATATAAATTGAAATATATATATATATACGTATATATAAATCAAAAGTTAAAATATTTTCAAACATTTCAAAATAGTTTAAGTATTCACTCGACGTCTCAATTGACGAAATATATCTATCCTACTTTCGAAACCTGAAAATAGGTATCGATGATGTCGTGGTCATCACCAGAATCATTTTCAAGCGACTAGAGTGTGAGTCCATATTTATCTTGCACATATAGGATTTAATATATACGTTGATCAAATGTATTTAAGTCACTAAGTATTCGATAGGCCAATTTGGAGTCAGGTAAGTACTCAAAACATCTTTTTATATTTAAACATAATATATACCAAATTTCCAAATCATATATTATAAATAATATATTTCAAATCATTAAAATTTTAAGTAGCGAAAAATTATATCTCTCCCCCACTCATTTATTTACTAAAATTCAACTTCAATTCTTAATAAATATACCAACAATATTATTATTAAATCAAATACATAACAATATTATTCTATACTATACCTAAATATTTTCAAATCCATATTATCTATATTTAAACTTATAAAACTCGTTTAATTCCATAATTTTAACATATATATATATACACATCAAAAATTAAAATATTTATAAATCAATTTAAATTTATGAAATCCTATATACAATAAATTTTACCATTATAGATTTCAACCAAGATAAAATCATTTTCCTATAAAATCTAGATCTTTAAATCATATTTAAACCGTATAGTTTATAAAATATAAAATTTTAAAGTATAAAAATTTATTATTTTCAAAGTATTGATATTACCAAAACGTAATGTTATTTACAAATATATATCAGAATTTCAATGTTGCATCAAGAAAATCTTATATTATAATACTTTTCAAAATAACTATTTTAAACCAATATTTAATAAGAAAGAACTCGCTTGAGGACTGATACTCTCCTTTTACATCTTACCTTGTTATGGACTAGGATAAGTTATAGAATTCGAGCTAAAAGATGAATGAACGAACCTAATCAAAGAGGATCTATGAAGGAAGATGGATTCAGATGGAAAGAAAATTTCATTAGAAGATTTTAAATATTAAACAAAATTTTATATCCGAAAATATTTGTTTCAGAAACATTTAAAACTACATTTAAAATATATTTGTACTTCCAAAATAAGCTTCCTCTCAAGAAGGACTCTGTGACTAATCCCACTCATTCTAGGGTAATGCTACCTTGTCTCTTATGGGTTTTTACCCAATAGGCTAAAACTTTGATAAACCAAAGCTCTGATACCAACTGTAACGACCTGCCATTTTGGCTATGCCAAATCGAAAAAACATGTCAACTCGAACCATTCAAAATGACAGATTGTTATTAGCTTTTGGGGTAAATAGAATAAATCCCAGAATCACAGACACAGACAAAGAGCAGTATAATATCTCATAGCGGAAAATAAATAATACAACAGTAGTTCATGAAGCTACTAAATAAAATTTTACATTAGAGTTTACATAAACAATACAAAGGAAGTCTAATACAATGAATTCTAATACATAAATAAAAGATAACTATATATAACATAAATGACAAGAATAGCTGGAACTGGATCAACTAAACAGGTAGATATAGATGAGTAAATAAATATGAACTTCAAATTCCAAGAATGGATCTCGAAAGTTATGATAATCGATCTGACCCAAGCAATAATGCAAATCAAAACAACTTGGATATGGGCTACCATTCTCATGGAAGTAAATCAACTCAAATGAAATGTTAGATGAAATGCATTTAGTAACTAAAAGGATGTTTGGGATCACTATTCTCTAAGGATACGTCGGACTAATACTATATAGTATAATGCATTATATACAATAGTGTCTGTCAGTAAATTAAAGTAACAAAATAGCATAAGCGGGATTAACATTATTACCCTTACATCGTTTACATATTCCCATAGTATATACAGTACCGTAATTCCTCCGTAAACTGGAGGGCTATCAGAGAGGGAACTCCATATAAAACAGTACAAAACAAAATTGTAGTGGGCTCCTATAAGGCATGTGACAAGGCACGCAAGGAATGCCAGGGTGGATTCACCGTTTGTAGATCCAGACCGGTGGTACCGCATAGCGGCAACTACCACCCGCCTCGAGACACACTCCCATAATCAAATCGGAGGATGGCCACCAAACACATCACAAAAGTAATAGAATGGTATCGAAGAAGTGCGCTCGATAGGAGGTATGACCTCACTTGGTCTCGGCACAACTCCTATTTTGTCATATCAAGATGACTCAAGGTAGTCAGGGTCTCGTAATTAATATGAAATAGAAAATGGAGTCGTTCGCCAACCATCCTTCTTCATTCTGGATCCCCACCGCCTACACAATTGTTAAAGTGATTTTCATTATTGGTAGTGAGTATGACAATAGCCGACCCTAGTCGCTTTAACAACCAATCATTTACATTTTTCATACCCTGGCCATTATTTCATAAATCACCTTATAAAATAGTTTATATGAAATCTCATATTCGAATTTGAAATCAAAATCAAATATCTAACTTTGAATATATTCAATTTTGAATAACTCATTTAAATCGCTTAAATCAAATTGATTTAGAAAATCATATCGTAAAGATCTCAAATATAGAATAAATTAATACTATAACATTTAACCTTGATTTTATTAATTTTTGAAAATATTCACATAACGATTTTAATTCAAAACGACTTATATTAAATTCATATATTAAAGGTCACAGTTACCATTTACATCAATACAAAAACATTTAATTTCGAGAATATTTTAGTTTGATTTACTCTCACCAAAACTCAAGCTCAAACAATAGGAATGATTCAATTCCACCTTTTATAAAAATCCCTTTAAATCAGTTCATATAAATCCAACATTTTGGTTCAAATTCAAAATATACAATTCAAGTCAAAACTTACATTTCAATTTAAACAAATCATATCGTGTTTCGTATTTCATGTCATACAATTTGAAATCATTATTTATAAATTCAAACATTTAATATAATCCAGTTTACCTATAAAAAATTCGATTTAGCTGGTTCAAAAATCCAATACTTAAGTTCAACTTTAGTTTATGTAATTCATAACAAATCTTATATCTTTAATTTCAACAAATCGTAATCATAACGTTTTACTCAAGTTGTACAATTCAAATTCACTACTTATAAATTTGAATCAAAGTATTATATTTTAGTTTAAACAATTCATACAATTTAAAACCATTCTTGTCAATTCGAGTTAACAAATATCAAATTCAAACAATACGATTATAAAATCAATTCCATAAATTATATTCAAGTTTACATTTGGTCACTTAAAATCGAATTCATTTCATATCAATTATAATTTCAAATTAAATATCAATTTACGGAATTCAAGTTCATTTCTTTCAATATTTAAACCATTCAAATTTGCATTCAGTTGATTTAAAATTAAATTCATTCCTTAATTTGGAAATTCAATTTCAGATAACAATTTCACAATTCAAGTTCATCTCTTATAAGTTCATATCAATTTGAATTCAAAACTTAATATGAGTTCATTCATTAAACAAATATCGTTATTTAAATCTTTAAAACTTCAAATTTAAAACACAATATCTTAACTTACTGTTCTTTGAGTTTATTATTAATGTTTATAAAATATATATAAAAGAAAAATTAACTCTGTAAATAGATATATATTCATATATATATATATATAAGTTATAAAATTCTAAAATTAACTAGAAAATAGATTATAACATATATAAGTTAAAATAATATAGAAATATGCTTAAAAGAATTATTTACTATAAAAAATTTAAAATTAGATTATATGGTTTAAAATAAATAAATTATAAGTAAAATCTTAAATAAGCATTTAAATCTATATTTACTCATAAAATAATTTAAAAACATATAATTAAAATTTTATAAAATTTAAGTTTAAAACATTTAAAATATAAATATAAAAATATAAAATATTAAGTTATTATTTTTAAAATAGATTTTCCAAATCTCCTTACTTCGAAAACATGACCAACTGTGTTTGTATATAGTTTTCTGCCCTATTGTAACGAACCAGCAATTTCGACAAATTAAAATACAAGTTTAATTTAAAGATTAGATGTTTAATTGGATGTTTATAACCTTACTTTGAATTTCTAATATTGTTTGACATATATGTAATGTAAGCGCAAGTTCTATTAAATATTGGTTCATTGAATTTAACGCTAAATCGATAAATTACAAACCGTTAAGTCAGTGAAAATTTGTAATACATAACATGGAGGTTATCTAATTAATTTTGTCATGAAATATGAAGCTTGTCACTACTGTTAAATCATTTTACACAACTGATATGGTAGCAACAGCCGGTGTTTGTATTTGACATTAGATATTAAAGGTTGAATTAAATTTGGAAATTAAATATTTGAGATATGTTTGACTAGGTAAACTGATGGAATGAATTTCGGGGGTGAAATACAGAAGTTTATTATATTTACTTCAATCTATTTTAAACATTTAATAAATTATTGAAATTTAACATTATCAGAACTTAAGCGAAGTTGAACTAAAAATACTAGATTGAATTATAAGAAGAACGTTATTTTTTGTTTGTTTTGTGAAACTCGGGTGTTGGATGTCTCGAATCTCTAATTTTGAGTTAAAAACGTGCATAACAGACAACATTGTGAATAGTATTTCAGCCCATTCTTGAATTTTATGTATACTAACGTACACAACAATTGTTCCATCTTTGAAATAATAAGAACACACGCATACTAATAATTTAATTATATCAGTAGCAAACGCTTGGAAAGAATTACAGAAGGCAACCAACACATGCTGGTGGCTTCTAAACAAATCAAACACTTGTCTTACTTTCCCTGTGAAAGCCACACGTGTCCTTCCTCTTTCGAAAAGGTGATTCCATGTTGCCTCCCTATCCAATAACCTCCTCACGGCAAAATAGATCTTGCCAATTCTCTATGGAAAATTAAAATCCTTAGAACCCAAATTCTTTTGGGAAAGTAAATATTCATTGTCTTCCCCAAAAACCCGAAGTCATGGAACCCTAAATCACACCACTTCCAGTGCCGCACCCTCCACCACAGTCGAATCGACGCTGCCACCTTCCTTTTGATCCTCGACGGCCCCTTCCTCCTTGACCTCCTCTTTCCTTTTACGGGTTAAACCCGATTCTATTAATAATAATAAAAAAATAGTCAGCGAGTTGATCCCTGGAGCCACAGCAACGCCGCCGAGACCCCACCTGAACACTCGTCCACCTCAGATTATGTTCCCTCCTTCCAAAACCTGCTTGCGCAAGTTAACCTTAAAAAATAATATAAATAAGGCAGAAGCTTCAACACAGCAAAAGCAGTCGAGCCCCAACATCTTGTCCGCGCTGCACACACTAGCGCTACCAAGTGCTCCCGGCCTTCTTCTGTCGTCGTCTAGCAATGTGAGTGTCTAGCTTTGTTTTGTTTTCCTCCATTTGTTCATTGTTGGGTCAAACTTGGTTTGGGTTGGTGGAAATACTCCTTGTGTTTTACTTGTAAAGAGAGAAAATTTATGTATAGGTCTTAAACGAGAGATTTGCATGGTGGTACAGATCTTAGGCTGGATTGAGGCACTTGTTTACTGACCGGTTTCATTTCAAAATCCCTTGTGTGTTTGGCATGACTTCTTACTGCCTGTGTACTCGAAATTATTTGGTCACCACTACAGTCAATTAGGAAATTTGATTATCCTTATCCCTTTCTCAAACAATAACTTGTGTAGTCGAGTGGTTTATCATAAAACTTAAAAACTAAGCGGTCATTAGTTCGAGTCTCAAGGATGACTTTGTTTCGTAAAATTTTGACAAATTCATATTTTTCGTTTGTGTTTATTTTGGAAAAATATATCATTATATGGTAAATCGTGCCATTTAAATTATTTAGGCAATCGATCCCGTCTATCCATAGTTAGCGCTGTCGTGCTCATCATGATCGCATCAACACCTTATGTCATCTCATTTTCCTCGAAAGGTGAGTTTCTACTCACTCACAGACTAATATTTTTATTAAGTGAATTAAAGATTTGAAATGTTAGTTGCTCTAGAACTGTTTGCTTCGTGATTGCGCACGTGCGACACACACTATTATATCATATGACACAATATGGATGTATGTTTGACATATTATGTTTATTCTTCTCATCATGCAAGTTTCCCCTTAGATTAGAAACATTACGGGTTGAAATGATACATACCCGAGTCTTTGTGTATTCGAATCAATTTGGGATGCGGGTTGAAATGATACATACCCTGGGTTCGAATATTTTAAAAATAACGTATTGAAATGATAAATATACGTGTCACTTGATCATAGGACAGAAAATTATATATAGACATCTGTTGGTTAAATGATTTTTTTAATATTTGGAACTTGTTTGATGGGGATTTTATTTAAAAAAATAAGGAAATGTGCCGATACTCGATAAATCCATTTTCTTTAAAGATCTGAACTTGGATTTTTTTAAAAAAAAGAGATTAAGGAAATTATCCCAAAACAAAGTGGAAATTCTTAAATTGGGATTTGAAATTGTTCAAATTAATGGTGTAGATTTGATGGTAATAAATTCTCATGGAATTTAAATTTTGGAATAAAGGAAACCGAGTGTATTCGGAATTGTTTTAACTCTGTTTTTGAATATAGATTTGAATTCTTGAAATCGAGCGATTGTTTTGAACGATGTTGAAAAGGAGATATGAAATTAATGTGCTCCATTGAGGCTGGAGTTAGATTCAAGTATTGAAGTTCGGAAGAAAGGAACAATTTTAGTTAACAAATTTTATTATATATATATATATATATTTACACTGTTTGATTTAAAATAACTATTTCTTTTCTTAAAATTTTATTTATTTAAGACTTTCCTATAAACTATTTATTACAACCAAATTGTTCTTTATATTCTATTACTTAAACTAAGTAGTAAAACTTTTAAATTACGTATGTACATAGTGTTTTAAATTATCTTATTTTATTCTAGCTATTATATTTTATATATATATACACACATTTTATATAAAGATTTTTATTTTATTTTTAGCATCTATTTTCAAATTATATTAAATGATCGTAATTTTCTTCCGAATAGAAAGTGTTTGGATCTAAAACTGTTGTTCAAATGGAGTTGAGATAAATTTTATTCCATTTGAATATAAATCGATTTCTTAACCGATTTTGATATGGGAATGTAAATTTTATTCCTCTCGAATATAAATGGACCTCCAAAGGAATTGAAATGAGTTGAAGCAAAAGTATATATTATATTTGAATATGAATGTATTTCGAACGTAAATCGATTTGGGATAATTTGAAATCTTTGAGGAAATTATTTTCTATTGGAATATAGGTCGATTTTGAAATATTATATGATTATAATATAAGGATATGGAAATGTATTCTAATTTAGAATATAATCGGTTTGGTTTGATTTCGACGGTTTGATATGTAAATATATTCTTTTTGAATATAAACTTGGTTCGAAACAGAATATGATATTTTGAGATGAAGCGAACCTTTGTGAAATATAAAAGAACCAACCGATGTGAAAGATGTAAGCGTTGGTTGTCAAAGAGACCGGAGTCGACATAAGGCATACTCTCTGTCAGTGTCGATACCACTTTGACAACTGTGAATGTTATGACGTATCCAGAATGAGTATGATGACATGGAGGCGATTATTGAATCAAAGAAGATGAACGATGACGAAATAGCCCTGACCTTCGGGTCAGAATTGAAATGAATAAAACAAGAGCTATACCGTGACTAATTGAGGTAGCACCTTTGATCGGACACACTTCTTCGATACTATTTCTATGGCTATGATGATGATGATTTGGGCCCATTTATGACTTTGGGAGTGTGTTCCGAGGTGGGCGGTAGTGGCTGCTATGCGTTACCACCGGTCCGGGGGTGCAATTGGTAGAATCCTACCCTGGGTATTGCCTCAAGTACCTTGTCATATTATCCTTAGCGAGCCCCCACAATTTTGATTTGTATCGTACCTATGGAGTGCCCTCTGATGCCACCGTGTTACGGTGGGTTTACGGTACTGTATAGACTACGGTATTATAAACGGTATAAGGGTAAAAATGTAATCCCGCTTACGCTATTTTCATTATATTTACTTTACTAAATAGACATTACAATAATAGCGTACTATCATATAGATATTAGTTTCGCGGATCCTTAGAGGATGGAAATCCTAAACATCCTTTAAGTTATTGTACATTTCAGTGGACACTTCATTTGAGTTAATTCACTTACATGAGACTGTTAGTCCTGACTCGAGTATTTTGTTTATTTTGTTTCTTGCAAAATGCCCGGGTCAGACCGAGTATTTCAGCTTGGAGATATATCTGTTAGAGCCTGAGATTTGTTGGAGATCCAGTCATCCATCTATTGTTATGTTGTTACCCGCAACTCTGTCAGTGTATTCATATATCAGTATGATTATGTATTCAGCCTTCCTCTATATCTGTATTTACTTCTTTACTCTAATATTTATTTATTTATTTTTTAAAATCTTATTGTATAAATTTTACTTCCGTTGTGATATACTCTATGTTCTGTGTCTGTGATTCTGTGATGATTATATTTTAACTTCATAAGCAATAACAATCTGTCGTTTGAACGGTTTGAGTTGATTTAATTATCGACTTGGAGCGGTCAAAATGCCAGGTCGTTACACCTATGGTCAAGTGATACGAATAATTATCATTTCAACCCGTAACCCCAAATTCAGTAAAAATCATTTAGGTCTGTCATTTCAACCCATAATGAATTTTCCCTAATCTAATGTCCGTTCGGGCATGTATCATTTCAACCCTTAGTGATTTTTTCCTAAAACTAGGAAATCAGCAAACATAAATCAACAATAACATAATATCAATCACATCATAAGTCATATATCATTAGTGCGCCTACATGTCATATGAAAATCGTCGTGCCATATATGAAATGTGCATACATATCAAATAAAATGATTTCTATCAGCAATCCTATATATTTCACAGCAATTCATTTATGCTGATATAACATCCATGAAACAGTATAAGTCAAGTGTGAGATAAACTCTTCGTTCATGACATAGAACGGGGACGACAATCGGATTAACACTAAATGAAATGACAACTTCCAGGCACAACTCAGAATAGATTCAACTCGATACCACTCAATATTTGTTATATATTTTTATAAGAGGAGGTCGCAGAATTTCTCAATGGATCGATACGGTTATTGGTTTTGGAATGGTTACCGAACTCAACCACAAATTTAATACAAAAAAATAAACCCAACAATTCTTTATGTAAAGTATGATATATATTTTTATATATGTATACACATAGTAAAACTATAATATATATATATATATATATATTTATATTTAAAATTCAACGCACCCCAATCGACATATATATATATATAAACACACATGCATATACATTCACACACGCACAAAAAATACTCTACACAAATCACACATACATGCATGACACGCAACAATATACTCACACACTATTTATTAATATACACAAACCAACTCACAACAAAAATAGAACTCACGCATACCCCTGCATAAAATCACGCAAACACTTACTATGCAAGAACTATACAAACACTCACACACATATAAACTAAATGACCCACAAAACACACCCAAATTCATACATAGGTTATACACACATGCAAGCTTTAAGTGGGGGCACGACAAGGTGGTAGCCGGTTCAGTTAGGGTAGGGTGGCAACAGGCTTTGGATTGATCATCTATCCAAACTAAAGGGAGGTGGATGACCAGATTCTAGGTCTAGAAGTGAAGGCGCAGGCGGGTGCGGCTGCAATAGATGTGGCGAGGCGAGGGTCAGCAACTTGGTGGAGGTCGGAGCTGGGGAGTCATGAGCTGAATGGGACGGTTTCGGTGAGACAAAGGGGCTCAAAGGTAGGGAAGGCGGCTCGATTAAGGTGGGACAACTTGCTCGGTAGCCTTGGGAAGGGGAAGAGTGTGGGCAGATGTAACAACCCGGAAAATCAGAACCAATTTAAAATTTTATTTTGGCAATTTTAATGAATTTTGAATATTTTAAATGAATTATTTTAAATAACAATGACTAAAAAATTATTTTGAATAGAAGTAGAAGGTATAAATTTACTTGAATCGAAATTAGAATATAAATATTTATTTTAATTATAAAAGGAATTGAAAATGGCACAGTAGTTTGAAAATTCGATTTCAAATTTCAAATGAATGTACAGGATTCATAATAAACCAAATTTTAGTGAAACCATAAATATATGAATCTGTTTGAAAATATCTTTCCAACGAATCTGAAAAATCCAAATTTCATAGCAGGAATAAAAAGATATGTCCAGTTGAAAATTCAGAATAGCCGCTATTGAAATATAGCCCTTAAAAATAGGAATTTTGTAAACGACCTCCGTTTTTGACAAGACCACTTATGTTGGATCCAGAATCTCAGATTATTGCTAGATTTTAAAATTCATGATTTTTGGGATTAATATTTGAGTGTGGCAAAAGAAAACGTGTTTTGACAGTTTCAATCAATTTGGACCGACCAGAAAATGACCTTTTTTTAAACGGTCTCCAAATTTGACAAAATTAGTTTTGTTAGGACTATATCATCAAATCATAGCTAGATTTATTTTTCTGGAATTTTTGGAGTCCGTATGTGGCTCTAATAAATTAAAATGTATGTTAAAATCAATATTGACCATTCTATTAATTTATATTTTAATTTTGATGAAAACTGGCCGTAACAGTTGAAATGGTTTACCGGACATATCCCATTGTGTTCGAAATGTTGGTAATTAGCTAGGGGCGACCGTCATTGGGTTCGATTTAGAGTTCGAACAGAAAATCAACCTTTTTGAAAATAAAATAATTAAATTATATATATTTATATATGGCTCCCCTTTATATTTTCTCTCCCAAATCACTTTACCAGAAATAAAAAAAGAAAAAAGAAAAGCGGGAAACCCCGTCGTTCCACGCCGTCGCGCCTCCAGGCGTTCGGCACCGCCACCAGAGGTTGACGCCCTCCTTCCTCCCCTCTCCTCCCCCTTCTCTTACCTCGCGACAGTGAAAAACTGCACCCCTGACCCAAATCAGCCGAAGCCACTGCCCTAAAGGCCTGCGCAACCTCCTGCCGCCTCCCCCCACCTGCACGCACCCTAGCACCGCCATTTTCGACCCTCACCTCCGATTCAACAACGAACACCTCCTCCTCCCTCATCTTTAAGCAAATGTGAGTTTTTTTATAGTTAATTTAGTTTTATTTTTATAAAATAACATTGTGAAAGACTCGATTTTTATGAGAGGAAAGATTTAATTTTTAATTTAGAAAAAAGATGAGATTTTTAGGGGATAAAAATATAATCTTTAGAGTATAAAAATATAATCTTTATGAAAGTAAAACTATAATTTTTAGCGAAGTAAAAATATAATTTTTAGCGAAGTAAAAATTAAATTTTTATATATATGAGAAGTGTTATAAAATACAATTTTTATATATACAGTAGCGATATAAAAATTATAAACATCATATTAAAAATGTGATTTTTAATATGAACAACGTAGAGAAGACTGCATTGGAATGTCGGGCAAATCCAAATGGTTCAGAAATTCAGAATAGAATGGAGAAGTGGATCCCAAAGGTGAGAACTCCTCACTGAAATTATTTCTATACAGTTATTTATTTTATAACTGCATATATAAACTGCTCCCCGTCGTCCACAGACCATGGACGACTTGTTTGTTTGATTGTGTTGTGAAAATTGTTTGTGATGCGAAATGGGCTATATAAAATATTCATGTGTTGAAATATAATATTTTATCATTAAAAATATAATTTTTAACATATAATGAACAAAATAAATATTCATTTATAAACTGACGATTTGTTTATGTACACTCAATTGACTGATATTGATTGGGATGATAAATTTTACACATCACCCAACTGCATAAATAATATTCAATGTTTGTTGATTGAAACCCCACACGGGTATTGGGATGACATTTGACGTACACTAATCCCAATTGTTTAGTTGTATGCCGATCGATTGGTTGACAAGCTGTGGTAAGCGTTAAATATTTACATTTAATGCTTATGCAGTGTAGAATGCACTCTGGACGATGGTTGATTGTTTATCATTGTTGTACTATACATATGTTGTATGAAATCCATATAAATAACATTATACGGTAATTGACTGCGTCTGATTCCAGTTCAAAAAGAATGAATATTTTAAAATAACGAATATTTAAAATAGTATTCAGCAAAAGATCAAAATCTGATTTTTATGTCCGATTTGGGATAGACACGAAAATATTTAAATATATAAACCCGTGTTGATTAAATTAACGCCATTTTGACGTGAATGATATTTATATCGATTTTATTCATTTTTATAATGAATATTGAAAAGGAAGTGATTTCAAAATCTAATGTTTTGAAAATATCATCATTTATATATTAATGATATGGAATATTCAATTTTGATTAGAAATTGAATATGAAGTTGAAATCATTTTTAAAACCGAATTTAAAATGATTTATAAAATACGTTTAAATGGAAATCGATGAAATATATTTAATATATATTATATATACAGGAAACTTGTGTCAAGGACAAAAAAAGCAAAAAGTTTGGCCAAAAGGACAAGAGCCAAAAAAAATTCTCAAAAGGCCAACTTTTAGTGTAAAATGAAAAAACAAGGCACCCCCCTGAATTCCACCATTTCCACTAGAAAATATCCTTTTGGGCAAATTTTTTAGCTCTGATCCTTTTGAGCAAACTTTTTGCTCTTTTTGTCCTTATGGAAAAAATCCCCTTATATATATATATATATATATATAATGGTCTGAATAGAACGCGCCGCGCTTCGGCAGTTCGCGAATTTCGACCATTGACTTCGAATGGACATTACGGGAGATCCGACCGTCGGATTCTCCTAAAGTCGGAGCCTTGGGTTCGTATCGAAAAGATCTTTCCAATGAATACAAGAGACTTGAAATCTAACAGTTGGATTTGGAATTATGTCCAAATAAAATTTGGAAAAGGTCACTGTAAGTGCTGTTCGATGACCGTTTATGGAAATCGACTGTACAGGCCTTGATAAAATTATTAAAAATATCAATAATTTGTGTAAAATCATAATAAATGATTTGGAAAGAATTGGGATGAAAAATTCCATATTTGAAAAGATAAAAATATATTTTTATCGAAATGAACTAGTGATGAACTAGAATTATGAAATCCAATATTTTGAAATAAATAAATTGGATTTGAAACGGTTTTAAAAATAACCAGAGTTTCCAATATACGAATTGGAATGGATTTGAATCGAGAATATCTCCAGAATATTTCGATATTAGATTCCATGATTATACAGATATTGTGGAGGAATTTGGAATATATATATATATTTTATTCCCAATACCATATTTGTGGATTTCAGAATTTGATATTGAATATAAGCCGAGATAATTTCTATTCAGGGCCTTGTATTTAATATTGAATTGGATTTTGGGTTTGCCGTGAACTGTGTTTTAAATGACACTGTTCTTAAACCCAGTGTGAAAAGAATAAATCTTTTAACTAAGATTTAAAGAAGAATTACCAATTAATTAACATTCAATTGGAAATGAAAATGGAATGTGAATTGGGTTTATTGTGAATTGTGTTTTTACCGACATTCGTTCTTTGACCCGATTTATAGTGAAATGTGATTTGGAATTTATAAATCTTTTTACTAAGATTTAGCGGGAATTTTTCAAAGTAAAGTTCTCCAATTTAATATATTAAATTGCAATGGAATGGAATTCGATTTGATAATAATCGAAATGAGCTTCTGTGAAGGAAGACTGTTAATATATATGGAATTTAAAAGGCTTTGTCGTCATTCCATTTATATTATTATTCGGATACGGTAATTGATATCTATTATATATTGATCTGTTTTTCTTGAAGATTCCATTTTTATGGAAGCGGATTTGGGTTTATCGTGAACTGTGTTTTAAATGACATTCGTTCTTTAACCCAGTTAAAGGCAGGATTACATGTCTAACATTGTATTTCGAGCTGTATGGTTGATCTCTGCTAAATATATATCTGTTTAGTGGCGGAGAATTTATTCTCTTGCTTAACACCCTTCTCTAAGATGTACGAGCTTAGAGGTTATATATCAGCAGAAATCAATAGTACGGTGTAGATTGTCGATGTGACATGTTTGTGTTTCCAAAGTTAAATAATCATTAATACTGATTTTTGGGAAGATTAAAACTAATTGGAGCTTTAATGAATCTTTAATTAGATTGAAATGGAAATTGATAATTTAAATTATCAAATTTGGGAAATGATCGAGAATGGAGTAGCACCAGTTTTTGCTCCAAGCGACAGTTAAATCTTTAATTAGATTTGAACGGGAAATGGTAATTAATTTTACCGATAACACCGTGGTGTTAATTATGGAGTAATACCAGTTTTGCTCCATGGGATGAATAGGTTGGGATTGGGAAATTAAATAAATGATTACTTCGGTAAGGTGCGTTAATGCCAACTAGTTTGGAAAACCTTAATATGGTTTGAATGATATCCAAAGGAAGATTAAAGAATAAATTTAAAAAAAATTATCTTTGATTAAATTAATGGGAACATATCCCTAAGAATGTGAAACCAAAGAATATTCTGAATTGAATGAGGCATATGTTGTGTTTTTATAGCACTTGTTTATTATATACACGCGTAATTCAGAAAGGCCGGGATTATACCCATTCTGAATAACAGATTCGGCGATAAGTCGACGATGAAGACGGTGGTTGAAGACCGGAGGTTTTCACATTGTTTAGATGATTATTGATGTCTTGATTGGGCTGTACACCCAAGACAAGGTAATAAGTGGTGATCGTCCAGACATACTTGGAGATCGAGCGGATATGCGAAGACCTCTCTCCTGTATTGGACATACGTGACGAGGAATACGGTGCCTCCGTGTAACGTCCTGTATTTTTACGGTATAATAATTAATTTTCTTAATTATTTAAAAGGTGATTTAGAAGTTTAAATGGTTATTTAATTAAATAATAATGAATATTTAATTAATATCTATAATGTAATAATATATTATAATTCTGAAGTAGTCGGAAATAGCCGAATTGACAATAGGGTGTCAATTGGACAGTGTAAGAGATTTGGTTGGGTTTAGATTCGAATTAAAATAATGAATCTATTTAATAAACGATGTTAGAACGTATTAATTATAATTTAATTATAATCGAGCGCGAAACGTCGCTGCAGTTCGTAATTTGGCAATTCGAACTTTAACTGGATAAACGGATTCGATATAAGTCAGAATTCTGTGAAACAAGAAATGATGGAATCTTGTTGATAATAATTTTAATATGAAAGAGAAAAATTCAGATTTCGTATTATAGATTATTAGTTATGGCCAAATAAATTTTTGAAATAATCGCTATGAAAATCGTTATTAAAATATAACGTTTATTAATTAATATAATAGCGTTTTAATATAAATTGAATATCGATTCAAATAGGATTTTTATATATTGATTTATAAATCCAGATATGATTATTTTGGAGCTGTATGATATCCTTTGTGAATATATATGATAATATTAATTTATTATTATTAAATTTAATTGTTTTTAAATATATTTATATTTAAATGGGTTTATTTAAGCTGTAGAAAATAGCCATTTTTACAAACGACCTCCAAATTCGACGAAACCAATTTTGTTGGATCCGTAATATCAAATTATTTTATATTTCAATTTCCGTGATTTTTGGAGTTAGTGTGTGGCCGTACGGATTTTTAATGTGAAAAAGTCGATATTTTGATGGTTAAAAATACGGTGTGTGAGCAAACGTAGTCAGAATTCGACGAAACAAAGTTTCGTTGGGTCCGTAATGTCAAACTCTAGCTGCATGTCCATTTCCATGGTTTTTGGAATTGTATGTGATCATAAGAATTTTTAAAGACGGATATAAATAGAAATATGATAAAAATAAAATAAAATATCCAATATAAAAATATCTTACCCTTACTATAAATAACCCTATCACTTTCTAAAACCCTAAACTTTTCTCTTCAGCGGTCAAACAATATTCCGCCGTCTCATTTCTTCACACAAGAAAAGAAATCGCCCCTTAGAAAATCAAAATAAAATCGTAGAGAAATCGTAAATCATGTTTTATATATGTTTTTGAGATCTCTGGAGAAGGAGCTTCACATTGATGTAGCATTTGTTGGGTTCGACACCTTTTCTGTTCGCCTGAAAATTTTGAACAGTGGTTGTCGCGAACTAGGGTTAAGGGGTTTGTAAAATATCAGCATCAATAACTGAAATAGAGTTCAGTTTTGGGTTGAGGGAGTCAAGCAGTAGGTTTTGCGAATTTTTGGGCAGATTTTGTGATATTTTGGGCACGCTACTTTGTCGTAGCCATGACCTAGAAGGCGCACTCTCGCCTGAAGCACGATATAGGCAGGGGAGGTGCGAGCTAGTGGAGATGATAATGGGGAGATGCGGTTTTGGGCGAGGAGTGCGATGGCATCATTAGATTTGTGATCGATGGAGAAATGAGACGGTGTGGTGATCGGGGAGTCACACTAATGGTGTTACGTCAGGTTCAGATTCTTCCTGAAGTGGAAGAACGAAAATTTGTGGTGTGGACTGAGACAAAGATCAAATGGGCCTTTTAAAAAAGGTTAAAGTCCAATTTTTTTATAAAAAGGAAATTTAATTAATTTAGTTAATAATCGTTTTGTGTTTAAACTTGTAAAAGGTATAACTTTATCATACATGCACTTAATTTGACGAAATCAGTCATTGGGATTGTACGGACGAGGGCTACAACATAGAACTGACTAGGAGTGAATTGGAGCTGGTTACAATTTAAGGCGAAATAAATTGTCTGTCTGAATCAATCGACAGCGGTTATCGTTATTTAACAATAAACCGACCAATGTGAGTAAAACTCACCAACTCTACCAGTTCATATTTTTATAACATATATTTAGAACTGATAAATATTGATTGATTGTTGTGTGTTGACTGTTTGTTTGAATGCTAATTGATTAGTTGAAAATATCGATATATTTATATATATTTCGTTAATCAAATATTAATTCTGTTTATCAGAATATTTCATAGTGAAATGAAATTGATGTGAATTATATTGTGTAACATCCGTAGATGCAGGGAAACAAGTCGGAGGAATCCAACTGGATTCCTCAACATTTATTTTACTGTTTTTCATATATTGTGTTATATGATGTGATATGAAATCTGTTGTTGATTTTGTATGTTTAAATGATACCAATCATTGTTATATGGTACGTTAAATACCATAAGGAATATTGGAATGTTAAAAAGGAAATTTTTAATGTTATATTGAAAAAGAAATATTTATAAAATCAAAAAAAATTATAAGAAGAAACATTTTTAAAATAAATAGATTATAAAAGAAATAACTATTTGGAAAATAAATATAGAGATTATAAAAGGGAATATTTGTAAAACATTTACAAATAGAATTGAAAAGGGAATATTTATTTGTTAAATAAATAGAATTGAAAAGGAAATATTTGTTGAACAAATAAGAAAGATAAAAGGAAATACTTACATGAAATAAATATAAACAAATAGAAAAGGAGATATTTGTAAAACAAATAGAAAAGGAAATATTTGTAATCGAATAGAGTTAGTCGAATAGAGTTATCAAATATAATTTATTCGAACAAGAGTTAGTTGATTAGAATTAATCGATTAGAGTTAATCGAATTAGAGTTAATCGAGTTAGAGTTAATTGAAAGGAGTAAATCGAGTTAGAGTTAATCAATTAGAGTTAATCGATTATAGTTAATCGAGTTAGAATTAATCGATTAGATTTAATCGAATTAGAGTTAATCGAGTTAGAATTAATCGATTAGAGTTATCGAGTTAGAGTTAATTGAAAGGAGTTAATCGAGTTAGAGTTAATCGATTAGAGTTAATCGAGTTAGAATTAATCCATTAGAGTTAATCGAGTTAGAGTTAATTGAAAGGAGTTAATCGAGTTAGAGTTAATCAAATTAGAGTTAATCGAGTTAGAGTTAATCGAGTTAGAGTTAATTAAATAGAGATAATTGAACAAGAGTTAGTCGAATATTAGTTATTCGAATAGAGTTAGTCGGATTAGAATTAGTTGAAAAAGGAATTAATCGAATATAGTTTATTCGAAAGGAGTTAATCGAATATTGTTTATTCGAAAGGAGTAATCGAATATAGTTTATTCAAAAGGAGTTAATCGAATATAGTTTATTCGAAAGGAGTTAATTGAATATAGTTTTTTCGAAAGGAGTTAATCGAAAGGAGTTAATCGAATATAGTTTATTTGAAAGGAGTAATCAAATATAGTTTAATCGAAAGGAGTTAATAGAAAGGAGTTAATCAAATATAGTTTATTCGAAAGGAGTTAATCAAATAAGAGTTAATCGAGTTAGAGTTAATTGAAAGGAGTTATCGAATATAGTTTATTCGAAAGAAGATTATTGAATATAGTTTATATTGTATATAACGGTGTTGTATACACAATTATATGATTTTTGTTTGATGATAACAACCAAATATATATTATTATATATGTGTTTGTAATTGTAATGTTTCATATACTACACAACATACGTGAATATAATATTTCTGTTCAAATAAAATACAACTGTACAGAAATCTAAATATTCACAGTATTTTATTTGAATTGAATATTTTATTTCAATATCAAACAGTACAAATTTTATACTCCACTATTTGTACATCACTGTATTACATTTCATGTCATATCATAGTTCGGATACACAGCTCCTCACTGCAGAATCACTCTATCACTCATTTCATAAATACTTTCTTTCACGGTTTCATACATTATGTTATACAGACACATTGACACTTATACATTTCACTGACACACATTCATTCACTGTCTTCAGTCTTCTGTCGTCACAGCTCTGTATCAGTCCAGTCATCATTTTCTTACCTGTCACAATGAAACACACACACAATACACACCAACAGAAATAATATTCTATATTCTATGAAATATAATTTTTTATTTTGAAAATTTTATTTGCCTTAGATTTCTGGTGTGCTTCTCATCATTTTTCCATGACTTGATCTGATTCATCTGTGTCTAGGCAGACAGGTAATATATGTACAGGGACAGAAAATAATATTGAATGGCTGCATATACACACATGTATATATACACGTGTGCACTGCCTCGCCAATCCAGTGTGCAACTGAGGAGTAGCCACATGGACCATCTCAACTCAGTGCAACATAGTCAACAAAGCCAAGTGTCGAGCAAAACAAAAATGGATACCCATGCAAATCCAAAACAGCAAAAATCAGGGTGATCATATTCAAACAGCAAAAGTGGCAATACAGTTTAACATGAAAGCTCAAGCACAAGGCAGAAGAGCACATTGGTTCAGCAAGCATGTATGGTCAGTGGAGTACAAGTCAGCACAACATGTGCAGCCAAGCAAAATGTCAGGTTAGGTCAAATACAAGGAACATGGATATATACATGTGTGCACAAACATTCATAACAGTGAGACATGGGTCAAAACAGTTCAAGAAACACAGTGGATACAATGCAACAGTAAAAAGTGTTGTGCACTAAAACATGGTGGTCAAGCATGCATTACATGGTGCTATCATATAAGCACATACACAAGGGTAAGGTAGCAATTCAGTTAAAAGCATAGCAGTATTTCAGAATGGTCGAGCATAGGGGAAAGTGTAATGACTGGTGCATATGGTAAAATGAGTGCACAGACAAGATTTCAGCAATAAGGAGTGAACATGTGCAAGCACCAATGGTGAAGAGCATATATAAATAAGCAGATAAACATGATGCATTCAAGTCTCAAATACAAGTGGTGTTACTGCTTCAAGTATGGAGAGGTTTGTGACATGGCATGGTCAAAGCAGCGTGAACAATGTGCATGTTTATTTCAGCAGCTAAAATGGTGATCAAGTACTCAAGACTTTCCAACATGGTGTGAGTGGTTGTGCACAAACAAAATGATGTAGGCATATCAAGCAGTAAAAGACACGAGTGGCAAAGCAACATGCAAAAATTATCTGGACAGACATGAAAATCATATACACCTTCAAATGAAGAGCATCATGCATGAATACACAGCATAGTTCAAAGACAAGCAAGTTTAAGGAGATGTCAAAACAGTGTACACATACATGGTGTACTAGTTCAGATATACAAAGAAATTTGTTTCAGCAAATATGACAAGGCAAATCATATATAGCACGGTGACAAGGCAGAATGAACCTCGGCAACAAAAACATTACAAATCAGTTTTTTTTGGCAAGTATAATTGTTTTCCAGAATTCAGGAAATCTTTTCTATTTCGGGACAAAATGTTTTTTAATATTTGTTTCCAGAAATTTCTTTTTCAACACAAAAGGAATATGATTTTTTTTCAATCAGCAATAACAAATTTCCTGAAATCATATATGGAGTCAAGCAAAATCAGCAAAGCATGTTTCCAGTTTCATAGCAATTTTTTTTTAAAAAAGATTGATTTCAAATATTCACAATTTCCAGAAATGAAAACATGGAGTTAATGCATAGACGGATTGATTAATTCGAAGACCATAATTGTTTTTAGGAAAGAAATTATTCTGCTTCTCATATGTTTCCAGAGCATAGCATTCAATCAAAAAAGTTTTCAAGTTTTTATCAATCAGAGAATTATGCAATAACAGATAGACTTGTTTCCAGATTTGGGCAACAAAGATTGAAATTAATCATGCATATCAAAAGAGGAAAGTCAAGCAACATTTCAAAACAGGAAAGTGGAAAAATTCATTCAAGTCATATAACAAAAGGGGAAAGCATCAATCAGCAAATCAGCCGAGTCATTCGCTTAAAATCAGAGACTAGGGTGTTCGATTCTACCCAATAATTACCACATCATCACAGGCAGTTTGGTGCATCGAAAATCAACAACAAAATCAAGAGCAGTCAAAGAAATAAAATTCGAATACTCACAATTAATTTTCGATCAGAAGCCAACTCAATTCAATCGAAGAACAGGGGCAACGACACCTTCAAGCATCAGAGAATCATCTTCATCAAACAAGCATTGATCGATTTGGGGAGAGAAACCCTAGATATTTTTTAATCACCAGAGCCACCATTTTTTCAGAGACAAAGGGATTAGGCAAATAAATAAATGGGCCGGCCAAGTTTAAAAGGGGATGACCTTTTAATTTGACACCTAGGGTTTTTCATTTTTAATTTGTTTTGTATTTTCTATTTTATTTTTAAACCGTCTCAAACATTTTCTAGAATTCTGTAAAATCTAGAAGAATCAATCAGGGTGTTGAATGACAGTTGCTAGATCTGTAAAATCTTGGTTACAGATTACGGGTTTGTAATTCGGGAAAATCTGGTCGTGGGGATATTGGTCAATCAACGGTTTTGAGCGTAGGGTTAGAATAGGAGCAGCGTTTGCGAGTGTACATGGTCTTGTATGCGGGATCTGTTCTATCACCTAGTAGAAACCTTAGAAATGCAGCAGAAGGCAGGGTTTTGCCAAAGCTGGGTACATCTGTATGTGATTTATTTTCTACATTTCTGTTTCTACTATATTCTGTGATCTGTTTATTATTATATATCTTGTTAGATTTTTAATTCAGTTAAAAACTGTGATAAACCTTATTCACCCCCTTCTAGGGTTAATCTAGATCCAACAAGTGGTATCAGAGCAGGTATTCTGTTAACTCCAGAGTAATGGTGTTTCCTAGTTGTCACCCGATAGAGAGTCAGCCCAGTTCATCTCCAACTATTTTCGATGGAAAAGGTTTTTTAAACTAGAAATCCAAAATGGAATTTTATTTAAAATCTGTTAATATTAAATATTGGGATGTTGTTATCAATGGATTTGATGGTGTAGATATTACTTTCAATACTCGTGCTATGAAAATTATATTTGATTATCTTAGTACTGAACGGTTTAATCTTATCTGCCATTGTTTATCTGCACAGGAAATCTAGGATACTCTAAATACGAAGTATGAAAGATCTGACAATGATAGCTCAAAACCCGAGAAAGTCAACTCAGATTCAGAGTTCTGTTTAACAGGATTTACAAATGAAAATTCTGAAGGATTAGATGATGGAGAATCAACAGATGCTGAAACAGAAAATTTCTCATACGAAGATTTAGTTTATATGTGCGTTGATTTGACTAAATCTGTTGATAAACTCCAAACTAAAAACAAATATCTGAAATCTAAGAATTTTGAGTTGACCAGCAAAATGGATGATTTGGAATTACAACTAGAACATTTTAAAAATTCTTCAAATTCAGATTGCAGAAATTGTTTGAAATTGAAAACCAATCTTGTTCATCTCAATAAAAATATTCAATGGTTTGAAAAAGAAATTCTGATTTTAAAAGGTAACAAGATTGAGTTATCAAGTTTGAATAATTTTTTACAAAAGGAATTTGAAATTTTAAAACTGATATAATTTCAAATTAGAAATTGCTGAAAAAGAAAATCTGTTGAAAAGTGATTTGATTTTGAAAGAACTTGAGAACGAGATCGAAAATTTCAAGAAATTTGAATTTGAAAATCGAAAACATTTTGAGTCTGAAATTTTTGAGTCCCAAGCCAAAATTAAATTACTTAAAGGTGAAAACTTTGCTTTTAAATCTGATTTTGAAAGATGTAAGATCACTAAAAATTGTTGTTTAGATTTAATGAAAGAAAACGATGATCTTAAAACCGAAATTCAACGACTTGAAACAACATTGATTAAATTTTCAAACGGTGAAAAATCTTTAAATATGTTGTTGAAAAATCATTTTTCATCAAGAAATAAAAATGGACTTGGTTTTGGGAATATCAATCGTTTTGATAGGTTGAATTCAAATGATTTCGAAAACTCTTCAAATTGTTTTGGAAAAGATTGTTTTGAAATTTTAAACTCTGGCAATTCAAAAGAATTTTTGAATCATAAACGAGATGAAAATTTGTTTTATAACAGACCTTTCAAACAATTCTGGATCCAAAAATGGAATAAATCAAACTTCGTTAAATTCAAACAGATTTGGGTCTCTAAGGGTACAAAGGTAAATTCGGATGGTTTGTTATATAAACAGGTTTGGGTACCTAAAGCTGTGAACAAAACTTTGAGTGGTTTTATAGACTTTGTTGGACCACTCGATCCCCTAAATATTTAGGTACCGGAGAAGGCTAAGGAACTGCTATTCAAAAGAGATTCAAATTCAAACTGTTAATTGTTTCTGTATCGCTCAGAGTTCCTTAGCCAAACCTATTGAGTTAAAGATTCTGATTTACATTGGATTCTGGTATGATCTCTAAACTCACCTTTGTAAATGTTTTTTTTCTCCTTCTACCCCTTCTCTTTTTTTGGTTTATTTTGATTTGTCACTGCTGTATCTTTATTTCTTATTCTATGCTTCTTAAACTTCCAGTTGCAGTAATTATTTGGACATTCACTTTATGTGAATAAACTCTCTTGTTTTAACCATTTCCAAATCTTGAATTTAAATCTGTAATTATTTGCAATTGTTTTGAAGTTTATTTTTTTTATATTTGAATTCTTAACAGTGCTGAAGCATTAATATCATATTTTGAACACTGTTATTTTGAATTCTAAATTTTTTGAAGATCTGAATAATTAATGAAATTTCACACACTTATGCTATTTTGAGTTTCTTCCAATTCATTTTGGAAATGCTTAAAATATTATACTCATTACAGTACACTGCTTCTTATCATTTGTGATAATTTCATTGATTTTTGGATTGGCTTGAATCACAGTGATGCATCTTGAATTTCACCTTTATTCATGATTATTATGGTTGAAATTTGTTTTTTGAAATCATCTGAAATTATAGATATTTTGAATATCACATACCACTTAAATTTGAAATTATCAATCTTGTGTGAATAATTCATTGTATCTCAAAACCTGACATTGATTCAAGTGATTTCAAATAAATTATTTTCTAATTTTTTTGGATCATGTATACCTCTCAAGCCAGATGTAAATGATATGAAATTTCTCTTATACTTGTCAAAAATATCTTGAAAAATTATTTTGAAAAATGGTCTTTGAAAATCACTGTTATTTCATGATGATTTGATTTAAATATTTGTTCGCTTAAAATCATTTGAAATTATTGATTTATTGAATCACACACATATCTTAAATGTGAAACTAATAATTTGGTGTGATCAACTCATTGAATCTAGAGTTTTTCATATTCCTCAAATGATTTCAAATTAACGATATTTCTAATCCTGGATCAAGAATGATCTTATGTGACCATCCTCTGACAAGTCGGCTGTGATATTGTTTTCTGTGCTGCTCTGATATTGTTTCAAATAACTGCTTGTTCTTGTCTGCAGCTTTGAAAAATGTGCAAATTTGTTAATTCTGTCTGTTTGGGCTTTGTGATTAAGATTTGTTAATAGAGACACCAAGTGGTATCAGAAGTACCTTATATTTTCCTCACTCATCTGTACTTAGATTCTAATCTTCACCTTGTATAGATCCACACACTATTTTTGCATTGTACAAATTTTTTCCCTTTTGTTCTGTATAAATCTCCATATCCCTCTTGTAATTAATTTTCAATTTTAAGATTATTTATTGATTATTCATTCAGAAATTGAAATCAATATCCAAATTGAACTGTACTCATAATTCATCAAAATTATTAACAGATTTTGAAATTGTGATGAATTGTGACTGTAGTATATTTCACAACAAGAGGAGATTTTATTTATATTTTCATGATGGTTGAACGTTTATTATAATATCTTTGAATTGGCAATTATTTCACAACCATCTTCTTTATCTATCATCATTCTGCCATCCATCATGTCTTTTATATTAATGTGGAGAGTTTATTTTTTTAATCATCTGAAATAAACAGTGAAAATAGTTGTGATGGAAACGTGAATGTGTTATTATTCATAATTAGTGAAATCGAGAATTTTCAATAATCCCGGTTCAGTTGGTCATGTTTCATAATATAATTAATTTAGAAATTTATCTCACAGTCCATTTCTATACCTACCACATTTCTATCATTCATATTGGTTGTATATACCGAGGAGTTTTTCTATATAAAGCTAAAAATGATAAAATATATAGTTATTACATAAGTGTGTCTCTAACCTCATTTAAAAATCCAAGCTCTGGTTATGAGACAACTTTTAATTTAAGCTGCGACTGACCTCATTTAAAAATCCAAGCTCTGGTTATGCGCGGTCAGTGTGCTCTTAAATAAAATAAAAAGAAAAAGGAAATAATGCACTATAAATTAAAATTAATATGAAATTCTCCTTGGTGTTTAAAAACCAGCCTATCAATCCATCTTTCTAATATATGAAATGTGTTGAAATCTTATGAAGTATTATGATTTGTTGATTGATAGCTATTGGGATTTGAGATTATATGTTTTTGTCACTTAAATTGAATTATTAATTATAGTCCAAATCCATCACTATTTTTAAGCCTCTTTTATAAAATCTTTTAAAAATAATTGAAATTCATATTTTTAAAATTCTCCTCATTTTTATAAAATTCATCGTAAATCTATCATTCTCTACAATGTGAAATATGCCACCTATTCTCAGAATATTATGATTTTTGTTTGACTGATTGAGATTTATGATGACCGTTCTTCCTCCTATGCTGAATTATATTTTTTAGTCAATTTTCATCTATATTTTAAATTTTGTATCCTTTTGATGATAACAAAAGTGGGAGAATGGGTTGAGATTTTGATTTATGAGAGAATATTTTATAAATATTTTTGTTTTTGAAAATTTATTCATTTCACTCATGCACAGTTATAGGGGGAGTTTCCTGCTGTAGAGGGAGCATTCAAATAGGGAGAGTAATGCATATTTCATTTTTTCGAACACATTTATGCTCAAAATCTTATATTTGTTTGTCATCATCAAAAGGGGGAGATTGTTGTATATAACGGTGTTGTATACACAATTATATGATTTTTGTTTGATGATAACAACCAAATATATATTATTATATATGTGAATACAACTGTACAGAAATCTAAATATTCACAGTATTTTATTTGAATTGAATATTTTATTTCAATATCAAACAGTACAAATTTTAGACTGCACTATTAGTACATCATTGTATTACATTTCATGTCATATCAGAGTTCATATACACAACTCCTCACTGCAGAATCACTCTGTCACTCATTTGATAAATACTTTCTTTCACTGTTTCATACATTATGTTATACAGACACATTGACGCTTATACATTTCACTGACACACATTCATTCACTATCTCCAGTCTTCACAGCTCTCTGTCAGTCCAGTCATCATCTTCTTACCTGACACAATGAAACACACACAGTACACACCAACAGAAATAATATTCTATATTCTAGCAAATATAATTATTTATTTTGAAAATTTTATTTGCCTCAGATTTCTGGTGTGTTTCTCATCATTTTTTTATGACTTGATCTGATTCATCTGTGTCTAGGAAGATAGTTCGTATATGTACAGGGACAGAAAATAATACTGAACGGCTGCATATACACACGTGTGCACTGCCTCGCTAATCCAGTGTGCAACTGAGGAGTAGCCACGTGGGCCATCTCAACTCAGTGCAACATAGTCAACAAAACCAAGTGTCGAGCAAAATAAAAATGGATACCCATGCAAATCCAAAACAGCAAAAATCAGGGTGATCATATTCAAACAACAAAAGTGACAATACAGTTTAACATGAATGCCCGAGCACAAGGCAGAAGAGCACATTGGTTTAGCAAGCATGTATGGTCAGTGGAGTACAAGTCAGCACAACATGTGCAGCCAAGCAAAATGTCAGGACAGGTCAAATACAAGGAACATGGATGTATACATGTGTGCACAAACATTCATAACGGTGAGACATGGGTCAAAACAGTTCAAGAAACACAGTGGATACAATGCAACAGTAAAAAGTGTTATGCACTAAAACATGGTGGTCAAGCATGCATTACATGGTGCTAGCATACAAGCACATACACAAGGGTAAGGCAGCAGTTCAGTTAAAAGCATAGCAGTATTTCAGAATGGTCAAGCACAGGGGAAAGTGTAATGACTGGTGCATAAGATAACATGAGTGCACATACAAGATTTCAGCAATAAGGAGTGAACATGTGCAAGCACCAATAGTGAAGAGCATATACAAATAAGCAGATAAACATGATGCATTCAAGTCTCAAATACAAGTGGTGTTACTGCTTCAAGTATGGAGAAGGTTAGTGACATAGCATGGTCAAAGCAGCATGAACAATGTGCATGTTTATTTCAGCAGCTAAAATGGTGATCAACTACTCAAGACTTTCCAGCATGGTGTGAGTGGTTGTGCACAAACAAAATGATGTAGGCATATCAAGCAGTAAAAGACACTAGTGGCAAAGCAACATGCAAAAATTATCTGGACAGACATGAAAATCATATACACATTCAAATGAAGATCATCATGCATGAATACACGACATGGTTCGGAGACAAGCAATTTTTGGAAATGTCAAAACAGTGTACACATACATGGTGTACTAGTTCAGATATACAAAGAAATTTGTTTCAGCAAATATGACAAGGCAAATCATATATAGCATGGTGACAAGGCAGAATGAACCTCGGCAACAAAAAAATTACAAATTAGTTTTTTTTTTGGCAAGTATAATTGTTTTCCGGAATTCAGGATATCTTTTCTATTTTGGGACAAAATGTTTTTTAATATTTGTTTCCAGAAATTGCTTTTTCAACACAAAAGGAATATGATTTTTTTCAATCAGCAATAACAAATTTCCTGAAATCATATACGGAGTCAAGCAAAATCAGCAAAGCATGTTTTCAGTTTCATAGCAGTTTTTTTTTTAAAAAAGATTGATTTTAGATATTCACAATTTCCATAAATGAAAACATGGAGTTAATGCATAGATGGATTGATTAATTCGAAGACCATAATTATTTTTAGGAAAGAAATTATTCTGGTTCTCATATGTTTCCAGAGCACAGCATTCAATCAAAAAAGTTTGCAAGTTTTTATCAATCAGAGAACTATGCAATAACAGATAGACTTGTTTCCAGATTTGGGCAAAAATAGATTGAAATCAATCGAGCATATCAAAAGGGGAAAGTCAAGCAACATTTCAAAACAGAAAAGTGGAAGGAAAAATTCATTCAAGTCGTATAACAAAAGGGGAAAGCATCAATCAGCAAATCAGCAGAGTCATTCGCTTGAAATCTGAGACTAGGGTGTTCGATTCCACCCTAAAATTACCACATCATCACAGGCAGTTTGGTGCATCGAAAATCAACAACAAAATCAAGAGCAGTCAGAGAAATAAAATTCGAATACTCACAATTAATTTTTGATCAGAAGCCAACTCAAATCAATTGAAGAACAGGGGCAACGACATCTTCAAGCATCAGATACTCATCTTAATCAAACAAGCATCGATCGATTTGGGGAGAGAAACCCTAGATTTTTTTTAATCACCAGAGCCGCCATTTTTCAGAGACAAAGGGATCGAGCAAGTAAATAAATGGGCCAACCAAGTTTAAAAGGGGATAACCCTTTAATTTAACACCTAGGGTTTTTCATTTTTAATTTTTTTTTGTATTTTCTATTTTGTTTTTAAACCATCTCAAACAGTTTCTAGAATTCTGTAAAATCTAGGAGAATCAATCAGGGTGATGACTGACAGTTGCTAGAGTCTGTAAAATCTAGGTTACGGATTACGGGTTTGTAATTCGGGAAAATCTGGTCGAGGGGATATCGGTCAGTCTACGGTTTTGAGCGTGGGGTTAGAATAGAAGCATGGTTTGCGAGTGTACATGGTCTTGTATGTGGGATCTGCTCTATCACCTAGTAGAAACCTTAGAAATGCAGCAGTAGGCAGGGTTTTGCCGAAGCTGGGTACATCTGTGTGTGATTTATTTTCTGCATTTCTGTTTCTGCTATATTCCGTGATCTGTTTATTATTATATATCTTGTTAGATTTTTAATTCAGTTAAAAACTGTGATAAACCCTATTCACCCCCCTCTAGGATTAATCTAGATCCAATAGTTAATTCAAAAGAAGACAATCGAATATAGTTTATTCGAAAGAGAGATTATCAAATACTTGTTATTTGAAGAGAGTTAATCGAATGGAGTTTATTCGAAAAGGAGTTATCGAATAGAGATTATTCGAAAGAGAATTATATGTTGAATTCGATTTTATTGAATTTGGGAAAGTACAATTCACTTTCCGTTTTTGTCAAGATTTATTTATTTATAAATAAACTAGTTGTTTGTTTATTTATCCAAATTAATAAATAAAAGTTATACTTAAGTTATAATATTTCGGAAGCATAGGATTATAACACTATTGTTATAATCAAATGATTTCTGTAAAAGAAGTGGATTCATAAATAGAATTCGAGAGTTACGTAAGGAAGTTTGTTAATGATTTAGAAGGTGATCTTTGTCTATTTTTGAAGTTAGAAATGTTGTTCAGTTAAGGTCTGAGAGGTAGTTATACCCCAACTTGATTGACTCCATTTTTTTAAGGAATGGTTAAGGTTTGATAGTAAAGTTTGGTTAAGTGAATTTAGTTAATGAGTGTAATGGTTTGAGTGGGCATAGCGAAGTTTTATTTAAACATCTGCTTAAATCCAATGAATGAGTTTGGAAACATTTTCCAAATATAATCAGAGATATTTTCTAATCTTAGAAAATGAACTGTTTGATGATAAAGAATACTCGAATGATAGTGATACGTGAAAAGAGATGGAAGTGTTTTCCAATGATTAATAACGTATATTTTCTAAATTTAGAAAATAAGAAATGTTGAATATATGGAAACATGAAATAAATAAATTACTGAACTCAAGAGATAAACATTAAATGATGATTATCGATATAATTTCCATCTGGAATTAATATCGTTGTTTGCACACTTGTCTTTCTTTGATAGTTAACTCACCAACTATCAAAGTTTTTGACCATTTTTCGTTGTCAATACGAAGAGACCGGGATCAGATTCATTATCTGAAAACCACTCCGTATGGGCATTAACGTTGCGAATCAAATATGATGAAGATAATTGAAGACGGAGTTATGCAAGGGCTGTTCTGGCGATCCTAGGTAGAAATTGCCTAAGATGGATTTACAGAATAGTACCTTCAGTTTGTCCAGTCCCAGGACGACCCGTATGGAAGAATGTCTGACAGAGTATATTTAACGGATCACATAAATTGATCTCTTCAAACGTATTTACGTTTGGTGGCGGAGGAATTCGTTTCTCTTAGCTGTATAACCGTTGTATTTTTAAGGAAATCAATATGTGATTTGGCGGGTATAATGATGTGACATTTAAAGTGAATAAATAGTGATCTGTCAGAGATAAGCGTGGCCTCTAGCCTCACAACTGGGAAATGAAAAAAATCGGGCAGGCAACATGGCTAAGTGGGTTGCTTCCAATTAGGGTGTATTGTCACCTGATCTAGAGTTTCATTTACTTCTTTAATCTATTCAATGTTGTACCATTCGAGAAACGGTTGCTGATCCCAACCGTTGGTGATATACATTTGATACACTCAAGCGAAATGAGTGGTCAGTCATGTGTGGTGGGGTTGCAAGATGTTCTTGTTGAACCCAGTGTATCCTCTCTAGAGGTACACTATCGGAAGGTGGTTCCATACCTTGTCATAGTTGGTAATCCATTATCCAATAAGTGCTTATGGTTTTGATTGTATACTATGTATGTAGAATGTGAGATGAAAGCGTTTCTGTTAGATGATTGTTATATTGTGGTTGATAGACACTATTATAATATCAAAATAATTTTGATATAAAGATTATTTTGGATTCTAATAAGGGAAAAAACCGTTTAGTTATACGGTGTGGTCTTATGATATATCGTTCTTTTGCTCAAACTGTTTTAAATTGTTTTACTCACACCAGTCCTATGACTAACCCAGAGTTTATTTTGTTTTATTTTCACTAAAATCTTGGGTGCCCAATTTTGTACGGGCAGTCAAGTAATCAGGATTTTACAGATATACTTGGAGAGCTTGGAGCAGGAGGCTTTAGGATTATATAGCTATTGTTTATTCCGCTGTGTTGTAAGTGTTGTACTCTGATGATGTTACTGTAAAGTATGTATCTATTATATATTGTTCGTTCCGCTGTGAGATTCGTGTTACGCTGATGTTGTATCTTCTTCTTCTTCTATTCTAAGTTTCTATCTTATCTATTCTCACCCTCTAGTTTCTTTCATGGACTATCCGGTGTTTCCGATGCTTGAATAGTCGATATTGAGATTTATGTCGAGTACTCAAGGTCGTGAAAACCCGGGTCGTTACACTCCAGTTTCGTTCAGACCCAGAATGAACTTGTAAATGGATGGTGTCTGACATTCGATTTTATTCTGTGTTGATTGATCTCTATTAAATATATATCTGTTTGGCGGCGGAGAATTTATTCTCTTGCTTAACGCCCTTCTCTGAGACGTATGAGCTTAGAGGTTATATATCGATAGACATTAGTCGCATGGCGTGAATTGCCTGTGTGGCCTGCTGAGATGCAAATGATCAAGGCTTCTGTTGAAAAGAAGAGTCTTGTGGTTGATGATCGAAGCACGGCTTTAATATAGCATAGCTTTGTGTATAGCATTAATTCGCGAGCCTCACACCTCGGTATGAGTTAAAACCAGGATAAGGGACCCAAGGAGGACATAACGTTTCTTTCTAGCTATGGGTGGTGTCAGGGTTTTGCAAGCCCCGACATTTTTACATTTTTACCTATGTGGCTGTTGGAATGCGAGGCGCCTTGGATATATCGGTCTCTACGGAGCTGATGGATATTGAGTCATTTGGCTCATAGACGCCCGATAGGGCGGGGAAACGTGTGTTTAGGAATAATTAATCCTCAAACGTAAGGGAGGATCGACCTTAGAGGATCCAATGGTTGCCGAGAGTGTGTAGTACCAAGGCATTTGCTAGAGTGTCTCGAAGCAGAAAGGAGTACATTCCTTACCTAGACTCATGACAGAAATCCAATTTCCAATACGACAATGTGCTGTTTTAATTGTAGAGCTTAGTATTGGCGACATAGTAGCATGGGATACTATGTCGTCTACGATTGATACATTTATATTTGAAGTTGTTTTATACACTATGCACTTGTAATAGTATCAAATGATTTATTTTAAACGTACCAAGCATGTTTGGCTACTATAAGGTAAAATTTTATCCTCCGGCTTGCGTTGCATTGTGTGATGGGACCTGAGTCTTATAATAGCTTCATTTTTTTCAAAAAGCATTGCGCTGTTTATTCTATGCACTGGTATTCTTGGGAGGAAACCCGTTCCATGCTATACGGCGTGGTCCCTTGATTTACTTCATTTTAAAATAAAGTTTTAAATAACCGTTTTAGTTCTCACGCCAGTCACATGAGTGACCTGGAGTTTATTGTTTTAAACCTAAACTCTGGGTGTCCCTATTTTCTAAACGGGCAGCTAGTAGTTTTGGCTTTGCAGATTTATATTCACAGGATCTTGGTTTAAAGCTGGAATGATATTTGGAAAGCTCTGTATCCGTATATCTCTTTCAGCTGTGTTTTGTATTATTTTCTGCTGCATTGTAAATTTGTAAATCTCTAATAGTTATCAAATGTATATTATTGGTTCATACCCTTTATATTCTTGTACTCTGATGTAAATTATTGTAATAAGCAATGAATTGTTCTTCTGTTTGTGTTCTGATTTGTCGTGTTCTCAGACAATCCATTACTTCTCTTCTCTTCGGAGAACGGGGAAGTTTGGGTCGTGTCAGCAGAGGATGGGTTCACGTTGGAGGAGGCGGGTGGGGTGGTAGCGGGGTGAGACACGGAGGCTTAGACGTTGTCGAGGCATGGGTGGTCATGGAGCAGCTGGCGACATGCATGAAAGGGGAAGGCCAATGGGAGATAAATACGACGAAATTGAAAAAAAATAAGGAGCAGCTTTTCGAAAATGGGATGGAAAAAATATATGGTGATGGGGAAGAAAGTGGGTACATAAGTGGGATATAATATAACGGTTGTGTTTCCATTCATTTCTTTTCTTTTCTCGAAGTAGTGTATTGGGAGAGAGCTTTGGAAACACACAACAGCTTTTGACCAAAACAAAATGTTTCAAAAATTTTTTTTTTTACATTTCAAAATGGTAAATCAACATGTAAAAGGAAATAGAAGTGAACGGATGGGTGATTGGATATAAAGAACGAAGTGCCTCCGAATAAAAGGGGAACCTACATTTTTATGTTTGAGAAGACCCTGATCATTTCCGAAAGCAAAATTAAAACAGATAACGGATGGACGGAAACGAACGGTTTATATATAAATATATAAATATATATATATAAACGAATAATTCTGAAAATCAAAGGTGAATGATATCAACGAGATTAAATTTTGATATGAGAACGATAAACGAATAAAGCCAATTTAACGAATCCAAAAAGAACGGTTCGAATTATTAAAAGGAACCGAATCCCAAAGAAAAAGAGAATTGAACGATATTTAAAGCAGAAATCGATCAATACAAAATAGCAGATCAACAAGAGAAATACTTTGAAATACAATCAAAAATATTAGTTCTCATATATATTAACTTGCTGCAAGGATGAAGTGGCAATGGACACAACAGCTTTAGTTTTTAGAGAACATATATGGATATTAGGATTCTTTGTCTCATGTGGATGAATACCTATATCAAAAAACCATAGAAAACTAAACGGAAGCGACAAAACATGATGTTTTAAACAAACATGAATATCATAAAATGTCTTTTTCTTATAGAAACAATATTCTTTTTGTCTAATTTGGACAATGTAATATTTTAATATTTTAGATAATTGATTTCAATTTTTTTCTAGTTGTTGTTGTTCTATATTACATACATTCCATATATCTATGGATTAAGTGCCTATGATATAAGGTACATTACATCATCTTATTATTAAATATATTTTGACAAAGCTAACCGATTTTATAATGTTTGTACTATTTTTACTATGAAACGGAAAAACATATGTCTTGCACATATACAAAATAGCTATGAATGGTGTTTGGAACAAGAAGCAAAATAACCAAAAAACAGTAAAAACAGGAGTTTGGCAGAGAAGTAGTCCTCCTCCATAAAGGAAGATTCACTTCCGCATCAGAAGTGTCAGGCCCAGTGTCATAGAAAAATTCCTCTTTCATCCATTAATTCCCATTCTCCACTTCAGTACCTATAGGTGACGGACTAACTAAAGAATGAAGACACACATAGAGAGAGAACATCGATAGCAACCATAACATCCATTAAACAAAACAAGCTACCATTTTTTAAAGTTGTGAAAACATTGATAACCCGTATGACTATCTATACTCTAACTAAAAGATAAAGGAAAACTCTAGTTTTAGTTAGACTACCAAGTTTTCGAAACTCATAGTTAAATATGTTTTCCTTCAGAACCCATGTCCAATAAATGATCCCCATCTGGGAGGTTTGGGGTACATGACGATCACTACCAATCCTAATGGGTGTCTCCAGGTTAATCCTGCTTTGAGTAAACAACCGAACACTCCGAGCTATCAGTGATTCCATGGCACTCTCAAGCAAAGGAGCCATTTTCAACTCTATCTTTGGTTTAGGGCTGTCTAAAACCAATCTGTTATTCGATAGCCTCATCCCATCCTGAGCTGCCTAGTACACTCCTTTGACCACTAACATCCGAGTTTACAATTAAAGAATTACCACTTCAATGAATCGTAACTCCCTCACTGTAGAAGTTATGGACCAACCATAACTTTCAATATAGTCTTGATGAAGTCCTTTAGCTCCCACATGGATACCACATCCATTATCCATTATTGGATGGATGGATACGAATCCATCCCGTGGGGATTGGTGTTGATCCATATATTTAACTAATATTTTGGTTAAGTAACTTCCTGGTCTTCAGTATACTCCTCCTGAGTGCTTTAGTCCATTCAACATATTGCTTCACTTGAATCTATCCCTTCATTATCGATGTAACTTCTCTTCCTAGTCGATCCCTTACCCTACAAACATCTGGCCTATTCAATCACCACCATCTCTTCATATTATTTTCACTAGGTCCCCACAATCCTCGTTTGTGGATTTCTCTATCATCATAGCTTTTCTTATGGATCAGTGCTGATCCACGCCATATAGTTCGACTTCGATCCATATATTTAGCTTTATGAGATGACCCCATTCCAATTTTCAACAATTTATAATTTTTATATTTATAATTTTGATTTTTATTTTACAAGTCAAGGTCATCTACTCAAGGGCTCACTCGTTAAAACACCCTATTCTAGGATCCTTCTTTAATAATATAAAAATATTAGTATAATTCAAGCAAGATTTAACTTATGTATATGAACACACATAAATCTCTTTTGCTTAATATCAGAGTTCAATTTATAAGAAAAATATATTTAGTTAGTTTGAAGATTAAATAATCACTAAATGGCTAAGACAGATATAAAAAATGATCATTTATCAAAAATTCCATGCTTATTCATATGTATTTATTTAAATAGGACATCTAAACCGCCTATAAACGATACAGAATTATATTAACATAAAATGTGACACTTTTTAGTCATGCCTTGGAATTGTTACAAAAGTGTATAAAATCTTGCCTTTATATAAAACTGGGTTACTTCCTTCTTTCCTGTACAATTTGAAGAGCTTGACTTAACAAAAATGTACATTTTTCGTTAAATCAGCGGTACATTGCACTGAAGAGATTATGCAATAAACACAGAGGCATTTGGAAATCTTTACTGGTTATTGGAAATAAAATCTTCCTTTGTAAAAGTGTGCTTGACTCCCTCTAGTGAAATAGTATGTTAAACATACATATAAATATCAGTTTGTACCCATATAAAAATATTGTTCTTTACTCAAAACATGCCTTAAAAATCAAGTTATATATGTTTCGTATTCATGCATTTTTCTGGCCAATGCATACACACACATACGTTCAGTTGCACCCTAAATGCCCCTTGATTTCCCTCTCTCATTTAGTGAGTGGGAGGTGAGAGAATGAGTGGAAGAGAAGAGAGAGATAACAGAAAGGAAGGAAATGTGTGGCGGAAAAGTGGTAGGCTATTGGGGTGCTCAATAATTAGGGTGTCATTGAACCTGCCTCATATATATATATGAGGCAGGTTATATGGCACCCCATTTTGTTGGCACCCCTTTTGCACCTCTATGACAGCCACTCATTTATATTAAGTTAGTGAAGGGAGAGAGAGTTAGTGGAAGGAGAGAGAAATAGGATTATGTGGTGGAAATTAGGGGGGCTAAAAGGGTGCTAGACTATTTGGGGTGCTCCTAATCGCTCCTATATATATATATATCTTTATCTTCTTTATAATAATAGGAATACTTTATGGATGGTGAAGCTTTTTTGAACTTCCCAATCAACCCCTCTGATGTTGTCATGAAAGAAGTCGATAGGAAAAAAGTCATGGGCATATAAGTCAATTCTTATAAACACTGCTCGCCACTAAAAGTTGCACGATGTGGCCTGTCAACCCACGATTTTCCTTTTTTCTCAAACTTTTCATAACCGCCTTTCATCCACTAGAAAATGGCAGAATCAAAAGCCTCACGCTATTTTCTACCTTTTTCCAATTGTTCTTAAAACTACGCTTTTCAGATTTGAATTCGAGCACTTGACATTGATTTGTTGATGGCACCGAAAAAATGATGGATCGAATGAGCTCTCTTCTTCCTCTAGGTGCTTCTCTCCTCTTCCTCCAATTTGATGATAAATAGGTATTATTTGTTTAGATATTTTCAATTATTATTTCCATGGTTTTTTTCATAGTGATGTTTATTACATGTTTGAGCTACAATGAAAAATGGTTTGGTTATTAATAATGATTTCTATTTTCCAATTGTTGATTCTTTGAAAATTTTCAGAAAGAAGTCAACAATTGGAAATCATTTAATGGCATGATTTTACATTTCTATTAACCCCATGTTCCATTCGTATACAAAAAATGGGCAGCACTTCCTTTCCTATACGTGATGAAAACTTGAAAGAGGAAAACTACTCTATTTAATGGCATGATTGTAATAACCCGAAAATCTGGGCCAGTTTGAAATTTTTATTTTGGCAATTTTAGTGAATTTTGATTATTTAAAATGAATTATTTTAAATAATAGCAACGAGAAATTTATTTTGAATATAATTCGAACGTATATATTTATATAGCTCGATGTTGGAATATAAATATTTATTTATATTTATAAATAGAATTGAAAATGGTGTGGTAGTTCGATAATTCGATTTCAAACTTCAACTGAACATACCGGGTGCAAAATAAACCGAATTTTAGCAAAACCAAAAATAATAGGATCTATTTGAGAATATCTTTCCAACGAATCCGAAAAAGCAAAATTTCATGGCGGGAATCAAAAGTAACGGCCAAATGAAAATTCAGAATAGTCGCTATGGAATTTAGGCCCTTAAAAATGGAAATTTTGCAAACGACTTCGGATTTCGACGAAACCTCTTTTGTTGGATCCGTGATGTCTAGTAATTGCTAGGTTTCAAATTTCATAATTTTTCGAATCAATATGTGAGCGTGGCAAAGGAAAATGCGTTTGACCAGTTTCAGTTGATTTTAATCGACTGGAAAATGGCCATTTTTCAAACGGTCTCAGAATTTGACGAAACTAGTTTTGTTAGGACCGTATCGTTAATACGAAGCTAGAAAATATTTTTTTGGAATTTTTCTAGTTTGTATGTGGCCCCGGTAAATTGAAATATGCATTCAAATTCAATATATAGAGTAATATGTTGATTTTGACGAAAACTGATCGAAACGGTTGAATCAACTTACGGTACATATCCCATTGTGTTCGGAATGGGGGTAATTAGCTATGGACGGCAGTCGGTGGGTTCGATTTCGAAGTCGAAATTAAAAGTTACTTTTTGAAGATAAAATTAAATTAAATTATTATATAACCCCTTACCCTCACACACTCTCTCTCCCTCATAAGTCAAACCCGCCCCCTTCAGAAGAAAAATCCCCATTGCCTTCGTTCCCCTACCCATATGCCGCCGCCTCCGTTCAACCTCCGCCCCCCATCAACGCGCCTCAGATCGGCCATCCCCCCCTCTGCTCCTCCACTCGCGCGAAGCCCCTTCTCCCATCGAAAAACCGCAACCGCACCACCACGAGACGCCGACGTCGACCACCCCTAGCCTCCGTTCAACCTCCGCCGCTCCTCCCTCCTCCGATCAGCACCCCGGCGCGATGTTTCCTCCCCCTTCCCCCTTTTCGCTGGAAAGAAAACAGTACATTTTTATTTATTTACTTTATTTTACTTTATTTTAATTTAACTTCTTTGATTTTATTTCTAGAGAACAATACGATTATTAAGTTAGTAGAAAAGAAAATATAATATGATTTTTATTTCGAAAAAAGAAGAGATCTTTGTTTAGAAAAATATTTGATTTTTTTTAATAAGTAGAAAGATATGGTTTTTAATAAAAGAAAGATCATAGTTTTGATAAAGGAAAGATATGAATTTTAATTATATAAAAATATGATTTTTACCTAGTGTGTGGCATGAAAATATTTTTAAAAGATTAAAAATATAAATTTTATATAATAGAGAGAATAAAAGTATGATTTTTATATTATATAGCAAAGTAAAAATTCAATTTTTATATATTGAATAGCAAAGTAAAAATTCGATTTTTATATATTGAATAGCAAAGTAAAAAATTCGATTTTTATATATTGAATAGCAAAGTAAAAATTCGATTTTTATATATTGAATAGCGAAGTAAAAATTTGATTTTTATATATTGAATAGCGAAGTAAAAATTCGATTTTTATATATTGAATAGCAAAGTAAAAATTCGATTTTTACATATGTAGAGAATACGGGCAAAGAAAGTGACGAAAGAAGAAACGGCGAAGACTTCTACATTTGAAGAGTCGTGGGATTGGATTAGCTAATCTATGAGAACTTCTCACCTTTTAATTTAATTTTTCTAGTTATAAATATATACTAGGACGCAGATGGTGTTTAGTAGCACCCGACACCCGTCGTCCACAGACCATGGACGGCTTGTATGCTTGGTTGTTTGATTTTGATGTGTAGTTGATTGTGTGATGTGATGTGAAATGAAATAAAATATTTATATAGTTAAAAATATTTTATAGTTAAAAATAGAATTTTAACGTATATATGAAATGAAATAAAAATAAACAAATCGGACGATTTGTTTATATACATACATTTGACTGATATTGATTGGGACGATAAATTTTACACATCGCCCAACTGCACAAATAGAATCTGTGTTTGATTGTTTGAAACCCCACACGGGTATTGGGATGATATTTGACGTACACTAATCCCGATTGTTTAGTTGTATGTCGATCGATAGATTGACAGGCTGTAATAGCGTTGAATATTTATATTTGATGCTTATACAGTGTTGAATGCACTTTGGATGATGGTTGATTATTCATCGTTGTTATTGTGTACATGTGTTGTAGAAAATCCATATAGTTAACATTATATGGTAATTGATTGGGCCTCATTCCATATTTAAAAAAGAAATATTTGAAATAGAAATATTTGAAAAAGAAATATTTGAAATAGAATATTTGAAAATAGAAATATATGAAGCCGTGTTGATTAGATTGACGCCATTTTGACGTGAACGATTTTTATATCGATTTTATTCATTTTTCAATGAATATTGAAATAGATTTGAAATTCGAATTATATCTAAAGTGAATTGAAATTCGAATTAAACTGAATTGATTTAAAATTCGAAATACACTGAAATAATTTGAAATTCGAATAGAATTGAAATCCGAATTAAATTGAAAGGAATTGAATTCAAATTGAAATTGAAAAGAAATTCGAATTAAATTGAAATTGAAGTGAAATCAATTTGAAATGAATTTAAAACGAATTTATATTGGAATATTCAATTTTGATTAGAAATTGAATATGAAGTTGAAACCGTTTTGAAAATGAATTTAAAACGATTTATAAAGCACGTTTTGAATTGAAATTGATGAAGTATATATATATATATTATATATATATATAATATAATGGCCTGAATAGAACGCGCCGCGGCAGTTCGCGAATTTCGACCATTGACTTCGAATGGATATTGCGGGAGATCCGACCGTCGGATTCTCCTAAAACCGGAACCGTTGGGTTCGTATCGAAAAGAGCTTTCTAACGAATATTAGAAATTAGAAATTAGAAATCTAACGGTTGGATTTGGAATTATGTCCAAATCAAATTTGGAAAAGGTCGTTGTAAGTGCAGTTCGATGACCGTTGATGGAAATCGACTGTACGGGCCTTGATAAAATTACTAAAAATAGTAATAATTTGTGTAAAATCATAAGAAATGATTTGGGAAGAATTGGGATGAAAAACTCCATATTTGAAAAGATAAAAATAGATTTTTATCGAAATGAACTAGTTTTGAACTAGAATTATAATTCTATTTATTTTTAAATAAATAAATTGGGTTTGAAATGATTTTGAAAAGTACCAGAATTTCCAATAATTATATTGGAATGGATTTGAATCGAAATAGTCTTCGGAATATTTTGATGTTGGATTTCGTGATGATACAGATATTGTTATGGGAATTTGAAAGATATAGATATATATATATCGTTATTTCCAATACGATATTTGTTGGTCGTAGAATTTGATATTGAATGTAAGCCGGTATATTTTCTATTCAGAGCCTTGTATTTAATATCAAATGTGATTTGGGTTTGGCGTGAATGGTGTCTTCATTAACACTGTTCTTGAGCCCACTTGAGAAAATATTAAATCTTTTTATTTAGATTTAATGAAGTGTACAAATTAAATAATATTTAATTGGAATTGAATTGGTACTATTTTTGGGTTTATCGTGAACAGTGTTTTAAATAACACTTGTTCTTTAACCCGATAATTAATGGAATGTTATTTTGGGTTGTCGTGAACGGTATCTTCAATAATACTGTTCTTAGACACAAAGGAGTTAAGAAAATCAGAAACTAACTGGAGATTAGTTAAGTTGAATGGTTTCTTGGGTATTGATCTGATGTTGGTTTCGGCCTTCGGGGTTAATACTTAGGGAATTGCTCACTTGCTAATTTACGTTTAGGGACTAATGGAAATGTAATGTGATTTTGGGTTTATAGTGAACCGTGTTTTAAATGACACTGATTCTTTAACCCAGTTAAAGATTAAAACTAAGTGGAGTTTTAATGAATCTTTAATTAGATTGAAATGATCGAGAATGGAGTATCACCAGTTTTGCTCCAGGCGATAGTTAAATCTTTAATTAGATTTATACGTGAAATGGTAATTGAATTTACCGATAACAGTGTGGTGTTAGATATGGAGTATAACCAGTTTTACTTCATGGGATGAATAGGTTGGGAGTGGGAAATTAAAACAAATGATTACTTCGGTAAGGTTCGTTAATCCCGACTAGTTGAATCGATATTCGAAAGAAGATTAAAGAATAAATTCAAGGAATTTATCTTTGATAAAATTAATGGGAACCTTTCCCTATGAATGTGAAATTTAGAAACTAACTGTCGGTTAGCTAAGCAGAATGGTTTTATGGATATTGATCTGATGTTGGTTTCGGCCTTCAGGGTTAATATTTGGGGAATTATTCTCTTGATTAATTTACGGTTAGTGACTGATGAATTGGAATGAGGCGTATATTGTGTTTGTGTAACACTTATTTAAAATATACGCGAGATATTCGGAAAGACCGGGTTTATCCCATTCTGAATAACTGATACGACGATAAGTCAAAGATGAAGACGGTGGTCGAAGACCGGAGGTCTTCACGTCGTTTGGGTGATTACTGATGATCTTGATTGGGATGTACACCCAAGAAGATGGAAATAGTTGGTGATCGTCTAGACGTATTTAGAGATCGATGGATATGCGGGGTACTAGGTGCCTCCGGTTTCGTTCAGACCCAGAACGAACTTGTAAATGGACTGTGTGTCTGACATTGGATTTTAGTCTGTGTGATTGATTTCTATTAAATATATATCTGTTTGGCAGCGGAGAATTTATTCTTTTGCTTAACGCCCTTCTCTGAGACGTACGAGCTCAGGGGTTATATATCGATGGATATCAAATGCATGAAGTGAATTGCCTGTGTGGCATGCCTAAGTGGCAATATGATCAAGGCTTCTGTTGAAAAGCAGAGTCTTGTGGTGAATGATCAAAGCACGGCCTTTGTGGCGTAGCTTTGTGTAACATTTGATTCGCGAGCTTCACACCCGGCATGAACCAAAAACGGGAGAGGACGTCAGACAGGGCATGCGTTTCTTTCTAGCTAGAAGTGGCGTCAGTGGTTTTACACGCCCTGACGAGTTTGACTTATGTGGTTGTTGCTGTTGTGAGGCGCCTCGGTTTGATCGGACGATCCGGGTCCGGTGGAGTCATTCGTTGGCTTATTTACGCCCCATAGGGCGGGGAAACGCATGTTCAGGATTTAAGTTTAATCCACATCGGTGGAACGGCCCTGAGGATCCAAGGGTCGATGCGCTCTGACCCTGAGGCTCGGGCTAGACAGTCTCGAAGTCGGTGAGGACTATCTTTTGCCTCGGTTCATAGACGGAAATCCAATTTCCAAATACGTGACATTTGCGGTTTTATTTGTAGAGCCTAGTATGGCGACATAGTGGGATGGGGCACTTATGCCGTCTATGATTGATACTTATGATTTGAAGTTGTTTTATACACTATACACTTATAATAGTATCAAATGATTTGTTTTAAACGTATCAAGCATTCTTGGCTATTATAAGGTAAAAACCTCATCCTTCGGCTTGCGTTGCATTGTGTGATAGGACCTGGGTCTTATAATAGCTTCATTTTTCTTTATTTAGCATCGCGCTGTTGTTATATGCACTGGTATTCTTGGGAGGAAACCCGTTCTGCGTTAGCGGCGTGGTCCCTTGATTTACCTAACTTTAAAATAAAGATTAATAACTGTTTTAGTTTTCACACCAGTCCCCTGACTGACCTAGAGTTTATTGTTTTAACCTAAACTCTGGGTGTCCCTATTTTGACATGGGCAGCTAGTAGTTTTGGTTTTGCAGATTTATATTCACAGGATCCTTGTTTACAGCTGGAACGATATCCGGAAAGTTTTGTATCCGTATATCTCTTCTAGTTGTGTATTGTATTATTTTCCGCTGCTATGTATTTAAATGTAATTTAAATCTCTGATATTTCTGTGTAATATTCATTTATACTCTGTATATTCTTGTAATCTGATGGTATTGTTGTAATATACAATGAAATGTTCTTCCGTCTGCGTTCTGTTTTATCGTGTTCTCAAAAACAATCAGGCGTTTCGAACGGTCTAGATCGGTTTAGCGGTTGATTCGGATCGAGCGAAATTCCTTGTTGTCACAATGATTGCCTATTTGCTTACTCAATCACTGATTTTACTTTATTTGGTTTACAGAAATGGAAAATGTCTGGGCTGAGATTAGGATCTGACAATTGCTTTGGAAAAGAAAAAATTGGTACGTTTCATCTACTTCAACCTTTTATAATCTTCTATTTGGCCTTTTTTATTATCTGCATACTTATTGTAAGCTTAATACATAGACTAACTGTATAATGTTCTTTATTTTTTGGCATGCATTTATCACTCTAGTCAGTTTTCTGTTGATAACATGATTAATATATTCCTTCTTTTTTATTTAGTTGTATGTCTATTATTGCACTGATTAATATATGTCCTTCATAGATTTATTATTTTATATATGTGAAATACGGGCACATTCGTCCTCTATGTCCCCACCACGCTCCTAATTTAGTTCACAGTCCATGTTCTCCCCACGTTCACATTTTATCCTCACAAGCCTCTGAAAATAGGAAGAATAAGGAAAACGAATTAGGTCAAAAACGAAAAATTGGAGGAGTCGATCATTTTCATCGCAGGTCATTATTTGATTCTTCAGCTTTGATCCCATATCAGTTTCATTTTAAATAACCGGCTCTTCCTAAAGTTCCATCGATGCGACCATCGGCAATGAGAGGACCTTCTAAACCATCTTTGAGGGGACCACTGCAATACGACCGTCGACCCACTATTCCACCATTCACTACTGCTTAAGTCTATTGCTTAACCTCAGTTGTGCATTCCCAGTCTTTCTTTTTTGCCTTATTATCCCACCACTTATTTCCCCTTTTTGAATTGCTTAAGCCGCACGATTTACTTACTGATTTCATGTTTCCAGTCTCATTATTGCTTCATCTCATCTCACGTTGGCATTCCATCATAGCTTCAGTTCCTTTTGGAGTTCTGAAATAAGACAGTTTCACTTCTACCACGCTGTGCTACATTTCTTTTATGTTTTTTAATTACTTGGAACATGCAGATAGTTTTTGATTTCTTATCATTGATATGCTCCATGTCCACAGTTTACAAATCCCACAACCATGATTGGCAGGTGAAATTGTCAATTTCTTATCATTGATATGCTCCACGTCCACAGTTTACAAATCCCACAAAATGGTCTATTATGCCTATTTGGTAATAGCTGTTAGTATGTTCCAATTGTTGGTGTAGCCGTAGTTTTTTTTGTAAACTATATAATAATTATACATTTGTGGATATTTAGGGAGAATGTTGGTGGTCATCTCTTTCAATTGCAGAGTATATAAGTAGGTATGAGGTTTGTGGAGATCTCAGGGGTGTTTGATGCGAGTGGATGTAAGAAATCAAGATGAGAAGGAATTAAATAAGCAGGTATGCATACTACATTTTCTAAAGTGGTAAATATTGTTACTCAATAGTAACAACATATATTCATTATTGAGAAAAGATTGCTTAAACATAGGTATACAATTCTTATTAAAAATTTGTTTATAACAATAGCTAAGTGAATATGTCGGCGATGTAGCAGGACTCAAATTCCTATTGCTTTCTATAGTTTCTAAGAAGGAAAATATATTCCAATTTTCCTTTTTTTAGCTGTAGTACTAAATTATTGCTTTCTATAAAATTAAAATACCAAATACAGGTGCATTAGTTGACAAGGCATTGTCAATGATGATAGCATGGCATTTCTGTTAGAACTTTTGTAATTACACAATTGTATTACAAACAGACAGCAATAACAATCAACGTTAATCAATTATGCCACAGTTGCATGTCAAACTATGTTTACATTAATCACAGAAAGCATAACCAATTTTTTCACAAGATTGAAGATAAACAGAAAGTATTCTGTTTCAGTAATGTCTGAGTCTAGAAATTTTCTATTTCCTTAAAACAATATTGTTGTCATATGCACCAATCGACGTAGTTGCAATTTGTTTCCTAGGATAAAATGGACCAACTTCGTTGCGTAGTGCTAGCAAACGGAGCTTTGACGAACTGAAGTTGATTATAGAAACTAGATCAGAGGATTACTTCGAAGAAGAAGAAGTAATACAAGCAGAAAAAAGTGAATTCTGTCTTGTTTTGGAGAGTGTATATATAAGCTTGGAGGAGTGCATGTTCGCATGCATTAGTAATCGTCAAAATAGAAAAGGTTGCGACCCTTTAACCACCTGGTTATCAATATGCATACATTCAGAATTCAAATGGTTGTATTTATTCAGCTAACAGACATTCCTTTCGAATTCTGGACTGAACATATATTTTAACGTATTACTATGTCATGGCCAAGCCCACATCCTCATATCATCCCTCTCCTTTCTATTTTACATAAGCCTATTTGGCTTCTAATATATTAGGAAAGATTGTGCTAATATTTCTATGATGTGGGACACTAAATGATGTTATCTCTTCTTCTTCCCTATCTCTTCTTCTTCCCACTTTCCTCTTTCTTTGCTCATTCATTTCCAACAATTTCAACCTAGGGTAGATGTTCCTGTCAAATATTTTCACCAAAAAATAATAATTAAGCATTTTGACTAATGTCATACACAAAAATATGGTTACGATTATGTATAAATGTGCAGGCTAACGAAAATAATTTTCTTTTGTTTATTGACAGGCACGCCAGAACAATGAGTACGCGGTTTCTTTGGTCGTGTTTTCATAGTTCTGTCTCTTAGTTTCCTCAATCGCTCAACCCTAAGGCAACGACGCTTTCAACACCATCCTCATCTCAATGAATGCGGATGGCACATCAATTGCAATTGTCGCGAAGGATATAACTTTATTGATGATCTAGCGGTTTGTAGATTTAGCACTCGGAGTTAGTGCTCCGACTACCTGGCGAAGATAAAGTCTGAAATCAGCGAATTCGGGTTTGCCAGAAGGCTACGTCTCCAGATTGACTATGATAGCCACTTCACTTTAGTCGTTTTAGGTATATTATTGCCTTTTTTCCACTTTACTTGATTTTTGTTTACATCTTTTTCTATTGATTTTTTTGGGAGAGCTTATAATGTACCATTTGCAAGATGATTCATGAGACATTTATTTTTTATGATTCATGATTGTGAAACTTTGCAATTATATGCTTCTTTCGAAGCCTCATTGTACGGCTTCCATTTGATGCTTCTTTAATGCTTCATGGTTTATCCACTTCCATTTGATGCATCATGGTTTGTAATACCTCTTTACCATTCAGTTATTTGCCCAGCTAACAAAGTAATGTTTATGATAGTGTTATATGATGTATCATATGTATTGTTTTATTGTTAACTGTTATACAAGTAGTTAACCTCATGTATGGCGCAAAAGTTATGAAACCATAGCTGGATGTTTAATACAAAAAGCTTCAATGACCAAACCCCGTGGCTAAATATTTTCACCAAAAAATAATGATTAAGCATATTGATTAATGTCATACACAAAAATATGATTACGATTAAGTATAAATGTGCACACTAATGAACATAATTTTTATCTATCCTTTAGTGCAATAATTTTTCATCAACTTATAATTATTTGTCATGTTTGGAGTATGAACTGTAAAGTTGCGAAGTTTTAGTCACAAGACGAATATTAATGACAAAACTTGATAGAACAATTTTCATGATTTTGTTATTATTGTAACATACATAAATGCTTATTGTTTTGCAGAGAAAAGAAAAACTACAACTAGGTGTACCAATGAATTCATGCTAGCTTCTATCATGGTATTGCTGTATATACATGTTGTTTACTTACTGTCCTTTGAAATATGTGAAGTTGCACAATATCCTTGCTTCTATTTGTAGTTAAAACTTCTCAAACTCATTGCTTCTGAGAATCCAACGATAGTTATAACCAGATACTAGAGAGAATTAACATTATTATTGGTATTTCAGTCATTATACCAAACTTAGCTCAAAAAAATTTATTCCATAACTTTTTTTTTACTTCTTTCAGCATTAAGTGCACTAGCATATTTTTAAATAATATTTTTTAATTGTTGAAGAAAAGACCAAGTTGGCTGAAATAAAGAAGAAAACAATGAAGAATGCCTAGAGTAGGTGAGAATTATATTCCATTTTAATTAACTAATCTTATTTACATATTTTGTACGACTTTTTAATTTGATTGTGGAAACATATGTTGTATAAATATAATCCTAGTTAGTTTAACTTGCCGTAGTAGATCTCTCTTTCGCGTTTAAATAGCATACATCATTAGTAAGTATAATGATTTAATCTATTTATTTTACTAGCAACTAAGATGGTATGTTGCATTTTGACTTAATGTTATATGATAAATTTTGTATAGTTATTAATTACTGTAAGTTTAAAGGGAGTTCAATGGGTATGACTTACAGAATTACGCTTAGACAACCACAAACAATTGAAGTAAATGAGTGCGAATATACACTGATGTGGATCAAGTATGGATAAGTACCAAAGAAGACTTGATAAGCATTGGCGCATGGATTGCTGGAATTGCAGTGGATATGCATTGAAAGCTATGACTAATTATGCATTGGGGCTAAACCAAGTTAATGCAAAAAAAAAATGCATGTACTGTAAGAATAGTGGTTTAGAAAATTCTAACATAATGGTTACATGGGCTGTACAACTATATTGCTATATTTGTTTATTGATTCATTACTTTTTGAATATGGCTGCGGGTTTATTAAGTTGCAAACTATTGTAAACGCTTATTTTAGTATATGTATTGGAATTCTCAAAATATTTATGTAATAATTAGTTACACTTTTTACCCGTTTATAATTTCCTAAATTTAGTTTCATTCGTGTGTTGATAGATGGTTGATCTGGGCATGTATGTATCTAACAAGTATGACCTTACATAGAGTTCATGTAACAGACTAAGGTAACTGCATTTCAGCTGTAAAGGCCTCTCCCCATTTTCCAATACTGTCTCCTTTTGATTTATTGCTGTACACATACATGACGTCACCAAGCTATAGCTCCAGACTAATGCTTGCTTACCAAACTATACACTATACCGTTCTTTTTTCATTCATTTACGGTCAAATTCATCTATGCACACGCCCGTAGGGCGTGCCTCCATACTGGTGTGTGTGTGTGTCTATATATATATATATATATATATATATATATATATGTATATGTATATGTATATGCAATAGATAACATATTTATAACTTCTTCTTCAACCCCTTCTCCCATCCACACCTCTTCTCTACCTTCTTCCTCTTATATTTCTATTTCAACCTTGGAGTGAAAGTAATGGAAAATCCAGTTTCAGATGATGGTGATTCTGATTCAGAAGATTTGGAATATATTGTACTAATCGGAGTGTACTTATGTGACAGACGTAGCGAAATAGGCCGTCGAATGCACACTTCGACGTTTACTGGTTTGATGTGGATAGACGACTGAACGATCACCAGGGAAGATGTCAAAGGCACTTTCGTATGAAACAGTTATGTTTTTTTTTCGTTATGCAATAGCCTGGAAAGTTGCGGATTGGTAACTTCGGAAATCGTTACTGTTCGAGAAGCGGTTGGTAGAATTTTTATACACTATTGCTACCTCTAATTCGAACAGAAAAGTGGCTGAAAGATTTCAATGTTCAGGTAGCACTATCTTTCATTATTTTCATACTGTTTTGAATATCGTCCTAATATTATCTACAACTATTATAAAACTGGTTGATCCTCAATTTAACTCAATTCCAGCTGAGATTAGCAATGATAACCGTTACTATCCATACTTTAAAAACTGTATTGGTGTCATAGACGGTACACATGTAATGGCACACTTACCTCCAGATCGAGTTATTCTGTTTATCGAACGAAAAAGATATGCTACATATAATATTTTGGCTGCATGCTCATTCGATTTACTATTTACATATGTTGTATATGGTTGGGAAGGTACTCCACACAACAGTCGAATTTTTAATTCTGTGGTGAATGACAGAAGCTCCAATTTTCCTCATCCTCCTCCTAGATAGTATTATGTTGTGGATTCTGGTTTCCCACTAACAACCGGGTATACACCACCATATTGAAATGTTTGGTATCACATCCCCCAGTTTTGTATGACCACAAATCAACCGAAGTCGAATAATGAAAATTTTAATATTTACCATTCTAGTTTACGTATGACAATTGAGAGGACCTTTGGAATATGGAAAAAGAAATTTGTTACACTCAGAAATATGGCTACCTACAAGTTTGAAGCTCAAACAAAAATTATTGTTGCTATGATGGCTATACACAGTTATATACACAAATACAATATGGGTGATCTAGATTTTACGGCGCATGACGATGATCCAGATCTTATTCCAGATGAGTATGAAGAAGAATACGCCGACTTGAGAAATATAGGCAATAATGACTTAGCACCGACTCAATGCTATCAAGGCAGCGTTGATATGACAGTGCGTCACGATAGAATAAGAGACGAGCTTGTTGCAACAGGATTACATTAATAGATTTCTGCAATGTATCGCTTTCTCTACCTTTTTTGTATTTCTGCAATGTATCACTTTCTATACTGTTTTTATGTAATGGACTGTTATGTTTTGTTAACTTTGTTATTCTGCAATAATTATAACGTTACGTTTTAATCGGTAATTAATTAAATTAAAAAAAATATAATGCTCCGCTCAAATTCTCTGCTTAACGTGACAAACGCATTCTCCGCTAACTACAATTCTCCGCTATAATACTCTGCTCAAATTCTCCGCTTCTGCTTGCGCCAAACACAGCCTTAGTATTTTGAAATATAGCTTGTATTTTAGATAGCAATATATGCTCATTTTAAATTGAATAGGACTGACATCTAAGTACAATTTGCATTAACATATGCAGACATGTACCTGGACATACTAGCAATACATGGTCTTGTCCTGTTAATCTACATATAAAGCCATGATACAATATTATTTACCTCAGAATACTCCAATGCAACTATATTCAGTTTATTAGTATGTGAGCAACGTAAGTTACATATATATAAATTTCCCTTTACTACAGCTAACTTCAAATAATTCAACCGTATTTCAGGGTTATCAATTAAAACACCATTAGCAACACAAACACTACATTTTAAGGCTAATATCTCAGCACATTTTCTTGTTCTAACCTAAGTTCAAACAAATAAAATTGCATCAATTTTAGCAATCTAATGAATTTACACTTTAAACAACAAATCGGTATTTATACTCTATTTCTTCGCACAAAAGTTAGCATTTGGATAAGTAAGCTATTAACCATATTTTATCATGTATGTACATATATACCTACCCATGTTATAACTTGTTGTGCAAGGAGGAAGGCATGTGCACATATTAATTTATATGCCATTCCTCCTTTCAAGTTTTTGCATCTCTTTTAGCAACTTCAATTCATTAATCACTCAAAAATCGTTTCTATAAATATAATCATTCATTCATCGTTTTCAGGTACACCCAAGCACATTTAAACAGATTTTCAGTAGTAAGAAAATAACATTTATTTATACATTATTACAACTTAGAAAATGCAGGCCTCCTAAAAATTTAGCACTTGCACCAGGTTAATATTCTTAAACACTTAAAATCAGCAAATCCTTTAGCCTATCTAACCAGCTAACTCATGCATCCTTAATTGAAATCAACCCCTAAGCTGCCACATTAAAAATGAAACACCGTGTGATTGCAAAGGAAACCAAAAGGACCAGACTTTCATGTCTGGTGTGGGTAGAAATCATTCAATGTACATATATAAAAATTGTAGATAGGTTATATTTATCATGTATATTTACACTTCTATATGCTTGTAAATTTTTTCTAGTTATACGAATAAACCAAAATTCTCCAAATATTTATTCTTTCTGGTCATGTCTTCATTGTTATGCATTTATAAGGAAGTCATTTGTTAAGTATGGTTCCATGGTTATCTAAATAGAAATAACAATTCATATTCATACATATCAGGCATTCATGCTTACTAGCCAATTCATCCTCTATTGAATATTTATGGGGGGATAATTTGTCAAAAATTATTCCATAAAAAAGTCAATAAACACAACAATCCATATGTATATCAATCTACATATATACCATTCAAATATATATAAGAATAACCAATATTCAAGCATGTCATTCATAATCCTAGTCCATCCCTTTTATCCTTTATTTCACGGCTTAATCCATTCCTAAGTTTATACCAACACTTACGGCTTAAAGCATCATTTTCATATTAAGTCAAAACACATCACATTGAACACATATGTGCACACTACCTGGGACACCACCTTGTTAACCAAGCAAACAAAGGCCTACATGGCATAAATATGTCATGTGCATACTTGACTTCCTACTTGTTACTAAGAAATTCAGTGCAATTTCCTTGGGGACACAAGCACCCTTCATTGATCCTTAACCAGATTATATATTAGATATCATGACTTATCTCCACTAATACTACCTCATGCACCAAACCTATGTGCATTAACCATTACCTTCCTGGCCATTCCCTATGCATACTTTCAATTTATACATGATAAACTCAAACAAACACATTTAATGCAAGCGTTAAATAAGTCACACATTCCCATCTATTTTAAACTACATGGGGCATAACATATATTCAAGAAATCTAGCTTACAATAGCATCATAATCATTATTCATAAAATACTAGCATTCACTTATATCCAGCTTTAACTTTACCAGACAAATCATATTGTATATTTATATATTCATTAAAATCCAACATGCAATAATAATTCAATTATTATTCATAAAACATCCAGATTCCCTTTGAATCCACTCTCATCTTACTTATCGCAAAATTATGTTGGGTATTTATATTCTCATTTTTTTAATTACTTTGAGCATATGATTAGAGGTGTTTTAGGATACCTCTTAATGCTTAAATTCTCCTTACTTGATCCCTTCATGTGAATCTATAAAATTGTAGTACATGCTTAGAGAATTTATATAGTGTAAGTGGATCATCACATGATCATTACACCATTTACACTTAATATAAGGAGATAAACATAAGCATGTAACCTCCTTGTTCATGCTGTTTATTCCCCTCACTCAAATCTCACCCCATAGTATTCCTTTTTTTGACAAAATCTGCATTTTACAGTTTTCAGATATGGTTAAGCATTTTGTTCATAAAAATGATTAACACCCATCAAACATAAAAAGTAAAATATACTAAATCAGTTTTAGCTTGCAACCATATTTTATTTACATGGTCTATTTTCATGCTACAATATATAAATATGTATAATAAAAGATGTTTCCTCATCTAGGAATTAATACCTTATACATATACTCATAGATATGCTTCTTCTTATTTTAATCTTTAATCCTTAGCTTCTTTGATCCAAACCCGGCCTTTAGCACTCCAAAATGTTGGTGCCACTTCTTGTTTATTAATTTATTCGTGTGAAGAGAAAATTGCCTTAGCCTGGAAAGGCCTATATACTACAAATCTATTCAGTTAGGCAGCTAGGGTTTTCAAGGGTTAAGTAGTGCTAGTTTTACCTTAAGCAATTTGATGTTTAAAGCATCAATATGACACCTACCTATATTATATCCATTTCTCTTTTAATTTGTCAAAGAAAGAAGTTTGTTTGTAAAGCTATGTTGGTTACCATTTTATTTCGGAAAATGCTTCCTTTCAAATTACCATTTTAGTCCTATAGTAACGCTATTTGCATGTTTCCACTTGCTATTTGTGACGGACCGCCCCGCACCAACCGACATTTCCCTGTAATGCGCTGTACCGATGTCCAACCAACACAGGACAGTCACCAAAGAAAAAAAAAAGAAAGGAATTTAAACTAACAAAGAACCTATAGAATGTTTCACAGCACATGGGATAAAATATAATAACATAACTTTGACATAAAACAGGCGAGATAGTGCATAAGCTGAAAACTAAACAATCATAGCAGTGGAAATCCAAAATACAGCTTATCATCCAAACCAACATTATAACAACTTTGAAATATTGTCTCTAAAGCAAAAGAAAGAGGTACACTACTAATGCCCAAAGCAGTGACCAGCAACAACACAGGGAGAATATATATATATATATATATATATATATATATATATATATATATATATCTTATGTGGAAGCCTCCTGCTCGTCTCCGGTACAGCTACTCATGCATAATCACCTGACCTGTCTCTAATCTGCCCATTTAAGAGCACCCAGAGTAATAAGAAGAGACATAAAACTCTGGGTAAGACAAAAGTCTGGTATGAGAGATAAACAGTAAAACATAATAATAACAGGTATACATAACCATACCTGAATCTGGACCTGCAACCAAAGAGTTAGCGCAATAGGATGTACAATACTCGAAGGTAACACAAACACATGGTGTGAAAATAATGGGGAGGAGGTGTGCATGTCATGGTGATAGCAAACATCAAGCATAAAAATCATCCTCACATCTCTCATCAGTGCGTAAAGTATACGATGTCCACCACTTTGATCACCCAATCCTTTGTTACGATCATTCTGCCCCATGGAGTCATGACGGCTCCACTGCACTGATCCGTAACCACTAGTACTTTGTTATGTCCACTCTGCCCAATGGAGTCATGAAAACTCCACCACACTGGCTCATAGCCTTGCTACGATCACTCTACCCCATAAAAGTCATGGCAACTTCACCATACTGATCCATGGCTAATAATCCATTCCTCGGTGGTGAGTCAAAGCTATAGACATTGATAACCCCTTTGCACATGTCCTGCAGTAAAGCCCAACTCATGTAGTCAACTCGTTGGTTCCCATCTTGATCCTGAGTTCTACCTCCTATTGGACTACCTTTGCATCTCGGGTTCTGGTCTCCATTCGGTTCGGTTCTCCAGGAGTGGTCCAGTTCAGTTCATGATGCACCTATGGGTCGGGTCATGATTGCATGCTTCGGATCAGTTCGTACATGGAAACACCTCCGGTTCAGATCGTGGGTCTCTAGATCACGAGTGGTTCGGCTTGTAGTGGCTCTTCAAGCTCCAGTTCGTGACAAGTGGTTCAGTTCGGAGGTTCTGGTTCATGAGTTCCTGGTCATCTCTAGTTCGTGGAAGGCGGTTCGGTTCGGAGGCTTCAGATGCCAGCGGATCGGTTCGTGGCCACTGTTCACGAGCGGGTCGGGGTCGTGGGATGCTCCATGAGCGAATTCGGATCGGATCTGTTCCCTTTTCCTGCAAAATTTTCCTGCAACTTTTCCGACGACTGTTTTACGCCACACGACGGCGTTTTCGACCATTCTAACTTTGCTAAACAATCCAAACAGTCATAGCAACATGTATAACCGACCATAACACCAAAACAATAGTTTACAATGTCAATACGAATCAAACATATCCAAAAACCATGTTTTTCCCTTAATCCCCTTAATCATGATTTAACCATACGGTTAGCAAAGCATGTCCAAATTAACCCAAATTTTTATCAGAGCCCTAAAATAGTATTTAAGAATTTTTACATATTTTTCCAAAATTTTAACATGTATAATTTCGTTAATTAACACTAATCACCCCTAATTAGTTGTTATTAGTGAAAAAATTGCAAATCACTCACCTTAGCCAAAATAAAAACTTAGATCTAAAATGATTCTTTAAATGGCGGGAATTCCAATGCGCACAACAGCCTTTGCCTCTAATTTGATGTTGGTTAGACTTGGTTTGATGCTAATTAGCTTAACTTTCAATTAGGAATTGATTTAGAGGTGTTTTAGAAAGTGGAGGCCATAGCTAGGGTTCAAGAGATGTAAGTGACGGCTAGAAAATTGATTAGAAATGATTTCTTAAACCCTATAAACCTCCCCATAACCCTAATTCCGAAATAGGTTATGGGCCTAGCTGCTAATCACTCTAATTAGGCCCGGTTAAGCTGTTTTTCACCTTCCAGACATTATTTCAGCCATATCTCCCAAACGGTAAGTCCGTTTGACACATGTGACCACTCTACGGAAAGTAAACCATCATTCGAATCCAATGGAAGTGGTTTCAGGTCAAATCTCCATACCAATCAAAAGTTGTGGGCAAAATAAGATTCGCTAGGGGCAAAATGGTCATTTAAAAATCGGAAAAAATCGTGAACATTGGAAATGACCCTAATAGTCGTTCCCCAAAGTTACACAACCATGCGACTTCGTATAAGAATAAAATAAATATTCTACTATCCTTTGATACGTAGAATGCGGGTCGTTACACTCTCCGCCCTTAAGAAATTTCGCCCCTGAAATTCCTTAACCAAAAACACACAAAGGTGTTCCGCATGTCCATCAATCATTCACAAACAATCAAACATACACAATAAGCACAACAAACCTACCCTAGCATGCGGTTTACTAACATGGGGAGAAACTATCACTATTAAAATCTTACCAGGCAAAGAGTTCTGGATGTGATTCCTTATGCTCTCCTCTATTTCCCAAGTACAACCACTCTCTTTCTCGTCCCACTGAACCTTGACCAGTTTCACCGCCTTCCTTCGAAATTGCTTCGTATCGCTCTTGACAATACGGACCGGCTTGCGGTTCACAATTGCCTCGGGTTCTACTCGATGTCATCCAGCTGATCCGATGAAATAGTCATATTGGGGTCGTGCACGAACTTCCTTAATTAGGAAACATTAAACACGTTATGAACTCCTGCCATCTTGTCAGGCAACTCAACTTTAAAAGCCAAATTCCCTACTTGCTCGAGAACTGGGAATGGGCTAACAAATTTGGTGCTAACTTGCCTCTCCTACCAAATCGAATCACGCTCTTCAACGGAGAAATCTTAACAAACACTAAGTCGTCAACTAAGAATTTCAAATCTCTTCTCCTCTTATCAGCATAACTCTTCTGCCTATCCTGGGTAGCTTTCATTCTCTGTTGGATAACCTTGATCTTATCTGAGGTTTCTCCTATCACATCCGGTCCAAGCACAAATTTATCATCGGTTTCTAACCAACGTGATGGTGAGTTGCACGGTCTTCCGTACAAAGCTTCATATGGAACCATATCAATACTGGACTGATAACTATTATTATATGCGAACTCCACTAGATGCAAATGGTCATCCCATGATCCACCAAAATCCAATATGCAAGCTCTCAAGAGATCTTCTAATACTCGATTCACCCTGTTTGTTGACCGTGGTTTGAGGATGGTACGCGGTATTTAGATATAATTTTGCACCTAAAGATTCTTGTAATCTCTTCCAAAATACACTAGTAAACAACGGATCTCGGTCACTAACAATGCCTTTGGGTACTCCATGAAATCTCACTACCCACTTCATATACAGTTCTGCTAACTTAGTTGTTGTTCTATTCGACTTGATGGGTATAAACCTTGCACTCTTGGTCAATCGGTCCACAATCATCCAAATACTATCATGGCCCGGTCTAGTTCTTGGTAACCCATCAATGAAATCCATTGAGACTTGTTCCCATTTCCATTCTAGAATTTCCAATGGTTGTAACAAACCGCTAGGCTTCTTTTGCTCAGCTTTAACTAGCTGGCAGTTCATGCATTTGATATAAACTTCCCAACGTCTCTTTTCATTCCTTCCCAGTAGTAGGTCTGCTTCATGTATCGATACATTTTGTTACCACCGGGATGTATAGTTAGTTTTGAGTGATGACATTCTCCAAGCACTTCATCTCTCAATCCATTGACATTGGATACAACTAGTCTCCCATTCTTTCTAAGCCATTCTTCTCGATCAAGCCCATACTTGTTCATCTCCTCACTGTCGATACCCATCTCTAACCTGGAGATGATTTCCAATTGGTTAGGATCATCCCTCTGACTGGAACCAATCCGCTCAATCAAAGTGGGTCTGATCATCAAACTTGCTAGCATCTCTGGATCCAATTCGCACTTTGGTCTGAAATCATACCCAGCGATATACTCCAATTGCTTCCATTCTAGAGACATAGCCCCTAAACTAGCATATCTCCTACTCAATGCATCAGCTACTACATTACCCTTTCCTGGTGTATATGTGATATCGAAATCATAGGAAGCCAAGAATTCTTACCATCTCTGCTGATGGAGAATTAAATCCTTCTGAGAGAAAAGATACTTTAACAATTTATGATCAATATACTACTCAAACTTTTCTCCCAAGAGATAATGTCTCCACATCTTCAATGTGAACACGATTGCTGCCAATTCCAAATCGTGGGTAGGGTATCTTTTCTCATGCTATTTCAGTTGCCGACTAGCATAAGCTACAACCTTACCTCCTTGTATCAATACAGCACCTAGCCCGGTACCACATGCATCCATGTATGCTGTCATCTCTTCATTCCTTTTAGGAATGACTAACACTGGTGCACATGTCAACTTCTCCTTTAGGCTCTTGAATGCATTTTCACACCTTTCATCCCAAACGAAAGCTTGATTCTTCTTGTTCAACTGAGTTAATGGTGCCGCTATCTTGGAGAAGTCTTCGATAGAGTTATGATAATATCCAGCTAATCCCAAGAAACTTCTTACGTCTGTTGCATTCTTGGGCGTAGACCAATCTTGTACCGTAGCCACCTTCGCAGGGTCAACGACAATTCCATTCCCCGAAACAACATGGCCTAAGAATCTCACTTCCCTCCTTCAGAAGTGACACTTAGAAAACTTCGCTTTCAATTGGTGTTTTCTCAACACCTTCATCACTATCCTCAAATGTTCCTTGTGTTCTTCCTCCGTCCTTGAGTAAACCAAGATATTATCTACGAACACAAGAACAAACTTATTCAATTGATGCCTGAATACCCTATTCGTAGGATCCACAAAATATGCTGGTGCGTTGGTCAACCCGAATGGCATGACCAACCACTCATAGAATCCAGATGGTGTCCGAAATGCCGTTTTAGGAATACTCTCAGCTGCTACTTGGAGCTGATGAAATCCTGTCGTGAGGTCCAATTGGGAGAACACTCTTGCTCCCTCCAGTTGATCAAACAAATCATCTATCCGTGGAAGAGGATAATTATTCTTCCTAGTCACTTTATTCAACTCGCGATAGTCTACACATAAACGAAGGGAACCATCTGCCTTAGTGCCGAATACAACTGGTGCTCCCTACTCGGAGACACTTCTTCTGATAAATCCCTTCTTCAAAAGATCACTCACTTGCACCTTGAGCTCTCGCTGCTCCTTTGGTGCCAAACGACGAAATGGCATCACTATAGGCCTGGCATCTTTCACTAAATCAATACGAAACTCAATCTCTCGATGTGGTGGATGTCCGGTCACTTCCTCGAAGATATCCTGATACTGGTCAGCAATGGGAACCCCTGATAACTCGTCCTGCGGGATATTGAGGGAATTTAGAAAACTAGCCATTACTTCATCACTAGGTAGGCCACCAAACACTACCCTCCGCCCATCAACCACCCTAATAGTCACCGAAAATCCCTCACATTCTACCACTAGCCCATATCTTTGAAGCCAACCGACTCCCAAAATAATGCCAAACCCAGTAAAGACCAAAATAAAGCAATCACAAGCAAACATACATCCATGACTCGATAAGACCACATTATGACAAATCATACTAAGGCTAGTCGAACCACCGATTAGGTTCGTCACCGCTAAAGGTCTATCGACTATGTTGGGTTCCAATCCTAACCTATCTACCAGGTCACTAGATATGAAGGAACGGGAAGCCCCGGTATCAAACAATACTCGAACAGGAACATCAAAATAGAAAGCAGACCTTGAATGACGACATTCTTTCCTTTCTCTGCCGCAGTTGGGGCATTCGACGAAGAAGGAACAACATTAATAGAATATGCTTTCACAATCTGTTTCTCTTTGGGAGGTTGTGGACATTTATCCTTGTGATGTCCCACTTGGCCATAGTTAAAGCACTTCCTGTCCGTTGGCTTTGCTCGACATTCTTTAGCATAGTTGCCCTTCTTGCCACAGCTAAAGCACTCAACTACTTTCTTATTCATTTTCTGACCATCCTTAGCTTAGATCTGTTTCCTCTTATTCTAAGAATTATTCTTGCCTCCACCGCTTGATTACGGCTTTGGCTCTCCTGTAGATGCAACAACTACTTCAGTCTTGGGTTTAGGATAAAGGCTCTCTGATCTCAATGCTTTCCCAACAATCGATTCAAAAGTCTCATCAATATGGTTTATAAGCCTTTCTCCCAAGTACTGATCTGAGCCTGTTATGAACTTCTCGTTCTTCTTTTCAGGAGTATCACTAAGGGATAATCCATACTTCGATAAAGTATCGAACTCAGCAACATACTCTGAGACTGCCCAACCATTCTGCTTAAGTTCCAAGAATCCTAAACAACTCTGACTTCTGGGCAGCTGGGATAAACTTATCATCGAATCGGGCCTTAAAATGATCCCAAGTAACTTGATCCTTAGGGGTAGCTACCTTAATAGCATTCCACCAATTCATTTCCCGTCCATGTAGCTGACGGGATGCTAGCTTTCTCTTCATCACGTCTTCGATTCCCAGATCCTTGAAGATATGCTCACAACTATCAAGCCAATCCTGAACATCTGTAGCCGATTCCGTTCCTTGGAATGGCTTCCCACCAAGACTAATGTAGTCCTTATAGAGCTTGGCAAAATCGACCCTAAGCGCCTGCACCATTGCACCACCACCATTTGCAGCATTAGGAGCTGCCCTCTGAACATCCCTAAGCATCTTTCTCATGAAGCCAGTGAACATCGTCCTCATATCAAAAGCATTTCTATTATTGGATCCTGAACCAGTATTCCTCGTATATCGGCTCATCGTTCAATCTGTAAGGAGAAAACGATTAACCATCTCTTCAGTGGTGCCAGTGTAGTGCGACTTCATCCCTAGATATACTAATAGTATATATATAGCTTTTGAAAACCCAAAATATAACAAATATGTGCTCTCATATACGTACTATCTCTCTCTGGTGTCTTTCCCTAGGTTAACTATGCAACCTAGAGCTCTGATACCAAGTGTGACGACCTGCCCCGCACCAGCCGACATTTCCCTGTAATGTGTTGTACCAATGTCCAACCAACACGGGACGGTAGCCAAAGAAAGGAATTTGAACTAACAAGGAACCTGGAGAATGTCTCACAACGCATGGGATAAAATATAATAATAACATAACTTTGACATAAAACAGACGATACAGTGCATAAGCTAAAAACTAAACCATCATAGCAGCGGAAATCCAAAATATAGCTTATCATCCAAACCAACATTATTACAACTTTGAAATACTGTCTCTAAAGAAAAAGAAAGATGTACACTACTAATGCCCAAAGTAGTGACCAGCAATAACACAGGGAGAATATATATATATATATCATACGTGGAAGCCTCCTGCTTGTCTCTGGTATAGTTACTCGTGCATAATCACCTGACCTGTCTCTAGTATGCCCGTTTAAGAGGACCTAGAGTAATAAGAAGAGACATAAAACTCTGGGTCAGACAAAAGTCTGGTATGAGCAATAAGCAGTAAAATAGAATAATAATAATAGGTATACATAACCATACTTGAACCTGGACCTACAACCAAAGAGTTAGCGCAATAGGATGTACAATACTCTAAGGTAACACTAACACATGGTGTGAAAATAATGGGAAGGGTGTGTGCATGTCATGGTGATATCAAACTCAAGCATAGCAATCATCCTCACATCTCTCACTCAGTGCGTAGAGTATACGATGTCCACCACTTTGATCACCCAATTCTTTGTTACGATCACTCTGCCCCATGGAGTCATGACGACTCCACTGCTCTGATCCGTAACCACTAATACTTTGTTATGTCCACTCTGCCCCATGGAGTCATGACAACTCCACTGCACTGGCTCATAGCCTTGCTATGATCACTCTGCCCCATGAATTCATGACAACTTCACTACACTGATCCATAGCCAATGATCTGTTCCTAAGTGGTGAGTCAAAGCTATAGACATCGATAACCCCTTTGCACACGTACCGCAGCAAAGCCCAATTCATGAAGTCAACTCATTGGTTCCTATCTGGATCCTGAGTTCTACCTCCTATTGGACTACCTTTGCATCTTGGGTTCTGGTCTCCATTCGGTTCGGTTCTCCTAGAGTGGTTGTAACAACCCGAAAATCTGGGCCAGTTTAAAATTTTTATTTTGGCAATTTTAACGAATTTTGAATATTTAAAATGAATTATTTTAAATAATATCGACGAGGAAATTTATTTTGAATATATTTAGAACGTATATATTATATACGTCGTCGTTAGAATATAAATATTTATATATAATTATGAATAGAATTGAAAATGGCGCGGTAGTTCGATAATTCGATTTCAAACTTCAATTGAATGTACCGGGTGCAAAACAATCCGGATTTTAGTGAAACCAAAAACAGTAGGATCTAATTGATAATATCTTTTCAACGAATCCGAAAAATCGAAATTTCATAACGGGAATCAAAAGATATGTCCAGTTGAAAATTCTGAATAGTCGCTATGGAATTCAGGCCCTTAAAAATGGGAATTTTGCAAATAACCTCAGATTTCGACGAAACCAGTTTTGTTGGATCCGCAGTGTCAAGTTATTGCTAGATTCCAAATTTCATAATTTTTCGAATCAATATGTGAGCGTGGCAAAGGAAAACGCGTTTGACCAGTTTCAGTTGATTTTAATCGACTGGAAATTGGCCATTTTTCAAAACGGTCTCAGAATTCGACGAAACTAGTTTTGTTAGGACCGCATCGTCAATACGAAGCTAGAAAATATTTTTTGGGAATTTTTCTAGTTAGTATGTGGCCCCAGTAAATTGAAATGCGCATTCAAATTCAATATATAGAGTTATATGTTGATTTTGACGAAAACTGATCGAAACGGTCGAATCAGCTTACGATACTTATCCCATTGTGTTCGAAATGGGGGTAACTAGCTATGGACGACAGGCGGTGGGCCTCGTTTAGAGGTCGTATGAAAAAGTCAACTTTAATTGAACAATAAAATAAAATAAAATATATATATTAATTCCCTTTAACTCCCTCTCTATCTTCTCTCTCTTCGAATTACAACTCAGAAACAAAAAGAAAAGAAAAGAGAAAGAACAGGGGGCGGAGCCCCGCCCCATCGTCAGCCGCGACGCCACCAGGGCCGCCGTGCGCTCCGGCGCCTACCACCTCCATCCAGCTCCCCTCTCACCTCCGACCTCGCGTTCACCTCCTCGCGCCCCCTTCTGCATGACCGATCCAAGCCTTAGCCTCCTTATCAGCAACCCCGAGCCCCACCTTCCTGACCTCTTGCGCAAGCCTTCCCTCCCCCAATCGACTACAGTAAGTTTTATTATATTCATTTTTAGATCTGAATTTTTTTTTATGTTAAAACCATATGTTATAAACCAGTTTTACACGTATAAGTAGCATTTTTAAAATCAGTTTTATACAGTTTTTTTTAAATAGAAAAGATTATATTTTTTAAAATAGAAAAGATTAGATTTTTAATCTAGTAAAGAAACGATTTTTAATTATATAAAAATATAAATTTTATATAGGTAAGATGATAAAAATATAATCTTTATTCTATGAACATCGATGTAAAAATATGATTTTTATATATTGAACATCGATGTAAAAATATGATTTTTATATATTGAACATCGAAGTAAAAATGTGATTTTTATATATTGAACATCGAAGTAAAAATGTGATTTTTTTATATTGAATAACAAAGTAAAAATTTGATTTTTATATATTGAATAGCATAGTAAAAATTCGATTTTTATATATGTAGTGGCTACGAGCGAAGAAAGAGATAAGAGGCGAGAACAGTGAAGATTTCCTACCTTAGGAGTGCCGTGGAGTTAGGATAGCTATTGGTGAGAACTCCTCACTCAAAAAAATTCCTTTTTCTAGTTATATATATATACTAGGATGCAGACGGTGCTTAGTAGCACCCGACACAATCGTCCACAGACCATGGACTTGTTTGTTTGGTTGCATAGATTAGTTAGATGATTTGAATTGAAATTGAATTGTTTGGTGAAATGAAATTGATTTGATTGATGTGTGAATGGCGTGGGCCTTCACTAGACCGGGGATAAGGCTAGGCCTTGTCCCGTTTCTAGTATCGTGTCGTTATGCCGCCGAAATTTTCTAAAATAAGTTAGAAAAATAAAATATCATTTTATTTAAAGAATGAACTGAATATAAATTTATATGTTAAGATAAAATGTTTTATCGTTAAAAATATAATTTTTAACGTGAATATGAGTATACGTGAAAGTGAATAAATAAATAATTATAAACAAATCGGCCGATTTGTTTATATACACTGATTTGACTGACATTGATTGGGTCGATAAATTTTACACATCGTCCAACTGCACAAATAAAATATGTGTTTGTTGATTTGAAACCCCACACGGGTTTTGGGATGAAATTTGAAGTTCACTCATCCTGATTGATTAAATATGTCGATCGATTGATTGACAGGCTGTCATAAGCGTTAGATATCTATATTTTATGCTTATACAGTGTAGTGCACTTTGGTTGATGGTTGATTATTTTTCGATGCTATTATATACGTGTGATGTATGAAAATCCATATAATTAATATTATATGGTGATTGATTGGGCCTCATTCCAATTTAGAAAATAAAGAATATATAAAATAAAGGTTCATGTGTTGACAGTACTCATCCGTTGAGATTAGTCATGTGTTGAACGAAATATTTTGATAATAACAACTATTTTGAAAAAGAAATATTTGAAATAAAATATTTGAAATAGAATATTTGAAAATAGAAAAATATGAAGCCGTGTTGATTAGATTGACGCCATTTTGACGTGAACGATATTTATATCGATTTTATTCATTTTGAAATGAATAGAATATAAAACGATTTCGAAATGAAATGAATTGAAAGCGATTTCGAAATGAATTGAATTGAAAACGATTTCGAAATGAATTGAAAACGATTTCAAATTGAATTGAAAACGATTTCGAAATGAATTGAATTGAAAACGATTTCGAAATGAATTGAATTGAAAACGAATTCGAATTGAATGGAAAACGAATTCAAATTGAATTGAAAGCGAATTGAATTGAATTCAAATTGAATTGAAATTTGAATTGAATAAGAATGAATTTTAAAACGAATTTATAAAGAAGAATTCAATTTTGCTTTGGATTGAAATGGAAGTTGAAAATTGTTTTTGAAACGAATTTAAAACTATCTATATAATTCGTTTTAAATAGAAATCGACGAAATATATATATTATATATATTATATATATTATATATATAATATAATGGCCTGAATAGAACGCGCCGCGCCGCGGCAGTTCGTGAATTTCGACCATTTATTTCAAACGGACATTACGGGAGATCCGACCATCGGATTCTCCTAAAACCGGAACCGTTGGGTTCGTATCGAAAAGAGCTTTCTAACGAATATTTGAAATTCAAAATCTAATGGTTGGATTTGGAGATACGTCCAAATCAAATTCAGAAAAGGTCGCTGTAAGTGCAGTTCGATGGCCGTTGATGGAAATCGACCGTACGGACCCCGATAAAATTATTAAAAATATTAATAATTTGTGTAAAATCATAAGAAATGATTTAGAAAGGATTGGGATGAAAAACTCCATATTTGAAAAGATAAAAATAGATTTTTATCGAAATGAACTAGTTTTGAACTAGAATTATAATTCTATTTATTTTTAATAAATAAATTGAATTTGAAAAGGGTTTTAAAAATAACCAAAATTTCCAATGATTGCATTGGAGGGGATTTGAATCGAAATTGTCTTCGGAATATTTCGATGTTGGAATTCGTGATTATACAGATGTTGTTATGGAAATTTGAAAGATATATATTTATATCGTTATTTCCAATACGACATTTGTTAATCGTAGAATTTGATATTGAATATAAGCCGATATATCTTCTATTCAGAGCCTTGTATTGAATATCAAATGCGATTTGGGTTCGTCGTGAATGGTGTCTTCACTAACACTGTTCTTGAACCCAGTTGAGAAAAGAATAAATCTTTTTATCTAGATTTAATGAAGTGTACCAATTAAATAATATTTAATTGGAATTGAATTGATATTGATTTTTGGGTTTATCGTGAACAGTGTTTTTAAATAACACTCGTTCTTTAACCCGATAATTAATGGAATGTGACTTTGGGTTTACCGTGAACCGTGTTTTAAATGACACTGATTCTTTAACCCCGTTAAAGATTAAAACTAAGTGGAATTTTAATGAATCTTTAATTAGATTGAAATGACCAAGAATGGAGTAGCACCAGTTTTGCTCCAGGCGATAGTTAAATCTTTAATTGGATTTAAACGTGAAATGGTAATTGAATTTACCGATAACACCGTGGTGTTAGATATGAAGTATCACCAGTTTTACTTCATGGGATGAATAGGTTGGGATTGGGAAATTAAAACAAACGATTACTTCGGTAAGGTTCGTTAATATCGACTAGTTGAATCGAAATTCAAAAGAAGATTAAAGAATAAATTCAAGGAATTTATCTTGGATAAAATTAATGGGAACGTTTCCCTATGAATGTGAAATTAGAAACTAACTGTCGGTTAGCCAAGTAGGATGGTTTTCTGAATATTGATCTGATGTTGGTTTCGGCCTTCGGGGTTAATATTTGGGGAATTATTCTCTTGATTAATTTACGGTTAGTGACTGATGAATTGGAATGAGGCGTATGTTGTGTTTGTGTAACACTTATTTAAAATATACGCGAGTTATTCGGAAAGACCGGGTTTATCCCATCCTGAATAACTGATACGACGATAAGTCGAAGATGAAGACGATGGTCGAAGACCGGAGGTCTTCACGTCGTTTGGGTAATTACTGATGATCTTGATTGGGCTGTACACCCAAGAAGATGGAAACAGTTAGTGATCGTCCAGGGAGATCGATGGATATGCGGGGTACTAGGTGCCTCCGGTTTCGTTCAGCCCCAGAACGGACTTGTAAATGGACTGTGTGCCTGACATTGGATTTTAGTCCGTGTGATTGATCTCTATTAAATATATATCGGTTTGGCGGCGGAGAATTTATTCTCTTGCTTAACGCCCTTCTCTGAGACGTACGAACTCAGGGGTTATATATTGATGGATATCAATCGCATGGAGTGAATTGCCTGTGTGGCATGCCTAAGTGGCAAATGATCAAGGCTTCTGTTGAAAAGCAAAGTCTTGTGGTTGATGATCGAAGCACGGCCTTTGTGGCGTAGCTTTGTGTAACGTTGATTCGCGAGTATCACACCCGGTATGAACCAAAAACGAGAGACGGACATCCGGGAGGACATGCGTTTCTTTCTAGTTAGGAGTGGCGTCAGTGCTTGAACTGGCTGACGAGTTTGACTCATGTGGATGTTGCTTATTATTACTTGCTGAAAAGCGAGGCGCCTCGTGATATCGGTTTCGGCCGATGCTTCTGGTCGGCTGACAGTCCAGGCTTACGCCCCAAAGGGCGGGTAAACGCAGTGTTCAGGCATAATAATCCACATCGGTGGACCGGCCCTGACGATCCATGGGGCAGTTGCGGCTGTTCCTGAGGCTCAGACTAGACAGTCTCGAATCGGTGAGGATCTTGCCCCTAGCCTCGGTTCATACCATAAATGATAACCCAACTTCCAATACGACATTGCGGTTTTGATTGTAAACTTATATATGGCGACATAGTGGCATGGGACGCTCATGCCGCCTATGATTGATACTTATGATTTGAAGTTGTTTTATACACTATGCACTTACAACAGTATCAAATGATTTGTTTTAAACGTATCAAGCATTCTTTGGCTGTTATAAGGAAAAACCCTATCCCCCGGCTTGCGTTGCATTGCGTGATAGGACCTGAGTCTTATAACAGCTTCATTTTTCTTTATTTAGCATTGCGCTGTTTGTTTTATGCACTGGTATTCTTGGGAGGAAACCCGTTCCGTGTTATACGGCGTGGTCCCTTGATTTACCTAACTTTAAAAATAAAGATCAACTGTTTTAGTTCTCACACCAGTCACATGACTGACCTGGAGTTTATTGTTTTAACCTAAACTCTGGGTGCCCTTATTTTCGACACGGGCAGCTAGTAGTTTTGGTTTTGCAGATTTATATTCACAGGATCCTGGTTTACAGCTGGAATGATATCCGGAAAGCTTTGTATCCGTATATCTCTTCTAGTTGTGTATTGTATTATTTTCCGCTGCGATGTATTTAAATGTAATTTGAATCTCTGATATTTCTGTGTAATATTTATTTGTTTATACTCTGTATATTCTTGTAATCTGATGCATTGTTGTAATATACATGAAATGTTCTTCCGTCTGCGTTTTGATTTGTCTTGTCCTCACACGATAGGGCGTTTCGAACGGTCTGGGTCGGTTTAGCGACTGGTTCGGACCGAGCGAAATCCCTTCTCGTTACAGTGGTCCTGTTCGGTTCATGATGCACCGATGGGTCGGGTCGTGATTGTGTACTTCAAATTGGTTCGTACATGGCAACACCTCCGGTTCGGATCATGGGTCTCCAGGTCACGAGTGGTTCGGCTCGTAGTGGCTCTTCAAGCTCCAGTTCATGACAAGCGGTTCGGTTCGGAGGTTCTGTTTCATGAGTTCCTGGTCATTTCTAGTTCGTGGAAGGTGGTTCGGTTCAGAGGCTTCAGATGCGAGCGGATCGGTTCGTGCCCACTGTTCACGAGCGGGTCGGGGTCGTGGGATGCTCCATGAGCGGGTTCGGGTCCGATTCGATCCCATTTCCTATACAATTTTCCTGCAACTTTTCCAATGACTGTTTTACGCCATACGACGGCGTTTCCGACCATTCTACTTTGCTAAAAATCATAAAACATTCCAAACAGTCCTAGCAACATGTATAACTGACCATAACACCAAAACAACAAATTAACATGTCAATATGGATCAAACATACCCAAAAACCATGTTTTCCCCTTAATCCCCTTAACCATGATTTAACCATACGATTAGCAAAACATATCCAAATTAACCCAAATTTTTATCAGAGCTCAAAAATAATATTTAAGAATTTTTACATATTTTTCCAGAATTTTAACATGCATAATTTCGCTAATTAACACTAATCACCCCTAATTAGCCGTAATCAGTGAAAATAGTGCAAATCACTCACCTTAGCCAAAATATAATCTCAGATCTGAAATGATTCTTTAAATGGCATGAATTTCAATGCACACAATAGCCTTTGCCTCTAATTTGATGTTGATTAGACTCGGTTTGATGCTAATTAGCTTAACCTTCAATTAGAAAGTGATTCGGAGGTGTTTTAGAAAGTGGAGGCCATGGCTAGGGTTCAAGAGATGTAAGTGGCGACCAGAAAACTAATTAGAAATGATTTCTCAAATCCTATCAGCCTCCCCATAACCCTAATCCCGAAATGGGTTATGGGCCTAGCTGTTAATCACTCTAATTAGGCCCGGTTAAGCTATTTTTCACCTTCCAAACCTTATTTCAGCCATATCTCTCAAACGGTAAGTCCGTTTGACACATATGACCACTCTATGGAAAGGAAAACCATCATTCAAATCCCATGGAAGAGGTTTCAGGTCAAAAAACCATACCAATCAAAAGTTATGGGCAAAACAAGATTCGCTAGGGGCAAAATGGTTATTTAAAATTGGCAAAAATCATGAACATTGGAAATGACCACAATTGTAATAACCCGAAAATCTGGGCCAGTTTAAACTTTTTATTTTGGCAATTTTAATGAATTTTGAATATTTAAAATAGATTATTTTAAATAATATCGACGTAAAATTTATTTTGAAAGGAATTCGAACGTATATATTATATACGTCGTCGTTGGAATATAAATATTTATTTATAATTATAAAAGGAATTGAAAATGGCGCGGTAGTTCGATAATTCGATTTCAAACTTCAATTGAATGTACCGGGTGCAAAACAAACCGGATTTTAGCGAAACCAAAAATATTAGAACCTATTCGTGAATATCTTTCCAACGAATCCGAAAAATCGAAATTTCATAGCGGGAATCAAAAGTTATGCCCAGTTGAAAATTCAGAATAGTCGCTATGTAAATTACATACGGCGCCAAAAAGTCAAATTTTGCATACGGATGAATTTGCACTCGAAACCACTTCCATTGAGTTCAAAATGCCGTTTAGAACTCCGAAAAGTATAAGCTTCGATATATTCCGATATCCGGAATAGTGGATATGGGCTGGAGTTGTTCGGTTAACAATACATAGCCCTTAAAAAAATGAAATTTTGCATACGAGCTCAGAATTCGACAAGATAAATTTTTATGGATTCATAATGACAAATTATTGTTATGTTCCAAAGGGCGCGTCGAACGGAGTTAGTATGTGGCCGTGCGAGCTAAAACAGTTCAGGGCAAAGCAGGCAGTCATTTTACAAAGGAAAATTATTGATACGACCTCGGAATTCGATTCTACTTTTTTTCCTGGTTTCGTATCGTCTAATAATGGTTAAATCCAAAAGGGCATGATTTTTGAAGTTAGCATGTGAGCGTGCGAGAAGAAAAGGTGCGCCAAAATCGCATTTTTAGAGCTTATCTGAGCATTTTTGTGATTTTTAACGGACGGTCAAACGAACTTGGAATTCGACAAAACTTGTTTCGTTGGACTCGTCTTCACGTCTACTATCTCGTGTCCGAAATCTGCGGCCATCGGAGATAGCTAGCGTTCGGGCGATATGCGAGAAACTAGCATATAATCGCTTTTCCTTCCTTTTCTTTCTCACTTTCTCTCTTCCTCTCTTTCTTTTTCCTCTTTAATGGGGAGCTCCACCCCCTTTGCCGCTGCCACCCCCTCCCCCCTCGCGCGCCGCCGGCCTCCTCCTTCTCCTCCTCCTCTTCTCTCTCTCCTCCTTCCTTCTCTCTCTCCCTCTCCATTTCTAGAAACCCTAGCCCCAAATCCACCACCACCCGCCACCGTGGGCCCCTCCAGCGCCTCCACCACCTTGCTGCAGCCTCCCCACGCCCCATCAGGCCCGCCTCCGCCTCTGGCCGCCCTCCCCTTGGCCGTGGGCCCCACAAATCCAAAATCCCTCTTTTTCACAAAAATTCCCGTATGTAGAAAAACAGCCGGATCTGTTTTGTCCCATAACTCCCAAATCGTGCATTTCTAGCCAAAGTTCCTCAAGACCAAAGTCAAAGAGCACGATTTTCTCTTCGATTTGGTATATGATAAGTCCTATTTTGCATTGCGGAGTTGTCGGGAAAACGCGTCCGAAGTCTGTTGTTCAAACACTGTCAAAATGCTGTCTTTTCGCGATTTCCGGCGAAATGGCACATTTTCAGCAAGAAGACCACTAGGCAAAAGTTGTTCAGAATGGCGTGCTTGTGCTAGAAAAAAAGATGGTGTGAAGATTGAAGCTCTTTTGCAAATTCTAGGACCCGAACAGCGAATCCGGGCGTTAGAAAAAAAGTGAGTTTTCTCCGTTTTAAAGCTTCTACAGTTTTTGACATATGAAATAAATAAAAACATGATCTTTATATTATAGAGGGAATAAAAATCCGATTTTTAAGTTATAGAAGATAAAAAGATGAGATTTTTATATAATGTAGATATTAAAAATGTGATTTTTATATATGTAGTGACTACGTGCAGTGGAAGTGACAAAAGGCGAGAACGACAAGATTTTCTACATAAGAAGAGTCGAGATGATTGGATTAGCTAGTTGGTGAGAACTTCTCACTCTAAACCTCTTTTTCTAGTTATATATATATATATATATATATATATATATATATATATATATATTCTAGGATGCAGACGGTGCTTAGCAGCACCCGACACCCGTCATCCACAGACCATGGATGGCTTGTTTGTAAAATTGTTTGGTTGTGTAGTTGGTTAGATTATTTGGTTTGAATTGAATTGTTGGGTGAAATGAAATGGATTTGATTGATGTGTGAATGGCGTGGGCCTTCACTAGACCGGGGATAAGGCTAGGCCTCGTCCCGTTTCTAGTAACGTGCCGTTATGCCGCCGAAATTTCCCAAAATATGTTAGAAAAATAAAAATATCGTTTTTATTGTGTAAATGAACTGAATAGAAATTCATGTGTTGAAATAGAATATTTTATCGTTAAAAATATAATTTTTAACGTGGGAGTGAATGAAATAAAATATTCATTTACAAACCGGACGGTTTGTTTATGTACACCTATTTGAAAGACATTGATTGGGACGATAAATTTTACACATCGCCCAACTGCACAAATAAAATCTGTGTTTGATTGTTTGAAACCCCACACGGGTGTTGGGATGAAATTTGGAAGTTCACTCATCCTGATTGATTAAATGTGTCGATCGATTGATTGACAGGCTGTTATAAGCGTAAGATATCTATATTTGATGCTTATACAGTGTAGTGCACTTTGGTTGATGGTTGATTATTTTTCAATGCTATTAAATACATGTGTTGTATGTAATCCATATAATTAACGTTATATGGTGATTGATTGGGCCTCATTCCAATCGGGAAAATAAGGAATATTATAAAAGAAAATTCATGTGTTGAATATAAAAATAGTCATGTGTTGACGATGTTTATGTGTTGAGTGAAATATTTTATACAATGAAATTTACATCTTTATCATATTTAAAATTAGAACTACTTTACGGTTGAAGTCTAATTGAAAATCAAACGATAGATACCATAGTTTTATAAAATATTTTACATAACAAAAATAGTGATGTGTTGACAGTACTCATGTGTTGAGATTAGTCATGTGTTGAAAGAAATATAGATTCATGTGTTGAATAGAATAAATATTCATTTGTTGAATAGAATAACGGATTTATTGAAATATATAAAGCCGTGTTGATTAGAGTTGCGCTGTTTTGACGTGAACGATCTTTATATCGATTATATTCGTTTTTATAATGAATATAGAAAAGAAGTGATTTCAAAATATAACATTTTGAAAATATTATCATTTATATAGTAATGATATGAAATATCCAATTTTGATTTGATATTGAATATAGAGTTGAAATGGTTTTTTTAAAACGAATTTAAAACGATTTATAAAATACGTTTTAAAAGGAAATCGACGAAATATATATATATATATATATATATTATATATATATAATGGCCTGAATAGAACGCGCCGCGCCGCGGCAGTTCGTGAATTTCGACCATTGACTTCGAATTGACATTACGGGAGATCCGACCGTCGGATTCTCCTAAAAACGGAACCGTTGGGTTCGTATCGAAAAGATCTTTCCAATGAATATTAAAAATTTGAAATCTAACGGTTGGATTTGGAATTATGTCCAAATCAAATTTTGAAAAGGTCGTTGTAAGTGCAGTTCGATGGCCATTGGTGGAAATCGACTGTACGGGCCTTGATAAAATTATTAAAAATAATCAATATTCCCAATACGTGAATTGGACTGGAGTTGAACTGAAATTATCTTCGGAATATTTCGATGGTGGATTTCGTGACTATACAGATATTGTTATGGGAATTTGAAAGATATATTTTATATCGTTATTTCCAATACGATATTTGTTGGTTTCAGGATTTGATATTGAATATAAGCCGATATACTTTCTATTCAGAGCTTAGTATTTAATATCAAATGTGATTTGGGTTTGTCGTGAATGGTGTCTTCATTAACACTGTTCTTAAGCCAAATAGGGAAAAAGATTAAATCTTTCTATTTAGATTTAATGAAGGGTACCAATTAAATAATATTAATTGGAATTGAATTTAAATTGGTTCTTGGGTTTATCGTGAGCGGTGTTTTGAATAACACCTGTTCTTTAACCCGATTAACAATAGAATGTGATTTTGGGTTTATCGTGAATCGTGTTTTAAATGACACTGGTTCTTTAACCCAATTAAGGACAGGATATTGATTTTTGAGAAGATTTAAACTAAGTGGAGTTTTAATGAATCTTTAATTAGATTGAAATGTGAATTGATAATTTAAATTATCAAATCTGAAAGGTGATCGAGATATGGAGTACCACCAGTTTTGCTCCAAAGCGATAGTTAAATCTTTAATTAGATTTGAACGTGAAATGGTAATTAATTTTACCAATAACACCGTGGTGTTAGATATGGAGTATTACCAGTTTTGCTCCATGGGATAAATAGGTTGGGATTGGGAAATAAAATAAATAATTACTTAGGTGTGGTTCGCTAATCCCGACTAGTTTGAAATGATATCCAAAGGAAGATTAAAGAATAAATTTAGAAGAATTTATCTTGGATAAAATTAATGGGAACCTTTCCCTAAGAATGTGATTTTGTGAATAAAAGAATATTCTGAATTGGAATGAGGCGTTTGTTGTTTTTGTGTAACATTTGTTTATTATATACGTGGGTTATTCAGAAAGGCCGGGTTTATACCCATTCTGAATAACCGATTCGACGAGATGTCAAAGATGAAGATGGTGGTTGAAGACCGGAAGTCTTCACATCGTTTGGGTGATTACTGATGATCTTGATTGGGCTGTACACCCAGGATGAGGGAATCAGTTGGTGATCGTCCAGACGTACTTGGAGATGGATAGATATGCGAGGAAAGTGCCTCCGGTTTCGTTCAGACCCAGAACAAACTTGTAAATGGATTGTGTGTCTGACATTGGATTTTATTCTGTGTTGATTGATCTCTATTAAATATACATCTGTTTGGCGGCAGAGAATTTATTCTCTTGCTTAACGCCCTTCTCTGAGACGTACGAGCTCAGAGGTTGTATATCGATGGACATCAGTCGCATGGAGTGAATTGCCAGTGTGACACGCATAAGTGGCAATTGATCAGGGCTTCTGTTGAAAAGCAAAGTCTTGTGGTTGATGATCAAAGCACGGCCTGTGTGGCGTAGCTTTGTGTATAACGTGAATTCGCGAGCCTCACACCTCGGTATGAGTCAAAAAGGGGATACGGACCCAAGGAGTGCACGACGTTTCTTTCTAGCTAGGGTGGTGTCAGTGACCTACCAGCCCTGACATTTATATACTTTTCACCTGTGTGGTTGTTGGATACGAGGCGCCTCGGATATAGGTCTGTAAGGACCGGGAAACGTGTGTTCAGGAATTGCCAATCCTCAAAAGTAAGAGAGGATCGGCCTTGGAGGTTCCAAAGGATCATAGTGGGGTCCTGAGGCATTTGCTAGAGTGTCTCGAACGCGGAGAGGAGCTTGCCCCTTGCCTCGACTCATGACGGAAATCCAATTTCCAATACGTGTGTTTCGGTTTTATTTGTAGAACCTAGTATGGCGACGTAGTGGTATGGGTCATTCATGTCGCCTATGATTGATATTTATGATTGAAATTGTTTTGACACTATACACCTATAATAGTATCAAATAATGTGTTTTTAACGTATCAAACATGCTTTGGCTGTTATAAGGTAAAAACCCTATCCTCCGGCTTGCGTTGCATTGTGTGATGGGACCTGGGTCTTATAACAGCTTCATTTTTCTTTATTTAGCATTGCGCTGTTTGTTCTATGCACTGGTATTCTTGGGAGGAAACCCGTTCCGTGTTATACGGCGTGGTCCCTTGATTTACCGAACTTTTAAATAAAGATTAATAACTATTTTAGTTCTCACACCAGTCACATGACTGACCTAGAGTTTATTGTTTTAACCTAAACTCTGGGTGCCCCTATTTTCGACACGGGCAGCTAGTAGTTTTGGTTTTGCAGATTTATATTCACAGGGTCCTGATTTACAGCTGGAACGATGCTCGGAAAGCTCTGTATCCGTGTATCGCTTTTAGTTGTGTTTTGTATATTTCCCGCTGCTATGTAATTTATTGTAATCTCTGATATTTATTGAATGTAATTTATTCATTTATACTCTGTATATTCTTGTATCTGATGGAATTGTTGTAATAACAATGAAGTGTTCTTCCGTCTGCGTCCTTTTGTGTGTTGTTCTCAAAGTATTCGTGCTTTCCTTCACGGGGAAGTTACGGGTTCTTACGCCAATAGTCGTTCCCCAAGGTTACATGACCATACGACTTCGTATGAAAATGAAATAAATATTCTAAGATCCTTTGATATGTAGAATGCGGGTCGTTACACTATTTCACATGCATGCATATTTTTTGGCTTGAATTATTCTGTCCCCATCCCCTCATGTGCCCCGTGTGCCAACCCAATCACAGCCCCTTGATTTTCACCTTTTGCAGTTAAATCCCTCAACTGTTGTCGGGATTATTTACAAAAGGTGGAAATCAGGGAAATCTAGGCCGTTGGACACGTGGGGACAGAGGGACGAGGACAGAAGAATTGGACTAATATTTTATATATGCATACAAATGGCATAAGTTATCACATGCTTCCTAGTTATAATATTATATTTAAATCCTAGGCCCCTCTTTGTATTTTGAACATTCATACATATTTTAATTTCACACAGCATGCTTATGTGTATATAAGCAAGGATGCTTAGTGAAACACCCCACCTCCGTTAGGGTCACTCTCAGAGGGAATGCCCTAATTTTGGTGGAGGTTTATAAGTATAAATCACAGATATACAAGACATATATAATAACACATATTTTTGAACAGCGGAAAACAACAACTTTTATTTCTTCAAAATATGTGTTACACAAACCATGCCATAATACTTCCCAAAGTCATAACTGTCTTGATTACATTATTTAAAGAAGCATGAAGAAAATATAAATAAACTGCAAAAGTCCCCTAATTGCTGTCCAAAGCCATAGTCCAAAACGGAAAAGATCCAAGCAATACATTTTTTCTCTTCAAGCTGGATGTGAAAACTGATCAAGCTGCGGTGTTCCCTCCCTGAGAACCTTGGGGGGGGAACGAAAGAAAAAGAGGCGAAAGGAAAAGGATCAGTCATAAAGACTGAGTAAGTTCTAGTGACTCTCAGTGTAAAAACGGTTAAAACAACCTGCCATGTATGAACTGGAACTAAACTTAAGAATAGTGTCAAGGTGAACAAGACAGACTAAGGTGATCAGGATAAGTCTAGTCAAGTCAAGTAAAGCATCACATGTTTGAGGTTCGTCGCATCGACTGTACTAGTATACTGAGCCCATATTACAAGTTTAATCACGAAATAAATCACACGGCCCAATGTCATGAAATGACCCTGAAACGGGGTCTGACCCAAGTACGGGGTCCTACGGAGCGATTATCTGGTCGATCGGCTCCCTACAAGTTCTAGCTCGTCAAGTGTCTGTGTCATACGGCTAATCACGAATGTAGTCACCTGTGCTGGGTCCACCTTCGGGTGTATCAGCCCTAGGGTGTCAACCCCTGACACGATTCAAGATGCACAGATAAATCTACGGATACCCAGTGTCTTCCCCGGATACGTGCACGATCGTAGTCCACCGAACCTACACTGGCATACCCCACTGCCGTCGTTGACCTCTTACAATCAGCCCAGTAATCGTGCCCCCACCCGGCCTAACCCAGGGTACCTTGATACTTCTAGAGGGTTACTGCTGAAAGGGGTCGTGTCTAGGGTTTCGCCTAATAGATTAGGTCATGTAATTCATGACCTAACCCGCCTAACAGATTAAGTCATGTAATTCGTGACTTAATCCTTTTCTAGTCTAGTCATGTCAAGATGGTTAAGTATGTCATTTCAGTTCGCGACTTAACCCGCCTACGTGTCATGTCAAGTTGACTAAGTGTTGTCGTTTTCAAGTTCATGACTTAGCCCTACAAATCGTGTTCAAGTTGGTTAAGTTGTCTTTTCATGTTCATGACTTAACCCTAATTGGCATTAATTGATTCGTTAATGCACCGAACCACTCACATTGGATCCTATTGTTCGTAGCCACTGGATTTGCCGGGCGGTTCCAGGTAGGTTTATGCTACGAACTCAACCCAACCTCGGGTTTCAAGCGCGATGTGACCAACTACCCACATTGGATCCTATTGTTTGTAGCAACTGGATTTGCCGGGCGGTTCCGGGCAGATTTACACTACAAACTCAACCCAACCTCGAGTTGGCCACTTTCTTGTTTTCTAAAGTCATGCCCATGTTCTTATCAGATTTTGCTATTTCCACATCATGTTCATATATCAACTTCGTGCCCAACTAAGGCATGTTTAAAGTAAAATTATGGCATGTTCAAGTCAAGTTTTTGTGCCATATTTCATGTTCTACTTATGCCAAATTTCACAGTTTATTCCTATAATTAATTCAAGTTTTGCCTATTCTACCCAATCGTATCCCCAACGTATATAAACGTACTTCGTTCACAAGCATAAACAATTCAAGAGATAAAGGGGAATAACACCAACATGTGATAGGCATATGTGACAATTCCAACATCACTTGCATAATAAACAGGCTATAACATATCACTTGGTTGCAATACTAATATGATGATAACTTGGCATAGTAATGATTCCAACTTAATTTAACATGATGATTTCAACTTTACATCATTGGCATAATAATAATCATTGCGGCATAATAATAATTTTATTATAAACATGAAACATTAAAGGCATAGTAATCCTAATAGGCATAGTGGATTCCAATTTAGCATTTTAACATAATAATTCTCATAGACATAATGATTCCAATTTATCATAATGATTCTCATCTAACATTATAAACATAATGGTTCCAACTTAGCATTTTTAACACAATGATTCTCAACTAACATTATAGACATAATGATTCCAATTTAGCGAATTTAACATAATGATTCTTAACTAACATAATAGACATAATGGTTCCAATTTAGCAAATTTAACATAATGATTCTTAACTAACATTATAGACATAATGGTTCCAATTTAGCAAATTTAACATAATGATTCTTAACTAACATTATAGACATAATAATCCCAATTTAGCATTTAACATAATGATTCTCAACTAACATTATAGACAAAATAATTCCAACCTTTCGTCATAACCTAGCAATACCAAATTTTTCATTAATCATGATGGGTATATTAACATCACAGGCATAATTCCATCAATAGTCATAGCCATGGTTTACCATAGGCATGGTTTAATCAACATAAAGATTTCAATAAACATAGTGATTCCATGGACATGTATTAGTCCAACTTGCCAAACAATTAAACCCAAGTGATTCATAACTACATCAAAATCATGACAAGTTCAACTTGCAACGTTGCCATAGCAATATCCCCAAATTATAATTCAAAGATAAACAATATAAACAATGGATTAACAATAGTTCCTAAATCCGGTTTCAATTCATGGCATGTCCATATTGTTTTAGCGTTTTTGCCTAAAAAGTAACATAGAACTTACAAAATGAAGCAAATAACCCAAATAAAAATCCCAAATCAATTAGTCCCAAATTCGTTGTCTAAAGCGTCGTGGTTGTTGTAGCTTCTAGTTGTAGCCTTCAAGAATCATCCTCCTTCTTCTATAATTTTGTTCTTTGTATTTTAAATTTAGAGCTCTAGGTTTAATGGCGGCGGCCTGAGGCTAAAATGAAATAGTATGATTTAGGCTAGGTCTTAGGTCCTTTTTATAATGTTTGTGAGTTGTTTTAGACCATCGTTGGAGCTTGATTCAACAATAGCCGTTCATTTGAAGGGGAGGCCAATCCGGAGCTGACACCTAGCCCTAGTGACAAGGCAAGGCTCAGAAAATCGACTAAGCATAGACCAGGCCAGCCAGGGTGGGCTGGGTTCGACTTGGCTCTGGGGCCAGGTCGACAGCCCAGTCGATAGCCCTATCGACAGCCCTGTCGACCTGGCTAGCCCAGGTCGACAGCCCAGTCGACCTGGGTGCCTTAGGCGGGAATTTTCCCGCCCTGGCCAATAGGGCCCGATTTTGAATTTTAAACTTGTTTTCTGAGCTGTTTTCGTCTGTTTTGAATTTTAACCTGAATTCTGAAACTTTCGGAGGCCATATCTTCTTCATACGGACTCCGTTTTTCGAAAACTCAGACTCTATTTCGCGTACTTTTCCGAGACGAACACAATAGCGTATCCCGTTTCCCTTAATTCTTTGATTTGAAATTGATTATACTTTAATTTGTGAATTTCACTGTTATAGAATACACGGGGTGTTACATTCTCCCCCACTTAAAAGGATTTCGTCCCCGAAATCTTCAAGTTAGGAGGAATGTAAATCCTAACATCCAATCATCCATCTACTCATCCATCAAACACGAGTATCCATTGTCCTTAAAAGACTTCTAATGCTTTATGATCATATGCGAAGTGTGTGTATATGTTCCTTAGCTAATGCTAATGATCAGGCCTGATTGATCTTCTAAATGCAAAATATGTTTAGTGAAATGAATCCAATATGTATGCAAATTTTTCCTATTATAATTCATAATTTCTACATGAGTGCTCAAACATTCAATCATATGCAACAACCAAATGATAGCACAACCAAGTTTCAAAAAAAATAAACACTCATGCATATGCAACATGAAAATGTGTCTGAGCCGGTCTAGTGCCTAATGTGTATTCATGCATCCACGAGCAACCACTTGCAACCATTTCGCAATCATAACATGTTTCAATTACATGTTTACATCCGAAAAGATTCTAACTATGGTTCTCAAGATAGGATCGAGGAGAGAAATAAGATAAAACAAAGCATATAGAATAGGTTAATGATGTACCGCCAGAAGGTCCGGTCTGCTTCTGAAAGCAGTCTTTGCTGATGTGTCCAGTCTTCCCACAATGAAAACATTCACCGTGCTTTCTCTTCCTCTTTCTACAATCCTTGGCTATGTGCCCTTCCGTACCACAGTAATTGCATTTCCTTTTATCGCGTGAGTTGTTGTTCTTGCCTCCCTTCTCGGAGTCTACCTTCTTATTCTTAGAATCGTTAGGCTTGACCTCTTTCTTCCCTTGAGAGTTTTCTGCCTCTGTCTCCTTCTTGCCCTTATCTTCCTCGTTCAGCAATGCCATCTGCACCAACCTTTCGTACGTAGCTCCCATGGGTATATGGGTCTTGGCCAAACTGTGTAATGGCTCATTCAACCCTTTGACAAAGCAGAGAGCCTTTTTGTGCGGGGTGTTGACTAGGTCTAGTCCGAACCTAGCCAGCTCGTCGAACTGATTAACGTACTCTTTGACTGTCATATTCCCTTGCTTAAGAAATAAGAATTTTTCCAACTGAAGACTCCTTTCAGCTTCTGAGAGAAATTTAGCCTCAAACCTTGCCCTAAAGTCCTCCCATGTTTCCACTGGTCTTTCTGCATTAGTGACTTCCCACCAGTAGGAAGCCTCACCTTTTAGTAACCACACTGCTAGTTGTACCTTCTGCCTATCTTCTACCTCAAAGATGACAAATAAGTCCTCGGTTTCCTTTAACCAATTCCTAGCTGCCACGAAGGACTCGGTTCCATGAAAGTCCTTTCCTCCCATAGCCTTAAAATCTTTACATATCTTAGCAAAAGTGTTTCCCCGTGGAGGAGGTGGACGAAGATGTGCTGCTGCAGCTGGATGATTTCCTGCAGCTGGGGGAGGAGGAATGGTAGGACCTGGCTGGGTGGCCCTTGCTTCTAAGAATCGTCTAAACCAACCAGGTATTGGTACACCCTCTGGCAAGTTAAGTTCTTCGGACATGCTGAAACAAGAAGGATAGATTCAAAACGAAGGATAAGAGATAGTACCTACGGCTTTGGGGGACTTTGCCTTTTTAAAATAAAATAATATTTTATCTTTTAAAGATGCTTCTTTATATTTTCTTTTGAAAATAAATTTTCAAAACTTTTTATCTAATCTAGTAAACCTATGCTCTGATACCAAGTGAAACATCCCACCTCCGTTAGGGTCACTCTCAGAGGGAATGCCCTAATTTTGGTGGAGGTTTATAAGTATAAATCACAGATATACAAGACAAATATAATAACACATATTTTTGAACAGCGGAAAACAACAACTTTTATTTCTTCAAAATACGTGTTACACAAACCATGCCATAATAATTCCCAAAGTCATAACTGTCTTGATTACATTATTTAAAGAAGCATGAAGAAAACATAAATAAACTGCAAAAGTCCCCTAATTGCTGTCCAAAGCCATAGTCCAAAACGGAAAAGATCCAAGCAATACATTTTTTCTCTTCAAGCTGGATGTGAAAACTGATCAAGCTGCGGTGTTCCCTCCCTGAGAACCTGGGGGGGGGGGGGGAACGAAAGAAAAAGAGGCAAAAGGAAAAGGGTCAGTCATAAAGACTGAGTAAGTTCTAGTGACTCTCAGTGTAAAAACGGTTAAAACAACCTGTCATGTATGAACTGGAACTAAACTTAAGAATAGTGTCAAGGTGAACAAGATAGACTAAGGTGATCAGGATAAGTCAAGACAAGTCAAGTAAAGCATCACATGTTCGAGGTTCGTCGCATCGACTGTACTAGTATACTAAGCCCATATTACAAGTTTAATCACGAAATAAATCCCACGGCCCAATGTCATGAAATACCCTGAAACGGGGTCTGACCCAAGTACGGGGTCCTACGGAGCGATTATCTAGTCGATCGGCTCCCTACAAGTTCTAGCTCGTCAAGTGTCCGTGTCATACGGCTAATCACGAATGTAGTCACCTGTGCTGGGTCCACCTTCGGGTGTATCAGCCCTAGGGTGTCAACCCCTGACACGATTCAAGATGCACAGATAAATCTACGGATACCCAGTGTCTGCCCCGGATACGTGCACGATCGTAGTCCACCGAACCTACACTGGCATACCCCACTGCCGTCGCTGACCTCTTACAATCAGCCCAGTAATCGTGCCCCCACCCGGCCTAGCCCCAGGGTACCTTGATACATCTAGAGGGTTACTGCTGAAAGGGGTCGTGTCTAGGGTTTCGCCTAATAGATTAGGTCATGTAATTCGTGACCTAACCCGCCTAACAGATTAAGTCATGTAATTCGTGACTTAATCCTTTTCTAGTCTAGTCATGTCAAGATGGTTAAGTATGTCATTTCAGTTCGCGACTTAACCCGCCTACGTGTCATGTCAAGTTGGCTAAGTGTTGTCGTTTTCAAGTTCATGACTTAGCCCTACAAATCATGTTCAAGTTGGTTAAGTTGTCTTTTCATGTTCATGACTTAACCCTAATTGGCATTAATTGATTCGTTAATGCACCGAACCACTCACATTGGATCCTATTGTTCGTAGCCACTGGATTTGCCGGGCGGTTCCGGGCAGGTTTATGCTACGAACTCAACCCAACCTCGGGTTTCAAGCGCGATGTGACCAACTACCCACATTGGATCCTATTGTTTGTAGCAACTGGATTTGCCGGGCGGTTCCGGGCAGATTTACACTACAAACTCAACCCAACCTCGAGTTGGCCACTTTCTTGTTTTCTAAAGTCATGCCCATGTTCTTATCAGATTTTGCTATTTCCACATCATGTTCATATATCAACTTCGTGCCCAACTAAAGCATGTTTAAAGTAAAATTATGGCATGTTCAAGTCAAGTTTTCGTGCCATATTCCATGTTCTACTTATGCCAAATTTCACAGTTTATTCCTATAATTAATTCAAGTTTTGCCTATTCTACCCAATCGTATCCCCAACGTATATAAACGTACTTCGTTCACAAGCATAAACAATTCAAGAGATAAAGGGGAATAACACCAACATGTGATAGGCATATGTGACAATTCCAACATCACTTGCATAATAAACAGGCTATAACATATCACTTGGTTGCAATACTAATATGATGATAACTTGGCATAGTAATGATTCCAAATTAATTTAACATGATGATTTCAACTTTACATCATTGGCATAATAATAATCATTGCGGCATAATAATAATTTTATTATAAACATGAAACATTAAAGGCATAGTAATCATAATAGGCATAGTGGATTCCAATTTAGCATTTTAACATAATAATTCTCATAGACATAATGATTCCAATTTATCATAATGATTCTCATCTAACATTATAAACATAATGGTTCCAACTTAGCATTTTTAACATAATGATTCTCAACTAACATTATAGACATAATGATTCCAATTTAGCGAATTTAACATAATGATTCTTAACTAACATTATCGACATAATGGTTCCAATTTAGCAAATTTAACATAATGATTCTTAACTAACATTATAGACATAATGGTTCCAATTTAGCAAATTTAACGTAATGATTCTTAACTAACATTATAGACATAATAATCCCAATTTAGCATTTAACATAATGATTCTCAACTAACATTATAGACAAAATAATTCCAACCTTTCGTCATAACCTAGCAATACCAATTTTTTCATTAATCATGATGGGTACATTAACATCACAGGCATAATTCCATCAATAGTCATAGCCATGGTTTACCATAGGCATGGTTTAATCAACATAAAGATTTCAATAAACATAGTGATTCCATGGACATGTATTAGTCCAACTTGCCAAACAATTAAACCCAAGTGATTCATAACAACATCAAAATCATGACAAGTTCAACTTGCAACGTTGCCATAGCAATATCCCCAAATTATAATTCAAAGATAAACAATATAAACAATGGATTAACAATAGTTCCTAAATCCGGTTTCAATTCATGGCATGTCCATACTGTTTTAGCGTTTTTGCCTAAAAAGTAACATAGAACTTACAATATGAAGCAAATAACCCAAATAAAAATCCCAAATCAATTAGTCCCAAATTCGTTGTCTAAAGCGTCGTGGTTGTTGTAGCTTCTAGTTGTAGCCTTCAAGAATCATCCTCCTTCTTCTATAATTTTGTTCTTTGTATTTTAAATTTAGAGCTCTAGGTTTAATGGCGGCGGCCTGAGGCTAAAATGAAATAGTATGATTTAGGCTAGGTCTTAGGTCCTTTTTATAATGTTTGTGAGTTGTTTTAGACCGTCGATGGAGCTTGATTCAACAATAGCCGTTCGTTTGAAGGGGAGGCCAATCCGGAGCTGACACCTAGCCCTAGTGACAAGGCAAGGCTCAGAAAATCGACTAAGCATAGACCAGGCCAGCCAGGGTGGGCTGGGTTCGACCTGGCTCTGGGGCCAGGTCGACAGCCCAGTCGACAGCCCTGTCGACCTGGCTAGCCCAGGTCGACAGCCCAGTCGGCCTGGGTGCCTTAGGCGGGAATTTTCCCGCCCTGGCCAATAGGGCCCGATTTTGAATTTTAAACTTGTTTTCTGAGCTGTTTTCGTCTGTTTTGAATTTTAACCTGAATTCTGAAACTTCCGGAGGCCATATCTTCTTCATACGGACTCCGTTTTTCGAAAACTCGGACTCTATTTCGCGTACTTTTCCGAGACGAACACAATGGCATATCCCATTTCCCTTAATTCTTTGATTTGAAATTAATTATACTTTAATTTGTGAATTTCACTGTTATAGAACACACGGGGTGTTACACTTATATATCTCACTAATTCTTATTTCTTTCAATGATATGTATATGTATTTTATCACATTTAAAGTAGATTATATGTGATAATGGAATGAATTTTGACAACAATATTTTAATGGAAAGCTCTGGAAATGGCGCCTTCTTTTTCTTACTTACGTAATTCTTCTGAAGGTTCTCGACCACCAGATTTGAATGTAACAGCAAAAAAATCTTCTAATTTTGGTGAATTAGTCAAAGACTTCGATTTTTTCTTCTCAGCATCAAGGAAAATCAGTTTGGGTTCAAGATAAACTTAACATTCATTCACTGACAGACTTTCCACATTTAGATCTGAATAAAAATGTTTCTTTTGGTGAATCTTGCATCAATTTTTCTATAGCATAGAATGAGGTAGTTAAGAAGAAGATTTATCGTAGTAAATAAATTAGTCTCAAATATTATGAACCACTTATTGTGGAGAACAGCAGGTATGCTTCTATAGGAGAAAGTTTAATTAATAAAGCAAGAGATAAATGGTAGAATTCTATAGTTTTTTATGCTAATGATACTAAGCCATATTACCAATACTTGAAAGAATACATCGACAGAGTTTGGAAAATTAAATGAGGATATCAGCTCTATTCAAGAGAAAATGGATTTTCTATATTCAAAATTGGAAGATCCTAATGACTGTGACAATATTTATCCGCTGGACCCTATTTTTATAACAATAAATTGATACTCATGACCCGGTATGGGTTGTCGAGAGAATTTCTTCATTCCATTCTAATTCGGATTCAACTTCCGAATCTAGATCTTGATTTCTAGTCTGCATAGGCAACTACTCGCATAATATCCGTTCTTGGGTGACCTGTAAAATCCAAGTAATAAAGGATTTAATTAGAATTTATTATGCTAGGTTTCTCGTGGAAATTGATGTGAATTTTTTGTTCCTTCAGAAACGCCAATTCAGTGCTTTGATGGCAAAATAATTGGGAAGAAGGTTGCATATGAATGGCATCCATCGATATATGCTAACTGAAATATCTTTAAACATTCAGTAATGAGTTGTTCAGCTAAGAAAATATGGAGGAAAAAGGAGGATACTTCTTAAAGTTCTTCTATGGATGTAGATAACTTACCAAACATTACCGAAATGGGAAATAATCATAATTCTAAAGTTAATGCAGACCCCCATATTGAGAATAATGGAGTTGTTAATCAGGGAAAACCTACATTAGAATCAGAAATGATAAAGGAACGTTATAATTATCAATCAGAAGCAAGACAACTGGATCGGAAAACAAAAACTCAGAAGCAATCTGTTAAATTAAAAAAAATGAGAATACAATTTCTAATAAGTTTTTAGTTTTGGCACAAAAGGTCCAGGAAAAAAACTGAGGCAAATAAGATTACAACTATTAAGGAAGATTATAGCCATGGCCGACTGAAAGCATAGGTTGCCCTAGGAAATAGTGGAAGGGGTAAAAAAATGTAACATCGGTAGCCAAAAAATGTCAGTAGCAGTAGTAGTAGGCAAAAACGGAGAGGGCAAAAAACCATCACTAGTAGTTGAAGGAATTGAATCGAACACTCAAGAATAAGATAACTGGACTAATTAGGACCAACTAAGCTACAAACACTTCTTGCTGAGTAACACTAGTGTTATTGCAAAATATTAAACTAATTGGTAATCATCTCCACGACCAACTCCTCGCCAGCTTTTGCCCCTTGGTGGTGGGTTTCCCTATTCGATGGCCTAGCCCTAAAATCGGCCTAGATTATAGTGAAGGTAAGGTCGACCGACCTATAAACTATGAAACAATGGAGTCTTCAGCAATGCTTAATCCAAATAATCTAACATCAGTTGACTGTAACGATAATGAAAGCTCTAGTCCTGAAGATTTAAACAAGGATGACTCTGATAATTCATCTGGAAGTTTCAAAATTAGAAGAAGCAGCGTTAATAATAATAACATAAAGGGAGAAAATGTTGTTGTTATAAGTGGAGAACCGATTGTAGAATCTAATCTGAAATGGGGTAATCTCGTTTATTAAATTAATACAAGATCAAAATCAAGAAAAGTTAAAGGAAGACAGTAGCTTCCACGATGGCATGAAGGTTGGGGGTAATTCAATAAATAAATAATATATACCATGTCTCTACTATTTTGGAATGTAAGAGGGATTAATTCTGCTACAAGGAAAAAAAGATTTATATAATCTAATTCATATTAAGGAGATAAATCACCCGGCACTCCTAGCTCAGTTGGTTAAAGGTGGGCGAGTTGGGATGAGACATAGGTCTCAGGTTCAAGGGCCACCTCTGCCAATTTCTAGGGGTGACTACCTAGGTAGTGTGAAGGCGTTGAAAAATTAGGGTATATCACGAGGATTGTTAATGACACTCCCTTTTTGGTTAAGGGGAGACACAAATTTCAGTTTTTAAAATTTTGTTAAGGGGAGTACACTACAGTCTAAACACCCCTTAACAATACATAATAATAAAACAAAATTACCCTTAATATGAAGAAGAAGAAGCACGACGTGGTGAAATTCGGTCGCGTGTCATCGTTTTCCGAAGCACGACGTAGATGTGAAAATACGAAAAACAACCTGCAAACACCGAATAATCATTATAAAGATAGAAAATTATGACTGTTTTTAGTGTGCAAACAGAGTAGAGTATAACCGTTTCATTGTTTTTTGTTAAGTTTGTTATAGAGATAGAAAAGATGTTCTATTGCTACTGTTTTTGTTAAATAAAAACGGTATACTCTTACCATTGTTTCTGGTTCGCACGTGAGCATTGAAATACAACAAGGTTATTTTTGTCCCTTAAAAGTATAACTGGTGTTGCCCCTTAACAATTTTTTTTATAGACCGATGTCCCCTTAAATATGACACCCCTTAAGCAAAAGGGGAGTGTCATTAACAACACCCGTATATCACTACCCGCGGGGTTTACTAAGACCGACAAGCAATGGATTGAGTGAAGTCTTAGATTTCACACGTAAATCAAAAAATTATTAAGGAGATAAATCTAATGTCAATTGTGGAGCATAAATTATCTAACCAGTCTATTGAAAATTATGCCCTAAGTTTCAATAACGAAATTTTACTAATAGTAATTCCTTGAATTATAGAGGTAGGATTCTTATTGGCTATGATAGAAAATATTGGAAACAAAAATAATTAGTAAAGAACGTCAATGTATTACCATTCTTTTAATAAATACTGGAGGATTTCATGTATTCATTTCTTTTGTATACGACTCCAATTCCCAAGCTCAGAGAGAGTTACCGTAGAGGCACCTCTTATGCAATAAACCTGAAGAAAATATACCACAGATCATTGTTGGAGATTTTAGCAATATTATATTACTTCCGACTGGTCAAGCAGGCATAATTCAATAGGAAAATTTTCAAATGAATTTTTTCATTGTATTTCAAAAAAGTAATGTTATAGAACCTGAATTATTGGTATTTTTTTTATTTAGAGGGAGGCTTGAATTTTAGTATTCATTCCAAAATAGATAATGTTTTCATAAATCAAAAATGTGCTGCTACCTTTCCGACTTTAACAGTACAATGTTTAAACCACTCGACTAGTGAACACACGCCATTAGTGATTAATATTTGTAATAGAAGCATGGCCAATAAAGCTTCTAATAAGGGATCTCCTTTCAGACAGAAGAATAGTTTGCATTTAAAAGAAGGATACTTTGATTTTGTTATCCCTATTCTCAAGAGTAATTTCTCAGGTAATTTTCTTTTTCAGTTCATGAACAAACTGAAAAAAAAAGCTAGTCTTAAACGCCAGAATAAGAGTCAGTTCTATTTTTCTAAGCAAATTGAGGACTTGCAAGCAGATAATAATTTCATTTACAATTTAATGTTATGCTACCCGAATGGTTCGATTTTTTTTTTTTTTTTTTTTTTTTTTTTGCGTTACCCAAATAATTTGAGAAAGATAGAGCAGGGACTGCACAAACAGTATATTGATCTCAAGCAAAATATCAAAGCTCAAATATCTCATAGAAGCTGACATTCCTTCTAAATTATTTTATTCTAAGATGTCAACAAACTTGGAGAAGCTAAAGATTAATTACGTAATAAATAATTATGGAATTCCTCTTGTTGGTAAAGTGGTGGATTATTTCCAAATTTATATAATTCAGCAAATAGAGCTTTAAAATTTGCTATGATTAGTCTAAAGAAAATTGTTTCAAACTCTGGGAAAAAAAATTCTAGATCATTACATAAGCATGTATGCAATTCGTGATGTAATTTTTAATATACATGATGACATTAGTACAGGGCCTGATGGTTTTAAAGAAAAGTTCTTTAAAATTCATTGGACTAAAATAAAAGAGGATCTTTATTGTGCTCTTAATGATGCCTTTTTAGCGGTAAAATTATCAGGAATCTTATTCATACATTTATTATGCTCATTCCTATAAAGCAAAATGCCACTGAGTCAAAAGACTTTAGATCAATTTCATGTTGTAATATTCAATAAAAATTATGAGTAGCATTCTCGGCAACAAAATTAAGTTAGTATTACCTGGTATTTTACGCGAGAATAAAAATGCTTTCATCTCAAGAAGATTCATGATTGAAAATAATTAACTTGCTTACAAAATGGTCATAAACTTCAATAGAGTAAAAGCGGATAGATTATGTTCGAAGATAGATCTGTAAAAAGCTTATAAAAAGATTAGTGGGAATTCATAATTCATATTATGAGAAAAATAGGGTTACCTCCTATAATTTGCAAATTTATTTATAAGTGCATTTCCACACGTCTTTTTCTATTTTACACAATAGTATTCCTAGAGGACTGATTAATAACAACAGGGTTTTGCGTCATGGGATCCTTTTCTTCTTACCTTTTTGAAATTGTTTGGAATATCTTGCTAAATTATTAGATTTGGAATTTTTGAAAGGTAACCTCTCTCCTATATATAAAAATAGTCTTGTTATCTCACACTTAATATAAGCCGAGGACCTTTTGATCCTTTCAAAGACTGATTTTTAAGGCATTTGCGCCATTAAAAGAGTCTTAAATTTTAAGTCTATTATTGATCTCTTAGTTAATCAAGAGAAATTAAAATTTTACTTTAATAAAGGAAATAAAAATAGGGATTCCATCTCTTCTTATCTCAATATCAAAAGGCAGGCCTACCAGTGAACTATCGGGGTTTGCCCTTACCAAGTAAAAAGATCAATATTAAAGAAGCCACTCAATTGTTGGATGTAATACAAAACAAAATTAATTGCTTGAGTAATAAATATTTACACACAGCAGGTAGAATTGGACTCATAAAATCCTCAATTTTCCCTATTATTCCTTTTTGGGCTCCTACAGGTTAGATTTCAGCACAAATTACAATATAGAAAATTGAATCCTTATGCTGTAACGACCCACATTCTACGCGTCAAAGGATCATAGAATATTTATTTATTTTTCATATGAGGTCGTATGGTCGTGTAACTTTAGGGAACGACTATTGGGGTCATTTCCCATGTTCATGATTTTTGTTGATTTTTAAATGACCATTTCCCCCCTGGCGAATCTTCTTTTGCCCATAACTTTTGATTGGTAAGGAGTTTTGACTTGAAACAACTTCCATTAGATCCGGATGATGGTTTATCTTTCCGTAGAGTGGTCACAATAGCCAAACGGACTCACTATTTGGGAGATATGGCAGAAACAAGGTTTAGAAGGTGAAAAACAGCTTAACCGGGCCTAACTATGGTAACTAGCAAGAGGACCCATAACCCATTTCGGGATTGGGGTTTTAGGGAGGCTGAGAATAGTAGGAAAACGAATTTTATTTCATTTTTCAGCCGCCTAAAACATTTCTCTAACCCTAGTCATGGCCTCCACCTTCTAATTTCATCCCAAATCGCTCTCTAATCAAGTTTTAGCTTAATCTACCTCAAATCAAGGAGAAATAGCACCAAATATGAATTGGAGCTGCTGTGTTGCATAGAGATTCAACCCAAATCAGAGATAGTTTCAGATCTAAAGTTAATTTGTGGCTAAGGTGAGTGATTAGCATCTTTTTACACTAATTACGGCTAATTAGAGATGATTAGCGTTAATTAGCGAAATTATGGCTCAGAAAATCTGGAAAAATTTGTAAAATTCTAAAATACTATTTTAGGTCTCTGATAGAAATTTGACCTAATTTGGACAAGTTTTGCTAAATTTATGCTTAAACATGATTAAGGGGGATTAAGGAAAAAACATGGGTTTTCGGGTATGTTTGATCCGTATAAACATGTTAAATTATTATTTTTATGTTTTTGAATGATTATATATGTTGCTATGATAGCATGGTATTCTTTGTGATTGATTAGAAAAGTTAGAATGGTCGGAAACGCCGTCCTATGGCGTAAAACAATCGCTGGAAAGTTGCTGGAAATGCTACAGGGATCCGGATCGGATGGGGGGATCGGGTCGGTTAGCCGAACTGAACTAAGGTGATGGCACCTTCAACAGCGTAAATGGAAAGGGCAAAAAGGAAGGCCTGGACCGGATCGAATTGGGGTGAAACAAGTAGGATCGGAGTGAATGGGAATTGAGGATTTCGAACCGAACTGAGGGAGCTTGAAGGACCCGAAACGAACTTCCTCAGGAGTATCGAATCGATCCAGAAGGGGGGAACCGAACCGCCTCAGGAGTATCGAACCGATCCAGAAGGGGGGCACCGAACCGAACTACACCATGGAGTTTCACAACTGAACCGAGGCAATGGCTAAGGACCCGAACCGAACCGAGGAGGTGACCCAATGATGATCCGAACTGAACTAGGGCGACAAGTCGAACCAAACCGGATGTGCACTTCTGCTTATACGCGATGACCCTCCTAAAGACTAACTCCAATTCGACCAAAACCCGAGATGCAAAGGAAGTCCAAATAGGAAGTAGAAGTCGGGATCCAGATGGGAACTAACGGGTTAACTTCATGAATTGGACTTTGCTGCAGGATGTGTGCTATGGGGTTATCGACGTTCATAATTTTGATTCACCACCAAGACGGATGTTAGGCTACGGATCAGTGCAGTGGGGTAGTTATTACTCCATGGGGCAGAGTGATCGTAGCATGGCTAGGAGCCAGTGCAGTGAAGTCATCATGACTTCATGGGGCAGAGTGGACATAGCAAGGACCAGTGGTTGTGGATCTGTGCAGTGGAGTCGTTATGACTCCATGGGGCAGAGTGATAATAGCAAGGATTTGGGTGATCAAAGCGGTGGATATCGTATGCTTTACGCACTGAGTAAGAGATGTGAGGATGGTTTCTATGCTTGATTATTTGCCATCATTATGACATGCACACCCCACCCCCGTATCTTTACACCATATGTTAGTGTCGCCTTAGAGTATTGTACATCTTGTTGTGCTAACTCTTTGGTTGTAGGTCCAGATTCAGGTATGGTTTAGTATACCTATTATTGCTCTGTTTTGCTGCTTATCGCTCATACCAGACTTTTGTCTGACCCAGAGTTTTATGCCTCTTCTTATTACTCGCGGTGCTCTTAAACGGGCAAACTAGAGACAGGTCAGGTGATTATGCACGGGTAGCTGTGCCGGAGATGAGCAGGAGGCTTCCACGTATGATATATATATATATATATATATACACAGATATTCTCCCTGTTTCATTGTTGGTCAGTACTTTGGGCATTAGTAGTGTACCTTCCTTATTTTGCTTTAGAGACAGTTTTTAAAAGTTGTAATAACGATGATGTGGAACATAAGCTGTATTTGGGATTTTCCGCTGCTACGATGGTTTAGTTTTCAACTTATGCACTGTCTCTTCTGTTTTATATCAAGTATGTTATTATTATATTTTTTTTCCGTGCGCTGTGAGACATTCTACAGGTTCCTTTTTAGTTCAAATTCCCTTCTTTCCTTTCTTTGACGACCGTCCCGTGCTGGTTGGACATTGGCACAACGCACTTTCATTGCAAATGTCGGCTTGTGCGGGGCAGACGTCACATTTGGTATTAGAGCTCTAGGTTGCGTAGTTAACCTAGGGAAGACACCAGAGAGAGATAGTACGTAAATAAGAGCGCGTATTTGTGATATTTTGGTTTTCAAAAGCTATATATATACACTATTAGTATATTTAAGGATTTAGTCGCATTGCACTGGCACCACTGAAGAGATGGTTAATTTTTTTCTCCTTACAGATTGAACGATGAGCCAATATACTAGGGGTATTGGTAGATGAGCTAATAATGGGAATGCTCCTGATAAGAGGATGATGTTCACTGACCTCATGAGAGAGATGCTTAGGGATGTTCAGAGGGCAACTCCTAATGCTGCAAATGGTTGTGGTGGTGCAGCAATGCATGCGCCTAGAGCCGATTTCGCCAAGCTTTGCAAGGATTACACTAGTCTTGGTGGGAAGCCGTTCCATGGAATGGAATCGGCTACAGAAGTTCAGGAATGGTTGGATAGCTGTGAGTGCATCTTCGAGGATTTGGGTATCGAAGATGCGACGAAGAGAAAGCTAGCATCCCGTCAGTTGCAAGGATGGGCGACGAATTGGTGGAATGCTATTAAGGTAGCTACTCCAGAGGATCAAGTTACATGGGATCAGTTTGAGGTCCGATTCAGTGATAAGTTTATCCCAGCTGCTCAGAAATCAGAATTATTTAGGAAGTTCTTGGAACTTAAGCAGAATTGTAGAGCAGTCTTGGAGTATATTGCTGAGTTCGATACTTTATCGAAGTATGAATTATCTCTTATCGACACTCTCGGGAAGAAGAATGAGAAGTTCATAACAGGCTTAGATCGGTACTTGGGGGAAAGGCTTATTAACCACATCGATGAGATGTTTGAATCAATTGTGGGGAAAGCTTTGAGATCAGAGATTCTATACCCTAAGTCGAAGACTGAGGTTGCATCTGTAGAAGAGCCAAAACCGCAAGCAAGCGGTGGAGGCAAGAATGGTTCTTCAGAATAAGAGAAAGCATAATCAGACCAAGAATGGCCAGAAGAAAAAGAATAAGAAAGATGTGAAGTGCTTTAGCTGTGGCAAGAAGGGCCATTATGCTAAAGAATGTCGAGCGAAGCCAGCGGACAAGAAGTGCTTCAACTGCAGCCAAGTGGGACATCACAAGGGTAAATGTCTGCAACCCCTTAAAGAGAAGCATATTGTGAAAGCATATGCTCTTAATGTTGTTCCTTCTTCGTCGAATGCCCCAACTGTGACGAAGAAAGGAAAGATTGTCATTATCCAAGGTATGCTTTCTGTTTATGACGTTCCGGTTCGAGTATTGTTTGATAATGGGGCTTCCCCTTCCTTTATGTCTAGTGACCTGGTAGATAGGTTGGGATTAGAACCCGAGATAGTCCATAGACCTTTAGCGGTGATGAACCTGATTGGTGGTTCGACTAGCCTTAGCATAATTTGTCTTAATGTGGTTTTATCGAGTCACGGATGCATGTTTGTTTATGATTGCTTTGTTTTGGGCTTTACTGGGTTTGTCATTATTTTGGGAGTCGATTGGCTCCAAAGGTACGGGGTGGTGGTAGATTGTGAGGGATTTTTGGTGACAGTTAGAGCGGATGATGGGCGGAGGGTAGTGTTTGGTGGTCTACCTAGTGACGGGGTAATGGCTAGTTTTCTAAATTCCCTCGACATCCCGCATAATGAGTTGTCAGATGTGCCCGTGCCAGGCCAGTATCCGGACGTCTTCGAGGAAATGACCGGATTTCCACCACACCGAGAGATTGAGTTCCGTATTGATTTAGTGAAAGATGCCAGACCTATAGTGATGCCACTTCGTCGTATGGCACCAAGGGAGCAGCAAGAGCTCGGGGTGCAAGTAAGCGATCTGTTGAAGAAGGGATTTATCAGAATAAGTGTCTCCGAGTGGGGAGCACCAGTTGTGTTTGCTACCAAGGAAGATGGTTCCCTTTGATTGTGTGTGGACTACCGCGAGTTGAATAAGGTGATGAGAAAGAATAAGTATCCTCTACCGTGGATAGATGATTTGTTTGATCAGTTGAGTAGTGCGAGAGTGTTCTCCCAGTTGGATCTCGCGACAGTTTTTCATCAGCTTAGGGTGGAAGCTGAAAGTATAGCTAAAACGGCCTTTTGGACGCCGTCTGGATTCTATGAGAGGTTGGTCATGCCATTCTGATTGACCAATGCACCAACATATTTTGTGGATCTTATAAATAGGGTATTCAGGGATCAATTGAATAAATTTGTTCTTGTGTTCGTGGATGATATCTTAGTTTATTCGAGGACAGAGGAAGAACACAAGGAACATTTGAGGATAGTGATGGAGGTGTTGAGAAAACACCAATTGAAAGCAAAGTTTTCTAAGTGTAACTTCTGGAGGAGGGAAGCGAGATTCTTAGGCCATGATGTTTCAGAGAATGGCATTGCCGTGGATGCTGTGAAGGTGGCCACAGTACAAGATTGGTCTACGCCCAAGAATACAACAGATGTAAGAAGTTTCTTGGGGTTAGCTGGATATTATCGTAAGTTTATCCAAGACTTCTCCAAGATAGCGACACCGTTGACTCAATTGACCAAGAAGAATCAAGCTTTCATCTGGGCCGAAAAGTGCGAGAATGCGTTTAAGAGTCTAAAGGAAAAGTTGACATGTGCACTAGTGATATTCATTCCTAAAGGGAATGAAGAGATGACGGTATACACAGATGCATGTGGTACCGGGCTAGGTGTTATATTGATGCAAGGAGGTAGGGTTGTATCTTACGCTAGTCGGCAACTGAAACCACATGAGTAAAGATACCTTACCCATAATATGGAATTGGCAATGATCGTGTTCGCATTGAAGATGTGGAGACGTTATCTCTTGGGAGAAAGGTTCGAGTTGTTTACTGATCATAAATCATTAAGGTATCTTTTCTCTCGGAAGGATCTAAATCTCCGACAGAAAATATGGTTAGAATCCTTGGCTTCCTACGATTTCGATATCGCATATACACCAGGAAAGAGCAATGCGGTAGCTGATGCAATGAGTAGAAGACATGCCAGTTTAGGGGCTATGTTTATAGAATGGAAGCAACTGGAGTACATCGCTAGGTATGATTTCAGACCAAAGTACGAATTGGATCCAGAAGTATTAGCAATTTTGACGATCAGACCCACTTTGGTTGAGAGGATTGGTTCCAGTCAGAGAGACGATCCTAACCTATTGGAAATCATCTCCAAGTTAGATATGGGTATCGACGAGGAGATGAATAAGTATGGGCTTGATCGTGATAGATGGCTTAGAAACAATGGAAGACTGGTTGTACCCAATGTCAATGGATTGAGAGATGAAGTGCTTAAGGAATGTCATCACTCAAAACTGACTATACATCCCGGTGATAACAAAATGTATCGAGACATGAAGCAGACCTACTACAGGGAAGGGATGAAAAGAGACGTTGGGAAGTTCATATCCAAATGCGTGAATTGCCAGTTAGTTAAAGCTGAGCAAAAGAAGCCTAATGGTTTGTTGCAACCATTAGAAATTCCAGAATGGAAATGGGAACAAGTCTCAATGGATTTCATTGATGGGTTACCAAGGACTAGATCGAGCCATGATAGCATTTGGGTGATTGTGGACCGACTGACTAAGAGTGCAAGGTTTATACCCATCAACTTGAATAGAACAACAGCTAAGTTAGCAGAACTGTATATGAAGTGGATAGTGAGATTTCATGGGGTACTTATTGGCCGAGACCTGTTGTTTACTAGTGGGTTTTGGAAGAGCTTACAAGAGGCTCTAGGGTCGAAATTATATATCAGTACCGCGTACCATCCTCAAACTGGCGGTCATACAGAGAGGGTGAATCGAGTATTAGAGTATCTCTTAAGAGCTTGCATATTGGATTTTGGTGGATCATGGGATGACCATTTGCACTAGTAGAGTTTGCATATAATAATAGTTATCAATCCAGTATTCGTATGGCTCCATATGAAGCTTTGTATGGAAGACCGTGCAACTCACCGTCATGTTGGTTAGAAACCGGTGAGAAATTTGTGCTTGGGCCAGATGTGATAAGAGAAATCTCAGATAAGATCAAGGTTATCCGACAACGAATGAAGGCTGCCCAAGATAGGCGGAAGAGTTATGATGATAAGAGGAGAAGAGATTTAAAATTCTCCATTGGGGACTTAGTGTTTGTCAAGATTTCTCCGTTAAAGAGCGTGATACGATTTGGTAGGAGAGGCGAGTTAACACCAAGATTTGTTGGTCCATTCCCAGTTCTCGAGCAAGTTGGGAATTTGGCATATAAAGTTGAATTACCAGAGAAGATGGCAGGAGTTCATAACGTATTTCATGTTTCCCAGTTAAGGAAATTCATGCATGACCCCGATATGACTATTTCACCTGATCAGCTGGATGATATTGAAGTAGAACCTGAGGCAGTTGGGAAACACAAGCCAATTTGTATTGTCGAGCATGATATGAAGCAACTTCGAAGGAAAGCGGTGAATCTAATCAAAGTTCGGTGGGGGCGAGAATGAGAATGACTGTACTTGGGAGACAGAGGAGAGCATTAGGAAGACGTATCCAGAACTCTTTGCCTAGTAAGATTTTAATTGCAATTTAGTTTTCCGCATGCTAGGATAGACTTGTTTGTTGTTTTGTATGTTTGATTGTTGTGAATGGTTAGTAGGCATGCTGGAACTTTTGCTTGTTTCTTAGTTAAGGAATTTCGGGGGCGAAATTTCTTAAGGATGGGAGAATGTAACGACCTGCATTCTACGCATTGAAGGATCGTAGAATATTTATTTATTTTTCGTATGAGGTCGTATGGTCGTGTAACTTTGGGGAGCGACTATTGGGGTCATTTCCCATGTTCATGATTTTTACCGATTTTTAAATGACCATTTTGCCCCTGGAGAATCTTGTTTTGCCCATAACTTTTGATTAGTAAGGATTTTTGATATGAAACCACTTCCATTAGATCCAGATGATGGTTTACCTTTCCGGAGAGAGGTCACATTAGCCAAATGGACTCACCGTTTGGGAGATATGGCTGAAACAAGGTTTAAAAGGTGAAAAACAACTTAATCGGGCCTAATTAGGGTAATTAGCAAGAGGGCCCATAACCCATTTCAGGATTAGAGTTTTAGGGAGGCTCAGAATAGTAGGAAAACGAATTTTATTTCATTTTTCAGCCACCTAAAACATTTCTTTAACCCTAGCCATGGCCTCCACCTTCCAATTTCATCCCAAATCGCTCTCTAATCAAGTTTTTGCCTAATCTACCTCAAATCAAGGAGAAATAGCACCAAATCAGAGTTGGAGCTGCTGTGTTGCATAGAATTCAACCCAAATCAGAGATAGTTTTAGATCTAAAGTTAATTTGTGGCTAAGGTGCGTGATTAGCATCTTTTTACACTAATTACGACTAATTAGGGGTGATTAGTGTTAATTAGCGAAATTATGGCTCAGAAAAATCTGGAAAAATTTGTAAAATTCTACAATATTATTTTAGGGCTCTCATAGAAATTTGGGCTAATTTGGACAAGTTTTTCTAACTTTATGCTTAAACATGATTAGGGGGGATTAAGGGAAAAACACGGGTTTTTGGGTATGTTTGATCCGTATAAACATGTTAAATTATTTTTTTGATGTTTGTGAATGATTATATATGTTGCTATGACTGCATGGTATGCTTTGTGATTGATTTGAAAAGTTAGAATGGTCGGAAACGCCGTCGTATGGCGTAAAACAGTCGTTGGAAAAGTTGCGGGAAATGCTACAGGGATCCGGATTGGATTGATGGGGGGATCGGGTTGGTTAGCCGAATTGAACCAAGGTGATGGCATCTTCAACAGCGTAAATGGAAAGGGCAACAAGGAAGTCCCATACCGGATCGAATCGGGGTGAAACAAATAGGATCAGAGTGAATGGGAATTGGGGATTTCGAACCCAACCGAGGGAGCTTGAAGGACCCGAAACGAACCGCCTCAGGAGTATCAAACTGATCCAGAAGGGGGGAACCGAACCGCCTCAGGAGTATCGAACCGATCCAGAAAGGGGGCACCGTACCGAACTACACCATGGAGTTTCACAACCGAACCAAGGCAATGGCCAAGGACCCGAACCGAACCGAGGAGGTGACCCAATGATGATCCGAACTGAACTAGGGCGACAAGTCGAACCGAACCGGATGTGCACTTCTGCTTATACGCGACGACTCTCCTAAAGACTAACTCCAATTCGACCAAAACCCGAGATGCGAAGGAAGTCCAAATAAGAAGTAGAACTCAGGATCCAGATGGGAACTAACGATTTAACTTCATGAATTGGACTTTGCTGCGGGACGTGTGCTAAGGGGTTATCGACGTCCATAATTTTGATTCACCACCAAGACGGATGTTAGACTATGGATCAGTGTAGTGGGGTAGTTATTACTCCATGGGGCAGAGTGATCGTAGCATGGCTATGAGCCAGTGTAGTGAAGTCATCATGACTTCATGGGGGCGGAGTGGACATAGCAAGGACTAGTGGCTGTGGATCAGTGCAGTGGAGTCGCTATGAGTCCATGGGGCAGAGTGATCATAGCAAGGATTTGGGTGATCAAAGCGGTGGATATCGTATGCTTTACGCACTGAGTAAGAGATGCGAGGATGGTTGCTATGCTTGATTGTTTGCCATCATTATGACATGCACGCCCCACCCACGTATCTTTACACCATATGTTAGTGTTAGAGTATTGTACATCTTGTTGTGCTAACTCTTTGGTTGCAAGTCCAGGTTCAGGTATGGTTTAGTATACCTGTTATTTCTCTGTTTTGCTGCTTATCGCTAATACCAGACTTTTGTCTGACCCAGAGTTTTATGTCTCTACTTATTACTCTGGGTGCTCTTAAACGAGCAGACTAGAGACAAGTCAGGTGTATGCACGGGTAGCTGTGCCGGAGACGAGCAGGAGGCTTCCACGTATGATATATATATATATATATACATATATACATATATTCTCCCTGTGTCACTGCTGGTCACTACTTTGGGCATTAGTAGTGTACCTTCCTTATTTTGCTTTAGAAAAAGTTTTTAAAAGTTGTAATAACGATGATGTGGAACATAAGCTGTATTTGGGATTTTCCGCTTCTATGATGGTTTAGTTTTCAGCTTATGCACTATCTCGCCTGTTTTATGTCAAGTATGTTATTATTATATTTTATTCCGAGCGTTGTGAGACATTCAACAGGTTCCTTTTTAGTTCAAATTCCCTTATTTCTTTTCTTTGACGACCGTCCCATGGTGGTTGGACATTGGCACAACGCACTTTCATTGCAAATGTCGGCTGGTGCGGGGCAGGTTGTCACATTTGCATAATTTCATTTAGAATGAAAATGTCATAAAGTATCATAAGAACAATTGTGCCAACCTAAATCAAATGGTTGAGTAGGTTTGAGAGACATACGAAGTTTGCAATGAACCATGTCATTTAAATTAATTTGGAGATTTCTTCAAGGCGATTCTCTATGGGCTAAATGGATGTCTTCTAGATATATTAAAAATCAAAATTTCTGGATTATTAGCATTGACCATAACTCTTTGTATATTTGGATGACAATGTTAAAGGCCAGAGAAAAATGCAAAAACATTCTTAATAAGAGCATTGCTAATGGGCTTAACAATAATTTGTGGTTTAATCCTGGGGTAAACGAAAATAATTTAATAATAATTCTTGGATTGGATTATATGCCTACTAATGAAATTCAGAATTCAAAAGTTGCTAGCATTATTGAGAATGGCAGTTGTAATTTCAATTCTGTTATGCTTACTCCTTCTACACAGAATATTATTCAGAAAATTAATATATATAATGGCAAGGGGAAGGATTTTTGGACATGGACTGGTGACAATAAGGGAGATTTTTCATTGAAATCTGCTTATTAAATTATTTCTCCAGCTAACACTAGTTTCAAATGGGAATTTTCATTTGGGAAAATTTAATTGTTCAAACATATGCATTTATATCCTATCTAGCATGCCTTAACAAACTGGAGACTATGGATAAAATACAAAATCATAACTTAGTAGTGGATTGTACATATAGATTGTGTTATAAAGAAAAAGAAACTATAGAACATCTTTTCTTCGAATGTAAATACTCGAAATATATCTGGGATTTTTTTAAACACAAGTTGTTACTCAAGACTCATGCACCTAATTGCTTGAAAGAAGAGATCTTTGACCTATCTCTTTCTGGAAGACGAAGTAAAAAATTGAGGCGGAAAGCTAGAATTTTGATTACGACTGCTATTAGCGCAATTAGGAGAGAGAGTTGTTTTCAAGTTTTTAACAATATTTGTAGATATAGAGAAATTCTCGCTAAAATTATATACATAGAAATTAAAGCATCAATAAATACTTATGAATTAGCAAAAGCTATGCATTACTACCAGTCCGGGCATGTAACCAGTAGATTCCTACCATGGGTATTCCTCATGTGCCTTGTCATATTTATCCTAATCGCGTCCACTACGATTTTGTTTTGTGTTGTACCTATGAAGTGCTCCCTGATAGCCTTCCGGTTTGGTGGAGTTTACAATGATGTATAGACTACAATGTTTATAAACGATGTAAGGGTAATGATGGTAATCCCGCTTACGCTATTTTGATACCTTACTTTATTGACAAACTCTATTATAATATCGTACGATATTATATAGTATCTAGTCGATCAGATCCTTAGGAGATGGAAATTCCCGTAACATCTCTTAAGTTATTTCACTTACGAGCACATTGGATAGGAGATGTGAATTACCGTAAGAATCTCTGATGCCATGACACTCGTATTATTACCTGATTTTGATTTAACTGATATGAGAATATTTTAGTTCTAATCCGAGTATTTTTGTGTTTTCATTGGTTCTCGGGACAACCTGAGTTTTCATTTAGCGAAGATCACATTATTTGAAGATGATAATGGACCTCGATAGACATAACGTACTAGTATTATTCCGCTGCATATATTGGTGTGCTTTATGATAATTAACTCTGATGTATTAATGTATAATCAAATTTATAATTTAACCGCTTCATGAATTGTTATTTGATTACTATATTTTGTCCTTCCGCTGTGACATTTTATGATTGTTTTTCTTCTTTCTTCTTTTTCTTATATTAATCCCGATAAATATTTTATTTTTGATTTTTTTGCGTCGATATGTGAGGATTTTTGTCGATTGAACGATCAAAAATGCGGGTCGTTACACGAGGGATCATAGAAAAGCAAACTCCGAGATAAAAAAGGGGGTCTCTTCGGAGAAGGAGCCAGACAACCTTTCTTTGGGAAAAGAAAAGGCTTCTTCATCGCTGTGTGCCTTTGCGACTTCCTAGAAGATGAAAATTCACCATTTTTTCATTCGAGATTTTGGTCGAAGATAAAATCTGCTATGATTCTTCTAGGTGCATTTTTTGATTGTCTTGTTTGTTTGACTTATAGTAAGAAGTTTTCGAGGAGGGGTTTTTATATTTAATTTCAGTTCATTTATATAGGCTGTAATATTCTCTCACCGTCTTGAAATTTTGTAACTCTTTCTATGTAATGAAGTACCCCTTTTTCTTTTAGAAAAAGACCCTTATATATATGTGTGTGCGCGCATACACACACACACACACACACACACACACATATATATATATATATTACATTTTATATCCAGCATATGTGTGTGTGCGTGCGTGTGTGTATGTATTTCAAGAATTCTCGTATTTCAATTCTAAAAAAAATACGCACTCACTACTCCAGGTACATATATACCTATTTATTTTATTTTTAGTCTCTATTAGATCAGACTACTCTCATTTTATTCACATAGCATCAATTCATATATATATTTTTTAGAAGAAAAGGGTACTTATATTACATTAGAAAAAAAGAACAATTACAGGACAGAGCTGGTACGAATACAGACTCCTAACAAAACAAATTCTTTACAAAGAAAAAAACCAACTCCGGCCAAACTGACACAACAAAACAGACACTAAATGATCACATAACATGCCCAGATATACAACTACTCAAGACAGACAAAAAAAAAACCCATAAAAAACAAACACAGCCCACATATAGAAAGCTCCACATGTAGCAAAGCCCAAAGGAGCCCAAAATCCAAAAGAAGCCACCTAGAGAAAGCAAACTCAAACGACATGCAACGAACTAGGGAAACAACTGCAGTATTCCATGCACATCATCACTGAAGCCACATCATACCACAACAGCTTTCTAAAATCTTGAAGATCAGAGAAAACTAAACAATGGAAGCTTACTTATTTGAAATTCCACCCTTTATAATCCTTCCATCCTCTTTTGATTTTTTCGACATCGATTTATTTTGTATTTGGGACATTAATTTCACCCAGTCCAGATTTGTTTCCACCAACGACTCTCTGCTCATAACTGTGCTTCCTTTCTTAAACCTGATTTTCTTCAGTTTTGATCTTTTACTACTGAAGCTACACACCGAGTTGTCTAATTCATCTATGTATAAGTTTATACTTCTCATATTATCATCAGTCTGTAGTATATTATCAGTTTCATTATACATCACCTCAACATTAATATTAACAGAATCATAATTTCCATTAGTAGAACCTTCCTTCAACTATTTCAAATCTTTCTTCAAATTATCAGTTGAAACAGGAGATATAGTCACCTCTTTGAAGTCGCTAACTGACTTATTCTCCTTGTTTAATTCAGGCTCATCCACCTGTTTATCATCAAAAGAGACTACATCTCTGCCATTCCCAATTATCTCCTTCATGAGAATATTTGGGACATCATAAGTATGAACAGTTTTATCCGTAGCATTAAAATTCTTTTCCAATATTATATCCTTTTCCTACAAAGCATTCCCTTCAGTACTCTTATCTAAAACTAGCATTTCACTATGATTTTCAGTATGTTTCTCCTGAGAAGACTCATATCTAGAAAACTTGTTCTTAACATGGATCTTTTCATTAGACAAAATTATTTTCTTTGTATTATCATCTATTTCCATTTCATTTCCTAGTATTGAAGTATCTTTAGGAATCCAGACTTTTGTGGCCTTACATGCTTCTATTGAATGACCATATACATTACAGTTGGTACATCTTTCAGGCTTCCATTAATAAATAACTCTCTGCCACACTAATTCACCACTGAAACATTGGATAGGAATTACATCTGGAAACTTAAACTCGTTACTTACTTCAACCAATACTCTAGCATATGATATTCTAGCGAAACCTTCTGTCACAGTGTCCAATTTTAAAGGGTGTCCAAGGATAGAAGCAATTCTGCTGATGGCTTCTACGAACCAAAAATCTAAATCAAGATTTGGAAAGCGAACCCAAATTGGCAAACTATGCAAAATTTCCCTTGTCATTTTTAAACCAGGAAACCATTTTTTCATGAAAATCAATATATTATTGTAGAAGTGAGTCCTGATGATAATATATTATCGCAATCATCTGCACTTTCACACTTTATAATAAAAAAACCATCTTCCCTACTAAACAGTTGATAGCTACCCCTAATATTCCAATTCCTGTCAATGTAATCCCTTGAAAACTTGTAGTACAATTTTCTACCAAAAACATAGAACACTATATAATTGTACCATCTCTCTCTTTCCTTTTTGGTTAGATCTTCGCTAATAAACGCTATTCTAAGATTATCTTTTAAGATCGGTTCATAAAATTGTAACTGGATTGAATTTAAGTGAGATCTATCCTTTTTAATGACATCAATCCAGGCTCTAGATTGCTTATTATCGCCCTTACTAATCACAGATTGATCTCCCAAACTTAGATATGGAAAATTAAGTTTTGAATTAAGATCTTGAGACTGCGAATTACCTAGGTTTACGAGATTCTTGCGCTCTGCATGCAGTAGATCTGCTCTTCTATCAGGAGGTATCGAAGCGTGGTGATCTGAATCAGGCGAAATGGTACTATTTTGTGAGGATTGAGACTATGGACAATTGAGGATGTCGCCATTAAAGCTCTAGGGTTTTCCCCCGATCAGTTTTAATTAATTCATATATATTTTATCTTCAAAAATTATTTTATTTTCAAAAACGCACATGGTGCACACGCATGTCATGCACAACTAATTGTGAAATTAGGCATGCATCCTTGTTTCGAAACATAATGTAAAGCTACTCCATCCTTAAAGATTCATATAAAGAGGGTCCTTGGCTTTGGGTGCTTCGGATTTTCATCTTTTTTGGCGCTGGTTTATAAAAAAACTTCAAAAATTGCAAATATTAACGGGAGTAATATACAAAATCAGCAATTAGGCTTACGAGTACTTATTGATATATCAGCAAGTGCTGTATATAATTGCTGATAAATCAACAAGTATATTTTACGTGATGTAAAACTAAATTAATAAAAGGTGTATGAAAAATTGCAGCAAAATCTGCAATTATTGCTCTAAATTGCTGATACATCAACAATTCTTGTACAGGTGATGCAAATAATTGGAAAGGTTGCTGATATATCAGCAACTATTGCAAATAATTGCATTATTTGCTGCAATATACTGGATCATGCAGTTTTTTTGTTTTTGATTTGTTTTTGTAGTTTTAATACATAAATTCGATGACGATTATGTGTTGAATTTAATTTTGAATTTTCGCGATTTTTTTTGATGATTTTCGAGAAAATAGGGTCCTAATTTATAAAAAAATTAGACATGGAGATTTTCTATATTTCGAAACTTAATAGGGACCTTAGCCAAACTGTCCTCAGCTAATATCTTTGTTTATCTCATCACATATACATACATACATACATATATTCTAGGGTAATTATATACTTATTCAACATAATTAATCTGTGCAAATCCAAGGTCATCACGTACACCTATATTTTTAGAAATTGTGTCCTATAATTTTCTCATACTTATATCAAGTATCTTTCAAAACTAGTCAGCATCAAAACTGATTTAAAAAATTCCATGCCAGTCACATGGCTTATACCAATATATATAAATTTAATACTATTTCCAGGCATATATTGATTGATTATTAGGATGCCAAATTCATGCAAACATAATCAAACAGCAAACAATTTGGGATAATTTATTCTACCTCTATCTTCCACCTCCTAAGTGTAATCATTGGTATTTAAACTCCTTCGCACTTTAATTAATTTGATAGTCTTATTTCTTAATTTCCTTTCATTCAACACTACTCTGAACATCACAATCATATGCATTCACCCATATCTCCTCATTTTATAATTTCTAGGTTCTATATGTTTTTATTTCGGTTATTCGTATTTTTATGCAGTAAACCCAACATGTGTACTAATGAAAACATCAATCAAATCATACGTATTTCTAATCCAAGAGAGACATAAATACAACCATTTAGATTTTGAAAAGCTATACGCAAAAATACCATAAAACAAGGTTATAACAATGCATTCAATAGCACATAAGCGTTGTGCCTTTCCCACAAGTTACATAAAAAGTTCAACTTGTAGCTTATATAAGGCTAAGTTCTCAAAGTTAAATGAGCATGCACAACATTTCATGCTCATATATGTAAACTCAATCATATATATGTACTGAGTACAAGTAATAAACAAATAATCCATTGAATCCAAAAGAGAAATATTTATTTACATCCATCTCATAGCATCCCCATAATTTCTAAAAATTCCTTACTTCATTTATATCTAGTTTTACTAACTAGAAAAATTCCATTGTATCCCTATATAATTTTTTTTATTTATCTATTTCAATATTTTCAGCCCCTTCTCCTTCTTAGTTAGAGTGTTTATTCCATGGCCTTTTGTATACAAAAATAAGCATGAACCTGTGGAATACGCATGTGCACATTCATTTTTTTCTAGGCATCTATGTCAGCTTCATGTCACCAAAACTAAGTTTATCATTTCTAAAGGCAATTTAAAATCATTCAGTTTACTTTATGAAAATGAAATTCATCTCAAGTTCTTTTCCATACAAAACCTAGAATCCATTAATCTTGTACTTGTAAAATCATTTCTCTTGCTAGGTAATACCATTCCTTGATTATAATTTGGAACAATTGATTATAAAAAAGGTTAGTTTTCTAACACAATCCACAATGCATTTCATTATTGGATTCCATATGAATAAAACAATTTCATTTGGTACTTAAGTTGAATTGAAATACCAGGATGTATCTTTATACATCTTTCAGGTATTTGGCTATATAATATGCCCTCTTAAAAATGCACGTGCCTCCATAAATGAAAGAAATTAAGTTTTAAATATATTTCCTTACAAAAGTAGGCATACGTCTATCTTATATTTTCAAAGATAGTCCTCGTTGAGTCCAGACATTTCTTTAAAAAAAAAAATCAAGTTAAGGCTTGTGGCATACTCATGGACTAAAGAGAACTTAATTTATATAGCTTCTGCTCCTAATTTCAGCACCTATTATATTTAGATGTAAAGGACTGACACATAAGTACTTTTGCAAGTCAGTTAAACATGTATCCGATCATACTATATATCGCATGCTTTTACTTCACATTGATACATATATATATATGCGTAAAACATGGCACCTTGACTCTCACTTCTTGAATTATTAATATATTTATATTTAGACTTGTTTTAGGATGTTGCTTGTTGGCATTTTAGTTAATCTACATACAATTTTCAAAATGCATTTTAGTGTTTCCTAGCTCAAAAATTCAAAGTCAACTCAGAGTTGATGGTAAAATAGTTACATATCTGTCTATATACTTTAATGCTGATAACTCAACAAATTTTCAAATTTTAACTAAGTTTTTAGTAGTGAAAACCTTATCATTCTTCCCTTAATCTAGGCTATTATTTTAGCAACCTAATATCTAAGAATTTTTTTCTCAAACGTGTACGCCAATACTTCATGATTTTATACACATATAATCATGTTAATCGTTGCTAAGTACCTCAAAATGCTTAATACAAGTATGTATATTCAAAATTGTTGGACATAGGTACAGTCTGGCTTCTCATAGAAAAATGTATAAGTTTCAACATATCACTATTTGACTATAACAAGGTAGTATTCATTTCAGTAAGGCATTCAACAAATTAATCACGACAAATAATTAAAGATTTCAACGCAAAACTTTAGAAAACATATGCATATGTAATACTACAGCAACTTAATGACTTAAATATCTAAACATTTTTAACTTCTTTCAAGTTAATGATCATTTCTCCAAGAGATAAAAGACTCTATCCCTTTGTATGGTTACGAATTTCTAGTATCTAAATCATAGTTTTAATTGTATTTATATAAGAAAATAAATGATTTGTTTGCTGTATTTGATTTCATTCAAATATACATATAGGTTTTAACTTTAGGTATCTTGCTATCTAAATGAGAAGGCATGGTCATATATCAGTTATATGTTATTGCTTCCTCTTTCAACAACTTGTAACATGAATAATTAGCAACCCTTTTCCAGAAATATGATATTATCTAAGCAAATATGTGTATTACTGGTTGCATCCATGCATAAAAATACATACATACATACATACATATATATATATCTCAAATTTGAAATACTTAGCTATTTTAGTAGATAGCCATGCCCAAATATCTTGTATATGGCATGTCCACTCCTTTAAGCATACTGAATACAAACAGACTCTACTATTAACAATCATTTCCATAAATTACAAAGGACTCAATACATGTGTTCAACAATTCAAATATATCAAAGCATTCAAACAGGTTTTCAGAAATGAAAGCTTACATAAACTAAGAAATACTACAACATAAAACAAAGTTTTTCTAATACATTTAAATATCTGCTTTCAGCTAATTATGATAAATGAATATACTCATCCAAACACTCAATGTCCATGCAACTTTTAAAGCAGTGTATCCTATAAACAAATATTAAAATTCAATCATTCTAGTTGTGTATTTTATTAACACAGCTCTGATACCAATTGAGAAGACCCCTAAAATTTTCAAAAAAATTAATTAATTAATTTATTAATAATTTTTCTCTTTGTTTTAAAAGTCAGGCTTATCTACTCAAGGGCTTACCCTTTAAAACATCATATTCCAAGTTCCTTCTTCACCAATATAAAATATCAATATAATTATTCAAGCAATATTTAACTTGTATATATGGAGATACATAAGTCTCTCTTAGTTAATATCAGAGTTTAATCTTTAAGCAAAAGATATTTGACTAATTTGAAGATTAGCTAATCACTATACAACCCAGCAAGAGATAAAACAATTGATCTTTTATTAAAAATGCCATACCTATTTATATGTATTATTTAAATAAGAGACCTAGGCTTGAATCCCAGCAACCACACAACTTTCCATTAATTTGCTTCGCCAAGAAAAAAAGGATTTTTAACGTGCCCCGAAAACATAAAGAATGATATTTACATGAAATGTGACACTTTTCAGTCATGCCTTGGAATTGTTACAAAAGTGTATAAAATCTTGCCTTTATATAGAGATGGGTTACTTCCTTCTTTCCAGTACAATTTGAAGAGCTTAACTTTCAGAAAATGTATATTTTCCATTAAATCAGTAGTACATTGCACTAAAGAGATTATGCAATAAATCTAGAGGCTTTTGGAAATCTTTACTGATGATTATAAATACAAGCTCCCTTTGAAAAATTATGCTTGACACTCCCTCCGGTGATATATCATGCTAAACATGCATATAAAAATCATTTTATACCCACACATAAACAATGTTCTTTTACTCAAAATATGCCATAAAAACAAGGTATGTTTGTGCCATACTCATGAATTATTTTTGCCAATGCATATACATATGCAACAAATCACATTATACTTAGGACAATTCTCATTTACTCTTCACTTGTGAATGTACTTACTACACTAAGGCATAACTAAGTAATGCATTACTTCCTAGTGCATAGCATTTCATTATATCCAAGTGATATCATTTGGGGAATATGGGTATTTGTATTCCTCATTGCATAATATATCTAAATTTAAAAATAAAAGAGTTTTGCTCTAAGTTTCAATGTCATGCAAAACCAGTATTTAGTAATTTATACTCAGCAAATCATAAGAGCATTCCCAACCGTGGGTCGGTTGCATGGCAATCGACCCCAACGGTTGGAGCAGCAGTCCCTTCAGTGTTGTTGTGGCAACATTGAAGGGTGTTGGAGCAACCGTTCGGTTGCTCCAACAACCGGCCTTAGCCGACTTTGTTAAAGCCGGCTAAGGTTGAAGGGGGACATTTTGTGTCCCTAATCCCTTAGCCGGCTTTATGTAAGCCGACTAAGGTTGAAGTGGGGACATTTTCTGTCTCCACTCCCTTAGCCGGCTAAGGGCACTTTGACCCCAACTATGTTGGGGTGTTGCTCGGGTCAACCGGCTTTGATTTGACCGCGAGCAACACCCCATGTTAGGAATGCCCTAACTCCTCTTATTCAAAATGTTTCCTGTAGAAACCAATCTAAGGCTAGAGCATTTTTATAAAGCTTTAGAATTTTAAAATATATATTTTATTCTAGATAGTAGCACATGCTCATTTTAAATTTAACAGGATTGACTTCCAGGTACAATTTGCATTAATATATGTAGACATGTACTTGGAAATACTAGAAATGCATGGTCCTGTTCACCTATGTATAAAGCCACGATACAATATTGTTTACCTTATAATATTCCAATGCAACTATATTTAGTTTATTATCATGTGAGAGACATAAGTTACATATATATAAAATTCCTCTTATTGCAGTTAAATTCTTAGATTCAATCGTATTTTAGGGTTATTAATTAAAACACTATTAGCAACACAAACGTTACATTTTAAGACCGAATCCCAACATATTTTCTAGTTTTGACCCAAGTTCAAGAAAATAAAATTGCGTCATAATTAACCAATCTAACTAAAACTTTACCAGCCTAATGACTTAACATTTTAAACAACAAATTAGTATCATCTTATACTCTACTTCTTTGTATAAACATAAGAACTTGGGTAATCCATTTGCTACATTTAATAACTTATGTGTATATAAATACCTATGTTATAACTTGCTATCAAGGAGGAAGCCATGTGCACATATTAATTTATATGCCATTCCTTCTCCTTTCAGCATCTGTTTTAGCTATTTCAATTCACTAACCAATATTATGTAAAATCATTTCTACAAAAAAATACCTATAAATCATTAATTCATCGTTTTTAGGTACATCCAAGCACATTTAAACAAATTTTCAGTGGTAAGAAAATAACAATTATCAATACGTTGTTACAATATAGAAAATACAGGATTCCTAGAGCATTTAGCACTAGCTGTAGTTTAATATTCTTGAACACTTAAAATCAGCAAATCCTTTAGCCCATCTAACTAGCTTACTCATGCATCCTTACCTCAAATCATCTCCTGAGCTGCCTCTTTAAAATGAGACACCCAGTTGATTACAAAGGTAACCAAAAGGGTCAGACTTTCATGTCTGGTATGATTAGAAATCATTCCATATACATATATACAATGTGTATAAAGGTTATACTTATCATATATGTTTATACTTCTATATGCTGAGTAAATTTTTGTTAGTTATATGAATAAACCAAAATTCTCCCAATATTTATTCTTTCTGATTATGTCTTCACTGTTATGCATTTATAAGGAAGTCATTTGTCAAGTATGGCTCCATGGTTGCCTAGATATAAGTAACAGTTCATATTCAAACCGAATTAAACTCAAGGTAATACTTATCAGCCATTCATGCTTATTGGCCAACTCATCCTCTGTTGAATACTTATATGGGAATTATCTGTCAAACATTATTTCATAAATAATCGAATAAATATGTCAATCCATATCTATATCAATTTAAACACATACCATTCAAATAAATATAATAACATTTAACATTAAAGCACATCATTCAAAACCCTAGTCCTTCCCATTCACCATTTATTTCATAGCTTAATTGACACGACCCAAACTCGCCATCACGGGAAAGCCCGGATTGAGTTGAGAATACGACGAATTAGAATAAAAATAGAAGAACATTTCATTGCTTATTACAACAATTTACATAAGAGTACAAGAATATAACATAGTATGAATAAATAATGTACATTTGATAAATATCAGAGATTTAAATTACTTTTAAATACGTAGCAACGGAAAAATAATACAAAAAACAACTAAAAGAAATACACGGATACAGAGCTTTCCGAATATCGCTTCAGACGTAAACCAGGATCCTATGAATATAATATATGCAAAACCAAAACTACTAGCTGCCCATGTGGAAAATAGGGGCACCAGAGTTTAGGTTAAAACAATAAACTCCAGGTCAGTCATGTGACTGGTGTGAGAACTAAAACAGTTACTAATCTTTACTTTAAAATAAACTAAATCAAGGGACTACGCCGTACAACACGGAAAGGGTTTTCACGCAAGAATACCAGTGCATAAAACAAATAGCGCAATGGTTTTTGGAAAAATGAAGCTATTATAAGACTTAGGTCCCATCACACAATGCAACACAATCCGAAGGATAGAGTTTTCCCTTATAATAGCCAAATATGCTTGGTACGTGAAATTTTATCTTTTATTATTACTAGTGCATATATGTTTCAAAAATAATATCAATCATAGTGTATCAGTCATAGACGACATGAGCGTCTCATGCCACTATGCCACCATATATAGGTATACAATCAAATCCACAATGTCGTATTGGAAGTTGGATTTCCATCATGATCCAAGTCAAGGGATCATCATTACCGAATTCGAGACAATCTAGCCTACCATGTCTCAGGCTACAGTCGCAACTGCACCGAGGATCTTAAGGGCCGGTCCTCCCTTACGTTTGAGGATTAGTTATTCCTGAACAATGGGTTTCCCTCCCTATGGGGCGTAATGGTCAGTATGTTGACCATATCATCCATCGGCCCCGTAGTGACCGATATATCCGAGGTACCTCGCTTTCTAACATCCACATAAGTAAATATGCCTGGGCTTCATACCATGACACCACTCCTAGCTAGAAAGAAACGCATGTCCTCCCTGCAGTGGTTCAACCCGTTTCTGGTTCATACCAGGTATGAAGCTCGTGAATTAACGCTACACAAAGCTATGTTATATTAAAGTCGTGCTTTGATCATCAATCACAAGACTTTGCTTTTCAAAAGAAGTCTCGATCCTTTGCATCTCAGCATGCCACACTGGCAATTCACGCCATGCAACTGATGTCTATCGATATATAACCTCTGAGCTCGTATGTCTCAGAGAAGGGTGTTAAGCAAGAGAATAAATCATCCGCTGCCAAAAAGATATATATTTAATAGAGATCAATCAACACAGAATAAAATCCAATGTCGGACGCATATCCATTTAATAGTTCGTTCTGGGTCTGAACGAAACTGGATGGACCTTATTCCTCGTCCCATATGTCCAATATAGGAGAGAGGTCCTCGCATATCCGGTCGATCTCCAAGTACGTCTAGACGATCACCACTTATTATCTTGTCTTGGGTGTACAACCCAATCAAGACATCAATCATCATCCAAACGATGTGAAGACCTCTGGTCTTTAACCACCGTCTTCATCGTCGACTTATCGTCGAATCAGTTATTCAGAATGGGTATAAACCCGGCCTTTCCGAATAATTCGCGTATATAACAAACAAGTGCTATAAAAACACAACATACGCCTCATTCCAATCTAGAATATTCTTTTATTTAAATATTCACATCATTAGGGAAAGGTTCCCACTAATTTTATCAAAGATAAATTCTTTAAATTTATTCTTTAATCTTCCTTTGGATATCATTTCTAAACCAAATTAAGGTTTATCAACTAGTCAGGATTAGTGCACCTTACCAAAGTAATCATTTCTTTTATTTCCCCATCCTAAGCTATTCATCCCATGGAGCAAAACTGGTAATACTCCATATCTAACACAACGGTGTTACCTGTAAATTTAATTACCATTTCACATTCAAATCTAATTAAAGATTTAACTATCGCTTAGAGCAAACTGGTGATACTCCATTCTCGATCATTTCCCGAATTTGATAATTTAAATTATCACATTCTCTTTTCAATCTAATTAAAGATTCATTAAAACTCCACTTGGTTTTAATCTTCCCAAAAATCAATATTAACGATTATTTAACTTTGGAAATACAAATATGCCGCCTCGACAATCTACACTATACTATTGATTTTTGCCGATATATAATCTTGTACGTCATAGAAAAGGGTGTTAAGAAAGAGAATAAATTCTCCGCCACCAAACAGATATATATTTAGCAGAGATCAACCATACAGTTCGAAATACAATGTTATACATGTAATCCTGTCTTTAAGGTTAAAGAACTAATGTCATTTAAAACACAGTTCATTATAAACCCAGAATCATATTTCATTAATTATGGAATCTTCACAGTAAAACAGATCAATATATATATATATATATATATATATCGATATCAATTTCCATATCCGACTAGTAATATAAATGGAATAACGACAAAGCCTTTCAAATTCCATATATATTAACAGTCTTCCTCCATAGAAGTTCATTTCAATTATTACCAAATCGAATGCCATTCAATTCCAATTTAATATATTAAATTGGAAATCTTTATTTTGGAAATTCCCTTAAATCTTAATTAAAAGATTTATAATTTCCAAATCAAATTTCACTATTCATCGAGTTAAAGAACTAATGTCGTTAAAAACAGAGTTCGAGATAAACCCGATTCACATTCCATTTTATTCCAATTACTAAATGTAATTGGAAACTCTAATAATATTAATTAAAAGATTTATTCTTTTCAAACGGGGTTTTAAGAACAGTGTTACTGAAGATACCATTCACGACAAACCCAAAATCTGATTCTTTTATTAACTTCCAATTAAATATTCATTCGTTGGAAAATTTCACTAAATTTTAATAAAAAGATTTATTCTTTCCTCAACCGGGTTTAAGAACAGTGTTATTTAAGACACCACTCATGATAAACCCAAAATCTTATTTGATATTAAATACAAGGATCTGAATAGAAAATATATTGGCTTATATTTAATATCAAATTCTAAAACCAACAAATATCGTATTGGAAATAACGATATAAAATATATCCATCAAATTTTCATAACAATATCTGTATAATCATGTAATCCAAGATCGAAATATTTCGAAGATGATTTCCATTCAAATCCACTCCAGTTAATATATTGGACATTCTGGTTATTTTAAAACCCATTCTCAATCGAATTTACTTATTTAAAAATAATTGGATTATCATTCAAGTTATTAACTACTTCAATTCAATAAAAATATATTTTTATCTTTTCAAATGTGGAATTTTTCATCCCACTTAATTCCAAATCATTTATTAGGATTTTACCCAAATTATTGATATTTTTAATAATTTTATTAAGGCCTTTCTGTCGATTTCCATAAACAGTCATCGAACTGCACTTATAGCGATGTAATAACCCGGAAAATCTGGGCCAGTTTAAAAATTTTATTTTGGCAATTTTAGCGAATTTTGATTATTTAAAATGAATTATTTTAAATAATATCGACGAGAAATTTATTTTGAATATAATTCGAACGTATATATTTATACGCGTCGTCGTTAGAATATAAATATTTATATATAATTATAAATAGAATTGAAATGGCGCGGTAGTTCGATAATTCGATTTCAAACTTCAATTGAATGTACCGGGTGCAAAACAATCCGGATTTTAATGAAACCAAAAACATTAGGATCTAATTGGTAATATCTTTCCAACGAATCCGAATAATCAAATTTTCATAGCGGGAATCAAAAGATATGTCCAGTTGAAAATTCTGAATAGTCGCTATGGAATTCAGGCCCTTAAAAATGGACATTTTGCAAACGACCTCGGATTTCGACAAAATCAGTTTTGTTGGGTCCGTGATGTAAAGTTATTGCTAGGTTTCAAATTTCATAATTTTTCGAATCAATATGTGAGCGTGGCAAAAGAAAACGCGTTTGACCAGTTTCAGTTGATTTTAAATCGACTGGAAATTGGCCATTTTTCAAACGGTCTCAGAATTCTACGAAACTAGTTTTGTTAAGACCGTATCGTCAATACGAAGCTAGAAAATATTTTTCAGGAATTTTTAAAGTTCGTATGTGACCCCGGTAATTTGAAATGTACGTTTAAAATTCAATATAGTGATTTGAATGTAAATTCAAAGGAAACTGATTCAAACGATCAAATCAACCTACGATACATATCCCATTGTGTTCGGAATGGGGGTAAAACGCTATGGACGACAGGCGGTGGACCTCGTTTCGACGTCGTATGTAAAAGTCAACCTTTTTACAAATTAAATAATTAATTAATAAAAAAATATATATTATTTTAATTCCCCCCCCTTTTTCTTCTTCGTTGGCCCCCCCCGTTTCATTATACAGAAACGATATAAAAAAAAAGAAAAAAAAAAAGAAAACCTAAAACCTAATCGAGCCGCCGCTTGAAGCCTGCCACCGACGAACCCCTCGACGCCGCCCCCACCTCGAAGCCGCCTTCACCTCGAAACCCCTCGAACACCCCTCCCAGTCGCGACGCAATCGAAGCCTCCACCTCGAACATCATCGCGACACCACTGAGCCACCGCCGACGCTCCTTCTTCCCTCCTCCTTTTCGCATCCAGCGGTGAGCATTTAAGATTATTTTATTTTTGTTTTTATTTTTGTTTTACAGTAAATTAAAAAAAACTGTTTTTTTTTTAAATGAAAACGGATTTATTTTTAGATTTAAAAACTGTTTTTTTATAAAGTATTAAAAACTGATTTTGTTTTAGAATTAAAAACTGATTTTTAAAGGAAATATAAAACCTGATTTTAATTCAAGAAAAAAAAGATTTGAACTTTAAAACTGATTTGATTTTAAAAACTTTTAAAAGAAAAAGATTAGAACTTTAAAAAAAATCAGATTTCTTTTAGAATATATAAAGATCATATTTTTAAAATAGAAAAGACGGAATTTTTATTAAGACAGAAGTAAGATATGATTTTTATATTTTTAAAGCAATAAAAATATAATTTTTACATCATAGGAATATTAAAAATATAATTTTTATATATTGAATAGCGAACTAAAAATTCGATTTTTATATATTGAATAGCGAACTAAAAATTCGATTTTTATATATTGAATAGCGAACTAAAAATTCGATTTTTATATATTGAATAGCGATGTAAAAATGTGATTTTTACGTATGTAGTGAAAGCAGCAACGAAGGTGACAAAAAGGCGAAACGACGAAGACTTCTGCAAATGAAGAGCCGTGGAGCTAGGATAGCTATATATGAGAATTTCTCACCTTTCAATTTCTTTTTCTAATTATATATATATACTAGGATGCAGACGGTGCTTAGTAGCACCCGACACAATCGTCCACAGACCATGGACTTGTTTGTTTAGTTGCATAGATTAGTTATATGATTGGATTTGAATTTGGTTGTTTGGTGATTTTGATTGATGTGTGAATGGCGTGGGCCTTCACTAGACCGGGGATAAGGCTAGGCCTCGTCCCGTTTCTAGTATCGTGCCGTTATGCCGCCGAAATTTTCTAAAATAAGTTAGAAAAATAAAAATATCAGTTTATTTAAAGAATGAACTGGATAGAAATTCAATTGTTGAAATAAAATATTTTATCATTAAAAATATAATTTTTAACGTGAAGTGAATAAAATAAAATATTCGTTTACAGACCGGACGGTTTGTTTATGTACACTGATTTGACTGATATTGATTGGGTCGAAAAATTTTACACATCGTCCAACTGCACAAATAAAATCTGTGTTTGATTGTTTGAAACCCCACACGGGTGTTGGGATGAAATTTGAAGTTCACTCATCCTGATTGATTTAATATGTCGATCGATCGATTGACAGGCTGCTATAAGCGTTAGATATCTATATTTGGTGCTTATACAGTGTAGTGCACTTTGGTTGATGGTTTATTATTTTCAATGCTATTATATACATATGTTGTATGAAAATCCATATAATTAACGTTATATGGTAATTGATTGGGCCTCATTCCAATTTGAAAATTAAAGAATATTATAAAATAAACGTTCATGTGTTGACAGTCTCATCCATTGAGATTGGTCATGTGTTGAACGAAATATTTTAGTAATAAAATTTACATCTTTATTGATATAAAATAAACGTTCATGTGTTGACAGTCTCATCCATTGAGATTGGTCATGTGTTGAACGAAATATTTTAGTAATAAAATTTACATCTTTATCGATATAAAATAAACGTTCATGTGTTGACAGTCTCATCCATTGAGATTGGTCATGTGTTGAACGAAATATTTTAGTAATAAAATTTACATCTTTATCAATATAAAATAAACGTTCATGTGTTGACAGTCTCATCCATTGAGATTGGTCATGTGTTGAACAAAATATTTTAGTAATAAAATTTACATCTTTATCGATATAAAATAAACGTTCATGTGTTGACAGTCTCATCCATTGAGATTGGTCATGTGTTGAACGAAATATTTTAGTAATAAAATTTACATCTTTGTCAATATAAAATAAACGTTCATGTGTTGACAGTCTCATCCATTGAGATTGGTCATGTGTTGAACGAAATATTTTAGTAATAAAATTTACATCTTTATCGATATAAAATAAACGTTCATGTGTTGACAGTCTCATCCATTGAGATTGGTCATGTGTTGAACGAAATATTTTAGTAATAAAATTTACATCTTTATCGATATAAAATAAACGTTCATGTGTTGACAGTCTCATCCATTGAGATTGGTCATGTGTTGAACGAAATATTTTAGTAATAAAATTTACATCTTTGTCAATATAAAATAAACGTTCATGTGTTGACAGTTTCATCCATTGAGATTGGTCATGTGTTGAACGAAATATTTTGGTAATAAAATTTACATCTTTATGATATAAAATAAACGTTCATGTGTTGACAGTACTCATCCATTGAGATTGGTCATGTGTTGAACGAAATATTTTGATAATAACAACTATTTTTGAAAAAGAAATATTTGAAATAGAATATTTGAAAATAGAAATTTATGAAGCCGTGTTGATTAGATTGACGCCATTTTGACGTAAACGATATTTATATCGATTGAAAACGATTTCGAAATGAAATGAATTGAAAACGATTTCGAAATGAAATGAATTGAAAACGATTTCGAAATGAATTGAAAACGAATTCAAATTGAATTGAAAGCAAATTGAAATGAATTCAAATTGAATTGAAATTTGAATTGAATAGAAATGAATTTTAAAACGAATTTATAAAGAAGAATTCAATTTTGATTTGAATTGAAAAGAAAGTTGAAATAGCTTTTGAAACGATTTTAAAACTATTTATATAATTCGTTTTAAATAGAAATCGACGAAATATATATTATATATTATATATATAATATAATGGCCTGAATAGAACGCGCCGCGCCGCGGTAGTTCGTGAATTTCGACCATGTATTTCAAACGGACATTACGGGAGATCCGACCGTCGGTTTCTCCTAAAACCGGAACCGTTGGGTTCGTATCGAAAAGAGCTTTCTAATGAATATTAGAAATTGGAAATCTAATGGTTGGATTTGGAATTATGTCCAAATCAAATTTGAAAAAGGTCGCTGTAAGTGCAGTTCGATAGCCGTTGATGGAAATCGACTGTACGGGCCTTGATAAAATTATTAAAAATAGTAATAATTTGTGTAAAATCATAAGAAATGATTTGGGAAGATTTGGGATGAAAAATTCCATATTTGAAAAGATAAAAATAGATTTTTATCGAAATGAACTAGTTTTGAACTAGAATTATAATTCTATTTATTTTTAAATAAATAAATTGAATTTGAAAAGGGTTTTAAAAATAACCAAAATTTCCAATGATTGCATTGGAGTGGATTTGAATCGAAATTGTCTTCGGAATATTTCGATGTTGGAATTCGTGATTATACAGATGTTGTTATGGAAATTTGAAAGATATATATTTATATCGTTATTTCCAATATGACATTTGTTAATCGTAGAATTTGATATTGAATATAAGCCGGGATATTTTCTATTCAGAGCCTGGTATTTAATATCAAATGTGATTTGGGTTTGTCGTGAATGGTGTCTTCACTAACACTGTTCTTGAACCCAGTTGAGAAAAGATTAAATCTTTTTATTTAGATTTAATGAAGTGTACCAATTAAATAATATTTAATTGGAATTGAATCGATATTGATTTTTGGGTTTATCGTGGACAGTGTTTTAAATAACACTCGTTCTTTAGCCCGATCATTGATGAAATGTGATTTTGGGTTGTCGTGAACGGTATCTTCAATAATACAGTTCTTAGACCTAAAGGAGTTAAGAAAATCAGAAACTAACTGGAGATTAGTTAAGTTGAATAGTTTCCGAGGTATTGATCTGATGTTGGTTTCGGCCTTCGGGATTCATACTTAGGGAATTGCTCACTTGCTAATTTACAATTAGGGACTGATTGAAATGTGATGTGATTTTGGGTTTATCGTGAACCGTGTTTTAAATGACACTGATTCTTTAACCCAGTCACAGATTAAAACTAAGTGGAGTTTTAATGAATCTTTAATTAGATTGAAATGATCGAAAATGGAGTATCACCAGTTTTGCTCCAGGCGATAGTTAAATCTTTAATTAGATTTGAACGTGAAATGGTAATTGAATTTACCGATAACACCGTGGTGTTAGATATGAAGTATTATCAGTTTTACTTCATGGGATTAATAGGTTGGGATTGGGAAATTAAAACAAATGATTACTTCGGTAAGGTTCGCTAATCCCGACTAGTTTGAATTGATATTCAAAAGTAGATTAAAGAATAAATTCAAGGAATTTATCTTTGATAAAATTTATGGGAACCTTTCCCTGTGAACATGAAATATAGAAACTAACTGTCGGTTAGCCAAGCAGAATGGTTTTCTGGATATTGATCTGATGTTGGTTTCGGCCTTCGGGGTTAATGTTTGGGGAATTATTCTCTTGATTAATTTACGGTTAGTGACTAATGAATTGGAATGAGGCGTATGTTGTGTTTGTGTAACATTTATTTAAAATATACGCGAGTTATTCGGAAAGACCGGGTTAATCCCATTCTGAATAACTGATACGACGATAAGTCGAAGATGAAGACGATGGTCGAAGACCGGAGGTCTTCACGTCGTTTGGGTAATTACTGATGATCTTGATTGGGCTGTACACCCAAGAAGATGGAAACAGTTAGTGATCGTCCAGACGTACTTGGAGATCGATGGATATGCGGGGTACTAGGTGCCTCCGGTTTCGTTCAGACCCAGAACGGACTTGTAAATGGACTGTGTGTCTGACATTGGATTTTAGTCCGTGTGATTGATCTCTATTAAATATATATCTGTTTGGCGGCGGAGAATTTATTCTCTTGCTTAACGCCCTTCTCTGAGACGTACGAGCTCAGGGGTTATATATTGATGGATATCAAACGCATGGCGTGAATTGCCTGTGTGGCATGCCTAAGTGGCAGTTGATCGAGGCTTCTGTTGAAAAGCAAAGTCTTGTGGTGATGATCAGAGCAAGGCCTTTGTGGCGTAGCTTTGTGTAACGTTTACTTCGCGAGATTCACACCCGGTATGAACCAAAAACGGGAGACGGACCTCAGGGAGGACTTGCGTTTCTTTCTAGCTAAAAAGTGGCGTCAGTGGTTTTACACGCCCTGACGAGTTTGACTTATGTGGTTGTTGCTGTTGCGAGGCGCCTCGGATTGATCGGTCATTCTCGAACCGATGGAGTCATTTAGTTGGCTCATTTACACCCCATAGGGTGGGGAAACGTAGTGTTCAGGCATTTTAATCCACATCGGTGGACCGGCCCTGTCGCTCCAAGGGCCCACCTGAGTCTGGGTCCTGAGGGGCGGGCTAGAGCGTCTCGAATTCGGTGAGGACTATCTTTTGCCTCGGTTCATAGATGGAAATCCAATTTCCAAATACGTGACATTTGCGGTTTTATTTGTAAACCTATACATGGCGACATAGTGGCATGGGACGCTCATGTCGTCTATGATTGATACTTATGATTTGAAGTTGTTTTATACACTATGCATTTATAATAGTATCAAATGATTTGTTTTAAACGTATCAAGCATTCTTTGGCTGTTATAAGGGAAAACCCTATCCCCCGGCTTGCGTTGCATTGTGTGATAGGACCTGGATCTTATAACAGCTTCATTTTTGTTTATTTAGCATTGCGCTGTTTGTTTTATGCACTGGTATTCTTGGGAGGAAACCCGTTCCGTGTTATACGGCGTGGTCCCTTGATTTACCTAACTTTAAAAATAAAGATAACTGTTTTAGTTCTCACACCAGTCCCATGACTGACCTGGAGTTTACTGTTTTGACCTAAACTCTGGGTGCCCCTATTTTGACACGGGCAGCTAGTAGTTTTGGTTTTGCAGATTTATATTCACAGGATCCTGGTTTACAGCTGGAACGATATCCGGAAAGCTTTGTATCCGTATATCTCATTCTAGTTGTGTATTGTATTATTTTCCGCTGCTATGTATTTAAATGTAACTTAAATCTCTGATATTTCTGTGTAATATTCATTCATACTCTGTATATTCTTGTAATCTGATGCATTGTTGCTATATACAATGAAATGTTCTTCTGTATGCGTTCTGTTTTGGCTTGTTCTCGAACTATCCGACGCTTTCCTTTACGGGGAAGTTGCGGGTTTTCACAGTTGGTATCAGAGCTTTGGTTTACAAAGCTCAGAGAATAAGGCACATTAGAACCATACGAAAGAATTCATTAGATATTGGATTAGTAATATCCAATTAGAATGACTCGTTAGAGATGGGATCAGTAGTATCCTAGAACGAGTGTGAAGAGTATATTTTTAAAATGAAAACAAATTTTGTTTTGAAAATTTAAATCAATTATTCGTATTTGATTAGTTATTTATATTGATTTTGGACAATTCAGTATATAAAGCATTTGCATATACGCCTTGCAAACGTATATTCAAAGTTTTAATATATTGGGTAGATATAGAATCATACTCTAGTGGCCCGAAGATGATTCTGATGGTTGAGTACTCATCGTCAGAATTTATATTCGTGTGACGAAGGTGTGATATCTATATATTTCCATTAGACTGGTGTGAGAACCAAAAATTAGATAGGGCCTATTGTTGTGAATTGGCATTAAAACATGATTTTTGTATATGTATTAAAATTATGAATTTGAAAAGCTAATCAACTAATTGATTGATGTTTGTGTTGTTTGTTCATTTGTTTGCTAATTTTGAACCATTTAGCCTAATTGAATCAAATATTGAATTATATTGAAAATTGGTCGCATTTGCTTGCATATATATATATATATATACTATCATTGAACAGGTCATAGCAAGGAGGCTAGAGCCAGAGAATAAAATTTGTTTGCCCGACAAATAGGTACATGTTTACTACATAATTTCCTGTTTTGTTTGGGTGATGATGATTTTGTAAGCCTATTGGCTAGCCGCTTGGCTTTTTCTTTTTCTTTTTGAGATCTGAAGGACCGGGGAAGCTATTTGAAATTCCCCGATGCTCCCATTGCAGGGGAGGTTATGGCGAAATTTTTCGAAAATTTAGGGTGTTAGCCAAATTTTTGAAATTTTGAAAATTCTCAGAAACTAAAGAGTTGGAGAATGGAAGCCAGATCGAGCGTAGAGCTGATTAATCAAACCACTTTCGACTTTGTTCCTTTTCGGGGACGAAAAGTTTTAAGTGGGGGAGATTGTAATAACCCGGAAAATCTGGGCCAGTTTAAAATTTTTATTTTGGCAATTTTAGCGAATTTTGATTATTTAAAATGAATTATTTTAAATAATATCGACGAAAAATTTATTTTGAATATAATTCGAACGTATATATTTATACGCGTCGTCGTTAGAATATAAATATTTATATATAATTATAAATAGAATTGAAAATGGCGCGGTAGTTCGATAATTCGATTTCAAACTTCAATTGAATGTACCGGGTGCAAAACAATCCAGATTTTAATGAAACCAAAAACATTAGGATCTAATTGGTAATATCTTTCCAACGAATCCGAATAATCAAATTTTCATAGCGGGAATCAAAAGATATGTCCAGTTGAAAATTCTGAATAGTCGCTATGGAATTCAGGCCCTTAAAAATGGACATTTTGCAAACGACCTCGGATTTCGACGAAATCAGTTTTGTTGGGTCCGTGATGTAAAGTTATTGCTAGGTTTCAAATTTCATAATTTTTCGAATCAATATGTGAGCGTGGCAAAAGAAAACGCGTTTGACCAGTTTCAGTTGATTTTAAATCGACTGGAAATTGGCCATTTTTGAAACGGTCTCAGAATTCGACGAAACTAGTTTTGTTAAGACCGTATCGTCAATACGAAGCTAGAAAATATTTTTCAGGAATTTTTAAAGTTCGTATGTGACCCCGGTAATTTGAAATGTACGTTTAAAATTCAATATAGTGATTTGAATGTAAATTCAAAGGAAACTGATTCAAACGATCAAATCAACCTACGATACATATCCCATTGTGTTCGGAATGGGGGTAAAACGCTATGGACGACAGGCGGTGGACCTCGTTTCGAGGTCGTATGTAAAAGTCAACCTTTTTACAAATTAAATAATTAATTAATAAAAAAATATATATTATTTTAATTTCCCCCCCCCCCTTTTTCTTCTTCGTTGCCCCCCCCGTTTCATTATACAGAAACGATATAAAAAAAAAAAGAAAAAAAAAAAAACCTAAAACCTAATCGAGCCGCCGTGTAACACCCCGTATTTTGGGTTAATGCTAAAACTCACTAATAACAGAATAAATAATCTCAGATGTGAGAATTGGGGGAAACGGGCTGCGTCATTGCGTTCGTCTCGGAAAAATACGCGAAATAGAGTCCGAGTTTTCGAGAATCGGAGTCCGTATGGTCCAGTTATGGCCCGATGAAGTTTGCAGAAAATTCAAAGATAAAAACAGATTTAATAATTTAAATCCAGATTTTAAAATAGAGCAAGCGGGGCCAGGCGGGAAGATTCCCGCCCTGGCCATGTCGACAGGGCTGTCGACAGGGCTGTCGACAGGGGTGTCGACTGCCCTGGCGACTTGCCTGTCGACAGGGGGGGCGACGCCCAGTAAAACTGGGTGCACCAGTTTAGGTTCTTGGGCTGGCTTGGAGGGCTGGTTCTGGAAGCTTCTTGGATCTGACGGGTCTAAACCAATCTAGGGTTAATCTAAGGGTCTAAAATGCAACCTAATCCTATAAATAAGACCCTAACCCTATCCTAATTCATTCATAATTAGATCTTGTAACTAAACTATGGCAAAATGAAACTTGATCATGGCCACCACAAATCAATGAAGAGGAAAGCAAGCTAATCAACCTCTCTAATCAACTTCTAATCCATTCTAAGCATCTTAATCTTCTTCATTTGGAGTGCAAATTGCTAGTAGTGAGTTTCTATCACTTTAACATCAATTGTTAAAGCAAGTAGATTAGGTGTAATGAGACTTATGGTCTTGAATGCGGATTAGTGAGTTTGAATCATTTGTAATGATATGTTACTCTATGTTTTTCTATGTTTATGCATATTGAATAAGTTGGTTTATGCATATGGGTTGGTTTATGCATGATTAATAAGTTGATTTATGCATATTTAATGAGTGGATTTATGCATGATTAATAAGTTTGTTTATGCATGTTTAACAAGTGGGTTTATGCATGTTGTATGTAAGTTTATGCAAGTTTAGTATGATGTATGTTATGTTTACATGATGCTAAATATGCAAGTTGTGGGCTATGTGATCATATGCATGTTATGCAAGATCATGGTGATAGGCTATGCAAGTTACATGTATGTTAATATGCAAGATATGCTATGCAAGTTACATGTTTGTTAATATGCAAGTTACATGTTTGTTAATATGCAAGATATGCTATGCAAGTTACATGTTTGTTAATATGCAAGTTACATGTATGTTAATATGCAAGATATGCTATGCAAGTTACATGTTTGTTAATATGCAAGTTACATGTATGTTAATATGCAAGATATGCTATGCAAGTTACATGATTGTTAATATGCAAGTTCATGATGACACATTATGCAAGTTTATGAGTTAATATGCAAGTATGTAATGCTTATGCAAGTATGTGAATGCTTATGCAAGAATGGGAATGCTTATATGCAAGTTCAACATGTTATGCAAGATATGTGTATGATAATATGCAAGCTCATATGCAATATGTTATGCAAGTCATGTGTGATAATATGCAAGTTTGGGTTAAATGTAGTTGGGTTAATATATGCTCATATATGCAAGTTGACATCCTCTTAACCCATGACAAAGTTATATGCTAAGATTTGATTAAACCCATGATATTTGTGATAGATCCCCCCTTTTATTATGTCGTGAAATGAGAACGATTTGCGTGGGGAACGATGGGGTTAATAAATATGTTAATAAAAGTATGATTGGGTATGATTAAGCATACCATAAAAAAAAAAATTAACATAAGTGGGAATTTACCTATTGAGTTAGGTCTACCCCATGGGAATTTACCTATTGAGTTAGGTCTACCCATGTTATGAGAAACTTGATATTAATTAGGGACAATTAATATAGGGGTGATTAATTAGATGTAATTAATCGACTAAGACACGAGGTTGGACTCATTTGTAGTGTAAAACTGCCCGGACCCAACCGGCTTAACCAGTTGCTACAAATGTTAGCCCAATGTGAGAGGTCTTAGGCACAAAATAAATACGTGATTAATGTAAAGACACGAGGTTAGACTCTGTTATGACGTAAGACTGCCCGGACCCTACCGGCTTAACCAGGCGGTCATAACAGCCAGTCTAATGTGGGAGGTCTTTAGGGGAAATCACAGTCTTAATTAATTAAGAAACACTTAACCATATAAGCATGTTATGGGGCATGAGGGTTAAGTGGGTGCCTTGGGTGGCATGAGGAAACTAGTGGGTTGCCTCGGGTGGCAATAGAAAATACGATTAGAATACTTAACCAAAGTGGGACATGTAAGTAAACATGATTAAAGGGTTAAGTAAGTGCCATAGGTGGCATGTAGAAATCTAGTGGGTGCCTTAAGGGGCAATTGAAATATGATTAGATGACTTAACCAAAACTTAACATGTAAGTGGGCATGATTATAAAGAGGGGTTAAGTGGGATGCACTAGATAAAATTGCAAGCTTAGGTGGTAGCTTGTGGGGGCCCATTTCAACCAATATCCCAAACGTATCTTTGTGGGCTCGACTCAAGTAGAGTGACGGGACACGCATATTGGGTTTGACTATAAGAGGCCAAACCGGGTTAACGGTGGCAACGCGGGACCAACGGGTTTCATATGCGTGTGTGGACCCGGGCTGGTTGGTAAGTCGTTGTTGCATCGTGTAGATATAAAGCCGTGCACCGTTGATATTATCAGGTAGCCACGTTGGGGAATGATACACCCCAATTGTGGGACCAGCACGGGTATCTACAGTAGGGAGCCGATCGCTTGGGAGTAGTGGGTACACCTATGTAGTCAGATAGGGGTACACGAAACTACTAAATTACTAAGTACACTTAGTGGGATCAACCTTTAAGTAGAAATGACTGGTGTGGTCCAGTGTAGGTATTACCCTTGAGTAGGTCTGGGGCGGTGTAATCTAGTAATTATCCTTGGGTGGGTAAATGCGTCTTTACGGTTATCTTAGTTTATCCTAAATTGCCAAGCTGCTTAATGTGGCCATGCATCCCCAGGCATTACCGTATATCAACTTATGTCTTCTTTGTTTACTTTAATGATTGTATTGTTAAAGTTATAGGACTCACTCAGACTTATGTCTGACCCCGTTGTTGTTTACCTTTTTCCCCAAACCCCAGGTTATCGGAGTGGGCCTAGTACTAGTGGGCTTTGATCAGATTGCTGTATCTATCCCTTGGAGCTTGGGCCATTGAAGTAAAGCTCAGTTCATCTTTCCTTTTATGGCTATTGTTTACTTAATGGGATTATGTACTTATTTTTATCAAGATGGATATTTTTGTACTTGACTCTTGTATGGTTTTGTGATGTAACCAAACATGTTTTACTTTCCGCTGCAATTGAAATGATGATTTGAATTTACAAGTATTACTTATATCTGTCTTGTTGTAATTTTACTGTTCTATATTCACTTAAAATACTTCACCGAAACTAAGGCATTCCCCCCTTATGAGTGACCTTAGTGGGTGTGGGGTGTTACACGTGGTATCAGAGCATGAGGTTACCAGAACAGATAAAATTTTTAGAAAAACTATTTTTCTAAGAAAATTTTTGGAAGGAGTATCTTCAAAAACATGTCTTTTAAGAGAAAAGTTTTTGAAAGAAAAGCATAATCCCCGATAGCCATATCTTTATCTTTTTGAATCCTCCGTTTGAATCTTTCCTCTTTCGTTTCAGCATGGCTGAAGATCTTAATCTTCCGGACGGTGTAGCGGTACCAGTATGGTATAGGAGGTTGTTAGAGGCTAGGACCGCCACTGCGGGTCCAGCAAATGTTCCTCCACCAACCATAGCACCCGATCTTCCTCCTCCCCCTCCTCCTCGCGCGGATACTTTTGCTATGACTTGTAAGGAGTTTAAGGCTATGGGAGGGAAACCTTTTGTGGGAGCTAGGGATTGGCTTAATGAGACGGAAGAATTGATGGAAATCTTTGAAGTGGAAGAGGGAAAGAAAGTCAGGTTAGCCGCTTGGTTAATGGAAGGAGAGGCCTCGCTATGGTGGAAGGTCACTAATGGAGAACACCCTGTTGACTCTTGGGCAGATTTCAGGCAAAGGTTTGAGGCAAGGTTTCTTTCAAGAGCGGAAGAAAATCTGTACGTGGAAAGGTTCTTGAACTTAAAGCAAGGGAACTTGTCGGTGAAAGAATATGTTAACGAGTTTAACCAGTTAGCGAGATTCAACGTAGACTTGGTAAACACACCGGAAGAGAAAGCTCTGAGACTCGTTAAAGGCTTGAACGAACCGATGCGCGGATTGGCTATGTCTTACATCCCTATGGGGGCCACTTTTGAGAAGCTAGTGGACATGGCACTTATGCATGAGAAAGAGAAGGGTCCCAATGCTATTAAAGTACCCGAGAAGAAAGGAGATCAAAAGAGACTTCCGCAACAACAGCAAAACGAAGGTGGGAAAGGCAACGGTGGCAAGGGAAAGAAGAAGTGCTTCAATTGTGGAACACTAGGCCATCTAAGCAAGGATTGTCGCAAGAAGAAGAAGACTGGCTGCTTTCACTGTGACGAAGCAGGGCATCTAGTGAAAGACTGTCCTAAGAAAGGGCAAAGGACGGGGTCTACCTCAGGAGGACAGGTGCAAGCTCTTGTGGCACCAGGTCAGGCTAGAGGGCAAGTACAGGCTCTCGCGATTCGGGAAAGAGGTAGAACTGTTTCTATTGAAAGTCTAGTTTTTCTGATCGATCATCCTGTCCGTACTTTATTTGATTTTGACGCATTGAATTCATTTATCTCATCATGGTTAGTAGAGTCACTGCACTGAGACACCAGTTGGTAGATGATCCCTTTAGTTGTTTCAAACCCAATTGGGGCTCCATGATGTGTTTGGGTTTGAAAGTTGCTATACTTAGCGTTGAGTTTAGATGTGATGCTTTTGTGTTGGGCTTCACGAGCTATGGGTTGATTTTGGGCATGGACTGGTTATCCAGTAATGGTGCCGTTCTTGTTGCAAAGGGAGAGTTGTTAAGCTTATGACCCGCTAGGGTAACACTCTCGAGATCTCTTGTAATCCCATGGAATTTGTTATGCTAAAATCGCTTGACACGTCGGTCGAGAATTTGCAATCTATAGAATGGTCCGGGAATACTCGGATGTGTTTTGAGGAGGTGAAGGGCTTACCTCCGGAGCGGGAGATTGACTTCCAAATATATCTAGTAGACAATGCCAAACCAGTATCTGGGCCAGTGTGCCACACGGCTCCTCGTGAGAGGAGGGAAATCCATAAGCGAGTAGGTGGTTTGCTTAAGAAGGGGTTCATAAGACGAAGTATATCGGAGTGGGGGCTCCAGTAGTTTTTGCCGCGAAGGCAGATGGGTCCCTCAGACTTTGTGTAGGCTAAAGAGAACTAAATAAACTCACAAAGAAGAACCGACACCCATTGCCGAGGATTGAGGATCTCTTTGATCAGTTAGTTGGCGCCTCAGTATTTGCGCAGTTGGACTTAGCCACGGGGTTTCGTCAGTTGAGAGTGGCTGAGGATAGTATAGAGAAGACTGCCTTTAGGACTCCGGATAGTTTTTATGAGTGGCTAGTGATGCCATTTGGTTTGACGAACGCCCCCGCATATGATGAGAAGGGTGTTCAGGGAGTACCTAAATAAGTTTGTGATGGTCTTTGTAATGACACCTTGGTCTTTTCTGGGAACGAAATAAGTTTTCGTATGTACTCAATAGGTTGAGCAAAGTCAGTCATGATATAAAACGGAGGTTTTGGAGCGAGACTGGCGAGGACATCCAGGGATGGACAAGGGGCTTAATTATTTAACCGTTTTTACTAGTATCATCTCACGTAGGTCGTCTGAATTCGAAGGAGGTATCCCTTGGGTGTTTGTCTGATATTGGTTTAGGCCTTTGGGGCTTGCATTTGGGGGATGCCGAGTTCGACTAGGGTTGTCTGCGTGAGAGATGAACCGTTGTGATGATTTTGGATGATATCCTGGTGGAGAAGAGTATGCCCTACATCTTAGGGAAGTATTGGAAACTCTTCGAGCGCTTAATCTTAGGACAGCAAAAGTGGATGAGATTCTTAGCATCCTATGAGTTTGAGATAGCGTATACCCATGGCAAGGGTAATGTGGTAGCGGACGCCTTAAGTAGAGAAAGGTTGTCCTTAAGTTCATTGTTCGTTGAACGACGGAGCTTAGAGTTAATTTCTATGTCTGACTTTAGACCTTCCGTTGACTTTGTACCCGGTTTGCTAGCCTCCTTGGGGGTTAGGCCTACTCTTTTGGGATGAATTGACGAGGCATATCGAGACGACCCACAGTTAGTTGAGTTAGTAGAGAAGCTCATGAGGAGGAGGTCGTCCAGCCATTTGAGTAGGGGCACCCTAGATAGTAAGGGGTGGTTGTGTAAAGACGGAAGACTTTGTGTACCACAAACAAGGGTTTGAGGAAGGCTATACTTGTTAAAAGCACATCGGTCATTCATCCAGGTGGGGACAAGAGGTACCAAGACATGAAGCGGATTTTTTTTGGGGCCAGTATGAAGAAAGATGTGGCCAAGTATGTCGCTAGATGCTTGGTGTGCTAACAAGTGGAAGCGAAGTAAAAGAAACCCGGAGGGTTGCTTCACCCATTGGAAGTTCCGTAATGGGAAGTGGGATAGTGTCTCGATGGATTACCAAAATCAAGGAAGGGTAATACGGGGATTGGGCTTATGGTAGATAGACTTACTAAGTGTGCCCATTTCGTACCCGGGAAGAGCAAGAGCACTGTTCCATGTCTAGCTTCAGTTTATATTCGAGAGATAGTTCGGTTGCAAAGGAAACATGACGTATTTCATGTGTCACGTTTGAGGAAATGCCTACATGAGACCGCAGAGGTGGTAGAGCCGGGCTTACTTAAAGAAGTAAAGGTAGAGTGTGATGTGATTATTCGACGAGCTCCTACCCGCATCCTTGGGTCAGAGATTAGGAAGTTGAGAAATAGAGAGGTTCGGCTAGTCAAAGTGAAAAGGGGAGAAGGTGAGAGCAATGCTACTTGGGAGACAGAAGTAAAGATGCGTTCGTTATACCCGTTCCTTTTTGAGGGTATGTCCTTTAATTTCTCCTCTATTGTTTGTCTAGTACTTATCTTATCTTTAGTATGTCCTCTCGTTAGTACCTTTGACCTTTAGATAGGGTAAACCTATGGTTGAAACATGTGTTTGAGACATGTTATGATTGATGGATGCATGTGGATGCAAGTGGTTGCTAGTGGTTGCTCGTGAATGCATATACACACACTCTAGGCACTAGATCGGCTCAATCACTTCATATTGCATATTGCATAAAATTGTGTGTGGGAAGCTATATTGATGGATGTATAATGATTGTGTTATCATATGGATGATGCATTTTGGTGAATGATTGTGCACTCATGTAGATATTGTATGTGTCGATAGGGTTCTCTCGCATACATAATGGATGCATGGCACTATCATGGTTTGCATATGTTCATACATTAGATAGGGAACATATACACACACTTTTTGCATATGCTCATACATCATTAGAAACTGTTTAAGGACAATGGATGCCTGTGGTTGATGGTTTGAGTAGATGGTTGTTTGGATGGTAGGATATGCATTCTCCTTAGCTTGGAGATTTCGGGGACGAAATCCTTTAAGGAGGGGAGAATGTAACACCCCGTATTTTGGGTTAATGCTAAAACTCACTAATAACAGAATAAATAATCTCATATGTGAGAATTGGGGGAAACGGGCTGCGTCATTGCGTTCGTCTCGGAAAAATACGCGAAATAGAGTCCGAGTTTTCGAGAATCGGAGTCCGTATGGCCCAGTTATGGCCCGATGAAGTTTGCAAAAAATTCAAAGATAAAAACAGATTTAATAATTTAAATCCAGATTTTAAAATAGAGCAAGCGGGGCCAGGCGGGAAGATTCCCGCCATAGCCATGTCGACAGGGCTGTCGACAGGGGTGTCGACTGCCCTGTCGACTTGCCTGTCGACAGGGGGGGCGACGCCCAGTAAAACTAGGTGCACCAGTTTAGGTTCTTGGGCTGGCTTGGAGGGCTGGTTCTGGAAGCTTCTTGGATCTGACGGGTCTAAACCAATCTAGGGTTAATCTAAGGGTCTAAAATGCAACCTAATCCTATAAATAAGACCCTAACCCTATCCTTATTCATTCATAATTAGATCTTGTAACTAAACTATGGCAAAATGAAACTTGATCATGGGCACCACAAATCAATGAAGAGGAAAGCAAGCTAATCAACCTCTCTAATCAACCTCTAATCCATTCTAAGCATCTTAATCTTCTTCATTTGGAGTGCAAATTGCTAGTAGTGAGTTTCTATCACTTTAACATCAATTGTTAAAGCAAGTAGATTAGGTGTAATGAGACTTATGGTCTTGAATGCGGATTAGTGAGTTTGAATCATTTGTAATGATATGTTACTCTATGTTTTTCTATGTTTATGCATATTGAATAAGTTGGTTTATGCATATGGGTTGGTTTATGCATGATTAATAAGTTGATTTATGCATATTTAATGAGTGGATTTATGCATGATTAATAAGTTTGTTTATGCATGTTTAACAAGTGGGTTTATGCATGTTGTATGTAAGTTTATGCAAGTTTAGTATGATGTATGTTATGTTTACATGATGCTAAATATGCAAGTTGTGGGCTATGTGATCATATGCATGTTATGCAAGATCATGGTGATAGGCTATGCAAGTTACATGTATGTTAATATGCAAGATATGCTATGCAAGTTACATGTTTGTTAATATGCAAGTTACATGTATGTTAATATGCAAGATATGCTATGCAAGTTACATGTTTGTTAATATGCAAGTTACATGTATGTTAATATGCAAGATATGCTATGCAAGTTACATGTTTGTTAATATGCAAGTTACATGTATGTTAATATGCAAGATATGCTATGCAAGTTACATGATTGTTAATATGCAAGTTCATGATGACACATTATGCAAGTTTATGAGTTAATATGCAAGTATGTAATGCTTATGCAAGTATGTGAATGCTTATGCAAGAATGGGAATGCTTATATGCAAGTTCAACATGTTATGCAAGATATGTGTATGATAATATGCAAGCCCATATGCAATATGTTATGCAAGTCATGTGTGATAATATGCAAGTTTGGGTTAAATGTAGTTGGGTTAATATATGCTCATATATGCAAGTTGACATCCTCTTAACCCATGACAAAGTTATATGCTAAGATTTGATTAAACCCATGATATTTGTGATAGATCTCCCCTTTTATTATGTCGTGAAATGAGAACGATTTGCGTGGGGAACGATGGGGTTAATAAATATGTTAATAAAAGTATGATTGGGTATGATTAAGCATACCATAAAAAAAAAAATAACATAAGTGGGAATTTACCTATTGAGTTAGGTCTACCCCATGGGAATTTACCTATTGAGTTAGGTCTACCCATGTTATGAGAAACTTGATATTAATTAGGGACAATTAATATGGGGGTGATTAATTAGATGTAATTAATCGACTAAGACACGAGGTTGGACTCATTTGTAGTGTAAAACTGCCCGGACCCAACCGGCTTAACCAGTTGCTACAAATGTTAGCCCAATGTGAGAGGTCTTAGGCACAAAATAAATACGTGATTAATGTAAAGACACGAGCTTAGACTCTGTTATGACGTAAGACTGCCCGGACCCTACCGGCTTAACCAGGCGGTCATAACAACCAGTCTAATGTGGGAGGTCTTTAGGGGAAATCACGGTCTTAATTAATTAAGAAACACTTAACCATATAAGCATGTTATGGGGCATGAGGGTTAAGTGGGTGCCTTGGGTGGCATGAGGAAACTAGTGGGTTGCCTCGGGTGGCAATAGAAAATACGATTAGAATACTTAACCAAAGTGGGACATGTAAGTAAACATGATTAAAGGGATAAGTAAGTGCCATAGGTGGCATGTAGAAATCTAGTGGGTGCCTTAAGGGGCAATTGAAATATGATTAGATGACTTAACCAAAACTTAACATGTAAGTGGGCATGATTATAAAGAGGGGTTAAGTGGGATGCACTAGATAAAATTGCAAGCTTAGGTGGTAGCTTGTGGGGGCCCATTTCAACCAATATCCCAAACGTATCTTTGTGGGCTCGACTCAAGTCGAGTGACGGGACACGCATATTGGGTTTGACTATAAGAGGCCAAACCGGGTTAACGGTGGCAACGCGGGACCAACGGGTTTCATATGCGTGTGTGGACCCGGGCTGGTTGGTAAGTCGTTGTTGCATCGTGTAGATATAAAGCCGTGCACCGTTGATATTATCAGGTAGCCACGTTGGGGAATGATACACCCCAATTATGGGACCAGCACGGGTATCTACAGTAGGGAGCCGATCGCTTGGGAGTAGTGGGTACACCTATGTAGTCAGATAGGGGTACACGAAACTACTAAATTACTAAGTACACTTAGTGGGATCAACCTTTAAGTAGAAATGACTGGTGTGGTGCAGTGTAGGAATTACCCTTGAGTAGGTCTGGGGCGGTGTAATCTAGTAATTATCCTTGGGTGGGTAAATGCATCTTTACGGTTATCTTAGTTTATCCTAAATTGCCAAGCTGCTTAATGTGGCCATGCATCCCCAGGCATTACCGTATATCAACTTATGTCTTCTCTGTTTACTTTAATGATTGTATTGTTAAAGTTATAGGACTCACTCAGACTTATGTCTGACCCCGTTGTTGTTTACCTTTTTCCCCAAACCCCAGGTTATCAGAGTGGGCCTAGTACTAGTGGGCTTTGATCAGATTGCTGTATCTATCCCTTGGAGCTTGGGCCGTTGAAGTAAAGCTCAGTTCATCTTTCCTTTTATGGCTATTGTTTACTTAATGGGATTATGTACTTATTTTTATCAAGATGGATATTTTTGTACTTGACTCTTGTATGGTTTTGTGATGTAACCAAACATGTTTTACTTTCCACTGCAATTGAAATGATGATTTGAATTTACAAGTATTACTTATATCTGTCTTGTTGTAATTTTACTGTTCTATATTCACTTAAAATACTTCACCGAAACTAAGGCATTCCCCCCTTATGAGTGACCTTAGTGGGTGTAGGGTGTTACACGCCGCCTGAAGCCTGCCACCGACGAACCCCTCGACGCCGCCCCCACCTCGAAGCCGCCTTCACCTCGAAACCCCTCGAACACCCCTCCCAGTCGCGACACAATCGAAGCCTCCACCTCGAACATCATCGCGACACCACTGAGCCACCGCCGACGCTCCTTCTTCCCTCCTCCTTTTCGCATCCAGCGGTGAGCATTTAAGATTATTTTATTTTTGTTTTTATTTTTGTTTTACAGTAAATTAAAAAAAAACTGTTTTTTTTTTTGAAATGAAAACGGATTTATTTTTAGATTTAAAAACTGTTTTTTTATAAAGTATTAAAAACTGATTTTGTTTTAGAATTAAAAACTGATTTTTAAAGGAAATATAAAACCTGATTTTAATTCAAGAAAAAAAAGATTTGAACTTTAAAACTGATTTGATTTTAAAAACTTTTAAAAGAAAAAGATTAGAACTTTAAAAAAAATCAGATTTCTTTTAGAATATATAAAGATCATATTTTTAAAATAGAAAAGACGGAATTTTTATTAAGACAGAAGTAAGATATGATTTTTATATTTTTAAAGCAATAAAAATATAATTTTTACATCATAGGAATATTAAAAATATAATTTTTATATATTGAATAGCGAACTAAAAATTCGATTTTTATATATTGAATAGCGAACTAAAAATTCGATTTTTATATATTGAATAGCGAACTAAAAATTCGATTTTTATATATTGAATAGCGATGTAAAAATGTGATTTTTACGTATGTAGTGAAAGCAGCAACGAAGGTGACAAAAAGGCGAAACGACGAAGACTTCTGCAAATGAAGAGCCGTGGAGCTAGGATAGCTATATGTAAGAATTTCTCACCTTTCAATTTCTTTTTCTAATTATATATATATACTAGGATGCAGACGGTGCTTAGTAGCACCCGACACAATCGTCCACAGACCATGGACTTGTTTGTTTGGTTGCATAGATTAGTTATATGATTGGATTTGAATTTGGTTGTTTGGTGATTTTGATTGATGTTGGAATGGCGTGGGCCTTCACTAGACCGGGGATAAGGCTAGGCCTCGTCCCATTTCTAGTATCGTGTCGTTATGCCGCCGAAATTTTCTAAAATAAGTTAGAAAAATAAAAATATCAGTTTATTTAAAGAATGAACTGGATAGAAATTCAATTGTTGAAATAAAATATTTTATCGTTAAAAATATAATTTTTAACGTGAAGTGAATAAAATAAAATATTCATTTACAGACCGGATCGTTTGTTTATGTACACTGATTTGACTGATATTGATTGGGTCGATAAATTTTACACATCGCCCAACTGCACAAATAAAATCTGTGTTTGATTGTTTGAAACCCCACACGGGTGTTGGGATGAAATTTGAAGTTCACTCATCCTGATTGATTTAATATGTCGATCGATTGATTGACAGGCTGTTATAAGCGTTAGATATCTATATTTGGTGCTTATACAGTGTAGTGCACTTTGGTTGATGGTTGATTATTTTCAATGCTATTATATACATATGTTGTATGAAAATCCATATAATTAACGTTATATGGTAATTGATTGGGCCTCATTCCAATTTGAAAATTAAAGAATATTATAAAATAAACGTTCATGTGTTGACAGTCTCATCCATTGAGATTGGTCATGTGTTGAACGAAATATTTTAGTAATAAAATTTACATCTTTATCGATATAAAATAAACGTTCATGTGTTGACAGTCTCATCCATTGAGATTGGTCATGTGTTGAACGAAATATTTTAGTAATAAAATTTACATCTTTATCGATATAAAATAAACGTTCATGTGTTGACAGTCTCATCCATTGAGATTGGTCATGTGTTGAACGAAATATTTTAGTAATAAAATTTACATCTTTATCAATATAAAATAAACGTTCATGTGTTGACAGTCTCATCCATTGAGATTGGTCATGTGTTGAACGAAATATTTTAGTAATAAAATTTACATCTTTATCGATATAAAATAAACGTTCATGTGTTGACAGTCTCATCCATTGAGATTGGTCATGTGTTGAACGAAATATTTTAGTAATAAAATTTACATCTTTGTCAATATAAAATAAACGTTCATGTGTTGACAGTCTCATCCATTGAGATTGGTCATGTGTTTAACGAAATATTTTAGTAATAAAATTTACATCTTTATCGATATAAAATAAACGTTCATGTGTTGACAGTCTCATCCATTGAGATTGGTCATGTGTTGAACGAAATATTTTAGTAATAAAATTTACATCTTTATCGATATAAAATAAACGTTCATGTGTTGACAGTCTCATCCATTGAGATTGGTCATGTGTTGAACGAAATATTTTAGTAATAAAATTTACATCTTTGTCAATATAAAATAAACGTTCATGTGTTGACAGTTTCATCCATTGAGATTGGTCATGTGTTGAACGAAATATTTTGGTAATAAAATTTACATCTTTATGATATAAAATAAACGTTCATGTGTTGACAGCACTCATCCATTGAGATTGGTCATGTGTTGAACGAAATATTTTGATAATAACAACTATTTTTGAAAAAGAAATATTTGAAATAGAATATTTGAAAATAGAAATTTATGAAGCCGTGTTGATTAGATTGACGCCATTTTGACGTAAACGATATTTATATCGATTGAAAACGATTTCGAAATGAAATGAATTGAAAACGATTTCGAAATGAAATGAATTGAAAACGATTTCGAAATGAATTGAAAACGAATTCAAATTGAATTGAAAGCAAATTGAAATGAATTCAAATTGAATAGAAATGAATTTTAAAACGAATTTATAAAGAAGAATTCAATTTTGATTTGAATTGAAAAGAAAGTTGAAATAGCTTTTGAAACGATTTTAAAACTATTTATATAATTCCTTTTAAATAGAAATCGACGAAATATATATTATATATATAATATAATGGCCTGAATAGAACGCGCCGCGCCGCGGCAGTTCGTGAATTTCGACCATTTATTTCAAACGGACATTACGGGAGATCCGCCCGTCGGATTCTCCTAAAACCGGAACCGTTGGGTTCGTATCGAAAAGAGCTTTCTAATGAATATTAGAAATTGGAAATCTAACGGTTGGATTTGGAATTATGTCCAAATCAAATTTGAAAAAGGTCGCTGTAAGTGCAGTTCGATAGCCGTTGGTGGAAATCGACTGTACGGGCCTTGATAAAATTATTAAAAATAGTAATAATTTGTGTAAAATCATAAGAAATGATTTGGGAAGATTTGGGATGAAAAACTCCATATTTGAAAAGATAAAAATAGATTTTTATCGAAATGAACTAGTTTTGAACTAGAATTATAATTCTATTTATTTTTAAATAAATAAATTGAATTTGAAAAGGGTTTTAAAAATAACCAAAATTTCCAATGATTGCATTGGAGTGGATTTGAATCGAAATTGTCTTCGGAATATTTCGATGTTGGAATTCGTGATTATACAGATGTTGTTATGGAAATTTGAAAGATATATATTTATATCGTTATTTCCAATACGACATTTGTTAATCGTAGAATTTGATATTGAATATAAGCCGGGATATTTTCTATTCAGAGCCTTGTATTTAATATCAAATGTGATTTGGGTTTGTCGTGAATGGTGTCTTCACTAACACTGTTCTTGAACCCAGTTGAGAAAAGATTAAATCTTTTTATTTAGATTTAATGAAGTGTACCAATTAAATAATATTTAATTGGAATTGAATCGATATTGATTTTTGGGTTTATCGTGGACAGTGTTTTAAATAACACTCGTTCTTTAGCCCGATCATTAATGAAATGTGATTTTGGGTTGTCGTGAACGGTATCTTCAATAATACAGTTCTTAGACCTAAAGGAGTTAAGAAAATCAGAAACTAACTGGAGATTAGTTAAGTTGAATAGTTTCCGAGGTATTGATCTGATGTTGGTTTCGGCCTTCGGGATTCATACTTAGGGAATTGCTCACTTGCTAATTTACAATTAGGGACTGATTGAAATGTGATGTGATTTTGGGTTTATCGTGAACCGTGTTTTAAATGACACTGATTCTTTAACCCAACCACAGATTAAAACTAAGTGGAGTTTTAATGAATCTTTAATTAGATTGAAATGATCGAAAATGGAGTATCACCAGTTTTGCTCCAGGCGATAGTTAAATCTTTAATTAGATTTGAACGTGAAATGGTAATTGAATTTACCGATAACACCGTGGTGTTAGATATGAAGTATTATCAGTTTTACTTCATGGGATTAATAGGTTGGGATTGGGAAATTAAAACAAATGATTACTTCGGTAAGGTTCGCTAATCCCGACTAGTTTGAATTGATATTCAAAAGTAGATTAAAGAATAAATTCAAGGAATTTATCTTTGATAAAATTTATGGGAACCTTTCCCTATGAACATGAAATTTAGAAACTAACTGTCGGTTAGCCAAGCAGAATGGTTTTCTGGATATTGATCTGATGTTGGTTTCGGCCTTCGGGGTTAATGTTTGGGGAATTATTCTCTTGATTAATTTACGGTTAGTGACTAATGAATTGGAATGAGGCGTATGTTGTGTTTGTGTAACATTTATTTAAAATATACGCGAGTTATTCGGAAAGACCGGGTTAATCCCATTCTGAATAACTGATACGACGATAAGTCGAAGATGAAGACGATGGTCGAAGACCGGAGGTCTTCACGTCGTTTGGGTAATTACTGATGATCTTGATTGGGCTGTACACCCAAGAAGATGGAAACAGTTAGTGATCATCCAGACGTACTTGGAGATCGATGGATATGCGGGGTACTAGGTGCCTCCGGTTTCGTTCAGACCCAGAACGGACTTGTAAATGGACTGTGTGTCTGACATTGGATTTTAGTCCGTGTGATTGATCTCTATTAAATATATATCTGTTTGGCGGCGGAGAATTTATTCTCTTGCTTAACGCCCTTCTCTGAGACGTACGAGCTCAGGGGTTATATATTGATGGATATCAAACGCATGGAGTGAATTGCCTGTGTGGCATGCCTAAGTGGCAGTTGATCGAGGCTTCTGTTGAAAAGCAAAGTCTTGTGGTGATGATCAGAGCAAGGCCTTTGTGGCGTAGCTTTGTGTAACGTTTACTTCGCGAGTTTCACACCCGGTATGAACCAAAAACGGGAGACGGACCTCAGGGAGGACTTGCGTTTCTTTCTAGCTAAAAAGTGGCGTCAGTGGTTTTACACGCCCTGACGAGTTTGACTTATGTGGTTGTTGCTGTTGCGAGGCGCCTCGGATTGATCGGTCGTTCTCGAACCAATGGAGTCATTTAGTTGGCTCATTTACACCCCATAGGGTGGGGAAGCGTAGTGTTCAGGCATTTTAATCCACATCGGTGGACCGGCCCTGTCGCTCCAAGGGCCCACCTGAGTCTGGGTCCTGAGGGGCGGGCTAGAGCGTCTCGAATTCGGTGAGGACTATCTTTTGCCTCGGTTCATAGATGGAAATCCAATTTCCAAATACGTGACATTTGCGGTTTTATTTGTAAACCTATACATGGCGACATAGTGGCATGGGACGCTCATGTCGTCTATGATTGATACTTATGATTTGAAGTTGTTTTATACACTATGCATTTATAATAGTATCAAATGATTTGTTTTAAACGTATCAAGCATTCTTTGGCTGTTATAAGGGAAAACCCTATCCCCCGGCTTGCGTTGCATTGTGTGATAGGACCTGGGTCTTATAACAGCTTCATTTTTCTTTATTTAGCATTGCGCTGTTTGTTTTATGCACTGGTATTCTTGGGAGGAAACCCGTTCCGTGTTATACGGCGTGGTCCCTTGATTTACCTAACTTTAAAAATAAAGATAACTGTTTTAGTTCTCACACCAGTCCCATGACTGACCTGGAGTTTATTGTTTTGACCTAAACTCTGGGTGCCCCTATTTTGACACGGGCAGCTAGTAGTTTTGGTTTTGCAGATTTATATTCACAGGATCCTGGTTTACAGCTGGAACGATATCCGGAAAGCTTTGTATCCGTATATCTCATTCTAGTTGTGTATTGTATTATTTTCCGCTGCTATGTATTTAAATGTAACTTAAATCTCTGATATTTCTGTGTAATATTCATTCATACTCTGTATATTCTTGTAATCTGATGCATTGTTGCTATATACAATGAAATGTTCTTCTGTATGCGTTCTGTTTTGGCTTGTTCTCGAACTATCCGACGCTTTCCTTTACGGGGAAGTTGCGGGTTTTCACAAGCGACCTTTTCCAAATTTGATTTGGACATAATTCCAAATCCAACCGTTAGATTTCAAATCTCTTATATTCGTTAGGAAGCTCTTTTCGATACAAACCCAACGGTTTCGGTTTTAGGGGAATCCGACGGTCGGATCTCCCATAATATCAATTCGAAGTCAATGGTCGAAATTCACGAATGGCCGCGGCGCAGCGCGTTCTATTAAAGTCATTATATTATATATAATATATATTTTGTCGATTTCCATTTAAAACGTATTTTATAAATCATTTATAAATTCGTTTTAAACGATTCTAACTTCATTTTCAAATTTTTAAATCAAATTTGATTATTCCATATCATTATAATATTAAAATGATAATATTTTCAAAATACCAGATTTCGAAATCAATTCTTTTCAATATTCACTATAAAAATGATTAAAATCGGTATAAATACCGTTCGCGTCAAAATGGCGCATATCTAATCAACACGGCTTCATATATTTCAATATTTTCGTGTCCACCCAAATCGGACATCAAAATCATATTTTGATCCATTACTGAATAATATTTTAAAATATTAGTTATTTTAAAATATTCATTATTCGTCATTTTAAAATATCCGTTAATTTAAAATATTCGTTCTTTCCGAGTTGGAATCAGACACAGTCAATTACCATATAATTTTATTTATATGGATTTCATACACACATGTACACAACAATAATCAAACACAGTCAACCATCATCCAGAGTACATTACACAACTGTATAAGTGTTAAATATAAATAATTAACGCTTATAACAGTCTGTCAACCTATCGATTGACATACAACTAAATATTGGGATTAGTGTTTGTCCAGCATCATCCCAATACCCGTGTGGGGTTTTCTAACAACAAATAATGATTATAATTTGTGCATTTCGGCGATGTGTAAAATTTATCGTCCCAATCAATATCAGTCAAATGGGTGTACATAAACAAATCGTCAGAATATTTATTTCCAACACATGACCATTTTATATGGTTCATATATTCAATAAAATTATATTTCTATTGTTCAAATATTTTATTCATCGCATGATATTTTATATATTTTATTTCACATCACAATCAAACTCAATTTCCACAACACAATACAATCAAACAATTCGTCCATGGTCTATTGACGAGGTGTCAGGAGCTACTAAGCCCCGTCTGCAACCTAGTATATATTTAACTATAAAATAATTAGTGAGGAATTCCCACTTTGGGATCCACTCCACCAGTTTTATTTCTGAATTTCTGAACCGTCTGCATTTGAATTTGCCCGAAATTCTAACATGCTCCAAATTGGACCCAGTCAGTCTTGCTGTGAAGCTCTCGACTCCACGATCGCAACGGGTCCAGTTTCGCGCGATTCCAACCTCGTATGAAGAAAATATGGGTATTAACGCGTTTGATAATTTAAACTGGTCAATAATTAATTAATATAACCTTCCTCTCTAATCAACTATCTAGACCGTAAAAAAAAGCCAAATCGCCGATCTCGTCTGCCACTACCGCACCACCCATAGGCTGTCGGAGCTCGATCGGGTCGCGCCACATGAATCACCATCTTCTCCTCTCTAGGCACTGACGACGCCTTGAAATGCGGTGCCTGCCTCACGCCTCGATTTGGGTGCGAACGCCGGAGCTTTGAGCTCAAATCCTGAGTGAAATACTCCACAATAGATGATGAAATGGGTACAGATTCGTAGAGTGAAGGAAGCTACAATATTTTCCAAAGAGCAGGGGTTTAATTTTTTGTGGTTTGGTCATGATTTGGGGATTTAATATCGAGCGATTTCAGCCCTAAAACAGGCTCCGGCGGCAGCAACGATGTAGTGGGCTAGGGTTTAGGAACTTTGGCCCATTTATAGAAATTTTAAATATTATTTAATTCCAAAAATGGTTTTTTATTAATCCGAAATCCAAACGAGACTCACCGACTGTCGTCACCAACCAAATACCCTTATTCCGTACTAAATGGGATATGTCCGGTAAGCCAATTAGATCGTTTCGATCAGTTTTTCTTTAAATTAAAATATAATTCATTATGTTTTCAATTTAAACGTACATTTTAATTTACCAGGACTACATACTGACTCCAAAAGTTCTAGAAAAATTATTTCTACCTTTGTTTTGACGATACATTCATAACAAAACTAATTTCGTCAAATTTGGAGACCGTTTGAAAAACGGTCCTTTTTCAGTCAATTAAATTTAAACTAAAATTACCAAACACGTTTATATTTGTTGTGCTCACGTATTAATTCCAAAAATTATGAAAATTAGAATCTAGCAATAATTTGACATTCCAGATCCAACAAAAGTGGTCTCGTCGAAGGCGGAGGTCGTTTGCAAAATCGTTATTTTTAAGGGCTATATATTTTATAAAATTCCATAGCGACTATTCTGAATTTTCAACTGGACATAACTTTTTATTCCCGTAATGAAATTTGGAATTTTCACATTCGTTGGAAAGATATTTTTAAACAGATTCAAATATTTCTGGTTTTACTGAAATCCGATTAATTTTGAATCCTATACATTCATTTGAAATCGAATTTTCAAACTACCGCGCCATTTCAAGCTCGTTATATAATTAAAATAAAATTATTCGTTCTAACTTCAACTTAAATAAATTTTTTAGTCGTTATTACTTAAAATAATTCATTTTAAATATTCAAAATTCTTTAAAATAACAAAAATAAAATTTTTAAATTGGTTCCGATTTCTGGGTTGTTAAAATCTCCCTCACTTAAAATCTTTTCGTCCTCGAAAAGGAACGGAGCTGAAAGTTGCTTAAGCAACCGACTCGACTTTCATTCTGGCATTCATTCTTCAACTTTTCAGTTTCTAAGAATTTTCTAACTTTTCAAAAATTTGGCTAACACCCTAAATTTTCAAAAAAATTCACCATAACCTCCTTTATACGGGGAGACATTTAAAACCACAACTAGCCACGTAGGGCCCTTAACAATCTAATAGAAAAAGAAAAAGCCAAGCGGCTAGCCAATCGACTCATAAAATCATTCAAACCCAATAAATATAGTAAACATGTACCTATTTGTCGGGCATACAATTTTATTCATCTTCTTAGCTTTCTTACTATGACCTGTCCAATATATATATATATATATATATATATATGCATGTACATGTATGAAATGTCAATCAATTTTCAATTCAGTTCAATATTTGATCGATTTGGCTAAATTTTCCTTTCACTTACATATTAGTCTCAATAATTTTATTAGTTAAACTGATAATCAAGAAACACAACCAGCAATCAATTAGTTGATTGAATTTCCAAACATATATCTTTAATATATATACTCATAAATCCAATTTTTAGTGCCAGATCACAACAATAATCCTATCTAATTTTGGTTCTTACACTAGTCAATTGGAAATATATAGATATCACACTTACGAAAATCGAACATAAATACTGATGATAACCAGTTAATCACCAGGATCATCTACGGGCGATTAGAGTGTGATTATATATCTATCCAGTATATTTGAGGCTTCGTATGCAGGGCATATAAGCAAAATATACTAGATTGTCCAAATTCAATATAAGATAAATAATCAAATACGTGTAACCAGATTTAAATTTTCAAAGCAAAATTTGTTTTCATTTTATTTTAAAAGTATTACTCTTCACACTCGTTCTAGGATACTACTGATCCCATCTCTAATGAGTCATTCTTATTGGATATTACTAATCCAATTTTTAATGAATTCTTTCATTCGGTTCTAATGTGTCTTGTTCTCGAGCTGTGTAAGACAAAGCTCTGACACCAACTGACACCACCCAAACTCGCCCTTACGGGAAAGCCTGGATTGAGTTGCGAATACGACGAATCAAAACATAAACAGAAGAACATTTCATTGCTTATTACGACAATTAAATCAGTGTACAATAATATAACAGAGTATGAATAAATGATATACATTTGATAAATTTCAGAAATTTAAATTACTTGTAAATACATAGCAGCGGAAAAATAATACAAAACACAACTGAAAGAAATACACGGATACAGAGCTTTCTGAACGCTTTAGCTGTAAACCAGGATCCTATGAATATAATATCTGCAAAACCAAAACTACTAACTTCTCGTGTGGAAAATAGGGGCACCAGAGTTTAGGTTAAAACAATAAACTCTAGGTCAGTCATGTGACTGGTGTGAGAACAAAAACAATTATTAATCTTTACTTTAAAATAAAGTAAATCAAGGAACCATGCCGTACAACAAGGAACGGGTTTCCTCCCAAGAACACCAGTGCATAAAAAAATAGCGCTGTGCTTTTTGGAAAAATGAAGCTATTATAAGACTCAGGTCCCATCCCAAAATGTAACGCAAGCCGGAGTATAGAGTTTTCCCTTATAATAGCCAAACATGCTTGGTACGTGAAATTTTATCTTTTATTATTACAAGTGCATATATGTTTCAAAAACAATATCAATCATAATGTATCAATCATAGACGACATGAGCATCCTATGCCACTATGCCGCCATATATAGGTTTACAGTCAAATCCGAAATGTTGTATTGGAAGTTGGATTTCCATCATGAACCAAGGCAAGGGATCATCCTTATTGAATTCGAGACAATATAGCCTACCATGTCTCAGACTACAATTCTGCACCAAGGATCTTCCGGGCCGGTCCTCTCTAACATTTGAGAATTGGTTATTCCTGAACAATGCGTTTCCCCGCCCTATGGGGTGTAATGGTCAGTATGTCGACCATATCATCCATCGACCCATAGTGACCGATATATCCGATGTACCTCTCTTTCCAACATCCACATAAATAAAAATGTATGGTCTTCATACGATGACAGCATTCCTAGCTAGAAAGAAATGCATGTCCTTCCTGTAGTCTTTCAACCCGTTTCTGGTTCATACCGGGGTGTGAAGCTCACGAATTAATGCTACACAAAGCTAGCCATATTAAAGCCGTGCTTTGATCATCAACCATAAGACTCTGCTTTTCAATAGAAGTAACGATCCTTTGCATCTCAGCATGCCACACTGGCAATTCACGCCATGCAACTGATGTCTATCAATATATAACCACTGAGCTCATACGTCTCAGAGAAGGGTGTTAAGCAAGAGAATAAATTCTCCGCCACCAAACATATATATATTTAATAGAGATCAATCAACACAGAATAAAATCCAATGTCAGACACACATCCATTTAATAGTTCGTTCTGGGTTTGAACAAAACCGGAGGCACCATATTCCTCGTCCCATATATCCAATACAGGAAAGTGGTCCTCGCATATCCGGTCGATCTCCAAGTACGTCTGGATGATCACCACTTATTACCTTGTCTTGGGTGTACAACCCAATCAAGAAATCAGTAATCATCCAAACGATGTGAAGACCTCTGGTCTTCAACCACCGTCTTCATCGTCGACTTATCGTCGAATCAGTTATTTAGAATGGTTATAAACCTGGCCTTTCCGATTGTGTATATAATAAACAAGTGCTATAAAAACACAACATATGCCTCATTCCAATCTGGAATATTCTTTTATTTAAATATTCAATCATTAAGGAAAGGCTCCCATTAATTTTATCAAAGTTAAATTCTTTAAATTTATTCTTTAATCTTCCTTTGAATGTCATTTCTAAACCAAATTAAGGTTTATCAACTAGTCGGGATTAGCGCACCTTTCCAAAGTAATCATTTCTTTTATTTCCCCATCCCAATATATTCATCCCATGGAGCAAAACTGGTGATACTCCATTCTCGATCGTTTCCCGAATTTGATAATTTAAATTATCACATTCTCTTTTCAATCTAATTAAAGATTCATTAAAACTCCACTTGGTTTTAATCTTCCCAAAAATCAATATTAAGATTATTTAACTTTGGAAATACAAACATGCCATATCGACAATCTATACCGTAATATTGATTTCTGCTGATATATAAGCTCTAAGCTCGTACGTCTTAGAGAAGGGTGTTAAGCAAGAGAATAAATTATCCTCTATGAAACAGATATATATTTAGCAAAGATCAACCATACAGTTCGAAATACAATGTTAGACATGTAATTCTGTCTTTAAGGTTAAAGAACTTATGTCATTTAAAACACAGTTCACGATAAACCCAAAATCATATTCCATTAATTATGGAATCTTCACGGAAAAACAGATCAATATACATATATCGATATCTATTTCCGTATCTGACTAGTAATATAAATGGAGTAATGACAAAGCCTTTTAGATTTCATATATATTAATAGTCTTCCTCCACAGAAGTTCATTTCAATTATTACCGAATCGAATTCCATTCAATTCCAATTTAATATATTAAATTGGAAAAAATTATTTTGGAGATTCCCTTAATTCTTAATTAAAAGATTTATAATTTCCAAATCAAATTTCACTGTTCATCAGGTTAAAGAACGAATGTCATTAAAAACACATTTCACGATAAACCCAATTCACATTCCATTTTATTCCAATTACTAAATGTAACTGGAAACTCTAATAATCTTAATTAAAAGATTTATTCTTTTCAAATGGGATTTTAAGAACAGTGTTACTGAATACACCATTCACTACAAACCCAAAATCTGATTCTTTTATTCAATTCCAATTAAATATTAATTCGTTGGAAAATTTCATTAAATTTTAATAAAAAGATTTATTCTTTCCCCAACCGGGTTTAAGAACACTGTTATTTAAGACACCGTTCATGACAAACCCAAAATCCCATTTGATATTAAATACAAGGCTCTGAATAGAAAATATATCGGCTTATATTCAATATCAAATTCTGAAACTAACAAATATCATATTGAAAATAAAGATATAAAATATATCCTTCAAATTTCCATAACAATATCCCTATAATCATGAAATCCAACATCGAAATATTCCGAAGATGATTTCCATTCAAATCCACTCCAACTCATATATTGGTCATTCTGGTTATATTAAAACCCATTCTCAATCCAATTTATTTATCTAAAAATAATTGGATTATTGTGACGGCCGGGAATTCCGCTCGATCCGAATCAGTCGTTAAACCGATCTAGACCGCTCGAAACTCCTGATCGTTTGACAACAGGACAAAACAGAACGCAGACGGAAGAACATTTCATTGTTATTACAACAATTCCATCAGAATACAAGAATATACAGAGTATAAATGAATAAATTACATTCGATAAATATCAGAGATTGCAATAAATTACATAGCAGCGGAAAATAATACAAAGCACAACTGAAGGTGATATACGGATACAGAGCTTTCCGGATATCATTCCAGCTGTAAACCAGGATCCTGTGGATATAAATCTGCAAAACCAAAACTACTAGCTGCCCGTGTCGAAAATAGGGGCAACCAGAGTTTAGGTTAAAACAATAAACTCCAGGTCAGTCATGTGACTGGTGTGAGAACTAAAACAGTTATTTAAAACTTTACTTTAAAAGAGGGTAATTCAAGGGACCACTCCGTATAACACGGAACGGGTTTCCTCCCCAGAATACCAGTGCATATAGATAAACAACGCAATGCTTTTCCGAAAAATGAAGCTATTATAAGACCCAGGTCCCATCACACAATGCAACGCAAGCCGGACGATAGGGTTTTACCTTATAACAGCCAAACATGCTTAGTACGTTTAAAACAAATCATTTGATACTATAATAAGTGTATAGTGTCAAAACAATTTCAATCATAAATATCAATCATAGACGGCATAGCATCCCATGCTACTATGTCGCCATACTAGGCTCTACAAATAAAGCCGCAATACACGTATTGGAAATTGGATTTCCGTCATGAGTCGAGGTAAGGGGCAAGCTCCTCTCCGCTTCGAGACAATCTAGCAAATGTCTCAGGACTACACACTCTGGGCAATCCTGGATCGGCTGGGCCGGTCCTCACTTACGTTAGAGGATTGGCAATTCCTTAACACGCGTTTCCCGGTCCTTACAGACCTATAATTGAGGCGCCTCATTCCAACAACCACAAAGGTGAAAAGTATATAAATGTCAGGGCTGGTAAGTCACTGACACCACCAAAGCTAGAAAGAAACGTCGTGTTCTCCCAATGGTCGTATCCCGTTTTTGACTCATACCGAGGTGTGAGGCTCGCGAATTCACGTTATACACAAAGCTGCCACGCAGGCCGTGCTTTGATCATCAACCATAAGACTTTGCTTTTCAACAAAAGCCTTGATCATTGCATCTTAGCGTGCCACATAGGCAATTCATGCCATGCGACTGATGTCCATCGATATACAACCTCTGAGCTCGTACGTCTCAGAGAAGGGCGTTAAGCAAGAGAATAAATTCTCCGTCGCCAAACAGATATATATTTAACAGAAATCAATCAACACAGAATAAAATCCAATGTCAGACACACAATCCATTTACAAGTTCGTTCTGGGTCTGAACGAAACCGTAGGCACTTTCCTCGCACATTCATCCATCTCCAAGTACGTCTGGACGACCACCAACTGATTCCCTCATCTTGGGTGTACAGCCCAATCAAGATCATCCGTAATCACCCAAACGATGTGAAGACTTCCGGTCTTCAACCACCGTCTTCATCTTCGACATATCGTCGAATCGTTTATTCAGAATGGGTATAAATCCGGACTTTCCGAACAACCCGCGTATATTAAAAACAAATGTTACACAAACACAACATACGCCTCATTCCAATTCGTATTCTCAAGGAAAGGTTCCCATTAATTTTATCCAAGATAAATTCTTTAAATTTATTCTTTGATCTTCCTTTGGATGTCATTTCAAACCAAATTATGGTTTTCCAAACTAGTCGGGATTAGCGAACCACACCGAAGTAATTATTTATTTTATTTCCCAATCCCAACCTATTCATCCCATGAAGTAAAACTGGTAATACTCCATATCTAACCCCACGGTGTTATCGGTAAAGTTAATTACCATTTCCCGTTCAAATCTAATTAAAGATTTAACTATCGCTTTGGAGCAAAACTGGTGATACTCCATTCTCGCTCATTTGTCAAATTTGATAATTTAGATTATCAATTCATATTTCAATCTAATTGCAGATTCATTAAAACTCGTTTTACAGGGTTAAAGAACTAGTGTTGTTTAAAACACAGTTCATGATAAACCCACAAAGCAAATCTATTTAAAACCCGTTTCAAATCCAATTTATTTATTTAAAAATAAACGGGTTTAATTTTAGTTCAAAACTAGTTCATTTCGATAAAGATCTATTTTTATCGTTTCAAATATGGAGTTTTCATCCCAATTTTTCCCAAATCATTTCTCATGATTTTACACAAATTATTACTATTTTTAATAATTTTATCAAGGCCCGTACAGTCGATTTCCATCAACGGCCAACGAACTGCACTTACAGCGACCTTTTTCAAATTTGATTTGGACGTATCTCCAAATCCAACCGTTAGATTTCAAATTTCTAATATTCGTTAGAAATCTCTTTTCGATACGAACCCAACGGTTCCGTTTTTAGGAGAATCCGACGGTCGGATCTCCCGTAATGTCCGTTCGAAGTCAATGGTCGAAATTTACGAACTGCCGCGGTGCGGCGCGTTCTATTCAGGCCATTATATTATATATAATATATATTTCATCGATGTCTATTTAAAACGAATTTTATATATCGTTTTAAATTCATTTCAAAAACAATTTCAACTTCCATTTCAATTCAAATCAAAATTGAATTCTTCCTTATCAATTCGTTTTAAAATTCATTTGAATTCAATTCAAATTTTAGTTCAATTTGAATTCATTTCAATTCGTTTTCAATTCAATTCGAATTCGTTTTCTATTCAAATCAAATTCGTTTTCTATTCAAATCAAATTCAATTCGTTATATATTCAATTCAATTCAAATTCGTTTTCTATTCAAATCAAATTCGTTTTCTATTCAATTCAAATCAAATTCGTTTTCTATTCAATTCAAATCAAATTCGTTTTCTATTCAAATCAAATTCGTTTTCTATTCAAATCAAATTCAATTCGTTTTCTATTCAATTCAAATCAAATTCGTTTTCTATTCAAATCAAATTCGTTTTCTATTCAAATCAAATCCAATTCGTTTTCCATTCAATTCAATTCAAATTCGTTTTCTATTCAAATTAAATTCGTTTTCTATTCAAATCAAATTCAATTCGTTTCCTATTTAAAACAAATTCAATTCGAATATAATCGATATAAATATCGTTCACGTCAAAATAGCGCATCTCTAATCAACACGGCTTTATATATTTCAATAAATTCGTTATTCTATTCAACAAATGAATATTTATTCTTGTCAACACATGACTAATCTCAACGAATGAATACTGTCCACGTGTGACTATTTTTGTTATTTAATATATTTTATGAAAATTAAGGTATCTATTGTTTGATATTAAATCAGACTCCAACCGTAAATTAGTAAGAGAACGATTCCCTGAATATTAACCCCGAAGGCCGAAACCAACATCAGATCAATATCCAGGAGACCACTCATCTTATCTATTTTCCAGTTAGTTTCTAATTTTATATATGATAAAGATGTAAATTTTATTGTTAAAATCTTTCGTTCAACACATGACTAATCTCAACGGATGAGTACAGTCAACACATGAACCTTTATTTTATAATATTCTTTATTTTCTAAATTGGAATGAGGCCCAATCAATTACCATATAGCGTTAACTATATGGATTCCATACAACACATGTATATAATAGCAACGATAAATAATCAACCATCATCCAAAGTGCACTACACTGTATAAGCATCAAATATAGATATCTAACGCTTATAACAGCCTGTCAATCAATCGATCGACATACAACCAATTATTGGGCTTAGTGTATGTCGTATTTTATCCCAATACCCGTATGGGGTTTCAAATCAACAAACACAGATTTTTATTCGTGTAGTTGGGCGATGTGTAAAATTTATCGTCCCAATCAATGTCTTTCAAATAGGTGTACATAAACAAACCGTCCGGTTTGTAAATGAATATTTATTTATTCACATTCACTATATTCATATTCACGTTAAAAATTATATTTTTAACGATAAAATATTTTATTTTAACATATGAATTTCTATTCAGTTCATTCTTTAAATAAAATGATATTTTTATTTTTCTAACTTATTTTAGAAAATTTCGGCGGCATAACGGCACGATACTAGAAACGGGACAAGGCCTAGCCTTATCCCCTGTCTAGTGAAGGCCCACTCCATTCACACATCAATCAAATCAATTTCATTTCACCAAACAATCAAGTTCAAATCAAGTAATCTAACCAACTACACAACCAAACAAACAAGTCCATGGTCTGTGGACAGTGGTGTCGGGTGCTACAAAACACCGTCTGCATCCTAGTATATATATATAACTAGAAAAAAGAAATTGAAGAGTGAGAAGTTCTCGCCGATAGCTATCCAATACCACGACACTTCCTATGTAGAAATCACTGCCCTTCTCGCCTTTTGTCACTTTCGCTGCCCGTATTCTCTACATATGTAAAAATCGAATTTTTACTTCGCTATTCAATATATAAAAATCATATTTTTACTTTGCTATTCAATATATAAAAATCGAATTTTTACTTTGCTATTCAATATATAAAAATCGAATTTTTACTGTGCTATTCAATATATAAAAATCGAATTTTTACTTTGCTATTGAATATATAAAAATCGAATTTTTACTTTGCTATTGAATATATAAAAATCGAATTTTTACTTTGCTATTCAATATATAAAAATCGAATTTTTACTTTGCTATTCAATATATAAAAATCGAATTTTTACTTTGCTATTCAGTATATAAAAATAGAATTTTTACTTTGCTATTCAGTATATAAAAATCGAATTTTTACTTTGCTATTCAATATATAAAAATCGAATTTTTTCTTTGCTATTCAATATATAAAAATCGAATTTTTACTTTGCTATTCAATATATAAAAATCGAATTTTTACACCTTTTATAAATCAAAAATCAAAATTTTTTCCTTTCTAAACTATAAAAATTATAGTTTTAACCTTTGTATAATATAAAAATTATATTTTTAATACTTCTATACTATAAAGATCAAATCTTTTTAGTTAGCAATCAAATCTTTTTCTAGTTAACAATCAAATCTTTTTCTAAAAATCCCTTCTTTCTATATGAAAGTATAAATAAAATTGTATTCCTTTCTATGCCAAAAATCATATTTTTCCCACAACGTTATATTTTTTTTATAACTTATCAAAATTTCAGTTTTAATGACCATATATTGTTTTCAATGGTTTAAAATAAAATCGGATCTATAGAAAATAAAAAATAAAGATGAGTAAATAGGACTTACTATATTTTCAGCGAGGAGGGGGAGGGTTCTTGGCGTCTGCGCGAGGCTAGGGGGGTTTTGGTCGAAGCTGAGGAGGAGGATGGGGGGCTGTGTCGCGAGGGCAGGGGGGTATCGCGTCGATCAAAGAGGAGGAGGGTTTTGTGGGTTGCGTCGGGTTCGATCAGGAGGGGGGTCTGGACGGAAAGGGGGGGCGTCTGGCAGCGCGGTGGCGCGCTGCTCGGAGGAGCGGCGGCGCTCCTCCCGGTTCTTTTTTTTTTTGAATTCGATTCTGAAAATCGAAGAAGGGGGGGCAGCTGATAAAAGGAAAGGAGAGAGAAGGGTTAGGTTATTATATATATTTTTTATTAATTTTAAATTCAAAAAGTTGACTTTTACATATGACCTCTAAACGAGGCCCACCGCCTGTTGTCCATAGCTATTTACCCCCATTCCGAACACAATGGGATATGTATCGTAGGCTGATTCGATCGTTACAATCAGTTTCCGTTAAAATCAACATATAACTCTATATATTGAATTTGAACGCGCATTTCAATTTACCGGGGTCGCATACTAACTTGAAAAATTCCAGAAAAATATTTTCTAGCTTCGTATTGACAATACGGTCCTAACAAAACTAGTTTCGTCGAATTCTGAGGCCGTTGGAAAAATGGCCATTTTCCAGTCGATTAAAATCAACTTAAACTGGTCAAACGCGTTTTCCTTTGCCACGCTCACATATTGATTCGAAAAATTATGAAATTTGGAATCTAGCAATAACTTGACATCATGGACCCAACAAAAGTGGTTTCGTCGAAATCCGAGGTCGTTTGCAAAATGTCTATTTTTAAGGGCCTGAATTCCATAGCGACTATTCAGAATTTTCAACTGGACATATCTTTTGATTCCCGCTATGAAATTTTGATTTTTCGGATTCGTTGGAAAGATATTCTAAAATAGATCCTAATGTTTTTGGTTTCACTAAAATCCGGTTTGTTTTGCACCCGATACATTCAATTGAAGTTTGAAATCGAATTATCGAACTACCGCGCCATTTTCAATTCTATTTATAAGTATATATAATTATTTATATTCTAACGACGACGCGTATAATGTATACGTTCTATTTATATTCAAAATAAATTTCTCGTCAATATTATTTAAAATAATTCATTTTAAATATTCAAAATTCGCTAAAATTGCCAAAATAAAAATTTTAAACTGGCTCTGAATTTCCGGGTTATTACAATCTCCCGCACTTAAAACTTTTCGTCCCCGAAATGGAACAAAGTCGAAAGTGGTTTGATTAATCAACTCTACGTTCGATCTGGCTTCCATTCTCTAACTTTTCAGTTTCTGAGAATTTTCAAATTTTCAAAAATTTGGCTAACACCCTAAATTTTCGAAAAATTTCGCCATAACCTCCCCTGCACCGGGAGCCACGGGAAAATCCCGAAATTGCCATATAGGCCCTCTGATCTCAAAAAGAAAAAGAAAAAGTCAAGCGGCTTGCCAATAGGCTCATAAAATCATCATCACCCAAACAAAACAGTAAATTATAGTAAACATGTACCTATTTGTCGGGCAAACAAATTTTATTCTCTACTCTAGCCTCCTTGCTATGACCTGTTCAATGTAAGCACTTGTATATGCAAGCAAATGCGATCAATTTTCACTACAATGCAATATTTGATTCAATTAGGCATAATGGTTCAAAAATTGTCTAACAAATAAACAAACAACACAAACATCAATCAATTAGTGGATTAACGTTTCAAATTCATAATTTTGATACATATACAAAAAGTCATGTTTTTGATGCCAATTCACAACAAATAAATCTAGCCATATAAGTTTTGGTTCTCACACCAGTCTATGGAAATATATAGATATCACACCTTCGAAACACGAACATAAATATTGATGATGCCATGGTCATTATCAACATCATCTCCGGGCGACTAGAGTGTAATTCTATATCTATCCGGTATATTAAAACTTCGAATATACGTTCATGACGCGTATATGCAAAATCTTTATATAGCGGATTGTCCAAATTCAAAATAAATAAATATTCAAATACGTATAAAACTATTTAAATTTTCAAAACAAAATTGTTTTCATTTAAAAAATATACTCTTCACACTCGTTCTAGGATACTACTGATCCTATCTCTAACGAGTCATTCTAATTGGATATTACTGATCCAATATCTGATGAATTCTTTCGTATGGTTCTAATGTGCCTTGTTCTCGAGCTCTGTAAACCAAAGCTCTGATACCAAATGTGACGGACGGGAATTCCGCTTGATCCGAATCAGTCGTTAAACCGATCTAGACCGTTCGAAACCCCTGATCATTTGAGAACAGGAAAAACAGAACGCAGGCGGAAGAACATTTCATTGTTATTACAACAATTCCATCAGAATACAAGAATATACAGAGTATAAATGAATAAATTACATTCGATAAATATCAGAGATTACAATAAATTACATAGCAGCGGAAAATAATACAAAGCACAACTGAAGGTGATATACGGATACAGAGCTTTCCAGATATCATTCCAGCTGTAAACCAGGATCCTGTGGATATAAATCTGCAAAACCAAAACTACTAGCTGCCCGTGTCGAAAATAGGGGCACCTAGAGTTTAGGTTAAAACAATAAACTCTAGGTCAGTCATGTGACTGGTGTGAGAACTAAAACAGTTATTTAAAACTTTACTTTAAAAGAGGGTAATTCAAGGGACCACGCCGTATAACACGGAACGGGTTTCCTCCCCAGAATACCAGTGCATATAGATAAACAACGCAATGCTTTTCCGAAAAATGAAGCTATTATAGGACCCAGGTCCCATCACATAATGCAACGCAAGCCGGAGGATAGGGTTTTACCTTATAACAGCCAAACATGCTTAGTACGTTTAAAACAAATCATTTGATACTATAATAAGTGTATAGTGTCAAAACAATTTCAATCATAAATATCAATCATAGACGGCGTAGCATCCCATGCTACTATGTCGCCATACTAGGCTCTACAAATAAAGTCGCAATACACGTATTGGAAATTGGATTTCCGTCATGAGTCGAGGCAAGGGGCAAGCTCCTCTCCGCTTCGAGACACTCTAGCAAATGTCTTAGGACTACACACTCTGGGCAATCCTGGATCGGCTGGGCCGGTCCTCACTTACGTTAGAGGATTGGCAATTCCTGAACACACGTTTCCCGGTCCTTACAGACCTATAATCGAGGCGCCTCATTCCAACAACCACAAAGGTAAAAAGTATATAAATGTCAGGGCTGGTAAGTCACTGACACCACCAAAGCTAGAAAGAAACGTCGTGTTCTCCCAACGGTCCGTATCCCGTTTTTGACTCATACCGAGGTGTGAGGCTCGCGAATTCTCGTTATACACAAAGCTGCCACGCAGGCCGTGCTTTGATTGTTACACCCCACACCCGCTAAGGTCACTCACTAAGGGAATGCCTTAACTTCGGTGGAGTATTTTAAGTGGATATAGAACAAAAAAATTACAACAAGACAGATATAAGTAATACTTGAAATTTAAAACATCATTTCATTGCAGCAGAAGGTAAACATGTTTGGTTACATATCAAAAACAACAAGAGTCAAGTACAAAATATCCATCTCGATAAAAACATAAGTACATAATCCCACTACATACTAATAGCCATAATAGAAAAGATAAGTTGGGCTTTACATCAACGGTCCAAGCTCCAAAAGATAGATAAAGCAATCTGATCAAAGCCCACTAGTGCTAGGCCCACTCTGAGAACCTGAGGGTTGGGAAAAAGATAAAAACAACGGGGTCAGACATAAGTCTGAGCGAGTCCTATAACTTTAACAATACAATCATTAATGTAATTAGGGTATGATATAAACTTGGTACGGTAACGGCTGGGGATAAATGACTACACTAAGCAGCCAACTAGACATAGGAAGAACTAAGAAATCGATAAAGACGCATCTACCCACCCAAGGGTAATTACTACACTGCACCACACCAGTCATTCCTAACTTAAAGGTTGATCCCACCCAAGGACTTAGAAAATTTAACTAGTAGTTTCGTGTACCCCTAGTTGACCACATAGGTGCCGTCTGCCCCTATCTCCACTAGGTGTACCCACTACTCCCCAAGCGATCGGCTCCCTAACGTAGATACCCGTGCTGGCCCCACAGTGGGGTGTATTACTCCCCAAATTCGCAACCCGATACAACTTAAGAGTGCACAGCTTATACCTACACGATGCAACAACGTCTTACCTACCAGCCCGGACCCACACACGCATATGAAACCCATTGGACTTGCGTTGCCACCGGTAACCCGTTTTTGCCTCTTATAGTCAAGCCCAGTATGCGTGTCCCGTCCTCAACTTGGGTCGAGCCCACAAAGATACGTTTTGGGTTACTGGTTGAAATGGGCCCCCACAAGCTACCCACCTAAGCTTGTCCCTTTTCTAGTGCATCCCACTTAACCCTTTAATCATGTTTAATTACATGTTTCCACTTGGTTAAGTATTCTAATCGTAATTTCTATTGCCACCCAAGGCAACCCACTAGATTTCCACATGCCACCCAAGGCACTTACTTGATTTCCACATGCCACCCAAGGCACCCACTTAACCCCTCATGCCCCACTACATGCTTATCTGGTTAAGTGTTTCTTAATTGATTAAGACCGTAACCTTTGCAAAGACCTCTCACATTAGACTATCTTTTATGGCAGCTGGATTTGCCGGTCGGGTCCGGGCAGCCTTACGCCATAACCGAGTCTAACCTCGTGTCTTTACACTTGTCACGTATTTAGTTTATGCCTAAGACCTCTCACATTGGGCCAATCATTTGTAGCAGTTGGATTTGCCGGTCGGGTCCGGGCAGTCTTATGCTACAAAAGGGTCTAACCTCGTGTCTTAGTCGATTAATTACACCTAATTAATCACCCCCATATTTTGAATTAATTTTCTCTAATTAATTCCAATTTAACGATGTACATAATTGACTCAATTATGTCCATCCACTTATGGTATGCCACATCATACCAATTTCACCACAATCTTGTTAACATGAATATTAACCCCATCGTTCCCCACGTGATACGCTAACATGACATACTTAAAAGGGAAGATTCATCACAAATACAATGGGTTCTACTTAGCATAACATTAGCATCAACATGGGTTTTAAAGGTGTCAACTTGCATATATGACCATGGCATCAAACCCAACTAGCATAAATAATCAACCCGAACTTGCATGAATCACATATGTCATAAAGAGGGTAACTTGCATAGATGTTCATGTCATAGACCTATCATAAAGGGATAAACTTGCATACATGTCATAGGTCTAAAAAGGGATGAACTTGCATATGTTACTCATATCATAAAAAGGGGTAAACATGCATATGTATGCATGACATACAAAGGGGTAAACTTGCATATGTATGCATATCATACAAAGGTGTAAACTTGCACATGTTACTTGCATATAATCAAACACCAAACTTGCATAACATGTCATATATGAACTTGCATATAATCAAACACCAAACTTGCATAACATGTCATATATGAACTTGCATATAATAAAACACCAAACTTGCATAACATGTCATATATGAACTTGCATATAAGCAAACACCAAACTTGCATAACATGTCATATATGAACTTGCATATAATCAAACACCAAACTTGCATAACATGGTGTCATAATGGATCAATGTTTATCATAGTGATTTGCATAACTAGCATCATGAACACATAGCATAAAACTTGCATAACTAGCATCATGAACATATAGCATAAAACTTGCATAACTAGCATCATGAACACATAGCATATGATAACATAACTTGCATTGATCCACATACAAAACCATAACCTCATTATATCCTATCATAATTAGTTTAGCAATTGCTTGCTAAAGGCATAGAAACTAACAACTTGTTGATTAGCACTCCTATGAAGAAGATTAAGTTGCTAGAGTTGATTAGAAGTTGATTTGAGAAGCTATCTTCCCCTTTAATTTGTTGGTGGCTCCTTCTAGTTGCATTTTGACGGCATAATGACGTTGTCTCCAATTTTAGTATGAATTAGGGTAGTCTTAGGGTGTATTTATAGAATAGTTAAGTGTTTTAGGCCATTAGATTAACCCTAAATCAGATTAGAGCCGTCAGATCTCGTCACTAGCCACCAAAACACAGCCCAGATCCCAAATCAGTGCACCCAGGTCACCTGGGCTCGACAAGGGAGGTCGACCCCCAGGTCGACACTAGGGTCGACACCCATGTCGACCTGGTAGGCAGGTCGACCCCCAGGTCGACCCCCAGGTCGACTCCCAGGTCGACCTGGTCTGGGCGGGAATTTTCCCGCCTAGCCCATATTCTGCATTTTTGAAATCTGTTTCGTTTTCTGATTTTTCGTGAAACTTCTAAAGGCCATATCTCAGTCATACGGACTCCGATTCACGAAATTTCGGACTCTATTTCGCATATTTTTCCGAGACGAACGCAACCGCGAAATCCGTTTCCCTTAATTCTCACGTCTGAGATTAATTATTCTTTAATTACTAAACATTAATATAAAGTGAAATTCGGGGTGTTACATTCTCCCCTACTTAAAGGATTTCGTCCCCGAAATCTCTAAGTCAAGAAGAACGTATCCTACCAACCAAACAATCATCTACTAAACCATCAAACACGGGCATCCATTGTCCTTAAAGTTTCTAATGCTGTATGAACATATGCAAGAAGTGTGTGTATATGTTCCCTGTCTAATGCAAAATCAGGCGGTCTACTGATTCAGTTGACCTCCTTAATGCAAACCATGATAGTGCCATGCATCCAATATGTATGCGAAAGAACCCTATCGACACATACTATTTCTACATGTGTGCACAACCATACACCAAAATGCATCATCCATATGATAACGCAACCATTATACATCCATTAATATAGCTACCTACACACAATTATATGCAATATGCAATATGAAGTGACTGAGCCGATCTAGTGTCTAAAGTGTGTGTATATGCATCCACGAGCAACCACTAGCAAACACTTGCATCCACACGCATCCATCAATCATAACATGTCTCAAACACATGTTTCAACCATAGGTTTACCCTATCTAAAGGTCAAAGGTACTAACGAGAGGACATACTAAAGATAAGATAAGTACTAGACAAACGATAAAGGAGAAGTTAAAAGACATACCCTAAAAAAGAAATGGGTATAGTGAACGCATCTTCGCTTCTGTCTCCCAAGTAGCGTTGCTTTCATCATCTCCCCATTGCACTTTGACTAGTTGAACCTCTCTGTTTCTCAACCTCCTAATCTCTGACCCAATGATGCGAGTAGGAGCTCGTCGAATCGTCGCATCACGCTCTACCTCCACTTCTCTAAGCAAGCTCGTCTCTACCACCTCTGCAGTCTCATGTAGGCACTTTCTCAAATGTGACACATGGAATACATCATGTACTCCACTAAGTCTCTCGGGCAACTCTACTCTATATGCCATCTGTCCAATCCTTTCCTTAATAGGAAACGGTCCTACAAACCTTGGTGCTAACTTCCCAACGGACCCAAAGCGAACAACATTCCGTAATGGAGATACTTTGACAAAGACCATGTCCCCAACATCAAACTCAAGATCCGTCCTCCTCTTATCCGCGTAAGATTTATGTCTGTCTTGCGCCGCTTTCTTCCTTCTTCGAATCAAATCAATCTTTTCCGAAGTCTCTCTAACCATATCAGGCCCAAGCAAGATCTTATCCGTAGATTCCCACCAACATGTAGGTGACCGACAAGGCCTTCCATAAAGAGCTTCGAAAGGAGCCATACCAATACTAGACTGAAAGCTGTTATTATACGCGAACTCCACCAATGGAAGATGCTCTTCCCATGTACCTCCAAAATCTAAGATACATAGTCTCAAAAGGTCTTCTAGAACACGATTCACCCTCTCGGTCTGACCGTCCGTCTGAGGATGATATGCGGTGCTCAAACACAACTGAGTCCCTACTGCCTCTTGCAAACTCTTCCCAAACTCGCTAGTGAAGATAGGATCTCGATCACTCACTATGCTAGAAGGTACTCCATGCAATCGAACTATCTCTCGAAGCTAGCCATGGAGCAGTCCTCTTGCTCTTCACGGGTATGAAATGGGCGCTCTTAGTAAGTCAGTCTACCACAACCCAAATTCCCGTATTACCCTTCCTTGATCTTGGTAACCCATCGACAAAGTCCATCGAGACGCTATCCCACTTCCATTGCGGAACCTCCAATGGGTGAAGCAGCCCACCGGGTTTCTTTTGCTCCGCTTTCACTTGTTGGCACACCAAGCATCTAGCGACATACTCGGCCATATCTTTCTTCATACCGGCCCAAAAGAAAACTCGCTTCATGTCTTGGTACATCTTGTCCCCACCGGGATGAATGGTCATCTTTGAACGATGTGCATCTTCAAGTATAGCCTTCCTCAAACCCTCGTCTTGCGGTACACAAAGTCGACCGTCTCTACGCAACCAACCCTTGTCATCTAGGGTGTACCTACTCAAATGGCCGGACGACTCCCCTCTTATGAGCTTCTCTACTAACTCAACCGACCGTGGGTCGTCCCGCTGTGCCTCACCAATCCATCCCAAAAGAGTAGGTCTGACCTCTAAGGATGCTAGCAAATCGGATACAAAGTCAACGGAGGGTCTGAAGTCAAACATCGAGATAAATTCCAAGCTTCGTCGTTCCACGAACAATGGACTCAAAGACAACCTTTTTCTGCTTAAGGCGTCCGCTACCACGTTACCCTTTCCAGGGGTATACGCTATCTCGAAATCATAGGATTCTAATAACTCCATCCACCTTTGCCGTCTTAAGTTCAAATCCTTCTGAGAAAACAAGTACTTCAATGATTTGTGGTCAGTGAACAATTCGAACCTCTCGCCAAGAAGATAATGGCGCCAAGACTTAAGCGCAAAAACAATAGCGGCCAACTCTAGATCATGGGTAGGGTAATTTTTCTCATGCACTCTCAACTGCCTTCCCCCATAGGCTATTACCCTTCCCTCTTGCATTAAGACTGCGCCTAGTCCTTTCCCACAAGCATTGGTATAAACAACAAATGGCTTACTCCCATCTAGCAACACTAAGACTGGAGCTGTGGTTAAAGCTCTCTTTAACCGTTGGAACACATCATCACAATCTACGTCCCATGTGAAGACTAGATTCTTCTTTGTCAAGCGAGTTAATGGGACTGATATCTTCGCGAAGTCCTGGATAAACTTCCTATAGTAGCCAGCCAACCCCAAGAAACTCCTCACCTCAGTAGCATTCTTCGGAACCTTCCAATCTTGGATGGACACTACCTTCACGGGATCCACAGCTATCCCTTCCTTAGAGACCACGTGCCCTAAGAACCGCACTTCCTTCCTCCAAAAGTGACATTTAGAGAATTTAGCCTTAAGGCTATGCGCTCGAAGAGTCTCTAACACTTCCCTAAGATGTAGGGCATGCTCTTCTTCACTCTTAGAAAAGACTAAGATGTCATCCACAAAGACCACCACGAACTTATTAAGGTACTCCCTGAACACCCTACTCATCAAATCAACAAAATATGCAGGGGCGTTCGTCAAACCATAGGTCATCACCAGCCACTCATAGAAACCATCCGGAGTCCTAAAGGCAGTCTTGTCTATGCTATCCTCAGCCACTCTCAACTGATGAAACCCCGTGGATAAGTCCAACTGTGAAAACACTGAGGCGCCAACCAACTGATCAAAGAGATCATCAATCCTGGGCAATGGGTGTCTATTCTTCTTTGTAAGTTTGTTGAGTTCTCTATAGTCTACACAAAGCCTAAGAGACCCATCCGCCTTCATGGCAAAAACCACTGGAGCACCCCACTCCGATATACTTCGTCTTATGAACCCTTTCTCAAGCAACTCCCCTACTTGCTTATTAAGTTCCCTCCTCTCACGAGGAGCCATGTGGCGCACTGGCAAAGATACTAGTTTAGCATTGTCTACCAGATATATTCGGAAGTCAATCTCCCGCTTCGGAGGTAAGCCCTTCACCTCCTCAAACACATCCGAGTATTCCCGCACCACTCTAACAGATTGCAAACTCCCGACCAAAGCGTCAAGCGATTCAAGATAACTTAGCATAACAGAATCCATGGGATTACAAGAGATCTCGAGAGTGTTCCCCAAGCGGGTCATGAGCCTAACAACTCTCCTTTCACAATCAAGAACGGCACCATTACTGGATAACCAGTCCATGCCCAAAATCAACCCATAGCCCGTGAAGCCCAAAACAAAAGCATCACATCTAAACTCAACGCTAAGTATAGAAATCCTCAAACCCAAACATATCATGGACAAATAAGTGGAGCCCCCAATTGGGTTTGAGACAACCAAGGGATCATCTACTAGACTGGTGTCTAAGTGCAGTGACTCAACTAATGATGATGAGATAAACGAATGCGATGCGCCAGAGTCAAATAAAGTACAGACAGGATGATCAAACAGAAAAACCAGACTTTCAATGGAAATAGTTCTACCTCTTTCCTGAATCGGTGGAACCGCGAGAGCCTGAACTTGCCCCCTTGCCTGACCTGGTGCCAGAAGAGCTTGCACCTGTCCCCCTGAGGTAGATCCCGTCCTCTGCCCCTTCTTAGGGAAGTCCTTCACTAGATGCCCTGCTTCGCCACAGTGGAAGCAGCTAGTCTTCTTCTTCTTCCGACAATCTTTGCTTAGGTGGCCTGGTGTCCCGCAATTGAAGCACTTCTTCTTTCCCTTGCCACCGTTGACTTTCCCACCCTTGTTTTGCTGATCTCCTTTCTTCTCGGGTGCCTTATTAGGATTGGGACCCTTCTCTTCCTCATGCATGAGTGCCATGTCTACTAGCTTCTCAAAGGTGGCCACCATAGGGATGTGAGTCATAGCCAATCCATGCATCGGTTCATTCAAACCTTTAACGAACCTCAAAGCCTTCTTCTCCGGTATATTCACCATGTCTATGCCAAACCTTGCCAACTGATTAAACTTGTTGACATATTCCTTCACTGATAGGTTTCCTTGCTTTAGAGTCAAGAACCTTTCCATATACAGATTTTCTTCCGCCCTTGAAAGAAACTTTGCCACAAACCTTTGTCTGAAATCCGCCCAAGAGTCAACTAGGCGTTCTCCATTAGTGACCTCCCACCAGAACGAGGCCTCTCCCTTCATTAACCAAGCAGCTAACTTGACTTTCTTTCCTTCTTCCATCTCAAAGATGTCTATCAATTCTTCCACCTCCTTAAGCCAATCCCTAGCTTCCACAAAAGTTTCTGATCCTTGAAAAGGTTTCCCTCCCATAGCCTTAAATTCCTTGCAAGTCTTAGCAAAAGTATCCGCGCGAGGAGGAGTAGGAAGATCGGGTGCAACTGGTGGTGGAGGAACATCTGCTGGACCCGCAGTGGCGGCCCTAGCCTCCATCAACCTCCTATACCATACTGGTATCGCTACACCCTCCGGAAAGTTAAGATCTTCAGCCATGCTGAAACGAAAAAGGAAAGATTCAAAATGGAGAATTCGAAAGATAAAGATATGGCTATTGGGGATTATGCTTTTCTTTCAAAAACTTTTCTCTTAAAAGACATGTTTTTGAAAATACTTCTTCCAAAAATGTTTTAGAAAAATAGTTTTTCTAAAAATTTTATCTGTTCTGGTAACCTTTAGCTCTGATACCACGTGTAACACCCCACACCCGCTAAGGTCACTCACTAAGGGAATGCCTTAACTTCGGTGGAGTATTTTAAGTGGATATAGAACAGAAAAATTACAACAAGACAGATATAAGTAATACTTGAAATTTAAAACATCATTTCATTGCAGCAGAAGGTAAACATGTTTGGTTACATATCAAAAACCAACAAGAGTCAAGTACAAAATATCCATCTCGATAAAAACATAAGTACATAATCCCACTACATACTAATAGCCATAATAGAAAAGATAAGCTGGGCTTTACATCAACGGTCCAAGATCCAAAAGATAGATAAAGCAATCTGATCAAAGCCCACTAGTGCTAGGCCCACTCTGAGAACCTGAGGGTTGGGAAAAAGATAAAAACAACGGGGTCAGACATAAGTCTGAGCGAGTCCTATAACTTTAACAATACAATCATTAAAGTAATTAGGGTATGATATAAACTTGGTACGGTAACGGCTGGGGATAAATGACTACACTAAGCAACCAACTAGACATAGGAAGAACTAAGATATCGATAAAGACGCATCTACCCACCCAAGGGTAATTACTACACTGCACCACACCAGTCATTCCTAACTTAAAGGTTGATCCCACCCAAGGACTTAGAAAATTTAACTAGTAGTTTCGTGTACCCCTAGTTGACCACATAGGTGCCGTCTGCCCCTATCTCCACTAGGAGTACCCACTACTCCCCAAGCGATCGGCTCCCTAACGTAGATACCCGTGCTGGCCCCACAGTGGGGTGTATTACTCCCCAAAGTGGCAACCCGATACAACTTAAGAGTGCACGGCTTATACCTACACGATGCAACAACGTCTTACCTACCAGCCCGGGCCCACACACGCATATGAAACCCGTTGGACTTGCGTTGCCACCGCTAACCCGTTTTTGCCTCTTATAGTCAAGCCCAGTATGCGTGTCCCGTCCTCGACTTGCGTCGAGCCCACAAAGATACGTTTTGGGTTACTGGTTGAAATGGGCCCCCACAAGCTACCCACCTAAGCTTGTCCCTTTTCTAGTGCATCCCACTTAACCCTTTAATCATGTTTAATTACATGTTTCCACTTGGTTAAGTATTCTAATCGTATTTTCTATTGCCACCCAAGGCAACCCACTAGATTTCCACATGCCACCCAAGGCACTTACTTGATTTCCACATGCCACCCAAGGCACCCACTTAACCCCTCATGCCCCACTACATGCTTATCTGGTTAAGTGTTTCTTAATTGATTAAGACCGTAACCTTTGCAAAGACCTCTCACATTAGACTATCTTTTATGGCAGCTGGATTTGCCGGTCGGGTCCGGGCAGCCTTACGCCATAACCGAGTCTAACCTCGTGTCTTTACACTTGTCACGTATTTAGTTTATGCCTAAGACCTCTCACATTGGGCCAATCATTTGTAGCCGCTGGATTTGTCGGTCGGGTCCGGGCAGTCTTATGCTACAAAAGGGTCCAACCTCGTGTCTTAGTCGATTAATTACACCTAATTAATCACCCCCATATTTTGAATTAATTTTCCCTAATTAATTCCAATTTAATGATGTACATAATTGACTCAATTATGTCCATCCACTTATGGTATGCCACATCATACCAATTTCACCACAATCTTGTTAACATGAATATTAACCCCATCGTTCCCCACGTGATACGCTAACATGACATACTTAAAAGGGAAGATTCATCACAAATACAATGGGTTCTACTTAGCATAACATTAGCATCAACATGGGTTTTAAAGGTGTCAACTTGCATATATGACCATGGCATCAAACCCAACTAGCATAAATAATCAACCCGAACTTGCATGAATCACATATGTCATAAAGAGGGTAACTTGCATAGATGTTCATGTCATAGACCTATCATAAAGGGATAAACTTGCATACATGTCATAGGTCTAAAAAGGGATGAACTTGCATATGTTACTCATATCATAAAAAGGGGTAAACATGAATATGTATGCATGACATACAAAGGGGTAAACTTGCATATGTATTCATATCATACAAAGGTGTAAACTTGCACATGTTACTTGCATATAATCAAACACCAAACTTGCATAACATATCATATATGAACTTGCATATAATCAAACACCAAACTTGCATAACATGTCATATATGAACTTGCATATAATCAAACACCAAACTTGCATAACATGTCATATATGAACTTGCATATAAGCAAACACCAAACTTGCATAACATGTCATATATGAACTTGCATATAATCAAACACCAAACTTGCATAACATGGTGTCATAATGGATCAATGTTTATCATAGTGATTTGCATAACTAGCATCATGAACACATAGCATAAAACTTGCATAACTAGCATCATGAACATATAGCATAAAACTTGCATAACTAGCATCATGAACACATAGCATATGATAACATAACTTGCATTGATCCACATACATAACCATAACCTCATTATATCCTATCATAATTAGTTTAGCAATTGCTTGCTAAAGGCATAGAAACTCACAACTTGTTGATTAGCACTCCTACGAAGAAGATTAAGTTGCTAGAGTTGATTTGAGAAGCTATCTTCCCCTTTAATTTGTTGGTGGCTCCTTCTAGTTGCATTTTGACGGCATAACGACGTTGTCTCCAATTTTAGTATGAATTAGGGTAGTCTTAGGGTGTATTTATAGATAAGTTAAGTGTTTTAGGCCATTAGATTAACCCTAAATTAGATTAGAGCCGTCAGATCTCATCACTAGCCACCAAAACATAGCCCAGATCCCAAATCAGTGCACCCAGGTCACCTGGGCTCGACCAGGGAGGTCGACCCCTAGGTCGACACTAGGGTCGACACCCATGTCGACCTGGTGGGCAGGTCGACCCCCAGGTCGACTCCCAGGTTGACTCCCAGATCGACCTGGTCTGGGCGGGAATTTTCCCTCCTAGCCCATATTCTGCATTTTTGAAATCTGTTTCGTTTTCTGATTTTTCGTGAAACTTCTAAAGGCCATATCTCAGTCATACGTACTCCGATTCATGAAATTTCGAACTCTATTTCGCGTATTTTTCCGAGACGAACGCAACCGCGAAACCCGTTTCCCTTAATTCTCACGTCTGAGATTAATTATTCTTTAATTACTAAACATTAATATTAAGTGAAATTCGGGGTGTTACATTGATCATCAACCACAAGACTTTGCTTTTCAACAAAAGCCTTGATCATTGCATCTTAGTGTGCCACATAGGCAATTCATGCCATGCGACTGATGTCCATCGATATACAACCTCTGAGCTCGTACGTCTCAGAGAAGGGCGTTAAGCAAGAGAATAAATTCTCCGCCGCCAAACAGATATATATTTAACAGAAATCAATCAACATAGAATAAAATCCAATGTCAGACACACAATCCATTTTCAAGTCCGTTCTGGGTCTGAACGAAACCGGAGGCACTTTCCTCGCATATCCATCCATCTCTAAGTACGTCTGGACGACCACCAACTGATTCCCTCATCTTGGGTGTACAGCCCAATCAAGATCATCAGTAATCACCCAAACGATGTGAAGACTTCCGGTCTTCAACCACCGTCTTCATCTTCAACATATCGTCGAATCGGTTATTCAGAATGGGTATAAACCCGGACTTTCCGAACAACCCGCGTATATTAAAAACAAATGTTACACAAACACAACATATGCCTCATTCCAATTCGTATTCTCAAGGAAAGGTTCCCATTAATTTTATCCAAGATAATTCTTTAAATTTATTCTTTGATCTTCCTTTGGATGTCATTTCAAACCAAATCATGGTTTTCCAAACTAGTCGGGATTAGCGAACCACACCGAAGTAATTATTTATTTTATTTCCCAATCCCAACCTATTCATCCCATGAAGTAAAACTGGTAATACTCCATATCTAACCCCACAGTGTTATCGGTAAAGTTAATTACCATTTCTCGTTCAAATCTAATTAAAGATTTAACTATCGCTTTGGAGCAAAACTGGTGATACTCCATTCTCGCTCATTTGCCAAATTTGATAATTTAGATTATCAATTCATATTTCAATCTAATTGCAGATTCATTAAAACTCCTTTTACAGGGTTAAAGAACTAGTGTTGTTTAAAACACAGTTCACGATAAACCCACAAAGCAAATCTATTTAAAACCTGTTTCAAATCCAATTTATTTATTTAAAAATAAACGGGTTTAATTTTAGTTCAAAACTAGTTCGTTTCGATAAAGATCTATTTTTATCGTTTCAAATATGGAGTTTTCATCCCAATTTTTCCCAAATCATTACTCATGATTTTACACAAATTATTACTATTTTTAATAATTTTATCAAGGCCCGTACAGTCGATTTCCATCAACGGCCATCGAACTGCACTTACAGCGACCTTTTTCAAATTTGATTTGGACGTATCTCCAAATGCAACCGTTAGATTTCAAATTTCTAATATTCGTTAGAAAGCTCTTTTCGATACGAACCCAACGGTTCCGGTTTTAGGAGTATCCGACGGTCGGATCTCCCGTAATGTCCGTTCGAAGTCAATGGTCGAAATTTACGAACTGCCGCGGCGCGGCGCGTTCTATTCTGGCCATTATATTATATATATAATATATATAATATATATTTTGTCGATTTCTATATAAAACGAATTTTATATATCGTTTTAAATTCGTTTCAAAAACAATTTCAACTTCCATTTCAATTCAAATCAAAATTGAATTCTTCCTTATCAATTCATTTTCAAATTCATTTGAATTCAATTCAAATTTCAGTTCAATTTGAATTCATTTCAATTCGTTTTCAATTCAATTCGAATTCGTTTTCTATTCAAATCAATTTCGTTTTCTATTCAAATCAAATTCAATTCGTTATATATTCAGTTCAATTCAAATTCCTTATCTATTCAAATCAAATTGGTTTTCTATTCAATTCAAATCAAATTCGTTTTCTATTCAATTCAAATCAAATTCGTTTTCTATTCAATTCAGATCAAATTCATTTTCTATTCAAATCAAATTCGTTTTCTATTCAAATCAAATTCAATTCGTTTTCCATTCAATTCAATTCAAATTCGTTTTCTATTCAAATCAAATTCGTTTTCTATTCAAATCAAATTCAATTCGTTTTCAATTCAAAACAAATTCAATTCGAATATAATCGATATAAATATCGTTCGCGTCAAAATAGCGCATTTCTAATCAACACGGCTTTATATATTTCAATAAATTCGTTATTCTATTCAACAAATGAATATTTATTCTTGTCAACACATGACTAATCTCAACGAATGAATACTGTCCACATGTGACTATTTTTGTTATTTAATATATTTTATGAAAATTAAGGTATCTATCGTTTGATATTAAATCAGACTCCAACCGTAAATTAGTAAGAGAACGATTCCCTGAATATTAACCACGAAGGCCGAAACCAACATCAGATCAATATCCAGGAGACCACTCATCTTATCTATTTTCCAGTTAGTTTCTAATTTTATATATGATAAAGATGTAAATTTTATTGTTAAAATCTTTCGTTCAACACATGACTAATCTCAACGGATGAGTACAGTCAACACATGAACCTTTATTTTATAATATTCTTTATTTTCTAAATTGGAATGAGGCCCAATCAATTACCATATAGAGTTAACTATATGGATTCCATACAACACATGTATATAATAGCAACGATAAATAATCAACCATCATCCAAAGTGCACTACACTGTATAAGCATCAAATATAGATATCTAATGCTTATAACAGCCTGTTGACATACAACCAATTATTGGGATTAGTAAATACCCATGTAGAGTTTCAAATCAACAAACACAGATTTTTATTCGTGCAGTTGGGCGATGTGTAAAATTTATCGTCCCAATCAATGTCCTTCAAATATGTGTACATAAATAAACCGTCTGGTTTGTAAATGAATATTTATTTATTCACATTCACTATATTCATATTCACGTTAAAAATTATATTTTTAACGATAAAACATTTTATTTTAACATATGAATTTCTATTCAGTTCATTCTTTAAATAAAATGATATTTTTATTTTTCTAACTTATTTTAGAAAATTTCGGCGGCATAACGACACGATACTAGAAACGGGACAAGGCCTAGCCTTATCCCCGGTCTAGTGAAGGCCCACGCCATTCACACATCAATCAAATCAATTTCATTTCACCAAACAATCAAGTTCAAATCAAGTAATCTAACCAACTACACAACCAAACAAACAAGTCCATGGTCTGTGGACAGTGGTGTCGGGTGCTACTAAACACTGTCTACATCCTAGTATATATATATATAACTAGAAAAAAGAAATTGAAGAGTGAGAAGTTCTCACCGATAGCTATCCAATACCACGGCACTTCCTATGTAGAAATCACTGCCCTTCTCGCCTTTTGTCACTTTCGCAGCCCGTATTCTCTACATATGTAAAAATCGAATTTTTACTTCGCTATTCAATATATAAAAATCATATTTTTACTTTACTATTCAATATATAAAAATCGAATTTTTACATTGCTATTCAATATATAAAAATCGAATTTTTACTTTGCTATTCAATATATAAAAATCGAAATTTTACTTTGCTATTCAATATATAAAAATCGAATTTTTACTTTGCTATTCAATATATAAAAATCGAATTTTTACTTTGCTATTCAATATATAAAAATCGAATTTTTACTTTGCTATTCAATATATAAAAATCGAATTTTTACTTTGCTATTGAATATATAAAAATCGGATTTTTACTTTGCTATTGAATATATAAAAATCGGATTTTTACTTTGCTATTCAATATATAAAAATCGAATTTTACACCTTCTATAAATCAAAAATCAAATTTTTATCCTTTCTAAACTATAAAAATTATAGTTTTAACCTTTGTATAATATAAAAATTATATTTTTAATACTTCTATACTATAAAGATCAAATCTTTTTAGTTAACAATCAAATCTTTTTCTAGTTAACAATCAAATCTTTTTCTAAAAATCCCTTCTTTCTATATGAAAGTATAAATAGAATCGTATTCTTTTCTATGCCAAAAATCATATTTTTCCCACAACGTTATATTTTTTTTTATAACTTATCAAAATTTCAGTTTTAATGACCATATATTATTTTCAATGGTTTAAAATAAAATCAGATCTATAGAAAATAAAAAAAAAGATGAGTAAATAGGACTTACTATATTTTCAGCGAGGTGGGGGAGGGTTCTTGGCGTCGGTGCGAGGCTAGGGGGGTTTGGTCGAGGCTGAGGAGGAGGATGGGGGGGCTGTGTCGCGAGGGCAGGGGGGTATCGCGTCGATCGAAGAGGGGGAGGGTTTTGTGGGTTGCGTCGGGTTCGATCAGGAGGGGGGGTCTGGACGGAAAGGGGGGGCGCCTGGCAGCGCGGTGGCGCGCTGCTCGGAGGAGCGGCGGCGCTCCTCCCCGCTTCTTCTCTTTTTTTTCTTTTGAATTCGATTCTGAAAATCGAAGAAGGGGGGCGAGCTGATAAAAGGAAAGGAGAGAGAAGGGTTAGGTTATTATATTTTTTTTATTTAATTTTAAATTCAAAAATTTGACTTTTACATACGACCTCTAAACGAGGCCCACCGCCTGTCGTCCATAGCTATTTACCCCCATTCCGAACACAATGGGATAGGTATCGTAGGCTGATTCGATCGTTACAATCAGTTTCCATTAAAATCAACATATAACTCTATATATTGAATTTGAACGCGCATTTCACTTTACCGGGGTCGCATACTAACTTGAAAAATTCCAAAAAAATATTTTCTAGCTTCGTATTGACGATACGGTCCTAACAAAACTAGTTTCGTCGAATTCTGAGGCCGTTGGAAAAATGGCCATTTTCCAGTCGATTAAAATCAACTGAAACTGGTCAAACGCGTTTTCCTTTGCCACGCTCACATATTGATTCGAAAAATTATGAAATTTGGAATCTAGCAATAACTTGACATTACGGACCCAACAAAAGTGGTTTCGTCGAAATCCGAGGTCATTTGCAAAATATCTATTTTTAAGGGCTTGAATTCCATAGCGACTATTCAGAATTTTCAACTGGACATATCTTTTGATTCCCGCTATGAAATTTTGATTTTTCAGATTCGTTGGAAAGATATTCTAAAATAGATCCTAATTTTTTAGGTTTCACTAAAATCCGGTTTGTTTTGCACCCGGTACATTCAATTGAAGTTTGAAATCGAATTATCGAACTACCGCGCCATTTTCAATTCTATTTATAATTATATATAATTATTTATATTCTAACGACGATGCGTATAATATATACGTTCTATTTATATTTAAAATAAATTTCTCGTCGATATTATTTAAAATAATTCATTTTAAATATTCAAAATTCGCTAAAATTGCCAAAATAAAAATTTTAAACTGGCTCAGAATTTCTGTAACACCCCGAAAATTCTATAACTGTGAAAGTAACAAATTAAAGTATATTTAATCTGAAATCAAAGAACTAAGGGAAACGGGATACGCCATTGCGTTCGTCTCGGAAAAATACGCGAAATAGAGTCCGAGTTTTCGAAAAACGGAGTCCGTATGAAGAAGATATGGCCTTCGGAAGTTTTGAATTAAATTTGAAATTCAAACAGAATTAAATAATTAAATATTCCGAAGTGGGGCCCAACGGGCCAGGGTGGGAGAACACCCGCCTGGGCCACCCAGGTCGACTGGGCTGTCGACCTGGGCTACCCATGTCGACAGGGCTGTCGACAGCCCTGTCGACAGGGGTATCGACCTGGTCGAGCCCAGTCAACCTGGCTGGCCAGGTCTGTGTTCCTCCGATTTTCTGTGGTTTGCTTTGTCACTAGGGCTAGGTGGCAAGTTTTGATTGGTCTCTCTATCGAATGAATGGCTACGATCTAACCTAGCAACATCAATGGTCCTAATCAATTCCTAACCTCTGTATAAACAACCCTAGGCTAAACCCTAATCTATTCATTCAAATTAAGAACATAGCCGCCATGTTGCTGAGGAACGACTAAAGAGTAGCCGCCAACTAGAGAGAGGATTAGGGAGGAAGTTCTAAAGCCTAAAGCAATTCAAGCAACCTAAAGCTAATCAATTCAACAAAGGAATCATATCTCTTAATTAGAGAATTCGCCGCAACCATTGTAAGTAGAGTATTACTTTGGTATGAACAAATGATTGTGTAGATATGTATGCTTGAATTGTGGCAATGAAATTCGTATTTGTGCGATTTATATACGTTTGGATATTTTGAATTATGTCATTCAATTATAAAGAACTACATGCGGTAGTTCTATGCAAATATACGTTTGGAATATTCGCAAATTATGTGACCTATGTTGAAGCTACATGTATGTAGTTGATTGAAATTTATGCAAGTTTGAGGCTTTGTTATTATGCCATCATGATGTATGTTTTTGTGCATAAATCATTTTGCAAGTAATTGAAACAAGTTTGGTTGTTATAGTTCATATGAAACTATGTTGGAATTTTGACACCATAATCCATGTATTAAGTCATGTTTTTGCAAAACTTGTGAATATGGCTAGGCTATGAATGATATTTGGCATAATTGAAATCCATGAATAAGTCAGTCTTGTTTAAAAGAATTATATGATGACATATGTGAGACATGGCTAGGTTAGACTCAAAAATCCCTTTTTTGCAAGTTTAAAGCAAACACCATGTTTAGGAATATTTATGCATAAGTATGTTTATACCATCGTTATGTGATTAGACTTAAATCATGATTAAGTTGAACTATGCTTTTGTGTTAGTAACAAAGTATCCCCTTTGTAAACATGTAGAAACCTTATAAACATGACTTGTTTATATTTATGCCATGAACAAATTTAACTATACCTATGCCATGCTTATGTTTGATATTATGCCATGCTTATGTTTGATATTATGCCATGTTTATGCTAGAAGTATTTATGTCATGCTTATGTTTGACATTATGCCTAAGTAAAAATATAGGTTCATGGGTCAATAATGATATCTCAATTACAAGTTCACATGCTTTGATTCATGTCACCTATGTTACCACTATGCAAGTACACCAGTTTCTATTATGTATTTCCAACGTCATATGCAAGTTCATGCGCTCACCTTCCCCTCTTTGTGTATGTAATTACGCCATAAGCCTCCCCTTTCGCATGGCTAAATTGGGCTTTAAAAGGCTAAGCCCAATATATATAAACGGACGTGTAGAAACGGGGGTAAATAACGTTGGGATAAATTAATTTAATGAATGAAAACTAAAGTAAAAGGGCCCAAATTCAAGAATGGGTTGGGCCCATGATTGGTGTAACCTTTACACCATTAACTTAATAATGGGCCGCAAATATTTACCTATCAATAAGGAAGAAAGACAAAATATGTAAATGTAGAACATACGATGTGTTTAACCCGAGGTTGGATTGAGTTGTGATGTAAACCTGCCCGGAACCGCCCGGCTGTCCAGTAGTCACAACAATACCTATCCAATGTGGGAGGTTAAACATGGAGCCCAGCAAGGACCCGAGGTTAGACTGAGTTGTGGCGTAAGACTGCCCGGAACCAACCGGCAACAGGCAGCCACAACAATACCCGTCTAATGTGAGAGGTCCGGGCCTTAATAAGACAATTAAGGCTGAGTCAGGATTGATAGGATTAAGTGAACTAAAGACTTAATCAAAATGGAACATGCTAAACAAAACGGACTGGTGGGGGTTAGGTTAGGAAACACTTAACCAACTTAGCATGTTGGCTAGAGATAGAAAACCTAGTAACGGGGGACCCTTTTCAGCAGTAACCCTAAAAGGTGTATCAGGATACCCTGAAACTAGGCAGGGTGGGGCACGATTACTGGGCTGATTGTAAGAGGTCAAAGCGACGGCGGTGGTGTAGCAGTGTAGGTTCTAACGGAGTGCGGGCGTGCACACACTCCGGCGCAGAAAAATAAGGCACTGGACACCAGTAGCATACCTGTGCACTCTAAGGTTGTGTCGGGTTGCCATTATGGGACTTGATAAACCCCATGGTGGGACCAGCATAGGTAACTACAGACATCGGGGGCCGTAAGACACATGTAACTATGCGAGTAGGAGCCGATCATCATTGAATGGATCACATCACCCTGATTTTGGGTGCCAGTGGGAAACTAGTTTATATGGGTTCAGAGATTAACATGGGGTACGATAGTATATTCGACCCTAGACAACTTAACCAAGTTTATAGTGTATGCCCACTTCTCGTTTATACTTATCATACCCAGTTCTTTATTCATAGACAAAATAGTACTGGACTTACTCAGGCTTTATGTCTGACTCTATTTTTCTTTCGTCTTCTTTCTTCCGTTTCCCCCCCAGGTCCTCAGGGAGGGAACACAGCAGCTTGACCTACCTCAACATCCAGCTTGAAGAAGAGAAATGTATTGCTTGGACTTTCCTGTTTTGAACTATGGCTTTGGACAATCCACTATGGGGCTTTTGCAGTTTATCTATGTTTTATTTATGCTTCTTTAAATAATGTACTCAAGACAGATTATGAAAGTGTTATGTTATGTTTTGGAAAGGATGTTGTTGTAACACGTATTTGACTTTATGAAACAAAGTTTGTTGTTCTTCCGCTGTTTACAAATATGTGTTCTTATATCTGTCTTGTATATCTGTGACTTGTACTTATAAACCTCCACCAAAATTAGGGCATTCCCTTTGAGAGTGACCCTAACGGAGGTGGGGTGTTTCACTTGGTATCAGAGCATAGGTTGACCAGATAAGATAAAAAGTTTTGAAAATTTATTTTCAAAAAGGAAATTTAAAGAAGCATTTTTAAAAGATAAAAATATTATTTTATTTTTAAAGGCAAAGTCCACTCCCCAAAGCCATAGGTACTATCTCTTATCCTTCGTTTTGAACCTATCCTTTTTGTTTCAGCATGTCCGAAGATCTTAACTTGCCGGAAGGGGTACCAATACCTGGTTGGTTTAGACGGTTCTTAGAAGCAAGGGCCACTCAGCCAGGTCCTACCGTTCCTCCTCCCCCAGCTGCAGGAAATCATCCAGCTGCAGCAGCACCTCTTCCTCCACCTCCTCCACGAGGAAACGCGTTTGCTAAGATATGTAAGGATTTTAGAGCTATGGGAGGAAGGGATTTCCATGGAACTGAGTCCTTCGTAGCAGCTAGAAATTGGCTGAAGGAAACTGAGGATCTATTCATCATCTTTGAGGTAGAGGACAGACAAAAAGTACAATTGGCGGTGTGGCTATTGAAGGGCGAGGCTTCCTACTGGTGGGAAGTCACTAATGCTGAAAGACCAGTAGAGACATGGGAGGACTTTAGGGCAAGGTTTGAGACCAAATTTCTCTCAGATGCGGAAAGAAGTTTGCAGTTGGAGAAATTCTTATTTCTTAAGCAAGGAGACAAGACTGTTAGAGAGTATGTGAATCAGTTTGATGAGCTGGCTAGGTTTGGGCTTGACCTAGTCAACACCCCGCACAAGAAGGCTCTCCGTTTCGTCAAAGGGTTGAATGAGCCATTACACAGTTTGGCCATGACCCATATACCCATGGGAGCCACGTATGAAAGATTGGTTCAAATGGCGTTGCTGAATGAAGAGGATAAGGGCAAGAAGGAGACAAAGGCAGAAAGCTCTCAAGGGAAGAAAGAGGGTTTGCAGCCTAAGAAGACGGACTTTAAGAAAGGCGGGAAAGGCAACAAAGAGAAGAGGAAGTGTAATTTCTGTGGCAAAGTGGGGCACTTAGTAAAGGACTGCCGGAAAAAGAAGGCCAAGGAGAATGGTGGGTGCTTTTCATGCGGTCAGACAGGCCACAGGGCTAAGGACTGCCCAGGGAAACGAGGGCAGGGGCAGAGGACTGGATCCACCCCAGGGGCACAGGTCCATGTGCTAGAAGCGCCACCATTGCAACAGCGAGGTACAAACACTTCTGTAGAAAGTGTAGTTTATCTTTATGATCACCCCATTCGCACTTTATTTGATTCTGGCGCATCACACTCCTTTATCTCGTCTGCTTTAGTAGAATCTCTGCACCTAAAAACTAGTATGGAAGAGGACCCCTTAATTGTTTCAAACCCAATTGGGGGCCCAGCTCATTTGTCTATGATCTGTGTGGGATTGAAAATTTCTATCCTAAGTGTAGAATTTCAATGTAGTGCCTTTGTTTTGGGCTTTTCGGGTTATGGTTTGATTTTGGGTATGGATTGGCTATCCAGTAATGGGGCCATCCTTGATTGTGAGAAAAGGGTTGTTAGGCTCCTAACCCAGCTCGGTAATACTTTGGAAATTTCTTGTAATCCCTCGTATGCGGTTATGCTTAGTTATCTTGAGTCGCTAGATGCCTCCGTTGAAAATTTGCAATCAGTTAGAGTGGTCCGAGAATATCCGGATGTCTTTGAAGAGGTGAAGGGCTTGCCTCCGAAGCGGGAAATAAATTTCCGCATATATCTTGTAGATAATGCAAAGCCCGTTGCGTTGCCCGTTAGACATATGGCTCCACGAGAAAGAAAAGAGCTCAGTAAACAGATTAAAGAGCTTCTAGAGAAGGGGTTCATTAGGAGGAGCATTTCAGAATGGGACGCTCCAGTGGTGTTCGCTACAAAGGCGGATGGTTCACTCCGTCTATGTGTTGACTATAGGGAGCTCAACAAGCTAACGAAAAAGAATAGGCACCCTCTCCCTAGAATTGACGATTTATTTGACCAGCTTGTAGGAGCGTCCGTTTTCTCCCAACTCGGTTTGGCAACCGGTTTCCATCAGCTAAGGGTGGCTGAAGATAGCATCGATAAAACGGCATTCAGAACCCCAGACGGCTTCTTTGAATGGCTTGTCATGCCTTTCGGCTTGACAAATGCACCTGCTTACTTCGTGGACCTGATGAGTAGGGTATTTAGAGATTTCCTCAACAAATTCGTAGTGGTCTTCGTAGATGATATCCTTATCTTCTTAAAGAGTGAAGAGGAACATGCTCAGCACTTAAGGGCAATCATGGAAACGTTGCGAGCCCATCAACTAAAAGCCAAATTCTCCAAATGCCACTTTTGGAGAGAAGAGGTGAGGTTCCTTGGGCACATAGTATCCAAACAAGGGTTAGCGGTGGACCCTGCTAAGGTAGTGGCAGTACAGGATTGGAAGACACCAAGGAATGCAACTGAGGTCCGAAGCTTTCTAGGACTAGCGGGTTTCTATCGAAAATTCATAAGGGATTTTGCGAAAATTTCAGCTCCGCTCACGAAATTGACCAAGAAGAATCTGGTGTTTAATTGGGATTTGGATTGCGAGTTTGCTTTCCAACGACTAAAAAGGGCTCTCACAACAGCCCCAGTTTTGACGCTGCCAGATGGGAGCAAGATGTTCACTGTTTATACGGATGCATGTGGGACAGGTCTAGGCGCCGTCTTAATGCAAGAAGGAAGGGTAGTAGCTTATGGCGGGAGGCAGTTGAAGGTGCACGAAAAGAACTACCCAACCCACGATCTTGAGTTAGCCGCCATCGTCTTTGCACTCAAGTCTTGGCGACACTATCTCCTAGGTGAGAAGTTCGAACTTTACACTGACCATAAATCGTTGAAATATCTTTTCTCGCAGAAGGATCTTAACTTAAGGCAACAAAGGTGGATGGAGTTTCTTGCCTCGTACGACTTCGAAATCTCCTACACTCCGGGCAAAGGCAACGTAGTTGCAGATGCGTTGAGCCGAAAGAAATTGACCCTAAGCCCGTTGTTTGTTGAAAGACAAAGCCTAGAGTTTATGGCCAGCTTCGACTTTAGGCCCTCCTCCGATTTCGTACCGGGCTTGCTAGCATCTCTCGAAGTGCGCCCAACTTTAGTGGATTCAGTAGGGACAGCACAACGCGAAGACCCTCAGCTTGTAGAAATAATTGATAGGCTAATTAGGGGTGAGACTTCAAGTCACCTCAACAGATACTCCATCGACGATAAGGGTTTACTAAGGCGAGATGGAAGGCTATGCGTCCCACAGACAAACGATTTAATAAAGAAGGTTCTCGAAGAAGCTCATCACTCCAAGATGACGATACACCCCGGCGGAGATAAAATGTACAAAGACATAAAAAGGACTTTCTTTTGGAACGGAATGAAAAAGGACGTGGCAGAATTCGTTTCTAAGTGTATGGTGTGCCAACAGGTTAAAGCGGAACAGAAAAAGCCTGGCGGACTACTGCATCCTCTGGAGGTCCCGCAGTGGAAGTGGGATAGCATCTCAATGGACTTCATCGATGGGCTGCCTAGGTCTAGGAGAGGCAACACTAGCATTTGGGTAATAGTGGATAGGCTTACTAAAAGCGCCCACTTTTTACCTGTCAAAAGTAAAAGAACTGCCTCATCCCTAGCATCACTTTACCTCAAGGAAATCGTTCGACTCCATGGAATACCATCTAGCATCGTTAGTGACCGAGACCCCATCTTCACCAGCGAGTTTTGGCGGAGTCTGCAAGAAGCAGTAGGAACGCAGTTATGCTTGAGCACGGCCTATCATCCCCAAACCGACGGCCAAACGGAGAGAGTGAACAGAGTTTTGGAAGACCTTTTAAGGTTGTGCGTCCTTGACTTCGGAGGGACATGGGAAGACCACCTTCCTTTGGTGGAATTTGCCTACAACAACAGCTATCAAGCAACCATCGGAATGGCGCCCTTCGAAGCTCTATATGGAAGACCATGCCGATCGCCCACTTGTTGGTGGGAGTCTACTGATAAGCTCATACTAGGACCAGACATGATCCGAGAGACTTCAGAGAAAGTAGACTTAATACGAAGAAGGATGAAGACGGCCCAAGACAGACAAAAGTCCTATGCCGACAAGAGGAGAACCGACCTTGAATTTGAAGTTGGAGACAGAGTTTTTCTCAAGGTATCACCGCTAAGAAACGTTGTTCGTTTCGGAACCACAGGAAAGTTAGCACCAAGGTTCGTAGGACCATTCCCTATCATCGAGAAGATTGGGAAAATGGCCTATAGATTAGAGCTACCCGAGAAGTTGGCTGGAGTCCACAACGTTTTTCACGTTTCACATCTCCGAAAATGTCTACATGAGTCAGCTGAAGTGGTAGAGCCAAATATCCTCGAAGAGGCCGAAGTGGAACGCGAAGCAACCATAAGAAGAGTTCCAACCCGCATCATAGGAACAGAAGTGAAGAAGCTACGCAACCGCGAAGTCAAGCTCGTCAAAGTCCAGTGGAGCGACGCCGAGGGAGACGCGACTTGGGAAACTGAAGCTAGAATCCGTACTGCCTACCCTTTTCTGTTCGAGGGTATATCCTTGATCTTTCTTTTTCCTTAAGTTGCGCTTTTATCTATCTTTTTAGGTATATTTCCTCGACCTTATCTTTTAGATAGGATCTTTTGGATGGAAACATGTAATTGAAACATGTTATGTATGATGGTTGCAAGTGGTTGCAAGTGATTGCTAGTGGTTGCTCGTGGTTGCATATACACACACAATCTAGGTTTTAGATCGGCTCAGTCACTTCATATTGCATATGCATATATGTTTGCATTCGTATGTGGTTGAACTTTAATGTGTTGTCATGTGGATGCTGCATTTGTATTGAATGATTGTGCACTCATGTAGAATCAAGAATAGGAAAATTTGCATACATAATGGATTCATGGCACTTACATAATTCGCATTAAGGAGGTCAACTGAATCAGTAGACCGCCTGATTTTGCATTAGATAAGTACATGTACACACACACTTCGCATATGATCATGAAGCATTAGAAGTCTTTTAAGGACAATGGATACTCGTGTTTGATGGATGATTAGATGGATGATTGGATGATAGGATATACATTCCTCCTAACTTAAAGATTTCGGGGACGAAATCCTTTTTAAGTGGGGGAGAATGTAACACCCCGAAAATTCTATAACTGTGAAAGTAACAAATTAAAGTATATTTAATCTGAAATCAAAGAACTAAGGGAAACGGGATACGCCATTGCGTTCGTCTCGGAAAAATACGCGAAATAGAGTCCGAGTTTTCGAAAAACGGAGTCCGTATGAAGAAGATATGGCCTTCGGAAGTTTTGAATTAAATTTGAAATTCAAACAGAATTAAATAATTAAATATTCCGAAGTGGGGCCCAACGGGCCAGGGTGGGAGAACACCTGCCTGGGCCACCCAGGTCGACTGGGCTGTCGACCTGGGCTACCCATGTCGACAGGGCTGTCGACAGCCCTGTCGACAGGGGTATCGACCTGGTCGAGCCCAGTCAACCTGGCTAGCCAGGTCTGTGTTCCTCCGATTTTCTGTGGTCTGCTTTGTCACTAGGGCTAGGTGGCAAGTTTTGATTGGTCTCTCTATCGAATGAATGGCTACGATCTAACCTAGCAACATCAATGGTCCTAATCAATTCCTAACCTCTATATAAACAACCCTAGGCTAAACCCTAATCTATTCATTCAAATTAAGAACATAGCCGCCATGTTGCTGAGGAACGACTAAAGAGTAGCCGCCAACTAGAGAGAGGATTAGGGAGGAAGTTCTAAAGCCTAAAGCAATTCAAGCAACCTAAAGCTAATCAATTCAACAAAGGAATCATATCTCTTAATTAGAGAATTCGCCGCAACCATTGTAAGTAGAGTATTACTTTGGTATGAACAAATGATTGTGTAGATATGTATGCTTGAATTGTGGCAATGAAATTCGTATTTGTGCGATTTATATACGTTTGGATATTTTGAATTATGTCATTCAATTATAAAGAACTACATGCGGTAGTTCTATGCAAATATACGTTTGGAATATTCGCAAATTATGTGACCTATGTTGAAGCTACATGTATGTAGTTGATTGAAATTTATGCAAGTTTGAGGCTTTGTTATTATGCCATCATGATGTATGTTTTTGTGCATAAATCATTTTGCAAGTAATTGAAACAAGTTTGGTTGTTATAGTTCATATGAAACTATGTTGGAATTTTGACACCATAATCCATGTATTAAGTCATGTTTTTGCAAAACTTGTGAATATGGCTAGGCTATGAATGATATTTGGCATAATTGAAATCCATGAATAAGTCAGTCTTGTTTAAAAGAATTATATGATGACATATGTGAGACATGGCTAGGTTAGACTCAAAAATCCCTTTTTTGCAAGTTTAAAGCAAACACCATGTTTAGGAATATTTATGCATAAGTATGTTTATACCATCGTTATGTGATTAGACTTAAATCATGATTAAGTTGAACTATGCTTTTGTGTTAGTAACAAAGTATCCCCTTTGTAAACATGTAGAAACCTTATAAACATGACTTGTTTATATTTATGCCATGAACAAATTTAACTATACCTATGCCATGCTTATGTTTGATATTATGCCATGCTTATGTTTGATATTATGCCATGTTTATGCTAGAAGTATTTATGCCATGCTTATGTTTGACATTATGCCTAAGTAAAAATATAGGTTCATGGGTCAATAATGATATCTCAATTACAAGTTCACATGCTTTGATTCATGTCACCTATGTTACCACTATGCAAGTACACCAGTTTCTATTATGTATTTCCAACGTCATATGCAAGTTCATGCGCTCACCTTCCCCTCTTTGTGTATGTAATTACGCCATAAGCCTCCCCTTTCGCATGGCTAAATTGGGCTTTAAAAGGCTAAGCCCAATATATATAAACGGACGTGTAGAAACGGGGGTAAATAACGTTGGGATAAATTAATTTAATGAATGAAAACTAAAGTAAAAGGGCCCAAATTCAAGAATGGGTTGGGCCCATGATTGGTGTAACCTTTACACCATTAACTTAATAATGGGCCGCAAATATTTACCTATCAATAAGGAAGAAAGACAAAATATGTAAATGTAGAACATACGATGTGTTTAACCCGAGGTTGGATTGAGTTGTGATGTAAACCTGCCCGGAACCGCCCGGCTGTCCAGTAGTCACAACAATACCTATCCAATGTGGGAGGTTAAACATGGAGCCCAGCAAGGACCCGAGGTTAGACTGAGTTGTGGCGTAAGACTGCCCGGAACCAACCGGCAACAGGCAGCCACAACAATACCCGTCTAATGTGAGAGGTCCGGGCCTTAATAAGACAATTAAGGCTGAGTCAGGATTGATAGGATTAAGTGAACTAAAGACTTAATCAAAATGGAACATGCTAAACAAAACAGACTGGTGGGGGTTAGGTTAGGAAACACTTAACCAACTTAGCATGTTGGCTAGAGATAGAAAACCTAGTAACGGGGGACCCTTTTCAGCAGTAACCCTAAAAGGTGTATCAGGATACCCTGAAACTAGGCAGGGTGGGGCACGATTACTGGGCTGATTGTAAGAGGTCAAAGCGACGGCGGTGGTGTAGCAGTGTAGGTTCTAACGGAGTGCGGGCGTGCACACACTCCGGCGCAGAAAAATAAGGCACTGGACACAAGTAGCATACCTGTGCACTCTAAGGTTGTGTCGGGTTGCCACTATGGGACTTGATACACCCCATGGTGGGACCAGCATAGGTAACTACAGACATCGGGGGCCGTAAGACACATGTAACTATGCGAGTAGGAGCCGATCATCATTGAATGGATCACATCACCCTGATTTTGGGTGCCAGTGGGAAACTAGTTTATATGGGTTCAGAGATTAACATGGGGTACGATAGTATATTCGACCCTAGACAACTTAACCAAGTTTATAGTGTATGCCCACTTCTCGTTTATACTTATCATACCCAGTTCTTTATTCATAGACAAAATAGTACTGGACTTACTCAGGCTTTATGTCTGACTCTATTTTTCTTTCGTCTTCTTTCTTCCGTTTCCCCCCCAGGTCCTCAGGGAGGGAACACAGCAGCTTGACCTACCTCAACATCCAGCTTGAAGAAGAGAAATGTATTGCTTGGACTTTCCTGTTTTGAACTATGGCTTTGGACAATCCACTATGGGGCTTTTGCAGTTTATCTATGTTTTATTTATGCTTCTTTAAATAATGTACTCAAGACAGATTATGAAAGTGTTATGTTATGTTTTGGAAAGGATGTTGTTGTAACACGTATTTGACTTTATGAAATAAAGTTTGTTGTTCTTCCGTTGTTTACAAATATGTGTTCTTATATCTGTCTTGTATATCTGTGAATTGTACTTATAAACCTCCACCAAAATTAGGGCATTCCCTTTGAGAGTGACCCTAACGGAGGTGGGATGTTTCAATTTCCGGGTTATTACAATTATCGTTCTAGTTAATAACTAGTTCATTTCGATAAAAACATATTTTTATCTTTTGAAATATGGAATTTTTCATCCCAATTCTTTCCAAATCATATATTATGATTTACACAAATTATTGATATTTTTAATAATTTTATTAAGGCCCTTTCTGTTGATTTCCATAAACGTTCATCGAACTGCACTTATAGCGACCTTTTCCAAATTTGATTTGGACATAATTCCAAATCCAGCGGTCAGATTTCAAATCTCTTATATTTGTTAGAAAGCTCTTTTCGATACGAACCCAACGATTCTGGTTTTAGGAGAATCCGATGGTCGGATCTCCCGTAATATCAACTCGAAGTCAATGATCGAAATTCGTGAACGGCCGCGGCGCGGTGTGTTCTATTCAGGCCATTATATATTACATATAATGTATATTTCATCGATTTCCATTTAAAACGTATTTTATAAATCGTTTATAAATTCGTTCTAAAATGATTCTAACTTCATTTTCAATTTTAAATCAAAATGGAATATTCCATATCATTATAATATTAAAATGATAATATTTTCAAAATACCAGATTTCAAAATCAATTCTTTTCGATTTTCGATATAAATACAATTTGCGTCAAAATGGCGCATATCTAATCAACACGGCTTCATATATTTCAATATTTTCGTGTCCATCCCAATCGGACAACAAAATCATATTTTGATCCATTACTGAATATTATTTTAAAATATTAGTTATTTTAAAATATTCATTATTCATCATTTTAAAATATCTGTTAATTTAAAATATACGTTCTTTCCGAATTGGAATAAGACACAGTCAATTTACATGTAATTTTATTTATATGGATTTCATACACACACATACATAACAATAATCAACCACAGTCAACCATCATCCAGAGCACATTACACAACTATATAAGAGTTAAATATAAATAATTAAATCTTACAATAGTCTGTCAAACTATCGATTGACATAGGACTAAATATTGGGATTAGTGTATGTCAAATATCATTCCAATACCCGTGTGGGGTTTTCAAACAACAAATACTGATTATTATTAGTGCAGTTGGGCGATGTGTAAAATTTATCGTCCCAATCAATATCAGACAAATGGGTGTACATAAACAAATCATCCGATTTGTAAATGAATATTTATTTCCAACACATGACCATTTTATATGGTTTATATATTCAATAAAATTATATTTTTATTGTTAAAATATTTTATTCATCACATGAATATTTTATATATTTTATTTCACATCACAATAACACTCAAACTCCACAACACAATACAATCAAACAAGTCATCCATGGTCTGTGGACGACGATGTCAGGAGCTACTAAGCCTCGTCTGCAACCTAGTATATACTTAACTGTAAAATAATTAGTGGGAAGGACTTCTCACTTTGGGATCCACTCTGCCAGTTTTATTTCTGAATTTCTGAATCGGTTGCATTAGAATTTGCTTGAAATTCTAACATGCTCTAAATTGGACCTGGTCAGTCTTGTTGTGAAGCTCTCGGCTCCACGATCGCAACGGGTCCAGTTTTGCGCGATTCCGATCTTGTACGAAGAAAATATGGGTATTAACACGTTTGATAATTTAAACTAGTCATTAATTTATTAATTAATATAACCTTACTCTCTAATCAACTATCTGGACCATGAAAAAGAAACCCAAATCGTCGATCCCGTCCTGCCATTGCCACACCACCCATAGGCCGTCAGAGCTCGATCGGGTCACGCCACATGAACCACCGTCTTCTCCTCTCTAGGCGCTGGCGGTGCCTCGAAGTGCGGTGCCCCCCTCATGCCTCGATTTGGGTGCGAACGCCGGAGCTTTGTGCTCAAATCCTATGTGAAATACTCCATGATAGATGATGAAATGGGTATAGATTCGTAGAGCGAAGGAAGCACTACAATATTTTCCAAAGAGCGGGGGTTTAATTCTTTGTGGTTTGGTCACGATTTGGGGATTTAAAATTGAGCGATTTAAGCCCTAGAACATGCTCCGGCGGCGGCAACGATATAGTGGGCTAGGGTTTAGGAATTTTGGCGCATTTACAGAAATTTAAATATTATTTAATTCCAAAAATAGTTGTTATATTAATCCGAACTCCAAACGAGACCCAACGACTGTCGTCTCTAACCAAATACCCTCATTCCGGACACAATGGGATATGTCTGGTAAGCCAATTCGACTGTTTTGATCAGTTTTTCTTTAAATTAAAACATAAATCATTATGTTTTCAATTTAAATGTACATTTTAATTTACCGGGACTATATATTGACTCCAAAAATTCTAGAAAAATTATTTCTACCTTTGTTTTGACGATACAGTCCTAAAAAAACTAATTTCATCAAATTAGGAGACCGTTTGAAAAACGGTCCTTTTTCAGTCGATTAAATTCAAACTGCAATTACCAAACACGTTTATATTTGCTGTGCTCACGTATTAATTCCAAAAATTATGAAAATTTGAATCTAGCAATAATTTGACATTCCGGATCCAACAAAAGTGGTCCCGTAGAAAATAGAGGTCGTTTGCAAAATAACTATTTTTAAGGGCTATATATTATATAAAATTCCATGGCGACTATTCTGAATTTTCAACTAGACATTACTTTTTATTCCCATTATGAAATCTGGATTTTTCACATTCGTTGGAATGATATTTTCAAATAGATTCAAATATATATGGTTTTATTTGAATCATGTACATTCATTTGAAATTTGAAATCGAATTTTCAAACTACCGCGCCATTTTAAGCTCGTTATATAATTAAAATAATATTATTCGTTCTAACTTTGACTTAAATAATTTTTTTAGTCGTTATTATTTAAAATAATTCATTTTAAATATTCAAAATTCTTTAAAGTAGCTAAAAAAAAAAATTAAATTGGTTCCGTTTTTCCGGGTTGTTACATTAATCCATTCCAAAGTTTACACCTACACCTAAGACAAAAAGCATCATTTTCATATTAAGTCAAAACGCATCACATTGAACACATATGTACACACTGCCTAGGACATTACCTTGCTAACCTAGCATAGAAAGGCCTATAGGGAATAAATATGTCATGTGTATACTTGACTTCCTACTTGTTGCCAAGAAATTTAGTGCAATTTCCTTGGTGGCACAAGCACCCTCCAGTGACCCTTAATCTGATTAATGGTAGATTTCATTACTTATTTCCACTAATACTTGCCCACGCAACAAAACTATGTGCATTAACCATTATCTCCTTGGCTATACCTTGTGTATGCTTTAAGTTTATACACACGATAAACTCAAATAAACTCACTTAATGCAAGCATCAAACAAGTCGCACATTCCCATCTATTTTAATTTACAAGAGACATAACATATATTCATATAATCTGGCTTACAACAACATCACAATCATTATTCATAAAATACCCAACATTTATTTATATCCAGTTTTAGCTTTACTAGAGAATTCATATATAATTATTTATTAAAATCAAAAATACAATAATAATACATTTATTACTCATAAAACATACAGATTCCCTTTAAATCCAGTTTCATCTTACTCATCACAAAATTATGTTGGGTATTGTGAGTATATGATTCGAGGTGTTCAGAATACCTCTTATCCCTTAAATTCTCCTTACTTGATCCCTTCGCATGAATATGTGAATTATAGTTCGTGCTCAGAGAATTTATACAGTGTACAGTGGATCTGCACATGATCAATGCACCACTTACACGAGGCTAATTCTTCTGTCCCGAAACCCCTGTCCCCGTGTGCCCAACGACCTTGATTTCCCTGATTTTCACTATTTGCAATTATGTCCTTCAACAATTGAGGGATTTAACTGTAAAAGGTGGAAATTAGGGGGCTGTGATTGGTGGGTACACATGGGGAGATGGGGTTTCGGGACTGAACAATTCACGCGCCACTTACACTTCATATAAGGAAATAAACATAAGCATGTAACATCATTGTTCATGCTGCCTATTTTCCCTCATTCAAATCCTATCCCATAGTGTATTTTTTTTACATAATCTGCAGCTTCATAGTTTTCAGATCTAGTCAAGCATTTTGTTCGTAAAAATGATCAACACCATCAGACATAATATCCAGAACATACTAAATCAATTTTAGCATGCAATCATATTTTATTCACACAGTCTATTTTCAAGCTACAATATATAAATATGTATAATAAAATATGATGCCTTATTTAGAACTTAGTGCCATATATAAATGATATTTATACACTCACAGATATTCTTCTTCTTTTTTTAATCTTTGTTCCTTAGCTTCTTTGATCAAAACCCAGCCTTTTGCTCTCCTAAATGTTGCTTCCGTCTCTTTTGTCTTATTTTATTTATGTGAAAAGAAAAATGTCATAGTCTAGCAAGGCATATATGCTACTAATCTATTCAGTCATCCAGCTATGGATTTTAGGGGTTAAGTAATGTCAATTTTATCATAATCAATCTTATGTTTAACGCACCAATATCACCCACCCACTTACCCATTTCTCTATTAATTTGCTAGTGAGAGAAGTTTATTTGTAAAGCTATACCGGTCACCTTTTCCTTCAGGAAAAGGCTTCTTTTCCGACTACCATTTTAGTCCTATAGTCATGCTACTTGCACGTTTTCTTACACTATTTCACATTCCTTCATATTTTGTTTACGCATACAAATGGCATAAGTTATCACATGCTTCTTACTTATAACATTATATTTTAATCCTAAGCTTTTCTTTGAACTTTGAACATTCATACATATTTTAATTTCACATAGCATGTGTGTGTGTATACAAGGGTCCTCGTATATCTCATTAATTCTTATTTCAGTCAATGCTAAGTATGTATTTTATCATGTTTAAACTTGCTTATATTTATGTATATTGCATTTTATATCCAACACACACACACACACATATATATATATATGTAAGTATGTATGTATTTCAAGAGCTTTTGTATTTCAATTCCACACGATATACACACTCACTATTCCAGTTGCACATATACCTACTTATTTTATTTTCAGGCACTATTAGGTTTGACTACTCTCATTTTATTTACATTGAATCAATTCATATATATTGTATCTTCAGAAACTTTTTATTTTCAAACATGCTCAGGGTGCACACATATATCATGCACACCTAATATTATTGTTTATCTCATTATATATATATGTATGTATGTATGTATGTATTCTAAGGTAAATATCTCTTTGTTCAATATAATTAATCAGTGCAAATCTTGGGTCATCACACTTTTATTTTGGGATGATTTTACAAGAACTATTTTGACATGCGCAAGAGCCTCATGTTTCATGCGATTTCAATGAACTTTTATCCTAATACACTTCAATCATCATCCTTATCCTTAAATAAAGCATAATACTAAAACATGAATCAAGCATATCAAGAAACTTAATCATTCAAACAGAAAATTCAACAATTCTTAAGTGCACGATCATCCAATTGTATATAAACATGAATCAACCAAATCTAACCATAGAACTGACATTAAGGTTAAATTGTAAAAACCCGTAACTTCCCCGGTGAGGAAAGCGTGAGTAGTTCGAGGACAAGCCACAACAGAACACATAAAGAAGAACATTTCATTGTATATTACAACAATGCATCAGATTACAAGAATATACAGAGTATAAATGAATATTACACAGAAATATCAGAGATTTAAATTACATTTAAATACATCGCAGCGGAAAATAATACAATACACAACTAGAAGAGATATACGGATACAAAGCTTTCCGGATATCATTCCAGCTGTAAACCAGGATCCTGTGAATATAAATCTGCAAAACCAAAACTACTAGCTGCCCGTGTCAAAATAAGGGCACCCAGAGTTTAGGTTAAAACAATAAACTCCAGGTCAGTCATGTGATTGGTGTGAGAACGAAAACAGTTATTATCTTTATTTTCAAAGTTAGGTAAATCAAGGGACCACACCGTATAACACGGAACGGTTTTCCTCCCAAGAATACCAGTGCATAAAACAACAACGCAATGCTAAATAAGGAAAAATGAAGCTGTTATAAGACCCAGGTCCTATCACACAATGCAACGCAAGCCGGGGGATAGGGTTTTCCCTTATAACAGCCAAAGAATGCTTGATACGTTTAAAAACAAATCATTTGATACTATTATAAGTGCATAGTGTATAAAACAACTTCAACTCATAAGTATCAATCATAGACGGCTTGAATGACCCATACCACTATGTCGCCATATATAAGTTTACAATCAAAACCGCAATGTCGTATTGGAAGTTGGGTTATCATTTATGGTATGAACCGAGGCTAGGGGCAAGATCCTCACCGATTCGAGACTGTCTAGTCCGAGCCTCAGGAACAGCCGCAACTGCCCCATGGATTGTCAGGGCCAGTCCACCGATGTGGATTATTATGCCTGAACACTGTGTTTCCCCACCCTTTGGGGCGTAAGCCTGGCCCGTCAGCCGACCAGAAGCATCGGCCGAAACCGATATCACGAGGCGCCTCGCTTTTCAGCAAGTAATAATAAGCAACATCCACATGAGTCAAACTCGTCAGCCAGTTCAAGCACTGACGCAACTCCTAACTAGAAAGAAACGCATGTCCTCCCTGATGTCCGTCTCCCGTTTTTGGTTCATACCGGGTGTGATACTCGCGAATCAACGTTACACAAAGCTACGCCACACAAGGCCGTGCTTTGATCATCAACCACAAGACTTTGCTTTTCAACAAAAGCCTTGATCCATGCAACTCAGCATGCCACATTGTTAGTCCATACTGTACCACTGATTTCTGCCAATATATAACCTCTAGGCTCGTACGTCTCAGAGAAGGGTGTATAGCAAGAGAATAAATTCTCTGCCACCAAACAGATATATATTTAGCAGAGATCACCAAATACAGTATAAAGGAATACAACGTCAGACACACTATCCATTTACAAGTCCGTTCTGGGTCTGAACGAAACCGGAGGCACTTTCCTCGCATATCCATCCATCTCCAAGTACGTCTGGACGATCACCAACTGTTTCCATCTTCTTGGGTGTACATCCCAATCAAGATCATCTGTAATCACCCAAACGACGTGAAGACTTCCGGTCTTCGACCACAGTCTTCATCTTCGACTAATCGTCGTATCAGTTATTCAGAATGGGATAAACCCGGTCTTTCCGAATAACTCGTGTATATTTTAAATAAGTGTTACACAAACACAACATACGCCTCATTCCAGTTCATCAGTCACTAACCGTAAATTAATCAAGAGAATAATTCCCCAAATATTAACCCCGAAGGCCGAAACCAACATCAGATCAATATCCAGAAAACCATTCTGCTTAGCTAACCGACAGTTAGTTTCTAAATTTCACATTCATAGGGAAAGGTTCCCATTAATTTTATCCAAGATAAATTTCTTGAATTTATTCTTTAATCTATTTTTGAATATCAATTGAAACTAGTCGGGATTAGCGAACCTTACCGAAGTAATCATTTGTTTTAATTTCCCAATCCCAACCTATTCATCCCATGAAGTAAAACTGGTTATACTTCATATCTTACACCACAGTGTTATCGGTAAATTCAATTACCATTTCACATTCAAATCTAATTAAAGATTTAACTACCGCCTGGAGCAAAACTGGTGATACTTCATTCTCGATCATTTCAATCTAATTAAAGATTCATTAAAACTCCACTTAGTTCTAATTGCTAACTGGGTTAAAGAATCAGTGTCATTTAAAACACGGTTCACGATTAATCCAAAGTCACATTCCATTAATTATCGGGTTAAAGAACGAGTGTTATTTAAAACACTGTCCACGATAAACCCAAAAATCAATATCAATTCAATTCCAATTAAATATTATTTAATTGGTACACTTCATTAAATCTAAATAAAAAGATTTAATCTTTTCTCAACTGGGTTAAAGAACAGTGTTAATGAAGACACCATTCACGACAAACCCAAATCACATTTGATATTAAACACAAGGCTCTGAATAGAAAATATACCGGCTTATATTCAATATCAAATTCCACGACTAACAAATATCGTATTGGAAATAACGATATATATATCTATATCTTTCAAATTTCCATAACAACATCTGTATAATCACGAAATCCAACATCGAAATATTCCGAAGACAATTTCGATTCAAATCATTTCCAATGCAATTATTGGAAGCTCTGGTTATTTTCAAAACCATTTCAAATCCAATTTATTTATTTTAAAAATAAATAAATTACTATTCTAGTTCAAAACTAGTTCATTTCGATAAAAATCTATTTTTATCTTTTCAAATATGGAGTTTTTCATCCCAATTTTTCCCAAATCATTACTTATGATTTTACACAATTTATTATTATTTTTAATAATTTTATCAAGGCCCGTACAGTCGATTTCCATCAATGGCCATCGAACTGCACTTACAGCGACCTTTTTCAAATTTGATTTGGACGTATCTCCAAATCCAACTGTTAGATTTCAAATTTCTAATATTTGTTAGAAAGCTCTTTTCGATACGAACCCAACGGTTCTGGTTTTAGGAGAATCCGACGGTCGGATCTCCCGTAATGTCCGTTTGAAATAAATGGTCGAAATTCGCGAACTGCCGCGGCGCGGCGCGTTCTATTCAGGCCATTATATTATATATATAATATATATAACATATATTTCGTCGATTTCTATTTAAAACGAATTATATAAATAGTTTTAAATTCGTTTCAAAAGCAATTTCAACTTCCATTTCAATTCAAATCAAAATTGAATTCTTCTTTATAAATTCGTTTTAAAATTCATTTCTATTCAATTCAAATTTCAATTCAATTTGAATTCATTTCAATTTGTTTCCAATTCAATTCGAATTCGTTTTCAATTCAATTCGAATTGGTTTTATATTCAATTCAAATTCATTATCTATTCAATTCAATTCGAATTCGTTTCGTTTGCTATTCAATTGAAATCAAATTCGTTTTCCATTCAATTCGAATTCATTATATATTCAATTCATTTCGAAATCGTTATACATTCAATTCATTTCGAAATCGTTATACATTCAATTCATTTCGAAATCGTTTTACATTCAATTCATTTCGAAATCGTTATACATTCAATTCATTTCGAAATCGTTTTATATTCAATTCATTTCGAAATCGTTTTATATTCAATTCGTTTCGATTTCATTTCAAAATATGCGTTTTCGAAATCACTTTTCAATATGCATTTTAAAATGAATAAAATCGACATAAATATCGCTCACGTCAAAATGGCGTCAATCTAACCAACACGGCTTCATATATTTCTATTTTCAAATATTCTATTCAACAAATGAATATTTATTCTTGTCAACACACGACTAATCTCAACGAATGAGTACTGTCCACGTGTGACAATTTTTGTTAAATTATTTCGTTCAACACATGACTAATCTCAACGGATGAGTACAGTCAACACATGAACCTTTATTTTATATTGATAAAGATGCAAATTTTATTATTAAACTATTTCGTTCAATACATGACTAATCTCAACGAATGAGTACAGTCAACACATGAACTTTTATGTTATAATATTCTTTATTTTCTAAATTGGAATGAGGCCCAACCAATCACCATATAATGTTAATTATATGGATTTTCATACAACACATGTATATAATAGCATTGAAAAATAATCAACCATCAACCAAAGTGCACTACACTGTATAAGCATCAAATATAGATATCTAACGCTTATAACAGCCTGTCAATCAATCGATCAACATATTTAATCAATCAAGATGAGTGAACTTCAAATTTCATCCCAACACCCGTGTGGGGTTTCAAACAATCAAACACAGATTTTATTTGTGCAGTTGGGCGATGTGTAAAATTTATCGACCCAATTAATGTCCTTCAAATAGGTGTACATAAACAAACCGTCCGGTTTGTAAATGAATATTTATTCATTTACATTCACGTTAAAAATTATATTTTTAACGACAAAACATTTTATTTCAACATATGAATTTCTATTCAATTCATTTATTCTATAAAATGATATTGTATATTTTTCTAACTTATTTTAGAAAATTTCGGCGGTATAACGGCACGATACTAGAAACGGGACAAGGCCTAGCCCTATCCCCGGTCTAGTGAAGGACCACGCCATTCACACATCAATCAAATCAATTCATTTCACCAAACAATTCAATTCATTTCAAAATATTCTAACTAACCACACAACCAAACAATTTAACAATCAAGCCATCCATGGTCTGTGGATGACGGGTGTCGGGTGCTACTAAACACCGTCTGCATCCTAGTATATATATATATATATATATATAACTAGAAAAATAAAATTAAAGAGTGAGAAGTTCTCACAGATAGCTATCCAATCATCTTGACTCTTCTTTGATAGATATCTTCGTCGTTCTCGCATCTTTGTCATCTTCGTTGCCCGTAGTCACTACATACGTAAAAATCGAATTTTTACTTCGTTATTCAATATATAGAAATCGAATTTTTACTTCACTATTCAATATATAAAAATCGAATTTTTACTTCGCTATTCAATATAAAAAAATCGAATATTTACTTCGTTATTCAATATATAAAAATCGAATTTTTACTTCGTTATTCAATATATAAAAATCGAATTTTTACTTCGTTATTCAATATATAGAAATCGAATTTTTACTTCGCTATTCAATATATAAAAATCGAATTTTTACTTCGCTATTCAATATATAAAAATCGAATTTTTACTTCGCTATTCAATATATAAAAATCGAATTTTTACTTCGCTATTCAATATATAAAAATCGATTTTTTACTTCGCTATTCAATATATAAAAATCGAATTTTTACTTCGCTATTCAATATATAAAAATCGAATTTTTACTTCGCTATTCAATATATAAAAATCGAATTTTTACTTCGCTATTCAATATATAAAAATCATTCCTTTTCATTGAATAAAAATCATAGCTTTATACGGATAAAAATCTCGCCTTTTCACTACTAAAAATCCCATCTTTTACCGTATAAAAATCACGTCTTTTACCGTTTTAAAATCAAATAATTTTCAGTTTTAAACATCATATAAAATTAGATTTTTTTTTTCCTATATAAATTCAATTTTTATCACTACAAAAAAAATCATAAAACTCACTTCTTTTTCCTCGTCAGTCGAACTTGGTTGGAGGATGGTCGGAGGTCACTTCGAGGATGGCGCACTCGCATGGACGTGGGTGGCGGTGCCTCTGGCCAACGGCGCGGTGGGCTTGGTGCTCGAATTGGGTTGGGGGTTGGACGGGTACGGGATTTGGGGGGCGCGCTGAGGTTCGATACAGCAGAGAACGGAGGGGAGAAGGAAGCGGAGGAGGGGCGATGGAGCTGATCAGAAGGGGCGGCGGTCGGATCTCCGACGATGGCATTGGGAGAGGCGGCTTTTGCTTCGGACGAGTGTTTTTTTTCTTTTGTTTCTGTTTTTGAAATGATATCAGGGGGGGGGGGGGGGGGCAGAATGAAATAAGGGGGAGGGGAGAGAAAGGTTTTTTTTATTAATTATTTAATTATTTTATTTTTGAAAAAGTTGACTTTTACATACGACCTCTAAACGAGGCCCACCGCCTGTCGTCCATAGCGTTCTACCCCCATTCTGAACACCATGGGATATGTATCGCAGGCTGATTCGGCTATTTCGATCAGTTTCCGTTAAAATCAACATATAACTATATATATTGATTTTGAACGTTCATTTCAAATTACCGGGGTCACATACTAACTCTAAAAATTCCAAAAAAAAATATTTTCTAGCTTCGTATTGACTATACGGTCCTAACAAAACTAGTTTCGCCGAATTCTGAGACTGTTGGAAAAATGGCCATTTTCCAGTCGATTAAAATCAATTGAAACTGGTCAAACGCGTTTTCCTTTGCCACGCTCACATATTGATTCGAAAAATTATGAAATTTGGAATCTAGCAATAACTTTACATCACGAACCCAACAAAACTGGTTTCGTCGAAATCCGAGGTCGTTTGCAAAATTCCCATTTTTAAGGGCCTGAATTCCATAGCGACTATTCAGAATTTTCAACTGGACATATCTTTTGATTCCCGCTATGAAATTTCGATTTTTCGGATTCGTTAGAAAGATATCATCAATTAGATCCTAATGTTTTTGGTTTCACTAAAATCCGGATATTTTTGCACCCGATACATTCAATTGAAGTTTGAAATCGAATTATCGAACTACCGCGCCATTTTCAATTCTATTTATAATTATATATAATTATTTATATTCTAACGACGACGTATATAATATATACGTTCAAATTATATTCAAAATAAATTTTCGCGTCGATATTATTTAAAATAATCTATTTTAAATATAGAAAATTCGCTAAAATTGCCAAAATAAAAATTTCAAACTGGCCCAGATTTTCGGGTTATTACAATCTTCCCCACTTAAAACTTTTCGTCCCCGAAAAGGAACAAAGTCGAAAGTGGTTTGATTAATCAACCCTACACTCGATCTGGCTTCCATTCTCCAACTCTTTAGTTTCTGAGAATTTTCAAAATTTCAAAAATTTGGCTAACACAACACCCTAAATTTTTGAAAAATTTCGCCATAACCTCCCCTGCACCGGGAGCATCGGGGAATTTCAAATAGCTTCCCCGGTCCTTCTAATCTCAAAAAGAAAAAGAAAAAGCCAAGCGGCTAGCCAATAGGCTCATAAAATCATCATCACCCAAACAAAACAGTAAATTATGTAGTAAACATGTACCTATTTGTCGGGCAAACAAATTTTATTCTTCGGCTCTAGCCTCCTTGCTATGACCTGTTCAATGCAAGTATAGGTATATGCAAGCAAATGCGACCAATTTTCAATATAATTCAATATTTGATTCAATTTGGCATAATGGTTCAAAAATTATCTAACAAATAATCAAACAACACAAACATCAATCAATTAGTGAATTAGAGTTTCAAATTCATAACTTTGATACCTATACAAAAATCATGTTTTTGATGCCAATTCACAACAATGTGTTCTAGCTATATAAGTTTTGGTTCTCACACCAGTCTAATGGAAATATATAGAAAATCACACCTTCGAAACTCGAACATAAATTCGGATGATGATCGATCAATCATCAGAACCATCTCCGGGTGTCTAGAATGTGATTCTATATCTATCCAATATATTAAAATTCTGAATATACGTTCATGACGCGTATATACAAAACCTTTATATATTAGATTGTCCATATTCAAAATAAATAGATGATCAAATACGTATAAAGCGATTTGAATTTTAAAACAAAATTGTTTTCATTTGAAAAATATACTCTTCACACTCGTTCTAGGATACTACTGATCCTATCTCTAACGAGTCATTCTAATTGGATATTGCTAATCCAATATCTGATGAATTCTTTCGTATGGTTCTAATGTACCTTATTCTCGAGCTCTGTAAACCAAAGCTCTGATACCAACTGTAAAAACCCGTAACTTCCCCGGTGAGGAAAGCGCGGATAGTTCGAGGACAAGCCACAACAGAACACATAAAGAAGAACATTTCATTATATATTACAACAATGCATCAGATTACAAGAATATACAGAGTATAAATGAATATTACACAGAAATATCAGAGATTTAAATTACATTTAAATACATCGCAGCGGAAAATAATACAATGCACAACTAGAAGAGATATACGGATACAAAGCTTTCCGGATATCATTCCAGCTGTAAACCTGGATCCTGTGAATATAAATCTGCAAAACCAAAACTACTAGCTGCCCGTGTCAAAATAAGGGCACCCAGAGTTTAGGTTAAAACAATAAACTCCAGGTCAGTCATGTGACTGGTGTGAGAACGAAAACAGTTATTATCTTTATTTTCAAAGTTAGGTAAATCAAGGGACCACGCCGTATAACACGGAACGGGTTTCCTCCCAAGAATACCAGTGCATAAAATAACAGCGCAATGCTAAATAAGGAAAAATGAAGCTGTTATAAGACCCAGGTCCTATCACACAATGCAACGCAAGCCGGGGGATAGGGTTTTCCCTTATAACAGCCAAAGAATGCTTGATACGTTTAAAAACAAATCATTTGATACTATTATAAGTGCATAGTGTATAAAACAACTTCAAATCATAAGTATCAATCATAGACGGCATGAATGACCCATACCACTATGTCGCCATATATAAGTTTACAATCAAAACAGCAATGTCGTATTGGAAGTTGGGTTATCATTTATGGTATGAACCGAGGCTATGGGCAAGATCCTCACCGATTCGAGACTGTCTAGTCCGAGCCTCAGGAACAGCCGCAACTGCCCCATGGATCGTCAGGGCCGGTCCACCGATGTGGATTATTATGCCTGAACACTGCGTTTCCCCGCCCTTTGGGGCGTAAGCCTGGCCCGTCAGCCGACCAGAAGCATCGGCCGAAACCGATATCACGAGGCGCCTCGCTTTTCAGCAAGTAATAATAAGCAACATCCACATGAGTCAAACTCGTCAGCCAGTTCAAGCACTGACGCCACTCCTAACTAGAAAGAAACACATGTCCTCCCTGATGTCCGTCTCCCGTTTTTGGTTCATACCGGGTGTGATACTCGCGAATCAACGTTACACAAAGCTACGCCACACAAGGCCGTGCTTTGATCATCAACCACAAGACTTTGCTTTTCAACAAAAGCCTTGATCCATGCAACTCAGCATGCCACATTGTCAGTCCATACTGTACCACTGATTTCTGCCAATATATAACCTCTAGGCTCGTACGTCTCAGAGAAGGGTGTATAGCAAGAGAATAAATTCTCTGCCACCAAACAGATATATATTTAGCAGAGATTACCAAATACAGTATAAAGGAATACAACGTCAGACACACTATCCATTTACAAGTCCGTTCTGGGTCTGAACGAAACCGGAGGCACTTTCCTCGCATATCCATCCATCTCCAAGTACGTCTGGACGATCACCAACTGTTTCCATCTTCTTGGGTGTACAGCCCAATCAAGATCATCAGTAATCACCAAAACGACGTGAAGACTTCCGGTCTTCGACCACCGTCTTCATCTTCGACTAATCGTCGTATCAGTTATTCAGAATGGGATAAACCCGGTCTTTCCGAATAACTCGCGTATATGTTAAATAAGTGTTATACAAACACAACATATGCCTCATTCCAATTCATCAGTCACTAACCGTAAATTAATCAAGAGAATAATTCCCCAAATATTAACCCCGAAGGCCGAAACCAACATCAGATCAATATCCAGAAAACCATTCTGCTTAGCTAACCGACAGTTAGTTTCTAAATTTCACATTCATAGGGAAAGGTTCCCATTAATTTTATCCAAGATAAATTTCTTGAATTTATTCTTTAATCTATTTTTGAATATCAATTCAAACTAGTCGGGATTAGCGAACCTTACCGAAGTAATCATTTGTTTTAATTTCCCAATCCCAACCTATTCATCCCATGAAGTAAAACTGGCTATACTTCATATCTAACACCACAGTGTTATCGGTAAATTCAATTACCATTTCACGTTCAAATCTAATTAAAGATTTAACTACCGCCTGGAGCAAAACTGGTGATACTCCATTCTCGATCATTTCAATCTAATTAAAGATTCATTAAAACTCCACTTAGTTCTAATTGCTAACTGGGTTAAAGAATCAGTGTCATTTAAAACACGGTTCACGATAAATCCAAAGTCACATTCCATTAATTATCGGGTTAAAGAACGAGTGTTATTTAAAACACTGTCCATGATAAACCCAAAAATCAATATCAATTCAATTCCAATTAAATATTATTTAATTGGTACACTTCATTAAATCTAAATAAAAAGATTTAATCTTTTCTCAACTGGGTTAAAGAACAATGTTAATGAAGACACCATTCACGACAAACCCAAATCACATTCGATATTAAACACAAGGCTCTGAATAGAAAATATACCGGCTTATATTCAATATCAAATTCCACGACTAACAAATATCGTATTGGAAATAACGATATATATATCTATATCTTTCAAATTTCCATAACAACATCTGTATAATCACGAAATCCAACATCGAAATATTCCGAAGACAATTTCGATTCAAATCCATTCCAATGCAATTATTGGAAGCTCTGGTTATTTTCAAAACCATTTCAAATCCAATTTATTTATTTTAAAAATAAATAAATTACTATTCTAGTTCAAAACTAGTTCATTTCGATAAAAATCTATTTTTATCTTTTCAAATATGGAGTTTTTCATCCCAATTTTTCCCAAATCATTTCTTATGATATTACACAATTTATTATTATTTTTAATAATTTTATCAAGGCCTGTACAGTCGATTTCCATCAATGGCCATCGAACTGCACTTACAGCGACCTTTTTCAAATTTGATTTGGACGTATCTCCAAATCCAACCGTTAGATTTCAAATTTCTAATATTCGTTAGAAAGCTCTTTTCGATACGAACCCAACGGTTCCGGTTTAGGAGAATCCGACGGTTGGATCTCCCGTAATGTCCGTTTGAAATAAATGGTCGAAATTCACGAACTACCGCGGCGCGGTGCGTTCTATTCAGGCCATTATATTATATATATAATATATATAACATATATTTCGTCGATTTCTATTTAAAACGAATTATATAAATAGTTTAAAATTCGTTTCAAAAGCAATTTCAACTTCCATTTCAATTCAAATCAAAATTGAATTCTTCTTTATAAATTCGTTTTAAAATTCATTTCTATTCAATTCAAATTTCAATTCAATTTGAATTCATTTCAATAATTTTCCAATTCAATTCGAATTCGTTTTCAATTTAATTCGAATTGGTTTTATATTCAATTCAATTCAAATTCGTTATCTATTCAATTCAAATCGAATTCGTTTCGTTTGCTATTCAATTGAAATCAAATTCGTTTTCCATTCAATTCGAATTCATTATATATTCAATTCATTTCGAAATCGTTATACATTCAATTCATTTCGAAATCGTTATACATTCAATTCATTTCGAAATCATTTTACATTCAATTCATTTCGAAATCGTTATACATTCAATTCATTTCGAAATCGTTTTATATTCAATTCATTTCGAAATCGTTTTATATTCAATTCGTTTCGATTTCATTTCAAAATATGCGTTTTGAAATCACTTTTCAATATGCATTTTAAAATGAATAAAATCGACATAAATATCGCTCACGTCAAAATGGCGTCAATCTAACCAACACGGCTTCATATATTTCTATTTTCAAATATTCTATTCAACAAATGAATATTTATTCTTGTCAACACACGACTAATCTCAACGAATGAGTACTGTCCACGTGTGACAATTTTTGTTAAATTATTTCGTTCAACACATGACTAATCTCAACGGATGAGTACAGTCAACACATGAACCTTTATTTTATATTGATAAAGATGCAAATTTTATTATTAAACTATTTCGTTTAACACATCACTAATCTCAACGAATGAGTACAGTCAACACATGAACTTTTATGTTATAATATTCTATATTTTCTAAATTGGAATGAGGCCCAACCAATCACCATATAATGTTAATTATATGGATTTTCATACAACACATGTATATAATAGCATTGAAAAATAATCAACCATCAACCAAAGTGCACTACACTGTATAAGCATCAAATATAGATATCTAACGCTTATAACAGCCTGTCAATCAATCGATCGGCATATTTAATCAATCAGGATGAGTGAACTTCAAATTTCATCCCAACACCCATGTGGGGTTTCAAACAATCAAACACATATTTTATTTGTGCAGTTGGGCGATGTGTAAAATTTATCGACCCAATCAATGTCCTTCAAATAGGTGTACATAAACAAACCGTCCGGTTTGTAAATGAATATTTATTCATTTACATTCACGTTAAAAATTATATTTTTAACGACAAAACATTTTATTTCAACATATGAATTTCTATTCAATTCATTTAATCTATAAAATGATATTGTATATTTTTCTAACTTATTTTATAAAATTTCGGCGGTATAACGGCACGATACTAGAAATGGGACAAGGCCTAGCCTTATCCCCGGTCTAGTGAAGGCCCACGCCATTCACACATCAATCAAATCAATTCATTTCACCAAACAATTCAATTCATTTCAAAATATTCTAACTAACCACACAACCAAACAATTTAACAATCAAGCCATCCATGGTCTGTGGATGACGGGTGTCGGGTGCTACTAAACACCGTCTGCATCCTAGTATATATATATATATATAACTAGAAAAATAAAATTAAAGAGTGAGAAGTTCTCACAGATAGCTATCCAATCATCTTGACTCTTCTTTGATAGAAATCTTCGTCGTTCTCGCATCTTTGTCATCTTCATTGCCCGTAGTCACTACATATGTAAAAATCGAATTTTTACTTCGTTATTCAATATATAGAAATCGAATTTTTACTTCGCTATTCAATATATAAAAATCGAATTTTTACTTCGCTATTCAATATATAAAAATCGAATTTTTACTTCGTTATTCAATATATAAAAATCGAATTTTTACTTTGTTATTCAATATATAAAAATCGAATTTTTACTTCGTTATTCAATATATAGAAATCAAATTTTTACTTCGCTATTCAATATATAAAAATCGAATTTTTACTTCGCTATTCAATATATAAAAATCGAATTTTTACTTCGCTATTCAATATATAAAAATCGAATTTTTACTTCGCTATTCAATATATAAAAATCGAATTTTTACTTCGCTATTCAATATATAAAAATCGAATTTTTACTTCGCTATTCAATATATAAAAATCATTCCTTTTCATTGAATAAAAATCATAGCTTTATACGGATAAAAATCTCGCCTTTTCACTACTAAAAATCCCATCTTTTACCGTATAAAAATCACGTCTTTTACCGTTTTAAAATCAAATAATTTTCAGTTTTAAACATCATATAAAATCAGATTTTTTTTCCTATATAAATTCAGTTTTTATCACTACAAAAAAATCATAAAACTCACTTCTTTTTCCTCGTCAGTCGAACTTGGTTGTAGGATGGTCGGAGGTCACTTCGAGGATGGCGCACTCGCATGGACGTGGGTGGCGGTGCCTCTGGCCAACGGCGCGGTGGGCTTGGTGCTCGAATTGGGTTGGGGGTTGGACGGGTATGGGATTTGGGGGGGCGCGTTGAGGTTCGATACCGCAGAGAACGGAGGGGAGAAGGAAGCGGAGGAGGGGCGATGGAGCTGATCAGAAGGGGCGGCGGTCGGATCTCCGACGATGGCACTGGGAGAGGCGGCGTTTGCTTCAGACGAGTGGTTTTTTTTCTTTTCTTTTGTTTCTGTTTTCGAAATGATATCGAGGGGGGGCCAGAATGAAATAAGGGGGAGGGGAGAGAAAGGTTTTTTTTAATTAATTAATTAATTATTTTATTTTTGAAAATGTTGACTTTTACATACGACCTCTAAACGAGGCCCACCGCCTGTCGTCCATAGCGTTCTACCCCCATTCTGAACACAATGGGATATGTATCGCAGGCTGATTCGGCTGTTTCGATCAGTTTCCGATAAATCAACATATAACTCTATATATTGATTTTGAACGTGCATTTCAAATTACCAGGGTCACATACTAACTCTAAAAATTCCAAAAAATATATTTTCTAGCTTCGTATTGACGATACGGTCCTAACAAAACTAGTTTCGCCGAATTCTGCGACTGTTGGAAAAATGGCCATTTTCCAGTCGATTAAAATCAACTGAAACTGGTCAAACGCGTTTTCCTTTGCCACGCTCACATATTGATTCGAAAAATTATGAAATTTGGAATCTAGCAATAACTTTACATCACGAACCCAACAAAACTGGTTTCGTCAAAATCCGAGGTCGTTTGCAAAATTCCCATTTTTAAGGGCTTGAATTCCATAGTGACTATTCAGAATTTTCAACTGGACATATCTTTTGATTCCCGCTATGAAATTTCGATTTTTCGGATTCGTTAGAAAGATACCATCAATTAGATCCTAATGTTTTTGGTTTCACTAAAATCCGGATTATTTTGCACCCGGTACATTCAATTGAAGTTTGAAATCGAATTATCGAACTACCGCGCCATTTTCAATTCTATTTATAATTATATATAATTATTTATATTCTAACGACGACGTATATAATATATACGTTCAAATTATATTCAAAATAAATTTTCGCGTCGATATTATTTAAAATAATCTATTTTAAATATAGAAAATTCGCTAAAATTGCCAAAATAAAAATTTTAAACTGGCCCAGATTTTCGGGTTATTACATAAATTCTCACTGATTACATTAATTTAACATATACATCATCATATTCCCTAACTAGGTCATCCTAGGGGTTTCTATAATTGAAACTAATACATATAATCAGATTTTAGGGTTGGTCTAATATATAAATCATTAGATCTTCTGGTCACAGCATATAGTCTAATATATACATGTGAGAGATCCTTACCACTAGCTAAATCTCACAATTTGATGAAACTGAATGGAAATCTACCTCAGAAAGCAAGGAAAATGCAGAAATATGAACTTAAATGAAGGGATCCAATCCTTCGATATATATTTAATATTTAATTAATAATCGGAGATGATTTGATATGAATTTGAGTATTAATTTAAGAAATTAAGACGAATTAGAGTATATATTAGTCCAGAAGATGATACGAAATGAGAGGGAAAGCTTCTAATGCCTCCCTTTGGCCCTTATTTATAATTGAGGGTAATTAAACTATGGGCTTGCTAATCGCAGCCTATTAGCACTACTTTAATTTTGTCCAACAGTCTTAAAAACTTAGAGCTGTAGTATTTTTTAACTACTTATCCAATTTCTTCAAATGACCATTTTATGGGGAAAACCTCCAACTCAAGGCAATTAGACAAGTAAAAAAAATTAGTTAGGCTCCTATCAGAATCTATACCAAAACAAGATTTTCCAAGGGTAAAATGATCACATAAAGATTTAGTAAAAATCTTTGACATGTAAAACATCTTGAAGAACTACATTCCAAAGTATTAGAATGGTACGACTACATATGAATTAAATAGAATATTTTACGATCCTCCAATAGGTAAAGCACGAGTTTTTAAATTCTACCCCCTTTAGGAATTTTGCCCTGCAAATGTCTAAGCAAAATCAATCAAACATATCATCTCATATGCCTCCCATCTGCATGGAAACATTCTAACATCCAGTCCAGCATCCAAACAATCAATAACAAAGCAAACTATGATTGTATCATGCAGAATTCTAATAGTATAAGAAATAATGGTGCAAGAAGATATAATAAATGGGACATACCACTCAAGAGTTTTGGATAGGCCATTTTCGCACTATCCTTCGTCTCCTATGTACAATCGCCATCGTCCTTACTCTATTGTACCTTAACTTACTTAACTATCTTTCATGTTATTTACAATGATTCGAAGCAGCTCATGAGGTCTTGAGAATTCCGACACCACCTCTACATCTTCTAGCTGGTCCATAAATAAAACAATACTCGAGTCATGCACAAACTTTCGTAGATGCAAGATATATAAAACATTATGTATACTCGCCATCTTCGGAGGTAGATCCACTTTATGAGCTAGTTTTCCTATTATCTTTACAATTGGAAGTGACCTAATTAACAATTCATTCCAGAGAGAAGAAACCGTTAGACATACCAAATCCCTAACTGAAAGTTCCATGTGTTTCTTTTTCATATTTGTATAGGCCTTTTGACGATCCTAAGCAGCCTTCATTTTCTATTGAATTATTTTTATCTTATCTAATCTCCCACTGATCATATATATCCCAAGCATCAGTATTCCCCTTTCTCCAACCAACATGAGGTGCACTACAAGACCTTTCATATGATGTCTTGTACAATGCCATACCAATACGTGACTGATGGCTATTGTTATAGGAAAACTCGATTAAATAAAGATGGTCCTTCCTAAATCACCTAAAATCCAGAACATAAGCTCTGGATCTTCCAAGACTAGGTTTACTCTTTCGATTTAGCTATCAATCTTAAGGTAGCAATTTGTACTCGTATGCAGCTCAGTTCACAGCATCTTCCAAACTCTTCAAAAATTCACTTGTGAATAAAGGATCTTCATCATTTACTATGCTCTTGGGTACCCTATGGAATTGTACAATCAATCTTACATATAATTCATCCAATTTGATGTGGTTTTAGTTGAATTGATAGGAATGGATCTTGCACTTTTGGTTGGGCAATCAAAGACTACCCATACAGTATCATACTATACCCTATTTCCAGGTAACTCATCAATGAAATCCATCAACACTTGCTTCTATTTCCATGTAGGAGCTTCTAATTGTTTTAGCAATCCTCCTGTCTCTTCTACTAACCTTTCACCAACTGATAGTTCATACATTTTGGGATGAATCTCCCAATATCCCTTTTCATACCTTTCCAGTAATAGTCCTTCTCATATCTCTCTATATTATTTTAACAGCAAAATGAATGATCAATCTGGAATGATGGAATTCTTTCATTACTTTATCCCGTAGTATGTTACATCAGTAACGTACAACCTTTCTTCCTTACAAAGCCAATAATTTCGATCAATTTCATATTGCCTTATTGCTTCAGACTCTAACCTCATTTCTGCCTTCCCTACGATCTCCATTATTTTGGCATCTTTCTTATGTCTAGCTCCAATCATTTCAATAAAAATAGTTATTACATATATACTTGGGTGTATATATATATATAATTTTGGTGTGCATTGGATTTTATAAAATATATGTTATAATTTTTCTGTGTGTATACATATATATATAAAAATATATTTAATATTTTTGTGTAAAGAATTATTGTGTTTTATTTTTGGTTGAATCTAGTTAGTGTTGTGTTTATTTTGAGTTGAGTGTAGTGTTGAGTTCGAAAACCATCCCAAAAACCAGTAGCCACACCGATCCGTTGAGAAATTCTTTAAGCTCCTATAAAAAAAATATTGAGTAGTTAGTTAGCTACTGAGTTAAATCCATTTCGAGTCGTGCTTGAATATTGCCGGCTCATTCTACACCACGAAAGGTGAGTTTATCTCACACTTGACTTACATTGTTTCATGGATGTTAAATTCAACATAAATGAACTATTATGCAATGTATAGGGCTGCTAGTAGAAATCATTTTATTTGATGTATACACTTTTCTTATATGACACGATATATATGACACGTAGGTGCACTAATGATATATGAGTTGTAATGTGATTGATGCTATGCAATGACTGATTTATGTTGATGAATTCCATAGTTTTAGGAAAATCACTATGAGTTGAAATGGTACATACCCGAACAGACATCAGCTTAGGGAAAAATCGTTTTGCGTTGAAATGATAGTCCTGAACAATTTTGACTGAATTTAGGATTGTGGGTTGAAATGATATACACCCATAAAATTTTAAATTGTGGATTGAAAAGATAAATATTTGTATCACTTGACCACAGTGTAGAAAATTGTATTTGGATACCGTAGGTCATGTTTCAAAGTAAACTAATTGGAAAAATTAAATTTTAAAATAATAACTTAAGATTATATATATATATATATATTATAGATTTTATACATCAATTTTGTAATTTCAAATTATATATTTTAAAAATGAATTAATGAGTAAATATGGATTTAAATGCTTATTTAAGATTTTACTTATAATTTTATTTATTTTAATCATATAATTTTATCATAAATGTATTTTAAACTTTAATTTTAATATATTATAATAAATAATTCTTTTAAACCTATTTCTTAATTGTTTTAAACTTATATATATTTGTAAAGCTATATTCTATTAATATATAAATTTATAAACTTATAGATATATATTTATTTTCAAAGCTTATATTTTTATACTCTATAAATTTTTATAATAAACTCAATGATGCATAAGTTAAGATTTCATGAATTAAATCTAGGGTTTAAATATTTAAAATTTAAATATAGATATTTGATTTAAATGTATGAACTCGTATAAGATATGAATTTGAATTCAAGGTTCAAAGATTTTAAATTTATATAACGATACTTGTTTTAACGAATGAACGTGCTTACGAAAATTGATTTTCAATTTGAATTTCTAAACTAAAGAAATGAATTTAAAATTATAATTGATATGAATAAGAATTCGATTAAAAAGTTAACTGAATGTGAATCGGAATATATATATATATATATATATATGTGAATTGATTTTATAAACTGTTTGGTTTGAATTAAGAAATTTGTTAAATAGAATTTATAAGATTGGTTTTATATTTGAATGAATTGTTTGGGTTGAAATATAAGGTTTTGATTCAAATTTATAAGTAATAAATTTTGAACTATATGACTTGAGTTATAAAACATGATATGATTTATTTAAATTGAAATGTAAGTTTTGATTTAATTGTATATCTCGAATTCGAACTATAATGTTTTTTTTTTTGAGGAAAACGGGTGTGTAGCGGGCACTACACAGCCGGTTACGCGTAGATGCAAAAGAGCTAGTAATAATATCTGGTTGACAGGCCCAACCAGTAGCAGTCTAAGAACAGACCAAGATGGTCATATAAAAGACAGTCTAAAGAGTACTATTAAGATGTACATAATGCAACCACAACACCGCTAAGTGAAAAGTATACTACCAAAATAGAGCTACATACTTAAACTTCGTTCCAACCAGATCACAGAGGAAATAGCGAGCTGCTTTCTTCAGATCCAGGCGAGCGAGGCTGAGGGAGGGAGAGTCTGAAACGAGCGTGCCTGGCCGAGCCTGTCCATAATTCGAAGAGATGCAGAATATGAAAACAAGTTCCCCAGAATAACTTTTTGGGTCTTCCGAATACGCATGCATTTCGTTCTAACCAGATACACTAGGAGAAGATCGCTACCAGAGAGTCAGTCGAGGGATCAGGGGGATTGTACTGCCAGTAATCGAAGAAAGAGCGGAAAGAAGGGACGAACCCGAGAATGAATGAGCTAACCGCGGCCCAAACCGCAAAAGAAAAGTCGCAATCAAAGAAAAGATGGGTGAGGGATTCATTACTCAGGTTGCAAAGGACGCAAATAGGGTTGACATCGATCCCAAATCGGCAGAGTCTGTCTTTTGAGTTGAGGCGATTGTGGATTAAGAGCCATTGAAAGAAAATGATTCGAGGGGGGAGATGACAGTTCCAGACTCTGGAGAAAGAGTAGCATCGACCAGGATGGATCAAATAATCATAACAAGACTTGACTGAGAATTTTCGGGAAGAGCACAAAGCCCAATAAAAAGAGTCAGGCCCATGCGAGAGTTGAAAAGAATTAAAGAGTATTTCAATCTTAGCCAACTCTTGTAAACTGGACAGCCCAAATATGGAACTGGGAAACAAGCCCAATGGGCCCAAATTAAAGGCTTCAGCAACTGTCAGAGGGTTACGAATGTAAATAGATCCAAGATTGGGTAAGGAGGAGGAAAGAGGAAGTTCTCCGAACCAAATATCTTGCCAAAACAAACATGCTTCACCATTATTTACTTTAACATGGAAAAGCGATTTGATTCTCGCGAGGGTGGATAAAACTCCCCTCCAGAACGGAGATGGGTTAGAGGCAGGGCTGAAGTGAAGGATGAAAACTGGGTTTGCATTGTAAAGCCGCATTAAGATCCAATCTTTCCATATGAAATGAGAAGGGGAAAGAGCACGCCAAATCCATTTAGCCAACAGAGCTTGGTTGAAGGAGGCAAGCTGAGGGACATTCAGTCCCCCATGAGCATAAGGGAGACAAACTGTATGCCAGTTGACTAGCCTTTTGAGTTTATCACCATTCCAAAGGAAAGAACTTCGAATAGAGTCAATCTTGTTGATAACCCAGATGGGTAATTTGTGAAACGACATCCAGTACATTGGTATTGAGGAGAGAACATGCTTGAGGAGCACAAGGCGACCCGCAGAGGACAAGGAATTTGCCTTCCAAGATGAAAGTCTAGATTCAATCTTTGAAATAAGAGGAATCCAATCTGATTTATGAAGTTTGGTAGGGCGAAGGGGTATGCCAAGATAAGTAATGGGGAAAGAACCAACCTTGCAATTTAGACATTTGGCAATAGGGGCACCAAGAGAAGAACAATTTCCCAACATAATAACAGAACTTTTATTGAAATTTATAGAAAGACTAGAGATGAGTTCGAACGTGTAAAGGAGAACTTTAAGGCAGTGGATGTTTTGGGGTGAAGGAACGGTAAAGAGAATTGTATCATCGGCAAATTGTAAGTTGGTTGTGGAGAGATTGGAGTTAGGAAGAGAAATGCCAGAGAGGATGTTGTGAGTTGATGAGAGTTTCACCATCTGATTGAAGACATCAGCAATCAAGACAAAAAGCAAAGGTGAAAGTGGATCTCCTTGTCTTAAGCCTCTTTTAGATTTAATTTTGCCACCAATTTCTCCATTGATATTGATCATTGAATAGCTAGTGAATAGGATATGCTTGATCCAGTTGCACCATTGCATGGGAAAGCTTCTATGAGACATAAGGTCCAGGATGAAAAACCAGTTAACCGAATCAAAGGCTTTAGAGAAATCAAGTTTGAGAAGCACTCCAGGGGAGTTCATGGTGTGGCAGAAGGAGATGATCTCTTGTGTAGCAGCAACACAGTCTAATATATTTCTTCCCAGAATGAAGGCGGATTGTTCAATACCTACTAACTCAGAGATATGGTTTTGAAGTCTGTTAGCTAATATTTTGGTGATGATTTTGAAAGTAGTATTGAGGAGGCTAATGGGTCTAAATGCTGGGAGGGTGCTAGCTCCAGGGAATTTAGGAATGAGGATTATATTAGCATAGTTAAATTTAGCAATAGTAGATGGGTCAGTGTAGAATTCAGTGCACATATCAATAATGTCAAATTTGATGGTGGGCCAGAAATGTTTGAAAAAACCTGGGCCAAAGCCATCAGGCCCAGGAGCCTTGTCTGCTGCCATGTCATTGATTGCGGCCCAAATCTCTTCTTCTGTGAATGGGTGATCAATGGCAATATGCTTAGGGTTAGGATAGAGTTTGTGCCAATCAATCAAAGGGGATGGAGGGGGTTGTGAACCCAGAATACTTCTATAAAATTGTGTGAACAAGGAGCAAATTTCTTTAGGATCAGAAAATGAGTTGTTGTCGTGAATTATTTCAGAAATGAATGAAGCTCGTCGGTGACCATTAGCTAAACGGTGAAAGTATGCTGTGTTTTTATCCCCTTCATTGATCCATCTAGCTTTGGATCGTTGTTTCCATCCAATTTCTTCCTGTTTGATAAGTCTCTCTAGTTCCAATTCATGGTTTTTCAAGATGTGTTTCTCCAGGTCAGTTAGTGGACGACTCTCCTTAATGATGTTTAAGTTTAAAATGGCATCTTGAGTGGATGAGATTCTGGATTTCAAAGAATTCCAAATGTTCTTAGCCCAAGGGCGAATTAATTTGCGAAGAGAGCGAAGCTTATAAACCACTCTAGTTGTTGCAGAATTACAATTCAAAGGTTGAGACCAAATGTGTTTGATGAAATCTTCAAAGGAGGGTTCAAGTGTCCACAATCTCTCATATCTAAATGGTCTCTTAATCGAAGCATTATCCTGAGTGTCAAGGACAATTGGACAGTGGTCAGAAATAGTTGTGGCGAGGCCGTTGACCAAGGAGAGTGGTCAGAAATAGTTATATCCTGAATCATTTGAACTATTTAAACTTGAATTTTTACGAATATAAATCCAATTAAAATATTCTCATAGTTAAATATTTTAGTATTGATTGAAATCGAAATTGAGACCTTTAAGATATGATTTTATATAAGTCGATTTTTAATTGAAAGTCGTTATGTGAATATTTTCAGAAATTGAATATAATCAAAGTTAAATAATATAGTATTGGTTTATACTATATTTTGAGATCTTCACAATATGACTTTCTAAGTCAATTTGATTTATGCGATTTAATTGAGTTGTTTCCAAAATTAATATAATCGAAGTTAGATATTTAATTTTGATTTCAAATTCGAATATGAGAATTCATATAAAGGATTTTATAAAGTGATTTACAAAATAATGGCCAGGGTGTGAAAAAGTAAACAGTTGGTTGTTAAAGAGACTGAGATTGGCTATTGTCACACTCTCTACCAATACCAAAAACCACTTTAACAATTGTGTACGCTGTGGAGATCCAGAACGAAGTAGGATGGTTTGGCAAGCGGCTCTATTTTTAATATTAATTACGAGACCATGAATACCATGAGTCAGCTTGATGTGACTAAAACAGGAGCTACACCGAGACCAAGTGAGGTAATTCCCCCTATCGAGCGCACTTCTTCGATACCATACTATTACTATTGTGATGTGTTTGGTGGCCACCCTTCGATTTGATTATAGGAGTGCGTCTTAAGGTGGGCGGTACTGGATGCTATGCGTTACCACCAGCCCAGCTCTACAAACGGTATATCCACCCTAGCATTTCTCGTGTGCCCTGTCACATGTTGTATACGACCCCACTACTATTTTGTTTTGTATTGTTTTATATGGAGTTCCCTTTGGTATCCCTCTAATTTAGGGTGGAATTAAGGTACTGTATATATTACGGGAATATGTAAATGGTGTAAGGGTGATAATGATAATCTCGCTTACACTATTTTGATATTTACTTTATTGATAGACACTATTGTATGTAGCGTATTATACTATATAATATTAATTTGATGGATCATTAGTGGAAGGTGATCCCAAACATCCTTTAACTTACTGATTGCATTTCATCGAACGTTTCATTTGAGTTGATCTACTTCCATGAGAGTGTTAGCCCTGATCCGAGTTGTTTTTTTTTCATTATTGCTCGGGTCAGATTGAGTATTACAACTTTCGAGATTTACTCTTGGAGTTGGAGATTATTGGGTTTTGCTTATCTGTATCTACCTATTCAATTTTTCCAGTTACAGTTATTTTTGTCATTTTTGTTCCATATAGTTCTCATTTACTTATGTTTCAAAAATTCACTGTATTAGACTTCTACTGTTATTTATGTAAACTCTAATGTAAAACTATATTTAGTAGCTTTATGAACTACTATTGTACTATGTTTTATCCACTGCGAAATATTATATTGCCTTGTACCTATGTCTGTAATATGTAATTTTTGTGATTATTCTATTTACCCCAGATGTTAATAACAATCTGTCATCTTAGACGGTTCGAATTTGTCATATTCTGCCGATTCGGCACGGTCAAAATGGTTGGTCATTATAGTACGTATCAGAGTTTTGGTTTATCAAAGCTTTATCCTATAGGGTAAAAGCTCATTAGAGATAGGAAGCGACTACCAAGAATGAGTGGAATCAGTCGCAGAATCCTTCTTGTGAGAGAGCGTATTTTGAAAGTATAAATGGTTTTTTTTTAAGTGGTTAAAATGTCTTAAAACAAATATTTTCAGATATAAAATTTTGTTTGATATTTGAATGTTTTCTAAAATTTCAATTCCAATTAAATCCGTCTTCCTTCGTAGATCCTCTATGATTAGGTTCTTTCGTATGTTCAGCTTTTAACTCGAATTTAATAAGTTATCCTTATCCATAACAAGGTAGAAGTAGAAGGAGAGTATAAATCTTGTAGTGTGTTCATTTTAATTGAATATTGGTTTGGAATAGGTATTTTGAAAGGTATTATAATATAAGATCTTTAAGGTGCGATTTTGATATATATATTTGTAAATAACATTATGTTTTAGTAGTACCAATATTTTGAAAAGATTTGATTCTTATACTTTAAGATTTTATATTTTATAAACTATACATTTTATAATGGTATAGTTTATAAATGTATACATATATAGGAATTTATAAATTTAAATTGGTTTATAAAAAAAATTAATTTGTGATGTTTACATATATTAAACTTTGGAATTAAACAATTTTATAGGTTTGACGATAGATAACATGGGTTTTAAATATTTAGGTATAGTACAGAATAATAATTGTTATGTATTTGACTTAATAATAATATTGTTGTATGTTTATTAAGAATTGAAGTTGAATTTTAATAAATAAATGAGTGCGGGAAAGATATAATTTTTCCCTAGTTGAAATTTTAATGATTTGAAATATTTTATTTATATTATATGATTGGGTAATTTGGTATATATTCTGTATAATTATAGGAGGATGTTTTGAGTATTTACCTGACGTTAAAATTGGCCCATCGATTACTTAGTGATTTGGGTATACGTCTAATCAACGTATATGTTAAATCCTTTAAGTACTAGATAGATATATAGTTACACTCTAGTCGCTTGAAAATGATTCCGGTGATGGTTGCAGCAGCATCGATATCTATTTTCGGGTTTCGAAAGTGGGATAGATATATATTGCCAATCGAGATGTTGAGTGAATACTCAAAACTATTATGTAATGTTTGAAAATATTTTAACTTTTGATTTATATACATATATAAGAGGTAGATATGAATCATTGGTTTAAATATATTAAATATTTAATTACAATTTCCCCGCCTCGTTCCTTTTCGGGGATGAAAAGGTTTGAGTGAGGGAGACTGTAACAACCGGAATTTCAAGTGTATTTTCATTTAATTAGTCAATTTAAATTTTGATTTTATTTGTTTAAAACTCATTTTGTTTGGATTTTTTGATTTAAAATTAAATTTGTATTGGATTTTATAATTATGAATATATTTAATAATACAAATTGATATTTGCAATTTCAATCTTACTTATTGAATAAAGAGTTTATTTATTTGAATTTGAATTTATTTTTATATTTTAGTTTAAATGGTAAACTTGTATTACATAATTTGATTTCAATATTAATAAAAATTATATCCTTGATCTAATTACATAATATTCTATAATTTCTCGTAACAGGGATTTGAAACTTAAAATTTGTTCAATGAGACGTAGCAGTTGTCAAAATTTCGTTTGAAAATTTAAATGTTTGCCGGTTTCGCAATTTTCCTTGCAAAACTGCACATAACAATTCAATATTTAGTGTTGTAAAATCTTCAAAACCAATTTGAAAAAACATGAAAAATCTTCTATTGGTTGTTACAAATCCATTGGCGACATCCGTTTTGCGAAAATCGGAAGTTTCGAGTTCCATAAAAATATTTTCTGGTGTGAAATGTGCGCCGACAAAAATCTTTCTGAAACCAAATATTCCCAACATGAAAATGTATTCCTTCCTCGTTCTATTCCTTAATCTGCAATTGATTTCGCGAAAATCGGACGTTTTGACCTCATTTTAATTGTTTTCCTATGCGAATTTTACGTTTAAAGGGGTACGTAATGCGTTTTTGAATGGAGCATTATGACACTGCAAACTGTATACCTTTGTGTCCATCTTCTCAATCTGATTACCGCAATATATTCATTTGTCAGTTTTAGTGCTCAGTGTGCAACGAGATTTCGAAAAGGCCTACGCAGTTCATTTTTGGAACAAATTCATTTGAGTTCAACATGCCCCCATTCGGGTTCAACATATTTTTCTAACTATTTTGGGTCTGTAACCTAGTATGTAAAATTTGCATGCCACCTGAAGGAACAATAATACTAATAGGTGTATAGATTTCTAAATCCATTCATGTCAATTTGCATTCAAAATTAAAACCATACGCTTAGCCCAAAAGTCATGTATGAGGTCCCAATTCCAATGCTTTCCTTTTTATTTTCCAAACACGTTTGTTTTTCCAAGCATTGATCATTTCAAATGATACTTTCTATCTTTTTTCAAAAACCATACGTTACTCTTCACCAAAAACATAAATAAAAGGGCATGACAACTTTGTTTCCATTCCCATTTTCTTTGTATAGGGATTAGTTTAATCGTCAAATTCCTTTGCTCTTCACTTTTCTTCGAGGATACCTAAGTAGGGAGTTTTCTCTATAATGGGAAATGGTCCTAGTCCTTGTTCGGAATATTGGATTTCACTAAGAGCTGCTTCCCCATCGCCAAAGTTTTCCTTTCATTCCACTGCACCTTTCACCACCGTCCAAAGCCACCGTTAGCCCTGAAGCCATCCGCTCATCTGAATGCCCCTACTTCCCGAGTCCATTTGAACCCCTGCTGTCCCACTCTGACCTAAAACCAGCCATGTCGAATAGCTCTCGCTTTCCATCTGATTCCTTCGACCATGCCTTCAACCCGCTCGTCACCAATTGGTGTGTGTGGTGTAGGTATTAATTTAGAGGTGAGCATCCCTCGGCCTATGCATGCGTGCGTATTTGTGCGAGTGGCCTTTTTTGCGTGAGTTATGGGCTAGTTTTGATTGTATTGTTTTGTACTTACGTGTATTTTTTTATATAAATGTATGCTGTGTGTGTATATTTGTGTTATGTTTGTGTGTATTATGTGTGAGTTGTGCGTGCTTGAGTATGTACAGTGTGTATTTCATGGGGTGTGTGTGTTATGTGTTTGTGTGCATGTGAGAGTTATTACAAATATACTTAGGTGTGTGTGTGTGTGTATATATATATATATATATATATTTCGTGTGCATTGAAAGGTGAGTTATGGGTGGTCACCGAGTTGAATCCATTCCGAGTCGTTCTTGAATATCGCAGGTTCATTCTACGCCACGAAAGGTGAGTTTATCTCACACTTGTTTTACATTGTTTCATGGATGTGAAGTTCAACATAAATGAACAATTATGAAATGTATATGATTGCTAATAGAAATCATTTAATTTGATGTATACACCTTTCTTATATGACACGTAGTGATGATATATGACTTATAATGTGATTGATGCTATGTGATGACTGGTTTATGTTGTTGAATTCCATAGTTTTAGGAAAATCACTATGGGTTGAAATGATACATACCCGAACAGACATTAGATTACGAGAAAATCGTTATCGGTTGAAATGATAGACCTGAACGATTCTTACTGAATTTGGGATTACAGGTTGAAATGATATATAGGAAAATCGGTTCAAGGAAGAACATCTCGTGTTTTTTAGTCTGAAGGATGCGCACTTTATTTCAAATTAATGTTTAAATAGAAATTTATAGTTAATATGAAATTGAATTTGAATTGTTTCAAAATTATGAACTTTGATAAGAAATGAATGTGGATTGGGTAAATTGATTTATTTTAAATTTATAATCGATATGAATTGAATTCAATTTTAAGTGACTAAACATGAATTGGAATATATATAGATGTTATATGCAGAACTGATTTTTATATCGTTTGGTTTGAATTAAGAATTTGTTAAATCTATGTAAAAAAGAATGGTTTTAAATTGTAATTTGTTTGAGTGGAAATATAAGATTTTGATTCAAAATGTAGAAGTAAAATTTTTGAACTATATGACTTGAATTATAAGTACGATATAATTTGTTTAAATAGAAATGTAAATTTTGACTTGAGTCGTGTATTGGAATTCGAACCAAAATGTTGGATTTAAATGAATCAACTTGAAATGATATCATGAAAAGGTAAAATTGAATCATTTGAATTGTTCTGTACTTGATTTTTTTACGAATATAAACCAAACCAAAATATTATCGAAGTTAAATGTTTTGTTATCGATTTAAACAACAACTGAGTTCTTTAAGTTATAATTCAAATATAAGTCGATTTTGGATTTGAATTGAAAGTAGTTATGTGAACATTTTTGGAATTTAAATCAAGCCGAAGATTAAATACTGTAGTATTGGTTTAGATGTATTTTGAGATCTTTTCGGTATGGTTTCTAAACCGATGGGTTGTTTTTCAAATTAAATATAACTGAAGTTAGACATTTAATTTCGATTTCGATTTTTAATATGAGATTTCGTACAAACTATTTTATAAAGTAATTTATAAAATAATGACACGGCGTGAAAAATGTAAATGATTGGTTGTTAAAGAGACCGACATCGGCTATTGTCATACTCTCTGCTAATACCGAAAACTACTTTAACAACTGTGTACGCGGTGGAGTTCCAGAATGAAGGGGATGATTTGGCGAATGACTCTATTTTTGTATTTCATATTAATTACGAGACCCTGACTACCTTGAGTCAGCTTGATGTGGCTAAAACAGAAGTTACGCACGGACCAAGTGAGGTCATACCACCTATCGAGCGCACTTCTTCGATACCATTCTATTACTTTTGTGATGTGTTTGGTGGCCACCCTACGATTTGATATGGGAGTGTGTCTCGAGGTGGGCGGCAGTAGCTGCTATGCGTTACCACTAGTCCGGCTCTGCAAACGGTGAATCCACCCTGGCATTCCTTGCGTGCCTTGTCACATGCCATATACGAGCCCACTAAGACTTTTTTTTGTACTGTATATATGGAGTGCCCTCTGATAGCCCTCTAGTTTTTGGAGGAACTACAATGATGTATATATTTTGGGAATATATAAACGGTGTAAGTGTAATCATGGTAATCCCGCTTGCGCTATTTTGATATTTTACTTTATTGATATACATTATCGTGTATAGCATATTATACTATATAGTATTAGTTTGACGGATCCTTAGAGGATGGTGATCCCAAACATCCTATAAGTTACTGATTGCATTTCATCAAACATTTCATTGGAGTTGATTTACTTCCATGGAAATGTTAGTCCTGATCCGAGTTGTTTTGTTTTGCATTATTGCTCGGGTCAGATCGAGTATTGCAGTTTTCTAGATTCACCTTTTGAGTTTGGAGCTTATGGTGGATTTTTGCTCACCTATATCTACTTGTTTTATTTTAATTTATATACATATATATATAAATATAATTCGTTTGACAATTTCAACACCATTTATTCTCTAACATGTAATTAACATTATTTTCGTGAATCACTACATGTTTAACAAATGAACATTTTTTCTAACTTCTCTGACATGTAATTAACATTATTTTAATGAATCACTACATGTTTAACAAATGAACATTTCCTAACTTTGCTAACATATAAATGAATAATGTTTAACAAATGATTCTTTTTCACTTTGTAAACCTGTTGATAAATAATGTTTTAATCTAACAAAACACATTTAACCAATGATTCCTTTTCACTTTGCGAACTTGTTAATAAATAATGCTTTAAATGAATCAATAACACAATAAAAATGAAATTTTTATTTAAAACATGATTCTTTTTAATGAATTAAACATACAATAAAAATTTAATTACTATTGTCTAATCATTTAAATCCAAACAATGAATATTTCTCATCATTCCTACATTCAACGAAAATGTTAATTTTTATTGTTTAACTTTTCTATTTCAAACAATGCATATTTTTCATCATTTCTTATATACAATAAAAATGTAAATTTTTATTGTTAAATTTTTCTATTTCAAACAATGCATATTTTTCACCATTTCTTATATACAGTAAAAATGTAAATTTTTGTTGTTAAACTATTTTATTCAAACAATGCATATTTTTCATCATTTCTTATATACAATTAAAATGTAAATTTTTATTGTTAAACTATTTTATTCAAACAATGCATAATTTTTATCATTTCTTATATACAATAAAAATGTAAAATTTTCTTACATACAATAAAATTGTAAATTTTTATTGTTAAACTATTTTATTCAAATAATGCATATTTTTCGTCATTTCTTATATACAATAAAAATGTAAATTTTTATTATTAAACTATTTTATTCAAACAATGCATATTTTTCATCATTTCTTATATACAATAAAATGTAAATTTTTATTGTTAAACTATTTTATTCAAACAATGCATATTTTTCATCATCCCTTATATACAATAAGAATGTAAATTTTATTGTTAAACTTTTCTATTTCAAACAATGCATATTTTTCATCATTTCTTATATACAATAAAAATGTAAATTTTTATTGTTAAACTATTTTATTCAAGCAATGCATATTTTTCATCATTTCTTATATACAATAAAAATGTAAATTTCATGGTTAAAACATTTTTATTCAAACATGAACATTTTAATCTTTCCTACATACACAATAAAAAATATAATTTTATGGTTAATATATTTTTATTTTCAAATAGTGATCATTTTCATATTTTATATATATACAATAAAAATGGAATTTTTATTGTTCAAGCAATTCTATTTCAAAACATGAACAATTTACATATTCTATACATATAAAAAAAATGTGATTTTTATTGTTCAAACAATTTTTATTTCAAAAATGAATATTTTACATATTTTATATATTCAATAAAAATGTGATTTTTATTGTTCAAACAAATTTCGGTATTATAATGGTAGGGTAATTAAAACCTGCACCGTACTAGCACGGCTCCTCTACTATACTAGGCCTTGCGGCGATACAGGGGTTTCATTTTCAATGATTTTCACATTATCATTCATATTAACAACACAATGAATATACCACAAACACAACAATTTTGCTGCAACCAGAATCAATAACTTACAACCACAATCAATTTCACACCACCATACAAGCAAGTCGTCCATGGTATGTGGACGACGGTGTTAGGAGCTACTAAACTCCGTTTGCAACATAATATAATTTTATTCATTTATTTTTTAATTCAGAAATCTCACATTGGTTTTGATGTCGCCTAATTTAGTAGCAAGCTCTAGAATTTCTCCAGTATCTTTTAGAATGTCGTGTACGAATCCACAAGTCCAATGTCACCTGCTTCATCAAGTTTCCTTATCGTACAAAAAGATACGAATTTTATAACAACACTTATATGTGTTATTAACAGTTTAAATAAATCAAACCCGTACCTCAGTTCAACACGTTCAAAACTAGGTTTGATTTTATATTCCAATCCAAAGCACGAGGCGACGATCGGGTTTTGCCACGCCGTAGAGCAAGGAGGTGGGCACCTGCGCCGGGTGGTGGGGACCACTTCGATGGCGGCATGGCGGAGGAAGGGGGTTGCGGACGGCGCGACTTTCGAGGGTCAGAACTCGACGAAAACACCACGAAAAATACGAATCGGGTATGGATGTGGAGGTAGAAGAAATCTCTACAAAAACCTCAATAGCCTCGTTCGATTTTATTGCATGGTTTAGGAGAGACTGAGGAGAGAAGGAAGGAAGAGGTAGCTGCCATCGATCTAAAGGGTTGCGGGTTTCAGAAAGAGAAGATGAGATGTGTAACAACCTGGAATTTTGGGGCCAATTTAAAAATTTTATTTTGGAAATTTTAATGGATTTTAATGTTTAAAATAATTTATTTTAAATAAGAATGAATAAATATTTACTTTAAACCGAATAAATTCAATTTAATTATAAAAGGAGTTTAAAACAGCGCTGCAGTTTGAAAATTTGAATTTGAACTTTGACTAACTATACAGGATTCATTTTAAATCAGAATTGAGCGAAACTAGAAATATTTAAATCTGTTTAATAATATCTTTCTAACGAATCTGGAAAATTGAAATTACATAGCGGAAATCAAAAGTTATGGCCAATTCAATGTTTAGAAAAGTCGCTGTAGAAATTATATATATTATATAGGGCCCGAAAGGCTACTTTTCACATATGAAGGAATTTCGACTCGAAACCACTTTCATTGAGTTCGGAATGACGTTTCTGCATTGAAAAACAGTAAACACTTATATATTTTGAGTTTCGAAGTTTATTTGTTTAAAAATGTATTTTTAATATTAAATATATTGGCCTTAAAAATAGTCATTTTTCAAACGACCTCGGTTTTCGACGAAACCACTTTTGTTGGAACCGGAATGTCAAATTATTGATAAATTTCAATTTTCATAATTTTTCGAATCAATATGTGAGCGTGGCAAAGGAAAACGTGTTTTGACTGTTTCAGTCAAATTTAATCGACTAGAAAATGGCCATTTTCCAACAATCTCAGAATTCAACGAAATTAGTCTCGTTAGAACCGTATCGTCAAAACATAACTAGAAATAATTTTTCTGGAATTTTTAGAGGTAGTATGTGACCCCGGTAATTTAAAATGTACGTTTGAATTTAATAATTAACTGATTTTGTAATGGCGCGTTTTGTTAGCTGTCGAATAATTAATTTATTTAATGATTTATATATCGATTTGGCGATATCGATAACTTAAAGTACAATGTTCGAACTTATAATTTATAATTATAATTAAAACGAACCTGAAACGTCGCGGCAGTTTGCAATTTGGCGATTCGAACTTCAACTGAATATACAGAATCCATTTTAAGTCGAATTTCTGTGAAACAAGAAACGTACGGATCTGTTGAACTATATTTTTCATATGGAAGAGAAAAATCGAGATTTCGTCGAGTAGATTGTGAGTTATGTCCAAATCAGATTGTCAGAATAGCGCTGTGGGGTCGCGTATAAACCATAACGATATATTTAATTTTAATTAAATATTGGTTCCGAATTTGGATAAATCCTCCTAGACGTAGCTATAATTTAATTTATAGAATTTTACTGTAATTTTTATTTCGTAAAATAAGCACTTTTTATTTTGAAGTATTTTGCACCCTGTATCGATATTTTTGGGGTTTCACTAAATTAGTTGAACAACCGGTATTTTTATATTTTTGGGACCGTGGGACATTTCTCGTTTCACTGGTGTTTTTGTTTCTGTTCGTAGCAGCTCGGATATGGACATAATTATATATAATATGGTACGTAAAATTGTACAACTGAAACAAAGTACCCTAATTCATTTCACGGCTAAAAGGAATATAAAGCAATATTTATTAGAACATATTTAAGCCAAAATATCCTGACTTGTTCGGTAATCAAATTCAAAGCCACGTCCTTCTCTTTTCTCCACCACATGCCCCATTTCTTTAAAACAAAACGTGGAGATTCAATTAGAGAAAATATCCAATGGAACCACGTTGCCTCATTTACACCACAAATTCTTCTGTGCTAAATATCTATACATCCTTATAAATACATTAAGCCTTCTAACCTAAACATATTCTTTTTCCATCCGAAGTCTTTTGTCTAGCCGCCACCAGAAGATAAATCGAAATGGGAAAACAGATCCTCTAAAATCCTCTAATAATAAACTAAAAATCCAATAAATCACACAACGTTAATCCTCCTCTATCTCTGGCGTATTTCAGTGGGCTCGATGCCATTCTTTTTGGCGGATCTGAGGAACCGAAAAATGGGGAGGGAGCTCGAGTACCAGGAAGTGAGGGATGGAGGCACTGAAGGCTAGGCGAGGGAGTCAGTGGTGATGTCGGGGTGGAAAACGACGTGAAGAAGACTGGGAAGTTCGGTTTCGAACTAAAAAGGAGGAAGCTTGGGGGTTTGGTTAATGATGTGGAGGTAATTGGGCGAAGTGGAGAAGTGTTGAGCGAGCAGCAAGACTGGAGATGAAGGTACGATCATGGGGGTTCGGTTGAGGTAGAGGGTGATGATGCTGTTGCGTGAGGACTAAAATACTGGAATGGAGAAATCAAGTTTTGCGTGGTAGGAAAGGCAGTGAGGTGGAGTTGGGTATACTGGAATTAAACGTGGAGCATGCGGGTTTTTATGGAGGAGTTTTTAAATGATCCAGTCGCGTTTCATATAGATGGAGCGATGGTGAATTCATGGTGGCGAGATGAAGGTGGTTTGTTGTTAAGGAAGATGATTTACAGAAAGGAACGATTTTTTTAGCTATTGGACGTGGGCTTGTTGGGTTAAAAGAAGGATTTCGGGGGGGGGGGTTCATTTGAGAAACGGGCCGGAGTTTTAAATAAGGATGGGCTGGAGTTTATAATGAGAAGAGGGCTGAAATTTATTGGGAATGGAGGATGGACTTTGAAAATTGGAAGAAGATGCATACAATGTCAGATTTACGAACGGTCAGATCCGACAGGATCGTATGGACGTGAGCAACACTCTGGAGCTGGATTGGAATCTACTGGAGCTCGTAACAATTTATATCGAAATAAATTGTCCAATCCGAATCAACCGACGCAAATCGTTATTTACGATTAATGCGCAAATGTGAGTAAAACTCACCAACTCTGAACATTTATATTTTTATAATGTATTTTTAGAACTGTTAATCATCTGTTGATTGTTGTGTGTTAGTTGATTGATTGAACTGCTAGTCAGTTAGTGAAAATTATATATATATATATAATTATATATATATAAACTGTTAAATATTTATATATTGATTCTGCTATCAGAATAATTTATATTGAACTGAAAGTGATGATAATCATACTGTGTAACATCTGTGGATGCAGGGAGACGGGTTGGAGGAATCCGACTGGATTCCTCAACAGTTATTTTATTGTTTTTCATATATTGTTATATGATGTGATATAAAATCTGTGGGCGATTATATGTACTTGGACGATATTGAACATCGTGATTTGACATGATTGAATACCATAACATACCGAAATGTTGATAAGGGGATTTTCAATGTTTATATTGAAAATGAATCTTATTTATAAAATCGATAGGATTTTATAAAAGGAAAACATTTATTTAATTAAAAAATAAATAAATGAAAAAGGAAACATTTATTTAGAAAATAAATGAAATAAAATAGAAACATTTATTTAGAAAATAAATGAATTAGAATATAAAGGAATATTTATTTAGGAAATAAATAAAGGAACATTTATTTAGATTATAAATAAATGGAATAAAGGAATATTTATTTAGGGAATAAATAAAGGAACACTTGTTCGAAAAATAAATAGAATTATACAAGGATAGATTTAAACACGTGCTTCGCACACAAGTATAACACGATATGGATTTTAAGGAGATATTAAATAGGAAATCTATTTTTAATAGATAAAGTGAGAAGATTTAATTTATAAATAATGTTTTATAAATTAAATAAAATATTTATTGTTTGATAAATGGGATATATAAGTTTGAACTTATATAGAGAAGTAGTAATTGTTTTTAACACCGATAAAGTAAATAAACACTGTTAAAGGGAAATCCTTAGAAGGGGAGAAACGTTATTAAAGGAACATTTATAAAGTGAAGAACCGTTACTAAAAGTAAATCTTTATAAATGAATAAACGTTGTTAAAGGAAATCTTTTAATGAATAAACGTTATAAAAAGGGAAATCTTTATAAGCAAATAAAGTATTCGAATAATAGTTATTCGAAGGAGTAAATCAAATAAGCTATTCGAATTAGTTATTCGAATAGAGTTAAGTTATTCGAATTAGTTATTCGAATAGAGTTGATCACATATAAGCTATTCGAATTAGTTATTCGAATAGAGTTAAACACATATAAGTTATTCGAATAGAGTTAAACATATATAAGTTATTCGAATTAGTTATTCGAATAGAGTTAAACAAGCTAGAGTTATTCAAATTAGTTATTTGAATAGAGTTTAATTAATAAGAGTAATTCGAATATTAGTTATTCGAGAAGGAATAAATCAAATCAAGTTAATTGAATATCATTTATTCAATTTGAGTTAATCAAATTTAGTTATTCAATAAGAGTTAATCCATTTAAGTAAATTGAATATTAGTTATTCGATAGGGGTTAATCAAAATAGAGTTTATCGAATATAAGTTATTAAAAAGGGAGTTAATCGAATAGAGATTACTCGAAAGAGAGTAATACGTCGAATTCAATTATATCTAATTCGAGAAAGTACTATTTACTTTCCGGGTTTTAAATCATGGTTTAGTTATTGATTAAGAAATTAGGTGTCCGTTTAATTATTCAAGTTAGGAGATAAAGTTATAATTTAGGTTAGATATTGTAGAAGTAGGAATTATAAAGTTATAGTTATAATCAAACGTTTTCATATAAGAAGTGGATTCGTAACCTGAATCCGAGAATTTGCGTAAACAGATGATTGGAAAAAGTGAGTGATGAGCTTCATCTATTTCACAGTAAAGGACGTTGTTCAATTAAGGTCTGAGAGGTAATTATACCCCAACTTGATTGACTTCAAAATTGACAAAGGAATAGTTGTGGTTCGATAGAAAATTTGATTTGAAATATAGTTAAGAAATAAGCGATTAATGGATTAAGCGTAACGATGTTTTATACAACGTTCATTTGAAATCCGTAAATGAGTTTTGGGAACGTTTTCCAAATATAATCACCTAAACATAGAAAATGAAATGTTTTCATGATAAGAAATTAAGAAATAGAGTTAAGCAAATTTAGAAACTGACTGGAGATTAGTTAAGTTGAACGGTGTCCTAAGTGACGATCAAATGTTGGTTTCAACCTTCGGGATTTATACTTAGGAGTTGTTCTCTTAGTGGTTTACCGTTCGGGATTGATAGTTGTGAAATAATAGTGATGCGTAAATAAGCTATGGAAATGTTTTCCAATGATTAATAACATATATTTTCTAAATACATGAAATAAGGAAATATGAACATATATATGTATATGATGATTGATCGATCAAATTTCCATTTGGAAATAAGATCGTTGTTTGTACACCGACATGTTTTCATTTGATAGTTGAATCACAGACTATCAAAGTTTTGACCATATTTACGTTGTAAATATGGAGAGACCGGTTGGATTATTATCCGAAGAGCCACTCCGTATTAGCATAAGCATTACGAATCAAGTACGCTGAAGATAATTGAAGACGGAGTGAAGTGCAAGGGCTATTGTGAAAAGCCTAGGTAGGATGGATTCACTGAATAGTGCCTTCGGTTTATTCAGTCCCAGAACAACACGAGTGTCTGACAAAGTATTCTTAACGAGTCATATATGTTGATCTCTTTAAATGTATTACGTTGATGGCGGAGAAATTCGTTTCTCTTAGCTTTTATACCCGTGATGCCTTGAGAAATCGATAATGATTTGGCGGGTATGACGATGTGGCATTCAAAGTAATTGAAGAAATAATCTGTCAAAGTGATAAACGTGACCTCAAAACCTCACAACCTGGAAATAACAGAAGTTGGGCTAGGCAGCATGGCTAGTTGGGCCATACCCAAGCAGGGTGTATTATCACCATCTAGAGAATATTCAATTGTACTTCTTTATAATCTATTTCAATGTTGTCCCTTATCGGGAAGGATGGTTGCTGATCCCAACCATCAGTGATAATATATTCGTTACACTCAAGCTAAATGAGTGGACGGTCATGTGTGGCCGGGTTGCAAGACGTTCTTGTTGAACCCTAGTGTATCTCCTCTAGAGTACACTGATCGGAAGGTGCTCCCATACCTTGTCTGTTGGAATCCAATCTCCAATAAGCGCTCACGGTTTTATTTGTATACTATGTATGTGGAACGTGAGATGCAAGCGTTCTGCTAGATTGATATCTATTTGTATTTAGACATTATTATAATATCATAAAGATATCCTTTATTTAACCAAGTGTTGGAGTTTTATTCACACCAGTCCCATGACTGACCCGGAGTTTATTTTGTTTGTTTTCCCTAAACTCTTGGGTGCCTAAATTTGTACGGCAGTCAAGTAGTCGGGAATTTACAGATACACTTGGAGAGCTTGGAGCAGGAGGCTTCAGGATTATAGCTATTATTATTACGCTGTGTTGTTAAGTGTTGTACTTTGAAATGGTATGTATATACGAGTACTGATTTGTATTTCAAAGTTATGTTATATTTTATTCGTTCCGCTGTGAGATTCGTGTTTACTCTGATGATGTAAGTTCTTCTTCTTCTATTCTATTAGTTCTATCTTTTCTTCCTCACCCTCTACTTTCTTTCACTAACATCTCGGAATTTTCGACTCTCGAGGAGTCGAAAATTTCCAGCCGTTACAGTTGGTATCAGAGCTTAAGTTAAGTGATTAACTTGGCTCTGTGGCATAACTCGATAGAGATGGGATTAGTAATATCCTAGATTGAGTTTGAGTGTATATATATGAGCGCGTAATTGTTATTCAATATAAAATGGTTTTATATTGTGGAGATTTATTGGTTGAGTGGCTTATGAATTCTGGACGATCGGTTTGATCCACTGTATCATTAGGAGTTTTATAAACACTTGAATACGATGAACTGACATGGTATGTTTTGAAAGAGGGTAAATGAAATAATTTTTCCCAAAATATATTTGTTTATAGAAGAAATATATATCTTTAAATTATTATAGTATATTGATTGTGTTGGTTGTTATTATAATTGAATAAGATTATAAAAGGGTGAAATCTTTATAAATGACCAATCAGAATTCATATGAATGTAATATATGAAATAATTTGAATTAAATATGAATTTAAATCAAAATTTGGAATTTAAAATAAGGAAATTTTAAGTTCCTGGGAGATTTTGAAATGTTTTCAAGCAGTGTGAAAAATATTTGAAATGTATTTCAAAATGAAAAGGTTTAAAATAATTTTGAAAAGAAATATAGTATTAAACTCACTTGTATCACTGGAAAATAACCCTGATGAGTGTAGCTACATCATTAGCGTTCATTTCTGAGTTCTAAGTGACGGATTACTACCAAAGATTTTGTTTTTGAATTGTTTTGAGAAAACAAGTTGTTTTGGAAATTCAAAGGTTTTGAATTGGTATGTGGTTTCAAATTAATTTGAAATAAGACCCAGGAATTTAAATTCTGGAATTTAAATTTAACTTATGAAGTTAAATAGATTGAGATGGTAAACCTAAATAAATTTATTAGAAGTTTAACTTGAATTAAGATAAATAAAACTGGATTTGATTATAGAATCATCTGGAATGGGATTGAGTTGATGAATTAAGATTTGAAATTTGATATGGGAGATTGAATGAAATTTGACTTGGATATAAGTGAATGATTCGGTTTGAGGAGAAACTGATTGGAGATCAATTGGAATGGATAACATTGGTATATGTTGAAGTGGTAGCAGATGAAAGGGATAGAGTTAAATGCCCGACAAAAAAGTACAAGTTTATATCATATATGAGTTTGGATTGTATGAGCCGAATTGGCAAGCCGCTTGGCTATTTTGATTTCCTTTTGGATTGGAGAAGGCCTAGAGAGGCGAGTTGTGGTTTGACGTATTGAGCCGTACAAAGGAGGTTATGGCGAAATTTTTCGAAAATTTTCAGAATTTTTGAAAATTTTAGTTGGTCGGAAATGAATTAATAAATTAATTAAAATTAAATGGGTCCAGTCAAAACTGAAATTTAGAGGTAAACAAAAAAAAAAGATTTTTAAATCTAGTTAGTAGAGTTAGTAGAATTTTTCTAACTTAGAAATTTCAAGGACGAAATTATTTTAAGGGGGGAAGTCTGTAATGGCGCGTTTTGTTAGCTGTCGAATAATTAATTTATTTAATGATTTATATATCGATTTGGCGATATCGATAACTTAAAGTACAACGTTCGAACTTATAATTTATAATTATAATTAAAACGAACCAGAAACGTCGCGGCAGTTCGCAATTTGGCGATTCGAACTTCAACTGAATATACAGAATCCATTTTAAGTCGAATTTCTGTGAAACAAGAAATGTACGGATCTGTTGAACTATATTTTTCATATAGAAGAGAAAAATTGAGATTTCGTCGAGTAGATTGTGAGTTATGTCCAAATCAGAATGTCAGAATAGCGCTGTGGAGTCGCGTATAAACCATAACAATATATTTAATTTTAATTAAATATTGGTTCCGAATTTGGATAAATCCTCCTAGTCGTAGCTATAATTTAATTTATAGAATTTTACTGTAATTTTTATTTCGTAAAATAAGCACTTTTTATTTTGAAGTATTTTGCACCCTGTATCGATATTTTTGGGGTTTCACTAAATGAGTTGAACTACCGGTATTTTTATATTTTTGGGACCGTGGGACATTTCTCGTTTCACTGGTGTTTTTAATTCTGTTCGTAGCAGCTCAGATATGGACATAATTATATATAATATGGTACGTAAAATTGTACAACTGAAACAAAGTACCCTAATTCATTTCACGGCTAAAAGGAATATAAAGCAATATTTATTAGAACATATTTAAGCCAAAATATCCTGACTTGTTCGGTAATCAAATTCAAAGCCACGTCCTTCTCTTTTCTCCACCACATGCCCCATTTCTTCAAAACAAAACGTGGAGATTCAATCAGAGAAAATATCCAATGGAACCACGTTCCCTCATTTACACCACAAATTCTTCTGTGCTAAATATCTATACATCCTTATAAATACATTAAGCCTTCTAACCTAAACATATTCTTTTTCCATCCGAAGTCTTTTGTCTAGCCGCCACCAGAAGAGAAATCGAAATGGGAAAACAGATCCTCTAAAATCCTCTAATAATAAACTAAAAATCCAATAAATCACACAACGTTAATCCTCCTCTATCTCTGGCGTATTTCAGTGGGCTCGATGCCATTCTTTTTGGCGGATCTAAGGAACCGAAAAATGGGGAGGGAGCTCGAGTACCAGGAAGTGAGGGATGGAGGCGCTGAAGGCTAGGCGAGGGAGTCAGTGGTGATGTCGGGGTGGCAAACGACGTGAAGAAGACTGGGAAGTTCGGTTTCGAACTAAAAAGGAGGAAGCTTGGGGGTTTGGTTAATGATGTGGAGGTAATTGGGCGAAGTGGAGAAGTGTTGAGCGAGCAGCAAGACTGGAGATGAAGGTTCGGTTGAGGTAGAGGGTGATGATGCTGTTGCGTGAGGACTAAAATACTGGAATGGAGAAATCAAGTTTTGCGTGGTAGGAAAGGCAGTGAGGTGGAGTTGGGTATACTGGAATTAAACATGGAGCATGCGGGTTTTTATGGAGGAGTTTTTAAATGATCCAGTCGCGTTTCATATAGATGGAGCGATGGTGAATTCACGGTGGCGAGATGAAGGTGGTTTGTTGTTAGGGAAGATGATTTACAGAAAGGAACGATTTTGTTTAGCTATTGGACGTGGGCTTGTTGGGTTAAAAGAAGGATATCGGGGGGGGGAGGGGGGGTTCATTTGAGAAACGGGCCGAAGTTTTAAATAAGGATGGACTGGAGTTTATAATGAGAAGAGGGCTGAAATTTATTGGGAATGGAGGATGGACTTTGAAAATTGGAAGAAGATGCATACGATGTCAGATTTACGAACGATCTGATCCGACAGGATCGTATGGACGTGAGCAACACTCTGGAGCTGGATTGGAATCTACTGGAGCTCGTAACAATTTATATCGAAATAAATTGTCCAATCCGAATCAACCGACGCAAATCGCTATTTACGATTAATGCGCAAATGTGAGTAAAACTCACCAACTCTGAACAGTTATATTTTTATAATGTATTTTTAGAACTGTTAATCATCTGTTGACTGTTGTGTGTTGGTTGATTGATTGAACTGCTAGTCAATTAGTGAAAATTATATATATATATATATATATATGTAATTATATATATAAACCATTAAATATTTATATATTGATTCTGCTATCAGAATAATTTATATTGAACTGAAAGTGATGATAATCATACTGTGTAACATCTGTGGATGCAGGTAGACAGGTTGGAGGAATCCGACTGGATTCCTCAACAGTTATTTTATTGTTTTTCATATATTGTTATATGATGTGATATAAAATCTGTGGGCGATTATATGTGCTTGGACGATATTGAACATCGTGATTTGATATGATTGAATACCATAACATACCGAAATGTTGATAAGGGGATTTTCAATGTTTATATTGAAAATGAATCTTATTTATAAAGTCGATAGGATTTTATAAAAGGAAAACATTTATTTAATTAGAAAATAAATAAATGAAAAAGGAAACATTTATTTAGAAAATAAATGAAATAAAATAGAAACATTTATTTAGAAAATAAATGAATTAGAATATGTAGGAATATTTATTTAGGAAATAAATAAAGGAACATTTATTTAGATTATAAATAAATGGAATAAAGGAATATTTATTTAGGGAATAAATAAAGGAACACTTGTTCGGAAAATAAATAGAATTATAAAAGGATAGATTTAAACACGTGCTTCGCACACAAGTATAACACGATATGGATTTTAAGGAGATATTAAATAGGAAATCTATTTTTAATAGATAAAGTGAGAATATTTAATTTATAAATAATGTTTTATAAATTAAATAAAATATTTATTGTTTGATAAATGGGATATATAAGTTTGAACTTATATAGAGAAGTAGAAATTGTTTTTAACACCGATAAAGTAAATAAACGCTGTTAAAGGGAAATCCTTAGAAGGGGAGAAACGTTATTAAAGGAACATTTATAAAGTGAAGAACCGTTACTAAAAGTAAATCTTTATAAATGAATAAATGTTGTTAAAGGAAATCTTTTAATGAATAAACGTTATAAAAAGGGAAATCTTTATAAGCAAATAAAGTTTTCGAATAATAGTTATTCGAAGGAGTAAATCAAATAAGCTATTCGAATTAGTTATTCGAATAGAGTTAAGTTATTCGAATTAGTTATTCGAATAGAGTTGATCACATATAAGCTATTCGAATTAGTTATTCGAATAGAGTTAAACACATATAAGTTATTCGAATAGAGTTAAACATATATAAGTTATTCGAATTAGTTATTCGAATAGAGTTAAACAAGCTAGAGTTATTCAAATTAGTTATTTGAATAGAGTTAAATTAATAAGAGTTATTCGAATATTAGTTATTCGAGGAATAAATCAAATCAAGTTAATTGAATATCAGTTATTCAATTTGAGTTAATCAAATTTAGTTATTCGATAAGAGTTAATCCATTTAAGTAAATTGAATATTAGTTATTCGATAGGGGTTAATCAAAATAGAGTTTATCAAATATAAGTTATTAAAAAGGGAGTTAATCGAATAGAGATTACTCGAAAGAGAGTAATACGTCGAATTCAATTATATCGAATTCGGGAAAGTACTTTTTACTTTCCGGGTTTTAAATCAAGGTTTAGTTATTGATTAAGAAATTAGGTGTCCGTTTAATTATTCAAGTTAGGAGATAAAGTTATAATTTAGGTTAGATATTGTAGAAGTAGGAATTATAAAGTTATAGTTATAATCAAACGTTTTCATATAAGAAGTGGATTCGTAACCTGAATCCGAGAATTTGCGTAAACAGATGATTGGAAAAAGTGAGTGATGAGCTTCATCTATTTCACAGTAAAGGACGTTGTTCAATTAAGGTCTGAGAGGTAATTATACCCCAACTTGATTGACTTCAGAATTGACAAAGGAATAGTTGTGGTTCGATAGAAAATTTGATTTGAAATATAGTTAAGAAATAAGCGATTAATGGATTAAGCGTAACGATGTTTTATACAACGTTCATTTGAAATCCGTAAATGAGTTTTGGGAACGTTTTCCAAATATAATCACCTAAACATAGAAACTGAAATGTTTTCATGATAAGAAATTAAGAAATAGAGTTAAGCAAATTTAGAAACTGACTGGAGATTAGTTAAGTTGAACGGTGTCCTAAGTGACGATCAAATGTTGGTTTCAACCTTCGGGATTTATACTTAGGAGTTGTTCTCTTAGTGGTTTACCGTTCGGGATTGATAGTTGTGAAATAATAGTAATGCGTAAATAAGCTATGAAAATGTTTTCCAATGATTAATAACATATATTTTCTAAATATATGAAATAAGGAAATATGAACATATATATGTATATGATGATTGATCGATCGAATTTCCGTTTGGAAATAAGATCGTTGTTTGTACACCGACATGTTTTCATTTGATAGTTGAATCACAGACTATCAAAGTTTTGACCATATTTACGTTGTAAATATGGAGAGACCGGTTGGATTATTATCCGAAGAACCACTTCGTATTAGCATATGCGTTGCGAACCAAGTACGCTGAAGATAATTGAAGACGGAGTGAAGTGCAAGGGCTATTGTGAAAAGCCTAGGTAGGATGGATTCACTGAATAGTGCCTTCGGTTTATTCAGTCCCAGAACAACCTATGTGGACGAGTGTCTGACAAAGTATTCTTAACGAATCATATATGTTGATCTCTTTAAATGTATTACGTTGGTGGCGGAGAAATTCGTTTCTCTTAGCTTTTATACCCGTGATGCCTTGAGAAATCGATAATGATTTGGCGGGTATGACGATGTGGCATTCAAAGTAATTGAAGAAATAATATGTCAAAGTGATAAACGTGACCTCAAAACCTCACAACCGGGAAATAACAGAAGTTGGGCTAGGCAGCATGGCTAGTTGGGCCATACCCAAGCAGGGTGTATTATCACCATCTAGAGAATATTCAATTGTACTTCTTTATAATCTTTTTCAATGTTGTCCCTTATCGGGAAGGATGGTTGCTGATCCCAACCATCGGTGATAATATATTCGTTACACTCAAGCTAAATGAGTGGACGGTCATGTGTGGCCGGGTTGCAAGACGTTCTTGTTGAACCCTAGTGTATCTCCTCTAGAGTACACTGATCGGAAGGTGCTCCCATACCTTGTCTGTTGGAATCCAATCTCCAATAAGCGCTCACGGTTTTATTTGTATACTATGTATGTGGAATGTGAGATGCAAGCGTTCTGCTAGATTGATATCTATTTGTATTTAGACATTATTATAATATTAGAAATATATCCTTTATTTAACCAAGTGTTGGAGTTTTATTCACACCAGTCCCATGACTGACCCGGAGTTTATTTTGTTTGATTTCCCTAAACTCTTGGGTGCCTAAATTTGTACGACAGTCAAGTAGTCGGGATTTTACAGATACACTTGGAGAGCTTGGAGCATGAGGCTTCAGGATTATAGCTATTATTATTCCGCTGTGTTGTTAAGTGTTGTACTTTGAAATGGTATGTATATACGAGTACTGATTTGTATTTCAAAATTATGTTATATTTTATTCGTTCCACTGTGAGATTCGTGTTTACTCTGAAGATGTAAGTTCTTCTTCTTCTATTCTATTAGTTCTATCTTTTCTTCCTCACCCTCTACTTTCTTTCACTAACATCTCGGAATTTTCGACTCTCGAGGAGTCGAAAATTTCCAGCCGTTACAGATTTATAATTAAATTTAAAGAAAAACATATCGTACCAGCCGAATTGGGTTACGAAACATATTCCAATGTGTTCGGAATAGGGGCACTTGGCTAAGGGCGACACTCGTTGGGTTTGATTCGGAGTCCAGAACGATACACGAATTTTATTGGAATTAAAAGAATTTATTAATGAGAAAATACGGTATAAATACCATCCAAATACCATAACCCTAGGAACTAATACAAAGCTGCCGTATACTCATTCAATGGCCAAAATACACCAGATTTGATTCCTCAATAATTTCAAATCCACTTAACTAAATCCAAACTTCTATATACCGAATCGAAGAGAAAAGCAAGGCCTTTCGATCTATACGGATATGATTGGATTTAACTTCATGGTTTGCGCGAATTCCTAGGCTAAAGATGACGACTTTGGCACCAGGTTTTGTAAAGGGGGGCCCACCGAGCGGGGTGGTGTTTCGGGCGGCGGCGCGGCTGGTGTAGGGCGACGGAGTGGTCACCTCAAATCGGCGGACGGGGGCTTCGACAGGCGTGCTAAATGGAGCCCTAGCGATCAACTATGGGTAACGACGGGTTCTGGAGCATTGAAGAAGAAGGAGGCCTTAATTGTAATTAGAAAAGGTTAATTAAATTTAAATAGTAATTAAATTATCCAATCTATAAAATTGTATAACTCCTTCATATATCATCAGAATTAAACGAAACGAGATGCGTTGGAATCACCTTTCCGAGATCTACACAACAGTACAGACCAGATCTAAAATGAAGGACTTTGAAAATTCAGCCAAATCTGAACACGAACGATTTCTGAAAACAAATCAATGTGAGAAATCTATTTATTTTCTTTCCTTTATAATTATAAATAATCCTGAAATTATTGTTGTTAATCTACAGTTAATTCATGTTGTTATTATTCTGTGCTGAATATAATATATACATCTATTTGTCTGATGATGTTATGTGGCGATAGAATTGTCAAAAATTAACACTTTTTAATTAGAATTTGATTAAACAAATAAAAATATATATAATTTTTGTTTATATAAAAGATCGAATGTATAAGACAACAAATTTTGTAAATTTATTGAATTAAAATTTTCAACACATGTGAAACACAGAATTTTGGTCAATTTGTTAAAATAGAATTTGCAACAAAATCGAAGAGATAACATTGTTGTTATATTTGTTGAACTAGATTTTCAACAAAATAGAACAAACATTTTTATCTCTTTTTGTTGAACTAGTTTTTCAACAAAAATATGAATATATATTTGTGTAATATTATTTACAGAAAAGGAACAGAATTAAAAGATGATTTTTTTTATGTAACATTGCTTACAATAAAAAGCAGAAATTTAAAAAAATACATTTTTATTGTCAGATTAAAGACAATAAAGAGAATAGATTTTAAAGATGTATTTTTATTGTCAAATTAAAGACAATTAAAAGAATTGATTTCAAGGTTGCATTTTGTTGACATGTTAGGAGTAATATAAAGAGTAGGCATAAAAGATTTACATTTTTATGTCAATTTGTTTTCAATAGAAAGATTACATCTTTTAAATGTAATTTGTTTTCATTTAAAAATTGTTTTCATTTAAAAGACTACATTTAAATGTGGTTATGTTTTCATTTTAAGATTGAAAATATATACATCATTTTAATTTGATAATGTTACATTAGCTTTAAAAATACATTCTCGTATAAAATGTTACATGAGATTAGAAGTACATTTTTGGTTATAAGATGCTACGTTAGATTTAAAACTCCATTTTGCTAGAAAGATTGCATTATAAATAAAAAGAGATTTTTTTGTTTAAAATGTTGTATTGGAAATAAAATATACATTTTTGGTTAGAACTTTATTAAGTGAAATAAAATATACATTTTTGGTCGAAACATAGTATTGAGATAAAAATGACATTCTTTGGTCGAAACTTTATTAGTGAGATAAAGATCACATTTTGGTTAAAGCATGGGTAGTGGAATAAAACTCACTTTTATCTGTCATTGGAAACTCAGAATTTATTTGACAAATAAAATTTACTTTTTATTCGTCGTTTGAAAATTAGAATTTATTATACAAATAAATTCACTTTTATTTGACATTAGAATACGTAGAAAAATATTCACATATAAAATATTCTTTTATATGTTATGAGAACGTATAGAAAAGTATAAACAAATAAAAGGATTTTTTATTTGTTATTAGTACACATAGAAAAGTGTAAAACATAAAATACCATTTTTATGTTATTCTAGAATTGAAATTAAAGTTTGATCTTCTATTTGCATTCGCTAATGCCAACATACATTGAAAATAAAATTTATTCTTGTATTTGCATTCTTCGTTGCAAATATATATTGAAAATGAAATTTATTGTTTTATTTGCATCCACCAATGCAAATATATCAAAAATAAAACTTGTTCTTTTATTTACCTTCACAAATATAAATATATTTTGAAATTAAAGTCTATTTTTTTTATTTGCACTCTCCAATGCAAATATACTTTAAAAATAGAATTTGTCCTTTTATTTGTATTCACATATACAAATAAACCATTGAAATATAATTTGTCCTTTAATTTATATTCACATATACAAATAAAACATTGAAAACAAAAGTTCACTTTTTACTTGTATTCACAAATACAAGTATACACTGAAAATAGCCTTGTTCTTTTATTTGCATCAACAAATGCAAATGTACATGGAAAATAAAATTTGTTGTTTTATTTGCATTCATTATTGTAAATAATCACTTTTGTCAATTTACACTAGTGGAAACAAAACAAACACTTTTGTAAATTAATATGAGTTGAAAGTAAAATATGATTTAAAGAGTTGCACTTTGTTTGCAATTTTAGATGCAAACAAATATTACATTTTTATTTTTTGTATTTTAGTTTAGAAATGGGAATATACATGTTTGTTTACAAATTTAGTTGCAAACAAAATATTTAATAAAGATGATATTTTTATTTGCATGTTTAGATGCAAATAACATCATAGTCAAAAGATTATATTTTATTTGCATATATAGATGCAAATAAACATCGTAGTTAAAGATCATATCTTTCATTCGCACATTTGGAGGCAAATGAACACCGTAGGAAAAAGATGCATTTTGTTTACAACTTTAGATCTAAACAAAACATTAAAAGTTAAATATATTTGCATAATTCTAATTTTCAAATGACAAATAAAAGAAAATAGAAAATTATCTTTTATTTGTCATCCACAGTAATGCCATATAAATAGATTACAGTTTATTAGACCTTAGAAATAAATAGGGAAATTATACAAGTAAAAATATACTTGTACTCGATATTAGAAATATTATAACCTGTGAGTCCATTGTCACCAACATGTCAGTAGAATTAAAACTGGTTAAATTCTTTAACCAATCATTTATTTATATGTATTGTTGTTGGCTGAAAACCCCACACGGGTGTTGGGATGAATTTACATACTCTAGTCCCAATATTTAGTTACATGTCGATCGATAGATTGACAGGCTGCGATGAGTGTTATATTTTTTATTTTAATACTCACACGGTTATAAACTTCACTCTGGTTGTGAATGGACGCTTGATGATTATTTATTTTGACTGTCATATACATACAATGTATGAAACCCATATACCTAAAGTTATATGGAAACTGATTGAGTCACATTCCAGTTCAGGATTTCTTTAAATAAAGAATATCTTTTAAAAATAAGAATATTTAGAATAAAGAACATTGTAATATACATACCTTTTAAAATAAATAATATTGTATTATGAAGAATATTTTATATAAAGAATCCTTTTTATTTAAAGTAATTTTTAAACAGCAAATATTTTAAGACAATATTTAACAAAGGATAAAATAATGATTTCTATGTCCATTCTTAGATGGACAAAAGATAATATTACCTTTCTATTGAAGTTAACTAGTTATTAACTAGGATAAATCTTTTAATTAAGATTTTTAGAGTTTCAATTTTATTTTGTAATTGAAATAAAATATTATGTGAATTGGGTTTACCGTGAACTGTGTTTTGAACGACATTTGTTCTCTAACCCAATTTACAGTGAAAATATGATATAGAAATTATAAACCTTTTTATTAAGATTTAAAAAGAAATTCTCTAAAGGTAAGTTTTCCAATTTAAATCTTAATTAAATTGGAATTAAGTAGAAATTCGGCTTGATAAAAATCGAAATAGGCTTCTGTAAAAGAAGACGGATACTATAGATGGAATTTAAAAGGCTTTGCCGTTATTCCATTTATATTACTGGTCGGATACAGAAATTTATAACAATTATTTATTGATTTGATTTCTATGAAGATTCCGTACTTTATAGAAGACGATTTTGGGTTTACCATGAAACAATGTTTTAAATGACATTAGTTCTTTAACCCAGTTAAAGATAAGATAAATTTCTTAAATTTAAATAATCATTGAATAATGATTTTTGTTTTAAAAACCAAATTGGGGGTTGAATAAATCTTTAAAATTTAAGAATAATTTTAAAGAGTTTATCTTTGATAGAATAATTTGAATATTTTATTTAAAAGAATATTCTGAATTGGAATGAGACGATGGATGTGTTTTAGAATACTTGATTTTAAATTATAAAAATACGAGAGTTATTCGGAAAGACCGGGTTTAACCCATTCCGAACAATTTCTACAACGATGAAGAGTCGAAGATGAAGACGGTGTTTGAAGACTGACGATCTTCACATGGAATGGATGTGTTGCTAAAGAGACCCTGATGGGAGTAGCTACCTTGAGGGGGCTTCAGTGGTGGCCGTCCGGACTATTGTTGATTTTTTGGATTTGGTTTTCGCTCAGACCCAGAGCGTAAGCTAATAAATGGATGCGTGTCTGACATTGGATTTCGTCCTGTGTGAATTAAATCGATTTCTGTTAATGTATGTCTGTTTGGTGGTGGAGGATTTATTCTCTACTTAACACCCTGGTATATATTAACAGTGATTGATCGCATGGTGTGAATTGTCAATGCGGCACGCCAAGATGCATATGATCAAGGCTTTTGTTGAAAAGCAGGGCCTTGTGGGATGATCAAAGCATAGCCTATTACGGCATAGCTTTGTGTATATCGTGACTTCGCGAGCCTCACACCCCGGTATGAGTCAAAAACGGGATATGGACCGTAGGGAGTGCACACGTTTCTTTCTAGCTAGTAGTTGTAACGACCCGTATTTTTGGTTGTATATTTTACTATTTGAATATCGATTTGGAATTTCTAAATGAATTTACAATATATGATTCGTTTTAAATGGATTTTTATAAAAATGGAATGTCATTTAAAAACCAAAACTTTAATTGTTGAGTTTGATTCCATAACCGTTTGAAATTTAAGTAGTTTGTTTTAAAAATATATAATGATATCAATTTATTCTCTTGGATTTAGCTATTTAAATTTAATTCAGAGTATATAAAGATTTATATGAGATTTAATATAATAACCCAAACTTGTGCGCAACACAAAACCATTTCACACATCCCTTAATTCGGCAACTTGCGATACCAAATACATTTGAATCATATTGGTCCAACAAAAATAAAAATAGAATAAATAAAAATATTGCTCCATAAACATAAGAGAAAACTAGATTGCATTCAACATAAAGACTTGAAGGATACAAGTACAAAGAAAATACAACATATACATTCGGCTGTACGTTCCATAATTAAATATACATAATGTTTCATTGTTCACATAGGTGGCATCGAGAACCCATTTTAAAATATCAAATCCTGCATGCCTCATTTTCCTTCCATCAAAACAGTAAGCTGAAAGGACTTCACAAACTGTGACCTGGAAGAAAGGGAAAAGAGAAGAAAATGGTTAGGAGTAGTATATATTCTCATCAAAATCAGCTATAGGATAGTAAGAACAGCAATTAGCCGTACAATGCCAATTCGAGCATACAGTGAAAATTCAGCTAAGACATGTATTATACTCTGATAGGCATACAGTAAAATCAGCTAAGGCATACAGTAAAATCAGCTAAAGTGAAAATTCGAGCATACACATAAATTGGCCGTACAAAGCCAATTAAGATGGACATAACAATGCAGTGTAAATTCAAATTCCAACATGAAACAGTAAAACCAAATGGTCAAGACAGCTAAGGGACAGTGGGAACTCATAGCTGAATGAAAGAAAAAGGGTGAACTTAGAAACTTAAAATATTGATTCCAACATATGAACAACTAGGGGTAGTAGGAACAGCTAGACCATCAGAGGGTGTACAGACAACCAAACAATTTGATATGTTCATCTACAGCAAATATATATTTATATATATATGGTAGATTGAGACACAAATTACATAGACAATGAGCTGACATATATATATATATCATATCACAAATCTACACGGCAAGGATGTATTTAAAAACATGTACAATCCTGAACACAAGATTTAAAATATCTGTATTTGGAATGAACAAGTCATAGGCCCTATTTCACCTACTCTATACAATTTAAATCACGGTTCCATGTCGACCAGACCAACAGACTATGAAATACAATACTTAATTCATCAAATCTCGACAAAACCGAGTATGCAGTGATCAATAACCATCACCAGTACACTGATCTAAAAGCAAAACCCCAATGGCCTAAACATAGCCGAATCTACCTAGGAAAATGATGACAGACGTGGATCATATCCAAACCCAAGACCAACACTATAAATATGGGTATCACGCATGGTGTTTCATCACTCCAGAACAAACCAATCAATACAGAAAATTACTAGAACCACTTATAGAAAATTAAAACAAAAATTGAGTTAAAGTACTTAGCTCCTGAAGCAGTAAGGAAGAAGTGGGGTTCGAACGTTGCTGAGCTCCGTTAGTAGTGGAGGTGGCACGCTCGATTGCTACGAAGCTGTGGTGGACCGCAGATCGAAGAAAGGGCAGAAGGTGGTGGCGTTGAGGGTTGCGACACAACCAGTAGCGATCTCCGATGGTGCTGAAGAAAGAAGAAGGAGCGGATAGGGTTCGACCATGGCAGAAGTTTCTGGAGACGCTGATTTTATTTGTGGAGGCGGCGTTTTTTTGTTCTGAGGGTTTGGGAGAGTGGACGGATCGGATATAGGGTAGTTAAAGGAAGCGGGTTTGGGCTAGCGGGCCAAACAAAGGTAAAAGGCCAATCTTTTTAAAGAAAAATTTTAAATTAATTTATTTTAATTATATTACAACCGTTTTAACACCGTATATCGCACATACGTTGTCAGATTTTCGAACTGTTGATTTCGTTGAAACCGTAAAAGCAAGGGCTGCATGATAGAGCAGTGTTTGTCAGGACTGGAAGGACGGAATATTTTTAATTAAATTAAACGTTGTTTAATTTAATTAAAGACCAGCGCTGGACGACCCAACCAATCAAAGTGAGTTAAACTCACTCAGTTACCCTTTTTATTTTATATAAATTGGGTATTTTTATTTTGTGTGCCCTGCTTGCCAATGATTGACTGTCTTGCTAATTATCTATTCATCTGTTAGTTTAACCGATGAAATTAAACCGTGTTTAATTTCAGTGAAATTCCAAATCGTTATTTTTAACGATTGGTTCCAATAAAGGTAACTCACCTTGGTTGGTCACGTTTATTTATAAACGTGTTTAATTGTTTGAATTGTTCTGTTATTTCGTTGATGTTAAATGGTTGTTATTTATCATCAGTTAAATGTGATTGATTTGATTGTTGTTTATTGACTGGATATTCAACATCTGTTTGGTTAAACCAATGGGTGATATTGGTTAAGTGTTTGGCAGAGTATGGCCTTTAAAAAATCAATCGGTTTATAAATATGGATTCACCGTTAGGTGAGTCGATAAAAGTGAAGTTATAAAGTTTATTTTATAACTGGACTCAGATCTTGAAATATATTATTTGAATAAAGTATAAAAGGGAATTAAATAAATATTTTATTTATTTAAGACCTTGATTTATGGTTGGTTTATTTTATAAAGTATATGCTGATGTTAATCAAATTTTCAAGTATGAAGATAAGAAATGAATCGAAAGGTTTAAACTTTGATCATTGCTGTGTAAAGAGAACAATTAATGGAATTTATTTAAATTAATTATATTTTTAATTAATTTAAAGCGAGGATTGTTGAAATCGGTTAATGAGGTAATCAAGTTTTTGAGTTAATTAAATCGACCATTTGGAATTAGAATTGTTTATCAAGTTAATGTGTTTTGACTAAAATAGTTAAATGAATATTGTTTGAATTTAAATAAGGATTTAAAAGGGATTTAATATTTAATTTAGTTAATAAAGGGATTAACTACTAAAGTAGTAAATGTTTGAAATAAGTTATTATTTTAATTAATGATGAATTTAGGAAAATATTTTTAAATGGGAATTCATTTAAAAAGTTACCGAATGTGAGATGCAAGCCAATTGAATGGTGAAAGGAAATAAACGTACTCAATTATATGAATTAAGTGAAAGGAGATTACGATAAAAAGGGTTTATTATAAACCAGAGGTTTTAAGTGAGATTCAAAGTGTTAAGACGTTAATTTTACATTAACGTTATTTGAAAACGAGATCTAGTAAAAAGGAGAATTTTAAATGAAATTTCAAAATGGGAAATTGAATATATTTATTCGAGATAGAATTAGCCAAACATAATTATTGGGCTAAGTTGCCATTTCGTACGACTGCTAGCGAAATTCGCAGGGCTGCAGATAGCCTACGGCGGTCGGATGTTTCCTGAGGGATTCAGGCGTAACCATTGTGATCGCTGTGATCTAGAGTCAAGCGAATGGGGTTAAGACGAATGTTAATTAATCAATTATAGTTATTCAAATATCGTATTGTTGAATATTAAAAGAATTGGAAGTTTCAATTTAACAAAAAGTAAATCAGTTTTGTTAAAGGCCAAATGATGCTGAATACTTAACCAGTGAACTCATTGGAGTGTCATGTTTGAAACACTGATTATTTTGATAGTTAAAACACCGACTATCAAATATGTCCAATACGATTGTTGGTATGGAAAGACCGGGATCGAATTTATTCGAAAACCATTCTGACCAACAAATACGTGAAGATATCAGAAGATGGTCGAGATGGTGCTGTGAAGACCGTTGATTTTCACAAACGGAAGAACCACTAATATTCTCTGCCTAGCAAGCAGAGATAAACTGTGATTCTGTCGTAGTTGGAATCTACGGGTTGCAAGGACTACTCGCTACTGATCCATGGGGTGATTCCTATATGGATGCGGTAGGAGAGTGCCTTCGGTTCATCCTGTTCCTGGATGACGTATATGGACGGATGTCTGACAGAATATTTCCAAAGGGTCACGTACGTTGATTTCTTCAAACGTGCGATAGTTGTTGGCGGGGAGTTGCCATTCTCTAGCTTTCAGCTAGAGTATTTTTGTGGACGTCAATTAGTGATATCTGACGGATCTGACGATGTGGCATTCAAAGTGAATGACGACCAGATGATCAAGAGAAATCTAGACCTCAAGCCTCATCAACCGGGAAATGACAAAAATCGGGCAGGCAGCATGGCTATGTGGGTCGCTCCCATTAGGGTGTATGATCACCTATCTAGAGGAAATCCTATTTGTTTCTTAAATCTATGTTTCGATGTTGTCCCTTGTCGGGAGACGGTTGCTGATCCCAACCGTCGGTGATATACATTCGATACACTCAAGCGAAATGAGTGGTCGGTCATGTGAGGGCCGGGTTGCAAGAAGTTCTTGTTGAACCCAGTGTATTCGTCTCTAGAGATACACTATCGGAAGGTGGACCCATACCTTGTCAAGTTGGAATCCAATTCCCAATAAGCGCCTGCGGGTTTTGATTGTATACTATATATGTGGAGCGTGAGATGCAAGCGTTCCACTAGATTGTTATTTACTTGTACTTAGACATTATTATAATATCAGAAAGGATATTGGTTTCAAAACTGTTTTGGGTTATCGTAAGGTAAAAACCGTCCGTGTTTATGTATGGATTTGGTCTTACGATTATCCTTTTCTTTTGAAAAGATTTTGAACTTTAAAATCATGATTGGATGATTCACCCTTATTACTGTGCGAGTTTATCTCACTCTGGTTCACCAGACTGACCCGGTGTTTTGTAAATGCTCGGGTTAGGCCGGGTTGTACAGGTTCAGGTTATCGACTACTGTGAAGAGACGAGCTGGAAGAGTCCAGACGTATGATATTACTAGTATTCCGCTGTGTGTTGTATGAGGACAGATTAGTATCACTGTCCAGATGTGTACTCTGATATTGTAAGTATTTCAAAAGCTTTCAATAAAGGTTATTTCTGTATTATAATTTGTTCCGCTGCGATGTGAGACTCTGTGTGGTGTTTCTTCTTCTTCTTCTATTCTAATATTTCTTTCTTTCTTATCTCACCCTCTAACTTCTTCCTATTAATGATCTGGAATGTTCGATGTCTGAATGGTCAACATGGTAGTTTGATGTTGATTTTCGGAGTCGAAAATCCCGGTTCGTTACAGTGGTATCAGAGCTGTTGGTTAAGTGATTACCTTGGCTCTGTGGCGTGACTCAGTAGAGATGGGGTTAGTAATACCCTAGATTGAGTTTGAGTGTATATATACGAGTGAACGTATTTGTAGATTTTATAAAAAATTGTTTTATGTTGTGGAGATTTATTGGTTGAGTTGTTTATGAGTTCTGATCGATCAGTTTGATCCACTGTATCGATAGGAGTTTCTAAACACTCAAGTACGATAATTCGACACAGTATGTTTTGAAAGAGGGTAAATGAAATAATTTTACCCAAATTATATTTTGATATAAAGATATTATATATATTGGAATTATAATATATTGGATGTGTTGGTTGTGATTATATTCCAATAAAATTATAAATTGTGAAATGATTTTATATATAACCAATCAGAATTTATATAAGTGTAATATATGAAAATCAGAGGAGATAAATCTTAAATTAAAATCAGAATTGGAATTAAAACTCCCGAAAATGAGAAAGGTGTTTGCAAATGAACTGGGATTGAATATATGAAAGTTTTAAGATCCTGGGAGATTTTAAATTTGTTTACAAACATTCAGTTGGGTATTTTGAAATAGACTTCGAAATGAAAGGGTTTGAATATGGTTTTGATGAGTGATATAGTATTGAACTCACTTCGATAGCTGGGGAATAACTCTGAGGATGCTGGCCACATCATCAGTGTTCATTTCCGAGTTCTAAGTGACGGATTACTACCAAAGATTTTGTTTTGAATTGCTTTGAGAAGAACAAGTTGTTTTGGATCCTGAAAGGAATATTTGACTTTGGAAAGAGCTGAACTGTTTAAAACTCCCAGGGAAAATTATTTGAACAAAAAACAAAATTAAATAGAAGTTTCTGAAAGCGAATATGAATTGAATTGAAACCAATTAACTGGAAACTGAATCGGGATATAATATATCGAGTAGAATCAGGTTTGGATTGTGAGGCAGGAATCTAAAATGGTATTGACGGGCAAGTTAAGAATTGGAATTGAAAATGGATGGAAATCAATGGGATTTGGCTTGGACGTGTGAAGGGTTTGATTTTGAGGATAAAATTGGGATATTGTTTGGAGATGCGTTTGTATATGCTGACAAGACAGCAGTTGGAAAGGATATAATGATATGCCCGACAAAAAGGTACACGTTTATTTTTTACATGGATTTGGAGATTTGTGAGCTGATTTGGCAAGCCACTTGGCTGTTTTATTTTCTTTTGAATTGGAGAAGGCCCAGAGAGGCGAGTTGTGGTTGTACCGATTGAGCCGTACAGAGGAGGTGCTGGCGAAATTTTTCGAAAATTTAAAGTGTTAGGAATTTTCGATATTTTTGAAAATATTTATTCACAGTATTGAATTGGTTTCTAATTTAATATAAAATTAGATTTTTAATTAATGAGTTTATAACGTTTTTTCTTACCTTAGCAATTTCGAGGACGAAATTATTTTAAGGGGGGAAGAATGTAACGACCCGTATTTTTGGTTGTATATTTTACTATTTGAATATCGATTTGGAATTTCTAAATGAATTTACAATATATGATTCGTTATAAATGGATTTTTATAAAAATGGAATGTCATTTAAAAACCAAAACTTTAATTGTTGAGTTTGATTCCATAACCATTTGAAATTTAAGTAGTTTGTTTTAAAAATATATAATGATATCAATTTATTCTCTTGGATTTAGCTATTTAAATTTAATTCAGAGTATATAAAGATTTATATGAGATTTAATATAATAACCCAAACTTGTGCGCAACACAAAACCATTTCACACATCCCTTAATTCGGCAACTTGCGATACCAAATACATTTGAATCATATTGGTCCAACAAAAATAAAAATAGAATAAATAAAAATATTGCTCCATAAACATAAGAGAAAACTAGATTGCATTCAACATAAAGACTTAAAGGATACAAGTACAAAGAAAATACAACATATACATTCGGCTGTACGTTCCATAATTAAATATACATAATGTTTCATTGTTCACATGGGTGGCATCGAGAACCCATTTTAAAATATCAAATCCTGCATGCCTCATTTTCCTTCCATCAAAACAGTAAGCTGAAAGGACTTCACAAACTGTGACCTGGAAGAAAGGGAAAAGAGAAGAAAATGGTTAGGAGTAGTATATATTCTCATCAAAATCAGCTATAGGATAGTAAGAACAGCAATTAGCCGTACAATGCCAATTCGAGCATACAGTGAAAATTCAGCTAAGACATGTATTATACTCTGATAGGCATACAGTAAAGTCAGCTAAGGCATACAGTAAAATCAGCTAAAGTGAAAATTCGAGCATACACATAAATTGGCCGTACAAAGCCAATTAAGATGGACATAACAATGCAGTGTAAATTCAAATTCCAACATGAAACAGTAAAACCAAATGGTCAAGACAGCTAAGGGACAGTGGGAACTCATAGCTGAATGAAAGAAAAAGGGTGAACTTAGACAACTTAAAATATTGATTCCAACATATGAACAACTAGGGGTAGTAGGAACAGCTAGACCATCAGAGGGTGAACAGACAACCAAACAATTTGATATGTTCATCTACAGCAAATATATATTTATATATATATGGTAGATTGAGACACAAATTACATAGACAATGAGCTGACATATATATATATCATATCACAAATCTACACGGCAAGGATGTATTTAAAAACATGTACAATCCTGAACACAAGATTTAAAATATCTGTATTTGGAATGAACAAGTCATATGCCCTATTTCACCTACTCTATACAATTTAAATCACGGTTCCATGTCGACCAGACCAACAGACTATGAAATACAATACTTAATTCATCAAATCTCGACAAAACCGAGTATGCAGTGATCAATAACCATCACCAGTACACTGATCTAAAAGCAAAACCCCAATGGCCTAAACATAGCCGAATCTACCTAGGAAAATGATGATAGACGTGGATCATATCCAAACCCAAGACCAACACTATAAATATGGGTATCACGCATGGTGTTTCATCACTCCAGAACAAACCAATCAATACAGAAAATTACTAGAACCACTTATAGAAAATTAAAACAAAAATTGAGTTAAAGTACTTAGCTCCTGAAGCAGTAAGGAAGAAGTGGGGTTCGAACGTTGCTGAGCTCCGTTAGTAGTGGAGGTGGCACGCTCGATTGCTGCGAAGCTGTGGTGGACCGCAGATCGAAGAAAGGGCAGAAGGTGGTGGCGTTGAGGGTTGCGACGCAACCAGTAGCGATCAACGATGGTGCTGAAGAAAGAAGAAGGAGTGGATAGGGTTCGACCATGGCAGAAGTTTCTGGAGACGCTAATTTTATTTGTGGAGGCGGCGTTTTTTTGTTCTGAGGGTTTGGGAGAGTGGACGGATCGGATATAGGGTAGTTAAAGGAAGCGGGTTTGGGCTAGCGGGCCAAACAAAGGTAAAAGGCCAATCTTTTTAAAGAAAAATTTTAAATTAATTTATTTTAATTATATTACAACCGTTTTAACACCGTATATCGCACATACGTTGTCAGATTTTCGAACTGTTGATTTCGTTGAAACCGTAAAAGCAAGGGCTGCATGATAGAGCAGTGTTTGTCAGGACTGGAAGGACGGAATATTTTTAATTAAATTAAACGTTGTTTAATTTAATTAAAGACCAGCGCTGGACGACCCAACCAATCAAAGTGAGTTAAACTCACTCAGTTACCCTTTTTATTTTATATAAATTGGGTATTTTTATTTTGTGTGCCCTGCTTGCCAATGATTGACTGTCTTGCTAATTATCTATTCATCTGTTAGTTTAACCGATGAAATTAAACCATGTTTAATTTCAGTGAAATTCCAAATCGTTATTTTTAACGATTGGTTCCAATAAAGGTAACTCACCTTGGTTGGTCACGTTTATTTATAAACGTGTTTAATTGTTTGAATTGTTCTGTTATTTCGTTGATGTTAAATGGTTGTTATTTATCATCAGTTAAATGTGATTGATTTGATTGTTGTTTATTGACTGGATATTCAACATCTGTTTGGTTAAACCAATGGGTGATATTGGTTAAGTGTTTGGCAGAGTATGGCCTTTAAAAAATCAATCGGTTTATAAATATGGATTCACCGTTAGGTGAGTCGATAAAAGTGAAGTTATAAAGTTTATTTTATAACTGGACTCAGATCTTGAAATATATTATTTGAATAAAGTATAAAAGGGAATTAAATAAATATTTTATTTATTTAAGACCTTGATTTATGGTTGGTTTATTTTATAAAGTATATGCTGATGTTAATCAAATTTTCAAGTATGAAGATAAGAAATGAATCGAAAGGTTTAAACTTTGATCATTGCTGTGTAAAGAGAACAATTAATGGAATTTATTTAAATTAATTATATTTTTAATTAATTTAAAGCGAGGATTGTTGAAATCGGTTAATGAGGTAATCAAGTTTTTGAGTTAATTAAATCGACCATTTGGAATTAGAATTGTTTATCAAGTTAATGTGTTTTGACTAAAATAGTTAAATGAATATTGTTTGAATTTAAATAAGGATTTAAAAGGGATTTAATATTTAATTTAGTTAATAAAGGGATTAACTACTAAAGTAGTAAATGTTTGAAATAAGTTATTATTTTAATTAATGATGAATTTAGGAAAATATTTTTAAATGGGAATTCATTTAAAAAGTTACCGAATGTGAGATGCAAGCCAATTGAATGGTGAAAGGAAATAAACGTACTCAATTATATGAATTAAGTGAAAGGAGATTACGATAAAAAGGGTTTATTATAAACCAGAGGTTTTAAGTGAGATTCAAAGTGTTAAGACGTTAATTTAACATTAACGTTATTTGAAAACGAGATCTAGTAAAAAGGAGAATTTTAAATGAAATTTCAAAATGGGAAATTGAATATATTTATTCGAGATAGAATTAGCCAAACATAATTATTGGGCTAAGTTGCCATTTCGTACGACTGCTAGCGAAATTCGCAGGGCTGCAGATATCCTACGGCGGTCGGATGTTTCCTGAGGGATTCAGGCGTAACCATTGTGATCGCTGTGATCTAGAGTCAAGCGAATGGGGTTAAGACGAATGTTAATTAATCAATTAGAGTTATTCAAATATCGTATTGTTGAATATTAAAAGAATTGGAAGTTTCAATTTAACAAAAAGTAAATCAGTTTTGTTAAAGGCCAAATGATGCTGAATACTTAACTAGTGAACTCATTGGAGTGTCATGTTTGAAACACTGATTATTTTGATAGTTAAAACACCGACTATCAAATCTGTCCAATACGATTGTTGGTATGGAAAGACCGGGATCGAATTTATTCGAAAACCATTCCGACCAACAAATACGTGAAGATATCAGAAGATGGTCGAGATGGTGCTGTGAAGACCGTTGATTTTCACAAACGGAAGAACCACTAATATTCTCTGCCTAGCAAGCAGAGATAAACTGTGATTCTGTCGTAGTTGGAATCTACGGGTTGCAAGGACTACTCGCTACTGATACATGGGGTGATTCCTATATGGATGCGGTAGGAGAGTGCCTTCGGTTCATCCTGTTCCTGGATGACGTATATGGACGGATGTCTGACAGAATATTTCCAAAGGGTCACGTACGTTGATTTCTTCAAACGTGAGATAGTTGTTGGCGGGGAGTTGCCATTCTCTAGCTTTCAGCTAGAGTATTTTTGTGGACGTCAATTAGTGATATCTGACGGATCTGACGATGTGGCATTCAAAGTGAATGACGACCAGATGATCAAGAGAAATCTAGACCTCAAGCCTCATCAACCGGGAAATGACAAAAATCGGGCAGGCAGCATGGCTATGTGGGTCGCTCCCATTAGGGTGTATGATCACCTATCTAGAGGAAATCCTATTTGTTTCTTAAATCTATGTTTCGATTCTGTCCCTTGTCGGGAGACGGTTGCTGATCCCAACCGTCGGTGATATACATTCGATACACTCAAGCGAAATGAGTGGTCGGTCATGTGAGGGCCGGGTTGCAAGAAGTTCTTGTTGAACCCAGTGTATTCGTCTCTAGAGATACACTATCGGAAGGTGGACCCATACCTTGTCAAGTTGGAATCCAATTCCCAATAAGCGCCTGCGGGTTTTGATTGTATACTATATATGTGGAGCGTGAGATGCAAGCGTTCCACTAGATTGTTATTTACTTGTACTTAGACATTATTATAATATCAGAAAGGATATTGGTTTCAAAACTGTTTTGGGTTATCGTAAGGTAAAAACCGTCCGTGTTTATGTGTGGATTTGGTCTTACGATTATCCTTTTCTTTTGAAAAGATTTTGAACTTTAAAATCATGATTGGATGATTCACCCTTATTACTGTGCGAGTTTATCTCACTCTGGTTCACCAGACTGACCCGGTGTTTTGTAAATGCTCGGGTTAGGCCGGGTTGTACAGGTTCAGGTTATCGACTACTGTGAAGAGACGAGTTGGAAGAGTCCAGACGTATGATATTACTAGTATTCCGCTGTGTGTTGTATGAGGACAGATTAGTATCACTGTCCAGATGTGTACTCTGATATTGTAAGTATTTCAAAAGCTTTCAATAAAGGTTATTTCTGTATTATAATTTGTTCCGCTGCGATGTGAGACTCTGTGTGGTGTTTCTTCTTCTTCTTCTATTCTAATATTTCTTTCTTTCTTATCTCACCCTCTAACTTCTTCCTATTAATGATCTAGAATGTTCGATGTCTGAATGGTCAACATGGTAGTTTGATGTTGATTTTCGGAGTCGAAAATCCCGGTTCGTTACAGTAGTAGTGTCAGTGCTTTAACACGGCCTGGCATTTTACTTATGTGGATGATGGATTTTGAGGTGCCTCGGATTTTTATAGGCCGAAGGTGGTCATATTATAGGTTCAAAGGAACCGGGAAACGTGTGTTCAGGCATAACCAATCCACTGCCGATAGGTGGGGACCGGCCCTACCACTCCAAGGGTTCACTGCGGGGGATCCTGAGGCATTTGCTAGAGTGTCTCGAATCGGAGAGGAGCTTGCCCCTAGCCTCAACTCATGATGGAAATCCAATTTCCAATACGACCTTGCGGTTTTGATTGTAGAACTAGTATGGCGACATGATATATGGTACCCATGTCGTCTATGATTAATACATTATGATTGAACTTGCTTTTGAAATATATATACTCATAGATATACACACTAATATTAAATCCGTTTTATCGTATCAAGCATTTTTGACCATTATAAGGTAAAACCCTATCCTCTGGGTTGCGTTGCATTGTGTGATGGGACTTGTGTCTTATAATGGTTTCATTTTTCTAAAAAGCATTGCGTTGTTTAACGATTTACTTTAATTTATGCATTGGCAATCAAATGGAGTAAACCCGATCCGCGTTAGCCGGCGTGGTCCTGTGATTAGCCTTATTATTTAATAGGATAAGTAAGATTTCTCATACCAGTCCCATGATTGACCTGTAGTTTGTTTCACTGGCAAACTCGGGTGCCCTCATTTTCCACACGGGCAGTAGAGTAGCTTTTTGCAGATATATTTACAGGATCCTGGATTACAGCTGAAGAGGTATTCGGAAAGCTCTGTATCCGTGTATTCCTTCCAGTTGTATATTTGTATCATTTTTTTCCGCTGTTATTTAAATATAATTTAAATCACTGATATCATGGTATTTCTTTCTGTAATAAGTATTCATACTCCGTTATATTCTTGTACTCTGATGTAATTATTGTAATCAGCAATAAAATGTTCTTCAGTTTGTGTTCTAATGCGTGTTGTTCTCATAGCAATCCAGCCTTTCCTTTACTGGGAAGTTTGGGTCGTCACAAGTTGGGATTGGTTCATATTTATAATTAAATTATTTTTAATTTCTTAAATTCCAAAATTCTCGTTTTATCCTTCCGACTCTAAATCAAACCCAACGAGTGTCACCCCCAGCCAAATACCCTCATTCCGAACACAATGTAACGTGTTTCATAAGGCCATTCGACTGTTTCAGTCAGTTATTCTTTAAATTAAAATATAAAATATTCAATATTAGGTTTGAGCATACATTTTAATTTGCCAGGGCCACATACTGATTCCAAAAATTCCCAAAAAACAAATCTAGCTATGTTTTGACCATTCCTAACAAAATTAAATTCATCGAATTTGGAGACCGTTTGAAAATTTTCCATTTTCTAGTCGATCCAATTTGACTGAAATTGACAAAAAACGTTTTCTTTTTCCACGCTCACATATTAATTCCAAAAAATATGAAAATTGGAATCTTGCAATAATTTAACATTCCGGATCCAACAAGAGTGGTTTCATCGAAAATGGAGGTCGTTTGTAAATTGCCTGTTTTTAAGGGCTTTATTATAATTTAAAAAATCAAAAATTTAAATTCTGACTCAATTTCTATTAAAATTTCTAAAAATAAATTTTTAAAATTGGTTCTGATTTTCCGGGTTGTTACAATCTCCCCCACTTAAATCTTTTCGTCCCTGAAAAGGAAACAATAGTAAAGAAGGAAATAAAATGGAAATGGAATAAATTGTAAATATACCTTGCAATAGAGCTAATAAGAAATGTCCACTCTGCACTTGGGATAAGCCCGTTTGATGCTATCTTCCGTCTCCCATAACAGTCTCTAGGATCTCCACTCCACTGCACTTTGACTAAATGTATCTTCTTATTTCTCAGAACTCTAGTTTCTTTGCCAATAATTTTCACTGGCTCTCTTTTCACTGCTAAGCTTGGAGTAATTTCCAAATCTTGTTCCACTGCTTCTTCCACCACCAAGTCTGGATCATGCACATGCTTTAGATGTTGAGACACGTGAAATACATCATGTACTCCTGGTAACCAATCAAGTAACTGAACCCTGTAAGTAAGAGTTCCAATCCTCTCAAGTATAGGAAATTGGCCAATAAATCTAGGCGCCAGCTTCCCTTTTTCCCAAATAGGACTACTCCTCTCATCAGAGAAACTCTCAAATATACATAATCACCAACAACAAATGCTAAATCTCTTCTCCTTGAATCTTCATAACTCTTCTGTCAGCTCTGAGCTGTTTGCAGTTGCTTCTTAATGAAATCGACCTTATCCGAAGCTTCTCGAATCATATCGGGACCCAGTACCACTCGACTACCTGATTCCACCCAACATGTGGGAGATCTACATGGTCTACCATATAATGCTTCGAATGGTGACATTTGTAAACTTTCTTGATAACTGTTATTATATGAAAACTCAACCAAATGCAAGTGATCTTCCCACGATCCGCCAAAATCAAGAATACATGCCCGTAACAAGTCTTCTAGTATACGATTCACCATCTCAGTTTGACCATCTATTTGAGGATGATATGCAGTGCTCAGATTTAACTTTGTCCCCAGCTCTACGTGGAATGCTTCCCAGAATTTACTAGCATCGGATCATGATCACTAACAATAGTACTGGGAACTCCATGTAGTCTGACAATTTCTTTGAAATAAATCTATGCTAGACTTTGAGCTGTTCTAGTCGATCTGACAGGAATAAAATGGGCGGTCTTCATGAAACGATCTACGAAAACCCATGTACTGTCATTGCCTTTCTTGGTTCGGGGAAAACCATCAATGAAATCCATGGAAATTTGATCCCACTTCCAATATGGAATCTCTAGTGGTTGCAACAGTCCTGCAAGTTTCTACTGATCACTTTTGACTTGTTGGCAAGTAGAACATCTGCTAACATATATGGAAATGTCTCTTTTCATATATTTCCAATACGCTTGAGATCATGATACATCTTACTCACCCCTGGATGAATACTAAGCTTGAATTTGTGACATTCATCCATCACCTCCCTTCTTAGCTCAGGAATATTTGAAATGCAAATTCGGCTTAATAACCTTAGAACTCCTTTGTTATCAATCTGGAAACTCGAGGGTTCGCCTTCCCGAACTCTTTTACTAATTCTCTGAATAAATTCATCATCTCTTTGAAGAGTAGAGATTTTTTCAATAATTGAAGACGTAATAATGAGATTAGCGGTAATGGCATTCTTCCTGCTAAGAACATCTGCTACAACATTGGCTTTTGCTGGAGTATACAAAATATCTAGATCATATGCCGCAAGAAATTCTAACCAATGCTGCTGCCTCAAATTCAAGTCCTTCTAGGTGAACAAATACTTTAATGACTTATGATTCGTATATAATTCGAACTTCTCACCCAAAAGATAGTGCCTCCATATTTTCAAAGCAAACACGACGGCTAACAACTCAAGATCATGAGTTGGATATCTCTTCTCATGTGGCTTCAACTGTTGGCTAGCATAAGAAACTACTTTACCTCTTTGCATTAATACTGCACCTAATCCTTCAAGAGAAGCATCTGTATAGATCGTCAAATCATGATTGCCATCAACAATAGTCAACACTGGAGCAGTAGTCAACCGTAATTTCAGCCTTCGAAAGGTGCCTCACACTCAGGTGTCCAATTAAACCTTGTATGCTTTTTGGTAAGTTTCGTTAATGGACTAGATAGCTTCGAAGAATCTTTAACGAATTTCCGATAATAGCCAGCCAACCCTAGAAAAATTCTGACTTCTGTAGGCATGCTAGGCTGCTTCCAATCTCGAATGGCTGTGATTTTACTTGGATCCACTAAAATTCCTTCCTACGGTGCTACATGACCGAGGAACTTTACCCCTTCTTGCCAAAATATGCATTTAGAAAATTTGGCTTTTAATACATTCTTTCTTAGAATTTCCAAAACTTCTTCCAAATGCTTTGCATGTTCGACAGTCGACTTAGAGAAGATTAAAATATCGCCAATGAAAACCAGCAAAAAATTATTCAAAACATCGCGGAATACTCTGTTCATTAAATCGACAAAATAAGCAGGAGCGTTATATAAGCCGAACGGCATTACTAACCACTCATAAAATATTTCTGGACCTCTGAAAGCTGTCAAAGGAACACATTCTTCGGCAATACACAATTGATTGAAACCTGTAGTTAGGTCCATTCTAGAAAATACTTGCGCTCCATTCAAGCGATCTTATAAATCATCAATAAGCGGTAATGGATATTTATTCTTTAGTGTCTGCTTATTTAAATCTCGGTAATCAACATACATAATCTGAGAGTACCGTTTGACTTTGGAACAAACACTACTACTGCACCCCAATTCGAAAAGCTAGGCCTGATCAAACCTTTCCACAAAAGTTGGTTAGTTTGATTACTCAATTCTTCTTTCTCTTTCAATGTCATTCTTCGAATAGCATGCACAACTGGCCTTGCATTTAGAACTAAATCAGTCGTTAAGTCAATTTCTCTCCGCGACGGTAAGCTATCAACTTCTTCGAACACATCCACATAATTCTTAACGACAGGAATATTTTCAATAGCAGTGGGGATAACTTCAAGCGCAGAACAAAATTCTTTTCTAACGAAATCTGAGTCGTGGCATGGTATAATAACATTTTCGAGCTTTGTTTCAATTTTAACGATTCTTTCGGCACATTTGACATTGGCTTCATATCTCGTTAACCATTCCATCCCAAGAATAACAGCGAACTCAGAAAAATTCATGACGATCAAATTAATAGGGAACAAGTAACAAGAATAAGAGATCGACACTCTGCAATATAAACCGAGAACAAGGGAACCACCGATCGGATTATGGACACTAATCGATTCTTTATGATCCCTCGCTTTTATATTTAGCTTCTTGACTGTATTACTCGAAATGAAACTTCATGATACACCTGTATCAAATAATATTATGACAGGAATATTTTTAATAGTAAGAGTGGCCTTTTCTGACTAGCTGAGGGTATTGGAGCTTCTGCCGTGCTTTTGACTTGAGCCTCCTTGGTCGCTTTCAACAGCCGACAATCTTTCTTTACATGGCCTATCTGTTAGCAAAGATTGCATTCTCTACTCTCCTAAATTTTTTTATTGGATTTAGATTAAACATTCTTTCGTTTTTTGAAGGTTTTGAATTCCTTAACAATTGCCCTTGCATATTACAGTTATTGCATATGGCAGTCATTAACGATTTTTTCCTTACTGGTTTCAGGTTTCTGACTTTCCTCGGGATTTGTACTTGCCTCAGGGCTATCAGTTTCAAATTTCCTTTTGTTGTTAGAACTGCCTTCCTCTTCATCTTCCAAAACACCATGCTTATCGAGATTCTCATAGCGACAAGCCATTTATATCATCTTAGAAAAAGGAAGATTCACATGTGCAGTTACTCTACCTTCGTATTTCTTTTGAAGTCCTTTAATAAATCTTAGATTCTTCCTTGTAGGATCTCGAATTAGTTCTGGGCCAAAGCGGGAAAGTTCATTAAATTTATTCTGATACCCCCGAATGGTCATATATCCCTGTTTCAGATGGTAAAACTCATCATATAGCTGCTCAGTTTCTTCTGGAGGAACAAATCTTTCTTTGATAATTTCTTTAAATTTATCCAGGTAATATTACCTTCTGGATTTTCCCTAGTAACAGTTTCCCACCAGATTAAAGCTTCGTCTTTGAGTGCCCAAGACGCCAGTAGTCTTTTCTGATCATCTTGCAGCTTAAGCCTTCAAAAATTCTCTCAGAAGAACACATCCATGCTTGTGTTTCAATGACCGGCTCTTTGCCCAAGAGTGGTCCTCCACCCAGATTTCGATACTTCTTTACTAGAGCTTCTAGATCTGGTTTTGACTGTGGGAGCATGATTGGCTCATTAGATTGTCGAACCAAAGAATTACTTCTTCTGTTTCTGCCACTCATTTTCTATTATGTCTGTAAATAGCAGACAAAGAGTCAGGCCAACAGAAAAGATATTGTAAAGCATAGAGACATATATTTAAGTATAAATGCATCCATGAGGGTGTATTTTATTCTGCTATACTCATTCTAGGACATTACTAATCCTATGTATGATGAGTTATTCTCCCTAGAATACTACAGATTCTATTTATGACGAGTTCGTTAATATGTTATATTCCAGAGCTAAGGTTAACCAAAGCTCTGAAACCAACTGTGATGACCCCAGACCTCCATGCCACGGAAGTAAGGATAATCATTTGAATATAACACGTAAACAATAACAACGGAACAGAATCATAGAATTACACCAGATAAAGTATATCAAAGTTATACTAGAAATAATATCTCATCAGAGTTACATAGCTTAACAGGTTCATACTTAGTACAGAATACAGTTTCAACTTAATATAAAATGTCTGCAGCGGAATCAAACATAATATACTAAATGAAGTCTGAACATCATAATAGAAATGATAAAATCCATCTTCAGCTCCATAGCTATCCAGAATGAATCTGCTAAAACCTTAATACAAGGCTTCCTGTGTAGAAAATAGGGGCACCAGAGTTTGCAAAGTGAAAAAAATACGAGTTAGTCATGGGACTGGTATGAGAAATCCTACTTAACTTGTTTAATAATAAGGCTAATCACAGAACCACGCCGCTAATGCGGAACGGGTTTACTCCATTAGATTGCTGGTGCATGAAATAAAGTAAATCATTAAACAACGCAATGCTTTTTAGAAAAATGAAGCCATTATAAGACTCAAGTCCCATCACACAATGCAATGCAAACCGGAGGATAGAGTTTTACCTTATAATGTCCAAAATATGATTGATACGTATAAAGCAAAGTCATTTGATATTATTATTAGTGTCTATATGTTTTAAAAAGATTTTCAATCATAATGTATCAATCATAGACGACATAGGTAACATATATCATGTCGCCATATATAGGTTTACAATTAAAACCGCACGATGTCGTATTGGAAGTTGGATTTCCATCATAAACCAAGGCAAGGGATCGTCCTTACCGAATTCGAGACAATCTAGCCCATGTCTTAAGCTCAGCCGCAACTGTGCCTTGGTTCTTCAGGGCCGGTCCACTCTTACGTTTGTGGATTAATGATTCCTGAACAATACGTTTCCTACCCTAAGAGGCATAAATCAAGAGCCGCTAGGGACTCAAATCCGAGGTGCCTCATTCCATCATCCACATAAGTAAAAATGTCTGGTCCCCATACCATGACACCACTCCTATCTAGAAAGAAACGCATGTCCTCCCTGCAGTCCTCTCACGTTTATGGTTCATACTAGGGTGTGTGGCTCGCGAATCAACGCTATACACAAAGATATGCTAATTAAAGCTGTGCTTTGATCATCAACCACAAGGCTCTGCTTTTCAACAATAAGCCTTGATCATTTGCATCTTAGTATGCCACACTAATAGTTCACTCTATTCTACTGATGTCTATTAATATATAACCTCTGAGTTCGTATGTCTCAGAGAAGCGTGTTAAGCAAGAGAATAAATTCTCCACCACCAAATCGATATATATTTAATAGAAATCAATCAATACAGAATAAAATCCAATGTCAGACACACATCCATTTACAAGTCCATTCTGGTTTTGAACGAAACCGGAGGCACCTTATTCCTCGTTCCTTATGTCTAATATGGAAGAGAGGCCCTCACATATCCGGACAATCAACAAGTACGTCCGGACAACTACCACTTTAACCCTTTTAAGGCAGCAACTCCAATCAAAGGCATCAGTAGTCATCCATTCGATGTGAAGATCACTGGTTTTCAACCATCATCTTCAATATCTTCGACTTTTAATCGTCATATAATTATTTGAAATGAGAATTAACTTGGCCTTTTCAAATAATTCATGAATATATATAATTCAAATCATTTCTTTTCTTTGGTTAAATTCAATTTAACCCTATAGATTAATGACAAAGAATCTAACCATCCTTATTACTTTATAAACCAAGTGAAATTGGTTTATTTCCATTCCATATCATTTATAATATTTTATAATGATTTATTGCTTTTTTATTTATAAAAAGATAACCCATTTGATTCGTACGATGTGTCAAGTCATTACGCGGCCCTAGCGCTGTTTTTATTAAAATTTGAATTACACATTTCTCAAAATCTAACCATTGGATCTTAGGATCGTCCTTACCGCTACGAGACTGTCTAGTTCGAGCCTCAGGCAAATAATCTGTCAAGCGTTGGATCATGACGGAAATCCAATTTCCAAATACGGCATCGTGCAGCTTTGATTGTATACCTATATATGGAGACATAGTGGTATGGGGCATTTATGCCGTCTATGATTGATATTTATGATTGAAATTGTTTTTGAAACATGTAAACACTAGCAATAATATCAAATGATTTGCTTTATTCATATCAAGCATATTTTGGTCATTACAAGGTAAAACTCTATACTTCGGTTTGCCTTGCATTGTGTGATGGGAACTGAGTCTTATAATAGCTTCATTTCTGTAAAAAAAACATTGCGATGTTTTAAATGATTTACTTGTTTTAAGAACTGGCAATCCAATGGAGTAAACCCGTTCCGCGTTAGCGGCATGGTCCTGTGATTGGCCTTATTATAAAATAAGTTAAGTAGATTACTCATACCAGTCCCATGACTGACTCGTAGTTTGTTTCACTTGCAAACTCGGGTGCCCTATTTTCTATACGGGTAGCCTTGTATTCAGGTTTCAGCAGGCTCTATGTGGATAGCTATGGAGCAGAAGATGGATTCTATCACTTCTTTCTTTTTATGTTGTTCAACTCCTGTTTTACATATTATGTTCTGATTCCGTTGTAGACATTTTATGTAAAGCTGAACTATATTTTGTACTAAGTATGATCCTGTATACTGTGTAACTCTGGTGATTAATGTTTATCCAGTGTATTCTGTTGTAAATTATTTGGTGTATTTATTTATTTATTTCTGTTCTGTTGTTATCTGTTTATGGGTTATATTCCAAAGATTACCCTTGCCACCATGGAACGGGGGTTTGGGGTCATCACATATGGTCAAATTTCATATCGTTGGAAAGATCTTTCCAAAGCGAACCAAACGGTTCTAGTTTTGGAAAAATCCGACGGTCGGATCTCTCGGTATAATCGTTCAAAGTTACGATTCCAAACCACGAACTACCACGCACGATTCATTTTATTTTAAATTATTTATACATATATATAAATATATATAAATATAATTCGTTCGACAATTTCAACACCATTTATTCTCTAACATGTAATTAACATTTTTTAATGAATCAGTACATGTTTAAAATGAATTTTTTTTCTAACTACTCCGACATGTAACTAACATTATTTTAATGAATCACTACATGTTTAACAAATGAACATTTCCTAACTTTGCTAACATATTAATGAATAATGTTTAACAAATGATTCTTTTTCACTTTGCTAACATGTTAATAAATAATGTTTTAATCTAACAAAACATATTTAACAAACGATTTCTTTTCACTTTGCTAACATGTTAATAAATAATGCTTAAAATGAATCAACAATACAATAAAAATGTAATTTTTATTTAAAACATGATTCTTTTTAATGAATTAAACATACAATAAAAATGCAATTTCTATTCTCTAATCATTTAATTCCAAACAATGAATATTTCTCGTCATTCCTACATTCAACAAAAATGTTAATTTTTATTGTTAATTTGTTCTATTTCAAACAATGCATATTTTCCATCATTTCTTATATACAATAAAAATGTAATTTTTTTTTTGTTAAACTCTACTATTTCAAACAATGCATACTTTTCATCATTTCTTATATACAATAAAAATGTAAATTTTTATTGTTAAACTATTTTATTCAAACAATGCATATTTTTCATCATTTCTTATATACAATAAAAATGTAAATTTTTATTGTTAAACTATTTTATTCAAACAGTGCATATTTTTCATCATTTTTTATATACAATAAAAATGTAAATTTTTATTGTTAAACTATTTTATTTAGACAATGCATATTTTTCATCATTTCTTATGTACAATAAAAATGTAAATTTTTATTGCTAAATTATTTTATTCAAACAATGCATATTATTCATCATTTCTTATATACAATAAAAATGTAAATTTTTATTGTTAAACTATTTTGTTCGAACAATGCATATTTTTCATCATTTCTTATATACAATAAAAATGTAAATTTTATTGTTAAACTTTTCTATTTCAAACAATGCATATTTTTCATCATTTCTTGTATGCAATAAAAATTTAAATTTTTATTGTTGAACTATTTTATTCAAACAATTCATATTTTTCATCATTTCTTATATACAATAAAAATGTAATTTTTTATTGTTAAACTATTTTATTCAAACAATGCATATTTTTCATCATCCCTTATATACAATAAGAATGTAAATTTTATTGTTAAACTTTTCTATTTCAAACAATGCATATTTTTCATCATTCTTATATACAATAAAAATGTAAATTTTTATTGTTAAACTATTTTATTCAAATAATGCATATTTTTATTTTTATTGTTAAAACATTTTTATTCAAACATAAACACTTTAATCTTTCCTACATACACAATAAAAACGTAATTTTGTGGTTAACATATTTTTATTTTCAAACAATGATCGTTTTCATATTTTATATATATATACAATAAAAATAAAATTTTCATTGTTCAAGCAACCCTATTTCAAAACATGAACATTTTACATATTTTATACATACAATAAAAATGTTATTTTTATTGTTCAAACAATTTTTGTTTCAAACATAAATATTTTACATGTTTTATATATACAACAAAACTATGATTTTTATTGTTTAAAAAAATTTATTTCAAAAAATTTCGGCATTATAACAGTAGGGTAATTAAAATCGGCACTGTGTCCAACACGGCTCCTCTGCTATCCTAGGCCTCGCGGCGATACAAGGGTTTCATTTTCAATGGTTTTCACAATATCATTCATTTTCACAACACAATGAATATACCACAAACATAACCAATTTTGTTGCAACCACAATCACTCACAATTTCACACCACAATACAAGAAAGTCGTCCATGGTCTGTGGACGACGGTGCTAGGAGCTACTAAACTCGGTCTGCAAGCTAATAAAATTTTATTTATTTATTTTTGAATTCAGAATTCTCACATTGGTTTTGACATCACCAAATTTCGTATCAAGCTCTAAAATTTCTCCGGTCTCTTTTAGAATGTCGTGTACGATGCCACGAGTCCAATGTCTCCTGTATCATCGAATTTCATTATCATATGAAAAAGATACGATTTTTATAACCAATAATGGATTTGCAACACTTTTAAGTTTTATTAACATTTTAAATAAATCAAACCCGTACCTCAGTACAACCTGTTCAAAATTAGGTTTGATTTTATCTTCCAATCCGAAAAATAAGGCGACGATCGGGTTTTGCCACGCCGTAGAGCAAGGAGGGGCGCACCTGCGCCGGTGCTGGGGCCCACTTCGCTGGCGGCATGGCGGAGGTAGAGGGCTACGAACAGCGCGACTTCCGAGGGTTAGAACTCGACGAATACACCACGAAAAAATACGAATCGGGTATGGATGTGGAGATAGAAGAAATCTCTAAAAAAAAAACTCAACAGGCTCATTCGATTTTATTGCGTGGTTTGGGAGAGATTGAGGAGAGAAGGAAGGAAGAGGTAGATGCCATCGATCTGAAGGGTTACGGGTTTCAGAAAGAGAAGATGAGTTGTGATTGGTCCATATTTATAATTAAATTATTTTAATTTCTTAATTTCCAAAATTCTCGTTTTTTCCTTCTTACTCCAAATCAAACCCAACGAGTGTCGCCCCCAGCCAAGTACCCCCATTCCGGACACAATGGAATATGTTTCATAAGCCCATTCGACTGTTTCAGTTAGTTATTCTTCAAATTAAAATACAAAACATTCAATACTAGATTTGAACGTACATTTTAATTTGTCGGGGACACATACTGATTCCAAAAGTTCCCAAAAAATAAATCTAGCTACGTTTTGACGATACAATCCTAACAAAATTAATTTCGCCGAATTTGGAGACCGTTTGAAAAATGGCCATTTTCTGGTCGATCCAATTTGACTGAAATTGACAAAACACGTTTTCTTTTGCCACACTCACATATTAATCCAAAAATTATGAAAATTGGAAACTTGCAATAATTTGACATTCCGGATCCAACAAGAGTGTTTTCGTCGAAAATGGAGGTCATTTTCAAATTGGCTATTTTAAGGGCTTTATTATAATTTAAAAAAATCAAAATTTTAAATTATGACTCAATTACTGTTAAATTTTCTAAAGGTAAAATTTTTAAATTGGTTTTTGATTTTCTGGTTTGTTACAAATTCCAACTTAAATTGAGTTCTATATACTCAATTAAGGTTCGAAACGCCAATTTACGAACTACCACGCTGCGACGAGTTCGTTTTAATTATATTTTAAATATAAACATTAAACTTCGTTTATAAATAAACTTCAATCTCATTCTTATATATTTTAATATATATTTAACCCAATTTCTCAATCTAACTTAATATTTCTAGTTATCCATAATCATCGACTGTTTCATAATTCAGTTATAAATTTATTTACAACTCGATCTACTATATTAAATTTCAATTTCTTTTGGAAATAAATTATTACAAAAAAATTCGATATTATCGAATTCCAATTATAACTCCTTTAGATTTATCAATTCAGTTTATATTCTGAATTCCGAAATACAACCAATGACTCCATTTCAAACCATTTTCCAGTTCACTTTTTAAATGCATACTTGAATTTAAACTTCTAAATTATCTAATGATAATTTATTTCACCAGATTTATAAACATCATTTATAAATTCAAATTCCTTATTTTATATAAAAACAAGTTTTCTTTTCAAAAATTTTATTTGTAACTTATTTCATTTTATATTCCAAATCCAGAATAAAACCCGTCGTTCTCTTTTTGAGACGATTTCAAATTCTATTTTTAAATTCATACTTAAATTTAAAATTACAAACTATCTCTTGATTTTTAATTTACTATATTTATAAACATCGTTTATAAATTTACTTGTTTATATATATTCAAACAAATTCCATTTTAAAATCTATTTAAAACCAAAATCTTAGTTGGAATATTTTATTTATTGTAACTTATCTATATATAACATAGAACCTGTTTTAATATTATTTTAAATCTTACTTTCAAATTAATAAAATTCCAATATCCTTTCTGGATATAATTTATTTTATAATTTCGGCATAATCTAATTAATTTATCCAATTAAATTTACATTTTGAACACCGGAATAGACTTCATCATTTTCTATTTAAAACGATTTTCAATTCTTATTTTTAAATTCACATTTGAATTTAAATTTCCGAATTATCCAATGATAGTTATCCATTTCATTTATAAACATTGTTTATAAATTCATTTCAATTTGCCCACATTATTTAATTGATAAACATCATTTATAAATTTACTTTAATTTTCCCCATTATTTAATTTATAAACATCTTTATAAATTTACTTCAATTTCCCTACAATATTTAATTTATAAACATCGTTTATAAATTTACTTCAATTTCTCTGCATTATTTAATTTATAAACATCGTTTATAAATTCGATACTTGTTTTGATTATCCAAACCAAGTTAACATTTCTATAGACCATTCAAAATTTCAGTTCTATTTAAAAAAATATTTCCTCTTTTAAATCTCAGAATCCCCTTTTCACGATATTTTTATAAATCATCATTCAGGACCCAATGATATTTAAACAACCTAAAACACTCAATTATTTATCACAGGTTTTCTAACACATCATATATGATAATATATATGAAATAAACATATAATATTATTTTTGAGGAATCCAGTTGGACCCTTCAAAACTTTTTTCCTTCATCCACAGACGTTAGCCACATAAATAATACCCATCCTGCTTCAAGGCAAGATATCGCGGTATAGAAGGTCATTCACAATCATATTTTGGGCTGTATAAGGTCATCCACTAAAGATACTACGGGGCATCCACTAATAGTACTGTGGGAACTACCCAATCACCAATATATATATATATACACATATATATACTGTAACAACCCGAACTTCCCCGTGAAGGAAAGAACGGATTGTAATGAGAACACGACAAATCAGAACACAACAGAAGAACATTTCATTGCTTATTACAATAATTTCCATCAGATACAAGAATATACAGAGTATGAACAAATATTACACATCATAAAATATCAGAGATTTAAATACATTACTACAGCGGAAAAATAATATAAAACACAACTGAAGGAGATATACAGATACAGAGCTTTCCGAATATCGTTCTAGCTGTAAACCAGGATCCTGTGAATATAAATCTGCAAAACCAAAACTACTAGCTGCCCGTGTGGAAAATAAGGGCACCCAAAGTTTAGGTTAAAACAATAAACTCTAGGTTAGTCATGTGACTGGTGTGAGAACTAAAACAACAATTAAATCTTTACTTTAAAAGAGAATAATTCAAGGGACCACGCCATATAACATGGAATGGGTTTCCTCCCAAGAATATTAGTGCATAAGATAAACAGCGCAATGCTTTTTAGAAAAATAAGCTATTATAAACCCAGGTCCCATCACACAATGCAACGCAAGCCGGAGAATAGGGTTTCCCCTTATAATAGCCAAACATGCTTGGTACGTTTAAAACTAATCATTTGATACTATTATAAGTGTTTAGTGTCAAAACAACTTCAAATATAAATGTATCAATCGTAGGTGGCATGGGTACCATCTATCATGTCGCCACACAAGGCTCTACAGATAAAACCGAAATATCATGTATTAAAATTGGATTTCCGTCTATGAGTCGAGGCCAGGGATGGCTCCTCTCTGCTTCAAGACACTCTAGCAAATGCCTCAGGATTTCCCGCGGAGAACCCTTGGAATCGGCTAGGCCGGTCCTCCCTTATGTTTGAGGATTAGTTATTCCTGAACACACATTTCTCGGTCCTATCAGACCTATATCCATTGGCTCCGAAGAGACCGATATATCCGAGGTGCCTCGCAATCCAACAACCACATAGGTAAAATAACAACAATGTCAGGGCTAGTAAAACGCTGACACCACCCATAGCTAGAAAGAAACGTCATGTTCTCCCAACGGTCCGATCCAGTTTTTGACTCATACCGAGGTGCAAGGCTCGCGAATTAATGTTATACACAAAGCTATGACATTTAAGGCCGTGCTTCGATCATCAGCCACAAGACTTTGCTTTTCAACAAAAGCCTTGATCACTGCATCTCAGCATGCCACACAGGCAATTCATGCCATGCAACTGATATCTATCGATATATAATCCCTGAGCTCGTACGTCTCAGAGAAAGGCGTTAAGTAAGAGAATAAATTCTCCACCGCCAAACAGATATATGTTTAATAGAAATCAGTCAACATAGAATAAAATCCAATGTCAGACACACAATCCATTTACCAGTTCGTTCTGGGTTTGAACGAAACCGGAGACACCTTATTCTTCGTCCCGTATGTCCAATACAGGAGAGAGGCCCTCGCATATCCGTCGATCTCCAAGTACGTCTGGACGATCACCATTTACTACCTCATCTTGGGTGTACAACCCAATCAAGACATTAGTAATCATCCAAACGATGTGAAGACCTCCAGTCTTCAACCACCGTCTTCGTCGTCGACTTATCGTCGAATCAGTTATTCAAAATGGGTATAAATCCGGCCTTTCCGAATAACTCATGTATATAATAAACAAGTGTTATAAAAACACAACATACGCCTCATTCGAATTCTGAATATTCTTTTATTTAAATATTCACATCTTTATGGATTTGTTCCCATTAATTTTATCAAAGATAAATTCTTTTAAATTTATTCTTTAATCTTCCTTTGGATATAAATTCAAACCATATTAAGGTTTTCCAAACTAGTCGGGATTAACGCACCTTACCAAAGTAACCCTTTATTTAATTTCTCTATCCCAACCTATTCATCCCATGGAACAAACCTATTATCACTCCATAACTAACACCATAGTGTTATTGGTAAATTTAATTACCATTTCCCGATCAAATTTAATTAAAGATTTAACTACCGTTTGGAGCAAAACTGGTGATACTCCACTCTCGATCATTTCCCAAATTTGATAATTTAAATTATCAATTCACATTTCAATCTAATTAAAGATTCATTAAAACTCTACTAAGTTTTAATCTTCCCAAAAATCAATATTAATGATTATTTAACTTTGGAAACATAAACATGCTGCATCGACAATCTACACCATACTGTTGATTTCTACCAATATATAACCTCTAAGCTCGTACGTCTCAGAGAAGGGTGTTAAGAAAGAGAATAAATTATCCACCACCAATCAGATATATATTTAGCAGAGATAAACCATACAATTCGAAATACAATGACAGACATGTAATCCTGCCTTTAACTGGGTTAAAGAACTAATGTCATTTAAAAAACAGTTCACGATAAACCCAAATCACATTTCATTAATTATGGAATCTTCACGGAAAAACAATCAATATATAATCGATATCAATTTCCGTATCTGGCTAATAATATAAATGGAATAACGACAAAGCCTTTTAAATTCCATATGTATTAACAGTCTTCCTCCACAGAAGTTCACTTCGATTATTATCAATCGAATTCCATTCAATTCCAATTTAATATATTATATTGGAAAACTTTACTTTGGAAAATTCCCATTAAATCTTAATAAAAAGATTTATAAATTCCAAATCACATATCATATATCACTGTAAATCGGGTTAAAGAACAAATGTCGTTAAAAACACATTTCATAATAAACCCAATCAACATTCTATTTTCAGTTCTAATTAAATGTTAATTAACTGGAAACACTAATAATCTTAATTAAAAGATTTATTCTATTCGCACAAGGTTCAAGAACAATGTTGTTTAAGACACCATTCATGACAAACCCAAAATCACATTCCATTGTTAATCGGGCAAAAGAACAAGTGTTATTTAAAACACTGTTCACAATAAACCTAATAACCAATTTGAAATTAAGTATAAGGCTCTGAATAGAAAATATATCGGCTTATATTCAATATCAAATTCTGAAATCAACAAATATCGCATTGGAATAATGATATATATATCTTCCAAATTCCTCCACAATATCCGTATAATTACGGAATCCAATATCGAAATATTCCGAATATAATTTCGATTCAAATCCATTTCAATTAATATATTGGAAATTCTGATTATTTTTAAAACCATTTCAAATCCAATTTATTTATCTAAAAATATGGGATTTATAAATTAGTTTATAATTAGTTCATTTCGATAAAAATATATTTTTATCTTTTTCAAATAGGGAATTTTTCATCCCAATTCTTTCCAAATCATTTATTATGATTTTACACAAATTACTGATGATTTTAATAATTTTATCAAGGCCCGTACAGTCGATTTCCATAAACGGTCATCGAACTGCACTTACAGCGATCTTTTCCAAATTTTATTTAGACATATTTCCAAATCCAACCATTAGATTTAAAATCTCTCATATTCGTTAGAAAGCTCTTTTCGATACGAACCCAACGGTTCCAGTTTTAGGAGAATCCAACGGTTGGATCTCCCGTAATGTCTGTTAGAAGTCAATAGTCGAAATTCGCGAACTGCCGCGGTGCGGCGCGTTCTATTCAGGCCATTATATATATATAATATGTATTATATCTATTTCGCCGATTTCCATTTAAAACGTATTTTATAAATTGTTTCAAATTTGTTTTCAAAACGATTTCAACTTCATATTCAATTTCAAATCAAAATCGAATATTCCATATCATCGATATATAAATGATAATATTTTCAACACATTAGATTTTGAAATCAATTCCTTTTCGATATTCATTGTAAAAATGAATAAAATCGATATAAGTATCGTTCACGTCAAAATGGCGTTAACCTAATCAATGCGACTTTATATATTTAAATATTTTCGTGTCCATCCCAAATTGGACATCAAAATTAGATTTTGATCTTTTACTGAATATTATTTAAAATATTCATTATTTAAAAATATTCATTCTTTCTGATATGGGATCAGACACAGTCAATTACCATATAATGTGATTTATATGGATTTCATACAATACATTTACACAACAATAATCAAACACAGTCAACCATCATCCAAAGTGCATTCTACACTGCATAAGCATCAAATATAAATATTCAACGCTTACACAACTTGTCAACCAATCGATTGACATGTAACTAAATATCGGGATTAGTGTATGTCTAATATCATCTCAATACCCGTGTGGGGTTTCAATCAACAAATAATGAATTTTATTTGTGCAGTTGGGCGATGTGTAAAATATATCGTCCCAATCAATATCAGTCAAATGTGTGTACATAAACAAATCGTCCGATTTGTTTATAAATATTTATTTAATTCATATAAACATTAAAATTTATATTTTTAACTACAAAATATTTTATTCCATTCCACATCACACAATCAATTTTCACAACATAATCAATCAATCAAACAAGTCGTTCATGGTCTGTGGACGATGGGTGTCGGGTGCTGCTAAGCACCGTCTGCATCCTAGTATATATTTTAACTAGAAAATAAATTAAAGTGAGAAGTTCTCACCTTTGGGATCCCCTCCGTCATTCTTTAGTGGACGATGGTTTGGATTTCGTTCCGCTTCCACTTAGTTCCATTGAAATCTGTTTCACACGGTATTAAAAATCATATTTTTAATCTGCTACATATACTTTAAAATAATCACATTTTAACAATTCAGTTTTCTATAAAAAAAAAAATCATATTTTTACATCGCTACTTCATCATAAAAATTATTTTTTTACAACGCTGCTTCTATGGAAAAGATTATATTTTTATATCGCTACATGTATATAAAAGATTATTTTTCACATCGCTAAAAGTTAGATTTTTTTTACATCGCTAAAAATTAGATTTTTTTTACATCGCTTCTTCCTATATAAAGATCTAATTTCTTTCTACGCTTTTATATATAAAGATCTAATTTTTTTCTTCGATTTCATATGATAAAATCTACTCTTTTCATTGTTAAAAATATAATCTTTATCACTTTAAAAATCGAATCTTTATCACTTTAAAAAAACAAAGCCAAATCTTTCTATATTAAAAATCATAGCTTTTTAATTTTAAAAATCATAACTTTCTAGTTTTAAAAATCAAATCCTTTTTCTAATTTTAAAAATCAAACCCTTTTTCTAAATGAAAAATTACCCCTTTTTCTTTCAAAGCCACAATATATAAAAATCAGATTAAAAAACTATGTTTTTATTTTATTTCTATCTAAATAAGAGAGAAAAGAAAAAAAAGAAAAACAAATAATAAAACTTACAGCGTTAAAGAAGGGGGTATGTCTCTTAGGTGGTCGAGAAGTGGATGGAGGAGATGCGCAGGGCTGAGGGGTAGTGCAGCGGCGGTGGTTGGCCAAGGGGAGGTACGCGGCGTCGGTTTCGGTGGGATTTGGGGGTTTGGCTACAACCAGATAGAGAAGAGAGGAGGAGGGTGGGGAGGGGAAAGAGGGGGTATGTTGGTCGGCGCCTGATCGACGACAGTTGAGAGGAGGGACGTGATGACGGTAGAGGCAGCTAGGGCTTGGGCGACGACAGTTTTCCATGCTCGTTCCTTTTTTTATTCTGAGTGTTTGACTTTGAGGGAAGAGAGAAGGGAGGGAATATATAATTATATTAATTAATTTCTATAAAGCGACCTTTTCGTTCGGACTCTAAAGCAAGCCCACCGACTGTCACCCCTAGCTAATTACCCCTATTCCGAACACAATGGGATATGTTTCGTAAGCCAATTCCATCGTTACGATCAGATTTCGTTAAGTTTAATATATAAATCATTATATTTTAAATTAAAACGCATATTTTAATTTACCGGGGCCCCATATGGACTCTAAAGATTCCAGAAAAATAAATCTGGCTATGTTTAGACGATACGATCCTAACAAAACTAATTTCGTCAAATTTGAAGACCGTTTGAAAAATAACCATTTTCTGGCGATCCAAATTGACTGAAACTGTCAAAACACGTTTCACTTCGCCACGCTCACATATTGATTTCAAAAATTATGAATTTTGAAACCTAGCAATAATTTGACATCCCGGATCCAACAGTAGTAGTTTCATCGAAAACGGAGGTCGTTTGCAAAATCGCTATTTTTAAGGGCTATATTTTCATAGCGACAATTCTGAATTTTCAACTAGGCATAATTTTTTATTCGCGCAATGAAATTTCAATTTTTCGGATTTGTTGGAAAGATATTTTCAAATAGATTTTAATATTTTTGGTTTCACTAAAATCCGGTTTATTTTGAATCCTTTACATTCATTTGAAATTTGAAATCGAATTTTCAAACTACCGCGACATTTCCATTTCCTTTTATAATTAAAATAAATATTTTATATTCTAACGTCGACTCAAATAAATATATACATTCTAATTCTATTCAAAATAAATTTCTCGTTGTTATTATTTAAATAAATCATTTTAAATATTCAAAATTCACTAAAATTGCTAAAATAAAAATTTTAAATTGGTTCAGATTTCCGGGTTGCTATAATCTTCCCCACTTAAAATCTGTTCGTCCTAAAAAAGGAACGGAGCTAAAAGTTGTTTTACTAGTCAACTCAACTTTCAATTTGGCTTTCATTCTTCGACTTTTCAGTTTATAAGAATTTCTAATTTTTCAAAAATTTGGCTAACACCCTAAATTTTTGAAATATTTCGCCATAACCTCCTTTGTACGGGAGCACTGAGAAAATCTCCAAACCTCCACACAGGCCCTCTCATCTCAAAAAGAAAAAGCCAAGCGGCTCATAAAATCATCCAAACCCAAGAAAGTAGTAAACGTGTACCTATTTGTCGGGCATACAATTTTTTTCCTCTTCTCTAGCCTCCTTGCTATGACTTGTTCACACACATATATATGTACATGCATGCAATTTTCCAAACAATTTTCAATACAGTTCAATATTTGATACAATTTGGTTACATGTGCCATTCTTTCACATAATGGTTTTATTAGATAACAAATAATCATACAACACAACTATCAATCAATTAGTAAATTAACATTTCAAATTCATAATTTCGATGCATATACAGAAAATCATGTTTTTGATGCCAATTCACAACAAGTAATCCTATCTAGTTTTGGTTCTCACACCAGTCAATTGGAAATATATAGATAACCCACTTTCGAAACTCGAAAATGATACCGATGAAGGGGACCCATCATCAGAATCATTCTCGGGTGACTAGAGCATGATTCTATATCTACCCAGTATATTAAAACTTCGAATATACGTTTGCAAGGCGTATATGCAAAATCTTTATATATTGGATTGTCCAAATCAATTTAAAATAAGTATTCAAATACATATAATACGATTTAAATTTTCAAAACAAAGCTTGTTTTCATTTTTATTTTAAAACAGCACTCTTCACACTCGTTCTAGGATACTACTGATCCCATCTCTAATGAGTCATCCCCATTGGATTTTGCTAATCCAATCCCTGATGAATTCTTTCATATGGTCCAAATGTGTCTTGTTCTCAAGCTCTGTAAACCAAAGCTCTGATACCAAATGTAACGACCCGAACTTCCCCGTGAAGGAAAGAACAGATTATAATGAGAACACGACAAATCAGAACACAACAGAAGAACATTTCATTGCTTATTACAACAATTTCCATCAGATACAAGAATATACAGAGTATGAATAAACATTACAAATCATAAAATATCAGAGCTTTAAATACATTACTACAGCGAAAAAATAATACCAAACATAATTGAAGGAGATATACGGATACAGAGCTTTCCGAATATCGTTCCAGCTGTAAACCAAGATCCTATGAATATAAATCTGCAAAACCAAAACTATAAGCTGCCCGTGTGGAAAATAAAGGCACTCAGAGTTTAGGTTAAAAACAATAAACTCCAGGTCAGTCATGTGACTGGTGCGAGAACTAAAATAACTATTCAATCTTTATTTTAAAAGAGATTAATTCAAGGGACCACGCCGTATAACACGAAACGGGTTTCCTCCCAAGAATACTAGTGCATAGGATAAACAACGCAATGCTTTTTAGAAAAATGAAGCTATTATAAGACCCAGGTCCCATCACACAATGCAACACAAGCCGGAGGATAGGGTTTTCCCTCATAATAGCCAAACATACTTGGTACGTTTAAAACAAATCATTTGATACTATTATAAGTGTATAGTGTCAAAACAACTTCAAATATAAATGTATCAATCATAGGCGGCATATGTACCATCTATCATGTCGCCATACTAGGCTCTACAAAAAAACCGAAATATCACGTATTGGAAATTGGATTTCCGTCTATGAGTCGAGGCCAGGGATGGCTCCTCTCCGTTTCGAGACACTCTAGCAAATGCCTTAGGATTCCCCGCAGAAAACCCTTGGAATCGGCTGGGCCGGTCCTCCCTTACGTTTAAGGATTAGTTATTCCTGAACACACGTTTCCCAGTCCTGTCGGACCTATATCCATGGGCTCCGAAGAGACCGATATATCCGAGGCGCCTCGCAATCCAACAACTACATAGGTAATATAACAACAATGTCAGAGCTAGTAAAACAGTGACACCACCCATAGCTAGAAACAAACGTCATGTTCTCCTAACGGTCCGATCCAGTTTTCGTTTCATACGAAGGTGTGAGGCTCGCAAATTACCGCTATACACAAAGCTATGCCATTTAAGGCCATGCTTTGATCATCAACCACAAGACTTTTCTTTTCAACAAAAGCCTTGATCACTGCATCTCAGCATGCCACACAGGCAATTCATGCCATGTGACTGATATCTATCGATATATAACCCCTGAGCTCGTACGTCTCAGAGAAGGGCGTTAAGCAAGAGAATAAATTCTCCACTTCCAAACAGATATATATTTAATAGAAATCAATCAACACAGAATAAAATCCAATGTCAGACACACAATCCATTTACGAGTTTGTTCTGGGTCTGAACGAAACCAGAGGCACCATATTCCTCGTCCCATATGTCCAATACAAGAGAGAGGCCCTCGCATATCCGTCGATCTCCAAGTACGTCTGGACGATCACCGCTTATTACCTCGTCTTGGGTATACATCCCAATTAAGACATCAGTAATCATCCAAACGATGTGAAGACCTCTGGTCTTCAACCATCGTCTTCGTCGTCGAATTATCGTCGAATCAGTTATTCAGAGTGGGTATAAACTCGGCCTTTACGAATAACTCACGTATATAATAAACAAGTGTTATAAAAACACAACATACGCCTCATTCCAATTCTGAATATTCCTTTATTTAAATATTCACATCTTTAGGGATTTGTTCCCATTAATTTTATCAAAGATAAATTCTTTTAAATTTATTCTTTAATCTTCCTTCGAATATCAATTCAAACCATATTAAGGTTTTCCAAAATAGTCGGGATTAACGCACGTTACCGAAGTAACCCTTTATTTAATTTCCCAATCCCAACCTATTCATCCCATGGAGCAAACCTGTTATCACTCCATAACTAACACCACGGTGTTATTGGTAAATTTAATTACCATTTCCCGATCAAATCTAATTAAAGATTTAACTACTGCTTGGAGCAAAACTGGTGATACTCCACTCTCGATCATTTCCCAAATTTGATAATTTAAATTATCAATTCACATTTCAATCTAACTAAAGATTCATTAAAACTCCACTTAGTTTTAATCTTCCCAAAAATCAATATTAATACTTATTTAACTTTGGAAACACAAACATGCTGCATCGACAATCTACACCGTACTATTGATTTCTGCTGATATATAACCTCTAAGCTCGTACGTCTCAGAGAAGGGTGTTAAGCAAGATAATAAATTCTCCACCACCAAAAAGATATATATTTAGTTGAGATCAACCATATAGTTTGAAATACAATGACAGACATGTAATCCTTCCTTTAACTGGGTTAAAGAACTAATATCATTTAAAACACAGTTCACGATAAACCCAAACCACATTCCATTAATTATGGAATATTCATGGAAAAACAAGTCAATATATAATCGATATCAATTTCCGTATCTGACTAATAATATAAATGGAATTGCTGCAAAGCCTTTTAAATTCCATATGTATTAACAGTCTTCCTCCACAGAAGTTCACTTCGATTATTATCAATCGAATTCCATTCAATTCCAATTTAATATATTAAATTGGAAAACTTTACTTTGGAAAATTCCCGTTAAATCTTAATAAAAATATTTATAAATTCCAAATCACATATCATTGTAAATCGGGTTAAAGAACGAATGTCGTTAAAAACACAGTTCACAATAAACCCAATCCATATGCTCTTTTCAGTTCCAATTAAATGTTAATTAATTGGAAACACCAATAATCTTAATTAAAAGACTTGTTCTTTTCACATGGGGTTCAAGAACAGTGTTGTTTAAGACACTATTCACGACAAACCCAAAATCACATTCCATTGTTAATCGGGCTAAAGAACAAGTGTTATTTTAAACAACGTGTAACGACCCGGCTTTTTGCTCGGTTTTCGCCGGTAATTAAACCAACTTAAACCGTTCACAAAGATGGATCCATTATCATTAAAATAATATTACATCAGATTTACAAGAGGTACATCAGAGTACATTTGTTACACAACGGAAAAGATAATAAACTTGGCGGAAGAATGCGAATGCTCCAAACATATTAGCTTTACTTAAACCAGAATCCTTCTCCAACTAACTCCAAAGCCAAATCTGCGAACCAAACTACTAGGCTGCCCATGTAAAAATTATAGGCACCCAGAGTTTAGGTGTGGGAACAATAAACTCCAGGTCAGTCATGGGACTAGTGTGAGAACTCAAAACATTTGTCTTTAGGGTTTATTTTAAAGTTAGGTAATTCACCGGACCACGTCGCCAATGCAGAATGGGCTTACTCCACGTGAATACCAGTGCACAGAAATCCGCAATGACTTTTTGAAAAAAAAAATGAATCTATTATAAGCTCGTCCCACATCACACAATGCAAGCGCAAACCAAATGGGCGAGTTTTGCCTTATGATAACCAAAAATCCCTTCATACATGAAAATCCTCTTTTACTACTATATATAGTGTGAAAAACCTTTTCAAAAATAAATGTATTAATCCTAGCCATCATAATGCCCCATTACACTGACAATCTTGCCGGTAACCAGCAGGCTTGTGACGAAAAGGAATTTCGCTCGGTCCGAACCAGTCGTTAAACCGACCCAGACCGTTCGAAACGCCCTATCGTTTGAGAACACGACAAAACAGAACGCAAACGAAAGAACGTTTCATTGTATATTACAACAATGCATCAGATTACAAGAATATACAGAGTATAAATGAATAAATATTACACAGAAATATCAGAGATTTAAATTACATTTAAATACATAGCAGCGGAAAATAATACAATACACAACTAGAAGGGGATATACGGATACAAAGCTTTCCGGATATCGTTCCAGCTGTAAACCAGGATCTTGTGAATATAAATCTGCAAAACCAAAACTACTAGCTGCCCGTGTCAAAATAAGGGCACCCAGAGTTTAGGTTAAAAACAATAAACTCCAGGTCAGTCATGTAACTGGTGTGAGAACTAAAACAGTTATTAATCTTTATTTTAAAGTTAGGTAAATCAAGGGACCACGCCGTACAACACGGAACGGGTTTCCTCCCAAGAATACCAGTGCATAAAACAACAGCGCAATGCTAAATAAAGAAAAATGAAGCTGTTATAAGACCCAGGTCCTATCACATAATGCAACGCAAGCCGGGGGATAGGGTTTTCCCTTATAACAGCCAAAGAATGCTTGATACGTTTAAAACAAATCATTTGATACTATAATAAGTGCATAGTGTATAAAACAACTTCAAATCATAAGTATCAATCATAGGCGGCATGGGTACCATATATCATGTCGCCATACTAGTTCTACAATTAAAACCGCAAAATCACGTATCTGGAAATTGGATTTCCATCTGCGAACCGAGGCAAGGGATCGTCCTCACCGTCTTTGAGACAATCTAGCCCATGTCTCCGGAACAGCCGCAACTGCCCCTTGGAGCGACAGGGCCGGTCCACCGATGTGGATTATAGTGCCTGAACAATACGTTTCCCCGCCCTTTGGGGCGTAAATGAGCCAACGAATGGCTCCATCGGACCCGGATTGTCCGATCAAACCGAGGCGCCTCGCAACAGCAACAACCACACAGGTGAAAAGTATATAAATGTCAGGGCTGGTAGGTCACTGACACCACCCTAGCTAGAAAGAAACGCATGCCCTCCCTAAGGTCCTCTCCCGTTTTTGGTTCACAACCGGGGTGCGAAACTCATGAAGTAAATGTTACACAAAGCTACGCCACAAAGGCCGTGCTTTGATCATCACCACAAGACTTTTGCTTTTCAACAGAAGCCTCGATCAATTGCCACTTAGGCATGCCACACGGGCAATTTACTCCATGCGTTTGATAAACATCAGTATATAACCCCTGAGCTCGTATGTCTCAGAGAAAGGCGTTAAGCAAGAGAATAAATTCTCCACCGCCAAATAGATATATATTTAATAGAGATCAATCACACGGGCTAAAATCCAATGTCAGACACACAGTCCATTTGCAAGTCCGTTCTGGGTCTGAACGAAACCGGAGGCACCTAGTACCCCGCATATGCATCGATCTCCAAGCACGTCTGGACGATCACCAACTGTTTCCATCTTCTTGGGTGTACAGCCCAATCAAGATCATCAGTAATCACCCAAACGACATGAAGACCTTCGGTCTTCGACCATTGTCTTCATCTTCGACTTAACGTCGTTTCAGTTATTCAGAATGGGATAAACCCGGTCTTTCTGAATAACTCACGTATATTTTAAATAAGTGTTACACAAACACAACATACGCCTCATTCCAATTCATCAGTCACTAACCGTAAATTAATCAAGAGAATAATTCCCCAAATATTAACCCCGAAGGCCGAAACCAACATCAGATCAATATCCAGAAAACCATTCTGCTTAGCTAACCGACAGTTAGTTTCTGATTTCACATTCATAGGGAAAGGTTCCCATTAATTTTATCCAAGATAAATTCCTGAATTTATTCTATAATCTTCCTTTGAATTTCGATTCAACTAGTCGGAATTAGCGAACCTTACCGTAGTAATCATTGGTTTTAATTTCCCAATCCCAACCTATTCATCCCATGAAGTAAAACTGGTAATACTTCATATCTAACACCACGGTGTTATCGGTAAATTCAATTAACGTTTCATGTTCAAATCTAATTAAAGATTTAACTATCGCCTGGAGCAAAACTGGGGATACTCCATTCTCGATCTTTTCAATCTAATTAAAGATTCATTAAAACTCCACTTAGTTTTAATCGTTAACTGGGTTAAAGAATCAGTGTCATTTAAAACACGGTTCATGATAAACCCAAAATCACCTTCCATTAATTATCGGGTTAAAGAATGAGTGTTATTTAAAACACTGTCCACGATAAACCCAAAAATCGATATCCATTCAATTCCAATTAAATATCACTTAATTGGTTCACTTCATTAAATCTAAATAAAAGATTTAATCTTTTCTCAACTGGGTTCAAGAACAGTGTTAGTCAAGACACCATTCACGACAAACCCAAATCACATTTGATATTAAATACAAGGCTCTGAATAGAAAATATCCCGGCTTATATTCAATATCAAATTCTGCGACCAACAAAGATCGTATTGGAAATAACGATATATATATCTATCTCTTTCAAATTTCCATAACAACATTTGTATAATCACGAAATCCAACATCGAAATATTCCGAAGACAGTTTCGATTCAAATCCATTCCAATGCAATCATTGGAAATTCTGGTTATTTTTAAAACCCTTTTCAAATTCAATTTATTTATTTAAAAATAAATAGAATTATAATTCTAGTTCAAAACTAGTTCAGTTCGATAAAAATCTATTTTTATCTTTTCAAATATGGAGTTTTTCATCCCAATTCTTTCTAAATCATTTCTTATGATTTTACACAAATTATTACTATTTTTAATAATTTTATCAAGGCCCGTACAGTCGATTTCCATCAACGGCCATCGAACTGCACTTATAGCGACATTTTTCAAATTTGATTTGGACATAATCCCAAATCCAACCGTTAGATTTCAAATTTCAAATATCCACTAGAAAGCTCTTTTCGATACGAATCCAACGGTTCCTGTTTTAGGAGAATCCGACGGTCGGATCTCCCGTAATATCCGTTCGAAGTCAATGGTCGAAATTCGCGAACTACCGCGGCGCGGCGCGTTCTATTCAGGCCATTATATTATATATATTATGTATATAATATATATTTCGTCGATTTCTATTTAAAACGAATTTTTATAAATAGTTTTTAAATTCGTTTCAAAAACAATTTCAACTTCTATTTCAATTTAAATCAAAATTGAATTTTCCTTATAAATTCGTTTTAAAATTCATTTCTATTCAATTCAAGTTTCAATTCAATTTGAATTCATTTCACTTCGTTTTAAATTCAATTCAAATTCGTTTTCAATTCAATTCATTTCGAAATCGTTTTATATTCTATTTGTTTCGAAATCACTTTATATTCAATTCATTTCGAAATCGCTTTATATTCAATTCATTTCGAAATATCAGATCTTGAAATCACTTTCGATATTCATTATAAAATAAATAAAATCGATATAAATATTGTTCACGTCAAAATGGCGTCAATCTAATCAACAAGGCTTCATATATTGATATTTTCAAATATTCCTTTTCGAATATTTCTATTTCAATTATTTCTTTTCAAATATTTCTATTTCAAATATTCTATTTCAAAACTGGAATGAGGCCCAATCAATTACCATATAATGTTAATTATATGGATTTTCTACAACACATGTATATATCAACAACGATGAATAATCAACCATCATCCAAGGTGCATTCTACACTGTATAAGCATCAAAGAGAAATATTCAACGCTTATAACAGCCTGTCAATCAATCGATCGACATACAACTAAACAATCAGGATTAGTGTACTTCAAATATCATCCCAATACCCGTGTGGGGTTTCAAACAATCAAACACAGATTTTTATTTGTGCAGTTGGGCGATGTGTAAAATTTATCGTCTCAATCAATGTCCTTCAAATAGGTGTACATAAACAAACCGTCCGGTTTGTAAATGAATATTTATTTATTCACATTCACGTAAAAAATTATATTTTTAACGATCAAACTATTTTATTCAACCTATGAATATTCTATTTGGTTCATTTATTAAATAAAATGTTATCTTTATTTTTCTAACTTATTTTTAGAAAATTTCGGCGGCATAACGGCACGATACTAGAAACGGGACAAGGCCTAGCCTTATCCCCCGTCTAGTGAAGGCCCACGCCATTCACACATTAATCAAATCAATTTCATTTCACCAAACAATTCAATTCAATCAAATAATCTAACTAATTCATGCAATCAAACAAACAAGTCCATGGTCTGTGGACGATTGTGTCGGGTGATACTAAGCACCGTCTACATCCTAGTATATATATATAACTAGAAAAAGAAATTGAAAGGTGAGAAATTCTCACAGATAGCTATCCTAATCTCCACGGCACTTCTAATGCAGGAAATCTTCACTGTTCTCGTCTCTTATCACTTTCTTCGCCCGTAGCCACTACATATATAAAAATCGAATTTTTACTTCGCTATTCAATATACAAAAATCATATTTTTACTTCGATGTTCAATATATAAAAATCACATTTTTACTTCGATGTTCAATATATAAAAATCACATTTTTACTTCGATGTTCAACATATAAAAATCACATTTTTACTTCGATGTTCAACATATAAAAATCACATTTTTACTTCGATGTTCAACATATAAAAATCACATTTTTACTTCGATATTCAATATATAAAAATCACGTTTTTACTTCGATGTTCAACATATAAAAATCACATTTTTACTTCGATGTTCAATATATAAAAATCACGTTTTTACTTCGTTGTTCAATATATAAAAATCGAATTTTTACTTCGTTGTTCAATATATAAAAATCACATTTTTACTTCGATGTTCAATATATAAAAATTACATTTTTACTTCGTTGTTCAATATATAAAAATCGAATTTTTACTTCGTTGTTCAATATATAAAAATCACATTTTTACTTCACTACATAAATAAAGATTTCGCCTTTTCAAAAATAAAGGTTTCGCCTTTTCAAATATAAAGTTTATATTTTTAATCTTCCACCTCTATAAAAATTATATTTTAACTTTTCTATAGTATAAAAATTATATTTTTATTCTATTACTATGATAAAAATTGTATTTTTTATTCTATTACAAATCCATTTTTTCTCTAATTAAAATCATAACTTTACCTAATTTAAAATCTAATTGTCTTCATTTATAAAAATCTAAATTTCCTATGAATAATAAATAAGGCTGATTTACATTTTTAATCTAATTACATTAAAGAGAAACAAATCTATAATTAAGTAAAGTATAAAACTTACATTTACCAAGGAAGGAGGGGGTGGTGTTTGTCGCTGACGTCTGGAAACGGGAGCTCGCTGGTGTCGCATCGGAGGTAGTGGTGCTTGGCCAGAGGCGGCGGCCTGGTGGTAGAAGTGGGAGGAAAAGGGGGGCGCCGCTCTTTAAATTGAAGGGAGGGAGGGTTCGCGCGGCCTCTGATGGCGGTGGAGGAGAGGAGGAGGCCGGGGAAGAAGAAGAGGGGGCGGCGGCGGCTACTCCCCCCTTGCGGCGTCGCGATGGTCGATTGGGGGGGCGTCGATTCTTTTTTTTTTGAACGACTTGAATCGGGGGGGGGGGGGGGCAGATGGCATATAAGACGGGAGATAAAGTTTACTTTTTAATTTATTTAATTATTATATTTTGCAAAGAGTTGACTTTTACATACGAACTCGAAACGAGGCCCACCGCCTGTCTTCCATAGCGTTTTACCCCCATTTCGAACACAATGGGATATGTATTGTAAGCTGATTCGGTTGTTACAATCATTTTCCGTTAAATTTACATTTAAATCACTATATTGAATTTTAAACGTACATTTCAAATTACCAGGGTCACATACTAACTAGAAAAATTCTCGAAAAATATTTTCTCGCTTCGTATTGACGATACGGTCCTAACAAAACTAGTTTCGTCGGATTCTGAGACCGTTTGAAAAATGACCATTTTCCAGTCGATTAAAATCAACTAAAACTGGTCAAACGCGTTTTCCTTTACCACGCTCACATATTGATTCGAAAAATTATGAAATTTGAAACCTAGCAATAATTTGACATCACGGACCCAACAAAACTGGTTTCGTCGAAATCCGAGGTCGTTTGCAAAATGTCCATTTTTAAGGGCCTGAATTCCATAGCGACTATTCAGAATTTTCAACTGGACATATCTTTTGATTCCCGCTATGAAATTTTGATTTTTCGGATTCGTTGGAAAGATATCATCAATTAGATCCTATTATTTTTGGTTTCACTAAAATCCAGTTTATTTTGCACCCGGTACATTCAATTGAAGTTTGAAATCGAATTATCGAACTACCGCGCCATTTTCAATTCTATTTATAATTATATATAAATATTTATATTCTAACATCGATCTATATAACTATATACGATTGAATTTCATTCAAAAGAATTTTCTTGTCGATATTATTTAAAATAATTCATTTTAAATAATCAAAATTCGCTAAAATTGCCAAAATAAAAATTTTAAACTGGCCTAGATTTTCGGGTTGTTACAATCTCCCCCACTTAAAACTTTTCGTCCCCGAAAAAGAACAAAGTCGAAAGTGGTTTGATAAATCAACTCTACGTTCGATCTGGCTTCCATTCTCCAACCTTTCAGTTTCTGAGAATTTTCAAAATTTCAAAAATTTGGCTAACACCCGGAATTTTCGAAATTTTTTGCCATAACCCCCACTGCACCGGGAGCCACGGGAAAATCCCGAAATTGCCATATAGGCCTTCTGATCTCAAAAAGAAAAAGAAAAAGCCAAGCGGCTAGCCAATAGGCTCATAAAATCATCATCACCCAAACAAAACAGTAAATTATGTAGTGAACATGTACCTATTTGTCGGGCAAACAAATTTTATTCTCTCCTCTAGCCTCCTTGCTATGACCTGTTCAATGTAAGTACAAGTATATGCAAGCAAATGCGACCAATTTTCGATATAGTTCAATATTTGATTCAAATGAACTAAATGGTTCGAATTTTAATTATTCAAACAATAATCAAACAATACAACCATCAATCAATTAGTTGATTAGCTTTTCAAATTCATAACTTTGATACATAGTCAAAAATCAGATTTTTGATGCCAAATCACGACCATAGGTGCTATCTAGTTTTGGTTCTCACACCAGTCTAATGGAAATATATAGAAATCCCACCTTCGAAACTCGAACATAAATGTTGATGATGCGATCGCTATCATCAATATCATCTCCGGGCGACTAGAGTGTGATGCTATATCTATCCAATATATTAAAACTTTGAATATACGTTTGCAAGGCGTATATGCAAATTCTTTATATACTGAATTGTCCAAAATCAATATAAATAACTAATCAAATACGAATGATTGATTTAAATTTTCAAAACAAAATTTGTTTTCACTTTACAAATATACTCTTCACACTCGTTCTAGGATACTACTAATCCTATCTTTAACGAGTCATTCCCATTGGATATTACTAACCCAATATCTGATGAATTCTTTCGTAGGGTTCTAATGTGTCTTGTTCTCTGAGCTTTGTAAACCAAAGCTCTGATACCACATGTGATGAAAAGGAATTTCGCTCGGTCCGAACCAGTCGCTAAACCGACCCAGACCGTTCGAAACGCCCTATCGTTTGAGAACACGACAAAACAGAACGCATACGAAAGAACATTTCATTGTATATTAAAACAATGCATCAGATTACAAGAATATACAGAGTATAAATGAATAAATATTACACAGAAATATCAGAGATTTAAATTACATTTAAATACATAGCAGCGGAAAATAATACAATACACAATTAGAAGGGGATATACGGATACAAAGCTTTCCGGATATCATTCCAGCTATAAACCAGGATCCTGTGAATATAAATCTGCAAAACCAAAACTACTAGCTGCCCGTGTCAAAATAAGGGCACCCAGAGTTTAGGTTAAAAACAATAAACTCCAGGTCAGTCATATGACTGGTGTGAGAACTAAAATAGTTATTAATCTTTATTTTAAAGTTAGGTAAATCAAGGGACCACGCCGTACAACACGGAATGGGTTTCCTCCCAAGAATACCAGTGCATAAAACAACAGCGCAATGCTAAATAAAGAAAAATGAAGCTGTTATAAGATCCAGGTCCTATCACACAATGCAACGCAAGCCGGGGGATAGGGTTTTCCCTTATAACAGCCAAAGAATGCTTGATACGTTTAAAACAAATCATTTGATACTATAATAAGTGCATAGTGTATAAAACAACTTCAAATCATAAGTATCAATCATAGGCGGCATGGGTACCATATATCATGTCGCCATACTAGTTCTACAATTAAAACCGCAAAATCACGTATTTGGAAATTGGATTTCCATCTGCTAACCAAGGCAAGGGATCGTCCTCACCGTCTTCGAGACAATCTAGCCCATGTCTCCGGAACAGCCGCAACTGCCCCTTGGAGCGACAGGGCCGGTCCACCGATGTGGATTATAGTGCCTGAACAATACGTTTCCCCGCCCTTTGGGGCGTAAATGAGCCAACGAATGGCTCCATCGGACCCGGATCGTCCGATCTAACCGAGGCGCCTCGCAACAGCAACAACCACACAGGTGAAAAGTATATAAATGTCAGGGCTGGTAGGTCACTGACACCACCCTAGCTGGAAGGAAACGCATGCCCTCCCTGAGGTCCTCTCCCATTTTTGGTTCACAACCGGGGTGCGAAACTCGCGAAGTAAACGTTACACAAAGCTACGCCACAAAGGCCGTGCTTTGATCATCACCACAAGACTTTTGCTTTTCAACTGAAGCCTCGATCAATTGCCACTTAGGCATGCCACACGGGCAATTTACTCCATGCATTTGATATCCATCAGTATATAACCCCTGATCTCGTATGTCTCAGAGAAGGGTGTTAAGCAAGAGAATAAATTCTCCGCCGCCAAACAGATATATATTTAATAGAGATCAATCACACGGACTAAAATCCAATGTCAGACACACAGTCCATTTGCAAGTCCGTTCTGGGTCTGAACGAAACCGGAGGCGCCTAGTACCCCGCATATCCATCGATCTCCAAGCACGTCTGGACGATCACCAACTGTTTCCATCTTCTTGGGTGTACAGCCCAATCAAGATCATCAGTAATCACCCAACGACGTGAAGACCTCCGGTCTTCGACCATCGTCTTCATCTTCGACTTATCATTGTATCAGTTATTCAGAATGGGATAAACCCGGTCTTTCTGAATAACTCACGTATATTTTAAATAAGTGTTACACAAACACAACATACGCCTCATTCCAATTCATCAGTCACTAACCATAAATTAATCAAGAGAATAATTCCCCAAATATTAACCCCGAAGGCTGAAACCAACATCAGATCAATATCCAGAAAACCATTCTGCTTTGCTAACCGACAGTTAGTTTCTGATTTCACATTCATAGGGAAAGGTTCCCATTAATTTTATCCAAGATAAATTCCTGAATTTATTCTCTAATCTTCCTTTGAATTTCGATTCAACTAGTCGGAATTAGCGAACCTTACTGTAGTAATCATTGGTTTTAATTTCCCAATCCCAACCTATTCATCCCATGAAGTAAAACTGGTAATACTTCATATCTAACACCACGGTGTTATCGGTAAATTCAATTACCATTTCACGTTCAAATCTAATTAAAGATTTAACTATCGCCTGGAGCAAAACTGGGGATACTCCATTCTCGATCTTTTCAATCTAATTAAAGATTCATTAAAACTCCACTTAGTTTTAATCGTTAACTGGGTTAAAGAATCAGTGTCATTTAAAACACGGTTCACGATAAACCCAAAATCACCTTCCATTAATTATCGGGTTAAAGAACGAGTGTTATTTAAAACACTGTCCACGATAAACCCAAAAATCAATATCCATTCAATTCCAATTAAATATCACTTAATTGGTTCACTTCATTAAATCTAAATAAAAGATTTAATCTTTTCTCAACTGGGTTCAAGAACAGTGTTAGTCAAGACACCATTCACGACAAACCCAAATCACATTTGATATTAAATACAAGGCTCTGAATAGAAAATATCCTGGCTTATATTCAATATCAAATTCTGCGACCAACAAAGATCGTATTGGAAATAACTATATATATATCTATCTCTTTCAAATTTCCATAACAACATTTGTATAATCACGAAATCCAACATCGAAATATTCCGAAGACAGTTTCGATTCAAATCCATTCCAATGCAATCATTAGAAATTCTGGTTATTTTTAAAACCCTTTTCAAATTCAATTTATTTATTTAAAAATAAATAGAATTATAATTCTAGTTCAAAACTAGTTCAGTTCAATAAAAATCTATTTTTATCTTTTCAAATATGGAGTTTTTCATCCCAATTCTTTCTAAATCATTTCTTATGATTTTACACAAATTATTACTATTTTTAATAATTTTATCAAGGCCCGTACAGTCGATTTCCATCAACGGCCATCGAACTGCACTTATAGCGACCTTTTTCAAATTTGATTCGGACATAATCCCAAATCTAACCGTTTGATTTCAAATTTCAAATATCCAATAGAAATCTCTTTTCGATACGAACCCAACGGTTCCGGTTTTAGGAGAATCCGACGGTCGGATCTCCTGTAATATTCGTTCGAAGTCAATGTTCGAAATTAGCGAACTACCGCGGCGCGGCGCGTTCTATTCAGGCCATTATATTATATATATTATATATATAATATATATTTCGTTGATTTCTAATTAAAATGAATTTTTATAAATAGTTTTTAAATTCGTTTCAAAAACAATTTCAACTTCTATTTCAATTTAAATCAAAATTGAATTTTCCTTATAAATTCGTTTTAAAATTCATTTCTATTCAATTCAAGTTTCAATTCAATTTGAATTCATTTCACTTGGTTTTAAATTCAATTCGAATTCGTTTTCAATTCAATTCATTTCGAAATTGTTTTATATTCTATTCGTTTCGAAATCACTTTATATTCAATTCATTTCGAAATCGCTTTATATTCAATTCATTTCGAAATCGCTTTATATTCAATTCATTTCGAAATATCAGATCTTGAAATCACTTTCGATATTCATTATAAAATGAATAAAATCGATATAAATATCGTTCACGTCAAAATGGCGTCAATCTAATCAACACGGCTTCATATATTGATATTTTCAAATATTCCTTTTCGAATATTTCTATTTCAAATATTTCTTTTCAAATATTTCTATTTCAAATATTCTATTTCAAAACTGGAATGAGGCCCAATCAATTACCATATAATGTTAATTATATGGATTTTCTACAACACATGTATATATCAACAACGGTGAATAATCAACCATCATCCAAGGTGCATTCTACACTGTATAAGCATCAAAGATAAATATTCAACGCTTATAACAGCCTGTCAATCAATCGATCGACATACAAATAAACAATCGGGATTAGTGTACTTCAAATATCATCCCAATACCCGTGTGGGGTTTCAAACAATCAAACACAGATTTTTATTTGTGCAGTTGGGTGATGTGTAAAATTTATGGTCCCAATCAATGTCCTTCAAATAGGTGTACATAAACAAACCGTCCGGTTTGTAAATGAATATTTATTTATTCACATTCACGTTAAAAATTATATTTTTAACGATCAAACTATTTTATTCAACCTATGAATATTCTATTTGGTTCATTTATTAAATAAAATGTTATCTTTATTTTCCTAACTTATTTTTAGAAAATTTCGGCGGCATAACGACACGATACTAGAAACGGGACAAGGCCTAGCCTTATCCCCCGTCTAGTGAAGGCCCACGCCATTCACACATCAATCAAATCAATTTCATTTCACCAAACAATTCAATTCAATCAAATAATCTAACTAATTCATGCAATCAAACAAACAAGTCCATGGTCTGTGGACGATTGTATCGGGTGCTACTAAGCACCGTCTGCATCCTAGTATATATATATATAACTAGAAAAAGAAATTGAAAGGTGAGAAATTCTCACAGATAGCTATCCTAATCTCCACGGCACTTCTAATGCAGGAAATCTTCACTGTTCTCGTCTCTTATCACTTTCTTCGCCCGTAGCCACTACATATATAAAAATCGAATTTTTACTTCGCTATTCAATATACAAAAATCATATTTTTACTTCGATGTTCAATATATAAAAATCACATTTTTACTTCGATGTTCAATATATAAAAATCACATTTTTACTTCGATGTTCAACATATAAAAATCACATTTTTACTTCGATGTTCAACATATAAAAATCACATTTTTACTTCGAAGTTCAATATATAAAAATCACGTTTTTACTTCGATGTTCAGCATATAAAAATCACATTTTTACTTCGATGTTCAATATATAAAAATCACGTTTTTACTTCGTTGTTCAATATATAAAAATTGAATTTTTACTTCGTTGTTCAATATATAAAAATCACATTTTTACTTCGATGTTCAATATATAAAAATCACATTTTTACTTCGTTGTTCAATATATAAAAATCGAATTTTTACTTCATTGTTCAATATATAAAAATCACATTTTTACTTCACTACATAAATAAAGATTTCGCCTTTTCAAAAATAAAGTTTTCGCCTTTTCAAATATAAATTTATATTTTTAATCTTCCACCTCTATAAAAATTATATTTTTAACTTTTCTATAGTATAAAAAATTATATTTTTATTCTATTACTATGATAAAAATTATATTTTTTATTCTATTAAAAATCCAGTCTTTCTCTAATTAAAATCATAACTTTACCTAATTAAAAATCTAATTGTCTTCATTTATAAAAATCCAAATTTCCTATGAATAATAAATAAGGCTGGTTTACATTTTTAATCTAATTACATTAAAGAAAAACAAATCTATAATTAAGTAAAGTATAAAACTTACATTTACCAAGGAAGGAGGGGGTGGTGTTTGTCGCTGAGGTCTGGAAAGGGGAGCTCGCTGGTGTCGCGTCGGAGGTAGTGGTGCTTGGCCAGAGGCGGCGGCCTGGTGGCGGAAGTGGGAGGAAAAGGGGGGGCGCCGCTCTTTAAATCGAAGGGAGGGAGGGTTCGCGCGGCCTCTGATGGCGGTGGAGGAGAGGAGGCCGGGGAAGAAGAAGAGGGGGCGGCGGCGGCTACTCCCCCCCTGGCGGCTTCGCGATGGTCGATTGGGGGGCGTCGATTCTTTTTTTTTTTGAACGAATAGAATTGGGGGGGGGGGGGCAGATGGCATATAAGAAGGGAGATAAAGTTTACTTTTTAATTTATTTAATTATTATATTTTGCAAAGAGTTGACTTTTACATACGAACTCGAAACGAGGCCCACCGCCTGTCTTCCATAGCGTTTTACCCCCATTCCGAACACAATGGGATATGTATCGTAAGCTGATTCGGTTGTTACAATCAGTTTTCGTTAAATTTACATTTAAATCACTATATTGAATTTTAAACGTACATTTCAAATTACCAGGGTCACATACTAACTAGAAAAATTCTCGAAAAATATTTTCTAGCTTCGTATTGACGATACGGTCCTAACAAAACTAGTTTCGTCGAATTCTGAGACCGTTTGAAAAATGGCCATTTTCCAGTCGATTAAAATCAACTGAAACTGGTCAAACGCGTTTTCCTTTGCCACGCTCATATATTCATTCGAAAAATTATGAAATTTTAAACCTAGCAATAATTTGACATCACAGACCCAACAAAACTGGTTTCGTCGAAATCCGAGGTCGTTTGCAAAATGTCCATTTTTAAGGGCCTGAATTCCATAGCGACTATTCAGAATTTTCAACTGGACATATCTTTTGATTCCTGCTATGAAATTTTGATTTTTCGGATTCGTTGGAAAGATATCATCAATTAGATCCTATTATTTTTGGTTTCACTAAAATTCGGTTTATTTTGCACCCGGTACATTCAATTGAAGTTTGAAATCGAATTATCGAACTACCGCGCCATTTTCAATTCTATTTATAATTATATATAAATATTTATATTCTAACATCGATCTATATAACTATTTACGATTGAATTTCATTCAAAAGAATTTTCTCGTCGATATTATTTAAAATAATTCATTTTAAATAATCAAAATTCGCTAAAATTGCCAAAATAAAATTTTTAAACTGGCCCAGATTTTCTGGTTGTTACAAGACTATATAAACTGTATGGGCTCGTAGTGGAGATTGGGTATTGAACATGATGGTTCCTGGTACGAAAGATCATTCGTGGGCTCCCAGACTATCTTGCGCGCATCATCCCAGTACTCGCAGATAACGTCGAGACTCGGACTTTGTTATACTAACCCACCATACATGAATCAGAGTACCCAACAAATAGCGTCCCAGACTAGGGACTTCGTAGTACCCTTTCATCATCACATCCCCGTGCACCGAACATACGAAAAGAACATAAAAATCTGACCACCAGTTTACCATCAATCCGGGGTGTGAGGTTCGTCAAGGTCACAATATACACAAAGCTACGCTTAAATAAGCCATGCTTTAATCATCCATAGCTCATCACATAACTTAAGTATGCCACATTGTCCATTCACTACGCGTCACTGATTTCTATCAATATATAACCTCTAAGCTCATACGTCTTAGAGAAGGATGTTAAGCAAGAGAATAAATTCTCCGCCACTAAGCAGAAATATATATTAATAAAGATCAGTGCTACGCAGTCAATTACAATGTTAGACACACAATCCATACATGTCTGTTCTAGGTTTGAATGAAACAACAATCCGGATTCCTTCACATACGTTCGGGCTTCTTGCCACTTAGCTGATATATAAAATTCTTCTGCGAATAGGAGCCAGCCATTCGAGACATTCAGCAAGTCGCCCTTACGACTTGAAGGGTCCCGGTTTTCAATCCCGCCTCCAATGTCTTCAGTTGCTCCACAACGTCGTATTTTTACTTGGAATGGTTTTCAGACATAATTCCGATCCTGGTCTTTCCAAATAATAAGCGCAATTGAAAACACAATCACGTAACACACAGGCTTTCTACCAAATATCCTTCCATTTTGGATTTTGCTAAATTAAACTTCTTTAAATCTATTCTCAAATTATCTTTAACAAAATCCATATTTAACCCTTCTTCTTTAAAACACATCCCTTAAATCCAAGATAATCTAGCCCCAAAGCCTTAATTAATTTTCCGTTTGATAACTCGTTATCAAAAATCCAGTTTCCTTTGAAAACCCTTACCCCACATTTCAACCCTAGTTTCCAATTAAATCGATTTTCCAACATTCAATTCTTTAATCTTAACTAAAAATTATACTTTCTTTCCAGTTCCTCAATTTTAATTTCCTTAAATCAAAGATCTGATTAAATCCTCAAATTACGATATGAATTTCCATAACTCACTATCATTGGGTTTCAAGAATGATATTATTGAAGATATGATTCACGACAAAACCCAAATCAATTGATATTGAACATAAGTTACACAGAAATTGTATTTACTTATATTCGATATCAATTTTCATAATCAGCGAATACTATAGGTGGAATAACGATATAATAATATCTTCCAAATTCCTCAAATAGTATACATTTACACCACAGAATTTCATATCAAATATCTGACGATTATTTCTATCCAACTTATCCCAGTCAACTTAGGAAACTTATATCTTAATTAAAAGATTTATTCAACTCTTTGACATTAGATCTAGATAGAAATACCATCAACTTATACTTAATATTAATCTCAATATCCAACTGACACTATAAGCGGAATAACGGTGAACTACCTTTTAAATTCCTCAAATAGTAAGAATCATCATCTACCAGATTAATATCAAACATCCAAAGATTTATCTCCAACCATATCCATTTATTTAAAATTGAAAACCCATATTAATATCAATTTAAATTCCATATAAAATATTTCCAATACTTTTGAACCTTTGAAAACATTCCACAAATCATATAAAAATGATTACAAGTTGTTAGGAAAATAGTTTGCAGATTAAAAACTTCAAAATAGATTGTTTTCGAAGAAAGCGTTACAATAGTGTTTTCAAAAGCATTACAAAAGTGTTACAAAACAATTATCTTAATTACTTCGATCCAAACATCGCTTTTCTTAGTCAAAACTTAAATTTTACATTTAAAAACATTTTTTACATAATTTATAATGATTTTACCATTTTTTTTCCAAATTTTTAGAAACATTAAAAATGGATGTTTATGGTTACGGTTGATAACTTCTCTTATAGCGACCTTTTCCAAAATGGTTTTAAACATAACTTGAAAATTATTGCTTGAATTTAAAATCTGCTTCACTCATTAAAATTTTCTCGTTAATATAAATCAAACGTTTTTCATTTCATGGAAATCCGATTTAGATTGCAAAAGTTATAAACGTTTAAAGTTTGCATCTAAAATACGTAAATTGCTGTTATGCAACAAGCTCTATTTTGACCATAATAACATTATTCTATGGTACTTTAAAATATCTTAGAAAACTATTATATCCTTATATAACCCTTTTAAAATCATTTAAATTTACTTTCCAAATTATTTTGGATCTATAATTCAACTTTCATAAATTCCAATTCATTTCTAAATTCAAATAACTTCAAATTAACCTTCTCATTCGTCGGATCAGTTAGGGATAGCCAGGGAGAGCAGGAAACTTTATTTCCAAACCCAAGCCTAGACATTATCCTCTCTATCATCCTAGAATGTTCTGGTGTTATTTATTCATTTAAAGGATTTTAACAATATATATGAATTCATACATATGGTCTTTTCCAATTATTAACCTTCAATTTCAATAATGATATTGCTTTTAATTGTGAAGGAGATTTGTCGATCACCAATGTGATACCATAATTTTTGTGTCATAATGTGTGCAAAACAACATCAACAACCATTTAAACATCCATAGCAACATTATCAACATGATTCAATAAATCATAATTGTGCACAAGCGTTATAACACTAATGCTTAATAATGTGTATTCTAAACTTCGCATCCATCATCCATCACAACAAATATCAATCATCATTAACCAATAATAATTCATCACAAATTAAATTATTCTAGCTACTTATTAAATATATAAACTGTGGTTAAAGAGTTCTCACCTAACAGCTTTCCAAATCTTCACAGTAGGCGAGCCTAGCTAAGCGAACCGTCGGACAGTATTTCAGCGCAACGTCTTCTTCACCAAAAAATATATAATATAATATACACTAATCTCTTTTTATATTATAAGATGTGGAGAAGAATGACAAACTTTGGCAAGGTGGTGGTGGAAAAGAGGATGACTTACGCCATGGAAACCGTGGCCATAAGCTTTAAAAAGAAGGTGGAAAGGAGGAAATGGAAATGGAATGGTAAAAAATGGAGAAAGAACCTCCTTATATAGGAAAGGAGGAGTAAGGAGGTAAAGACACATAAGGGGGCAAGTGAAAATCATGCATGAAAGGGAGCATGCATAAAGACATGTGTCTTAACACTTTTCTTAAGAAGAAAAAAGAACTTTTGGTAGCACTTTATTTTAAATGTTATGACAACTAAAGGCAACACTTAATTCTAACGCTACTAATTCGTGTTATGGTTTGACAAATCCGATCGAATGACAAATAGTATCAATAAATCCAAATTCATTAATAATCATTCTCATTTATAATTCAAGTAAAATCTATCATATAACTTATCAAAATTATTAAATACTCTTAACCATATAAATTCTAATTTAAATTCAAATTAAGTAAAAAAAATCCAATTTTAAATTGGTTAAAAATTATGGATCGTTACATTCACCCCCCTTAAAACTTTTCGTCCTCGAAAAGGAAAGGGAATCATAACTACTTATTCGACAAATTCAAGATTAAATTTTTTTTATACCAAAGCTCCATGTTCTTGCAATGAATATACCGGGTAGAATATTATAACACACATATTTACAGACAACCATATCTGCATGTCCTCCAACGATAACCCCCAGTTAACCATTATATTCGATTCATCATATATAAGGCCAATTACTTATACTTGATCGACGCTAATCTATGAATTAGAAAAGCGCGACATTTAAATTAAATTCTGCAAGCATACAGGTGTGTAGCATACAGGTCGAACACAGGGAGGTGAATTAAATCAATTATTTATCTAATCTCTTGGGCGAGTTAGACGAAACTGGAGGTTGATTTTGCAAAACAAAATAGAAAGTGAAACTACAATTAAAAGATGCAATTAAATTCACTGCAGATTCGAATCTAATCGGATCTGTAATGAATTCAATGGTGGAAGATAAAATAGAACAATGGAAATAAAATTGCAGAACAAAATTAAACGAACAAAAAATAAGAATTAGGATTACCGCTGAATCTAATCAGACGGTCAATCGCTAATGAAAATAAGTGGAAAATACAATTAATGCTCTACCGAATCTAATCGTGTAGACAACACTAATTGCTAAGAAATTAGAAAATAGCAGAAAAATAAAAAGAAGAAGAAGAACTAGAAACTTTATTAGGAATAGAAAATGGGATATAGGATGGTGGCTACAAGGTTATTACAAGGGTATATATAGGGTAGATAGCCAAACCCTAACCCTAATGATAACTGGGCCTTGTCATTACATCTCTAATTAGTTTACAATGAGAAACATAAACGGGCCTTAGATAAATTAAGCAAATTTGGGCCTTTTCTCTTTTTCCTCGTGCTTCCTTGACATTTCTTCATTGATTTGTGATGTTCAAAGCCTTTTTATCAATCCTTTTCTTGTCCAACAGCAACTAGATGTGAGATCTTCATCTACAATTCTTCAAACTGCAAATACACAGTAAATTGATCTCTATTTCTCTACATTTCTGGTTGCATGCGGGCTAGGTTGGAATATCTGTAAAAGTAACAAAACAATACCCAAGTAATATTTATTTATATACAAAAGATAAGATATAAGAGCATAAAATAAACACATTTCTATGTCAATCAAATACCCCCACACTTATCTTTTACTCGTCCTCGAGTAAAAAGAAAATGAAAAACTAACTAGATAGGTCGCACTTTCGTAGGAAACACGATTGCATTGAGCGTATGCAACAAGCCGTTAAACCTCTAGGTGTCCCTAGTAGGACGAGTGGTGTCTCGTGAGGGTTTTCAGCGGATACTACCCATAAAATCCACATGCAGTATGCTATGATTCTAATGAAACTACATGAATGCAATGGACATATGCAAAAATAAAAACGAAAAATGACAACACGACTTATTTCAGGAAAGTGGTACAACAATTTAAGTTAATAATTTCTAACCAGTTGATTTTATTTTAGATACCTCGACTTGTCACAAATTTTCAATATAAATCAAGTTTCCAAATGTTAAATTCCAGTTTGGCCAGTTAGTTCGGTCGATAACATAGTGCAGCCATGAAATAAATTCTTAGTTTTGCTTGGCACAGTTTGCAAAGTGGTATTCTAATTTTCTCATGTATGGCTAGTCAAATCAATAAGGTCAAGAAGTGTTTGGGTATCATCGCTTATTCTTTATTCTATAAAATTTTAAGATTTATGATTAAGTACATACACCTAACTAAAAAGACCAAGGTTTACCACCCATGCACTGCCTCGCGGACTAACGGAGAGTAGGTAAAGAGCTTGGCGGATTGTGCAGGCCGACTTTGACTTTGTCAACAACGTGTCAGTAATCCTTAGGTGTCCAATCTCATAAAATGAGACCAAGATATTCCAACTTTGACTTTGTCAACAACGTGTCGGATAGAGCTTGGCGGGTTTGCACACCAACGCTCGATATACAAGCAATGTTGGATACCCTTGGAATACTATTATTATTATTGAAATTATAAGCACAAAAGATAGTTACGCGAATTCAACTTAACACAACTTAGTTTTAAAGATTTGAAAAGCCAATATAAGTATTTTAAGTCCTCCACTTATTTAAACAAAGTCTACAATATAGAATAGATTTCATGGCCATCACCTAAGAATCTCCCTATGTACCGGTTACACTATTATCCCTCAAAATTAAACTTTTCATTATATTTCCTATTCGATCTAAGTTGAGAGAGAAAAATACTATCAACTAGCTAAAAATTGTAAACTTATTTTGTTGTATCACTTGAAAATGAGTCGTACTTCAAAAAAAAAAAAATGGCATGTTACTACAGTCTAAAATGATGGTCCTACTTAAATGGCTGAAAATAAAAAGAAATAAAAACAAAGAAACATGAAAATGGATGAAATGCAGACTCCCCCCCCCCACACTTGAACTAAACAGTGTCCACACTGTAACGTTTCCTAAATTTGAAAGATCGTACCCAAAGATGGATTAAATGTAAAATGACTTGTAAAATGAAATGCAATCTAACTATATGTAAGAATGGATCATATGTACAATGATATATGTGTTTACGGTGCATGCGATGCAAAGATTGCCACCAACTTTTCCCCCCACACTTAGTTCTCGCCCTATGAGTCCCATTCCCACTATGTCTAGACATGTTTTCGAACAAGCAAAAGTTTTTGAAAACCATCTCATCTTTATACCTCGACTTGTAGTCCAGGAGATAAATATCTAGGGTCGTCCTAACCTGAAATTTTTCAACCAAGCCAGCATTCCAAAAGTAATTCATGTATTCAACAAATTTGTCAGTGTAATTTCTCAAAAATTTGTGATCGTATATAAATTCAGTGAAAGTTGAAATCTGATTGTTGTTCAAGACTATGTGATCGCCTTTCTTGAGTGGCAACGTATTATCGACACCGACAATTTTACGTTCATTTGAATATTCAAAATCAAAATTTTCAAACTTGGATTGGTGGCTTGATTCTGTTTCATCCTTGTCAATTAAAAGTTTTAGTTCATCTACGAAAAGTTCTTCGAAAGCTAACGTGGACACGTCAATTGAAGTATGAGAAACTTCCTGAAATGGTAAATGTGGCGTGTCATCAACAATGGTTTCTACCTTGTCGATCTGTCCTATTCCGGATTCTTGGTCCTTCGGAGGAGAAGGTGTCGACACAGGAAGTGGAAGAAGTAAAGGTATAGAAGATGGTTTGTTGGGATTGCCAACAGTCAAAGAAGAGATAGTGTCGGGGTTGCCGACATCAGAAAAAGAGATGTTGGGATTGCCAACATTAAAAGAAGGTGGAAGTTTGGAATTTTCAGAAGAATTGGTCTTGATTGTCATTGGAAGAGTGTCAAGCTTTTCGATTGGGGTCAGAATCAAATGATTGTCGGGATTGGGGTCAGAATTAAGGCTTTCATCCTCACATAATTCAAAGAATTCATGTTCATTAAAGTCCTTTTCCAAATTTGAATTGAAAAATTCAACATTTTCGTTTTGTTCATTTTCGAAAATTTCAACTTTCTTGTAGTCTGGAAGAGGAAGATCAAAAGTTGAGTTTAATTCTTTTTCCTGAAAACAATCGAAGTCCAAATCATTTGTTGAATTTTTAACAACTTCATCTAGATCGTTATTCTCAATTTCGAAAGTTGTTATTTGAAAATTTTCATTACCAGTAAAGAATGGATTATCTTCAGGTTCCTTGCTTGTTTGAATTTGATTTTGTTGCTCTTGTTGTTCTTTCAAAGTTGTCAATAAACAAAGAAGTTCATCAAGTTTTCTATCTTTCTTTTCTATCCTCTCTCTAAGAATGTTGAGATGATATTCTTCAGAATCGTCGATTAGAGAGCTCTCGTGTTGGATTTCTTGATTCTCAAAATTATAATCCATATCAATTTCACAATCAATATTATTTTCAAAGTGATGGTTGTTTGAATTTTCAGAAAAATGACAATGATATTGGAAATCGTTTTGATTATAAAAATTATGTTCGTAACCAAAATTGTTGAAATTCGAAGGAAAATTGCAATTTTGGTCATTTTCAAAGTGTTGATATGGGCTATAATTTTGAAAATTTTGGTTTACAACCCCATATTGATGTGGATCAAAGCTGTATTGGGATTCAAAGTCGTTTTGATACGGATGTGGCCCATAATCGAAATTATTGAAATTTGAATTGAAATCGCCATTTCGATTATATTCATGATGTTGAAAATGTTGGTCCTTTTGAAAATTTTGAAAATTGTTGGCATTGGGCTCACAGAAATTCGGAAAGTTTTGCTTCATGAGTTGTAATTCATACTCATACTCTTCAAGAGGACGTCTACTCAGGTTATGATCCCACATATCTCTCAAGGATTTTTTTGAATTAGACATTTGAATGAAGTCAGGGTAAGACATAGATTATTCTCACTTCAAAATAATATAAAATACTGAGTTGTGCTCTGTTAATCAACTGACTCAATTGGAAGGGGGAAGAGGGTCTTATGGCCGTTCACGTATAGTATAAATACTAAGGGATACGACCAATGTTTTACGGGTAGTATGCAACCTCTTTTGCTAATAGTTCAATAATTTGAACTACTATATATCTGCGATCCAATTATACGAGACAGTCAACTTCACAAAACACCACTTTTTAATTATATTATTTTGCAACGTCTATTTTTATTGTTGAAAACAATGAGAATGAAGATTTCAGTTATGGAAATGTCAGTCCGCACCAAATTAATTCAGAAGTTTCAGTCACAGAGCAGTCATAGAAATAGAAATTGCAGAATTAAATTTTTTTACATTCAAACTGCCGCCCCTGCAAAAGATTTTTACAACAATTTCCTATATATATTTTTTTCCTTTGCCGCAGAGCACCTGTAGAGTTTTAAAAATTATCACCTTGATCGGCAGTCCTCCAGTGAAATTTGGTAGCGCTAGCGCGTTCACACCCCACTTGGTGTGCAACCGCTCCAACCCATTTGAATCGTCCGCTGCTTTCTGTTGTTGTCCCCTTCTATTAATTGCTTGACTGCGCTGCGGCACGGTTTCAGTCACAAAAAATTTTTTTAAGACCCTTTTTTAAATTTCAGCTGTACCTGTTTTGATTTTTTTTTTTTTTTTTTTTTTTAAAGACTAAAATGAAAACAAAGAAGGTGCTACTTGGAAATAAAAGGGAAGCTTAAACTCAGCAAGGCCAACGCAAACCCTTTCCCACTTAAAACCCAAAACGCAAGTTCCAGATCAGTAACCCTTTTTTTTTAATTAAATACCACAATTATCTCTAGAAACTAAAATAGATCGGCCAACCACATCCCCTTCAATAAAAGATCACGGCAAGTCCCAACTTCTCAGTCCTCATGTCAAAATCAAACTCGGCCTCCCTTCCTGTCTGAAAAGTAAAAACGAACGAAAGAGAAAAAAAAAAAAAATGAAACTCAGCCTTTTATCTCAATACAAATCTTGCACCCGATTCTTCACTTCAAATCAAAATCGAAACCCAATTGGAACCCTAGTTAATTTCGAAAAGAAGAAGAAGATTTGCGGTTCGGTGACTGATGTTGATTGCCGATGATTTTTGGTGATGGAATAATTGCAGTTTGCTTCAAAACTGGGTTTCGGTGAGGGTATACACGAATTCGAATGGCTCGGATTAGAGAATTTGGGAAGGATGTGTCGTTCTGGATGTTGAAGGCAGGTGCGAATCGGGTATTGGATGCTTATGGGAATTTCGAACTGTTGATGGTCGATTCTGATTTGGGTTTGTGGGACTGTCGAATTGGATTCCGAAGTTGAATCGAGTTTTCTGGTCTGAGCAGTTCTTCGGATCGGAGGAGTAAACGTTGGCAGAGGAGTTCCGTGGTTTTTCCGGTTTTGGATGAGGCAATCTGCTGATAAAGGAAGATGAACGTGGGTAGACTTTCTGCAGTTTGTAAAGGACGATGACGTGATGCTTGGTTGTGGGTCAAACGGGTTGAAGTTGGGATGTTGTGAAGAATAAATTGTATGGAGGGGGTGCTTGGGGGTTTGTCTTTTGCTGTTTGGGAGGTTCGGTGAAGGCAGGAGTCAACTGGAAATTGGTGTGTGAGGAGATGAAACGTGAATGTTGAATAAGTAATTGGCTGTATTGGTGATGAACGTGGTACGAGGGTGGATGGTGAGAAAGTGGTGAAGAGGATGAACGTGAATATTGGGAGTTGGTGATCGGAAAAGAAAAAAAAACAAGAAATCAAAACAAGAGGGAAAAAAAGAAGAAAATAAATTGTAAAAGGAATGTTTTGTTTGTTTTTTTTTTTTTAATAGAAAAATTGTATAAGAAGAAAGGGGAAAGAAATGTATAGATTGAAAAGAAAAAGGAAAGAAATTAGAGAAGAAAAGCAAGTTTTTTTTTTTTTTTTGAATACACAAAAACTAACACGAATCAGAAATTAAATAAATTATAAAATTTAATCGTTACCTCCCCGGCAACGGCGCCAAAAACTTGATCGACGCTAATCTATGAATTAGAAAAGCGCGACATTTAAATTAAATTCTGCAAGCATACAGGTGTGTAGCATACAGGTCGAACACAGGGAGGTGAATTAAATCAATTATTTATCTAATCTCTTGGGCGAGTTAGACGAAACTGGAGGTTGATTTTGCAAAACAAAATAGAAAGTGAAACTACAATTAAAAGATGCAATTAAATTCACTGCAGATTCGAATCTAATCGGATCTGTAATGAATTCAATGGTGGAAGATAAAATAGAACAATGGAAATAAAATTGCAGAACAAAATTAAACGAACAAAAAATAAGAATTAGGATTACCGCTGAATCTAATCAGACGGTCAATCGCTAATGAAAATAAGTGGAAAATACAATTAATGCTCTACCGAATCTAATCGTGTAGACAACACTAATTGCTAAGAAATTAGAAAATAGCAGAAAAATAAAAAGAAGAAGAAGAACTAGAAACTTTATTAGGAATAGAAAATGGGATATAGGATGGTGGCTACAAGGTTATTACAAGGGTATATATAGGGTAGATAGCCAAACCCTAACCCTAATGATAACTGGGCCTTGTCATTACATCTCTAATTAGTTTACAATGAGAAACATAAACGGGCCTTAGATAAATTAAGCAAATTTGGGCCTTTTCTCTTTTTCCTCGTGCTTCCTTGACATTTCTTCATTGATTTGTGATGTTCAAAGCCTTTTTATCAATCCTTTTCTTGTCCAACAGCAACTAGATGTGAGATCTTCATCTACAATTCTTCAAACTGCAAATACACAGTAAATTGATCTCTATTTCTCTACATTTCTGGTTGCATGCGGGCTAGGTTGGAATATCTGTAAAAGTAACAAAACAATACCCAAGTAATATTTATTTATATACAAAAGATAAGATATAAGAGCATAAAATAAACACATTTCTATGTCAATCAATACTCGACCATTTACTGTAAAAAAAATCAGAGTTATAAATTTATTCTCTTATATCTTATCTTGCAAATACAAAGGTTATGAAACTTACCCCTTTTCAGTTCCCCAAAATTTACTATTATTCGTTACATGAAAAACTTGATCATCTCCGAACTCAGCTTATCTAAACGTTTCAGTTTAGGTAATTTCTTCTTACTATTCCCGCCTGCCAAAATTCTTTAATCAAATTGTGAAACTTAATTCACAAGGTATTTATGCTTACTTAAAATGTTCCTTTTGTTGCCACAATATACTTTAGAACTTATCATCCAAAATCGTAGATAATTCCAATCTTCCTATCGATACCCTTAATTAAATTCAATAACTTTCTCATTAGAATAGAATCAATTTAGATGATAGAATATATTAAAAAGATTTATAAAAGAAGTTTTTTTAATTATTTAACATCATATACATATATTTATCCAACTTTTCAGAGATAATTCCCTAGGAGTCAAAGAGATTGCTCTGATTACATAATTCTTGCATTCCTTCTTCTTCACTTATGATGGCGGGTGGTGTTGCTTTAGCTGGTCATTTTCCCTTCTTTAACTGACAATCTTGGACTACATGCCCTACTTTTCTGCATCGATAACACTTCTTTTGTTAGGTTCATGGGTTTCTTGTTTGTTTTAGGACACTTACGTATAAGATGTCCTTTCTTCTTGCATTTGAAACAAATTTCTCGAATGGTTTTCTTTTGTATTCTTTCTGCACATAAAACAACAAAATGTCCTTCTTGACTACATCTATAACAATAGATACCTTTGAATTTCCCCAATCTAAGGCTTTCTTCCTATTCTTTTTGGTTATGAGTTTTCCTTTCTTGTTTTAGGGTCATCCACCATTTAGTACCTGATAAACCAAACTCCATCTTTGTTCCTATAAGGAATTCTTATTGAAAAGTCCAGGTTACTCTCCAGTTCTTACTAACAAGTTTACCTGGTATAATTCTTACAACCCAATAAAATTTTCACTAACAATTTCAAACACTTATATGAATGGGTTTAAGTACATATTGATGTTTTAATCGGAATCATATAGTCATCCCACTTTCAAAACTCGAAAATACATACTGGTGATGCTGCAGTCATCAACAGAATCGTCTTCAAGTGACTTGAGTGTGATTCTATATCAATCTAGTATAGTCAAGACTTCGTATATACGTTAGCTAGGCGTATATTCAAAATCTTCTTATACTCGATAGTCCAACCTCAACATCAAATGCAATACTCAAATTATAAATTTTAATTTCTAACCATATTAATTAGTTACCTTAACAAATTTGACCCAAGTTTACCGATATTTCGAAATCCCCAATAGTGAAATTAAATCCAAAAGGCATTTATACTCGGATTGTTTTCCTAATCAATGGAAGGGGCTTAATTACCATGCCATAAGAAGTATTTTATGTGTATTATAATCACAAAATGTAAACTTAAACTTAATCGTTTGATTAAGTATCCAGGTTATAATTAACCATATATTTCCAAAATATGTTTATTTCTTAGATTAAAACTTTTCAAAACTCATTTCATATTTTCAAATATGCTTTCTCAAATATAATACTCCAAAATCTCATTCTAGGGCATTACTAACCCTATCTCTAAGGAGATATATAACTTTTATGAGTCTTTCCATTTGTTCAAATGTGTCATACCCCATTGCTCTGTATAAACCAAAGCTCTGATACCACTATGTAACGACCCGACTTTTTGCTCGGTTTTCGTTAGTAATTAAACCAACTTCAACCGTTCACACAGACGGATTGTTAGGGGCACTTACACATTTGCACAAAATAAAAACAAATTTTCCATTATCATTAAAATTATATTACATCAGAGTTACAAGAGGTACATTAGAGTACATTGGTTACACAGCGGAAAAGATACTAAACTCGGCGGAAGAATGCGAATGCTCCAACTATCTCCAAGGCCAAATCTGCGAACCAAACTACTAGGCTACCCGTGTAAAAATTATGGGCACCCAGAGTTTAGGTGTGGGAACAATAAACTCCCGGTCAGTCATGGGACTAGTGTGAGAACTCAAAACAGTTGTCTTTAGGGTTTATTTTTAAAGTTAGGTAATTCACCAGACCATGCCGCCAATGCGGAATGGGTTTACTCCATGTGAATACCAGTGCATAGAAATCCGCAATGACTTTTTGGGAAAAAATGAAGCTATCATAAGCTCGTCCTACATCATACAATGCAAGCGCACACCAAATGGGCGAGTTTTGCCTTATGATAACCAAAAATGCCTTCATACGTGAAAAATCCTCTTTTACTACTATATATAGTGTGAAAAACCTTTTCGCAAATAAATGTAATAATCCTAGCCAGCATAATGCCCCATCCCATTATACTGACAATCCTGCCGGTAACCAGCAGGCTACACAATCAAAACCGCACGGGCTCGTAGTGGATATTGGGTTTCGAACATGATGGTTCCTGGTACGAATGATCATTCGTGGGCTCCCAAACTATCTTGTGTGCATCATCCCAGTACTCGCGGATAACGTCCAGACTCGGACTCTGTTATACTAACTCACCATACATGAATTAGAGCACCCAACAAATAGCGTCCCACACTGGGGACTTCGTAGTACCCTTTCATCATCACATCCCGGTGCACCGAACATATGAAACGGGCATAAAAATCTGACCATCAGTTTACCATCAACCCAGGGTGTGAGGTTCGTCATGATCACGATATACACAAAGCTATGCTTAAATAAGCCATGCTTTAATCATCCATAGCTCATCACATAAATTAAGTATGCCACATTGTCCATTCACTATATCAATATATAACCTCTAAGCTCATACGTCTTAGAAAAGGGTGTTAAGCAAGAGAATAAATTCTCCGCCACCAAGCAGATATATTGTAACAACCCGAAAATCTGGGCCAGTTTAAAAATTTTATTTTGGCAATTTTAGCGAATTTGAACATTTAAAATGAATTATTTGAAATAAAATCGACGAGAAATGTATTTTGAATTTAATTAGAACGTATATATTATACGCCGTCATTAGAATATAAATAATTATATATAATTATAAATAGAATTGAAAATGGCGCGGTAGTTCGATAATTCGATTTCAAACTTCAATTGAATGTACCGGGTGCAAAATAATCCGGATTTTAGTGAAACCAAAAACATTAGGATCTATTTGTGAATATCTTTCCAACGAATCCGAAAGATTGAAATTTCATCGCGGGAATCAAAAGATATGTCCAGTTGAAAATTCTGAATAGTCGCTATGGAATTCAGGCCCTTAAAAATGGACATTTTGCAAACGACCTCGGATTTCGACGAAACCACTTTTGTTGGGTCCGTGATGTCAAATTATTGCTAGATTCCAAATTTCATAATTTTTCGAATCAATATGTGAGCGTGGCAAAGGAAAACGCGTTTGACCAGTTTCAGTTGATTTTAATCGACTGGAAAATGGCCATTTTTCTAACGATGTCAGAATTCGACGAAACTAGTTTTCTTAGGACCGTATCGTCAATACGAAGCTAGAAAATATTTTTCGGGAATTTTTCTAGTTAGTATGTGACCCCGGTAAATTGAAATGCGCGTTCAAATTCAATATATAGAGTTATATGTTGATTTTAACGGAAACTGATCGAAACGATCAAATCAACCTACGATACATATCCCATTGAGTTCGGAATGGGGGTAAAATGCTAAGGACGACAGGCGGTGGGCCTCATTTCGAGGTCGTATGTAAAAGTCAACTTTTTGCAAAATAAATTAAAAATTAAAACCCTCCCTTCTCCCTCTATAATTTCTACCCCCCCCCCCCCGTAATAATTCAGTAAGAAAAAAAAACCTACTGACCTAGTTCGAGCCGCCAGCCCCCCCCCCCCCCTATCCATCGTCGCCGTCGAGCCACCAGGGGGGTGCTCCCCCCTCGCCTTGGCCTCGCCACACCCACAACCCCCGATGCTCTCTCCTCCTCGTGACAGCGAACCCCCATCCACCGCAAACCCCAAAACCGCCTAGCCGAGCCTCCTGCGCACCTCCCCCTCCATCGCCTATTCCTCCTCGCGCCCCTCCGCATCTTCTTCCCCTCCTCCTGACCATCCTTCCTCCTAATTCCGCCTGAACCACACCCAAACCCAGCGCCCAAGCCCACGGCATCAGCCCCAACCGCGCCTCTTCAGTGACACGCCTCGGACCCTCCCTCTTTCTTCGCTGAAAAATTGTAAGTTTTAATTTAATTTATTTTATTCACTTAGTTTCTTTATTTGGTTTATGTTATTTAAGTGATTTTCTTATGAAAAGAACTGATTGTTAAAAGGCAAAAGATTAGATTTTTAAAAGGCAAAAGATTTTTAAAAGGCAAAAGATTAGATTTTTAAAATGCAAAAGATATGATTTTTAAAACAGAAAAGATACGATTTTTAAAGTATTAAAAATATAATCTTTACTATATAGGAGATGTAAAAATATGATTTTGTTTATGTAGAGAATTAAAAATATAATTTTTACATGATAGGAATATTAAAGATAGCATCTTTATATGTGTAGAAAAATAAAAATTTGATTTTTATAATGAAGTGAAATATAATTTTTCTATAGAAAGAGTGAAAAATAAAATAAAGGCGAAATCTTTATTTTTATAAAGGCAAAATCTTTATTTTTATAAAGGCAAAATCTATATAGTAGCAATGTAAAAATAGAATTTTTATCCATATAGCACGAAGTAAAAATTCGATTTTTATATATTGAATAGAGATGTAAAAATATGATTTTTATATATTGAATAACGAAGTAAAAATTTGATTTTTATATATTGAATAGAGATGTAAAAATATGGTTTTTATATATTGAATAGAGATGTAAAAATATGATTTTTATATATTGAATAACGAAGTAAAATTTTGATTTTTATATATTGAATAGCGAAGTAAAAATTCCATTTTTATATATTGAATAGCGAAGCAAAAATTCGATTTTTATATATTGAATAGAGATGTAAAAATATGATTTTTATATATTGAATAGCGAAGTAAAAATTCAATTTTTATATATTGAATAGAGATGTAAAAATATGATTTTTATATATTGAATAGCGAAGCAAAAATTCCATTTTTATATATTGAATAACGAAGTAAAAATTCGATTTTTATATATTGAATAGCGAAGTAAAAATTCGATTTTTACATGTGTAGAGAATACGGGCAACGATGATGACAAAAATGCGATAACGATGAAGATTTCTATCAAAGAAGAGTCAAGATGATTGGATAGCAATCGGTGAGAACTTCTCACCTTTCAATTTCTTTTTCTAGTTATATATATATATATATATATATATATATATATATATATATATACACTATGATGCAGACGGTGCTTAGCAGCACCCGACACCCGTCATCCACAGACCATGGATGGCTTGTTTGTTAAATTGTTTGGTTGAGTAGTTGATTAGATTATTTGGTTTGAATTGAATTGTTTGGTGAAATGAAATTAATTTTATTGATGTGTGAATGGCGTGGGCCTTCACTAGACCGGGGATAAGGCTAGGCCTCGTCCCGTTTCTAGTATCGTGCCGTTATTCCACCGAAATTTTCTAAAATATGTTAGAAAAATAAAAATATCATTTTTATTGAGTAAATGAAATGAATAGAAATTCATGTGTTAAAATAAAATATATTATCGTTAAAAATATAATTTTTAACATGAAAGTGAATAAATATTTATAAACAAATCGGTCGATTTGTTTATATGCACTGATTTGACTGATATTGATTGGATCGATAAATTTTACACATCGCCCAACTACACAAATAAAAATATGTGTTTGATTGTTTGAAACCCCACACGGGTGTTGGGATGAAATTTGAAGTTCACTCATCCTGATTGATTAAATATGTCGATCGATTGATTGACAGGCTGTTATAAGCGTTAGATATCTATATTTGATGCTTATGCAGTTGCGTGGTGCACTTTGGATGATGGTTGATTATTTATCATTGCTATTATATACATGTGTTGTATGGAATCCATATAATTAACATTATATGGTGATTGATTGGGCCTCATTCCAATCGGGAAAATAATAAATATAATAAAAGGAAATTCATGTGTTGAATATAAAAATAATCATGTGTTGACGATGTTCATGTGTTGAAAATATCCGTGTGTTGAGTAAAATATTTTAAATAATAAAATTCACATCTTTATCATATTTAAAATTAGAACTACTTTACGGTGGAGTCTAATTAAAATCAAACGATAGATACCATAGTTTTATAAAATATTTTACATAACAAAAATAGTCGTGTGCTGAAAGAAATATAGATTCATGTGTTGAATAGAATAAATATTCATTTGTTGAATAGAATAAAGAAGTTTTTGAAAAATATAAAGCCGTGTGGATTAGAGATGCGCTATTTTGACGTGAACGATATTTATATCGATTTTATTCGTTTTACAATGAATATTGAAAAGTGATTTCAAAATCTAATATTTTGAAATGAAATTAAAATTCAAATTGAAATTTTTTTGAATCAATTTGAAATGAATTCGAATCGAACAGAAAATGAATTCGATTCGAATTGAATAGAAAGTGAATTTGAATTCAAATCAATTAGAAATGAATTGAAACTGAATTAAATTGAAATTGAGTTAAAAACGAATTGAAATCGTTGTGAATGAAATTTAAAACGAATTGAAATTGAATTGAAATGAATTCGAATTGAATGGAAATCAAATCGATTTGAAATTGAAGATGAAGTTGAAATGGTTTTGAAAACGAATTTAAAGCGATTTATAAAATACGTTTTAAAAGGAAATCAATGAAATATATATATAATATATATATATATTATATATATAATGGCCTGAATAGAACGCGCCGCGCCGCGATAGTTCGTGAATTTCGACCATTGACTTCGAATTGACGTTGCGGGAGATCCGACCGTCGGATTCTCCTAAAACTGGAACCGTTGGGTTCGTATCGAAAAGAGTTTTCCAATGAATATTAGAAATTTGAAATCTAACGGTTGGATTTGGAATTATGTCCAAATCAAATTTGAAAAAGGTCGCTGTAAGTGCAGTTCGATGGCCGTTGATGGAAATCGACTGTACGGGCCTTGATAAAATTATTAAAAATATTAATAATTTGTATAAAATCATAATATATGGATTGGAAAGAATTGAGCTGGAGAATTCCACATTTGAAAAGATAAAAATAGGTTTTTATCGAAATGAACTAGTTTTGAACTAGAATTAAAATCAATTTATTTTTGAAATAAATAAATTGAATTTGAAAGTGATTTTAAAAATAATCAATATTCCCAATACGTGGATTGGACTGGAGTTGAATCGAAATTATCTTCGGAATATTTCGATGTTGGATTTCGTGACTATATAGATATTGTTATGGTAATTTGAAAGATATATTTTGTATCGTTATTTCCAATACGATATATGTTGGTTTCAGAATTTGATATTGAATATAAACCGATATATTTTCTATTCAGAGCCTTGTATTTAATATCAAATGTGATTTGGGTTTGTCATGAATCGTGTTTTAGAGGACATTGGTTCTTTAACCCAGTTAAAGGCAAGATGTTGATTTTTGAAAGGATTAAAACTAAGTGGAGTTTTATTGAATCTTTAATTAGATTAAAATGTGGACTAATAATTTAAATTATCAAATCTGAAAAGTGATCGTGAATGAAGTATCACCAGTTTTACTCCAAAGCGATAGTTAAATCTTTAATTAGATTTGAACGTGAAATGGTAATTAATTTTACCGATAACACCGTGGTGTTAGATATGGAGTATTACCAGTTTTCTCCATGGGATATATAGGTTGGGATTGGGAAATAAAATAAATAATTACTTCGGTGTGGTTCGCTAATCCCGACTAGTTTGAAATGATATCCAAGGGAAGATTATAGAATAAATTTAGAAGAATTTATCTTGGATAAAATTAATGGGAACCTTTCCCTAAGAATGTGATTTTGTGAATAAAAGACTATTCTGAATTGGAATGAGGCGTTTGTTGTGTTTGTGTAACATTCGTTTATTATATACGTGGGTTATTCAGAAAGGCCGGGTTTATACCCATTCTGAATAACCGATTCGACGAGATGTCGAAGATGAAGACGGTTTCACATCATTTGGGTGATTACTGATGATCTTGATTGGGATGTACACCCAGGATGAGGGAATCAGTTGGTGATCGTCCAGACGTACCTGGAGATGGATGGATATGCGAGGAAAGTGCCTCCGGTTTCGTTCAGACCCAGAACGAACTTGTAAATGGATTGTGTGTCTGACATTGGATTTTATTCTGTGTTGATTGATCTCTATTAAATATACATCTGTTTGGCGGCAGAGAATTTATTCTCTTTCTTAACGCCCTTCTCTGAGACGTATGAGCTCAGAGGTTGTATATCGATGGACATCAGTCGCATGGAGTGAATTACCAGTGTGGCACGCGTAAGTGGCAATTGATCAGGGCTTCTGTTGAAAAGCAAAGTCTTGTGGTTGATGATCAAAGCATGGCCTGTGTGGCGTAGCTTTGTGTATAGCGTGGATTCGCGAGCCTCACACCTCGGTATGAGTCAAAAACGGGATAGTGACTGCAGGGAGAGCACGACGTTTCTTTCTAGCTAAGGTGGTGTCAGTGACCTACCAGCCCTGACATTTATATACTTTTCACCTGTGTGGTTGTTGGATACGAGGCGCCTCGGATATAGGTCTGTAAGGACCGGGAAACGTGTGTTCAGGAATTGCCAATCCTCAAAAGTAAGAGAGGACCGGCCCTGAAGATCCAAGGATCATAGTGGGGTCCTGAGACATTTGCTAGAGTGTCTCGAATCGGAGAGGAGCTTGCCCCTTGCCTCGGCTCATGACGGAAATCCAATTTCCAATACGTGATATTGCGGTTTTAATTGTAGAACTAGTATGGCGACATGATATATGGTACCCATGCCGTCTATGATTGATATTTATGATTGAAAATGTTTTGACACCATATACCTATGATAGTATCAAATGATTTGTTTAAACGTATCAAGCATTATTTGGCTATTATAAGGGAAAACCCTATCCTCCGGCTTGCGTTGCATTGTGTGATGGGACCTGGGTCTTATAATAGCTTCATTTTTCCAAAAAGCATTGCGCTGTTTTGTTATATGCACTAGTATTCTTGGGAGGAAACCCGTTCCGTGTTATACGGCGTGGTCCCTTGAATTACTCTCTTTTAAAGTAAAGTTTTAAATAACTGTTTTAGTTCTCACACCAGTCACATGACTGACCTGGAGTTTATTGTTTTAACCTAAACTCTGGGTGCCACTATTTTCCACAGGGGCAGCTAGTAGTTTTGGTTTTGCAGATTTATATTCATAGGATCCTGATTTACAGCTGGGACGATACTCGGAAAGCTCTGTATCCGTGTATTATTTCTAGTTATGTATTGTATTATTTTCCGCTGCTATGTAATTTATTGTAATCTCTGATATTTATCGAATGTAATTTATTCATTTATACTCTGTATATTCTTGTATCTGATGGAATTGTTGTAATAACAATGAAATGTTCTTCCGTCTGCGTTCATTTGTGTGTTGTTCTCAAAGTATCCGCTCTTTCCTTCACGGGTAAGTTACGGGTTCTTACAGTGGTATCAGAGCTTTGGTTTACAGAGCTCGAGAACAAGACACATTAGAACCATACGAAAGAATTCATCAGATATTGGATTAGTAATATCCAATTAGAATGACTCGTTAGAGATAGGATCAGTAGTATCCTAGAACGAGTGTGAAGAGTATATTTTTCAAATGAAAACAATTTTGTTTTGAAAATTTAAATCGCTTTATACGTATTTGAATATTTATTTATTTTGAATATGGACAATCGAGTATATAAAGATTTCACGTATACGCATCATGAACGTATATTCGAAGTTTTAATATATTGGATAGATATAGAATCACATCCTACACACCCGGAGATGGTTCTGATGATTGATATATCATCATCAAAATTTGTGTTTGTGTTTCGAAGGTGTGATTTCTATATATTTCCATTAGGCTGGTGTGAGAACCAAAACTAATATAGCTAGAACACATTGTTGTGAATTGGCATCAAAAACATGATTTTTGTATATATATCAAATTTTATGAATTTGAAACTTTAATTCACTAATTGATTGATGTTTTTGTTGTTTGTTTATTTGTTTGGTAATTTTCGAACCATTTAGCCTAATATAACCAAATATTGATTTGTATTGATAATTGGTCGCATTTGCTCGCATATACATGTACTTACATTGAACAAGTCATAGCAAGGAGGCTAGAGCAGAGAATAAAATTTGTTTGCCCGACAAATAGGTACATGTTTACTATAATTTACTGTTTTGTTTGGGTGATGATGATTTTATGAGCCTATTGGCTAGCCGCTTGGCTTTTTCTTTTTCTTTTTGAGATCAGAAGGCCTGTATGGCAATTTCGGGATTTTCCCATGGCTCCCGGTGCAGGGGAGGTTATGGCGAAATTTTTCGAATATTTAGGGTGTTAGCCAAATTTTTGAAGAATTTGAAAATTCTCAGAAACTGAAAAGTTGGAGAATGGAAGCCAGATCGAACACAGAGTTGATTAATCAAACCACTTTCGACTTTGTTCCTTTTCGGGGATGAAAAGTTTTAAGTGGGGGAGATTGTAACAACCCGAAAATCTGGGCCAGTTTAAAAATTTTATTTTGGCAATTTTAGCGAATTTGAACATTTAAAATGAATTATTTGAAATAAAATCGACGAGAAATGTATTTTGAATATAATTAGAACGTATATATTATACGCCGTCATTAGAATATAAATTATTATATATAATTATAAATAGAATTGAAAATGGCGCGGTAGTTCGATAATTCGATTTCAAACTTCAATTGAATGTACCGGGTGCAAAATAATCCGGATTTTAGTGAAACCAAAAACATTAGGATCTATTTGTGAATATATTTCCAACGAATCCGAAAAATTGAAATTACATAGCGGGAATCAAAAGATATGTCCAGTTGAAAATTCTGAATAGTCGCTATGGAATTCAGGCCCTTAAAAATGGACATTTTGCAAACGACCTCGGATTTCGACGAAACCACTTTTGTTGGGTCCGTGATGTCAAATTATTGCTAGATTCCAAATTTCATAATTTTTCGAATCAATATGTGAGCATGGCAAAGGAAAACGCGTTTGACCAGTTTTAGTTGATTTTAATCGACTGGAAAATGGCCATTTTTCTAACGATGTCAGAATTCGACGAAACTAGTTTTGTTAGGACCGTATCATCAATACGAAGCTAGAAAATATTTTTCGGGAATTTTTCTAGTTAGTATGTGACCCCGGTAAATTGAAATACGCGTTCAAATTCAATATATAGAGTTATATGTTGATTTTAACGGAAACTGATCGAAACGATCAAATCAACCTACGATACATATCCCATTGAGTTCGGAATGGGGGTAAAATGCTATGGACGACAGGCGGTGGGCCTCATTTCGAGGTCGTATGTAAAAGTCAACTTTTTGCAAAATAAATAATAAATTAAAAATTAAAACCCTCCCTTCTCCCTCTATAATTTCTACCCCCCCGTTATAATTCAGTAAGAAAAAAAAACCTACAGACCTAGTTCGAGCCGCCAGCCCCCCCCTCCGCGTCCATCGTCGCCGTCGAGCCACCAGGTAGGGTGCTCCCCCATCGCCTTGGCCTCGCCACACCCACAACCCCCGACGCTCTCTCCTCCTCGTGACAGCGAACCCCCATCCACTGCAAACCCCAAAACCGCCGAGCCTCCTGCGCACTTCCCCCTCCATCGTCTATTCCTCCTCGCGCCCCTCCGCATCTTCTTCCCCTCCTCCAGACCATCCTTCCTCCTAATTCCGCCTGAACCACACCCAAACCCAGCGCCCAAGCCCACGGCATCAGCCCCAACCGCACCTCTTCAGTGACACGCCTCGGACCCTCCCTCTTTCTTCGCTGAAAAATTATAAGTTTTAATTTAATTTATTTTATTTACTTAGTTTCTTTATTTGGTTTATGTTATTTAAGTGATTTTCTTATGAAAAGAACTGATTGTTAAAAGGCAAAAGATTAGATTTTTAAAAGGCAAAAGATTTTTAAAAGGCAAAAGATTAGATTTTTAAAATGCAAAAGATATGATTTTTAAAACAGAAAAGATACGATTTTTAAAGTATTAAAAATATAATCTTTACTATATAGGAGATGTAAAAATATGATTTTGTTTATGTAGAGAATTAAAAATATAATTTTTACATGATAGGAATATTAAAGATAGCATCTTTATATGTGTAGAAAAATAAAAATTTGATTTTTATAATGAAGTGAAATATAATTTTTCTATAGAAAGAGTGAAAAATAAAATAAAGGCGAAATCTTTATTTTTATAAAGGCGAAATCTTTATTTTTATAAAGGCGAAATCTATATAGTAGCAATGTAAAAATAGAATTTTTATCCATATAGCACGAAGTAAAAATTCGATTTTTATATATTGAATAGAGATGTAAAAATATGATTTTTATATATTGAATAACGAAGTAAAAATTCGATTTTTATATATTGAATAGAGATGTAAAAATATGATTTTTATATATTGAATAGAGATATAAAACTATGATTTTTATATATTGAATAACGAAGTAAAAATTCGATTTTTATATATTGAATAGCGAAGTAAAAATTCCATTTTTATATATTGAATAGCGAAGCAAAAATTCTTTTTTTATATATTGAATAGAGATGTAAAAATATGATTTTTATATATTGAATAGCGAAGTAAAAATTCGATTTTTATACATTGAATAGAGATGTAAAAATATGATTTTTATATATTGAATAGCGAAGCAAAAATTCCATTTTTATATATTGAATAGCGAAGCAAAAATTCCATTTTTATATATTGAATAACGAAGTAAAAATTCGATTTTTATATATTGAATAGTGAAGTAAAAATTCGATTTTTACATGTGTAGAGAATACGGGCAACGAAGATGACAAAAATGCGATAACGATGAAGATTTCTATCAAAGAAGAGTCAAGATGATGGGATAGCTATCGGTGAGAACTTCTCACCTTTCAATTTCTTTTTCTAGTTATATATATATATACTAGGATGTAGACGGTGCTTAGCAGCACCCGACACCCGTCATCCACAGACCATGGATGGCTTGTTTGTTAAATTGTTTGGACTTAAGTAGTTGATTAGATTATTTGGTTTGAATTGAATTGTTTGGTGAAATGAAATTAATTTGATTGATGTGTGAATGGCGTGGGCCTTCACTAGACCGGGAATAAGGCTAGGCCTCGTCCCGTTTCTAGTATCGTGCCGTTATGCCGCTGAAATTTTCTAAAATATGTTAGAAAAATAAAAATATCATTTTTATTGAGTAAATGAAATGAATAGAAATTCATGTGTTAAAATAAAATATATTATCGTTAAAAATATAATTTTTAATGTGAAAGTGAATAAATATTTATAAACAAATCGGCCGATTTGTTTATATGCACTGATTTGACTGATATTGATTGGGTCGATAAATTTTACACATCGCCCAACTGCACAAATAAAAATCTGTGTTTGATTGTTTGAAACCCCACACGGGTGTTGGGATGAAATTTGAAGTTCACTCATCCTGATTGATTAAATATGTCGATCGATTGATTGACAGGCTGTTATAAGCGTTAGATATCTATATTTGATGCTTATGCAGTTGCGTGGTGCACTTTGGATGATGGTTGATTATTTATCATTGTTATTATATACATGTGTTGTATGGAATCCATATAATTAACATTATATGGTGATTGATTGGGGCTCATTCCAATCGGGAAAATAATAAATATAATAAAAGGAAATTCATGTGTTGAATATAAAAATAATCATGTGTTGACGATGTTCATGTGTTGAAAATATCCGTGTGTTGAGTAAAATATTTTAAATAATAAAATTCACATCTTTATCATATTTAAAATTAGAACTACTTTACGGTGGAGTCTAATTAAAATCAAACGATAGATACCATAGTTTTATAAAATATTTTACATAACAAAAATAGTCGTGTGCTGAAAGAAATATAGATTCATGTGTTGAATAGAATAAATATTCATTTGTTGAATAGAATAAAGAAGTTTTTGAAAAATATAAAGCCGTGTGGATTAGAGATGCGCTATTTTGACGTGAACGATATTTATATCGATTTTATTCGTTTTACAATGAATATTGAAAAGTGATTTCAAAATCTAATATTTTGAAATGAAATTCAAATTGAAATTGAAATTTTATTGAATCAATTTGAAATGAATTTGAATCGAACAGAAAATGAATTCGATTCGAATTGAATTGAAAGTGAATTTGAATTCAAATCAATTAGAAATGAATTGAAATTGAATTAAATTGAAATTGAGTTAAAAACGAATTGAAATCGTTTTGAACGAAATTTAAAACGAACTGAAATTGAATTGAAATGAATTCGAATTGAATGGAAATCAAATCGATTTGAAATTGAAGATGAAGTTGAAATGGTTTTGAAAACGAATTTAAAGCGATTTATAAAATACGTTTTAAAAGGAAATCGATGAGATATATATAATATATATATATATTATATATATAATGGCCTGAATAGAACGCGCCGCGCCGCGGCAGTTCGTGAATTTCGACCATTGACTTCGAATTGACGTTGCGGGAGATCCGACCGTCGGATTCTCCTAAAACCGGAACCGTTGGGTTCGTATCGAAAAGAGCTTTCCAATGAATATTAGAAATTTGAAATCTAACGGTTGGATTTGGAATTATGTCCAAATCAAATTTGAAAAAGGTCGTTGTAAGTGCAGTTCGATGGCCGTTGATGGAAATCGACTGTACGGGCCTTGATAAAATTATTAAAAATATTAATAATTTCTATAAAATCATAATATATGGATTGGAAAGAATTGAGCTGGAGAATTCCACATTTGAAAAGATAGAAATAGGTTTTTATCGAAATGAACTAGTTTTGAACTAGAATTAAAATCAATTTATTTTTGAAATAAATAAATTGAATTTGAAAGTGATTTTAAAAATAATCAATATTCCCAATACGTGGATTGGACTGGAGTTGAATCGAAATTATCTTCGGAATATTTCGATGTTGGATTTCGTGACTATACAGATATTGTTATGGTAATTTGAAAGATATATTTTATATCGTTATTTCCAATACGATATATGTTGGTTTCAGAATTTGATATTGAATATAAGCCGATATATTTTCTATTCAGAGCCTTGTATTTAATATCAAATGTGATTTGGGTTTATCATGAATCGTGTTTTAGAGGACATTGGTTCTTTAACCCAGTTAAAGGCAAGATGTTGATTTTTGAAAGGATTAAAACTAAGTGGAGTTTTAATGAATCTTTAATTAGAGTAAAATGTGAATTGATAATTTAAATTATCAAATCTGAAAAGTGATCGAGAATGGAGTATCACCAGTTTTACTCCAAAGCGGTAGTTAAATCTTTAATTAGATTTGAACGTGAAATGGTAATTAATTTTACCGATAACACCGTGGTGTTAGATATGGAGTATTACCAGTTTTCTCCATGGGATATATAGGTTGGGATTGGGAAATAAAATAAATAATTACTTCGGTGTGGTTCGTTAATCCCGACTAGTTTGAAATGATATCCAAGGGAAGATTATAGAATAAATTTAGAAGAATTTATCTTGGATAAAATTAATGGGAACCTTTCCCTAAGAATGTGATTTTGTGAATAAAAGACTATTCTGAATTGGAATGAGGCGTTTGTTGTGTTTGTGTAACATTCGTTTATTATATACGTGGGTTATTCAGAAAGGACGGGTTTATACCCATTCTGAATAACCGATTCGACGAGATGTCGAAGATGAAGACGGTTTCACATCATTTGGGTGATTACTGATGATCTTGATTGGGATGTACACCCAGGATGAGGGAATCAGTTGGTGATCGTCCAGACGTACCTGGAGATGGATGGATATGCGAGGAAAGTGCCTTCGGTTTCGTTCAGACCCAGAACGAACTTGTAAATGGATTGTGTGTCTGACATTGGATTTTATTCTGTGTTGATTGATCTCTATTAAATATACATCTGTTTGGCGGCAGGGAATTTATTCTCTTTCTTAACGCCCTTCTCTGAGACATACGAGCTCAGAGGTTGTATATCGATGGACATCAGTCGCATGGAGTGAATTGCCAGTGTGGCATGCGTAAGTGGCAATTGATCAGGGCTTCTGTTGAAAAGCAAAGTCTTGTGGTTGATGATCAAAGCACGGCCTGTGTGGCATTGCTTTGTGTATAGCGTGGATTCGCGAGCCTCACACCTCGGTATGAGTCAAAAACGGGATAGTGACTGCAGGGAGAGCACGACGTTTCTTTCTAGCTAAGGTGGTGTCAGTGACCTACCAACCCTGACATTTATATACTTTTCACCTGTGTGGTTGTTGGATACGAGGCGCCTCGGATATAGGTCTGTAAGGACCGGGAAACGTGTGTTCAGGAATTGCCAATCCTCAAAAGTAGGAGAGGACCGGCCCTGAAGATCCAAGGATCATAGTGGGGTCCTGAGACATTTGCTAGAGTGTCTCGAATCGGAGAGGAGCTTGCCCCTTGCCTCGGCTCATGACGGAAATCCAATTTCCAATACGTGATATTGCGGTTTTAATTGTAGAACTAGTATGGCGACATGATATATGGTACCCATGCCGTCTATGATTGATATTTATGATTGAAAATGTTTTGACACCATATACCTATGATAGTATCAAATGATTTGTTTAAACGTATCAAGCATTATTTGGCTATTATAAGGGAAAACCCTATCCTCCGGCTTGCGTTGCATTGTGTGATGGGACCTGGGTCTTATAATAGCTTCATTTTTCCAAAAAGCATTGCGCTGTTTTGTTATATGCACTAGTATTCTTGGGAGGAAAACCGTTCCGTGTTATACGGCGTGGTCCCTTGAATTACTGTCTTTTACAGTAAAATTTTAAATAACTGTTTTAGTTCTCACACCAGTCACATGACTGACCTGGAGTTTATTGTTTTAACCTAAACTCTGGGTGCCCCTATTTTCCACACGGGCAGCTGGTAGTTTTGGTTTTGCAGATTTATATTCACAGGATCCTGATTTACAGCTGGGACGATACTCGGAAAGCTCTGTATCCGTGTATTATTTCTAGTTATGTATTGTATTATTTTCCGCTGCTATGTAATATATTGTAATCTCTGATATTTATCGATTGTAATTTATTCATTTATACTCTGTATATTCTTGTATCTGATGGAATTGTTGTAATAACAATGAAATGTTCTTCCGTCTGCGTTCATTTGTGTGTTGTTCTCAAAGTATCCGCTCTTTCCTTCACGGGGAAGTTACGGGTTCTTACATATATATTAATAAAGATCCGTGCTACGTAGTCAATTACAATGTCAGACAGACAATCCATACATGTCTGTTCTAGGTTTGAACAAAACAGCAATCCGGAATTCCTTCACATACGTTCGGGCTTCTTGCCACTTAGCTGATATATAAAATCCATCTGCGAATGGGAGCCAGCCATTCGATACATTCAGCAAGTCGCCCTTATGACACGAAGGATCCCGATCTTCAATGCCACCTCCAATGTCTTCAATTGCTCCACAACGTCGTATTATTAATTGGAATGGTTTTCAGACATAATCCCGATCCCGGTCTTTCCAAATAATAAGAGCAATTAAAAATACAATCACGGAACACACAGGCTTTCTACCAAATCTCCTTCCATTTGGGATTTTGTTAAATTAAACTTCTTTAAATCTATTCTCAAATTATCTTTAACAAAATCCATATTTAACCCTTCTTCTTTAAAACACATCCCTTAAATCCAAGATAATCTAGCCTTAAAGCCTTAATTAATTTTCCGTTTGATAACACATTATCAAAAGTCCAGTTTCCTTTGAAAACCCTTACCCCACATTTCAACCCTAGTTTCCAATTAAATTTATTTTTCAACATTCAATTCTTTAATCTTAACTAAAAGATTATACTTTCTTTCCAGTTCCTCACTTTTAATTTCCTCAAATCAAAGATCTGATTAAATCCTCAAATTACAATATGAATTTCCATAACTCACTTTCATTGGGTTTCAAGAATGATACTATTGAAGATATGATTCACGACAAAACCCAAATCAATTGATATTGAACAAAAGTTACACAAAAATTGTATCTACTTATATTCGATATCAATTCTCATAATCAACGAATACTATATATGGAATAACGATATAATAATATCTTCCTAATTCCTCAAATAGTATACATTTACACCACAGAATTTCATATCAAATATTTGAAGATTATTTCTATCCAACTTATCCCAGTCAACTTAGGAAACTCGTATCTTAAAAAGATTTATTCAACTCTTTGACATTAGATCTGGATAGAAATACCATCAACTTATACTCAATATTAATCTAGATTTCCAACTCACAATATAAGAGGAATAACGGTGAACTATCTTTTAATTCCTCAAATAGTAAGTATCATCGTCTACCGGATTAATATCAAACATCCGAAGATTTATCTCCAACCATATCCAATTATTTAAAATTGAAAACCCATATTAATATCAATTTAAATTCCATGTAAAATATTTCCAATACTTTTGAACCTTTGAAACATTCCACAAATCATTTAAAAATGATTACTTGTAGTTCGGAAAATTGTTTGCGGGTTAAAAACTTCAAAATAGATTGTTTTCGAAGAAAGCGTTGTAATAGTGTTTTCAAAAGCATTACAAAACAGTTATCTTAATTAATTCGATCAAAACATCGCTTTTCTTAATCAAAACTTAAACTTAAAAATTCAAAACATTTTTTACATAATTTATAATGATTTTACCATTTTTTTTCCATATTTTTGGAAACATTAAAAATGGCTGTTTATGGTTATGGTCGATAACTTCTCCTATAGCGACTTTTTCCAAAATGGTTTTAAACATAATTTGAAAATTACAACTCGAATAAAAAATCGGCTTTCACTCATTTAAAATCTCTTGTTAATATAAATCAAATGTTTTTCATTTCATGGAAATCCGATTTAGATTGCAAAAGTTACAAGCGTTTAAAGTTTGCATCTAAAATACGTAAATTGCCGTTATGCGACAAGCTTTATTTTGACCATAATAACCATTATTCTATTATACTTCAAAATGTCTTAGAAAACCATTATATCCTTATATAACCCTTTTAAAATCATTTAAATTTACTTTCCAAATTATTTTGGATCTAAAATTCAACTTTCATAAATTCCAATTCATTTCTAAATTCAAATAACTTCAAATTAACCTTCTCATTCGTCGGATCAGTTAGGAATAGCCAGGGAGAGCAGGTTTATTTCCAAACCCAAGCCTAGACACTATCCTCTCTATCATCCTAGAATGTTCTGGTGTTTCTTTATTCATTTAAAGGATTTTAACAATATATATGAATTCATCCATTTGGTCTTTTCCAATTATTAACCTTCAATTCCAATAATGATACTGCTTTCAATTATGAAGGAGATTTGTCGATCACTAATGTGATACTATAATTATTGTGTCATAGTGTGTGCAAAACAACATCAACAACCATTTAAACATCCATAGCAACCATTATCAACATGATTCAATAAATCATAATTGTGCACAAGCGTTATAACACTAACGCTTAATAGTGTATGTTCTAAACTTCGCATCCATCATCCATCACAACAAATATCAATCATTAACCTATAATAATTCATCACTATAATTAAATTAGTCTAGCTACTAATTAAATATATAAACTATGGTTAAAGAGTTCTCACCTAACAACTTTCCAATTCTTCATGGTAGGCGAGCCTAGCTAAGCGAACCATCAGACAGTATTTCAGCTCAACGTCTTCTTCACCAAAATATATATAATATAATATACACTAATCTCTCTTTATATTATAAGATAAGGAGAAGAATGACGAACTTTGGCAAGGTGGTGGTGGAAAAGAGGAAGACTTATGCCATGGAAACCATGCCATAAGCTTTAAGAAGAAGGTGGAAAGGAGGAAATGGAAATGGAATGGTAAAAAATGGAGAAAGAGCCTCCTTATATAGGAAAGGAGGAGTAAGGAGGTAAAGACACATAAGGGGGCAAGTGGCAATCATGCATGAAAGGGAGCATGCATAAAGACATGTGTCTTAACACTTGTCTTAAGAAGAAAAAGGAACTTTTTGTAGCACTTCTTTTAAATGTTATGAAAACTAAAGGCAACACTTAATTCTAACGCTACTAATTCGTGTTATGGTTTGACAAATCCGATCGAACGACAAATAGTGCCAATAAATCCAAACTCATTAATAACCATTCTCATTTATAATTCAAGTAAAATCTATCGTATAACTTATCAAAATTATTAAATACTCTTAACCATATATATTTATATCAAATTCAGATTTAAATTCAAATTAAGTAATAAAAATTCCAATTTTAAATTGGTTAAAAATTCTGGATCGTTACATGCCGTTCATGATAAACCCAATAACCAATTTGATATTAAATACAAGGCTCTGAATAGAAAATATATCGGCTTATATTCAATATCAAGTTCTGAAATCAACAAATATCGTATCGGAATAACGACATATGTATCTTCCGAATTCCTCCACAATATCCGTATAATCATGGAATCCAATATCGAAATATTCTGAAGATAATTTCGATTCAAATCCATTCCAATTCATATATTGGAAATTCTGGTTATTTTTAAAAATATTTCAAATCCTATTGATTTATTTAAAAATATTGGATTTATAATTCTAGTTTATAATTAGTTCATTTTGATAAAATATATTTTTATCTTTTCAAATGGGGAATTTTTCATCCCAATTCTTTCCAAATCATTTATTATGATTTTACACAAATTATTGATATTTTTAATAATTTTATCAAGGCCCGTACAGTCGATTTCCATAAACGGTCATCGAACTGCGCTTAAAGCGACCTTTTCCAAATTTGATTTGGACATAATTCCAAATCCAACCGTTAGATTTCAAATCTCTAATATTCGCTAGAAAGCCCTTTTCGATACGAACCTAACAGTTCCATTTTTAGGAGAATCCGACGTTCGGATCTCCCGTAATGTCCGTTCAAAGTCAATAGTCAAAATTCGCGCACTACCGCGGCGCGGCGTGTTCTATTCAAACCATTACATATATATATATAGCGTTCTATTCAGGCCATTATATATATATAATATGTATTATATATATTTCGCCGATTTCCATTTAAAACGTATTTTATACATCGTTTTAAATTCGTTTTCAAAACGATTTCAACTTCACATTCAATTTCAAATAAAATTGAATATTGCATATCATCGATATGTAAATGATAATATTTTCAACATATTAGATTTTGAAATTAATTCCTTTTCGATATTCATTATAAAAATGAATAAAATCGATATAAATATCGTTCACGTCAAAATGGCGTTAATCTAATCAACAGGGCTTTATATATTTAAATATTTTCGTGTCCATCCCAAATCGGACATCAAAATCAGATTTTGATCTTTTACTGAATATTATTTTAAATTATTCATTCTTTCTGAACTGAACATAGTCAATTACCATATAGTGTGATTTGTATGGATTTCATACAATGCACTTACACAACAACAATCAAACACAGTCAACCATCATCCAAAGTGCATTCTACACTGCATAAGCATCAAATATAAATATTCAATGCTTTCACAGCTTGTCAACCAATCGATTGGCATACAAATAAATATTTGGATCAATGTATGTCTAATATCATCCCAATACCCGTGTGAGGTTTCAATCAACAAATAATGAATTTTATTTGTGCAGTTGGGTGATGTGTAAAATATATCGTCCCAGTCAATATCAATTAAATGTGTGTACATAAGCAAATCATCCAATTTGTTTACAAATATTTATTTAGTTCATATACACGTTAAAAATTATATTTTTAACTACAAAATATTTTTTTCCATTCCACATTACACGATCAATCAAACAAACAAGTCGTCCATGGTCTGTGGACGACGGGTGTCGAGTGCTTCTAAGCACCGTCTGCATCCTAGTATATATTTTAACTAGAAAATAAATTAAAGTGAGAAGTTCTCACCTTTGGAATCCACTCCGTCATTCTTTAGCGGACGATGGTTTGGATTTCGTTCTCCTTCCACTCAGTTCCATTGAAATCTGTTTCACGCAGTATATATATAAAAAAATCATATTTTTAATCTGCTACATATACTTAAAAAAAAATTCACATTTTGACAATTCATTTTCTATATAAAAATCATATTTTTTACATTGCTACTTCATCATAAAAATTATATTTTTATAACGCTGCTTCTATGGAAAAGATTATATTTTTATATCGCTACATGTATATAAAAGATTATATTTTTCACATCGCTTAAAATTAGATTTTTTCTTTTACATCGCTAAAAATTAGATTTTTTAACATCGCTCCTTCCTATTATGAAGATCTAATTTTTTTCTTCGTTTTATATATAAAGATCTATTTTTTTCTTCGCTTTCATATGATAAAAATATACTCTTTTCATTATTAAAAATATAATCTTTATCACTTTAAAAATCGAATCATTATCACTTTAGAAAAACAAAACCAAATCTTTCTACAATAAAAATCATAGCTTTTTAATTTTAAAAATCATAACTTTCTAGTATTAAAAATCAAATCCTTTTTCTAATTTTAAAAATCAAATTCTTTTTCTAAATGAAAAATTACTCCTTTTTCTTTCAATGCCACAATATATAAAAATTAGATAAAAAACTATGTTTTTATTTTATTTCTATCTAAAAAAGAGAGAAAAGAAAAACAAATAATAGAACTTACAACGTTAAAGGGAGGGTATGGCGCTCAGGTGGTCGGGAAGGGGATGGGGGAGGCGTGCAAGGTTGAGGGGTGGTGCAGCGGCGGTGGTTGGCCAAGCGGAGGTCGGTGGTGTCGGTTTCAGTGGGATTTGAGGGTTTGGCTGCAACCGAATAGAGAAGAGAGGAGGAGGAAGGGAGAGAGAGGGGGTCTGTTGGTCGGCGCCTCACCGGCGGCGGTTGAGAGGAGGGCCGCGACGACGGTATAGGCGGCTAGTACTTGGGCGACGACAGTTCTCCACACTTGTTCCTTTTTTTTAATTCTGAGTGTTTGACTTTGAGGGAAGAGAGAAGGGAGGGAATATATATTTAAATATATAATGTATTAATTAATTTCTGTAAGTGACCTTTTCGTTCGGACTCTAAATCAAACCCACCGACTGTCGCCGCTAGCTAATTACCCCATTCCTAACACAATGGGATATGTTTCGTAAGCCAATTCCATCGTTACAATCAGATTTCATTAAGTTTAAAATATAAATCATTATATTTTAAATTCAAAAGCACATTTTAATTTACCGGGGCCCCGTATGGACTTAAAAATTCCAGGAAAATAAATTTGTCTATGTTTAGACGATACGGTCCTAACAAAACTACTTTCGTCAAATTTGAAGACTGTTTGAAAAATGATAATTTTCTGGTCGATCCAAATTGACTGAAACTGTCAAAACACATTTAACTTCGCCATGCTCACATATTGATTTCAAAAATTATGAATTTTGAAACCTAGCAATAATTTGACATTCCGGATCCAACAAAAGTGGTTTTGTCGAAAACGGAGATCGTTTGCAAAATCGCTATTTTTAAGGGCTATATTTCCATAGCGACCATTCTGAATTTTCGACTAGGAATAACTTTTTATTCCCGCTATGAAATTTCTATTTTTCGGATTCGTTGGAAAGATATTTTCAAATAGATTCTAATATTTTTGGTTTCACTAAAATCCAGTCTATTTTGAATCCTGTACATTCATTTGAAATTTGAAATCGAATTTTCAAACTGCCGCGCCATTTCCAAATCCTTTTATAATTAAAATGAATATTTTATATTCTAACGCTGATTAAAATAAATATATACGTACTAATTCTGTTCAAAATAAATTTCTCATCGTTATTATCTAAAATAAATTATTTTAAATATTCAAAATTCACTAAAATTGCTAAAATAATTTTTTTAAATTGATTCAAATTTTCCGGGTTGTTACATATACATACATACATACATACATATATATATATACATATATAAATAATAGCCACAAACACCAATCCTAAATAACTAATATATATTTATGATAGCCACAATAATATTATAATGCAACCAAATAACCAACAATTATTTGTAACGATTAAAAATAATTCTAATAACAAATTATGAGTGAGATTTACTCACCTGATTTTCATTTGCATAATATCCAAATAAATCCCGTTAAATTTCATATCGATGTGCTTACGAACTTACTTGAATCATCTCAACCAAATTTACCCTGTACCTATGATTAATTAATATTATTTAACGATTGATCAATTATTCATTAAACTTACTAGCTACTAAAATAATTATATAAATTATCCTACGTATATAAATTTCATAAACTTTTACCTTACTTATTTGCTATTTTGCCACCACCCCAAAATGACTTCATCACAGTTGCGAGCTCGGTCCTGGCTAGTTTGCCTCCTCCAGCATTTCCATCGGACCCTTATATTGCCATTTGATCACTCCAAAAATACTACTGCACTATCTCGAATCCAGTGTCTTAACTGTGACCAATAAACCCTTTTTAAATGATTGTCCATTCTGCATCTATGATCCCTAATATCTTGTAGACCCGAAATCTCTAAAGTTCTATACTATTGAACCCCAATCCTCCCAATTCACAGTAGTACTCTTGCAAGACCATTCACGCCGACACCCAAAATAACAGTGATCAAGCTCCTCCCACTCCCATTGTCGAACTTCGCAACCCTACAGTTTCGAACTCTAGATTTGACATCGCACCTTTCCTATCCCTAAAAATCTCATTTTCTTTCAGCAAAGTCGAACTCCAATAGCCAAAAATAGTAGTGTCGGCCTCCCCTAAAACGCAGTGCCTCACCGCTACACAAAAATCAAGCTCCATTCACCCGTCCCCATCGCATGCACATACCTTCTTCTACCCTAGTCCTTTGATATCACCAGAAACAACAGAAAGCCCTAATATTGAAATCGATCCTTACACTATTTGTAACAACCCGGAAAATCAGAACTACTTTAAATTTTTTTTGCCTATTTGAATGAATTCAGAATATTTAAAATAATTAATTTTAAATAATAATGACTAAAAATTTATTTTAAATAGAGTTAAATGAATATATTTATTTTAATTATAAAAGGAGTTAGAAATAGCGCGGTAGTTTGAAAATTTGAACTTTGACTGAATGTACAGGATTCAAAATAAATCGGATTTCAGTAAAACCAAAAATATTTAAAACTGTTTAAAAATAACTTTTCAACGGATGTGAAAAAATGAAATTTCATAGCGGAAATAAAAAGTTATGGCCAGTTAAATATCCCGAATAGTCACTATGGAATTTAATATAATATATAGCCCTTATAAATAGCCATTTTGCAGACGACCTTCGTTTTCGACGAAACCACTTTGGTTGGATCCGGAATGTCAAATTATTGCAAGATTCCAATTTCCATAGATTTTGGAATAAATATGCGAGTGCGGCAAAAGAAAATGTGTTTTGTCAATTTTAGTCAATTTGGATCGACCAGAAAATGGCTATTTTTCAAACGGTCTCCAAATTCGATGAAATTAATTTTGTTAAGACCGTATCATCAAAACATAGCTAGATTTAATTTTCAGGAATTTTTAGAGTCGGTATGTGGACTAAGTAAATAAAAATGTACGATCAAATTAAATAATTAAATGTTTTATATTTTAATTTAAAGAAAAATGGGCTGAAACGATCAAATGGGCTAATGAGACCAAGTCCATTGTGTCCGAAATAGGGGTACTTAGCTACGGGCGACAGTCGTTGGGCCTCATTTGGAGTCTGGACCGATAAACAAATAATTTGTAAATTAAAATTATATTAAATAATATATATATATTAAAATAATAAAACCCTCATCATTTTCTTCCCAAACCCGATCCTTTCAAAAGCGATGGCAGCTAAAGCACGGAACTTCTCCCCTCGATAACCCCCGATCCTCTCAACGAAAATCAATGATTCATTGGGGAAATTTGTAGAGGATCCTCCCATATTTGAATCCAAAGAAGTGTGGTATCAAATAGAGGTGTGTCTCGTTCGAATCACCCGCTCAAAGTCTGTCCGTTCATCGTTGAAACTCCACCGCCACCGTTCGCCGAGTTCAAACAGAGAACCACCATCCGACGCGCCATTCAGAGCTCTCCCACGTGGCATATTCCGATCGTCACCCCGTGTCTCGATTGGAGCGAAAAATCGAACCACAGGTTTGAAGAAAAGCAAAAACCCTTCCGCCTGTAGTGTCTGGGTGAAGAAGAAGATTATTATTTAAATTAATTATAACATTTAAAACCATTGCTAATTTAAATTATCGAATAAAAATCGTATCTTTTTCATACAATAAGAAAATTTGATGAAAGATGAGATATTGGACTCGTGGCATCGTACACGACATTCGAGAAGAGATCGGAGAATTTTTTGGAGCTTTCTACAATTTTATAAGGAACAAAAAGCAATGTGAGATTTCTGATTCGAAAATAACTGAATAAAATTATATTAACCTGCATACGGAGTTTAGTAACTCCCAACACCGCCGTCCACAGACCATGGATGACTTGTTTGTATTGTGGTGTGAAATTGATTGCTATTGTGTGTAATTGATTGTGGTTGAAACAAAATTGGTTGTGATTGTGGAAAATTCACAGAGTTGTGAAAATAAACTGTATTATGAAAATAAACCCTTGTATCGCCGCCAGGCCTAGGATAGCAGAGGAGCCGTACTAGGGACAGTGTCGGTTTAAATTACCCTACCGTTATAATGCCGAAATTTTCTGAAATATTTGATGTGTTGTAAAATATTCATATATGAATTGAAAATTGTTTGGACAAAATAAAAATTCACATTTTTATTGGAAAATAGAAAATGATCATAGTTGAAAAGAAAATTATGTTTACAATAAAAAATTACATTTTTATTGTGTATATAGGAAAATAGAAAATGATCAAAGTTAAAAACAAAAATATGTTTACAATGAAAATTACATTCTTATTGTGTATATTGCAAAAAGAAAAATGATCATTATTGAGATAAATAATTTGTTAAACAATAAAAATACATTTTTATTATTTATATATAATATGTAAAACATTCATGTTTTGAAAATAAACTGGTTAAATAATACAAATCTCATTTTTATTGTGTATATACAAAATATGAAAAAGTTAATGTTTTTGAAATAGATTTGTTTGAAAAATAAAAATTACATTTCTATTATATATATAAAAATATGTATATGATCATAGTTGAAAAAAATAAATATTACATTTTTATTTTATATGTAAGAAGATTTAAGTATGACAAGAATATGTTAACATAAAAGATTCATTATTTAAAAATATGTTTTGGCATTAAAAGTTACATTTTTAATGTAAAGAATGATTCATTATTTAAAAATATGTTGTGACATTAAAAGTTACATTTTTAATGTAAAGAATGATTCATTAAGAAGATTCATTATTTAAAAATATGTTGTGACATTAAAAATTACATTTTTAATGTAAAGGATGATTCATTAACAAGATTCATTATTTAAAAATATGTTGTGACATTAAAATTTACATTTTTAATGTAAAGGATGATTCATTAACAAGATTCATTATTTAAAAATATGTTGTGACATTAAAAATTACATTTTTAATGTAAAGGATGATTTATTAACAAGATTCATTATTCAAAAATATGCCGTGACATTAAAAGTTATATTTTTAATGTAAAGGATGATTCACTAACAAGATTCATTATTTAAAAATATATTGTGACATTAAAAATTACATTTTTAATGTAAAGAATGATGCATTAACAAGATTCATTATTTAAAAATATGTTGTAACATTAAAAATTACATTTTTAATGTAAATATGATTCATTAAAAATAATCATTATTTGATAAAAATGATTAAACATTAAAAATTACATTTTTAATGCAAATATGATTCATTTAAAATAATCATTATTTGATAAAAATGATTAAACATTAAAAATTACATTTTTAAAGGAAATATGATTCATTTAAAATAATCATTGTTTGATAAAAATGATTAAACATTAAAAATTACATTTTTAATGTAAATATGATTCGTTTAAAATAATCATTATTTGATATAAATGATAAACATTAAAAAATAAAACTTTATTGTAAATATGATTCATTTAAATAATCGTTGTTTGATAAAAAGGATTAAACATTAAAAATTACATTTTAATGTAAATATGATTCATTTAAAATAATCGTTGTTTGATAAAAATGATTAAACATTAAAAATTACATTTTTAATGAAAGTATAATTCATTTAAAATATTCATTGTTATGATTAAATAATGCTAACTATATGTTAGAGGGTGAATGGTGTTGAAATCATCGAACGAATTATATATATATATATATATATACAAATATAAATTAAAATAAAACGAATCTCGCGCGGTACTCGCGATTTGGATTCATAACTTTAAACGATTATACCGAGAGATCCGACCGTCGGATTTTCCCAAAACCGGAACCATTGGGTTCGCTTTGGAAAGATCTTTCCAATGATATAAAACTTGTTATGATCCAACGATTAGATTTTGATAAATGTGTAATTTAAAATTTGATAAAAACTGTGCCAGGGCCGCTTAATGACCTGAAGGGTCATTTAATTATAATGGGCTATTTTTATATAAATAAAAATAGCGATAAATCATTATAAAATATTATAAACTATATGGGATAAAAAGAAATGATTTGAATTATATATATTCGAGAATTATTTTAAAAGGCTGAGGTTAATTCTCATTTCAAATAATTATATGACGATTAGAAGTTGAGGATTTGAAGACGGTGGTTGAAGACCGGTGACCTTCACATCGAATGGATGACTACTGATGCCTTTGATTGGAGTTGCTGCCTTGAAAGGGTTACAATGGTAGTTGTCCAGACGTATTTGTTGATTGTCCAGATATGCGAGAGCCTCTCTTCCATACTGGACATACGGAACGAGGAATAAGGTGTCTCCGGTTTCATTCAGACCCAAAACGAACTTATAAATGGATGTATGTTCGACATTGGATTTTATTATGTGTTGATTGATTTCTATTAAATATATATGCTTGGTGGCAGAGAATTTATTCTCTTGCTTAACACCCTTCTCTGAGACGTACGAGCTCAGAGGTTATATATCGATAGATATTAGTCGCATGGCGTGAATTGTCAGTGTGGCATGCCAAGATGAAAATGATCAAGAATTTTGTTGAAAAGCAAAGCCTTGTGGTTGATGATCAAAGCACAACCTTAATTAGCATAGCTTTGTGTATAGCATTACTTCGCGAGCCTCACACCCCGGTATGAACCAGAAACGGGAGAAGGACCCCAGGGAGAACATGTGTTTCTTTCTAGCTAGAAGTGGTGTCTTGGTATGGAGCCCAGACATTTTTACTTATGTGTATGATGGTAAGCGAGGTACCTCTGATTTAAGTCCCTAGTGGCTCTTGAATTACGCCCCATAGGGCGGGGAAACGTATTGTTCGGGAATTACTAATCCATTAACTTAATTGTGGATCGGCGCTGGCGATCCAAGGCTCAATCGAGCTCTGAGCTTAAGGCACGGGCTAGAGTGTCTCGGATTCGGTAAGTACAATCCCTTGCCTTGGTTCATGATGGAAATCCAACCTCCAATACGACATCATGCGGTTTTGATTGTAAACTTATATATAGAGACATTGTAGGATGGGGTACTATGTCGTCTATGATTGATACATTATGATTGAACATGTTTTGAAATATATAGACACTAATAATAATATCAAATCTATTTTATACGTATCAAGCATATTTTGTCCATTATAAGGTAAAACTCTATCCTCCGGTTTGCGTTGAATTGTGTGATGGGACTTGAGTTTTATAATGGCTTCATTTTTCTAAAAAGCATTATGATATTTTAATGATTTACTTTATTCATGCACTGGAAATTCAATGGAGTAAACCTGTTCCGCGTTAGCGGCATGTTCCTGTGATTAGCCTTATTATTAAAAAATAGTTTAAGTAAGATTCTCATACCAGTCCCATGACTGACTTATAGTTTGTTTCACTTTGCAAACTCAGGTGCCCTCTTTTCCACACGGGTAACCTTGTATTCAGGTTTTAGCAGACTCTTTCTGGATAGCTATGGAGCTGAAGATGGATTCTATCTTTTCTATTATGCTGTTCAGATTTCATTTAGTATATTATGTTTAATTCCGCTGTAGACATTTTATATTAAGTTGAAACTGTATTATGTCCTGAGTATGATCCTGTTATGCGGTGTAACTCTGAAGTTGATATATTATTTTCAGTATAACTTTGATGTACTTTATCTGCTGTAATTCTATATTTCTGTTCTCTTGTTATTGTTTATGTGTTATATTCCAATGATTATCCTTGCTTTCGTGGCACGAAGGTTTGGGGTTGTCGGGGTTGGTATCAGAGCTTTGGTTATCCTTAGCTCCGGAATATAACATATTAACGAACTCGTCAGAAATAGAATCAGTAGTATTCTAAGACGAAAGACTCATCATAGATAGGAGTAGTAATGTCCTAGAATGAGTATAGAAGAATAAATTACACCCCCATAGATTCATTTACATTTAAATATATGTCTCTATGCTTTACAATATCTTTTCTGTTGGCCTGACTCTTTGTCTGCTATTTGCAAACATAATAGAAAATGAGTGGGAGAAACAGAAGAAGTAATTCTTTGGTTCAACAATCTAATGAGCCAATCATGCTCCCAGAACTAGATCTAGATGCTCTAGTAAAGAAGTATCGAAATCTGGGTGGGGTACCATTCATGGGCAAAGAGTCGGTTATTGGAACACAAGCATGGATGCGTTCTTCTGAGAAAAATTTTGAAGGCTTAAAACGTAGAGATGATCAGAAGAGATTAACACCATCTTGGGTACTCAAAGGAGAAGCTTTAATCTGGTGGGAAACGATTACTAAAGAAAATCCAGAAGGTTATTAACTGGGATAGATTTAAAGAAATGTTCACAGAAAAATTTATTCCTCTAGAAGCAACAGAGCGGCTATATGATGAGTTTTACAATCTGAAACAAGGAGATATGAACATCCAGGAATATTAGAATAAATTCAATGAACTTTCTCGCTTTGCCCCAGAACCAATTCAAGATCCTATAAGGAAGAATCTGAGATTTATCAACGGACTTCAAAGAAGGTACGAAAGCAGAGTAATTGCTCATGTGAATCTTCCCTTTTCTAAGATGATACAAATGGCTTATCGCTATGAGTATCTTGATAAACAACATGGTTTGGAAGATGAAGAGGAAGGCAGTTCTAGCATCAAAAGGAAGTTCGAAACTGATTGTCTTGAGGCAAGTACAAAGCCTGAGGTCAATAAGAAGTCTAAAGCTGATAAGAAAAAGGTTGAGTATAAAGAAGAACCGTTAACGACTATCATATGCAATAATTGCAATATACAAGGACATTTGGCGATAAATTGCAAATCTTCGGAGAAACAAAAGAATAAGGGATCTATATCCAAGAGGAAATTTCAAGAGGATAGAAAATGCAATCTTTCCCATCAGACTGGTCATCTTGCAAAGAATTGCCAGCTATCAAGGAATTCTGAAGTAGCTCATTTAAAGGAAGTAGCAGAAACTCCAGCACCCTCAACTAGTCAGCAAAGGCCAGATGTTTTGGAAGGGAACCTTACAGTCAACAATATTCCAATTAAAGTATTGTTCGATACGGGCGCGTCACAAAGCTGTATTTCAAGCAATACGGTTAAAAAGTTAAAGTTAAAGCTAAGGGACCTTAAGGAATCAATTAGAGTTCATAATTCGATAGGAGGTTCTCTTATTCTCAGTGTGTATTGTAGAGTGCCTATTTCCTTTTATCGTGACCGGTTTTCTTTTAGTTTGATTGTTATGGATTTTACTGAATTTGATATCATTCTTGGACTGGATTGGTTAACTAAATATAAAGCAGAAGTTAGATATTCAGAAAGAGTTATTAAATTCAAAACAAAGCTCATAAATATTATTATACCCTGCGTAGGCTCAGATTCAGATAGAAAAGAATTTTAGGCTACTCTTGGGGTTTCCCCCACTGCTATTGAAGATATTCCTATCGTTAAGAATTATGCGGATGTGTTCGAAGAAGTTGATAGCTTACCGCCGCGGAGAGAAATTGACTTCAGGATTAATTTAGTTCCAAATGCAAGGCTAGTGTGCATCCTATTCGAAGAATGACATGGAAAGAGGAAGAAGAATTGGGTAATCAAACTCGATAGCTTTTGTGGAAAGGTCCGATCAGGCCTAGCTTTTCAAATTGGGGTGCAGCAGTAGTGTTTCTCCCGAAGTCAGACGGTACTCTCATACTATGTGTTGATTACCGAGATCTCAACAAGTAGACGCTGAAGAATAAATATCCATTATCGCGTATTGATGATTTATTAGATCGCTTGAATGGAGCGCAAGTATTTCCTAGAATGGACCTAGCTACAGGTTTCCATCAATTGTGTGTTGCCAAAGAATGTGTTCCTATGACATCTTTCAGAGGTCCATACATATTTTATGAGTGGTTAGTAATGTTGTCCGGCTTATATAACGCTCCTGCTTATTTTGTGGATTTAATGAATCGGGTATTTCGCGATGTCTTGAATAAATTTGTGTTGGTTTTCATTGACTACATTTTAATCTTCTCTAAGTCAACTACCGAACATGAGAAGCATTTGGAAGAAGTTTTGGAATTCTGAGAAAGAATGCTTTAAAGGCCAAATTTTCTAAATGCGTATTCTGGCAAGAAGAAGTGAAGTTCCTTGGACATGTAGTATTGTAGGAAGGAATTTTAGTGGATCCAAATAAGATCATAGCTATTCGAGAATGGAAGCAGCCCAGCACACCTACATAAGTCAGAAATTTTGTAGGATTGGTTGGCTATTATCGAAAATTCGTTAAAGACTTTTCGAAGCTATCTTGTCCATTAATGAAACTTACCAAGAAGCATACAAAGTTTAATTGGACGTCTGAATGTGAGGCAGCTTTCCAAGAGCTGAAATTAAGGTTGACTACTATTCCAGTGTTGACTATTATTAATGGCAATCAAGATTTGACAGTCTATACAGATGCTTCTCTTGAAGGTGTTGGTGCAGTATTAATGCAAATAGGCAAAGTAGTTGCTTATGCTAGCCATCAGTTGAAACCCCATCAGAAGAGATATCCTTCTCATGATCTTGAGTTGTTAGCCATCGTGTTTGTTTTGAAAATATGGAGGCACTATCTTTTGGGTGAGAAGTTTGAATTATACACAGATCATAAGTCATTGAAGTATCTATTCACCCAGAAGGACTTGAATTTGATGCAGCAACGTTGGTTAGAATTTCTCGCGGCATACGACTTAGACATTTTGTATACTCCGGGAAAAGCCAATGTTGTAGCATATGCGCTTAGCAGAAAGAATGCGATCATCGCCAATCTCATTATTACGCCTTCGTTAGTTGATAAGATCTCTGCTTTTTAGAAAGATGATAAGTTTATTTAGATGATTAGCAAACGAGTTCAAAAGGGTGAAGCTTCAAGCTTCCAAATTGACAGCAAGGGGACTCTGAGTTAGCAAGGGAAAATCTGTGTTCCGGATATTCCCAAGCTCAAAAGAGAAGTAATGGATGAATGTCACAACTGTAAACTAAGCATCCATCCAAGAGTAAGTAAGATGTATCATGATCTCAAGCGCACATTCTGGTGGAAGGCTATGAAAAGAGACATTTCCTTTTATGTTAGCAGGTGTTCTACTTGCCAATAAGTCAAAAGCGATCAACAGAAACTTGCCGGCTTGTTACAACCATTAGAAGTTCCAAATTGGAAGGGGGATCAGATTTCCATGGATTTTATTGATGGCTTTCCCTAAATCAAGAAAGGTAATGACAATATCATAGATTGTTTCATGAAGACCGCCCATTTTATTCCTATCAGATCTACTAGAACAGCTCAAAGTATGGCGAAAAATTATTTCAAAGAAATTGTCCGACGACATGGAGCTCCCAGTAGTATTTTTAGTGATCGTGATCTGATATTCGCTAGTAAATTTTGGGAAGCATTCCAAGATGAGCTAGGGACAAAGTTAAATCTGAGCACCACTTATCATCCTCAAATAGATGGCCAAACTGAGAGGGTGAATCGTATACTAGAAGACTTGTTGCGGGCATGAATTCTTGATTTTGGCAGATCATGGGAAGATCACTTGCATTTGGTTGAGTTCTCTTATAATAATAGTTATCAAGCAAGCTTACAAATGTCACCATTTGAAGCATTGTATGGTAGACCTTATAGATCTCCCGCATGTTGAGTAGAACCAGGCAATAGACTAGTATTGGATCTCGACATGATTCGTGAAGCTTCAGATAAAGTCGATTTTGTTAAGAAGCGACTTCAGACTACTCAGAGCCGACAGCAGAGCTAAGAAAATTCAAGAAGAAGGGATTTAGAATTTTCTGTTGGTGATTATGTATACTTGAGGGTTTTCCCATTGAGAGGAGTAGTTCGTTTTAGGAAGATTGAAAATTTGGCGCCTAAATTCATTGGTCCATTTCCTATACTTGAGAGGATTGGAACTCTTGCTTACAGGGTTCAGTTTCCTGACTGGCTACCAGGAGTACATGATGTATTTCACATGTCTCAACTTCGAAAGCATGTACATGATCCAGACTTGGTTGCGGAAGAAGCTGCACAATAAGATTTGGAAATTACTCCAAGCTTAGAAGTGAGAAGAGAGTTAGTGAAAATTATTGACAAAGAAACCAGAGTTCTGAGAAACTAAATGAAACATTTAGTCAAAGTGCAGTGGAGATCCTAGAGACTATACATGGGAGACCGAAGATAGCACTAAGCAGGCTTATCCCAAGTGCAGAGTGATCATCTCTGATTAGCTCTGGTGCAAGGTACATTTACAATATTTTACATTTTCTGTTTTGTTTCCTATTTTACTGTTGTTCCCTTTTCGAGGAAGAAAAGTTTTTAAGTAGGGGAGATTGTAACAACCCGGAAAATCAGAACCAATTTAAATTTTTTATTTTGGCTATTTTAATGAATTCAGAATATTTAAAATAATTTATTTTAAATAATAACGACTAAAAATTTATTTTAAATAGAGTTAGAACGAATATATTTATTTTAATTATAAAAGGGTTAGAAATAGCGCGGTAGTTTGAAAATTTGAATTTGAACTTTGACTGAATGTACAAGATTCAAAATTATTCAGTAAAACCAAAAATATTTAAATCTATTTAAAAATATCTTTCCAACGGATGTGAAAAATTGAAATTTCATAGCGGGAATAAAAAGTTATGGCCAGTTAAATATTCAGAATAGTCGCTATGGAATTTAATATAACATATAGCCCTTATAAATAGCCATTTGTAAACGACCTCCGTTTTCGATGAAACCACTTTGGTTGGATCCGGAATGTCAAATTATTGCAAGATTCCAGTTTCCATAATTTTTGGACTTAATATGTGAGCGTGGCAAAAGAAAACGTGTTTTGTCAATTTCAGTCAATTTGGATCGACCAGAAAATGGCCATTTTTCAAACGGTCTCCAAATTCGACGAAATTAATTTTGTTAGGACCGTATCGTCAAAACATAGCTAGATTTAATTTTTGGGAATTTTTGGAGTTAGTATGTGGAGTAGGTAAATTAAAATGTACGATCAAATTAAATAATTAAATGTGTTATACTTTAATTTAAAGGAAAATGGACTGAAACGATCAAACGGGCTGATGATACCTAGTCCATTGTGTCCGGAATAAAGGTAATTATCTAGCGGCTATAGTTGTTGGGCCTCATTTGGAGTCCGCACCGATAAAAAAATAATTTATAAATTAAAATTATATTAAATAATATATATATTAAAATAATAAAACCCTCATCGTTATCTTCCCAAACCTATCCTTTCAAAATCGATGGCAGCTGAAGCACGAAACTTCTCCCCTCGATAACTCCCGATCCTCTCAACAAAATCAACGATTCTTTGGGGAAATTTGTAGAGGATCCTCCATCTTCAAATCCATACAAGTGTGGTGTCAAATAGAGGTGTGCTTGTTTGAATCACCTACTCGAAGTCCATCCGTTCATAATTGAACCGTCACCACCACCGTGCACCGAGTTCAACCAGAGGACCACCATCCGGCGCGCCATTCAAAGCTCTCCCACATGGCATGTTCCGATCGTCACCCCGTGTCTCGATTGGAGCCAAAAATCGAACCCTAGGTTCGAAGAAAAACAAAAACCCGTCACCCTGTAGTGTCTGAGTGAAGACGAAGGTTATTATTTAAATTAAATATAACATTTAAAATCGTTGCTAATTTAAATTATCGAATAAAAATCATATCTTTTTCATACGATAACGAAATTCGATGAAACAGGAGACATTGGACTCGTGGCATCATACACGACATTATGGAAGAGACCAGAGAATTTTTTGGAGCTTTCTACAATTTTAAAAGGAATAAAAATCAATGTGAGATTTCTGATTCAAAAATAATTAAATAAAATTATATTAGGTTGCAGACGGAGTTTAGTAACTCCCAACACCGTCGTCCACAGACCATGGACGACTTGTTTGTATTGTGGTGTGAAATTGATTACTATTGTGTGTGATTGATTGTGGTTGAAACAAAATTGGTTGTGATTGTGGAAAATTCACAAAGTTGTGAAAATAAATTTTATTACAAAAATAAACCCTTGTATCGCCACGAGGCCTAGGATAACAGAGGAGCCGTACAAGGGACGGTGCCGGTTTTAATTACCCTGCCGTTATAATGCCGAAATTTTATAAAATGTTTCATGTGTTGTAAAATATTCATAATGAATTGAAAATTATTTGGACAAAATAAAAATTCACATTTTTATTGGAAAATAGAAAACGATCGTAGTTGGAAAGAAAAATATGTTTACAATAAAAAAATACATTTTTATTATGTACATGGGAAAATAGAAAATGATCATAGTTGAAAAGAAAAATATGTTTACAATGAAAATTACAATTTTATTGTGTATATAGTAAATAAAAGAATGATCATTATTGAGATATATATTTTTTTAAATAATAAAAATCACATTTTTATTATTTATATATAATATGTAAAACATTCATGTTTTGAAAATAAACTAGTTAAACAATAAATTTCATTTTTATTATGTATATATAAAATATGAAAATGTTAATGTTTTTGAAACAGAATTGTTTGAAAAATAAAAATTACATTTCTATTTTATATATAATATGTATATGATCATAGTTGAAAAAAAGAAATATTACAATTTTATTTTATATGTAAGAAGATTTAACTATGACAAGAATATGTTAACATAAAAGATTCATTATTTAAAAATATGTTATGACATTAAAAGTTACATTTTTACTGTAAAGAATGATTCATTATTTAAAATATGTTGTGACATTAAAAATTATATTTTTAATGTAAAGGATGATTCAAAATTTAAAAATATGTTGTGACATTAAAAATTAAATTTTTAATGTAAAGGATGATTCATTATTTAAAAATATGTTGTGACATTAAAAATTACATTTTTAATGTAAAGGATGATTTATTAACAAGATTCATTATTTAAAAATATGTTGTGACATTAAAAGTTACATTTTTAATGTAAAGGATGATTCATTAACAAGATTCATTATTTAAAAATATGTTGTGACATTAAAAATTACATTTTTAATGTAAAGAATGATCATTAACAAGATTCATTATTCAAAAAAATGTTGTAACATTAAAAATTACATTTTTAATGTAAATATGATTCATTTATAATAATCATTGTTTGATAAAAATGATTAAACATTAAAAATTACATTTTTAATGTAAATATTATTCATGTAAAATAAACAATGTTTGATAAAAATGATTAAACATTAAAATTTACATTTTTAATGTAAATATGATTCATTTAAAATAATCATTGTTTGATAAAAATGATTAAACATAAAAAATTACATTTTTAATGAAAGTATAATTCATTAAAAATATTCACTGTTATGATTAAACAATGCCAATTATATGTTAGAGGGTGAATGATGTTGAAATCAACGAACGAATTAATTATATATATATATATAAATTAAAATAAAACGAATCGTTCGCGGTAGTTTGTGATTTGGAATCGTAACTTTAAACGATTATACCGAGAGATCCGACCGTAGGATTTTCCCAAAACCGGAACCGTTGGGTTTGCCTAGGAAAGATCTTTCCAACGATATAAAATTTGCTAACATCCAACCATTAGATTTTGAGAAATGTGTAATTCATAATTTGATTAAAACTGCGCTAGGGCCGCGTAATGACCTTAAGCGTTGTTTAATTAAAATGGGCTACTTTTATATAAATAAAAATAGCAATAAATCGATATAAAATAATATAAATGATATGGAATGAAAAGAAATGATTTGAGTTATATATATTTGAGAATTATTTGAAAAGGCTGAGTTAACTCTAATTTCAAATAATTATACGACGATTATAAGTTTAAGATTTGAAGACGATGGTTGAAGACCGGCGATCTTCACATCGAATGGATGACCATTGATGCCTTTGATTGGAGTTGCTGGCCTAAAAGGGTTGCAGTGGTAGTTGTCCGGACATATTTGTTGATTGTCCGAATATGCGATAGCTTCTCTTCCGTATTGGACATATGGAACGAGGAATAAGGTATCTCCGGTTTCGTTCAGACCTAGAACGAACTTGTAACTAGATGCATGTCCGACATTGGGTTTTACTCTGTGTTGATTGATTTCTATTAAATATATATCTGCTTGTTGGCAGAGAATTTATTCTCTTGCTTAATACCCTTCTCTGATACGTACGAGCTCAGAGGTTATATATCGATAAACATCAGTCGCATGGCGTGAATTGTCAGTGTGGCATGCCAAGATGCAAATGATCAGGGCTTTTGTTGAAAAGAAAAGCCTTGTGGTTGATGATCAAAGCACAACTTTAATTAGCATAGCTTTGTGTATAGAGTTACTTCGTGAGCCTCACACCCCGGTATGAACCGGAAACGGGAGAAGGACCCCAGGGAGAACAAGTGTTTCTTTCTAACTAGAAGTAGTGTCATGGTATGGAGCCCAAACATTTTTACTTATGTGGATGATAGAAAGCGAGGTACCTCAGATTTGAGTCCTTAGTGGATCTTGATTTACGCCCCATTGGGCAGGGAAACATATTGTTCAGAAATTACTAATCCGCTAACGTATTTGTGGACCAGCCCTGGCGATCCAAGGCTTACTCGAGCTCTGAGCCTGAGGCATGGGCTAGAGTGTCTCGATTTCGGTAAGGATGATCCCTTGCCTTAGTTCATGATGGAAATCCAACTTCCAATACGACATCGTGCGGTTTTGATTGTAAACCTATATATGGCAACATAGTAGGATGAGGTACTATGCAGCCTATGATTGATACATTATGATTGAAAATGTTTTGAAATATATAGATACTAATAATAATATCAAAAAAAATTTATACGTATCAAGCATATTTTGGCCATTATAAGTTAAAACTCTATCCTCCGGTTTGCGTTGCATTGTGTGATGGGACTTGAGTCTTATAATGGCTTCATTTTTCTAAAAAGCATTGTGATATTTAAATGATTTACTTTATTTATGCACTGGCAATCCAGTGGAGTAAACCCGTTCCGCGTTAGTGGCGTGGTCCTGTGATTAGCCTTATTATTAAACAGGTTAAGTAAGATTTCTCATACCAATCCCATGACCGACTCGTACTTTGTTTCACTTTGCAAACTCGGGTGCCCTCTTTTCCACACGGGCAGCCTTGTATTCAAGTTTTAGCAGACTCATTCTAGGTAGCTATGGAGCTAAAGATGGATTCTATCGTTTCTATTATGCTATTCAGACTTCATTTAGTATATTATGTTTAATTATGCTACAGACATTTTATATTAAGTTGAAACTGTATTCTGTCCTAAGTATGATCCTGTTATGCGGTGTAACTCTGATGTTGATATATTATTTCCAGTATAACCTTGATGTACTTTATCTGCTGTAATGATATATTTCTGTTCTGCTGTTAATGTTTATGTTTTATATTCCAATGATTTTCCTTGCTTCCATGGCACAGGGGTTTGGGGTTGTCACACTATCAGTCGAACTCGCGACCGGGTGTATGGGTTAATTTATTTGGAAATTCTGCTTGAATTCATTTACGATGATTTGTAGGATTGAGGATGGCCCCCTTTCTATTTTCAAGCTTTCGATCCCTTAAGAACGGAAATAAAGGAAGGGAATAAGAGAGGATGGTTTTGGTTTTACTTGGTGGAGCGGCCAATTTATTTTTAATTTGCTAAATCTTGCCATAGATTTTTCTGAGGAACCAAATGGCGAGAAAAAAAGAAGTGCATCACAATTTATAGAAGAGGAATTACTTGGCCATTAAGGAATTTGGTTTAAGATCGTACAAAACTAGGTTAGCTTAGGAAGTAAGGAATTTATTTTATTATAATTTTATTTTAGTTTGATCAGAACCAGTATGATTTTATTCAATTTAAATCATCACGAAATTTTTTACCCCCTTTTAAGCGCAACAACCAGCATTTCTAGGGTTACATCACTATTCTGGACACACTGGGACAAGTTTCGAAACCCCATTTGATCGTATGGAGAAGATATTAATTTAAACCGATAAATTAAATTCAAAACAATTTAATTCTTGGATAATAAATTATTATTATCATTTATATATATCTAAATAGAATTTCTATAAATTATTTGAATCAATTGGACTTAATTGTAAATTTTGAATTGAATTAGTTTAGATTCCCGTATTACGATAATTATATATATAATTGAAATAAATTGCATTTCGATTATTAAATCGATAACTCAATATAAAAATCGATTTATACTATTAGCTCAATATTTAAAATAATATTAAATATTCAAAATAAACCGTCCAGAAAATCTGGGTTGTTACATTCTTCCCCTCTAAAAGGAATTTCTTCCCTGAAATTACTAAGGTAGGAAAAATGTTACAAACCCATTATATTTTTCAAAATCCATTTATGTTGTAACTCAACTTTTCAAATTTCTACAACCTTGTTTCAACAAAACCTTTTGGTTTTCATTTATTTGCACACCACATTTGCTTACATTCATTTAATCTGCATGATTTATTATCAATACATTAATATCCAATTCATATTCCATTCATACGAATTTAAATTCATTCAAATTGATTTTAAATCAACTTATTCCTTTTAATCCATTTAACTTGATTAAGTTAAATTTAAATTTCATAATTCAATTTCCTGGGTTTTTATTTCAATTCCTTTTGAAATGCAACGATACATATTTCGCTCGGGCCTAATCGATCGCTAAATCGACCAAGACCGTTCAAAACCCGGATACGCTAACTCTGGGCATACAACACATCAGAACAAATAATAGAAGACTTTTAATAACATCATAATAATGTTACATCAGAGTACAGACTATCAGAGTACATCGAAAAAATAATGATACAGCAGAAGATTTATTAATGCTCTAGACACAGCTTTAAGTTCAATCCAGAATCCTTCTCAATAAATAAATATCTGCAAAACAAACCACTCGACTGCCCATGTGGGAAATAGGGGCACCCGAGTTTGCGAGGGGAAAAAACTACAGGTTAGTCATGGGACCGGTATGAGAACTCAAAACAGTTATTAAACTTTTTACTTTAAAATAGGATAAATCACGGGACCATGCCGCATGTCATGGAATGGGTTTACTCCCATGAATACCAGTGCATAAACAACAACGAATAATAGAAATGTGGATCTACAATGCATTAAACAACATGCGATTCCTCAATCAACCCATTTGGGATTAATCCCCAAATTTAGATTTCTAAATCCAATTCACTTTACAGAAATTATTCCTTTGGACTTTATTTCCCGATTCTTATTTCAAATCATTTGAAATACATATCTAGCTTTCATATCAAAGTAGATTTCACTTCAGGATCTCAAACCAAAATCTTTGGAAATATGAATTCCAAAACATAACAATTCATACAAACAAGTTTACAACCAAATATCGTGCAGGACCCTCAAACCAGACTATACGCGCCCCTCCAACTCGATATATATATATATGTGCACCTCCCACTATGGAGCAGGCTACACTGACAATGCTCCATTCCACACTTTGGGGAACTACACTGCCCTCATACTTTTAGTTACTCTCGAGTTACCCGAATCTTTAGCCACATACTTGCTAAATCATTTTATATTCTGAAGTGGGGAAAATCATTTCATAAAATAATAATCACAAGTACTTTCAAACTATAGTACTTCACATCAGCAATTTACTCATATGATCAGTCACTATTAATCACATAATCTTTGAGCTCGTACGTCTCAAAGAAGGGAGTTAAGCAAGAGAATAAATACTCCTCCGCCAAACAGATATATCATCAATAGCAACTAATCAGATACGCGATGAACCACAATGTAAAACCATAATACATTTCTAAATCATTTCGAAATCATCGGGTTTAGCCTTCAAAATCCTTTCTATTTTATAAAACATTTTTATAAAACATTCCCTGTCCAAAATCGGGAATACAATTCTTTTCACTTAAGAAAATATCATTTCAAAGTCATTCATTAAATTTGAAATGAACTCAACAACATTGCTAACCATCTCATAGTCAAATCGTGAGGTGTTTCACAAGATGTCAGTAAACAAATATTTCTACCCAACCCAATGCTAAATGTAAAAGCACATCTTGCTCATAAACTGGTCGAGCACAATCCAGAAAACCAATCAATAATAATCAATACCAACAACCAGGTGTATTTGGTTTATATCACTTTCTATTGTTTTGGCCAATTTAATTACCATTTATTCATTCAAACTAATTAAAGATAAGCCCAAATTCATCTTCCATAAAAATGAAATCTACGCGGAAATCATAACAGTATATAATTGATATAAATTTCTGTATCAAATCACTACTATAATGGAATGACGACAAAGCCTTTTTAAATTCCATATATAGTGATGGTCTTCCTTTACAGAAGCTCATCTCGATTATTACCAAATCGAATTCCATTCAATTCCAGTTTAGCATATTAAATTGGAAAACTTTACTTTTGAAAATTCCATTAAACTAAATTAAAAGATTTATTAATTACAAATCTTAACTTCACTGTTAGTCGGGTTAAAGAACTCATGTTATTTAAAACACAGTTCACGATAAACCAAAAATCCAATTTCAATTCAACTCGAATTAAATATTAATTAATTGGTAAACTTCACTAAATCTTGATTAAAAATTTATTCTTTTCTCAACTAGGTTAAAGAAAAGTTTTAATAAAGACACCATTTACGACAAACCCAAAATCCAAATTTAATATTAAATACAAGGCTCTGAATAGAAATAATATCGGCTTATATTCAATATCAAATTTTGAAACCAACAAATATCGCATCGGAATAACGATATATATATCTTCCAAATTCCTCAACAATACCCGAATAATCACGGAATCCAATATCGAAATATCCCGAAGATGATTTCTATTCAAATCCATTCCAATTCATACATTGGAAAATTCCGGTTATTTTAAAACCCATTTTCAATACAATTTATTTATTTATAAACATTGGATTATTATTCTAATTAATAACTAGCTTATTTCAATAAAAATATTTATTTTTATCTTTTCAAACTTTAAATTTTACATTCAAAATCTTTCTAAATCATTTATTATGAATTTACACAATATTTCCATATTTTTAATAATTTTAATAAGTCCATTACAGTTGGTTTCCAATAACGGCCACCGAATTGCATTCATAGCGACCTTTTCTGAAATTGATTTGGACATATTTTAAAATCTAACCATTAGATTTCAAATCTCTTATATTCCTTGGAAAGCTCTTTTCGATACGAACCCAACGGTTCCAATTTTAGGAGAATTCGACGATCGGATCTGTCATTACATCAATTTGAAGTCAATGGTCGAAATTTGCGAACGGTCACTGCGCGGCGCGTTCTATTCAGGCCATATAAATATACATATACATATATATATATATATATATATATATAGCCGACTTCCATTTAATGTATTTTATAAATCTTTTATAAAATCATTTTAAAATGATTTCAACTTCGTTTTCAATTTTAAATCAAAATTGAATATTCCATTACATAACAATTCTATGCAGTGCATATATATGTTAAAATTAATATTTTTAACATTCCAATAATTATTCCATTACTTGACCATTTTATATATTCCATATATACGTTAAAAATTATATTTTTAATGAACAAATATTTTCACATAGCATATATATATATATATATATATATATATATATTTCACATCGCATATATATTTATTTTTCACATCGCATATTTTTTTTGCATCGCATATATATTTATTTTTCACATCTTATATATATATATAATTTTCGCAACGTATTTATATTTAATTTTCACAACGCATTTATATTTTAATACAATGCATATGTATGTTTTATTTCACAACGCATATATATAATTTTCACAACACATATATAGATTTTATTCACATTTCATATATATATATATACACACACACATCGCATATATATATATATATTATTTTTCACATCGCATATATATTTTATACAACACACATATCACACAAATCATCCATGGTTTGTATAGAACGTAGTTCCAGGAGCTACTAAGCCTCATCTGCAACCTATTATATAATAAATGTAAAATAATTTGAGTGAGAACTGAGAAGAAGTTCTCATCTTGATCGGATAGAAAATCGTTAAATAACGATTGTTTTAATTAAATTAAACACAACATTTAATTTAACCAAAAATTGTAATTGCATCCAATCTTATCCAAATTGGTTTCATTGCGAATCCTTATTCGCCACGGTTCCAATGCATCTAAAGTCGTCGAATTCTATTTCCGTATGCAAAAGTTATGGTCATTTTCCTGTCGATTAAATTCAAACTGAAATTACTGAACGCGTTTAAATTCACCAGCTCACATATCAATTCCAAAAATTATGAAAATTGAAACCTAATAATGATTTGACATTCCGGATCCAACAAAAGTGGTTTCGTCAAAAACGGAGGTCGTTTGCACAATGGTTATTTTTAAGAGCTATATATTATATTAAAATATATATGAATTCCGTAGCGACTATTCGGAATTTTAACCTGGGCGTAAATTTCAATTTATATTATGAAATCTGAATTTTTCACATTTGTTAGAAAGATATTGTTAAGTATATTAAAATATTTCTGGTTTCACTGAAATTCGATTTATTTTGAATCTTGTACATTCATTTAAATTTTAAAAATCAAAATTTCAAACTACTGCGCCATTTCAGGCTCGTTTTATAATAAAATAAATTTATATTTTCTAACTTCAATTTAAATAAATTTTTAGTCATTATTATTTAAAATAAAACATTTTAAATATTTAAAACCCATTAAAATAGCTAAAATAAAAAATTTAAATTAGTTAAAAAATTCCAATTTGTTACAATCTCCCCCACTTAAAATTTTTTCGTCAACGAAAAGGAACGGGGCTGAAAGTTGCATAACCAGCCAACTCAACTTTCTTCATGGCTTTCATTGTTCAACTTTTTAGTTTCTAAGAATTTTCTAATTTCTTAAAAATTTGGCTAACACCCTAAATTTTCAAAAAATTTCGCTATAACCTCCTTTGTACGGGGAGACCTTTAAAACCACAACTAGTCTCACAGGGCCCTCATCAATCCAAAAGAAAAAGAAAAAGCCTAGCGGCTAGCCAATCAGCTCATAAAATCATCAAAACCCAAGAAATACAATAAACATGTACTTATTTGTCGGGAACAATTTTATTTCTCTTCTTTGCTTCCATGCTATGACATGTTCAGTACATACACATGTACATGTATGCAATTTAAATCAAATTTCAATTCTGTTTAATAGTTTGATTCAATTTGGCTAAATTAACTTTTTGTTATCTTATTGGTTTGATCATTCCTATATTTTAATTAGTTGGATTAATAATCACACAACACAACCAACAATCAATTAGTTGGTTAACTTTTCAAATATATATAACTTTTATATATATTCAAAAATCATATTTTCTAAGATCAGATTATATATATAATCACAAGTATGTTAATTATAAACTTGTCACTCTCAACTCATTCTAGGGAATTTCTAACCCCATCTCTAAAGAGTTTCTCATTCTAGAATGTTACTGATCCTATCTCTAATGAGTTTTCTTTCATAGCATGTTACTAATCCAATCTCTGATGAGTATTTTATTCTGTTCTAACAAGTTGCAACCCAAAGATTTGAGTTAATCAAAGCTCTGATACCATATGTAATGATACAGATTTCGCTCGGACCTAATTGATCGCTAAATCGACCAAGACCATTCAAAACCCAGATACGCTATCTCTGGGCATACAACACATCAGAAGAAATAACAGAAGACATTTATAAACATCATAAAAATGTTACAACAGAGTACAGAATATCAGAGTACAGAATATCATAGTACAATGAAAAAATAATAACACAATGGAAGATTTAATAATGCTCTGGACACAGCTTTAAGCTTCAATCCAGAATCCTGCTCAATAAATAAATATCTGCAAAACAAACTACTCAACCGCCCGTGTGGGAAATAGGGGCAACCGAGTTTGCGAGGGAAAAACAAACTACAAGTCAGTCATGGGACTGGCATGAGAACTCAAAGCAGTTATTAAACTTTTACTTTAAAATAGGGTAAATCATGGGACCACACCGCATGTCACGGTACGGGTTTACTCCCATGAGTACCAGTGCATAAACAACAACAAATAATAGAAATGTGGGTCTACAATGCATCATACAACATGCGATTTCTCAACCCATTTAGGCTTAATCCCCAAATTTAGATTTTCTAATTCCAATTCACTTTACTGAAATTATTCCTTTGGGCTTTATTTCCCGATTCTTATTTCAAAACATTTGAAATACTTATCTAGCTTTCATATCAAAGTAGATTTCACTTCGGGATCTCAAACCAAAATCTTTGGAAATATGAATTCCAAAACATAACAATGCTTACAAACAAGTATGCAATCAAATATCGTGCATGGCCCTCAGACCAGGCTGTACGCGCCTCTCCAACTAAATATATATATATATATATGTATGTATGTTTGGACGTATATATATATATATATATATATATATATATATGAGCCTTCCACTATGGAGCAGGCTACACTAACGATGCTCCATTCCACACTCTGGGGAACTACACCGCCCTCATACTTTTAGTCACTCTCGGGTTACCCGAATCTTCAGCCACATACTTTCTAAATCATTTTATGTTCCGAAGTGGGGAAAATCATTTCACAACGTAATAATCACAAGTACTTTCAAACTACAGTACTTCACATCAGCAATCCACGCATATAATCAGTCACTATTAATCACATAACCTTTGAGCTCTACGTCTCACAGAAGGGTGTTAAGCAAGAGAATAAATTCTTCTCCACCAAATAGATATATCATCAATAGCAACTAATCGGATAGCGATGAACCACAATGTAAAACCATAACACATTTCCAAATTATTTCGAAATCATCGGGTTTAGCCCTCGAAATCCTTTCTGTTTTATAAAACATTTTTATAAATCATTCCTTGTCCAAAATCGGGAATACAATTCTTTTCACTTAAGAAAATATCATTTCAAAGTCATCCATTAAATTTGAAATGAACTCAACAACATTGCTAACCATCTCTTGGTCAAATCGTGAAGTGTTTCACAAGATGTTAGCAAACAAATATTTCTACCCAACCCAATACTAAATGTAAAAGCACATCTTGCTCGTAAATTGGTCGAGCACAATCCAGACAACCAATCAATCACAATCAATACCAACAACTAAGTGTATTTGGTTTATATCACGTTTCGTGTTTTGGCCAATTTAATTACCATTTATTCATTCAAATATAATTAATGATAAATCCAAATTCATCTTCCACAAAAATGGAATCTTCACAGAAATCATAACAGTATATAATCGATATAAATTTCCGTATCAAATCAATACTATAAATGGAAAAATGGCAAAGCCTTTTTAAATTCCATATATAGTAAAGGTCTTCCTTTACAGAAGCTCATCTCGATTATTACCAAATCGAATTCCATTCAATTCCAATTTAATATATTAAATTGGAAAACTTTAATTTTGAAAATTCCATTAACCTTAATTAAAGGATTTATAAATTCCAAAACTTAACTTCACTGTTAATCGGGTTAAAGAACTCATGTTATTTAGAACACAGTTCATAATGAACCAAAAATCAAATTTCAATTCAATTCCAATTAAATATTAATTAATTAATAAACTTAGCTAAATCTTGATTAAAAGATTTATTCTTTTCTCAACTAGGTTAAAGAACAATGTTAATAAAGACATCATTCACGACAAACCCAAAATCCAAATTTGATATTAAATACAAGGCTCTGAATAGAAATAATATCGGCTTATATTCAATACCAAATTCTGAAACCAACAAATATCGTATTGGAATAACGATATATATATATATATATATATATATATATATAAATATATCTTCCTAATTCCTCAACAATATCCGTATAATCATGGAATCCAATACTGAAATATCCCGAAGATGATTTCTATTCAGATCCATTCCAATTCATACATTGGAAAATTCCGATTATTCTAAAACCCATTTTCAATCCAATTTATTTATTTATAAACATTGGATTATTATTCTAGTTAATAACTACCTCATTACAACAAAAATATTTATTTCTATCTTTTCTAACTTGGAATTTTTCACCCAAAATATTTCCAAATAATTTATTATGAATTTACACAATTTTTCCATATTTTTAATAATTTAATAAGGCCCTTACAGTCGGTTTCCAATAGCGGCCACCGAACTGCATTCATAGCGACCTTTTCTGAAATTGATTTGGACATATTTTAAAATATAATCGTTAGATTTAAAATCTCTTATATTCGTTGGAAATTTCTTTTTGATACGAACCCAATGATTCTGGTTTTAGGAGAATCCGACGGTCGGATCTCGCGTTACATCAATTTGAAGTTAATGGTCAAAATTCACGAACGGTCGCTGCGCGGCTCGTTCTATTCAGGCCATATAAATATAATATATATATATATCATCGATTTTCATTTAAAACGTATTTTATAAATCGTTTATAAATTCATTTAAAAACGATTTCAACTTAATTTTCAATTTTAAATCAAAATTGAATATTCCATTACATGACAATTCTATACAGTGCATATATATTTTAAAAGTAACACTTTTAACAATCCAATAATTACTCTGTTACTTGACCATTTTATATATTCTATATATACGCTAAAAAATATATTTTTAACAAACAAATATTTTTCACATTGCATATATATTTATTTTTCACATCGCATATTTTTTTTCACATCGCATATATATATTTATTTTTCACATCATATATATATAATTTTCACAACGCATTTATATTTAATTTTCACAATGTATTTATATTTTAATACAAGGCATATGTATATTTTATTTCACAACTCATATATATATATATATATATGTAATTTTGACAACGCATATATAGATTTGATTCACATTGCATATATATACATATATATTTACACATCACATTTATATTTTATTTTTCACACCATATATATATATTCACACATCGCATATATATTTTATTTACACATCGCATATATATTTTATACAACGCGCATATCATACAAATCATCCATGGTTTGTACAAAAAGTAGTGTCAGGATCTACTAAGCCCCATCTGCAACCTATTATATGATAACTGTAAAATAATTTTAGTGAGAAAAAGTTCTCACCTTGATCGGGTAGAAAATTGTTTAAAAACGATTGTTTTAATTAAATTAAACATGACGTTTAATTTAATCAAAAATTGTAACCGCATCCAATAATGTCCAAATAGGTTTCATTGTGAATCCTTCGTCGCCATGGTTCCGACGCATTTGAAATCGTCGAATTCTGTTTCCATATGCAAAAGTTATGAAGATTTATATGTTAATGACACACTTTAATTAACTAATGATAATTAATAAAGTAATTAACCTAAGTAACTACCTTCCCTCACCTTAATTTCTCTCCTCCCTCCCGTTCCTGTCGCTCCTCGTCACGCACGCAGAAAGAAAACCGCCCCCTCTTCAAAAATTGCACCACCATCCACTCCTCCCGGCACCGATCAAAATACACCACCTCGAAGCTCATTTCTTTCTCCTTCTTCACCATGAGTAGCTTTGAATTCGAGCTCCTCCTGGGCCATAAAAAAACAGCTAAACCTAGCCTATTGAGGATTGAAATTCGTGCAAAATAAAACCCAAAACATGATCTTATCCGTATAGATTTGAAGATCATAAGAATCTATACAAGTTTTGTGTTATAAGTTTTGAATAATACTTTATGGATAGGGAGAGATGAATGAATCTAATTTCGAAATTTCTAGCCATTGATTGAATAAGTGGCGGCTAGGGTTTTGTGGAGAGAGTATTGGGCTGAAAATGGGTATTTATAGCCCTTTATTAATTAGTATTATAATCCTTTTATTCTAAAAAGTGAAGTTTCGCATCTGAACTACAAACGAACCCCAACGACTGTCATTCCTAATCAAATACCCCCCATTTCGAACACAATGAGATATTTTTTGTAAGCCATTTCGACTGGTTTAGTTGGTTTTTCTCAAAATTAAAATATGAATTAGTATAACGTTCAAAATTAATTTCAACATACATTTTAATTTACCGGGGACACATACTGACTTCAAAAACTCCTGAAAAATAAATCTAGCTATGTTTTTATGATACGGTCCTAACAAAACTAATTTCGTCGAATTTGGAGACCATTTGAAAAATGGTCATTTTTTAGTCGATTTGACATGACCCGAACTTCCCCGTGAAGGAAAGCCCGGATTGAGATGAGAACAGCACACATCGGAACACAAACAGAAGAACATTTCATTTTTAATTACAAAATTCATCAGATTACAAGAATATACAGAGTATGAATAAATAATATACATCAGAGAAATATTAGAGATTTAAATTACATAGCAGCGGAAGAACAATACAAAACACAACTAAAAGTAATACACGGATACGGAGCTTTCCGAGCATCGTTCCAGCTGTAAATCAGGATCTTGTGAATATAAATCTGCAAAACCAAAACTACTAGCTACCCATGTCGAAAATAGGGGCACCAAAGTTTAGGTTAAAACAATAAACTCCAGGTCAGTCATGTGACTGGTGTGAGAACTAAAACAGTTATTAAAATTTTACTTTAAAAGAGAGTAATTCAAGGGACCACGCCGTATAACACGTAACGGATTTCCTCCCAAGAATACCAGTGCATATAAATGAACAACGCAATGCTTTTTCGAAAAATGAAGCTATTATAAGACCCAGGTCCCATCACATAATGCAACGCAAACCAGAGAATAGGGTTTTCCCTTATAATAGCCAAACATGCTTGGTACGTTCAAAACAAATCATTTTGATACTACTATAGTGTAGAGTGTATGAAAACAACTTCAAATATAAATGTATCAATCATAGACGATATAGTATCCCATGCTACTATGTCGCTATACTAGGCTCTACAAATAAAACCGAAATGTCACGTGTTGGAAATTGGATTTCCGTCATGAGTCAAGGCAAGGGACAAGCTCCTCTCTGCTTCGTGACACTCTAGCAAATGTCTCAGGACTACTCTCTCTGGGCAACCCTTGGAATCGGCTGGGATGGTCCTCTCTTACGTTTGAGGATTAGCAATTCCTGAACACACATTTCCCGGTCCTTACTAACCTATAATCGAGGCGCCTCGCAATCCAACATCCACATAGGCATAATAATCAACGATGTCAGAGCTAGTAAAACGCTAACACCACCCATAACTAGAAAGAAACGTCGTGTTCTCCAAGCGGCCTTTATCCCTTTTTAACTCATACCGAGGTGTGAGGCTCGCGAATTCACGCTATACACAAAACTATGCTGTATTAAAGCCGTGCTTTGATCATCAACCACAAAACTCTACTTTTCAACAGAAGCCTTGTTCACTGTAAAGACCCGCAACTTCCCCGTAAAGGAAAGCGTCGGATAGTTCGAGAACACGACACAACAGAACGCATACAGAAGAACATTTCACTGTATATAACAACAATGCATCAGATTACAAGGATATACAGAGTATAAACGAATATTACACAGAAATATCAGAGATTTAAATTACATTGCAGCGGAAAATAATACAATATACAACTAGAAAGAGATATACGGATACAAAGCTTTCCGGATATCGTTCCAGCTGTAAACCAGAATCCTGTGAATATAAATCTGCAAAACCAAAACTACTAGCTGCCCGTGTCAAAAATAGGGGCACCCAGAGTTTAGGTTAAAACAATAAACTCCAGGTCAGTCATGTGACTGGTGTGAGAACTAAAACAGTTAATCTTTATTTTCAAAGGTAAATCAAGGGACCACGCCGTATAACACGGAACGGGTTTCCTCCCAAGAATACCAGTGCATAAAACAAACAGCGCAATGCTAAATAAAGAAAGATGAAGCTGTTATAAGACCCAGGTCCTATCACACAATGCAACGCAAGCCGGGGGATAGGGTTTTCCCTTATAACAGCCAAAGAATGCTTGATACGTTTAAAACAAATCATTTGATACTATTGTAAGTGCATAGTGTATAAAACAACTTCAAATCATAAGTATCAATCATAGGCGGCATGGGTACCATATATCATGTCGCCATATATAGGTTTACAATCAAAACCGCAAATGTCGTATTTGGAAATTGGATTTCCATCTATGAACCGAGGCTAGGGGCAAGATCCTCTACCGATTCGAGACTGTCTAGTCCGAGCCTCAGGCAAGTACTCTGTCAAGCCTTTGGATCGTCAGGGCCGGTCCACCGATGTGGATTAAAATGCCTGAACACTACGTTTCCCCACCCTATGGGGTGTAAGTCTGGTCCGTCAGCCGACCAGAATGCATCGGCCGAAACCGATATAACCGAGGCGCCTCGCAACAGCAACAACCACATAAGTCAAACTCGTCAGGGCGTGTAAAACCACTGACGCCACTTCTAACTAGAAAGAAACGCAAGTCCTCCCTGATGTCCTCTCCCGTTTTTGGTTCATACCGGGTGTGAAACACGCGAGGTAAACGTTACACAAAGCTACGCCACAAAGGCCGTGCTTTGATCATCACCACAAGACTTTGCTTTTCAACAGAAGCCTTGATCATTTGCATCTTAGCATGCCACACAGGCAAACCATCCTATGCAACCGATATCAGTCACACAGAATGAAATCCGATGTCAGACACACAGTCCATTTACAAGTCCGTTCTGGGTCTGAACGAAACCGGAGGCACCTAGTACCCCGCATATCCATCGATCTCCAAGTACGTCTGGACGATCCCCAACTGTTTCCATCTTCTTGGGTGTACAGCCCAATCAAGATCATCAGTTATCACCCAAACGACGTGAAGACCTCCGGTCTTCGACCATCGTCTTCATCTTCGACTTATCGTCGTATCAGTTATCCAGAATGGGATAAACCCGGTCTTCCCGAATAACTCGCGTATATATTATAAAAGTGTTACACAAACACAACATACGCCTCATTCCAACTCATTAGTCATTAACCGTAAATTAATCAAGAGAATAATTCCCCAAATATTAACCCCGAAGGCCGAAACCAACATCAGATCAATATCCAGAAAACCATTCTACTTAGCTAACCGACAGTTAGTTTCTAAATTTCACATTCAAATCTAATTAAAGATTTAACTATCGCCTGGAGCAAAACTGGTGATACTCCATTCTCGATCTTTTCAATCTAATTAAAGATTCATTAAAACTCCACTCAGTTTTAATCGTTAACTGGGTTAAAGAATCAGTGTCATTTAAAACACGGTTCACGATAAACCCAAAATCACATTCATTAATTATCGGGTTAAAGAACAAGTGTTATTTAAAACACTGTTCACGATAAACCCAAAAATCAATATCAATTCAATTCCAATTAAATATTCTTTAATTGGTACACTTCATTAAATCTAAATAAAAAGATTTAATCTTTTCTCAACTGGGTTCAAGAACAGTGTTAGTGAAGACACCATTCACGACAAACCCAAATCACATTCATTAATTATCGGGTTAAAGAACAAGTGTTATTTAAAACATTGTTCACGATAAACCCAAAAATCAATATCAATTCAATTCCAATTAAATATTATTTAATTGGTACACTTCATTAAATCTAAATAAAAAGATTTAATCTTTTCTCAACTGGGTTCAAGAACAGTGTTAGTGAAGACACCATTCACGACAAACCCAAATCACATTCATTAATTATCGGGTTAAAGAACAAGTGTTATTTAAAACACTGTTCACGATAAACCCAAAAATCAATATCAATTCAATTCCAATTAAATATTATTTAATTGGTACACTTCATTAAATCTAAATAAAAAGATTTAATCTTTTCTCAACTGGGTTCAAGAACAGTGTTAGTGAAGACACCATTCACGACAAACCCAAATCACATTTGATATTCAATATAAGGCTCTGAATAGAAAATATATCGGCTTACATTCAATATCAAATTCTACGATTAACAAATGTCGTATTAGAAATAACGATACAAATATATCTTTCAAATTTCCATAACAACACCTGTATAATCACGAATCCCAACATCGAAATATTCCGAAGACAATTTCGATTCAAATCCACTCCAATGCAATCATTGGAAATTTTGGTTATTTTCAAAACCCTTTTCGAATTCAATTTATTTATTCAAAAATAAATAGAATTATAATTCTAGTTCAAAACTAGTTCATTTCGATAAAAATCTATTTTTATCTTTTCAAATATGGAGTTTTTCATCCCAATTCTTTCTAAATCATTTCTTATGATTTTACACAAATTATTACTATTTTTAATAATTTTATCAAGGCCCGTACAGTCGATTTCCATCAATGGCCATCGAACTGCACTTACAGCGACCTTTTTCGAATTTGATTTGGACATAATTCCAAATCCAACCGTTAGATTTCAAATTTCTAATCTTCGTTAGAAAGCTCTTTTCGATACGAACCCAACGGTTCCGGTTTTAGGAGAATCCGACGGTCGGATCTCCCGTAATTTCCGTTTGAAATAAACGGTCGAAATTCACGAACTGCCGCGGCGCGGCGCGTTCTATTCAGGCCATTATATTATATATATAATATTTTTCGTCGATTTCTATTTAAAACGAATTATATAAATAGTTTTAAATTCGTTTCAAAAAAACAATTTCAACTTCCATTTCAATTCAAATCAAAATTGAATTCTTCTTTATAAATTCGTTTCAAAATTCATTTCTATTCAATTCAAATTTCAATTCAATTTGAATTCATTTCAATTCGCTTTCAATTCAATTTGAATTCGTTTTCAATTCAATTCATTTCGAAATCGTTTTCAATTCAATTCATTTCGAAATCGTTTTCAATTCAATTCATTTCGAAATCGTTTTCAATTCAATTCATTTCGAAATCGTTTTCAATTCAATTCATTTCGAAATCGTTTTCAATTCAATTCATTTCGAAATCGTTTTCAATTCAATTCATTTCGAAATCGTTTTCAATTCAATTCATTTCGAAATCGTTTTCAATTCAATTCATTTCGAAAAATTCGATTTCGAGATTACTTTTCAATATTCATTTTAAAATGAATAAAATCGATATAAATATCGTTTACGTCAAAATGGCGTCAATCTAATCAACACGGCTTCATAAATTTCTATTTTCAAATATTCTATTTCAAATATTTCCTATTATCAAAATATTTGTTATTATCAAAATATTCTTTATTTTTACGATTGGAATGAGGCCCAATCAATTACCATATAAAATTAATTATATGGATTTTCATACAACACATGTATATAATAACATTGAAAATAATCAACCATCAACCAAAGTGCACTACACTGTATAAGCATCAAATATAGATATTCAACGCTTATAACAGCCTGTCAATCAATCGATCGACATATTTAATCAATCAGGATGAGTGAAATTCATATTTCATCCCAACACCCGTGTGGGGTTTCAAACAATCAAACACAGATTTTAGTTGTGCAGTTGGGCGATGTGTAAAATTTATCGTCCCAATCAATGTCATTCAAATAAGTGTACATAAACAAACCATCTGGTTTGTAAATGAATATTTATTTATTCACTTCACTATTTTCATATTCACGTTAAAAATTATATTTTTAACGATAAAACATTTTATTTCAACCTATGAATTTCTATTCAATTCATTTATTCAATAAAATGATATTTTTATTTTTCTAACATGTTTTAGAAAATTTCGGCGGCATAACGGCACGATACCAGAAACGGGACAAGGCCTAGCCTTATCCCCGGTCTAGTGAAGGCCCACGCCATTCACATATCAATTTTAATCAATTTCCAATTCAACCAATCAATCAAATCCAAATCAAATAATCTAACCAACTACACAACCAAACAAACAAGTCCATGGTATGTGGACGGGTGTCGGGTGCTTCTAATAAGCACCGTCTGCATCCTAGTATATATATATAACTAGAAAATAAATTTGAAAGGTGAGAAATTCTCACATATAGCTATCCTAGCTCCACGGCTCTTCTTTTGCAGAAGTCTTCGTCGTTTCGCCTTTTTGTCACCTTCGTTGTCCGCTTTCACTACCTATGTAAAAATCGAATTTTTACTTCGCTATTCCATATATAAAAATCGAATTTTTACTTCAAAGTTCAATATATAAAAATCGAATTTTTATTTCGAAGTTCAATAAATAAAAATCGAATTTTTAGTTCGAAGTTCAATAAATAAAAATCGAATTTTTAGTTCGAAGTTCAATAAATAAAAATCGAATTTTTAGTTCGAAGTTCAATAAATAAAAAAATCGAATTTTTAGTTCGAAGTTCAATATATAAAAATTCTATTTTTCTATCGAAGTTCAGTATATAAAAATAATCTGATTTTCTTTTCTTTTTAAAAACAGTTTTATAATGTTTTTCAAATCACTTTTTTTCTTTTATAAAATCAGGCTTTATACTTAAAAAAAAATCATTTCAGTTTTAAAATACTTTAAAATTCAGTTTTAAAATATTTTATAAAATTTCAGTTTTTAACATTAAACAAAAATCAGATTCAGTTTAAACAAAAATCAAATTCAGTTTTAAACAAAAATCAAATTCAGTTTTAATACTTAAATCAGTTTTTATGCTTAAATCAGTTTTTTAATCTTTAAATATAAAACAAAATAAAATATAAATAAATAAATAAAGACAAAAACTTACAGTATAAATCGAAGAAGGGCGGTGCCTCGCTACGTCGGAGGTTGGTGGAGGCTGCTCTGGTCGGAGGCGCACGGAGGAGGGACGTCGGTCAGTGGCGGATGTGGGAGGTGGACAGGCGTTGAACGGAGGGGGGTCTGGAGGTCTCGGGTTTTAGGGCGTGGGCTCGTGGGTACGGTCGCGAGAGGGAGTTGGTGGCGAGGAGGTGGCAGACATCGACGGAGGAGGGTGGGGCGGCGGCGATGCGGCCTTAATCGCCTCGAGCGATTTAGGTTTTTGCGTTTTTTTTTTTTTTTTTTTTTCTTTTCTGAAATGTATTCGAAGGGGGGGGGGGCCAGAGGAAAATAAGGGGAGGAGAGAGTAATATTTTTTTTTTTTATTTATTATTAACTAATTAATTTATTTTATCCTAAAGAGTTGACTTTCACATACGACCTCGAAACGAGGTCTACCGCCTGTCGTCCATAGCGTTCTACCCCCATTCCGAACATAATGGGATATGTATCGCATGCTGATTTGATCGTTTCGATCAGTTTCCTTTGAATTCACATTTAAATCACTATATTGAATTTTAAACGTACATTTCAAATTACCGGGGTCGCATACTAACTTTAAAAATTCCAGAAAAATATTTTCTAGCTTCGTATTGACGATACGGTCCTAACCAAACTAGTTTCGTCGAATTCTGAGACCGTTTGAAAAATGGTCAATTTCCAGTCGATTAAAATCAACTGAAATCGGTCAAACGCGTTTTCCTTTGCCACGCTCACATATTGATTCGAAAAATTATAAAATTTGAAACCTAGCAATAATTTAACACTGCGGACCCAACAAAACTAGTTTCGTCGAAATCCGAGGTCATTTGCAAAATGTCCATTTTTAAGGGCCTTATATATATAAAAATATATATAAATTCTACAGCGACTATTTCTAATTTTAAACTGGACATATCTTATCATTTCTAAAATGAAATCTCAGTTTGTTAACTTCGTTACAAAGATATAGTTATACAGATTCAAATATTTCTTGTTTCGTTCAATTCTGACTTATATTGAATTCTGTATATTCATTTGAAATTAGAAATCGAATTTTCGAACTACCGCGCCATTTTCTATTCCTTTTATAATTATATATAATTATTATATATTCTAACGACGACGTGTATAATATATACGTTCGAATTATATTCAAAAATAATTTTCTCGTCGATATTATTTAAAATAATTCATTTTAAATAATCAAAATTCGCTAAAATTGCCAAAATAAAAATTTTAAACTGGCCCAGATTTTACGGGTTGTTACAATCTCCCCCACTTAAAACTTTTCGTCCCCGAAAAGGAACAAAGTCGAAAGTGGTTTGATTATTCAGCTCTACGCTCGATCTGGCTTCCATTCTCCAACTCTTTAGTTTCTGAGAACTTTTAAAACTTCAAAAATTTGGCTAACACCCTAAATTTTTGAAAAATTTCGCCATAACCTCCCCTGCACCGGGAGCATCGGGGAATTTCAAATAGCTTCCCCGGTCCTTCAGATCTCAAAAAGAAAAAGAAAAAGCCAAGCGGCTAGCCAATAGGCTCACAAAATCATCATCACCCAAACAAAACAGGAAATTATGTAGTAAACATGTACCTATTTGTCGGGCAAACAAATTTTATTCTCTGCTCTAGCCTCCTTGCTATGACCTGTTCAATGTAAGCACATGTATATGCAAGCAAATGCGACCAATTTTCAATACAATTCAATATTTGATCAAATTAGGCATAATGGTTCAAAATTAGCAAACAAATAAACAAACAACACAAACATCAATCAATTAGTGAATTAGAATTTCAAATTCATAATTTTGATACATACACAAAAATCATGTTTTTGATGCCAAATCACAACAATGAATTCTAGTTATATTAGTTTTGGTTCTCACACCAGTCTAATGGAAATATATAGAAAATCACACCTTTGAAACACGAACATAAGTTCGGATGATGATCGATCAATCATCAGAACCTTCTCCGGGCGTCTAGAATGTGATTCTGTATCTATCCAATATATTAAAACTTCAAATACACGCGGATCAGACGTATACGCAAAATCTATATATATTGGATTGTCCACATCTATACAAATAAATAATCAAATACGACTAATCGATTTAAATTTTCAAAACAAAAATTTGTTTTCATTTTCAAAAATATACTCTTCACACTCGTCCTAGGATACTACTGATCTTATCTCTAACGAGTCATTCTCATTGGATATTGCTAATCCAATATCTGATGAATTCTTTCGTATGTTTCTAATGTGTCTTGTTCTCTGAGCTTTGTAAACCAAAGCTCTGATACCAACTGTAAAGACCCGCAACTTCCCCGTAAAGGAAAGCGTCGGATAGTTCGAGAACACGACACAACAGAACGCATACAGAAGAACATTTCACTGTATATAACAACAATGCATCAGATTACAAGGATATACAGAGTATAAACGAATATTACACAGAAATATCAGAGATTTAAATTACATTGCAGCGGAAAATAATACAATATACAACTAGAAAGAGATATACGGATACAAAGCTTTCCGGATATCGTTCCAGCTGTAAACCAGAATCCTGTGAATATAAATCTGCAAAACCAAAACTACTAGCTGCCCGTGTCAAAAATAGGGGCACCCAGAGTTTAGGTTAAAACAATAAACTCCAGGTCAGTCATGTGACTGGTGTGAGAACTAAAACAGTTAATCTTTATTTTCAAAGGTAAATCAAGGGACCACGCCGTATAACACGGAACGGGTTTCCTCCCAAGAATACCAGTGCATAAAACAAACAGCGCAATGCTAAATAAAGAAAGATGAAGCTGTTATAAGACCCAGGTCCTATCACACAATGCAACGCAAGCCGGGGGATAGGGTTTTCCCTTATAACAGCCAAAGAATGCTTGATACGTTTAAAACAAATCATTTGATACTATTGTAAGTGCATAGTGTATAAAACAACTTCAAATCATAAGTATCAATCATAGGCGGCATGGGTACCATATATCATGTCGCCATATATAGGTTTACAATCAAAACCGCAAATGTCGTATTTGGAAATTGGATTTCCATCTATGAACCGAGGCTAGGGGCAAGATCCTCTACCGATTCGAGACTGTCTAGTCCGAGCCTCAGGCAAGTACTCTGTCAAGCCTTTGGATCGTCAGGGCCGGTCCACCGATGTGGATTAAAATGCCTGAACACTACGTTTCCCCACCCTATGGGGTGTAAGTCTGGTCCGTCAGCCGACCAGAATGCATCGGCCGAAACCGATATAACCGAGGCGCCTCGCAACAGCAACAACCACATAAGTCAAACTCGTCAGGGCGTGTAAAACCACTGACGCCACTTCTAACTAGAAAGAAACGCAAGTCCTCCCTGATGTCCTCTCCCGTTTTTGGTTCATACCGGGTGTGAAACACGCGAGGTAAACGTTACACAAAGCTACGCCACAAAGGCCGTGCTTTGATCATCACCACAAGACTTTGCTTTTCAACAGAAGCCTTGATCATTTGCATCTTAGCATGCCACACAGGCAAACCATCCTATGCAACCGATATCAGTCACACAGAATGAAATCCGATGTCAGACACACAGTCCATTTACAAGTCCGTTCTGGGTCTGAACGAAACCGGAGGCACCTAGTACCCCGCATATCCATCGATCTCCAAGTACGTCTGGACGATCCCCAACTGTTTCCATCTTCTTGGGTGTACAGCCCAATCAAGATCATCAGTTATCACCCAAACGACGTGAAGACCTCCGGTCTTCGACCATCGTCTTCATCTTCGACTTATCGTCGTATCAGTTATCCAGAATGGGATAAACCCGGTCTTCCCGAATAACTCGCGTATATATTATAAAAGTGTTACACAAACACAACATACGCCTCATTCCAACTCATTAGTCATTAACCGTAAATTAATCAAGAGAATAATTCCCCAAATATTAACCCCGAAGGCCGAAACCAACATCAGATCAATATCCAGAAAACCATTCTACTTAGCTAACCGACAGTTAGTTTCTAAATTTCACATTCAAATCTAATTAAAGATTTAACTATCGCCTGGAGCAAAACTGGTGATACTCCATTCTCGATCTTTTCAATCTAATTAAAGATTCATTAAAACTCCACTCAGTTTTAATCGTTAACTGGGTTAAAGAATCAGTGTCATTTAAAACACGGTTCACGATAAACCCAAAATCACATTCATTAATTATCGGGTTAAAGAACAAGTGTTATTTAAAACACTGTTCACGATAAACCCAAAAATCAATATCAATTCAATTCCAATTAAATATTCTTTAATTGGTACACTTCATTAAATCTAAATAAAAAGATTTAATCTTTTCTCAACTGGGTTCAAGAACAGTGTTAGTGAAGACACCATTCACGACAAACCCAAATCACATTCATTAATTATCGGGTTAAAGAACAAGTGTTATTTAAAACACTGTTCACGATAAACCCAAAAATCAATATCAATTCAATTCCAATTAAATATTATTTAATTGGTACACTTCATTAAATCTAAATAAAAAGATTTAATCTTTTCTCAACTGGGTTCAAGAACAGTGTTAGTGAAGACACCATTCACGACAAACCCAAATCACATTCATTAATTATCGGGTTAAAGAACAAGTGTTATTTAAAACACTGTTCACGATAAACCCAAAAATCAATATCAATTCAATTCCAATTAAATATTATTTAATTGGTACACTTCATTAAATCTAAATAAAAAGATTTAATCTTTTCTCAACTGGGTTCAAGAACAGTGTTAGTGAAGACACCATTCACGACAAACCCAAATCACATTTGATATTCAATATAAGGCTCTGAATAGAAAATATATCGGCTTACATTCAATATCAAATTCTACGATTAACAAATGTCGTATTAGAAATAACGATACAAATATATCTTTCAAATTTCCATAACAACACCTGTATAATCACGAATCCCAACATCGAAATATTCCGAAGACAATTTCGATTCAAATCCACTCCAATGCAATCATTGGAAATTTTGGTTATTTTCAAAACCCTTTTCGAATTCAATTTATTTATTCAAAAATAAATAGAATTATAATTCTAGTTCAAAACTAGTTCATTTCGATAAAAATCTATTTTTATCTTTTCAAATATGGAGTTTTTCATCCCAATTCTTTCTAAATCATTTCTTATGATTTTACACAAATTATTACTATTTTTAATAATTTTATCAAGGCCCGTACAGTCGATTTCCATCAATGGCCATCGAACTGCACTTACAGCGACCTTTTTCGAATTTGATTTGGACATAATTCCAAATCCAACCGTTAGATTTCAAATTTCTAATCTTCGTTAGAAAGCTCTTTTCGATACGAACCCAACGGTTCCGGTTTTAGGAGAATCCGACGGTCGGATCTCCCGTAATTTCCGTTTGAAATAAACGGTCGAAATTCACGAACTGCCGCGGCGCGGCGCGTTCTATTCAGGCCATTATATTATATATATAATATATATATAATATTTTTCGTCGATTTCTATTTAAAACGAATTATATAAATAGTTTTAAATTCGTTTCAAAAAAACAATTTCAACTTCCATTTCAATTCAAATCAAAATTGAATTCTTCTTTATAAATTCGTTTCAAAATTCATTTCTATTCAATTCAAATTTCAATTCAATTTGAATTCATTTCAATTCGCTTTCAATTCAATTTGAATTTGTTTTCAATTCAATTCATTTCGAAATCGTTTTCAATTCAATTCATTTCGAAATCGTTTTCAATTCAATTCATTTCGAAATCGTTTTCAATTCAATTCATTTCGAAATCGTTTTCAATTCAATTCATTTCGAAATCGTTTTCAATTCAATTCATTTCGAAATCGTTTTCAATTCAATTCATTTCGAAATCGTTTTCAATTCAATTCATTTCGAAATCGTTTTCAATTCAATTCATTTCGAAATCGTTTTCAATTCAATTCATTTCGAAAAATTCGATTTCGAGATTACTTTTCAATATTCATTTTAAAATGAATAAAATCGATATAAATATCGTTTACGTCAAAATGGCGTCAATCTAATCAACACGGCTTCATAAATTTCTATTTTCAAATATTCTATTTCAAATATTTCCTATTATCAAAATATTTGTTATTATCAAAATATTCTTTATTTTTACGATTGGAATGAGGCCCAATCAATTACCATATAAAATTAATTATATGGATTTTCATACAACACATGTATATAATAACATTGAAAATAATCAACCATCAACCAAAGTGCACTACACTGTATAAGCATCAAATATAGATATTCAACGCTTATAACAGCCTGTCAATCAATCGATCGACATATTTAATCAATCAGGATGAGTGAAATTCATATTTCATCCCAACACCCGTGTGGGGTTTCAAACAATCAAACACAGATTTTAGTTGTGCAGTTGGGCGATGTGTAAAATTTATCGTCCCAATCAATGTCATTCAAATAAGTGTACATAAACAAACCATCTGGTTTGTAAATGAATATTTATTTATTCACTTCACTATTTTCATATTCACGTTAAAAATTATATTTTTAACGATAAAACATTTTATTTCAACCTATGAATTTCTATTCAATTCATTTATTCAATAAAATGATATTTTTATTTTTCTAACATGTTTTAGAAAATTTCGGCGGCATAACGGCACGATACCAGAAACGGGACAAGGCCTAGCCTTATCCCCGGTCTAGTGAAGGCCCACGCCATTCACATATCAATTTTAATCAATTTCCAATTCAACCAATCAATCAAATCCAAATCAAATAATCTAACCAACTACACAACCAAACAAACAAGTCCATGGTATGTGGACGGGTGTCGGGTGCTTCTAATAAGCACCGTCTGCATCCTAGTATATATATATAACTAGAAAATAAATTTGAAAGGTGAGAAATTCTCACATATAGCTATCCTAGCTCCACGGCTCTTCTTTTGCAGAAGTCTTCGTCGTTTCGCCTTTTTGTCACCTTCGTTGTCCGCTTTCACTACCTATGTAAAAATCGAATTTTTACTTCGCTATTCCATATATAAAAATCGAATTTTTACTTCAAAGTTCAATATATAAAAATCGAATTTTTATTTCGAAGTTCAATAAATAAAAATCGAATTTTTAGTTCGAAGTTCAATAAATAAAAATCGAATTTTTAGTTCGAAGTTCAATAAATAAAAATCGAATTTTTAGTTCGAAGTTCAATAAATAAAAAAATCGAATTTTTAGTTCGAAGTTCAATATATAAAAATTCTATTTTTCTATCGAAGTTCAGTATATAAAAATAATCTGATTTTCTTTTCTTTTTAAAAACAGTTTTATAATGTTTTTCAAATCACTTTTTTTCTTTTATAAAATCAGGCTTTATACTTAAAAAAAAATCATTTCAGTTTTAAAATACTTTAAAATTCAGTTTTAAAATATTTTATAAAATTTCAGTTTTTAACATTAAACAAAAATCAGATTCAGTTTAAACAAAAATCAAATTCAGTTTTAAACAAAAATCAAATTCAGTTTTAATACTTAAATCAGTTTTTATGCTTAAATCAGTTTTTTAATCTTTAAATATAAAACAAAATAAAATATAAATAAATAAATAAAGACAAAAACTTACAGTATAAATCGAAGAAGGGCGGTGCCTCGCTACGTCGGAGGTTGGTGGAGGCTGCTCTGGTCGGAGGCGCACGGAGGAGGGACGTCGGTCAGTGGCGGATGTGGGAGGTGGACAGGCGTTGAACGGAGGGGGGTCTGGAGGTCTCGGGTTTTAGGGCGTGGGCTCGTGGGTACGGTCGCGAGAGGGAGTTGGTGGCGAGGAGGTGGCAGACATCGACGGAGGAGGGTGGGGCGGCGGCGATGCGGCCTTAATCGCCTCGAGCGATTTAGGTTTTTGCGTTTTTTTTTTTTTTTTTTTTCTTTTCTGAAATGTATTCGAAGGGGGGGGGGCCAGAGGAAAATAAGGGGAGGAGAGAGTAATATTTTTTTTTTTATTTATTATTAATTAATTAATTTATTTTATCCTAAAGAGTTGACTTTCACATACGACCTCGAAACGAGGTCTACCGCCTGTCGTCCATAGCGTTCTACCCCCATTCCGAACATAATGGGATATGTATCGCATGCTGATTTGATCGTTTCGATCAGTTTCCTTTGAATTCACATTTAAATCACTATATTGAATTTTAAACGTACATTTCAAATTACCGGGGTCGCATACTAACTTTAAAAATTCCAGAAAAATATTTTCTAGCTTCGTATTGACGATACGGTCCTAACCAAACTAGTTTCGTCGAATTCTGAGACCGTTTGAAAAATGGTCAATTTCCAGTCGATTAAAATCAACTGAAATCGGTCAAACGCGTTTTCCTTTGCCACGCTCACATATTGATTCGAAAAATTATAAAATTTGAAACCTAGCAATAATTTAACACTGCGGACCCAACAAAACTAGTTTCGTCGAAATCCGAGGTCATTTGCAAAATGTCCATTTTTAAGGGCCTTATATATATAAAAATATATATAAATTCTACAGCGACTATTTCTAATTTTAAACTGGACATATCTTATCATTTCTAAAATGAAATCTCAGTTTGTTAACTTCGTTACAAAGATATAGTTATACAGATTCAAATATTTCTTGTTTCGTTCAATTCTGACTTATATTGAATTCTGTATATTCATTTGAAATTAGAAATCGAATTTTCGAACTACCGCGCCATTTTCTATTCCTTTTATAATTATATATAATTATTATATATTCTAACGACGACGTGTATAATATATACGTTCGAATTATATTCAAAAATAATTTTCTCGTCGATATTATTTAAAATAATTCATTTTAAATAATCAAAATTCGCTAAAATTGCCAAAATAAAAATTTTAAACTGGCCCAGATTTTACGGGTTGTTACATTCACTGCATCTCAGCGTGCCACACAGACAATTCATGCCATGCGACTGATATCTATCAATATATAACCTCTGAGCTCGTACGTCTCAGAGAAGGGCGTTAAGCAAGAGAATAAATTCTCCGCCGCCAAACAGATATATATTTAACAGAAATCAATCAACACAAAACAAAATCCAATGTCAGACACACAATCCATTTATACGTCCTTTCTGGGTCTGAACTAAACCGGAGGCACTTTATACCTCGCATATCCATTGATCTCCAAATACGTCTGGACGATCACTAACTATTTCCATCTTCTTGGGTGTACAGCCCAATCAAGTTCATCAGTAATTATCCAAACGATGTGAAGACCTCCGGTCTTCGACCACCGTCTTCATCTTCGACTTATCGTCGAAACAGTTATTCAGAATGGGTATAGACCCGGCCTTTCCGAATAACTCGTGTATATAATAAACAAGTGCGAGAAAACACAACATACGCCTCATTCCAATCCATCAGTCACTAACCGTAAATTAGTAAGAGAGCAGTTCCCCAAATATTAACCCCGAAGGCCGAAACCAACATCAGATCAATACCCAGGAAACCACTCTTTTTAGCTAGCCTACAGCTAGTTTCTAAATTTCATATTCTTAGGGAAAAGTTCCCATTAATTTTATCAAAGATAAATTTGTCTAAATTCATTCTTTAATCTTCCTTTGGATATCATTTCAAACCATATTATGGTTTTCCAAACTAGTCGGGATTAGCGAACCACACCGAAGTAATTATTTATTTTATTTGCCAATCCCAACCTATTCATCCCATGGAGCAAAACTGGTAATACTCCATATCTAACACCACGGTGTTATCGGTAAAATTAATTACCATTTCACGTTCAAATCTAATTAAAGATTTAACTATCGCTTTGGAGCAAAACTGGTGATACTCCATTCTCGATCACTTACCAAATTTGATAATTTAAATTATCAATTCACATTTCAATCTAATTACAGATTCATTAAAACTCCCCTTAGTTTTAATCTTCTCAAAAATCAATATCCTGTCTTTAACTGGGTTAAAGAACCAATGTCATTTAAAACACGGTTCACGATAAGCCCAAAATCACATTCCATTCTATCAGTCTCTAACCGTAAATTAGCAAGAGAACAATTCCCCAAATATTAACCCTGAAGGCCGAAACCAACATCAGATCTATACCCAGGAAACCATTCAACGTAACTAACCTACAGTTAGTTTCTGATCCTCTTAACTCCATTGTTAATCAGGTTAAAGAACAAGTGTTATTTAAAACATCATTCACGATAAACCCAAAAATCAATTTCAATTCAATTCCAATTAGATATTAATTAATTGGTATACTTCATTAAATCTAAATAAAAAGATTTAATCTTTTCTCAACTGGATTCAAGAACAGTGTTAATGAAGATACCATTCACGACAAACCCTAAATCCAATTTGATATTAAATGCAAGGCCCTGAATAGAAAATATATCGGCTTATATTCAATATCAAATTCTGAATCAACAAATATCGTATTGGAAATAACAATATAAATATATCTTTCAAATTTCCATAACCATATCTGTATAATCACGAAATCCAACGTCGAAATATTTCGTAGATGATTTCAATTCAAATCCACTCCAATTCATATATTGGAAATTCTGGTTATTTTTAAAATCACTTCAAATCTAATTTTATTTATTTAAAAAGATTGGATTGTAATTCTAGTTCAAAACTAGTTCATTTCGAAAAAATCTATTTTTATCCCTTCCAATGTGGAATTTTTCATCCTAGTTCTTTCCAATTCATATATTATGATTTTACACAAATTATTAATATTTTTAATAATGTTATCAAGGCCCGTACAGTCGATTTTTAATAACTGCCACCGAACTGCACTTACAACGACCTTTTCCAAATTTGATTTGGACATAATTCCAAATCCAACCGTTAGATTTCAAATTTCTAATATTCATCGGAAAGCTCTTTTCGATACGAACCCAATGGTTCCGGTTTTAGGAGAATCGACGGTTGTTTCTCCCGTAATGTCCATTCGAAGTCAATGGTCGAAATTCACAAACTGTCGCAGCGTGGCGCGTTCTATTCAGGCCATTATATATATGTAATATATATATATTGTATATACTTCTTCGATTTCCTTTTAAAACATATTTTATAAATCGTTTTAGATTCGTTTTCAAAACGATTTCAACTTCATATTCAATTTCAAATCAGAATTGAATATTCCATATCATTAACATATAAATGATAATATTTTCAAAACATTATATTTTGAAATCACTTCTTTTTCGATATTCATTATAAAAACGAATAAAATCAATATAAATATCGTTCGCATCAAAATGGCGCAAATCTGACCAACGCGGCTTCATATATTTCTATTTCAAATATTTATTTCAAATATTCCTTTTTCAAATATTTCTATTCAAATATTTATTTCAAATATTCCTTTTTCAAATATTTCTATTCAAACATTTCTATTCAAATATTTCTATTCAAATATTTCTGTTCAAATATTTCTCTTCAAATATTTCTATTCAAATATTTCTCTTCAAATATTTCTATTCAAATATTTCTATTCAAATATTTCTCTTCAAATAATCCTGTTCAAAACTGGAATGAGGCCTAATCAATTACCATAGATTTTTATTTCTATGGATTTCCATACAATACATGTATATATTAACAGTGACAAATAATCAACCATCATCCAGAGTGCACTACTGAACCGTCTGTCAACCTATCGATCGACATACAACTATACAATTGGGACTAGTGTACGTTAAATATCATCCCAATCCCCGTGTGGGGTTTCAATCCACAAACACTGAATATTATTTGTGCAGTTGGGCGACGTGTAAAATTTATTGTCCCAATCAATATTAGTCAAATCAGTGTACATAAACAAATTGTCTGATTTGTAAATGAATATCTTATTTTATTCACACACACGTTAAAAATTATATTTTTAACGATAAAATATTTTATTTCAACACATGAATTTCTATTCAGCTTATTTATTAAATAAAATGATATCTTTATTTTTCTAACTTATTTTAGAAAATTTCGGTGGCATAACGGCACGATACTAGAAACGGGACAAGGCCTAGCCTTATCCCTGGTCTAATAATGGCCCACGCCATACACCTACCAATTTAATCAATCGCATTTCACATCCCAAACAAATTCTATCAAATTTATTAACCAAACAAATAAATCAATCACTAAACAATCAATTAAACAAACAAGCCGTCCATGGTCTGTGGATGACGGGTGTCGGGTGCTACTAAGCACCATCTACATCCTAGTATATATTTTTAACTAGAAAAGAAGAGTTAAAGTGAGAAGTTCTCACTGACTAGCTAAACCAATCACCGTGACTCTTCATATGTAGGAAGTCTTCATCGTGTCTCCAACGAGATCTGTTTCATGAGGTATATGTTAAAAATCATATTTTTAACAACGCTACCTTATAAATAAAAGTCACATTTTCTTTCGGCTATTATATAAAAATCACATTTTTATTTTAACGTTATATGGATAAAAATCACATTTTTATTTCACTATATATATAATAAAAATCATATTTTTATAATCTCTACTATATAAAGTTCATATTTTTATATCGTCACTTTATATGTAAAAATCGTACTTTTATATCTCTACTACATATATAAAGATCAAAATTTTATTATCTATATATTATAAAAATCATATTTTTATTATTTCTATAATATAAAAATCATATTTTTAATTCGTTATAAGTATAAAAATCATCTTCTTACATACTTCATATGTCAAAAACCATAAAAGCTTTAAAGCAGAGAAAACTCACGTTTTTTTTCTAACGCTTGGATTTGCTGTTTTGGTTCCAAAATTTGCAACCGAGCTCCAATCTCCACACCATCTTTTTTTCTAGCTTAAACGCGCCATTCCGGACAATTTTCGCCTAGTGGTCCTCCTTCCGAAAATGTGCCATTTCGCAGGAAATCGTGAAAAGACAGCATTTTCACAGTGTTTGGACAGCAGACTTTGGGCGCGTTTTCCCGACAGCTCCGCAATCCAAAATAGGACTATCATATACCTAATCGAAGAAAAAATCGTGCTCTTCGAATTTGATAATGTGGAGTTTTGGCCAGAAGCGCACCGTTTGAGAGTTATTTGCGATACAAAGTCAGGGGCTATTATGTAAAAACGATAATTTGGTTAAAAAGGGGATTTTGGTGAAACGGGGCCCACGTCGGAGCTAGGCTGAGGGGGTGGCGGAGCTGGGCTTGATTGGGTGTGGGGGAGGCGCAGCAAGGTGGCGGTGGCGGTGGAAGGGCACGTGGAGGTGGTGGTTTGCAATTTGGGGGTTTAGGGATTTTAATTTGAAGAGAGAAAGAGGAGGAGAGAGAGGAGAGGAGGAAGAGGAGGAGGAAGAGAGGAGGAGGAGGAGGCCGACGGTGATGCGGAAGGGGGAGGGAGGAGGAGCGACGGGTTCTCCTTCTTCTTCTTTTTTTGCGTGAGTTCTGAATGAGGAGAGAGAAGAGGAGAGGGTTGACCATTTATATATTTAATTATTTAATTCCAAAAAACTTTTTCATTCGAACTCCAAATCAAACCCAACGAGTGTCGTCCCTAGCTAATTACCCCCATTTCGAACACAATGGGATATGTCTCGTTAGCCAATTCGATTGTTTCGATCAGTTTTTCTTTAAATTAAAATATAAATCAATATATTTCATTTTAACGTACATTTTAATTTACTGGGGTCACATACAGACTCTAAAAATTCCCGAAAAATATTTTCTAGCTTCGTATTGATGTTACGGTCCTAACAAAACTAATTTCATCGAATTCTGAGACCTTTTGAAAAATGGCCATTTTCAGGTCGATCGAAATTAACTGAAATTGTCAAAACACGTTTTCCTTTGCCATGCTCACATATTGATTCAGAAAATTATGAGTTTTGAAACCTAGCAATAAAAAGTGGTTTCGTCGAAAACCGAGGTCGTTTCCAAAATTTCCATTTTTAAGGGCCAGAATTCCATAGCGACTATTCTGAATTTTCGACTGGATATAACTTTTTATTCCCGCTATGAAATTTCAATTTTACGGATTCCTTGGAAAGATATTCTCAATTAGATTCTAATATTTTTGATTTCGCTAAAATCCAGTTTATTTTGCATCCTGCACATTCATTTGAACTTTGAAATCGAATTATCGAACTACCGCGCCATTTTCAATTCCTTTTACAATTGAAAATAAATATTTATATTCTAACGACGATCTTTATAAATATATACGTTCGAATTCTATCAAAAATAAATTTCTCATTGTTATTATTTAAAATAATTCATTTTAAATATTCTAAATTCATTAAAATTGCCAAAATAAAAAATTTAAATTGGCTTAGAATTTCCGGGTTGTTACACGATTAAATTCAAACTTAAATTAACAAATGCGTTTAAATTCACCACGCTCACATATTAATTCCAAAAATTATGGAAATTGAAACCTAACAATAATTTGACATTCCAGATCCAACAAAAGTGGTTTCGTTGAAAATGGAGGTCATTGGCACAATGGCTATTTTTAAAGGGCTATATATTATATTAAAAAAATATAAATTCCATAGCGACTATTCTGAATTTTAAACTGGGCGTAACTTTCAATTTATATTATGTAATCTGGATTTTTCATGTTCTTAGAAAGATATTGTTAAGTATATTCAAATATTTATTGTTTCACTGAAATTCGATTTATTTTGAATCCTGTACATTCATTTAAAGTTTAAAAATCGAATTTTCAAACTACCCCCCGACTTCAGACTCGCTTTATAATTAAAATAAATTTATATTTTCTAACTTCGATTTAAATAAATTTTTAGTTGTTATTATTTAAAATAAATCATTTTAAATATTTAAAACCCATTAAAATAGCTAAAATAAAATTTTAAATTGGTTCAAAAATTCTGAGTCGTTACATGAAATCCCATAAATATATACATATATTTATTTCCATCATAAATTCAAAACATTTGAATATTCAAACCAAATTTTTTCCTTAAAACAAATTTCTATCAAAACTTTTCTAAGGTAGCATTACGTCACATAGAAACCCGAAAATGAATACGGATGATGCTGCAGTCATCATTAGAATTATTTCCCAGCGACTGAAGTGAGCTCAGTGCTTTAAAAAGTTCGAATCCATCTAAAATGATTTTTACTCAAAAATCATCCCAAATCAAAGCTATATTGTTTTAATATATTTTAGAATATATTTTTCCAAACACCCAAGATTTATATTTCAAATTCCGATTTAAATCCAATTATAATTCATCTCATTTGTATAATTCATTCATATACAAATTTTATTTGGTTATACATAACCATTCCAATTTTATAATCTTGTTTGATTATAATATAATAATCATAACATCCATATATTATAATAAATTCAGAAAATTATTCTTTTTATATCAAAATAGAATTTTGGGTAAAATTATTTCATTACCCACTTTAAAACAATTTTGTATCAAATTGCTCTGCTCCAGTGTTAAGAAATTCTTATCGACTTTGTGGCATCCCACGATTAGATAAAAATTGATAACCCACTCAACAGACTAGCCAACACATTATAAAATAATTTTTATATCAACTTACAAATACACGCCCTCATATACATACACTCAACTCATTCTAGGGTACTACTGGCCCTATCTCTAATGAGTAAACCCCAACAAAGCCTAGGTGTTCGCTCAACCTAAGCTCTAATACCAACTGTAATGGCCCGCAAATCCGTACTATTTGAGTTGACTAAATACACTACACGTGCAACCCGAATTGCGCAGAAATACGAATCATTATTAATAAAGAAGAAAAAGGTAGAAGAAGAACAAAAATAACAATACAGAATCTCGCATCGCAGCGGAACAAAAAATATAATATATACATATATATATATATATATATATCAGCATTTGGAGTACAAATTTTTTCTTCTTCAATATATACATATCATCATCATTAGAATACAACACTTACAACAAACAATAACTAAATAATGTTGAAGCCACCTGCTCCAATGTAATAACCCGGAAAATCTGAGCCAGTTTAAAATTTTTGTTTTGGCAACTTCGATGAATTTTGAAGATTTAAAATAGATTATTTTAAATAATATCGACTAAAAATTTATTTTGAATATAATATGAACGTATATATTATATACGCCATCGTTAGAATATAAATATTTATATATAATTATAAATAGAATTGAAAATGGCGCGGTAGTTCGATAATTCGATTTCAAACTTCAATTGAATGTACCGGGTGCAAAACAATCCGGATTTTAGTGAAACCAAAAACATTAGGATCTAATTGATAATATCTTTCCAACGAATCCGAAAAATCAAGATTTCAAAGCGGGAATCAAAAGATATGTCCAGTTGAAAATTCTGAATAGTCGCTATGGAATTCAGGCCCTTAAAAATAGGAATTTTGCAAACGACCTCGGATTTCGACGAAACCAGTTTTGTTGGGTCCGTGATGTAGAATTATTGCTAGGTTTCAAATTTCATAATTTTTAGAATCAATATGTGAGCGTGGCGAAGGAAAACGCGTTTGACCAGTTTCAGTTGATTTTAATCGACTGGAAAATGGCCATTTTTCAAACGGTCTCAGAATTCGACGAAACTAGTTTTGTTAGGACCATATCGTCAATACGAAGCTAGAAAATATTTTTCTGGAATTTTTAGAGACAGTATGTGACCCCGGTAATTTGAAATGTACGTTTAAAATTCAGTATAGTGATTTAAATGTAAATTTAACGGAAACTGATTGTAACAGCCGAATAAGCCTACGATACATATCCCATTGGGTTCAGAATGGGGGTGAAACGCTATGGACGACAGGCGGTGGGCCTCGTTTAGAGGTCGAAAATAAAAGTTGCTTTATAAAGTAAAATTTAAAATAAATAAATTAATATATATATATATATATATATTCAATCACCCCCTCCCTCTCTATTTCTCTCCCCGTTACTTTCTTTAAACCAGGAGAAAAAAAATCGCGATGACCTAGCAGCCGCCACCCTCCCCGAGACCACCGCGCCACCTCGCTCGAGACCCCCCCCCCCCCAGCGGCGCCGTGAGCCACCCAGACCCCCCCATCGCGATTGGTTGAGCCTCATTCCAATTCAGTAGATAAAGAATATTATAAAATAAAGGTTCATGTGTTGACTGTACTCATCCGTTGAGATTAGTCATGTGTTGAACGAAATATTTTAATAATAAAATTTACATCTTTATCAATATAATATAGAGGTTCATGTGTTGACAGTACTCATCCGTTGAGATTAGTCATGTGTTGAACGAAATAATTTAACAAAAATAGTCACACGTGGACAGTACTCATTTGTTGAGATAAGTCGTGTGTTGACAAAAATAAATATTCAATTGTTGACTAGAATAAAGGAATATATGAAGCCGTGTTGATTAGATTGACGCCATTTTGACATGAACGATATTTATATCGATTTTATTCATTTTAAAATGAATATTGAAAAGTAATTTTGAAATCGAATATTTCGAAATGAAATGAATTGAAAACGATTTCGAAATGAAATGAATTGAAAACGATTTCGAAATAAAATGAATTGAAAATGATTTCGAAATAAAATGAATTGAAAACGATTTCGAAATGAAACGATTTGAATATATAACGAATTTAATTTCAATTGAATATATAACGAATTTCAATTGAATATATAACGAATTTCAATTGAATATATAACGAATTTGATTTGAATAGATGACGAATTTGATTTGAATATATAACGAATTTGAACTGAATATATAACGAATGATTTGAATATATAACGAATTTGAATCGAATAGAAAACCAATTTGAATTGAATCGAACAGAAAATGACTTTGGAATTGGATTGAATTGAAAACGAATTCAAATTGAATTGAAAGCAAATTGAAATGAATTCAAATTGAATTGAAATTTGAATTGAATAGAAATGAATTTTAAAACGAATTTATAAAGAAGAATTCAATTTTGATTTGAATTGAAATGGAAGTTGAAAATGTTTTTGAAACGAATTCAAAACTATCTATATAATTCGTTTTAAATAAAAATCGACGAAATATATATTATATATATTATATATATAATATAATGGCCTTAATAGAACGTGCCGCGCCACGGTAGTTCGTGAATTTCGACCATATATTTCAAACAGACATTACGGGAGATCCGACCGTCGGATTCTCCTAAAACCGGAACCGTTGGGTCGTATCGAAAAGAGCTTTCTAACGAATATTAGAAATTCAAAATCTAACGGTTGGATTTGGAGATACGTCCAAATCAAATTTGGAAAAGGTCGCTGTAAGTGCAGTTCGATGGCCATTGTTGGAAATCGATTGTACGGGCCTTAATAAAATTATTAAAAATAGTAATAATTTGTGTAAAATCATTAGAAATGATTAGGGAAATTTTGGGATGAAAAACTCCATATTGAAAAGATAAAAATGGATTTTTATCGAAATGAACTATATTGAACTAAATTTAAAACCGATTATTTTTAAATAAATAAATTAGATTTAAAAAGGGGTTTTAAATAATCGGAATTTCTAATATATTTGATTGGATTTGAAATGGGTTTATCGTGAACGGTGTTTTAAATAACACTAGTTCTTTAACCCGATAACAAATAGAATGTGATTTGGGTTTGTCGTGAACTGTGTTTTAAATAACAACTAGTTCTTTAACCCAGTAGAAGGAGTTTTAATAAATCTGCAATTAGATTGAAATGTAAATAGATAATCTAAATTATCAAATTTAGAATTGAGCGAGAATGGAGCATCGCCAGTTTTGCTCCAAAGCGATAGTTAAATCTTTAATTAGATTTGAACGTGAAATGGTAATTAATTTTACCGATAACACCGTGATGTTAGATATGGAGTATTACCAGTTTTGCTTCATGGGATGAATAGGTTGGGATTGGGAAATAAAATAAATAATTACTTCGGTGTGGTTCGCTAATCTCGACTAGTTTAGAAAAACCATAATTTGGTTTGAAACGACATCCAAAGGAAGATTAAAGGATAAATTTTAAAGAATTTATCTTGGATAAAATTAATGGGAACCTTTCCCTAAGAATGTGGAATTTAGAAACTAGCTGTAGGTTGGCTAAGAAGAATGGTTTCCTGGATATTGATCTGATGTTGGTTTCGGCCTTCGGGGTTAATGTTTGGGAAATTGTTCTCTTGCTAATTTGCGGTGAGTGACTAATGAATTGGAATGAGGCGTATGTTGTGTTTGTGTAACATTTGTTTTAATATACGCGGGTTGTTTCGGAAAGGCCGGGTTTATACCCATTCTGAATAACCAATTCGACGATAAGTCGAAGATGAAGATGGTGGTCGAAGACCGGGAGTCTTCACATCGTTTGGATTATTACTGACAATCCTGATTGGCCTGTACACCCAAGAGGATGGAAATAGTTGGTGGTCGTCCAGACGTACTTGGAGATGGATGGATATGCGAGGAAAGTGCCTCCGGTTTCGTTCAGACCCAGAACGGACTTGTAAATGGACTGTGTGTCTGACATTGGATTTTATTCTGTGTTGATTGATTTCTGTTAAATATATATCTGTTTGGCGGCGGAGAATTTATTCTCTTGCTTAACGCCCTTCTCTGAGACGTACGAGCTTAGAGGTTATATATCGATAGATATCAATTGCATGGCATGAATTGCCTGTGTGGCACGCTAAGATGCAATGATCAAGGCTTCTGTTGAAAAGAAAAGTCTTGTGGCTGATGATCAAAGCACGGCCTACGTGGCAGCTTTGTGTATAACGTGAATTCGCGAGCCTCACACCTCGGTATGAGTCAAAAACGGGATAAGGACCCAAGGAGTGCATGACGTTTCTTTCTAGCTATGGTGGTGTCAGTGACTTACCAGCCCTGACATTTATATACTTTTCACCTATGTGGTTGTTGGAATGCGAGGCACCTCGATTATAGGTCTGTAAGGACCGGGAAACGTGTGTTCAGGAATTGCCAATCCTCTAACGTAAGTGAGGACCGGCCTTGGAGGATCCGGGGTTGCCCAGAGTGCGTAACCCTGAGGCATTTGCTAGAGTGTCTCGAACGCGGAGAGGAGCTTGCCCCTTGCCTCGACTCATGACGGAATCCAATTTCCAATACGTGATATTGCGGTTTTAATTGTAGAACTAGTATGGCGACATAGTAGATGGTAGCTATGCCGCCTATGATTGATATTTATGATTGAAATGTTTTGACACTATACACTTATTATAGTATCAAATGATTTGTTTTAAAATGTATCAAGCATGCTTTGGCTGTTATAAGGGAAAACCCTATCCCCCGGCTTGCGTTGCATTGTGTGATAGGACCTGGGTCTTATAACAGCTTCATTTTCCTTTATTTAGTATTGCGCTGTTGTTTTATGCACTGGTATTCTTGGGAGGAAACCCGCTCCATGTTATACGGCGTGGTCCCTTGATTTACCTAACTTTAAAACCAATATTAATAATTATTTTAGTTCTCACACCAGTCACATGACTGACCTGGAGTTTATTGTTTTAACCTAAACTCTGGGTGCCCCTATTTTCTGCACGGGCAGCTAGTAGTTTTGGTTTTGCAGATTTATATTCACAGGATCCTGATTTACAGCTGGAATGATATCCGGAAAGCTCTGTATCCGTATATCACCTTCAGTAGTGCTTTATATTATTTTCCGCTGCTATGTAATTTATTGTAATCTCTGATATTTATCGAATGTAATTTATTCATTTATACTCTGTATATTCTTGTATTCTGATGGAATTGTTGTAATAGCAATGAAATGTTCTTCCGTATGCGTTCATTTGTGTGTTGTTCTCAAAGTATCCGCCCTTTCCTTAATGGGGAAGAAACGGGTTCTCACATTTGGTATCAGAGCTTTGGTTTACAGAGCTCAAGAACAAGACACATTAGAACCATACGACAGAATTCATCAGATATTGGATTAGTAATATCCAATTAGAATGACTCGTTAGAGATAGGATCAGTAGTATCCTAGAACGAGTGTGAAGAGTATATTTTTCAAATGAAAACAATTTTGTTTTGAAATTTAAACCATTTTATACGTATTTGATTATTTATTTATCTTGAATATGGACAATCTGATATATAAAGATTTTGCATATACGCGTCATGAACGTATATTCGAAGTTTTAATATATTGGATAGATATAGAGTCATAATCTAGTGGCCCGAAGATGATTCTGATGATTGACTAGTTGTCATTAGTATTCATGTTCATGTAACGAAGGTGTGATATCTATATATTTCCATTAGACTGGTGTGAGAACCAATACCAATATAGCTAGAACACATTGTTATGAATTGGCATCAAAAACATGATTTTCTGTATATGTATCAAAATTATGAATTTGAAACTCTAATCCACTAATTGATTGATGTTTGTGTTGTTTGTTTATTTGTTTGATAATTTTGAAACATTTAGCCTAATTGAACCAAATATTGAACTGTATTGAAAATTGGTCGCATTTGCTTTCATATATATATACTTACAATGAACAGGTCATAGCAAGGAGGCTAGAGCCGAAGAATAAAATTTGTTTGCCCGACAAATAGGTACATGTTTACTACATAATTTACTGTTTTGTTTGGGTGATGATGATTTTATGAGCCTATTGGCTAGCCGCTTGGCTTTTTCTTTTTCTTTTTGAGATTAGAAGGACCGGGGAAGCTATTTGAAATTCCCCGATGCTCCCGGTGCAGGGGAGGTTATGGCGAAATTTTTCAAAAATTTAGGGTGTTAGCCAAAATTTTGAAATTTTGAAAATTCTCAGAAACTAAAGAGTCGGAGAATGGAAGCCAAATCGAACGTAGAGTTGATTAATCAAACCTCTTTCGACTTTGTTCCTTTTCGGGGACGAAAAGTTTTAAGTGGGGAAGATTGTAATAACCCGGAAAATCTGAGCCAGTTTAAAATTTTTGTTTTGGCAACTTCGATGAATTTTGAAGATTTAAAATAGATTATTTTAAATAATATCGACTAAAAATTTATTTTGAATATAATATGAACGTATATATTATATACGCCGTCGTTAGAATATAAATATTTATATATAATTATAAATAGAATTGAAAATGGCGCGGTAGTTCGATAATTCGATTTCAAACTTCAATTGAATGTACCGGGTGCAAAACAATCCGGATTTTAGTGAAACCAAAAACAGTAGGATCTAATTGATAATATCTTTCCAACGAATCCAAAAAATCAGGATTTCATAGCGGGAATCAAAAGATATGTCCAGTTGAAAATTCTGAATAGTCGCTATGGAATTCAGGCCCTTAAAAATAGGAATTTTGCAAACGACCTCGGATTTCGACGAAACCAGTTTTGTTGGGTCCGTGATGTAGAATTATTGCTAGGTTTCAAATTTCATAATTTTTAGAATCAATATGTGAGCGTGGAGAAGGAAAACGCGTTTGACCAGTTTCAGTTGATTTTAATCGACTGGAAAATGGCCATTTTTCAAACGGTCTCAGAATTCGACGAAACTAGTTTTGTTAGGACCATATCGTCAATACGAAGCTAGAAAATATTTTTCTGGAATTTTTAGAGACAGTATGTGACCCCGGTAATTTGAAATGTACGTTTAAAATTCAGTATAGTGATTTAAATGTAAATTTAACAGAAACTGATTGTAACAGCCGAATCAGCCTACGATACATATCCCATTGGGTTCGGAATGGGGGTGAAACGCTATAGACGACAGGCGGTGGGCCTCGTTTAGAGGTCGAAAATAAAAGTTGCTTTATAAAGTAAAATTTAAAATAAATAAATTAATATATATATATATATTCAATCACCCCCTCCCTCTCTATTTCTCTCCCCGTTACTTTCTTTAAACCAGGAAAAAAATCGCAATGACCTAGCAGCCGCCGCCCTCCCCGAGACCACCGCGCCACCTCGCTCGAGACCCCCACCCCCTCCCCCCAGCGGCGCCGCGAGCCACCTAGACCCCCCTATCGCGAAGAACCCCCCCACTGGATCGATGCATCGCAGACCCCCCCCAGTCCCGAACCCGCGACAGCAAATCACCTCCCCCCTTCCACCGATCTTGGCCATCACCCCCCCCCCCCCCGACGTAAGTTAATTTCAGTTTTTATTCGCTTTATTTTCTTATTGTTTACTATTTAATTTACATTCCTATGATAAAAACTCGATTTTTATTTAGGTAGGAAAGAAAAATCTGATTTTTCTTTATGTAGATAGCGATAAAAATTTGATTTTTCTATATGTGAATAGCGAAGTAAAAATACTATTTTTATCGTCTTGAAAGCGAGATCAAAGAACTGATTTTTTTTACATCTATTAAAAATCAGTTTTTGTTTAGAAAGTATAGAAAAGTTTGATTTTTAAAGGCAAAATTTGATTTTTATTTGTAAAAAGGTATGATTTTTATATTTTTAAAGTAGTAAAAATATAATCTTTTATATTGTAGAAAGATAAAAATATGATCTTTGCATAGTAGGAACTATAAAAATATAATCTTTATGAGATATAGACGTAAAAATATGATAAGGCGATATTTTTAAAATATGATAAGGCAATATTTTTAAATGTGAAAAGGCGAAATTTTTAGATTTAAAATTGCGAAATCTATATTTTTGAAATGGAATTTTATCTATATGATAACGTAGTAAAAATTTGATTTTTATATATTGAATAACATAGTAAAAATTTGATTTTTATATAAAGTATAACGAAGTAAAAATTCAAATTTTTAAAGGTATGAAGCAATTATAAAAATATGATTTTTAAATTGAAGGTGGATAAATAAAAATGTGATTTTTATTTTAAAGACATCTAAATATAAAAATGTGTGATTTTTATATATGTAGTGGCTACGGGCAACGAAGATGACGAAGATGCGATAACGACGAAGACTTCTCTAAAAGAAGAGTCGTGTTATTGGATAGCTATTGGTGAGAATTTCTCACCTTTCAATTTCTTTTTCTAGTTATATATATATATATATACTAGGATGCAGACGGTGTTTAGTAGCACCCGACACAATCGTCCACAGACCATGGACTTGTTTGTTTGATTGCAAAAATTAGTTAGATTATTTGATTGAAATTGAATTGTTGGGTGAAATGAATGGATTTGATTGATGTGTGAATGGCGTGGGCCTTCACTAGACCGGGGATAAGGCTAGGCCTCGTCCCGTTTCTAGTATCGTGCCGTTATGCCGCCGAAATTTTCTAAAATAAGTTAGAAAAATAAAGATATCATTTTATTGTGTAAATGAACTGAATAGAAATTCATGTGATAAAATAAAATATTCATTTACAAACCGGACGGTTTTTTTATGTACACCTATTTGAAGGACATTGATTGGGTCGATAAATTTTACACGTCGCCCAACTGCACAACTAAAATCTGTGTTTGATTGCTTGAAACCCCACACGGGTGTTGGGATGAAATATGAAGTTCACTCATCCTGATTTAGATAAAGAATATTATAAAATAAAGGTTCATGTGTTGACTGTACTCATCCGTTGAGATTAGTCATGTATTGAACGAAATATTTTAATAATAAAATTTACATCTTTATCAATATAATATAAAGGTTCATGTGTTGACAGTACTCATCCTTGAGATTAGTCACGTGTTGAACGAAATAATTTAACAAAAATAGTCACACGTGGACAGTACTCATTCGTTGAGATTAGTCGTGTGTTGACAAAAATAAATATTCATTTGTTGACTAGAATAAAGGAATATATGAAGCCGTGTTGATTAGATTGACGCCATTTTGACATGAACGATATTTATATCAATTTTATTCATTTTAAAATGAATATTGAAAATTAATTTTGAAATCGAATATTTCGAAATGAAATGAATTGAAAACGATTTCGAAATGAAATGAATTGAAAACGATTTCGAAATGAAATGAATTGAAAACGATTTCGAAATAAAATGAATTGAAAACGATTTCAAAATAAAATGAATTGAAAACGATTTCGAAATGAAATGATTTGAATATATAACGAATTTAATTTCAATTGAATATATAACGAATTTCAATTGAATATATAACGAATTTCAATTGAATATACAACGAATTTCAATTGAATATAGAACGAATTTCAATTGAATATATAACGAATTTGATTTGAATAGATGACGAATTTGATTTGAATATATAACGAATTTGAACTGAATATATAACGAATGATTTGAATATATAACGAATTTGAATTGAATAGAAAACCAATTTGAATTGAATCGAACAGAAAACGACTTTGGAATTGGATTGAATTGAAAACGAATTCAAATTGAATTGAAAGCAAATTGAAATGAATTCAAATTGAATTGAAATTTGAATTGAATAGAAATGAATTTTAAAACGAATTTATAAAGAAGAATTAAATTTTGATTTGAATTGAAATGGAAGTTGAAAATGTTTTTGAAACGAATTCAAAACTATCTATATAATTCGTTTTAAATAAAAATCGATGAAATATATATTATATATATTATATATATAATATAATGGCCTGAATAGAACGCGCCGTGCCGCGGTAGTTCGTGAATTTCGACCATATATTTCAAACGGACATTACGGGAGATCCGACCGTCGGATTCTCCTAAAACCGGAACCGTTGGGTTCGTATCGAAAAGAGCTTTCTAACGTTTATTATAAATTCAAAATCTAACGGTTGGATTTGGAGATACGTCCAAATCAAATTTGAAAAAGGTCGCTGTAAGTGCAGTTCGATGGCCATTGTTGGAAATCAATTGTATTGGCCTTAATAAAATAATTAAAAATAGTAATAATTTGTGTAAAATCATTAGAAATGATTTGGGAAAATTTGGGATGAAAAACTCCATATTGAAAAGATAAAAATGGATTTTTATCGAAATGAACTATATTGAACTAAATTTAAAACCGATTATTTTTAAATAAATAAATTAGATTTAAAAAGGGGTTTTAAATAATCGGAATTTCTAATATATTTGATTGGATTTGAAATGGGTTTATCGTGAACGGTGTTTTAAATAACACTAGTTCTTTAACCCGATAACAAATAGAATGTGATTTGGGTTTGTCGTGAACTGTGGTTTAAATAACACCTAGTTCTTTAACCCAGTAGAAGGAGTTTTAATAAATCTGCAATTAGATTGAAATGTAAATAGATAATCTAAATTATCAAATTTAGAATTGAGCGAGAATGGAGCATCGCCAGTTTTGCTCCAAAGCGATAGTTAAATCTTTAATTAGATTTGAACGTGAAATGGTAATTAATTTTACCGATAACACTGTGATGTTAGATATGGAGTATTACCAGTTTTGCTTCATGGGATGAATAGGTTGGGATTGGGAAATAAAATAAATAATTACTTCGGTGTGGTTCGCTAATCTCGACTAGTTTAGAAAAACCATAATTTGGTTTGAAACGACATCCAAAGGAAGATTAAAGGATAAATTTTAAAGAATTTATCTTGGATAAAATTAATGGGAACCTTTCCCTAAGAATGTGGAATTTAGAAACTAGCTGTAGGTTGGCTAAGAAGAATGGTTTCCTGGATATTGATCTGATGTTGGTTTCGGCCTTCGGGGTTAATGTTTGGGAAATTGTTCTCTTGCTAATTTGCGGTTAGTGACTAATGAATTGGAATGAGGCGTATGTTTTGTTTGTGTGACATTTGTTTTAATATACGCGGGTTGTTTCGGAAAGGCCGGGTTTATACCCATTCTGAATAACCGATTCGACGATAAGTCGAAGATGAAGACGGTGGTCGAAGACCGGGAGTCTTCACATCGTTTGGATTATTACTGACGATCCTGATTGGGCTGTCCACCCAAGAGGATGGAAATAGTTGGTGGTCGTCCAGACGTACTTGGAGATGGATGGATATGCGAGGAAAGTGCCTCCGGTTTCGTTCAGACCCAGAACGGACTTGTAAATGGACTGTGTGTCTGACATTGGATTTTATTCTGTGTTGATTGATTTCTGTTAAATATATATCTGTTTGGCGGCGGAGAATTTATTCTCTTTCTTAACGCCCTTCTCTGAGACGTACGAGCTTAGAGGTTATATATCGATAGATATCAATTGCATGGCATGAATTGCCTGTGTGGCACGCTAAGATGCAATGATCAAGGCTTCTGTTGAAAAGCAAAGTCTTGTGGCTAATGATCAAAGCACGGCCTACATGGCAGCTTTGTGTATAACGTGAATTCGCGAGCCTCACACCTCGGTATGAGTCAAAAACGGGATAAGGACCCAAGGAGTGCATGACGTTTCTTTCTAGCTATGGTGGTGTCAGTGACTTACCAGCCCTGACATTTATATACTTTTCACCTATGTGGTTGTTGGAATGCGAGGCGCCTCGATTATAGGTCTGTAAGGACCGGGAAACGTGTGTTCAGGAATTGCCAATCCTCTAACGTAAGTGAGGACCGGCCTTGGAGGATCCGGGGTTGCCCAGAGTGCGTAACCCTGAGGCATTTGCTAGAGTGTCTCGAACGCGGAGAGGAGCTTGCCCCTTGCCTCGACTCATAATGGAATCCAATTTCCAATACGTTATATTGCAGTTTTAATTGTAGAACTAGTATGGCGACATAGTAGATGGTAGTTATGCCGCCTATGATTGATATTTATGATTGAAATGTTTTGACACTATACTCTTATTATAGTATCAAATGATTTGTTTTAAAACGTATCAAGCATGCTTTGGCTGTTATAAGGGAAAACCCTATCCCCCGGCTTGCGTTGCATTGTGTGATAGGACCTGGGTCTTATAACAGCTTCATTTTTCTTTATTTAGCATTGCGCTGTTGTTTTATGCACTGGTATTCTTGGGAGGAAACCCGTTCCGTGTTATACGGCGTGGTCCCTTGATTTACCTAACTTTAAAACCAATATTAATAACTGTTTTAGTTCTCACACCAGTCACATGATTGACCTGGAGTTTATTGTTTTAACCTAAACTCTGGGTGCCCCTATTTTCCGCACGGGCAGCTAGTAGTTTTGGTTTTGCAGATTTATATTCACAGGATCTTGATTTACAGCTGGAATGATATCCGGAAAGCTCTGTATCCGTATATCACCTTCAGTTGTGCTTTATATCATTTTCCGCTGCTATGTAATTTATTGTAATCTCTGATATTTATCGAATGTAATTTATTCATTTATACTCTGTATATTCTTGTATTCTGATGGAATTGTTGTAATAGCAATGAAATGTTCTTCCGTATGCGTTCATTTGTGCGTTGTTCTCAAAGTATCCGCCCTTTCCTTAACGGGGAAGAAACGGGTTCTCACATCCAAGCTCCTTTAAATTAACCTATAAAATCTTGAACTAGTTGATTGGCCGTACAAATTTGGGCATCCAAGAATTTAGGGAAAACATAGACAAATAAACTCTGGGTCAATCATGGGACTGGTATGAGTAAAAAAATTTAAAACAATTTAAAAAAATAAATGATATCTCATAAGACCACTCCGTATAACACGGAATGGGTTTTTCCCTTATGAGAATCCAAAATACTTGATTCAACTTTCAAAATCCTTTTGAAAGAAACGATAATCTTTATATCAAACTCTTTTGATACTATAATAGTGCCTATCAACCACAACTAAATAACAATCTAGTGGAATGTTTGCATCTCATGCTCCACATATATTTAATATACAATCAAAACCACGATCACTTATTGGGTAATGAATTTCCAACTATGACAAGGTGTGGAACCACCTTCCGATAGTGTATCTCTCGAGAGGAATACACTAGGTTCAACAAGAACATCTTGTACCTCGATCACACATGACCGACCACTCATTTCGCTTGAATGTATCGAACATATATCACCAACGGTTGGGATCAGCAACTGTTTTTCCGAGTGGGACAACATCGAATAGAATAAAGAATGAAACATGTTTCTCTAGATAGGTGATAATACACCCTAATTGGAAGCTACCCACTTAGCCATGCTGCCTGCCTGATTTTTGTCTTCTCCCGTTTGTTGAGGCCTAAGGATATGCTTACTTACCTTTCATTGATAGCACAATCACTTTAAAAACCACAATGTCAGATCTTTTAACGATTTATTGGTTTGCACAAATATATTATGGATATTATGCTAAGCGAGTAAATTCTCCATCACCATATATATCTATACAGACCAATATATACGATCATTCGAAATTCTCTGTCAGAGACTCGTCCATATTCGTTCATTCTGGGATTGAATGAAACCGACGACACAATTTCCATTAATCTATCTTAGGCAATTTCTACCTAGGATTAATAGAAAAATCCCTTGCTCTTCACTCCGTCTTCGATTAACTTCATATAATTTGATTCGCAACGCTACTGCCAATACGGAGTGCTTCTTGGATAATAATCTAACCAGTCTCTCCATATTGAAAACGATATTGGCCAATACTTTGATAGTCAGTTATTTAACTATCGAAGAAAACAAACATCCATTCAAAGCATCAAACAATCCTGGGCCCCTTAATTAATATTTCATTGATTAAATCACTTCTGCATTTCCTTGTCAATATTTGTTAACCAAGTATTTTCCATAATCATCTTGGACTCTCGAAACATTTCCATATATCACCTTCTTTTATTTTCTATACTTAGAAAATATCTTCTATTGGTAACTAGAAAGCAGTCCAAGTACTTCTCCCTTTCACGACCGTTCATTTCTATACTTAGGAAATATTTATTATTGTATTTCCAAAATTCCACTTACTTGGGTTAAAACAACTGTTGTTTATAACATCGTTACAACAACCCAAAATATTACGTTCGACTACATCTTATTCAAACATTTCTCATCGAGACTGAATCATGCTATTTATCTGTTAATAATGAAATTAATCAAGTAGGGTATAACTACCTCTCATACGTTGACCAAATAACATTCTTAATTACAAAACGAACAAGATTACTTATCTTGAATAATCAACATCATATAAAACCAGTTATCCATATTTTTAAATGAGTATATGTTTCTCTTTCTATTCTTAATAGATTTAATTTTTTAGATTTCCTTTTTGTTAATAATATTCTATTTTAAGCTCGAAACGCCAATTTATGAACTGCTGCGCTATGGCGAGTTCATTTTAATTATATTTTAAATATAAACGTTAAACTTCGTTTATAAATAAACTTTAATACCGTTCTAATATATTTTAATATCTATTTAACCCAATTTCTCAACCCAACTTAATGTTTATGATTATCCCTAACAGTCGATTATATCATAACTCAGTTATAAATTTATTTACAACTCGATCTGCTAAATTAAATTCCAATTTCTTTTGGAAATAAATTATTATAAAAAAAATTGTTATTACCGAATTCCAATTATAAATCCTTTGGATTTTCTCAATTCAGTTTATATTCTGGATTCTAGAATATAATAAATAGTTCTATTTCAAACCGTTTTCCAATTCACTTTTTAAATTCATACTTGAATTTAAACTTCTAAATTATCTAATGATAATTTATTTCACCAGATTTATAAACATCATTATAAATTCAACTTCCTCATTTTATATTAAAACAAATTTTCATTTCAAAAATCTATTTGAAACTTAATTCATTTTATATTCCTAACCCGGAATAAAACCCGTTGTTCTCTTTTCGAAACGATTTCAAATTCTATTTTTAAATTCATACTTGAATTTAAAATTATAAACCATCTCTTGATTTTTAATTAACTATATTTATAAACATCATTTATAAATTTACTTGTTTTATATATATTCAAACAAGTTCCATTTCAAAATCTGTTTAAAATCAAAATCTAATTTGGAATATTTTATTTACTGTAACTTTCTATATATAACATAGAATCTATTTTAATATTTATTTTAAATCTTAGTTTCAAATTAATAAAATTCAAATATCCTTTTTGGATATGATTTATTTTATAATTTTGGCATAATCTAACTAATTTATCCAATTAAATTTACATTTCAAGCATTGGAATTGACTTCATCGTTTTCTATTTAAAACGATTTTCAATTCTTATTTTTAAATTCACATCTGAATTTATGTTTCCCCACAATATTTAATTGATAATCATCGTTTATAAATTTACTTTAATTTCCCTGCATTATTAATTTATAAACATTGTTTGTAAATTTACTTCAACTTCCCCGCATTATTTAATTTATAAACATTATTTATAAATTTGATACTTGTCTTTAGTATCAGAAACAAGTTAATATTTCTATATCCCATTCAAAATTCAAATTCTATTTTAAAAAAATAGATTTCCTCTTTTAAATCTTAGAATCCCCTTTTCACGATATTTTAATAAATCAACATTCAGGCCCCAGTGATATTTAAACACCACAAAACACTCAATTATCAATCATAGGTTTTCTATTACATCATACATGATAATATATATAAAATAAAAAAATAATAATAATTTTGAGAAATCTAGTTGGATCCCTCCAACCTGTTTTCTTACATCCATAGAAGTTAGCCATATAAATAATACCCATCCTACTTCGAGGCAGGATATCTCGGTATAGAAGGACATCCACTATCATATTGTGGGGTGTATAGAGTCATCTGCTAATGATACTGTGGGCATCCACTAATGGTACTGCAGGAACTATCCAGTCACCAATATATATATATACACACACACATATTTTCAATATATATATATAATAGCCACACACATCAATCCTAAATAACTAATATATTTATAATAGCCAAAATAATATTATAATGCAACTAAACAACTGTAATGGCACGTTTTGTTAGCTGTCGAATAATTAATTTATTTAATGATTTATATATCGATTTGGCGATATCGATAACTTAAAGTACAACGTTCGAACTTATAATTTATAATTATAATTAAAATGAACCTGAAACGTCGCGGCAGTTCGCAATTTGGCGATTTGAACTTCAACTGAATGTACGCGATTCATTTTAAGCCAGATTTTTGTGAAACAAGAAACGTGTGGAGCTGGTGGAGTATATCTTTCTAGTGGAAGAGAAAAATCGGGATTTCGTCGTGTAGATTTTTATGTACGTCCAAATCAAATTTTAAAATAGTCGCTATAGAATCGTTTATCGACCGTAACGGTTTATTTGAAATAACTAGATATCAGGCGTGAATTTAGACAAGGTTCTTTTGGGACATAGCGATAATTTAATTTTTAGAATTTTATGGAAATTTTTAATTAATTAAATAAGCAATTTTTTGTTTGGAGTAATTTGCACCTTGTAATCAACATTTTGAGGTTTCACAATATGAGTTAATCTACCAGTATTAGTATATTTTCGGGATCGCAGCACCTCACTGAACACGACTGTATTTTCATCTCAGACTGCAACGCTCATATATGAATATAATTGTATGGAATGGAGTGTGCAGTTATTTTAAAACTTTAAAACAATGAAGGAAATATTGTTCCAATATATCAAGTGGACCAAATGAACACATATATGTGGACGATGCTCCTACTGTCACAGAAGCTACGAAAAACAAATGAAAGAGCCATACAAACCCACGTCTATAGCCCATTCCCACTGATACCCTCCACATGTTTTCTGTGGCCATGAAGTGAATACGTTTGCTTAAGGACTAAGGTCCTCCACGCTATAAAATATGAAGCATTCTTCCTTCCTGTTGTTTTCGCATCCCACAAACACAGAACGCAGGCAACCAAAGAAAAGTAAAATCAATTCATACAAAAATCGTAAAAATAAGAGGGTGGGTTCGTTGGTTTTCTATTTGCATCAGTTTCAGTTGGGTATACTAGCTGAAAGGCTCGAGCACCTCATTGGTGAACAACGTGAAACAAAACCAAGGTTTGGGGTTTCTAACATCGTCGGGCATCGATGGAGGGCGGAACCTGAGGGGTTGGAGGCGCCGTGATCTCGGCGATATTCTAGAGGGGTGCGGATGCCAACCGGTGTCGGTGGCGCTGGAAAAGGCGACAGTGGTTGCCACTGTTCAAGGCGCCAGTTCGGGTTGACGTTGGGATCGAGTTGGGCTTGAGAGGGGTGATCGGGAGGAGAGGGACGCGCTGAGTTGAATGACGGAGGTGGCAGCATCGATGGACGAACGAGGTGGAGGGCGGCAGAGGTCAAAGACAGGGTCAACGAGGAAGAGGATTTAATTGAAATCGGGTTTTTGCTGTGTAGGGATTTCGACAGAAAGAGGATGAAAGGTTTTATAAACGGTTTGGGCTTAAGGGGAAATGGGCCAAGGAGATTAAAGGGGTGAGGCCCGTCTAATAGTGATTTTAGTTATTTAAATTTATATTTTTGTATATTAACTTATAAAATTCATAACTTGACAATACGATGTCAGAATCACAAACCGTAAGTTGCGTTGGGATCGTATGGACGAGAGCAACACAATGAGACTGACCGGGAGTGAATCCGAGCTCGTTACAATTTATGGTGAAATAAATTGTCCAATCTGAATCAAAGATAGTTAATCGTTTTTAACGATAACAGTCCAATGTGAGTAAAACTCACTAACTCTGAACAGTTTATAATTTCATGTTGTATTGTTAGAACTGTTAAAATTGTCTGTTTGACTGTGTGTTGACTGTTTGATTGAACTGCTAGTCAGTTAGTTAAATTTCTATATTGATTCTGTTTAACAGAATATATCATATGGAACTGAAAGTGATGTTATCTATATTGTCTAACATCTGTGATGCAGGGAAACAGGTTGGAGGAATCCGACTGGATTCCTCAACAGTTATTTTATTGTTTTCCATATATTGTTATATGATGTGATATAAAATATGTGGGCGATTATATGTGCTTGGACGATATTGAACATCGTGAATTGATATGATTGAATACCATAACATACCGAAATGTTGATAAGGGGATTTTCAATGTTTATATTGAAAATGAATCTTATTTATAAAATCGATAGGATTTTATAAAAGGAAAACATTTATTTAATTTGAAAATAAATAAATGAAAAAGGAAAACATTTATTTAGAAAATAAATGAAATAAAATAGAAACATTTATTTAGAAAATAAATGAATTAGAATATAAAGGAATATTTATTTTAGGAAATAAATAAAGGAACATTTATTTAGATTATAAATAAATGGAATAAAGGAATATTTATTTAGGGAATAAATAAAGGAACACTTGTTCAGAAAATAAATAGAATTATACAAGGATAGATTTAAACACGTGCTTCGCACACAGTATAACACGATATGGATTTAAATGAGATATTAACTAGGAAATCTGTTTTAAACAAATAAATTGAAGTAGATCAATTTATAAATAATGTTTTATAAATTAAATAAATTATTTATCGTTGATAAATGGAATATATATAAGTCTAGACTTATATAGAGAAGTAGAAACGTTATTAAAAGGACATTTATAAAGTGAAGAACCGTTACTAAAAGTAAATCTTTATAAATGGATAAACGTTGTAAAAAGTAAATCTTTATAAATGGATAAACGTTGTAAAAAGGAAATCTTTTGAAATGAATAAACGTTATAAAAAGGAGTTAATCGAATTTAGTTATTCGAAATGAGTTATTCGAATTAGATATTTGAATAGAGTTAAACACATTAGAGTGATTCGAATTACTTATTTGAATAGAGTTAAACACGTAAGAGTTAATTGAATATTAGTTATTCAATATGAGTTAATCGAATTTAGTTATTCGAGAAGAGTTAAATCGAATTTAGTTATTCGAAAGGAGTTAATCAATTTGAGTTAAGTTAATCGATTTGAATTAAGTTGAATCGAAATGGAGTAAATCGATTAGAATTAAGTTAATCGAGTTAGAGTAAATCAAATATTAGTTATTCGAAGGTAAGTTATTCGAATTAGTTATTCGAAGGAGTTAATCAATTAAGTTATTCGAATGAGTTATTCGAAGGAGTAAATCAAATTAAGTTAATCGATTAGAGTTGAGTTAATCGATTTGGGTTAAGTTAAGTTATCGAGTTAAGTAATCGAGTTAAGATTTATCGAGTTAAGTAATCGAGTTAAGAAATCGAGTTGAGATAATCGAGTTAAGAAAATCAAGTTGAGTTAATCAAATAAGTTATTCGATAAGAGTAAATCCATTTAAGTTAAATCGGATGTTAGTTATTCGGTAAGAATTGACACATTTAAGAAAATCGAATATTTGTTATTCGATAAGAGTTAATGAAATAGAGCCAACCAAGAAGAGTTATTCGAATATTATTTATTCGATAGGAGTTAATCGAAATAGAGTTTATCGAATATCAATTATTAAAAAGGGAGAGTTAATCGAATAGAGATTACTCGAAAGAGAGTTATACGTCGAATTCGATTATAGCGAATTCGGGAAAGTACTATTTACTTTCCAGGGTTTAAATCAAGATTTAGTTATTGATTTAGAAATTAGGTGTCTGTTAAATTATTCGAGTTAGGAAATAAATTTATAATTTAGGTTAGATATTTTAGGGGTAGGAATTATAACGTTATAGTTATAATCAAACGTTGTCATATAATAAGTGGATTCGTAACCTGAATCTGAGAATTTGCGTAAACAGATGATTGTAAAAAGTGAGTGATGAGCTTCATCTATTTCACAGTAAAGGACGTTGTTCAATTAAGGTCTGCGAGGTAATTATAACCCAACTTGATTGACTTCAGAATTGACAAAGGAATAGTTGTGGTTCGATCTAAAAGGTTGATTAGGAATAAAGTTAAGGAATAAGCGATAAATGGATTAAGCGAAACGATGTTTTATACAACGTTCATTGGAAATCCATAAATGAGTTTTGGAAACATTTTCCAAATATAGTCAGATATGTTTTCTAAACATAGAAAATGAAATGTTTTCATGATAAGAATTTAAGAAATAGAGTTAAGCAAATTCAGAAACTGACTGGAGAGGGTAAGTTGAACGGTTTTCTAAGTGACGATCTGATGTTGGTTTCGACCTTCCGGATTGATACTTAGAGAATTGTTCTCATACTAGTTACAGTTAGGGACTGATAGTTGCGAAATAATAGTGATGTGAAAATAAGCTATGGAAATGTTTTCCAATGATTAATAACATATATTTTCTAAATATATGAAATAAGGAAATATGAACATATGATGATTGATCGATCGAATTTCCATTTGGAAATAAGATCGTTGTTTGTACACCGACATGTTTTCATTTGATAGTTGAATCACAGACTATCAAAGTTTTGACCATATTTACGTTGTAAATATGGAGAGACCGGTTGGATTATTATCCGAAGAACCACTCCGGATTAGCATAAGCGTTGTGAATCAAGTACGCTGAAGATAATTGAAGACGGAGTGAAGTGCAAGGGCTATTGTGAAAATCCTAGGTAGGATGGATTCACTGAATAGTGCCTTCGGTTTGTTCAGTCCCAGGACAACGTATATGGACGAGTGTCTGACAAAGTATTCTTAACGAATCATATATGTTGATCTCTTCAAACGTATTACATTGGGTGGCGGAGAAATTCGTTTCTCTTAGCTTTTATACCCATGATGCCTTGAGAAATCGATATTGATTTGGCGGGTATGACGATGTGGCATTCAAAGTAATTGAAGAAATAATCTGTCAAAGTGATAAACGTGTCCTCAAAACCTCACAAGTGGAAAATAACAGAAGTTGGGCTAGGCAGCATGGCTAGTTGGGCCATACCCAAGCAGGGTGTATTATCACCATCTAGAGAATATTCAATTGTACTTCTTTATAATCTATTTCAATGTTGTCCCTTATCGGGAAGGATGGTTGCTGATCCCAACCATCGGTGATAATATATTCGTTACACTCAAGCTAAATGAGTGGACGGTCATGTGTGGCCGGGTTGCAAGACGTTCTTGTCGAACCCTAGTGTATCTCCTCTAGAGTACACTGATCGGAAGGTGCTCCCATACCTTGTCTGTAGGGATCCAATCTCCAATAAGTGCTCACGGTTTTATTTGTATACTATGTATGTGGAACGTGAGATGCAAGCGTTCTGCTAGATTGATATCTATTTGTATTTAGACATTATTATAATATCAGAAAGATATCCTTTATTTAACCAAGTGTTGGAGTTTTATTCACACCAGTCCCATGACTGACCCAGAGTTTGTTTTGTTTTGTTTCCCCTAAACTCTTGGGTGCCTAAATTTGTACGGGCAGTCAAGTAGTCGGGATTTTACAGATACACTTGGAGAGCTTGGAGCAGGAGGCTTCAGGATTATAGCTATCATTATTCCGCTGTGTTGTTAAGTGTTGTACTTTGAAATGGTATGTATATACGAGTACTGATTTGTATTTCAAAGTTATGTTATATTTTATTCGTTCCGCTGTGAGATTCGTGTTTACTCTGATGATGTAAGTTCTTCTTCTTCTTCTATTCTATTAGTTCTATCTTTTCTTCCTCACCCTCTACTTTCTTTCACTAATGTCTCGGAATTTTCGACTCTCGAGGAGTCGAAAATTTCCAGCCGTTACAGTTGGTATCAGAGCTTAAGTTAAGTGATTACCTTGGCTCTATGGCATAACTCGATAGAGATGGGATTACTAATATCCTAGATTGAGTTTGAGTGTATATATATGAGCGCGTAATTGTTATTCAATATAAAATGGTTTTATATTGTGGAGACTCATTGGTTGAGTGGCTTATGAATTCTGGTCGATCAGTTTGATCCAGTGTATCGATAAGGGTTACTAAATACTCGAGTACGATGAACCGTCATGGTATGTTTTGAAAGAGGGTAAATGAAATAATTTTTCCCAAAATATATTTGTTTATAGAAGAAATATATATCTTGAAATTATTATAGTATATTGATTGTGTAGGTTGTTATTATAATCGAATAAGATTATAAAAGGTTGAAATGGTTATAAATGACCAATCAGAATTCATATGAATGTAATATATGAAATAGTTTGAATTAAATATGAATTTAAATCAGAATTTTGAATTTAAAATAAGGAAATTTTAAGTTCCTGGGAGATTTTGAAAATGTTTTTCAAATTGAAAATGATATAGTATTGAACTCACTTCGATAGCTGGAAAATAGATTCTGATGATGAATCTAGACATCATCAGTGTTCATTTTCGAGTTCTAAGTGATGGATTACTACCAAAGGTTTTGTTTTTGAATTGTTTTGAGAAAACAAGTTGTTTAGAAATTCAAAGGTTTTGAATTGGCATTATGATTTCAAGTTGATTTGAAAGAAACCCAGGAACTTAAGTTCTGGAATTAAAATTTAACTAATGAAGTTAAATAAAATGAGATGGTAAAAATAAATTGAAATTTAACTTGAACCGAGTTAAATAAAATTGAATTGGATTAGAGATAATCTAGAATGAAACCAAATTGATAAGTCAATAATTTGGAATTTGATATTAGAGTTCGAATGAAATTCGATTTGGATTTGAGGATATGAACTGATTGGAGATCAATTGGAATGGATAACATTGGTATATGTTGAAGTGGTAGCAGATGAAAGGGATAGAGTTAAATTCCCGACAAAAAGGTACAAGTTTATATCATATATGAGTTTGGATTTTATGAGCCGAATTAGCAAGCAGCTTGGCTATTTTGATTTCCTTTTGGATTGGTGGAGGCCTAGAGAGGCGAGTTGTTGTTTGACGTATTAAGGCGTACAAAGGAGATTATGGCGAAATTTTTCGAAAATTTAAGGTGTTAGAATTTTTTTAGAATTTTTGAAAATTTTAGTTGGTCGGAAATGAATTAATAAATTAATTAAAATTAAATGGGTCTAGTCGAAACAGAAATTTAGAGGTAAACAAAAAAGGATTTTTAAATCTAGTTAGTAGAGTTAGTAGCATTTTTCTAACTTAGCAATTTCGAGGACGAAATTATTTTAAGGGGGGAAGTCTGTAATGGCGCGTTTTGTTAGCTGTCGAATAATTAATTTATTTAATGATTTATATATCGATTTGGCGATATCGATAACTTAAAGTACAACGTTCGAACTTATAATTTATAATTATAATTAAAACGAACCTGAAACGTCGTGGCAGTTCGCAATTTGGCGATTTGAACTTCAACTGAATGTACATGATTCATTTTAAGCCGGATTTTTGTGAAACAAGAAACGTGTGGAGCTGGTGGAGTATATCTTTCTAGTGGAAGAGAAAAATCGGGATGTAATGACCCAGGTTTTTGAACGATTAGTTTTAAATATTTAATATCATTTTAAATATTGTGTTGATAATATAAAAGAATTTTTATATTGGATTCTCGATTAAATAATCGAAATACGATTTATTTTGATAATTATCGTAATATGAAACAGTAACAATTGAATTCAGAGTTGAAACTGTATCAAAACAATTCTATAGATTAATATAAATTCTATTTGAATTAGAACGATAATAATAATTTATTATCGGTGAATTAAATGGTTTGAGATCGATTTATATTTTAAATCGAATTTAATTTAATACATTAATTTAATTTGTTATCCCTTCTATGCAGTCGAATTAAATTTTAGAAAACCGTTCCGTTGAATTTAGAATAATGGGTAATGTTGGAAACATCAGTCGTTACGGTTGAATAGCGGTTTGGGACTTCGAGTTAGGGACCAAAAAATATTTTAAAGAAAATTAAATAAATATTTTCCATCAGCCGTCCTACCTATATTATTTCATTTCGCAGACCTAAGGAGTTAATCGCGCAGCTAATTTTCTTCTTCTCGAGCTGTAAATTCTGTCTACCTCCTTCCTAATCTAAGAGACAACAATTTAATGGCCCGTGTACGAATTGTTTCCTTTCTCTTCTATATAACCGTGACCAACCCTCCGCCTTTCGTATTCTATTCCATTTCCGAACAAAAGAATCGTTCAGAAAAAAAATAGCCCCTTCCTCAGCTTTCAACTCAAATCAGATATCGCAAGTTGGAAACGCGATACCCTGAAGCTCTGATCGAGAGTCGCGATTTCCAGGAGCGTTCACGAGTAGGGATTTCGATTTCTGGAAGGGTGAAGCTGGTGTTGGATGCGATGTAGTGGAGTTCGAATGGACCGATGAGTTGAATCTCGCGATGATGTTAGGGTTTGAACTCAAGGGCAACGCAATTATTTTTGGTGGATTCGAGCTTGTCGATGGAGCGATGAAAGGGGTTTAGGTCAACAATATAGAAGTCGCGATGACAAAAGTAGAGGATTGAGGGATGTGGGTTTTCGATTGATTCTAGAGTTCGATGGGCGGTCCTGGTCTTCGACTGTCGAACGAATTACGGAGTCGGATTTGTCTTTGAGGTGGCTTGCGAATTTGTTGATGATGGAGACGGCTGGTGGTAGCTCACAGTGACAGGAAGTTTTGTAAGGTCAGTAATGAAAATTGCTTGAGAAAGGGGGTGTTTACATCATCAATTTAGGTAATTAATTATAATTTGTTCACTTAATATTTTTTTATTAGGATTTTAATTAGTTAAAAGGTTAGAATTTTATTAGTGAAAGGGTTAGAAATAAATTAGTAAATGGTTAGGATCTTTTTTGTATATCAGTATGGATTAGTTTAAATAAATTGTTAAGCTAAATTTAATTTAGTAACAATTAAAAGAAGAGAAAAATATAGGAAAGTTTTTTTTATTTATTTAAATAATTGATTTAAATAAATAAATGGTTAATCGGTACATTTAAATAAAATTATCGTAGGTTCGAATTTCATTTGAGAACACTAGTAGCCGGTAATTTGGAGATAAACACGATATTTGACAACTGCAATTCCGGTGAGTAAATCTCACTCACCTTTTATTTATAATTATTTTTACTTCGTAAAAATAAGTGTTGTTGCTTGTTTGGATTTTTCTGCTTGTTTTATATATATTAGTTATTTAGGCTATTATATATATATTGGGTTGATTGATTGGTTGGATTCCCGCAGTCTCATTAGCGGATTCCCGCAGTTTCATAGCGGATGATTACCCTATACGCCCCACGCTATGATTAGTGGATGACCTTCTATACCACGATATTCTGCCACGAAGCAGAATGGGTATTATTTATGTGCTAACATCTGTAGATGCAGGAAAACAGGTTGGAGGAATCCAACTGGATTCCTCAAAAATATATTATCTGTTTGTTTATTTGTTTGCATATATATTGTTATATATGATGTGTTAGAAAAATAAATAATTGGTTGCTTTGTGTGTTTAAATATCACTGGGCTTAATTAATGATATTTAAAAATATCATGAAAAAGGATATTTGAGAATTAGAAAGGAAATTCTATTTTTCTAAAATAGAATTGAAAATTGAAATTTGAATATAGAAGATTCAAATAGAATTGAATTTGAAATTTGAATATAGAAAATTCAAATAGATCCAAATAGAATTGAAAATGAAATTGAATAATGAAATTCAAATATAGAATTTGAATAAAGAAAAGTCAAAGAGGAATTCAAAAGGGATTTGAATAAAAGAATTTGAAATAGAATTTTGAATATAGAAATTTAAATGGAAACTTAATAAAGGAATTTGAATATAGAGAATTCAAACAGAATTGAATATAGAAATTTGAATATAGAGAATTCAAACAGAATTGAATATATAATTTGGATCGAGAATTCAAACAGAATTTGAAATAGAATTTTGAATATAGAAATTCATAAAGGAATGTGAATAAAGGAATGTGAATAGAGGAATAAAGGGATTTGAATAAATGAATTTGAAATATTGAATTTCAAAGAAGAATTGAATTGAATTTGAAATATTGAATTTCAAAGAAGAATTGAAATAGAAATTGAATAATAGAATTCAAATGGAAATTCAAGTATTGAATTTGAATATGGAATTGAAATAGAAATTCAAGTATTGAATTTGAATATAAAATAGAAAAGAAAATTCAACTATAGAATTTGAATATAGGAATTTAAATGGGAGTTGAATAAAGGAAATTTAAATATAGAATTTGAATAATAGAAAAGGAAATGGAAATTTGAATTTAGAATTCAAATAGAAAAGGAAATAGAATTTGAACATAGAATTCAAATAGAAAAGGAATTGGAATTTGAATATAGAATTCAAATAAAAGCGAGATTGGAATTTGAATCAAGAAATTCAAATAGTGTTAAAATGGAGTTGGATTCATTTTAACGAAGTTTAAAAGTTTATATATATAAATATAATTAAAACGAACTCGCCGCAGCGCTGCAGTTCGTAAATTGGCGACTCGAACTTCAATTGAATATACATGACTCAATTGATGTCGGAATTCTTTGAAACAAGAATCGTCAGGACCGGTTGAATAATAGTTTTCTAATGGAAGAGAAAAATCTGGATTTCGTCGAATAGATTTTGAGTTATGTCAAAATCAAATTTTTAAAAGTGCAGCGCCAGAGACCATTAAAACCATAATGGAATTTATATAATAAATATAGGCATGTTTAAGCAAATAAAAATCCGAATTTCCATTTAAAACCCTGGTCTTGAGTTAGAACATAAAGGTAAACTCAAGTGAAGTAAGAAAAGTGATTTTTGAAACAATAATCATATTTTTGATTATTGAATAGAATTAACTAAATCAAAGAAGAATCAGTTAATCGAGTGGTGAATTGAAGTCGAACTTTGAAAATTGAATTTTTGAATTGTAAACATATATTTGAAATCAAATATAGAACTTAAATTAAAATTTGAATTCAATTAGTTGATAAGTAAGTTGAAATATATTTGAAACGTGTTATATTCATATATACAAGCGAAATGGGCAAAGAGTTAGTTAAAGAGTTACTTTAACGCATTGAGTCAAAACGAGTGTATGAAGTTGAAATGAATTGTACAGGTATAGATATACCGGAGACAGTTATGGGATAAAGTGATGAAGGTATATAATTAGTGTGCTCGATAATAAGGTACATGTTTAATTCATATATGAGATTTTATGCGCCGTATCGGCAAGCCGCTTGGCTTTTTCTTTTTCTTTTTGAGATGAGAAGTTACCGGGAAGCTATTTGAAATTTCCCGATGCTCCCGATACAGGGGAGGTTATGGCGAATTTTTCCAAAAATTTAAGGAGTTAGAATATTTTTAAGAAAATTTGATAACTAGAAATCCATATATCGATATATATAGAGAATTAGATAATGAAACAAATTAAATAGGATATTTGAAACAAGAAGGAAAACTATAACTTAGATTTGTTAAAAATAACAAGGGAAATGTATACGTGTTTTAAAAATAGATAATTGGTTTGTATAGTATTGATTATTCGAGTAAGTAGTCTTGTCTGTTTTGACGTTATGAATGTTATTCAGTCAAGGTCTGAGAGGTAATTATACCCCAACTTGATTGGTTTCATTAACAACCGATAAATAGCAAAACTCAGTCTCGAAGATCAACGTTTAAAGAGATTTAGTTGAATGTATATATTTGGGTTGTCGTAACGATGTTTTACACAACATCCGTTTTAACCCAAATAAATGTAAACTTGAAAATAAAATAACAAATGTTTTCTAAGTATAGAACTAAATGAGTTCGTGGAAGAGATAAGTGATTGGAATGTTTTCCAATTAAAATCGATAATATTTTCAAACTATAGAAAATAAAAGGAGGCGATACTTGTAAATATTTGGTTAACAAATATTGATAAGGAAATGGAGAAGAGATTTAATTAATGAAATAGTAATTAAAGAGCCCAGTGATTTGTTTGATATGTTTGGATGAACACTTGTTTTTATTCGATAGTTAAATCACAGACTATCGAAGTTTTTGACCATCATTGTCAATATGGAGAGACCGGTTGGATTATTATCCTAAGAACCACTTCATATCGGCATAAGCGTTGCGAACCAAGTATGCTGAATATATTGAAGATGGAGTAAAGTGCAAGCACTTTTCTATTACATAGAAATAGTGCCTTCGGTTTCGTTCAATCCCAGAACGAACATAAATGGACGAATGTCTGACAGAGTATTTCCAATAATCAAATGGGTTGGTCTGTATAAATATATATGGTTGCAACGGATTTATTCCCTTAGCATAACATCCAGAATATTTGTGCAAACTCAACTAGTGATTAATGGATCTGACAATGTGGCATTCAAAGTGATTGTGCTATCAATGAATGGTAAGTATTCGTAGCCTCAGGCCTCAACAACCAGGAAAGGACAAAAATCGGGCAGGCAGCATGTCTATGTGGGTCGCACCCATTAGGATGTATAATCATCTATCTAGAGGTTCATTTAATTTCTTATTCTATTCGATGTTGTCCCAGTCGGGAGGCGGTTGCTGATCCCAACCGTTGGTGATATACATTCGTACACTCAAGCGAAATGAGTGGTCGGTCATGTGTGGGCCAGGTTACAAGATGTTCTTGTTGAACCTAGTATATTCCTCTCTAGAGATACACTAGCGGAAGGTGGTTCCATACCTTGTCATGTTGGAAATCCAATCTCCAATAAGCGCCATGCGGTTTTTTGATTTTATACTATGTATATGTAGAGCGTGAGATGCAAGCGTTCTACTATTTGGTTATTTATTTGATGTAGACATTATTATAATATCACTGGATTTTTGTATCAAAGTGTTTTGGGTTATAGTAAGGGAAAAACCGTCCATGTTTATGTGTGGACTGGTCTTACTATTATCTTTTCTTTTGAAAGGATTTTAAAAGTTAAACAAATGATTGGAGTTTATTCGCACCAGTCCCATGACTGACCCAGAGTTTATTTTGTTTGTTTTCCCTAAACTCTTGGGTGCCCAAATTTGTACAGGTAGTCAAGTAGTCGGGATTTTTCAGATTTATTTGAAGGAGCTGGAAGCAGGAGGCTTCACCAGTTAGCTATTGTAACGGCTGGAAATTTTCGACCCCTCGAGAGTCGAAAATTCCGAGACGTTAGTGAAAGAATTTAGAAGGTGAGAAAGAAAAGATTGAACTAATAGAATAGAAGAAGAAGAAGAACATCAGAATCATCAGAGTAACACGAATCTCACAGCGGAACGAATAACATATGATATATAACATAACTTTGAAGTAAACAGTTATATATATACAATAGCACTTATCAGAGTACAACGCTTACAACACAGCGGAAATAACTACAGCTATAAAATCTTGCAGCCTCCTGCTCCAAGCTCTCCACGTATATCTGTAAATCCCGACTACTTGACTGCCCGTACAAATTTAAGCACCCAAGAGTTTAGGGAAAACAACAAAGTAAACTCCGGGTCAGTCATGGGACTGGTATGAGTAAAATAGTTTAAAACAGGTATAGGATATCTCATAAGACCACGCCGTGAATACCGAACGGGTTTTTCCTTATGAGTATCTGAACAACTTTGACAAGCAATATCATTGTGATATTATAATAATGTCTAAGTACAAATAGATATCAATCTAGCAGAAACGCTTGCATCTCACGTTCTACATACATAGTATAAAATCATAAACCGCAGGGCGTTTATCGGAGAATGGATTCCAACAGACAAGGTATGGGAGCACCTTCTGAATAGTGTACTCTAGAGGTGATACACTCAGGGTTCAACAAGAACGTCTTGCAACCCGGCCACACATGACTGCTCACTCATTTAGCTTGAGTGTCGCGAATATATTGCCACCACGGTTGTAGGCCATCAAACCGTCATCCGAAGATACAGAATCAAAAAGAAGTATAAATATGAATATTCTCTAGATCGGTGACAATACACCCTGCTTGGGGATGACCCAACTAGCCATGCTGCCTAGCCCAACTTTTGTTACTTCCCGGTGTGAGGCTAGAAGCTACGTCTATCTTCAGAACATCTGATCACCATTCACTTTGAATGCCACATCGTCATACCCGCCAAATCACAAATTGACTTATCCAAAAATAACATGGGTATATAGCTAAGAGAAACGAATTCCTCCGCCACCAAACGTGAATACGTTTGAACAGATCAACTTACGCGATCCATTGGATATACTCTGTCAGACCTTCTTCCATATACGTTGTCCTGGGACTGGACAAACCGAAGGCACTATTCAGTATATCCATCTTAGTCACTGTTATCTAAGACTTATACAACAGCCCTTGCACTTTACTCCGTCTTCAATTTATCTTTGGAAGATATTGCTCGCAACGCTTATGCCAATACAGAGTGGTTCTTTGGATAATAATTCAACCGGTCTCTCCATATTAACAACGTTAAAATGGTAAGAACTTTGATAGTCTGTGATTCAACTATCAAATGAAAACATGTCGGTGTACAAACAACGATCTTATTTCCAAATGGAAATTCGATCGATCAATCATCATATGTTCATATTTCCTTATTTCATATATTTAGAAAATATATGTTATTAATCATTGGAAAACATTTCCATAGCTTATTTTCACATCACTATTATTTCGCAACTATCAGTCCCTAACTGTAACTAGTATGAGGACAATTCTCTAAGTATCAATCCGGAAGGTCGAAACCAACATCAGATCGTCACTTAGAAAACCGTTCAACTTACCCTCTCCAGTTAGTTTCTGAATTTGCTTAACTCTATTTCTTAAATTCTTATCATGAAAACATTTCATTTTCTATGTTTAGAAAACATATCTGACTATATTTGGAAAACGTTTCCAAAACTCATTTACGGATTTCCAATGAACGTTGTATAAAACGTCGTTACGCTTAATCCATTAATCGCTTATTACTTAACTATATTTCAAATCAACCTTTTCTATCGAACCACAACTATTCCTTTGTCAATTCTGAAGTCAATCAAGTTGGGGTATAATTACCTCTCAGACCTTAATTGAACAACGTCCTTTACTGTGAAATAGATGAAGCTCGTCACTCACTTTTTCCAATCATCTGTTTACGCAAATTCTCGGATTCAGGTTACGAATCTACTTCTTATATGACAACGTTTGATTATAACTATAACGTTATAATTCCTACTTCTACAATATCTAACCTAAATTATAACTTTATCTCCTAACTCGAATAATTAAACAGACACCTAATTTCTTAATCAATAACTAAACCTTGATTTAAACCCTGGAAAGTAAATAGTACTTTCCCGAATTCGCTATAATCGAATTCGACGTATAACTCTCTTTCGAGTAATCTCTATTCGATTAACTCTCCCTTTTTAATAACTGATATTCGATAAACTCTATTTCGATTAACTCCTATCGAATAACTAATATTCGAATACTCTTCTTGGTTGGCTCTATTTCATTAACTCTTATCGAATAACAAATATTCGATTTTCTTAAATGTGTCAATTCTTATCGAATAACTAACATCCGATTTAACTTAAATGGATTTACTCTTATCGAATAACTTATTCGATTAACTCAACTTGATTTTCTTAACTCGATTATCTCAACTCGATTACTTAACTCGATTACTTAACTCGATAAATCTTAACTCGATAACTTAACTTAACCCAAATCGATTAACTCAACTCTAATCGATTAACTTAATTTGATTTACTCCTTCGAATAACTCATTCGAGTAACTTAATTGATTAACCCCTTCGAATAACTAATTCGAATAACTTACCTTCGAATAACTAATATTCGATTTACTCTAACTCGATTAACTTAATTCTAATCGATTTACTCCATTTCGATTCAACTTAATTCAAATCGATTAACTTAACTCAAATTGATTAACTCTTTTCGAATAACTAAATTCGATCTAACTCTTCTCGAATAACTACATTCGATTAACTCAAATTGAATAACTAATATTCAATTAACTCTTACGTGTTTAACTCTATTCGAATAACTAATTCGAATAACTCTAATGTGTTTAACTCTATTCGAATAACTAATTCGAATAACTCTAATGTGTTTTACTCTATTCAAATATCTAATTCGAATAACTCATTTCGAATAACTAAATTCGATTAACTCTTTTAACTTTACTCGAATAACTATATTCGATTAACACCTTCTTTCGAATAACTATATTCGATTAACTCTTCGACTAACTCCTTTGGATTAACCAACTTCGAATAACTCCTTTGGATTAGCTAACTTCGAATAACTCCTTTGGATTAGCTAACTTCGAATAACTCCTTTGGATTAACTACTTCGAATAACTCCTTTGGATTAGCTAACTTCGAATAACTCCTTTAAATTAACTAACTGCGAATAACTCCTTTGGATTAACTAACTTCGAATAACTCCTTTGGATTAACTAACTTCGAATAACCAATATTCGATAACTACTCTTCGAATAAATAATATTCGGTAACTCTTCTCAAATGAATAACATTTGATTTCTCCACTCGAATAAACTATATTCGATAACTCTTCTCAAATGAATAACATTTGATTTCTCCACTCGAATAAACTATATTCGATTTCTCTTCTCTCGAATACACTATATTCGATAACTCTACTTCGGATAAGTGATATTCGACAACTCTACTCGATTAACTCTACTTGGATAACTCTAACTGGTCAACTCAACTGGTTTAACCTAACTGGTTAACTCTAACTGGTTAACTCAACTAGTTAACTCTATCGGTTTAACCTAACTGGTTAACTTGTCTTGATTAACTGAACAAATCCACTTAGTTTAACTTAGCTAATTCACGTTGATTAACTCTAACCGATTCACTTAGTTTAACTCAACTAATTCACTTTGATTAACCACTTAGTTAACTTAACTAATTTACTTCGATTAACCACTTAGTTTAACTTAACTAATCCACATCGATTTATCACTTAGTTTAACTTAACTAACTTACTTTGGTTAACCTAACCAATTACTTTGTTTAACTCGACTAACTTGCTTTGATTTACTTAACCAATTACTTTGTTTAACTCGACTAACTTTGCTTTGGTTAACCTAACCAATTACTTTGTTTAACTTATGGTTTTTAACACATCATCTAACAACGGTGAATATTTGTCCAAACACGCATAATCACAACGGATTATATACATCACATTATATGTCACAATATATAAATCTCAGTAAAAATAACTGTTGAGGAATCCAGTTGGATTCCTCCAACCTGTTTCCCTGCACCACAGATGTTAGACAACAACAGTATAATATTTTGATAAACAGAATCAACATATAACTATTTGACGGTTTATATATATACGTAAATATATATATAAAATCTCTACTAACTGACTAGCAGTTCAAGCAAACAATCAACCCACAGTCAAACAGACAATATTTTAACAGTTCTAAGAATACAACATGAAAATAAAACTGTTTAGAGTTTGTGAGATTTACTCACCTTGGACGATCATCGTTAATAACGATAACGATCGCTTGATTCATACGGACAATTTATTTTGCTATAAATTGTAACGAGCTCCGATGGACTTCTAGTCAGTTCCATGTTGTAGTGTCCGTCGATTCGATCCCAACGGATTTGACCGTTCGAAATTCTGATACTGTATGGTCGAGATATTTAATTTACAAATTATACAGTTATTTAATTAAACTTGAACACTATTTATTTATTTGGTGCTTCACCTTTTGTTATGGCCCACCAGGCCCATCACCCATTCTCATTGAAGCCCAGAACCACCCCTTTCTTCCCCGATCTCCACTCCAACACATACGCCCCTTACTATTTTGCCATAACCGCATACAATCCCCCCACACTCCTTCAACTTTTCTTTCGCGTCATCACCATTTATCAAATCAGAACTGCATCTTCCCATCTTGCCATTTCCGCACCCTTTCAGGTCTCCATCTCCTTTGATTCTCCTCTTTTCACTATTACGCAAGCTTCTGGATTTTGCTTCTCCGCCCGGATTTCATGCATCACATTGGTAGAACCATCCCGCACTCTATTTTGTTTTGCTTTGCCATCCCAATTAAACTATCACCAGACTTCATCTCAGCATCCCCTTCGAAAGCACTTCAATGCTCACACCATCAACCTTCGACAGGAACACTCCATGGCCTAAGTTATGAACCTCCTCCATCCGTACTCCCTTAACAACGACGAGAACTGACATTAGCACTGCCATTCAACTCCCCGACAACACCCCTACCTCCATCCTACTCACGCTATTCACAGTACTCCCAACACTCATCCCAGTGGCTTGTAACAGCGCCTCACGCCCCTCTAATCACTGCGTTGACCAGAGCCTCACCCTACTCCGCCTAAAACGACTGCGAACCGGAACATAGTTGTGCCGTCGAAAACGAGCTCAATCCAAGGTCAGTCGCATCCTGCCAAACCGTCATCAGAACAACATCAGGACGCCAAAAATCGAACCCCAGGTCATCTGTAAACCATCCCGAACTGAAGAACTTTGAGCTGCAACCACCATCGCCAGGGATCGTCGAGTCCGACCTCACCACCGTCCTCAGGTCGCCCTCCCTTCCGCCTTTGTTTCTCCTTCATGTTATACCCCCTAGCGACGTCGATGTTGGCTCCGGGTGCCAGCCCTAGTTCGCTGCTCGTATGATCGAGCCCACAAGAAAACACATCGGAATGAAGAGGGTCCTTCAAGGATTCTCACTATATACATGAAATGATTTATGGAATTTGATTTGTATTTCTTGTGGATTTTTGTTTTCTCACGTTCTTTGAAGAGGAAGAGAAAGAAGTGGCGGCCTGATTTCGATTTGCAGATGGGAATTAGGTTATAATGGATTTTGGCTGTTATATATAGGGTTAGTTAATATATAGTGGTTGAGTGGCTTTGGTTTCTACACGATTTTCTTTTTGAGGGACAAAGGACTTGTGTGGTGCTGAAAGGAGAAGGAGACGTGGCCTTCCTTTGGTCACAAAATGACTAAGGATATTGTTTTGTTTTGATTTTAAGAGTTAGGATACCGTATGTATATACAATTCCATCCCCAAATGATCTGCTCTAGACAGAAGTAATAACACCGTTTTATCGAGCTCGGTGCCACGATCCCAAAAATATAATAATACCGGTAGATGGACTCATATTGTGAAACCCCGAAATGTCGATACAGGGTGCCAAATACTCCAAATAAAAAGTTGCTTATTAAATTAATTAAAAATTACAGAAAAATTCTAAAAATTAAATTATCACTATTTCCCAAAAGAACCTTGTCTAAATTCAAGCCCGATCTCTAGTTATAACGAATAAACCGATACGGTCGATAAACGATTCTATAGCGACTATTTCAAAATTTGATTTGGACGTGAATCAAAATCTACACGACGAAATCCTGATTTTTCTCTTCCACTAGAAAGATATACTCCACCAGCTCCACATGTTTCTTGTTTCACAGAAATCCGATTTAAAACGAACTCTGTACATTCAGTTGAAGTTCGAATCGCCAAATAACGAACTGCCGCGTCGTTACGGGCTCGATTATAATTATTATTATAATTTATACGTTCAACTATCGTTTATTTAATATATTCGTTATATAAATAATTACATAACTTAATTATTATACCTTACAAAATGCGCCATTACAGACTTCCCCCCTTAAAATAATTTCGTCCTCGAAATTGCTAAGCTAGGAAAATGCTACCAACTTTACTAACTAGATTCAAATATCTTTTAGTTTACTTCTCAACTCCTGTTTCAACTGAACCATTAAATTTTCAATTAATTTATTAATTCATTTCCGACCAACTAAAATTTTCAAAAATTCTGAAAATTTTCTAACACCTTAAATTTTCGAAAAATTTCGCCATAACCTCCTTTGTACGGCTCAATACGTCAAATCACAACTCGCATCTCTAGGCCTCCTCCAATCCAAAAGGAAATCAAAATAGCCAAGCGGCTTGCCAATTCGGCTCATAAAATCCAAACTCATATATGATATAAACTTGTACCTTTTTGTCGGGCATTTAACTCTATCCCTTGCATCTGCTACCCCTTCAACATATACCAATGTTATCCATTCCAATTGATCTCCAATCAGTTCATATCCTCAAATCCAAATCGAATTTCATTCGAACTCTAATATCAAATTCCAAATTATTGACTTATCAATTTGGTTCCATTCTAGATTATCTCTAATCCAATTCAATTTTATTTAACTCGGTTCAAGTTAAATTTCAATTTATTTTTACCATCTCATTTTATTTAACTTCATTAGTTAAATTTTAATTCCAGAACTTAAGTTCCTGGGTTTCTTTCAAATCAATTTGAAATCATAATGCCAATTCAAAACCTTTGAATTTCTAAACAACTTGTTTTCTCAAAACAATTCAAAAACAAAACCTTTGGTAGTAATCCGTCACTTAGAACTCGAAAATGAACACTGATGATGTCTAGATTCATCATCAGAATCTATTTTCCGTCTATCGAAGTGAGTTCAATATTATATCATTTTCAATTTGAAAAACATTTTCAAAATCTCCCAGGACTTAAAATTTCCTTATTTTAAATTCCAAATTCTGATTTAAATTCATATTTAATTCAAACTATTTCATATATTACATTCATATGAATTCTGATTGGTCATTTATAACCATTTCACCCTTTTATAATCTTATTCGATTATAATAACAACCAACACAATCAATATACTATAATAATTTCAAGATATATATCTCTTCTATAAACAAATATATTTTGGGAAAAATTATTTCATTTACCCTCTTTCAAAACATACCATGACGGTTCATCGTATTCGAGTGTTTAGTAACCCTTATCGATACAGTGGATCAACTGATCGACCAGAATTCATAAGCCACTCAACCAATGAGTCTCCACAATATAAAACCATTTTATATTGAATAACAATTACGCGCTCATGTATATACACCCAAATTCAGTCTAGGATATTACTAATCCTATCTCTACTGAATTACGCCACAGAGCCAAGGTAATCACTTAACTTAAGCTCTGATACCAACTGTAACGGCTGGAAATTTTCGACCCCTCGAGAGTCAAAAATTCCGAGACGTTAGTGAAAGAATTTAGAAGGTGAGAAAGAAAAGATAGAACTAATAGAATAGAAGAAGAAGAAGAACATCAGAATCATCAGAGTAACACGAATCTCACAGCGGAACGAATAACATATGATATATAACATAACTTTGAAGTAAACAGTTATATATATACAATAGCACTTATCAGAGTACAACAAACACAGCGGAAATAACTATAGCTATAAAATCTTGCAGCCTCCTGCTCCAAGCTCTCCACGTATATCTGTAAATCCCGACTACTTGACTGCCCATACAAATTTAGGCACCCAACAGTTTAGGGAAAACAACAAAGTAAACTCCGGGTCAGTCATGGGACTGGTATGAGTAAAATAGTTTAAAACAGGTATAGGATATCTCATAAGACCACGCCGTGAATACGGAACGGGGTTTTCCTTATGAGTATCTGAACAACTTTGACAAGCAATATCATTGTGATATTAAAATAATGTCTAAGTACAAATAGATATCAATCTAGCAGAAACGCTTGCATCTCACATTCTACATACATAGTATAAAATCATAAACCGCAGGGCGTTTATCGGAGAATGGATTCCAACAGACAAGGTATGGGAGCACCTTCTGAATAGTGTACTCTAGAGGTGATACACTCAGGGTTCAACAAGAACGTCTTGCAACCCGGCCACACATGACCGCTCACTCATTTAGCTTGAGTGTCGCGAATATATTGCCACCACGGTTGTAGGCCATCAAACCGTCATCCGAAGATACAGAATCAAAAAGAAGTATAAATATGAATATTCTCTAGATCGGTGACAATACACCCTGCTTGGGGATGAGCCAACTAGCCATGCTGCCTAGCCCAACTTTTGTTACTTCCCGGTGTGAGGCTAGAAGCTACGTCTATCTTCAGAACATCTGATCACCATTCACTTTGAATGCCACATCGTCATACCCGCCAAATCACAAATTGACTTATCCAAAAATAACACGGGTATATAGCTAAGAGAAACCAATTCCTCCGCCACCAAACGTGAATACGTTTGAACAGATCAACTTACGCGATCCATTGGATATACTCTGTCAGACCATCTTCCATATACGTTGTCCTGGGACTGGACAAACCGAAGGCACTATTCAGTATATCCATCTTAGTCACTGTTATCTAAGACTTATACAACAGCCCTTGCACTTTACTCCGTCTTCAATTTATCTTTGGCAGATATTGCTCGCAATGCTTATGCCAATACAGAGTGGTTCTTTGGATAATAATTCAACCGGTCTCTCCATATTAATAACGTTAAAATGGTAAAAACTTTGATAGTCGGTGATTCAACTATCAAATGAAAACATGTCGGTGTACAAACAACGATCTTATTTCCAAATGGAAATTCGATCGATCAATCATCATATGTTCATATTTCCTTATTTCATATATTTAGAAAATATATGTTATTAATCATTGGAAAATATTTCCATAGCTTATTTTCACATCACTATTATTTCGCAACTATCAGTCCTAACTGTAACTAGTATGAGGACAATTCTCTAAGTATCAATCCGGAAGGTCGAAACCAACATCAGATCGTCACTTAGAAAACCGTTCAACTTACTCTCTCCAGTTAGTTTCTGAATTTTCTTAACTCTATTTCTTAAATTCTTATCATGAAAACATTTCATTTTCTATGTTTAGAAAACATATCTGACTATATTTGGAAAACGTTTCCAAAACTCATTTACGGATTTCCAATGAACGTTGTATAAAACGTCATTACGCTTAATCCATTAATCGCTTATTACTTAACTATATTTCAAATCAACCTTTTCTATCGAACCACAACTATTCCTTTGTCAATTCTGAAGTCAATCAAGTTGGGGTATAATTACCTCTCAGACCTTAATTGAACAACGTCCTTTACTGTGAAATAGATGAAGCTCGTCACTCACTTTTTCCAATCATCTGTTTACGCAAATTCTCGGATTCAGGTTACGAATCTACTTCTTATATGACAACGTTTGATTATAACTATAACGTTATAATTCCTACTTCTACAATATCTAACCTAAATTATAACTTTATCTCCTAACTCGAATAATTAAACAGACACCTAATTTCTTAATCAATAACTAAACCTTGATTTAAACCCTGGAAAGTAAATAGTACTTTCCCGAATTCGCTATAATCGAATTCGACGTATAACTCTCTTTCGAGTAATCTCTATTCGATTAACTCTCCCTTTTTAATAACTGATATTCGATAAACTCTATTTCGATTAACTCCTATCGAATAACTAATATTCGAATACTCTTCTTGGTTGGCTCTATTTCATTAACTCTTATCGAATAACAAATATTCGATTTTCTTAAATGTGTCAATTCTTATCGAATAACTAACATCCGATTTAACTTAAATGGATTTACTCTTATCGAATAACTTATTCGATTAACTCAACTTGATTTTCTTAACTCGATTATCTCAACTCGATTACTTAACTCGATTACTTAACTCGATAAATCTTAACTCGATAACTTAACTTAACCCAAATCGATTAACTCAACTCTAATCGATTAACTTAATTTGATTTACTCCTTCGAATAACTCATTCGAATAACTTAATTGATTAACCCCTTCGAATAACTAATTCGAATAACTTACCTTCGAATAACTAATATTCGATTTACTCTAACTCGATTAACTTAATTCTAATCGATTTACTCCATTTCGATTCAACTTAATTCAAATCGATTAACTTAACTCAAATTGATTAACTCTTTTCGAATAACTAAATTCGATCTAACTCTTCTCGAATAACTACATTCGATTAACTCAAATTGAATAACTAATATTCAATTAACTCTTACGTGTTTAACTCTATTCGAATAACTAATTCGAATAACTCTAATGTGTTTAACTCTATTCGAATAACTAATTCGAATAACTCTAATGTGTTTAACTCTATTCAAATATCTAATTTGAATAACTCATTTCGAATAACTAAATTCGATTAACTCTTTTAACTTTACTCGAATAACTATATTCGATTAACACCTTCTTTCGAATAACTATATTCGATTAACTCTTCGACTAACTCCTTTGGATTAACCAACTTCGAATAACTCCTTTGGATTAGCTAACTTCGAATAACTCCTTTGGATTAGCTAACTTCGAATAACTCCTTTGGATTAACTACTTCGAATAACTCCTTTGGATTAGCTAACTTCGAATAACTCCTTTAGATTAACTAACTGCGAATAACTCTTTTGGATTAACTAACTTCGAATAACTCCTTTGGATTAACTAACTTCGAATAACCAATATTCGATAACTACTCTTCGAATAAATAATATTCGGCAACTCTTCTCAAATGAATAACATTTGATTTCTCCACTCGAATAAACTATATTCGATAACTCTTCTCAAATGAATAACATTTGATTTCTCCACTCGAATAAACTATATTCGATTTCTCTTCTCTCGAATACACTATATTCGATAACTCTACTTCGGATAAGTGATATTCGACAACTCTACTCGATTAACTCTACTTGGATAACTCTAACTGGTCAACTCAACTAGTTTAACCTAACTGGTTAACTCTAACTGGTTAACTCAACTAGTTAACTCTATCGGTTTAACCTAACTGGTAAACTTGTCTTGATTAACTGAACAAATCCACTTAGTTTAACTTAGCTAATTCACGTTGATTAACTCTAACCGATTCACTTAGTTTAACTCAACTAATTCACTTCGATTAACCACTTAGTTAACTTAACTAATTTACTTCGATTAACCACTTAGTTTAACTTAACTAATCCACATCGATTTTTCACTTAGTTTAACTTAACTAACTTACTTTGGTTAACCTAACCAATTACTTTGTTTAACTCGACTAACTTGCTTTGATTTACTTAACCAATTACTTTGTTTAACTCGACTAACTTTGCTTTGGTTAACCTAACCAATTACTTTGTTTAACTTATGGTTTTTAACACATCATCTAACAACGGTGAATATTTGTCCAAACACGCATAATCACAACGGATTATATACATCACATTATATGTCACAATATATAAATCTCAGTAAAAATAACTGTTGAGGAATCCAGTTGGATTCCTCCAACCTGTTTCCCTGCACCACAGATGTTAGACAACAACAGTATAATATTCTGATAAACAGAATCAACATATAACTATTTGACGGTTTATATATATACGTAAATATATATAAAATATCTACTAACTGACTAGCAGTTCAAGCAAACAATCAACACACAGTCAAACAGACAATATTTTAACAGTTCTAAGAATACAACGTGAAAATAAAACTGTTTAGAGTTTGTGAGATTTACTCACATTGGACGATCATCGTTAATAACGATAACCATCGCTTGATTCATACGGACAATTTATTTTGCTATAAATTATAACGAGCTCCGATGGACTTCCAGTAAGTTCCATGTTGTAGTGTCCGTCGATTCGATCCCAACGGATTTGACCGTTCGAAATTCTGATACTGTATGGTCGAGATATTTAATTTACAAATTATATAGTTATTTAATTTAATTAAACTTGAACACTATTTATTTATTTGGGGCTTCACCTTTTGTTATGGCCCACCAGGCCCATCACCCATTCTCATTGAAGCCCAGAACCACCCCTTTCTTCCCCGATCTCCACTCCAACACATACGCTTGTAATAACCCGGAAATTCTGGGCCAGTTTAAAATTTTTAATTTGGCAATTTTAGCGAATTTTGAATATTTAAAATGAATTATTTTAAATAATATCGATGAAAAATTTATTTTGAATAGAATTCGATCGTATATATTATATACGTCATCGTTAGAATATAAATAATTATATATAATTATAAATAGAATTGAAATTGGCGCGGTAGTTCGATAATTCGATTTCAAACTTCAAATGAATGTACCGGGTGCAAAACAATCCGGATTTTAGTGAAACCAAAAATAATGGAATCTAATTTACAATGTCTTTCCAGCGAATCCGACCAATTGAAATTTGATAGCGGGAATCAAAAGATATGTCCAGTTGAAAATTCTGAATAGTCGCTATGGAATTCAGGCCCTTAAAAATGGACATTTTGCAAACGACCTCGGATTTCGACGAAACCAGTTTTGTTGGGTCCGTGATGTCAAGTTATTGCTAGATTTCAAATTTCATAATTTTTCGAATCAATATGTGAGCGTGGCAAAGGAAAACGCGTTCGACCAGTTTCAGTTGATTTTAATCGACTGGAAATTGGCCATTTTTCTAACGATCTCAGAATTCGACGAAACTAGTTTTGTTAGGACCGTATCGTCAATACGAAGCTAGAAAACATTTTTCTGGAATTTTTCTAGTTAGTATGCGACCCCGGTAATTTGAAATGTACGTTTAAAATTCAATATAGTGATTTAAATGTAAATTAAACGGAAACTGATTCAAATGGTCAAATCAGCTTGCGATACATATCCCATTGTGTTCGGAATGGGGGTAATTAGCTATGGACGACAGGCGGTGGGCCTCGATTTGAGGTCGTATGTAAAAGTCAACTTTTTGAATTTTAAATAAAAAAAATATTAATTAATTTCTCTCTCCTTCCCTTTATCATTGCTCAGGCCCCCCCCCCCCCCCGTTCAAAAATAAAATTCAGAATAAAAAAAAAGAAGAGAAAAGGGATACGGAGGAGCTCGCGCCCGCCTTGGTGACTGCCGCCGCGCCCTAGGTGGCGCCGCCGCCTCAATCCGACCCCCCCAACCTCGCATGGCCCACCGCGCCGCTTCAGGCGTGGGCCCCCCTTCTCGCGAGCCCCCCCGCTGCCGTCGCGGCTTCTTCTTCTTCTTCCTCCACCACGCCGCCTTCTCCTCCTCCTTCCCTTCCCTCCCTTCGCCTGCGACCCCCCCCCCCCCCCGCCCCGACCTTGCTGCTGCCGCAAGCCCAGTCTTCCCCCCCCCCCTCCGCTGTAAGTTTTGACCTACTTTACTTCCATTCTGATTTTTACTTTATTTTGATTTTCAGTTTTTAAAGTTTAGATTTTTAAACAATAGCAAGTTTAGATTTTTTTTATATAGGAAATTTGGGATTTTTAAAACAATAAAAATGAGATTTTTAACTCAACAAAGTTATGATTTTGTTTGGCGAGCAGATTGGAGTTTTGTTAGCAAGCGGATGTGGTTTTTAAAGGTATAAAAATATGGCTTTTATCATATGATAGAAAATAAAAATATGGTTTTTATATTTTTAAAGTATTAAAATATAGTCTTTACTATATAGCGATTTTAAAAATATGATTTTTATATTTTTAAAGAAGTAAAAATATAATTTTTACATGATAGGAATATTAAAAATATCATCTTTATATAGGTAGCAAAATAAAAATATGATTTTTATAGTGATGAAATTGAAAAGGCGAAATCTTTATGTGAAGAATGGCGTGATAAAAATATAATCTTTACGATATGAACATCGAAGTAAAAATATGATTTTTATATATTGAACTTCGAAATAAAAATTCGATTTTTATATATTGAATAGCGAGATAAAAATTCGATTTTTATATATTGAATAGCGAGATAAAAATTCGATTTTTATATATTGAATAGCGAAGTAAAAATATGATTTTTATATATTGAACATCGAAAGAAAAATATGATTTTTATATATTGAATAGCATAGTAAAAATTCGATTTTTACATATGTAGTGAAAACGGGCAACGAAGATGACGAAGATGCGATAGCGATGAAGATTTCTATCAATGAAGAGTCAAGAAGATTGGATAGCTATAAGTGAGAATTTCTCACCTTTCAATTTCTTTTTCTAGTTATATATACATATATACTAGGATGCAGACGGTGCTTAGTAGCACCCGACACAATCGTCCACAGACCATGGACTTGTTTGTTTGGTTGCATAGATTAGTTATATGACTTGATTTGAATTGGTTGTTTGGTGAATTTGATTGATGTGTGAATGGCGTGGGCCTTCACTAGACCGGGGATTAGGCTAAGCCTTGTCCCGTTTCTAGTATCGTGCCGTTATGCCGCCGAAATTTTCTAAAATATGTTAGAAAAATGAAAATATCATTTTATTTAAATAATGAACTGAATAGAAATTCATATGTCGAAATAAAATGTTTTGTCGTTAAAAATATAATTTTTAACGTGAATGTGAATAAATAAAATATTCATTTACAAACCAGACGGTTTGTTTATGTACACCTATTTGAATGACATTGATTGGGACGATAAATTTTACACATCGCCCAACAGCACAAATAAAATATGTGTTTGATTGTTTGAAACCCCACACGGGTGTTGGGATGAAATTTGAAGTTCACTCATCTTGATTGATTAAACATGTCGATCAATCGATTGACAGGCTGTTATAAGCGCTAGATATCTATATTTGATGCTTATACAGTGTAGTGCACTTTGGTTGATGGTTGATTATTTTCAATACTATTATATACATGTGTTGTATGAAAATCCATATAATTAACTTTATATGGTAATTGATTGGGCCTCATTCCAATTTGAAAAATAAAGATTATTATAAAATAAAAGTTCATGTGTTGACAGTACTCATTCATTGAGATTGGTCATGTGTTGAACGAAATATTTTAGTAATAAAATTTGCACCTTTAATATTATAAAATAAAAGTTCATGTGTTGACAGTACTCATTCATTGAGACTGGTCATGTGTTGAACGAAATATTTTAGTAATAAAATTTGCACCTTTAATATTATAAAATAAAAGTTCATGTGTTGACAGTACTCATTCATTGAGATTGGTCATGTGTTGAACGAAATATTTTAGTAATAAAATTTGCACCTTTAATATTATAAAATAAAAGTTCATGTGTTGACAGTACTCATTCATTGAGATTGGTCATGTGTTGAACGAAATATTTTGAAAATAGCAACTATTTTGAATAAAGAAACATTTGAAATAGAATATTTGAAATGAATTGAATATATAACGATTTCGAAATGATTTGAAAACGATTTCGAAATGAATTGAATATAAAACGATTTCGAAATGAATTGAATTGAAAACGATTTCGAAATGAATTGAATTGAAAACGATTTCGAAATGAATTGAATTGAAAACGATTTCGAAATGAATTGAATTGAAAACGATTTCGAAATGAATTGAATATATAACGATTTCGAAATGAATTGAATATATAACGATTTCGAAATGAATTGAATATATAACGATTTCGAAATGAATTGAATATATAACGATTTCGAAATGATTTGAAAACGATTTCGAAATGAATTGAATATATAACGATTTCGAAATGAATTGAATATATAACGATTTCGAAATGAATTGAATATATAACGATTTCGACATGATTTGAAAACGATTTCGAAATGAATTGAATATATAACGATTTCGAAATGAATTGAATATATAACGATTTCGAAATGAATTGAATATATAACGATTTCGAAATGAATTGAATATATAACGATTTCGAAATGATTTGAAAACGATTTCGAAATGAATTGAATTGAAAACGATTTCGAAATGAATTGAACTGAAAACGATTTCGAAATGAATTGAATTGAAAACGATTTCGAAATGAATTGTATTGAAAACGATTTCGAAATGAATTGAATTGAAATTTGAATTGAATAGAAATGAATTTTAAAACGAATTTATAAAGAAGAATTCAATTTTGATTTGAATTGAAATGGAAGTTGAAATTACTTTTGAAACGAATTTAAAACTATTTATATAATTCGTTTTAAATAGAAATCGACGAAATATATATTATATATATTTTATATATAGTATAATGGCCTGAATAGAACGCGCCGCGCCGCGGCAGTTCGTAAATTTCGACCATTTATTTCAAACGGACATTACGGGAGATCCGACCGTCGGATTCTCCTAAAACTGGAACCGTTGGGTTCGTATCGAAAAGTGCTTTCTAACGAATATTAGAAATTAGAAATCTAACGGTTGGATTTGGAATTATGTCCAAATCAAATTTGAAAAAGGTCGCTGTAAGTGCAGTTCGATGGCCGTTGATGGAAATCGACTGTACGGGCCTTGATAAAATTATTAAAAATAGCAATAATTTGTGTAAAATCATAAGAAATGATTTAGAAAGATTTAGGATGAAAAACTCCATATTTGAAAAGATAAAAATAGATTTTTATCGAAATGAACTAGTTTTGAACTAGAAATATAATTCTATTTATTTTTAAATAAATAAATTGGATTTGAAATGGTTTTGAAAATAACCAGAATTTCCAGTGTTTGCATTGGAATGGATTTGAATCGAAATTGTCTTCGGAATATTTCGATGTTGGATTTCGTGACTATACAGATGTTGTTATGGAAATTTGAAAGATAGATATATATATATCGTTATTTCTAATACGATATTTGTTGGTCGTAGAATTTGATATTGAATATAAGCCGGGATATTTTCTATTCAGAGCCTTGTATTGAATATCGAATGTGATTTGGGTTTGTCGTGAATGGTGTCTTCACTAACACTGTTCTTGAACCCAGTTGAGAAAAGATTAAATCTTTTTGTTTAGATTTAATGAAGTGTACCAATTAAATGATATTTAATTGGAATTAAATTGATATTGATTTTTGGGTTTATCGTGAGCAGTGTTTTAAATAACACTTGTTCTTTAACCCGATAATTAATGGAATGTGATTTTGGGTTTATCGTGAACCGTGTTTTTAAATGACACTGATTCTTTAACCTAGTTAACGATTAAAACTAAGTGGAGTTTTAATGAATCTTTAATTAGATTGAAATAATCGAAAATGGAGTATCACCAGTTTTGCTCCAGGCGATAGTTAAATCTTTAATTAGATTTGAACGTGAAATGGTAATTGAATTTACCGATAACACTGTGGTGTTAGATATGAAGTATTATCAGTTTTACTTCATGGGATGAATAGGTTGGGATGGGGAAATTAAAATAAATGATTACTTCGGTAAGGTTCGCTAATCCCGACTAGTTTTGAATTGATATTCAAAAATAGACTAAAGAATAAATTCAAGAAATTTATCTTGGATAAAATTAATGGGAACCTTTCCCTATGAATGTGAAATTTAGAAACTAACTGTCGGTTGGCCAAGCAGAATGGTTTTCTGGGTATTGATCTGATGTTGGTTTCGGCCTTCGGGGTTAATATTTGGGGTATTATTCTCTTGATTAATTTACGGTTAGTGACTAATGAATTGGAATGAGGCGTATGTTGTGTTTGTGTAACACTTACTTAAGATATACGCGAGTTATTCGGAAAGACCGGGTTTATCCCATTCTGAATAACTGATACGACGATAAGTCGAAGATGAAGACGATGGTCGAAGACCGGAGGTTTTCACGTCGTTTGGGTGATTACTGATGATCTTGATTGGGCTGTACACCCAAGAAGATGGAAACGGTTGGTGATCGTCCAGACGTACTTGGAGATCGATGGATATGCGGGGTACTAGGTGCCTTCGGTTTCGTTCAGACCCAGAACGAACTTGTAAATGGACTGTGTGTCTGACATTGGATTTTAGTCCGTGTGATTGATCTCTATTAAATATATATCTGTTTGGTGGCGGAGAATTTATTCTCTTGCTTAACGCCCTTCTCTGAGACGTACGAGCTCAGAGGTTATATATTGATGGATATAAAACGCATGGAGTGAATTGCATGTGTGGCATGCCTAAGTGGCAATTGATCGAGGCTTCTGTTGAAAAGCAAAGTCTTGTGGCGATGATCAAAGCACGGCCTTTGTGGCGTAGCTTTGTGTAACGTTTACTTCGCGAGTTTCACACACGGTATGAACCAAAAACGGGAGACGGACCTCAGGGAGGGCATGCGTTTCCTTCTAGCTAAAAAGTGGCGTCAGTGGTTTTACACGCCCTGACGAGTTTGACTTATGTGGTTGTTGCTGTTGCGAGGCGCCTCGGTTTGATCGGACGATCCGGGTCCGATGGAGTCATTCGTTGGCTCATTGACGCCCCAAAGGGCGGGGAGACGTATTGTTCAGGCATAATAATCCACATCGGTGGACCGGCCCTGTCGCTCCAAGGCTTGCCTGCGCGCTTGCCTGAGACACGGGCTAGAGCGTCTCGAATCGGTAGAGGACGATCCCTGGCCTCGGTTCATAGACGGAAATCCAATTTCCAAATACGTGACTTTGCGGTTTTATTTGTAAACCTATATATGGCGACATAGTGGCATGGGACGCTCATGTCGCCTATGATTGATACTTATGATTTGAAGTTGTTTTATACACTATGCACTTATTATAGTATCAAAAGATTTGTTTTAAACGTATCAAGCATTCTTTGGCTGTTATAAGGGAAAACCCTATCCCCCGGCTTGCGTTTGCATTGTGTGATAGGACCTGGGTCTTATAACAGCTTCATTTTTCTTTATTTAGCATGGCGCTGTTTGTTTATGCACTGGTATTCTTGGGAGGAAACCCATTCCGTGTTATACGGCGTGGTCCCTTGATTTACCTAATGATTTAAAATAAAGATTAACTGTTTTAGTTCTCACACCAGTCCCATGACTGACCTGGAGTTTATTGTTTTAACCTAAACTCTGGGTGCCCCTATTTTGACACGGGCAGCTAGTAGTTTTGGTTTTGCAGATTTATATTCACAGGATCCTGGTTTACAGCTGGAACGTTATCCGGAAAGCTTTGTATCCGTATATCTCCTTCTAGTTGTGTATTGTATTATTTTCTGCTGCTATGTATTTAAATGTAATTTAAATCTCTGATATTTCTGTGTAATATTCATTCATACTCTGTATATTCTTGTAATCTGATGCATTGTTGTAATATACAATGAAATGTTCTTCTGTATGTGTCCTGTTTTGTCTTGTTCTCAAACGATAGGGCGTTTCGAACGGCCTGGATCGGTTTAGCGACTGGTTTGGACCGAGCGAGATTCCTTGCCGTCACAACGCTCCTTACTATTTTGCCATAACCGCATACAATCCCCCCCACACTCCTTCAACTTTTCTTTCGCGTCGTCACCATTTATCAAATCAGAACTGCATCTTCCCATCTTGCCATTTCCGCACCCTTTCAGGTCTCCATCTCCTTTGTTTCTTCTCTTTTCACTATTATGCAAGCTTCTGGACTTTGCTTCTCCGCCCGGATTTCATGCATCACATTGGTAGAACCATCCCGCACTCTATTTTGTTTTGCTTTGCCATTCCTCTCCCAATAAAACCATCACCAGACTTCATCTCAGCATCCCCTTCGAAAGCACTTCAATGCTCACACCATCAACCTTCGACAGGAACACCCCATGGCCTAAGTTATGAACCTCCTCCATCCGTACTCCCTTAACAACGACGAGAACTGACATTAGCACCGCCATTCAACTCCCCGACAACACCCCTACCTCCATCCTACTCACGCTATTCACAGTACTCCCAACACTCATCCCAGTGGCTTGTATCAGCGCCTCACGCCCCTCTAATCACTGCGTCGACCAGAGCCTCACCCTACTCCGCCTAAAACGACTGCGAACCGGAACATAGTTGTGCCGTCGAAAACGTGCTCAATCCAAGGTCAGTCGCATCCTGCCAAACCGTCATCAGAACAACATCAGGACGCCAAAAATCGAACCCCAGGTCATCTGTAAACCATCCCGAACTGAAGAACTTTGAGCTGCAACCACCATCGCCAGGGACCATCGAGTCCGACCTCACCACCGTCCTCAGGTCGCCCTCCCTTCCGCCTTTGTTTCTCCTTCATGTTATACCCCCTAGCGACGTTGATGTTGGCTCCGGGTGCCAGCCCTAGTTCGCTGCTCGTATGATCGAGCCCACAAGAAAACACATCGGAATGAAGAGGGTCCTTCAAGGATTCTCACTATATACATGAAATGATTTATGGAATTTGATTTGTATTTCTTGTGGATTTTTGTTTTCTCACGTTCTTTGAAGAGGAAGAGAAAGAAGTGGCGGCCTGATTTTGATTTGCAGATGGGAATTAGGTTATAATGGATTTTGGCTGTTATATATAGGGTTAGTTAATATATAGTGGTTGAGTGGCTTTGGTTTCTACACGATTTTCTTTTTGAGGGATAAAGGACTTGTGTGGTGCTGAAAGGAGAAGGAGACGTGGCCTTCCTTTGGTCACAAAATGACTTAGGATATTGTTTTGTTTTGATTTTAAGAGTTAGGATACCGTATGTATATACAATTCCATCCCCAAATGATCTGCTCTAGACAGAAGTAATAACACCGTTTTATCGAGCTCGGTGCCACGATCCCAAAAATATAATAATACCGGTAGATGGACTCATATTGTGAAACCCCGAAATGTCGATACAGGGTGCCAAATACTCCAAATAAAAAGTTTCTTCTTAAATTAATTAAAAATTACAGAAAAATTCTAAAAATTAAATTATCACTATTTCCCAAAAGAACCTTGTCTAAATTCAAGCCCGATCTCTAGTTATAACGAATAAACCGATACGGTCGATAAACGATTCTATAGCGACTATTTCAAAATTTGATTTGGACGTGAATCAAAATCTACACGACGAAATCCTGATTTTTCTCTTCCACTAGAAAGATATACTCCACCAGCTCCACATGTTTCTTGTTTCACAGAATTCTGATTTAAAACGAACTCTGTACATTCAGTTGAAGTTCGAATCGCCAAATAACGAGCTGCCGCGTCGTTACGGGCTCGATTATAATTATTATTATAATTTATACGTTCAACTATCGTTTATTTAATATATTCGTTATTTAAATAATTAAATAACTTAATTATTATACCTTACAAAACGCGCCATTACAGACTTCCCCCCTTAAAATAATTTCGTCCTCGAAATTGCTAAGCTAGGAAAATGCTACCAACTTTACTAACTAGATTCAAATATCTTTTAGTTTACTTCTCAACTCCTGTGTCAGCTGAACCATTAAATTTTCAATTAATTTATTAATTCATTTCCGACCAACTAAAATTTTCAAAAATTCTGAAAATTTTCTAACACCTTAAATTTTCGAAAAATTTCGCCATAACCTCCTTTGTACGGCTCAATACGTCAAATCACAACTCGCGTCTCTAGGCCTCCTCCAATCCAAAAGGAAATCAAAATAGCCAAGCGGCTTGCCAATTCGGCTCATAAAATCCAAACTCATATATGATATAAACTTGTACCTTTTTGTCGGGCATTTAACTCTATCCCTTGCATCTGCTACCCCTTCAACATATACCAATGTTATCCATTCCAATTGATCTCCAATCAGTTCATATCCTCAAATCCAAATCGAATTTCATTCGAACTCTAATATCAAATTCCAAATTATTGACTTATCAATTTGGTTCCATTCTAGATTATCTCTAATCCAATTCAATTTTATTTAACTCGGTTCAAGTTTAATTTCAATTTTTTTACCATCTCATTTTATTTAACTTCATTAGTTAAATTTTAATTCCAGAACTTAAGTTCCTGGGTTTCTTTCAAATCAATTTGAAATCATAATGCCAATTCAAAACCTTTGAATTTCTAAACAACTTGTTTTCTCAAAACAATTCAAAAACAAAACCTTTGGTAGTAATCCGTCACTTAGAACTCGAAAATGAACACTGATGATGTCTAGATTCATCATCAGAATCTATTTTCCGTCTATCGAAGTGAGTTCAATACTATATCATTTTCAATTTGAAAAATATTTTCAAAATCTCCCAGGACTTAAAATTTCCTTATTTTAAATTCCAAATTCTGATTTAAATTCATATTTAATTCAAACTATTTCATATATTACATTCATATGAATTCTGATTGGTCATTTATAACCATTTCACCCTTTTATAATCTTATTCGATTATAATAACAACCAACACAATCAATATACTATAATAATTTCAAGATATATATCTCTTCTATAAACAAATATATTTTGGGAAAAATTATTTCATTTACCCTCTTTCAAAACATACCATGACGGTTCATCGTATTCGAGTGTTTAGTAACCCTTATCGATACAGTGGATCAACTGATCGACCAGAATTCATAAGCCACTCAACCAATGAGTCTCCACAATATAAAACCATTTTATATTGAATAACAATTACGCGCTCATATATATACACCCAAATTCAGTCTAGGATATTACTAATCCTATCTCTACTGAATTACGCACAGAGCCAAGGTAATCACTCAACTTAAGCTCTGATACCAACTGTAACGGCTGGAAATTTTCGACCCCTCGAGAGTCGAAAATTCCGAGACGTTAGTGAAAGAATTTAGAAGGTGAGAAAGAAAAGATAGAACTAATAGAATAGAAGAAGAAGAAGAACATCAGAATCATCAGAGTAACACGAATCTCACAGCGGAACGAATAACATATGATATATAACATAACTTTGAAGTAAACAGTTATATATATACAATAGCACTTATCAGAGTACAACACTTACAACACAGCGGAAATAACTATAGCTATAAAATCTTGCAGCCTCCTGCTCCAAGCTCTCCACGTATATCTGTAAATCCCGACTACTTGACTGCCCGTACAAATTTAGGCACCCAAGAGTTTAGGGAAAACAACAAAGTAAACTCCGGGTCAGTCATGGGACTGGTATGAGTAAAATAGTTTAAAACGGGTATAGGATATCTCATAAGACCACGCCGTGAATACGGAACGGGTTTTTCCTTATGAGTATCTGAACAACTTTGACAAGCAATATCATTGTGATATTATAATAATGTCTAAGTACAAATAGATATCAATCTAGCAGAAACGCTTGCATCTCACGTTCTACATACATAGTATAAAATCATATACCGCAGGGCGTTTATCGGAGAATGGATTCCAACAGACAAGGTATGGGAGCACCTTCTGAATAGTGTACTCTAGAGGTGATACACTCAGGGTTCAACAAGAACGTCTTGCAACCCGGCCACACATGACCGCTCACTCATTTAGCTTGAGTGTCGCGAATATATTGCCACCACGGATGTAGGCCATCAAACCGTCATCCGAAGATACAGAATCAAAAAGAAGTATAAATATGAATATTCTCTAGATCGGTGACAATACACCCTGCTTGGGGATGACCCAACTAGCCATGCTGCCTAGCCCAACTTTTGTTACTTCCCGGTGTGAGGCTAGAAGCTACGTCTATCTTCAGAACATCTGATCACCATTCACTTTGAATGCCACATCGTCATACCCGCCAAATCACAAATTGAATTATCCAAAAATAACACGGGTATATAGCTAAGAGAAACGAATTCCTCCGCCACCAAACGTGAATACGTTTGAACAGATCAACTTACGCGATCCATTGGATATACTCTGTTAGACCTTCTTCCATATACGTTGTCCTGGGACTGGACAAACCGAAGGCACTATTCAGTATATCCATCTTAGTCACTGTTATCTAAGACTTATACAACAGCCCTTGCACTTTACTCCGTCTTCAATTTATCTTTGGCAGATATTGCTCGCAACGCTTATGCCAATACAGAGTCGTTCTTTGGATAATAATTCAACCGGTCTCTCCATATTAACAACGTTAAAATGGTAAAAACTTTGATAGTCAGTGATTCAACTATCAAATGAAAACATGTCGGTGTACAAACAACGATCTTATTTCCAAATGGAAATTCGATCGATCAATCATCATATGTTCATATTTCCTTATTTCATATATTTAGAAAATATATGTTATTAATCATTGGAAAACATTTCCATAGCTTATTTTCACATCACTATTATTTCGCAACTATCAGTCCCTAACTGTAACTAGTATGAGGACAATTCTCTAAGTATCAATCCGGAAGGTCGAAACCAACATCAGATCGTCACTTAGAAAACCGTTCAACTTACCCTCTCCAGTTAGTTTCTGAATTTGCTTAACTCTATTTCTTAAATTCTTATCATGAAAACATTTCATTTTCTATGTTTAGAAAACATATCTGACTATATTTGGAAAACGTTTCCAATACTCATTTACGGATTTCCAATGAACGTTGTATAAAACGTCGTTACGCTTAATCCATTAATCGCTTATTACTTAACTATATTTCAAATCAACCTTTTCTATCGAACCACAACTATTCCTTTGTCAATTCTGAAGTCAATCAAGTTGGGGTATAATTACCTCTCAGACCTTAATTGAACAACGTCCTTTACTGTGAAATAGATGAAGCTCGTCACTCACTTTTTCCAATCATCTGTTTACGCAAATTCTCGGATTCAGGTTACGAATCTACTTCTTATATGACAACGTTTGATTATAACTATAACGTTATAATTCCTACTTCTACAATATCTAACCTAAATTATAACTTTATCTCCTAACTCGAATAATTAAACAGACACCTAATTTCTTAATCAATAACTAAACCTTGATTTAAACCCTGGAAAGTAAATAGTACTTTTCCGAATTCGCTATAATCGAATTCGACGTATAACTCTCTTTCGAGTAATCTCTATTCGATTAACTCTCCCTTTTTAATAACTGATATTCGATAAACTCTATTTCGATTAACTCCTATCGAATAACTAATATTCGAATACTCTTCTTGGTTGGCTCTATTTCATTAACTCTTATCGAATAACAAATATTCGATTTTCTTAAATGTGTCAATTCTTATCGAATAACTAACATCCGATTTAACTTAAATGGATTTACTCTTATCGAATAACTTATTCGATTAACTCAACTTGATTTTCTTAACTCGATTATCTCAACTCGATTACTTAACTCGATTACTTAACTCGATAAATCTTAACTCGATAACTTAACTTAACCCAAATCGATTAACTCAACTCTAATCGATTAACTTAATTTGATTTACTCCTTCGAATAACTCATTCGAATAACTTAATTGATTAACCCCTTCGAATAACTAATTCGAATAACTTACCTTCGAATAACTAATATTCGATTTACTCTAACTCGATTAACTTAATTCTAATCGATTTACTCCATTTCGATTCAACTTAATTCAAATCGATTAACTTAACTCAAATTGATTAACTCTTTTCGAATAACTAAATTCGATCTAACTCTTCTCGAATAACTACATTCGATTAACTCAAATTGAATAACTAATATTCAATTAACTCTTACGTGTTTAACTCTATTCGAATAACTAATTCGAATAACTCTAATGTGTTTAACTCTATTCGAATAACTAATTCGAATAACTCTAATGTGTTTAACTCTGTTCAAATATCTAATTCGAATAACTCATTTCGAATAACTAAATTCGATTAACTCTTTTAACTTTACTCGAATAACTATATTCGATTAACACCTTCTTTCGAATAACTATATTCGATTAACTCTTCGACTAACTCCTTTGGATTAACCAACTTCGAATAACTCCTTTGGATTAGCTAACTTCAAATAACTCCTTTGGATTAGCTAACTTCGAATAACTCCTTTGGATTAACTACTTCGAATAACTCCTTTGGATTAGCTAACTTCGAATAACTCCTTTAGATTAACTAACTGCGAATAACTCCTTTGGATTAACTAACTTCGAATAACTCCTTTGGATTAACTAACTTCGAATAACCAATATTCGATAACTACTCTTCGAATAAATAATATTCGGTAACTCTTCTCAAATGAATAACATTTGATTTCTCCACTTGAATAAACTATATTCGATAACTCTTCTCAAATGAATAACATTTGATTTCTCCACTCGAATAAACTATATTCGATTTCTCTTCTCTCGAATACACTATATTCGATAACTCTACTTCGGATAAGTGATATTCGACAACTCTACTCGATTAACTCTACTTGGATAACTCTAACTGGTCAACTCAACTGGTTTAACCTAACTGGTTAACTTTAACTGGTTAACTCAACTAGTTAACTCTATCGGTTTAACCTAACTGGTTAACTTGTCTTGATTAACTGAACAAATCCACTTAGTTTAACTTAGCTAATTCACGTTGATTAACTCTAACCCATTCACTTAGTTTAACTCAACTAATTCACTTCGATTAACCACTTAGTTAACTTAACTAATTTACTTCGATTAACCACTTAGTTTAACTTAACTAATCCACATCGATTTATCACTTAGTTTAACTTAACTAACTTACTTTGGTTAACCTAACCAATTACTTTGTTTAACTCGACTAACTTGCTTTGATTTACTTAACCAATTACTTTGTTTAACTCGACTAACTTTGCTTTGGTTAACCTAACCAATTACTTTGTTTAACTTATGGTTTTTAACACATCATCTAACAACGGTGAATATTTGTCCAAACACGCATAATCACAACGGATTATATACATCACATTATATGTCACAATATATAAATCTCAGTAAAAATAACTGTTGAGGAATCCAGTTGGATTCCTCCAACCTGTTTCCCTGCACCACAGATGTTAGACAACAACAGTATAATATTCTGATAAACAGAATCAACATATAACTATTTGACGGTTTATATATATACGTAAATATATATATAAAATCTCTACTAACTGACTAGCAGTTCAAGAAAACAATCAACACACAGTCAAACAGACAATATTTTAACAGTTCTAAGAATACAACGTGAAAATAAAACTGTTTAGAGTTTGTGAGATTTATTCACATTGGACGATCATCGTTAATAACGATAACCATCGCTTGATTCATACGGACAATTTATTTTGCTATAAATTGTAACGAGCTCCGATGGACTTCCAGTCAGTTCCATGTTGTAGTGTCCGTCGATTCGATCCCAACGGATTTGACCGTTCAAAATTCTGATACTGTATGGTCGAGATATTTAACTTACAAATTATACAGTTATTTAATTTAATTAAACTTGAACACTATTTATTTATTTGGGGCTTCACCTTTTGTTATGGCCCACCAGGCCCATCACCCATTCTCATTGAAGCCCAGAACCACCCCTTTCTTCCCCGATCTCCACTCCAACACATACGCTCCTTACTATTTTGCCATAACCGCATACAATCCCCCCCACACTCCTTCAACTTTTCTTTCGCGTCGTCACCATTTATCAAATCAGAACTGCATCTTCCCATCTTGCCATTTCTGCACCCTTTCAGGTCTCCATCTCCTTTGTTTCTCCTCTTTTCACTATTACGCAAGCTTCTGGACTTTGCTTCTCCGCCCGGATTTCATGCATCACATTGGTAGAACCATCCCGCGCTCTATTTTGTTTTGCTTTGCCATTCCTCTCCCAATAAAACCATCACCAGACTTCATCTCAGCATCCCCTTCGAAATCACTTTAATGCTCACACCATCAACCTTCGACAGGAACACCCCATGGCCTAAGTTATGAACCTCCTCCATCCGTACTCCCTTAACAACGACGAGAACTGACATTAGCACCGCCATTCAACTCCCCGACAACACCCCTACCTCCATCCTACTCACGCTATTCACAGTACTACCAACACTCATCCCAGTGGCTTGTAACAGCGCCTCACGCCCCTCTAATCACTGCGTCGACCAGAGCCTTACCCTACTCCGCCTAAAACGACTGCGAACCGGAACATAGTTGTGCCGTCGAAAACGAGCTCAATCCAAGGTCAGTCACATCCTGCCAAACCGTCATCAAAACAACATCAGGACGCCAAAAATCGAACCCCAGGTCATCTGTAAACCATCCCGAACTGAAGAACTTTGAGCTGCAACCACCATCGCCAGGGACCGTCGAGTCCGACCTCACCACCGTCCTCAGGTCGCCCTCCCTTCCGCCTTTGTTTCTCCTTCATGTTATACCCCCTAGCGACGTCGATGTTGGCTCCGGGTGCCAGCCCTAGTTCGCTGCTCGTATGAGGGTCCTTCAAGGATTCTCACTATATACATGAAATGATTTATGGAATTTGATTTGTATTTCTTGTGGATTTTTGTTTTCTCACGTTCTTTGAAGAGGAAGAGAAAGAAGTGGCGGCCTGATTTCGATTTGCAGATGGGAATTAGGTTATAATGGATTTTGGCTGTTATATATAGGGTTAGTTAATATATAGTGGTTGAGTGGCTTTGGTTTCTACACGATTTTCTTTTTGAGGGACAAAGGACTTGTGTGGTGCTGAAAGGAGAAGGAGACATGGCCTTCCTTTGGTCACAAAATGACTTAGGATATTGTTTTGTTTTGATTTTAAGAGTTAGGATACCGTATGTATATACAATTCCATCCCCAAATGATCTGCTCTAGACAGAAGTAATAACACCGTTTTATCGAGCTCGGTGCCACGATCCCAAAAATATAATAATACCGGTAGATGGACTCATATTGTGAAACCCCGAAATGTCGATACAAGGAGCCAAATACTCCAAATAAAAAGTTGCTTATTAAATTAATTAAAAATTACAGAAAAATTCTAAAAATTAAATTATCACTATTTCCCAAAAGAACCTTGTCTAAATTCAAGCCCGATCTCTAGTTATAACGAATAAACCGATACGGTCGATAAACGATTCTATAGCGACTATTTTAAAATTTGATTTGGACGTGAATCAAAATCTACATGACGAAATCCTGATTTTTCTCTTCCACTAGAAAGATATACTCCACCAGCTCCACATGTTTCTTGTTTCATAGAAATCCGATTTAAAACGAACTCTGTACATTCAGTTGAAGTTCGAATCGCCAAATAACGAACTGCCGCGTCGTTACGGGCTCGATTATAATTATTATTATAATTTATACGTTCAACTATCGTTTATTTAATATATTCGTTATTTAAATAATTAAATAACTTAATTATTATACCTAACAAAACGCGCCATTATAGCTATAGACTATCATATATTCCGCTGTGATCCATGTTTGTATCTGGAAACAGGTGTTTATAACTATTCCAGCAATAACTGTTGTGCTCTGATGATGGTATGTATATAAAGTTACTGATTTGTATTTCAAAAATTATGTTATATAATATATTTTATTCGTTCCGCTGTGAGTTTTGTGATCTTCGTTTTCTTCTATTCTAATGTTTCTTTCCTCCTATTTCTCATCCTCTAACTTCTTTCTAATAATGATTCGTATTTCTGTGCAAATAGGGTTGGACGTGTGGTGTTAATAGTCAACTCAGATAGTATGGATTTGCGGGTCGTTACAGTTGGTATCAGAGCTTAGGTTGAGCGAATACCTAGGCTTTGGTGGAAATGTGCTCATTAGAGATGGGGTCAGCAGTGCCCTAGAATGAGTTGAGTGTATATATACGAGAGAGCGTATTTGTTAATTGATATAAAAGTTGTTTTATACTGTGTTGGCTAGTCTGTTGAGTGGTTTATGAATTCTGGTCGAATCGTAGGACGCCACGAAGTCGATAGGAATTTCTAAACGCTTGAACAGAGAAATTCGACACAATATTTTTTTAAAGTGGGTGAATGAAATAATTTTACCAAAAACTATATTTTAATACAGAAGGAATAATTTTCTGAAATTATTATAATATATAGATGTGTTAGTTGTTATTTTAATCCATTGAGATTATAAAAGATGAAATGGTTATATAGAACCAAATAGAACTTGTATATGAATAAGATATACAAATGGGATGAAATAAAAATTGAATTCAAACCAGAATTTGAAATTTAAATCCCGGGAAGTTTGAAATATTTTTGGAAGTATATTAGAACAATATAGCTTTGTTTTAAAAGGATTTTGAAATTGTTTAAGCACTGAACTCACTTCGGTGGCTGGGAAATAATTCTGATGATGGTCGTGACGTCATCAGTGTTCAATTTCGAGTTTCTAAGTGACAGATTGCTACCTTAGAAAAGTTTGATGGAACTTTGTTTGAAAGAAACAGATTGGTTTGAAAATTCAAATGTTTTGAATTAGAGATGAAAATAAATATATGTGTATATTTATGTGATTCCAAAAAGGATTTGAAATGAAAACTCGAGAATTTGAATTCTGGAATTTAAATTTAACTTAAATGGGTCGAAGTAAATAAAATGAATAGAATCAATTTGGATAAATTGGTGTTGAATCAATATGAATAAAATATGAGTTGGATGTGAATAACTTAATTGCAAATCATTCAGAGTTAAATGAATGAAAGCATATATAGTGTGTGATATTCAATATGAATGGAAACCAAAAGTTTTGGTAGAATTGAATTTGTTGAAATAAGAAATGTTTGAGTTTCAACTTCAGTGGGTTTTTGTAAAGTAATGGGTTTGTAGCATTTTTCCTACCTTAGCAATTTTGAGGACGAAATTATTTTAAGGGGGGAAGAATGTAATGACCCAGGTTTTTGAACGATTAGTTTTAAATATTTAATATCGTTTTAAATATTGTGTTGATAATATAAAAGAATTTTTATATTGGATTATCGATTAAATAATCGAAATACGATTTATTTTGATAATTATCGTAATATGAAACAGTAACAATTGAATTCAGAGTTAAAACTGTATCAAAACAATTCTATAGATTAATATAAATTCTATTTGAATTAGAACGATAATAATAATTTATTATCGGTGAATTTAATGGTTTGAGATCGATTTATATTTTAAATCGAATTTAATTTAAAACGTTAATTTAATTTGTTATCCCTTCTATGCAGTCGAATTAAATTTTAGAAAACCGTTCCGTTGAATTTAGAATAATGGGTAATGTTGGAAACATCAGTCGTTACGGTTGAATAGCGGTTCGGAACTTCGAGTTAGGGACCACGAAATATTTTAAAGAAAGTTAAATAAATATTTTCCATCAGCTGTCCTACCTATATTATTTCATTTCGTAGACCTAAGGAGTTAATCGCGTAGCTAATTTTCTTCTTCTCGAGCTGTAAATTCTGTCTACCTCCTTCCTAATCTAAGAGACAACAATTTAATGGCCCGTGTACGAATTGTCTCCTTTCTCTTCTATATAACCGTGACCAACCCTCCACCTTTCGTATTCTATTCCATTTCCGAACAAAAGATTCATTCAGAAAAAAAATAGCCCCTTCCTCAGCTTTCAACTCAAATCAGATATCGCGAGTTGGAAACGCGATACCCTGAAGCTCTGATCGAGTGTCGCGATTTCCAGGAGCATTCACGAGTAGGGATTTCGATTTCTGGAAGGGTGAAGCTGGTGTTGGACGCGATGTAGTGGAGTTCGAATGGAGCGATGAGTTGAATCTCGCGATGATGTTAGGGTTCGAACTCAAGGGCAACGCAATTATTTTTGGTGGATTCGAGCTTGTCGATGGAGCGATGAAAGGGGTTTAGGTCAACAATATGGAAGTCGCGATGACAAACGTAGAGGATTGAGGGATGTGGGTTTTCGATTGATTCTGGAGTTCGATGGGCGGTCCTGGTCTTCGACTGTCGAACGAATTACGGAGTCGGATTTATCTTTGAGGTGGCTTGTGAATTTGTTGATGATGGAGACGGCTGGTGGTAGCTCACGGTGACAGGAAGTTTTGTAAGGTCAGTAATGAAAATTGCTTGAGAAAGGGGGTGTTTACATCATCAATTTAGGTAATTAATTATAATTTGTTCACTTAATGTTTTTTTATTAGGATTTTAATTAGTTAAAAGGTTAGAATTTTATTAGTGAAAGGGTTAGAATTAAATTAGTAAATGGTTAGGATCTTTTTTGTATATCAGTATGGATTAGTTTAAATAAATTGTTAAGCTAAATTTAATTTAGTAACAATTAAAAGAAGAGAAAAATATAGGAAAGTTTTTATTTATTTATTTAAATAATTGATTTAAATAAATAAATGGTTAATCGGTAAATTTAAATAAAATTATCGCAGGTTCGAATTTCATTCGAGAACATTAGTAGCCGGTAATTTGGAGATAAACACAATATTCGACAACTGCAATTCCGGTGAGTAAATCTCACTCACCTTTTATTTATAATTATTTTTACTTCGTAAAAATAATTGTTGTTGCTTGTTTGGATTTTTCTGCTTGTTTTATATATATTAGTTATTTAGGCTATTATATATATACTGGGTTGATTGATTGGTTGGATTCCCGCAGTCTCATTAGCGGATGCCCGCAGTTTCATAGCGGATGATTACCCTATACGCCCCACGCTATGATTACTGGATGACCTTCTATACCACGATATTCTGTCACGAAGCAGAATGGGTATTATTTATGTGCTAACATCTGTGGATGCAGGAAAACAGGTTGGAGGAATCCAACTGGATTCCTCAAAAATATATTATCTGTTTGTTTATTTGTTTGCATATATATTGTTATATATGATGTGTTAGAAAAATAAATAATTGGTTGCTTTGTGTGTTTAAATATCACTGGGCTTAATTAATGATATTTAAAAATATCATGAAAAAGGATATTTGAGAATTAGAAAGGAAATTCTATTTTTCTAAAATAGAATTGAAATTTGAAATTTGAATATAGAAGATTCAAATAGAATTGAATTTGAAATTTGAATATAGAAAATTCAAATAGATCCAAATAGAATTGAAAATGAAATTGAATAATGAAATTCAAATATAGAATTTGAATAAAGAAAAGTCAAAGAGGAATTCAAAAGGGATTTGAATAAAAGAATTTGAAATAGAATTTTGAATATAGAAATTTAAATGGAAACTTAATAAAGGAATTTGAATATAGAGAATTCAAACAGAATTAAATATAGAAATTTGAATATAGAGAATTCAAACAGAATTGAATATATAATTTGGATCGAGAATTCAAACAGAATTTGAAATAGAATTTTGAATATAGAAATTCATAAAGGAATGTGAATAAAGGAATGTGAATAGAGGAATAAAGGGATTTGAATAAATGAATTTGAAATATTGAATTTCAAAGAAGAATTGAATTGAATTTGAAATATTGAATTTCAAAGAAGAATTGAATTGAATTTGAAATATTGAATTTCAAAGAAGAATTGAATTGAATTTGAAATATTGAATTTCAAAGAAGAACTGAATTGAATTTGAAATATTGAATTTCAAAGAAGAATTGAAATAGAAATTGAATAATAGAATTCAAATGGAATTTCAAGTATAGAAATTGAATAATAGAATTCAAATGGAAATTCAAGTATTGAATTTGAATATGGAATTGAAATAGAAATTCAAGTATTGAATTTGAATATATAATAGAAAAGGAAATTCAACTATAGAATTTGAATATAGGAATTTAAATGGGAGTTGAATAAAGGAAATTTAAATATAGAATTTGAATAATAGAAAAGGAAATGGAAATTTGAATTTAGAATTCAAATAGAAAAGGAAATAGAATTTGAATATAGAATTCAAATAGAAAAGGAATTGGAATTTGAATATAGAATTCAAATAAAAGCGAGATTGGAATTTGAATCAAGAAATTCAAATAGAGTTAAAATGGAGTTGGATTCATTTTAACGAAGTTTAAAAGTTTATATATATATATATATAATTAAAACGAACTCGCCGCAGCGCTGCAGTTCGTAAATTGGCGACTCGAACTTCAATTGAGTATACATGACTCAATTGATGTCGGAATTCTTTGAAACAAGAATCGTCAGGACCGGTTGAATAATAGTTTTCTAATGGAAGAGAAAAATCTGGATTTCGTCGAATAGATTTTGAGTTATGTCAAAATCAAAATTTTAAAAGTGCAGCGCCAGAAACCATTAAAACCATAATGGAATTTATATAATAAATATAGGCATTTTTAAGCAAATAAAAATCCGAATTTCCATTTAAAACCCTGGTTTTGAGTTAGAACATAAAGGTAAACTCAAGTGAAGTAAGAAAAGTGATTTTTGAAACAATAATCATATTTTTGATTATTGAATAGAATTAACTAAATCAAAGAAGAATTAGTTAATCGAGTGGTGAATTGAAGTCGAACTTTGAAAATTGAATTTTTGAATTGTAAACATATATTTGAAATCAAATATAGAACTTAAATTAAAATTTGAATTCAACTAGTTGATAAGTAAGTTGAAATATATTTGAGACGTGTTATATTCATATATACAAGAGAAATGGGCAAAGAGTTAGTTAAAGAGTTACTTTAACGAATTGAGTCAAAACGAGTGTATGAAGTTGAAATGAATTGTACAGGTATAGATATACCGGAGACAGTTATGGGATAAAGTGATGAAGGTATATAATTAGTGTGCTCGACAATAAGGTACATGTTTAATTCATATATGAGATTTTATGCGCCGTATCGGCAAGCCGCTTGGCTTTTTCTTTTTCTTTTTGAGATGAGAAGTTACCGGGAAGCTATTTGAAATTTCCCGATGCTCTCGATACAGGGGAGGTTATGGCGAATTTTTCCGAAAATTTAAGGAGTTAGAATATTTTTAAGAAAATTTGATAACTAGAAATCCATATATCGATATATATAGAGAATTAGATAATGAAACAAATTAAATAGGATATTTGAAACAAGAAGGAAAACTATAACTTAGATTTGTTAAAAAATAACAAGGGAAATGTATACGTGTTTTAAAAATAGATAATTGGTTTGTATAGTATTGATTATTCGAGTAAGTAGTCTTGTCTGTTTTGATGTTATGAATGTTATTCAGTCAAGGTCTGAGAGGTAATTATACCCCAACTTGATTGGTTTCATTAACAACCGATAAATAGCAAAACTCAGTCTCGAAGATCAACGTTTAAAGAGATTTAGTTGAATGTATATATTTGGGTTGTCGTAACGATGTTTTACACAACATCCGTTTTAACCCAAATAAATGTAAACTTGAAAATAAAATAACAAATGTTTTCTAAGTATAGAACTAAATGAGTTCGTGGAAGAGATAAGTGATTGGAATGTTTTCCAATTAAAATCGATAATATTTTCAAACTATAGAAAATAAAAGGAGGCGATACTTGTAAATATTTGGTTAACAAATATTGATAAGGAAATGGAGAAGAGATTTAATTAATGAAATATTAATTAAAGAGCCCAGTGATTTGTTTGATATGTTTGGATGAACACTTGTTTTTATTCGATAGTTAAATCACAGACTATCGAAGTTTTTGACCATCGTTGTCAATATGGAGAGACCGGTTGGATTATTATCCGAAGAACCACTCAGTATCGGCATAAGCGTTGCGAACCAAGTATGCTGAATATATTAAAGACGGAGTAAAGTGCAAGGACTTTTTCTATTACATGGAAATAGTGCCTTCGGTTTCGTTCAATCCCAGAACGAACGTAAATGGACGAATGTCTGACAGAGTATTTCCAATAATCAAATGGGTTGGTCTGTATAAATATATATGGTTGCAACGGATTTATTCCCTTAGCATAACATCCAGAATATTTGTGCAAACTCAACTAGTGATTAACGGATCTGACAATGTGGCATTCAAAGTGATTGTGCTATCAATGAATGGTAAGTATTCGTAGCCTCAGGCCTCAACAACCAGGAAAGGACAAAAATCTGGCAGGTAGCATGGCTATGTGGGTCGCACCCATTAGGATGTATAATCACCTATCTAGAGGTTCATTTAATTTCTTATTCTTTTCGATGTTGTACCAGTCGGGAGGCGGTTGCTGATCCCAACCGTTGGTGATATACATTCGATACACTCAAGCGAAATGAGTGGTCGGTCATGTGTGGGCCGGGTTACAAGATGTTCTTGTTGAACCCAGTGTATTCCTCTCTAGAGATACACTAGCGGAAGGTGGTTCCATACCTTGTCATGTTGGAAATCCAATCTCCAATAAGCGCCATGCGGTTTTTTGATTTTATACTATGTATATGTAGAGCGTGAGATGCAAGCGTTCTACTATTTGGTTATTTATTTGATGTAGACATTATTATAATATCACTGGATTTTTGTATCAAAGTGTTTTGGGTTATAGTAAGGGAAAAACCGTCCATGTTTATGTGTGGACTAGTCTTACTATTATCTTTTCTTTTGAAAGGATTTTAAAAGTTAAACAAATGATTGGAGTTTACTCACACCAGTCCCATGACTGACCCAGAGTTTATTTTGTTTGTTTTCCCTAAACTCTTGGGTGCCCAAATTTGTACGGGCAGTCAAGTAGTCGGGATTTTTCAGATTTATTTGGAGGAGCTGGAAGCAGGAGGCTTCACCAGTTAGCTATAGACTATCATATATTCCGCTGTGATCCATGTTTGTAACCGGAAACAGGTGTTTATAACTGTTCCAGCAATAACTGTTGTGCTCTGATGATGGTATGTATATAAAGTTACTGATTTGTATTTCAAAAATTATGTTATATAATATATTTTATTCGTTCCGCTGTGAGTTTTGTGATCTTCGTTTTCTTCTATTCTAATGTTTCTTTCCTTCTTTTTCTCATCCTCTAACTTCTTTCTAATAATGATTCGTATTTCTGTGCAAATTGGGTTGGACGTGTGGTGTTAATAGTCAACTCAGATAGTACGGATTTGCGGGTCGTTACACGGGATTTCGTCGTGTAGATTTTTATGTACGTCCAAATCAAATTTTAAAATAGTCGCTATAGAATCGTTTATCGACCGTAACGGTTTTTTTGAAATAACTAGATATCAGGCGTGAATTTAGACAAGGTTCATTTGTGACATAGCGATAATTTAATTTTTAGAATTTTATGGAAATTTTTAATTAATTAAATAAGCAATTTTTTGTTTGGAGTAATTTGCACCTTGTAATCAACATTTTGAGGTTTCACAATATGAGTTAATCTACCAGTATTAGTATATTTTCGGGATCGTAGCACCTCACTGAACACGACTGTATTTTCATCTCAGACTGCAACGCTCATATATGAATATAATTGTATGGAATGGAGTGTGCAGTTATTTTAAAACTTTAAAACAATGAAGGAAATATTGTTCCAATATATCAAGTGGACCAAATGAACACATATACGTGGACGATGCTCCTACTGTCACAGAAGCTACGAAATACAAATGAAAGAGCCATACAAACCCACGTCTATAGCCCATTCCCACTGATACCCTCCACATGTTTTCTGTGGCCATGAAGTGAATACGTTTGCTTAAGGACTAAGGTCCTCCACGCTATAAAATATGAAGCATTCTTCCTTCCTGTTGTTTTCGCATCCCACAAACACAGAACGCAGGCAACCAAAGAAAAGCAAAATCAATTCGTACAAAAATCGTAAAAATAAGAGGGTGGGTTCGTTGGTTTTCTATTTGCATCAGTTTCAGTTGGGTATACTAGTTGAAAGGCTCGAGCACCTCATTGGTGAACAACGTGAAACAAAACCAAGGTTTGGGGTTTCTAACATCGTCGAGCATCGATGGAGGGCGGAACCTGAGGGGTTGGAGGCGTCGTGGTCTCGGCGATATTCTGGAGGGGTACGGATGCCAACCGGTGTCGGTGGCGCTGGAAAAGGCGACAGTGGTTGCCACTGTTCAAGGCGCCAGTTCGGTTGATGTTGGGATCGAGTTGGGCTTGAAAGGGGTGATCGGGAGGAGAGGGACGCGCTGAGTTGAATGACGTAGGTGGCAGCATCGATGGACGAACGAGGTGGAGGGCAGCAGAGGTCAAAGACAGGGTCAACGAGGAAGAGGATTTAATTGAAATCGGGTTTTTGTTGTGTAGGGATTTCGACAGAAAGAGGATGAAAGGTTTTATAAACGGTTTGGGCTTAAGGGGAAATGGGCCAAGGAGATTAAAGGGGTGAGGCCCGTCTAATAGTGATTTTAGTTATTTAAATTTATATTTTTGTATATTAACTTATAAAATTCATAACTTGACAATACGATGTCAGAATCACAAACCGTAAGTTGCATTGGGATCGTATGGACGAGAGCAACACAACGAGACTGACCGGGAGTGAATCCGAGCTCATTACAATTTATGGTGAAATAAATTGTCCAATCTGAATCAAAGACAGTTAATCGTTTTTAACGATAACAGTCCAATGTGAGTAAAACTCGCTAACTCTGAACAGTTTATAATTTCATGTTGTATTGTTAGAACTGTTAAAATTGTCTGTTTGACTGTGTGTTGATTGTTTGATTGAACTGCTAGTCAGTTAGTTAAATTTCTATATTGATTCTGTTTAACAGAATATATCATATGGAACTGAAAGTGATGTTATCTATATTGTCTAACATCTGTGATGCAGGGAAACAGGTTGGAGGAATCCGACTGGATTCCTCAACAGTTATTTTATTGTTTTCCATATATTGTTATATGATGTGATATAAAATCTGTGGGCGATTATATGTGCTTGGACGATATTGAACATCGTGATTTGATATGATTGAATACCATAACATACCGAAATGTCGATAAGGGGATTTTCAATGTTTATATTGAAAATGAATCTTATTTATAAAATCGATAGGATTTTATAAAAGGAAAACTTTTATTTAATTTGAAAATAAATAAATGAAAAAGGAAAACATTTATTTAGAAAATAAATGAAATAAAATAGAAACATTTATTTAGAAAATAAATGAATTAGAATATAAAGGAATATTTATTTTAGGAAATAAATAAAGGAACATTTATTTAGATTATAAATAAATGGAATAAAGGAATATTTATTTAGGGAATAAATAAAGGAACACTTGTTCGGAAAATAAATAGAATTATACAAGGATAGATTTAAACACGTGCTTCGCACACGGTATAACACGATATGGATTTAAATGAGATATTAAATAGGAAATCTGTTTTAAACAGATAAATTGAAGTAGATTAATTTATAAATAATGTTTTATAAATTAAATAAATTATTTATCGTTGATAAATGGAATATATATAAGTCTGGACTTATATAGAGAAGTAGAAACGTTATTAAAAGGACATTTATAAAGTGAAGAACCGTTACTAAAAGTAATTCTTTATAAATGGATAAACGTTGTAAAAAGTAAATCTTTATAAATGGATAAACGTTGTAAAAAGGAAATCTTTTGAAATGAATAAACGTTATAAAAAGGAGTTAATCGAATTTAGTTATTCGAAATGAGTTATTCGAATTAGATATTTGAATAGAGTTAAACACATTAGAGTGATTCGAATTACTTATTCGAATAGAGTTAAACACGTAAGAGTTAATTGAATATTAGTTATTCAATTTGAGTTAATCGAATTTAGTTATTCGAGAAGAGTTAAATCGAATTTAGTTATACGAAAGGAGTTAATCAATTTGAGTTAAGTTAATCGATTTGAATTAAGTTGAATCGAAATGGAGTAAATCGATTAGAATTAAGTTAATCGAGTTAGAGTAAATCGAATATTAGTTATTCGAAGGTAAGTTATTCGAATTAGTTATTCGAAGGAGTTAATCAATTAAGTTATTCGAATGAGTTATTCGAAGGAGTAAATCAAATTAAGTTAATCGATTAGAGTTGAGTAAATCGATTTGGGTTAAGTTAAGTTATCGAGTTAAGTAATCGAGTTAAGATTTATCGAGTTAAGTAATCGATTTAAGAAATCGAGTTGAGATAATCGAGTTAAGAAAATCAAGTTGAGTTAATCGAATAAGTTATTCGATAAGAGTAAATCCATTTAAGTTAAATCGGATGTTAGTTATTCGATAAGAATTGACACATTTAAGAAAATCGAATATTTGTTATTCGATAAGAGTTAATGAAATAGAGCCAACCAAGAAGAGTTATTCGAATATTAGTTATTCGATAGGAGTTAATCGAAATAGAGTTTATCGAATATCAGTTATTAAAAAGGGAGAGTTTATCGAATAGAGATTACTCGAAAGAGAGTTATACGTCGAATTCGATTATAGCGAATTCGGGAAAGTACTATTTACTTTCCAGGGTTTAAATCAAGATTTAGTTATTGATTTAGAAATTAGGTGTCTGTTAAATTATTTGAGTTAGGAAATAAATTTATAATTTAGGTTAGATATTTTAGGGGTAGGAATTATAACGTTATAGTTATAATCAAACGTTGTCATATAATAAGTGGATTCGTAACCTGAATCCGAGAATTTGCGTAAACAGATGATTGTAAAAAGTGAGTGATGAGCTTCATCTATTTCACAGTAAAGGACGTTGTTCAATTAAGGTCTGCAAGGTAATTATACCCCAACTTGATTGACTTCAGAATTGACAAAGGAATAGTTGTGGTTCGATCTAAAAGGTTGATTAGGAATAAAGTTAAGGAACAAGCGATAAATGGATTAAGCGAAACGATGTTTTATACAACGTTCATTGGAAATCCGTAAATGAGTTTTGGAAACATTTTCCAAATATAGTCAGATATGTTTTCTAAACATAGAAAATGAAATGTTTTCATGATAAGAATTTAAGAAATAGAGTAAAGAAAATTCAGAAACTGACTGGAGAGGGTAAGTTGAACGGTTTTCTAAGTGACGATCTGATGTTGGTTTCGACCTTCCGGATTGATACTTAGAGAATTGTTCTCATACTAGTTACAGTTAGGGACTGATAGTTACGAAATAATAGTGATGTGAAAATAAGCTATGGAAATGTTTTCCAATGATTAATAACATATATTTTCTAAATAATATGAAATAAGGAAATATGAACATATGATGATTGATCGATCGAATTTCCATTTGGAAATAAGATCGTTGTTTGTACACCGACATGTTTTCATTTGATAGTTGAATCACAGACTATCAAAGTTTTGACCATATTTACGTTGTAAATATGGAGAGACCGGTTGGATTATTATCCGAAGAACCACTCCGGATTAGCATAAGCGTTGTGAATCAAGTACGCTGAAGATAATTGAAGACGAAGTGAAGTGCAAGGGCTATTGTGAAAAGCCTAGGTAGGATGGATTCACTGAATAGTGCCTTCGGTTTGTTCAGTCCCAGGACAACGTATATGGACGAGTGTTTGACAAAGTATTCTTAACGAATCATATATGTTGATCTCTTCAAACGTATTACATTGGGTGGCGGAGAAATTCGTTTCTCTTAGCTTTTATACCCATGATGCCTTGAGAAATCGATATTGATTTGGCGGGTATGACGATGTGGCATTCAAAGTAATTGAAGAAATAATCTGTCAAAGTGATAAACGTGTCCTCAAAACCTCACAACTGGAAAATAACAGAAGTTGGGCTAGGCAGCATGGCTAGTTGGGCCATACCCAAGCAGGGTGTATTATCACCATCTAGAGAATATTCAATTGTACTTCTTTATAATATATTTCAATGTTGTCCCTTATCGGGAAGGATGGTTGCTGATCCCAACCATCGGTGATAATATATTCGTTACACTCAAGCTAAATGAGTGGACGGTCATGTGTGGCCGGGTTGCAAGACGTTCTTGTCGAACCCTAGTGTATCTCCTCTAGAGTACACTGATCGGAAGGTGCTCCCATACCTTGTCTGTAGGAATCCAATCTCCAATAAGTGCTCACGGTTTTATTTGTATACTATGTATGTGGAACATGAGATGCAAGCGTTCTGCTAGATTGATATCTATTTGTATTTAGACATTATTATAATATCAGAAAGATATCCTTTATTTAACCAAGTGTTGGAGTTTTATTCACACCAGTCCCATGACTGACCCAGAGTTTGTTTTGTTTTGTTTCCTCTAAACTCTTGGGTGCCTAAATTTGTACGGGCAGTCAAGTAGTCGGGATTTTACAGATACACTTGGAGAGCTTGGAGCAGGAGGCTTCAGGATTATAGCTATTATTATTCCGCTGTGTTGTTAAGTGTTGTACTTTGAAATGGTATGTATATACGAGTACTGATTTGTATTTCAAAGTTATGTTATATTTTATTCGTTCCGCTGTGAGATTCGTGTTTACTCTGATGATGTAAGTTCTTCTTCTTCTTCTATTCTATTAGTTCCATCTTTTCTTCCTCACCCTCTACTTTCTTTCACTAACGTCTCGGAATTTTCGACTCTCGAGGAGTCGAAAATTTCCAGCCGTTACAACAACCAACAATTATTTTTAACGATTAAAAATAACTCTAATAATAAATTATGAGTGAGATTTATTCAACCGATTTCCATTTGCGGAATATCTAAAAATAAATCCCGTTAAATTTCATATCAATGTGCTTACGAACTTACTTGAATCATCTTAACCAAATTTACCCCGTACCTATGATTAATTAATATTATTTAACGATTAATCAATTATTCATTAAATTTAATAACTACTAAAATAATTATATAAATTATCCTACGTATAAAAATTTCATAAAACTTATACCTTAATTATTTGCTGTTTTGCCACCACCCTAAAATGACTTCATCACTGTTGTGAGCTCAGTCGTAGTTAGTTTTCCTCCTTCAACATTTCCATTGGACCCGTATATTGCCACTCGATCACTCCAAAAATACTACTGCATTGTTTCAAATCCACCGTCCTAACTGTAACCAATAAACCCCTTTTAAATAACTGTCCATTCTGCATCTATGATCCCCAATATCCTACAGACCCTAAATCGCTAAAATTCTATACTGTTGAACCCCAATCCTCCCGATTCATAGCAGTACTCCTGCAAGACCATTCACGCCTTCACCTAAAATAACAATGATCGAGCTCCTCCCACTCCCATTGTCGAAATCCTTACCCCCATAGTTTCAAACTCCAGATTTGACATCGCATCTTCCTATCCCCAAAAATCACGTTTTCTTTCAGTAAAGTTGAACTCCTGTAGCCAAAAATAGTAGTATCGGCCTCCCTTGAAACCCAGTGCCACATCGCTACACCAAAATCAAGCTTCGTTCACCAGTCCCCATCGCATGCGCATACCTTCTTCCTCCCTGGTTCTTCGATATCACCACGATGAAACAACAGTAAACCCTAATATTGAAATCGAGCCTTACACTATCAGTTGAACTCGCTACTAGGTATATGGGTTTATTAATTTGGAAATTCTACTTGGATTCATTTACGGTGATTTATAGGATTGAGGATGGCGCCATTTTTATTTTCACGCTTTCGATCCCTTGAGAACGGAAAAATAAAAAGGAAGGGAGTAAGAGATGGTGGTGTTTGGTTTTATTTGGTGGAGCGGCCAAATTATTTTTAATTTGCTAAATCTTGCCATATATTTTCCTGAAGAACCCAATGGAGAGAAAAAAAGAAGTGCGTCACAATTTATAGAAGAGGAATTACTTGGCCATTAAGGAATTAGGTTTAGGATCGTACAAAATTAGGTTAGCTTAGCAAGTAAGGAATTTATTTCATAATAATTTTATTTTAGTTTAATTAGAACCGGTATGATTTTATTCAATTTAAATCATCACGAAATTTTGAACCCATTTTTGAGCACAACAACCGGCATTCCTAGGGTTACATCACTACTCTGGACACACAGGGACAAGTTTCGAAAATCCATTTGATCGTATGCAGAAGATATTAATTTATACCAATAAAATAAATTCAAAACAATTTAATTCCTTGATGATAAATTATTATTATCATTTATATATATCCAAATAAAATTTCTATAAATTATTTGAATTAATTGGACTTAGTTTTAAATTTGAAATTGAATTAGTTCAGATTCCCGTATTACGATAATTATATATACATAATCGAAATAAATCGTACTTCGGTTATTAAATCGATAATTCAATATAAAATCGATTTATATTATCATATCAATATTTAAAATAACATTAGACATTCAAACTAAATCGACCAGAAAATCTGGGTCGTTACAAGGTACCTGCTCGGTTAATTGATCACTACTAGGAGCGGATTTGTTGCTGAATTACCCGATTAGGCCTTGCATCCGAACGTTTTTACATGTTATAGATACCTGATTAGGCCTTGCGTTCGGATGTCTTTTACGTGTCACTGGTACTTTCTCGGTTAATTAATCCTTTCTGGGTGAAAATTCATTGCTGAAGTACCAGATTGGGCTTTGTGTTTGGACGTCATTTACCTGTCATCAATACCCGATTAGACCTTATGTCTAGATGTCATTTACGTGTCACCGATAGCCGCTCGGTTAATTACTCCCTATTGGGTGCGTATTCGTTTCTGAAGTTCCCAATTAGGCCTTGTGTCCAGACATCTTTATTGTGTCATCAGTACCCGGTTAGACCTTGCATCTGAACGTCTTTATCGTGTCATCAGTACCCGATTAGGCCTTGCATTTGGATGTCTTTTACGTGTCACAGTACCTGCTCAGTTAACTAATCCCTATTGGGTGCTGATTTGTTACTTAAGTAGCTGATTAGGCCTTATGTCCGGAAGTCTTTTATGTGTCATAGGTACTCGATTATGCCCTGCGTCCAGATGTCTTTTACGTGTCATCGTACTCGCTTGGTTAATTAATCCCTGCTGGATGCAGATTCGATGCTGAAGTACCCAATTAGGCCTTGTGTCCGGATGTCTTTTACGTGTTATAGGTACTCGATTAGGCCTTGCGTTCGGATGTCTTTTACATGCACAAGTACCCGCTCGGTTAATCAATCCCAACTGGATGCATATTCATTGCTGAAGTGCCCGATTAATCCTTGCGTCCAGACATCTTTTATGTGTCATAGGTACCCAATTAGGCCTAGCGTCCAAATGTCTTTTACGTGTCACCAGTTCCTGCTCAGTTAATCAATCCCTACTGGGTACAGATTCATCGCTGAAGTACCCGATTAGGCCTTATGTCTGAACGTATTTTGCATCACATAAGTACTCTCTTAAGCTTGAGTCCGAACGTCTTTTGCATCCCATAAGTACTCGCTTAAGTTTGAGTTTAGACGTCCTTTTCATTTTTTTTAGTTTGTTCGGTTAAACAATATGTTTTGGGTGCATATTTTCTAAATATATCATTTTAGTCATGATATTTTCTAAATATATCATTTTAGTTTGTCTGGATGTTCTATTAGTATATGATTTTGGTCATGATATTTTCTAAATAAAGAATAATCTTAGGATGATAGTTCAATATATCATCTTATTAGTTGCATGCATCATATAGAAATATTAGATGGACAGATGTAGGATGATAAGTAAATATAGCATTGAAAAAATGATAAACAAATATATCATCTTATTAGTTGCTTATGACTGTGCATTTGACCGAGCTCATGACCGAACACTTGACCGAGCCTATGACAGAGCCCATGACCATGCACTTGACCATGCCCATGACCATGCCTTTGACCGAGCCCTTGACCAAGCCCTTGACCGAGCATATGACAAAACCCATGACCGAGCCCATGAACGAGCACTTGACCGAGACCTTGACCAAGCCCGTGACCGAGCCCGTGACCATGCCCTTAACCGAGCCTGTGACCGATAACTTGATCGATCCCGTGACCGTGCCCTTGACCGAGCCCATGACCGGGCACTTGACTGAGCCTATGTTCGTGCCCATGACCGAGCCCTTGACCAATCATTCGACCGGGTCCATGACCGAGCCTATGATATATTTTCCTATCATTTTTTTCACAATGCTATATTTGTCTAACATTTTATAACTATTCATCTTGCTTTTGTCAACATCTTCCAAATTCTGATTGCTATGTGTCTCTATCATTTAACATTCTATAATTACACATTAATCAAAATAAGTAGCATATTCAACTATAATTTTTCCTGTTATGTTTGTTTATCTTTTTTCTCAATGTTATATTTGTCTATTATTTTATAGCTAATCATCTTGTTTTTGCCTATCATCAATCAAACACCGAATACTATTTTTCTCTATCATTTATAATTATAACATAATACATTAAGCAAACAAAGTAACATATTCAAATGTAAATATATCATGCTATGTTTGTGTATCATTTTTTTCCAATGTTATGTATGTCTATCATTACTCAAATGGTATATTAAAGTGAACTAACATTATAGAATATGATAAATGATAGATGAATATAGCGTTATGTTTTCAAAATAAACCAGCATGTACATAATATGATGAATGATGTAACGACCCAGAATTTTGGGGCCAATTTAAAATTTTTATTTTAGAAATTTTAGTGGATTTTAATATTTAAAATAATCTATTTTAAATAAGAACGACTAAAAATTTACTTTAAAACGGAAAAATTCAATTTAATTATAAAAGGAGTTCAAAACAGCGCTGCAGTTTGAAATTTTGAATTTGAACTTTGACTGACTGTACAGGATTCATTTTAAATCAGAATTGAGTGAAACAAGAAACATTTAAATCTGTTTAATCATATCTTTCTAACGAATCTGAAAAAAAAATGCAATTTCACTTTACAAATCAAAAGTTATGTCCAGTTTAAAATTCAGAAAAGTCGCTGTAGAATATATTTATTTTTTAATATAATATATTGGCCTTAAAAATAGCGATTTTGCAAATGACCTCGATTTTCGACGAAACCACTTTTGTTGGAACTGGAATGTCAAATTTTTGCTAACTTTCAATTTTCATAATTTTTCGAATTAATATGTGAGCGTAGCAGAGGAAAACGTGTTTTGTCAGTTTCAGTCAAATTTAATCGACTAGAAAAAGGCCATTTTTCAAACAGTCTCAGAATTCGGCGAAAGTAGTCTCGTTAGGACCGTATCGTCAAAACATAACCGGAAATAATTTTTCTGTAATTTTTAAAGGTAGTATATAGCCCCGGTAATTTAAAATGTAAGTTTGAATCACTACAACAAAAACACAATATTACAACTTTACTTTTACAACGGTGGTAAATGCACCGTTGTAATAAATGTTTTTTACAACTTTTTTCCAGAAAAGTTGTAATAAACTTATTTTTAACAAATGTGTTCTTTTGACCGTTGTAATAAAAGCCTATGACAACTTTTGTTTTTTGACTGTTGTAATATATATTACTATATTTTAATATAATTATTAACTAATAATTAATATTAATACATTTATATTGATTATTTATAATTAATAACTAATAATTACTATTAATAATCAATTAGGAAGTAATAATCAATATGTAATATTTAATACTTAGAAATTAAAAAGAATAATTAAAAAATATAGTTAATATTACATAATTAATATTAAATAGTTAATAATTAAAGTATAATAATTAATGCTAATCATGAATAATCAATGATTGCTTTTAATAATTAAGAAGTAGAGATTAATAATTACGAAGAAGAGATTAATAACTAAGATTATATTTGATAAATAATTTATAATAACGAACGATTAATAAGAAATCTTTAATAATAAAAATGTAATACTTATTATTAGTATTTAATATTTAATAGTTATGGGTAATAATTATATCTAGCATTGAATATTTCAAAAAAAGTTTAAATTTTTCTAGACTAAACTCATAAAATATTGAAATTTTCACAAATTAATTAAAAAAAAAATCAGTGAACTAGAATTTTTATAAAATATCCAAAATTTCGAAAAATTAGTTCGTTTTTTTTCTTTTTTTCTTATGATAATTGAACCTTAAAATCGAAATGAATATTTAGATGACTTAACCAACGTCATCCATTGAGTGTTAAAATTTGTTAATTGATTTCTATGAGAAATAATATTATGTATAGTACTGAAAACAATTGAAATATAAGATATAATCACATTAGTAAGTACCAATCACGTAACCGTGAAAAAATGAATCGTTTGAAGAAGTGGCGGCACCTTGAAAATTTTGGCGACCAACCCTAATATTTTACTTCCTCATGTTATACTTTATCAGCCGACAAAAAAAAAATTCCCCCGAATCTTTTCCCCAATTCGAAATTAATGGCCTGCTCCAGATCCGACGCCTCCTCCATCCTTGGCCCTAATTCGCACCACCAGAATTTGCCTTGACCACTCCTCTTCATTCAACACCTACTCCAGATCCGACGCCTCCTCCATCCTCAATCAAACCGCTCACTGTTTCCATCGCAACGCTCCTGCTTCTTTCCCGCTATCCTTTCTCTCGCAAGTTCAACTGGACCACCTACTGCTTCAACTATTGCCGTTCCATTATCTGTTCCTCTGCCTCGCAAAGATCTCTGTCCTGCACCAACGTCTATTTGGCAAATCGAACTGTGTCACTGTCGTAAACCCGAAGACCGCCTGTGCCCGAAAGCTACTGCCTTTTCCATACTGGAGCCTTCACTTCCATTCAACACCGCCCTATCATCAACCTAAAGTAAGTTCGCTTACCATTATTCTTCTTTCAAATTGGCTGCGTCGGTTTCTAATTATAAACTGTTTGGGGTTACTTGGATGTTATTCCTGTCGATGAACATGAATTTGTAAGTGAAACATGAATTTTGTTTGAGTTTTGTTTGAGTTTAGTTTGTAAGTGAACATGGTTAGCATCTGCTTCTAATCGCCAAGATAAACATGAATTTTGTTTGAGTTTAGTTTTAGGTAAGTGAAACCATATTGTAGAAAAAACAGAGACTATTGGTGTAAATAAGCTAGTTGTTAAACAAGATACTGATAAAGAAAAAATTACAGCTTAGATACAATCAGATATATGGGTTTAGAAGCACATCATGGTTTGCATTATGAGGATCATACACTAATGCTCATGACAAAGTGATAAATTGCTTGCTACTATCATCTTGTGAACCAGCAAGTAGCGCATGAAATCCTTGTATTGGAATTGCTCACAATTCTTCTGGAAATTCCAACAGATGACAGTTAGAGGTATAATTTCCTTTTTATGGTATAATGTTGTTGCCAGTTTGAATTTTTATGTATTCCTGTTCTTTTGTCATATGTAGGTAGCTGTTGGTTTTGTAAAAGAATGCGGTGCACTCCATATATAATAATATATATTTGCTTTTTGTGTAGTATATTTCATGAATTTTGTTGTGAAAAACTCAGGAGGATCTATGCAGGTAGCTTTTGTCATATGCAGGTAGTATATTTCATGAATTTTATTGTAAAAGAACGTGTAGTATATGAATTTTCATGAATTTTGTCATATGCAGGTAGCTTTTGTCATATGCAGGTACTATATTTCATGAATTTTGTTGTAAAAGAATGTGCAGTATATTTCATGTAAAAGAATGCAGGTAGCTTATGATACCTCCATTGTTAGCATATGGACCTGAGCCTGCCGAATGCTTTAAAGGTGAAGCTTAATTGTGTTATTTCCAAATTTCTTTCTTATAGTTACCTACACTGTTGTATAATCTCATATTTGTATCATATTTACGAAATCGAAGCATTTTATTTGTAGGTGATTGCAATATCCCTGCCAATGCAACACTTCTCTATAATATGTTCTCCCTCTTCTTACTTGAGGATTGCGATGGTAAGAAGCGAATTTATGAAGATCAACTGTCCTATATTAACGTGTGTAAAATTCTGTGATAGGTAACTGGATTGGATGCTGGAGCATAAAGACTCGATGTGTGTCAGTGTGTATGTATATTTATACGAAAGTGTGTATGTAACTGAGTGTATTGAGTGATCAGTTTGTAGTAAGGAATGTATGTATTGTTGTATTAATTCAAATATTGAAATAAAATATTTAATTGATTATTTCAGTTCAGAGTAGTATCATTTTATTCAATATAAATATTTATTTTTATATGAAATGTAATGTATAACGGAACAAAAATCATATTGTTATAATTAATTGTAGTAGGAATTACTACAACGGTGAAAAAAGTTGTAATATGTATTACTACAACAGTGCAAAAATGTTGTAATATGTATTACTACAACGGTGGAAAACAGTTGTAAAATATTCATTTCACAACGGTGTCGCAACGGTGCAGAAAAGTTGTAAAAGATATTAGTCTATTACAACTTCTTAATACACGACTGTAGTGGCCCGCAAATCCGTGCTACCTGAGTTGACTAAATACCATAAGTCCAACCCAAATAACACAGAAATACGACTCATTATTAGAAAGAAGTTAGAGGATGAGAATATAGGAAGAAAGAAATATTAGAATAGAAGAAAAACGAAGATCACAACTCACAGCGGAACGAATAAAATATATTATATAACATAAGCTTTGAAATACAAATCTGTTTTGTACATATATACATACCATCATCAGAGCACAACAGTCATTTCTGGAACAGTTATAAACACCTGTTTCCAGATACAAACAAGGTCCACAGCGGAATATATGATAGCCTATAGCTAACCGGTGAAGCCTCCTGCTTCCAGCTCCTCCAAACGTATCTGTAAAAACCTGAAACACTTGACTGCCCGTACAAATTTAGGCACCCAAGAGTTTAGGGAAAACAAAATAAACTCTGGGTCAGTCATGGGACTGGTGTGAGTAAACTCCAACCACTTGTTTAACTTTCAAAAATCCTTTCAAAAGAAAAGATAATAGTAAGACCAGCCCACACATAAACATGGGCGGTTTTTACCTTACTATAACCCAAAACACTTTGATACGAAAATCCAGTGATATTATAATAATGTCTACATCAAATAAATAACCAAATAGCAGAACGCTTGCATCTCACGCTCCACATATATAGTATAAAATCAAAAACCGCATGGCGCTTATTGGAGATTGGATTTCCAACATGACAAGGTATGGGACCACCTTCCGATGATGTATCTCTAGAGGCAAATACACCTGGGTTCAACAAGAACGTCTTGCAACCCGGCCCACACATGACCGACCACTCATTTCGCTTGAGTGTATCGAATGTATATCACCAACGGTTGGACTCAAACCACCGTTTCCCGAATGGGCAGAATCGATAGATTTAGAAACAAAAGGAATTTCTCTAGATAGGTGATTATACACCCTAATGGGTGCGACCCACATAGCCATGCTGCCTGCCCGATTTTTGTCCTTTCCCGGTTGTTGAGGCCTGAGGCTACGAATACTTACCATTCATTGATAGCACAATCACTTTGAATGCCACATCGTCAGATCCGTTAATCACTAGTTGAGTTTGCACAAATATTCTGGATATTATGCTAAGGGATAAATCCGTTGCAACCATATACATTCATACAGACCAACCCATTTGATCATTGGAAATACTCTGTCAGACATTCGTCCATTTACGTTCGTTCTGGGATTGAACGAAACCGAAGGCACTATTTCTATAAATAGAAAAGCCCTTGCACTTTACTCCGTCTTCAATATATTCAGCATACTTGGTTCGCAACGCTTATGCCAATACGGAGTGGTTCTTCGGATAATAATCCAACCGGTCTCTCCATATTGACAACGATGGTCAAAACTTCGATAGTCTGTGATTTAACTATCGAATAAAAACAAGTGTTCATCCAAACATATCAAACAAATCACTGGGCTCTTTAATTAATATTTCATTAATTAAACCACTTCTCTATTTTCTCTATCAATATTTGTTACCCAAATATTTTCAATAATCATCTTGCCTCTTATGCCATTTGGAAAACGTTTCCAAATATTAACTTCTTTTATTTTCTATATGTTAGAAAAGGTCTCTATTTGCAAATGGAAATAATTCCAATCACTTATCTCTATCCCTTTTTGATTACAACATTCGATTTTTATATTCACTTTCCTATCGAATTCAATACATCGATACAATGATTTCAGATTATCAAAATCTCTTAAAAATATTCTAACTCCTTAAATTTCCGGAAAATTTCGCCATAACCTCCCCTGTATCGGGAGCATCGGGAAATTTCAAATAGCATCCCGGTATCTTCTAATTTCAAAAAGAAAAAGGAAAAGCCAAGCGGCTTGCCGATACGGCGCATAAAACCCATATATGAATTTAAACATGTACCTTTTTGTCGGGCATTACATTTATAAACTTCATATACCTCATCCCATACCTGTCTAAACCTGTTCACCTGTTTCCATTCAATTCAACTCAATCCATTCGTTTGAATTCAATTTTGAATCATTTGAATTCAGTTTCGCTCAATTATTCTTTAATTAGCCTTTTTTGCCTATTTCACTTCTTTGTTGAACATAACACGTTCAAAGAAAACGTTTAACTCGCTCACGACCAAATTGAATTTCAATTTCAATTCTAGTTTCCTTTTTGATTTCGAATATAAATTTTCAAATCGAATTTACTTATTCGAACCCCAATATTCATTCGAAATCTCATTAACTAATTTCTATTCAATTTAGTTAATTCTATTCAATAAATCAAAATCTGGTTTCTGTTCCAAAAATCATATTCATTTACACAACTTGAATTTGCATATATTTTACAATTCAACTCTGAGATTTTTCTAAATAGAAAATTCGGATTTTTCCCGCTTGAAATCCTTTTATAAATTAAATAAACCATTATGGGTTTAAAACGATTTTTGCGCTGTTTTTCTGAAAATTTGATTTTTGACATAACTCAAAATCTATACGACGAAATCCAGATTTTTCTCCTTCATTAGAAAACTATTATCAAATTGGTCCTGACGTTTCTTGTTTCGAAGAATTCCGACTTCAATCGAGTTCTATATATTCAATTGAAGTTCGAATCGCCAATTTACGAACTGCAGCGCTGCGGCGAGTTCGTTTTAATTATATTTATATATATAAACCTTTTAAACTTCTTAAAATGAATTCAATTTCATTTAACTCTATTTGATTCAAATTCAAATCTCACTTTTATTTGAATTCTAAATTCAAATTCCTTTTCTATTTGATATTCAAATTCAATATTTGAATTTCTATTTGAATTCCCTGATTCAAACTCTATATTTAAAATTCCATTTGAACTTTCTATATTCCAATTTCTATATTTGAATTCTATTGGAATTCAAATATTCAACTCCTTTTAAATTCTATATTCAAAATTCCATAGTTTAAAACCCATTTGAATTTCATATTCAAATCCTATAGATTTAATCCTATTTGAATTCAATTTGAATCTCTTATATTCAAATTTCATTTTTCCATTTCCATTTGAATTCTAATATTCAAATTCATCTCCAATCCCATTTGAATTCTAATATTCAAACTTATTTTTAACGTCATTTGAATTTCTTCACTCAAATCCATTTGAATTCCCTTGAATTCAATCTCCATTTCAAAACCCTTTGGATTTCCTATTTGAAATCCTATTTGAAATTCCATTTCCAATTCTACTTTGAAAATCCTATTTCAAAGTTTATTTCAAACTCTATTTTGAAATCTCATATTCAAATTTCTACTTGAATTTCGGTATTCAATTCCATGTTCAAATTCAATACTCGAATTTCCATTTCAAATCTCTATTCAAATTTCATATTTGAATTCCAATTCAAATCTCTATTCAAATTTCATATTTCAATTCTTCTTTGAAATACTATATTTCAAATTCTATTCAATTCTTCTTTGAAATTCTATATTTCAAATTCTATTTTGAAATTCTATATTCAAATCTCTATTTGAATTTCTTTATTCGAATTCCTTTGAATTCAAATCTTATTTTAATTCCTTGAATTCAAATTCTATTTTTCATTCTAATTTCATTTATTCAAATTCTATTTGAACTTCTATTTGAATTTCTAATATTCAATCTCCTCTTAAAATTCAAATATTTAAACTCCCTTTTAAAATTCAAATGTTATACTCAAATTTCATTTGAGTTATATATTTAATATTTTCATTTCACATTCTATTTTGAAGATTTCATTTCAAATTCCAATTTCACGCTTGTATTTCTATTTCTGAATTATCAAATGATAATTCTTTTCACTTCATTTATAACTTCGTTATAAAAGAACTATTTATAAACTTCGTTTATAAAGAACTACTTGTTTTATTTTTCAAAAAACAAGTTTATATTTTATTTCCATTAAAATTCAAATTCTATTTAAAAATAGAAATTTCCCTTTTTAAATCTCAAATATCCTTCCACGATATTTTTAAATATCATTACTTAAGCCCAGTGATAAAACACACAAAGCAACCAATTATTTATTTTTCTAACACATCATATATAACATTATATATGCAAACAAGTAAACAAACAGATAATATATTTTTGAGGAATCCAGTTGGATTCCTCCAACCTGTTTTCCTGCATCCACAGATGTTAGCACATAAATAATACCCATTCTGCTTCGTGGCAGAATATCGTGGTATAGAAGGTCATCCACTAATCATAGCGTGGGGCGTATATAGGGTAATCATCCGCTATGAAACTGCGGGCATCCGCTAATGAGACTGCGGGAATCCAACCAATCAATCAACCCAATATATATATATATAGCCTAAATAACTAATATATATAAAACCAGCAGAAAATTCCAAACAAGCAACAACAATTATTTTTAACGAAATAAAATAATTATAAATAAAAGGTGAGTGAGATTTACTCACCGACGTTTTTATTTTGCCGAATATCCATCTAAATTCCAAATTGTCTCGTTTACAAATCTACACGAGTCGTCTATCTCGAATGAATCCATCATCCCATCACCTATGATTATACGATTTAATTTATCAATTAACATTTAATTTCTAAATTTAATTTAACATTAATAAATCATTCTATGAATTTAAACTTTGAGACATTGTATACCTCAAGCGTCGACCAACTATGAAGGGACTTAGCAGATCACTGATCAAACCCACTGAAATCAGCCTCGAATTGCACTCACCTCACTTCGGCAAATCAACAAGCACCTTATAGATAATTTTACCACTGCCACTTGCTACATCGCTCAATTTCATTCACTACAACCTTCTACCTTTCGATCACCTCTGAAAGAACTGTTGCGCCTCAAACAGATGGCCGAACTTCCCACTCCAATTCCTCCTCTCGTTGACTTCTGCCCAGAAATGGCCTACTGCCATCGCGATGTGCCAGAGGGTGCCGAAGCACTCACAACTACCCTAAAATGATGCGCCTTGCCACCTTGAATGCATGCTCCGTCGATTTAACCCACTCCATCCATCGCGATGAACCCTAGGCAAAACTCGCGATTTTCGAGCTCTAGGAAGTGAGGTTTTTGAATCGTGATTGCTCAGAACCCTTTGAATCGAACTTCCCAAATCGCGATGATCCCAACCCTTGGACTTGATCGCACTTCACCTGGCAACAGCTACAGGACCGTCGAAGCCCCCATCGGATTCAAAGTTGATTTCGATTCAATTTTTTTTTTTCTTTCGGTGGAGTTTGATTTTGACAGAGAACTGAGGAAAGAAATTGAATTCGGTTTTCCTGGAATTTCAGAAATGGTGAGAACAAGAACATGGGTTCGATTTATATAGACGCGAAGGCAGACAACAGGTACGAAGGCCATTAAAATCCTGTTTGCCTGATCGTGAAGCTTAGAGACAAAGTTGGTTGCTCGAGATGAAATATAGGGGGTGCGACTTCATTTAGGTCTGCGTTAGTAAATGCATAGGTCGGCCTTCCTTTTTTTTTTATTTTGATTTTTATTTTGTTTTAAATTTAAACAACTGAAATACCTTGCGGTCCCTGAACCGCTATATTAAACCTAACGACTGACATTACCAGATTAGAGCGTTGTTCTGGACTCAATGGAGCCGATCCTAAATTTTAATTCGACTGCATAGAAGCGAGAACTATTTTAAATTAACGAATCATATTAAATACGATTTAAAATATAACTTGATTTTAAACATTAAATTCATCGATAAAAATTTACTATTTCGTTCTATTCGATATTACATTATATAATGATTTTTAAACTGATAAATTCCATAATAAAAATCCATTTATTTTTGAATCAATATTTAAACTATATTAAATATTTAAAATAAATCGACGAAAAATCTGGGTCGTTACATTCTTCCCCCCTTAAAATAATTTCGTCCTCGAAATTGCTAAGGTAGAAAAATGGTACAAATCCATTACTTTTTAAAATCTCACTTATGTTGAAACTCAACTCCTCATATTCCAACAAATCTAATTCCACCAAAACTTTTGGTCTTCCTTCATTCAATTCGAATGATCCACGATCAATCCATTTATATCCAATCTATATTCTATTAAACCAATTCAAATTGGTTTAAATCAATTCATTCACTTCGACCCATTTAACTTGTTTACGTTAAATTTCAATTCCAGAATTCAAATCCCTGGGTTTTCGTTTCAAATTCCTTTGAAATCACTTAAATATATACATATATATTTATTTCCATTTCAATTCAAACATTTGAATATTCAAACCAATTTGTTTTCTTTCAAACAAATTTCCATCAAAAATTTTCTAAGGTAGCAATTCATCACTTAGAAACTCGGAAATGAACACTGATGATGTTGCAATCATCATCAGAATAATTTCCCAGCCACTGAAGTGAGTTCAGTGCTTTACCACTTCTAAAATCCATTCAAATATGGTATTTATTCAAATCCTTTACAAACAAAGCTATATTATTTAATATACTTTGAAAAATATTTTTCAACTTCCCAGGATTTTGAATTCTCAATTCTGGTTTGAATTAAATTCTAATTCATCTCATTTGTATATTTAATTCATATACAAGTTATATTTGGTTATAAATAACCATTTTAATTTTTATAATCTCGTTTGATTATAAAATCAACATCCAACACATCCATATAATAATAATTCTAGAAAATTATTCTTTCTATATCCAAAATAGAAATTTTGGGTAAAATTATTTCATTCACCCACTTTAAAACAATATCATGTCGTATTTTCTGTTCAAGTGTTTAGAAATCCCTATCGACGTCGTGGCGTCCCACGATTCGATCAGAATTCATAATCCACTCAACAGACAAGTCAACACAATATAAAAAAGATTTTTTTTTATATAAATTAACAAATACGCTCTCTCGTATATACACTCAACTCATTCTAGGGTACTGCTGACCCTATCTCTAATGAGCACAACTCCACAAAGCCTAGGTATTCACTCAACCTAAGCTCTGATACCAACTGTAGTGGCCCGCAAATCCGTGCTACCTGAGTTGACTAAATACCATAAGTCCAACCCAAATAACACAGAAATACGACTCATTATTAGAAAGAAGTTAGAGGATGAGAATATAGGAAGAAAGAAATATTAGAATAGAAGAAAAACGAAGATCACAACTCACAGCGGAACGAATAAAATATATTATATAACATAAGCTTTGAAATACAAATCTGTTTTGTACATATATACATACCATCATCAGAGCACAACAGTCATTTCTGGAACAGTTATAAACACCTGTTTCCAGATACAAACAAGGTCCACAGCGGAATATATGATAGCCTATAGCTAACCGGTGAAGCCTCCTGCTTCCAGCTCCTCCAAACGTATCTGTAAAAACCTGAAACACTTGACTGCCCGTACAAATTTGGGCACCCAAGAGTTTAGGGAAAACAAAATAAACTCTGGGTCAGTCATGGGACTGGTGTGAGTAAACTCCAACCACTTGTTTAACTTTCAAAAATCCTTTCAAAAGAAAAGATAATAGTAAGACCAGCCCACACATAAACATGGGCGGTTTTTACCTTACTATAACCCAAAACACTTTGATACGAAAATCCAGTGATATTATAATAATGTCTACATCAAATAAATAACCAAATAGCAGAACGCTTGCATCTCACGCTCCACATATATAGTATAAAATCAAAAACCGCATGGCGCTTATTGGAGATTGGATTTCCAACATGACAAGGTATGGGACCACCTTCCGATGATGTATCTCTAGAGGCAAATACACCTGGGTTCAACAAGAACGTCTTGCAACCCGGCCCACACATGACCGACCACTCATTTCGCTTGAGTGTATCGAATGTATATCACCAACGGTTGGACTCAAACCACCGTTTCCCGAATGGGCAGAATCGATAGATTTAGAAACAAAAGGAATTTCTCTAGATAGGTGATTATACACCCTAATGGGTGCGACCCACATAGCCATGCTGCCTGCCCGATTTTTGTCCTTTCCCGGTTGTTGAGGCCTGAGGCTACGAATACTTACCATTCATTGATAGCACAATCACTTTGAATGCCACATCGTCAGATCCGTTAATCACTAGTTGAGTTTGCACAAATATTCTGGATATTATGCTAAGGGATAAATCCGTTGCAACCATATACATTCATACAGACCAACCCATTTGATCATTGGAAATACTCTGTCAGACATTCATCCATTTACGTTCGTTCTGGGATTGAACGAAACCGAAGGCACTATTTCTATAAATAGAAAAGCCCTTGCACTTTACTCCGTCTTCAATATATTCAGCATACTTGGTTCGCAACGCTTATGCCAATACGGAGTGGTTCTTCGGATAATAATCCAACCGGTCTCTCCATATTGACAACGATGGTCAAAACTTCGATAGTCTGTGATTTAACTATCGAATAAAAACAAGTGTTCATCCAAACATATCAAACAAATCACTGGGCTCTTTAATTAATATTTCATTAATTAAACCACTTCTCTATTTTCTCTATCAATATTTGTTACCCAAATATTTTCAATAATCATCTTGCCTCTTATGCCATTTGGAAAACGTTTCCAAATATTAACTTCTTTTATTTTCTATATGTTAGAAAAGGTCTCTATTTGCAAATGGAAATAATTCCAATCACTTATCTCTATCCCTTTTTGATTACAACATTCGATTTTTATATTCACTTTCCTATCGAATTCAATACATCGATACAATGATTTCAGATTATCAAAATCTCTTAAAAATATTCTAACTCCTTAAATTTCCGGAAAATTTCGCCATAACCTCCCCTGTATCGGGAGCATCGGGAAATTTCAAATAGCATCCCGGTATCTTCTAATTTCAAAAAGAAAAAGGAAAAGCCAAGCGGCTTGCCGATACGGCGCATAAAACCCATATATGAATTTAAACATGTACCTTTTTGTCGGGCATTACATTTATAAACTTCATATACCTCATCCCATACCTGTCTAAACCTGTTCACCTGTTTCCATTCAATTCAACTCAATCCATTCGTTTGAATTCAATTTTGAATCATTTGAATTCAGTTTCGCTCAATTATTCTTTAATTAGCCTTTTTTGCCTATTTCACTTCTTTGTTGAACATAACACGTTCAAAGAAAACGTTTAACTCGCTCACGACCAAATTGAATTTCAATTTCAATTCTAGTTTCCTTTTTGATTTCGAATATAAATTTTCAAATCGAATTTACTTATTCGAACCCCAATATTCATTCGAAATCTCATTAACTAATTTCTATTCAATTTAGTTAATTCTATTCAATAAATCAAAATCTGGTTTCTGTTCCAAAAATCATATTCATTTACACAACTTGAATTTGCATATATTTTACAATTCAACTCTGAGATTTTTCTAAATAGAAAATTCGGATTTTTCCCGCTTGAAATCCTTTTATAAATTAAATAAACCATTATGGGTTTAAAACGATTTTTGCGCTGTTTTTCTGAAAATTTGATTTTTGACATAACTCAAAATCTATACGACGAAATCCAGATTTTTCTCCTTCATTAGAAAACTATTATCAAATTGGTCCTGACGTTTCTTGTTTCGAAGAATTCCGACTTCAATCGAGTTCTATATATTCAATTGAAGTTCGAATCGCCAATTTACGAACTGCAGCGCTGCGGCGAGTTCGTTTTAATTATATTTATATATATAAACCTTTTAAACTTCTTAAAATGAATTCAATTTCATTTAACTCTATTTGATTCAAATTCAAATCTCACTTTTATTTGAATTCTAAATTCAAATTCCTTTTCTATTTGATATTCAAATTCAATATTTGAATTTCTATTTGAATTCCCTGATTCAAACTCTATATTTAAAATTCCATTTGAACTTTCTATATTCCAATTTCTATATTTGAATTCTATTGGAATTCAAATATTCAACTCCTTTTAAATTCTATATTCAAAATTCCATAGTTTAAAACCCATTTGAATTTCATATTCAAATCCTATAGATTTAATCCTATTTGAATTCAATTTGAATCTCTTATATTCAAATTTCATTTTTCCATTTCCATTTGAATTCTAATATTCAAATTCATCTCCAATCCCATTTGAATTCTAATATTCAAACTTATTTTTAACGTCATTTGAATTTCTTCACTCAAATCCATTTGAATTCCCTTGAATTCAATCTCCATTTCAAAACCCTTTGGATTTCCTATTTGAAATCCTATTTGAAATTCCATTTCCAATTCTACTTTGAAAATCCTATTTCAAAGTTTATTTCAAACTCTATTTTGAAATCTCATATTCAAATTTCTACTTGAATTTCGGTATTCAATTCCATGTTCAAATTCAATACTCGAATTTCCATTTCAAATCTCTATTCAAATTTCATATTTGAATTCCAATTCAAATCTCTATTCAAATTTCATATTTCAATTCTTCTTTGAAATACTATATTTCAAATTCTATTCAATTCTTCTTTGAAATTCTATATTTCAAATTCTATTTTGAAATTCTATATTCAAATCTCTATTTGAATTTCTTTATTCGAATTCCTTTGAATTCAAATCTTATTTTAATTCCTTGAATTCAAATTCTATTTTTCATTCTAATTTCATTTATTCAAATTCTATTTGAACTTCTATTTGAATTTCTAATATTCAATCTCCTCTTAAAATTCAAATATTTAAACTCCCTTTTAAAATTCAAATGTTATACTCAAATTTCATTTGAGTTATATATTTAATATTTTCATTTCACATTCTATTTTGAAGATTTCATTTCAAATTCCAATTTCACGCTTGTATTTCTATTTCTGAATTATCAAATGATAATTCTTTTCACTTCATTTATAACTTCGTTATAAAAGAACTATTTATAAACTTCGTTTATAAAGAACTACTTGTTTTATTTTTCAAAAAACAAGTTTATATTTTATTTCCATTAAAATTCAAATTCTATTTAAAAATAGAAATTTCCCTTTTTAAATCTCAAATATCCTTCCACGATATTTTTAAATATCATTACTTAAGCCCAGTGATAAAACACACAAAGCAACCAATTATTTATTTTTCTAACACATCATATATAACATTATATATGCAAACAAGTAAACAAACAGATAATATATTTTTGAGGAATCCAGTTGGATTCCTCCAACCTGTTTTCCTGCATCCACAGATGTTAGCACATAAATAATACCCATTCTGCTTCGTGGCAGAATATCGTGGTATAGAAGGTCATCCACTAATCATAGCGTGGGGCGTATATAGGGTAATCATCCGCTATGAAACTGCGGGCATCCGCTAATGAGACTGCGGGAATCCAACCAATCAATCAACCCAATATATATATATATAGCCTAAATAACTAATATATATAAAACCAGCAGAAAATTCCAAACAAGCAACAACAATTATTTTTAACGAAATAAAATAATTATAAATAAAAGGTGAGTGAGATTTACTCACCGGCGTTTTTATTTTGCCGAATATCCATCTAAATTCCAAATTGTCTCGTTTACAAATCTACACGAGTCGTCTATCTCGAATGAATCCATCATCCCATCACCTATGATTATACGATTTAATTTATCAATTAACATTTAATTTCTAAATTTAATTTAACATTAATAAATCATTCTATGAATTTAAACTTTGAGACATTGTATACCTCAAGCGTCGACCAACTATGAAGGGACTTAGCAGATCACTGATCAAACCCACTGAAATCAGCCTCGAATTGCACTCACCTCACTTCGGCAAATCAACAAGCACCTTATAGATAATTTTACCACTGCCACTTGCTACATCGCTCAATTTCATTCACTACAACCTTCTACCTTTCGATCACCTCTGAAAGAACTGTTGCGCCTCAAACAGATGGCCGAACTTCCCACTCCAATTCCTCCTCTCGTTGACTTCTGCCCAGAAATGGCCTACTGCCATCGCGATGTGCCAGAGGGTGCCGAAGCACTCACAACTACCCTAAAATGATGCGCCTTGCCACCTTGAATGCATGCTCCGTCGATTTAACCCACTCCATCCATCGCGATGAACCCTAGGCAGCACTCGCGATTTTCGAGCTCCAGGAAGTGAGGTTTTTGAATCGTGATTGCTCAGAACCCTTTGAATCGAACTTCCCAAATCGCGATGATCCCAACCCTTGGACTTGATCGCACTTCACCTGGCAACAGCTACAGGACCGTCGAAGCCCCCATCGGATTCAAAGTTGATTTCGATTCATTTTTTTTTTTTTTCTTTCGGTGGAGTTTGATTTTGACAGAGAACTGAGGAAAGAAATTGAATTCGGTTTTCCTGGAATTTCAGAAATGGTGAGAACAAGAACATGGGTTCGATTTATATAGACGCGAAGGCAGACAACAGGTACGAAGGCCATTAAAATCCTGTTTGCCTGATCGTGAAGCTTAGAGACAAAGTTGGTTGCTCGAGATGAAATATAGGGGGTGCGACTTCATTTAGGTCTGCGTTAGTAAATGCATAGGTCGGCCTTCCTTTTTTTTTATTTTGATTTTTATTTTGTTTTAAATTTAAACAACTGAAATACCTTGCGGTCCCTGAACCGCTATATTAAACCTAACGACTGACATTACCAGATTAGAGCGTTGTTCTGGACTCAATGGAGCCGATCCTAAATTTTAATTCGACTGCATAGAAGCGAGAACTATTTTAAATTAACGAATCATATTAAATACGATTTAAAATATAACTTGATTTTAAACATTAAATTCATCGATAAAAATTTACTATTTCGTTCTATTCGATATTACATTATATAATGATTTTTAAACTGATAAATTCCATAATAAAAATCCATTTATTTTTGAATCAATATTTAAACTATATTAAATATTTAAAATAAATCGACGAAAAATCTGGGTCGTTACAACGACGGTTTGCCCACCGTTGTAAAAAGTATATTACAACGGTGTTCCACCGTTGTAATAGGGTCATTTTGTTGTAGTGAATTTAATAATTAAATTGATTTATAATTTAATTTAAAGAAAAACATATCGTAACAGCCGAACTGGGTTACGAAACATGTTCCATTGTGTCCGGAACGGGGGTAATTAGCTAGGGGCGACACTCGTTGGGTTCGATTCGGAGTTCGTAACGTTAAACAAGATCTATAGGAAATAAACAAAATTAAACTAGAAATACATGTATAAATACGCTATACTGTATAACCCTAATTCTATCATATTGCCGCCGCCAGAACCTTCCTTCAATGGCCAATATTGTTCCATTTTCTTCCCCAAATCGTTCCTAAATAACCTCGAATTAGATAGTGATTGTAAAACCAAAATGAAAGAGGATTCAAAGCTCTTCAATCTCATACGGTTGTGATCATTTTAAAGCCTGTATTTCGCGAGTTCTCTTCACCCAAAGGACTGTCGTTCGCACCGCCTGAACCCCCCCTCCCCACCATGACCGAGCTCCGCCATTTTGGGTCCCCATGCGCGCCGCACGAAGCTCCCCACCATGGCATGACCTGATCGTCATCAAACTTGCAGATTTGATCATAGAAGTGAACCCTAGTTCGGGACTTTTAGTAGAACCTGTCGGCCTTGTTTACAGAGAGGGATGAAGAAGGGTATAATTAATTTATTAATTATTCTAAATTATAACCAATGTTTAAATTACTATAACTCTTTCGTACGAGGTCTGTTTTGCGAACCGTCAGATGCGTTGAACTCGTATTGAAAAGATCTACAACGTGAAGCTGACTAGAACCATTTCTGAACACATCAAATCTGAACCAAATTTCAGATTTGAATTTGTTAGGTGAGATTTCTATTTTAAAATTTATAACTGATTATTTATTTTGATGTGAAATGTATAATCATTTCGTGTTGATGTTGTATGTATATTTGCTGCAATGTTGATTTGTTTGTGATTCGATGAACCATACCTCGTTGTATGTATAGAACATATTATATCCACGTGTGTCAAATTTGTGTATAAAATAAAAACCATATTTTTATTATTATTATTATATATATATATATAAAGGTGTTCGTGTTGGATTTAAATAAAAAGAAGGACATGACAAGAATGACATTTTTGTCAAAACATGATGATTGAAACAGAAAAATAACATTTTTAGTTAGTATATTTTTGTGTGAATAGAAAGTAACATTTTTTTCTTTTTATTTTAAATGTTACATGTAAATAAAAATAACCATTTATTATAAAATGTTGCATTTGATCAAAATGTCACCTTTGCCAAATTTTAAAGGGTGAAACGAATTATTTCATTTTTGTAAAACCATTTAGAAGATATGAACAAGAAATCATATTTTTGTAAAACTTGATTAGTAATAGGAATCACTTTTATCAAAACTCGAATTAGTTGAACAAATATACATCTTTGGTCAAACTTGATTAGAAATGCAAATACATATTTTAAATATAATTTGTTCTTTTATTCACATTCACTAATGTAGATAAAACATTAAAATAAAAGTTGCATTTTTACTTTCAAATTAAAAGTTACCTTTCTATTTATATTGTAGTAGAATGTTAAGACAAGTTTTATTCGTCGATTTAGTTACAAGTACAAAAAAAAAAACAAAGAGTAGAAAATATACATATTTCATTATGAAATATGCTTCACATTAAAGACCCATTTTTAATGTTAATAATAAAAAGAGTAGAAAAATTATACATTTTTGTATATTTTAAAGAAATAGACAAAGATTTACATTATTGTCTATTTAAAAAGAATTCGACAAAATTTACATTTTGTTTACACAAAATTTATCATATTTTGTTTACATTAAAAAGGATATAACAAAAATTCATATTTTGTTTACATTAAAAAGAATTAGACAAATTTAACATTTTGTTTACATATAAAGGATTAGATAAAAAGAAACATTTTGTTTACATATAAAGAATTAGACAAAATATTCACTTTTTATTTACAAAAAAAGAATTAGACAAAATTATCAGTTTTGGTCATGAATTAGAAATATTCATTTTTGCAAATTAAATAGAATGAATTAAAAACATTCATTTTTGGTCATTTTATAGGGGTGGAGTACAAACATTTAGTTTTGTCATTTAAAATGGTTAAACCAAATATACATTTTTGGTCACTTAAAATAATTAAACCAAAATTATATCTTTTGGGTAAATAAAAGAATTACACCAAAATACCCATTTTTGGTCATTGAAAAGAATTAGATCAAGATTAGCATTTTGTTTTAGAAATGTTAAATAGGATAAAAGGTACATTTTTGTTTAGAAATGTTTAATATGATTAAAGGAACATTTTGTTCGGCAATGTTTCTTAGGATTTAAAATATCATTAAAGGGAATAGAATTAGAACATTACATTCTCATGTAATATTGATTTCAATTGGAAGAATAGATTTTATTTGTCAATAACTAGAGTTCAAAACAGAAACTACATTTTTGTTAAGTAAATGAGTTAAGACATTTTTGTCAAATGTAATAGTTGAAAACAAAATTAGCCTTTTTGTCAAGTTAGAACTGTTGAAACCAAAATGAACAATTTTGACAAATTAGGATAGTTGAATTAGAAATACACATTTTTGTCACTTAAAGGGAATGAAATCAAAATATACATTGGTGATCATTAATAGGGATTAAACAAGAATAGACATTTTGTTCATCTAAAAGGTTGAAACAAAAATATACATTTTTGTTTATTAAAAAGAGTAAATAAAACATGAATTTACAAAGTGCATTTTTATTTTACCTTTTAGAAATAAAAAAACATGAATTGAAAAAGTGAACTTTTATTTACATTTTAGATGTAAATAAAAACATAGAATTAAAGAGTACATTTATATTTACATTTCAGATATAAATAGAACCATGGATTAAAAGTGATATTTTTATCGTCTTTTTAGATGCGATAAAAGATTAGATTAAAAGTTACATTTTGATTTACATTTTAAAGGTAAATAAATGGGTAGATGGAAAACTTGTATTTTTATTGTCATTTTAAAGACAAATAAAAAGATTAGATTTAAAGCGACATTTTTATTGGCATCTTATGTTCAAATAAAAAGTATGAAATTAAAAGAAGCATTTTTACTGTCATTTTAGAGACAATTGAAAGAATAGTTTTTAATAGTTGCATTTGTAATGTTATTTATATGTAATAAGAAGAATAGAGATATATGTGTGTGATGTTGAAATGTGTGATATGTTAATTATAATGTTTAGTATATTCAAATTTAATATTACACTACCATTTACAAGTTACCCGACTTGTTTATGTGATTGGGACGATAATTTTCACACATCGCCCAAGCGCACGAATAATTTATTGTTTGCTTGATGGATGAAACCCCACACGAGTATTGGGATGATATTTGATACACACTAATCCCAATATTTAGTTATCTGTCAATCGATGGATTGACAGTCTGTGATGAGCGTCAGTTATTTACTTTAATGCTCACACTGTTACAGATTCCACTTTGGTCGTCATTTGGATGTTTGATGATTATTCATCATGATTGTTGATTTCATGCAATATATGGATGTTGACTGAGTCACATTCCAATAAAGAATATTTTAGAAAAAAATATTTTGGAAAATATATTTTTGAAAAAAAATATTTTAGAAAAAGAATATATTTTGGAAAATTATATTTTTATTGAAATGAACCAGTTATCAACTAGAACTAATCATTAAATTTACATTTAATGAAGTTTTCCAATTTATAATATTTAATTGGAAATTAAGTTGAATAAATTGGATTTGGGTTTGTAGTGGATAGTGTCTTAAATAACACTGTTCTTAAACCTCGTATGAAAAGAATAAGCTTTTAGTTTAGATTATTAAAGTTTTCAATTATATTTTGTAGTTGAAATGAGCAATGTGAGTTGGGTTTATTGTGAACTGTGTTTTTAAGCGACATTTGTTCTTTAACCCAACTGACAGTGAAAATATGATTTGAAATTTGTAAATCTTTATTTAAGATTTAAATAGAAATTTTCCCAAATGTAAAGTTTTCCAATTTAATATATTAAATTGGAGTCGAAAGGAATTTGAATTAATAATAACCGAGATAAGTTTCTGTAAAAGAAGGCTGATACTACATATGGAATTTAAAAGGCTTTGCCATTATTCTATTTATATTATTGGTCGGATACAGAAATTTATATCGATTATATATTGAGTTGATTTCTGTGAAAATTCCATATTTAATGGAAGACGATTTTGGGTATACCGTGAACTATGTTTCAAATGACATTAGTTCTTTAACCCAGTTAAAGATAAGATTAATTTCTTAAATTTAAATAATCATTGAATAATGATTTTTTATATTTAAAACCAAATTGGGTTTTTAATAAATCTTTAAAAGAAATATTTAAGAATGAACTTAAAGAATTTATTTTTGATAAGATAATGCGAATAATTCATTAAAAGAATATTCCAATTTGGAATGTGGCGTTGGATGTGCTTCTATAGTGCATGATTTTTAATTATAAAAAAATACGCGAGTTATTCGGAAAGACCGGGTTTAACCCATTCTGAATAATTACTATGACGATGAAGAGTCGAAGATGAAGACGGTTATTGAAGACCGACGATCTTCACATGGAATGGATGTGTTGCTACAGAGACCCTTGATGGGAGTAGCTACCTTGAAGGGGCTTCAGTGGTGGCCGTCCGGACTATTGTCGATTGTTCGGATTTGGTTTTCGCTCAGACCCAGAGCATAAGCTAGTAAATGGATGCGTGTCTGACATTGGATTTCGTTCCATGTGAATTAAATCGATTTCTGTTAATGTATGTCTGTTTGGTGGTGGAGGATTTATTCTCTACTTAACACCCTCGTATATATTAATAGTGATCGATCGCATGGCGTGAATTGTCAATGTGGCACGCCAAGATGCAATTGATCAAGGCTTTTGTTGAAAAGAAGGGCCTTGTGGGATGATCAAAGTATAGCCTATTACGGCATAACTTTGTGTATATCGTGACTTCGCGAGCCTCACACCCCGGTATGAGTCAAAAATGGGATTAGGACTGCAGGGAGTGCACACGTTTCTTTCTAGCTAGGAGTGGTGTCAGTGCTTAAACTGGCTGACATTTTACTTATGTGGATGATGGATTTTGAGGCGCCTCGGATTTTTATAGGCCGTTAGTGGTCATACTATAGGTCCAAAGGGACCGGGAAACGTGTGTTCAGGCATAACCAATCCACTGCCGATAGGCGGGGACCGGCCCTGAAGATCCAAGGGTTCACTGCGGGGAATCCTGAGGCATTTGCTAGAGTGTCTCGAATCGGAGAGGAGCTTGCCCCTAGCCTCGACTCATGATGGAAATCCAATTTCCAATACGACCTTGCGGTTTTGATTGTAGAACTAGTATGGCGACATGATATATGGTACCCATGTCGTCTATGATTGATACATTATGATTGAAATGTTTTTATTAGAATATATACACACTAATACTAAATCCGTTTTACCGTATCAAGCATCTTTTGACCATTATAAGGTAAAACCCTATCCTCCAGTTTGCGTTGCATTGTGTGATGGGACTTGGGTCTTATAATGGTTTCATTTTTCTAAAAAGCATTTCGTTGTTTGACGATTTACCTTATTTTATGCACTGGCAATCCAGTGGAGTAAACCCGTTCCGCGTTAGCGGCGTGGTCCTGTGATTAGCCTTATTATTAGCTAGTTTAGTTAAGATTTCTCATACCAGTCCCATGACTGACCTGTAGTTTGTTTCACTGGAAAACTCGGGTGCCCATATTTTCCACATGGGCAGTCGAGTAGCTTTTTGCAGATGTATTTATAGGATCCTGGCTTACAAATGAAGTAGTATTCGGGAAGCTCTATATCCGTGTATTTCTTCTAGTTGTATATTTGTATTATTTTTCCGCTGCTATTTAAATGTAATTTAAAACCCTGATATTATTGTATTTCTATTTTGTAATGAGTGTTCATACTCTATTATGTTCTTGTACTCTGATGTAGTTTTTGTAATCAGCAATAAAATGTTCTTCAGTTTATGTTCTGGTGTGTATTGTTCTCAAAGCAATCCAGGCTTTCCTTTACTGGGAAGTTTGGGTCGTTTCAGTTGGTATCAGAGCTTTGGTTTACAGAGCTCGAGAACAAGACACATTAGAACTGAGCGAAAGAATTCATCAAAGGTTGGATTAGTAATATCCAATGAGAATAACTCGTTAGAGATAGGATCAGTAGTATCCTAGAACGAGTATGAAGAGTATTATTTTCTTTAAAAATAAAAGTAAAAACAAATTTAGTTTTGAAATTTTATCTTAATATACGTATTTGAATATATTATATTTTTATGTGGATAATCGAGTATATGAGGGTTTCGAATATACGAGTAATTAACAAATATTCGAAGTTTTAATATACTAGATAGATATAGAAACACGCTTTTGTCGCCGGAGATGTTCTGATGATGGTTTGAAACATCATTAGAAATTATGTTCGAGTTTCGAAAGTGGGATATCTATATATTTCCATTGACTGGTATGAGAACCAAACTAGTTAGTACACATTGCTATGATTGCACTTCAAATATGATTTTTGACTATATATAAAAGTTATATATATTTGAAAGGTTAATCACCTAATTGATTGCTGGTTGTGATGTTTGATTATTAGTTCAACTAATAAAAGTATAGAAATGATAATTAATTTAACTAATAAAATTTGGGAAACCAATAAATTTAAGGTTGAATTGGTTAATTAAACAACTTTTAACTACGTTCCTTTTCGAGGACGAAAAGATTTTAAGTAGGGGGCGATTGTAACGACCCGGAATTTTGGGGCCAATTTAAAATTTTTATTTTAGAAATTTTAGTGGATTTTAATATTTAAAATAATCTATTTTAAATAAGAACGACTAAAAATTTACTTTAAAACGAATAAATTCAATTTAATTATAAAAGGAGTTTAAAACATCGCTGCAGTTTGAAAATTTGAATTTGAACTTTGACTGACTGTACAGGATTCATTTTAAATCAGAATTGAGTGAAACAAGAAATATTTAAATCTGTTTAATCATATCTTTCTAACGAATCTGAAAAACTGAAATTTCACTTTATAAATCAAAAGTTATGTCCAGTTTAAAATTCAGAAAAGTCGCTATAGAATATATATATATTTTAATATAATATATTAGCCTTAAAAATAGCCATTTTGCAAACGACCTCGGTTTTTGACGAAACCACTTTTGTTGGAACCAGAATGTCAAATTTTTGCTAAGTTTCAATTTTCATAATTTTTCGAATTAATATGTGAGCATGGCAGAGGAAAACATGTTTTGTCAGTTTCGGTCAAATTTAATCGACTAGAAAAAGGCCATTTTTCAAACAGTCTCAGAATTCGACGAAATTAGTCTCGTTAGGACCGTATCATCAAAACATAACTGGAAATAATTTTTTAGTAATTTTTAAAGGTAGTATGTAGCCCCGGTAATTTAAAATGTAAGTTTGAATTTAATAATTAAATTGATTTATAATTTAATTTAAAGAAAAACATATCGTAACAGCCGAACTGGGTTACGAAACATGTTCCATTGTGTCCGGGACGGGGGTAATTAGCTAGGGGTGACACTCGTTGGGTTCGATTCGGAGTTCGTAACGTTAAACAAGATTTATTGGAAATAAAAAAAAATTAGAAATACATGTATAAATACGCTATACTGTATAACCCTAATTCTATCATATTGCCGCCGCCAGAACCTTCCTTCAATGGCCAATATTATTCCTTTTTCTTCCCCAAATCGTTCCTAAATAACCTCGAATTAGATAGTGATTGTAAAACCAAAATGAAAGAGGATTCAAAGCTCTTCAATCTCGTACGATTGTGATCATTATAAAGCCTGTATTTCACGAGTTCTCTTCACCCAAAGGACCACCGTTCGCACCGCCTGAACCCCCCTACCACGGCCGAGCTTCGCCATTTTGGGTCCCCAGGCGCGCCGCACGAAGCTCCCCACCATGGCATGACCTGATCGTCGTCAAACTTGCAGATTTGATCGCAGAAGTGAACCCTAGTTCGGGACTTTTAGTTGAACCTGTTGGCCTTGTTTACAGAGAGGGATGAAGAAGGATATAATTAATTAATTAATTAATTAATTATTCTAAATTATAACCAATGTTTAAATTACTATAACTCTTTCGTAGGAGGTCTGTTTTGCGAACCGTCACAAGCGTTGAACTCGTATTGAAAAGATCTACAATGTGAAGCTGACTAGAACCATTTCTGAACACATCAAATTTGAACCAAATTTTAGATTTGAATTTGTTAGGTGAGATTTCTATTTTAAAATTTATAATTGATTATTTATTTTGATGTGAAATGTATAATCATTTCGTGTTGATGTTGTATGTATATTTGTTGCAATGTTGATTTGTTTGTGATTCGATGAACCATACCTCGTTGTATGTATAGAATATATTATATCCATGTGTGTCAAATTTGTGTATAAAATAAAAACCATATTTTTATTATTATATATATAAATAAAGGTGTTCGTGTTGGATTTAAATAAAAAGAAGGACATGACAAGAATGACATTTTTGTCAAAACATGATGATTAAAACAGAAAAATAACATTTTTAGTTAGTATATTTTTGTGTGAATAGAAAGTAACATTTTTTTTCTTTTTATTTTAAATGTTACATGTAAATAAAAATAACCATTTATTATAAAATGTTTCATTTGATCAAAATGTCACCTTTGCCAAATTTTAAAGGGTGAAACGAATTATTTCATTTTTGTAAAACCATTTAGAAGATATGAACAAGAAATCATATTTTTGTAAAACTCGATTAGTAATAGGAATCACTTTTATCAAAACTCGAATTAGTGGAATAAATATACATCTTTGGTCAAACTTGATTAGAAATGCAAATACATATTTTAAATATAATTTGTTCTTTTATTAACATTCACTAATGAAGATAAAACATTAAAATAAAAGTTGCATTTTTACTTTCAAATTAAAAGTTACCTTTCTATTTATATTGTAGTAGAATGTTAAGACAAGTTTTATTCGTCGATTTAGTTACAAGCAAAAAAAAAAAAAAGAGTAGAAAATATACATATTTCATTATGAAATATGCTTCACATTAAAGACCCATTTTTAATGTTAATAATAGAAAGAGTAGAAAAATTATACATTTTTGTATATTTTAAAGAAATAGACAAAGATTTACATTATTGTCTATTTAAAAAGAATTCGACAAAATTTACATTTTGTTTACACAAAATTTATCATATTTTGTTTACATTAAAAAGGATATAACAAAAATTCATATTTTGTTTACATTAAAAAGAATTAGACAAATTTAACATTTTGTTTACATATAAAGGATTAGATAAAAAGAAACATTTTGTTTACATATAAAAATTAGACAAAATATTCACTTTTTGTTTACACAAAAAGAATTAGACAAAATTATCAGTTTTGGTCATGAATTGGAAATATTCATTTTTGCAAATTAAGTAGAATGAATTAAAAGCATTCATTTTTGGTCATTTTATAGGGGTGGAGTACAAACATTTAATTTTGTCATTTAAAATGGTTAAACCAAATATACATTTTTGGTCACTTAAAATAATTAAACCAAAATTATACCTTTTGGGTAAATAAAAGAATTACGCCAAAATACCCATTTTTGGTCATTGAAAAGAATTAGATCAAGATTAGCATTTTGTTTTAGAAATGTTAAATAGGATAAAAGGTACATTTTTGTTTAGAAATGTTTAATATGATTAAAGGAACATTTTGTTCGGCAATGTTTCTTAGGATTTAAAATATCATTAAAGGGAATAGAATTAGAACATTACATTCTCATGTAATATTGATTTCAATTGGAAGAATAGATTTTATTTGTCAATAACTAGAGTTCAAAACAGAAACTACATTTTTGTTAAATAAAAGAGTTAAGACATTTTTGTCAAATGTAATATTTGAAAACAAAATTGGCCTTTTTGTCAAGTTAGAACTGTTGAAACCAAAATGAACAATTTTGACAAATTAGGATAGTTGAATTAGAAATACACATTTTTGTCACTTAAAGGGAATGAAATCAAAATATATATTGGTGATCATTAATAGGGATTAAACAAGAATAGACATTTTGTTCATCTAAAAGGTTGAAACAAAAATATACATTTTTGTTCATTAAAAAGAGTAAATAAAACAAGAATTTACAAAGTGCATTTTTATTTTACCTTTTAGAAATAAAAAAACATGAATTGAAAAAGTGAATTTTTATTTACATTTTAGATGTAAATAAAAACATAGAATTAAAGAGTACATTTATATTTACATTTCAGATATAAATAGAACCATGGATTAAAAGTGATATTTTTATCGTCTTTTTAGATGCGATAAAAGATTAGATTAAAAGTTACATTTTGATTTACATTTTAAAGGTAAATAAATGGGTAGATGGAAAACTTGTATTTTTATTGTCATTTTAAAGACAAATAAAAAGATTAGATTTAAAGCGACATTTTTATTGACATCTTATGTTCAAATAAAAAGTATGAAATTAAAAGAAGCATTTTTACTATCATTTTAGAGACAATTGAAAGAAAATTTTTTATAGTTGCATTTGTAATGTTATTTATATGTAATAAGAAGAATAGAGATATATGTGTGTGATGTTGAAATGTGTGATATGTTAATTATAATGTTTAGTATATTCAAATTTAATATTACACTACCATTTACAAGTTACCCGACTTGTTTATGTGATTGGGACGATAATTTTCACACATCGCCCAAGTGCACGAATAATTTATTGTTTGCTTGATGGATGAAACCCCACACAGGTATTGGGATGATATTGGAAACACACTAATCCCAATATTTAGTTATCTGTCAATCGATGGATTGACAGTCTGTGATGAGCGTCAGTTATTTACTTTAATGCTCACACAGTTACAGATTCCACTTTGGTCGTCATTTGGATGTTTGATAATTATTCATCATGATTGTTGATTTCATGCAATATATGGATGTTGATTGAGTCACATTCCAATAAAGAATATTCTAAAAAAAGAATATTTTGGAAAATATATTTTTGAAAAAGAATATTTTAGAAAAAGATTATATTTTGGAAAATTATATTTTTATTGAAATGAACCATTTATCAACTAGAATTCATCATTAAATTTACATTTAATGAAGTTTTCCAATTTATAATATTTAATTGGAAATTAAATTGAATAAATTGGATTTGGGTTTGTAGTGGATAGTGTCTTAAATAACACTTTTCTTAAACCCCGTATGAAAAGAATAAGCTTTTAATTAAGATTATTAAAGTTTTCAATTATATTTCGTAGTTGAAATGAGAAATGTGAGTTGGGTTTATTGTGAACTGTGTTTTTAAGCGACATTCGTTCTTTTACCCAACTGATTGTGAAAATATGATTTGAAGTTTGTAAATCTTTATTTAAGATTTAAATAGAAATTTTCCCAAAAGTAAAGTTTTTCAATTTAATATATTAAATTGGAGTCGAAAGGAATTTGAATTAATAATAACTGAGATAAGTTTATGTAAAAGAAGACAGATACTACATATGGAATTTAAAAGGCTTTGCCGTTATTCCATTTATATTATTGGTCGGATACAGAAATTTATATCGATTATATATTGAGTTGATTTCTGTGAAAATTCCATATTCAATGGAGGACGATTTTGGGTTTACCGTGAACTATGTTTTAAATGACATTAGTTCTTTAACCCAGTTAAAGATAAGATTAATTTCTTAAATTTAAATAATCATTGAATAATGATTTTTGATATTTAAAATCAAATTATGTTTTTAATAAATCTTTAAAAGAAAGATTTAAGAATGAACTTAAAGAATTTATCTTTGATAAGATAATGCGAATAATTCATTAAAAGAATATTCCGAATTGGAATGTGGCGTTGGATGTGCTTCTATAGTACTTGATTTTTAATTATAAAAAAATACGCGAGTTATTCGGAAAGACCGGGTTTAACCCATTCCGAATAATTTCTACGTCGATGAATAGTCGAAGATGAAGACGGTGATTGAAGACCGACGATCTTCACATGGAATGGATGTGTTGCTACAGAGACTCTTGATGGGAGTAGCTACCTTGAAGGGGCTTCAGTGGTGGCCGTCCAGACTATTGTCGATTGTTCGGATTTGGTTTTCGCTCAGACCCAGAGCATAATCTAGTAAATGGATGCGTATCTGACATTGGATTTCGTTCCATGTGAATTAAATCGATTTATGTTAATGTATGTCTGTTTGGTGGTGGAGGATTTATTCTCTACTTAACACACTGGTATATATTAATAGTGATCGATCGCATGGCGTGAATTGTCAATGTGGCACGCCAAGATGCAATTGATCAAGGCTTTTGTTGAAAAGCAGGGCCTTGTGAGATGATCAAAGTATAGCCTGTTACGGCATAACTTTGTGTATATCGTGACTTCGCGAGCCTTACACCCCGGTATGAGTCAAAAACGGGATTAGGACTGCATGGAGTGCACACGTTTCTTTCTAGTTAGGAGTGGTGTCAGTGCTTAAACTGGCTGACATTTTACTTATGTGGATGATGGATTTTTAGGCGCCTCGGATTTTTATAGGCCGTTAGTTGTCATACTATAGGTCCAAAGGGACCGGGAAGTGTGTGTTCAGGCATAACCAATCCACTGCCAATAGGCGGGGACCGGCCCTGAAGATCCAAGGGTTCACTGTGGTGAATCCTGAGGTATTTGCTAGTGTCTCGAATCGGAGAGGAGCTTGCCCCTAGCCTCGACTCATGATGGAAATCCAATTTCCAATATGACCTTGCAGTTTTGATTGTAGAACTAGTATGGAGACATGATATATGGTACCCATGCCGTCTATGATTGATACATTATGATTGAAATGTTTTTATTAGAATATATACACACTAATACTAAATCCGTTTTACCGTATCTAGCATCTTTTGACCATTATAAGGTAAAACCCTATCCTCTGGTTTACGTTGCATTGTGTGATGGGACTTGGGTCTTATAATGGTTTCATTTTTCTAAAAAGCATTTCGTTGTTTGACGATTTACCTTATTTTATGCACTGGCAATCCAATGGAGTAAACCCGTTCCGCGTTAGCGGCGTGGTTCTGTGATTAGCCTTATTATTAGCTAGTTTAGTTAAGATTTCTCATACCAGTCCCATGACTGACCTGTAGTTTGTTTCACTGGCAAACTCGGGTGCCCATATTTTCCACATGGGCAGTCGAGTAGCTTTTTGCAGATATATTTACAGGATCCTGGCTTACAGCTGAAGTAGTATTCGGGAAGCTCTGTATCCGTGTATTTCTTCCAATTGTATATTTGTATTATTTTTCCGTTGCTATTTAAATGTAATTTAAAACCCTGATATTATTGTATTTCTATTTTGTAATGAGTGTTCATACTCTATTATATTCTTGTACTCTGATGTAGTTTCTATAATCAGCAATAAAATGTTCTTCAGTTTATGTTCTGATGTGTATTGTTCTCAAAGCAATCCAGGCTTTCCTTTACTGGGAAGTTTAGGTCGTTTCAAATGATATCTTAATATAGCATTACATTTTTAAAGTCATAAATGATAGTTTAATTTAGCATTGTATTTTTTAAAGTGAAATAACATATCTAAATGATAGCTGAATGTAGCATTGCATTTTTAAAGTGAGCTAGTGTAAATATATATTCTCATTCATGTAGTCTAATAATTATAGTCCAATCCATTAATAGCGGAGGTCGTGTAGTGGATTGACCTTCTATAAAACTAGAATTAGTGCTAGTGATAGTATTGTTATCCATATTATCAAGATATCAAATAACTATTTTACAGTTATAAGATGTCCTGCTCTTATACCGAATGAAAAGTCGAGGAGGATCGACTAATATGGAAATACGTGTAGTATGCAGAAGTTTTGATTATGTGATTTTTTTTTTGATATATGAGAGTAAATATTTAATGAGATAAATATTTAGAGATGATATCACGGATAAGAAACATAAAATCAATAAACAAAGTAAAGAATACTGGGAGTTTTTATAGTGATTCGGAGCACTGTCCTACATCTGGTCTTAGACTCCATCTGGAATTTAGCTAATCAACAACCTCACTTAACGCAGAGGAATAGGTATTACAACACCTAAGCAGCAGAACAGGGACCTGAGAAAAAGAATAGGATTTTGCCTTAGCCGCCGAAGAGAACTTCTTACGTGGGCGACGGAACAGGACTCTAACAAATATAAAAAGTTTTTTTGATTGTATATGTGTTCTTGATAACACGGATAAGTCATAATTGACTATACTCTTCCTATAATCTTCTCCTTTATACACACACACTCACACACACACACACACACACACATATATATATATATATATATATATATATATATGAAAGCAAGAAAGCAAGTGAAGAATAAAGAAGGAAAGCGATTTATAATCACATAATATTGAATATTTGAGAGACAAGTGAATATAGAATAGAAATATTGCAGATTCAGAGAATTATTAGATCCAGAAAGTTCGTTGATTAAAACAAGTGATTATAAAGTGTGTTTATAATAATAAAAAAGGTTGCAATTATCCATGAAAAGGTTTAATCAAAAGATATAGTCCTAACACTTAGATTAAAGAGTTATGACTCTTTAAAAATCAGCAACCCTTCAAGTCAGCCAACTGGATTTAAAATTCAATTGGCTAAAAGACGACTAGAATCTGAAATAGGTGTGTATATGCACAAATCTTGTTATTCAGACGGCTTAATGTTCAAGCTTAGAAAGTTTGGAAACCCATCATTCAGCCTACTAAATTTTTGATTCAGACGACAGATGCATATGATTTTTGCGTATGGCTTCAACTTTTGAAATATGAAAACATTATGTGTCTATATATACACACATTACATGAGAGATTTAAACAATAAAAACCAACTAAAAATAGACTCGATTATTCTAAAATATATCAATATATCTTCTTGTCAAATCTTCTTATATTTAGGCTATATTCTTCACATTTTTCCTATAAAAGATGTTAGTGATTAATATCGTCGATATATATTTGTCGTAAACAAAATCTAGTTCAAGAATGGAGGTTCTAAAATTTTCAAGTCAAGTATATTTCTTAATATAACTTGTTTGTAGTTGATTTATTATGATTAGATAAAATGTATAAAATGATTTCTTATCATTTATATCCTTATTTGAATTATTATAACAATTATTAATTTGCTAAATTCTCAATTTAAATCCATAATTCAATCATATCCATGTTGCTGATGTCATCAATTCATTAAATTTTCGAAGTTAAATACTATAACATCTTATATAATATTCTTACTCCATTATGAAAAAGCGTATGTATCCAGAACCGTTCATGATTCTCATGGATAAAAAACAATTTTGTTGATAAAACGATTTCGGTCATCTTGCCTCCTTAGGGGAATATTTTTCAAACTAATTTCCAAATATTAAGTTTATTATCACTGCATTTTACCTTAAACTTCATCGTTAATTGCGATTAATCCATATTTGGATATTAAGAATAATATAAATACCCCTAATTAAGGTCGCCAAATTCCATGTTGTTTCATCCTCCCCCTTAAGAGGATTACGCCATAAAAATCACAACAAAACTAAACCAAGTTAATTTCCCCCCTAAAACATTATTTTTCTTACTCTCAAAAGACATGTGTACATCCTTCGTACGAAAAATCTTCAGGTCAAATTCACAACTTACCCTTCCGAAATAGTATTGATCTATCGATCTTATAGTGCGGACTCCAATTAGTATTTTTGATCTGAAAACTTCGTTTTCCGTGCATGGTTCGCAAACATGATAGAAAACTAAAGTGTTCAATCATAATCCTCATTCAATATTCGTTGTCAAACAATGACCGATGAATTATCTTTCAGACTGAAGTAAATATCCCAAGTTTCATGTTAAAATTCAGATCAAATGCGAATAAAGTAATCTATATACACTTATGTGTTCAACTTGTATAACACTCTATTACACCCTACGAGCATATACAAACATCAACTTCATTTTTTTTCCTTTCGAGTAGGTTCAACAAATTTCCTTCTTAACTTGTTATCGACTTAAATCAGGTGTTATGTAAACTCTACTTTATATCTTCACCAATGCTTCAACATTAAGTTCTAATTAATTTCGAGGTTTTTAACAAACCAAAATCATAGAATGCCTTGGTTCGTTTCATTAAGGATGCGGATTAAGGATCTTAAGGCAAATAAAACATTAGAAGGGGTGAATAGTGTTTTATAGATTCAAATAAATTTCTTGAGTTCATTTACAATTAAATATAATGTTATGCAAATCATAGATATCACAAAGCACAGAATCAAACACATATGTAGAAATAAATTAAAAAGCAGTAAAAGGAAAGTACACATCGGAATTTTATACCGGTTCGAGACTCTCATACATCCAGTCCCATACAACGTTAGGTCCATGTACAGTGAGACTTAGTTGATTTCCTAGCCACAGCTTTACACCCAACCGATTTCTGCGACACAATCGCACCCAATCATTTTATCCTTGATAGGAGCGCACCTTTCTCTTACAAATTTTTGTAGTATTGACTCGACAGGACTTGATCTTGAGATCTTTAAATACAAACGCCTTTAACTCTTGGGTATCACTTGAATTTCATAGAGAGTTTGGTTTATAATTGAATGAGAAGAAGAACGATATGATTTCTATTGAAATCGACATAGTATAAGTGTAGAAAGTATGAGAAGAAGAAACATAATGGTCGAATATTTAGAGAGGAAGAAGGAGATGAAAAGTAATTTAAAAATTCGAATTCTAGAAGGAATTTATAGTTTTCCATCAACCACGACTTTTCAGAAAAGGTTTGAATTCAAAAGACACAAATTTTCAAAACTTTAAAAACAAGCCAACGGTAAGTATGTCGACATGCACAAACTATGATGTCGAAATCCCTTAGAAATTTTCAAAAAATAAAATTTTAAACTTAACAAAATAATGTTTAAATAAATTATAGAAATTCTAGAGTTAAACAAACTATTTTCCTTTGTCTTGAAATAGAGTATACAAAGTAAACATATATTAAAATGTCTTTAAGAAAATGATTAAAATCTAAATATAAAATGATATAAAGTTATAAATATAAAATTATGAAATATACTAAAACTTAATATTAATAAGGAAGTTGAAAACACAAGTAACTATAATAAAATTAGTAATAAATTTATACATAAAATTTATTTAAATTAGGAGTTAAAATATATTAAGCATAAATTTATAAACAGGAGTTAAAATATTTCTAAAAAATAAAGAAATATAAATTTACAATAAGGAAGTAATTTTGAAATAACTTGTAAAATAGATTAAAAAACAAGGAAGTACTTTTGAAATTCATTTGAAAAGAATTTGAAATCAGAATTAAGTTTGAACTTAGAATTCAGTGCTAACCAGAGTTTTAACAATATATCTAGACGCATTTACTCTATTTTTCTTGAACTCTAGAATTCTGGATATTCATGAGTCTTGAAACTTGAACTCTTCAGCATTGAAATCTTTATTCTTTGAACTATACAGTCTTCAATAATCATTACCTGCATAGTTTTCTTGTATTTACATATATATATATATATATTCAAGATAACAATGTTAGTATATACTTTATAATAATTGAAACAAAGTTGAAACAAGGTTTTTGTCATCAAAACCATCATCATCAACATCTCAGTCTTTGACAATCTCCCTATTTTTGATGATGACTCCCCTGGTTATAAAATACTCATACCTAGTGACTTGATTTTCAGTTATTCCCCTTACTCCAATATCATCCTTAAAAATTAACTAACTAACTCCCCCTTAAGCTATGCTACGCCATATTTTATGACTCCCCCCTTTGTCATCAACAAAAACTATAGTTCTGACTAAACTATAAAACTCACCCTAAAACTAAGGCATAATTCTAACAATATTATTCTAACTAAATTAAATAAATATCAACTATAATATTCTAACTATTATTGTTGGAGAACGGAGTTTTGATGATAACAACCTTATTTCAATATTAATTGATTATAAAATATATACTAACACTTTTGTCTAGAATATACATATATACATTTGTGGCATTTATATGCAGGAATTTTAACTAAAGAATGTTCAGTTCAAAGATATTAGAGATTCAGAATTCGAAGTTGATTCAAGACTCATGAATATTTAAGATTTCAAGAGTTCAAGGTAAATATAGCAATAGAGTCTAGTTTATGTAAGACTCTAAATAGCACTCCAGATTCAAATTCAAATTCAGTTTTTCAGTTTCTGATTTCAAATTATATTTTCAAATTCTATCTTCAATCTCTGTCTTCTCTATTTTACTCTCTTTACTTTACTTTTGATTTTAAACTCAAATTTTATAATTTGTAAGTTTTATATATTATATACTTTATATTTATATAGTTTAACTCTATAATTTTATAAATATGTTTATATAGTTTATATTAATGCTTTCATATGATTTTCTACTTTATAATATTCATTTATAACACTATGTTATAATTCAAGAATTTCTCAAATTTTGTATATAGCAAAACACTTGAAAAATGCTCAAAATTCATTTTTAAACCATAATATATCGACACACATTTATATACATGTCAACATATAACTGCCACTTTTTGAAAATTGAACGGAAGTGTCTTTTCACTTTTTGTGATGCTCCAGAAATGTTGCAACCTTTCAAATGTTACAAATACGGGCTGATTTCGATTTTTTTTATAATTCTTCTTCTCCATCTTCATCTCCTTTCTTTACACTATTATATCTTCTCATTTTTATGATTTCTACACTTATACTCTGTCGAATTCAATTTTATTTTCATAAAATTTCTTCTCTTCTCATTCTCTGCTCATTACTCTCTAAATCAAAGTGCTTTGAAGAGTTATAGGGCTGTTGTAATTGTTTGCGTAGTGTTTGTAATCAGTGGTATCCCTTGTAGCGTGAAATCAAGGAAGATTAATCGGTGGTATTCCTTGTAGCCATGAAATCAAGGAGTATATACTTGATCCGTTGTTTGTGGAATCGGTGGTATCCCTTGTAGCCGTGAAATCAAGGAGGATTGTAATTAGATATTGATATTTTAATAAAATTCTGCTGAAATGACCCAAGATCACCCGTAAGGGAAACCCCGGATTGAGTTAAGAACACGACAAATCAGAACCTAAACGATAGAACTTGTAGCCGTGAAATCAAGGAGGATTGTAATTAGATATTGATATTTTAATAAAATTCTGCTGAAATGACCCAAGATCACCCGTAAGGGAAACCCCAGATTGAGTTCAAAACACGACAAATCAAAACCTAAACGATAGAACATTTCATTGCTTATTACAACAATTACATCAGAGTGCAAGAATATAATAGAGTATGAATAAATAATATACATCGGAAAAATATCAGAGATTAAAATACAAAGTAGCAGAAAAATAATACATAGCACAACTGAAAGAAATACACAGATACAAAGCTTTCCGAATATAGCTCCAGCTGTAAACCAGGATCCTGTGAAAATTGAAATCTGCAAAAACCAAAATTACTAGCTTCCCGTGTGGAAAATAGGGGCACCCAGAGTTTAGGTTAAAACAATAAACTCCAGGTCAATCATAGGACTGGTGTGAGAACTAAAACAGTTATTTAAACTTTACTTTAAAATAGAGTAAACCAAGGGACCATGCTATATAACACGTAACGGGTTTTCTCCCAAGAATACTAGTGCATAAAACAATTTATAGACAATGCAACGCTTTTTGAAAAATGAAGCTATTATAAGACTCAAGTCCCATCACATAATGCAACGCAAGCCGGAGGATAGAGTTTTACCTTATAATAGCCAAACATGCTTAGTACGTTTTAAACGAATCATTTTGATATTACTATAAGTGCATAGTGTCAAAATCAACTTCAAATATAAATGTATCAATCATAGATGGCATAGTATCCCATGCTACTATGTCACCATACTAGTTCTATAATTATAACCGAAATGTCACGTATTGGAAATTGGTTTCTGTCTATGAATCAAGGCAAGGGACTGTCCTTACCGAATTCGAGATAATCTAGTCTACCATGTCTCAAGATACAGCCATAACTGCACCTAGGAGCCATAGGGTTGGTCCTCTCTTAATTTTGAGGATTATAACTCCTGAACAATGCATTCCCCACCCTATGGGGCGTAATGGTCAGTATGTCGACCATATCATCCATCGGCCCCGTAGTGGCCGATATATTTGAGGCGCCTCGCTTCCCAACAACCACGTAAGTAAAATTTCTGGGCTCCATACCATAACAACACTCCTAGATAGAAAGAAATGCACGTTCTCCCTGGATCCTTCATCCCGTTTCTGGTTTATAACGGGGAGTGAAGCTCGCAAATCAACATTACACAAAGCTATGCTATTTAAAGTCGTGCTTTGATCATCAATCACAAGACTTTGCTTTTCAACAAAAGCCTTGATCATTTACATCTTAGCATGCCATGCTGACAATTCATGCCATGCAACTGATGTCTATCAATATATAACCTCTAAGCTCTTACGTCTCAGAGAAGGGCGTTAAGCAAGAGAATAAATTCTTCGCCACCTAACAGATATATATTTAATAGAAATCAATCAACACAGAATAAAATCCAATGTCAGACACACATCCATTCACAAGTCCATTCTGGGTCTGAATGAAACCGGAGGCACCTTATTCCTCGTCCCATACGTCCAATACAGGGGAGAGGTCCCCGCATATCTGGTCGATCTCACAGTACGTCTGGACGATCACCACTTATTACCTTGTCTTGGGTGTACGGCCCAATCAAGACATCAGTAATCATCCAAACGATGTAAAGAACTCCGACCTTCAACCACCATCATCGTCGTCGACATACAGTCGTCGTATTCATTATTCAGAATGGGTTAAACCTGGTCTTTCTGAATAACTCGCGTATTTTATAATCATTAATCAAGTGCTATAAAAACACATCATACGCCTCATTCCAATTCAGAATATTATTTTATTCAAGTATTCATATCCTTTGGGAAAGGTTCCCATTAATTGTATCAAAGATAAATTCTTTGAAAATTATTCTCTAATCTTCCTTTGGATATCAATTTCAAAACCAAATTAAGATTTATCAACTTGTCGGGATTATCGAGCCTTACCGAAGTAATCATTTATTTATTAATCCCAATCCCAACCCATTCATCCCATGGAGCAAAACTGGTAGTACCCTATATCTAACACCCATGGTGTTATCAGTAAATTTAATTTCCATTTCACGTTCAAATCTAATTAAAGGTTTAACTATCGCTATGAGTAAAACTGGTGGTACTCCATTCTCGATCATTTCCTAAATTTGATAATTTAAATTATCACATTCTCATTTCAATCTAATTAAAGAGTCGTTAAAACTCCACTTAGTTTTAATCTCACAATTCATTACTTAATGATTATTTAACTTTGGGAAATCAAACAGGTCACATCGACAATCTACACCGTACCATTGATTTCTGCCAATATATAACCTCTAAGCTCATACGTCTCAGAGAAGGGTGTTAAGCAAGAGAATAAATTCTGCAATTAAAATTGAAATGTCATGTATTGGAAATTGGATTACATCTATGAACTAAGGCAAAGGATCGTCCTTACCGAATTCGAGACAATCTAGCCTACCATGTCTCAGGATACAGCCACAACTGCACCTAGCAGCCATAGGGTCGCTCCTCCCATACTTTTGAGGATTATAACTCCTAAAAAATGCGTTTCCCTGCATATGGGGCGTAATGGTCAGTATGTCAACCATATCATCCATCGGCCCCATAGTGACTGATATATCAGAGGCGCCTCGCTTCCCAACAACCACATAGGTAAAATGTCTGGGCTCCATACCATGACACCACTCCTACCTAGAAAGAAACGCACATTCTTCATCCCGTTTCCAGTTCACACCGGGGAGTGAAGCTCGCAAATTAACGCTACACAAAGCTATGCTATTTAAAGCCGGGCTTTGATCATCAACCGCAAGACTTTGCTTTCCAACAAAATCCTTAATCATTTGCAACTTAGCATGCCACACTGACAATTCATGCCATGCAACTGATATCTAACAATATATAACCTCTAAGCTTCTACATCTCAGAGAAGGGTGTTAAGCAAGAGAATAAATTCTCCACCATCAAACAGATTTATATTTAATAAAAATCAATCAACACAGAATAAAATCCAATGTCAGACACACATCCATTCACAAGTCCGTTCTGGGTCTGAACGAAATCGGAGGCACCTTATTCCTCATCCCATATGTCCAATAAAGGAGAGAGGTCCTCGCATATCCGGTCGATCTCCAAGTACTCTGGACGATCACCACTTATTGCCTTGTCTTGGGTGTACGACCCAATCAAGATATCAGTAATCATCCAAACGATGAGAAGAACTCCGGTCTTCAACCACTGTTTTCATCGTCGACTTATAATCATTGTATTTTGTAACACCCCACATTTTTAAGATAATAAAACAAGGATAAATTAATTAAATATTCACAATTACGTAAAACGGACTGTGCCATTGCGTCCATCTCGAAATTCTGGTCAAAATAGACACCTGATTTGCGTAAAACAGACATTATATAAAGAAGTTACGAGCATTAGAAGTTTGTATACATATAAGGAGCTTATATGTATATGTATTAAGTAAATATATCTAGAAAATTCGAAAATCAGTTCAAAAATAAAAATTAACGAGCAGGAAAATATGGCGGGAATTCAGACCGTTGGGGGTCGACCCAGCTAAAGGATCCGGAAACTTCTTCTCTGACGTGGACGATTCTGGTGCCTTTTGGTCCAATCTGAGGGTCCTGCTTGCTCCAATACTCCTATAAATAAGACCCTAGACCTAACCCTAAATCTCATAATTTGGTATCTACGCCCGAGCTCTGCCATTACACTCTTTCCCTCTCTTCTCAAATCTATTCTGCAAATTAAAATATTAGCCTAGGAAAATTATGAATCTAGATCTAGAAGAGAAAATCAACATACATAAAAAGGGCGTTCAGAATTACGTGAAAAGCAAGGTAACATTCCAGATCCGATCTATTCCTCCTCTTTCTTTTCCCTTTTCTATTTTATTGAAAATAATAAATCCATGGATGTTAGGTTGTGAATCTGATTAAGAGGGAAAAAACGATGGATGTTAAAACTGGATCAGATCCAAAATTGGGGAAAGCTTACAAGGTGAGTGGGTTTAAAATATACTTTTTGAATAATAGTATTTTTTCGTTCGCCATTCCCTATTAACATACACTATGAACATGTTGGAAGGTTTAATTTGATGAAATGAATTATTGCGCTAAAATGGATAATATGTTCAATTAGTTAATATGTTGAGATATACATGAATACTGTTGTAAGGATCTATTTTATGCACTTGCAATTGATATAATTGAGATTTTAGGGAAAGATGAACTATTGGAGAATTACACTTCATTTTAAATAAAGTTAATTATGTGTAGAAAGACATGCGACACATATTGGGATTTAAGGCATAATTTGCAATGGGATTTTTGAACATAACATATATTATGATTTAAGACTTTAATTTGGGAGCGCAATTTGATATGAAAATAAATGATTGATTGAAGATTAATATGCCTAGGATTACAATTAGAACTTGTAACAACGCTTATGGCACGAGGTTAAGTTGCATTAGTGGCGAAAGTCTGCCTGGATCCAATTAACTGACCTATCCAGCAGTCACTAATGTTGAACCTAATGTGAGAGGCCTAAGTGAAAAATTAAAAACGTGCAATGGTGCTAAGACACGAGGTTAAGTCAACTTGTGTTAGAAGTCTGCATGGACCCGCCCGGCAAATCCAGCGTCAACAAGTGTAGGCTTAATGTGAGACGTCTAGTGTTTATATATATATATATAAATATATGTATATAGAAAGATATGAATAAATGGCAATGGTGGTAACTAATTTTCTAAATCAGAAAATAAGAAAGGAAGGGATGTAATGAACTGAGTTTGTGTGATAAGAAGGAAAAGTGTTGTATTTCCTAAATGACTTTTTCCTGAAAACGTTGTTGCAAGTAAGCCACAGTAAATAAAGGAAAGTAAATAAATTTCTTGCTACCACAGATTTAGATGGGAATACATTATGAAAATAAATCATTGATGTGCATAAAGTGTTTTCCTTAATATGATAAGGAATATATATTACAGTGAATTAAGAATAATAGTTTGCAATAGTAAATGGTTTAAAAGGGGAATGATGATAACATATTATAAATAAATAACATTAATGAAAATGTTGTATAATAGGTAGACTTATCATAGGGACAAGTAAATATTATAACTTAGGTTATACTAAACTAGTAAGGGAATGGGATAACTGGTGAATTGAGTTAAGGGACACTTAATTATAAATTAGGGGAAAACCTGAAACCAGTTATGAAAAGGGGAAAATATATTGTACTTAATTATAAATTAAGTAATCTGTAAGATTGGAAGTCTGAAACCCATTGATAAAATGTTTAGGCTTGTCCTAGGGACAAGAGGAAATTATAACATAGGTTATAATAAACTGGTAGAAAAACTTATTAATGGGCCTTAGTTAATAGAACTAAGTAATAAGTAAACATCGATAAGTTGTATTGACAATGTAAAATGGAATTATGATTAAATATGAAAGGATGAGGAAAACTTATCAGATGAAATAAGTTATATTTGATCATAAATGGTAAGTGACATGTTAATTAGAAAACATGTGAATTGGATATACTTAATTACATATTAAGTAAAACATGTTATTGTAATGATGAAATCAACAAGAAGATAAAAAGGGGTTGTGGATTACAAACCTTGGGCCACAGTCCAGAGAATAACATGTTGTGGGCTTATTAATAAACTTAAATGGATTAAGTTGTATGAGTGAAATTAATAAGCAAGAGACATTTGGTAATTTGAATAAGAATTCAATATGAATTAGAATAACCAAGTTAACTGGAAACGTGATGAGGTGAGACAAGCGTGTAAAATAATGTTTAGAAATAGGGTCTAACAAAATATTAATGTAAGACGCTTAGACCAGTCTGTACAGTTGAGGGTGAATAACCCAACGGGGTAGATTATCGAGGTGTTATAAGGCACGAGGGGAGTGCACATTGATCTGACTGTTCTGACGGCTCCAAAGGACTTGAAGGGGAAGCACTTGACTTCCCGAGGGACGTAAGATGCTCCTAATAGTCCTTTGTGCGGTGACAGATGTCTTAGGTTGTGCTCGCAGAGGTTGGGTCTGCGCGTAACTTCTAGGTGGGTAGACCTTGACTGCAGATGTAGCTATACAGTCAGAGTGCTATGACGCGGTGACACCAAGGTGGTTCGGCTGTTGCCTCACGAGGAGGCAAAGGGTCACGACCAACAAGGATAGTAAACCGTCGGATATCCGTCATCGGCAGCCAGTGGGATGCGAAAAGACTAGAGCTAAACCCAAGTTACCATTCACCCTTCACAATCGGGGTAAGGGGTTGAGGGGAGACGCCCAATGGATGTTTAGATTGTTAGTTATTAGGGGCAGTCGCGGCTCTTATATTCTCTACTAGTTGAGGGAGGGGCCGAGGTGAGGCCATAGCCACCGTGAAAACAGACCCTAGGTATATCTGTATATAAAGGCTCTTTAAGGACGGATGTAACAACCTGGAAAATCAATACCAATTTAAAAAATTATTTTAAGGAAATTTTGTTAGAAAATGTGTCAGAATTAAAATTTCCTTTTTTAAATAATAACAAAGCCCTTAAAAATAGCCATTTTGTAAACGACATCCGTTTTCGACGAAACCATTTTTTTGGATTCGGAATGTCAAATTATTGTAGATTTAAATTTTCATAATTTTTGGAATTAATATGTGAGCATGGCAAAAGAAAACGTGTTTTGTTAATTTTAGTAGAATTGGATCGACCAGAAAATGGCCATTTTTCAAACGGTCCCCAAATTTGATGAAATTAGTTTTTTAGGACTGTATCGTCAAAAAATAGCTAGATTTATTTTTTGGTAATTTTTGGAGTCAGTATGTGGCACCGATAAATTAAAAATGTACGATCAAATTCAATATTGACTGTTATATTACTTATATTTTAATTTTGATAAAAATTGATCAAACAGTAAATTGGCTTCCAAAACATATCTTATTGTGTCCGAAATGAGGGTATTTGGGTAGGAATGACAGTCGTTGGAGTTCGTTTGGAGTTCGGACGCAAAATTTCACTTTTTGGAGATAATGGAATTAAATAATAATATAAAATAGGGTATAAATAGCCCATTTTCAACAAAACCCTCATTATCAAATCCCCGGCCGCCTGTTTCATTTCAAGGCTGAAATAATTCTAACTACTTTCCCTCTTTTCTCTCAATCTATCAAGAATTAGAAGATGATTTCTGCATAAAAGCTATAGAGATTCGCATGCTCTACAAATCCATACGTTTAAGATCATGTTTTGGGTAGTATTTTTCGTGAATCTCAGGCCTCAAGGGCGGCTGTTTGGCTGCAAATTCATGGCCATATAGGAGCTCAAATTCAAAGCTATTCATGGAGAAGATGGAGAGGAAGAAGGCCTTCGATGTGGTGTATTTATATCGGGTCTGGGAGGATAGGAATGAGGTGCGAAATTTGAAGGGGGCTGCGTGTTTTCTTCCTACGTGCGTGATAAGGAGCAATGGGAACGTGAGGGAGGAGAGAAATTAAGGAGAGGGAAGGTAGTTAATTAGGTTAATTACTTTATTAATTATCATTAGTTAATTAAAGTATGTTATTAACATATAATACCCTATAACTTTTGCACACGAAAACAGAATTCGACGATTTCAGATGCATTGTAACCGTGGCGACGAAGGCTTCGAATGAAATAAATTTGGAAAATATTGGATGTAGTTACAATTTTTGGTTTAATTAAAACAATCGTTATTAAACGATTTCTAAACCGATCAAGACGAGAACTCTCACACTAAAATTTTCTCGTACAGTTATTTTTATAAACTATCATGATTTTTATTTGTATTTAATCATCACCAAATAATTGTTCGTTAAAAATATAATTCTTAGCTTATAGGTGAGATTTCTTATTTAAATAATAAAAAATAAATTTATTATTATCATGTTTAAAAATTCTTACATGTACGTGATATGATCTATATTGATTGATGTTGTTGGTGTAATCTGTTGATTTAATTGAATTTTATGGAATAAGTAGAAAATTGTTGTCAAATAAAAATATTCGTTTTTTTTTGTTTTTCATAGTTAAACATTGAATTGTTGTCAAATAAAAATATTCATTTTTTTTATTTGTCATAGTTAAACATTGAATTGTTTTCAAATAAAAATATTCATTTTTTATTTGTCATAGTTAAACATTAAATTGTTGTCAAATAAAAATATTCATATTTTTTATTTGTCATAGTTAAACATTGAATTGTTGTCAAATAAAAATATTCATTTTTTTATTTGTCATAGTTAAATATTGAATTGTTGTCAAATAAAAATATTCATTTTTTTATTTGTCATAGTTAAACACTAAATTGTTGTCAAATAAAAATATTCATTTTTTATTCGTCATAGTTAAACATTGAATTGTTGTCGGATTAAAAAAATATTCATTTTCATTTGTCATTGTTAGATATGGAAATTGTATACAAATAAAAATATTCATTTTTATTTGATATGTTAAATATTGAAATTGTGTACAAATGAATGTTCATTTTTATTTGTCATGTTAAAGTAAGAAATTTGTTTACCAATAATAAATATTCATTTTTATTTGTCATATTAAAGATAGAAATTTGTGAACAAATAAATAGTAATTTTTATTTATCATATTAAAGATAGCAATTTGTGTACAAATAAATATTCATTTTTATTTGTTATGTTAAATATAGGGAAATTGTATACAAATAAAAATATTCTTTTTATTTGTCATATATGGACGTAGGAATTATTGAAAATAAAAATTCTCTTTTTATTTGTTATATGAACAAAGGAATTGTATACAAATAAAAACTCTTTTTTATTATTTGTACAAAAATGATCATTGTTTGAAATGAAAATATTTTAACATTAAAAATCACATTTTTATTGTATTAATAGAATTTGTTAAAATGATCATTATTTGAAATAAAAAGTTTAACAATAAAAATTTACATTTTTATTGTATGTAAGAAATAATGAGAAATGATCATTATTTGGAATAGAAAAGTTCAACATTGAAAATTTACATTTTTATTGAATGTAAAGAATGATTCATTAAAAATATTCATAGTTTGATAAAAATGATGTAACATCGAAAGTTACATTTTTTTTTATGTATGAGTGATCATCTAAAGTACTTAGAGTTGGAATAAAAATGTATTAACATTAAAATTTACATTTTTATGTAAAGTGAAACATTAGAAAGATATAATGTTTGACAAAATATGTTAACATAAGAAATTACATTTATTAATGTAAAATGAATCATAAAAAGATGTATCATTTGATGAATTATGTTAAAATAAGAAATTAGATTTTTTAATGTAAAATGAACCATTAGAAAGATGTATCATTTGACAAAATATGTTAACATAAGAAATTACATTTGTTAATGTAAAATGAATCATAAAATGATGTATTATTTGATAAAATATGTTAACATAAGAAATTACATTTGTTAATGTAAAATGAATCATAAAAAGATGTATCATTTGATAAAATATGTTAACATAAGAAAATACATTTGTTATTGTAAAATGAATCATAAAAAGATGTATTATTTGATAAAATATGTTAACATAAGAAATTACATTTGTTAATGTAAAATGAATCATTAAAAAGATGTACCGTTTGATAAAATATGTTAACATAAGAAAGTACATTGGTTAATGTAAAATGAATCCTAAAAAGATGTATCATTTGATAAAATATGTAAACAAAAGAAATAACATTTGTTAATGTAAAAATGTGTGAACAATAAAATATTCTTTTATTGTATGCATATGAAATGTAGAAATTGTATAGAAAATAAAATATCTTTTTATTGTATACATAGGAAATGTAGAAAATGTGTAGACAATAAAATACTCTTTTATTGTTACATGGAATGTGATTGAACCAAATACACTTGGTTACTGATATTGATTGTGATGGATTGATTGTTTGGAATGTGCTCGACCAGTTTATCAGCAAAATAAGCTTTTATATTTAGCATTGGGTTGGGTAAAAATGTCTATGTGCTACCACCTTGTGAAACACTTCACGATTTGACTATAAGCTTAGCGATGTTGTTTATTTCAAAATTTAATAAATGATTTTTGAAATGAGATTTCTTAACCAAAAAGAATAGTATTCCCGATTTTGGAGAGGGACTATTTTATAAAATGTTTTATAAAACAGAAAGGATTTCGAGGGCTATACCCGATGTTTTCGAAATGATTTGGAATTGGAAGTCTATATAGATTTGAAAGTACTTGTGATTTTTATGTTGTGAAATGATTTTCCCTACTTCGGAATATGAAATGATTTGGTATGTGGCTAGAGATTTGAGTAACCCGGACGACTAAAAGTATAGGTGTTATAACCTAAAATGGCTTTGGGCGGTGTATGTTTTCCCCCATAGGTGGGATGGTGCATCGTCAGTGTAGCTTGCTCTATAGTGGGAGGTGCACATATATATATATCGAGTTGCTTAGGTGCGTGCCCTTTGCCCTGTCGATGGAGAGCGCGATATTTGGTTGCATACTTATTTGTACACATTGTTATGTTTTGGAATTCATATTTCCAAATGTTTTATTTTTGAGATCTCGAAGTGAAATCTACTTTGACATAAAAGCTAGATATGTATTTCAAATGATTTGAAAATTTAAAAAATCGGGGAATAAAGTCCAAATGGATAATTTCTGTAAAGCGAATTGGATTTTGACATCTAAGTTTAGGTATTAAGCCTACATGGGTAGATTAAGTAATTGCATGTTGATTTATGCATTGTAGATCCATATGTTTATTTATGGTTGATGTTTATGCACTGGCAATCCAATGGAGTAAACCCGTTCTGTGTTAGCGGCGTGGTCCTGTGATTAGCCTTATTGTTAGATAAGTTAAGAAAGATTTCTCATACCAGTCCCATGACCGACTCGTACTTTGTTTCACTTGCAAACTCGGGTGCCCATATTTTCACACGGGCAGTCGATTGGCTTGTTTTGCAGATATTTTTTGTTGAGAAGGATTCTGGATTGAAGCTTGAAGCTGTGTCCAGAGCATTGATAGTCTTCTGCTGCATTGTATTAAGTTTATTGTAAATAAATCTTCCGCTGTATTCTTTCGATGTACTCTGACATATATGTACACTGATGTTACATTATTATGATGTAATAAAAGTCTTCTATTATTTGTTCTGATGTGTTGTATGCCCAGAGTTAGCGTATGCAGGATTCGAATAGTCTTGGTTGATTTAGCGATCGATTAGGTTCTGGCGAAATCCGTGCTGCTACATGTGGTATCAGAGTTTTGGTTAACTCAAATCTTTGGGGTACAACTCGTTAGAATTGAACAAAAGACTAATCAGAGGTAGGATTAGAAATATCCTATAAAAGAATACTCATTAGAGAAAGGAATAGTAGCATCCTAGAACGAGAGCTAATCAACTGATTGATTGATGATTGTGTTGTCGGATTATTAGTTCAACTAATAAAATTATTGAAACCAAACAAAAAAAGGAAAAGAATGAAAGTTGAGTTGGTTAGTTAAACATCTTTCAACCCTATTCCTTTTCGGGGACGAAAAGTTTTAAGTGGGTGAGATTGTAACAAGCCGAAAAATCAGAACCAATTTAAAAATTAATTTTAAGGAAATTTTGTTAGAAAATATGTCAGAATTTAAAAATTCCATTTTTAAATAAAAACAAAGCCCTTTAAAATAGCCATTTTGCAAACAACCCCCGTTTTCGATGAAACCGCTTTTGTTAGATCCGGAATGTCAAATTATTGCTAGGTTTAAAATTTCATAATTTTTGGAAATAATATGTGAAACGTGGCAAAAGAAAACGTGTTTCGTCAATTTCAGTTGAATTGGATCGACCAGAAAATGACGACCAGAAAATGACCATTTTTCAAACGGTCTCCAAATTTGACGAAATTAGTTTTGTTAGGTTCGTATCATCAAAAACATAGTAGATTTATTTTTTGGAAATTTTTGGAGTCAGTATGTGGCCCCGATAAATTAAAAATGTATGCTCAGATTCAATATTGACCGTTATATTAAGTTATATTTTAATTTTGATAAAAACTGATCAAAACAGTAGAATTGTCTTTCAAAACATATCTTATTATGTCCGGAATGAGGGTATTTGGTTAGGAACGACAGTCGTTGGAGTTCGTTTGGAGTTTGGACGCAAAATTTCACTTTTTGGAGATAATGAAATTAAATAATAATATAAAATAGGGTATAAATAGCCATTTTCAGCCCAAACCCTCATTATCAAAACCTTAGCCGCCAATTTCATTTCAAGGCTGAAATGATTCTAATTTCTTTCCCTCTTTTCTTTCAATTCATCAAGAACTAAAAGATGATTTCTACATAAAAGTTGTAGAGATTCACATGCTCTGCAAATCCATACGGTTAAGATCATGTTTTGGGTAGTATTTTCCGCGAATCTCAGGCCTCAAGGGCTGTGTTTTAGCTGCAAATTCATGGCCATAGGGGAGCTCAAATTCAAAGCTATTCATGGTGAAGATGGAGAAGAAGAAGGCCTTCGATGTGGTGTATTTAGATCGGGTCCGGGAAGATTGGAATGGGGTGCGAAATTTCAAGGGGGCTGCGTGTTTTCTTCCTGCGTGCGTGATGAGGAGCGATGGGAACATGAGGGAGGAGAGAAATTAAGGAGAGGTAGGGTAGTTAATTAGGTTAATTACTTTATTAATTATCATTAGTTAATTAAAGTGTGTTATTAACATATAAAACCCCATAACTTTTGCATACGAAAACAGAATTCGACGATTTCAAATGCGTTGGAACCGTGGCGACGAAGGCTTCACAATGAAATCAATTTGGACAAAATTGGATGTAGTTACAAATATTGGTTTAATTAAAACAATCGTTATTAAATGATTTCTAAACCGATCAAGGTGAGAACTCTCTCACTAAAATTTTCTCGTACAGTTATGTATATAAACCGACATGATTTTTATTTGTATTTAATCATCACCAAATATTTGTTCATTAAAAATATAATTATTAGCTTAGAGATTTATTATTTAAATAATTAAAAATAAATTAGTTATTATCGTGTTTAAAAACTCTCACATGTACGTGATTTGATCTATATTGATTGATGTTGTTTGGTGTAATCTGTTGATTTAATTGAATTTATTGGACTAAGTAGAAAATTTTTGTCAAATAAAAATATTCATTTTTTTATTTGTCATAGTTAAACATTGAATTGTTGTCAAATAAAAATATTCATTTTTTTATTTGTCATAGTTAAACATTGAATTGTTGTCAAACAAAAATATTCATTTTTTATTTGTCATAATTAAACATTGAATTGTTGTCAAATAAAAATATTCATATTTTTTATTTGTCACTGTTAAACATTTAATTATTATCAAATAAAAATATTAATTTTTTATTTTTCATAGTTAAACATTGAATTGTTGTCAAATAAAAATATTCATTTTTTTTATTTTTCATAGTTAAACATTGAATTGTTGTCAAATAAAAATATTCATTTTTTAGTTGTCATAGTTAAACTTTTTTTTTGAAAATTGGTTCACTATTTTGCTAAAACCAATTAAACCTCTTCTATAAGCCTCGTTAAAACCTTGCAATTCCCCTAGCGGGTACCTTACAAGGAAAAAGAGTACTTGTAAATTTGGTAAATACAATACATCTATAAGAAGACAACCAAAAGAAAAAAAAATACAACAAAACGTAATACAAATGGACTAAGAAATTCCTTCTGCACTGGCCCAAAAAGCCCAAGCCAAACCAGTTCCACCTCTTCAAAGAGTTCAAACTACTTCGTCACTATCCAAAGTCATTTAATTCAATACCCCACCGTTCTAACAGCAGTTCATTCCTTGAATTACGTGCAGATTTAGATCCATTTCCGCGAACTAGATCTACAATTTATTTCTCAATTTTCAACAAAGTAATTGATGCAAGAGTTCTTCGATTCTGAAATACCCGCATGTTTCTTTCTCTCCAGATGAAATACACAACATTTGTGAAAGCACCAAACTCTAAATCTCTAAGTTGATCCTTACTCGAAAATTGAGTAATAAGATTTCTAGTTTCTTCCTGAAGATCGGCGAGAAGATTGAGTGACAAATTCAACTTTCCTTTTAAGGATAACTAGATAAAGAAGGAAAAATCACAATGGAAGAACAAATGATGTATGGATTCTGGATGGTTATCACATAAAGGGCACATAGTAATTTCAATAGCACTGAATCTAAGTAAGCGATCCTTGGTGTTTAATCTGCCTAACACTGCAAGGTACGTGATAAAAGACATTCTTTTGTTGTTTTTCTTATGCCAGACAACTGAAAAAAATAGAATCAGAAACCCCACTTGAACGAATATACTCCCATTCTTTATGAAATGGAAAAAAATACCTCCTTCACACCACTCGTAATAGTCCAGATTTTGACTAGAATTAATTACTATTGGACTAATTTATTCAATTAATTCTCTTCTCGTAGGATGAATTTCAGGATGAAAATCTTCATTTCTGATTATAATGTTAACTTTTTGCTCAGAGTTTCCAATTATTTGAAGTCTATCAAAACCCAACAGATCCACTATGCATTTGCAGTTAATCCAAGGATCAAACCACAGATAAGTATTTTCTCCTTTGCATATTACCTTGTTAAATAATTGCTTTGAGTTCGATCAAAGTTTAAGAATAGCTTTCCATGCACTTGAAGAATTTGGATCAGCGGCAATTGACCAAAAATATTCATTTTTCCAATATTTATTATGGATCCATTTACTCCATAAAGAGGTATTAGAAAGGAAATTCCAAAGTACTTTAATACATGCAACTTTTTTCAGTTCTGACAATTTCTTTAAACCAATGCCCCCTTCACTCTTGGGTTTGCATAGTGTAGCCCAAGCAACTTTATGAGCTGTTCCTCCCCAAAAAAATCAGTACAAAGAGACTGTAGTTTATCCAATATGAATTCTGGTATTGATAAATGAATAACCAGTATAAAATGATAGGAGTGATCACTGAATTTATTAATTCTGCACGCCCAGCAAAACTTAACAGTTTAGTCTCCCATCCTTGGATCTTACTTTGAACTCTTTAAATCAGTGAATTGCATTCACAATAATGCAAGTAATTAGATGAAAGAGGAACACCTAAGTATTTTATAGGTAAGATACCTTGCTCAAAACCCAAAATATCCAGTATTTCGTGACTGTTCAATGTTGAAATACTAAAAAATATTTTTGTTTTAGAAGCATTTACATTCAGACCTGCATAAACACTTAGCTTTTGAAAAATATCTTTTAATGTAACTGCATTAAGAGTAGAAGACTTGCCAAAAACCACTAAATCATCTGCATATAGGAGGTGAGAAATTACTAGCTGAATTCTACTTTTAGGCTGAAAATACTTAGAAATAGTTGCTTCATCCATCAGAAAAGTGAAATATTGCATGCCAATAGAAAACAAATAAGGTGATAAGGGATCCCCTTGCCTAATTCCTCTTGTAGATGTGATAAAAACCTTAGGAATTCCTTGAATCATGAGAGAAAAAGTAGTTATTGCCATACACTCATATATCAAATTTATAAAGTGATTAGGAAACTTCATTTTTCCCATCAAAAAACATATAAATTCCATGTTGGCTTTATCATATGCTTTCTGTAAATCTACTTTAACACTCATTTTTTGCATGCCTGCTTTTTTGAAATCTCTCAACAGCTCATGAGCTAAAAGAAAATTATCACCAATATATCTTTGTTTAATGAATGCACTCTGATTTTCTGACACTAGGAATGGGAGAAAAGGTTTTAGCCTATGACATAAAATTTTTGAATTTTTTTTATAATAGACATTGCAACATGATATAAGCCTATATTGAGAAATTTCAGATGGCTTGTCATTTTTTGGTACAAGTGTTATAAAAGTATGATTTAAAGCCTTGGGTAATTTTCCAAAATGGAATATATCTGAAATAGCTTCCAATAAATAATATTTTAAACTTTCCCAATGAACTTTAAAAAATTTAACACTCATACCATCAGGTCCAGGGCCTGACTCATCATGGATTGAAAAAACTACATCTTTTATTTCAGCTAAATCTAGCTTTCTTAATAAACTTATATGACCTTGTTCATTAATAAATGAAATGGGCTGAAAATTCGGGAAATCACTTGATCTGGGACCATTAAACAAAGAAGAAAAATAGTTAAGGGCTGCAGATTCAATTTCAGTAGCTTTAAACAATAAAGATCCATTAGAGTCAATCAATGCCCTAATATGGTTGAAATATCTTCTATCAGACATGCGAGAATAGTAAATTTTTGAGTTTGTATCACCTTGCTGCAGCCAAGAAATTTTTGCTTGGTGTTTAAATCCTCTGAAATATATGTATTTCAATTCCTGATATTCCTTCTTTGCTTGTAGATAATCATCATAAATTTGTATATCCTCTGGATGAAGACCAACTTCAGATTCAAGCAGAGATACTTTCTGTTCATCCTGTTTAAGGTTAGAATTATTTTTGTCTCTAATTCTATTCCAATTCTTCAGCTCAGTTTTATAGTATTTTAACTTATGTTGAAACTGATAACTGTGTAAACCCCATACATTAGAATTTAAACACTTTTGCACAGCTTTAGAATATCCTGCATAACTACACCAATCATTCTTGTATCTGAATGGAAAACCCTTCAATTCTTGAGTAGGAATAAGATCTAAAACAATAGGATTGTGATCATTAGATCTTTGGTGAAGAGAAAGAGCTTTCATATTAAGAAATTGATGTAGACATACATTATTCACCAAAGTTTTATCAACATGAGTTGCTACTCCTCTTCTATGCCAAGTAAAATTAAATCCCAGTGGTTTCAATTCAGATAAACCAGTTTGAATTAAAATTTTCTGAAATTCTCTCAAATGTTGATAAGGAATTGGAGGACCCCCTTTTTTGTCTTTTGGTGATAATGCATTATTAAAATCTCCTATAAGTATCCAAGATTGTGAATACGAAATTGATTCTCTAACCAATGTTTCCCATAAACCAAGTCTTTCTGCAAATGTATTACTACCATATATAACAGTAAAAACCATTTCAAAACCTCCTTTATTTGTTGCTTTCACTGTCAAGTGCTGAGTAGAAAAAGAAAGAGTGAATAACTCCTAAACATTAGAATCCCAGATTAATAAAATTCTACCAGTAGCCAAAACAGAATTGTTCGTCAAATACTTCCAATCATTTGGCATTAAAGAGGAAAAAAGCACCAAATTAGCTGCAGACAGTTTTGTTTCAACTAAACCAACCAAGGTTGATTTAGTTTTATTTAGGAGTGAGAATACATCTTTCATACGAAAAGATGTATTCATACCCCTAACATTCCAAGATAATATTGTCATTTAATCGAAGAGGAACTCCTTGTACTTCTTTTAGGAGGAGTAGGAATTTTTGGTTTTGAACCCTGCAAATAGTTTTCATTCTTGTTAATTAACAAGGAAAATTCTACCTGTTTTCCTTTGTCCAAATCATTTGCTTTATCAGATTCCTCTATATGACCAGAAACATTGTTTGATGCATCAGGAATAATATTTTCAAGAAGCTTGGAATTTAAAAAACAAGATCATCAATATTTTCAGAAGAGGAGTGCATTATATTGATATTTCCAGTTGATTGTGGATCTGAATCATGTTTCTCTGGCACTTCTGGAACTTCTTCTGGAGATTCATCATCAGGTGGTTTCCATCGAGGATCATAAGATTCATTATGATATTCATTATCATGCCCAAACAATCTACACTGGAAACATTTTGTAGGTACAAATTCATACTCAACTGATATTGAAATCCTTTGACCATTATGCAACTGAATAGGTATTTCATTTTTTAAGTCTGTATCAGTATCAATTAGTAGAAGAACTCTCGCATACTTCAAATATTTCTTTTCTACTGTATTTGAATCAATCAATAGAGGTTTTGAAATGAAACTTGCTAACATTTGAATAGCATTTCTAGCCCAAAGTTCAAACGGTAAATCGATTAACCGGATCCAGATATGAACCATATTACTCTATTTCTCATTAAAATCAAAACCAGGGTACCAAACTTCAACATATAACAGCCTACAAAAGTATGAATATGTTGAACATTCTTTGATACGTTCAAAATCTTCTTTATACTCAAACTGAACTATAAAATTATAGTTAGAAGACACATAAGTATTGAAATTACCTAAAGGCTTCCAAACCTTTGAGATATACTCCTTCAGTTTGATTGTTGAAAGTCTAAAATAGATCGGAATTAAACCAACAGTGTTAATCCATGAAATCTCTGATTAATTATATATGTTTTCAGGAATGAAGACAAAATCAGATCCCGGTGGTACATAATCGAGCTTCCTGTTATTCAGATCCAAATCCAGATCTGCATTAGAAGATGAGTTCACAACTGCATTTGGTTGAGATTTATTTGATTGAATCGATGAATTGATTTTTGAAGATGAGTGAAATTGATGAGGAATTGATGTATTAATGTCCGCTATTAATGATGTAAAATGGTAGTCATAGTTAAACATTGAATTGTTGTCAAATAAAAATATTCATTTTATATTTGTCATAGTTAAACATTGAATTGTTGTTAGATAAAAAAAAATATTCATTTTCATTTGTCATTGTTAATTATGGAAATTGTATACAAATAAAAATATTCATTTTTATTTGACATGTTAAATATTGAAATTGTGTATAAATAAATGTTCATTTTTATTTGTCATGTTAAAGTTAGAAATTTGTTTACCAATAATAAATATTCATTTTTATTTGTCATATTAAAGATAGAAATTTGTGAACAAATAAATATTCATTTTTATTTGTCATATTAAAGACAACAATTTGTGTACAAATAAATATTCATTTTTATTTGTTAAGTTAAATATAGGGAAATTGTATACAAATAAAAATATTCTTTTTATTTTCCATATATGAACATAGGAATTATTGAAAATAAAAATTCTCTTTTTACTTGTTATATGAACATAGGAATTGTATACAAATACAAAATATTTTTTTTATTTGTACATAAATGATCATTATTTGAAATGAAAATATTTTAACACTAAAATCACGTTTTTATTGTATAAATAGAATTTGTTAAAATGTTCATTATTTGAAATAAAAAAGTTTAACAATAAAAATTTACATTTTTATTGTATGTAAGAAATAATGAGAAATGATCATTATTTGGAATAGAAAAGTCCAACATTAAAAATTTACATTTTTATTGAATGTAAAGAATGATTCATTAAAAATATTCATAGTTTGATAAAAATGATGTAACATCAAAAAGTACATTTTTTTTATGTACGAGTGATCATCTAAAGTACTCAGAGTTGGAATAAAAATGTATTAACATTAAAATTTACATTTTTATGTAAAATGAATCATTAGAAAGATGTATCGTTTGACAAAATAAGTGAACATAAGAAATTACATTTGTTAATTTAAAATGAATCATAAAAAGATGTATCATTTGATAAAACTTGTTAACATAAGAAATTACATTTGTTAATGTAAAATGAATCATAAAAAGATGCATCATTTGATAAAATATGTTAACATAAGAAATTACATTTGTTAATGTAAATGAATCATAAAAAGATGTATCATTTGATAAAATATGTTAACATAAGAAATTACATTTGTTAATGTAAAATGGATCATAAAAAGATGTATCATTTGATAAAACATGTTAACATAAGAAAATATATTTGTTAATGTAAAATGAATCATAAAATGAAGTACCGTTTGACAAAATATGTTAACATAGGAAATTACATTCGTTAATGTAAAATGAATCATTAAAAAGATGTATCATTTGATAAAATATGTTAACATAAGAAAATACATTGGTTAATGTAAAATGAATCCTAAAAAGATGTATCATTTGATAAAATATATTAACATAAGAAATAACATTTGTTAATGTAAAAATGTGTGAACAATAAAATATTCTTTTATTGTATGCATATGAAATGTAGAAATTGTATAGAAAATAAAATATCTTTTTATTGTATACATAGGAAATGTAGAAAATGTTTAGACAATAAAATACTCTTTTATTGTAACATGAAATGTGATTGAGCCAAATACACTTGGTTACTGATATTGATTGTTATGGATTGACTATTTGGATTGTGCTCGACCAGTTTATGAGCAAAATATTCTTTTATATTTAGCATTGGGTTGGGTAAAAATGTCTATGTGCTAACACCTTGTGAAACACTTCACGATTTGACTATAAGGTGCTTAGCGATGTTGTTTATTTCAAAATTTAATAAATGATTTTTGAAATGAGATTTCTTAAATAAAAGGAATAGTATTCCCGATTTTGGACAGGGAATGTTTTATAAAATGTTTTATAAAACAGAAAGGATTTCGAGGGCTATACCCGATGTTTTTGAAATGATTTGGTATTGGAAGTCTATATAGATTTGAAAGTACTTGTGATTATTATGTTGTGAAATGATTTTCCCTACTTCGGGATATGAAATGATTTGGTATGTCGCTAGAGATTTGAGTAACCCGAACGACTTAAAGTATGGGTGTTATAGCCTTAAATGGCTTTGGGCGGTGTATGTTTCCCCCATAGGTGGGATGGTGCATCGTCAGTGTAGCCTGCTCCATAGTGGGAGGTGCACATATATATATATCGAGTTTCTTAGGTGTGTGCCCTTCGCCTTGTCCACTGGGAGCACAATATTTGGTTGCATACTTGTTTGTATACATTATTATGTTTTGGAATTCATATTTCCCAATTTTTTGTTTTTGAGATCCCGAAATGAAATCTACTTTGATATAAAAGCTAAATATGTATTTCAAATGATTTAAAAATTAAAAAATCCGAGAATAAAGTCCAAAGGAATAGTTTTTGTAAAGTGAATTGGATTTTGAAATCTAAGTTTAGGGATTAAGCCTACATGGGTAAATTAAGGAATTGCATGTTTATTTTTGCATTATAGATCCATATGTTTAATTATGGTTGATGTTTATGCACTGGCAATCTAATGGAGTAAACCCATTCCGCATTAGCGATGTGGTCCTGTGATTATCCTTATTGTTAGATAAGTTAAGAAAGATTTCTCATACCAGTCCCATGACTGACTTGTACTTTGTTTAACTTGCAAACTAGGGTGCCCATATTTTTCACACGGGCAGCCGAGTGGCTTTTTTGTAGATATTTCTTATTGAGCAGGATTCTGGATTGAAGCTTGAAGCTGTGTCCAGAGCATTGATAGTCTTCCGCTGCATTATATTAAGTTTATTGTAAATAAATCTTCCGCTGTATTCTTTCGGTGTACTCTAATATGTTATGTACTCTAATGTTACATTATTATGATGTAATAAAAGTCTTATGTTATTTGTTCTGATGTGTTGTATGCCCAGAGTTAGCGTATACGAGATTCGAATGGTCTTGGCCGATTTAGCGATCAATTAGGTCAGGGTGAAATCCATGTCGTTACAACAAACTAGTACAGATATGGAAAAGCTCCCGACCGAGTTCAGTGTTTCTTGTATCGTACTGCCATGGAACTCGGTGCACATTAGAGGACGTGCGATTGAGGCATCAAGATACAATTAACGGTACGTACGAGGGACAATCTAGATACATGCATATCTGCTTTGGGTGGTGTATCGTAGACTTGAGGGCATTACTCTAGTATGGGATCTGATTCGATTGAGAGTGGTAGTCCGTACGCTTACATAGAGCAGTGATGGCAGATATATGCTAATCGTAACCTTGTTATATAGAGATCTGTACGTCACTCCGGCGTAGGATGAGGGACTGTAAGCATTTCGATGGCATTACGGTGGAGACCATGCAAGTGGGGTACCATAGGGTGTACCTCGATATTCGGGGTAGCTACATATATACTGTATTAGGTTAATCCAGTGGGAAGTAAATAGGTATGACATGTGTGTAAGACTAGAGTGTTGTTAACCCAAGTAACCTAATAAATAAGAAAATATGATTGAATGGTATATGTAGGATTATCCAAAGTGTATATTTTAAATTCAGCTACCGGAACTTATGGTTTGACCCCCTCCTAATAAATAAGAAAATATGATTGAATGGTATATGCAGGATTATCCAAAGTGTATATTTTAAATTCAGCTACCGGAACTTGTGGTCTGACCCCCTCCTCATAACATAGTCGCAAGTTAGATTTGTGGCAGGGACATGATAGCCTTGGATACTGGTTAGGCAGTGTTATTAATACAGCAAGGCTATATTTTGATTACATTATATTTTATCCATTCCGCTATGAGATATTTTCTGAGCTCTAACATATTTTATGTCTCTGCCTTTTCTACAGATACCAGAGCAAACCAATCCGAGTTTCGATAGATTGGAATTTTGAAAAAAAAGTGGTCTGTCGAAATTGGGGTTGTCACATCTGGTGCCAGAGCTTAGATTTAGGATTCCTTTATAAATAGAGAGTGAACGTATTTGTATTTTTAAAAGAATAAATATTATATATATACCCTTAGATCCATAGAGAAACCCACTAAATAGAAAAGGGCGTAATATGATAAGAAATGGGATGTTGTTTTGTACACTAAAGGAATAAGTGTGGAAATTTGAGACCCTTAGGAAGTTTGGGTGGAGAGTGTACAATTTACTCTGTATGGAAGGAAAGTGAATCCCATATGATTAGTATTTTGGGTTAGTGGGCTTGAAAACCATATAAACTGGAAAAGGTTAAAAAGAGAAAAATGAATTGGGAATATATATATATATATATATATATATAGTTGAGAGAATTGACCTTGGGGGGGGAGTCTAGGAAAGCCTAGAAGAAAATTGGAAATCTGCTTTGAGTCTAACCTCATTGTTAACTTTTAAGAACTTGGAATTAAAAAAGTTTTGGGAAAATGGTTCATGGTGTTTTCAAATCTTAATCTTATAAGTTAAAATTTTAAATATGTAAAGAAGTACACATATTGAGCTTTAAAGAAAAATTCTCTTAGAAAAAGGTGCATATTATAGAGCATGTATAGCTTGCTAGTTTTCTTGTTATACTTCATACAAGAATTTTTAATAATGAAAGATTTGAAATATCTATTCTTATGACAATCCTTTTTGGATAAATTATTTTTGACAAGATAATTTTGTTGGGTGGACAAAATAAGTATAGAAATTAAGAATAGAGTGGATGTTTGCACCTTGTAGTAAGAGACTAAATCGACCTTATAGGTAAGAACAAGTCATAAACCTGATGGAGAAAATAGTTGTTCGTGTCTACTCCAATTTTTGATTTGAAAAATAGGATGATTTACATTTTTAAGATGACATGTTTTTATGGTTTGGCAAAAGAAAGTTTTCATGAGGAAAAAAAAAGTTTTGGAACATTTAATTTTTGGAAGGAACAGGGCCAAACCATGTTTTAAAAAAAAAGTATGGAGTAGGCAAGAATTAGTGCTTAGGAAAGGCGGGAAAAGTTTTGAGGCTATAAAGTAAATAGCGATAATTATCTTGGAATAATAATGAGTTTCCGTAGAATGCGTAAGCATTGGAAAGCCTAGGATGTTGCTTGAAATAATTGTTGGTATACGGCTAGAGTTAGTAGTGACTACTAGGTAGTAAAAGGGCAAGTAAGTATTCAGATTATGTTGCTAATTTTCATGTTAGGGATAAAACCCGCTACTACATTTCTGTTGGATCGTTTCATTGTTTTGCTCCTGTTGGGTAGCTAGGGTAACACCTAAACCTGTCATGGATCCCATAGTTTGGACTTTTTGATTGAGAGGGGCATAATCCCAAGATTCTTGGCCCTTAGTAGTAGCTGTGTAGGGTGTCTGTTCTCCTGTTTTAGTTGAAAGACTAGAAGGCTTATTTAAATTTAAACAAAGATCCGATAATTAAATAAGCTAAGAAAAGAGAAAAGGTATAACTGAAATGGAAACGGAAAATTCAATAAAGCAACAAAAATGGAAAATTATGAGAAAAGATGGATAAAGATAAAACTTTCCAAGATAAGATGAAAAAGAAAATCAGTAACAAAGAAAAATTTCTTATGTGGGCTGTGCTTGGATAGGAAAATAGAGAATCTTTATAAATAGTTATATAAAAATCCAAGTATGGTTAGAAAAAGGTTGAAAAAGAAAATCGGGAGATGCAGAGTTTTCTATTTTCCAACTTTTTGTAACATAAGAAATCGAATTTAGAAAAATAGTTTTTTTTTTAATTCGAAAAATAAACTTGGTTGGTAGGATTATGGATGTAACAATTGGATGAACTATGCTCTTACTCAGTAAGAAAGTAGGAAAATTTGGATGAAAAAGCTTTTTTTCTTTGATTTTCAAAATCTTGCATTCATATAGAACTACCAGTATATTTAGGTTGTTAGCATCATATTTTGAAAGGGTTTTTGAGAAAATGTGAATATACATAGGAGGTACCGCTTAGGCATACATGCATTATTTATGTTGTACTTCACTTTGCACAAATGCACAATGTTTGCAAGAATTGGATGCACACATGATGGATGTATTTTATGCGAGGGGTTAATTGATTTTACCCTTATCAAATTTCAAGGACGAAATATCCTAAGGGTGGGAGAATGTAACACCCGCATTTTTAAGATAATAAAATAAGGATTACATGATTAAATATTCAGAATTAAGTAAAACGGACTGCGCATTGCGTTCGTCTCGAAATTCTGGTCAAAATAGACACCTGGTTTGCCTAAATCGGACACCGTATGAAGAAGTTATGAGCATTAGAAGTTCGTATACATATAAGGAGCTTATATGTATATAAATATTAAATAAATATATCCAGAAAATTCAAAAATCAGTTCAAAAATCAAAATTCACAAGTGGGAAAATCTGGAGGGAATTTAGACCATTAGGGGTCGACCTAGAGGTCGACCCACCCGCGAATCTGGAAACTTCTTCTCTGACGGACAGTTCTGATGGCTTTTGGTCCAATCTGAGGGTCCTGGTTGCTCTAATATTCCTATAAATAAGACCCTAGACCAAACCCTAAATCTCATAATTCGATATCTACGTCGGAGCTCTGCTATTACACACACACACACACTCTCTCTCTCTTCTCAAATCTATTCTGAAAATTAAAATATTAGTTTAGGAAATTATAAATCCATATCTGGAAGAGAGAATCAACATAAATAAAAAGGGTGTTCAGAATTACGCAAAAAGCAAGGTAACGTTCCAGATCCACTCTTCTTTCTTTTCCCTTTTCTCTTTTAATGAAAATAATAAATCCATGGACGTTAGGTTTTGAATCCGATTAAAAGGGAAAAAACGATGGATGTTAAAACTGGACCAAATCCAGAACTGGGAAAAGCTTACAAGGTGAGTGGGTTTAAAATATACTTTTTGAATAATAGTATTTTTATCGTTCGCCATTCCCCATTAACATACACTATGAACATGTTGGAAGGTTTAATTTGATGAAATGAATTATTGCGCAAAAATGGATAATATGTTCAATTAATTAATATGTTGAGATATACATGAATACTATTATAAAGATCTATTTTATGAACTTGTCAATTGGGATAATTGAGATTTTGGGAAACGATGCACTATTGGAGAGTTACTTTTTATTTTAAATAAAGTTAATTACATGTAGAAAGACATGCGATACATATTGGGATTTAGGGCATAATTTGTAATGAGATTTTAGAACATAACATATATTATGTTTTGAGACTTTAATTTGGGAGCGCAATTGATATGAACATAAGTGATTGAATGAAGATGAATATGCCTAGGACTACAATTAGAAATTGTAACCATGCTTATGGCACGAGGTTAAGTTGCATTAGTGGCAGAAGTCTGCCCGGACCCGACCGTCCTATCCAGCAGCCACTAATGTTGAACCTAATGTGAGAGGCCTAAGTGAAAAATTAAAAATGTGTAATGGTGCAAAGACACGAGGTTAAGTCAACTATGGTAAAAGTCTGCCTGAACCCATCTGACAAATCCAGTGTCCACAAGTGTAGGCTTAATGTGAGAGGTTTAACGCTTATACATATAAATATAGGTATATAGCAAGATATGAATAAATGCCAATGGTGGTAATTAAATTTCTAACTCAAAAAATAAGAAAGGAAGGAATGTAATGAACCGCGTTAGTGTGATAAGAAGGAAAAGTGATGTATTTCACTAAATGACATATTCCTGAAAATGTTGTTGCAAGTAAGTCACGGTAAATAAAGAAAAGTAAAGGAATTACTTGCTACCACGGATTTAGATGGGAATACATTATGAAAATAAATCATTGATTCCTTCTATCTAACTGATAAGGTGCATGAAGCATTTTCCTTAATATAATAAGGAATGTATATTACAGTGAATGAAGAATAATGGTTTACAACAGTAAATGGTTTAAAAGGGGAATGATAATAACCTATTATAAATAAATAACATTAATGAAAATGTTGTATAATAGGTAGACTTGTCCTAGGGACAAGTGAATATTATGACTTAGGTTATAATTAACTGGTAATGGAATGGGATAACTGGTGAATTGAGTTAAATTAAGGGGAAAACCTGAAACCAGTTAAGAAAAGGGGGAAAATATATTGTACTTAATTATAAATTAAGTAATATGTATGCTTGGAAGTCTGAAACCCATTGATAAAATGTTTAGGCTTGTTCTAGGGACAAGAGGAAATTATAACATAGGTTATAATAAATGGGTAGAAAAAATTATCAATGTGCCTTAATTAATAAGACTAAGTTAATAAGTAAGCAGTGATAAGTTGCATTGACAATGTAAAATGGAATTATGATTAAATGAGAAAGGATGAGGAAAACTTATAAGATGAAATAAGTTATATTTAATCATAAATGGTAAGTGACATGTTAATAAGAAAACATGTGAATTGGATATACTTAATTACATATTAAGTAAAACATATTATTGTAATGATGAAATCAACAAGAGGATAAAAAGGGGTTGTGGATTACAGATCTTAGGCCCCAATCTAGAGAATAACATGTTGCGGGCTTATTAATAAACTTAAATGGATTAAGTTGTATGACTGAAATTAATAAACAAGAGAAACTTGATAATTTGAATAAGAATTCAATATGAATTGGAATAACCAAGTTAACTGGAAACCTGATGAGGTGAGACAAGCGCGTAAAAGAATGTTTAGACATAGGGTCTAACAACATGCTAAAGTAAGGCGCTTAGACTAGTCCGTATGATTGAGGGTGAATAACCCAACGGGGTAGATCATCGAGGTGTTATAAAGCACGAGGGGAGTACACATTTATCTGATTGTTCTGACGGCTCTAAAGGACTGGAAGGAGAAGCACGCGACTTCTTGAGGTACATAAGGTGTTCCTAGTAGTCCTCTGTGCGGTGACATATGTAACACCCCACACCCGCTACGGACACTCACTAAGGGAATGCCATAGCATCGATGGAGTATTTTAAGTGAATATAGAACAGAAAAATTACAACAAGACAGATATAAATAATACTTGAAAATTTAAAACATCATTTCATTGCAGCAGAAGATAAACATGTCTGGTTACAATACCAAAACCAACTAAACAAGAGTCAAGTACTAAATATCCATCTTGATAAAAACATAAGTACATAATCCCACTACATAACTAATAGCCATAATAGAAAAGATAAGCTTAGCTTTACATCACGGTCCAAGCTCCAAAAGATAGGTAAAGCAATCTGATCAAAGCCCACTAGTGCTAGGCCCACACTGAGAACCCGAGGGTTGGAAAAAAAAGATAAAAACAACGGGGTCAGACATAAGTCTGAGTGAGCCCTATAACTTTATCAATACAATCATTAAAGTAATTAGGGTATGATATAAACTTGGCACGGTAACGACTGGGGATAAATGACTACACTAAGCAGCCAACTAGACATAGGAAGAACTAAGATATCGGTAAAGACGCATCTACCCACCCAAGGGTAATTACTACACTGCACCACACCAGTATTTCCTAACTTAAAGGTTGATCCCACCCAAGGACTTAGAAATTTCTCTAGTAGTTTCGTGTACCCCTAGCTGACCACATAGGTGCCGTCTGCCCCTATCTCCACTAGGTGTACCCACTACTCCCCAAGCGATCGGCTCCTTAACGTAGATACCCGTGTTGGCCCCACAGTGGGGTGTATCACTCCCCAAAGTGGCAACCCGATACAACCAATGGTGCACGACTTATACCTACACGATGCAACAACGTCTTACCTACCAACGCGGGTCCACACACGCATATGAAACCCGTTGGACTTGCGTTGCCACCGCTAACCCGTTTTTGGCCTCTTATAGTCAAGCCCAGTATGCGTGTCCCGTCCTCGACTTGGGTCGAGCCCACAAAGATACGTTTTGGGTTACTGGTTGAAATGGGCCCCCACAAGCTACCCACCTAAGCTTGTCCCTTTTCTAGTGCATCCCACTTAACCCTTTAATCATGTTTAATTACATGTTTCCACTTGGTTAAGTATTCTAATCGTATTTTCTATTGCCACCCAAGGCAACCCACTAGATTTCCACATGCCACCCAAGGCACTTACTTGATTTCCACATGCCACCCAAGGCACCCACTTAACCCCTCATGCCCCACTACATGCTTATCTAGTTAAGTGTTTCTTAATTAATTAAGACCGTAACCTTTGCAAAGACCTCTCACATTAGACTATCTTTTATGGCAGCTGGATTTGCCAATCGGGTCCGGGCAGCCTTACGCCATAACCGAGTCTAACCTCGTGTCTTTACACTTGTCACGTATTTAGTTTATGCCTAATACGTCTCATATTGGGCCAATCATTTGTAGCCGCTGGATTTGTCAGTCGGGTCCGGGCAGTCTTATGCTACAAAAGGGTCCAACCTCGTGTCTTAGTCGATTAATTACACCTAATTAATCACCCCCATATTTTGAATTAATTTTCCCTAATTAATTCCAATTTAATGATGTACATAATTGACTCAATTATGTGCATCCACTCATGGTATGCGACATCATACCAATTTCACCACAATTTTGTTAACATGAATATTAACCCCATCGTTCCCCACGTAATACGCTAACATGACATACTTAAAAGGGAAGATTCATCACAAATGCAATGGGTTCTACTTAGCATAACATTAGCATCATCATGGGTTTTAAAGGTGTCAACTTGCATATATGACCATAGCATCAAACCCAACTAGCATAAATTACCAACCCAAACTTGCATGAATCACATATGTCATAAAGAGGGTAACTTGCATAGATGTTCATGTCATAGACCTATCATAAAGGGATAAACTTGCATACATGTCATAGGTCTAAAAAGGGATGAACTTGCATATGTTACTCATATCATGAAAAGCGGTAAACATGCATATGTATGCATGACATACAAAGGGGTAAACTTGCACATGTATGCATATTATACAAAGGTGTAAACTTGCGCATGTTACTTGCATATAATCAAACACCAAACTTGCATAACATGTCATATATGAACTTGCATATAATCAAACACCAAACTTGCATAACATGTCATATATGAACTTGCATATAATCAAACATCAAACTTGCATAACATGTCATATATGAACTTGCATATAATCAAACACCAAACTTGCATAACATGTCATATATGAACTTGCATATAAGCAAACACCAAACTTGCATAACATGATGTCATAATGGATCAATGTTTATCATAGTGATTTGCATAACTAGCATCATGAACACATAGCATAAAACTTGCATAACTAGCATCATGAACACATAGCATAAAACTTGCATAACTAGCATCATGAAAACATAGCATATGTTAACATAACTTGCATTGATCCACATTCATAACCATAACCTCATTACATCCTATCATAATTAGTTTGGCAATTGCTTGCTAAAGGCATAGAAACTCACAACTTGTTGATTAGCACTTCTATGAAGAAGATCAAGTTGCTAAAGTTGATTAGAAGTTGATTTGAGAAGCTATCTTCCTCTTTAATTTGTTGGTGGCTCCTTCTAGTTGCATTTTGACGTCATAACGACGTTGTCTCCAATTTTAGTATGAATTAGGGTAGTCATAGGGTGTATTTATAGATTAGTTAAGTGTTTTAGGCCATTAGATTAACCCTAAATTAGATTAGAGCCGTCAGATCTCGTCACTAGCCACCAAAACACAGCCCAGACCCCAAATCAGTGCACCCAGGTCACCTGGGCTCGACCAGGGAGGTCGACCCCCAGGTCGACACTAGGGTCGACACCCCTGTCGACCTGGTGGGCAGGTCGACCCCCAGTCGACTCCCAGGTCGACCTGGTCTGGGCGGGAATTTTCCCGCCTAGCCCATATTCTGCATTTTAGAAATCTATTTCGTTTTCTGATTTTTCGTGAAACTTCTAAAGGCCATATCTCGGACATACGGACTCCGATTCACGAAATTTCGGACTCTATTTCGCGTATTTTTCCGAGACGAACGCAACCGCGAAACTCGTTTCCCTTAATTCTCACGTCTGAGATTAATTATTCATTAATTTATGAACATCACTGTTGTTAGAAATACGGGGTGTTACATTCTCCCCTACTTAAAGGATTTCGTCCCCGAAATCTCTAAGTCAAGAAGATCGTATCCTACCAACCAATCAACCATCTACTAAACCATCAAACACGGGCATCCATTGTCCTTAAAGTTTCTAATGCTGTATGAACATATGCAAGAAGTGTGTGTATATGTTCCCTATCTAATGCAAAATCAGGCGGTCTACTGATTCAGTTGACCTCCTTAATGCAAACCATGATAGTGCCATGCATCCATTATGTATGCGAAAGAACCCTATCGACACATACTATTTCTACATGTGTGCACAACCATACACCACAATGAATCATCCATATGATAACACAACCATTATACATCCATTAATAAAGCTACCTACACACAATTATATGCAATATGCAATATGAAGTGACTGAGCCGATCTAGTGTCTAAAGTGTGTGTATATGCATCCACGAGCTACCACTAGCAAACACTTGCATCCACACGCATCCATCAATCATAACATGTCTCAAACACATGTTTCAACCATAGGTTTACCCTATCTAAAGGTCAAAGGTACTAACGAGAGGACATACTAAAGATAATATAAGTACTAGACAAACGATAAAGGAGAAGTTAAAAGACATACCCTCAAAAAGAAATGGGTACATTGAATGCATCTTCGCTTCTGTCTCCCAAGTAGCGTTGCTTTCATCATCTCCCCATTGCACTTTGACTAGTTGAACCTCTCTATTTCTCAACTTCCTAATCTCTGACCAAGGATGCGAGTAGGAGCTCGTCGAATCGTCGCATCATGCTCTACCTCCACTTCTCTAAGCAAGCTCGGCTCTACCACCTCTACGGTCTCATGTAGGCACTTCCTCAAATGTGACACATGGAATACATCATGTACTCCACTAAGTCTCTCGGGCAATTCTACTCTATATGCCATCTGTCCAATCCTTTCCTTAATAGGAAACGGTCCTACAAACCTTGGTGCTAACTTCCCAACGGACCCAAAGCGAACTATATTCCGTAATGGAGACACTTTAACAAAGACCATGTCCCCAACATCAAACTCAAGATCCGTCCTCCTCTTATCTGCTTAGGATTTCTGTCTGTCCTGCGCCGCTTTCATCCTTCTTCTAATCAAATCAATCTTTTCCGAAGTCTCTCTAACCATATCAGGCCCAAGCAAGATCTTATCCGTAGATTCCCACCAACATGTAGGTGACCGACAAGGCCTTCCATAAAGAGCTTCGAAAGGAGACACACCAATACTAGACTGAAAGCTGTTATTATACGCGAACTCCCCCAGTGGAAGATGCTCTTCCCATGTACCTCCAAAATCTAAGATACATAGTCTCAAAAGGTCTTCTAGAACACGATTCACCCTCTCGGTCTGGCCGTCCGTCTAAGGATGATATGCAGTGCTCAAACACAACTGAGTCCCTACTGCCTCTTGCAAACTCTTCCAAAACTCGCTAGTGAAGATAGGATCTCGATCACTCACTATGCTAGAAGGTACACCATGCAACCGAACTATTTCTTGAAGGTAAACTGAAGCTAGCCATGGAGCAGTCCTCTTACTCTTCACGGGTATGAAATGGGCGCTCTTAGTAAGTCTGTCCACCACAACCCAAATTCCAGTATTACCCTTCCTCGATCTTGGTAACCCATCAATAAAATCCATCGAGACGCTATCCCACTTCCATTGCGGAACCTCCAATGGGTGAAGCAACCCACCGGGTTTCTTTTGCTCCGCTTTCACTTGTTGGCACACCAAGCATCTAGCGACATACTCGGCCACATCCTTCTTCATACCGGCCCAAAAGAAAACTCGCTTCATGTCTTGGTACATCTTGTCCCCACCGGGATGAATGGTTATCTTCGAACGATGCGCATCATCAAGAATAGCCTTCCTCAAACCCTCGTCTTGCGGTACACAGAGTCTACCGTCTCTACGCAACCACCCCTTATCATCTAGGGTGTACCTACTCAAATGGTCAGACGACTCCCCTCTTATGAGTTTCTCTACTAACTCAACCGACTGTGGGTCGTCCCGCTGTGCCTCACCAATCCGTCCCAAAAGAGTAGGTCTGACCTCTAAGGATGCTAGCAAACCGGGTACAAAGTCAACGGAGGGTCTGAAGTCAAACATCGAGATAAATTCCAAGCTTCGTCGTTCAACGAACAACGGACTCAAAGACAACCTTTTTCTGTTTAAGGAGTCCGCCACCACGTTACCCTTGCCAGGGGTATACGCTATCTCGAAATCATAGGATGCTAAGAACTCCATCCACCTTTGCTGTCTTAAGTTCAAAACCTTCTGAGAAAACAAGTACTTCAATGATTTGTGGTCAGTGAACAATTCGAACTTCTCGCCAAGAAGATAATGGCGCCAAGACTTAAGTGCAAAAACAATAGCGGCCAACTCTAGATCATGGGTAGGGTAATTTTTCTCATGCTTTCTCAACTTCCTTCCCCCATAGGCTATTACCCTTCCCTCTTGCATTAAGACTGCGCCTAGTTCTTTCCCACAAGCATCGGTATATACAACAAATGGCTTACTGCCATCTGGCAACACTAGGACTGGAGCTGTGGTTAAAGCTCTCTTTAACCGTTGGAACGCATCATCACAATCTACGTCCCATGTGAAGACTAGATTCTTCTTTGTCAAGCGAGTTAATGGGGCAGATATCTTCGCGAAGTCCTTGATAAACTTCCTATAGTAGCCAGCCAACCCCAAGAAACTCCTCACCTCGGTAGCATTCTTCGGAACCTTCCAATCTTGGATGGACACTACCTTCGCGGGATCCACAGCTATCCCTTCCTTAGAGACCACGTGCCCTAAGAACCGCACTTCCTTCCTCCAGAAGTGACATTTAGAGAATTTAGCCTTAAGGCTATGCGCTCGAAGAGTCTCTAACACTTCCCTAAGATGTAGGGCATGCTCTTCTTCTCTCTTAGAAAAGACTAAGATGTCATCCACAAAGACCACCACGAACTTATTAAGGTACTCCCTGAACACCCTACTCATCAAATCAACAAAGCATGCAGGGGCGTTCGTCAAACCAAAGGGCATCACCAGCCACTCATAAAAACCAGCAGGAGTCCTAAAGGCAGTCTTGTCTATGCTATCCTCAGCCACTCTCAACTGATGAAACCCCATGGCTAAGTCCAACTGCGAAAACACTGAGGCGCCAACCAACTGATCAAAGAGATCATCAATCCTCTGCAATGGGTGTCTATTCTTCTTTGTAAGCTTATTGAGTTCTCTATAGTCTACACAAAGTCTTAGGGACCCATCCGCCTTCGTGGCAAAAACCACTGGAGCACCCCACTCCGATATACTTCGTCTTATGAACCCCTTCTCAAGCAACTCCCCTACTTGCTTATGGAGTTCCCTCCTCTCACGAGGAGCCATGTGGCGCACTGGCAAAGATACTGGTTTAGCATTGTCTACCAGATATATTCGGATGTCAATCTCCCGCTTCGGAGGTAAGCCCTTCACCTCCTCAAACACATCCGAGTATTCTCGGACTACTCTAACAGATCGCAAACTCTCGACCGAAGCGTCAAGCGATTCAAGATAACTTAGCATAACAGAATCCATGGGATTACAAGAGATCTCGAGAGTGTTCCCCAAGCGGGTCATGAGCCTAACAACTCTCCTTTCACAATCAAGAACGACACCATTACTGGATAACCAGTCCATGCCCAAAATCAACCCATAGCCCGTGAAGCCCAAAACAAAAGCATCACATCTAAACTCAACGCTAAGTATAGAAATCCTCAAACCCAAACATATCATGGACAAATAAGTGGAGCCCCCAATTGGGTTTGAGACAACCAAGGGATCATCTACTAGACTGGTGTCTAAGTGCAGTGACTCAACTAATGATGATGAGATAAACAAATGCGATGTGCCAGAGTCAAATAAAGTACGGACAGGATGATCAAACAGAAAAACCAGACTTTCAACGGAAATAGTTCTACCTCTTTCCTAAATCAGTGGAACTGCGAGAGCCTGAACTTCCCCCTTGCCTGACCTGGTGCCATAAGAGCTTGCACTTGTCCTCCTGAGGTAGATCCCGTCCTCTGCCCCTTCTTTGGGCAGTCTTTCACTAGATGCCCTGCTTCGCCACAGTGGAAGCAGCCAGTCTTCTTCTTCTTTCGGCAATCTTTGCTTAGGTGGTCTGGTGTCCCGCAATTGAAGCACTTCTTCTTTCCCTTGCCACCGTTGCCTTTCCCACCCTTGTTTTGCTGTTGCTGTTGAGGTCTCTTCTGATCTCCTTTCTTCTCGGGTGCCTTATTAGCATTGGGACCCTTCTCTTCCTCATGCATAAGTGCCATGTCTACTAGCTTCTCAAAGGTGGCCCCCATAGGGATGTTAGTTATGGCCAATCCATGCATCGGTTCATTCAAGCCTTTAACGAACCTCAAAGCCTTCTTCTCCGGTGTATTCACCATGTCTATGCCAAACCTTGCCAACTGATTAAACTTGTTGACATATTCCTTCACTGATAGGTTTCCTTGCTTTAGAGTCAAGAACCTTTCCATATACAGATTCTCTTCCGCCCTTGAGAGAAACTTTGCCACAAACCTTTGTTTGAAATCCGCCCAAGAGTCAACTAGGCGTTCTCCATTAGTGACCTCCCACCAGAACGAGGCCTCTCCCTTCATTAACCAAGCAGCTAACTTGACTTTCTTTCCTTCTTCCATCTCAAAGATATCTATCATTTCTTCCACCTCCTTAAGCCAATCCCTAGCTTCCACAAAAGTTTCTGATCCTTGAAAAGGTTTCCCTCCCATAGCCTTAAATTCCTTGCAAGTCTTAGCAAAAGTATCCGCTCGAGGAGGAGGAGGAGGAGGAGGAAGATCGGGTGCAACTGTTGGTGGAGGAACATTTGCTGGACCCGCAGTGGCGGCCCTAGCCTCCATCAACCTCTTATACCATACTGGTATCGTTACACCCTCCAGAAAGTTAAGATCTTCAGCCATGCTGAAACGAAAAATGAAAGATTCAAAATGGAGAATTCGAAAGATAAAGATATGGCTATTGGGGATTATGCTTTTCTTTCAAAAACTTTTCTCTTAAAATACGTGTTTTTGAAAATACTCCTTCAAAAATGTTCTTAGAAAAATAGTTTTTCTAAAAGATTTATCTGTTCTGGTAACCTCAAGCTCTGATACCACGTGTAACACCCCACACCCGCTATGGACACTCACTAAGGGAATGCCATAGCATCGGTGGAGTATTTTAAGTGAATATAGAACAGAAAAATTACAACAAGACAGATATAAATAATACTTGAAAATTTAAAACATCATTTCATTGCAGCAGAAGATAAACATGTCTGGTTACAATACCAAAACCAACTAAATAAGAGTCAAGTACTAAATATCCATCTTGATAAAAACATAAGTACATAATCCCACTACATAACTAATAGCCATAATAGAAAAGATAAGCTGAGCTTTACATCACGGTCCAAGCTCCAAAAGATAGGTAAAGCAATCTGATCAAAGCCCACTAGTGCTAGGCCCACTCTGAGAACCTGAGGGTTGGAAAAAAAGATATAAACAACGGGGTCAGACATAAGTCTGAGTGAGCCCTATAACTTTAACAATACAATCATTAAAGTAATTAGGGTATGATATAAACTTGGCACGGTAACGACTGGGGATAAATGACTACACTAAGTAGCCAACTAGACATAGGAAGAACTAAGATATCGGTAAAGACGCATCTACCCACCCAAGGGTAATTACTACACTGCACCACACTAGTATTTCCTAACTTAAAGGTTGATCCCACCCAAGGACTTAGAAATTTCTCTAGTAGTTTCGTGTACCCCTAGCTGACCACATAGGTGCCGTCTACCCCTATCTCCACTAGGTGTACCCACTACTCCCCAAGCGATCGGCTCCCTAACGTAGATACCCGTGCTGGCCCCACAGTGGGGTGTATCACTCCCCAAAGTGGCAACCCGATACAACCAATGGTGCATGGCTTATACCTACACGATGCAACAACGTCTTACCTACCAGCTCGGGTCCACACACGCATATGAAATCCGTTGGACTTGCGTTGCCACCGCTAACCCGTTTTTGGCCTCTTATAGTCAAGCCCAGTATGCGTGTCCCGTCCTCGACTTGGGTCGAGCCCACAAAGATACGTTTTGGGTTACTGGTTGAAATGGGCCCCCACAAGCTACCCACCTAAGCTTGTCCCTTTTCTAGTGCATCCCACTTAACCCTTTAATCATGTTTAATTACATGTTTCCACTTGGTTAAGTATTCTAATCGTATTTTCTATTGCCACCCAAGGCAACCCACTAGATTTCCACATGCCACCCAAGGCACTTACTTGATTTCCACATGCCACCCAAGGAACCCACTTAACCCCTCATGCCCCACTACATGCTTATCTGGTTAAGTGTTTCTTAATTAATTAAGACCGTAACCTTTGCAAAGACCTCTCACATTAGACTATCTTTTATGGCAGCTGGATTTGCCGGTCGGGTCCGGGCAGCCTTACGCCATTACCGAGTCTAACCTCGTGTCTTTACACTTGTCACGTATTTAGTTTATGCCTAAGACCTCTCACATTGGGCCAATCATTTGTAGCCGCTGGATTTGTCAGTCGGGTCCGGGCAGTCTTATGCTACAAAAGGGTCCAACCTCGTGTCTTAGTCGATTAATTACACTTAATTAATCACCCCCATATTTTGAATTAATTTTCCCTAATTAATTCCAATTTAATGATGTACATAATTGACTCAATTATGTGCATCCACTCATGGTATGCGACATCATACCAATTTCACCACAATTTTGTTAACATGAATATTAACCCCATCGTTCCCCACGTAATACGCTAACATGACATACTTAAAAGGGAAGATTCATCACAAATGCAATGGGTTCTACTTAGCATAACATTAGCATCATCATGGGTTTTAAAGGTGTCAACTTGCATATATGACCATAGCATCAAACCCAACTAGCATAAATAACCAACCCAAACTTGCATGAATCACATATGTCATAAAGAGGGTAACTTGCATAGATGTTCATGTCATAGACCTATCATAAAGGGATAAACTTGCATACATGTCATAGGTCTAAAAAGGGATGTACTTGCATATGTTACTCATATCATGAAAAGGGGTAAACATGCATATGTATGCATGACATACAAAGGGGTAAACTTGCACATGTATGCATATTATACAAAGGTGTAAACTTGCGCATGTTACTTGCATATAATCAAACACCAAACCTGCATAACATGTCATATATGAACTTGCATATAATCAAACACCAAACTTGCATAACATGTCATATATGAACTTGCATATAATCAAACACCAAACTTGCATAACATGTTATATATGAACTTGCATATAATCAAACACCAAACTTGCATAACATGTCATATATGAACTTGCATATAAGCAAACACCAAACTTGCATAACATGATGTCATAATGGATCAATGTTTATCATAGTGATTTGCATAACTAGCATCATGAACACATAGCATAAAACTTGCATAACTAGCATCATGAACACATAGCATAAAACTTGCATAACTAGCATCATGAACACATAGCATAAAACTTGCATAACTAGCATCATGAACACATAGCATATGATAACATAACTTGCATTGATCCACATTCATAACCGTAACCTCATTACATCCTACCATAATTAGTTTAGCAATTGCTTGCTAAAGGCATAGAAACTCACAACTTGTTGATTAGCACTTCTATGAAGAAGATCAAGTTGCTAAAGTTGATTAGAAGTTGATTTGAGAAGCTATCTTCCTCTTTAATTTGTTGGTGGCTCCTTCTAGTTGCATTTTGACGGCATAACGACGTTGTCTCTAATTTTAGTATGAATTAGGGTAGTCTTAGGGTGTATTTATAGATTATTTAAGTGGTTTAGGCCATTAGATTAACCCTAAATTAGATTAGAGCCGTCAGATCTCATCACTATCCACCAAAACACAGCCCAGATCCCAAATCAGTGCACCCAGGTCACCTGGGCTCGACCAGGGAGGTCGACCCCCAGGTCGACACTAGGGTCGACACCCCTGTCGACCTGGTGGGCAGGACGACCCCCAGGTCGACTCCCAGGTCGACCTGGTCTGGGCGGGAATTTTCCCGCCTAGCCCATATTCTGCATTTTAGAAATCTGTTTCGTTTTCTGATTTTTCGTGAAACTTCTAAAGGCCATATCTCGGACATACGGACTCCGATTCACGAAATTTCGGACTCTATTTCGCGTATTTTTCCGAGATGAACGCAACCGCGAAACCCGTTTCCCTTAATTCTCACGTCTGAGATTAATTATTCATTAATTTATGAACATCACTGTTGTTAGAAATACGGGGTGTTACAACATATGTCTTAGGCTGTGTTAGGAGAGGTTGGGTCTGCGCGTAACTAATAGGTAGGTGGGCCTTGACTGCAAATGTAGCTATGTAGTCAAAATGTTGTGACGCGGTGACACCAGGGTAGTTCGGTGGTTGCCTCACAAGGAGGCAGACGGTCATGACCAACAAGAATAGTAGATCATCGAATACCCGTCACCGACAGCTAGTGGGATGCGAAAAGACTAGAGCTAAACCAAAGATACCATTCACCCTTCACTATCGGGGTAAGGAGTTGAGGGGAGACGCCAAATAGATGTTTAGATTGTTTGTTATTATGGGCAGTTGCTTAGCTCTTATAGTCTTTACTAGTTGAGGGAGGGGCCGAGGTGAGGCCAAAGCCACCGTGAAAACAAACCCTAGGTATATCTGTATATAGAGGCCCTTTAAGGACGGGCTTGTACATATATGGAAAAGCTCCCGACAGAATTTCGTGTTTCTTATATCGCCCTACCATGGAGCTTGGTGCACATTAGAGGACGTGTGATTGAGGCATCGAGCTACAATTAACAGTACGTACGAGAGACAGTCTAGATACATGCATATATGCTCTGGGTGGTGTATCGTAGACTTGAGGGCATTACTACGATATGGGATCTGATTCGATCGAGGGTGGCAGTCTGTATGCTTATGTAGCGTAGTGATGGCAGATATATGATAACATTGTTATATAGAGATCCGTACATCACTCCGGCGTAGGATGAGGGATTACGAGCATTTCGATGGCATTACGGTGGAGACCATGTGAGTGGGGTACCATGGGGTGTACCACGATATTGGTGGTAGCTACACATATACTGTATTAGGTTAATCCACTGGGAAGTAAATGGGTACGACGTGTGTGTAAGCCTTGAGTGCTGTTAAACCAAGCAACCTAATAAATAAGAAAATATGATTGAACGGTATATATAGGATTATCCAAAGTATATAGTTTAAATCCAGTCACTAGAACTTTTGTTCTGACCCCCTCCTCATAACATACTCGCAGGTTAGATTTGTAGTAGGGACATGATAGCCTTGGATACTGGTTAGGCAGTATTATTAATAGGGTAAGGCTATATTTTGATTACATTATATTTTATCCATTCTGCTGTGAGATATTTTCTGAGCTCTGACATATTTTATGTCTCTTTCTTTTCTGCAGGATACCAGAGCAAACCCATGCGAGTTTCGATAGATTGGAATTTTGAAAAAAAAATCGGTCTGTCGAAATTTGGGTTGTCACATATTCATTATTCAGAATGGGTTAACCCCGGTCTTTCCGAATAACTCGCGTATTTTATAATCATTAATCAAGTGCTATAAAAACACATCATACACCTCATTCCAATTCAGAATATTATGTAATTCAAATATTCATATCCTTTGGAAAAGGTTCCCATTAATTTTATCAAAGATAAATTCTTTGAAAATTATTCTCTAATCTTCCATTGGATATCAATTTCAAAACCAAATTATGGTTTATCAACTAGCCGGGATTATCGAGCCTTAACGAAGTAATCATTTATTTATTAATCCCAGTCCCAACCCATTCATCCCATGGAGAAAAACTGGTAGTACCCCATATCTAACACCCATGGTGTTATCGGTAAATTTAATTACCATTTCACGTTCAAATCTAATTAAAGATTTAACTATCGCCAGGAGTAAAACTGATGGTACTCCATTCTCGATCATTTCCCAAATTTGATAATTAAAATTATCATAGTCTCATTTCAATCTAATTAAAGATTCATTAAAATTCCACTTTGTTTTAATCTCACAAATCGTAACTTAATGATTATTTAACTTTGGGAAATCAAGCATGCTGCATCGACAATCTACACTGTACCATTGATTTGGGGAAGATGCAGAAGTTAAATGTGACAACCCAAACCCGCCGTGCCATGGAAGCAAGGATAATCAGTGGAGTGAAACACATAAACAGAAACAACAGAAAAATATATCGTTGCACCAGATAATATACATCAAATTACACAGGAAATAATATCAACATCAGAGTTACACAGCATAATAGGATCATACTTAGTACAGAATACAATTTCAGCTTAATATAAAATTTCTGCAGCGGAATCAAACATAATATACATAATAAAGTCTGAACATCACAATAGAAATGATAGAATCCATCTTCAGCTCCATTGCTATCCAGAAGGAGCCTGCTAAAACTTGAATACAAGGTTGCCCATGTAGAAAATAGGGGCACCCGAGTTTGCAAGTGAAAACAAACTACGAGTCAGTCATGGGACTGGTATGAGAAATCTTACCTAACTTATTTAACAATAAGGTCAATCACAGGACGACGCTGCTAACGCAGAACGGGTTTACTCCGTTGGATTGCTAGTGCATAAAATAAACTAAATCATTTAAACAATGTTATGCTTTTTAGAAAAATAAAGCCATTATAAGACTCAGGTCCCATCACACAATGCAATGCAAGTCGGAGATAGAGTTTTACCTTATAATGTCCAAAATATGCTTGATACGTATAAAACAAAATCATTGGATATTATCATTAGTGTATATATGTTTCAAAAACAATTTCCATCATGATGTATCAATCATAGACAGCATAGTACCCCATCCTACTATGTCACCATACTAGTTTTATAGTCAAAACCGCATGATGTCGTATTGGAAGTTAGATTTCCGTCATGAACCGAGGCAAGGGGATGTCCTTACCGAATTCGAGACGCTCCGCCCGTGTCTCAGGACTCGTACTTAGTCAGGCTCTTGGAGCGTCAGGACTGGTCAACACTTATGTTAGTGGATTATAATTCCTAAACAATACGTTTCCCCGCCCTATGGGGCGTAAATCTTGTCAGTATATCGACCATACCATCCATCGGCCCCGTAGTGACCGATACATCCGAGGCGCCTCGCTTTCCATCATCCACATAAGTAAAAATGTCTGGGCTCCATACACTGACACCACTCCTATATAGAAACAAAGGCATGTCCTCCCTGAGGTCCTCTCCCGTTTCTGGTTCATACCGAGGTGTAAGGTTCGCGAATTAATGCTATACACAAACCTATGCTATTTAAAATCGTGCTTTGATCATCAACCACAAGGCCCTACTTTTCAACAAAAGCCTTGATCACTACATCTCTGCATGCCACATTATCAATCCATTCCAATACATTGATGTCTACTGATATATAACCTCTGAGCTCGTACATCTCAGAGAAGGGCGTTAAGCAAGATAATAAATTCTCCACCACCAAACTGATATATATTTAGTAGAGATCAACGAATACAGAACACAATACAACGTCAGACACACATCCATTTATAAGTCCGTTTTGGATCTGAACGAAACCGGAGGCACCTTATTCCTCGTCCCATATGTCCAATACAGGAGAGAGGCCCTCACACATCCGGACAATCAACAAATACGTCTGGAGCACCACAATTATAACCCCTCCATGGGAGCTACCCACATCCAGGGCATCAGTAGTAATCCGTTCGATGTGAAGATCACCGGCCTTGCACCGTCTTCATGTCTTCGACTTTTAATCGTCGATTAATTATTTGAAATGAGAATTAACTCGGCCTTTTCAAATAATTAACGTATACATAGAATTCAAATAAATTATTTCCATGGTTAGACTATTTGACATTCATGTTTCAGTTTATTAATATAAATTTCATTTCAGATACATCTAACCATCAAAATATCAGATAAACCAAATAAAGTCGGTTTATTTCCATTCCACATCGTTTATAATATTTTAAAATGATTTATCACTATATATGTAGTTCATTTTCATCGAACGACGTTTCAAGTCAATCGATGGAATTGGCAATGTTTCCATTTAGATTTGAATTAAACATTTCACAAAATCTAACCGTTGGATCTTAACAAATTTTATATCGTTGGGAAGATCTTTTCAAAACAAATCCAATGGTTCCAATTTCGGGAAAATCCGATGGTCGGATCTCTCGGTATAATCGTTTAAAGTTACAATTCTAAAACGCAAATGTAGCTGCTCGATTCGTTTTATTTTAATTTATATTTATATATATAATTATAATTAATTCGACGATTTCTAAACCATTTTCGCTTCAAAATTTTGGATAACGGCTTTAAATTTCAGAAAATTTCGCCATAACCTCCTTTGTACAGGGAGGGGTTTGGAAACTTATTAGGCCATATCAGGCACCCAATAAACCCATAAACAGCATACACAATTTTTAGTGACATATTCTGTGCCCAAGGGAGTGTGTAAAGATTATAACTCCAGAGATAAATCTCATCACCTTGTCTAGTGTTGGAAAATAAATAATCCATGTGCCATATCTAAAACAAGAGAGACGTGAATTATTATCAACTCCAGACCCAAGTTTGGTTTTTATTTAATCTGGCAATTTACCGTTATATTTTATTTAGTCCATATCAGTCTTCAGTTCAACTTGTAATTCAGTCATTGCCATACAAGCCTCTCGCTGGTATGGTAATTCCAACCTCATTACATTAGCACCAAATGCTTATGTGGCACATGATAGAGTATGCTATCTTCACGTAGTATGCCATGTAGCGTAGTTCTTAATTAATTGTTGCTATCCTATGGCGACGTTTATAATCTCACGTAGAACAACCAACACACTGCATCCAATGGCATTCACAGGAGTTTATATAATAAATAAAATTGTGCAGCCAACTCATTAAGGTTTACCTATTTGTCGGGCACGCAAATAAATTCTTTACTCCCACAGCAAATCCATTTACTTGTTTAGCATGTGTGTATATATATGCATATCCAAGCTAAAAATAACATTTTTAGCGAACACATATTTATTTCCATACATGACTATTTTATTTAATTCGTTGACATGTTAAAAATGTTATTTTCGACTAACATATATTTATTTCCAACCACGACTATTTTTAACACATTGTATACATTTCAAAAATAATATTTTCAATGAACAAACATTTATTTCAGCACATGGTTATTTTTAACACTTTACACACATGTCAAAAATAACATTTTCAATGAACAAACATTTATTTCAACACATGGTTATTTTTAACACTTCATATACATGTCAAAAATAATATTTTCAATGAACACACATTTATTTCAACACATGGTTATTTTTAGTGGTTCATACATACAATTAAAATGTTATTTTTATTGTTCAAACAATTTATTTCAAACATAAATATTTTTACTAGTTCATATATACAATAAAAATATTATTTTTATTGTTCAAACAATTTATTTCAAACATGAATATTTTTATTGGTTCATATATATAATAAAAAATGTTAATTTTATTGTTCAAACAATTTATTTCAAACATGAATATTTTTAGTGGTTTATATATACAATAAAAATGTTATTTTTATTGTTCAAACAATTTATTTCAAACATGAATATTTTTAGTGGTTCATATATACAATAAAAATGTTATCTTTATTGTTCAAACAATTTATTTCAAACAAAAACTATTTTATATGGTTCATTTCAAAAAAAATTGGCATTACAACGGCAGGGTATTTAGCACTGGCACCGTGTCCGACACGGCTCCTCTGCTAACCTAGGCCTTGCAGCATTACAATAATTTCATTTCCATAATTTCCACAATACCATTCCTTTTCACAACACAGTGAATTTACCATAAACACAATAAATTTTTTTGCAACCATAATCAATCATTCATAATCACAATCAATTTCACACCACAATTATCACCCAATCATCCATGGTTTAACAGAAAGTAGTGTCAGGAGTTACTAAGCCCTATCTACAACCTATTATATTTTTCTCTAGTTTATATGAATTTAGAAATCTCATGTTGGTTTCCACTACTTCTAATTTTGCAGATGGCTCCAAATACTTTTTAGCCTCTTCTTGAATGTAGAATACGCTACCACGAGTCCAATGTCTCTTATTTCACTGGAATTCGACAACATATGAAAAAGATATGATTTTTATAAATAAATTAAACTAGCAACGCTTTTAAATGTTGTAATTAATTAAATTATACATACCTTCTTCCTCAAATACACTGGCCGCGGTTTTCACATTTGGGTTCAAAACTAGGGTTCCTCTTTGTGATCAACACACTAAACTTTGCGATGATTGGACTGCGCCATGTCGGAGAGCAAAGAGAGGCGCGCCTGGGAGTCCTACCCTTGTCGAACTCGCACATGGCCTGGTGGAGGAATTCGGGGCAATGCTGCAGAAGTTTGAGGGGTTGGTTTAGGCCAAATACTGCACAATAGAAGGTCACCTCCATATGGATGTGAAGAGCACAGAGAGTACAACAATATTGCCTCAAGAACCGCTTGAATCCATTGCATGGATTGAAAATTATTGAGGGAGAAAGGATGGAGCACGATTCCGCATTGATCGAGTTTCAGAGAGAGAAGGCGGCGGGGGTTTAGAATTAATGAATTAGGGTTAACGAATTCCTATTGGCCAGCTATTTATATTTAAATTATTTTATTTATTTAATTCCAAAAATACCCATTAATCCATACGAACTCCAAATCAAATCCAATGACTGTCGCCCCTAGCTAATTAACCCCATTCCGGACACAATGGAATATATTTTGTAAGCCCACTCAACTGTTTCAGCTAGTTTTTCTTCAAATTAAAATATATAACATTCAATATTGAATTTGAACATACATTTCAATTTGCCGAGGCCACATACTAACACCAAAAATTCCAGAAAAAATATATCTAGCTTTGTTTTGATGATACGGTCCTAACAAAACTAACTTCATTGAATTTGGAAACCGTTTGAAAAATGGCCTTTTTCTGGTGAATCCAATTTGCATTATGTAGTGACCCGAAACTTCCCCAGTCTCCGAAGAGATGAGAAAGAACGAATTACTATGAGGACAAGACAAATCAGAACACAAACAGAAGAACATTTCTTTGCTATTACAACAATTCCATCAGATACAAGAATATACAGAGTATAAATGAATAAATTACATTCGATAAATATCAGAGATTACAATAAATTACATAGCAGCGGAAAATAATACAAAACACAACTGAAGGTGATATACGGATACAGAGCTTTCCGGATACCATTCCAGCTGTAAATCAGGATCCTGTGAATATAAATCTGCAAAACCAAAACTACTAGCTGCCCGTGCGGAAAATAGGGGCACCCAGAGTTTAGGTTAAAACAATAAACTCCAGGTCAGTCATGTGACTGGTGTGAGAACTAAAACAGTTATTAATATTGATTTTAAAGTTAGGTAAATCAAGGGACCACGCCGTATAACACGGAACGGGTTTCCTCCCAAGAATACCAGTGCATAGAATAAACAGCGCAATGCTTTTTCGAAAAATGAAGCTATTATAAGACCCAGGTCCCATCACACAATGCAACGCAAGCCGGAGGATACGGTTTTCCCTTATAATAGCCAATTATGCTTGGTACGTTTAAAACAAATCATTTGATACTATAATAAGTGTATAGTGTCAAAACATTTCAATCATAAATATAAATCATAGACGACATAAGTGCCCCATCCCACTATGTCGCCATACTAGGCTCTACAAATAAAGCCGAAATACACGTATTGGAAATTGGATTTCCGTCATGAGTCGAGGCAAGGGGCAAGCTCCTCTCCGCGTTCGAGACACTCTAGCAAATGTCCCAGGGCTACGCACTCTGGGCAACACTTGGATCTTCAGGGCCGGTCCTCACTTACGTTAGAGGATTGGAAATTCCTGAACACACGTTTCCCGGTCCATACAGACCCATAATCGAGGCGCCTCATCCAACAACCACATAGGTGAAAAGTATATAAATGTCAGGGCTGGTAAGTCACTGACACCACCAAAGCTAGAAAGAAACGTCGTGCTCTCCCTGCAGTCCGTATCCCGTTTTTGACTCATACCGAGGTTTGAGGCTCGCGAATTCACGTTATACACAAAGCTACGCCACAAAGGCCGTGCTTTGATCATCAACCACAAGACTTTGCTTTTCAAAAGAAGCCTTGATCCATACAACTCAGTGTGCCACACAGGCAATTCATGCCATGCGATTGATATCTATCGATATATAACCTCTAAGCTCGTACGTCTCAGAGAAGGGAGTTAAGCAAGAGAATAAACTCTCCGCCGCCAAACAGATATATATTTAACAGGAATCAATCAACACAGAATAAAATCCAATGTCAGACACACAATCCATTTAAAAGTCCGTTCTAGGTCTGAACGAAACCGGAGGCACTTTCCTCGCGTATCCATCGATCTCCAAGTACGTCTGGATAACCACCAAATATTTCCATCCTCTTGGGTGTACTGCCCAATCAGGATCGTCAGTAATTATCCAAACGATGTGAAGACTTCCGGTCTTCAACCACCGTCTTCATCTTTGACATATTGTCGAATCGGTTATTCAGAATGGGTATAAACCCGGCCTTTCCGAACAACCCGCGTATATTAAAAACAAATGTTACACAAACTCAACATACGCCTCATTCCAATTCTGAATATTCTGTTATTTAAATATTCACATCTTTTGGGAAAAGTTCCCATTAATTTTATCCAAGATAAATTCTTTAAAATTTATTCTTTGATCTTCCTTTGGATGTCATTTTAAACCAAATTATGGTTTTCCAAACTAGCCGGGATTAGCGAACCATACCGAAGTAATTATTTATTTTATTTCCCAATCCCAACCTATTCATCCCATGAAGCAAAACTGGTAATACTCCATATCTAACACCGTGGTGTTATCGGTAAAATTAAATACCATTTCACGTTCAAATCTAATTAACGATTTAACTATCGCTTTGGATCAAAACTGACGATACTCCATTCTCGCTCATTTCTAAATTTGATAATTTAGATTATAGATTTACATTTCAATCTAATTGCAGATTCGTTAAAACTCCTTTTACTAGGTTAAAGAACTAGGTGTTATTTAAAACACAGTTCACGACAAACCCAAATCATATTCTATTCATTATCGGGCTAAAGAACTAGTGTTATTGAAAACACCGTTCACGATAAACCCAAATCATATTCTATTTATTATCGGGTTAAAGAACTAGTGTTGTTTAAAACACAGTTCACGATAAACCCAAATCATATTCTATTTATTATCGGGTTAAAGAACTAGTGTTGTTTAAAACACAGTTCACGATAAACCCACATCACATTCTAGTTCAATTCAAATCAAATATATTAGGAATTCCGATTATTTAAAACCCCTTTTTAAATCTAATTTATTTATTTAAAAACAAATCGGGTTTTAAACTTAGTTCAAACTAGTTCATTTTGATAAAATCTATTTTTATCTTTTCAAATATGGAGTTTTTCATCCCAAATTTTCCCAAATCATTCCTTATGATTTTACACAAATTATTACTATTTTTAATAATTTTATTAAGGCCCGTACAATCGATTTCCAACAATGGTCATCGAACTGCACTTACTGCGACTTTTATGAATTTGATTTGGACGTATCTCCAAATCCAACCGTTAGATTTTGAATTTCTAATATTCGTTAGAAAGCTCTTTTCGCTACGAACCCAACGGTTCCGGTTTTAGGAGAATCCGACGGTCGGATCTCCCGTAATGTCCGTTTGAAATAAATGGTCGAGATTCACGAACTGCCGCGGCGCGGCGCGTTCTATTCAGGCCATTATATTATATATATAATATATATAATATATATTTCAACGATTTCCTTTTAAAACGAATTTTATACATAGTTTTAAATTCGTTTCAAAAACAATTTCAACTTCCATTTCAATTCAAATCAAAATTAAATTCTTCTTTATAAATTCATTTTTAAAATTCATTTCTATTCAATTCAAATTTCAATTCAATTTGAATTCATTTCAATTCGCTTTCAATTCAATTTGAATTCGTTTTCAATTCGCTTTCAATTCGATTTGAATTCGTTTTCAATTCAATTCATTTCGAAATCGTTGTCAATTCAATTCATTTCGAAATCGTTTTCAATTCAATTCATTTCAAATTGGTTTTCAATTCAATTCAATTCAAATTGGTTTTCTATTCAATTCAATTCAAATTGGTTTTCTATTCGATTCAAATTCGTTATATATTCAATTGAAATCAAATTCGTTATATATTCAAATCAAATAAATTCGTTTTCTATTCAATTCATTTCAAATTGGTTTTCAATTCAATTCATTTCGAAATCGTTTTCAATTCAATTCATTTCGAAATCGTTTTCAATTCAATTCATTTCGAAATTGTTTTCAATCCAATTCATTTCGAAATCGTTTTCAATTCAATTCATTTCGAAATCGTTTTCAATTCAATTCATTTCGAAATCGTTTTCAATCAATACAATTATCGTTCACGTCAAAATGGCGTCAATCTAATCAACACGGCTTCATATATTTCTATTTTCAAATATTCTATTTCAAATATTTCGTTCAACACATGACTAATCTCAACGGATGAGTACAGTCAACACATGAACCTTTATTTTATATTGATAAAGATGTAAATTTTATTATTAAAATATTTCGTTCAACACATGACTAATCTCAACGGATGAGTACAGTCAACACATGAACCTTTACTTTATAATATTCTTTATTTTCTAAATTGGAATGAGGCCCAATCAATCACCATATAAAATTAATTTTATGGATTTTCATACATCACATGTATATAATAGCATTGAAAAATAATCAACCATCAATCAAAGTGCACTACACTGTATAAGCATCAAATATAGATACTTAACGCTTATAACAGCCTGTCAATCAATCGATCGACATATTTAATCAATTAGGATGAGTGAACTTCATATTTCATCCCAACACCCGTGTGGGGTTTCAAACAATCAAACACAGATTTTATTTGTGCAGTTGGGCGATGTGTAAAATTTATCGACCCAATCAATGTCATTCAAATAGGTGTACATAAACAAACCGTCCGGTTTGAAAATGAATATTTATTTATTCACATTCACTATATTCATATTCACGTTAAAAATTATATTTTTAACGATAAAACATTTTATTTTAACATATGAATTTCTATTCAGTTCATTCTTTAAAATAAAATGATATTTTCATTTTTCTAACTTATTTTAGAAAATTTCGGCGGCATAACGGCACGATACTAGAAACGGGACGAGGCCTAGCCTTATCCCTGGTCTAGTGAAGGCCCACGCCATTCACAAATCAATCAATCCATTCTATTTCACCAAACAACTCAAATTTCAGTCAAATAATCTAACTAATTTTTGCAATCAAACAAACAAGTCCATGGTCTGTGGACGATTGTGTCGGGTGCTACTAAACACCGTCTGCATCCTAGTATATATATATAACTAGAAAATGAAATTGAAAGGTGAGAAATTCTCACCGATAGCTATCCAACCATCTCGACTCTTCTTTCGATATCGCATCTTCGTCATCTTCATTGCCCGTAGCCACTACATATATAAAAATCACACATTTTTATATTTTGATGTCTTTAAAATAAAAATCACATTTTTATTTATTCACTTTCAATTTAAAAATCATATTTTTATAATCGCTTCATATGGATAAAAATTCTATTTTCACTTCGCTATTCAATATATAAAAATCGAATTTTTACCTAGATGTCATATAGATAAAAATTCCATTTCAAAAATATAGATTTCGCCTTTATAAAAATAAAGATTTCGCCTTTATAAAATAAAGATTTCGCCTTTATAAAAATAAAGATTTCGCCTTTATAAAAATAAAGATTTCGCCTTTTCTATTTTTAAAATATCGTCTTTTCATTTTTAAAGATATCGTCTTTTCATTTTTAAAGATTTTACCTTTTCAATTTCATCACTATAAAAATCACATTTTTATTTTGCTACCTATATAAAGATGATATTTTTAACATTCCTATCATGCAAAAATTATATTTTTACTTCTCTACATAAACAAAATCATATTTTTACATCATTTATATAGTAAAGACTATATTTTTAATACTTTAAAAATATAAAAATCATATTTTTAATCCTTTAAAAATATAAAAATCATATTTTCCATTTCAAAGCTATAAGTGTAAATAAAAAATTACATTTTTTTACACTACCAAAAATATAATTTTTACAACATGAAAAATCTAATTTTTTTTCTATTACCAAAAACCCTAATTGTTTTTTTTATCTGTATTTTAATGAAAATGAAAATAAAATAAAATAAGAAAATAAAATAAAAACAAAAACATACCAGCGATGGGGGGGGGGTGATGGCCAGGCTCGGCGGCAGGAGGAGGAGCAGGCAGAGGTGTTTGGGCGGTCGCGGCTTCAGGGGGGGCTCGATCGCGCGGCGGCGCGACTGCTGTGGGGGGGGGTCTTCGATGAGGCGCGGTGGTCCTTGGGGAGGGCGGCGGCTCCTCTCCGCCTTCGTCGCCTCCTTCTTCTTCTTTTTCCTTTTTTATTATTATTGAGATGAACGAATGAAATAGGGGGGGCAGAACGGGTAAAAGGGGGAGAAAGGTTTTTTTTATTATTTAATTTCAATATAATATTCACATAAAGTAACTTTTTCTATCGACCTCGAAACGAAGCCCACCGCATGTCGTCCATAGCTAATTACCCCCATTCCGAACACAATGGGATATGTATTGCCAGCTGATTTGATCGTTACTATCAGTTTCCGTTAAATTTACATTTAAATCACTATATTGAATTTTAAACGTACATTTCAAAATACCGGGGTCACATACGAACTCTAAAAATTGCAGAAAAATAGTTTCTAGCTTCGTATTGACGATACGGTCCTAACAAAACTAGTTTCGTCGAATTCTGAGACCGTATGAAAAATGGCCAATTTCCAGTCGATTAAAATCAACTGAAACTGGTCAAACGCGTTTTCCTTTGCCACGCTCACATATTGATTCGAAAATTTATGAAATTTGGAATCTAGTAATAACTTAACACTACGGATCCAACAAAAGTGGTCTCGTCGAAATCCGAGGTCGTTTGCAGAATTTCGATTTTTAAGGGCCCGAATTCCATAGCGACTATTCAGAATTTTCAACTGGACATATCTTTTGATTCCCGCTATGAAATTTTGATTTGTCGGATTCGTTAGAAATATATTCTCAATTAGATCCTAATGTTTTTGGTTTCACTAAAATCCGGATTGTTTTGCACCCGGTACATTCAATTGAAGTTTGAAATCGAATTATCGAACTACCGCGCCATTTTCAATTCTATTTATAATTATATATAATTATTTATATTCTAACGACGACGCGTATAAATATATATGTTCTAAATATATTCAAAATAAATTTATCGTCCATATTATTTAAAATAATCCATTTTAAATATTCAAAATTCGCTAAAATTGCCAAAATAAAAATTTTAAACTGGCCCAGAATTTCCGGGTTATTACAATCTCCCCCACTTAAAACTTTTCGTCCCCGAAAAGGAACGAAGTCGAAAGTGGTTTGACTAATCAACTCTACCTTCGATCTGGCTTCCATTCTCCAACTTTTCAGTTTCTGAGAATTTTCAAAATTTCAAAAATTTGGCTAACACCCTAAATTTTCGAAAAATTTCGCCATAACCTCCTCTGCACCGGGTGCCACGGGAAAATCCCGAAATTGCCATATAGGCCTTCTGATCTCAAAAAGAAAAAGAAAAAGCCAAGCGGCTAGCCAATAGGCTCATAAAATCATCATCACCCAAACAAAACAGTAAATTATAGTAAACATGTACCTATTTATCGGGCAAACAAATTTTATTCTCTGCTCTAGCCTCCTTGCTATGACCTGTTCAAGGTAAGTATATATATATATGCAAACAAATGCGACCAATTTTCAATACACTTCAATATTTGGTTCAATTAGGCATAATGGTTCAAAATTAACAAACAAATAAACAAACAATACAAACATCAATCAATTAGTGGATTAGAGTTTCAAATTCATAAATTTTGATACATATACAAAAAAATCATGTTTTTGATGCCAATTCACAACAAAGTGTTCTAGCTATATAAGTTTTGGTTCTCACACCAGTCTAAATGGAAATATATAGATATCACACCTTCGAAACACGAACATAAATACTGATGATGTCATGACAATCATCAGTACCATCTCCGGGCGACTAGAACGTGATTCTATATCTATCCAGTATATTAAAACTTCGAATATACGTTCATGACGCGTATATGCAAAATCTTTATATATTGGATTGTCCATATTCAAAATAAATAAAATATTCAAATACGTATAAAATGGTTTAAATTTTCAAAACAAAATTGTTTTCGTTTGAAAAATACACTCTTCACACTCGTTCTAGGATACTACTGATCCTATCTCTAACGAGTCATTCTAATTGGACGTTGCTAATCCAATATCTGATGAATTCTTTCGTATGGTTTTAATGTGTCTTGTTCTCGAGCTCTGTAAACCAAAGCTCTGGTACCAACTGTAGTGACCCGAAACTTCCCCGGTCTCCGAAGAGATGAGAAAGAACGAATTACTGTGAGGACAAGACAAATCAGAACACAAACAGAAGAACATTTCTTTGCTATTACAACAATTCCATCAGATACAAGAATATACAGAGTATAAATGAATAAATTACATTCGATAAATATCAGAGATTACAATAAATTACATAGCAGCGGAAAATAATACAATGCACAACTGAAGGTGATATACGGATACAGAGCTTTCCGGATACCATTCCAGCTGTAAATCAGGACCCTGTGAATATAAATCTGCAAAACCAAAACTACTAGCTGCCCGTGCGGAAAATAGGGGCACCCAGAGTTTAGGTTAAAACAATAAACTCCAGGTCAGTCATGTGACTGGTGTGAGAAGTAAAACAGTTATTAATATTGATTTTAAAGTTAGGTAAATCAAGGGACCACACCGTATAACACGGAACGGGTTTCCTCCCAAGAATACCAGTGCATAGAATAAACAGCGCAATGCTTTTTCGAAAAATGAAGCTATTATAAGACCCAGGCCCCATCACACAATGCAACGCAAGCCGAAGGATAGGGTTTTCCCTTATAATAGCCAAACATGCTTGGTACGTTTAAAACAAATCATTTGATACTAATAAGTGTATAGTGTCAAAACATTTCAATCATAAATATAAATCATAGACGGCATAAGTGCCCCATCCCACTCTGTCGCCATACTAGGCTCTACAAATAAAGCCGAAATACACGTATTGGAAATTGGATTTTCGTCATTAGTCGAGGCAAGGGGCAAGCTCGTCTCCGCGTTCAAGACACTCTAGCAAATGTCCCAGGGCTACGCACTTTGGGCAACCCTTGGATCTTCAGGGCCGGTCCTCACTTACGATAGAGGATTGGAAATTCCTGAACACACGTTTCCCGGTCCTTACAGACCCATAATCGAGGCGCCTCATCCAACAACCACATAGGTGAAAAGTATATAAATGTCAGGGCTGGTAAGTCACTGACACCACCAAAGCTAGAAAGAAACGTCGTGCTCTCCCTGCAGTCCGTATCCCGTTTTTGACTCATACCGAGGTGTGAGGCTCGCGAATTCACGTTATACACAAAGCTACGCCACAAAGGTCGTGCTTTGATCATCAACCACAAGACTTTGCTTTTCAACAGAAGCCTTGATCCATGCAACTCAGTGTGCCACACAGGCAATTCATGCCATGCGATTGATATCTATCGATATATAACCTCTAAGCTCGTACGTCTCAGAGAAGGGCGTTAAGCAAGAGAATAAATTCTCCGCCGCCAAACAGATATATATTTAACAGGAATCAATCAACACAGAATAAAATCCAATGTCAGACACACAATCCATTTACAAGTCCGTTCTAGTTCTGAACGAAACCGGAGGCACTTTCCTCGCGTATCCATCGATCTCCAAGTACGTCTGGACAACCACCAACTATTTCCATCCTCTTGGGTGTACTGCCCAATCAGGATCGTCAGTAATTATCCAAATGATGTGAAGACTTCCGGTCTTCAACCACCGTCTTCATCTTCGACATATCGTCGAATCGGTTATTCAGAATGGGTATAAACCCGGACTTTCCGAACAACCCGCGTATATTAAAAACAAATGTTACACAAACTCAACATACGCCTCATTCCAATTCTGAATATTCTGTTATTTAAATATTCACATCTTTTGGGAAAAGTTCCCATTAATTTTATCCAAGATAAATTCTTTAAAATTTATTCTTTCATCTTCCTTTGGATGTCATTTTAAACCAAATTATGGTTTTCCAAACTAGCCGGGATTAGTGAACCATACCGAAGTAATTATTTATTTTATATCCCAATCCCAACCTATTCATCCCATGAAGCAAAACTGGTAATACTCCATATCTAACACCGTGGTGTTATCGGTAAAATTGATTACCATTTCACGTTCAAATCTAATTAAAGATTTAACTATCGCTTTGGAGCAAAACTGACGATACTCCATTCTCGCTCATTTCTAAATTTGATAATTTAGATTATAGATTTACATTTCAATCTAATTGCAGATTCGTTAAAACTCCTTTTACTGGGTTAAAGATCTAGGTGTTATTTAAAACACAGTTCACGACAAACCCAAATCATATTCTATTCATTATCGGGCTAAAGAACTAGTGTTATTGAAAACACCATTCACGATAAACCCAAATCATATTCTATTTATTATCTGGTTAAAGAACTAGTGTTGTATAAAACACAGTTCACGATAAACCCAAATCATATTCTATTTATTATCGGGTTAAAGAACTAGCGTTGTTTAAAACACAGTTCACGATAAAACCACATCACATTCTAGTTCAATTCAAATCAAATATATTAGGAATTCCGATTATTTAAAACCCCTTTTTAAATCTAATTTATTTATTTAAAAACAAATCGGGTTTTAAACTTAGTTCAAACTAGTTCATTTTGATAAAATCTATTTTTATCTATTCAAATATGGAGTTTTTCATCCCAAATTTTCCCAAATTATTCCTTATGATTTTACACAAATTATTACTATTTTTAATAATTTTATTAAGGCCCGTACAATCGATTTCCAACAATGGCCATCGAACTGCACTTACAACGACCTTTTCGAATTTGATTTGGACGTATCTCCAAATCCAACCGTTAGATTTTGAATTTCTAATATTCGTTAGAAAGCACTTTTCGATACAAACCCAACGGTTCCGGTTTTAGGAGAATCCGACGGTCGGATCTCCCGTAATGTCCGTTTGAAATAAATGGTCGAGATTCACGAACTACCGCGGCGCAGTGCGTTCTATTCAGGCCATTATATTATATATATAATATATATTTCATCAATTTCCTTTTAAAACGAATTTTATACATAGTTTTAAATTCGTTTCAAAAACAATTTCAACTTCCATTTCAATTCAAATCAAAATTGAATTCTTCTTTATAAATTAGTTTTTAAAATTCAATCCTATTCAATTCAAATTTCAATTCAACTTGAATTCATTTCAATTCGCTTTCAATTCAATTTGAATTCGTTTTCAATTCACTTTCAATTCAATTTGAATTTGTTTTCAATTCAATTCATTTCGAAATCGTTTTCAATTCAATTCATTTCAAATTGGTTTTCAATTCAATTCGATTCAAATTGGTTTTCTATTCAATTCAATTCAAATTGGTTTTCTATTCAATTCAAATTCGTTATATATTCAATTGAAATCAAATTCGTTATATATTCAAATCAAATCAAATTCGTTTTCTATTCAATTCATTTCAAATTGGTTTTCAATTCAATTCATTTCGAAATCATTTTCAATTCAATTCATTTCGAAATCGTTTTCAATTCAATTCATTTCGAAATCGTTTTCAATTCAATTCATTTCGAAATCGTTTTCAATTCAATTCATTTCGAAATCGTTTTCAATTCAATTCATTTCGAAATCGTTTTCAATCAATACAAATATCGTTCACGTTAAAATGGCGTCAATCTAATCAACACGGCTTGTAATGGCGCGTTTTGTAAGGTATAATAATTAAGTTATTTAATTATTTAAATAACGAATATATTAAATAAACGATAGTTGAACGTATAATTTATAATATAATTATAATCGAGCTCGAAATGGCGCGGCAGTTCGCTATTTGGCGATTCGAACTTCAGCTGAATGTACAGGATTCGTTTTAAGCCGGATTTCTGTGAAACAAGAAACGTGTGGAGCTGGTGGAGTATATTTTTCTAGTGGAAGAGAAAAATCGAGATTTCGTCGTGTAGATTTTGAGTTATGTCCAAATCAAATTTCAGAATTGTCGCTATGGAATTCGTATATAATTCGTAACGCTTTATATACGTTATAAAAGGGATTTTCAATGTAAATTGAATATCGATTCAACCTGGACTTAGAATATGAAATATATAATTATCCTGGAGCCGTATGATATTCCACTGTGAATATATACGATAATATAAATTTATTTATATTTAATTTAATTGTAACAACCCGCAAATTCTGGGCCAGTTTAAAAATTTTATTTTGGCAATTTTAGCGAATTTTGATTATTTAAAATGAATTATTTTAAATAATATCGACGAGAAATTTATTTTGAATATAATTCGAACGTATATATCATACGCGTCGTCGTTAGAATAAAAATAATTATATATAATTATAAAAGGAATTGAAAATGGCGCGGTAGTTCGAAAATTCGATTTCTAATTTCAAATGAATATACAGAATTCAATATAAGTCAGAATTGAACGAAACAAGAAATATTTGAATCTGTATAACTATATCTTTGTAACGAAGTTAACAAATTGAGATTTCATCTTAGGAATGGTAAGATATGTCCAGTTAAAAATTAGAAATAGTCGCTGTGGAATTTATATATATTTTTATATATATAAGGCCCTTAAAAATGGACATTTTGCAAATGACCTCGGATTTCGACGAAACCAGTTTTGTTGGGTCCGTGATGTTAAGTTATTGCTAGGTTTCAAATTTCATAATTTTTCGAATCAATATGTGAGCGTGGCAAAGGAAAACGCGTTTGACCAGTTTCAGTTGATTTTAATCGACTGGAAAATGGCCATTTTTCCAACGGTCTCAGAATTCGACGAAACTAGTTTTATTAGGACCGTATCGTCAATACGAAGCTAGAAAATATTTTTCTGGAATTTTTCTAGTTAGTATGTGACCCCGGTAATTTGAAATGTGCGTTTAAAATTCAATATAGTGATTTAAATGTAAATTCAAAAGGAAACTGATTGTAACGATCAAATCAGCTTGCGATACATATCCCATTGTGTTCGGAATGGGGGTAAAACGCTAGGGACGACAGTCGTTGGGCCTCGATAGGTGTTCGAATTAAAAGTCAACATTTAGGGTTTTGAAAAATAAAATAAAAAAATATATAATTAAACCTATAACTACCTTTCTCCCTCTCTCTCCTTCATTTACCAGTCAACGCCCCCTTTATAAAAAAAAAAAAAAAAAAAAACCCTAATCTAAATCGCGCAGCCCAACCCCTCGACGGAGCGTCCTCCTCCGTTGCCACCAGGTGGCGCCGCCCACTACGAGCCCCCCCCCCCTCTGACCTGCAACCCCTCGACGAAGCCGAGCCCCCCTCTGACCTGCAATGCCTCGACGGAGCCCCCCTCCGATCTGCAGTGCCTCGACGAAGCCCCCCCCCCCTCTTCGCATTCAGTAAGTCTTTTTTTTATTATTTTTATTTTACTTTTATTTTTATTTTAAAGTATAAAAACTGATTTCGATTTTTAAAGTAAAAACTGATTCGTTTTTTTTAAAATAAAAACTGAACTGATTTTTTTTTTTAAAAAAAAAAGTAAATAGCCTAGTTTTAGAAATATATATATAATATGATTTTTGAAAATATAGGTAGAATGATTTTATTTATATATAACATACTAGAAAGGATTAGAAAGGAAAGGTTAAATTTTTAATCGCCTTAAAGTTCATATTTTTAATCGCTAGAAAGATAAGATTTTTATGTTTGAAAAGCTCGGATTTTTAATGTGAAAAGTTCAGATTTTTATATAAAGAAAGTTACGATGTTTAATTATAAAAAAATTCGATTTTTATATATTGAACTTTGAAATGGAAATTCGATTTTTATATTTTGAACTTCGAAAAGAAATTCGATTTTTATATATTGAACTTTGAAAAAGAAATTCGATTTTTATATATTGAACTTTGAAAGGGAAATTCGATTTTTATATATTGAATAGCAAAGTAAAAATTCGATTTTTTTTACATAGGTAGTGAAAGCGGGCAACGAAGATGCGATAGCGACGAAGACTTCTGCAAATGAAGAGCCGTGGAGCTAGGATAGCTATAAGTGAGAATTTCTCACCTTTCAATTTATTTTTCTAGTTATACATATATATACTAGGATGCAGACGGTGCTTATTAGAAGCACCCGACACCCGTCCACAAACCATGGACTTGTTTGATTGGTTGTGTAGTTGGTTAGATTATTTGATTTGGATTGGATTGTTTTGGTGAAATGAGTTGATATGATTGATGTGTGAATGGCGTGGGCCTTCACTAGACCGGGGATAAGGCTAGGCCTTGTCCCGTTTCTAGTATCGTGCCGTTATGCCGCCGAAATTTTCTAAAATAAGTTAGAAAAATAAAAATAGCATTTTATTTGAAGAATGAACTGAATAGAAATTCATATGTTAAAATAAAATGTGTTATCGTTAAAAATATAATTTTTAACGTGAATGTGAATAAATAAATATTCATTTACAAACCAGACGGTTTGTTTATGTACACCTATTTGAATGACGTTGATTGGGTCGATAAATTTTACACATCGCCTAACTGCACAAATAAAATATGTGTTTGATGGTTTGAAACCCCACACGGGTGTTAGGATGAAATTTGAAGTTCACTCATCCTGATTGATTAAATATGTCGATCGATTGATTGACAGGCTGTTATAAGCGTTGAATATCTATATTTGATGCTTATACAGTGTAGTGCACTTTGGTTGATGGTTGATTATTTTCAATGCTATTATATACATGAGTTGTATGAAAATCCATATAATTAATTTTATATGGTAATTGATTGGGCCTCATTCCAGTTTTGAGAAAGAAATATTTGAAAAAGAAATATTTGAAAAAGAAATATTTGAAATAGAATATTTGAAAATAAAGGAATATATGAAGCCGTGTTGATTAGATTGACGCCATTTTGACGTGAACGATATTTATATCGATTTTGAAAACGATTTCGAAATGAATTGAATTGAAAACGATTTCGAAATGAATTGAATTGAAAACGAATTCAAAATGAATTGAATCGAAAACGAATTCAAATTGAATTGAAATTTGAATTGAATAGAAATGAATTTTGAAACGAATTTATAAAGAAGAATTCAATTTTGATTTGAATTGAAATGGAAGTTGAAATTGTTTTTGAAACGAATTTAAAACTATTTATATAATTCGTTTTAAATAGAAATCGACGAAAAATATTATATATATATTATATATATAATATAATGGCCTGAATAGAACGCGCCGCGCCGCGGCAGTTCGTGAATTTCGACCGTTTATTTCAAACGGAAATTACGGGAGATCCGACCGTCGGATTCTCCTAAAACCGGAACCGTTGGGTTCGTATCGAAAAGAGCTTTCTAACGAAGATTAGAAATTTGAAATCTAACGGTTGGATTTGGAATTATGTCCAAATCAAATTCGAAAAAGGTCGCTGTAAGTGCAGTTCGATGGCCATTGATGGAAATCGACTGTACGGGCCTTGATAAAATTATTAAAAATAGTAATAATTTGTGTAAAATCATAAGAAATGATTTAGAAAGAATTGGGATGAAAAACTCCATATTTGAAAAGATAAAAATAGATTTTTATCGAAATGAACTAGTTTTGAACTAGAATTATAATTCTATTTATTTTTGAATAAATAAATTGAATTCGAAAAGGGTTTTGAAAATAACCAAAATTTCCAATGATTGCATTGGAGTGGATTTGAATCGAAATTGTCTTCGGAATATTTCGATGTTGGGATTCGTGATTATACAGGTGTTGTTATGGAAATTTGAAAGATATATTTGTATCGTTATTTCTAATACGACATTTGTTAATCGTAGAATTTGATATTGAATGTAAGCCGATATATTTTCTATTCAGAGCCTTATATTGAATATCAAATGTGATTTGGGTTTGTCGTGAATGGTGTCTTCACTAACACTGTTCTTGAACCCAGTTGAGAAAAGATTAAATCTTTTTATTTAGATTTAATGAAGTGTACCAATTAAAGAATATTTAATTGGAATTGAATTGATATTGATTTTTGGGTTTATCGTGAACAGTGTTTTAAATAACACTTGTTCTTTAACCCGATAATTAATGAATGTGATTTGGGTTTGTCGTGAATGGTGTCTTCACTAACACTGTTCTTGAACCCAGTTGAGAAAAGATTAAATCTTTTTATTTAGATTTAATGAAGTGTACCAATTAAATAATATTTAATTGGAATTGAATTGATATTGATTTTTGGGTTTATCGTGAACAGTGTTTTAAATAACACTTGTTCTTTAACCCGATAATTAATGAATGTGATTTTGGGTTTATCGTGAACCGTGTTTTAAATGACACTGATTCTTTAACCCAGTTAACGATTAAAACTGAGTGGAGTTTTAATGAATCTTTAATTAGATTGAAAAGATCGAGAATGGAGTATCACCAGTTTTGCTCCAGGCGATAGTTAAATCTTTAATTAGATTTGAATGTGAAATTTAGAAACTAACTGGCGGTTAGCCAAGCAGAATGGTTTTCTGGATATTGATCTGATGTTGGTTTCGGCCTTCGGGGTTAATATTTGGGGAATTATTCTCTTGATTAATTTACGGTTAGTGACTAATGAATTGGAATGAGGCGTATGTTGTGTTTGTGTAACACTTATTTAAAATATACGCGAGTTATTCGGAAAGACCGGGTTTATCCCATTCTGAGTAACTGATACGACGATAAGTCGAAGATGAAGACGATGGTCGAAGACCGGAGGTCTTCACGTCGTTTGGGTGATAACTGATGATCTTGATTGGGCTGTACACCCAAGAAGATGGAAACAGTTAGTGATCGTCCAGACGTACTTGGAGATCGATGGATATGCGGGGTACTTGGTGCCTCCGGTTTCGTTCAGACCCAGAACGGACTTGTAAATGGACTGTGTGTCTGACATTGGATTTCATTCTGTGTGACTGATATCGGTTGCATAGGATGGTTTGCCTGTGTGGCATGCTAAGATGCAAATGATCAAGGCTTCTGTTGAAAAGCAAAGTCTTGTGGTGATGATCAAAGCACGGCCTTTGTGGCGTAGCTTTGTGTAACGTTTACCTCGCGTGTTTCACACCAGGTATGAACCAAAAACGGGAGACGGACCTCAGGGAGGACTTGCGTTTCTTTCTAGTTAGAAGTGGCGTCAGTGGTTTTACACGCCCTGACGAGTTTGACTTATGTGGTTGTTGCTGTTGCGAGGCGCCTCGGTTATATCGGTTTCGGCCGATGCTTCTGGTCGGCTGACGGACCAGACTGACACCCCATAGGGTGGGGAAACGTAGTGTTCAGGCATAATAATCCACATCGGTGGACCGGCCCTGACGATCCAAGGCTTGCCTGCGCGCTTGCCTGAGACACGGGCTAGAGCGTCTCGAATCGGTTGAGGATCTTGCCCCTAGCCTCGGTTCATAGATGGAAATCCAATTTCCAAATACGTGACTTTGCGGTTTTATTTGTAATCCTATATATGGCGACATAGTGGCATGGGACGCTCATGTCGCCTATGATTGATACTTATGATTTGAAGTGTTTTATACACTATGCACTTATAATAGTATCAAATGATTTGTTTTAAACGTATCAAGCATTCTTTGGCTGTTATAAGGGAAAACCCTATCCTCGACTGCGTTGCATTGTGTGATGGGACCTGGGTCTTATAACAGCTTCATTTTTCTTTATTTAGCATTGCGCTGTTTGTTTTATGCACTGGTATTCTTGGGAGGAAACCCGTTCCGTGTTATACGGCGTGGTCCCTTGATTTACCTAATGATTTAAAATAAAGATTAATAACTGTTTTAGTTCTCACACCAGTCACATGACTGACCTGGAGTTTATTGTTTTAACCTAAACTCTGGGTGCCCTTATTTTGACACGGGCAGCTAGTAGTTTTGGTTTTGCAGATTTATATTCACAGGATCCTGGTTTACAGCTGGAACGATATCCGGAAAGCTTTGTATCCGTATATCTCCTTCTAGTTGTGTATTGTATTATTTTCCGCTGCGATGTATTTAAATGTAATTTAAATCTCTGATATTTCTGTGTAATATTCATTCATACTCTGTATATTCTTGTAATCTGATGCATTGTTGTAATATACAATGAAATGTTCTTCTGTATGCGTTCTGTTGTGGCTTGTTCTCGAACTATCCGACGCTTTCCCATCACGGGGGAGTTGCGGGTCTTTACACGTGGTATCAGAGCTTTGGTTTACAAAGCTCAGAGAACAGGACACATTAGAACTGTATGAAAGAATTCATCAGATATTGGATTAGCAATATCCAATTAGAACGACTCGTTAGAGATAGGATCAGTAGTATCCTAGAACGAGTGTGAAGAGTATATTTTTAAAGTGAAAACAAATTTTGTTTTGTAAATTCAAATTTTAAATATTCGTATTTGAATAGTTATTTTAAATTGAATTGTGGGCAATCGAGTATACAAGGTTTTGGGTATATGTCTTGCAAACGTGTATTCGAAGCTTTAATATACTTGATAGATATAGAATCATTCTAGTTGCTGGAGGCGATTCTGATGATGAGGCATCGTCATCAGTGATTGAGTTCAAGTGTCGAGAGTGAGTTATCTATATATTTCCATCAGATTGGTGTGAGAACCAAAATTAGATAGGGCTTATTGTTGTGATTTGGCATCAAAAATCTGATTTTTGACTATGTATCAAAATTATGAATTTGAAACTCTAATTCACTAATTGATTGATGTTTGTGTTGTTTGCCTATTTGTTTGCTAATTTTTAGCCATTTAGCCTAATTGAACCAAATATTGAATTGTATTGAAAATGGGTTGCGTTTGCTTGCATATACATATATATCTTTGAACAGGTCATAGCAAGGAGGCTAGAGCCAGAGAATAAAATTTGTTTGCCCGACAAATAGGTACATGTTTATTACATAATTTCCTGTTTTGTTTGGGTGATGATGATTTTGTGAGCCTATTGGCTAGCCGCTTGGCTTTTTCTTTTTCTTTTTGAGATCTGAAGGACCGGGGAAGCTATTTGAAATTCCCCGATGCTCCCGGTGCAGGGGAGGTTATGGCGAAATTTTTCAAAAATTTAGGGTGTTAGCCAAATTTTTGAAATTTAGAAAATTCTCAGAAACTAAAGAGTTGGAGAATGGAAGCAAGATCGAGCGTATAGTTAATTAATCAAACCACTTTCGACTTTGTTCCTTTTCGGGGACGAAAAGTTTTAAGTGGGGGAGATTGTAACAACCCGCAAATTCTGGGCCAGTTTAAAATTTTTATTTTGGCAATTTTAGCGAATTTTGATTATTTAAAATGAATTATTTTAAATAATATCGACGAGAAATTTATTTTGAATATAATTCGAACGTATATATCATACGCGTCGTCGTTAGAATAAAAATAATTATATATAATTATAAAAGGAATTGAAAATGGCGCGGTAGTTCGAAAATTCGATTTCTAATTTCAAATGAATATACAGAATTCAATATAAGTCAGAATTGAACGAAACAAGAAATATTTGAATCTGTATAACTATATCTTTGTAACGAAGTTAACAAATTGAGATTTCATCTTAGGAATGGTAAGATATGTCCAGTTAAAAATTAGAAATAGTCGCTGTGGAATTTATATATATTTTTATATATATAAGGCCCTTAAAAATGGACATTTTGCAAATGACCTCGGATTTCGACGAAACCAGTTTTGTTGGGTCCGTGATGTTAAGTTATTGCTAGGTTTCAAATTTCATAATTTTTCGAATCAATATGTGAGCGTGGCAAAGGAAAACGCGTTTGACCAGTTTCAGTTGATTTTAATCGACTGGAAAATGGCCATTTTTCCAACGGTCTCAGAATTCGACGAAACTAGTTTTATTAGGACCGTATCGTCAATACGAAGCTAGAAAATATTTTTCTGGAATTTTTCTAGTTAGTATGTGACCCCGGTAATTTGAAATGTGCGTTTAAAATTCAATATAGTGATTTAAATGTAAATTCAAAAGGAAACTGATTGTAACGATCAAATCAGCTTGCGATACATATCCCATTGTGTTCGGAATGGGGGTAAAACGCTAGGGACGACAGTCGTTGGGCCTCGATAGGTGTTCGAATTAAAAGTCAACATTTAGGGTTTTGAAAAATAAAATAAAAAAATATATAATTAAACCTATAACTACCTTTCTCCCTCTCTCTCCTTCATTTACCAGTCAACGCCCCCTTTATAAAAAAAGAAAAAAGAAAAACCCTAATCTAAATCGCGCAGCCCAACCCCTCGACGGAGCGTCCTCCTCCGTTGCCACCAGGTGGCGCCGCCCACTACGAGCCCCCCCCCCTCTGACCTGCAACCCCTCGACGAAGCCGAGCCCCCCTCTGACCTGCAATGCCTCGACGGAGCCCCCCTCCGATCTGCAGTGCCTCGACGAAGCCCCCCCCCCCTCTTCGCATTCAGTAAGTCTTTTTTTTATTATTTTTATTTTACTTTTATTTTTATTTTAAAGTATAAAAACTGATTTCGATTTTTAAAGTAAAAACTGATTCGTTTTTTTTAAAATAAAAACTGAACTGATTTTTTTTTTTAAAAAAAAAAAGTAAATAGCCTAGTTTTAGAAATATATATATAATATGATTTTTGAAAATATAGGTAGAATGATTTTATTTATATATAACATACTAGAAAGGATTAGAAAGGAAAGGTTAAATTTTTAATCGCCTTAAAGTTCATATTTTTAATCGCTAGAAAGATAAGATTTTTATGTTTGAAAAGCTCGGATTTTTAATGTGAAAAGTTCAGATTTTTATATAAAGAAAGTTACGATGTTTAATTATAAAAAAATTCGATTTTTATATATTGAACTTTGAAATGGAAATTCGATTTTTATATTTTGAACTTCGAAAAGAAATTCGATTTTTATATATTGAACTTTGAAAAAGAAATTCGATTTTTATATATTGAACTTTGAAAGGGAAATTCGATTTTTATATATTGAATAGCAAAGTAAAAATTCGATTTTTTTTACATAGGTAGTGAAAGCGGGCAACGAAGATGCGATAGCGACGAAGACTTCTGCAAATGAAGAGCCGTGGAGCTAGGATAGCTATAAGTGAGAATTTCTCACCTTTCAATTTATTTTTCTAGTTATACATATATATACTAGGATGCAGACGGTGCTTATTAGAAGCACCCGACACCCGTCCACAAACCATGGACTTGTTTGATTGGTTGTGTAGTTGGTTAGATTATTTGATTTGGATTGGATTGTTTTGGTGAAATGAGTTGATATGATTGATGTGTGAATGGCGTGGGCCTTCACTAGACCGGGGATAAGGCTAGGCCTTGTCCCGTTTCTAGTATCGTGCCGTTATGCCGCCGAAATTTTCTAAAATAAGTTAGAAAAATAAAAATAGCATTTTATTTGAAGAATGAACTGAATAGAAATTCATATGTTAAAATAAAATGTGTTATCGTTAAAAATATAATTTTTAACGTGAATGTGAATAAATAAATATTCATTTACAAACCAGACGGTTTGTTTATGTACACCTATTTGAATGACGTTGATTGGGTCGATAAATTTTACACATCGCCTAACTGCACAAATAAAATATGTGTTTGATGGTTTGAAACCCCACACGGGTGTTAGGATGAAATTTGAAGTTCACTCATCCTGATTGATTAAATATGTCGATCGATTGATTGACAGGCTGTTATAAGCGTTGAATATCTATATTTGATGCTTATACAGTGTAGTGCACTTTGGTTGATGGTTGATTATTTTCAATGCTATTATATACATGAGTTGTATGAAAATCCATATAATTAATTTTATATGGTAATTGATTGGGCCTCATTCCAGTTTTGAGAAAGAAATATTTGAAAAAGAAATATTTGAAAAAGAAATATTTGAAATAGAATATTTGAAAATAAAGGAATATATGAAGCCGTGTTGATTAGATTGACGCCATTTTGACGTGAACGATATTTATATCGATTTTGAAAACGATTTCGAAATGAATTGAATTGAAAACGATTTCGAAATGAATTGAATTGAAAACGAATTCAAAATGAATTGAATCGAAAACGAATTCAAATTGAATTGAAATTTGAATTGAATAGAAATGAATTTTGAAACGAATTTATAAAGAAGAATTCAATTTTGATTTGAATTGAAATGGAAGTTGAAATTGTTTTTGAAACGAATTTAAAACTATTTATATAATTCGTTTTAAATAGAAATCGACGAAAAATATTATATATATATTATATATATAATATAATGGCCTGAATAGAACGCGCCGCGCCGCGGCAGTTCGTGAATTTCGACCGTTTATTTCAAACGGAAATTACGGGAGATCCGACCGTCGGATTCTCCTAAAACCGGAACCGTTGGGTTCGTATCGAAAAGAGCTTTCTAACGAAGATTAGAAATTTGAAATCTAACGGTTGGATTTGGAATTATGTCCAAATCAAATTCGAAAAAGGTCGCTGTAAGTGCAGTTCGATGGCCATTGATGGAAATCGACTGTACGGGCCTTGATAAAATTATTAAAAATAGTAATAATTTGTGTAAAATCATAAGAAATGATTTAGAAAGAATTGGGATGAAAAACTCCATATTTGAAAAGATAAAAATAGATTTTTATCGAAATGAACTAGTTTTGAACTAGAATTATAATTCTATTTATTTTTGAATAAATAAATTGAATTCGAAAAGGGTTTTGAAAATAACCAAAATTTCCAATGATTGCATTGGAGTGGATTTGAATCGAAATTGTCTTCGGAATATTTCGATGTTGGGATTCGTGATTATACAGGTGTTGTTATGGAAATTTGAAAGATATATTTGTATCGTTATTTCTAATACGACATTTGTTAATCGTAGAATTTGATATTGAATGTAAGCCGATATATTTTCTATTCAGAGCCTTATATTGAATATCAAATGTGATTTGGGTTTGTCGTGAATGGTGTCTTCACTAACACTGTTCTTGAACCCAGTTGAGAAAAGATTAAATCTTTTTATTTAGATTTAATGAAGTGTACCAATTAAAGAATATTTAATTGGAATTGAATTGATATTGATTTTTGGGTTTATCGTGAACAGTGTTTTAAATAACACTTGTTCTTTAACCCGATAATTAATGAATGTGATTTGGGTTTGTCGTGAATGGTGTCTTCACTAACACTGTTCTTGAACCCAGTTGAGAAAAGATTAAATCTTTTTATTTAGATTTAATGAAGTGTACCAATTAAATAATATTTAATTGGAATTGAATTGATATTGATTTTTGGGTTTATCGTGAACAGTGTTTTAAATAACACTTGTTCTTTAACCCGATAATTAATGAATGTGATTTTGGGTTTATCGTGAACCGTGTTTTAAATGACACTGATTCTTTAACCCAGTTAACGATTAAAACTGAGTGGAGTTTTAATGAATCTTTAATTAGATTGAAAAGATCGAGAATGGAGTATCACCAGTTTTGCTCCAGGCGATAGTTAAATCTTTAATTAGATTTGAATGTGAAATTTAGAAACTAACTGGCGGTTAGCCAAGCAGAATGGTTTTCTGGATATTGATCTGATGTTGGTTTCGGCCTTCGGGGTTAATATTTGGGGAATTATTCTCTTGATTAATTTACGGTTAGTGACTAATGAATTGGAATGAGGCGTATGTTGTGTTTGTGTAACACTTATTTAAAATATACGCGAGTTATTCGGAAAGACCGGGTTTATCCCATTCTGAGTAACTGATACGACGATAAGTCGAAGATGAAGACGATGGTCGAAGACCGGAGGTCTTCACGTCGTTTGGGTGATAACTGATGATCTTGATTGGGCTGTACACCCAAGAAGATGGAAACAGTTAGTGATCGTCCAGACGTACTTGGAGATCGATGGATATGCGGGGTACTTGGTGCCTCCGGTTTCGTTCAGACCCAGAACGGACTTCTAAATGGACTGTGTGTCTGACATTGGATTTCATTCTGTGTGACTGATATCGGTTGCATAGGATGGTTTGCCTGTGTGGCATGCTAAGATGCAAATGATCAAGGCTTCTGTTGAAAAGCAAAGTCTTGTGGTGATGATCAAAGCACGGCCTTTGTGGCGTAGCTTTGTGTAACGTTTACCTCGCGTGTTTCACACCAGGTATGAACCAAAAACGGGAGACGGACCTCAGGGAGGACTTGCGTTTCTTTCTAGTTAGAAGTGGCGTCAGTGGTTTTACACGCCCTGACGAGTTTGACTTATGTGGTTGTTGCTGTTGCGAGGCGCCTCGGTTATATCGGTTTCGGCCGATGCTTCTGGTCGGCTGACGGACCAGACTGACACCCCATAGGGTGGGGAAACGTAGTGTTCAGGCATAATAATCCACATCGGTGGACCGGCCCTGACGATCCAAGGCTTGCCTGCGCGCTTGCCTGAGACACGGGCTAGAGCGTCTCGAATCGGTTGAGGATCTTGCCCCTAGCCTCGGTTCATAGATGGAAATCCAATTTCCAAATACGTGACTTTGCGGTTTTATTTGTAATCCTATATATGGCGACATAGTGGCATGGGACGCTCATGTCGCCTATGATTGATACTTATGATTTGAAGTGTTTTATACACTATGCACTTATAATAGTATCAAATGATTTGTTTTAAACGTATCAAGCATTCTTTGGCTGTTATAAGGGAAAACCCTATCCTCGACTGCGTTGCATTGTGTGATGGGACCTGGGTCTTATAACAGCTTCATTTTTCTTTATTTAGCATTGCGCTGTTTGTTTTATGCACTGGTATTCTTGGGAGGAAACCCGTTCCGTGTTATACGGCGTGGTCCCTTGATTTACCTAATGATTTAAAATAAAGATTAATAACTGTTTTAGTTCTCACACCAGTCACATGACTGACCTGGAGTTTATTGTTTTAACCTAAACTCTGGGTGCCCTTATTTTGACACGGGCAGCTAGTAGTTTTGGTTTTGCAGATTTATATTCACAGGATCCTGGTTTACAGCTGGAACGATATCCGGAAAGCTTTGTATCCGTATATCTCCTTCTAGTTGTGTATTGTATTATTTTCCGCTGCGATGTATTTAAATGTAATTTAAATCTCTGATATTTCTGTGTAATATTCATTCATACTCTGTATATTCTTGTAATCTGATGCATTGTTGTAATATACAATGAAATGTTCTTCTGTATGCGTTCTGTTGTGGCTTGTTCTCGAACTATCCGACGCTTTCCCATCACGGGGGAGTTGCGGGTCTTTACATTAATATATTTAAATATATTTATATATTTAAATGGGTCATTCAAAGCGTTAAAAATAGCCACTTTTGCAAACGAAGTCGGAATTCGACGAAACCAGTTTTGTTGGATCCGCAATGTCAAATTATTGTTAGAGGTCAAGTTTCGTGATTTTTAGAGTCACTGTGTGGCCGTACGGATTTTTAGAGAGAGAAACAGTCAGTTTTTCGATAGTTAAAAATACGCTGTGTGAGCATACGAAGTCGGAATTCGACGAAACCAGTTTTGTTGGGACCGTAATGTCGAACTCTAGCTACATGTCCAGTTTGGTGATTTTTGGGTATCGTATGTGGTCGTAGGGATTTTTAAAGACCAAAGACGAGTATTAAAACGATAAATAAAATAAATGAATCATAAATAAATATCTTTAACATTTTTCTTGGCCAAAGTGAATGCCACGAAACCTTTCTCCTCAGCCACAAACAACACCTACCAAACACAGCTTATATAACCACCCAATTCATTTCCAACGTGAGAAAAGAAATCAAAAACAAATCACACAAATTTCTATAAATCTGCATATATATATATATGGAATCTCCATCTCGTACGCTTCGATCCTATGTGCTTCTCGAGGGGATCAACGCTGTTTCGTTCGCTGTTGGTTTTAACAGCGTTTTCTAGGGTTGAAGTTCCAGCGAGATATGAGGGGTTTCAACTCGAGTTGATAATGGATCTGAGTTTATGGTGTTGAGGGGGTGTAGTTGTGCGAATTTGGGGAGAGTTTGTGGATATTTTTGTCGATATGGTGCACTGTACTGCGTGGGTTCGGGTTCTCGTCGGATCCATGAGGGGCGGTGCGAGTTCAGCGCAGAGGGTATAGGGAGGAGTGGTTTCGAAAGAGAAGTGAAATGGAAGTGGTTTCGGCAAATTTAGTGAAGGAACGAGAGGGAGATGAAGGTCCGTATGCGATGGAGCTTTTGTCTGGAGCATGGCACTTGAGTTTGGGGAAGAAGCACTCTCGTTTTAGGCTGAGCGGGTCTGGGTACTTGGAGCATGGTAGTGGGCTTTGCAAAAATAGTTAAGGCCCAATTGAATTTAAGTCAAAGGTTTTTATTTAAATTAAATTGTATAACTTGTTAATGGAATATCTTGGTCGTACGAAGTCAGATTGACGAACCGTAAGTTGCGTTGGGATCGTATGGACGAGCACTCTACAGTGGAACTGACCGCGAGTCGATTGGAGTCCGTCACAATTTATAGCAAAATAAATTGTCTGAATCAAGCGATGGTTATCGTCATTGACGATGATCGTCCAAATGTGAGTAAATCTCACAAACTCTAAACAGTTTTATTTTCACGTTGTATTCTTAGAACTGTTAAAATATTGTCTGTTTGACTGTGTGTTGATTGTTTGCTTGAACTGCTAGTCAGTTAGTAGAGATTTTATATATATATTTACGTATGTATATATATATATAAACCGTCAAATAGTTATATGTTGATTCTGTTTATCAGAATATTATACTGGTGTTGTTTAACATCTGTGGATGCAGGGAAACAGGTTGGAGGAATCCAACTGGATTCCTCAACAGTTATTTTACTGTGATTTATATATTGTGATATATAAATGTGATATATAATCTGATGATGATTATGTGTGTTTGGACGATATTCATCGTTGTTATATGGTGTGTTAAATACCATAAGAAATACAAGGATATAGAAAAGAGATTTTCAAACTATAATTTGAAAATAATTTATTTATATAAAATCGATGGATTTTATATTATAAAGAAAAGGGGATTTTGAGTATAAAGGAAAATATTGGTTAATCAAGTATAAAGGAAAATATTTGTTAATCGAGTATAAAGGAAATTATGTGTTAATCAAATATAAAGGATATATATTTGTAAATCAAATATAAAGGAATATATTTGTCAAATATATATAAGAAAAGAAATATTGTAAACCATTTGAATAAATAGGATAAAAGAGATATTTATTTGTTAAGTAAATAAAGTCAAACTAAGTGAAATGGGTTAAGTTAATCGAAGTAATTAGTTAAGTTAAACTAATTTGTTAATCAAAGTGAATTAGCTGAGTTAAACTAAGTAAATCGGTTAGAGTTAATCAAAGTGAATTAACTAAGTTAAACTAAGTGGATTAGTTCATTTAAGCGAGACAAGTAAATCAAGTTAGGTTAAACCATTTGAGTTAACCGATTAAAGTTTACCAGTTAAAGATAAACAGTTAGAGTTGACCAGTTAAAATTGACCTGTTAGAGTTAACCAGTTAAAGTTGACCAGTTAGAGTTGACCAGTTAGAGTTGACCAGTTAAAGTTGACCAGTTAAAGTTGACCAGTTAGAGTTGATCAGTTAGAGTTACTCAGTTAGAGTTGACCAGTTAGAGTTGAACAGTTAGAGTTATCCAAGTGGAGTTAATCGAGTAGAGTTGCCGAATACCACTTATTCGAAGTAGAGTTATCGAATATAGTATATTCGAGGGAAGAGTAATCGAATATAGTTTATTCGAGTGGAGAAATCAAATGTTATTCATTTGAGAAGAGTTACCGAATATTATTTATTCGAAGAGTAGTTATCGAATATTGGTTATTCGAAGTTAGTTAATCCAAAGGAGTTATTCGAAGTTAGTTAATCCGAAGGAGTTAGTCGAAGAGTTAATCCAAAGGAGTTATTCGAAGTTAGTTAATCCAAAGGAGGTAGTCGAAGGTGTTAATCGAATATAGTTATTCGAAATGAGTTAAAAGAGTTAATCGAATTTAGTTATTCGAAATGAGTTATTCGAATTAGATATTTGAATATTGTTAAACACATTAGAGTGATTCGAATTACTTATTCAAATAGAGTTAAACACGTAAGAGTTAATTGAATATTAGTTATTCAATTAGAGTCAAATCGAGTTTAGTTATTCGAAAGGAGTTAATCAATTTGAGTTAAGTTAATCGATTTGAATTAAGTTGAATCGAAATGGAGTAAATCGATTAGAATTAAGTTAATCGAGTTAGAGTAAATCGAATATTGGTTATTCGAAGGTAAGTTATTCGAATTAGTTATTCGAAGGAGTTAATCAAATGAGTCGATACAAAGGAGTAGTCAAATATTAGTTATTCGAATAGAGTTAAAGGAGTTATCGATTTTAGTTCGATCGAAAGGAGTTATCGATTAGTAAATCGAAAGGAGATTTTCGAATATAGCATATTCGAAAGAAAGAGACCGTATATTGTTTATTCGAAAGAGAGAGATTTCGAATATGAGTTATTCGAAGAGAGATAATCGAATATAGGTTATTCGAGGGAGAGTTAATCGAATAGAGATTACTCGAAAGAGAGTTATACGTCGAATTCGATTATAGCAAATTCGGGAAAGTACTATTTACTTTCCAGGGTTTAAATCAAGATTTAGTTATTGATTTAGAAATTAGGTGTCTGTTAAATTATTCGAGTTAGGAGATAAAGTTATAATTAAGATTAGATATTGCAGAAGTAGGAATTATAACGTTATAGTTATAATCAAACGTTGTCATATAAGAAGTGGATTCGTAACCCGAATCCGAGAATTTGCGTAAACAGATGATTGGAAAAGTGAGTGATGAGCTTCATCTATATCACAGTAAAGGACGTTGTTTAATTAAGGTCTGAGAGGTAATTATACCCCAACTTGATTGACTTCAGAATTGACAAAGGAATAGTTGTGGTTCGATAGAAAGGTTGATTTAAAATATAGTTAAGTAATAAGCGATTAATAGATTAAGCATAACGATGTTTTATACAACGTTCATTTGAAATCCGTGAATGAGTTTTGGAAACGTTTTCCAAATATAGTCAGATATGTTTTCTAAACATAGAAAATGAAATGTTTTCATGATAAGAATTTAAGAAATAGAGTTAAGCAAATTCAGAAACTGACAGGAGAGGGTAAGTTGAACGGTTTTCTAAGTGACGATCTGATGTTGGTTTCGACCTTCCGAATTGATACTTAGAGAATTGTTCTCATACTAGTTACAGTTAGGGACTGATAGTTGCGAAATAATAGTGATGTGAAAATAAGCTATGGAAATGTTTTCCAATGATTTATAACATATATTTTCTAAATATATGAAATAAGGAAATATGAACATATGATGATTGATCGATCGAATTTCCATTTGGAAATAAGATCGTTGTTTGTACACCGACATGTTTTCATTTGATAGTTAGATCACAGACTATCAAAGTTTTGACCATTTTAACGTTGTTAATATGGAGAGACCTGTAAAGGCCCGCAAATCCGTGCTATCAGAGTTGACTAAATACAACACATGTCCAACCCAAATAACACAGAAATACGAATCATTATTAGAAAGAAGTTAAAGGATGAGAAATAGAAAGAAAGAAATATTAGAATAGAAGAAAACGAAGATCACAAACTCACAGCGGAACGAATAAAATATATTATATAACATAACTTTTGAAATACAAATCAGTAGCTTTATATACATACCATCATCAGAGTACACATAACATTTGATTCAGCGGAAGTAACTCTAAATAACTAACGTTGAAGCCTCCTGCTTCAAGCTCCTCCAAGTGTATCTGTAAAAGCCTGAAACACTTGACTGCCCGTACAAAATTGGGCACCCAAGAGTTTAGGGAAAACAAAACAAAATAAACTCTGGGTCAGTCATGGGACTGGTGTGAGTAAACTCCAACCACTTGTTTAACTTTAAAAATCCTTTCGAAAGAAAAGATAATAGTAAGACCAGCCCACACATAAACATGGACGGTTTTTACCTTACTATAACCCAAAACACTTTGATACAAAAATCCAGTGATATTATAGTAATGTCTACATCAAGTAAATAACCAAATAGCAGAACGCTTGCATCTCACGCTCCACATATATAGTGTATAATCAAAAACCGCATGGCGCTTATTGGAGATTGGATTTCCAACATGACAAGGTATGGGACCACCTTCCGATGATGTATCTCTAGAGGCGAATACACCTGGGTTCAACAAGAACATCTTGCAACCCGGCCCACACATGACCGACCACTCATTTCGCTTGAGTGTATCGAATGTATATCACCAACGGTTGGACTCAAACCACCGTTTCCCGAATGGGCAGAATCGATAGATTTAGAAACAAAAGGAATTTCTCTAGATAGGTGATTATACACCCTAATGGGTGCGACCCACATAGCCATGCTGCCTGCCCGATTTTTGTCCTTTCCCGGTTGTTGAGGCCTGAGGCTACGAATACTTACCATTCATTGATAGCACAATCACTTTGAATGCCACATTGTCAGATCCGTTAATCACTAGTTGAGTTTGCACAAATATTCTGGATATTATGCTAAGGGATAAATCCGTTGCAACCATATACATTCATACAGACCAACCCATTTGATCATTGGAATTACTCTGTCAGACATTCGTCCATTTACGTTCGTTCTGGGATTGAACGACACCGAAGGCACTATTTCTATTTAATAGAAAAGCCCTTGCACTTTACTCCGTCTTCAATATATTCAGCATACTTGGTTCGCAACGCGAATGCCGATACGGAGTGGTTCTTCGGATAATAATCCAACCGGTCTCTCCATATTGACAATGATGGTCAAAACTTCGATAGTCTGTGATTTAACTATCGAATAAAAACAAGTGTTCATCCAAACATATCAAACAAATCACTGGGCTCTTTAATTAATATTTCATTAATTAAATCACTTTTCCATTTTCTCTATCAATATTTGTTAACCAAATATTTTCAATAATCATCTCGGCCTCTTATGCCATTTGGAAAACGTTTCCAAATATCAACTTCTTTTATTTTCTATATATTAGAAAATGTCTCTATTTGCAATTGAAATCAATTCCAATCACTTATCTCTATCCCCTTTTGTTTACAACATTCGATTTTTATATTCACTTTATTATCGAATTCAATACGTCGATACAATGATTTCAAATTATCAAAATATCTTAAAAATATTCTAACTCCTTAAATTTCAGGAAAATTTCGCCATAACCTCCCCTGTATCGGGAGCATCGGGAAATTTCAAATAGCATCCCGGTATCTTCTAATTTCAAAAAGAAAAAGGAAAAGCCAAGCGGCTTGCCGATACGGCGCATAAAACCCATATATGAATTAAACATGTACCTTATTGTCGGGCACATACATTAAAAATCTTCATAAACTTCATCCCATATCTGTTTAACACCTGTTTCCAATTCAATTCAACTCAATCCATTCGTTTGAATTAACTTTGAATCGTTTGAATTCAGTTTCGCTCAATTATTCTTTAATTAACCTTTTGCCTATTTCACTTCTTTGTTGAACATAACATGTTCAAACAAATATTTACTTGTTCATAACCAAATTGAATCTCAGTTTCACTTCTAGTTCTCTTTTCTATTTTTGAATATAAATTTTCAAATCGAATTCACTTATTCAAACCCCAATAGCCATTTGAAAACTCATTAACTAATTTCTATTCAATTTAGTTAATTCTATTCAATAAATCAAAATCTGGTTTCTGTTTCAAAAATCATATTCATTTACCCAACTTGAATTCGCATATATTTTACAACTCAAATCTGGATTTTTCTGAATAGAAATTTCGATTTTTATTTGCTTAAAATCCTTTAATATCATTAAATAAACCGTTATGGTTTTATAATGGTTCTGGCGCTGTTTTTCTGAAAATTTGATTTTGACATATCTCAAAATCTATACGACGAAATTCAGATTTTTCTTCTTCATTAGAAAACAATTATCAAATCAGTCCTGACGTTCCTTGTTTCGAAGAATTTCGACTTCAATTGAGTTCTGTATACTCGATTGAAGTTCGAATCGCTATTTTACGAACTGCAGTGCTGCGGCGAGTTCGTTTTAATTATATTTATATATATAAACTTTTAAACTCCTTAAAAATGAATTCAACTTCGTTTTAACCTTATTTGAATTCCTTGATTCAAATTCCAATCTCACTTTTATTTAAATTCTATATTCAAATTCCAATTCCCTTTTCTATTTGATATTCAAATTCAATATTTGAATTTCTATTTGAATTCCCTATATTCAAATTCTAGACTTGAATTCATTTGAATTCTCTTATTCAAACTTTATACTTAAATTCCATTTGAACTTCTATATTCCCATTTCTATAATTGAATTCTATTGAAGTTCAACTATTCAAACTCCTTTTTAAATTCTATATTCAAAATTCCATAGTTTTAAACCCATTTGAATTTCATATTCAAATCCCATAGATCAAATCCTATTTGAATTCAATTTGAATCTCTTATATTCAAATTTCATTTTCCATTTCCCTTTTGAATTCTAATATTCAAATTCATTTCCAACCCCATTTGAATTCTAATATTCAAACTTATTTTTTTACACCATTTGAATTTCTTCACTCAAATTCATTTGAATTCCCTTGAATTCAAATTCCGTTTCAAAACCATTTGGATTTCCTATTTTGAAATCCTATTTGAAATTCTATTTCCAATTCTACTTTTGAAAATCCTATTTCAAAGTTTATTTCAAATCCTATTTTGAAATCTCATATTCAAATTTCTACTTGAACTTCTGTATTCAATTCCATGTTCAAATTCAATACTTGAATTTCTATTCAAATCTCTATTCAAATTTCATATTTGAATTTCATTTCAAATCTCTAGTCAAATTTCATATTTCAATTCTTCTTTGAAATACTATATTTCAAATTCTATTTTGAAATTTTACATTGAAGTCTCCAATTGAATTTCTAATATTCAATCTCCTTTTAAAATTCAAACATTTAAACTCCTTTTAAAATTCAAATGTTATACTCAAATTTCCTTTGAGTTATATATTTAAAATTTCCTTTTCACATCTATATTTGAGATTTCATTTCGAATTTCAATTTTACACTTGTATTTCTATTTCTGAATTATCAAGTGATAATTCTTTTCACTTCATTTATAACTTTGTTATAAAAGAACTATTTATAAACTTCGTTTATAAAGAAACTACTTGTTTTATTTTCAAAACAAGTTTATATTTTTATTCCATTTAAAAATTCTAATTCTATTTAAAAATAGAATTTTCCTTTTCTAGATCTCAAATATCCTTCCACGATATTTTTACAAATCAATATTCAAGCCCAGTGATATTTAAAACAATCAAATCACCCAATTTTCAATCATTTGATTTTTAACACATCATATATGAATATATATATGAAATCAAACAAACAACAAACAAACAGATAATATATTTTTGAGGAATCCTGTTGGATTCCTCCAACCTACTTTCCTGCATCCACAGACGTTAGCACATAAATAATACCCATTCTGCTTCGTGGCAGAATATCGCGGTATAGAAGGTCATCCACTAATCATAGCGTGGGGCGTATAGGGTAATCATCCGCTATGAAACTGCGGGCATCCGCTAATGAGACTGCGGGAATCCAACCAATCAATCAACCCAATATATATATATATATATAGCCTAAATAACTAATATATATAAAGCAAGCAGAAAAATCCAAATGAGCAACAACAATTATTTTTAACGAAGTAAAAATAATTAAAATAAAAGGTGAGTGAGATTTACTCACCATGATTTCCTTTTATCGATTTCCGAGTCCTCGAACTCCACACGGATGATTTCATTTGATTTCTCCTTGCCTTATATTATCGAATAACTCTTCTTCTTCAAGAACAAAAGAAACAGCAAACTCCTTATCCTGCAAAACGAAGCACCAACTTCCAAGGATTTTGAACCCTAGGTGTTTGCTACAGGGAAAACAGTGGATGAGCGATATCGAACCACCACATCGTACACAAAATCACCACCAAAACTTTGAACTCCTCATCGCCTCTTCCTGGAATCGCACTGCCCACCCAGACTTCACACCAGTCATCTCGTTGACCTCGTGACAGTCCCCCTTCTGAGAGCCATGACCTTGAATTTGAACCCCGACATCACTGACCTCGCCTCCGAAATCGAGCTCGCTCGATAGAAAAGAAACCGAACTTCCAAGTCATCGCGTGCTTCCTCATTGAACTAGCGAGCGCCTCCACTACATCATCGAGCTCCAGGATCTCACGATCCGCTTGCGATAAGGGTTTTCGATTTTCCTTTTCTTTCTCTGCCGTTCGATTTTTATTTAGGAAATAAAGGAGGAGACTAAGGCTTTAAATTTTGATTTTTAGTTTAAGGAAAAAGGGGGATTCGATTTTGAGTTGAACTGAAGCCGTTTCTTGCAAATGAAAGGAAGGGAAAGATTGCGGTTTTATAGAAGGAGGAGGGAGACAGGAGGTACACAGGCCATTAAAATCGTGTTTCCTTGATAACGAGAGCGGGAGATAGTTTTTTTGTGGCTCGAGGGAACTAGGTTTCCATAGGAAGTAAATTAGGCCGGCTGATAAACCCTTTGATATGAATTTATTTAATTAGATAACTAAAATATCTTGTGGTCCTTTCATTCGAAATCCCAAACCGCTATCTAGTCGCAACGACTGATGTTAACAACATTATACGATATTCTAAATTCAATGGGACCAGTTTTAAAATTTAATTCAACTGAACAAAACAGATAATAATTTAGATTAATGATTTAAATTAAACTCGATTTAAAATATAAATTGATTTCAGACAATTAAATTTGACGAAAATAACTAATTATTATCGTTTTAATCCACATAGATTTTATATTGATCGACTGGATTGTTTTGATTCATTTCTAACTTCGAATTCAATATATCCCGTATTACGGAAATTAGATCTATAACTCAATATGAAAATCGATTTATATTATCAACTCTATATTTAAAATAATATTCAATATTCAAAATAAACTGACCAGAAAAATCTGGGTCGTTACATTCTTCCCCCCTTAAAATAATTTCGTCCTCGAAATTGCTAAGGTAGGAAAAATGGTACAAATCCATTACTTTTCAAAATACAGTTATGTTGAAACACAACATTTCATTTTTCTATAAATTAACTCCAACCAAAACTTTTGGTCTTCCTTCATTTGATTCGAATGATCTACGATCAATCCATTTATATCCAATCTATATGCCATTAAATCTATTCAAATCGATTCTAGTCAATTTGATTTACCCTGAACCATTTAACTTGCTTAAGTTAAATTTTAATTCCAGAATTCAAATCCCATGGTTTTCATTTCAAATCCTTTTTGAAATCACTTAAACATGTACATATTTTTATAATCTTTTCAAATTCAAAATATTTGAATTTTTCAACTAAACTTGTTTTCTTTCAAATAAATTCCAATCAAACTTTTCTAAGGCAGCAATTCATCACTTAGAAACTCGGAAATGAACACTGATGATGTTGCAATCATTATCAGAATTATTTCCCAGCCACTGAAGTGAGTTCAGTGCTTTATTATTAAAATGATTTTCATTCAAAAACCCTTTCAAATTAAAACTATATTATTTTAATATACTTTGAAAAATATTTTTCAACTTCCCAGGATTTAATTTTCAAATTCTGGTTTGAATTCAATTTCAATTCATTTCATTTGTATATGTTATTCATATACAAGTTTTATTTTGGTTATATATAACCATTCCATTTTTTTTATAATCAAATTTGATTATAACGATAACAATCAACACATCCATATAATATAATTCTAGAAAATTATTCTTTCTATATCAAAATAGAAATTTTGGGTAAAATTATTTCATTTACCCACTTTAAAACAATACCGTGTCGAATTTCTCTGTTCAAGTGTTTAGAAATCCCTATCGACTTCGTGGCGTCCCACGATTCGATCAGAATTCATAAACCACTCAACAGACTAGCCAACACAATATAAAACAACTTTTATATCAATTTACAAATACGCGCTCTCGTATATTCACTCATCTCATTCTAGGATACTACTGACCCTATCTCTAATGAGCACAACCCCAACAAGCCTAGGTATTCACTCAACCTAAGCTCTGATACCAACTGTAAAGGCCTGCAAATCCGTGCTATCAGAGTTGACTAAATACAACACATGTCCAACCCAAATAACACAGAAATACGAATCATTATTAGAAAGAAGTTAGAGGATGAGAAATAGAAAGAAAGAAATATTAGAATAGAAGAAAACGAAGATCACAAACTCACAGCGGAACGAATAAAATATATTATATAACATAACTTTTGAAATACAAATCAGTAGCTTTATATACATACCATCATCAGAGTACACATAACATTTGATTCAGCGGAAGTAACTCTAAATAACTAACGTTGAAGCCTCCTGCTTCAAGCTCCTCCAAGTGTATCTGTAAAAGCCTGAAACACTTGACTGCCCGTACAAAATTGGGCACCCAAGAGTTTAGGGAAAACAAAACAAAATAAACTCTGGGTCAGTCATGGGACTGGTGTGAGTAAACTCCAACCACTTGTTTAACTTTAAAAATCCTTTCGAAAGAAAAGATAATAGTAAGACCAGCCCACACATAAACATGGACGGTTTTTACCTTACTATAACCCAAAACACTTTGATACAAAAATCCAGTGATATTATAGTAATGTCTACATCAAGTAAATAACCAAATAGCAGAACGCTTGCATCTCACGCTCCACATATATAGTGTATAATCAAAAACCGCATGGCGCTTATTGGAGATTGGATTTCCAACATGACAAGGTATGGGACCACCTTCCGATGATGTATCTCTAGAGGCGAATACACCTGGGTTCAACAAGAACATCTTGCAACCCGGCCCACACATGACCGACCACTCATTTCGCTTGAGTGTATCGAATGTATATCACCAACGGTTGGACTCAAACCACCGTTTCCCGAATGGGCAGAATCGATAGATTTAGAAACAAAAGGAATTTCTCTAGATAGGTGATTATACACCCTAATGGGTGCGACCCACATAGCCATGCTGCCTGCCCGATTTTTGTCCTTTCCCGGTTGTTGAGGCCTGAGGCTACGAATACTTACCATTCATTGATAGCACAATCACTTTGAATGCCACATTGTCAGATCCGTTAATCACTAGTTGAGTTTGCACAAATATTCTGGATATTATGCTAAGGGATAAATCCGTTGCAACCATATACATTCATACAGACCAACCCATTTGATCATTGGAATTACTCTGTCAGACATTCGTCCATTTACGTTCGTTCTGGGATTGAACGACACCGAAGGCACTATTTCTATTTAATAGAAAAGCCCTTGCACTTTACTCCGTCTTCAATATATTCAGCATACTTGGTTCGCAACGCTAATGCCGATACGGAGTGGTTCTTCGGATAATAATCCAACCGGTCTCTCCATATTGACAACGATGGTCAAAACTTCGATAGTCTGTGATTTAACTATCGAATAAAAACAAGTGTTCATCCAAACATATCAAACAAATCACTGGGCTCTTTAATTAATATTTCATTAATTAAATCACTTTTCCATTTTCTCTATCAATATTTGTTAACCAAATATTTTCAATAATCATCTCGGCCTCTTATGCCATTTGGAAAACGTTTCCAAATATCAACTTCTTTTATTTTCTATATATTAGAAAATGTCTCTATTTGCAATTGAAATCAATTCCAATCACTTATCTCTATCCCCTTTTGTTTACAACATTCGATTTTTATATTCACTTTATTATCGAATTCAATACGTCGATACAATGATTTCAAATTATCAAAATATCTTAAAAATATTCTAACTCCTTAAATTTCAGGAAAATTTCGCCATAACCTCCCCTGTATCGGGAGCATCGGGAAATTTCAAATAGCATCCCGGTATCTTCTAATTTCAAAAAGAAAAAGGAAAAGCCAAGCGGCTTGCCGATACGGCGCATAAAACCCATATATGAATTAAACATGTACCTTATTGTCGGGCACATACATTAAAAATCTTCATAAACTTCATCCCATATCTGTTTAACACCTGTTCACCTGTTTCCAATTCAATTCAACTCAATCCATTCGTTTGAATTAACTTTGAATCGTTTGAATTCAGTTTCGCTCAATTATTCTTTAATTAGCCTTTTGCCTATTTCACTTCTTTGTTGAACATAACATGTTCAAACAAATATTTACTTGTTCATAACCAAATTGAATCTCAGTTTCACTTCTAGTTCTCTTTTCTATTTTTGAATATAAATTTTCAAATCGAATTCACTTATTCAAACCCTAATAGCCATTTGAAAACTCATTAACTAATTTCTATTCAATTTAGTTAATTCTATTCAATAAATCAAAATCTGGTTTCTGTTTCAAAAATCATATTCATTTACCCAACTTGAATTCGCATATATTTTACAACTCAAATCTGGATTTTTCTGAATAGAAATTTCGATTTTTGTTTGCTTAAAATCCTTTAATATCATTAAATAAACCGTTATGGTTTTATAATGGTTCTGCGCTGTTTTTCTGAAAATTTGATTTTGACATATCTCAAAATCTATACGACGAAATTCAGATTTTTCTTCTTCATTAGAAAACTATTATCAAATCAGTCCTGACGTTCCTTGTTTCGAAGAATTTCGACTTCAATTGAGTTCTGTATACTCGATTGAAGTTCGAATCGCTATTTTACGAACTGCAGTGCTGCAGCGAGTTCGTTTTAATTATATTTATATATATAAACTTTTAAACTCCTTAAAAATGAATTCAACTTCGTTTTAACCTTATTTGAATTCCTTGATTCAAATTCCAATCTCACTTTTATTTAAATTCTATATTCAAATTCCAATTCCCTTTTCTATTTGATATTCAAATTCAATATTTGAATTTCTATTTGAATTCCCTATATTCAAATTCTAGACTTGAATTCATTTGAATTCTCTTATTCAAACTTTATACTTAAATTCCATTTGAACTTCTATATTCCCATTTCTATAATTGAATTCTATTGAAGTTCAACTATTCAAACTCCTTTTTAAATTCTATATTCAAAATTCCACAGTTTTAAACCCATTTGAATTTCATATTCAAATCCCATAGATCAAATCCTATTTGAATTCAATTTGAATCTCTTATATTCAAATTTCATTTTCCATTTACCTTTTGAATTCTAATATTCAAATTCATTTCCAACCCCATTTGAATTCTAATATTCAAACTTATTTTTTTACACCATTTGAATTTCTTCACTCAAATTCATTTGAATTCCCTTGAATTCAAATTCCGTTTCAAAACCATTTGGATTTCCTATTTTGAAATCCTATTTGAAATTCTATTTCCAATTCTACTTTTGAAAATCCTATTTCAAAGTTTATTTCAAATCCTATTTTGAAATCTCATATTCAAATTTCTACTTGAACTTCTGTATTCAATTCCATGTTCAAATTCAATACTTGAATTTCTATTCAAATCTCTATTCAAATTTCATATTTGAATTTCATTTCAAATCTCTAGTCAAATTTCATATTTCAATTCTTCTTTGAAATACTATATTTCAAATTCTATTTTGAAATTTTACATTGAAGTCTCCAATTGAATTTCTAATATTCAATCTCCTTTTAAAATTCAAACATTTAAACTCCTTTTAAAATTCAAATGTTATACTCAAATTTCCTTTGAGTTATATATTTAAAATTTCCTTTTCACATCTATATTTGAGATTTCATTTCGAATTTCAATTTCACACTTGTATTTCTATTTCTGAATTATCAAGTGATAATTCTTTTCACTTCATTTATAACTTTGTTATAAAAGAACTATTTATAAACTTCGTTTATAAAGAAACTACTTGTTTTATTTTCAAAACAAGTTTATATTTTTATTCCATTTAAAAATTCTAATTCTATTTAAAAATAGAATTTTCCTTTTCTAGATCTCAAATATCCTTCCACGATATTTTTACAAATCAATCTTCAAGCCCAGTGATATTTAAAACAATCAAATCACCCAATTTTCAATCATTTGATTTTTAACACATCATATATGAATATATATGTGAAATCAAACAAACAACAAACAAACAGATAATATATTTTTGAGGAATCCTGTTGGATTCCTCCAACCTGCTTTCCTGCATCCACAGACGTTAGCACATAAATAATACCCATTCTGCTTTGTGGCAGAATATCGCGGTATAGAAGGTCATCCACTAATCATAGCGTGGGGCGTATAGGGTAATCATCCGCTATGAAACTGCGGGCATCCGCTAATGAGACTGCGGGAATCCAACCAATCAATCAACCCAATATATATATAGCCTAAATAACTAATATATATAAAGCAAGCAGAAAAATCCAAACGAGCAACAACAATTATTTTTAACGAAGTAAAAATAATTAAAATAAAAGGTGAGTGAGATTTACTCACCATGATTTCCTTTTATCGATTTCCGAGTCCTCGAACTCCACACGGATGATTTCATTTGATTTCTCCTTGCCTTATATTATCGAATAACTCTTCTTCTTCAAGAACAAAAGAAACAGCAAACTCCTTATCCTGCAAAACGAAGCACCAACTTCCAAGGATTTTGAACCCTAGGTGTTTGCTACAGGGAAAACAGTGGATGAGCGATATCGAACCACCACATCGTACACAAAATCACCACCAAAACTTTGAACTCCTCATCGCCTCTTCCTGGAATCGCACTGCCCACCCAGACTTCACACCAGTCATCTCGTTGACCTCGTGACAGTCCCCCTTCTGAGAGCCGTGACCTTGAATTTGAACCCCGACATCACTGACCTCGCCTCCGAACTCGAGCTCGCTCGATAGAAGAGAAACCGAACTTCCAAGTCATCGCGTGCTTCCTCATTGAACTCGCGAGCGCCTCCACTACATCATCGAGCTCCAGGATCTCACGATCCGCTTGCGATAAGGGTTTTCGATTTTCCTTTTCTTTCTCTGCCGTTCGATTTTTATTTAGGAAATAAAGGAGGAGACTAAGGCTTTAAATTTTGATTTTTAGTTTAAGGAAAAAGGGGGATTCGATTTTGAGTTGAACTGAAGCCGTTTCTTGCAAATGAAAGGAAGGGAAAGATTGCAGTTTTATAGAAGGAGGAGGGAGACAGGAGGTACACAGGCCATTAAAATCGTGTTTCCTTGATAACGAGAGCGGGAGATAGTTTTTTTGTGGCTCGAGGGAACTAGGTTTCCATAGGAAGTAAATTAGGTCGGCTGATAAACCCTTTGATATGAATTTATTTAATTAGATAACTAAAATATCTTGTGGTCCTTTCATTCGAAATCCCAAACCGCTATCTAGTCGCAACGACTGATGTTAACAACATTATACGATATTCTAAATTCAATGGGACCAGTTTTAAAATTTAATTCAACTGAACAAAACAGATAATAATTTAGATTAATGATTTAAATTAAACTCGATTTAAAATATAAATTGATTTCAGACAATTAAATTTGACGAAAATAACTAATTATTATCGTTTTAATCCACATAGATTTTATATTGATCGACTGGATTGTTTTGATTCATTTCTAACTTCGAATTCAATATATCCCGTATTACGGAAATTAGATCTATAACTCAATATGAAAATCGATTTATATTATCAACTCTATATTTAAAATAATATTCAATATTCAAAATAAACTGACCAGAAAAATCTGGGTCGTTACATTCTTCCCCCCTTAAAATAATTTCGTCCTCGAAATTGCTAAGGTAGGAAAAATGGTACAAATCCATTACTTTTCAAAATTCAGTTATGTTGAAACACAACATTTCATTTTTCTATAAATTAACTCCAACCAAAACTTTTGGTCTTCCTTCATTTGATTCGAATGATCTACGATCAATCCATTTATATCCAATCTATATGCCATTAAATCTATTCAAATCGATTCTAGTCAATTTGATTTACCCTGAACCATTTAACTTGCTTAAGTTAAATTTTAATTCCAGAATTCAAATCCCAGGGTTTTCATTTCAAATCCTTTTTGAAATCACTTAAACATGTACATATTTTTATAATCTTTTCAAATTCAAAATATTTGAATTTTTCAACTAAACTTGTTTTCTTTCAAATAAATTCCAATCAAACTTTTCTAAGGCAGCAATTCATCACTTAGAAACTCGGAAATGAACACTGAAGATGTTGCAATCATTATCAGAATTATTTCCCAGCCACTGAAGTGAGTTCAGTGCATTATTATTAAAATGATTTTCATTCAAAAACCCTTTCAAATTAAAACTATATTATTTTAATATACTTTGAAAAATATTTTTCAACTTCCCAGGATTTAATTTTCAAATTCTGGTTTGAATTCAATTTCAATTCATTTCATTTGTATATGTTATTCATATACAAGTTTTATTTTGGTTATATATAACCATTCCAATTTTTTTATAATCAAATTTGATTATAACGATAACAATCAACACATCCATATAATATAATTCTAGAAAATTATTCTTTCTATATCAAAATAGAAATTTTGGGTAAAATTATTTCACTTACCCACTTTAAAACAATACCGTGTCGAATTTCTCTGTTCAAGTGTTTAGAAATCCCTATCGACTTCGTGGCGTCCCACGATTCGATCAGAATTCATAAACCACTCAACAGACTAGCCAACACAATATAAAACAACTTTTATATCAATTTACAAATACGCGCTCTCGTATATTCACTCATCTCATTCTAGGATACTACTGACCCTATCTCTAATGAGCACAACCCCAACAAGCCTAGGTATTCACTAAACCTAAGCTCTGATACCAACTGTAAAGGCCCGCAAATCCGTGCTATCAGAGTTGACTAAATACAACACATGTCCAACCCAAATAACACAGAAATACGAATCATTATTAGAAAGAAGTTAGAGGATGAGAAATAGAAAGAAAGAAATATTAGAATAGAAGAAAACGAAGATCACAAACTCACAGCGGAACGAATAAAATATATTATATAACATAACTTTTGAAATACAAATCAGTAGCTTTATATACATACCATCATCAGAGTACACATAACATTTGATTCAGCGGAAGTAACTCTAAATAACTAACGTTGAAGCCTCCTGCTTCAAGCTCCTCCAAGTGTATCTGTAAAAGCCTGAAACACTTGACTGCCCGTACAAAATTGGGCACCCAAGAGTTTAGGGAAAACAAAACAAAATAAACTCTGGGTCAGTCATGGGACTGGTGTGAGTAAACTCCAACCACTTGTTTAACTTTAAAAATCCTTTCGAAAGAAAAGATAATAGTAAGACCAGCCCACACATAAACATGGACGGTTTTTACCTTACTATAACCCAAAACACTTTGATACAAAAATCCAGTGATATTATAGTAATGTCTACATCAAGTAAATAACCAAATAGCAGAATGCTTGCATCTCACGCTCCACATATATAGTGTATAATCAAAAACCGCATGGCGCTTATTGGAGATTGGATTTCCAACATGACAAGGTATGGGACCACCTTCCGATGATGTATCTCTAGAGGCGAATACACCTGGGTTCAACAAGAACATCTTGCAACCCGGCCCACACATGACCGACCACTCATTTCGCTTGAGTGTATCGAATGTATATCACCAACGGTTGGACTCAAACCACCGTTTCCCGAATGGGCAGAATCGATAGATTTAGAAACAAAAGGAATTTCTCTAGATAGGTGATTATACACCCTAATGGGTGCGACCCACATAGCCATGCTGCCTGCCCGATTTTTGTCCTTTCCCGGTTGTTGAGGCCTGAGGCTACGAATACTTACCATTCATTGATAGCACAATCACTTTGAATGCCACATTGTCAGATCCGTTAATCACTAGTTGAGTTTGCACAAATATTCTGGATATTATGCTAAGGGATAAATCCGTTGCAACCATATACATTCATACAGACCAACCCATTTGATCATTGGAATTACTCTGTCAGACATTCGTCCATTTACGTTCGTTCTGGGATTGAACGACACCGAAGGCACTATTTCTATTTAATAGAAAAGCCCTTGCACTTTACTCCGTCTTCAATATATTCAGCATACTTGGTTCGCAACGCTAATGCCGATACGGAGTGGTTCTTCGGATAATAATCCAACCGGTCTCTCCATATTGACAACGATGGTCAAAACTTCGATAGTCTGTGATTTAACTATCGAATAAAAACAAGTGTTCATCCAAACATATCAAACAAATCACTGGGCTCTTTAATTAATATTTCATTAATTAAATCACTTTTCCATTTTCTCTATCAATATTTGTTAACCAAATATTTTCAATAATCATCTCGGCCTCTTATGCCATTTGGAAAACGTTTCCAAATATCAACTTCTTTTATTTTCTATATATTAGAAAATGTCTCTATTTGCAATTGAAATCAATTCCAATCACTTATCTCTATCCCCTTTTGTTTACAACATTCGATTTTTATATTCACTTTATTATCGAATTCAATACGTCGATACAATGATTTCAAATTATCAAAATATCTTAAAAATATTCTAACTCCTTAAATTTCAGGAAAATTTCGCCATAACCTCCCCTGTATCGGGAGCATCGGGAAATTTCAAATAGCATCCCGGTATCTTCTAATTTCAAAAAGAAAAAGGAAAAGCCAAGCGGCTTGCCGATACAGCGCATAAAACCCATATATGAATTAAACATGTACCTTATTGTCGGGCACATACATTAAAAATCTTCATAAACTTCATCCCATATCTGTTTAACACCTGTTCACCTGTTTCCAATTCAATTCAACTCAATCCATTCGTTTGAATTAACTTTGAATCGTTTGAATTCAGTTTCGCTCAATTATTCTTTAATTAGCCTTTTGCCTATTTCACTTCTTTGTTGAACATAACATGTTCAAACAAATATTTACTTGTTCATAACCAAATTGAATCTCAGTTTCACTTCTAGTTCTCTTTTCTATTTTTGAATATAAATTTTCAAATCGAATTCACTTATTCAAACCCCAATAGCCATTTGCAAACTCATTAACTAATTTCTATTCAATTTAGTTAATTCTATTCAATAAATCAAAATCTGGTTTCTGTTTCAAAAATCATATTCATTTACCCAACTTGAATTCGCATATATTTTACAACTCAAATCTGGATTTTTCTGAATAGAAATTTCGATTTTTATTTGCTTAAAATCCTTTAATATCATTAAATAAACCGTTATGGTTTTATAATGGTTCTGGCGCTGTTTTTCTGAAAATTTGATTTTTACATATCTCAAAATCTATACGACGAAATTCAGATTTTTCTTCTTCATTAGAAAACTATTATCAAATCAGTCCTGACGTTTCTTTGTTTCGAAGAATTTCGACTTCAATTGAGTTCTGTATACTCGATTGAAGTTCGAATCGCTATTTTACGAACTGCAGTGCTGCAGCGAGTTCGTTTTAATTATATTTATATATATAAACTTTTAAACTCCTTAAAAATGAATTCAACTTCGTTTTAACCTTGTTTGAATTCCTTGATTCAAATTCCAATCTCACTTTTATTTAAATTCTATATTCAAATTCCAATTCCCTTTTCTATTTGATATTCAAATTCAATATTTGAATTTCTATTTGAATTCCCTATATTCAAATTCTAGACTTGAATTCATTTGAATTCTCTTATTCAAACTTTATACTTAAATTCCATTTGAACTTCTATATTCCCATTTCTATAATTGAATTCTATTGAAGTTCAACTATTCAAACTCCTTTTTAAATTCTATATTCAAAATTCCACAGTTTTAAACCCATTTGAATTTCATATTCAAATCCCATAGATCAAATCCTATTTGAATTCAATTTGAATCTCTTATATTCAAATTTCATTTTCCATTTCCCTTTTGAATTCTAATATTCAAATTCATTTCCAACCCCATTTGAATTCTAATATTCAAACTTATTTTTTTACACCATTTGAATTTCTTCACTCAAATTCATTTGAATTCCCTTGAATTCAAATTCCGTTTCAAAACCATTTGGATTTCCTATTTTGAAATCCTATTTGAAATTCTATTTCCAATTCTACTTTTGAAAATCCTATTTCAAAGTTTATTTCAAATCCTATTTTGAAATCTCATATTCAAATTTCTACTTGAACTTCTGTATTCAATTCCATGTTCAAATTCAATACTTGAATTTCTATTCAAATCTCTATTCAAATTTCATATTTGAATTTCATTTCAAATCTCTAGTCAAATTTCATATTTCAATTCTTCTTTGAAATACTATATTTCAAATTCTATTTTGAAATTTTACATTGAAGTCTCCAATTGAATTTCTAATATTCAATCTCCTTTTAAAATTCAAACATTTAAACTCCTTTTAAAATTCAAATGTTATACTCAAATTTCCTTTGAGTTATATATTTAAAATTTCCTTTTCACATCTATATTTGAGATTTCATTTCGAATTTCAATTTCACACTTGTATTTCTATTTCTGAATTATCAAGTGATAATTCTTTTCACTTCATTTATAACTTTGTTATAAAAGAACTATTTATAAACTTCGTTTATAAAGAAACTACTTGTTTTATTTTCAAAACAAGTTTATATTTTTATTCCACTTAAAAATTCTAATTCTATTTAAAAATAGAATTTTCCTTTTCTAGATCTCAAATATCCTTCCACGATATTTTTACAAATCAATATTCAAGCCCAGTGATATTTAAAACAATCAAATCACCCAATTTTTAATCATTTGATTTTTAACACATCATATATGAATATATATATGAAATCAAACAAACAACAAACAAACAGATAATATATTTTTGAGGAATCCTGTTGGATTCCTCCAACCTGCTTTCCTGCATCCACAGACGTTAGCACATAAATAATACCCATTCTGCTTCGTGACAGAATATCGCGGTATAGAAGGTCATCCACTAATCATAGCGTGGGGCGTATAGGGTAATCATCCGCTATGAAACTGCGGGCATCCGCTAATGAGACTGCGGGAATCCAACCAATCAATCAACCCAATATATATATAGCCTAAATAACTAATATATATAAAGCAAGCAGAAAAATCCAAACGAGCAATAACAATTATTTTTAACGAAGTAAAAATAATTAAAATAAAAGGTGAGTGAGATTTACTCACCATGATTTCCTTTTATCGATTTCCGAGTCCTCGAACTCCACACGGATGATTTCATTTGATTTCTCCTTGCCTTATATTACCGAATAACTCTTCTTCTTCAAGAACAAAAGAAACAGCAAACTCCTTATCCTGCAAAACGAAGCACCAACTTCCAAGGATTTTGAACCCTAGGTGTTTGCTACAGGGAAAACAGTGGATGAGCGATATCGAACCACCACATCGTACACAAAATCACCACCAAAACTTTGAACTCCTCATCGCCTCTTCCTGGAATCGCACTGCCCACCCAGACTTCACACCAGTCATCTCGTTGACCTCGTGACAGTCCCCCTTCTGAGAGCCGTGACCTTGAATTTGAACCCCGACATCACTGACCTCGCCTCCGAACTCGAGCTCGCTCGATAGAAGAGAAACCGAACTTCCAAGTCATCGCGTGCTTCCTCATTGAACTCGCGAGCGCCTCCACTACATCATCGAGCTCCAGGATCTCACGATCCGCTTGCGATAAGGGTTTTCGATTTTCCTTTTCTTTCTCTGCCGTTCGATTTTTATTTAGGAAATAAAGGAGGAGACTAAGGCTTTAAATTTTGATTTTTAGTTTAAGGAAAAAGGGGGATTCGATTTTGAGTTGAACTGAAGCCGTTTCTTGCAAATGAAAGGAAGGGAAAGATTGCGGTTTTATAGAAGGAGGAGGGAGACAGGAGGTACACAGGCCATTAAAATCGTGTTTCCTTGATAACGAGAGCGGGAGACAGTTTTTTTGTGGCTCGAGGGAACTAGGTTTCCATAGGAAGTAAATTAGGTCGGCTGATAAACCCTTTGATATGAATTTATTTAATTAGATAACTAAAATATCTTGTGGTCCTTTCATTCGAAATCCCAAACCGCTATCTAGTCGCAACGACTGATGTTAACAACATTATACGATATTCTAAATTCAATGGGACCAGTTTTAAAATTTAATTCAACTGAACAAAACAGATAATAATTTAGATTAATGATTTAAATTAAACTCGATTTAAAATATAAATTGATTTCAGACAATTAAATTTGACGAAAATAACTAATTATTATCGTTTTAATCCACATAGATTTTATATTGATCGACTGGATTGTTTTGATTCATTTCTAACTTCGAATTCAATATATCCCGTATTACGGAAATTAGATCTATAACTCAATATGAAAATCGATTTATATTATCAACTCTATATTTAAAATAATATTCAATATTCAAAATAAACTGACCAGAAAAATCTGGGTCGTTACAAGACCGGTTGGATTATTATCCAAAGAACCACTCTGTATTGGCATAAGCGTTGCGAGCAATATATGCCAAAGATAAATTGAAGACGGAGTAAAGTGCAAGGGCTATTGTATAAGTCTTAGATAACAGTGACTAAGATGGATATACTGAATAGTGCCTTCGGTTTGTCCAGTCCCAGGACAACGTATATGGAAGAAGGTCTGACAGAGTATATCCAATGGATCGTGTAAGTTGATCTGTTCAAACGTATTCACGTTTGGTGGCGGAGGAATTCGTTTCTCTTAGCTGTATACCCGTGTTATTTTTGAATAAGTTAATGTGTGATTTGGCGGGTATGACGATGTGGCATTCAAAGTGAATGGTGATCGGATGTTCTGAAGATAGACGTAGCTTCTAGCCTCACACCAGGAAGTAACAAAAGTTGGGCTAGGCAGCATGGCTAGTTGGGTCATTCCCAAGCAGGGTGTATTGTCACCGATCTAGGGAATATTCATATTTATACTTCTTTTTGATTCTGTATCTTCGGATGACGGTTTGATGGGCTATAACCGTGGTGGCAATATATTCGCGACACTCAAGCTAATGAGTGAGCGGTCATGTGTGGCCGGGTTGCAAGACGTTCTTGTTGAACCCTGAGTGTATCACCTCTAGAGTACACTATTCAGAAGGTGCTCCCATACCTTGTCTGTTGGAATCCATTCTCCGATAAGCGCCCTGCGGTTTATGATTTTATACTATGTATGTAGAACGTGAGATGCAAGCGTTTCTACTAGATTGATATCTATTTGTACTTAGACATTATTATAATATCACAATGATATTGCTTGTCAATGTTGTTCATATACTCATAAGGGAAAAACCCGTTCCGTATTCACAGCGTGGTCTTATGAGATATCATATACCTGATCAATTGTTTTAAACTATTTTACTCATACCAGTCCCATGACTGACCCGGAGTTTACTTTGTTGTTTTCCCTAAACTCTTGGTTGCCTAAATTTGTACGGGCAGTCAAGTAGTCGGGATTTACAGATATACTTGGAGAGCTTGGAGCAGGAGACTTCAAGATTCTATAGCTATAGTTATTTCCGCTGTGTTGTAAGTGTTGTACTCTTATAAGTGCTATTGTATATATATAACTGTTTACTTCAAAGTTATGTTATATATTATATGTTATTCGTTCCGCTGTGAGATTCGTGTTACTCTGATGATTCTGATGTTCTTCTTCTTCTTCTATTCTATTAGTTCTATCTTTTCTTTCTCACCTTCTAAATTCTTTCACTAACGTCTCGGAATTTCCGACTCTCGAGGAGTCGGAAATTTCCAGCCGTTACAGTTGGTATCAGAGCGAGGTTAAGAATTACTTGGCTCTGTGGCGTGACTCGGTAGAGATAGGGTTAGTAATACCCTAGATTGAGTTTGAGTGTATATATACGAGTGCGTATTTGTATTTGGTATAAAATGGTTTTATATTGTGGAGATTCATTGGCTGAGTTGTTTATGAGTTCTGGTCGATCAGTTTGATCCACTGTATCGGTAGGAGTAAATAAACACTTGAATACGATGGGTCGTCACGATATGTTTTGAAAAAGGGTAAGTGAATTTAACATTACCCAAAGTATATTTTGATATAGAAATATATATATATATATCAAAATTTTAATATATTAGATATATTGGTTGTTATTATAATCGAGTAAGATTACAAATTAAATGGTTATATATATAACCAATAAGAATTCCTATAAGTAAAATACGTGGAATCAGTTGAATTAAAATCTGAAATTAAATCAGAATTTGGAATTAAAATAAGGAAATTTTAAGTTCCTGGGAGATTTCGAAAATGTTTTTCAAAATTGAAAATGATATAGTATTGAACTCTCGTCGATAGCTGGAAAATAGATTCTGATGATGAATCTAGACATCATCAGTGTTCATTTTCAAGTTCAAGGTGACGGATTACTACCAAAGGTTTTGTTTTTGAGTTGTTTTGAGAAAACAAGTTGTTTAGAAATTCAAAGGTTTTGAATTGGCATTATGATTTCAAATTAATTTGAAAGAAACCCAGGAATTTAAGTTCTGAAATTAAAATTTAACTAATAAAGTTAAATGAGATGGTAAAAATAAATTGAAATTTAACTTGAACCGAGTTAAATTGAATTGGATTAGAGATAATCTAGAATGGAACCAAATTGATAAGTCAATAATTTGGAATTTGATATTAGAGTTCGAACGAAATTCGATTTGGATTTGAGGATATGAACTGATTGGAGATCAATTGGAATGGATAACATTGGTATATGTTGAAATGGTAGGAGATGAAAGGAATAGAGTTAAATTCCCGACAAAAAGGTACAAGTTCATATCATATATGAGTTTGGATTTTATGAGCCGAATTGGCAAGCCGCTTGGCTATTTTGATTTCCTTTTTGATTGGAGGAGGCCTAGAGAGGCGAGTTGTGGTTTGTCATATTGACCAATACAAAGGAGGTTATGGCGAAAATTTTCGAAAATTCCAAGCGTTAGAACATTCTCATGATTTATGGAAATTCAGTTAGCCAGAATGAATTAATAATTTAATTGAAAATTTAATGGTTCAGTTGAAACTGGAGTTGAGAAGTAAACTAAAAGATATTTGAATCTAGTTAGTAAAGTTGGTAGCATTTTCCTAGCTTAGCAATTTCGAGGACGAAATTATTTTAAGGGGGGAAGTCTGTAATGGCGCGTTTTGTATGGTATAATAATTAAGTTATTTAATTATTTAAATAACGAATATATTAAATAAACGATAGTTGAACGTATAATTTATAATATAATTATAATCGAGCTCGAAATGGCGCGGCAGTTCGCTATTTGGCGATTCGAACTTCAACTGAATGTACAGGATTCGTTTTAAGCCGGATTTCTGTGAAACAAGAAACGTGTGGAGCTGGTGGAGTATATTTTTCTAGTGGAAGAGAAAAATCGAGATTTTGTCGTGTAGATTTTGAGTTATGTCCAAATCAAATTTCAGAATTGTCGCTATGGAATTCGTATATAATTCGTAACGCTTTATATACGTTATAAAAGGGGTTTTCAATGTAAATTGAATATCGATTCAACCTGGACTTAGAATATGAAATATATAATTATCCTGGAGCCGTATGATATTCCACTGTGAATATATACGATAATATAAATTTATTTATATTTAATTTAATTTATTTAAATATATTTATATATTTAAATGGGTCATTCAAAGCGTTAAAAATAGCCACTTTTGCAAATGAAGTCGGAATTCGACGAAACCAGTTTTGTTGGATCCGCAATGTCAAATTATTGTTAGAGGTCAAGTTTCGTGATTTTTAGAGTTACTGTGTGGCCGTACGGATTTTTAGAGAGAGAAACAGTCAGTTTTTCGATAGTTAAAAATACGCTGTGTGAGCATACGAAGTCGGAATTCGACGAAACCAGTTTCGTTGGGACCGTAATGTCGAACTCTAGCTACATGTCCAATTTGGTGATTTTTGGGTATCGTATGTGGTCGTAGGGATTTTTAAAGACCAAAGACGAGTATTAAAATGATAAATAAAATAAATGAATCATAAATAAAATATCTTTAACATTTTTCTTGGCCAAAGTGAATGCCACGAAACCTTTCTCCTCAGCCACAAACAACACCTACCAAACACAGCTTATATAACCACCCAATTCATTTCCAACGTGAGAAAAGAAATCAAAAACAAATCACACAAATTTCTATAAATCTGCATATATATATATATATATATATATATGGAATCTCCATCTCGTACGCTTCGATCCTATGTGCTTCTCGAGGGGATCGACGCTGTTTCGTTCGCTGTTGGTTTTAACAGCGTTTTCTAGGGTTGAAGTTCCAGCGAGATAGGAGGGGTTTCAACTCGAGTTGATAATGGATCTGAGTTTATGGTGTTGAGGGGGTGTAGTTGTGCGAATTTGGGGAGAGTTTGTGGATATTTTTGTCGATATGGTGCACTGTACTGCGTGGGTTCGGGTTCTCGTCGGATCCATGAGGGGCGGTGCGAGTTCAGCGCAGAGGGTGTGGGGAGGAGTGGTTTCGAAAGAGAAGTGAAATGGAAGTGGTTTCGGCAAATTTAGTGAAGGAACGAGAGGGAGATGAAGGTCCGTATGCGATGGAGCTTTTGTCTGGAGCATGGCACTTGAGTTTAGGGAAGAAGCACTCTCGTTTTAGGCTGAGCGGGTCTAGGTACTTGGAGCATGGTAGTGGGCTTTGCAAAAATAGTTAAGGCCCAATTGAATTTAAGTCAAAAGGTTTTTATTTAAATTAAATTGTATAACTTGTTAATGGAATATCTTGGTCGTACGAAGTCAGATTGACGAACCGTAAGTTGCGTTGGGATCGTATGGACGAGCACTCTACAGTGGAACTGACCGCGAGTCGATTGGAGTCCGTCACAATTTATAGCAAAATAAATTGTCTGAATCAAGCGATGGTTATCGTCATTGACGATGATCGTCCAAATGTGAGTAAATCTCACAAACTCTAAACAGTTTTATTTTCACGTTGTATTCTTAGAACTGTTAGAATATTGTCTGTTTGACTGTGTGTTGATTGTTTGCTTGAACTGCTAGTCAGTTAGTAGAGATTTTATATATATATTTACGTATGTATATATATATAAAACCGTCAAATAGTTATATGTTGATTCTGTTTATCAGAATATTATACTGGTGTTGTTTAACATCTGTGGATGCAGGGAAACAGGTTGGAGGAATCCAACTGGATTCCTCAACAGTTATTTTACTGTGATTTATATATTGTGATATATAAATGTGATATATAATCTGATGATGATTATGTGTGTTTGGACGATATTCATCGTTGTTATATGGTGTGTTAAATACCATAAGAAATACAAGGATATAGAAAAGAGATTTTCAAACTATAATTTGAAAATAATTTATTTATATAAAATCGATGGATTTTATATTACAAAGAAAAGGGGATTTTGAGTATAAAGGAAAATATTGGTTAATCAAGTATAAAGGAAAATATTTGTTAATCGAGTATAAAGGAAATTATGTGTTAATCAAATATAAAGGATATATATTTGTAAATCAAATATAAAGGAATATATTTGTCAAATATATATAAGAAAAGAAATATTAAAAACCATTTGAATAAATAGGATAAAAGAGATATTTATTTGTTAAGTAAATAAAGTCAAACTAAGTGAAATGGGTTAAGTTAATCGAAGTAATTAGTTAAGTTAAACTAATTTGTTAATCAAAGTGAATTAGCTGAGTTAAACTAAGTAAATCGGTTAGAGTTAATCAAAGTGAATTAACTAAGTTAAACTAAGTGGATTAGTTCATTTAAGCGAGACAAGTAAATCAAGTTAGGTTAAACCATTTGAGTTATCCGGTTAAAGTTTACCAGTTAAAGATAAACAGTTAGAGTTGACCAGTTAAAATTGACCAGTTAGAGTTAACCAGTTAAAGTTGACCAGTTAGAGTTGACCAGTTAGAGTTGACCAGTTAAAGTTGACCAGTTAAAGTTGACCAGTTAGAGTTGATCAGTTAGAGTTACTCAGTTAGAGTTGACCAGTTAGAGTTGAACAGTTAGAGTTATCCAAGTGGAGTTAATCAAGTAGAGTTGCCGAATACCACTTATTCGAAGTAGAGTTATCGAATATAGTATATTCGAGGGAAGAGTAATCGAATATAGTTTATTCGAGTGGAGAAATCAAATGTTATTCATTTGAGAAGAGTTACCGAATATTATTTATTCGAAGAGTAGTTATCGAATATTGGTTATTCGAAGTTAGTTAATCCAAAGGAGTTATTCGAAGTTAGTTAATCCGAAGGAGCTAGTCGAAGAGTTATTCGAAGTTAGTTAATCCAAAGGAGTTATTCGAAGTTAGTTAATCCGAAGGAGTTAGTCGAAGAGTTAATCCAAAGGAGTTATTCGAAGTTAGTTAATCCAAAGGAGGTAGTCGAAGAGTTAATCGAATATAGTTATTCGAAAGAAGGTGTTAATCGAATATAGTTATTCAAGTAAAGTTAAAAGAGTTAATCGAATTTAGTTATTCGAAATGAGTTATTCGAATTAGATATTTGAATAGAGTTAAACACATTAGAGTGATTCGAATTACTTATTCAAATAGAGTTAAACACGTAAGAGTTAATTGAATATTAGTTATTCAATTAGAGTCAAATCGAGTTTAGTTATTCGAAAGGAGTTAATCAATTTGAGTTAAGTTAATCGATTTGAATTAAGTTGAATCGAAATGGAGTAAATCGATTAGAATTAAGTTAATCGAGTTAGAGTAAATCGAATATTGGTTATTCGAAGGTAAGTTATTCGAATTAGTTATTCGAAGGAGTTAATCAAATGAGTCGATCCAAAGTAGTAGTCGAATATTAGTTATTCGAATAGAGTTAAAGGAGTTATCGATTTTAGTTTGATCGAAAGGAGTTATCGATTAGTAAATCGAAAGGAGATTTTCGAATATAGCATATTCGAAAGAAAGAGATCGTATATTGTTTATTCGAAAGAGAGAGATTTCGAATATGAGTTATTCGAAGAGAGATAATCGAATATAGGTTATTCGAGGGAGAGTTAATCGAATAGAGATTACTCGAAAGAGAGTTATACGTCGAATTCGATTATAGCAAATTCGGGAAAGTACTATTTACTTTCCAGGGTTTAAATCAAGATTTAGTTATTGATTTAGAAATTAGGTGTCTGTTAAATTATTCGAGTTAGGAGATAAAGTTATAATTAAGATTAGATATTGCAGAAGTAGGAATTATAACGTTATAGTTATAATCAAACGTTGTCATATAAGAAGTGGATTCGTAACCTGAATCCGAGAATTTGCGTAAACAGATGATTGGAAAAAGTGAGTGATGAGCTTCATCTAATTCACAGTAAAGGACGTTGTTTAATTAAGGTCTGAGAGGTAATTATACCCCAACTTGATTGACTTCAGAATTGACAAAGGAATAGTTGTGGTTCGATAGAAAGGTTGATTTAAAATATAGTTAAGTAATAAGCGATTAATAGATTAAGCATAACGATGTTTTATACAACGTTCATTTGAAATCCGTGAATGAGTTTTGGAAACGTTTTCCAAATATAGTCAGATATGTTTTCTAAACATAGAAAATGAAATGTTTTCATGATAAGAATTTAAGAAATAGAGTTAAGCAAATTCAGAAACTGACTGGAGAGGGTAAGTTGAACGGTTTTCTAAGTGACGATCTGATGTTGGTTTCGACCTTCCGAATTGATACTTAGAGAATTGTTCTCATACTAGTTACAGTTAGGGACTGATAGTTGCGAAATAATAGTGATGTGAAAATAAGCTATGGAAATTTTTTCCAATGATTTATAACATATATTTTCTAAATATATGAAATAAGGAAATATGAACATATGATGATTGATCGATCGAATTTCCATTTGGAAATAAGATCGTTGTTTGTACACCGACATGTTTTCATTTGATAGTTAGATCACAGACTATCAAAGTTTTGACCATTTTAACGTTGTTAATATGGAGAGACCGGTTGGATTATTATCCAAAGAACCACTTTGTATTGGCATAAGCGTTGCGAGCAATATATGCCAAAGATAAATTGAAGACGGAGTAAAGTGCAAGGGCTGTTGTATAAGTCTTAGATAACAGTGACTAAGATGGATATACTGAATAGTGCCTTCGGTTTGTCCAGTCCCAGGACAACGTATATGGAAGAAGGTCTGACAGAGTATATCCAATGGATCGCGTAAGTTGATCTGTTCAAACGTATTCACGTTTGGTGGCGGAGGAATTCGTTTCTCTTAGCTGTATACCCGTGTTATTTTTGAATAAGTTAATGTGTGATTTGGCGGGTATGACGATGTGGCAATCAAAGTGAATGGTGATCAGATGTTCTGAAGATAGACGTAGCTTCTAGCCTCACACCAGGAAGTAACAAAAGTTGGGCTAGGCAGCATGGCTAGTTGGGTCATTCCCAAGCAGGGTGTATTGTCACCGATCTAGGGAATATTCATATTTATACTTCTTTTTGATTCTGTATCTTCGGATGACGGTTTGATGGGCTATAACCGTGGTGGCAATATATTCGCGACACTCAAGCTAATGAGTGAGCGGTCATGTGTGGCCGGGTTGCAAGACGTTCTTGTTGAACCCTGAGTGTATCACCTCTAGAGTACACTATTCAGAAGGTGCTCCCATACCTTGTCTGTTGGAATCCATTCTCCGATAAGCGCCCTGCGGTTTATGATTTTATACTATGTATGTAGAACGTGAGATGCAAGCGTTTCTACTAGATTGATATCTATTTGTACTTAGACATTATTATAATATCACAATGATATTGCTTGTCAAAGTTGTTCAGATACTCATAAGGGAAAAACCCGTTCCGTATTCACGGCGTGGTCTTATGAGATATCATATACCTGATCAATTGTTTTAAACTGTTTTACTCATACCAGTCCCATGACTGACCCGGAGTTTACTTTGTTGTTTTCCCTAAACTCTTGGTTGCCTAAATTTGTACGGGCAGTCAAGTAGTCGGGATTTACAGATATACTTGGAGAGCTTGGAGCAGGAGACTTCAAGATTCTATAGCTATAGTTATTTCCGCTGTGTTGTAAGTGTTGTACTCTGATAAGTGCTATTGTATATATATAACTGTTTACTTCAAAGTTATGTTATATATTATATGTTATTCGTTCCGCTGTGAGATTCGTGTTACTCTGATGATTCTGATGTTCTTCTTCTTCTATTCTATTAGTTCTATCTTTTCTTTCTCACCTTCTAAATTCTTTCACTAACGTCTCGGAATTTCCGACTCTCGAGGAGTCGGAAATTTCCAGCCGTTACACGGCTTCATATATTTCTATTTTCAAATATTCTATTTCAAATATTTCGTTCAACACATGACTAATCTCAACGGATGAGTACAGTCAACAAATGAACCTTTATTTTATATTGATAAAGATGTAAATTTTATTATTAAAATATTTCGTTCAACACATGACTAATCTCAACGGATGAGTACAGTCAACACATGAACCTTTACTTTATAATATTCTTTATTTTCTAAATTGGAATGAGGCCCAATCAATCACCATATAAAATTAATTATATGGATTTTCATACATCACATGTATATAATAGCATTGAAAAATAATCAACCATCAATCAAAGTGCACTACACTGTATAAGCATCAAATATAGATACTTAACGCTTATAACAGCCTGTCAATCAATCGATCGACATATTTAATCAATTAGGATGAGTGAACTTCATATTTCATCCCAACACCCGTGTGGGGTTTCAAATAATCAAACACAGATTTTATTTGTGCAGTTAGGCGATGTGTAAAATTTATCGACCCAATCAATTTCATTCAAATAGGTGTACATAAACAAACCGTCCGGTTTGAAAATGAATATTTATTTATTCACATTCACTATATTCATATTCACGTTAAAAATTATATTTTTAACGATAAAACATTTTATTTTAACATATGAATTTCTATTCAGTTCATTCTTTAAAATAAAATGATATTTTCATTTTTCTAACTTATTTTAGAAAATTTCGGCGGCATAACGGCACGATACTAGAAACGGGACGAGGCCTAGCCTTATCCCCGGTCTAGTGAAGGCCCACGCTATTCACAAATCAATCAATCCATTCTATTTCACCAAACAACTCAAATTTCAATCAAATAATCTAACTAATTTTTGCAATCAAACAAACAAGTCCATGGTCTGTGAACGATTGTGTCGGGTGCTACTAAACACCGTCTGCATCCTAGTATATATATAACTAGAAAATGAAATTGAAAGGTGAGAAATTCTCACCGATAGCTATCCAACCATCTCGGCTCTTCTTTCGATAACGCATCTTCGTCATCTTCGTTGCCCGTAGCCACTACATATATAAAAATCACACATTTTTATATTTTGATGTCTTTAAAATAAAAATCACATTTTTATTTATTCACTTTCAATTTAAAAATCATATTTTTATAATCGCTTCATATGGATAAAAATTCTATTTTCACTTCGCTATTCAATATATAAAAATCAAATTTTTACCTCGATGTCATATAGATAAAAATTCCATTTCAAAAATATAGATTTCGCCTTTATAAAAATAAAGATTTCGCCTTTTCTATTTTTAAAATATCGTCTTTTCATTTTTAAAGCTTTTCATTTTTAAAGATTTTACCTTTTCAATTTCATCACTATAAAAATCACATTTTTGTTTCGCTACCTATATAAAGATGATATTTTTAACATTCCTATCATGCAAAAATTATATTTTTACTTCTCTACATAAACAAAATCATATTTTTACATCATTTATATAGTAAAGACTATATTTTTAATACTTTAAAAATATAAAAATCATATTTTTAATCCTTTAAAAATATAAAAATCATATTTTCCATTTCAAAGCTATAAGTGTAAATAAAAAATTACATTTTTTTTATATGTGCTATCCATACATTAAAAATCGTATTTTTACACTACCAAAAATATAATTTTTACAACATGAAAAATCTAATTTTTTTTCTATTACCAAAAACCCTAATTGTTTTCTTTTTTTTAATCTGTATTTTAATGAAAATGAAAATAAAATAAAATAAGAAAATAAAATAAAAACAAAAACATACCAGCGATGGGGGGGTGATGGCCAGGCTCGGCGGCAGGAGGAGGAGCAGGCGGAGGTGTTTGGGCGGTCGCGGCTTCAGGGGGGCTCGATCGCGCGGCGGCGCGACTGCTGTGGGGGGGGGTCTTCGATGAGGCGCGGTGGTCCTTGGGGAGGGCGGCGGCTCCTCTCCGCCTTCGTCGCCTCCTTCTTCTTCTTTTTCCTTTTTTTTATTATTGAGATGAACGAATGAAATAGGGGGGGGGGCAGAACGGGTAAAAGGGGGAGAAAGGGTTTTTTATTATTATTTAATTTCAATATAATATTCACATAAAGTAACTTTTTCTATCGACCTCGAAATGAAGCCCACCGCATGTCGTCCATTGCTAATTACCCCCATTCCGAACACAATGGGATATGTATTGCCAGCTGATTTGATCGTTACTATCAGTTTCCGTTAAATTTACATTTAAATCACTATATTGAATTTTAAACGTACATTTCAAAATACCGGGGTCACATACGAACTCTAAAAATTGCAGAAAAATATTTTCTAGCTTCGTATTGACGATACGGTCCTAACAAAACTAGTTTCGTCGAATTCTGAGACCGTATGAAAAATGGCCAATTTCCAGTCGATTAAAATCAACTGAAACTGGTCAAACGCGTTTTCCTTTGCCACGCTCACATATTGATTCGAAAATTTATGAAATTTGGAATATAGCAATAACTGAACACTACGGATCTAACAAAAGTGGTCTCGTCGAAATCCGAGGTCGTTTGCAGAATTTCGATTTTTAAGGGCCTGAATTCCATAGCGACTATTCAGAATTTTCAACTGGACATATCTTTTGATTCCCGCTATGTAATTTTGATTTGTCGGATTCGTTAGAAAGATATTCTCAATTAGATCCTAATGTTTTTGGTTTCACTAAAATCCGGATTGTTTTGCACCCGGTACATTCAATTGAAGTTTGAAATCGAATTATCGAACTACCGCGCCATTTTCAATTCTATTTATAATTATATATAATTATTTATATTCTAACGACGACGCGTATAAATATATACATTCTAAATATATTCAAAATAAATTTCTCGTCCATATTATTTAAAATAATCCATTTTAAATATTCAAAATTCGCTAAAATTGCCAAAATAAAAATTTTAAACTGGCCCAGAATTTCCGGGTTATTACACATTATATTTGCAAAACACTTTTTCTTCTGCCACGCTCACATATTACTTCCAAAAATTATGTAATTTGAACTCTAGAAATAAATTGACATTTCGGATCCAACCAACGTGGTTTCGTCGAAAACAGAAGTCGTTTGCAAAATGACTACTTTTAAGGGCTTTATTATTATTTAAAAATGGAAATTTTAAATTCTGACGCATTTTCTGACAAAATTACTTGAAATGAAATTTTTAAATTGGTTTTGATTTTCCGAGTTGTTACAATCTCCCCCACTTAAAAATTTTCGTCCCCGAAAAGGAAATAATAGTAAAGTAGGAAACAAAACGGAAATAAAATATATTGTAAATGTACCTCATCACAAGAGCTAATCAGAGATGTCCACCCTGCACTTGGGATAAGCCAATTTAATGCTATCTTCCATTTCCCATGTACAATCTCTAGGATCTCTGCTCCATTGTACTTTGACTAAATGAACCTTCTTATTCCTTAGCACTTTAGTTTCTTTGCCAATAATCTTTATCGACTCTCTTCTCACTGCTAATTTTAGAGTAATATCCAAATCTTGTTGTACTGCTTCTTCCACAACCAAGTCTGGATCGTGAACATGTTTGTGCAGTTGAGAAATATGAAATACATCATGTACTGCTGGCAACGAGTCTGGCAATTGAACCCTATAAGCAAGAGTTCCTATTCGCTCGAGTATAGGAAACAGACCAATGTATCTAGGTGCCAACTTCCCAGCCTTCCTGAATCAGACCACTCATCTCATCGGAGAAACTCTCAAGTATACATAATCACCAATAGAAAATGCTAAATCTCTTCTTCTAGAATCTGCATAACTCTTCTATCGGCTTTGAGCTGCTTGTAGTTGCTTCATAATGAAATCGACTTTATCTGAAGCTTCTCGAATCATGTCAGGACCCAATACTAGTCGGTTGCCTGGTTCTACCTAACATGTAGGAGATCTACATGGTCTACCATACAATGCTTCGAATGGTGACATTTTCAAGCTCTCTTGATAGCTGTTATTATGTGAGAATTCAGCCAAATGTAGGTGATCTTCCCACGATCCTCCAAAATCAAGAATACAAGCCCGCAACAAATATTCCAGTATACGATTCACCCTCTCAATTTGGTCGTCTGTCTGAGGACAATATGTGGTGCTAAGATTCAGCTTTGTTCCCAACTCTGCCTGAAATGCTTCCTAGAACTTACCAGCGAAAATTGGATCTCTATCACTTACGATACTACTGGGCACTCCATGCAATCTAACGATCTCTTTGAAATAAATCCGCGTTAGACACTGAGCTATTCTAGTCAATCTGACAAGAATAAAATGGGTGGTCTTCGTGAAACAATCTACGATCACCCATATACCGTCATTTCCTTTCCTAGTTCTGGGCAAACCATCTATGAAATCGATGGAAACTTGATCCCACTTCAAATCTGGATTCTCTAATGGTTGCAACAATCCGAAGAGTTTCTGTTGATCACTCTTGACCTGTTGGCAAGTAGAACACTTGCAAGCATATATTGAAATGTCTCTTTTCATCGCCTTCCATTAGAATGTGCTCTTGAGATCATTATACATCTTACTAACTCCTGGATGGATACTAAACTTGGATTTGTGACATTCATCCATTACTTCGCTTTTGAGCTCAGGGATGTCCGGAACACAAATTCTTCCTTTCAATCTCAGAACTCCCTTGCTATCCATTTGGAAACTGAGGACTTCGCCCTTTTTATTTCTTTTGATAATCTCTTTAATAAAATTATCGTCTTTCTAAAGATCAGAGATTTTCTCAATCAATGAAGGTGTAATGATAAGATTAGCAATGATCGCATTCTTTCTGCTAAGCGCATCAACAACAACATTGGCTTTCCCTGGAGTATACAAAATATCTAGATCGTACGCTGCAAGAAATTCTAGCCAACGCTGATGTCTCAAATTTAAATCTTTCTAGGTGAACAGATATTTCAATGACTTATGATCTGTGTATATTTCGAACTTCTCACCCAATAGATAGTGCTTCTAGATCTTCAGAGCAAACAAGATGGCTAACAGTTCAAGATCATGAGTAACGTATCTTTTCTCATGCGATTTCAACTGATGGCTAGCGTAAGCAACTACTTGGCCTTTCTGCATTAACACCGCACCAACACCTTCATGAGATGCATCTATATACACTATCAAATCTTGATTGCCATCTATTATAGTTAATACTGGAGCAGTTGCTGTGACGAGAAGGAATTTCGCTCGGTCCGAACCAGTCGCTAAACCGATCCAGGCCGTTCGAAACGCCCTATCGTTTGAGAACACGACAAAACAGAACGCAAACAGAAGAACATTTCATTGTATATTACAACAATGCATCAGATTACACGAATATACAGAGTAAAAAAGAATATTACACAGAAATATCAGAGATTTAAATTACATTTAAATACATAGCAGCGGAAAATAATACAATACACAACTAGAAGTAGATATACGGATACAAAGCTTTCCGGATATCGTTCCAGCTGTAAACCAGGATCCTGTGAATATAAATCTGCAAAACCGAAACTACTAGCTGCCCGTGTCAAAATAAGGGCACCCAGAGTTTAGGTTAAAACAATAAACTCCAGGTCAGTCATGTGACTGGTGTGAGAACTAAAACAGTTATTAATCTTTATTTTTAAATCATTAGGTAAATCAAGGGACCACGCCGTATAACACGGAACGGGTTTCCTCCCAAGAATACCAGTGCAAGAAATCAACAGCGCAATGCTAAATAAAGAAAAATGAAGCTGTTATAAGACCCAGGTCCTATCACACAATGCAACGCAAGCCGGGGGATAGGGTTTTCCCTTATAACAGCCAAAGCATGCTTGATACGTTTTAAACAAATCATTTGATACTATAGTAAGTGCATAGTGTATAAAACAACTTCAAATCATAAGTATCAATCATAGGCGGCATGGGTACCATATATCATGTCGCCATATATATATACAATCAAAACCGCACGATGTCGTATTTGGAAATTGGATTTCCGTCTATGAACCGAGGCAAAAGATAGTCCTCAACCGATTCGAGACAATCTAGCCTACCATGTCTCAGGATCAGAGCTCGAGTGACCCTAGGAGCGACAGGGCCGGTCCACCGATGTGGATTAAAATGCCTGAACACTACGTCTCCCCGCCCTTTGGGGCGCAAATGAGCCATCAAATGACTCCATCGGTTCGAGAACGACCGATCAATCCGAGGCGCCTCGCAACAGCAACAACCACATAAGTCAAACTCGTCAGGGCGTGTAAAACCACTGACGCCACTTCTAGCTAGAAAGAAACGCAAGTCCTCCCTGAGGTCCGTCTCCCGTTTTTGGTTCATACCGGGTGTGAAACACGCGAGGTAAACGTTACACAAAGCTACACCACAAAGGCCGTGCTTTGATCATCACCACAAGACTTTGCTTTTCAACAGAAGCCTTGATCATTTGCATCTTAGCATGCCACACAGGCAAACCATCCTATGCAACTGATATCAGTCACACAGAATGAAATCCGATGTCAGACACACAGTCCATTTACAAGTCCGTCCTGGGTCTGAACGAAACCGGAGGCACCTAGTACCCCGCATATCCATCGATCTCCAAGTACGTCTGGACGATCACTAACTGTTTCCATCTTCTTGGGTGTACAGCCCAATCAAGATCATCAGTTATCACCTAAACGACGTGAAGACCTCCGGTCTTCGACCATCGTCTTCATCTTCGACTTATCGTCGTATCAGTTATTCAGAATGGGATAAACCCGGTCTTTCCGAATAACTCTCGTATATTTTAAATAAGTGTTACACAAACACAACATACGCCTCATTCCAATTCATTAGTCACTAACCGTAAATTAATCAAGAGAATAATTTCCCAAATATTAACCCCGAAGGCCGAAACCAACATCAGATCAATATCCAGAAAACCATTCTGCTTGGCCAACCGACAGTTAGTTTCTAAATTTCACATTCATAGGGAAAGGTTCCCATTAATTTTTATCAAAGATAAATTCTTGAATTTATGCTTTAATCTACTTTTGAATATCAATTCAAACTAGTCGGGATTAGCGAACCTTACCGAAGTAATCATTTGTTTTAATTTCCCAATCCCAACCTATTCATCCCATGAAGTAAAACTGGCTTTACTTCATATCTAACACCACGGTGTTATCGGTAAATTCAATTACCATTTCACGTTCAAATCTAATTAAAGATTTAACTATCGCCTGGAGCTAAACTGGTGATACTCCATTTCGATTATTTCAATCTAATTAAAGATTCATTAAAACTCTACTTAGTTTTAATCTGTAACTGGGTTAAAGAATCAGTGTCATCTAAAAACACGGTTCGCGATAAACCCAAAGTCACATTCCATTAATTATCGGGTTAAAGAACGAGTGTTATTTAAAAACACTATTCACGATAAACCCAAAAATCATTCCATTAATTATCGGGTTAAAGAACGAGTGTTATTTAAAAACACTGTTCACGATAAACCCAAAAATCAATATCAATTCAATTCCAATTAAATATCATTTAATTGGTACACTTCATTAAATCTAAATAAAAAGATTTAATCTTTTCTCAACTGGGTTCAAGAACAGTGTTAGTGAAGACACCATTCACGACAAACCCAAATCACACTTGATATTAAATGCAAGGCTCTGAATAGAAAATATCCCGGCTTATATTCAATATCAAATTCTACGATTAACAAATGTCGTATTGGAAATAACGATATAAAAATATATATCTTTCAAATTTCCATAACAACATCTGCATAATCCCGAATTCCAACATCGAAATATTCCGAAGACAATTTCGATTCAAATCCACTCCAATGCAATCATTGGATATTCTGGTTATTTTTAAAACCCTTTCTAATTCAGTTTATTTATTTAAAAATAAATAGAATTATAATTCTAGTTCAAAACTAGTTCAATTCGATAAAAATCTATTTTTATCTTTTCAAATATGGAGTTTTTCATCCCAATTCTTCCCAAATCATTTCTTATGATTTTACACAAATTATTACTATTTTTAATAATTTTATCAAGGCCCGTACAGTCGATTTCCAACAATGGCCATCGAACTGCACTTACAGCGACCTTTTTCGAATTTGATTTGGACGTATCTCCAAATCCAACCGTTAGATTTCAAATTTCTAATATTCGTTAGAAAGCTCTTTTCGATACGAACCCAACGGTTCCGGTTTTAGGAGAATCCGACGGTCGGATCTCCCGTAATGTCCGTTTGAAATAAATGGTCGAAATTCACGAACTGCCGCGGCGCGGCGCGTTCTATTCAGGCCATTATATTATATATATAATATATATAATATATATTTCGTCGATTTCTATTTAAAACGAATTATATAAATAGTTTTAAATTCGTTTCAAAAGCCATTTCAACTTCTTTTTCAATTCAAATCAAAATTGAATTCTTCTTTATAAATTCGTTTTAAAATCCATTTTTATTCAATTCAAATTTCAATTCATTTCGAAATCGTTTTCAATTCAATTCATTTCGAAATCGTTTTCAATTCAATTCATTTCGAAATCGTTTTCAATTCAATTCATTTCGAAATCGTTTTCAATTCATTTCATTTCGAAATCGATAAAATCGATATAAATATCGTTCACGTCAAAATGGCGTCAATCTAATCAACACGGCTTCATAAATTTTCTATTTTCAAAATAGTTGTTATTATCAAAATATTTCGTTCAACACATGACCAATCTCAATGGATGAGTACTGTCAACACATGAACTTTTATTTTATAATATTCTTTATTTTTCAAATTGGAATAAGGCCCAATCAATTACCATACAAAGTTAATTATATGGATTTTCATACAACACATGTATATAATAGCATTGAAAATAATCAACCATCAACCAAAGTGCACTACACTATATAAGCATCAAGTATAGATATTCAACGCTTATAACAGCCTGTCAATCAATCGATCGACATATTTAATCAATCAGGATGAGTGAACTTCAAATTTCATCCCAACACCCGTGTGGGGTTTCAAACAATCAAACACCTATTTTATTTGTGCTGTTGGGCGATGTGTAAAATTTATCGACCCAATCAATGTCCTTTAAATAAGTGTACATAAACAAACCGTCTGGTTTGTAAATGAATATTTATTTATTCACTTTCACTATATTCATATTCACGTTAAAAATTATATTTTTAACGATAAAACATTTTATTTCAACCTATGAATTTCTATTCAATTCATTTATTCAATAAAATGATATTTTTATTTTTCTAACATATTTTAGAAAATTTCGGCGGCATAACGGCACGATACTAGAAACGGGACGAGGCCTAGCCTTATCCCCGGTCTAGTGAAGGCCCACGCCATTCACACATCAATCAAATCAATTTCATCTCACCAAACAATTCAATTCAAACAAATAATCCAACTAGTCTATGAAACCAAACAAACAAGTCCATGGTCTGTGGACGATTGTGTCGGGTGCTACTAAGCACCGTCTGCATCCTAGTATATATATATAACTAGAAAAAAAAATTAAATTGAAAGGTGAGAAATTCTCACTGAAAGCTATCCAAGCTCCACGGCACTTCATTTGCAGAAGTCTTCATCGTTTCGCCTTTTTGTCACCTTCGTTGCCCAAGGCCACTATATATATAAAAATCGAATTTTTATTTCAAAGTTCAACATATAAAAATCGAATTTTTATTAGTTTAAAAATCGAAACTTTTATAGTTTAAAAATCGAAACTTTTATAGTTTAAAAATCTAAACTTTTATAGTTTAAAAATCGAAACTTTTATAGTTTAAAAATCTAAACTTTTATAGTTTAAAAATCTAAACTTTTATAGTTTAAAAATCTAAACTTTTATAGTTTAAAAATCTAAATATAAAATCAGTTTTATATCCTAAAAAAAAAATCAGTTTCTTTGTAAAATCAGTTTTATATCCTAAAAAAAAAATCAGTTTCTTTGTAAAATCAGTTTTTAAATAAAATAAAAACAAAATAAATAAATTAAACAACGACTTATAGAGGGGGGGGGTCTTGGCGTCGACGTCGCAGGGTAGAGGGAGGAAGCGGGGGTCGCGGTGGGGTTTTGGGGGAGGTTGCGGGTTTCGTGAGGAGGAGAGAGGCGCGATGGAGGCTGGAGGAGGAGAGGCGGTGGGGGCGCCTCGGCGTGGTGGTCGGCGTCGAGACCGACGACGGGGCGGGGCTCCGCCCCCATTTTTTTTTTTTTTTTTAATTTATTCTTTCTGAATTTCTTTGTGAACGGGGGGGCCTGGTTAAGGTAGGAGAGAGATTTTTTTTTTTTTTAATATTATTTTAATTTCAAAATGTTGACTTTTACATACGACCTCTAAACGAGGCCCACCGCCTGTCGTCCATAGCGTTTTACCCCCATTCCGAACACAATGGGATGTGTATCGTAAGCCGATCCGATTGTTACAATCAGTTTCCTTTGAATTTACATTTAAATCACTATATTGAATTTTAAACATACATTTCAAATTACCGGGGTCACATACTAACTAGAAAAATTCCAGAAAAATATTTTCTAGCTTCGTATTGACGATACGGTCCTAACAAAACTAGTTTCGTCGAATTCTGAGACCGTTTGAAAAATGGCCAATTTCCAGTCGATTAAAATCAACTGAAACCGGTCAAACGCGTTTTCCTTTGCCGTGCTCACATATTGATTCGAAAAATTATGAAATTTAAAACCTAGCAATTATTTAACATCACGGACCCAACAAAACTGGTTTCGTCGAAATCCGAGGTCGTTTGCAAAATGTCCATTTTTAAGGGCCTGAATTCCATAGCGACTATTCAGAATTTTCAACTGGACATATCTTTTGATCCCCGCTATGAAAATTTGATTATTCGGATTCGTTAGAAAGATATTCACAATTAGATCCCAATGTTTTTGGTTTCACTAAAATCCGGATTGTTTTGCACCCGGTACATTCAATTGAAATTTGAAATCGAATTATCGAACTACCGCGCCATTTTCAATTCCTTTTATAATTATATATAATTATTTATATTCTAACGACGACGCGTATAATATATACGTTCGATTTATATTCAAAATAAATTTCTCGTTGATTTTATTTAAAATAATTCATTTTAAATATTCAAAATTCGCTAAAATTGCCAAAATAAAATTTTCAAACTGGCTCGCATTTTACGGGTTGTTACAATCTCCCCCACTTAAAACTTTTCGTCCCCGAAAAGGAACAAAGTCGAAAGTGGTTTGATTAATCAACTCTACACTCGATCTGGCTTCCATTCTCTAACTCTTTAGTTTCTGAGAATTTTCAAAATCTCAAAAATTTGGCTAACACCCTAAATTTTTGAAAAATTTCGCCATAACCTCCCCTGCACCGGGAGCATCGGGGAATTTCAAATAGCTTCCCCGGTCCTTCAGATCTCAAAAAGAAAAAGAAAAAGCCAAGCGGCTAGCCAATAGGCTCACAAAATCATCATCACCCAAACAAAACAGGAAATTATGTAGTAAAAATGTACCTATTTGTCGGGCAAACAAATTTTATTCTCTGGCTCTAGCCTCCTTGCTATGACCTGTTCAAGGTAAGTACATATATGCAAGCAAATGCGACCAATTTTCAATACAATTCAATATTTGGTTCAATTAGGCTAATTGGTTAAAAATTAGCAAAATAATAAACAAACAACACAAACATCAATCAATTAGTGAATTAGATTATCAAATTCATAATTTTGATACATATACTGAAAATCTTGTTTTTGATGCCAATTCACAACAAGGTGTTCTAACTATATAAGTTTTGGTTCTCACACCAGTCTAATGGAAATATATAGAAATCACACCTTCGAAACTCGAACATAAATGTTGATGATGCGATCGCTATCATCAATATCGTCTTCGGGCGACTAGAGTGTGATTCTATATCTATCCAGTATATTAAAACTTTGAATACACGCGGATCAGACGTATACGCAAAATCTATATATACTGGATTGTCCAAATTCATTAAAATAAATAATCAAATACGAATAGTTGATTTAAATTTTCAAAACAAATTTTGTTTTCATTTGAAAAATATACTCTTCACACTCGTTCTAGGATACTACTGATCCTATCTCTAACGAGTCATTCCCATTGGATATGGCTAATCCAATATCTGATGAATTCTTTCGTATGGTTCTACTGTGTCTTGTTCTCTCGCTTTGTAAACCAAAGCTCTGATACCAACTGTGACGAGAAGGAATTTCACTCGGTCCGAACCAGTCGCTAAACCGATCCAGGCCGTTCGAAACGCCCTATCGTTTGAGAACACGACAAAACAGAACGCAAACAGAAGAACATTTCATTGTATATTACAACAATGCATCAGATTACACGAATATACAGAGTAAAAAAGAATATTACACAGAAATATCAGAGATTTAAATTACATTTAAATACATAGCAGCGGAAAATAATACAATACACAACTAGAAGTAGATATACGGATACAAAGCTTTCCGGATATCGTTCCAGCTGTAAACCAGGATCCTGTGAATATAAATCTGCAAAACCGAAACTACTAGCTGCCCGTGTCAAAATAAGGGCACCCAGAGTTTAAGTTAAAACAATAAACTCCAGGTCAGTCATGTGACTGGTGTGAGAACTAAAACAGTTATTAATCTTTATTTTTAAATCATTAGGTAAATCAAGGGACCACGCCGTATAACACGGAACGGGTTTCCTCCCAAGAATACCAGTGCAAGAAATCAACAGCGCAATGCTAAATAAAGAAAAATGAAGCTGTTATAAGACCCAAGTCCTATCACACAATGCAACGCAAGCCGGGGGATAGGGTTTTCCCTTATAACAGCCAAAGCATGCTTGATACGTTTTAAACAAATCATTTGATACTATAGTAAGTGCATAGTGTATAAAACAACTTCAAATCATAAGTATCAATCATAGGCGGCATGGGTACCATATATCATGTCGCCATATATATATACAATCAAAACCGCACGATGTCGTATTTGGAAATTGGATTTCCGTCTATGAACCGAGGCAAAAGATAGTCCTCAACCGATTCGAGACAATCTAGCCTACCATGTCTCAGGATCAGAGCTCGAGTGACCCTAGGAGCGACAGGGCCGGTCCACCGATGTGGATTAAAATGCCTGAACACTACGTCTCCCCGCCCTTTGGGGCGCAAATGAGCCATCAAATGACTCCATCGGTTCGAGAACGACCGATCAATCCGAGGCGCCTCGCAACAGCAACAACCACATAAGTCAAACTCGTCAGGGCGTGTAAAACCACTGACGCCACTTCTAGCTAGAAAGAAACGCAAGTCCTCCCTGAGGTCCGTCTCCCGTTTTTGGTTCATACCGGGTGTGAAACACGCGAGGTAAACGTTACACAAAGCTACGCCACAAAGGCCGTGCTTTGATCATCACCACAAGACTTTGCTTTTCAACAGAAGCCTTGATCATTTGCATCTTAGCATGCCACACAGGCAAACCATCCTATGCAACTGATATCAGTCACACAGAATGAAATCCGATGTCAGACACACAGTCCATTTACAAGTCCGTCCTGGGTCTGAACGAAACCGGAGGCACCTAGTACCCCGCATATCCATCGATCTCCAAGTACGTCTGGACGATCACTAACTGTTTCCATCTTCTTGGGTGTACAGCCCAATCAAGATCATCAGTTATCACCCAAACGACGTGAAGACCTCCGGTCTTCGACCATCGTCTTCATCTTCGACTTATCGTCGTATCAGTTATTCAGAATGGGATAAACCCGGTCTTTCCGAATAACTCTCGTATATTTTAAATAAGTGTTACACAAACACAACATACGCCTCATTCCAATTCATAAGTCACTAACCGTAAATTAATCAAGAGAATAATTTCCCAAATATTAACCCCGAAGGCCGAAACCAACATCAGATCAATATCCAAAAAACCATTCTGCTTGGCCAACCGACAGTTAGTTTCTAAATTTCACATTCATAGGGAAAGGTTCCCATTAATTTTTATCAAAGATAAATTCTTGAATTTATGCTTTAATCTACTTTTGAATATCAATTCAAACTAGTCGGGATTAGCGAACCTTACCGAAGTAATCATTTGTTTTAATTTCCCAATCCCAACCTATTCATCCCATGAAGTAAAACTGGCTTTACTTCATATCTAACACCACGGTGTTATCGGTAAATTCAATTACCATTTCACGTTCAAATCTAATTAAAGATTTAACTATCGCCTGGAGCTAAACTGGTGATACTCCATTTCGATTATTTCAATCTAATTAAAGATTCATTAAAACTCTACTTAGTTTTAATCTGTAACTGGGTTAAAGAATCAGTGTCATCTAAAAACACGGTTCGCGATAAACCCAAAGTCACATTCCATTAATTATCGGGTTAAAGAACGAGTGTTATTTAAAAACACTGTTCACGATAAACCCAAAAATCATTCCATTAATTATCGGGTTAAAGAACGAGTGTTATTTAAAAACACTGTTCACGATAAACCCAAAAATCAATATCAATTCAATTCCAATTAAATATCATTTAATTGGTACACTTCATTAAATCTAAATAAAAAGATTTAATCTTTTCTCAACTGGGTTCAAGAACAGTGTTAGTGAAGACACCATTCACGACAAACCCAAATCACACTTGATATTAAATGCAAGGCTCTGAATAGAAAATATCTCGGCTTATATTCAATATCAAATTCTACGATTAACAAATGTCGTATTGGAAATAACGATATAAAAATATATATCTTTCAAATTTCCATAACAACATCTGCATAATCCCGAATTCCAACATCGAAATATTCCGAAGACAATTTCGATTCAAATCCACTCCAATGCAATCATTGGATATTCTGGTTATTTTTAAAACCCTTTCTAATTCAGTTTATTTATTTAAAAATAAATAGAATTATAATTCTAGTTCAAAACTAGTTCAATTCGATAAAAATCTATTTTTATCTTTTCAAATATGGAGTTTTTCATCCCAATTCTTCCCAAATCATTTCTTATGATTTTACACAAATTATTACTATTTTTAATAATTTTATCAAGGCCCGTACAGTCGATTTCCAACAATGGCCATCGAACTGCACTTACAGCGACCTTTTTCGAATTTGATTTGGACGTATCTCCAAATCCAACCGTTAGATTTCAAATTTCTAATATTCGTTAGAAAGCTCTTTTCGATACGAACCCAACGGTTCCGGTTTTAGGAGAATCCGACGGTCGGATCTCCCGTAATGTCCGTTTGAAATAAATGGTCGAAATTCACGAACTGCCGCGGCGCGGCGCGTTCTATTCAGGCCATTATATTATATATATAATATATATAATATATATTTCGTCGATTTCTATTTAAAACGAATTATATAAATAGTTTTAAATTCGTTTCAAAAGCCATTTCAACTTCTTTTTCAATTCAAATCAAAATTGAATTCTTCTTTATAAATTCGTTTTAAAATCCATTTTTATTCAATTCAAATTTCAATTCATTTCGAAATCGTTTTCAATTCAATTCATTTCGAAATCGTTTTCAATTCAATTCATTTCGAAATCGTTTTCAATTCAATTCATTTCGAAATCGTTTTCAATTCATTTCATTTCGAAATCGATAAAATCGATATAAATATCGTTCACGTCAAAATGGCGTCAATCTAATCAACACGGCTTCATAAATTTTCTATTTTCAAAATAGTTGTTATTATCAAAATATTTCGTTCAACACATGACCAATCTCAATGGATGAGTACTGTCAACACATGAACTTTTATTTTATAATATTCTTTATTTTTCAAATTGGAATAAGGCCCAATCAATTACCATACAAAGTTAATTATATGGATTTTCATACAACACATGTATATAATAGCATTGAAAATAATCAACCATCAACCAAAGTGCACTACACTGTATAAGCATCAAGTATAGATATTCAATGCTTATAACAGCCTGTCAATCAATCGATCGACATATTTAATCAATCAGGATGAGTGAACTTCAAATTTCATCCCAACACCCGTGTGGGGTTTCAAACAATCAAACACCTATTTTATTTGTGCTGTTGGGCGATGTGTAAAATTTATCGACCCAATCAATGTCCTTTAAATAAGTGTACATAAACAAACCGTCTGGTTTGTAAATGAATATTTATTTATTCACTTTCACTATATTCATATTCACGTTAAAAATTATATTTTTAACGATAAAACATTTTATTTCAACCTATGAATTTCTATTCAATTCATTTATTCAATAAAATGATATTTTTATTTTTCTAACATATTTTAGAAAATTTCGGCGGCATAACGGCACGATACTAGAAACGGGACGAGGCCTAGCCTTATCCCCGGTCTAGTGAAGGCCCACGCCATTCACACATCAATCAAATCAATTTCATCTCACCAAACAATTCAATTCAAACAAATAATCCAACTAGTCTATGAAACCAAACAAACAAGTCCATGGTCTGTGGACGATTGTGTCGGGTGCTACTAAGCACCGTCTGCATCCTAGTATATATATATATAACTAGAAAAAAAAAATTAAATTGAAAGGTGAGAAATTCTCACTGAAAGCTATCCAAGCTCCACGGCACTTCATATGCAGAAGTCTTCATCGTTTCGCCTTTTTGTCACCTTCGTTGCCCAAGGCCACTATATATATAAAATTCGAATTTTTATTTCAAAGTTCAACATATAAAAATCGAATTTTTATTAGTTTAAAAATCGAAACTTTTATAGTTTAAAAATCTAAACTTTTATAGTTTAAAAATCGAAACTTTTATAGTTTAAAAATCTAAACTTTTATAGTTTAAAAATCTAAACTTTTATAGTTTAAAAATCTAAACTTTTATAGTTTAAAAATCTAAATATAAAATCAGTTTTATATCCTAAAAAAAAAAAATCAGTTTCTTTGTAAAATCAGTTTTATATCCTAAAAAAAAAACCAGTTTCTTTGTAAAATCAGTTTTTAAATAAAATAAAAACAAAATAAATAAATTAAACAACGACTTACAAAGGGGGGGGGTCTTGGCGTCGACGTCGCAGGGTAGAGGGAGGAAGCGGGGGTCGCGGTGGGGTTTTGGGGGAGGTTGCGGGTTTCGTGAGGAGGAGAGAGGCGCGATGGAGGCTGGAGGAGGAGAGGCGGTGGGGGCGCCTCGGCGTGGTGGTCGGCGTCGAGACCGACGACGGGGCGGGGCTCCGCCCCCATTTTTTTTTTAAATTTATTCTTTTTGAATTTCTTTGTGAACGGGGGGGCCTGGTTAAGGTAGGAGAGAGATTTCTTTTTTTTTTATATAATATTATTTTAATTTCAAAATGTTGACTTTTACATACGACCTCTAAACGAGGCCCACCGCCTGTCGTCCATAGCGTTTTACCCCCATTCCGAACACAATGGGATGTGTATCGTAAGCCGATCCGATTGTTACAATCAGTTTCCTTTGAATTTACATTTAAATCACTATATTGAATTTTAAACGTACATTTCAAATTACCGGGGTCACATACTAACTAGAAAAATTCCAGAAAAATATTTTCTAGCTTCGTATTGACGATACGATCCTAACAAAACTAGTTTCGTCGAATTCTGAGACCGTTTGAAAAATGGCCAATTTCCAGTCGATTAAAATCAACTGAAACCGGTCAAACGCGTTTTCCTTTGCCGTGCTCACATATTGATTCGAAAAATTATGAAATTTAAAACCTAGCAATTATTTAACATCACGGACCCAACAAAACTGGTTTCGTCGAAATCCGAGGTCGTTTGCAAAATGTCCATTTTTAAGGGCCTGAATTCCATAGCGACTATTCAGAATTTTCAACTGGACATATCTTTTGATCCCCGCTATGAAAATTTGAGTATTCGGATTCGTTAGAAAGATATTCACAATTAGATCCCAATGTTTTTGGTTTCACTAAAATCCGGATTGTTTTGCACCCGGTACATTCAATTGAAATTTGAAATCGAATTATCGAACTACCGCGCCATTTTCAATTCCTTTTATAATTATATATAATTATTTATATTCTAACGACGACGCGTATAATATATACGTTCGATTTATATTCAAAATAAATTTCTTGTTGATTTTATTTAAAATAATTCATTTTAAATATTCAAAATTCGCTAAAATTGCCAAAATAAAATTTTCAAACTGGCTCGCATTTTACGGGTTGTTACAGTTGCCAACCTTAATTTCAGCTCTTGGAAAGTTGCCTCACATTCAGGAGTCTAATTAAACCTTGCATGTTTCTTAGTAAGTTGTGTCACTGCGCTTGATAGATTCGAAAACTCCTTTACGGACTTCCGATAACAGCTAGCCAATCCCATAAAACTTCACACTTTTATGGGTGTACTAAGCTGCTTCCAATCTTGAATAGCTATAATATTTCTTGGATCTACTGAAATTCCTTCCTTTGATACGATGTGACCAAGGAACTTCACTTCTTCTTGCCAGAATATATATTCAGAAAATTTGGCTTTTAAAACGTTCTTTCTCAGAATTTCCAAAACTTGTTCCAAATGTTTAGCGTGCTTGCTAGCTAACTTAGAGAAGATCAGAATATCATCAATGAAACCAGTACGAATTTATTTAAGATGTCGTGAAATACTCTGTTCATTAAATCGACAAAATAAGCTGGAGCGTTGCATAAGTCGAATGGCATTACTAACCACTCATAGAATTAGTCTAGACCTCTGAATGCTGTTAAAGGAAAACATTCTTCGACAATATGCAGCTAATGGAAACATGTAGCTAGGTCCATTCTTAAAAATACTTGCACCTCATTCAAATGATCCAATAAATCATCTATATATGGTAATGGATATTTATTCTTGAGTGTCTTCTTGTTAAGGTCACGGTAATCAACACACAATTGGAGAGTATCGTCTGACTTATTAACAAACACTACTATTGCTCCCCAACTAGAGAAACTAGGTTTGATCAGACCCTTCCATAGCAATTGTCGAGTTTGATCGCCCAATTCTTCTTTTTCCTTCAAGGTCATTCTCCGAATTGCATGCACAACTGGCCTTGCATTCAGAACTAAATCAATTCTGAAGTCAATTTCTCTTCGCGGAGGTAAGCTATCGACTTCTTCAAACACATCTGCGTAATCTCTGATTACTGGAATACTCTCAATAGAAGTGAGAGAAATATCAAGAGCTGACCAAAATTATTTTCTATCTGAATTTGGGCCTTCACATGGTATCGTTATATACTTCCCGAATTTCGTTTTATCCTTAACAATTCTCTCGGCGCATTCAACTTCGACTTCATATTTGGTTAACCAATCCAATCCTAAAATAAGATCAAATTCGGTAAAATTCATGACGATCAAGATGGAAGGGAACTGATATCGGGAATAAGAGACAGGCACACCACAACACCAACTAAGATCGAGGGAATCCCTAATTGGATCATGGACACTGATGAGTTCTTTGAGGCATCTAAATTTTAAATTTAATTTTTTAACCACAATTCTCGAAATAAAGCTTTGTGACGCACCCGTATCAAACAACACCTTGACTAGAATATTGTTAACAGTAAGAGTGCCTTCCAAAACGTCTGGCCTTTCCTGACTGGCTGAGGGTGCTAGAGCATCTTTCTTGTTATTGACTTGAGCCTCTTTGGCCACTTTTAAAAGCCGGTAATCTCTTGCAATATGACCTGCCTGGTCGCACTTATGGCATTTCCTGTTACCATGAGATTTCTTTTGCTTCTTATTGGATTTAAATCCATCATTCCTTTGTTTCTTTAAAGGTCCACAATTTATCGACAAATGCCCTTTCTTATTACAGTTAGAGCATGTGGCAATCGTTAATAGTTCTTTCTTAGATTTGAACCCTTTCTTATTGGCTTTAGGCTTATTACTGACCTTGGGCTTCATACTTGCCTCAGGACTATCAGTTACAAACTTCCTTTTGTTGCTAGAACTGCCTTCCTCTTCATCTTCCAAAACACCTTGCTTATTAAGATTCTCATAGCGACAAGCCATTTGTATCATCTTAGATAAATGAAGATTCACATGTGCAGTTACTCTACTTTCGTACCTTCTTTGAAGTCCGTTAATAAATCTAATATTCTTCCTTAAAGGATTTTTTAATTAGCTTCGGGCCAAAACGAAAAAGTTTATTGAATTTTTTCTGGTACTCCCAAATGGTCATATCTCCTTATTTCAGATGGTAGAACTCATCATATAGCCGCTCAGTTGCTTCTGGAGGAATAAATATTTCTTTGAAAATTTCTTTAAGTCTATCCCAGGTAATATTACCTTCTGGATTTTCTCTAATAACAGTTTCCCACTAGATTAAAGCTTCGTCTTTGAGTATCCAAGATGCTAGTTTTCTTTTATGATCATCACTCAGCTTTAAGCTTTCAAAAATTCTCTTAGAAGAACGCATCCATGCTTGTGTTTCAATAATAGACTCGTTGCATAAGAATGGTACTCCACCCAGATTTCGATACTTCTTTACTAGAACTTCTAGATCTGGTTCTGGCTATGGGAGCACGATTGGCTCATTAGATTGCTGAACCATTGAATTACTTCTTCTACTTCTGCAACTCGTTTTCTACTATGTCTACAAATAGCAGACAAAGAGTCAGCCAACAGAAAAGATATTGTAAAGCATATATAGAGACATGTTTTTAAACGTAAATGCATCTATTTAGGGTGTATGTTATTCTACTATACTCATTCTAGGACATTACTAATCCTATCTATAATGAGTTACTCATACTAGAATAATATTGATTCTATCTTTGACGAGTTCGTCAATATGTTATATACCAGAGCTAAGGTTAACCAAAGCTCTGATACCAACTATGACGACCCAAACCCCAGTGCCATGGAAGCAAGGATAATCAGTGGAATATAACACATAAATAGTAACAGCAGAACAGAAATATATCATTACACCAGATAATGCACATCAAATTACACTGGAAATAATATCAGAATCAGAGTTACACAGCATAACAGGATCATACTTAGTACAGAATACAGTTTCAGCTTAATATAAAATGTCTACAGTGGAATCAAACATAATATACATAATAAAGTCTGAACAACACAATAGAAATGATAGAATCCATCTTTAGCTCCATTGCTATCCAGAAGGAGCCTGCTAAAAGCTGAATACAAGGCTGCCCGTGTAGAAAGTATCGACGCCTAAGTTTGCAAGTGAAAACAAACTATGAGTCATTCATGGGACTGGTATGAGAAATCTAACCTAACTTATTTAACAATAAGGTCAATCACAGGGCCACGCCTTTAACGAGGAACTGGTTTACTCCATTGGATTCCCAATGCATAAAATATAATAAATCATTTAAACAACACAATGCTTTTTAGAAAAATGAAGACATTATAAGACTTAGGTCACATCACACAATGCAATGCAAGCCAGAGGATAGAGTTTTACCTTATAATGGCCAAAATATGCTTGATATGTATAAAACAAAATCATTGGATATTATCATTAGTGTCTATATGTTTCAAAAACATTTCCATCATAATGTATCAATCATAGAAGCATAGTACTCCATCCTATTATGTCGCCATACTAGTTTTACAATCAAAACCGCACGATGTCGTATTGGAAGTTGGATTTCCATCATGAACCAAGGCAAGGGATCGTCCTTGCCGAATTCGAGACGCTCTAGCCCGTGTCTCAGGACTTGAACTCAGTCAAGCCCTTAGAGCATCAGGGCTAGTCCACACTTACGTTAGTGGACTATAATTCCTGAACAATACGTTTCCCCGCCCTATGGGGAGTAAATCTGGTCAGTATATCGACCATACCATCCATCGACCCCGTAGTGACCGATATATACGAGGCACCTCGCTTTCCATCATCCACATAAGTAAAAATGTTTGGGGTCCATACCATGACACCACTCTTAGCTAGAAAGAAATGCATGTCCTCCCTGAGCCCCTCTCCCGTTTCAGGTTCATATCAGGGTGTGAGGCTCGCGAATTAACGCTATACACAAAGCTATGCTATTTAAAGTCATGCTTTGATCGTCAACCACAAGGCCCTGCTTTTCAACAAAAGCCTTGATCACTGCATCTCCGCATGCCACACTGCCAATCTTACCATACCAATGATATATATCGATATATAACCTCTGAGCTCATACGTCTCAGAGAAGGGCGTTAAGAAAGAGAATAAATTCTCCGCTGCCAAACAGATATATATTCAGTAGAGATCAACGAATACAACACACATTACCACGTCGGACACACATCCATTTATAAGCCCGTTCTGGGTCTGAACGAAACCGAAGGCAACTTATTCCTCGTCCCATATGTCCAATACATGAGAGAGGCCCTCGCACGTCCGGACAATCAACAAATACGTCCGTACCACCACCACTGTAACCCCTCCGTGGGAGCTACCTACATCCAGGGCATCAATAGTAATCCATTCGATGTGAAGATCACCAGTCTTGCACCATCTTCATATCTTCGACTTTTAATCGTCAATCAATTATTTGAAATGAGAATTAACTCGGCCTTTTCAAATAATTCACGTATACATAGAATTCAAATCAATTCTTTCCATGGTTAAACTATTTGACATTCATGTTTCAGTTTATTAATATAATTTTCATGTCAAATACATCCAACCATCAAAATATCGGATAAACCAAGTAAAGTCAGTTTATTTCCATTCCACATCATTTATAATGTTTTAAAACGATTTATCACTATTTATATATATATATATATAAATAATCCATTTTCATCGAACAACATTTCAGGTCATTCGATGGCACTGGCGATGTTTTCATTCAGATTTAACATTTCACAAAATCTAACCATTGGATCTTAACAAATTTTATACCGTTGGAAAGATCTTTACAAAGCGAATCCAACGGTTCTAGTTTCGGGATCCAATGGTCAGATCTCTCGGTATAATCGTTTAAAATTACGATTTCAAAATGTGAATTGCAGCTGCGCGATTCGTTTTATTTTAATTCATATATATATATAATTCATTCGATGATTTCTAAACCATTTTGACTATAAAAATTTGGCTAACGCCTTTAAATTTCGGAAAATTTCGCCAAAGCCTCCATTGTACGGGAAGGGGTTTGGAAATATATTGGGCCGTATTAGGCTCCAATAAATCCAGAAACAGCATACACAATTTTTAGTGGCCTATTCTATGCCTAAGGGAGTGTGTAAAGATCATAACTCCAGAGATAAATCCTGTCACCTTTTCCGGTGTTGGAAAACAAATAAATCATATGCTTGTATCTAAAACAGGAGAGACGTGAATTATTAACAACTTTAGACCCGTGTAGGGTTTTTATTTAATCTGGCAATTTACCGTTATATTTTATTTAGTCCATTTCAGTCTTCAGTTCAACCTGTAATTCAGTCATCACCATACAAGCCTCTCACTTGTATGGTAATTCCAACCTCGTCACGTTAGCTCTAAATGCTTATGTTGAATATGATAGACTATGTTATCTTCACGTAGTATGCCATGTAGTATAGTTCAAAATTAGTTGTTGCTATCCAATGGCGACGTTTATAATCTCACGTAGAACAACCAACACACCGTATCCAATGGCATTCATAGGAATTTATATAATAAATAAAATTGCGCAGCCAACTCATTAAGGTTTACCTATTTTTCGGGCACGCAAATAAATTCTTTACTCAATAGCAAATTCATTTACCTTTTTAGCATGTGTATATACATGCATATCCAAGCTAAAAATAATATTTTTAGGATATTTTTAGCAAACAAATATTTATTTCCATACATGACTATTTTATTCACTTCATTGACATGCTAAAAATGATATTTTTAACTAACAAATATTTATTTCCACCTACGACTATTTTTAACATTTCATATACGTGTCAAAAATAATATTTTCAATGAATAAACATTTATTTCAGCACATGGTTGTTTTTAGCACTTCATGTACACGTCAAAAATAATAGTTTCAATGAACAAACATTTATTTCAACACATGGTTATTTTTAACACTTCATCTACATGTCAAAAATAATATTTTTAATGAACAAACATTTATTTCAACATATGGTTATTTTTAGTGGTTCATATATACAATAAAAATGTTAATTTTATTGTTCAAACAATTTATTTCAAACATGAATATTTTTAATGGTTCATATATAAAATAAAAATGTTATTTTTATTGTTCAAACAATTTATTTCAAATATGAATATTTTTAGTGGTTCATATGTACAATAAAAATATTATTTTTGTTGTTCAAACAATTTATTTCAAACATGAATATTTTTAGTGGTTCATATATACAATAAAAATGTTATTTTTATTGCTCAAACAATATATTTCAAACAACAACTATTTTATATAGTTCATTTTAGAAAATTTCGGCATTACGACGGTAGGGTATTTAGCACCGATACCGTGTCTAAGTACGGCTCCTCTGCTAACCTAGCCCTTGCAGCATTACGTAGATTCATTTCCATAATTTCCACAATACCATTCATTTTCACCACTCAATGAATTTACCACAAACACAATCAATTTTGTTGCAACCATAATCAAATATTCACAATCACAATCAATTTCACACCACAATCATCAACCAATCATCCATGGTTTAATAGAAAGTAGTGTCATGAGCTACTAAGCCCCATCCGCAACCCATTATATTTTTCTCCATTTTATTTGAATTTAGAAATCCCACGTTGGGTTCCACTTCTTCTAATTTTGCAGATGGCCCCAAACACCTTCTAGCCTCTTCTAGAATATAGAATACGCTGTCACGAGTCCAACGTCTCTTGTTTCACAGGATTTCGACAACATATGAAAAAAGATGATTTTTATAATTAAATTATCAACTCTTTTAAATGTTGTAATTAATTAAATTTTATATACCTTCTTCCTCAAATACACTGGCCGCAGTTTTCACGTTTGGGTTCTACACTGGGGTTCCTCTTTGCGATCAACACTCTCAACTTCGCGACGATCGGACTGCGCCACGTCGGAGAGCAAAGAGAGGTGCACCTGGGGGTCCCACCCTTGTTGAAATCGCACGCGGCCTGGTGGAGGAATTCAGGGCGATGCGGCGGAAGTTTGAGGGTTTGGTTCATGCCAAATGTTGCACGATAGAAGGTCACCTCCGTATGGATGTAAAGAGCAAAGAGAGTACAACAATATTGACTCAAGAACCGCTTGAATCCATTGCGTGGATTGAAAATTATTAAGGGAGAAAGGATGGAGCACGATTCCGCATTGATCGAGTTTCAGAGAGAGAAGGCGACGGGGGTTTAGAATTAATGAATTAGGGTTAACGAATTCCTATTGGCCAGCTATTTATATTTAAATTATTTTATTTATTTATTCTAAAAATATCCAATAATCCATAAGGACTCCAAATTAAATCCAATGACTGTCGCCCCTAGCTAATTAACCACATTCTGGATTTTAGTCAATTTTTCTTTAAATTAAAATATATAACATTCAATATTGAATTTGAACATACATTTCAATTTGTCAGGGCCATATATTGACTCCAAAAATTCCAGAAAAATAATATCTAGCTTTGTTTTGATGATATAGTCCTAACAAAACTAATTTCATCGAATTTGGAGGCCATTTTAAAAATGGCCTTTTTCTAGTCGATCCAATTTGCATTATATTTGCAATACATGTTTTCTTTTTCCACGGTCACATATTAATTCCAAAAATTATGGAATTTTAAACCTAGCAATAAATTGACATTCCGGATTCAACCAAAGTGGTTTCGTTGAAAAGGGAGGTCGTTTGCAAAATGACTATTTTTTAAAGCTTTATAATTATTTAGAAATGGAAATTTTAAACTCTGACGCATTTTCTGACAAAATTACTTGAAATAAAATTTTCAAATTGGTTCTGATTTTTCAGGTTGTGACATTAAAAGAGAATTAAGGTAAATAATTTAAATTATTTAGTTAATTAATAATATTTACTTTGTAGATATACAACCTAGGAAAATAATAATGATAATAAGAGGCATAATAATTTGTCCATCTATCTTGGAATTGAATTCCATACATGGTTTTGAAAATATTATTTGTTTGACAATTTTTCCAAAAATAGTATTAGTTTATTTGTTAACTACTTTTAATTAAATTAAATCAGTTTAATTTTTATTTAATTTGTAATAACTATATTTATTCATATTGAATCAGATTCAAACGAAAACAGTTGAGTTACAACCGTGACAAAATTATCCTCGAAATGGAATTGGTTATGGAGTTTTGAAGTCAATCGGAATCAGCTTTGGGATTATAATTTAAATTAAACATCGTTCGATTTAAGTTAGAATCGATCGGATTAGCAAATAAAAATCACGGTGAGTAAAATCTTACTCAATTTATTATTTAGAATTATTTTTAGTCATTAAAAATATTTGATGATTGTTTGGTTGCATTAAAATATTACTGCGGCTATTAAATATATATTAGTTATCTAGGATTTGTGTTTGTGTCAATATATATATATATATGTATGTGTATATATATATTGGTGACTGGATAGTTCCCGCAGTGCCATTAGTGGATGTCCGTAGTATCATTAGAGGATGACCCTATGCTCCCTACGCTATGATAGTGGATGACCTTTTATACCGCTATATCCTGCCTCGAAGCAGCATGAGTATTATTTATGTTGGCTAACGGCTGTGAATGCAGGACAAACGGGTTAGAGGAATCTGACTGGATTCCTCAAAAATTTATTACTGTTTGTTTTCATATATATATATATATATATAGGGTGCGTTTTTTAGAGGTCCCTATTAAGTTTCAAAATATAAAAAAAACCCGGTCATAAACTTATTGTAAATTAGGTCCCTATTTTCTGAAAAGTCATCAAAAAAATATAAAAAAAATATAAAAAAATCACGTAAATTCGTATTTAAATTAAACATGTACTCGCCCAAAAATTTAGACCATAATAAAATCAAAACATGCATCAAAATCGAAAAAATACAGAAAACAACGAAAAATGCAGTAATCTGCATCAAATCATGCACATATTTGGAATACTTGCATTCATCTGTGCAAGTATTTCTCTGTTATATTTTTACATGCAATACTTGCATACATGTGTGCAAGTATATAAAATAGTTGCATACATGTATGCAAGTTTCTGCACACATTTTATTTTCACATGTAAATACTTGCATACATGTGTGCAAGTATTTCAAATAGTTGCACACATGTATGCAGGTTTCTGCATGCATTTTCAACTAAAACAGCTTCAGAAATACTTGCATACATGTATGCAACTATTGGCAAAAGTTGCATACATGTATGCAACTATTTGCAAGTTTTTAAATTCACAATACATCCCTGTAATTAATGTTTTCTCTGTAAACCCGCCCCCTATTTTAGCTGCCGCCTGGAATCTTCCGCCTGCCACTTTCCATACCTCCGCCTCTTTCGTTTTCTGTCCAAATTTTCAGGCGCTATCACTTAAAAAAAAAAAAAAAAAATTCTAAAATCCGTAAATATTCTCGGAAGTCCACAGAAATTTAAAAAAAAAAGTTGCATAAATGTATGCAACTTTTACGAATAGTTGCATACATTTATGCAACTATTCGAATACACATGCATATGTTTATGCACGCCTGTTTGAAAAATTGCATACATGTATGCAGTTTTTCTATATAACTGCATACATGTGTGCATATATGTCAAAATACATGCAAACGTGAATAAGTTGCACGTAGGTATGCAGTTTTTAAACAAATGCATCAGCAGATGCATGTTTTAACAATATGTGCATACATGTATGCATTTATACTGCAGTCTTGACGCAGATTTGAAATAAATGCATACATGTATGCAACTAATCGATTTATATGCATGTTTTGATGCAATTTACTGCATTTCGTTGATTTTCTGTATTTCATGATTTCGACGTTGTTTTTAATGTTTTTTTGATCTGATTTTTTTCACTATTAATTGTTTTAATTAAATACGAATTTACATGGTTTTTTAATATTTTTTTGTATGTTTTTATATGTTTTTTAAAAATAGGGACTAAATTTACAATAAGTTTATGACCGGGGGTGAGCCTAATTAAGTTTCGTTTTAGGGATGTGTGCCTAATATTCACATATATATATATATTATCACATATGATGTGTTATAAAACCCGTAATAGAAATTGAGTGTTTTGGTTGTTTAAATATCACTAGGCCTAAATGTTGATTTATAAAATATTATGAAGCAAGATTTTAAGATTTAAAAGGGAAAATCTATTTTTCTAAAAATAGAATTTGAATTTCAATAGGCAATAGAAATATTAACTTGTTTGAATATATAAAACAAGTATTGTATTTATAAATGATGGTTATAAATTAAATAATACAATAAATTAAAGTATTGAATTTATAAACAATGTTTATAAATTCAATAATGTAGGAATTGAAATAAATTTATAAATGGTGGTTATAAATAAAATGGATAATCATCATTGGATAATTGGAGAGTTTAAATTCAAATGTGAATTTTAGAAATTGAACAATGCATGAATTGAAATAAATTTATAAACGGTGGTTATAAATGAAATGGGTAATTATCATTGGATAATTGGAGAGTTTGAATTCAAATGTGAATTTAAAATAAGAGTTAGAAATCGTTTTAGATATAAACGATAAAATCTATTCCGGTGTTCTGAATATAAATTTAATTGAAAAATTAAATTAGATTATGCTGAAATTATAAAATAAACTATATCTAGAAAGGATATTATAATTGTATCAATTAGAAACTAAGATTTAAAATTTAATATTAAAATAGATTCTATGTTATGTATAGATAAGTCAAAATAAATAGAATATTCCAAAATAATATTTTGGTTTTTAAATAGATTTCGGAATGGAACTTTTTAAATATATATAATTAGTAAGTTTTTAAACGATCTTTATTAACGTGGTGAATTAATTATCAAGAGATAATTTATCATTTCAAATTCAAGTATGAATTTAAAAAAAATAGAATTTGAAATAATTTCGAAAAGGGAAAGCCGGTTTTCATCCCAGAATTAGGAATATAAAAGGAATTGAGTTTCAAACAGATTTTGAAATTAAAACTTATTTTAATATACATATATATATATATATATATGAACAAGGAAGTTAAATTTATAAAAGTGTTTATAAACTAAGAAAGATTATTATCGTGGGATAATTTGGATTTTAAATTCGAGAAAATGAATCGGAAAACGTGTTAAAATAAAGAACGATTGATTATACATTGGAATTTGGAATGTAAACCGAATTGAGTAAATCCAAGTTGAAAATTTGAATTCGATTATATCAAAGTTTATAAAATAATTTATTCCCAAATGAATTAGAATTTAATCGATAATATTAAGTTGCAAATAAATTATAACTAAGTTATGAAATAATCGACGATTAGGGATAACTGGAATATTTAAGTTAGCTTTGGAAAATTAGATTAATATATATTAAAATATACAAAAACGAGAATGGAATTTAAATTAAACGAAGTTTAAATGTTTATATTTAAATATAATTAAAAACGAACTTGCCACAGCGCGACAGTTCGCAAATTGACATTTCGAACTTCAATTGAGCATGTAGAACTCAATTTAAATCGGAATTCTTTGAAACAAGAATCGTCGGGACCGGTTGAATAATAGTTTTCTAATGGAAGAGAAAATTCTGAATTTCGTCATATAGATTTTGACTTAAGCCAAGATCAAATTTTCTAAAAAACAGCGCCATAACCATTATAAAACCATGGCAGTTTATTTAAATTAATAAAAGACTTTTAAACAAATAAAAATCCGAATTTCCTTTAGAAAAATCTAGATATGAGTTGTAAAATAAATATAAACTCAAGCGGTGTAGATGAAATGATTTTTGTTCCAAAAATCTGATTTTTAATTATTGAATAGAACTAACTAATATGAAGAATAAGCAGTTAATGGGATTTTGAATCGAAATTGGGGTTTGGTTAAGCAAATGAAACTAGTGAATTTATATTCGAAATCGAGTATGAAACTTGAATTAAAAATAGAATTCGATTGGTTTATAAGAAAGTTAAATTGTATACAAAGATGATATGTTCAATTTGAAAGTGGAATAAACAAAAAAGCTAATTAAAGAATAAATTAGCGAATTGAGTTAAAATGACCAGATTGAGCTGGAATAAATAGAGAATGGACATATATAGGTTAGACATGTATGGAATGAAGTGTATGCAGATTATAATTTAGTTCCCAACAAAAAGGTACATGTTTAAATTACATACGATGTTTTGCGCGCCGAATCGGAAAGGCGCTTGACTTTTTAATTTTCTTTTTGAATGGAAAGGGCCTAGAGAGGCGAGTTGGAGTTTGAGCTATTGACCGGTACAAAGGAGGTGCTGGCGAATTTTTCCAGAAATTTAAGGAGTTAGAATATTTTTAAGAAATTTCGATAACTGGAAATCAATATGTCAATATATTAGAATTCAATTAGGAAATGAACTTAAAATAAAATATTATAAACAAAAAGGAAATCGATAATCTAATAGAAAGAGAAATGTATATATGTTTTAGAAATGGATAATTGGATTTTATGGTGTTGATTATTTAAGATAAGTGGTCTTGTCTGTTTTGAAGCTAAGGATGTTTTCAGTCAAGGTCTAAGTGGTAATTATACCCCAACATGATTGATTTCATTATTAATAAATAAATAGGAAGATTCCATCTTGAATTTAAATGTTTGAAGAGATTACTTGAATATAGTATTTTTGGGTTATGGTAATGGTGTTTTACATAACATTTATTTTAACCCAAATAAGTGAAATTTTGGAAATATAATAATGAATATTTCCTAAGTATAGAAATGAATGAATTAGGGAAAGAGTAAAGTAACTGGAATATCTTCCAATTATAAATAGAAGATATTTTCTAAGTATAGAAAATAAAAGAAGGCGATATATGGAAATGTTTTCCAAATAGTGTAAGAGGCCAAGATGATTACTGGAAATATTTTGTTAACAAATATTGGTAAGGAAATGAAGAAGAAGTGATTTAATAAATGAAATTTAAATTAAGGGGCCCAGTGATTGTTTGATGTTATGAATGAATGTTTGTTTTCTTTGATAGTTAAACAACCGACTATCGAAGTATTTGCCAATATCGTTGTCAATATGGAGAGACCAGTTGGATTATTATCTGAGAACCACTCCATATTGGCAATAGTGTTGCGAATCAGATTATATGAAGATAATAGAAGATGGAGTAAAATGCAAGGGCTTTTTCTATTAATGGAAAATACGCCTTCGGTTTCGTTCAGTCCCAGAACGAACGTGTATGGACGAGTGCCTTACAGAGTATTTCCAATCACCGCATATGTTGGTCTGTATAAATATATATGGTGGTGCAGAATTTATTCTCTTAGCATAATATCCAGAATATGTTTGCGCAAATCAATTAATGATTAACGGATCTGATAATGTGCATTCAAAGTGATTATGCTATCAATGAATGGTAAGTAAATCGTAGCTTTAGGCCTCAACAACTGGGAAGTGACAAAAATCGAGCACGCAGCATGGCTAAGTGGGTAGCTCCCAATTAGGGTGTATTATCACCTATCTAGAGCAAATTAATTTCATTTTTATTCTATTCGATGCTGTCCCATTCAGGAAGACGATCGCTAATCCCAACCGTTGGTGATATACATTCGATACACTCAAGCAAAATGAGTGATCGGTCATGTGTGGCCGGGTTATAAGATGTTCTTGTTGAACCTAGTATATTCTCCTCTAGACATACACTATTGGAAGGTGGTTCCATACCTTGTTGTGATAACCCCAAACCCCGTACTGACGGCGGCAAGGGTAATCCTTGGAATATAACACAGAAACAGATAATAACAGAGCAGAAATAAATAAATACACCAGATAATGAACAAAAGAATATACTGGATAAACATAATCATCAGAGTTACACAGTATACAGGATCATACTTAGAACAAATACAGTTCAGCTATACATAAATGTCTACAGCGGAAACAAACAAAATATGTACAATAGGAGCTGAACAGCATAAAAAGAGATAAATCATAGAATCCATCTTCAGCTCCAGCTATCCAGAGAAAGCCAGCTAAAACCTGAATACAAGGCTTGCCGTGTAGAAAAAGGGGCACCCGAGTTTGAAAGTGAAACAAACTACGAGTCAGTCATGGGACTGCTATGAGAAATCTACTCAACACATTTCAAAAATGGCTAATCACAGGACCACGCCACTTTCGTGGAACGGGTTTACTCCATTGGATTGCCAGTGCTTTAAAACAAATCATTCTTTTAAACATCTCAATGCTTTTTATAAAAATGAAGCCATTATAAGACTCAGTTCCCATCACACAATGCAACGCAAACCGGAGGATAGAGTTTTACCTTATAATGGCCAAAATATGCTTGATACGAATAAAACAAAAGCATTTGATATTATTACTAGTGTTTACATGTTTCAAAAACAATTTCGAATCATAACTATCAATCATAGACGGCATGGGTACCATATATCATGTCGCCATATATTTATACAATCAAAACCGCACGATGTCGTATTTGGAAATTGGATTTCCGTCATGAACCAAGGCAAAAGATAGTCCTTACCGACTTCGAGACTCTCTAGCCTGAGCCTCAGGACCCAGACTCAGGTGGGCCCTTGGATCGTCAGGGCCGGTCCACCAATGTGGATTAAAATTCCTGAACAATGCGTTTTCCCGCCCTATGGGGGCGTAAGTGAGCCAACGAATGACTCCATCGGACCCGGATCATCCGATCAAACCGAGGCGCCTCGCAACAATAACAACCACATAAGTCAAACTCGTCAAGGCATGTAAAACCACTGACGCCACTTCTAACTAGAAAGAAACACATGTCCTCCCTAAGGTCCTTTCCCGTTTCTGGTTCATACCGGGGTGTGAGGGTCGCGAATTCACGTTATACACAAAGCTACGCCGCACAGGCGGTGCTTTGATCATCACCACAAGACTTTGCTTTTCAATAGAAGCCTTGATCACTGCATCTTAGCATGCCACACAGGCAATTCACACCGTGCAACTGATAGCTATCAATCACACAGAATTAATTCCAATGTCAGACAAACTGTCCGTTTGCAAGTCCGTTCTGGGTCTGAACTAAACCGGAGGCACTATATACCTCGCAAACCCATCGATCAACACGTACGTCGGGACGATCACAACTAATTATCCATATTTCGGGATGCCTCCCAATCAGGACCTCGGTTACCATCCAAACGAGGTGAAGATCTCCGGTCTTCGACCACCATCTTTATCTTCGATTTCTTATCGTCGATTCAGTTATTCAGAATGGGATAAACCCGGTCTTTCTGAGCAACTCGCGTATATGATAAACAAGTGCAACATAAGTACACATACGCATCATTACAATTCATTAGTCGCTAACCGTAAATCAGTAAGGGAACGATTTCCCGAATATTAACCCCGAAGGCCGAAACCAACATCAGATCAATACCCCAGAAACCATTCGACTTAGCCAACCTTCAATTAGTTTCTAAATTTCACATCCATATCGTTTATAATATTTTATAACGATTTATCGCTATTTTTATTTATTTTAAAATAGCCAATTTATTCAAATGACGCTTCGGGCCGTAACGCGGCCGTGGCGCTGTTTTTCTCCAGATTTGATTTACACATATCTGAAAATCTAACCGTTGGATCTTCTTAAAATTTACATAATTAGAAAGATCTTTTCAAAACGAATCCAACGGTTCCAGTTTCGGGAAAATCCGACGGTCGGATCTCTCGGTATAATCGTTTGAAGTTTCGATTTCAAAATACGAACTGCAGCATCGTTATTCGATTTAATATAATTATATTTATATATATATATAAATATAATCGATTCTGGCGCTGTTTTTCTTTAGATTTGAATTAAACATTCCAGACAATCCAACCGTTGGATTTTTACAAAGTTGGTGCTGTTGGAAAGATATTTCCAAGGCGAACCTAACGGTTGCGGTTTCGGGAAAATCCGATGGTCGGATCTCCCGCACTAATCGTTTGAAATCACGGTTTCAAAATATGAACTGCAGCTTCGTTATTCGATATATTTTAATTCTATATATATATATCGATTCTTCGATTTCAAAGCTATATTCTTTTCATACGTTTGATAAAAATTATATTTTTATCTAACTGTCTTCTATTTCAACACTTCACTATTTTTAACAATTCATGTATATAATAAAAATGTGATTTTTAATGTAAAACAATTTATTTCAAAACTCAACTATTTTACATAGTTATTATAGGTGATAGAAATAGGATTTTTATTATAAAACAATTTCTTTCAAAATATGAATGCCATTCAACACATGAATTTCAATTCAACGAATGAATATCGATTCAACACATGAAGGTTTTCTACAGTTTATATATATATAAAGGTGATTTTTATATTTAAAACACGAATACCATTCAACACATGAATTTCAATTCAACGAATGAATATCGATTCAACACATGAAGGTTTTCTATAGTTTATATATATAGATAAAAATGTGATTTTTATATTTAAAACACGAATACCATTCAACACATGAATTTCAATTCAAAGAATGAATATTGATTCAACACATGAAGGTTTTCTATAGTTTATATATATAGATAAAAAGGTGATTTTTATATTTAAAATACGAATTCCATTCAACAAATGAATTTCAATTCAACGAATGAATATCGATTCAACACATGAAGGTTTTCTATAGTTTATATATATAGATAAAAAGGTGATTTTTATATTTAAAACACGAATACCATTCAACACATGAATTTCAATTCAACGAATGAATATCGATTCAACACATGAAGGTTTTCTATAGTTTATATATATAGATAAAAAGGTGATTTTTATATTTAAAACACGAATACCATTCAACACATGAATTTCAATTCAATGAATGAATATCGATTCAACACATGAAGGTTTTCTATAGTTTATATATATAGATAAAAATGTGATTTTTATATTTAAAACACGAATACCATTCAACACATGAATTTCTATTCAACGAATGAGTTTTAATTCAACACATGAAGGTTTTCTATTCAACGAATAAATATAGTTTCAACAAATGAAAATAATTCAAACACATGAATATTATTCAAAAATTCGATAGCATAACGGCATGGTAGTTAAAACCGGGACCGTCCCTAGTACGACTCCTCGCTCTACCTTAAAACCTCGCGGTTTTTGACAATGGGGATTCATGCATCTAGTTCGCACGCAGGCGGCATGTATATTTATTTCATTTCCACAAACTAATCCTATGTGGTTTCAACCAAATATTTCTCAACCACAAACGGGTATTTTTCAACCACAAACAATTCCAATCAACCATTCTCTATCAATCAATTTTCACACCAATCACAACCAATAAATATCGTCCATGGTTTGTGGACAAGGGGCGTATATATATATATAGCATTTCACTTCTATTTCAACACATATATAATTTTTACAACGCATATATAACTTATACATCGAACGTACAACTTATACAGCGCTTATACAAGAGGTATACAACGCTTATATAACTCATACATCGACTATATAATTTATACATCGTCGTTTTCCATATTGTTTATAAATTAGAAATCTCACATTGGGTTCCACTCCACCAAAAATAGCAGAAGGCTCAGAAAAATATGCGGTCTCTTCTGGAATGTAGAAGACGTCCACACGAGTCCACTGTCTCTTGTTTCACTTAATTTCGTCCAGAAACGAAAAAGATATGATTTTTACAAGTTTGCAATGGTTTAAAAGTGTTAAAACAGTTGAAAATAAACAAGGCCGTACCTCAACTGTTTCGTTCAAAACTATGTTTGGATTTTTCTTCGAATCCATGTAGCTATTCGTCGATCAGCCTTCGCAGCGTCGAAGGGGGAGGAGAGGCGCGCTGGCGCCTGGAGGGGGGAGGCGTTCGATCGCCTGTGGCAGGCGGGGCGGCGGCGAAAACACCCGAACTTCCCGAGCTCGATTCTCACTCCACAGGCCACGAAAAATTCCAAACTTTATATGGATTTGAAGATCTCGAGGAGCTCTACAAAATCTTCAACTGGAGGAGGGGCTAATTTTGCGTGGATTGATCGGAAAATGAACGGGAAGTGATGAACACCCTTCCGTCGTTCGTCGCATTATTATCGGGGAGAGAGAAAAGGTTTTCTGACCAAAGATTTTTTTTTAATTTATTTATATATTTTAAAATCTCAAAAGTACCCTCTTCCACACACGAACACCAATTCAAACCCAACGACTGTCGTCCCTAGCGTTTTACCCCCATTCCGAACACAATGGGATATGTTTCGAAGGCCCATTCGACTGTTTCAGTCAGTTTCCATTCAAATTAAAATATATAACATTCAATATTTGATTTGAACGTACATTTCAATTTGCCAGGGCCACAAACTGATTCTAAAAATTCCCGAAATATAAATCTAGCTATGTTTTGACGATACGGTCCCAACAAAACTAGTTTCGTCGAATTCTGAGACTGTTTGCAAAAAGGCCCATTTCTGGTCGATCCAATTTAATTGTAATTGACCAAAACACGTTTTCCTTTGCCACGCTCACATACTAGCTTCAAAAATTATGAAATTTGAAACCTAGCAATAACTTCACATCCCGAATCCAACAAAAGTGGTTTTGTCAAATTTCGAGGTCGTATTCAAAATGGCCAATTTCACGGGCTATATAAATTCCATAGCGACCTTTCTGAAAATTCATTTGGCCATAACTTTTGCTTTCCGCTATGAAACTTTGATTTTTCAGATTTGTTAGAAAGGTCTTCACTAACAGATTTAAATATTTTTGGTTTCACTCAAATCCGTTTTGTTTTGCACCCGGTATAGTCCGACAAAGTTTGAATTCAATTTTTTGAAACTGCAGCGCCATTTCAGGCCTTGTTTATAATTAGAATTAATTATATTCGTTTTCAAATGTCAATTCAAACTTACTTTTCATCGCTATTATTTAAAATATTTAAAATCCACTATTTTAGCCAATTTAAAATTTTTAAATTGGTTCAGATTTTCCGGGTCGTTACACTTGTCATAGTTGAAAATTCATTACCCAATAAGTGCTCGCAGTTTGATTGTATATTATATATATATGGAACATGAGATGTAAATGTTCCACTAGATTGTAATCTATTTGATTTAGACACTATTATAATATCAAAAGAGTTTTGATATAAAGGTTATCGTTTCTTTCAAAAGGATTTTTTAAAATTAAATCAAGTGTTTTGGATTCTTATAAGGGAAAAACCCGTTCCGTGTAATACGGCGTGGTCTTATGAGATATCATTTATTTTCTCAAACAGTTTTAAATTGTTTACTCATACTAGTCCCATGATTAACCCGGAGTTTATTTTGTTTTGTTTTACCAAAACTCTTGGGTGCCCAACTTTGTATGGGCAGTCAAGTAGTTCAGGATTTTACAGATTTATCTAAAGGAGCCTGGAGCAGGAAGCTTCAGTTTTAGATATATAGTATTTTTATTTCTAATGTGTTCTAAGTGTTGTACTCTGATAAGTGTATGTTATACAATTTAAATTTTGCATTTCAAAGTTATGATATATTATACTTTGTTCCACTGCGATGTGAGATTCTGTATTGTTATTTTTGTTCTTCTTCTACCTTTTTCTTCTTAAAAAAATGATTCGTATTTCTGTGATATTTGAGTTGGACGTGTGATGTATGTAGTCAACTTAGATAGTACGGATTTGTGGACCATTACAGTTGGTATCAAAGCTTAGGTTGAGCGAATACCTAGGCTCTGGTAGGGGTTTACTCATTAGAGATAGGGTCAGTAGTACCGTGGAATGAGTTGAGTGTGTATATATACGAAAGCAGTATTTGTTAATTGAAATAAAAATTGTTTTATATTGTGTTGGCTAGTTTGGTTAGAGGCTTATGAATTCTGGTTGATTTGTGGGATGCCATGATATCGACTGGAATTTATAAACACTTGAACAAAGAAATTCGACATGATATTGGTATAAGTTGGGTAAATGAAATAGTTTTGTCCAAAATTCTATTTTGATATGAAATAATAATAACTTTTGAAATTATTAAATTATATGGATGTATTGGTTGTTATATAATCAAATGAGATTATAAGAAATGAAGTGGTTAGTATATAATCAAATAGAATTTGTATATGAATCAAATATACAAATGAGATGAACTAAAATTAGATTCATACCAGCATTTGGGATTTAAATCATCAGAAGTTGGAATATATTTTCTGAAGTATATTAGAATAATATAGCTTTGTTTTAAAAGGATTTTGAATGGGTTTTGAATTTGTTTAAGCATTGAACTTCAGTCGCTGGGAAATAATTCTGATGATGACTACAGCATCATCAGTGTTCATTTTTGAGTTCTAAGTGATGGATTACTACCTTAGAAAAGTTTTGGTAGACATTTGTTTAAAACAAAACAAGTTGGGTTTGAAAATTCAAATGTTTTGAATTTGTGATGAGTTATAAATATAGGTTTATGTTTATATGATTTCAAAGGGATTTGAAACAAAAACCCGGGTATTTGAATTCTTGAATTAAACTTAACTTTAGCAAGTTAAATGGATCGAGGTGAACATATTGATTAAAATCGATTTGTATAAGATTGAATGCATTTGAATGGAATATGAATTGGGTGTGAACAAATTGAATGTAAATCATTCGAATAAAATGAATGTGAGTATATATGATGTGTAATAGGAGTGAAAACCAAAAGTTTTGGGAGACCTGAGTTCGATCCCCGTCAAGCTCACTTTTTGCCAAAGAACGGAACATTCACACTGCCCCTTTGCTATGAAGAATATATGGAATAGTGATGTGTTATATGTATATATTCTATAATGCATGCACTTAATAAGGATTTTTGAATTTTAGCATAATCCCCTCAAGAATTCAAATCCAATTAATCGTATTTAATTGCCATGCAAAAAGAAGGGAATGTTTTAATCACACATCTTCAATTAAACACATCCTTATCTTCTCACTGACTATGCAATGCATCAAAAGGAAGGACATTAATTACAATTCTTCAATCAAGCAAGGAATATTCCTTCATTCTGGAAAGGATATTTTCATGTATTTATTCTGTGGGCCTTGTATTCAAATAAGGGAGAAGGCTACATCCTGTATAAAAAGACCACTATATCATTGTAAAGGAAGGCCATTTTTTTATGCAATTATTCTGTATTCTGTACTGTCATTTAGTTTTTATAAAGTTCTCCTTTGTTCTAGTTTATTTACTTTTCTTATATAACAAATTATGTATCTACTCAATTAGCTTTGGGTAGAACACGAATAGTTAGTGTTATTTCTATTGCTTATTAGGATTGACCGTTGATTAGATTCAACGGCATTACTAATTTAATTTCTGTTGTTTTTTTGTTTATTGTTCATTTCTAGTATTTGTTCTTCGTTTTTGTGGTTGAATTTGGTATTGATCTGATTAGATTCAGATCCATAGTAAATTCAATAGCTTTGTTTTCAAAACCAACCCCCAACTATTGTCTAACTCGCCCAAGAATAAATAGATAATAATTTTTAATTACACCTCCCTGTGTTCGACCTGTATGCTACGCACCTGTATGCTTGCAGAATTTAATTTAAATATCGCGCTTTTCTAATTCATAGATTAGCGACGATCAAGTTTTTGGCGCCGTTGCCGGGGAGGTAACATTAAATTTTATTATTTATTTAATTCTGATTCGTGTTAGTTTTTTTTTCTTGTTTTTGTTTTGTTTTGTTCAGTAGAAAAAAAACTCTTGATTGGTAGATTGGATATTATTTATTGATATTTCAATCTCCAAAAACAAGGAAAAAAAAATCTTGCTAGTTTTTTTTTCCTCAGTCTATTCCTTTTTACAAGTTCCTCTCTCTCTTCATTTAAAAAAAAAAAACTTGCCAATTCTTTCTCATTTTGTTTCTTTTCTTTCACGGCTTTCTTTCCTGTTTTTCAATACATTTGATTCCCTATCTTCTTTTCCAAACTTTCAAAAAAAAAAAAATCTCATTTTGTTGATTTGGTATTGATAGTTGTAGCCAAAATCTTCTAAATAAAAAAATAAAAAAATAAAAATAAAAACTTGTTTTTTCTTATCCTCTGATTTCTTTCCCGTTTTTGAATTCCATTCCAATTCAAAAAATATCTGGTTTAGTAATTTGGTTTATCAATTTGATTGGTAATGCCATCAACTAAACAGAGAAAAAAAAGAGACTTGCCCATTTTTATTCAGTTTCTTTTTTTCTGTCTTCATTTCTTTCCTTCTTACCTTTCCATTACAACCTGATTTCTTTCTCGAAAAAAAAAGATCTTTTCATTAATTTTTCCCTTATTTCCCTCTCTGCTTTTAATTCTCTCCCTTTTCTCACATTTCTTTCCCTTATGTTCTTCTCTGTAGATCCACGCCATTCAAAATTCACACCCATCCTCTACTACAAAGCCACTGTCTTCTTCCATTTTCAAACCCTACACCAACAAGCAAACCACCCACTTGCATCCAACCCTCCTCACGTCCAACACCAACAGCACCTCCCCCTTCATTGCCTCCGCAACTGCAAAGTCCCCTTGCAAACACCACTTCACCCCCAACATTCATCCACCGCCCATACATCTTCTTGCGCCAGCAAAAACCTCCCGGTCCTCCAAATCGCAACTCCTAAATCCGATTAAAAACCCAATTCAATTAGAATCAAGCTGAGTTGATTCGAGACCAGAAGAGCGAAAAAAAAAAAAAAAAAAAACAAAGGAAGGTCTGAGTTGATTTTTTGTTTTGTGCATGATTTATCTGGGTTGAAACATAAAAGAGAAGGGGTATCAAAGAAGGAAGGGATTTTCATTGTTGACTGTTTCTTTTTGGTCTCACTGTTCTGTGTGTGACTTGCTGAAGCTTGTGTGTGTGGCACTGTTTTATAGTCCTTTCTTTTGTGGTTGATTTGAAGAAATAAATTTCATACTTGTGATTTGCTTCCTGAAAAGTAAAGGAAGTGCGTTTGGGAAATCAAAGAAATAGGGGGCGTGATTGTCTCATAATTGGACTAACGTGCTTTTTTTTATATATTACAATAATTGGATAGTCAAGCCTGGTTTGTTCTTAGGGTTGTGTACGCTCATTTTGTGACCGGCTGAGTGCGTGTGATCTGCCAATTGGGTGCGTGAGTGTTGTCGCTTTGTTCTTGTCTCTTTGTCAGGTTTTATCGCTTTGTTTTGTTGGAGTCTACTTTAGCTTGTTTCTTTTGTTTTGTGTTTGGTTAGTCTAGTTTATTTTTTTTAATTTTATTTTCTTCTCAAACAAACCAAAAAAAAAGTGTTTTAATTGATTGAGCGAGTGTCGGATTTTGTTTTAGAGTAAATTGTTTTTGTTCAGTTTAGTTTTTAATTTTATTTCTTCCAATTTAGTTCTTAATTTGTTGTTTCTCTACCTTGTCTTTTCTTCAAAAAAAAAAAAAGGAAAAAAAAAAGAGTTAGAAGCGAAAAAAGGCCTACACAACAAACAAAGAGATTCAAAAATCAGTCAACTTGCAAACAAAATTCGAATTGTTGGAGCGGTTGCACACCAAGTGGGGTGTGAACGCGCTAGCGCTTCCCAAATTCACTGGAGGACTGCCGATCAAGGTGAGAAATTTTTAAAACACTACAGGTGCTCTGCTGCAAAGAAAAAAAAAATATCGACAATTGTTGTAAAAAAATTCTACAGGGAAGCGGCTTGAATGTAATTTTTTTTAATTTCTGCAATTGTTTTGTGTGATTGTTGTTATTTCTGCATTTTTATTCATTCTGTTAAGGGCAATACCCCAATTCACATAAGGTGAGGGATTTCATCACCCTTTCCTTAGCCCACAAATTGCATTTCATCGTAGAATCTGACTAATAATAACGGTTAGACGTTGGACTTAAGGGAGTCACGGGCTCATCTAGGGCTTAATTGTATTGTGATAGTTGATTCATTTGGAACGAATTATTTCTCGGTGTCTAGACTACGGCAGAGAAATAACCGTTTATAAATATTATGGTGATTCGTAAATATTATATCGGTTGTTACTCTGAGGGTACTTAAACCTTCAGCTGCATTGCTAGGGTGATTCCTGGTGCACCGATAACTCCTGTCCGTTAACTGGCTGAGAAATCTTTTGATCTAAGTAATCAAACGGGTCACTTTATAATTTTGGGTTAGTGTAATGTCCCGCATTTTATCGGGTTGTATTTGAATATTTAAATCAGTTTAAATATTGAATTCGTGGATTTATATATTAATTAAAACAAAGTTGAACGTATGAAAATATATATTAAATATAATCGAGCTCAGAACGACGCTGCAGTTCGTAATTTAACGTTTTGAACTTCAACTGAGTGTACAGGACCCATTATAAATCGGATTTCTGCGAAACTAGAAATGGTCAAATCTGTTGAACTACATTTTTCTAATGAAAGTGAAAAACCAAGATTTCGTGTTATAGATTGCGAGATATATCCAAATCAATAATTCAAAAAGGTCGCTATAGAATCGGTTATCGACCGTAACGGTTTATTCGATATAACTACATATCGGATACGAATATTGACAAGGCTCTTTTGAGACATAGTGATAATTTAATTTTTATAATTTTACTGTAATTTTTAATTAATTAAATATGCAACTTTTTATTTGGAGTATTTTGCACCCTATATCGATATTTTGGGGTTTCACAATATGAGTTAATCTACCTGTATTATTATATTTTCGGGATCACGACACATCACTGGACACAATGGTATTTTTATATCTGTCCATAGCAGTTAGTACGGAAGCGAAATTTTGGTTAAGCCAAACACACATTTTTACGTGTATATATATACCTAGCCTTCCAATCAAATCCTAGAAGCCGAACTATCCTACCTTAAACATATACATTGCTGTACATAAGGTACCACATCCCTAAGAACATGCCTAAAAGAGACATACACACAGACCGGTTCTCACAGCTAAGTTTAGCACATAGGACTACCACCATGTTCTTTCTGTGTATCTTTTGTCGGTGACAGGTATCATGTTATGGCATAAAAATCAAAGCACTACAAATAAAGTCACATGGACCCGTAGATTTCATATCTTGTATAGGCTTCATTTCCATATACCATGCTCTAGCTTGTTCTGCCAACTTTGCTAGAAGCCTATAAACCAGTGAGTTTCTTTTTGGAGGATGAGATGGTTAGCCTGACTTAGCGTGTGATGGTGATTTTAAAATACTTGTGAATCCTCTTTGTAACATGGAATATGGCACAGATGCCTTAACTAAACAACACAAGAAAATGAGCAAACCTATTACTCTATGTTTTCAAAATTTAACAGCTACAACTAGAATGAAACTTCATCACAGTAAACGCACATGGATATTAAATGAAGGCATAAGACCTAGCACCTGCCTTAATCGAACATGTTGCACCTATTTTGTACTGAAAGAAAGGGACGTTTCCTTTCTTCTCCGACATGTACACATCCATCTTGTTGGTTAATCTTTTCAGAAACATTTTCACATACAGTAAGCAGGCATTATTAAATCAAAGCACACCTGTATTTTCAAAAATCAAACAGCTACTCTATGATTTGCACAGCAAACCTATAAGTTATTACGTGGGTGCCAAGCCTTATATTCTATATATACGCGACCATTTTCATTGTTTTCTTCTGCTGATAATACGCCCTTTCCACAAAACAAAAACCAATATTCAATCTCCTTTTATTTCTCTTCAGACAATTAAAAACTAAAAAGAAAAGCAAAACGCAACAGGGTTCAGGAATAAGGAGAAATGGGCGTATAATATGAACAAATTTTAAGAAGTCTTGTTAACAAGAGTTGGTTCGAAATGGTAAAAAGGATCTCGCGGTGATGCAAATGGGAGAGAAGGAAAATACTGATGGCATGTATGGTTTGTGAAGCATGCGGTTTAGCAGGGGAGGAGAATAAATTATTCACAACGAAAATAAAATATGCGTTGGGGATGAAGTTTTAAAATATAGTGTTAAAGGAATTTAAAGGAGGAGAGAGATGCTTGAGGGGAGTGAGACGTGTACAGGAAATTGGGATGACGTGAAGGGTTCAACATGTTGGAGTGTGGGCACGTTGGGTACTGCATGGCGTGAGGTGTATACGTGAATGGAGGGGAGGGTTATGTTCAAAAGGGACGGGAATTCATTGGTAAGGTGTACATATTCTACTGTAGTAGAAAAACAAAACAAAATGGGAAGGAGAATCCGGTGCATTTTGGACGTCGGGGTCAGAACGTGTGCATTAAATGAAATGGTGAGAGTACATTAACAGTAGAGGAGAAGTTTTTTTTTTTTTGAAAATGGAAGTGTTCGAATGTGGAGAAACAGTGGAATTCTGTTTAACTGAAGTGTGCATTTTTTGTAAAGATAGAAATTTCAATTAAAAGGTCTGAGGTGTTCAAAAAGGGAAGATGCGCCGACGGAATATTGATTGACGAGCGGTCGGTCGTGTTGGATTGAATAGACACAGACTACGCACTGAAACTGGATTGGAACCATTGGGACGTCATTGAATTTATGGTAGAAGTGAACGCCGAGTTTAATCGACTGAAGCAAATCGTTATTTAACGGTTAACGCGCCAAGGTGAGTAAATCTACTAACTCTGTTTTAGTTAAAATATTTTAATTATATTTTAAATAATGGTTGAATGCTGTGTGATGGTTGATTAGGTAAATTACAGTTAAATTGGTTGAATTATATATCGTTGCATATATATACACATCATTGGTTGGACTGATTCCATCAATTATAATATTTCCTAGTATGAAATCAGTGTTAATTGTTGACTAACATCGGTGGATGTAGGAAACCGGTTGGAGGAATCCAACCGGATTCCTCAATATTCATATGTACTGTTCGTTTTATATAGATGCACTTTTTGAACCCAAATGACTTTTGAAACCTTGTGTTGATATTAGCATTGAATGGAAATTCAAACGTTATTTTGATTTAATCAATAAATGATATCGATTAAGAAAGTGGCAACAACCAACCATAAATGTATCATTTGTTTTAACCGCTATTGTTTTACCAAAATCCCACCGTGTGCGAAGCACGTGTTTCACCATACTTACTAAATGGTTTGGTAAAGTGGATTCTTATATTAATAAAGATTAATAAGTAAGTAGGCGGAGGTTAACTTGATGATTAATAACATGAATTTATTGTTTTAAGAACAATTAAATGAGATATTTACAAATAGATTGTGGTTGATTTCATATTAAGTAAGATTTGTTAGAATCGATTATGGTTTATTTAATAGTAAATGAGATTATTTAGAAATAAATTATTATTTTCATAGTAATCGATATAAGTGAAATTATTTGGATTAATTTATTCAAAATGAACAGATTTGTTAGAATTGATTAGTGGGTTAATCATGGCTAAATATTTACCAAGCAAACTGTTTTGATCAATAATTGGTTATTTAATTAAATTAGATTGGGCTGATTAATCTAATGTAATAAATTAACGAATAGTGGATTTAGTTTACATAAGATTTTAAAGTATAAGGGATTTGTCTAAAGAAGACAAAGCGAAGAGGAATGTTTAATAAGGGATTTGTCTAAGAAAGACGAAGCGGAGAGAAATGTTTAAAAATGGATTTGTATAAGCTAATGTAATAACCGAGTTTTCAAAATAAGGATGGGGCGTCATAAAATCATATTTAAAATATAGCAAGAAGCACATTTACTGATTTAAAAGTATAAGGGGTTAGAGTTACAAACTTATATCTATTCTAAGGTAAGAACGTCGTCGATCAAGGTCTGAGAGGTAATTAAAATAACCCAACTTGAATGGCTGCACAATTATCGAGGGATGGTATTTGTTTTGTAACAGAAAGAGATGTTAAGATTTTTGTAATAGAAAGAGATGTCAAGATTTTTGTAACAGAAGGAGATGTTAATATTTTGTAACAGAAAGAGATGTCAAGATTATGTAACATAAAGAGATGTCAAGACTTTTGTAACGAAAAGAGATATCAAGATTTTTGTAACGGTAAGAGATGTCAAAGATCAGTATAAGGTGGAATATAGAAGCGTATTTCAAGTATTTGAACTATAGCGATAAAACAACGTTGTTGACTAGGCTTAAGCGTGACTGTTATGTCGAGATTTGTTATAAAAGGGGAATATCACAGCGTATGACGAGTTTTGAACTATAACGGTAAATTTACGCTGTTGGCTAAGCTTAAGCATGATTTTTATATAGCACTACTCCCTAGGGAATGTAAACAGTTTGTTTTGAAATCCACTTATTCTAAAGTAATAAGTAACGATGATTGTCTAAAGAAATATAAGAACGAGTAGTGGAGAATCATTTCAGAAAACGATGACATCATTTCAATGTTTGAAATATGATTAGAGTTAAATAACACTATTAGAAATGGGAACTATAATTCGACGATGATGAATGTTAAATAAAAGTGCCCATGGTTGTGTGATGATAATTATACATTTGATTGGATGTTTGTTTTTACTTCGATAGTTAAATAACCGACTATCGAAGTGTTTGACCATCGTTGTCAATACGGAGAGACCGGTTGGATATATTATCGAAAACCACTCCGTATAGGCATAAGCGCTGCGAATTTGATTATGCTGAAGAAAATTGAAGACGGAGTGAAATGCAAGGGTCGTCCTGTTTCAGAATGGTGTTTTCTGTTTGTCCAGTCCCAGGTCAACTTGTATGGACGAATGTCTGACAGAGTATTCCTAACGGTCACATATGACGATATTTTCAAAGTATTACGTCTGGTGGCGGAGGAATTCGTTTCTCTTAGCTTTTATACCCGTAATATTTTTGGGTAGATCAACTAGTGATTTGAAGGGTTTGATGATGTGGCATTCAAAGTGTATGGTGGCCAGATGTTTTAAAAGATAGACGTAGCCTCAAGCTTCACAACCGGGAAATGACAAAATCGGGCAGGCAGCATGGCTATGTGGGTCGCTCCCATTAGGGTGTATAATCACCTATCTAGAGAAATTCCTTTTGTTTCTAAATCTATCGATTCTGCCCATTCAGGGACGGTGGTTTGAGCCCAACCGTTGGTGATATACATTCGATACACTTAAGCGAAATGAGTGGTCGGTCATGTGTGGGCCGGGTTGCAAGACGTTCTTGTTGAACCCAGTGTATTCGCCTCTAGAGATACATCATCGGAAGGTGGTCCCATACCTTGTCATAGTTGGAATCCAATCTCCAATAAGCGCCCTGTGGTTTTTGATTTTATACTATGTATGTAGAGCATGAGATGCAAGCGTTCTTCTATTTGGTTATTTACTTGATTAGACATTATTATAATATCACTGGATTTGATATCAAAGTGTTTTGGGTTATAGTAAGGTAAAAACCGTCCATGTTTATGTGTGGGCTGGTCTTACTATTATCTTTTTGGTTTCAAAAGGATTTTCAAAGTTAAACCGTATGGTCGGAATTTACTCACACCAGTCCCATGACTGACCCTGAGTTTATTTTGTTTGTTTTCCCTAAACTCTTGGGTGCCCAAATTTGTATGGGCAGTCAAGTGTTTCAGGCTTTTCAGATTCACTTGGAGGAGATGGAAACAAAAGGCTTCACCATTAGTTAGTTAGAGATTATTTCCGCTGTGATATGATGTATTGTACTCTGATAATGGTATGAATATACAATACAGTTTTGTATTTCAAAGTTATGTTATATAATATATTCGTCCCGCTGTGAGATTCGTGTTTACTCTGATTCTACTCAGTTGTGTTCTCCTACTTCTTCTTCTTCTATTCTATTAGTTCTATCTTCTCTTTCTCATCCTCTTATTTCTTTCTATTAATGATCCGGTATTTTCGATGTCTGAACAGTCGACACTGGGTTTTGTGTCGATTTTCGGAGTCGAAAATCCCGTGGTCGTTACAGTGGTATCAGAGCATAAGGTTAAGTGATTACCTTGGCTCTGTGGTGACTCAATAGAGATGAGGTCAGTAGTACCTTAGATTGAGTTTGAGTGTATCTATATGAGCGCGTATTTGTAAATTGATATAAAAAGCATTTTATATTGTGTTGATTAATCTGGTGAGTGGTATATAAATTCCAGATCGACGCGTTTAGCTGACGAGGTCGATAGGGCTTTATAAACGCTTGGATAGAGAAATTCGACATAGTATTGTTTTAAAAGCTGGGTGAATAAAATAATTTTACCCAAATTATATTTTGATATAAAAAGAAGTATATATCTTGATATTATTATAATACGTAGGATGTGTGATCATTATTATAATCATACTTGAAGTGGTTATGTAAATAACCAATCGAAATTCACGTAAGTATAAAATACAAATCCGATGAATTGAATCTAAAGAAACTCCAGAATTGGAGTTAAAACTATGGTAATTTGGAAAAAGTTCGTAAATGAATTTCGAATTAAATATATGGAATTTTAAGATCCTGGGGAAATTTTGAAATATTATCCAAGTTTCGAAAAGATATTTTTGAAATAAATTTCAAATAAAAGTATTTGAATATGAGTTTGAAAGTGATATAGTATTGAACTCACTTTGATCGCTGAAAAATAATTCCGATGATGAACCGCGGCATCATCGGTGTTCGTTTTCGAGTTTCTAAGTGACGGATTACTACCAAAGATTTTGATTTGAAATAAGTTGTTCAGAAATTCAAATGTTTTGAATTGCTATGTTATGAATATATATGATTTCAAACTGATTTGAAATGAAAACCCTAGGAACTTGAATTCTGAAATTTAAAATTTACTTATGAAGTAAATAAACAGAGAATTTAAATAAGTCAAATAAAAGTGGAGTTGAATCAAAGCCAAGTAAGGGGAAAACGTACTAGAATAAGGATTTGACTTGGCAAAATAGTTGAGTTGTAAATTGAGATTAGGAATGGAACCGAACTTGGTTTGGAAATTTGATTATTTGGATTTGGAATTGAACTGGAGTTTGAAAAAGAAATTTGAGTTGGGATGCAAGAGAATTATTGATTGAGAATAAACTGACTGGAGATCAGTTGGAGATGCATTTGGGTATGCTGAATGGATTGCAAATGGAAACGAGAAAATTGGATGCCCGATAAAGGGAGAAGGCCAGAGTAGCGTGTGGTAATAGTACCAAATGAACCGTGCAGCGGAGAGATTGACGAAATTCTCCGAAAATTAAAATGTTAGAAAACTTTCAGAATTTTGAAAATTTTCGTTACGAAGAAGGGAACTAATATTTTGATCAGTTCAGTTGAAACTGAAATTACGAAGTAAACCAAAAAGATTTCAATTTGTTTACAACAAAAATTATAGCATTTTCCTCATCTTAGCAATTTCGAGGACGAAATTATTTTAAGGGGGAAGGAATGTAATGTCCCGCATTTTATCGGGTTGTATTTGAATATTTAAATCAGTTTAAATATTGAATTCGTGGATTTATATATTAATTAAAACAAAGTTGAACGTATGAAAATATATATTAAATATAATCGAGCTTAGAATGTCGCTGCAGTTCGTAATTTAACGTTTTGAACTTCAACTGAGTGTACAGGACTCGTTATAAACCGGATTTCTGGGAAACAAGAAACGGTCAAATCTGTTGAACTACAATTTTCTAATGAAAGTGAAAAACCAAGATTTCGTGTTACAGATTGCGAGATATATCCAAATCAATAATTCAAAAAGGTCGCTATAGAATCGGTTATCGACCGTAACGGTTTATTCGATATAACTACATATCGGATACGAATTTGGACAAGGCTCTTTTGAGACATAGTGATAATTTAATTTTTATAATTTTACTGTAATTTTTAATTAATTAAATATGCAACTTTTTATTTGGAGTATTTTGCACCCTATATCGATATTTTAGGGTTTCACAATATGAGTTAATCTACGGGTATTATTATATTTTCGGGATCACGACACATCACTGGACACAATGGTATTTTTATATCTGTCCATAGCAGTTAGTACAGAAGCGAAATTTTGGTTAAGCCAAACACACATTTTTACGTGTATATATATACCTAGCCTTCCAATCAAATCCTAGAAGCCGAACTATCCTACCTTAAACATATACATTGCTGTACGTAAGGTACCACCTCCCTAAGAACATGCCTAAAAGGGACATACACACAGACCGGTTCTCACAGCTAAGTTTAGCACATAGGACTGCCACCATGTTCTTTCTGTGTATCTTTTGTCGGTGACAAGTATCATGTTATGGCATAAAAATCAAAGCACTACAAATAAAGTCACATGGACCCGTAGATTTCATATCTTGTATAGGCTTCATTTCCATATGCCATGCTCTAGCTTGTTCTGCCAACTTTGCTAGAAGCCTATAAACCAGTGAGTTTCTTTTTGGAGGATGAGATGGTTAGCCTGACTTAGCGTGTGATGGTGATTTTAAAATACTTGTGAATCCTCTTTGTAACATGGAATATGGCACAGATGCCTTAACTAAACAACACAAGAAAATGAGCAAACCTATTACTCTATGTTTTCAAAATTTAACAGCTACAACTAGAATGAAACTTCATCACAGTAAACACACATGGATATTAAATGAAGGCATAAGACCTAGCACCTGCCTTAATCAGAACATGTTGCACCTATTTTGTACTGAAAGAAAGGGACGTTTCCTTTCTTCTCCGACATGTACACATCCATCTTGCAGGTCAATCTTTTCAGAAACGTTTTCACATACAGTAAGCAGGCATTATTAAATCAAAGCACACCTGTATTTTCAAAAATCAAACAGCTACTCTATGATTTGCACAGCAAACCTATATGTTATTACGTGGGTGCCAAGCCTTATATTCTATATATACGTGACCATTTTCATTGTTTTCTTCTGCTGATAATACGCCCTTTCCACAAAACAAAAACCAATATTCAATCTCCTTTTATTTCTCTTCAGACAATTAAAAACTAAAAAGAAAAGAAAAACGCAACAGGGTTCAGGAATAAGGAGAAATGGGCGTATAATATGAACAAATTTTAAGAAGTCTTGTTAACAAGAGTTGGTTCGAAATGGTAAAAAGGATCTCGCGGTGATGCAAATGGGAGAGAAGGAAAATACTGATGGCATGTGTGGTTTGTGAAGCATGCGGTTTAGCAGGGGAGGAGAATAAATTATTCACAACGAAAATAAAATATGCGTTGGGGATGAAGTTTTAAAATATAGTGTTAAAGGAATTTAAAGGAGGAGAGAGATGCTTGAGGGGAGTGAGACGTGTACAGGAAATTGGGATGACGTGAAGGGTTCAACATGTTGGAGTGTGGGCACGTTGGGTACTGCATGGCGTGAGTTGTATACGTGAATGGAGGGGAGGGTTATGTTCAAAAGGGACGGGAATTCATTGGTAAGGTGTACATATTCTACTGTAGTAGAAAAACAAAACAAAATGGGAAGGAGAATCCGGTGCATTTTGGACGTCGGGGTCAGAACGTGTGCATTAATTGAAATGGTGGGAGTACATTAACAGTAGAGGAGAAGTTTTTTTTTCTGAAAATGGAAGTGTTCGAATGTGGAAAAACAGTGGAATTCTATTTAACTGAAGTGTGCATTTTTTGTAAAGATAGAAATTTCAATTAAAAGGTCTGAGGTGTTCAAAAAGGGAAGATGCGCCGACGGAATATTGATTGACGAGCGGTCGGTCGTGTTGGATTGAATAGACACAGACTACGCACTGAAACTGGATTGGAACCATTGGGACGTCATTGAATTTATGGCAGAAGTGAACGCCGAGTTTAATCGACTGACGCAAATCGTTATTTAACGGTTAACACGCCAAAGCGAGTAAATCTACTAACTCTGTTTTATTTAAAATATTTTAATTATATTTTAAATAATGGTTGAATGCTTTGTGATGGTTGATTAGATAAATTACAGTTAAATTGGTTGAATTATATATCGTTGCATATATATACACATCATTGGTTGGACTGATTCCATCAATTATAATATTTCCTGGTATGAAATCAGTGTTAATTGTTGACTAACATCGGTGGATGCAGGAAACCGGTTGGAGGAATCCAACCGGATTCCTCAATATTCATATGTACTGTTCGTTTTATATAGATGCACTGTTTGAACCCAAATGACTTTTGAAACCTTGTGTTGATATTAGCATTGAATGGAAATTCAAACGTTATTTTGATTTAATCAATAAATGATATCGATTAAGAAAGTGGCAACAACCAACCATAAATGTATCATTTGTTTTAACCGCTATTGTTTTACCAAAATCCCACCATGCGCGAAGCACGTGTTTCACCATACTTACTAAATGGTTTGGTAAAGTGGATTCTTATATTTATAAAGATTAATAAGTAAGTAGGCGGAGGTTAACTTGATGATTAATAACACGAATTTATTGTTTTAAGAACAATTAAATGAGATATTTACAAATAGATTGTGGTTGATTTCATATTAAGTAAGATTTATTAGAATCGATTATGGTTTATTTAATAGTAAATGAGATTATTTAGAAATAAATTATTATTTTTATAGTAATCGATACAAGTGAAATTATTTGGATTAATTTATTCAAAATGAAAAGATTTGTTAGAATTGATTAGTGGGTTAATCATGGCTAAATATTTACCAAGCAGACTGTTTTGATCAATAATTGGTTATTTAATTAAATTAGATTGGGCTGATTAATCTAATGTAATAAATTAACGAATAGTGGATTTAGTTTACATAAGATTTTAAAGTATAAGGGATTTGTCTAAAGAAGACAAAGCGAAGAGGAATGTTTAATAAGGGATTTGTCTAAGAAAGACGAAGCGGAGAGAAATGTTTAAAAATGGATTTGTATAAGCTAATGTAATAACCGAGTTTTCAAAATAAGGATGGGGCGTCATAAAACCATATTTAAAATATAGCAAGAAGCAGATTTACTGATTTAAAAGTATATGGGGTTAGAGTTACAAACTTATATCTATTCTAAGGTAAGAACGTCGTCGATCAAGGTCTGAGAGGTAATTAAAATACCCCAACTTGAATGGCTGCACAATTATCGAGGGATGGTATTTGTTTTGTAACAGAAAGAGATGTTAAGATTTTTGTAATAGAAAGAGATGTCAAGATTTTTGTAACAGAAGGAGATGTTAATATTTTGTAATAGAAAGAGATGTCAAGATTCTGTAACATAAAGAGATGTCAAGACTTTTGTAACGAAAAGAGATATCAAGATTTTTGTAACGGTAAGAGATGTCAAAGATCAGTAAAAGGTGGAATATAGCAGCGTATTTCAAGTATTTGAACTATAGCGATAAAACAACGTTGTTGACTAGGCTTAAGCGTGACTGTTATGTCGAGATTTGTTATAAAAGGGGAATATCACAGCGTATGACGAGTTTTGAACTATAACGCTAAATTTACGTTGTTGGCTAAGCTTAAGCATGATTTTTATATAGCACTACTCCCTAGGGAATGTAAACAGTTTGTTTTGAAATCCACTTATTCTAAAGTAATAAGTAACGATGATTGTCTAAAGAAATATAAGAACGAGTAGTGGAGAATCGTTTCAGAAAACGATGACATCATTTCGATGTTTGAAATATGATTAGAGTTAAATAACACTATTAGAAATGGGAACTATAATTCGACGATGATGAATGTTAGATAAAAGTGCCCATGGTTGTGTGATGATAATTATACATTTGATTGGATGTTTGTTTTTACTTCGATAGTTAAATAACCGACTATCGAAGTGTTTGACCATTGTTGTCAATACGGAGAGACCGGTTGGATATATTATCGAAAACCACTCCGTATAGGCATAAGCGCTGCGAATTTGATTATGCTGAAGAAAATTGAAGATGGAGTGAAATGCAAGGGTCGTCCTGTTTCAGAATGGTGTTTTCTGTTTGTCCAGTCCCAGGTCAACTTGTATGGACGAATGTCTGACAGAGTATTCCTAACGGTCACATAAGATGATCTTTTCAAAGTATTACGTCTGGTGGCAGAGGAATTCGTTTCTCTTAGCTTTTATACCCGTAATATTTTTGGGTAGATCAACTAGTGATTTGAAGGGTTTAATGATGTGGCATTCAAAGTGTATGGTGGCCAGATGTTTTAAAAGATAGACGTAGCCTCAAGCTTCACAACCGGGAAATGACAAAATCGGGCAGGCAGCATGGCTATGTGGGTCGCTCCCATTAGGGTGTATAATCACCTATCTAGAGAAATTCCTTTTGTTTCTAAATCTATCGATTCTGCCCATTCGGGAACGGTGGTTTGAGCCCAACCGTCGGTGATATACATTCGATACACTCAAGCGAAATGAGTGGTCGGTCATGTGTGGGCCGGGTTGCAAGACGTTCTTGTTGAACCCAGTGTATTCGCCTCTAGAGATACATCATCGGAAGGTGGTCCCATACCTTGTCATAGTTGGAATCCAATCTCCAATAAGCGCCCTGCGGTTTTTGATTTTATACTATGTATGTAGAGCGTGAGATGCAAGCGTTCTTCTATTTGGTTATTTACTTGATTAGACATTATTATAATATCACTGGATTTGATATCAAAGTGTTTTGGGTTATAGTAAGGTAAAAACCGTCCATGTTTATGTGTGGGCTGGTCTTACTATTATATTTTTGGTTTCAAAAGGATTTTCAAAGTTAAACCGTATGGTTGGAATTTACTCACACCAGTCCCATGACTGACCCTGAGTTTATTTTGTTTGTTTTCCCTAAACTCTTGGGTGCCCAAATTTGTATGGGCAGTCAAGTGTTTCAGGCTTTGCAGATTCACTTGGAGGAGCTGGAAACAGAAGGCTTCACCATTAGTTAGTTAGAGATTATTTCCGCTGTGATATGATGTATTGTACTCTGATAATGGTATGAATATACAATACAGTTTTGTATTTCAAAGTTATGTTATATAATATATTCGTCCCGCTGTGAGATTCGTGTTTACTCTGATTCTACTCAGTTGTGTTCTCCTACTTCTTCTTCTTCTATTCTATTAGTTCTATCTTATCTTTCTCATCCTCTTATTTCTTTCTATTAATGATCCGGTATTTTCGATGTCTGAACAGTCGACGCTGGGTTTTGTGTCGATTTTCTGAGTCGAAAATCCCGTGGTCGTTACAGTTAGGAGCTAATAAGGACAGAAAATTTCATTGTAGGTAATTTCTGTGCTTGCATCTAACAACAATGAGTGAAAAAAGTGTCAGCCAACAAAATTCTCCTAGGGGTTCTCGAATCTACCAAAATTTTCCAACCGAATTGGATCAAAATCGAGTGAATCAAAACTTTCCAAACTTTGGGGATCAAAACCAAATAAATCAAAACTTTCAAAACCTCAATATCCAAATGGATAGACCCTTGTCTCTTCGTGATCAATGTTATCCTACTAGGACCGTTCAACCATCTGTCATTGTGTTCCCACCAGCTGAAGGAAACAATTTTGAGCTAAAACATTCTTTTATCCAAGGGGTACCAAAGTTTACGGGATCTGAAAATGCTTATGAATTTCTGAGTGAATTTGAATTGTATGCTTCCACAACAAAAATGCAACAAATCTAACGAATCGATCAACCTAAGGCTAATTCCATTTGCACTACTTGAAAGCGCTAAAAGATGGCTAAATTCTCTTCCAAGACATTCCATAAGAAGTTGGGATGAATTTGTCACTGCATTCTTGAAAAAGTTTTTCCCTTTCCATAAAACTCTAAAAATCCGAACCGAGATAAATCAATTTTGCCAAAATGAGGGGGAAACTTTTTCAAAATACTTTGAGAGATTCAACCAGCTATTATATAGTTGCCCTCATCATGGAATTCTAAAAGATCACTTATGTCAAATTGCATATGAAGGGCTGAACTATCAGACTAGAACTCAATTAGAATCAATGTGTGGAGGAGATTTTATGTCTAAAACAGCCGATGAAGCTTGGCGGTTCTTAGAAGACTATTCTGAAAAGGACATGCAATGGGAATCGATTCGTGTTCCCATTCGCACTTCTACCAGAGGAGTGCATGTCGTGGGCCCAAGCCAAATTCCTTTAGAAAATCAAACTCCTCAAGTCGGAGAAGGGTTACCCCACTATTACTCTCAGGACCAAGCCAATGTTATAGCTCAAAATAATCCTTACTCATCCACGTACAATCCTGGTTGGAGAAACCACCCAAATTTTTCTTGGTCAAACCATAATAATTCGGCAAACCCATCTCACATGCAACCCTTTATCCCCAACCCGAATTACCAAGTTTCATCTCCCAAGTCTCAAACCTCTTAAGCTGCACCTCAATCCAAACAACCTTATAGGCACCCCAATTTTCAATCATCAAACCAATCCTCTCAATCTTCTCAACCGTCACAAGATATTGTTCGATTAGAAAAACAAATAAATAATCAAGATGTTAAACTCGAACAAATGATGAACATGATGAAGGAACTAATGAAAAGTAATGAGAAAGGAAAGTTGCCTAGTCAACCCGAGGTGAATCCAAAATATAACTCTCGTACTCTAAATTCTTGTGAGGATGAAAACCGCAATCCGGTCAACGTTGTTACAACCCTTCGATCTAAAAAGGGGATTGATAATAATGTTGGCAACCCTGACAAACCTTTGAACTCAACCCAAATACAAAAGCTTGATGATCACTTAATGGCTACAAATGCCAGTTCTTCTAAACCTCCATCTTCCTTAAATGTTGGCAATCCCAACAGTTCTTCTCTTTGTGTCGGCAAACCCGACCCACCTTTGAAAATCAATGTTGGCAATCCCAACATTTCATCTTCTACACCCCTACCACCTTCTTCCTCGAATGATGAAACTGATCGTAGAGTCAAAAAACCTATAGCTCCATTTCCCCATAGACTCAATAATAAGAAGAAAGAGGCAAATTTCGATAAAATTTTGGAAATTTTCAAGCAATTTCGTGTGAACATTCCACTTTTAGACACCATTGAACAAATCCCTCAATATGCTAAATGTCTTAAGGAATTGTGTACACAAAAACGTGCAACTAATGTCCCAAAGACCGCCTTTCTGACTGCGAATACAAGCTCTATTCTTTCGAATCTTGCCCCAGTCAAGTACAAAGACCCTGGTTGCCCTACCATTGATTGTAAAATAGGAAACACTCACATCTCTCGAGCCCTACTCGATCTTGGTGCCAGTGTTAATCTTCTTCCTTATACTGTTTATCGTCAACTTGGACAGGGGGAGATTAAACCAACAAACATCACTCTTCAGCTAGCTGACCGATCTGTCAAAAAGCCATTGGGAATAATCGAAGCAGTCTTAATACATATCAAATAGTTTTACTTCCCTGTCGATTTCATAGTACTAGAAACCGAGCCTGTCCCAAATCCCAATGTTCAAATCTCGTTGATATCAGGACGCCCCTTTTTAGCAACCTCAAATGCTATCATTAATTGTAGGAATGGTCAACTTCGACTTTCCTTCGGGCATCTAACTATTGAGTTGAACATCTTTAATCTCAACAAACAACCTAGGCATTTTGAGATCAATGAAATTGACATGATTCAAACCACCGTTAATGAATCCTTTAATGACATTTCTGAAGCCATGAAAATGTGTCTTGACCATTTCAACTCCAATTTCGATGAGCTCGAATATGTTTCTGAACTAAATGAATTTCTTGAATCCACACTTTCTCCATCTGAATCTGACCAAAGAATATTGACCAATGTGGACACACACGAACATCCCAAGTTGGACCTCAAACCAATGCCACACGACCTTAAGTATGCATACTTGGACCCATCACAAACTTTCCCCGTAATCTTGGCCTCTGATCTTACCGAGGACCAAGAAGAAAAACTTTTAGAAATTTTACGGGAAAATAAAGACGCCTTGGGGTGGGAAATTAGTGATATAAAAGGAATTAGCCCATCAATTGTGGAACATCGCATACATTTAGTTGATGAGGCTAAACCCACCCGTGAGGCTCAAAGGCGATTAAACCCAAACATGAGAGAAGTGGTCAAGGAGGAGATAATCAAATGTCTAGACAGTAACATCATATATCCCATCTCTGATAGTACTTGGGTGAGTCCGGTACAAGTTGTACCAAAGAAGTCGGGAGTCACTGTGATCAAAAATGACAGTAATGAACTCGTCCCAACAAAAATCAAAATAAAATGGCGTGTGTGTATTGACTATCGATAGCTCAACTCAGCCACACGAAAAGACCATTTTCCCTTGCCTTTTATTGACCAAATGCTCGAACGCTTAGCGGGACATGAGTACTATTGTTTTCTCGATGGATACTCTGGCTATAACCAAATTCCTGTTGCTTTAGAAGACCAACATAAACCACCTTTACTTGTCCCTTTGGAACCTTTGCTTATCGTCGCATGCCTTTCGGTCTTTGTAATGCCCCCGCGACTTTCCAAAGGTGTATGATGAGTACTTTCTCTGATATGGTGGAAGAATTCTTGGAAATATTCATGGACGATTTTTCAATCTATGGATCATCTTTTTCCCAATGCCTCACTCATTTAGAATTCGTCCTTAAGCGTTGTAAGGAGAAATCACTCGTGCTTAATTGGGAAAAATGTCACTTTATGGTAAAAGGGGGATAGTTCTAGGTCATGTCGTCTCAAAAGATGGCCTTGAAGTCGATAAATCAAAAACCGATTTGATTGCTAATTTACCTCCTCCTAAGTTTGTCAAAGATGTTCGTTCATTTCTTGGCCATGCGGGATTCTATAGAAGATTCATTAAGGATTTCTCGAAAATTTCAAAACCTCTCTTGAATTTACTTGCCAAAGACGTAAAGTTTGAATTTTCCAATGATTGCAAAAAATCTTTTGAAACTCTTAAGTCAATCTTGACCACAAATCCCATCATTCAACCCCCTGATTGGACTCAACCCTTCGAACTTATGTGTGACGCTTCTGATTTTGCTATTGGAGCCATCTTGGGCCAGCGAATCGATAAACTTCCTCGAGTCATTTATTACGCTAGCAAAACCTTAAACGAGGCCCAATTGAATTACTCAACTACTGAAAAGGAATTTTTGGCAGTTGTTTTCGCTCTTAAGAAATTCAGACCATATCTCATAGGATCCAAAGTCATAGTTTACACTGACCATGCGGCCTTACGATATTTGCTTTCTAAAAAGGATGCCAAGGCCCGTTTGATTCGTTGGATCCTTCTTCTTCAAGAATTCGATATAGAAATACGAGATAAAAAGGGTTCTGAGAATGTTGTAGCTGATCATCTCTCTCGAATTGTGCAAAAAAATGTTGATGACACCAAAATCGATGATTATTTTCCTGACGAACAAATCTTTTCGATCTCTAACACCCCTTGGTACGCTGACATTGTGAATTATCTTGTCACACAGCAAACACCCGCTGAATGGTCGAAACAAGATAAACAAAAATTTCTCTCGAAAGTTCGAAACTTCTATTGGGACGACCCATATCTTTTCAAATACTGTCCAGACCAAATCATTCGAAGGTGTGTGCCCGATCATGAACACCAAAGTATTCTTTCTTTCTCACATGACCATGCTTGTGGCGGTCATTTTGGAGCAAGAAAAACTACTGCAATGCGGTTTTTACTGGGCCACACTCTTTCGTGATGCTTTCGATTTTTGCTCTAAATGTGATCGATGTCAACGAACGGGTCGAATTACTAAGCGGAACATGATGCCTTTCAACCCCATTCTAGTGATTGAGCTATTCGATGTTTGGGGCATCGATTTCATGGGACCATTCCCTAACTCATTTGGGAATTTTTACATCTTGCTTGCGGTAGACTATGTTTCAAAATGTGTTGAATCCATTCCGACCAAAACCAATGATAACAAGGTCGTTATCAAGTTCCTCAAAGAAAACATCTTTTCACGCTTTGGCACACCTCGAGCTATCATTAGCGATAATGGCACTCACTTCTGTAATCGTGCTTTTGAATCCTTGCTCAAGAAATACTCAATCACCCACAAGCTGTCGACCCCTTACCATCCACAAACTAGTGGACAAGTAGATGTTTCCAATAGACAAATCAAACAAATTCTTGAGAAAACCGTGAATTCCAATAGAAAAGATTGGTCCTTAAAACTGATTGATGCACTTTGGGCTTTTCGCACTGCTTATAAAACCAATCTAGGGATGTCACCATATCGATTAGTCTTTGGAAAAGCTTGCCACGTACCTCTTGAATTGGAGCATCGTGCTCTTTAGGCCATAAAATTTTTGAATTTTGACTTATAGAAAGCCTGCTCACATAGGAAGTTGCAAATTTCGGAATTAGAGGAATTAAGAAATGAGGCGTATGAAAATGCGAAAATCTACAAAGAAAGAACCAAAGCCCAACATGACAAAAACATACTTCGTAAGGAATTCAACGTAGGACAAAAAGTTCTTTTATACGACTCTAGACTTCACTTGTTTCCAGGAAAACTCAGATCTCGATGGACTGGGCCTTTTGTTGTGAAAACAGTATATCCTCATGGAGCGGTTGAAATTGAAAATCCTAGGGATGGAAAAGTCTTCAAAGTAAACGGTCAATGACTAAAACCATTTTTGGAATTCGAGCAATATGACGAAGATGACCCTATCGATCTACATGAGCCTGATCATCCACCATGAAATCAGGTGGTACACGTTCTTTTTCTATTATTTTTCTTTTTCATTTTTTATTTTATTTTTGTTTTTCTGCCTTAGACAGTTAGGACACTGTCTCAATCAAGTGTGGGGGGAGTCTGCATTGCATTCTTTTGATTTTTCTTTAATTTTTCTTTCTTTCTTTTCATGTAAGACCATCATACATTTTATATCGTAGTAACATACCAAATTTTTTTTTGGAAAGTACGACTCATTTTCAATTGATACAATGAAATAAGTTTACAATTTTTAGCCAGTTGATAGTATTTTTTTCTCTCAGCCAAGTTCGAATTTGAAATATAATGAAAAGTTTAATTTTGAGGGATAATAGTGTAACCGGTACATAGGGAGATTCTTAGGTGATGGCCATGAAATCTATTCTATATTGTAGACTTTGTTTAAATAAGTGGAGGACTTAAAATACTTATAATGGCTTGTCAAACCTTTAAAACTAAGTTGTATTAAGTTGAATTCGCGTAACTTTCTTTTTGTGCTTATAAATTCAATAATAATAATAATCCAAGGGTATCCAACATTACTTGTATATCGAGCGTCGGTGTGCAAACCCGCCAAGCTCTATCCGACATGTTGTTGACAAAGTCAGCGTTGGAATATCTTGGTCTCATTTTATGAGATTAGACACCTAAGGATTACCGACACGTTGTTGACAAAGTCAAAGTCGGCCTGCACAATCCGCCAAGCTCTTTACCCACTCTCCGTTAGTCCGCGAGGTAGTGCATGGGTGGTAAACCTTGGTCTTCTAAGTTAGGTGTATGTACTTAATCATAAATTTTAAAATTTTATAGAATAAAGAATAAGAAATGATGCCCAAACACTTCTTGACTTTATTGATTTGACTAGCCATACATGAGAAAATTAGAATACCACTTTACAAACTGTGCCAAGCAAACTAAGAATCTATTTCATGGCTGCACTATGTTATCGACTGAACTAACTGGCCAAACTGGAATTTAACATTTGAAAACTTGATTTATATTGAAAATTTGTGACAAGCTGAGGTATCTAAAATAAAATCAACTGATTAGAAATTATTAACTTAATTTGTTGTACCACTTTCCTGAAATAAGTCGTGTTTTCATTTTTCGTTTTTATTTTTGCATATGTCCATTGCATTCATGTAGTTTCATTAGAATCATAGCATCCTGCATTTGGATTTTGTGGGTAGTATCCGCTGAAAACCCTCACGAGACACCACTCGTCCTACTAGGGACACCTAGAGGTTTAACGGCTTGTTGCATACGCTCAATGCAATCGTGTTTCCTACGAAAGTGAGACCTATCTAGTTAGTTTTTCATTTCTTGTTTTACTCGAGGACGAGTAAAAGATAAGTGTGGGGGTATTTGATTAACATAAAAATGTGTTTATTTCATGCTCTTATATTTTATCTTTTGTAAATAAATAAATGATACTTTGGGTATTTTTATGTGTATTTACAGATTGTCAAGTGATGCCTCTTTCATTTCAAATTAAAGGCCAACTACAAAGAAAAAAGCTACTTCCTTATGTCAAAACTTTCTCAATCCCAAAAGAAGTTGTAGCTCACTGGTAAATGCATAGAGACTTGTACCGAGAGACCTGAGTTCGATCCCCGTCAAGCTCACTTTTTGCCAAAGAACGGAACATTCACACTGCCCCTTTGCCATGAAGAATATATGGAATAGTGATGTGTTATATGTATATATTCTTATGTATGTATATAATGCATGCACTTAATAAGAATTTTTGAATTTTAGCATAATCCCCTCAAGAATTCAAATCCAATTAATCGTATTTAATTGCCATGCAAAAAGAAGGGAATGTTTTAATCACACATCTTCAATTAAACACATCCTAATCTTCTCACTGACTGTGCAATGCATCAAAAGGAAGGACATTAATTACAATTCTTCAATCAAGCAAGGAATATTCCTTCATTCTGGAAAGGATATTTTCATGTATTTATTATGTGGGCCTTGTATTCAAATAAGGGAGAAGGCTACATCCTGTATAAAAGACCACTATATCATTGTAAAGGAAGGCCATTTTTTTATGCAATTATTATGTATTATGTACTGTCATTTAGTTTTAATAAAATTCTCCTTTGTTCTAGTTTATTTACTTTTCTTATATAACAAATTGTGTATCTACTCAATTAGTTTTGGGTAGAACACGAATTGTTAGTGTTATTTCTATTGCTTATTAGGATTGACCGTTGATTAGATTCAACGGCAATACTAATTTAATTTCTGTTGTTTTTTTGTTTATTGTTCATTTCTAGTATTTGTTCTTCGTTTTTGTTGTTGAATTTGGTATTGATCTGATTAGATTCAGGTCCATAGTAAATTCAATAGCTTTGTTTTCAAAACCAACCCCCAACTATTGTCTAACTCGCCAAGAATAAATAGATAATAATTTTTAATTACACCTCCCTGTGTTCGACGTGTATGCTACGCACCTGTATGCTTGCAGAATTTAATTTAAATATCGCGCTTTTCTAATTCATAGATTAGCGACGATCACAAACTAAAATGGCCACTGTCTTTTACTCGAACGAAATCCATTAGTTTAAAATAAAATTTATATACAGTTGAAAATTGAATGCCACCTTCCCTATTTTTATCTCCATCAAATCGAATTCAATTATTCCAGCAAGAAAGAGAAAGGAGCCATTGCCTTTCTTGTTTTCAAAATCAAAATCAAACGGTGGTTTTTGGAGCTCGATTAATTCGATCGAGTTGAACAAGGGCCGGTCTCTAACTAAGAAAGCATGCGCAAGGGATAGGACGCGATCAGAAGTAGCAGTTCGTTGATCAATGGTGTAGGGTTAAGCGCGAATTGGTCGTACTAGGTAATCGGAGTCGTGAGTCTCAATTGAAGTAGCAGGGATCAAAATTGATGACGGAATTTGGGGATCGCTATTTCAATTTGAAGGATTTAGGGGTGCGCGATGTTGGTAAAGTCCAATTTGATCGAGGAATAGGGTTCGATGCTTTTCATTGCAGGCTACTGTTGTTCATCGCATTCAAGTTCAAAGGATGGTGATGTCATGATTACTGTGTATCGCACAGTGGTATTAAGGTAGGTTAAGCAGCCGAGTTATTGGGCAAGGAGGTGGGGATGGTCAGAATAGTGACATTGGTTTTTTGGATGGAATATAAGGTGTTCGGTGGTTTCAGAATTTCATTTGGGGAAGAAGCAGAAATAAAAAGAGAATTAAGGTAAATAATTTAATTTATTTAGTTAATTAATAATGTTTACTTTATAGATATACAACCTAGGAAAATAATAATGATAATAAGAGGCACAATAATTTGTCCATCTTTCTTGGAATTGAATTCCATACATGGTTTTGAAACATTATTTGTTTGAAAGTTTCTCCAAAAATAATATTAGTTTATTTGTTAACTACTTTTAATTAACTTAAATCAGTTTAATTTGTATTAACTATATTTGTTCATACTGAATTAGATTCAAACTAAAACAGTTGAGTTACAACCATGACAAAATTATCCTCACAATGGAATTGGTTTTGGAGTTTTTGAAGTCAATCAGAATCAGCTTTGGGATTTTAATTTAAACCGAACATCGTTCGATTTAAGTTAGAATCATATCGGATTAGCAAATAAAAATTACATTGAGTAAAATCTCACTTAATTTACTATTTAGAATTATTTTTATTTGTTAAGAATAATTGATGGTTGTTTGGTTGCATTAAAATATTAATGTGACTAATAAATATATATTAGTTGTTTAGGATTGGTGTTCGTGGCTATTATACATACATATATATTAGTGATTGGATAGTTCCCGCAGTACCCTTAGCAAGTGCCTACAGTATCATTAGCAAATGAACCTATGCGCCCCACGCTATGATAGTGGATGACCTTCTATACCACGATATCCTGCCTCGAAGCAGGATGGGTATTATTTATGTTGGCTAACGTCTATGGATGTAGGAAAAACAGTTTGGAGGAATCCGACTGGATTCCTCAAAAAGTTATTACTATTTGTTTTCATACCTGATGTGTTATAAAACCCGTGATTGATAATTGAGTGTTTTGGATGTTTAAATATCACTAGACTTAAATGTTGATTTATAAAATATCGCGAAACAAGATTTTGAGAGTTAAAAGGGAAAATCTATTTTTCTAAAATAAAATTTGAATTTCAATCGGCGATAGAAATATTAACTTGTTTGAATATATAAAACAAGTATTGTATTTATAAACGATGTTTATAAATTAAATAATATAGGAAATTGAAGTATTGAATTTATAAATGATGTTTATAAATTGAATAATGCAGGAATTGAAATAAATTTATAAACAGTGGTTATAAATGAAATGGATAATTATCATTGGATAATTAGAGAGTTTAAATTCAAATGTGAATTTTATAAATTGAATAATGCAGGAATTGAAATAAATTTATAAACGGTGGTTATGAATGAAATAGGTAATTATCATTGGATAATTGGAGAGTTTAAATTCAAATCTGAATTTAAAATAAGAATTAGAAATCGTTTTAAGTAGAAAACGATGAAACCTATTCCGTGTTCGAAATATAAATTTAATTGGAAAATTAAATTAGATTATGCTGAAATTATAAAATAAACTATATCCAGAAAGGATATTAGAATTGTATCAATTAGAAACTAAGGTTTAAAATTGAATATTAAAATAGATTCTATGTTATGTATAGATAAGTTAAAATAAATAGAATATCCCAAAATAAGATTTTGGTTTTTAAATAGACTTCGAAATGGAACTTGTTAAATATATATAATGTGATGACCCTAAACCCCCGTGCCACGGAAGTAAGGATAATCATTGAAATATAACACATAAACAATAACAGCAGAACAGAATCATAGAATTACACCAGATAAAGTACATCAAGGTTACAATGGAAATAATATTAACATCGGAGTTACACAACATAACAAGATCATACTTAGTACATAATATAGTTTCAACTTAATATCAAATGTCTGCAGCGGAATTAAACATAATATATTAAATGAAGTCTGAGCAGCATAATAGAAATGATGGGATCCATCTTTAGCTCCATAGATATCGGGAATGAGTCTGCTAAAGCTGAATACAAGGCTGCCCGTGTGGAAAATAGGGCACCCAAGTTTGCAAAGTGAAACAAACTATTAGATAGTCATGGGACTGGTATGAGAAATCTTACTTAACCTATTTAATAATATGGTTAATCACAGGACCACGCCGCTAACGCAGAACGTGTATACTCCAATGGATTGCTAGTGCAGGAAATAAAGTAAGTCATTAAACAACGCAATGCTTTTTAGAAAAATGAAACCATTATAAGACTCAAGTCCCATCACATAATGCAATGCAAACCGAAGGATATATTTTTACCTTATAATGGCCAAAATATGCTTAATACGTATAAAGCAAATTCAATTTTACTATTAGTGCATATATGTTTCAAAAACATTTCAATCATAATGTATCAATCATAGACGGCATAGCTACCATATATAATGTCGCCATACTATTTTTACAATCAAAACCGCACGGTGTCGTATTAGAATTTGGATTTCCATCATTAACAAAGGCAAGGGATCGTCCTTACCGAATTCGAGACAATCTAGCCTACCTTGTCTTAGGCTACAGTCGCAACAACACCCAGGAGCCACAGGGCAGGTCCACATCTTACGTTCGTGGATTATATAGAATTCCTGAACAATATGTTTCCCCACCCTACGGGAGTAAATCAAGAGCCACTAGGGACCCAAATCCGAGGTACCTCGCTTTCCATCATCGACATAAGTAAAAATGTCTGGGCTCCATACCATGACACCACTCCTAGCTAGAAAGAAACGCATGTTATCCCTGGATCCTTCTCCCGTTTCTAGTTCACACCGGGGTGTGAGGCTCGCGAAGTAATGTTATACACAAAGGTATGCCAATTAAAATTGTGCTTTGATCATCATCCACAAGGCTCTGCTTTTCAATAAAAAGCCTTGATCATTTGCAGCTTGGCATGCCACACTGACAATTCACGTCATGCGACTAATGTTTATCAATATATAACCGCTTAGCGCGTACGTCTCAGAGAAGGGTGTTAAGCAAGAGAATAAATTCTCCGCCACCAAAAAGATATATATTTAATAGGAATCAGTCAGCACATAATAAAATCCTATGTCAGATACACATCCATTTACAAGTCCATTTTGGGTCTGAACGAAACCGAAGACACCTTATTCCTCGTCCCATATGTCCAATACAAGAGAGAAGTTCTCGCATATCCGAACAATCAACAAGTACGTCCGGACAACTACCACTGTAACCCTGTCAAGGCAGCAACTCCAATCAAAGGCATCAGTAGTCATCCATTCGATGTGAAGATTGCCGGTCTTCAACCACCATCTTCATTATCTTCAACTTTCAATCGTCGTATAATTATTTGAAATGAGATTTAACTCGGCCTTTTCAAATAATTCTCGAATATATATAATTCAAATCATTTCTTTTCATTTCATATAGTTTATAATATTTCATAATAATTTATCTTTGTTATTATTTATATAAAAATAGCTCATTTTAGTTAAACTACGCTTCAGGTCATTATGCGGCCTTGGCGTTGTTTTTATCAAAATTTGAATTACACATTTCTCAAAATCTATCCGTTGGGTCTTAGCAAATTTTATACCATTGGAAAGATCTTTCCAAAGCGAACCCAACGGTTCCAGATTTGCGAAAATCCGACGGTCGGATCTCTTGGTATAATCGTTTAAAGTTACGACTCCAAATCGCAAACTACCGTGCGTGATTCATTATTTTGTACACTTCATACACATGTTAAAAAGAATATTTTTATCTAACAAAAATATACTTTAACACATAGTTCTTTTCTAACTTTACTAACATGTCAATGATTAATGTTTTGATCTAACAAAACATATTTAACCAAACATATTTTTCTAACTTGAATATTTTTAATGACTCCTTACATTATGTAAGAACATTACTATCAAAATTAATGCTTTTTAATGAGTCATTCATACATTAAAAATGTAATTTTTAATGTAAAAACATTTTCATCAAACAATGAATATTTTTAATGATTCCTATTTACATTAAAAATGTGATTTTTAATGTAAAAACATTTTTATCCAACAATTCTATTTTTAATGAATCATTCTTACTTACATTAAAAATATGATTTTTAATGTAAAAACATTTTTATCCAACAATTCTATTTTTAATGAATCATTCTTACTTACATTAAAAATGTGATTTTTAATATAAAAACATTTTTATCAAACAATTCTATTTTTAATGAATCATCCTTACTTACATTAAAAATGTGATTTCTAATGTAAAAACATTTTTATCAAACAATGAATATTTTTAATTATTCCTTCTTGCATTAAAATGTAATTTTTAATGTAAAAACATTTTTATCAAACAATGGATATTTTTAATGTTTCCTTCTTACATTAAAAATGTTAACTTTAATGTAAGAACATTTGTATCGAACAATGAATATCTTTAATGAATCATACTTACATTAAAAATGTAATTTTTAATGCAAAAACATTTTTGTCAAACAATGAATATTCTTAATGATTCCTTTTTACATTAAAAATGTAACTTTTAATGTAAAAACATTTTTATCAAACAATGAATATTTTTAGTGATTTCTTCTTGCATTAAAAATGTAATTTTTAATGTAAAAACATTTTTATCAAGCAATGAATATTTTTAATGAATCATACTTACATTAAAAATGTAACTTTTAATGTTTCAACATTTTGTCAAACTAGAATTATATATATATATATACAATAAAAATATAAACTTTTATTGTTAAACTTTTCTATTTCAAACCATGATCATCTTACATCATTTCTTATAAACAATAAAAAGTAAATTTTTATTGTTAACTTTTCTATTTCAAACCATGATCATTTTGAATCATTTCTTATATACAATAAAAAGTAAATTTTTATTGTTAACTTTTCTTTTTCAAAACAATGATCTTTTTGGACCATTTCTTATATACAATAAAAAGTAAATTTTATTGTTAACTTTTCTTTTTCAAAACAATGATCATTTTGGATCATTTCTTATATACAATAAAATTGTATATTTTAGTTGTTAACTTTTCTTTTTCAAAACAATGATCATTTTGGATCATTTCTTAAATACAATAAAAAGTAAATTTTTATTGTTAACTTTTCTTTTTCAAAACAATGATCATTTTGAATCATTTCTTATATACAATAAAAAGTAAATTTTTATTGTTAACTTTTCTTTTTCAAAACAATGATCATTTTAGACCATTTCTTATATACAATAAAAAGTAAATTTTTATTGTTAACTTTTCATTTTCAAAACAATGATCATTTTGGATCATTTCTTATATACAATAAAAATGTAAATTTTAGTTGTTAACTTTTCTTTTTCAAAACAATGATCATTTTGGATCATTTCTTAAATACAATAAAAAGTAAATTTGTATTGTTAACTTTTCTTTTTCAAAACAATGATCATTTCTTATATGAATATTTTTCATATTCTGCACATTCAATAAAAATGTGATTTTTATTGTTTCAAACACTTTTCATTTCATATATGAATATTTTTCATATTTTGTACATTCAATAAAAATATGATTTTTATTGTTTCAAACACTTTTCATTTGATATATGAATATTTTTTATCATAGGAATATTTCAGAAAATTTCGACATTATAACGGCAGGGGAATAAAAACCGGCACCGTCCTTAGTACGGCTTCTCTGTTAACCTAGGCCTCGCGGCGATACATGGGTTTTATTTTCATAATACAATTCATTTTCACAACGTTGTGAATTTACCATAAACACAATCAATTTTTTTTGCAACCAAATCAATCACGCACAATCGCAATCAATTTCACACCACAATATAAACAAGTCATCCATGATTTGTGGATGACGGTGTCAGGAGTTACTAAACTCCGTCTGCAGCCTAATATAATTTTATTCAATTATTTTTGAATTCAGAAATCTCACATTGGTTTTTATTCCTTCTAAAATTGCAGAAAGCTCCAAAAATTCTCTAGTCTCTTCTAGAATGTAGAAGACGTTGTCACGATCACAGTGGTTCCTGTTTCATGTGATTTCGACATTGTGTTAAAAAGATATGATTTTTACAGTGTTAATGACAATTTGGAGTAATTAATATAGTAATCAATTAATTAAATAAAATCAACTTCTTCTTCAATAAAATTTTCAGGCCGATGGTTTTCTCTTTTATTCGAACCTAGGGTTTGAATTTCCATGCAATCAAGAGCACCGAACGTCGATCAATCAGCACTGGGTTGTAGTGCTTGGAAAATTATGCCCAGGGGTGCCAATCTCCTCGAACTCGCACTTAGCAGGAAGCTCCAATCCTCGATCGAACTGCACGACTTCATGGGGATGAATCGAGCGAAATACTGCTCTAGATAAAATCCCACCGTATGGATTTGAAGAACACACTTCCCTCTCCAATATTGCCTGAAGAATCGAATGATTTTGTGACGACCCCATTCCCCGTACAGACGGAGACAAGGGTAATCTTTGGAATATAACACAGAAAAAGATAATAGCAGAGAAGAAATAAATAAATACACCAGATAATGCACAAAAGAATATACTGGACAAACGTAATCATCAGAGTTACACAGTATACAGGATCATACTTAGTACAAATACAGTTCAGCTACACATAAATGTCTACAGCGGAAAATAAACATAATGTACAATATGAGCTGAACAACATAAAAAGAGATAAATAATAGAATCCGTCTTCAGCTCCAGCTATCCAGAGAAAGCCAGCTAAAACCTGAATACAAGGCTACCCATGTAGAAAAAGGGGCACCCGAGTTTGAAAGTGAAACAAACTACGAGTCAGTCATGGGACTGGTATGAGAAATCTACTCAACACATTTCAAAAATGGCTAATCACAGGACCACGCCACTTTCGTGGAACGGGTTTACTCCATTGGATTGCCAGTGCTTTGAAACAAATCATTCTTTTAAACATCTCAATGCTTTTTATAAAAATGAAGCCATTATAAGACTCAGCTCCCATCACACAATGCAACGTAAACCGGAGGATAGAGTTTTACCTTATAATGGCCAAAATATGATTGATACAAATAAAACAAAAGCATTTGATATTATTACTAGTGTTTATATGTTTTAAAAACAATTTCAAATCATAACTATCAATCATAGACGGCATTAATGCCCCATACCACTATGTCGCCATATATAGGTATACAATCAAAATCGCACAGTCACGTATTTGGAAATTGGATTTCCGTCATGAACCAAGGCAAAAGATAGTCCTTACCGACTTCGAGACTGCCTAGCCCGAGCCTCAGGGTCAGAGCGCATCGACCCTTGGATCATCAGGGCCGGTCCACCGATATGGATTAAAATTCCTGAACACTGCGTTTCCCCGCCCTTTGGGGCGTAAATGAGCCAACGAATGGCTCCATCGGACCCGAATCGTCCGATCTAACCGAGGCGCCTCACAACAGTAACAACCACATAAGTCAAACTCGTTACGGCGTGTAAAACCACTGACGCCACTTCTAGCTAGGAAGAAACGCAGGCCCTCCCTGATGTCCTCTCCCGTTTCTGGTTCATACCGGGGTGTGAGGCTCGCGAATTCACGTTATACACAAAGCTACGCCACACAGGCGATGCTTTGATCATCACCACAAGACTTTGCTTTTAAACAGAAGCCCTGATCACTGCATCTTAGCATGCCACACAGACAATTCACACTGTGCAACTAATAGATATCAATCACACAGAATAAATTCCAATGTTAGACACACTGTCCATTTGCAAGTCCATTCTGGATCTGAACGAAACCGGAGGCACTATATACCTCGCAAACCCATCGATCACCACGTACGTCTGGACGATCACCACTCATTATCCATATTTCGGGATGCCTCCCAATCAGGACCTCGGTTACCATCTAAACGAGGTGAAGATCTCCGGTCTTCGACCACCGTCTTCATCTTCGATTTCTTATCGTCGATTCAGTTATTCAGAATGGGATAAACCCGGTCTTTCTGAGCAACTCACGTATATAATAAACAAGTGCAACACTAACATACATACGCATCATTTCAATTCATTAGTCACTAACCGTCAATCAGTAAGAGAACGATTTCCTAAATATTAACCCCGAAGGCCGAAACCAACATCAGATCAATACCCAAGAAACCATTCGACTTAGCCAACCTTCAGTTAATTTCTAAATTTTACATCCATATCGTTTATAATATTTTATAACGATTTATCGCTATTTTTATTTATTTTTAAATAGCCAATTTATTCAAAACGACGCTTCGGGCCATAACGCGGCCGTGGCGCTGTTTTTCTTCAGATTTCATTTACACATATCTGAAAATCTAACCGTTGGATCTTCACAAAATTTACATCATTAGAAAGATCTTTTCAAAACGAATCCAACGGTTCTAGTTTGGGGAAAATCCGACGGTCGGATCTCCCGATATAATCGTTTGAAGTTTCGATTTCAAAATACGAACTGCAGCGTCGTTATTCGATTAAATATAATTCTATTTATATATATAAAAATATAATCGATTCTGGTGCTGTTTTTCTTCAGATTTGAATTAAACATTCCAGACAATCCAACCATTGGATTTTTACAAAGTTGGTGCCGTTGGAAAGATATTTCCAAAGCGAACCCAACGGTTGCGATTTCAGGAAAATTCGATGGTCGGATCTCCCGGTATAATCGTTTGAAATCACGGTTTCAAAATATGAACTGCAGCGTCGTTATTCGATATATTTTAATTCTATTTATATATATATATATATTGATTCTTCGATTTCAAAGCTATATTCTTTTCATACATTTGATAAAAATGATATTTTTATCTAAATGTCTTCTATTTCAACACTTCACTATATTTAACAATTCATGTATATAATAAAAATGTGATTTTTATTGTAAAATAATTCATTTCAAAACGCTATTATTTTATATAGTTCATATAGGTAATAAAAATAGGATTTTTATTATAAAACAATTTCTTTCAAAACAAGATTATTTTATATAGTTTATATAGATGATAAAAATGTGATTTTTATTATAAAAAAAATTATTTCAAAATATGAATACCATTCAACACATGAATTTCAATTCAACGAATGAATATCGATTCAACACATGAAGGTTTTCTATAGTTTATATATATATAAATAAAAATGTGATTTTTATATTGAAAACACGAACACCATTCAACACATGAATTTCAATTCAACGAATGAATATCGATTCAACACGTGAAGATTTTCTATAGTTTTTATATATATATAGATAAAAATGTGATTTTTATATTTAAAACACGAACACCATTCAACACATGAATTTCAATTCAACGAATGAATATCGATTCAACACATGAAGGTTTTCTCCACTTAAAACTTTTCATCCCCGAAAAGGAACAAAGTCGAAAGTGGTTTGATTAATCAACTCTACGTTCAATCTGGCTTCCATTCTCCAACTTTTCAGTTTTTGAGAATTTTCAAATTCTTCAAAAATTTGGCTAACACCCGGAATTTTCGAAAAATTTCGCCATAACCTCCTTTGTACGGGGAGAGGTTTGGAAATTTATTGGGCCGTATTAGGTACCCAATAAATTCTAATAAGCAAACACATATTTATAGTGATATATTCTGGTGTTTACAGGGGAGCGTGTATAGATAATAACTCCAGAGAATAAATTCTCGTCACCCTGTCAAAGCCTGAGGGAGTGTGTATTTTAAATGCTCCAGAGGATAAATCCTCGTCACCTCGTCCCGTGTGGGAAATAAATAGTCCATGTGCCGTATCTAATAACTAAAGAGACGTGATTATTGTCAACTCCAGACCCGTGTGGGGTTTTTATTAATCCGGCAATTTTATCGTTACAATTTAAATAGTCCATATCAGTCACCAGTTCAACATGTAAAATATAGTCATCGCCATACAAGCCTCTCGCTCGTATGGTAAATCTTCCACCTCGTCACACAAGTTCCAAATGCTTATGTGGCATATGATGAAGTATGCCTATCTTCAGAAGTATGCCATTTAATGTAGTTCAAAATTAATTGTTACTATCCTATGGCGACGTTAATTATTACACACGGAATAACCAGCACTCCGCATCCAATGACATTCACAGAAGTTGATATAATAATATTTCGCATCCAACTCATTAAGGTTTACCTATTTGTCGGGCACGCAAATAAATTCTTTACTCAACAGCTATCCATTTACCTGTTCAAACATATATGATGCACATGTATATATTTCTATTTATTTTCTAATCAGTTCAATGTGTGATTTAAATGAATAAAGTCTACCATTATTTTATTGTTGATTAAATTAACTATTGTTTCAATAATTCAATTAATCAAATTTACTATCACACAACACAAACAACAATCAAATTGTTTTTAACTTTTCAAAAATGTACTAATCAATTTCTATACTCACTTAACTTTTCAAATATATATCTTTGATATATTCAAAAATCATATTTCTAAAACCAGACTTTATATATAATCACAAATACGTTATTTGAAAACATATAACTCTCAACTCGTTCTAGGGCACTTCTGACCCCATCTCTAACGAATTGTTCTGATTCTGCTGTACTCATATCAGGATATTGTTGATCCTATCTGTACTGAGTTACTCGCCCTAGAACACTACTGGTTCTATCTTTGACGAGTTCATTAATATGTTACATTCCAGAGCTAAGCTTAACCAAAGCTCTGATACCACGTTGTGACGACCCCATTCCCCGTATAGACGGAGACAAGGGTAATCTTTGGAATATAACACAGAAACAGATAATAGCAGAGCAGAAATAAATAAATACACCAGATAATGCACAAAAGAATATACTAGATAAACGTAATCATCAGAGTTACATAGTATACAGGATCATACTTAGTACAAATACAGTTCAGCTATACATAAATGTCTACAGCGGAAAATAAACATAATGTACAATAGGAGCTGAACAACATAAAAAGAGATAAATAATAGAATCCATCTTCAGCTCCAGCTATCCAGAGAAAGCCAGCTAAAACCTGAATAAAAGGCTGCCCGTGTAGAAAAAGGGGCACCCGAGTTTGAAAGTGAAACAAACTACGAGTCAGTCATGGGACTGGTATGAGAAATCTACTCAACACATTTCAAAAATAGCCAATCATAGGACCACGCCACTTTCATGGAACGGGTTTACTCCATTGGATTGCCAGTGCTTTAAAACAAATCATTCTTTTAAACATCTCAATGCTTTTTATAAAAATGAAGCCATTATAAGACTCAGTTCCTATCACACAATGCAACGCAAACCGGAGGATAGAGTTTTACCTTATAATGGCCAAAATATGATTGATACGAATAAAACAAAAGCATTTGATATTATTGCTAGTGTTTATATGTTTTAAAAACAATTTCAAATCATAACTATCAATCATAGACGGCATTAATGCCCCATACCACTATGTCGCCATATATAGGTATACAATCAAAATCGCACTGTCACGTATTTGGAAATTGGATTTCCGTCATGAACCAAGGCAAAAGATAGTCCATACCGACTTCGAGACTGCCTAGCCCGAGCCTCAGGGTCAGAGCACATCGACCCTTGGATCGTCAGGGCCGGCCCACCGATGTGGATTAAAATTCCTGAACACTGTGTTTCCCCGCCCTTTGGGGCGTAAGTGAGCCAACGAATGGCTCCATCGGACCCTGATCGTCCGATCTAACCGAGGCGCCTCGCAACAGTAACAACCACATAAGTCAAACTCGTCAGGGCGTGTAAAACCACTGACGCCACTTCTAGCTAGGAAGAAACGCAGGCCCTCCCTGATGTCCTCTCCCGTTTCTGGTTCATACCGGGGTGTGAGGCTCGCGAATTCACGTTATACACAAAGCTACTCCACACAGGCGGTGCTTTGATCATCACAACAAGACTTTTCTTTTCAGCAGAAGCCCTGATCACTGCATCTTAGCATGCCACACAGACAATTCACACCGTGCAACTGATAGATATCAATCTCACAGAATAAATTCCATTGTCAGACACACTGTCCATTTGCAAGTCCGTTCTGGGTCTGAACGAAACCGGAGGCACTATATACCTCGCAAACCCATCGATCACCACTCATTATCCATATTTCGGGATTCCTCCCAATCAGGACCTCGGTTACCATCCAAACGAGGTGAAGATCTCCGGTCTTCGACCACCGTCTTCATCTTCGATTTCTTATCGTCGATTCAGTTATTCAGAATGGGATAAACCCAGTCTTTCTGAGCAACTCACGTAAATAATAAACAAGTGCAACACTAACATACATACACATCATTTCAATTCATTAGTCACTAACCGCCAATCAGTAAGAGAACGATTACCTAAATATTAACCCCGAAGGCCGAAACCAACATCATATCAATACCCAAGAAACCATTCGACTTAGCCAACCTTCAGTTAATTTCTAAATTTTACATCCATATCGTTTATAATATTTTATAACGATTTATCGCTATTTTTATTTATTTTAAAATAGCCAATTTATTCAAAACGACGCTTCGGGCCATAACGCGGCCGTGGCGCTGTTTTTCTTCAGATTTGATTTACACATATCTGAAAATCTAACAGTTGGATCTTCACAAAATTTACATCATTAGAAAGATCTTTTCAAAACGAATCCAATGGTTCTAGTTTCGGGAAAATCCGACGGTCGGATCTCCCGGTATAATCGTTTGAAGTTTCGATTTCAAAATACGAACTACAGCGTCGTTATTCGATTAAATATAATTATATTTATATTTATATAAATATAATCGATTCTGGCATTGTTTTTCTTCAGATTTGAATTAAACATTCCAGACAATCCAACCGTTGGATTTTTACAAAGTTGGTGTCGTCGGAAAGATATTTCCAAAGCGAACCCAACGGTTGCAATTTCAGGAAAATCCGATGGTCAGATCTCCCGGTATAATCGTTTGTAATCACGGTTTCAAAATACGAATTGCAGCGTCGTTATTTGATATATTTTAATTCTATATATATATATATCGATTCTTCAATTTCAAAGCTATATTCTTTTCATACATTTGATAAAAATGATATTTTTATCTAACTGTCTTCTATTTCAACACTTCACTATATTTAACAATTCATGTATATAATAAAAATGTGATTTTTATTGTAAAACAATTCATTTCAAAACACTATTATTTTATATAGTTCATATAGGTAATAAAAATAGGATTTTTATTATAAAACAATTTCTTTCAAAACAAGATTATTTTATATAGTTCATATAGATGATAAAAATGTGATTTTTATTATAAAACAATTTATTTCAAAATATGAATACCATTCAACACATGAATTTCGATTCAACGAATGAATATCGATTCAACACATGAAGGTTTTCTATAGTTTATATATATAGATAAAAATGTGATTTTTATATTTAAAACTCGAACACCATTCAACACATGAATTTCAATTCAACGAATGAATATCATTCAACACATGAAGGTTTTCTATAGTTTATATATATAGATAAAAATGTGATTTTTATATTTAAAACACGAACACCATTCAACACATGAATATCGATTCAACACATGAAGGTTTTCTATAGATTATATATATATAGATAAAAATGTGATTTTTATATTTAAAACAAGAATACCATTCAACACATGAATTTCTATCCGACGAATGAATATCGACTCAACACATGAAGGCTTTCTATTCGACGAATAAATATAGTTTCAACAAATGAAAATAATTCAAAAACATGAATATTATTCAAAATTTCAGCAGCATAACGACAGGGTAGTTAAAACCGGGACCGTCCCTAGTACGGCTCCTCGCTCTACCTTAAAACCTCGCGGTTTTTGACAATGGGGATTCATGCATCTAGTTCGCATGCAGGCGGCATGTATATTTATTTCATTTCCACAAACTAAACCTATGTGGTTTCAACCAAATATTTCTCAACCACAAACAGGTATTTTTCAACCATAATCAATCAATAACAACCACAAACAATTCCAATCAACCATTCGCTATCAATCAATTTTCACACAAATCACAACCAATAAATATCGTCCATGGTTTGTGGACGAGGGGCGTGTATATATATATATATATATATATATAGCATATCACTTCTATTTCAACACACATATAATTTTTACAACGCATATACAACTTATACATCGAACATACAACTTATACAACGCTTATACAAGAGGTGTACAATGCTTAATAACTCATACATCGACTATATAATTTATACATCGTCGTTTTCCATATCGTTTATAAATTAGAAATCTCACTTTTCACATTTCGTATATATATACAATTCACAGTCACAACACAATCAAATAAATCGTCCATGGTCTGTGGACATATGTGAACAGTTCAGATATGCAGTTAAAATATAAATAACTGTACAAGAAAATTTGTAGTGAGAGAATTCTCACTTTGGGTTCCACTCCGTCGGTTTTTATCTGAATTTCCAACATGCTCTGTTCTGAATGCGGTCTGTTTCCTCGCGAGGCTCTCATTTTTCTGATTTCAACGCTTCTAAATTCGGCGAAATCTGACCTCGTACGAAGACGATACTGTATATTATACATTTGAATATTTAAACGAGAAATTAATTAAACTAATTAATTAATTTATTCCCCAAATTACCCCCAGCCCCTTCTTCCCCGTGCTCTGCTATTTCGCACCCAAAAAGCTCCCTCTAATGACCACCGTCGCGCGCCCAAAACCCTAAGCCGTCCATCGATCAGACCCGTCCACGACGAAGCCCGTCCCCTGCTTGACCTGCGCCACGAATACCAAGAACTCCGGTGGCCCCAATCGCCTCAGATCATCCACGAGCCGCACCTCCTTTGAGGTGGAAAATCGAGCAATTTAAGAAGCTAAAATCGATCTCCACCGCTCAGTTTAAAGGTCTTGAGGGGATCTTCAATTTCGTTTTTGAAGTTTCGAAATCCACTGAATGGATTGGAAGATCGGAGGGCAAATGGTTTGGAATCATCTCTGCCGTGAATCACGAGAGGGAGGCTGGAAACGGCGTTGACCAGGGAAAACAAGTTGGACCATTTTTCTAGGGTTTTACCCATTTATAGAAATTATTTGAGATTATTTAATTCGTGAAAAATACTTATTTGTTGATACGAGCTCCAAACCTAACCCAACGACTGTCGTCCCTAGCGTTTTACCCCCATTCCGAGCACAATGGGATATGTTTCGTAGGCCCATTCGATTGTTTCAGTCAGTTTTCATTCAACTTAAAATATATAACATTCAATATTCGATTTGAACGTACATTTCAAGTTGCCAAGGCCACACAAACTAATTCGAAAAATTCCAGAAAAATAAATCTAGTTATGTTTTGACGATACGGCCCCAAAAAAACTAGTTTCGTCGAATTCAGAGACCGTTTTCAAAAAGGCCCATTTCTGGTCGATCCAATTTAACTGTAATTGATCAAAACATGTTTTCCTTTACCACGCTCACATACTAGCTTCAAAAATTATGAAATTTGAAACCTAGCAATAACTTCACATCCCGGATCCAAAAAAAGTGGTTTCGTCGAATTCCGAGGTCGTATGCAAAATGGCCAATTTCACGGGCTATATAAATTCCATAGCGACCTTTCTGAAAATTCATTTGGCCATAACTTTTGCTTTCCGCTATGAAACTTTGATTTTTCAGATTCGTTAGAAAGGTATTCACTAACATATTTAAATATTTTTAGTTTCACTCAAATCCGTTTTGTTTTGCACCCGGTACAGTCCGACAAAGATTTTCAGGCCTTGTTTGTAATTAGAATTAATTATATTCGTTTTCAAACGTCGATTCAAACTCACTTTTCATTGCTATCATTTAAAATATTTATTTTAAATATTTAAAATCCACTATTTTAGCCAATTTAAAAATTTTAAATTGGTTCAAATTTTCCAGGTCGTTACAGATTTCGATGCGAGGATCGGGAGTTTTTAAGGGAGGAAGATTGGAGCAACAGTCGTTATTCGATGTTAATGGCGGTGGGTTACTGGAGATAAAGGAACAAGGGTTTTGGAGCATTCTAATTGCCCAAATATTTATATTTATATTAATTTATTTTCTCTAATTCCGAAAAAGCCTGTTAAATCATACGAACTCCAAATCCAACCCAACAACTATCACCCATAGCTAAATACCCCCATTCCAGACACAATAGACTATGTTTCATAAGACCATTCGACTATTTCAGCCATTTATTCTTTAAATTAAAATATAAAACATTCAATTTTAAATTTGAATGCACATTTTAATTTACCAGGGATACATACTCATTCTAAAAATTCCCAAAAAATAAATCTTGCTATGTTTTGACGATACAGTCCTAATAAAATTAATTTTGTCGAATTTGGAGACCATTTGAAAAATGTCCATTTTCTGGTCAATCCAATTTGACCGAAATTGACAAAACATGTTTTCTTTTGCCACGCTTACATATTAATTCCAAAAATTATGAAAATTGGAATCTTGTAATAAATTGACATTATGGATCCAACTAAAGTGATTTCATCAAAAACGGAGGTCATTTGTAAAATTGCTATTTATAAGGGCTATATAGTATATTAATTCCATAGCGATTATTTCTGAATTTTAAACTGGGCATAACTTTCAATACCCGTTATGAAATCTGGATTTTTCATATTCGTTAGAAAGATATAATTAAACAAACTTAAATATTTTTGGTTTTACTGAAATCTGATTTATTTTAAATCCTGTACATTCATTTGAAATTTGAAATCGAATTTTCAAAATACCGCGTCATTTCAGGCTCGTTATATAATTAAAATAAATATATACGTTCTAACTTTGATTTAAATAAATTTTAGATCATTATTATTTAAAATAAATCATTTTTAATATTCAAAATTCAATAAAATAGCTAAAGTAAAAATTTTAAATTGGTTTTGATTTTTCTGGGTTTTTACAATCTCTCCCACTTAAAAACTTTTCATCCCCGAAAAGGAAACAACAGTAAAGTAGGAAACAAAACGAAAATAAAATAAATTGTAAATGTACCTTGCACCAGAGCTAATCAGAGATGTCCACTCTGCACTTGGGATAAGCCTATTTAATGCTATCTTCGGTCTCCCACGTACAGACTCTAGGATCTCCGCTCCACTGCACTTTGACTAAATGGATCCTCTTGTTTCTTAGAACTCTAGTTTCTGTGCCAATGATTTTCATTGGCTCTCTTCTCACTGCTAAGCTTGGAGTAATTTCCAAATCTTATTGCGCTGCTTCTTCCACAATCAATTCTGAATCATGTACATGCTTTCGAAGTTGAGACACGTGAAATACGTCATGTACCCCTGGCAATCAGTCAGGCAACTGAACCCTGTAAGTGAGAGTTCCAATCCTTTCGAGTATAGGAAATGGACCAATGAATCTAAGCGCCAACTTCCCTGTCTTTCCGAAACGAACTACTCCTCTCAATGTGGAAACCCTCAAGTACACATAATCGTCAACAGCAAATTCTATATCCCTTCTTCTTGAATCCGCATAACTCTTCTGTCAGCTCTGATCCGTCTGAAGCCGCTTCTTAATGAAATCAATTTATCCGAAGCATCTTGAATCATGTCGGGACCCAATACTAGTCGGTTGCCTAGTTCTACCCAACATGCAGGAGATCTACATGGCCTGCCATACAAAGCTTCAAATGGCAACATTTGTAAGCTTGCTAGATAACTGTTATTATATGAAAACTCAACCAAATGCAAGTGATCTTCCCACGATCCACCAAAATCAAGAATACATTCCCGCAACAAGTCTTCTAGTATATGATTCACCCTCTTAGTTTGACCATCTATTTGAGGATGATATGCGATGTTCAGATTTAGCTTTGTCCCTAGCTCCTCTTGGAATGCTTTCCAGAATTTACTAGCGAATATCGGATCATGATCACTAACAATACTACTGGGAACTCCATGTAGTCTGACAATTTCTCTGAAATAAATCTGCGCCAGACTTCTAGCTATTCTATTAGATCAGACAGGAATAAAATGAGCGGTCTTCATGAAGCGATCTACGATCACCCATATACTGTCATTGCCTTTCCTGGTTCTGGCCAAACCATCAATGAAATCCATGGAGATTTGATCCGACTTCCAGTTTGGACCCTCTAGTGGTTGTAACAAGCCGGCAAGTTTATGTTGATCGCTTTTGACTTGTTGGCAAGTAGAACACCAACTAACATAAATGGAAATGTCTCTTTTCATAGATCTCCACCAGAAAGTATGCTTGAGATCATGATACATCTTACTCACCCCTGGATGAATACTAAGCTTGGACTTGTGACATTCATCCATCACTTCCCTTTTGAGCTCAGGAGTATTTGGAACACAAATTCGGCCTAATAACCTCAGAACTCCTTTGTTATCAATTTGGAAACTCAAGGGTTCGCCTTCCCAAACTATTTTACTAATTCTCCGAGTAAATTCATCATCCTTCTGAAGAGCAGAAATTTTTTCAATCAATGAATGCGTAATATTGCGATTAGCGATAATGACATTCTTTCTGCTAAGCGCATCTGCTACAACATTGGCTTTCCCTGGAGTATACAAAATATATAGATCTTATGCCATAAGATATTCTAACCAACGCTGCTGTAACGACCCAGATTTTCTGGTCGGTTTATTTTAAATATTTAATATTATTTTTAATATAGAGCCGATAATATAGATCGATTTTCATATTGAATTATAGATCTAATTACCGTAATACGAGATATATTGAATTCGAAGTTAGAATTGAATCAAAACAGTTCAGATAATAAATATAAATTCTATGTGAATGTAATCGATAATGGTAATGATATATTATCGAGAAATTTATTTGTTTATAAATTTAAATAATTTAATATCTTTATAAAATAATTATTCTATATACGTATAAAATATATTCGGTTAGTTCAGGGCAGTGTTAAACTGTTGAAATAACAATGGTTGCGTTAAAATAGTGGTTCTGATTTTCGAATAAGGGTACCTCGAGATATTTTAGTTATCTAATTAAATAAAATTCAAATCAGTGTTTTTCAGCCGACCTATATCGTTTACATCGCAGACCTACTCCTCTTCCTTTACGACAAAGTAAACCAGAAATTTAAATGGTCGGATTACTTTCTTCCTCGAGCTGCATTATCTGTTCCCCTTATCGCCTATATATGCATTGCAATACCACCCCTTGTTCCTTTCACTTTCAATTCTTCTGAAATCATCCGAAAAACTTCAAATAAAAATGGCCGAATTCGTTTCCAATCGAAATCGAAATCTCCTTCAAAATCGGAAGCTCCATCCTTCCTTACATCCGCAAACGATCACGTTTGAATCACCAGAGTCAGGCGCGATCACTTGGACGCCGACTGATGGAACGAACTAGGGCTGTGATTACGGGATTCAAAGGGGATGTCTGCTCGAGTTCGGAGGCGAGGTCAGTGATGTCGGGGTTCAAATTCAAGGTCACGGCTCTCAGAAGGGGACTGTCACGAGGTCAACGAGATGACTGGTGTGAAGTCTGGGTGGGCAGTGCGATTCCAGGAAGAGGCAATGAGGAGTTCAAAGTTTTGGTGGTGATTTTGTGTACGATGTGGTAGTTCGATATCGCTCATTCACTGTTTTCCCTGTAGCGAACACCTAGGGTTCATAATCCTTGGAAGTTGGTGCTTCGTTTTTACAGGATAAGGAGTTTGCTGTTTCTTTTGTTCTTGGAGAAGAAGAGTTATTCGATAATATAAGGTAATAAATTCTAAAATTTGTTTAGTTAATATATTTTCTTATAGAATTAAATCATTTATTTCAGCTAGGATTTAATTAATATATGGGTTATAATTAAATCATTATATTGGTTAGGATTAAAATAGTATCTCAGTTAGAATTTGATTTTTAGTTTAAACCTTGTAAGGATATCCAGTAGTTAATTTATAAAGCTCGGATTTTTCCTAGGCAAGGAGAAATCAAATGAAATCATCCGTGTGGAGTTCGAAGACTTGGAAATCGATAAAAGGAAATTGAAATTTGGTTTAAGCGCAAAATAAAATCACGGTGAGTAAATCTCACTCACCTTTTATTTACAATTATTTTTATTTCGTTAAAAATAATTGTTGTTGCTTGTTTGGATTTTTCTGCTTGTTTTATATATATTAGTTATTTAGGCTATATATATATTGGGTTGATTGATTGGTTGGATTCCCGCAGTCTCATTAGCGGATGCCCGCAGTTTCATAGCGGATGATTACCCTATACGCCCCACGCTATGATTAGTGGATGACCTTCTATACTGCGATATTCTGCCACGAAGCAGAATGGGTATTATTTATGTGCTAACATCTGTGGATGCAGGAAAATAGGTTGGAGGAATCCAACTGGATTCCTCAAAAATATATTATCTGTTTGTTTATTTGTTTGCATATATATTGTTATATATGATGTGTTAGAAAAATAAATAATTCGTTGCTTTGTGTGTTTAAATATCACTGGGCTTAAGTAATGATAGTTAAAATATCGTGGAAGGATATTTGAGATTTAAAAAGGAAAAATTCTATTTTTAAATAGAATTTGAAATTTAAAAGGGAAATAAAAATATAAACTTGTTTTGAAAAATAAAACAAGTAGTTTCTTTATAAACGAAGTTTATAAATAATTCTTTTATAACGAAGTTATAAATGAAGTGAAAAGAATTATCATTTGATAATTCAAAAATAGAAATACAAGTGTGAAATTGAAATTTGAAATGAAATTTCAAAATAGGATGTGAAAGGAAATTTTTAAATATATAACTCAAATGAAATTTGAGTATAACATTTGAATTTAAAAGGGAGTTTAAATGTTTGAATTTTAAAAGGAGATTGAATATTAGAAATTCAAATAGAAGTTCAAATAGAATTTGAATAGACGAAATTAGAATGAAAAATAGAATTGGAATTCAGGGAATTAAAATAAAATTTGAATTCAAAGAAGAATTGAATAGATTTGAAATATAGAATTTCAAAGAAGAATTTAATAGAATTTGAAATAGAGAATTTCAAAGAAGAATTCAAAATGTGAAATTTGAATAGAGATTTGAATGGAATTCAAACATGAAAATTGAATAGAAATTTGAATAGAAATTCAAGTATTGAATTTGAACATGGAATTGAATATAGAGATTCAAGTAGAAATTTGAATATGGAATTTCAAAATAGAATTTGAAATAAACTTTGAAAAATAGGATTTTCAAAGTAGAATTGGAAAGAGAATTTCAAATAGGATTTCAAAAATAGGGAATCCAAATGGTTTTGAAATGAAATTAGAATTCAAGGGAATTCAAATGGATTTTAGTGAAGAAATTCAAATGGTGTTAAAAATAAGTTTGAATATTAGAATTCAAATGGGGTTGGAAACGAATTTGAATGTTAGAATTCAAATGGAAATGGAAAATGAAATTTGAATATAAGAGATTCAAATTGAATTCAAATAGGATTTAATCTATGAGATTTGAATATAGAAATTCAAATGAAGTTTTGAAAATAGATTTGAATATAGAAATTCAAATGAAGTTTTGAAACTAGATTTGAAATAGAATTCAAATAAGAGGATTTAGATAGAATTTGAATGATAAAATTAAAAAGGGGTTGAATATTTGAAATTTCAAAATAGAATTGAATCGGAGTTTGGATATTTGAAATTCAAATAGAATAAATATAGAATTTGAAGTTGAAGAGAATTGAATAGGGAATTTGAATGTAGAACTCAAAAAGGAATTCAAATGGAATTTAAATTATAGAATTTGAATATAGCATTCAAATGGAATTTTAAACTATGGGATTTAGCTATATAATTCAAACGGAAATTGAAATATGGAATTTGAATATAGGATTCAATAGAAGTGAAATTTGAATTTGAATATAGAGTTCAAATAAAAGTGAAAATGAAGTTTGAGTGGAGTTGAATTCATTTTAAACGAAGTTTAACGTTTATATTTATAAATATAATTAAAACGAACTCGCCGCAGCGCTGCAGTTCGTAAATTGGCAATTCGAACTTCAATTGAGTATACAGAACGCAATTGAAGTCGGAATCCTTCAAAACAAGAAACGTCAGGGCCGATTTGATAATAGTTTTCTAATGAAGGAGAAAAATCTGGATTTCGTCGTATAGATTTTGAGATATGTCAAAATCAAATTTTCAGAAAAGCAGCGCCAGAATCGTTTTAAAACCATAATGGTTTATTTAATGTTATAAAAGGATTTTAAGCAAATAAAATCCGAATTTTCTAATTAGAAAAATTTCAGATTTGAGTTGTAAAATATATGCGAATTCAAGTTGTGTAAATGAATGTGATTTTTGAAACAGAAACCAGATTTTGATTTATTGAATAGAATTAACTAAATTGAATAGAAATTAGTTAATGAGATTTCAAATGAATATTGTGGTTTGAATAAGTAAATTCGATTTGAAATTTATATTCGAAATCGAAAAGGAAACTAGAATTGAAATGGAAACGTAATTTGGTTATGAACAAGCTAAATATTTTGTTTAAAAATGCTATGTTCAAACAAAGGAGTATAATAGGCAAAATGGCCGATTTAAAGAATAAATGACGGAACTGAATTCAAACGATTAGATAGTGTGGAATTGAATTGAAAACAGGTGAACAGGTGTTGGACAGGTATGGAATGAAGTATATAAAGTATATGAAGATTTTTATTTATGTGCCCGACAAAAAGGTACATGTTTAAATTCATATATGGGTTTTATGCGCCGTATCGGCAGGCCGCTTGGCTTTTTCCTTTTTCTTTTGATTGAGGAAGATACCGGGAAGCTATTTGAAATTTCCCGATGCTCCCGATACAGGGGAGGTTATGGCGAAATTTTCCGGAAATTTAAGGAGTTAGAATATTTTTAAGAAATTTGACAATTAGAAATCTATATATCGATATATATAGAATTCGATAAGGAAACGAAATCAAAAATAGCGAAAAGAGCCAATATGGTTATTGAAAATATTTGGTTAACAAATATTGATAGAAGAAATAGAGAAGTGGTTTAATTAATGAAATATTAATTAAAGAGCCCAGTGATTTGTTTGGTATGTTTGGATGAACACTTGTTTTTATTCGATAGTTAAATCACAGACTATCGAAGTTTTTGACCATCGTTGTCAATATGGAGAGACCGATTGGATTATTATCCAAAGAACCACTCCGTATCGGCATAAGCGTTGCGAACCAAGTATGCTGAATATATTGAAGACGGAGTAAAGTGCAAGGGCTTTTCTATTTATAGAAATAGTGCCTTCGGTTTCGTTCAATCCCAGAACGAACGTATATGGACGAATGTCTGACAGAGTATTTCCAATGATCAAATGGGTTGGTCTGTATGAATATATATGGTTGCAACGGATTTATCCCTTAGCATAATATCCAGAATATTGTGCAAACTCAACTAGTGATTAACGGATCTGATGATGTGGCATTCAAAGTGATTGTGCTATCAATGAATGGTAAGTATTCGTAGCCTCAGGCCTCAACAACCGGGAAAGGACAAAAATCGGGCAGGCAGCATGGCTATGTGGGTCGCTCCCATTAGGGTGTATAATCACCTATCTAGAGAAATTCCTTTTGTTTCTAAATCTATCGATTCTGCCCATTCGGGAAACGGTGGTTTGAGTCCAACCGTTGGTGATATACATTCGATACACTCAAGCGAAATGAGTGGTCGGTCATGTGTGGGCCGGGTTGCAAGACGTTCTTATTGAACCCAGGTGTATTCGCCTCTAGAGATGCATCATCGGAAGGTGGTTCCATACCTTGTCATAGTTGGAATCCAATCTCCAATAAGCGCCATGCGGTTTTTGATTTTATACTATATATGTGGAGCGTGAGATGCAAGCGTTCTGCTATTTGGTTATTTACTTGATGTAGACATTATTATAATATCACTAGATTTTCGTATCAAAGTGTTTTGGGTTATAGTAAGGTAAAACCATCCATGTTTATGTGTGGGCTGGTCTTACTATTATCTTTTCTTTTGAAAGGATTTTAAAGGTTAAACAAGTGGTTGGAGTTTACTCACACCAGTCCCATGACTGACCCAGAGTTTATTTTGTTTTGTTTTCCCTAAACTCTTGGGTGCCCAAATTTGTACGGGCAGTCAAGTAGTCGGGATTTCACAGATTTATTTGGAAGAGCTGGAAGCAGGAGGCTTCACCGGTTAGCTATAGGCTATCATATATTCCGCTGTGGACTTTGTTTGTATCTGGAAACAGGTGTTTATAACTGTTCCAGAAATGATTGTTGTGCTCTGATACGGGTATGTATATACATTAACCGATTTGTATTTCAAAAAGTTATGTTATATAATATATTTTATCCATTCCGCTGTGAGTTGTGATCTTCGTTTTCTTCTATTCTAATATTTCTATCTTTCTAATTCTCACCCTCTAACTTCTTTCTAATAATGTTTCGTATTTCTGTGTTATTTGGGTTGGACGTGTAGTGTTATTAGTCAACTCAGATAGCACGGATTTGTGGGTCTTTACAGTTGGTATCAGAGCTTAGGTTGAGCGAATACCTAGGCTTGTGTGGCTTGTGCTCATTAGAGATAGGGTCAGCAGTACCCTAGAATGAGTTGAGTGTATATACGAGAGCGCGTATTTGTATGTTGATATAAAAATTGCTTTATATTGTGTTGGCTTGACTGTTGGGTAATTTATGAATTCTGGTCGAATCGTGGGACGCCACGACGTCGATAGGAGTTTCTAAATACTTGAACAGAAGATTGAACATGATATTGTTTTTAAGGTAGGTAGATGAAATAATTTTACCCAAAATTCTATTTTGATATATAACTAATAATTTTCTGAAATTATTATAATATATGGATGTGTTGATTGTTAGGATTATAATCAATGAGATTATAAAATTGGAATGGTTATTTATAACCAAAATAGAATTTGTATAGAAATTATATATACAAATGAGATGAATTAGAATTAAATTCAAACCAGAATTAAGGATTCAAAATCCTGGGAAGTTGAAAAATATTTTTCAAAGTATATTAAAATAATATAGATTTGTTTTAAAGGATTTGAAAGGAAATCATGGATTTAGAAATAATAAAGCACTGAACTCACTTCAGTGGCTGAAAAATAATTCTGATGATGATTGCAACATCATCAGTGTTAATTTTCAAGTTTCTAAGTGATGGATTGCTACCTTAGAAAGTTTTTGATGGAAATTTGTTTTGAAAGAAAACAAGTAGATTGAAAATTCAAATGTTTTGAATTGAGATGAAAATAAATATAAGTATACATATATGTGATTTCAAAAAGGATTTGAAATGAAACCCCTGGGATTTGGATTCTGGAATTAAAATTTAACTGAAGCAAGTTAAATGGTTCAAGGTGAATAAACTGACTAGAATCAATTTGAAATAGATTGAAATGAATATGAATTAGAATGCATATGAATGGAAACCAAAAGTTTTGGTTGAAATTAAAGTCATAGAAATATGAGGAGTTGAGTTTCAACATAAGTGAGATTTTGAAAAGTAATGAGTTTGTACCATTTTTCCTACCTTAGCAATTTCGAGGACGAAATTATTTTAAGGGGGGAAGAATGTAACGACCCAGATTTTCTGGTCGGTTTATTTTGAATATTTAATATTATTTTTAATATAGATCGATTTTCATATTGAATTATAGATCTAATTACCGTAATACGAGATATATTGAATTCGAAGTTAGAATTGAATCAAAACAGTTCAGATAATAAATATAAATTCTATGTGAATGTAATCGATAATGGTAATGATATATTATCGAGAAATTTATTTGTTTATAAATTTAAATAATTTAATATCTTTATAAAATAATTATTCTATATACGTATAAAATATATTCGGTTAGTTCAGGGCAGTGTTAAACTGTTGAAATAACAATGGTTGCGTTAAAATAGCGGTTCTGATTTTCGAATAAGGGTACCTCGAGATATTTTAGTTATCTAATTAAATAAAATTCAAATCAGTGTTTTTCAGCCGACCTATATCGTTTACATCGCAGACCTACTCCTCTTCCTTTACGACAAAGTAAACCAGAAATTTAAATGGTCGGATTACTTTCTTCCTCGAGCTGCATTATCTGTTCCCCTTATCGCCTATATATGCATCGCAATACCACCCCTTGTTCCTTTCACTTTCAATTCTTCTGAAATCATCCGAAAAACTTCAAATAAAAATGGACGAATTCGTTTCCAATCGAAATCGAAATCTCCTTCAAAATCGGAAGCTCCATCCTTTCTTACATCCACAAACGATCATGTTTGAATCACCAGAGTCAGGCGCGATCACTTGGACGCCGACTGATGGAACGAACTAGGGCTTTGATTTCGGGATTCAAAGGGGATGTCTGCTCGAGTTCGGAGGCGAGGTCAGTGATGTCGGGGTTCAAATTCAAGGTCACGGCTCTCAGAAGGGGACTGTCACGAGGTCAACGAGATGACTGGTGTGAAGTCTGGGTGGGCAGTGCGATTCCAGGAAGAGGCGATGAGGAGTTCAAAGTTTTGGTGGTGATTTTGTGTACGATGTGGTAGTTCGATATCGCTCATTCACTGTTTTCCCTGTAGCGAAAACCTAGGGTTCATAATCCTTGGAAGTTGGTGCTTCGTTTTTACAGGATAAGGAGTTTGCTGTTTCTTTTGTTCTTGGAGAAGAAGAGTTATTCGATAATATAAGGTAATAAATTCTAAAATTTGTTTAGTTAATATATTTTCTTATAGAATTAAATCATTTATTTCAGCTAGGATTTAATTAATATATGGGTTATAATTAAATCATTATATTGGTTAGGATTAAAATAGTATCTCAGTTAGAATTTGATTTTTAGTTTAAACCTTGTAAGGATATCCAGTAGTTAATTTATAAAGCTCGGATTTTTCCTAGGCAAGGAGAAATCAAATGAAATCATCCGTGTGGAGTTCGAAGACTTGGAAATCGATAAAAGGAAATTGAAATTTGGTTTAAGCGCAAAATAAAATCACGGTGAGTAAATCTCACTCACCTTTTATTTACAATTATTTTTATTTCGTTAAAAATAATTGTTGTTGCTTGTTTGGATTTTTCTGCTTGTTTTATATATATTAGTTATTTAGGCTATATATATATTGGGTTGATTGATTGGTTGGATTCCCGCAGTCTCATTAGCGGATGCCCGCAGTTTCATAGCGGATGATTACCCTATACGCCCCACGCTATGATTAGTGGATGACCTTCTATACCGCGATATTCTGCCACGAAGCAGAATGGGTATTATTTATGTCCTAACATCTGTGGATGCAGGAAAACAGGTTGGAGGAATCCAACTGGATTCCTCAAAAATATATTATCTGTTTGTTTATTTGTTTGCATATATATTGTTATATATGATGTGTTAGAAAAATAAATAATTCGTTGCTTTGTGTGTTTAAATATCACTGGGCTTAAGTAATGATAGTTAAAATATCGTGGAAGGATATTTGAGATTTAAAAAGGAAAAATTCTATTTTTAAATAGAATTTGAAATTTAAAAGGGAAATAAAAATATAAACTTGTTTTGAAAAATAAAACAAGTAGTTTCTTTATAAACGAAGTTTATAAATAATTCTTTTATAACGAAGTTATAAATGAAGTGAAAAGAATTATCATTTGATAATTCAAAAATAGAAATACAAGTGTGAAATTGAAATTTGAAATGAAATTTCAAAATAGGATGTGAAAGGAAATTTTTAAATATATAACTCAAATGAAATTTGAGTATAACATTTGAATTTAAAAGGGAGTTTAAATGTTTGAATTTTAAAAGGAGATTGAATATTAGAAATTCAAATAGAAGTTCAAATAGAATTTGAATAGACGAAATTAGAATGAAAAATAGAATTGGAATTCAGGGAATTAAAATAAAATTTGAATTCAAAGAAGAATTGAATAGATTTGAAATATAGAATTTCAAAGAAGAATTTAATAGAATTTGAAATAGAGAATTTCAAAGAAGAATTCAAATGTGAAATTTGAATAGAGATTTGAATGGAATTCAAACATGAAAATTGAATAGAAATTTGAATAGAAATTCAAGTATTGAATTTGAACATGGAATTGAATATAGAAATTCAAGTAGAAATTTGAATATGGAATTTCAAAATAGAATTTGAAATAAACTTTGAAAAATAGGATTTTCAAAGTAGAATTGGAAAGAGAATTTCAAATAGGATTTCAAAAATAGGGAATCCAAATGGTTTTGAAATGAAATTTGAATTCAAGGGAATTCAAATGGATTTGAGTGAAGAAATTCAAATGGTGTTAAAAATAAGTTTGAATATTAGAATTCAAATGGGGTTGGAAACGAATTTGAATGTTAGAATTCAAATGGAAATGGAAAATGAAATTTGAATATAAGAGATTCAAATTGAATTCAAATAGGATTTAATCTATGAGATTTGAATATAGAAATTCAAATGAATTTTTGAAAATAGATTTGAATATAGAAATTCAAATGAAGTTTTGAAACTAGATTTGAAATAGAATTCAAATAAGAGGATTTAGATAGAATTTGAATGATAAAATTAAAAAGGGGTTGAATATTTGAAATTTCAAAATAGAATTGAATCGGAGTTTGGATATTTGAAATTCAAATAGAATAAATATAGAATTTGAAGTTGAAGAGAATTGAATAGGGAATTTGAATGTAGAACTCAAAAAGGAATTCAAATGGAATTTAAATTATAGAATTTGAATATAGCATTCAAATGGAATTTTAAACTATGGGATTTAGCTATATAATTCAAACGGAATTTGAAATATGGAATATGAATATAGGATTCAATAGAAGTGAAATTTGAATTTGAATATAGAGTTCAAATAAAAGTGAAAATGAAGTTTGAGTGGAGTTGAATTCATTTTAAACGAAGTTTAACGTTTATATTTATAAATATAATTAAAACTAACTCGCCGCAGCGCTGCACTTCGTAAATTGGCAATTCGAACTTCAATTGAGTATACAGAACGCAATTGAAGTCGGAATCCTTCGAAACAAGAAACGTCAGGGCCGATTTGATAATAGTTTTCTAATGAAGGAGAAAAATCTGGATTTCGTCGTATAGATTTTGAGATATGTCAAAATTAAATTTTCAGAAAAGCAGCGCCAGAATCGTTTTAAAACCATAATGGTTTATTTAATGTTATAAAAGGATTTTAAGCAAATAAAATCCGAATTTTCTAATTAGAAAAATTTCAGATTTGAGTTGTAAAATATATGCGAATTCAAGTTGTGTAAATGAATGTGATTTTTGAAACAGAAACCAGATTTTGATTTATTGAATAGAATTAACTAAATTGAATAGAAATTAGTTAATGAGATTTCGAATGAATATTGGGGTTTGAATAAGTAAATTCAATTTGAAATTTATATTCGAAATCAAAAAGGAAACTAGAATTGAAATGGAAACGTAATTTGGTTATGAACAAGCTAAATATTTTGTTTAAAAATGCTATGTTCAAACAAAGGAGTATAATAGGCAAAATGGCTGATTTAAAGAATAAATGACGGAACTGAATTCAAACGATTAGATAGTGTGGAATTGAATTGAAAACAGGTGAACAGGTGTTGGACAGGTATGGAATGAAGTATATAAAGTATATGAAGATTTTTATTTATGTGCCCGACAAAAAGGTACATGTTTAAATTCATATATGGGTTTTATGCGCCGTATCGGCAGGCCGCTTGGCTTTTTCCTTTTTCTTTTGATTGAGGAAGATACCGGGAAGCTATTTGAAATTTCCCGATGCTACCGATACAGGGGAGGTTATGGCGAAATTTTCCGGAAATTTAAGGAGTTAGAATATTTTTAAGAAATTTGACAATTAGAAATCTATATATCGATATATATAGAATTCGATAAGGAAACGAAATCAAAAATAGCGAAAAGAGCCAATATGGTTATTGAAAATATTTGGTTAACAAATATTGATAGAAGAAATAGAGAAGTGGTTTAATTAATGAAATATTAATTAAAGAGCCCAGTGATTTGTTTGGTATGTTTGGATGAACACTTGTTTTTATTCGATAGTTAAATCACAGACTATCGAAGTTTTTGACCATCGTTGTCAATATGGAGAGACCGGTTGGATTATTATCCAAAGAACCACTCCGTATCGGCATAAGCGTTGCGAACCAAGTATGCTGAATATATTGAAGACGGAGTAAAGTGCAAGGGCTTTTCTATTTATAGAAATAGTGCCTTCGGTTTCGTTCAATCCCAGAACGAACGTATATGGACGAATGTCTGACAGAGTATTTCCAATGATCAAATGGGTTGGTCTGTATGAATATATATGGTTGCAACGGATTTATCCCTTAGCATAATATCCAGAATATTTGTGCAAACTCAACTAGTGATTAACGGATCTGATGATGTGGCATTCAAAGTGATTGTGCTATCAATGAATGGTAAGTATTCGTAGCCTCAGGCCTCAACAACCGGGGAAGGACAAAAATCGGGCAGGCAGCATGGCTATGTGGGTCGCTCCCATTAGGGTGTATAATCACCTATCTAGAGAAATTCCTTTTGTTTCTAAATCTATCGATTCTGCCCATTCGGGAAACGGTGGTTTGTGTCCAACCGCTGGTGATATACATTCGATACACTCAAGCGAAATGAGTGGTCGGTCATGTGTGGGCCGGGTTGCAAGACGTTCTTGTTGAACCCAGGTGTATTCGCCTCTAGAGATACATCATCGGAAGGTGGTTCCATACCTTGTCATAGTTGGAATCCAATCTCCAATAAGCGCCATGCGGTTTTTGATTTTATACTATATATGTGGAGCGTGAGATGCAAGCGTTCTGCTATTTGGTTATTTACTTGATGTAGACATTATTATATTATCACTAGATTTTCGTATCAAAGTGTTTTGGGTTATAGTAAGGTAAAAACCATCCATGTTTATGTGTGGGCTGGTCTTACTATTATCTTTTCTTTTGAAAGGATTTTAAAGGTTAAACAAGTGGTTGGAGTTTACTCACACCAGTCCCATGACTGACCCAGAGTTTATTTTGTTTTGTTTTCCCTAAACTCTTGGGTGCCCAAATTTGTACGGGCAGTCAAGTAGTCGGGATTTCACAGATTTATTTGGAAGAGCTGGAAGCAGGAGGCTTCACCGGTTAGCTATAGGCTATCATATATTCCGCTGTGGACTTTGTTTGTATCTGGAAACAGGTGTTTATAACTGTTCCAGAAATGATTGTTGTGCTCTGATACGGGTATGTATATACATTAACCGATTTGTATTTCAAAAAGTTATGTTATATAATATATTTTATCCGTTCCGCTGTGAGTTGTGATCTTCGTTTTCTTCTATTCTAATATTTCTATCTTTCTAATTCTCACCCTCTAACTTCTTTCTAATAATGGTTCGTATTTCTGTGTTATTTGGGTTGGACGTGTAGTGTTATTAGTCAACTCAGATAGCACGGATTTGTGGGTCTTTACAGCTGCTGCCTTAAATTGAAGTCCTTCTGGGTGAACAGATACTTTAATGACTTATAATCTGTGTAACAACCCGCAAATTCTGAACCAATTTAAAATTTTTATTTTAGAAATTTTAATGGAAATTTAATAGTTAAAATAATTTATTTTAAATAATAACGACTAAAAATTTATTTAAATTGAAGTTAGAAGGAATAATTTTATTATAATTTTAAAAGGGAGTTAGAAATAGCACGGTAGTTTGAAAATTTGAATTTGAACTTTGACGGACTGTACAGGATGCAAAATAAATCAGATTTTAGTGAAACAAGAAATATTAGAATCTATTAAAAAATATCTTTCCAACGAATCTGAAAAATTGAAATTTCATTGCGGGAATCAAAAGTTATGCCCAGTTTAAAATTCAGGATAGTCGTTGTAGAATATATATATATATATATTTTTTAATATTAAAAATAGCCAATTTTCAAACGACCTCCGTTTTTGACGAAACCATTTTGTTGGAACCGGAATGTCAAATTATTGCTAGGTATCAATTTTCATAATTTTTAAAATTAATATGTGAGCGTGGCAAAAGAAAATGTGTTTTGTCCATTTCAGTCAAATCTGATCGACTAGAAAATGGCCATTTTTCAAATGGTCTCAGAATTTGACGAAATTAGTCTTGTTAGAACCGTATCGTCAAAACATAGCTATAAATATTTTTTTTGGATTTTTCTGAGTTCGTATGTGGCCCCGGTGAATTTAAATATACGATCAAATTAATTATTTAAATGACTTAAATAATAAATTAAGGATTTTAGGCCACGAACAGTCGATTGGGCTGACGAGACCTAGCCCATTGGATCCGGAACGGGGGCTATTGGCTAGTGTCAACTCTGGTTTGATTGAAATCGGATTAGTTTATGATGTAGGGATTTATTTTTAAAAATTACATTTAAATATAATAAATAATACAAACTAAACCCTAATCACTATTCGCCACCTTCCTGCCGTCGCCATCTGCATTTTTCATGGCTGAAAACTTCCTAACTTCAACCACTAATATCCACCAATCCTCTCAATAAAATTCCTCACTCCAGTTCAAGCTTTTGAAGAGATTTCCTTGCTCTTCATTTTCATATGGCTTGATCGATCTCTGGTGGTCCGAACTCCGAGAACCAGACCCCCAAACACGCGCCAAAGATCACCGCCGCCCTTCCCTTAGGCTCCACTGAGCTGCACATGCGTGGGCCCCCTGGTGCGCCGCTGGTAGCTCTTCGACGAGCCGCCTTCTGATCGTTCTCTAGTGCTGTAGATTGGAAGAGATAATCAACCCTAAGATCGAACCAATTTCTGAAACTAACGGCTGTGACTTTGAACAACAGGAAGAAGGTTAATTTCTTAAGTTTTTATTTATTTAATCTTATTTAAAAATTATTAATCTAAATTTAACTACAACTAATTCATATGAACTCAGAATAACTTGATTTCTGAAGCGTTGCAATTGTAGAGGCAAGATCTACATTTCCAAACTGAAAAGGGACAATTTCGAGCTGTTTGAATTTTTGACTAGTTTGTGACACGACGGTGAGATTTCTTTTTTATATATATAATAAATTAATTTATTTAATTTATTTGCTGTGTAACTATTGTTTGTATATGCCTTAAATCTGTTGTGATGTGATTGTGAATAATTTATTTGTTGTTGGTGATGTATTAACACAGTTCTGTATGTGTTGAATATAATAAACCATTTTATAATATTATTGATTTGGAATAGAATCGCCATTTCAATAAAATAAATAATTTGGTAAAATTATTGATTTGGAATAGAATCACCATTTCAATTAAATAAATCATTTTGTAAAATCATTGATTTGGAATAGAATATACATTGAAATAAAATTGATCTTTTATTTGCATCCTTTTATGCAAATATACATTGAAATAAAATTGATGTTTTATTTGCATCCTTTTATGCAAATATACATTAAAATAAAATTGATCGTTTATTCGCATTCTTTTGTGCCAATATACATAGAAATATAAAATGTTCTTTTATTTGCATTCTTTTATGCAAATATACATAAGAAATATAAAATGTTCTTTTATTTGCATTCTTTTCTACAAATATACATAAGAAATATAAAATGTTCTTTTATTTGCATTCTTTTATGCAAATATTCATAGAAATATAAAATGATCTTTTATTTGCATTCTTTTATGCAAATATACATAGGAATAAAAATGTTCTTTTATTTACATCCTTCTATGCAAATATACATAGAAAATAAAAAAATGTTCCTTTACTTACATTAGAAGTAAAACTATATTTTATTTTCAATTTTAGATGCAAATAAACATCGTAGGTAAAAGATTATATTTTTTGCATTCTTTGATTCAAATAAACATCGTATTTAAAAATCGAATTTTTATTTGCATTCTTTGATGCAAATAAACCATCATATTAAACGTTGAATTTGTATTCGCATCCTTTGATGCAAATAAACTATGAAATTAAAAGTTGCATACTTATTTGCATTCCTTGATGCAAATAAAATATTAAATTAGAAGTTGCATTTTTATTTGCATTCTTTGATGCAAATAAAACTTGAAATTAAAGGTTGCATTTTTATTTGCATTCTTTGATGCAAATAAATCATAAGTTAAAATATTACATTTTTATTTGCATTTTTAGAAGCAAATAAAAGCATAGTTTAAGAAGTTACATTTTTATTTACATTTTAGAGGTAAATAAAAGAGTAAAATTAAAAGTATCATTTTTACTTTTAAATTAGGGAGAATAAAAGGATTTTGATAAAGAGAATTCGTCTTTGTTGTAACTTGGTTAAATTAAATAAAGTGTTTTTATTGTCATTATGATTTTAAACAAAAAGATAGAATTAAAAAGATATATTTTTGGTGTCATCTTAGCTTTAATAAAGAGTGTAAATTGAAAGATAAGTTTCATTTTGTCATTTTGTTGCAATACAAAAGATGCATTTTTGGATAAACAAGAATGAGGCATTTTTAGTTCATTAAAATTGATTAAACAAAAAGACACATTTTTATCATTTAAATAGAATGAGACAAAATTATTCAATTTTGTCATTTTTAAAATATTAAGAAAATATATTTACTTTTATCAAATTAAAACAGTTAGACTCAGTTTGTCACTATTATCAATTTATAATAGTTGAAATCTATTTTATCGCTTTCGTCAAATTAACGAAGTTAAAACCGTTTTATCGCTTTTGTCAAATTAACGAAGTTGAAACAATTTTGTCGCTTTTGTCAAAATTATCATAGTTAAAAAAAATTGGTCACTTTTGTTAAACTAAAATGGTTTAAACAAAACATTATCATTTTGTCGCATTAGATCTGACAAAACAAATATGCTGTAACACCCCACACCCGCTAAAGTCACTCACTGAGGGAATGCCTTAACTTCGGTGGAGCATTTTAAGTGAATATAGAACAGAAAAATTACACAAGACAGATATAAATACTTGAAAATCTAAAACATCATTTCATTGCAGCCGAAGGTAAACATGTTTAGTTACAACACCATAAAGAGTCAAGTACTAAATATCCATCCTGATAAAAACATAAGTACATAATCCCACTACATAAACAATAGCCATAAAAGAAAAGATAAGTTGGGCTTTACATCACGGTCCAAGCTCCAAGAGATAGATAAAGAAATCTGATCAAAGCCCACTAGTGCTAGGCCCAACCTGAGGACCTGAGGGGGGAAAAGATAAAAATAACGGGGTCAGACATAAGTCTGAGTGAGCCCTATAACTTTATCAACACAATCATTAAAGTAATTAGGGTATGATATAAACTTGGTACGGGATGACTGGGGATAAATGACTACACTAAGTAGCCAACTAGACATAGGATGAACTAAGATAACGGTAAAGACGCATCTACCCACCCAAGGGTAATTACTAACTGCACCACACCAGTCATTCCTACTTAAAGGTTGATCCCTCCCAAGGACTTAGAAAATTTACCCAGTAGTTTCTTGTACCCCTAGCTGACTACATAGGTGTCGTCTGCCCCTATCTCCACTAGGTGTACCCACTACTCCCAAGCGATCGGCTCCCTACTGTAGATACCCGTGCTGGCCCCACAATAGGGTGTATCACTCCCCAAAGTGGCAACCCGATACAACAAATGGTGCACGGCTTATACCTACACGATGCAACAAGGTCTTACCTACCAGCCCGGGTCCACACACGCATATGAAACCCGTTGGACTTGCGTTGCCACCGCTAACCCGTTTTGGCCTCTTATAATCAAGCCCAGTACGCGTGTCCCGTCCTCGACATGGGTCGAGCCCAATAAGATACATATGGGTTACTGGTTGAAATGGGCCCCCACAAGCTACCACCTAAGCTTGTCATTTTATCTAGTGCATCCCACTTAACACTTTAATCATGTTTAATTACATGTTTTCACTTGGTTAAGTATTCTAATCGTATTTTCTATTGCCACCCAAGGCAAACCACTAGATCTCCTCATGCCACCCAAGGCACTTACTTAATTTCCAAATGCCACCCAAGGCACCCACTTAACCCCTCATGCCCACTACATGCTTATCTGGTTAAGTGTTTCTTAATTGATTAAAAACGTAACCGTTGTAAAGACCTCTCACATTAGACTATCTTTTATGGCAGCTGGATTTGCCGGTTGGGTCCGGGCAGCCTTACGCCATAACCGAGTCTAACCTCGTGTCTATACACTTGTCACGTATTTAGTTTGTGCCTAAGACCTCTCACATTGGGCCAATCATTTGTAGCCGCTGGATTTGCCGGTCGGTTCCGGGCAGTCTTATGCTACAAAAGGGTCCAACCTCGTGTCTTAGTCGATTAATTACACCTAATTAATCACCCCCGAATTAATTTTCCCTAATTAATTCCAATTTTTACGATGTACATAATTGACTCAATTATGTCCATCCACTTTATGGTATGCATAACCATACCAACTTCACACCATTTCAATAACATGTATATTAACCCCATCGTTCCCCACGTAATTCGCTAACGTGACATAAAAGGGAAGATTCATCACAAATATAATGGGTTCAACTTGCATAACATTAGCATCAACATGGGTTTAAAGGTGTCAACGTGCATATAGCATTAAACCCAACTAGCATAAATAATCAACCCAAACTTGCATGAATCACATATGTCATAAGGAGGTTAACTTGCATAAGTTATTCATGTCATACAAAGGGGTAAACTTGCATATGTATGTATGACATACAAAGGGGTTAACTTGCATATGTATGCATATCATACCAAGGTGTAAACTTGCACATGTTACTTGCATATCATCAAACTCCCAACTTGCATAACATGTCATATATGAACTTGCATATAATCATACACCAAACTTGCATAACATATCATATATGAACTTGCATATAATCATACACCAAACTTGCATAATCATGGTTTCATAATGGATCAACGTTTATCATAGCAACTAGCATCATGAACACTTGCATAACTTGCATAACATCATGATCATATAGCATATAGCTTGCATAACTTGCATAACATCATGAACATGTAACATATGACTTGCATAACTTGCATAACATCATGAACATGTAGTGTATGACTTGCATAACTTGCATAACATCACAAACACATAGCATATAACTTGCATAACATGCATAACATCATTAACACATAGCATATAACTTGCATAACATGCATAACATCATTAACACATAGCATATAACTTGCATAACATGCATAACATCATTAACACATAGCATATAACTTGCATTGATCCACATTCATAGCCATAACCTCATTATATCCTATCATAATCATTTCAATAATTGGTCATTAAGGCTATAGAAAACTCACAACTTGTTGATTAGCACTCCTAAGAAGAAGATTAAGTTGCTAGAGTTGATTAGAGATAGATTTGAGAAGTTATCTTCCTCTTTAGATTGATGGAGGCTCCTTCAAGTTGCATTTTGACGGCATAACGGTGTTGTATTTATTTTTAGTATGAATTAGGGTAGTCTTAGGGTGTATTTATAGAGTAGTTAGGTGTTTTAGGCCATTAGATTAACCCTAAATCAGATTAGAGCCGTCAGATCTCGTCCTAGCCACCAAAACACAGCCCAAAAGCCAAACTGATGCACCCAGGTCACCTGGGCTCGACCAGGGAGGTCGACCCCCAGGTCGACACTAGGGTCGACACCCTAGTCGACCTGGTGGGCAGGTCGACTCCCCAGTCGACCCCCAGGTCGACTCCCTGGGTCTGGCGGGATTTTTCCCGCCACTTCTGAAAATTGAAATTTTTGTATTTAAATCTGTTTTGAATTTTTCTAAAACTTCTTCGGGCCTTAACTGGGTCATACGGACTTCGATTTTCGAAAACTCAGACTCTATTTCGCGTATTTTTCCGAGACGAACGCAATGGCATAGCCCGTTTCCCCTGATTCAGATTTTAAAATTTAATTCTGCCCTGTTTTGTATTATAGCATGTTATTCAACATACAGGGTGTTACATTCTCCCCTACTTAAAGGATTTCGTCCCCGAAATCTCTAAGTCAAGAAGAACTTATCCTACCAACCAAATAACCATCTACTCAAACCATCAAACACTGGCATCCATTGTCCTTAGAGTTTCTAATGTTGTATGAACATATGCAAAAAGTGTGTGTATATGTTCCCTGTCTAATGCAAAATCAGGCGGTCAACTGATTTAGTTGACCTCTTTAATGCAAACCATGATAGTGCCATGCATCCAATATGTATGCGAAAGAACCCTATCGACACATACTATTTCTACATGAGTGCACAACCATACACCAAAATGCATCATCCATATGATAACGCAACCATTATACATCCATTAATATAGCTACCTACACACAATTTTATGCAATATGCAATATGAAGTGATTGAGCTGATCTAGTGCCTAGAGTGTGTGTATATGCATCCACGAGCAACCACTAGCAACCACTTGCATCCACACGCATCCATCAAACATAACATGTCTCAAACACATGTTTCAACCATAGGTTTACCCTATCTAAAGGTCAAAGGTACTAATGAGAGGACATACTAAAGATAAGATAAGTACTAGACAAACGATAAAGGAGAAGTTAAAAGACATACCCTCAAAAAGGAATGGGTACAATGAACGCATCTTCGCTTCTGTCTCCCAAGTAGCATTGCTCTCATCCTCTCCCCATTGCACTTTGACTAGTCGCACCTCTCTGTTCCTCAACTTCCTAATCTCTGACCCAAGGATGCGGTTAGGAGCTCTTCGAATAGTCGCATCACGCTCTACCTCCACTTCTCTAAGCAAGCTCGGCTCTACCACCTCTGCGGTCTCATGTAAGCACTTCCTCAAATGTGACATGGAATACGTCATGTACCCCACTAAGTCTCTCGGGTAAATCCACTCTATATGCCATCCGTCCAATCCTTTCCTTAATAGGAAATGGTCCTACAAATCTTGGAACTAACTTCCCAACGGACCCAAAGCAAACTACATTCCGTAATGGAGATACTTTGACAAAGACCATGTCCCCAACATCAAACTCAAGATCCGTTCTCCTCTTATCCGCGTAAGATTTCTGCTTATCTTGCGTTGCTTTCATCCTTCTTCGAATCAAATCAATCTTCTTCGAAGTCTCTCTAACCATATTGGGCCCAAGCAAGATCTTATCCGTAGATTCCCACCAACATGTAGGTGATCGACAAGGCCTTCCATAAAGAGCTTCGAAAGGAGCCATACCAATACTGGACTGAAAGCTGTTATTATACGCGAACTCCACCAACGGAAGATGCTCTTCCCATGTATCCCCAAAATCTAAGATACATAGCCTCAATAGGTCTTCCAGAACACGATTCACCCTCTCGGTCTGGCCGTCTGTCTGAGGATGATATGCGGTGCTCAAACACAATTGAGTCCCCACTGCTTCCTGCAAACTCCTCCAAAACTCGCTAGTGAAGATAGGATCTCGATCACTCACTATGCTAGAGGGTACCCCATGCAATCGAACTATCTCTCGAAGATAAACTGAAGCTAGCCATGGAGCAGTCCTCTTGCTCTTCACGGGTATGAAATGGGCGCTCTTAGTAAGTCTGTCTACCACAACCCAAATTCCCGTATTACCCTTCCTCAATCTAGGTAACCCATAAATAAAATCCATTGAGAAGCTATCCCACTTCCATTGCGGAACTTCCAATGGGTGAAGCAACCCACCGGGTTTCTTTTGCTCTGCTTTCACTTGTTGGCACACCAAGCATCTAGCGACATACTCGGCCACATCTTTCTTCATCCCGGGCCAAAAGAAAACTCGCCTCATGTCTTGGTACATCTTGTCCCCACTGGGATGAATGGTCATCCTAGAACGGTGTGCATCATCAAGAATAGCCTTCCTCAAACCCTCGTCTTGCGGTACACAAAGTCTACCGTCTCTACGCAAGCACCCCCTATCGTCTAGGGTGTACCTACTCAAATGGTTGGACGACTCCCCCCTTATGAGACTCTCTACCAACTCAACCAACTGTGGGTCATCCCGCTGTGCCTCACCAATCCGTCCCAAAAGAGTAGGTCTGACCTCCAAGGATGCTAGCAAACCGGGTATATAGTCAACAGAAGGTCTGAAATCAAACATCGAGATAAATTCCAAGCTTCGTCGTTCCACGAACAATGGACTCAAGGACAACCTTTTTCTGCTCAAGGCGTCCGCCGCCACGTTACCCTTGCCAGGGGTATACGCTATCTCGAAATCATAGGATGCTAAGAATTCCATCCACCTTTGTTGTCTCAAGTTCAAATCCTTCTGAGAAAACAAGTACTTCAATGATTTGTGGTCAGTGAACAATTCGAACCTCTCACCAAGAAGATAATGGCGCCAAATCTTAAGTGCAAAAACAATAGCGGCCAACTCTAAATCATGGGTAGGGTAATTTTTCTCATGCTTTCTCAACTGCCTTCCACCGTAGGCTATTACCCTTCCCTCTTGCATTAAGACTGTGCACAGTCCTGTCCCACAAGCATCAGTATAGACAACAAATGGCTTATTCCCATCTGGCAACACTAAAACTGGAGCTGTGGTTAAAGCCCTCTTTAACCGTCGGAACGCATCATCACAATCTACGTCCCATGCGAAGATTAGATTCTTCTTCGTCAAGCGAGTTAATGGGGCTGATATCTTCGCGAAGTCCTTGATAAACTTCCTATAGTAGCCAGCCAACCCCAGGAAACTCCTCACCTCGGTAGCATTCTTCGGAACCTTCCAATCTTGAATGGACACTACCTTCGCGGGATCCACAGCTATCCCTTCCTTGGAGACCACGTACCCAAGAACCGCACTTCCTTCCTCCAGAAGTGACATTTAGAGAATTTAGCCTTAAGGCTATGCGCTCGAAGAGTCTCCAACACTTCCCTAAGATGTAGGGCATGCTCTTCTTCACTCTTAGAGAATACTAAGATGTCATCCACAAAGACCACCACGAACTTATTAAGGTACTCCCTAAACACCCTACTCATCAAATCAACAAAATATGCCAGGGCGTTCGTCAAACCAAATGGCATCACCAGCCACTCATAGAAACCATCCGAAGTCCTAAAGGCAGTCTTGTCTATGCTATCCTCAGCCACCCTCAACTGATGAAACCCCGTGGCTAAGTCCAACTGAGAAAATACTGAAGCGCCAACCAACTGATCAAAAAGATCATCAATCCTCGGCAATGGGTGTCTATTCTTCTTTGTGAGCTTGTTGAGTTCTCTATAGTCTACACAAAGTCTGAGGGACCCATCCGCCTTCGTGGCAAAAACTACTGGAGCACCCCACTCCGATATACTTCGTCTTATGAACCCCTTCTCAAGCAACTCCCCTACTTGCTTATGGAGTTCCCAACTCTCACGAGGAGCCATGTGGCGCACTGGTAAAGATACTGGTTTAGCATTATCCACCAGATATATTCAGAAGTCAATCTCCCGCTTCGGAGGTAAGCCCTTCACCTCCTCAAACACATCCGAGTATTCCCGGACCACTCTAACAGATCGCAAACTCTCGACCGAAGCGTCAAGCGATTCAAGATAACTTAGCATAACAGAATCCATGGGATTACAAGAGATCTCGAGAGTGTTCCCCAAGCGGGTCATGAGCCTAACAACTCTCCTTTCGCAATCAAGAACGGCACCATTACTGGATAACCAGTCCATGCCCAAAATCAACCCATAGCCCGTGAAGCCCAAAACAAAAGCATCACATCTAACTCAATGCTAAGTATAGAAATCTTCCAACCCAAACATATCATGGACAAATAAGTGGAGCCCCCAATTGGGTTTGAAACAACCAAGGGATCATCTACTAGACTGGTGTCTAAGTGCAGTGACTCAACTAATGATGATGAGATAAACGAATGCGATGCGCCAGAATCAAACAATGTACGGACAGGATGATCAAATAGAAAAACCAGACTTTCAACGGAAATAGTTCTACCTCTTTCCTGAATCGGTGGAACCGCGAGAGCCTGAACTTGCCCCCTTGCCTGACCCGGTGCCATAAGAGCTTGCACCTGTCCTCCTGAGGTAGATCCCGTCCTTTGCCCCTTCTTAGGGCAATCCTTCACTAGATGCCCTGCTTCACCACAGTGGTAGCAGCCAGTCTTCTTCTTCTTCCGACAATCTTTTCTTAGGTGGCCTGGTATCCCACAATTGAAGCACTTCTTCTTCTCCTTGCCACCGTTGCCTTTTCCACCCTTGTTTTGCTGTTGCTGTGGTCTCTTTTGATCTCCTTTCTTCTCGGGTGCCTTATTAGCATTGGGACCCTTCTCTTCCTCATGCATGAGTGCCATGTCTACTAGCTTCTCAAAGGTGGCCCCCATAGGGACGTGAGTCATAGCCAATCCATGCATCGGTTCATTCAAGCCCTTAACGAACCTCAAAGCCTTCTTCTCTGGTGTATTCACCATGTCTATGCCAAACCTTGCCAATTGATTAAACTTGTTGACATATTCCTTCACCGAGAGGTTTCCTTGCTTTAGAGTCAAGAACCTTTCCATATACAAGTTTTCCTCCGCCCTTGAGAGAAACTTTGCCACAAATCTTTGCCTGAAATCCGCCCAAGAGTCAACAGGGCGCTCTCCATTAGTGACCTCCCACCAGAATGAGGCCTCTCCCTTCATTAACCAAGCAGCTAATTTGACTTTCTTTCCTTCTTCCATCTCAAAGATATCTATCAACTCTTCCACCTCCTTAAGCCAATCTCTAGCCTCCACAAAAGTTTCTGATCCTTGAAAAGGTTTCCCTCCCATAGCTTTAAATTCCTTGCAAGTCTTAGCAAAAATATCCGTGCGAGGAGGAGGAGGGGGAGGAGGAAGATCGGGTGCTACGGTTCGTGGAGGAACATTTGCTGGACCCGTAGTGGCGGCCCTAGCCTCCATCAATCTCCTATACCATACTGGTATCGTCACACCCTCCGGAAAGTTAAGATCTTCAGCCATGCTGAAACGAAAAAGGAAAGATTCAAAACGGAGAATTCGAAAGATAAAGATATGGCTATTGGGGATTATGCTTTTTTTTCAAAAACTTTTCTCTTAAAAGACATGTTTTTGAAAATACTTCTTCCAAAAGTGTTTTTAGAAGAATAGTTTTTCTAAAAGTTTTATCTGTTCTGGTAACCTTTGCTCTGATACCACGTGTAACACCCCACACCTGCTAAGGTCACTCACTAAGGGAATGCCTTAACTTCAGTGGAGCATTTTAAGTGAATATAGAACAGAAAAATTACACAAGACAGATATAAATACTTGAAAATCTAAAACATCATTTCATTACAGCCGAAGGTAAACATGTTTAGTTACAACACCATAAAGAGTCAAGTACTAAATATCCATCCTGATAAAAACATAAGTACATAATCCCACTACATAAACAATAGCCATAAAAGAAAAGATAAGTTGGGCTTTACATCACGTTCCAAGCTCCAAGAGATAGATAAAGAAATCTGATCAAAGCCCACTAGTGCTAGGCCCAACCTGAGGACCTGAGGGGGAAAAAGATAAAAATAACGGGGTCAGACATAAGTCTGAGTGAGCCCTATAACTTTAACAACACAATCATTAAAGTAATTAGGGTATGATATAAACTTGGTACGGGATGACTGGGGATAAATGACTACACTAAGTAGCCAAATAGACATAGGATGAACTAAGATAACGGTAAGACGCATCTACCCACCCAAGGGTAATTACTAACTGCACCACACCAGTCATTCCTACTTAAAGGTTGATCCCTCCCAAGGACTTAGAAAATTTACCCAGTAGTTTCGTGTACCCCTAGCTGACTACATAGATGCCGTCTGCCCCTATCTCCACTAGGTGTACCCACTACTCCCAAGCGATCGGCTCCCTACTGTAGATACCCGTGCTGGCCCCACAATGGGGTGTATCACTCCCCAAAGTGGCAAACCGATACAACAAATGGTGCACGACTTATACCTACACGATGCAACAACGTCTTACCTACCAGCCCGGGTCCACACACGCATATGAAACCCGTTGGACTTGCGTTGCCACCGCTAACCCGTTTTGGCCTCTTATAATCAAGCCCAGTACGCGTGTCCCGTCCTCGACATGGGTCGAGCCCAATAAGATACATATGGGTTACTGGTTGAAATGGGCCCCCACAAGCTACCACCTAAGCTTGTCATTTTATCTAGTGCATCCCACTTAACCCTTTAATCATGTTTAATTACATGTTTCCACTTAGTTAAGTATTCTAATCGTATTTTCTATTGCCACCCAAGGCAACCCACTAGATTTCATCATGCCACCCAAGGCACTTACTTAATTTCCACATGCCACCCAAGGCACCCACTTAACCCCTCATGCCCACTACATGCTTATCTGGTTAAGTGTTTCTTAATTGATTAAAAACGTAACCGTTGTAAAGACCTCTCACATTAGACTATCTTTTATGGCAGCTGGATTTGCCGATTGGGTCCGGGCAGCCTTACGCCATAACCGAGTCTAACCTCATGGCTATACACTTGTCACGTATTTAGTTTGTACCTAAGACCTCTCACATTGGGCCAATCATTTGTAGCCGCTGGATTGGCCGGTCGATTCCGGGCAGTCTCATGCTACAAAAGGGTCCAACCTCGTGTCTTAGTCGATTAATTACACCTAATTAATCACCCCCGAATTAATTTTCCCTAATTAATTCCAATTTTTACGATGTACATAATTGACTCAATTATGTCCATCCACTTTATGGTATGCATAATCATACCAACTTCGCACCATTTCATTAACATGTATATTAACCCCATCGTTCCCCACGTAATTCGCTAACGTGACATAAAAGGGAAGATTCATCACAAATATAATGGGTTCAACTTGCATAACATTAGCATCAACATGGGTTTAAAGGTGTCAACATGCATATAGCATCAAACCCAACTAGCATAAATAATCAACCCAAACTTGCATGAATCACATATGTCATAAGGTGGTTAACTTGCATAAGTTATTCATGTCATACAAAGGGTAAACTTGCATATGTATGTATGACATACAAAGGGGTTAACTTGCATATGTATGCATATCATACCAAGGTGTAAACTTGCACATGTTACTTGCATATCATCAAACACCCAACTTGCATAACATGTCATATATGAACTTGCATATAATCATACACCAAACTTGCATAACATATCATATATGAACTTGCATATAATCATACACCAAACTTGCATAATCATGGTGTCATAATGGATCAACGTTTATCATAGCAACTAGCATCATGAACACTTGCATAACTTGCATAACATCATGATCAATTAGCATATAGTTTGCATAACTTGCATAACATCATGAACATGTAACATATGACTTGCATAACTTGCATAACATCATAAACATGCAGTATATGACTTGCATAACATCACAAACACATAGCATATAACTTGCATAACATGCATAACATCATTAACACATAGCATATAACTTGCATAACATGCATAACATCATTAACACAAAGCATATAACTTGCATAACATGCATAACATCATTAACACATAGCATATAACTTGCATTGATCCACATTCAAAGCCATAACCTCATTATATCCTATCATAATCATTTCAATAATTGGTCATTAAGGCTATAGAAAACTCACAACTTGTTGATTAGCACTCCTAAGAAGAAGATTAAGTTGCTAGAGTTGATTAGAGATTGATTTGAGAAGTTATCTTCCTCTTTAGATTGATGGAGGCTCCTTCAAGTTGCATTTTGACGGCATAACAGTGTTGTATCTATTTTTAGTATGAATTAGGGTAGTCTTAGGGTGTATTTATAGAGTAGTTAGGTGTTTTAGGCCATTAGATTAACCCTAAATCAGATTAGAGCCGTCAGATCTCGTCCTAGCCACCAAAACACAGCCCAAAAGCCAAACTGATGCATCCAGGTCACCTGGGCTCGACCAGGGAGGTCGACCCCCAGGTCGACACTAGGGTCGACACCCTAGTCGACCTGGTGGGCAGGTCGACTCCCCAGTCGACCCCCAGGTCGAATCCCTGGGTCTGGCGGGATTTTTCCCGCCACTTCTGAAAATTGAAATTTTTGTATTTAAATCTGTTTGGAATTTTTCTGAAACTTCTTCGGGCCTTAACTGGGTCATACGGACTTCGATTTTCGAAAACTCGGACTCTATTTCGCATATTTTTCCGAGAGGAACGCAATGGCATAGCCCATTTCCCCTGATTCAGATTTTAAAATTTAATTCTGCCCTGTTTTATATTATAGCAAGTTATTCAACATACGGGGTGTTACATATGCCACTTTCATTTCTTTTGTTGAATTAGAATCGTCAACAAAACAAACACATTACTTATAATTGTTTTGTTGAATTAGATTTGTTAATAAAACAAAGTCATTAACTTTGTTGTTTTGTGGAAATAGAATAGTTAAATTAAAATATACATTTTGTCAAATTTTTCATTTTGTCAAAATAGATTAGTTAAAGAAAGCCATATATTTTTGGTCAAATTATATATTTTTGTCAAGATAAGACTAGTTGAATCAAAATATACATTTTTATTGAAAACAAAAATTACCTTCTGTTAATTAGTTTTCAATTAAGACAAAAATTTACATTTGTTAAACAAAAGAGTTAAAAACAAATAGTATTTTTGTGTAATAGGTTTGTGTTACCACAAAAATATCCATTTTGAAAAAATAGAATTGTCAGCAAAATGGAACTTCATATACATTTGTTGAGATAGAATTTATATGCAAATAATCATTTTTATTTGCATAACATACAATAGAATTTATATGCAAATATAAAAATTCATTTTTATGTGCAAACTTACATTGGAGTTTGAAACACCCCACCTCCGTTAGGGTCACTCTCAAAGGGAATGCCCTAATTTTGGTGGAGGTTTATAAGTACAAGTCACAGATATACAAGACAGATATAAGAACACATATTTGTAAACAGCGGAAGAACAACAAACTTTTATTTCATGAAGTCAAATACGTGTCACAAAACATCACCATGATTGTCTTACATCCTTTCCAAAAACATAACATAACATTTTCATAATCTGTCTTGAGTACATTATTTAAAGAAGCATGAATAAAACATAGATAAACTGCCAAAGCCCCATAGTGAATTGTCCAAAGCCATAGTTCAAAACAGGAAAGTCCAAGCAATACATTTCTCTTCTTCAAGCTGGATGTTGAGGTAGGTCAAGCTGCTGTGTTCCCTCCCTGAGGACCTGGGGGGGAAACGGAAGAAAGAAGACGAAAGAAAAATAGAGTCAAACATAAAGCCTGAGTAAGTCTAGTACTACTTTGTCTATGAATAAAGAACTGGGTATGATAAGTAAACAGGAAGTGGGCAACCTTATAAACTTGGTTAAGTTATCTAGGGTCGAATATACTATCGTACCCCATGTTAATCTCTGAACCCATATAAACTAGTTTCCAATTTGCACCCCATAATCAGGGTAGTGTGATCCATTCTACGATGATCGGCTCCTACTCGCATAGTTACATGTGTCTTACGGCCCCCGATGTCTGTAGTTACCTATGCTGGTCCCACCATGGGGTGTATCAAGTCCCATAGTGGCAACCCGACACAACCTTAGAGTGCAAAGGTATGCTACTGGTGTCCAGTGCTTTATTTTTCTGCGCCGGAGTGCGTGCACGCCCGCACACCGTTAGAACCTACACTGCTACACCACCGCCGTCGATTTGACCTCTTACAATCAGCCCAGTAATCGTGCCCCACCCTGCCTAGTTTCAGGGTATCCTGATACACCTTTTAGGGTTACTGCTGAAAAGGGTCCCCCGTTACTAGGTTTTCTATCTCTAGCCAACATGCTAAGTTGGTTAAGTGTTTTCTAACCTAACCCCACCAGTCCGTTTAGTTTAGCATGTTCCATTTTGATTAAGTCTTAGTCCACTTAATCCTAACAATCCTGATTCAGCCTTAATTGTCTTATTAAGGCCCTAACCTCTCACATTAGACAGGTATTGCTGTGGCTGCCTGTTGCCGGTTGGTTTCGGGCAGTCTTACGCCACAACTCAGTCTAACCTCGGGTCCTTATTGGGCTCCATGTTTAACCTCCCACATTGGATAGGTATTGTTGTGACTACTGGACAGCCGGGCGGTTCCGGGCAGGTTTACATCACAACTCAATCCAACCTCGGGTTAAACACATCGTCTTTTCTACATTTACATATTTTGTCATTCTTCTTTATTTCTTATATGTAAATATTTGCGGCCCATTATTATGTTAATGGTGTAATGGTTACACCAACCATGGGCCCAACCCATACTTGACTTTGGGCCCTTCTATTTCATATTTTCATTCATTAATTCATTTTAACCCAACGTTGTTTTCCCCCGTTTTACACGTCCGTTCATATATATATTGGGCTTAGCCTTTTAAAGCCCAATTTAGCCATGCGAAAGGGGAGGCTTATGGCGTATACACAAAGAGGGGAAAGTGAGCGCATGAACTTGCATATGACGTTGGAAAATACATAATAGAAATTGGTGTACTTGCATAGTGGTGACATGTATTTTGGTCATACAACATAGGTGACATAAATCAAGGCATGTAAACTTGCATAGGTTTAACTACAACATGAACCTATATTCTTATTTAGGCATAATGTCAAACATAAGCATGGCCTAAATACTTCTAGCATAAACATGGCATATTGTCAAACATAAGCATGGCATAAAATACTTCTAGCATAGGAATGGCATATTGTCAAACATAAGCATGGCATAAATACTTCTAGCATGAACATAACATAATTCAACTTAATCATGATTTAAGCCTAATCACATAACGATGGTATAAACATACTTATGCATAAATATTCCTAATCATGGTGTTTTGCTTTAAACTTGCAAAAAGGGGATTTTTGAGTCTAATCTAACCATGTCTCACATATGTCATCATATAATTCTTTAAAACAAGATAGACTTAATCATAGATCTCAATTATGCCAAATATCATTCCTAGCCATATTCATAAGTTTGCAAAGGCATGACTAATACACGGTGTCAAAATTCCACATAGTTTCATATGAACTATAATAACCAAACTTGTTTCAATTACTTGCAAAATGATTTATACATAAAAAACATACATCATAATGGCATAATAACAAAGCCTCAAATTTGCATGAATTTCAATTAACTACATACATGTAGCTTCAATATAGATTACACAATTTGCGCAATATTCCAAACGTTTATTTGCATAGAACTACCGCATGTAGTTCTTTATAATGAATAACAAAATTTTGCACAAATATGAATTACTTCCATTGCCACAATTCAAGCATACACATCAACACAGTTGTTTATTAATACCAAAGTAATACTCTACTTACAATGGTTTGATGAATTCTCTAGTTTAGGGATTGAAGACGCAAACTCCTTTGTTGAATTGATTAGCTTTAGGTTGCTTGAATTGCTTTAGGCCTTAGAACTTCCTCCCTAATCCTCTCTTTAGTTGGCGGCTATGCTTTGTCGTTCCTCAGCAACATGGCGGCTATGTTCTTAATTTTTAATGAATAGATTAGGGTTTAGTCTAGGGTTGTTTATATAGAGGTTAGGAACTAATTAGGACCCTTGATGTTGCTAGGTTAGATCATAGCCATTCATTAGGAAGAGAGACCAATAAAAACCCGCCACCTAGCCCTAATGACAAAGCAGACCACAGAAATTCGACCACACACCGACCTGGCCAGCCAGGTTGACTGGGCTCGACCAGGTCGATACCCCTGTCGACAGGGCTGTCGACAGCCCTGTCGACATGGGTAGCCCAGGTCGACAGCCCAGTCGACCTGGGTGGCCCAGGCGGCGCTTTTCTGGCCCAATGGGCCCCACTTCGGAATATTTAATTATTTAATTCTGTTTGAGTTTTAAATTTAATTCAAATCTTCCGAAGGCCATATCTTCTTCATACGGACTCCGTTTTTCGAAAACTCGGACTCTATTTCGCGTATTTTTCCGAGACGAACGCAATGGCGTATCCCGTTTCCCTTGGTTCTCTGATTTGAATTTGATTATACTTTAATTTATGAATTTCACAGTTATCGAATTTTCGGGGTGTTACATTCTCCCCCACTTAAAAGGATTTCGTCCCCGAAATCTTCAAGTTAGGAGGAATGTAAATCCTAACATCCAATCATCCATCTACTCATCCATCAAACACGAGCATCCATTGTCCTTAAAAGACTTCTAATGCTTCATGATCATATGCGAAGTGTGTGTGTTCATGAACTTATCTAATGCAAAATCAGGCGGTCTACTGATTCAGTTGACCTCCTTAATGCGAATCATGTAAGTGCCATGTATCCATTATGTATGCAGATTTTTCCTATTCATGATTCTACATGGGTGCACAATCTTTCATACAAATGCAACATCCATATGACAACACATTACAATTCAACCATATACGAGTGCAAACATATATGCATATGCAATATGAAGTGACTGAGCCGATCTAAAACCTAGATTGTGTGTGTATATGCAACCACGAGCAACCACTAGCAATCACTTGCAACCACTTGCAACCATCATCCATAACATGTTTCAACTACATGTTTCCATCCAAAAAGATTCTATCTAAAGGATACGGTCGAGGAAATATACCTAAAAAGATAGATAAAAGCGCAACTTAAGGAAAAGAAAGATCAAGGATGTACCCTCGAACAGAAAAGGGTAGGCAGTACGTATTCTAGCTTCAGTTTCCCAAGTCGCGTCTTCCTCGGCGTCGCTCCACTGAACTTTGACGAGCTTGACTTCGCGGTTGCGTAGCTTCTTCACCTCCGTTCCTAATATGCGGGTCGGAACTCTTCTTATGGTTGCTTCGCGTTCCACTTCAGCCTCTTCGAGGATGTTTGGCTCTACCACTTCAGCTGACTCATGCAGACATTTTCGGAGATGTGAAACGTGAAAAACGTTGTGGACTCCAGCCAACTTCTCGGGTAGCTCTAATCTATAGGCCATTTTGCCAATCTTCTCGATGATAGGGAATGGCCCTACGAATCTTGGCGCTAACTTCCCTGTGGTTCCAAAACGAACAACGTTCCTTAGCGGTGATACCTTGAGAAAAACTCTGTCTCCAACTTCAAATTCAAGGTCGGTTCTTCTCCTGTCGGCATAGGACTTTTGTCTGTCTTGGGCCGTCTTCATCCTTCTTCGTATTACGTCTACCTTCTCTGAGGTCTCTCGGATCATATCTGGTCCAAGCACGAGCTTATCCGTGGACTCCCACCAACAAGTGGGCGATCGGCACGGTCTTCCATATAAAGCTTCGAAGGGCGCCATTCCTATGGTTGCTTGATAGCTGTTGTTGTAGGCAAATTCCACCAAAGGAAGGTGGTCTTCCCATGTCCCTCCGAAGTCAAGGACGCATAGCCTTAAGAGGTCTTCCAAAACTCTGTTCACTCTCTCTGTTTGGCCGTCGGTTTGGGGATGATAGGCTGTGCTTAAGCATAACTGCGTTCCTACTGCTTCTTGCAGACTCCGCCAAAACTCGCTGGTGAAGATGGGGTCTCGGTCACTAACAATGCTAGATGGTATTCCATGGAGTCGCACGATTTCCTTAAGGTAAAGTGATGCTAGGGATGAGGCGGTTCTTTTACTTTTGACAGGTAAAAAGTGGGCGCTTTTAGTAAGCCTATCCACTATTACCCAAATGCTAGTGTTGCCTCTCCTAGACCTAGGCAGCCCATCGATGAAGTCCATTGAGATGCTATCCCACTTCCACTGCGGGACCTCCAAAGGATGTAGCAGTCCGCCAGGCTTTTTCTGTTCCGCCTTAACCTGTTGGCACACCATACACTTAGAAACGAATTCTGCTACGTCCTTTTTCATGCCGTTCCAGAAGAAAGTCCTTTTTATGTCTTTGTACATTTTATCTCCGCCGGGGTGTATCGTCATCTTGGAGTGATGTGCTTCTTCGAGAACCTTCTTTATTAAATCATTTATCTGTGGGACGCATAGTCTTCCATCTCGCCTTAGTACACCCTTATCGTCGATGGAGTATCTATTGAGGTGACTTGAAGTCTCACCCCTAATTAGCCTATCAATTATTTCTACAAGCTGAGGGTCTTCGCGTTGTGCTGCCCCTACTGAATCTATTAAAGTTGGGCGCACTTCGAGAGATGCAAGCAAGCCCGGTACGAAATCGGAGGAGGGCCTAAAGTCGAAGCTGGCTATAAACTCTAGGCTTTGTCTTTCAACAAACAACGGGCTTAGGGTCAATTTCTTTCGGCTCAACGTGTCTGCCACTACGTTGCCTTTGCCCGGAGTGTAGGAGATTTCGAAATCGTACGAGGCAAGAAACTCCATCCACCTTTGTTGCCTCAAGTTAAGATCTTTCTGCGAGAAAAGATATTTCAACGATTTATGGTCAGTGTAAAGTTCGAACTTCTCACCTAGGAGATAGTGTCGCCAAGACTTGAGTGCAAAGACGATGGCGGCTAGCTCTAGATCGTGGGTTGGGTAGTTCTTTTCGTGCACCTTCAACTGCCTCCCGCCATAAGCTACTACCCTTCCTTCTTGCATTAAGACGGCGCCTAGCCCTGTCCCACATGCATCCGTATAAACAGTGAACATCTTGCTCCCATCTGGCAGCGTCAAAACTGGGGCTGTTGTGAGAGCCCTTTTCAGTCGTTGGAAAGCAAACTCGCAATCCAAATCCCAATTGAATACTAGATTCTTCTTGGTCAATTTCGTGAGCGGAGCTGAAATTTTCGCAAAATCCCTTATGAATTTTCGATAGAAACCTGCTAGTCCTAGAAAGCTTCGGACCTCAGTTGCATTCCTTGGTGTCTTCCAATCTTGTACCGCCACTACCTTAGCAGGGTCCACCGCTAACCCTTGTTTGGATACTATGTGCCCAAGGAACCTCACCTCTTCTCTCCAAAAGTGGCATTTGGAGAACTTGGCTTTTAGTTGATGGACTCGCAAAGTTTCCATGATTGCCCTTAAGTGCTGAGCATGTTCCTCTTCACTCTTTGAGAAGATAAGGATATCATCTACGAAGACCACTACGAATTTGTTGAGGAAATCTCTAAATACCCTACTCATCAGGTCCACGAAGTAAGCAGGTGCATTTGTCAAGCCGAAAGGCATGACAAGCCATTCAAAGAAACCGTCTGGGGTTCTGAAAGCCGTTTTATCGATGCTATCTTCAGCCACCCTTAGCTGATGAAAACCGGTTGCTAAATCGAGTTGGGAGAAAACAGACGCTCCTACAAGCTGGTCAAATAAATCGTCAATTCTAGGGAGAGGGTGCCTATTCTTTTTCGTTAGCTTGTTGAGCTCCCTATAGTCAACACATAGACGGAGTGAACCATCCGCCTTTGTAGCGAACACCACTGGAGCGCCCCATTCTGAAATGCTCCTCCTAATGAACCCCTTTTCTAGAAGCTCTTTAATCTGTTTACTGAGCTCTTTCCTTTCTCGTGGAGCCATATGTCTAACGGGCAATGCAACGGGCTTTGCATTATCTACAAGATATATGCGGAAGTCTATTTCCCGCTTCGGAGGCAAGCCCTTCACCTCTTCAAAGACATCCGGATATTCCCGGACCACTCTAACTGATTTCAAATTTTCAACGGAGGCATCTAGCGATTCAAGATAACTAAGCATAACCGCATACGAGGGATTACAAGAAATTTCCAAAGTATTACCGAGCTGGGTTAGGAGCCTAACAACCCTTTTCTCACAATCAAGGATGGCCCCATTACTGGATAGCCAATCCATACCCAAAATCAAACCATACCCCGAAAAGCCCAAAACAAAGGCACTACATAGAAATTCAACACTTAGGATAGAAATTTTCAAATCCAGACAGATCATAGACAAATGAGCTGGGCCCCCAATTGGGTTTGAAACAATTAAGGGGTCCTCTACCATACTAGTTTTTAGGTGCAGAGATTCTACTAAAGCAGACGAGATAAAGGAGTGTGATGCGCCAGAATCAAATAAAGTGCGAACGGGGTGATCATAAAGATAAACTACACTTTCTACAGAAGTATTTGTACCTCGCTGTTGCAATGGTGGCGCTTCTAGCACATGAACCTGTGCCCCTGGGGTGGATCCAGTGCCCTGCCCCTGTCCTCGTTTCCTTGGGCAGTCCTTAGCCCTGTGGCCTGTCTGACCGCATGAAAAGCACCCCCCATTCTCCTTGGCCTTTTTCTTCCGGCAGTCCTTTACTAAGTGCCCCACTTTGCCACAGAAATTACACTTCCTCTTCTCCTTGTTGCCTTTCCCGCCTTTCTTGAAGTCTGTCTTCTTAGGCTGCAAACCCTCTTTCTTCCCTTGAGAGCTTTCTGCCTTGGTCTCCTTCTTGCCCTTGTCCTCTTCGTTCAGCAATGCCATTTGCACCAATCTTTCATACGTGGCTCCCATGGGTATATGGGTCATGGCCAAACTATGTAATGGCTCATTTAACCCCTTGACGAAACGGAGAGCCTTCTTATGAGGGGTGTTGACTAGGTCAAGCCCAAACCTAGCCAGCTCATCAAACTGATTCACATACTCTCTAACAGTCTTGTCTCCTTGCTTAAGGAATAAGAATTTTTCCAACTGCAAACTTCTTTCTGCATCTGAGAGAAACTTAGTCTCAAATCTTGCCCTAAAGTCCTCCCATGTATCCACTGGTCTTTCAGCATTGGTGACTTCCCACCAGTAGGAAGCCTCGCCCTTCAATAGCCACACTGCCAACTGTACTTTTTGCCTATCTTCTACCTCAAAGATGATGAATAGGTCTTCGGTTTCTTTTAGCCAATTCCTAGCTGCTACGAAGGACTCAGTTCCATGGAAATCCCTTCCTCCCATAGCTTTAAAATCTTTACATATCTTAGCGAATGTGTTTCCCCGTGGAGGAGGTGGAGGAAAAAGTACTGCTGCGGCTGGATGATTCCCTTCAGCTGGAGGAGGAGGAACGGTAGGACCTGGCTGAGTGGCCCTAGCTTCTAAGAAACGTCTAAACCAACCAGGTATGGGCACCCCTTCAGGCAAGTTAAGTTCTTGGGACATGCTGAAACAAAAAGGATAGATTCAAAACGAAGGATAAGAGATAATACCTATGGCTTTGGGGACTTTGCCTTTTAAAACAAAATAATATTTTATCTTTTAAAAAAAAATGCTTCTTTAAATTTCCTTTTTGAAAATAATTTTTCAAAACTTTTTATCTTATCTGGTAAACCTGTGCTCTGATACCAAGTGAAACACCCCACCTCCGTTAGGGTCACTCTCAAAGGGAATGCCCTAATTTTGGTGGAGGTTTATAAGTACAAGTCACAGATATACAAGACAGATATAAGAACACATATTTGTAAACAGCGGAAGAACAACAAACTTTTATTTCATGAAGTCAAATACGTGTCACAAAACATCACCATGATTGTCTTACATCCTTTCCAAAAACATAACATAACATTTTCATAATCTGTCTTGAGTACATTATTTAAAGAAGCATGAATAAAACATAGATAAACTGCCAAAGCCCCATAGTGAATTGTCCAAAGCCATAGTTCAAAACAGGAAAGTCCAAGCAATACATTTCTCTTCTTCAAGCTGGATGTTGAGGTAGGTCAAGCTGCTGTGTTCCCTCCCTGAGGACCTGGGGGGGGGGGGGAAACGGAAGAAAGAAGACGAAAGAAAAATAGAGTCAGACATAAAGCCTGAGTAAGTCTAGTACTACTTTGTCTATGAATAAAGAACTGGGTATGATAAGTAAACAGGAAGTGGGCAACCTTATAAACTTGGTTAAGTTATCTAGGGTCGAATATACTATCGTACCCCATGTTAATCTCTGAACCCATATAAACTAGTTTCCAATTTGCACCCCATAATCAGGGTAGTGTGATCCATTCTACGATGATCGGCTCCTACTCGCATAGTTACATGTGTCTTACGGCCCCCGATGTCTGTAGTTACCTATGCTGGTCCCACCATGGGGTGTATCAAGTCCCATAGTGGCAACCCGACACAACCTTAGAGTGCAAAGGTATGCTACTGGTGTCCAGTGCTTTATTTTTCTGCGCCGGAGTGCGTGCACGCCCGCACACCGTTAGAACCTACACTGCTACACCACCGCCGTCGATTTGACCTCTTACAATCAGCCCAGTAATCGTGCCCCACCCTGCCTAGTTTCAGGGTATCCTGATACACCTTTTAGGGTTACTGCTGAAAAGGGTCCCCCGTTACTAGGTTTTCTATCTCTAGCCAACATGCTAAGTTGGTTAAGTGTTTTCTAACCTAACCCCACCAGTCCGTTTAGTTTAGCATGTTCCATTTTGATTAAGTCTTAGTCCACTTAATCCTAACAATCCTGATTCAGCCTTAATTGTCTTATTAAGGCCCTAACCTCTCACATTAGACAGGTATTGCTGTGGCTGCCTGTTGCCGGTTGGTTCCGGGCAGTCTTACGCCACAACTCAGTCTAACCTCGGGTCCTTATTGGGCTCCATGTTTAACCTCCCACATTGGATAGGTATTGTTGTGACTACTGGACAGCCGGGCGGTTCCGGGCAGGTTTACATCACAACTCAATCCAACCTCGGGTTAAACACATCGTCTTTTCTACATTTACATATTTTGTCATTCTTCTTTATTTCTTATATGTAAATATTTGCGGCCCATTATTATGTTAATGGTGTAATGGTTACACCAACCATGGGCCCAACCCATACTTGACTTTGGGCCCTTCTATTTCATATTTTCATTCATTAATTCATTTTAACCCAACGTTGTTTTCCCCCGTTTTACACGTCCGTTCATATATATATTGGGCTTAGCCTTTTAAAGCCCAATTTAGCCATGCGAAAGGGGAGGCTTATGGCGTATACACAAAGAGGGGAAAGTGAGCGCATGAACTTGCATATGACGTTGGAAAATACATAATAGAAATTGGTGTACTTGCATAGTGGTGACATGTATTTTGGTCATACAACATAGGTGACATAAATCAAGGCATGTAAACTTGCATAGGTTTAACTACAACATGAACCTATATTCTTATTTAGGCATAATGTCAAACATAAGCATGGCCTAAATACTTCTAGAATAAACATGGCATATTGTCAAACATAAGCATGGCATAAAATACTTCTAGCATAGGAATGGCATATTGTCAAACATAAGCATGGCATAAATACTTCTAGCATGAACATAACATAATTCAACTTAATCATGATTTAAGCCTAATCACATAACGATGGTATAAACATACTTATGCATAAATATTCCTAATCATGGTGTTTTGCTTTAAACTTGCAAAAAGGGGATTTTTGAGTCTAATCTAACCATGTCTCACATATGTCATCATATAATTCTTTAAAACAAGATAGACTTAATCATAGATCTCAATTATGCCAAATATCATTCCTAGCCATATTCATAAGTTTGCAAAGGCATGACTAATACACGGTGTCAAAATTCCACATAGTTTCATATGAACTATAATAACCAAACTTGTTTCAATTACTTGCAAAATGATTTATACATAAAAAACATACATCATAATGGCATAATAACAAAGCCTCAAATTTGCATGAATTTCAATTAACTACATACATGTAGCTTCAATATAGATTACACAATTTGCGCAATATTCCAAACGTTTATTTGCATAGAACTACCGCATGTAGTTCTTTATAATGAATAACAAAATTTTGCACAAATATGAATTACTTCCATTGCCACAATTCAAGCATACACATCAACACAGTTGTTTATTAATACCAAAGTAATACTCTACTTACAATGGTTTGATGAATTCTCTAGTTTAGGGATTGAAGACGCAAACTCCTTTGTTGAATTGATTAGCTTTAGGTTGCTTGAATTGCTTTAGGCCTTAGAACTTCCTCCCTAATCCTCTCTTTAGTTGGCGGCTATGCTTTGTCGTTCCTCAGCAACATGGCGGCTATGTTCTTAATTTTTAATGAATAGATTAGGGTTTAGTCTAGGGTTGTTTATATAGAGGTTAGGAACTAATTAGGACCCTTGATGTTGCTAGGTTAGATCATAGCCATTCATTAGGAAGAGAGACCAATAAAAACCCGCCACCTAGCCCTAATGACAAAGCAGACCACAGAAATTCGACCACACACCGACCTGGCCAGCCAGGTTGACTGGGCTCGACCAGGTCGATACCCCTGTCGACAGGGCTGTCGACAGCCCTGTCGACATGGGTAGCCCAGGTCGACAGCCCAGTCGACCTGGGTGGCCCAGGCGGCGCTTTTCTGGCCCAATGGGCCCCACTTCGGAATATTTAATTATTTAATTCTGTTTGAGTTTTAAATTTAATTCAAATCTTCCGAAGGCCATATCTTCTTCATACGGACTCCGTTTTTCGAAAACTCGGACTCTATTTCGCGTATTTTTCCGAGACGAACGCAATGGCGTATCCCGTTTCCCTTGGTTCTCTGATTTGAATTTGATTATACTTTAATTTATGAATTTCACAGTTATCGAATTTTCGGGGTGTTACAGAGTTTATATTCAAATATAAGAATTATATTCTTGGACAAACCATACATTAGAATGTATAGGTGAGTTAAAGTGACATTTCTATATGTTAATGCATACATTAGAATTTATATGCACGTTAAAATAAACATTTTTTATGTGTTGGGTTATACATTGAAAACGTGTACAATTGAGATTATTTCTTTTTTTGTGTTAAAATTAAGAATAACTACATACAAATAAAGTATAATAAAAATTATCTTTTATTTGTTATCCATAATAATGTCATATAAATAAATTACATTCTTAAATGTTAGAAACGTATAAGGAAATTATGCGAGTCAAAAATATTTTATTTTGACATTAGGAATAAAATATCATTTTTTGTCCATCATTATCAACATGTGGTAGTATCAAAATGGATTAAATTCATTAACCAATTATTTATTTATATGTACTGTAGTTGGCTGAAAACCCCACACGGGTATTGGGATGTTGGTAGATGTACACTAGTCCCAATATTTATTTGTATGTCAATTGATAGATTGACAGACTGCGATGAGCGTTATTATTTCATTCCAATGCTCACACAATTGTGAACTTCACTCTGGATGTTGAATGGATGGCTTGATGATTATCTATCAACTGTTGTCATTTTTATACGATGTATGAGATCCATATAACCAAAGTTATATGGTAAATGATTGAGTCGCTTTCCGATTCAGAATATCCTTTATATAAAGATTTTTTTAAAAAAAATGAAGAATTTCTTTTAAATAAAGAATAAATCTTTCAACTAAGATTATTGTTATTTCAATTTATATTTATTTATTGGAAAATAACTTTTGGGTTTATCGTGAACAATGTTTTTAAAAGACATTTATTCTTTAACCCAGTTAAAAATAAGATTTATTTCTTAAATTGGAATAATTGTAAAGTAATGATGTTGGATATTATAACTGAATTGGACTTTTAATAAATCTTTGAAAATAAGATTTAAGAATAAATTTAAAAGAATTTATTTTTGATAAATTAATGGGAACCTTTCCCTAATAATATGAATATTTTATTTAAAGAATATTCTGAATTGGAATGAGGCGTTGGATGTGTCTTTACAACACTTAATTTTTAATTATAAAAATACGCGAGTTATTCGGAAAGACCGGGTTTAACCCATTCTAAATAATTACTACGACGATTAAAAGTCGAATACATTGAAGATGGTGGATGAAGACCGGCGATCTTCACATCGAATGGATGACTACTGCCGCCTGGCACTGGGTCGCTCCCAGTAAAAGGTTTATAGTGGTAGTTTGTTTGGACGTACTTGTTGATCGTCCGGATACACGAGCACTTAGGTGACTCCGGTTTCGTTCAGACCCAGAACGGACTTGTAAATGGATGTGTGTCCGACATTGAATTTCATACTGTGTAATTAAATTGATATCTATTAATATATTTCTGTTGTGGCGGAGAATTTATTCTCTTGCTTAACACCCTTCTCTGAGACGCACGAGCTCAGAGGTTATATAGTGGTAGTTATCGATCACATGGTATGGACTGTCAATGTAGCATGCCAAGATGCAATTGATCAAGGCTTTTGTTGAAACGCAGAGCCTTGTGGATGATGATCAAAGCATAGCCTATTTAGGCGTAGCTTTGTGTATTTCGTTACCTCGCGAGCCTCACACCCCGGTAGAGTAAAAAACGGAGCAAGGAAACACACGGAATGCACACGTTTCTTTCTAGCTAGAAGTGGTGCTTGGGTTTAACATGGCCCGACATTTTACTTACGTGGTTGATGGATTTTGAGGCGCCTCGGATTTTTATTGGCCGTAATGGCTAATTTATAGGTCCAATAGGATCGGGAAGCGTGTGTTTAGGAATTGCCAATCCAACCCATTGCACTATAAGGGGACCGGCCCTGCAATATCCAAGGGTTCGCCAGCGTCCGAATCCTGAGACATTGCTAGAGTATCTCGAATCAGTAAGGAGATCGTTCCAACCTTTGAATCTTGATGGAAACCCAATTTCCAATACTACCCCATGCGGTTTTGATTGTAGAATTAGTACGGCGACATAGTATATGGTAGCTATGTCGTCTATGATTAGTACATTATGATTGAAAGGTTTTAAAACATATATACACTAACATTTTTGACCATTATAAGGTAAACCTCTATCCTTCGGCTTGCGTTGCATTGTGTGATGGGACCTGAGTCTTATAATGGTTCCATTTTTCTAAAAAGCATTGTGTTGTTTAACGATTTACTTTAAATTATGCACTGGCAATCCAATGGAGTAAACCCGTTCTACGATAGCAGCGTGGTCCTTTGATTAGCCTCCTTATTAGATAAGTTAAGTAAAGATTTCTCACACCAGTTAAATGACTGACCCGTGGTTTGATTCACTTTGCGAACTCGGGTGCCCTCTTTTCTACATAGGCAGTCGAGTAGCTTATTTTGCAGATATGCTGAGCAGGATTCTAGATCGAAGCTTAGAGCTGTGTCCAGAGCATTAGTAGTCTTCCTCTGTGTTAATTTAATCATTCCGCTGCAATGTATTACATTTATTATAATTTAATCTTCCGCTGTATTATTTATCAATGTACTCTGATATATTATGTACGCTGATGTAACATCATTATAATGATTATAAAAGCCTTTTGTTATGGGTCCTGATGTACGTATTCTCAAAGTTAAAGTATTCGAAAATTTCCAATTTTTGGTTCAGACCTGTATGGTTTATGGTCGATTCAAAGGGTGGAAATTTTCGGGTATTTACATTTGGTATCAGAGCTATGGTTAGCTCAAATCATTGGGATGCGACTCGTTAGAACTAAACAAAAGACTCATCAGAGATTGGATTAGTAATATCCAATAAGAATAACTCTTTAGAGATGGGATCAGTAGTATCCTAGAACGAGTGTGAATAGCATTATTTTTTTAAAATAAAAATGAAAATAAATTTAGCTTTGAAAATTAAAAAAATCTCATTTCACGTATTTGAATATATTATTTTATTTTATATTGGATAATCGAGTATATAAAGATTTTGCGTATACGCCTAGCTAGCGTGTATTCGAAGCCTCAAATATACTAGACAGATATAGAATCACACTTTAGTCGCCCGGAGATGTTCTGATGGTGGTTCGAAACATCAGCAGAATTTATGTTCGAGTTTCGAAAGTGGTATATCTATATATTTCCATTGACTGGTGTGAGAACCAAAACTAAATAGGGTCCATTGCTGTGATTTGCACTAAAAATTTGATTTTTGTCTATATAAAAAAGTTATATATATTTGAAAAGTTAATCACCTAATTGATTGCTGGTTGTGATGTTTGATAATTAGTTCAACTAATTAAAATATTGGAATGATAATTAATTTAACCAATATATAAAAGAATGATAAATTTAACTAAATTAAGTTTAATATTGAACTTAACTAAAAATTAATCAAAATTATAAGTTAAGATCGATGATTAAACAACTTTTGACTCCGTTCCTTTTCGAGGACGAAAAGATTTCAAGTGGGGGAGATTGTAACAACCCGCAAATTCGGAACCAATTTAAAATTTTTATTTTAGAAATTTTAATGGAAAATTAATAGTTAAAATAATTTATTTTAAATAATAACGACTAAAAATTTATTTAGATTGAAGTTAGAAGGAATAATTTTATTATAATTTTAAAAGGGAGTTAGAAATAGACAGTAGTTTGAAAATTTGAATTTGAACTTTGACAGACTGTACAGGATGCAAAATAAATCGGATTTTAGTGAAACCAAAAATATTAGAATCTACTTAAAAATATCTTTCCAACGAATCAGAAAAATTGAAATTTCATAGCGAGAATCAAAAGTTATGCCCAGTTTAAAATTCAGGATAGTCGTTGTAGAATTTATATATATATATATATATATATATATATATATATATATACACAGTGAAAATTAGGCACACATCCCTAAAGCGAAACTTAATTAGGCTCACGTCCGGTCTAACTTTTCATGTAAATTAAGCCCCTATTTTTCAAAAACATATAAAAAATATAAAAAAATATCACGAAAATTCATTATTAAATAAAACATGTTCACGCCAAAAAAATCAAGTGGAAAAACAATTGATAAACAAGTCAAAATCAAAAAATACACCAAACAGCGGAATATGCAGTAAAATGCATGAAAACATGCACATATTTCAAATATTTGCATACATGTATGCACATATTATCATGCCCTCTGCCTTTCAACGCATTACTGCATACAAGTATGCAGCTATTTTGAATAGCAGCATATTTGTATGCAAATATTCAGCAGGTTTGCGGTTTTTTTTCATGTGTATTTAAATAGTTGCATACATGTATGCAACTATTAGTAATAGTTGCATTGCATACATGTATGCAACTTTTTTTTTGATCTGCGTAGACTGAGGGGAATATTTCCAGATTTTAGAATTTTTTTTATGCATTTTTTTGTGAAAAAATGGAAAAGGCGAAGTGGAAGGAGGTGGAAGGCGGAAGGGACAAAAATTATTAGGCGACCGCTCAAAAAGAGGGGGCGGAAACGAATGGGAAACTTTGTCCCTTTTTTTTATTTCGCTTTTTCTTTATATTAAAAAAAAAGCGCTACAATGTTAAAAAAATATATCTAGAAATATTAACATAAGTTCACGGAAATTAAAAAAAAAACTTGCATACATGTATGCAACTATTTGAAATACTTGCATACATGTATGCAAGTATTGCATGTAAAAATATAAAGTGAAAATTTTGCTTGAACATTGTTGCACACTTGTATGCAAGAATCTGTTTACCTTGCATACATGTATGCAAAAAAACAAGCGCAAATTCAACATTTGAAATACTTGCACAAATGAGTGCAAGTATTGCAAATATGTGCTTCATTTGATGCAAATTACTGCATTTTTCGCTCTTTTATTGTATTTTTTGATTTTGATGCATTTTTTGATTTTTTTACGAACTATTTTTTTGGGTAAGTACATGTTTGATTTAAATATGAATTTTCATGATTTTTGTATATTTTTTTGTTTTTAGTGTATTTTTAGAAAAATAGGGACTAAATTTACATGAAAAGTTGGATCGAATGTGAGCCTAATTTTGAAACTTAATAGGGACCTGTGCCAAACGGACCCTATTTTAATATTAAAAATAGACATTTTTCAAACGACCTTCATTTTCGACGAAACCACTTTTGTTGGAACCGGAATGTCAAATTATTTCTAGGTTTCAATTCTCATAATTTTTAGAATTAATATGTGAGCATGACAAAAGAAAATGTGTTTTGTCAATTTTAGTCAAATCTGATCGACTAGAAAATGGCCATTTCTCAAACGGTCTCAGAATTTGACAAAATTAGTCTTGTTAGAACCGTATCGTCGAAACATAGCTAGAAATAATTTTTCTGGATTTTTCTGAGTTCGTATGTGGCCCCGGTGAATTTAAATATACGATCAAATTAATTATTTAAATGACTTAAATAATAAATTAAGGATTTCAGGCCACAGACAGTCGATAGGGCTGACGAAACCTAGTCCATTGGATCCGGAACATGGGCTATTGGCTAGGGTCAACTCCGGTTAAACTGAAATCTGATTTGTTTATGATGTAGGGATTTATTTGCATAAATTACATTTAAATATTATAAATAATACAACCTAAACCCTAATCACTATTCACCATCTTCTAGCCGCCGCCATCTACTTTTTTCATGGCTGAAAACTTTCTATCTTCAACCACTAATATCCACCAATCCTCTCAATAAAATTCCTCAATCCAGTTCAAGCTTTTGAAGAGATTTCCTTGCTCTTCATTTTCATACGGCTTGATCGGTCTCTGGTGGCCCGAACTTCGAGGACCAGACCCCCAAACCTGCGCCGAAGATCACCGTCGCCGTTCCCCTAGGCTCCACCGAGTTGCACGCGCGTGGGCCCTCTGGTGCGCCGCTGGTAGCTCTTCGACGAGCCGCCTTCTGATCTTTCTCTAGTGCTGTAGATCAGAAGAGATAATCAACCCTAAGATCGAACCCATTTCTGAAACTAACGGCTGTGACTTTGAACAACAGGAAGAAGGTTAATTTCTTAAATTTTTGTTTATTTAATCCTATTTAAAAATTATTAATCTAAATTTAACCATAACTAATTCATATGAACTCAGAATAATGCGATTTCTGAAGCTTTGCAATCGTAGAGACAAGATCTACATTCCAAGACTAAGAATGGACAATTACGAGCTTTTTGAATTTTTGACCAGTTTGCGACACAACGGTGAGATTTCTTTTTTAATAATAAATTAATTTATTTAATTTATTTGCTTTGTAACTATTGTTTGTATATGCCTTAGATCTGTTGTGATGTGATAGTGAATGATTCATTTGTTGTTGGTGATGTATTAACACAGATCTGTATGTGTTGAATATAATAAACCATTTTATAATATTATTAATTTGGAATAGAATCACCATTTCAATAAAATAAATCATTTGGCAAAATTATTGATTTGGAATAGAATCGCCATTTTAATAAAATAAATCATTTTGTAAAATCATTGATCTGGATAGAATATACATTGAAATAAAATTGATCTTTTATTTGCATCCTTTTATGCAAATATACATTGAAATAAAATTGATCTTTTATTTGCATCCTTTTATGCAAATATACACTGAAATAAAATTGATCTTTTATTTGCATCCTTTTATGCAAATATACATTGAAATAAAATTGATCTTTTATTTTCATCCTTTTATGCAAATATACATTGAAATAAAATTAATCATTTATTCGCATTCTTTTATGCCAATATACATAGAAATATAAAATGTTCTTTTATTTGCATTCTTTTATGCAAATATACATAGGAAATATAAAATGTTCTTTTACTTGCATTCTTTTATGCAAATATACATAAGAAATATAAAATGTTCTTTTATTTGCATTCTTTGATGCAAATATTCATAGAAATATAAAACGATCTTTTATTTGCATTCTTTTATGCAAATATACATAGAAAATACAAAAATGTTCCTTTATTTACATTAGAAGTAAAACTATATTTTTATTTGCAATTTTAGATGCAAATAAACATCGTAGGTAAAAGTTTATATTTTTATTTGCATTCTTTGATGCAAATAAACATCGAATTTAAAATTCGAATTTTTATATGCAATCTTTAATGCAAATAAACCATCATATTAAAAGTTGAATTTGTATTCGCATCCTTTGATGCAAATAAACTATGAAATTAAAAGTTGCATATTTATTTGCATTCCTTGATGCAAATAAAATAATAAATTAGAAGTTGCATTTTTATTTGCAATCTTTGATGCAAATAAAACTTGAAATTAAAGGTTGCATTTTTATTTGCATTCTTTGATGCAAATAAATCATAAGTTAAAATATTACATTTTTATTTGCATTTTTAGAAGCAAATAAAAGCATAGTTTAAGAAGTTACATTTTTATTTACATTTTAGAGGTAAATAAAAGAGTAAAATTAAAAGTATCATTTTTACTTTTAAATTAGAGAGAATAAAAAGATTTTGATAAAGAGAATTCATCTTTGTTGTAACTTGGTTAAATTAAATAAAATGTTTTTATTGTCATTATAGATTTTAAACAAAAAAATTAGAATTAAAAAGATATATTTTTGGTGTCATCTTAGCTTCAATAAAGAGAGTAAATAGAAAGATAAGTTTCTTTTTGTCATTTTGTTGCGATACAAAAGATGCATTTTTGGATAAACAAGAATGAGGCATTTTTAGTTCATCAAAATTGATTAAACAAAAAGACACATTTTTATCATTTAAATAGAATGAGACAAAATTATTCAATTTTGTCATTTTTAAAAGATTAAGAAAATATATTCACTTTTGTCAAATTAAAACAGTTAAACTCAATTTGTCACTATTATCATTTATAATAGTTGAAATCTATTTTATCGTTTTCGTCAAATTAACGAAGTTAAAACCGTTTTATCGCTTTTATCAAATTTACGAAGTTGAAATTGTTTTGTTGCTTTTGTCAAAATTATCATAGTTAAAACAAATTGGTCACTTTTGTTAAACAAAAATGGCTTAAACAAAAAACTATCTTTTTGTCGCATTAGGTCTGACAAAACAAATATGCCACTTTCATTTGTTTTGTTGAATTAGAATCGTTAACGAAACAAACACATCACTTATAATTGTTTTGTTGAATTAGATTTGTCAATAAAACAAAGTCATTAACTTTGTTGTTTTGTGGAAATAGAATAGTTAAATTAAAATATACGTTTTGTCAAAATATTCATTTTGTCAAGATATTCATTTTGTCAAAATTTTCAAAATAGATTAGTTAAAGCAAACCATATATTTTTGGTCAAATTATATATTTTTGTCAAGACAAGACTTGTTGAATCAAAATACACATTTTTATTGAAAACAAAAATTACCCTCTGTTAATTAGTTTTGAAATAAGACAAAAATTTATATTTTGTTAAATGAAAGGGTTAAAAACAAATAGTATTTTTGTGTAATAGGTTTGTGTTACCATAGAAATATCCATTTTGATAAAATAGAATTGTCAGCAGAATGGAACTTCTTATACATTTGTTGAGATAGAATTTATACGCAAATAATCATTTTTATTTGCATAACATACAATAGAATTTATATGCAAATATAAAAAATCATTTTTATGTGCAAACTTACATTGGAGTTTATATTCAAATATAAGAATTATATTCTTGGACAAACCATACATTAGAATGTATAGGTGAGTTAAAGTGACATTTCTATATGTTAATGCATACGTTAGATTGACGGGTGTTGGGATGTTGATTGATATACACTAGTCCCAATATTTATTTTTATGTCAATCGATAGATTGACAGGCCGCGATGAGCGTTATTATTTCATGTTAATGCTCACACAGTTGTGAACTTCACTCTGGATATTGAATGGATGGTTTGATGATTATCTATCAATTGTTGTCATTTTTATATGATGTATGAAGTCCATATAACTAAAGTTATATGGTAAATGATTAAGTCGCTTTCCGATTCGGAATATCATTTATATAAAGATTTTTTAAAAAAAAACAAAGAATTTCTTTTGAAGAAAGAATAAATCTTTCAACTAAGATTATTGGTATTTCAATTTATATTTATTTATTAGAAAATGTCTTTTGGGTTTATCATGAACAATATTTTTAAAAGACATTGATTCTTTAACCCAGTTAAAAATAAGATTTATTTCTTAAATTGGAATAATTGTAAAGTAATGATGTTGGATATTAAAATTGAATTGAATTTGTAATAAATCTTTGAAAATAAGATTTAAGAATAATTTAAAAGAATTTATTTTTGATAAATTAATGGGAACCTTTCCCTAATAATATGAATATTTTATTTAAAGAATATTCTGAATTGGAATGAGGCGTTGGATGTGTATTTACAACACTTGATTTTTGATTATAAAAATACGCGAGTTATTCGGAAAGACCGGGTTTAACCCATTCTAAATAATTACTATGACGATTAAAAGTTGAAGACATTGAAAACGGTGGATGAAGACCGGCGATATTCACATCGAATGGACGACTACTGCCACCTGGCACTGGTTCGCTCACAGTAAAGGGTTAATAGTGGTAGTTTGTCTGGACATACTTGTTGATCGTCCGGATACGCGAGCACTTAGGTGACTCCGTTTTCGTTTAGACCTAGAACGGACTTGTAAATGGATGTGTGCCCAACTTTGAATTTCATGTCGTGTAAATAAATTGATATTTGTTAGTATATTTCTGTGGTGGCGGAGAATTTATTCTCCTTCTTAACACCCTTCTCTGATACGCACGAGCTCAGAGGTTATATATTGGTAGTAATCGATCGCATGGTATGGACTGTCAATGTGGCATGCCAAGATGCAGTTGATCAAGGCTTTTGTTGAAACGCAGAGCCTTGTGGATGATGATCAAAAAATAGCCTATTTAGGCGTAGCTTTGTGTATTTTGTTACCTCGCGAGCCTCACACCCCGATAGAGTCAAAAACGGAGCAAGGGAACGCAGGGAGTGCACGCGTTTCTTTCTAGCTAGAAGTGGTGTTTGGGTTTAACACAGCCCAGCATTTTACTTATGCGGTTGATGGATTATGAGGCGCCTCGGATTTTTATTGGCCACAATGGCCAATTTATAGGTCCAATAGGATCGGGAAGCGTGTGTTCAGGAATTGCCAATCCAACCCATTGCACTATTGGGGGACCGGCCCTGCAGGATCTAAGGGTTCGCCAGCGTCCGAATCCTGAGACATTGCAAGAGTGTCTCGAATCGGTAAGGAGATCGTTCCTAGCCTTGACTCTTGATGGAAACCCAATTTCCAATACGACCCCATGCGGTTTTGATTGTATAACTTGTACGACGACATAGTATATGGTAGCTATGTCATCAATGATTAATACATTATGATTTAAAACATATATACACTAATAATAATATCAAATCCGTTTTATCGTATCAAGCATTTTTGACCATTATAAGGTAAAACTCTATCCTCCGGCTTGCGTTGCATTGGTGATGGCACCTGAGTCTTATAATGGTTTCATTTTTCTAAAAAGCATTGTGTTGTTTAACGATTTACTTAAAATTATGCACTGGCAATCCAATGGAGTAAACCCGTTCTGCGATAGCGGCGTGGTCCTGTGACTAGCCTCTTTATTAGATAAGTTAATTAAAGGCACAAGTCCCATGATTGACCCGTGGTTTGTTTCACTTTGCAAATTCGGGTGCCCTCTTTTTTACATAGGCAGTCGAGTAGCTTATTTTGCAGATATACTGAGCAGGCTTCTGGATCGAAGCTTAGAGCTGTGTCCAGAGCATTAGTAGTCTTCCGTTGTGTTAATTTAATCATTCCGCTGCAATGTATTACATTTATTGTAATTTAATCTTCCGCTGTATTATTTATCAATGTACTCTGATATATTTTGTATTCTGATGTAACATTATTATAATGATTATAAAGTCTTTTGTTATTGGTCCTGATGTATTGTATTCCCAAAGTTAAAGTATTCGAAGATTCCAACTTTTGGTTCAGACCTATATTGTTTATGGTCGATTCAAAGGGTGGGAATTTTCGGGTCTTTACAATATGTATATAATTCGAACTTATCACCCAAAAGATAATGCCTCCATATTTTCAAAGCAAACATGACGGCTAACAACTCAAGATCATGAGTAGGATATCTCTTCTCATGCGGCTTCAACTGACGGCTAGCATAAGCAACTACTTTGCCTCTTTGCATTAATACCGTACCAACACCTTCAAGGGAAGCATCTGTATAGAATGTCAAATCTTGATTACCATCTATAATAGTCAATACTGGAGCAGTAGTCAACCTTAATTTCAGCTCTTGGAAAGCTGTCTCACATTCAGGTGTCCAATTAAACTTTGTATGCTTCTTTGTAAGCTTCGTTAATGGGCAAGATAGCTTCCAAAAATCTTTAATGAATTTCTGCTAATAGCCAGCTAATCCTAGAAAGCTTCTGACTTTTGTAGGCATGCTAGGCTACTTCCAATCTCGAATGGCTATGATATTACTTGGATCCACTGAAATTCCTTCGATACTACATGACCGAGGAACTTCACTTCTTCTTACCAGAATATGCATTTAGAAAATTTGGCCTTTAAAAGATTCTTTCTCAGAATTTCCAAAACTTCTTCCAAATGCTTCTCATGCTCGGCAGTTGACTTAGAGAAGATTATAATGTCCTTAATGAAAACCAGCACAAATTTGTTCAAGACATCGCGGAATACTCTGTTCATTAAATCAAAAAAGTAAGCAGGAGCGTTACATAAGCCGAACGGCATTACTAACCACTCATAAAATATGTTTGGGCCTCTGAAAGCTGTCAAAGGAACACACTCTTTGGCAACTCGCAGTTGATGGAAACCTGTAGCTAGGTCCATTCTAGAAAATACTTGCGCTCCATTCAAGCGATCTAATAAATCATCAATACACGGTAATGGATATTTTTTCTTTAGTGTCTACTTATTTAAATATCGTTAATCCACACACAACCTGATTGTACCATCTGACTTTGGAACAAACCCTACTGCGGCACCCCAATTTGAAAAGCTAGGCCTGATTAGAACTTCCCACAAGAGCTGTGTGGTTTGATTACTCAGTTCTTCTTTCTCTTTCCATGACATTCTTCGAATAGGATGTACGACTGGCCTCGCATTCGGAACTGAATCAATTCTGAAGTCAATTTCTCTCCGTGGAGGTAAGCTATCAACTTTTTCGAACACATCTACATAATTCTTAATGACAGGAATATTTTCAATAGCAACGGGGGAAACCTCAGGAGCAGCCCAAAATTCTTTTCTATCTGAATCTGAGCCTACGCAAAGTATAACAATATTTGCAAGCTCCATTTTAATTTCAAGTACTCTTTCTATGCATTTAACTTCAGCCTCATATTTAGTTAACTGATCCAGCCCAAGAATGATATCAAATTCAGAAAAATCCATAATGATCAAGGTGCAAGAAAACCGTTAGTGGGAAAAAGAGATGGGAACTTTACAATACAAACCAAGAACAAGAGAACCACCGATTGGATTATGAACTTTAATCAATTCTTTAAGATTCCTTTATTTTAGATTTAGCTTTTTGACTGTGTTACTCAAAATGAAGCTTTACGACGCATCCATATCAAACAATACTGTAATAGGAATATTGTTGATAGTGGGCGTGCCTTTCAAATCATCTGGCCTTTCTTGACCAGCTGAGGGTGCTGGAGTATCGACCACTTTATTGACTTGAGCCACTTTGGTCGCCTTTAAAAGCTAACAATCTCGTTTTATATGACCAAACAGATGGAAAATGTTGCATTCTATGCTCTCTTGAAACTCCTTTCTGGATTTAGATCCGGCTTTCTTCGAAGATTTACAGTTCCTTATCGAATGCCCTTACTTGTCGCACTTGAGACACACGACTGCCATTCTTTTTCTGATTGGCTTTAGGCTTCTTACTGACCTCAGGCTTTGTACTTACCTCAGGCTTCGTACTTGCCTTTGGACTATCAGTTTCAAACTTCATTTTGTTGCTAGAACTGCCTTGCTCTTCATCTTCCAAACCATGTTGCTTATCAATATTCTCATATCGATAAGCCGTTTGTATCATCTTAGAAAAAGGAAGATTGAGATGAGCAATTACTCTACTTTCGTACCTTCTTTGAAGTCCATTAATAAATCTTAGATTCTTCCTTAATGGATCCCGAATTAGCTCTGGGGAAAAGCGGGAAAGTTCATAGAATTTATTTTGATACTCCTGAATAGTCATATCTCCTTGTTTCAAATGATAGAACTCATCATATAACCGCTCAGTTGCTTCTGGAGGAATAAATTTTTCTTTGAATTTTTTTTAAAATCTAGCCCAGGTAATATTACCTTCTGGATTATCCTTCATAACGGTTTCCCACTAGATTAAAGCTTCATCTTTGAGTGCCCAAGATGCCATTAATCATTTCTGATCATCTCTCAGCTTTGAGCCTTCAAAAATTCTCTTAGAAGAATGCATCCGCGCTTGTGTTTCAATAACCGATTCTTTGCCCAAGAATGGTACTCCACCCAGATTTTGATACTTATTTACTAGAGCTTTTAGATCTGGTTCTGGTTGTGGGAGCACGATTGGCTCACTAGATTGCTGAACCATAGAATTACTTCTTCTGCTTCTGCCACTCATTTTCTACTATGTCTGCAAATAGAAGACAAAGAGTCAGGCCAACAGAAAAGATATTATAAAGTATAAAGACATATATTTAAATGTAAATGTATCTATTAGGTTGTATTTTATTCTGCTATACTCATTTTAGGACATTAGTGATCTTATCTATAATGAGTTATTTGTCTTAGAATACTACTGATTCTTTTTTTGACGAGTTTGTTAGTATGTTATATTCCAGAGCCAAGTTTAACCATTAGCTATGATATCAACTATGATGACCCCAAACCCCTGTGCCACGGAAGTAAGGATAATCATTGAAATATAACACATAAACAATAACAGTAGAACAGAATCATAGAATTACACCGGATAAAGTACATCAAGGCTACACTGGAAATAATATTAACATCAGAGTTACACAGCATAACAGGATCATAATTAGTACATAATACAGTTTCAGCTTAATATCAAATGTCTACAATGGAATTAAACATAATATACTAAATGAAGTCTGAACAGCATAATAGAAACGATGGGATCCATCTTCAGCTCCATAGCTATCCAGAATGAGTCTTGTAACGTCCCGCATTTTTATCGGTTTGTATTTGAATATTTAAATCAGTTTAAATATTGAATTCGTAATATAAGTGGATTTATATATTAATTAAAATGAAGTTGAACGTACAAAAATATACATTATATATAATCGAGCCCGTAATATCGCGGCAGTTCGTAATTTAACGTTCTAAACTTCAACTGAGTGTACAGGATCCGTTATTAGTCGAATTTCTTCAAAACAAGAAATGTTGGAATCTGTTTAACTGTATTTTCCTAACGAAAGTGGAAAATGGAGATTTCGTCATATAGATTGCAAGATATGTCCAAATTAAATATTCATAAAGTCGTTATGAAATCGTATATCGACCGTAACAGTTTATTTGATATAACTAGATGCCGGTTGCAAATCTAGACAAGATTCTTTTGAGATGCAGTTATAATTTAATATTTAGAATTTTACTGTAGTTTTTAAATAATTAAATAAGCAACTTTTTATTTGAAGTATTTTGCACCCTGTAATCAACTTTTTGGGGTTTCACAATATGAGTTAACCTACCGATATTATTATATTTTTGGGATCGTGACACCTCGTTGAGCACGACTGTACCCTTACCTCTCTCCGTACATAAGTGTAATTTTAGGAACTGAGGTAAACCAATTTTTAAAACAATTAAAATAAACGTCTGCATTCCTTAGAGACTAAGCTTCATACATCCTATCCCATTCAATGCAGACCATGACCTACTTATAAAATACAAAGGCGCAGGCCCCTAGATCCTATCTCTTAGTTCCTAAGTATTGATATTTAATATGCAGTATGGTCATCACGCCCTCCCTATTGCTTAAAACTTAAGCAAGGAATACCCTATTCTAGTTTGTCAGCTATTACTTAATGAATGCATGTCCTACCTATGACCCTATTCCTTGGCCTTGAAGTCCTACACATCTATAAATATACTTCTTCTCGAGATCACACAAACATAGTGAAAATGGCGCTAGATTTTAAACCATATTTTCCACTCCAATACAAAACCCAAAACACCTCTCTAAAACTTAGACCAATCTACATATATTATACACATGGGCGTTGGAACTGATGGAAGGCCGACAAAACGGCGTTGTACACTGCTTTGAGAGCTTCAAAGCTTGTGGTCGGTTTCTGTTAGCTGTTAGGGTCAAAGTGGGCCACGGTTTCAGGGTAGGTGGCGGACCGGAAGGGTTTGGGTGGTGGTGATGATTGGCGTTCAGGTGGGTTCAGGCGTGAAGGCGCACTGATGGACAGTAGCAGTTCTAAAATGGAGTTTGAAATATGGGGATAAGTTGCAATTGTGTTGTAGAGGAGTGTAAGGGTGCACGTGCAGTAGAGTACCACGTTCAGTCTCGCCTAAATTTCTTGAAGGGTTCGGGATTTAACTAGGGTGGTGAATAAACAGTCTTGAAAATGGCGAAGTGGAAAGATGAAAGTCTCAAGTATTTGGGGTATGGGCGACGGTGGCAACAAAAGGGAGATACCGGGAATCTGAAGTAGGTTGGGAAGAATCCTGGTATGCAGTATGAAAGTGCAATCATAATGGTGTACATCGAATGATGAACGTTGTTGTTCTATGCATCGGTAAGAAATGGAGATCGAACTCCATATGATGGTGGTGCAGGCTGCAGTGGCTTGAGGTCGAAGGGTGTTATGGTGAAAAGGTTTGATACTGTGCACCGTTAACGAGCGTTTACACTAGTAGTCACGACATATATGAATCGAGTGCGAATTGTGAAAAACGTGGGTTTGGATTGGACGAAATACTGAAATGGAATGCATAACGAAGAACGGCTGGATTATGGAAGAATTGAACGCCTGGTATAATCAACTGACGCAAATCGTTATTTAACGGTTAACGCGCGAAAGTGAGTAAATTCACTAACTATTATCCATGTTAAAATATTATAATTGTATTTTAATATTGGTTGAATGTTGTCTGATGGTCGTTTAGGTAAATTACAGTTAAATTGGTTGAATTATAGATTTATCATTGCATATATACATCATTAGCCGGATATCAATTCTATCGATCAAAATATTCCATATTGTGCAATTTATGTGATTTGTGTTGACTAACATCTTTGGATGCAGGAAATCGGTTGAAGGAATCCAACCAGATTCCTCAATATTTATATATACTGTTTGTTTTGTATGTGCACTATTTGAACCCAAATGACGTTAAAACCCCATGTGAATATTGATGTTGAATGGAAATTCAACACTTGTTTTGATTTAAATCAATAGACGATATCGATTAAGAAAGTGGCAACAGTAGATCATAAACCCATCTTTTTGTTAAGAAGTTGATTGGCGGTCAGGAAAATCAACGAATTTAATTATAAAAAAATTAAATTTTTATAATTAAAACGAAGCTTTAATATGTAATAGAAATCCTATTATAAACTGGTATTTTATAGTTCATTTTATAAAGTAATATAAACGATTATTTGACATTTAAATAAGTTATTAAGCTTTAATTATCCTACCAGTGAATAATTTGGATAATTATTTTAATGCAACACACTTAAGAAATATTATTAGATTAAATATGTTAATCTAAAGGTACGTAACGACCCAGGGTTTTCGGCCTCGAAAATCGACATAAATACCTTTACCATAACTCATACTGACCTTCCAACACCGGAACGTTAAGGAAACAAATTAGAGGGTGAGATAAGAAAGAAAGAAATATAAGAATAGAAGAAGAAGAAGAACCAACACCACACAGAGTCTCACATCGCAGCGGAACAAAATATAATATGGAAATAAATCTTTATTGAAAGCTTTAAATAAAACTTACAATCTCAGAGTACATCAACATCACTGGACAGTTATAATAATCTACCCTTATAAACAACACAGCGGAATAACACTCAATAAGTCTGGACTTCTCCAGCACGCCTTTCATGGTGTTCAATAACCTGAACCTGCAAACCCAGGCTAACCCGAGCATTTACAAAACACCGGGTCAGTCTGGTGAACCAGAGTGAGATAAACTCGCACAGTTTTAAGGGTGAATCATCCAATCATGATTTTAAAGTTCGAAATCTGTTCAAAAGAAAAAGATAATTGTAAGACCGAATCCACACATAAAAACGGACGGTTTTTACCTTACGATAACCCAAAACAGTTTTGAAACCAATATCTTTTCTGATATTATAATAATGTCTAAATACAAGTAAATAACAATCTAGTGGAACACTTGCATCTCACGCTCCACATATATAGTATACAATCAAAACCGAGGGCACTTATTGGAGATTGGATTCCGACCTTGACAAGGTATGGGACCACCTTCCGACGATGTACCTCTAGAGGCGAATACACCTGGGTTCAACAAGAACGTCTTGCAACCCGGCCCACACATGACCGACCACTCATTTCGCTTGAGTGTATCGAATGTATATCACCAACGGTTGGACTCAAACCACCGTTCCCGAATGGGCAGAATTGATAGATTAAGAAACAAAAGGAATTTCTCTAGACAGGTGATTATACACCCTAATGGGAGCGACCCACAAAGCCATGCTGCCTGCCCGATTTTTGTCAACTCCCAGTTGATGAGGCTTGAGGCTAGAATTTCTTTTCGAACATTTGGCCACCAGTTACTTTGAATGCCACATCGTCAGATCCTATGGGTATCACTAATTGACATCAACAAAAATACTCTAGTTATTTGGCTAGAGAAAACCATTTCTCCGCCATCAACTATGGTACGTTTGGAGAAATCAACGTACGTAATCCCCTTTGGAAATACTCTGTCAGACACTCGTCCATACAAGTCATCCAGGAACAAGATGAACCGAAGGTACTATCCTACCGCATCTTAGGAATCACCGTACAGATCAGTAGCAAGAAGTCCTTGCAATCCATAGATTTCAAATCACGACAGAATCACTGTTGAAATATCTCCGGCCGCTAAACCAGAGAAATTCAATCAATAGTCATTCCGCTCATGAAGATCAACGGTCTTCCATTGCTCCATCTTCAATAATCTTCTTTCACGTACTCGCTGGTCGGAATGGTTTTCAAATATATATTTCGATCCCGGTCTTTTCGTACCAACGATCGTATGGTCAGGTTTTGATAGTCGGTGATTTAACTATCAAATAAATAATTGTGTGAATAACATGAGTTTACCAGTTCAGTACCAACACCACATGGCCTCTTTAATTAAAAACGATTGACGATAGTAAAACTCAAATCCTTAAACATTTCAAATATAACTTATTTGACGTAATGTTCTTATTTCACACTATTTCACTCTCATTTCTGTTAACAAATTCATTTTCAAAACTTAATTTTCTAATTTCCTTTGATCTCGGAAATACCAGTTTAACTTTCCCATTACACACTAATATCATCCTAAGGTAAATCCCGAAGTCGTTCAAGTTGGGGGTATTTATTTACCTCTCATACCTTGATCAACAACGGTCTTATCTTCAGATAGACATCAGTTGTAATTCAAAACCCAATATTTTATTCTAAATCCAAACACACCTCATTTCCTTCTTATAAACTTTGTTTATAAATCATGGTTTAATATAACCCTTTTAATTATCATTATCCTTTTTCCTTAATTTAACCATTAAAAAATATTTTCTTAAGTTTTCTTCTCCCTTTTGGTGATAAAGACTTGGATATATATAAACCTGTTCATGAATTCTTTTCACAACGAGTCCCTAGTTCATTTCAACTCTAATTACCTTCCATAACCATTCCTTATATAAGTAGTAATCTCTAACTTTAAATTATTGATTCACTTCACCATTACTTATTTATTTGCTAATAAATAATAAATTTCTTTTTTTAAAATCTTATCGAAACTAAACCATTATTCGTTATCCCATCTCGTTGGATTTAATTCAAACAATTGGTCTAAAATTTAACTTAGCCAAATAATTGACTTTGCCAATCAAAAATACGATTATCTCATTAACTAGTTCCAAATAATCCTTTATTTAAATTAATGAATTTAAATAAATCCTTTTTCCTTTATTTCCCAAAACGCTTACTCGAACCTATCACATTAAGTTTATCTTTGTTTATTCACTTATATCTCTAATACGTATCAGGAATTTCCTTTATAAATTCATTTGAAACCAATTATAAACTCCATAAATAATTAATAAATATTTATTTCTTTTTCAAACTTTAATTCAAACAATAGATTTAAAAATCTATTTTCAATTATAAAATAAATTATATAACTTTTATCTCGTCGATTTACCTGACGGTAGATCGATATTTATAAAACGGTGAATTCCTAGGCCATGTACTGCCAACCACTCAACCAATAATACCCATTGGTTTTAAACCAAATAAATGGTGAATTTCAGGTCAATATTCAACCATCTAATCAAACAATTCAATAATGGTCTCATAACAGTCCATAACGACAATCTAATATCAGCCACAACAATCAATCCAACAATTCATTTATTAAAACACGTTTATTTTATAAACGTGACCAATAAGGTAACTTACCTTAAGTTGGAACCAATCGTTAAAACAATGATTTGGGTTTCGCTGAAATTAAACGACGTTTAATTTCATCAGTTCAAACAATAACTGCATATATATATCAGTCAATCACTAGCAACCATAACACACAAAAATAAAAACCCAACTTATAAAATATAAGCGGGAAATAACTGAGTGAGTTTAACTCACCTTGAATTTGATTTGTCGATAAATCAGCTTGTTTTCAGTTGAATTAAACGACGTTTCATTTATCTGAAAAATCCAGCTGCTGCCTGCCTTGCTCAGTCCTCATCAATCGCGTAGCACACGTCTTCATGGTCCCGACGTTTTTCGTTTCGTCGAAATCTGACCACGTGAGTTATCCAAATTAATATTTAAAGTTTTATAAAATATTCAACTAATTTAACTTTTAAAAAATTTATATTGGGCCTTACTTTAAAGCCATCCAGCCCACCACCGCTTTAAACCACCCGCACCACTTCTTAACCCACAAAACCATCCGATCCTACCATTCCTCAAACCCTCAGCCCATTTCTTCAAAAGAAATCCACCGCCACAAAAAGATTTGAGCAACCGAAACCCTAGATGCCGAAACCCCTTCCTTGTCGAACCCTTCTGGCTTCCACCTACGGTCGCTTCGCCACAACCTGATGTCCCTGACCTCTTCCAACAACTCTGGCGCCACCCCAAATTCCAAAAAGCTAAGTATTTTGACACAATGTAATATCTGTTTTGATTTCCTTTTCGGTTTCCTTGTGGATATGATTCGGTTTTACTTGTTCATTTTGAAACTGAGTTTTGTTTTAGGTTTGTGGTTGAATACACCGTGTATTTATACTTGTAAATGACCACTGTACCTCTCGAATTGTTATATCGTAGTTAGAGACTAGTTGCCTGAACCCTAGGTGTTGTTTCCCATTCATTTCTAGCTGTGTTTAAAATTCTAGGTTATACTTCGGTTTTGCTATGATCGTTGTGATGGAACTTGGCGTGTGAGTGATGTGTAACAGTGAATGCTACAGATTTTGTGATGGATTTTTATGCGTTGTCTTTGGTCAGGATTGATCTATCCCTAGGCAGATTTTGTGAACTGTATATGCTTAATTCGTATTGTCTTGTCTTTGACATATACTATTCCGATTAGCACATATTTGGTGGTGCAAAAAAAATTGATTTCTTTACTGTTGCCTTACTGTTCTGTTCACATGGTCCTGTCTGCTATTATTTTATTTCAATTTCAAATCTATATTAGGATATTGTAAATAGCGACACAGATTTTATAGGTGATTTTGTGACTATAAAAATACACATTTCTGTTTTGATTGTCTAAGATTTTGTGGTATATTTTCTCTGCTTGAATTGTCAATTGGTTTATTTCATTTTCAGATTCGATTGTGACATTGTATGTGTATGACAGCACATGCTCTGTGTAGATCTGGTTATATATATACATATATAAACATTTTACTGTTTTCGATTTATGCAAAAAATTGTAGATTTCCTTGTTTTTGATTTGGTGAATACATGTGCATCCTTGTGGATTGGATGTATCAATTGCTTTTGAATGGTTTCTATACTGTTTTGGTTGGTTTAGTTGTGCATCATGTGGTATTTCTCTCATTGGAACTCTTTCAACTCTACATATATATATATATATATCACTACTACAAAAGTGGGCATATTCGACACTATTTTTATGTGGCCGTAGATCAAAAAAGCGTTGCCATAGGCCATTTTTTCAAATAGGCAACACCAGGTGGGCGTGGCATCCGCGGCCATTGCATTAGCCACCTAAGGCAACACTTTTGCCCATCTACGGCCACGGAAAGAAAGTGTTGCATTATAGCCATAATGCAACACTATTTGCACGTAATGCAACACTATTCAGCGTTGCCTTAAGCATTAGTTAGGGCCTGGCTTCCAGTGTCGCCACGTCAGCTTTCCACGTCAGCTGTCTACGTGTCACACGACACGTCATCTCTCCATGTCAGCACTCCACGTGTCACATGCCACACCAGCTATCCACGTCAGCTGTGGAGTCCACGTGCGACGGGTAAGCAATTATATTTAATGTAATGCAACACCACTACAATATGTAATGCAACACCATTACAATGAAATGCAATATCAATAAAAGCTAACGCAACAGTAGAAGAAGGAAAATGCAACACTAATTTGATAGAAATACAATGCTTTAATTAAATATTTTGTAAAATAGGTTTTGTACAAGAAACTCATCCAAAGCAATTGTTTTAATTATCCAAATATCAAAACTCAAAAATCAGCTACACCGTTTTGTTCATTGTATACAGTAAGCTCGAACTACTTCAAGAATAGGTGCACGGCATAAGGGACATTATCCTGATCCATTCCTGGCCAATTCTTTAGCGAATTCTGAACATGTACACATGTGTCCACACCTGCAAAATGTATTACTCATTTATATATATGAATCATATATATGCAGCAATCCGATTGCAATAGGAAATATATATGTATGTTAGTATGTACCTATATATGAATCATATATATGCAGCAATCCGATCTGCAAAATGTATCCCTCTGCCTTCCAGAATTAAATATGCACTTGATCAAATGATAACAAGTTATTTGATAAGTGGTGGCATCGAATGGCCATTGGCCTTCTTAGTAAAATGTTATGAACACAATTATTACAATTGACTTACTAACCATTGGCGATTGGTCACTCATGCCAGCCAACAAATAAGCAATTTCATATGGCCATTCGTCTTCTGAGAAAAAAGTTTTCAGTTCCCATATTACTGCCACGTACAGTGTGTCACTTTATATCCTGTCAAGCTTCAGAAGCATATCGTCATCTACATCTTCAACTCCTAAACAAAACTCCATCGTCAAAAGTTAAAAAAAAAAACAATGGAGGACTCTTCACTATGCATCATTGCCACTGTTCTTTCAGGACATTAGACTTACGAATTTGTGCATCTCACGCTTAGGCATACGCTGAAGCTTAATGAGGAGTGGACTATACGGGTTATACCCAAAAACTCTTTTCTAATAACATGCCCATCTTACAGTACGCGTGATCATGTGCTAATGTTGAAACTTTTTACAAAAATTGGAGGTGCTTTTTATGTGCAACAATGGTCTACTGAAGAATTTGAGCCTGAACGAGCGTTCGAGGCAGAATCATGGGCCAGATTTGTTGGCTTTCCCGAGTTCCTGAAGACAAATGTTCCTGCAATAAAAGAATTAATGACGGGAATGGGAAATGTGTGTGAAATTGACGACTGTCATTGGTCTCGAATTGACCATAGATCATTATACCTGAAAATGGAATTTTATGAAGGCATTGGCTTGGAGAATGTTTTTGCTGCTCGATTCGACAACAAGAAATACATCATTAGGGTTGAGCGCACCACACATACTCATCCTTTGACGAGGCCTGAAATTCTGTTTGTGAGCAATAGGGAGGAACCGGTGGTACCATTTTTTTGTGATCATAGGTAAATTTTACTTCCATCCACAGTTTCTTATAGTGAGACACAACCACACATGCACACACTCACATACATACATACAAGGTTATAATGCCCCACCCAAGATTCTGAAATAATAATACAAACTGGTGCTCTGTTAGTTGTACATAGATGTGGTTGTGTGGCTTGAATTTGAGACACTGTTATTGTATGGCTTGAATTTCCTTCAGATGTGGTTACATGTCAAATTGTTTGATAATTAATGTGTGTTACATGTCAAATTGTTTGATAATTAAGGCATATAAACTCGTAGGTGGATCACATTATTTGAGAATTGAATCATATAATATATTAGGTGGATCACAAAATGTTTACAGAAATACAAGTTTGATCATATAATATATTAGATGGATCACAAAATGTTTACAGAAATAGAATTAACATACCTATTGAAGTTTGATCATCCAAAGATCACTTTGCCCTCCACAACAAGAAATTCTGGTTTGGTCGCTGACTATGCTCTATCCTTAACAGCCACTCTGACATAGACAATGACTCTGACATGGACAATGACTCTGACATGGATGCTGGTGCTGATGCTGGTGTGGATGCTGGTGATGACTAGTGATGTTTGTGGATGTTGGTTTTATTCTGCTGGTAATGATTTTTGGCTTGAAATTTTGTGAATATTTGTGAAACTTTGTGTGGTTGTGGAAGTTTGTGATGACTGGTGATGACTGATGATGGATGCTGGTGAATGTTTTTGAATGTTTGTGAATGGTACGTTGTTTTGTTTGTGAATGCTGGTGATTTTTTAAAATCTCTGCGTACGTCTCTGGTGTATACTTATGATACTTGTGCGTGTATACTTGTGCGTGCCTTCAGATGGCTGCCTTATGATACTTGTGCGTGCATGTATACTTGTGCGCGCGTGTATACTTGTGCGTGTCTACTTGAGCGTGTGTACTTGTGCGTGTATACTTATGATACTTGAGCTTGTATACTTGTGATACTTGTGCGTGTATACTTATGATACTTGAGCGTGTGTACTTGTGCGTGTATACTTATGATACTTGAGCTTGTATACTTGTGATACTTTTGCGTGTATACTTGTGCGTGTATACTTATGATACTTGTGCGTGTATACTTGTGCGTGCGTGTATACTTGTGAGTGTATATATGCACTGCGTGTATGATGTGTATTGTAATAAAACAAAAATGCTTGAGTGCCCGCTTCAGATTTTGTCAAAATCTGCTGTAAGAGGCTTAAAATTCGGATGTCACCGCAGTGCATACACACCGCAGTGCAAATTAACCTCAAGCATACAAATTAACCGCAGTGTAAGGTATGAACCTCAAGCAGTGCAAATTAACCGCAGTCCCCATTCCTTAACTAGCTCGACCTCTATAATAAACCAATGTCTTTTTCATGCCAGTAGCCCGGTTCTCATGGTTTATTGCTGGGTATAATTTTCGAATAAACCTCAGCATAATCCCAAATCCCAAATCAATAATAAGCGCAACTAATTACTCATAAGCGAATGGGTTTTCCAAAATGTAACAAATGAACTAATTACTAATTACTCATAATCCAATCTATAATAAGCGCAACTAATTCACAGTGCAATACAAACTGAACCTGAGGGAAAAAACTGGCGATGTCAGCGCCCTGAGCAATCAAAACTAGAAAGCGTTTCAAAGCTTCATCCTTTTCGGAATAGAATTTGCTGTCGAGGAGAGGATCGATACTGACGTGAATTTAGGTTTAAATTTTTGTCAATAGTAAAAAGGGGGAAAACGATTAGATGATAGAGAAGAAAACGATTTCATGAAGGGAGAAGATCGCGCCAAAATTTCGTCAAAAGAATGAAATGACGTGGCTGTCAATGATTGGATGATGGCTAACATTAAGATCATCAGATCCATAGATGGTTTGAACCGTTGGATTAATCTTTCATCTACGGTTGGGGTTTTTATATGTTGATAACGCGGATAGCTGAGCTGGATTATATATACGTAATGCTACGCTTTTAACTGGTGTTGCACATCAGAACACTAAAATTCCCACCGCAACAGTGCATCCACATATAATACAACAACATATGAATGTTGTTGCAGAAGCTCGAAGAAATCATAGCTTTCGCCACACTTTTCATGCAACGCACACAAATTAGTGTCGAATATGCCCACTTTTGTAGTAGTGTATATATATATATTTCTAGCTATTAATAGCCTTTTCTTCCTTTCTCTCTTCTACCCAGGTTTTTACCATGACATGACGTGTGGCAGAAGACTACGGATTGGTATGAACATGAATGGTCTGTTCGAAATAGATCTGGGTGGATCTATGTATTTATTTGGTTAAGAGTTGTATCCACTTCAAGATTTGATCCCTATATGTTGTAGATTTGCTTTCATTTCTTATGTGTATGAAAACAACAATTGTCATGGAATTTCTATATATTTCTTTTCATTTTACTATTGATGTACGTTCCCTTTTGCAGTTCTATTGTAGGAGTTGATGTATAATATATCAATATATCTTATCTGTTTGATTCTCTTGTACATTGCGTTACACTGTATTTGTCCAATTTGCTACTGTTGCTATAGCAAGAAGCAAAACATGCTTGCTATATTTGCTTGTTACTACTTTTCACTTGAATAAAACACAAATAGAAAAAAATGGTATTTATAACATTAAAAGAAAAGAGAAATGGATACATGTTATACTTATTTGAACTCGGCTATACTTGCAAGCATGTTGTACATTGAGTCTAAATCTAATTAATGTCGTTCTCACCTAAATAAATTGAGTATGCTATACTTGTATAACATGTATTGTTTCCTTTTTAAATTGTTGATGCAATACAATTTAAATTTCAAAACAGTTTAATTGAATAAAAATAACCGATATTTATCGAATATATTTAAAATGAAAACTTCGAATAAGACTAAGATGGAAAAACTCCACATCCAGAAATTTGATTAAACGATGTCGAAAAATATATAAATCCTTGTTTAATTAATTAAATAAATGTTATCGTTTTATAATGATTTTTCATAGCGACTATTTCAAAATTTTAACTGGAAATAACTTACAAATTATAACACGAAATCTCGATTTTTCTCTTCCATACGAAAAATATAAGCAAATCGATTTAAACGTTTCTGGTTTCGCAGAATTTTGACTTAAAATGAATTCTATATACTCAGTTAAAGTTCAGAGCGAAATTTACGAACTACCGCGCCATTTTTTATTCGTTTTTAATAAAATTATAAATTAAATGTTCCAACGTCGTTTTAAATAACAAATATATTTATATAACTCAATATAAACAATATTTAAACCAATTTAAACCGCTCGTTCACCTTATATAGTAAATTCACCATTTTCTCAATATGCCGAAATTAAAATATTATTAATATAATTTAAATATTCAATTTAAAATGGTCAAATCCCCTTATTTAAACTCAAATGAATATTTTAAATAAATAAAATATTTCAATTAAATGGTTGGAAAATACGGGACATTACATTCTTTCCCCCTTAAAATAATTTCGTCCTCGAAATTGATAAGGTAAGAAAAATGTTGTAAATCCTATTCATTTTAAAATATATATTTTATTCCAAAGCAAAACCAATTTATTTTGGTAAAAAAAAATTTCAAAAATACTCCAACACATATATGAAATATTTAATTATCACTTCATTTACTGGGTTTTAGTTTATTTACTCTTCGTTAAACCATGGATAAATTTCATTCAGCCAATCTAATAAGCAGACAACAATCAATCAACAATCAAGGCACAATAAACTCAATCAAATAAACTGAGTCCATATTCAATCTTACTATTTAATCCAATTCAACATATTTGAATATCAACCCATTTATATTCAATTGATTTCTATTTAATTATTATTTAACAAATTTCCAAATTAAATTCCAATTTATTTAATTACAACATTATTTCTTAATTTAATTCCAATATAATTATTAATGATTAATTCGATTTCACTTAACCCAGTTAAGTTCCAATCCAAAATTTTAACCAAATTTTGAATTCCATTCAAATCGGTCAACACACAATATCCCAATAATTTCATAAAATTATTTCTTTTCTATATAAAAATAAATTTCAGGTAAAATTATTTCATCTACCCCCTTTACAAAACAATATTGTATTGATTACCAGTTCAACGCTTTTCAACACTTGAACGGATCAACCAACACAATACCAAATTTTGTATATATAAATTTACAAATACGCTCTCATATATATATATACACTCAAACTCAGTCTAGGGTGTTACTAATCCCATCTCTATCGAGTTACGCCACAGAGCCAAGGTTACCACTAAACCAATAGCTTTGGTACCACTGTAACGACCCAGGGTTTTCGGCCTCGAAAATCGACATAAATACCTTTACCGTAACTCATGCCGACCTTCCAACACCGAAAACACCGGAACGTTAAGGAAAGAAATTAGAGGGTGAGATAAGAAAGAAAGAAATATAAGAATAGAAGAAGAAGAAGAACCAACACCACACAGAGTCTCACATCGTAACGGAACAAAATATAATATGGAAATAAATCTTTATTGAAAGCTTTAAATAAAACTTACAATCTCAGAGTACATCAACATCACTGGACAGTTATAATAATATGCCCTTATAAACAACACAGTGGAATAACACTCAATATGTCTGGACTTCTCCAGCACGCCTTTCATGGTGTTCAATAACCTGAGCCTGCAAACCCAGGCTAACCCGAGCATTTACAAAACACCGGGTCAGTCTGGTGAACCAGAGTGAGATAAACTTGCACAGTTTTAAGGGTGAATCATCCAATCATGATTTTAAAGTTCGAAATCTTTTCAAAAGAAAAGGATAATCGTAAGACCGAATCCACACATAAATACGGACGGTTTTTACCTTACGATAACCCAAAGCAGTTTTGAAACCAATATCTTTTCTGATATTATAATAATGTCTAAATACAAGTAAACAACAATCTAGTGGAACGCTAGCATCTCACGCTCCACATATATAGTATACAATCAAAACCGTGGGCACTTATTGGAGAATGGATTCCGACCTTGACAAGGTATGGGACCACCTTCCGATGATGTACCTTTAGAGGCGAATACACCTGGGTTCAACAAGAACGTCTTGCAACCCGGCCCACACATAACCGACCACTCATTTCGCTTGAGTGTATCGAATGTATATCACCAATGGTTGGACTCAAACCACCGTTCCCGAATGGGCAGAATCGATAGAGTAAGAAACAAAAGGAATTTCTCTAGATAGGTGATTATACACCCTAATGGGAGCGACCCATATAGCCATGCTGCCTGCCCGATTTTTGTCAACTCCCAATTGATTAGTCTTGAGGCTAGAATTTCTTTTCGAACATTTGGCCACCAGTTACTTTGAATGCCACATCGTCAGATCCTATGGGTATCATTAATTGACGTCCACAAAAATACTCTAGCTATTTGGCTAGAGAAAACCATTTCTCCGCCATCAACTATGGTACGTTTAGAGAAATCAACGTACGTAATCCCCTTTGGAAATACTCTGTCAGACACTCTTCCATACAAGTCATCCAGGAACAGGATGAACCGAAGGTACTCTCCTACCGCATCTTAGGAATCACCATACAGATCAGTAGCGAGAAGTCCTTGCAATCCGTATATTTCAAATCACGACAGAATAACTATTGAAATATCTCCGGCCGCTAAACCAGAGAAATTCAATCATTAGTCCTTCCGCTCATGAAGATCAACGGTCTTCCATTGCTCCATCTTCAATAATCTTCTTTCACGTATTCGCTGGTCGGAATGGTTTTCGAATATATATTCGATCCCGGTCTTTCCGTACCAACGATCGTATGGTTAGGTTTTGATAGTCAGTGATTTAACTATCAAATAAATAATTGTGTGAATAACATGAGTTTACCAGTTCAGTACTAACACCACATGGCCTCTTTAATTAAAAACGATTGAGGATAGTAAATCTCAAGTCCTTAAACATTTCAAATATAACTTATTTGACGTAAGGTTCTTATTTCACACTATTTCACTCTCATTTCTGTTAAGAATTCATTTTCAAAACTTAATTTTCTAATTTCCTTTGATCTCGGAAATACCAATTTAACTTTCCCATTACACACTAATATCTTCCTCAGGTAAATCCCGAAGTCGTTCAAGTTGGGGTATTTATTTACCTCTTATACCTTGATCAACAACGGTCTTATCTTCAGATAGACATCAGTTGTAATTCAAAACCCAATATTTTATTCTAAATCCAAACACACCTCATTTCCTTCTTATAAACTTTATTTATAAATCATGGTTTAATATAACCCTTTTAATAATCATTTTCCTTTTTCCTTAATTTAACCATTAAACAAATATTTGCTTAAGTTTTCTTCTCCCTTTTGGTGATAAAGACTTGGGTTTTATATAAACCTGTTCATGAATTCTTTTCACAACTAGTCCCTATTTCATTTCAACTCTAATTACCTTCCATAACCATTCCTTATATAAGTAGTAATCTTTAACTTTAAATTAATGAATCACTTCACCATTACTTATTTATTTGCTAATAAATAATAAATTTCTTTTTTTAAAATCTTATCGAAATTAAACCATTATTCGTTATCCCATCTCGTTGGATTTAATTCAAACAATTGGTCTAAATTTTAACTTAGCCAAATAACTGACTTTGCCAATCAAAAATATGATTATCTCATTAACTAGTTCCAAATAATCCTTTATTTAAATTAATGAATTTAAATAAATCCTTTTTCCTTTATTTCCCAAAACATTTATTCGAACCTATCACATTAAGTTAATCTTTGTTTATTCACTTATATCTCTAATACGTATCAGGAATTTCCTTTATAAATTCATTTAAACCAATTATAAACTCCATAAATAATTAATAAATATTTATTTCTTTTTCAAACTTTAATTCAAACAGTAGATTTAAAAATCTATTTTCAATTATAAAATAAATTCTATAACTTTTATCTCGTCGATTTACCTGACGGTAGATCGATATTTATAAAACGGTGAATTCATAGGCCATGTACTGCCAACCACTCAACCAATAATACCCATTGGTTTTAAACCAAAGAAATGGTGAATTTCAGGTCAATATTCAACCATGTAATCAAACTATTCAATAATGGTCTCATAACAGTCCATAACGACAATTCAATATCAACCACAACAATCAATCCAACAATTCATTTATTAAAATACGTTTATTTTATAAACGTGACCAATAAGGTAACTTACCTTAGTTGGAACCAATCGTTAAAACAACGATTTGGGTTTCACTGAAATTAAATGACGTTTAATTTCATCAGTTCAAACAATAACTGTATATATATATCAGCAGTCAGTCAATCACTAGCAACCATAGCACACAAAAATAAAAACCCAACTTATAAAATTTAAGCGGGAAATAACTGAGTGAGTTTAACTCACCTTGAATTTGATTTGTCGATAAATCAGCTTGTTTTCATTTGAATTAAACGATGTTTCATTTATCTGAAAAATCTAGCTGCTGCCTGCCTTGCTCAGTCCTCATCCATCGCGTAGTACACGTCTTCACGGTCCCGACGTTTTTCGTTTCGTCGAAATCTGACCACGTGAGTTCTCGAAATTAATATTTAAAGTTTTATAAAATATTCAACGAATTTAACTTTAAAAAATTTTATATTGGGCCTTACTTTAAAGCTGTCCTGCCCACAACCACTTTAAACCACCCGCACCACTTCTTAACCCTCAAAACCATCTGATCCTACCATTCCTCAAACCATCAGCCCATTTCTTCAAAAGAAATCCGCCGCCACAAAAAGATTTGAGCAACCAAAACCCTAAATGTTGAAACCCCTTCCTCGTCGAACCCTTCGGGCTTCCACCTACGGTCTCTTCGCCACAACCCGATGTCCCTGACCTCTTTCAGCAACTCTGGCGCCACCCCAAATTCCAAAAAGCTAAGTATTTTGACACAATTTAATTTCTGTTTTGATTTCCTTTTCGGTTTCCTTGTGGATATGATTCGGTTTTACTTGTTCATTTCGAAACTGAGTTTTGTTTTAAGTTTGTGGTTGAATACACCGTGTATTTATGCTCGTAAATGACCACCGTACCTCTCGAATTGTTATATCGTAGTTAGAGACTAGTTGCCTAAACCCTAGGTGCTGTTTCCCATTCATTTCCAGCTGTTTTTAAAATTCTAGGTTATATTTCAGTTCTGCTATGATCGTTGTGATGGAACTTGGCATGTGAGTGATGTTTAACAGTGAATGCTACAGATTTGTGATGCATTTTTATGTGTTGTCTTTTGTCTGGATTGAACTATCCCCAGGTAGATTTTGTGAACTGTATATGCTTAATTCGTATTGTCTTGTCTTTGAAATATACTTTTCCGATTAGCATAGATTTGGTGGTGTAAAAAAAATTGATTTCTTTACTGTTGCCTTACTGTTATGTTCACATGGTTTTGTCTGCTATTATTTTATTCCGATTTCAGATCTATATTGGGATATTGTAAATAGCGAAACAGATTTTATAGGTGATTTTGTGACTATAAAGATACACATAACTATTTTGATAGTCTAAGATTTTGTGGTATATTTTCTCTGCTTGAATTGTCAATTGGTTTATTTCATTTTCAGATTCGATTGTGACATTGTATGTGTATGACAGCACATGCTCTGTGTAGATCTGGTTATATATATAAACATTTTACTGTTTTCGATTTATGCAAAAAAAATATGTAGATTTCCTTGTTTTTGATTTGGTGAATACATGTGCATCCTTGTGGATTAGATGTATCAATTACTATTGAATGGTTTCTGTACTGTTTTGATTGGTTTAGTTGTGCATCATGTGGTATTTCTCTCATTGGAACTCTTTCAACTCTGCATGTATGTATATATATATATTTCTAGCTATTAGTAGCCTTTTATTCCTTTCTCTCTTCTACCCAGGTTTTTACCATGACATGACGTGTGTGAGAAGACTACGGATTGGTATGAACATGAATGGTCTGTTCGAAATAGATCTTGGTGGATCTATGTATTTATTTGGTTAAGAGTTGTATCCACTTCAAGATTTGATCCCTATATGTTGTAGATTTGCTTTCATTTCTTATGTGTATGAAAACAACAATTTTCATGGAATTTCTATATATTTCTTTTCATTTTACTATTGATGTACGTTCCCTTTTGCAGTTCTATTGTAGGAGTTGATGTATAATATATCAATATATCTTATCTGTTTGATTCTCTTGTACATTGCGTTACACTGTATTTGTCCAATTTGCTACTGTTGCTATAGCAAGGAGCAAGACATGCTTGCTATATTTGCTTGTTACTACTTTTCACTTGAATAAAACACAAATAGAAAAAATGGTATTTATAACATTAAAAGAAAAGAGAAATGGATACATGTTATACTTATTTGAACTTGGCTATACTTGCAAGCATGTTATACATTGAGTCTAAATCGTATTAATGTCGTTCTCACCTAAATAAATTGAGTATGCTATACTTGTATAACATGTATTGTTTCCTTTTTAAATTGTTGATGCAATACAATTTAAATTTCAAAACAGTTTAATTGAATAAAAATAACCGATATTTATCGAATATATTTAAAATGAAAACTTTGAATAAGACTAAGATGGAAAAACTCCACATCCAGAAATTTGGTTAAACAATGTCGAAAAATATATAAATCCTTGTTTAATTAATTAAATAACCGTTATCGTTTTATAACGATTTTTCATAGCGACTATTTCAAAATTTTAACTGGACATAACTTACAAATTATAACACGAAATCTCGATTTTTCTCTTCCATACGAAAAATATAAGCAAATCGATTCAAATGTTTCTGGTTTCGCATAATTTTGACTTAAAATGAATTCTGTATACTCAGTTAAAGTTCAGAATGAAATTTACAAATTACCGCACCATTTTTAATTCGTTTTTAATAAAATTATAAATTAAACGTTCCAACGTCGTTTTAAATAACGAATATGTTTATATAACTCAATATAAACAATATTTAAACCACTTTAAACTGCTCGTTCACCTTATATAGCAAATTTACCATTTTCTCAATATGCCGAAATTAAAATATTATTAATATAATTTAAATATTCAATTTAAAATGGTCAAATCCCCTTATTTAAACTCAAATGAATATTTTAAATAAATAAAATATTTCAAATAAAAGGTTGGAAAATATGGGACATTACAAGGTAAGAAGTAATTAAAACCAGTTAACGAATTTACTGATGAAATGAAGTTGATTAAATCAACTATTTATTTGGAAAATGATGATTAGATTAATTGGTCTTCAATTAATCTAATGAAAATAATGCTGTTGACTAGGCTTAAGCATGACTATTATGTCAAGATTAGTTATAAAGGAAATATTACAGCGTATGACAAGTTTTTGAACAATAACGGTAAATTAACGTTGTTGACCAAGCATAAGTGTGATTTTTATATATAACACTATTAGGAATTGGAACTATAATTCGACGATGTCGAATGTATTAATGTAAATTATTTTAGGAATTATAATCTGATAGGATAGTAAAATTCTAGTTTAAACCAATAGATTAGAATAAGGATATGTAATTAATATTTAGTTATAAACTTGAGATTTGACAAGAAGTTGACTTAGAAACAGAGTTTATAAAGAGGAATGGGAATATAAAATTATGAAGAGATTTCGGTAAATGAGATAAGGGTAATTATTACCTGAATAAAGAGTTATTCGATAAAGGTGTTTAGATTTATATAATAGGGATGATATTCACACTTTTAAGAGAATAATGTTTTAAAAGTGAACGTTTGGCAGATTAAAATGTTTGTAATAAAATTGGAAATATTTTTCCAATGTAGATAGGGTATATTATCCAAGTGTTGAAACGAAAGAACGTGAAAAGAACGGAAATGTTTCGAACATTAATAACGTATATTTTCTGGAACGCGGAAGAATAAGAGTTTGTAATAACTAGGAATGTTTTCCAAGAAGTATGAAAAGGCTAAAATGAGATTTGAGAAATATCTGGTAAGATATAGGAATTTGAATAATAAAACGAATGTTAAATATAAAGTGCCCGTTATTGTATGATGTTTAGTTATACATTAGAATGGATGTTTATTTTTACTTTGATAGTTAAATAACTGACTATCGAAGTGTTTTGACCATCGTTGTCAATACGGAGAGACCGGTTGGTTATATTATCTGAAAATCACTCCGTGTAGGCATAAGCGCTACGAATTAGATTATGCTGAAGACAATTGAAGACGGAGTGAAATGCAAGGGTCGTTTTGTTCCAGAATGGTGCTTTTATTTGTCTAATCCCAGGACAACTTGTATGGACGAGTGTCTGACAAAGTATACCTGACAAATCACGTACAGTTGATCACTTAAAGGTATTACATCTGGTGGCAGAGGAATTCGTTCCTCTTTGCTTTTTATACCCGTGATATGTTTAGAAATCGATTTGTGAATTGATGGGTTTGACGATGTGGCATTCAAAGTGAATGGTGATCAGATGTTCTGAAGATAGACGTAGCCTCTAGCCTCACAACTAGGAAGTAACAAAAGTTGGGCTAGGCAGCATGGCTAGTTGGGTCATCCCCAAGCAGGGTGTATTGTCACTGATCTAGAGAAAATTCATATTTGTTCTTCTTTTTTTCGATTCTGTATCTTCGGATTACGGTTGGATGGACAACAACCGTGGGTGGCAATATATTCGATACACTCAAGCTAAATGAGTGGTTGGTCATGTGTAGCCGGGTTGCAAGACGTTCTTGTTGAACCCAGGTGTATGCCCTCTAGAGTACACTGATCGGTAGGTGCTCCCATACCATGCCTGTTGGAATTCAATCTCCAATAAGCGCTCTGCGGTTTTATATTTTATATGTGGAGCGTGAGATGCAAACGTTCTGCTATTTGGTTATTTATTTGATTAGACATTATTATAATATCACTGGAGTTTGATATCAAATTATTTTGGGTTATAGTAAGGTAAAAATCGTCCATGTTTATGTGTGGGTTGGTCTTACTATCATTCATTTGTTTCAAATGGATTTTCAAAACGATTTTCAAAAGGATTTTCAAAAGTTAAACAGTATGGTTGGATTTTACTCACACCAGTCCTATGACTGACCTAGAGTTTATTTTGTTTGTTTTTCCCTTAACTCTTGGGTGCCCAAATTTGTGCGGGCAATCAATTGTTTCAGAATTTTACAGATTCACTTGGAGGAGCTCGAAGCAAGAGGCTTCACCATTTGTTAATTAGAGATTATTTCTGCTGTGGTGTATATGAGTTATACTCTGATATGATATGTATATACAAATACAAATTTGTAATTCAAAGTTATGTATATAATATATTTTATTTCATTTCGCTGTGAGATTCGTATTTACTCTAATTCTATTCAGTTGTATTCTTCTTACTCTTCTATTCTGTTAGTTCTATCTTTTCTATCTCTTCCTCTAAATTCTTTCTATTAATGATCTAGATTTTCTTGCACTTTGAATTGAATATGTAGGATATTAGTCAGCTCAAATTGGTATGGATTTTCGGGTCGTTACAGTGAGACGACCCAAAATCCCGTTCAGACGGAAACAGGGTTATCTTTGGAATATAACACAGAAACAGATAATAGCAGAACAGAATTAAATAAATACACCAGATAATGAACAACAAAATATACTGGATAAAAGTAATCATCAGAGTTACACAGTATACAGGATCTTACTTAGTACAAATACAGTTCAGCTATACATAAATGTCTACAGCGGAAATAAACAAAAAATGTACAATAGGAGCTGAACAGCATAAAAAGAAATAAGTGATAGAATCCATCTTCAGCTCCAGCTATCCAGAAAAAGAACCAGCTAAACCTGAATACAAGGCTGCCCGTGTAGAAAAAGGGGCACCCGAGTTTGAAAGTGAAACAAACTACGAGTCAGTCATGGGACTGGTATGAGAAATCCACTGAACACATATATATAATTTGGCTAATCACAGGACCACGCCACTTTCGTGGAACGGGTTTACTCCATTGGATTGCCAATGCTTTAAAACAAATCTTTCTTTTAAACATCGCTATGCTTTTTACAAAAATGAAGCCATTATAAGACTCAGTTCCCATCACACAATGCAACGCAAACCGGAGGATAGAGTTTTACCTTATAATGGCCAAAATATGATTGATACGAATAAAACAAAGGCATTTGATATTATTGCTAGTGTTTATATGTTTTGAAAATAATTTCAAATCATAACTATCAATCATAGACGGCATGGGTACCATATATCATGTCGCCATATATATATACAATCAAAACCGCACGATGTCATATTTGGAAATTGGATTTCCGTCATGAACCAAGGCAAAAGATAGTCCTTACCGAATTCGAGACGCTCTAGCCCGCCCCTCAGGCAAGCGCGCAGGCAAGCCTTGGATCGTCAGGGCCGGTCCACCGATGTGGATTATTATGCCTGAACAATACGTTTCCCCGCCCTTTGGGGCGTAAACGAGCCAACGAATGACTCCATCGGACCCGGATCGTCCGATCAAACCGAGGCGCCTCGCAACAGCAACAACCACATAGGTGAAAAGTATATAAATGTCAGGGCTGGTAGGTCACTGACACTACCCTAGCTAGAAAGAAACGCATGCCCTCCCTGATGTCCTTCTCCCGTTTTAGGTTCATACCGGGGTGTGAGGCTCGCGAATTCACGTTATACACAAAGCTACGCCACACAGGCGGTGCTTTGATCATCACCACAAGACTTTGCTTTTCAACAGAAGCCCTGATCACTGCATCTTAGCATGCCACACAGGCAGTTCATGTCATGCGACTGATGTCCATCGATATACAACCTCTGAGCTCGTGCGTCTCAGAGAAGGGCGTTAAGCAAAAGAATGAATTCTCCGCCGCCAAACAGATGTATATTTAACAGAAATCAATCAACACAGAATAAACTCCAATGTCAGACACACAGTCCATTTACAAGTCCGTTCTAGGTCTGAACGAAACCGGAGGCACTAAATACCTCGCAAACCCATCGATCACCACGTACGTCTGGACGATCACCACTCATTATCCATATTTCGGGATGCCTCCCAATCAGGACCTCGGTTACCATCCAAACGAGGTGAAGATCTCCGGTCTTCGACCACCGTCTTCATCTTCGACTTTCAATAGTCGGTCGATTATTTGAAATGAGAATTAACTCGGCCTTTTCAAATAATTCACGTATATTTAGAATTTCAAATCAATTTATTTCAATGGTTAAATTATTCGACAACATCAATTTTGTTCTTTAATGTAATTTTTACACCAAACACATTCAACCATCAAAAGCCACATAAATCGAGCAAATTCAGTTTATTTCCATTCCATATCGCTTATGATATTTTATAACTATTTATCGCTATTTTTATTTATATTAAAATAGCTAATTTATTCAAAACGACGCTTCGGGCCATAAAGCGGTCGTGGCGCTGTTTTTCTTCAGATTTGATTTACACATATCTGAAAATCTAACCGTTGGATCCTCACAAAATTTACATCATTAGAAAGGTCTTTTCAAAACGAATCCAACGGTTCCAGTTTCGGGAAAATCCGACGGTTGGATCTCCCGGTACAATCGTTTGAATTTTCGATTCCAAAATACGAACTGCAGCGTCGTTATTCGATTAATTAAAATTATATTTATACTTATATATAAATATAATCGTTTCTGGCGCTGTTTTTCTTCAGATTTGAATTAAACATTCCAGACAATCCAACCGTTGGATTTTTACAAGGTTGGTGCCGTTGGAAAGATAATTCCAAGGCGAACCCGACGGTTGAGGTTTCGGGAAAATCCAATGGTCGGATTTCCCGTACTAGTCGTTTGAAATCACGGTTTCAAAATACGAACTGCACGGCTTCGTTTCGTTTTAATTTTATTTATATTTATATAAATATAGTTCATTCAATGATTTCCATATCGTTTTCACTTCAAATATTTTTCTAACACCTTAAAATTTTGGAAAATTTCGCCATAACCTCTCCTGCACCGGGAGCATCGGGAAATTGCAAATAGCTTTCCCGGTCCTTCTAATCTCAAAAAGAAAAAGAAAAAGCCAAGCGGCTAGCCAACAGGCTCATAAAATCATCACCCAAACAAAACAGTAAATGTGTACCTATTTGTCGGGCACAAAATTTTATTCCTCTTCTCTAGCCCCTTTGCTATAACCTGTTCAATGAATATGCATGTACATATATATACAGTTCTTATCATTTATCATTTTCTATTCAACTTCATATTTGATTTCTATTTGGTTTAAAAAACACCATTCATTCTAATGTTACATAAATAGGTGCAAATCATTTCATTAGCTAATTAATGAATATTTCAACTCATATATGTTTATTTTGAACAAGTGGCTATTTTTAACACTTCACATTTTAACGATTTATGCATACAATAAAAATGTGATTTTTATTGTAAAACAATTCATTTTAAAACACTATTTTTCTATATAGTTTATATAGGTGATAAAAATAGGATTTTTATCATAAAACAATTTCTTTCAAAATATGAATACCATTCAACACATGAATTTCTAGTCAACGAATGAATATCAATTCAACACATGAATGTTTTCTATAGTTTCTATATATAGATAAAAATGTGATTTTTATATTATCAAACACTTTATTTCAAAATATGAATACCATTCAACACATGAATTTCTAATCAACGAATGAATATCAATTCAACACATGAATGTTTTCTATAGTTTCTGTATATAGATAAAAATGTGATTTTTATTATCAAACAATTTATTTCAAAATATGAATACCATTCAACACATGAATTTCTAATCAACGAATGAATATCAATTCAACACATGAATGTTTTCTATAGTTTCTATATATAGATAAAAATGTGATTTTTATATTTTAAAACGCGAATACCATTCAACACATGAATTTCTAATCAACGAATGAATATCAATTCAACACATGAAGGTTTTCTATTCAATGAATAAATATAGTTTAAGCATATGAAAATAATTCAAACACACGAATATTATTCAAAATTTCGGCAGCATAACGGTAGGGTAGTTAAACCGGGACCGTCCCTAGTACGGCTCCTCGCTCTACCTTAAAACCTCGCGGTTTTTGACAATGGGGATCATGCATCTAGTTCGCACGCAGGCGGCATGTATATATTTATTTCATTCCACAAACTAATCATATGTGGTTTCAACCAAACATTTTCCAATCACAAACGGGTATTTTTCAACCACAATCAACCAATATCAATCACAAACAATCCCAAACAATCATTCGCTATCAATCAATTTTCACAACAATTTCAACCAATAAATATCGTCCATGGTTTGTGGACGAGGGGCGTGTATATATATATATATATATATATATATATATATATATAGCAATTCACTTTTATTTCAACACATATATATATATATAGAAAAAGAAATTGAAGAGTGAGAAATTCTCACCAATAGCTATCCAATACCACTACTCTTCCTTTATAGAAATCTTCGCCAATCTCGCCTTTTGTCGCTTCGTTGCCCGTATTCTCTACATATGTAAAAATCAAATTTTTACTATGTTATTCAATATATAAAAATCGAATTTTTATTATGCTATTCAATATATAAAAATCGAATTTCAAAAATACAGATTCCGCTTTTTTCAAAAATAAAGATTATATTTTTAATATTCCTATGATGTAAAAATTATATTTTTATTACTTTAAAAATATAAAAATCATATCTTACATCTTTTACTTAATAAAAATTCCGTCTTTTCTATTTTAAAGATCAAATCTTTTTCTTTTTAAAGTCAATTTTAAATCTTTTCCTTTATAAAGTTTAAATCTTTTCTGTTTAAATTAAAAATCAGTTTTTAAATCTGTAAAAAATCAGTTTTTAACTTCTTAAAAATCAGTTTTTAACTTCTTTAATTAAAATCAGTTTTAAACTTCTTTAATTAAAATCAGTTTTAACTTCATAATTAAAATCAGTTTTAAACTTCTTTAATTAAAATCAGTTTTAACTTCATAATTAAAATCAGTTTTAACTTCATAATTAAAATCAGTTTGAAACCCTAATTAAAATCAGTTTTAAATCCTAATTAAAATCAGTTTGAAACCCTAATTAAAATCAGTTTTAAATCCTAATTAAAATCAGAAATTTTCAGAATTAAAAATAAAAATAAAATAAAATGCTTACATTGGTCTGCGAGGGGGGGGGGGGAGGAGACGTCGGCGGCAGGCAGTGGTCTTCGGTGGTGGTGGCGTCGATGCTTCAGGGGGGGCTCTCGAATCGCGTCGCGATGGCTTCGAGGGGGACGGGGTCTTCGGGGGTTTCGTCACAGGGAGGAGGAGGGCTGTACGGAGGGGGGGGCGGCGATGTCTTCGTCGGCGGCGTTCGCTTGAGGGGGGCGGTCGATAGTTTTTAGGGTTTTTTTTTTCGTTTGAAATTGAAATGAACGGGGGGGGCCAGAACGAAGGATAAAGGGAGGGAATTAAAAATATATATTCTTTTTTTATTTTATTAATTAATTTAATTGCATAAAGTTGACTTTTACCCACGACCTCGAAACGAGGCCCACCGCCTGTCGCCCATAGCGTTTTACCCCCATTCCGAACGCAACTATTCAGAATTTTCAACTGGACATATCTTTTGATTCCCGCTATCAAATTTCGATTGGTCAGATTCGTTCGAAAGATATTATCAATTAGATTCCATTATTTTTGGTTTCACTAAAATCCGGATTGTTTTGCATCCGGTATATTCAATTGAAGTTTGAAATCGAATTATCGAACTACCGCGCCATTTTCAATTCTATATATAATTATAATTAATTATATTCGTTTTCAATCATCGATTCAAACTCAGTTTTCATCGCCTTTATTTAAAATATTTATTTTAAATATTTAAAATCCATTATTTTAGCCAATTTAAAAATTTTAAATTGGTTCAGATTTTCCGGGTCGTTACATACAGTTGGTATCAGAGCTGAAGGTTAAGTGATTAACTTGGCTCTGTGGCGTGACTCAATAGAGATGGGGTTAGTAATACCCTAGATTGAGTATGAGTGTATATATATGAGCGCGTATTTGTAAATTAGTATAAAAACTGTTCTATATTGTGTTGACTCGTTAGTCGAGTGGTTTATAAATTCTGGTCAAAACAGTAATGCAAACTGCGTCGATAGGTGTTTCTAAACTCTTGAACAGAGTAGTTCGACACAGTATGTTTTGAAAAGAGGGTAAATGAAATAATCTACCCATAATATATTTTGATATAAAGAAAGCATATATATATTGTAATTATCTAATATATATTGAAAGTATTGATCGTAATTATGATCGAATAAGATTTATAATTGAGTTGGTTATATAAATAACCAATCGAAATATTATATAAGTATAACATGCAAAATCAGATGAACTGAATCTGAATTTAAAACCAAAATTGATATTAAATTTGGAAAAAAGATTGTAAATGAATCTGGATTTAATATATGGGAATTTTTAATTCTTAGGAGATTTGAAATTGTTTTTCAAGCGCTATGGTAGATATTTTGAAGTAAAATTCAATATGGAAGTGTTTTAAAATGAATTTTGAAAAGTAATATAGTATTATATTGAACTCACTTTGATCACTGGAAAATAAATTATGATGATGACGGCCGCATTATTAGTGTTCATTTTCGAGTTTCTAAGTGACAGATTACTAGCAAAGATTTTGCTTTTGAATTATTGTGAGGAAATAAGTTGTTCGGAAATTCAAATGTTTTGAATTGCTATGTTATGAATATATATATATATATATAATTTCAAACTGATTTGAAATAAAAACCCTAGGAATTCTGAAATTTAAAATTTACTTATGAAGTAAATAAATAGGGAATTTAACTAAGTCAAATAAAATTGGAGTTGAATTGAAGCCAAGTAAGTGGAAATCGTACGGGAATAAGGATTTGACTTGGCAAAGTAGTTGAGTTGTGAATTAAGATTTGGAATGGGACCAAACTTGGGGGTGAAATTTGATTATTGAGTAAAAATTGGAAATTTGAAATTGAAATCGAAGTTAGAAATGGAGTTGGCTTGGACGTAAGAGAATTATTGGTTAAGGATAAACTGATTGGAGATTAGTTGGAAATGCATTTGTGTATGTTGAATGGATTGCAAATGGAAAAGATAAAATTGAATGCCCAACAAAAAGGCACATGTTTAAATAATTTGAGCATGAGATTTCTGAGTCCTGTTGGCAAGCCATTTGGCTGTTTAATTTTCTTTTGGATTAGAGAAGGCCCAGAGAGGCAAGTTGTAGCAGTACCGAATGAGCCGTGCAGAGGAGATGCTGACAAAATTCTCCGAAAATTTAAGCTATTAGGAAATTTTCAGAATTTCTGAAAGTATTCGTTGATAAGAAGGAATTAATATTTTAATTAAGAATTAATCGGTTCGGCTAAAAACTGAATTTAAGAAATTAAATAAAAATATTTTTAACCTGGTTATAATATGGATCGTAACATTTCTCCGACCTTAGTAATTTCGGGGATGAAATTCTTTTTGGGGGGAAGGTATGCAACGTCCCGCATTTTTATCGGTTTGTATATGAATATTTAAATCAGTTTAAATACTAAATTCGTAATATAAGTGGATTTATATATTAATTAAAATGAAGTTGAGCGTATAAAAATATATATTAAATATAATCGAGCCCGTAATATCGCGGCAGTTCGTAATTTAACATTCTGAACTTCAAGTGAGTGTACAGGATCCATTATTAGTCGGATTTCTTCGAAATAAGAAACGTTGGAATCTATTTAACTATATCTTTCTAACGGAAGTGGATAATGGAGATTTCGTCGTATAGATTGCAAGATATGTCCAAATTAAATATTCATAAAGTCGCTATGAAATCGTATATCGACCATAACAGTTTATTTGATATAACTAGATATCAGTTGCAAATCTGGACAAGATTCTTTTGAGATGCAGTTATAATTTAATTTTTAGAATTTTACTATAATTTTTAAATAATTAAATAAGCAACTTTTTATTTGGAGTATTTTGCACCCTGTAATCAACTTTTTGGGGTTTAATAATATGAGTTAGCCTACCGATATTATTATATTTTTGGGATCGTGACACCTCGTTGAGCAGGACTGTACCCTTACCTCTGTCCATACGTAAGTGTAATTTTTGGAACTGGAGTAAACCAATCTTTAAACAATTAAAATAAACATATGCATTCCTTAGAGACTATGCTTCATATATCCTATCCCATTCAATGCAGACCATGACCTACTTATAAAATACAAAGGCGCAAACCCCTAGATCCTATCACTTAGTTCTTAAGTGTTAATATTTAATATGCAGTATGGCCACCACGTCCTCCCTATTGCTTAAAACTTAAGCAAGGAATACCCTATTCTAGTTTGTCAGCTATTACTTAATGAATGCACGTCCTACATATGACCTTATTCCTTGGCCTTGAAGTCCTACGTATCTATAAATATAATTCTTCTTCTCAAGATCAAACAAACACAGTGAAAATGGCGCTAGATCTTAAAACCATATTTTCCACTCCAGTACAAAACCCAAAACACCTCTCTAAAACTTAGACCAATCTACATATATATATACATGTGGGCGTTGGAGCTGATGGAAGGCCGACGAAATGGCTTTGTACACTCCCTTGAGAGCTTGGAAGCCTGTGGTCGATTTTCGTTAGCTGTTAGGGTCAAAGTGGGCCACGGTTTCAGGGTAGGTGGCGAACTAGAAGGGTTTGGGTGGTGGTGATGATTGGCATTCAGATGGGTTCAGGCGTGAAGGCACGCTGATGGAAAGAAGCAGTTCTAAAATGGAGTTTAGAGCTTCAACAACAATTAAAGAAGATCAATCAACATCACCGCAACGTTTCTACACCAATTTCAATTCGTTAATCCTTTTCTTAAGCCACGAAAGGTGAGTACAGTTATTTTCACAAATTTAATGGGATTAAAGTAACATGAAAAAGTTGTAAAAAGGATTCATATATATGTTTGTAATGAAAATCTCACCAAGTCTTCACCTTTTTGATCCATGTCATCATATGCAAATGTTTCTATGTAAAGTTCATACCTTTTATCAGTTTATTCATGTTGAATCTTTTATTATGCCTCTATGCTAGTCTATATGCCTCTTTATTTCATGATGATGTTTTATTCCAATTTTCTATGAATTGATTCTCTCTTCTTACCCCTATTCCTTTTATTTATGGATCTAGGCTACCTTCGAGCCTATATTAAAAATATGCGCGAATACGAATACGTGGGAACGATGGGAAATATTGGGAATATGGGAAATTTGAAAAATTGGATATTATTGGATAATTGGATAATATGTGAAATTGTCATATTTGGGTATGAATTGCATGGAACAGATGAAAGTGCCTATAATTGGAAATTTGTAATTAAGGCTAATTAATATGTAATTAGTATAATCAATGACAAGTTGAAATAGGCAAAAAGTGTAAACATAATTATATGTTGAATTGGAAACACATGACATGAAAATTGGGGTTTGGGTGAAATATGATTATTAATAAACCTTTGACACAAGGTTAGGCGCAACTGTGGTGTAAGATGGCCCGGAATCGCATGGCAAATCCAGCTGCCACAATTGGACGTCTAATGTGAGAGGTCAAAGGCATGAATTGTAGGCGTAATGATGGGTGACACGAGATTAAACCCGGTTTGTGGCGTAAGACTACCCGGAACCGCCCGGCAAATCCAGCAGCCACAAAGTGTTCGGTCTAATGTGGGAGGTCATGCACCGTTCGTCATAAGGAATAAATTAAGGAATACTAACCGTAATAAGACATGGGTATGGTTAGAGGGTTAAGTGGGGTGACATGTAAATTATGACATGTATTTATGGGCTTAACCGGAATAAGATAAGGCATGTAAATTATGACATGTAAGTATGGACTTAACCGTAGCATGTGTAAGACATGGACATTTAAATTAAAATGGTTACGTGGGAGAAAAACCTAGTGGGGACCAAGCATAGGTGGGAGGCTTGTGTTGGATGGGGACCCATTTCAACCAGTAACCTGTTTGAGTATCTAATTGGCCCGGTACTAGGCCGGGGTTGGGACACGCTTACTTGGCTTGAATATAAGAGGTCAAAACGTGAATAGCGGTGGCAACGCAAGTCCAACGGATTCATGTGCGTGCATAGGTCCGAGCTTGTAGGTAAGACGTTGTTGCATCGTATAGGTATGGTCGTGCATTTCATGTTGGTATCAGGGTTTCCACTTTGGGAGTGATACACCCCACTATGGGGCCAGCACGGGTGCCTGCGGGGTTTAGGGAGCCGATCGAATGGGTAGATTAAGGGTACCTTAGCTGTGGTAGGAGCAAGCCGGCACCTACGATAGTAGCTAGGTACAAGTAACTACCAAGTTTGTCATGTGGGTACAGTTAGTGGGGAGGGATCAACCTCTAGTAAAAAGAGACTAGTAGATGTGCAGTGTAATTAAGTAATGTGGTGTAACTTAGCAAAAGTGTGGTGTAACGAAATACATGTTGGTTGAGTTGGATAGTCCTTTGGGTGCTAGTCTGATGTTGACTTCGGTCTTTGGGGTTAGTACTTGGAGGGTTGTTCGTTTAGCCAAGGTGTAGGGTTGTCTGAGTACTTAGCAACGAAATCATCTTATCCATCCTTTTTATCTACCTTATCTATGTTACAGCCATATCATGATGCCTATTTATGTCTTGATCATTTTCCTTACCTATTATTTGTTAAAATTACTGGACTCGCCAGACTTTATGTCTGACCCGTTTGTTTCCACCTCTTTTCTTTCCTTCCCCCCTCTCAGGTTTGCAAGGAGGGAATACTACAACTTAGTGCCGATTTATTTCAGTTGCTTGAAAAGAGTAGATGTATCGCTTTGGACTCTCTCATCTTTATGGCTTTGCTTATACTCAATGGGGATTTATGCATTTATGTTATTTAAGTATTTGCTTCTTTATGTACTTTGAAGTTTTTGGAAAAGACTATTGATCCGGTTGTAATGGTTTTGGGAAACTACTTATGTAAGCTTGTTTTGAGTTAAGATGCTATGATATAAGTTTTATCTTCCGCTGTGTTTTATTTATTTATTTATTCTTGTAAATTATCTGTTCTATACAACAATAATGCTTCATAGACATTGATGCATTCCCTTCGTGAGTGACATTAATGGACATGGGGTGTTACACGTGGTATCAGATCTATGGTTACAAGAACAGATAAAAAGTTTTAAAAAGTGTTTTCAAAAGTATTATTTTCCTAGAAAGTATTTTCAAAAACTTATTTTAAAGAAGCTATTTTCAAGGAAAGTTTACTTTAAAAAGCATATTCCCCGCAAGCCATACATCTCTCTTTCGCTTCCCTTGTTTTGAAACTCTTTCTTTTTCTTTTCAGCATGCCTGGAGCAGAGATACCAGAGGGTGTTCATGTACCCAGTTCGTTTCGTCAATATCTCGAGGCTAGGGCCGCTGCCGCGGGTCCGGCCGACGTTCTTCCTCCTCCTCCCCTAGCTCCAGTCATTCCTCTGCGTGGAGATACTTTCTCCAAGATATGTAAAGACTTTCGTTTGATGAGTGGAAAACCTTTTAGTGGGTCTGAAACGTTCGTTGAAGCTAGAAATTGGTTGAAAGAAGTGGAGGATCTGATTGGCATTTTCGATTTGGACGATTGTAAGAAGGTCCAATTGGCTGCTTGGTTGATGAAGGACGAAGCTTCGTTTTGGTGGGAGGTTACTATTGGAGAGCGTGTTGTGGAGACATGGGCAGATTTTAGGGGAAGGTTTGAGTTGAAATTCCTTTCTCAAGCTGAGGGGGAGTATGTACATGGAGAGGTTCTTGACATTGAAGCAGAAAAACTTGACCGTAAAGGACTATGTGACCGAATTTAATAAATTGGCAAGATTTGGGCTAGAGTTGGTGAATACGCCTCACAAGAAGGCCTTGAGGTTTGCAAAGGGCCTAAATGAACCACTTTACAGTTTGGCTATGTCCCACATTCCATTGGGGGCTACGTATGAAAAGCTTGTTGATATGGCATACATGCATGAAGAAGAGAAGGGTGTAAGTACTTTTAGGCCACAAGATAAGAAGGAGGATCCAAAGAAAGCCCAACAAAAAAAGAAAGGTGGTAAAGAAAAGAGGAAGTGTCACAACTATGGGATACCCGGCCATTTGAAGAAAAACTGTAGGAAGAAGAAGAAGTTCGCTTGTTATCATTGTGGTGATGCGGGTCATGCTGTGAAGGACTGTCTTAAGAAGCTAGAGAAGAGGGCAGGTTCTACTTTGGGAGGACAGGTTCACGCTCTCATGGCTTTGGGACAGGAAGAAGGTAGAAAAATTTCTATCGAAAGTTTGATTTGCTTGTTTGATCATCATGTCCGTACTTTATTCGATTCTGGCGCATCACATTCGTTTATCTCTACATCATTAGTTGAAACACTGCACTTAAATACTAGTCTCGTTGTAATTCCCATTGTAGTCTCAAATCCTATTGGTGGGTCGGCTCATTTATCCATGGTTTGTAGGGATTTGAGATTGTCTATCTTAGGCGTTGGTTTTGAATGTAATGCGTTTGTGCTTGGTTTCATGCGATATGGGTTGATTCTAGGGATGGATTGGCTAGCCAGATACGGTGCCATCCTAGATTGTGAACGAAGGGTAGTAAAATTGTTGACTCGTAGTGGAAAGACCCTTGATATTTCTTGTGACCCTAGAGGATCGGTGATGCTTAGTTATCTTGAGTCACTTGACGCATCCAATGATTATTTACATTCTGTTCGTATAGTCCATGAATATGTTGATGTCTTCAATGAGGTGAGGGGCCTACCCCCAAAACGTGAGATAGACTTTCGTATTTATCTTGCAGACAATGCAAAACCAGTATCTCTGCCAGTACGCCACATGGCTCCTCGTGAGAGGAGGGAGCTCAATAAGCAAGTAGGGGAGTTGCTTGAGACGGGATTCATAAGGCGTAGTATATCGGAGTGGGGTGCTCCAGTAGTTTTTGCCACGAAGGTGGATGGGTCCCTTAGACTTTGTGTGGACTATAGAACTTAATAAGTTTACTAAGAAGAATAGGCACCCACTACCAAGGATTGACGATCTCTTCGATCAGTTAGTTGGCGCCTCAGTATTTTCGCAGTAGGACTTAGCCACTGGTTTCCATCAGTTGAGAGTGGCTAAGGATAGCATAGACAAGACTGCCTTTAGGACTCCGGACGGTTTCTATGAGTGGCTTGTAATGCCTTTCGGTTTGACAAACGCCCCCGCATACTTTGTTGACTTGATGAGTAGGGTGTTTAGGGAGTACCTTAATAAATTCGTGGTGGTCTTTGTGGATGACATCTTGATCTTCTCTAAGAGCGAGGAAGAGCATGCCCTACATCTTAGGGAAGTGTTGGAGACCCTGCGAGCACATAACCTTAAAGCTAAATTTTCTAAATGTCACTTTTGGAGGAAGGAAGTGCGGTTCTTAGAGCACGTGGTTTCCAAAGAAAGGATAGCTGTGGATCCCGCGAAGGTGGTGACCATCCAAGACTAGAAGTGTAACAACCCGGAATTTTGGAGCCAATTTAAAATTTATTTTAAGTGATTTTAATAAGTTTGAAATTTAAATAATCTATTTTAAATAATAATGATCACAAATTTGATTTAAATCGAAGTTAGAATGAATGATTTAATTTTAATTAACAAAAGAGTTAGAAATAACGCGGTAGTTTGAAAAATCAAACTTGAACTTTGACTGACCGTACAGGATGCAAAATTTAACGGATTTTAGTGAAACCAAAAATATTAGAATCTATTTAAAAATATCTTTCCAACGAATCCGAAAAATTGAAATTTCATAACGGGAATCAAAAGTTATGTCAAAATTAAAATCTAGAAAGGTCGCTATGAAATTTATAAGGGCCAAAATGCTACTTTTTGCATACGAAGGAATTTGAACTCGAAACCACTTCCATTGAGTTCAGAATGATGTTTCTACATTGAAAAACAGTAAACACTTATATATTTTGAGTTTCGGGATTTATTTGTTTAAAAATGTATTTTTAATATTAAATATATTGGCCTTAAAAATAGTCATTTTTCAAACGACCTCTGTTTTCGACGATACCACTTTTGTTGGATCCGGAATGTCAAAATATATTTAAGTGTAATTTTTCATAATTTTTAGAATTAATTTGTGGCCGTGACAAAAAGATTTCTGTTTTGTCAATTTTCAGTAAATTTTAAACGACTTGAAAAAGGCCATTTTTTCAAATAGTCTCAGAATTCGACGAAATTAGTCTCGTTAGAACCGTATCGTCATAAAAATTCTAAAAAATACCGTAAAGACCCGCAAATTCCCGCCCTTTGAATCGACCATAAACCACACAGGTCTGACCCAAAAAGTGAAAATCTACGAATACTTTAACTTTGGGAATACAACACATTACAACAGATAACAGAAGACTTTTATAACACTATAATAAATGTTACATCAGAGTACAGAATATACATATCAGAGTACATTGGGAAGAAATTACACCGGAAGAATAAATTACAATAAATGAATACATTGCAACGGAAGAACACAGCGGAAGACTCTCTATCTCTGGACACAACTTTAAGCTTCAACCCAGAATCCTGCTTAATATATCTGCAAAAATAGCTACTCGACTGCCCGTGTGGAAAATATGGGCACCCGAGTTTGCCAATGGACAAACTACAGGTCAGTCATGGGACTAGTGTGAGAATTCTACTTAACCTATATAATATAATAAGGCTAATCACAGGACCACGCCACTTTCGCGGAACGGGTTTTCTCCTATAGATTGCCAGTGCATGACTAAAGTAAATCGTCAAAATAACGCAATGCTTTTTAGAAAAATGAAACCATTATAAGACCCAAGTCCCATCACACAATGCAACGCAAACCGGACGATAGGGTTTTACCTTATAATGATCAAAAGATGCTTGATACGATAAACACGGTATTATATAATAATAGTGTGCAACCAATTTGAAATACATCAAAGTAAATGTATCAATCCTAGACGGCATGAGTGCCCCATCCCACTATGTCGCCATATATAGGTATACAATCAAAACCGCGTGATGTCGTATTGGAAATTTGGGTTTCCATCTGAGTCAAGGCTAGGGAGGAGATCCTTACCGTTTCGAGACACTCTAGCAATGCCCCAGGATTGGTACTCTGTCCAACCCTTGGATCCTCCAGGGCCGGTCCATACGTTAACGCTTAATGGATTGGCAATTCCTGAACACACGCTCCCCGGTCCTTTTGGACCTATAATACGGCCAGTGGCGACCACATAAACCGAGGCCTCGAAAAATCCAACAACCACAATGAATAAATGCCAGCGCTGGTAGGTCCCTGGCATCACTCTAGCTAGAAAGAAACGTGTGCACTCCCTGCGTTCCCTTCTCCCGTTTTAGACTCTACCGGGCTGTGAGGCTCGCGAAGTCACGATATACACAAAGCTATGCCTAAATAGACTGTGCTTTGATCATCAACCACAAGGCTCTGCTTTGCAACAATAAGCCTTGATCAAGTGTAACTTGGCATACCACATCAACAACTCATATCATGCGATCGGTAATTATTTAACATACAAAAGGGTGTTAAGCAAGAGAATAAATCCTCCGCCACCATGCATTTATATATTAAGTAAAAACCAATTTAATTACATGAAATAAATTTCAATGTCAGGCATGCTATCCATTTACAAGTCCGTTCTGGGTCTGAACGAAACAACGTATCCATCGATCTCCAGTACGTCTGGAAGATCATCACTTTTTACCTTGCCTTGGGGGATCAGTCCCAATTCAAGATATCAGTCACCATCAACCAAACGATGTGAAGCTTTCCGGTCTTCAGTCACCGTCTTCATCTTCGACTCTTGATCGTCGTGATGATTATTCAGAATGGGTTAGACCCGGTCTTTCTGAATAACTCGCGTATTTGTAATTAAAACCAACCATACGCCACATTCCAACTCTGAACATTCTTTTTTTTAAATAAAAATATTATTTATATTAAAAGATTCTCATTAATTTCATCAAAGATAAAATAAATTACATTTTAATCTTTCTAAAAAGATTTATTAATATTCCAATTTTGATTTTTAATACAAAAATCATTATTACAAGATTATTAATTTCAATAAACTAATCTTGTCTTAAATTGGGTTAAAGAACTAGTGTCATTTAAAACACAGTTCACGATAAACCCAAAACCAATTTTCAAAATATGGAATTTCTACAGAAATCAAATCAACAAATAATCATTACAAATTTCTGTATCTTTTAAATTTATAAAATAGATTTACAAATTTCAAATAGCAATTTCAGTGTAAATTGGATTAAAGGATAAATGTTATTTAAAACATCGTCCACTACAAATCCAATCTACATATCAATCACCAAACATAAATGTTAAGATCTAATGATCTTAAATAAAAGATTTATCCTAAAAATATTTAAAATAATCAATAAAATATTATTTATGTAAAATATTCTATAGAAATACAAAATCTTTTATTATACAAAAATCCTTTTATTATATAAAAATTCTTTATTTAAAAAGAAATTCTGCATTGGAATGCGACTCAACCATGTACCATATAATTTGGGTCATATGGGTTTCATACATTTCATGTATAGGGTAATAACAGAAAATAATTCTCAATCCATCCATTAACAACCAGAGTGAAGATTTCAACTGTGTGAGCATTAAAATAAAACAATAACGCTCATCGCAGCCTGTCGATCAATCGATAGACATATAATTAAACATTGGGATTTGTGTCAGTCAAGTATCGTCCCAATACCCGTGTGGGGTTTTCAGCCAACAACAGTTCATATAAATAAATAAATACAGAATTGGTTAATAGGTTTAACCAATTTCAATTTCACTAAACATGTCACTTATATCGAGTAAAATATATTTTACTTGTATGACTTCCCTATATACTTCTAAAGTCACATATTTCAATTTCACTAAACATGTCACTTATATCGAGTAAAATATATTTTACTTGTATGACTTCCCTATATACTTCTAAAGTCACATAAACAGTAATTAATTTATATAGCTTTATTGCGGATGACAAATGGAATATAAATTCCATTATTCTTTATTTGTATGAAGTTTCTTAACAATACTTTTCAGTGTATATTTTGACCAACAATACAATTGTATATTAGAATATAAATTCTAATGCAAGTTTTGCAAATAAAAATTGGATTTTATATTTGCGTATAAATTCTACTATATATTATGCAAATAAAAGTGATTCTTATATTTTCACATAATTTCTGTTTTCAACAAAGATGAGTAAAGTGATACACTCATTTTTTTAGCAATTCTATTTCAACAAATACAGTGTAGATAAAAGTGTATTTCTAATCTTGTACTTTTATTTGTACATAAAACACAAATAAAAGTGTATCTCATGTATTTGTCTTTTTATTTGACAAAAAAATGTTAATAAAAATGTTCTTTTATATCTTGTACTTTTATTTAACAAAAAAATGGTAAATAAAATGTCTTTTTAACTCTTTTACTTTTATTTAACAAAACAATGACAAATAAAAGTATAATTTTCTTTCTATGCTTTATTTGCATCTAAAAATGGAAATAAGAAATATAACTCTCTTTTTACTTTTTCTTTACAATAGAAAATGTAAATAAAATGGTTCACACAATTTTGTTCTTTTTCTTTACAATAGAAATTGTAAATAAAAGGATTCACATTATTTTGTTCTTTTTCATTTACAATAGAAAATGAAAATAAAAAGGATTCACATGTCTTGTTCTTTTTATTTACCATAGAAATACCAATAAAATGATCAACATATTTTGGTCTTTTCATTTACAAAAGAAGTTGTAAATAAAGTGGTCCTCATATTTTTACTCTTTTTATTTACAATAGGAGTTGCAAATAAATGATTCTCATGTTCCTGTTCTTTTTATCACATCTAAATGACGATAGAAATGTACCATTAACATCGCTATTTTTATCGCATCAAAAATGTCGAATAAAATGAATCACTAACATTGTCTATTTCTATCGCACCCAAAAATGTCGATAAAAATGAATCACTAACATTGTCTATTTTTATCGCACCAAGAATATCGATAAAAATGAATCACTAACATTGTCTATTTTTATTGCACCCAAAAATGTCGATAAAAATGAATCACTAACATTGTCTATTTTTATCGCACCCAAAAATATCGATAAAAATGAATCACTAACATTGTCTATTTTTATCGCACCCAAAATGTCGATAAAAATGAATCACTAACATTGTCTATTTTTATCGCACCCAAAATGTCGATAAAAATGACAACATTAACCATTCTATTTTCACCGCGTTCAAAATGACGATAAAATATTCAACATTAACAATTCTATTTTTACCGCATTCAAAATGACGATAAAATATTCAACATTAACAATTCTATTTTTGCCGCATTCAAAATGACGATAAAATATTCAACATTAACAATTCTATTTTTACCGCATTCAAAATGACGATAAAATATTCAACATTAACAATTTGTAATGGCGCGTTTTGTTAGCTGTCGAATAATTAATTTATTTAATTATTTATATATCGATTTGGCGATATCGATAACTTAATGTACAACGTTCGAACTTATAAATTATAATTATAATTAAAACGAACCTGAAACGTCGCGGCAGTTTGAAATTTGGCGATTCGAACTTCAACTGAATGTACAGGATTCGTTTTAAGCCGGATTTCTGTGAAACAAGAAACGTACGGATCTGTTGAACTATATTTTTCATATGGAAGAGAAAAATCGAGATTTCATCGTGTAGATTTTGAGATATGTCCAAATCAAATTTTAGAAAAATCGCTGTGGAATTCCTTTATAATTTGCAACGCTTTATTTACGTTATAAAAGAGTTTTCAATATATTTGAATATCGGGTTTGAATTTAGACAAGGTTCTTTTGGGAAGTAGTGATAATTTAATTTTTAGAATTTTACTGTAATTTTTAATTAAATAAATAAGCAACTTTTTATATGGAGTATTTTGCACCCTTATTCAGCGGTTTTGGGGTTTCACAATATAAGTTAATCTACCGGTATTATTATATTTCTGGGATCGTGACACCTCACTAAGCACGACTGTACTGTTACTTCTGTCTATAGCAGCCCGACCTGAACGAAAATTTAAGTAACGAAGCACAGATATTTTGTAACGTATGATAGCTGAATAATATTAAGTTTCCTTGCACCTTAAGTGTACACGCCCTCTTTTATTCTATCCACTAGCTTTTGTGTCACTTACCAATCCACGTTCCCTTCCTCCTAACCTCACCCTCACGCTAAAAACTTATTAAAACAAACATATCCTAATATATTTCTTTGATCCAACAGAGAGCCACGTCTCCAACTAAATCCCCTATAACATACCCGTAACCCTTCCTCATTTTTCTGCTAGGTCAAAACCGATATCCTCAGCGCCTCCACTTCCATGAAATCAACGAACGAAAACAGTTCGATCTCCTACCTCTTTTAAATCCTAATCCACACATTAAATCACGAAATAAGGACCACCGAGCTCGTAGAAGCCAAGACTTCTTTTCTGTATACTTGTAGAAGGGTTCGAACGCATGAATGAAGGAAGGGAGGACGACAAAGTTTTGTTGGGGTGCGCACTTTGGGGTTCGCAGCTACTGGCATCAGGGTGTCTCCGAGCCGAGAAGGTTCTGATCCGTTCAGGGAGGTCGAGTTTTAACACGGTGAAGGAAGTTTGATGTTGGTGAGGCGCTGAAGGATGTACGGAAATGGTGAAAAGAGGGAGGTCAGTGCGGTATTGGGTTTGTAGCAGGCGGTGTATTTGTGTAGGCTTTAGGCGAGCTCGTTGGTTTCATGATGACAGGATTTGAAGTGGAGAATTTCCAAGTGAACAAGTGGTGTTTGAAAATGCACAGAAGTTCATGATGGTGGAAAATACATTACTGACGTTGGGGAGCGGATTGCATTGGTGGAGCAGATTTGATAATTAACGGGTCAAGCGAACATAGTGGAGTTCAAAGGAGGAAGAGTGCGTTGGGGACTTGAGGAGAAATGGAGAAGGGGGACATGGAAACAGGTTTGGGGTTGTGAGGAAGATGAGGCTAGAAGGATGCGGTCTGGGTTTGTTATGAACGTGGATGGGCCTATTATTAAATGTAAGGCCTACTTAAATAAATCGATGAATATTAGTTTAATTTTAATCAAAATGAAGTACTAACTTGTATTGGTGATATCTTGGCCATATGGTGTCAGATTTACGAATGGTCAGATCCGTTGGGATCGTATGGACGAGAGCAACACAATGAGACTGACCGAGAGTGAATCCGAGCTCGTTACAATTTATGGCGAAATAAATTGTCCGACTAAATCAAATAACGCAAACCGTTATTTAACGGTTAACGCGCAAAAGTGAGTAAAACTCACTAACTCTGAACAGTTTATAATTTCATGTTGTATTGTTAGAATTGTTAAAATTGTCTGTTTGACTGTGTGTTGATTGTCTGATTGAACTGCTAGTCAGTTAGTTAAATTTCTATATTGATTCTGTTTAACAGAATATATCATATGAAACTGAAAGTGATGTTATCTATATTGTCTGACATCTGTGATGCAGGGAAACAGGTTGGAGGAATCCAACTGGATTCCTCAACAGTTATTTTACTGTGATTTATATATTGTGATATAAAATGTGATATATAATCTGTTGGCGATTATATGTGTATGGACGATATTGAACATCGTGATTTGATATGATTGAATACCATAACATACCGAAATGTTGATAAGGGGATTTTCAATGTTTATATTGAAAATAAATCTTATTTATAAAATCGATAGGATTTTATAAAAGGAAAACATTTATTTAATTTGAAAATAAATAAATGAAAAAGGAAACATTTATTTAGAAAATAAATGAAATAAAATAGAAACATTTATTTAGAAAATAAATGAAATAAAATAGAAACATTTATTTAGAAAATAAATGAATTAGAATATAAAGGAATATTTATTTTAGGAAATAAATGAAGGAACATTTATTTAGATTATAAATAAATGGAATAAAGGAATATTTATTTAGGGAATAAATAGAGGAGCACTTGTTCGGAAAATAAATAGAATTATACAAGGATAGATTTAAACACGTGCTTCGCACACAAGTATAACACGATATGGATTTTAAGGAGATATTGTAGAAGTAGGAATTATAACCAGAGTGTGATAAAAGGATTAAACAAAGTAATTGGTTAGGTTAACCAAAGCAAGTTAGTCGAGTTAAACAAAGTGATTTGTTAGGTTAACCAAAGCAAGTTAGTCGAGTAAATCAAAGTAATTGGTTAAGTTAACCAAAGTAAATTTGTTAAGATAAACTAAGCGGTTAATCGAAGTGAATTAGTTAAGTTAAACTAATTGGTAAATCAAAGTGAATTAGTTGCGTCAAACTAAGTGAGTTAGTCAAGTTAAACTAATTGGTTAATCGAAGTAAATTAGTTGGGTTAATCAAAGTGAATTAGCTGAGTTAAACTAAGTAAATTGGTTAGAGTTAATCAAAGTGAATTAACTAAGTTAAACTAAGTGGATTAGTTCAGTTAATCGAGACAAGTAAATCAAGTTAGGTTAAACCATTTGAGTTAACCAGTTAGGTTAAACCATTTGAGTTGACCAGTTAAAGTTGACCAGTTAAAGTTGACCAGTTAGAGTTGATCAGTTAGAGTTACTCAGTTAAAGTTGACCAGTTAAAGTTGACCAGTTAGAGTTGATCAGTTAGAGTTACTCAGTTAGAGTTGACCAGTTAGAGTTGACCAGTTAGAGTTGACCAGTTAGAGTTATCCAAGTGGAGTTAATCGAGTAGAGCTGCCGAATATCACTTATTCGAAGTAGAGTTATCGAATATAGAGTATTCGAGAGAAGAGAAATCGAATATAGTTTATTCGAGTGGAGAAGTCAAATGTTATTCATTTGAGAAGAGTTATCGAATTAGTTATTCAAAGGAGTTATTCGAAGTTAGTTAATCCGAAGGAGTTAATCGAAAAGTTAATCCGAAGGAGTTAGTCGAAGAGTTAATCCAAAGGAGTTATTCGAAGTTAGTTAATCCGAAGGAGTTAATCGATGAGTTAATCCGAAGGAGTTAGTCGAAGAGTTAATCCAAAGGAGTTATTCGAAGTTAGTTAATCCAAAGGAGTTATTCGAAGTTAGTTAATCCGAAGGAGTTAATCGAAGAGTTAATCCGGAGGAGTTAGTCGAAGAGTTAATCCAAAGGAGTTATTCGAAGTTAGTTAATCCAAAGGAGTTAATCGATGAGTTAATCCGAAGGAGTTAGTCGAAGAGTTAATCCAAAGGAGTTATTTGAAGTTAGTTAATCCAAAGGAGTTATTCGAAGTTAGTTAATCCGAAGGAGTTAGTCGAAGAGTTAATCCAAAGGAGTTATTCGAAGAGTTAATCCAAAGGAGTTAGACGAAGAATTAATCGAATATAGTTATTCGAAAGAAAGTGTTAATCGAATATAGTTTATTCGAGTAAAGTTAAAAGAGTTAATCGAATATAATTTATTCGAGTAGAGTTAGAGAAGTTAAATCGAATTTAGTTATTCGAAAGGAGTTAATCAATTTGAGTTAAGTTAATCGATTTGAATTAAGTTGAACCGAAATGGAGTAAATCGATTAGAATTAAGTTAATCGAGTTAGAGTAAATCGAATATTGGTTATTCGAAGGTAAGTTATTCGAATTAGTTATTCGAAGTAGTTAATCAAATGAGTTGATCCAAAGGAGTTAGTCGAATATTAGTTATTCGAATAGAGTTAAAGGAGTTATCGATTTTAGTTTGATCGAAAGGAGTTATCGATTAGTAAATCGAAAGGAGATTTTCGAATATAGCATATTCGAAAGAAAGAGATCGAATATGGTTTATTCGAAAGAGAGAGATTTCGAATATGAGTTATTCGAAGAGAGATAATCGAATATAGGTTATGCGAAGAAGAGTTAATCAAATAGAGATTACTCGAAAGAGAGTTATACGTCGAATTCGATTATAGCGAATTCGGGAAAGTACTATTTACTTTCCAGGGTTTAAATCAAGATTTAGTTATTGATTTAGAAATTAGGTGTCTGTTAAATTATTCGAGTTAGGAAATAAAGTTATAATTTAGGTTAGATATTGCAGAAGTAGGAATTATAACGTTATAGTTATTAATCAAACGTTTTCATATAAGAAGTAGATTCGTAACCTGAATCCGAGAATTTGCGTAAACAGATGATTGGAAAAAGTGAGTGACGAGCTTCATCTATTTCACAGTAAAGGACGTTGTTAAATTAAGGTCTGAGAGGTAATTATACCCCAACTTGATTGACTTCAGAATTGACAAAGGAATAGTTGTGGTTCGATCTAAAAGGTTGATTAGGAATAAAGTTAAGGAATAAGCGATAAAGGGATTAAGCGAAACGATGTTTTATACAACGTTCATTTTAAATCCGTAATTGAGTTTTGGAAACGTTTTCCAAATATAGTCAGATATGTTTTCTAAACATAGAAAATGAAATGTTTTCATGATAAGAATTTAAGAAATAGCGTTAAGCAAATTCAGAAACTGACTGGAGAGGGTAAGTTGAACGGTTTTCTAAGTGACGATCTGATGTTGGTTTCGACCTTCCGGATTGATACTTAGAGAATTGTTCTCATACTAGTTACAGTTAGGGACTGATAGTTGCGAAATAATAGTGATGTGAAAATAAGCTATGGAAATGTTTTCCAATGATTAATGACATATATTTTCTAAATATATGAAAAAGGGAAATATGAACATATGATGATTGATCGATCGAATTTCCATTTGGAAATAAGATCGTTGTTTGTACACCGACATGTTTTCATTTGACAGTTGAATCACAGACTATCAAAGTTTTTACCATTTTAACGTTGTTAATATGGAGATACCGGTTGGATTATTATCCAAAGAACCACTCTGTACTGGCATAAGCGTTGCGAGCAATATCTGCCAAAGATAAATTGAAGATGGAGTAAAGTGCAAGGGCTGTTGTATAAGTCTTAGATAACAGTGACTAAGATGGATATACTGAATAGTGCCTTCGGTTTGTCCAGTCCTAGGACAACGTATATGGAAGAAGGTCTGACAGAGTATATCCAATAGATCGCGTAAGTTGATCTGTTCAAACGTATTCACGTTTGGTGGCGGAGGAATTCGTTTCTCTTAGCTGTATACCCGTGTTATTTTTGGATAAGTCAATTTGTGATTTGGCGGGTATGACAATGTGGCATTCAAAGTGAATGGTGATCAGATGTTCTGAAGATAGACATAGCTTCTAGCCTCACACCGGGAAGTAACAAAAGTTAGGCTAGGCAGCATGGCTAGTTGGTTCATTCCCAAGCAGGGTGTATTGTCACCGATCTAGGGAATATTCATATTTATACTTCTTTTTGATTCTGTATCTTCGGATGACGGTTTGATGGCCTACAACCGTGGTGGCAATATATTCGCGACACTCAAGCTAAATGAGTGAGCGGTCATGTGTGGCCGGGTTGCAAGACGTTCTTGTTGGACCCTGAGTGTATCACCTCTAGAGTACACTATTCAGAAGGTGCTCCCATACCTTGTCTGTTGGAATCCATTCTCCGATAAGCGCCCTGCGGTTTATGATTTTATACTATGTATGTAGAACGTGAGATGCAAGCGTTTCTGCTAGATTGATACCTATTTGTACTTAGACATTATTATAATATCACAATGATATTGCTTGTCAAAGTTGTTTAGATACTCATAAGGAAAAACCCGTTCCGTATTCACGGCGTGGTCTTATGAGATATCATATAACTGTTCAATTGTTTTAAATTGTTTTACTCATACCAGTCCCATGACTGACCCGGAGTTTACTTTGTTGTTTTCCCTAAACTCTTGGGTGCCTAAATTTGTACAGGCAGTCAAGTAGTCGGGATTTACCGATATGCTTGGAGAGCTTGGAGCAGGAGGCTGCAAGATTCTATAGCTATAGTTATTTCCGCTGTGTTGTAAGTGTTGTACTCTGATAAGTGCTATTGTATATATATAACTGTTTACTTCAAAGCTATGTTATATATTATATGTTATTCGTTCCGCTGTGAGATTCGTGTTACTCTGATGATTCTGATGTTCTTCTTCTTCTTCTATTCTATTAGTTCTATCTTTTCTTTCTCACCTTCTAAATTCTTTCACTAACGTCTCGGAATTTTCGACTCTCGAGGAGTCGAAAATTTCCAGCCGTTACAGTTGGTATCAGAGCTTAAGTTAAGTGATTACCTTGGCTCTGTGGCATAACTCGATAGAGATGGGATTAGTAATATCCTAGATTGAGTTTGAGTGTATATATTTGAGCGCGTAATTGTTATTCAATATAAAATGGTTTTATATTGTGGAGACTCATTGGTTGAGTGGCTTATGAATTCTGGTCGATCAGTTGATCCACTGTATCGATAAGGGTTACTAAACACTCGAATACGATGAACCGACATGGTATGTTTTGAAAGAGGGTAAATGAAATAATTTTTCCCAAAATATATTTGTTTATAGAAGAAATATACATCTTGAAATTATTATAGTATATTAATTGTGTTGGTTGTTATTATAATCGAATAAGATTATAAAAGGGTGAAATGGTTATAAATGACCAATCAGAATTCATATGAATGTAATATATGAAATAGTTTAAATTAAATATGAATTTAAATCAGAATTTGGAATTTAAAATAAGGAAATTTTAAGTTCCTGGGAGATTTGAAAATGTTTTTCAAATTTAAAACGATATAGTATTAAACTCACTTCGATAGCTGGAAAATAGATTCTGATGATGAATCTAGACATCATCAGTGTTCATTTTCGAGTTCTAAGTGACGGATTACTACCAAAAGTTTTGTTTTTGAATTGTTTTGAGGAAACAAGTTGTTTAGAAAATTCAAAGGCTTTTAATTGGCAGTATGATTTCGAATTGATTTGAAATTTACCCAGAAACTTAAGTTCTGGAATTAAAATTTAACTAATGAAGTTAAATAAAATGAGATGGTAAAAATAAATTGAAATTTAACTTGAACCGAGTTAAATAAAATTGAATTGGATTAGAGATAATCTAGAATGGAACCAAATTGATAAGTCAATAGTTTGAAATTTGATATTGGAGTTTGAATGGAATTCAGTTTGGGTATAAGCGAATGATTTGGTTTGAGGATATAAACTGAGTGGAATGACCACGATATATGCAGAAGTGATAACAGATCAAAAGGATATAGTGATACGACCGATAAAAAGGTACAAGTTTATATTATATATGAGTTTGGATTTTATGAGCCGAATTTGCAAGCCGCTTGGCTGTTTGATTTTCTTTTGGGTTGGAGAACGCCTAGAGAGGCGAGGGGTGGTTGGTCATATTGACCAATACAAAGAAGGTTATGGCGAATTTTTTTTTTCGAAAATTCCAGGCGTTAGAACATTCTCATGATTTATGGAAATTCAGTTAGCCAGAATGAATTAATAATTTAATTGAAAATTTAATGGTTCAGTTGAAAACTGGAGTTGAGAAGTAAACTAAAAGATATTTGAATCTAGTTAGTAAAGTTGGTAGCATTTTCCTAGCTTAGCAATTTCGAGGACGAAATTATTTTAAGGGGGGAAGTCTATAATGGCGCGTTTTGTTAGCTGTCGAATAATTAATTTATTTAATTATTTATATATCGATTTGGCGATATTGATAACTTAAAGTACAACGTTCGAACTTATAAATTATAATTATAATTAAAACGAACCTGAAACGTCGCGGCAGTTTGAAATTTGGCGATTCGAACTTCAACTGAATGTACAGGATTCGTTTTAAGCCGGATTTTTGTGAAACAAGAAACGTACGGATCTGTTGAACTATATTTTTCATATGGAAGAGAAAAATCGAGATTTCGTCGTGTAGATTTTGAGATATGTCCAAATCAAATTTTAGAAAAATTGCTGTGGAATTCCTTTATAATTTGCAACGCTTTATTTACATTATAAAAGAGTTTTCAATATATTTGAATATCGGGTCTGAATTTAGACAAGGTTCTTTTGGGAAGTAGTGATAATTTTATTTTTAGAATTTTACTGTAATTTTTAATTAATTAAATAAGCAACTCTTTATATGGAGTATTTTGCACCCTTAATCAGCGGTTTTGGGGTTTCACAATATAAGTTAATCTACCGGTATTATTATATTTCTGGGATCGTGACACCTCGCTAAGCACGACTGTACTGTTACTTTTGTCTATAGCAGCCCGACCTGAACGAAAATTTAAGTAACGAAGCACAGATATTTTGTAACGTATGATAGCTGAATAATATTAAGTTTCCTTGCACCTTAAGTGTACACGCCCTCTTTTATTCTATCCACTAGCTTTTGTGTCACTTACCAATCCATGTTCCCTTCCTCCTAACCTCACCCTCACGCTAAAACCTTATTAAAACAAACATATCCTAATATATTTCTCTGATCCAACAGAGAGCCACGTCTCCAACTAAATCCCCTATAACATACCCGTAACCCTTCCTCATTTTTCTGCTAGGTCAAAACCGATATCCTCAGCGCCTCCACTTCCATGAAATCAACGAACGAAAACAGTTCGATCTCCTACCTCTTTTAAATCCTAATCCACACATTAAATCACGAAATAAGGACCACCGAGCTCGTAGAAGCCAAGACTTCTTTTCTGTATACTTGTAGAAGGGTTCGAACGCATGAATGAAGGAAGGGAGGACGACAAAGTTTTGTTGGGGTGCGCACTTTGGGGTTCGCAGCTACTGGCATCAGGGTGTCTCCGAGCCGAGAAGGTTCTGATCCGTTCAGGGAGGTCGAGTTTTAACACGGTGAAGGAAGTTTGATGTTGGTGAGGCGCTGAAGGATGTACGGAAATGGTGAAAAGAGGGAGGTCAGTGCGGTATTGGGTTTGTAGCAGGCGGTGTATTTGTGTAGGCTTTAGGCGAGCTCGTTGGTTTCATGATGACAGGATTTGAAGTGGAGAATTTCCAAGTGAACAAGTGGTGTTTGAAAATGCACAGAAGTTCATGATGGTGGAAAATACATTACTGACGTTGGGGAGCGGATTGCATTGGTGGAGCAGATTTGATAATTAACGGGTCAAGCGAACATAGTGGAGTTCAAAGGAGGAAGAGTGCGTTGGGGACTTGAGGAGAAATGGAGAAGGGGGACATGGAAACAGGTTTGGGGTTGTGAGGAAGATGAGGCTAGAAGGATGCGGTCTGGATTTGTTATGAACGTGGATGGGCCTATTATTAAATGTAAGGCCTACTTAAATAAATCGATGAATATTAGTTTAATTTTAATCAAAATGAAGTACTAACTTGTATTGGTGATATCTTGGCCATACGGTGTCAGATTTACGAATGGTCAGATCCGTTGGGATCGTATGGACGGGAGCAACACAATGAGACTGACCGAGAGTGAATCCGAGCTCGTTACAATTTATGGCGAAATAAATTGTTCGACTGAATCAAATAACGCAAACCGTTATTTAACGGTTAACGCGCAAAAGTGAGTAAAACTCACTTACTCTGAACAGTTTATAATTTCATGTTGTATTGTTAGAACTGTTAAAATTGTCTGTTTGACTGTGTGTTGATTGTCTGATTGAACTGCTAGTCAGTTAGTTAAATTTCTATATTGATTCTGTTTAACAGAATATATCATATGGAACTGAAAGTGATGTTATCTATATTGTCTGACATCTGTGATGCAGGGAAACAGGTTGGAGGAATCCAACTGGATTCCTCAACAGTTATTTTACTGTGATTTATATATTGTGATATGAAATGTGATATATAATCTGTTGGCGATTATATGTGTATGGACGATATTGAACATCGTGATTTGATATGATTGAATACCATAACATACCGAAATGTTGATAAGGGGATTTTCAATGTTTATATTGAAAATGAATCTTATTTATAAAATCGATAGGATTTTATAAAAGGAAAACATTTATTTAATTTGAAAATAAATAAATGAAAAAGGAAACATTTATTTAGAAAATAAATGAAATAAAATAGAAACATTTATTTAGAAAATAAATGAAATAAAATAGAAACATTTATTTAGAAAATAAATGAATTAGAATATAAAGGAATATTTATTTTAGGAAATAAATGAAGGAACATTTATTTAGATTATAAATAAATGGAATAAAGGAATATTTATTTAGGGAATAAATAGAGGAACACTTGTTCGGAAAATAAATAGAATTATACAAGGATAGATTTAAACACGTGCTTCGCACACAAGTATAACACGATATGGATTTTAAGGAGATATTGTAGAAGTAGGAATTATAACCAGAGTGTGATAAAAGGATTAAACAAGGTAATTGGTCAGGTTAACCAAAGCAAGTTAGTCGAGTTAAACAAAGTGATTTGTTAGGTTAACCAAAGCAAGTTATTCGAGTAAATCAAAGTAATTGGTTAACTTAACCAAAGTAAATTTGTTAAGATAAACTAAGCGGTTAATCGAAGTGAATTAGTTAAGTTAAACTAATTGGTAAATCAAAGTGAATTAGTTGCGTCAAACTAAGTGAGTTAGTCAAGTTAAACTAATTGGTTAATCGAAGTAAATTAGTTGGGTTAATCAAAGTGAATTAGCTGAGTTAAACTAAGTAAATCGGTTAGAGTTAATCAAAGTGAATTAACTAAGTTAAACTAAGTGGATTAGTTCAGTTAATCGAGACAAGTAAATCAAGTTAGGTTAAACCATTTGAGTTAACCAGTTAGGTTAAACCATTTGAGTTGACCAGTTAAAGTTGACCAGTTAAAGTTGACCAGTTAGAGTTGATCAGTTAGAGTTACTCAGTTAAAGTTGACCAGTTAAAGTTGACCAGTTAGAGTTGATCAGTTAGAGTTACTCAGTTAGAGTTGACCAGTTAGAGTTGACCAGTTAGAGTTATCCAAGTGGAGTTAATCGAGTAGAGTTGCCGAATATCACTTATTCGAAGTAGAGTTATCGAATATAGAGTATTAGAGAGAAGAGAAATCGAATATAGTTTATTCGAGTGGAGAAGTCAAATGTTATTCATTTGAGAAGAGTTATCGAATTAGTTATTCAAAGGAGTTATTCTAAGTTAGTTAATCCGAAGGAGTTAATCGAAAAGTTTATCCGAAGGAGTTAGTCGAAGAGTTAATCCAAAGGAGTTATTCGAAGTTAGTTAATCCGAAGGAGTTAATCGATGAGTTAATCCGAAGGAGTTAGTCGAAGAGTTAATCCAAAGGAGTTATTCGAAGTTAGTTTATCCAAAGGAGTTATTCGAAGTTAGTTAATCCGAAGGAGTTAATCGAAGAGTTAATCCGAAGGTGTTAGTCGAAGAGTTATTCCAAAGGAGTTATTCGAAGTTAGTTAATCCGAAGGAGTTAATCGATGAGTTAATCCGAAGGAGTTAGTCGAAGAGTTAATCCAAAGGAGTTATTCGAAGTTAGTTAATCCAAAGGAGTTATTCGAAGTTAGTTAATCCGAAGGAGTTAGTCGAAGAGTTAATCCAAAGGAGTTATTCGAAGAGTTAATCCAAAGGAGTTAGACAAAGAATTAATCGAATATAGTTATTCGAAAGAAAGTGTTAATCGAATATAGTTTATTCGAGTAAAGTTAAAAGAGTTAATCGAATATAATTTATTCGAGTAGAGTTAGAGAAGTTAAATCGAATTTAGTTATTCGAAAGGAGTTAATCAATTTGAGTTAAGTTAATCGATTTGAATTAAGTTGAATCGAAATGGAGTAAATCGATTAGAATTAAATTAATCGAGTTAGAGTAAATCGAATATTGGTTATTCGAAGGTAAGTTATTCGAATTAGTTATTCGAAGGAGTTAATCAAATGAGTTGATCCAAAGGAGTTAGTCGAATATTAGTTATTCGAATAGAGTTAAAGGAGTTATCGATTTTAGTTTGATCGAAAGGAGTTAACGATTAGTAAATCGAAAGGAGATTTTCGAATATAGCATATTCGAAAGAAAGAGATCGAATATGGTTTATTCGAAAGAGAGAGATTTCGAATATGAGTTATTCGAAGAGAGATAATCGAATATAGGTTATGCGAAGAAGAGTTAATCAAATAGAGATTACTCGAAAGAGAGTTGTACGTCGAATTCGATTATAGCGAATTCGGGAAAGTACTATTTACTTTCCAGGGTATAAATCAAGATTTAGTTATTGATTTAGAAATTAGGTGTCTGTTAAATTATTCGAGTTAGGAAATAAAGTTATAATTTAGGTTAGATATTGCAGAAGTAGGAATTATAACGTTATAGTTATTAATCAAACGTTTTCATATAAGAAGTAGATTCGTAACCTGAATCCGAGAATTTGCGTAAACAGATGATTGGAAAAAGTGAGTGATGAGCTTCATCTATTTCACAGTAAAGGACGTTGTTAAATTAAGGTCTGAGAGGTAATTATACCCCAACTTGATTGACTTCAGAATTGACAAAGGAATAGTTGTGGTTCGATCTAAAAGGTTGATTAGGAATAAAGTTAAGGAATAAGCGATAAAGGGATTAAGCGAAACGATGTTTTATACAACGTTCATTTTAAATCCGTAATTGAGTTTTGGAAACGTTTTCCAAATATAGTCAGATATGTTTTCTAAACATAGAAAATGAAATGTTTTCATGATAAGAATTTAAGAAATAGCGTTAAGCAAATTCAGAAACTGACTGGAGAGGGTAAGTTGAACGGTTTTCTAAGTGACGATCTGATGTTGGTTTTGACCTTCCGGATTGATACTTAGAGAATTGTTCTCATACTAGTTACAGTTAGTGACTGATAGTTGCGAAATAATAGTGATGTGAAAATAAGCTATGGAAATGTTTTCCAATGATTAATGACATATATTTTCTAAATATATGAAAAAGGGAAATATGAACATATGATGATTGATCGATCGAATTTCCATTTGGAAATAAGATCGTTGTTTGTACACCGACATGTTTTCATTTGATAGTTGAATCACAGACTATCAAAGTTTTTACCATTTTAACGTTGTTAATATGGAGAGACCGGTTGGATTATTATCCAAAGAACTACTCTGTACTGGCATAAGCGTTGCGAGCAATATCTGCCAAAGATAAATTGAAGACGGAGTAAAGTGCAAGGGCTGTTGTATAAGTCTTAGATAACAGTGACTAAGATGGATATACTGAATAGTGCCTTCGGTTTGTCCAGTCCTAGGACAACGTATATGGAAGAAGGTCTGACAGAGTATATCCAATAGATCGCGTAAGTTGATCTGTTCAAACGTATTCACGTTTGGTGGCGGAGGAATTCGTTTCTCTTAGCTGTATACCCCTGTTATTTTTGGATAAGTCAATTTGTGATTTGGCGGGTATGACAATGTGGCATTCAAAGTGAATGGTGATCAGATGTTCTGAAGATAGACGTAGCTTCTAGCCTCACACCGGGAAGTAACAAAAGTTGGGCTAGGCAGCATGGCTAGTTGGGTCATTCCCAAGCAGGGTGTATTGTCACCGATCTAGGGAATATTCATATTTATACTTCTTTTTGATTCTGTATCTTCGGATGACGGTTTGATGGCCTACAACCGTGGTGGCAATATATTCGCGACACTCAAGCTAAATGAGTGAGCGGTCATGTGTGGCCGGGTTGCAAGACGTTCTTGTTGAACCCTGAGTGTATCACCTCTAGAGTACACTATTCAGAAGGTGCTCCCATACCTTGTCTGTTGGAATCCATTCTCCGATAAGCGCCCTGCGGTTTATGATTTTATACTATGTATGTAGAACGTGAGATGCAAGCGTTTCTGCTAGATTGATACCTATTTGTACTTAGACATTATTATAATATCACAATGATATTGCTTGTCAAAGTTGTTTAGATACTCATAAGGAAAAACCCGTTCCGTATTCACGGCGTGGTCTTATGAGATATCATATACCTGTTCAATTGTTCTAAATTGTTTTACTCATACCAGTCCCATGACTGACCCGGAGTTTACTTTGTTGTTTTCCCTAAACTCTTGGGTGCCTAAATTTGTACGGGCAGTCAAGTAGTCGGGATTTACAGATATGCTTGGAGAGCTTGGAGCAGGAGGCTGCAAGATTCTATATCTATAGTTATTTCCGCTGTGTTGTAAGTGTTGTACTCTGATAAGTGCTATTGTATATATATAACTGTTTACTTCAAAGCTATGTTATATATTATATGTTATTCGTTCCGCTGTGAGATTCGTGTTACTCTGATGATTCTGATGTTCTTCTTCTTCTTCTATTCTATTAGTTCTATCTTTTCTTTCTCACCTTCTAAATTCTTTCACTAACGTCTCGGAATTTTCGACTCTCGAGGAGTCGAAAATTTCCAGCCGTTACACAATTCTATTTTTACCGCATTCAAAATGACGATAAAATATCCAACATTAACAATTCTATTTTTACCGCATTCAAAATGACGATAAAATATTCAACATTAACAATTCTATTTTTACCGCATTCAAAATGACGATAAAATATTCAACATTAACAATTCTATTTTTCCTACTATAGAAAATGTAAATAAATATATTTCTAAATTCTATTCTTTTTATTTATATAAGAAAATGTAAATAAATGTATCTCTAAATTCTATTCTTTTTATTTATATAAGAAAAGGTAAATAAATAATTCACATATTTTGTTCTTTTGATTTTACATCTGAGAATGTAAATATGATGATTCACACATTTATCCTTTTCATTTACAATAGAAAATGAAAATAAAAATTATTCACAAATTTTGTTCTTTTTATTTTACATTAGGAAATGTAAATAAAATGATTAGCATATTTTATTCTTTTTACTTACAATAGAAAATGAAAATAAAATGATTAACATAATTTTATTCTTTTCATTTACCATAGAAAATGTAAATAAAAACGTATTTTCTGAATTTGTCCTTTTATTTTCAAAAGAAATGTAAATAAAAACTTGCTTTCTAAATGTGTTCTTTTATTTACAAAGAAATGTAAATAAAAACTTGTTCTTTTGTTAATAACAGAAATGTAAATAAAAATAAAAATAAAAACTTGTTTTTTTATAAGGACAAAAAGAAATTCATTTGTGTACATGTTCTAAAAATAAAAGAGGATTTTATTTGTTTTACAAGTTCTAATCCAATCTTAACATATATATACATATAATGAATAAAATATGTTATGATCTCATTTTAGATCCAATTCTCCAACCGCAAATAAGATATATATAATTCCAAGCGGATTTGCAAATCATGTACAACAATCATTCAACAAGCAACAATTATCATTCCAAACAACACCCAACTTTTCAGGTCAGAATTAAATGATCAAACAATTATTTTTAATGCAAGAAAATAATTTATAATTAATTAAACAAATAAAATTAGAATCCTCACATTGAATTTTTGGCCAAAATTTTACTGTCTCCTTTTCAGCTGCGGTCTGCGCCATCGCGAAGCTCTTAATTTCGTGATTCCAACGCAATTTACGGTTCGTCAAACGGACCTGGTATGAAAGAGTTATGAATTTTTTAAAGATCGGGTAATTAAATAATTAAATAATATATTAAAAAAAGAAAACGCAACCTTCTTCTTCCCCGTAACACGCACGGCCGAACCCATAGCCGCTCCTCCAATTTCTGGTCGCACCCCCTTCTGGCCATCCAGCATCCGATCCAACACCACCACCGCGACCGCCATGTCGAGAGCCACCTACACCATCAACCCCGTCGAACTCGGCCTCTCCTAGGGCCCGCAAACCAATAAAAACCGCAGCCCCTTCTCGAACGAAATTCGCGAAATCCGTGCACCAAATCCGATCTTAACCGTATAGATTTGTAGCTCTCTGAATTCTCTTCGATTTGGTAGGTCATACGTCAATTTTCGTCGAACGGATTGAGAGATCTTAGCATTTGAAGTTCGTGCATTTTCAGCCTTCGAATTCTGGGCGGCGGCTGACCATTTTTCTAGGGTTTTCGGATTTTTTATATTATTTTAATGTTTAATTCCGAATTTCGTGAAATAAAGTGGATTTTTGGACTTTCTCGGATTTGGGCCTGCTTACTGTCGATCTTAACGTTTTGAGGCCTTCTGAATGCGATGGGCTATGTCCCAAGGTCCAATTCCGAAATATACAGCAGTTTTTTTTCGGTTTTACTTGAAAATACAATATTAAATTAATTATTTAATTCCTACCGTACATTTAAATATGCCGGGGCCACATACGACCTCTAAAAATTCTAAAAAAATATTTTTAGCTTTCTTATGACGATACGGTTCTAACGAGACTAATTTCGTCGAATTCTGAGACTATTTGAAAAAATGGCCTTTTTCAAGTCGTTTAAAATTTACTGAAAATTGACAAAACAGAAATCTTTTTGTCACGGCCACAAATTAATTCTAAAAAATATGAAAAATTACACTTAACAATATTTTGACATTCCGGTTCCAACAAAAGTGGTTTCGTCGAAAACAGAGGTCGTTTGAAAAATCACTATTTTTAAGGCCAATATATTTAATATTAAAAATACATTTTTAAACAAATAAATCCCGAAACTCAAAATATATAAGTGTTTACTGTTTTTCAATGTAGAAACATCATTCTGAACTCAATGGAAGTGGTTTCGAGTTCAAATTCCTTCGTATACAAAAAGTAGCATTTTGGCCCTTATAAATTTCATAGCGACCTTTCTAGATTTTAATTTTGACATAATTTTTTATTCCCGTTATGAAATTTCGATTTTTCGGATTCGTTGGAAAGATATTTTTAAATAGATTCTAATATTTTTTGTTTCACTAAAATCCGTTAAATTTTGCATCCTGTACGGTCAGCCAAAGTTCAAGTTTGACTTTTCAAACTACCGCGTTATTTCTAACTCTTTTGTTAATTAAAATTAAATCATTCATTCTAACTTCGATTTAAATCAAATTTGTGATCATTATTAATTAAAATATATTATTTAAATATCAAACTTATTAAAATCACTTAAAATAAATTTTAAATTGGCCCCAAAATTTCGGGTTGTTACAAGAAGGTCCCTAAAAATGCTACCGAGGTGAGGAGTTTTTTGGGGTTGGAAGGCTACTATAGGAAGTTTATCAAGGACTTCACAAAGATATCAGCCCCATTGACTCACTTGACGAAGAAGAACCTAGTTTTCACGTGGAACATAGATTGTGATGTTGCGTTCCAATGTTTAAAGAGAGCTTTGAACACAGCCTCAGTCTTAGTGTTGCCAGATAGGAGTAAGCCATTTACTGTTTATACCAATGCTTGTGGGACAGGACTAGGCGCAGTCTTAATGCAAGAGGGAGGGTTGTAGCCTATGAAGGAAGGCAGTTGAGAGTGCATGAGAAGAATTACCCTACACACGACCTAGAGTTGGCCGCTATTGTTTTCGTGCTTAAGTCTTGGCGCCATTATCTTCTTGGCGAGAAATTCGAATTGTTCACAGACCACAAATCGCTAAAATACTTGTTCTCTCAGATGGACTTGAACTTAAGGTAGCAAAGTTGGATGGAATTCTTAGCGTCCTACGACTTCGAGATAGCATATACCCCTGGCAAGGGTAACGTGGTGGCAGACGCCTTAAGTAGGAAAAGGTTGTCCTTGAGTCCGTTGTTTGTTGAGTGGCAAATCTTAGAGTTCATCTCTACGTTTGACTTTAGACCTTCCATTGACTTTGTACCCGGTTTGCTAGCATCCTTAGAGGTCAGACCTACGTTTTTGGGATGGATTGCTGAGGCACAGCGAGATGACCCAGGGTTGAGTTGGTAGAGAAGCTCATAAGGGGGGAGTCATCGAGCCATCTTAGTAGGTATATCCTAGATGATAAGGGTTGGTTACGTAGGGACGGTTGACTTTGTGTACCACGAGACGAGAACTTGAGGAAAACCATTCTTGATAATGCACATCGTTCGAAGATGACCATTCATCTCGGCGGGGACAAGATGTACATGGATATGAGACAAGTTTACTTTTGGGCCGGTATGAAGAAGGATGTGGCCGAGTTTGTCGCTAGATGCTTGGTGTGCCAACAAGTAAAAGCAGAGCAAAAGAAGCCCGGTGGGTTGCTTCACCCGTTAGAGGTCCAACAATGGAAATGGGAGAGTGTCTCGATGGACATTGTTGATGGGTTACCAAGATCGAGGAAGGGTGATACGGGGATTTGGGTCGTGGTAGATAGACTTACTAAAAGCGCCCATTTCATTCCAGTGAAGAGTAAGAGGACTACTCCATGGTTAGCCTCCGTATACATTCGAGAGATAGTTCGTTTGCACGGTGTTCCTTCTATCATAGTGAGCGATCGCGATCCTATCTTTACTAGCGAGTTTTGGAAGAGCTTGCAAGAGGCGGTAGGGACTCAGTTATGTTTGAGCACCGCATATCATCCTCAGATGGACGGCCAGACCGAGAGGGTGAATCGTATTCTAGAGGGCCTTTTGAGTCTATGTGCTTTAGACTTCGGAGGTACATGGGAGGAGCATCGTCCTTTGGTGGAGTTCTCATATAATAATTGTTTTCAATCTAGCATTGGCATGGCACCTTTCGAGGCTCTTTACGGAAGGCCTTGTCGTTCACCTACATGTTGGTGGGAATCTACGGATAAGATATTACTTGGGCCCGATATGATTAGAGAGACTTCAGAAAAGATCGATTTGATTCGAAGGAGGATGAAGACGGCGCAAGATAGGTAGAAATCGTATGCGGACAAGAGGAAGACAGATCTTGAATTTGATATTGGGGTCATGGTCTTTATCAAGGTGTCTCCATTACAGAATGTTGTTCGCTTTGGGTCCGTTGGGAAGTTAGCACCAAGGTTCGTAGGGCCATTTCCTATTAAGGAGAGGATTGGACAGATGGAGTATAGAGTGGAGTTGCCCGAGAGACTTAGTGGTGTACACGACGTATTCCATGTATCACATTTGAGGAAGTGCTTGCATGAGACCGCGGAAGTGGTAGAGCCGAGCTTGCTTAGAGAGGTGGAGGTAGAGCGTGATGCAACTATTCGACGAGCACCTACATGCATTCTTGGGTTGGAAATTAATAAGTTGAGGAATCGAGAGGTCAAGCTAGTCAAATTGCAATGGGGAGATGATGAGAGCAACGCTACTTGGGAGACGGAAGAGAAGATGCGTTCATTGTACCCTTTTCTTTTCGAGGGTAAGTCTTTTAATTTCTCCTTTATCGCTTAGCTTGTACTTGTTCTATCTTTAGTATGTCCTCTTGCTAGTATCTTTTACCTTTAGATAGGGTAGTCTTATGGTTGAAACATGTGTTTGAGACATGTTATGTTTGGTGGATGCGTGTGGATGCAAGTGTTTGCTAGTGGTTGCTCGTGGATGCATATACACACACTTTACGCACTAGATCGGCTCAGTCACTTTCATATTGCATATTGCATATAAATGGATGTATTTAGTAAAATGAATATACATTGGATGTGTGTATCATATGGATGTTGCATTTAAATGAATGGTTGTGCACACATGTAGTAATGATATGTATAGGGTTCTTTGCATACATGATGGATACATGGCACTATAATTATTTGCATTAAGGAGGTCGACTAAATCAGTGGACCGCCTGATTTTGCATTAGTATACGAACATATACACACACTATGCATATGTACATGAAAAGCATTAGAAATTTTTTTAAGGACAATGGTTGCATGTGGTTGATGGTTGAGTAGATGGATGATTGGATGGTAGGATACATTCTTCTTAACTTAGAGATTTCGAGGACGAAATCCTTTAAGTAGGGGGGAATGTAACACCTCGAATTTTCAATGATCGAATTAACTAAATTTAAGAACACTTAATTTTTCAAAGAGGAATGAAGGGAAAGGGTAGCACCATTGCGTTCATCTCAGAATTCTGCGTGGAATAGAGTCCAAGTTTTCAAAAAACGGAGTCCGGACGAAGGAGATATGACCCTCGGGAGATAACAAGAGAAAAAAATACATGTGAGCAGGCCGACCAGGGTGGTCGACCTCCCAAGGGGGAGGTCGACCATGGTCTCGACCTGGATACCCCCAAGTCGACCTGGGGGTCGACCTCCCCCTTTGGGAGGTCGAACCTGGTTTGGCCAGTTTTGCTATGTGGTGCGATTTTTGGGCCTGGGACGATTTTCGATGGTCCAGATCAGTTATAGGATTAATCCTAAGGCCTAAATAACTTCCTACACCTATAAATATGTCATCAACCTAACCCTAATTCATAAAATAATTTCTAAGACACCGTTATGCTGTCAAACTCTCTCCTAAAACCCTAGCCGCCACCTCTAATCAAATCTCATGTGTTCATACACAATTCAAATCAAAGTTTAGAGCTTCAACAATAATTAAAGAAGATCAATCAACATCACCACAACGTTTCTACACCAATTTCAATTCGTTAATCCTTTTCTTAAGCCACGAAAGGTGAGTACAGTTATTTTCACAAATTTAATGGGATTAAAGTAACATGAAAAGGTTGTAAAAAGGATTCATATATATGTTTGTAATGAAAATCTCACCAAGTCTTCACCTTTTTGATCCATGTCATCATATGCCTATGTTTCTATGTAAAGTTCATACCTTTTATCAATTTATTCATGTTGAATCTTTTATTATGCCTCTATGCTAGTCTATATGCCTCTTTATTTCATGATGATGTTTTATTCCAATTTTCTATGAATTGATTCTCTCTTCTTACCCATATTCCTTTTATTTGTGGATCTAGGCTACCTTCGAGCCTATATTAAAAATATGTGCGAATGCGAATACGTGGGAACGATGGGGAATATGGGAAATTTGGAAAATTGGATATTATTGGATATTACTGGATATTATTGGATAATTGGATAATATGTGAAATTGGCATATTTGGGTATGAATTGCACGGAACTGATGAAATTGCCTATAATTGGAAATTTTTAATTAAGGCTAATTAATATGTAATTAGTATAATCAATGACAAGTTGAAATAGGCAAAAAGTGTAAACATAATTATATGTTGAATTGGAAACACATGACATGAAAATTGGGGTATGCGTGAAATATGATTAGTAATAAACCTTTGACACGAGGTTAGGCGCAATTGTGGTGTAAGACTGCCTGGAACCGCCCGGCAAATCGAACTGCCACAATTGGAAGTCTAATGTGAGAGGTCAAAGGCATGAATTGTAGGCTAAACGATGGGTGACACATGGTTAGACCCGGTTTGTGGCGTAAGACTGCCAGGAACCGCCCGGCAAATCCAGCGGCCACAAAGTGTTTGGTTTAATGTGGGAGGTCATGCACCGTTCGTCATAAGGAAAGAATTAAGGAATACTAACCATAATAAGACATGGGTATGGTTAGAGGGTTAAGTGGGGTGACATGTAAATACGGGCTTAACCGGAAAAAGATAAGGCATGTTAATTATGACATGTAAGTATGGACTTAACCGCAGCATGTGTAAGACATGGACATTTAAATTAAAATGGTTAAGTGGGAGAAAAACCTAGTGGGGGCCAAGTATAGGTAGGAGGCTTGTGTCAGATGGGGACCCATTTCAACCATTAACCCGTTTGAGTATCTAATTGGGCCCGGTATTAGGCCGGGGTTGGGACATGCTTACTGGGCTTGAATATAAGAGGTCAAAACGTGAACAGCGGTGGCAACGCAAGTCCAACGGGTTCATGTGCGTGCATGGGTCCGGGCTGGTAGGTAAGACGTTGTTGCGTCGTGTTGGTATGGCCGTGCAATTCATGTTGGTATCAGGGTTGCCACTTTGGGGAGTGATACACCCCACTGTGGGGCCAGCACGGGTGCCTACGGGGTTTAGGGAGCCGATCGAATGGGTAGATTAAGGGTACCTTAGCGGTGGTAGGAGAAAGCCGGCACCTACGATAGTAGCTAGGTACAAGTAACTACCAAGTTTGTCATGTGGGTACAGTTAGTGGGAAGGGATCAACCTCTAGTAAAAAGAGACTAGTAGATGTGCGGTGTAATTAAGTAATGTGGTGTAACTTAGCAAAAGTGCGGCGTAACGAAATACATGTTGGTTGAGTTGGATAGTCCTTTGGATGCTAGTCAGATGTTGACTTCGGTCTTCGGGGTTAGTACTTGGAGGGTTGTTTGCTTAGCCAAGGTGTAGGGTTGTCTTAGTACTTAGCAACGAAATCGTCTTGTACATCCTTTTTATCTACCTTATCTATGTTACAGCCATACCATGATGCCTATTTATGTCTTGATCATTTACCTTACCTATTATTTGTTAAAATTACTGGACTCGCCAGACTTTATGTCTGACCCATTTGTTTCCATCTCTTTTCTTTCCTCCCCCCCAAGTTTGCAAGGAAGAAATACTACAGCTTAATGCCGATTTCTTTCAGTTGCTTGAAAAGAGTAGATGTATCGCTTTGGACTCTCTCATCTTTATGGATTTGCTTATGCTCAGTGGGGATTTATGCATTTATGTTATTTAAGTATTTGCTTCTTTATGTACTTTGAAGTTTTTGGAAAAGACTATTGATCCTGTTGTAATGGTTTTGGGAAACTACTTATGTAAGCTTGTTTTGAGTTAAGATGCTATGAAATAAGTTTTATCTTCCGCTGTGTTGTTTTATTTATTTATTCTTATAATTTATCTGTTCTATACAACAATAACGCTCCATAGACATTGATGCATTCCCTTCGTAAGTGACATTAATGGACATAGGGTGTTACAGGATGCATGACGAAGAACGGTTGGATTATGGAAGAATTGAACGCCTAGAATAATCAACTGACGCAAATCATTAGTTAAGGGTTAACACGCGAAAGTGAGTAAATTCACTAACTTTGATCTATTTTAAAATATTATAATTATATTTTATTATTGGTTGAATGTTGTGTGATGGTCGTTTAGGTAAATTATAGTTAAATAGGTTGAATTATAGATTTATCGTTGCATATATACATCATTAGCTGGATACCAATTCTATCGATTAAAATATTCCATATTATAGAATTTATGTGATTTGTGTTGACTAACATCTGTGGATGCAGGAAACCGGTTGGAGGAATCCAACCAGATTCCTCAATATTTATGTGTACTGTTTGTTTTGTATCTGCACTGTTTGAACCCAAATTACGTTAAAACCCCGTGTGAATATTGATGTTGAATGGAAATTCCACATTTGTTTTGATTTAAATCAATAGACGATATCGATTAAGAAAGTGGCAACAGTCGACCATAAACCCATCTTTTTGTTAAGAGGTTGATTGGCCATCAGGAAAATCAACGAAGTTAATTATAAAAAATTAGATTTTTATAATTAAAACGAAGCTTTAATCTGTAATAGAAATCCTATTATAAACTGGTATTTTATAGTTCATTTTATGAAGTAAATATAAACGATTATTTTAAATAAGTTATTAAGCCGTAATTATCCTGCGAGTGAATAATTTGGATAATTATTTTAAAGCAACACAGTTAAGAAATATTATTAGATTAATTATATTAATCTAAAGGTAAGAAGTAATTAAAATCAGTTAACAAATTTACTGATGAAATGAAGTTGATTAAATCAACTGTTTGTTTGGGAAATGATTATTAGATTAATTGGTCTTCAATTAATCAAGTGAAAATGACGTCGTTGACTAGGCTTAAGCATGACTGTTATATCAAGATTAGTTATAAAGGAAATATTACAGCATATGACAAGTTTTTGAACTATAACGATAAATTAACGTTGTTGACCAAGCTTAAGCCTGATTTTTATATATAACACTATTAGGAATTGGAACTATAATTCGACGATGTCGAATGTATTAAAGTAATTTATTTTAGGAATTATAATCTAATAGGATAGTAAAATTCTAGTTTAAACCAATAGATTAGAATAAGGATATGTAATCAATATTTAGTTATAAACTTGAGATTTGACAAGAAGTTGACTTAGAAACAGAGTTTATAAAGAGGAATGTGAATATAAAATTATGAAGAGATTTCGGTAAACGAGATAAGGGTAATTATTACCTGAATAAAGAGTTATTCGATAAAGGTGCTCAGATTTATATAATAGGGATGATATTCACACTTTAAAGAGAATAATGTTTTAAAAGTGAACGTTTGACAGGTTAAAATGTTTATAATGAAATTGGAAATATTTTTCCAATGTAGATAGGGTATATTATCCAAGTGTTGAAAAGAAAGAATGTGAAAAGAACGAAAATATTTCGAACGTCTATAACGTATATTTTCTGGAATGCGAAAGAATAAGAGTTTATAATAACTAGGAATGTTTTCCAAGAAGTATGAAATAGCTAAAACGAGATTTGAGAAATATCTGGTAAGATATAGGAATTTGAATAATAAAACGAATGTTAAATAAAAAGCGCCCGTGATTGTATGATGTTTAGTTATACATTAGAATGGATGTTCGATAGTTAAATAGCCGACTATCAAATTGTTTTGACCATCGTTGTCAATACGGAGAGACCAGTTGGATATATTATCCGAAAACCACTCCGTGTAGGCATAAGCATTGCGAATTAGATTATGCCGAAGACAATTGAAGAAGGAGTGAAATGCAAGGGTCGTTCTGTTCCAGAATGGTGCTTTCTATTTGTCCAATCCCAGGACAACTTGTATGGACGAGTGTCTGACAGAGTATACCTAATAAATCACGTACAGTTGATCTCTTAAAGGTATTACGTCTGGTGGTAGAGGAATTCGTTCCTCTTAGCTTTTTATACCCGTGATATGTTTAAAAATTGATTTGTGAATTGACGGGTTTGACAATGTGGCATTCAAAGTGAATGGTGATCAGATGTTCTGAAGATAGACGTAGCCTCTAGCCTCACAACCAGGAAGTAACAAAAGTTGGGCTAGGCAGCATGGCTAGTTGGGTCATCCCCAAGCAGGATGTATTGTCACCGATCTAGAGATAATTCATATTTGTTCTTTTTTTCGATTCTTTATCTTCGGATTACAGTTGGATGGCCGACAACCGTGGGTGGCAATATATTCGATACACTCAAGCTAAATGAGTGGTCGGTCATGTGTGGCCGGGTTGCAAGACGTTCTTGTTGAACCAGGTGTATACCCCCTAGAGTACACTGATCGGTAGGTGCTCCCATACCATGTCGGTTGGAATCCAATCTCCAACAAGCGCTCTGCGGTTTTAGATTTTATATTATATATCTGGAGCGTGAGATGCAAGTGTTCTGCTATTTGGTTATTTATTTGATTAGACATTATTATAATATCACTGGAGTTTGATATCAAAGTATTTTGGGTTATAGTAAGGTAAAAACTGTCCATGTTTATGTGTGGGCTGGTCTTACTATAATTCTTTTATTTCAAAAGGATTTTAAAAAGTTAAAAGTATGGTTGGATTTTACTCACACCAGTCCCATGACTGACCCATTGTTTATTTTGTTTGTTTTTCCCTAAACTCTTGGGTGCACAAATTTGTATGGGCAGTCAAGTGTTTCAGGATTTTACAGATTTGCTTGGAGGAGCTCGAAGCAAGCGGCTTCACCATTAGTTAATTAGAGATTATTTCCACTGTGGTGTATATGAGTTATACTCCGATATGGTATGTATATACAAATACAGATTTATAATTCAAAGTTATGTATATAATATATTTTATTTCATTCCGCTGTGAGATTCGTATTTACTCTAATTCTGTTCAGTTATGTTCTTCTTACTCTTCTATTCTTTTAGTTCTATCTTTTCTATCTCATCCTCTAAATTCTTTCAATTAATGATCTGAATTTTCGTGCACTTTGAGTTGAATATGTAGGATATTAGTCAGCTCAAATTGGTACGTATTTTTAGGCCGTTACAATTCTGCTAAACCCAAATACAAGGCTTCCCGTGTGGAAAATAGGGCACCTAAGTTTGCAAAGTGAAACAAACTACGAGTCAGTCATGGGACTGGTACGAGAAATCTTACTTAACCTATTTAATAATAAGGCTAATCACAGGACCACGTCGCTAACGCGGAACGGTTTTATTCCATTGGATTGCCAGTGCAGGAAATAAAGTAAAACATTAAACAACGCAATGCTTTTTAGAAAAATGAAACCGTTATAAGACTCAAGTCCCATCACACAATGCAACGCAAACTGGAGGATAGAGTTTTACCTTATAATGGCCAAAATATGTTTGATACGTATAAAGCAAATTCGTTATTATTATTAATGCATATATGTTTCAAAAACATTTCAATCATAATGTATCAATCATATAAGGCATAGCTACCATACACTATGTCACCATACTAGTTTTACAATCAAAACCGCACTGTGTCGTATTGGAAGTTGGATTTCCATCATGAACCAAGGCAAGGGATCGTCCTTACTGAATTCGAGCCAATCTAGCCTACCATGTCTCAAGCTATAGTCGCAGCTGCACCTAAGAGCCACAGGGCCGGTCCACAACTTACGTTAGTGGATTATATATAATTCCTAAACAATACGTTTCCCCGCCCTATGGGGAGTAAATCAAGAGCCAGTAAGGACTCAAATCCGAGGTACCTCGCTTTCCATCATCCACATAAGTAAAATGTATGGGCTCCATACTATGACACCACTCCTAGCTAGAAATATATGCATGTTCTCTGTGGTTCCTTCTCCCGTTTCTGGCTCATACCAGGGTGTGAGGTTCTGGAAGTAACGCTATACACAAAGCTACACCAATTGAAGCTATTCTTTGATCATCATCCACAAGGCTCTGCTTTTCGACAAAAAGCCTTGATCAATTGCATCTTGGCATGCCACAGAGACAATTCACGCCATGCGACTGATGTCTATTAATATATAATCCTTGAGCTCGTACGTCTCAGAGAAGGGTGTTAAGCAAGAGAATAAATTCTCCACCACCAAGCTGATATATATTTAATAGGAATCAATCAGCATAGAATAAAATCCAATGTCAGACACACATCCATTTACAAGTCCGTTCTGGGACTGAACGAAACCGAAGACACCTTATTCCTCGTCCCATATGTCCAATACAGGAGAGTGGTTCTCGCATATCCGGACAATCAACAAGTACATCCGGACAACTATCACGGTAACCCTGTCAAGGCAGCAACTCCAATCAAAGGCATCAGTAGTCATCCATTAGATGTGAAGATCGCCGGTCTTCAACCATCGTCTTCAATTTCTTCGACTTTCAATCATCGTATAATTATTTAAAATGAGATTTAACTCAGCCTTTTCAAATAATTCTCGAATTTATATAATTCAAATCATTTTTTCATTCCATATCGTTTATAATATTTTATAATGATTTATCGCTATTTTTATTTATATAAAAATAGCCCATTTTAATTAAATGACGCTTCAGGTCATTACGCGGCCTTGGCGCTGTTTTTATCAAAATTTCAATTAGACATTTCTCAAAATCTAACCGTTGGGTCTTCGCAAATTTTATATCGTTGGAAAGATCTTTCCAAAGCGAACCCAATGATTCCAGATTTGGAAAAATCTGATGGTCATATCTCTTGGTATAATCGTTTAAAGTTATGATTCCAAATCGCAAACTACCACGCGCGATTCGTTTTATTTTAATTTATATATATATAATTCGTTCGACGTGTTAAAAAGAATATTTTTATCTAACAAAAATGTATTTTAACACATGGTTCTTTTCTAACTTTACTAACATGTCAATGATTAATGTTTTGATCTAATAAAATATATTTAACCAAACATATTTTTCTAACTTAAATCTTTTTAATGACTCCTTACATTATGTAAAAACATTACTATCAAACTTAACTCTTTTTATTGACTCACTCATACATTAAAAATGTAATTTTTAATGTAAAAACATTTTCATCAAACAATGAATATTTTTGATGATTCCTATTTACATTAAAAATGTGATTTTTAATGTAAAAATATTTTTATCCGACAGTTCTATTTTTAGTGAATCATTCTTACTTACATTAAAAATGTGATTTCTAATGTAAAAACATTTTTTTCAAACAATTCTATTTTTAATGAATCATTCTTACTTACATTAAAAATGTGATTTTTAATATAAGAACATTTTTTTCCAAAAATTCTATTTTTAATGAATCATTCTTACTTACATTAAAAATATGATTTTAATGTAAAAACATTTTTATCCAACAATTCTATTTTTAATGAATCATTCTTACTTACATTAAAAATGTGATTTTTAATGTAAAAACATTTTTATCAAACAATTCTATTTTTAATGAATCATTCTTACTTAAATTAAAAATGTGATTTCTAATGTAAAAACATTTTTATCAAACAATGAATATTTTTAATGATTCCTTCTTACATTAAAAATGTAATTTTTAATGTAAAAACATTTTTATCAAACAATGAATATCTTTAATGATTTATTCTTACATTAAAAATGTAATTTTTAATGTAAAAACATTTTTATCAAACAATGAATATTTTTAATGAATCATACTTACATTAAAAATGTAATTTTTAATGTAAAAACATTTTTATCAATCAATGAATATTTTTAATGATTCCTTCTTACATTAAAAATGTAATGTTTAATGTCAAAACATTTTTATCAAACAATGAATATTTTTAACGATTCCTTCTTACATTAAAAATGTAATTTTTAATGTAAAACCATTTTTATCAAACAATGAATATATTTAATGAGTCATACTTACATTAAAAATGTAATTTTTAATGTTTCAAAATTTTGTCAAACTAGAATTTTTTTTTATATACAATAAAAATGTAAACTTTTATTGTTAAACTTTTATATTTCAAACCATGGTCATCTTGCATCATTTCTTATAAACAATAAAAAGTAAATTTTTATTGTTAACTTTTCTTTTTCGAAACAATGATCATTTTGAACCATTTCTTATATACAATAAAAAGCAAATTTTTATTGTTAACTTTTCTTTTTCAAAACAATGGTCATTTTGGATCATTTCTTATATACATTAAAAAGTAAATTTTTATTGTTAACTTTTCTTTTTCAAAACAATGATCATTTTGGATGATTTCTTAAATACAATAAAAATGTAAATTTTTATTGTTAGCTTTTCTTTTTCAAAACAATGATCATTTTGGATCATTTCTTATATATAATAAAAAGTAAATTTTTATTGTTAACTTTTCTTTTTCAAAACAATGATCATTTCTTATATGAATATTTTTCATATTCTGTACATTCAATAAAAATGTGATTTTTATTGTTTCAAACACTTTTCATTTCATATATGAATATTTTTCATATTTTGTACATTCAATAAAATTGTAATTTTTATTGTTTCAAACACTTTTCATTTGATATATGAATAATTTTTATCACATGAATATTTCAGAAAATTTCGGCATTATAATGGTAGGGTAATAAAAGCCGACACCGTCCCTAGTACGGCTCCTCTGCTATCCAAGGCCTCGCGGCGATACAAGGGTTTTATTTTCATAATACAATTCATTTTCACAATACTGTGAACTTACCACAAACACAATCAATTTTCGTTGCAACCAAATCAATCATGCACAATTGCAATCAATTTCACACCACAATATAAACAAGTCGTTCATGATTTGTGGACGAGGGTGTTAGGAGTTACTAAACTCCGTCTACAACCTAATATAATTTTATTCAACTATTTTTGAATTCAGAAATCTCATATTGGTTTTTATTCCTTCTAAAATTGTAGAAGGCTCCAAAAATTCTCCGGTCTCTTCTAGAATGTAGAAGATGTTGTCACGATCACAATGGTTCCTGTTTCATGTGATTTCGACATCATATTAAAAAGATATGATTTTTACAGTGTTAATGACAATTTGGAGTAAATAATATAGTAATTAATTAAAATCAAATTCTTCTTTAACAAAATTTTCAGGATGATGGTTTTCTCTTTTGTTCGAACCTAGGGTTCGAATTTCCATGCAATCAAGAGCACGTGACATCGATCGAACAACACCACGTCGTAGTGCTTGGAAAACCGCGCCTAGGAGTGCCAATCGCCTCGAACTCGCACGCGGCAGGAAGCTCCAATCCTCAAGATAAAGGAACGGGGGTTTTTAAGGGAGGAAGATTGGAGCAACGGTCGTCGTTCGATGTTAATGGTGGCGGGTTATTGGGATAAAGGAACGAGGGTTTTGGAGCATTCTAATTGGCTAAATATTTATATTTAAATTAATTTATTTTCTTTAATTCCGAAAAGGCCCGTTAAATCATACGAACTCCAAATCCAACCCAATGACTGTTATCCCTAGCTAAATACCCCCATTCCGGACAGAAGGACTATGTTTCGTAATCCCATTCGACTGTTTCAATCAGTTATTCTTTAAATTAAAATATAGAACATTCAATTTTAAATTTGAACGTACATTTTAATTTACCGGGCCCACACACTGATTCCAAAAATTCCCGTAAAATAAGCCTAGCTATGTTTTGATGATATGATCCTAACAAAATTAATTTCGTCGAGTTTGGAGACCGTTTGAAAAATGGCCATTTCTAGTCGATCCAATTTGACTGAAATTGAAAAAACACGTTTTCTTTTGCCACGCTCACATATTAATTCCAAAAATTATGAAAATTGGAATATTGCAATAAATTGACATTCCGGATCCAACCAAAATAGTTTAATCGAAAACGGAGGTCGTTTGTAAAATGACTATTTATAAGGGCTATATATTATATTAAATTCCATAACGACTATTTCTAAATTTTAAACTGGGCATGACTTTCAATTTCCGTTATGAAATCTGGATTTTTCACATTCTTTAGAAAGATATAATTAAACTGATTTAAATATTTTTGGTTTTAGTGAAATCTGATTTATTTTAAATCCTGTACATTCATTTGAATTTTGAAATCGAATTTTCAAACTGCTGCGCCATTTCAGGCTCGTTATATTATTAAAATAAATATATACGTTCTAACTTCGATTTGAATAAATTTAAGATCATTATTATTTAAAATAAATCATTTCAAATATTCAAAATTCAATAAAATAGCTAAAATAAAAAAATTAAATTGGTTCTGATTTTTTTGGGTTGTTACATATAACAAGTAAGTTTTTAAACGATGTTTACTAATGTGGTGAATTAATTATCAAGAGAGAATTTATCGTTTTAAATTCAAATATGAATTTAAAAAAATAGAATTTGAAATCATTTCAAAAAGGGAAAGCCGGGTTTTATCCCGGAATTAGGAATATAAAAGGAATTGAGTTTCAAACAGATTTTGAAATGAAAACTTGTTTTAATATATATATATATATATATATATATATATATGTAACAAGGAAGTTAAATTTATAAAAGTGTTTATAAATTAAGCAAGATAATTATCGTGGGATAATTTGGATTTTAAATTCGAGTATGAATTTAAAATAGAATTGGAAAATGTGTTGAAATAAAGAATGATTGATTATACGTTGGAATTTGGAATGTAAAATAAATTGAGTAAATCCAAGTTGAAATTTGGAATTTGATTTTATCGAATTTTATAAAATAATTTATTCCCAAATGAATTAGAATTTAATCGATAATATTAAGTTGTAAATAAATTATAACTGAGTTATGAAATAATCGACGATTAGGGATAATCGAATATTTAAGTTAGATTTGGAAAACTGGATTAATATATATTAAAATATATAAGAATGAGATTGGAATTTAAATTAAACAAAGTTTAAACGTTTATATTCAAATATCGTTAAAAACGAACCCGCCACAGCGCGGTAGTTCATAAATTGACATTTCGAACTTCAATTGAGTATTTAGAACTCAATTTAAGTCGAAATTCTTTGAAACAAGAGTCGTTGGGACCGGTTGAATAATAGTTTTCTAATGGAAGAGAAAATTCTGAATTTCATTGTATAGATTTTGAGTTATTTCAAAATCAAATTTTCAGAGAAACAATGCCATAACCATTATAAAACCATGATGGTTTATTTAAGTTAATAAAATGATTTTAAACAAATAAAAATCCGAATTTCCATTAGAAAAATCTAGATATGAATTGTAAAAAAATGCGAACTCAAGCGGTGTAAATGAAATGATTTTTGTTCCAGAAATTAGATTTTTAATTATTGAATAGAACTAACTAATCTGAAGAATAAGTAGTTAATGGGATTTTGAATTGGAATTGGGTTTTGGTTAAGTAAATTGAACTGGTGAATTTATACTCGAAATCGAATATGAAACTTGAATTAAAGATAGATTTCGATTGTTTTATAAGAAAGTTAAATTGTATATGAAGACGATATGTTCAATTTGAAAGGGGAATAAACAAAAGAGAAAATTAAAGAATAAACTAGTGGATTGAGTTAAAATGACCAGACTGAGTTGGGATAAATTGAGAATGGACGTATATGGGTTAGATAGGTATGGAATGAAGTGTATGCAGATTATAATTTAAGTGCCCAACAAAAAGGTACATGTTTATATTACATATGAGGTTTTATGAGCCAAATCGGCAAGCCTGTTGGCTTTTTAATTTTCTTTTCGAATGGAAAGGGCCTAGAGAGGCGAGTTGGAGTTTGAGCTATTAACCGGTACAAAGGAGGTGCTGGCGAATTTTTTCAAGAAATTAAGGAGTTAGAATATTTTTAAGAAATTTTAATAACTAGAAATCAATATATTAGAATTCGATAAGGAAATGAACTTAAAATAGAATATTATAAACAAGAAGGAAATCGATAGTCTAGTAATAGAAAGAGAAATGTATATATGTTTTAGAAATGGATAATTGGTTTTTCTGGTGTTGATTATTCAAGATAAGTGGTCTGGTCTATTTTGAAGTTAAGGATGTTTTCAGTTAAGGTCTGAGAGGTAATTATATCCCAACTTGATTGATTTCATTATTAATAAATAAATAGGAAGATTCCATTTTGAAGATAAATGTTTGAAGAGATAAGTTGAATACAGTATTTTTGGGTTGTGGTAACGATGTTTTACATAACATTCGTTCTAACCCAAATAAGTGGAATTTTGGAAATATAATAATGAATATTTCCTAAGTATAGAAATGAATGAATTAGGGAAAGAGTTAAGTAATTGGAATATCTACCAATTATAAATAGAAAATATTTTCTAAGCATAGAAAATAAAAGAAGGCGATATATGGAAATGTTTTCCAAATAGCGTAAGAGGCCAAGATAATTATTGAAAATATTTGGTTAACAAATATTGGTAAGGAAATGAAGAAGTGATTTAATAAATGAAATATTAATTAAGGGGCCCAGTGATTGTTTGATGTTATGAATAAATGTTTGTTTTCTTCGATAGTTAAATAACCGAGTATCGAAGTATTTGTCAATATTGTTGTCAATATGGAGAGACCGGTTGGATTATTATCCGAGAACCACTCCGTATTGGCAATAGCGTTGCGAACCAGATTATATGAAGATAACTGAAGATGGAGTAAAGTGCAAGGGATTTTTCTATTAATGGAAATTGTACCTTCGGTTTCGTTCATTCCCAGAATGAACATGTATCGACGAGTGTATGAAAGAGTATTTCCAATGATCGCATATGTTGGTCTATATAAATATATATGGTGGAGGAGAATTTATTCTCTTAGCATAACATCCAGAATATGTTTGTGCAAATCAATAAATGATAAACGGATCTGATAATGTGGGCTTCAAAGTGATTATGCTATCAATGAATGGTAAGTAAATCGTAGCCTCAGGCCTCAACAACAAAGAAATAACAAAAATCGGGCAGGCAACATGGCTAAGTGGGTAGCTCCCAATTAGGGTGTATTATCACATATCTAGAGAAAATTCATTTCATTTTTTATTCTATTCGATGCGGCCCCATTCAAGAAAACGGTTGCTGGTCCCAACCGTTGGTGATATACATTCAATACACTCAAGCGAAATGAGTGGTCGATCATGAGTGGTCGGGTTACAAGATGTTCTTGTTGAACCCAGTGTATTCTCCTCTAGAGATACATTATCGGAAGGTGGTTCCATACCTTGTCATAGTTGGAAATTCATTACCCAGTAAGTGCTCGCGGTTTGATTGTATATTATATATATATATATGGAACGTGAGATGTAAACGTTCCACTAGATTGTTATCTATTTGATTTAGACACTATTATAATATCAAAAGAGTTTTTATATAAAGGTTATCATTTCTTTCAAAAGGATTTTTGAAAGTTAAATCAAGTGCTTTGGATTCTCATATGGGAAAACCCATTCCGTGTTATACGGCGTAGTCTTATGAGATATTGTTTATTTTCTCAAACTGTTATAATTGTTTACTCATATCGGTCCCATGACTGACCCAGAGTTTATTTTGTTTTGTTTTACCTAAACTCTTGGGTGCCCAAATTTGTACGGGCAGTCAACTAGTTCAGGATTTTACAGATATATCTAAAGGAGCTTAGAGCAGGAGGTCTCAATATTAGATATATAGCATTTTTATTTCCGCGGTGTTGTAAGTGTTGTACTCTGATATATGTATGTTATACAGTTAAAATTTTGTATTTCAAAAGTTATAATATATTATATTTTGTTCCGCTGCGATGTGAGATTCTATGTTGTTATTTCTGTTCTTCTTCTACCTTTTCTTCTTAAAACAATGATTCGTATTTCTGTGATACTTGGGTTGGACGTGTGATGTGTGTAGTCAACTTAGATAGTACGGATTTGTGGGCCATTACAGTTAGTTTCTCCTTAACAATCCATTCTGCATTCCCTAACAATTGGTACTAGAGCAAGGTCTTTCAAAAAGTTCATAATCTAATTTTTGAAATTTTTTTAAATGGCAAATTTTGGAATATTTATTAACACTAGTGTCAATTCATGCATTGTATCAATATTGAAAGATTCTACATATAATCATGTTGAAAAGGCATTTAATCTACTGAAATATTGATCAATCCAGGAAAGATGTGTTTTATGGCTTTTGAAAATTCAAAAGTTGAAAAGATGGGTGAAATGGTTGTTGGCAACTCAAATTCGAAAATAGTGGCTATTGAAAATTCAAATTCTAAAAAGGTGGTCATTGGAAATTCAAAATCCAAACTGGTGTGTTACATGACCATTGAGAATTCAAATTCTTGAAAGCGATTGGTGGAAATCAAAAAGGACAAATGGATACTAGATAATGGCTGCTCGAGACATATGACGGGAAATCCTGAATTACTCAATAATCCAAAATAAGAAGATGGTAGAATGGTGAACTTTGGAGATAACTCCATAGGATACATCATTGGAATCGGCAATGTCGGTAATTCTGAAACTCCTACTATTTCTGATGTTTTATAAGTTAGGAATTTAAAACACAACTTGCTATGTATAAGTCAACTTTGCGATAAAGGCTATAAAATAAACTTCAAAAAGGATAAATGTTTTATAGAAGATAGGAATTCTAAAGTAATATTCGAAGGAGATAGAAAGAAAATTATCTATATATTAAGTCTGAAAATCTCCAGTGACAACCTATGTCTTATGGCCAATATAAGTGACCCCTGGATCTGGCATAAGAGATTTAGTCATATTGTAACGGTATGGATTTCGCTCAGACCTAATCGATCGCTAAGTCGACCAAGACCGTTCAAGCCCGGATACACTAACTCTGGGCATACAACACATCAGAACAAATAACAAAAGACTTTTATAAACATCATAATAATGTTACATCAAAGTACGGAATATAACAGAGTACATCGAAAAAAATACTACAGCAGAAGATTAATTTACAATAAATTTAATACAATGCAGCTGAACCAATAAACTAACACAGCGGAACCCTATTAATGCTCTGGACGCACCTTTAAGCTTCAATCCAGAATCTTGCTCAATAAATACATATCTGCAAAACAAACCACTCGACTGCCCATGTGAAAATAGGGGCACCCGAGTTTGCAAGTGAAACAAACTACGAGTCAGTCATGGGACTGGTATTAGAAATCTTACTTAACTTATATAATAATAAGGCTAATCATAGGACCACCCCGCTAATGCGGAACAGGTTTTCTCCATTGGATTGCTAGTGTGCAAATTAAAGTAAATCTTTTAAACAATGTAATGCTTTTTAGAAAAATGAAACCATTATAAGACTCATGTCCCATCACACAATGCAACGCAAACCAGACGATAGAGTTTTACCTTATAATGGTCAAATATGATTGATACGTATAGAACAAAAATCATTTGATATTATTACTAGTGCCTAGTCAGTTTAAAACATTTTCAAAGTATATGTATCAATCTTAGACGGCATAACTACCATATACTATGTCGCTATATTTAGGCTTACAATCAAATCCGTAATGTCATATTGGAAATTGGGTTTCCATCATGAGTCGAGGCTAGGAATCATCCCCACTGATTTCGACACACTCTATTAAATACCTCAGGACTCGGACACTGGCACGCCCTAGTTAGCAGTAGGCCCGGTCCACACATACTTTAGTGGATTGGTTATTCCTGAACAATACATTTCCCGGTCCTATCGGACCTATCACTTGGCCAGTAGCGACCAATATCCGAGGGCCCTCGCAATCCATCATCCACATAAGCAAAAAAATGTATGGGCTCAATACCATGACACCACTTCTATCTAGAAAGAAACGCATGCACTCCTTGCTGCCTCATTCCATTTTTGACTCATACCGGGGTGTGGCTCGCGAATTAATGTTATACACAAAGCTATGCTAATTAAATCTGTGCTTTGATTATCAACCACAAGGCTCTGCTTTTTAGCAAAAGCCTTGATCATTTGTATCTTAGCATGCCACACTGACAATATACGCCATGTAACTGATGTCTATCGATATATAACCTCTAAGCTTGTAGGTCTCAAAGAAGGGTGTTAAGCAAGAGAATAAATTCTTCGCCGCCGAACAGATATATATTTAATAAAAATCAATCATCACAGAATAAAATCCAATGTCAGACATACATCCATTTACAAGCCCGTTCTGGGTCTGAACAGAACCAGAGACACCTTATATCTCATTCCATATGTCCAATACGGAAGAGAGGTTCTCGCATATCCGAACAATCAATAAGTACGTCCGAACAACTACCACTTTAACCCTTTCGTGGAAGCTAACCAATCCAGGGCATCTGTAGACCTCCATTCGATGTGAAGATCGCCAGTCTTCATCCACTGTCTTCAATATCTTCGACTTTTAGTCATCGTATAATTATTTGAAATGAGATTTAACTCGATCTTTTCAAATAATCCTCGAATATATATAATTTAAATCATTTCTTTCTTTGGTTAAATTTAATTCAATTCTATAGATTAATGTCAAATAAATCTAATCATCCATATTACTTTATAAATCAATGGAAATTGGTTTATTTTCATTCCATATCATTTATAATATTTTATAATGATTTATCGCTATTTTTATTTATATAAAAACAGCCCATTTAATTCGAACGACGTTTCAGGTCATTACGACGCTTCCAGTTTTGGGAAAATCCGACGGTCGGATCTCTCGGTATAATCGTTTAAAGTTAAGATTCCAAAACAAGAACTACTGCATGCAGTTCGTTTTATTTTAATTTATATATATATATATATATATAATTCGTTCGAAGATTTCAAAACCATGTATTCCATTACATATAAATTTTGTACACTTCATCTTCATGTTAAAAATTATATTTTTAATGAACACACATTAATGTCAAGACATGTAAATTTTATACACTTCACATACACATGTTAAAAAGAATATTTTTAATGAACAAAATTATATTTCATTACATGTGAATTTTATACACTTCCTATTCTTGTTAAAAAGAATATTTTTAATCAAAAAAAATATATTTAACACATAATTATTTTATTCTTCATTGCCATGTTAAAGATGACATTTTTGTCTAACAATAACATATTTTAACATATGTCTATTTTATAACTTCGCTAACATGTAGAGATGACATTTTTATTTTATCTAACAAAAATGTAATCTAACACATGGTTCTTTTTATTGGTTTATACATACAATAAAAATGTGATTTTTATTGTTAAAACATTTTATTTCAAACTTGAATCTTTTTAATGACTTAGCTAACATGTTAATGACAACATTTTAATCTAACAAAACATATTTAACAAATGATTATTTTTATATTAACATCTCTAACATGTTAATAACAATATTTTAATCCAACAGAACATATTTAACAAATGATTCTTATTATATTAACATCGCTAACATGTTAAGACAATATTTTAATCTAACAAGACATATTTAAGAAATGATTCTTTTTATATTAACATGGCTAACATGTTAATGACGATATTTTAATCTAACAAAACATATCTAACAAATGATTCTTTTTATATTAACATCGCTAACATGTTAATGACAATATTTTCATCTAACAAAACATATCTAAGAAATGACTCTTTTTCTATTGACAACGCTGACATGTTAATGACAATTTTTGATCTAACAAAACATATTTAACAAATGACTATTTTTCTATTAACTTCGCTAACATGTAAATAACAATATTTTAATCTAACAAAACATATTTAACAAATGACTATTTTTCTATTAACATCGCTAACACGTTAATGACAATATTTTTATCTAACAAAACATATTTAACAAATGATTCTTTTTATATTAACATCGCTAACATGTTAATGACAATATTATAATCTAACAAAACATATTTAACAAATGATTCTTTTTATATTAACATCGCTAACATGTAAATGACAATATTTTAATCTAACAAAACATATTTAACAAATGATTCTTTTTATATTAACATCGCTAACATGTTAATGACATTATTTTATTCTAACAAAACATATTTAACGAATGATTCGTTTTCTATTAACATCGCTAACATGTTAATGACAATATTTTAATCTAACAATAACATATATATATCTAAGCATGAGTATTTTATATAACTCATATACATGTTAAAATTAATATTTTTAACAAAACAAACATTTATTTCTAACATGAACATTTTTGTGATTCTTACATACAAATTTTTAGTGTTAAAAACATTTTATTTCTAACATGAACATTTTTGTGATTCATACATACAATAAAAATGTAATTTTTATTGTTAAATTTTTTTATTTCTAACATGAACATTTTTGTGATTCATACATACCATAAAAATGTAATTTTTATTGTTACAACATTTTATTTCTAACATGAACATTTTTGTTGTAACCACAATCAATCATTCACAATCTCAATCAATCGTTCACAATCAGAATAAATCAATCTTAATTTTATACAACACAGATATATATTTTATATAGCATGTGTGTGTGTATATATATATATATTATTTTGAATTTAGAAATCTCACGTTGGGTTTTAATCCTTCTGAATTTGTAGCTAGCCCCATTTCTGCTCTGGTCTGTTTCATTGTGTAGATAGGGTCAAGGTGAATCAAATGCATCCAAATTCGTCAAATTCTGATTCAGTTTGAAGAATTTATGACGATTTATATACTAATCACACTAATAATTAATGGAATAATTAATTAAATCGGTTACATTAACTTAACATCATTCTTCGTTTCCTCAAGTTCAGGAATTCACGCACCCCTAAACCCATCGTCGCTTTGAAACTTCCACCGCCGCATCATCTTGAAGTCGTCGGACCACCATCGGTCGCTACCCCCTCGAGCGTCACGGCACCGCCTCCCTCCACCACCAACGTGGGCCCACTTGGTCCTGTCCCTGCTCTGCAATCCGAGGTCAAAGTCGGCCCCTTTGGCCTCGAAATTCGCGCCCAATACTAATGCAGATCTGATCATGTCCTTATGATTTCGAAGAGGATGGAATGCTTTTTCACGTTTATTTTGGATCCATGGTATAATTCTGCGTGGATTGGGATTAATTAGTGAATCATTTCTGGAGCCTAGGAGCCATTGAGATCAGCTGGCGGCTCATAGAAAGTGGGCTAGGGTTTAGTGAATTAATCCTTATTTATTGGAAAATGAAATATTATTATTTAATCCTTTAATTTCAAATGGCCTGTTAATCCATATGAACTCCTAATCAAACCCAACTACTATCATTCTAGCTAAATACTCCCATTCCGAACACAATGGACTATGTTTCGTAAGCCCATTCAACTGTTTCGGTCTGTTTTTCTTTAAATTAAAATATATAACCCTCAATATTAAATTTGAACGTACATTTTAATTTACCGGGGCCATATACTGATTCCAAAAATTCTCAAAAAATAAATCTAACTATGTTTTGATGATACGGTCCTAACAAAATTAATTTCATCAAATTTGGAGACCATTTGAAAAATGGCCTTTTTAATGGTCGATCTAATTCAACAGAAATTACCAAACACGTTTTAATTTACCATGCTCACATATTAATTTCAAAAATTATGGAAATTTAAACCTAGCAGTAATTTGACATTTTGGATCCAACAAAAGTGGTTTCGTCGAAAATGGAGGTCGTTTGCAAAATGGCTATTTTTAGGGGCTATATATTATATTAAAATATATATAAATTCCATAGCGATTATTTTAAATTTTAAACTGGACATAACTTTCAATTTATAATATGAAATCTGAATTTTTCACATTCATTAGAAAGATATAATTAAACATATTCAAATATTTTTGGTTTTACTGAAATCCGATTTATTTTGAATTCTGTACATCCATTAAAAATTAAAAATTGAATTTTCAACCTGTCGCGCGATTTCAAACTCCTTTTATAATTAAATTAAATTATTACGTTATAATTTCGATTTAAAATAAATTTTTAGTCGTTATTATTTAAAATAAATCATTTTAAATATTCAAAATCCATTAAAATAGCTAAAATAAAAAAATTAAAATTGGTTCAGAATTTCCGGGTTGTTACAATCTCCCCCACTTAAAATCTTCTCGTCCTCGAAAAGGAACGGAGCTGAAAGTTGTTTAACTAACCAAATCAACTTTCATTCTTTTATTGGTTTCAATAATTTTATTAGTTAAACTAATAATCACACAACACATTCATCAATCAATTAGTTGATTAGCTTTTTAAATATATATATAACTTTTATATATTCGAAAATCATATTTTCTAAGATTAGATTATATATATAATCACAAGTGCGTTAATTATAAACTTGTTGCTCTCAACTCATTCTAGGGTATTTCTAACCCTATCTCTAACGAATATCTCATTCTAGGATATTACTGATCTTATCTCTAATGAGTTTTCTTTCATAGGACATTACTAATCCTACCTCTGATGAGTCTTTTATTCAGTTCTAACGAGTTGTACGCCAAATATTTGAGTAACCAGAGCTCTGATACCAACTGTAACGATATGGATTTCGCTCGGATCTAATTGGTCGCTAAATCGACCAAGACCGTTCGAAGCCCGGATACACTAACTCTGGGTATACAGAACATCAAAACAAATAACAGAAGACTTTTATAAACATCATAATAACATTACATCAGAGTACAGAATATATCAGAGTACATCGAAAAAATAATACTACAGGGAAGATTAATTTGTAATAAATTTAATAAAATGCAGCGGAACCAATAAACTAATACAGCAGAACCTTATCATTGCTCTGGACGCAACTTTAAGCTTCAATCCAGAATCCTGCTCAATAAATACATATCTGCAAAACAAATCACTCGACTGCCCATGTAGGAATAGGGGCACCCGAGTTTGCAAGTGAAACAAACTACGATTTAGTCATGGGACTGGTATGAGAAATCTTACTTAACTTATATAATAATAAGGCTAATCACAGGACTACGCCGCTAATGCGGAACGGGTTTACTCCATTGGATTGCCAATGCACAAATTAAAGTAAATCTCTTAAACAACGCAATGCTTTTTAGAAAAATGAAACCATTCTAAGACTCTAGTCCCATCACACAATGCAACGCAAACCGGAGGATAGAGTTTAACCTTATAATGGTCAAATATGATTGATACTAAAAAAGTCATTTGATATTATTACTAGTGTCTAATAAGTTTAAAACATTTTCAAAGTAAATGTGTTAATCCTAGACAGCATAGCTATCATATACTATGTCGCCATATTTAGGCTTACAATCAAATCTGTAATGTCGTATTGGAAATTGGGTTTCCATTATGAGTCGAAGCTTGGAATCATCCTCACCAGTTTCGAGACGCTCTAGCAAATGCCTCAGGACTCGGATGCCGACGAGCCCTGGTTAGAAACAGGGCCGTTCCACACATACTTTAGTGGATTGGTTATTCCTGAACAATACGTCCCGGTCCTATCAGACCTATCACTTGGCTAGTGGCGACCAATATCCGAGGGCCCTCGCAATCCATCATCCACATAAGTAAAAAAATGTCCGGGCTCCATACCATGACACCACTTCTAGCTAGAAAGAAACGCATGCACTCCCTGCCGTCCTCATTCCGTTTTTGACTCATACCGGGGTGTGAGGCTCGCGAATTAATGTTATACACAAAGCAATGCTAACTAAAACTGTTCTTTGATCGTCAACCACAAGGCTCTGCTTTTCAACAAAAGCCTTGATCATTTGTGTAATACCCCACGTCCATTAATGTCACTCAGAAAGGGAATGCATTAACTTCTATGGAGCATATTTAGTGTATAGTACAGAATATAAAAAGACAGATATAAATAATGGTACTTGAAAATTTTAAAACAATTTTTATTGCAGCGGAGAAATAGTCTGATCACAACAACTTCATAAACCAAGTACACTTAATATCCATCTTGATAAATGTTTCAGAGTACATAAAATAAAAAGTATAAACCCCAACATAAGTAGCCATAAAAGGGATGAGTTAAACTTTACTTTCAACAATCCAAGAACTTCCAAAAGAGAGAGAAAGAGATCTGAGATCAAGCTTCGCTACTACTAGTCCCACCCTGAGAACCTGGGGAGGGGGGAAAGGAAGAAAAGAGGCGAAAACAAGGGTGTCAGACATAAAGTCTGGCGAGTATAATAACTTTAATAGTATAATTATTAAAGTAACTAGGATAAGGCATATACTGGTAAGATAAGATATGACCATGAAACAAGTGGGCATGACAAAGCAAATAAGAGGAATATTCTGGCGTTAATCTCGTTCCTAATCACTATAGGATAATTACTACACTACACAACCACTAGTCACCCTAAAAGTTGATCCCTTCCTATAGAACTTAATAACGATAATGGTAGTTTCATGTACCCCTAGCTGCCTTCATAGGTGTTGTCTGCCCCTATCTCCACTAGTTGTACCAACTACCCTCATTCGATCGGCTCCCTAACTCGTAGATACCCGTGCTGGTCCCACAGTGGGGTGTATCACTCCCCAAGTGGCAACCAGATACCACCAAAGATACATGGCTTATATCTACACGATGCAACAATGTCTTACCTACCAACCCGGGCCCATGCACGCACATGACCCTGTTGTACTTGCGTTGCCACCGCAAACCCGTTTTGACCTCTTAAAATCAAATCCAGTAAGCGTGTCCCATCCTCGACTTGGGTCGAGCTCACAAAGATACTTAATGGGTAACTAGTTTGAAAAGGGCCTCCATGCTTGACACAAGCCTTCCACCTATGTTTGGTCCCCACTAAGGTTTCCCCACTTAACCCCATTCTTATTCATGTCTTCTTACATGTTTCAATCTTGGTTAAGTGCATCTAATCGTATTTCACATGCCACCCAAGGCACCCACTTAATTTCACATGCCACCCAACGCACCACTTAACCCCCCATGTCCCACCACATGTTTATCTGGTTAAGTGTTACTTAATTCATTAGAACCGTAACCTTATAAAGACCTCCCACATTAGGCTGATATTTGTGGTTGCTGGATTTGTCGGGCGGGTCCGGGCAGTCTTATACCGCAAATGAGCCTAACCTCGTGTCTTTACAATTGTTACGCATTTAATTCATGCCTTTGAGCTCTCACATTAGACTGGCATTTGTGGCTACTGGATTTGTCGGGCGGGTCCGGGCAGTCTTACACCTCAAAAGAGTCTAACCCCGTGTCTTAGGCGGTTAATTATTACACCTCTTTATTTAACCCCAAATTGGATTAATATCCCTATTCAAATTTGTCAGTAAATTCCAAATTTATTTATATCCATAAGTGTTCCTTAAAATTATGTCCATAAATACCAATTATGCCAATTAATGTCTTAAATTAATTATATGCCTTTTAAGGCCATTTTATGCCAATTCACAATTTTTGTATATTCAATATTATCCCATCATCCCCACGCTATTCGTAAGTTTTCATATGACATATGTTAGACTCGCAAATAGTCTAACTTATAAAAAGAAAAACAACATCACATAACACATAAAATAGATCTAAGGATCATGACATAAGATTACATAGCTAATAACTTGCATATGAATTTCATTCAAACTAGCATATTAGCATAGGTAATGGGCATAAACTTGCACAACAAATGTAATGCTATAGATCCAAACATAAAGGTGTGAACTTGCATATGGATCTAAACATAAAGATGTAAACTTGCATATAGATCTAAACATAAAGATGTAAACTTGCATATAGATCTAAACATAAAGATGTAAACTTGCATATGGGTCTAAACATAAAGATGTAAACTTGCATATGGATCTAGACATAAAGGTTAATGTCACATAAACTAGCATATGCATATACATGTCTCACATATATTTTAACAACCCAAACTTGCATAAGATGCATACATGAATATACGATCCAATCATCACAAACTTGCATAAGAAATATGATTCAACTTGCATTAGATTCACATAAGAACTAACATATGACCCAACTTGCATAAGACTGACATATGATTCAACACCACAAACATACATATAATTTACATCACATGATTCAAAATCATAATCTCATAATCCCAATTATATCTTATCATAATTAAATTAACTGATTATTTTGTGAAAGCTATCATATTCACAATTAAAAAGAATAATCTTGTCTTTCTAGGATCTGTATTCTGAAACTGAATTGCTCGCCTTTGATGTAGACTAATTGTTATTTAGATTTGATTTGATTTTGATTCAAGCTTCTATCTTGCTTTAGGGTTGAGAGTGTATGGCGGCTACTCTAGGTTCTCCATTGATGGCATGGCGACTCTTGTTATGAATTAATGTGATTAGGGTTAGGAGTTTAGGAGTGTTTTTATAAAAGTTTAATTTAATAAGAGCCGTCGGATTAACCTAGGGATAACCAGAACCATCAGGACCACTCAGATGCCACATCAGCCCTTAGGGCGAATCGGGCCACAGGTTGACAGCCAAATACCCTGGATCGACCCCTAGTCGACCCAGCAGAGCTGTTTTGAACCTCTAAGTTAAGAAGAATGTTTTGAACCTCCCGATTCGCTCCAAAAATGGTGCGGTTCGGCTATTCCCCCTCCCGATTCGCTGTTTTGAACCTTATATATATATATATATATATATCTATATACTTCTCTCATACGCATACAAACTTTAAGGCTTAGTAACTTCTTCATAATTTATCCGTTTTATGCAAACCAAATGTCTATCTTAACCCAAAATTTTGAGACGAACATAATAGCACAACCCTTTTCACTTAATTCTTTTTCTAAAAATTAAGTATACTTTAATTTGTGAATTTTAATGTTATAAAATTACGGGGTGTTACATTCTCCCCTCCTTAAAGGATTTCGTCCCCGAAATCTCTAAGTTAAGAAGAATGTATCCTACCAACCAATCATCCATCTACTCAACCATCATCCACAAGCATCCATTGTCCTTAAAGAAATTTCTATTGCTATATGAAATTATGCAAAAATGTGTGTATATGTTCCTTATCTAATGCAAAGATCAGGCGGTCCATTGATTCAGTTGACCTCCTTAATGAAAATCATGATAGTGTCATGCGTCCATTATGTATGCGAAAGAATCCTATCGATACATATTATTTCTACATGTGTGCACAACCATTCATCAAAATGCAGCATCCATATGATAACACAACTGTTGAATCAAGGAATTCACGGCGTTTTGATTAAATGACAAAGAGAAGTTCAAGAACGACAAAAAGAAGAGATTCAATGGTATTTAACATTAGAGGTTGATTATTTAGAGTTTTAGTTGGGTTATAAATGTTAAAATCTATCCCCAAATAATCATATACCTCAATGGTTTGATTATATATATGTATATATATGTATGCACATTCATTGTGCATACTATCAGAAACCGGTCAACTGGTTTCATTCTGGGCGGTCGACCGTTTCTGGGCAGAAATGCACAATAAACGTGCATACATGTATATAACGTACATATATTCAAATACGAGTCTACTGGTCATTTTTAACTAGTCGACTGGTCTACGAACTGAAACAACTTTTCGAATAGACACTCTTATTTATCAAGGGTTGTTTCCTTTTCACTTCGCCAAAAAATCATCTTTATTCGTTGCTTCTCTTCAACAATGATTACAACTCTCCATCCTCTATAAAAGCAACATGAAATCACCATTTTAATAAAAACAATTCTTTTTATTCTTGTTATCTAATTGCTGATTTCATTCTTGCTCTCTAAAAGCATTCAAAAGCTCATAATTCTTACATATCGTTATTTGAATCCTTGAATCTATATATTATTCTTTAGATTCAAACAACGATATCATCTTCCAAATCTTCATAATCACAATATCATATTTGAGGATAAGATTATAGGAAGGGTGTACAAGAATTGACAAATTCATGTTATTGAGAACACACATTGTCAAATTACAAGTTTAATTATCTTGTCTGAAGTCCTCGGTGTTGTAAGAGGCAAGTTGTGAAGTCCTCGTGTTGATAGAGGCGTGAAATCCCATTCGGCTGCTCGGGTGTTGTGAACCTATTCCTCCGGGTGAAGTGAGGTAGTTGTTTAGTGAAATTCCAGATAGGAGATCTGGGACTGGACGTAGGACGGTGCTCCGAACCAGTATAAAAATCCCTGGTGTGATTTTTCTATTACTGCACTTACTTATCTGTGATATTGTTTCTGTGAGATCGTTTTATACTAAATATTTACCTGCATAACTATTGTAAATATACAAGTTAGTATATCACATACTTTCCGTATATCCATATTACTGATCCTGCCTAAGTCGTATATCGACACTTTCAACAACCATTATACATCCATTAATTTAGATATGCACAAACATTTATATGCAGCATGAAGGTAATTGAGCTGATCTAGTGCTTGTTGTGTGTGTACATGCATCCACGAGCAACCACTTGCATCCATTTGCATCCACCAAACATAACATGTCTCAAACACATGTTTGCAACCATAGGGTTCTTCCTAACTAAAGATCGAAGATGTCATCGCAAAGATAATACTAAAAGATAGGACAAGTGTCAAAAAAGCGGTAGAAAAAGGAGATATTAAAACATACCCTCAAAAAAGAAAGGGTACGGCGTATGCATTTTGTTTTCCGTCTCCCAAGTCGCGTCTCTTTGATCATCTCCCCATTGCACTTTGACCAACTTGACCTCTTTGTTGCGAAGCCTTTTGAACTTCGATCCGAGAATGCGTGTAGGAGCTCGTCTGATCGTGGCATTGCGCTCTACTTCCACTTCTTCGAGCGTGCTCAGCTCTACCACTTCCGCCGTATCGTGTAAACACTTACGCAAATACGAAACGTGGAACACGTCATGAACTCCGCTGAGCTTCTCTGTTAACTTTACTCTATACGCCATATATCTAATCCTCCCTGTAATTGGAAAGGGTCCTACGAACCTCGGTGCCAACTTCCCTACTGATCCAAAATGGACTACGTTTCTTAATGGTGACACCTTAACAAAACCCATGTCCCCAATATTGAATTCAAGATCGGTTCATCTCCAATCAGCATATGACTTCTGTCGGTTCTGTGCCGTCTTCATTCGTCGTCGAATCAGGTCTATCTTCTCCGAAGTCTCCCTAATAATTTCGGGTCCAAGCAAAACCTTATCAGTGGATTCCCACCAACATGTAGGTAATCGGCACGGTCGTCCATAAAGAGCCTCAAAAGGTGCCATGCCAATGCTAGCCTAAAAACTATTATTATAGCCGAACTCCACTAGTGGAAGGTGTTCTTCCCATGTTCCTCCAAAGTCTAGGATGCATAGTCTCAGAAGGTCTTCTAGAACCCAATTTACTCTCTCGGTATGGCCGTCCGTCTGAGGGTGATAAGCGGTACTTAAGCACAATTGCGTTACAACCGCCTCTTGTAAGCTTTTCCAAAATTCGCTTGTGAAAATGGGATCTCTATCTCTCACAATGCTAGAGGGTATGCCGTGCAAACGAACTATCTCTCGAAGGTAAACAGATGCTAACCATGTGGCGGTCCTTCTACTTTTAATGGGAATAAAATGGGCACTTTTGGGAAGTCTGTCGACAATTACCCAAATCCTCGTATTACCCTTCCTTGATATTGGTAACCCATCTACAAAATCCATGGAAACGCTTTCCCATTTCCAAAGCGGAATCTCTAAGGGATGGAGCAAACCTCTAAGCTTCTTTTGCTCCGCCTTGATTTGTTGGCACACTAAGCATCTAGCAACGAACTCGGCCACGTCCTTCTTCATTCCGGCCCAAAAGAAAACTCGCTTCATATCCCTATACATCTTATCACCACCGGGATGTATGGTCATCTTAGAGCGATGTGAGTCTTCAAGAATTGCCTTCTTCAAACTCTCGTCTTGTGGTATGCAAAGTCTTCCATTTCTACGTAGCCAACCTCTCTTATCTATAGCATATCTATCAAGATGACTCGAGGACTCCCGTCCTATAAGCTTTCCTACTATCTCAACCAACTGTGGGTCATTTCGCTGTGCCTCTCCAACTCGACCCAAAAGTGTAGGTTGCACCTCTAACAATGTCAATAACCCGGATACATAATCGATAGAGGGTATGAAGTCAAAGGAATATATATACCCCAAACTCTGCCGCTCTACAAACAAAGGACTTAAAGTTAACTTCTTTCTACTTAAGGTGTCGGCTACAACGTTACCCTTGCCAGGGGTATATGCGATCTCAAAATCGTAGGATACCAAAAACTCCATCCATCTCTGTTACCTCAAGTTTAGGTCCTTCTGAAAGAATAAGTACTTTAGCGACTTATGGTCTGTATACAACTCAAACCTTTCGCCAAGCAAATAATGACGCCATGAATTAAGCGCAGAAACTATGGCCGCCAACTCTAAGTCGTGGGTAGGGTAATTTTTCTCGTGTGCTTTCAACTGTCTTCCACCATAGCATATCACCCTTCTCTCTTGCATTAAAACTGCGCCAAGCCCTATCCCGCAAGCATCGGTATATACAGTGAATGTCTTACTCCTGTCTGGCAAAACTAAAACAGGAGCAGTCGTCAAAGCCCTCGCATCGTCACAGTCAACGTCCCAAGTAAAAGTCAAATTCTTCTACGTTAATCGAGTGAGAGGGGCTGATATCTTTGCAAACTCCTTAATGAACTTCCTATAATAGCCAGCCAGCCCTAAAAAGCTTCTTACTTCTGTTACGTTCTTAGGAGTTTTCCAATCTTGGATTGCCACCACCTTGACGGGATCCACAGCTGTCCCTTCCTTAGAGACCACGTGTCCTAAGAACCTCACTTCTTTTCTCCAAAAATGGCACTTGTAGAACTTAGCTTTTAGCTGATGCGCTCGTAGGGTCTCTAAGACTTCCCTAAGATGTAGGGCATGCTCTTCTTCCTTTTTAGAGAAAATCAGAATATCGTCTACAAAGACTACCACAAACTTGTTTAGAAACTCCCTAAACACCCTACTCATTAAGTCAACAAAGTACGCAGGTGCATTCGTCAAACCAAAAGGCATGACGAGCCACTCAAAGAAACCGTCAGGAGTTCTAAAGGCAGTCTTATCGATGCTATCTTCAGCCACCCTTAGCTGATGAATCCCTGTAGCTAAATCCAGTTGCGAGAAAACTGAAGCACCCACCAACTGATCGAATAAATCGTCTATCCTCGGCAATGGGTGCCTGTTCTTCTTTGTTAGCTTATTCAGCTCTCTATAGTCCACGCACAATCTAAGTGAACCATCATCTTTTGTAGCAAAAACGACTGGAGCACCCCACTTCGAAATACTTCTTCTTATGAACCCCTTCTCAAGCAATTCTTTCACTTGTTATTGAGTTCTCTTCTCTCTCTCGGAGCCATATGGCGCACTAGTAATGCAACTGGCTTTGCATTATCTACTAGATATTCTCAAAAGTCTATCTCGCACCTCGAGGGTAAACCTCGAACTTCATTGAAGATGTCACTATATTCACGGACCACACGAACAGATTTCAAATCATTATTGGATGCGTCTAGGGATTCTAGGTAGCTAAGCATTACTGGACCTCTAGGGTCACAAGAAATATCAAGGGTCTTTCCACAACGAGTCAACAATCTAACTACACTTCTTTCACAATATAGGATGGCACCGTATCTAGTTAGCCAGTCCATACCTAGAATCAAGCCGTAGCCTATGAAGCCAAGAACAAAGGCGTTGCATTCGAACCCAACGCCCAAGATAGACACTCTCAAATCCCGAAAAATCATAGAAAGATGAGCCGAACCACCAATAGGATTTGAGACTACTATGGGATCTGTAACTAGACTAGTATTTAGGTGTAGTGTTTCAACTAACGAAGAAGATACAAACGAGTGTGAAGCGCCAGAGTCAAACAAAGTACGAACAGGATGATCAAACAGAAAAACTAAACTTTCAATGGAAACGTTTATACCTCTCTCCTGTCCTGGTGCCATGAGAGCCTGAATCTGCCCTCTCGCCTGCCCTGGTGCCATGAGAGCCTGAAGCTGCCCTCCAGAAGTTCTTTGCCCTTGCCTCGGTTTCCTTGGGCAGTCCTTAACTAGATGACCTGCCTCTCCACAGTGGAAACAGCCAGTCTTTTTCTTTTTCCTATAGTTTTTGCTCAGATGGCCTGGTGTCCCACAATTAAAGCACTTCTTCTTTCCTTTGCTATTATTGTTCTTCCCGCCCTTCTTGTTTTGCTGTTGTGGCTTATTCTGGTCTCTTTCTTCTCCGGTGCCTTATTAGCATTCGCACCTTTCTTTTCCTCATGCATAAGCGCCATGTCAACTAGTTTCTCAAAGCTAGCCCCCATCGGAATGTGGGTCATCGCCAACCCATGTAGCGGCTCATTCAAACCTTTAACGAACCTCAAGGCCTTCTTCTCAGGTGTGTTTACCAATTCCAAGCCAAATCTTGCCAACTGATTAAACTTATTGACGTACTCCTTTACTGATAAATCCCCTTACTTCAATGCCAGGAATCCTTCCATATATAAATTCTCTTCTTCTCATGAGAGAAACTTCATTTCAAATCTACGCATGAAATCCATCCATGTCTCCATCGGACGCTCTCCGTTCGTGACCTCCCACCAAAACGAGGCTTCGTCTTTCATTAACCAAGCAGCCAATTAGACCTTCCATCCATCTTCCACTTCGAAAATACCAAATAGATCTTCCACCTCCTTAAGCCAATTTTGAGCTTCAACAAACGTCTTTGATCCGTGAAAAGGTTTCCCGCCCATTGCCCTAAAATTTTTGCATATCTTTGCAAAAGTATCAACATGGGGAGGAGGAGGAGGAGCATTTGCTGGGACTGCGACATTGGCCCTAGCTTCCAGATACCTTCTAAACCATCCTGGTATCGATATCCCCTCGGGTATCTCGGGAATTCCAGACATGCTGAAAAGAAAATGAAGAGATTCAAAACAGAGAATTCGAAAGAAAGATATTTGGCACTTGGAGGTTATGTTTTTAAAACAAACTTTTCTCTTGAAAATACTTTCCTTAAAACAGACTTTTGAAAGTATTTCTTTATAAAATGCTTTAACTTCCATGGAGCGTATTTACTGTATAGAACAGAATATAACAAGACAGATATAAATAATGGTACTTGAAAATTTTAAAACAACTTTTATTGCAGTGGAGAAATAGTTTGATTACAATAACTTCATAAACCAAGTACACTTAATATCCATCTTGATAAATTGTTTCAGAGCACATAAAATAAAAAGCATAAACCCCAACACAAATAGCCATAAAAGAGATGAGCTAAACTTTACTTTCAGCAATCCAAGCACTTCCAAAAGAGAGAGAAAGAGATCCGAGATCAAGCTCCACTAGTACTAGTCCCACCCTGAGAACTTGGGGGGGAAATGGAAGAAAAGAGGCGAAAACAAGGGGGTCAGATATAAAGTCTAGCGAGTATAATAACTTTAACAATATAATTATTAAAGTAACTAGGATAAGGCATAAACTGGCAAGATAAGATATGACCATGAAACAAGTGGGCATGACAAAGCAAATAGGAGGAATATTCTAGCGTTAATCTCGTTCCTAATCACTATAGGATAATTACTATATTGTACCACCACTAGTCACCCTAAAAGTCGATCCCGCCTACAGAACTTAATAATGATAATGGTAGTCTCGTGTACCCCTAGCTGCCTTCATAGGTGCCGTCCGCCCCTATCTCCACTAGTTGAACCCACTACCCCCATTCGATCGGCTCCCTAACTCGTAGATACCCGTGCTGGTCCCACAGTGGGGTGTATCACGCCCCAAAGTGGCAACTCGATACCACCAAAGATGCATGACTTATATCTACACGATGCAACAACGTCTTACCTAACAGCCCGGGCCCACGCACGCACATGACCCCGTTGGACTTGCGTTGCCACCGCTAACCCGTTTTGACCTCTTACAATCAAATCCAGTAAGTGTGTCCCGTCCTCGACTTGGGTCGAGCTCACAAAGATACTTAATGGGTTACTGGTTTGAAAAGGGCCCCCATGCTTGACACAAGCCTTCCACCCATGCTTGATCCCCACTAAGGTTTCCCCACTTAACCCCATTCTTATTCATGTCTTCTTACGTGTTTCAATCTTGATTAAGTGCATCTAATCGTATTTCACATGCAACCCAAAGCACCCACATAATTTCACATGCCACCCAAGGCACCCACTTAAACCCTTCATGTCCCACCACATGTTTATCTGGTTAAGTGTTACTTAATTCATTAGGACCGTAACCTTGTAAAGAGCTCCCACATTAGGCTGACATTTGCGGTTGCTAGATTTTCCGGGCGAGTCCGGGCAGTCTTATACCGCAAACGAGCCTAACCTCGTGTATTTACAATTATTACGCATTTAATTCATGCCTTTGACCTCTCACATTAGACTGCCATTTGTGGCTGCTGGATTTGCCGGGCGGGTCCGGGCAGTCTTACACCACAAAAGAGTCTAACCTTGTGTCTTAGGCGGTTAATCATTACACATCTTTATTTAACCTCAAATTGGATTAATATCCCTATTCAAATTTTTCAATAAATTCCAAAATTTATTTATGTCCATAAGTGTCTCGTAAAATTATGTTCATAAATACCAATTATGCCAATTAATGTCTCAAATTAATTATATGTCTTTTAAGGCCATTTTATGCCAATTCACAATTTATGTATATTCAATATTATCCCATCATCCCCATGCTATTCGTACGTTTTCATATGACATATGTTAGACTCGCAAATAGTCTAACTTATAAAAAGAAAAACAACATCACATAACACATAAAATAGATCTAAGGATCATGACATAAGATTACATAGTCAATAACTTGCATATGAATTTCATTCAAACTAGCATATGATACAAAAGTAGCAAAGGTAATGGGCATAAACTTGCATAACTTATGTACTGCTATAGATCCAAACATAAAGGTGTGAACTTGAATATGGATCTAAACATAAAGATGTAAACTTGCATATAGATCTAAACATAAAGATGTAAACTAGCATATAGATCTGAACATAAAGATGTAAACTTGCATATGGGTCTAAACATAAAGATGTAAACTTGCATATGGACCTAGACATAAAGTTTAATGTCACATAAACTAGCATATGCATATACATGTCTCACATATATTTTAACAACCCAAACTTGCATAAGATTCATACATGAATATATGATCCAATCATCACAAACTTGCATAAGATATATGACTCAACTTGCATAAGATTCACATTTTACATCACATGATTCGAAATCATATTCTCATAATCCCAATTATATCTTATCATAATTAAATTAATTAATTATTTTGTGAAAGCAATCATACTCACAATTAAAAAGAATAGTCTTGTCTTTCTGGGATCTGCATTCTAAAACTGAATTGCTCGCCTTTGATGTAGACTAATCGTTATTTAGATTTGATTTGATTTTGATTCAAGCTTCTATCTTGCTTTAGGGTTGAAAGTGTATGGCGGCTACTTTAGGTTCTCCATTGATGGCATGGTGACTCTTGTTATGAATTAATGTGATTAGGTTAGGGGTTTAGGAGTGTTTTTATAGAAGTTTAATTTAATAAGAGCCGTCGGATTAACCGAGGGATAACCAGAACCATCAGGACCACTCAGATGCCACATCAGCCCTTAGGGCGAGTCGAGCCACGGGTTGACAGCCAAACCCCCTGGATCGACCCCTAGTCGACCCAACAGGGCTCGGGTCGACTCCAAGAATGGTGTGGTTCGGCTATTCCCCCTCCCGGTTTGCTATTTTGAACTTTTATATATATAAATATATATTTCTCTCATATGCATACAAATTTCAAGGCTTAATAACTTGTTTATAAGTTATCTGTTTTATGCAAACAAAATGTCTATCTTGACCCAAACTTTTGAGATGAACATAATAGCGCAACCTATTTCACTTAATTCTTCTTCTAAAAATTAAGTATACTTTAATTTGTGAATTTTAATGTTATAAAATTACGGGGTGTTACAATTTGCGTCTTAGCATGCCACATTGACAATCCACGCCATGTCACTGATGTCCATCAATATATAACCTCTAAGCTTATACATCTTGAAGAAGGGTGTTAAGCAAGAGAAAAATTCTCCGCCACCAAACAGATATATATTTAAGAGAAATCAATTAACATAAAATAAATCCAATGTCAGACAAACATCCATATACAAGTCCGTTCCGGGTCTGAACAGAACTGGAGACACCTTATTCCTCGTTCCATATGTCCAATACGGAAGTGAGGTTCTCGCATATCCGAACAATCAACAAGTACGTCCGGACAACTACCACTTTAACACTTTCCTAGGAGCTAACCAATCCAAGACATCAGTAGTCATCCATTCGATGTGAAGATCGCCGATCTTCATCTACCATCTTCAATGTCTTCGACTTTTAGTCGTCATATAATTATTTGAAATGAGATTTAACCCGTCCTTTTCAAATAATCCTCGAATATATATAATTCAAATCATTTCTTTCTTCGGTTAAATTTAATTCAATTCTATAGAATAATGTCAAATAAATCTAACCGTCCATACTACTTTATAAACCAAGAGAAATTGATTTATTTCCAATCCATATCATTTACAATATTTTATAATGATTTATTGCTATTTTTATTTATATAAAAATAGCCTATTTAATTGGAACGATGTGTCAGGTCATTACGCGGCCCTGGCGCTATTTTTTTTAGATTTGAGTTGCACATTTCTCGAAATCTAACTGTTGGATCTAAGTAAATTTAATATCATTGGAAAGATCTTTCCAAAGCGAACCCAACAATTCCAGTTTTGGGAAAATGCGATGGTCGGATCTCTCAGTATAATCATTTAAAGTTACGATTCCAAAATGCGAACTACCGCGCGTGATTTGTTTATTTTAATTTATATTTTTATATATATAAATATAATTCGGTCGACGATTTCAAAACCACGTATTCCATTACATATAAATTTCATACACTTCATATTCATATTAAAAATTATATTTTTAATGAATACACATTTATGTCAAGACATGTAAATTTTATACACTTCGCATACACATGTTAAAAAGAATATTTTTAATGAACAAAAATATATTTCATTACATGTTAATTTTATACACTTCCTATTCATGTTAAAAAGAATAATTTTAATCAACAAAAACGTATTTAACACATAATTCTTTTATTCTTCATTACCATGTTAAAGATGACATTTTTGTCCAACAATAACATATTTTAACATATGTCTATTTTATAACTTCGCTAGCATGTAAAGATGACATTTTTATTTTATCTAACAAAAATGAATCTAACACATGGTTCTTTTTATTGGTTTATACATACAATAAAAATGTGATTTTTATTGTTAAAACATTTTATTTCAAACTTGAATCTTTTTAATGACTTCGCTAACATGTTAATGACAATATTTTAATCTAATAAAACATATTTAACAAATGATTCTTTTTATATTAACATCGTTAACATGTTAATGACTATATTTTATTCTAACAAAGCATATTTAACAAATGATTCTTTTTATATTAACATCGCTAATATGTTAATAACAATATTTTAATCTAACAAAACATATTTAACAAATGATTCTTTTTATATTAACATCGCTAACATGTTAATGACAATATTTTTATCTAACAAAACATATTTAACAAATGATTCTTTTTAAATTAACATCGCTAACATGTTAATTACAATATTTTAATCTAACAAAACTTACTTAACAAATGATTCTTTTTATATTAACATTGCTAACATGTTAATGACAATATTTTAATCTAACAAAACATAATTAACAAATGATTCTTTTTATATTATTATCGTTAACATGTTAATGACAATATTTTAATCTAACAATAACATATATTTCTAAGCATCATTATTTTATATAACTCATATACATATTAAAAATAATATTTTTAACAAAACAAACATTTATTTCTACCATGAACATTTTTATGATTATTACATACAATAAAAATGTAATTTTTATTGTTAAAAACATTTTATTTCTAAAATGAACATTTTTGTGATTCATACATACAATAAAATGTAATTTTTATTGTTAAAAACATTTTATTACTAACATGAACATTTTTGTGATTCATACATACAATAAAAATGTATTTTTTATTGTTACAACATTTTATTTCTAACATGAACATTTTTGTTGCAACCATAATCAATCATTCACAATCACAATCAATCAATCTCAATTTTATACAACGCATATATATATATATATATATATTTTATATAGCGTATATTTATATATATTATTTTGAATTTAAAAATCTCACATTGGGTTTTACTCCTTCTGAATTTGTAACTAGCTCCGCTTCTGCTCTGGTCTGTTTCATTGTGTAGATCTGGTCAAGGCGAATCCAACACATCCAATTTCATCAAATTCAGATTCAATTTGAAAAAGTTATGATGATTTATATATTAATCACTTTAACAATTAATGGAATAATTAATTAATTTAATTACATTAACTTAACATAGTTCTTTGTTTCCTCAAGTTCGGGAATTTACGCACCCTTAAAACCCATCGTCGCTTTGAAACTTCCAATGCCGCATCATCTAGAAGCCGCCGGACCACTATCAGTCTCCACCCCCCTCGAACGCCACGACGCCGCTTCCCTCCACCACTAACATGGGATCACACAGCCCTGTCCCTGCTCTGCAATCCACGGTCGAAGTCGGACACTTTGGCCTTGAAATTCGCGCCCAATACTCAAGCAAATCCGGTCATGTCCATATGATTTCGAAGAGGATGGAATGCTCTTTCACGTTTGTTTTAGATCCATGCTATAATTCTGTGTGGATTGGGATTAATTAGCGAATCATTTCTGGAGCTTAGGGGACACTGAAATCAGCTGGCTGCTCAGGGAAAGTGGGCTAGGGTTTAGTGAATTAATCCTTATTTATAGGAAAATGAAATATTATTATTTAATCCTTTAATTTCAGAAGGCCCATTAATCCATATGAACTCCTAATCAAACCCAATGACTTTCGCCTCTAGGTAAATACCCTCATTCCGGACGTAATGGACTATGTTTCATAAGCCCATTCGACTGTTTCAGTTTGTTTTTCTCTAAATTAAAATATATAACGCTCAATATTAAATTTGAACGTACATTTTAATTTATCGGGCCCACATACTAATTCCAAAAATTTCCGAAAAATAAATCTAACAATGTTTTAATGATGCGGTCGTAACTAAATTAATTTCGTCAAATTTGGAGATCGTTTGAAAAATGGACTTTTTAATGGTCGATCCAATTCAACAGAAATTGCCAAACACGTTTTAATTTACCACGCTCACATATTAATTCCAAAAATTATAGAAATTTAAATCTAGCAATAATTTGACATTCTGGATCCAAAAAAAGTGGTTTCGTAAAAAACGGAGGTCGTTTGCAAAATGGCTATTTTTAAGGGCTACATATTATATTAAAATATATATAAATTCCATAGCGACTATTTTAAATTTTAAACTGGACATTCCTTTCAATTTATATTTTAAAATATGAATTTTTCACATTCATTAGAAAGATATAATTAAACAGATTCAACTATTTCTGGTTTTATTGAAATCCGATTTATTTTGAATTCTGTACATTCATTTGAAATTTAAAATTGAATTTTCAAACTATCGCGCCATTTCAAACTCATTTTATAACTAAATTAAATTATTACGTTCTAACTTCGATTTAAAATAAAATTTTAGTCGTTATTATTTAAAATAAATCATTTTAAATATTCAAAATCCATTAAAATAGCTATAAAAAAAATGGTTCAGAATTTCTGGGTTTTTACACATATAAACTTCAAGTATATCTCTAGGATTTCTAAATTAGATTCAATTAAAGGGTTTCCTAAAATGAAATTTAAAGTTAAAACTTATGCGACGCTTGTCAATTCGGAAACTAAAAAAGAAGTTCATTTCAATCAAAAGAGGAAATTACTACATCAAACCATTAGAGTTAATTCACATGGATTTATTTGGTCCATCTCAAGTTCGATAGATAAATCATAATAGATACGTTTACGTAATAGTCAATGATTTTTCTAGATTTATTGGGACTTTATTTCTTAAAAATAAAAGTGATGCTTTTGATCAACTTAAAACTTTTTCTAAAAGAATTCAAAATTTATTATCACTAAAAATCAAAACAATACGAAGTGATCATGGCGGAGAATTCAAAAACGAAAACTTTGAAAAAAATGTAATAAAAAGGGAATAACCCACAATTTTTCTATCCCTAGAACCCCTCAAAAAATGGAGTAGTTGAACGTAAAAATAGGACGATACAAGAATGTGCAAGAACTATGTTATCTGATAATAATTTACTAAGAAATTTTTAGGTTGAGGCAGTTGCAACCGCTTACTATATTATAAATAGAATTTCAATTAGACCTTTAACTCATAAAACTCCTTATGAACTTTTGTATAATAAGAAACCAAATGTGTCATATTTTAAAATATTTGGAAGTAAATGCTTTATAATACTAAAGACAATTTAGACAAGTTTGACTCGAAATCCAATAAAGGAATATTTATTGGATATTCAGAAAGAAGCAAGGCCTATAGAGTTTTCAATACTCGAACCTATACCACAGAAGAGACGTTAAACGTATCTTTCGACGAAAACTATAAAAGTATAACTCAAAACAATGAACATGAATGTGAAAATGAAATTAATGAAATAAATCATGAAGATAATCAACCAAATAAAAGAACTAGATTACTTAGAGACCATCTTGTAGAAAATATCTTAGGAGACATTGAATTCGTTGTTAGAACCCATAATCAAATAAATAATATGAGTAATACTGCATTTATTTCAACTATTGAACCTAAGAATCCAAAGGAAGCATCTTTCGATGATTCATGGATACTTGCTATGCAAGAAGAATTGAATCGGTTTACTAGGAATGATGTATGGGAACTTGTTCCTAGACCAGAGGATAAAATGATAATAGGAACTAAATGGGTTTATAAAAATAAAATGAGTGAACACGGTGAGGTCGTAAGAAATAAGGTATGCCTAGTAGCACAAGGTTATACTCAAGAAGAAGGAATAGATTATGATGAAAACTTTTGCACCCGTAGCAAGATTAGAAGCCATTAGAATTTTACTAGCCTTTGCAAACCATAATAATTTCAAATTATATTAAATGGAGGGGTTTTTACCTTCAAGGACAAAAGTAACCAAAAATTGTTTCAGAAGGACAAGGAGGCAAAATTTTATCCTTAAGGACAAAATTTTGTGTAAAGGGAGTAATTCAGGGGCCCAATATAAGTCCTCCCTTTTACACTAACACTTGTCCTTATGACAAAATTTTGCCCTCTTGTCCTTATGAAACAATATTTTGTTTATTTTGTCCTTCAAGATATTTTCCTGTTAAATGGATGTCAAATTGCTTTTCTAAATGGATTTGTTAAAGAAGACGTATATGTAGAGAAACCACCTCTATTTGAAGACGAAAAATTACCAGATCATGTATATAAGTTAAAGAAAGCGTTATATGGATTAAAACAGGCTCCTAGGGCTTGGTATGATAGATTAAGAAATTATTTGTTACAATCAAATTTTGTAATAGGAAAACTAGATAATGCTTAGTTTATTAAGAAGACGAATATAGATATACAATTAGTTCAAATATATGTTGATGATATAATTTTTGGAACAATAAACGATAAAATGTATAAAGAATTTTCAGATATTATGACCCAAGAATTTGAAATGATTCATATGGGAGAACTAACATTCTTTTTAGGATTACAAATTCATCAATTAAAGAATGGAATATTTACTAATCAAGAAAAATACGCAAATGATTATAATCTAACAATTACCGGGACCAACATCTATGGCGACTAATATAGCATTAAGTAAAGATGATACATTTAAAGACGCCGATCAAAAACTATATAGAGGAACGATAGGATCGTTACTATATATAACTGCTAGTAGACTAGATATAATGCATAGTGTATGTCTCTATGCAAGATATCAATCGTGACCTAAGGAAACACATTTAGAAGCCGTAAAACGCATTCTCATGTATGTAAAACATATATCAGACTTTGGATTATTTTATCCTAAGGATGATTCATTCGACTTAGTTTCTTACTATGACGTTGACTATGCGGGATGTAAATCCGATCGTAAAAGTAATAGTGGAACATGTCACTTCTCAGGACATTCACTAGTCTCGTGGTTTAGTAAAAAGCAAAATATTGTATCTTTGTTAACAACTGAAGCAGAATATGTCTCTGCTGCTTTGGCTTGTTCACAAGTAATACATAAGCAACAAACTTGTAACGACCCACCTTTTTGCCCGATTCTCGTCAGCAATTGAACCAATTTAAATCGTTCACAAAGACGAATTGTTATGGGTACTTACATAAATTGAACAAAATAACAAAACTTCTCATTGCATGATACAATATTACATCAGAGTTACATAGGATATCAGAGTACAACTTATACAGCGGAAGAAAAGTAAATATACTCTCAGCGGAAGAAACAGTATGATATAGCGGAAGCTCCAAACTCTAGCGTGAACTCCAATCCAGAAAGCGCTTTGAATCTTGCTCCAACGATCTATAACTGTAAAACTAAACTACTAGCTGCCCGTGTAAAAATTAATGGGCACCTAGAGTTTAGGAAGGAACAATAAACTCCAGGTCAGTCATGGGACTGCTGTGAGAACATAAAAAGTTGTCTTTAGGATTCATTTAAAGTTGGGAAATTCACCGGACCACGCCGCTAATGCGGAACGGGTTTATTCCATGTGAATACCCGTGCATATAAATTCGTAATGACTTTGAGAAAAATAAAGTTATCATAAGCTCGTCCCACATCACACAATGCAAGCACACACCGGATGGGCGAGTTTTATCTTATGATAACCAAAAATGCTTTATACGTGAAAATCCTCTTTTAATTTTACCATATAGCATGGAAAACAATTTCGCAAATAAATGTATTAATCCTAGATGGCATAATACCCAAAATATTATGTTGCCATATATATATACACACACAATCAAAATCGCATGGCTCGTATTGGAGATTGGATTTCCAACTTGATGATTCCTGACACGAAAGATCAATCAGGGATACAAAACGAAGTGCCTCACGGCTTTTTCATCCATTGCGGACACCAACTACACATCGTCAGGGAAGATCAACGGTTTTCGACCAGACACGCCCCCCCGAACATACTCAACTTCCCCAGGTTCATAAGTGGTTTCCCAATGTTGCACAACTTCATCATCAATTCATATATAAGTATAAAACCTAACCGCCAGCTTCTCATCAATCCGGGGTGTAAGGTTCATCGATATCACGTCATATGCCTCTATAATCCATTCTTTGATCATCACTAGCTCGTTTCATAACTCGGGTATGCCACATTGATAATTCATGACATATCACTAATTCCAATCAATGCATACCCTCAAAGTTTATATGACTTAGAGACGAGGATAATATATTGCCACAAGTCCGATATATATTAACGGGAATCAGTGTTATGTGGTCAATTTCAATGTTAGACATACCATCCACACAAGTCCGTCCTGGGTCTAAACAGAACAAAATCCGAAAATTCTCCCCATACGTTTGGACTTCCTGCCACTCCGAATAGGGGCATCTCTCTATTGTAGCTATCAGTAAAGAAACCAATCGGCAATCAGTCCGTTCGGTGGACAGAACCACGGTCTTCATTTATCGATTCCAAGTCTTGAATTTTCTTCCTGCGTCATATTATTACTTGGAATGGTTTTCGGACTTAAATCCGATCCCAGTCTTTCTAAGTAATAAAAATAATAGCTGTGGACCACACGAGTTTCTCAATTCAAATCTCCTTTCCAAGAATTGTCGTTTTACTTCGAATTAAGGTTGGATTCAAATTCCCGGAAACCATTATCATTTTAACCCTTTGTTTCAAAATTCAACATTCATTTTTCCTAAACTTATATTTCACAACAATCTTCATTTATTCGTCGTTATGTCGAAACTACCAAATCTTTATTTGGATTTGAATAATTTATTTCAAATATAAGTTTAAATAGAATCTTATCAACTTATATTTGATATTGATTCACCAACTAAGGCAACACAAACAGAATCTGGATATGGATATGTTTTGATAATTCTGATCGTATTTGTCTGCTCCAGTAACTCCATATTGAATACCAGGCGACAAATTCTATTCAAATCTCATCCCCTTTAAATTCAAATCTTATTTCAATTCCATATCATATATTTAAATTCTTTTATATCTTCATTCTCATTTCAGATATCACATCTTGTTTGCAAAGTTCACATTTTCTATCGATGGGAAAATTTCTTGTAACCTTTTTATTCAAAATACCACCACGCTTCTGCTACGCACTCTGATTTGGCGTATCCAAGTTTAAACTAGTATTGTTTCAAATTTTAACATTAGAATGTATTTCAAATTCTTTGAAACCAAATTCTTAAATATATATTCTATTTCCAAATCTTCTTGCATACGATGGATTCAATATTATAACTACTATGTAGGTTCATTTACCAATGTAAAATAGTATTTAGAACAAAATCAAACTTAAGAATTTATTTGTTAAAATCTTTAAAATATTCTATTTTGATTCTAATTCAAAATATTTCTCCTCACAATCAATTATCAAGTTAGTCAATATCATCTCATATTACCAAATTTTCATTTCAAATGAATAGGAATCTTTATGTTTTCCAAAACTCGTTCCATTGCTTACTAATAATCAAAATGAAATTCCATTATCAATTAAATTTCCAACTTATTTAAAGTTAAATAAGCAATAAGAAATGGGAATTATTCCCACAACCCTTTTATTTGAAATTTAAAAATTTATATTCATGAATGGTCATTTGAAATATAAAAATCGATATCATCGAAGTTTCCATTTCAAATCAAATACTAGTGAGAAAAATAATATTATTATCTAATCAAACACGTTTGATTACTATTCAAAATTCTTATGCAATCGAATCTTCATATAAAAAATCCATTTATTCCAATTTGCTGGATTCTTTATAACATATCTCATTAAATATTAATGATTACTCCAAACTTGTTAAATCCGTTTCCAACATAAACATTTCAAAATAATCACATTAAATTGAATATTATATGGTCTCGTTCAACCTTTTCAAAACAACCAAGTTGTCATAACAAATTTCACACTTTTGATATTTATCGAAACTCGATTAATCATTCACAATCGACCATTCAAATTGTATATCCAAATAAATGTTGAATATCATTTCCCAATCCTTATCAAATATTTAAATAACACATGAACGGCCTAAATTATGTTAAAAACCATTTCGTTCCATTCGAATAGATTTTTACTCAATTCAATTCTAAAAGTTTTAAAATTTATTTAAAACTATATTCTCATTTCAAAAAAAAAAATTATGATGGAAAGGAGATTTAAATTAATGTGACGAGAAGGAATTTCGCTCGGTCCGAACCAGTCGCTAAACCGATCCAGGCCGTTCGAAACGCCCTATCGTTTGAGAACAGGACAAAACAGAACGCATACAGAAGAACATTTCACTATATATAACAACAGTGCATCAGATTACAAGAATATACAGAGTGTAAAAGAATACTACGCAGAAATATCAGAGATTTAAATTACATTTAAATACATAGCAGCGGAAAATAATACAATAAACAACTAGAAGAGATATACGGATACAAAGCTTTCCGGATATCGTTCCAGCTGTGAACCAGGATCCTGTGAATATAAATCTGCAAAAACCAAAACTACTAGCTGCCCGTGTCAAAATAAGGGCACCCAGAGTTTAGGTTAAAACAATAAACTCCAGGTCAGTCATGGGACTGGTGTGAGAACTAAAACAGTTATTAATCTTTATTTTCAAAGTTAGGTAAATCAAGGGACCACGCCGTATAACACGGAACGGGTTTCCTCCCAAGAATACCAGTGCATAAAACAAACAGCGCAATGCTAAATAAAGAAAAATGAAGCTGTTATAAGACCCAGGTCCTATCACACAATGCAAACGCAAGCCGGGGGATAGGGTTTTCCCTTATAACAGCCAAAGAATGTTTGATACGCTTAAAACAGATCATTTGATACTACTATAAGTGCATAGTGTATAAAACAACTTCAAATCATAAGTATCAATCATAGGCGGCATGAATGCCCCATACCACTATGTCGCCATATATAGGTTATACAATCAAAATCGCAAAGTCTCGTATTTGGAAATTGGATTTCCGTCTATGAACCGAGGCTAGGGGCAAGATCCTCAACCGATTCGTGACTCTCTAGCCCGAGCCACAGGAACAGCCGCAACTGCCCCATGGAGCGACAGGGCCGGTCCACCGATGTGGATTATAGTGCCTGAACAATACGTCTCCCCACCCTATGGGGTGTAAGTCTGGCCCGTCAGCCGACCAGAATGCATCGGCCGAAACCGATATAACCGAGGCGCCTCGCAACCGCAACAACCACATAAGTCAAACTCGTCAGGGCGTGTAAAACCACTGACGCCACTTCTAACTAGAAAGAAACGCAAGTCCTCCCTGAGGTCCGTCTCCCGTTTTTGGTTCATACCTGGTGTGAAACACGCGAGGTAAACGTTACACAAAGCTACGCCACAAAGGCCGTGCTTTGATCATCAACCACAAGACTTTGCTTTTCAACAGAAGCCTTGATCATTTGCATCTTAGCATGCCACACAGGCAAACCATCCTATGCAACCGATATCAGTCACACAGAATGAAATCCGATGTCAGACACACAGTCCATTTACAAGTCCGTTCTGGGTCTGAACGAAACCGGAGGCACCTAGTACCCCGCATATCCATCGATCTCCAAGTACGTCTGGACGATCACTAACTGTTTCCATCTTCTTGGGTGTACAGCCCAATCAAGATCATCAGTTATCACCCAAACGACGTGAAGACCTCCGGTCTTCGACCATCGTCTTCATCTTCGACTTATCGTCGTATCAGTTATTCAGAATGGGATAAACCCGGTCTTTCCGAATAACTCGCGTATATATTCTAAAAGTGTTGCACAAACACAACATACGCCTCATTCCAATTCATTAGTCACTAACCGTAAATTAATCAAGAGAATAATTCCCCAAACATTAACCCCGAAGGCCGAAACCAACATCAGATCAATATCCAGAAAACCATTCTGCTTGGCTAACCGACAGTTAGTTTCTAAATTTCACGTTCAAATCTAATTAAAGATTTAACTATCGCCTGGAGCAAAACTGGTGATACTCCATTCTCGATCTTTTCAATCTAATTAAAGATTCATTAAAACTCCACTTAGTTTTAATCTGTGACTGGGTTAAAGAATCAGTGTTATTTAAAACACGGTTCACGATAAACCCAAAGTCACAGCCCATTAATTATCGGGTTAAAGAACAAGTGTTATTTAAAACACTGTTCACGATAAACCCAAAAATCAATATCAATTCAATTCCAATTAAATATTATTTAATTGGTACACTTCATTAAATCTAAATAAAAAGATTTAATCTTTCCTCAACTGGGTTCAAGAACAGTGTTAGTGAAGACACCATTCACGACAAACCCAAATCACATTTGATATTAAAAACAAGGCTCTGAATAGAAAATATCCCGGCTTATATTCAATATCAAATTCTACGATTAACAAATGTCGTATTGGAAATAACGATATAAATATATATATCTTTCAAATTTCCGTAACAACATCCGTATAATCACAAATTCCAACATCGAAATATCCCGAAGACAATTTCGATTCAAATCCACTCCAATGCAATCATTGGAAATTTTGGTTATTTTCAAAACCCTTTTCAAATTCAATTTATTTATTTAAAAATAAATAGAATTATATTTCTAGTTCAAAACTAGTTCATTTCGATAAAAATCCATTTTTATCTTTTCAAATATGGAGTTTTTCATCCCAATTCTTTCTAAATCATTTCTTATGATTTTACGCAAATTATTGATATTTTTAATAATTTTATCAAGGCCCGTACAGTCGATTTCCATCAACGGCCATCGAACTGCACTTACAGCGACCTTTTTCGAATTTGATTTGGACATAATTCCAAATCCAACCGTTAGATTTCAAATTTCTAATATTCGTTAGAAAGCTCTTTTCGATACGAACCCAACGGTTCCGGTTTTAGGAGAATCCGACGGTCGGATCTCCCGCAATGTCCGTTTGAAATAAATGGTCGAAATTCGCGAACTACCGCGGCGCGGCGCGTTCTATTCAGGCCATTTATATTATATATATATTATATATATTATATATTTCGTCGATTTCTATTCAAAACGAATTATATAAATAGTTTTAAAATCGTTTTCAAAAGCTATTTCAACTTTCTTTTCAATTCAAATCAAAATTGAATTCTTCTTTATAAATTCGTTTTAAAATTCATTTCTATTCAATTCAAATTTCAATTCAATTTGAATTCATTTCAATTCACTTTCGATTCAATTTGAATTCGTTTTCAATTCAATTCATTTCGAAATCGTTTTCAATTCATTTCATTTCGAAATCGTTTTCAATTCAATTCATTTCGAAATCGTTTTCAATTCAATTCATTTCGAAATCGTTTCAATTCAATTCATTTCGAAATCGTTTTCAATTCAATTCATTTCGAAATCGTTTTCAATTCAATTCATTTCGAAATCGTTTCAATTCAATTCATTTCGAAATCGTTTTCAATTCAATTCATTTCGAAATCGTTTTCAATTCAATTCATTTCGAAATCGTTTTCAATTCAATTCATTTCGAAATCGTTTTCAATTCAATTCATTTCGAAATCGTTTTCAATTCAATTCATTTCGAAATCGTTTTCAATTCAATTCATTTCGAAATCGTTTTCAATTCAATTCATTTCGAAATCGTTTTCAATTCAATTCATTTCGAAATCGTTTTCAATTCAATTCATTTCGAAATCGTTTTCAATTCAATTCATTTCGAAATCGTTTTCAATTCAATTCATTTCGAAATCGTTTTTAAAATCGATATAAATATCGTTCACGTCAAAATGGCGTCAATCTAATCAACACGGCTTCATATATTCCTTTATTTTCAAATATTCTATTTCAAATATTTCTTTTTCAAATATTTCTTTTTCAAAACTGGAATGAGGCCCAATCAATTACCATATAAAATTAATTATATGGATTTTCATACAACACATGTATATCATAGCATTGAAAAATAATCAACCATCAACCAAAGTGCACTACACTGTATAAGCATCAAATATAGATATTCAACGCTTATAACAGCCTGTCAATCAATCGATCGACATATTTAATCAATCAGGATGAGTGAACTTCAACTTTCATCCTAACACCCGTGTGGGGTTTCAAACAATCAAACACATATTTTATTTGTGCAGTTGGGCGATGTGTAAAATTTATCTTCCCAATCAATGTCATTCAAATAAGTGTACATAAACAAACCGTCTGGTTTGTAAATGAATATTTATTTATTCACATTCACGTTAAAAATTATATTTTTAACGCTAAAACATTTTATTCCAACCTATGAATTTCTATTCAATTCATTTACACAATAAAATGATATTTTTATTTTTCTAACATATTTTAGAAAATTTCGGCGGCATAACGGCACGATACTAGAAACGGGACAAGGCCTAGCCTTATCCCCGGTCTAGTGAAGGCCCACGCCATTCACTCATCAATCAAATCAATTTCATCTCACCAAACAATTCAATTCAAACAAATAATTCAACTAATCTATGCAACCAAACAAACAAGTCCATGGTCTGTGGACGATTGTGTCGGGTGCTACTAAGCACCGTCTGCATCCTAGTATATATATAATTAGAAAAGAAATTGAAAGGTGAGAAATTCTCACAGATAGCTATCCTAGCTCCACGGCACTTCATTTGCAGAAGTCTTCGTCGTTTCGCCTTTTGTCACTTTCGTTGTCCGCTTTCACTACATATGTAAAAATCGAAATTTACTTCGCTATTCAATATATAAAAATCGAATTTTTATTTCGATGTTCAATATATAAAAATCATATTTTTCTATCGAAGTTCAATATATAAAAATTCCATTTTTCTATCGAAGTTCAATATATAAAAATTCCATTTTTCTATCGAAGTTCAATATATAAAAATTCCATTTTTCTAAGTATAGACTTCGCCTTTTCTAAAAAGTTTTCCTCTTTTCTAATAAAGATCAAATCTTTTTCCTTTTAAAGTTAAAACCTTTTTCTATTTTAAAGTTAAAACCTTTTCCTTTTTAAAGTTAAAACCTTTTCCTTTTTTAAACCTTTTTCTTTTTTAAACCTTAAAATAAAAATCAGTTTTTATTTTCTTTATAAATCAGTTTTATAATCTTTTTAAATCAGTTTTATAATATTTAAACCAAATCAGTTTTCTAATATTTTTAAATCAGTTTTCTATCTTTAGAAAAAATCTGTTTTAACCCTTTTTTTTTTTAAAATAAACAGTTTTTAAATTCTTTTAATATACTAAATTAATAACATAACTAAATAAATAAATTTAATAGAATTAACCTGTAATTAACATTCCTTAATCAAAGAAATTAGGCCGTTACCTCCCCTACATCTACTCACGTTTTCAGTTCAACTTCATCCAGAGCAGTTCGAAGCTTCGGACGGAAACCAGGCGCTGCTACGAGGTCCGCCTTTGCGCGAGCTCCTTCCGGCCACCAAGCACCTCTAGCTCGATCACCCTTCAACCTCGGAATTCGCCTGGGAACGGTGACTTCTTGGAGCGATGGTTCGAGCTTGACACTCGCGTCATAGAGCACGGAGGACGCCTGAGGCGTCGGAGTAGAGGGGAGGATGGAGATGCGTGGCGGCGGGTCGAATGGTGGAGCGTGATTTTAGATTTAGGTTTTTTTTTCTTTCTTTTTTTTATTCTCGTCTGAATTGAAGCAAGGGGGGGGCCAGAAGATAAAGGGGGGGAAAAATATATTTTTTTTTATTTAATTTAATTAATTATTTTATTCGCCCCTAAGTTGACTTTTACATACGACCCTGAAATGGGGCCCACCGCCTGCCGTCCATAGCGTTTTACCCCCATTCCGAACACAATGGGATATGTATCGTAGGTTGATTCGATCGTTACAATCAGTTTTCGTTAGATTTACATTTAAATCACTATATTGAATTTTAAACGTACATTTCAAATTACCGGGGTCACATACTAACTAGAAAAATTCCTGAAAAATATTTTCTAGCTTCGTATTGACGATACGGTCCTAACAAAACTAGTTTCATCGAATTCTGAGACCGTTTGAAAAATGGTCAATTTCCAGTCGATTAAAATCAACTGAAATCGGTCAAACGCGTTTTCCTTTGCCACGCTCACATATCGATTCGAAAAATTATGAAATTTGAAACCTAGCAATAACTTTACGTCCCGGACCCAACAAAACTGGTTTCGTCGAAATCCGAGGTCATTTGCAAAATGTCCATTTTTAAGGGCCTGAATTCCATAGCGACTATTCAGAATTTTCAACTGGACATATCTTATCATTTCTAAAATGAAATCTCAGTTTGTTAACTTCGTTACAAAGATATAGTTATACAGATTCAAATATTTCTTGTTTCGTTCAATTTTGACTTATATTGAATTCTGTATATTCATTTGAATTTAGAAATCGAATTTTCGAACTACCGCGCCATTTTCAATTCTATTTATAATTATATATAAATATTTATATTCCTACGACGACGCGTATAAATATATTCGTTCGAATTATATTCAAAATAAATTTCTCGTCGATATTATTTAAAATAATCTATTTTAAATAATCAAAATTCGCTAAAATTGCCAAAATAAAATTTTCAAACTGGCTCGCATTTTACGGGTTGTTACAATCTCCCCCACTTAAAACTTTTCGTCTCCGAAAAGGAACAAAGTCGAAAGTGGTTTGATTAATCAACTCTACGATCGATCGGGCTTCCATTCTCCAACTCTTTAGTTTTTGAGAATTTTCAAAATTTCAAAAATTTGGCTAACTCCCTAAATTTTCGAAAAATTTCGCCATAACCTCCCCTGCAATGGGAGCATCGGGGAATTTCAAATAGCTTCCCCGGTCCTTCAGGTCTCAAAAAGAAAAAGAAAAAGCCAAGCGGCTAGCCAATAGGCTCACAAAATCATCATCACCCAAACAAAACAGGAAATTATGTAGTAAACATGTACCTATTTGTCGGGCAAACAAATTTTATTCTCTGCTCTAGCCTCCTTGCTATGACCTGTTCAATGATATATATGTATATGCAAGCAAACGCAACCAATTTTCGATACAATTCAATATTTGGTTCTGTTAGGCTAAGTGGCTAAAAATTAGCAAACTAATAAACAAACAACACAAACATCAATCAGTTAGTGGATTAGAGTTTCAAATTCATAAATTTGATACATATACCAAAAATCATATTTTTGATGCCAAATCACAACAATAGGCCCTATCTAATTTTGGTTCTCACACCAGTCAATAGGAAATATATAGATATCACACCTTCGTTACTCGAACATGAATACTAATGACAACTAGTCAATCATCAGAATCATCTTCGGGCCACTAGAGTATGATTCTATATCTATCCAATATATTAAAACTTTGAATATACGTTTGCAAGGCGTATATGCAAATTCTTTATATACTGAACTGTCCAACTCAATATAAATAGATAATCAAATACGAATAATTGATTTAAATTTTCAAAACAAAAATTTGTTTTCATTTTCAAAAATATACTCTTCACACTCGTTCTAGGATACTACTGATCCCATCTCTAACGAGTCATTCTAATTGGATATTACTAATCCAATATCTGATGAATTCTTTCGTATGGTTCTAATGTGTCTTGTTCTCTGCTTTGTAAACCAAAGCTCTGATACCAACTGTGACGAGAAGGAATTTCGCTCGGTCCGAACCAGTCGCTAAACCGATCCAGGCCGTTCGAAACGCCCTATCGTTTGAGAACAGGACAAAACAGAACGCATACAGAAGAACATTTCACTATATATAACAACAGTGCATCAGATTACAAGAATATACAGAGTGTAAAAGAATACTACGCAGAAATATCAGAGATTTAAATTACATTTAAATACATAGCAGCGGAAAATAATACAATAAACAACTAGAAGAGATATACGGATACAAAGCTTTCCGGATATCGTTCCAGCTGTGAACCAGGATCCTGTGAATATAAATCTGCAAAAACCAAAACTACTAGCTGCCCGTGTCAAAATAAGGGCACCCAGAGTTTAGGTTAAAACAATAAACTCCAGGTCAGTCATGGGACTGGTGTGAGAACTAAAACAGTTATTAATCTTTATTTTCAAAGTTAGGTAAATCAAGGGACCACGCCGTATAACACGGAACGGGTTTCCTCCCAAGAATACCAGTGCATAAAACAAACAGCGCAATGCTAAATAAAGAAAAATGAAGCTGTTATAAGACCCAGGTCCTATCACACAATGCAAACGCAAGCCGGGGGATAGGGTTTTCCCTTATAACAGCCAAAGAATGTTTGATACGCTTAAAACAGATCATTTGATACTACTATAAGTGCATAGTGTATAAAACAACTTCAAATCATAAGTATCAATCATAGGCGGCATGAATGCCCCATACCACTATGTCGCCATATATAGGTTATACAATCAAAATCGCAAAGTCTCGTATTTGGAAATTGGATTTCCGTCTATGAACCGAGGCTAGGGGCAAGATCCTCAACCGATTCGTGACTCTCTAGCCCGAGCCACAGGAACAGCCGCAACTGCCCCATGGAGCGACAGGGCCGGTCCACCGATGTGGATTATAGTGCCTGAACAATACGTCTCCCCACCCTATGGGGTGTAAGTCTGGCCCGTCAGCCGACCAGAATGCATCGGCCGAAACCGATATAACCGAGGCGCCTCGCAACCGCAACAACCACATAAGTCAAACTCGTCAGGGCGTGTAAAACCACTGACGCCACTTCTAACTAGAAAGAAACGCAAGTCCTCCCTGAGGTCCGTCTCCCGTTTTTGGTTCATACCTGGTGTGAAACACGCGAGGTAAACGTTACACAAAGCTACGCCACAAAGGCCGTGCTTTGATCATCAACCACAAGACTTTGCTTTTCAACAGAAGCCTTGATCATTTGCATCTTAGCATGCCACACAGGCAAACCATCCTATGCAACCGATATCAGTCACACAGAATGAAATCCGATGTCAGACACACAGTCCATTTACAAGTCCGTTCTGGGTCTGAACGAAACCGGAGGCACCTAGTACCCCGCATATCCATCGATCTCCAAGTACGTCTGGACGATCACTAACTGTTTCCATCTTCTTGGGTGTACAGCCCAATCAAGATCATCAGTTATCACCCAAACGACGTGAAGACCTCCGGTCTTCGACCATCGTCTTCATCTTCGACTTATCGTCGTATCAGTTATTCAGAATGGGATAAACCCGGTCTTTCCGAATAACTCGCGTATATATTCTAAAAGTGTTGCACAAACACAACATACGCCTCATTCCAATTCATTAGTCACTAACCGTAAATTAATCAAGAGAATAATTCCCCAAACATTAACCCCGAAGGCCGAAACCAACATTAGATCAATATCCAGAAAACCATTCTGCTTGGCTAACCGACAGTTAGTTTCTAAATTTCACGTTCAAATCTAATTAAAGATTTAACTATCGCCTGGAGCAAAACTGGTGATACTCCATTCTCGATCTTTTCAATCTAATTAAAGATTCATTAAAACTCCACTTAGTTTTAATCTGTGACTGGGTTAAAGAATCAGTGTCATTTAAAACACGGTTCACGATAAACCCAAAGTCACAGCCCATTAATTATCGGGTTAAAGAACAAGTGTTATTTAAAACACTGTTCACGATAAACCCAAAAATCAATATCAATTCAATTCCAATTAAATATTATTTAATTGGTACACTTCATTAAATCTAAATAAAAAGATTTAATCTTTCCTCAACTGGGTTCAAGAACAGTGTTAGTGAAGACACCATTCACGACAAACCCAAATCACATTTGATATTAAAAACAAGGCTCTGAATAGAAAATATCCCGGCTTATATTCAATATCAAATTCTACGATTAACAAATGTCGTATTGGAAATAACGATATAAATATATATATCTTTCAAATTTCCGTAACAACATCCGTATAATCACAAATTCCAACATCGAAATATCCCGAAGACAATTTCGATTCAAATCCACTCCAATGCAATCATTGGAAATTTTGGTTATTTTCAAAACCCTTTTCAAATTCAATTTATTTATTTAAAAATAAATAGAATTATATTTCTAGTTCAAAACTAGTTCATTTCGATAAAAATCCATTTTTATCTTTTCAAATATGGAGTTTTTCATCCCAATTCTTTCTAAATCATTTCTTATGATTTTACGCAAATTATTGATATTTTTAATAATTTTATCAAGGCCCGTACAGTCGATTTCCATCAACGGCCATCGAACTGCACTTACAGCGACCTTTTTCGAATTTGATTTGGACATAATTCCAAATCCAACCGTTAGATTTCAAATTTCTAATATTCGTTAGAAAGCTCTTTTCGATACGAACCCAACGGTTCCGGTTTTAGGAGAATCCGACGGTCGGATCTCCCGCAATGTCCGTTTGAAATAAATGGTCGAAATTCGCGAACTACCGCGGCGCGGCGCGTTCTATTCAGGCCATTTATATTATATATATATTATATATATTATATATTTCGTCGATTTCTATTCAAAACGAATTATATAAATAGTTTTAAAATCGTTTTCAAAAGCTATTTCAACTTTCTTTTCAATTCAAATCAAAATTGAATTCTTCTTTATAAATTCGTTTTAAAATTCATTTCTATTCAATTCAAATTTCAATTCAATTTGAATTCATTTCAATTCACTTTCGATTCAATTTGAATTCGTTTTCAATTCAATTCATTTCGAAATCGTTTTCAATTCATTTCATTTCGAAATCGTTTTCAATTCAATTCATTTCGAAATCGTTTTCAATTCAATTCATTTCGAAATCGTTTCAATTCAATTCATTTCGAAATCGTTTTCAATTCAATTCATTTCGAAATCGTTTTCAATTCAATTCATTTCGAAATCGTTTCAATTCAATTCATTTCGAAATCGTTTTCAATTCAATTCATTTCGAAATCGTTTTCAATTCAATTCATTTCGAAATCGTTTTCAATTCAATTCATTTCGAAATCGTTTTCAATTCAATTCATTTCGAAATCGTTTTCAATTCAATTCATTTCGAAATCGTTTTCAATTCAATTCATTTCGAAATCGTTTTCAATTCAATTCATTTCGAAATCGTTTTCAATTCAATTCATTTCGAAATCGTTTTCAATTCAATTCATTTCGAAATCGTTTTCAATTCAATTCATTTCGAAATCGTTTTCAATTCAATTCATTTCGAAATCGTTTTTAAAATCGATATAAATATCGTTCACGTCAAAATGGCGTCAATCTAATCAACACGGCTTCATATATTCCTTTATTTTCAAATATTCTATTTCAAATATTTCTTTTTCAAATATTTCTTTTTCAAAACTGGAATGAGGCCCAATCAATTACCATATAAAATTAATTATATGGATTTTCATACAACACATGTATATCATAGCATTGAAAAATAATCAACCATCAACCAAAGTGCACTACACTGTATAAGCATCAAATATAGATATTCAACGCTTATAACAGCCTGTCAATCAATCGATCGACATATTTAATCAATCAGGATGAGTGAACTTCAACTTTCATCCTAACACCCGTGTGGGGTTTCAAACAATCAAACACATATTTTATTTGTGCAGTTGGGCGATGTGTAAAATTTATCTTCCCAATCAATGTCATTCAAATAAGTGTACATAAACAAACCGTCTGGTTTGTAAATGAATATTTATTTATTCACATTCACGTTAAAAATTATATTTTTAACGCTAAAACATTTTATTCCAACCTATGAATTTCTATTCAATTCATTTACACAATAAAATGATATTTTTATTTTTCTAACATATTTTAGAAAATTTCGGCGGCATAACGGCACGATACTAGAAACGGGACAAGGCCTAGCCTTATCCCCGGTCTAGTGAAGGCCCACGCCATTCACTCATCAATCAAATCAATTTCATCTCACCAAACAATTCAATTCAAACAAATAATTCAACTAATCTATGCAACCAAACAAACAAGTCCATGGTCTGTGGACGATTGTGTCGGGTGCTACTAAGCACCGTCTGCATCCTAGTATATATATAATTAGAAAAGAAATTGAAAGGTGAGAAATTCTCACAGATAGCTATCCTAGCTCCACGGCACTTCATTTGCAGAAGTCTTCGTCGTTTCGCCTTTTGTCACTTTCGTTGTCCGCTTTCACTACATATGTAAAAATCGAAATTTACTTCGCTATTCAATATATAAAAATCGAATTTTTATTTCGATGTTCAATATATAAAAATCATATTTTTCTATCGAAGTTCAATATATAAAAATTCCATTTTTCTATCGAAGTTCAATATATAAAAATTCCATTTTTCTATCGAAGTTCAATATATAAAAATTCCATTTTTCTAAGTATAGACTTCGCCTTTTCTAAAAAGTTTTCCTCTTTTCTAATAAAGATCAAATCTTTTTCCTTTTAAAGTTAAAACCTTTTTCTATTTTAAAGTTAAAACCTTTTCCTTTTTAAAGTTAAAACCTTTTCCTTTTTTAAACCTTTTTCTTTTTTAAACCTTAAAATAAAAATCAGTTTTTATTTTCTTTATAAATCAGTTTTATAATCTTTTTAAATCAGTTTTATAATATTTAAACCAAATCAGTTTTCTAATATTTTTAAATCAGTTTTCTATCTTTAGAAAAAATCTGTTTTAACCCTTTTTTTTTTTAAAATAAACAGTTTTTAAATTCTTTTAATATACTAAATTAGTAACATAACTAAATAAATAAATTTAATAGAATTAACCTGTAATTAACATTCCTTAATCAAAGAAATTAGGCCGTTACCTCCCCTACATCTACTCACGTTTTCAGTTCAACTTCATCCAGAGCAGTTCGAAGCTTCGGACGGAAACCAGGCGCTGCTACGAGGTCCGCCTTTGCGCGAGCTCCTTCCGGCCACCAAGCACCTCTAGCTCGATCACCCTTCAACCTCGGAATTCGCCTGGGAACGGTGACTTCTTGGAGCGATGGTTCGAGCTTGACACTCGCGTCATAGAGCACGGAGGACGCCTGAGGCGTCGGAGTAGAGGGGAGGATGGAGATGCGTGGCGGCGGGTCGAATGGTGGAGCGTGATTTTAGATTTAGGTTTTTTTCTTTCTTTTTTTTATTCTCGTCTGAATTGAAGCAAGGGGGGGCCAGAAGATAAAGGGGGGGAAAAATATATTTTTTTTTATTTAATTTAATTAATTATTTTATTCGCCCCTAAGTTGACTTTTACATACGACCCTGAAATGGGGCCCACCGCCTGCCGTCCATAGCGTTTTACCCCCATTCCGAACACAATGGGATATGTATCGTAGGTTGATTCGATCGTTACAATCAGTTTTCGTTAGATTTACATTTAAATCACTATATTGAATTTTAAACGTACATTTCAAATTACCGGGGTCACATACTAACTAGAAAAATTCCTGAAAATATTTTCTAGCTTCGTATTGACGATACGGTCCTAACAAAACTAGTTTCGTCGAATTCTGAGACCGTTTGAAAAATGGTCAATTTCCAGTCGATTAAAATCAACTGAAATCGGTCAAACGCGTTTTCCTTTGCCACGCTCACATATCGATTCGAAAAATTATGAAATTTGAAACCTAGCAATAACTTTACGTCCCGGACCCAACAAAACTGGTTTCGTCGAAATCCGAGGTCATTTGCAAAATGTCCATTTTTAAGGGCCTGAATTCCATAGCGACTATTCAGAATTTTCAACTGGACATATCTTATCATTTCTAAAATGAAATCTCAGTTTGTTAACTTCGTTACAAAGATATAGTTATACAGATTCAAATATTTCTTGTTTCGTTCAATTTTGACTTATATTGAATTCTGTATATTCATTTGAATTTAGAAATCGAATTTTCGAACTACCGCGCCATTTTCAATTCTATTTATAATTATATATAAATATTTATATTCCTACGACGACGCGTATAAATATATTCGTTCGAATTATATTCAAAATAAATTTCTCGTCGATATTATTTAAAATAATCTATTTTAAATAATCAAAATTCGCTAAAATTGCCAAAATAAAATTTTCAAACTGGCTCGCATTTTACGGGTTGTTACAATTAATTACACCTGCGGTTCCACCACTACGATGTATGTGATTTTCTCAATCAAATTTAGCTAACAAATCTGATCACGTCGACAGTCATGAATCCATTCATCACAATGATTTACACAACCAAATAACGGTGCGCAAGCGTTATTGCGAATAACGCTTGGTGTATAAAGTGTTATACTGCATAAACATCCATCAACAACCACAACAATTAAATAATTAATTCACTGTGCGTAGAGCGTTACAGTCTGTAACGCTTCATGTTTACGGTGTTTTAACTGCATAAATATTCATCGAACAACCAGTGACAATCATTCATAACAATTCATGATTTTTAACACATTATAATTAACACTAATTATAACTAACCGAAATGTCTAATTTAAATAAATTTAAATTAGAATTCTCACCTGCATTGCTTTCCACTTCAATCGTTAAAACCTGGTATCGACCGCGTATCAACTTGACAAGCGCACCGTCTTCTTCGCAACGGACTTTGGAACCGTGCACAACTTTTCCAGACGACGCTACTTTACCGACGCTCACCTTAATTCTTAGCCAACCACTGTATATATATGTGTATATATATGTGTGTGGATATATAAACACTAACACACTCTAGCCTTGTCCAATATTTAACCTAAAAGCAAAGGCCAAAATACACGAAATGAAAAACCATAGGGTTGGAAGGAAAACTGGGTTATTAGAGTGGCTTCAGCCTTGGTGACTTGGAGTATTTAGTAAAGGAAAAGGTGGCGGGGGTAGAGGGTAAAGGCGCTAGAACTATTGTTTGGGAGGAAAGAAGGATGAGTCTTGGGTCTTTTGAAGTGATCGGATTAAGGATAAAGAGGAGCGGACTGGAGACAGAAGAAGAAGAAAAAAAGAACAAAATGTATGAAAGATATGCACATGGTCTTGCGCGAGCTTGTAGGTGACTGTTGACGCTTGAGGATGGTGACGGACTAAGAAATACGGTGGCGGATGTTACAAGGGGAAAGGCCGATGCGTTTGAGAGCAAGGAGAGAAAAGGGCGAGGCGAGAGAAGAGGCGGGTCACGTGGGGAGTTTTATGGCGCAACCATTGTTGCTGAGGTGGTGGAGAAAGGAAAACAGCGGAATGAAGGTAGTGAGGTAAAGCCGAGCTGCTACTGGGAGAACGAGGACTGCGGACTGGAAGTGGATGGACCGGGCGATGAAAGAACAAGGTGCGACTAACTGTAGAAAGAAGTGGAGCTGTTTGAGAGGAGGAGGCGAGCTGAGTGTCTGGCGGAGAAGAAGGGAGCGTGGTGAAAATGAGAAGGAACTATTCAAAAGAAAGTGGTGGAAAAAATATACGGTGGATCTGAGAAAGGAATTGATGCGTGAGAGTAGTGAGGAGAAAAGGAAATGAATACGGTGGAGAAGTGAGAAATATGGAGGAGCTGAAAGTGGTATCCAAAAATGATGCATGTGTGTTGAAATGAAGGGTGCGTGAGTCCTATTAAAATGTGAATTCAAGGGTATATTGGTCTTTACAACCATGGACACATGGTACCTTAACATGAACCATCTACATGCTAGGAGACACATATAATGTGAAAACCCGTAACTTCCCCGTAAAGGAAAGCGTTGGATAGTTCGAGAACAAACCACAACAGAACGCATACAGAAGAACATTTCACTGTATATTACAACAACGCATCAGAATACAAGAATATACCAACTGTGAAAACCCGTAACTTCCCCGTAAAGGAAAGCGTCGGATAGTTCGAGAACAAACCACAACAGAACGCATACAGAAGAACATTTCACTGTATATTACAACAACGCATCAGAATACAAGAATATACAGAGTAAAAAGAATATTACACAGAAATATCAGAGATTTAAATTACATTTAAATACACAGCAGTGGAAAATAATACAATACACAACTAGAAGAGATATACGGATACAAAGCTTTCCGGATATCGTTCCAGCTGTAAACCAGGATCCTGTGAATATAAATCTGCAAAACCGAAACTACTAGCTGCCCGTGTCAAAATAAGGGCACCCAGAGTTTAGGTTAAAACAATAAACTCCAGGTCAGTCATGGGACTGGTGTGAGAACTAAAACAGTTAATCTTTATTTTTAAATCATTAGGTAAATCAAGGGACCACGCCATATAACACGGAACGGGTTTCCTCCCAAGAATACCAGTGCATAAAACAAACAGCGCAATGCTAAATAAAGAAAAATGAAGCTGTTATAAGACCCAGGTCCTATCACACAATGCAACACAAGCCGGGGGATAGGGTTTTCCCTTATAACAGCCAAAGAATGCTTGATACGTTTTAAACAAATCATTTGATACTATAGTCAGTGCATAGTGTATAAAACAACTTCAAATCATAAGTATCAATCGTAGGCGGCATGAGCGCCCCATCCCACTATGTCGCCATATATAGGATTACAACTAAAACCGCAAATGCACGTATTTGGAAATTGGATTTCCGTCCATGAACCGAGGCAAAAGATAGTCCTCAACCGTTTCGAGACAATCTAGCCCATGTCTCAGGCAAGTACTCAGTCAAGCCTTGGAGCGACAGGGCCGGTCCACCGATGTGGATTAAAATGCTTGAACACTACGTTTCCCCGCCCTTTGGGGCGTAAATGAGCCAACTAAATGACTCCATCGGTTCGAGAACGACCGATCAATCCGAGGCGCCTCGCAACAGCAACAACCACATAAGTCAAACTCGTCAGGGCGTGTAAAACCACTGACGCCACTTTTTAGCTAGAAGGAAACGCATGTCCTCCCTGAGGTCCGTCTCCCGTTTTTGGTTCATACCGGGTGTGAAACACGCGAGGTAAACGTTACACAAAGCTACGCCACAAAGGCCGTGCTTTGATCATCACCACAAGACTTTGCTTTTCAACAGAAGCCTTGATCATTTGCATCTTAGCATGCCACACAGGCAAACCATCCTATGCAACCGATACCAGTCACACAGAATGAAATCCGATGTCAGACACACAGTCCATTTACAAGTCCGTTCTGGGTCTGAACGAAACCGGAGGCACCTAGTACCCCGCATATCCATCGATCTCCAAGTACGTCTGGACGATCACTAACTGTTTCCATCTTCTTGGGTGTACAGCCCAATCAAGATCATCAGTAATTACCCAAACGACGTGAAGACCTCCGGTCTTCGACCATCGTCTTCATCTTCGACTTATCGTCGTATCAGTTATTCAGAATGGGATTAACCCGGTCTTTCCGAATAACTCGCGTATATTTTAAATAAGTGTTACACAAACACAACCTACGCCTCATTCCAATTCATTAGTCACTAACCGTAAATTAATCCAGAGAATAATTCCCCAAACATTAACCCCGAAGGCCGAAACCAACATCAGATCAATATCCAGAAAACCATTCTGCTTGGCCAACCGACAGTTAGTTTCTAAATTTCACATTCATAGGGAAATGTTCCCATTAATTTTATCCAAGATAAATTCTTTGAATTTATTCTTTATTCTATTTTTGAATCTCAATTCAAACTAGTCGGGATTAGCGAACCTTACCGAAGTAATCATTTATTTTAATTTCCCCATCCCAACCTATTTATCCCATGAAGTAAAACTGGTAATACTCCATATCTAACACCACAGTGTTATCGGTAAATTCAATTACCATTTCACGTTCAAATCTAATTAAAGATTTAACTATCGCCTGGAGCAGAACTGGTGATACTCCATTTCGATTATTTCAATCTAATTAAAGATTCATTAAAACTCTACTTAGTTTTAATCTGTGACTGGGTTAAAGAATCAGTGTCATTTAAAACACGGTTCACGATAAACCCAAAATCACATCACATTTCAATCAGTCCCTAATTGTAAATTAGCAAGTGAGCAATTCCCTAAGTATGAATCCCGAAGGCCGAAACCAACATCAGATCAATACCTCGGAAACTATTCAACTTAACTAATCTCCAGTTAGTTTCTGATTTCCTTAACTCCTTTAGGTCTAAGAACTGTATTATTGAAGATACCGTTCACGACAACCCAAAATCACATTTCATCAATGATCGGGTTAAAGAACGAGTGTTATTTAAAACACTGTCCACGATAAACCCAAAAATCAATATCGATTCAATTCCAATTAAATATTATTTAATTGGTACACTTCATTAAATCTAAATAAAAAGATTTAATCTTTTCTCAACTGGGTTCAAGAACAGTGTTAATGAAGACACCATTCACGACAAACCCAAATCACATTTGATATTAAACACAAGGCTCTGAATAGAAAATATCCCGGCTTATATTCAATATCAAATTCTACGATTAACAAATGTCGTATTAGAAATAACGATATAAATATACATATCTTTCAAATTTCCATAACAACATCTGTATAATCACGAATTCCAACATCGAAATATTCCGAAGACAATTTCGATTCAAATCCACTCCAATGCAATCATTGGAAATTTTGGTTATTTTCAAAACCCTTTTTCAAATTCAATTTATTTATTTAAAAATAAATAGAATTATAATTCTAGTTCAAAACTAGTTCATCTTGATAAAAATCTATTTTTATCTTTTCAAATATGGAGTTTTTCATCCCAATTCTTTCTAAACCATTTCTTATGATTTTACACAAATTATTACTATTTTTAATAATTTTATCAAGGCCCGTACAGTCGATTTCCATCAATGGCCATCGAACAGCACTCACAGCGACCTTTTTCGAATTTGATTTGGACATAATTCCAAATCCAACCGTTAGATTTCAAATTTCTAATATTCGTTAGAAAGCTCTTTTCGATACGAACCCAACGGTTCCGGTTTTAGGAGAATCCGACGGTCGGATCTCCCGTAATGTCCGTTTGAAATAAATGGTCGAAATTTACGAACTGCCGCGGCGCGGCGCGTTCTATTCAGGCCATTATATTATATATATAATATATATAATATATATTTCGTCGATTTCTATTTAAAACGAATTATATAAATAGTTTTAAATTCGTTTCAAAAGCAATTTCAACTTCCGTTAAAAATTATATTTTTACCGATAAAACATTTTATTCTAACATATGAATTTCTATTATTCATTTACATAATAAAATGATATTTTTATTTTCTAACATATTTTAGAAAATTTTGGCGGCATAGCGGCACGATACTAGAAACGGGACGAGGCCTAGCCTTATCCCCGGTCTAGTGAAGGCCCACGCCATTCCTTTTTTTCTTTTTCCGATTCGAAATGAATCGTGGGGGGGGGCCAGAGTGGATGTAGGTGGAGGGAGAGAGAGGGAGCGAGAGCAGAGGGAAGGAGGGGCTGAGGTCGGCGGGTGCGTTCGTCGACGAGGTGGTGGAGGCGACGACGTCGGTCGGGGCAGGGTTGGCGGCGCGATGTCCTAGGTTTCACTAAAATCCGGATTGTTTTGCACCCGGTACATTAAACTGAAGTTTGAAATCGAATTATCGAACTACCGCGCCATTTTCAATTCTATTTATAAATATTTATATTCTAACGATGACGCGTATAAATATATACGTTCGAATTATATTCAAAATAAATTTCTCGTCGATATTATTTAAAATAATTCATTTTAAATAATCAAAATCCGCCAAAATTGCCAAAATAAAAATTTCAAACTGGCTCGCATTTTACGGGTTGTTACATATAAGGACACTTGTTTTCATAGAAATTTCATTTACATGCATTTTAACACCTATGGAGACACATGTTATTATTTAAAAATTCTTTGAATGCATGTTTGCCAAAATTACATATTCATTTATTTAATTAAAATTTAATTTTAGTAACAATATTGTAACAACTATATATGAAACCCATTTCTGCATATGTATGTGTAAAAATTTAAAATGACACTTATACTTCATGAAACACATATAAAATATATTTACATAACTTAAAATAAATTCTTATATAAAATGTACCAAATAGTACGTTAAAATAATATTTCTAAAAATAGTTAAAAATAGAAATTAAATATTTTTAATAGATTTTTATAAAGGTTTATATCTCGAATTATAGAATAAGATTTTAAACTCGTATGAAATCTCATATTTTAACATAATTCATACTTTACAAGATATACAAACATCACTAAATGTTATCGAATCTAAATTACATATACATTAAATCAAAAAATAACAAATTTTTATATATATTATTATTAACTCTAACACTGAATATACCATTAAAATAAGTTTGCCTTTCAAAATCTATTTCAAATATACAAAATTAATAAAACACTATATATATCAAATAATATTACTAATAAAAATCAGGATATCCTTAAATAAAAAAATTAAATACTCAAAAGATATTTTATTTTCTAAATCCAATGTACTAAATAACATTTTTATACAAAAATCCTTTATTAATTTCAAAAATACATATAGAAAATTCAAATTAACTTTAGTAAAATACTGGGTTGTTACATTCACCCCCCCCCCCCTTAAGACTTTTCGTCCTCGAAAAGGGGAATAGTAGATTTTTAAACTTCTATATAAACTATAAATCGAACTTTCCTATACGTTTTGGAACATGTTCAAAACAAACAGACTTAAAATTAAAAGTGGAACACACATATCATAGTCAATGCAAAATATCATGTCATACAGATCATTCAAGTCAGCATACAAAATGTATCTAACCCTACGAACTAAGTACTTGGAGTAGTCCAAAATACAGTCACCAAAAGTGTACCTAGCTATCTGGTACTAGTCCCTCAAAACCCATACAAGCCCAAAACATCCCAGTGCATCTAAGCACTTAAGATAACATATATACACTATATATACAAGGTCCAGACTCATCGCAAACTAAACATCTGATGCATCTGACCCATCATCGGATGGATAGGTCAAACCATTTCCTCAGGTTCCTCATCAGCGAACGGCTCCTCATCGTCCGCCATAAAGCCATCATCATCTACGTTCACAATAAATCCATCCTCATTTGCCTTATCTAAAGGTTGCTCTATATCCTCCATCTCCTCTTCAAACTCATCATCTCCCACTTCTGGAAGTGGGTCATCCTCGGACATAGGCTGCTCAATCTCATCATCATCTACTATGACGTCATCATCATCTGCTACTGCATCACCGCTGTCTGCTACAACATTATAGTCATGCAGGGGTGGCTCCATAACATTGTCAAATCCATCGTTTCCCACCTTTGGAAGTGGGTCGTCATTAGCTATAATTGCTGGCTGTTCCATCTCATGTATCAACATAACTAACTGCTCAACAAATGCAGGGTCCATAGGCCAACCGATGTCCTCTGGTGCAGCCTGTGCTAGTGCGGCATCTCCCAACAACTGCTGATCCCTCTCGTCAAGGATCTGCTGCCATATAGCCTCCAATGTATGCTCATCCAAATCAGGGGGAATCTCAATCCCAAAATAGGATGTTGCCCCAATCCCCATCATCTGATCAAGAATTGCTGGTCCTGGGACATACTCATATATCATCTCTGGATCATTCTATTGTGGAGCTGGGTCTGCTCCTAGCATATCGAGATAATGGTCTGAAATGAAATCCATGTCACTACCAAGGTATATGATCATCCTCTGCCGGCGTCGAATCTAAGGATATCTCGATGATCTCATGCTCACTGGTGTCACTAGAGATATCTATGATGGGATCTACTGAGTTGGACCCAGAGCTACTACTAGGTGGAGAAAGATACTGCCTAATGTCACCCTAAAATATAATTTAAAGCTTAGAAATCATCCAATTTGTTATGAAATCAAACTCATTACTTGCTTAGCTTAACCAAATGATTCAAGTTAAGTGTTTAAATCCAAATTTCTTATCCCACAATTTTCAAAATTCGTTAAGGGTTTATTTATCAAACCAAAAATCATGTAAATGGCTAAAGGTCCAATCGGGTCATCCTAATTCCTAACAAACCAAATCCAGAAATCATTCTTATACAAAAATGGTTGATGAACTTTACTTAATGTTTAATGTAATTCCAACATTTCCCTAAAAGAATTTTATATTTATGTTATATATCCCATTTTATTCATACTAAACAAATCTTGATACTTAAGATTTTAAGTTCACAAATTTCATTAGAACACGTTGATTTAATAAGGAAAGACGCTCTCTCAAACATAATATTCTGGAATCTCATTCTAGGATATTCCTAACCCTATTTCTAATGAGATATCGTAACTGTGATGAGTTCTATCTTTTTGTTCAAATATGTCGTACCCCATAGCTTTGTATAAACCAAAGCTCTGATACCAACTGTAACGACCCGCCTTTTAGCCCGATTCTCGTCGGTAATTGAACCAATTTAAATCGTTCACAAAGACGAATTGTTATGGGTACTTATATAAATTGAACAAAATAACAGAACTTCTCATTGCATGATACAATATTACATCAGAGTTACATAAAATATCAGAGTACAACTTATACAGCGGAAGAAAAGTATATATACTCTCAGCGGAAGAAACGGTATGATATAGCGGAAGCTCCAAACTCTAGCGTGAACTCCAATCCACAAAGCGCTTTGAATCTTGCTCCAACGATCTATAACTGTAAAACTAAACAACTAGTTGCCCGTGTAAAAATTAATGGGCACCCAGAGTTTAGGAAGGAACAACAAACTCCAGGTCAGTCATGGGACTGCTGTGAGAACATAAAACAGTTGTCTTTAGGATTCATTTAAAGTTGGGAAATTCAACGGACCACGCCGCTAATGCGGAACGGGTTTATTCCATGGGAATACCCGTGCGTATAAATTCGTAATGACTTTGAGAAAAATAAAGCTAACATAAGCTCGTCCCACATCACACAATGAAAACGCACATCGGATGGGCGAGTTTTATCTTATAATAACCAAAAATGCTTTATATGTGAAAATCCTCTATCAATGTTATCATATAGCATGGAAAACAATTTCGCAAATAAATGTATTAATCCTAGACGGCATAATACCCATAATATTATGTCGCCATATATATATATATATATATACACACACACACACAATCAAAATCGTATGGCTCGTATTGTAGATTGGATTTCCAACTTGATGATTCCTGGCACAAAAGATCAATCAGGGATACAAAATCCTCACGGATTTTTCATCCATCGCGGACACCAACTACACATCATCAGGGAAGATCAACGGTTTTCGACCAGACACGGCCCGACGAACATACCCAACTTCCCCAGATTCATAAGTGGTTTCCCACTGCTGCACATCTTCATCATCAATTCATATATAAAGTCTAAAACCTAACCGCCAGTTTCTCATCAATCCGGGGTGTGAGGTTCGTCGATATCACGTCATATGCCTCTACAAGCCATTCTTTGATCATCACTAGCTCGTTTCATAACTCGGGTATGCCACATTGACAATTCATGACATATCACTGATTCTAATCAATGCATACCCTCTAAGTTCATATGACTTAGAGACGAGGATAATATATTGCCACAAGTCTATTATATATTAATGGGAATCAATGCTCTGTGGTCAATTTCAATGTCAGACACACCATCCATACAAGTCCATCCTGGGTCTGAACGGAACCAAATCCGAAATACTCCCCATACGTTCGGACTTCCTGCCACTCCGAATAAGGGCATCTCTCTACTGTAGCTATCAGTAAAGAAACCAATCGGCAATCTGTCCGTTCGATGGACAGAACCACGGTCTTCATTCGTCGATTCCAAGTCTTGAATTTTCTTCATGCGTCATATCATTACTTGGAATGGTTTTCGGACTTAAATCTGATCCCGGTCTTTCCAAGTAATAAGCGTATTAAAATAATAGCTGTGGACCACACGAGTTTCTCAATTCAAATCTCCTTTCCAAGAATTGTTGTTTTACTTCAAATTAAGGTTGGATTCAAATTCCCGAAATCCGTTATCATTTTAACCCTTTGTTTCAAAATTCAACATTCATTTTTCCAAACCTTATATTTCACAACAATCTTCATTTATTCGTCATTATGTCCAAATTACCAAATCTTTATTTGGATTTGAATAATTTATTTCAAATATAAGTTTAAATAGAATCTTATCGACTTATATTTTATATTGATTCACCAACTCAGGCAACACAATCAAAATCTGGATATGGATATGTTTTGATATTTCTGATCGTATTTGTCTGCTCTAGTAACTCCATATCGAATACCGGGCGACAAATTCTATTCAAATCTCATCCCCTTTCAATTCAAATATTATTTCAATTCCATATCATATATTTAAATTCTTTTATATCTTCATTTTCATTTCAGTTATCACATCTTGTTTGCAAAGTTCACATTTTCCTATCGACGGGAAAATTTCTTGTAACCTTTTTATTCAAAATACCACCACGCTTCTACTACGCACTCTGATTTGGCGTATCCAAGTTTAAACTAGTATTGTTTCAAATATTAACATTAGAATGTATTTCAAATTCTTTGAAACCAAATTCTTAAATATATATTCTATTTCCAAATCTTCTTGCACACGATGGATTCTATATTTTAACTACTATGTTGGTTCATTTACCAATGTAACATAGTATTTAGAACAAAATCAAACTTAAGAATTTATTTGTTAAAATCTTTAAAATATTATATTTTGATTCTAATTCAAAATATTTCTCCTCACAATCAATTATCAAGTTAGTCAATATCATCTCATATTACCAAATTTTCATTTCAAATGAATAGGAATCTTTATGTTTTCCAAAACTCGTTCCATTGCTTACTAATAATCAAAATGAAATTCCATTATCAATTAAATTTCCAACTTATTTAAAGTTAAATAAGCAATAAGAAATGGGAATTATTCCCACAACCCTTTTATTTGAAATTTAAAAATTTATATTCATGAATGGTCATTTGAAATATAAAAATCGATATCATCGAAGTTTCCATTTCAAATCAAATACTAGTGAGAAAAACAATATTATTATCTAATCAAACACGTTTGATTACTATTCAAAATTCTTATGCAATCGAATCTTCATATAAAAAATCCATTTATTCCAATTTGCTGGATTCTTTATAACATATCTCATTAAATATTAATGATTACTCCAAACTTGTTAAATCCGTTTCCAACATAAACATTTCAAAATAATCACATTAAATTGAATATTATATGGTCTCGTTCAACCTTTTCAAAACAACCAAGTTGTCATAACAAATTTCACACTTTTGATATTTATCGAAACTCGATTAATCATTCACAATCGACCATTCAAATTGTATATCCAAATAAATGTTGAATATCATTTCCCAATCCTTATCAAATATTTAAATAACACATGAACGGCCTAAATTATGTTAAAAACCATTTCGTTCCATTCGAATAGATTTTTACTCAATTCAATTCTAAAAGTTTTAAAATTTATTTAAAACTATATTCTCATTTCAAAAAAAAAATATTTATTATGGAAAGGAGATTTAAATTAATTACACCTGCGGTTCCACCACTACGATGTATGTGATTTTCTCAATCAAATTTAGCTAACAAATCTGATCACGTCGACAGTCATGAATCCATTCATCACAATGATTTACACAACCAAATAACGGTGCGCAAGCGTTATTGCGAATAACGCTAGGTGTATAAAGTGTTATACTGCATAAACATCCATCAACAACCACAACAATTAAATAATTAATTCACTGTGCGTAGAGCGTTACAGTCTGTAACGCATCGTGTTTACGGTGTTTTAACTGCATAAATATTCATTGAACAACCAGTGATAATCATTCATAACATTTTTAACACATTATAATTAACACTAATTATAACTAACCGAAATGTCTAATTTAAATAAATTTAAATTAGAATTCTCACCTGCATTGCTTCCCACTTCCGTCGTTAAAACCTGGTATCGACCGCGTATCAGCTTGACAAGCACACCGTCTTCTTCGCAACGGACTTCGAAACCGCGCACAACTTTTCCAGACGATGCTACTGTACCGACGCTTACCTTAATTCTTAGCCAACCACTGTATATATATATATATGGATATATAAATCCAAACACACTCTAGCCTTGTCCAATATTTAACCCGAAAGCAAAGGCCAAAATACATGAAATGAAAAACCAGAGGGTTGGAAGGAAAAATGGGCTATTAGAGTGGCTTTGGCCTTGGTGACTTGGAGTATTTAGTAAAGGAAAAGGTGGCAGGGGTAGAGGATAAAGGCGCTGGAACTGTTGTTTGGGAGGAAAGAAGGAAGGGTCTTGGGTCTTTTGAAGTAATCGAATGTAACAACCCGGAAAATGCGAGCCAATTTAAAGTTTTTAAATTGGTTATTGTCAAAGAATTTAAACAATTGAAATAGAATATTTCAAGAAAATATTGAATTGGAAATAGTGTGGCAGTTTGAAAATTTGAATTCAAACTTTGACTGACTGTACAGGGTGTAAAATATAACGGATTTTAGTGAAACCAAAAATATTTAAATCTGTTTATGAATACCTTTCTAACGAATCTGAAAAATCGAAGTTTCATAGCGGGAATCAAAAGTTATCGCCAAATGAATTTTTAGAAAGGTCGCTATAGAGAATATATAGCCCTTGAAAATAGACATTTTGCAAACGACCTCGGAATTCGACGAAACCACTTTTGTTGGATCCGGGATGTCAAACTATTGCTAGGTTTCAAATTTCATAATTTTTGAAGCTAGTATGTGAGCGTGGCAAAAGAAAATGTGATTGGTAAATTTCTGTTAAATTGGATCGACCAGAAAAGGGTCATTTTTCAAACGTTCTCAGAATTCGATAAAACTAGTTTGTTGGGACCGTAGCATCAAAACATAGCTAGGTTTATTTTTCTGGAATTTTTCGAATCGGTTTGTGGCCCTGGCAAATTGAAATGTACATTCAAATTGAATATTGAATGTTTTATACATTAATTTAAAAAATAATAGACTATAACAGTCAAATTGGCCAAAGAAACATATCCCATTGTGTCCGGGATGGGGGTATTTAGCTAGGTGCGACAGTCGTTGGGTTTGAATTGGTGTCCGTGTGGAGAAACACTATTTTAAAATTTAATAAAATCATCGGCCAATCAGATTTCTCCTTCATAATTAAAAAAATTAAAACATCAGAAACCCCCCTTCCTCGTTAAACGATCTCGACGACGACGAAGCCTCCCAACTTCCCGACCAAACCGCCACACGCCACGGTGACCCCTGCCACCACCCAAACCTTGAAGCGCCGCTCCTCCCCTTCAAATCCGACCAACCCTTGCCCTTTCTCTCCTCGCCAGCGTCGAGAAGGACGCCCAAGAAGTCGGTGACTTAGAAGCGTCGCCGCCACTTCCTCAGGCCATCGATCTAGCCAAAACCCCTGGCACCGCGAAGCCCTCTCCTCCCTCTTCCACGCTGTACCCTCCGATCGTCGTATCGAGCCTCGGATTTCACGAATTTTCAAAACCTAGTTTTGAATATCTTTGAAAGGTATCAGCTTTAGTTTAATTGAATTGAAAATAACACTTTTAGGTGTTGCAAACTTTGAAAAATCATATCTTTATGATGTGTTAACGAAATTCGATGAAACAGGAAACATCGTGACCGTAAGGAGGCTCTCTACCATTTAGATGAGACCGCGGATTTTTCTGGGCTAGCTACGATTTTTAGCACCTCGAAAACCAATGTGAGAAATCTAAATAGAAATATTTGAATGAAATCGTGTTGTATAAATTATATAAGCGAAGTGTAAATTATATACGCATTGTATACCTCATGTACATGTGTTGTATAAGTAATATGAGCGACGTATAAATCATACAAGCGTTGTATGAAACATATATGCTTTGAATTGTGTTGAAATGCAAGTGAAATATAGAAATAATATATATATATACTCCCCTCGTCCACAAACCATGGACGAAATTTATTGCTTGTGATCGGCGTGAAAATATGTGGTATGACAAATGGTTGAAAATTAATGCTTGTGGTTGATATTGTTGGATTGTGGTTGAAAAATACCTTTGTAGTTGAAAAAAATACCCTCTTGTAGTTGAAACAAATTAGAATAGGATTGTGGAAATGAAAATAAAACATGCTGCCTGCGTGCAAACTAGATGCATGAAATCCCCATTGTCAAAAACCGCGAGGTTTTAAGGTAGATCGAGGAGCCATACTAGGGACGGTCCCGGTTTTAACTACACTGCCGTTATGCTACCGAAATTTTCTGAAATATTCATGTGTTGAATGGTATTCGGGTTTCAAATAAATAGCTTTAACAACAAAAATCACATTTTTATTATATATACAAACTATAGAGAACATTCATGTGTCGAATAGAAATTCATTCGTTGATTAGAAATTCATGTGTTGAATGGTATTCGTGTTTTAAATAAATAGCTTTAACAATAAAAATCACATTTTTATTAAATATACAAACTATAGAGAACATTCTTGTGTTGAATAGAAATTCATTCGTTGAATAGAAATTCATGTGTTGAATGGTATTCGTGTTTTAAATAAATTGCTTTAACAATAAAAATCACATTTTTATTAGATATACAAACTATAGAAAACATTCATGTGTTGAATAGAAATTCATTCGTTGAATAGAAATTCATGTGTTGAATGGTATTCGTGTTTTAAATAAATAGCTTTAACACTAAAAATTACAATTTTATTATATATACAAACTATAGAGAACATTCATGTGTTGAATAGAAATTCATTCGTTGAATAGAAATTCATTTTTTGAATGGTGTTCGTGTTTTAAATAAATTGCTTTAACAATAAAAATCACATTTTTATTATATATACAAACTATAGAGAACATTCATGCGTTGAATAGAAATTCATGTGTTGAATGGTATTCGTGTTTTAAATAAATTGATTTAACAATAAAAATTACATTTTTATTGTGAATATGAAGTGCTAAAAATACACAGGTGTTGAAATAAATATTTGTTCGCTAGAAATATTATTATTAGCTTTGTTTTGCATATATATATATATATATATATATATATATATATATATATATATATATATGTGTGTGTGTGTGTGTGTGTGTGCGTGTATATATATACACATATGTTGAACAGAGAAAATGGATTAGCTGTTGAGTAAAGAAATTATTTGCGTGCCCGACAAATAGGTAAGCCTTAATGAGTTAACTGCGCAATTTTATTTTTATATCAACTCCTGTGAGTGCCATTGGATGCGGAGTGCTAGTTATTCTGTGTGTAATAATAAACATCGCCATAGGATAGTAACAATTACTTTTGAACTACACTACATGGCATACTTCATGACGATAGGCATACTTCATCATATCCCACATAAGCATTTGGAGCTTGTGTGACGAGGTCGAAGATTTACCATACGAGCGAGAGGCTTGTACGGCGATGACTATATATCACAGGTAGAACTGATGACTGATCTGAACTTTATAAATTATAACGATAAATTGCTAGATTAATAAAAAAAACCCACATGGGTCTGGAGATGACAATAAACACGTCTCTCTGGTCATTAAGGCACAAAAACCATTTATAGGGTGACGAGAATTTATTCTCTGGAGTTATGTCCCCTGTGGACACCGGAATGTATCACTATAAATATGTGTATGCTTATTAGGATTTATTGGGCACCTAATACGGCCCAATAAATTTCCAATCCCCTTCGCGTACAAAGGAGGTTATGGCGAAATTTTTCGAAATATAAAGGCGTTAGTGAAATATTTGAAGTGAAAACAATATTGAAATCGCAGAATAAACTATATTTATATATATATAGAAATATAAATAAAATTGAATTGAATCGAGGCCGTGCAGTTCGTGTTTTGAAATCGTAACTTCAATCGATTAGTACGAGAGATCCGACCATCGGATTCTCCCGAAACCGCAACCGTTGGGTTCGCCTTGGAAATATCTTTCCAACGGCACTAACTTTGTAAAGATCCAACGGTTGGATTGTCTGGAATGTTTAATTCAATTCTAAAGAAAAACAGCGCTAGAATCGATTATATTTATATATAAATAAAAATATAATTAAATTAATCGAATAACGACGCTGCAGTTCGTATTTTTAAACCGTAACTTCAAACGACTAGGGCGGAAGATCCGACTGGCGGATTTTCACGAAACTGGAACCGTTGGGTTCGCTTTGGAGATATCTTCCCAGTGATATAAACTTTGTAGAAATCCAACGGTTAGATTTCCCGATATGTGTTAAACAAATTTAGGGAAAAATAGCGCCTGTGCCACGACACGACCTGAAACGTCGTTTAATTAAATATGGCCATTTTTTAATAAATAAAAATGGCGAAAAATCATTATAAAATATTATAAGCGACATGGAATGGAACTAAACCAATTTTACTTGGTTTGCTGGATATTTGATGGTTGAATGTGTTTGACATGGAAATTATACTAAAGAACCGAAATGTGGATGTCGAGTAATTTAACCATGGAAAGAATTGATTTGAATTCTAAATATACGTGAATTATTTGAAAAGGCCGAGCTAATCCTCATTTCAAATAATTGATCGAACGATTCGAAGTCAAAAATACGAAGATGGTTCAGGACCGACGATCTTCGTATCGGATGGATGGGCGCTGCTGAGGTTCCTGATCGGAGTAGCTACCTTGAAGGAATTGAAGTAGTAGCCGTCTGGACGTATGTCTTGATTGTATGGATATGCGAGGAATATGGTGCCTCCAGTTTCGTTCAGACCCAGAACGGACTTGTAAATGGACTGTGTGTCTGACATTGGATTTTGTTCTGTGCTGATTGATCTTTGTTAAATATATATCTGTTTGGCGGGGGAGAATTTATTCTCTTTCTTAACGCCCTTCTCTGAGACGTACGAGCTCATAGGTTATATATCGATAGAAATCAGTCGTATGGAGTGGATTGCCTGTGTGGCATGCCGAGATGCAGTGATCAAGGCTTCTGTTGCAAAGCAAAGTCTTGTGGTTGATGATCAAAGCATGGCCTACGTGGCCTGGCTTTGTGTATAGCGTGGATTCGTGAGCCTCACACCTCGGTATGAGTTAAAAACGAGATAAGGACTGCAGGGAGAGCACGGCGTTTCTTTCTAGCTAGCGGTAGTGTCAGTGCTTAAACTGGCTGAAATTTGTATTATTTTTACCTATATGGATGTTGAATGAGGCGCCTCGATTTTAGGTCTGTTAGGACCGGGAAACATGTGTTTAGGAATACTAATCCACTAACGTAAGTATGGACCAGCCCTGAAGCATCCAAGGGTTACCCAGAGTGTGTAGTCCTGAGGCATTTGCTTGAGTGTCTCGAAGCAGAGAGGAGCTTGCCCCTTGCCTCGACTCATGACGGAAATCCAATTTCCAATACGAGATAACGGATTTGATTGTAGAACTAGTATGGCGACATAGTAGATGGTAGTTATGCCGTCTATGATTGATATTTACGATGATATTCGTTTTTGAAACATATATGCACTAGTAATAATATCAAGTGATTTTGCTTTGCACGTATTAAGCATATTTTGGCCATTATAAGGTAAAACTCTATCCTCCAGTTTGTGTTGCATTGTGTGATAGGACTTGAGTCTTATAACGGCTTCATTCTTTTAAAAAGCATTGTGTTGTTTTAAAGAATTTACTTTGTTTTAAATGCACTGGCAATCACTGGAGTAAACCCGTTCCTCGAAAGTGGCGTGGTCCTATGATTTGCCTTATTATTGTTGTTTAACCAATTAAGTAGATTTCTCATACCAGTCCCATGACTGACTCGTTGTTTGTTTCACTTTGCAAACTCGGGTGCCCTTATTTTCACACGGGCAGCCTAGTTGACAAATGGCAGGTTATTTTGGCTTAGCACTGCAGTACGGAGTGCGCTTTTGGCTTGATGGCGAGAATTAGATTCACTTGTATTTTGGCTATTGACTTTCCGCTATCCTTACCTTATGTATATGATTCCGCCTATGGTGACATAGACTGATTTACTTCCAGCATTTATTATCTTATGTATATGTGCCGCCTCAGGCGATGTAGACGGATATCTTTATTATGTCTCGTTGTATGTATATATTCCACCTATGGCGATGTTGACTGATCATTCCCTTTTTATTCACTAAGTTATCCAACGTTGTGCTACTAATGTTGTTACATGTTATGATTCCGTTGTCATATCTATGTAGAATTATTCTATTTGTTGTTTATGCTATTATTTGTACTCTGCTAATGATGATTAATGAGTTAAATTCCAATGATTATCCTTAACACCGTCGTACGGGTTTTGGGATCGTCACAGTTGGTATCAGAGCTTTGGTTAACCTTAGTTCTGGAATTTAACACATTAAACACCTCATCAGAAAAGAACCAGTAGTGTTCTAAGGCGAGTGGCTCATTAGAGATAGGATCAGTAATGTCCTAGAATGAGCTAAGCAGAATAGCAAAACAATTTGATCAGTACATCATTACCTTCCCTTATGTTCTTCTGCTTTATCGTATATGAAAGTTATCATTCCTGTGAGCTTGACTCTTTTCTTGGTTATACAGAACTTGACTTAATGGCTACACGAGCAGCTGCAGCCAGAGGCGGCCGAGCAGGGAATATCCCCGTAGCAGAACAAGGGCCTATGATACAGCCACCAACACCTAAGGACTTCGACCTTGACCGAGTAGCAAAGAGGTACGGAAACCTCGGAGGCAAACCCTTTTTTGGCATTGGCACCGTGACTGAGGCTATAGCATGGTTAAAGACATGCGAGAAGATTTTTGGTGGCATGAGACTTGGAACCCACGACAAAGCGCTTATGGGCGCTTGGCTTTTACAGAAGGAGGCCGAATTGTGGTGGGATGCCATCACCTCTGAGGATGAGGAAGATACAGTAAGGACTTAGGAGGAGTTCAAGACATTCTTCAAGGGGAAGTTCATCCCCAAGCAAGCATTAGAGCGTATGCGTGATGAGTTTGCTAATCTCCAACAGGGAGACCGCTCTATTCAAGACTATCTAAAAAAATTCACACAGCTATCACGTTATGCTCCAGAGCTTATCTTAACATCAAAAGCAAAGAATAAGATGTTTATATTGGGGCTAAAGCGCAAGTACCAGGACCGGGCCATGAGTAACATCAAGCTTCCATTTTCAGAACTGGTAGAGATGGCCTGTAACTATGAAGATTTGGATGAGAGGAACTCCAATCTTGATCGCGCTAAGAGCCAGGCAGGAAACAAGCGCAAAGCTTCAGGAGATCAACCCAAGTCCAGCAATGCAGCAGCCACTACTCCGAAAGCTGGTAAGATACCCAAGGGAAGCTGCTACAATTGCGGAAAGAAGGGGCATTATTCTAATGTATGCACCGCCCCAAAGAGACTGAAGACAAACCCGCAAAGCTCAAATCCGAATCCCCGCAGCTCGGCTGAATGCTACAACTACCATCAGAAGGGTCACTTTAGCAGAAATTGTCCTTTGAAGAATAATGCACAAGTAGCACATGTTTATGACGGGGAGAACCCGTCAGCTATCACTGATGGATCAGGTAAACCCAATGTCTTGGGTGGTACCCTTACAATTAAAAATATTCCTGTTTCTATACTTTTTGATACTGGTGCATCTCGAAGTTTTATTGCAAGTAACACTGTTCACAAGTTAAAATTGAATCAAAGGAAGCTTAATGAACCAATTAAAGTTCAAAATCCGATAGGGGGTTCTATTATTCTCAGCTTATATTGTAATGTACCCACCTCATATTCTTGTTATCGATTTCCTTTTAAAGTGATTTTCATGGACTTTTCCGAACTTGATGTTATACTTGGGCTGGACTGGTTGACAAAATATAAGGCTGAAGTTAGATGTGCCGAAAGAATCGTTAAAGTTAAAACGAAACAAGGACATATATATATACCATGCCATGGCTCGGAAACAAATAGAAAAGAATTTTGGTCTGCTTTGGAACTTCCCACTTCATTAGAAAAGATTCATGTCGTTAAAAACTATGTGGATGTGTTTGAAGAAGTCGAAAACCTACCTCCGCAAAGAGAAATTGAATTCAGAATGGATCTAATTCTGAATGCCAGACCAGTAGTACATCCAATTCGAAGAATGGCCCCAAAAGAAAAAGAAGAGTTGGGCAACCAAACTCGAGAATTGTTGTGGAAAGTTCTGATCAGGCCAAGCTTTTCAGATTGGGGAGCAGTGGTGTTTGTCCCAAAATCAGACGGTACTCTACGGCTTTGTGTTGATTACTGAGATCTCAATAAGCAGACACAAAAGAATAAATATCCATTGCCGCGAATCGATGATTTGCTAGATCAATTAAATGGAGCGCGAGTATTCTCCAGAATGGACCTAGCTACAGGTTTCCATCAATTACGTATAGCCAAGGACTGTGTTCCTTTGACAGCCTTCAGGGGTCCTGATTTATTCTACGAATGGTTAGTAATTCCGTTCGGCTTGTGTAATGCTCCAGCCTACTTCATCGATTTAATGAACAGAGTGTTCCATGGTGTCTTGAATAAATTTGTTCTGGTCTTCATCGATGATATCTTAATCTACTCCAAGTCAGAAGGGGAGCATGCAAAACATTTAGAACAAGTGTTGGAAATTCTGAGAAGAAATGTCTTGAAATCTAAATTCTCTAAGTGTATCTTCTGGCAAGATGAAGTTAAGTTCCTTGGCCATGTAGTATCAAAAGAAGGGATTGCTGTGGATCCAAGCAAAATTACAGCGATTCAGCACTGGAAATAGCCTACTATCCTCACAGAAGTTCGAAGTTTTCTTGGATTGGCTAGTTACTATCGGAAATTCATTAAGGATTTTTTGAAGATATCCAGTGTATTAACAAAGCTTACAAAGAAGCATGAGAAATTCAAGTGGACTACAGAATGTGAGGAAGCTTTCGGAGAACTGAAACTGAATTGACAACTGCTCCAGTATTAAAAATTATAGATGGCAACCAGGACTTGACTGTATGGACGGATGCTTCCATTAGAGGTCTTGGCGCAGTGTTAATGCAAAGAGGCCAAGTGATCGCTTATGCTAGCCATCAGCTGAAGCCGCATGAAAGGAACTATGCAACTCATGATCGTGAGTTGTTAGCCATCGTGTTTGCTTTGAGAATCTGGAGTCATTATTTGTTGGGTGAGAAGTTCGAACTATTTACCGATCATCAATCATTGAAGTATATATTCACTCAGAAAGATCTAAACTTGAGACAACAGCGTTGGTTAGATTTCCTTGCAGCATACGATTTCGAGATTTTGTACACTCCAGGGAAAGCCAACGTTGTGGCTAATGCGCTCAGCAGAAAGAATGAAATCATCTCTAGTTTTATCGTTACGTCTTCATTGATTGACAAGATTTCAGTCCTTCAGAAAAACGATGAATTTATTCAAAGGATCAGTCAGAGAATCAAGGAAGGTGAATCCACAAGTTTCCAGCTTGATGACAAGGGAGTTCTTAGGTTAAAGGGCAGGATTTGCATCCTGAATCTTCCAGAGCTTCGAAAGGAAGTCATGTATGAATGCCATAAGTCCAAACTCAGTATCCATCCTGGTGTGAGCAAAATGTATAACGATATCAAGCAAGTTAAGAGCGACCAACAGAAACTGGTTGGATTATTACAACCATTAGATATTCTAGGATGGAAGTGGGAGCAGATTTCCATGGACTTTATAGATGGTTTGCCTCGAACTAAGAAAGGAAACGACAGTATTTGGGTGATCGTAGATCGCTACACGAAGACTGCCCATTTCATACCTGTCAGATCCAACAGAACGACCTAAAGTTTAGCGCAGATTTACTTCAAAGAAATAGTTAAACTGCATGGAGTGCCACTCAGTATAGTCAGTGATAGGGATCCACTATTTACTAGCAAATTCTGGGAAGCATTCCAGACAGTATTGGGAACCAAATTGAATCTAAGCACCGCTTATCACCCTCAGACAGATGGCCAAACTGAGCGGGTCATGGGAAGATCACTTGCATTTGGCAGATTTCTCATATAACAATAGCTATCAAGCAAGTTTGGGAATGTCGCCATATGAAGCATTATACGGTAGACCGTGCAGATCTCCAGCATGTTGGGTAGAACCTGGCAACAGACTTGTGTTAGGACCCGATATGATTCGAGAAGCATCTGATAAAGTCGATTTCATCAAGAAGTGATTGAAAGCCGCGCAATGTCAACAGAAAAGTTATGCTGATTCTAGAACAAGAGATTTATCTTTTGACGTTGGTGATTATGTGTATTTAAGAGTTTTCACGATTAGGGGAGTAATCAGATTTGGCAAAACTAGGAAGTTGGCACCGAGATTTATTGGTCCCTTTCCTATACTTGAACGAATTGGAACTCTTACTTATAGGGTTTCATTGCTTGAATGGTTTCCTGGAGTGCATGATGTGTTCCATGTATCTCAACTCAGAAAACATGTGCATGATCCGGATCTTGTTATAGAAGAAGCAGTGCAACAGGACTTGGAAACTACTCCAGAATTAGCAGCCAGAAGAGAGCCATTAAAGATTGTTGGCAAAGAAACTAGAGAGCTAGGGAGCAAAAAGGTTCATTTAGTTAAAGTGCAGTGGAGTAGTGATCGTAGAGACTGTACTTGGGAGACTAAGGAAAGCATTAAGCAAGCTTACCCCAAATGCAGAGTGGACATCTATGACTAACTCCGGTGCAAGGTACCTTTACAATACTTTGCATTTACATTTTGTTTCCTACTGTATTGTTGTTTCCTTTTCGGGGACCAAAAGTTTTAAGTGGGGGAGATTGTAACAAACCGGAAAATGCAAGCCAATTTAAAATTTTTAAATTGGTATTTTCAAAGAATTTAAACAATTGAAATAGAATATTTCAAGAAAATATTGAATTGGAAATAGTGTGGCAGTTTGAAAATTTGAATTCAAACTTCGACTGACTGTACAGGGTGTAAAATATAACGGATTTTAGTGAAACCAAAAATATTTAAATCTGTTTATGAATACCTTTCTAACGAATCTGAAAAATCGAAGTTTCGTAGCGGGAATCAAAAGTTATCACCAAATGAATTTTCAGAAAGGTCGCTATAGAGAATATATAGCCCTTGAAAATAGACAATGTGCAAACGACCTCGGAATTCGACGAAACCACTTTTGTTGGATCCGGGATGTCAAACTATTGATAGGTTTCAAATTTCATAATTTTTGAAGCTAGTATGTGAGCGTGGCAAAAGAAAATGTGATTGGTCAATTTCTGTTAAATTGGATCGACCAGAGAAGGGCCATTTTTCAAACGATCTCAGAATTCGACAAAACTAGTTTTGTTGGGACCGTAGCGTCAAAACATAGCTAGGTTTATTTTTCTGGAATTTTTCGAATCAGATTGTGGCCCTGGCAAATTGAAATGTACATTCAAATTGAATATTGAATGTTTTATACTTTAATTTGAAAAATAACTGATTGTAACAGTCGAATTGGCCTACGAAACATATCCCATTGTGTCCGAGATGGGGGTATTTAGCTATGGGCGACAGTCGTTGGGTTTGAATTGGTGTCCATGTGGAGAAACACTATTTTAAAATTTAATATAATCATCGGCCAATCAGTTTTCTCCTTCATAATTAAAAAAAAACATCAGAAACCACCCCCCTCCCCCCCCCCCCCCGGTTAAACAATCTCGATGGCGACGAAGCCTCCCCGCTTCCCGACCAAATCGTCGTCGCCACACGCCACGTTGACCCCTGCCACCGCCCAAACCTTGAAGCGCCGCTCCTGCCCTTCAAATCCGACCAACCCTTGCCCTCTCTCTCCTCGCCAGCGTCGAGAACGACACCCAAAAAGTCGGCGACTTAGAAGCGCCGCAAGCACTTCCTCAAGCCATCGATCTGGCCAAAAAACCCGGTGCTGCGAAGCCCTCTCCTCCCTCTTCCACGTTGTACCCTCCGATCGTCGTATCGAGCCTCGGATTTCACAAATTTTCAGAACCTAGTTTTGAATATCTTTGAAAGGTATCATCTTTAGTTTAATTGAATTGAAAATAACACTTTTAAGTGTTGCAAACTTTGAAAAATCATATCTTTATGATGTGTTGACGAAATTCGATAAAACAGGAAACATCATGACCATAAGGAGGCTTTCTACCATCTAGAAGAGACAGCGGATTTTTCTGGGCTAGCTACGATTTTTAGCACCTCGAAAACCAATGTGAGATATCTAAATCGAAATGTGCGAATGAAATCATGTTGTGTAAATTATATAAGCGAAGTGTAAATTATATACGCATTGCATACCTCATGTACATGTGTTGTATAAGTTATATGAGCGATGAATAAATTATACAAGCTTTGTATGAAACATATATGCTTTGAATTGTGTTGAAATGCAAGTGAAATATAGAAATAATATATATATATATATATACTCCCCTCGTCCACAAACCATGGATGATATTTATTGCTTGTGATTGGCGTGAAAATATGTGGTATGACGAATGGTTGAAAATAATTGTTTGTGGCTGATATTGTTGGATTGTGGTTGAAAAATACCTTTGTGGTTGAAAAAAAATACCCTCTTATGGTTGAAACAAATTAGAATATGATTGTGGAAATGAAAATAAAACATGCCGCCTGCGTGCGAACTAGATGCATGAAATCCCCATTGTCAAAAACCGCAAGGTTTTAAGGTAGAGCGAGGAGCCGTACTAGGGATGGTCCTGGTTTTAACTACCCTGCCGTTATGTTGCCGAAATTTTCTGAAATATTCATGTGTTGAATGGTATTCGAGTTTTAAATAATTAGCTTTAACAATAAAAATCACATTTTTATTATATATACAAACTATAGAGAACATTCATGTATTGAATAGAAATTCATTCGTTGAATAGAAATTCATGTGTTGAATGGTATTCGTGTTTTAAATAAATAGCTTTAACAATAAAAATCACATTTTTATTATATATACAAACTATAGAGAACATTCATATGTTGAATAGAAATTCATGTGTTGAATGGTATTCGTGTTTTAAATAAATTGCTTTAACAACAAAAATCACATTTTTATTAGATATACAAACTATAGAAAACATTCATGTGTTGAATAGAAATTCATTCGTTCAATAGAAATTCATGTGTTGAATGGTATTCGTGTTTTAAATAAATAGCTTTAACAATAAAAATCACATTTTAATTGTATATACAAACTATAGAGAACATTCATGTGTTGAATAGAAATTCATTCGTTGAATAGAAATTCATGTGTTGAATGGTGTTCGTGTTTTAAATAAATTGCTTTAACAATAAAAATCACATTTTTATTATATATACAAACTATAGAGAACATTCATGTGTTGAATAGAAATTCATTCGTTGAATAGAAATTCATGTGTTGAATGGTATTCGTATTTTAAATAAATTGATTTAACAATAAAAATTACATTTTTATTGTGAATATGAAATGCTAAAAATACACACGTGTTGAAATAAATATTTGTTCGCTAGAAATATTATTATTAGCTTTGTTCTGCATATATATATATATATATATATATATATATATATATATATACATACATACATGTGTTGAACAGAGAAAATGGATTAGCTGTTGAGTAAAGAAATTATTTGTGTGCTCGACAAATAGGTAAGCCTTAATGAGTTGGCTGTGCAATTTTATTTTTATATCAACTCCTGTGAATGCCATTGGATGCGGAGTGCTGGTTATTCTGTGTGTAATAATAAACATCGTCATAGGATAGTAACGATTAATTTTGAACTACACTACATGGCATACTTCTTGACGATAGGCATACTTCATCATATCCCACATAAGCATTTGGAGCTTGTGTGACGAGGTTGAAGATTTGCCATACGAGCGAGAGGCTTGTATGGCGATGACTATATATCACAGGTTGAACTGGTGACTGATCTGAACTATATAAATTGTAACAATAAATTGCCAGATTAATAAAAAAAAACCATACGGGTCTGGAGATGACAATAAACACGTCTCTCTGGTCATTAAGGCAAAAAACCATTTATAGGGGTGACGAGAATTTATTCTCTGGAGTTATGATCTATACACACTCCCATGTGGACACCGGAATATATCACTATAAATATGTTTATGCTTATTAGGATTTATTGGGTACCTAATACGGCCTAACAAATTTCCAAACTCCTTCCCGTACAAAGGAGGTTATGGCGAAATTTTTCAAAATATAAAGGCGTTAGTGAAATATTTGAAGTGAAAACAATATTGAAATCACAGAATGAACTATATTTATATATATAGAAATATAAATAAAATTGAATTGAATCGAGGCCGTGCAATTCGTGTTTTGAAATCGTAACTTCAATCGATTAGTACGAAAGATCTGACCATCGGATTCTCCCGAAACCGCAACCGTTAGGTTCGCCTTGGAAATATCTTTCCAATGGCACTAATTTTGTAAAGATCCAACGGTTGGATTGTCTGGAATGTTTAATTCAATGCTGAAGAAAAACAGCGCCAGAATCGATTATATTTATATATAAATATAATTAAATCGAATAACGACGCTGCAGTTCGTATTTTGAAACCGTAACTTCAAACGACTAGGGCGGAAGATCTGACCGGCGAATTTTCACAAAACTTGAACTGTTGGTTCGCTTTGGAGATATCTTCCCAGTGATATAAACTTTGTAGAAATCCAACGGTTAGATTTCCCGATATGTGTAAAACAAATTTGGGGAAAAACAGCGCCAGTGCCACGACACGACCTAAAACGTTGTTTAATTAAATATGGCCATTTTTAAATAAATAAAAATGGCGAAAAATTGTTATAAAATATTATAAGCAACATGGAATGGAACTAAACCAATTTTACTTGGTTTGCTTGATATTTGATGGTTGAATATGTTTGACATGAAAATTATTCTAAAGAACCGAAATGTGGATGTTGAATAATTTAACCATGGAAAGAATTGATTTGAATTCTAAATATACGTGAATTATTTGAAAAGGCCGAGCTAATCCTCATTTCAAATAATTGATCGAACGATTCAAAGTCAAAAATACGAAGACGGTTCAAGACCGACGGTCTTTGTATCAGATGGATGGGCGCTGCTGAGGTTCCAGATCGGAGTAGCTACCTTGAAGGAATGGAAGTAGTAGCCGTCTGGACGTATGTGTTGATTGTACGGATATGCGAGGATTATGGTGCCTCCGGTTTCGTTCAGACCTAGAACGGACTTGTAAATGGACTGTGTGTCTGACGTTGGATTTCGTTCTGTGCTGATTGATCTCTGTTAAATATATATCTGTTTGGCGGCGGAGAATTTATTCTCTTGCTTAATGCCCTTCTCTGAGACGTACGAGCTCAGAGGTTATATATCGATAGAAATCAGTCGTATGGAGTGGATTGCCTGTGTGGCATGCCGAGATGTAGTGATCAAGGCTTCTGTTGCAAAGCAAAGTCTTATGGTTGATGATCAAAGGACGGCCTACGTGAACTGGCTTTGTGTATAGCGTGGATTTGCGAGCCTCACACCTCGGTATGAGTTAAAAACGGGATAGGGACTGCAGGGAGAGCAGACGTTTCTTTCTAGCTAGCGGTAGTGTCAGTGCTTAAACTGGCTGACATTTATATTATTTTTACCTGTGTGGATGTTGGAATGAGGTGCCTCGATTTTAGGTCTGTTAGGACCGGGAAACGTGTGTTCAGGAATACTAATCCACTAACGTAAGTGTGGACCGGCCCTGAAGCATCCAAGGGTTACCCAGAGTGTGTAGTCCTGAGGCATTTGCTAGAGTGTCTCGAAGCGGAGAGGAGCTTGCCCCTTGCCTCGACTCATGACGGAAATCCAATTTCCAATACGAGATAACGGATTTGATATAGAACTAGTATGGCGACACAGTAGATGGTAGCTATGTCGCTTATGATTGATGTTTATGATGATATTCGTTTTTGAAACATATATGCACTAGTAATAATATCATGTGATTTTGCTTTGCACGTATTAAGCATATTTTGGCCATTATAAGGTAAAACTCTATCCTCCGGTTTGCGTTGCATTGTGTGATGGGACTTGAGTCTTATAACGGCTTCATTCTTTTAAAAAGCATTGCGTTGTTTTAAAGAATTTAATTTGTTTTAAATGCACTGGCAATCACTGGAGTAAAACCGTTCCACGAAAGTGGCGTGGTCCTATGATTTGCCTTATTATTGTTGTTTAACCAGTTAAGTAGATTTCTCATACCAGTCCCATGACTGACTCGTTGTTTGTTTCACTTTGCAAACTCGGGTGCCCTTATTTTCACACGGGCAGCCTAGTTGACAGATAACATGTTATTTTGGCTTAGCACTGCAGTACGGAGTGTGCTTTTGGCTTCATGGCGAGAATTAGATTCACTTGTATTTTGGCTATTGACTTTCCGCTATCCTTATCTTATGTATATGATTCCGCCTATGGCGATGTAGACTGGTTTACTTCCAGCATTTATTATCTTATGTATATGTGCCGCCTCAGGCGATGTAGACGGATATCTTTATTATGTCTCGTTGTATGTATATATTCCACCTATGGCGATGTTGACTGATCATTCCCTTTTTATTCACTAAGTTATCCAACGTTGTGCTACTAATGTTGTTACATGTTATGATTCCGTTGTCATATCTATGTAGAATTATTCTATTTGTTGTTTATGCTATTATTTGTACTCTGCTAATGATGATTAATGAGTTAAATTCCAATGATTATCCTTAACACCGTCGTACGGGTTTTGGGATCGTCACATCGGATCAAGAATAAAGAAGAGCGGACTGGAGACAAAAGAAGAAGAAGAAAAAAGACAGAATGTATGAAAGGTATACACTTGGTCTTGCACGAGCTTGTAGGTGACTGTTGACGCTTGAGGATGGTGACAGACTGAGAAATACGGTGGTGGATGTTACAAGGGGAAAGGCCGACGCGTTTGAGAGCAAGGAGATAAAAGGGCAAGGTGAGAGAAGAGGCAGGTCACGTGGGGAGTTTTATGGTGCAACCATTGTTGCTTAGGTGGTGGAGAAAGGCTAACAGCGGAATGGATATGGTGAGGGAAAGCCGAGCTGCTACTGGGAGAACGGGGACTGCAGACTGGAAGTGGATGGACTGGGCGATGAAAAAACAAGGTGCGGCTAACTGTAGAAAGAAGTGGAGCTGTTTCAGAGGAGGAGGCGAGCTGAGTGTCTTGCGGAGAAGAAGGGAGCATGGTGAAAATGAGAAGGAACTGTTCAAAAGCAAGTGGTGGAAAAAATATACGGTGGATCTGAGAAAGGAATTGATGCGTGAGAGTAGTGAGGAGAAAAGGAAATGAATACGGTGGAGAAGTGAGAAATATGGAGGAGCTGAAAGTGGTATCCAAGAATGATGCGTGTGTGTTGAAATGAAGGGTGCGTGAGTCCTATTAAAATGTGAATTCAAGGGTATATTTGTCTTTACAACCATGGACACATGGTACCTTATCATGAACCATCTACATGCTAGGAGACACATACAAGGACACTTGATTTCATAGAAATTTCATTTACATGCATTTTAACACCTATGGAGACACATGTTATTATTTAAAAATTCTTTGAATGCATGTTTGCCAAAATTACATATTCATTTATTTAATTAAAATTTAATTTTAGTAACAATGTTGTAACAACTATATATGAAACCCATTTCTGCATATATATGTGTAAAAATTTAAAATGACACTTATACTTCATGAAACACATATAAAATATATTTACATAACTTAAAATAAATTCTTATATAAAATGTACCAAATCATACATTAAAATAATATTTCTAAAAATAGTTAAAAATAGAAATTAAATATTTTTAATAGATTTTTATAAAGGTTTATATCTCGAATTATAGAATAAGATTTTAAACTCATATGAAATCTCATATTTTAACATAATTCATACTTTACAAGATATACAAACATCACTAAATGTTATCGAATCTAAATTACATATACATTAAATAAACAAAATAACAATTTTTTTATATATTTATTATTACTTCTAACACTGAATATACCTTTAAAATAAGTTTGCCTTTCAAAATCTATTTCAAATATACAAAATTAATAAAACACTACATATATCAAATAATATTACTTATAAAAATCAGGATATCCTTAAATAAAAAATTTAAATACTCAAAAGGTATTTTATTATCTAAATACAATGTACTAAATAACATTTTTATACAAAAATCCTTTATTAATTTCAAAAATACATATAGATAATTCAAATTAACTTTAGTAAAATACTGGGTTGTTACAAAACTCTAAATGATGTTGGATTAAATATAAATAAATCACCAATATACTACGATAATATGAGTGCTATAAATATTTCTAAAAAACCAACTCATCATTCAAGAACCAAACATATTGATATAAGACATTATTTTCTAAGAGATAACGTAAGTAAAGAGAAAATTTCACTTGAATTTATAGAAACAGATAAACAAATAGCAGATATATTAACAAAACCATTAAACGAAGCAACATTTACTAAATTTAGAAGAGAATCAGGCATATGTTCATTAAGTGAGTTAGAATAATTAAATCTACTAATATATATTAAAATAACATAAAAAATCAGAAAAATAAAATTTAAAAGACATGTATGCCTACATACATTTATGTATATGTCGACATATAACTGCCAGAATTTTAAAATTAATTCCCACCAAAAGTTAGTTATATTAATCATTTAAATCGTCTACTTCGACTTTTCTTCTTCATTTTCATTTCTCACTTCTGTAAAAACTCTAAAATAAAATAAACAATGGCCTCCACCAATTTAAACACCTAAATCAATCCTGATTCATTCGCTAGACTGTCCGAAGATCCATTTCAACGATCTACACTATCGCGTGTTATCAAAATCGAAGAAAAGATGGAGTATGCTCTGCAAATGTTGGCTGAACTACAAGTACTTCAAATTGAGATGAGCTAGGATGTAACAACCCGGAATTTCTGAACCAATTTAAGATTTTAATTTAAGATTTTTTTAATGGGTTTTCGATGTTTAAAATGATTTATTTTAAATAATAACGACTTAAAATTCATTTTAATCGAAGTTAGAACTTATAAATTTATTTTAATTACAAAACGAGCCTGAAATGGCGCGGTAGTTTGAAAATTCGGTTTCTAATTTCAGTGTAATACACAGAATTCAGTATAAGTCAGAATTGGATGAAATAAAAAATATTTAAATATGTTTAATTATATCTTTCTAACGAATGTGAAAAATCCATATTTCATAATATAATTTGAAAGTTACATCCAGATTAAAATTTAAAATAGTCGCTATGGAATTTGTACATATTTTAATATAATATATAGCTCTTAACAATAGCCATTTTGCAAACGATCTCCGTTTTCGACGAAACCACTTTTGTTGGATCCGGAATGTCAAATTATTGTCAGGTTTCAATTTCCATAATTTTTGGAATTAATATGTGAGCATGGCAAAAGAAAACGTATTTTGTCAATTTCAGTTGAATTGGATAGACCAGAAAATGGTCATTTTTCAAACAATCTCAAAATTTAATGAAATAAGTTTTGTTAGGATCGAATCGTCAAAACATAGCCAGATTTATTTCTCTGGAATTTTTGGAGTCAGTATGTGGCCTCGATAAATTAAAATGTACGTTAAATCAATTTTGAATGTTATATTACTTTGTATTTTAATTTTAAAGAAAAATGATCGAAACAGTCGAATTGGCTTACTAGACATATTCCATTGTGTCCGGAATGGGGGTATTTAGCTAGGGGCGATAGTTATTAGGTTTGATTTGGAGTTCGGATGTAGAATCTAACTTTTAGGAATTAAATAATATTAAATAATAAAAAAGATAAGGGTATAAATAACCCAAGCCTTCACCGAATCCTAATTTCAAAAGAGAGCAGCCGCCGCTACCTAGATGAACAGCTGAAATTGTCTGGTTTATATATATAGCTTTAAAATAAAAACATGATTTTTAGTTTAGATAACAGTTAATACAAAAATGTTATTTTTATATATATACAGCATTGATAAAAATGTGATTTTTAAAATGAAATAGAAGATACAAAATGTGATTTTTATACATATGAACATTGAATAAAAACGTGATTTTTAATTTATATAACAATGATAAAAATGTGATCTTTTAAATATATGAAGAGTTATTAAAAATATGATTTCTAATATAAACTGCGTGAAACAGATTACGTTGGAATCACGATGAAGAATACAACATGCTGGAGAAAATCCAAAAATCGTCCAATAAAGACTGGCGGAGTGGAAACGAAGTGAGAATTCCTCACTAAAAATTTTGCATAGTTATTTATTTATTTTCATAACTGAAAAATATATAGAATTGCCAGTGTAGGTCTTTTACTATTTTTGATCATTATAAATTGTATACGGTGCATGTTAGATCACCTCCCTCGTTCATAGACCATGGACGATTTAAATTGACTGTATTGTATGTTGATTGTGAGGTTGAAATGTTTAACGTAGAAAAAATAATGTTATCATTAATGTGGTAGTTGAAATTAAATTGTAAATATCCATTTATAATTTAAACAGTGAAAATTGGTTAAATAGAAAATAATTAAAAGCAAATTAAAATTGGTTAAATTTATTAACCAATGATTTATTTAGATTAACTGTTGTTGTTTGAAAACCCCACATGGGTATTGGGATGATATTTGATATACACTAATCCCAATATTTAGTTATATGTCAATCGAGGGGTTGACAGGCTGTGATGAGCATTATTTATTTATTTTATTGCTCGCACAGTTGTAAATCCCAATATTTTATTGCTCGCACACTTGTTTACCTTTTATAAAAATGCATTAAACATATCTAGAAAATAAAGAATATATTATTAATTCTATATAGATGACCACTTGCCTGATATCTTGAATCTTAATTTCTATTAGGAAATGAGAAAATTATTTATTTATCCCTATAAAATCCTATAGCATTATGAAGACAAAATTTGAGCATACAAAATTCAATTAATTATAAATTTGACATTAATTGGAAAAAAATATGTGCATTTGTCATATATGTTCAATTAACATTAAATTGGAAAACATGCTAATGTGACCTTTTGTTTTATATAGAGCTGTTACAAAAGAATAAATATATGGTAGTTTATCTTGCAATAAATGATAATTTATTTTTAATTGATTATCATTTATCTCTCTTGAAACGTAAAAAAAAATTACATGATAAATACTGAAACATTTTTTTTACGTTCTTTTGATTTAATAATGATATTAATTATTTCCATTTTTTTTCTTTCTCCCACTAAACTAGCATATGTTACTCTTTATTTTTCCATATAAAGAATGAGATAGAAAAGCAATTTATATAACATTCTTCTCTTTGTTCACATATTCTTTTCTGCCTCCACAACTTTTCTTCACCGTAAATGCAAACTAAAATCCATGACTGCACTCTTCCCATCTTCTTTATCCTTTCTCTCCTAATCCGCTCAACAAATTCCTCAACTTAAAAAATAAATATATAAAAAAAATAAAATAAAAAAATTGAAGAGCATGGCATGATCTCTAATATCAACGGTCATGATCAAGATAGGTTAGGCTATATACAGATAACGAAGAAGGAGTAAAATTAAAGTGAGGAATTGAAAAGCATAACTGGTGAGAATTCTATTCTAAAAATAAAATTATTCATTTATTTGATTCACTGAAAAATTTATATTCATATTATTTATAATTCATGTTGATGTGGTGTATATATTTATTTCAGTGTTGATTGTTGCGATGAATCATTGAATTGACTGTTGTGTTCATGTTTGTATAGTTATAAACAATATCTCCTGTTTGTTCTGTTGAAAACCAAATTACCATTTTATTGATTTAGGGATTGACAGAACCAAACTGTCATAGTTTGTTAAATAGAAAAGCAAAATAACCATTTTGTTTGGATTAGAGTCATTCGTAGAGATTTGTTAATATATAGAATTCACGTCCTTTTTTTTATGTGTCATTTGAAATTGTTAACATATTAAATTCACTTTTATATGGCATGAGAGGTTGAAATAAATTTGTTCACATATTAGAATTCACTTTTTTTTATGTCATTAGAAAAAGAGAAATTTCATTTTTCTTAAATGTAACCGAAAGAACAAGGATTACATTTTTGTTTAAATAGAACGAAAACAAAAATTCACCTTTTTGTTAAATGAACGGGAAAAGAAGAAAAATTCACATTTTTGCTTATTAAAAAGTATGGAACAAAAATTCCCATATAAATGTGTTAATTTTTGTCTAATTTAGAACTTACATAAAATCGTGTTAGGAAAACATGTGTAACATAAAAAGTCATTTTTTTATGTTAATCTAGAAAAAGAAAAACATGTTATGTTATTTAGAAATGAATAACTTCACCGTCGTGTTATGTTATTTAGAAATGAACATTTTTGCGGTATAAAATTGCAGTGACAAAGATCATATTTTTGTCAATGTAAAGAAGAAGCGATAAGGACGATGGATTATAACTTACATTTTAATGTAAATATAAGATTAAAAGAATGAATTGGACGATGGATTATAACTTACATTTTAATGTAAATATAAGATTAAAAGAATGAATTGAACGATGGATTATAACTTACATTTTAATGTAAAAGAATGATAAAATATTCATTTTATCAAATATAAAAAAAAAAGATGAAATATATTATAGTTTTAATGTTGCATAGTACTGCATATGAATAAAATACATTTATTTGTTGAGATCATATACTGCATATGAATAAAATACATTTATTTGTTGATGTCATATACTGCATATGAATAAAATACATTTATTTGTAGAGATCATATACCGCATATGAAAATACATTTATTTGTTGAGGTCAAATACTGCATATGAAATAAAACATATATTTATTTGTAATGTCATATATTGCATATGAAATAAAATTACATTTATTTGTTAACGTCATTAACTGTATATGAAAATATATTCATTTGTTAATGTCCTTTATTGCATATGAAAATATATTTATTTGTTAATGTTATTTACTGCATATGAAATGAAATATATATTTATTTGTTAATGTCATATACTGCATATGAAATATATTTGTAAGGTCATGAAATGTAGTGCATGTTAAAATCATACTTTTTGCATATAAAGCATAGTAGTTTAAATGTCATTCAAAAAAAAAAAATCAAAAAGGTTATTTTATTTGCATTCCCTTATGCAAATGTATTTAGGAAAAAAAAGTTCTTTTATTTGCATCCTTATATGCAAATGCATGTAGAAATATAAATTGTTCTTTTATTTACATTCCTCGATGCAAATATACATAGGAAATAGAATGAACTTTTATTTACATTTTTATGAAATTGAATTAAGGTGAAAGTTACATTTTTCATGTGAATTATATTAGAAGACGAAAAATTTCATTTTTATGTAAATAAAAAGATAAGATTTTGTCATTGAAATTAGATTTACATTTTTATGTAAACAAAAGTATTTATTTTGTCAAATACGAAGAGTGATAAAATTACATTTTTATCAAATGTAAAAGAATGATAAAAATATACCATTTTTATCAAATGTAAAAGAAGGACAAAAACATCTATTTTGTCAAATACAAAGAATGAAATAAAACCTTCATTGTATTATTAAGAGAAAGGAAAGAAAAAGAACAAAAATTACATTCTTGTTTAAAAAGAAAAGAAAAGAACAAAATACACATTTTGTTTAAAGTAAATCCAAGATAAAAGATTACATTTTGTTAAATGTAATTAAAAAGAGGAAAGTTAAATTTTTGTTCAGATGTAATTAAAAGAAGAGAATTTACATTTTCATGTAAAGAGAATTTAAGAAAAAAAAAGTTTACGTTTTCATGTAAATGGAATTTGAACAAAATTTACATTTTTCTTTGTAATTAAAAGGGGAATTTTATCGTATGATAAAATTTACATTTTTATACGTAAATTATATAGGAATATACACCGTATTGTAAAAATTACATTTTTCTTTGTAATTAACATGTGAATGCCACTTTATGTTAAAATTTACATTTTTATATGTAAATTATAAAGTGAATTTATGTCGTATGTTAAAATTTTCATTTTCCTTTGTAATTAATATGAGAATTCCATCGTATGTTAAAATTTACATCTTTATATGTAAATTATAAAGTGAATTAATGTCGTATGTTAAAAATTACATTTTCCTTTGGAATTAACATGGAAATTTCATCGTATGTTAAAATTTACATTTTTATATGTAAATTATATAGGGAATTACACCATAGGATAAAATTTACATTTTTATATGTAATTAAAACATGAATTTACATTGTGTGTTAAATATTACATTTTTATATGTAATGTCTATAGGAAAGTATACCGTATGACAAAACTACATTTTTCTATGCAATTAAAGGATGCAATTTCATTGTATGATCGAAATTGCACTTTTCTTATGTATATATGTAACATGAAATGAGAATGAACATTAGAAATAAAATTGATTTATTTCATATGTAATTAGATGTAGTGTTTGCATTGTATTTAAAAATTATATTTTTACAATGTGAATTAGATGTAGTGTTTGCATTGTAATTACAAATCATGTTTTCACAATGTGAATTAAGAGTAGAGTTTGCATTGTCATTAGAAATTATATTTTTATTTGTAATTTAAAGATTTTGAGTGTATCAAAATTTACATTTTCAATGTAAGGAAAGAATGAATTTAGGATGCGGTAATATTATCTTCATTTTCAAATGAATTAAAATTTAGTAAGTATCGGTAATTGTGTAGAGCGTTGTTTAATCAAACGACGTTATTACGATTTAATGATTATATATATAATTAAAATTAAACGAATAGGGCGTGGTAGTTCGCGTTTTAAAATCGTACTTTTAAACGACTATACAAGAAGATCCGACCGTCGGATTTTCTCGAAACTGAAACCGATAGAACCGTCTTGGAAAAATCTTTCTAAAGATATATATTACGTTAAGATCCAACGGTTAGATTCTGAGAAGTGTAAAAATCAAAATTGGTTGAATGCAGCGCCATAGTCGCCCATGGATTTAAGGCGTTGTTATATAAAAATTTAATTATTTTAAATAATTTAAATAGGAATGAATCGTTAATAAAATAATTATTAATGTGTTAGAAGGATTTTCAATATATATATATATACGAGGATTATTTGGAAAGTCCGAGTTTATCTCATTCCAAATAATTAAACGACGTTTAAAAATCCAAGACTGAAAGACGGCGATTGAAGACCGTCAAATCTCCACATCGAATGGACGATGATGACTGTTGCCTTAGAATGGCTCGCTACCATGATAAGGTAATAGTAGGAGTTGCCCAGACGTAGTGTTGATTTGTACGGATTTGGCTTTCGCTCAGACCCAGAGCATAAGCTTATAAATGGATTGTGTGTCTGACATCGTACTCCATTATATATCATGTTATTAATCTTCTGTCGAATGTATGGATGTTTGGTGGCGGAGAATTTATTCTCTTGCTTAACACCCGTTCATATATTTCGACAAAGGATTGGTAGTGTGATATGGAGTGATGATGTGGCATGCTAAGATGCATGTGATCAAGGCTTTATTGAAAAGCAGGCCTTGTGGGACGATCAAAGCATAGTCTGTTTAGGCATAGCTTTGTGTATAGCGTGACTTCGCGAGCCTCACACACCGGCGGAGTCTAAAACGGGAGAAGGGAACGCAGGGAGAGCAGCACGTTTCTTTCTAGCTAGAGTGGTGTCAGTGACCTACCAGCCCTGACATTTTACTTATGTGGATGATGGAATGAGGCGCCTCGGATAGGTCCTATAGGACTGGGAAACGTGTGTTCAGGAATAACTAATCCGCAACTCGTACGGCGGACCGGCCCTGCAGCTTTCCAAGGGTTCACTGCGGGGGATCCTGAGACATTAGCTAGAGTGTCTCGAATCGGTAGGAGCTCCTCCCTAGCCTTGACTCATGATGGAAACTCAATTTCCAATACGCGCCATTCGGTTTTGATTGTATTACTAGTACGGAGGCATAGCATATGGTACCTATGCTTCCTAGGATCGATACATTATGATTGAAATTGTTTTTGAAACATATACACACTAATAATAATATCAAATTCGTTTTTAACGTATCAAGCATGTTTAATCACTATAAGGTAAAACCCTATCCTCTGGTGTGCGTTGCATTGTGTGATGGGACCTGGGTCTTATGGTGATTCCATTTTTCTAAAAAGCATAGCATTGTTGTACGATTTACTTATCAATTATTCTGACACGTTTATACACGGCAATCTATTAGAGTAAACTCGTTCCGCATTAACGGCGTGGTCTTTGGATTTGCCCTATTAATAGTGATTTATTAGTTAAGAATTCTCACACCAGTCCCACGACTGACCCGTTGTTTGTTTCCACCTTTTTGCAAACTCGGGTGCCCTCTTTCCACACGGGCAGTCGAGCAGTTGTCTACAGGTTTATCTCCTTAGCAGGATCCTGGATTGAAGCTTAAAGCTATGTCCAGAACATTGGAAATCTTCCGATGCCTTAGTTATTTTGTTTCCGCTGCAATGTATTAAATATATTGTAATTTATCTTCCGCTGTAATTTTATTCAATGTACTCTGATATTCTGTACTCTGATGTAACATTTGTTATTAATGTTATAAAAGTCTGCTGTTGTTCTGATGTGTTGTATTCCCAAAGTTAACGTAGGCGGGATTTGAACGGTTTTGGTCGATTTTGCAATCGATTAAGGCCGGGCAAAATCCGACTTGTTACATGATGATTCAATCATTTTGCGTCCACAAAAATTCAAAATGCTCACACATGCATATGCAGTATGAGAGTGTTTTCGAGCCGATCTAGTGCCTAGTGTGTGTATATGCATCCACGAGCAACCACTAGCAACCACTTGCATCCACTTGCAACCATCAAACATAACATGTCTCAAACACATGTTTACACCCATTAGTTTCTACCTAAAGTTCGAAGATTCGATTGATAGGATACAGTCGAATGATGGGAGCGAGTACAGTTAAAACAAAAACTTGGTTCCCATTGGACATTGGTTGAGAGAATAATTCCCCTAAGTATCAACCCCGAAGATCGAAATCAACATCAGATTGACACCCAGAGGATTACCCTCTTTAGACAATGTCAAAACTGGAAATCTTAACCTTATCAAAAATATTCAGATATTTACAGATTACTCGTACAGATCATATTACCGAATGATTCTTAGGAAACTAAGCATGATAAAAACCTAGAATATACGCGGTATAGTCAACTTAACACTCAACCTAGATACCCAACTTACCACACTTAGATGAGTCATAACCCTTATGGGTCTGAGTCTACAGCGGAATCAGAAACAATACTAGTATTCAAGTGCAGAGTATCGATTACAGAATCGAAATGCCAGAATCAGAAAAGAGTTTTAACTCAAAATCAGATAAAGAAATTAAACCTCCTACAGAAAGTTTCCTTATTTCTATCCTATCCACTTGCCTCGAGAGTGTTCGCCTGTCCTCCAGAAGTTGGTCCTGCCCTCTGCCCTTGCCCTCGTTTCTTCGAGCAGTCCCTAGTGAAGTGTCCCATCTCACCACGGTTGAAGCAAGTGCCCTTTCTTTTTCTGCAATCCTTGTTCAGATGAGTCGAGCTTCCATATGTAAAGCACTTTTTCTCCTTCTTATCTTCAGACTTTTCATCCTTCTTTTGTGTTTCCTTTTTGGGCCATGCTTTCTTGTTCTGTGGTTCTTCCTTCTTTGCCTCTTTCTTGCCCTTGTCTTCCTCGTGTAGTAGTGCCATGTCCACCACTCTCTCGTAAGTCGCTCCCATGGGTACATGGGTCATGGCTAGGCTGTGCAGTGGCTCGTTCAATCCTTTAACAAAGCGGAGAGCCTTTTTGTGCTGGGTGTTGACTAAATCTAGTCTGAACCTAGCCAGTTGGTTGGTTGACGTATTCCTTGACCGTCATACTTCCTTGCTTAAGAGAAAAGAACTTTTCTAGTTGTAGACTTCGTTCAGCTTGCGAGAGGAATTTCGTCTCAAACCTTGTTCTGAAATCCATCCATGTTTCAACCAGCCTCTCGGCGTTAGTGACTTCCCACCAATAGGAAGCTTCGTCCTTGACCAAACATACCGCCAATTGTACCTTCTGCCTATCGTCCACCTCGAAGATAACGAAAAGATCCTCAGTTTCTTTGAGCCAGTTCCTCGCTTCTACGAATGATTCAGTTCCCTTGAAATCCTTTCCACTCATGGCCCTAAAATCTTTACAGATCTTTGAAAAAACAATTGCACGAGGAGGGGGCGGAGGAGGAGGAATCGCTGCAGCTGGAGGGGGAATATCTGCTGGGCCTGCATCGTTGGCCCTAGCCTCTAAGTACCTCCTGAACCAGCCAGGTATTAGCACGCCCTCTGGAAAGTTAAGATTCCCAGACATGCTAGAATGAAAGAAAAGGATTTAAAACGAAGAACTGAAAATATAGATATATGGCTTTTTGGGGATTATATTTTTCAAAATAAACTTTATTTTTTAAAATACTTCCTTTTAAAAACCTTTTTGAAAAGAGTTTTCAAAAACTTTACCCAATTTGGTAACCTTCAGCTCTGATACCAAATGTAACACCCCACCTCCGTTAAGGTCACTCACAAAGGGAATGCCTTGACTTTGATGGAGCATTTTAGTAGACAGAACAGAAATTTACAAGACAGATAAAACAGTACATGAAAAATTTATAACTTTATTACAACAGAAACCGAAGTAAGTTTGTTTACATCTTTTCAAATCACAATATCAGAATTCAAGTACAAAAATATCAGTCTTGTACAAAAGCCTTCAGAATACATAGTTTTTAAAATCATAATCCATACAGAAGCTGCCATAAGTAGTCAAGCCATATTTTAAGCACTTTAAGTACTTCAAGCAGAAGAAATCCGGATCAAGCTAAAGTATTCCCTCCTTGGAAACCTGGGGGGAAACAAAAAGAAAAGGGGCGAAAAACAAACGAGGTCAGACATAAAGTTTGGCGAGTCCAGTGATTTTCAGCATATGAACAGATAATAATATCATGACATGAAAATAAAGCTGGATAAGAGACAATATCAACAGGAGTAACTAATATACTTGAGCTAAACAGAAGAAACAAAATGATATAGCCCAAGTTATGCTTCTTACTTATATTTTACTTCTCTGCACTAATACTAGTATAACAGGATTAGGTGTTACCCTAATGTCTAAACAGAAACAGAATAATGGGCCTTTACCACCCGAACAGAAGGTACAGAAACAGAAACAGAAACAGAATAATCCTTATGGAAATAGAATGTTAGAATTAGGTGTACACTAGTAAATGGGCCTTTACCACCCCAACAGACGGTACCACGCAGAAACAGACAGGTGTTACCACCCAACAGAAACAGACGGTACCCCAACGGAAACAGACAGAACTAAGTGTACCCTAAATCTACCCAGAGCGATCGGCTCCCTAATACATAAATACCCTATGTCAGCCCCACAGAAGGGTGTATCACTCCCGAAAGTGGCAACCTTTAATTGACACAGACCTATTTACAGATGTCACGGCGTCTTACATCCTCAGAGGCAGATCGGGATCCATGCACGCACATGACCCGGTTGGAACGCACCATCAACACCCCTCGCCATTATCAGAATGAACCGCTTATAATTAGTTCAGTATGCATGCCCGGATCCTACCTACTGTTGGGTCAAATTTTTGATACCAGAAAGGGTTACTGACTAATATGGGTCCCAAACAACAGCTGACACAAGTAATTTCCCACCTAACCTTGTGTCCCCAGACTAACAGATTTCAGATTAACTTGTTTACAAGTTCAGACATACAGAGTTCAGATCAACTAATTCACAGATCAGACAAGTTTTCAGACTAACGGATCGGATATACGGATTTAGCAGATTTACAGATTTGTCTAACTTTGTAATTGGGCCTACAGATTCACGAAACGGGTTTGATAAATTCATTAGTCCAATTGGTTTAACCCTATCCACCCAACACGTTTTAGACATCATATTTATCTTAGATTTGTATTAATTAAAAATTAATGCGCAGACCTCTCACATTAGACTGACAGTTTGCGGCCACTGGTTAGGTCGGTTGGTTCCGGGCAGGTTTCTGCCGCAAACTGAGTCAAACCTCGGGTTTCAAGCACGTTATGACTAACTTCTCACATTAGAACCTATTGTTTGCGGCCACTGGATGTGCCGGGCGGTTCCGGGCAGGATTACGCCGCAAACTCATTCTAACCTCGAGTTAGCCATGTTTCATGTTTATCCAATGCATTCATTCATAGACTATGCTATTATCAGACTAATCATGCTAATTTAACAAATTAACTTCTGTATAAGTTACAGCAGATTATTCGAGGTTCTATTAACAAGTTTTGCTCAATTTTAAATCGAGCCTACAGATTTACATACTTTAAATTTCAGCATTTCAGTTCCAACAGATTACGCCATTCAACAGATTAAACAGATAATAGATCTTGCAGATTAGGCGATTTAGCAGATAAGGCAATTTAACATAATTAGCAGATTAGGCAATTCAATCTAATTAGCAGTTTAGGCAATATAACAGAACTAGCAGATTAGACAATATAACAGGTTTAATCATTCCTTAAAGTTTCATTGACATATCTTGCCTAATTATAAATTTGGCCTATGTTTTCATGCCTAAATAATTGTCATGATTCACAATATGATCATATACCCCACGTTTGCATTGAATTTACATGGCACAGATTATGGTCATAATTTACCATATAACACATGTCCCAATTTTAGTAAAACTTGCCTAGTACAAAAGATTCACATATAAATTATACCAAATATAGCCATCGATTTCAATGCATGTCATATATTCAAAAATCTCCCACTTAGGTGTTATTCACATTTAACAGTTATCAAATCTTAATATAGATCTTCACACCTAAGTCATATTCTCTTTTCATCTCAATTCATGAATCATTATATAAAAATATACCCAACAATCTAGAACTTCAAATTATAACAGATCTTAATTCAAATTATGCGTTAGGTCCAAAGTCTCAAGTCACATGTTAACATACAATGGTTCCTCTTCTTCCAATTCACAGAATATGCATAGATCTAAATCTAATTCACAACATCAGTCACAGATTAGCTGTAACACCCCACGTCCATTAATGTCACTCACTAAGGGAATGCATTAACTTCCATGGAGGTTTTAAGTGAATATAGAACAGAAAAATTACAACAAGACAGATAATAAGTAGTACTTGAAAACTAAAACTTCATTTTATTGCAGCGGAATTTAAACATGTTTATTACATCATAAAACCATAAATCAGAATCAAGTACATTATCCATCTTGATAAAACAAAATACATAATCCCATTACATCAATAGCCATTAAAGAAGATAACAAGCTGGACTTTACTTCAACGGTCCAAGCTTTCCAAAGGAGAGATAAAGCAATCCAATCAAACTCCACTAGAGCTGGGTCCAACCTGAGGACCTGGAGGGGGAAAAAGGATAGAAATGGAGAGGGTCAGACATAAAGTCTGGCGAGTATGATAATTCTAACAATACTATTATCAAAGTAACTAGACTAAGGCATAAGCTGGAAGACAAGTAAATGCCTATGAACTATTAGGTATAGAAGAGCAGATAAAGATAACGTTTAAGATAACGTTAAAGGTAACGTTAAAGGCATACCTAATTACTAACGAGTAATTACTACACTGCACCGCACATTACTACACTGCACCGCACCAGTCACCCTAAAGGTTGATCCCACTTGCTTCACACAGAAACTATATAAATAGCCTTGCGTACCTTTAGCTGACTACATAGGTGCCGTCTGCCCCTATCTCCACTAGGTGTACCCTACTACCCACTTTCAATCGGCTCCCTACTCGTAGATACCCGTGCTGGCCCCACAGTGGGGTGTATCACTCCCCTAAAGTGGCAACCCGATACAACTTGAGAATGCAAGGCTTATACCTACACGATGCAACAACGTCTTACCTACCAGCCCGGGTCCACACACGCATATGAAACCCGTTGGACTTGCGTTGCCACCGCTCCCCGTTTTGGCCTCTTATATTCGAACCCGGTATGCGTGTCCCGTCCTTGACTTGGGTCGAGCCCACAAAGATACGTTTGGGATACTGGTTGAAATGGGCCCCCACAAGCTACCCACCTAAGCTTGTCACCATTAGTATATCCCACTTAACCCTCTTAGTCATGTTCATTTACATGTGTGTTTGGTTAAGTCTTACTACTCGTATTTCACATGCCACTAAGGGCACCCACTAGATTCCTCATGCCACCCAAGGCACCTACTTAACCCCCATGTCCCACCTTACAAGTTTATTTGGTTAAGTATTTCTTAATTCATTCAGGCCATAACCTCATAAAGACCTCTCACATTAGACTGGCATTTATGGCAGCTGGATTTGCCGGGCGGGTCCGGTGTAACGACCCGGAATTTTAGGACCAAATTAAAATTTTTATTTTAATAAATTTAAAGTATTTTTAATGATTTGTTTATTTTAATCGAAGTTAAAACAAACAAATTTAATTTTAATTATAAAAAGAGCGAGAAATAGCGCGGTAATTTGAAAAGTCAAACTTAAACTTTGACTGACCATACAGGATGCAAAATTTAACGGATTTTAGTGAAACCAAAAATATTAGAATCTATTTAAAAATATCTTTCCAACGAATCCGAAAAATCGAAATTTCATAGCGGAAATCAAAAGTTATGGCTAATTCAATTTTTAGAAAGGTCGGTGGGTAATTTGCATAGGACAAAAATGCTACTTTTTGCATACGAAGGAATTTGAACTCGAAACCACTTCCATTGGTTTCAGAATGACGTTTCTGTATTGAAAAACAGTAAACACTTATATGTTTCGAGTTTCAGAAAATATTTGTTTAAAATGTATTTGTAATATTAAATATATTCGCCTTGAAAATAGCCATTTTTCAAAAAGTCTCAGAATCGAACGAAATAAATTTTGTTGGATTCGTATCATCAAAACAAAGCTAAAAATGATTTTTTGGTAATTTTTGGAATTAATATATAATTATAATTGATTTATCAGTGTAAACGGACAATTTTTGACTTTAAAAATTCATTAAAAATTCATACGGGCTCAGAATTGAACGAAATTAATTTTCATAGGTCCACAGCATCAAAACATAGCTAAATATATTTTTCGAGAATTTTTGAAGTTAATTTGTGACCTCGGTGAATTTCTGCGTACGTTTGAATTCAAAATAATGATTTATTTTTAAAACTGAAAAACGGAGGCCAAGATGACAGTTTGGGCTAACGGGACAGGTCCAGATGAGTCCGGAATGGGGGCTAAATGGTATGAACGGCAGTCGTTGGGTCTAAATCGGAGTTCGGGCCAAAACGGGCTTTTTGGGCTAATTAAAAATTAATAAAATAACCCTAATATAATAATATAAAATCCGAAATCACTATTCATCTTCTCAAACCCGTCGTTACTTCAGCCGCCGAAACCCACCATTCCTCAAAACTTCAAACCCTCATAACTCCTTCATTTCTCAACGAAAATTAGCGTGTGAGTACACGTTTCGAAGCTCTCGCCGAGCTCTTCGATCTCCGACAAGTCCCGTCCATTTCCGTCGCCTGTGCCGCCCGCCCCGAGCCCGAGAAGGTCCGCCTGTCGCAGCCACGCCGGGCCCACCACGCTCGATCGAACTCCACCCTCTTCTGGCCGTGCAAAGATCTCTCCAAGGCGGTCATTCTCCAAAAAACCGCACTCAAAACCGTTCAGTAAATCAAAAGTTATCGCGATTTGAAGTTTTGAACAAATTCTGAAAATATGGTATGCTTCAGATTTCCCCACGCTTTTAAGTGTTACACAGCCAGTTGTTAAAAGCCTGAATTTGATTTTTCCTATGAATTTGCATTGGAATCATTCCAGATCTGAAATCAAATTGAATACGAACACCGGATCTGATTGAACCCGAGCCATCTTTTCAGACTAGACCACTGTGAGAATTTTATTTTTATTTAATTTAATTTATTTTATTATTATTTTTATGATTATTAGCAGTAGAACCGATACGACATGATATTTAAACATAGATCTAAACCGATCATAACATATGACGTGAAATCGGAATTGTCTATAATGCTATGTGATTAGACCTGAAATTTCAGGTTTAATTCTGAATTATAAATTAATTAAAATTATTTATATGTTCTTTATTTAATTACACCGTGTTGATTTTACTAATGCCCCGTTATAACATCACCTTGAAATCACCTGGATGCTAGTTATTGATTTGGATTTGTGGTTATGTTTGGATGTGTGGTCATGCGATGTGATGAAATTTTACAATTTATTTGATGCAAATAAATTAAGAATGCTACTTGTGATGAATGCTACTTGTGATGAGATTTATATTCTCTTCTTATGTAAAATTGAAATAGGGAAAAATTGACATTTTTTGTCAAATGTTAATATAGAAAACTGTCACCATATGACTAATTGACATTTTTTGTCAAATGTTAATATAGAAAACTGTCACCATATGACTAATTGACATTTTTTGTCAAATGTTAATATAGAAAACTGTCACCATATGACTAATTGACATTTTTGTCAAATGTTAATATAGAAAACTGTCACCATATGACTAATTGACATTTTTGTCAAATGTTAATATAGAAAACTGTCACCGTATGAAATTTACATTTTTGTCAAAAGTAAAAAAAAAAGAAAAAAGGTAAAAAAAGAAAATGTATTGTATGAAGAATAGCATTTTTGTCATGTTAATTAAAAAGAAAAGTGCATGGTCTGTAAAATAGAATTGTTGTTATGATAAAAATAGAAGATGTCATATTATGTAAAGTAACATTATGTTCAATGTAAATACAAGAATTTGACATAGTATGATTTAATATTTATTTTAATGTTAAAATGAGAGAATTTTCACCGTAGGATAAATGTACATTTTTATTTGTCAAAATAAAATAGCATATTCACCGTATGATAACATGTACATTTTTATTTGTCAAAATAAAATAGCATATTCACCGTATGATAACATGTACATTTTTATTTGTCAAAATAAAATAGCATATTCACCGTATGATAACATGTACATTTTTATTTGTCAAAATAAAATAGCATATTCACCGTATGATAACATGTACATTTTTATTTGTCAAAATAAAATAGCATATTCACCGTATGATAACATGTACATTTTTATTTGTCAAAATAAAATAGCATATTCACCGTATGATAACATGTACATTTTTATTTGTCAAAATAAAATAGCATATTCACTGTATGATAACATGTACATTTTTATTTGTCAAAATAAAATAGCATATTCACCGTATGATAACATGTACATTTTTATTTGTCAAAATAAAATAGCATATTCACCGTATGATAACATGTACATTTTTATTTGTCAAAATAAAATAGCATATTCACCGTAGGATAAAGGTACATTTTTATTTGTCAAAATAAAATAGCATTTCAACTATATGATAAGATGTACTTTTATTTGTAAGAATAAAGTAGGATGATTCAACATTATTTTATAATGTAGTATGGTAGAAATCCACCGTATGTTCATTTAACATTGTTTCTAATGTTAATACTAGAGTAATTTTAACCGTATGTATATTTCACATTTTTATTTATGTGAATTAAAAGAAAATGCGTCGTATGTTAAATTATCATTATTTTCAATGTAATAAGAAGAGAATTTCCATCGTATGAAAAATTGAAATTTTGTTAATATAATAAAAAGAAAATACACCGTATGCTATTTTACATTATTTTATAATGCAATATAATTGAAATACACCGCATGTTAAGTTAACATTATTTATAATGTTAATATAAAGAGAATTAACTGTAGGACTAATTTACATTATTTTGTAATGTAAATAAAAAGGAATTTAACCGTAGGATTAAAGTATATTATTCTTAATGTAATAATGAAAAGAAATTCTCCGTATGTTATTTCACCTTATCTTATAATGAAACGTAAAAGAATTCCACTGCATGTAAATTTACATTAGTAGAATTGCACCGTATGTGAATTTACATTATATTATAATGTAATTATAAAAAGGATTTATACCGTAGAGAATTTACATCATTTTTAATGTAATTAAAGTAGGAATTTGTGTTAACATGTAATTTACATTGAATTAAAGTGATGAGAAATTAACATTTTGTTTAATGTTAAATATAAGGAATTTACATGGTATGAGAAAGTAACATTATTTTTAAATGTTAACAATAAGAAACTACCCCGCATGAGCAATTAACATTATTTTTAATGTTCATTAAATAGTAATTTCACCGCATGTGTAAAGTAACATTTTTAAATGTTAAAGATAACACCGTATGATGTAATTAACATTTTTAATGTTAATATAATAAAACTTTAACCGTAGGATGTCATTAACATTTTTAATGTTAATATAAAAGTATTTACAACGTATGATAAATTAACATTTTTGTGTCAATGTTAATAATAAGTATTCACATCGAATGAAAATTAACAATTTTGTTAATGATACAAATAAGAATTTACGTTGTATGAGGAATTAATATTATTTTTGATGTTAAAAATAAGTAATTTACAATGCATGGAAAACGGACATTTTTAATGTCAATTAAATAGAAATTTTACCGTAGGATGAAATGGACATTTTTAATGTAAATTAACTAGAAATTTCAACCGTAGGATTTAGATAACATTATTTATAATGTTAAAATGAAGGAAATTTAACCGTATGATAAAATTAACTTTATTTTTAATGTTAATATTAAGAGAATTACTTCGTAGAATAAAATTAACATTATTTTATAATGTTAACATAAAAGAGAATTGACCGTAGGAATGTTACATTTTTTTTATGAAATTAAGAAGGAATAACACCATAGGGTGAGTTAACATTATTTTTAATGTTAATAATGGGGTAATTTAACCATAGGATAAGTCAACATTATCTTTAATGTTAGAATTAAGAAAATATGCATCGTAGGATGAGTTAACATTATTCTAAATGTTAATATAAAAAGTGTATATACCATAGGGAAAAATTTACATTATTTTAATGTTAAAATAAAGGAATTCCACCGTAGGATGAGTTTACATTTTATTCAATGTAAATAGGTAAGAATGCGACATGTAAATGCAAGTTTACATTTTATTCAATGTAAATAAGTAAGAATGTGACATGTAATTTTAAGTTTGCATTTTATTCAATGTAAAGAAAGCAAGAATGCGATATGTAATGAAAGTTTACATTTTAATTAATGTAAATAAAAATATGATTTTGAGAATGCGTCGTTAAATAAGAAGTTTGACTATTTTAAATAATTAAAATAGAACGAATTGTTATAAAAATAATTATTAACAAATAAGAAGGATTTTCAAAATATATATATATGTATATGTATATATATACGAGGATTGTTTGGGAAGTCCGAGATATTCTCATCTCAAATTAATCCAGCGGCGTTAAAGATCGAAGTAAGAAGACGACGTATGAAGACCGTAAATCTTCCCTCGAATGGACAGCGATCGAGACCCTGAATTGACTTGCTACCAATTCATGGGTCAAGGTCATTGCCCAGACGTACGTGTTGGTTTCACGGATTTGACTTTCGTTCAGACCCAGAGCATAAGTTTAAATGGATGGTGTGCCTGACATCGTACTTCGATATATATCATATTGTTGATTTTCTGTTGATATATAAATATTGGTGGTGGAGAATTTATTCTCTACTTAACACCCGTTTATGTATTGATGGAGAAGCAATGGTATGGCATGGAGTGACAGTGTGGCATACTAAGATGCAATGATCAAGGTTTCTTGTTGAAAAGCAGAACCTTGTGGAGACGATCAAAGCATGGCCTGTTTAGGCGTAGCTTTGTGTAACGGGACTTCGCGAGCCTCACACCCCGGTAGAGTCAAAAACGGGCGAAGGGAACGCAGGGAAAGCAGCACGTTTCTTTCTAGCTAGAAGTAGTGTCAGGGACCTCCCAGCGCTGATACTTTACTTATGTGGATGATGGAATGTGGCGCGCCTCGGATAGGTCCTATAGGACCGGGAAACGTGTGCTTAGGAATTGCCAATCCTCTAAGCTGTATGTGAGGACCGGCCCTGCAGGATCCAAGGGTTAACTGCGGGTAATCCTGAGGCACTAGCTAGAGTGTCTCGAATCGGTAAGGAGCTCCGCTCTAGCCTTGACTCATGATGGAAACCAAAATCCAAATACGAACCGACGAATTTGATTGTATTACTAGTACGGAGGCATAGTATATGGTACCTATGCTTCCTAAGATTAATACATTTACTTTGAAATGCTTTCATATACACTAATAATAATATTAGATGCGTATTTGCCGTATTTAGCATGTTTAATCACCATAAGGTAAAACCCTATCCTCTGGTGTGCGTTGCATTGTGTGATGGGACTTGGGTCTTATGGTGATTCCATTTTTCCAAAAAGCATTGCGTTGTTTACGATGTATTCAATTATTTGTTATGACACTTTAAGTTATGCACTGCAATCCATTAGAGTAAACCCGTTCCGCGTTAGCGGCGTGGTCTTTGGATTTGCCTTATATCTACTAATATTTTACTTAAGAATTCTCACACCAGTCCCACGACTGACCCATAGTTTGTTTCACCTTTTTGCAAACTTGGGTGCCCTCTTTTCCACACGGGCAGCCAAGTAGACAGGTTCATTCTTTGCTTGGAGTCTTTTCTTTGGAGCTGCTTATTCTCTCTCTTGGATTTGCTTTTGTGGAGAGGTGATGACGTGGAGCTTGAAGACATTTATCTTTTGTTTCTATGGCATCTTTTCTTTTCTTTTTAGACATCAAACTTATTTCTTTTCTGCAAAACTTGTTGTAATAGCTTAGTTTCTGCGACTGTGGATTTTCTGTGATTGATGACATTATATTTTTCCGCTGCTATAATGTTATTACTCTATGAATTTCCTTTGCTATATTGTATCTGTGTTCTGTTTTATTGTATTTATGTTGTATTCCAAAAATGATTACTCCTGCTTTCATTCCGTGGAAGTTTGGGGTTTTCACAGTTGGTATCAGAGCTTTGGTTTACAAAGCGGAATATAACATATTTATAATAATTCGTTTACGTAGAATCACTATATTCTACGGCGAACAGTTCATGAGATACATAATAGCCAGTCACTTTATCATCATCTTTTCATTCATCCTTCGATCTTTTCTATCTCTTAAAATCACCATTTCAGTTGTTTTGACTCTTCCCTTGATCGTGCATTCGAAGAAGACTAAGTGAAGTGGCGATGCTCAATTGGCACATGTTTACGAAGGAACGAAAGGACCAACTTCTTTGGTGGAAAGCCTGATGTTATAGACGGTACCATCTCTGTTAAAAACATTCTCTGCGTTTATTTTTCCTCTTCTATTTTTCTTTTTCCTTTTCGGGGACGAAAAGTTCTTAAGGAGGGGAGATTGTAACGACCCGGAATTTTAGGACCAAATTAAAATTTTTATTTTAATAAATTTAAAGTATTTTTAATGATTTGTTTATTTTAATCGAAGTTAAAACGAACAAATTTAATTTTAATTATAAAAAGAGCGAGAAATAGCGCGGTAATTTGAAAAGTCAAACTTAAACTTTGACTGACCATACAGGATGCAAAATTTAACGGATTTTAGTGAAACCAAAAATATTAGAATCTATTTAAAAATATCTTTCCAACGAATCCGAAAAATCGAAATTTCATAGCGGAAATCAAAAGTTATGGCTAATTCAATTTTTAGAAAGGTCGGTGGGTAATTTGCATAGGACAAAAATGCTACTTTTTGCATACGAAGGAATTTGAACTCGAAACCACTTCCATTGGTTTCAGAATGATGTTTCTGCATTGAAAAACAGTAAACACTTATATGTTTCGAGTTTCAGAAAATATTTGTTTAAAATGTATTTGTAATATTAAATATATTCGCCTTGAAAATAGCCATTTTTCAAAAAGTCTCAGAATCGAACGAAATAAATTTTGTTGGATTCGTATCATCAAAACAAAGCTAAAAATGATTTTTTGGTAATTTTTGGAATTAATATATAATTATAATTGATTTATCAGTGTAAACGGACAATTTTTGACTTTAAAAATTCATTAAAAATTCATACGGGCTCAGAATTGAACGAAATTAATTTTCATAGGTCCACAGCATCAAAACATAGCTAAATATATTTTTCGAGAATTTTTGAAGTTAATTTGTGACCTCGGTGAATTTCTGCGTACGTTTGAATTCAAAATAATGATTTATTTTTAAAACTGAAAAACGGAGGCCAAGATGACAGTTTGGGCTAACGGGACAGGTCCAGATGAGTCCGGAACGGGGGCTAAATGGTATGAACGGCAGTCGTTGGGTCTAAATCGGAGTTCGGGCCAAAACGGGCTTTTTGGGCTAATTAAAAATTAATAAAATAACCCTAATATAATAATATAAAATCCGAAATCACTATTCATCTTCTCAAACCCGTCGTTACTTCAGCCGCCGAAACCCACCATTCCTCAAAACTTCAAACCCTCATAACTCCTTCATTTCTCAACGAAAATTAGCGTGTGAGTACACGTTTCGAAGCTCTCGCCGAGCTCTTCGATCTCCGACAAGTCCCGTCCCTTTCCGTCGCCTGTGCCGCCCGCCCCGAGCCCGAGAAGGTCCGCCGGTCGCAGCCACGCCGGGCCCACCACGCTCGATCGAACTCCACCCTCTTCTGGCCGTGCAAAGATCTCTCCAAGGCGGTCATTCTCCAAAAAACCGCACTCAAAACCGTTCAGTAAATCAAAAGTTATCGCGATTTGAAGTTTTGAACAAATTCTGAAAATATGGTATGCTTCAGATTTCCCCACGCTTTTAAGTGTTACACAGCCAGTTGTTAAAAGCCTGAATTTGATTTTTCCTATGAATTTGCATTGGAATCATTCCAGATCTGAAATCAAATTGAATACGAACACCGGATCTGATTGAACCCGAGCCATCTTTTCAGACTAGACCACTGTGAGAATTTTATTTTTATTTAATTTAATTTATTTTATTATTATTTTTATGATTATTAGCAGTAGAACCGATACGACATGATATTTAAACATAGATCTAAACCGATCATAACATATGACGTGAAATCGGAATTGTCTATAATGCTATGTGATTAGACCTGAAATTTCAGGTTTAATTCTGAATTATAAATTAATTAAAATTATTTATATGTTCTTTATTTAATTACACCGTGTTGATTTTACTAATGCCCCGTTATAACATCACCTTGAAATCACCTGGATGCTAGTTATTGATTTGGATTTGTGGTTATGTTTGGATGTGTGGTCATGCGATGTGATGAAATTTTACAATTTATTTGATGCAAATAAATTAAGAATGCTACTTGTGATGAATGCTACTTGTGATGAGATTTATATTCTCTTCTTATGTAAAATTGAAATAGGGAAAAATTGACATTTTTTGTCAAATGTTAATATAGAAAACTGTCACCATATGACTAATTGATATTTTTTGTCAAATGTTAATATAGAAAACTGTCACCATATGACTAATTGACATTTTTTGTCAAATGTTAATATAGAAAACTGTCACCATATGACTAATTGACATTTTTGTCAAATGTTAATATAGAAAACTGTCACCATATGACTAATTGACATTTTTGTCAAATGTTAATATAGAAAACTGTCACCGTATGAAATTTACATTTTTGTCAAAAGTAAAAAAAAAAAGAAAAAAGGTAAAAAAAGAAAATGTATTGTATGAAGAATAGCATTTTTGTCATGTTAATTAAAAAGAAAAGTGCAAGGTCTGTAAAATAGAATTGTTGCTATGATAAAAATAGAAGATGTCATATTATGTAAAGTAACATTATGTTCAATGTAAATACAAGAATTTGACATAGTATGATTTAATATTTATTTTAATGTTAAAATGAGAGAATTTTCACCGTAGGATAAATGTACATTTTTATTTGTCAAAATAAAATAGCATATTCACCGTATGATAACATGTACATTTTTATTTGTCAAAATAAAATAGCATATTCACCGTATGATAACATGTACATTTTTATTTGTCAAAATAAAATAGCATATTCACCGTATGATAACATGTACATTTTTATTTGTCAAAATAAAATAGCATATTCACCGTATGATAACATGTACATTTTTATTTGTCAAAATAAAATAGCATATTCACCGTATGATAACATGTACATTTTTATTTGTCAAAATAAAATAGCATATTCACCGTATGATAACATGTACATTTTTATTTGTCAAAATAAAATAGCATATTCACTGTATGATAACATGTACATTTTTATTTGTCAAAATAAAATAGCATATTCACCGTATGATAACATGTACATTTTTATTTGTCAAAATAAAATAGCATATTCACCGTATGATAACATGTACATTTTTATTTGTCAAAATAAAATAGCATATTCACCGTAGGATAAAGGTACATTTTTATTTGTCAAAATAAAATAGCATTTCAACTATATGATAAGATGTACTTTTATTTGTAAGAATAAAGTAGGATGATTCAACATTATTTTATAATGTAGTATGGTAGAAATCCACCGTATGTTCATTTAACATTGTTTCTAATGTTAATACTAGAGTAATTTTAACCGTATGTATATTTCACATTTTTATTTATGTGAATTAAAAGAAAATGCGTCGTATGTTAAATTATCATTATTTTCAATGTAATAAGAAGAGAATTTCCATCGTATGAAAAATTGAAATTTTGTTAATATAATAAAAAGAAAATACACCGTATGCTATTTTACATTATTTTATAATGCAATATAATTGAAATACACCGCATGTTAAGTTAACATTATTTATAATGTTAATATAAAGAGAATTAACTGTAGGACTAATTTACATTATTTTGTAATGTAAATAAAAAGGAATTTAACCGTAGGATTAAAGTATATTATTCTTAATGTAATAATGAAAAGAAATTCTCCGTATGTTATTTCACCTTATCTTATAATGAAACGTAAAAGAATTCCACTGCATGTAAATTTACATTAGTAGAATTGCACCGTATGTGAATTTACATTATATTATAATGTAATTATAAAAAGGATTTATACCGTAGAGAATTTACATCATTTTTAATGTAATTAAAGTAGGAATTTGTGTTAACATGTAATTTACATTGAATTAAAGTGATGAGAAATTAACATTTTGTTTAATGTTAAATATAAGGAATTTACATGGTATGAGAAAGTAACATTATTTTTAAATGTTAACAATAAGAAACTACCCCGCATGAGCAATTAACATTATTTTTAATGTTCATTAAATAGTAATTTCACCGCATGTGTAAAGTAACATTTTTAAATGTTAAAGATAACACCGTATGATGTAATTAACATTTTTAATGTTAATATAATAAAACTTTAACCGTAGGATGTCATTAACATTTTTAATGTTAATATAAAAGTATTTACAACGTATGATAAATTAACATTTTTGTGTCAATGTTAATAATAAGTATTCACATCGAATGAAAATTAACAATTTTGTTAATGATACAAATAAGAATTTACGTTGTATGAGGAATTAATATTATTTTTGATGTTAAAAATAAGTAATTTACAATGCATGGAAAACGGACATTTTTAATGTCAATTAAATAGAAATTTTACCGTAGGATGAAATGGACATTTTTAATGTAAATTAACTAGAAATTTCAACCGTAGGATTTAGATAACATTATTTATAATGTTAAAATGAAGGAAATTTAACCGTATGATAAAATTAACTTTATTTTTAATGTTAATATTAAGAGAATTACTTCGTAGAATAAAATTAACATTATTTTATAATGTTAACATAAAAGAGAATTGACCGTAGGAATGTTACATTTTTTTTATGAAATTAAGAAGGAATAACACCATAGGGTGAGTTAACATTATTTTTAATGTTAATAATGGGGTAATTTAACCATAGGATAAGTCAACATTATCTTTAATGTTAGAATTAAGAAAATATGCATCGTAGGATGAGTTAACATTATTCTAAATGTTAATATAAAAAGTGTATATACCATAGGGAAAAATTTACATTATTTTAATGTTAAAATAAAGGAATTCCACCGTAGGATGAGTTTACATTTTATTCAATGTAAATAGGTAAGAATGCGACATGTAAATGCAAGTTTACATTTTATTCAATGTAAATAAGTAAGAATGTGACATGTAATTTTAAGTTTGCATTTTATTCAATGTAAAGAAAGCAAGAATGCGATATGTAATGAAAGTTTACATTTTAATTAATGTAAATAAAAATATGATTTTGAGAATGCGTCGTTAAATAAGAAGTTTGACTATTTTAAATAATTAAAATAGAACGAATTGTTATAAAAATAATTATTAACAAATAAGAAGGATTTTCAAAATATATATATATGTATATGTATATATATACGAGGATTGTTTGGGAAGTCCGAGATATTCTCATCTCAAATTAATCCAGCGGCGTTAAAGATCGAAGTAAGAAGACGACGTATGAAGACCGTAAATCTTCCCTCGAATGGACAGCGATCGAGACCCTGAATTGACTTGCTACCAATTCATGGGTCAAGGTCATTGCCCAGACGTACGTGTTGGTTTCACGGATTTGACTTTCGTTCAGACCCAGAGCATAAGTTTAAATGGATGGTGTGCCTGACATCGTACTTCGATATATATCATATTGTTGATTTTCTGTTGATATATAAATATTGGTGGTGGAGAATTTATTCTCTACTTAACACCCGTTTATGTATTGATGGAGAAGCAATGGTATGGCATGGAGTGACAGTGTGGCATACTAAGATGCAATGATCAAGGTTTCTTGTTGAAAAGCAGAACCTTGTGGAGACGATCAAAGCATGGCCTGTTTAGGCGTAGCTTTGTGTAACGGGACTTCGCGAGCCTCACACCCCGGTAGAGTCAAAAACGGGCGAAGGGAACGCAGGGAAAGCAGCACGTTTCTTTCTAGCTAGAAGTAGTGTCAGGGACCTCCCAGCGCTGATACTTTACTTATGTGGATGATGGAATGTGGCGCGCCTCGGATAGGTCCTATAGGACCGGGAAACGTGTGCTTAGGAATTGCCAATCCTCTAAGCTGTATGTGAGGACCGGCCCTGCAGGATCCAAGGGTTAACTGCGGGTAATCCTGAGGCACTAGCTAGAGTGTCTCGAATCGGTAAGGAGCTCCGCTCTAGCCTTGACTCATGATGGAAACCAAAATCCAAATACGAACCGACGAATTTGATTGTATTACTAGTACGGAGGCATAGTATATGGTACCTATGCTTCCTAAGATTAATACATTTACTTTGAAATGCTTTCATATACACTAATAATAATATTAGATGCGTATTTGCCGTATTTAGCATGTTTAATCACCATAAGGTAAAACCCTATCCTCTGGTGTGCGTTGCATTGTGTGATGGGACTTGGGTCTTATGGTGATTCCATTTTTCCAAAAAGCATTGCGTTGTTTACGATGTATTCAATTATTTGTTATGACACTTTAAGTTATGCACTGCAATCCATTAGAGTAAACCCGTTCCGCGTTAGCGGCGTGGTCTTTGGATTTGCCTTATATCTACTAATATTTTACTTAAGAATTCTCACACCAGTCCCACGACTGACCCATAGTTTGTTTCACCTTTTTGCAAACTTGGGTGCCCTCTTTTCCACACGGGCAGCCAAGTAGACAGGTTCATTCTTTGCTTGGAGTCTTTTCTTTGGAGCTGCTTATTCTCTCTCTTGGATTTGCTTTTGTGGAGAGGTGATGACGTGGAGCTTGAAGACATTTATCTTTTGTTTCTATGGCATCTTTTCTTTTCTTTTTAGACATCAAACTTATTTCTTTTCTGCAAAACTTGTTGTAATAGCTTAGTTTCTGCGACTGTGGATTTTCTGTGATTGATGACATTATATTTTTCCGCTGCTATAATGTTATTACTCTATGAATTTCCTTTGCTATATTGTATCTGTGTTCTGTTTTATTGTATTTATGTTGTATTCCAAAAATGATTACTCCTGCTTTCATTCCGTGGAAGTTTGGGGTTTTCACATCCGGGCAGTCTTACGCCATAAAAGAGTCTAACCTCGTGTCTTTACAACTGTTATGCTTTAGTTTAGGCCTAGGACCTCTCACATTGGGCTGACATTTGTGACCACTAGATTTGCCGGGCAGGTTTACGTCACAAACGAGTCCAACCTCGTGTCCTAAGCATTGATTATCACTTATAATCTTTTACCCCAATTTTAATAATTCCCTATTCAAATTATTAATTAAGTCCACTTTTAATGATGCCCATAATTGACTCAATTATGGTCATCCACTCATGGCATGCAAAATCATATCAATTGCACCCCAACTTCTTTATATTAAATCCTTAATATTACCCCTACCCCACGTTTATACGTTCGCTTATTCAACACAGAATATACGTTAGACTCGAATAGTCTAACTCATAGCACAGAAATAAATTATCACAAAATATAGACAATTAAAATGAATCTAATCATAATAGGGGTGAAACTTGCATAAACTACACATGTTAAGGATCTAAAGGTATCAACTTGTTAAATGGCACAATTTACATGATATGATCATAACCCATATTTATGTATAAACTTGCATATGGGGTTTTAAACAACAAAATGATGGTGTGAACTAGCATAGAATTTCACATATGTCATAGCATAATTCTGGATGTCATAATAGATGTCACGGCATATGTTCATAACTTTTACTAACCAACCTAAACTTGCATATGTGACTTGACATATAGATCAACATAGCCCAAATAATATCAACATCATGATTTGATTAACATGAACTAATTAGCATAGATAGTAACATCATGGCTTTTTAACATGTATGATTCATCACAACTTAGCATAGAAACTCTCAACATACATAACATCATCATAGCATGATTTACAACATATAGGATATCATCACCACATAGCATAGAATTTATAACATACCTGATAGCATAAGATTTACAACAACATATATGACAATTCACATCATCTACTCATAATCCATTCATGACTTAACCTAATTAAAATAATAATAATCTTGTTAAGATCATCATACTCACAATTAGAGAAGAAAAGAGAGTTTTGCTTTGCTTTAGAGTTGAGTAGAATTAGGTTTTGATTAGCTTTTCTTCCTTCTTAGTTGGCGGCGGCTAGACTGAATTCCATGGCGGCGGTATGATGGTAGCTATTCTATTTTTATTATGAATTAGGGTGAGAGACTACCTTGGTATTTATAGAGTTTAGGGTTTATTTAGACCGTCAGATCAACTCAGAACTAACCTGAACCGATTAATTTGCCAACTCAGCCCTAAAGACACATCAGCAGCTCAGAATTGGGCTCAGTCAAAACCCTAGCCGACTGACCAGGTCGACACCCAGGTCGACACTATAGTCGACCTGGGGGGGGGGAGGTCGACACTAGTGTTGACTCCCTAGTCGACCTGCCTGGGCGGGAATTTTTCCCACCCAGCCCGCTTCTGCACTTTCAGTTTGAATTTTAAATTTCCTGCGAGCTATTTTGAATTTTCTGAAACTTCCGATGGCCATAACTTCTTCATACGAAGTCCAATTCACGCAAACTCGGACTCTATTTCAACCAAAATTCCGAGACGAACACAATGGCACAACCCGATTCCAAAAATTCTCATGTTTGAGATTAGTTATTCTTTAATTTGTGAATATTAGTATTAATAGAATTACGGGGTGTTACATTCTCCCCTCCTTAAAGGATTTCGACCCCGAAATCTTCAAGTTCAGAAGAATGTATATCCTAACATCCAATCGTCCATCTACTCAACCATCAAACACAGGCATCCATTGTCCTTATAGACTTCCAATGCTTTCATGTTTAAATGTACAGTGTGTGTATATGTCCATATCTAATGCAAAATCAGGCGGTCCACTGATTCAGTTGACCTCCTTAATGCAAACCATGATAGTGCCATGCGTCCATTATGTATGCAAAAGTTCCCTATCGATACATATTATTTCTACATGCATGCACAACCATTCACCAAAATGCAGCATCCATATCATAAACAATCATCATACATCCATTTTACTAAATACAGCCATATATATGCAATATGCAATATGAAGTGACTGAGCCGATCTAGTGCCTAATAGTGTGTGTATATGCGTCCACGAGCAACCACTAGCAAACACTCTCATCCACTTTGCATCCATTATACATAACATGTCTCAAACACATGTTTCAACCATAGGATTATCCTAACTAAAGGTCAAGAAACTAGCGAGAGGATACTCTAAAGGTAAGATAAGTACAAGATAAGCGATAAAGGAGAAATTAAAGGACATACCCTCAAAAAGGAAAGGGTATCGTGAACGCATCTTCTCTTCTGTCTCCCAAGTAGCGTTGCTCTCATCATTTCCCCATTGTACTTTGACTAGTCGATTTCTCAGCTTCTTAATCTCTGACCCAAGAATGCGCGTAGGAGCTCGTCGAATCGTCGCATCACGCTCGATTTCCACCTCTCTAAGCAAGTTCGGCTCTACCACTTCTGCGGTCTCATGCAAGCACTTCCTCAAATGTGACACATGGAATACGTCGTGTACACCACTAAGTCTCTCGGGTAACTCCACTCTATATGCCATCCGTCCAATCTTCTCCTTAATAGGAAACGGCCCTACGAACCTTGGTGCTAACTTCCCAACGGACCCAAAGCGAACAACGTTCCGTAATAGAGACACTTTGATAAAGACCATGTCCCCAACTTCAAACTCAAGATCTGTCCTCCTCTTGTCCGCATAAGATTTCTGCCTATCTTACGCTGCTTTCATCCTCCTTCGAATCAAGTTGATCTTCTCCGAAGTCTCCCTAATCATATCGGGCCCAAGTAAGATCTTATCCGTAGATTCCCACCAACATGTAGGTGAATGACAAGGTCGTCCATAAAGAGCTTCGAAAGGTGCCATGCCAATGCTGGACTGAAAGCTGTTATTATATGCGAACTCCACCAATGGAAGATGCTCTTCCCATGTACCCCCAAAGTCTAGGATACATAGCCTCAAAAGATCCTCTAGAATGCGATTCACCCTCTCGGTTTGGCCGTCCGTCTGAGGATGATATGCGGTGCTCAAACATAACTGAGTCCCTACCCCCTCTTGTAAGCTTCTCCAAAATTCGCTAGTGAAAATAGGATCGTGGTCGCTCACTATGCTAGAAGGAACACCGTGTAAACGAACTATCTCTCGGACGTATACAGAAGCTAACCATGGAGCAGTCCTCTTACTCTTCACGGGAATGAAATGGGCGCTTTTAGTAAGTCTATCTACTATAACCAAAATCCCCGTATTACCCTTCCTCGATCGCGGTAATCCATCCACAAAATCCATCGAGACGCTTTCCCATTTCCATAGTGGAACCTCCAATGGGTGAAGCAACCCACCGGGATTCTTTTGCTCCGCTTTTACTTGTTGGCACACCAAGCATCTAGCGACATACTCGGCCACGTCTTTCTTCATGCCGACCCAAAAGTAAACTCGCTTCATGTCCTTGTACATCTTATCCCCGCCGGGATGAATGGTCATCTTCGAATGATGCGCTTCGTCAAGAATGGTCTTCCTTAGGTCATCGTGTTTTGGTACACAAAGTCTACCGTCCCTACGTAACCAACCCTTATCATCTAGGGTAAACCTACGGAGATGGCTTGATGACTCCCCTCCTTTGAGCTTTTCTACTAACTCAACCAACTGTGGGTCGTCTCGCTGTGCCTCACCAATCCGTCCCAAAAGCGTAGGTCTGACCTCCAAGGATGCTAGCAAACCGGGTACAAAGTCAACGGAAGGTCTAAAGTCAAACATCGAAATGAATTCTAAGCTTCGCCGCTCAACAAACAAAGGACTTAAGGATAATATTTTTCTACTTAAGGCATTTGCTACCACGTTACCCTTGCCAGGGGTATATGTTATTTCGAAATCGTAGGACGCTAAGAACTCCATCCACCTTTGCTGCCTTAAGTTCAAGTCCTTCTGAGAGAATAAGTATTTTAGCAATTTGTGGTCAGTAAATAGTTCGAATCTCTTGCCAAGAAGATAATGACGCCAAGACTTAAGCGCGAAAACAATAGCGGCCAACTCTAGGTCATGTGTAGGGTAATTTTTCTCATGCGCTCTCAACTGCCTTCCACCATAGGCTATTACCCTCCCCTCTTGCATTAAGACTGCGCCTAGTCCTATCCCACAAGCGTCAGTATAAACAGTAAACGGCTTACTCCCGTCTGGCAATACTAAGACTGGGGCTGAAGTCAAAGCTCTCTTCAATCGTTGGAACGCATCATCACAATCTACGTCCCATGAGAAAACTAGGTTCTTCTTCGTCAGGCGTGTCAATGGAGCTGATATTTTTGCGAAGTCTTTGATAAACTTCCTATAGTAGCCAGCCAACCCCAAGAAATTTCTCACTTCGGTAGCATTTTTAGGGACCTTCCAATCTTGGATGGCCACTACCTTGCGGGATCCACACCTATCCCTTCCTTGGAAACCACGTGCACTAAGAATCGCACTTCTTTCCTCCAAAAGTGACACTTGAAAAAATTATCTTTAAGGCTATGCGCTCGTAGGGTCTCCAACACTTCCCTAAGATGTAGGGCATGCTCTTCTTCATCCTTAGAAAAGATCAAGATGTCGTCTACAAAGACTACCACGAATTTGTTAAGGTACTCCCTAAACACCCTACTCATCAAACCAACAAAGTATGCGGGGGCATTTGTCAAACCGAAGGGCATCACTAGCCATTCAAAGAAACCGTCCGGAGTCCTAAAGGCAGTCTTGTCTATGCTATCCTCATCCACTCTCAACTGATGGAAACCAGTGGCTAAGTCCAACTGCGAAAACACTGAGGCGCCAACTAATTAATCGAAGAGATCGTCAATCCTCGGCAGTGGGTGTCTGTTCTTCTTAGTAAGCTTATTAAGTTCTCTATAGTCCACACAAAGTCTAAGGGACCCATCCGCCTTCGTGGAAAATACCACTGGAGCACCCCACTCTGATATACTTCGTCTTATGAACCCCTTCTCAAGCAACTCCTTCACTTGCTTATCGAGTTCCCTCTTTTCACGTGGAGCCATGTGGCGTACTGGCAAAGATACTGGTTTTGCATTATCCACAAGATATATTCGAAAATCTATCTCCCGCTTCGGAGGCAAGCCCTTCACCTCCTCAAGCACATCCGAGTATTCTCGAACCACTCTAACAGATTGTAGACTTTCCTCAGACGCGTTAAGTGATTCTAAATAACTTAGCATAACAGAATTTATGGGATTACAAAAGATTTCGTGAGCGTTACCAAGGCGAGTCATGAGACTAACTACTCTCCTTTCACAATCAAGAACGGCCCCATTTCTGGATAACCAATCCTTTCCTAAAATTAGCCCATAGCCCGTGAAGCCCAAAACATAAGCATCACATCTAAACTCAACGCTAAGTATAGAAATTTTCAAATCCAAACACATCATGGACAAATAAGTTGAGCCCCCAATTGGATTCGAAACAACTAAGGATCCTCTGCTAAACTGGTGTTTAAGTGCAGTGATTCAATTAATGATGTAGAGATAAACGAATGCGATGCGCCCAAATCAAATAAAGTACGGACAGGATGATCAAACAGAAAAACTAAGCTTTCAACAGAAATGGTTCTACCTCGTTCTTGCAGCGGTGGGACCACGAGAGCCTGAACTTGTCCCCTTGCCTGCCCTGGTGCCATAAGATCCTGCACCTGTCCTCCCGAGGTAGCTCCTGCCCTCTGCCCCTTCTTTGGGCAGTCCTTCACTAGATGTCCTGTCTCACCACAGTGGAAACAACCAGTCTTCTTTTTCTTTCGGCAATCCTTGCTGAGATGGCCTGGTGTCCCACAGTTAAAGCATTTCTTCTTTCCCTTGCCGTTATTTCCTTTACCACCCTTCTTGTTTTGCTGTTGTGGTTTCTTCTGATCCCCTTTCTTCTCGGATGCCTTATCAGCTTTAGCGCCTTTCTCCTCGTGCATAAGTGCCATGTCTACAAGATTCTCAAAGGTGGCCCCCATAGGGATGTGGGTCATAGCCAACCCTTGCAACGGTTCATTCAATCCATTAACGAACCTCAGTGCCTTCTTCTCCGGCGTATTCACTAAGTCTAAGCCAAACCTTGCTAACTGATTAAATTTGTTAACATATTCTTTCACCGATGAGCTTCATTGCTTTAATGCCAAGAACCTTTCCATATATAGATTCTCTTCTGCCCTTGAGAGAAACTTCGCCTCAAACCTACGCCTGAAATCTGCCCAAGAATCAACAGGACGCTCCACATTAGTGACCTCCTACCAAAACGAGGCCTCTCCCTTCATTAACCAAGTTGCTAATTTGACTCTCCTCCCTTCTTCTACTTCAAAGATTTCCAGCAATTCTTCTACCTTCCTAAGCCAATCTCTAGCCTCCACAAACGTTTCTGACCCTTGAAAAGGTTTTCCACCCATAGCCTTAAATTCCTTGCACGTCTTTACAAAAGTATCTACACGAGGAGGAGGAGGAACGAGTGCAACTGGTGGTGAAGGAACATTGGCCGGACCTGCGGCGGCCCTAGCCTCTAATAGCCTCCTATACCATCCTGGTATCGTTACACCGTCAGGTAGGATAAGATCTTCAGCCATGCTGAAACGAAAAAGGAAAGATTCAAAATGGAGAATTCGAAGGACAAAGATATATGGCTATTGGGGATCATGTTTTTCTTAAATTACTCATTAAAACATGTATTTGAAAGCACTTCTTCCAAAAATACTTTAGAAAAATAGTTTTTCTAAAAAAAATATCTGTTCTGGTAACCTTAAGCTCTGATACCACGTGTAACACCCCACGTCCATTAATGTCACTCACTAAGGGAATGCATTAACTTCCATGGAGGTTTTAAGTGAATATAGAACAGAAAAATTACAACAAGACCGATAATAAGTAGTACTTGAAAACTAAAACTTCATTTTATTGCAGTGGAATTTAAACATGTTTATTACATCATAAAACCATAAATCAGAGTCAAGTACATTATCCATCTTGATAAAACAAAATGCATAATCCCATTACATCAATAGCCATTAAAGAAGATAACAAGCTGGACTTTACTTCAACGGTCCAAGCTATCCAAAAGAGAGATAAAGCAATCCAATCAAACTCCACTAGAGCTGGGTCCAACCTAAGGACCTGGAGGGGGAAAAAGGATAGAAATCGAGGGGGTTAGACATAAAGTCTGGCGAGTATGATAATTCTAACAATACTATTATCAAAGTAACTAGACTAAGGCATAAGCTGGAAGACAAGTAAATGCCTATGAACTATTAGGTATAGAAGAGCGGATAAAGATAACGTTTAAGATAACGTTAAAGGTAACGTTAAAGGCATACCTAATTACTAACGAATAATTACTACACTGCACCGCACATTACTACACTGCACCGCACCAGTCACCCTAAAGGTTGATCCCACTTGCTTCACACAGAAACTATATAAATAGCCTTGCGTACCCCTAGCTGACTACATAGGTGTCGTCTGCCCCTATCTCCACTAGGTGTGCCCTACTACCCACTTTCGATCGGCTCCCTACTCGTAGATACCCGTGCTGGCCCCACAGTGGGGTGTATCACTCCCCTAAAGTGGCAACCCGATACAACTTGAGAATGCACAGCTTATACCTACACGATTCAACAACGTCTTTCCTACCAGCCTGGGTCCACACACGCATATGAAACCCGTTGGACTTGCGTTGCCACCGCTCCCTGTTTTGGCCTCTTATAGTCAAACCCAGTATGCGTGCCCCGTCCTCGACTTGGGTCGAGCCCACAAAGATACGTTTGGGATACTGGTTGAAATGGGCCCCCACAAGCTACCCACCTAAGCTTGTCACCATTAGTATATCCCACTTAACCCTCTTAGTCATGTTCATTTACATGTGTGTTTGGTTAAGTCTTACTACTCGTGTTTCACATGCCACTAAGGGCACCCACTAGATTCCTCATGCCACCCAAGGCACCTACTTAACCCCCTTGTCCCACCTTACATGTTTATCTGGTTAAGTATTTCTTAATTCATTCAGGCCATAACCTCATAAAGACCTCTCACATTAGACTGGCATTTATGGCAGCTGGATTTGCCGGGCGGGTCCGGGAAGTCTTACGCCATAAAAGAGTCTAACCTCGTGTCTTTACAACTGTTATGCTTTAGTTTAGGCCTAGGACCTCTCACATTGGGCTGAAATTTGTGACCACTGGATTTGCCGGGCGGGTCCGGGCAGGTTTACGTCACAAACGAGTCCAACCTCGTGTCCTAAGCATTGATTATCACTTATAATCTTTTACCCCAGTTTTAATAATTCCCTATTCAAATTATTAATTAAGTCCACTCTTAATGATGCCCATAATTGACTCAATTATGGTCATCCACTCATGGCATGCAAAATCATATCAATTGCACCCCAACTTCTTTATATTAAATCCTTAATATTACCCCTACCCCACGTTTAAACGTTCGTTTATTCAACGCAGAATATACGTTAGACTCGAATAGTCTAATTCATAGCACAGAAATAAATTATCACAACATATAGACAATTAAAATGAATCTAATCATAATAGGGGTGAAACTTGCATAAACTACACATGTTAAGGATCTAAAGGTGTCAACTTGTTAAATGGCACAATTTACATGATATGATCGTAACCCAAATTTATGTATAAACTTGCATATGGGGTTTTAAGCAACAAAATGATGGTGTGAACTAGCATAGAATTTCACATATTTCATAGAGTAGTTCTAGATGTCATAATAGATGTCATGGCATATGTTCATAACTTTTACTAACCAACCTAAACTTGCATATGTGACTTGTCATATAGATCAACATAGCCCAAATAATATCAACATCATGATTTGATTAACATGAACTAATTAGCATAGATAGTAACATCATGGCTTTTTAACATGTATGATTCATCACAACTTAGCATAGAAACTCTCAACATACATAACATCATCATAGCATGATTTACAACATATAGGATATCATCACCACATAGCATAGAATTTATAACATACATGATAGCATAAGATTTACATCAACATATATGACAATTCACATCATCTACTCATAATCCATTCATGACTTAACCTAATTAAAATAATAATAATCTTGTTAAGATCATCATACTCACAATTAGAGAAGAAAAGAGAGTTTTGCTTTGCTTTAGAGTTGAGTAGAATTAGGTTTTGATTAGCTTTTCTTCCTTCTTAGTTGGCGGCGGCTAGACTGAGTTCCATGGCGGTGGTATGACGGTAGCTATTCTATTTTTCTTATGAATTAGGGTGAGGGACTACCTAGGTATTTATAGAGTTTAGGGTTTATTTAGATCGTCAGATCAACTCAGAACTAACCTGAACCGTTTAATTTGCCAACTCAGCCCTAAAGACACATCAGCAGCTCAGAATTGGGCTCAGTCAAAACCCTAGCCGACTGACCAGGTCGACACCCAGGTCGACACTATAGTCGACCTGGGGGGGAGGTCGACAATAGTGTCGACTCCCTAGTGGACCTGCCTGGGCGGGAATTTTTCCCGCCCAGCCCGCTTCTGCACTTTCAGTTTGAAGTTTAAATTTCCTGCGAGCTGTTTTGAATTTTCTGAAACTTCCGATGGCCATAACTTCTTCATACGAAGTCCAATTCACGCAAACTCGGACTCTATTTCAACCAGAATTCCGAGAGGAACACAATGGCGCAACCCGTTTCCCAAAATTCTCACATCTGAGATTAGTTATTCTTTAATTTGTGAATATTAGTATTAATAGAATTACGGGGTGTTACATTAGCCATGTCCAATTATGTCATCATTCATTATTTGTTCCAAAGTTTAGCATTCGTGCGTTAATCTCTTATGAGATGTGGCGCAGGCTCGTGGTAGCCTGGCTATAGAACAGAAAGAAGAAAGAGATACAGAATAAAATATATCAGAACAGAACGCACACAACCTCAAATTTAGATTTACAATCATGTCACAATTATAATTAAAGTTTATATCGGAAAATAACTGTACTTGCCTTTCGTGGTTTTAAGAAAGGATAATAAACTGTTGTTGATGCAGAAATGCTGAATTACTCCTCTGTAATTGTTGTTGTAGCTCTAAACTTTGGTTTGAGATTTGATTTAGCTTTTAATTCTATTCAGGTTGGAAGAAGATGCATCAGTCCAAGTTTTGATTCCAGCAGAGTAGCGATGCCGTTTTTATTTTTAATTAGAACAGAGGCAGAGTATAGACAGAATGAAATTGTGTAGAAAAAATGAGGCTAGGGGGTTGTTTATATAGGTTTAGGAGGTCGAATCTAGACTGAAAACGAGACCAGAAACATCCGAATGAACTTAGGCTAAAAACCAGGTTTTGACACCAGGTCGACCATAGGGTCGACCATAGTGTCGACCTGGTCCCTGGGAGGTCGACCATAGTGTCGACCCCCAGGTCGACATAGTCCTGGGCAGGAAATTTCCCGCCCAGTCTGCACTGGGGTCTGTATTCGTATTTCGAATTCGAATTTCGAGCTATTTTTTATTCTGAAAATTCCTGAAACTTCGGAGGGTCATAACTTGGTCATACGGACTCCATTTTTTGAAAACTCGGACTCGTTTTCAAGCAGAATTTCGAGACGAATGCAATGGCGCAACCCGTTTCCCTTGATTCTTATTTTAAAATTTAATTCTGCCATAATTTGTTAATCTTATGATTACAGAAAATACGGGGTGTTACAAGTCTTGTGGTTGATGATCAAAGCATGGTGTAACAATTGGGAATTTCACTCGATCCAAATCGATCGCTAAACCGACCAAGACCGTTCAAAACCCCCGGATTTCTTTGAAGACAAGACGAATCAGAACACAAACAGAAGAACATTTCGTTGTTGGATCAGAATACAAGAATATACCAGTGTATGAATAAATTATATACATTTGCTAAACATCAGAGGTTTAAATACAGTACTGCAGCGGAAAAATAATACAAAAACATAACTGAAATAGATACACGGATACAGAGCTTTCCGAATATCCCTTCAGCTGTAAACCAGAATCCTATGAATATAAATTATCAAAACCAAAACTACTAGCTGCTCGTGCGGAAAATAGGAGAACCCAGAGTTTAGGTTAAAACAATAAACTCCAGGTCAGTAATGTGACTGGTGTGAGAACTAAAATAGTTATTTAAAGCTTTACTTTAAATCAAATATATCAAGGGACCCCGTCGTATAACATGGAACGGGTTTCCTCCCAAGAATACCAGTGCATATAACAAAATAGCGCAATGCTTTTTGGAAAAATGAAGCTATTATAAGACCCAGGTCCCATCACACAATGCAACACAAGCCGGAGGATAGGGTTTTCCCTTATAATAGCAAACATGCTTGGTACGTTAAAAACAAATCATTTGATACTATTATAAGTGCATAGTGTATAAAACAACTTCAAATATAAATGTATCAATCCTAGATGGCATGGGTACCATATATCATGTCGCCAATACTAGGTTCTACAATCAAAACCGCAAAGTCACGTATTTGGAAGTTGGATTTCCATCATGAACCAAGGCAAAAGATAGTCCTTACCAAATTCGAGACGCTCCAGCCCGTGTCTCAGGAACAAAACGCAACCTCCCTTGGATCGTCAGGGTCGGTCCACCGATGTGGATTAAAATGCCTGAACGCTGCGTTTCCCCGCCCTTTGGGGCGTCAGTGAGCCAAATGACTCCATCGGCTCCACATAGTCGCCGATATATCTAAGGCGCCTTACAATCCAACAATCACACAGGTGAAAATAATATAAATGTCAGGGCTGGTAAGTCACTGACACCACCCTAGCTAGAAGGAAACGCATGCCCTCCCTGAAGTCCTCCCCCGTTTCTGGTTCACAACCGAGGTGTGAGGCTCGCGAATTAACGCTACACAAAGCTATGCCACACAGGAGGTGCTTTGATCATCAACCACAAGACTTTGCTTTTCAACAAAAGCCTTGATCATTTGCATCTTAGCATGCCACACAGGCAAACCACTCCATGCAACCGATATCCATAAATCACATAGAATGATATCCAATGTCAGACAAATAGTCCATTTACAAGTCCGTTCTGGGTCTGAACGAAACCGGAGGCACCTTGTACCTCGCATATCCATCGATCTCCAAGTACGTCTGGACTATCACCAACTGATTCCCACCTCTTGGGTGTACAGCTCAATCAAGATCATCAATAATTATCCAAATTATGTGAAGACCTCCGGTCATCGACCACCGTCTTCATCCTCGACACATCGTCGAATTAGTTATTCATAATGGGATAAACCCGGTCTTTTTGAATAACTTACGTATATAATCAACAAGTGTTACACAAACACAACATACGCCTCATTCCAATTCAAAATATTCTTTTATTCAAATATTCTTATATTTTGGGAAAGGTTCCCATTAATTTTATCAAAGATAAATTCTTTAAATTTATTCTTTAAACTTCTTTTGAATATCAATTCAAACCAAATTATGGTTTATCCAAACTAGTCAGGATTAGCGAACCTGAAGTAAAACTGGTCATACTTCATATCTAACACCATGGTGTTATCGGTAAATTCAATTACGATTTCACGTTCAAATCTAATTAAAGATTTAACTATCGCCTGGAGCAAAACTGGTGATACTCCATTCTCGGCCATTTCAATCTAATTAAAGATTCATTAAAACTCCACTCGGTTTTAATCTTCCCAAAAATCAATATCAATGATTGTTTAACTTAGGAAACCATATCCTGTCTTTAACTGGGTTAAAGAACCAATGTTATTTAAAACACGGTTCACTATAAACCTAAAATCACATTCCATTCCATCAGCCTTTAACCGTAAATTAGCAAGTGAACAATTCCCTAAGTAATAACCCCGAAGGCCGAAACCAACATCAGATCAATACCCAGGAAACCATTCAACTTAACTAATCTTCAGTTAGCTTCTGATTTTCTTAACTCCGTTGGGTCTAAGAACAATATTATTAAAGATACCGTTCACGACAACACAAAATCAAATTCCATTTACAATGGAATCTTCATGGAAAACAAATCGATATATATAATCGATATAAACTTCCATATCCGACTAATAATATAAATGGAATAACGGCAAAGCCTTTTAAATTCCAGATATATTAGTTGTCTTCCTCCACAGAAATTCACTTCGATTATTACCAAATCGAATTCCATTCCATTCCAATTTATTTTATTAAATTGGAAAACTTTACTTTGGAAAATCTCCTTTAAATCTTAACAAAAGATTTATAAATTCCAAATCACATTTCACTGTAAATTGAGTTAAAGAACGAATGTCGTTAAAACACAGTTCAAGATAAACCCAATTCACATTCCATTAATTATCGGGTTAAAGAACAAGTGTTATTTAAAACACTGTTCACGATAAACCCAAAAATCAATTCAAATTCAAATTCAATTCCAATTAAATACCATTTAATTGGTATACTTCATTAAATCTAAATAAAAAGATTTAATCTTTTTCTCAACTGGGTTTAAGAACAGTGTTAATAAAGACACCATTCACAACAAACCCAAAACCCATTTGATATTAAATACAAGGCTCTGAATAGAAATTATATCGGCTTATATTCAATATCAAATTCTATGACCAACAAATATCGTATAGGAAATAACGATATAAATATATCTTTCAAATTTCCATAACAATATCTGTATAATCACGAAATCCAACATCGAAATATTCCAAAGACAATTTCGATTCAAATCCATTTCCACTTTATATATTGGAAATTCTGGTTATTTTTAAAACCCCTTTCAAATCCAATTTATTTATTTCAAAAATAAATGGATTATAATTCTAGTTCAAAACTGGTTCATTTCGATAAAAAACTATTTTTATCTTTTCAAATATGGAATTTTTCATCCCAATCCTTTCCAAATCATTTCTTAAGATTTTACACAAATTATTACTATTTTCAATAATTTTATCAAGGCCCGTACAGTCGATTTACATAAACGACCATCGAACTGCACTTACAGCGACCTTTTCCAAATTTGATTTGGACATAATTCCAAATCCAACTGTTAGATTTCAAATCTCTAATATTTGTTAGAAAGCTCTTTTCGATACAAACCAAAGGCTCCGGTTTTAGGAGAATCCGACGGTCGGATCTCCCGTAATGTCCATTCGAAGTCAACGGTCGAAATTCACGAACTGCCGCTGCGTGGCGCATTCTATTCAGACCATTATATAATATATATATATATTATATATTTCGTCGATTTCCTTTCAAAACGTATTTTATAAATCGTTTTAAATTCGTTTTCAAAACCATTTCAACTTGATATTCAATTTCGAATCAAAATTGAATATTCCATGTTATTAATATATAAATGATAATATTTTCAAAATATTAGATTTTGAAATCACTTCCTTTTCTATATTCATTATAAAAATGAATATACTTGATATAAATATCGTTCGCGTCAAAATGGAGCATATCTAATCAACACGGCTTTATATATTTCAATAACTTCGTTATTCTATTCAACAAATAAAAAATTTCTTCAACACATGAATTCATTTTATTCAACACATGAATTTTCTTTTATTCAACACATGAATATATATTTTATTCAACACATGAATTTTCTTTTATTCAACACATGAATATTTTTTTTATAATATTCTTTATTTTCCAAATTGGAATGAGGCTCAATCAATTACCATATAATGTTAATTATATGGATTCCCTACAACACATGTATATAATAGCAACGATAAATAATCAACCATCATCCAGAGTGCACCACACAACTGCATAAGCATTAAATATAAATATTTAACGCTTATAACAGCCTGTCAATTGATTGATCGACATACAGCTAATTATTGGGACTAGTGTATGTCCAATTTCATCCCAACACCTGTGTGGGGTTTTCAAACAATCAAACACAGGTTTTATTTGTGCAGTTGGGCGATATGTAAAATTTATTGTCCCAATCCATATCAGTCAAATGTGTGTACATAAACAAATCGTCCGATTTGTCTATAAATATTTATTTTATATACACGTTAAAAATTATATTTTAACCATAAAATAATTTATTTCATTCCACAACACACAATCAATTTTCACAACGCATCAATCAAACAAACAAGTCTTCCATGGTCTGTGGACGACGGGTGTCGGGTGCTGCTAAGCACCGTCTGCATTCTAGTAAATATTTCAACTAGAATACAAATTAAAAGTGATGAGTTCTCACCGAGGGTTCCACTCCTCCATTCTTTATCTCTGAACGGTCTGGATTTGCCCATACTTCCAACGTAGTCTTTTCCACGCTGCTCATATTAATCACATTTTTATCGCTTCATTCCAATAAATAAAAATCATATTTTTATTTCTACTTCATATATTTTTACTACGCTTCTTTCTATATAAAAGTTATATTTTTATATATCTACTTCTTATATAAAGATCGAATTTTTATTTCGACTCTATAAAAATCACATTTTTATTTCAATTCTAAAAAATATATTTTTACCTCGTTAAAAATTATATTTTTATTTCACTAAAGACTATATTTTTATGCCATTCTTTTCATAACAAAAACTATATTTTTATCTCGTTCTTTTCCTATCAAAGACAGTATTTTTATCTTTTCTCCTTTCAAAATATAGTCTTTTTATATTAAAAACCCTATTTTTCATACATAGAAAAATCAAATCTTTATAATTTAAAAATCGCTACTTTCTTGTTTTAAAAATTGCTACTTTCTTGTTTTAAAAGTCGCTACTTTCTTGTTTTAAAAATCGCTACTTTCTTGTTTAAAAATTCAAACTTTCTTTGTTTAAAAATTCAAACTTTATTTGTTTTAAAATTCAAACTTTCTACGTAGTTTTATATAAAGTAAAAACATAGTTTTAAATGCTGATTTAAAATAATAATAAAAAAGAAGGATAAAAAGGGGCTTACTGGTATCGTCGGAGATGGGGGAACTGCTGCTCGTCGGAGGGGCCTGCGGCAGCGCCAGGAGGGGGTGGCAATGGTGCATTGGTTGTGGAGGCGGTTGAGGCGCGGGTTTGGGCGTGGAGGCGTCGGGGTCTGCGAATGGAGAAGGAAAAGAGGGAGAGAGGGGTCGGTAGGGAGGAGGGTGGTCGAAGGGAGGGAGCGTCGGTCGGAGAAGGTGGTGGTGGACCAATTGGAGGCGGCGGCGGCGATTTGAGGGGGAGCGATTTGGGGTTCGCGAGTCAAAGGGGGGGAGGAGGAGCGATTTTTTTTTTGTTCGATCTGCTTATGAATAGACAGAGAGGAGAGAGGAATATATAATTATATTAATTAATTAATTAATTAATTCCATAAAGTAACTTTAAATTTCAATCTCCAAACGAGGCCCACCGCCAGTCGCCCCTAGCTAATTTCCCCCATTCCAAACACAATGGGATTTGTTTCATAAGCCAGTTCCATCATTTCGATCAGTTTTCACTTAGATTAACATTTAAATCATTATATTGAATTTTAAACGTACATTTCAATTTACTGAGGTCACATACGAACCCCAAAAATTCCAGAAAAATTATTTCCAGTTTCGTACTGATGAAACGGTCCTAACAAAACTAATTTCATCAAATTCTGATATCGTTTGAAAAATGGCCATTTTCTGGTCGATCGAAATTGACTGAAACTATCAAAACACGTTTTACTTTGCCACACTCACATATTGCTTTCAAAAATTACGAATTTTGAAACCTAGCAATATTTTGGCATCCCGGATCCAACAAAAGTGGTTTCATCGAAAACAGAGGTCATTTGCAAAATTTCCATTTTTAAGGGCCAAAATTCCATAGCGACTATTTTGAATTTTCAACTGGGCATAACTTTTTATTCCCACTATGAAATTTCAATCTTTCAGATTCGTTGGAAAGATATTCTCAAATAGATTCTAATAAATTTCATTTTGCCAAAATCCGGTGTATTTTGAATCCTGTACATTCATTTGAAACTTGAAATCGAATTTTCAAACTATCACGCCATTTTCAATTCCTTTTATAATTAAAATAAAATGTTTATATTCTAACGTCGATTCAAATAAATATATTCATTCTAATTCTATTCAAAATAAATTTCTCATCGTCATTATTTAAAATAAATCATTTTAAATATTCAAAATTCACTAAAATTAGCGTAGCTTTGTGTATAGCGTTACTTCGCGAGCCTCACAATAGGTATGAACCAGAAACGAGAGAAGGATCCAGGGAGAACATGTGTTTCTTTATAGCTAGGAGTGGTGTCATGGTATGGAGCCCAGACATTTTACTTATGTGATTGTTGGAAAGCGAGGTACCTCGGATATTGAGTCCCTAGTGGCTCAGATTTTATGCCCCATAGGGCAGGGAAACGTATTGTCCAGGAATTATAATCCACTAAAGTAAGTGTGGGCAGGCCATGTGGCTCCAGGTGCAGTTGCGGCTGAATCCTGAGATATGTTCTAGATTGTCTCGAATCCGGTAAGGACGATACCTTGCCTTGGTTCATAGATGGAAATCCAACTTCCAATACGACATTGTGCGGTTTCGATTGTAAAACTAGCATGGCGACATGATATACGGTAACTATGCCATCTCTGATTGATACATTTATATTTAAAGTTGTTTTTAAACATTATGCACTTATAATATCAAAATAATTTGTTTCAAACGTACCAAGCATGTTTGGCTGTTATAAAGGAAACCTCTATCCTCCGGCTTGCGTTGAATTGTGTGATGGGACCTAAGCCTTATAATAGCTTCATTTTTCCAAAAAGCATTGCGTTGTTTTATTTTAAACTAGGATTCATGTGGAGTAAGTCCGTTCCTTGTTTTACGGCGTGGTCCAATGATTTCCCAACTTTTAAAGTAAAAATATAATAATTGGTTTAGTTCTTACACTAGTCCCATGACTGACCTGGAGTTTATTGTTTTAACCTAAACACTGGGTGCCCATATTTTCCACACGGGCAGCTAGTAGTTTTGGTTTGCGCTTATATTTCTTTTCACAGGATCCTGGATTATAGATGGAGCTATATTCGGAAAGCTTTGTATCCGTGTATCTCTTTCAGTTGTGCTAGTGATGTATTTTCCACTACGCATTGTATTATATTTTCTGCTGCATTGTAATTTATTAAATCACTGATATTGTATTTCCAATGTGTAATATTTATTCATACCCTGGAATATTCTTATACTCTGATGTAATTGTTGTAATAGCAATGAAATGATCTATTGTTTGTGTTCTGATTTGTCATGTTCTCAACTCAATTTGGGCTTTCCCGAAAGGGCAAATTTGGGTCATTTCATTTTGGTATGAGAGCTTTGGTTTACAGAGTTCGAGAACAAGACACATTAGAACCAAACGAAAGAATTCATCAGAGATCGGATTAGTAATATCCAATGAGAATGACTCATTAGAGATGGGATCAGTAGTATCCTAGAACGAGTGTGAATAGTGTTATTTTTAAAATCAAATCTAGTTTTAAAATTTTATATCAATTATTCGTATTTGAATATTCTATTTTAAATCGAGTTTGGACAATCCAGTATAGGGAGATTTTGAGTATATGCCTGACGAGATGTATATTACAAGCCTCAGATACCAGATAGATATAGAATCATACTCTAGTCGCCTGGGGATGATTCTAATGATAGCAGCTGCATCATCAACATTTATGTTCGAGTTTCGAAAATGGGATGTCTATATATTTCCAATTGACTGGTGTGAGAACCAAAACTAGATAGGGTTTATTGTTTGTGATTTGGCATTGAAATATGATTTTTGACAATACATGAAAAATAATACTTGAAAAGCTAATCAACTAATTGATTGTTGGTTGTGTTGCTTGATTATTAGTTAACTAATAAGATTATTCAAACCAATATAAATGAATGAAAGGTAAAATTTAGCCAAATTGAGCAAATATCGAACTGAATTGGAAATTGATTTGAATTGCATGCATTTACATATAAATGTGTAAATAGGTTATAGCATGGAAGATAAGAAGAGGAATAAAAACGTATGCCAGACAAATAGATACATATTTACTGTATTTATTGGGGTCTGATGACTTTATGAGCCGATTGGCTAGCCGCTTGGCTTTTTGTTTTTCTTTTGGACTGATGAGGGGCCTGTGAGGCTAGTTGCGGTTTTAAATATCAACTCGTACTAAGGAGGTTATGGCGAATCTTTTTCGAAAATTTACGGTGTTAGCCAAATTTTTGATAAATTTGAAAATTCTTAGAAACTGAAAAGTTGAAGAATGAAAGTTGAGATGGTTAGTTAAACAACTTTCACCTCCGTTCCTTTTCGAGTACGAAAAGATTTTAAGGGGGGAGAATGTAACAACTCGGAATTTCTGAACCAATTTAAGATTTTAATTTTAGATATTTTAATAGGTTTTGGATATTTAAAATGATTTATTATAAATAATAATGACTAAAAATTATTTTAATCGAAGTTAGAATGTATAAATTTATTTTAATTATAAAACGAGCCTGAAATGGCGTGATAGTTTGAAAAATCGATTTCTAATTTCAATTTACTAACAGAATTCAATACAAGTCAGAATTGGACGAAATAAGAAATAATTAAATCTGTTTAATTATATCTTTCTAATGAATGTGAAAAATCAAGATTTCATAATATAATTTGAAAGTTACGTCCAGTTTAAATTTAAAATAATCGCTAAGGAATTTATATATATATATATTAATATAATATATAGCCCTTAAAAATAGCCATTTTGCAAAGGACCTCCGTTTTCAACAAAACCACTTTTGTTGGACTTAGAATGTCAAATTATTGCCAGGTTTCAATTTTCATAATTTTTGGAATAATATGCGAGCTTGGCAAAATAAAATGTGTTTTGTCAATTTCAGTTGAATTAGATCGACCAGAAAATGGCCATTTTTCAAACAGTCTCCAAATTTGATGAAATTAGTTTTGTTAGGACCGTATCATCAAAAAATAGCTAGATTTATTTTTCTTGAATTTTTGGAGTTAGTATGAGGCCCCGGTAAATTAATATGTACGTTGAAATCAATTTTGAATGTTATATTACTTTATATTTTAATTTTAATGAAAACTGATCGAAATAGTTGAATTGGCTTATCAGACATATTCCATTGTGTCTGGAATGGGGGTATTTAGCTAAGGCGACAGTCGTTGGGTAAGATTTGGAGTTCGGATGTAGAATCTAACTTTTAGGAATAAAATAATATTAAATAATAAAAATGAAAAGGGTATAAATAACTCAAGCCTTCACCGAACCCTAATTTCAAAAGAGAGCAGCTGCTGCTACCAGGATGAACAGTCGAAATTGTCCAGTTTTAATCCCTTAAAATATCCCAATCTAAACATTAATTTCAGAAGGTCATAAAGCAAAAATCGAAGAGAGTCTCGTGATCTTTAAATCCATAAGGACATGGTCGATTTTAGTGAAGAATCGGGTGCGAATTTGGGCTGCAAACCCGCTGCGTTCGAGCTCGTTTTGCGCGCTATGGGGGGGGTGCAAACGGCATGGTGTTACTGGCGTTGGGTGAGGCTTCGAAGTTCTTTGAGGTGGTGGTTGTGGATCTGGTGCTGACGGCCTTGAACTGCGTGCGAGATTGAAGGAGGCAGTGGAGCACTGTTTCGTGAGTTACCAAAAGAAGGAGACGATAAGAAAAGGAGTGGGTTAATTATTAATCAAGTTAATTAATTAGCCTTATTAATTTTAATTTGTGTAATTAAGGAAAACAAATAATTATTTAAATTAGTTACTAAAATGTTTAATATATATATAACTTTGTTTTAAAAATATGATTTATTATATATATATAACTTCGATTATAAAAATATGATTTTTATTATAAACTATTTTTAAATTAAAAATATGATTTTTAATTTATATATAGCATTGGTTATAAAACTAGCATTGTTTTTTAAATAAAATTAGCATTTTTTGTTTTCAGTTTTAAAAATATAAGAACACCGTATAAAATGTGATTTATATATATATATATAACATTAGTTTCAAAGTATGGTTTTTATATATAGCTTTAAAATAAATTCGTGATTTTTAATTTAGATAACAGTTAATACAAGAATGTTATTTTTATATATATACAACAAAGACAAAAATGTGATTTTTTAAAATGAAATAGAAGATACAAAATATGATTTTTATATACAAGAACATCGAATAAAAATGTGATTTTTAATTTATATAACAATGGTAAAAATGTGATCTTTAAATATATGAACCGTTATTAAAAAATGTGATTTCTAATATAATCTTCGTGAAATAGATTACGTTGGAATCACGGTGAAGAATACAACGCGCTGGATCAAATCCAAAAACCGTCCAATAAAGACTGGTGGAGTGGAAACGAAGGTGAGAACTCCTCACTAAAAATTCTGCACAGTTATTTATTTATTTTCATAACTAAAAAATATATAGAATTGCCAGTGTAGGTCTTTTACTAGTTGTGATCATTATAAATTGTATACGGTGCTTCTTAGATCACCTCTCTCGTCTACAGACCATGAACGATTTAAATTGGTTATATTGTATGTTGGTTGTGATATTGAAATATTTAATGTAGAAAAAAATAATGTTAACATTAATGTGGCAGTTGAAATTCAATTATAAATATCCATTTATAATTTAAACAGTGAAAATTGGTTAAATAGAAAATAATTCAAACCGAATTAAAATTGGTTAAATTTATTAACCACTTATTTATTTAGATTAATTGTTGTTGTTTGAAAACCCCTCACAGGTATTGGGATGATATTTGACATACACTAATCCCAATATTTAATTATATGTCAATCGATGGATTGACAGGCTGTGATGAGCGTTATTTATTTATTTTATTGCTCGTAGAGTTGTAAATTTCACTCTGCATGTGAATGGACTGTTTAACGATTATTTGTCATTATTGTTGAATACATGCGATGTATGAAATCCATATAACTGAAATTATATGGTAATTGATTGAGTCGCATTCTGATTCAGAAATAAAGAATATTTTAAAATAAAGAATATTCAGAAATAAAGAATATTTAGAAATAAAGGGTATTTTAAAATAATGAATATTTCAAAATAATATTCAGTGAAGAATAAAATTATGAATTTGATGTCCGTTTTTGGATGGACATAAAAATATAAAAATATGAAGCCGAGTTAAGTAGCAAACGCCACTTTAACCTAAACAGGTTTAACAATCGATTTTATTCATTTTATAATGAATAAAGAAAAGAAGTGATTTCAAATTTTTCATATTTTGAAAATATTATCATTTTAATATAATAAAGATATAGAATATTCAATTTTGATTAAAAATTGAAAATGAAGTTGAAATCGTTTTAAAATGAATTTATAAACGATTTGTAAAATACTATTTAAATGGAAATCGACGAAATATATATAATATATTGTGTGTATATATATATATATAATGGCCTGAATAGAACGCGCTGCGCAGTGACCATTCGAGAATTTCGACCATTGACTTCGAATAGACATCACGGGAGATCCGACCATCGAATTCTCCCAAATCTGAAACCATTGGGTTCGTGTCGAAAAGAGCTTTCCAATGAATATAAGAGATTTGAAAGCTAACGATAGGATTTGGAATTATGTCCAAATCAAATTTGAAAAACGTCGCTATGGATGCAGTTTAGTGGCCATTATTGGAAACCGACTGTACGGGCCTTGATAAAATTATTAAAAATATTGATAAATAGTGTAAAATCATAATAAATGGTTTGGAAAGAATTTGGATGAAAAAAACCAATTTTGTAAAGATAAAAATATTTTTTTATTGAAATGAACTGGTTGTTAACTAGAATAATAATCCATTGTTTTTAAAATAAATAAATTGGATTTTGGGTTTGTCATAAATGGTGTCTTCATTAACACTGTTCTTAAACCCAGTTGAGAAAAGAATGATTCTTTTAATTAAGATTAATGAAGTTTGACAATTAATTATTATTTAATTGGAATTGAATTGAAATTGGAATTTTGGGTTTATCGTGAACAATGTTTAAAATAACATTTGTTCTTTAACCCAGTTAATGGTGAAAATATAATCTGGAATTTATAAATCTTTTAATAAGATTTATATGGAAATTGTCCATAGTAAAGTTTTCCAATTAAATATATTAAATTGGAATTGAATGGGATTCGATTTGGTAATAATCGAGATGAGCTTCTATGAATGAAGACCATTACTATATATGGAATTTAAAAGGCTTTGCCACTATTCCATTCATATTATTAGTCTAACACAGGAATTTACACCGATTATGTACTATTATGATTTCCGTGTAGATTCCATTTTTATGGAAGAAGAATTTGGGATTTATTGTGAACTGTGTTTTAAATGACATTAGTTCTTTAGCCCAGTTAAAGATAAGATTAATTTCTTAAATTTGAACAATCATTAAGTAATGATTTTTGAGATTAAAACGAAGTTAGAGTTTTAATGTATCTTTAATTAGATTGAAATGAGAATGTGATAATTTAAATTATCAAATTCGGAAAATGATCGAGAATGGAGTACCACCAGTTTTACTCCAGACGATAGTTAAATCTTTAATTAGATTTGAATGTGAAATGTTATCGATAACACCGTGGTGTTAGACATGGAGTATTACCAATTTTGCTCCATGGGATGAATAGTTTGGGATTGGACTAATAAATAATAAATGACTACTATGGTAAGGTTCGTTAATCCCGACTAGTGGATAAACCTTAATTTGATTTAGAATTGCTAAAAGATAAAATAAAATCTTTTGAAATTGAGATCCAAAGGAAGATTAAAAGAATAAATTTAAAAGAATTTATCCTTGATAAAATTAATGGAAACCTTTCCCTAAAAACGTAAATATTTGAATAAAAGAATATTCTGAATGGGAATGAGGCGTATGATGTGTTTTTATAGCACTTGATTATAAAATACGCAAGTTATTCGGAAAGGCCAGGTTTAACCCATTATGAATAATTACTACAACGAGTAAAAGTCAGCGATGAATACGATGGTTGAAGACCGGAGATCTTCACATCGTTTGGATGATTACTAATGTCTTGATTGGGCTGTACAACCAAGACAAGGTAATAAGTGGTGATCGTTCAGACATACTTGGAGATTGACGGATATGCGAGGACCTCTCTCCTGTATTGGACATATGGGACGAGGAATAAGGTCCCTCCGGTTTCGTTTAGACCAAGAACGGACTTGTAAATGGATGTGTGTCTTATATTGGGTTTCATTCTGTCCTAATTAATTTCTATTAAATATATATCTATTTGGTGGTGGAGAATTTATTCTCTTGCTTAACACCCTTCTCTGAGACGTACGAGCTTAGAGGTTATATATTGATAGACATCAGTTGTATTGCGTGAATTGTCAGTGTGGCATGCTAAGTGCAAATGATCAAGGCTTTTGTTGAAAAGCAGAGTCTTGTGGTTGATGATCAAAGCACGGCTTTAATTAGCATAGCTTTGTGTATAGCGTTACTTCGCGAGCCTCACACCTGGTATGAACCAGAAACAGGAGAAGGATCCAGGGAGAACATGTGTTTCTTTCTAGCCAGGAGTGGTGTCATGGTATGGAGCCCAGACATTTTACTTATGTGGTTGTTGGAAAGCAAGGTACCTCGGATATCGAGTCCCTAGTGGCTTAGATTTTATTCCCCATAGGGCAGGGAAACGTATTGTTCAGGAATTATAATCCACTAAAGTTAGTATGGACTAGCCCTATGGCTCCAGGTGCAGTTGCGGCTGAATCCTGAGACATAGGCTAGATTGTCTCGAATCCGGTAAGGACGATCCCTTGCCTTGGTTCATAGATGGTAATCCAACTTCCAATACAACATTGTGTGGTTTTGATTGTAGAACTAGTATGGCGACATGATATATGGTACCCATGCCATCTATGATTGATACATTTATATTTGAAGTTGTTTTTAAACACTTTGCACTTATAATATCAAAATAATTTGTTTTAAACGTACCAAGCATGTTTGGCTATTATAAGGGAAAATTCTATCCTCCGGCTTACGCTGCATTGTGTGATGGGACCTGATCTTATAATAGCTTCATTTTTCTAAAAAGCATTGCGTTGTTTTATTTTAAACTAGGATTCACGTGGAGTAAATTTGTTCCGTGTTATACGGCCAGGTCCCATGATTCCCAACTTTTAAAGTAAAAATATAATAACTGTTTTAGTTTTCACACCAGTCCCATGACTGACCTAGAGTTTATTGTTTTAACCTAAACTCTGGGTGCCCATATTTTCCACATGGGCAGCTATAGTTTTGGTTTGTGCAGATATTTCTTTTCACAGGATCCTGGATTATAGCTGAAGCTATATTCGGAAAGCTTTGTATTCGTATATCTCTTTCAGTTGTGCTAGTAATGTATTTTCTGCTACGCATTGTATTATATTTTCCGCTGCTTTGTAATTTATTAAATCTTTGATATTGTATTTTCAGTGTATAATATTTATTCATACCCTGGAATATTCTTGCACTCTGATGTAATTGTTGTAATAGAAATGAAATGTTCTATTGTTTATGTTCTGATTTGTCATTTTTTCAACTCAATCCGGGCTTTCCCGAAAGGGGAAGTTTGGGTCGTTTCACAAGAGCAAAATAGGCAAAGGAAAGTGACAAGGAACCTTCTTAAGTTCATAATAGATAGTCATGCTGATCCGATTATCGTTGACGATGATAATGAATCTATGGAAGAGGAGGAGGAACAAGAAGAAGAGGAAAAGGAGATAATGGAGGAAGAGGAACCCGAGGAAGAATAACAAGAAGTTTCAAACGAAGAGGATCAAGTCGTTTGTGTAGGCGAAGTCTTATACGATCATAACGGAAATATGATTGAAATGAATGGAGATTTTTCCCTCCATTACCCAAATTGTCCTACTCGGTCTCTAATAGTTAAAGACAACTAGATTTTAGGTTTTTGATTCGTTCCTTGTCGTATATTCTCATTCCTTTTCACAATGTTTAATATGTACATGTAATATCATTTGTGAAAACAATTGTTAAATATATTGCTTGTTTTGTATAACATAATTTTTCTATTAATTTGTTATGTAGGCAAGAATTAAAAGGGAGATGGAAATACTTTACTTAGGGGAGTTTTTTATTTTGATTTAGGAATTACTTAGTTACTTATAGGTTTTATTTAGATAGTTATACAATTTAGGGAGATCGGTTTTTAGAATTTCTTTTTGATAATGCCAAAGGGGGAGAAATTATAAAACTTGGAATTAGGATTCATACAGACAGGGGGAGTATTTGAAGGATCATCATCAACAAGTATGAACAGGTATGATATTTTATAAACTAAAGTTGTCATCATCAAAAAGGGAGAGATTGTTGGAGATGGAGTTTTGATGACAACAACCTTATTTCAATATTAATTGATTATAAAATATATACTAACATTTTTGTCTAGAATGTGTATACATATGTAGGATTTATATACAGGAATTATTACTGAAGACTGTAAAGTTTAAAGATATTAGAGATTCAGAATTCAGAGATGATTTAAGACTCATGAGTATTCAAGATTTCAAGAATTCAAGACAAATATAGTAATAGAGTCCAGTTTATGTAAGACTCTGAATGACACTCCAAATTCAGAATTCGGAGATGGTTCTAATTCAAATTCAAAATCTGTTTTTCAATTTTTGATTTCAAAATCTATTTTCAAATTATATCTTCAACCTCTATCTTCTCTGTTTTTCTTTCTTTACTTTTGATTTTAAACTCAAATTTTATAGTTTATAAGTTTCATATATTATACACTTTATATTATATAGTTTTAACTCTATAATTTTATAAATATTTTTATATAGTTTTTATTTATGTTTTCATATGATTTTCTACTTTATAATACTCATTTATAACACTATGTTTTAATTCAAGAATTCCCAGAATTATATATATAGCAAAACACTGGAAAAATGCTTAAAATTCATTTTTAAACCATGATATGTCGACATACATTTATATACATGTCGACATATAACTGTCACATTTTGAAAATAGAAACGAAGTGTCTTTTCACTATTTGTGACGCTCTAGAAACGTTGCAACCTTTCAAATGTTATAAATTGAGGCAGATTTCGAATTTTTTTATAATTCTTCTCCATCTTCATCTCCTTTCTTTACACTATTATATCTTCTCATTTTCATGATTTCTACACTTATACTCAACCGAAGTAAATTCTATTTTCATAAAACTTCTCTTCTCACTCTCTACTCATTACTTTCTGAATCAAAGTATTATTGAAGAGCTATAGGGCTTTTGTAATTGTTTAGGTAGTGTTTGTAATCGGTGGTATCCATTGTAGCCATGAAATCAGGGAATTGTAATCATTGGTATCCCTTGTAGCCATGAAATCAAGGAGGATATACTTGATCAAGTGTGTGTGGAATCGGTGGTATCTCTTATAGCCGTGAAATCAAGGAGGGTTGTAATTGGATATTGATATGGTAATAAAACTCTGTGCATCCAGCGTTGCATGGGAATAGACGTAGGAGAAATTCCAAACCAGTATAAAATCCAATGTGTTCTTTCCTTTTCTGCATTTTATTTATGTTTATTCTGTGTATATGTTTGATTCTGTGTCTATGATTGTTTTTGTGGTGTTTGATTCAAATAGTAGATCATACAAGTTTTAGATTTTGTTTAATTTCTCAAAAACACTATTCAACCCCCTCTAGTGTTAGTTTTTCCTAAACGATCCATTTCGCAATCCCTAACAATTATAACTAGAATGAATGTAAACCATAAACTGCAAATTAAGACATGCAAATTACACCAAGCCAATTCAATACGTGTGTGTGTGTGTATATATATATATCCAATATATGTTAATACATTCAATCAGTCAAACCACACAACACTTAAATTTGTTTATTTACAAGTTTAAATTTTGAAATAATTCAAATGAACCATACAAATGAAGACAAATTCAAACATTTCGAGGAACTTCTACCCAACATCTCCATCGAAGATTGGATTAGCATTTATATCATCTCAGTCTTCATTGTCTTTAGTGAGAGGTGCTCCAGTGATGTTGTCATTTCATCTTTTGAAAGAGAAGCAATCATCCATCGAAACGCGTTAAAATGTTTCTCTTGTTGTTTTATCTTCTGTATTTGACTTAATTCTAAGTGACACTGACTGCAGAGAATGATAGAGAGAATATTCTTGAAAGAATCAAGGATTTCTTCAAGATTCTCACTTAGGCTGTGGATTTGGGTAGCCATAGTTTTGGATTTATTAAGAAATAGTGAAAGGAAATTATAGGAGGAATAAATAGAGAAGTTTTTTTGGAAGAAATGCTATAAATAGACTTTGAAATTCATTAGAATTGAATAAATATTTATTGGTTAAAGTAGTTTTCAAATTTAAATAAATTTGAATTTTTGTACTGTTAAATGTCGACATACACATATAACTTGTTGTATGTCGACATCTACATGTAATTTTTCAACATTTTGAAGAGTTTTGTGATTTTTGATTCATTTTGGCTTATATAAACTAATTTTTCCTAATATAAAAACTATAGATAAGAATTAACATGAATACAAAGCTTCATTTCAAATTAATGATAACGATACATGAAATTGGTACATAACATAAGTTAGAACTACGGAAATTGAAGTACAAGCTAATACAACAAGGCAATAAGCTTAGAATTCATCAGTGGAGGAGGAGGAGGAGGAGGATGACAAGCCAAGTTTTCTTCCAATTTTCACAAAAAACTTACTCAGTTCAGTAGACATATTTTCGAATCTTATACTAGATGATCTCTTAAATGTCTTCAGATTCTTGGCTGAAATTATATTTACCTGGATTTTCAGAACCAATTTAAAAATTTTATTTTAGCAATTTTAATGAATTTTGGATATTTGAAATGATTTATTTTAAATAATAACGACTAAAAATTTATTTTAATTAAAGTTAGAACGAATAAATTATTTTAATTATATAACTAGTCTGAAATGGCGCGGTAGCTTGAAAATTTGATTTCAAATTTCAAACGAATGTACAGGATTCAAATAAATCGGATTTCAGTGAAACTAAAAATATTTGAATCTATTTGAAAATATCTTTCCAACGAATGTGAAAAATGTAGATTTCATAATGGGAATATAAAGTTATGTCCAGTTGAAAATTCAGAATAGTCGCTGTGGAATTTATATATATCGCCCTTAAAAATAGCCATTTTGCAAACGACCTCCATTTTCAACGAAACCACTTTGGTTGGATCCAGGATGTCAAATTATTGTCTGATTCCAAAATTCATAATTTTTGGAATTAATATGTGAGCGTGGTGAATTTAAACGTGTTTGGTAATTTCAGTTTGAATTTAATCGACTGGAAAATGACCGTTTTTCAAACGGCCTCCAAATTTGATGAAATTAGTTTTGTTAGGACTGTATCGTCAAAACATAGCTAGATTTATTTTTCTGGAATTTTTGGAGTTAGCATGTAGCCCCGGTAATTTAAAATGTGCGTTTAAATTAAATATATCCTAATTTATATTTTAATTTAAAGAAATACTAGTCGAAACAATCGAATTGGCTTACGAAATATATCCCATTATGTTCGAAATGGGGGTAACTAGCTTGGGGCAATAGTTGTTAGGTTCGATTTAGAGTTCGGGTGAGAAAGTTGTTTTTTATGGAATAAAAGAAAGAAAATATAGCCCCTCCTTTTTCTTCTTCAAAAACCGATACCCAATCCAACTCAGCAAAATCACGACGTCCCCAACCCTAGCTGCCATCGCTGGCCACCCAGCACCCGCCGCCTGCGGCGACCAACGTCGGTCCCTCCCGTTCACCTCCGACCACTCCTCTCTCCTCCTCCCTCTCCTCTTTTCAATTAGAAACCCCACGAACCCCAACCCTCTGAAAACCACCGCCAACCCCCTGGATTTGCCACTACCACCTGCCCCCTCCAGCATTCCTTGCACCGCCAAACGCCACCTCAGGCCGACGTGGGCCCCTCCTCGAATGCTATTTTTACACAAAAAATGTGAGTTTTTATTTCCATATTTATTTATTTATTTATGCAAATGAAAATACGATTTTTATATATATAGCGCTAGTATAAAAATATGATTTTTATTTATATAGCGGATTAAAAATGTGATTTTTACACATACGTTTTAGAATTAAAGATATGATTTTTACATATATAGTTATGATACAAAAATATGATTTTTATTATATGAATCACATAAAAAAATGTGATTTTTATTATATAAGTAGTGGAATAAAATGTGATTTTTATTATATAGTAGCGATATTTAAATGTGATCTTATATATATATATACATATAGCGGTATAAAAATATGATTTTTATTATATGAATAGCATAATAAAAATGTAATTTTATAGCATTGAAAGAAAAATGTAATTTTTATAGCGTTGAAATAAAAATGTAATTTTTAATATAAAAATCATGTGAAATAGATTGCGATGGAACTGACTGGGAGCAAAATAAAATCCAGACCATCCAATAAAGAATGACATAGTGGATCCCAAAGGTGATAACATTGTCTCACTCAACTTTTAATTAAGTTATTATATTCTAGGATGCAGACGGTGCTTAGTAGCCCCCGACACCTTTGTTTGAAACCATGGATGTTTGGTTGTTTGTTTTGTTTGATTCATTTGTTTGAATTTGGTTTGGGATGTGAATAGAATTGATTGAATTTGGTTTGTGTATGGCGCGAGCAAGTATTAAGCGAGGGATAAGGCTAGACCTTATTCCGGTTCTAGTATCGCGCCGTTATGCTGCCAAAATTTTCTAAAATATGTTAGAACAATAAAAATATCATTTTTATTGTATAAATGAACTATATAAAATAATCATATGTTGAAATAAATACTTTATTGTTAAAAATATATTTTTTAACGAGGATATGAATGAAAATAAATATTCATTTACAAATCGGACGATTTGTTTATATGCACTCATTTGACTGATATTGATTGAGATAGTATATTTTACACATTGCCCAATGGCAAAAATAAAATCTGTGTGTTGATTGAAACGCCACATGGGTATTGGGATGATATTTGACGTATACTAATCCCAATTGTTTAGTTGTATGTCAATCGATGGGTTGACAGATTGTTGTAAGTCTTTATTATTTATATTTAATGCTTATGCAGTTGTGTAGTGCACTCTGGATGAGGTTGATGGTTTATCATTGTTGTTGTATACATATTATGTATGAAATCCATATAAATAAAATTATATGGTAAATGATTGGGTCTGATTCCAATTCGAAAATAGCGAATATTTTAAAATAATATTCTATAAAGGATTAAAATGTGAATTTGATGTTCGATTTTGGATGGACATAAAAATATTAAAACATATGAAGCCGTGTTGATTAGATATGCGCTATTTTGACGTGAATGATTTTTATATCGATTTTATTCATTTTTATAATGAATATAAAAAAGGAAATGATTTCAAAATCTGATATTTTGAAAATATTAGGAAAATTCAATTTTGATTTAAAATTGAAAATGAAGTTGGAATCGCTTTAAAACGAATTTAAAAATGATTTATAAAATACGTTTTAAATGGAAATCAATGAAATATATATATTATATACATATATATATTTAATGGCCTGAATAGAACGCGCCGCGACCGTTCGCGAATTTGGAGCATTGACTTCGAGTTGACATTATAGGAGATCCGACCGTCAAATTCTCCTAAAACTGAAACCGTTGGGTTTGTATCGGAAAGATCTTTCCAACGAATGTAATATATTTGAAATCTAATGGTTGGATTTGGAATTATGTCCAAATAAAATTTGGAAAAGGTCGCTGTAAGTGCAGTTCGATGACCGTTTATGGAAATCGACTGTACGGGCCTTGATAAAATTATTGAAAATATTAATAATTTATGTAAAATCATAATAAATGATTTGGAAAGAATTGGGATGAAAAATTCCACATTTGTAAAGATAAAAGTATATTTTTATCAAAATTAATTAGTTATTAACAAGGTATGAAATCCAATAATTTTTAAATAAAATAAATTGGATTTGTGAATGGTTTTAATATAACCGAAAATTTCCAACGAAAAAATTGGAATGGATTTCGAACGGAAATAATCATCGGAATATTTCGATATTGGTTTAAAGACCCGCCTTTTTGCCCGATTCTCGCCGGTAATTAAACCAACTTAAATCGTTCACAAAGACGGATAGTTATGGGTACTTACATATTTGAACAAAAATAATAGAGCGTTTATTTCATTTCGTTGATTTCATCAGAGATTATAAGAAATATCAGAGTACCATATATGCTCAGCAGAAGTCCAACGCTCTCAATGGGAGATGAAAAACATCAAAACAAGACTCTAGCTTCAAATCTGAATCTAGCTCTAAAATCTAAACCTGTAAACTAAACTTCTAGCTGCTCGTGTAAAAATCATGGGCACCTAGAGTATAGGTGTGGGAACAATAAACTCCCGATCAGTCATGGGACTAGTGTGAGAATTCAAAAAAAAAAACTGTTCTTATTTGGATTCATTTTAAAGTTGGGAAACTCACCAGACCACGCCGCTAATGCGAAACGGGTTTATTCCATATGAATTCCCATGCATATAAATTCGCAATGATTTTTAGAAAAATGAAGCTATCATAAGCTCATCCCACATCACACAATGCAAGCGCACACCAAATGGGCGAGTTTTACCTTTGATAACCAAACATGCTTTCATACGTAAAAATCCTCTTTCAATACATAATATACAATGTGGAAAACCATTTCGCAAATAAATGTATTAATCCTAGACGGCGTAATACCCATAATATTATGTCGCCATATATATACAAACCAATACCGCATGGCTCGTATTGGAGATTGGGTTTCCAACTTGATGATTCATGGCATGAAAGATCAATTAGGGATACAAAGCGAAGTGTAACATGGATTTTTCGTCTATCTCGGACACCAACAACAAATCGCAGGGCAGATCAACGGTTTTCGACCAGACACGGCCCCCCGAACATACCCAATTTCCCCAAGTTCATAAGCGGCTTCCCACTGCTGCCCAGCTTCATCATCAATTCATATATAAGTATACTACCTTACTGCCAGTTTCTCCTCAATCCGGGGTGTGAGGTTTGTCGATGTCACGTCATACGCACAACATCGCTTCAATAAGTCGTGCTTTGATCATTTCCTAGCTTATTTCATAACTCAAGTATGCCACAATGACAATTCACGACATATCACTGATTTCGATCAATGCATACTGAGACGACCCGAACTTCCCCGTGAGGGAAAGCACGGATAGAATTGAGGACAAGACAAAATAGAACGCAGACGGAAGAACATTTCATTGTTTCTTACAACAATTCCATCAGATACAAGAATATACAGAGTATAAATGAATAAAATACATTCGAATAATATCAGAGATTACAATAAATTACATAGCAGCGGAAAAATATACAAATCACAACTGAAAGTGATACACGGATACAGAGCTTTACGAGCATCGTTCCAGCTGTAAATCAGGACCCTGTGAATATAAATCTACAAAACCAAAACTACTAGCTGCCCGTGGAAAATAGGGGCACCCAGAGTTTAGGTTAAAACAATAAACTCCGGGTCAGTCATGTGACTGGTGTGAGAACTAAAACAGTTATTAATCTTTATTGTATAGTTCGGTAAATCAAGGGACCACGCCGTATGACACGGAACGGGTTTCTTCCCAAGAATACCAGTGCATAAGACAAACAGCGCAATGCTAAATAAAGAAAAATGAAGCTGTTATAAGACCCAGGTCCCATCACACAATGCAACGCAAGCCGGAGGATAGGGTTTTTACCTTATAACAGCCAAAGCATGCTTGATACATTTAAAACACATTATTTGATACTATTATAGGTGTATAGTGTCAAAACAATTTCAATCATAAATATCAATCATAGGCGGCATGAATGACCCATACCACTATGTCGCCATACTAGGTTCTACAAATAAAACATAATTATCACGTATTGGAAATTGGATTCCATCATGAGTCGAGGCAAGGGGCAAGCTCCTCTCCGATTCGAGACACTCTAGCAAATGCCTCAGAACCCCACTATGATCCTCTGGAACCTCCAAGGCCGGTCCTCTCTTACTTTTGAGGATTGGCAATTCCTGAACACACGTTTCCCGGTCCTTACAGACCTATATCCGAGGCGCCTCGTATCCAACAACCACACAGGTGAAAAATATATAAATGTCAGGGCTGGTAGGTCACTGACACCACCATAGCTAGAAAGAAACGTCGTGCACTCCTTGGGTCCATATCCCGTTTTTGACTCATACCGAGGTGTGAGGCTCGCGAATTCACGTTACACACAAAGCTACGCCACACAGGCCATGCTTTGATCATCAACCACAAGACTTTGCTTTTCAACAGAAGCCTTGATCATTTGCCACTTACGCGTGCCACACTGGCAATTGACTCCATGCGACTGATGTCCATCGATGTACAACCTCTGAGCTCGTACGTCTCAGAGAAGGGCGTTAAGCAAGAGAATAAATTCTCTGCCGCCAAACAGATGTATATTAAATAGAGATCAATCAACACAGAATAAAATCCAATGTCAGACACACAATCCATTTACAAGTTCGTTCTGGGTCTGAACGAAACCGGAGGCACTTTCCTCGCATATCCATCGATCTCCAAGTACGTCTGGACGATTACCAACTGTTTCCCTCATCTTGGGTGTACAGCCCAATCAAGATCATCAGTAATCACCCAAACGATGTGAAGACTTCTGGTCTTCTACCACCGTCTTCATCTTCGACATCTCGTCGAATCGGTTATTCAGAATGGGTATAAACCCGGCCTTTCTGAATAACCCATGTATATGATAAACAAATGTTACACAAACACAACAGACGCCTCATTCCAATTCAGAATATTCTTTTATTCACAAAATCACATTCTTAGGGATAGGTTCCCATTAATTTTATCCAAGATAAATTCTTCTAAATTTATTCTTTAATATTCCTTTGGATATCATTTCAAATTAGTCGGGATTAACGAACCACACCGAAGTAATTATTTATTTTATTTCCCAGTCCCAACCTATTCATCCCATGGAGCAAAACTGGTAATACTCCATATCTAACACCACGGTGTTATCGGTAAAATTAATTACCATTTCACGTTCAAATCTAATTACAGATTTAACTACCGCTTTGGAGCAAAACTGGTGATACTCCATTCTCGATCACCTTTAAAATTTGATAATTTAAATTATCAATTCACATTTTTAATCTAATTAAAGATTCATTAAAACTCCACTTAGTTTTAATCTTTTCAAAAATCAACATCCTGCCTTTAACTGGGTTAAAGAACCAATGTCATCTAAAACATGATTCATGATAAACCCAAATCACATTTGATATTAAATATAAGGCTCTGAATAGAAAATATACCGGCTTATATTCAATATCAAATTCTGAAACCAACAAATATCATATCAAATTTGATTTGGACATAATTCCAAATCCAACTATTAGATTTCTAATTTCTAATATTCGTTAGAAATCTCTTTTCGATACAAACCCAATGGTTCCGGTTTTAGGAGAATCTGACGGTCGGATCTCTCGCAATATCCATTCGAAGTCAATGGTCGAAATTCGCGAACTGTCGCGGCGCGGCGCGTTCTATTCAGGCCTTTATATATTATATACATAATATATATAATATATACTTTATCGATTTCCTTTCGAAACGAATTTTATAAATCGTTTTAAATTCGTTTTCAAAACAATTTCAACTTCATATTCAATTTCAAATCAAATTTGAATATTTCATATCATTACTATATAAATGATAATATTTTCAGAACGTTATAATTTGAAATCACTTCCTTTTCTATATTCTTTTTAAAAACGAATATATTCGATATAAATATCGTTCACACCAAAATGGCGTCAATCTAATCAACATGGCTTTTATTCAACACATGAATTTATTTTCAGTTCAACACACGAATTTATTTTCAATTCAACACATGAATTTATTTTCAATTCAACACATGAATTTATTTTCTATTCAACACATGAATTTATTTTCTAAATTGGAATGAGGCCCAATTAATTACCATATAATGTTTGTTATATGGAATCCCTACAACACATGTACATAACAGCAACGATAAATCATCAACCATCATCCAGAGTGCACCACAAACTGCATAAGCATTAAATATAAATAATTAACGCTTAAACAGTCTGTTAACCCATCGATTGACATACAACTAAACAATCGGGATTAGTGTACGTCAAATATCATCCCAATACCCGTGTGGGGTTTCAAAACAACAAACACAGATTTTATTTGTGCGGTTGGGCGATGTGTAAAATTTATCGTCCCAATCAATATCAGTCAAATCAGTGTATATAAACAAATCTCCGATTTGTTTATGACTATTTATTTTATATACACGTTAAAAATTATATTTTTAACTATAAAATATTTTATTTCATTTCACATCACACAATCAAATTTCACAACACAGCAATCAAACAAACAAGTCATCCATGGTCTGTGGACGACGGGTGTCGGGTGCTACTAAACACCGTCTGCATCCTAGTATATATTTCAATTAGAAAACAAATTAAAAGTGAGGAGTTCTCACCGACTAGCTAAACCAAACGCCATGACTCTTCATATGTAGAAATCTTCACCGTGCTCGCCTTTTGTCAATTTCATTGTCCGTAGCCACTACATATATAAAAATCGCATTTTTATAATCACTCTTTATGGATAAAAATCACATTTTTACAACGGTATTCATATAACAAAGATCATATTTTTATCACGGTAACTTCATAATAAAAAGTATATTTTTATCACTTCATTTCAATAAATAAAAATCATATTTTTATTTCTAATTCATATGCATTTACAACGCTTCTTTCTATATAAAAATTATATTTTTATATTTCTACTTCTTATATAAAGGTCGAATTTTTATATCATCGCTATAAAAATCACATCTTTACTATTTCTACTATATAAAAATCACATCTTTATTATTTCTACTATATAAAAATCACATCTTTATTATTTCTACTTTGCTAATGTATATATAAAAATCGAATTTTTTTTATTCACATGAATACCATATAAAGATCGCATCTTTATTCATATGAACACCAAAGAGAAGCCAAAATTTTCTTTTCTGAAATTATCAATAAAAAACATATTTTTATTGAGAAATAAATAAAAATGAACATAAATAAACAAGGAAAACTCACTAATTTTCGATTTTGGGTGGTCGGAGGATTGGTCAGAGGTGAGGGGCAGCACTGGTCATAGGTGGCGCTCGCGGACTGTGGTGGTTGGGGTGCATCTCGTCGGATTTGGGGGAGAAGAAAAAGGGGGGGTCGAGGCTCTTCAAATCGAAGAAGGGGGAGAAAAAGGGGGTGGCAGTCCGAGGCTGAGGAGGTGCATCTCCTCCCTGGCGGCGGCTCCAGCAATACGGTGGCAAGCGGGGCTAGGGCTCGGGAATTTGAAGAGGGGGGAGGAAGAGAGAGAAGCGCGCGAGGGGGAGGGAGGTGCGGTGGCCCCGCCCTGGGCGGCGGCGGCGTTGAACCAATGGGGGGGCGACGAGATCGCAATCCCCCTTCAATTTTCTTTTCCTTTTTTTCTTTTATTTCTATTCAAAATGAAATCGGAGGGGGGCTGAGAGAGAATAAGGGGAGAGAGAAAGAGTTTATTACACTTTTTTATTTAATTATTTAATTTCAAAAAGCAACTTTTTATTTCGACCTCGAAATCGAATCCACCGACTGTCGTCCATGGCTAATTACCCCCATCCTGAACACAATTGGATATGTATCATAAGCTGATTCGATCGTTTCGATCAGTTCTCATCAAAATCAAAATATAACTCTATATATTGAATTTGAACGCGCATTTCAATTTACCGGGGCCACATACGGACTTTAAAAATTCCCGAAAAATATTTTCTAGCTTCATATTGACGATACATTCCTAACAAAACTAATTTCGTCAAATTCCGAGACCGTTCGAAAAATGGCCATTTTCCAGTTGATTAAAATCAACTGAAACTGTCAAAACACGTTTTCCATTGCCATGCTCACATATTGATTCGAAAAATTATGAATTTTGGAATCTAGCAATAATTTGACATCATGGATCCAACAAAAGTGGTTTCGTCGGAATCCGAGGTCGTTTGCAAAATTTCCATTTTTAAGGGTCGAAATTCCATAACGATTATTCTGAATTTTCAACTGGGCATAACTTCTTATCCCCGCTATGAAATTTCAATTTTTCGGATTTTTTGGAAAGATATTCACAAATAGATTTGCATATTTTTGGTTTCGCCAAAATCCAGTTTATTTTGAACCCGGTGCATTCATTTGAACTTTGAAATCGAATTTTCAAACTACCGCGTCATTTTCCATTCCTTTTATAATTAAAATAAAATATTTATATTCTACCGACGACGTATATAAATATATACATTCTAATTCTATTCAAAATAAATTTCTCGTCGTTATTATTTAAAATAATTCATTTTAAATATTCAAAATTCACTAAAATTGCCAAAATAAAAAAAAATTAAATTGGCTCGGATTTCCGGGTTATTACAATCTCCCCCACTTAAAACTTTTCGTCCCCGAAAAGGAACAAAGCTGAAAGTTGTTTAACAAATCAACTCAACTTCCATTATTTTCATTACGGCTTAAGTTCTTCAACTTTTCAGTTTCTAAGAACTTTTCAAATTTTTCTAAAATTAGGCCAACACCCTAAATTTTCGAAAAATTTCGCCATAACCTCCCCTGCACCAGGGACTTCGGGATATTTCATATTGCCTCCCATGGCCTTCTTCAATCCAAAGGAAAAAGAAAAGGCCAAGCGGCTAGCCAATCGGCTCATAAAATCATCATCACCCAAACAAAACAGTAAATTATGGTAAACATGTACCTATTTGTCGGGCAAACAATTTTATTCTTCTGCTCTAGCCTCCTTGCTATGACATGTTCAATTTAAGTACATGTATATGCAAGCAAATGCGACAAATTTTCAATACACTCACTATTTGATACAATTTGGCTAAAGGTTCAACATTCAATTAATCTAAGCAGTAATAAAACAACACAACCATCAATCAATTAGTTGATTAATGTTTCAAATTCATAATTTTGATATATAGTCAAAAATCACATTTTTGGTGCCAAATCACAACAATAGGCCCTATCTAATTTTGGTTCTCACACCATCCAATTGGAAATATATAGAAATCTCACTTTCGAAACACGAACACAATTACTGATGATGCCCGGGCATCACCAGAATCATGTCCGGGCGACTAGAGTGTGATTCTATATCTATCCAGCATATTAAAACTTTGAATACCCGTGGATCAGACGTATACGCAAAATCTATATATACTGGATTGTCCAAATTCAATATAAATAAATAATCAAATACGAATAATGGATTTAAATTTTCAAAACAAAATTTGTTTTCATTTTAAAATATACTCTTCACACTCGTTCTAGGATACTACTGATCCCATTTCTAACGAGTCATTCCCATTGGATATTACTAATCCAATCTCTGATGAATTCTTTCATTTGGTTCAAACTTGTCTTGTTCTCTGAGCTTTGTAAACAAAAGCTCCGATACCAAATAAAGCGACCCGAACTTCCCCGGTCTCCGAAGAAAAGAGAAAGAATGAATTACTTTGAGGACAAGACGGATTGGAACGCAAAAAGAAGAACATTTCATTGTTAATTACAACAATTCCATCAGAATACAAGAATATACAGAGTATAAATCAATATTACACATTCACTAAATATCAGAGATTACAATACATTACATAGCAGTGGAAAATAATACAATACGCAACTGAAAGTAATACATGGATACAGAGGTTTTCGGGTATCGTTCCAGCTGTAAACCAAGATCCTGTGAATATAAATCTGCAAAACCAAAACTACTAGCTGCCCGTGTCAAAATAAGGGCACCCAGAGTTTAGGTTAAAACAATAAAATCTAGGTCAGTCATGTGACTGGTGTGAGAACTAAAACAGTTATTAATCTTTGTTTTAAATTTAGGTAAATCAAGGGACCATGCCGTATAACATGGAACGGGTTTCCTCCCAAGAACACCAGTGCATAAAACAAACAACGCAATGCTAAATAAAGAAAAATGAAGCTATTATAAGACCCAGGTCCCATCACACAATGAAACGCAAGCCGGAGGATAGGGTTTTACCTTATAATAGCCAAAGAATGCTTGATACGTTTAAAAACAGATTATTTTGATATTACTATAAGTGTATAGTGTATAAAACAACTTCAAATCATAAGTATCAATCATAGACGACATGGATACCATATATCATGTCGCCAATAGTAGGCTCTACAATCAAAACCGCAAAGTCACGTATTGGAAGTTGGATTTCCATCTGTGAACCGAGGCAAAAGATAGCCCTCTACCGATTTCGAGACTCTCTTGCCCGAGCCTCAGGACATGTACTCAGTCAAGCCCTTGGAGCAACAGGGTCGGTCCACCGATGTGGATTAAAATGCCTGAACACTGCGTTTCCCCACCCTTTGGGGTGTAAATGAGCCAACGAATGACTCCATCGGTCCGGGATCGACCGACATAACCGAGGCGCCTCGCAACAGCAACAACCACACAGGTGAAAATAATATAAATGTCCGCCAGTTTAAGCACTGACACCACCCTAGCTAGAAGGAAACGCATGCCCTCCCTGAGGTCCTCTCTGGTTTCTGGTTCACAACAGAGGTATGAGGCTCGCGAATCAACGTTACACAAAGCTATGCCACACAGGTCGTGCTTTGATCATCAACCACAAGACTTTGCTTTTCAACAGAAGCCTTGATCAATTGCCACTTAGACATGCCACACAGGCAATTCACTCCATGCGATTGATATCCATCAATATATAACTCCTGAGCTCGTACATCTCAGAGAAGGGCGTTAAGCAAGAGAATAAATTCTCCGCCGCCAAACATATATATATTTAATAGAAATCAATCACACAGAATAAAATCCAATGTCAGACACACAGTCCATTTACAAGTCCGTCCTGGATCTGAACGAAACCGGAGGCACCTTGTACCTTGCATATCCATCGATCTCCAAGTACGTCTGGACGATCAACAACTGATTCCCTCCTCTTGGGTGTACAGCCCAATCAAGATCATCAGTAATCATCCAAACAATGTGAAGACCTCCGGTCTTCGACCACCGTCTTCATCCTCGACACCACGTCGAATCAGTTATTCAGAATGGGATAAACCCGGTCTTTCTGAATAACTCGCGTATATAATAAACAAGTGTTACACAAACACAACATACGCCTCATTCCAATTCAGAATATTCTTTTATTCAAATATTCTTATACTTTGGGAAAGGTTCCCATTAATTTTATCAAAGATAAATTCTTTAAATTTATTCTTTAATCTTCTTTAAATATCAATTCAAACTAGTCGGGATTAGCGAACCACACCGAAGTAATCATTTATTTTATTTCCCAATCCCAACCTATTCATCCCATGAAGTAAAACTGGTCATACTTCATATCTAACACCACAGTGTTATCGGTAAATTTAATTACCATTTCACGTTCAAATCTATTTAAAGATTTAACTATCGCCTGGAGCAAAACTGGTGATACTCCATTCTCGGTCACTTCAATCTAATTAAAGATTCATTAAAACTCCACTTAGTTTTAATCTTCCCAAAAATCAATATCCCGTCTTTAACTGGGTTAAAGAACCAATGTCATTTAAAACACGGTTCACTATAAACCCAAAATCACATCCCATTAATTATTGGGTTAAAGAACAAGTGTTATTTAAAACACCGTTCATGATAAACCCAAAAATCAATTCAAATTCAATTCCAATTAATTCCCATTTAATTGGTACACTTCATTAAATCTAAATAAAAAGATTTAATCTTTTTCTCAACTGGGTATAAGAACAGTGTTAATGAAGACACCATTCACGACAAACCCAAATCCCATTTGATATTAAATACAATGCTCTGAATAGAAAATATATCGGCTTATATTCAATATCAAATTCTACGACCCACAAAAATCGTAAGGGAAATAACGATATAAATATATCTTTCAAATTTCCATAACAATATCTGAATAATCACGAAATCCAACATCGAAATATTCCAACGACAATTTCGATTCAAATCAATTCCAATTCAATTTTTGGAAATTTTTGGTTATTTTCAAAACCATTTCAAATCCAATTTATTTATTTTCAAAATAAATAAATTATTATTCTAGTTCAAAACTAGTTTATTTCGATAAAAATCTATTTTTATCTTTTCAAATATGGAATTTTTCATCCCAGTTCTTCCCAAATCATTTCTTATGATTTTACACAAATTATTACTATTTTTAATAATTTTATCATGGCCCGTATAGTCGATTTCCATCAACGGCCATCGAACTGCACTTATAGCGACCTTTTCCAAATTTGATTTGGACATAATTCCAAATCCAACCATTAGATTTCTAATTTATAATATTCGTTAAAAAGCTCTTTTCGATACGAACCCAATGGTTCCAGTTTTAGGAGAATACGACGGTCGGATCTCCTGCAATATCCATTCGAAGTCAATGGTCGAAATTCGCGAACTGCCGCGGCGCGGCGCGTTCTATTCAGGCCATTATATATTATATATATATAATATATATAATATATACTTCGTCGATTTCCTTTCGAAACGAATTTTATAAATTGTTTTAAATTAGTTTTCAAAATAATTTCAACTTCATATTCAATTTCAAATCAAATTTGAATATTTCATATCATTACTATATAAATGATAATATTTTCAAAACGTTATATTTTGAAATCACTTCCTTTTCTATATTCTTTTTAAAAACAAATATAATCGATATAAATATCGTTCATGTCAAAATGGCGTCAATCTAATCAACACGGCTTTTATTCAACACATGAATTTATTTTCAATTCAACACATGAATTTATTTTCAATTCAACACATGAATTTATTTTCAATTCAACACATGAATTTATTTTCAATTCAACACATGAATTTATTTCCAATTCAACACATGAATTTATTTACTATTCAACACATGAATTTATTTTCTAAATTGGAATGAGGCCCAATCAATTACCATATAATGTTTATTATATGGATTCCCTATAACACATGTATATAACAGCAACGATAAATCATCAACCATCATCCAGAGTGCACCACACAACTGCATAAGCATTAAATATAAATAGTTAATGCTTACACAGTTTGTCAACCCATTGATTGACATACAACTAAACAATCGGGATTAGTGTACGTCAAATATCATCCCAATACCCGTGTGGGGTTTCAAAACAACAAACTTATATTTTATTTGTGCGGTTGGGCGATGTGTAAAATTTATCGTCCCAATCAATATCAGTCAAATCAGTGTATATAAACAAATCTTTGATTTGTTTATTACTATTTATTTTATATACACGTTAAAATTATATTTTTAACTATAAAATATATTCCACTATAAAATATTTTATTTCATTTCACATCACACAATCAAATTTCACAACACAGCAATCAAACAAACAAGTCATCCATGGTCTGTGGACGACGGGTGTCGGGTGCTACTAAACACCGTCTGCATCCTAGTATATATTTCAATTAGAAAACAAATTAAAAGTGAGGAGTTCTCACCGACTAGCTAAACCAAACGCCACGACTTTTCATATGTAGAAATCTTCACCGTGCTCGCCTTTTGTCAATTTCTTTGTCCGTAGCCACTACATATATAAAAATCACATTTTTATAATCACTCTATATGGATAAAAATCACATTTTTACAATGGTGTTCATATAACAAAGATCATATTTTTATCACGCTAACTTCATAATAAAAATTATATTTTTATCACTTCATTTCAATAAATAAAAATCATATTTTTATTTCAAATTCATATGCATTTACAATGCTTCTTTATATATAAAAATTATATTTTTATATTTCAACTTCTTATATAAAGGTCGAATTTTTATATCATCACTATAAAACTCACATCTTTACTATTTCTACTATATAAAAATCACATCTTTATTATTTCTACTATATAAAAATCACATCTTTATTATTTCTACTTTGCTAATGTATATATAAAAATCGAATTTTTTTTATTTACATGAATACCATATAAAGATCGCATCTTTATTCACATGAACACCATAGAGAAACCAAAATTTTCTTTTCTGAAATTATCAATAAAAAACATATTTTTATTGAGAAATAAGTAAAAATGAACATAAATAAACAAGGAAAACTCACTAATTTTCGATTTTGGGTGGTCGGAGGATTGGTCAGAGGTGAGGGGCAGCACTGGTCATTGGAGGCGCTCGCGGACTGTGGTGGCTGGGGGTGCATCTCGTCGGATTTGGGGGGGAAGAAAAAGGGGGGTCGCGGCTCTTTAAATCTAAGAAGGGGGGAGAAAAGGGGTGTGGCGGTCGGAGGCTGAGGAGGCGCAGCTCCTCCTAAGCGGTGGCTCCAGCAATACGGTGGCAAGTGGGCTAGGGCTCGGGAATTTGAAGAGGGTGGGGAGGAAGAGAGAGAAGCACGCGAGGGGAGGGAGGTGAGGTGGCCTCGCCCTGGGCGGCGGTGGCGTTGAACCGACGGGGGGGGAGGGGGGGCGACGAGATTGCGATCCCGCCTTCCATTTTCTTTTTTTTCCTTTTATTCCTATTCAAAATGAAATCGGGGAGGGGGGCCTGAGAGGGAATAAGGGGGGAGAGAGAGGTTATTATATTTTTTTATTTAATTATTTAATTTCAAAAAGCAACTTTTTATTTTGACCTCGAAATCGAACCCACTGACTGTCGTCCATAGCTAATTACCCCCATCCCAAACACAATGGGATATGTATCGTAAACTTATTCGATCGTTTCGATCAGTTTTCGTCAAAATCAAAATATAACTCTATATATTGAATTTAAACGCGCATTTCAGTTTACCGGGGCCATATACGGACTTTAAAAATAAAATATTTTCTAGCTTCATATTGACGATACGGTCCTAACAAAACTAATTTCGTCAAATTTCGAGACCGTTCGAAAAATGGTCATTTTCCAGTTGATTAAAATCAACTGAAACTATCAAAATATGTTTTCCTTTGCCACACTCACATATTGATTCGAAAAATTATGAATTTTGGAATCTAGCAATAACTTGACATCACGGATCCAGCAAAAGTGGTTTCGTCGCAATCCGAGGTAGTTTGCAAAATTTCCATTTTTATGGGCCGAAATTCCATATTGATTATTTTGAATTTTCAACTGGGCATAACTTCTTATCCCCGCTATGAAATTTCAATTTTTCGAATTCGTTGGAAAGATATTCACAAATAGATTCACATATTTTTGGTTTCGCCAAAATCCAGTTTATTTTGTACCTGGTACATTCATTTGAACTTTGAAACCGAATTTTCAAACTACCGCACCATTTTCAATTCCGTTTATAATTAAAATAAATATTTATATTCTAACGATGACATATATAAATATATACATTCTAATTTTATTCAAAATAAATTTCTCGTCGTTATTATTTAAAATAATTCATTTTAAATATTCAAAATTCACTAAAATTGCCAAAATAAAAATTTTTAAATTGGCTCGGATTTCCGGGTTATTACATATATATAGCCCTCCATTTTTCTTCTTCAAAACCCGATACCTAATCCCACTCAGCAAAATCACGACGCCCCCAACCCTAGCTGCCATCGCTGGCCGCCCACCGCCGCCAGCGGTGGCCATCGCTGGCCCCCTCCCTTTCACCTCCGACCACTCCTCTCTCCTCCGCCCTCTCCTCTTTTCAATTTGAAACCCCGCGAACCCCAACCCTCTGAAAACCACCACCAACCCCCTGGATCCACCACCACCGCTTGTCGCCGCCCCTGTCCCCTCCAGCACCCCTTGCGCCGCCAAACGCCACCTCAGGCCAACCGCGGGCCCCTCCTCGACTAAAGATGTGATTTTCACACCAAAAATGTGAGTTTTTATTTATTTACTTATGTAAATGAAAATACGATTTCTATATGTATAGCGCAAGTATAAAAATATGATTTTTATTTGTATAACGGATTAAAAATGTGATTTTTACACATATGGCTTAGAATTAAAAATATGATTTTTACATATATAGTTATGATATAAAAATATGATTTTTATTATATGAATCACATAATAAAAATGTGATTTTTATTATATAGTAGCGATATAAAAATGTGATCTTTTATATATAAAGCGGTATAAAAATTTGATTATTATTATATGAATAACATAATAAAAATGTAATTTTTATAGCGTTGAAAGAAAAATGTAATTTTTATAGCAATGAGATAAAAATGTGATTTTTAATATAAAAATCGTATGAAACAGATTGCGATGGAACTAACTGGAAGCAAAACGAAATCCAGACCATCCAATAAAGAATGATGTAGTGGATCCCAAAGGTGAGAACATTATCTCACTCAACTTTTAATTAAGTTATTATATTCTAGGATGCAACGGTGATTAGTAGCACCCGACACCTTTGTTTGAAACCATGGATGTTTGGTTGTTTGTTTTGATCGGTTCATTTGTTTGAATTTGGTTTGGGATGTGAATAGAATAGATTGAATTTGGTTTGTGTATGGCGCGAGCCAGTATTAGGCATGGGATAAGGCTAGACCTTATTTCGGTTCTAGTATCGCGCCGTTATGCTGCCAAAATTTTCTAAAATATGTTAAAACAATAAAAATATCATTTTTATTGTATAAATGAACTGTATAAAATATTCATATGTTGAAATAAATATTTTATCGTTATAAATATAATTTTTAACGAGGATATGGATGAAAATAAATATTCATTTAATAGTCGGACGATTTTTTTATATACACTCATTTGACTGATATTGATTGGGACGGTATATTTTACACATCGCCCAACGGCACAAATAAAATATGTGTGTGTTGATTGAAACCCCACACGGGTATTGGGATGATATTTGACGTACACTAATCCCAATTTTTTAGTTGTATGTTAATCGATGGGTTGACAGACTGTTGTAAGCTTTAATTATTTATATTTAACGCTTATGCAGTTGTGTAGTGCACTCTGGATGATGGTTGATGGTTTATCATTGTTGTTGTATACATATGATGTACGAAATCCATATAAATAAAATTATATTGTAACTGACTGGGTTTGATTCCAATTCGGAAAATAGCGAATATTTTAAAATAATATTCTATAAAGGATTAAAATGTGAATTTGATGTTCGATTTTGGATGGACACGAAAATATTAAAACATATGAAGTCGTTGTAACAACCCGGATTTTGAAGGAAAGTTATAACGACTCAGAAATTTGGCGTGTGAAAATATGACGCGAATTATGATTTTACATTAAAATAAATATATAAATTTGAATAGTTGGCTTTGAATCTTTTGTTTGAAAAATATTTTTATATGGAAGTTATAGAGAAACTAACATTTCTAATGAAAGTGATATTGAAATCTAAGTCGTATAATTTAGAAATCAAAAATTATTTTGAAAACGCGGCTTCAAAATATAAAGTTTGAGTTTTAATTTAAATTGCTAATTGATATATTATTGGGAAATTATAAACTTTGAAATATAAATTAATTTTTAAGAAATTCAATCCAATTTATTTAAGCTGAGAGTGGTTTGAATTAATTCAAACTTGTACTTGAATGCGTATATTTCATGTATGTGCATTGCTACAAAATATTGGTATAAAATAAAGGCATATTACCTAGGGATATTTGTTTAATAAATTTTTGCCATTTGTTTTAAATTTGCTGAAACCATAGACACTTGTCCTTCATCATCTGAATTGGGTACCACTGTGTCTTTCTGGATTCTTCGTTCTGATTTTTAAAAGAGGCGCACCCCTTTGCTTTGGGGGGGATACCGTTCCTCCTCTCATAGAGGAGCCAATTGTTCTCCATTCTCCAGAAATTAAATTCCTCTTTTCCTAAATCCATTTCTTCTAATTTCCCCAAATCGTTCTTGCCAAATGAGAGTTCATGACTACCATTCTTTGTTTCACCGTGAACCCTCTCCTGCTCCACTGACCGTCGCCGCCGAGACTCCGTTGAGGAGGTACAGTTTTCCCCGTCGCATGTCCTCTCCATTGAAGTCGAGTATCTACTAGTCGTCGCCGTTGTAAGGTGAGCTTTAGTTCACTGTTTTTCTTTATTAGTTAGAACTAAAAATTTAGATGTTGAACGATGTTGAACTGTTCACGGTTTTGGTCCCTTGTACTACAAACCTGAGTGAATTTACACGATGGGTTTTTTATGAAATTGAGACAAAATAACTTGGAACTCACTATTTTGCGATGATTTTTTTTACTGTTTGCTCTATATTACGTTGTATACTTATATGTTGTATCGGTTAGATTTTGGTTATAATGAGCAAAATGTTACTTTGTAATATGGTATGCAATTTTGTTTTTCATTTTGGATTTTCTTTGCATTTGACTTCAATCTTTTAATGCTAAAAAGGGTTACCTTGTGCCTTAAACATATTGTGTTTGATTTACAGATACAATTTAACAACCTTGTTTTCCCCTTTTTGCATTGGAACTAGAAAGCCATGTAGTTTGTTCCTCGACGGGTCAATATTGATTCCGAGGAGCTTGCGATGGAGCGGCTATAATGATTATTCATTTTTAAACCTGTTTATATGCGTTTGTCTTTTTTTTTTTTACGCAGTTACTCTTGTCGTCTGTTGTTCTCATCTACAGTATTTTCTACCTGTTTCTAATGCCTGTTTATGTGCTCATTCATGAATGACATTTTCTTGTTACAATGATATTAGAAGCTACGAGATCTAAGGGATTTATGATGGTTGATATTCTTTATCCAAGGAAAAGAAAAAGAAAAAAAGAACGTGTATTCTGGTGTGTGCACTTTACCTCGGGTGTTTAGTATTAAAGTTTTGACTGAATGGCCTATGATTAAATTCTTCTTTATGAGGTCACATCTAAAAGTTTGTTCATTTATTTCTAGTTAATTCTATTTGACTGATAACTTTGCTTGCTGTTGTTCTAGTCATAGTAGAATTTTAGGTTGTTGCTTTTGACATATTATTGGAAATTCACTCAAGGAAAGCATTCCTCTCATCCAATTACTTTTAACTCCATTGATGGATGATGTTGAAAATTATGTTCATGTTTTCTTTATTTGTACATGTTTACACTCTGAGATTGGAAACTGTTATATGCTTCCACTATTTTGATAGCTTTTTGCATTTGTTCTTCTCATCTTTTTGTAAAACCTTCCTTATTGTTTGAAATTCTTGTCATCTTTGATAAAGGACAAAAGACATGTATTTATTATTGGTTTTAGTACTTGGTATTTCAGAGCAAAGTGAATCTCTAAGTCTGCGTAAATAATAAACTCACCTTATACACTTTTGAGTCGTTAAATTTTCTATATTTTTTATGAGTACTCTTACTTCACGTCTTAACTTTGAGTTGGTCATCGCATACATTTTTCCCAATATAAATCCCAATACAGGAGAAATGGAAGAACATCACAAATGGTCATATGTTAATCAATTATTTCTCATACAACATTTTTGTCAAATAAAAGTTTGCTTATTTGAACTATTACTGTTAACAATTCTATAAAGTTGAACTCAGCTCTAGGAATAACGATTCAATGGTCCTACTTTGGTAGACTGTCAGATCTTATGTGTTGTCGCATTTTTGGTCATTTTCTTTTTAATTTACACCCTACATTTGCAATGGCCTTACACTGGGTTAGCTACTGTAATGCATGTCCTTACTTTTGCAATGACAGCATGCTGAATTTTAAATTTTTTATACTTGTATTCTTATATATTTGCACTGTATATTATGCACCCCTTGACAGTCCATGTTCTACACATTTCCTGTACCATACGTTCCCTGTTTGGGTTCGGCAAAACTGCCTAAACCGTTTGATTGCGGGTGGTGCAAGTAAATAAAATGTTACTATTAGGACTGACCATTTTCTTTGCTGGTGTGAATCTTGTTAGTCTTAATTTTTTCCCAGAAGTACTATTATATGTGATTTGGACATAAATTTGTTACCTATATTGTTACAATCAAGTTAAATTATAGCATTATAATTTCCCACCCTGTGCATGGCATAATGTCTAAGGCAATTATAGTAAATTGCACTACTTCTCTTAGGCTTTTTATTACTGTGCATATTATCAATAAATTTGTCCTTATGAGGGAACGCATTTAAAATAAGTTAAAGAAGTGATTTGGATACTATTTTACAACCAAATAAAACCCTGGTATGGACATTCGTTGCCATGCACGTTCATTTTTCAAGGCTAGTTAAGGTGAATTTTCAATCCATAAACAAAAATGAAAAGGCACATTAATTCTAAATGCGGTCCCAGCTTTCCAGCTTTTAAAAATCTAGATGCTTGGTTTATAAATCATGCTCATACTGTTTTCCCTAGTTAAACCAAACATGACATGCAAGCACTGACTTTATGTTTCACCACCACGAATGTGGGTATATTAGGCTTGGTTCGCATTTGCTTGGTCAGTATATTTGGATATTTGGTCTTGGCCCATGCATAAAAAAAAAGAGAAAGTAAAATTGTACCTGCATGTTGTGATGGAGTCCCATTCAGACCCAATGTGTATAGATGCATAGATTTTAGCTCTTAAGGAGGAGAGATGTAAGAAGACGCATGTGTGCACGACACTCGATAAAAACTGTAATTTGTTAAAAGAATTTACATATATAATTTTCTTTTTTTTCCGCTGCATAAATATTGTGAAACTCTGATTTTTTTTATATAAAAAATTTATTCCGTTGCAGATATTGTGTACCGTGATTCTGTGTTTATTCCATTTTTAAACCCTGTAAGCCAATAACTATCTGTCGTTTTGAACGCTTCGAGTTGGTTTAACCACCGATTTAGGGCGGTCAAAATGGCGGGCTGTTACAGCTGTGTTGATTAGATATGCGCTATTTTGATGCGAACGATTTTTATATTGATTTTATTCATTTTTATAATGAATATCGAAAAGGAAATGATTTCAAAATCTGATATTTTGAAAATATTATCAATTATATATTATAATGATAAGGAAAATTCAATTTTGATTTAAAATTGAAAATGAAGATGGAATCATTTTAAAACAAATTTATAAACGATTTATAAAATACATTTTAAACGGAAATCGACGAATTATATATATTATATATATATTTTGTGGCCTGAATAGAAAGCGCCGCGACTGTTCGCAAATTTCGACCATAGACTTCGAGTTGACATTACGGGAGATCCGACCATTGAATTCTCCTAAAACCGGAACCGTTCGGTTCGTATCGGAAAGGGCTTTCCAACAAATATAAGAGATTTGAAATCTAATGGTTGGATTTGGAATTATGTCCCAATCAAATTTGGAGAAGGTCGTTGGTAGTGCAGTTCGATGACCGTTTATGGAAATCGACTGCATGTGCCTTAATAAAATTATTTAAAATATTAATAATTTGCGTACAATCATAACAAATGATTTGGAAAGAATTGGGATGAAAAATTCCATGTTTGTAAAGATAAAAGTATATTTTTATCAAAATGAATTAGTTATTAACTAGATTTGAAATCCAATAATTTTTAAATAAAATAAATTGGATTTGTGAATGGTTTTAATATAACCAAAAATTTCCAACAAACAAATTGGAATGGATTCGGAATGGAAAGAATCTTCGGAATATTTTGATATTGGATTACGTGATTATATGGATATTGTTATGGAAATTTGGAGGATATATATATCGTTATTTCTAATACGATATTTGTTGGTTCCAGAATTTGATATTGAATATAAGCTGATATAATTTCTATTCAGAGCGTTGTATTTAATATCAAATGGGATTTTGGGTTTGTCGTGAATGGTGTCTTTAATAACACTGTTCTTAAACCCAGTTGAGAAAAGAATAAATCTTTTATTTAATATTTAGGGAAGTTTACCAATTAATTAATATTTAATTGGAATTGAATTAAGAATTGGATTTTGTGTTTATCGTGGTTGGTGTTTTAATAACACTTATTCATTAACCCAATTAATAGTGAAGAGATGATTTGAAATTTATAAGTATTTTATTAAGATTTAATGGAATTTTCCGAAGTAGAGTTTTCCAACTTAATATATTAAATTGGAATAGAATGGAATTCAATTTGGTAGTAATCGAAGTGAGCTTCGGTGGAGGTAGACTGTTACTGTATATGGAATTAAAAAGGCTTTGTCGTTATTCCTTTTATATTATTAGTCAGATACGGAAATTAATATCGATTATATGTATTGATCTGTTTTCCGTGAAGATACCACAATTAATGGAATGAGATTTTGGGTTTACCATGAACTGTGTTTTAAATGACGTTAATTCTTTAACCTAGTTAAAGATAGGGTTACAATGTATTTCGAATTGTATTGTAGATCTCTGCTAAATATATATTTGTTTGGCAGTGGAGAATTTATTCTCTTGCTTAACACCCTTCTCTAAGACGTACGAGCTTAGAGGTTATATATTGACAGAAATCAATAGTATGGTGTAGATTGACAATGCGACATGTTCGTGTTTCCATAGTTAAATAATCATTAACATGATTTTTGGAAAGATTAAAACTAAGTGGAGTTTTAATGAATCTTTAATTAGATTGAAAAGAGAATGTGATAATTTAAATTATCAAATTCGGGAAATGATCGAGAATGGAGTATCACCAGTTTTACTCCAAGCAATAGTTAAATCTTTAATTAGATTTGAACGTGAAGTGGTAATTAAATTTACTGGTAACACCATGGTGTTAGATATGGAGTATTACTAGTTTTGCTCGATGGGATGAATAGGTTGGGATTGGGAATTAAGCAAATCATTACTTCGGTAAGGTGCGCTAATCCCGACTAGTTTGGATAAACCTTAATTTGGTTTGAATTGATATCCAAAGGAAGATTAAAGAGTAAATTTAAAGAATTTATCTTCGATAAAATCATTAGGAACCTTTTCCAAGGGATATGAATATTTAAATAAAAGAATATTCATAATTGAAATGAGGCGTATGTTGTGTTTTATAACACTTTATTATAAGATATCCGAGTTATTCAGAAAGACCGGGTCTATCCCATTCTGAATAACTGATTCAATGATAAGTCGACGATGAAGACGGTGGTTGAAGACCGGAGGTTTTCACATCATTTGGATGATTATTGATGTCTTGATTGGGTTGTAAACCTTAGACGAGGTAATAAGTGGTGATCGTCCTGACGTACTTGGAGATCGACCGGATATGCGAGGACCTCTCCCTTGTATTGGACATATGGGACGAGGAATAAGGTGCCTTCGGTTCGTTCAGACCCAGAACGAACTTGTAAATGGATGTGTGTCTGACATTGGATTTTAGTCTGTGTCAATTGATCTCTATTAAATATATATTTGTCTGGTGGTGGAGAATTTATTCTCTTGCTTAACACCCTTCTCTGAGACGTACGAGCTCAGACGTTATATATCAATAGACATCAGTCGCATGGCGTGAATTGCTTGTTTGGCATGCTGAGATGAAAATAATCAATGCTTCTATTGAAAAGCAGAGTCTTGTGGTTGATGATCAAAGCACGACTTTAATATAAAATAGCTTTGTGTATAGCATTAATTCGCGAGCCTTACACCCCGGTGTGAACCAGAAATGGGAGAGGACTTCAGGGAGGACATGCGTTTCGTGGTGTCATGGAATGGAGCCCAGACATTTTTACTTATGTGGATGATGGATAGCAAGGCGCCTCGGTTATATCGGTCACTGCGGGGTTGATGGCTTATATGGTCAACATACTGACCAGACTTATGCCCCATGGGGCAGGGTAACCTATTATTCAAGGATTATTAATCCACTTGGGTGGACCAGCCCTGATGATCGAAGAGCCCACCAGAGTCTGGGTCCCGAGACACAGGCTAGAGCGTCTCGAAGCGGTAAGGACGATCCCTTGCCTTGGTTCACAGATGGAAATCCAACTTGAATACGACATTTCGGTTTTAATTGTAGAACTAGTATGGCGACATAGTAGCACGGGATGTTATGCCGTATATGATTGATACATTTATATTTGAAGTTTTTTTATACACTATGCACTTATAATAGTATCAAATAATTTTTGTGCTACCAAGCATGTTTGGCTATTATAAGGTAAAATTCTATCCTCCGGCTTGTATTGCATTGTGTGATGGAACCTGAGTCTTATAATCGCTTCATTTTCTTTACTTAGCATTGCGCTGTTTGTTATATGAACTGGTATTCTTGGGGTTAAACCCGTTCCGTCTTATACGGTGTAGTCCCTTGATTTACCTAACTTTAATTGTTTTTAGTTCTCACACCAGTCACATGACTAACCTAGAGTTTATTGTTTTAACCTAAACTCTGGGTGCCCCTATTTTCCACACGGGCAGCTTGTAGTTTTGGTTTTGCATATTACTATTTATACAAGATCCTGGATGTAAGGCTGGAGATATATGCGGAATGCTTTGTATCGATGCATTTCTTGCAGTTATGTTATGTATTGTTTTTCCGCTGCATTGTAATTTTAAATCTCTGATATTTTTCTGATGTATATTAATTATTCGTACTCTGGAATATTCTTGGACTCTGATGTAATTGTTGTAATAACAACGAAATGTTCTTCTGTTTGCGTTCGGATTTGTCATGTTCTCAACTCAATCCGGGCTTTCCCTTACGGTGAAGTTTGGGTCGTTTTAGAAATCATTTGGTTTTTGAAAGGGTTTTCTTGGAAGGGTTCGCGGGATAATCAATGCACTCTAAGGAAGTGTCTTCTTCCTCTTCTTTGATTTCCATATGATTGGTTTCTTCTTCTTGTTCCAATCTGCTTGTTTTTCCGCATAAGTTTCTTATGGATGAAATACAGTGAATCTTCATAGGAGAAATATTTTCGAAATTGAAAACTTTTCTAGAAATGAACTCTCTCCTTTGAAATTGACACCAAAATATTTAAAAATACATGTAAGATAAACTCCATGATATAACGTATTTTCTTTCGTTGAAATATCCTTTGGTAGAAACTCATTTAAAATTACTTGAGTTCAATTAACGTCATAATTACAAAAATCGCAAAGAGAAATTTATTAACTTTCATTGTCGGGTTATTGAAATTTCCGGAATGAAGGGTGACGGTATGTTGAAGAACTAAATTGGCAATTCTAGCATTTGGACGATAAAAAAGATTTTTGAATACCAAATTTTCATCGTTTTCAAAGATATGATGGAAAGTTTATAAATCACTTTCGTTGATTTTAAAATCCGCAAGATCCATTCCTAAATTCTTGCAACTCGAAATAGCACTTAAAATTTCATAATTCAAAAACAATTTGAGTGTATTTAACAGTACTCTAAGTTTCATTTTCATTTTTCTAATAAAATTTACGATTCAAGTTTGCATAAAACGTCTTAACGAGATTAGGGTAGCAAACTTCATCGTTTTCCCGAGAATCAACAAGCCTTAAAATTTCATTTTGACGAAAGATAGATTCTAGATTATAAATAGCAAGATAAAAAATTAGAAAATTTTCCCTTGTCGACTTTACCATAGTTTACATAGGTAATGTAATTTTTGATAGTAGCCGGGTTGTTGTAGAGGAAGACTTTGGTTGTCTTGATATGCCTTATTGTGCCTGGAGTACATGAGAAAGCCATTAGAGAATAGTCTTGAAGAATTATAAAAATATGAAGAATAGTTTGAAATTTGAAATAAATTTAGAAAGAGATGATAACATTAAGTAGATAACTAAGGAACCAAAGGGCATATCTGCTGTTAAAGGGACACCTTTTCGGTACGATTGGTGAAATGTTGGGAAGAAATTCAAAAGTTTGAAATTCAAAAATTTCAATTTCAAACTTCAAAATGCATATATGTCGACATGAACTAATGGGTATGTCGACATGCCTTCTGATTTTAGAAGAGTTGTTTTGATTTTTGATTTATTGACTTATTTATATCCTATTTTTCTTATACAATTAATTTCTAGGATAACAATTATTCAAAAAATAATTTTATATTTATATTTTATCATTATTTTATTATTTTGAATTTTAAATTTTAAATTTTAAATTTTGATTTTTGAATTTTAAATTTTGAATTCAAAAATTAAATTTTCAAAGAAAGAAAACATACAAGCAACCATTCAATTTTTTTTATAAATTCTTATAAAGGCATACCTATTTTAAGATCCATTCTACGATTTCTTCTGATTCGCGAATTGTTGTGAAATAACATTTGAGTTATTTGTTTCTTGATCTTCATCACTAGGTGATGTATCAGAATCATCCAAAGTTGTTGCATGCGTTATTTTTCTCTTATTTGGTGGATTATCATTTTTCGGCTGATTTTATTTTTTCGGATATGGACAGAATCTTTTCAGCTGGCCTAATTCGTCATAGTAACATCTGACATTATTTGAGATTTCATTATTTTTTTCACAACGTTTCTTTGCTCATTCCTCTTGAAATTATTTCTTTTTCTGTATCTCATGAATTTTCTGAAATTCCTTATCATTAGGGCTATTTCTTCATCATCATCAGTACTTGAGTCAAAATCTTCAATTAATGCTTTAAATGCTATCGTTTTCTTTTCCGATGACTTGTTTTCTTTTCTTCCTTGCATCTGAACTTCAAATGACATTAGATTACCAATTAATTCCTTAATTTTCATTGTACAGTTATCACTGGCTTCTTCAATTGTAAGTGTTTGTTGATCCCAATCTGAAGTCGATGAATTCAGGACTTTTCTAACTTTTCACTAGAGATAGACTCGTTCTCATTCATTTTAAATAATACAAATTGATTGGTTAGCATGGATATTTTGATCTTTTTTACTTTGCTTTTTCCTTCATGAGTCACTAGCGAAGTTTTCTTCATTTCATATGTAGATTTACAAACAGATACCCTATTAAATTCATTCCTATATAATGAATAGAATAAAAAATTCATAGCTTTAGAGTTATTTTGTGCAGTGCCATAATGATTATTTGTCCATTGTAAAAAATTAACGAAGGGTTCAACATATTCAATTAGAGTGATATCCCAAGTATCTAAACCTATAGAATGTGAAAGAAAATCAGTCTACCCAATAAGCATAATTACCACCATAGGGATGGTCCAAAAGTGGATCGACCCTCTATAAAAGAACTATTGTAACAACCTGGGTTTTCAAATCAAAAAAAAATTATTTAATGATAAAATTCCAAGATAAAAACAAGCAAATAAACTAAAACTATTAAATTTAGTTATTAGAATGAATATATTTAAAGTTTATTGAATTTAAACTAAATATAAATATTTATATGAAAAGAATTTGAAATCAAATTCATAATCAAAACGTTATAAGTTCGTTCTGTATAATTTTGATAAATTTAAACTGAATAAATTTAAATGACCGTTCATTAAACTCAATGAAATTAAAAATAAAAATAAAAATAAAAATAGAATTTTTATAAAACGTTCAAATCACTAGTAACTATGTGCCATTGTGTTCGTCTCGACGTCCTGATTCCAATGATATATTTATACTGATATTTTGGTATCCGTAAAGACAAATGGGTAGACAGTTATTTCCATATTGGCAACCCTGTAAAGAAGTGTAACATAAAAATCAGACTGAAATAAAGTGTGAACTACGAATGTTACAGACAAAAAAGGTAAATATCTCCACATTTTTCCTTCATTGCATTTAATGAGGTGTGATGGAGTACATCATTTGCATGCCACATTTTTTTTCCTTGCATTAAATGAGACATGATGCAAGGCTTCATTTCCTCTACCTGTGTAAACCAAAATTTGAACCTACCACCATTATATATGTATGCCCTCCGAAACCTCCATCCGCTCCCTCTTCAATTTTCATTGTCTCTTCTCTCCTTTAAGTATTTTCTTGCTTCTAAAAAAATTGTTTCGTATAAAAAAACAAATAAAAAAAGGGAAAACAACATGGTAGACCACGCATGAAGTAGCAGCTCACTCCTCTTGCTCTCGCCCCCTCCTCTCTTGCTTGCGCCCTCTCTCCTCTCCAACTTGCAGCCCACTCACCGTACCGAGTCCGACAGCCCCATCGAACGCCACCAAGCTCCAGCAACCTCGACAACAACCGCGACAGCAACTCAAGCTCCGCTAACTTCCATAGTCGTCCGTTCTCTCGCCGTGTCCATCTCATCGTTTAGCTTTCGGAACCCGAATGTGAGTTGTTACTCATGTCTAAACTTCTCTGGTATAATTAACCAAGTATATATATGTGGCTGTGTGTGTCGGGGATTGCATTTGTGTATGTAAACATTGTATGTGTGACATGAGCATTGTGTATTCATCTACATGTTAGCGTTCAGGTGCAAGTGTGTGAGTGACATGAGTGATGTGAGTTTCATGTATGCTAGTGTGTGTGGTTTGAGACATATGCAGATACATGCAGAGAGGAATGAGGACTCTTCCATTTCCCATGCATGAAACAGTAAGGGAATCTTTCCCATTTTTCTATTCCTAACATTATTCATTCTTTTACTTTGGATCTTCTTCTCTGCCAACATCAAAACACAGTACATATATGCATTTTCTCTTCTTTCCATTTTTATTCTATTCTCTGTGAAACTGAAGCACACTTTCATTTTCTTCTTTTGCAATAGAGGGCATGTCGTATATAAATCAACTGAATCTTTTCCCATTTCCATTTTGGCTCCACCTGAAAATGGAACACACGCATGTAACAAGGGGGACTAGTTTACATTTCTTGCGTTACTTCACTGGCAACATTCATGAATTCACATAATAAAATTGTTTCATTTTGTGTTGTCCACACAGCAAGGCATTGGCCATCATTTCCTTTTTCTTTCTCTTCACTCTTATATTTTCAATCCATGCGCCTGAAACAAAATGAAAATAAAGTGCATGGGTTTGTGTTTGTGCATATGGAGTGTGCATATGCAGTGTGTGTGTGTGTATATATATATATATTAATGTGTATGTGTGTGTGTTTAACTGTGTACATGTGTATTTAAATATATGTGGGTGCTTAAATATATGGGTGTGATAAACTGTGTATGGCGTGCTCATGGACCAAGGGAGGATTCATTTTTTGCATTCTCTCTGGGGAGGCAAAAATTTTGGCCCTTTTTCTTCTTTACGGAGAGAACTCGTCATTTTTCCTAGAAACAAAAACACAGCAAGCTACCATTGTTTTTTTTTCTTTTTCGCCCTTGTTTTCGTTCCTTCCTGCTTGGAAAAAAAATGGGAAGGGACAAACTATTTTCAACTCCAAAGCCACATTATTTTTCTTTTAAGTTTTCCTGGCAATACATACTTTCGAAATCTTCTTGGAAAATCTCACATTCTTACTTACATTATACGTTCATCTTCTGAGATGGAAAGATTCTTTTTTCTGTATGGCATATGAATCACCCCATTTGCGTATCATGGGCATGAAAGTCTAGTGGTGTGCAAAGATGTTGTGGTATGTGTAAATGAGTGCATGCATGTGTATACATGTGTTAAAAATATTTGCTTTTGTGTATGTAAACATATAGGTGCGTGTGTCATTATTGTGTGAGTTTAAAAATGTTCCATTCACTATATTGAAAGAAAAAAATAGGTAGTTTAGTAAAATAAAATACATCTTTTACAGACCCAAAATATTTAGAAAGATATGTAGGATCATAAAAGGGGCACATCGAACTCAAATGGCTCTATTTCGAGACAAGCTTTTTCACAATTACAGCACAAACCAAACACTAAAACTGACAAATGGATATATTTCAGTAATCAACGCGATGAGACAAACACAACGGCATATAATTTGCAGTGTCTGGATGCTCCGTTCAAAAATGCGTTACGGACCCCTTTAACCTAAAAATGCGGATGTGAAACGGAGGTCAAAAGGTCCGATTTTTGTGAAATGGACTTTGCCGTTGGGTTACTGTCAACAAATAGAATATTTTTCGTGTTTGTCCGAACTTGTTTCGGAGAGATTTTAAAAACGCTAAAATTTGAATTGTTATGCGCATCTTTGCACTGAAAATTGCACGACCGATGACATTCAAATTTTTCGATGAAATTTTCACAACTGCTCCATTTCACTATACGTATTTCAAATTTCAAATTTCCGTTATGGAAAATCATATAATATTTTCAAGTTTCGAAGATTAAACTTTAGTTTAAATTATATATATGAAAATTTGATCTAAATTGATGAATGAAACATTAATTGATTTAAATTTTATTTAAACTAATTGAAATAACCAGTTGTTGAACCTCTGATTAAAAAAAAGTTAGCCTAAATATTTAAGGAAATAAATTTCAAAATTGTAAATTTGGATACAAATTTAGTTGAGGAAAACAATTTAGTTAAATGAAGTAAAATTATGAAATTTGAAAGTAAACTTAAGTGAAATATTCAAATAGTTGGAAATTATAAACTTTATAAAAGAAAAAAATACAACTTTGGTTTATTGATTTGGAACTTTGGAATTAGACATAAAGTTAAGTGTATAACTGTAAACGACAAAATGTTGTTAATATTTAAAATTGGAATATTTAATAGTTCAAGTTTAAATAAGAAAGTTGAAATACAATTATGGTTTGATCTATTCGATAAATTAATCAATGAAAATTGAATGACTGTACTTGTCAAAGAGACCAGAGCCAGTTATAGACACATTCTCTGTCGATACTGGAACCACTTTGATAACTTTGTTCGTGAAGTAATGATCCAGAGTGAAGTGATTGTTCTTGGTGTACGTTTACTGGATTGAAGAAAGTGAACGATAATGGATGACCGACACTTGTGTCAAATTTGAAATGAATAAAACAGGAGCTGTGCCGGGACATTGAGGCTAGCTACCTCTTGCAGACAGACTTCTTCATGTATTCTATCTTTTGTTATTTAGTGACCACCCTTGATTTTGGAAGTGTTGTGTTCCGGTGGGCCATTAGGGGTTATCACCAGTCCGGATCAGGCAAATTGGTAGTATCCTACCTTGGGCATTGCCTCACGTGCCTTGTCATTTGTTTTATCCTTATGAGCGACCACTACGAGTTTCTATTTAACATGTGCCTATAGGGGACTCACTGGCTACAGACGTTCTACTGGTTATGGTACAGGACCCGTATAAACCACAATGTTTAAAAACGTGTTAAGGGGGATCAATATAAAGCCTTAACGCTATTTTAGATATTTTATATCACTGATAGACATTACGTATAATAGCGTATCATGTTAAATACAGATAGTTTAACGGATCCTTAAGAGATGGAAAATACCGTAGCATCTCTTGATTTAATTGCATTTGAGTTTAGATCTAATCACATTAGAATGTTTAGACCTGACTCGAGTGTTTTGTGTTTTTCCCATTTTGCTCGGGTCAGACTGAGTATTGCAGTGTTCTCAAGGAGCACTTTATCTGGAGCCGAAGACCTAGTCGAACACTCCATCCTATCCAATATCAGTTTCCTATTTCCATTTGGCTTGTATTTGCGAAACTTTATGAGTCGCTATATTGTATAATTAAATTATAATTGTTTAAGTAGCTTCATGAACTGCTTATGTATATTATTACAATTCCGTTACGAGATTCTGTGTTATTCTGTATATGTGATTCTATGTTCTGATTCTATTATACACCCAAAATTGATTATTTATCAATTTTGAATCATTCGAGTTGGATATGTGGTTTTATTATCAACTTGGATTATTCAGAAAAGGCGGGTTATCATAGTTGGTATCAGAGCTGAGGTTTAGAGACACCTTAGCCTAGGGGTAAAACTCATTATAGATAGCGTTAGAAATACCCTAGAATGAGTATAATCATTTCCGAGAGAGCGTATTTTGAAAGTATAAAATGTTTTAAAATCAAACCTATTTTCAAAATCTCTTTTTAAACTTTAGCCTATTTTCTTTAATTAAGATTCTCTTCAGTTTAAATTTCTCAAATATTGTTCTTATCTCTAACTTGAACTGTCTCTTTACACTGTGACAAAGGTAAGCCCTTGAAGATCGAATGTCAATTGCCTCAAGATATTGCAGGAAGTTTCATTTTCTCTCTTGATTCACATCTTAGCGATCTTAGCACTACTCCGGTTATTTAGCATTTTCCTGATGTTTTTGGAGAAGTAACTTCCTTACCGCCTCATCATGAAATTGAATTCTGTTTTGATCTCATTCAAGGAGCTAGACCCATTGTAATTGCTCCAAGAAGAATGGCACCTAAGGAGAAGATTTAATTAAAGGTGCAAATCGAAGACCTATTATCTAAAGAAATAATTCGCCGAAGTCAATTAGAATGGGGAGCTGCAGTTGTATTTGTTACTAAGTCATACGGTTCTCCGCGAATGTGCGTAGACTATTGAGAACTAAATAAGCTTACTCACAAGAATCGATATCCAATGCCTTGCATCAATGACATATTTGATTTACTGCATGGAGCCAAGACATTTTCTCAACTCGACCTTGCCACGGGTTTTCACCAACTTCGAATTTCTGAAGATAGTATTCCAAAAACATCTTTTCGAATAGAAGACGGTTTCTATGAAGGGTTAGTTATGCCATTTGGTTTAACTAATTCCCCAGCTTACTTTGTTGGCCTCATGAACAGAGTATTCCAGGATGTTTTGAATAAGTTCGTCCTTGTAATTATTGATGATATTCTAGTATTTTCTAAGACTAAAGAAGAGCATGAGGAGTGTCTCAAGTTTGTTCTTAAAACTTTGAGAGATCATCAACTGAAGTCCAAGTTTTCTAAGTATCATTTCTGGAGAGATGAAGTTAGATTTTTTTGACATATTGTTTCGAAGAATGGGATTTCGGTTGATCCAGCTAAGATCGCAGTAATCAAAGTAAGCCCATTATTTAAAACATCCATTCATTCTTATTCGATTTATCTTATCTCTCTTATATAGGTATTCATAAATTCTTTAACTTTAAGGATTGGAAAACTCCGGAAACTCCAACCGATATTCGTAATTTCCTCGGCTTAGCTGGTTATTATAGGAGATTCATCGAGAATTTTTCTAGAATTTCTTCACCACTCACAGATTTAACTGGAAAAATGTTAAGTTCGATTGGAGCGATAAGTGTATAAAAGCATTTAATGAACTTAAACGCAAGTTAACTTCTGCTCCCATTCTTACTGTTCTAGATGGAAATGAATGTTTGACTATTTATATCGACGCTTGCGGAGAAAGTTTGGGAGTTGTTCTTATGCATCATGGTAAATTTATTGCTTATGCTGGTAGATAACTCAGAGTTCATGAGGTTAATTATGCAGTGCATGACTTAGAACTACTTGTTGTAGTTTTTGCTCTTAAGTTGTGGAGGCACCATCTTTTGGGAATTAAATTTGAACTCTTCACTGACCACAAATCATTGAAGTATATCTTTTCTCAGAAGGATCTAAATCAGAGGTAGGTCAGATGGCTCGAGTTCTTAGCATCCTATGACCTCGACATCAATTATACCCTAGGAAAGGCTAATGTGGTAGCCGACGCTTTGAGTAGAAACAAAGCAAGGTTATTCCAAATTACTGCTTCTCCAGCTCTTATAGATTGCATTATCGCTAAGCAAAAAGAATATGAAATGCTTAGACGAATAAAAGAAATCGTTCTCAATAGAGAAGTTGTAAATATGCAGAAGGGATGGGGCACTGAAATTGGTACCAATGGAATTTTGAGGATCAACAATCGTATTTGCATTCCGAATGTGGATGGTCTAAGACAGGAGGTGCTTAGGGAGAATCATCAGTCCAAACTTTCTATTTATCCTGGGGTTACCAAGATGTATCAGAATATGAAGAAGCTTTATCGGTGGAGTGGAATGAACAGAGACATTTCTATTCATATCAATAGATGCGCTACTTGCCAGCAAGTAAAAGCCGACCATCAGAAGACTGCAGGGTTGTTACAACCTTTAGAGATTCCTAATATGAAATGGGATCAAATTTCTTTGGATTTCATAGATGGATTACCAAGGACCAGGAGGTGAAATGGAAGCATCTGGTTTATTGTTGATAGACTAACCAAATCAGCACGCTTTATTCCGGTGAAGACAACTCGAACTGCTTCAAGTTTAGCCGAGCTCTATATGAAGGATATAGTCTAACTTCATGGTGCTCCATCTAGCATAGTATGTGATAGAGATCCCATTTTTACAAGAAAATTTTGGAAAGCTTTCCAGATAACTTTGGGAACTAAATTGAACCTGAGCACCGCCTATCATCCTCAGACAGACGGTCAGACCGAAAAAGTAAATCATATTCTGGAGGATTTGCTTCATGCTTGTGCTTTAGATTTTGGGGGATCTTGGGAAGATCATCTCCATCTCGTTGAATTCACCTATAATAATAGCTATCAGGCGAGTATTAAATTGGCACCGTTCGACGCTCTATATGGACAGCCTTGTAAATCTCCACCTTGTTGGATTGAATCTGGAAATTGACTTGTTCTGAGCCTTGAAATGATTTTGGAAGCTTTTGAAAAAGTTGGTGTAATGGCCCAAATTTCCGTACCCTTTGAGTTGACAAATGACACCACACGTCCAACCCAAATTGCACAGAAAATGAATCAATAATGGAAAGAAGTTAAAGGATGAGAAATAGAAAGAAAGAAAATCTAGAATACAAGAATACAAGAATAAAAAACTCACAGCGGAACGAATAAAATATTAGATAACATAAACTTTGAAATACAATTCAGTAACTTTATATACATACCATCATCAGAGCACAACAACTATTTCTGGAATAGTTATAAGCACATGTTTCCAGATACGAACATAATACACAGCGGAAAAATATGACACTCTATAGTTAACTGGTGAAGCCTCCTGCTTCAGACTCCTCCAAGTGAATCTGTAAAATCCCAACTACTTGATTTCCCACACAAATTTGGGCACCCAAGAGTTTAGGAGAAACAAACAAAATAAACTTTGGGTCAGTCATAGGACTGGTGTGAGTAAACTCCAACCATTGTTTTAACTTTTAAAACCCTTTCGAAAGAAATGATAATCGTAAGACCGATCCACACGTAAACACGGATGGTTTTTACCTTACGATAACCAAAAATATTTTTGGTATCAAATCCAGTGATATTATAATAGTGTTTACATCAAATAAATAGAATATAGCGGAACGCTTGCATCTCACGCTCCGTATATAATATAAAATCGAAAATCGCAAGGCGCTTATTAGAGATTGGATTTCCAACATGACAAGGTATGGAACCACCTTCCGATAGTATATCTCAAGAGGGGAATACATTGGGTTCAACAAGAACGTCTTGCAACCCGGCCTGCACATGCTGACCACTCATTTAACTTGAGTATATCGAGCATATTATCACCAACGGTTGTAATCAGCAACCGTTACCGAAAGCATACAGCAGCTGATTGAATAAGAAGCAAATGAAATTTCTCTAGATCATGTGATAATACCCCTAATGGGAATGACCCACATGGCCATGCTGCCTGCCCGATTTCTATCATTTCCCAGTTGATGAGGCTTGAGGTCACGATTATTTTCCAGAACATCTGGCTACCATTTACTTTGAATATCACGTCGTCAGACATTCGTCCATATACGTTTCTTGGGACCGGACAAACCGAAGGCCCCATTCTACTAATCCACCTTGGGAAGTTTCCACCTAGGATTGATAGAATAGCCCTTGCACTAAACTCCGTCTTCATATATCTCCAGCATAAGTTGATTCATAAAGTTTATGCCAATACGGAGTGGTTTTCAAATATTAAATCAGATCTCGGTCTCTCCGTATTGACAATGAAGGTATAAAATAAAGCAAAACATTGATAGTCGGTGATTTACCTATCAAAGAAACGTCCATGCAATCAACGGTCCTATTTCCAAATGGAATTTCTACCGATCAACCATCAAACAATATTGGCCCCCTTTAAACCAATTTCTTATTATATTATCATTTCCATTTCCCATTTCCCACCTTTCGTATCATTTCAGAACTCGATTTCCTCTCTCGATTCTTGGAAAAATATTTCCAATATCATAATTTCTTCATTCGAGAAAATATCTCTTATTCCAGTTAGAAAACATTTCTATATATTCACGAATCCTTATTTTCTATATTTAGAAAATATACCTTATTAATATCGGAAATATTTCCATATTCCATTTCTTAATTCCTCGTTGACCAATTCATTTCATTTTCTATGCATAGAAAATACCTCTCATTTTCTTTGGGAACACATTTCAAATTCCTTTAAACTAACGCGATGTTATAAAACATTTTTATTATACCTTAAACTGTTAATCATTTGTTAACAAACCATATTGCCAACTGATCTCCACTATCGAAGCATAACCATTCCTCCATCAATCATGAAGTCAATCAAGTTGGGGTATAATTACATCTCAGACCTTAATTGAACAACATTCTCAACTTTGAAATAGTCAAAGCTCACAATTTCAAACAAAACATCACTTACGCGACTTTCGGATTCAATTTAAGGATACACTTCTTTTACAGAAAAACATTGATTAAACGGTAGCATTATAATCGTTGTTTCCAAATATTTGATTTATAAAACATTTATTTTAACGATAGCGTTACAATCGCTGTCTAGATTCATAGAACATTTATTATAACAGTAGCATTAAAATCGTTGTTTAGATTTATAAAACATTTATTATGTTGGTAGCGTTATAATCGCTGTTTCCAAATACATGGTATTTTAAAATATAACTTGTACTTATTAATTTTAATTAATAAGTAAATACATAAATAACTAAATAATTAAATTTGATTAAAAACAGAAAGTAAAAATAACTACTTCCCTAAATTCGATATAATCGAACTCCAATAAATAACTCTCTTTTGAAAAATCTATATTGGATTTATGTTCCAAACTTTGGAATTAATTTACCATTCCAGGTTAATTCAAATTCTAAATTCACTCTTGGATTCATCATTTCCAATTCCTGACCAAATTCCTCTGTATCCATTTCACTCTATAAACGTTATCACAATTTATTTTATATTCAAACTTTTGGAGTAAAACTCATCATTTTCATTTTAAAACGATTGGCCATTTCTCTTTTTCATTTAAGATCCAACCTGGATTCATATCTCAAATCTAAATTTCCTTTATATATTTCAATTGCTAAACATTTACTTTAAACTATTATTCACTTTAATTTTGAATATATTTCTTTTATATAAAATTTGATTTAACACTTATAAATAATATCTTAAACCTAGTTTTATTATAATTCTATTCAGTTCATACAAGTCTCATTTTTTCTTATTTCAATCATTTAAAATCTCGTATAAAACTTCCTTGATAATTTCTAAGTTTAAATCTCATTTCAAATATTGGTTTCAAAATCGATTTCCATTTCTCTACATAAATTAAAATTTGAATTTTATTTTCCAATGCATCTAATGATAATTAATTCAATTAATTTATATTCTCATTTATAAACAACTTCTTGATTCATCCATTTGAACCAATTTTCTATTTCAACTCTATTTAAAATTTATATTCCTATTTCTGGAAATAATTTTCCGTTAAAAGTCTCAAACTCCTTTTCTATCTTCAAATATTTTCCAATATTTAAAATACCAAAATTTTAAGGTCAGGGTAATTCAAACACAACATGATCAATCACCGATCAAATATCACATCATATATCGTAATAAATAAATAAAATAGTAAATAAAATGTTAAGGAATCTTGTTGGATCCCTCCAACCTGTTTCCCTACATCTACAGATGTTAATCAACATTAATTTCACATAAATATGAAATATCATAGTAAACAGAACTAATAATCGATCAATGATATTACTATATCAATCATTTCAACCAATTTTGTCAACCATTCATCCAAACAACCATCACACAGTATAAAATTACTATAAATAAATTTAAAACTTGTTTATATAAAAATATAAACGAGCTAGAGTTAGTGAGTTTACTCACCTCGTTTGCAGTTGACGATTTTGTTTTTATTTCATTTTAAAATCAAACAGGCGTTTGATTTTATCCTGAAATTCTAGTAGCTCCGTTCTTAGCCACACTAGTTCCACAACGTAGATTTCATCATTACGATTACAATGGGTCTAGTCGCATTCAATTTTTGGTCAAACTTCTCTAGTTAATCGATTTATCCCCTCACCCCACTAAAACTTCTTCTCCCGTGTTCGATGCACACACCTGGAAGAACAAAACCAGTGCCATTAACAAACCAACCGCCACTATATCATGTCTCTTGGGTTGACACCGACATCATTACTACAACAGCAAACCGCCATTGCCACAAAACGACATTTCACGAAACCAACAGTAAATCCACATTTCACGAAACTACAAACCACAGTACTCTCTTTCTTTCACCAATTTCATACAGCGCATCCTCCATTCTTTCAATTTTTCCAATCCTTTTTCCAATGCCATCAATCAGGTCCATTAACTCATCAGTAAACCACTTTTAAACCTTTCTCTAGTTCGAATCCTTCAGTGTCCTTCCGCTCTAGTTCGAACTCCAAGCCACCCATTCATTCTGACGCCACCAACTACATCATCTTCTCCCCAAGAGGTAAAGCTCGAATGTTCCTAGCCAGTTGCGAGATCGAGATCTGCACCTGCTGTAACAAGAAATATGTGCGGCCCTTCTTGCCTTCAATTTCCATACACTTATGCTACAGTGTCTTCTGCGATTTTTATTTACATGGAATCGACCGAGACTTTGCGCAAAGATGCTAATCAATGATGTAAACTCGAAAATGGTATTTGTTTTATCAATTAAAGCTTCAAAATCAAGAACCCATCAGCCCTAGGCTTCGCTGCTTATATTGGTGCAACGGAAGATCTCACAAACCCCATCAGCGATCACTCAAAATCGAACCTCAGATCATTTCTAATTCCAAGAAACAAACTTTGAGATTTTCAGAATTTTATTTTATTTTGTCCAGATTTTATTTTGATTTGGTTTTCATTTTTGGAAGAAATGATTTTGTGTTTCTTTCCTGGAAGAGTGTAGTTAGTCGAATGAACGAAGAAAGAATCAAACATATAAAAATAGGATTGGCTTTTTGGGTAGCTTCAGTGGGAAGGAACACACTGGCTTTCGAGGGAAGCTTCATTATATATAGAAATGTTGGCAACCTAAAGTTATGGCCATGTACAAACAAATCTTACCCCGTACATTTGCTAGCTGTGATTTGATTGCATAAAGACTTTCTTTTTGATAGGAACGCTTAAGGATTTGGAAAAATCTTCTTTTTTATGTAGCTGAAATATTTGACTTAACACAGTAACATGTCAAATTGATCATGGTCAGGTTCCCATGTGCTAACATTTTTTTTCTTATTTGACAATGCTGACCCTTCAGAACGCAGTCAAGATTTTGAAAAGCAATTAGTCAGAATTGTTTCAGCCAAATCTTTTGGAAACAGTACGTAATATACTGTACAGATAGGATGAGATCGGAATGGTATTTGGTTTGAAATTTTATACAACTGAAAATGTTGATAGCCGTGCATATAATAGTTGATGTAAAAAAATTAAACATAAATCAGAACACTCCGTATGGTTTATAGATTATAAGGCAAAAATTTACGTGATGGATGAGCACATATGTATGTATCACGACCCTCCATATGGATTTATGTATTGCTGCATTATTCCCATTAAAACCAAATAGACTATAATTAACGCTTTACATTTACGGTTTGTACGAGCACATACCACATTCAATCGAAACAAAATTATTTGAAACCATATAATAAATTAGTATTCCAAAAAATAGTGGAACTGTTTTCGTCGAATTCCAAGATCGTTTGTAAATTCGCTATTTTTAAAGCCTAACATAAACCGATAAAATATTTATTAATTTCAAAATAATTAAAATTAGTAATAATAAATTCGTTATAAAATCCCTTTTATAATTCAAATACAACATTTAAAATGAATTTAAATATTTTTAATTAACCAGCTAAAAATCCGGGTTGTTACATTCCTTCCCCCTTAAAATAATTTCGTCCTCGAAATTGCTAAGTAGTAAAAATGCTATAACTCTAACTCCTCATAACCTACTTAGTTGAAATCTTGTATTCCATATCTTCATAACCCAGTTCTTACCCGACCTTCGAATTCTCATACCAATACTCGACCATTCATAATTCTTTCCAAATGATCTGCCCACCAATTTTGGACAATCCATCGTCCCTTTCTTGTCTTTAATCCATATGCATTTCTACATATCCACACCCATTCCAATTGATTTTAAATCCATTTATCAATTTCATTATTCCACTTGAAATTTTATTAACCAATTCTGGTTTTCTTATTTCAATCGCAATTAACAACTCGATTTTAAATTATCAAAAATTTATTGAAAATTTTCTAACTCTTTAAATTTTCGAAAAATTTCGCCAGCATCTCATTTGCACGGCTCAATCGGTACAATCACAACTCGCCTTTCTAGGCCTTCTCCAATCCAAAAGAAAATCAAAAAGCCAAACAGCTTGCCCCATAGGCTCATAAAATCATCAAACCAAAGTAATATTGTAAACATGTACCTTTTTGTCGGGCATAATTGTTGGATCTAGAATAACCCTAGAGGGGGGGTGAATAGGGTTTTTCACAGTTTTTAAGTGAATTAAAAACTTAACGAGACATATATAATAATAAACTGATCACAGAAAATAGCAGAAACTGAATGCAGAAAATAAATCACACACAGATATACCCAGCTTCGGCAAAACCCTGCCTACTGCTGCATTTCTAAGGTTTCTACTAGGTGATAGAACAGTTCCCGCATACAAACCCCTGCTCCTATTCTAACCCTACGCTCAAAACCGTAGACTGATCAATATTCACTCGATCAGATTTCCCGAATTACAAACCTTGTAACTCGTAACTCAGATTTTACAGACTCTGAAACAGACAGTCAACACCCTGACTGATTCCTCTAGAATTTTACAGACTCTAGAAAAAAAACTGTTCGACAATTTTTTAAAACAAATACAATACAATGAATAAGAGAAATTAAAATAAAAAAAAAGCCTTGGAGTTAAAGAAAAGAGGGTCATCCCCTTTTTAATTATAAATCCCTAAGCCCTAAAGACTTTGGTCGGCCCATTTCTTTTCATTCTTGCCCGATCCTCTTTCTCTCTTAAGACAATGGCGGCTCTGACAAAAGAAACTAGGGTTTCTTCAAATCCCTAAATCGTGATGCTTTAATTGATGAAATATGATACTCTGATTCTCGTGTCTTTTGGCTTCAATTTCTGGTGGCTTGTATCATCGGTTGATTGGGAATTCTGATGGCTAGGGTTTCTGATCGAAATCGATTGTGAGTAATTTTTTAATTCTCTGTCTGCTCTGTGAATTTCGTTGTGTTGGATTTCGATTATCTATGCCGATGATGAAACAGGTGTATATATAGGGATTTAAAAACCCTAAAAAAATCTGATTTCACCGCAAATGCCTTGATCTGATTGCGTGGTTCCCTCTTTTGATTCCACGGCTTGAAATAAACTGTTTTGTTTCCACTTTTGGTTCTTTGATTGAATTGTTGTGGTCCCTTTGAATAAATGCCGAGAAATCAGAAAGGAATTCTTGCCATAAAAAATTTCTCCCTGATTTGCTGATTTTTGCAACTTGATTTTTAAAAAAAATATATCTCGAATTGCTTTTCTTGCCAAGAATAACTCTTGCTGAAAATGTTTGAACTGATTAAAAACTTTTGCTATAAAAACACAGTGAGATTTCTTGAGAAAATTTAGTACTTGCCAAAAACGATTTGATTGAAACCAATACAAAAAACTTCTTGCTCGAAATTTCTTGGCTGTTCTGATTCCTTTCCATAAATGTAGCTTGATTTATGGGCACTTGATTTTGGACTTTACAAACAGTTTTTTTTTTTTTTTCACAAAAAAAATCTCTTGGCTTTGATTTGGACAATACTGGAAAGCTTTAACATGTTTCCAAATATTCCAGTACTGATTTGCATGCCAGTGTGAATTCTGCAAATACCCCTCTGATTTATTCTTGCTCAATTAAGGCAGATATGTGAAATTTTTCCTTGCTGAATTGATACTCATGCATACTTGACTCCATGCATTCATTTGTGGAAAATGTGAATTTATTTGCTTGCTGAGTCATGATGCTATGTGCTTTATTTCTGTCCAATGTGTATACATGCATATATATAATCCTGCAAATCTGCTGTGTACATGATTCTTGCCTGTGTACATTTATGTGTATTCATGCTTGATGCTATGATTTGCACCATTAGTTGTCATGCTACTCCACCATCACAGCAATGATTAAGAACTTGATCACCATGAACTTAGGTTGTACATTCATGTTGCTTTAATGAACATGTTGACTTGAACACTTGAACTCGACCTAGTTGCTTGTTGTACCATAGTACACATAGTACCAGGATTCACAATGTTCATCATAGTCACTGCTGCTCCACTGTTTTGACTGTGCAAAGTTGCTCATGTTTTTCACTATCCATTCAACTGTCTTGAGCTTGCTTAACCTTGTTTCACTGTTTGTAGATGCTGTAATAAATGGTCTGCCTCGACTCATTTGTGTAGTTGCACCTTTGAACCATTCTGAAAATGCTGTGCACACTCCATTATGATTTTGCACTGCCTCGACCATTGATTATGCTGAGTTTTCTTTGTTGCTTTGAACTGTCGTGTTGCCTCGACACTTTGAATTATTGTTGACTTGTGTATTGCATATGCTCTTGCCATGTATTGTTGCTCGACCACTTTATCACCTTTGTATTTGCTGTTTAGAAATTTTGCACTTCTATTTCTCTTTTGATTTTTTTTTTTTTTTGACCTGTCTTGTATAAAAAAAAATCAGCAGACTGGCTGTACTCTGTTGGGGCTGGTCAGAATCAGCTGAGTTTGATGCTGGTTCTGATCAGCAAACCAGTATGGTTATGTCGAGGTTGATACAAATCAGATCGAGTCAGAAAAATGATGAGAAACACACCAGAAAACTAAGGCAAATAAAATTTTCAAAAATAAAAATTATATCGGCTAAAAAATTAGAAATTATTATTTTTGTATCAGATACTCTGTGTGTGTGTTTCTGAATTACAGGTACACAGGTGATGACTGGACTGACTGGAAGGTAAAGACTGAAGATTGAAGAAAAAGAACAAAGATTGTCAGTGTATTTGTACAAGTGTCAAACAAGAGATGATAGAAAAGAAATGTATATTGAAATGTATAAGTAAAGGCGAGTCTGTGAAAAATGTATAACTGAGATGTAGATATAGTGAGGAACACTGTATATTGTATTTGATATGAAATGCAGAGATGTACAAATAGTGGAGTTATAAAAAATTTGTACTGTTTGAATATTGAAATAAAATATTATATTTAAATAAAATACTGTGTGAATATTTGGAATTTTGTACAGTCGTATTTTATTTAAACAGAAATATTATATTCTTGTCTGAGGTGTGATATATGAAACAGTACAGTATAACACATTTATAATTATATATATATATATTTGGTTGTTATCATCAAACAAAAATCATATAATTGTGTATACAACACCGTTATATACAACAATCTCCCCCTTTTGATGATGACAAACAAATATTAAGATTTTGAATATAATAAATGTGTTTTACAGTGAACAACAGAAACTCCCTCTATTTGAATGCTCCCCCTACAGCAGAAACTCCCCCTATAACTGTGCATGAGTGAACTGTATGATATGAAACATTATGAAATTTTCAAAATTAATAATATTTATAGAATATTCACTCATAAATCAAAATCTCAACCCATTCTCCCCCTTTTGTTATCATCAAAAGGGTACAGATTTTAAAATACAGATGAAAATTGACTAAAAATATAATTTCAGCTTAAGAGAAAGAATGATCATCACAAATCTCAATCAGTCAAACAAAAATCATAATATTCTGAGAACAGGTGGCATATTTCACATTGTTGAGAATGACGGATTTACGACGAATTTCATATATAATGGAGAGAGTTTTAAAAAATGATTTCCAATTATTTTTCAAAAGAATTTTATAAAATTGAAGCTCAAAAAACAGTGATGGATTTGGACTATAATTAATAATTCAATTTAAGTGACAAGATCAAATAATCTCAAATCCCAATATCTATCAATCAACAAATCATAATACATCATAATATTTCAACACATTTCACAGATTAGAAAGATGGATTGATAGTCTGGTTTTTATACACTGAGGAGAATTTCAGATTAATTTCAATTTTTAGCATTTTTTTTTAATCTTTTATTTAAGAGCACACTGACCACGCATAACCAGAGCTTGGATTTTTAAATGAGGTCAGTCGCAGCTTAAATTATAGGTTGTCTCTTAACCATGCATGACCAGAGCTTGGATTTTTAAATGAGGTTAGAGACACACTTATATATATATATATATATATATATTTTATATATGTTTATCATTTCAGCTTTAAAAAAAACTCCTCGGTATAAAACCAATATATGGATGATAGAAAATGTGATGGATACAGAAATGGACTGTGAAATAAATTTCTAAATTAATTATATTATGAGATATGACCAACTGTACCTGGATTATTTAAAATTTTCAATTATCACTAATTCTGAATAATAATATAATCACAATTCCATCACAAATATTTTCACTGTTTATTCAATATGATTTAAAAAAAATTAAACTCTTCACAAAAAAAAATTATCATGGATGGCAGAATGATGATAGATAATGAGGATTGTCGTGAAATAATTGCCAGTTCAAAGATATTATAATAAATATTCAACCATCATGAAAATCCAGATAAAATTTCCTCTTGTTGTGAAATATATTGCAGTCACAATTCATCACAATTTCAAAATCTGATAATAATTTTGATGAATTATAAATATAGTTTGATTCGGAAATTGATTTCAATTTCTGAATGAATAATCAATAAATAATTTTAAAGTTGAAAATCAATTACAAGAGGAATTTAAAAAGATTTATACAAGGGGAAAAATGTGTATGGTGTCTATACAAAGTGAAAATTCAAAAACAGATGGGTGAAAAAGCTGATACCAATTGTAGTCTCCTTTATCGAGGAAATTAATTACACCCTGATGGATTATCATGGACATCTCATACCAAGGAAATTTAAACACAAATTCAGCCAGACAAATTTAGCACATTTATTTGTATAAGGCAAAAAAAAAATATGTGTGGATCTATACAAGGTGAAAATTTGAATCTCAGTACAGATGGATGAGACAAATATAAGGCGCTTCTGATACCAAATGTTCTCGCTTTCTTGAGGATTTTAATGACACCCCGGTGGCAAACAATGGTACCTCAGTCAACAGAAAAGACTTAATTACAAAGCAAGCAACTCAAGCACACAAATTTCATTTATCAGAGCACGATAAACCTTTGATACCAAATCAAGCAGTCCTAAAAAAAATATTTACAAATCAATTTCTTATAATCAGAGCAGCATGATTCCAAAATAAACAATTTAAAAAAAAACAGTATCAGAGCAGCACAGAGAGATCAGTATCACAACAGACTTGTCAAGATGTTGGTCACATAAGGTGGTTCATGATCCAAGATTTGCAAATATACTCTATTTTAAATCATTTGAAGAAATGTGAAAATATTAGGATTTGATGAATCAATCACACCAAGTTATATTTCAGATTCAAGATATGTGTGAGATCCAATAAATTAATAATTTCAAATGGTTTTAAACAGACATATATTCAAATCAAATAATCATGAAATAACAATGATTTTCAAAGACCATTTTCAAAAAGAACATTTTCAAGAATTTCTCAAAACTATTTCTGACAAGCCCAAAAGAAATTTCAGGTCATTTACAACAAATTTGAAAATATTCATGATCGGGATTATTTATTTGAAATCACATGAATCAATGTAAAGTTTTGGGATATAATGAATCAGTCACACAAGATTGACAATTTCAAAAAAAAATAAGAGGTGTGTGATATTCAAAATATCTAGAATTTCAGATGATTTCAAACAAACATATTTCAATATAATGGTCATGAATAAAGATGAATTCCAAGATGTATCACTGATACAAGCCAATCTGAAAATCAATGAAATTATCACAACTGATAAATAACAGAGTGCTGTAATGAGTATAATATTTTGAGCTTTTCTAAAATGAACTAGAATAAACTCAGAGCAACAAAGGTGTGTGACATTTCATTAAATATTCAGATCTTCAAAAATTTAGAATTCAAATTAACAATGTTCAAGATATGACATGAATTCTTCAGCACTGTTATGAACTCAAGAATAAAATAAACTTCTAAACAATTGCAGATAATTACAAGATTAAATTCAGAATCCGGAAATGATTATAAACAAGAGAGTTCTATTCAAATAAAATGAATTTCCAGAAAGTCATGAGAACTGCAATTGGAAGTTTAAGAAGCACAAAATAAACAAAGAGATATGGTAGTGACTAATCAAGGAAAAACAAACAGAAGGAAAATAAAATAGAAAGGGGTAGAAGAAGGAGAAATAAACAAAAAAAAAAAATTTACAAGGATGAAGTTAGAAATCATACCTGATTCACAGAAGACGTTGTGGATCTCTAACTCATAAGTCTTGGCTAAGGAACAGTGGATGATTCAATAATATGAAGCAGTTTGAATCACTTTTCTCTTTTCAGCACAGTTGTTCCTCAGCCACTTCAGGTACCTAATAGTTGATAGGATCGAGTGGTCTAACAAAATTTGTAAAACCACTCACAGTTTCGTTCACGTGTTTTGGTACCCAGACTTGTTTATATAACAAACCATCCGAAATTACCTTTGTGCCTTTAGGAACCCAAATCGTTTTGAATTTAACAAAACCCGTTTTATTTCCATTTGAGATCCAAGGATATTTAAATGATTTGTTACAAAACAAAACGTCATCTCGATTGTGATTTACAAATCCTTTGAAGTTTTCAGAGTTAGAACTTTCAAAACAAACATTTCTAAAGTGATTTGAGAGATTTTTAAAATCACAAGAATTTTGATTTCTAAAAACATCATTTTTCCCGAATCCAAGACCAGATTTATTTCCACTATAAACTTGGTTTTGTAACAGCATATTCAACGATTTTTCCCCATTAGAAAATTTATCCAAAGTTGATTCTAATCGTTGAATTTTGGATTTTAGATTGCTATTTTCTTTTAGTAAATTTGAGCAATTATTTACAGTAATCTTCTGTTCAACATCAGACTATTTCAAAACCAAATTCTCATTTTCAAGCAATTTAATTTTGGCTTGGGATTCGGAAATTTCAAGTTCAAATCGTTTTTGTTTTTCAGATACAAAATTCTTGGATTTTTCAATCTCATTTTCAAGTTCTTTCAAAACCAAACCACTTTTCACCAAATTTTCATTTTCAACAATTTCAAATTTGGAATATATATCTGTTTTAAAATTTTCAAATTCCTTTTGCAGAAGGTTATTTAAATTTGATAACTCAGTCTTGTTCTCATTTAAGATCAAAATTTCATCTTCAAACTTTTGAATATTTGTCTTGAGATGAACAAGATTAGTTTTCAATTTCAAACAATTTTTGCAAACTGAATTTGAAGAAACATATTCAAGTTGTGATTCCAAATCATCAATTTTGCTGGTCAACTCAAAATTCTTAGTTTTTAGAGATTTATTTTTCAATTGGAGTTTATCAACAGATTTCGTTAAATCAAGACACATGTAAACCAGATCTTCATATGAGAAGTTTTCTGTTTCAGCATTTGTTGATTCTCCATCATCTGATTCATCTGAATTTTCATTTGTAAATCCTGTTAAGCAGAACTCTGAATCTGAGTAGGCACTTTGGGATTTTGAGCAACTGTTGTCAAATTGTCCATACTTCGTATTGAGAGCTATCCAGATTTCCTGCGCAGTTAAACAATGAGAAATCAGACTGTATTGATTATCATCAAGATGAGAATATAGAATATGTGTAGTACGAGAATTAAAACCTTTATCTATCATATCGTACCCATTGATAACAACATCCCAACATTTAATATCAACAGATTTTAAATAAAATTCCATTTTGGATTTCCAGATTAAAAAATCTGTTCCATTGAAAATAGTTGGAGATGAACTGGACTGACTCTCAATCGACTGACAACTAGGAATCACCATTACTCTAGAGTTAAACAAAAATACCTGCTCTGATACCACTTGTTGGATCTAGAATAACCCTAGAGGGGGGTGAATAGGGTTTTTCACAGTTTTTAAGTGAATTAAAAACTTAACGAGATATATATAATAATAAACTTATCACAGAAAATAGCAGAAACTGAATGCAGAAAATAAATCACACACAGATATACCCAGCTTCGGCAAAACCCTGCCTACTGCTGCATTTCTAAGGTTTCTACTAGGTGATAGAACAGTTCCCGCATACAAACCCCTGCTCCTATTCTAACCCTACGCTCAAAACCGTAGACTGATCAATATTCACTCGATCAGATTTCCCGAATTACAAACCTTGTAACTCGTAACTCAGATTTTACAGACTCTGAAACAGACAGTCAACACCCTGACTGATTCCTCTAGAATTTTACAGACTCTAGAAAAAAAACTGTTCGACAATTTTTTAAAACAAATACAATACAATGAATAAGAGAAATTAAAATAAAAAAAGCCTTGGAGTTAAAGAAAAGAGGGTCATCCCCTTTTTAATTATAAATCCCTAAGCCCTAAAGACTTTGGTCGGCCCATTTCTTTTCATTCTTGCCCGATCCTCTTTCTCTCTTAAGACAATGGCGGCTCTGACAAAAGAAACTAGGGTTTCTTCAAATCCCTGAATCGTGATGCTTTAATTAATGAAATATGATACTCTGATTCTCGTGTCTTTTGGCTTCAATTTCTGGTGGCTTGTATCATCGGTTGATTGGGAATTCTGATGGCTAGGGTTTCTGATCGAAATCGATTGTGAGTAATTTTTTAATTCTCTGTCTGCTCTGTGAATTTCGTTGTGTTGGATTTCGATTATCTATGCCGATGATGAAACAGGTGTATATATAGGGATTTAAAAACCCTAAAAAAAATCTGATTTCACCGCAAATGCCTTGATCTGATTGCGTGGTTCCCTCTTTTGATTCCACGGCTTGAAATAAACTGTTTTGTTTCCACTTTTGGTTCTTTGATTGAATTGTTGTGGTCCCTTTGAATAAATGCCGAGAAATCAGAAAGGAATTCTTGCCATAAAAAATTTCTCCCTGATTTGCTGATTTTTGCAACTTGAGTTTTTAAAAAAATATATCTCGAATTGCTTTTCTTGCCAAGAATAACTCTTGCTGAAAATGTTTGAACTGATTAAAAACTTTTGCTATAAAAACACAGTGAGATTTCTTGAGAAAATTTAGTACTTGCCAAAAACGATTTGATTGAAACCAATACAAAAAACTTCTTGCTCGAAATTTCTTGGCTGTTCTGATTCCTTTCCATAAATGTAGCTTGATTTGTGGGCACTTGATTTTGGACTTTACAAACAGTTTTTTTTTTTCACAAAAAAAAATCTCTTGGCTTTGATTTGGACAATACTGGAAAGCTTTAACATGTTTCCAAATATTCCAGTACTGATTTGCATGCCAGTGTGAATTCTGCAAATACCCCTCTGATTTATTCTTGCTCAATTAAGGCAGATATGTGAAATTTTTCCTTGCTGAATTGATACTCATGCATACTTGACTCCATGCATTCATTTGTGGAAAATGTGAATTTATTTGCTTGCTGAGTCATGATGCTATGTGCTTTATTTCTGTCCAATGTGTATACATGCATATATATAATCCTGCAAATCTGCTGTGTACATGATTCTTGCTTGTGTACATTTATGTGTATTCATGCTTGATGCTATGATTTGCACCATTAGTTGTCATGCTACTCCACCATCACAGCAATGATTAAGAACTTGATCACCATGAACTTAGGTTGTACATTCATGTTGCTTTAATGAACATGTTGACTTGAACACTTGAACTCGACCTAGTTGCTTGCTGTACCATAGTACACATAGTACCAGGATTCACAATGTTCATCATAGTCACTGCTGCTCCACTGTTTTGACTGTGCAAAGTTGCTCATGTTTTTCACTATCCATTCAACTGTCTTGAGCTTGCTTAACCTTGTTTCACTGTTTGTAGATGCTGTAATAAATGGTCTGCCTCGACTCATTTGTGTAGTTGCACCTTTGAACCATTCTGAAAATGCTGTGCACACTCCATTATGATTTTGCACTGCCTCGACCATTGATTATGCTGAGTTTTCTTTGTTGCTTTGAACTGTCGTGTTGCCTCGACACTTTGAATTATTGTTGACTTGTGTATTGCATATGCTCTTGCCATGTATTGTTGCTCGACCACTTTATCACCTTTGTATTTGCTGTTTAGAAATTTTGCACTTCTATTTCTCTTTTGATTTTTTTTTTTTTTGACCTGTCTTGTATAAAAAAAATCAGCAGACTGGCTGTACTGTGTTGGGGCTGGTCAGAATCAGCTGAGTTTGATGCTGGTTCTGATCAGCAAACCAGTATGGTTATGTCGAGGTTGATACAAATCAGATCGAGTCAGAAAAATGATGAGAAACACACCAGAAAACTAAGGCAAATAAAATTTTCAAAAATAAAAATTATATCGGCTAAAAAATTAGAAATTATTATTTTTGTATCAGATACTCTGTGTGTGTGTTTCTGAATGACAGGTACACAGGTGATGACTGGACTGACTGGAAGGTAAAGACTGAAGATTGAAGAAAAAGAACAAAGATTGTCAGTGTATTTGTACAAGTGTCAAACAAGAGATGATAGAAAAGAAATGTATATTGAAATGTATAAGTAAAGGCGAGTCTGTGAAAAATGTATAACTGAGATGTAGATATAGTGAGGAACACTGTATATTGTATTTGATATGAAATGCAGAGATGTACAAATAGTGGAGTTATAAAAAATTTGTACTGTTTGAATATTGAAATAAAATATTATATTTAAATAAAATACTGTGTGAATATTTGGAATTTTGTACAGTCGTATTTTATTTAAACAGAAATATTATATTCTTGTCTGAGGTGTGATATATGAAACAGTACAGTATAACACATTTATAATTATATATATATATTTGGTTGTTATCATCAAACAAAAATCATATAATTGTGTATACAACACCGTTATATACAACAATAATTTCTATCCCTTGCATTTGCTTCCATTCAATATCTGCTCAGCATACATATATCCTTTTCTAGTTGGTTTCAAATCTATCCAATTTCTATTTTTTGAATTCAAGTCCAATTTTTATTTAAGTAAATCCACTTATTATACTTGAATCCAAATTTATCACAATTCAATTTCAATTAACAACATCCAATATATATTCAACTTGCTTGCTCATAAGTCGAATTCATACTAATAATTTGAATCTCAACATTTATCTTTATTTAATTTCATCCGGAATTATTTCTAATCTTGGTTAACTTGAGTTAAATTTTATTCATTTGATACAGTTTTACCATTTCAATCTATTCAACTTGTACAAGTTAAATTTTATTATCAGAATTCAAATTTCCAGGTTTTATTTCAAATTAGTTTGAATCATATATATTTATATACGTATATTTATAATCAACTCAATTCAAAACATTTGAATTTCTAAAATATCTTGTCCTTTTCAAACAAAATTTTCATTCCCAAATTACTATGGTAGCAATCCATCACTTAGAAACTTCAAAATGAATACTGATAATGTTGCGATCCATTATCAGAATTATTTTCTCACCACTGAAGTAATTTTAGTGCTTATTCCCTTTAAAAATCCATTTAAACTATTTTTATTCAAAAATAATTTAACGTAATGTTATATTACTTAATAATATATCAGAAAATATTTTCTAAACACCCGCAATTTAAATTCCAATTCTGGTTTGAATTTAATCTTGGTTTATCTCATTTGTATACATTATTCGTATACAAATTATATTTGGTTATATATAACCAGTTCAATATTTTATAATTTCATTTGATTGAAATGCCAATCAACCCATCTATATACTATAAGATTTCAGAAATTATTCCATTTGTATTAAAAATATTTTTTTAGGCAAAATTATCTCATTTACCCATTTTAAAACAATACTGTGTCGAATAGCTTTGTTCGAGAGTTTAGAAACACTTATCGATATAGTTATACATCCTGTATCGATTAGAATTCATAAACACTCAACAAATCAATTAGTATAATATACAAAACAATTTTATATCCAATCTACAAATACGCGCACATATATATACACTTAAACTCAATCTAGGGTATTACTAACCCCATCTCTATTGAGTTACGCCACAGAGCCAAGGTAACTACTCAACATTCAGCTCTGATACCAAATGTAATGGCCCGAATTTTCGTACCCTCTGAGTTGACTAATTACACCACACATCTAACCCAAATTGCACAAAAAACGAATCATTAATGGAAAGAAGTTAGAGGATGAAAAATAGAAAGAAAGAAAAACTAGAATAGAAGAATACAAAGAACAATAAACTCACAGCGGAACGAAAAAAATACATTAGATAACATAAACTTTGAAATACAATTCAGTAACTTTATATACATACCATCATCAGAGCACAACAACTATTTCTGGAATAGTTATAAACACCTGTTTCCATATATGAATATAATACACAACGGAAAAATATGATAGTCTATAGCTAACTGGTGAAGCCTCCTGCTTTAGACTCCTCCAAGTGAATCTGTAAAATCCCGACTACTTGATTGCCTACACAAATTTAGGCACCCAAGAGTTTAGGGAAAACAAACAAAATAAACTTTTGGTCAGTCATGCGACTGGTGTGAGTAAACTCCAACCATTGTTTTAACTTTTAAAATCCTTTCGAAAGAAATAATAATCGTAAGACCGATCCACACATAAACACGGATGGTTTTTACCTTACAAAAACCAAAAATATTTTTGATATCAAATCCAGTGATATTATAATAATGTCTACATCAAATAAATAGAATATAGCGGAACACTTGCATCTCATGCTCCATATATAATATAAAATCGAAAATCACAGGGTGCTTATTGGAGATTGGATTTCCAACTTGACAAGGTATGGAACCACCTTCCGATAGTGTATCTCTAGAGGGGAATACACTAGGTTCAACAAGAACGTCTTGCAACCCGGCCCACACATGTTGACCACTCATTTAACTTGAGTGTATCGAGCATATTATCACCAACGGTTGTGATCAGCAACCGTTATCGAAAGCATAAAGCAGCGAATAGAATAAGAAGCAAATGAAATTTCACTAGATCAGGTGATAATACCCTTAATGGGAATGACCCACATGGCCATGCTGCCTGCCCAATTTCTGTCATTTCCCGGTTGATGAGGCTTGAGGTCACGATTATTTTTCAGAACATCTGGCCACCATTTACTTTGAATATCACGTCGTCAAACATTCGCCTATACGTTGTCCTAGGATTGGACAAACCGAAGGCCCCATTCTACTAATCCACCTTGGACAGTTTCCACCTAGGATTGGTAGAATATCCCTTGCACTTAAAACCGTCTTCCTATATCTTCAGCATAAGTTGATTCGTAACGCTTATGCCAATACGGAGTGGTTTTTCAGATATTAAATCTGATCCCGGTCTCTCCGTATTGACAACGGAGGTATAAAATAAAGCAAAACATTGATAGTTGGTGATTTAACTATCAAAGAAACATCCATACAATCAACTGTCCTATTTCCAAGTGGAATTTCTACCGATCAACCGTCAAACCATATTGGCCCTTTAAATCAATTTCTTATTACATTATCATTTCCAATTCCCATTTCCCACCTTTCGTATCCTTTCAATACTCAATTTCCTCTCTCGATTCTTGAAAAAATATTTCCAATATCATAATTTCTTCATTCGAGAAAATATTTCTTACTCCAGTTAGAAAACATTTCTATATATATTCATGAATCCTTATTTTCTATATTTAGAAAATATACCTTATTAATATTGGAAATATTTCCATACTCCATTTCTTAATTCCTCGTTGACCAATTCATTTCATTTTCTACGCATAGAAAATACCTCTCATTTTATTTGGGAAAACATTTCAAATTCCTTTAAATTAACGCGATGTTATAAAACATCGTTATTATAACTTAAACTGTTAATCATTTATTAACAAACCGTATTGCTAACTGATCTTCACTATCGAAGTTTAACCGTTCCTTCATCAATCATGAAGTCAATCAAGTTTGGGTACAGTTACCTCTCAGACCTTAATTGAACAACATTCTCAACTTTGAAATTTTCAAAGCTCACAACTTCAAATAAAACATCGCTTACGCGACTTTCGGATTCAATATAAGGATACACTACTTTTACGGAAAAACATTGATTATAACGGTAGAGTTATAATCGTTGTTTCCAAATATTTGATTTACAAAACATTTATTATAACGATAGCGTTAAAAACGCTGTCTAGATTCATTGAACATTTATTATAACAGTAGCATTAAAATCGCTATTTGGATTTATAAAACATTTATTATAACGGTAGCGTTATAATCGCTGTTTCCAAATACTTGGTATTTAAAAATATAACTTGTACTTATTAATTTCAATTAATAAGTAAATAAATATATAATTAAATAATTAAATAATTAAATTTGATTCAAAATAGAAAGTAAAAATAAGTACTTCCCGAAATTCGATATAATCGAATTCCAATAAATACTCTCTTTCGATTAAGCTATACTCGATTTATGTTCCGAACTTTGGAATTAATTTACCATTCCAGGTTAATTCAAATTCTAAATTCACTATTGGAATCATCTTTCTCAATTCCTGACCAAATTCCTCTGTATCCATTTCATTCTATAAATGTTATCACAATTTATTTCATATTCAAATTTTTGGAGTAAAACTCATCATTTTCATTTTAAAATGATTATCCATTTCCCTTTTTCATTTAAGATCCAATTTGGATTCATATCTCAAATCTAAATTTCCTTTATATATTCCAATTGCAAAACATTTACTTTAAACTATTATTCACTTTAATCTTGAATATATTTCTTTTACATAAAGTTTGATTTCACACTTATAAATAATATCTTAAACCCAAATTTATTATAACTTCTATTCAGTTCATACAAGTCTCATTTCTTTTTTATTTCAGTCATTTAAAATCTCGTTTAAAACTTCCTTAATAATTTCTTAGTTTAAATCTCGTTTCAAATATTGGTTTCAAAATCGATTTCCGCTTCTCTACATAAATTCAAATTTTCATTTTATTTTCCAATGCATCCTATGATAATTAATTCAATTAATTTATATTCTCATTTTTAAACAACTTCTTGACTCATCCATTTGAACCAGTTTTCTATTTCAACTCTATTTAAAATTTATATTTCTATTTTTGGAAATAATTTTCCTTTTAAAGTCTCAAACTCCTTTCTTTCTTCAAATATTTTTCGTTATTTAAAATACCAAAATTTTAGGGCCAGGGTATTTCAAACACAACATGATCAATCATCGATCAAATATCACATCATATATCATAATAAATAAATTAACAGTAAATAAAATGTTGAGGAATCCCGTTGGATCCCTCCAACCTGTTTCCATGCATCCACAGATGTTAATCGACATTAATTTTACATAAATATGAAATATCATAGTAAACAGAACTAATAATTGATCAATGATATAACTATATCAATCATTTCAACCAATTTTGTCAACCATTCATCCAAACAACCATCACACAGTATAAAATTACTATAAATAAATTTAAAACTCGTTTGTATAAAAATATAAATGAGGCAAAGTTAGTGAGTTTACACACCTCGTTTGCAGTTGACGATTTTGTTTTATTTCATTTTAAAATCAAACAGGAGTTTTATTTCATTTTAAAATCAAACAGGAGTTTGATTTTATCCTGAAATTCTAGTAGCTCCGTTCTTAGCCACACTAGTTCCACAATGTAGATTTCGTCATTACGATTTCAATGGGTCTGGTCGCATTCAATTTTTGGTCAAACTTCTCTGGCTGATCGATTTATCCCCTCACCCCACTAATACTTCTTCTCCCATGTTCGACGCACACACCTGGAAGGACAAAACCAGTGCCATTTACAAACTAACTGCCACCATATCCTGTCCCTTGGGTTGACGCTGACATCATTACTACAACCGCAAACCGCCATTGCTATAAAACAACATTTCAAGAAACCAACAGTAAATCCACATTTCACGAAACTACAAACCACCGTACTCTCCTGCTTTCACCAATTTCATACAGCGCATCTTCCATTCTTTCGATTTTTCCAATCCTTTTTCCAACGCCATTAATCTGATCCATTAACTCATCAGTAAGCCCCTTTTAAACCTTTCTCCAGTTTGAAATCTTCACTGCCCTTCCTCTCTAGTTCGAACTCCAAGCCAACCATTCATTCCGACGCCACCAACGAGATAAGCGCCACTAACTACATCATCTTCTCCCCAAGAGGTAAAGCTCGAACGTTCCTACCCAGTTGTGACATCGAGATCTGCACCTGCTGTTACAAGAAATATGTGGGACCCTTCTTGCCTTTGATTTCCATACACTGCTACTACAGTGTCTTCTACGATTTTTATTTACATGGAATCGACCGAGACTTTGCGCGAAGATGCTAAACAATGAAGTAAAATCGAAAACGGTATTTGTTTTATCAATCAAAGCTTCAAAATCAAGACCCATCAGCCCTAGTCTTCGCTGCTTATATTTGTGCGATGGAAGATCTCGCAAACCGCATCAGCGATCACTCGAAATCGAACCTCCGATCATTTTTAACTCCAAGAAAAAAACTTTGAGATTTTTAGAATTTTATTTTATTTTATTCAGAATTTATTTTGATTTTCTTTTCATTTTTGGAAAAAATGATTTTTTGTTTCTTTCCTGGAAGAGTGCGGTTAGCCGAATGAACGAAGAAAGAATCAGAACATATAAAAATAGGATTGGCTTTTTAGGTAGCTTCAGTAGGAAGGAACACACTGGCTTTTGAGGGAAGCTACAATATATATATATATATATATATATATACACACACACTTTATAGATATGTCGGCAGCCTAATGTTATGGCCATGCACAAACAAATCTTACCCCATACATTTGCCAGCTATGATTTGATTGCACAGAGACTTTCTTTTTGATAGGAACGCTTAAGGATTTGGAAAAATCTTCTTTTCTATGTAGCTGAAATATTTGACTTAACACAATAACATGTCGAATTGATCAAGGTCAGGTTCCCACATGCTAACATTTTTTTCTTATTTGACAATGTTGACCCTTCAGAATGCAGTCAAGATTTTGAAAAGCAATCACCACAAGAAAACACTAATTTAGCGTCAAAAATTTAGAAGCGGAAATTTTCGTTGCTAATTTGCGACGGATTTTCATGTGATTTGCCAGGGATAGTTTTTTGTATTTTCAGACGTTTTTTCTTTTATTTATTACTGCTGTCATTTATTTTCCATCACCAATCCGTTGCAAACTGCGTCAAATTACCTACAAAAAATTTTATCGCTATTTTACGCTGCTAATATAGGCGGAATACCTACGAATATTTATCGAAGCTATTTTGCAGCAGAATTTCAGCAGATTTGCAAAAGTTGAAAATATCAGTTTATTATAATAATTATTTAATAATTACTTATGAAATGGTATCTAGTATTCAATAATTAATTTTATATAATTATATTTAATAATTACAATTGATAATTATAGTTGATATACGTATATTCTGTAATTATACTTGATAATTATATTTAATATTTCAAAAAATTTAAAAATTTGAAATCAACTTGAATAAATTAGAAATAAATCATTATGTTTGTAAACCCAGTTATTGTTTGATACAAAATAACCTAAAATTTTAAACTTTGAAATTGTAACAACCCAGATTTTTAGAACCAATTAATTTTTTTTATTTTAGCAATTTTAATGGATTTTGATTATTTAAAATGATTTAATTTAAATAATAATGACTAAATATTTATTTAAATCAAAGCTAGAACGTATAAATTTGTTTTAATTATAAAACGAGCCTGAAATGGCATGGTAGTTTGAAAATTCGATTTCAAATTTCAATTGAATGTACATGATTCAATATAAGTCGGATTTCAGTAAAGTCAAAAATATTTGAATCTATTTAATTATATCTTTCTAACAAATGTGAAAAATCCAGATTTCATAATATAAATTAAAATTTATGTCCAGTTTAAAATTTAAAATAGCCGCTATGGAATTTATATATATTTTAATTTAATATATGGCCTTTAAAAATAGCCACTTTGCAAACGACCTCTGTTTTCAACGAAACAACTTTTGTTCGATCCGGAATATCAAATTACTGCTAGATTCCAATTTTCATAATTTTTGGAATTAACATGTGAGCGTGGTAAATTAAAAACATATTTGGTCAATTTCAGTTGAATTGGATTGACCAGAAAATGGCCATTTTTCAAACGATCTCCAAATTCGAAGAAATTAGTTTTGTTAGGATCACATCGGCAAAACAAAGCCAGATATAATATTTCTGTAATTTTTGGAGTCAGTATGTGGCCCTGGTAAATTAAAATGTACATTTAATTTCAATATATATTAATTTATATTTTAATTTTGATAAAAATTGATCAAATCAGTCGAATGAGCTTATGAAACATATTCCATTATGTCTGGAATAGGGGTATTTGGCTAGGGGCGACTGTCGTTGGGTTTGATTTGGAATTCGTAGCGATAAGCAAGAATTGTTAGAATTAAAATAATAATAATATAATATATATATATATATATATATTTCCTCTAACCCTAGGGCTCATAACCAAACCCGCCGCCAGGAACAAAATCCATGGTCATAATCTCGCCGATCTTCCATGCCAAATTCTCACAATCCTCTTAACATTTTCGAATGGTTTCAAATACAATATTGTTCTACTAAATGGGATCTACAAAAAAAACGGTCGCGATCGTAATTCCTATCGTGGATAAAGGGAAATTGCAGCTTGAAGGCGCCGCCTATCGTGATGATTTTTGGCCGTAGGGGGGATCGAGTCCAGTGCCTTCACATTTGAAGGTGGTGCTCATGTGGGGCTTCAACGTGGTGGCATTGGATCGGCTCTAGGTGGCCTCGATTCTCGTGCGTAGGGGATTTTGGGTTAGCGATTTCATGGGTTACGAGTTCGGCTCTCTATAGAAAGATAGAACGAAGGTTAACCACCCTTAATGATGTAATTAAGGTTAATATATTAATTTAGTTAATTAATTTGTTAATGGTAATTAGTTTTTAAAATATAAAATAAAATTGACAAAGTTTTATAAAATAAAATCGACAAAGTTTTATAAAATAAAATCGACAAAGTTTTATTAAATTAAATTGACATTGTTTTTAAATAATAAAATTGACATTATTTGTAAATAATAAAATTGACATTGTTTTTAATCTATAAAATAGCATTACTTTTAAACTATAAAATAGCATTACTTTTAAATTATAAAATAAGCATTGTTTTTAAAATAAAAATATGGTTTTTATTATAAATAGCTTAGAATAAAAATATGATTTTTATATAATATACCATAGAAATGAAAATGTGATTTTTGATTTTTAATTTATATAACAATGGTATAAAAATATGATTTTTTATATTTATATACATATATCATAAATAAAAATATGATTTTTAATGTGTATAACCTTGTATAAAAATGTGATTTATAGATATATATATATCTTAACAAAAATATGATTTTAAAACTGTAATTTTTATTATATATAACATATTATAAAAATATGATTTTTATATAACTAGCGTTGTAATAAAAATTGGGTTTTTATATGTACAACTTTGAAATAAAAATATGGTTTTTGCTCATATGTCATTGACATAAAAATATGATTTTTTATTATATGAAGAACATTATAAAGATTTGATTTTTATATAAATAGAATAACAATAAAAATGTGATTTTTATCTATAAAGCATTAAAATAAAAAAATGATTTTTAATATAAAAATCGTGTGAAACAGATTGCGATGAAACTGACTGGAAGCAGAGCGGAATCCAAATCGTCCAATAAAGAATGGAGGAGTGGAAACCAAAGGTGAGAACTTTTTCTTACTCAATTTATATTACAATTGAATATATACTAGGATGAAGATGGTGCTAGCAGTACCTGATACTATTTATTATACAGACCATGATTGTTTTTTTGGATTGAATTGACTGTATTGTATGTTGTTTGTGATGTTGAAATGTTTAACGTATTAAAAATAATGTTAAAATTAATGTAGTAGTTGAAATTAAATTATAAATATCTATTTATAATTTAAACAGTGAAAATTGACTAATTAGAAAAATAATTCAAACCGAATTAGAATTGGTTAAATTTGTTAACCAATAATTTATTTAAATTCACTGTTGTTGTTTGAAAAACCCCCACATGGGTATTAGGATGATATTTAACATACAGTAATCTAAATGTTTCGTCGTATGTCAATCGATGGGTTGACAGGCTGTGATGAGCTTTATTTACTTATTTAATGCTCACACAGTTGTAAATTTCACATTGGATGTGAATGGATTGTTTAATGATTATTTATCATTATTGTTGAATACATGCGATGTAGGAAATCCATATAACTGAAACTATATGGTAATTGATTGAGTCGCATTCCAATTCAGAAATAAAGAATATTTTTAAATAAAGAATCTTTTAAAATAAAGAATATTTTAAAATAAAATGTTTTAACAATACAAATCAAAATTTTATTGTATGTATAAACCAGTAAAAGAAGCATATATTAAAATATATTTTTGTTAGATAAAAAATGTCATCTTTAACATGTTAATGAAGAAGAAAAAGAATCATATGTTAAATAATTTTGTTAGAAAAATATTATTTTTAACATGATAATGAAGTGAATTAAATAGTCATGTGTTGAATAAAATGTTTGAACAATAAAAATATCATTTTTATTGAATGTAAAACTATATAAAATATTCATGTGTTGAATAAAATGTTTGAACAATAAAAATAGTTACTTAGTTAAACGACATTTTAACCGAAACGGGTTTATCGATCGATTATATTTATTTTATAATGAATATCGAAAAGAAGTGATTTCAAAATCTAATATTTTGAAAATAGTATCATTTTAATATGATAAAGATATAGAATATTCAATTTTGATTTAAAATTGAAAAAGAAGTTGGAATCGTTTTAAAATGAAATTATAAATATTTTATAAATACGATTTAAATGGAAATCGACGAAATATATATAATATATATTATATATACTAAATGGCATGAATAGAACGCACCGCGTAGCGACTGTTCGTGAATTTCGACCATTAACTTCAAATTGATGTCACAGGAGATCCGACCGTCAGATTCCCCTAAAACCAGAAACGTTGGGTTTGTATCGAATAAAGCTTTCCAATGAATATAAGATATTTGAAATCTAACAGTTAGATTTGGAATTATGTCATCATCAAATTTGAAAAAGGTCTCTATGGTTGCATTTCAGTGGTCGTTATTGGAAACCGACTGTACGGACCTTGATAAAATTATTAAAAATATGGAAAAATTATGCAAAATCATAATTAATAATTTGGAAAGATTTTGGATGAAAAATTCCACATTTGAAAAGATAAAATTATATTTTTATTGGAATGAACTAGTTATTAACTAGTATAATAATCCAATGTTTTTAAATAAATAAATTGGATTTGAAATGGTTTTAATCTAACCAAGATTTTTCAAGTATGAATTGGAATGGATTTTATCTTCGGAATATTTCGATATTGGATTCCGTGATTATACGGATACTGTGGAGGAAATTGGAAGATATAAATATCGTTATTCCCAATACGATATTTGTTGATTTCAGAATTTGATATTGAATATAAGCCGATATAATTTCTATTCAGAACCTTATATTTAATACCAAAATGGATTTTGGGTTGCCGTGAATGGTGTCTTTAATAACAATGTGCTTAAACCCAGTTGAGAAAAGAATAAATCTTTTAATTAAGATTTAGAGAATTTTACCAATTAATTAATATTTAATTGGAATTGAATTGAAATCGTATTTTTAGGTTTATTGTGAACTGTGTTTTAAACAACATTTGTTCTTTAACCCAATTAACAGTGAAAATATAATTTGGAATTTATAAATCTTTTATTAAGATTTAATGGAAATTCTCCAAAGTAAAGTTTTCTAATTTAATATATTAAATTGGAATTGAACAGAATTCGATTTGGTAATAATCGAGATGAGATTCTGTGGATGAAGACCGCTACTATATATGGAATTTAAAAGGCCTTGCCGCTATTCCATTTATATTATTGGTCTGATACGGGAATTTATATCGATTATGTACTGTTATGATTTCTGTGTAGATTCCATTTTGATGGAAGGTGATCTGGGTTTATCATGAACAATGTTTTAAATAACATTAGTTCTTAACTCAGTTAAAAATAGGATGTATTTCCTAAACATAATAATCATTAAATAATAATTTTTGGTATTAAAATTGAACTAGAGTTTTAATGAGTCTTTAATTAGATTAGAATGAGACAATTAAATTTATCGAATTCATGAAATGATCAAGAATGGAGTACCACCAGTTCTACTCCAGGCGATAGTTAAATCTTTAATTACGTTTTGTAACACCCCGTAGTTCTGTAACATTAAGTTTCACAAATTAAAGTATAATTAAATTTTAGAAGAAGAATTAAGGGAAACGGGTTAAGCCATTGCGTTCATCTCGGAATTCTGCTTGAGATAGAGTCGGAGTTTGCGTAAATCGGACTCTGTACGAAGGAGATATAACCTCCAGAAGTTTAAGAATTTATTTAAAATTCAAACAGCTCGAAAAACGGATTCAAAATTCAAAAATAGGACCAGACCCGGGCTGGGCAGGAAAATTCCTGCCTAGGGCCCAGGTCGACCATAGGGTCAACCATAGGGTCGACCTCCCCTGCTCGAAAAACGGATTCAAAATTCAAAAATAGGACCAGACCCAGGCTGGGCAGGAAAATTCCTGCCCAGGTCCCAGGTCGACCATAGGGTCGACCTGGTTGACCCAGGTCGACCATAGGGTCGACCTCCCCTGTCGACCTGGTCAGGACTGGCTGGCCTGGTCTGGGTTCTGATCGAATTTCTGGGCCTGGTCTTGTCACTAGGGCTGAGTTGTCTTCTTTTGATTGGCTTCTCTTTAGAACGGATGGCTTTGATTAAACCTGGCTTCATCGACGGCTCTAATTAACTTGCAACTCTATAAAAACACCCTAGGTCTCCAACTAAGATTCACACAAAAATAAGAACTTGAGCCGCCATGATGTCAGAAGAAAACTAAGGAGAGCCTCCGCTCAAAAAGATACGAACAACAATTCAAGAAACAAAAGTCTAATCTAATTTCTACGCAACATTTTCTACTCCAAGGGAAAGCTTTGCAAATTCAGAATAACAGAAACTAGAAAACAAGTTTCAGCGCCCATTGTAAGTATAGTGGTTTTCTGAATATGAATAGAAATTGCGATGTGATTCGATGTAAATGAAATTGGGGTTTTACTATTGTAAAATATTGATGTAAATTCTATGTATTGCGTTGATTTTGTCACATTTTGTATTGTGTGTTTGTGGCATAAATTGGTTGATGCGAGCCTATTGACATTTGTATATGAAAATAAATATCACTTGCAAGTTTGTAGTAAAAACTAGAATTGACATCTTTATGTTATGTCATTAATATGGTTAGCATACATTCTTTTTAGGCCTAAGCTGAGACTCATGTAAACATGTTCCAAGTTGAAACCTTTTTATATGTTCTTATGTTTATTTGCAAGTGATAATTGGGTTTATGCAAGTACCTTTTGGTTACACAAATTATACTAGTTTCATGTTGAAATAGGCTACTTGATGTAAAGTTAGTTTACACCTTTGGGTTATGTCAAAAAGTGGACATTTTTATGCTAGTTTGGTGTTTGGCATTATGTCTAGTTATATGTGTATAAAACCATGTTTAAACAAGTCTAAAAGTATGCCATTTCATGTGACACCAATTTAGATATATCCTTATTGAATGCAAGTTCACATGACCCACAATCTATGTTAGTGAAAACGCTATGTTGCAAGTTCATGCGCTACACAGTTTTATGTATTCTAGAACAATTCATGATTCTGTGCTTCCCCTTTTTGTGTTTATGAGTTGGGCTGAAATGTTAAGCCCAACATATGTTATGCTGCGTACGTACAAACGGGGGAAACAAACGTTGGGTTTAAAATAAAATGCATGTATTGGCATGTCTAACACATGCTAATGACTAGTGACATTTAAAGCGGTATAAATCATACCCAAAATTAGTGGATTTGGATAATTGGGCCATAAACGTTTACATATAAAAATGAAAAGTGACAAATATGTAAATCTAGAAAATACGAGCATGCTTAACCCGAGGTTGGATTGAGTTGTGATGTAAACCTGCCCGGACCCGCCTGGCTGTCCAGTAATTACAACAATACCTATCCAATGTGAGAGGTTAAGGCATTGAGCCCAATAAAGACCCGAGGTTAGACTGAGTTGTGGCGTAAGACTGCCCGGATCCGACCGGCATACAGGCAGCCACAACAATACTTGTCTAATGTGAGTGGTTGGTGCTTTAATAAGACAATTAAAGCTAAGTTAGGATTGGTACGGTTAAGTTAACTAAAACACTTAACCAACTTAACATGTTAACAAGACAAGACTTGTAGGGGTTAAGTAACTAAGAAAACACTTAGCCAATTTAACATGTTAACTAGACTAGAAGGTGAGGTTAAGTAAATACACTTAGCCAATTTAACATATTAACTAGACTAGAGGGTGATGTTAAGTAAATTCAGGACACTTAACCGTTATAATCTGATAATTAGATAAGTGGGTGAGGTTAAGTAAATTTAGAATACTTAACCATTATAACACGTTAGCTAGATAAGTGGGTAAGGTTAAGTAAATACACTTAGCCAATTTAATATGTTAGCTGGACTAGAGGGTAGGGTTAAGTAAACTTAGAACACTTAACCATCATAGTGTGATAAATTGAATAGGGTTAAGTTGAAACATGAAGGGACAATACCTAACCATTAGAACATGTTAATTAAACAGATGTTAGGGTTAAGTTAACTAAGGGAACACTTAACCGTTATAACATGTTAGCTAAAACAGATGGGCAAGATTAGGTTAGGGGACACTTAACCAATACAAGATGAATGGGTTGGGTTAAGTAATAAGAAATACTTAACCAATATAACTTGGTTTGTGATAGGGTTAAGTCAACATGAACTACTGATAACACTTAGCCAATTTAATATGACAAAGGAAGGGGTTAAGCTAACCAGAATTGACTAATGACATTTAACCAATCCAACTTGACGAGAAAGAGGGCTAAGTAGTAAACCCTGGTTAAGAAACAATCGAGAACGAGAGCTAAGTTGAAATCCCCAGTTAAAGAAACTAAGTGATAAACCTTAGTTAACAAGATTTATGGGAAAAGAAACTAAGTGGTAAACCTTAGTTGAGAACAACTAAGTAATAATTCTTAGTCAAGAAAACTGAGTCGGTCCATAATAGATGAATAACCCGATATGGTAGATCATCGCTTAACAAGTGCATGAGAAGGAGCAAACGTTTATCCGATTTCGAAAAAGGCTGCAGCGGACTGGGTTTAGAAGCACGTAGCTTCGGGGGACGTGAGGGTACTCTTGGTATCCCTCTGTGAGGTTGCAGATGATCCGCCTGGGCTCACAGAGGTTAAGGTCTACGTCAGAAGAACCAAGGGTATGCCTTGGTTGCAATTTAAGGCAACCTAAAGACTGGGATGGACCAGCGTGATTCGACGAGACCAGTAGCCCTGTGATAGCAACTCGTCGTCTACCTACCATCTTGAGTCAATCGTAGTACGCATGCGGAAAGGCAGAGAACTCCCAACAGACCATATACTTGCTATCTAGTTATGGGTGAGGCTGGCCAATAGGAAAGTGGGGCATAGGTGGCAGGAGTATAGTTCTCGTGCTTGATTTTCTTGGATTGCCTTTCATTAGTTGAGGGAGGGGTCACGTAGGACCATAACCACTGGTAGAAAAACGGACCTTAGCATCTGCATCGGCAGATATCTGAAATCTCTCGACCGAGTTCCGTGTTTCTAGAATAGCCCTGCCACGGGACTCGGGTCACACATTTCACGACATGTGCATCTAGACAGCGATAAACGATTCGCGGCACTTACGTGGGGAAAGTCTAGGAATATATACCACTCTAGGTAGTGTGTCCTAGACTAGGGGCATCATTCGACAGGTAGCATAATCCCTAGTGGACCTAGGTGGCATAAATCCTGAATCCGAGAAGTATTAGACACATCGCATAAACCCTAGTTGAATTTAGGGAACGCTCGATAGAAAACCCTTGATTAAATCTAGGTAATAAATAAATGTGCGCCTGATGGCAACCACAGTTACAGGGACTGGGATCACGTTATCATTTTATACAGATTACTAGTTGGGATACTAGTTAGGTGGTGCAGAGATTAGTATGGGGTGCGATAGTAATTTCGATTCTAAACTGCTTTGCCTTAGTTTATGGTATTTTCCCATTTCATTTTATGCCTGTCATGTCCTTTTCCTTATTCTTATACCGAAGCACCATAGACTTACCAGGCTTTATGTCTGACTCTATGTTTCTTTCGTCTTCTTTTCTTCCGTTTCTCCCCCCTAGGTAGTCAGGGAGGGAATAACTCAGATTTATATGGACCTGTTACTCTTTCCAAGCTTGAAGACTCTTGGATGTGTTGCTTTGGACTCTCTTTTCCACCGCTATGGCTGGCTAATGTTTTATTGGGGAATATCACTGTATATTTATGCTTCTTTATTTTGTTAAACAAGATAGATACTTTGTTGTTGGAAAACAATCTTTGTACAAGCTGTTTATAAATGAAATAAAGTTTTATTCACTTTTCCGCTACTTTATTTATCTATCTTGTAATTTATCTGCATCTTTCACCCATAATACTTCATAGAACTTAGTGCATTCCCTTTGTGAGTGACACTAACGGATGTGGGGTGTTACACGTGGTATCAGAGCTGAAGGTTACCGGATCAGATAGAAGATTTGAAAAATTATTTTCAAAACGGGTTTAAAAGAAGAACTTTCAAAAGAAAAGTTTTGTTTTAAAGGCATATTCCCCAAAGCCATATGCACTATCTTTTGATTCTCTGTTTGAGTCCTTGTTTCCTTCTTTCTGGAGTCTTTGGGGCTCCTGGCTTTCTGGGAGGTAACCTCATCGAAGGGCGAAGTAGTGCCCGACTTCCATCTATAGCCGTGATAGTTTCACCTGCGGCTAGTTTTCTTTCAAGCTTTGTAGGGTTTTCTATACGATGGAAGCAGCTTGTAACGACCCGTGTTTTTCGACCATTTGAATATGAATATTTAAATTAGTTTTAAATATTATGTTGGGAATATTAATGGAATTTAATATTTAATTCGTTATTAAAAACGAAGTTGAACGTTATAATTTATATATAATATAATTCGAGCTTGGAAATGGCGTGCAGTTCGTAATATTTGGTTTTGAACTTCAACTGAGAATACAGAATTCGATATAAATCGGATTTCTGTGAAACAAGAAATGTTGGAACCGTATTGACGATAATTTTCATATGAAAGAAAAAAATCTAGGTTTCGTGTTATAGTTTGATAGTTATGGCCAAATCAAATTTTGAAATAGTCGCTATGGAAAATCGTTATTAAATTTTAGGCCTTTAAAGTAGCCGTTTTGCAAACGAACTCTGTTTTCGGCGAAACCAGTTCCGTTGAGTTCGTATCGTCGATTAGAGTCAGAATATATATATAGTTTGTTATTTTTAGAGATCGAGAAATTTGGCGTTAAAAAGGGTAGGGCGGTTCGGGGTAAAAACAGCTTACCGGGGCAACAGTCTCAGAATGCGACGAAATTAGTGCCGATGGGTTCGTATCAAAAAGTTATTATCGATGTTCGCAGTTTCAAGTGGATTTGATTTATCTAGTGACTGTGGAAAAATTTAACGTGTGTTCATTTCCGGTTTCATAAAGGAAAAAATTTCATACGACCTCGGATTGCGACAAAACTTATCCCATTGGATCCGGAATATCGTTTTACATCAAGAACAGCCTTTTTATCAGTAAACGAAAATCATCTGTAGTGATTTTTAACACGGTCTCTCCACGACGAAGTTTCGTACCTTATAATATGAATAAAACTATCCATTCTTTGTTGTTATAGCTTGTTCTCTTCTATACTTGCTGGCCAAACTGTCCATCCGTGTTGTTCAAGGAAACGGGCCACCCAACATTTCTTTTCTTTGTCTACCATTACACAGACACCTTGCCGACCAAGTAATTCTGAAGTCTCCATCTTCGCACATGCTATGATAACGTAGCAGCAGACCTAATGAATATACAAATGCATATCTTGACGTGGCCACTACGTTGTCCTTCTATTTATAGGGCCAGACATCTTCCTTTCCTCACTGTAAATTGAAAACAAAATGAAAACCCTCCTTAATAATGAACGAACACAAATCCCCTCCATTCGATTCACCTTTCTCCCAAACCATCGATTTCCTTTCCGAACTTTCTACTACATAATCAAAGCACTCAACCTGCTTTCCAAATCCTACCCGTGATAATCGAAGTTTTCTTTCTCGAGGTGGCGGAAATCTGAGGATGGAGGCGCTGCATTCGAGGTGAGATAGCGGACGAGTGGGGAGGTTTGGTGGTGAATCACAGCAGGCTCAGGGCGAAGGGGAGAGAGGCTGAGGCGCCCTAATTGCCGGCCTTTGATGGTCTTTCGGTTGACGGAGGGGAAAGCGACATGGGGGGATTCCGGCGGTGCGTGAGTTGGAATTCAAAAGAAGCAGGACGCGTGGAGGGAAAGAGGGTGTGTGGTCTTGTTTCTGATGGGAACGACGAAGGGTCTGAAGCCTAGTTTTTTCTTTGAAGGGGTGAACGGGCCAGAACGAAGGAATCAGAAGGTACCAATACAAAGCGAACGGTGTAAATGGGTTTTACTAAATATATAGTTAAATTTAATTAACTTTTAAGTAAGAAGATTTATTGTTTAACTAATTAATAAATTTGAAATCCTATAACCTGTGTGCATGACTCAGGGACCGGATGGTGTAGAAATTGAGGAGACACTATCAAAGGGGGGAAAACGGGAACGAAGCCTCAAAGTGTTAATCAAGCTGCATACCCTTTCAAAAAGTAATTAACGTTATTTGAATTATAACCAAGAATTTATTTTATTAAATAGTGTTAAGGTGAATATCTTTCGATTATATTACCAGAAATTGACCAGACCAGAGACGTCAAGACAGTACAGACGGACTCTGTATTTTGGAAACTGACTAGGATAGGAATAGAGACAACAAGAATTTGCAGTTAAATTAAACCACTGTTTAATTTAACTGTATCTGAACCATTCAACGAACAAAATCAAGGTGAGTTAAACTCACTCAGTTTACCCTTTTTTATATTTTATATAAATTGGGTATTTTTATTTTGTGTGCTTTGATTGCTGATGGTTGCCTATTTGCTAGTTATACAGTTGTTTGTTGATTTAACTGATGAAATTAAACTGTGTTTAATTTCAGTGAAATACCAAATCGTTATTTTTAACGATTGGTTCCAATAAAGGTAACACACCTTGGTTGGTCACGTTTATCTATAAACGTGTTTAAATGGTTGCATTGTTTGAATTTGCTTGTGGTTGATGTTAAATGGTCGTTATTTAATTTATCAGTTAAACAAAACGGAACAGTCTGATTTGAGAAAAACCATTTGAATACAGGGCAGAACAGGTTGGAGGGATCCAACCGGATTCCTCAAATATATTATTTATTTCATATTATCATGTATGAACTGTCATGTTTGGGTGTGATTGATTTGATTGTTGATGTTTGACTGAAATTTCAACATCTGTTTAGTTTTAACCAATGAGCGATATTGGTTGGGTAATCAGCAATGAATGGCCTAAAGATAAATTGTTGTGATTTACCGTCAGGTAGATTGATAGAACCAAAGTTATAAAACTTATTTTATAACTGGAGTTAGATTTTTGAAATAGATTATTTGGATAAAGGGTTTGTTTTAGAAGAAGATAAATATTTATCATTTGTTATTTAAATTTATAATTGATTATAAATTGGATTTATATGGAAATCTCTGATGTTATCAGATTTGGAAATATTGAATAGAATTTAATCTAAAGGATTAAAATTGGATAATTGTTTATTAAGAAACAATTAAATTGAATTGTTTAAATTAATTATATTAGTATTTAATATAAAGGAAAATGAATTGGAATCAGCTAATAGAATAATCGTGTGATTTGAAATTGATTAGTTTGTTTGCGTTAATCTAAGAGAAGAGTTAAAGAATATTTGTTTTTATTTAAATGAAGTTTAAAAAGGAATTTACTATTTATTTTAGTTAATAAAGGGATTTACTACTTTACAGTAGTTAACGGTTGAAATAAAATACTATCCTGACGAATAATAATAATTTAGGGAATTTCTTTTAATGGAAATTCATCGGGGTTGAAGGGAAATCAAGTTGAATGGTGGAAAGAGTTATGAACGGGTTTTCTATTTAAAAACCCAAATTTTTATAACAATGTTATAAAGGGGATTTTAAGCAAAGGTAATAACTTTGAATTTGAAATGTTGCTTAATTATTGAATTAAGTCAAAGGGAATGAAGGTAAAAGGTTTATAGTAAACCAAGGTTATGTAAATAAGGGTTAAAGTGTTAAGGCGTACATTTTACATTAATGTTACTTGAAACCAAGATCAAGTAAAAAGGGGAATTTGAAATGAGATTCCAAAGTGGGGAAATGGCCGAATAGATTGGAAAGGAAATAAGAAAAGGTGAATTTTGGGTAAAGAAGTGGGTTGTATAACCAAAGCCGAATCTAAATGAATTTGTTTTAAAGAGTTGAAGATTTAATTAAGCGAAAGTGAATTAAGTTGTTTAATTAAAGGCCAAATGATGCTGAATACTGAACCGGTGAACTCATTGGAGTGTCATGATTGAAACACTGCATATTTTGATAGTTAAAACACCGACTATCAAACCTGACCAATACGATTGTTGGTATGGAAAGACCGGGATCAAATTTATATTCGAAACCCATTCCGACCAACAAATACGTGAAGATATCAGAAGATGGTCGAGATGGTGCTGTGAAGACCGTTGATTTTCATAAACGGAAGAACCACTAATATTCTCTGCCTGGCAAGCAGAGATAAGCTGTGATTCTGTCGTGGTTGGAATCTACGGGTTGCAAGGACTTCTCGCTACTGATCCATGGGGTGATTCCTATATGGATGCGGTGGGAGAGTGCCTTCGGTTCATCCTGTTCCTGGATGACGTATATGGACGAATGTCTGACAGAGTATTTCCAAAGGATCACGTACGTTGGTTTCTTCAAACGTACGATAGTTGTTGGCAGGGAATTGCCATTCTCTAGCTTTCAGCTAGAGTATTTTTGTGGACGTCAATTAGTGATATCTGACGGATCTGACGATGTGGCATTCAAAGTAATGGCGACCAGATATCAAGAGTTAATTCTGGCCTCAAGCCTCATCAACCGGGAAATGACAAAAATCGGGCAGGCAGCATGGCTATGTGGGTCGCTCCCATTAGGGTGTATGATCACCTATCTAGAGGAAATCCTATTTGCTTCTTAAATCTATGTTTCGATGCTGTCCCTTGTCGGGAGACGGTTGCTGATCCCAACCGTCGGTGATATACATTCGATACTCTCAAGCGAAATGAGGGGTCGGTCATGTGAGGGCCGGGTTGCAAGACGTTCTTGTTGAACCCAGTGTATTCGTCTCTAGAGATACACGATCGGCAGGTGGTCCCATACCTTGTCAAGTCGGAATCCAATTCCCAATAAGCGCCTGCGGGTTTGATTGTATACTATATATGTAGAGCGTGAGATGCAAGCGTTCTACTAGATTTCTATTTACTTGTATTTAGACATTATTATAATATCAGACAAGATATTGGTTTCAAAAATGTTTTGGGTTATCGTAAGGTAAAAACCGTCCGTATTTATGTGTGGATCTGGTCTTACGATTATCCTTTTGTTTCGAAAGGATTTTTGAACTTAAAATCGAGTTGGATGATCACCTTTAATACTGTGCGAGTTTATCTCACTCTGGTTCACCAGACTGACCCGGTGTTTTGTAAATGCTCGGGTTAGGCCGGGTTGTACAGGTTCAGGTTATCGACTGCTGTGAAGAGACGAGCTGGAAGAGTCCAGACGTATGATATTATTACTATTCCGCTGTGTGTTATATGAGGACAGATTAGTATCACTGTCCAGATGTGTACTCTGATATTGTAAGTATTTCAAAAGCTTTCAATAAAGGTTATTTCTGTATTATATTTTGTTCCGCTGCGATGTGAGACTCTGTGTTGTGTTCTTCTTCTTCTTCTTCTTCTATTCTAATATTTCTATCTTATCTATTCTCACCCTCTAACTTCTTTCTATTAATGATCTGGAATGTTCGATGTCTGAATGGTCAACATGATAGTTGATGTTGATTTTCGGAGTCGAAAATCCCGGTTCGTTACAGTGGTATCAGAGCTGAAGGTTAAGTGATTACCTTGGCTCTGTGGCGTGACTCAATAGAGATGGGGTTAGCAATACCCTAGATTGAGTTTGAGTGTATATATACGAGTGAACGTACTTGTAGATTTTATAAAAAATTGTTTTATATTGTGGAGATTTATCGGTTGAGTTGTTTATGAGTTCCGGTCGATCAGTTTGATCCACTGTATCGATAGGAGTTTATAAACACTCGAATACGATGGGTCGTCACGATATGTTTTAAAGAGGGTAAGTGAAATAATTTACCCAAATTATATTTTGATATAAAGAAAATATATGTATTGAAATATTATAGTATATTGAATGTGTTGGTTGATTATAATTGAAAAGGTTATATAAATAACCAATTGAAATTCGTATAATATGAAAGCAGATTTATTAAATCTGAAATCTAAATCAGAATTGGAATTAAAAACCCCAAAAGTGGGAAAGGTATTTACAAATGAACTTAGATTGAATATATGAGAATTTTAAAATCCTGGGAGATTTTAAATTGTTTACAAGCATCGTGAATTTTATTTTGAAATAGATTTCAAAATGAAAGTGTTTAAAATTGGAATTTTGTAGTGATATAGTATTGAACTCACTTTGATAGCTGGGAAATAACTCTGAGGATGCTGGCCACATCATCAGTGTTCATTTCTGAGTTCTAAGTGACGGATTACTACCAAAATTTTGTTTTGAATTGTTTTGAGAAAAACAAGTTGTTTTGGATCCTGAAAGGAATATTTGACTTTGGAAAGAGCTACTGTTTAAAAACTCCCAGGAAAAATTGTTGAACAAAAACAAAATTTGATAGAAATTTGTGCAAGCAAATATGAATTGAATTGAAACAAATTAACTGGAAATTGAATCGAGATATATATATCAAGTAGAATCAGATTTGGGATTTGGAGACAGGAATCTGAAATGGTGTTGGGCTGGCAAGTTAAGAGTTGGAATGGATAACGGATGGAAATTGAGTTAAGAATGAGATTTGGATTGAACACGTAAAGGATTTGGTCCAGAGGATAAAAGTGGAATTTCGTTTGGGAATGCATTTATATAAGCTGACAGGGTAGCAGATGAAAAGGATATAATGGTATGCCCGACAAAAAGGTACACGTTTATTTTTACATGGGTTTGGTGATTTATGAGCCTATATGGCAAGCCGCTTGGCTGTTTATTTTCTTTTGGATTGGAGAAGGCCTAGAAAGGCGAGTTGTAGTTGTACCGATTGAGCTGTACAGAGGAGGTGCTGGCAAAATTTTTTGGAAATTTAAGCTGTTAGAAAATTTTCAATATTTTTGAAAATATATATTAATTGTATTGAATTGATTTTAATTTAAAATAAATTATATTTGAAAATGAATGAGTTTATAACGTTCTTTCTTACCTTAGCAATTTCGAGGACGAAATTATTTTAAGGGGGGAAGAATGTAACGACCCGTGTTTTTCGACCATTTGAATATGAATATTTAAATTAGTTTTAAATATTATGTTGGGAATATTAATGGAATTTAATATTTAATTCGTTATTAAAAACGAAGTTGAACGTTATAATTTATATATAATATAATTCGAGCTTGGAAATGGCGTGCAGTTCGTAATATTTGGTTTTGAACTTCAACTGAGAATACAGAATTCGATATAAATCGGATTTCTGTGAAACAAGAAACGTTGGAACCGTATTGACGATAATTTTCATATGAAAGAAAAAAATCTAGGTTTCGTGTTATAGTTTGATAGTTATGGCCAAATCAAATTTTGAAATAGTCGCTATGGAAAATCGTTATTAAATTTTAGGCCTTTAAAGTAGCCGTTTTGCAAACGAACTCTGTTTTCGGCGAAACCAGTTCCGTTGAGTTCGTATCGTCGATTAGAGTCAGAATATATATATAGTTTGTTATTTTTAGAGATCGAGAAATTTGGCGTTAAAAAGGGTAGGGCGGTTCGGGGTAAAAACAGCTTACCGGGGCAACAGTCTCAGAATGCGACGAAATTAGTGCCGATGGGTTCGTATCAAAAAGTTATTATCGATGTTCGCAGTTTCAAGTGGATTTGATTTATCTGGTGACTGTGGAAAAATTTAACGTGTGTTCATTTCCGGTTTCATAAAGGAAAAATTTTCATACGACCTCGGATTGCGACAAAACTTATCCCATTGGATCCGGAATATCGTTTTACATCAAGAACAGCCTTTTTATCAGTAAACGAAAATCATCTGTAGTGATTTTTAACACGGTTTCTCCACGACGAAGTTTCGTACCTTATAATATGAATAAAACTATCCATTCTTTGTTGCTATAGCTTGTTCTCTTCTATACTTGCTGGCCAAACTGTCCATCCGTGTTGTTCAAGGAAACGGGCCACCCAACATTTCTTTTCTTTGTCTACCATTACACAGACACCTTGCCGACCAAGTAATTCTGAAGTCTCCATCTTCGCACATGCTATGATAACGTAGCAGCAGACCTAATGAATATACAAATGCATATCTTGACGTGGCCACTACGTTGTCCTTCTATTTATAGGGCCAGACATCTTCCTTTCCTCACTGTAAATTGAAAACAAAATAAAAACCCTCCTTAATAATGAACGAACACAAATCCCCTCCATTCGATTCACCTTTCTCCCAAACCATCGATTTCCTTTCCGAACTTTCTACTACATAATCAAAGCACTCAACCTGCTTTCCAAATCCTACCCGTGATAATCGAAGTTTTCTTTCTCGAGGTGGCGGAAATCTGAGGATGGAGGCGCTGCATTCGAGGTGAGGTAGCGGACGAGTGGGGAGGTTTGGTGGTGAATCACAGCAGGCTCAGGGCGAAGGGGAGAGAGGCTGAGGCGCCCTAATTGCCGGCCTTTGATGGTCTTTCGGTTGACGGAGGGGAAAGCGACATGGGGGGATTCCGGCGGTGCGTGAGTTGGAATTCAAAAGAAGCAGGACGCGTGGAGGGAAAGAGGGTGTGTGGTCTTGTTTCTGATGGGAACGACGAAGGGTCTGAAGCCTAGTTTTTTCTTTGAAGGGGTGAACGGGCCAGAACGAAGGAATCAGAAGGTACCAATACAAAGCGAACGGTGTAAATGGGTTTTACTAAATATATAGTTAAATTTAATTAACTTTTAAGTAAGAAGATTTATTGTTTAACTAATTAATAAATTTGAAATCCTATAACCTGTGTGCATGACTCAGGGACCGGATGGTGTAGAAATTGAGGAGACACTATCAAAGGGGGGAAAACGGGAACGAAGCCTCAAAGTGTTAATCAAGCTGCATACCCTTTCAAAAAGTAATTAACGTTATTTGAATTATAACCAAGAATTTATTTTATTAAATAGTGTTAAGGTGAATATCTTTCGATTATATTACCAGAAATTGACCAGACCAGAGACGTCAAGACAGTACAGACGGACTCTGTATTTTGGAAACTGACTAGGATAGGAATAGAGACAACAAGAATTTGCAGTTAAATTAAACCACTGTTTAATTTAACTGTATCTGAACCATTCAACGAACAAAATCAAGGTGAGTTAAACTCACTCAGTTTACCCTTTTTTATATTTTATATAAATTGGGTATTTTTATTTTGTGTGCTTTGATTGCTGATGGTTGCCTATTTGCTAGTTATACAGTTGTTTGTTGATTTAACTGATGAAATTAAACTGTGTTTAATTTCAGTGAAATACCAAATCGTTATTTTTAACGATTGGTTCCAATAAAGGTAACACACCTTGGTTGGTCACGTTTATCTATAAACGTGTTTAAATGGTTGCATTGTTTGAATTTGCTTGTGGTTGATGTTAAATGGTCGTTATTTAATTTATCAGTTAAACAAAACGGAACAGTCTGATTTGAGAAAAACCATTTGAATACAGGGCAGAACAGGTTGGAGGGATCCAACCGGATTCCTCAAATATATTATTTATTTCATATTATCATGTATGAACTGTCATGTTTGGGTGTGATTGATTTGATTGTTGATGTTTGACTGAAATTTCAACATCTGTTTAGTTTTAACCAATGAGCGATATTGGTTGGGTAATCAGCAATGAATGGCCTAAAGATAAATTGTTGTGATTTACCGTCAGGTAGATTGATAGAACCAAAGTTATAAAACTTATTTTATAACTGGAGTTAGATTTTTGAAATAGATTATTTGGATAAAGGGTTTGTTTTAGAAGAAGATAAATATTTATCATTTGTTATTTAAATTTATAATAGATTATAAATTGGATTTATATGGAAATCTCTGATGTTATCAGATTTGGAAATAATGAATAGAATTTAATCTAAAGGATTAAAATTGGATAATTGTTTATTAAGAAACAATTAAATTGAATTGTTTAAATTAATTATATAAGTATTTAATATAAAGGAAAATGAATTGGAATCAGCTAATAGAATAATCGTGTGATTTGAAATTGATTAGTTTGTTTGCGTTAATCTAAGAGAAGAGTTAAAGAATATTTGTTTTTATTTAAATGAAGTTTAAAAAGGAATTTACTATTTATTTTAGTTAATAAAGGGATTTACTACTTTACAGTAGTTAACGGTTGAAATAAAATACTATCCTGACGAATAATAATAATTTAGGGAATTTCTTTTAATGGAAATTCATCGGGGTTGAAGGGAAATCAAGTTGAATGGTGGAAAGAGTTATGAACGGGTTTTCTATTTAAAACCCAAATTTTTATAACAATGTTATAAAGGGGATTTTAAGCAAAGGTAATAGCTTTGAATTTGAAATGTTGCTTAATTATTGAATTAAGTCAAAAGGAATGAAGGTAAAAGGTTTATAGTAAACCAAGGTTATGTAAATAAGGGTTAAACTGTTAAGGCGTACATTTTACATTAGTGTTACTTGAAACCAAGATCAAGTAAAAAGGGGAATTTGAAATGAGATTCCAAAGTGGGGAAATGGCCGAATAGATTGGAAAGGAAATAAGAAAAGGTGAATTTTGGGTAAAGAAGTGGGTTGTATAACCAAAGCCGAATCTAAATGAATTTGTTTTAAAGAGTTGAAGATTTAATTAAGCGAAAGTGAATTAAGTTGTTTAATTAAAGGCCAAATGATGCTGAATACTGAACCGGTGAACTCATTGGAGTGTCATGATTGAAACACTGCATATTTTGATAGTTAAAACACCGACTATCAAACCTGACCAATACGATTGTTGGTATGGAAAGACCGGGATCAAATTTATATTCGAAAACCATTCCGACCAACAAATACGTGAAGATATCAGAAGATGGTCGAGATGGTGCTGTGAAGACCGTTGATTTTCATAAACGGAAGAACCACTAATATTCTCTGCCTGGCAAGCAGAGATAAGCTGTGATTCTGTCGTGGTTGGAATCTACGGGTTGCAAGGACTTCTCGCTACTGATCCATGGGGTGATTCCTATATGGATGCGGTGGGAGAGTGCCTTCGGTTCATCCTGTTCCTGGATGACGTATATGGACGAATGTCTGACAGAGTATTTCCAAAGGATCACGTACGTTGATTTCTTCAAACGTACGATAGTTGTTGGCAGGGAATTGCCATTCTCTAGCTTTCAGCTAGAGTATTTTTGTGGACGTCAATTAGTGATATCTGACGGATCTGACGATGTGGCATTCAAAGTAATGGCGACCAGATATCAAGAGTTAATTCTGGCCTCAAGCCTCATCAACCGGGAAATGACAAAAATCGGGCAGGCAGCATGGCTATGTGGGTCGCTCCCATTAGGGTGTATGATCACCTATCTAGAGGAAATCCTATTTGCTTCTTAAATCTATGTTCCGATGCTGTCCCTTGTCGGGAGACGGTTGCTGATCCCAACCGTCGGTGATATACATTCGATACTCTCAAGCGAAATGAGGGGTCGGTCATGTGAGGGCCGGGTTGCAAGACGTTCTTGTTGAACCCAGTGTATTCGTCTCTAGAGATACACGATCGGCAGGTGGTCCCATACCTTGTCAAGTCGGAATCCAATTCCCAATAAGCGCCTGCGGGTTTGATTGTATACTATATATGTAGAGCGTGAGATGCAAGCGTTCTACTAGATTTCTATTTACTTGTATTTAGATATTATTATAATATCAGACAAGATATTGGTTTCAAAAATGTTTTGGGTTATCGTAAGGTAAAAACCGTCCGTATTTATGTGTGGATCTGGTCTTACGATTATCCTTTTGTTTCGAAAGGATTTTTGAACTTAAAATCGAGTTGGATGATCACCTTTAATACTGTGCGAGTTTATCTCACTCTGGTTCACCAGACTGACCCGGTGTTTTGTAAATGCTCGGGTTAGGCCGGGTTGTACAGGTTCAGGTTATCGACTGCTATGAAGAGACGAGCTGGAAGAGTCCAGACGTATGATATTATTACTATTCCGCTGTGTGTTATATGAGGATAGATTAGTATCACTGTCCAGATGTGTACTCTGATATTGTAAGTATTTCAAAAGCTTTCAATAAAGGTTATTTCTGTATTATATTTTGTTCCGCTGCGATGTGAGACTCTGTGTTGTGTTCTTCTTCTTCTTCTTCTATTCTAATATTTCTATCTTATCTATTCTCACCCACTAACTTCTTTCTATTAATGATCTGGAATGTTCGATGTCTGAATGGTCAACATGATAGTTGATGTTGATTTTCGGAGTCGAAAATCCCGGTTCGTTACACAGCTTTCGGGAGATTTGTCAACATGATTACACAAGGAAGAGGATGAGGAGTTTGGCTAAGGGGCACAACCCAAGGATGAGGAATTCATGGATATGGACTTGGCTCACGAAGGAGGAAGGAATTATAAAATCTAAGACAAGAGGAAGTAGCTTTTCTATGGTATAATAGGGCATATAATTAAGAACAAGGGCAAGGACGAGGGAAAGGATTTTTAGGAGGACGAGTGCGTGCTTTCACCACCAGAATATCTGGGAGGGAGATAGTAAAAGTCTCCATTGGAAAAGTTTAGCTTTTCATTTGATCAACCTGTTAGTTCTCTTTTGATCTTAGTGCTTCACATTCGTTTAAACCTGCTTCCATAGTTAAGTCTCTGCACCTAGGTACTTGCATAGTAGAAGATCCCAATTAGTCTCAAATCCAAATTGGTGGTTCGGCCCGTTTACCTTTGGTTTGTAGGGATTTGAGAACGGTCACATTAAGTGTTGAGTTTAAGTGTAATGTTTTGGTTCCATGGGCTATGAGTTGATCCTAGGCATGGGTTGGTTGGCTAGTAATTCTGAAAAGTTAGACTTTTTGAATTTCCTTGGAAATACCCTCGAGATTATGAGGATCAATTAGGCTTAGCTATCTAGAATCGCTTAACACATTTATCGACGATTTGCAATCCATTAGAATAGTTCATGAGTATGCAGATGTTTTGATTAGGTTAGGGGTTTACCCCTAAAAAGCGGGATAGACTTCCGCATATATCCAGTTGACAATGAAAAGCCAGCTATCCGATCAACGACAGTTTCGAAAATGGAGGTCAAGAAGCTTCACAATCGTGAAGATTAACTAAATAAGGTACGGTACAGAGAAGCTCAAGAAGATGCGACTTAGAAGACTGAAGACTATATACGTGCATCATACCCTTTTTCTTAAGTGTATATCCTTTCTCTAGGAGTTTTATGCCTACTTGTTTCTAACTTTTAAGGTATATCCTCTAGGACGTATCGTCGATGCTTAGGTAGAAGCCAATGGATGTAAACGTGTATTTGAAACATGTTATGATTGATGGTTGCAAGTGGTTGCTCGTGGATGCATATACACACCATATGCGCCAGAACGAGTTAGTCACTTTCGTATTGCATTCGTATATATGTATTTGTTTAACGGATTTAACTTGATATGTTAGCATATGGATGTTGCACATGGATGAATGGCTACGCACACATATAATATTTACATAACTAGGGATGCTTTCATACATGATTGGACGCATGGCACTGACCTAATTCGCATTAAGGAGGTCAACTGAATCAGTAGACAGCCTGATTTTGCATTAGATAAAGACATATACACACACTATGCATATGAACATGAAAGCATTAGAAATATTTTCAAGGACAATGAATGCCTATGATTGAATGGTTGAGTAGATGGGTGATTGGATAGTTGTAACACCCCGCCTCCGCTAGGGTCACTCGCAAAGGAATGCACTAGCTTTAGAGGGGCATTATTGGTAAACATGCACAGAAATATCACAAGACAGAACATATATATAAATAGCGGAAGTAAAATCAAACTTTCATAACATGAATAAATAAGGTCTAAAGCCTTTTACATCAGAGTACATCAAAACCTGTCTTGCAATAGTAAAGAAGCATAAAGACTTTTTTAAGAAACTATTCCCCAAGTAAAACAGTAAAGTAGCCATAGCCAAGAGAAGTCCAAGCCATCCATGATGACCTTCAAGCAGAAGAAGTCCGAACTAAACAGCATTGTTTCCTCCCTGAAACCTGGGGGGGAAACGGAAGAAAAGAGGCGAAACAAAACGGGTCAGTCAAAAAGACTGAGTAAGTCCTATCTACTTCCAGTATAAAAACAGGTAAAGGTAACATGACATGCATAAACTGAAAGTAAACATAAGGATAACTACAATATAGATAAACCAGGGTAGCCGGTTGAACTACTGCGGCAAGGTAAACTAAGGTATCATGATAAACTACGGTGTTATGATAAGTCAAGGTATCACATCATCAGGTTTCTATCGAGTACATTATCCCAAGGTATCTACCCCGTCTAACATCCCAAGGTATCTATTATGTATATTCTTCCTAGTTCTAACATGTATATTTGCTCTGCACCCTTCGTACTAGTATCCCAACCTTGTTAGGTGTTAACCATGAATGTCCCTTACTCAAAGTCGTGTAATGGTCCATGTCAACCCAATATATCGTATATATAGGTTACTCAAATCATATGTTTCTTTCCATGTATATAAGTTCAGTCCTTTGCCGTACCTCGTACGGGCTTTCTCATGTCGTATTATCTTTGAAATCGTTTGGACTGTCACCCTTGTTCTAGCTAGGCTCTTCCATATGAATCATCGTTTGAACTACTAGGACTTACGCCACCTAGCACCACTAGGGATTACGCTTACCTATCGCACGCTTTCGTATTTCGGTTTGGGTTAAACCACCTAGGCCACTAGGGATTACGCTAACCCTCAACCGCGCCCTTTTTCCCACGCATTCATCGTGAATCGTTTTTCTATAACTGTATGCACATGTATCACATCGTGCCATCCGAGTCCTGTCACAGGGCAAAACAAGAAATACAGGACTCGGTCGGGAGCTTTAGATTTATCTGCCGATGCAGATACTAAGGTCTGCTTTTCTACACGTGGCTATGGTCCCACGAGACCCCTCCCTCAACTAGTGAAAGGCAACACAAGAGAAAATCTTGCATGAGAACTACACTCCGGCCAGCCCACATCCTACGGCCTACCTCACCCATAATTAGATAGCAATTATGGTCTGTTGGGTGTTCCCTGCCTTTGCGTACGTACACGCTTGACTCAAGATGGTAGATGATCGACGAACTTGCTATCTCGGGCACCTTGGGTATTCGTCGACTCACTGCTATCCACCCCAGTCTTTAGGTCGCTCGCATAGCAACCAAGGCATATTCTTGGTTCTTCTACCGCAGACCTCAACCTCTCGTGAGCCTAGTATAATGACCTGGCAGCTCACAGAGGGATCCCAAGAATATCCTCACGTTCCCCGAAGCCGCTGCTTCGTTACCCAGTTCGTTGGAGCCTTTATCTAAATCAGATAGCCTGCTCCTACACGCATACTTAAATGTTGACCTAACGTATCGGGTTACTAATCTATCTAAGAAGTGGTCCAAATTTCTTTGGCTAAGAATTATTACTTAGTTTCCCTTAACTAAGGTTTACCACTTAGCCTTATTTCCATTATCCTTGTTAACTATGGTTATTTACCTAATCCTCCGAATTAGGGTTTATCTAATGGGTTAAGTGTCACTTAAGTTCACAACTTAACCCGTCTACAAAACATGTCGAAACTGGCTAAGTGTCCAAGTCCAAGACTTAACCCTACAGACCATGTGTCAAGTTGGTTAAGTATATCAAGCAATCCATGACTTAACCTCGTCTAATTATCATTTTAGATTGGTTAAGTATATATATATTAATTTGACCCTATCAAATTACCGAGTCAAATCGGTCAAGCGTATTCGAAACGATTCGTGACTTAGCCTTATCATGTTTTTACGTTAGATTGGTTAAGTATAGGTTAACTTAACCTCATCAAATTAACGAGTTGGATTGGTTAAGTATAGGTCACTTAACCTCATCAAATCATCGTGTTAAATTAGTTAAGTGTTTAACTTAACCCCATTAAATTACCAAGTTAAGTTGGTTAAGTATGGGTTACTTGACCTCATTGAATTACCAAGTTTAAATTGGTTAAGTGTTTTACTTAACCCCATCGAATTACCGTGTTTAGATTAGTTAAGTGTGGATTACTTAACCCCATCTAATTACCGTGGTTAGGTTAGTTAAGTCTTAATTACTTAACCCCATCTAATTACCCAGTCGGATTAGTTAAGTGTAAATTACTTAACCCCATCTCCTAATCATCTTGCATGGTTAAGTGTCATTAAGGAATCAAGTCCGGTCCCACTTAACCTACCCATTCGTGTCATATCGGTTAAGTGTCATTAGTCAAATTTACTTAACCTTATCATGTGGCATTAATTCAATTAATGCACTCTTAACCTCTCACATTAGACCTTGTTGTGGTTACTAGTTAAGCCGGGCGGGTCCGGGTAGATTTACACCACAACCTAGTCTAACCTCGGGTCTTAAGCGCGACATGACCAACTTCTCACATTGGGTCCTATTGTTTGCAACCACTAGTTAGGCCGGTCGGTTCCGGGTAGTTTTACGTTGCAAACTCAACCCAACCTCGAGTTGGCCACACTTATATTATCTAAGTTCATCATGTTTCCAAAACATGTTACAAGTTTTCAAGCATTTGGGTAGACCTAACTTAATAGGTAAATTCCCAAAGGGTAGACCTAACTTAATAGGTAAATTCCCAAGCTCATGTTTTTATGCATACTTACATGCCAACTTCCATGTTATCTTCCAAGTCATATTTTCAAGTATAAACACATGTCATAATCACGTTAAGATTTCGCGACATGTTCATGTTTATCTAACTACCCAAAATCGTGTTTTCCCAACGCAAGCAAGGCGAGTCAACATAGTAAGGATACTATGTCACATATTGGTCTCAAAACATGCATGATGCTAAAAAGGGCTTGGCTTCCACATGCATAACATCAAAAAGGGTTTAGCCATAAACATGCACAACTTAAAAGAGGGGATTGGCCACGAGCATGCATAATCTCATAAAGGATTTGGCCACAAACTTGCATGTTACCATAAGGGGTTTGGGTTCATAAACATGCATAAGCCCCAAAATCTTGTCTTAGCCAATGTTTCACACATAAAGTGGTTCCTAAAGGTTCATGCTAGCATTTCATGCATAAAGATCCAAACTTGCAAGTTAAACTAGGTTATGCATAGCATGAAAGGCATGATTAAGTCACTCACATGGCCTAAAATCATAATCATGCACAAGAGGCAAGGTAAGGTTCATATAGGTTCGCATAATCATGTTTAGCCTCATTTTATCCCATGTCATTATCAAAACTACCGTTTCCATCTAAAAGTAGCTAGAACTTACATAGTTAGGCCTAGGGAAAGAAGCATGAATCATCTTGGCTAAGAAAGGTGCCTCCTTTGTTGAAGAATCATCATGGAACTCGCATAGCAACGTTGATTTTGCCTCTCTTTGGTGTAGCAAGCTTGCATCTTTTGATTTGAACCCGATTTGAATGCATAGGCTCTAGGGATTTGAGATGGAGGCCATGATCACTTTGCATTTGGGCAGCACTTCGTGGAGAGGGTGAGTTATGAGGGTTTAGGGGGGCTTAGGGGTGTTTTTATAGAGATTAGGATAGTTTTAGGCCCTTAGATTAACCCTAGGATAGATTAGGACCATCAGATCTCGGAAGCTTCCAGAACCAGCCCAAGAACAAGACCAGGTGAGCCAAGCAGGTGCACCAGGCAGCTTGCCCCGGCCACCCCCTGTCGACAGGCAAGTCGACAGGGCTGTCGACTTGGTCTGGGCCGAAGTCGACAGGCCTGTCGACAGCCCTGTCGACATGGCCTAGGCGGGGAAACTTCCCGCCTAGCCCCAGATCTGATTTCCAAAACTGTTTCCGAAATTCAAATTTTCAGAAATCTTCTTTGGGCCTTTAACGGGTCATACGGACTCCGATTCTCGAAAACTCGGACTCTATTTCGCGTATTTTTCCGAGACGAACGCAATGGCATAGCCCGTTTTACTTGATTCAGAATTTAAAATTAAATCCTGCCTTGATTCTTGATTTAACATGTTGTAAAAATTCGGGTTATTACATTCTCCCCACCTTTTAGGATTTCGTCCCCGAAATCTCCAAGTTAGGAAGAACATATCCTACCATCCATCATCCATCTACTCAAAACATCATCCACAAGCAACCATTGTCCTTAGATGATTTCTAATGCCATATGAATATATGCAAAACGTGTGTGTACATGTTCCTTAGCTAATGCTAATGATCAGGCCTGAAAATCTTTTGAATGCAAAAACATGTTTAGTGCTATGAATCCATCATGTATGCAAATAGTCCTAATCATATACACTATATGCGTGCACAAACATTCAACCATATGCAACATCCGCATGATAACACATTCAATTTCATCCATAAACAAATACTCGTGCATATGCAATATGAAATGTGACCGAGTCGAGCTAATGTCTAACGTAAATTCGCGCATCCACGAGCAACCACTTGCAACCATTTGCAACCATATCAACCATAACATGTTTCAAATACATGTTTACATCCACAGGGTTCTACCGAAGATTCCCTGAAACAGGGTCGAGGAGATAAACAAAACAAACTCCTTACGGGGTTTGTAACAGAGACAGGACCGAGAGGATATCCATAAAAGATAGCCTACCAGCAAGCTCAACAGAAAAACAGGGATCGAAGATATATTCCCAAAAGAGATATCATGCACGTATTTAGTCTTCAGTCTCCTGAGTCGCATTACCTTGAGCTTAGTTCCATCATGTCTTGACCGCCCCTTTTTACTCCACGATTTCGCAGCTTCTTATTTCCTGTTTCCATAACATGAGTTGGAACTCATTTCCTCGTCGCCTCTCGTTCCGCTTGCACTTATTCTCCTTCTAGAATACTTGGCGCAAACAGGACTGCGTACACATTATTCCATGCGAGCCCTCAAAATTCACTAGTGAATCTCGGACCTCGTACCATAAGGTATTCCACGTAGAAGAACTTTCTCTTGAAAGTAAACAGATGCCAACCAGGTTAAGCGCACTTACTTGGGTGATTTCCATCACCCATGCATAAGTGAAATAAATCATCCGTCTTATCGGCGAACACCACTCGATCGGGCTTCAAATTTCCAATAAAGGTATCAAGGGATCCTAGGTAACTAATCATGACCGAACCCAAAAGGTTCCACGAGACTTCGAGGGTATTACCAAAGCAAGCCAAGAGTCTAACTACCCTCCCTCTAAAACCGAGAGTGGCACCCCTTACTGGATAACCACTTCATCCCTAGAATCCATCCACAACTTATAAACATAAGCATTATTTCCAAGCTCAATACTTGACATAGACATTCTTAAATCCAAACAAGTCATGAATAAATGGACCGATCTTCCAATAGGACTTGAGACAAAAACGGGATCCTCTACTACGCTAGTACTAAGGTGCAGAGACTCAACTATCGAAGCGGACTTAAAAGATGCGGTGATCCAAACAAAGTCCCGACGGGATGATGGAGAAGAAAAACTAAACTTTTAACAAGATCGTTACCCTAGAAATGAGAGCATACTATTGCCCTCCGAATGATCTTGTCCCTGTTCCATGATACTTAACTATCCGTCCCGTTTCACCATGCCAAAGGTACTCTCTCGTCATGGGTTTCATTGTTCATCTTTCTCCCCCCTTTTAGGACTCAGCCATACCAACATGTTGCTTATCCCTGAGCTCGTATCCTTTATCCTTGTTCTTACTATCCTTTCTTGCATAACTCTGCAACGGTCTCTCGAAAACCACCTCCATCGTACGGGAAAACACTTACGCAGCTAGAAAGACTAGTCGCAGTCAAAACCACTGTGACTACAGATGGAGGAAAGAAAGGAAAAGAGATTAAATCAAGGAAACAAGGATGATGCTAATGGCCTTTGGGGAATAGCCTTTTTCTTTTTAAAAGAAAATTTTCTTGAAAAATGCTTCTTTGTAAACGGTTTTTCAAATAATTTTTCAGAAGGTCTTTAAAAACTTTTGCCCAGTCTAGTAACCTTCTGCTCTGATACCAAGTGTAACACCCCGCCTCCGCTAGGGTCACTCGCAAAGGAATGCACTAGCTTTAGAGGGGCATTATTGGTAAACATGCACAGAAATATCACAAGACAGAACATATATATAAATAGCGGAAGTAAAATCAAACTTTCATAACATGAATAAATAAGGTCTAAAGCCTTTTACATCAGAGTACATCAAAACCTGTCTTGCAATAGTAAAGAAGCATAAAGACTTTTTTAAGAAACTATTCCCCAAGTAAAACAGTAAAGTAGCCATAGCCAAGAGAAGTCCAAGCCATCCATGATGACCTTCAAGCAGAAGAAGTCCGAACTAAACAGCATTGTTTCCTCCCTGAAACCTGGGGGGGAAACGGAAGAAAAGAGGCGAAACAAAACGGGTCAGTCAAAAAGACTGAGTAAGTCCTATCTACTTCCAGTATAAAAACAGGTAAAGGTAACATGACATGCATAAACTGAAAGTAAACATAAGGATAACTACAATATAGATAAACCAGGGTAGCCGGACTGCGGCAAGGTAAACTAAGGTATCATGATAAACTACGGTGTTATGATAAGTCAAGGTATCACATCGTCAGGTTTCTATCGAGTACATTATCCCAAGGTATCTACCCCGTCTAACATCCCAAGGTATCTATTATGTATATTCTTCCTAGTTCTAACATGTATATTTGCTCTGCACCCTTCGTACTAGTATCCCAACCTTGTTAGGTGTTAACCATGAATGTCCCTTACTCAAAGTCGTGTAATGGTCCATGTCAACCCAATATATCGTATATATAGGTTACTCAAATCATATGTTTCTTTCCATGTATATAAGTTCAGTCCTTTGCCGTACCTCGTACGGGCTTTCTCATGTCGTATTATCTTTGAAATCGTTTGGACTGTCACCCTTGTTCTAGCTAGGCTCTTCCATATGAATCATCGTTTGAACTACTAGGACTTACGCCACCTAGCACCACTAGGGATTACGCTTACCTATCGCACGCTTTCGTATTTCGGTTTGGGTTAAACCACCTAGGCCACTAGGGATTACGCTAACCCTCAACCGTGCCCTTTTTCCCACGCATTCATCGTGAATCGTTTTTCTATAACTGTATGCACATGTATCACATCGTGCCATCCGAGTCCTGTCACAGGGCAAAACAAGAAATACAGGACTCGGTCGGGAGCTTTAGATTTATCTGCCGATGCAGATACTAAGGTCTGCTTTTCTACACGTGGCTATGGTCCCACGAGACCCCTCCCTCAACTAGTGAAAGGCAACACAAGAGAAAATCTTGCATGAGAACTACACTCCGGCCAGCCCACATCCTACGGCCTACCTCACCCATAATTAGATAGCAATTATGGTCTGTTGGGTGTTCCCTGCCTTTGCGTACGTACACGCTTGACTCAAGATGGTAGATGATCGACGAACTTGCTATCTCGGGCACCTTGGGTATTCGTCGACTCACTGCTATCCACCCCAGTCTTTAGGTCGCTCGCATAGCAACCAAGGCATATTCTTGGTTCTTCTACCGCAGACCTCAACCTCTCGTGAGCCTAGTATAATGACCTGGCAGCTCACAGAGGGATCCCAAGAATATCCTCACGTTCCCCGAAGCCGCTGCTTCGTTACCCAGTTCGTTGGAGCCTTTATCTAAATCAGATAGCCTGCTCCTACACGCATACTTAAATGTTGACCTAACGTATCGGGTTACTAATCTATCTAAGAAGTGGTCCAAATTTCTTTGGCTAAGAATTATTACTTAGTTTCCCTTAACTAAGGTTTACCACTTAGCCTTATTTCCATTATCCTTGTTAACTATGGTTATTTACCTAATCCTCCGAATTAGGGTTTATCTAATGGGTTAAGTGTCACTTAAGTTCACAACTTAACCCGTCTACAAAACATGTCGAAACTGGCTAAGTGTCCAAGTCCAAGACTTAACCCTACAGACCATGTGTCAAGTTGGTTAAGTATATCAAGCAATCCATGACTTAACCTCGTCTAATTATCATTTTAGATTGGTTAAGTATATATATATTAATTTGACCCTATCAAATTACCGAGTCAAATCGGTCAAGCGTATTCGAAACGATTCGTGACTTAGCCTTATCATGTTTTTACGTTAGATTGGTTAAGTATAGGTTAACTTAACCTCATCAAATTAACGAGTTGGATTGGTTAAGTATAGGTCACTTAACCTCATCAAATCATCGTGTTAAATTAGTTAAGTGTTTAACTTAACCCCATTAAATTACCAAGTTAAGTTGGTTAAGTATGGGTTACTTGACCTCATTGAATTACCAAGTTTAAATTGGTTAAGTGTTTTACTTAACCCCATCGAATTACCGTGTTTAGATTAGTTAAGTGTGGATTACTTAACCCCATCTAATTACCGTGGTTAGGTTAGTTAAGTCTTAATTACTTAACCCCATCTAATTACCCAGTCGGATTAGTTAAGTGTAAATTACTTAACCCCATCTCCTAATCATCTTGCATGGTTAAGTGTCATTAAGGAATCAAGTCCGGTCCCACTTAACCTACCCATTCGTGTCATATCGGTTAAGTGTCATTAGTCAAATTTACTTAACCTTATCATGTGGCATTAATTCAATTAATGCACTCTTAACCTCTCACATTAGACCTTGTTGTGGTTACTAGTTAAGCCGGGCGGGTCCGGGTAGATTTACACCACAACCTAGTCTAACCTCGGGTCTTAAGCGCGACATGACCAACTTCTCACATTGGGTCCTATTGTTTGCAACCACTAGTTAGGCCGGTCGGTTCCGGGTAGTTTTACGTTGCAAACTCAACCCAACCTCGAGTTGGCCACACTTATATTATCTAAGTTCATCATGTTTCCAAAACATGTTACAAGTTTTCAAGCATTTGGGTAGACCTAACTTAATAGGTAAATTCCCAAAGGGTAGACCTAACTTAATAGGTAAATTCCCAAGCTCATGTTTTTATGCATACTTACATGCCAACTTCCATGTTATCTTCCAAGTCATATTTTCAAGTATAAACACATGTCATAATCACGTTAAGATTTCGCGACATGTTCATGTTTATCTAACTACCCAAAATCGTGTTTTCCCAACGCAAGCAAGGCGAGTCAACATAGTAAGGATACTATGTCACATATTGGTCTCAAAACATGCATGATGCTAAAAAGGGCTTGGCTTCCACATGCATAACATCAAAAAGGGTTTAGCCATAAACATGCACAACTTAAAAGAGGGGATTGGCCACGAGCATGCATAATCTCATAAAGGATTTGGCCACAAACTTGCATGTTACCATAAGGGGTTTGGGTTCATAAACATGCATAAGCCCCAAAATCTTGTCTTAGCCAATGTTTCACACATAAAGTGGTTCCTAAAGGTTCATGCTAGCATTTCATGCATAAAGATCCAAACTTGCAAGTTAAACTAGGTTATGCATAGCATGAAAGGCATGATTAAGTCACTCACATGGCCTAAAATCATAATCATGCACAAGAGGCAAGGTAAGGTTCATATAGGTTCGCATAATCATGTTTAGCCTCATTTTATCCCATGTCATTATCAAAACTACCGTTTCCATCTAAAAGTAGCTAGAACTTACATAGTTAGGCCTAGGGAAAGAAGCATGAATCATCTTAGCTAAGAAAGGTGCCTCCTTTGTTGAAGAATCGTCATGGAACTCGCATAGCAACGTTGATTTTGCCTCTCTTTGGTGTAGCAAGCTTGCATCTTTTGATTTGAACCCGATTTGAATGCATAGGCTCTAGGGATTTGAGATGGAGGCCATGATCACTTTGCATTTGGGCAGCACTTCGTGGAGAGGGTGAGTTATGAGGGTTTAGGGGGGCTTAGGGGTGTTTTTATAGAGATTAGGATAGTTTTAGGCCCTTAGATTAACCCTAGGATAGATTAGGACCATCAGATCTCGGAAGCTTCCAGAACCAGCCCAAGAACAAGACCAGGTGAGCCAAGCAGGTGCACCAGGCAGCTTGCCCCGGCCACCCCCTGTCGACAGGCAAGTCGACAGGGCTGTCGACTTGGTCTGGGCCGAAGTCGACAGGCCTGTCGACAGCCCTGTCGACATGGCCTAGGCGGGGAAACTTCCCGCCTAGCCCCAGATCTGATTTCCAAAACTGTTTCCGAAATTCAAATTTTCAGAAATCTTCTTTGGGCCTTTAACGGGTCATACGGACTCCGATTCTCGAAAACTCGGACTCTATTTCGCGTATTTTTCCGAGACGAACGCAATGGCATAGCCCGTTTTACTTGATTCAGAATTTAAAATTAAATCCTGCCTTGATTCTTGATTTAACATGTTGTAAAAATTCGGGTTATTACATTCTCCCCACCTTTTAGGATTTCGTCCCCGAAATCTCCAAGTTAGGAAGAACATATCCTACCATCCATCATCCATCTACTCAAAACATCATCCACAAGCAACCATTGTCCTTAGATGATTTCTAATGCCATATGAATATATGCAAAACGTGTGTGTACATGTTCCTTAGCTAATGCTAATGATCAGGCCTGAAAATCTTTTGAATGCAAAAACATGTTTAGTGCTATGAATCCATCATGTATGCAAATAGTCCTAATCATATACACTATATGCGTGCACAAACATTCAACCATATGCAACATCCGCATGATAACACATTCAATTTCATCCATAAACAAATACTCGTGCATATGCAATATGAAATGTGACCGAGTCGAGCTAATGTCTAACGTAAATTCGCGCATCCACGAGCAACCACTTGCAACCATTTGCAACCATATCAACCATAACATGTTTCAAATACATGTTTACATCCACAGGGTTCTACCGAAGATTCCCTGAAACAGGGTCGAGGAGATAAACAAAACAAACTCCTTACGGGGTTTGTAACAGAGACAGGACCGAGAGGATATCCATAAAAGATAGCCTACCAGCAAGCTCAACAGAAAAACAGGGATCGAAGATATATTCCCAAAAGAGATATCATGCACGTATTTAGTCTTCAGTCTCCTGAGTCGCATTACCTTGAGCTTAGTTCCATCATGTCTTGACCGCCCCTTTTTACTCCACGATTTCGCAGCTTCTTATTTCCTGTTTCCATAACATGAGTTGGAACTCATTTCCTCGTCGCCTCTCGTTCCGCTTGCACTTATTCTCCTTCTAGAATACTTGGCGCAAACAGGACTGCGTACACATTATTCCATGCGAGCCCTCAAAATTCACTAGTGAATCTCGGACCTCGTACCATAAGGTATTCCACGTAGAAGAACTTTCTCTTGAAAGTAAACAGATGCCAACCAGGTTAAGCGCACTTACTTGGGTGATTTCCATCACCCATGCATAAGTGAAATAAATCATCCGTCTTATCGGCGAACACCACTCGATCGGGCTTCAAATTTCCAATAAAGGTATCAAGGGATCCTAGGTAACTAATCATGACCGAACCCAAAAGGTTCCACGAGACTTCGAGGGTATTACCAAAGCAAGCCAAGAGTCTAACTACCCTCCCTCTAAAACCGAGAGTGGCACCCCTTACTGGATAACCACTTCATCCCTAGAATCCATCCACAACTTATAAACATAAGCATTATTTCCAAGCTCAATACTTGACATAGACATTCTTAAATCCAAACAAGTCATGAATAAATGGACCGATCTTCCAATAGGACTTGAGACAAAAACGGGATCCTCTACTACGCTAGTACTAAGGTGCAGAGACTCAACTATCGAAGCGGACTTAAAAGATGCGGTGATCCAAACAAAGTCCCGACGGGATGATGGAGAAGAAAAACTAAACTTTTAACAAGATCGTTACCCTAGAAATGAGAGCATACTATTGCCCTCCGAATGATCTTGTCCCTGTTCCATGATACTTAACTATCCGTCCCGTTTCACCATGCCAAAGGTACTCTCTCGTCATGGGTTTCATTGTTCATCTTTCTCCCCCCTTTTAGGACTCAGCCATACCAACATGTTGCTTATCCCTGAGCTCGTATCCTTTATCCTTGTTCTTACTATCCTTTCTTGCATAACTCTGCAACGGTCTCTCGAAAACCACCTCCATCGTACGGGAAAACACTTACGCAGCTAGAAAGACTAGTCGCAGTCAAAACCACTGTGACTACAGATGGAGGAAAGAAAGGAAAAGAGATTAAATCAAGGAAACAAGGATGATGCTAATGGCCTTTGGGGAATAGCCTTTTTCTTTTTAAAAGAAAATTTTCTTGAAAAATGCTTCTTTGTAAACGGTTTTTCAAATAATTTTTCAGAAGGTCTTTAAAAACTTTTGCCCAGTCTAGTAACCTTCTGCTCTGATACCAAGTGTAACACCCCGCCTCCGCTAGGGTCACTCGCAAAGGAATGCACTAGCTTTAGAGGGGCATTATTGGTAAACATGCACAGAAATATCACAAGACAGAACATATATATAAATAGCGGAAGTAAAATCAAACTTTCATAACATGAATAAATAAGGTCTAAAGCCTTTTACATCAGAGTACATCAAAACCTGTCTTGCAATAGTAAAGAAGCATAAAGACTTTTTTAAGAAACTATTCCCCAAGTAAAACAGTAAAGTAGCCATAGCCAAGAGAAGTCCAAGCCATCCATGATGACCTTCAAGCAGAAGAAGTCCGAACTAAACAGCATTGTTTCCTCCCTGAAACCTGGGGGGGAAACGGAAGAAAAGAGGCGAAACAAAACGGGTCAGTCAAAAAGACTGAGTAAGTCCTATCTACTTCCAGTATAAAAACAGGTAAAGGTAACATGACATGCATAAACTGAAAGTAAACATAAGGATAACTACAATATAGATAAACCAGGGTAGCCGGTTGAACTACTGCGGCAAGGTAAACTAAGGTATCATGATAAACTACGGTGTTATGATAAGTCAAGGTATCACATCGTCAGGTTTCTATCGAGTACATTATCCCAAGGTATCTACCCCGTCTAACATCCCAAGGTATCTATTATGTATATTCTTCCTAGTTCTAACATGTATATTTGCTCTGCACCCTTCGTACTAGTATCCCAACCTTGTTAGGTGTTAACCATGAATGTCCCTTACTCAAAGTCGTGTAATGGTCCATGTCAACCCAATATATCGTATATATAGGTTACTCAAATCATATGTTTCTTTCCATGTATATAAGTTCAGTCCTTTGCCGTACCTCGTACGGGCTTTCTCATGTCGTATTATCTTTGAAATCGTTTGGACTGTCACCCTTGTTCTAGCTAGGCTCTTCCATATGAATCATCGTTTGAACTACTAGGACTTACGCCACCTAGCACCACTAGGGATTACGCTTACCTATCGCACGCTTTCGTATTTCGGTTTGGGTTAAACCACCTAGGCCACTAGGGATTACGCTAACCCTCAACCGCGCCCTTTTTCCCACGCATTCATCGTGAATCGTTTTTCTATAACTGTATGCACATGTATCACATCGTGCCATCCGAGTCCTGTCACAGGGCAAAACAAGAAATACAGGACTCGGTCGGGAGCTTTAGATTTATCTGCCGATGCAGATACTAAGGTCTGCTTTTCTACACGTGGCTATGGTCCCACGAGACCCCTCCCTCAACTAGTGAAAGGCAACACAAGAGAAAATCTTGCATGAGAACTACACTCCGGCCAGCCCACATCCTACGGCCTACCTCACCCATAATTAGATAGCAATTATGGTCTGTTGGGTGTTCCCTGCCTTTGCGTACGTACACGCTTGACTCAAGATGGTAGATGATCGACGAACTTGCTATCTCGGGCACCTTGGGTATTCGTCGACTCACTGCTATCCACCCCAGTCTTTAGGTCGCTCGCATAGCAACCAAGGCATATTCTTGGTTCTTCTACCGCAGACCTCAACCTCTCGTGAGCCTAGTATAATGACCTGGCAGCTCACAGAGGGATCCCAAGAATATCCTCACGTTCCCCGAAGCCGCTGCTTCGTTACCCAGTTCGTTGGAGCCTTTATCTAAATCAGATAGCCTGCTCCTACACGCATACTTAAATGTTGACCTAACGTATCGGGTTACTAATCTATCTAAGAAGTGGTCCAAATTTCTTTGGCTAAGAATTATTACTTAGTTTCCCTTAACTAAGGTTTACCACTTAGCCTTATTTCCATTATCCTTGTTAACTATGGTTATTTACCTAATCCTCCGAATTAGGGTTTATCTAATGGGTTAAGTGTCACTTAAGTTCACAACTTAACCCGTCTACAAAACATGTCGAAACTGGCTAAGTGTCCAAGTCCAAGACTTAACCCTACAGACCATGTGTCAAGTTGGTTAAGTATATCAAGCAATCCATGACTTAACCTCGTCTAATTATCATTTTAGATTGGTTAAGTATATATATATTAATTTGACCCTATCAAATTACCGAGTCAAATCGGTCAAGCGTATTCGAAACGATTCGTGACTTAGCCTTATCATGTTTTTACGTTAGATTGGTTAAGTATAGGTTAACTTAACCTCATCAAATTAACGAGTTGGATTGGTTAAGTATAGGTCACTTAACCTCATCAAATCATCGTGTTAAATTAGTTAAGTGTTTAACTTAACCCCATTAAATTACCAAGTTAAGTTGGTTAAGTATGGGTTACTTGACCTCATTGAATTACCAAGTTTAAATTGGTTAAGTGTTTTACTTAACCCCATCGAATTACCGTGTTTAGATTAGTTAAGTGTGGATTACTTAACCCCATCTAATTACCGTGGTTAGGTTAGTTAAGTCTTAATTACTTAACCCCATCTAATTACCCAGTCGGATTAGTTAAGTGTAAATTACTTAACCCCATCTCCTAATCATCTTGCATGGTTAAGTGTCATTAAGGAATCAAGTCCGGTCCCACTTAACCTACCCATTCGTGTCATATCGGTTAAGTGTCATTAGTCAAATTTACTTAACCTTATCATGTGGCATTAATTCAATTAATGCACTCTTAACCTCTCACATTAGACCTTGTTGTGGTTACTAGTTAAGCCGGGCGGGTCCGGGTAGATTTACACCACAACCTAGTCTAACCTCGGGTCTTAAGCGCGACATGACCAACTTCTCACATTGGGTCCTATTGTTTGCAACCACTAGTTAGGCCGGTCGGTTCCGGGTAGTTTTACGTTGCAAACTCAACCCAACCTCGAGTTGGCCACACTTATATTATCTAAGTTCATCATGTTTCCAAAACATGTTACAAGTTTTCAAGCATTTGGGTAGACCTAACTTAATAGGTAAATTCCCAAAGGGTAGACCTAACTTAATAGGTAAATTCCCAAGCTCATGTTTTTATGCATACTTACATGCCAACTTCCATGTTATCTTCCAAGTCATATTTTCAAGTATAAACACATGTCATAATTACGTTAAGATTTCGCGACATGTTCATGTTTATCTAACTACCCAAAATCGTGTTTTCCCAACGCAAGCAAGGCGAGTCAACATAGTAAGGATACTATGTCACATATTGGTCTCAAAACATGCATGATGCTAAAAAGGGCTTGGCTTCCACATGCATAACATCAAAAAGGGTTTAGCCATAAACATGCACAACTTAAAAGAGGGGATTGGCCACGAGCATGCATAATCTCATAAAGGATTTGGCCACAAACTTGCATGTTACCATAAGGGGTTTGGGTTCATAAACATGCATAAGCCCCAAAATCTTGTCTTAGCCAATGTTTCACACATAAAGTGGTTCCTAAAGGTTCATGCTAGCATTTCATGCATAAAGATCCAAACTTGCAAGTTAAACTAGGTTATGCATAGCATGAAAGGCATGATTAAGTCACTCACATGGCCTAAAATCATAATCATGCACAAGAGGCAAGGTAAGGTTCATATAGGTTCGCATAATCATGTTTAGCCTCATTTTATCCCATGTCATTATCAAAACTACCGTTTCCATCTAAAAGTAGCTAGAACTTACATAGTTAGGCCTAGGGAAAGAAGCATGAATCATCTTGGCTAAGAAAGGTGCCTCCTTTGTTGAAGAATCGTCATGGAACTCGCATAGCAACGTTGATTTTGCCTCTCTTTGGTGTAGCAAGCTTGCATCTTTTGATTTGAACCCGATTTGAATGCATAGGCTCTAGGGATTTGAGATGGAGGCCATGATCACTTTGCATTTGGGCAGCACTTCGTGGAGAGGGTGAGTTATGAGGGTTTAGGGGGGGCTTAGGGGTGTTTTTATAGAGATTAGGATAGTTTTAGGCCCTTAGATTAACCCTAGGATAGATTAGGACCATCAGATCTCGGAAGCTTCCAGAACCAGCCCAAGAACAAGACCAGGTGAGCCAAGCAGGTGCACCAGGCAGCTTGCCCCGGCCACGCCCTGTCGACAGGCAAGTCGACAGGGTTGTCGACTTGGTCTGGGCCCAAGTCGACAGGCCTGTCGACAGCCCTGTCGACATGGCCTAGGCGGGGAAACTTCCCGCCTAGCCCCAGATCTGATTTCCAAAACTGTTTCCGAAATTCAAATTTTCAGAAATCTTCTTTGGGCCTTTAACGGGTCATACGGACTCCGATTCTCGAAAACTCGGACTCTATTTCGCGTATTTTTCCGAGACGAACGCAATGGCATAGCCCGTTTTACTTGATTCAGAATTTAAAATTAAATCCTTCCTTGATTCTTGATTTAACGTGTTGTAAAAATTCGGGTTGTTACAATAGTAGGACACATTCTTCCTAACTTGAAGATTTCAGGGACGAAATCCTTTTAAGAGGGGAGAATGTAACACCTCGTAGTTCTGTAACATTAAGTTTCACAAATTAAAGTATAATTAAATTTTAGAAGAAGAATTAAGTGAAACGGGTTATGCCATTGCGTTCGTCTCGAAATTCTGCTTGAGATAAAGTCTGAGTTTGCGTAAATCGGACTCCGTACGAAGGAGATATGACCTCCGGAAGTTTAAGATGTTATTTAAAATTCAAACAGCTCGAAAAACGGATTCAAAATTCAAAAATAGGACCAGACCTGGGCTGGGCAGGAAAATTTCTGCCCAGGGCCCAGGTCGACCATAGGGTCGACCATAGTGTCGACCATAGTGTCGACCTGGTTGACCCAGGTCGACCATAGGGTCGACCTCCCCTGTCGACCTAGTCAGGACTGGCTGGCCTGGTCTGGGTTCTGGTCGAATTTCTGGGCCTGGTCTTGTTACTAGGGCTGAGTTGTCTTCTTTTGATTGGCTTCTCTTTAGAACGGATGGCTTTGATTAAACCTGGCTTCATCGACGGCTCTAATTAACTTGCAACTCTATAAAAACACCCTAGGTCTCCAACTAAAATTCACACAAAAATAAGAACATGAGCCGCCATGATGTCAGAAGAAAACTAAGGAGAGCCTCCGCTTAAAAAGAGACGAACAACGATTCAAGAAACAAAAGTCTAATCTAATTTCTACGCAACATTTTCTACTCTAAGGGAAAGCTTTGCAAATTCAGAATAACAGAAACCAGAAAACAAGTTTCAGCGCCCATTGTAAGTATAGTGGTTTTCTGAATATGAATAGAAATTGCGACGTGGTTCGGTGTAAATGAAATTGGGGTTTTACTATTGTAAAATATTGATGTAAATTCTATGTATTGCGTTGATTTTGTCACATTTTGTATTGGGTGTTTGTGGCATAAATTGGTTGATGCGAGCCTATTGACATTTGTATATGAAAATAAATATCACTTGCAAGTTTGTAGTAAAAACTAGAATTGACATCTTTATGTTATGTCGTTAACATGGTTAGCATACATTCTTTTTAGGCCTAAGCTGAGACTCATGTAAACATGTTCCAAGTTGAAACCTTTTTATACGTTATTATGTTTATTTGCAAGTGATAATTGGGTTTATGCAAGTACCTTTTGGTTACACAAATTATACTAGTTTCATGTTGAAATAGGCTACTTGATGTAAAGTTAGTTTACACCTTTGGGTTATGTCAAAAAGTGGACATTTTTATGCTAGTTTGGTGTTTGACATTATGTCTAGTTATATGTGTATAAAACCATGTTTAAACAAGTCTAAAATTACGCCATTTCATGTGACACCAATTTAGATATATCCTTATTGAATGCAAGTTCACATGACCCACAATCTATGTTAGTGAAAACGCTATGTTGCAAGTTCATGAGCCACACACTTTTATGTATTCTAGAACAATTCATGATTTTGTGCTTCCCCTTTTTATGTTTTTGAGTTGGGCTGAAATGTTAAGCCCAACATATGTTATGCTGCATACGTACAACCGGGGGAAACAAACGTTGGGTTTAAAATAAAATACATGTATTGGCATGTCTGACACATGCCAATGACTAGTGACATTTAAAGTTGTATAAATCATACCCAAAATTAGTGGATTTGGATAATTGGGCCATAAACATTTACATATAAAAATGAAAAGTGACAAATATGTAAATCTAGAAAATACGAGCATGCTTAACCCGAGGTTGGATTGAGTTGTGATGTAAACCTGCCTGGACCCGCCTGGCTGTCCAGTAATCACAACAATACCTATCCAATGTGAGAGGTTAAGGCATTGAGCCCAATAAAGACCCGAGGTTAGACTGAGTTGTGGCGTAAGACTGCCCAGAACCGACCGGCATACAGGCAGCCACAACAATACCTGTCTAATGTGAGTGGTTGGTGCTTTAATAAGAGAATTAAAGCTAAGTTAGGATTGGTAGGGTTAAGTTACCTAAAACACTTAACCAACTTAACATGTTAACAAGACAAGACTTGTAGGGGTTAAGTAACTAAGAAAACATTTAGCCAATTTAACATGTTAACTAGACTAGAAGGTGAGGTTAAGTAAATACACTTAGCCAATTTAACATATTAACTAGACTAGAGGGTGAGGTTAAGTAAATTCAGGACACTTAACCGTTATAATCTGATAATTAGATAAGTGGGTGAGGTTAAGTAAATTTAGAATACTTAACCATTATAACATGTTAGCTAGATAAGTGGGTAAGGTTAAGTAAATACACTTAGCCAATTTAATATGTTAGCTGGACTAGAGGGTAGGGTTAAGTAAACTTAGAACACTTAACTATCATAGTGTGATAAATTGAACAGGGTTAAGTTGAAACATGAAGGGACAATACCTAACCATTAGAACATGTTAATTAAACAGATGTTAGGGTTAAGTTAACTAAGGGAACACTTAACCGTTATAACATGTTAGCTAAAACAGATGGGCAAGATTAGGTTAGGGGACACTTAACCAATACAAGATGAATGGGTTGGGTTAAGTAATAAGAAATACTTAACCAATATAACTTGGTTTGTGATAGGGTTAAGTCAACATGAACTACTGATAACACTTAGCCAGTTTAATATGACAAAGGAAGGGGTTAAGCTAACCTGAATTGACTAATGACATTTAACCAATCCAACTTGACGAGAAAGAGGGCTAAGTAGTAAACCCTGGTTAAGAAACAATTGAGAATGGGAGCTAAGTTGAAATCCCTAGTTAAAGAAACTAAGTGATAAACCTTAGTTAACAAGATTTATGGGAAAAGAAACTAAGTGGTAAACCTTAGTTGAGAAGAACTAAGTAATAATTCTTAATCAAGAAAACTGAGCTGGTCCATAATAGATGAATAACCCGATATGGTAGATCATCGCTTAACAAGTGCATGAGAAGGAGCAAACGTTTATCCGATTTCGAAAAAGGCTGCAGCGGACTGGGTTTAGAAGCACGTAGCTTTGGGGGACGTGAGGGTACTCTTGGTATCCCTATGTGAGGTTGCAGATGATCCACCAGGGCTTACAGAGGTTAAGGTCTGCGTCAGAAGAACCAAGGGTATGCCTTGGTTGCAATTTAAGGAAACCTAAAGACTGGAATGGACCAGCGTGATTCGATGAGACCAGTAGCCCTGTGATAGCGACTCGTCGTCTACCTACCGTCTTAAGTCAATCATAGTACGCATGCAGAAAGGTAGGGAACTCCCAAAAGATCATATACTTGCTATCTAATTATGGGTGAGGCTGGCCAATAGGAATGTGGGGCATAGGTGGCAGGAGTATAGTTCTCGTGCTTGATTTTCTTGGATTGCCTTTCATTAGTTGAGGGAGGGGTCACGTGTGACCATAACCACTGGTAGAAAAACATACCTTAGCATCTGCATCGGCAGATATGTGAAAGCTCCCGACCGAGTTCCGTGTTTCTAGAATAGCCCTGCCACGGGACTCGGGTCGCACATTTCAAGACATGTGCATCTAGACAGCGATAAACGATTCGCGACACTTACGTGGGGAAAGTCTAGGAACATATACCACTCTAGGTAGTGTGTCCTAGACTAGGGGCATCGTTCGACGGGTAGCATAATCCCTAGTGGACCTAGGTGGCATAAATCCTGAATCCGAGAAGTATTAGACACGTCGCATAAACCCTAGTTGAATTTAGGGAACGCTCGATAGAAAACCCTAGATTAAATCTAGGTAATAAATAAATGTGCGCCTGATGGAAACCACAGTTACAGGGACTGGGATCACGTTATCATTTTATACAGATTACTAGTTGGGATACTAGTTAGGTGGTGCAGAGATTAGTATGGGGTGCGATAGTAATTTTGATTCTAAACTGCTTTGCCTTAGTTTATGGTATTTTCCTATTTCAGTTTATGCATGTCATGTCCTTTTCCTTATTCTTATACCGAAGCACCACTAGACTTACCAGGCTTTATGTCTGACTCTACGTTTTCTTTTGTTTTCTTTTCTTCCGTCCCCCCCCCCCAGGTAGTCAGGGAGGGAATAGCTCATATTTATATGGACATGTTACTCTTTCCAAGCTTGAAGACTCTTAGATGTGCTGCTTTGGAGTCTCTTTTCCACCGCCATGGCTGGCTAATGTTTTATTGGGGAATATCATTGTATATTTATTCTTTTTTATTTTGTTAAACAAGATAGATACTTTGTTGTTGGAAAACAGTCTTTGTACAAGCTTTTTATAATGAAATAAAGTTTTATTCACTTTTCCGCTGCTTTATTTATCTGTCTTGTAATTTATCTGCATCTTTCACCCATAATACTTCACAGAACTTAGTGCATTCCCTTTGTGAGTGACACTAACGGATGTGGGGTGTTACACGTTTGAACGTGAAATGGTAATTAAATTAACTGATAGCACCGTGGGTGATAGATCTGGAGTACTAATAGTTTTGCTCCATGGGATGAATAGGGTTGGATTGGGATGATAAATAATAAATGATTACTTCGGTAAGATTCGTTAATCCCGACTAGTTTTATAACCTTAATTTGGTTGGAACTGGTAAAAGATAAAATCAAATCTTTTGAAATTGATATCCAAAAGAATATTTTAGAATAAATTTAAAAGAATTTATCTTTGATAACATTAATGGGAACCTTTCCCTAATAGTGTGAATGTTTTATTAAAAGAATATTCTGAATTGGAATGAGGCGTATGATGTTTTTTTATAGCACCTGATTATTGATTATAAAATACGCGAGTTATTCAGAAAGACTGGGTTTAACCCATTTTGAATAATTAATACGATGACTAAAAGTCGACGATGAAGACGGTGGTTGAAGACTGGAGTTCTTCACATCATTTGGATGATTACTGATGTCTTGATTGGGCTGTACACCCAAGACAAGGTAATACACGGTGATCGTTCAGACGTACTTGGAGATCGACGGATATGCGAGGACCTCTCTCCTGTATTAGACATATGAGACGACGAATAAGGTGCCTCCGGTTTCGTTCAGACCCAGAACGGACTTGTAAATGGATGTGTGTCCCACATTGGATTTCATTCTGTGCTAATTGATTTCTATTAAATATATATTTGTTTGGTGGCGGAGAATTTATTCTCTTGCTTAACACTCTTCTCTGAGACGTACGAGCTTTGAGGTTATATATTGATAGACATCAGTTGTATGGTGTGAATTGTCAGTGTGGCATGCCAAGATGCAAATGATCAAGGCTTTTGTTGAAAAGCAGAGTCTTGTAGTTGATGATCAAAGCACAGCTTTAATTAGCATAGCTTTGTGTATAGCGTTACTTCGCGAGCCTCACATCCCAGTATGAACTAGAAACGGGAGAACAGGGAGGACATGCGTTTCTTTCTATCTAAAAGTGGTGTCATGGTATGGAGCCCAAACATTTTTACTTATGCGGATGATGGAAAGCGAGGTACCTCGGATATGGAGTCCCTAGTGGCTTAGATTATATGCCCAATAGGGCAGTGAAATATATTGTTCAGGAATAACTAATCCACTAACGTATGTGTGGACCGACCCTGGTGCTCCTAAGGGCTTGACTGAGTACTTGTCCTCAGGCTCGGGCTAGAGAGTCCCGAATTCGGTAAGGACGATCCCTTTCCTTGGTTCATGATGGAAATCTAACTTCCAATACAACATCATGCAGTTTTGATTGTAGAACTAGTATGGCGACATGATATATGGTACCCATCCCGTCTATGATTGATACATTTATATTTGAAGTGATTTTGACACTATACACTTATAGTAATATCAAAATAATTTTTTTAAACGTATCAAGCATATTTGGCTATTATAAGGTAAAACTCTATCCTCCTGCTTGCGTTGCATTGTGTGATGGGACCTGAATCTTATAATAGCTTCATTTTCCAAAAATGCATTGCGTTGTTTCATTTTAAACTAAGATTCACGTGGAGTAAACTCGTTCTGTGTTATACGGCGTGGTCCCGTGATTTACTTTATTTTAAAGTAAAGTTTAAATAACTGTTTTGAGTTCTCACACCGGCCCCATGACTGACTCAGAGTTTATTGTTTCAACCTAAACTCTCGGGGCCCATATTTTCCTCACGGGCAGTCAGTAGTTTTGGTTTTCGCAGATATTTTTTTTCATAGGATCCTGGATTACAGCTGTTGCTATATTCGAAAAGCTTTGTATCCGTATATGTTGAAGTTGAAATTTGTCTTCAACACCGTAGGTGCATGAAATGCACTTCACCAATCCGGTAAAGAAAAATAAAGTGAGGCCGCAATCAAAGATATCCTAATAGCATAAAAGTAGGAACACAGAGTTTTTATAGTGGTTCGATCCAATGAGGATCTACATCCACTTTCATATAAGATTCCATTATCAATATGTCCATTAAAAGTTTGATTCGCTCTCAAGTTTAATCGCTCTCTCACTTAAAGATCTCACTTGAATCCACCAAAAACCGTGGAGGAATGGAACAACCAGCGGGGATTTGATGTGATTAAAGAGGAACTAAAATGACTTCCTCAAGTGCTTGAGCTTGAATGATGAGCTTACAACTCTCGAATCACTTTGATGGACTTGACGAGAACCATGATTGATAAATTGTTAGATCTTCACTTGATGGTGTTGATGAGCGTTAGAATCCTCTGAAATGGTTGCGGAGAGATTTAAGCAGCACTTCATGGCCATGGAAGTTCCCCCTCTCAATAAAGAAGTGAGGGGATATTTATAGGTGATTTTTGGGCCAGTTGGCAATTCTGTAAATATTGTGCTCACGCTTTAGGTCGTAGGTGGGCTAGACAAGACGTTACAAGGTCCAAAGCAAGGAGGGATGTGTTAAACAAGGCGGAGCGACCCAAAACTTCTTGATATGAAGTGGTACGAGTTAAGGGAGCACAGGGTGACCCAACTCGTTTTGGCAGAAGGCAGCGCGAGCTAAAGATCTTAACGACCCAACCTAGTGCGGAACGGGCTAAGAACTTGTATGATATGGTATCGAGGTATAAAGAGCTTGTTAAACAAAAAGGCAGGATGATCTGAAGAATGCGGAGCAGCCTAAAGATGGCTAGACGGGCTAAAACATCGAATGAGCTAATGAATCTGACGGGTTTAAATGACTTCAACAACCCAGAGGTTATTGGCGACCTAAAATCTCAGACGACTCAATCATGCTTGTCATTTGCTGATCATATTTTATAGGTTAACATTTGCCCCTCGAAGTTTGTATGTATCAAGGATAATGCAGGCTTCGAATTTGATGGTTTTAACGTGCTACTAGGTCGAGTTTTTGGGTTGCCAGTGCTCTCTAGGTCGTTGGAATTCTTGAACCACCCCAGATCTTATCTCATTTCAACTTTTTAGGTCGTGATAGGTTTCGTATCACTATGGGCTTTTTAATCTGCTAACCCTGCTCCTTTACAAGTCTCCAGCTTGGGTCGTTCCTTTTCATTTACTCATCCTTCGAGCTAGAGAACTGTTAATGGCGGCTATCCAAAACTAATTCGAGATTCTCCTAACATGCTGTTCACCGATCGATCAGTGACTTTGCCTTCTGCAAATCCAATCTTTTTCAAGCTCAGCCAATTCAAAAGTCAATCCAACAATTGAACGATTCACGTTCGAAGCTTTTGGTCGTTAGAAATCATATTTGTTTTGCTCTCTTTAATTTTTGAATTTGAACTTGGTTGATGGACCCTTGATTGTGCGAGCTGCTTTGAGTCGAATTGGAAGCTATAGTAACTTATGAATTTATGAATCCTTGTAGTTTGACCATGTATTTGACGATGATGATGGAATGATTTTTTTTTTTGATTTTCCATAGCATGTATGCGCTCTTTGAATTCATTGATGATACGTATGCTTAATCAACGATTTTGTTACAATACACATAATTTAAAATGGAGCTGTGTTGTTTATCACGATCCATATCGCTATATCCTCGAACACTTTAGGTTTTAAGCTTTTATGATAGTGGGAACTTTTAGGTCGTTGTCGTATACTTAGATTGCTGATAAAATTGAGTGTCTCGGGTTGTCATTTCAAGTTGTTAAGCTTTAGGTCATCGACCCTATTCAAGGTCTTAGGTCGTCTTTTAAAATTTGGATTCAAGAACGGTTTAAAGTACTAGCCTCTTGATATGATTCGAGTTTAAAGATCACGGTTTTAGGTCGCTAAAATAGCTTAAAATCTTCTGGGCCGCGCAATGACTTAAGACTTGAACTTCACTAGAACGACCTAATGCTCCATGAATCCGAACGATCCAAAAACTCAAACTTTGATCGCAACCCAAACCTCATGATGCTTTAAACAATTTAAAACTTGAATGCTTGAACACTTAAAGCTTGTTACTTTAAATATTACGACTTGGTTTCCAGAATGCTCACGCTTCACCCTGATTGTCTTTGACCTAAGGGTTAAGCTTGTTATTACGACCTAAGTACAGTGTCAAAACTATTTAAGTTGCTAGTGTAACAACCCGAGTTCCAACGGACCGAATTTTTTTCAAAAATCCAATCTATTGAAACCCGAGTTGGGTGCTCTGGTATCCTGCAGAAAAAGACAGAGATAAAGAAACATGTCAGAACTCGTAAAGCATCTCACAGCGGAAGTAAATAAAGTATAATATATTCAAATATAGCCTTACCTTATGAACAATACTGCTAAACCAGTATCCAAAGCTATACCATCTCTGTCATGAACCTAACCTGGAAGTGGTCAGAACATAAGTTCTGTGTGACTGGACTTAGAATAAACTTCTGTATAATCCTACATATACCATTCAATTACATTTTCTTGGTTATTAGGTTGTTAACAATGTTAGCTCTTTAAGCTTTACTTATCCATCCACTAGTAGATTAACCTAATACAATGTATAAGTAATTACCCCCTACTCGTGTCCTCTTTTCATGTGTACACAGTCCCTTATCCAACTCGTGTCATCTTGTCATATGTACGCAGTTCCTTATCCAATGTCGTACGTTGTACGGGCTTTCATGTATAAATATATATATATATATATATATATATATATATATTCTCACTAAGTCTGCGTAAAACCACCATTCCTGTGTTGCTTAAGCGTTTGGATTTCGAACCTAGGTCCTAGTAGATTCTGTTATCGAATACTACCTAGATCAAACTAGGGTTTACCATCGAGTGTTACCTAGGTCCAACTAGGGTCTACTTTATCAAATGCATCCTAGGTTCAACCAGGGTTTACGCTACCTAGGTCCAACTAGGGTTTATGCAACCTATCGAACAATGCCTTCTAGTCTAGGACACACTACCCCGAGCGATATGTGTTCCTAGACTTTACGTCCCAACCTATCATTAAACGTGCTAGATATCTAGTTGCACATGTCCTCTATATGTGCAACCCGAGTCCTATGGCAGGGCAAATCAAGAAACATGGAACTAGGTCAGGAGCTTTAAGTTATCTGCCGATCCAGATGCTAAGGTCTTTTTTTACTGTGGCTATGGTCCCACTTGACCCCTCCCTCAACTAATGAAAGGCAAACAAGAATATCAAGAATGAGAACTGTACGCATGCCCTCTATGCCTCCACAAACCTATTGGCCAACCTCACCCATAACAAGATAGCAAGTATATGGTCTTTTGGAGTTCTCCGCCTTTCCGCTTTTCGTGCTCGACTGACTCAAGATGGTATGTAGCCGACGACGTGCAATCACAGGGCCAACTGGTTATCGCCGACTCACGCTGGTCCATCCTAGTCTTTAGGTTGCCTTACTATTGCAACCAAGGCATACTTTTGGTTCTTCTTACGCAGACCTTAACCTCTGTGAGCCCAGGAGGATCATCTGCATTCTCATAGAGGGATACAAAGAGTATCCTCACGTCCCCTCGAAGCCACGTGCTTCGTAACCCAGTCCGTTGGAGCCTTCTATATGATCAGATTGACGTGCGCTCCCCCTCGCGCCCTACAGCACCGTGATGATCTACCGATTTTGGTTATTCATCCCCTATCGTATGGACTTGTCCAAGCGCCTTATCCTTTCGTACTATTAGACCTTATGTCTAAAGTTCTGATTACGCGCTTGCTTTGTCTTATTAACTTGGTTATCCTCGTTTATGTTGTCCTTCAATTCTAATTAACAAGTTTCTCTTTAACTAAGGTTTATTACTTAGTCCTCTTCAAGTAAGGTTTACTTACTTAGTTATCTTTACCGTTGCTTACTTTGTTCTCTAACTAAGGTTCGTTACTTCGGTTGCCATTTTACTTAGTTTTCTAACTAAGGTTCATTACCCAGTTGGCATCATCATTATTTACTTAGTTCTCTAACTAAGGTTCAACACTTGGCTAACTTCATCTTTATTTACTTAGTTCTCTAACTAAGGTTCAACACTTGATTGCCTTTATCGTTATTTACTTAGTTTACTAACTAAGGTTTACCAATGAACTCAAAAATGACTTAAGTTTTCTTTATCAAACGATAGCGTACGGGTGCTTTCCCACCTTTTCAACTTAGATTAATTTATTTCATAGTATAAGTCGTCTTACCCTTCAAGTCTTGTATTACATCTTAAGTCATAATCTTCCCTTGTCCCTAGGATAAGTTTACCTATTATTTAATTTTACATTACCGCAACTCTGGCTTATAATAGGTAGTTATGATTCCCCATTACCGTGTTGGTTAAGTTTGTCCATATGTCAAGATTTACTTAACCCTACCTTCCCGCTCATGCATTACTTGTATATTCCACAAATTTGGTTAAGTGTTGTCTTTCAGTTCATATTGGCTTAACCCACCCACGCATCATGTCAAATTGGTTAAGTGTTGTTAACCTAACCTTACCATACTAGAATGTGTCATTAGCATAAATTGATTATTAATGCACCAACCTCTCACATTAGACCTATTGTTGTGGTTGCTGGATGTGCCGGGCGGTTCCGTGCAGTCTTACACCACAACTCAATCTAACCTCGGGTTTAAGCGCGTTATGACTAACTTTTCACATTAGACCCTATTGTTTGCGGCCACTGGATATGCCGGGCAGTTCCGGGCAGAATTACACCGCAACCTCATTCTAACCTCGAATTAGTCATGTTTCATCTTTAGCCAATTAACAATTTTTATGAGAACGTTAAGCATCAATTTCAGGTTATGAGTTAGGTTTCATAATCACATAAGAGGTCTCATATTCGCATAAGCTAAGTTTTGGCCGTTCCTTTATCAGCTTAGGATTCTTACCTTTAGATTTATTTTTCCCAAAACCCCAAATTTAACCTTATAGTTTAAAACCTCAATCCCGCAATATTAGATTTTAAATAAATCACTTCTTCCCAATCCCATTCCATATTCAATAATTCTAATTAAATTTACACAATTTCAGGTTAACATTATAAATCAAAATTCATAGTCGCGCACTATTCAGCATAGATTCATGTTTCCAAAACATACCCAAAGATTCATTATTGAAATACGCTCCAAAATTCCCAACTCAAACTTTATTTCATTGAACAATCCTAATATACAATTCGCCAATTGTCCCAATATTTGCAATAATAATTGTTATGCCACAATCCCCAAATTACATATTATATTCCTCGATTGCATAAAATAAATTATGCCCTAATATTCCCATATTTCAATCGTACGTATGTATAATAAGATTTCATCTTGGTTCGAGATAACATAGATCCAAAAATAAAAAGGGGAAGGAGAATAAAAGGACAATTATTATAACATGAATCTTAAATTGAATTTATAACTGGGGAATGACGAACGATAATAATACTATTACACAACAAGTTTATTGTTATTCCACTCACTGATTAAAGAACGGATCTTGAATTCTGGGATCTGATTTTCTGAATTTAAACAGCTAATCCTTTGATGTAGAATCCAATTCTTATTATCCAATTCGTGAACTCCAATTTGAAAGCTCTAACTTTGATTGTTGTCTCAAAAACTCTAATTTGATTTAATCTGATGGAGACTAGGTTAGATTAGAGTTGAGTAGCATGATGACGCCATTACTTTGATTAATGAATTTAGGGTTAGGTCTAGGTGTGTTTATATAGGTGCTCAAGGCCTTATCGTACACGCAGCGCTGAGTCAGCATTGAACCCAGTTAAGAAAATAGTCCAGGTTCGCAGATGAATTTAACCAAATCTTATCGTACATGCAGCGCTGAGTCAGCATTGAATCCAGTTAAGAAAATATTCCAAGTTCGCAGATGAATCTAGCCAAATCTTATCGTACCAGCAGTGCTGAGTCGGCATTGGGTCCCGCAAGCTGTTTTGACGTAGAAATTTGAATTTCGAACTTTTTAATTTATGGAATTTAATTAACTGTTTTGTTCACATGAAATATTCTTATATGTATACAATTCCTCTAACGACCATTTTATGCATATATATATATGTATACGCACAACTATCGTTTTATTTTCAAAATTCAAATGATGTTGCACCGTTATTTGATTCTTGCCATATTTCATTGACTGTAACCTTATCTTGAAATTTTATCTTTCATATACGTATATTTCCGCATATATGTATGTATGTATGTGTATATATATATATATATATTCATATATATATATATATATATATATATACATATATTTTTCTTAATTTCCTTATGCACATTCTTATCCTTTCAAAATTTGAATTTTTATACGTACATATATTTGCATGTTCAGTTGGCCCTCTCTAAAACAAAGATAAAAATTATGCCGCCACCGAGGCTCGAACCCTTGACCTCTATGTTACAAATCCAATACCTTAACCAACTAAGCTATGAAGTCTTTTGTTAATAAGTCTTAGAACAATGATAATTATTGTTCTCTCCTTACTTCTCTTTTTCATGTTAGTTACAATACCTAAATTAAACCATTGCATGAATCTTTTTCTTTTATTTTTCTTTTAATGTTAATGCATTATGTTTGCAAATCAGTGCATGCAACATATTTACATTGCATGCAACCAATCCTTTCTTTTTTTCAATGCATGCATTACATTTTTCTCTTTTTTTTCAGTGCATGTATTTATTACATGCAATCCTTATCTTATTCTTTATTTTATATTTTACTTTGTTTGTATATATATATATATATATATATATTTCTCTTGTGCGTATGCAAACTTCGAACCTTAACAACTTCTTCATACGGTGTCCGATTTACGCAAACCAAGTGTCCATCTGAACCAGAATCTCGAGGCGGACGCAATGGTGACGTCCGTTTTACTTAATTCCTGATATTTAAATTAAGTGTTTTTATTTTATTTTCTCTTCTATTACATATTTCATTAACGTATTATTTTTTCCGTTTCTTCCACTAATTTAAATTACACATCACCATTGTTTATAAATCCATGCATATATATATATATATATATATATATGCATATTTTTAATTATCTTAAAAATGCGGGGTGTTACATTCTCCCACCCTTAAAAAAAATTCATCACCGAAATTTGATAGGGATTAAATATATAATCCCTCGCATAATATACATTCATCATGTGTGCATCCAATTTTTGCAAACATTGTGCACATGTGCGAAGTGAAATACATCATAGCAATGCATGTATGCCTAATTTGGTACCACCTATATGTATGCAAACTTTTAAAATCTCTTTCAAAATATGATGCTCACATCCTAAATATACTTACAATTCTATATGAATGCAATATTTTGAAAACCAAAATAGCTTTTCATCCATATCTTCCCACACTCTTACAGAGTAAGAGAATAGTTCTTCCAATTGTTGCATCTAAAACTCTACCAATCATCATTAAATGTCGAAATTTAGAAAAATCTAATTTTCTAAATTCGATTTCTTATGTTACAAAAAGGTATTAAACGGAAGAACTTACATTCTCTGTTTTTCTTTTATGTACCTTTTCTAGTTGCACTTAGATTTTTACATAACTATTCTATAAAAACCTCCTACTTTCCTATCCAAACACAACTACATAAAAAAAATTCCCTTTCAACTTATCTTGGGAGAATTTCATTTTTATTCATTTTTTCTTAAGATTTTCTTTTTCTTTTCCCGTTACGTTTTTTGCTTCGCCAAATTTGTTGTTTTCTCCTTGGCTAGACTATTATCTTTCTTACCTTATTTGACTTAATCAAATTACTTAAGTTTATTATTTTCAAATTAGTCTTTTCAGTTTCAACTCAAACAACATCCTACACAACTACTACTATGGGCCAAGAATCTTAGGACTTTGTCATCTCAGACAATTGCGAGTCCACATAACAGGATCTACCCACTTACTTGCCCTTTACAACTTAGTAGTCACTACTAGTCCTTGCTGTGTATTACTAGCCTATCATTTTTCTTTTTCTCAAGCAACAAACCTAGGTTTCTCAATGCTTATGCATTCTACGGGAAATTTTCCATTAGTTTAATATTAGCTAATCCCTAACTGTAAATTAGCAAGAGAGTAACTCCCTAAATATCAACCCCGAAGACCGAAATCAACATCATATTGACACTCGGGGAATCACTCAACTCAACCATTCTCTAGTTGGTTCCAATTATTTAATTCGTAGCTTTAACTTTCTCTCATTCTTTTCTTGGCACTAATCCTTACCTACTCCATTCTTTTTAAAACATTGTTTGGCCTCCTTTCTTTTCATTACATTTTTCTTTCAAAAATTAAAAGTGTTAAAACTTTATTTCTTCTCCAAAACTTGTTTTCGCCAAACCATAAAAACATGTTACAAAATAAAATGCAAAACATTTTTTTCAAATCACAAAACTGGAGTAGACAAGGACGACTATCAGGCTTACATTGTTTTTAATTACATTGTTAATTTAACTACTCGCTATAAGGTGCAGACATCTATTCTATTCCTACAACTTATTTTGTCCACCCAACAAAATTTTCTTTTTAAAACAATAATAAAAAATTATTATCAAAAGAATAGAGATTTCAAAACTTTTTACAAAATGCAACATTTTTTGCTTTACTTTTTAATCCTTTTTCTAATTTATAAGGCTTCACTTTTAAACCCACTAATCTGAAATACTAACATTTCAGTTTCTATCATATGGGATACATCTCTCTCTAATACCAAACATATCGTGCACTTTCCAACCAAACCACTTAAGGGTCTCAAAATTTATATGTTCATTCCTCTAGTGTACAAAATAGATATCCGATTTCCTTCCACATTTTACTTTTTCTATCTAGTAGGCTTCCTTATGGATCCAGATTTTTATATATAATATATTTATATTTTAGAAAATACAAATACGTTCACTCATTATCTGTATAGGGATCCTAAACCTCGCTCTGATACCAGATGTAACAACCCGAGTTCCGACGGACTGAATTTTTTTCAAAAATCCAATCTATGGAAACCCGAGTTGGGTGCTCTGGTATCCTGTAGAAAAAGACAGAGATAAAGAAACATGTCAGAACTCGTAAAGCATATCATAGCGGAAGTAAATAAAGTATAATATATTCAAATATAGCCTTACCTTATTAACAATACTGCTAAACCAGTATCCAAAGCTATGCCATCTCTGTCATGAACCTAACCTGGAAGTATGTAATGAGGAGGGGGTCAGAACATAAGTTCTGTGTGACTGGACTTAGAAAAAACTTCTGTATAATCCTACATATACCATTCGGTTACATTTTCTTGGTTATTAGGTTGTTAACAATGTTAGCTCTTTAAGCTATACTTATCCATCCACTAGTAGATTAACCTAATACAATGTATATGTAGTTACCCCCTACTCGTGTCCTCATTTCATGTGTATGCGATCCCTTATCCAACTCGTGTTATCTTGTCATATGTACGTAGTTCCTTATCCAATGTCGTACGGGCTTTCATGTATATATATATATATATATATATATATATATATATATATTCTCACTAATTCTGCGTAAAACCACCATTCCTATGTTGTAAAAGCGTTTGGACTGCCAACCTAGGTCTTACTAGGTTCTGTTATCGAATACTACCTAGATCCAACTAGGGTTTACCATCGAGTGTTACCTTGGTCCAACTAGGGTTTACTTTATCGAACACTTCCTAAGTTCAACCAGGGTTAACGCTACCTAGGTCCAACTAGGGTTTATGCTACCTATCGAACAATTCCCTCTAGTCTAGGACACACTACCTCTAGTGATATGCGTTCCTAGACTTTACGTCCAAACCTATCGTTAAACATGTTAGATATCTAGTTGCACATGTCCTCTATATGTGCGACCCGATTCCCGTGGCAGGGCAAATTAAGAAACACGGAACTCGGTCGGGAGCTTTAAGTTATCTGCGATGCAGATGCTAAGATCTGTTTTTACTGTGGCTTTGGTCCCACTTGACCCCTCCCTCAACAAATGAAATGCACCCAAGAATATCAAGAATAAGAACTGTATGCAGGCCCTCTATGCCCCCACAAACCTATTGGCCAACCTCATCCATAACTAGATAGCAAGTATATGGTCTTTTGGAGTTCTCCGCCTTTCTGCTTTTCGTGCTCGACTGACTCAAGATGGTAGGTAGCCGACAACGTGCTATCACAGGGCCAACTGATTATCGACGACTCATGTTGGCCCATCCTAGTCTTTAGGTTGCCTTATTATTGCAACCAAGGCATACTCTTGGTTCTTCTTACGCAGATCTTAACCTCTGTGAGCCCAGGCGGATCATCTGCATTCTCATAGAGGGATACCAAGAGTATCCTCACGTCCCCTCAAAGTCGCTTTCTTCATAACCCAGTCCGTTGGAGCCTCCTATATGATCAAATGGACGTACGCTCCCCCTCGCGCCCTACGGCACTGTGATGATATACCGAGTTTGGTTATTCATCCCCTATCATATGGACATGTCCAAGCGCCTTATCCTTTCGTACTATTAGACCTTATGTCTAAACTTCTGGTTACGCGCTAGTTTTGTTTTATTAACTTGTTTATCCTCGTTTATGTTGTCCTTCAATTCTAATTACCAAGTTTCTCTTTAACTAAGGTTACCTAGTTCTCTAACGAAGGTTCATTACTTCGGTTGCCATTTTACTTAGATTTTTAACTAAGGTTCATTACCCAGTTGCCATCATTATTTACTTAGTTCTCTAACTAAGGTTCAACACTTGGTTAACTTCGTCTTTATTTACTTAGTTCTCTAACTAAGGTTCAACACTTGGTTTCCTTTATCGTTATTTACTTAGTTCACTAACTAAGGTTTACCAATGAACTCAAACATGACTTAAGTTTTCTTTATCAAATGATAGATTACGGGTGCTTTCCCACCTTTTCAATCTAGATTAACTTATTTCATAGTATAAGTCGTCCCACCCTTCAAGTCTTGTATTACATCTTAAGTCGTAATCATCCCTTGTCCCTAGGACAAGTTTACCTATTATTTAATTTTACATTACCGCAACTCTGGTTTATAATAGGTAGTTATCATTCCTCATTAATGTGTTGGTTAGGTTTGTCCATATGTCAAGTTTTACTTAACCCTACCTTCATGCTAATGCATTACTCGTATATTCCATATATTTGGTTAAGTGTTGTCTTTCAGTTCATATTGGCTTAACCCACCCACGCATCATGTCAAAATGGTTAAGTGTTGTTAACCTAACCTTATCATACTAGCATGTGTTATTAGCATAAATTGATTATTAATGCACCAACCTCTCACATTAGACCTATTGTTGCGGTTGCTGGATGTGCCGGGCGGTTCCGGGCAATCTTACACTACAACTCAATCTAACCTCGGGTTTAAGCGCGTTATGACTAACTTCTCACATTAGACCCTATTGTTTGCAGCCACTGGATATGCCGGGCGTTTCAGGGAAGAAGTACATCGCAACCTCATTCTAACCTCGAATTAGTCATGTTTCATCTTTAGCCAATTAACAATTTTTATGAGAACGTTAAGCATCAATTTCAGGTTATGAGTAAGGTTTCATAATCACATAAGAGGCCTTATAATCGCATAAGCTAAGTTTTATCCATTCCTTTATCAACTTAGGATTCTTACCTTTAGATTCGTTTTTCCCAAAACCGAAAATTTAAACTTATAGTTTAAAATCTCAATCCCGCAATATTAGATTTGAAATAAATCACTTCTTCCCAATCCCATTCCATATTCAATAATTCCAATTAAATTTACACAATTTCAGGTTAACATTATAAATCAGAATTCATAGTTGCGCACTATTCAGCATAGATTCATGTTTCCAAAACATACCCAAAGATTCATTATTGAAATACGCTCATTATTCCCAATTCAAACTTTATTTCATTGAATAAACCCAATATACAATTCGACAATTGTCCCAATATTTGCAATAATAATTGTTATGCAACAATCCCCAAATTACATATTGTATTCCTCGATTGCATAAAAGAAATTATGTCCCAATATTCCCATATTTCAATCGTACGTATGTATAATAAGATTTCGTCTAGGTTCGAGATAACCTAGATCCAAAAATAAAAAGGGGAAGGAGAATAAAAGGAAAATTATTATAACATGAATCTTAAATTGAATTTATAACTGGGGAATGACGAACGATAATAATACTATTATGCAACAAGTTTATTGTAATTCCACTCACTGATTAAAGAACAGATCTTGAATTCTGGGATCTGATTTTCTGAATTTAAACAGCTAATCCTTTGATATAGAATCCAATTCTTATTATCCAATTCGTGAACTCCAATTTGAAAGCTCTAACTTTGATTGTTGTCTTAAAAACTCTAATTTGTTTTGAATTGATGGAGGCTAGGTTAGATTAGAGTTGAATAGCATGGTGACGCCATTACTTTGATTAATGAATTTAGGGTTAGGTCTAGGTGTGTTTATATAGGTGCTCAAGACCTTATCGTACACGCAGCGCTGAGTCAGCATTGAACCCAGTTAAGAAAATAGTCCAGGTTCGCAAATGAATTTAGCCAAATCTTATCGTACATGCAGCGCTGAGTCAGCATTGAACACAATTAAGAAAATAGTCCAGGTTCGCAGATGAATCTAGCCAAATCTTATCGTACACGCAGTGTTGAGTCAGCATTGGGTCCCGTAAGCTATTTTGGCGCATAAATTTGAATTTCGAACTTTTTAATTTTTGGAATTCAATTAACTGTTTTTATTCACATGAAATATTCTTATATGTATACAATTCCTCTAACGACCATTTTACGCGTATATATAAACGCACAACTTTCGTTTTATTTTCAAAATTCAAACGATGTTGCACCATTATTTGATTCTTGTCGTATTTCATTGACTAGCCTTATCTTGAAATTTTATCTTTTATATACATATATTTTCTACATATATATATATATATATATTCTTATATATATACATATATTTTTCTTTATTTCCTTATATGTATGTTCTTATTCTTTCAAATTTTGAATTTGTATACGTACATATATTTGCATGTTCAATTGGCCCTCTCTAAGACAAAGATAAAAATTATGCCGTCGCCGAGATTCGAACCCCTGACCTCTATATTACAAATCCAATGCCTTAACCAACTGAGCTATGAAGTCTTTTGTTAATAAGTCTTAGAACAATGATAATTATTGTTCTCTCCTTGCTTCTCTTTTTCATGTTAGCTACAATACTTAAATTAAACCATTGCATGAATCTTTTTCTTTTATTTTTCTTTTAATGTTAATCATTATGTTTGCAAATCAGTGCATGCAACATATTTACATTGCATGCAACCAATTCTTTTTTTTTTTCAATGCATGCATTACATTTTTCTTTTTTTTTCAGTGCATGTATTTATTACATGCAATTCTTATCTTATTCTTTATTTTATATTTTAATTTGTTTGTATATATATATATATATCTTGTGCGTATACAAACTTCGAACTTTAATAACTTCTTCATACGATCTCCGATTTACTCAAACCAAATGTCCATCTGAACCGGAATCTCGAGGCAGACGCAATGGTGATGTCCATTTTACTTAATTCCTGATATTTAAATTAAGTGTTCTTATTTTATTTTCTTTTCTATTACATATATCGTTAACATATTAATTTTTTTGTTTCTTCCACTAATTTAAATTGCACATCACCATTATTTATATATCCATGCATATATATATACACATTTTCAATTATCTTAAAAATGCGGGGTGTTACAACTAGGCCATCATGGCGACTTAAATCACTTGGGTTGAAGAACGACTCAAATTCTGGAACCAAAGGAATGACCCAAAGTTTTTAATCTCTATGTTTTGCAAAGCTGTAGCCAGGGCCGGCCCTGGGCTTCATGAGGCCCAAGGCGAAACGGAAAACTAGAAAAACAGGAAAAGGAATGGAGGACCCAAAAATGCAGCAGGTAGGAATCGAACCCAGCACAAAGGCAAGAGAGTATAGTGAGCCTACCACCGGATCAAGCATTCCTTCAAAGAGGTGTAACCATCGTTTATTATAAAGACTAAATCTAATATGCTGAGGCCCCTCCACCACCAACTACCAGCCACCACCAGCCTGAGGCCTAGGCGGCCGCCTGGTTGGCCTATGCCTAGGGCCAGGCCGGGCTGTAGCTTTATCCTTATAATTTATTTATGAAATCATTTGTGTAGAATGACCACTAGGAAGCGATCACTTACATATTGTATAGAATGACACACAATAGGCACTAGATCGGCTCAATCACTTACATATTGCATATTGATGTGTGTACATTTTAAATTTTTATGGATGAAAATGGATGTATTGTTACATTGATGTTGCATTTGGTTGCATACATTTTGGTTACATGGCACAAACATACATTGCATTAAGGAGGTCAACTGAATCAGTGGACCACCTGATCTTCCGCATTAGTTTACAGACATATATACGCACTATTGCATATGTTCATAAAAGCATTAGAAATTCCTTAAGGACAATGGATGCCTGTGATTGATAGATGGATGTATGATTGTTGGATGTTAGGATATACATTCTTCTTAACTTAGAGATTTCAGGGACGAAATCCTTTGAGTAGGAGAGAATGTAACACCCTAAAATTTTAGCGACACTAAAGATGATGAATTAAAGTATAATTAGTGTAAAATACACGGTTAAAAATGAATTAAGGAAAACTTAATTAATTATTCAGAATTAAGTAAAATGGACCACGCCATTGCATCCATCTCGGAATTCTGGTCAAGATAGACACCTGGTTTGCGTAAATCAGACACCATATGAAGAAGTTATTAAGGTTTGAAGTTTGTATGCATATAAGGAAGATATATACATACAAAATTCAAAAATAGTCAAAAATCAGCAAAACCAGAAATCCGGCATGCAAATCAAGGAAGGGCTGACCGTTTGAGGTCATCCCGAGACTCGGCTGGGTTGACCCATGGGTCGACCCAGGCTCATGGGGGTCGACCCTGGGGTCGACACCCATGAAGGGGGGTCGACCTAGGGGTCGACCCACCTGAAGAGGGATCGACCCACCCGGGGATCTGGAAGCTTATCTAACGTGGATGATTCTGATGGCTTCTGGTCCAATCTGAAGGTCTTGGTTGCTCCGCTACTCCTATATAAAGGACCCTAAACCTAGGTTTTATTCATCTAAATATGGCGGTGACGGCGGGGCTCTATTGCAAAAAAATTGGAGGGCCTAATCTTCACCAAATCCAATTCAGCAAACACTATACAAATTCAACGTGTTCTTCACAGTAATTTGGATCCATTTCCTTAGATCTATTCACTGTGAGTTCATGTTATTTTTAGATCTAAATTTTTAATTAGTAACCTTGGTATGTATATAAAAAGTGGATCTTGAATCAATGCCTAATCAGTTCTATTATGACATAATTATCAGATCTGCTTTTATATATTCATATCATCACCATTTTAAATCTTGTTATAATATGCATATTCAGTTTATACCTATTTCTATCAGTTGATTATTGATTCGTTGTTATGCATATTCTTGATTCTCTTCTCTCCCTCTTTTCCCTTTTTATTTTATATAGCCATGCTACCTTCGAGCCTAGGCCTAACACTGAAAATGTGAACGTACGAAATTGGGAACGATTGGGAAAGATATAATTTAGGGCATAATTGATACTGGAAAGATATGAATATAAGTTTGGGCATTAAATGTGGAAATATACAAATATGGATTTGGGGACATATATCATGTTGTATAACATGAATATGAATTTAGGCAAACATTGGAAAATTTGATTTGACATAAATTATGTAAAATATGATTTGGGCGTAAATTGGAACATATGTAATTATGAATTAGACATAGATTGTGACATATGTAAATGTCAATTTGGGGCATAAACTGGAACACATGTGAATATTAATTTAGGGCGTGGAAACCTATAATTGAATAGAATAATTGTAAATATGAATTGAAAAGGGGCATGAAAGTCTATATTTGGAATAGGGAATTTATTTGAATATGCCTAAAATAATGGAGCCCTAGTAACACTTAGACACGAGGTTAGGTTGCATTAGTGGTGGAAGTCTGCCCGGACCCGACCGACATATCCAACAGCCACTGATGTTGAACCTGATGTGAGAGGTCTAAGTGCGCAAATACGAGACGAGCTATGACATGAGGTTAGGCCCAACTTGTCGAAGAAGTCTGCCCGGACTCGACTGGCATATCCAACATCCATAAGTTGTAGGCCTAATGTGGGAAGTCTATCCCATCATAAGCCATAAATAAACATGGTAGTGAATTGGACTGCTTAACCTAATTTAATCCATAAGAATTGTATGAATATAAAATAAATATGGGGTTAAGTAAAAATTGGTTGAACAGTGGGTGGGTTAAGTAAAATAGGAGGGGGTGTGTAACACCCCACGTCCATTAATGTCACTCACAAAGGGAATGCATTAACTTCCATGGAGGTTTTAAGTGAATATAGAACAGTAAAATTACAACAAGATATATATAAAATAGTACTTGGAAATTCAAAAAAACTTTATTTCATTGTAGCAGAAGTCAAAACATGTTTGATTACATCATAACACCATATTCAATGTCAAGTACAATATCTATCTTGATAAAACAAGTACATAATCCCATTACATGAATAGCCATTAAAAAGAAAGATAACAAGCTGGACTTTACTTCAGCAGTCCAAGCTTTCCAGAAGATAAGCGATCCAACTAGACTCCACTAGAACTTGGCCCAACCTGCGGACCTGAAGGGAGAAAAAGGATGGAAAAGAGGGGGTCAGACATAAAGTCTGGTGAATATGATAATTCTACAATACTATTACCAAAATAACTGGACTAAGGCATAAGCTGGAAAACAAGAAAATGTCTATGAAGAGCAGATTAAGGACATAGACAATCGCTAAAGGCAACGTTATAGGCGCTCCTAAATACTAAAGGATAAACACTATACTGCACCACACCAGTCACCCTAAAGATTCATCCCACTTAGCTTCACTTAGAAACTTTCCCAATGGCTTTACGTACCCCTAGCTGACTACATAGGTGCCACCTGCCCCTATCTCCACTAGGTGTACCCTACTTCCCATTATTCGATCGGCTCCCTAACTCGTAGATACCCGTGCTGGCTCCACAGTGGGGTGTATCACTCCCCTAAAGTGGCAACCTGATACAACGGACATGCACGGCTTATACCTACACGATGCAACAACGTCTTACCTACCAGCCCGGGTCCACACACGCATATGAAACCCGTTGGACTTGCGTTGCCACCGCTCCCTGTTTTGGCCTCTTATAGTCAAACCCAGTATGCGTGTCCCGTCCTCGACTTGGGTCGAGCCCACAAAGATACGTTTTGGGATACTGGTTGAAATGGGCCCCCACTATTTACCACAAGCATTCCACCTAAGCTTGTCCCCATTAGTCCATCCCACTTAACCCACTTAGTCATGTTCATTTACATGTGTGTTTGGTTAAGTCTAATCGTATTTCAAATGCCTCTAAAGGCAACCACCAGATTCCTCATGCCACCCAAGGCACCTACTTAACCCCCATGTCCCACCTTACATGATTATCTGGTTAAGTATTTCTTAGTTCATTAAGGCCATAACCTCATAAAGACCTCTCACATTAGACTGGCATTTATGGCAGCTGGATTTGCCGGGCGGGTCCGGGCAGTCTTACACCATAAAAGAGTCTAACCTCGTGTCTTTACAACTGTTATGCTTTAGTTTGGGCCTAGGACCTCTCACATTGGGCCGACATTTGTGACTACTGGATTTGCCGGGCGGGTCCGGGCAGGTTTACATCACAATCGGGTCCAACCTCGTGTCCTAAGCATTGATTATTAATAATAATCCACTTTCCCCCAATTTTAATAATTCCCTACTTGAATTATTAATTACTTCCAATTTTTAACAATGTCCATAATTGACTCAATTATGGACATTCATTCGTGGTATGCAACATCTTACAAAATTGCACCCAATTTATTAATTCCTAATATTACCCCTACCCCATGTTTGAACGTTTATTCGCAAAATATATGTTAGACTCGAATAGCCTAACTCATAGCATAAAAGAGATTATCATAATAACAACATGTATATGTGACCAAATGAATCATAATAAGGGGTGAAACTTGCATATGTCCAACTTGCATAGATTATACATGTCATGGATCTAAAGGTGTCAACTTGTTCAAAATTCACCTAATATGATCTCAATCAATTTTCATAAACTTACATATGAACATGTGTGAATCAACATCATCTAATTTTTTAACAACATGGTTTTATATGGGTACACCTAACTCAATAGGCAAATTCCCATAATCAAGTTTTATTTAATTATAGTTTCAAGTTTATGGGTACACCTAACCTAATAGGCAAATTCCCATAAACAAGATCCATTTAAATTAAGAAAAAAAACATAACTTTAAGCATGATCCAACAACATCATGATTTTTCAACATAATATAGCATGATTTATAACATGGCATAGTATGATAGTATAACATAGCTTGACATGATTCTCAACATAGCACGACATAGCATAAGAGAATTTACAACATAGCATGACATAGCATATATAATTTACATCATACGACAACATAATAACATAATAAGAGATCCACAATATATAGAATTTACAATTACAAATCACATCACTTTCTTGTGATCCATTCATAACTGAGTCAAATTAGTTTGTAATAGTCTTGTGAGAATCATCATACTCACCAACAAAAGAAAAGAATTAGAGCAAGAGAGATCTTTTGATTTGATTTGTGTAGATTTAGTTGTAGATGATTAGGCTTCCTCTTCTTAGTTTGTGACGGCTATGCTGAACTCCATGGCAGCAGCATGACGGTAGCTTCTCTAATTTTACAAGTGATTTAGGTCTAGGGTCTACCCACTTATTTATAGATTTTAGAATTCATTTAGGCCATTAGATTTAACCTAGAAATAACCGCAGCCGTTCAGACAAGATGGGGTTTATCTTGTTGACTCAGCAATGAGTCAGAAGTGACTCAGCAAACACTCAGCATATTAATAAACTTCTATTCATGTCATAAATATATATATATTTTCTACAATGTACATATTAGATACATCCCCCTTTACTTATTATTGTTTTTATATACATATTAGATACATCCCCCTTTACTTATTAATATTTTTATATTCATATTAGATACATCCCCTCTCTTACACACTTATTAATATTTTTATATTCATATTAGATACAACCCCTCTCTTACACACTTATTAATATTTTTATATTCATATTAGATACATCCCCTCTCTTACACACTTATTAATATTTTTATATTCATATTAGATACATCCCCTCTCTTACACACTTATTAATATTTTAGCAACTTTAGTGTTAATAGAAAATTCGGGGTGTTACATTCTCCCCTCCTTTTAGGATTTCGTCCCCGAAATCTTCAAGTCTGGAAGAATGTATATCCTACCATCCAAACGTCCATCTACTCATCCATCATACACAGGCATCCATTGTCCTTACAGACTTCTAATGCTTTCATGTTTAAATGCACAGTGTGTGTATATGTCCGTATCTAATGCAAAATCAGGCGGTCCACTGATTCAGTTGACCTCCTTAATGCAACTATGATCGTGCCATGCATCCATTATGTATGCAAAAGATTCTTAATGCTACATAATACTTCTATATGCGTGCACAACCATCATCTGAATGCAGCATCCACATGATAATACAACCATCGTTCATCCATTTTACTAAATACATCCATATATATGCAATATGCAATATGTAGTGACTGAGCCGATCTAGTGCTTAAAGTGTGTGTATATATGCATCCACGAGCAACCACTAGCAAACACTTGCATCCATTTTGCATCCATCATACATAACATGTCTCAAACACATGTTTCAACCATAGGATTATCCTAACTAAAGGTCAAAGATACTAATGAGAGGACATACTAAAGATAAGATAAGATAAGCTAAGCGATAAAGGAGAAATTAAAAGACATACCCTCAAAAAGAAAAGGGTACAACGAACGCATCTTCTCTTCTGTCTCCCAAGTTGCGTTGCTCTCATCATCTCCCCATTGCACTTTAACCAGTCTGACCTCTCGATTCCTCAACTTTTTGATCTCCAACCCAAGAATGCATGTAGGAGCTCGTCTAATTGTTGCATCACGCTCTATTTCCACCTCTTTAAGCAAGCTCGGCTCTACCACCTCCGCGGTCTTGTGCAAACACTTCCTCAAATGTGATACATGGAATACGTCGTGTACTCCACTAAGTTTCTCAGGCAACTCCACCCTATATGCCATCTTCCCAATCCTGTTTTTTACAGGAAACGGCCCTACAAACCTTGGTGCTAATTTCCCCACGGACCCAAAGCGAACAACATTCTGTAACGGAGATACTTTGATAAAAACCATGTCCCCAATGTCAAACTCAAGATCTGTCCTCCTCTTATCAGCATACGATTTCTGCCTATCTTTTGCTGCTTTCATCCTCCTTCGAATCAACTCAATCTTCTCCGAGGTTTCCCTAACCATATCGGGCCCAAGTAGGATTTTATCGGTAGATTCCCACCAACATGTAGGCGAACGGCAAGGCCTTCCATAAAGAGCTTCGAAAGGTGCCATGCCAATACTAGACTAAAAGCTATTATTATATGCGAATTCTACTAACGGAAGGTGCTCTTCCCATGTACCCCCAAAGTCTAGGATACAAAGCCTTAAAAGATCCTCTAGAATGCAATTCACCCTCTCGGTCTGGCCGTCTGTCTGAGGATGATATGCGGTGCTCAAACATAGCTGAGTCCCTACCGCCTCTTGTAAACTCTTCCAAAGTTCGCTAGTAAAGATGGGGTCACGGTCGCTTACTATACTAGAAGGAATATCGTGCAAACGAACTATCTCCTTAATGTATACAGAAGCCAACCACGGAGCAGTCCTCTTACTTTTCACGGGAATAAAATGGGCGCTTTTAGTAAGTCCATCTACTATAACCCAAATCCCCGTGTTACCCTTCCTTGATCTTGGTAATCCATCCACAAAATCCATTGAGATGCTTCCCCATTTCCATAGTGGAACTTCTAATGGGTGAAGCAACCCACCGGGTTTCTTTTGTTCTGCTTTAACTCGTTGGCACACCAAGCATCTAGCGACGTACTCGGCCACATCCTTTTTCATACCGGCCCAAAAGAAAACCCGCTTCATATCTTTGTACATCTTATCCCCGCCGGGATGAATGGTCATTTTTGAGCGATGAGCATCATCAAGAATGGCCTTCCTTAAGTCTTCGTCTTGTGGTACACAAAGTCTATTATCCCTTCGTAACCAACCCTTATCGTCTAGGGTATACCTACGAAGATGGCTTGACGACTCCCCCCCTTTGAGCTTTTCTACTATCTCAACCAACTGTGGGTCGTCTCGCTGTGCCTCACCAACCCGTCCTAGAAGTGTAGGTCTAACCTCCAAGGATGCTAACAGACCGGGTACTAAGTCAACGGAGGGTCTAAAGTCAAACATAGAGATGAATTCTAAGCTTTGTCGTTCAACAAACAACGGACTCAAGGACAACCTTTTCCTACTTAAGGCGTCTGCCACCACGTTACCCTTGCCCGGGGTATATGCTATTTCAAAATCGTAGGAGGCTAAGAATTCCATCCACCGTTGCTGCCTTAAATTCAAATCCTTCTGAGAGAATAAGTATTTTAATGATTTGTGGTCAGTGAACAGTTCGAATTTCTCACCAAGAAGATAGTGACGCCAAGACTTAAGCGCGAAAACAATTGCGGCTAGCTCTAAGTCATGCGTGGGGTAATTCTTTTCATGAACCCTCAACTGCCTTCCACCATAGGCTATTACTCTTCCCTCTTGCATGAGGACCGCGCCAAGTCCCGTCCCACAAGCATCAGTATAGATGGTAAACGGTTTATTCCCGTCTGGCAGCACTAAGACTGGGGCTGAAGTTAAGGCTCTCTTTAAACGTTGGAACGCATCATCGCAATCTTTGTCCCACGTAAAAACCAGGTTCTTCTTCGTTAACCGTGTTAATGGAGCTGATATTTTTGCGAAGTCTTTGATAAACTTCCTATAATAGCCAGCCAAACCCAAGAAACTTCTTACTTCGGTTGCATTTTTAGGGACCTTCCAATCTTGGATGGCCACCACCTTTGCGGGATCCACTGCTATCCCTTCTTTGGAAACCACGTGCCCTAAGAACCGTACTTCCTTCCTCCAGAAGTGACACTTAGAAAATTTTGCCTTAAGGTTATGCGCTCGAAGGGTTTCCAACACTTCCCTAAGATGTAGGGAGTGCTCTTCTTTATTCTTAGAAAAGACTAAGATGTCATCCACAAAGACTACCACGAATTTGTTAAGGTATTCCCTAAACACCCTACTCATCAAATCAACAAAATATGCAGGGGCATTTGTCAAACCAAAGGGCATCACTAGCCATTCATAGAATCCGTCAGGAGTCCTAAAAGCAGTCTTATCTATACTATCCTCAGCCACTCTCAGTTGATGAAAGCCAGTGGCTAAGTCCAACTGCGAAAACACTGAGGCGCCAACTAACTGATCAAAGAGATCGTCAATCCTCGGCAGTGGGTGTCGGATCTTTTTAGTAAGCTTGTTTAGTTCTCTATAGTCCATACAAAGTCTAAGAGACCCATCCGCCTTTGTGGCAAAAACTACTGGAGCACCCTACTCCGATATACTATGTCTTATGAACCCCTTCTCAAGCAACTCCTTTACTTGCTTATTGAGTTCCCTCCTTTCACGAGGAGCCATGTGGCGCACTGGCAAAGATACGGGTTTAGCATTATCCACAAGATAAATTCGAAAGTCTATCTCCCGCTTTGAAGGTAAGCCCTTCACCTCCTCAAACACATCCGGATATTCCCGGACCACTTCTACCGATCGCAGGTTCTCTACAGACGCGTCAAGCGATTCAAGATAACTTAGCATAACGGAATTTATGGGATTACAAAAGATGTCGAGAGCATTACCAAGGCGAGTCACAAGCCTAACTACTCTCCTTTCACAATCAAGAATGGCCCTATTTCTAGACAACCAATCCATTCCTAAAATTAGCCCATAGCCCGTGAAGCCCAATACATAAGCATCACATCTAAATTCAACGCTAAGTATAGAGATTTTCAAATCCAAACATATCATGGTCAAATGAGCCGAACCCCCAATTGGATTTGAAACGACCAAGGGATCCTCTACTAAACTGGTGTTCAAGTGCAGTGATTCAACTAATGATGCAGAGATAAACAAATGAGATGCGCCAGAATCGAATAAGGTACGGACAGGATGATCAAACAGAAAAACTAAGCTTTCAACAGAAATTGTTCTACCTCTTTCTTGCAGCGGTGGGGCCGCAATAGCCTGAACTTGCCCCTTGCCTGCCCTGGTGCCATAAGAGCCTGCACCTGTCCTCCCGAGGTAGACCCTGCCCTCTGCCCCTTCTTTGGACAGTCCTTCACTAAATGTCCCGCATCTCCACAATCAAAACAACCAGTCTTCTTTTTCTTTCTACAATCTTTGCTGAGATGGCCAGGCGTCCCACAATTGAAGCATTTCTTCTTCCCTTTGCCATTATTGTTTTTATCACCCTTCTTATTTTGCTGTTGGGGTTTCTTCTGATCCCCTTTCTTTTCAACTGCCTTATCCTCATGCATAAGTGCCATTTCTACTAGCTTTTCAAAGGTGGCTCCCATAGGGATGTGGGTCATAGCCAACCCTTGCAACGGTTCATTCAAGCCTCTAACGAACCTCAAAGCTTTCTTCTCTGGCGTGTTCACCAACTCCAAGCCAAACCTTGCTAACTGATTAAATTTATTGACATATTCCTTTACTGATGAGCTCCCTTGCTTTAGTGCCAGGAATTTTTCCATATTTAAGTTCTCCTCTGCCCTTGAAAGAAACTTTGCCTCAAACCTTCGTCTGAAATCCGCCCATGAATCAACTGGACGTTCCCCGTTAGTGACCTCCCACCAAAACGAGGCCTCTCCCTTCATTAACCAAGCAGCTAAACGGACTTTCCTCCCATCTTCCACTTCAAAGATATCCAACAATTCCTCAGTCTCCTTAAGCCAATCTCTGGCCTCCACAAACGTCTCAGTCCCTTGAAAAGTTTTTCCTCCCATAGCCTTGAATTCCTTGCACGTCTTTGCAAAAGTGTCAACACGAGGAGGAGGAGGAGGAGGAATGGGTGCAACTAGGGGTGGAGGAGTATCCGCTGGGCCTGCAGTGGTGGCCCTAGCCTCCAAGTATCTCCTAAACCACCCTGGAATCATCACACCTTCTGGGAGATTAAGATCTTCAGCCATGCTGAAACGAAAAAGGAAAGATTCAAAATGGAGAATTCGAAAGATAAAGATAAGGATATGGCTATTTGGGATTATGTTTTTCATAAAAACTCTCTTTAAATAACATGTTTTTTTTTTTGAAAGCACTTCTTCCAAAAATACTTTAGAAAAAAAAATATTTTTCTAAAAAAAAATTTATCTGTTCTGGTAACCTTATGCTCTGATACCACGTGTAACACCCCACGTCCATTAATGTCACTCACAAAGGGAATGCATTAACTTCCATGGAGGTTTTAAGTGAATATAGAACAGTAAAATTACAACAAGACAAATATAAAATAGTACTTGGAAATTCAAAAAAACTTTATTTCATTGTAGCAGAAGTCAAAACATGTTTGATTACATCATAACACCATATTCAATGTCAAGTACAATATCTATCTTGATAAAACAAGTACATAATCCCATTACATGAATAGCCATTAAAAAGAAAGATAACAAGCTGGACTTTACTTCAGCAGTCCAAGCTTTCCAGAAGATAAGCGATCCAACTAGACTCCACTAGAACTTGGCCCAACCTGCGGACCTGAAGGGAGAAAAAGGATGGAAAAGAGGGGGTCAGACATAAAGTCTGGTGAATATGATAATTCTACAATACTATTACCAAAATAACTGGACTAAGGCATAAGCTGGAAAACAAGAAAATGTCTATGAAGAGCAGATTAAGGACATAGACAATCGCTAAAGGCAACGTTATAGGCGCTCCTAAATACTAAAGGATAAACACTATACTGCACCACACCAGTCACCCTAAAGATTCATCCCACTTAGCTTCACTTAGAAACTTTCCCAATGGCTTTACGTACCCCTAGCTGACTACATAGGTGCCACCTGCCCCTATCTCCACTAGGTGTACCCTACTTCCCATTATTCGATCGGCTCCCTAACTCGTAGATACCCGTGCTGGCTCCACAGTGGGGTGTATCACTCCCCTAAAGTGGCAACCTGATACAACGGACATGCACGGCTTATACCTACACGATGCAACAACGTCTTACCTACCAGCCCGGGTCCACACACGCATATGAAACCCGTTGGACTTGCGTTGCCACCGCTCCCTGTTTTGGCCTCTTATAGTCAAACCCAGTATGCGTGTCCCGTCCTCGACTTGGGTCGAGCCCACAAAGATACGTTTTGGGATACTGGTTGAAATGGGCCCCCACTATTTACCACAAGCATTCCACCTAAGATTGTCCCCATTAGTCCATCCCACTTAACCCACTTAGTCATGTTCATTTACATGTGTGTTTGGTTAAGTCTAATCGAATTTAAAATGCCTCTAAAGGCAACCACTAGATTCCTCATGCCACCCAAGGCACCTACTTAACCCCCATGTCCCACCTTACATGATTATCTGGTTAAGTATTTCTTAGTTCATTAAGGCCATAACCTCATAAAGACCTCTCACATTAGACTGGCATTTATGGCAGCTGGATTTGCCGGGCGGGTCCGGGCAGTCTTACACCATAAAAGAGTCTAACCTCGTGTCTTTACAACTGTTATGCTTTAGTTTGGGCCTAGGACCTCTCACATTGGGCCGACATTTGTGACTACTGGATTTGTCGGGCGGGTCCGGGCAGGTTTACATCACAAACGGGTCCAACCTCGTGTCCTAAGCATTGATTATTAATAATAATCCACTTTCCCCCAATTTTAATAATTCCCTACTTAAATTATTAATTACTTCCAATTTTTAACAATGTCCATAATTGATTCAATTATGGACATTCATTCATGGTATGCAACATCTTACAAAATTGCACCCAATTTATTAATTCCTAATATTACCCCTACCCCACGTTTGAACGTTTATTCGCAAAATATATGTTAGACTCGAATAGCCTAACTCATAGCATAAAAGAGATTATCATAATAACAACATGTATATGTGACCAAATGAATCATAATAAGGGGTGAAACTTGCATATGTCCAACTTGCATAGATTATACATGTCATGGATCTAAAGGTGTCAACTTGTTCAAAATTCACCTAATATGATCTCAATCAATTTTCATAAACTTATATATGAACATGTGTGAATCAACATCATCTAATTTTTTAACAACATGGTTTTATATGGGTACACCTAACTCAATAGGCAAATTCCCATAATCAAGTTTTATTTAATTATAGTTTCAAGTTTATGGGTACACCTAACCTAATAGGCAAATTCCCATAAACAAGATCCATTTAAATTAAGAAAAAAAAACATAACTTTAAGCATGATCCAACAACATCATGATTTTTCAACATAATATAGCATGATTTATAACATGGCATAGTATGATAGTATAACATAGCTTGACATGATTCTCAACATAGCACGACATAGCATAAGAGAATTTACAACATAGCATGACATAGCATATATAATTTACATCATACGACAACTGTAACAACCCGTAAATTCTGGGCCAGTTTAAAATTTTTATTTTGGCAATTATAGCGAATTTTGGTTATTTAAAATGAATTATTTTAAATAATATCGACGTGAAATTTATTTTGAATAGAATTCGAACGTATATATTATACGCGTCGTCGTTAGAATATAAATATTTATATATAATTATAAATAGAATTAAAAATGGCGCGGTAGTTCGATAATTCGATTTCAAACTTCAATTGAATGTACCAGGTGCAAAACAATCCGGATGTTTGTGAAACCAAAAACATTAGGATCTAATTGATGATATCTTTCCAACGAAGTTGAGAAACTGAGATTTCACTTTATAAATGATGAGATATGTCCAGTTGAAAATTAGAAATAGTCGCTGTGGAATTTATATATATTTTAATATAATATATAGCCCTTAAAAATAGCCATTTTGCAAACGACCTCGGATTCCGACGAAACCAGTTTTGTTGGGTCCGCAGTGTCGAATTATTACTAGATTTCAAATTTCATAATTTTTCGAATCAATACGTGAGCGTGGCAAAGGAAAACGCGTTTGACCAATTTCAGTTGATTTTAATCGACTGGAAATGGCCATTTTTCTAACGGTCTCAGAATTCGACGAAACTAGTTTTGTTAGGACCGTATCGTCAATACGAAGCTAGAAAATATTTTTATAGAATTTTTCTAGTTAGTATGTGGCCCCGGTAATTTGAAATGTACGTTTAAAATTCAATATAGTGATTTAAATGTAAATTTAACGGAAACTGATTCAAACAGTCGAATCAGCTTGCGATACATATCCCATTGTGTTCGGAATGGGGGTATTACGTTAGGGATGACAGTCGTTGGACCCGGTTCGGTGTTCGTATGTAAAAGTCAACGTAAATTGAAAAAAGGAAAAAAAAATAAAAAAAATAAAAAAAAAATATATATATATATTTTCCCTCCTCCCCCCTTATTTCATTCTGCCCCCCCCCCCCCCCCCCCGTTTCTTCAAATCATGAGCAAAAAAAAAAAAAAAAAAAAAAAAAAAACCCATCGACGCACCGCCTCCAGCCACCGTGCCTCGTCGCCACCGCCCCCTTCCCTCCGCCTGCCATCGAGACCCCCTCCTCCCTCTCTCTCTCCTCCGCAGCAGCCAAGACCGAAACCCACCCGAACCCTAAATCCCCCAATTCGAGCGCCGCAATCCCCCAGGAAACCGCCGCGTCGGAGGGCCCCACGACCACCGAAAGGCCAGCACCACCTCTCCCCCCCCCCGACCACTCGACAGCGCACCCCCCTGTAAGTTTTTTTTTATTTATTTTATTTTTTTATTTATTTTATTTTTATTTTATTTAAAAACAGAAATGTTTAAAACTGATTATTTTAAAAATGTAAACCTGATTTGGTTTTAAAGTTTGAAAACTGATTATTTTATTTTTGTTTTGAAAACTGATTTATAAACTAAAAGGAGATTAGAAATTTAAAAATAAAAATAGGATTTTTATCTAAGAAAAAAGTTCATATTTTTGTTTAGAAAAGTCCGTATTTTTGTTTAGAAAAGTTCATATTTTTGTTTAGAAAAGGTTCATATGTTTGTTTAGGAAAAGATCGTATTTTGTTTAGAAAAAGATCGTAGTTTTGATTTAGGAAAAAATTAGATTTTTGAAATAAAAATTCGATTTTTATATATTGAACTTTGAACTGAAAATTCGATTTTTATATTGAATAGCGAACTAAAAATTCGATTTTTATATATTGAACTTTGAAATAAAAATTCGATTTTTATATATTGAACTTTGAACTGAAAATTCGATTTTTATATTGAATAGCGAACTAAAAATTCGATTTTTATATATTGAACGTTGAAATAAAAATTTGATTTTTATATATTGAACTTTGAAATAAAAATTCGATTTTTATATATTGAACATCGAAGTAAAAATTCGATTTTTATATATTGAATAGCGAAGTAAAAATGTGATTTTTACGTATGTAGTGAAAGCAGCAACGAAGGTGACAAAAAGGCGAAACGACGAAGACTTCTGCAAAAGAAGAGTCGAGATGGTTGGATAGCTAAATGTGAGAATTTCTCACCTCTCAATTTCTTTTTCTAGTTATATATATATACTAGGATGCAGACGGTGCTTAGTAGCACCCGACACAATTGTCCACAGACCATGGACTTGTTTGTTTGGTTGCATAGACTAGTTGAATTATTTGTTTGAATTGAATTGTTTGGTGAGATGGAATTGATATGATTGATGTGTGAATGGCGTGGGCCTTCACTAGACCGGGGATAAGGCTAGGCCTTGTCCCGTTTCTAGTATCGTGCCGTTATGCCGCCGAATTTTCTAAAATATGTTAGAAAAATAAAAATATCATTTTATTGAATAAATGAATTGAATAGAAATTCATAGGTTGAAATAAAATGTTTTATCGTTAAAAATATAATTTTTAACGTGAATATGAAAATAGTGAAGTGAATAAATAAATATTCATTTACAAACCAGATGGTTTGTTTATGTACACTTATTTGAATGACATTGATTGGGACGATAAATTTTACACATCGCCCAACTGCACAACTAAAATCTGCGTTTGATTGTTTGAAACCCCACACGGGTGTTGGGATGAAATATGAATTTCACTCATCCTGATTGATTAAATATGTCGATCGATGGATTGACAAGCTGCTATAAGCGTTAAATGTCTATATTTGATGCTTATACAGTGTAGTGCACTTTGGTTGATGGTTGATTATTCATCGTTGTGGATATATACATGTGTTGTAGAAAATCCATATAATTAACATTATATGGTAATTGATTGGGCCTCATTCCAATTTGAAAAATAAAGAATATTATAAAATAAAAGTTCATTTGTTGACAGTACTCATTCATTGAGATTGGTCGTGTGTTGAACGAAATATTTTGATAATAACAACTATTTTGAAAAAGAAATATTTGAAATAGAATATTTGAAAATAGAAATTTATGAAGCCGTGTTGATTAGATTGACGCCATTTTGACGTGAACGATATTTATATCGATTTTATTCATTTTAAAATGAATATTAAAAAGTAATTTTGAAATCGAATATTTCGAAATGAATTGAATTGAAAATATTTCGAAATGAATTGAATTGAAAACGATTTCGAAATGAATTGAATTGAAAACGATTTCGAAATGAATTGAATTGAAAACGATTTCGAAATGAATTGAATTGAAAACGAATTCGAATTGAAAGTGAATTGAAAGCGAATTCAAATTGAATTGAAATTTGAATTGAATAGAAATGAATTTTGAAACGAATCTATAAAGAAGAATTCAATTTTGCTTTGAATTGAAATGGAAGTTGAAATAGATTTTGAAACGAATTCAAAACTATTTATATAATTCGTTTTAAATAGAAATCGACGAAATATATATTATATATATTATATATATAATATAATGGCCTGAATAGAACGCGCCGCGCCGCGGCAGTTCGCGAATTTCGACCATTTATTTCAAACGGACATTACGGGAGATCCGACCGTCGGATTCTCCTAAAACCGGAACCGTTGGGTTCGTATCGAAAAGAGCTTTCTAAAGAATAATAGAAATTTGAAATCTAACGGTTGGATTTGGAATTATGTCCAAATCAAATTCGAAAAAGGTCGCTGTAAGTGCAGTTCGATGGCCGTTGATGGAAATCGACTGTACGGGCCTTGATAAAATTATTAAAAATAGCAATAATTTGTGTAAAATCATAAGAAATGATTTGTGAAGATTTGGGATGAAAAACTCCCTATTAGAAAAGATAAAAATAGATTTTTATCGAAATGAACTAGTTTTGAACTAGAATTATAATTCTATTTATTTTTAAATAAATAAATTGAATTTGAAAAGGGTTTTGAAAATAACCAAAATTTCCAATGATTGCATTGGAGTGGATTTGAATCGAAATTGTCTTCGGAATATTTCGATGTTGGAATTCGTGATTATACAGGTGTTGTTATGGAAATTTGAAAGATATATATATTTATATCGTTATTTCCAATACGACATTTGTTAGTCGTAGAATTTGATATTGAATATAAGCCGATATATTTTCTATTCAGAGCCTTGTATTGAATATCGAATGTGATTTGGGTTTGTCGTGAATGGTGTCTTTACTAACACTGTTCTTGAACCCAGTTGAGAAATGATTAAATCTTTTTATTTAGATTTAATGAAGTGTACCAATTAAATAATATTTAATTGGAAGTGAATTGATATTGATTTTTGGGTTTATCGTGAACAGTGTTTTAAATAACACTTGTTCTTTAACCCGATAATTAATGGGATGTGACTTTGGGTTTATCGTGAACCGTGTTTTAAATGACACTGATTCTTTAACCCAGTCACAGATTAAAACTAAGTGGAGTTTTAATGAATCTTTAATTAGATTGAAAAGATCGAGAATGGAGTATCACCAGTTTTGCTCCAGGCGATAGTTAAATCTTTAATTAGATTTGAACATGAAATTTAGATACTAACTGTCGGTTAGCCAAGCAGAATGGTTTTCTGGATATTGATCTGATGTTGGTTTCGGCCTTCGGGGTTAATGTTTGGGGAATTATTCTCTTGATTAATTTACGGTTAGTGACTAATGAATTGGAATGAGGCGTATGTTGTGTTTGTGTAACACTTATTTAAAATATACGCGAGTTATTCGGAAAGACCGGGTTAATCCCATTCTGAATAACTGATACGACGATAAGTCGAAGATGAAGACGATGGTCGAAGACCGGAGGTTTTCACGTCGTTTGGGTGATAACTGATGATCTTGATTGGGCTGTACACCCAAGAAGATGGAAACAGTTAGTGATCGTCCAGACGTACTTGGAGATCGATGGATATGCGGGGTACTAGGTGCCTCCGGCTTCGTTCAGACCCAGAACGGACTTGTAAATGGACTGTGTGTCTGACATAGGATGGTTTGCCTGTGTGGCATGCTAAGATGCAAATGATCAAGGCTTCTGTTGAAAAGCAAAGTCTTGTGGTGATGATCAAAGCACGGCCTTTGTGGCGTAGCTTTGTGTAACGTTTACCTCGCGTGTTTCACACCCGGTATGAACCAAAAACGGGAGACGGACATCAGGGAGGACTTGCGTTTCTTTCTAGCTAAAAAGTGGCGTCAGTGGTTTTACACTCCCTAACGAGTTTGACTTATGTGGTTGTTGCTGTTGCGAGGCGCCTCGGATTGATCGGTCGTTCTCGAACCGATGGAGTCATTTGTTGGCTCATTGACACCCCAAAGGGTGGGGAAACGTAGTGTTCAGGAATTTTAATCCACATCGGTGGACCGGCCCTGACGATCCAAAGGCTTGACTGAGTACTTGCCTGAGACACGGGCTAGAGCGTCTCGAATTGGTTGAGGATCTTGCCCCTAGCCTCGGTTCATAGATGGAAACCCAATTTCCAAATACGTGACTTTGCGATTTTGATTGTATAACCTATATATGGCGACATAGTGGTATGGGGCATTCATGCCGCCTATGATTGATACTTATGATTTGAAGTTGTTTTATACACTATGCACTTATTATAGTATCAAATGATTTGTTTTAAACGTATCAAGCATTCTTTGGCTGTTATAAGGGAAAACCCTATCCTCGACTGCGTTGCATTGTGTGATGGGACCTGGGTCTTATAACAGCTTCATCTTTCTTTATTTAGCATTGCGCTGTTTGTTTTATGCACTGGTATTCTTGGGAGGAAACCCGTTCCGTGTTATACGGCGTGGTCCCTTGATTTACCTAATGATTTAAAATAAAGATTAATAACTGTTTTAGTTCTCACACCAGTCCCATGACTGACCTGGAGTTTATTGTTTTAACCTAAACTCTGGGTGCCCTTATTTTGACACGGGCAGCTAGTAGTTTTGGTTTTGCAGATTTATATTCACAGGATCCTGGTTTACAGCTGGAACGATATCCGGAAAGCTTTGTATCCGTATATCTTCTTCTAGTTGTGTATTGTATTATTTTCCGCTGCTATGTATTTAAATGTAATTTAAATCTCTGTTATTTATGTGTAATATTCCTTCGTACTCTGTATATTCTTGTAATCTGATGCATTGTTGTAATATACAATGAAATGTTCTTCTGTATGCGTTCTGTTGTGGTTTGTTCTCGAACTATCCGTCGCTTTCCTTTACGGGGAAGTTACGGGTCTTCACAGTTGGTATCAGAGCTTTGGTTTACAAAGCTAGAGAACAAGGCACGTTAGAACCATACGAAAGAATTCATCAGATATTGGGTTAGTAATATCCAATGGGAATGACTCGTTAGAGATGGGATCAGTAGTATCCTAGAACGAGTGTGAAGAGTATATTTTTCAAATGAAAACATTCGTTGTTTTGAAAATTTAAATCAATTATTCGTATCTGATTATCTATTTATATTGAGTTGGACAGTCCAGTATATAAAGATTTTGCGTATACGTCTGATCCGCGTGTATTCGAAGTTTTAATATATTGGATAGATATAGAATCATACTCTAGTGGCCCGAAGATGATTCTGATGGTTGAGTACTCATCGTCAGAATTTATATTCGTGTGACGAAGGTGTGATATCTATATATTTCCATTAGACTGGTGTGAGAACCAAAACTTATATAGTTAGGAACACATTGTTGTGAATTGGCATCAAAAACATGATTTTTGTATATGTATCAAAATTATGAATTTGAAACTCTAAGGCACTAATTGATTGATGTTTGTGTTGTTTGTTTAATTGTTTGATAATTTTGAACCATTTGGCCTAATTGAATCGAATATTGAACTATATCGAAAATTGGTTGCGTTTGCTTGCATATACATATATATCTTTGAACAGGTCATAGCAAGGAGGCTAGAGCAGAGAATAAAATTTGTTTGCCCGACAAATAGGTACATGTTTACTACATAATTTCCTGTTTTGTTTGGATGATGATGATTTTGTGAGCCTATTGGCTAGCCGCTTGGCTTTTTCTTTTTCTTTTTGAGATCTGAAGGACCGGGGAAGCTATTTGAAATTCCCCGATGCTCCCATTGCAGGGGAGGTTATGGCGAAATTTTTCGAAAATTTAGGGTGTTAGCCAAATTTTTGAAATTTTGAAAATTCTCAGAAACTGAAGAGTTAGAGAATGGAAGCCAGATCGAGCGTAGAGTTGAATTATCAAACCACTTTCGACTTTGTTCCTTTTCGGGGACGAAAAGTTTTAAGTGGGGGAGATTGTAACAACCCGTAAATTCTGGGCCAGTTTAAAATTTTTATTTTGGCAATTATAGCGAATTTTGGTTATTTAAAATGAATTATTTTAAATAATATCGACGTGAAATTTATTTTGAATAGAATTCGAACGTATATATTATACGCGTCGTCGTTAGAATATAAATATTTATATATAATTATAAATAGAATTAAAAATGGCGCGGTAGTTCGATAATTCGATTTCAAACTTCAATTGAATGTACCAGGTGCAAAACAATCCGGATGTTTGTGAAACCAAAAACATTAGGATCTAATTGATGATATCTTTCCAACGAAGTTGAGAAACTGAGATTTCACTTTATAAATGATGAGATATGTCCAGTTGAAAATTAGAAATAGTCGCTGTGGAATTTATATATATTTTAATATAATATATAGCCCTTAAAAATAGCCATTTTGCAAACGACCTCGGATTCCGACGAAACCAGTTTTGTTGGGTCCGCAGTGTCGAATTATTACTAGATTTCAAATTTCATAATTTTTCGAATCAATACGTGAGCGTGGCAAAGGAAAACGCGTTTGACCAATTTCAGTTGATTTTAATCGACTGGAAATGGCCATTTTTCTAACGGTCTCAGAATTCGACGAAACTAGTTTTGTTAGGACCGTATCGTCAATACGAAGCTAGAAAATATTTTTATAGAATTTTTCTAGTTAGTATGTGGCCCCGGTAATTTGAAATGTACGTTTAAAATTCAATATAGTGATTTAAATGTAAATTTAACGGAAACTGATTCAAACAGTCGAATCAGCTTGCGATACATATCCCATTGTGTTCGGAATGGGGGTATTACGTTAGGGATGACAGTCGTTGGACCCGGTTCGGTGTTCGTATGTAAAAGTCAACGTAAATTGAAAAAAGGAAAAAAAAAATAAAAAAAAAATAATAATAATAATAAAATATATATATTTTCCCTCCTCCCCCCTTATTTCATTCTGGCCCCCCCCCCCCCCCCCCGTTTCTTCAAATCAGGAGCAAAAAAAAAAAAAAAAAAAAAAAAAAAAACCCATCGACGCACCGCCTCCAGCCACCGTGCCTCGTCGCCACCGCCCCCTTCCCTCCGCCTGCCATCGAGACCCCCTCCTCCCTCTCTCTCTCCTCCGCAGCAGCCAAGACCGAAACCCACCCGAACCCTAAATCCCCCAATTCGAGCGCCGCAATCCCCCAGGAAACCGCCGCGTCGGAGGGCCCCACGACCACCGAAAGGCCAGCACCACCTCTCCCCCCCCCCCCCCCGACCACTCGACAGCGCACCCCCCTGTAAGTTTTTTTTTTTTATTTTATTTTTTTATTTTTATTTTATTTAAAAACAGAAATGTTTAAAACTGATTATTTTAAAAATGTAAACCTGATTTGGTTTTAAAGTTTGAAAACTGATTATTTTATTTTTGTTTTGAAAACTGATTTATAAACTAAAAGGAGATTAGAAATTTAAAAATAAAAATAGGATTTTTATCTAAGAAAAAGTTCATATTTTTGTTTAGAAAAGTCCGTATTTTTGTTTAGAAAAGTTCATATTTTTGTTTAGAAAAGGTTCATATGTTTGTTTAGGAAAAGATCGTATTTTGTTTAGAAAAAGATCGTAGTTTTGATTTAGGAAAAAATTAGATTTTTGAAATAAAAATTCGATTTTTATATATTGAACTTTGAACTGAAAATTCGATTTTTATATTGAATAGCGAACTAAAAATTCGATTTTTATATATTGAACTTTGAAATAAAAATTCGATTTTTATATATTGAACTTTGAACTGAAAATTCGATTTTTATATTGAATAGCGAACTAAAAATTCGATTTTTATATATTGAACGTTGAAATAAAAATTCGATTTTTATATATTGAACTTTGAAATAAAAATTCGATTTTTATATATTGAACATCGAAGTAAAAATTCGATTTTTATATATTGAATAGCGAAGTAAAAATGTGATTTTTACGTATGTAGTGAAAGCAGCAACGAAGGTGACAAAAAGGCGAAACGACGAAGACTTCTGCAAAAGAAGAGTCGAGATGGTTGGATAGCTAAATGTGAGAATTTCTCACCTCTCAATTTCTTTTTCTAGTTATATATATATACTAGGATGCAGACGGTGCTTAGTAGCACCCGACACAATTGTCCACAGACCATGGACTTGTTTGTTTGGTTGCATAGACTAGTTGAATTATTTGTTTGAATTGAATTGTTTGGTGAGATGGAATTGATATGATTGATGTGTGAATGGCGTGGGCCTTCACTAGACCGGGGATAAGGCTAGGCCTTGTCCCGTTTCTAGTATCGTGCCGTTATGCCGCCGAATTTTCTAAAATATGTTAGAAAAATAAAAATATCATTTTATTGAATAAATGAATTGAATAGAAATTCATAGGTTGAAATAAAATGTTTTATCGTTAAAAATATAATTTTTAACGTGAATATGAAAATAGTGAAGTGAATAAATAAATATTCATTTACAAACCAGATGGTTTGTTTATGTACACTTATTTGAATGACATTGATTGGGACGATAAATTTTACACATCGCCCAACTGCACAACTAAAATCTGCGTTTGATTGTTTGAAACCCCACACGGGTGTTGGGATGAAATATGAATTTCACTCATCCTGATTGATTAAATATGTCGATCGATGGATTGACAAGCTGCTATAAGCGTTAAATGTCTATATTTGATGCTTATACAGTGTAGTGCACTTTGGTTGATGGTTGATTATTCATCGTTGTGGATATATACATGTGTTGTAGAAAATCCATATAATTAACATTATATGGTAATTGATTGGGCCTCATTCCAATTTGAAAAATAAAGAATATTATAAAATAAAAGTTCATTTGTTGACAGTACTCATTCATTGAGATTGGTCATGTGTTGAACGAAATATTTTGATAATAACAACTATTTTGAAAAAGAAATATTTGAAATAGAATATTTGAAAATAGAAATTTATGAAGCCGTGTTGATTAGATTGACGCCATTTTGACGTGAACGATATTTATATCGATTTTATTCATTTTAAAATGAATATTAAAAAGTAATTTTGAAATCGAATATTTCGAAATGAATTGAATTGAAAATATTTCGAAATGAATTGAATTGAAAACGATTTCGAAATGAATTGAATTGAAAACGATTTCGAAATGAATTGAATTGAAAACGATTTCGAAATGAATTGAATTGAAAACGAATTCGAATTGAAAGTGAATTGAAAGCGAATTCAAATTGAATTGAAATTTGAATTGAATAGAAATGAATTTTGAAACGAATCTATAAAGAAGAATTCAATTTTGCTTTGAATTGAAATGGAAGTTGAAATAGATTTTGAAACGAATTCAAAACTATTTATATAATTCGTTTTAAATAGAAATCGACGAAATATATATTATATATATTATATATATAATATAATGGCCTGAATAGAACGCGCCGCGCCGCGGCAGTTCGCGAATTTCGACCATTTATTTCAAACGGACATTACGGGAGATCCGACCGTCGGATTCTCCTAAAACCGGAACCGTTGGGTTCGTATCGAAAAGAGCTTTCTAAAGAATAATAGAAATTTGAAATCTAACGGTTGGATTTGGAATTATGTCCAAATCAAATTCGAAAAAGGTCGCTGTAAGTGCAGTTCGATGGCCGTTGATGGAAATCGACTGTACGGGCCTTGATAAAATTATTAAAAATAGCAATAATTTGTGTAAAATCATAAGAAATGATTTGTGAAGATTTGGGATGAAAAACTCCCTATTAGAAAAGATAAAAATAGATTTTTATCGAAATGAACTAGTTTTGAACTAGAATTATAATTCTATTTATTTTTAAATAAATAAATTGAATTTGAAAAGGGTTTTGAAAATAACCAAAATTTCCAATGATTGCATTGGAGTGGATTTGAATCGAAATTGTCTTCGGAATATTTCGATGTTGGAATTCGTGATTATACAGGTGTTGTTATGGAAATTTGAAAGATATATATATTTATATCGTTATTTCCAATACGACATTTGTTAGTCGTAGAATTTGATATTGAATATAAGCCGATATATTTTCTATTCAGAGCCTTGTATTGAATATCGAATGTGATTTGGGTTTGTCGTGAATGGTGTCTTTACTAACACTGTTCTTGAACCCAGTTGAGAAATGATTAAATCATTTTATTTAGATTTAATGAAGTGTACCAATTAAATAATATTTAATTGGAAGTGAATTGATATTGATTTTTGGGTTTATCGTGAACAGTGTTTTAAATAACACTTGTTCTTTAACCCGATAATTAATGGGATGTGACTTTGGGTTTATCGTGAACCGTGTTTTAAATGACACTGATTCTTTAACCCAGTCACAGATTAAAACTAAGTGGAGTTTTAATGAATCTTTAATTAGATTGAAAAGATCGAGATGGAGTATCACCAGTTTTGCTCCAGGCGATAGTTAAATCTTTAATTAGATTTGAACATGAAATTTAGATACTAACTGTCGGTTAGCCAAGCAGAATGGTTTTCTGGATATTGATCTGATGTTGGTTTCGGCCTTCGGGGTTAATGTTTGGGGAATTATTCTCTTGATTAATTAACGGTTAGTGACTAATGAATTGGAATGAGGCGTATGTTGTGTTTGTGTAACACTTATTTAAAATATACGCGAGTTATTCGGAAAGACCGGGTTAATCCCATTCTGAATAACTGATACGACGATAAGTCGAAGATGAAGACGATGGTCGAAGACCGGAGGTTTTCACGTCGTTTGGGTGATAACTGATGATCTTGATTGGGCTGTACACCCAAGAAGATGGAAACAGTTAGTGATCGTCCAGACGTACTTGGAGATCGATGGATATGCGGGGTACTAGGTGCCTCCGGCTTCGTTCAGACCCAGAACGGACTTGTAAATGGACTGTGTGTCTGACATAGGATGGTTTGCCTGTGTGGCATGCTAAGATGCAAATGATCAAGGCTTCTGTTGAAAAGCAAAGTCTTGTGGTGATGATCAAAGCACGGCCTTTGTGGCGTAGCTTTGTGTAACGTTTACCTCGCGTGTTTCACACCCGGTATGAACCAAAAACGGGAGACGGACATCAGGGAGGACTTGCGTTTCTTTCTAGCTAAAAAGTGGCGTCAGTGGTTTTACACTCCCTGACGAGTTTGACTTATGTGGTTGTTGCTGTTGCGAGGCGCCTCGGATTGATCGGTCGTTCTCGAACCGATGGAGTCATTTGTTGGCTCATTGACACCCCAAAGGGTGGGGAAACGTAGTGTTCAGGAATTTTAATCCACATCGGTGGACCGGCCCTGACGATCCAAAGGCTTGACTGAGTACTTGCCTGAGACACGGGCTAGAGCGTCTCGAATCGGTTGAGGATCTTGCCCCTAGCCTCGGTTCATAGATGGAAACCCAATTTCCAAATACGTGACTTTGCGATTTTGATTGTATAACCTATATATGGCGACATAGTGGTATGGGGCATTCATGCCGCCTATGATTGATACTTATGATTTGAAGTTGTTTTATACACTATGCACTTATTATAGTATCAAATGATTTGTTTTAAACGTATCAAGCATTCTTTGGCTGTTATAAGGGAAAACCCTATCCTCGACTGCGTTGCATTGTGTGATGGGACCTGGGTCTTATAACAGCTTCATCTTTCTTTATTTAGCATTGCGCTGTTTGTTTTATGCACTGGTATTCTTGGGAGGAAACCCATTCCGTGTTATACGGCGTGGTCCCTTGATTTACCTAATGATTTAAAATAAAGATTAATAACTGTTTTAGTTCTCACACCAGTCCCATGACTGACCTGGAGTTTATTGTTTTAACCTAAACTCTGGGTGCCCTTATTTTGACACGGGCAGCTAGTAGTTTTGGTTTTGCAGATTTATATTCACAGGATCCTGGTTTACAGCTGGAACGATATCCGGAAAGCTTTGTATCCGTATATCTTCTTCTAGTTGTGTATTGTATTATTTTCCGCTGCTATGTATTTAAATGTAATTTAAATCTCTGTTATTTCTGTGTAATATTCCTTCGTACTCTGTATATTCTTGTAATCTGATGCATTGTTGTAATATACAATGAAATGTTCTTCTGTATGCGTTCTGTTGTGGTTTGTTCTCGAACTATCCGTCGCTTTCCTTTACGGGGAAGTTACGGGTCTTCACAACAACATAATAACATAATAAGAGATCCACAATATATAGAATTTACAATTACAAATCACATCACTTTCTTGTGATCCACCCATAACTGAGTCAAATCAGTTTGTAATAGTCTTGTGAGAATCATCATACTCACCAACAAAAGAAAAGAATTAGAGAAAGAGAGATCTTTTGATTTGATTTGTGTAGATTTAGTTGTAGATGATTAGGCTTCCTCTTCTTAGTTTGTGACGGCTATGCTGAACTCCATGGCAGCAGCATGATGGTAGCTTCTCTAATTTTACAAGTGATTTAGGTCTAGGGTCTACCCACTTATTTATAGATTTTAGAATTCATTTAGGCCATTAGATTTAACCTAGAAATAACCGCAGCCGTTCAGACAAGATGGGGTTTATCTTGTTGACTCAGCAATGAGTCAGAAGTGACTCAGCAAACACTCAGCATATTAATAAACTTCTATTCATGTCATAAATATATATATATATTCTACAATGTACATATTAGATACATCCCCCTTTACTTATTATTGTTTTTATATACATATTAGATACATCCCCTCTCTCACATACTTATTAATATTTTTATATTCATATTAGATACATCCCCTCTCTTACACACTTATTAATATTTTTATATGCATATTAGATACATCCCCTCTCTTACACACTTATTAATATTTTTATATTCATATTAGATACATCCCCTCTCTTACACACTTATTAATATTTTTATATTCATATTAGATACATCCCCTCTCTTACACACTTATTAATATTTTAGCAACTTTAGTGTTAATAGAAAATTCGGGGTGTTACAGGGTGGGTAATATTTACGTATAGACCCATAAACTTAACCCGATAAGGTTATGTAATTAAGACACCTAGTGGTATACATAACTGGTAGAAATAATAAAGTTATGCATTTAAAAGACACCGTTTAGGGTAAGCATAACTTGTAAGGAAATGGGACAACTTGTGTAATACGATAAGAGGTACTTAATTATAAATTAAGTAATCTAGAAATCTGGAACCCGCTGATGTGAATAACATGTTTTGGCTTGTCCTAGGGACAAGAGGAAATTATAACATAGGTTATAATTAATGGGTTGAGAAACTTGGTAATGGGCCTTAGTTAATAACTAAGTTAACAAGTAAACAACGCTAAGTTGTATTGACAATGCAAAGTGGAATTATGATTAAATGAGAAAGAATGAGGAAAACTAATGATATAAGTTATATTTAATCATAAAAGGTAAATGACATGTAAAAAATGGAAACATGTAAAATGAGACGTACTTAATTTCACATTAAGTAAGAACATGTTATTGCAATGGTGTAACCAAGCAAGAATATAAAATAGATTGTGGATTACAGACCTTGGGCCACAATCTAGAGAATAACATGTTGTAAGCTTATTAATAAACTTAAATGAATTAAGTTGTATGACTAAAATTAATAAGCAAGAGAAGCTTGGTAATTTAAATAAGAATTCAATATGAATTGGAATAATCAAGTCAACTAGAAACCTGATGAGGTGAGGCAAGCGCGTAAAAGAATGTTTAGACATAGGGTCTAACAACATGCTAAAGTAAGGCGCTTAGGCCAGTCTGTATTGCTAAGGGTGAATAACCCAATGGGGTAGATCATCGAGGTGTTATAAGCCACGAGGGGAGCGCACATTCATCTGATTGTTTGACGGCTCCAAAGGACTGGAAGGGGAAGCACGCTACTTCCTGAAGTACATAAGGTGTTCCTAGTAGTCCTCCATGCGGTGACAGATGTCTTAGGATGTACCCGTAGAGGTTGGGTGTGCGCGTAACTACTAGGTGGGTGGACCTTGACTGCATATTTAGCTATGCAGTCAGAATGTTGTGACGAGGTGGCACTAGGGTAGTTCGGCGGTTGCCTCACGAGGAGGCGGAGGGTCATGACCAACAAGGATAGTAGACCGTCGGATATCCGTCATCGACAGCCAGCGGGATGCGAAAAGACTAGAGCTAAACCCAAGATATCATTTCACCTTTCACTATCGATGTAGGGGTTGAGGGTAGACGCCACATGGATGTTTAGATTTGTTGTTATTAGGGGCGGTCGCTTAGCTCTTGTAGTCTTTACTAGTTGAGGGAGGGGCCGAGGTGGTGCCATAGCCACCATGGAAAACAGACCTAAGGAATATCTGTATTTGGAGGCTCTTAAAGGCGGGCCTCTACCGGTATGGAAAAGCTCCCGTCCGAGTTTTGTTTTTCTTATTTAGCCCTGCCACGGAACTCGGTGCACATTAGAGGACGTGCGATTGAGGCATCAAGCTGCAATTACAGTACATACGTGGGACAATCTAGATACATGCATATCTTCTTTGGATGGTGTATCGTAGACTAGAGGGCATTATTCCGATATGGAATCTGATTCGATCGGTGGTGGCGGTCCGTATGCTTATGTAGCATAATAATGACAAATATATGCGGAATGTAAACATTGTTATATAGAGATCCGTACGTCACTCCGGCATAGGATGAGGGACTGCGTTCATTTCGGTGGAGACCGTGCGAGTGGGTTACCATTTGGGTGTATCTCAATATTGAGAGATAGCTATATATATTTTATTAGGTGAATCCATGGGAAAGTAAATGGGTATTATGCGTGGATAAGTCTTGAGTCCTACTAACCCAATTAACCTAATAACCAAGAAAATGAAATGGAACGATATTGGTAGGGATCATTCTATTTCTGATATACTAGTATCAGTGCGGTGCAGAGAAATGTATTTAAGAAGCGCTATATATCATGTTCATCTTATCTTGCTCAGTTCACACTTGTTATTGTTATCTTCTTCTTCCAGTTTTATATACATGCCATGATACTTTTATTTATTTATATTTAAAAGTAACTGGACTCGCCAGACTTTATGTCTGACCCTTTTTTTGTTTCCTCTTCTCTCTTTTCTGTTCCCCCTCCCCCCCCCCCCCCAAGGTTCTCAAGGTGGAAGTGCTTAGAGTTAATTTGGATTCTTTCAGCTTAGCTTGGATTTTGGATATAGATGTATTGCTTTGACCTCTGGTCAACTCTCTTATGGCTTCACATGGGAAATATGGTTTTATGCTTTTGTACTCTAATATTTTTGGCAAGATAGATTATTTATGTAATTGGTTACTTCAAACTTATAATCTAAACTCAGTATTTGGGGCCAAGATGTGATTTAAATAAAGTTTTTAATTTCGCTGCTATTTTACATGTTTGTCTTATGATATTATGTTCTTATTTACCTATAACGCTTTACAGAACTTAATGCATTCCCTTGGCGAGTGACATTAATGGACGTGGGATGTCACAAAATTCGATTTGGTAATAATCGAATGGGCTTCTATGGAGGAAGACTGTTAATATATATGGAATTTAAAAGGTTTTGTCGTTATTCCATTTATACCATTAGTCGGATATGGAAATTGATATCAATTATATATTGATTTGTTTTCCGTGAAGATTCCATAATTAGTGGAATGTGATTTTGGGTTTATCGTGAACTATGTTTTAAATGACATTAGTTCTTTAACCAAGTTAAAGACATGATTGCATGTCTAACATTGTATTTTGAACTATATTGTTGAACCCTGCTAAATATATATATGTTTGGTGGTGGAGAATTTATTCTCTTGCTTAACACACTTCACTAAGATGTATGAGCTTAGAGGTTATATATTGGCAGAAATCAATGGCACGACGTAGATTGTCGATACGACATGTTTGATTTCCCAAAGTTAAATAATCATTAATAATGATTGTTGGTAGAATAAAACTAAGTAGAGTTTTAATGAATCTTTAATTAGATTTAAATGTGAATGGGATAATTTAAATTATCAAATTTTGGAAATGATCGAGAAAGGAGTACCACCAGTTTTACTTCAGGCGATAGTTAAATCTTTAATTAGATTTGAACGGGAAATGGTAATTAATCTTGCCGATAACACCCTGGTGTTAGATATGGAGTATTACCGGTTTTTCTCCATGGGACGAATAGGTTGGGACTGGGAAATAAAACAAATGATTACTTCGGTAAGGTGCGCTAATCCAGACTAGTTTGGAAAACCTTAACTTGGTTTAAATTGTGAAAAGAATACCCGAATAAAAGAATATTCTGGATTGGAATGAGATGTATGTTATGTTTTTATAGAACTTGATTATAAGATACGTGAATTATTCGGAAATGCCGGGTTTATACCCATTTTGAATAATTGATTCGACGATAAGTCGACGATGAAGACGGTGGTTGAAGACCTGAGTTCTTCACATCGTTTGGATAATTACCGATGTCTTGATTGGGCCGTACACCCAAGACAAGGTAATAAGTGGTGATCGTCCAGACGTACTTGGAGATCGACTGGATATGCGAGGACCTCTCTCCTGTATTGGACATATGGGACGAGGAATAAGGTGCCTCCGGTTTCGTTCAGACCCAGAACGAACTAGTAAATGGATGTATGTCTGGCATTGGATTTTATTTTATGTTGATTGATCTCTATTAAATATATATCTACTTGGTGGCGGAGAATTTATTGAAGCGACCCGAACTTCCCCGGCCTCCGAAGAGATGAGAAAGAACGAATTACTGTGAGGACAAGACAAAACAGAACGCAGACGGAAGAACATTTCATTGCTATTACAACAATTCCATCAGAATACAAGAATATACAGAGTATAATTGAATAAATCACATTCGATAAATATCAGAGATTACAATAAATTACATAGCAGCGGAAAATAATACAAAGCACAACTGAAGGTGATATACGGATACAGAGCTTTCCGGATATCATTCCAGCTGTAAACCAGGATCCTGTGAATATAAATCTGCAAAACCAAAACTACTAGCTGCCCGTGCGGAAAATAGGGGCACCCAGAGTTTAGGTTAAAACAATAAACTCCAGGTCAGTCATGTGACTGGTGTGAGAACTAAAACAGTTATTTTAAAACTTTACTTTAAAAGAGAGTAATTCAAGGGACCACGCCGTATAACACGGAATGGGTTTCCTCCCAAGAATACCAGTGCATAGAATAAACAGCGCAATGCTTTTTTGAAAAATGAAGCTATTATAAGACCCAGGTCCCATCACACAATGCAACGCAAGCCGGAGGATAGGGTTTTCCCTTATAATAGCCAAACATGTTTGGTACGTTTAAAACAAATCATTTGATACTATAATATGTGTATAGTGTCAAAACAATTTCAATCATAAATATAAATCATAGACGGCATGGGTACCATATATCATGTCGCCATACTAGTTCTACAATTAAAACCGCAATACACGTATTGGAAATTGGATTCCGTCATGAGTCGAGGCAAGGGGCAAGCTCCTCTCCGCGTTCGAGACACTCTAGCAAATGTCTCAGGACTACACACTCTGGGCAATCCTGGATGCTTCAGGGTCGGTCCTCACTTACGTTAGAGGATTAATTATGCCTGAACACACGTTTCCCGATCCTTACAGACCTATAATCGAGGCGCCTTGCATTCCAACAACCACAAAGGTGAAAAGTATATAAATGTCAGGGCTGTTAAGTCACTGACACCACCAAAGCTAGAAAGAAACGTCGTGCTCTCCCTGCAGTCCGTATCCCGTTTTTGACTCATACCGAGGTGTGAGGCTCGCGAATTCATGTTATACACAAAGCTGCCACATAGGCCGTGCTTTGATCATCAACCACAAGACTTTGCTTTTCAACAGAAGCCTTGATCTATGCAACTCAGCATGCCACACAGGCAATTCATGCCATGCGATTGATATCTATCGATATATAACCTCTAAGCTCGTACGTCTCAGAGAAGGGCGTTAAGCAAGAGAATAAATTCTCCGCCGCCAAACAGATATATATTTAACAGAAATCAATCAACACAGAATAAAATCCAATGTCAGACATACAATCCATTTACAAGTTCGTTCTGGGTCTGAATGAAACCGGAGGCACTTTCCTCGCATATCCATCCGTCTCCAAGTACGTCTGGACGACCACTAACTGATTCCCTCATCTTGGGTGTACAGCCCAATCAAGATCATCAGTAATCACCCAAACGATGTGAAGACTTCCGGTCTTCAACCACCGTCTTCATCTTCGACATATCGTCGAATCGGTTATTCAGAATGGGTATAAACCCGACCTTTCCGAACAACCCGCGTATATTAAAAACGAATGTTACACAAACACAACGAACGCCTCATTCCAATCCAGAATATTCTTTTATTCCCAAAATCACATTCCTAGGGGAAAGGTTCCCATTAATTTTATCCAAGATAAATTCTTTAAAATTTATCCTTTAATCTTCCTTTGGATGTCATTTCAAACCAAATTATGGTTTTCTAAACTAGTCGAGATTAGCGAACCATACCGAAGTAATTATTTATTTTATTTCCCAATCCCAACCTATTCATCCCATGAAGCAAAACTGGTAATACTCCATATCTAACACCGGGGTGTTATCGGTAAAATTAATTACCATTTCACGTTCAAATCTAATTAAAGATTTAACTATCGCTTTGGAGCAAAACTGGTAGTACTCCATTCTCGCTCATTTGCCAAATTTGATAATTTGAATTATCAATTCACATTTCAATCTAATTGCAGATTCGATGAAACTCCTTTTACTGGGTTAAAGAACTAGTGTCATTTAAAACACAGTTCATGATAAACCCAAATCACATTCTATTTATTATCGGGTTAAAGAACTAGTGTTATTTAAAACACAGTTCACGATAAACCCAAATCACATTCTATTTAAGCCCATTTCAAATCTAATTTATTTATTTAAAAATAAATGGGTTTTAATTTCAGTTCAAAACTAGTTCATTTCGATAAAAATCTATTTTTATCTTTTCAAATATGGAGTTTTTCATCCCAATTTTTCCCAAATCATTTCTTATGATTTTACACAAATTATTACTATTTTTAATAATTTTATCAAGGCCCGTACAGTCGATTTCCATCAATGGCCATCGAACTGCACTTACAGCGACCTTTTCCAAATTTGATTTGGACGTATCTCCAAATCTAACCGTTAGATTTCAAATTTCTAATATTTGTTAGAAAGCTCATTTCGATACGAACCCAACGGTTCCAGTTTTAGGAGAATTCGACGGTCGGATCTCCCGTAATGTCCGTTTGAAATCAATGGTCGAAATTCACGAACTGCCGCGGCGCGGCGCGTTCTATTCAGGCCATTATATTATATATATAATATATATAATATATATTTCGTCGATTTCTATTTAAAACGAATTATATAGATAGTTTTGAATTCGTTTCAAAAACATTTTCAACCTCCATTTCAAATTCAAATCAAAATTGAATTTTTCCTTATAAATTCGTTTTAAAATTCATTTCTATTTAGTTCAAATTTCAATTCAATTTGAATTCATTTCAATTCGTTTCCAATTCAATTCGAATTCGTTATCTATTCAATTCAATTCAAATTCGTTATTTATTCAATTCAATTCGAATTCGTTATCTATTCAACTCAATTCAAATTCGTTATTTATTCAATTCAATTCGAATTCATTATCTATTCAATTCAATTCGAATTCGTTATCTATTTAATTCAATTCAAATTCGTTATTTATTCAATTCAATTCGAATTCGTTATCTATTCAATTCAATTCGAATTCGTTATCTATTCAATTCAATTCAAATTCGTTATTTATTCAATTCAATTCGAATTCGTTATCTATTCAATTCAATTCGAATTCGTTATTTATTCAATTCAATTCGAATTCGTTATCTATTCAATTCGAATTCGTTATCTATTCAATTCAATTCAAATTCGTTATTTATTCAATTCGAATTCAATTCGTTATTTATTCAATTCAATTCAAATTCGTTATTTATTCAATTCAATTCAAATTCGTTATTTATTCAATTCAATTCGAATTCGTTATCTATTCAATTCAATTCAAATTCGTTATTTATTCAATTCAATTCGAATTCGTTATCTATTCAATTCAATTCGAATTCGTTATCTATTCAATTCAATTCAAATTCGTTATTTATTCAATTCGAATTCAATTCGTTATTTATTCAATTCAAATACAATTCAAATCAAATTCTTTTCTATTCTATTCAAATTCAATTGATTTTCTATTCTATTCAAATTCAATTGATTTTCTATTCTATTCAAATTCAATTGATTTTCTATTCGATTCAATTCAAATTGGTTTTCTATTCGATTCAATTCAAATTGGTTTTCTATTCGATTCAATTCAAATTGGTTTTCTATTCGATTCAATTCAAATTGGTTTTCTATTCGATTCAATTCAAATTTCATTTCAAAATATTCGATTTCGAAATCACTTTTCAATATTCATTTTAAAATGAGTAAAATCGATATAAATATCGTCCACGTCAAAATGGCGTCAATCTAATCAACACGGCTTCATATACTTCTATTTTCAAATATTCTATTTCAAATATTTCCTTTTCAAACATTTCTATTTCAAATATTTCGTTTTCAAATATTTCTACTTCAAATATTTCGTTTTCAAATATTTCGTTCAACACATGACTAATCTCAACGGATGAGTACGGTCAACACATGAACCTTTATTTTATATTATTCTTTATTTTCTAAATTGGAATGAGGCCCAATCAATCACCATATAATGTTAATTATATGGATTTTCATACATCACACGTATATAATAGCATTGAAAAATAATCAACCATCAACCAAAGTGCACTACACTGTATAAGCATCAAATATAGATATCTAATGCTTATAACAGCCTGTCAATCAATCGATCGACATATTTAATCGATCAGGATGAGTGAACTTCAAATTTCATCCCAACACCCGTGTGGGGTTTCAAATCAACAAACACAGATTTTATTTGTGCAGTTGGGCGATGTGTAAAATTTATCGTCCCAATCAATGTCAGTCAAATCAGTGTACATGAACAAACCGTCCGGTTTGTAAATGAATATTTATTCATTCACATTCACGTTAAAAATTATATTTTTAACGATAAAATATTTTATTTTAACATATGAATTTCTATTCAGTTCATTTACACAATAAAAATGATATTTTTATTTTTCTAACTTATTTTAGAAAATTTCGGCGGCATAACGGCACGATACTAGAAACGGGACAAGGCCTAGCCTTATCCCCAGTCTAGTGAAGGCCCACGCCATTCACACATCAATCAAATCCATTCCATTTCACCAAACAATTCAATTCAAACCAAATAATCTAACCAACTACACAACCAAACAATTTAACAAACAAGCCATCCATGGTCTGTGGATGACGGGTGTCGGGTGCTACTAAACACCGTCTGCATCCTAGTATATATATATGATTAGAAAATGAAATTGAAGAGTGAGAAGTTCTCACCGATAGCTATCCAACTTCACGGCACTTCATTTATAGAAATCTTCGTCGTTCTCGCCTTTTTGTCACCTTCGTTGCCCGTAGCCACTATATGTAAAAATCACATTTTCACTTCGCTATTCAATATATAAAAATCGAATTTTTACTTCGCTATTCAATATATAAAAATCGAATTTTTATAACGATGTTATATAGATAAAAATTCCATTTCTATCCCGCTATTCTTCATATAAAGATTTTGCCTTTTCAAAAATATAGATTTCGCCTTTTCAAATTTAAAGACTTCACCTTTTCAAATTTAAAGACTTCACCTTTTCAGTTTTAAAAATTCTATCTTTACAGTTTTAAAAATCCTATATTTTATCATATAAAAGTCCTCTCTCTATTATTAAAAATCATAACTCTAACTTAATAAAAATCACGCCTTTAACTTATATAAAAACTTATCTTTTAAATTAAACCGTTTCATAGAAAGGATCCACAAAATAAATAAATAAAACGAAGTTTTTAAATCAAAATAAAAACAAAGTAAAATAAAAGAAATACTCACATTTGTTAGCGAAGAAGGGGGTTGTTTCGCACGGCGTGGGTCAGTGGTGGGTGGGTGTCACTGTGGTCGAGGTAGAGGGGGAGGGGGCGTTGGCTCTGGCGTCGGCAAGGAGGAGGGCTAGGGCGCGGAGGAGGCTAGGGTTGCGTGGGGGTCGGTGCAGGCGGTTGCGGTGGCGGGCGGAGCAGCAGAGGGCAAGGGGGGGGGGGAGAAAGGATCGCGCTCTGGCGCGAGAAGGGGGGTTTCTTCGAGGTGGCGCGGTTCGATTTGGGGCCGTCGAGGTGGGGCGTCGGAGGGAGGTGGGGCAATCGGCGTCGGTGGTGGCTGGGGAAGGGAGCGGTGGCTCCGCCTTTTCCTTCTTCTTTTTTTTTTCGTTTCTAAAATGATACGGGGGGGGGGGGGGGGGGCGGGGGCAGAGTGATTTAAGGAGGAGGAAAGATATTTTTTTAATTTATTTAATTATTTAATTTGCAAAAAGTTGACTTTTACATACGACCTCTAAACGAGGCCCACCGCCTGTCGTCCATAGCTAATTACCCCCATTCCGAACACAATGGGATACGTATCGTAAGCTGATTTGATCGTTTCGATCAATTTCCGTTAAAATCAACATATAACTCTATATATTGAATTTGAACGCGCATTTCAATTTACCGAGGTCACATACTAACTCGAAAAATTTCAGAAAAATATTTTCTAGCTTCGTATTGACGATACGGTCCTAACAAAACTAGTTTCGTCGAATTCTGAGAACGTTGGAAAAATGGTCATTTTCCAGTCGATTAAAATCAACTGAAACTGGTCAAACGCGTTTTCCTTTGCCACGCTCACATACTGATTCGAAAAATTATGAAATTTGGAATCTAGCAATAATTTGACATCACGGATCCAACAAAAGTGGTTTCATCGAAATCCGAGGTCGTTTGCAAAATTCCCATTTTTTAAGGGCATGAATTCCATAGCGACTATTCAGAATTTTCAACTGGACATATCTTTTTATTCCCGCTATGAAATTTCAATTTTTCGGATTCGTTGGAAAGATATTATCAATTAGATCCTAATGTTTTTGGTTCCACTAAAATCCGGATTGTTTTGCACCCGGTACATTCAATTGAAGTTTGAAATCGAATTATCGAACTACCGCGCCATTTTCAATTCTATTTATAATTATATATAAATATTTATATTCTAACAACGGCGTATATAATATATACGTTCGAATTATATTCAAAATAAATTTCTCGTCGATATTATTTAAAATAATTCATTTTAAATATTCAAAATACACTAAAATTGCCAAAATAAAAATTTTAAACTGGCCCAGATTTTCGGGTTATTACATTTATTCTCTTGCTTAACACCCTTCTCTGAGACGTACGAGCTTAGAGGTTGTATATCGATAGAAATCATTTGCATAGCGTGAATTGTCAGTGTGGCATGATGAGATGCAAATGATCATGGCTTCTGTTGAAAAGCAGAGTCTTGTGGTTAATGATCAAAGCACAGCTTTAAGTAGCATAGCTATGTGTATAGCGTTAATTCGCAAGCCTCACACCTAGGTATGAGTCAAAAACAGAATAAGGGAACGCAGTGAGTGCACGGCGTTTTTTTCTAGCTATGGGTGTGTCATGGTATGAAGCCCAGACATTATATATATTTTTACCTATGTGTATGATGGATAGCGAGGCGCCTCGGATGTATCAGTCACTACGAGGCCGATGGATAGGTATGATAGGATAGAGAAGCGTGTGTTCAGGAATAACTAATCCTCAAACGTAAGGGATGACCGACACTGCAGGATCCAAGTGTTCACTGCGGGGGATCCTCAGTCATATTGCTAGAGGTGATTTAAATCGGCGAGGAGTACATCCCTTGCCTCGACTCATGATGGAAATCCAATTTCCAATACGCGACATTTCGATTTTAATTGGAGAACTAGTATGGCGACATAGTAGGATGAGGTACTATGCCGTCTATGATTGATACATTTATATTTGAAGTGATTTTGGCACTATATACTTATAGTAATATCACAATGATTTGCTTTAAAAGTACCAAGCATGTTTGGCTATTATAAGGAAAAACACTATCCTCCGGCTTGCGTTGCATTGTGTGATGGGACCTGAGTTTTATAATAGTTTCATTTTTTGAAAAGCATTGCGCCATTTATAAACTGTTTTATGCACTGGTATTCTTGGGAGGAAACCCGTTCCGTGTTATATGACGTGGTCCCTTGATTTACTTTATTTCTAAAGTAAAGATTTAATAACTGTTTTAGTTCTCACACCAGTCCCATGACTGACCTGGAGTTTATCATTTTAACCTAAACTCTGGATGCCCCTATTTTCCACACGGGGCAGTTAGTAGTTTTGGTTTTGCAGATTTCTATTTTACAGGATCCTGGTTTATAGCTGGAGCTATATTCAGAAAGCTTTGTATTTGTGTATTTCTTTGAGTTGTATTTGTTAATGTATTTCCGCTATGCCTTGTATTAATTTTCAACTGCTTTGTAATTTAATCTCTGAGATTTTTCTGATGTATATTATTTATTCATACTTTGTTATATTCTTGTACTCTGATGTAATTATTATAACAGCAATGAAATGTTCTATTGTTTGTGTTTTGATTTGTCGTGTTCCCAACTCAATCCGGGGTTTCCCGAAAGGAGGAGTTTGGGTCGTTTCAGAACCCATCATCAATCACAGAGAAATCAAATCCCAAGTAAATCCCCAAATCAATTTCTAGGGTTCAACATGTCAGGAAGAGGAAAAGGAGGTAAAGGTCTTGGAAAGGGAGAGGCCAAGCGTCATCGTAAAGTCCTCCGTAACAAAATCTAGGGAATTACAAAGCCTGCCATTCGCTGCCTTGCTAATAGAGGAGGCGTCAAGAGAACCAGCGGTTTGATTTACAAAGAAACAGAGGGGTTTTGAAAATCTTTCTGGAGAATGTGATTTGTGATGTCGTTACTTACACCGAGCATGCAAGTAGGAAGACTGTTACTGCCATGGGGTTGCGTAAGCTTTGAAGAGGCAGGGAAGAACACTTGTGGATTTGGAGGTTAAAATTTTTGATTCTTTAGAAGGGTGAGCATCCTGTTGATTTCTGTGAATTATTAGTGTTGTATTTTAGTTTCTTTTTGGGGATCTGTTTTCTTGGTGGTGCGTTCATTGGTATTGGGTGAGTGGATCTAGCGTTGATATTAGCATCGAAGCTTTCATTTGTTACCATTTTAGCCGTGTTAAACGTTTCTTTTCCTTAGCTTGTTCAGTCTTCTAATTTCATTTTGGTACTTAATTGCGTGATGTCTTTAGTGGAACCTAATTGGTATTGTACTGGTTCTGATAGCATGATGTTCCTTTAGTGATTTCTGCTATTTTGTCATTTTTTTTCCTTGTTTGATTAAACTTTGGGGTTTGGTGGTATAATTTACAGGCAGTCACATGTTAATTCTGTCATCCATTTGGTCAGTTGTGCAATATTGGTCAGTGCCGAGCAAAATATAAATTAGTCATACATCATGTTAGATCATGCATTCGCGTAAATGGAGTTCATTTACACATCTGTGGTTTGTAGACATGTAGATTACTGCATTAAGAAATAATTTTATAATAACTAATTATTTTAAACAATCAATAATTACTTTTTTATATTTATAAATTAGTTATAGTTAATTTTTAATAATTAGTGAAATATAGCTAATACATATTATCTACATTTAGTAATTAATATTGAATAATTGAAGATCAATATTTATAGCTATTATTTAACTCAGAATTTTCGTTTTGGTAAAACTCGCATTAGCAGTTTAGTTTGTGCAAAATGAACAGATTACATCTCAATCTCAAAGGTCACAAAGTAAACATGTAGTACGGTAGTAGTGCTTTGTAATCTGCACACCCACAACCATGCAATCTACACCGCTGACATAATATAATCTAACGTTCATCATTAGCAATCTACGGATTCTTGTTCATAAAAATCTGGAGCGTACAATAGAAATATGATGTTCCAACAGAATCCTAGCCTTCGCCACTGATGGCCCTACTCGTTCTAAATCCAAACATATTCCTTTCTTCGTTATGGTTCCTTCTTAATTTTCCTGATTCATGAACCCTAGCTTACGAACATCAAATACTTAAACCGAGTAAAATCCCATATGGAAGTAATTTTCGCTGAAGCTGCTCGTAAATCTATCCCATCCGTCGACGGTGTCAAGAAGCCTCATTGATTCAACCTAGAAACCTTCGTGCTAGCCGGCCGATAGGTAAAAATCCGATTTAGGCGTCAAGAAGCCTCCTCGATTCCACCATTCCGTTTATTTATTTTAATTCATATTGCTAATTTTAAGTTCGAGGATTTGTAGGTAGTCGCCCAACCTTGTTCTTGAATAAAGAAGTTTGGAGTTGAAATGCCTCGAATTTCAAGGTACTTTACTTGTTAATTTTTTCTTTTGTTCTTATTGTCTAACTTGAAAGATGTCATAAGTCATTTATATGATAATCAAAACGAAATTTGAAAGATATTTTGTAAATTGGATCTGATCAGCTAATCTTATTAATTATCTCAAACCCTCATGCATGTAAGTAGTAATTTCAACCTAACAAACGGTCATTCAAATAGTAGATAATGAAGTGCATGTATAAGTTAAGTTTGATAGTAGCCTAGCTTTGATTTCCAATTGTCAATCACAAAACTAATTTGCTACGTGGAAAGCAGTATGTTCATAGTCACTTGTGATTTCTCAACAAATGCCTTACTTCAACCCAAGAAAATTAAAAAGTTCAAGCAGATATTATGGAGTTGTAATATCAAAATTTTCAACCAAGGAGTTCCCAAAGCTAGCAATTCTATCTGGAAGCATACCAAAATGATGGAAATCATCTTAAAATAATTAATATGAAAGTTAGTGCAAACAATTCAAAATCTGTCAATAAGATAAAGACATTATTCTCCACATCTGTATATGTATGTGTGTCAGCAGGCAAGCCTCCTATGTATATGTATGATATTATGTATTGTAATAGTTTTTCTCATACATCTTTCAAATATGGTAAAAAGCTGAATACACAAAAATTTATTACTTAAATAATGATTTCAAATATATGTGAAACGGATTTCTAGTTTCAAATATTTGAGTGTTCATTTTGCAAAGTAATCTATAATTATGCTAAAACGAAAATAAATAATTCTGAAAATTGTTGGATATACTTCGGTGCCGTTCGTTTCTGAACTTGGACGGCTAGCGACGGCTGTTATAAAATGTTTCGTCTATTGCTTTTTATTTAAAAGGTGATGTAGACTCTCTACAACGTTAATAGACAACTAACTGGATCGTTTGAATATCATTATCATCTCGTGCTACGCTAAATGTAAGGCGAATAATTTTTTTTTATCTTTTCATTATATTAAAAGTCAGGTGGCATATAATACATTTTGATATTTTTGATCGTGTGGAGCTTATTTAATCTTCATCTTTTTGTTCTTCTTTCTTTACTTAAAAACAACTAAAAATGCTACTCTCTTGTGCAGAGTAATTATTTTGGCTTCATTCGTTATTTTTCTAAGAAACACAGCAGTTGTTTTGGTTCGAAAACACGTATAATTTTCTACATGGGGGACAGAGGTGTTTCATTCTCTGTCCAAAATATAATTAGTTTGGACACAAATCGAACAAGATCCTTATTCGTACAAATTTTATTGTACTAGTTCATGTTTAAAACAAACTCAGATGAACTTTTTCGATCAAAGACTCGAACAGACACGAATAAACGTTGCTATTTACATTAAATAATATAATGGTTTCAGCCTATAGTAGCTGATAGGAAACTTGAAGTGTACTATGACACCTGGGAAAAGTTTATCAAGGCATGGATAATTATAAAAATCTAGGAGTCAGTTGTGTCTACCAAGGACAATTACAGGTGTAAATAAGTGTTGCAATATATGTTTATATATACTAGCAGAATAATTACCCTTTTAAAAACAGGACAGAAAAAGTACATTAGACAGGCCACTAAACTTAGCTTGATCAAATGATGGATAGAGGCTGTTGTTGTTATGTTAGCTTGAATAACAACTACAACTTACATCTAATATCTTGATAGATCAAATGATAATTAAACTGAACTAAGGGATACCAATAGTGAATTAGTTGGCAATATGTTGTATACAGTTAATGACACTAATCTGAAATGACGAATTATTGTATTTGAAATTTTTAGTTATGATTTAAATTATTAGTTATTCAATCATCAGCTCAAATAACATTATAAAGATGTTCATTCTCCATAATGTTTTGATTAATGTTCAGGTTGTGTCAAATAAATGGATCCATTCCTTGAAAAGTTCTGCCCTTTTATATATAGGAAAAGAAGAACAATCCATCTAAGAACCATTACTGTAAGTATGACAATCAAAGACTATCAGCCTTCACTTCTTTTTTTTACTCGCCTGGTCTATTAGCATCCTTAATAGCATCATTTGTTACTAGAAAGTCTGGGCGTTGAACTAACATGATATGTAGTTGAATTAGCTTCATTATAGGTGCAGGTGTAGTTAATGTTTATTCTGCTGCATCAAGATCGGTGGTTGCGTTAGTTTCGCAAATCAAGTATATTTGGATCATTGTTTCAGTTTCATTACATTGTGACTAGCATTTCAACGTTTTGCTGTAGCATATCCTATATAATATTTGGCTGTAGTTAGTGCCACATTCCTATCGAAAATGGCCCCTGCACATCTTAGTGGAGCTCTTAAGTTTAGTTTGTTTGGAAATAATACAATACTCATTTATCTCTCTGTTCAAGCAGGAAACATTGAAAATCAATAACCAAGCATTCATGACTAGCTCTGACGCAGATCGCAACGACAAAGAGGGGAACAATGCTATTGCCAGAAGCGAAGATGAGGACACCAGAGCTCAGACTGTTCCAATCATAAGGCTTGAGGAAGTCGCCATCACTACTGGGGAAGAAGACGAAGATGCTCTGCTTGATACGTAGCAGGCGTAAATGGTCAAGTGAAAGGCAAGGGTGGTGCCTGAGGGCTTGAAGGATAGCGAGAGGTTTATGAGGTTCATGGAAGGCTATTTGGTATGATATCCAAAATGGTTTGAGGCCGACTTGTTTTTTAATGACGAGTATGAGAAGAAATATCATTGTTGGCTGATGGATGACTAGATCTTTGAAAATCTAGCTTCCAAGGTAATTTCTGATTTAATCTTCTCTATAGTGTTTAATCATAAAATTGATGTTGAATGTGCTTAGAGTTCTGAATTTATGTAAAAAATGAAGTTGTTTGGTCCAAATGGTCTAAAATATAAAGATTTGTGAATTGCAGAACTAAAGAATTATCTGACACTATTTTGAATACCAAAGCTAAATTAAGATATACTATCTATGTGCTATGCGTTTTATCTGACACTATTTTGAATACCAAAGCTAAATTAAGATATACTATCTATGTGCTATGCGTTTTATCTGACACTATTTTGAAATAGTTTGCCACACGCAGTTTGATTTTGCATGAAATACTTCACAAGAGAGACTAGATCATGACGAAAAAATGAAGTTAAAAGTGTAAGCAAACTTGTTAACTGTTTAGTGAAAAGCTGAAAAATCTCTCCCTAAACTAGTAGTAAAAGGGGAAGATAATCATGTTTGGTTGTCTAATATGACAGGTACGAACATAAAAATTAACAAATGAATTTTGGTATTCAAGATATACAAATCAAAAGATAAATACCTCACAATGAAATAACTACATAACATGACAGAAAGAGATTTCGTTGCTTTCGGTTTTCCAGCGTCCTAATTGCTAAAATTATACCAAAGCACTATTGTTCTAGTTTATGCATATATACTTGCATACTACTAAAAGTAATACATGAAGAGCTTATTTTGTGTGATTTCTTTACAGCTTCCCTCTTCTCAACATTCAAAACGTCATTGTGTTGACAATGAAGATGATGTTCATGAGCTACAAAAACCGTTAAGGAAATGTGCTTAGAGCTCGAGAATGAGAGAGCAGAGCGGATTAGAATTGAGGCAGAGAGAGAACATGAGCGAGCTAATTGCCAAAGACTTGAGGATGAGCAGACAAGACTTGCACAACAACAAAAAGCAGATAGAGAAAACTTTCAAGCACAAATGAAACAAGTGATGGCAGTGCTTCAGAGAAATGATGAATATGATTATGAAGATCCTTCGCCATCGTCATCTTCATGAGTTACTCGGGTATGGTTGCTGGATTTATTTTGTTGTAAATACTTCTTTTATGTGGTTTTTTTTATAGATATTATGAGTAAGGATGATGTTTTTGCATGGAATACCACTAGCACTAGCTGAATGGTTTTGTTAGTTATAATTCAGTCTGGTGTATGTATGAATTGATGGATGATTGCGAACGGTATTGCTTTTTTGTACGGAATATTAGCTCTAATAAAAAAATATTGTTGTGATAAAAATTTAACAATTGCATTTTCCTTTTTGTTAATGTCGCTCATTTTATGTGTATGCATATATATGTAACACTATCGACTGTTAACGGCGATTGATGGTAAAAAAACAAAAAAATAATTTATAAATAAAAAAGAAAGGGAATACTGATGGATTTTTATCAAAATCGACACTAAAACATCGCTAAGCAGAAATTGAAATTTTGAAGATAGCGACGGATTATCGAAGGATAGTATCCATGTTTTTGATACGATCGTCGATAATCCGTCGCTATACAGTTAGGATTTACCGACGGATAACTGGAACGCAAAATTTTTGTTATATATTTTCCGTCGGTAATCCCTTGCTAAATAGTGTGCATTTAGCGACGGAAATTTGTTTAATGTTATTATTATGTTATAAATATCCGTCAGTAAAACGTCGGTGAAATATTTTTAAATGAAATTATAATTTATCAGAAAACAATGGTTAAGTGACGGAGAATTGACGCTAATTTCCATCGCAAAATTGTGCCTAAAATACCGACGTGTTTTTTAACGACAACCATATTTTGCTGCAAATCCGTCACTAACAGGCATTTAACGACGGATTTTTCCGCTACAAAATCAATGTTTTCTTCTGGTAAATTGGCCAGATTTGTTTCAGCCATATCTTTTAGAAACAGTACGTAATATACTGTATAGATAGGATGAGATCGGAATGGGATTTGGTTTGAAATTTTATACAACTGAAAATGTTGATAGCCGTGCATATAATAGTTGATGTAAAAAAATAAACATAAATCAGAACACTCCGTATGGTTTATAGATTATAAGGCACAAATTTACGTGATGGATGAGCACATATGTATGTATCACGACCCTCCATATGGATTTATGTATTGCTGCATATTTCCCATTAAAACCAAATAGACTATAATTAACACTTTACATTTACGGCTTGTACGAGCACATACCACATTCAGTCGAAACAAAATTTGAAACCATATAATAAATTAATATTCCGAACACAGTGGAACCGTTTTCGTCGAATTTCAAGATTGTTTGTATATTCGCTATTTTTAAAGCTTAACGTAAACCGATAAAATATTAATTAATTTCAAAACAATTAAAATTAGTGATAATAAATTTGTTATAAAATCCCTTTTACAATTCAAATACAACATTTAAAATGAATTTAAATATTTTTAATTAACTGGCTAAAAATCTGGGTCGTTACAGTTGGAGAAATCAGAAGAAGGATGAAGATTGCCCAGGATAGGCAAAAGAAATATGATGATGGAAAGAGGAGACATTTGGAATTTGTAGTTGGTGATCTTGTATTTCTGAAAATTTCATCTTTGAAGAACGTGATTCGTTTTGGAAAAAAAGGGAAGCTTGCTCCAAGATTTGTTAGTTCTTTCCCTATCTTAGAAAAGATTGGCGGTTTGGCTTACAGGGTTGATTTATCGGAGAAACTATCGGGTATGCATAATGTATTCCATGTTTCTTATATTCGCATATATGTACATGACCCGTTAGCTATAATCCAGCCTACCTTATTTGAAGACATGGATGTTGAGTCAAATCCTACTATCGAAAGAAGACCACTTCGTATAGTCGATAAAAATATGAAGCAGCTTAGAAGGAAGATAGTAAATCTCGTCAAAGTTCAGTGGAGTAGAGAAGACCGAGATTGTACTTGGGAAACTGAGGAGGGTATCTGTGCCTCAAATCCTGAATTGTTTGCACAAGGTACCCAGTTCATCTTTAATCATTCTTACGTTTCTGCTTATTTCTTTATTTTCCTTTGTTTCGTTCTTTTCGAGGACGAAAAGACTTGAGTAGGGGAGAATGTAACGACTTGGGTTTTCAAATCGGAGAACAAAAATTATTTAACGATAAAATTCCAAGAAACAAACAAGCAAATAAATTAAAACAATTAAATTTAGTTATTAGGATGAATATATTCAAAGTTTATTGAATTTAAAATAAAAATAAATATTTGTATGAAAAGAATTTGAAATCCAATTTGTAATCAAACGTTATAAGTTCGTTCCGTATAATTCTGATAAATTTAAACTGAATAAATTTAAATGACCGTTCATTAAACTCGTTGAAATTAAAAATAAAAATAGAATTTTTATAAAATGTTCAAATCACTAATAACTGTGTGCCGTTGTGTTCGTCTCGACGTCCTGATTCCAATGATATATTTATACTGATATTTTGATGTCCGTAAAGAGAAATGAGTAGACAGTTATTTCCACACATGTGACCTTGTAAAGAAGTGCAACATAAAAATTGAGCTGAAATAAAGTGTGACCTACAAATGTTAGAGACAAACAAAAAAAAGGTAAATATCTCCATATTTTTCCTTCGTTGCATTTAATGAGGTGTGATGGAGTACATCATTTGCACGTCATATTTTTTTCTTCTTCCTTGCATTAAATGAGACATGATGCAAGACATCGTTTCCTCTGCCAGTGTAAACCAAAATTTGAACCTACCACCATTATATATATGCCTTTCCAAACCTCCATCCGCCCCCTCTTCAATTTTCATTGACTCTCCTCTCCGTTAAGTATTTTCTTGCTTCTGAAAAAAAAATTATATAAAAAAAGGGAAAACAACATGACAGACCATGCATGAAGTAGCAGCTCCTTCCTCTTGCTCTTGCCCCCTCCTCTCTTGCTTGCACCCTCTCTCCTCTCCAACTTGCAGCCCACTCACCACACCGAGTCCGATAGCCCTAGCGAATGCCACCAAGCTCCGGCAGCCTCGACAACAACCGCGACAGCAACTCAAGCTCCGCTAACTTCCGTAGTCGTTCGTTCTCTTGCCGTGTCCATCTCGTCGTTTAGCTTTCAGAACCCGAATGTTAGTTGTTACTCACGTCTAAACTTCTCTAGTATAATTAACCAAGTATATATATATACATATATATATACATATACATATACATATATATATATATATATTTGTGTGTGTCGGGGATTACATTATATATATACATATATATATATATTTGTGTGTGTCGGGGATTACATTATATATATATATATATATGTTTGTGTGTGTCGGGGATTGCATGTGCGTATGTGAACATTGTATGTGTAACATGAGTGTTGTGTATACATCTACATGTTAGCGTTCAGGTGCAAGTGTGTGAGTGACATGAGTGTTGTGTGTTTCTTGTATGCTAGTGTGTGTGGTCTGAGACATATGCAGATACATGCAAAGAGGAATGAGGACTTTTTCATTTGTCTTCCATTTCCCATGCATGAAACAGGAAGGGAATCTTTCCCATTTTTCTATTCTTAACATTATTCATTCTTTCACTTCGGATCTTCTTCTCAGCCAACATCAAAACACAGTACATATTTGCATTTTCTCTTCTTTCCATTTTTATTCTATTCTCTGTAAAAATTAAACGCACTTTCATTTTCTTCTTTTGCAAAAGAGGACATGTAATATATAAAACAACTGAATCTTTTCCCACTTCCATTTTGGTTCCACCTGAAAATGGAACACACGCATGTAACAAGGGGGACTAGTTTACATTTCTTGCGTTACTTCATTGGCAACTTTCATGAATTCACATAACAAAATTGTTTCATTTTGTTTTTTCCACACAGCAAGGCATTGACCTTTATTTTCTTTTTCTTTCTCTTCACTCTTGTACTTTCAATCCACGTGCATGAAACAAAACGAAAATAAAATGCATGGGTTTGTGTTTGTGCATATGCAGTGTGTGTGTATATATCAATGTGTATGTATGCGTGTGTGTTTATATGTGTACATGTGTGTTTAAATATATGTGCGTGGTTAAATATATGGGTGTGTTGAACTGTGTATGGCGTGTGTGCATGGAACAGTGGAGGATACATTTTTTGCATTCTCTCTAGGAAGGCAAAACTTTTGGCCATTTTTCTTCTTTACGGAGAGAACTCATCATTTTTCCTAGAAACAAAAACACAGCAAGCTTCCGTTTTTTTTTTCTTTTTTACCCTTATTTTCGTTCCTTCCTGCATGGAAAAAAATGGGAAGGGGCAAACTATTTTCAACTTCAAAGCCACATTATTTTTCTTTTAAGTTTTCCTGGCAATACATACTTCCGAAATCTTCTTGGAAAATCTCACATTCTTACTTACATTATACGTTCATCTTCTGAGATGGAAAGATTCTTTTTTTCGTTATGGCATATGAATCACCCCATTTGCATATCATGTGCATGAAAGTCTAGTGGTGTGCACACATGTTGTGGTGTGTGCAAATGAGTGCATGCATGTGCATACATGTGTTAAAAATATTTGCTTTTGTGTATGTAAACATATAGATGCGTGTATTGTGTGAGTTTAAATATGTTCCATTCACTATATTGAGAAAAAACCAAAAAAATTTAGTAAAATAAAAAGACATATTTTGCAGACCCAAAATATTTATAAAGATATGTAAGATCGTAAAATGGATACATCGAACTCAAATGGCTCTATTTCAAAAATGAACTGTGTGAGCTTTTTCACAATTTCAGCACAAACCGAACACCGAAACTGACAAATGAATATATCTCGGTAATCAGCGCAACGAGACGGACACAACGACATATAATTTGCAGTGTCTGGATGCTCCGTTCAAAAACGCGTTACAGACCCCTTTAATGTAAAAATGCGGATGTGAAACGGAGGTCAAAACGTCCGATTTTCGCGAAACGAATTTCGCTGTTGGGTTACTGTCAACGATTATAATATTTTTCATGTTTGTCCGAACTTGTTTCGAAGAGATTTTAAAATCGCTAAAATTTGAACTGTTATGTGCAGCTTTGCACTGAAAATTGCACAACCGACGACATTTAAATTTTTCGACGAAATTTTCACAGTTGCTACATTTCACTATATGTATTTCAAATTTCAAATTCCCGTTATGAAAAATCATAGAATATTTTCAAGTTTTGAAGATCAAACTTTGTCTTAAATTATATATATGAAAATTTGATCTAAATTGATGAATGAAATATTAAGTGATTTAAATTTTATTTAAACTTATTGAAATAACCATTATTGAACCTCTTATTAAAAAAAATGTTAGCCTAAATATTTAAGAAATAAATTTCAAAATTGTAAATTTGGATACAAATTTAGTTGAGGAAAACAATTTAGTTAAATGAAGTAAAATTATGAAATTTGAAAGTAAACTTAAGTGAAATATTCAATTGTTGGAAATTGTAAATTTTATAAAAGAAAAAAAATACGACTTTTGTTTATTGATTTGGAACTTTGGAATTAGACACAAAATTAAATGTATAATTGTAAACAACAAAATGTTGTTAATATTTAAAATTGGAATATTTGATAGTTCAAGTTTAAATAAGGAAGTTGAAATACAATTATGGTTTGATCTATTCGAAAATTGAATGACGTTAGTTGTCAAAGAGACCGGAGCCAGTTATAGACACATTCTCTGTCGACATTGGAACCACTTTGATAATTATGCTCGTGAAGTGATGATCTAGAATGAAGTGTTTGTTCTTGGTGTACGTTTACTGGATTGAAGAAAGTGAACGATAATGGATGACCGACACTTGTGTCAAATTTGAAATGACTGAACAGGAGCCGTGCCGGGCCATTGAGGCGAGCTACCTCTAGCAGACACACTTCTTCGTGTATTCTATCTTTTGTTATTTGGTGACCACCCTTGATTTTGGAAGTGTTGTGTTGCGGTGAGCCATTAGGTATTACCATCAGTCCGGATCAGGCAGATTGATAGTATCCTACCGTGGGCATTGCCTCACGTGCCTTGTTATACGTTTTATCCTTATGCGCGACCACTACGAGTTTCTATTTAACATGTGCCTATAGGGGACTCATTGGCTCCCGACGTTCTACTGGTTATGTTACAGGACCTATATAAACCACATTGTTTAAAAACGTGTTAATGGGGATCAATGTAAAGCCTTAATGCTATTTTAAATATTTTATTTCACTGATGGATATTACATATAATAGTGTATCATATTATATATAGATAGTTTAACGGATCCTTAAGAGTTGAAAATATTGTAACATCTCTTGAGTTAACTGCATTTGAGTTTAGATCTAATCACATTAGAATGTTTAGACCTGACTCGAGTGTTTTGTGTTTTTCACATTTCGCTCGGGTCATACTGAGTATTGCAGTGTTCTTGAGGAGCACTTTATCTGGAGCTGAAGATCTAGTCGAAGACTCCACCCTATCCAGTATTAGTTTCCAATTTCCATTTGGCTTGTATTTGCGAACTTTATGAGTCGCTATATTGTATAATTAAATTGTAATTATTTAAGTAGCTTCATGAACTGCTTATATATATTATTTCATTTTCGCTGCGAGATTCTGTGTTATTCTGTATGTGTGATTCCATGTTCTGATTCTGTTATACACCCTAAATTGATTATCTGTCAATTTTGAATCCGTTTGAGTTGGACATGTATGGTTTTATTGTCAACTTGGATTATTCAGAAAAGGCGGGTTGTCACAACTATTAATATTGACAATTCCATTATTGGTTGTTATTTAAACTTTTCAAAAATTCAAATTATGAAAACTTTGAAAACCAATGCTATGATACCAATTGTTAGGGACGCAAATTAAGGATCTTAAGGAAAATTAAACACTAGAGAGGGGGTGAATAGTGTTTTATAGATTTTAATAGATTTCTTGAGTTCTTTTAGAATTAAACAGAATGCTATGCAAATCACAGATATCACAAATAATAGAATCAAACGCAGACGTAGGAATAAAGTAAAAAGCAATAAAAGGAAAGTACAAACCGGGATTTTATATTGGTCCGGGACTCCCCTACTTCCAGTCCTACACACGGCTAGGTTGATGTGTATTTTTACTCAACAAATCCAATTACAATTATTGATTTCAAGGCAACAAGGGCACACCCAGCTGATTCCAAGTACAGTGAGACTTACTTGACTTCCGGGCTACAACTTCACACCCAATGGATTTCCGGGACACAATCACACCTAGTCACTTTATACAGGATAGGACCACACCCTTCTCTTATTAGTTTTTGTAGTATTGACTCGATAGGACTTGATCTTGAGATCTTTGATTCCAAACAACCTATAAATCTTGAGTAACACTTGAGTTTCATAGAGAGTTTGATTTAGAATTGAAAGAGAAAAAGAATGATATGATTTCTACTGAAATCGACAGAGTATAAGTGCATAAAGTTAAGAATTTAAGAATAATAATGGTGGAATGTTTAGAAAGGAAGTAAGATATGAAAAGTAATTAAAAAATGCGAATGTTGGAAGGTAGTTATAATTTTCCAACAATTATGATCTTTCAGGATGAACCGGTGCTAAAATCTTTTCGCATGATATCTTCAAAATAGTTGGGGTCCTTGCTTTGCTGTTGTTCCCCCGGTGTGAAAGCATTTAGTTTCGTATTTTTAGAATTCTGTCGATTCCAAGTACTCCACCTCTATCATTTCATATTAGAATATATGAAGTAAAGAAGAAAAGGCATAACTAGTTAGAAACAAGTCAACGGTAAGTATGTCAACATGCATAAACTGGGATGTCGACATCCCTTAGAAAATTAAAAAGAAAAATTAAACTAAAGCAAATAATCTTTAAATAAATTATAGAAATTCAAGAGTTAAAACCAACTATTTTCCTTTGTATTGAAATAGAGTATATTAAGTAAAAATATATTAAATATATATATTATAGTAAGTAAAAATACATTAAAAACATATATTAAAATGTCTTTAAGAAAATGATTAAAATCTAAATATAAAATGATATAAAAGTATAAATATAAAACTGGGAAATATATTAAAACTTAGCATCAATAAGAAATTGAAAACACAAGTAACCATAATAAAATAGTAACAAATTTCTAAGTAAAACTTATTTAAATTAGGACTTAAAATATATTAAGTATAATTTTTAAAATAGGAGTTAAAATAAATTTCAGGAGTTAAAATATTTCTAAAACTAAAGAAATATAAATTTAATATAAGTTATTTTGAAATCATTTGGAAAAAAGATTAAAAAACAAGAAAGTAATTTTGAAATTCATTTGAAAAGGATTTTGAAATTAGAATTAAGTTTGAAATAAGAATTTAGTGCTAACCAGAGTTTTAGCAATAGATCTAGACATATTTACTCTATTTTTCTTGAACTCTTAAATTCTTGTTACTCACGAGTCCTGAAATTTGAACTCTTCTACTTTGAAATCTTGATTCTGTGAACTGTATAGTCTTTAATAAATATTACCCACGTAGTTTTCTTATATATACATATATATATTCTATATAACATTATTAGTATATATTTTATAACAATAATTGAAACAAGGTTTTTGTCATCAAAACCATCAACATCTCGGTCTCTAACACATTTAGTCATTGGAATTTCTATCAGGTTACTTGGTCTTCTCTTATTTATCTATGCAAAGATGAACCCTTCGCTTATTCAAAGTGCCATCCATTCTGACACCCACTATTCTTTATTTTGAAACTCAACATTTCATTAAATATTCTTTTATGAAAATCTCCTTTTCATTTAAAAGTCTCATACCAAATGAACAAAGTTTATCTACATGAAAAGGTTCCTAGGCTTAGTACCAAACGAAACTTAAATGAAACCCCGTGAAATTTTTTTGATAACAAATGAAACATATCGAGTGAATTTTACTAAAAAAACCTATGAAATCCTTCTATGCTTATATCAAAGGTGCGTTAAAACAATGTCATGGTATGCATCGTTTCTTAGAAAACCAAAAATTATTGGTGTTTAGTATAAAATGAGGGAAACTTCAAATCTTTGTTTAGAATCTCAAATCATTTAGACCTTAATTCATAAGTCAAATCCACTTTATTTATATTACTAAACTTCATAAATCTTCATTTTTATTATCCTTTATAAGTTTTCTTACAAGGTACTAAGCTGATAGTACAAACACTTGAAAATTAATTACAAATTTTATTTGTTAATAAAACTTGGTTTTATTACTTTAATAACTTCCTTTGTGAAAATATAGTTAAGTTTTAATATTTAGAAATCAATTTTAGTACTTAATCGTTTAAACATCTTCATTTATATTTTTATAAAACATAATCTACTAAATGAAACATTTAGTGGAATCCCACTTAATGTTACTATGTTTCAACCATCGGATAGCGGTTGTGGACTTAATCGATCCAAGTGAGATGTTATGACTTAGTTCAATTTACTTGTTCAAAGATAATTTTTAATGCTTCTCCTAACTTTGATGAAAGTTACTTCTCCATGTCCTATCTTTGTTTAAGGCGGGATTCGCAAAAAGTAAATAACCCCATTGGCCCAAACTTCTTACTATATCATTTATATTTAAAGATTACTGACACAAGGATTCATACTAAATTTCTTTCCTACACAAACTTCAGAAGTAAATACCGGATTTCATTCATATCAATAGATCAACACTAAAGAGATTCAAGGAACTGGGTAGTATCGATAGTATCATATATCCTCTTTACTAGTAAGGGTAATACTTAAGAGAAGTGCTTACCAACCGAACACATCTCCTACCCGTTTTATCAATTTCAAGCCACTCGAGCTAAAACTCTTTCTTAGAAATCATCTCTATAAACACTAGGACCTAACTTCATAAATTTATAATTTGGATCCTTTTTGGTGTTATTATAAATATCTTATAGTCAAACTGTAAGATTCTAATCACCAAATGTTCATCACTTGAAGTGTTCATGCTTCTTGTTTAATGACTATAATACCCGCATCCTTCAAAAACTTATTTTATCGAAAATAAATAGTAGGTATAGGTATCTCTTTATTAGTTTCAAGAGGAATCATTTACCCAAAAATCATCAAATATTTCGTTTCCTTTTTATTCTTGTTTAAATTCATTATTAAATTATTTTCACCTAAGTTCAATTCTTGTTTAAATGGTGTAGGAAAATGATAAGATTACTCCAATCCGAAAGTAGTAGTTAATGCCCTACTGGTCGGGTTTAACCATGAGTCAATCAATGATGTTAATACCTGTCAGTGGATAAGCATGACCGATCAATCAATGAATGGTAATAATTAAGTGTGACCATAACTTACAAAATTGTCAATGAAACTATGCTCAGTTTGAATTTTTCCTTATAAAATATATAAATTCTTGGTAAACTATTTCATTTACAATATCGCGTCAAATGACGTTTTCAAGTGCTTTGGAATTCTTATAAAAACAAGGGTTAGTTGTTGCACTCAAATTCAAAATTCAAACTTAACAAATTAAACAACTCAATATAAAAATATTTTATATTAATGGCAAATAGGATCTTATATATACACTCGGATATCCTTGTATAGTTTTACTAACACTATCTCTAATGAGTTACACACCCTAGAGTATTACTAATCCTATCCTTAATGAATATTTTACCTAGTTTAGGCTCAGGTATTTACTCAACTTAATAGCTAACACCAAATGAAATCCATTTGATATAATGTTAATCAAACCTTGGTATTCGACAAACCAGGCCCTCGTACCAAGTGAAATAACCTGCTCCATTGACCTGTAGTAATTGACATTAATACATCCATGGTTTTCACGTGCCTGAAAACTAAGTGCTGAAGAAGAGAACTGTTTGTGGTAAGAAAGAAAACACGAGAAAATATAAATATCAAAATCTTGCAAAACTGAAAATTTATATTTATTTATCAACTAAAAAAATTATAGTAAAAAAATTAATCTTACTTAACAGAGTGAAATTAAATCAGCCTGGACGGTTATAGAATCTGTCTTTACAATTGTTAAGAGAAATAAAGGATAAAGGTGATTAACTACAAATTCTTCTGCTGCAAGCTCCATGTGATTGATCTAGGAAAATCTAAATTATAGGTTTCCCGGAGAAAATAGGCGCACCCAAAGTTTAAGAGAAAACAACTCTGGATCAGTCATGGGACTATTGTGAGAAATTTGAATTCACCATTTGAAAATAAAGGGTATCCCACAATACCACGACCACATGTAAACATGGAAAAGGATTTTTTTACTTTATGGTAACCAAATCATTTTTACATCAAGATCGTATGATATTTTTTTAAGGACTTGCAGGATAAAACCCATTTCAATTAAATTATAACAATATGCATAATTGTTTCTGATTAAATTCCACACTCTTTATGGGCTCTACAGTAGAATATGAAGCACTTAGGGAAATTGATTTTCATACGATGACCAGCTAGTGGAATACATTCCTAATAGTACACCTCTAGAGCGATATACCGATGACGACTCCCATTCTCCCAATTGACAAAGCGAGGAAAGTTACACAAACTTTTCCCAGTGGCGCTGCCCAATACGTATCACCCCGGTGCTAATCGACCTTTTACGTCCGGGTACCCGCATACACCGTTACTTATTATATAATGAGTAATCTAAAAGGATGATAATGTCTTCTAATGGGAACTACCAAAATTACCCTTACTGTATGCCTTATTTTTTCCAACACCAGTTGTTGAATGTTTGAGGCCTATGATTAACTTTCATTCAAGAACTTCCTTCACTTCAATTGTCACATTACCACCAGCATGCGACACTGATTTCCAATAATGTCCAACCCTGAGCTAATACATCTTAGAAAATGGTGTTAGGCTAAGAAAAGTTGCATTTTCCACCACTAAATAGATGTACATTCGGGGAGATCATTAAGCGTGGATTAGAAGTACAATGTCAGACATTCATCTATAAAAGACATCCTGAGTTTGTATGAACCGATTGAAGATGTAAATTTGGAATCACTATCATTTGTAATATGGGATAAATACCCCGAGGGTCATGGTTGCAACCCTTTATTCAATCTCCATCTCCATTCTTCAATCTTCATTACTTCGTAACGTTTAACTGATCCAAAGGGGCTTTCGTATAGGAAACACCCAAATCTGGTTCCAGAATCCTTGGATGAATCAGTGCAAAATTATGGTTTAACTAGTCTTGGGTGTTGGGTGTTCTTCATTTATTAATTCATTACTTCATAAAACATTTTTAACGATGTAAAATTTTCTAATATTCTTCGAGTGAATTCATAGAATTGTTAAACCTCATTCATTAAATCATTTGGATGGTAAGTTCATTTTAGTTTAATAGATCCGAAGAAATCATACTTATCTTAATTGATATCAATTTCCATGTTCAAACCTGATTATCCATCAAATAACGGTATCGATCCCTTTTATAATCTTAGAGATAGTGAGAATTCCCTCTTCGGAATGTAATACTAAATACAACAAGATCATCTCCAAGAGATCCAATATATTTTCTTTAGAAAGCGGATCTTTTATACTTAACTCGTTTTTGACATTTCAAACTTATCTAGTCCTTGCCTTGGAAAGGGCCAGGTGAACTAGGGTACAAATTGCACTTGAACATCTCCTTGGTTAAACACTCACATCCAAATCTCAGAAATAGAAAAATCAAGCTTATCAATCAACTTATTAGAGCCAAAATTTGATCATTGCTTATTTGATTTAATTCAATAATTAATATCTTCAATTATTTTATACTTCAAAACAATCTCCAAATTATGTTATTAATTATTTTAAAAAAATAATTAAAGATTTGCAGAAGATTTTCAAGCTCAAACTTCAATTTTAATTATTATCGAAAAGTATTGTTAAAATTCCATTTTAAACTTAGTCATTAAAACGACTTTTAAGATTCATATAATCAACTTAAATTACTTTTAAAACATTTTAAATGATTTATAATATCTATTTCATATTTTTCAAGGATTAAAAATCTCATCTTTTATCAATCACTTTTACAATATTTTGAACTGCAAAACCGCGATGTTTTCCAAATCTTGTTTTGGTCATATTTCAAAATCTACCAAATGGAATTTTGATTTTTTGGAAAGCAATGGTTAAGGATTCAAAAAAATTACTTTGAATTTGAGTTCATTTTTTTAAAGATACAAAAGATTCTTATTGAGATAAATGAACATTTTTTTACTAAAGAAGATTATATCTTGAATGTTGATGTTAATATTGTGTGGCAACAAATTTTGTATGAATGGTTTCCTTTAAAGTGCAACCATTGCAACTGTATTGTCACAGTGAATGTGAATGTAATGCTGTCAAAAACATTTTCAATTTTGTACAATTGCAAGATGTTAACAAGGAAAGTTTTGATAATTCAATAGAGCAGGTTAATAATTCAAATTCAGTTTATAAGTCTATAATTTTTCATAAGGTTACATCTAATGTGGATATATGTCTTACAAATATTAGCTTAGCGCCTAAAAATCAAAATAATAATGAGGACAAAATGGGATGTGTTATATCTTCCTGTGCAGCAGGAATGGAGATTATGGTTAAAGAGCGGGATGCGCAAGATGTTCTCGTTGACCAATATATGTACGAGGAAATTTCTAAACCTGAAATGAATAGTGGCAATCAAAATTCTGGAAAAGCAGTTTATAATTAGATTAAAACTCTATAGCATAGTTTGTCAGATTTGAACAAGCAAAATAATTCATGTAAGTTGCTTGGTGCTGACACTTCAAGCCTTCGAATTACGCTTACAAACCGGAGAGAAGAGGAGATTTTCATCTTTCAAGCTGCAAATACAGATGGAATTATTAATAATCCTACATGGTCAGAAATGATCAATTAAGTTAAAAGTAAGAATAGACGCAGTAAAAGGAATAAAGGCCTCCTATTAGTTCTACTTGTGCAGATCAATATATTATGCATACAGTTAATTTCATGGGTCTTGCTGAAATTTCAAGGAAAGATGCCAAGATTACTTGGAGGGGAGGTAAAGATTTATTTACTCACAATAAAATTGGTGGAACTTTTTAATACGAAATTTCAAGGAAGAATCATTAATTTTGCTGCAACATTATTACCTCATTCAACAAGAGATCACTATCCGGTTCTAATTTGATTAAATAATTTTTATAAGTGTGATCATGGTAGATAGTTATTCAAATTTAATAGTATATGGCCTAATATCATTGGTTATAACAAGGTTGTGGAATCCTCTTGGTTGAATGGCAGGGAATGCATTGCTCTGTATAACTTTCTTAGCAAAATTAAGAACGTTAAAGCTTCTATTAAGAACTAGAACTAAGGCAAGGAATCACATTTTCGATAGTTACTAATTCATTAAGTAAGCAAAATAGTAAATTATACAAGCAGTTACTTGAGCGCTCATTGGATTAATTGATTTTATAAGAGTATAAACAGAATATTTTTCAGCTGGATTACTTGATTTATAATCATTCCATTGAAAATAGACAAAAATCTAAGGTTAGATGGTTGATGGATGGGGTCAGTGTTCGAAGTTCTTTTACTCTAGAATGTTAAGTAATAAGAATAAGAAAACATTGCGTACACTTTTAAATGAAAAATGTATTCTTATCATAGTTTCTTCTTATTAGTAGACGGGGACTATTTCTTATTTTTCCAACAATATACCATTCATTAAATGTGTATTCTTCATTTAGAAAAAGATTATGTTTTATCCATATCGGATTACCAACCTATTTCATGTTGCAATGCAACTTACAAAATTGACGCTATCATAATTTGCAATTAAATTAAAGAATATGTGGATGGATTAATTTATTCCAACCAGACGACTTTTATTCCTGGATGGAATATTTTGGATAATTTGCTTCTTGTATACGAAATGCTAAGAACTTTTAACGGGAAAAGTTCTAATAATATGTGCTTAAAGGTAGATCCACATAAAGCATATAATAAGGTCATTAGGGAGTTTAAGTTGAACACTGACAACAAAAATAGAATAATATAGAATAGTTTAGAAAGTCCAGGAGTGTATTAGAAGATTCCAAAAGGGTCAAAAAGAATATGAAAGTTGTGGAACACATTGGTGTATTTCGGAAGAGTCCAGAACATTATGGAGAACTCATAAATGTCCTATAGTGTCTAGGACCATATAGTATGTACTAGGCCATCCTATAACCTAGCGGAGACATGTACTTAGTTCTAGAGCGTAGTATAATACTCTAAAGTTTTTGTGTAGGGAAATTCTTGTAGGAACTATCTAGAGAAACATTGTACTTATATTACTAGGACCTATAACCTTCCCTTGAGGAGGTGGAAGGCTTGGCTAGCTAGTATAAATATGAGAATATCATTTGCTCCATTCATCATTCAAACAATCAAAGGAGCTCATCCAAAAGCTTTATCATACACTCCTTTTATAAACCTATCTAATTCAATAAAAACAATAGAAGGTTCCTAAGTCCCTTGTGAGCTCTTATCATCGAGTGCTTCTTCGATATATATATATATATATATATATATGTATGTATATATGTGTATGTATGTATATGTAGTGTTGCCAAACTTATTTTTGTAATTTATTTGTCTATAAGGTACAATTTATCACGCATTTGAGTTATCATTCAAATAATGGTATTACATATTAAGCATAGTGTACTGCCTGATTTGTTTGTAAATTATCACTTTTATATCCTGTTGTTAAGTGTTTAGTTTGTTTAATATGGCTTCTGTATAATATTTGTTATCATATCTCGTATTATTTTAGTTGTAGATATTTAATTTCTTATAACATTTGTTCAACTTTTAGTATTTGTGTTTCAAAATGTTGTTTATTTATTTCGGACTGGCTCTTGACCTGTAATATTAAATCTTTAGATTTTATCTCAATTTATTTTGTTTTATTTTCTTCTATTAATTGTTTTAAAGAAATGATATCAGTTTTGTCTGGAAAGCTTTTAAGGTTTAAAGCCTTAAATTTATTGGTTAGCTTTCTTACTGTAATAGCAAATTCATCTATCTTTTGTAAAGAGGTTTTTATGTAATCTTGGTTATCTTGTATTTGTTGTATTTTTTTTATTCTCAGAACCGGTACTTTCAAAAATAAGTTCTACAAGTTTATAAAATCTGTTACTATACCATTGTAAAGAATCTCCTAACTCTGTTATTAAATCTGTGATAGAATTTAGATGTTGATATTTAGAATGTAATATGTGTCATTATTCATTATTTCTTAGATAACAATTACGTTTTTGCTTATCTAATGAAATGATTGTTTTAACAGGATTATGTATTTCTAAGTTTAAGTAGTCAAACTTTTTATATTCTGATGTATTATTTGGTTTATATATATTTACACACACACACAGATATGTATATATATATATATATATATATATAGAGAGAGAGAGAGAGAGAGAAAGAGAGAAAAATGTTCCGAATTGTTCATTATTAATAAATTTCATTATTAACAAATTTTCATGTTTATTATGCCTGAAATTATGGTTTAGTTCAAGATGCGGATTATGACCCCAATTCCCATGTTTTGGCTCAAAATACATATTATGCCAAAATTTCCCAATCATGTTTACAATATGAATTATGCCCAAATTATCATTCCCAATTGTTCCCAAATTCATGCGTTCGCGTATTTCAGCAATAGGCCTAGGCTCGAAGGTAGCCTAGCTATACAAATAAAAAGGGAAAAGGGGAGAGGAGAGAACACGAATAGGCATAGTAAATAAAACTGGTATATGATAAAATAATTAGGCAAACTAACATAATAGGCATAAGATGACATGATTAGGCGAACTAACAGAATATGCATAAGGTGTCATGATTAGGCAAACTAATGGAATAGGGATATTATGAATAGGCATATGAGATCAAACCAGTAATTTAGGTATCCAATTAATGCAGATTTGTTGTGATTCAGATTTTTAACAGGCATAACCTTAGATCCAAACTTATAAACATGTTAAGATTACATTTTAGGTGTTTATATCTAAAAGCAACATAAACTCACTGTGATTGGATCTAAAGAACATAAGATTAATCGTAGATGATGTATCATAGATCTCTGAATACATATAACTTCTTGTTGAAGAAGAATAGGCTAGATCAAACTGAGTTGGGGCAGCACCTCGTTGTCTCCATTGTTTTCGGTGAATAAAAACAATGAGAATGAGGTCTTACTTATAGCCTAGGGTCAACGAATCTAGTCAAGAAAGGATTCTATGTTCAGGAGCTGAATTCTGCCTAGATCTGAGGGGGGGGGGTCGACATGGGGGTCGACCTGGGTGTCGACACCCCTGTTGTGGTGTTAACCCATGGGTCGACAACCCTAGGGTGGGGTCGACCCCTAACGGGCCGATTTCCCCCCACTTTTCCCCACCTTTGATTTTCGAAATGTTTTGAATATTTTGCTTGGTTTGTATACATATAATTCTCTTGTGCGTATACAAACTTCTAGGCTTAATAACTTCTTCATACGATGTCTGTTTTATGCAAACTTGGTGTCTATCTTAAGTAGAATTCCGAGACGAACACAACGACATAGTCCATTTTACTTAATTCTTAATATTTAATTAAGTTTTCTTAAATTTATCATTACTGTGTTGTTAGAATAACGAGGTGTTACATTCTCCCTTACTTAAAGGATTTCGTCCCCGAAATCTCTAAGTTAAGAAGAATTCATATCCTAACATCCATCACCCATCTACTCATCCATCAATCACAGGCATCCATTGTCTTTAAAAGATTTCTAACACTTATATGAACATATGAAAAGGTGTGTATATATGTCCCTATACTAATGCGAAAGATCAGGCGGTCTACTGATTCAGTTGATCTCTTTAATGCAATGTATGTTAGTGCCATGGATCCAATATGTATGTAAATAGTCCTATTATAACATGTAAGTTCTATGTGTGTGCGCAATCATTCATCCAAATGCAACATCCATATAATGATACACCCACTTTCACCCATTAAAAGAAGAAAAATGCACACACATTCATATGCAGTATGAGAGTGATTGAGCCGATCTAGTGCCTAATGTGTGTGTATCTGCATCCACAAGCAACCACTAGCAACCACTTGCATCCATCAAACATAACATGTCTCAAACACATTTTTACATCCATGGGATTCCTACCTAAAGGTCGAAGATTCAATCATAGGGTATACTTAAACGATAGAAACAAGCATGAATACAAGCTTTGAAAAAAGAAGCTAAGGACATACCCTTGAAAAGAAAAGGGTACAAAGCGCGAATCTTGTCTTCAGTCTCCCAAGTTGCATCCTCTTGGTTATATCCCCACTGAACTTTCATCAACTTGACCTCTCGGTTGTGTAGCTTCTTAACCTCTGATCCAAGAATAAGGGTAGGAACTCGTCTAATTGTCGCCTCCTGTTCCACTTCTACTTCTTCAAGCTTACTCGACTCACCTACTTATGCGGTATCATGCAATCACTTCCGTAAATGAAAAACATGGAAAACATCATGAACACTGGACAGTCTCTCTGTTAGCTTTACTCTATCGGCTATTTGGCCAATCCTTTCTGTTATGGGAAATCTCCCTACAAACCTTGGTGCCGATTTCCCTACAGAGTCAAAACGAACTACATTCCTCAAAAGTGATACGTTGATGAAAACCATGTCTCCCACCTCAAACTCAATATCAGTCCTTCTCCAATCTGCGTAGGACTTCATCCTGTCCTGAGCTGTCTTCATGCGTCTGCGGATAAGATCAATCTTTTCTGAAGTCTCTCTAATCGTCTCAAGTCCAAGTACAAGCCTTTCTATAGATTCCCACCAACAAGTCGGTGATATATAGGGTTGTCCGTACAATGCTTCAAAGGTGCCATGCCAATACTAGTTTGGTAACTGTTGTTATAGGCGAACTCTACTAAAGTAAGATGCTATTCCCAAGTCCCTCCGAAGTCTAGGATACACAGTCTTAAAAGATCCTCAAGGACTCTATTCACCCTTTTCGTCTGTCCATCGGTCTGTAGGTGATAAGCGGTGCTCAAACACAACTGTGTACCAAACCTTCTTGCAAGCTCCTCCAAAACTCACTGGTGAATATGGGGTCACGATCACTCATAATACTCGAAGGTAATCCATGTAGACGGACTATCTCATGAAGATAAACTTCTGTCAACCATGCTATTGTCCTCTTACTCTTAATAGAGATGAAATGAGCGCTCTAAGTAAGCCTGTCAACTACAACCCAAATACTGGTGTTGCCTTTCCTTGATATAGGCAAACCATCAACGAAATCCATAGAGATGCTCACCCACTTCCACTATGGGACTTCCAATGGATAAAGTAAACCATCGGGCTTCTTTTGCTCAGCTTTGATTTGCTGGCAAATCAAACATCGAGAAACAAACTCTACCACATCTTTCTTCATCCCAACCCAAAAGAACCCTCTTCATATCTCTATACATCTTATCACCTCCTGGATGAATAGTCATCCTAGAATGATTGGCTTCCTCAAGGACTGCCTTCAACAGACTTCCAACTCGGGGAACACAAAGCCTTCCCATCTCATCGCAACCACCCTCTATCGTCCAAAGAATATCTACTGAGGTGACTAGAAGTCTCCTCTCTACTGAGTCTATCCAAGGTATCTGCTAGTTGTGGGTCCTTTTGTTGCAAAGTCCCAATCTGATCCAACAGAGTAGATTGCACCTCTAATGATGCCAATAAACCAGGCATAAACTCGGTGGAGGGTCTAAAATCAAAAGTCGATATAAACTCCAAGCTTTTTCTCTCCACAAACAGAGGACTCAAGCTCATCCTCTGCCTAGTCAATGCATCTGCCACCACATTACCCTTGCCATGGGTATAAGAAATCTCAAAGTCATAGGACGCTAGGAACACCATCCATCTCTGTTGCCTCAAATTGAGATCCTTCTACGAAAACAAGTACTTGAGAGATTTATGATCGGTGTACAACTTGAACTTCTCTCCTAATAGATAATGGCACCAAGTCTTAAGCGCGAATACTATGGCAGCTAACTCTAAGTCATGGGTAGGGTAGTTCTTCTCATGAACTCTTAGTTGTCTACCTCCATAACATACTACTATTCCCTCTTGCATCAGAACCACACCAATCCCTGTACCACATGCATCAGTGTATACTGTGAACACTTTGTTCTCATCAGGCAAGGTCAAGACTGGAGTTGTTGTCAAAGCCCTCTTCAATCGTTGAAAAGCATCGTCACAATCTATATCCCAAGAAAATGTCAGATTCTTCTTCGTCAGTCTGGTGAGTGGGGTTGATATCTTTGCGAAGTCCTTAATGAACTTCCTATAATAGCCCGCTAATCCAAGAAATTTTCTCACCTCCGTTGCATTCTTTGGGACCTGCCAATCTTGAGCTGCAACTACCTTTGCGGGATCTACTGCTATCCCATCTTTAGAGACCACAAACCCTAAAAATCTCACTTCTTTTATCCAAAAAGGACATTTGGAGAATTTTGCCTTAAGCTGGTGCACCCAGAGAGTTTTCATAACCTTCCTCAAATGTAAGGCATGCTCTTCCTCGTTCTTCGAGAAAATCAAGATGTCATCACAATGAACTTATTTAGGAACTCCCGAAACACCCTACTCATCAGATCAACAAAATAGACGGGTGCATTCGTCAACCCAAAAGGCATGATGAGCCACTCGAAGAAATCATCTAGAGTTCTAAAAGCAGTCTTGTCTATACTATCCTTGGCCACCCTCAACTGTTGAAACCCCTTGGCAAATTCTAACTGAGAGAAAACAGATACACCAACAAGCTGGTCAAGTAGATCATCTATCCCCGGAAGTGGGTTCCTATTCTTCTTAGTGAGTTTATTCAATCCTCTATAATCCACAAAAAAGCGAAGCAAACCATCCGCCTTAGTGGCGAATACCATTGGAGCACCCTATTTAGATATGCCTCGCCTAATAAACCCTTTCTGAAGTAGCTCCCCTACCTGCTTGCTGAGCTCCCTCCTTTCACTTGGAGTCATATGGCGCACATGCAATGTAACTGGCTTTGCATTATCCACCAAGTATATATGGAAATCAATCTTGCGCCTCGGAGGTAAGACTCGATCCTCCTAAAAAATATCAGGATACTCACAGACTACTGGTACAGATTGTAGACTATCGATAGATGCATCAAGTGACTCTAGGAAATTAAGCATGAAAGACACTTTAGGGTCACAAGAAATCTCGAGGTCCTTCCATGTCAAGTCAAAAGTCTAATGACCCTCTCTTGCAATCCAGAATGGTACCATACATGGCTAGCCAATCCATCTCTAGAATCAAACCATAGCCCATGAAACCAAGTACATATGCGTCGCATTCAAACTCGATGCCTAACACGGATATTCTCAAACCTCGATAAATCATAGACAAATGAGCCGTACCACCAATGAGGTTTGAGACAACAATGGGATCCAAAACCATACTAGTACTAAGGTGCAGAGACTCAACCACATAGTCAAATATAAAAAAACGCAAAGCGCCAAAATAAAAAAGAGTTCTAACTGGATGATTGGAAAGAGAAATCAAACCTTCAACGTAAACTTTCCTACCTTTATCTAGCGTGCAGACCACGAGAGCATGCACCTGCCCTCCAGAAGATCCTTCCCTTTGACCTTTTCCTTGCCTCTTCGGGAAATCCTTAACAAGATGTCCTACCTCTCCATAATGAAAACTGGTGTTCTTTCTTTTCTTGCAATCCTTGACCACATGACCCACGCGTCCGCAATGATGACATTTCCTCTTATCTCGAGCTTCGCTGTTCTTACCGCCCTTCTTTTATTGCTGTTGTTCTTTCTTCTGCCACACTTTCTTGTTTTATGTTTCCTCAACCTTAGCCTCTTTCTTTTCGCCTTTATCTTCATCATGCATTAATCCATATCAACGAGTTTCTCAAAAGCTGCTCCCATCGGAATATGAGACATAGCCAACCCATAAAGGGGTTCAATCAATCCTCTAGCAAACCTCAAAGCTTTCTTGTGCAGGATATTCACTAGCTCCAAACCAAACCTTACCAATTGGTTAAATTTATTAACGTACTCTTTCACAGACATGGATCCCTGCTTAAGTGTCAAAAACCTTTCCATTTGCATGTTTTGCTCGGCTTGAGAAAGAAACTTCATTCCGAATCTCTATCGGAAATCATTCCAAGTCTCCAATGGACGCTCTGCTTGGATCACTTCCCACCAGAGTGAAGCCTCATCTTTCAGTTGCCAAACGACAAACTGAATCTTCCTATGATCGTCAACTTTGAAAATTCCAAACAAATCCACCGTCTCTTTAAGCCAATTCCTTGTTTCTGCAAAAATCTCAGTTCGTCCTAATGGCTTTCCGTCCATAGCTGTAACAACCCGTAAAATGCGAGCCAGTTTGAAATTTTTATTTTGGCAATGTTAGCGAATTTTGAATATTTAAAATGAATTATTTTAAATAATATCGACGAGAAATTTATTTTGAATATAATTCGACGTATATATTATATACGTCGTCGTTAGAATATATAATAATTATATATTATTATAAAAGGAATAGAAAATGGCGCGGTAGTTCGAAAATTCGATTTCTAATTTCAAATGAATATACAGAATTCAATATAAGTCAGAATTGAACGAAACAAGAAATATTTGAATCTGTATAACTATATCTTTCTAACGGATGTAAGAAACTGAGATTTCACTTTAAAAATTGAGAGATATGTCCAGTTGAAAATTCTGAATAGTCGCTATGGAATTCAGGCCCTTAAAAATAGCAATTTTGCAAACGACCTCGGATTTCGACGAAACCAGTTTTGTTGGGTCCGTGATGTTAAGTTATTGCTAGATTCCAAATTTCATAATTTTTCGAATCGATATGTGAGCGTGGCAAAGGAAAACGCGTTTGACCAGTTTCAGTTGATTTTAATCGACTGGAAATTAGCCATTTTTCAAACGGTCTCAGAATTCAAGGAAACTAGTTTTGTTAGGACCGTATCGTCAATACGAAGCTAGAAAATATTTTTATGGAATTTATAGAGTTGTTATGTGACCCCGATAATTTGAAATGTACGTTTAAAATTCAATATAGTGATTTAAATGTAGATTCAACGGGAACTAATTGAAACGATCAAATCAACTTGCGGTACATATCCCATTGTGTTCGGAATGGGGGTAGAACGCTATGGACGACAGGCGGTGGGCCTCGTTTCGAGGTCGTATGTAAAAGTCAACTCTTTGCAAATTAAATAATTAAAATAAATAATAAAAAAAAAAAATATAAAACCCTCCCTTATACGTTCTGGCCCCCCCCTTACTCTTCAAAACAGAAAATCGAAACAAAAAAAAAAAAAGAAAAAAAAACTCTCCTCGACGAATCGAAGCCGCCGCTTCCAGGCGGAGCACCGCCGAGCCCCCATCGTGCTGGCCACCCGCCGCCGCAGGCAAACCCCCCCATCTCCTTCCTCCGTTCGTGCCCTCACAACCCCAGACCCGTCGTTCGCTGCTACTTCAGGCGTTCATGGGTCCACCGAACTCCACGCCGGCGGAGGCGTGGGTAGCTGACGTCCAGGGTGACGTCGGGAGAAGCTTCGATCATCGACCGGTCAAGGCAGGCGCTAGCAGTTTGGAGCCCTAGCTTTAAAGATTGGGTTCGGTTTCTCCTGGAATCAAGCGGAGAGGAAGGGAGTTCGACGCTAAACAAAGGAGAAAGGTAATACTTTGTTTTGAAAATCGAAATAACATACTTTGTTTTGAAAATCGAAATAACATACTTTGTTTTGAAAATCGAAATAACATACTTTGTTTTGAAAATCGAAATAACATACTTTGTTTTGAAAATCGAAATAACATACTTTGTTTTGAAAATCGAAAAAACATACTGTTTTGAAAATAGAAAGTGAAAAAGATTAGATCTTTGAAATGGAAAAGGCGGAATCTATATAAATAAAAATTCGATTTTTATATATTGAACTTCGATAGAAAAATAGAATTTTTATATATTGAACTTCGATAGAAAAATAGAATTTTTATATATTGAACTTCGATAGAAAAATAGAATTTTTATATATTGAACTTCGATAGAAAAATAGAATTTTTATATATTGAACTTCGATAGAAAAATAGAATTTTTATATATTGAACTTCGATAGAAAAATAGAATTTTTATATATTGAACATCAAAGTAAAAATTCGATTTTTATATATTGAATAGCGAACTAAAAATTCGATTTTTATATATTGAATAGCGAACTAAAAATTCGATTTTTATATATTGAATAGCGAACTAAAAATTCGATTTTTATATATTGAATAGCGAACTAAAAATTCGATTTTTATATATTGAATAACATAGTAAAAATTCGATTTTTATATATTGAATAGCGAACTAAAAATTCGATTTTTATATATTGAATAACATAGTAAAAATTCGATTTTTATATATTGAATAGCGAACTAAAAATTCGATTTTTATATATTGAATAGCGAACTAAAAATTCGATTTTTATATATTGAATAGCGAACTAAAAATTCGATTTTTATATATGGAATAGCGAAGTAAAAACTCGATTTTTACATGTGTAGTGAAAGCGGACAACGAAGGTGACAAAGAGGCGAAACGACGAAGACTTCTGCAAAGGAAGAGCCGTGGAGCTAGGATAGCTATATGTGAGAATTTCTCACCTTTCAATTTACTTTTCTAGTTATATATATATACTAGGATGCAGACGGTGCTTAGTAGCACCCGACACCCGTCCACAGACCATGGACTTGTTTGTTTGATTGTTTGGTGATTGATTGCGATATTGGTTTGAATGTGGTTTGTGATGTGAAAAATCGAATCGATAAATTGGTTAGGATTAGACGTGCGCCGTTATAAGGCGAAGGAGTAAGGCTAGGTTAGACCCTTACTCCAAATTTTGTGGTTTGCATAACGAAAGTGAATTTGATTGATGTGTGAATGGCGTGGGCCTTCACTAGACCGGGGATAAGGCTAGGCCTTGTCCCGTTTCTAGTATCGTGCCGTTATGCCGCCGAAATTTTCTAAAATAAGTTAGAAAAATAAAAATAGCATTTTATTTAAAGAATGAACTGAATAGAAATTCATATGTTTAAAATAAAATGTGTTATCGTTAAAAATATAATTTTTAACGTGAATGTGAATAAATAAATATTCATTTACAAACCAGACGGTTTGTTTATGTACACCTATTTGAATGACGTTGATTGGGTCGATAAATTTTACACATCGCCTAACTGCACAAATAAAATATGTGTTTGATTGTTTGAAACCCCACACGGGTGTTAGGATGAAATTTGAAGTTCACTCATCCTGATTGATTAAATATGTCGATCGATTGATTGACAGGCTGTTATAAGCGTTGAATATCTATATTCGATGCTTATACAGTGTAGTGCACTTTGGTTGATGGTTGATTATTTTCAATGCTATTATATACATGTGTTGTATGAAAATCCATATAATTAATTTTATATGGTAATTGATTGGGCCTCATTCCAGTTTTGAAAAAGAAATATTTGAAAAAGAAATATTTGAAATAGAATATTTGAAAATAAAGGAATATATGAAGCCGTGTTGATTAGATTGACGCCATTTTGACGTGAACGATATTTATATCGATTTTAAAAACGATTTCGAAATGAATTGAATTGAAAACGAATTCAAAATGAATTGAAAACGATTTCGAAATGAATTGAATTGAAAACGAATTCAAAATGAATTGAAAACGATTTCGAAATGAATTGAATTGAAAACGAATTCAAAATGAATTGAAAACGATTTCGAAATGAATTGAATTGAAAACGAATTCGAAATGAATTGAAAACGATTTCGAAATGAATTGAACTGAAAACGAATTCAAATGGAATTGAAAACGAATTGAAATGAATTGAAAACGAATTCAAAATGAATTGAAAACGATTTCGAAATGAATTGAATTGAAAACGAATTCGAAATGAATTGAAAACGATTTCGAAATGAATTGAACTGAAAACGAATTCAAATTGAATCGAAAGTGAATTGAAATGAATTCAAATTGAATTGAAATTTGAATTGAATAGAAATGAATTTTAAAACGAATTTATAAAGAAGAATTCAATTTTGATTTGAATTGAAAAGAAAGTTGAAATAGCTTTTGAAAAGATTTTAAAACTATTTATATAATTCGTTTTAAATAGAAATCGACGAAGTATATATTATATATATTATATATATAATATAATGGCCTGAATAGAACGCGCCGCGCCGCGGCAGTTCGTGAATTTCGACCATTTATTTCAAACGGACATTACGGGAGATCCGACCGTCGGATTCTCCTGAAACCGGAACCGTTGGGTTCGTATTGAAAAGAGCTTTCTAACGAATATTAGAAATTTGAAATCTAACGGTTGGATTTGGAATTATGTCCAAATCAAATTCGAAAAAGGTCGCTGTAAGTGCAGTTCGATGGCCATTGATGGAAATCGACTGTACGGGCCTTGATAAAATTATTAAAAATAGTAATAATTGGTGTAAAATCATAAGAAATGATTTGTGAAGATTTGGGATGAAAAACTCCCTATTTGAAAGGATAAAAATAGATTTTTATCGAAATGGCTAGTTTTGAACTAGAATTATAATTCTATTTATTTTTAAATAAATAAATTGAATTCGAAAAGGGTTTTAAAAACAACCAAAATTTCCAATGATTGCATTGGAATGGATTTGAATCGAAATTGTCTTCGGAATATTTCGATGTTGGAATTCGCGATTATACAGATGTTGTTACGGAAATTTGAAAGATATATATTTATATCGTTATTTCCAATACGACATTTGTTAGTCGTAGAATTCGATATTGAATATAAGCCGATATATTTTCTATTCAGAGCCTTGTATTGAATATCGAATGTGATTTGGGTTTGTCGTGAATGGTGTCTTCACTAACACTGTTCTTGAACCCAGTTGAGAAAAGATTAAATCTTTTTATTTAGATTTAATGAAGTGTACCAATTAAATTATATTTAATTGGAATTGAATTGATATTGATTTTTGGGTTTATCGTGAACAGTGTTTTAAATAACACTTGTTCTTTAACCCGATAATTAATGAATGTGATTTGGGTTTGTCGTGAATGGTGTCTTCACTAACACTGTTCTTGAACCCAGTTGAGAAAAGATTAAATCTTTTTATTTAGATTTAATGAAGTGTACCAATTAAATAATATTTAATTGGAATTGAATGGATATTGATTTTTGGGTTTATCGTGAACAGTGTTTTAAATAACACTTGTTCTTTAACCCGATAATTAATGGGATGTGACTTTGGGTTTATCGTGAACCGTGTTTTAAATGACACTGATTCTTTAACCCAGTCACAGATTAAAACTAAGTGGAGTTTTAATGAATCTTTAATTAGATTGAAAAGATCGAGAATGGAGTATCACCAGTTTTGCTCCAGGCGATAGTTAAATCTTTAATTAGATTTGAATGTGAAATTTAGAAACTAACTGGCGGTTAGCCAAGCAGAATGGTTTTCTGGATATTGATCTGATGTTGGTTTCGGCCTTCGGGGTTAATATTTGGGGAATTATTCTCTTGATTAATTTACGGTTAGTGACTAATGAATTGGAATGAGGCGTATGTTGTGTTTGTGTAACACTTATTTAAAATATACGCGAGTTATTCGGAAAGACCGGGTTTAACCCATTCTGAGTAACTGATACGACGATAAGTCGAAGATGAAGACGATGGTCGAAGACCGGAGGTCTTCACGTCGTTTGGGTAATTACTGATGATCTTGATTGGGCTGTACACCCAAGAAGATGGAAACAGTTAGTGATCGTCCAGACGTACTTGGAGGTCGATGGATATGCGGGGTACTAGGTGCCTCCGGTTTCGTTCAGACCCAGAACGGACTTGTAAATGGACTGTGTGTCTGACATCGGATTTCATTCTGTGTGACTGATATCGGTTGCATAGGATGGTTTGCCTGTGTGGCATGCTAAGATGCAAATGATCAAGGCTTCTGTTGAAAAGCAAAGTCTTGTGGTGATGATCAAAGCACGGCCTTTGTGGCGTAGCTTTGTGTAACGTTTACCTCGCGTGTTTCACACCAGGTATGAACCAAAACGGGAGACGGACCTCAGGGAGGACTTGCGTTTCTTTCTAGCTAGAAGTGGCGTCAGTGGTTTTACATGCCCTGACGAGTTTGACTTATGTGGTTGTTGCTGTTGCGAGGCGCCTCGGATTGATCGGTCGTTCTCGAACCGATGGAGTCATTTAGTGGCTCATTTACGCCCCAAAGGGTGGGGAGACGTATTGTTCAGGCATAATAATCCACTCCGTGTGGACCGGCCCTGACGATCCAAGGCTTGCCTGCGCGCTTGCCTGAGACATGGGCTAGATTGTCTCGAATCGGTTGAGGATCTTGCCCCTAGCCTCGGTTCATAGATGGAAACCCAATTTCCAAATACGTGACTTTGCGATTTCGATTGTATAACCTATATATGGCGACATAGTGGTATGGGGCATTCATGCCGCCTATGATTGATACTTATGATTTGAAGTGTTTTATACACTATGCACTTATAATAGTATCAAATGATTTGTTTTAAACGTATCAAGCATTCTTTGGCTGTTATAAGGGAAAACCCTATCCTCGACTGCGTTGCATTGTGTGATGGGACCTGGGTCTTATAACAGCTTCATTTTTCTTTATTTAGCATTGCGCTGTTTGTTTTATGCACTGGTATTCTTGGGAGGAAACCCGTTCCGTGTTATACGGCGTGGTCCCTTGATTTACCTAATGATTTAAAATAAAGATTAATAACTGTTTTAGTTCTCACACCAGTCACATGACTGACCTGGAGTTTATTGTTTTAACCTAAACTCTGGGTGCCCTTATTTTCGACACGGGCAGCTAGTAGTTTTGGTTTTGCAGATTTATATTCACAGGATCCTGGTTTACAGCTGGAACGATATCCGGAAAGCCTTGTATCCGTATATCTACTTCTAGTTGTGTAGTGTATTATTTTCCGCTGCTATGTATTTTAATGTAATTTAAATCTCTGATATTTCTGTGTAATATTCTTTTATACTCTGTATATTCTTGTAATCTGATGCATTGTTGTAATATACAATGAAATGTTCTTCTGTATGCGTTCTGTTGTGGCTTGTTCTCGAACTATCCGACACTTTCCTTTACGGGGAAGTTACGGGTCTTTACATTTGGTATCAGAGCTTTGGTTTACAAAGCTAGAGAACAAGGCACATTAGAACCGTACGAAAGAATTCATCAGATATTGGATTAGTAATATCCAATTGGAATGACTCGTTAGAGATAGGATCAGTAGTATCCTAGAACGAGTGTGAAGAGTATATTTTTCAAATGAAAACAAATTTTTGTTTTGAAAATTTAAATCAATTATTCGTATTTGATTATCTATTTATATTGAGTTGGACAGTCCAGTATATATAGATTTTGCGTATACGTCTGATCCGCGTGTATTCGAAGTTTTAATATACTGGATAGATATAGAATCATACTCTAGAGGCCCGAAGATGATTCTGATGATTGACTAGTCGTCATTAGTATTCATGTTCGAGTAACGAAGGTGTGATATCTATATATTTCCTATTGACTGGTGTGAGAACCAAAATTAGATAGGGCTTATTGTTGTGAATTGGCACCAAAACATGATTTTTTGTATATGTATCAAAATTATGAATTTGAAACGTTAAATTCACTAATTGATTGATGTTTGTGTAGTTTGTTTATTTGTTTGCTAATTTTGAACCATTTTGCCTAATAGCATCAAATATTGAATTATATTGAAAATAGGTCGCATTTGCTTGCATATACATACATATCATTGAACAGGTCATAGCAAGGAGGCTAGAGCCAGAGAATAAAATTTGTTTGCCCGACAAATAGGTACATGTTTACTACATAATTTCCTGTTTTGTTTGGGTGATGATGATTTTGTGAGCCTATTGGCTAGCCGCTTGGCTTTTTCTTTTTCTTTTTGAGATCTGAAGGACCGGGGAAGCTATTTGAAATTCCCCGATGCTCCCGGTGCAGGGGAGGTTATGGCGAAATTTTTCAAAAATTTAGGGTGTTAGCCAAATTTTTGAAATTTTGAAAATTCTCAGAAACTGAAAAGTTGGAGAATGGAAGCCAAATCGAGCGTAGTGCTGAATAATCAAACCACTTTCGACTTTGTTCCTTTTCGGGGACGAAAAGTTTTAAGTGGGGGAGATTGTAACAACCCGTAAAATGCGAGCCAGTTTGAAATTTTTATTTTGGCAATGTTAGCGAATTTTGAATATTTAAAATGAATTATTTTAAATAATATCGACGAGAAATTTATTTTGAATATAATTCGACGTATATATTATATACGTCGTCGTTAGAATATATAATAATTATATATTATTATAAAAGGAATAGAAAATGGCGCGGTAGTTCGAAAATTCGATTTCTAATTTCAAATGAATATACAGAATTCAATATAAGTCAGAATTGAACGAAACAAGAAATATTTGAATCTGTATAACTATATCTTTCTAACGGATGTAAGAAACTGAGATTTCACTTTAAAAATTGAGAGATATGTCCAGTTGAAAATTCTGAATAGTCGCTATGGAATTCAGGCCCTTAAAAATAGCAATTTTGCAAACGACCTCGGATTTCGACGAAACCAGTTTTGTTGGGTCCGTGATGTTAAGTTATTGCTAGATTCCAAATTTCATAATTTTTCGAATCGATATGTGAGCGTGGCAAAGGAAAACGCGTTTGACCAGTTTCAGTTGATTTTAATCGACTGGAAATTAGCCATTTTTCAAACGGTCTCAGAATTCAAGGAAACTAGTTTTGTTAGGACCGTATCGTCAATACGAAGCTAGAAAATATTTTTATGGAATTTATAGAGTTGTTATGTGACCCCGATAATTTGAAATGTACGTTTAAAATTCAATATAGTGATTTAAATGTAGATTCAACGGGAACTAATTGAAACGATCAAATCAACTTGCGGTACATATCCCATTGTGTTCGGAATGGGGGTAGAACGCTATGGACGACAGGCGGTGAGCCTCGTTTCGAGGTCGTATGTAAAAGTCAACTCTTTGCAAATTAAATAATTAAATAATTAAAATAAATAATAATAAAAAAAAAATATAAAACCCTCCCTTATACGTTCTGGCCCCCCCCTTACTCTTCAAAACAGAAAATCGAAACAAAAAAAAAAAAGAAAAAAAAACTCTCCTCGACGAATCGAAGCCGCCGCTTCCAGGCGGAGCACCGCCGAGCCCCCATCGTGCTGGCCACTCGCCGCCGCAGGCAAACCCCCCATCTCCTTCCTCCGTTCGTGCCCTCACAACCCCAGACCCGTCGTTCGCTGCTACTTCAGGCGTTCATGGGTCCACCGAACTCCACGCCGGCGGAGGCGTGGGTAGCTGACGTCCAGGGTGACGTCGGGAGAAGCTTCGATCATCGACCGGTCAAGGCAGGCGCTAGCAGTTTGGAGCCCTAGCTTTAAAGATTGGGTTCGGTTTCTCCTGGAATCAAGCGGAGAGGAAGGGAGTTCGACGCTAAACAAAGGAGAAAGGTAATACTTTGTTTTGAAAATCGAAATAACATACTTTGTTTTGAAAATCGAAATAACATACTTTGTTTTGAAAATCGAAATAACATACTTTGTTTTGAAAATCGAAATAACATACTTTGTTTTGAAAATCGAAATAACATACTTTGTTTTGAAAATCGAAAAAACATACTGTTTTGAAAATAGAAAGTGAAAAAGATTAGATCTTTGAAATGGAAAAGGCGGAATCTATATAAATAAAAATTCGATTTTTATATATTGAACTTCGATAGAAAAATAGAATTTTTATATATTGAACTTCGATAGAAAAATAGAATTTTTATATATTGAACTTCGATAGAAAAATAGAATTTTTATATATTGAACTTCGATAGAAAAATAGAATTTTTATATATTGAACTTCGATAGAAAAATAGAATTTTTATATATTGAACTTCGATAGAAAAATAGAATTTTTATATATTGAACTTCGATAGAAAAATAGAATTTTTATATATTGAACTTCGATAGAAAAATAGAATTTTTATATATTGAACTTCGATAGAAAAATAGAATTTTTATATATTGAACTTCGATAGAAAAATAGAATTTTTATATATTGAACATCAAAGTAAAAATTCGATTTTTATATATTGAATAGCGAACTAAAAATTCGATTTTTATATATTGAATAGCGAACTAAAAATTCGATTTTTATATATTGAATAGCGAACTAAAAATTCGATTTTTATATATTGAATAGCGAACTAAAAATTCGATTTTTATATATTGAATAACATAGTAAAAATTCGATTTTTATATATTGAATAGCGAACTAAAAATTCGATTTTTATATATTGAATAACATAGTAAAAATTCGATTTTTATATATTGAATAGCGAACTAAAAATTCGATTTTTATATATTGAATAGCGAACTAAAAATTCGATTTTTATATATTGAATAGCGAACTAAAAATTCGATTTTTATATATGGAATAGCGAAGTAAAAACTCGATTTTTACATGTGTAGTGAAAGCGGACAACGAAGGTGACAAAGAGGCGAAACGACGAAGACTTCTGCAAAGGAAGAGCCGTGGAGCTAGGATAGCTATATGTGAGAATTTCTCACCTTTCAATTTACTTTTCTAGTTATATATATATACTAGGATGCAGACGGTGCTTAGTAGCACCCGACACCCGTCCACAGACCATGGACTTGTTTGTTTGATTGTTTGGTGATTGATTGCGATATTGGTTTGAATGTGGTTTGTGATGTGAAAAATCGAATCGATAAATTGGTTAGGATTAGACGTGCGCCGTTATAAGGCGAAGGAGTAAGGCTAGGTTAGACCCTTACTCCAAATTTTGTGGTTTGCATAACGAAAGTGAATTTGATTGATGTGTGAATGGCGTGGGCCTTCACTAGACCGGGGATAAGGCTAGGCCTTGTCCCGTTTCTAGTATCGTGCCGTTATGCCGCCGAAATTTTCTAAAATAAGTTAGAAAAATAAAAATAGCATTTTATTTAAAGAATGAACTGAATAGAAATTCATATGTTTAAAATAAAATGTGTTATCGTTAAAAATATAATTTTTAACGTGAATGTGAATAAATAAATATTCATTTACAAACCAGACGGTTTGTTTATGTACACCTATTTGAATGACGTTGATTGGGTCGATAAATTTTACACATCGCCTAACTGCACAAATAAAATATGTGTTTGATTGTTTGAAACCCCACACGGGTGTTAGGATGAAATTTGAAGTTCACTCATCCTGATTGATTAAATATGTCGATCGATTGATTGACAGGCTGTTATAAGCGTTGAATATCTATATTCGATGCTTATACAGTGTAGTGCACTTTGGTTGATGGTTGATTATTTTCAATGCTATTATATACATGTGTTGTATGAAAATCCATATAATTAATTTTATATGGTAATTGATTGGGCCTCATTCCAGTTTTGAAAAAGAAATATTTGAAAAAGAAATATTTGAAATAGAATATTTGAAAATAAAGGAATATATGAAGCCGTGTTGATTAGATTGACGCCATTTTGACGTGAACGATATTTATATCGATTTTAAAAACGATTTCGAAATGAATTGAATTGAAAACGAATTCAAAATGAATTGAAAACGATTTCGAAATGAATTGAATTGAAAACGAATTCAAAATGAATTGAAAACGATTTCGAAATGAATTGAATTGAAAACGAATTCAAAATGAATTGAAAACGATTTCGAAATGAATTGAATTGAAAACGAATTCGAAATGAATTGAAAACGATTTCGAAATGAATTGAACTGAAAACGAATTCAAATGGAATTGAAAACGAATTGAAATGAATTGAAAACGAATTCAAAATGAATTGAAAACGATTTCGAAATGAATTGAATTGAAAACGAATTCGAAATGAATTGAAAACGATTTCGAAATGAATTGAACTGAAAACGAATTCAAATTGAATCGAAAGTGAATTGAAATGAATTCAAATTGAATTGAAATTTGAATTGAATAGAAATGAATTTTAAAACGAATTTATAAAGAAGAATTCAATTTTGATTTGAATTGAAAAGAAAGTTGAAATAGCTTTTGAAAAGATTTTAAAACTATTTATATAATTCGTTTTAAATAGAAATCGACGAAGTATATATTATATATATTATATATATAATATAATGGCCTGAATAGAACGCGCCGCGCCGCGGCAGTTCGTGAATTTCGACCATTTATTTCAAACGGACATTACGGGAGATCCGACCGTCGGATTCTCCTGAAACCGGAACCGTTGGGTTCGTATCGAAAAGAGCTTTCTAACGAATATTAGAAATTTGAAATCTAACGGTTGGATTTGGAATTATGTCCAAATCAAATTCGAAAAAGGTCGCTGTAAGTGCAGTTCGATGGCCATTGATGGAAATCGACTGTACGGGCCTTGATAAAATTATTAAAAATAGTAATAATTGGTGTAAAATCATAAGAAATGATTTGTGAAGATTTGGGATGAAAAACTCCCTATTTGAAAGGATAAAAATAGATTTTTATCGAAATGGCTAGTTTTGAACTAGAATTATAATTCTATTTATTTTTAAATAAATAAATTGAATTCGAAAAGGGTTTTAAAAACAACCAAAATTTCCAATGATTGCATTGGAATGGATTTGAATCGAAATTGTCTTCGGAATATTTCGATGTTGGAATTCGCGATTATACAGATGTTGTTACGGAAATTTGAAAGATATATATTTATATCGTTATTTCCAATACGACATTTGTTAGTCGTAGAATTCGATATTGAATATAAGCCGATATATTTTCTATTCAGAGCCTTGTATTGAATATCGAATGTGATTTGGGTTTGTCGTGAATGGTGTCTTCACTAACACTGTTCTTGAACCCAGTTGAGAAAAGATTAAATCTTTTTATTTAGATTTAATGAAGTGTACCAATTAAATTATATTTAATTGGAATTGAATTGATATTGATTTTTGGGTTTATCGTGAACAGTGTTTTAAATAACACTTGTTCTTTAACCCGATAATTAATGAATGTGATTTGGGTTTGTCGTGAATGGTGTCTTCACTAACACTGTTCTTGAACCCAGTTGAGAAAAGATTAAATCTTTTTATTTAGATTTAATGAAGTGTACCAATTAAATAATATTTAATTGGAATTGAATGGATATTGATTTTTGGGTTTATCGTGAACAGTGTTTTAAATAACACTTGTTCTTTAACCCGATAATTAATGGGATGTGACTTTGGGTTTATCGTGAACCGTGTTTTAAATGACACTGATTCTTTAACCCAGTCACAGATTAAAACTAAGTGGAGTTTTAATGAATCTTTAATTAGATTGAAAAGATCGAGAATGGAGTATCACCAGTTTTGCTCCAGGCGATAGTTAAATCTTTAATTAGATTTGAATGTGAAATTTAGAAACTAACTGGCGGTTAGCCAAGCAGAATGGTTTTCTGGATATTGATCTGATGTTGGTTTCGGCCTTCGGGGTTAATATTTGGGGAATTATTCTCTTGATTAATTTACGGTTAGTGACTAATGAATTGGAATGAGGCGTATGTTGTGTTTGTGTAACACTTATTTAAAATATACGCGAGTTATTCGGAAAGACCGGGTTTAACCCATTCTGAGTAACTGATACGACGATAAGTCGAAGATGAAGACGATGGGACCGGAGGTCTTCACGTCGTTTGGGTAATTACTGATGATCTTGATTGGGCTGTACACCCAAGAAGATGGAAACAGTTAGTGATCGTCCAGACGTACTTGGAGGTCGATGGATATGCGGGGTACTAGGTGCCTCCGGTTTCGTTCAGACCCAGAACGGACTTGTAAATGGACTGTGTGTCTGACATCGGATTTCATTCTGTGTGACTGATATCGGTTGCATAGGATGGTTTGCCTGTGTGGCATGCTAAGATGCAAATGATCAAGGCTTCTGTTGAAAAGCAAAGTCTTGTGGTGATGATCAAAGCACGGCCTTTGTGGCGTAGCTTTGTGTAACGTTTACCTCGCGTGTTTCACACCAGGTATGAACCAAAACGGGAGACGGACCTCAGGGAGGACTTGCGTTTCTTTCTAGCTAGAAGTGGCGTCAGTGGTTTTACACGCCCTGACGAGTTTGACTTATGTGGTTGTTGCTGTTGCGAGGCGCCTCGGATTGATCGGTCGTTCTCGAACCGATGGAGTCATTTAGTGGCTCATTTACGCCCCAAAGGGTGGGGAGACGTATTGTTCAGGCATAATAATCCACTCCGTGTGGACCGGCCCTGACGATCCAAGGCTTGCCTGCGCGCTTGCCTGAGACATGGGCTAGATTGTCTCGAATCGGTTGAGGATCTTGCCCCTAGCCTCGGTTCATAGATGGAAACCCAATTTCCAAATACGTGACTTTGCGATTTCGATTGTATAACCTATATATGGCGACATAGTGGTATGGGGCATTCATGCCGCCTATGATTGATACTTATGATTTGAAGTGTTTTATACACTATGCACTTATAATAGTATCAAATGATTTGTTTTAAACGTATCAAGCATTCTTTGGCTGTTATAAGGGAAAACCCTATCCTCGACTGCGTTGCATTGTGTGATGGGACCTGGGTCTTATAACAGCTTCATTTTTCTTTATTTAGCATTGCGCTGTTTGTTTTATGCACTGGTATTCTTGGGAGGAAACCCGTTCCGTGTTATACGGCGTGGTCCCTTGATTTACCTAATGATTTAAAATAAAGATTAATAACTGTTTTAGTTCTCACACCAGTCACATGACTGACCTGGAGTTTATTGTTTTAACCTAAACTCTGGGTGCCCTTATTTTCGACACGGGCAGCTAGTAGTTTTGGTTTTGCAGATTTATATTCACAGGATCCTGGTTTACAGCTGGAACGATATCCGGAAAGCCTTGTATCCGTATATCTACTTCTAGTTGTGTAGTGTATTATTTTCCGCTGCTATGTATTTGAATGTAATTTAAATCTCTGATATTTCTGTGTAATATTCTTTTATACTCTGTATATTCTTGTAATCTGATGCATTGTTGTAATATACAATGAAATGTTCTTCTGTATGCGTTCTGTTGTGGCTTGTTCTCGAACTATCCGACACTTTCCTTTACGGGGAAGTTACGGGTCTTTACAATAGCACAGAAATCTTTAAATATCATAGAGAGATTATCAGTACGTGGAGTAGGAGGAGGAACGACGGCTGTAGCTGGGGGAGGGGCGTCTGCTTGGCTCTAGTAGGCGTCGTAGCCTCAAGATACCTACGAAACCAACCCGGAATCGTAACGCCCTCAGAAATATTAGGTTCCCCAGACATGTTGAAAAGAAAAGGAAAAAGGGATTCAAACAAAGAATCGAAAGATATTTCATATGGCTTTGGGGAATATGTTTTTCAAAACATACTTTTCTTTTGAAAATGCTTTCTTTTAAAAACTTTTTGAAAATAATTTTCAAAATCTTTTATCCGATCTGGTAACCTTCAGCTCTGATACCAAATCTGACACCCCACGTCCGTTAATGTCATTCTTTATTAGAATGGATTAAGTTTCGTGAAGCGTTATAGGTAAACAGAAACGTTACAAGACAGATATAAAATAACAGCAGAAGTAGGACTTTATTAAATAGGAAAGCTTCGTGGTTCAAACGCAATCACATAATAAGTCTGGAGTAGTGAAAACATAAAACTTCTGTCTTGTACAAAAGTCATCATCAGAGTACAATAATACATTAAAGGAGCATATTCCCCAAAACATAGCCATAGTAAAGCAAATACGAAGTCGAGCAATACATCTAAGCAGCTCCAAGAAGAATGAAAGAAGAATCCTGATCAACCTTGAGTATTCCCTTCTTGAGAACCTTAAGGGAGAGAACGAAAGAGAAAGAAGAGGAAACAAAATAGGCCAGACATAAAGTCTAGCGAGTCCAGTTAGTTTTAGCATATAAATAAGTAAAGGTATTATGACAGGCATATAAGTTAGAGAGAGATAACAGTGTCATAAGGCAAGTATATCAAGGTAAACAGGATAAACAGAATAGAACATGCATTGCGCTTCTCTAATACTTTTTTCGCACCAATACTAGTATCACAAGAACAAGATGATCCCAACAAGTACAAGATGATAGACTTAGGTGTACTTCTAATGAGAGGTTTTACCCCCATACAATAATAGGTAGCCCAACGGAACTGACAGGTGTTAACTGTAACAACCCGAAAATCTGGGCCAGTTTAAAATTTTTATTTTGGCAATTTTAGCGAATTTTGATTATTTAAAATAGATTATTTTAAATAATATCGACGGAAAATTTATTTTGAATTGAAATTCGACGTATATATTATATACGTCGTCGTTAGAATATAAATATTTATATATAATTATAAATAGAATAGAAAATGGCGCGGTAGTTCGATAATTCGATTTCAAATTTCATTTGAATGAACCGGGTGCAAACCAATCCGGATTTTAGTGAAACCAAAAATAATGGGATCTAATTGATAATATCTTTCCAACGAATCTGAATAATCAAGATTTCATAGCGGGAATCAAAAGATATGTCCAGTTGAAAATTCTGAATAGTCGCTATGGAATTCAAGCCCTTAAAAATGGACATTTTGCAAACGACCTCGGATTTCGACGAAACCAGTTTTGTTGGGTCCGGGATGTGAAGTTATTGCTAGGTTTCAAATTTCATAATTTTTCGAATCAATATGTGAGCGTGGCAAAGGAAAACGCGTTTGACCGGTTTCAGTTGATTTTAATCGACTGAAAAATGGCCATTTTTCCAACGGTCTCAGAATTCGACGAAACTAGTTTTGTTAGGACCGTATCGTCAATACGAAGCTAGAAAATATTTTTCTGGAATTTTTCGAGTTGGTATGTGACCTCGGTAAATTGAAATGTACGTTTAAAATTCAATATAGTGATTTAAATGTAAATTAAATGGAAACTGATTGTAACGATCAAATCAGCTTGCGATACATATCCCATTGTGTTCGGAATGGGGGTAAAACGCTATGGACGGCAGGCAGTGGGCCTCGTTTCGAGGTCGTATGTTAAAGTCAACTATTAGCAAATAAAATAATTAATAATAATAATAAAAAAAAATAATTTCCCTCCCCCCTTTATCTTCGTTCTGCCCCCCCCCTTCAAAAATAAAATCGGCAAAGAAAGAAAGAAAAAAAAAACCCTAAGACTGGCGATCGACGCCCAGAAGCATCGCCGCCCCTCCGTCCGCTCTGCCTGTTCCCCTTCCATCAATCGAAGCCCCCCCAGATCGTACTAGTTCCGACGAAGCCCCCCCCAGATCGTACTAGTTCCGACGAAGCCCCCCCTCGCTCGTGACACTGAAGCCGCCGACGACATCTTCTCCCCCCCCCTCGCAGCTACATCGGTGAGCATTTTCTATATTTTTTTATTTTTTTTATTTTATTTTCTTTTTTATTTATTCTGTAAAACTGAATTTTATAAAAGATTTTAAAACTGAATTTTATAAAAGATTTTAAAACTGATTTATATAAGATTTTAAAACTGAATTTTATAAAAGATTTTAAAACTGAATTTTATAAAAGATTTTAAAAACTGATTTTCAAAAGTATATAAAAACTGATTTTGTTTAGAAGAAAAAAAACTGATTTTTATGTTTTTAAAAATTGATTTTGTTTAAAGAAAAAAAACTGATTTTTATGTTTTTAAAAATTGATTTTGTTTAAAGAAAAAAACTGATTTTTATGTTTTTAAAAACTGATTTTGTTTAAAAGTAAAATCTTTAAAGAGAAAAAGGATTTGAGCTTTAAGAAGTAAAAATCAGATTTTTAGATATTGAAAGTCGAAGTAAAAATATGATTTTTATATATTGAATAGCGAAATAAAAATATGATTTTTATATATTGAATAGCATAGTAAAAATATGATTTTTATATATTGAATAGCATAGTAAAAATATGATTTTTATATATTGAATAGCGAAATAAAAATATGATTTTTATATATTGAATAGCGAAATAAAAATTTGATTTTTATATATTGAATAGCATAGTAAAAATTCGATTTTTATATATTGAATAGCATAGTAAAAATATGATTTTTATATATTGAATAGCGAAATAAAAATATGATTTTTATATATTGAATAGCGAAATAAAAATATGATTTTTATATATTGAATAGCGAAGTAAAAATGTGATTTATATATATATAGTGGCCATGGGCAACGAAGGTGCCAAAAAGGCGAAAAGGCAAAGACTTCTACAAATGAAGTGCCGTGGAGCTAGGATAGCTATCTGTGAGAATTTCTCACCTTTCAATTTCTTTTTCTAGTTATATATATACTAGGATGCAGACGGTGCTTAGTAGCACCCGACACAATCGTCCACAAACCATGGACTTGTTTGTTTGGTTGCGTAGATTAGTTGGATGATTTGATTTGAAATTGAACTGTTTGGTGAAATAAATTGATTGATTGATGTGTGAATGGCGTGGGCCTTCACTAGACCGGGGATAAGGCTAGGCCTCGTCTTGTTTCTAGTATCGTGCCGTTATGCCGCCGAAATTTTCTAAAATATGTTAGAAAATAAAAATATCATTTTATTTGTGTAAATGAATAATAGAAATTCATATGTTGGAATAAAATGTTTTATCGTTAAAAATATAATTTTTAACGTGAATATGAATATAGTGAAAGTAAATAAAATAAATATTCATTTACAAACCAGACGGTTTGTTTATGTACACCTATTTGAAGGACATTGATTGGGTCGATAAATTTTACACATCGCCCAACAGCACAAACTAAATATGTGTTTGATTGTTTGAAACCCCACACGGGTGTTGGGATGAAATTTGAAGTTCACTCATCCTGATTTATTAAATATGTCGATCGGTTGATTGACAGGCTGTTTTAAGCGTTAGATATCTATATTTGATGCTTATACAGTGTAGTGCACTTTGGTTGATGGTTGATTATTTTTCCATGCTATTATATACATGTGTTGTATGAAAATCCATATAATTAACTTTATATGGTAATTGATTGGGCCTCATTCCAATTTGAAAAATAAAGAATATTATAAAATAAAAGTTCATGTGTTGACAGTCTCATCCATTGAGATTGGTCATGTGTTGAACGAAATATTTTAATAATAAAGTTTACATCTTTATCAATATAAAATAAAAGTTCATGTGTTGACAGTCTCATCCATTGAGATTGGTCATGTGTTGAACGAAATATTTTAATAATAAAGTTTACATCTTTATCAATATTATAAAATAAAAGTTCATGTGTTGACAGTTTCATCCATTGAGATTGGTCATGTGTTGAACGAAATATTTTAATAATAAAGTTTACATCTTTATCAATATTATAAAATAAAAGTTCATGTGTTGACAGTTTCATCCATTGAGATTGGTCATGTGTTGAACGAAATATTTTAATAATAAAGTTTACATCTTTATCAATATTAAATAAAAGTTCATGTGTTGACAGTTTCATCCATTGAGATTGGTCATGTGTTGAACGAAATATTTTAATAATAAAGTTTACATCTTTATCAATATTATAAAATAAAAGTTCATGTGTTGACAGTTTCATCCATTGAGATTGGTCATGTGTTGAACGAAATATTTTAATAATAAAGTTTACATCTTTATCAATATTAAATAAAAGTTCATGTGTTGACAGTTTCATCCATTGAGATTGGTCATGTGTTGAACGAAATATTTTAATAATAAAGTTTACATGTTTATCAATATTATAAAATAAAAGTTCATGTGTTGACAGTTTCATCCATTGAGATTGGTCATGTGTTGAACGAAATATTTTAATAATAAAGTTTACATCTTTATCAATATTAAATAAAAGTTCATGTGTTGACAGTTTCATCCATTGAGATTGGTCATGTGTTGAACGAAATATTTTAATAATAAAGTTTACATCTTTATCAATATTATAAAATAAAAGTTCATGTGTTGACAGTTTCATCCATTGAGATTGGTCATGTGTTGAACGAAATATTTTAATAATAAAGTTTACATCTTTATCAATATTAAATAAAAGTTCATGTGTTGACAGTTTCATCCATTGAGATTGGTCATGTGTTGAACGAAATATTTTAATAATAAAGTTTACATCTTTATCAATATAAAATAAAGGTACATGTGTTGACAGTACTCATCCATTGAGATTGGTCATGTGTTGAACGAAATATTTTGATAATAACAACTATTTTGAAAAAGAAATATTTGAAATAGAATATTTGAAAATAGAAATTTATGAAGCCGTGTTGATTAGATTGACGCCATTTTGACGTGAACGATATTTATATCGATTTTATCGATTTCGAAATGAATTGAATTGAAAACGATTTCGAAATGAATTGAATTGAAAACGATTTCGAAATGAATTGAATTGAATTGAATTCAAATTGAATTGAAATTTGAATTGAATAGAAATGAATTTTGAAACGAATTTATAAAGAAGAATTCAATTTTGATTTGAATTGAAATGGAAGTAGAAATTGCTTTTGAAACGATTTTAAAACTATTCATATAATTCGTTTTAAATAGAAATCGACGAAATATATATTATATATATTATATATATAATATAATGGCCTGAATAGAACGCGCCGCGCCGCGCCAGTTCGCGAATTTCGACCATTTATTTCAAACGGACATTACGGGAGATCCGACCGTCGGATTCTCCTAAAACCGGAACCGTTGGGTTCGTATCGAAAAGAGCTTTCTAACGAATATTTGAAATTCAAAATCTAACGGTTGGATTTGGAGATACGTCCAAATCAAATTTGAAAAAGGTCGCTGTAAGTGCAGTTCGATGGCCATTATTGGAAATCGACTGTACAGGCCTTGATAAAATTATTAAAAATAGTAATAATTTGTGTAAAATCATAAGAAATGATTTAGAAAGATTTGGGATGAAAAACTCCATATTTGAAAAGATAAAAATAGATTTTTATCGAAATGAACTAGTTTTGAACTAGAATTATAATTCTATTTATTTTTAAATAAATAAATTGAATTCGAAAAGGGTTTTAAAAATAACCAGAATATCCAATGATTGCATTGGAGTGGATTTGAATCGAAATTGTCTTCGGAATATTTCGATGTTGGAATTCGAGATTATACAGGTGTTGTTATGGAAATTTGAAAGATATATATTTATATCGTTATTTCCAATACGACATTTGTTAGTCGTAGAATTTGATATTGAATATAAGCCGATATATTTTCTATTCAAAGCCTTGTATTGAATATCAAATGTGATTTGGGTTTGTCGTGAATGGTGTCTTCACTAACACTGTTCTTGAACCCAGTTGAGAAAAGATTAAATCTTTTTATTTAGATTTAATGAAGTTTACCAATTAAATAATATTTAATTGGAATTGAATTGATATTGATTTTTGGGTTTATCGTGAACAGTGTTTTTAAATAACACTTGTTCTTTAACCCGATAATTAAGGAATGTGATTTGGGTTTATCGTGAACCGTGTTTTAAATGACACTGATTCTTTAACCCAGTCGAAGATTAAAACTAAGTGGAGTTTTAATGAATCTTTAATTAGATTGAAATGATCGAAAATGGAGTACCACCAGTTTTGCTCCAGGCGATAGTTAAATCTTTAATTAGATTTGAACGTGAAATGGTAATTGAATTTACCAATAACACTGTGGTGTTAGATATGAAGTATTACCAGTTTTACTTCATGGGATGAATAGGTTGGGATTGGGAAATTAAAGCCAATGATTACTTCGGTAAGGTTCGCTAATTCCGACTAGTTTTGAATTGATATTCAAAAGATAGATTAAAGAATAAATTAAAGAATTTATCTTTGATAAAATTTATGGGAACCTTTCCCTATGAATGTGAAATTTAGAAACTAACTGTCGGTTAGCTAAGCAGAATGGTTTTCTGGATATTGATCTGATGTTGGTTTCGGCCTTCGGGGTTAATATTTGGGGAATTATTCTCTTAATTAATTTACGGTTAGTGACTAATGAATTGGAATGAGGCGTATGTTGTGTTTGTGTAACACTTATTTAAAATATACGCGAGTTATTCGGAAAGACCGGGTTTATCCCATTCTGAATAACTGATACGACGATAAGTCGAAGACGATGGTCGAAGACCGGAGGTCTTCACGTCGTTTGGGTGATAACTGATGATCTTGATTGGGTTGTACACCCAAGAAGATGGAAACAGTTGGTGATCGTCCAGACGTACTTGGAGATCGATGGATATGCGGGGTACTAGGTGCCTCCGGTTTCGTTCAGACCCAGAACGGACTTGTAAATGGACTGTGTGTCTGACATTGGATTTTAGTCTGTGTGATTGATTTCTATTAAATATATATCTGTTTGGCGGCGGAGAATTTATTCTCTTGCTTAACGCCCTTCTCTGAGACGTACGAGCTCAGGGGTTATACATTGATGGATATCAAACGCATGGAGTGAATTGCCTGTGTGGCATGCCTAAGTGGCAAATGATCAAGGCTTCTGTTGAAAAGCAAAGTCTTGTGGTGATGATCAAAGCACGGCCTTTGTGGCGTAGCTTTGTGTAACGTTTACCTCGCGAGTTTCACACCCGGTATGAACCAAAAACGGGAGACGGACCTCAGGGAGGGCATGCGTTTCTTTCTAGCTAGAAGTGGCGTCAGTGGTTTTACACGCCCTGACGAGTTTGACTTATGTGGTTGTTGCTGTTGCGAGGCGCCTCGGATTGATCGGTCGTTCTCGAACCGATGGAGTCATTTAGTTGGCTCGTTTACGCCCCAAAGGGCGGAGAGACGTATTGTTCAGGCACTATAATCCACATCGGTGGACCGACCCTGACGATCCAAGGGGCAGTTGCGGCTGTTCCGGAGACATGGGCTAGATTGTCTCGAATCGGTTGAGGACTATCTTTTGCCTCGGTTCATAGATGGAAATCCAATTTCCAAATACGTGACATTTGCGGTTTTATTTGTAAACCTATATATGGCGACATGATATATGGTACCCATGCCGCCTATGATTGATACTTATGATTTGAAGTTGTTTTATACACTATGCACTTATAGTAGTATCAAATGATTTGTTTTAAAACGTATCAAGCATTATTTGGCTGTTATAAGGGAAAACCCTATCCCCCGGCTTGCGTTGCATTGTGTGATAGGACCTGGGTCTTATAACGGCTTCATTTTTCTTTATTTAGCATTGCGTTGTTTGTTTTATGCACTGGTATTCTTGGGAGGAAACCCGTTCCGTGTTTTACGGTGTGGTCCCTTGATTTACCTAATGATTCAAAATAAAGATTAATAACCGTTTTAGTTCTCACACCAGTCCCATGACTGACCTGGAGTTTATTGTTTTAACCTAAACTCTGGGTGCCCCTATTTTGACATGGGCAGCTAGTAGTTTTGGTTTTGCAGATTTATATTCACAGGAACCTGGTTTACAGCTGGAACGATATGCGGAAAGCTTTGTATTCGTATATCTCATTCTAGTTGTGTATTGTATTATTTTCCGCTGCTATGTATTTAAATGTAATTTAAATCTCTGATATTTCTGTGTAATATTCATTTATACTCTGTATATTCTTGTAATCTGATGCATTGTTGTAATATACAATGAAATGTTCTTCTGTATGCGTTCTGTTTTGTCCTGTTCTCAAACGATAGGGCGTTTCGAACGGTCTGGGTCGGTTTAGCGACTGGTTCGGACCGAGCGAAATTCCTTGCCGTCACAGTTTGGTATCAGAGCTTTGGTTTACAAAGCAGAGAACAAGGCACATTAGAACCATACGAAAGAATTCATCAGATATTGGATTAGTAACATCCAATTAGGATGACTCGTTAGAGATGGGATCAGTAGTATCCTAGAACGAGTGTGAAGGGTAAATTTTTAAAGTGAAAACAAATTTTGTTTTGAAATTTAAAATCAATTATTCGTATTTGATTATTTAGTTTATATTGATTAGGACAGTCCAGTATATAAAGATTTTGCATATACGCCTTGCAAACGTGTATTTGAAGTTTTAATATACTGGATAGATATAGAATCACACTCTAGTCGCCCGAAGATGATTCTGATGATAGTTCGAACATCATCAGAATTGGTATTCGTGTTTCGAAGGTGTGATATCTATATATTTCCTATTGACTGGTGTGAGAACCAAAATTAGATAGGGCCTATTGTTGTGATTTGGCATCAAAAATCTGATTTTTGACTATATATCAAAGTTATGCATTTGAAAAGCTAATCAACTAATTGATTGATGTTTGTGTTGTTTGTTTAGTTGTTTGATAATTTTGAACCATTATGCCTAATTGAATCAAATATTGAATTGTATTGAAATTAGTTGCATTTGCTTGCATATACATATATATCTTTGAACAGGTCATAGCAAGGAGGCTGGAGCAGAGAATAAAATTTGTTTGCCCGACAAATAGGTACATGTTTACTACATAATTTCCTGTTTTGTTTGGGTGATGATGATTTTGTGAGCCTATTGGCTAGCCGCTTGGCTAGCCGCTTGGCTTTTTCTTTTTCTTTTTGAGATATGAAGGACCGGGGAAGCTATTTGAAATTCCCCGATGCTCCCGGTGCAGGGGAGGTTATGGCGAAATTTTTCAAAAATTTAGGGAGTTAGCCAAATTTTTGAAATTTTGAAAATTCTCAGAAACTGAAAAGTTGGAGAATGGAAGCCAGATCGAACGTAGAGTTGAATGATCAAACCACTTTCGACTTTGTTCCTTTTCGGGGACGAAAAGTTTTAAGTGGGGGAGATTGTAACAACCCGAAAATCTGGGCCAGTTTAAAATTTTTATTTTGGCAATTTTAGCGAATTTTGATTATTTAAAATAGATTATTTTAAATAATATCGACGGAAAATTTATTTTGAATTGAAATTCGACGTATATATTATATACGTCGTCGTTAGAATATAAATATTTATATATAATTATAAATAGAATAGAAAATGGCGCGGTAGTTCGATAATTCGATTTCAAATTTCATTTGAATGTACCGGGTGCAAACCAATCCGGATTTTAGTGAAACCAAAAATAATGGGATCTAATTGATAATATCTTTCCAACGAATCTGAATAATCAAGATTTCATAGCGGGAATCAAAAGATATGTCCAGTTGAAAATTCTGAATAGTCGCTATGGAATTCAGGCCCTTAAAAATGGACATTTTGCAAACGACCTCGGATTTCGACGAAACCAGTTTTGTTGGGTCCGGGATGTGAAGTTAATGCTAGGTTTCAAATTTCATAATTTTTCGAATCAATATGTGAGCGTGGCAAAGGAAAACGCGTTTGACCGGTTTCAGTTGATTTTAATCGACTGAAAAATGGCCATTTTTCCAACGGTCTCAGAATTCGACGAAACTAGTTTTGTTAGGACCGTATCGTCAATACGAAGCTAGAAAATATTTTTCTGGAATTTTTCGAGTTGGTATGTGACCTCGGTAAATTGAAATGTACGTTTAAAATTCAATATAGTGATTTAAATGTAAATTAAACGGAAACTGATTGTAACGATCAAATCAGCTTGCGATACATATCCCATTGTGTTCGGAATGGGGGTAAAACGCTATGGACGGCAGGCAGTGGGCCTCGTTTCGAGGTCGTATGTAAAAGTCAACTATTAGCAAATAAAATAATTAATAATAATAATATAAAAAAAAATAATTTCCCTCCCCCCTTTATCTTCGTTCTGCCCCCCCCCTTTCAAAAATAAAATCGGCAAAGAAAGAAAGAAAAAAAAACCCTAAGACTGGCGATCGACGCCCAGAAGCATCGCCGCCCCTCCGTCCGCTCTGCCTGTTCCCCTTCCATCAATCGAAGCCCCCCCAGATCGTACTAGTTCCGACGAAGCCCCCCCCAGATCGTACTAGTTCCGACGAAGCCCCCCCTCGCTCGCGACACTGAAGCCGCCGACGACATCTTCTTCCCCCCCCTCGCAGCTACATCGGTGAGCATTTTCTATATTTTTTTTATTTTTTTTATTTTATTTTCTTTTTTATTTATTCTGTAAAACTGAATTTTATAAAAGATTTTAAAACTGAATTTTATAAAAGATTTTAAAACTGATTTATATAAGATTTTAAAACTGAATTTTATAAAAGATTTTAAAACTGAATTTTATAAAAGATTTTAAAAACTGATTTTCAAAAGTATATAAAAACTGATTTTGTTTAGAAGAAAAAAAACTGATTTTTATGTTTTTAAAAATTGATTTTGTTTAAAGAAAAAAAACTGATTTTTATGTTTTTAAAAATTGATTTTGTTTAAAGAAAAAAACTGATTTTTATGTTTTTAAAAACTGATTTTGTTTAAAAGTAAAATCTTTAAAGAGAAAAAGGATTTGAGCTTTAAGAAGTAAAAATCAGATTTTTAGATATTGAAAGTCGAAGTAAAAATATGATTTTTATATATTGAATAGCGAAATAAAAATATGATTTTTATATATTGAATAGCATAGTAAAAATATGATTTTTATATATTGAATAGCATAGTAAAAATATGATTTTTATATATTGAATAGCGAAATAAAAATATGATTTTTATATATTGAATAGCGAAATAAAAATATGATTTTTATATATTGAATAGCATAGTAAAAATTCGATTTTTATATATTGAATAGCATAGTAAAAATATGATTTTTATATATTGAATAGCGAAATAAAAATATGATTTTTATATATTGAATAGCGAAATAAAAATATGATTTTTATATATTGAATTGCGAAGTAAAAATGTGATTTTTATATATATAGTGGCCATGGGCAACGAAGGTGCCAAAAAGGCGAAAAGGCGAAGACTTCTACAAATGAAGTGCCGTGGAGCTAGGATAGCTATCTGTGAGAATTTCTCACCTTTCAATTTCTTTTTCTAGTTATATATATACTAGGATGCAGACGGTGCTTAGTAGCACCCGACACAATCGTCCACAAACCATGGACTTGTTTGTTTGGTTGCGTAGATTAGTTGGATGATTTGATTTGAAATTGAACTGTTTGGTGAAATAAATTGATTGATTGATGTGTGAATGGCGTGGGCCTTCACTAGACCGGGAATAAGGCTAGGCCTCGTCCCGTTTCTAGTATCGTGCCGTTATGCCGCCGAAATTTTCTAAAATATGTTAGAAAATAAAAATATCATTTTATTTGTGTAAATGAATAATATAAATTCATATGTTGGAATAAAATGTTTTATCGTTAAAAATATAATTTTTAACGTGAATATGAATATAGTGAAAGTAAATAAAATAAATATTCATTTACAAACCAGACGGTTTGTTTATGTACACCTATTTGAAGGACATTGATTGGGTCGATAAATTTTACACATCGCCCAACAGCACAAACTAAATATGTGTTTGATTTTTTGAAACCCCACACGGGTGTTGGGATGAAATTTGAAGTTCACTCATCCTGATTTATTAAATATGTCGATCGGTTGATTGACAGGCTGTTTTAAGCGTTAGATATCTATATTTGATGCTTATACAGTGTAGTGCACTTTGGTTGATGGTTGATTATTTTTCCATGCTATTATATACATGTGTTGTATGAAAATCCATATAATTAACTTTATATGGTAATTGATTGGGCCTCATTCCAATTTGAAAAATAAAGAATATTATAAAATAAAAGTTCATGTGTTGACAGTCTCATCCATTGAGATTGGTCATGTGTTGAACGAAATATTTTAATAATAAAGTTTACATCTTTATCAATATAAAATAAAAGTTCATGTGTTGACAGTCTCATCCATTGAGATTGGTCATGTGTTGAACGAAATATTTTAATAATAAAGTTTACATCTTTATCAATATTATAAAATAAAAGTTCATGTGTTGACAGTTTCATCCATTGAGATTGGTCATGTGTTGAACGAAATATTTTAATAACAAAGTTTACATCTTTATCAATATTATAAAATAAAAGTTCATGTGTTGACAGTTTCATCCATTGAGATTGGTCATGTGTTGAACGAAATATTTTAATAATAAAGTTTACATCTTTATCAATATTAAATAAAAGTTCATGTGTTGACAGTTTCATCCATTGAGATTGGTCATGTGTTGAACGAAATATTTTAATAATAAAGTTTATGTAACGAACCAAAATTTCTGTATATTTAAAATGTAAATTTTAATTAAATAAATCGTATACTATTGGTTAAATTTATATTTATTTATATTACGAGCCTGAAATGACGCGGTAGTTTGAAAATTCGATTTCAAACTTTGGAAAATTATATAAAATTCATTTTAAATCAGAATTGAATAAAACTGGAAACGTTGGAATCGAATTTATCATATCTTTCCAGAGAATGTAAGAAATTGAAATTTCGCTGGATAAATTGCAATTTATGAGAAAATCTAAATTTCGAAAGGTCGCTATGGAATTTATATAATTATTTATATAGCCCTGCAGTTTGAAAAATTGATTTCAAAGTTCAATCGACTACACAGGATTCAAAACAAATCGGATTTTAGCGAAACAAGAAATATTTAAATCTGTTTGATAATATCTTTCCAACGAATCCGAAAAATCGAAATTCCGTAATGAAAATCAAAAGTTATGATCAAGTGAATATTCAGAATAGTCGCTGCAGAAAATATAAGGGCCTGTAAAATAGCCATTTTTCAAAAGACCTCTGTTTTCGACGAAACTGGCGCCATCAGAACCGGAACGTCGAATTATTGCTAGGTTTCAATTTTCAGAATTTTTCGAATTAATATGTGAGCGTGGCAAGTGAAAACACGTTTTACCGGTTGACAGTTAATTTAGATCGACCCGAAAAAGGCCATTTTTCCAACGGTCTCGAAATTCAACGAAATTAGTTTCGTTGGAATCGTATCGTCGAAGCATAACCAAAAATAATTTTTCCGGATTTTTCGGGGTCAGTTTGTGAGCCCGGTAATGTAAAATGTACGTTCGTATTGATATGCGGTAAACGTGTGTGTGTTTATCTGTTTGGCCTCATAACTTGATATAAATTGAGCCCACCTAACACACATCAGCCCATTCTCTTTCTCCACCTCCAATCCTCCCTCTAATGGCTGAAAATCAAGGTTAAACCCTAGATCCAAAAATCAAAATAGCTCAAAAATAAAAAGTCTCCAAACCCTAGCTTATTATATGTCATTTCGAAGCTCTCGATGAGTAGATCGCAGATCTGCAATTTATTTCTACATGCATCGCTCCGGGTGGTCGGAATTCATGGCCAAACCCTCTGAAATTCGAAATACACGAAATCAATTTAGGGGTTTTCCATCCGGCGACCAATCGCTGAAATTGAGAGATGGGTTTGGTTCGGTTTTGCGTTGGGAGTGCGATGGTGTTATTGGTTGGATTTATCGACGAGCGGATGGCCGGGATTTCTCGTTTTAATCAAAAAAAAGGGGGTTCGGATTTGTCCCCACCGGCGCCGGAATAGTTGACCGGAGGCGCGGGCTCAGGCATGGATGGAAGCGGCTCGGAACGAGCTTCAGTTTGGTGGTGGTTACTCGATCTCAGGTGGTCCGAATCTCGAGCAATCGACGGTCAAAGTTGCGCCTGGAATGGGTTGCGTGCGGTGCGATTACTGTAGCACGAAGAGAGACGAGCGGGAAGAGGACATCCAGGGTGCTGACGTGGCATCAATTGGTTGGTGAGAAAAATTAATTTATTAATTTATATATTTAAATCTTCAATCTAGTAAAACACTGATAACTCTTGCATATGAACTCGAAATTGGACGCGGTTTGTTGCGTTGGGATCGTGGCGGAGTTGCGGACGTTTTGGCACTAATTTCACTGCCATTGGAGACTGTCAAATTTTGGGCCTTTCTGAACGCTTGATTCAAATTGAAACCCGAAGGTGAGTGTTTCTTCGCTCACGTAAGACTGAATTTATCCCATATTTATCGAATTAATATATGAATTAATTTTGGTTGCATGGTTGTGATTGGCTGTAAATCTGGTTGCTTGAAATTGATTCGCCAGTGTGTTAACATGAAAAGTTGATCGACAATTAGTTATTTATTTAAATTTAAATTTCTAGTTGGGAGTTTGAATCTTCGAAATTTCGGAAACTGGTAAATGTTGATTTGTTGAATAAATTATGTGATGGATGTTTGGTTGTATTTTATTACTGAATTGATATACACTGTTATTGCTTCATATTCAGTATGTTGTGTTGTATGTGATTGTGACGATAATCCCATTGAACCTTGATGTTACGGGCATCGAATAAACCCGGGATTTATCGATAAAATGAATTAAGAACACAGAGTGAAATGATAAACCTCTGTGACCCCGATTTGGATTGAAATGATAGATCCATCCTGAATATCGAGAAATTAAAGTTTAATCACTTGGCCGTAGGATAGCAAATTATATACGGACACCGGTTGGTTAAATGAATTTTTTTTTTATTTTGAATTTTATTGTTTAACGACAATAAGCGATGTTTTATAATTTATTTCTTGTTGAATTGAAGTTTGAATTACAAATAAAAGGGGAAATGAATTTGGGGTGTAACTAAAGTTAAATGAAAAGTGTAATTGATTTTTAATTCGAATGTATTGAAATTGAACTGTTGTGTCTGGTTGAGATTTACTTTGAATCAGCCTTGATTTGAATTAAGGGTAAATTGTAAACTCGATATTTGTTGAAAATTTAAATATCTTGAAACAATGAAAATGAACTGAAAATTCAAATTTTGTTATAAATCGAATATTCAAATGGGAATATGATTTGAAATTGAATGTTGCTTCGGGATTCAATGGATTGAATTTTTAATAAATATCGAAGTGGGAATTTAAATAAATTGAAATGATCGAAATCGAATTCGGTTTATTTGTTATGAATTGAGATCTTTGGAATGGGAATACGGGTTAGAGATAACCATCTGAATCGAAATTGGCAAAAATTTGAAATGAATGAAAATTTGGAATGAAGTCGATCGGAAATGTGAATTTGAATTGATGCACTTGAAGTTGAAATATAACTGCAAGTGTGACCGAAATTGATCGAACGTTTCTAATCCCAATTATAGTATTTCAAAATTTATTTCTCAAACTAATTTAGTAATTTATTTATTTTCTTTATGACTATTTATTGTATGCATTATTTTAAATAAATTATTTTTAATTAATTAATTATTTATGAATTATTTTAATGCTTTAAAATTATATATATTTTAGTAAATTTAACAAATTTAAATTTTATTACAAACTATTATCTCAAACTATTTAATTATATATTTTAGTTATTTAGTATATTGTTAATTATTTTGGTATTCAAAAATTATTTAAGTGGGAATTAGTTCAAGAAGTTATGCGTAAGTGGAAAATCCCATCTGAATAATATTCTATTTAGAATATGAAAACGATTTCGAAACATGATATTTCGATATGAAACACGAACTCCTTTGAAAGTAAAAACACTGACCGGTGTGAAAAATGTAAACGTTTAGTTGGCAAGGAGACCGGAGTCGACATAAGGCATACTCTCTGTCGGTGTCGATACCACCTTGACAACTGTGTACGCGGTGGAAGTTCCAGAACCGGAGTAGGATGGTATGGAGGCGATTACTGGATTTGAAGAAAGAGAACGATGATGGATTAGCCTTGACCTTCGGGTCATAATTGAAATGACTAAAACAGGAGCCATACCCGGGTTAATGAGATTGCATCTCTGATCGAACGCGCTCCTTCGATACCATCTCTATTACTGTTGTGATTGATTTGGGTGCACCCCTTTGAATATGGGAATGTCGTTCGAGGTGGGCGGTAGTTGCGGCTATGCGTTACCACCGGCCTGGGGGCCGCGAATTCGGTAGAATCCTACCGGGGTATTTCCTCAGTGCCTTGTCATATTATCCTGATCGAGCCCCTACGATTTTGATTTAACGTTGTCGTATCACGGCGCATCCCTATCCACCGACGTACTGGTGTGTTATATGCAAACTGTACGGCAATGCTATAAACAGTGTAAGGGTAACATGGTAATCCCGCTTACACTATTTTTGATATTATACTTTATTGAATAAACACTATTGTAATAGCGTATTATACTATGTATGTATTAGTTTAACGGATCCTTGAGAGATGGAAAAATCCCGTAACATCTCTTGAGTTACTGCACCATGACACCGATATTATTCTGTAATTTAATTTGACTAATATGAGATGATTTAGTGCTGATCCGAGTGTTTGTTGTGTTTTCTTTTTATGCAATACGCTCGGGTCAGCAGATGTTGCAGTTAATGAAGATTATTTGGCCTTGGAGATCGAAGACGGAGTTTTGGTATTTATATCCACTACATTTTATTTCCGCTGCATTACTATATGTAAGTGTATAACTCTGATGATTTAAATGTTGTAACTCGAATGTATATGTTTAAATGCTTTTGAATATTTATTTGTTTATTATATGTGATCCTTCCGTTGTGAGATTCTGTGATTGTTTTTCCTTTCTGTCTTCTTTATCTTCTTTTTCCCAATAACTATCTGGATTGGCGATTTGTTTGGGTCGACATGTGTGGTTTATTGTCGATTTAAACAGTCAAAAATCTGGGTCGTTACAGCTGGTATCAGAGCGATGGTTATCGATAACCTTGGCTCTGTTTGGGAATTAACTCATTAGAGATGGGGTTAGAAACGCCCTAGAATGAGTTTGAGTGATATGAGAGAGCGTACTTGTATTTTGATATAAAGTGATTTTTATTGTGTTGATTGGTTCTGTTGAATATTTATGGGTTCTGGTCGGTATATGGGACGCCATAGAATCGATAGGGATTCCTAAGTAATCGAATGGAATGAATCGACATAATATGGTTTCGATTATATTTTATATATATTATGTATATTATTTTTGGTCTTAAGTGTATAAGCATCGGTCGTTGGTAGGTAATAATATTAAATTAATACCTATTATGGTCGATTCGATAATAAATTTAATAAGGAATTTAAAATGGTCGAAGAAAATATATGAAAATGATATGATACCTTTAAGTATAAGGGATAAGAAGGTTTAAGATTGAAATAGAAATGAACGTGAAACTTGATCCTGGATACTTTTGAAATGGTTTGTCAAATTTTGAAAATATCGTATTATAAGTACTTTTCTAAAGGATTTTGAGGATTAAAGTGTGTGGTCCCTTCTTGGACATCAGAAATGACTTCGATAATGAGTGCACGCATTATCGACGTTGATTCTGAAGAGTCTAAGTGGGGGAGAGACCATTCTGTATTGTATAACTGGTTTGAAAAGGGTTTGGATTTAAATTCCTATAGTATAAAGTGTATATGTATGTTATTTAAACTTGGATTATAAACCCAGAATTAAGCACTTTGAGTTGTCTTAACTAATAATAATGATCGAGATTTAGTACTCGATTCATCGGAATTTTGACTTTGGAACCATGAAATAGACTTAAGTATTAAGTGCAAGAAAGTCGTCATCTAACTCTTAATCTTGGACGATAATTTAATTCAGGAAAACTCTAGGTTCGATCGGAAAGAGTGTTAGAGAAAACCTAAATTTACAATGAAATATAAGTTCAAGTAAAGTCAACCAAAATGGAAATTTAATTTGAGTCGTACTAAGTGAATTAGATTGAAAACAAACCATAAATCACTCGGAAACACTAAGCCTGGATAATAAGAGAACAAGGTTTGCCAAGGGTTTATATAAGTAAATGGTTTAAATAGATGGCGCAGCGCGACGACCATTCGTGAATTTCGACCATTGACTTTGAATGGACGTAGCGGGAGATTCGACCGTCGGATTCTCCTAAAACCAGAACCGTTGGGTTCGTATCGAAAAGAGCTTTCCAACGAATATGAGAGATTTGAAATCTAACGGTTGGATTTGGAGATATGTCCAAATCAAATTTGGAAAAGGTCGCTATGGCCGCAGTTCGGTGGCCGTTATTAGAAACCGACTGAAATATCGATAATATTTTTTTTTAAAAATATTAATAATTTGTGTAAAATCATAATAAGTGATTTGGGAAGAATTGGGATGAAAGTATAAAACTCTGGATGGGTTAAAACTCATTTGGACGCTACATCGAATATGAACCTAAATTTGAACAATGAAATGGAATGTAAATCATCTTGTCGAATGGTGTATAACCTAAATTGAGTAGAGGAATCAAGTCAAATGGAGTTTAACTCAGGAAATTTAATAAAATGATTTGAGAACTAATTTTGAAAAAATTTCTAGGGTGAACATTTCCTTAATTCCAATCATGAGAGGGTGAGACGAGTAAATAAGCATGTTAATGGAATAATATTTCATGTAACTTGAATGGGAAATATATAGAAAATGTATCGGAATTGAGTAAACAAATTTAATTCGAATCCATTTTCCGAGTAAAGAGATAATAACGACTGAAATAAATAAGTTGAAATGAACTTGAGTAAGATAGACGATGGCATAATATGAATAGATAAAATAAATTTTGCTTAATACAAGTGATATGAACGGGAGTATACTTAAGCGACAAAGGATAAACTTCATTTGGTTTGCTGGCCTGGCATAGATATATTGGTTTTGGGGTTAAATGATTAATGTATGTTGGGTAAGTTGCCATATATTGTATATATGCTTGAATCTCATGTGTATGCAAGTTGTAACAGGTGTAAGGAGTGTGCGCTACGCTTTGGAGCTCGCTTGCGCAAATACTAAATGCAAAGGTAAATAAAAATGCAAAATAACGCTAAACGAGGTACGTACTTGTGGTATATGGTTTTGTGGTTTTATATTTTGTTTTCCCCACTTTTGGGATGCCTCATAGTTGGATGAGATGTATATTGAGTATATATATGTTTTGGGATTCTTCCCGGACCTCTCCGTACAAAGGAGATGCTGCCGAAATTTTCCGTGATTTCGGGAGTTAGAAAATTTACGAGTTTTATAACTATACTTGTTTTGGAAATATTATTTTTCAGTATGGATTTGAAATTTATATGCGCTTAATATCGGTTCGTTCTCTTTTCGAGGACGAAAAGATTTTAAGTGGGGGAGAATGTAACGAACCATAATTTCTGTATATTTAAAATGTAAATTTTAATTAAATAAATCGTATACTATTGGTTAAATTTATATTTATTTATATTACGAGCCTGAAATGACGCGGTAGTTTGAAAATTCGATTTCAAACTTTGGAAAATTATATAAAATTCATTTTAAATCAGAATTGAATAAAACTGGAAACGTTGGAATCGAATTTATCATATCTTTCCAGAGAATGTAAGAAATTGAAATTTCGCTGGATAAATTGCAAGTTATGAGAAAATCTAAATTTCGAAAGGTCGCTATGGAATTTATATAATTATTTATATAGCCCTGCAGTTTGAAAAATTGATTTCAAAGTTCAATCGACTACACAGGATTCAAAACAAATCGGATTTTAGCGAAACAAGAAATATTTAAATCTGTTTGATAATATCTTTCCAACGAATCCGAAAAATCGAAATTCCGTAATGAAAATCAAAAGTTATGATCAAGTGAATATTCAGAATAGTCGCTGCAGAAAATATAAGGGCCTGTAAAATAGCCATTTTTCAAAAGACCTCTGTTTTCGACGAAACTGGCGCCATCAGAACCGGAACGTCGATTTATTGCTAGGTTTCAATTTTCAGAATTTTTCGAATTAATATGTGAGCGTGGCAAGTGAAAACGCGTTTTACCGGTTGACGGTTAATTTAGATCGACCCGAAAAAGGCCATTTTTCCAATGGTCTCGAAATTCAACGAAATTAGTTTCGTTGGAATCGTATCGTCGAAGCATAACCAAAAATAATTTTTCCGGATTTTTCGGGGTCAGTTTGTGAGCCCGGTAATGTAAAATGTACGTTCGAATTGATATGCGGTAAACGTGTGTGTGTTTATCTGTTTGGCCTCATAACTTGATATAAATTGAGCCCACCTAACACACATCAGCCCATTCTCTTTCTCCACCTCCAATCCTCCCTCTAATGGCTGAAAATCAAGGTTAAACCCTAGATCCAAAAATCAAAATAGCTCAAAAATAAAAAGTCTCCAAACCCTAGCTTATTATATGTCATTTCGAAGCTCTCGATGAGTAGATCGCAGATCTGCAATTTATTTCTCCATGCATCACTCCGGGTGGTCGGAATTCGTGGCCAAACCCTCTGAAATTCGAAATACACGAAATCAATTTAGGGGTTTTCCATCCGGCGACCAATCGCTGAAATTGAGAGATGGGTTTGGTTCGGTTTTGCGTTGGGAGTGCGATGGTGTTATTGGTTGGATTTATCGACGAGTGGATGGCCGAGATTTCTCGTTTTATTCAAAAAAAAGGGGGTTCGGATTTGTCCCCGCCGGCGCCGGAATAGTTGACCGGAGGCGCGGGCTCAGGCATGGATGGAAGCGGCTCGGAACGAGCTTCAGTTTGGTGGTGGTTACTCGATCTCAGGTGGTCCGAATCTCGAGCAATCGACGGTCAAAGTTGCGCCTGGAATGGGTTGCGTGCGGTGCGATTACTGTAGCACAAAGAGAGACGAGCGGGAAGAGGACATCCAGGGTGCTGACGTGACATCAATTGGTTGGTGAGGAAAATTAATTTATTAATTTATATATTTAAATCTTCAATCTAGTAAAACACTGATAACTCTTGCATATGAACTCGAAATTGGACGCGGTTTGTTGCGTTGGGATCGTGGCGGAGTTGCGGACGTTTTGGCACTAATTTCACTGCCATTGGAGACTGTCAAATTTTGGGCCTTTCTGAACGCTTGATTCAAATTGAAACCCGAAGGTGAGTGTTTCTTCGCTCACGTAAGACTGAATTTATCCCATATTTATCGAATTAATATATGAATTAATTTTGGTTGCATGGTTGTGATTGGCTGTAAATCTGGTTGCTTGAAATTGATTCGCCAGTGTGTTAACATGAAAAGTTGATCGACAATTAGTTATTTATTTAAATTTAAATTTCTAGTTGGGAGTTTGAATCTTCGAAATTTCGGAAACTGGTAAATGTTGATTTGTTGAATAAATTATGTGATGGATGTTTGGTTGTATTTTATTACTGAATTGATATACACTGTTATTGCTTCATATTCAGTATGTTGTGTTGTATGTGATTGTGACGATAATCCCATTGAACCTTGATGTTACGGGCATCGAATAAACCCGGGATTTATCGATAAAATGAATTAAGAACACAGAGTGAAATGATAAACCTCTGTGACCCCGATTTGGATTGAAATGATAGATCCATCCTGAATATCGAGAAATTAAAGTTTAATCACTTGGCCGTAGGATAGCTAATTATATACGGACACCGGTTGGTTAAATGAATTTTTTTTTTATTTTGAATTTTATTGTTTAACAACAATAAGCGATGTTTTATAATTTATTTCCCGTTGAATTGAAGTTTGAATTACAAATAAAAGGGGAAATGAATTTGGGGTGTAACTAAAGTTAAATGAAAAGTGTAATTGATTTTTAATTCGAATGTATTGAAATTGAACTGTTGTGTCTGGTTGAGATTTACTTTGAATCAGCCTTGATTTGAATTAAGGGTAAATTGTAAACTCGATATTTGTTGAAAATTTAAATTTCTTGAAACAATGAAAATGAACTGAAAATTCAAATTTTGTTATAAATCAAATATTCAAATGGGAATATGATTTGAAATTGAATGTTGCTTCGGGATTTAATGGATTGAATTTTTAATAAATATCGAAGTGGGAATTTAAATAAATTGAAATGATCGAAATCGAATTCGGTTTATTTGTTATGAATTGAGATCTTTGGAATGGGAATACGGGTTAGAGATAACCATCTGAATCGAAATTGGCAAAAATTTGAAATGAATGAAAATTTGGAATGAAGTCGATCGGAAATGTGAATTTGAATTGATGCACTTGAAGTTGAAATATAACTGCAAGTGTGACCGAAATTGATCGAACGTTTCTAATCCCAATTATAGTATTTCAAAATTTATTTTTCAAACTAATTTAGTAATTTATTTATTTTCTTTATGACTATTTATTGTATGCATTATTTTAAATAAATTATTTTTAATTAATTAATTATTTATGAATTATTTTAATGCTTTAAAATTATATATATTTTAGTAAATTTAACAAATTTAAATTTTATTACAAACTATTATCTCAAACTATTTAATTATATATTTTAGTTATTTAGTATATTGTTAATTATTTTGGTATTCAAAAATTATTTAAGTGGGAATTAGTTCAAGAAGTTATGCGTAAGTGGAAAATCCCATCTGAATAATATTCTATTTAGAATATGAAAACGATTTCGAAACATGATATTTCGATATGAAACACGAACTCCTTTGAAAGTAAAAACACTGACCGGTGTGAAAAATGTAAACGTTTAGTTGGCAAGGAGACCGGAGTCGACATAAGGCATACTCTCTGTCGGTGTCGATACCACCTTGACAACTGTGTACGCGGTGGAAGTTCCAGAACCGGAGTAGGATGGTATGGAGGCGATTACTGGATTTGAAGAAAGAGAACGATGATGGATTAGCCTTGACCTTCGGGTCATAATTGAAATGACTAAAACAGGAGCCATACCCGGGTTAATGAGATCGCATCTCTGATCGAACGCGCTCCTTCGATACCATCTCTATTACTGTTGTGATTGATTTGGGTGCACCCCTTTGAATATGGGAATGTCGTTCGAGGTGGGCGGTAGTTGCGGCTATGCGTTACCACCGGCCTGGGGGCCGCGAATTCGGTAGAATCCTACCGGGGTATTTCCTCAGTGCCTTGTCATATTATCCTGATCGAGCCCCTACGATTTTGATTTAACGTTGTCGTATCACGGCGCATCCCTATCCATCGACGTACTGGTGTGTTATATGCAAACTGTACGGCAATGCTATAAACAGTGTAAGGGTAACATGGTAATCCCGCTTACACTATTTTCGATATTATACTTTATTGAATAAACACTATTGTAATAGCGTATTATACTATGTATGTATTAGTTTAACGGATCCTTGAGAGATGGAAAAATCCCGTAACATCTCTTGAGTTACTGCACCATGACACCGATATTATTCTGTAATTTAATTTGACTAATATGAGATGATTTAGTGCTGATCCGAGTGTTTGTTGTGTTTTCTTTTTATGCAATACGCTCGGGTCAGCAGATGTTGCAGTTAATGAAGATTATTTGGCCTTGGAGATCGAAGACGGAGTTTTGGTATTTATATCCACTACATTTTATTTCCGCTGCATTACTATATGTAAGTGTATAACTCTGATGATTTAAATGTTGTAACTCGAATGTATATGTTTAAATGCTTTTGAATATTTATTTGTTTATTATATGTGATCCTTCCGCTGTGAGATTCTGTGATTGTTTTTCCTTTCTGTCTTCTTTTTCTTCTTTTTCCCAATAACTATCTGGATTGGCGATTTGTTTGGGTCGACATGTGTGGTTTATTGTCGATTTAAACAGTCAAAAATCTGGGTCGTTACAGTTTACATCTTTATCAATATTATAAAATAAAAGTTCATGTGTTGACAGTTTCATCCATTGAGATTGGTCATGTGTTGAACGAAATATTTTAATAATAAAGTTTACATCTTTATCAATATTAAATAAAAGTTCATGTGTTGACAGTTTCATCCATTGAGATTGGTCATGTGTTGAACGAAATATTTTAATAATAAAGTTTACATCTTTATCAATATTATAAAATAAAAGTTCATGTGTTGACAGTTTCATCCATTGAGATTGGTCATGTGTTGAACGAAATATTTTAATAATAAAGTTTACATCTTTATCAATATTAAATAAAAGTTCATGTGTTGACAGTTTCATCCATTGAGATTGGTCATGTGTTGAACGAAATATTTTAATAATAAAGTTTACATCTTTATCAATATAAAATAAAGGTTCATGTGTTGACAGTACTCATCCATTGAGATTGGTCATGTGTTGAACGAAATATTTTGATAATAACAACTATTTTGAAAAAGAAATATTTGAAATAGAATATTTGAAAATAGAAATTTATGAAGCCGTGTTGATTAGATTGACGCCATTTTGACGTGAACGATATTTATATCGATTTTATCGATTTCGAAATGAATTGAATTGAAAACGATTTCGAAATGAATTGAATTGAAAACGATTTCGAAATGAATTGAATTGAAAACGATTTCGAAATGAAATGAATTGAATTAAATTCAAATTGAATTGAAATTTGAATTGAATAGAAATGAATTTTGAAACGAATTTATAAAGAAGAATTCAATTTTGATTTGAATTGAAATGGAAGTTGAAATTGCTTTTGAAACGATTTTAAAACTATTCATATAATTCGTTTTAAATAGAAATCGACGAAATATATATTATATATATTATATATATAATATAATGGCCTGAATAGAACGCGCCGCGCCGCGGCAGTTCGCGAATTTCGACCATTTATTTCAAACGGACATTACGGGAGATCCGACCGTCGGATTCTCCTAAAACCGGAACCGTTGGGTTCGTATCGAAAAGAGCTTTCTAACGAATATTTGAAATTCAAAATCTAACGGTTGGATTTGGAGATACATCCAAATCAAATTTGAAAAAGGTCGCTGTAAGTGCAGTTCGATGGCCATTGTTGGAAATCGACTGTACAGGCCTTGATAAAATTATTAAAAATAGTAATAATTTGTGTAAAATCATAAGAAATGATTTAGAAAGATTTGGGATGAAAAACTCCATATTTGAAAAGATAAAAATAGATTTTTATCGAAATGAACTAGTTTTGAACTAGAATTATAATTCTATTTATTTTTAAATAAATAAATTGAATTCGAAAAGGGTTTTAAAAATAACCAGAATATCCAATGATTGCATTGGAGTGGATTTGAATCGAAATTGTCTTCGGAATATTTCGATGTTGGAATTCGAGATTATACAGGTGTTGTTATGGAAATTTGAAAGATATATATTTATATCGTTATTTCCAATACGACATTTGTTAGTCGTAGAATTTGATATTGAATATAAGCCGATATATTTTCTATTCAAAGCCTTGTATTGAATATCAAATGTGATTTGGGTTTGTCGTGAATGGTGTCTTCACTAACACTGTTCTTGAACCCAGTTGAGAAAAGATTAAATCTTTTTATTTAGATTTAATGAAGTTTACCAATTAAATAATATTTAATTGGAATTGAATTGATATTGATTTTTGGGTTTATCGTGAACAGTGTTTTTAAATAACACTTGTTCTTTAACCCGATAATTAAGGAATGTGATTTGGGTTTATCGTGAACCGTGTTTTAAATGACACTGATTCTTTAACCCAGTCGAAGATTAAAACTAAGTGGAGTTTTAATGAATCTTTAATTAGATTGAAATGATCGAAAATGGAGTACCACCAGTTTTGCTCCAGGCGATAGTTAAATCTTTAATTAGATTTGAACGTGAAATGGTAATTGAATTTACCAATAACACTGTGGTGTTAGATATGAAGTATTACCAGTTTTACTTCATGGGATGAATAGGTTGGGATTGGGAAATTAAAGCCAATGATTACTTCGGTAAGGTTCGCTAATTCCGACTAGTTTTGAATTGATATTCAAAAGATAGATTAAAGAATAAATTAAAGAATTTATCTTTGATAAAATTTATGGGAACCTTTCCCTATGAATGTGAAATTTAGAAACTAACTGTCGGTTAGCTAAGCAGAATGGTTTTCTGGATATTGATCTGATGTTGGTTTCGGCCTTCGGGGTTAATATTTGGGGAATTATTCTCTTGATTAATTTACGGTTAGTGACTAATGAATTGGAATGAGGCGTATGTTGTGTTTGTGTAACACTTATTTAAAATATACGCGAGTTATTCGGAAAGACCGGGTTTATCCCATTCTGAATAACTGATACGACGATAAGTCGAAGATGAAACGATGGTCGAAGACCGGAGGTCTTCACGTCGTTTGGGTGATAACTGATGATCTTGATTGGGTTGTACACCCAAGAAGATGGAAACAGTTGGTGATCGTCCAGACGTACTTGGAGATCGATGGATATGCGGGGTACTAGGTGCCTCCGGTTTCGTTCAGACCCAGAACGGACTTGTAAATGGACTGTGTGTCTGACATTGGATTTTAGTCTGTGTGATTGATTTCTATTAAATATATATCTGTTTGGCGGCGGAGAATTTATTCTCTTGCTTAACGCCCTTCTCTGAGACGTACGAGCTCAGGGGTTATACATTGATGGATATCAAACGCATGGAGTGAATTGCCTGTGTGGCATGCCTAAGTGGCAAATGATCAAGGCTTCTGTTGAAAAGCAAAGTCTTGTGGTGATGATCAAAGCACGGCCTTTGTGGCGTAGCTTTGTGTAACGTTTACCTCGCGAGTTTCACACCCGGTATGAACCAAAAACGGGAGACGGACCTCAGGGAGGGCATGCGTTTCTTTCTAGCTAGAAGTGGCGTCAGTGGTTTTACACGCCCTGACGAGTTTGACTTATGTGGTTGTTGCTGTTGCGAGGCGCCTCGGATTGATCGGTCGTTCTCGAACCGATGGAGTCATTTAGTTGGCTCGTTTACGCCCCAAAGGGCGGAGAGACGTATTGTTCAGGCACTATAATCCACATCGGTGGACCGGCCCTGACGATCCAAGGGGCAGTTGCGGCTGTTCCGGAGACATGGGCTAGATTGTCTCGAATCGGTTGAGGACTATCTTTTGCCTCGGTTCATAGATGGAAATCCAATTTCCAAATACGTGACATTTGCGGTTTTATTTGTAAACCTATATATGGCGACATGATATATGGTACCCATGCCGCCTATGATTGATACTTATGATTTGAAGTTGTTTTATACACTATGCACTTATAGTAGTATCAAATGATTTGTTTAAAAACGTATCAAGCATTCTTTGGCTGTTATAAGGGAAAACCCTATCCCCCGGCTTGCGTTGCATTGTGTGATAGGACCTGGGTCTTATAACGGCTTCATTTTTCTTTATTTAGCATTGCGTTGTTTGTTTTATGCACTGGTATTCTTGGGAGGAAACCCGTTCCGTGTTTTACGGCGTGGTCCCTTGATTTACCTAATGATTCAAAATAAAGATTAATAACTGTTTTAGTTCTCACACCAGTCCCATGACTGACCTGGAGTTTATTGTTTTAACCTAAACTCTGGGTGCCCCTATTTTGACACGGGCAGCTAGTAGTTTTGGTTTTGCAGATTTATATTCACAGGAACCTGGTTTACAGCTGGAACGATATCCGGAAAGCTTTGTATCCGTATATCTCATTCTAGTTGTGTATTGTATTATTTTCCGCTGCTATGTATTTAAATGTAATTTAAATCTCTGATATTTCTGTGTAATATTCATTTATACTCTGTACATTCTTGTAATCTGATGCATTGTTGTAATATATAATGAAATGTTCTTCTGTATGCGTTCTGTTTTGTCCTGTTCTCAAACGATAGGGCGTTTCGAACGGTCTGGGTCGGTTTAGCGACTGGTTCGGACCGAGCGAAATTCCTTGCCGTCACATTAACCCCAAACGATAACAACAGGATCCTAAACAAGCAAGAGTAGATATGTACCCCGGTTACTATCCCCAGTCGATCGGCTCCCTAACTCATTGAAACCCTGTGCCGGCCCCACTATAGGATGTGTCACTTCCTAAAGTGGCAACCCTTTGTTTACAAGATGTGCAAAAACCATATCTATAGATGTCACAATGTCTTAACCTCCCTGGACCGGACCCATGCATGCACATGACCCTATCGGAATGCACCGCCCACACCGTCCCTCGAGTGGCCTCTTATAATCAGCTCAGTAAGCGTGCTCAGACCCCGACCTAGTTCGGGGTTCCACATTTGATACCAAGATAAGTTACCAACTGAAACGGGTCCCACACCAGATGATACAAACTTCCCCGTATGCTTTCATCCCATTACTAGGATTTCAACAAGTTACGCCTACCAGTTTAACAAGATTGCATTACCCCAACAGGTTAAGTTTGTCGAGTTCATATGTATAACGCGTCCCCACATATTTATCAAGATTAACTTAACCCTTCCACTTAATTCAAGCAAGTTTACTCAACCCTACTCAAGTTAGCAGGTTCATGTAATCCTTATGGATTCAAACAGGTTAAGTATTACGTTCATCACCATTCATTCATTTATGGTTATAATGAGCTAGACCTCCCACATTAAGTCTACCACTTGTGGATGCTGGATATGCGGTTGGGTCCGGGCAGACTTCTTCCACAAGTAGAAATTAACCTCATGTCTTAGCACCGTCACGTGTACGTTTATGCACTTAGACCCCTCACATTAGATTCACCACTTGTGGTTGATGGATTTGCCGGGCGGTTCCAAGCAGACTTCTACCACAAGTGTAATCTAACCTCGTCCCTAAGCACAACTACAGTTTCTAATTACTGTAAATCTTGGCATTTTCATTACTAACAAATTTTCATGTTTATTATTACTCAAATTAATCAAGATGCAGATTATGCCCCCAAATCCCAAGTTTTGGCTCAAAATACAAATTACGCCCAAATTTCCCAGTCATGTTTGCAATATGAATTATGCCCAAATTTATCATTCCCAATCGTTCCCAAATTCATGCGTTCGCGTATTTCAGCGGGCCTAGGCTCGAAGGTAGCCTAGCTGTAAAAACAAAAAGGGAAAAAAGGGAGAGGAGAGAACAAGAATAGACATAGTAAATAAAACTGGCATATGATAACATAATTAGGCAAACTAACATAATAGGCATAAGGTTACATGATTAGGCAAATTGACAAAATAGACATAAGGTGTCATGATTAGGCAAACTAACAGAATATGGATATTATGAATAGGTATATGAGATCTAAGCAGTAATTTAGGCATACAATTAATGCAGATCTGTTGTGATTCAGATTTCTAACAGGCATAACCTTAGATCCAAACTTATAAACATGTCAAGAATACATTTTAGGTGTTTATATCTAAAAGCAACATAAAATCACTGTGATTGGATCTAAAGAACATAAGATTAACCGTATATGATGTAGCACAGATCTCCGAATATGTATAAATTGCTGTTGAAGAAGAATAGGCTAGATCAAACTGAGTTGGGGCAGCACTTCGTTCTCTCCATTGTTTTTTGTGAATAAAAACAATGAGAATAAGCTTTTATTTATAGCCTAGGGTCAATGAATCTAGTCATGAAACGAGTCTAAGTTCAGGAACTGAATTTTGCCCAGATCTGGGGGCGTCGACATGGGTGTCGACTACCCTGTTGTATAGGGTCGACCCCTAGCTGGCCGATTTCTCCCCACTTTTCCCCGCCTTTGATTTTCGAAATGTTTTGAATATTTTGCTTGGTTTTGTATAAATATAGTTCTCTTATGCGTATACAAACTTTTAGGCTTAATAACTTCTTCATACGATGTCCGTTTTACGCAAACTTGGTATCTATCTTAAGCAGAATTCCTAGACGAACGCAATGGCGCGGTCCATTTGACTTAATTCCCAATATTGAATTAAGTGTTCTTAAATTTATCATTACATATGGTTAGAATTGTGGGGCGTTACAGTTTTGTAGCACCCCTATCCATCCGTAAGCTACACCAATCCAAATCCAACAAGAATTTGTAGATGCTCAATCCATATATATATAATCATCTATCAAAAATTTGAGCTCATTCCAACATTAATAGAATAATATATTTGATGCTTAAATTTAACGGTTCAAATGAATATATGAACGATGAATATTTGAGTTGAAATCCTGAAAATGTTACGAATGTCGGATCAACCTCAAATTTTGGATAGATGATTATATATGTTTGGATTGAACTTCTACAAATTCTTGTTGGATTTGGATTGTTGTAGCTCACGAAAAGATAGGGGTGCTACAAAACAGGAATGCCAGGAACACTCATCATTCATACACACACACATATGTATGTATATAGGAAAGTCTATTAAGTACAAAAAATAGACGCAAACGGTGACACGATGTATCTCCACCATCAAATTACCCCCCACTGATTTCGACCTCTCATGTGAAGACAAAACGATCCAACGGTTCAGATTGTGTGTCTCCTAATTTATGTCTAATTTTGTGTTTAAATTGCCAACGCTATATGTATATAGAGGGTTTATTGGTAATAAGAACGCAGGTTTTGTGAAATATAGGTTTTTATCAAACATGGCATTTCTATTTAAAACGTCGTTGTCTTTTATAAATGACTTTTAGGTTATGCTAAGTGTTGTTGCATTTCTTTTTAGCACCATTTAAAGTGCTAACTGCTGTTGTTTTTTCTTTTAGTAGCACTTTAAAGTGTTATCGGCAGTTAGAGTGTACGTGTGTGTGTGTATATATATAATTTTTATTAAATCTATTCCGTATGTGTAACCTGCTATGAAGTTTACTGTATGTTCTAATATTATATATAGCAATGTAACAAAGTGATTGTTCATTTTAGGAAATCTTACTGGCCACTTGTAGATTTTCCTAAGGGTGAACTAAGCAAATTCTAAATATAGAAGTAAGAACTCTGATTATATGCGTTTGGAAGCCTTCTAATTTTTTATGTAGAGTTGTGCTTCTTTTACCAGTCTCTGTATATTTCTATATCGAAATAGTATTCATTATCAAAAAAATATTCTATATTTTCTCTTTATTTCCTGAGAATTTCCTTGTATTTTTCTCACAACTTTTTAAAAATTCTATTGCTTATTGGTTTTGTTTCTTTTGGATTATTTATTATAATGTGTCTATTGATATTTTCTATAGTATATAATAGATCAATTTCAGGGTTACTAGTTAAGTCTATTAGTTCTTCAGTGTATTTGCTTCTGAAAATAGTTAATATTTCATATTGTTGTTTTTAATTTATTTTTTATTTTTCGTTATGTGAAATAGTTTCATAAAAACTTTTCTTCTAGATGTTGTTATGATATTTTCATTTGTTTTTCTTGAGAAAATAACAATTTTTCTGCGATTTTTGTAAGTATTTTCTTTATAGTAAAATAGAGTTGTTTTGTTTTGGGTTTTGGAAAATAATCAAAGCGATCTAGAATAATCAGATTACTTTCTATAGAAATATTATCATGTCTGACTATTTTCTACTTACAAAATGCTTATTTAAATCTATGAAAATTCGTACTTAAATAAAATCTGTTTTAAAAGTACCATTACTTATTACCAAAATATCTTTTTCTTAACTGATAAAATCCTCATCTTGTTACTCTCACCCTACTTTTTTTCTCCTAATGGTATTTTTTTTAAACCTAAGTGGGCACTTTTTCAGATTTAAACGAGCTTACGTCTTTTGGATTAATGGTTAAAAGATATGTAGATGATCTCAATATTTAGTGTCAATGTAACAATATTTCAGATGGATATTATTTAAGAATAAGTACCATAAGAAATAAGTAACCAAGTAAGAATAAATTTAATACAAAATGGGCTTACATAACAATAGAGTTCTATCTTTCTTCCTTCGGCTTTTGATTGGAAATATTTAGCTGTAGATCATTGAATAAAGTCCAAACACTGTTAAAAATGTAAAATTTGCTTGAAGAAATATTAGTATAAACTTGAAGTTATTTAAAACGATTTTCGATGATTGTTTTGAAGGCTTTACATGCTTATTTGTAGCCTTCATAGAACTTTCTTAACCGAAAAATGTGGCTATATCATTCCCATTTACAAAAGAAGCATTATAGAGTAATAACGTAATAATTTACATAGGTCATCTCATAGAGTACAATAATTCACATTATTAATGGCCAACTCATAAAATAGTACAATAATTCACACTATAGACAGATAGCTTGTAGTATAATAATTTGCATAAAATCATCTCGGAATCTTCTTTTTAATGGCTAATTTATGCATACTTTATAGGGAAATTTTATTTGTATTGATCTCTTTTATGCCTTATCAATCATAGAAGTCTTCTGTACTGTATTGTGAAGTTGTCTTCCTCTTCGATTTTGCATCTTTCTATAGTTGCAATTATATTTGGTTTAGGGTGGTAGATATCAAACATTTTGTACTTTAGAATGAATTCTTATACATTTTTACTGATACATGCCGTGATAACAGGAGTTTCACATACCAGAAGATAATCTCCATTATCTATCCATCCTTGGTTTACTCCAACAATATAGGCACTATACCTTTCATATGCGCTTTGTTCAAACATTTTTGTTGTAGAAAAATTATAGGGAATAAAATATTTATCCCACTCACGATAATCTGGATCAAAGTTATACACTTTTACCTTTATCAAATGTCTAGTAGGATCAAATATATTTTTTCCAAAATGGGGTGGTATAAAGGTTATTTCTAGGCATACTTTTGAAAAAAAATCTGGAATATTTCTAATAAGCTTGGGCAATTCCATTTGTGACCATGCATCCAAATATAGTTTGTGAATGATTAAGAAGAAACTGTGGGTCATACGTAATACCATCATTTGTCAAAATTTTATATTAGGACACTTTTATGTTTACTTGGGGATAGGAGGCTACAATTGTACAATTGCATTCAATCATAAAGTGTAAACAATCTTTACGCTGATTTGTATAGAATATATTCTTGTTTTGGACTACTTGTCATTTTATCCCTTCCATTGGTTTCTCTGAAATGGTTGACAAGAATTTATAGACTTTTTTTATACTCTATGATGTTTAAGTCTACCGGGTGATAGAGAAAGTATAGTTCTAATCTGGAAAAGTGGGCAGGTCAAGGTTATTACACCGGCAAGTCGAGTCAAGTTGATAGAGGTCCAACTAGTCGACTGTTTGGACTAGTCATAGACTAGTCAACAAATATATATGTACATATTAATACATGATAATTGCAGTTCGTATTCCACTTCGGGTTACTTCTTCTCTAGGTCGTACCCTACTTCGTGGTTTGCGGTCAACGGGTAAATTAAGATGAGATCCTAAGTATAATAAATCGACTTTAGGTTCAGCCTTATCCAGTTTCTATTGGACTTCATGATTTCAGGTGAACTATTCTCGTTTTCAACTTCGTGATTTCAGATGAATTCTTCTCGATTTTGACTTCGTGATTTAAGGTTCAAGTTCGTAATTTGACTTCGACTTCTTGATTTAGGGTTCTAGTACGAGAGCAACTTCGTAATTTAGGGTTTGAGCTTGACTAATGGCAAGTCGACTCTTCTATTCGGTGACTAGTCGTGACTTGTTGAGCGCCATAATAACACTAGGATTGGTGTTCTTGTAGAGGTCTTTGTGGTTTTTGTGATAAGGGACGAGGAGTGCCGAGGTTTACCATTTTTCTTTGTCTTTCATGGTTATAGCAGCAAATGTGGTTCCTGGTCTAAGAATTAAAGGAGTACTAGAAGATAGTTCTTCTTTTATTAGTTTTTCAAAGGATATATTTTAGATTTGTTCTAGAGTCTCTGAATTTATATAGTCTTTTTGAAGGATTTTTTTTTCTATTGCTTTTTTGATTGATTGTTTGTCATAATATCCTTTGAAATAGGGCATCTCTAATTTAGGATTTTGTTTTATGCATTTTATCTTGATGATCATATTTTCCCATGAAGTATATATTCCGGCATCTAGACCATTAAAAAGACAAATAGTAAGAGAATTTTCTATTATTGGTTTTTGAGAACAAATCTATCAGGATATATAGGATGCTCATTTTTTTTGCTTATTGTCTTGAGGGGCGGTTGATATATTCCATATATTGTCTAGCATGAGTTGCTGGTCTTCAGTCAATGGAGCTTTTATCACAAATTTATTGTGTATATGTCTTTAGAAATTTCTTACTATTAGGAGAAGCCATTGCTGTATTTGTAGATATATTGTTCATAAATAGCAATATATATTAAGCTTTGTTAGAGGATATATATTTTTATAATATTCGGGATGTGTACTAAATTTCTATTTAGATAAACAATCTAGAAAGAATATCAGGGAGTTTATTTGTTTGTCCCTTAATGTGTTCGCAAATAATTTTGGTACCGCAATTTAATACGGTGTGTCTTGAATTTATCCATCTATTGTTTATGGTAGGTTTTTCTTTTATCAACATATTTTACTATGGCTTCATAGTCAGTTCTGATTATAAATTCTTTATGAGATATAATAAATAGACGGAATGCTTCAATGTAGTATATTATAGACAATATCCCATAATCTAAGGATGTCATATATCTTTTTTCTTTATAAGTACCGGAAGTATATCTACAATTTTTTCTATAGATTTAAGGTTGTAGCTGTTGTTTTTGATAATAAGATATCTCCTCATCCATGAGATGATCCGTCTGTTTCTATTATTAAATATTATAATTCAAGTGGTAATGATAACGGTTTTAATTAGCTCTTTAATTAATTAATTTATTTGAAAACAATGGTACTTAACTACAGACAAGAGAGTTACAAACAGTTTGAGTTGGCCACAAATATTACAACTCACACAACGAATTCTTTACAACAAAAATAAGAGTCAACTCAAACAGAATAAAGTACACCACGTTCAAACACTTAACACAGATCCAAAGAAACTACAAACAAAAACGCAAACAGCTCAAAGTACCTCATACTAGAAAAACAGCTCAAAATACATCATACTAGAAAACACAAATCAAAACAAATCACCAAAAGATAAGAAAGTCAGCTCCGAGAGCAAAACCAACAGATGTTAAATCCAAAGAGAGTACCTGAGCAAACAAACAGCAATAAGCCATCCCCAATAACAGGATAAAAACCAATACATTCTTCACCTTCGACACCGCCTTTCCCCCCTTCCCTCTCGCCCTTCACCACTTATTCCCCCAGATCCATCACCTCCCATTGTCAATCCCTCTTCAGTTAACCCTTTGTAGCAAATATTGGAGTGAATTCATCGCCGCATGATCTAGGAAATTCAACGTACAGATCCTATAATTTTAGTGATCCTCCTCCAATTCTTAATTGCATTCATGTTAATTCGTTGAATAAACCTAGTTCTGCCACCTTCAACTCGTCCCATGCTCCTTTTCCTTCTTTCATGAAAATTGATTATGCATCCCTTTTCAATTCACTTCCTCAGAACGCATGTGTTTTTAGACCGCAACACTTTGATATTGTGAGGGATAGGTTTGCCAAAAAAGTTGCCAGATATTGTCAAGAATGAAGGCTTGAAGTATAGGAGTAATCACTTGGTAGGCTTCTTCTAGGATGGCCCTCTTTCCTATCCCATTGTGGTAAAAAAAATTGTGCAGATACTGGAAACTAGAAGGTGATGCGGATATAAAATTGGATGGGGTACATTTTATTTTTATTTTTCTAACGACGGTGATAGAGATAGAATTCTTAAACCCATCCTATTTTTATTAGGGATCGTATGTTCATATAATGAAAAGGGACCCTTTTATAGGCAACTTTCAAGCACAGATTAAAAAAGTGCCAGCATGGGTTCATTTTTATAGGATTCTTATTATACTATGGACACTTTTAAGAATTAATTAACTTGCTTGTCATGTTGGGAGATTAATCTGTTTTGATAGTAGTACTGAAAAACTGCAGCGATTCAGATATGTTAAAGCTTTGATTGAGGTTTCCACTGAGTTTGAACTTCCTGAGAAAATAGATGTTGATTGTTTAGGTGAAAATTGCTCATCTATTAAGATGAATTATGATTGGAGACCTAGAATTTGCACAAATGTAAGGTTTTTGGCCATCAAATATCTAGATGTGAACTTAATTCTAAGGCAGAAATGGGAAATAAGGATCAAGTAGAGATTGGAAATGCGGATGCTCATGTTAGAGTTAATGAATATAATGGTCAATATAATAAGAAGAATTTCTCATATGCTAATAATAGTAATTGGACTACGATTAACTCAAAGACGAAGAAAATCTAGAAGAAAAAAGGAGAAAATAATAACAAAGAAAATGTTGTTGGAGCAACTAATGAGGTAAATGACAATTCTAATCCTTTTGTTGTTTTAGTCTCGGATGTGAATGATAATAGTATTGGAGTTGATACTGAATTAAATGAAAAAGTTTCTGATGTTAGTAAGGATGTTGAGAATAATAAAGGAGTTAATTTCGTTGAAGATGTTGAATGCATGCATAGGTCAATGAAGTTAGTGAAGGTTTAGTCCAAAATAAAGAGGTTAACAATGTAGGTCAGACTTGTTTGAAATATGGTGATGATTCTTTGTTTGGCAATTTATATGAAGATAATGTTGAGGAAGTTAATGATGATCATCATGGCATGAACTCCTCCTTTGCTGCAGCCACTTTATCTGCTTTGAATTCAACTTCAGTTAGTTCTTCTACTAGTAAATCCTATCTCTTCTGTTATTTCTTCTCAAACTTCTCTGTCTACGTCGCTGGTCGGGAAGTCTGGTTTGAGTATTAGGGTGTTAATTGTTATGCAAACAGATGTTGAAATTGGAATTCTGTAAATGCCATGTCCAGTTCGTCGTTGCCAGCTATTTCATCTTCTAATTTTTCTAGTTCATCTGCTTCGTCTAGGACTTTTCCATATTCGCATTTATCGCTCCCCCCTCACATTATTCTGCCTCCATCGTCAGTAACAGTTCCTGCTAGTTCTTCAACTATGAGTGGTTCGATTTCCTCCACATCTACAAGACTTAAAGATAAATTTTTGGCTAATTTGGATGATGAAGTGCCTTCTCTAAATAGTAATGTGTTTTCTTCCAAATGTAACAATGACATGCCTCCATCATCAGTTGAAACTCCTACTAATCAAAGTGGTTCGATTTCAAAATCTAAGAATAGTAAAAGGCGTGCTAAAAAGAAAAAAGCTGCTGAGTGTGTTAATGATTTGGTCATGGTATCGACTATGGGCTAGAGGATTTTCTACCAAATTCTATGAAATTTCCTCCTATACATATAAGAAGAAATCCTATTTAGATGTTGCTCAGACCGGGTGTTGTATGTTATATGTTATATGTGGCATTTGGTCTTATTTGCATTGTTGAATGTCTTTGCATGGTTTTTGAGGATTTGATATGTTTTGATTGGTTTTACTGCATATCTATTAACTATGGAAGTTATAATAGTGTGCTAATTAGTCAGGTTCTAAGTGTTGGTGATTTAATCTGATACGCATAAAGGAGTTAATGTTGGGGTTGTTTTGTTGCTATTTTAAATGGATTATTGATGATAGCATATATTGGGAGAAGTTGAAGATATCATACTGTTTCTACAATGTTTTCTCGTCTACTGGTGTTAGAATGTGTAAAGACCTGAAAATTCCTTTCCTTTGAATCGACCATAAACCATACAGGTCTGAACCAAAAGTTGGAAATCTTCGAATACTTTGACTTTGGGAATACAATACATTAGAATAACAACAGAAGACATTTATTACATCATGATGATATAACATCAGAGTACAGAACATACCAGAGTACATTGATAAAGAACAACACAACGGAAGATTATTTACAATAATTAATACAAATCAACGGAAATAACTAAACTGATACAGCGGAAGTCTATCAACACTTTGGACACAGCTTTAAGCTTCGATCCAGAATCCTGCTTAATATATCTGCAAAATAAGCTACTCGACTGCCCGTGTGGAAAAGAGGGCACCCAAGTTTGCAAGTGAAACAAACTACAGGTCAGTCATGAGATTGGTATGAGAAATCTTACTTAACTTATTTAATAATAAGGCTAATCACAGGACCACGCCGCTAATGCGGAACGGGTTTAATTCCATTGGATTGCCTGTGCATCAGTTTTATAAATTTTAAAGTAAAAAACAACGCAATGCTTTTTAGAAAATGAAATCATTATAAGACTCAAGTCGCATCACACAATGCAACGCAAACGGAGGATAGAGTTTTACCTTATAATGATAAAAAATGCTTGATACATAGAAAAATAATATTTTTTTAATATTATTACTAGTGTCTAATATGTTTCAAAAACACTTTAAAGTAAATGTATCAATCCTAGACGGCATAGTACCCCATCCTACTATGTCGCCATATATAGGTTTACAATCAAGACCGTAATGTTATATTGGAGGTTGGTTTCCATCATGAGTCAAGGCCAGGGATGATCTCCTAACTGATTCGAGACACTCTAGCAATGTCTCAGGATTCGTATGCTGGCGAATCCTTGGATACAACAGGGCCGGTCCACAAATACTTTAGTGGATTAGTTATGACTGAACACACGCTTCCCGATCCTATTGGACCTATAAATTGGCCATTGGCGGCCAATTAAAATCTGAGGTGCCTCATTCCATCAACCACATAAGTAAAAATGCGGGTCATGTAAAAACCCAAACACCACTTCTATCTAGAAAGAAACATGTGCACTCCTTGCGTTCCCTTGTCCTGTTTTTGACTCTACCGGGGTGTGAGGCTCGCGAGGTAACACTATACAAAGCTATGCTATTTAAATCTATGCTTTGATCATCATCCACAAGGCTCTGCTTTTCAACAAAAGCCTTGATCCATGCATCTTAGTATGCCACATTGTCAATCCCTACCACTGATTTCTGCCAATATATAACCTGTGAGCTCATACGTCTCAGAGAAGGGTATTAAGCAAGAGACTAAATTCTCCTCTACCAAACAGATATTTATTAGCAGAAATCAATGAATACAGTGTAAAGGAATACAATGTCAGACATACCATCCATTTTCAAGTCCGTTCTGGGTTTGAACGAAACCGGAGGAACCTTATTCCTCGCATATCTGAACAATCAATAAGTACGTCTGGACGGCTACCACTGTAGCCCCTTCAAGGTAGCTACTCCAATCATGGGCATCAGTTGCAACTCATCCATTCGACCTGAAGATCGTCGATCTTGCACCGTCTTCAATTTCTTCAACTGTTAGTCGTCGTATTCATTATTCAAAATGGGTTAAACCCGGTCTTTCTGAATAACTGTGTAATTTATAATCAAGTGCTATTAAAACACATCTAACGCCTCATTCCAATTCAGAATATTCTTTTAGTAAAATATTTGCAATCTTAGGGAAGAGTCCCCATTAAATTTATCAAAGATAAAATCCCTTTAAAGTTTTCCTTTATAATCTCTAAATCATTACTTAAGGATTATTCAAGTTTAAGAGATTAATCTTATCTTTGACTGGGTTAAAGAATTAATGTCTTTTAAAATCATTGTTCACGATAAACCCAATTCTTCTTCCATCAAAATGGAATCTACACGAAAATCATAATTGTATATAATTGATATAAAATCCCATATCAGACTAATAATATAAATGGAATAACGGCAAAGCCTTTTAAATTCCATATATAGTACCGACCTTCATTTACAAGAGCTCATCTCGATTATTATCGAATCGAATTCCATTGAATTCCAATTTAATATATTAAATTGGAAAACTTTATTTTGGAAAAAATTTCATTTAAATCTTAAAAAAAGATTTATAAATTCCAAATTGTATTTTCACTGTTAATTGGTTTAAAGAACAAATGTCGTTTTAAAACACAGTTCACGATAAACCCAATTCACATTTCACTATATTCCACTAACTAAATACAAATTTGAAAACTCTATTAATCTTAATTAAAAGATTTATTCTTTTTTTACACGGGGTTTTAAGAATAGTGTTATTTAAGACACCATCCACGATAACCCAAAAATCCAATTTATTTATTTTAAAACATTGGATTATTTTTCTAGTTAATAACTAGTTTGTTTTGAAAAAAATATATTTTACCTTTTCAAAATTGGAGTTTTTCATCAAAAATCTTTTTAAATCATTATATTATGATTTTATTTATTTTTTCTATATTTTTAAAAATTTTATTAAGGCCTTTACAGTCGATTTCCATAAACGGTCATCGAACTACATCCATATCGACCTTTTCAAATATTTATTTGGACATAACTCCAAATCTAACCGTTAGATTTCAAAATTCTTCTATTCATTGGAAATCTCTTTTCGGTACGAACCAAACGGTTCCGGTGTTAGGAGAATCCGATGGTCGGATCTCCCATTACATCAATTTAAATTTAATGGTCGAAATTCGCGAATGGTCGTTGTGCGGCGCGTTCTATTCAGGCCATATATATATATATATATATATATATATATATATATATATATATATATCGTCGGTTTCTGAAACGTATCTTATAAAATATTTATAAATTCCTTTTAAAATGATTTTATCTTCATTTCCAATTCTAAATAAAAATTGCATATTCTATATTTTTACCATATTAAAATATTTATATATTATCAAAATATTAGATTTATAAATCACTTCTTTTTATATTCATTTTAAAATGAATATATATCGATCGATGAACCCGTTCGGGTTAAAAATAGCGTCCCTACATAACACGGCTTCATATTTTATATTCTTGTATCCATTCTAAGACGAACATAAAAATCATACTTCATTCTTCACTAAATGTATTTTAAAAATATTCTTTATTTTAAAATATTCATTATATTAAAATATTCTTTATATACAAATATTCTTTGTTCTAAGATGACCTTTATTCTAAAATATTCTTTGAGGACATCTTAGTGTAACTTAACAAATTTCTAAATTGAAACTTTTATCTTATCATGACACTTAAATCTAAAATGACACTTCTTAATAACAATGTCATCTTTAATCTAGTGTACATTTCCTAACAAATATGTTATTTTAATCTAATGTACATTTAACTTTTAGTTCAATTCTTTTATTACAACTAAAATGTAAGTAAAGATGTAACTTTTAAATCCTAAAAAAAATGACAACAAAATATGTTTCTTTTTATCTAAAAAGAGATTGACACAAAATATGTTTCTTGTAAACAATAGAATTGAATATTTTATTATTATTCTAATTTCAAAACAAAACCATATTTTAATGTAGACAATAAGATGAATATTTTATTGTTGTCAAAATTTTTGACATAACCATTTATAACTAGATGACAAATTGAATTTACATACATTTTCCTATGTATTCTAATGACAAATAAAAGAATATTTATTTGCTTACAATTTTCTAATCTAACTTAGCAATTAAAAAAATGATAATTTTATTTCAACTAAGTGTGTAAAACTGGTTTCATCTATTTTATTCCAACATAAATAATTCAATGCAATAATATAAAAGAGTGATATTTTAATTGAATTGAAAATTCAGTTTCAATTCAATAAACATGACAAAATGATATTTTTAATTGAATTGACAAACAAATTCAATTCAGTAAATATGACAAAATAATTTTTTTAATTGAATTGACAAAATAATACAATTCAATACATACGACAAAATAATATTTTATTTTTGAATTGACGAACTAATTCAATCCCATAAATATGACAAATAATATTTTATTTTTTTGTTAAATATACATGATTCACCAAATATTGACAAAGAAAAAAAATGATTTATTTTTATTTAACCAACACATACAGATCTACAATTATTCATCACCCTCAATATATCAATCACCCAAAATTTCAGAACATAGCAGATCTAATTCGTATACATACAACCATTACATAGTGAATAAAATAATTAAATTGATTAATTATTTAAAAATCAGAAATCTCACCTTATTTTCAATCAAATCTGAAATTCAGAAAGGTTCAAAATCAGTACCAATCAGTTTTAGAACGTAGTATTTTCTTTCACGATAGCAATGTATCAGAAATCGTTCAATTCTGTAATCGTATGCCATAAAAATGAATTTTATTAATAAAAAAAAAATTAGCGACGGATTTTAAATGTTGCAAACATTTTAATTATTTCAGCCGTATAAAACGAGTTTTGTTCAAAACTTTGATTCCAACTTTCAGGTGATTTGATGAACTAGGGGCCGATCAGAATGTGGCAAAGCGGAGAGGGGAGAGCGATGCACGTGCGGTGGCGGTCCCGCGATCGACGGTGGCGGCCTGGGCGGAGCTTGAGATGAGCGGACTTTGGGGCGTCGGTTCTGGTGATTCAGGCAATGAGGAGGGGGATGATCGTTATGGATGGAAAGAGGGAAAGGAGACCTACAAAATGTTCTACTGGAGCAAGGTCTGAAAGTGAGTGGATGAGGAGTTTTTAATCGAGGAAGAAAGGAGCTTTCTCAGCCATGGAAATTGATGGTGGCGGCGACACTGTAGTGAACAAGAATTAGGATTTGAAAAATGCTTGTATTTTTATAATATTTAATTGTAAATTTCAAAAATAAACCCATACGTTCTAAATAACTCCGATTTTAGTCCAACAAGAGTTGATCTTAGCCAACAGCCCCCGTTCCGGCTCCAATGGGCTAGGTCTCGTCAGCCCAAACGACTGTCTATGACCTGAATTCTTTTATTTAATTTATAAATCCTTTATTAAATTAATTCGATCATATATTTAAATTCACTAGGGCTACATACAAACTCAGAAAAATCCAGAAAAATTATTTCTGGCTTTATTTTAACGATACGGTCCTAACAAAACTAATTTCGTCGAATTCTGAGACTGTTTGAAAAATGGCCACTTTCCAGTCGATTAAATTTGACTGAAATCGACAAAACACATTTTCGTTTACCACGCTCACATATTAATTCGAAAAATTATGAAAATTGAAACCTAGCAATAATTTGACATATAGGTTCCAACAAAAGTGGTTTCGTCGAAAACGGAGGTTGTTTGCAAAATGGCTATTTTTAAGGGCCATATATTATATTAAAATATATATAAATTCTATAGCGACTTTTCTAAATTTTAAACTGGACATAACTTTTTATTTTTAAAGTAAAATTTCAGTTTCTTACATTCGTTAGAAAGATATGGTTAAACAGATTTAAATATTTTTGGTTCCACTGAAATCCGATTTATTTTGAATCATGTACATTCAGTTAAAGTTTAAAATTAAATTTTCAGACTACTGTGCCATTTCTAACTCCTTTTATATTTAAATTAAATTTATTCGTTTTAACTTCGATTAAAAAATTTAGTCATTATTATTTAAAATAAACCATTTTAAATATAAAAAATCCATTAACATTTCTAAAATAAAATTTTAAATTGGTTCAGAATTTGCGGGTTGTTACAGAATGATTAGATGGAAACTGCATGGTGTTGTTGTGATTGAAGAAGCAACACTCGATGATTAATGAGTATGTATTCATGTGTATGAATGTTTGGTGTTGCATGGTGCGTATTCAGGTGTTGAATGCATGTTTTCTGGTTTTCTACCAATAAAGCTTTCCGATATATACTAGTCGATTGTAGAGGAAAATGCCATGTCAATGGCCGTGGGGTAATTAATTTGTCAATGTCTTCTTTTGAAAATTTATTTTGTAATGTGTCCATCATTTAGCTGTTGTGTTCTTTAGAAATCCTTAGGCTTTGGTTATGTTGACGATATGTATTACAGATGATATTTATGATGTAACTCTGTCGTTGTGAATAAAAAATATGCTTTCCTTTCAAAAAAAAAAGATAAAAACCAACACCTAAAACATATACACTCCAAAATGTACTAGAGAGTATAGTTTTAGACAACCAACATGATCAAGAGAGAAAAGAATCACGAAACAAGAAATCCTGAGCAAATATCAACTACATGCCTATTAAACTCCATAAACACGATCCCAACAACATGAAACCCAAAGTAAGAGATCCAAAACAATGAATTACCACTGATACTAAATTCAATATCCAACAACTACAACCAAAATAAAATAACAAATAGCCCCAGAAGATGTAAACAGCAAATGCCAAAAACCATGCAAGCCATACCTACAAGCCAAGAAAGACTGCCTCCAAGCAAAGACTATAAGAAACAATAAAGAAACCTATACTAACTCCCAACTAAAATGACCATAGAAAGGAAATTACTTTTTATATATTCCTCCATTTATCACACCTCGCGGATTACCACCTTCATCCATTGATTTCTTAGTTTTAGACCTAGATTTAATCTGTGACACTAACTTAATCCACTCGGGATTTGTCTCAAATAAGGGATCATCACCAACAGCCACCTTATCACCTTTTAACTTACTACCGCTAACTTTATTTCTTCTTCTTTTAATATGACAAGCAGACGAACAATCTGAATCCTCCAACATACTATCATGTAGAGCATCACTATTTATCTTTTGTAAATCATATAAAGAGGAATTGCATACCTTTTATTAGACCAAGTTATCTTCATGATTTCTAGCAATGTGAGGGATTTCTATACTCTTACTGACAAATCCAAATCTAGAACATTTCCCACCTTTATCTCCTTTATCTACTTCTTTGATATTCTCAAGTAATACATCATTCTCAGCCCTATCCTTTAGAATAGTATCTTCAATAATCATACCTTCTGTAATACCTTATTCATTCACTGTATCCTCCTTTTCCTGCATATACACATTAAACCCAATTAACACTGTAAAAGGATTAGAATTATTTGCATTAGCTTCCTTATTACTAAATTTTTCCATCCATAAATCACCAAACTTCTTTTTGGAATCTTTCTCTGCAGAATTATTCACGTTAGAATACATGTCATCTCTGTACTACCGGTACAATTTTTGTCTTGAGATTCCAATTTATCATCCATAACCATCTCTTTTATCATACATGAATCAACCTTAGGAGCCCATATTTAAAGGATTTATAAGCATCACTTGAGTGTCCAAAAATTTTGCGATTATCACACTTCATAGGAACCCATTCATATGTCACTTTCTAGCACATAACTTCACCATTGAAACATTGTATCGGAATTTGCTCAGGAAAATTGAAATCAAAACTAACTTCAACCAAATTTCTTGCATAGGAAATTCGAATAAACCCCTCGGTAACATATCCAATTTAAGAGGTTGTCTTAAGATAGATGCAATTCTACTAATTTCTTCTACAGACCAATAGTCTAAATCTAGATTAGGTAACCTAATCCAAATGGGAATAAAATGAAGAAATTCCCTAGTTAACTTTAATCCGGGTTGCCATTTCTTCATAAATATCAACCTTTTGTTATAATAATAAGGACCATTTTATAATATATTCTCACGATCCTCGGCACAATCTCATTTTGTAATAAAATACCCATTTTCCCTCGAAAAAGCTGATAGTTTCTTTTTATATTCCAGTTTGTATGTATATATTGATTAAGGAAATTGTAGTATGGCTTACTCCCGAAAACATAAAAGATAATAGAGTTATACCATTTTTCCCTAGCCTTATCCGTCAACTCCTCACTTATGACAGCTAACTAGAGGTTATTCCTACATTCCGGTTCAAAAAATTACAACTGGATAGACTGTTGATGCGATTTATTCTTTGAAATAACATCTTTCCAGGATTTTGTTTGCTTAACACTAGCCTTAATTGCAAGATCTTGATTTTTTAACACTAGATCTAGGAATTTCGATTTTGATTTAAGATCAAGAAAACAAGAATTACCTTTGATTAAGAAAGATCTATGCTCTGCATTTTGCGGAGATGAATGAAGATCTGGAGGAACTAGCAAGTGTTGATCAAAATATGAAAATAAAGCAATTTTGGAATGAGATTGAGGAACACTACAAGAAAAATACCCTATTGCAACTAGCTATTTGCAATGGGTGACACATTACAGTTACAATAAATGATATTTAGCAACAGACCTATTATAGCAGTTGCAATAGATGATATTTAGCAATAGACCTTTTCTGTCTGTTGCAAAAGACATATTTTTAGCAAATGCGCTTCCCTTCCTGTTGCAAAAACGTACTTTTAGCAACTATGCTTCCATACAAACGTATTATTTGCAACTGCGCTTCCAACTCAGTTGCGAATAGATATCGTTAGCAACTTTTTTTATCACTTGCAATAACTGTATTTTTTTACAACTAGTGAATCTAGTTGCAAAAAACATATTATTAAAAATTAGTATCGGCTTTTAATGATTAACTTTTAATAATTAATTTTAAGTAACTACTATTAAATGATTAACTACTGGTAATTATATAATAATTAAGAATAATATTTATTACAACTGTAATTTAAATAGCTACTATTAAATGATTAACTTTTATTATCTTTAGAAATTGTATTTTTCTACCAGTTGTGATAACGGTTTATTTTACAACTAGCTTTTATTGATTATATTTTAAATAATTACTAATAATAACTATGTATTTTTGCAACTACAGTTTTATAAGCTCATTATTAGCAAAAGACTGGCTTATATTGCTATGCTTGATAAATATTTGCCAGTCCAAGTGAAAATATGGTTATATTGCATCTCGATATTCATAATTAATAACTAAATAATTAACAGCATTTACTAATAAATGGTAATTAAAAATAATTAAGAATTAATAAATTATAATTAATTTTTACTACTTAATATTAATAATAAATGCTTAAAAAGAAATAATTAGTATCAATAGTTAAGAAGTAATAATTAAACTTAAGTAATTAATTTTCGAAAATTAATAGTTATTTATCATTAATATTGATAATTACTAATATTAATAATTAATAATTAGTAGTAAATATTAAATATTTAATAATATCGAATAATTTGTATTAAATATAACTAGTCTTTAATATCAAATTACTAAGAATTAATACTCAATAATTAGTAGTCAATATCAAAAAAGTAATAAATAGTAATTAGTTTTCAATAATTAATACTTAATAGTTAATAAAATCAGATGAAAATTCTTAATCGATACAATGGTACTAATATTTTTTAATAAATAAATAATCATAATAAACAACTATTTAGATATAAACTTGTAAGTTTATACATGCTAATGTATCTAAATTATTACTTTGTACATGTAGATATTTTCTTTTGTAGCCCTTATAATAAGTTCTATTATTTTATTTTGGCTTCAAATCCAATTTTTTGGCTCCAAAAATTTTCGATACCGCTTCTCACTTTTAAAGCCCAAAAAAAAAATTCGGTCGTCAGTCACCACAACCCTTTCTCGCATCTCCTCCAACATGACTTTGGCTCGTAACCCTAATTTCCTAATTACCCAAATCAAAAACCGTAATGGTTGCAATAATGGCGTCTAGGTTTCTTGCTCCACCGCCTCTATCATTTTCCTCTTATATTCCGTATTTCAGTGCCGTTTCTTCCACATTCCCATCGTCTCCCTCTGACTCCCTCTAACTTTCACCAGAGTTGTAAGTTTCTCCGTTTCGCATCGCCGTTCTCCGGTTCCCTGTTCAGCTGCCTCCTTTCTCCTCCGTTCTGAAGTCACTAGCTCGATCTCTTCCGTATGTAGCTACCAGAATTTCTAAAACTATTGGTGAGTTTTTGCTTGGATCTGAAAGTAGAAATTTGTTCCCCCTTCGATCCAAACTCTGGTAGGCCTGTTTTGTTTTATAGATCTCAAATTTCAAAGCTATTGGTGAGTTTTAGCTCTATCCGATTGTTCTTTCGCCCAAATTGTTTTTTTGATTTATCAATTTTAGGGCTTCTTTCTTTTGCTTCTCCGATTTCATAAATTTGTCAGTAGTTGTAATTGATTTGAAGTGTACATGATGTTAAATCATGCGTTAAATTGCTTTGTTCACTTAGTTGTTGTTTCAACTGAACAATTTTCCTAGTTTATAAGATGCATCTTTTGCTCTAGTTGTGATATAAACAACGTTCTCATTTTGCGAATCTTCAATCTGAATATACATAATTTTACATTTTCAGAATATTAAACCCTTTTATTGAAATATAAAAAGTCTACTGATTTTGATGTCATCTGCTAGCAAAAGATTTAATTGTTTTTTGTATGTTTGCATTCATTTTTTTGTATATGTGTATTCTATTAATATAAACTGTGCCTGTCACGTGGTTTCAAATTTACAATGCTAGTAGTATACTATCTCAGGAACTAACTTTATTTCATTTTGGCAATTGTACCGTCAATGTTTAATTTGGATTTCCTTTCTATGTGTTGTGGTTTGGCTAGGTGCTTCACTTTTAAGTGACAATTATGTGGCAGTTTTAGATATGCCAGATGATTCATGTTTGTATCCTACACTTGAGCTTTGGAAATAATCTTTTAGAACTATGTACTTGTCCATATACTTTTGATCATGGTACTTTAGATAACATTTCCAAGTACACAAAATTTTCCCCAGTAGAAATGTTTAGCATCAAATTATTACTTGAGTAATTGAAACAGTTTGCCCTGTGTGTTTTTTCTTTTGACTGGAATCAACAGAAGTTTACATTCTGTTTCAGAAAATTCTTATTATATATATTATTTCTACAGTATTTTTTTAAAACATTTTTGTCCATAATTAGAATGAGATAATTATGTGGTAACATGATCTTTCTTGTAGGATATTGCTGAATGAAAATCATCTTCAAAATTAAACTCTCAAGTACTTGTCTCTGTTTATTAGTTTAGAGAGTGACTGCAGTAGGTGCTTTAGTTTAATTTGTATAATTGTATAAAGCGTATATTTTGTCATTTTTGCAGAATCACACTATAAGCTATTGAAATGGAGATCAGGGAGACATGAGAAACTTTTATCCAGATGTTTTGGAAGATAATGGTGCAAGTCAGTCCAATGGAAAACAGCTAAGGCATAGAGGATCTTCCACTACTGGTATGGTGATTTAGTTACCTCCATCAATTACTATGTGAGCTTTAGGATAAAGGACTGAATTGAAAAAGAAAAGAAAAATACAACACTTAAATCACTACTAATGTAGAAAAATAAAATGGATAATGTGGGAGGAATTGTAGTGGCACTATTGATTTTTTAGAGGGGTTATGGAAAAAGCAAACATAATGCTTCTTCCAGTTGCACATTTTCAGCAAATCCTTAATTCTGAAAATGTATATGTACTCTTTTTTTTATTAATAGAAATATAACAAATAATCTATTTAACGTTTACAACAGTTTAGCAATAATGTTGAATAGTACATATTACAGCCATCCAATGATGTTGAATGCCAGCACATCTTAAAAACAAAAAAAACTGCAGATAACTTCTAATATTACAGATACTCCACAAATGAAATCAGAAGATCTTATCCAGCTTCCATTCATGCAAGTTATCCATTTAAGTTCTTAACGATCCCAAGATGTTAGGTAACTATTTGGATTAATGAAGATGTCTTCATTTTGGGCATCTAATTATTTATTTTTGGTTCCAATCCGTTTTGAAAATTTTAGTAGTTTCCATATTTAATTGGGAGTAGCCACCTTGATAGCTTTTTTTTCTTGCTTTCGAAGAAGCAAAAGCAAGAATAATGCGGAAAGTGGCAGGGTATAGATTAAGCTGCAATTAGCAATTCAATAAGCATGCAATGGAAAATGCAGGTCATTTTTTTTTTTGGAAAAAATTAGATTATAGTATTGCAATTTTTCCACTGCCTCATTTTTGTTGAAGTGAACAGATAAATCCAATGTAGTTATAGAAAATTGTTACTTAGATATAAACAATGTTAGCATCCTCGACCAAAAAAACAAAAATGATGATACCAAAGGATTCAAGGGAAACGAATACATTTATTATGTAGTATCTATAAGCTGTAATTTTTACAATCACTTCATTTAACTTTTTCCAGCATGAAATATTTGAACTTGTTGGACTTCTTTTGATGGAAAACTATTTGGCTGGTTTTAACAGTTCGATTTTTGCCTATGGACAGGTATTTCTTATTTGCATAGAGTAAATGCATATATGTTTTTGTTTTTGTTTAACTACATATGTTTAATCATTATGTTTAACTACATATGTTTAATCAAGGTGTGCTCATATTCTGAAGCATTGCTTGGAGGTTTGCTGGTGCTTCTATGAAGTGCGTATTCTTTATGAAAATGGTGATCGTTTTGGTTAGCAACAACATTCTTTTGTAGAAAAATGATGATCGTTATGCATGAATAGTGTATGAAAATTATAGAATTTTTTGTTGTAATTGTTTGTACTATTAAAATTTTGTTGAAATAATTTTTTTATTTGTTTATTTCATTATGTGACATACACTATTACTAAAACGAATACATTTAATATGTAGTATCTATAAGCTGCAATTTTTTTTTACAGATTTATAAATCTATTGCAACGGGCATATACTGTTGCAAAAGGATATGTTGCAACAGGAAAAGCCTGTTGCAAAAAAGTCTACCGCAACAGGAAGTAATCATTGCAAAAAGTATCTATTGCAACAGCAAAAGCCTGTTGCAAAAAAGTATACTGCAACATCTTATTGCAACAGGGGGAAAATGTGGCGAACTTTTTGCAACTTCGGCTATACCAACAGGCGCAGGCCTGTTGCAATAGGTCTACTGCAACAAATATTGCCTGTTGCTAAAAGTGTTTTTTGTTGTAGTGAAGAGATGGGTTTGAAGTCGCCAATTTTATCTTTTTGTAGCCTTTTTAGTCTTTTAAGATCACTTCCAACTCTTTAATTTTTTGGACTTGCTTTCTATCTTCTTCATTAAATTCTCTTTTTCCTTTAAGGCTTGCTTTGTTATATAAATGTTAATGGCAAGAAATGATCACCAAGGTAAAGTACATAGAACAAAATCCTAAATTTGAGATACCCTATTTCAAAGGATTTCATGACAAAGAATCTACTAAAAAAACAATAGAAAAATTCATTGAAAAAGACTACATAATTTCAGAGACTCTAGAACAAATCCAATATATATCCTCTGAAAAAACTGATAAAAGAGAACTATCATCTAGTACTCCTTTAAGTCTTATACCAGGAACCACATTTGCTGCTACAACTATGAAAAGCAAAGAAAAGATGGTAAACCTCAACACTCCTCAAACTTTATCACTAAAACCACAAAGATGCCTAAAAGAACACCAGTCCACTTTCCCAGATTAGTTACAGACAGAGATATACTTTCTCCATCACCCATTAGATCTAAACATCGCAGAATATTAAAAGCCTATAAATTATTTTCAGCCATTATAGAGAAACAAATGGAAGGGATACAGATAAAATGAGAAGTAGTCAGAAATAAGAATATATCCTGTATAAATCAGCATAAAGATTGTTCAGACTTTATGATCGAATTGTACAGTTGTAGCCTCTTATCCACAGGTAAACATAAAAATGAACCAATATAATTTTTTGACAAATGAGTGTATTACATATGACCCGTGACCTCTTCTAAATTATGGATTTATTCACAAACTATATTTGGATGCATGGACACAAATGGAATTACCCGAAATTATTGGAAATATTGCAGATTATTTCTCAAAAGTATTGGAAATAGAAGTATGCCTAGAAATAACCTCTATACCACCCCATTTTGGTGAAAATATACTTGATCCTACTAGACATTTGATAAAGTTAAAAGCGTATAAATTCGATCCAGATTATCCTGAGTGGGATAAACATTTTATTCACTATATTTTTTCTACAACAAAAATGTTTGAACAAAGTGCATATGAAAGATATTGTGCCTATATTGTTAGGGTAAACCAAAGACGGATACATAATGGAGACTATCTTCTGACATCTGAAACTCCTATTATCAAGACATATATCGGTAAAATTATACAGGAATTCAATCCCAAGCTCAAAATGTTTGATATCAATACCCTAAACCAAATATAATTGCCAACTATAAAATAGAAACACAAAATCAAAGTGGAAGACTTGAATGATTGATAGGACATAAAGAGAACCATACATATAAAATATCCTAATAAAGTATGCATAAATTAGCCATCAACTAGAAGACTCCAAGATAATTTGATGCAAATTATTGTACTACAAGCTAGCCACATACAATATGAATTATTGTACTATTTTATGAGATGGCCACTAATAATATGAAATATTCTACTCTATGAGCTGGCCTGTGCAAAATAATTATTGTGTTATTGTAACGACCCGGGTTTTCGCGATCCTGAGTAATCGACATATAACCAAATGTCGATTATCAAGCATCGGAAATACCGGATAGTCCATGAAAGAAATTAGAGGGTGAGAATAGATAAGATAGAAACTTAGAATAAAAGAAGAAGAACATACAACATCAGAGTAAACACGAATCTCACAACGGAACGAACAATATATAATAGATACATAACTTTGAAATAAAATCAGTATATATATACAGTAACATTATCAGAGTATAACACTTACAACATAGCGGAAATAAACAATAGCTATATAAATGCTGAAGCCTCCTGCTCCAAGCTCTCCAAGTATATCTGTAAAATCCTGACTACTTGACTGCTCGTACAAATTTGGGCACCTAAGAGTTTACGGAAAACTAAAAAAACAAACTCTGGGTCAGTCGTGGGACTGGTGTGAGTAAAACAATTTAAAAATAGTTTGAGCAATTAAATGATATCTCATAAGACCACGCCGTATAACGGAATGGGTTTTTCCCTTATGAGAATCCAAATCAATTTGATTTAACTTTCAAATCATTTTGAAAGAAACGATAATCTTTATATCAAAACTCATTGATATTATAATAGTGTATATCAACCACAACATAATAATCATTTAGCAGAAACGCTTTCATCTCACGTTCTACATACATAGTATACAATCAAAACCGCGAGCACTTATTGGATAATAGATTACCAACTATGACAAGGTATGGAACTACCTTCCGATAGTGTACCTCTAGACAGGAATACACTGGGTCCAACAACAACATCTTGCAACCCGACCACACATGACCGACCACTCATTTCGCTTGAGTGTATCGAATGTATATCACCAACAGTTGGGATTAGCAACCGTTTCCCGAATGGGACAACATTGAATAGATTAAAGAATGAAATGAATATCTCTAGATAGGTGATAATACACCCTAATTGGCAGCCAACCACTTAGCCATGCTGCCTGCCCAATTCTTGTCATTTCCTGGTTGTGAGGCTAGAGGCCACGCTTATCTCTGACAGATCACAAATTTATTCACTTTGAATGTCACATCATCATACCCGCCAAATCACAAATTGATTTCCCTAAAAATACAACGGGTATATAGCTAAGAGAAATGAATTCCTCCGCCATCAAACATATATATGTTTGAAGAGATCAACTTACGCGATCTATTAAATATACTCTGTCAGACATTCTTCCATACAGGTCGTCCTGGGACTGGACAAACCGAAGTCACTATTCTGTAAACAGGACAACCCTTGCATAACTCCATTTTCAATTATCCTCATCATATTTGATAGCAACGCTAATGCCCATACAGAGTGGTTTTCAAATAATGAATCTGATCCCGGTCTCTCCGTATTGACAATGGAAAAATGGTCAAAAACTTCGATAGTTGGTGAGTTAACTATCTAAGAAAAACACGTGTGCAAACAATGATATTATTTCCAGATGGAAATTATATCGATCAATCATCATTTAACATTTATCTCTTTAGTTCATTAATCTATTCATTTTTCATCTCCTGTTTCCACATATTCAACATTTCTTATTTTCTAAATTTAGAAAATATACGTTATTAACGTTGGAAAACATTTCCAATTCTTATTATCTATATTAGAAAACCATTCTGATTCTTATTTGGAAACATTCCCAAAACTCCTACATTTGGATTTAAACAGATGTTTAAATAAAACATCGCTATGCCAACTCAAACCATTACCTCGTTAACTAAATTCACTTAACCAAACTTTACTCTCAAACCTTAACCACTCCTTAGTTAAAAATGGAGTCAATCAAGTTGCGGTATAACTACCTCTCAGACCTTAACTAAGCAACAGTTCTAACTTCGAAATAGACAAAGTTCACCTTCTAAATCTTTAACAAACTTCCTTACGTAACTCTTGGATTCTATTTACGAATCCACTTCTTTTGCAGAAATCATTTGATTATAACAATAGTGTTATAATCCCATGCTTCCGAAATATAATAACTTAAGTATAACTTTTATTTATTAATTTGGATAAACAAACAAACAACTAATTTATTTATAGATAAATAAATCTTGATTAAAAACGGAAAGTTAATAGTACTTTCCCGAATTCGACATAATCGAATTTCAACATATAACTCTCTTTCGAATAATCTCTATTTGATAACCCCTTTTCGAATAAACTATATTTGATAACTCCTTTCGAAGGAACTATACTCGATTAACTCTTTACGAATAAACTATATGTAATAACACAGAAATCCGAACCAATTTAAAATTTTTATTTTGTCAATTCTAATGGATTTTGAATATTTAAAATGAATTATTTTAAATAATAACGAGAAGAAATTTATTTTGAGTAGAATTAGAACGTATATATTTATTTGAATCGTCGTTGGAATATAAATAATTATTTTTAATTATAAAAGGAATTGAAAATGGCGCGGTAGTTCGAGAATTCGATTTCAAATTTCAAATGAATGTACAGGATTCAAAATAAACTGGATTTTAGCGAAACCAAAAATATTAGAATCTATTTGAGAATATATTTCCAAAGAATCTGAAAAATTGAAATTTCATAGTGGGGATGAAAAGTTATGCCGAGATGAAAATTCAGAATAGTCGCTATGGGAAATATAGCCCTTAAAAATGGAAATTTTGCAAATGATCTCTGTTTTCGACGACACTGCTTTTGTTAGATCCAGGATGTCGAACTACTGCTAGATTCCAAAATTCATATTTTTCTGAATCAATATGTGAGCGTGTCGAAAGAAAACGTGTTTTGACAGTTTTTGTCAATTTCGGTCGACGAGAAAATGGCCATTTTTCAAATGATCTCAGAATTTGACGAAATTAGTTTTGTTAGGACCGTATCGTCAATACAAAGCTAGAAAATATTTTTCGAGAATTTTTAGAGCCCGTATGTGGCCTCGGTAAATTGTAATGCACGTTCAAATTCAATATATAAATTTATATTTTGATTTTGACGGAAACAGATCGAAAGGTTGAATCAGCTTACGAATCATATCCCATTGTATTCGGAATGGGGATAATTAGCTATGGGCGACGGTCGTTGGGTCTGATTTGGGATTCGAATTAAAAGTCAACCTTTTGAAAATTAAATTAAATTAAATAAATAAAATATAAACTCCTCTTTACATTAACTCCCCCTCTCCTCTATTTTTCCCGATCAGATAAAAAAACAAAAGCGCTATCACGCTCTAGCCCACCCTCCCCGCCGCCGTTCCTTGCGCGGCACCCCTGGGACCATATCTCGCTCCTTCTCTCGCGCCCTTGCCCCTCTCTCTTCTTCCCCTTTGAAACGTCCCCCCCCCCGGCTTAAAAACTCCCCCCTAAATCGATCCGCAACCAGCCACAGTGGGGCCCCCACGTTCCACCGCCGCACCTGAGCCACCCACCTGGATCCGCGCGCTGCCTCCCCCTCTTCTTCGTCGATTGAAAACCCTCCTCCTCCGAACGGTGAAAATAGCGAGTCCACCTTTTTATTTTATTTTAAATTTGTTTTTTATTTTATTTTAAGGCATTGATTAAGATCAGTTTTAAATTTAAATAAATTATTTAAATTCGATTTTTTTTATATAAATTACATAGCATGAAAATCGGATTTTTAGATATAATAGAATAAGCTAAAAATCTGATTTTTATTAGCATAAAGTTGTGATCTTTATTAGCACGAAGTTATGATTTTTATTCGCGTAAAAGAAGGATTTTTATACGTAAAGATATGATTTGTAATTTAGTAAAAAATCGATCTTTATATAGGAAGTAGGGATATTAAAATATAATTTTTATATAGAAGGAAGCGTTGTAAAAATATATGATTCTTATATATGAAGTGCCATTATAAAAATGTGATTTTTTATATAGGTAGCGAAAAGAAAATACGATTTTTATATAAATTGAAATATGATTTTTATCATGAGGTTAGAGAAAAATATGATTTTTATTCATATAAGTAGCATTAAATATATGATCTTTTATATATGATGTTAACGATATAAAAATAATTTTTTTATATGAGTAGAGGATTAAAAATAGAATTTTTATATAATAGAAAATATAAAAATCTGATTTTTATTGTATATACATTGAAATAAAAATGTGAATTTTATAGCATTGAAATAAAAATGTGATTTTTAATAGGGACAACATAGAGAAGACTGCGTTGAAATTACGGGCAAATCCATACTGTTCCGAATTTCAGAAATAGAATGGAGGAGTGGAAACCTCGGTGACAACTCTCTCACTGAATTTATTTATACAGTTATTTATTTATAACTGCATACATGAATTGTTTCCCCGTCGTCCACAGACCATGGGCGACTTGTTTGATTGTTTGGTTTAGTTGATTAGATTGTTTGGTTGGATTTGGTTGTTTGGGTGAAATGAATTGATTAGAATTGTTGCATGTGTATGGCGTGGACCATTATTAGACTGGGGATAAGGCTGAACCTTATCACGTTTCCAGTATTGTGCCATTATGCTGTCAAAATTTTCTAAAATATGTTAGAACAATAAAAATATCATTTTTATTGTGTAAATGAACCGAATAAATATTTTATCGTTAAAAATATAATTTTTAACGTGTATATGAATAAAATAAATATTCATTTACAAATCGGACGATTTGTTTATGTACACTGATTTAACTAATATTGATTGGGACGATAAATTTTACACATCGTCCAACTGCACAAATAAATCTGTGTTCGTTGTTTGAAAACCCCACACGGATATTGGGATGAAATCGGTCATACACTAATCCCAATAATTAGCTGTATGTCGATCAATTGATTGACAGGCTGTTAGAAGCGTTAAATAAGTATATTTGGTGCTTATGCAGTGTAGAAAGCACTTTGGATGATGGATTGCTGTTTTCATTGCTGTTATACACATTGGTTGTGTGAAATCCATATAATCAACATTATATGGTAATTGACTGTGTCTGATTCCAGTTCAAAAAGAATAAATATTTAAAATAATGATTATTTTAAAATAACGAATATTTTCAAATAATATTCAGAAAAGAATCAAAATATGGTTTTGATGTCCGAGGATGGACACGATATATTTAAATATATATAGCCATGTTGATTAGATTAACCCATTTTGACGTGAACGATATTTATATCGATTTTATTCATTTTAAAATGAATGTAAAAAAGGAAATGATTTTGAAATATAATGTTTTGAAAATATTATCATTTATATATCGATGATATGGAATATTCAATTTTGATTGGAAATTGAATATGAAGTTGAAATCGTTTTGATAACGAATTTAAAACGATTTATAAAATACGTTTTAAAAGGAAATCGATGAAATATATATAATATATATCTTTTACTAACAATCGGAATAGGTTTGGTGTCACACTTTTTTGGTGTACACCTGAACTGACGAAAATGCCCTTTACTAAAAACAAACACATATGATAAAAGGAATTAAATCAAGAAAGAAACGGAAAGTAATTAAAGTTAAATAGCAACGTTTCTTTAATTAGCAATGCGCTTCATTAATAACATTAATAGAGACATAAATGGGAATAAGGTTAAAATTTGAAAGCAGACAATTAAATCTAGAAGGGTAACATGCCTGCTAATACACATGTATATATTTATTTCATATAAATAAATAGAGCATAACTTTTAGAAGTAATGCATGTTTGAATTTGAAAATAAATGCGCATCGTAAATGAAATTAAATAACACAATAAAAGGGATTATATTTATGTTAGTCAAGTAAAGTTCTAATTCAAAACAATTGAAACAAATACGTGTAAATATGTGTGGACATATTTATTTCAAGAGTATGTGCACGCGTGTTAATTCTAGAAATAATCGCATTTGAAATTGAAATTTAATGTGTGTTAAGAATGGAAAATTTTTCAATAAAAATAGAAATTAAAATAAATGTTTTGAATAACGGTCACATGAATTAACATGCATGAATTAGAAACAGAAGAAAATTAATGCGCAGTAATGAAAGTAGGAAAATAAAAAGAAACTATCAAGCAAATAAATATGCAAAAAAATAAAATAGGCAAGAAATATATCACGCTACGTACTAACAACATATTTTTATTTTGTTGAATGACTCAGATTTTATTATCTTATATCGGATGGATACATGTTTGGATATCTATAAATAAACTTACAGGTCATAGTTCCCAAATTGATATTTTTTGATCGGGTGCTGAAGCCCTGCCACTCCCTTTCTCCTCCAAATTCTTTAGAACTGGAAAAATATAAGATATGCACTATCCATTCTGCATTTGAATGCAAATGTGGTATATTCAAGATTTAGATGTCCAAACTTCCCATCGAAACCAAGATAAGCGGATTTAAATTGTTATTTTTAATAAAGGTATATATCATCGATTGACTCATGTTAAATTAATAAGATATTCTCTCAGTCCTTTTTTACGCGTTAGATCTTATGTTGAACTTTGGATATGTGCAAACTATGCATAAATCTGCAATATTGACATATGTATACAATATTTGTAGGAACAATATTCCATGCGCGCAGCGCGCGCCATGACCACGCGAGGAGCGCGTGCCATGGTATTATATATATAATGGCTTGAATAGAACGCGACGAACCGCGCTTGTTCGCGAATTTCGACCCTTGACTTCGAACGGACATTACGGGAGAACCAACAGTCAGATTCTCCTAAAACCGAAACCGTTGGGTTCGTATCGAAAAGAGCTTTCTAACGAATATTGGAGATTTGAAATCTAACGGTTGGATTTGGAAATATGTCCAAATAAAATTTGGTAAAGGTCGTTGTAAGTGCAGTTCGATGGCCGTTTATGGAAATCGACTGTCGGTAAAATCATAAGAAATGATTTGGAAAGAACTGGGATGAAAAACTCCATATTTGAAAAGATAAAAATAGACTTTTTCATCGAAATGAACTAGTTTTGAACTAGAATTATAATCCATTTATTTTTGAAATAAATAAATTGGATTTGAAAGGGTTTTAAAAATAACCAGAATTTCCAATACTTGAATTGGAATGGATTTGAATCGAAATTGTCTTCAGAAAATTTGGATGTTGGATTTCGTGATTATACAGACACTGTTATGGAAATTTGAAAGATATATTTATATCGTTATTTCCAATACGATATTTGTTGGTCGTAGAATTTGATATTGAATATAAACCGATATATTTACTATTCAGAGTCTTGTATTTAATATCAAATGGGATTTAGGTTTGTCGTGAATGGTGTCTTCATTAATACTGTTCTTAAACCTAGTTCAGAAAAGATTAAATCTTTTTATTTAGATTAAATGAAGTATACCAATTAAATAATAATTAATTGGAATTGATTTTTGGGTTTATCGTGAACGGTGTTTTAAATAACACTTGTTCTTTAACCCGATCATTAATGGAATGTGAATTGGGCTTATCGTGAGCTGTGTTTTAGCGACATTCATTCTTTAACCCGATTTACAGTGAAATAAGATTTGGAATTTATAAATCATTTGTTAAGATTTAAAGAAAATTTTCCAAAGTAAAGTTTTCTAGTTTAATAAAATAAATTGGAATGGAATGGAATTCGATTTGGAAAAAATCAAAGTGAATTTTTGTGGATGAGGACTACTAATATATATGGAATTTAAAAGGCTTTGCCGTTATTCCATTTATATTATTAGTCGCGATTTGTTTTCCATGAAGTTTTCATCGTTAATGGAATGTGATTTTGGGTTGTCGTGAATGGTATCTTTAATAATACTGTTCTTAGACCCAACGGAGTTAAGAAAATCAGAAACTAACTGGGGATTAGTTAAGTTGAATGGTTTCATGGGTATTGATCTGATGTTGGTTTCGGCCTTCGGGGTTATTACTTAGGGAGTTGTTCACTTGGTAATTTACGTTAAAAGGCTGATGAAATAAAATGTGATTTTGGTTTTATCATGAACCGTGTTTTAAATGACATTGGTTCTTTAACCCAGTTAAAGACATGATATGATTTCCCAAGTTAAACAATCATTAATATTGATTTTTGGGAAGATTAAAACCAAGTGGAGTTTTAGTGAATCTTTAAATAGATTGAAAGGTGAATTTGATTACTAAAATTATCAAATTCAAGAAATGATCGATAATGGAGTATCGTCAGTTTTGCTCCAAACGATAGTTAAATCTTTAATTAGATTTGTACGTGAAATGGTAATTGAATTTACCGATAACACCGCGGCATTAGATATGAAGTATTACCAGTTTTACTTCATGAGATGAATAGGTTGGGGTTAGGAAATTTAATAAATGATTACTTCGGTAAGGTTCACTAATCCCGACTAGTTTGGATAAACCATAATTTGGTTTGAATGGATATTCAAAAGAAGATTAAAGAATAAATTTAAAGAATTTATCTTTGATAAAATTAATGGGAACCTTTCCCAAAGTATAAGAATATTTGAATAAAGAAATGTTCTGGATTGGAATAAGGAGTATGTTGTGTTTTTATAGCACTTGTTCATTATATACGTGAGTTATTCGGAAAGACGGGGTTTATCCCATTCTGGATAACTGATTCGACGATATGTCGAGGATGAAGACGATGGTCAAAGACCGGAGGTCTTCACATCGTTTGGATAATTACTGATGATCTTGATTGTGCTGTACACCCAAGAGGAGGGAATCAGTTGGTGATCGTCCAGACGTACTCGGAGATCGATGGATATGCGAGGAATAAGGTTCCTCTGGTTTCGTTCAGACCCAGAACGGACTTGTAAATGGATGTGTGTCTGACATCGGATTTCATTCTGTGTGATTGATATATGTAACGACCCGGAAAATCTGAACCAATTTAAAATTTTTATTTTAAATTATTTGGTGGAAAAATGTGGTAGAAATTAAAATTTTCCATTTTTAATAATATTAAAGCCAGTGAAAATAGTCAATTTTCAAACGATCTCTGTTTTCGACGAAACCACTTTTGTTGGAACCGGAATGTCATATTATTGCTAGGTTTCAATTTTTAGAATTTTTCAAATTAATATGTGAGTGTGGCGAACGAAAATGTGTTTTGTCGGTTTCAATCAAATTTAATCGACTGAAAAATAGCCATTTTTCAAACATTCTCAGAATTCGACGAAAATTAATTTTGTTAGGATCGTATCGTCATAACGAAGCCAAATATTTTTTTTTTTGATTTTTCTGATTCCGTATGTAGCCTCGGTGAATTTATTTATGTAGAAAAATTAAATTAATAAAGGATTTAATTATTAAATTAAATAATTCAGGCCACAGACAGCCGTTTGGGCTCACGAGACCTGTCCCATTGGATCCGGAATATGGGTTATTGGCTAGGGTCACTTTCTGCTGGACTGGAAATAGATGGGTTTAAAAGTTATGGATTTATTTGTAAAATAGCAATTAAAACATTATAAAAATCAGAAAATTCTAAACCCTAACACTATTCATCCTCGTTACAGCCGCCGCCCCCTTCGTTCAATGGCCACCGACCTTCGAAACTTCTCCTCCTAATTTCTCCTTCATCTCTTCGAATTAGAACCCACTCTTCATACCAAATCGAAGCCCTTTCCTCCCTCTTTAATCTCATACGAGTTGATCGACCTCTCGTCGCTTGAAATCGGAGGACCAAGCCCCCAAAGGCCGCCGTTTCGCACCGCCTCCGGGCCCACCAGGGTGCGCCGAGCTCGCCGCCACCACCCCCATCGAAGCGCTGTCCATCCCCCTTTCACATCCAACAACCCGATTAGCTTCATACCCCCTGGATTGAGTGAAAGTTTGGATCAAAGTTTTGAACCCAATAGAAAATACGGCGGCCTTCATCTGTGAAGTGAAAGAAAGGTGTTTTTCCTAATTAATTAATTAATTTAAATTGTTTTAAACCATGATTTAACCATAATTGATTCGTTTCAACTCAGAATTTGACGATTTCGGAAACATTGGAATCGTAACAGCGAATAGAACGTGTTGAGACTGAAACGGGACCATTCTGGACTATTTGAAATTTTGGCCAAATATGCAACGACTGTGAGATTTCTAAATTTCGAATAACTAAATAATTTAATTATATTTGTTATGTGAATCATTGTACGTTATTTTTTCTGATCTACGATGTCGTTATTGTTGTATGGTTGATTAATATTTGTTGTGATATCATGATATAGCATGTCAGTTTAGATCTATAAATTCTGATGTAATCTCTATAAAGTTCTCATCTTTGTCATTTTTATTTTATTTTTATTTTTATTCCTCTATGGAAATGAAAAATTGAATCTTGTTTGTTTTACAAATAATAATGAATTTTTTTATCTTTAATTTGTTTTTTTTACAAAATAAAATGAAATATTGAATCTTTATTCTGATTTACCAACAAAAGTTGAATCTTTATTTTTGATTAGCAAAATAAAACAAAAGTTGAATCTTTATTTTTGATTTGCAAAATAATAACAAAAGTTGAATCTTTATTTTGATTTATGATTTATTAAATAAAGAAAGTTTACTTCTTTTAAATTTTAATTAAAAGATAAATTAAGATTAGATATTTTATTTTGATTTACGATATGTAATAAAGATTAGATATTTTATTTGATTTACAAATGAAATAAAGATGAGACCTTTTATTGTGATTCATCAAATTTATACACCAAATCATATATTGTGTTGCATGTGTGGACATTGAAATGACGATGTTGGGTAAATAGAAATGGATAGACCAAAAACCATATTATTATATTTGTGGATATTGAAACTACGATGTTGGGTAAATAGAAATGGTTAGACCAAAAACCATATTATTATATTTGTGGATATTGAAACTACGATGTTGGGTAAATAGGAATGGTTGGACAAAACCCATTATTTTTGGTTATCATATTTTGACACCAAATTGACATGTGAGTTAGATAGGAAAATATCCCCTATAAGGAAAATGTGCATTAAGAAGACAATTAGGAAAAATTACATTTTTCTACTGTAATGAAGGTAATTAGAAAAGTTTACATTTTTCTAATGTAATGAAGATAATTAGAAAAATCTACATTTTTCTAATGTAATAAAGATAATTAGAAAATTTACATCTTTCTAATGTAATAAAGATAATTAGAGGATTTACATTTTTCTATGTAAAAATATGAGGTTTACATTTCTTAATGTAAAGGTAAAAGAATTTACATTTTTCATTGTAAAAGAAAAAGAGATAAAATATTTACATTTTATAAAAACATCTTTATGTTATAAAAACGAATTACATAAAAAGTATATTTTTATGTATTTAAAACGAATAGGATAAAAAGTATATTTTTATGTATTAAAAAGGAATAGGATAAGAAGTACATTTTTATGTTATAAAATGAATTGGAGAAAAAGAACATTTTTATGTAACTAAAGAAAGAGTACATTGTTGAAACCGTCATTTTTGTCGCATTAGAATTGGCGAACAAAAATGTTATTTTATTGAATATAAAAATATACATTGTTGAAACCGTCATTTTTGTCGCATTAGAATTGGCAAACAAAAATGTTATTTTATTGAATATAAAAATATACATTGTTGAAACCGTCATTTTTGTCGCATTAGAATTGGCGAACAAAAATATTATTTTATTGAATATAAAATTATACATTGTTGAAACCGTCGTTTTTGTCGCATTAGAATTGGCGAACAAAAAATGTTATTTTATTGAATATAAAAATATACATTGTTGAAACCGTCATTTTTGTCGCATTAGAATTGGCGAACAACAATGTTATTTTATTGAATATAAAAATATACATTGTTGAAACCATCATTTGGTCGCATTATAATTGGCGAACAAAAATATTGTTTTTATAGAATAAAAAGAATGAATTCTAATAATGGAAATCACCAAATGGTTTATATATTTATATATAAATAAAAAAATTTAACGAAACGAGAGCGGCAGTTCACGTATCGACAATCGTAACTTCAAACGATTATTCCGAAAGATCCGACCGTTGGATTTTCCCAAAACTGGAACCGTTAGGACCGCTTTGGGAAGAGCTTTCTAACGATATAAATTTCATCAAAATCCGACGGTTAGATGTTAAGATATGTGTAAATCAAATTTTGGTAAAAACAGCGCCAGGGCCACCCACTGACCCGAAGCGTCGTTTATTTATTTTGAGCTATTTTCAAATAAATAAGAATAGCGATAAATAGTTATAAATATATATGAAATGTTTTAAATGATAATTATGCGACAATTATCTGAAAAGACCGAGTTTAACTCATTTCAAATAATTGCACGGCGATTAAATCAAAGATGTAAGAAGACGATGGTTGAAGACCGGCGATCTTCACATCGAATGGACGACAACCACTGACGCCTTGGACTGACTTGCTCCCAGGACGGGGTTGAAGCAGTAATTTTCCGGACGTGTGTGTTGGTCGTGCGGATAAGCAAGCGCCTTTTTGGTGTCTCCTGTTTCGTTCAGACCCAGAACGGACTTGTAAATAGATGCGTGTCTGACGCTGAAATTCACTTCATGTAATTAAATCGATTGGTATTAATATATGCCTGTCTGGTGGTGGAGAATTTATTCTCTGCTTAACACCCTGGTATGTAGTAATAGTTATCGATCGCATGGCGTTGAATTGTCAATGTGGCACGCTAAAATGCAATGATCAAGGCTTTACTGAAAAGCAAGCCTTGTGGTTGATGATCAAAGCATAGTCTGTTTAGGCATAGCTTTGTGTATAGCGTAACCTCACGAGCCTCACACCCCGGTATGAGTCTAAAATGGGAGAATGGAACGCAAGGATCGCACACGTTATCTTTCTAACTAGAGTAATGTCAGGGACCTACCAGCGCTGACATTTTACTTATGTGGATGATGGATTTTGAGGTACCTCGTGTTTTTATAGGTTTTTAGTGGCCATATTATAGGTCCAAAAGGATCGGGAAACGTGTGTTCAGGTATAACTAATCCACGACCCTTCGAAGTGGACCAACCCTGCAGCTATCCAAGGGTTGCCCATAGGTGTGATCCTGAGGTATTTGCTAGAGTGCCTCGAATCGGTAAGGAGCTCCTCCCTAGCCTTGACTCATGATGGAAAAACAAATCTCCAATATGACTTGTCGTTTTTGATTGTATAACTAGTATGGCGACATAGTAGTGTGGGGTACTATGCCGTCTAAGATTAATACATTTATATTGAAATGATTTATGAAAACATATACACACTAGTAGTGATACGTTTTACGTATTTATCATCTTTTGATCATTATAAGGTAAAACCTTATCCTCCGGTTTGCGATGCATTGTGTGATGGGACTTGGGTCTTATAATGATCTCATTTTTCTAAAAAGCATAGCGTTATTTGAACGATTTACTTTACTTATGCACTGACAATCCAATGGAGTAAACCCGTTCCGCATTAGCGGCGTGGTCCTGTGATTCGCCATATTGATAGTTGTATAGGAAGATTTCTCATACCAGTCTCATGACTGACTCGATGTTTGTTTCACTTTGCAAACTCGGTGACCTCTCTTTCCACACGGGCAGCCAATTGACAGGTTCAGGTGATACATTCTGATTGGAGCTTGCTTGGAAGGAAGAAGAAGAAGACCTTTTCTCTAGGTCTTACTTCTTCTTTGAGATATTTTATCTTCTGTAGCTTTGATGTATGTAATGGAGTTTGAGACTTGTTTCTTTTCCATTGAAACTTATTTCCCTTTTGTTGAGACTCTTTATTTGGCTAAGTTGTATCCTGTACTGCGTACTCTGATGTATTGGATATTATGATGCTGATGATATTTATTTCCGCTGCAATGGTTTATGTGTTATGATAATTATCTGAGATCTGTTTTTGTTGTAAATATGTTGTATTCCAAATGATTATCCTTACTTTCGGTCCACGGAAGTTTGGGGTCATCACAGTTGGTATCAGAGCCTAAGGTTAACCTTAGCTTCGGAATATAACATATTTAGAACAATTCGTCTAGATAGAATCCACATTATTCTAAGACAAGTAGCTCATTAGAGATAGGACTAGTAATGTCCTAGAATGAGCATAGCAGAATAGCACATATTTATCAGTCATTACATGATCATCTTTTCATCTTGTCCTTATCTTATCTTTTCTTGAAAATTCTCATTTTTGTTGGTCTGACTCTTTCCTTGATGGTACAGACTGATTTAAATGGATACTAGAGCAAGAACAGCCCGAGGTGGAGCTCGAGGCGGGGCTAGAGGAGGAGCCCGAGTAGGAGCTGGAGGGCAAGCTAGAGACGAGACCCCCATCACTCAGGAACAACATACTTCAGAGGTCGTAGCCGAACCACCTCCACCTCCACAGCCCTTCGATTTGGAGAGAATGTCAAAGAAATTCAAAAACCTAGGAGGTGTACCTTTCACAGGGAGAGAGTCTGCGATTCAGGCAGAAGCATGGCTTAAAGATTGTGAAAAGATCCTAGAGGGCTTAGAACTGGAAGATCAGCGAAAGCATTACCTGGCAGTATGGCAATTAAAAGAGGAAGCCGGGCATTGGTGGGATACGATCAAGATCTGCAATGACGTGGCCAATATGTCTTGGGCCAAATTTAAGGAACTTTTCAATGAGAAGTATATACCCCCACAAGCTAGAGAGCGCCTGCGCGAGTAGTTCATTAACCTACAGCAGGGGAATATGACTGTTTCTGAGTATGCGAGGAAGTTTGATGAGCTTTCACGATATGCTTCTGGTTTGATTCAAGATCCGGTAGAGAAGAATAAAAAGTTTATCAAGGGCCTATCAAAGAAATATTTGAACCGAGTCACTGCCCATATCAAGCTTCCCTTCAATGAGGTAGTAGAGATGGCGTGCCGCTATGAGGAAAATGACGAGTTCGGACCGCATGATAGAGCGAAAAGCCAAGGCAACAACCAGAAGGAACAGGCTAACAAGAAACAGGAGGCGAGCAATTCTTCTACCACTAAGCCCCAAGGGAAGAAGAGGGACATGAGCAAGGTGACCTGCTATAACTGCGGCAAGATTGGACATTTTGATTACGAGTGTAGAGCACCTAAAAAGGTCAAGAGAAATGATTCGGGCCCCAGTCAGAACCGTGGTCAGAGTTCCCAGAATCGTGGCCAGAATTCTCAAAATCGTGGTCAGAACCCCAGGAACACCCAGGATTGCTATAACTGCCATAACCCGGGGCACTTTGCCAGAAACTGTCCCCTGTTGAAGAAAATTGAAGTGGCACATGTTTATGAGGGAGCAGATGCACCAGCTTCTGTCGAGGGGCCAGGTAAACACGATGTCTTAGGTGGTACGCTTAATATTAAGAACATCCCTATTACTGTCTTATTTGATACTGGTGCTGCACGAAGCTTTATTTCGAATGATGCAATTAAAAAGTTGAAACTGAAACCAAGGAAACTCAAAAATTTGATTAGATCCCGATAGGAGGTTCTCTTGTTCTCGAACAGTATTGTAGAGTACCTGTTTCTTATTCTTATTTCTCGTTCCCTTTTAATTTGATCATCCTGAATTTCTCTGGATATGATATCATATTGGGAATGGACTGGTTGACGGAATATGAGGCTGAGGTATTATGAGCTGAAAGAATAGTAAAATTAAAACTAAATTGGGAAAGACTATTTCTATACCATGCCACGGCTCAGCCACTGACAGAAAAGAATTCTGGTCTTCTCTAGAAGTTACCCCTACTTCTATTGAGGATATCCCTGTCGTCAAAGATTACGCTGGTGTATTCAAAGAAGTTGAGGGTTTACCCCCGCATAGAGAAATCAGCTTCCGAATTGATTTAGCTTCGAATGCGAGGCCTGTCGTACATCCCATTTGGAGAATGACGCCAAAAGAAAGAGAGGAGCTGAGAAATCAAACCAAGCAGCTTTTGTGGAAGGGTCTGATCAGGCCCAGCTTCTCAGAATGGGGAGCAGCAGTGGTGTTCGTCCCAAAATCAGACGGTACTCTCAGGCTATGTGTAGACTACCGTGATCTCAACAAACAAACTCTGAAAAACAAATACCCACTGCCTCGTATAGATGACATGCTCGACCGCTTGCATGGAGCACGAGTATTTTCTAGGATGGACCTAGCTACAGGCTTCCATCAACTTCGCATTGCAGAAGAATGTGTGCCTTTAACTGCTTTCAGAGGACCGGATATCTTTTAAGAATGGCTAGTAATGCCCTTCGGTCTATGTAATGCTCCAGCATATTTTGTTGATCTGATGAATAGAGTATTCAGAGATGTTTTAAATAAATTTGTGCTCGTGTTCATCGATGACATCCTCATCTTTTCTAAATCCACTGCTGAGCACGAACAACATCTGAGAGAAGTCTTAGAGATTTTGCGAAAAAATGTGCTAAAAGAAATTTTTTCTAAATGCATATTCTGGCAAGAAGAGGTGAAATTCCTCGGCCATGTTGTATCAAAGGAAGGCATCTCAGTAGATCCAGGAAAGATCTCAGCCATCCAAGAGTGGAAACTGCCTAGAACTCCCACAGAGGTAAAAAGTTTCTTGGGACTGGCTGGCTATTATCAGAAATTTGTCAAAGATTTTTCGAAGGTAGCTTGCCCATTGACAAACCTGACCAAGAAACATATAATATTCAAGTGGACACCGGAATGCGAGACAGCTTTCCAAGAGTTAAAGAAGAGGTTGACCAATGCTCCTGTGTTGACCATCATAGATGGCAATCGGGATTTGAAGGTCTGGACCGACGCTTCTAAGCAAGGTTGTTTCTTTTATTAATTAACATGTCAGAGATAACATTTTCTTCTAATGTCAAATCTCATTTTAACATGTTATCCCTTATTTATTTAAGGTATTGGTGCGGTGCTGATGCAAAGAGGCAGAGTAGTCGCATATGCTAGCCGCCAGCTGAAACTACATGAGAAGAATTACGTCACGCATGATCTTGAGCTAATGGCCATTGTGTTTGCTCTTAAAATATGGAGGCATTACCTCTTGGGTGAGAAGTTTGAAATTTACACGGATCACAAATCCTTGAAACAGCTTTTTACCCAAAAAGATTTGAATATGAGGCAGCAACGCTGGGTCGAATTTCTTGCATCATATGATCTGGATATCCTATATACTCCAGGGAAAGCCAACGTTGTGGCCGATGCGCTCAGTAGAAAGAATGCAGATGATGACAAGCTTATTCTCGCCAATCTCATTATCACTCCTACTCTGATTTATAAAGTCTCTACTCTTCAGAAGGATGATAAATTTATTCAGAAGCTTTGTGAGCGAGTTCATAAGGGCGAGGCCTCAAGTTTCCAGATTGACAATAATGGGACCCTTAGATTGCAAGGGCGAATTTGTGTGCCGAATATTGCTGAGCTAAAAAGAGAAGTTATGGATGAGTGCCACAAATCTAAAATCAGCGTCCATCCAGGTGTAAGCAAAATGTACCATGATCTTAAGCGCACCTTTTGGTGGAAAGCGATGAAGAGAGATATTTCTATTTACGTTGCTAGATGTCCCACTTTTCAGCAAGTTAAAAGTGATCAACAGAAACTGGCAGGTTTGTTGCAACCGCTAGGAGTTCCTAGTTGGAAGTGGGAAGAAATTTCTATGGACTTTATAGATGGCTTGCCCCGAAACAGAAAAGGGAATGATAGCATATGGGTGATTGTGGATCGCTTAACAAAATCTGCCCATTTCATTCCTGTCAGGTCCAATAGAACAGCTCGTAGTTTGGCATAGCTTTATCTTAAAGAGATAGTCAGACTACATGGGGTTCCCAAAAGCGTTGTCAGTGATCGGGATCCATTATTTACCAGCAAATTCTGGGAAGCTTTTCAAGAAGAGCTTGGGACCAAGTTGAATCTGAGCTCTGCCTATCACCCTCAGACAGATGGCCAGATTGAGAGGGTGAACCGTGTTTTGGAAGATTTGTTGCGAGCTTGCATTCTTGATTATGGCAGTTCATGGGAGGAGCACTTGCACTTGGTGGAATTCTCCTATAATAATAGCTACCAAGCAAGCTTGAAGATGTCACCATTTGAATTACTTTATGGCAGGCCATGCAGATCTCCGGCATGTTGGGTAGAGTCAGGCGATCGACTAGTCTTGGGCCCCGACATGGTTCGTGAAGCATCGGATAAGGTTGACTTGATTAAGAAACGCTTGTTGACTGCTCAGAGCCGACAGAAGAGCTATGCAGACCAGCGAAGAAGAAATCTAGAATTCTCTGTGGGTGATCGAGTATACTTGAAGGTTTCTCCTTTGAGAGGCGTGATTCGCTTTGGGAAGACGGGAAAATTGGCACCGAGATTCATTGGTCCATTCCCTATCCTAGAAAGGATTGGTGCTCTCGCTTATAGAGTGCAGCTGCCTGACTGGTTGCCAGGGGTGCATGATGTATTTCATGTGTCTCAACTCCGCAAGCATGTGCATGATCCAGATCTGATTGAGGATGAACTAAATCAACAGGTCCTAGATATTGCTCCAAATATAACAGTGAGGAAAGACCCGATTAAGATCGTTGGCAAAGAAACCAAAATTTTGAGGAACAAGAGGATCAACCTAGTCAAGGTTCAATGGAGTGGGGATCCTAGAGACTGTACTTGGGAGACAGAAGATAGCATCAAAAAAGCTTACCCCAAGTGCAGAGTGGATATCTCCGAACAACTCTTGTGTAAGGTACGTTTACCCCAATTTACATTTTCCATCTTGTTTCCTACTTTACTTTGTTTTCTTTTCGAGGACGAAAAACTCTTAAGTGGAGGAGATTGTAACGACCCGGAAAATCCGAACCAATTTAAATTTTTTATTTTAAATTATTTGGTGGAAAAATGTGGCAGAAATTAAAAATTTTCATTTTTAATAGTGAAAATAGTCAATTTTCAAACGATCTCTGTTTTCGACGAAACCACTTTTGTTGGAACCGGAATGTCATATTATTGCTAGGTTTCAATTTTTAGAATTTTTCGAATTAATATGTGAGCGTGGCGAAGGAAAATGTGTTTTGTCGGTTTCAATCAAATTTAATCGACTGAAAAATAGCCATTTTTCAAACAGTCTCAGAATTCGACGAAATAAATTTTTTAGGACCGTATCGTCATAACGAAGCCAAATATATTTTTTCTGGATTTTTCAGAGTCCGTATGTGGCCTCGGTGAATTTATTTATGCAGACAAATTAAATTAACAAAGGATTTAATTATTAAATTAAATAATTCATGCCACAGACAGCCGTTTGGGCTCACGGGACCTGTCCCATTGGATCCGGAATATGGGTTATTGGCTGGGGTCACTTTCTGCTGGACTGGAAATAGATGGGTTTAAAAGTTACGGATTTATTTGTAAAATAGCAATTAAATCATTATAAAAATCAGAAAATTCTAAACCCTAACACTATTCATCCTCGTTACAGCCGCCACCCCCTTCGTTCAATGGCCACCGACCTTCGAAACTTCTCCTCTTAATTTCTCCTTCATCTCTTCGAATTAGAACCCACTCTTCATACCAAATCGAAGCCCTTTCCTCCCTCTTTAATCTCATACGAGTTGATCGACCTCTCGTCGCCTGAAATCGGAGGACCGAGCCCCCAAAGACCGCCGTTTCGCACCGCCGCCGGGCCCACTAGGGTGCGCCGAGCTCGCCGCCACCACCCACCATCGAAGCGCCGTCCATCCCCCTTCGACATCCAACAACCCGATCGGCTTCATACCCCCTGGATTGAGTGAAAGTTTGGATCAAAGTTTTGAACCCAATAGAAAATACGGCGGCCTTCATCTGTGAAGTGGAAGAAAGGTGTTTTGCCTAATTAATTAATTTAAATTGTTTTAAAGCTTGATTTAACCATAATTGATTCGTTTCAACTCAGAATTTGACGATTTCGGAAACATTGGAATCGTAACAGCGAATAGAACATGATGAGACTGAAACAAGACCATTCTGGACTATTTGAAATTTTGGCCAAATCTTCAACGACTGTGAGATTTCTAAATTTTGAATAATTTAATTATATTTGTTATGTGAATCATTGTATGTTATTGTTTCTGATCTACGATGTTGTTATTGTTGTATGGTTGATTAATATTCGTTGTGATATCATGATATAGCATGTCAGTTTAGATCTATAAATTCTGATGTAATCTCTATAAAGTTCTCATCTTTATCATTTTTATTTTATTTTTATTTTTATTCCTCTATAGAAATGAAAAATTGAATCTTGTTTGTTTTACAAATAAAAATGATATTTTTAATCTTTAATTTTTTTTTTACAAAATAAAATGAAATATTGAATCTTTATTCTGATTTACCAACAAAAGTAGAATCTTTATTTTTGATTTGCTAAATAAAACAAAAGTTGAATCTTTATTTTTGATTTGCAAAATAATAACAAAAGTTGAATCTTTATTTTGATTTATGATTTATAAAATAAAGAAAGTTTAAATCTTTTAAGTTTTAATTAAAAGATAAATTAAGATTAGATATTTTATTTTGATTTACAATATGAAATAAATATTAGATATTTTATTTGATTTACAAATAAAATAAAAATGAGACCTTTTATTGTGATTCATCAAAAATATACACCAAATCATATATTGTGTTGTATGTGTGGACATTGAAATGACGATGTTGGGTAAATAGAAATGGTTAGACCAAATACCATATTATTATATTTGTGGATATTGAAACTACGATGTTGGGTAAATAGAAATGGTTAGACCAAAAACCATATTATTATATTTGTGGATATTGAAACTACGATGTTGGGTAAATAGGAATGGTTGGACAAAACCCATTATTTTTTGTTATCATATTTTGACACCAAATTGACATGTGAGTTAGATAGGAAAATATCCCCTATAAGGAAAATGTGCATTAAGAAGACAATTAGGAAAATTTACATTTTTCTAATGTAATGAAGATAATTAGAAAAATTTACATTTGTCTAATGTAATGAAGATAATTAGAGAAATCTACATTTTTCTAATGTAATAAAGATAATTAGAAAATTTACATCTTTCTAATGTAATAAAGATAATTAGAGGATTTATATTTTTCTATATAAAAATATAAGGTTTACATTTTCTCAATGTAAAGGGAAAAGAATTTACATTTTTCATTGTAAAAGAAAAAGAGATAAAATATTTATATTTTATAAAAACATATTTATGTTATAAAAATGAATTACATAAAAAGTACATTTTTATGTATTTAAAACGAATAGGATAAAAAGTATATTTTTATGTATTTAAAACGAATAGGATAAAAAGTATATTTTTATGTATTAAAAAGGAATAGGATAAGAAGTACATTTTTATGTTATAAAATGAATTGGAGAAAAAGAACATTTTTATGTAACTAAAGAAAGAGTACATTGTTGAAACCGTCATTTTTGTCGCATTAGAATTGGCTAACAAAAATGTTATTTTATTGAATATAAAGATATAGATTGTTGAAACTGTCATTTTTGTCGCATTAGAATTGGCGAACAAAAATGTTATTTTATTGAATATAAAAATATACATTGTTGAAACCGTCATTTTCGTCGCATTAGAATTGGCGAACAAAAATGTTATTTTATTGAATGTAAAAATATACATTGTTGAAACCGTCATTTTTGTCGCATTAGAATTGGCGAATAAAAATGTTATTTTATTGAATATAAAAATATACATTGTTGAAACCGTCCTTTTTGTCGCATTAGAATTGGCAAACAAAAATGTTATTTTATTGAATATAAAAATATACATTGTTGAAACCGTCATTTTTTTCGCATTAGAATTGGCGAACAACAATGTTATTTTATTGAATATAAAAATATACATTGTTGAAACCGTAATTTGGTCGCATTAGAATTGGCGAACAAAAATATTGTTTTTATAGAATAAAAAGAATGGATTCTAATAATGGAAATCGCCAAATGGTTTATATATTTATACATATAAAAAAAATTAACGAAACGAGAGCGGTAGTTCGCGTATCGACAATCGTAACTTCAAATGATTATTCCGAAAGATCTGACCGTTGTATTTTCCCAAAACTGGAACCGTTAGGACCGTTTTGGAAAGATCTTTCTAAAGATATAAATTTCATTAAAATCCAACGGTTAGATGTTAAGATATGTGTAAATCAAATTTTGGTAAAAACAGCGCCAGGGCCACCCACTGACCCGAAGCGTTGTTTATTTATTTTGAGCTATTTTCAAATAAATAAAAATAGCGATAAATAGTTATAAATATATATGAAAAAAAATTTAAATGATAATTATGCGACAATTATCTGAAAAGACCGAGTTTAACTCATTTCAAATAATTGCACGACGATTAAATCAAAGATGTAAGAAGACGATGGTTGAAGACCGGCGATCTTCACATTGAATGGACGACGACTACTGACGCCTTGGACTGACTTGCTCCCAGGACGGGGTTGAAGCAGTAATTGCCCGGACGTGTGTGTTGGTCGTGCGGATAAGCGAGCGCCTTTTTGGTGTCTCCTGTTTCGTTCAGACCCAGAACGGACTTGTAAATCGATGCGTGTCTGACGTTGAAATTCACTTCATGTAATTAAATCGATTGGTATTAATATATGCCTGTCTGGTGGTGGAGAATTTATTCTCTGCTTAATACCCTGGTATGTAGTAATAGTTATCGATAGCATGGCGTTGAATTGTCAATGTGGCACGCCAAGATGCAATGATCAAGGCTTTGTTGAAAAGCAGGCCTTGTGGTTGATGATCAAAGCATAGTCTATTTAGGCATAGCTTTGTGTATAGCGTAACCTCACGATTGACTGTGTCTGATTCCAGTTCAGAAAGAATAAATATTTAAAATAACGATTATTTTAAAATAACGAATATTTTCAAATAATATTCAGAAAAGAATCAAAATATGGTTTTGATGTCCGATTTGGGATGGACACGATATATTTAAATATATATAGCCATGCTGATTAGATTAACGCCATTTTGACGTAAACGATATTTATATCGATTTTATTCATTTTAAAATGAATATAAAAAAGTAAATGATTTTGAAATATATTGTTTTGAAAATATTATCATTTATATATCGATGATATGGAATATTCAATTTTGATTAGAAATTGAATATGAAGTTGAAATCATTTTGAAAATAAATTTAAAACGATTTATAAAATACGTTTTAAAAGGAAATCGATGAAATATATAATATATAATATATATATATATATAATGGCCTGAATAGAATGCGCCGCGCCGCGGCAGTTCGCGAATTTCGACCATTGACTTTGAACGGACATTACGGAAGATCCGACCGTCGGATTCTCCTAAAACCAGAAAGGTTGGGTTCGTATCGAAAAGAGCTTTCTAAGAATATTGGAGATTTGAAATCTAACTGTTGGATTTGGAAATATGTCCAAATCAAATTTGGAAAAGGTCACTGTAAATGCAGTTTGATGGCCATTTATGGAAATCGACTGTACTGGCCTTGATAAAATTATTAAAAATATCAATAATTTGTGTAAAATCATAAGAAATGATTTGGAAAGAATTGGGATGAAAAACTCCATATTTGAAAAGATAAAAATAGACTTTTTTTTCGAAATGAACTAGTTTTGAACTATTATTATAATCCATTTATTTTTGAAATAAATAAATTGGATTTGAAAGGGTTTTAAAAATAACCAGAATTTTCAATAGTTGAATTGGAATGGATTTGAATCGAAATTGTCTTCGGAATATTTCGATGTTGGATTTTGTGATTATACAAATATTGTTATGGAAATTTGAAAGATTTTTTTAATACGATATTTGTTGGTCATAGAATTTGATATTGAATATAAGCCGATATATTTTCTATTCAGAGCCTTGTATTTAATATCAAATGGGATTTGGATTTGTCGTGAATGGTGTCTTCATTAACACTGCTCTTAAACCCAGTTGAGAAAAAGATTAAATCTTTTTATTTAGATTTAATGAAGTATACCAATTAAATAATATTTAATTGGAATTGAATTAGAATTGATTTTTGGGTTTATCGTGAACGATGTTTTAAATAACACTTGTTCTTTAACCCGATCGTTAATGGAATGTGAATTGGGCTTATTGTGAGCTGTGTTTTAGCGATATTCGTTCTTTAACCTGATTTACAGTGAAATGGGATTTGGAATTTATAAATCTTTTGTTAAGATTTAAAGAAGATTTTCCAAAGTAAAGTTTTCCAATTTAATAAAATAAATTGGAATGGAATGGAATTCGATTTGGAAATAATCGAAGTGAATTTTTGTGGATGAGGACTACTAATATATATGGAATTTAAAAGGCTTTATTGTTATTCCATTTATATTATTAGTCGGATATGGAAGTTTATATCGATTATATATATCGATTTGTTTTCCATGAAGTTTCCATCGTTAATGGAATGTATTTTGGGTTGTCGTGAATGGTATCTTTAATAATACTGTTCATAGACCCAACGGAGTTAAGAAAATCAGAAACTAACTGGGGATTAGTTAAGTTGAATGGTTTCCTGGGTATTGATCTGATGTTGGTTTCAGCCTTCGGGGTTATTACTTAGGGATTTGTTCACTTGCTAATTTACGGTTAAAGGTTGATGGAATAAAATGTGATTTTGTGTTTATCGTGAACCGTGTTTTAAATGACATTGGTTCTTTAACCCAGTTAAAGACAAGATATGATTTCCTAAATTAAACAATCATTAATATTGATTTTTGGGAATATTAAAACCAAGTGGAGTTTTAATGAAACTTTAAATAGATTGAAAGGGGAATTTGATAACTTAAATTATCAAATTCAAGAAATGATCGAGAATGGAGTATCACCGGTTTTGCTCCAAGCGGTAGTTAAATCTTTAATTAGATTTGTACGTGAAATGGTAATTGAATTTACCAATAACACCGCGGCGTTAGATATGAAGTATTACCAGTTTTACTTCATGGGATGAATAGGTTGGGGTTAGGTAATTTAACAAATGATAACTTTGGTAAGGTTCGCTAATTCCGACTAGTTTGGATAAACCATAATTTGGTTTGAATGGATATTCAAAAGAAGATTAAAGAATAAATTTAAAGAATTTATCTTTGATAAAATTAATGGGAACCTTTCCCAAAGTATAAGAATATTTGAATAAAGAAATGTTCTGGATTGGAATAAGGAGTATGTTGTGTTTTTATAGCACTTGTTTATTATATACGCGAGTTATTCGGAAAGATGGGGTTTATCCCATTCTGGATAACTGATTCGACGATTTGTCGAGGATGAAGACGGTGGTTGAAGACCGAAGGTCTTCACATCATTTGGATAATTACCGATGATCTTGATTGGGCTGTACACCCAAGAGGAGGGAATCAGTTGGTGATCGTCCAGACGTACTCGGAGATCGATGGATATGCGAGGAATAAGGTTCCTCCGGTTTCGTTCAGACCCAGAACGGACTTGTAAATGGATGTGTTTCTGACATCGGATTTCATTCTGTGTGATTGATATACATCAGTTTCATAGTGAATTGCCTATGTGGCATGCTGAGATGCAAATGATCAAGGCTTCTGTTGAAAAGCAGAGTCTTGTGGTTGATGATCAAAGCACGGCTTTAATACAGCGTAGCTTTGTGTAGCATTAATTCGCTAGCCTCACACCCCGGTGTGAACCAGAAACGGGAGAGGACCTCAGGGAGGGCATGCGTTTCTTTCTAGTTAGGAGTGGTGTTAGTGTTTTACACGCCTTGGCATTTTACTTATGTGGATGATGGATAGAGAGGCGCCTCGGTTATATTGGTCGATCCAGGACTGATGGGGTCATTTTGTTCATTGACGCACTAGGGCGGGGAAACGCAGTGTTCAGGCATTATAATCCACATCGAGTGGACCGGCCCTGACGATCCAAGGCTTGCCTGCGTGCTTGCCTTAGACACGGGCTAGAGCTTCTAAAAGCGGTAAGGACGGTCCCTTGCCTTGGTTCACAGATGGAAATCCAACTTCCAATATGTGACAATTGCGGTTTTGATTGTAGAACCTAGTATTGGCGACATGATATATGGTACCCATGCCGTCTAGGATTGATACAATTATATTTGAAGTTATTGTAATAACCTGAAAAATCCGAAACAATTTTTTTTTTTTTTGGCAATTTTGATGAATTTTGAATATTTAAAATGATTTATTTTAAATAATTACGACGAGAAATTAATTTTGAATAGAACTAGAATGAATATATTTATTTGAATCGACGTTAGAATATAAATATTTTATTTTAATTATAAAAGAAATTGAAAATGGCGCAGTAGTTCAAAAATTCGATTTCAAATTTCAATTGAACGTACAGGATTCAAAATAAACCGAATTTTAGCAAAACCAAAAATATTAGAATCTATTTGAAAATATCTTTCTAATGAATCTGAAAAATTGAAATTTCATAGCGAGAATAAAAAGTTAGGCCCAGTTGAAAATTCAGAATAGTCGCTATGGAATTTTGGCCCTTAAAAATAGTCATTTTGCAAATGACCACTGGTTTCGATGAAACCGCTATTGTTGAATTCGGGATATCTAGTTATTGATAGATTCCAAAATTCATAATTTTCTGAATCAATATGTGAGCGTGGCGAAGGAAAACGTGTTTTGACAGTTTCAGTCAATTTCGATCGACCAGAAAATGGTCATTTTTCAAACGGCCTCAGAATTTGACAAAATTAGTTTTGTTAGGACTGTATCTTCAATATGAAGCTAGAAAATATTTTTCGGGAATTTTTGGGGTCCGTACGTCGCCCCGGTAAATTGAAATGCGCGTTCAAATTCAATATATTGATTTATATTTTGATTTTGACGAAAACTGATCGAAACAGCTGATGAAACACGTCCCATTGTGTTCGGAATGGGGTAACTAGCTAGGGACGACAGTTGTTGGGTTCGATTTGGAGATCAAATTAAAAAGTTACTTTTTGAAAGAATAAAATAATAATTAAATAGATATATATTAACCCCACCTCTCCCTCACTTCTATCTCTCCACATTTCAGAAAAAACCCAAAATCCTGATCCTGTTGTTGACCCCCATCGCGCGCATCCCCAGGCGGCGCCGCCCACCGCCGTGACCCCCCACCTCGACGCAACCACCCTCCTCCTCCCCATTTCGGAAACCACACCACCCCAAAATCAACTGCAACCACTGCCTCTGGCCACCCTTGTCCACGCCGCCGACCACCACTAACTCCACCACCACCACCTGCGTACTCTGATGCCGCATCCCCCTCCTCTTTATTAAGCGACAGTGAGTTTCTCTCTGTTTTTTATTCATCTATTATTTTACTTTCTTTTATGTAATTAGTTTAGTAAATAAAAATTGCTTTAAATTAACACTAGCTTGGTTTTAAAAACTGAAATTTATTTATATATATGTTTTTAGGAAAAAAAAAGGAATAGACTTTTAATTAGCAAACGCAAGATTTATAAATAGCAAAGTTATGAATTTTAAATATCTAAAGTCATGATTTTTAAATATTTGAAGTTATGATTTTTCAAGATAAAATATTTCATTCATAATATAAAATATATCAACATAAAAATATGATCTTTATAGAAATAACACCATTTTAAACATATGATTTTTATATTATAGAAAGAATAAAAATATGATTTTTATATTATAGAAAGAATAAAAATATGATTTTTATATTATAGAAAGAATAAAAATATGATTTTTATATTAGTAGAGTATTAAAAATATGATTTTCTAATGTATAGAACATCGTATTAAAAATGTGATTTTAATATGAACAGCGTGGAGAAGACAACCTTGGAAGTATGGGCAAATCCAGACTGTTCTGAATTTCAGAAATGAAATGGAGGAGTGGAACCCCCGGTGAGAACTTCTCACTTTTAATTTATTTTTCTAGTTGAAATATATATTAGGATGAAGACGGTGCTTAGCACCACCCGACACCTGTCGTCCACAAACTATGGATGACTTGTTTGTTTGATTGATGTATTGTGAAAGTTGATGGTGTGATGTAGAATGGAGTAAAATATTTTATAGTTAAAAATATAATTTTTAACATGTATATAAAATAAATATTTATAAACAAATCGGACGATTTGTTTATGTACACACATTTGACTGATATTGATTGGGACGATAAATTTTACACATTGCCCAACTACAAAAATAAAATTCATTAATTGTTGATTGAAACCCCACACGGGTGTTGGGATGAAATTGGACATACACTAATCCCAATAATTAGTTGTATGTCGATCAATTGATTGACAGGCTATTATAAGCATTAAATATTTATATTTAATGCTTATACTGTATAGAATGCACTCTGGATGATGGATTGTTCTTTTCATTGTTGTTATACCCATTTGTTGTGTAAAATCCATATAATCAAATTATATGGTAATTGACTGTGTCTGATTCCAGTTCAGAAAGAATGAATATTTTAAAATAACGAATATTTTCAAACAATATTCAGAAAAGAATCAAAATATGATTTTGATGTCCGATTTGGGATGGACACGAATATATTTAAAAAAAATAAAGCCATGTTGATTAGATTAACGCCATTTTGACGTGAATGATATTTATATCAGTTTTATTCATTTTTATAATGAATATCGAAAAGGAAATGATTTCAAAATATAATGTTTTGAAAATATTATCATTTATATATCGATGATATGGAATATTCAATTTTGATTAGAAATTGAATAGGAAGTTGAAATCATTTTGAAAACGAATTTAAAATGATTTATAAAATACGTTTTGAAAGGAAATCGACGAAATATATGATATATATATTATATATATAATGGTCCGAATAGAACGTGTCGCACCTCGGTAGTTCGTGAATTTCGGCCATTGACTTCGAACGGACATTACGGGAGATTCGACCGTTGGATTCTCCTAAAACTGGAACCGTTGGGTTCGTATCGAAAAGTGATTTCTAATGAATATCAGAAACTAGAAATCTAACGGTTGGATTTGGAATTATATCCAAATCAAATTTGGAAAATGTCGCTGTAAGTGCAGTTCGATGGCCGTTTGTGGAAATCGACTGTGCGGGCCTTGATAAAATTATTAAAAATATCAATAATTAGTGTAAAATCATAAGAAATGATTTGGGATGAATTGGAATGAAAAACTCCATATTTGAAAAGATAGAAATAGATTTTTATCGAAATGAACTAGTTTTGAACTAGAATTATAATCCATTTATTTTTTAATAAATAAATTGGATTTGAAATGGCTTTAAAAATAACCAGAATTTCCAATATATGAGTTGGAATGGATTTGAATCGAATTTGTCTTCGGATTATCTCGATGTTGAATTTTGTGATTATACTGATGTCGTTATGGAAATTTGAAAGATATATTTATATCGTTATTTCCAATACAATATCTGTTGGTTATAGTATTTGATATTGAATATAAGCCGATATATTTTCTATTCAGAGCCTTATATTTAATATCAAATGGGATTTGGGTTTTTCGTGAATTGTGTCTTCATTAACACTGTTCTTAAACACAGTTGAGAGAAAGGATTAAATCTTTTTATTTAGATTTAATGAAATGTACCATTTAAATGATATTTAATTGGAATTGAATTGGAATTGATTTTTGGGTTTATCGTGAACGGTGTTTTAAATAACACTTATTCTTTAACCAGATAATTTATGGAATGTGAATTGGGTTTATTGTGAACTGTGTTTTAACGACATTCGTTCTTTAACCCGATTCACAGTGAAATGTGATTTGGAATTTATAAATCTTTTGTTAAGATTTAAAGGAGAATTTCCAAAGTAATGTTTTCCAATTTAATAAAATAAATTGGAATTAGATGGAATTCAATTTGGTAATAATCGAGGTGAGTCCCTGTAAAGGAAGACTGTGAATATATATTGAATTTAAAAGGCCTTGTCGTTATTCCATTTATATTATCTGTTGGATATGGAAGGTCATATCGATTATATATATTGATCTGTTTTCCGTGAAGGTTCCATTGTTAATGGGATTTTGGGTTTATCGTGAGCTATGTTTCAAATGACATTAGTTCTTTAACCCCGTTAAAGATAAGATTTATTTCTTAACTTTGAAAGATCATTAAGTAATGATTTTTGGGAATAAAAACTGAATTAGAGTTTTAATGAATCTTTAAATAGATTGAAAGGTGAATTTGATAACTAAAATTATCAAATTTAAGAAATGATCGAGAATGGAGTATCACCAGTTTTGCTCCAGGCGATAGTTAAATCTTTAATTAGATGTGAACGTGAAATGGTAATTAATTTTACCGGTAACACCGTGGTGTTAGATATGGAGTATTACTAGTTTTGCTCCATGGGATGAATAGGTTGGGATTAGGAAATAAAACAAAGGATTACTTCGGTAAAGTGCGCTAACCCCGACTAGTTTGGAAAACCTTAATATGGTTTGAAATGATATCCAAAGGAAGAATAAAGAATAAATTTTAAGGAATTTATCTTTGAAAAAATTAATGGGAACCTTTCCCTAAGAATGTGAATATTTGAATAAAAAATATTCTGAATTGGAATAAAGCATATGTTGTATTTTTGTAACACTTGTTTATTATATACGCGAGTTATTCGGAAAAACCGGGTTTATCCCATTCTGAATAACTGATACGACGATAAGTCGAAGATGAAGATGGTGGTTGAAGACCGGAGGTCTTCACATCGTTTGGATGATTCCTGATGATCTTGATTGGGCCGTAATCCCAAGAGGAGGGAATAAGTTGATGATCGTCCAGACGTACTTAGAGATCGATGGATATGCGAGGTACAAGGTGCCTCCAGTTTCGTTCAGACCCAGAACGGACTTGTAAATGATGTGTGTCTGACATCGGATTTTATTCTGTGTTGATTGATTTCTATTAAATATATATCTGTTTGGCAGCGGAGAATTTATTCTCTTGCTTAATGCCCTTCTCTGAGACGTAGGAGCTCAGAGGTTATATATCAATAGATATCAGTCGCATGACATGAATTGCCTGTGTGGCATGCCGATATGCAAATGATAAGGGCTTCTGTTGAAAAGCAGAGTCTTGTGGTTGATGATCAAAGCACAGCTTTAACACAGCGTAGCTTTGTGTAGCGTTAATTCGCGAGCGTCACACCCCGGTGTGAACAGAAAACGGGAGAGGACATCAGGGAGGGCATGTGTTTCCTTCTAGCAAGAAGTAGCATCAGTGGTTTTACACGCCCTGACGAGTTTGACTTATGTGGTTGTTGGAATGCGAGGAGCCTCGGTTATATCGGTTGATCCGGGACCGATGGAGTCATTTGTTGGCTCATTTACGCCCCATAGGGCGGGGAAACGCATGTTCAGGGTTTAAGTTTAATCCACTCCATGTGGACTGGCCCTGATGATCCAAGGTGCAGTTGCGGCTGTTCCTGAGAGATGGTAGGCTAGATTGTCTCGAAGCGTTGAGGACGATCCCTTGCCTCGGTTCACAGATGGAAATCCAACTTCCAATACGACATTTTGCGGTTGATTGTAAACCTATATATGGCGACATAGTGGTATGGGGCACTTATTCCGTCTATGATTGATACTTATGATTGAAATTGTTTTGACACTATGCACTTATAATAGTATCAACTGATTTGTTATAACGTACCAAGCATGTTTGGCTATTATAATGGAAAACTATATCCCCCGGCTTGCGTTGCATTGTGTGATAGGACCTGGGTCTTATAATAGCTTCATTTTTCCAAAAAGCATTGCGTTGTTTTGTTATATGCACTGGTATTCTTGGGAGGAAACCCGTTCCGTGTTATACAGCGTAGTCCCTTGATATATCTGATTTAAAAAAAGTTTTAAATAACTGTTTTAGTTCTCACACCAGTCACATGGCAGACCTGGAGTTTATTGTTTTAACCTAAACTCTTGGTGCCCCTATTTTCGACACGGGCAGCTAGTAGTTTTGGTTTTGCAGATTTGTATTCACAGGATCCTGGTTTATAGCTGAAGTGATATTCGGAAAGCTCTGTATCCATGTATTTCTTTCAGTTATGTTTTGTATTATTTTTCCGCTGTCGTAATGTATTTAAATCTTTGATATTTATCAAATGTATATTATTTGTTTATACTCTGTATATTCTTGTATTCTGATGTAAATTGTTGTAATAAGCAATGAAATGTTCTTCTCTTTGTGTTCTGATTCGTCGTGTTCTCAAAGCAATCCGTGCTTTCCTTCACGGGGAAGTACGGGGCGTTATATTTGGTATTAGAGCTTTGGTTTACAAAGCTCGAGAACAAGACACATTAGAACCATACGAAAGAATTCATCAGAAATTGGATTGGTAATATCCGATGAGAATGACTCGTTAGAGATGGGATCAGTAGTATCCTAGAATGAGTCGGAAGAGTATATTTTTAAAATGAAAACAAATTTTGTTTTGAAATTGTAATCGTATTATACGTATTTGAATATTTATTTTAAATTGATTTGGAAAATCAAGTATATAAATATTTTGCATATACATCTGATCCACGTGTATACGAAGTCTTAATATACTGGTTAAATATAGAATCACATTCTAGTCGCCCGAAGATGGTTCTGATGATTGCTATAGCGATCGCATCATCAGTATTCACGTTCGAGTTTCAAAGATGGGATGTCTATATATTTCCTATTGACTAGTGTGAGAACCGAAACTAGATAGGGCTTATTGTTGTGATTTGGCATCAAAATATGATTCTTGGTTATGTGTAACAACCCGTAAAATGCGAGCCAGTTTGAAATTTTTATTTTGGCCATTTTAGCGAATTTTGAATATTCAAAATGAAATATTTTAAATAATATCGACGAGAAATTTATTTTGAATTGAAATTCGACGTATATATTATATACGTCGTCGTTAGAATATATAATAATTATATATAATTATAAAAGGAATTGAAAATGGCGCGGTAGTTCGAAAATTCGATTTCTAATTTCAAATGAATATACAGAATTCAATATAAGTCAGAATTGAACGAAACAAGAAATATTTGAATCTGTATAACTATATCTTTGTAACGAAGTTAACAAACTGAGATTTCATTTTAGAAATGATAAGATATGTCCAGTTTAAAATTAGAAATAGTCGCTGTGGAATTTATATATATTTTTATATATATAAGGCCCTTAAAAATAGCAATTTTGCAAACGACCTCGGATTTCAACGAAACCAGTTTTGTTGGGTCCGGGATGTCGAGTTATTGCTAGATTCCAAATTTCATAATTTTTCGAATCAATATGTGAGCGTGGCAAAAGAAAACGCGTTTGACCAGTTTCAGTTGATTTTAATCGACTGGAAATTGGCCATTTTTCCAACGGTCTCAGAATTCGACGAAACTAGTTTTGTTAGGACCGTATCGTCAATACGAAGCTAGAAAATATTTTTCTGGAATTTTTCGAGTTAGTGTGTGGCCCCGGTAATTTGAAATGTACGTTTAAAATTCAATATAGTGATTTAAATGTAAATTCAAAGGAAACTAATCGAAACGATCAAATCAACCTACGATGCATATCCCATTGTGTTCGGAATGGGGGTAAAATGCTATGGACGATAGGCGGTGGGCCTCGTTTCGAGGTCGTATGTAAAAGTACCTTTTTTTTTAGAAAATAAATAATTAAATAATAATAAATAAAATAAAATAATAAAAAAAAAGAATTCCCTCTTCCCTTAACCAGGCCCCCCCGTTTATTCTTCAACCCATTCTGAAAAAAAAAAAAAAAAAAGAGAAAGCGCTCCTCAAATCGAAGCCCCTTTCCAGGCGATGGCCGCCGCCACGCCACCGGAGCTCCGGCGAGGCGCCCCCCCTTGCTGCGCCCCTTCCCCCTGGCTTCCTCCCTTCTCTCCCGATCTTCTCTCTCCTCTTCTACCCCCATCGACGAAGACCCAAACCCTGGAACCACCGCGAGTACCCCCCCCCCCCTTCGCGAGCCGCCACCGCAAGAACCACCGCCCCCCCAGCGACTGCCTCCGGCCACCCCTCTCCCCCAAGCGCCCCTCAGGTAAATTTTTTTTTTTCATTTATGAAATCAGTTTTAAAATAGAAAATGAAATTAGTTTTAAAATAGAAAATATATAATCAGTTTTAAAATAGAAAATATATAATCAGTTTTAAAATAGAAAATATATATCATTGTTTTAAAAAGAGGATTTTTTACATATATATACTTTGTTTTTTTTAAGCGGGAAATATACTTTGTGTTTAAAGTAGGAAAATATGCTTCGTTTTCAAAATAGAAATAACATTGATTTTTATAGTTAAAGTAGCATTGTTTTTAAATGTAGACTAGAAAATGATTTTTAGAATCATTTTGGAAAATATGAATGAATAAAAATTCGTTTTTTTTTATATATTGAACTTTGAAATAAAAATTCGTTTTTTTATATATTGAACTTTGAAATAAAAATTCGATTTTTATATATGGAATAGCGAAGTAAAAATTCGATTTTTACATATGTAGTGGCTACGGGCAACGAAGATGACGAAGATGCGATAGCGATGAAGATTTCTATCAATGAAGTGCCGTGGAGCTAGGATAGCTATATGTGAGAATTTCTCACCTTTCAATTTAATTTTTCTAGTTATATATATATATACTAGGATGCAGACGGTGCTTAGTAGCACCCGACACAATCGTCCACAGACCATGGACTTGTTTGTTTGGTTGCGTAGATTAGTTGGATTATTTGATTGAAATTGAATTGTGTGGTGAAATGAATTGATTTGATTGATGTGTGAATGGCGTGGGCCTTCACTAGACCGGGGATAAGGCTAGGCCTTGTCCCGTTTCTAGTATCGTGCCGTTATGCCGCCGAAATTTTCTAAAATATGTTAGAAAATAAAAATATTATTTTATTTGTGTAAATGAATAATAGAAATTCATATGTTGAAATAAAATGTTTTATCGTTAAAAATATAATTTTTAACGTGAATATGAATATAGTGAAAATGAATAAAATAAATATTCATTTACAAACCAGACGGTTTGTTTATGTACACCTATTTGAAGGACATTGATTGGGTCGATAAATTTTACACATCGCCCAACTGCACGAATAAAATCTGTGTTTGATTGTTTGAAACCCCACACGGGTGTTGGGATGAAATTTGAAGTTCACTCATCCTGATTGATTAAATATGTCGATCGATTGATTGACAGACTGTTATAAGCGTTAGATATCTATATTTGATGCTTATACAGTGTAGTGCACTTTGGTTGATGGTTGATTATTTTTCAAGGCTATTATACATGTGTTGTATGAAAATCCATATAATTAACTTTATATGGTAATTGATTGGGCCTCATTCCAGTTTTAAAATAGAAATATTTAAAATAGAAATATTCGAAATGGAATATTTGAAAATGTCAATATATGAAGCCGTGTTGATTAGAGTGACGCCATTTTGACGTGAACGATATTTATATCGATTTTATTCATTTTAAAATGAATATTAAAAAGTAATTTTGAAATCAAATATTTCGAAATGAATTGAATTGAAAACGAATTCAAAGTGAATTGAATTGAAAGTGATTTCGAAATGAATTGAATTGAAAACGAATTCAAAGTGAATTGAAAGTGATTTCGAAATGAATTGAATTGAAAACGAATTCAAAGTGAATTGAAAGTGATTTCGAAATGAATTGAATTGAAAACGAATTCAAAGTGAATTGAAAGTGATTTCGAAATGAATTGAATTGAAAACGAATTCAAAGTGAATTGAAAGTGATTTCGAAATGAATTGAATTGAAAACGAATTCAAAGTGAATTGAAAGTGATTTCGAAATGAATTGAATTGAAAACGAATTCAAAGTGAATTGAAAGTGATTTCGAAATGAATTGAATTGAAAATGAATTCAAAATGAATTGAAAGCAAATTGAAATGAATTCAAATTGAATTGAAATTTGAATTTAATAGAAATGAATTTTAAAACGAATTTATAGAGAAGAATTCAATTTTGCTTTGAATTGAGATGGAAGTTGAAATAGATTTTGAAACGAATTTTAAAACTATTTATATAATTCGTTTTAAATAGAAATCGACGAAGTATATATTATATATTAGATATATAATAAAATGGCCTGAATAGAACGCGCCGCGCCGCGGCAGTTCGCGAATTTCGACCATTGATTTCAAATGGACGTTACGGGAGATCCGACCGTCGGATTCTCCTAAAACCGGAACCGTTGGGTTCGTATCGAAAAGAGCTTTCTAGCGAATGTTAGAAATTTGAAATCTAACGGTTGGATTTGGAATTATGTCCAAATCAAATTCGAAAAAGGTCGCTGTAAGTGCAGTTCGATGACCGTTGATGGAAATCGACTGTACGGGCCTTGATAAAATTATTAAAAATAGTAATAATTTGTGTAAAATCATAAGAAATGATTTGTGAAGATTTGGGATGAAAAACTCCATATTTGAAAGGATAAAAATAGATTTTATCGAAATGAACTAGTTTTGAACTAGAATTATAATTCTATTTATTTTTTTTAAATAAATAAATTGAATTTGAAATGGTTTTGAAAACAACCAAAATTTCCAATGATTGCATTGGAGTGGATTTGAATCGAAATTGTCTTCGGAATATTTCGATGTTGGAATTCGTGATTATACAGGTGTGGTTATGGAAATTTGAAAGATATATATATATATATCGTTATTTCCAATGCGATATTTGTTAGTCGTGGAATTTGATATTGAATATAAGCCGGTATATTTTCTATTCAGAGCCTTGTATTGAATATCAAATGTGATTTGGGTTTGTCGTGAATGGTGTCTTCACTAACACTGTTCTTGAACCCAGTTGAGAAAAGATTAAATCTTTTTATTTAGATTTAATGAAGTGTACCAATTAAATAATATTTAATTGGAATTGAAGTGATATTGATTTTTGGGTTTATCGTGAACAGTGTTTTAAATAACACTCGTTCTTTAACCCGATAATTAATGAATGTGATTTTGGGTTTATCGTGAACCGTGTTTTGAATGGCACTGATTCTTTAACCCAGTTAACGATTAAAACTAAGTGGAGTTTTAATGAATCTTTAAATAGATTGAAAAGATCGAGAATGGAGTATCACCAGTTTTGCTTCGGGCGATAGTTAAATCTTTAATTAGATTTGAACGTGAAATGGTAATTGAATTACCGATAACACTGTGGTGTTAGATATGAAGTATTACCAGTTTTACTTCATGGGATGAATAGGTTGGGATTGGGAAATAAAATAAATGATTACTTCGGAGTGGTTCGCTAATCCCGACTAGTTTGAATTGATATTCAAAGGAGATTAAAGAATAAATTTAAAGAATTTATCTTGGATAAAATTAATGGGAACTTTTCCCAAAGTATGGGAATATTTGAATAAAAGAATATTCTGAATTGGAATGAGGCGTATGTTGTGTTTGTGTAACACTTTTATAAAATATACGCGAGTTATTCAGAAAGACCGGGTTTATCCCATTCTGAATAACTGATTCGACGTGGTGTCGAAGATGAAGACGGCGGTCGAAGACCGGAAGTCTTCACGTCGTTTGGGTGATTACTGGTGATCTTGATTGGGCTGTACACCCAAGAAGATGGAAACAGTTGGTGATCGTCCAGACGTACTTGGAGATCGATGGATATGCGGGGTACTAGGTGCCTCCGGTTTCGTTCAGACCCAGAACGGACTTGTAAATGGACTGTGTGTCTGACATTGGATTTTAGTCCGGGTGATTGATCTCTATTAAATATATATCTGTTTGGCGGCGGAGAATTTATTCTCTTGCTTAACGCCCTTCTCTGAGACGTACGAGCTCAGGGGTTATATATTGATGGATATCAAACGCATGGAGTGAATTGCCTGTGTGGCATGCCTAAGTGGCAATTGATCGAGGCTTCTGTTGAAAAGCAAAGTCTTGTGGTGATGATCAAAGCACAGCCTGTGTGGCACAGCTTTGTGTAACGTGAATTCGCGAGCCTCGCACCCCGGTTGTGAACCAAAAACGGGAGACGGACCTCAGGGAGGGCATGCGTTTCTTTCTAGTTAGAAGTGGCGTCAGTGGTTTTACACGCCCTGACGAGTTTGACTTATGTGGTTGTTGCTGTTGCGAGGCGCCTCGGTTATATCGGTTTCGGCCGATGCATTCTGGTTGGCAGACGGACCAGACTTACACCCCATAGGGTGGGGAGACGTAGTGTTCAGGGTTTAAGTTTAATCCACATCGGTGGACCGGCCCTGTCGCTCCAAGGGTCCACCTGAGTCTGGGTCCTGTGGCTCGGGCTAGAGAGTCACGAATCGGTTGAGGACTATCTTTTGCCTCGGTTCATAGATGGAAACCCAATTTCCAAATACGTGACTTTGCGATTTTGATTGTATAACCTATATATGGCGACATAGTGGTATGGGGCATTCATGCCGCCTATGATTGATACTTATGATTTGAAGTGTTTTATACACTATGCACTTATATTAGTATCAAATGATTTGTTTTAAACGTATCAAGCATTCTTTGGCTGTTATAAGGGAAAACCCTATCCTCGACTGCGTTGCATTGTGTGATGGGACCTGGGTCTTATAACAGCTTCATTTTTCTTTATTTAGCATTGCGCTGTCTGTTTTATGCACTGGTATTCTCGGGAGGAAACCCGTTCCGTGTTATACGGCGTGGTCCCTTGATTTACCTAATGATTTAAAATAAAGATTAATAACTGTTTTAGTTCTCACACTAGTCACATGACTGACCTGGAGTTTATTGTTTTAACCTAAACTCTGGGTGCCCCTATTTTGACACGGGCAGCTAGTAGTTTTGGTTTTGCAGATTTATATTCACAGGATCCTGGTTTACAGCTGGAACGATATCCGGAAAGCTTTGTATCCGTATATCTCTTCTAGTTGTGTATTGTATTATTTTCCGCTGCTATGTATTTAAATGTAATTTAAATCTCTGATATTTCTGTGTAATATTCATTCATACTCTGTATATTCTTGTAATCTGATGTATTGTTGTAATAAGCAATGAAATGTTCTTCTGTATGCGTTCTGTTGTGGTTTGTTCTCGAACTATCCGACGCTTTCCTTTACGGGGAAGTTGCGGGTCTTTACACGTGGTATCAGAGCTTTGGTTTACAAAGCTCAGAGAACAAGACACATTAGAACCATACGAAAGAATTCATCAGAAACCGGATTAGTAATATCCAACGGGAATGACTCGTTAGAGATGGGATCAGTAGTATCCTAGAACGAGTGTGAAGAGTATATTTTTCAAATGAAAACAAATTTTGTTTTGAAAATTTAAATCAATTATTCGTATTTGATTATCTATTTATATTGAGTTGGACAATCCAGTATATATAGGTTTTGCGTATACGTCTGATCCGCGTGTATTCAAAGTTTTAATATATTGGGTAGATATAGAATCACATTCTAGTTGCCCGAGGATGATTCTGATAATGCTGCAGCGTTACCAGTATTTATTTTCGAGTGACGAAGGTGTGATATCTATATATTTCCACTAGGCTGGTGTGAGAACCAAAATTAGATAGGGCTTATTGTTGTGATTTGGCATCAAAAACATGATTTTTTGTGTATGTATCAAAGTTATGGATTTGAAACTCTAATTCACTAATTGATTGATGTTTGCGTTGTTTGTTTATTTGTTTGCTAATTTTTAGCCATTTAGCCTAATTGAACCAAATATTGAATTATATTGAAAATTGGTCGCATTTGCTTGCATATACATATATATCTTTGAACAGGTCATAGCAAGGAGGCTAGAGCCAGAGAATAAAATTTGTTTGCCCGACAAATAGGTACATGTTTACTACATAATTTACTGTTTTGTTTGGGTGATGATGATTTTGTGAGCCTATTGGCTAGCCGCTTGGCTTTTTCTTTTTCTTTTTGAGATCTGAAGGACCGGGGAAGCTATTTGAAATTCCCCGATGCTCCCATTGCAGGGGAGGTTATGGCGAAATTTTTCAAAAATTTAGGGTGTTAGCCAAATTTTTGAAATTTTGAAAATTCTCAGAAACTAAAGAGTTGGAGAATGGAAGCCAGATCGAACGTAGAGTTGATTAATCAAACCACTTTCGACTTAGTTCCTTTTCGGGGACGAAAAGTTTTAAGTGGGGGAGATTGTAACAACCCGTAAAATGCGAGCCAGTTTGAAATTTTTATTTTGGCCATTTTAGCGAATTTTGAATATTCAAAATGAAATATTTTAAATAATATCGACGAGAAATTTATTTTGAATTGAAATTCGACGTATATATTATATACGTCGTCGTTAGAATATATAATAATTATATATAATTATAAAAGGAATTGAAAATGGCGCGGTAGTTCGAAAATTCGATTTCTAATTTCAAATGAATATACAGAATTCAATATAAGTCAGAATTGAACGAAACAAGAAATATTTGAATCTGTATAACTATATCTTTGTAATGAAGTTAACAAACTGAGATTTCATTTTAGAAATGATAAGATATGTCCAGTTTAAAATTAGAAATAGTCGCTGTGGAATTTATATATATTTTTATATATATAAGGCCCTTAAAAATAGCAATTTTGCAAACGACCTCGGATTTCAACGAAACCAGTTTTGTTGGGTCCGGGATGTCGAGTTATTGCTAGATTCCAAATTTCATAATTTTTCGAATCAATATGTGAGCGTGGCAAAAGAAAACGCGTTTGACCAGTTTCAGTTGATTTTAATCGACTGGAAATTGGCCATTTTTCCAACGGTCTCAGAATTCGACGAAACTAGTTTTGTTAGGACCGTATCGTCAATACGAAGCTAGAAAATATTTTTCTGGAATTTTTCGAGTTAGTGTGTGGCCCCGGTAATTTGAAATGTACGTTTAAAATTCAATATAGTGATTTAAATGTAAATTCAAAGGAAACTAATCGAAACGATCAAATCAACCTACGATGCATATCCCATTGTGTTCGGAATGGGGGTAAAATGCTATGGACGATAGGCGGTGGGCCTCGTTTCGAGGTCGTATGTAAAAGTACCTTTTTTTTTAGAAAATAAATAATTAAATAATAATAAATAAAATAAAATAAAAAAAAAAGAATTCCCTCTTCCCTTAACCAGGCCCCCCCGTTTATTCTTCAACCCATTCTGAAAAAAAAAAAAAAAGAGAAAGCGCTCCTCAAATCGAAGCCCCTTTCCAGGCGATGGCCGCCGCCACGCCACCGGAGCTCCGGCGAGGCGCCCCCCCTTGCTGCGCCCCTTCCCCCTGGCTTCCTCCCTTCTCTCCCGATCTTCTCTCTCCTCTTCTACCCCCATCGACGAAGACCCAAACCCTGGAACCACCGCGAGTACCCCCCCCCCCTTCGCGAGCCGCCACCGCAAGAACCACCGCCCCCCCAGCGACTGCCTCCGGCCACCCCTCTCCCCCAAGCGCCCCTCAGGTAAATTTTTTTTTTTTCATTTATGAAATCAGTTTTAAAATAGAAAATGAAATTAGTTTTAAAATAGAAAATATATAATCAGTTTTAAAATAGAAAATATATAATCAGTTTTAAAATAGAAAATATATATCATTGTTTTAAAAAGAGGATTTTTTACATATATATACTTTGTTTTTTTTAAGCGGGAAATATACTTTGTGTTTAAAGTAGGAAAATATGCTTCGTTTTCAAAATAGAAATAACATTGATTTTTATAGTTAAAGTAGCATTGTTTTTAAATGTAGACTAGAAAATGATTTTTAGAATCATTTTGGAAAATATGAATGAATAAAAATTCGTTTTTTTTTATATATTGAACTTTGAAATAAAAATTCGTTTTTTTATATATTGAACTTTGAAATAAAAATTCGATTTTTATATATGGAATAGCGAAGTAAAAATTCGATTTTTACATATGTAGTGGCTACGGGCAACGAAGATGACGAAGATGCGATAGCGATGAAGATTTCTATCAATGAAGTGCCGTGGAGCTAGGATAGCTATATGTGAGAATTTCTCACCTTTCAATTTAATTTTTCTAGTTATATATATATATACTAGGATGCAGACGGTGCTTAGTAGCACCCGACACAATCGTCCACAGACCATGAACTTGTTTGTTTGGTTGCGTAGATTAGTTGGATTATTTGATTGAAATTGAATTGTGTGGTGAAATGAATTGATTTGATTGATGTGTGAATGGCGTGGGCCTTCACTAGACCGGGGATAAGGCTAGGCCTTGTCCCGTTTCTAGTATCGTGCCGTTATGCCGCCGAAATTTTCTAAAATATGTTAGAAAATAAAAATATTATTTTATTTGTGTAAATGAATAATAGAAATTCATATGTTGAAATAAAATGTTTTATCGTTAAAAATATAATTTTTAACGTGAATATGAATATAGTGAAAATGAATAAAATAAATATTCATTTACAAACCAGACGGTTTGTTTATGTACACCTATTTGAAGGACATTGATTGGGTCGATAAATTTTACACATCGCCCAACTGCACGAATAAAATCTGTGTTTGATTGTTTGAAACCCCACACGGGTGTTGGGATGAAATTTGAAGTTCACTCATCCTGATTGATTAAATATGTCGATCGATTGATTGACAGACTGTTATAAGCGTTAGATATCTATATTTGATGCTTATACAGTGTAGTGCACTTTGGTTGATGGTTGATTATTTTTCAAGGCTATTATACATGTGTTGTATGAAAATCCATATAATTAACTTTATATGGTAATTGATTGGGCCTCATTCCAGTTTTAAAATAGAAATATTTAAAATAGAAATATTCGAAATGGAATATTTGAAAATGTCAATATATGAAGCCGTGTTGATTAGAGTGACGCCATTTTGACGTGAACGATATTTATATCGATTTTATTCATTTTAAAATGAATATTAAAAAGTAATTTTGAAATCAAATATTTCGAAATGAATTGAATTGAAAACGAATTCAAAGTGAATTGAATTGAAAGTGATTTCGAAATGAATTGAATTGAAAACGAATTCAAAGTGAATTGAAAGTGATTTCGAAATGAATTGAATTGAAAACGAATTCAAAGTGAATTGAAAGTGATTTCGAAATGAATTGAATTGAAAACGAATTCAAAGTGAATTGAAAGTGATTTCGAAATGAATTGAATTGAAAACGAATTCAAAGTGAATTGAAAGTGATTTCGAAATGAATTGAATTGAAAACGAATTCAAAGTGAATTGAAAGTGATTTCGAAATGAATTGAATTGAAAACGAATTCAAAATGAATTGAAAGCAAATTGAAATGAATTCAAATTGAATTGAAATTTGAATTGAATAGAAATGAATTTTAAAACGAATTTATAGAGAAGAATTCAATTTTGCTTTGAATTGAGATGGAAGTTGAAATAGATTTTGAAACGAATTTTAAAACTATTTATATAATTCGTTTTAAATAGAAATCGACGAAGTATATATTATATATTAGATATATAATAAAATGGCCTGAATAGAACGCGCCGCACCGCGGCAGTTCGCGAATTTCGACCATTGATTTCAAATGGACGTTACGGGAGATCCGACCGTCGGATTCTCCTAAAACCGGAACCGTTGGGTTCGTATCGAAAAGAGCTTTCTAGCGAATGTTAGAAATTTGAAATCTAACGGTTGGATTTGGAATTATGTCCAAATCAAATTCGAAAAAGGTCGCTGTAAGTGCAGTTCGATGACCGTTGATGGAAATCGACTGTACGGGCCTTGATAAAATTATTAAAAATAGTAATAATTTGTGTAAAATCATAAGAAATGATTTGTGAAGATTTGGGATGAAAAACTCCATATTTGAAAGGATAAAAATAGATTTTATCGAAATGAACTAGTTTTGAACTAGAATTATAATTCTATTTATTTTTTTTAAATAAATAAATTGAATTTGAAATGGTTTTGAAAACAACCAAAATTTCCAATGATTGCATTGGAGTGGATTTGAATCGAAATTGTCTTCGGAATATTTCGATGTTGGAATTCGTGATTATACAGGTGTGGTTATGGAAATTTGAAAGATATATATATATATATCGTTATTTCCAATGCGATATTTGTTAGTCGTGGAATTTGATATTGAATATAAGCCGGTATATTTTCTATTCAGAGCCTTGTATTGAATATCAAATGTGATTTGGGTTTGTCGTGAATGGTGTCTTCACTAACACTGTTCTTGAACCCAGTTGAGAAAAGATTAAATCTTTTTATTTAGATTTAATGAAGTGTACCAATTAAATAATATTTAATTGGAATTGAAGTGATATTGATTTTTTGGGTTTATCGTGAACAGTGTTTTAAATAACACTCGTTCTTTAACCCGATAATTAATGAATGTGATTTTGGGTTTATCGTGAACCGTGTTTTGAATGGCACTGATTCTTTAACCCAGTTAACGATTAAAACTAAGTGGAGTTTTAATGAATCTTTAAATAGATTGAAAAGATCGAGAATGGAGTATCACCAGTTTTGCTCCGGGCGATAGTTAAATCTTTAATTAGATTTGAACGTGAAATGGTAATTGAATTACCGATAACACTGTGGTGTTAGATATGAAGTATTACCAGTTTTACTTCATGGGATGAATAGGTTGGGATTGGGAAATAAAATAAATGATTACTTCGGAGTGGTTCGCTAATCCCGACTAGTTTGAATTGATATTCAAAGGAGATTAAAGAATAAATTTAAAGAATTTATCTTGGATAAAATTAATGGGAACTTTTCCCAAAGTATGGGAATATTTGAATAAAAGAATATTCTGAATTGGAATGAGGCGTATGTTGTGTTTGTGTAACACTTTTATAAAATATACGCGAGTTATTCAGAAAGACCGGGTTTATCCCATTCTGAATAACTGATTCGACGTGGTGTCGAAGATGAAGACGGCGGTCGAAGACCGGAAGTCTTCACGTCGTTTGGGTGATTACTGGTGATCTTGATTGGGCTGTACACCCAAGAAGATGGAAACAGTTGGTGATCGTCCAGACGTACTTGGAGATCGATGGATATGCGGGGTACTAGGTGCCTCCGGTTTCGTTCAGACCCAGAACGGACTTGTAAATGGACTGTGTGTCTGACATTGGATTTTAGTCCGGGTGATTGATCTCTATTAAATATATATCTGTTTGGCGGCGGAGAATTTATTCTCTTGCTTAACGCCCTTCTCTGAGACGTACGAGCTCAGGGGTTATATATTGATGGATATCAAACGCATGGAGTGAATTGCCTGTGTGGCATGCCTAAGTGGCAATTGATCGAGGCTTCTGTTGAAAAGCAAAGTCTTGTGGTGATGATCAAAGCACAGCCTGTGTGGCACAGCTTTGTGTAACGTGAATTCGCGAGCCTCGCACCCCGGTTGTGAACCAAAAACGGGAGACGGACCTCAGGGAGGGCATGCGTTTCTTTCTAGTTAGAAGTGGCGTCAGTGGTTTTACACGCCCTGACGAGTTTGACTTATGTGGTTGTTGCTGTTGCGAGGCGCCTCGGTTATATCGGTTTCGGCCGATGCATTCTGGTTGGCAGACGGACCAGACTTACACCCCATAGGGTGGGGAGACGTAGTGTTCAGGGTTTAAGTTTAATCCACATCGGTGGACCGGCCCTGTCGCTCCAAGGGTCCACCTGAGTCTGGGTCCTGTGGCTCGGGCTAGAGAGTCACGAATCGGTTGAGGACTATCTTTTGCCTCGGTTCATAGATGGAAACCCAATTTCCAAATACGTGACTTTGCGATTTTGATTGTATAACCTATATATGGCGACATAGTGGTATGGGGCATTCATGCCGCCTATGATTGATACTTATGATTTGAAGTGTTTTATACACTATGCACTTATATTAGTATCAAATGATTTGTTTTAAACGTATCAAGCATTCTTTGGCTGTTATAAGGGAAAACCCTATCCTCGACTGCGTTGCATTGTGTGATGGGACCTGGGTCTTATAACAGCTTCATTTTTCTTTATTTAGCATTGCGCTGTCTGTTTTATGCACTGGTATTCTCGGGAGGAAACCCGTTCCGTGTTATACGGCGTGGTCCCTTGATTTACCTAATGATTTAAAATAAAGATTAATAACTGTTTTAGTTCTCACACCAGTCACATGACTGACCTGGAGTTTATTGTTTTAACCTAAACTCTGGGTGCCCCTATTTTGACACGGGCAGCTAGTAGTTTTGGTTTTGCAGATTTATATTCACAGGATCCTGGTTTACAGCTGGAACGATATCCGGAAAGCTTTGTATCCGTATATCTCTTCTAGTTGTGTATTGTATTATTTTCCGCTGCTATGTATTTAAATGTAATTTAAATCTCTGATATTTCTGTGTAATATTCATTCATACTCTGTATATTCTTGTAATCTGATGTATTGTTGTAATAAGCAATGAAATGTTCTTCTGTATGCGTTCTGTTGTGGTTTGTTCTCGAACTATCCGACGCTTTCCTTTACGGGGAAGTTGCGGGTCTTTACATTATGTATTAAAGTTATGTGATTGAAACGTTATTCAACTAATTGATTACTGATTGATGGTTGTGTTGTATGATTATTCATTTAAACCATTATGTGAATGAACGGTAAATTTAGCTAAATTGTATCGAATGTTGAATAAGATTGAAAATTATTTGGAAATGCATGCATGTACATATATATATATATATGTGTGAATAAGTCGTTGCAAAGAGGCTATAGCAGAGGAATAAAATTGTTTGCTCGACAAATAGGTACATGTTTATTGTATTTCTTGGGGTTTTTGATGATTTTATGAGCCGATTGGCTAGCCACTGGGCTGTTTCTTTTTCTTTTTGGATGGGAGAGGCCTGTATGGCGATTTCAGGATTTTCCCATGCTCCCGTACAGGGGAGGTTATGGCGAAAATTTTTCGAAAATTTAGTGTGTTAGCCAAATTTTTGAAGAATTTGAAAAGTGCTTAGAAACTGAAAAGTTGAAGAACTTAAACCATAATGAAAAGAATGAAAGTTGAGTTAGTTTGTAAAACAACTTTCAGCTTCGTTCCTTTTCGGGGACGAAAAGTTTTAAGTGGGGGAGAATGTAATAACCTGGAAAATCCGAGCCAATTTAAAAATTTTATTTTGGCAATTTTGATGAATTTTGAATATTTAAAATGATTTATTTTCAATAATTACGACGAGAAATTTATTTTGAATAGAATTAGAATGAATATATTTATTTGAATCGACGTTAGAATATAAATATTTTATTTTAATTATAAAAGGAATTGAAAATGGCGCGGTAGTTCGAAAATTTGATTTCAAATTTCAAATGAATGTACAAGATTCAAAATAAACCGGATTTTAGCGAAACCAAAAATATTAGAATCTATTTGAAAATACCTTTCCAACGAATCCGAAAAATTGAAATTTCATAGCGGGAATAAAAAGTTAGGCCCAGTTGAAAATCCAAAATAGTCGCTATGGAATTTTGGCCCTTAAAAATAGCCATTTTGCAAATGACCTCTGTTTTCGACGAAACCACTTTTGTTGGATCCGGGATGTCTAGTTATTGCTAGATTCCAAAATTCATAATTTTCTGAATCAATATGTGAGCGTGGCGAAGGAAAATGTGTTTTGACAATTTTAGTCAATTTCGACCGACCAGAAAATGGTCATTTTACAAACGGTCTCAGAATTTAACGAAATTAATTTTTTAGGACCATATCGTCAATACAAAGCTAGAAAATATTTTTTAGGAATTTTTGGGGTCCGTATGTGGCCCCGGTAAATTGAAATGCGCGTTCTAATTCTATATATTAATATATATTTTGATTTTGACGAAAGCTGATCGAAATAGCTGAAACAGCTGATGAAACATATCCCATTGTGTTCGAAATGGGGGTAATTAGCTAGAGACAACAGTCGGTGGGTTCGATTTGGAGATCAAATTAAAAAGTTACTTTTTGAAAGAATAAAATAATAAATAAATAAATATATATTAACCCCACCTCCCCTTCACTTCTCTCTCTCTCTCCACATTTCAGAAAAAAAAAGAAAAAAAAAACCAAAATCCTGATCCCGCTGTTGACCCCTATCGCGCGCCTCCCCAGGCGGCGCCGCCCACCGTCGTGATCCCCCCACCTCGACGCAACCACCCTCCTCCCCATTTCGAAAACCGCACCACCCCAAAATCAACTGCAACCACCACCTCTGGCCACCCTTGTCCATGCCGCCGACCACCAATAGCTCCGCCACGACCAGCGTACTTCGGCGCCGTGTCCCCCCTCCTCTTCATTAAGCGATAGTGAGTTTCTATTTTTTTATTCATTTATTATTTTACTTTCTTTTATGTAATTAGTTTAGTGAATAAAAATTGTTTTAAATTAACACTAGCATGGTTTTAAAAACTGAAATTTATTTATATATATGTTTTTATAAAAAAAGGAATAGATTTTTAATTAGCAAAGGCAAGATTTTTAAATAGCAAAGTTATGAATTTTAGATATATAAAGTCATGATTTTTAAATATTTGAAGTTATGATTTTTGAAGATAAAAGATTTCATTTATAATATAAAATATATGAGCATAAAAATATGATCTTTATAGAAATAACACCATTTTAAAAATATGATTTATATATTATAGAAAGAATAAAAATATGATTTTTATATTATAGAAAGAATAAAAATATGATTTTTATATTAGTAAAGTATTAAAAATATGATTTTTTAATATATAGAACATCATATTAAAAATGTGATTTTAATATGAACAGCGTGGAGAAGACTACGTTGGAAGTATGGGCAAATCCAGACTGTTCTGAATTTCAGAAATGAAATGGAGGAGTGGAACCCTCGGTGAGAACTTCTCACTTTTAATTTATTTTTCTAGTTGAAATATAAACTAGGATGCAGACGGTGCTTAACAGCACCCGACACCTGTCGTCCACAGACCATGGATAACTTGTTTGTTTGATTGATGTGTTGTGAAAGTTGATGGTGTGATTTAGAATGGAGTAAAATATTTTATAGTTAGAAATATTTTTTTAACGTATATATAAAATAAATATTTATAAACAAATCGGACGATTTGTTTATGTACACACATTTGACTAATATTGATTGGGACGGTAAATTTTACACATCACCCAACTGCACAAATCATTATTTATTGATTGAAACCCCACACGGGTGTTGGGATGAAATTGGACATACACTAATCCCAATAATTAGTTGTATGTCGATCGATTGATTGACAGGCTGTTATAAGCGTTAAATATTTATATTTAATGCTTATACAGTATAGAATGCACTCGGGATAATGGATTGTTGTTTTCATTGTTGTTATACCCATCTGTTGCGTGAAATCCATATAATCAAATTATATGGTAATTGACTGTGTCTGATTCCAGTTCAGAAAGAATGAATATTTTAAAATAACGAATATTTTAAAATAACGAATATTTTCAAACAATATTCAGAAAAGAATCAAAATATGATTTTGATGTCCGATTTGGGATGGACACGAATATATTTAAAAATATAAAGCCGTGTTGATTAGATTAACGCCATTTTGACGTGAACGATATTTATATCGGTTTTATTCATTTTTATAATGAATATAAAAAAGGAATTGATTTCAAAATATAATGTTTTGAAAATATTATCATTTATATATCGATGATATGCAATATTCAGTTTTGATTAGAAATTGAATAGGAAGTTGAAATCGTTTTGAAAACGAATTTAAAATGATTTATAAAATACGTTTTGAAAGGAAATCGACGAAATATATAATATATTATATACATATAATGGTTAGAATAGAATGCATCGCGCCGCGGTATTTCGCGAATTTCGACCATTGACTTCGAATGGATATTACGGAAGATCCGACCGTCGGATTCTCCTAAAACCGGAACCGTTGGGTTCGTATCGAAAAGAGCTTTCTAACGAATATTAGAAATTAGAAATCTAACGGTTGGATTTGGAATTATGTCCAAATCAAATTTGGAAAAGGTCGTTGTAAGTGCAGTTTGATGGCCGTTTATGGAAATCGACTGTATGGGCCTTGATAAAATTATTAAAAAAATATCAATAATTAGTGTAAAATCATAAAAAATTATTTGGGAAGAATTGGGATGAAAAACTCCATATTTGAAAAGATAAAAATAGATTTTTATCGAAATGAACTAGTTTTGAACTAGAATTATAATCCATTTATTTTTTTAATAAATAAATTGGATTTGAAATGGCTTTAAAAATAACCAGAATTTCCAATATATGAATTGGAATGGATTTTAATCGAAATTGTCTTCGGAATATTTCGATGTTGAATTTTGTGATTATACTGATGTCATTATGGAAATTTGAAAGATATATTTATATCGTTATTTCCAATACAATATCTGTTGATTATAGTATTTGATATTGAATATAAGCCGATATATTTACTATTCAGAGCCTTGTATTTAATATCAAATGGGATTTGGGTTTGTAGTGAATGGTGTCTTCATTAACACCGTTCTTAAACCCAGTTGAGAAAAAGTATTAAATCTTTTTATTTAGATTTAATGAAATGTACCAATTAAATGATATTTAATTGAAATTGAATTGGAATTGGTTTTTGGGTATCGTGAACCGTGTTTTAAATAACACTTGTTCTTTAACCCGGTAATTTATGGAACGTGAATTGGGTTTGTTGTGAACTGTGTTTTAATGACATTCATTCTTTAACCCAATTCACAGTGAAATGTGATTTGGAATTTATACATCTTTTGTTAAGATTTAAAGGAGATTTTCCAAAGTAATGTTTTCCAATAATTTAATAAAATAAATTGGAATTAAATGGAATTCTATTTGGTAATAATCGAGGTGAGCCTCTGTAGAGGAAGATTGTGAATATATATGGAATTTAAAAGGCCTTGCTGTTATTCCATTTATATTATCCGTTGGATATGGAAGTTCATATCAATTATATATATTGATCTATTTTCCGTGAAGGTTCCATTGTTAATGGGATTTTAGGTTTATCGTGAGTTGTGTTTCAAACGACATTAGTTCTTTAACCCCGTTAAAGATAAGATTTATTTCTTAACTTTGAAAGATCATTAAGTAATGATTTTTGGGAATTAAAATTGAATTAGAGTTTTAATGAATCTTTAAATAGATTGAAACGTAAATTTGATAACTAAAATTATCAAATTCAAGAAGTGATCGAGAATGAAGTATGACCAGTTTTGCTTCAGGCGATAGTTAAATCTTTAATTAGATTTGAACGTGAAATGGTAATTAATTTTGTAACACCGTGGTGTAAGATATGGAGTATTACCAGTTTTTCTCCTTGGGATGAATAGGTTGGGATTGGGAAATAAAACAAAGGATTACTTCGGTAAAGTGCGCTAATCCCGACTAGTTTGGAAAACCTTAATATGGTTTGAAATGATATCCAAAGGAAGAATAAAGAATAAATTTTAAAGAATTTATCTTTGATAAAGTTAATGGGAACCTTTCCCTTAGAATGTGAATATTTGAATAAAAGAATAATCTGAATTGGAATAAGACGTATGCTGTGTTTGTGTAACAATTGTTTGTTATATACGCGGGTTATTCGAAAAAACCGAGTTTATCCCATTCTGAATAACTGATACGACGATAAGTCGAAGATGAAGATGGTGGTTGAAGACCGGAGGTCTTCACATCGTTTGGATGATTCCTAATAATCTTGATTGGGCCGTACACCCAAGAGGAGGGAATAAGTTGGTGATCGTCCAGACGTACTTGGAGATCAATGGATATGCGAGGTACAAGGTGCCTCCGGTTTCGTTCAGACCCAAAACAGACTTGTAAATGGATGTGTGTCTGACATCGGATTTTATTATGTGTTGATTGATTTCTATTAAATATATATCTGTTTGGCGGCGGAGAATTCATTCTCTTGCTTAATGCCCTTCTCTGAGACATAGGAGATCAGAGATTATATATCGATAGATATCAGTCGCATGGCATGAATTGCCTGTGTGGCATGCTGAGATGCAAATGATCAAGGCTTATGTTGAAAAGCAGAGTCTTGTGGTTGATGATCAAAGCACGACTTTAATACAACATAGCTTTATGTAGCGTTAATTCGCGAGCGCCACACCCCGGTGTGAACCAAAAACGGGAGAGGATGTCAGGGAGGGCATGTGTTTCCTTCTAGCTAGAAGTGGCGTCAGTGTTTTTACATGCCCTAACGAGTTTGACTTATGTAGTTGTTGGAATGCGAGGCGTCTTGGTTATATCGGTCGATCCAGGACCGATGGAGTCATTTGTTGGCTCATTTATGCCCCATAGGGCGGGGAAACGCATGTTCAGGGTTTAAGTTTAATCCATTCTGTGTGGACTGGCCCTGATGATCCAAGGTGCAATTGTGGTTGTTCCTGAGACATGGTAGGCTAGATTGTCTCGAAGCGGTGAAGACGATCCCTTGCCTTGGTTCACAGATGGAAATCTAACTTCCAATACGACATTTTGTGGTTTTGATTGTAAACCTATATATGGCGACATAGTGGTATGGGGCACTTATGTCGTATATGATTGATACTTATGATTGAAATTGTTTTGACACTATTCACTTATAATAGTATCAAGTGATTTGTTTTAACGTGCCAAGCATGTTTGGCTATTATAAGGGAAAACCCTATCCCCCGGCTTGCGTTGCATTGTGTGATAGGTCATGGGTCTTGTAATAGCTTCATTTTTCCAAAAAGCATTGCGCTATTTTGTTATATGCACTGGTATTCTTGGGAGGAAACCCATTTCGTGTTATACGGCGTGGTCCCTTGATGTATCTGATTTAAAGAAAAGTTTTAAATAACTGTTCTAGTTCTCACACCAGTCACATGACTGACCTGGAGTTTATTATTTTAACCTAAACTCTGGGTGCCCCTATTTTCAACACGGGCAGCTAGTAGTTTTGGTTTTGCATATTTATATTCACAGGATCCTGGTTTATAGCTGAAGCGATATTCAGAAAGCTCTGTATCTGTATATTTCTTTCAATTATGTTTTGTATTATTTTTCCGTTGTCGTAATGTATTTAAATCTTGATATTTATCAAATGTATATTATTTGTTTATACTCTGTATATTCTTGTATTCTGATGTAAATTGTTGTAATAAGCAATGAAATGTTCTTCTGTTTGTGTTCTGATTCGTCGTGTTCTCAAAGCAATCTGTGCTTTCCTTCACGGGGAAGTACGGGTTGTTATAGTTGTTTTATACACTATGCACTTATAATAGTATCAAATGATTTGTTTTAACGTACCAAGCATGTTTGGCTATTATAAGGGAAAACCCTATCCTCCGGCTTGCGTTGCATTGTGTGATACAACCTGGGTCTTATAATAGCTTCATTTTTCCAAAAAGCATTGCATTGTTTATTAATGCACTGGTATTCTTGGGAGGAAACCCGTTCCGTGTTATACGGCGTTGTCCTTTGATATATCCGATTTAAAGTAAAGTTTTAAATAACTGTTTTAGTTCTCATACCAGTCACATGACTGACCTGGAGTTTATTGTTTTAACCTAAACTCTGGGTGCCCCTATTTTCCGCATGGGCACCTAGTAGTTTTGGTTTTGCAGATTTATATTCACATGATCCTGATTTACAGCTGGAATGATATTCAGAAAGCTCTGTATCCGTATATTCCTTTCAGTTGTGTTTTGTATTATTTTCCGCTGCTATGTAATGTATTGTAAATCTCTGATATTTATTGAATGTATTTTATTCTTTTATACTCTGTATATTCTTGTATTCTGATGAAATTGTTGTAATAAACAATGAAATGTACTTTTTTTGTGTTCTGATTTGTCTTGTCCTCATAGCAATCCGGGCTTTCCTACACGGGGAGGTTCGGGTTTTCACACCATATTCGATCAACTCCTTTCGAATAACTATATTCGATTAACTCCTTTCAAATAAACTATATTCGATTAACTCCTTACGAATAAACTATATTCGATTAACTCCTTTCAAATAACTATATTCGATAACTCCTTTCGAATAAACTATATTCGTCGAATAACTAATTCGATTGACTCTTTTCGAATAAACTATATTCGATTAACTCCTTTCGAATAAACTATATTCGATAACCTCACTTCGATTAACTCTATTATATAATCCATTAAGTTGGATTTCGTATTTTATAAATCAATTTTCTCCGTTTATCTGTTAAAACATATTTCTATTTAATATTTACTTTAAGTCCTTATCATGTTATAACCGTGAGCAAAGTACGGGTTTAAACCTTCCTAATGTAAAATTCTCTTTTTATAAAATTCTATTCGTTTTATAAATATTTCCTTTTCTATTTGGTCTACAAATATTTCCTTTTATATTTGTTTTACAAATATTTCCTTTTATATTTGTTTTACAAATATTTCCTTTTTTATTATCCTATTTATTTTCCAAATAAATATCCCTTATAATATCTTATATATTTTCTAAATAAATATTCTTTTTATCTTTCTATTTATTTAACAAATATTTCCTTTTCAATTCTATTTGTTTAACAAATATTTCCTTTTCATTTCTATTTGTTCAACAAATATTTCCTTTTCAATTCTATTTATTCAACAAATATTTCCTTTTTAATTCTATTTATTTTAAAAATGTTTCTTTTTATAAAATCTTTTGATTTTATAAATATTTCTTTTTCAATATATCATTGAATATTTCCTTTTTAGCATTCCAGTATTCCTTATGGTATTTAACGTACCATATAACAATGATCGCTATCATTCAAACATACAAAATTAGCAACAGATTTCATATCACATCATATAACACAATATATAAAAAACAGTAAAATAAATGTTGAGGAATCCAGTTGGATTCCTTCAACCTGTTTCCCTGCATCCACAGATGTTACACAATATAATTCACATCAATTTCATTTCAATATGAAATATTCTGATAAACAGAATCAATATTTGATTAATGATATATACATAACTGTATCAATATTTTCAATCAATAAATTAGCAGTTCAACCAAATAGTCAACACACAGCAAGCAATCATCATTTATCAGTTCTAAAAATACGTTATAAAAATATGAACTGGTAGAATTGGTGAGTTTTACTCACATTGGATGCTCATCGTTAAATAACGATAACCATCTATTGATTCAGACAGACAAATTATTTCGCTATAAACTGTAATGAGCTATGATTCACTTCCAATCAGTTCCATTGTGTAGTGCTCGTCCATACGATCCCAACGGATCTTGTTTCGCTTAAAACCAATATCGTATGATAAAGTTACTCAATTTCGAAGTTTATAAACATTTAAATTAAATAAAAACTTGGAAATTTATTTTCTAATGTACCTTAACCCCTTTAAAATGTCGGCCCACTTACCCTTGGAAAACCCAACCCGCAAAAGATCCTTCTTCCCCGATGCCTTCGACAGTATCTGCTCCTCACGCCAAACCAGTTCCAGTCCTTCGATCAGCCCAAAACCTCCTCTGCTCTTCCTTATAAATTATACTAAAATTACCAAAATTAATCTCATATCCTCCTCTTCAATTCCATTCCACTCACGATGAACCCGCACCACCACATCAGGATCATCCCCCTCTTGGCGTTGAACTCATATTTTCCAAAACATATAAATGTTCGCTCCTCATCTAAAACCCCTCTGCATCATCCCTGTATCATACAGCTCGCACCCAACTGTATTTCCCCAAAGTATTATCACGCCGCTTCAACCCATTTCGAAACTTCCCATTCCACCAATCCCAACAAGTACTCCATTTTCCCTCTGCTTGAACAATATTCCACTACACTTCCTCATCAGACGACTTGCACCACTTCTGAACTCCCTATCCAAACTGAGCAAAGTGCTATGGCTCCCGATCCTACGGATCTCCGGCTAGGGGTGAGCAATATTCGGTTCAAACCGAATTAACCGACCAAACCGGTTCATTTCGGTCAGTTCAGCTCGGTTTTAAAACTAAATCAGTTTGAATTCGGTTTGTAAAATAAAAAAACTGGTTATCGGTTTAACCGAATTAACCAAACTTTTAATTTATTATCTAATTTTACAATATCGTAGTTCTTTATTTAACTAGTTTAGCTATGTAATACAAAGATATTTGTTGCAAAAAGATCAAATCTTATCATAAACATAAATTTTACTATGTAAAATTTCATCGAACATGAATTTATGTTTTACCTTGAGTGAATTCATCATTTGAAAAATAATACATCCTTCAAGTTCGGTTAAATCGGTTACCGATCGAATTAACCGAAATTAATTCGGTTCGGTTCGGTTTGGAAAATTTTCGGTTTCAATTCGGTTTGAGTTTTTTTAGCTCCAAACAAACCGAACCAACCGAATGCTCACCCCTATCTCCGGCGAGAAAGGTGGATTATATGCCGTGTAGTGTAGGCACAGTGGGTTCGTACGCTGCAGTGGAGACGTGGGTAAATGAAGAATCTTGTTTTAATATTTTTAGTGATGTATTGAGTTTATCACAGTTTTCGACAGGCATGAAGAAAAAGAAAATAAAGTCGCTGAAACAGGAGGCAGATGGAGTATTTGGTGATGTATTTAAAGGCAATGAAACTTAGGGTGCGTTCTTAACGAACAGGAACGGGACATTTGAGCGGGGAATTTGAGCATGGTACTATAGCGAACGGGGAATGTGTTGTTAGCTACGAATGGGGTATTTGAGCGAGGGATTTGAACGGGGTAATTAGCTGTTAATTTGTTTGTTTTGAATTAATTTATGTACTGATTTTTAATTGGACCGTTAAATCTACTTAGCGAATGTGTTTTTACCAATTTAAAAAAATATGAAAAATGACATTAAGCATTAACAAATAGTCTACATTGGGCATTAAGCATTAATAATGCGGTGTACAACAAAACACTAAAAATTTGGGTTGAAGGTGGGACTTGATCTTGGGTCTATTTCCAACAAGCCATGTACGCTTACCAACTAAGTTAAGTATTCTTTCATAACTAAGTAGGATCTGAGTAATTAATTATCCCTGCGTCGAACGCGTCCGACGCCAACGGGATGATTTCTAGCTTTCAGAGATCGTTCCATTTGAACGGGGAGAAATCTATTGGCGTCCGACGCGTCGGACGCCACAAAAACTGATTCTGGCATGCTCAAAGACTACGAACGCATCCTTAACACTAAGTATGGTTGATGGTGACTACTCAAGGCTATCGGCAAACACGGTGCACAAGCAACAGAAGAAAACTCATAGCCTGCATTGGACTTGACAGTGTAGGAGACTTAGTACCAAAGGAATAGAAAAAAAAGATTATTTTCTTTATTTATTTATTTTATACGTGCAGAAGTTGGGTGCTACTACTTTGATTTGAATGAGAAAATAGAGCATATTCCTTAAGACTTCAAAAGTGTGGTGTGACGCCTTACAACAGTTGCCTTGTATGAAACACCCCACCTCCGTTAGGGTCACTCTCAAAGGGAATGCCCTAATTTTGGTGGAGGTTTATAAGTACAAGTCACAGATATACAAGACAGATATAAGAACACATATTTGTAAACAGCGGAAGAACAACAAATTTTATTTCATAAAGTCAAATACGTGTTACAACAACATCCTTTCCAAAAAACATAACATAACACTTTCATAATCTGTCTTGAGTACATTATTTAAAGAAGCATAAATAAAACATGGATAAACTGCAAAAGCCCCACAGTGGATTGTCCAAAGCCATAGTTCAAAACAGGAAAGTCCAAGCAATACATTTCTCTTCTTCAAGCTGGATGTTGAGGTTGGTCAAGCTGCTGTGTTCCCTCCCTGAGAACCTGGGGGGGGAAACGGAAGAAAGAAGACGAAAGAAAAGTAGAGTCAGACATAAAGCCTGAGTAAGTCTAGTACTATTTTGTCTATGAATAAAGAACTGGGTATGATAAGTATAAACAAGAAGTGGGCATGCACCATAAACTTGGTTAAGTTGTCTAGGGTCGAATATACTATCGTACCCCATGTTAATCTCTGAACCCATATAAACTAGTTTTCCAATTGGCACCCCATAACCAGGGTGATGTGATCCATTCTATGATGATCGGCTCCTACTCGCATAGTTACATGTGTCTTACAGCCCCCGATGTCTGTAGTTACCTATGCTGGTCCCACCATGGGGTGTATCAAGTCCCATAGTGGCAACCCGACACAACCTTAGAGTGCACAGGTATGCTACTGGTGTCCAGTGCCTTATTTTTCTGCGCCGGAGTGTGTGCACGCCCGCACTCCGTTAGAACCTACACTGCTACACCACCGCCGTCGCTTTGACCTCTTACAATCAGCCCAGTAATCGTGCCCCACCCTGCCTAGTTTCAGGGTATCCTGATACACCTTTTAGGGTTACTGCTGAAAAGGGTCCCCCGTTACTAGGTTTTCTATCTCTAGCCAACATGCTAAGTTGGTTAAGTGTTTTCTAACCTAACCCCCACCAGTCTGTTTAGTTTAGCATGTTCCATTTTGATTAAGTCTTTAGTTCACTTAATCCTATCAATCCTGACTCAGCCTTAATTGTCTTATTAAGGCCCGGACCTCTCACATTAGACAGGTATTGTTGTGGCTGCCTGTTGCCGGTTGGTTCCGGGCAGTCTTACGCCACAACTCAGTCTAACCTCGGGTCCTTGCTGGGCTCCATGTTTAACCTCCCACATTGGATAGGTATTGTTGTGACTACTGGACAGCCGGGCGGTTCCGGGCAGGTTTACATCACAACTCAATCCAACCTCGGGTTAAACACATCGTATGTTCTACATTTACATATCTTGTCATTCTTCTTTATTTCTTATATGTAAATATTTGCGGCCCATTATTAAGTTAATGGTGTAAAGGTTACACCAATCATGGGCCCAACCCATACTTGAATTTGGGCCCTTTTACTTTAGTTTTCATTCATTAAATTAATTTAGCCCAACGTTATTTACCCCCGTTTTTACACGTCCGTTTATGTATATTGGGCTTAGCCTTTTAAAGCCCAATTTAGCCATGCGAAAGGGGAGGCTTAAAGCGTGATTACATACACAAAGAGGGGAAGGTGAGCGCATGAACTTGCATATGACGTTGGAAATACATACTAGAAACTTGTGTACTTGCATAGTGGTAACATAGGTGACATGAATCAAAGCATGTGAACTTGCATAGGTTTAACTGCAACATGAACCTATATTCTTATTTATGCATAATGTCAAACATAAGCATGGCATAAATATTTCTAGCGTAAGCATGGCATGATGTCAAACATAAGCATGGCATAATATCAAACATAAGCATGACATAGGTATAGTTAAATTTGTTCATGGCATAAATATAAACAAGTCATGTTCATAAGGTTTCTACATGTTTACAAAGAAGATACTTTGTTACTAACACAAAAGCATAGTTCAACTTAATCATGATTTAAGTCTAATCACATAACGATGGTATAAACATACTTATGCATAAATATTCCTAAACATGGTGTTTGCTTTAAACTTGCAAAAAGGGATTTTTGAGTCTAACCTAGCCATGTCTCACATATGTCATCATATAATTCTTTTTAAACAAGATAGACTTAATCATGGATTTTAATTATGCCAAATATCATTCATAGCCTAGCCATATTCACAAGTTTTGCAAAAGCATGACTTAATACATGGATTATGGTGTCTAAAATTCCAACATAGTTTCATATGAACTATAACAACCAAACTTGTCTCAATTACTTGCAAAATGATTTATGCACAAAAATAGACATCATGATGGCATAATAACAAAGCCCCAAACTTGCATGAAATTTCAATCAACTACATACATGTAGCTTCAACATAGGTCACATAATTTGCGAATATTCCAAACGTATATTTGCATAGAACTACCGCATGTAGTTCTTTATAATTGAATGACATAATTCAGAATATCCAAACGTATATAAATCGCACAAACACGAATTTCATTGCCACAATTCAAGCATACATATCTACACAATCATTTGTTCATACCAAAGTAGTACTCTACTTACAATGGTTGCGGCAAATTCTCTAACTAAGAGATATGATTCCTTTGTTGAATTGATTGGCTTTAGGTTGCTTGAATTGCTTTAGGCTTTAGAACTTTCTCCCTAATCCTCTCTCTAGTTGGCGGCTACTCTTAGTCGTTCTTCAGCAACATGGCGGCTATGTTCTTAATTTGAATGAATAGATTAGGGTTTAGTCTAGGGTTGTTTATATAGAGGTTAGGAATTGATTAGGACCATTGATGTTGCTAGGTTAGATCGTAGCCATTCATTCGATAGAGAGACCAATTAAAACTTGCCACCTAGCCCTAGTGACAAAGCAGACCACAGAAAATCGGAGGAACACAGACCTGGCCAGCCAGGTTGACTGGGCTCGACCAGGTCGATACCCCTGTCGACAGGGCTGTCGACAGCCCTGTCGACATGGGTAGCCCAGGTCGACAGCCCAGTCGACCTGGGTGGCCCAGGCGGGTGTTCTTCCACCCTGGCCCGTTGGGCCCTACTTCGGAATATTTAATTATTTAATTCTGTTTGAATTTTAAATTTAATTCAAAACTTCCGAAGGCCATATCTTCTTCATACGGACTCCGTTTTTCGAAAACTCGGACTCTATTTCGCGTATTTTTCCGAGACGAACGCAATGGCGTATCCCGTTTCCCTTAGTTCTTTGATTTTAGATTAATTATACTTTAATTTGTTAATTTCACAGTTATAGAATTTTCGGGGTGTTACATTCTCCCCCACTTAAAAGGATTTCGTCCCCGAAATCTTCAAGTTAAGAGGAATGTATATCCTAACATCCAATCATCCATCTACTCATCCATCAAACACGAGTATCCATTGTCCTTAAAAGACTTCTAATGCTTCATGATCATATGCGAAGTGTGTGTGTTCATGAACTTATCTAATGCAAAATCAGGCGGTCTACTGATTCAGTTGACCTCCTTAATGCGAATTATGTAAGTGCCATGAATCCATTATGTATGCAAATTTTCCTATTCATGATTCTACATGAGTGCACAATCATTCAATACAAATGCAACATCCATATGCCAACACATTACAAATTCAACCATATACGAATGCAAACATATATGCATATGCAATATGAAGTGATTGAGCCGATCTAAAACCTAGATTGTGTGTGTATATGCAACCACGAGCAACCACTAGCAATCACTTGCAACCACTTGCAACCATCATACATAACATGTTTCAATTACATGTTTTCATCCAAAAGGTTTCTATCTAAAAGATAAGGTCGAGGAGATATACCTAAAAAGATAGATAAAAGCGCAACTTAAGAAAAAGAAAGATCAAGGATGTACCCTCGAACAGAAAAGGGTAGGCAGTATGTATTCTAGCTTCAGTTTCCCAAGTCGCGTCTCCCTCGGCGTCGCTCCACTGGACTTTGACGAGTTTGACTTCGCGGTTGCGTAGCTTCTTCACTTCCGTTCCTAGGATGCGGGTTGGAACCTTTCTTATGGTTGCTTCGCGTTCCACTTCGACCTCTTCGAGTATATTTGGCTCTACCACTTCAGCAGACTCATGTAGACATTTTCGAAGATCTGAAACGTGAAAAACGTTGTGGACTCCAGCCAACTTCTCGGGTAGCTCTAATCTATAGGCCATTTTCCCAATCTTCTCGATGATAGGGAATGGTCCTACGAACCTTGGTGCTAGCTTTCCTGTGGTTCCGAAACGAACAACGTTTCTTAGCGGTGATACCTTGAGAAAAACTCTGTCTCCAACTTCAAATTCAAGGTCGGTTCTCCTCTTGTCGGCATAGGACTTTTGTTTGTCTTGGGCCGTCTTCATCCTTCTTCGTATTAAGTCTACTTTCTCTTAAGTCTCTCGGATCATGTCTGGTCCTAGTACGAGCTTATCAGTAGACTCCCACCAACAAGTGGGCGATCGGCACGGTCTTCCATATAGAGCTTCGAAGGGCGCCATTCCGATGGTTGCTTGATAGCTGTTGTTGTAGGCAAATTCCACCAAAGGAAGGTGGTCTTCCCATGTCCCTCCGAAGTCAAGGACGCATAGTCTTAAGAGGTCTTCCAAAACTCTATTCACTCTCTCTGTTTGGCCGTCGGTTTGGGGATGATAGGCTGTGCTCAAGCACAACTGCGTTCCTACTGCTTCTTGCAGACTCCGCCAAAACTCGCTGGTGAAGATGGGGTCTCGGTCACTAACGATGCTAGATGGTATTCCGTGGAGTCGAACGATTTCCTTGAGGTAAAGTGATGCTAGGGATGAGGCAGTTCTTTTACTTTTGACAGGTAAAAAGTGGGTGCTTTTAGTAAGCCTATCCACTATTACCCAAATGCTAGTGTTGCCTCTCCTAGACCTAGGCAGCCCATCGATGAAGTCCATTGAGATGCTATCCCACTTCCACTGCGGGACCTCCAGAGGATGTAACAGTCCGCCAGGCTTTTTCTGTTCCGCCTTAACCTGTTGGCACACCATACACTTGGAAACGAACTCTGCCACATCCTTTTTCATGCCGTTCCAAAAGAAAGCCCTTTTTATGTCTTTGTACATTTTATCTCCGCCTGGGTGTATCGTCATCTTGGAGTGATGAGCTTCTTCGAGAACCTTCTTTATTAAATCGTTTGTCTGTGGGACGCATAGTCTTCCGTCTCGCCTTAGAAAACCCTTATCGTCGATAGAGTATCTGTTGAGGTGACTTGAAGTCTCACCCCTAATTAGCCTACCAATTATTTCTACAAGCTGAGGGTCTTCGCGTTGTGCTGTCCCTACTGAATCCACTAAAGTTGGGCGCACTTCAAGAGATGCTAGCAAGCCTGGTACGAAATCGGAGGAAGGCCTAAAGTCGAAGCTGGCTATAAACTCTAGGCTTTGTCTTTCAACAAACAACGGGCTTAGGGTCAATTTCTTTCGGCTCAACGCGTCTGCCACTACGTTGCCTTTGCCCGGAGTGTAGGAGATTTCGAAATCGTACGAGGCAAGAAACTCCATCCACCTTTGTTGCCTCAAGTTAAGATCCTTCTGCAAGAAAAGATATTTCAACGATTTATGGTCGGTGTAAAGTTCGAACTTCTCACCTAGGAGATAGTGTCGCCAAGACTTGAGTGCAAAGACGATGGCGGCTAACTCAAGATCGTGGGTTGGGTAGTTCTTTTCGTGCACTTTCAATTGCCTCCCACCATAAGCTACCACCCTTCCTTCTTGCATTAAGACGGCGCCTAGCCCTGTCCCACATGCATCCGTATAAACAGTGAACATCTTGCTCCCATCTGGCAGCGTCAAAACTGGGGCTGTTGTGAGAGCCCTTTTCAGTCATTGGAAAGCAAACTCGCAATCCAAATCCCAATTAAACACTAGATTCTTCTTAGTCAATTTCGTGAGCGGAGCGGAGATTTTCGCAAAATCCCTTATAAACTTTCGATAGAAACCTGCTAGTCCTAGGAAGCTTCGGACCTCAGTTGCATTCCTTGGTGTCTTCCAATCCTGTACCGCCACTACCTTAGCAGGGTCCACAGCTAACCCTTGTTTGGATACTATGTGCCCAAGGAACCTCACCTCTTCTCTCCAAAAGTGGCATTTGGAGAACTTGGCTTTTAGTTGATGGACTCGCAAAGTTTCCATGATTGCCCTTAAGTGCTGAGCATGTTCCTCTTCATTCTTTGAGAAGATAAGGATATCATCTACGAAGACCACTACGAATTTGTTGAGGAAATCTCTAAATACCCTACTCATCAGGTCCACGAAGTAAGCAGGTGCATTTGTCAAGCCGAAAGGCATGACAATCCATTCAAAGAAACCGTCTGGGGTTCTGAACGCCGTTTTATCGATGCTATCTTCAGCCACCCTTAGCTGATGAAAACCGGTTGCTAAATCGAGTTGGGAGAAAACAGACGCTCCTACAAGCTGGTCAAATAAACCGTCAATTCTAGGGAGAGGATGCCTATTCTTTTTCGTTAGCTTGTTGAGCTCCCTATAGTCAACACATAGACGGAGTGAACCATCCGCCTTTGTAGCGAACACCACTGGAGCGCCCCATTCTGAAATGCTCCTCTTAATGAACCCCTTCTCTAGAAGCTCTTTAATCTGTTTACTGAGCTCTTTCCTTTCTCGTGGAGCCATATGTCTAACGGGCAACGCAACGGGCTTTGCATTATCTACAAGATATATGCGGAAGTCTATTTCCCGCTTCGGAGGCAAGCCCTTCACCTCTTCGAAGACATCCGGATATTCCCGGACCACTCTAACTGATTTCAAATTTTCAACAGAGGCATCTAGCGATTCAAGATAACTAAGCATAACCGCATACGAGGGATTACAAGAAATTTCCAAAGTATTACCGAGCTGGGTTAGGAGCCTAACAACCCTTTTCTCACAATCAAGGATGGCCCCATTACTGGATAGCCAATCCATACCCAAAATCAAACCATACCCCGAAAAGCCCAAAACAAAGGCACTACATTGAAATTCAACACTTAGGATAGAAATTTTCAATCCCACACAGATCATAGACAAATGAGCTGGGCCCCCAATTGGGTTTGAAACAATTAAGGGGTCCTCTACCATACTAGTTTTTAGGTGTAGAGATTCTACTAAAGCAGACGAGATAAAGGAGTGTGATGCGCCAGAATCAAATAAGGTGCGAACGGGGTGATCATAAAGATAAATTACACTTTCTACAGAAGTATTTGTACCTCGCTGTTGCAGAGGTGGCGCTTCCAGCACATGAACCTGTGCCCCTGGAGTGGATCCAGACCCCTGCCCCTGCCCTCGTTTCTTTGGGCAGTCCTTAGCTCTGTGGCCTGTCTGACCGCAAGAAAAGCACCCACCATTCTCCTTGTCCTTCTTTTTCCGGCAGTCCTTTACTAAGTGCCCCACTTTGCCACAGAAATTGCACTTCCTCTTCTCTTTGTTGCCTTTCCCGCCTTTCTTAAAGTCCGTCTTCTTAGGCTGCAAACCCTCTTTCTTCCCTTGAGAGCTTTCTGCCTTTGTCTCCTTCTTGCCCTTATCCTCTTCATTCAGCAACGCCATTTGCACCAATCTTTCATACGTGGCTCCCATGGGTATATGGGTCATGGCCAAACTGTGTAATGGCTCATTTAACCCTTTGACGAAACGGAGAGCCTTCTTGTGCGGGGTGTTGACTAGGTCAAGCCCAAACCTAGCCAGCTCATCAAACTGATTCACATACTCTCTAACAGTCTTGTCTCCTTGCTTAAGAAATAAGAATTTCTCCAACTGCGAACTTCTTTCCGCATCTGAGAGAAATTTGGTCTCAAACCTTGCCCTAAAGTCCTCCCATGTCTCCACTGGTCTTTCAGCATTAGTGACTTCCCACTAGTAGGAAGCCTCGCCCTTCAATAGCCACACTGCCAACTGTACTTTTTGTCTGTCTTCTACCTCAAAGATGATGAATAGGTCCTCCGTTTCTTTCAGCCAATTCCTAGCTGCTACGAAGGACTCAGTTCCATGGAAATCCCTTCCTCCCATAGCTTTAAAATCCTTACATATCTTAGCAAACGCGTTTCCTCGTGGAGGAGGTGGAGGAAGAGGTGTTGCTGCAGCTGGATGATTCCCTGCAGCTGGGGGAGGAGGAACGGTAGGACCTGGCTGAGTGGCCCTTGCTTCTAAGAACCGTCTAAACCAACCAGGTATTGGTACCCCTTCCGGCAAGTTAAGATCTTCGGACATGCTGAAACAAAAAGGATAGGTTCAAAACGAAGGATAAGAGATAGTACCTATGGCTTTGGGGAGTGGACTTTGCCTTTAAAAATAAAATAATATTTTTATCTTTTAAAAATGCTTCTTTAAATTTCCTTTTTGAAAATAATTTTTCAAAACTTTTTATCTTATCTGGTAAACCTATGCTCTGATACCAAGTGAAACACCCCACCTCCGTTAGGGTCACTCTCAAAGGGAATGCCCTAATTTTGGTGGAGGTTTATAAGTACAAGTCACAGATATACAAGACAGATATAAGAACACATATTTGTAAAGAGCGGAAGAACAACAAATTTTATTTCATAAAGTCAAATACGTGTTACAACAACATCCTTTCCAAAAAACATAACATAACACTTTCATAATCTGTCTTGAGTACATTATTTAAAGAAGCATAAATAAAACATGGATAAACTGCAAAAGCCCCACAGTGGATTGTCCAAAGCCATAGTTCAAAACAGGAAAGTCCAAGCAATACATTTCTCTTCATCAAGCTGGATGTTGAGGTTGGTCAAGCTGCTGTGTTCCCTCCCTGAGAACCTGGGGGGGGGGGAAACGGAAGAAAGAAGACGAAAGAAAAGTAGAGTCAGACATAAAGCCTGAGTAAGTCTAGTACTATTTTGTCTATGAATAAAGAACTGGGTATGATAAGTATAAACAAGAAGTGGGCATGCACCATAAACTTGGTTAAGTTGTCTAGGGTCGAATATACTATCGTACCCCATGTTAATCTCTGAACCCATATAAACTAGTTTTCCAATTGGCACCCCATAACCAGGGTGATGTGATCCATTCTATGATGATCGGCTCCTACTCGCATAGTTACATGTGTCTTACGGCCCCCGATGTCTGTAGTTACCTATGCTGGTCCCACCATGGGGTGTATCAAGTCCCATAGTGGCAACCCGACACAACCTTAGAGTGCACAGGTATGCTACTGGTGTCCAGTGCCTTATTTTTCTGCGCCGGAGTGTGTGCACGCCCGCACTCCGTTAGAACCTACACTGCTACACCACCGCCGTCGCTTTGACCTCTTACAATCAGCCCAGTAATCGTGCCCCACCCTGCCTAGTTTCAGGGTATCCTGATACACCTTTTAGGGTTACTGCTGAAAAGGGTCCCCCGTTACTAGGTTTTCTATCTCTAGCCAACATGCTAAGTTGGTTAAGTGTTTTCTAACCTAACCCCCACCAGTCCGTTTAGTTTAGCATGTTCCATTTTGATTAAGTCTTTAGTTCACTTAATCCTATCAATCTTGACTCAGCCTTAATTGTCTTATTAAGGCCCGGACCTCTCACATTAGACAGGTATTGTTGTGGCTGCCTGTTGCCGGTTGGTTCCGGGCAGTCTTACGCCACAACTCAGTCTAACCTCGGGTCCTTGCTGGGCTCCATGTTTAACCTCCCACATTGGATAGGTATTGTTGTGACTACTGGACAGCCGGGCGGTTCCGGGCAGGTTTACATCACAACTCAATCCAACCTCGGGTTAAACACATCGTATGTTCTACATTTACATATCTTGTCATTCTTCTTTATTTCTTATATGTAAATATTTGCGGCCCATTATTAAGTTAATGGTGTAAAGGTTACACCAATCATGGGCCCAACCCATACTTGAATTTGGGCCCTTTTACTTTAGTTTTCATTCATTAAATTAATTTAGCCCAACGTTATTTACCCCCGTTTTTACATGTCCGTTTATGTATATTGGGCTTAGCCTTTTAAAGCCCAATTTAGCCATGCGAAAGGGGAGGCTTAAAGCGTGATTACATACACAAAGAGGGGAAGGTGAGCGCATGAACTTGCATATGACGTTGGAAATACATACTAGAAACTGGTGTACTTGCATAGTGGTAACATAGGTGACATGAATCAAAGCATGTGAACTTGCATAGGTTTAACTGCAACATGAACCTATATTCTTATTTATGCATAATGTCAAACATAAGCATGGCATAAATATTTCTAGCGTAAGCATGGCATGATGTCAAACATAAGCATGGCATAATATCAAACATAAGCATGGCATAGGTATAGTTAAATTTGTTCATGGCATAAATATAAACAAGTCATGTTCATAAGGTTTCTACATGTTTACAAAGAAGATACTTTGTTACTAACACAAAAGCATAGTTCAACTTAAACATGATTTAAGTCTAATCACATAACGATGGTATAAACATACTTATGCATAAATATTCCTAAACATGGTGTTTGCTTTAAACTTGCTGTTAGCCTACTTTGTGAACTAGGCAACACAAAGTCAAGAAACCAACCATTGAAGAGTATTTCAAGTTATAAGACTCCGGTTCGGATCGGAAGAAAACACCACACTTCAGATTGATAGCAGCATATCGGTTCGGATCGGATAGAATTCTCTGTTCGGATCGGATGTCTCCTACTGGATAAATTGGCGAAGCATATCTGATCGGATCGGAAGGCCAATAAATCTCAAACGGATCGGAGGTTCATCTGCTCGCCATAGCACAGGAGCGGAGCGGAATAGGTTAAAGAAGGAGTGGTGCCCAAACCAATCCGGGTCGGATCGGGTATCCCGATCCGAACCCCTTACCTGCATGTCTCCGACCCGCACCCATGATCTATGTTAATCTCCTATAAAATCGCCTGGAGAACCGGACCGGATATGACTAATTCCTACCCCTAACGTCCATCTCTTTGATGCGTTGTCAGCTTGATAGTTCATCCGAACCCGAAGAGAGTGCGATGGATGACACGTGTTCCGACCCGGATTGAATCTCAGGCAAATTCACACCTATAAATACCCCATCTAGAGACAAAGAGAAGGATCTTTTTTCAGCACTTTTGAGAATCCAAGTACCTCCATCATCCGAACTCCTTTACTCCCGGAGAATCCAAATCATCTTTCATTTCTTGTTTTAATCATTTGAGTGAACAAAAGTGAGTTGTGAGTGAATCTTACATTGCATTTGTAACTGAATTACTGAATATAGTGAAAACTAAGTGGACGTAGGCATTTCTTCGCCGAACCACTATAAATCTTGTGTGTTCATTCTTATTTTTGTTTTATTTTATCTTGTTTCTAATCAATTTGGGTGTTAGAACCACTTTTGGGTCTAACATTTTGGTGCTTTCACTGAGAATCCTCATCTAAATTCTTTATTTTCCGGGATCTCTTTCTACTTTTTGGACCGTTGAGTTCAAAGAAGTGAATCCTTAAGTTTCTCCGCTTTTTTGTATTCGTTGAAGTAATTGTCAAAGACTCATGGCCAAAGGAAAAGGCAAAGAAGTTCAGTCTGTTCAAGGAAATGGAGCTGGCGAAGATCAGCAACATGCTGTTGTAACAAGGTCTCGGGGGCAGAGTTCAGCAGCAGGGAGAATCAATGCAGGAAATCCGAACCGACAGCAAGGGGAGAGCTCCGATCCGATCCGGGTAGGGGACTCCGAAGCAGTGCACTCCCCCAGTCTGAACCGACCCGACTTGCTCGCTGCACACCGATCCGACCAGGCACCCCAGCTCCGATCCGACCCGACTTCCTACCTCCGATCCGACCCGATGCTTGGTGAAGCTGGAACATCTACTCGAGTCCCCACGAATGCTCCAATTCCAGCTGCCAGGGTTGGAGACCAGGTCAATCTGTAACGACCCGCGTTCTACGCATCATAGGATCGTAGGATATTTGTTTCTTTCACATACGAAGTCGTATGGTCATGTAACTTTGGGAGACGACTATTGGGGTCATTTCCCATGTTCATGATTTTTCCCGATTTTTAAATGACCATTTTACCCCTAGTTAGCACTGTTTTGGCCATAACTTTTGACTGGAAAGGAATTTTGACCTGAAACCACTTCCATTGGCTTTGAATGATAGTTTCTCTTTCCGTAGAGTGGTCACATTAGCCAAACGGACTTACCGTTTGGGAGATATGGCTGAAACAAGTTTCAGATGGTGAAAAACAGCTTAGTTGGGCTTAACCGGGTGATTAGCAGCTAGGCCCAAGGGGAATTTCGGGTTTAGGGGTATAGGAGGTCTGATTAGGGTTAGGTTATCACTTTCATTTCAGTTTTGAGCAGCCACAAACCTCCTAGAGATCCTAGTAATGGCTTCCTACATCTAAAACACCCCAAATCACTCTCTAATTGAAGATTAGGCTTAGCAACACCAAATTAAGGAGAAAAAGCACCAAAGCAAGGTTGGAACTGCTGTTAGACATCAGTATTCGCCCCAAATCAGAGGAGTTTCAGTTCTGAGAATTTCATTTGTGGCCAAGGTGAGTGATAGCATCATTTTGACACTAATTACGGTTAATTAAGGGTAATTAGTAAGGATTAGCGAATTTATACGTAAATAAATTCTGGAAAAATTCTTAAAATTTTAAAATAATGTTTTAAGGCTCTGTTAGAAATTTGGGTTAATTTCGATGTGTTTTGCTAATCGTATGCTTAAACATGATTAGGAGGAATTATAAGAAAATGTGAGGTTTTGGCCACTTTTGATCCATTTTGATTCATTCAAATTGTTGTTTGTTGTTTTGTGGTTGCTATTACATGTTACTATGACTCTATGGTATGTTTCATGATTGATTAGAATAGTTAAATTGCTCGAAAACGTCGTCGAATGGCGTAGAAAGCTTGCTGGAAAGTTGCAGAAGTGTGCAGGCTCCGAACCGGTTCGGATCGGAGAAAGGGGTCGGATCGGACTAGGGAACTGACCAAGGGAATCCGAACTGGATGAGGACTTGCCACTGGAAGAAGTTTGGCAGGAAGGAAGGCCATTGTTTAGAGTTGGAGTTGGACAGAAGATCGGATCGGAGCGATGGAGCGGATCGGATCGGAGTTAGCTAGGGAGCGGAGCGGATCGGATCGAAAGAGTGATTGGAGGCCAGATCGGATCGACTTGGAGATGCAGGGCTCGGATCGGAAGCAAAGAAGAAATAAGCTAGGGATTGGAGCGCTGGAGGGAAGGACACCCGACCCGACCTGGAGGAGGACCCCGACCCGACCCGGAGCGAAGTGCCCGACCCGAAAAGACAAGGAGAAGGACTCGAACCCAGAGCATGGGTGACCGAACCGAACCGAGCATGGGTGACCGAACCGAACCGAGCATGAGTGACTGAACCGAACCGTATTCTAGAGCTGCTACTGCACGACAACTTTTCTGAAGACCCACTCCAATTCGACCAAACCCGAGATGCAAAGGAAGTCCAAATGAGAAGTTAGAGCTCAAGATTTAGATGGGAATCAACGAGCTCGCTTCATGGTTGGGCTTTGCTGCGGGACGCGTGCTAAGGAGTTATCGACACCTATAGCTTTGGACCACTATGGTAGGAGGTACGAAGGCGGATTCAGGGCCATTATGGCATTGGTAGAACCAAGGGCTATGACCAATGAAGTGGGTCATTGAAATGTTTGGTCATGACTCCAAGTGTTTGGCTTGGTCACAGCAGGGTTTCTACAAGTCGGGATTCGTCGTTGCCTCAGTTTGTCTAGTGTTCCAAAGTGGTAGATGTCGTACGCTTTACGCACTGAGTGAGAGATGCGAGGATGGTTGCTATGGATGATTTGTTCGCTATCATTTTGACATGCACACCCCACCCCGTATTCTTACACTATTTATTATGGCACCTTGGAGTATTGTACGGTATGTGGTACTAACTCTTTGGTTGCAGGTCCAGGTTCAGGTATGGTTTAGTATACCTGTTATTATTCTGTTTAGATGCTTATCGCTCATACCAGGCTTTATGTCTGACCCAGAGTTTTATGTCTCTTCTTATTACTCTGGGTGCTCACACGAGCAGACTAGAGACAGGTTAGCTGGTGATGCACGGGTAGATGATCCGGAGACGAGCAGGAGGCTTCCACGTACTATATACATAATATTCTCCCTGTGTTGTTGAAGATCACTGCTTGGGCATTGTTGGTGTATCTTCTATTTTAGCTTTCTTTTGTTTAGAGACAGTAAATTTGGAAAGTTGTAATAAGCTGTATTTGGATTTCCGCTGCTTTGAGATTGATGTTGGTTTTAGTTATCAGCTTATGCACTGTCTCGCCTGTTTTATGTCAAGTATGTTATTATTATATTTCATTCCATGCGTTGTCAGACATTCTACAGGTTCTTTGATTAGTTCATTCCCTTCTTTCCTTTCTTCTGATGACCGTCTTGTGCTAGTCGGGCATGTGTACAGCGCACTTTTGGAGGAAATGCAGGCTGGTGCGAAGCGGGCCGTCACACTTGGTATCAGAGCTCTAGGTTGCGTAGTTAACCTTGGGAAGTTATCAGGGAGAGATAGTATACGTATACGAGAGAGCGTATTTGTAATTATTTTGGTTTTCAAAAGCTATATATATATACTATTAGTAGTATAAGAATGAAGTCGCACTGCACTAGCACCACTATGGAGTCGTTAATCGTTTCCTTTTTCAGATTGACGATGAGCCGAGATACTAGAGGTGCTGGTAGGGGAGCCAATAATGGGAATGCTGCTGACATGAGGACGATGTTTACTGACCTCATGAGAGAGATGCTTAGAGATGTGCAGAGGGCAGCTCCCAATGGTGGAAATGGTGGTGGCCCAATAGTGCAGGCGCCAAGAGTCGACTTCGCCAAGCTGAATAAGGATTATACTAGTCTTGGTGGGAAGTCATTCCATGGAACGGAGTCGGCTACGGACGTTCAAGATTGGTTGGATAGTTGCGAACGTATCTTCGAGGATTTGGGTATCGAGGATGCGATGAAGAGAAAGCTAGCGTCCCGTCAGCTGCAAGGGCGGGCAATGAATTGGTGGAATGCTATAAAGGCAGCTACTCCCGAAGACCAGATTACTTGGGAGCAGTTTAAGGCTCGCTTTAGTGAGAAGTTCATTCCAGCTGCTCAGAAGTCAATGTTGTTTAAGAAATTCTTGGAGCTCAAGCAGAATGGCAGGGCTGTCTCGGAGTATATTGCTGAATTTGACACTTTGTCAAAATATGGGTTATCTCTTATAGATACTGCCGAGAAAAAGAATGAGAAATTCATAACTGGATTGGATCAGTACTTGGGGGAAAAACTTATTAACCACATCGATGAGACGTTTGAATCGATTGTGGGGAAAGCATTAAGATCAGAAAGTCTCTACCCTAAGCCGAAGACTGAAGTTGCATCCGCAGAAGAGCCAAAGCCACAAGCTAGTGGTGGAGGCAAAGGTGGTTCCCAGAATAAGAGAAAGCAGAATCAGGCTAAGGATGGCCAGAAGAAAAAGAATAAGCAAGATGTGGAGTGCTTCAGCTGTGGTAAGAAGGGCCATTATGCTAGTAATTGTCGGGCCAAGCCAGCAGATAGGAAGTGCTTCAACTGTGGCCAAATGGGGCATCACAAGGACAAGTGTCCCCAGCCCCCTAAGGAAAAGCAAATGGTGAAAGCATATGCTCTTAATGCTATTCCTTCTTCGTCGAATGCCCCAACTGCGGCGGAGAAGGGAAAGAATGTCGTCATTCAAGGTATGCTTTCTGTTTATGATGTTCCTGTTAGAGTTTTGTTTGATACCGGAGCTTCCAGTTCTTTCATATCTAGTGACCTGGTAGATAGGTTGGGATTGGAGCCCGAGATTGTCGATAGACCTTTAGTAGTGACGAACCCGATTGGTGGTTCGACTAGTCTTAGCATGATTTGTCGTAATGTGGTTCTATCGAGTCATGGATGCATGTTTGTTTGTGATTGCTTTGTTTTGGGCTTTACTGGGTTTGGCATTATTTTGGGAGTAGATTGGCTCCAAAGATACGGGGTGGTGGTAGACTGTGAGGGCTTGTTGGTGACAGCTAGAGCGGATGATGGGCGGAGGATAGTGTTTGGTGGTCTACCCAGTAAGGGGGTATTGGCTAGTTTTCTAAACTCCCTCGACATTCCGCATAGTGAGTTGTCAGGTTTGCCCGTGGTTGGCCAGTATCCGGATGTTTTCGAAGAAGTGACCGGACTTCCACCACACCGAGAGATTGAATTTCGTATTGATTTGGTAAAAGATGCCAGGCCTATAGTGATGCCACTTCGTCGAATGGCACCAAGAGAGCAGCGAGAGCTCGAGGTGCAAGTCAGCGATCTTTTGAAGAAGGGATTTATCAGAAGGAGTGTTTCTGAATGGGGAGCACCAGTTGTGTTTGCTACCAAGGCGGATGGTTCCCTTCGTTTGTGTGTAGACTACCGCGAGTTGAATAAAGTGACGAGGAAGAACAAGTATCCTCTACCGCGGATAGATGATTTGTTTGACCAGTTGAGTGGCGCGAGAGTATTTTCTCAGTTGGATCTCGCGACAGGTTTTCATCAGCTTAGAGTGGAAGCTGAGAGTATAGCAAAAACGGCATTTCGAACGCCGTCTGGATTTTATGAATGGTTGGTTATGCCATTTGGGCTGACTAATGCCCCGGCATATTTTGTGGACCTTATGAATAGGGTATTCAGAGATCAGCTGAATAAGTCTGTCCTTGTGTTCGTTGATGATATTTTGGTCTATTCGAGGACAGAGGAAGAACACAAGGAACATTTAAGGGTAGCGATGGAGGTGTTGAGAAAACACCAATTGAAAGCAAAGTTTTCTAAGTGTCACTTCTGGAAGAGGGAAGTGAGGTTCTTGGGCCATGTTGTATCAGAGAATGGTATTGCCGTGGACCCAGCGAAGGTGGCTACGGTACAAGATTGGCCTACGCCCAAGAACGCAACAGATGTAAGAAGTTTCTTGGGATTAGCGGGATATTATCGTAAGTTTATCCAAGGTTTCTCCAAGATAGCAGCATCATTGACCCAGTTGACCAAGAAAAATCAAGCTTTTGTCTGGGATGAAAGGTGCGAGAATGCATTCAGAAGTCTAAAGGACAAGTTAACAAGCGCACCAGTGTTAGTCATTCCTAAGGGGGATGAAGAGATGACGGTATACACGGATGCCTGTGGTACCGGACTGGGTGCTGTATTGATGCAAGGCGGTAGGGTTGTAGCTTATGCAAGTCGGCAATTGAAACCGCACGAGAGGAGATACCCTACCCATGATTTAGAATTGGCAGCAATCGTGTTCGCGTTAAAGATGTGGAGACACTATCTCTTGGGAGAAAGGTTTGAGCTGTTTACAGATCATAAGTCGTTAAAGTATCTATTCTCCCAGAAGGATTTAAATCTCCGTCAGCAGAGATGGTTAGAGTTCTTGGCTTCCTATGATTTTGACATCGCATACACACCAGGAAAGGGCAATGCGGTGGCTGATGCATTGAGTAGAAGACATGCCAGCTTAGGGGCTATGTTCCTTGAATGGAAGCAACTGGAGTTTATCGCGGGGTTTGATTTCAGACCAAAGTGCGAATTGGATCCAGAAATGTTAGCAAGTTTGACGATCAGACCCACTTTGATTGAGCGGATCGGCTCTAGTCAGAGGGACGATCCTAACCTATTGGAAATCATCTCCAAGTTAGAGATGGGAATCGATGAGGAGATGAACAAGTATGGGCTTGATCGAGATAGATGGCTTAGAAAGAATGGAAAGCTTGTTGTACCCAATGTCAATGGATTGAGGGATGAAGTGCTTAGAGAATGTCATCACTCAAAGCTGACTATACACCCCGGTGGTAATAAGATGTATAGAGATATGAAGCAGACCTACTACTGGGAAGGGATGAAAAGAGACGTTGGGAAGTTTATATCCAAGTGCATGAATTGCCAGCTAGTTAAAGCCGAGCAAAAGAAGACTAGTGGGTTGTTACAGCCCTTAGAAATTCCCGAATGGAAATGGGAGCAAGTCTCGATGGATTTCATCGATGGATTACCAAGGACTAGATCGGGATATGATAGCATTTGGGTAATTGTGGATCGACTAACTAAAAGTGCAAGGTTTATAGCAGTCAAATCGACCAGAACGGCAACTAAGTTAGCAGAATTGTATATGAAGTGGATAGTGAGATTTCATGGAGTACCTAAAAGCATTGTGAGCGACCGAGACCCGTTGTTCACTAGTGGGTTTTGGAGGAGCTTGCAAGAGGCGCTAGGGTCAGAGTTACATCTCAGTACCGCATATCATCCTCAGACCGACGGTCAGACGGAGAGGGTGAACCGTATTTTGGAAGATCTCTTGAGAGCATGTACATTGGATTTTGGAGGATCATGGGATGACCATTTGCATCTAGTAGAGTTTGCATATAATAATAGCTACCAATCCAGTATCGGTATGGCTCCGTTTGAAGCTTTGTACGGAAGGCCGTGTAACTCACCATCATGTTGGATAGAGACTGGCGAGAAGTTTATGCTTGGACCAGATGTGGTGAGGGAAACTTCAGATAAGATCAAGATCATTCAGCAACGAATGAAGGCAGCCCAAGATAGGCAGAAGAGTTATGCTGATAAGAGGCGAAGAGACTTAAAGTTCTCAGTTGGTGACTTGGTATTTGTCAAGATTTCCCCGTTGAAGAGTGTAATACGATTTGGCAGGAGAGGCAAGTTGGCACCAAGGTTTGTTGGCCCATTCCCTGTTCTTGAACTAGTCGGGAATTTGGCATATAGGATTGACTTACCAGAGAAGATGGCGGGAGTTCATAACGTATTTCATGTTTCCCAACTAAGGAAGTTCGTTCACGACTCAGATATGACTATTCCACCTGATCAGTTAGAGGGCTTCGAAGTAGAACCCGAGGCGGTTGGGAACCGCAAGCCGGCCCATATTGTCGAGTACGACATGAAACAACTTCGAAGGAAGGCGGTGAAGCTAGTCAAGGTACAGTGGAGCGAGGACGAGAGTGATTGTACTTGGGAAACAGAGGAGGACATAAGGAAGAAGTATCCAGAACTCTTTGTCTGGTAAGATTTTGACTTCGATTTAGTTTTTCCGCATGCTAGGATAGACTTGTTTGCTTGTTTTGCATGTTTGATTGTTATATGTGGTTGTTAGGCATGCGGGATCCTTTGTATGTTTTGGGTTAAGTAATTTCGGGGACGAAATTTCTTAAGGGGGGGAGAGTGTAACGACCCGCGTTCTACGCATCATAGGATCGTAGGATATTTGTTTCTTTCACATACGAAGTCGTATGGTCATGTAACTTTGGGAGACGACTATTGGGGTCATTTCCCATGTTCATGATTTTTCCCGATTTTTAAATGACCATTTTACCCCTAGTTAGCACTGTTTTGGCCATAACTTTTGACTGGAAAGGAATTTTGACCTGAAACCACTTCCATTGGCTTTGAATGATAGTTTCTCTTTCCGTAGAGTGGTCACATTAGCCAAACGGACTTACCGTTTGGGAGATATGGCTGAAACAAGTTTCAGATGGTGAAAAACAGCTTAGTTGGGCTTAACCGGGTGATTAGCAGCTAGGCCCAAGGGGAATTTCGGGTTTAGGGGTATAGGAGGTCTGATTAGGGTTAGGTTATCACTTTCATTTCAGTTTTGAGCAGCCACAAACCTCCTAGAGATCCTATTAATGGCTTCCTACATCTAAAACACCCCAAATCACTCTCTAATTGAAGATTAGGCTTAGCAACACCAAATTAAGGAGAAAAAGCACCAAAGCAAGGTTGGAACTGCTGTTAGACATCAGTATTCGCCCCAAATCAGAGGAGTTTCAGTTCTGAGAATTTCATTTGTGGCCAAGGTGAGTGATAGCATCATTTTGACACTAATTACGGTTAATTAAGGGTAATTAGTAAGGATTAGCGAATTTATACGTAAATAAATTCTGGAAAAATTCTTAAAATTTTAAAATAATGTTTTAAGGCTCTGTTAGAAATTTGGGTTAATTTCGATGTGTTTTGCTAATCGTATGCTTAAACATGATTAGGAGGAATTATAAGAAAATGTGAGGTTTTGGCCACTTTTGATCCATTTTGATTCATTCAAATTGTTGTTTGTTGTTTTGTGGTTGCTATTACATGTTACTATGACTCTATGGTATGTTTCATGATTGATTAGAATAGTTAAATTGCTCGAAAACGTCGTCGAATGGCGTAGAAAGCTTGCTGGAAAGTTGCAGAAGTGTGCAGGCTCCGAACCGGTTCGGATCGGAGAAAGGGGTCGGATCGGACTAGGGAACTGACCAAGGGAATCCGAACTGGATGAGGACTTGCCACTGGAAGAAGTTTGGCAGGAAGGAAGGCCATTGTTTAGAGTTGGAGTTGGACAGAAGATCGGATCGGAGCGATGGAGCGGATCGGATCGGAGTTAGCTAGGGAGCGGAGCGGATCGGATCGAAAGAGTGATTGGAGGCCAGATCGGATCGACTTGGAGATGCAGGGCTCGGATCGGAAGCAAAGAAGAAATAAGCTAGGGATTGGAGCGCTGGAGGGAAGGACACCCGACCCGACCTGGAGGAGGACCCCGACCCGACCCGGAGCGAAGTGCCCGACCCGAAAAGACAAGGAGAAGGACTCGAACCCAGAGCATGGGTGACCGAACCGAACCGAGCATGGGTGACCGAACCGAACCGAGCATGAGTGACTGAACCGAACCGTATTCTAGAGCTGCTACTGCACGACAACTTTTCTGAAGACCCACTCCAATTCGACCAAACCCGAGATGCAAAGGAAGTCCAAATGAGAAGTTAGAGCTCAAGATTTAGATGGGAATCAACGAGCTCGCTTCATGGTTGGGCTTTGCTGCGGGACGCGTGCTAAGGAGTTATCGACACCTATAGCTTTGGACCACTATGGTAGGAGGTACGAAGGCGGATTCAGGGCCATTATGGCATTGGTAGAACCAAGGGCTATGACCAATGAAGTGGGTCATTGAAATGTTTGGTCATGACTCCAAGTGTTTGGCTTGGTCACAGCAGGGTTTCTACAAGTCGGGATTCGTCGTTGCCTCAGTTTGTCTAGTGTTCCAAAGTGGTAGATGTCGTACGCTTTACGCACTGAGTGAGAGATGCGAGGATGGTTGCTATGGATGATTTGTTTGCTATCATTTTGACATGCACACCCCACCCCCGTATTCTTACACTATTTATTATGGCACCTTGGAGTATTGTACGGTATGTGGTACTAACTCTTTGGTTGCAGGTCCAGGTTCAGGTATGGTTTAGTATACCTGTTATTATTCTGTTTAGATGCTTATCGCTCATACCAGGCTTTATGTCTGACCCAGAGTTTTATGTCTCTTCTTATTACTCTGGGTGCTCACACGAGCAGACTAGAGACAGGTTAGCTGGTGATGCACGGGTAGATGATCCGGAGACGAGCAGGAGGCTTCCACGTACTATATACATAATATTCTCCCTGTGTTGTTGAAGATCACTGCTTGGGCATTGTTGGTGTATCTTCTATTTTAGCTTTCTTTTGTTTAGAGACAGTAAATTTGGAAAGTTGTAATAAGCTGTATTTGGATTTCCGCTGCTTTGAGATTGATGTTGGTTTTAGTTATCAGCTTATGCACTGTCTCGCCTGTTTTATGTCAAGTATGTTATTATTATATTTCATTCCATGCGCTGTCAGACATTCTACAGGTTCTTTGATTAGTTCATTCCCTTCTTTCCTTTCTTCTGACGACCGTCTTGTGCTAGTCGGGCATGTGTACAGCGCACTTTTGGAGGAAATGCAGGCTGGTGCGAAGCGGGCCGTCACACAATCCATCTGCTCCCATCACTCAAGGAGATTTCTCACGCTTGCTTGATATGCTTGAGAGCACGAGGGAAGCTATGAGAGTTCATGAGCGCACTAATCTCATGATGCAGGAAAATATGAGGCTCATGAGTCGGGAGATCAATGAGCTCCGCCGGCAGAGAACTCCATCACCGGTTCGTCACACACCCGTAGATCAATCTTCATCTTCCGAGGAAGAGAGGCCCCGCGAACGAAGGCCACTCGAACGACCTCAGAACGTGGAGCAGCTAACGTTTGGATCTTTGGGATCTCGCGAGGATATCGCACGAACATTAGGAAACGATAGCCCCACTCGGGGGCAAAGACTCCAGTCCCCTCTTCCTGAGATCGACCGGGAACACAGGGAAAGGAATCGAGTAGAGGCAGCTCGAAGAAGAAGGGCATCTCCTGAGCAAGAGCCCCGAAGGAACTCGGACACTAGGGCCAGGGAACCTGAGCAGCCCCTAACTAGTGCCGATGTGCAGGCAATGGTTCGCCGAATTATGTCCGAGAGCCGGAATTATACAAATGAAGACTATGGCATTGAGCGAAGCCATACTCCGTTCACTGACGATATCCTAGACTTCCAGTTTCCCCGACGCTTTAACTTGCCACAAATGGATAAATATAACGGAAGGACTGATCCGGGACAGCATTTAATGAGATATTCGTGGCTCATGAATGCTGCGGCTGCCCCAGATGAAGTGAAGTGTAAAGCCTTCCCAATCTACCTAGAAGATGTGGCATTGTTCTGGTTTACCCGACTGCCTCCTCGTTCGATTTCTAATTACAAAGAACTAAGCGAGCGTTTCATGAACCAGTTCCGATTACATGCCCGAAAGTCCAAGAGTGTTATCGAATTGTCGAGAATCAAACAGGCGCCGGGAGAGACTTTAAGGGCATATTTAGATCGTTTTAACCAAGCTGTGACTGAGGTCAGTGACCCGCATGAGCCCACTATTCTGATGGCATTGAAGGAAGGAGTCGATCCTGAATCTGAGTTTGGAGACTACCTTTCTGGGAAGACACCCCCCACAAGGGCGATATTCTACGAAAAAGCCGATATTTATCTAAGACGAGAGGAGGCCCAGGCAAACCGGAAGAGAAAGTCTGAGATAGCCTCAAAGGAGAATGTGCAAAGTAATATTGCCGTGAAGCAGTCGGGGGAAAGTTCTGGTAAGGTTGAAGTGAATGTAGGAAATAAGGGTGGAAACAACAATACTGGAAATGGTGGAAACAGCAACAATCGCAATTCGAACGGTAACAGGAGAAACAGAAATAGGGGAAGTGACCCTAACAAAAGGCCCCGATTCCAAAACTACGAGGACTACACACCATTGAATGACACCCTGGAAAATATTTATCTGGATACGTACAATGTGCTGCAATACAAAAGACCGCCACCTCGTGATTCGACCGAGAAAGAAATGGCGACAGGGAAATTTTGCTTGTTTCACGGAACACACGGACATTCAACCAATGAATGTCGGCATTTAAGGGATGTAATTGAAAAGCTGCTGCGTGAAGGAAAATTGGATGAGTACAAGGTTGCCCCGAGGGACAGGGGGCAAGGAGAGCAGGCTCCAAAACAGATCCTACCTGCTCCTAAGCCTACCGCGCAGCAGAAAGGTAAAGGGATTGTCATCAACTCTATAGTAGGCGGACCTCACCCGGCAATCCGAAGTTTTAGGTCAATGGACCAGTATGTGAATGCTGCCAAGCATCTAGATGTGAATGAAGGTGACGATTTGGAAGATGTCACCCCTATAAAACAACAAAAAACCATGTTCGATGACGTGGTATTTCGCAGCCGAGACAACACGGGGATACAATCTCCCACCAATGATCCGTTGGTTATTACTACCACCATTGGGCCGGCCTTGGTCCATAAGGTATTAGTAGACAACGGAAGTTCCGTTAATATTTTGTTCAAGAAGTCATTTGATCAGATGAAGCTCGAGCCCGAAGATCTGAAACCTTGTGAAGGATGGATTAGAGGTTTCAACGGAGCGACGACGTCTCCCATGGGATATATAGAGTTGCCCGTAACCCTAGGGCAAGGAGAACGTAGAAGAGTGCGAATGCTTCAGTTCGTAGTATTGGACGTAGATTCGCCATATAACGCATTTTTAGGGAGACCTGCCCTCGCTGAATTTAGAATTTGTATCGCCCCTTGGTGCTTGTTACTAAAGTTCCCAACTGAAGCTGGAACTGGAGTAATAAGAGGGGATCAGGTCTCTGGACGGGCCTGCTACGTGGCCGAACTGAAGATGTTGATGAAAGGAGTTAATGCTGAGAGTAAGGATGCCTCGTCTCCCTCAAAGGGGGACTCGGCATAGCAATTAGAGAAATTGACCCCAAAGGAGTTGCCCAAAGGAACACCTGAAGACCTGGATCCTAGAAAAGACGAGGAACCAGAGGCTAGGAATGCAACTCCTAATGAAACGACAGTGGAAATTCCTGTTGATAAAGCTGATCCGACGAAAGTTTTGAAGATCGGTTCCCAATTGGATCCACGTCGTGCTGAAGAACTGACGGACTTCTTGAAGGCAAACTTAGATGTGTTCGCCTGGACCCATGCTGACATGTGTGGGATATCACCTTCCATTATCAGTCACAAATTGAATGTAAATCCGAAGCATCCGCCTGTGAAGCAAAAGAGACGCACGCTGGGCCCAGAGAGGTCGGCTGCCCTCAAAGAGGAAGTAGAAAAATTGAAGCAAAATGGATTTATTCGAGATTCGACCTATCCCGACTGGATATCGAATCCCTTCCTGGTAAAGAAGCCAAACGGAAAGTGGCGAACTTGTATTGACTTTTCAGATTTAAATAAGGCTTGCCCAAAAGATAGTTTCCCACTTCCCAGGATTGACCAGCTTGTAGACTCGACAGCAGGTCATGAACTTCTCTCTTTCATGGATGCATACTCTGGATACAATCAAATTCCTATGCATGTACCAGATCAAGAGCATACAAGTTTCATCACGAATTTGGGGTTATATTGTTATGTTGTAATGCCATTCGGATTAAAAAACGCTGGAGCTACTTATCAGCGGTTGGTAAATAGAATGTTTTATGATCAAATAGGAAAAACTATGGAAGTTTATGTGGACGATATGCTTGTTAAATCAAAGCAGTCTTCCAATCATACGCAAGACTTAGCGGAAATGTTTGGTATCTTGCGAAAATACCGTATGAAATTGAATCCTTTAAAATGTTCATTTGGAGTGGCGTCGGGAAAGTTCCTTGGCTTCATTGTGAGTTCCCGAGGAATCGAGATCAACCCTAGCCAGATAGCGGCGATTAGAAATATCGAAGAACCCAGAAGAATTAAAGACGTCCAAAGTCTGGCAGGAAAGGTAGCGGCGTTGAGTAGATTCATCTCTAAAGCCACCGATAAATGTGTTCCCTTTTTTGATTTGATAAAAAGGGGAAAGAAGAACTTCCAGTGGACTCCCGATTGTGTCGAGGCCTTTCAAAATCTGTTGGAGCTGTTAGAGAAACCGCCAATCTTGTCAAAGCCCGTAGATCACGAAGAACTATTTGTTTATCTAGCAGTCTCGGCTCACGCTGTCAGCACAGCTCTGGTTCGAGAAGAAGACAAAGTACAAAGGCCAGTATACTATGTAAGTAAGAAATTAGCAGCGGCAGAGCGCAACTACCCAAAGATCGAGAAGCTTGCTTACAGCCTCCTGATTGCATCCCGAAAACTTCGTCACTACTTCCAAGCCCATCCAATAACCATATACACCGATCAGCCGTTAAGACAGGTGTTGCAGAGACCCGAAGCGTCGGGAAGGTTGATCAAATGGAACATAGAACTAAGCCAGTTTGATTTGAATTTTCAACCACGAAAGTCAATCAGGGGGCAAGCTCTAGCAGACTTTATTGCGGAGTTCACCATTCCAGAGGAAGAAATAATCAATGACCAAGTGGTCAAATCTGAGGATAAGCTAGAGATGAATCCGTGAAGATTATATACAGATGGAGCTAAAAATGACCGAAGATCCGGAGCTGGAATTGTCTTAGTCACTCCGGAGGGACGGTCGTTATATTACGCCCTACGGTTAGAATTTTCGGCAACTAACAACGACTCTGAGTATGAAGCCCTGATTGCCGGGCTGAAACTTGCTAAAGACCTCGGAGTAAAAATGATGGACATATTTTGTGACTCTAAGATTGTTGTTTGTCAAGTGCAAGAGGAATTCGCGGCTCGAGGACCTCGACTTATCGCCTACCTCAAGAAAGTGAAGGAGCTATTGAATAGCTTAGATCGGTACAGCATAACACATATTCCCAGAATTGAAAACCAGAAAGCGGATAGACTGGCAAAACTGGCTAGTTCTGACAATCCAGAAGGGACTGAGGTAATTCCAATTGAAACATTGGAATCGCCAAGCTTTGAGTCAATGGAAATTGAATTCGTTCTTGAAGCGGAACCAGAGAAGGAGTCATGGATGACTCCAATCAAGAGTTTTCTTAAGAATGGGACACTCCCATCGAAGAAAAGTGAGAAAAGAGCTGTAGTTCGCAAAGCTGCCAGATATGTTATGCAAGACGATACTCTCTATAGACAAGGATTTTCTATGCCCCTGTTACGATGTATCGCACACGACGACATCAAGCGTGTACTGAGAGAAGTGCACGAAGGTGAGTGTGGAGATCATACAGGAGGTCAAACTTTAGCAAAGAAAATATTGCGGTACGGATACTTCTGGCCTACGATCAACAAGGATGCAGCTGATTATTCACGACGCTGCGATAAGTGCCAGAGATTCGCCAAAATCCCCAGGCACCGTCAACCCAGCTTAAATCGATGGTGAGTCCTTGGCCATTTGCCACATGGGGAATCGATATCATTGGAGTTTTACCAATTGCTAAAGGAGGGGCTAAGTATGCCATAGTAGCCGTGGATTATTTCACGAAATGGGTGGAAGCTGAGCACTTGACCAAGATCACAGCAAGAAAAGTGATAAGTTTTGTGGTCAGAAATATTATATGCCGGTTCGGGATCCCAAGAACGATTATAACTGACAACGGAACCCAGTTTGACAGCTCTGAGTTCAGAAATTTTTGCCAGAAATATAAGATAGACAAGCGATATACTGCAGTCGCCTATCCACAATCGAATGGGCAAGTAGAAGCGGTAAACAAAGTTATAAAATCCATCCTCAAGAAACGGTTGGAGCGTGCAAAGGCAAAATGGGTTGATGAATTGCCCCTAGCTTTGTGGGCATATCGAACAACGTTTAAAACGGCTACCGGTCATACCCCTTTCTCTCTCTCCTTTGGTTCAGAAGCAGTAATTCCAGTTGAACTGGAAGTTCCTTCCCACAGGGTTACGTATTATGACCCGATGACGAATCGGGCACTTCTACTTGAGTCTCTTGATGAGGTCGAAGAGAAAAGGGACGAAGCAGACTTGCGTGCAGCAAGACATCGGCGTCAGATGGCACGCTATTATGACAAAAAAGTTCGCCTCAGAACTTTTGAACTAGGGGATTTGGTGCTAAAGAGAGTTTTTCCATCTCTTCCTCACCTCGGCCCAAAATGGGAAGGACCCTTTGTCATCCAACGGAAACTTGATAAAGGAACATTCAAGTTAACGACCGTAGATGGCGAAGAAGTCCCTCGAGCATGGAATGCCCAACACTTAATGCGATATTTGGATTAGAAATGCTATACTTTTTGCTGTTCTTCCTATAAACTCTGTAATAAGGCTCGACTTGCCTTGGGAAAATCTGATGATATGAATAAAGGTCTATAAAGTGGATGTAGGCTATGACTTAGCTGAACCACTATAAAAATATTGTGTGTTATTTACTTTTATGCATTTACATTCGTTAGTTGTTCTGTTGTGATTATAAAATACAGGATAACTTAGAGCCTAAAAAGGTTGAAACAGTTTGGACATAAAAAGAAGCACAATAATTATTTGTGCAATAAGACATAAAAGAATGAGAAAACGACATTCTTAACTCTAACTCTCCAGAGAAAGAGAGAGAGTATAAAAGCGTCTCAGACTGAGCGCTGAAAAAGAAATTCTATTCTGAACTCTAACTCTCCAGAGAAAGAGAGAGAGTATAAAAGCGTCTCCGACTGAGCGCTGAGAAAGAGGTTCAACTCCGAACTCTAACTTTCCAGAGAGAAAGAGAGTATAAAGGCGTCTCCGACCGAGCGCCGAGAAAGAAATCTTTTCCCGTTGAACGACCGGGGAATAAACAAATAACTGAACTCGAACTCTAACTCTCAAGAGAATGAGAAAGAGTATAAAAGAAATGCCAGGAAAAACAACAGATATTGATGACACAGGAAATGCTATCCCGTTAGAGAATCGGGAGCGTTCAGATTGCATGGTTAAGCACTGAATAACCTATGGAGATTGACTGGGGACACATATATATATACATATCTCCCCTCTCCACAACTTTGTTTCATAACTATAGATATGCATTTTTACATAAGTGCAGAACTGCTAACAAATAAACATTGCAAAAAGTGAATTATTTTTATTTACAAATGAATGAATTTGTACAGGGAAATAACTGAAAAAGAAAGTGCGGAAGCAGCTGGTGTAGCAGCACTTATTGGTTTATAAAGATGCTAAAAAGATACAGGGGAACCCACTATTTGGGTTTGGGATGAGCCTTCGATTTTTTGGCAGCTTTTTCCGCATCTTTTGCTTCCTTCTCGGCTTCAGTCAAGATCCGCTTTGATTTCTTTTTCCCTGAAGATGTAGTACTGGAGCCAGCAGACTTCTTCCTGGAGGGCGGGGCGCTGGAATCAAGAGAAGATTTTTTAGCAAGTTCTTCGGTAATAGATCTAGTTGAGAGCTTAACAACTAACCTTGAACCTGCATCCACCACTGCGAGGGGCTTGAGAACCTCAGGGTCTAATTCTTCAGCCTTTAATTGCAAGCGCTTGTCTTGATCAGCCTTCATGGCCGCCAAGGTAACGTCATCAGCGCTCTTTGACTCCCCGGTTATTGTAACCTCCGGTTCCTCATCATGCCCCTCGTCTCCTCCGTCGTCTTCTAAAGCTGCAATCATTTCTTCATCATGGGGAGTAGTGACCTTAATTGGCTCACTTCTTTCCCCCAGGTCTGTTGAAGCAGCCTTGTCTTTCCCTTCTTTGACCCTATCAGCGGGTTGTGTCCCAGCGGTAGTTCCTTGAGCTACATCTGTCTTCGCGGAGGATTCAACGCCTACAAAATGAGAAACATCGGTTATCAACTCAGGCGAAAGCAAAGGATTTCTCATCGAACGTTCCATCATGTAGCCAAAGGTAGTAGTAGCCTTGGCAAATTGAGGAGAAAAGATAGGGATACCTTCTGAAGACTTTTCAGCGGGGGTGACTACTACCTCTGGAGTTATTTCAGGAATGGGAGATAGCAGAGTGGTTCGGGGAATTCCCGGGTTTTCGGGATCGTACCCTTCTACTTCGGGAGTTACAGGAGCAGAAGAAGAGGAACCAGCTTCAGGAATGGTTTTCTGTTTAGACTTCCGCCTCTCTTCTTCCATGGCCTCAGCAATTAGACGGCGCCCTTCAGCTAGACGCTCCGGTTCGTCGTCTCTCAAGTACTTCTCTATCAGCTTATCTTCATCGAGGGAATCGACCTTGAGTTCTTCTTTTTCCCATTCGACGATTTGATTCCACACTTGAACCAAAGTGGATGGATAGTCCTCGATCCAGGAAATGTTTCGACGACGAATAATGTGCGCGAAGAATTCGATCATTAGCTCGCCGAAGCCCTGAATATCAGCCTCCGCCTCTGATAGTTGTTTGCGGGTTTCCTCCGCAGATTTAATAGCGCATTCCACATTGCCCTCAGCCAGAGCAGCCCTGTTTTCCGCCTCCAACAATTTTGAAGCCAAGTCTGCGTTTTTCTTTTCTAACTCAGCACTTCTTTTCGCTAACTCGGCGTTTTTCTGCTCAAGCTCAGCATAAGCAAGACGTGTCTTCGCAGCCTCTGATTTGGCCTCGTCAGCTTGTTTCTTCAACTCAGAACGCTCCTGAGTGTGGGATTCTAGCAAATCATGATAGCGCTTTTGCATGTCCTCAAACTGTTGTTTGAAGTTAGAAGCGTTCTTTTGAGCGACAGCTAGTTGAGCTTGAGTGTCTTCTAAGTTTTTTCCTAAGGTTTTTAGGGCCTTAGCATCCTCCTCTGCGGTCTTCTGCATTGAGTCAGCATTTGTCATTAGAGTGCGGATGATTCTAGAAAGAGTGCGGGAATACTTGAACATTTCGGTATATTGTTTTTCCACCAAATCAATCTTTGCTCTGGCCTCCTCTGCCCAATTAGAAGAAATGGGTTCAAGGGTAGGAAGGAAGGACAGAGTCTCGAAGTAGTGCTCGGGAAATTGCTCCTTTAAATATGCCAGCCTTACTGCAGTTCCCGCATCTGGTGGAGGAGGGGCGAGGATTGTTAGTTCAGTGTCCCTTCCTGAAGAAGATTCTGTAGAACCCTTGTCCGTCCGAGGTCGCTTAGTAGTAGGGACTTTTTGCTTACTTCTAGACCCAGTTTCCTTTGGAGGAGTTTTCTCTCTACTCCGCTTTTCATGGGAGGAAGTGGAATCCCTAGATTGTGGTCTATCCTCCTCCCTACGACCTTGATAGCTTTTGTATTTTTCTTGTTCCGGTCGAACTGGTGAGCGGGAGCGTGAGGATCGAGATCGATAAGGATCATAGGGTCTTCTTTCCTCCCTACCGCGGTCATCCCGGCGATTATACTCGGCGTCCTGAGGAGGATTGGACATGCTGCGGCGAAGCTTTCTTATGTCATAAGAGGATCGAGACATTGTACCTGCACGATAAATTAAACGAATTTTAGAATCGACGGATCCATGGAGAAAGAAGTGCAATGAATGCTAGTGCTACGGTGTAAAGTGCATCCTATGTGGTGTGTGTGTCCCCCCAACCAACCCGAGTCTGAAGCTAGACTGGTGCGGGCAGGCTCTTTGGCCTTAGCAGGAGTAGTTTCTTCAGAAGAAGTGAAGACTAAAGGGTCCTTTCTGAAATCTTCTGAAGTATATATAGTCTCGGGTAAGGGGAGATCCCCCAAACCCTGAAATATGTGCTCGTCGGTGCTAGGAACATCCCCTTCGGAAGCGTGAAGTGGTGACCCTTGGGGAGATTTTGATTTGTCTAGCGAGGTAGTTTCCTCGGGGGCAATATACCCTTCACGATGCTTTTTGGCCAGATTAGCCAGTTCATCATCTTGTGTGGAAGAGGGAGAAGGTGAAGTATGAAGAGAAGCTGTAGGGATTCCTGAAACTTCTCCTAGTTCTGGGACCACCTCCACTGGAGGAATATACGCGTATGGAACCGTCCCATGACCGATGCTACGGAAAACGGATAGCAGTCCGTGAAAATGAAGGTACTCATCTTTAAGAACCTCGTCAATGGTAAGGAATTTTTGGTCGCCGTTGAGGAGACGGTGCATTCGATCAAAGAACGCTTGGTCTGATACCTGTTTGGGATTGTCGACTGCAAATAAAAAGGAAAACAGGTCAGGGTGATGATTCAAGTGTATAGAGTCCAGGATCAGAAGATCAGTGCTTTACTTGATTTTGTCCATCTCCTGGCGCATCCAGACTGTTGCTTTATATAGAACCACTCTAGTCTGGAATCTCCAGCTTTACTGCTAAACGGCGTAGAGATTATCTTTCTCTTCGGGACTGATTCGAAGTAGCAGAAGGATGGAGTCTCTCGAGTCCGATGTTTAAAGTTATAAAAGAAGTGAACATCGTCGAACGTGAGCTCCACGCCTAGAATTTCACGATATGCTATGAATAAGGTATGCAGATAGGCATATGAATTGGGATGCAGCTGCATGGGGGCAATCCGCATTTGTCTTAAGAAGTCGACGATGAAAGGCGAGAATGGAGGAATGGCGCCAACCATGCACATCAGTCGAGTGACCGTCATATATCCTTCTGGAGGGTTATGGGGACGGTCAGAGCGTGAGGGCACTAAAGTGTCCCTTTTCATTATTCCATACTTCAAGCAAATTCTAATAAGTCGGTCATTGTCAATTGTCGATTCTACGGAATCTGGAGGTGACTCCAATATAATGGCTGAGTCAAATTCATCGGGTGCTCGATTGTCACCAATCCCTCCTTCCTCCTCAAAGCCCAGGGAAACTTCAGTCTCTGAAGACGCTTCGTCGCTTTCCCGATGACCAACTCCGTAATCCGGACCTTCACTATCCCATTCTGGATTGGACGAAGAAGATATATCCTCAAGAGTGATTTTGCTAGAAGTTTCCGGAGCTTCTTTCCTTTCAGCTAGACGAGAAGAGCGTCTGGGCCTCATTGTCATGGAACTATTGAAGAAGCAATAGCACGAATTAGAGTAAATTATCCCGTGTCCCCCTTCTTTGTGTATGTGTGTGAACTAAAGTGTGTGCAGCAAATGTGGGAAATACAAAATAAAAGTACAGCAGCGTAAGACGAAGCTTTAAAGAGAAAGCGATAGTCAGAGTTTTTCTTAATTCTCGTTTATGTTCACAAGGCACTATCCTAACTGTCCGCGAAGCATATTCGTCTAGAATAAGTGTTAGTTGAATTAGTTGGATAGTCTTTATGTGCCAAATTTGATGCGTTCGGTTCGGTTCGGATATGCATGTGATGATTGGCTCAATACAGAAGACATTCGGTTCGGGTGCTTCAGTAAGGCAAGGTTAGTTCAAGACAATAGGAACAGTGGGTTCGGAAGCAGAACTGATCTGATCGGATCGGGTGACCCGATCCGATCCGAATCAGCATCACTCAACCAGTCCGTTCATGTCAGCCTCTTATCTCATCCTCATCTCCGACCCGAGCTGACATTTTCTTTCCTCCCGTCTTTCTAAGATGTGCAATCCGAGCCGATCCCTTATCCTACTCCTTCCTTTCCGCTCCTCCGTCTTCTACCCGAACCGACTCCAGTTGGTCACCACGCTCCTCATCCTCTTCCTCTTTCCCCCCTTTCTCACAAACGAGTCCATTTTATCATCAAGGCCATCGTTGAGGATAAAAATTTGCCCTCTCCAGCCTCGCAACGCCTTGAAGCGATAGCGCATCCACCAGCGGCGGCGGGGGGTTCAAGCGAAGCCTACGATTAAACCATCCTAATCCGACACAAATTGAAATCAAGTACGTTTACTACAAAGTTATCCGGGATTAAAAAGCTACCTATGTTCTTGATTTGAAAGACCTACAAGAAATGATTTCGGAATATTGAAGTTTTTAGAGTTTTCAATGTTATGGTTGGGAGCGGCAGCAAAAAAGAAGAAGGAAGGAATGAGGACGATGGCGAGTTTATAAAAGGAATGGTGATGACTCCTCGTCTTCCTATTTTGTCTCACCCGCTCGGACCGGGATGAAGGCCCAGAAGCACAATTCTCTCTGAAAGCCCAATGTCTAAGAGAAAAATCCACGGAAACGCTTCGGATCGGAATCCGAACCGAGTGGAAATTTCACACGCTAATTCAGCATTCGACTCGAATTGAAGAGAAGGAGAGTAAAGAAGGAGCATACCTGCAAGAGGCATTACATGGCGAGACGAGTACCCAAATTTGCTCAGAAATGAAGAAAGTGTGTTTGGGTCGGACGCCGAACCGAACAGAAATCTGTGCATTACTCCTGGCAATTCTGGTTAAACGACATCAAAGCACGCTTTGTACAACGAAAGCATCCTTTGAGGGGGCAAAATGTTAGCCTACTTTGTGAACTAGGCAACACAAAGTCAAGAAACCAACCATTGAAGAGTATTTCAAGTTATAAGACTCCGGTTCGGATCGGAAGAAAACACCACACTTCAGATTGATAGCAGCATATCGGTTCGGATCGGATAGAATTCTCTGTTCGGATCGGATGTCTCCTACTGGATAAATTGGCGAAGCATATCTGATCGGATCGGAAGGCCAATAAATCTCAAACGGATCGGAGGTTCATCTGCTCGCCATAGCACAGGAGCGGAGCGGAATAGGTTAAAGAAGGAGTGGTGCCCAAACCAATCCGGGTCGGATCGGGTATCCCGATCCGAACCCCTTACCTGCATGTCTCCGACCCGCACCCATGATCTATGTTAATCTCCTATAAAATCGCCTGGAGAACCGGACCGGATATGACTAATTCCTACCCCTAACGTCCATCTCTTTGATGCGTTGTCAGCTTGATAGTTCATCCGAACCCGAAGAGAGTGCGATGGATGACACGTGTTCCGACCCGGATTGAATCTCAGGCAAATTCACACCTATAAATACCCCATCTAGAGACAAAGAGAAGGATCTTTTTTCAGCACTTTTGAGAATCCAAGTACCTCCATCATCCGAACTCCTTTACTCCCGGAGAATCCAAATCATCTTTCATTTCTTGTTTTAATCATTTGAGTGAACAAAAGTGAGTTGTGAGTGAATCTTACATTGCATTTGCAACTGAATTACTGAATATAGTGAAAACTAAGTGGACGTAGGCATTTCTTCGCCGAACCACTATAAATCTTGTGTGTTCATTCTTATTTTTGTTTTATTTTATCTTGTTTCTAATCAATTTGGGTGTTAGAACCACTTTTGGGTCTAACACTTGCAAAAAGGGATTTTTGAGTCTAACCTAGCCATGTCTCACATATGTCATCATATAATTCTTTTTAAACAAGATAGACTTAATCATGGATTTTAATTATGCCAAATATCATTCATAGCCTAGCCATATTCACAAGTTTTGCAAAAGCATGACTTAATACATGGATTATGGTGTCAAAATTCCAACATAGTTTCATATGAACTATAACAACCAAACTTGTCTCAATTACTTGCAAAATGATTTATGCACAAAAATAGACATCATGATGGCATAATAACCAAGCCCCAAACTTGCATGAAATTTCAATCAACTACATACATGTAGCTTCAACATAGGTCACATAATTTGCGAATATTCCAAACGTATATTTGCATAGAACTACCGCATGTAGTTCTTTATAATTGAATGACATAATTCAGAATATCCAAACGTATATAAATCGCACAAACACGAATTTCATTGCCACAATTCAAGCATACATATCTACACAATCATTTGTTCATACCAAAGTAGTACTCTACTTACAATGGTTGCGGCAAATTCTCTAACTAAGAGATATGATTCCTTTGTTGAATTGATTGGCTTTAGGTTGCTTGAATTGCTTTAGGCTTTAGAACTTTCTCCCTAATCCTCTCTCTAGTTGGCGGCTACTCTTAGTCGTTCTTCAGCAACATGGCGGCTATGTTCTTAATTTGAATGAATAGATTAGGGTTTAGTCTAGGGTTGTTTATATAGAGGTTAGGAATTGATTAGGACCATTGATGTTGCTAGGTTAGATCGTAGCCATTCATTCGATAGAGAGACCAATTAAAACTTGCCACCTAGCCCTAGTGACAAAGCAGACCATAGAAAATCGGAGGAACACAGACCTGGCCAGCCAGGTTGACTGGGCTCGACCAGGTCGATACCCCTGTCGACAGGGCTGTCGACAGCCCTGTCGACATGGGTAGCCCAGGTCGACAGCCCAGTCGACCTGGGTGGCCCAGGCGGGTGTTCTTCCACCCTGGCCCGTTGGGCCCTACTTCGGAATATTTAATTATTTAATTCTGTTTGAATTTTAAATTTAATTCAAAACTTCCGAAGGCCATATCTTCTTCATACGGACTCCGTTTTTCGAAAACTCGGACTCTATTTCGCGTATTTTTCCGAGACGAACGCAATGGCGTATCCCGTTTCCCTTAGTTCTTTGATTTCAGATTAATTATACTTTAATTTGTTAATTTCACAGTTATAGAATTTTCGGGGTGTTACATTGTATGTATAAAAACATTCATAACATCTGATATTTCTTTCTGCTTTAGCACCATGCATGCTTTATACCAATCATGGCCGCTATCTTGATTTTTGTAGCCTATTAATGTGCTAATTTGCTTTTTATATGAACTGTTAACTGTTCTAAATTCCTATTAACATATTTTACAAATTTTCCATCTGAACAGAAGTAAATTTTAGATGTTTCTAATAAAAAAAATATGATTGTTCATCAATGTTGTGCTTACATTTCTCCAAATTTCAATAGTAGTGTTGATACATAAAACGTTCAAATTATACGATACGGAAGTAGGCTTCACGCCCGTTGACAGGGTCAAAGTTTGAACCACCGACGATTATATACTACATAAAATTGTATACCAAGTATTTCATGTCCAGACTGTTATGGACAAAAATAAAGATACCGTTGTGTCTAGTTCACACTATATTATCAATTCACTATTTCCGACTATTTCGGAATTTAATATATTATTCTATTATTTAAATAATTGAATATTCAATATTATTTAATTAAACAACTCTTTTATTCTCTAAATCACAAATTAAATAATTAAATGAATTAATTATTATACCGTAAAAATACGGGACATTACAATTATTTTCCTGTAGTGCTTCTTTTATAAGTGGGAATGATATAACCCACATTTGTCGGTTAATAAAGTTGTATGAAGACTATAAATAAGCATGTAAAGCCTTCAGAACAATCATCGAAAATAATTGTAAACAACTTCAAGTTTGTAATAATATTTCTTCAAGCAATTTTTACTTTTTTAATGGTGTTTGGACTCTATTCAATGATCTACAGCTAAATATTTCCAATCAAATCCAAAGGAAGAAAGGATAAAACTCCATGGCTATGTAAGACCATTCTGTATTAAATTTCTTATTATTTGATTACTTATATCCTATGGTATTTATGCTTAAATGATATCCATCTGAAATACTGTTACTTTGACACCAAATATTGAGACTATCTACATCTCTCTTAACCATTAATCCATAAAACGTAAGCTCGTTTAAATTTGAAAAAGTAACCACTTAGGTAAAAAATACCATTAGGGGAAAAGTAGGATGAGAGTAACAAGGTGAGGATTTTGTCAATTAAGAAAAAGATATTTTAGTAATATGTAATGGTACTTTAAAAACAAATTTTATTTGAGTACGAATTTTTATAGATTTAGTATTTTGTAAGAAAAAAATAGTCAGACATGACCTTATTGCTATAGAAAGTAAACTGATTATTCCAAAAAGTTTCGATTGTTTTTCCAAAACCCGAAACAAAACAATTTTATTTTACTATAAAGAAAATCTTTACAAAAATCCTAGAAAAATTGTTATTTCCTCAAGAAAGAAAATGGAAATATTAGAACAACATCTAAAATAAAAGTTTTTATCAAAACTATTTCACATAATGAAATATATAAAACTAAATAAAAAACAATGATATGAAATAACAACTATTTTCAAAAGTAAATACACTAAAAAACTAATAGACTTAACAGATGATCCTAAAATTGACATACTAATATCAATAGATACATTATAATAAATAATCCGGAAGAAAAAACCAATAAGCAACAGAACTTCTAAAAAGTTTTGAAAAAAATAAAAAGAAATTCTCCGAAAATAAAGAGAAGATATAAAATATTTTTCTGTTAATGTATACTATTTCGATATATATATATATATATATAGACTGGTAAAAGAACACAAATTCTAAATAAAAAAATAGAAGGCTTCCAAACGCATATAATCATAGTTCCTAGTTCTCTATTTAGAATTTGCTTAGTGCACCCTTGAGAAAAAATTACAAGTTGCCACTAAGGTTTCTTAAAATGAATAACCAGTTTGTTATATTACTATATAAAATATTAGAACATACAACAAACTTCATAGCAGGTTACATATACGGAATAAATTTAATAAAAATCATTTGTCATATATACATATATATATATATATATATATATGTATGTAAAAACACACACACACATGCACAAAAAAAAACTCCCGATAGCTCTTTTAAATGCTACAAAAAGCAAAAACAACAGCATTTACACTTTAAAATTATGCTAAAAAGAAAAGCAACAACATTTAGCACAATCCAAAAGTCATTTATAAGAGACAACAATGTTTTAAATAGAAATGCTATGTTTGATAAAACCTATGTTTTACTAAAACTCGACATTCTTATTACCAATAAATCCTCTCTATAATGTTTAAACCCTATATATATATAGTTATAGTTAACGCTATTATACTATTGTGTATTCATCATAATAACAACCATATTTTAGCTCAAATTATTTTCAACTTTTGGTATCAGAGCAAGTTCAATCCAAATCAACTGTCACAGTCTCTTGTGTTAATCTATCCAAAGTATTTGTAAAATCATGGTAGATTCTACTGTGTCCATTTAAAAGCTCAATGGTAACAATTATGCATTATGGAGTACCCGTATGTAGCGCTACCTTCTTGGACAAGATTTGTAGGATATTATCAAAAGAAGTGACATAACACAAGCAAGGGAGCCAAGAAGCATAGTCTCAATCTCGGAGACGACATCATTGGCACCAGCACAACAAGAAGGTCATGCTCAGAAAACTAACCTTGACGACTTGAAGAAATGGAAGGTCAAGATCGGTAAACCATGTATGCCTTAATAGTAATTGTTGAAGATAAATTCTTGTAGCAAGTTTAAAGACGCTAGAACACCGAAGGAAGTGCGAGATACTTTGGCATCAATCTTTTACAAATAAAAATGATGCAAAGTTGCAAAGGCTAGATGATGAGCATTTGGGAATCTCCCAGAGGTGTATGTAAATTTGTGAATATTTCTCAAAAGTGAAGTTTCTTTATGATGTGATTTCTAAGTTTAATTTGAGAATGGTATTACATAAACGAGGATGAAATGAATTATCATCCATGGGTTGAGGCCGAAGTACAAGATTATTGTCACGACTACTCAGGGCTACGCCATCAAACTGACATTAGCATATCTAGAGAATTTTCTCATTAATGAAGATGATCTAATCCATGCCTAGCAAAGCAACTACCCAAGAAGAAACTGCCTTATTCACTAATAAAAGAGACAGACGAGAATAAGGCCGATGTCAAGGTAAAGGATGTGGTATAGGGAGATTCAACAATCAAGATGAATGATGACGTCGCAGTAGATGTTACTAGTCAGGGAGCTCGAGGAACTACAAATAGAGGATGGAACCAGAACAAATGACAACCAAAAGACCGTCAAAGCGATGAATGTTTTAGTTATGGTAAGAAAGACACTTCGCAAGGGATTGTTGGTCTATGGAAAGTGAAGGAAATATTGCAACATCCTCCAATAATGAATGTCATGAAGAAGATAGGAACTTAGAGACATCCTTCCTTGTGGAGGAGGTAAGTGTTAATAATGCTCAAGGAATGTCCATCTAAAGGAAATCTCACTTAAAACGGTAAGTGGGTACGCAGTTGGTTACAAAATGATTAGATTAATAGTTCAATTTGTTCTAATCATATGACCGGAGATGGGTCGAAGCTATTGATTATGAGCAAACAGAGTGGAGATAAAGTTGTTGTAATAGCAAAAAAAAAACACATATGCCTATAGCACATATTGGTAAGATAAAGATGCCCTAGAAAAATAGTCATGATGAACTCCAACTCTCAAATTTGTATAATGTCCCTGGAATGAAAAAGAACCTATTGTCCTTATTACACTTGACTACATCAGGTAACTATATTATATTTGTCCTACTGATGTAAAGGTGTATAAAGACTTGACAATTACAAGTACGCTAACAATGGAAGGAAAGAGAATGAAGGTTGTCTATGTGATATCAGCTGAAGATGCTTATGTTGACAAAGCTAGACAGAGTAATACTGGAGATTTATGGCATGTAAAGTTCGGACATGTCAACAACAACAAATTGAAGACTATGATACATAAATCAATGCTTAATGGACTTTAGCTAATAGAAATATAAGAGGATATTGTTTGCGCTGGTTGTTAATGTGGTTAGGCACACCAAGTGCCCATCAAAATACAAATCAAAGGAAAAGTTGGCGTTGGTCCATTCTGGTTTGCTTGAAAAAATAAGACAACTGTCAACTCATGGTTACAATACATGATAACCTTCATTTTTTGACTTTTCGAGGTATGTTTAGGTTTGTTTTATAAATAATAAAGATGATGCCCACAAAAAGTTCAAGGAATTCAAAGGAAGAGTTGAATGTGAGTTCGGAAGAAAGATCAAATGCCTTCGTACAAACAATAGAGGAGAATATACTCAAAGGAGTTTAATAGATACTTACAGGAGTGAAACATATGAAGGCAACTCACATGCGAAAACACTGCAAGCAAAAATGGAGTATCAGAGAGGAAGAATCGACATCTTATAGAGATTTGCAGAAGTCTACTACATGCAAAGAACATGGATACAAGACTTGAGGAAAATGTATAAACATAGTGGTATATGTTACAAATCGAATACCACAACCGGGGCTAAGATTTGTCTCACCATTTTAAAAGCTCTATAATGAAAGACCTACGGCTAATTACTTCAAAAAATTTGGATGTGTATGTTATGTATTTTTCACAGACAAACATAGGAGCAAATTTGATAAGAAGGTTATTAGATGCACATTTATGGGATATGATCCACAAAAGAATGGTGGAGATGTGTTAATCCAAACACAAATAATCTATATGTTTCTTAAAATGTTGTATTCGATGAGGCATCTTCATGGTTGGAAAAAGAAGGGTTGTGCTACTAAACACACATGAGTAACAAGAAAAGCTTCAAATGAAGTTGAATGGCTCAAGAGAATTGGAGGAACTAAAGTCCACAGCGTACGAGAAATCTAAAGAGCTTGAGATGCAATCCAAGACAAGAAATCCTTGGAAGACAGATACACATGAGACACCAAAGGAGGTGCAGATTAGTCACCTAGAGATGCAACAGAAAGAGCAGTCACAGGATGGGCTGCGTAGGTCTATAAAAGCAAGGAGACCAAGTCCAAAGTATATGATGTTTCCTTTGGTGAGATCAAAGAGCCAATCACCTTTCGAGAAGCCTCAAAATGTCTAGAGTGGAGAAAGGAAACGGAAGAGAAGATTTTGGCCTAGAAGTAGAATCGAACCCGAGATTTAGTAGCCAAACCAGAAGGTACAAAGCTGATATATTTCAAATAGATTTACGAGTTGAAGATTCACCCAAATACAACGATTGAGAGATACAAGGCTAGATTTGTTGCATAGGGATTCCCTTAAGAATATGAAATTGACTATGATGAAACATACACTCCATAAGCAAAAATTACTATAATTTCATCTTGCTAGCCTTAGCAGTAAGTAAGTCATGGATATTATGGCAAAATGGTGTGAAGAATGCATTTCTACATAGGGATCTTGATCGTTACATCTATATTGATCAACCTCCAGAATTTATTAATCAGGATAAGCCAGAGTATGTGTGAAAGTTGAAGAAAACACTATATGGCTTAAAATAGACACCAAGAGCATGGCATGGAAAAATTGATGAGTTCCTTGTCCAGAGTGGTTATCATGTTGCCCCCCATATTCGAGCTTATTTGTGAAAGCTCAAAGAGTCAAATTTCAGATGAAAGAACTTGTAGACTTAAAGCACTTCTTAAGCATACAAGTTGAAAGAACTAACAAAGGATTATATCTTGGACAATTGAAGTATGCAAGAAATTTAGTCAAGAAATTTGAGCTAGCTAAGTGTAAATCAATTTGTATCCCAACGGTGGCAAATTTGAAGCTTTATACCAACGAAGGTAGAGATTTGGAGGATAATACTACGTATCGACAAATAGTAGATAGCATTATTTATCTAACTCTTTCCAGACTTGAAATTGCTTTTGCAGTTGGCAACGTTGGTGGATTTATGCAAAATCGAAAGAAGCCACGTCGTGAAACAGTCAGGAGAATCCTAAGGTATGTCAAAGGGACAATTGATTAGGGCCTCCTTTACGAGAAAGAAGCAGAATGAAAAATTAGTGGTCATTGTGATGCTGATCATGAAGGAGATCATGACACTCGACATTCAACCATAGGATATGTGTTCTATCTTAGGCCAAGAGCTACATAATCATGCAGTAAGAGACAACCTACAATTTCTCTTTCAATCGCAAATGAAGAGTATAGAGCAAGTGCTATGGCAGCACAAGAATGTGATTGGTTGACACAAATTGTGAAGGATTTGAGATAACTAATTGAAGATTGAATCACTATTGTGACAATTTGTTAGCAATCAAGTTGGATGAGAATTAAGCCTTCTATGCTTATACCAAACATGCTTAGATGCAACATCATTTCTTATAGGGAAAGATGCTTTAGGGAGATATTGACACGAAGCATCGAAAAACAAAAGATCAGGTTGTAGACATCCTTACTAGTAGCTTACAGTGATAAAGTTGTTAAAGTTCCATAAAATGTTTGGGATGATAATACGTATGGGGAAGGTTGGAAATGAGGGGAAGCGTTGAATATTACATTGCCAACTGAAATAGAATATATAAAATAGAATATATAAAATAGTCTAGAAAGTCGTAGAGTGTATTAAAAAATTCCGGGAAGGGTCCAGAATAATATGGAAGATTGTTGAACACACCGAAGTATTCTGCAAGAGTCTGAAACATTATGGCGAACTCATAACATCGTAGGAGGGTCCAGGACCTCATAGTTTGTACTAAGCCTTCCTAGAACCTAGTGGAGACGTGTACTTATTTCATAGTAGAATACTCTAGAAGTCTTTGTGAAGGGAAACACTTATAGGAACAATCTAGAGAAGTTTTGTAGTGGTATTATACCTAGTAGGGACTAGAACCTTCCCTTGAGGAAGTGGAAGGTTTGGCTAGCTAGTATAAATATGAGAAGCTTATTTGCTGTATGCATCCTAAAAACAATTTAAGGAGCTTATCCAAAAGTTTTCTCGTACACTCCTTCTGTAAAGATATCTAATTCGATAAAAAAAATAGTTTGACCCTAAGTCCCTTGTGAGTTCTTATCATTATCCATCTTCAAAATTCCTTGTGCCAAGTGATTCTTTGATATATATATATATATATATATATATATATATATATATAGAGAGAGAGAGAGAGAGAGAGAGAGGCAAGCGTTCGGTTGCACCCCAAAATGGAGCACTCCAAAGGCCCCCTGATATCAGCCCTGCATTTATATTAAAGAAAGTGAGAGAATAAGTGGAAGGAGAGAGGGAGGAAATGTATGGTGGAAAAGTGGTAGGCCAAAGGGATGCTCCACTGTTTGAGGTGCCATTGAACCTACGTTATATATATATATATATATATATATATATATATATATATATATATATATAAAGGGATAGGATCAAGAGCACCCCCAAGCAGTGCAACACTCCTAATTTCCATTACACAATCTCGTTTCTCTCTTCTTTCCCTTTCTTTCCTCTCATTAACTTATTTAACTATAAATGAGTGGTCTCACGTTGAGGTGCAACAGGGATGCTAAAAATAGAGATTCTCCGGAACCCTCCTCACGCTATTTATGAATAATATCCACAGATACAACAATGACTTCTCCAGATAGCAAGAAATTTCTAAAGATTTACACAGAATAAATTTATGACATCAAACAGTGCAGCACTCCTACAGCCCTCCTAATTTCCATCAGCATTCTCTCTTCTCTCTTCTTCCACTAACTTTCCCTCCTCTCATTAACTTATTTAACTATAAATGAGTGGTCTCACGTTGAGGAGCAACATGGACGCTACAAAATAGGGGTGCCCCGCAACCCACCTCATATATGTGTGTGTGTATATATATATATATATATATTTGTGTGTGTGCTCGCGCGCTATTTATAAATAGTATATCAAAAGATACAACAATGACTTCTCCAGATAGCAAGAAATTTCTAAAGATATAAACACAGAATAAATTTGTGACAAAAGCTCCATTGGCAAAAGACCAACAACTTGTGCTAGATAACATATGGAATATATCAACAGCTCCTCATGATACCAAGCAAAAAATGAGCGTCCTATATACCTTGATAGATTTATTCTCTAAAACTGAAAATAAAAGGTTCTCCAACTACTGTATATTCAATGGCCCAGATGCAGAAATATAAAATTCATGGGAAGAAATGGGCATCAAGAAAAAATGTACTTCATGGTAAGAAATGGTCATCAAAAAAAATATTTTCTTCTCGAAAAATGATAAAACCATCTTCATAGTTATTGCAGTAAATGTGGCTCCTAGTCTGAGACTTAGAGTATTACTAGAAGAAGAAATTTCTTCTTTTATCAGTTTCCCAAAGGATATATTTTGGATTTGTTCCAGTGTCTTTGAAATTATATAGTCTTTTCCAAGGATCTATTCAATTGCTTTTTTAGCAGATTCTTTATCATAATATCCTAGCATGACTTCAGAAATAAAAAACTACAACAAATACAAGATAACCAAGATTACATATAAATCTCTTTACAAAAGATAGATGAATTCGACATTACAGTAAGAAAGCGAACCAAATAAATTAAGGCTTTAAAATTTAAAAGCTTTCCAAACAAAACAAATATCATTTCATTAAAACAAATAATATAAGAAAATAAACCAAAAGAAATTGAAATACAACCTAAAGATTTAATATTACAGGTCAAGAACCAGTCTGAAATAAATAAACAACATTTTGAAACATAAATACAAAAAATTGAGCAAATGTTACAAGAAATTAAGTGCGTACAATTAAATTAATATGGGATATGATAATAAATGGTTCGTAGAAGCTACATAACATGTTAACATGACATTCAAATAAATTGAAACACTATCAGCTGGATATAATAAAGATAATTTCCAAAGCAAAGGGGATAATGCAGTAATTTTAACGTGTAATATATTATTACTGCAATGATAACCCAAATGCATGATAGATTAGACCTTATGGAACGACATATTACAAAATTAAGTTTGAAAACAAAAGAAAAACGTAATAATATTAACCAGCTTACAGAAAAATTATCAAACTTAAATCTAGTACCACCAAAGAAGGTCCAAGTAAAAGTAAAGTAACCAAATTAAATTTTCTAACCTTCAAAAGATTAAACGATACACAATGAATATAAGAACATTTAAAGAAACATCTAGAACCATCACAAACAGTGATCGACCTATAGAACGTAATAGTCTATCCTCGAATACATGGATAGACAGTAAGCTAAGAAGATCTGTTAACTCACAGTCCCAGTTAGAACAAATCATAAACGTAGATAATGATTTAGAGGTATTTTCAAATAATCAGCTAAATACTTTAAATCCTAGAGAATTATACAGAACAGGAGTATTTACCATAAATATTGGATTATACAGACACAATACAGAAGAAATATTATTAATAAGTGATGGAAGTCAACAAACAATAAACTAAATGTTAGCAGAAGCAATTAAAAGATTAAAAATACAAAAATACAAATTAATCCAGTTAGGATTAATAGTTATTGGAATAAGAGGATTAGTAAGACAGAAAATAGGAGTTAAACTATTAATAGTCCTAATAGATGATAGACATAAAGAATTGGAAAAATGAACTTTGGGAACAGTAGAAGTAGATACGGATAACAATATAGGAATTGTTTATATATGCCTAAACTTTACAATGACATTAGCAGATTTCTATAAACATATAAAAGTAGTTATACAAACAAAAGGATTTGAAAATTCTAATGGCAAAAATATTTTATTAGATATAACATTCTTAGGAAATGTACTACAAAATATACACCTAAAATTAATATAAAACTTGATGAAGTAATAAAAACATTAGCATCAACGGGAATAACATTCTCAAGACCAATGGAAATAGACTCTTCAATCCTAGCAGGACATGAATGGACAATACAAAATCAAAATGACAATACACACACCTCAAATCCAAATGATGTGGTAACATATATAAATCATAATGGATCTGTATCTTTAAGATTTAAATATTATGGACCATCTAACCAAAAAGAAATAGATACTGATGATGAATCCAATTCAGAAATACAAAGAAATTTATAAATGGATAAAACAGTATATCCAAAAAAACTTGGAATAATACTAGAACCTTATGAGGTGTTCGAAATAGATCATCAACTTGGCAAAATAATCAAATAGACAATAATACTTTTGTATATACTGATAATGAAGATAAGATAAGAACTAAAACTATACTAACATTAGAAACTTTCCTAGAAGATTCAAATGAAATAATAACTAATCAAAATAAAGAAACAATAAAAAAAATCAACTTCTTGATGGATTAATAAGTGAATATACAGAACAAATGGACTTAATGGAAGCCCAAGGAGAAAGTACTAGTACTGTAACTTATCCTTTGAGACCACATGAAGAAATGGCTTATAGACTAGGGCATCCTCCTAGGGAAAATGTAAATTCTTACACAAGTGAAAATAAAAATTTAAGGACAACTGGAAAAAGACTACCAATAGAAATAACTTTTTTTGGGACAAATTATGTAATACTTAATGTTATACTTAATGTTACTAAATGTCACCCACAACTATTAGATACCTACCTAGAACAATGGATTGCTACAATAGCTAGAGAATATTTTGCCAAACACCTAAATACATATTCAGTAGAAGTAATGGTAAGAGTACCAAAAATAAATATATAGGCGATGTTGCTAAAGGAATGCAGGAAGCATAAAAATCACATTTTCCAGATGAAATAGCCTCCTTGGTAGCCCAAGGTGGAAATATTTGTATTTTTGCATACTTAATACATAGAATAATAACGGGAAGAGAAACAAACACAGGACTAACATTAAGACAACAAGAAGCCATGAGAGATTTAGAACAAATACAGTTACTAGATTGGAAGTATATAATAAATTCTTAAACGAATTTTTATATTATGTAACAACCTCTGGGAATTATTATTACAAAGAAATAGGAGATAGAATATTTTCCAAATTACCAAGAGATTTAGGTAAAGAAATACACAAGTCATGGAATGATATGTATCTTAGTGTTCCTAAAACATATGATAATATAGGAATTAGAATAACCCATATCATTTCTGAACTAAAGAAAACATATACATACATCCAAATACAAAGAGAGTTAAAACAAAAGAACTATGAATTCTGTTCACAAATATATACGCCCCAACAATATGGCTCTAAAAATCCTATTGTCAAAAAACATAAACCAAAGAAGCAGTATACAAAGAAATATTATTTAAGAAAACAAATGGCTAAAAAACCTTATTTAAACAAAACAAAACATGTTAGAAAATATAATCCTAGAAAAACATATACAAATAAAATTACATATTTCGCATGTAATGACAAAGGACATCTTCCTTTTACTTATCCCAAAAGACATAATTTATTTACAAAAGAATCAAATTTAGTTGATTCAGTAAAAGAAGACTTGGTAGAAATAACTTCAGATGTTATAGAAAACCTCTACAATATATTATATAATATCAGTAGGGGGATTAGAAGAACAAGAATTACCTTCTAATTCAAATTATTCTTTAGTAGAAGAATTAACTAAAAAACCAAATAAACAAATTAGATCGTTTTGATCAACTATTAAACTTAGTAAACAGAGATGATTGCGAAATAATTTTAAATATAAAATGGGAACAAATACTACAAATTGCTATTTTAGTCCTCGGTACTCTGTGTTTGATAAAATTTTAAATGTAAAACATGCACCATAGAAATATGTTATGCCTATGCAGAAAAACATTTTAAACTAAGTATACGAAGTGAAAAGAAAATACAATTTACAAACAAAAATAAAATCAATAAAGATAGAATAAAAAACCTAGAAGAAAGAATTAATAATTTTGAAATAGAATTAGATGAAGTCAAAACAAACTTACAAAACATAAAACAAACAAGAAAAGGAAAAGAAATAATTACTACAAATAATTCTTTACCTATTATCGACAATAGTCTCAATAATTTGGATATACCCTTAATATGTAATATTGAAAACTAAAGGAGATCATTGACAGTCTAGATAAACTAGTCAATATACCCTTAATATGTAATACTGAAAATCTAAGGGACCTAGAAGTGTTGACCTTGTTAAATATAAAAGGAATAGAAATAAAATTAGTAGCATTTACATACACGGATGCTACAAGCTCTACAATATGTTCAAGATTAATAACACATTATTTAGCCCCTAAAGTAGAAAGACGAAAACAAAACCTACAATTTGATGGAAACACAACAATCGTAAGAAATTGTAAAAAAACATACAAGTAAGAATTAGTACCACCTTTAATGACTAATCTCAACATTATCCCTCAAAATAACTATGGGTTACAGAATTAAATTTAGAAAATATAAGTTTAATACTTGGATTAGACTTTTTATTAAATGATAATGGACAATTCTCTTTTAATAAAGATTATTTACAAATGTCTAAAAAGATTACACTGACACCAATTTTATCAGAGTACACGCTAAAGAAGAGTGGTGGACAGAAAGAAAAAGAAAAACATTGTACTTGAGACACATCAAGATAATGTAAAAAAAAAATACTATAAGAACTATAAGAAGATCTTGCAAAATTAGACAATGAAGATAATACACAATTAAATGAATATGAAGACTATTTTAATGAATTTGAAAATATAAAACTTACTTTAGAATTAATAAATCCAAACAAGCTAAGTAGAATTTGACTACGTACTAATGACATTGACCAAATAATTAGTAAGTAAGAAAAAATAGAAATAACAGGAGACAAACCCTTAAAATATTGGGAAAAAGAATTAATTTACTATAAACTTGATATAATCAACTCGGATATAACAATAAAAACTAGATCACCCAAATATGATGATAGAAGAATTCAAAATGCATATACAAATACTAAATAAATTAGGAATAATAAGAAAAACTGTAACACCCCACACTTTTCTATGCCCAAATTTCGACAGAAATCGAAACTTAAACACATCCAAATATGGAGCGTGTAAATCTGGTACCTGCAAATAAAAGAGCATGAACATAATCAGAGCACGATCACAGCGGAAAAAAATAGGATAACAAGTATTAACTCAAGTAACTACCTTTTTCAAAGTAAGTCACTTTGCCAATACCGAGCATGAGAGAGAACGAGAACCGAAAGCCAAACTTAAACACCTGTGAGTACCCGACCTTCTCAAGGAAGCCTGGGAGGTTGTAACGAGGAGGGAGGGTCAGAACAACAAGTTCTGATGACTAAGGAATTTACAACACATGTCAGAATACACAGATGTATCTTGTTTGGTTTCAACCTAAAATGTACGTCTAACCAGGTTAGTGGTTCTAACCCAACCTAGTAAATGTTTACGTATGACTTTACTACTCTTCCCAAAGTAGTATTCCCAAAGTATAATGCCGAGATACGACATTTTTATGTGTGAAGCCTTTATACTAGAGCTTGGTTGGTTACTATATCAAAATTAGACCCCTACTTGCGGAGTTTCTGTATTCGTATACTTTCGTTCGCTTCTCTTTCATCATTTATTACTTCACTATCAATGATAGATAAGGTGGATTCTTCCTGATTGCTTAAGACCCTAGGCGGACCGATTGGTCACTTATTGTTTCTCGATACTTTACTTAACATTAACATGAACTAGAGGGCATCACCTACGGGCCCTACTAGTTAAGGCTTCCGTCATTCACGCATATGCCCTTGCCCCACATAAGCTGAGAGATGGTATTTTCTCGTTCGCTATACCTTCTAGCTAACCTTATTAGATAACCTCCTTAATTGTTTATTACTTCCCGTAGGATAGGTGGTCATATCTGAACTTTTTAATTTTCAGGTTTGGGTAGACCTACACACACCTGCCATTTAAGACCCCTATACTGAAAAACCTATTCCCAGGTGGACTCTTCAACCCTAGTCACTTAGCCTTTTAGGACCCAGGAAGCGGACTATACGCGAAGGTTATTAGTTCGTACCCCATTTTCCTTTAGCACCTTTCCCTTTTTGAGAAAAAATAGGCTACGTTATTAAGTCATTCTCGTTTAGTCCCTTTACACGGAAATACTATATGTATATAATTCATTATCGTCACGGGTTATTATGGTTAATAATATTTTACATTATTAACCTACTAAGTCCAACTCTATTTTATATTTTAAGCTCTATAAATATTGACATAATTAAGGAAGGTTGTATCCCTTTTTCCCTAGGGTATTTATTTGATTTCTTCCCTAATTTGGACTTAGTATTTAAATGACAACCAATATCCATAAATCCCCTTTTTGACCCATGTTTTCTTTAATTTCTTTTTATTGCCCTTTTTATGACCATAACGGTCATATTTCCTAAGGCATTAGACCCTCACATTAAGTTGACTACCTGTGGTTGCTGGATTTGTCAGTCAGTTCCGGGCAGGCTTATACCACAAGTGAGCTTAACCTCGTGTCTAAATGCGATTATAATTGAAATTTCCTAATTAGGGTGTACAACATTTATCCTAAATAAATTTTAGAAATTGTAGCCATTATCCTATCATATTCGCTTTTCCCATTCAACAATGGGTTACAATTGTTATTTATTAATTTGCGGTCCTATTTATAGCAATTAATTATATTGATTGCTACAAATGGTCACAACAAATATATTCATTTAATATGGAATACAATTTACATATATGATTCTATAAGTTAATATTATCCACTCATTCAACATTTAATACAATATGTATATTTTACCGTTTTATGCTGATTTTGTCAGATGATATATATATATATATATATATATATATTTTATGTTTTCGTACGGTCAACATAGTTATCTTTTATTATTGTTATTAATTTTTATTTAAATAATTTTGTTTAATCAATGACCAAACATTCCTTTTTGCATTTAATCTTGCCAAAAGGTTTCAGTCTTCCAAAAAGGCCATTAGTAGTAATTATTGTAACTTATGCTAAATTTGTGGAATAGACAATTCAAATTCACAAGAAATGTATATGTTTATATATATTTTTAGAATAGTCGATGCAAACTACACACAAATATTTGTTTTTATACTTATACGTATGTTTGCACCACTTTTCCTTTTTAGATCTTTTTGTCATACCTCTTGTTAATTCAAAATGAGATCTTTTTGTTGAAAAAGAAGAAAATTGCAATATTTACAATAATTAAGCCAAAACCCAACAATATTGAATACAAATAGGTATAATTACAATCACATAATTTAACAATAATATCTTTCCAAATTCATATAATTTACCAATTTCATCTTTTTATCTAAATTCATATATTTTATTTTTCAAAACTGAACTAAAGATCTGGAATGTAACCACATCTAATTATTGTTTAACGGGACTGATTTCCAGATCAACAATGTTATGCAATGTTCATAATGCATTCTATAACATAATTGCAACATATTTCATGACATAACTGTAGTAATAGGCGTAAACAAGTTAAGAAATCCTACAATTCATTTATGCATAGCCACAATATACAATTCACAAATTCTAATACTTTTTATAACCAGATTTGATGGGTGTCAATTTAATTACCACAATTTATTTACCATATCTGATAGGCATAGGCGTAAAAATTGAATTAATTACAAATGCGATAAATATATATGTAAATTTCCCACTCACTTTATAACTTCCAAATGTAATTGTTTGAACCTTTTAGGCCTACAATTCACAAATTCTTATAAATCTATAATGCTAAAAAAGGAAAAAATTTAGATCTGTATAAAATGTAAGAAAAAGGGAAGTGAGTAAGGAATCCATTGTTGAGCGTCAAATTGCATTCTTTTCCATTGAATTTATTTATCCTCTCAATTGAATATGAATTTGATTTTATATGTATGAATATATTTTTATTTTAGAATTTAGGTTAGAAGAAAGAGGAAAATGGCAGAGCTTCGCTGTTGTTATAGATTCGAATGGAAAAAGAATGCGGCCTTACCCCTTTACTTATAGGGGTGGAATTGGCCTCAGACCATCAGATCTATTTTTATTAACATCTGTCCCTTCATTTTATAATTTTATATGACAAAACCTTAACCTTCACTGCCTGGCTCGACCAACCGGTCGCAGCCAGCGGTCGACCGCTTGGTCGACCTGGCAGTGAGGTGGTTGGGGTAATTAATTCTTACTATATATTAATTATTCTAACTTATTTATTTTTCGTTCGTTTTTTATTTCGTCCGTAACTTTTTCAAATGGACTCCGTTCGCGAAACTCCAAGCATGAAAGTTGACCAAACTTTCGAGACGAATGCAACGGTTAAAGTTTCATGCTCAAATTCCATCATTTGCAGAAATTCCTATTTTCTAAGCTTCTAATAAAATAACTATTTATTATCAAAATTCTGGATGGTTACAAAAACAGATTCAAGACATAGAACAACATTAATTGTACAGAAAGAATATGAAAGAAAACGAGAATTCAATGAAGAAGATATAAAACAAGTTAAAAAAATTAAAGAACTAAAATAAAATATTTAAAAACATTAACATTACCCCTTGAATCAGAATATTTAATAATAGAAACAAATGGGTCATCTCATGGATAGGGAGTCATCTTATTATCAAAAACCAACAGGTATGACCCTAAATCTACAAAAAAAAATGTAGATATACTTCAGGCACCTATAAAGAAAAAGGATATATGACATCCTTAGATTATGAAATATTGGCTATAATATATTGCATTGAAGCATCTCGTTTATTATAATATCTCATAAAGAAATTACAATCAATACTGACTGTGAAGCAATAGTAAAATATGTTGATAAAAGAAAAGAAAACTATCATAAGCAATAGATGGATAAAATTGAGACACACCATATTAAATTATGAAACTAAAATTATTTGGGAACACATCAGGAGAAAAAAAATAAACTCCTTGATATTCTTTCTAGACTGTTTAGCTAAATATCTGGTATATATCCTAGATACTAACAAAATTTGCATTCTCTAACAAAGATTGATATATATCTCCAAATACAACAATGACTTCTCCAGATAGCAAGAAATTTCTAAACATATATACGCTAGAATAAATTTATGACAAAAGCTCCATTGACGGAAGACCAACAACTTACACTAGAATATGTCAACAGCTCCTCATGATAACAAGCAAAAAATGAGCATCCTATATACCTTGATAGACTTGTTCTCTAAAACTGAAAATAGAAAGTTCTCCTACTATTTTCTATTCAATGGCCCAGATGCAGGAATATATACTTAATGGAAAGAAATAGGCATCAAGCTAAAATACATAGAACAAAATCCTAAATTTGGGATTCCCCATTTTAAAGGGTATTATGATAAAGAATATACTAAAAAGTAATAGAAAAGCTTCTTGGAAAAGACTATATAATTTTAGAGACACTAAAATAAATCCAAAATATATCCTGTAGAAAACTGATAAAAGAAGAAATATCTTCTTCTAGTAATACTCTAAGTTTCAAACCAAGAGCCACATTTGCTCCTATAACTATGAAAGGTAAAGAAAAAAATGGTAAATCTTGGCTTTTCTCCTCAGATTTTGGCACTAAAACCATAAAAATCTCCGAAAGAACGTCAACCCAATTTTAAAGACCAATTACAAAGAGAACTTTACTTTCTCCATCAGCTAATAGATCTGAACATCACAAAATATAAAAAAGCCTATAAATTCTTATCAATTATTTTAGAAAAACAAATAGAAGTGATTCAAATAAAATGGGAAGTAGTCAGCAACAAGAATATATCCTGTACAAACCAACATAAAGATTGTTCAGACTTCATAACTGAATGCAAATGTACAATCATTACCTCCTATCCACTGGTAAATATAAAAATGTCACAATATAAAATTTTGATAAACGAGGGAGTTACATATGATCCACAATTTCTTCTAAATTATGGATTTATTCATAAACTATATTTGAATGCATGGACACAAACAGAATTACCTGGGTCTATCGGAAATGTTGTAGACTATTTCTCAGATGTATTAGATACAGAAATATGCCTAGAAATAACTTCTATACCACCCCATTTTGGTAAAAATATATTTGACCCTACTAGACATTTAATGAAGTTGAAGGCATGTAATTTTGGTCTAGACTATCCTGAATAGGATAAACATTTTATCTCATACAACTTTTCTATAACAAAGATGTTCGAACAAGGTACATACAAAAGATATCGTGCATGTATTGTTGGAATAAATCAAGGATGGATAGATATTGGAGATTATCTCTTAGCATCAGAAACTCATGTTATTAAGACATATATCAGTAAAAATATACATGAATTCAACCCTAGGTTTAAGATGTTTGATTTTTATCACCCTAAACCAAACATAATTGTTAACTATAAGAAGATACTCAGGATTAAAGAAGAAGATAAAGCTTCACAGTATAGCACTGAAGACCTGAATGATTGATCTGAAAGATTGACAAGAAATAAAGAAGCCCGTAAAATAAAATATTCACTTAAAAGATGAATAAATTTAGCCAGAAGATTTGGCACCAGGTACAAAGTAAATGATTATGCTTTATGAGCTAGCCATTAGTATGAATTATTAGCCACCAGCATGAATTATTGTACCTTAATAGCGTGAATTATTGTATGAGCCTATGTAAATTATTGATATTTTCTGTAATATTTTAGTGGGAATATCACTCACACTTGCCAATGAGAAAACTTTCTATGAAAGCTATAAAGGCTTGTAAAGCCTTTCAAAGAAAGCATTGACAGAAAAATCATTGTAATCCTCCATCAAGTTTGTAATAATAATTTTCTTCAAGCAAAACTTTTTAATGACGTCTCAATGGTCTACAACTAAACCTTCTGATCAAAGATGAAGGAAGAAAAGTTAAATATTCTATACCTATGTAAGATTATTCTGTCTAAATTTTCTTACTGGATTGCTTATATTTAATGATATTTATATTTGAATGATATCTGTTTGAGAATATCGTTACTTTGACACCAGATATTGAGATTAAAAATCTCTCTTAACAATTAATTCAAAAGATATAAGCTTGTTTAAATTTGAATGAGTATCCACTTATGTAAAAGCGTTAGGGGAAAAAAATAAGAAGAGAGTAACAAGATAAGGATTTTTTCAGTTAAGAAAAAGATATTATGGTAATAAGAAAGAAACTTTTAAAACATATGTTATTTAAGTACAAATTACCTTAAATTTAAGTAAACATTTCGTTATAAAAAATAGCCAGATATAACCTTATTGTTATAGAAAATTATCTGATTATTCCCGAAAGCTTTGGTTATTTTCCAAAAAGCAAAACAAAAGCAACTTTTGTTTACTATAAAGAAATTTTCTATAAAAAACCCCGGTAATTATTATATTTTCTTAAGAAAAATAAAAATACTAGAACAACACTAATAGACTTAATAGATGAAATAGCAAATATTTTCAAAAATAAATTTACGAAAGAACTAATAGACTTAGTAGATGATCCTGAAGTTGATCTAGTATATGCCATAAAAAGTATCAATAGAAACTTTATAATAACTAGTGGAAAAGAAATGTAACACCCCACATCCTTTAGTGTCACTCACAAAGGGAATGCACTAAGTTTTGTGGAGCATTTAGGGTAAAAGATGCAGATAAATTACAAGACAGACAAAATCAAAACAGCGGAAAATAAAACTTTACTTTATTGATAAAATAGTTTGTACAACAATTGTTTTCCAATATCAGAGTATCATCTGTCTTACAAAATAAAGAAGCATAAAATAACATTTATATTCCCCAATGTAGCATAAGCCAGCCATAGCAGGAGAAAAAGAGAGTCCAAAGCACTTTGTCAAAGAATCTTCGAGCTTGGGAAGAGTGACGGTCCAATCTAACCTGAGCTATACTATTCCCTCCTTAACTACCGGGGGGAACGGAAGAAAAGAAGACGAAAGAAAACTGGGTCAGACATAAAGTTTGGTAAGTTCAGTTACTTCTAGCATGTGAACAAGGAAAAACAAAACGGCATGAATTAACTGAATACAAGACAATACCATGATGATAGGGCCAATAAGATAGGATAAGATCAACACAAGATATGCTAAGACAAGATAAATCGGATATGCTTTAATACTTTCTCCGCTTCGCTATTAACCTGTTATTATGGTTTCTATGTCTCTGCACCACCTATCTAGTGTCCCAACTAGTAATCTGTCTAAAATGATAACGCGATCCCAATCCCAGTAATTGTGGTTGCCTTTAGGCATACATTTATTATTTATTACCTAGATCTAATCTAGGGTTTTATATCAAAGTGCTTCCTAGATTCCACTCGGGTTTACGCGGCTTACCTAATGCTTCCCAGATTCAGGGTTTATGCCAGCTAGGTCCAACTAGGGATTACGCTACCTGTCGAACGATGCTCTTAGTCTAGGACACACTACCTAGAGCGGTATATGTTCCTAGACTTTCCAAACGTATATGTCGCGAATCGTTTATCGCTGTCTAGATGCACATGTCCTGAAATGTGCGACCCGAGTCCCGTGGCAGGGCTGCTCTAGAAACACGGAACTCGGTCGGGAGCTTTCAGATATCTGCCGATGCAGATGCTAAGGTCTCTTTTTCCAGTGGCTATGGTCCCACTCGACCCCTCCCTCAACTAATGAAAGGCACACCTTGAAAAATGAGAACTATACGCAGGCCCTCTATGCCCCCACTAACCTATGGCCATCCTCACCCATAACTAGATAGCAAGTATATGGTCTTTTGGAGTTCTCCGCCTTTCCGCTTTACGTATCTCGACTGACTCAAGATGGTAGGTAGACGACGAGTCGCTATCACAGGGCTATTGGTCTCGCCGAATCACGCTAGTCCATCCTAGTCTTTAGGTTGCCATATATTGCAACCAAGGCATACCCTTGGTTCTTCTCACGCAGACCTTAACCTCTGTGAGCCCAGGTAGATCATCTGCATTCTCACAGAAGGATACCAAGAGTACCCTTACGTCCCCTCGAAGCCTCAGGCTTCGTAACCCAATTCGTTGGAGCCTTCTTTAAGATCAGATGGACGTTCGCTCCTCTTCGTGTTATACTAAGGATTACTACTTAGTTTTTCTAACTAAGGTTTACCACTTACTGTATTGAATCGTCGTTTTCTTAACTAAGGTTTACTACTTAGCCCTTTTTAACTAAGGTTTACTACTTAGTCCTCTTTCTCGTCAAGTTGGATTGGTTAAGTGTCATTAGTCAATTCAAGTTAACTTAACACATTCCTTTGTCATATTAAACTGGTTAAGTGTTATCAGTAATTCACGTTGACTTAACCCTACCAGCATCAAGTTATATTGGTTAAGTAGTTACTTAACCCTACCCATTCATCTAGTATTGGTTAAGTGTTCCTTTTTAACTTAACATTGCCTATCTGTTTTAACTAACATGTTATAACGGTTAAGTGTTCCCTTAGTTAACTTAACCCTAACATTGGTTTGATTAACATGTTCTAATGGTTAAGTATTGTACCTTCATGTTTTTAATTTAACCCTATTCGTTTATCACACTCTGATGGTTAAGTGTTCAAGCTTACTTAACCCTACGGTGTAGTCCAGCTAACATATTAAATTGGCTAAGTGTGACGGCAAGGAATTTCGCTCGGTCCGAACCAGTCGCTAAACCGACCCAGACCGTTCGAAACGCCCTATCGTTTGAGAACACGACAAATCAGAATGCATACAGAAGAACATTTCATTGTATATTACAACAATGCATCAGATTACAAGAATATACAGAGTATAAACAAATAAATATTACTCAGAAATATCAGAGATTTAAATTACATTTAAATACATCGCAGCGGAAAATAATACAATACACAACTTAGAATGAGATATACGGATACAAAGCTTTCCGGATATCGTTCCAGCTGTGAACCAGGATCCTGTGAATAAAATCTGCAAAACCGAAACTACTAGCTGCCCGTGTCAAAATAAGGGCACCCAGAGTTTAGGTTAAAACAATAAACTCCAGGTCAGTCATGTGACTGGTGTGAGAACTAAAACAGTTATTAATCTTTATTTTAAATCATTAGGTAAATCAAGGGACCACGCCGTATAACACGGAACGGGTTTCCTCCCAAGAATACCAGTGCATAAAACAAACAGCGCAATGCTAAATAAAGAAAAATGAAGCTGTTATAAGACCCAGGTCCCATCACACAATGCAACGCAGCCGAGGATAGGGTTTTCCCTTATAACAGCCAAAGAATGCTTGATACGTTTAAAACAAATCATTTGATACTATTATAAGTGCATAGTGTATAAAACAACTTCAAATCATAAGTATCAATCATAGGCGGCATGGGTACCATATATCATGTCGCCATACTAGGCTCTACAAATAAAACCGCAAATGTCACGTATTTGGAAATTGGATTTCCGTCTATGAACCGAGGCAAAAGATAGTCCTCAACCGATTCGTGACTCTCTAGCCCGAGCCACAGGTCAGAGCTCGAGTGACCTTGGAGCGACAGGGCCGGTCCACCGATGTGGATTAAACTTAAACCCTGAACACTACGTCTCCCCACCCTATGGGGTGTAAGTCTGGTCCGTCTGCCAACCAGAATGCATCGGCCGAAACCGATATAACCGAGGCGCCTCGCAACAGCAACAACCACATAAGTCAAACTCGTCAGGGCGTGTAAAACCACTGACGCCACTTCTAACTAGAAAGAAACGCATGCCCTCCCTGAGGTCCGTCTCCCGTTTTTGGTTCACAACCGGGGTGCGAGGCTCGCGAATTCACGTTACACAAAGCTGTGCCACACAGGCTGTGCTTTGATCATCACCACAAGACTTTGCTTTTCAACAGAAGCCTCGATCAATTGCCACTCAGGCATGCCACACAGGCAATTCACTCCATGCGTTTGATATCCATCAATATATAACCCCTGAGCTCGTACGTCTCAGAGAAGGGCGTTAAGCAAGAGAATAAATTCTCCGCCGCCAAACAGATATATATTTAATAGAGATCAATCACACAGATTAAAATCCAATGTCAGACACACAGTCCATTTACAAGTCCGTTCTGGGTCTGAACGAAACCGGAGGCACCTAGTACCTCGCATATCCATCGATCTCCAAGTACGTCTGGACGATCACAAACTGTTTCCATCTTCTTGGGTGTACAGCCCAATCAAGATCATCAGTAATCACCCAAACGACGTGAAGACCTCCGGTCTTCGACCACCGTCTTCATCTTCGACACCACGTCGAATCAGTTATTCAGAATGGGTTAAACCCGGTCTTTCTGAATAACTCGCGTATATATTATAAAAGTGTTACACAAACACAACATACGCCTCATTCCAATTCAGAATATTCTTTTATCCAAATATTCCCATAAATTTTATCCAAGATAAATTCTTTAAATTTATTCTTTAATCACCTTTGAATATCAATTCAAACTAGTCGGGATTAGCGAACCACACCGAAGTAATCATTTATTTTATTTCCCAATCCCAACCTATTCATCCCATGAAGTAAAACTGGTAGTACTTCATATCTAACACCACAGTGTTATCGGTAATTCAATTACCATTACACGTTCAAATCTAATTAAAGATTTAACTATCGCCTGGAGCAAAACTGGTGATACTCCATTTTCGATCATCTCAATCTATTTAAAGATTCATTAAAACTCCACTTAGTTTTAATCTTTGACTGGGTTAAAGAATCAGTGTCATTTAAAACGCAGTTCACGATAAACCCAAAGTCACATTCATTAATTATCGGGTTAAAGAACGAGTGTTGTTTAAAACACTGTTCACGACAAACCCAAAAAAAAATCAATATCCATTCAATTCCAATTAAATATCATTTAATTGGTACACTTCATTAAATCTAAATAAAAAGATTTAATCTTTCTCAACTGGGTTCAAGAACAGTGTTAGTGAAGACACCATTCACGACAAACCCAAATCACATTCGATATTCAATACAAGGCTCTGAATAGAAAATATATCGGCTTATATTCAATATCGAATTCTACGACCAACAAATGTCGTATTGGAAATAACGATATAAATATATATCTTTCAAATTTCCATAACCACACCTGTATAATCACGAATTCCAACATCGAAATATTCCGAGGACAATTTCGATTCAAATCCACTCCAATGCAATCATTGGAAATTTTGGTTATTTTCAAAACCATTTCAAATTCAATTTATTTATTTAAAAATAAATAGAATTAGAATTCTAGTTCAAAACTAGTCCATTTCGATAAAAATCTATTTTTATCTTTTCAAATAAGGAGTTTTTCATCCCAATTCTTCACAAATCATTTCTTATGATTTTACACTAATTATTACTATTTTTAATAATTTTATCAAGGCCTGTACAGTCGATTTCCATCAATGGCCATCGAACTGCACTTACAGCGACCTTTTTCAAATTTGATTTGGACATAATTCCAAATCCAACCGTTAGATTTCAAATTTCTAACATTCGCTAGAAAGCTCTTTTCGATACGAACCCAACGGTTCCGGTTTTAGGAGAATCCGACGGTCGGATCTCCCGTAACGTCCATTTGAAATCAATGGTCGAAATTCGCGAACTGCCGCGGCGCGGCGCGTTCTATTCAGGCCATTATATTATATATATAATATATATAATATATACTTCGTCGATTTTCTATTCAAAACGAATTATATAAATAGTTAAAATTCGTTTCAAAATCTATTTCCACTTCCATTTCAATTCAAAGCAAAATTGAATTCTTCTTTATAAATTCGTTTCAAAGTTCATTTCTATTCAATTCAAATTTCAATTCAATTTGAATTCATTTCAATCCACTTTCAATTCAATTTGAATTCGTTTTCAATTCAATTCACTTCGAAATCACTTTCAATTCATTTCATTTCGAAATCACTTTCAATTCAATTCACTTTGAATTCGTTTTCAATTCAATTCACTTTGAATTCGTTTTCAATTCAATTCACTTTGAATTCGTTTTCAATTCATTTCATTTCGAAATCACTTTCAATTCAATTCACTTTGAATTCGTTTTCAATTCAATTCACTTTGAATTCGTTTTCAATTCAATTCATTTCGAAATCACTTTTAAAATCGATATAAATATCGTTCACGTCAAAATGGCGTCAATCTAATCAACACGGCTTCATATATTCCTTTATTTCAAATATTCTATTTCAAATATTTCTTTTTCAAATATTTCTTTTCAAATATTTCTTTTTCAAAACTGGAATGAGGCCCAATCAATTACCATATAAAATTAATTATATGGATTTTCATACAACACATGTATATAATAGCATTGAAAATAATCAACCATCAACCAAAGTGCACTACACTATATAAGCATCAAATATAGATATCTAACGCTTATAACAGCCTGTCAATCAATCGATCGACATATTTAATCAATCAGGATGAGTGAACTTCATATTTCATCCCAACACCCGTGTGGGGTTTCAAACAATCAAACACATATTTTATTTGTGCTGTTGGGCGATGTGTAAAATTTATCGTTCCAATCTAAGTCATTCAAATAGGTGTACATAAACAAACCGTCTGGTTTGTAAATGAATATTTTATTTTATTCACTTTCACTATATTCATTCTCACGTTAAAAATTATATTTTTAACGATAAAACATTTTATTCCAACATATGAATTTCTATTATTCATTTACACAATAAAATGATATTTTTATTTTTCTAACATATTTTAGAAAATTTCGGCGGCATAACGGCACGATACTAGAAACGGGACAAGGCCTAGCCTTATCCCCGGTCTAGTGAAGGCCCACGCCATTCACACATCAATCAAATCAATTTCATCTCACCAAACAATTCAATTCAAACAAATAATTCAACTAATCTATGCAACCAAACAAACAAGTCCATGGTCTGTGGACGATTGTGTCGGGTGCTACTAAGCACCGTCTGCATCCTAGTATATATATATAACTAGAAAAATAAATTGAAAGGTGAGAAATTCTCACATATAGCTATCCTAGCTCCACGGCACTTCTATTGTAGAGATCTTCGTCGTTCCCGCCTTTTTGTCACCTTCGTTGTCCGCTTTCACTACATATGTAAAAATCGAATTTTACTTCGCTATTCAATATATAAAAATCCTATTTTTATTTCAAAGTTCAATATATAAAAATCGAATTTTTATTTCAAAGTTCAATATATAAAAATCGAATTTTTATTTCAAAGTTCAATATATAAAAATCGAATTTTTATTTCAAAGTTCAATATATAAAAATCGAATTTTTATTTCAAAGTTCAATATATAAAAATCGAATTTTCCACTTCTTCCATATTATGAAATCCGACCTTTTACACATTAAAAATCTTATCTTTTACACATTAAAAACCTTATCTTTTACACATTAAAAATCTTATCTTTTACACATTAAAAACCTTATCTTTTACACATTAAAAATCTTATCTTTTACACATTAAAAATCTTATCTTTTACACATTAAAAATCTAAACTTTTATAAATTAATAAAAAAAATCAGTTTAAAGAAAATAAAAGAAAATCAGTTTAAAGAAAATAAAAGAAAATCAGTTTAAAGAAAATAAAAGAAAATCAGTTTAAAGAAAATAAAAGAAAATCAGTTTAAAGAAAATAAAAGAAAATCGGTTTAAAGAAAATAAAAGAAAATCAGTTTAAAGAAAATAAAAGAAAATCAGTTTAAAGAAAATAAAAGAAAATCGGTTTAAGAACTTACAGGGGGGGTGTCAGTGGAGTTCGTCGGAGGCTGAGGCAAGAGAGGGGGGGTGCGGTGGTTGGTCAGGGGGTCGGCGCGAGAAAAGGGGGCTAGGGTTTAGGGGAGGGGCACATCGCTTTAGAGGAGAGAGGGAGAGCTGGGGGAGAAGGTGGCGGCGGCGGGTGGTGAGGCCAGGGGAGTTCCGCCAGGGCGGCGGCGAGGTCATCGGAGGGGGGCGACTGGGGGGGGGGACATCGGGTTTTTTTTTTCTCTTATTTTCTGAAATCGAAATGAAAAAAAAAAGGGGGGGCCAGAGCGGGTTAACGGGGGAAGAAAAGTTAGTTTTTTTTTTATTTTTTTTTTTTTATTATTATTTAATTATTAAATTCCACAAAAAGCAACCTTTATTTTCGATCTCAAAACGAGGCTCCCCGCCTGTCGTCCATAGCGTTTTACCCCCATTCCGAACACAATGGGATATGTATCGCAAGCTGATTCGACTGTTTGAATCAGTTTCCGTTTAATTTACATTTAAATCACTATATTGAATTTTAAACGTACATTTCAAATTACCGGGGTCACATAACAACTCTATAAATTCCATAAAAATATTTTCTAGCTTCGTATTGACGATACGGTCCTAATAAAACTAGTTTCGTCGAATTCTGAGACCGTTTGAAAAATGGCCAATTTCCAGTCGATTAAAACTAACTGAAACTGGCCAAATGCGTTTTCCTATGCCACGCTCACATATTGATTCGAAAAATTATGAAATTTGAAACCTAGCAATAACTTAACATCCCGGACCCAACAAAACTGGTTTCATCGAAATCCGAGATCGTTTGCAAAATGTCCATTTTTAAGGGCCTGAATTCCATAGCGACTATTCAGAATTTTCAACTGGACATATCTTTTGATTCCCGATATGAAATCTTGATTATTCGGATTCGATAGAAAGATATCATCAATTAGATCCTAACGTTTTTGGTTTCACTAAAATCCGGATTGTTTTGCACCCGGTACATTCAATTGAAGTTTGAAATCGAATTATCGAACTACCGCACCATTTTCAATTCTATTTATAATTATATATAATTATTTATATTCTAACGACGACGTATATAATATAAACGTTCGAATTATATTCAAAACAGATTTCTCGTCGATATTATTTAAAATAATTCATTTTAAATAATAAAAATTCGCTAAAATTGCCAAAATAAAAATTTTAAACTGGCCCAGATTTTACGGGTTGTTACAATCTCCCCCACTTAAAACTTTTCGTCCCCGAAAAGGAACAAAGTCGAAAGTGGTTTGATTAATCAACTCTACGCTCGATCTGGCTTCCATTCTCCAACTCTTTAGTTTCTGAGAATTTCCAAAATTTCAAAAATTTGGCTAACTCCCTAAATTTTCGAAAAATTTCGCCATAACCTCCCCTGCACCGGGAGCATCGGGGAATTTCAAATAGCTTCCCCGGTCCTTCAGATCTCAAAAAGAAAAAGAAAAAGCCAAGCGGCTAGCCAATAGGCTCACAAAATCATCATCACCCAAACAAAACAGGAAATTATGTAGTAAACATGTACCTATTTGTCGGACAAACAAATTTTATTCTCTGGCTTTAGCCTCCTTGCTATGACCTGTTAAATGATATACATGTATATGCAAACAAATGCAACCAATTTTCAACATAATTCAATATGTGATTCAATTAGGCATAATTGGCTAAAAATTAGCAAACAAATAAACAAACAACCCAAACATCAATCAATTAGTGAATTAGAGTTTTCAAATTCATAATTTTGATACATATACTGAAAATCTTGCTTTTGATGCCAATTCACAACAAGAGATCCTATATAGTTTTTGGTTCTCACACCAGTCAATAGGAAATATATAGATATCACACCTTCGACACTCGAATATAAATGCTGATGATGATGCACCATCATCAATACCATCTTCGGGCGACTAGAGTGTGATGCTATATCTATCCAATATATTAAAACTTTGAATATACGTTTGCAAGGCGTATATGCAAATTCTTTATATACTAGACTGTCCAAATCAATGCAAATAAATAATCAAATACGAATAATTGATTTAGATTTTCAAAACTAAATTTGCTTTTACTTTAAAAATATACTCTTCACACTCGTTCTAGGATACTACTGATCCCATCTCTAACGAGTCATTCTAATTGGATATTACTAATCCAATATCTGATGAATTCTTTCGTATGGTTCTAATGTGCCTTATTCTCTGAGCTTTGTGAACCAAAGCTCTGATACCAACTGTGACGGCAAGGAATTTCGCTCGGTCCGAACCAGTCGCTAAACCGACCCAGACCGTTCGAAACGCCCTATCGTTTGAGAACACGACAAATCAGAATGCATACAGAAGAACATTTCATTGTATATTACAACAATGCATCAGATTACAAGAATATACAGAGTATAAACAAATAAATATTACTCAGAAATATCAGAGATTTAAATTACATTTAAATACATCGCAGCGGAAAATAATACAATACACAACTTAGAATGAGATATACGGATACAAAGCTTTCCGGATATCGTTCCAGCTGTGAACCAGGATCCTGTGAATAAAATCTGCAAAACCGAAACTACTAGCTGCCCGTGTCAAAATAAGGGCACCCAGAGTTTAGGTTAAAACAATAAACTCCAGGTCAGTCATGTGACTGGTGTGAGAACTAAAACAGTTATTAATCTTTATTTTAAATCATTAGGTAAATCAAGGGACCACGCCGTATAACACGGAACGGGTTTCCTCCCAAGAATACCAGTGCATAAAACAAACAGCGCAATGCTAAATAAAGAAAAATGAAGCTGTTATAAGACCCAGATCCCATCACACAATGCAACGCAGCCGAGGATAGGGTTTTCCCTTATAACAGCCAAAGAATGCTTGATACGTTTAAAACAAATCATTTGATACTATTATAAGTGCATAGTATATAAAACAACTTCAAATCATAAGTATCAATCATAGGCGGCATGGGTACCATATATCATGTCGCCATACTAGGCTCTACAAATAAAACCGCAAATGTCACGTATTTGGAAATTGGATTTCCGTCTATGAACCGAGGCAAAAGATAGTCCTCAACCGATTCGTGACTCTCTAGCCCGAGCCACAGGTCAGAGCTCGAGTGACCTTGGAGCGACAGGGCCGGTCCACCGATGTGGATTAAACTTAAACCCTGAACACTACGTCTCCCCACCCTATGGGGTGTAAGTCTGGTCCGTCTGCCAACCAGAATGCATCGGCCGAAACCGATATAACCGAGGCGCCTCGCAACAGCAACAACCACATAAGTCAAACTCGTCAGGGCGTGTAAAACCACTGACGCCACTTCTAACTAGAAAGAAACGCATGCCCTCCCTGAGGTCCGTCTCCCGTTTTTGGTTCACAACCGGGGTGCGAGGCTCGCGAATTCACGTTACACAAAGCTGTGCCACACAGGCTGTGCTTTGATCATCACCACAAGACTTTGCTTTTCAACAGAAGCCTCGATCAATTGCCACTCAGGCATGCCACACAGGCAATTCACTCCATGCGTTTGATATCCATCAATATATAACCCCTGAGCTCGTACGTCTCAGAGAAGGGCGTTAAGCAAGAGAATAAATTCTCCGCCGCCAAACAGATATATATTTAATAGAGATCAATCACACAGATTAAAATCCAATGTCAGACACACAGTCCATTTACAAGTCCGTTCTGGGTCTGAACGAAACCGGAGGCACCTAGTACCTCGCATATCCATCGATCTCCAAGTACGTCTGGACGATCACAAACTGTTTCCATCTTCTTGGGTGTACAGCCCAATCAAGATCATCAGTAATCACCCAAACGACGTGAAGACCTCCGGTCTTCGACCACCGTCTTCATCTTCGACACCACGTCGAATCAGTTATTCAGAATGGGTTAAACCCGGTCTTTCTGAATAACTCGCGTATATATTATAAAAGTGTTACACAAACACAACATACGCCTCATTCCAATTCAGAATATTCTTTTATCCAAATATTCCCATAAATTTTATCCAAGATAAATTCTTTAAATTTATTCTTTAATCACCTTTGAATATCAATTCAAACTAGTCGGGATTAGCGAACCACACCGAAGTAATCATTTATTTTATTTCCCAATCCCAACCTATTCATCCCATGAAGTAAAACTGGTAGTACTTCATATCTAACACCACAGTGTTATCGGTAATTCAATTACCATTACACGTTCAAATCTAATTAAAGATTTAACTATCGCCTGGAGCAAAACTGGTGATACTCCATTTTCGATCATCTCAATCTATTTAAAGATTCATTAAAACTCCACTTAGTTTTAATCTTTGACTGGGTTAAAGAATCAGTGTCATTTAAAACGCAGTTCACGATAAACCCAAAGTCACATTCATTAATTATCGGGTTAAAGAACGAGTGTTGTTTAAAACACTGTTCACGACAAACCCAAAAAAAAATCAATATCCATTCAATTCCAATTAAATATCATTTAATTGGTACACTTCATTAAATCTAAATAAAAAGATTTAATCTTTCTCAACTGGGTTCAAGAACAGTGTTAGTGAAGACACCATTCACGACAAACCCAAATCACATTCGATATTCAATACAAGGCTCTGAATAGAAAATATATCGGCTTATATTCAATATCGAATTCTACGACCAACAAATGTCGTATTGGAAATAACGATATAAATATATATCTTTCAAATTTCCATAACCACACCTGTATAATCACGAATTCCAACATCGAAATATTCCGAGGACAATTTCGATTCAAATCCACTCCAATGCAATCATTGGAAATTTTGGTTATTTTCAAAACCATTTCAAATTCAATTTATTTATTTAAAAATAAATAGAATTAGAATTCTAGTTCAAAACTAGTCCATTTCGATAAAAATCTATTTTTATCTTTTCAAATAAGGAGTTTTTCATCCCAATTCTTCACAAATCATTTCTTATGATTTTACACTAATTATTACTATTTTTAATAATTTTATCAAGGCCTGTACAGTCGATTTCCATCAATGGCCATCGAACTGCACTTACAGCGACCTTTTTCAAATTTGATTTGGACATAATTCCAAATCCAACCGTTAGATTTCAAATTTCTAACATTCGCTAGAAAGCTCTTTTCGATACGAACCCAACGGTTCCGGTTTTAGGAGAATCCGACGGTCGGATCTCCCGTAACGTCCATTTGAAATCAATGGTCGAAATTCGCGAACTGCCGCGGCGCGGCGCGTTCTATTCAGGCCATTATATTATATATATAATATATATAATATATACTTCGTCGATTTTCTATTCAAAACGAATTATATAAATAGTTTTAAAATTCGTTTCAAAATCTATTTCCACTTCCATTTCAATTCAAAGCAAAATTGAATTCTTCTTTATAAATTCGTTTCAAAGTTCATTTCTATTCAATTCAAATTTCAATTCAATTTGAATTCATTTCAATCCACTTTCAATTCAATTTGAATTCGTTTTCAATTCAATTCACTTCGAAATCACTTTCAATTCATTTCATTTCGAAATCACTTTCAATTCAATTCACTTTGAATTCGTTTTCAATTCAATTCACTTTGAATTCGTTTTCAATTCAATTCACTTTGAATTCGTTTTCAATTCAATTCACTTCGAAATCACTTTCAATTCATTTCATTTCGAAATCACTTTCAATTCAATTCACTTTGAATTCGTTTTCAATTCAATTCACTTTGAATTCGTTTTCAATTCAATTCATTTCGAAATCACTTTTAAAATCGATATAAATATCGTTCACGTCAAAATGGCGTCAATCTAATCAACACGGCTTCATATATTCCTTTATTTTCAAATATTCTATTTCAAATATTTCTTTTTCAAATATTTCTTTTCAAATATTTCTTTTTCAAAACTGGAATGAGGCCCAATCAATTACCATATAAAATTAATTATATGGATTTTCATACAACACATGTATATAATAGCATTGAAAATAATCAACCATCAACCAAAGTGCACTACACTATATAAGCATCAAATATAGATATCTAACGCTTATAACAGCCTGTCAATCAATCGATCGACATATTTAATCAATCAGGATGAGTGAACTTCATATTTCATCCCAACACCCGTGTGGGGTTTCAAACAATCAAACACATATTTTATTTGTGCTGTTGGGCGATGTGTAAAATTTATCGTCCCAATCTAAGTCATTCAAATAGGTGTACATAAACAAACCGTCTGGTTTGTAAATGAATATTTTATTTTATTCACTTTCACTATATTCATTCTCACGTTAAAAATTATATTTTTAACGATAAAACATTTTATTCCAACATATGAATTTCTATTATTCATTTACACAATAAAATGATATTTTTATTTTTCTAACATATTTTAGAAAATTTCGACGGCATAACGGCACGATACTAGAAACGGGACAAGGCCTAGCCTTATCCCCGGTCTAGTGAAGGCCCACGCCATTCACACATCAATCAAATCAATTTCATCTCACCAAACAATTCAATTCAAACAAATAATTCAACTAATCTATGCAACCAAACAAACAAGTCCATGGTCTGTGGACGATTGTGTCGGGTGCTACTAAGCACCGTCTGCATCCTAGTATATATATATAACTAGAAAAATAAATTGAAAGGTGAGAAATTCTCACATATAGCTATCCTAGCTCCACGGCACTTCTATTGTAGAGATCTTCGTCGTTCCCGCCTTTTTGTCACCTTCGTTGTCCGCTTTCACTACATATGTAAAAATCGAATTTTACTTCGCTATTCAATATATAAAAATCCTATTTTTATTTCAAAGTTCAATATATAAAAATCGAATTTTTATTTCAAAGTTCAATATATAAAAATCGAATTTTTATTTCAAAGTTCAATATATAAAAATCGAATTTTTATTTCAAAGTTCAATATATAAAAATCGAATTTTTATTTCAAAGTTCAATATATAAAAATCGAATTTTCCACTTCTTCCATATTATGAAATCCGACCTTTTACACATTAAAAATCTTATCTTTTACACATTAAAAACCTTATCTTTTACACATTAAAAATCTTATCTTTTACACATTAAAAACCTTATCTTTTACACATTAAAAATCTTATCTTTTACACATTAAAAATCTTATCTTTTACACATTAAAAATCTAAACTTTTATAAATTAAGAAAAAAAATCAGTTTAAAGAAAATAAAAGAAAATCAGTTTAAAGAAAATAAAAGAAAATCAGTTTAAAGAAAATAAAAGAAAATCGGTTTAAAGAAAATAAAAGAAAATCCGTTTAAAGAAAATAAAAGAAAATCGGTTTAAAGAAAATAAAAGAAAATCAGTTTAAAGAAAATAAAAGAAAATCGGTTTAAGAACTTACAGGGGGGGGTGTCAGTGGAGTTCGTCGGAGGCTGAGGCAAGAGAGGGGGGGTGCGGTGGTTGGTCAGGGGGTCGGCGCGAGAAAAGGGGGCTAGGGTTTAGGGGAGGGGCACATCGCTTTAGAGGAGAGAGGGAGAGCTGGGGGAGAAGGTGGCGGCGGCGGGTGGTGAGGCCAGGGGAGTTCCGCCAGGGCGGCGGCGAGGTCATCGGAGGGGGGCGACTGGGGGGGGGGGGCATCGGGTTTTTTTTTTCTCTTATTTTCTGAAATCGAAATGAAAAAAAAAGGGGGGGCCAGAGCGGGTTAACGGGGGAAGAAAAGTTAGTTTTTTTTTTTATTATTATTTTTTTTTATTATTATTTAATTATTAAATTCCACAAAAAGCAACCTTTATTTTCGATCTCAAAACGAGGCTCCCCGCCTGTCGTCCATAGCGTTTTACCCCCATTCCGAACACAATGGGATATGTATCGCAAGCTGATTCGACTGTTTGAATCAGTTTCCGTTTAATTTACATTTAAATCACTATATTGAATTTTAAACGTACATTTCAAATTACCGGGGTCACATAACAACTCTATAAATTCCATAAAAATATTTTCTAGCTTCGTATTGACGATACGGTCCTAATAAAACTAGTTTCGTCGAATTCTGAGACCGTTTGAAAAATGGCCAATTTCCAGTCGATTAAAACTAACTGAAACTGGCCAAACGCGTTTTCCTATGCCACGCTCACATATTGATTCGAAAAATTATGAAATTTGAAACCTAGCAATAACTTAACATCCCGGACCCAACAAAACTGGTTTCATCGAAATCCGAGATCGTTTGCAAAATGTCCATTTTTAAGGGCCTGAATTCCATAGCGACTATTCAGAATTTTCAACTGGACATATCTTTTGATTCCCGATATGAAATCTTGATTATTCGGATTCGATAGAAAGATATCATCAATTAGATCCTAACGTTTTTGGTTTCACTAAAATCCGGATTGTTTTGCACCCGGTACATTCAATTGAAGTTTGAAATCGAATTATCGAACTACCGCACCATTTTCAATTCTATTTATAATTATATATAATTATTTATATTCTAACGACGACGTATATAATATAAACGTTCGAATTATATTCAAAACAGATTTCTCGTCGATATTATTTAAAATAATTCATTTTAAATAATAAAAATTCGCTAAAATTGCCAAAATAAAAATTTTAAACTGGCCCAGATTTTACGGGTTGTTACACTAAGTGTATTAAATTTACTTAACCCCAACCTCTAGTCTAGTTAGCATGTTAAATTGGCTAAGTGTATTGAATTTACTTAATCCCCACTTTCTAGTCTGGTTAACATATTAAATTGGCTAAGTGTTTTTCTTAGTTACTTAACCCCTACAAATCTTGTCTTGTTACCATGTTAAGTGGGCTAAGTGTTCTAGTTAACTTAACCCTATCGTTCTAACTTAACTGTTTTAGTGTTCATATGGACTTAACCCTCCCATTCTAGCTTAATGTGTTAAGTTGGTCAAGTGTTCTTATGGACTTAACCCTCCCATTCTAGTTTAATTTTATTTGTCTTATTAAAGCACCAACCACTCGCATTAGACAGGTATTGTTGTGGCTGCCGGTATGCCGGTTGGTTCTGGGCAGTCTTACGCCACAACTCAATCTAACCTCGGGCCTTTATCGGGCTCAATGCCTTAACCTCCCACATTGGATAGGCATTGTTGTGATCACTGGACAACCGGGCGGGTCCGGGCAGGTTTACATCACAACTCAATCCAACCTCGGGTTAAGCATGTTCGTATTGTCTAAATTTACTTTTCTCGTTTAGGATAAATTCTATAAGTAAATTTTCCCTAATTTACTTATTCCATTATTACTCTTTTAATGTACATTGTCAACATTTATTATTATGGCCCATTTTCCCTATATATCATATTTATAGTTTTGGTATGTAAATTATACCAAATTAAGTGTCACTAACCATGATTATTCTAAACATGACAATTACTCACAATTATGACTAAATTCAAAATTTGTGCTAATATACTTATTATGCCAAATTAACTTTAATTGACCCAATTCTGATTTAACATCCTAATTTACAGTTTATGGCAAGACTAGAATTATTATTCTAGTTTACCGTTTACGCCTAAAACTTAGCTTACTTGCCAATATTAAATTTAATATGTCAAATTACATATTCCATAATTCATGTCAAATTTTCAAATTTGCGTTCTAATAAACATGCCATAATACATGTTCTAAATTATGTCAATCATAATTATGTTCATGTTCCACATTATGCCAATTTCCAAGTTTACAACCATGTTTAAGTCAAATTTATGATTTGCCCAAATCGTATTCCCATCGTTCGTATAATCGTGATTTCATCCTAGATTATAGATAAATCTAGATTCGTGGATAAAAAGGGAATGAACCAAAATGCCATGAAAAGATAGACATAATGACTGGTAGAAGATGATAATTCACTAATCACAGATCTAACAAATTACACTGAATAAATTGATTAAAGCATCGAAGGCCTATAGATCTGATAATATTATGACATAAAAAGGGTTAAACAAATAACATAGGTTCAAGTATATGGGTAGATCTAACTTAATAGATAAATTCCCATAATCAAGGTCCAAGGATAATTAAGAATAAACTGAATAGATAATCAAGTTTAGATCAAATCTCATAGTCATAATCCTAGGCAATAATATCATGTTCATGAATCATAGGTAATTATCCACTATTGTCCTTATCATAGTCATAGGCATTGGTTTATGCTCCTAGTCAAAGGCTTATGTTCATAGTCAAAGGCTTATGGTTTCAAAGGCCACAGTTCCATAGTCATAATCTTAAGCATTGGCAATTTAGTCACAATGTGTTCTAGGCCATAAACAAGAATCAGATCCAAAGTCATAAACAAGCACAGATTCAATAAAATGATAAGACATATTTCTTATATTCTTTTAATTTCATGTCACAAATAGAAAAGGCGTTCAAATCTAAAAAGTAACCGACTTACATTGATCGGATCTAGAAAAGAATAGAAAGATAGCGTTGCTTGAAGTCGTTGAATCTTTACTTGAATCCTAACTTGTTTTGAATCTTCTCTTGAAAGACTTGAGCAGGATATCCTCGTCTTGATTTATATTTTATTTTAATTTATTTAGATTTAGAGGAAGAAGAAGAAGCCATGTCCATCAAGAATTCGTGCAGCATAAGGTTAGAGAAGAATGGTGCAAAGAGAAGGAGACTAGGGGGCTGTTTATATAGGATTGCAAGTTAATTTGAGCCGTCGATGAAGCCAAGGTTAATCAAAGTCATCTGTTCTAAAGAGAAGCCAATTATGTTCACAATTACTTTCTTAATGTACATTATTAACATTTATTATTAAATTTGTATGCACATTAGATACATCCCCCCTTTACACATTTATTATTAAATTTGTATGCACATTAGATACATCTCCCCTTTACACATTTATTATTAAATTTGTATGCACATTAGATACATCTCCCCTTTACACATTTATTATTAAATTTGTAAGCACATTAGATACATCCCCCCTTTATACATTTATTATTAAATTAGTAATTTTAGTGTTAACAGAAATACGGGGTGTTACGTTCTCCCCTCCTTAAAGGATTTCGACCCCGAAATCTTCAAGTCAAGAAGAATGTAAATCCTACCATCCAATCATCCATCTACTCAACCATCAAACACAGGCATCCATTGTCCTTAAAGACTTCTAATGCTTGTATGCTCATATGCACAGTGTGTGTACATGTCTTTATCTAATGCAAAATTAGGCGGTCTACTGATTCAGTTGACCTCCTTAATGCAAGTCATGTCAGTGCCATGCGTCCAATATGTATGCAAATCCTAATGATACATATTATTTTTATATGAGTGCACAATCATTCACTCGAATGCGACATCCATATGATAACACATTAAGTTCAATTCATAAACAAATACATATATGTAAATGAAATATGAAGGCATCTGAGCTGATCTAGTGCCTAATACGTGTGTATATGCATTCACGAGCAACCATTCGCAACCATCAACCATAACATGTTTCAAATACATGTTTACATCCAAAAGGGTTTCTACATAAGGATCGATGATACGTCCTAGAGGATATACCTTAAAAGCTAGAAACTAGTATGCATAGAATTCCTAGAAAAAGGAATCAAGGATGTACCCTTAAGAAAAAGGGTATGAGGCGCGTATGCCTTATCATTAATCTCCCGTATCACGTCTTCTTGAGTTTTACTCAACTGTACCTTAACAGATTCAACTTCACGATTGCGAAGTTTCTTGACCTCCATTTCCAAAATAAACAAATGTCAACCATGATACTGAGTGTATATACTAGGATGATCAGAGGTCCCTCCTCTTAGCTTATCCATCATGCCGTAACTATGAGGGTCAAAAGGTCACTACGTACTTTTTACCTCTCTTAAGGTTAGTCCTTCTCTATATAGAGCGCCTGCCACAACTATTCATCTCTCAAGCAAACCATCCTAGTCGAACTCGACATCCCTCAAGTACAAGTCCCAAAGGCCTAAACCAATATCAGACAAGCACCCGAGGAATGTCTCCTCTGAATTTGGACGATCTACGTGAGATGATCTAAGTAAAAACAACCAAACACTTGAGCACTAGTTGGGATCTTTTACTATACAAGTACTAAGGTGCAGAGACTCAACTATGGAAGCAAATATGAACAAATGCGAAGTGTTAAAACCAAAAGAAAGAGTTCAAACAGAAAAGCTAGACTCTTCCAACAAAACTTTACTACCTTTCTCCTAGGTACGCTTAGTGGTGAAAGCATGTACTTGCCCTTCTGAAAATCTTGTCCTTTGTTCTTAATTATATGCCCTATTCTGCCATAGTAAAGATACTTCCTCTTGTCTTAGGTTTTATAATCCCTTCCTCCTTCGTGAGCCAAGTCTACATCCATGAATTCCTCATCCTTGGGTTGTGCTCCTTAGCCAAACTCCTCATCCTCTTTCATGTGTAATCATGTTGACAAATCTCTCGAAAGCTGCCTCCATCGTACAGAAAACCCAACTAAGCTTGAAAGAAAACTAGCCGCATGTGAAACTACTACGGTTATAGATGGAAGTCGGGCACTACTTCGCCCTTCGATGAGGTTACCTCCCAGAAAGCCAGGAGCCCCAGAGACTCAAGAAAGATGGGGACAAGAAATCAAATAGAGAATCTGAAGATAGTGCGTATGGCTTTTGGGGAATATGCCTTTAAAACAAAACTTTTCTTTTGAAAATGCTTCTTTTAAAATTGTTTGAAAATAAAAAAAACTCAAATCTTTTATCTGATCCGGTAACCTTCAGCTCTGATACCACGTGTAATACCCCACATCCTTTAGTGTCACTCACAAAGAGAATGCACTAAGTTCTGTGGAGCATTTAGGGTAAAAGATGCAGATAAATTACAAGACAGACAAAATTAAAACAGCGGAAAATAAAACTTTACTTTATTGATAAAATAGTTTGTACAATAATTGTTTTCCAATATCAGATTATCATCTGTCTTACAAAATAAAGAAGCATAAAATAACATTTATATTCCCCAATGTAGCATAAGCCAGCCATAGCAGCAGAAAAAGAGAGTCCAAAGCACTTTGTCAAAGAATCTTCGAGCTTAGGAAGAGTGACGGTCCAATCTAACCTGAGCTATACTATTCCCTCCTTAACTACCTTGGGGGGAACGGAAGAAAAGAAGACGAAAGAAAACTGGGTCAGACATAAAGTCTGGTAAGTTCAGTTACTTCTAGCATGTGAACAAGGAAAAACAAAACGACATGAATTAACTGAATACAAGACAATACCATGATGATAGGGCCAACAAGATAGGATAAGATTAACACAAGATATGCTAAGACAAGATAAACTGGATATGCTTTAATACTTTCTCCGCTTCTCTATTAACCTGTTATTATGGTTTCTATGTCTCTGCACCACATATCTAGTGTCCCAACTAGTAATCTGACTAAAATGATAACGCGATCCCAATCCCAGTAATTCTGGTTGCCTTTAGGCGTACATTTACTATTTATTACCTAGATCTAATCTAGGGTTTTATATCAAAGTGCTTCCTAGATTCCACTCGGGTTTACGCGGCTTATCTAATGCTTCCCAGATTCAGGGTTTATGCCACCTAGGTCCAACTAGGGATTACGCTACCTGTCGAACGATGCCCCTAGTCTAGGACACACTACCTAGAGCGGTATATGTTCCTAGACTTTCCCCAGGTATGTGTCGTGAATCGTTTATCTCTGTCTAGATGCACATGTCCTGAAATGTGCGACCCGAGTCCCGTGGCAGGGCTGCTCTAGAAACACGGAACTCGGTCGGAAGCTTTCAGATATCTGCCGATGCAGATGCTAAGGTCTGTTTTTCCAGTGGCTATGGTCCCACTCGACCCCTCCCTCAACTAATGAAAGGCACACCTTGAAAAATGAGAACTATACGCAGGCCCTCTATGCCCCACTAACTATGTCCATCCTCACCCATAACTAGATAGCAAGTATATGGTCTTTTGGAGTTCTCCGCCTTTCCGCTTTACGTATCTCGACTAACTCAAGATGGTAGGTAGACAACGAGTCACTATCACAGGGCTACTGGTCTCGCCGAATTACGCTGGTCCATCTTAGTCTTTAGGTTGCCATATATTGCAACCAAGGCATACCCTTGGTTCTTCTCACGCGGACCTTAACCTCTGTTAGCCCAGGCGGATCATCTGCATTCTCACAGAGGGATACCAAGAGTACCCTTACGTCCCCTCGAAGCCTCGGGCTTCGTAACCCAATTCGTTGGAGCCTTCTTTAAGATCAGATGGACGTTCGCTCCTCTTCGTGTTATACTAAGGACTACTACTTAGTTTTTCTAACTAAGGTTTACCACTTAGTGTATTGAACCGTCGTTTTCTTAACTAAGGTCTACTACTTAGCTTTTTTTAACTAAGGTTTACTACTTAGCCCTCTTTCTCGTTAAGTTGGATTGGTTAAGTGTCATTAGTCAATTCAAGTTAACTTAACCCATTCCTTTGTCATATTAAACTGGTTAAGTGTTATCAGTAATTCACGTTGACTTAACCCTACCAGCATCAAGTTATATTTGTTAAGTATTTACTTAACCCTACCCATTCATCTTGTATTGGTTAAATGTTCCTTTTTAACTTAACCTTGCCTATCTGTTTTAACTAACATGTTATAACGGTTAAGTGTTCCCTTAGTTAACTTAACCCTAACATTGGTTTGATTAACATGTTCTAATGGTTAAGTATTGTCCCTTCATGTTTCTAACTTAACCCTATTCATTTATCACACTCTGATGGTTAAGTGTTCAAGCTTACTTAACCCTACGATCTAGTCCAGCTAACGTATTAAATTGGCTAAGTGTATTAAATTTACTTAACCCCAACCTCTAGTCTAGTTAGCATGTTAAATTGGCTAAGTGTATTGAATTTACTTAACCCCCACTTTCTAGTCTGGTTAACATATTAAATTGGCTAAGTGTTTTTCTTAGTTACTTAACCCCTACAAATCTTGTCTTGTTACCATGTTAAGTTGATTAAGTGTTCTAGTTAACTTAACCCTATCGTTCTAACTTAACTTTGTTAAGTTGGTTAAGTGTTCCTATGGACTTAACCCTCCCATTCTAGCTTAACTGTGTTAAGTTGGTTAAGTGTTCTTATGGACTTAACCCTCCTATTCTAGCTTAACTCTAATTGTCTTATTAAAGCACTAGCCACTCACATTAGATAGGTATTGTTGTGGCTGCCGGTATGCCAGTTGGTTCCGGGCAGTCTTACGCCACAAATCAGTCTAACCTCGGGCCTTTATCGGGCTCAATGCCTTAACCTCCCACATTGGATAGGTATTGTTGTGATCACTGGACAGTCGGGCGAGTCCGGGCAAGTTTACATCACAACTCAATCCAACCTCGGGTTAAGCATGTTCGTATTGTCTAAATTTACTTTTCTCATTTAGGATAAATTCTATAAGTAAATTTTCCCTAATTTACTTATTCCATTATTACTCTTTTAATGTACATTGTCAACATTTATTATTATGGCCCATTTTCCCTATATATCATATTTATAGTTTTTGGTACGTAAATTATACCAAATTAAGTGTCACTAACCATGATTATTATAAACATGACAATTACTCACAATTATGACTAAATTCAAAACTTGTGCTAATATACTTATTATGCCAAATTAACTTTAATTGACCCAATTCTGATTTAACATCCTAATTTACAGTTTATGGCAAGACTAGAATTATTATTCTAGTTTACCGTTTACGCCTAAAACTTAGCTTACTTGCCAATACTAAATTTAATATGTTAAATTACATATTCCATAATTCATGTCAAATTTTCAAATTTGCGTTCTAATAAACATGTCATAATACATGTTCTAAATTATGTCAATCATAATTATGTTCATGTTCCACATTATGCCAATTTCTAAATTTACAACCATTTTTAAGTCAAATTTATGATTTGCCCAAATCGTATTCCCATCGTTCGTGTAATCGTGATTTCATCCTAGATTATAGATAAATCTAGATTCGTGGATAAAAAGGGAATGAACCAAAATGCCATGAAAAGATAGACGTAATGACTGGCAGAAGATGATAATTCACTAATCACAGATCTAACAAATTACACTGAATAAATTGATTAAAGCATCGAAGGCCTATAGATCTGATAATATTATGACATAAAAAGGGTTGAACAAATAACATAGGTTCAAGTATATGGGTAGATCTAACTTAATAGATAAATTCCCATAATCAAAATCCAAGGATATTTAAGAATAAACTGAATAGATAATCAAGTTTAGATCAAATCTCACAGTCATAATCCTAGGCAATAATATCATGTTCATGAATCATAGGTAGTTATCCACTATTGTCCTTATCATAGTCATAGGCATTGGTTTATGCTCCTAGTCAAAGGCTTATGTTCATAGTCAAAGGCTTATGGTTTCAAAGGCCACAGTTCCATAGTCATAATCTTAAGCATTGGCAATTTAGTCACAATGTGTTCTAGGCCATAATCAAGAATCAGATCCAAAGTCATAAACAAGCACAGATTCAATGAAATGATAAGGCATATTTCTTATATTCTTTTAATTTCATGTCACAAATAGAAAAGGCGTTCAAATCTAAAAAGTAACCGACTTACATTGATTGGATCTAGAAAAGAATAGAAAGATAGCATTGCTTGAAGCCGTTGAATCTTTACTTGAATCCTAACTTGTTTTGAATCTTCTCTCGAAAGACTTGAGCAGGATATCCTCGTCTTGATTTATATTTTATTTTAATTTATTTATTTAGATTTAGAGGAAGAAGAAGAAGCCATGTCCATCAAAAATTTGTGCAGCATAAGGTTAGAGAAGAATGGTGCAAAGAGAAGGAGACTAGGGGGCTGTTTATATAGGATTGCAAGTTAATTTGAGCCGTCGATGAAGCCAAGGTTAATCAAAGCCATCTGTTCTAAAGAGAAGCCAATTATGTTCACAACTACTTTCTTAATGTACATTATTAACATTTATTATTAAATTTGTATGCACATTAGATACATCTCCCCTTTACACATCTATTATTAAATTTGTATGCACATTAGATACATCTCCCCTTTACACATTTATTATTAAATTTGTATGCACATTAGATACATCTCCCCTTTACACATTTATTATTAAATTTGTATGCACATTAGATACATCCCCCCTTTACACATTTATTATTAAATTAGTAACTTTAGTGTTAACAGAAATACGGAGTGTTACTAGAAACAAAACCAATAAGTGACAAAACTTTTAGACAATATTGTGAAAAACATAGAGAAATTCTCAATAAGCAAATAGAGAATACAGACAATTATATAGACTACTTAATCGATAATGAATATTATTTTGATATATATATATATATATACATATATATTGGTAATGGAAACACAAATTCAAAATAAAAAAATTAGAAGGCTTTATGAGCATTTAATTAGAGTTCATATGTCTCTATTTTAGAATTTACTTAGTGCACCATTAGGAAAAAACCTACAAGTTGCCACTTAGGTTTTTAAAATGGATAATCAGTTAATTATGTTGCTATATAAAATGTTAGAAGACACAGTAAAATTCATAGCAGGTTACATATATGGAATAGATTTAGTGAAACTTATGTGTCATATATATACATATATATATGTATGTATGTATGTATACACCAACTCCCGATAACACATTAGAACCCTACTAAAAGCAAAAACAATAGCATTCAATGCTACTAACAATAAAAGCTATAACACTTAAACATAACCCAAAGGTCACCAATAGAAGACAACAACATTTCTTATATAAATGCTATATTTTAATATCATGATCAATCAAACATATATTTTGCAGAAAAGGGGTGGCAAAAGAGGGGGTATGAAGTAAAAGGTAAAAATTAGCAAAACGAAAGCCTTTTTTATGAATTCTTCACCAGATCATATAAGATGAAGAGGTATCCTAACATATTAATAATTAAACCAAAAGCATAGCCCGCAAGGTTAAAAATTATCATTCTAATTAAAAAAATTAAGAAGAAAGCTAAATGATAATTATTTATACCTTTATGTTATCCATTTTTATTAAGCTGTTGAAAGACTTTTTGCAGCAGAGAGGTGGACCCCATTTTTTACTCTCTGAAAATATTATGTTTAGAGGAAGAACAAAAATTTGCTTACACAAATGTAGAGAAATTAAGCTGCCATTAAAGAGGTTCACAAGCTTTCTTAAAATACTCACACTGATGATCTGCTCTCTGAGGTTACACCCATATTTATAATCATATAGCCGGTTAACGTACACACATATGCCTGTAGTACACGCATATTTATAATCATATAGTCGGTTAACATACACACCCATATGTCCGTAGTGCGGAATCTTTTTAATAAAAGAAAAAGTTGTCTCCCAACTCTTAAAGGTAATTTTCCGTCTGTCTTCTCTTTTTTGTTACCTTTTACTAGTGGGAATAAAGCTGTAAGCCAATTTGATAATTATTCTTCCAACTGTCCTTATTTCTGTTAGTGGAGAACCTTCTATCCTTATCTCTTTTACACGTTGTTAACCCTTAGTCTGTGTCTGTCATCTGGTCCATTGGGTTAAAATCTTCTAGAGCTCACATGTCACTTCCACTAAGATCTGGACTTAGTTCCATCTCTGGCTCTGATGCTTCTTGATCATATATTAGGATATCACTATTAGGGTCGAATATATGCTCCAACGTAGGTAGAGGAATAAGAATTTTTAAAATCTCTCCCCAAATTTGATATCTTATTGTTTCTGCCTATAGGATTAACTGATCCTTCCAATTAGGGGGACGCTTAGGGTTAATTTATTCTGGAGATATTGCCATGGTTTGTCTGCTCCAAACCAAATTGGCGTGCCTTCATAAATCTGAAAATAACTTCTTAAACATCTAGATAAGTTTTTCCTCTTATATCCTATATGTTTTAAAATGGCTGTACGATGACTCGTGGGCTTGATTGTATACTGCTTATTGAAACTGAATCCTGGTGTTGTTGAGCCAATACATACTACAATAACAGGAAAAATACGTAAGTATTGAGCTGTTATCATTGAGAATCGTTTTCCAAGTCTTTCTAATATTGAGTCTTCAATGGGATTTATGAATGTAATTCTGGATAACATTCCATGGTCAAATAGATCAATAATTTTGTCTATTTCACATGGTAACTGGGTATTGTCAACCCTTGCTCTAAGCATATTTGAGCATTTGTCTTGTACAACTTTAAATTGCACCATTTCTACCATCTTTTTGAAGTAAGTTGTCAAAAGCTGTTGTAGATTCGCGTGATGCTCGTTCCATCTGTCATACGCTAAATTTTCTATCTTGAGGATTAACTCTTTCCCTCCCTGTCTACATAGTTCGTTAAGGATTGGTTCTGGTTTTAACTTTAAGTGGTTAGATAGTTGTTCATAGGTTAGAGTTTTTGGGCTTTTGGGAACTTATTCGAAGAGTTCTCTCCCTTGAACCAACTGTTGAAGTCTTTTTTTCTAAAAGCTGATTAGTTTTATGGACATAAACATTTTTCTGATTCTCCTCTACTAGAAATTGATTTCTTTGGATAAGATGCTGGATTTGAACTTGACTTCGTTGATATAGGTTTTGTAGGCCATTAAGATGTGAGGTTTGGAAATTTATGATATCATTAGGTGATTGAGCATGTTTTAGAATATGTTTGTTGACAATCTGGATCAATATAAAGTTTGGACCGAAGAAATTTCTTGCTTTGTCCAAAACTTGTTGCAGATTATAAAAACCTTTAAAACCCGGATTTTGAAAATTTTGTATAGCCATTTGCACTTGGCTATAATGTTTGAAAACTCCTGTAAATTGCCTCGAAAAACTATGTAATAGAAAAAGTTTTTGGAAAGAGGGTTTGTTCGATTTTAGAAAAATAATATGCAAAACAGTTTCCAAGCCGTTGTTTATTTCTTCTTTCCGCCTTGACCGTTTTTAAATCCCAAAGATGGTTTAACAACATTGCTATGATGCATTGTTTATACGAACTAGGGGTTTAAATTTCCTAAGATCATCGTTCTGAACTGAATAAGAGACATTTGTCCAAAGGACATGCATGGGGTGTTATCCACCATCGTTTGATTATCGGTTGTTCTGACAGGAGAATTGATTGTTAGTGAAGAACTTACTCCCATATGTAGCGTTTTAGGTGATTGCACCTTTGTTTTAATTGTTGGGGCTTTCATCGCCACAATCGTTTTATTACTGGTTTCAGCTACTTCCTTATTCATGAAATGTCTAAAGTGCTATTGATGATTATTCTTACCTTTAATATGTTCAATCTGAGTTCATTTTTACCATGTTAAAGGTAAGAATAATCATCTTGTTGATATCTTATCTAGAAAGTTACTTTCAGCCTTTAATACTAACAACATTTGTAATTTACAGGATAACCATTTCATGAATAAGGAAGTAGTTGAAACGAGTAATAAAACGATTATGAAGGTGAAATCCCTAACAATTAAAACAGAGGTGCAATCACCTAAAACGCTACATACAAGAGCAAGTTCTTACTAACAGTCAATTCTCCAGTCAGAACAACCGATAATCAAACGATAGTGGCTAACACCCCGTGCATGTCCCATGGACAAATGTCTCATTCAGTTCAGAAATGATGATCCTAGGAAATTAAAACCCTAGTTCGAATAAACGATGCATCATAGCAATGCCTGCTAGACCATCTTTTGAATTCAAAAGCGGTCGAGGTAGAAAGAAGAAATAAACAACTTGGAAACTGTTTTGCATATTATTTTTCTAAAATCCAACAAAAGTCTCTTTCCAAAAACTTTTTCTATGACATAGTTTTTCGAGGCAATTTTACAGGATTTTTCAAACATTATAGCTAAGTGCAGATGGGTATACAAAATTTTCAAAATCCAGTTTTTAAAGGTTTTTATAATCTGCAACAAGCTTTGGACGAAGCAAAAAAATTCTTCGGTCCAAACTACTATATTGATCCACATTGTCAACAAACATATTCTCAAATGGCCTCATCAACTCCTCAATCACTTAATGATATCATAAATTCCCAAACCTCACAGCTTAATGACCTATAAAACCTATATCAACGAAGTCAAGTTCAACTCCAGCATCTTATCCAAAGAAATTAATTTCTAGAAGAGGAGAATCAGAAAAATGTTTATGTCCATAAAACCAATCAGCTTTTAGAAAAAAGACTTTAGCAGTTGGTTCGAGAGAGGGAAGAACTCTTCGAAATGGTTCCCAAATGTCCAAAAATCCTAACCTATGAACAACTATCTAACCACTTAAAACTAGAACCAGTTCTTGACGAACTATGTAAACAAGGAGGGAAAGAGTTAATCCTCAAGATAGAAAAGTTAGCATATGATTGATGGAACGAGCATCAGGCGAATCTACAGTAGCTTTTGGCAACTTACTACAAAAAGATGGTAGAAACGATGCAAATTAAAGTTGTACAAGACAGACGCTCAAATATGCTTAGAGCAAGGGTTGACAGTACCCAGTTACCATGTGAAATAGACAATGTCATTGATCATTTGACCATGGAATGTTATCCATAATTACTTTCGTAAATCCCATAAAAGAATCAATATTAGAAAGGTTTGGAAAACGATTCTCAATGATAGTAGCACCGTACTTACATATTTTTCCTACTATTGTAGTATTTATTGGCTCAACAACACCATCATTCAATTTCAATAAGCAGTATACAATCAAGCCCGCTAGTCATCGTATGGCCATTTTTAAACATATAGGATATATCAGGCAAAACACATCTAGATGTTTAAGAAGTTATTTTCAGATTTATGAATGCACGCTAATTTGGTTTGGAGCAGACAAAACATGACAATATCACCAGAATAAATTAAGCCTAAGCCGTCCACCTAATCGAAAGGATCGGTTATTCCTACAGGCAGAAATAACGAGATCATCAAATTTGGGGAGAGATGGATTTGAAAATTCTTCTTTCTCTACCTATAACGGAGCATATATTCGATCCTAATAGTGATGTCTTAATTTATGATCAGGAAGCATCAGTGCCAAAGATGGAACTAAGTCCAAATCTTAGTGCAAGTGACAAGAGAGCTCTAGAATATTTTAACCCAATGGACTAGATGGCAGATACAGACTAAGGGTTAGCAACGTGTAAAAGAGTTAAGGATAGAAGGTTCTCCACTAACAGAAGTAAGGACGATTGGAAGAATAATTATCAAATTGGCAGACAGCTTTATTCCCACTAATAAAAGGTAACATAAGATAGAAGACAGGTGGACAATTACCTTGAGAGTTGGCAGACAACTTTTTCTTTTATTAAAATAAAAAGATTCCGCACTACGAACATATGTATGTTTATGTTTATTGGTTAACTGACTATATGATTATAAATATGTGTGTAAGCTCAAAGAGCAGATCATTAGTGTGAGCATTGTAAGAATGCTTGTAAGACTTCTTTAATGGCAGCTTAATTTCTCTACATTTGTTTGTGCAAATCTTTGTTCTTCCTCAAAAGATAATATTTTGAAAGAGTATAAAAAAGGTCCACCACTCTGCTGCAAAAAACCTTTCAACAACTTAATACAAATGGATAGCATAAAGGTATAAATAATTATCATTTAGTGTTCTTCATAATTTCTTTAATTAGAATGATAATTTTTTAACTTTGCAGGCTATGTTTTTGGTTTATTTATTAATATGTTAGAAGATCTCTTCATCTTATATGATCAGGTGAAGAATTCATATTAAAAAAGCACTTTCGTTTTGCTAATTTCTACGTTTTACTTCATACCCCCTTCTTTTGGTATTAGCAGTTTTTAGCAAAATACAGATTTTATTAATCATGGCATCAAAACATAGCATTTTCATAAGAAATGTTGTTGTCTTCTATTGATGACATTTGCGTTATGTTTAAGTGTTATTGCTTTTATTTTTAGTAGCATTGAATAATATTGTTTTTGCTTTTAATAGCATTCTAAAGCGCTACCGGGAGTTGGTGTGTATATACATGCACACACACACAACAATAACCCCAATTCATACTAGTGCAGTGGCATTTTCTGGGGGACATGGCTGGTTTGTTTCTCATATGCAGTATGAATGATATATCCATTAATAACAGTTTGGACCCCAATATTGTTCATGGTTTGTACAATCCTATTTAATTGGGGTTTTGCATTTCTTCTTGAATAATTCGATGGTTATCACTGCATATGCCGTGTTGCGACTGAATTTTGTAAGAAGTGGTTGGTCTTCATGGTCTCCAGCAACTTTTGTTCAGTATTTTCCCCAATACCCGGGTGGCGATTTAAAATGTGATAATTGTTTATACAAGCTGGAGTTAATTCTTTTATAAGCCGGAGTAGTTCGGAATTTATGTTTTGAAGGTCCTAGGATAGAGCATTCAATTGGTGCTGGATCTTCTCTTTCTGAATATGCATGAAGGCCTATTGTGGTCAAGGGTCTGAAGTTTGTAAAGATTGTAGGAATCAAATTTGGTGCAGGTTGTTTGCATCAATGGAATATGGTAGTTACTACATATATCCAGATGTTCTTGTTTAATGTATATAGTTTGACTTGCATGAAGAGGATACCGCATGATGATAGGCAGTTTTAATGCGTTTTATCTGTGTGTTGAGAGGAGCACCTGGTTTAGGTGGCAATGAGTCGCAAGTGGATGAAGGCCTAATCATGGGTCGGTTATATGTTACTTAGTTTTAGCTTCTAACATTTTATATAGTAACATAATTAACTAATTATCCATTTTAAGAAACCTTAGGGGCAACTTTTGGTTTTTTTTTCCCAAAGGGTACACTAAGTAAATTCTAAAATAGAGAATTATGAACTCTAATTATATGCGTTAAGATGCCTTTTTTTGAATTTGTGTTTCTTTTTCCAGTCTCTATATATATCTATATCAAAATAATATTCATTTTCAGAAAGGTAGTTCATATAGTTGTCTATAAACCCTATTTGTTTATTGAGAATTTCTTTGTATTTTTCACAATATTGTCTAAAAGTTCTGTTACTTATTGGTTTTGTTTCTTTTACACTATTTATTATAATGTTTCCATTGATATTGTTTATGGCATATACTAGATCAACTTCAGGATCATCTGTTAAGTCTATTAGTTCTTCAGTATATTTACTTTTGAAAATAGTTGTTATTTCATATTGTTATTTTTCATTAATTTTCATGTTTTTCATTATGTGGAATTGTTTTGATAAAAACTTTTCTTTTAGGTGTTGTTCTAATATTTCCATTTTTCTTGAGAAAATGTAAGAATTAAAACGGTTTTTTATAGAAAATTTCTTTATAGTAAACAAAGGTGGTTTTTGTTTTGCTTTTTGGAAAATTATCAAAGCTTCCGGGAATAATCAGATAATTTTCTATAGCAATAAGGTTATATCTAGCTATTTTTTCTTATGTTTACTTAAAATTAAGATAATTTGTACCGAAATTACATATGTTTTAAAAGTTTCATTTCTTATTACCAGAATATTTTTTCTTAACTGAAAAATCCTCACATTGTTACTCTCATCTTATTTTTTCCTTTACCATTTTTACCTAAGTGGGTGCTTTTCCGATTTAAACAAGCTTATGTCTTTTGAATTAATTGTTAAGAGAGATTTTTAATCTCAGTATCTAGTGTCAAAGTAACAATATTCTCAAACAGATTAAATATAAATAATTCATTAAGAAAATTTAGACAGAACAATCTTACATAGTTGCAGAATATTTATCGTTTCTTCCTTCCACTTCGATCAGAAGGTCTAGTTGCAGACCACTGAGCAGAATTGAGAAGCCATTAAAAAAATTTGCTTGAAGAAAATTATTATTACAAACTTAATGGAGGATTACAATGATTTTTTCTGATGCTTTCTTTGAAGGCTCTACAAGCTTTTATAGCCTTCAAAGAAACTTTTTTCATCGGCAAGTGTGGGTGATATTCCCACTAAAATATTACAGAAAATATCGATAATTTAGAAAGTCTTGTACAATGATTCACACTAGTAAGGTACAATAATCCATACTAATAGCCAATAATTCATACTAGTGACTAGCTCATAAAGCATAATCATTTACTTTGTAGGTGATGCCAAATCTTCTTAGAATCTTCTGGCTGAATTTATTCATCTTTTAAGGGAATATTTTATTTTACAGGCTTCTTTATTTATTGTCAATCTTTCAGATCGATCATTCAGGTCTTCAGTGCTATACTGTAAAGCTCTATCTTCTTCTTTTAATCCCGGGTATCTTCTTATAGTTGGCAATTATGTTTGGTTTAGGGTGATAGATATCAAACTTCTTAAACCCAAGGTTGAATTCCTATATATTTTTACAAATATGTCTTAATAACAGGAGTTTCGGATGCTAAGAGAAAATCTCCATTATCTATCCATCCTTGATTTATTCCAATAATATATGCACGATACCTTTTATATGTATTTTGTTCGAACATCATTATTGTAGAAAAGTTGTATATGATAAAATGTTTATCCCATTCAGGATAGTCTAGATCAAAATTATATGCCTTCAACTTTATTAAATGTCTAGTAGGATCAAATATATTTTACCAAAATGGAGTGGTGTAGAAGTTATTTCTAGACATGCTTATGTATATAATACCTCTGAGAAATAGTCTGCAACATTCCTAATAGGCTTAGGTAATTCCGTTTGTGTCCATGCATCCAAATATAGTTTATGAATAAATCCACAATTTAAAAGAAAAATTGTGGATCATATGTAATACTCTCGTTTATCACAAATTTATATTGCGACATTTTTTTATTTACCTGTGGATAGGAGGTAATGACTGTAAACAATCTTTATGTTGGTTTGTACAAGATATATTCTTGTTCCCGACTACTACCCATTTTATCTAAATCCCTTCTATTTTTTTCTAAAATAGCCGATAAGAATTTATAGGCTTTTTTATATTCTATGATGTTCAGATCTATTGGGTGATGGAGAAAGTAAAGTTTTGTAATTGATATGGAAAATTGGGTTAATGTTTTTCTAGAGATTTTTGTGGTTTTAGTGCCAAAATCTGAGGAGTGCCAAGATTTATCATTTTTTTCTTTACCTTTCATAGTTATTGCAGCAAATGTGGCTCCTGGTTTGGGACTTAGAGTATTATTAGAAGATGATATTTCTTCTTTTATCAGTTTTCCCAAGGATATATTTTGGATTTGTTCTAGTGTCTCTGAAATTATATAGTCTTTTTCTAAGAATCTTTTCTATTGCCTTTTTACTAGATTCTTTGTCATAATATCCTTTGAAAGGGTTCAAATCTTCTGGACTCATATTCCCTGGTCCCCCTGGGCCAAAACAATCTGACCCATTGATTTCGGTGGGACCTACCTGAAATCAAGGGGTCAGGTTATTTTGGTCCAAGGGGACCAGGGAATATCGGTCCAGGTGATTATTTCCCCCTGTGAAATAGGGTATTAAAATTTAGGATTTTGTTCTATATATTTTATCTTGATGCCCATTTCTTCCAATGAAGTATATATTCCTGCATCTGGGTCATTGAATAGACAATAGTAGAACTTTCTATTTTCAGTTTTAGAGAACAAGTCTATCAAGGTATATAGGATGCAAATTTTTTGCTTGTTATCATAAGGAGTTGCTGATATATTCCATATGTTATCTAGCACAAGTTGTTGGTCTTTTGGTAATGGAGCTTTTGTTACAAATTTATTCTATGTATATATCTTTAGAAATTTCTTGCTATCTGGAAAAGTCTTTGTTGCATTTATAAATATCTTATTCATAAATAGCAATATGTATCAATCTTTGTTAGAGAATGCATATTTTTATAGTACTTGGGATATGTACCAGATATTTAGATAAACAATCTAGAAAGAATATCAATGAGTTTATTTGTTTTTCCTTGATATGTTCCAAAATAATTTTGGTTCCACAATTTAATATGGTGTGTCTTAATTTTATCCATCTATTGTTTATGATAGATTTTTCTTTTTTTATTAACATGTTTTACTATGGTTTCACAATCAGTTCTAATTGTAGTTTCTTTATGAGATATTATAAATAAACAACTACTTCAATGCAATATATTATATCCAATATTTCATACTCTAAGGATGTCATATATCTTTTTTCTTTATAGGTACATGAAGTATATCTACATATTTTTCTGTAGATTTAGGAATATACCTGTTGATTTTTGATAATAAGATACCTCCTCATCCATGAGATGATCCATCTGTTTCTATTATTAAATATTCTAATTCGATTGGTAATGTTAATGGTTTTAAATTTTTTATTAGTTCTTTAATTTTTTGAACTTGTTTTATATCTTCTTCATTGAATTCTCTTTTTCCCATTGGGCTTGCTTTGTTATATAAAAATCCAGTGTATTTTGACAAGTTTTGTAAAAACTGTCTAACATAAATTATTAATCCAAGAAAAGATTGTAATTGTTTTAATTTTTCTAGTTTATCTGGGAATGCTAGTAATTTTCTTGATATATAAGGTTGTAATTTCATTTTTCTTTTTCCTATTTTAACTCCTAAAAAATCTATTGTGTTTTTGAATAGTTCTATTTTCATTTTAGACATAACTAAGCCATGTGTTTCAAATAGTCTTAATATGACATATAGATGTGATATGTATTCTTTCTTTATTTTAGAGGAAAAAAGTACATCATCATATAAACACAAGTAAATTTATTGCAATGTCTAAATATGTTACCCATTTTTCTCTAGAATATTTGTGGAGCATTTTTTTTAATCCAAATGGCATAACTAGTCATTCACTACATGTAAATGTTGTCCAATATATAGATTCTGGATGTGCATTTTTTGCCAAAATCCAGATTTTAGGTCAAATTTAGAAAACCAATAATTACCTTGTATTTTATTACTTAAAATATCTTTATCTAGTATACAGTAACCATCTTCGTTTGTATTATCATTTAGTCTAGTATAGTCCATTTCCATTCTAGATTGTCCTCTCTTTCTTTCAGATTCTTGTTGTACAATAAATGTTGTTGTTCTATGTCTTGAATCTATTTTTCCTATTATTCCTAATTTATTTGGTATTTGTATATGCATTTTGAATTCTTCTATTATCCAGTTGTCATATTTGGGTGATCTAGTTTTTATTGTTATATCTGAGTTGATTATATCAAGTTTACAGTAAATTGAATCTTTTTCCCAATATTTTAAGGGTTTGTCTCCTGTTATTTCTATTTTTTCTAACTTACTAATATACGATTAATATCATCAATACTTAGTAAAATTATACTTGGCTTGTTTGGATTTATTGATTCTAAATTAAGTTATGTATTTTCATATTCATCTAAACTATCTTCATATTCATTTAATTCTGTATTATCTTTATTGTCTAATTTTGCAAGATCTTCTTGTAGTTCTTGTAGTATTTTTTGTTTTTTACATTATCCTAGTGTGTTGCAAGTATGATGTTTTCTTTCTCTATATGTCCACTCTTCTTTAGCGTATACTCTGATAAAATTGGTGTTAATGTAGTCTTTTAGATATTTGTAAAAAATCTTTATTAAAAGAGAATTGTCCATTATCATTTAATAAAAAATCTAATCCAAGTATTAAACTTACATTTCCTAAGTTTAATTTTGTTACCCACTGTTGTTTTAAGGGATAATGTTAGTCATTACAGGTGGTACTAAATCTTACTTGTATGTTTTTTGACATGTCCCTTACCATTGTTGTTTTTCCACCAAATTGTAGGCTTTGTTTTGGTCTTTCTACTTTACAGACTAAATAATGTGGTATTAGTCTTGAACATATTGTACAGCTTGTATCACCTGTGTCTATAAATGCTAATAATTTTATTTCTGTTCCTATTATATTTAACAAGGTTAAAACTCTTAGTTCCCTTAGATTTCCAGTATTATGTATTAATGGTATATTGACTGATTTATCTTGATTATTTAGGTTATTGTCAACGATCTCCTTTAGGTTTTCATTATTACATACTAAGGGTATATCCAAATTATTGAGACTATTGTCAATGATAGGTAAAGAATTATTTGTAATAAAAAATTTTCCCTTTTCTTGTTTGTTTAATGTTTTGTAAGTTTGTTTTGACTTTATCTAATTCTAGTTCGAAATTATTAATTCTTTCTTCTAGGATTTTTATTCTATCTTCATTGATTTTATATTTGTTTGTAAATTGTATTTTCTTTTCATTTGGTATACTTAGTTTAGAATGTTTTTCTGCACAGGCATAACATATTTCTATGGTGCATGTTTTGAATTTAAATCTTTTATCAAACGCAGGTTACCAAGGACAAAAATAGCATTTTGTAGTATCTGTTCCCATTTTATATTTAAAATTATTTTCGCAATCATCTCTGTTTACTAAGTTTAATAGTTGATCAAAATGATCTAATTTGTTTATTTGGTTTTTTGTTAATTCTTATATTAAAGAATAATTTGAATTTGAAGGTAATTCTTGTTCTTCTAATTCCTCTAGTGATATCATAGAATATATTATAGAGGTCTCTGGAACATCTGAGTTATTTCTACCAAGCCTTCTTTTACCGAATCAATTATATTTGATTCTTTTGTAAATAATTTATGCCTTTTGGGACAAGCAAAAGAAAGATGTCCTTTCTCATTACATGCAAAACATGTAATTGTATTTGTATATGTTGTTCTAGGATTATATTTTCTAACATGTTTTGTTTTGTTTAAATATGGTTTTTTAGCCATTGATTTTCTTAAATAATATTTTGCTTGTATACTGCTTCTTTGGTTTATGTTTTCTGACAATAGGATTTTTAAAGCCATATTGTTAGGGCGTATATATTTGTGAACAAAATCCAAAATTCTTTTGTTTTTATTCTCTTTGTATTTGGATGTATGTACATTTTTTTCTTCTTTAGTTCAGAAATGATATGGGTTATTCTAATTCCTATATTATTATATGTTTTAGGAACACTAGGATACATATTGTTCCATGACTTGTGTATTTCCTTACCTAAATCTCTTGGTAATGTGGAAAATAGTCTATCTCCTATTTCTTTAGAATAATAATTCCCAGAGGTATTGCATAATATAGAAATTCGTTTGAGAATTTTACTATATGCCTCCAATCTAGTAACTGTATTTGTTCTAAATTCTCATGCCTTCTTTTTGTCTTAATGTTAGTCCCATGTTTACTTCTCTCCCGTTATTATTCTATGTATTGAATATGCAAAATTAGAAATATTTCCACCTTGGGCTACCAAGGAGGCTACTTCGTCTGGAAATGTGATTTATATGCTTCCCATATTCTTTTAGCAAAATCGCATAAATAGTTTTATGCAATTCTTACCATTTCTTCTCCTGAATATATATTTAGGTGTCTGACCGAATAATCTCTAGCTATTACAGCAGTCCATTGTTCTACGTAGGTATCTAATAGTTGTGGATGACATTTAGTAACATTAAGTATTACATAATTTGTCCCAAAAAAAGTTATTTCTGTTAGTAGTCTTTTTCCAGTTGTCCTTAAATTTTTATTTTCACTTGTGTAAGGATTTACGTTTGTTCTAGGAGGATGCCCTAGTCTATAAGTCATTTCTTTTGGTGGTCTTTGAGGATAAGTTACAGTACTAGTATTTTCTCCTTGGGCTTCCATTAAGTCCAATTTTTCTGTATATTCGCTTATTAGTTCATCAAGAAATCGATTATTATTTGTTTTTATTGTTTCTTTATTTTGATTATTTATTATTTCATTAGAATCTTCTAGGAAAGTTTCTAATGTTGGTATAGTTTAGGTTATTATATTATTTTCATCATCAATATATACAAAGGTATTTTTGTCTATTTGATTATTTTGTCTAAGTTGATGTTCTAATTCGAACACCTCATAAGGTTCTAGTATTATTCCAAGTTCTTTTGGATATATTATTTTATCTATTTATAAATTTCTTTGTAGTTCTGAAGTGGATTCATCATCAGCATCTATTTCTTGTTGATTAGATAGTCCATAATCTTTAAATCTTAAAGATATAGATCCATTATGATTTATATATGTTACCACATCATTTGGTTTTAAGGTGAGTGTATTCTCATTTGGATTCTGTATTGTCTATTCATGTCCTGCTAGGATTGAAGAGTCTATTTCCATTGGTCTTAAGAATATTATTCCTGTTGAAGTTAATGATTTTATTACTTCATCAAGTTTTATTTTAATTTTATGTGTGTATTTTGCCATACATTTTCCTAAGAATATTATATCTAATAAAATATTTTTGCCATTAAAATTTTCAAATCCCTTTGTTATATAACTACTTTTATATGTTTATAGAAATCTGCTAATGTCATTGTAAAGTTTGGGATATATAAACAATTCTTACATTGTTACTCATATCTACTTCTATTGTTCCAAAAATTCCTTTTTCCGATTATTTATGTCTATCATCTATTAGGACTATTAATAGTTTAGCTCCTATTTTCTGTCTTACTAATCCTCTTATTCCAATAACTATTAATCCTAAATGGGTTAATTTGTATTTTTGTATTTTTAATTGTTTAATTGCTTATGTTGACATTAAGTTTATTGTTTGTTGACTTCCATCACTTATTGATAATATTTCTTCTTTATGGTGTCTGTATAATCCAGTATTTATGGTAAATATTCATGTTCTATATAATTCTCTAGGATTTAAAGTATTTAGCTAATTATTTGAAAATACTTCTAAATCATTATCTACGTTTATGATTTCTTCTAATTGGGATTGTGAGCTAACAAATTTTCTCTTAGCACACTGTCTATCCATGTATTTGAAGATATACTGTTACTTTCTATTGGTCTATTACTGTTTGTGATAGTTCTAAATGTTCCTGTACTGTAAATGGTTTTATATTCACTGTGTATTTTCTAATCTTTTGAAGGTTAGAAAACTTAATTTTGTTACTTTACTTTTACTTGGACCTTCTTCTGGTGGTCCTGGATTTAAGTTTGATAATTTTTCTGTAAGTTAGTTAATATCATTACATTTTTCTTTTGTTTCCAAACTTAATTTTGTAATATGTCATTCCATAAGGTCTAATCTATCATGCATTTGGGTCATCATTGCAGTAATAGTATTAGACATTAAAATTACTGCATTATCCCCTTTGCTTTGGAGATTATCTTTACTATATCTAGCTGATAGTGTTTCAGTTTGTTTGAATGTCATGTTAACATGTTTTATAGCTTTTACGTACCATTTATTATCATATCCCATATGAATTTAATTGTATGTACTTAGTTTCTTGTAACATTTGCTCAATTTTTTGTATTTGTGTTTCAAAATGTTGTTTATTTATTTCAGACTAGTTCTTGACCTGTAATATTAAATCTTTAGATTGTATTTCGATTTCTTTTAGTTTATTTTCTTATATTATTTGTTTTAAAGAAATGATATTTGTTTTGTTTGGAAACCTTTTGAGGTTTAAAGCCTTAAATTTTTTTGTTAGCGTTCTTACTGTAATGTCAAATTCACCTATCTTTTGTAAAGAGGTTTTTATGTAATCTTGGTTATCTTGTATTTGTTGTAGTTTTTTATTTCTGGAAGCCATGCTTCCAGAAATAAGTTCTACAAGTTTATTAGATTTGTTATTATACCATTGTAAAGAATCTCCTAATTCTATTATCAAATCTAGGACAAAATTTAAATGTTTATTTTCAGCGTGTAAAAGGTGTAGGTATTCATTGCATAGATAACTATATATATATATATATATATATATATATGTATGTATATATATATATGATAATGTGTTTTTGATTAATATATGGTACACATTTTCAAAAAAAAAATATATATATATATATAAGGATAATATTTTTTTTGCATTCACTATAATACTAACCATTTTTTAGTTTGAGTTATTTCCAACAATTTATTTGTCATATGCTCTTATGTATGGGTTTTCACGCATATCTACCCCAACTTTTTTGGTGGTTACAAATGATAGTCTCCATGGTTTTTTCCGTAGCAATCAAGGGTTGAGATAAGGAGATCCTCCATCTCTTTAACTTTTCCAACTGCAATCGAATTCTTATCCATTTCCTTGGAAACTAAGTACATGAAAAGCGTATTGCTCCTCCATATAAATGTACTACTCCTTTAACCCATCTTATTTATGTTGACGATCATCTTATATTTTATAAATCATGTTTGTCCAATGTTGCCACAATCAATCATGATCCACCCTAAGAAGTGCGCTGGATTGACCATCGATGAGCATAAATCAAGGTTTTTTCAGCAAAGATGCTACAATGAAATAAGAAATTTCGACCACTCTGGTTGTCCAACTTGACAGGTTGCCTATTCTACAATTGGGAATTCCTTCTAAGAGTACATCATTTAAAATTTCATGTTATAATCGGTCGATTGTTAAAGTCAAGAAGAAACTACTTTCATGGGATGCCGGCTTTTAATTTTAAGTGGAAGTTTAGAGCTGATAAGAACTGTTGCTTATCCTATGATTATTTTTTGGGCTTGGATATGTCAACTTCCACAAGGGATTATTCATGGAACTAAAACTTTATGTGCTAAGTTTTTTTAGGTAGGAAAGTAGTATAAAGTACGCTACAAAATTGTTTGCAAGCCTTAATTTGAAGGAGGTTTGGGAGTAAGGAACATACATGATATTCAGAAGGCTGTTGGTGTTAAGTTGCTCTGGAAGTTTTCAAATCACGATAGTTTATGGGCAGAATGGATGTGAAGAAGGTATTGTAGTAATAAAAAAAAATGGATTTTACGAGAAGATCCAAATTTCTCTAATACTTCAAAAATTATTCCCGAAGCAAGAGAAATCAGTAGTGGTGTTATAAATAGAAATATTGCGAATGGTTGAGAGATATCAATCTTTGGTTTAACCCATGGCTTCATGGTCAAACACTTATTCACAAACTGGGACGGCACCAATTCAGCTCTACAGGAGAAGGTGATAAATGGGTTTCTTGCCTTATTTCTGGGTCATAATGGACTCCTAATTCGATGTCCATTTGTACTTCTATTTGGAACGATATATACATCATATTAATACAGATTCAAAGTGTTAAATAAATTAAATAAGCTTGATAGAGTGCATCGTTGGGATAGAAAAAATTCTATTACTTGTGTAATGTGTAACAATGCAACACAAACTAGAGATCATTTATCTTTTGAATGTGCATATGCGCAAGATGTTTAGTGCTCAATTGTCCAGCACTTTCATATTTCTGAGTATATGTTGTTTCGAATGCACAAACATCATCTCATTACTTTCGTCTCTCGCACGATAATTAACTGTCTAACAACAACAGGATATTTTTTTTTCTATGTGTCTGACTACTACGGTTTGGCATGTTTGGGTAGAACGGTGTAATTGGTTATTTAGCAGTAAAATCTTCCCGATTAAAACTAGATCTAAGCTTATAAAACATGATATTTCTATCTTTATACTTAAACTAAACACGCATCATAACCTCAAGATAAGTGTTACTTAGCTTCTCGGTGAATTGGGTATGCCGAACCCTTTTCTTGAAATCACTGCGATATGGATGCTGCGGTGCCGTCGTTGCAGATGGTGTAGTTATCGTGCTTTCCGTCCTCCTGCTCCAGCCTTCTCGTCTGCGTCTTCGATCTGGTGTTACCCCTCGCATCGACGCCAGTATGTAAACTCTCCTGATCGGATCTCAGATTCCAGCCATTTTCGGTCCTCACCGATTTACTTTACTTATTTGACAAATGCTACAGTAAAGCAGGAAATGGGGGATAAATCCGGAATTCAGGGGCGACAAGCATTGAATTCAGGGGTATTTGTGTAATTCAATGTGCGTTTACTTTTCTACGTGGTGGGACTTATTGACAACTGGAAATTGGTAACAGACAATGTGCTGCTAACTGTTAGCAGGAAATAACGTATGGGCTATGATATCATTGACGAGAGCAAATCCTCTATCCTCAGGATATTATTGGTATAGATGATTTGATTTCATCATTGATATGGGTTACCTTCACCCAATTTGCTTTTCATAGGCTGCTAGTTTTGGTTGTACATTACTCGGTAGTCGTGAATTTTTTTTTTTTTTTTTTTTTTTGGGCTATGATTTTGTGTCTCACTTGTTTCGATTTAGTACAACTTTTGTATATGTTTAATAGTACCAATTTAAACTATACGTACATGAATAATAACAACGACAAACTAATTTGTTATTTATTTATCCCAATAAATTTATCTATATTGTAGAACTCTATTTCTAGTTTTAAATCTCCATATTTTGACATTTTTATAGTTATGTATAACTACATCTACTGTGCTAATCTTTCATGCTTAGAACAGTGTATTTAAATTGCTTAAGAAATCTTAATTTTAGAGTATTTTAATAACGTGTATATTTAACGTATATGCATATGCACATACTAATAAAAGTAATAAAAAAATTTGTTTAACTATATAGATATATAGATGACATACGTACATTTATGTATATAAACAATAATAACAAAATTAATTTGTAAATTAACTATAATTGTTTACGTAAATAAACAACAAATCATACGTTAAAACAATCTATTATTAACTTCAAATAACTCCGCATTAAAATATTTGTAATTTTTTTTACAAAAGCCTTCTTAATTTATTCATATAATTTACTCTTAAGTCAATATATTTTAATTAATTACATAATTTCAAATTTAACATAAATAAAAGAAGTAAGTAAATAATATTTGTTAATTCATCCAGAATAATTACAATATGTCAATTTCAACAAGAATACTAGCTCATAATAACAAGAAAAATAAATTGTTGTGAGATATATAACACATACCATATATAAACAACAACAACAATAATAATTTATGTTATATTAATTTTTTTTTGGTTCATCATATATTGTGTAATAAAGTTCCAATTTTAACATTAAAATTCTAAAAACTATATTTTATAATATTATCTTGTGCAATACACGAGTTACACAATAGTTATAGAAAAAAATAATACTTGGTAGTTAATGGACAAACAAATGAAGCATAACGGTTGTAACACCCCGTGATTTTAAAGGACATTAAAACGATAAACAAAAGTATACTTAATTAAATATTGGGAATTAAGTAAAACGGACATTACCATTGCGTTCATCTCAGAATTCTGCTTAAGAAAGACTCCGAGTTTGCATAAAACGGACATCATGCGAGAAAGTTATTAAGCTTAGAAGTTTTCATACGTACAAGGGAAAAGGAATTATATATATATATATATATATATGAGCTCAGCATTTTCAAAATAATCCAAAAACATAAGCGGGAAAACCAGGGTGAAAAATGAACCGTTGGATCTGACCCACACCTGGGCCGGGACGACCCAACTAGGATCTGGGCGAATTCTCTTTTCTGAACATGGACTGATTTCTTGACCTGGTTTGTTGGCGGTAGGCTATATATAGGAAAACATTTCTATTGGTTTTATACATAAAAAACAGTGGAGACAACGGGATACTGCCCTGGCTTGGATCGAATTAGCCTATATTCTTCAACAACAGCCGATACGCATAAAAGAATTTCTTCTACAACCTCAGAATATTATTTTCCCCGGCTTAGATCGAATTAGCCTAATTTCTTCAACAACAGACGATACGCATAAAAGAATTTCTTCTGCAACCTCAGAATATTATTTTCTGTTCTTTAGATCCAATCTCTGTGAGTTCATGTTACTTCTAGATATAAACATTTAACAAGTAATCCTGACATGTTTACAAATATAGATCTAAACCTATGCCTGTTAAGAATCTGATTCATGCCTAAATAGATCTGCTATCACATGTGTTCCTCTGTATACCTAATCTAATGTTCAGTTCTTATATGCTTATCTCTGATATGCCTATTTCTGCTATCATATTCCCATCATTGTAATCATATGCTTATTTTATTTTATATGCCTATCTGTTCTTCTCTCTCGTTCCCTTTTTATTTTTATAGCCTAGGCTACCTTCGAGCCTAAGCCGATATCGCTGAAATATGTGTATGAACGAAATTGGGTTAAGTTGGGAATGATTGGGAATGGTAATTTGGGTGAATAACTTGTACTATGAATCATGACTGGGATTCAGGGTCATAAACTATACTATGATATATGATTAAAATTTAGGGCATATCTTAGTCTGTGAATTATGACTTATGGCTTAAGGCATATAAATATGTAGGCTTAATTTAAAGATTAAGCGGAACATGTAAATGAAACTGTAAGTAACCTGTGAAACACGTTGGGGGTTATGCATACCTATTAACCTGTATTACTTAACCTGTTTAATCTATAGGGGTTATATACATGCCTGTTAATCTATAGCTTGTTTAATCTGTGGGTGGCATTAAGTAAATCTATGGTGGGTTATACGAACCTGTTAAACTTAACCCCCTTTATTTGTTAGGGTTATGCGGGCTTGTTAATCTGTTAGGCATAACTTATCAAAAATCCTAGTTAGTTGGGGTTGCAAGCCTAAGGGGTAGCTGGTGTTATCTGTTGTGTAGGGCCCATATCAGTCAGTAACCCTGGCATTAAACGGGGACTCCATACTAGGTAGGGATAAGGGCACGCTTACTGAACTGATTACAAGAGGTTCATTTGGGGTGATAAGTTCTGATGGCGCATTCCAACGGAGTCATGTGCATGCATGGGTCTGGCTTGCTTAGGTAAATAAGCCGTCATAACACCTGTATATAGGTCTTTGTCCTTCTGGTGGTTGCCACTTTAGGAAGTAATACGCCCTACTATGGGATAACACAGGGTATTTACGTCGTAGGAGACCGATTGATGGGGGTAGTAATTAGGGTACATCTAGTCCTGTTTAGGTACCTGTTATTTCTGTTTGGAGTAACACCCGTTATTTCTATTTAGGTACCTGTTATTTCTTATTGGGGTAAAACTCATTACTAGAAGTACGCCTAAGTCTACCATATTTTTCTGTTGGGATCATTCTGTTTCTGTTAAGTAATTGGAAAACACTTAATCCGGTATACTAGTATTGGTGCAGAGAAAAGTAATTGAGAAGCATAATTTACACTGTTTATCCTGCTTATTCTGTTCAGCCCGTTCATATCTGTTTTATGATATTGTTATGAGACGACCCGATTTCCCGTTCCCACGGAAACAAGGTTATCTTTTGGAATATAACACAGAAACATATAATAGCAGAACAGAATTAAATAAATACACCAGAATGAACAACAAAATATACTGGATAAAAGTAATTATCAGAGTTACACAGTATACAGGATCTTACTTAGTACAAATACAGTTCAGCTATACATAAATGTCTACAGCGGAAATAAACAAAATATGTACAATAGGAGCTGAACAGCATAAAAAGAAATAAATGATAGAATCCATCTTCAGCTCCAGCTATCCGGAAAGAACCAGCTAAACCTGAATACAAGGCTGCCCGTGTGGAAAAAGGGGCACCCGAGTTTGAAAGTGAAACAAACTACGAGTCAGTCATGGGACTGGTATGAGAAATCCACTCAACACATATATAATTGGCTAATCACAGGACCACGCCACTTTCGTGGAACGGGTTTACTCCATTGGATTGCCAGTGCTTTAAAACAAATCTTTCTTTTAAACATCGCTATGCTTTTTATAAAAATGAAGCCGTTATAAGACTCAGTTCCCATCACACAATGCAACGCAAACCGGAGGATAGAGTTTTTACCTTATAACGGCCAAGATATGCTTGATACGAATAAAAACAAAGGCATTTGATATTATTGCTAGTGTTTATATGTTTTGAAAACAATTTCAAATCATAACTATCAATCATAGACGACATGAGCGTCCCATGCCACTATGTCGCCAAATGTATATATACAATCGAAGTCGCACGATGTCGTATTTGGAAATTGGATTTCCGTCATGAACCAAGGCAAAAGATAGTCCTTACCGAATTCGAGACAATCTAGCCCATGTCTCAGGCAAGTACTCAGTCAAGCCTTTGGATCGTCAGGGCCGGTCCACCGATGTGGATTAAAATGCCTGAACAATACGTTTCCCCGCCCTTTGGGGCGTAAACGAGCCAACGAATGACTCCATCGGACCCGGATCGTCCGATCAAACCGAGGCGCCTCGCAACAGCAACAACCACATAGGTGAAAAGTATATAAATGTCAGGGCTGGTAGGTCACTGACACCACCCTAGCTAGAAGGAAACGCATGCCCTCCCTGAGGTCCTTCTCCCGTTTTAGGTTCATACCGGGGTGTGAGGCTCGCGAATTTACGTTATACACAAAGCTACGCCACACAGGCGGTGCTTTGATCATCACCACAAGACTTTGCTTTTCAACAGAAGCCCTGATCACTGCATCTTAGCATGCCACACAGGCAATTCACACCGTGCCACTGATGGCTATCAATCACACAGAACAAATTCCCATGTCGGACACACAGTCCATTTACAAGTCCGTTCTGGGTCTGAACGAAACCGGAGGCACTAAATACCTCGCAAACCCATCGACCAACACGTACGTCTGGACGATCACCACTCATTATCCATATTTCGGGATGCCTCCCAATCAGGACCTCGGTTACCATCCAAACGAGGTGAAGATCTCCGGTCTTCGACCACCGTCTTTATCTTCGACTTTCAATCGTCGGTCGATTATTCGAAATGAGAATTAACTCGGCCTTTTCAAATAATTCACGTATATTTAGAATTTCAAATCGATTTATTTCAATGGTTAAATTATTCGACAACACCAATTGTGTTCTTTAATATAGTTTTCACACCAAACACATTCAACCATCAAACATCACATAAATCAAGCAAATTCAGTTTATTTCCATTCCATATCACTTACGATATTTTATAACTATTTATCGCTATTTTTATTTATTTTAAAATAGCCATTTTATTCAAAACGACGCTTCGGGCCATAAGGCGGCCGTGGCGCTGTTTTTCTTCAGATTTGATTTACACATATCTGAAAATCTAACCGTTGGATCTTCACAAAGTTTACATCATTAGAAAGGTCTTTTCAAAACGAATCCAACGGTTCCAGTTTCGGGAAAATCCGACGGTCGGATCTCCCGGTACAATCGTTTGAAGTTTCGATTTCAAAATACGAACTGCAGCGTCGTTATTCGATTAAATATAATTATATTTATATATATAAATAAATATAATCGTTTCTGGCGCTGTTTTTCTTCAGAATTGAATTAAACATTCCAGACAATCCAACCGTTGGATTTTTACAAGGTTGGTGCCGTTGGAAAGATTATTCCAAGGCGAACCCGACGGTTGAGATTTCGGGAAAATCCAATGGTCGGATTTCCCGCACTAGTCGTTTGAAATCAGGATTTCAAAATACGAACTGCACGGCCTCGTTTCGTTTTAATTTTATTTATACTTATATATTTATATAAATATAGTTCATTCAATGATTTCTATATCGTTTTCACTTCAAAAATTTTTCTAACACCTTAAATTTTGGAAAAATTTCGCCATAACCTCCCCTGCACCGGGAGCGTCGGGAAATCGCAAATAGCGTCCCGGTCCTTCTAATCTCAAAAAGAAAAAGAAAAAGCCAAGCGGCTAGCCAACAGGCTCAAAATCATCACCCAAACAAATCAGTAAATGTGTACCTATTTGTCGGGCACAAATTTTATTCCTCTTCTCTAGCCCCTTTGCTATAACCTGTTCAATGAATATGCATGTGCATATATATACAGTCCATATCATTTATCATTTTCTATTCGACTTCATATTTGATTTTTATTTGGTTTAAAAACTCCATTCATTCTAATGTTACATAAATAGGTGCAAATCATTTCATTAGCTAATTAATGAATATTTCAACTCATATATGTTTATCTTGAACAAGTGGCTATTTTTAACACTTCACATTTTAACGATTTATGCATACAATAAAAATGTGATTTTTATTGTAAAACGATTTATTTCAAAACACTATTTTTCTATATAGTTCATATAGTCGATAAAAGGTGATTTTTATTATCAAACAATTTATTTCAAAATATGAATACCATTCAACACATGAATTTCTAAACAACGAATGAATATCAATTCAACACATGAATGTTTTCTATAGTTTTTATATATAGATAAAAATGTGATTTTTATTATCGAACAATTTATTTCAAAATATGAATACCATTCAACACATGAATTTCTAAACAACGAATGAATATCAATTCAACACATGAATGTTTTCAATAGTTTTTATATATAGATAAAAATGTGATTTTTATTATCGAACAATTTATTTCAAAATATGAATACCATTCAACACATGAATTTCTAAACAACGAATGAATATCAATTCAACACATGAATGTTTTCAATAGTTTTTATATATAGATAAAAATGTGATTTTTATTATCGAACAATTTATTTCAAAATATGAATACCATTCAACACATGAATTTCTAAACAACGAATGAATATCAATTCAACACATGAATGTTTTCAATAGTTTTTATATATAGATAAAAATGTGATTTTTATTATCGAACAATTTATTTCAAAATATGAATACCATTCAACACATGAATTTCTAAACAACGAATGAATATCAATTCAACACATGAATGTTTTCTATACAATGAATAAATATAGTTTAAGCATATGAAAATAATTCAAACACACAAATATTATTCAAAATTTCGGCAGCATAACGGCAGGGTAGTTACACCGGGACCGTCCCTAGTACGGCTCCTCGCTCTACCTTAAAACCTCGCGGTTTTTGACAATGGGAATCATGCATCTAGTTCGCACGCAGGCGGCATGTATATATTTATTTCATTTCCACAAACTAATCCTAAGTGGTTTCAACCAAATATTTCACAACCACAAATGGGTATTTTTCAACCACGATCAACCAATATCCACCACAAACAATCCCAAACAATCATTCAATTTTCACAACAATTTCAACCAATAAATATCGTCCATGGTTTGTGGACGAGGGGCGTATATATATATATATATATATATATTTTTATATATAGCAATTCACTTTTACTTCACACGTATATATATAAATTTTAAATCAGAAATCTCACCAATAGCTATCCAACTTCAAGACTCTTCTTAATAGAAATCTTCGCCTATTTTTCGCTTTCACCCGTATTCTCTGCATATGTAAAAATAGAATTTTTACTATGCTATTCAATATATAAAAATCGAATTTTGACTTCGCTATTCAATATATAAAAATATGATTTTTACTTTCGCTTTCAACATATAAAAATATGATTTTTACTTTTGCTTTCAACATATAAAAATATGATTTTTACTTTTGCTTTCAACATATAAAAATATGATTTTTACTTTTGCTTTCAACATAAAAATATGATTTTTACTTTTGCTTTCAACATATAAAAATATGATTTTTACTTTTGCTTTCAATATAAAAATATGATTTTTACTTTTGCTTTTAAAATCAGTTTTTCCTTGTTTTTTTTCTTTCTTTAAAAACAAAATCAGATTTTATTTTAAAAACAAAATCAGTTTTTATACTTTATAAAATTCAGTTTTATTTCTTTATATTTTAAAACAGTTTCAGTTTTAAACTTTATTTAATTTATTCAGTTTTTAATTTACTTTTCAAAACAGTTTTTATATTTTATAAAAATGCAGTTTTTTTTTCTTCTTAAAAATGCAGTTTTTATAACTTAAAATAAAAATATAGTTTTATAACTTAAAATAAAAAGACAGTATTTAGTTTTAACAAAACTAAATTAAAACTAAAAATAAAATAAAATAAAAAAAGGTAAAATGGCTCACCGAGGTGTCGAAGGGGAGGAGGCGTTCGTCGGTTTGGGTCTCTCGAGGGTGGCGTCGCGACTGGATTCGACGGGGGGTGGGGCGACTGCTTCGCGAGCTTCGAGGGGGGGTGGTGGCTCTGCGTCTTCGCGAGCTTCGAGGGGGGGTTCGAAGTACGAGGAAGAGGGGGGGTACGGTGAGGGCGGCGGCTTCGCTTCAGGGGGGCTTCGTCGGAGTTCGTGCGAGGGGGGGGCTGGCGATTTAGGTTTTCTTTTTTTTTTATTTCTGAAGAATGAAATAGGATTGAACGGGGGGGGCCAGGAGGAAGAATAAAGGGAGGGAATTAGATATATTTTTTTTTATTTAATTATTTAAAGTTGACTTTTACCCACGACCACGAAACGAGGCCCACCACCTGTCGTCCATAGCGTTTAACCCCCATTCCGAACACAATGGGATATGTATCGCAAGCTGATGTGATCGTTACAATCAGTTTCTGTTGAATTTACATTTAAATCATTATATTGAATTTTAAACGTACATTTCAAATTACCGGGGTCACATACTAACTAGAAAAATTCCAGAAAAATATTTTCTAGCTTCGTATTGACGATACGGTCCTAACAAAACTAGTTTCGTCGAATTCTGAGACCGTTTGAAAAATGGCCAATTTCCATTCGATTAAAATCAACAGAAACTGGTCAAACGCGTTTTCTTTTGCCACGCTCACATATTAATTCGAAAAATTATGAAATTTGAAACCTGGCAATAACTTGACACTGCGGACCCAACAAAAGTGGTTTCGTCGAAATCCGAGGTCATCTGCAAAATATCCATTTTTAAGGGCCTGAATTCCATAGCGACTATTCAGAATTTTCAACTGGACATATCTTTTGATTCCCGCTATCAAATTTCGATTGGTTAGATTCGTTAGAAGGATATCATCAATTAGATACTAATGTTTTTGGTCTCACTAAAATCCGGATTGTTTTGCACCCGGTATATTCGATTGAAGTTTGAAATCGAATTATCGAACTACCGCGCCATTTTCAATTCTATATACAATTATAATTAATTATATTCGTTTTCAAATGTCGATTCAAACTCAGTTTTCATCGCCATTATCTGAAATATTTATTTTAAATATTTAAAGTCCATTATTTTAGCCAATTTAAAAATTTTAAATTGGTTCAGATTTTCTGGGTCGTTACAATCTCCCCCACTTAAAACTTTTCGTCCCCGAAAAGGAATAAAGTCGAAAGTGGTTTGATAAATCTACAATCCCACAATACAACAACCAATTTGTTTTTAATATTCAGAGTATAGAATAAACAATGCACATCCATGGGAAGAAAATAGCAACAGAATAGAGAATTAAAAGGTAATGCAAAGTAGGTTAAATGTACCTTGCACCAGAGTCAATCAGAGATATCTACTCGGCATCTAGGATAAGCTTTCTGAATGCTCTCCTCAGTTTCCCAAGTACAATCTCGCGGATCTCCACTCCATTGCACCTTGACTAAGTGAACCTTCTTGTTCCTCAGCTCTTTGGTTTCTTTGCCGATGATCTTTAGCGGCTCTCGCCTCACAGCTAATTCTGGAGTAATTTCAATATCCTGCTGAGCTGCTTCTTCCACGATCAAGTCTGGATCATGAACGTGCTTTCGAAGCTGAGATATATGAAATACATCATGCACACCAGGCAACCAGTCAGGCAGTTTGACCCTATAAGCAAGAGTTCCAATCCGTTCCAGAATAGGAAACGGGCCAATAAATTTGGGTGCTAACTTTCCAGTTTTACCGAACCGGATAACTCCTCTCATCGGCGATACTTTCAAATATACATAGTCGCCAACTTCAAAGGATATATCTCTTCTTCTTTTATCGGCATAGCTCTTTTGTCGGCTTTGAGCGGCGAGTAATCGCTTCCTAATAAAATCGACTTTGTCGGCAGCTTCGCGAATCATATCAGGACCCAACACAAGTCTATTTCCAGGCTCGACCCAACAAGCGGGAGATCGGCAAGGTCTGCCATATAACGCTTCGAATGGCGACATTGTCAGACTCGCCTGGTAGCTGTTATTATAAGAGAATTCAGCCAAATGCAGATTGTCTTCCCATGATCCACCGAAATCTATAACACAAGCCCGCAATAGATCTTCTAAAATGCGATTCACCCTCTCAGTCTGACCGTCTGTCTGAGGATGATAAGCGGTGCTCAAGTTTAACTTCGTTCCCAGCTCGACTTGAAATGCTTCCCAGAATTTACTAGTGAATATTGTATCTCTATCACTGACTATACTGAGCGGCACTCCATGTAGTCTAACTATTTCCCTGAAGTATATCTGCGCCAGACTCTGAGCGGTTCTATTTGACCTGACAAGTATGAAATGGGCGGTCTTCGTGAAACGATCCACGATCACCCAAATACTGTCATTCCCTTTTCTGGTTCTGGGCAAACCATCAATGAAATCCATAGAAATATGTTCCCACTTCCAGCCAGGAACTTCTAGTGGTTGTAATAATCCAGCCAATTTCTGTTGGTCGCTTTTAACTAGCTGGCAAGTAGGACATCGACTAACATATATTGAGATGTCTCTTTTTAGCGACTTCCACCAGAATGTGCGTTTGATATCATTATACATTTTATTCACACCTGGATGGATACTGAGCTTAGATTTGTGGCATTCATCAAGCACCTCTCTTCTGAGTTCAGGAATTTCTGGAACGCAAATTCGTCCTTCCAACCTCAGAATCCCTTCGCTGTCTAACTGGAAATCCGAAGCATTGCCTTCACGAATTCGCTGACTTATTCCTTTGATAAATTGGTCGTCCTTTTGGAGAGCCGATATCTTATCAATCAATGAAGTCGCAATGATGAAACTGGCGATCATTACATTCTTTCGGCTTAACGCATCAGCCACGACATTGGCTTTTCCTGGAGTGTATATAATTTCAAAGTCATATGCTGCAAGAAACTCCAGCCAACGCTGCTGCCTCAAATTTAAATCCTTCTGAGTGAACAGATACTTTAACGACTGGTGATCTGTAAACAGTTCAAATCTCTCGCCCAGAAGATAGTGTCTCCAGATTTTCAAAGAGAATATGATAGCCAATAACTCAAGATCATGAGTTACATAGTTTTTCTCGTGCGGCTTCAGTTGACGGCTAGCATAGGCAATTACTTGGCCTCTTTGCATTAACACTGCGCCAAGGCCTTCTCTAGAAGCATCAGTCCATACTTTTAAATCTTGGTTGCCATCGATGATGGTTAACACTGGAGCTGTGGTTAATCTCAACTTTAGCTCTTCGAAAGCCTCCTCACTCTCTTGAGTCCATTTGAACTTAGAATGCTTCTTTGTAAGCTTTGTTAAGTGACCAGATATCTTCGAAAAGTCTTTAACGAACTTCCGGTAATAGCTAGCCAATCCGAGAAAACTGCGGACTTCAGTGGGAGTACTGGGCTGTTTCCAATTCTGAATAGCTGTGATTTTGCTTGGATCCACAGCGATTCCATCTTTCGATACTACATGGCCCAGAAATTTCACTTCATCTTGCCAGAATATACATTTGGAAAACTTTGCTTTTAATACATTCCGTCTGAGAATTTCTAACACTTGTTCCAGATGCTTTTCATGTTCGGCCTTTGATTTAGAGAAGATTAGAATATCATCAATAAAAACCAAAACAAATTTGTTCAGTACTCCTCTGAATACTCTATTCATCAGATCGACGAAATAAGCTGGAGCGTTACATAAGCCGAATGGCATTACTAACCACTCGTAGAATAAGTCGGGGCCTCTGAACGCTGTCATTGGAACACACTCTTCGGCAATTCGAAGTTGATGGAATCCTGTGGCTAGGTCCATTCGTGAGAATACTTGTGCTCCATTTAGTCGATCCAACAAATCATCTATTCGCGGCAATGGATATTTATTCTTTATTGTCTGTTTGTTCAAATCACGATAATCCACACACAGACGTAGAGTACCATCAGATTTTGGGACAAACACTACTGCTGCACCCCAATCAGAGAAACTAGGCCTGATCAGACCCTTCCATACTAGCTGTCGTGTTTGATCGTCTAATTCCTCTTTCTCTTTCAAGGACATTCTTCGAATAGCGTGAACTACCGGCCTTGCATTGGGAATCAAAGCAATCCTGAAATCTATTTCTCTCTGCGGAGGTAAGCGAACAACTTCTTCGAACACATCCGCATAGTTTTTGACGACAGGAATGTCTTTGATGAGGTCAGGAATATTCTCTGTGACTTCAGGGATATTTTCTATTTGGGCTGGAGAAACATTCAAAGCTGCCCAGAAGTCCTTTCTATTAGTATTCTGACCTTCACAGGGAATGGTTATATAATCACCTGATTTAATCTTGGCCTTTACGACTCTGTCGGCGCATTTAACTTCAGCTTCATATTTGGTCAACCAGTCCAATCCCAAGATAAGATCAAACTCTTTGAAATTCATGACGACCGCGATGGTAGGAAACCGATAACGAGAGAAAGAAACCGGCACTCCACAAATCCAACTGAGATTGATGGAACCTCCAACAGGATTCTGGACAGTCATTGGTTCCTTCAGCTTTTTCAAATTCAAATCTAGTTTCTTAGCTGCATCCTTGGCAATGAAACTTCGTGACGCGCCTGTGTCAAACAGTACTTTAACTGGGATGTTTTTGACAGTAAGCGTGCCTTCTAAAACATCGGGCCTTTCTTGACTAGCTGAGGGCTCGGAAGTTTCTGCTACTTCATTTATATGCACTGCCTCAGATTTCTTTGAGAGTTGACACTCCCGTGCAATATGACCTGCTTGACGACACTTATGGCATTTCCTTTCGCCATGTGTGTTCTTTTGCCTCTTCGTAGGTTTGGATCCGCTCTTTCCTTTCTTCTTTAAAGATCTGCAATTCCCTTGCAAATGCCCTTGCTTATGGCAGTTATTGCATATGGCGGTCGTGACAGGTTCTTTTTCAGATCTAGCCCTTTTTCGATTTACTTTAGGCTCTTTACTGTCCTCAGACCCTGTACTGGCTTCAGGAATATCAGTTTCCAACTCTGTTTTGTCACTAGAACTGACTTCTTCTTCGTCGCACAACATTCCTTTCTTATGGAGATCTTCATACTGATAGGCCATATATATCATTTCTGAGAAAGGAAGCTTCACGTGCCCCAATACTTTATTCTGGTATTTCCTTTGAAGGCCGTGAATAAATCTCATATTTTTCCTCTTCGGATTTTGAATTAGATGAGGAGCAAAGTGAGAAAGCTCATTGAATTTCTTGTGATATTCTGGGATGGTCATATCGCCTTGGATTAGATAAGAAAATTCATCACATAATCTCTCGGTTGCCTCGGGAGGAGTAAATCTTTCTAAGAAAATCACTTTGAATCTATCCCAGGTGATATCACCTTCTGGATTATCTTTAATAACTGAATCCCACCAAAACAAAGCTTCGTCTTCGAGCGCCCAGGAGGCCAGTAATCTTTTCTGGTCATCCCTAAGCTTTAATGCTTCGAATATTTTCTCAACCGAACGAATCCAAGCTTGGGTTCTCATAATAGATTCTTCGCCCGAGAACGGCTTTCCACCCAGATTTCTATATTTCATGAATAGAGCTTCTATATCCGGGTCAGTATTATTTCTTCTGTTTCTGGCACTCATTTTCTAGTTCTTCTGCAAATAGCAGATCAAGTGTCAGGTCACAGAAAAGGTATTTTAAAATATAGAGACAAATACTTGAAGTGTAAATGTGTCTATCGAAGTGTATTCCTTCTGCTTTACTCATACTAGGATATTGCTGATCCTATCTGTATTGAGTTACCCGTCCTAGAACACTACTGGTTCTATTTCTGACGAGTTCGTTCAAATGTTATATTCCAGAACTAAGCTTAACCAAAGCTCTGATACCACGTTGAGACGACCCGATTTCCCGTTCCCACGGAAACAAGGTTATCTTTTGGAATATAACACAGAAACATATAATAGCAGAACAGAATTAAATAAATACACCAGAATGAACAACAAAATATACTGGATAAAAGTAATTATCAGAGTTACACAGTATACAGGATCTTACTTAGTACAAATACAGTTCAGCTATACATAAATGTCTACAGCGGAAATAAACAAAATATGTACAATAGGAGCTGAACAGCATAAAAAGAAATAAATGATAGAATCCATCTTCAGCTCCAGCTATCCGGAAAGAACCAGCTAAACCTGAATACAAGGCTGCCCGTGTGGAAAAAGGGGCACCCGAGTTTGAAAGTGAAACAAACTACGAGTCAGTCATGGGACTGGTATGAGAAATCCACTCAACACATATATAATTGGCTAATCACAGGACCACGCCACTTTCGTGGAACGGGTTTACTCCATTGGATTGCCAGTGCTTTAAAACAAATCTTTCTTTTAAACATCGCTATGCTTTTTATAAAAATGAAGCCGTTATAAGACTCAGTTCCCATCACACAATGCAACGCAAACCGGAGGATAGAGTTTTTACCTTATAACGGCCAAGATATGCTTGATACGAATAAAAACAAAGGCATTTGATATTATTGCTAGTGTTTATATGTTTTGAAAACAATTTCAAATCATAACTATCAATCATAGACGACATGAGCGTCCCATGCCACTATGTCGCCAAATGTATATATACAATCGAAGTCGCACGATGTCGTATTTGGAAATTGGATTTCCGTCATGAACCAAGGCAAAAGATAGTCCTTACCGAATTCGAGACAATCTAGCCCATGTCTCAGGCAAGTACTCAGTCAAGCCTTTGGATCGTCAGGGCCGGTCCACCGATGTGGATTAAAATGCCTGAACAATACGTTTCCCCGCCCTTTGGGGCGTAAACGAGCCAACGAATGACTCCATCGGACCCGGATCGTCCGATCAAACCGAGGCGCCTCGCAACAGCAACAACCACATAGGTGAAAAGTATATAAATGTCAGGGCTGGTAGGTCACTGACACCACCCTAGCTAGAAGGAAACGCATGCCCTCCCTGAGGTCCTTCTCCCGTTTTAGGTTCATACCGGGGTGTGAGGCTCGCGAATTTACGTTATACACAAAGCTATGCCACACAGGCGGTGCTTTGATCATCACCACAAGACTTTGCTTTTCAACAGAAGCCCTGATCACTGCATCTTAGCATGCCACACAGGCAATTCACACCGTGCCACTGATGGCTATCAATCACACAGAACAAATTCCCATGTCGGACACACAGTCCATTTACAAGTCCGTTCTGGGTCTGAACGAAACCGGAGGCACTAAATACCTCGCAAACCCATCGACCAACACGTACGTCTGGACGATCACCACTCATTATCCATATTTCGGGATGCCTCCCAATCAGGACCTCGGTTACCATCCAAACGAGGTGAAGATCTCCGGTCTTCGACCACCGTCTTTATCTTCGACTTTCAATCGTCGGTCGATTATTCGAAATGAGAATTAACTCGGCCTTTTCAAATAATTCACGTATATTTAGAATTTCAAATCGATTTATTTCAATGGTTAAATTATTCGACAACACCAATTGTGTTCTTTAATATAGTTTTCACACCAAACACATTCAACCATCAAACATCACATAAATCAAGCAAATTCAGTTTATTTCCATTCCATATCGCTTACGATATTTTATAACTATTTATCGCTATTTTTATTTATTTTAAAATAGCCATTTTATTCAAAACGACGCTTCGGGCCATAAGGCGGCCGTGGCGCTGTTTTTCTTCAGATTTGATTTACACATATCTGAAAATCTAACCGTTGGATCTTCACAAAGTTTACATCATTAGAAAGGTCTTTTCAAAACGAATCCAACGGTTCCAGTTTCGGGAAAATCCGACGGTCGGATCTCCCGGTACAATCGTTTGAAGTTTCGATTTCAAAATACGAACTGCAGCGTCGTTATTCGATTAAATATAATTATATTTATATATATAAATAAATATAATCGTTTCTGGCGCTGTTTTTCTTCAGAATTGAATTAAACATTCCAGACAATCCAACCGTTGGATTTTTACAAGGTTGGTGCCGTTGGAAAGATTATTCCAAGGCGAACCCGACGGTTGAGATTTCGGGAAAATCCAATGGTCGGATTTCCCGCACTAGTCGTTTGAAATCAGGATTTCAAAATACGAACTGCACGGCCTCGTTTCGTTTTAATTTTATTTATACTTATATATTTATATAAATATAGTTCATTCAATGATTTCTATATCGTTTTCACTTCAAAAATTTTTCTAACACCTTAAATTTTGGAAAAATTTCGCCATAACCTCCCCTGCACCGGGAGCGTCGGGAAATCGCAAATAGCGTCCCGGTCCTTCTAATCTCAAAAAGAAAAAGAAAAAGCCAAGCGGCTAGCCAACAGGCTCAAAATCATCACCCAAACAAATCAGTAAATGTGTACCTATTTGTCGGGCACAAATTTTATTCCTCTTCTCTAGCCCCTTTGCTATAACCTGTTCAATGAATATGCATGTGCATATATATACAGTCCATATCATTTATCATTTTCTATTCGACTTCATATTTGATTTCTATTTGGTTTAAAAACTCCATTCATTCTAATGTTACATAAATAGGTGCAAATCATTTCATTAGCTAATTAATGAATATTTCAACTCATATATGTTTATCTTGAACAAGTGGCTATTTTTAACACTTCACATTTTAACGATTTATGCATACAATAAAAATGTGATTTTTATTGTAAAACGATTTATTTCAAAACACTATTTTTCTATATAGTTCATATAGTCGATAAAAGGTGATTTTTATTATCAAACAATTTATTTCAAAATATGAATACCATTCAACACATGAATTTCTAAACAACGAATGAATATCAATTCAACACATGAATGTTTTCTATAGTTTTTATATATAGATAAAAATGTGATTTTTATTATCGAACAATTTATTTCAAAATATGAATACCATTCAACACATGAATTTCTAAACAACGAATGAATATCAATTCAACACATGAATGTTTTCAATAGTTTTTATATATAGATAAAAATGTGATTTTTATTATCGAACAATTTATTTCAAAATATGAATACCATTCAACACATGAATTTCTAAACAACGAATGAATATCAATTCAACACATGAATGTTTTCAATAGTTTTTATATATAGATAAAAATGTGATTTTTATTATCGAACAATTTATTTCAAAATATGAATACCATTCAACACATGAATTTCTAAACAACGAATGAATATCAATTCAACACATGAATGTTTTCAATAGTTTTTATATATAGATAAAAATGTGATTTTTATTATCGAACAATTTATTTCAAAATATGAATACCATTCAACACATGAATTTCTAAACAACGAATGAATATCAATTCAACACATGAATGTTTTCTATACAATGAATAAATATAGTTTAAGCATATGAAAATAATTCAAACACACAAATATTATTCAAAATTTCGGCAGCATAACGGCAGGGTAGTTACACCGGGACCGTCCCTAGTACGGCTCCTCGCTCTACCTTAAAACCTCGCGGTTTTTGACAATGGGAATCATGCATCTAGTTCGCACGCAGGCGGCATGTATATATTTATTTCATTTCCACAAACTAATCCTAAGTGGTTTCAACCAAATATTTCACAACCACAAATGGGTATTTTTCAACCACGATCAACCAATATCCACCACAAACAATCCCAAACAATCATTCAATTTTCACAACAATTTCAACCAATAAATATCGTCCATGGTTTGTGGACGAGGGGCGTATATATATATATATATTTATATATAGCAATTCACTTTTACTTCACACGTATATATATAAATTTTAAATCAGAAATCTCACCAATAGCTATCCAACTTCAAGACTCTTCTTAATAGAAATCTTCGCCTATTTTTCGCTTTCACCCGTATTCTCTGCATATGTAAAAATAGAATTTTTACTATGCTATTCAATATATAAAAATCGAATTTTGACTTCGCTATTCAATATATAAAAATATGATTTTTACTTTCGCTTTCAACATATAAAAATATGATTTTTACTTTTGCTTTCAACATATAAAAATATGATTTTTACTTTTGCTTTCAACATATAAAAATATGATTTTTACTTTTGCTTTCAACATAAAAATATGATTTTTACTTTTGCTTTCAACATATAAAAATATGATTTTTACTTTTGCTTTCAATATAAAAATATGATTTTTACTTTTGCTTTTAAAATCAGTTTTTCCTTGTTTTTTTTCTTTCTTTAAAAACAAAATCAGATTTTATTTTAAAAACAAAATCAGTTTTTATACTTTATAAAATTCAGTTTTATTTCTTTATATTTTAAAACAGTTTCAGTTTTAAACTTTATTTAATTTATTCAGTTTTTAATTTACTTTTCAAAACAGTTTTTATATTTTATAAAAATGCAGTTTTTTTTTCTTCTTAAAAATGCAGTTTTTATAACTTAAAATAAAAATACAGTTTTATAACTTAAAATAAAAAGACAGTATTTAGTTTTAACAAAACTAAATTAAAACTAAAAATAAAATAAAATAAAAAAAGGTAAAATGGCTCACCGAGGTGTCGAAGGGGAGGAGGCGTTCGTCGGTTTGGGTCTCTCGAGGGTGGCGTCGCGACTGGATTCGACGGGGGGTGGGGCGACTGCTTCGCGAGCTTCGAGGGGGGGTGGTGGCTCTGCGTCTTCGCGAGCTTCGAGGGGGGGTTCGAAGTACGAGGAAGAGGGGGGGTACGGTGAGGGCGGCGGCTTCGCTTCAGGGGGGGGGGGGGGCTTCGTCGGAGTTCGTGCGAGGGGGGGGGGGCTGGCGATTTAGGTTTTTTTTTTTTTTTTTCTGAAGAATGAAATAGGATTGAACGGGGGGGGCCAGGAGGAAGAATAAAGGGAGGGAATTAGATATTTTTTTTTTTTTATTTAATTATTTAAAGTTGACTTTTACCCACGACCACGAAACGAGGCCCACCACCTGTCGTCCATAGCGTTTAACCCCCATTCCGAACACAATGGGATATGTATCGCAAGCTGATGTGATCATTACAATCAGTTTCTGTTGAATTTACATTTAAATCATTATATTGAATTTTAAACGTACATTTCAAATTACCGGGGTCACATACTAACTAGAAAAATTCCAGAAAAATATTTTCTAGCTTCGTATTGACGATACGGTCCTAACAAAACTAGTTTCGTCGAATTCTGAGACCGTTTGAAAAATGGCCAATTTCCATTCGATTAAAATCAACAGAAACTGGTCAAACGCGTTTTCTTTTGCCACGCTCACATATTAATTCGAAAAATTATGAAATTTGAAACCTGGCAATAACTTGACACTGCGGACCCAACAAAAGTGGTTTCGTCGAAATCCGAGGTCATCTGCAAAATATCCATTTTTAAGGGCCTGAATTCCATAGCGACTATTCAGAATTTTCAACTGGACATATCTTTTGATTCCCGCTATCAAATTTCGATTGGTTAGATTCGTTAGAAGGATATCATCAATTAGATACTAATGTTTTTGGTCTCACTAAAATCCGGATTGTTTTGCACCCGGTATATTCGATTGAAGTTTGAAATCGAATTATCGAACTACCGCGCCATTTTCAATTCTATATATAATTATAATTAATTATATTCGTTTTCAAATGTCGATTCAAACTCAGTTTTCATCGCCATTATCTGAAATATTTATTTTAAATATTTAAAGTCCATTATTTTAGCCAATTTAAAAAATTTAAATTGGTTCAGATTTTCTGGGTCGTTACATGTTATCTCTCATATAGTGTATATGCCTATCATGATACTTTTACTTATTTATATACTAAAGGTCACTGGACTCGTCAGTCTTTATGTCTGACCCGTTTTGTTTACTTTTCTCTCTCTTCCTTTCCCCCAGGTTCTCTAGGTGGGAACGCTCAGGCTTGCTTAGGACTCTCTCTTCTATTTCTTCTTGTATTTGCTTCGATGTATCGCTTTGACTACTTGTCTACCTGTTTATGGCTACTTATGGGGACTATGGCTTTTTACTTCTGTACTCTAATGGTTTTTTAGCGCAAGAAAGATGTTTTTATTTAATGTATTTTATTCCAGTATTCCAGTCTGATGTTGTAACTGGATTTTGAGACCATGGTGTTTTCTGTTGGAAAAATGAAGTTTAAAATTTCCGTTGCTATTTTATGTATCTGTGTTGTTAGATTTTGTTATGTTTACCTATAACGCTTCATGGAACTTAATGCATTATGTTAAAGAGTGACATTAATGGACATGGGGTGTCACAAGGGTCTTCACCAATAAAAAGACATTATATGAAAGAAAATCTATGCAGAAGGATAAAGAGGTACAAAATGCATTACCAAAGATAAAGAAGCTTGGACCTAATGCAACAATTATGAACAAAGCCTATTGATCATTTTATCTTGTGCAAACAGTATAAATATATGTTGAAACATTTGTATAGATCATTCATTCAGTTTTGTACAATCAGCATTTTCAATGAAATCATCTTTCACCAAATATTCTTTTATGGTACCAGAGCACATAGCCTCAAGGCAGAGCTTACTTTCGATCTAGCAACATTTCATCAAATCTAAAAAGGGGGGACTATATAGTTTCCGCTTCATAAAATCATCATCACCGGAGAACGTAGCGTTTCTCAATCAAGAAATACAATTCTATCAGCATCACATCTTGTTACATGCCTCTCGTAGAATGAATCAGATTAATTTCATGTCATCAGAGTGTAAACTGCTCATTTCAACATATGAAATTCGATTGTGCATACTTTTTTCCAACTACTGTTTCATCACGATTCGATAATAACACATACCTGAATCTTTTCATGCAAGCAGCAGACAATCTTTGACTGGAAACTATTTGACTTGCCTTACCAAATCCGGTTTCATATCTGCATTCCTTTAAGAAGAAGTTTTAATTCGTCGTTTGCAAAGATTCTTGCATTAGTTAAACTTGGCAAGAGATTATTATACCTCTGCAACATCAAGAAATGATGTCAAAGAACCCACATTACCAATTTCACCTTAGTTAAACTCAATAGTCAAGTTATAACCATCTCTTTAGTTGAAGATAACTTCATTCTTTGGAAATATCAAGGTGAAATTACCTTGAAGGAATATGAGGTTCAACAATATGTCAAGGGCATCGTCACCAATCATGACTGTACACAAAGAAGGAAAGATTGCTAGCAATCTTGGGTATGTGAAATATTGAAAACAAGATAGATTACTCTCATCATGGCCATTGCCATCTATTAGTGCATGTTTGTTATCACAGTTGTTAGGTGCAATACATCATATGAGATATGGCCATCTGTTAAACAAATATTCAATTCACAATCAGCTTCAAGAATAATGCATTAAAGGAGACAACTTCAGAAATCAAGAAAAGATGGCATGTAATTGAGAGACTATCTCACTAAGAAAAAACCTCTATGTGATAGATTAAACGTTGTTGTTCACAAAATCTATGAAAGTGAACAAATTCTTACCATCAAAAATGGATTGGATGATGAATATGAATCACTAGAGGCATTCATTTCCATGTAACATACACTGCCTAGTTTGAAATTTTTTCAGTCTGCATTACTTTCACATGAAAGAAGAGTAAAGTAAAGAAAATCAATGGAAAATGAACACTCACTCAACTATCCAGCAAATTCAGGAAACAAGAATCAACAAAAGAGTTCATGCAATTAAGGCAAGAAAGAAGTTTAAAATCAAAGAGGAAAATAGTCATAGAGAAGCAAAGGTAGAGGTAGATCGAGCAACAGTAATAGAGCAAAATGTCAAATATATGAAAATTTTGATCACTTGGCCACTTGATGCTATTTCAGGTTTAATATAGAGTTTAATGTGACTCAACAATATCAACCTAGCCAAAGAGCACCTAATGTAATCATGGCTCAAATGAATCATCATACAAGAAGTAACACAAAAATCATAAGTCTAATTACCCATATTTTTAACAATTGGATATCTAAATATTTTATTTAAATAATGATCGCTATATTTCAAGTTCGGACCATTTGATGGTCATAACGATCTCAATATACGCGTAAAATTATCGTTTCAGACAACAGTCTTGAACCACGATGAAACATGTACCATCAAAATCGTATCGTTGTAGTGATGCACGTTGTCGAGTTTTGCAGTGATTGGATAAGTCGTTTGATCGTGGCAAGTTAAAACGTACGTTGATTTCTCTTGGAATTTAATGAGAATTAATAAAATAATATAAAAACATTATCCAAAACTTTTGCTTTCTATTGGACTGAGTACTATTTATTTCCTCCCACTCTTATGTTTCACTGTTCCATTGAGATAGAATGGCCGCCTCCCTCGTTTTTCACTTTAAAAATTCTAATTTCTCTCATCATTCATCCTAAAATCACGATGCTAAGATATTTGAAATCGTAGCAAGAAGATCTATGAGTCCATATCCACAAACTTGAGTGCGACATCAATCGATAGACATTGGATTTGGAGAAACTGAACTAGGGTTAGATACTGAAGGGGCTACAGGAGGTTTTGGGGCAAACAAGCATCACCATTGCTCTTCTCTTACCAACGTTCATCACCACCCTGATTTCTGGAAGGTCCAGTCGATCCAAGAGATTTGCGTTAGCTTCTTGGATGAAAGGAATCATACAAATCGCATTTTGATGGAGAGGTGCAGCCCTTGCGTTTTTGATTTGAAGGTGGAGTGGATGCAAGGAGGAGTTCATCAGAGTTTGGGTCACGTAATTTCATGGAGAACGACTCGAGTTTGGGAGAGAAGAAGATACACGACCATGGGTTTCCTAATACGTTCATGCACATAGGACTTTGGAAAAAAGATTATCAATAATTAGGTCGGAATTGGACGTTGTTTCTCCTGTTGGACTCGTATTGATGAGCTCTACATTTTAGAGCTAGTTCGAATTGATTTGGCTAAGATGAGTTATATTATCTCTCGTTTGACTTTGTTTGTTTATATAGTATGAATTTGACATTTTAAACTGATTGTTAATTATAAAATGTAATATTTGGGATTAATGAACCTAGTAGATAATAAATAAAAATATTAGAAAGTGATTTGCGTGGATTTAACCTCATTGTCACATATTTACCCGTTTACGCACTATTACATGCTAATTTGACTATATTGTTAGACACAGGTAATTTGGACACTTATTTCACCTTGATTGCTACATATATGTTCTATTTGACTTACATTGTTGTTATGGATGTTTGTGTGCTAGTTTAGAATTTTGGATGACTATTGGTTGAATTGTTTACTTAGTTTAGATTAAAATTTCGTTCGAAGGTGACCTGGTACCAGAAAATATTTCGTTCATGAGAGTTCGGGGTGTTTATCGATGAAATATACACGTTGGTGTTTATCTATTGAACTCAAAAGGATGGTACACTGGAACGAGGATGGATTCGACGACGGAGCAGAATTAGGGATTGGCGACAGATCCGAAGATTTGGATGGAGCAAAGAAGTCGAAAGGCGGAGTGGATTCCGGTTCAACCAAGTCTGGATCGATATAGTCGATCCGAAGCCAGTTTGACCAATCCCGGGTTAGTTATGTCGATTCGGATCCATATCAACTAAATTCCAATCGGCTATGTAGATCCAAATGTAGGTGACCAAGTCCAAATCTACTAGGTCGAACCAGAGTTGGGCTGACTTGGGGAAATGCAACGTAATGATGGTCGATCTGAAGAGTGAGCGGTGAGCTAGACTTTATGACGATATGGACTTGGCGACGAGCTGGTTTTCGCAACGAATGTCGAAAGTTTTCCTTGAATGCATATTTAACCATTTTTTGTTAAATAGGTGATCCGGGTAGTCGTTATCCATTATTATGAAGTTTTCATTATCGATTACTATGAAGTTGTCAATATCGATTATTGTGATTATTGAACGCTTCGAACAATTTGACATGGACGATGGTGCAATTTTAAGGAGAAAGATATGATGGTTAGATAGTTTTTTCAATACAATGGCTCTTCAGTCGGTAGCTTTGGCTGGAGACGAGATGTGATGCTTCTATGCAATAATTCATCATTCGATGATGGTGATTCTAGGATAGTGATTCTATGATGGAGAGCACGGTTGCGTAAGATTGCTTTCTCCAAGATGCAGAAAAGACGACATTAATTTGTATTAAGATGACTGTTGGAGTGAGAGAGATGGAAGACACAAGATGATATCCTAAGACACATGATGACTAGACAGGAGTCTTATGGACAATCTATTAGATGGATTTTACTACAGAGATCATGTGCAAGGGAGTTATCAATATTCAAGATTTTGGCACACCTTTGAGAGGGAGGGCATGTAGAGGAATCAAGGCTAGGGAAGTGTGGACTAATTCGCCTGAACCGCAAAGCCATGGTAGTGTGAATTGGGTAGGGCTATCGGCTATAGATCAGGGAAGTTGCTCATAGCGAGAGTTGGGTGGAGACTAGGGCAGTTGGTCCCGCCATGGCCTCGATGGATTTGGTGACCAAAGTATTGAGTATCGTACGCTTATGCACTGAGTGAGTGAATGTAACGATGAATGATGAATGTTATGGATGTTTACTTATTTATCATCATTAGTACTTAGATATCTATCACCCTGGTTTTATATGTTTTTTTATCACCATATAGCATGTATCAATTGTTATGTTCTAATTATGTGGATGTAGGGGCAGGGCAAGTATGATTCTCCATGCCCTTCATGTCATATATACTATTATGGCTTTTATAGTACTTTGATATTTGTTTATCGCTCACGCCATACTTTTGTCTGACCCAAGGTTTTATTTCTCTCTTATTACCTTGGGTGATCATCGACGATGCTGATGAGCTGACCAGGCAAGGTTTTAAATCTTGGATATCGGTCGCGTTTCGTTTAGGGAATTTTATAGATCACTTGATCTCTTATCGGGGGAGATTTCCGGTGAGATGAGTTTGACGCGGGAGTTCGTCTCAGATTTTCACCTCGAGTCTGAAAGTTCATATCGGAACAATCTCGGGGTACATGATATGTTAAAAATGATATTTCTACAAAATAATTTTTATGAATGCTATTAAAAACTTAGTAACTTAAACTTGAATTGCAAAATAACTTTGTTACTCTTTATTTTGCGAAAGACCATTCATACTCTAAATTGTAATATGCTTAAAACAGAAATATTATTAGCCATAAAACATTAAATGGATCCAAAATATTAAAATATTCAGCATAAATAGACCATAAAATGCATAATTTTATAGGTAACATGTATGTAAAGAAGAAGAATATAAAAATCATTTGTAGAACATATATGAACATACTATATGGTCATTTAACACGAAAAATGTAAAATAACAAAAGATTATCATGGCTAGATTTGAGTTTTTAAATTATTGTTATAGTTCAGGCACATATTTAAATTTTAACCAAAAAAACTAAGATCTCGGACGATATTCCAGTATTTCTTCTCGGTCAATATATCGTTCGATATTGCTATATCTCGGGCGATATATTCGAAAGAAGATTTAAAGTGATATTGGCTATTTCGTATCGGAAGGAACCCAAAACGAGACCTTGGGGAAGATATCAGACGATATTTGCGAGATTTGAAACAGTGAGACCAGGAGACAGGTTCGGGTATTACCTGGAGCATGGCAGGTGGTTTCGCAGGAGGCGATGTTTTATTTATTTATACTTGTATTATATATGTTTATTCCCTTGTGTCATAATGTGGAGCCTTGACAGTGTGGTGTGCTCTATTAGAGAAAGTTTATCCTTTAGGTTTATTTATCTCTTGTATAAACTCTATTATTGTTATGTATAACTACATTAGTTTGTATACCTTTGATTATCTGGTTTATATCTGTCTCGTCTGTTTTATATATGTGGTTTGATTATTATATTTTATCTGATGCGGTGTGAGATATACGACAGGTTCTGTGATTGTGTTTATTTTATGTTCTCTTTTTTCTTTATTGTCTATTTTATTCATTTCTTTCTTTTTTCTCTTCTTTCTTCTATTTCTTTTCCTTGACGACCGCTTTACATCGATCAGATGCTTGTACAACATGAATTCTTAGTTATGAGCACCGCTGGTGTATGACAGGCTATCACAAATGGTGTTAGAGCTTAGGTTACGTTGTTTAACCTAAGCAATACTGAATTCGAGTGCTGATATATATGAGAGAGTATGTATTTGTATGTACTTTGGTTTTCAAATCTATATATTATTAGTATACTTATAGTGTTGGTTGTTTTGCACACGAGTGCCATAGGAATAGTTTTCTCTATTGCCGACTGATTGTTCTAATCTTGGATGATTTGGTGAGCGAGAAATACTTCTAATTACTCCACTTCTGGAGCTGAGACTCGAGAAAAGTAGATAACTACTAGCCTCGTTTTACAGTTTTTATTTTGAGTAATGGTACGATCCATTATCTATGATACCCTTTAAATCCCTAATTAGTTGTACGGCTCAAGTGCAGCTAGTCGAATATGTCGCGTTGTGCGGATGCTTATGTATCCATATGGCATACTGTTCCCTAGAACGGAATCGAGTGTTTTGGTACGAGTGCTATTTAAGTTTTCGTTGGGTTTTTTGGCGACTTGGAGTTAAAGTTGAATAAATTAGGGGCTTACTCCTAAAAAACTCCAAAGTTGAGTTTGAATTGGTCGAGAGTCTTGATCGTTTTGAGTTCTCGAAATTGATTCGCTCGAGATCAGTTCATGATTCGATTCAATAGGTTTGGTGTTGAATTTTTTAGGAGTTAATGAGAGTTTGCTGATTTAGGCGATATGTTTGCATTAGAGAGTTTGACCAAATTCAATGTGATATGTAGAAAGGTTATTTCTCTCTATGTTCACTCCAAAGTTTGGTGTTTTGGGTTATGAGGACTCAAAGGATGATTATTTTGTTCTGATGGAATGTTAGTTGGAGGAGTCGATCGAGTAAGCTCGTGATGTTTGAGCTTGCGTCCAATATAGAAGTTCATCCTACTTTGTGGGGAAGAATCGTGGAGACATATGTGTTGATTGTCATTCCCATTCCATCGAGTGCTCCCTCGATGAATCGGGAAATAGCGACGCCATCGCCCATTATATATTTCCATTAATGGTGTTTCATATGTGTTTTTGTTTGATGTCAAGATTTCATTGTTCCATTTGATCGTGCGATTCGATGGATGAAATGAGATTAGGACTTGTGAATTGATTTGTCTCTCTTGATTGTGACTTACAGGGTTGAAGGCTGAGTTAGATTATATATGTGTGTAACATCCCGTATCTGGTCACCATAACTTAATATTATAAGTGACTGCAGCATCCATAGTGATTAACGTCAGGCCTCGAGGTGAGAGAGTGTTATGACATAGTTAATCTATACTTGCCATATATAGGGTTCATCAAAACTTAAATTCATCAAGTCATGGTTGCATGTTTACTAAATTGTTTGGATGTTGATTGTTGAGCTTAGCTGGACTTGATATTTAAGTCTAGCAGTTCATTTACTACGAGGATACAAAAAATGGGTGGTAGTGAGAATTTTTTGGTGATGATGGGTAGCTACGATAAAGCTCAGTAGTGAGTCGTCCTCGATTTAGCGATAGTGGGCTGAGACTAGATTATTAGTAGCGGTCGCTTATGATCGAATGATAATAGGCAAAGACAGATCTCTAGTAGCGAGTCGTCACTTGAGCTTGTAGCTTAAGAGTATCTAAACACATTCGATGAGGTGACCAGATTGGCACCATGTTTGAGTCGAGTTCCATATCGATCTGGTTATAAACATTCTTTCGATTGGAAATCCCAAAGGGATTTTACCGATTATGAGTGATTGGTAATTATATGCCGATTACAACATTTTATAGGTTGTTTTGATCTGGATTGATTGGTTGGGTTGTTCGGACCAACCAGTGAGTTGGCATTCTTGTGCTTGGTTGTTGGAGTTTCACTTTTCATTAGAAAAGGTGGAGTGCTTGGGTCTTGTTGTCTAGATTATGATGTTGTTATGAGTTCTACGGGAGTTTGGATGGTAAGTTGAGGTTGACCCATGAGTACATCGATTTCTCATTCCGAGCAAGAATGAGAAGTTGATAACACTCGGTTGTGTGGGTGGCTCGAGTGGTTTGTTTCAAATGGAGGTTTATCGTGTTTCAATTGATAACCAAAACCGCACATGGAGTGTTTGACCCTTGATTCAGAGTCGATGGCGATAGAGTTCGTATTGGTGAGTTTGAGGCACTATTTATTAGCAAGAGAGTTAGAGTCGTTGATAATGCTGCATCATCGAGATTTCTCTTCCCCGAGAGATATCTCATCCTTTGCTAGCGGAAATGTTGAAATTCTTGGTCTCCTACGTGTATGAGATTCCTATAGGCATGTATAGGTGTTATTACTAAAATAAAGCATTCGGAACAGACTGGCGGTGAAGGGGTAACAGATCACCACAAGCAGAAAGGAGTCGTCCATCAACAAAGCCCGACATAGGAAAAAGCCGACAACATGAGGAAATATTCTGGGAGATATGCAACCGACACCATCATCAAAGTGAAAAGCTCAAAATCTATACAAAAAGGAATACCGGCAGGGTAGTGCCGACACGTTTGGTAAAAGGTCACAAAGACCAGAAGCAAACGAAGAGAGAAACTAAGAATCCTACCAACCGGAACCCGTAGGGACGAAGGGGCTATCACTATTAACTCGCTTAATACCGATACATAAGGAGACGAAAGCACGAAAGACACAAGTTTAAAGAATATAAGGATGATCCAGAACCAATTTCCGAGACATCCATTAGCTGGTTCCTGAGAAGCTACTCTAACAAGTAATTTGCAAAGTGCCAGAAAGACAAGAGTACACTTCGGAATTCCATCGACGGGAAAACCGGAACCCCCAAATAAAGACAAGCTATCCACACTAATTTTCTTAGTGTTGATACCAGCAGGGGTGGCGGACTCGGCAACCATTCACCTAAATCACAAAGTGTCAGCGGCAAAACCGAGAACCCATGACCAAAAGCCTACACCCGGAAGCAGAAACCTTCTGAAAGCTATTCGCACCGCCTAGCTCATCAGCAATATAAAGAAGGTAGAATAATATTAGCCAAAAGCTCCGAAGACTGGGACCATTCCCCCGAGAGCTATAGCCGATACCTCAAAAATTCGTTAGCAAAGCTTTCAGAACCCAAAGAGAAAAGTGGCCGACATGGTAGTGCTTACCCAATAGCAAAAGGGGCCCCAATTTCTTTATAAATAAGACCACATGGGTCTCATTTTTGGGGTGATTTTCTCATTCTCATTCTTGTACTCTTTTCTCTAGAGTAAACCCTAATTCCTAAATCAAATTGAGGATTTTGCTTGTAATCATTTGTATATTCTAAATCAAAGATCAATAAAAGAGTGGTCAATACTTAGAACATTTTATTATGAGTCTCTCATGTGATTTATTAGTTATTGTTGGTGTTGAATGTTGTTGCTTTCTGCATGCTTACAAGTTCTTTCCCAAGCCTAAACCCTTTCGCAAAATCAGTGCGGAACCCTTCCAACAAGCCATTTAGCCCTTACCGAGGGTTGGGCTTAGGAAACCCTTATCCCAACATAACTGTTGGTTCTTGAGTCTTAAGCGTGATGCTCAACCTATGGAGGGAAGAGTAACTAATCTTTCGGGCTCAAAACCTTGATGTCTAGGAAACGGTGAACTAATAAAAACTCTTGAAAGATAAATAAACCTATTTTTCCCTTAGGTCCACTTCTATAGACCTATCTCCGATGTTGACCAAAAATATCATTAACATTTTGGCGCTAGAAGGAGGACATGAACCTCCGACCTTGTGGTTAACAGCCACATATATCTAACTGTGTTGTTCCATCCAAGGTTGGCCTAGGCTTTGAAGAATCAAGACCCTAGGCCAGAGGTCCCAATGAGAGTCTTTTGGATCTCAAATGGATATGTCAGGCACTACTGACCTAAGAGTGACGGAAGAACAGTGGTTAAGAATGGAAGTACTGCAAGTAATTAAGCAGAAAAGGGAAGTAGAGCAATATGATTCTAGTTATTGGATCAGCAACCCTTCCTACCTTAAATAAACCCTAACCTTTCCTCTAAACGATTCTACATCAAAGGAGTATAACGTCTTCTCTCATGTAAGGAAGGCTCTCCTCGAAAAAATCAAAGTAATGTAATTCGAGGAAGAAATAACAAACGATTTTAACCGCTTCGCTTCTAAATGGTCTGAATGGGTGGATCTCCAACCCCAACCTATCTTGGAAAGAGAAAACAAGAGTATGAATGGAGCAATGAGGTTCAAAAGAGCTAAGTCTTTGCAACAAGAAAGGAAGTTTACACCAAGGCTACCTAAAGGATATTACTTACTACTTCAATGGAAAATATCTATTTCCTAACCAGAAACAAGCTCAATTATTGGCCATTTACAAAAAAGAAGCCCAAATACGAAATAAAATTGGGAGGGCCTTGTTGTCACTATCACATGATGAATGGACATAAGACTAACTGTTGTAGGATCTTCAGAGGTATAATCATTAAGTTCTTCAATCAGAACAAACTACGAGAATTTGTAAAAGGATCAAACTAAGTCCAGTAAAAATGTCCGTATAAGGGTTGGTTCGGGGATTCTACTAATACCAGATGTGGAATTCTAGTCTTCAATCTCTAAATGTCCGTATAAGGGGTTCGGGGCTTCTATTAATACCAGAACTGGGATTCTGGTCTTCAATCTTAAAATTCCCGAATAAGGGTTGGTTTGGGGCTTCTACTAATACCAGAAGTGGATTTCTGGTCTTTAATCTCTAAATGCCCGAATAAGGGTTGGTTTGGGACTTCTATTAATACCAGAATAGGATTCTAGTCTTCGATCTTTAAATACCTAAATCTGGGGTGATTCAGGCCTCAATCAAGGCTGGAAAGGGATCTCTATGCCTATCTTAAATAGCTGATTCTGGATCGGTTCGGAAGCTTAGCCGTGATCAAAAGAAGATATTTGACTCTTCTAATAATCTGAACCTAGTTGGGAACCATATTTCCACTACTATGAAAAGTGGATTCCTAATCTTAATACTCTAATTTAGGACGTGAAGCTCTAATCCTTGGGAAGGGGATATACGATCAGGCTAGCAGCTGATTCCTGATTACCTAAGAAGGTCTCCAAGCAAGGACATGTACCTTCTGTATTACTCACAGAAGTTCCTCAAACCCCTTGCATTTAGCTTACTGTTATTTATACAAAACATAGAGGAAAGTCATATATCAGGCAGATATGCATCCCATTCATAAGTTAAGTGGCAAAGTAATATTATTAACCACTCAAAAGTAAATCAAACAATTAAAGGAAACTTTATACATTTTCCTACACCTCCCTGTCCTTAGGCAAGGGAGAAGTGTTAGCATGATGAATCACAATACATAAGAGTCCATTAATCTTCTGCCACTTCTCCGTAATTTTACACGGATCATCTAAGGGCTTAAGGTGTAGCTTTAAGGCCCGATTGTAGGCCTTACCCATGGCGCGTAAAATTTTGTTTTTCCTTTCCATACTATGAGCGTCTTTTCCTAAGGCATGTTTCTCCTTTTGTAGTTGTTTAACTTTGGAGGTATAGAAGTCAATGTGTCAAAGCATGTCCTCATTACACTTTTTGTTATAGAGACCTTTCATGTCGGCCTTAACTCGCCGATACCACCTACCAACAAAAGAACCGTCTAACTCAGAAGGAAGGTTCCTCATATGAAGTCTTATTTCAAAGTCTGGAGCTTCAAACTCTGTTCAGGCTTGCAGAGATTCAAATACAGAAGTTTCAGCAATCTGCCCAAAAGTGGATTCCCAGGCTTTGCAATCTGTTAATGCATGGTCACATTTGATTTCTAAATTAACAATTTGACGGTGTAACTCGTCCTTTTCTTGATCAAAATCAATAGAGGGATTTGTCTTTACCTCTCTCTTTAGCATACGAACAACTTTATCTTTCTGCTTTATTATATCTTCTTAAACACGTATTTTTTCACTTAAATGTTCCATAGATAATTCTCCAAACAAAGACCCGTCATCAGCACCAATAGGGTGGTCTTTTGAAAATTCTTCATGACTCACATTTAGTTGTGTATTCCTCAGGACAAAAGAGGGAAGGTCCTTGGTTGATTCCTCCTGTTTTTACAAATATATGAGCAACTATTTATGTGGTTTATTTCTAGGAAATAGATAATATTAATATGTCATAACACTACTTATCCAAAAAGGTTAGTAAATATGTCACCCAACATTCGTACAGACGAACGACAATTACAGAAATCATAGTGGTTTAGTCAATTCCCCCCATTACATTTTGAGTTCATATTGCATACCAACTGCGCATGGTGAGCCCTAAGCTCTTTAGTATCATCTCCATCTTATCTCCCAAGAAATTAAAGGAGAGTTGAGGATACTTCATATAGATAAGCTTAAGTTCTTTTAAAAAGCATTTCCTGTTAGACTCAAAGGGAGATGTTGTGAGAAGTTCACTCGTCAACCTAGAGAAAGAACGCAAGTCGTCCTTGAAAGCAACATCATTAGTAAAAACGAGGTTTTACCACAGTAATGATAGATAACAAGAAATCACTTCTAAAAGTACATCCCGTGATGTTTAGTAAATATCAATGAATTTCAAGACAAAGCAAACTAACCTAATGTAGGAAAAAGGAGTCGCTCGAGGGCTAAAATTCGTTCTTGAGAAATAGGGGAGATGGGCTGCAATAGTTGCTCCCTTTCGGCAAATTCCGAGAAACCGTCCCCCTAGCAGATGCGTCATCCCTATAAAGAGTAATGGGGACACACACAGAGTCAGCATTTGCACCTCCGAATCGCAAGATATCTCCCATAGGAAGGTAAAATGTGTCATCTACTTTGCTGATCAGGCGACTTCTACTCTCAGGAATAAGTCTATTACTACAGTCGTCTCTGTTATCGCTACCAACCTCCCGCACCAATTTTTCCTTACCATCAATTGTTGGGTTTTCTGGGGGTTCTTCAACAAATAGGAAATCTTCGAGCCTTTCCACATCTTTCCCAGGGACCTCAATACCTTGTTTGGCCAAATCTATTCTTTACATAACTCTGCCTCGGATAGAATGGTGAATAGAGGGGAATCCATGTCCGGAAATTTTTCAAAATTATCATGATAATCTAGCAAAAGAGCCTTATCATAATATTCTACCACCACATCCGAGAGAAGCATTTTCAAAAATGAGGAAATCCTATCCGAAGCTTCATAAATTATCCGTCTAGTAACAACAAGTGTTTTTTCCTTTACCCTCAACTCATTTGCATACTCAGCCAATACATCTGCCCACTCACTTTCAAAAGCCAAAACCTTGATAGTCAAAGCAAGGTTATGCTCTCTTTCTTTTTCCAAAGAAGTCCTCAGCTCCTCACGTACTTCCATGATTTTTCTCTTCCCCATAATTAAATCATGGATCTGGGATGTCAGCACAACATTTTCTTCTTTGAGCTTACTCGCCTCAAGAGAGGATGAGGCAACCATTGCCCGAGATATATTCCAATCTTTAAATATCTGAAAGGGAATCAAAATAATTTCAACTCTCATGCGAAGATGACTGATTAAAAAAAATTAGAAAGAGGAAAGAATGAACTAAAAGCTCTTACTTAACGATACGAAGGAAGAAATCCGAGCAATCCGAAGAAGTTGGCTCTAGCATATTGGAAAAATCAATGGAAGGAAGTATCTAACGATATCATCGAAGTTTGGAGTTGACAAAGGAGGATCCAAAGGGTTACCATAATGATGAGAAAAAGTAAGGTCAGCTCGCATCCTCTCAAATGTAGAACATCTTGAGAATTAGGCACTAGAAGGCCTGCAACGAAGTCACTTCCCATCACCTGGTTGTGGGAAAAATCCACGTTGAAGATATTGTCAGAAGAAGAGACAACGAAAATAAATGGCGGTTGACTACCAAATAAAGTGACGGTTCCTATACCAAGGGAACTAGACTCAAAATTCACTTCTTTGTGCCTGTTAGAAGGACCATCATCAACCAAAGAATTTGGCCTTTTCTCGGACAAGGTCGGATCATGGCATCCATCATCACTTGAGGAAACTGGGTTGTCAGAGCATGGAGAAAAGGAAGTCTTCTTCGGATAAGGTTCAATGGACCTACCTTGCGTAGAGCTACCAAATTGTCGAGCATTAGACATGATCTTGCCAGGTGATATCATACCATAATATATAACTTAGTTCCATTTCTCTTTAATAAAAATGCATGCAAACCACGTATAAATAGTTAGATAACATGGAAATTTGCCAAAAAGTAACTTTGAGAGTTAAACTAGTAGGGCTTATGTGTAATCCATTCATGATTGAAGGACAATTAGGCCTTTGGAACAAAGCAGTTAGTTGAATCATTGCCAAAAGTCTAGCTCGTCTCGAAGCCCGAGACAAGTGCATCCCCAAGTAAACTTTCTATACTTCAAAAAATGAACAAGATAGAATTAAATTCAAATTTTGTCGGCACCAGGATAAAAAAGAAAAGGAGTTCGCCATAGCACTTCTGCCACTAACCCGCACCCATTGGGTCGAAAGCTAAAACTCTTTAATGTCAGCAAAATCAAGAAGTTAATTAAGCAAACAATAGGAATATGGGGTTCACTTATACTGGCATCACCAAATATAGTTTGTTTAGCAAAATAGTCATCTAACATATAACTTTGCATCCTTAATCCTGAAAGTAAAAAAAAGGGGGGCGTGTAAATGTATAGTTTGTTAGATCCTCCATTAGTTGTCATCCTAATAATCATTAAGAGATTGAACCATGTTAGATACACTAATCTACGTTTAAGTTCCCCAGGCAATTCGAAAAATGGTGCAGGCTCACATCTGTGTTGAATTTGGAATACATACGAAGGATCGAGTTTGAGAATCTTAAAAGAATTTAAGGAATCGCAATGAACAGTAACATTGCTTGGGAAATGCATTACGCATGAAAGAAGAGGAAGAAAGAAGAACCTCTGACGAAAAACTAGCTTTTAATCTCTACGACACAAGTAGGAACGAGTTAACAGACCGATCTGGCCTGAAAAAGGCAAAAGCGGGATCCTTCACAATCAGAATCATACAACATCAAAATCAAGAAAAGTTTGACTTGGAAAGTCAAAATTACCACTTCACCAGGGGGCAAATGTTACTACCAAAATAAAGCATCCGGAAAAGACTGGCGGTGAAGGGGTAACAGATCATCACAAGCATAAAGGAATCTTCTGTCAACAAATCCCGACATGAGAAAAAGCCAGCAGCATGAGGAAACATTTCGGGTGATATGCAACCAACACCGTCATCGAAGTAAGGAACTCCAAATCTATACAAAAAGGAATACCGACAGGGTAGTGTCGACACAGTTAGTAAAAGATCACCCAAGACCGGAAGCTAACAAAGAGTGAAACTAAGAATCCTACCAATTGGGACACATAGAGACGAAGGGGCTATCGATATTAACTCGCTTAATAGCGATACATAAGGAGACAAAAGCACCAAAGACACAAAGTTTAAAGAATATGAGGATGATCCAGAACCAATTTTCGAAATCTCCATTAGTTGGTTCCTGAGAAGTTACTCTAACAAGTAATTTGCAAAGCGCTGGAAACAACCTCGCGGAAAGACAAGGGTACACTCCGGAAGCCTACCAACAGGAAAACTGGAACCCCCAAAGAAAGACAAATTATCTACACTAATTTTCTTAGTGTCGATACCAACAGGGTTAGTGGACCCGGCAACCTTGAATCACAAAGGCAAACTCCACAAAGTGTCAGCGACAAGACCAAGAACCCATGACCCGAAGCCCACACTCGGATGCAAAGGCTTTCTGAAAGCTATTCGCACCGTTTGGCTCATCAGAAATACAAAGCAGGTAGACATAATATTAGCTTAAAGCTCCGAAGACCGGGACCATTCCCCCGAGAGCTACAGCCGGCACCTTAAAAAGCCATTAGCAAAACCTTCAGAACCCAAAGGGAAAAGCGGCCGATAGGGGTACTACTGGACCAATAGCAAAAGGGGCCCCAATTTGTCTATAAATAAGACCCCAAGGATCTCATTTTCGAGGTGATTTTCTCATTCTTATTCTTGTACTCTTTTCTCTAGAGTAAACCCTAATTCCTAAATCAAATTAGGATTTTGGTTGTAATCATTTATATATTCTAATTGAAAGATCAATAAAGAGCGGTCAATACTTAGAACATTTTCTTATGAGTCTCTCATGTGATTTGTTAGTTATTGTCGGTGTTTAATGTTGTGTGCTTTCTACATGCCTACAAGTTCTTTCCAAAGCCTAAACGCAAAATCAGTACGGAACCCCTTCCAACAAGCCATTTAGCCCTTACCGAGGGTTATGCTTAGGAAACCCTTATCCCAAGATAACTATTGGTTCTTGAGTCGCTTAAGCGTGATTCTCACCCCATGGAGGGAAGAGTAACTAATCTTTAGGGATCAAAACCTTGATGTCTAGGAAACGGTGAACTAACACAAACTTGTGAAAGCTAAATAAACCTATTTTCCCCTTAGGTCCACTTTCGTAGACTTTCTGGTGTTGACGAAAAATATCGTTAACAATAGGAAATGTAGTTGTTCGTGTGTGTCGAGTTAGAGATGTACCGGTTCTAAAGTGATATTTCGTTAGTGAATGTCGCTTGTGTTTATTACTGGGTACGACTCTATAACTCGAGGGGAGGTAGTACGGACTCGACCGTGATGGTTGGTTCCATATGTAATGAGTGTTGTTTGTTTTCAACATCATGAGAATGGGTTGATTATGCGTTTATTTTATAATAAATGTGGCATCTTCCCGTTCTAATTGGATTGGATGGATCGAATAGTTTTCTATAACTATTCGAGATTTTCAAATGGATGTAGGAATAGTTGTTGATGGTTTCCATCAACGGGTTTCCATTGAAATTAGGAATGGTATGATAACGCTCGAGTCATACTCGATTTATTGACGAGAGATGTTAGATTACTATTCACTATTTTTTAAATGGCAATCAAGTTGTTGGGTTATATATGGATTAAATTTAATATTGATGTGTTATATTAGCTAAGTTAGTATCTTGCATACTAGGATAGAAATGAATGTTAATTTCCATGATTTCAATTACTTTGCTTATCCATGCTTGATTATGATGTTTGCATGTTTACTTGTATTTGTATTATTATTAGGCATGCAGGGTAACTGCATTATTGCATTGTTTATTTATATAAAGTAAAATCCATACATGATTTGATATGCTTATGTTAGATAAAATTTATTTAATTAACATATTTAATTCTTTTGTTGCTATTTCAATTATTATGTCTAATCCTCTTTGTTGAGTACATGCCCAAGTACAAAGAAGCAAATTTGATTTTTTTTGGATGCTTATTCGCTTTTATTTACATCTAAATGCTAAGAATGCTTAAAAAGAGGTATGTTAGAGATGTAGAGTTGTGTTTTTTTCCATTTGGAGCATTTGGGTGATTTTTCCCCTATGTATGAATAACCACTTTTAGGCTTTTCTTTTCTTTATCAGGATGAGCCTTGGACGGTAAATTGGATTTTAATTTCCAGATTAAGCCGTGCAGGGGAGGTGCTCGCGAAATGTTCCATGAATTTTTTTCATATTTATAAAGAAATTAAATATGCGATGCTAAGTTGAATTTTCTTCCAAATAGTAAATTGTCACTTTTATTTTTTATAATCTAGTACAACATCGTATTGTAGGTTTCGAGGTATATTGTCTCCAACTGGGTATTCAGTGGAGTGTAGAGCTTATATGACGGGAAGCAATCATGCTTCTTGAAGTCCTTTTCAAAAATGTTGCGGTCCCCAGGTTTTCCGTTGATCGGCTTGGGCTTGAACATAGCGATTCTTTTACCCTTGTAAAAGATTTCCCTAACTTATTTGGCTTTGATGTTATCTTGAGCAGATCCTTTATGTGGGTGGTTGGGGGTGTCTTGCTCGAGCAACCGTATTCCTGCGCCTTTTTTCCTGGCACAGGAACTGATTTGCCTTCTTGTAGAAAACTTCTAAAGACTTAGGCTATTTTATGTCTATCCAAGCCCCGAACTCGAAGTCTGGTAGCACGCCCTTGGCTAGCTAAACAAGGATGGTACAGTGTTCGAGATCTTTGACTTCGGCCAAGGCATTGTTAAGTTGTTCGAGGTAGCTCTTGGGAATTTCCCAGTTCCCTAGTATATGTTCAAGAGATACAATGTGCCCTTGGTCTAGTGACATACATTTTGAACTGCTTCACCAACTCGGTAGCAAGCTGGTCGAACGTCGCTATGGTTCTCGGCGAGAGTTGAGAGAACCAAAGAAGAGCCACGCCTTCGAGAAAGATGGGAAAGCACTTGCACTTTACAACATCGGTGGCGCGTCTTGAGTCCAAGCGCCACTCATAATAGTTAGGAAAGCTTCAAGGATTAGTCTTTCTCGAGTAACCCGTTAGTTGTGGCATGTTGAAGTGTCTCGACCATTCATCATTGAGGACGGTTGGAGTGGAAGGGTTACACCTCATACTGGTTTCCTAAATGTCGTTGACATGACCTCGTGAATCCCTCATGATCCTATGGACCATGTCAGTGAGTATCACAGGTAGGATGGCAATGGGGCGGGTCTACGGTCCAAACCCGGCTGACCCGCCCCTGTTTTGACCCATTTAGACCTGCCTCATAAGGTCTACAGGGCGGGTAGACCTGTGACCCGCTTTTGTAGGTTCAGGTCTAGGGTCGGGTCTGGGGCACGGCTAACCCGCTCCGCTTTTGGAGGTCCGGGTCTAGGGTCGGGACTAGGGCATGGCTAACCCGCTCCAACCCAACCCGCATTATTGAACCATCATTAAAACACTTTATATCTATAATTATTACTTGTTAATCTTCTTAGGTATACATGATTATTCTTGAATATTATATTATTTGAATCAACAAACTATTATTTTTTTCATGGTATCAAGTTGCATCAATGATAATCATTCAATAACAAATGCATTGAAGTATTATCTTACAAATCATTTTAATATATTCTCTTATCATTATGAACACATTATAATATGCATAAAATTTATCATTAGTGGTAAAAATATATGTATATAAACTTGTGTACATTAGAACACAATATCACCGGGTCGTGGGAAGGGTCGGATCTACCCTAACCCGTACGGGTTTCAGGTACGGGGTAAAATTCCAGACCCGCACTAGGTATACGGGGCAGGTCTGGAGCGGGGATTTAAAAAGTTCGGGTCAGGTCTAAGGAATGAGAAACTGCCTCATCCCGCCCATTTCCATTCGTAATCACAGGTTGAACCTCCTTGGATTCCAAGGGTCGTGGTTCACCTATGGAGTTTGCGGCCCAGGGCGCCTTCTAGGATGAATGTCAGTGTCATCCTTTGGGAAGCTGTCAACCTCGATTCCATGAATTTTTGGAGGTTGGATAGGAGGAATTTGAGCCTAATTTGCAGCTAGCTGTGTTGGCAAAAAGTTCTAGACGATGGCAGGAAGAGGCTGTCTCGTAGAGGGGTAAGCGCAACTTCCAGGATAAAGAGGCCCCAACCGGGAGCGATCAGAATGATGAGCTCCCTCTCTAATGGTAAACGTAGCACCGTTACCGTTGATCCTTCGCCTTTGGCTATAGTTGCTATGATAAGTATCAGAAGAAAAGCTTTCTGAAATGTACTAAGAGGTTCAGACGTCCCTATTGGCTCGAAGGAGCGTGATTTCCTTATGGGTATTCTAGTGCAGCCTTTGCATCAAGTCAATATTCTTCTTAATATGGTCGTTAAGTTGTCGTTGAGGTTCCTCCAATTTTTTGTCACTTCGAAAAATTAAGCTTGTTACCGGAGCTTCTGGGTTGGAGGAAGTCGCTATATCCATGATGATTGGACCTTTCAAAGTTTGACATTGAGGAGATGTTTCTGTATCGACAATCGAAGGCCCAACTAAAGCAACTTTTTCTTTCTTTACCTTTTCGGTAAACTTGGTAGGTAAGTCTAAGAAGTCCTAAGTAGTGCTTCCAAATTTCGGTAACAGAACCGTATGGAAGATGAAGTCTTTAGATTTTCCATGAAAGCACTAGAATGTTGATGCACAAAAGTTAGGAATAACACCCAACGACTTCCAAGACAATGAAACTAAACGTCCAAAGTGAAAATTACGAAGGAAAGTAAATTAACACAGTATTTTATAGTGGTCCGATCCGCGATAACTTACGTCGATTTGAAGGTTTTGCTCTTTTTATTCACTTTTAGGTGAAAGTACAATGGTGAGAACAAAAGTTATCAATGATTACAATGGCAATGGTGGAAAGTATGCTCAATAAGGTCCAAATGGGAGCATAAATTCGTCTTCCCTAAATGCGTATGCAGCCTAAAATGTCCAAGTGTCCAAAAAGAGGTAGTCTTCTTCTTCTCATAGTGATGGAGCCAGCTTGAGCATCAAAAAGGCAATAACTTCTTCCCAAAGTATCAAAAAGCAAGTATATATTCAGAACAAAATGTTGGTACTTATAGGAGGAAGGAGCAGGTTGGAGAGGAGGTTGGTGTAACGACCCGGAAAAATGCGATCTTAGTTATCTGATATACAACACATATCGAACATCTAAGGATCGAAAATAACCGAATAGTTAATGAAAGAAATTAGAGGGTGAGGATAGATAAGATAGAAACTTAGAATAGAAGAAGAAGAAGAAGAAGAAGAAGAAGAAGAAGAACACAACATCAGAGCAACACGAACCTCACAGCGGAACGAATAACATATAATAGACAACATATCTTTGAAATAAAAGATTGTACTTGAATATACATCATTATCAAAGTACAACACTTACAACACAGCGGAAATAAACTATAGCTATATGATCCTGAAGCCACCTGCTCCAGCTCTTCAGGTATATCTGTAAATCCCGACTACTTGACTGCCCGTACAAAATTGGGCACCCAAGAGTTCAGGTAAAACAAAATAAAATAAACTCCGGGTCAGTCATGGGACTGGTATGAGTAAAACAGTTCGAACAAGTAATCGATATCTCATAAGACCACGCCGTATAACGGAATGGGTTTTTCCCTTATGAGAATCCAAAATATCTTTATATCAAAAACGTTTTGATATTATAATAATGTCAATCAACCACAATATAATAATCATCTAGCAGAAACGCTTTCATCTTACGTTCTACATATATAGTATACAATCAAAACCGCAAGCACGTATTGGGTAATGGATTTCCAACTGTGACAAGGTATGGAACCACCTTTCGCTAGTGTACCTCTAGAGAGGAATACACTGGGTTCAACAAGAACATCTTGCAACCCGGCCACACATGACCGACCACTCATTTCGCTTGAGCGTATCGAATGTATATCACCAACGGTTGGGATCAGCAACCGTTTCCCGAATGGGACAGCATCAACAATAGATTTTTAGAAATAAATGAAACTCTAGATCAGGTGATTATACACCCTACTTCGGTGCGACCGACTTAGCCATGTTGCCTGCCCGATTTCTGCCATTTACCGGTTGATGAGGCTTGAGGTTACGCTTCATCATCACATCAGATTCACTTCGAATGCCACATTGTCAGATCCATCGAAAATCACTAATTGACGTCTATAATAGTACATTACGTGTTAGCTAAAGAAGTTTCCTTCTCTGCTTCCACTCTTGGTACGGTTGAAGAAATCAATGTACGTGACCTTTCTGGAAATACTCTGTCAGACATTCATCCATACAAGTCATCCAGGAACAAGATGAACCGAAGGTACTATTCAGTATATCCATCTTAGGCACTATTATCTAAGATTTATACAATAGCCCTTGCACTTTACTCTGTCTTCCATTATCTTTGGCATATATGATTTGCAACGCTTATGCCAATACAGAGTGGTTCTTTGGATAATAATCCAACCGGTCTCTCTATATAAACAACATTAAAATGGTCAAAACTTCGATAGACTGTGATTTAACCATCAAAGAAAAACAGGTGTGCAAATAATGATATTATTTCCTGATCGAAATTTATATCGATCAAATATCATTTAACATTTATCTCCTTAGTTCATTTTTCATCTCCTGTTTCCCTATATTCAACATTTCTTATTTTCTAAATTTAGAAAGTATATGTTATTACCATTGGAAAACATTTCCATTTCTTGTTTTCTATATCAGAAAATATTTCTGGTTCTTATTTGGAAAACATTTCCAAAACTCCTTCATTGGACTTAGACAGATGTTTAAACAAACCATCGCGATGCCAACTCAAACAATTACGCTTATTAACTAAATTCCTTTAACCCACCTTCACTATCGAACCTTAACCATTCCTTAGTTAAAAATGAAGTCAATCAAGTTGGGGTAATACTACCTCTCAGACCTTAACTGAACAACGTTTCTAACCTTGAAATAGACAAAGTTCACCTTTTAATTCTTTAACAAACTTCCTTACGTAACTCTCTTTCGAATCATCTCTATTCGATAGTTCTTTCCTTCGATAAGGTATATTCGATAACTCTATTCAATTTACTCTATTCGATTAACCCTTATCAATTAACTCTATTGGACAAACGCTATTGGATTAACTCTATTTGATTTAACTCTAGTCGATAACTCCTTTAACTTTATTTGAATAAACCAAATTCGATTAACTCCTTTAATTCCATTCGAATAAACTATATTCGATTTATTCCTTTAACTCCATTTAACTCTATTCGAATAACTAATATTCGATAACTCTATTTAACTCTTATTCGAATAACTAATATTCGATAACTCCTTTTACTTTATTCGAATTACTAATATTCGATTAACTTAATTGATTCTATTCGAATAAACTATATTCGATTAACTCCTTTATTTTAACTCTAATCGATTAACTCCATCGAATAACTAAATTCGATAACTCCTTCGATTAACCAATATTCTATAACTCACTTCGATTAAACAAATCGATAACTCTTTTCGATTAAACTATAATCGGTAACTCCTTCGATTAACTAATAATTGATAACTCCTTTCGATTAACTAATAATCGATAATTCCTTTCCTTTAACTCTATTCGAATAAACTAATATTCGATAAACTCCATTTGAATAACTCTAGTTCGATTTACTCTAACTGATTAACTCTAACTGGTTTAACTCTAACTGGTTAACTCTAATTGATTAACTCTAACTGGTTAACTCTAACTGGTTAACTCTAATTGATTAACTCTAATTGGTTAACTCTTATTCGAATAACAAATATTCGATTAACTCTATTCAACTAACTCGACTCGACTAACCCCTTTTTCGAATAACATATTCGATTTACTAACTTTCGAATACCTTTTTCGATTGACTCCCTTCGAATACGATATTCGATTTAACTCTATTCGAATAACTAAATTCGATTAACTCCATTTGAATAAACTATTCATTTATAAAGATTTACTTTTAGTAACGGTTCTTCACTTTACAAATGATTTCCTTTTTAGTAACGTTTTCCTTTTTATAACATCCTATTCGGTTATAAACAAATTTCCTCTTTATAACTCTATTTATTTTCTAAATATTTCCTTTTTAATTCTATTTGTAAATGGTTTTACAAATATCTCCTTTTCTCCAAATCCCGGCATGTTATGGTGTTTAACATATCAAATTACGATGTACAATATCATCCATACACATATAATCAACAACAGATTATAAATCACGTCATATATCACAATATATGAAAACAATAAAATAACTGTTGAGGAATCCAGTCGGATTCCTCCAACCTGTTTCCCTGCATCCACAGATGTTACACAATAAAATCCACATCACTTTCAGTTCCATATGATATATTCTGTTAAACAGAATCAATATAGAAATTCAACTAACTGACTAACAGTTCAATCAAACAGTCAACACACAGTCAATCAGCCAATATTTAATAGTTCTAAAAATTCAACATGAAAATATAAACTGTTCAGAGTTGGTGAGATTTACTCACTTTGGCAGTTCATCGTTAAAGAACGATAAACTGTTGTTTGATTTGAATCAAATAGTTTATTTCGCCATAAATTCAAACTAGCCCCAATCCACATCCAGTCAGTTCCATTGGTAGTGTCCGTCCATACGATCCCAACGCAACTTACGGTTCGTCAATCTGATACCGTATGATCAAGTTATGCCATTTTAATACACTATAAATTAAATTAAAAAAAGTTAGAATTTAAATCCATTCGGGCCTTCACCTTTTCTATCCGGCCCAATGCCACATCATAAAGCCCACGTCCCCAACCCAGATGAACAGTTTCATCTCCTTCCAGTTGAGAAATCGCGATATACTCCTCCTTCCTGATGCATGAAATAACTGATTCCCTTTTTTTCCATCATGTTGACCACCGGTTATATCGTCTAAAGCCTCAAAGGCGTGCAGCGTTTGTTCCAACCCATTCCATGTACCATCCTTGCTGCCATCGTCTTTGGCCCATAACCAATTGTTTAATCCATCTGCAACGCAAATTCACCTTTTTGAATGATTTCCAGCGCAATTTTAATTCACTTCACCATCCCGTGTTCTCCCTTTTAACATCAGAACGTTCCCTCTCCTGTTCACAACAATGTACTACAAAGCCAACCCCAAGCTCTCTGTACAAATGTTGTACCCTGCGCAAGCAAAACGCCCAACCCCGAAACATTTTCTTCCCCGATCAAAACGAGGCTCCAAATCAAAAATTTAGACTCCATTCACTAGCTTCCTCCATCCCTTACTCCCCCGTTATTTCACGAAAACCAAAACCATCGCCACCACTGGCCTTTCAGCTTCGCTCTCCACCTTGCTACCACCATTACGACACCCTCGAAGCCACCATATGACTTGCGATCTCGAACTCCACAGTTGTCGTTGACCCCCCGTTCTGAATAGACCTCATCGAGTTGTATAAAAGGACCACCATCGTGAAGCTCATCATCGCATGGATTAAATGAATCCAAGTTCGAAGTTTTCCATTATGTATTTGATTTTGTTTGGATTTTCTAATGCTCGATTTTCTTGTTTTGAAGAAAACGATGGCGGCGCGTTTTCGTTGACTGGAGGAATGAGGGAGACTAGGGTTGTAATGTTAAGGGTAGTGGTATATATAATGTTTTGATTTGATTTCTCTGATGCTTGTGAAGGCCACGTAATTTGTTTTTAGACCAAAGAAAACGGTGGTTGGCAAAGATGAAGCGTGGACCTCTATTTTGGGTTATAATTTTTGGTTAAGGTCATCTTATAAGCTTAGATATTTCATATCCATTTTCGTAAATTCCATTCATATACAACTGCTATAGACAGAATTAACTACATCGTTGTGACGACCAATGTGTCAGGATCCAAAAAATAAAATAATATCGATAGATTAACTCATATTGTGAAACCCCAAAATGTCGATACAGGGTGCCAAATACTCCAAATAAAAAGTTGCTTATTTAATTAATTAAAAGTTACCATAAAATCCTAAAAATTAAATTATCATGCTTCTCAAAAGAACCTTGTCTAAATTCACAACCGATATCTAGTTATATCGAATAAACCGTTACGGCCGATAAACGATTCTATAGCGACTATTTTAAAAATTGATTTGGACATATATCAACATCTACACGACGAAATCCTGATTTTTTTCTCCTCCACTAGAAAGATATACTCCACCGGCTCCACATGTTTATTGTTTCACAGAAATCCGGCTTAAAACGAATCATGTACATTCAGTTGAAGTTCGAATCGCCAATTTACGAACTACAGCGCCATTTCGAGCTCGATTTTAATTATATTATAACTCTATGTTCAAACTGTCGTTTATATAATATATTCGTTATTCTAATTCAATTCTAAACTGAATTAAATATCACAGATGATCCAGTTCACGCCATCTCGCCATTTCGGCCAATTCTGATTATTTCAGAATTAAATATATTATTTAATTTATTAATTTAAATTAAATATTCACCATTATTTAATTCCATGACCATTAAATCCTTTTAATCACCTTTTAAATAATTAAATAAATTAATTATAATACCTCTGCAAATGCGGGTCATTACAGTTGGTGGGCAAGTACCCACCATTTTCGTATTCGAGGATCGATACCAATCCCAGTATGTATCCCGGGATAATTAGCCTATTTTACCCTACCTCAATGCTCTGAATCCTTCTACTTAGTTGATTTCATATCCCAGGGATGAAGTTCCCTATACCGATCTTGATATCCTTAATTGCTCTGAATCCTTTTGCCTTTCTGCTTTTCGTATCCCAAGATATAAAGTATTTATACCTATCCTAGAGTGCATTATTGGGGATATAAGTTCCTGAAGGCGGATACAAAATTAGTGAAGAGGCTCTGGGATATGAAGCGGTGAAGGAGATTACTAGGATATGAGATTTGGTAGACGAGTTTCAAGATTCAAAATAGAGGAACGGGAGAATATACCAACCTCGGGAGTTGTGTTGTGGAGGATATAAAATTTGGTGGACGAGGACGTGATACGAAATATGATTGATGGTGGATACCGATACCCAATTACATAGTTGTTTTTGAGAAGTTTTGATGAACTAGGATGAATATACTCGTACGGCTCCATCTGTGTTTGAATCCTGAATGTTTTGGCAACACTTATGGTCTGTTTTAACCATATGATGGGCCTAGTCGTGTAGGACTACACTTCTTCTAGTATCCGAGAAAAAAGTCCAAGTAACACTCTCTATCTATCTAACTCGGGAAGAGATGGATGAAGTAGTAAAGGACTTGCACACGCGCATGGAACGACATGGAGAATTCCTTAGAAGGCAAGAGGAGGCTATGAATGCATTTTTTTTCTCAAATGGCAGAATACGGAAGGCCTTTAGGCCAATGAATACTTTTGGTGCAAGTGCAAGTGGTGCCCAAGGCTGCAATAGGACCCAGGGGAAGTACCCTCAAATTAGCCTCGGATCGATACCAATCCGCCTAGACCAGGGAAACTCCCTCAATCTTGATTGAAGATAGCTCGTGATGTTTTGGTTGGTCACACTTTGGATTCTGGAGTTGGAAATGCGACTCAAGTGCAGGTATGCTCGTATAGGAAAAGCTCCTATAGTTCCTGAAGTTTGATTGGTTCTCGTGATATCTCCTCAAGTCAGGTACGAATCGGATGTCCGCATTGGAAATCAACAAATGGCTCGTTCTGGATTAGACACCAGGGCACTGTTGTAGGCTCGGATGATTGTAGGCGATTACTTGGAAGTGGGAATCGAATCATAGATGTGATTTGATGGTTTACTCAAGGCGGGGTGTCTCACTTAGATCTGGATTGTGCAAATCGCAGCCAATTCACTTAAGATATCAGGAATTCTCAAATCCCACCAGATTTCAAATTGCCAGTATTAGATGCTTATGATGGTAGAAGGATCCTACCTTCCACTTAATGTGCTATATGCGCCATATGGAAGTGAAAGCGGTGTCAAACAACGTCATGGAAAAGTGCATCCCACTTTACCTTATGGGTATATCTGCCATATGGTTCAGGTGCTGGAATCTGAATGCATTGGAAGCTAGAATGTTTTAGTTGAAAATTTCATTGAGCAGTTCAGTGTCTATATCTCTCGACCCAAGAATGTTACGAATCTTTCAACGATCAAGCAAAGGTCTAAAGAAACTTTGTGAATGTTCTTGAAAAGGTATAATGCGACGATAGCATCAGTAAATCTATCAGACCCATCTATGGTACTAATGACTGTTGTTTCTGGAATTTCAGATAAGTCAGATTTCAAGATATCGCTTCAGCAGAATCCACCAGGGGACCTTGGCGAATTTCACTTTGAAGCAGACAGATTTCTATGGGACGAGGATGCGAGAGTTGATAAGGAAGTTATCAAGGTTAACATGGCTAAGGGAAGAGAATCGTCCGAATCTGACAAAGAGAAGGATAAAGGCAAAGGAAAAGTTTTGTCTGGTAATGATTGGAATGTGCAGCAATGGAGGGAACCCAAATTCCCTTCGTACCTAGAACTCACTTCTTCTTTAGAGGAGATTTACTTAGATGTTCATAAGGCTGCTTCGTTCAGAAAGCCTCCCATGAGGGAGCCAACTCAGAGGGAAGAGGATTTTGGCAAACGTTGCTTATTTCACTAGATTATGGCCATAATACAAACAAGTGTAGACATCTTCGGGATATGATTTAGGAGCATGTCAGGCGTGGAGAGCTAGCATAGTATGTCAGGAATCAGACCATAGTACTGGAACAAGCACGACTGACCACTACAGCTCAGAATAGGAACGAACCTGACTCACGTGAAATCATCATCAGTTGATTTGGATCCTTTTGGACTCTTTGGATTTTAGGGTTTCGTATTTCGATTACTTGGACTTCGCTTTTTGGATTATGGCTCTTTGGTTTTATAATTTTTGGTTTTAAATGGCTACGACGGCCTACCCATGCACGAGATTAGAATTTAATCCATAGGCAAGCTTTGTACTCGGCAATAAACCATCTGCCTCTTAGCTAATAAATTTATAATAAAAAAGGCTATGTCGACCTAATCACGTATGGGATTAGGATGTAATCCCTAGACATGCTCTGCACCCTACAATAAACCATTAGCTTCCTTCTAGACATATAACAAATTAGAACTTTTGTAACTTTAACGAGATTACTTCACTTATGTGGATTATACTTGTAAAGTATGGAATTAGAAATTGGAATTTCATAATTTAATAAACTGGTCCCCAAGTACGGATTATGTTTGGGAAGAGTCGGGTCATCATGTCAGGACTTGCAAGATCGCTCGGTCAAGGCTCGAGTGTGGACCATACTCGATTGGATGTAGGTTGTTCTGTCGGGACTTGGCAAAATGATTCACTTGGTTTTTTCTTATATTATGATCAAGAGTGATCGTTGGATTCTGTTGGTATTCGGATTCAGATTTCATTGGATTTCGGATACTAGTTTTTTATCAGTACGATCCAGTGCGATTGGGTTTTTTTGTGTTTCTGGCTTTTAGTCATTGGACTTTTGTTTGGACTACTCTTGGATTGTGACTTCTACATTCATGGATTGTGGGGGCAAGTGTTGACCTTCCTTTTTACAAGACTGTCATGCTTTGGATTTCTGGTATCGGCGTGCTTGAGACTTGAGTATGGACTATATAAACCCACACGAACTTGGTTGAAGTTGTAGAGTTTGCAAAAACTTGGATTTTTTCTTGTACAGCCGAGATCGGTACAATTCCCGGAACGGGGTCCGCACGACTCCCCGAAGTGGAGTAGTTGCATTCAAAGGATTCTAGGATCAATATTTCCTCACAAACTCTTAGGATCGGTACTTGGAATAGTCACATTACATATCGGTTAAATCACTAACACTTCCAGAATTGGTAGGAATCACCATCTCCTCCAAGATCAGTGTGAATCACCAAGTCATGAGGGAACGGTGTAACTTCCAGAATTTCAACAACTCATGTCAAACTTTAAGTGTGCGTACTTCCTAATACTTCAACCAAAACTTCACCAAATTCCACCAAAAGGTAGAGTGAAGCAAAAGGAGCAACTTTGTGTTGTCAAAGTCTCAAAACATGGCTAAGTCATAGAGGGTCGGTACCGATCTCAGTACAAATGGTTTTGGGCCCTCTTGGGTCATGATTTCCACGCACCTACCTTCTTCTCTCCAGGTTCTCAGCTATAAATACCTCATTCTTGAGTGAGAATAGGGATTCTTCTTCTTGGCTCTTAGACTTATGGCACTTTGATTTCCATTGTCAATACTCGTCTTTCTTCACTTTTATGTAATTCAAACGGACTATACTTATAATCATATAGTATAAATAATAAGATTACCTCATAGTGTACGTAAGCACAACTTGTCGAACCACTATAAATTTCGGTGTTTACTTTATTTTTTAGTACTTTGTGTCTGGATTTGTCTAGCTACTCTGTGATTTCTTTCTGGATTTGAGTGTTGCGATTAGTTGACCAAAATCAGTGTCAACAATATATGTTGCAATAAATTGCAATATAACATAATAAAAGCTTACTAATACTTGTTTCACCTTAAATTTTACTTTTATAAGGTTCTAAATGATATTTTCCATACTTATATTTATTTACGTTTATTTAGCCACAAAATTCATCGTATCTGCCCAAACACTTTATTCTACACAAAGTACTTATTTAAGTATTCCAAATAAATTACTAACTCGTATTAAAAATACATAACACTTAAATATTGATTCCAAATTTATATATTAATACTCACTTTAATTACTAAAGAGGTTGTATGTAATACTTTACTAATTATCACATTTAATAACACAACCTTTTAAAGCATAATTTATAAGATCTTACCGGATTTTATTATCTTCATCTTAAATTTATTTAATAGACACAAATTGGAATAAATTCCCTTATTCATTAAGTTGAATTCAATTTATTCCAGTACACACAGTTTCTTAATCATACTTCTTTATTTTCTCAATTTAAATTATCATATGAGTTTAGACTCTTAAACCATATTTTATCCTTTCTAGTTTTTGAAATTTACAAAATCCGTCATGATATCTTTACCTCGAATACCCAAAAACCTGGGTTGTTACAGACTCTTACTTTTAAATGAATTGCGTCCTCGTAATTTACTTAAGATAACATAAATATATTTTCCATTTCTAGAAACTCACCCCATATTTTTTAACTTAGAAAAAGTTAGTTTATGTATTAAACACACAACACTCAAGATTTCAATCTCTTTTACCAATGTATCACACAAGGAACAACGAAGGTAGAAATTTTAATGCTTTTTTTTACCAAGATTTTAATTATCATCTCAAATCATATACACATAAGATTTAAACTATTATAATTAATCCTTCACAAGGCATTTCTTTAAAATACACACTTGCCTTCCTCCAATTTCCAATCAATAATTGACACTGCCTTCCCATCATAGTTGCTCTAATTTCCCATGCAGTGGATGCTGATTTGATTATAATATCAAACAACCTCGCCATTTGTCGTTTATTATCACTAACTTGATGACTGCATTCGCCTTTTAAACCTAAGTATGAGAGTATATTTCAAAAATATTACACATATTCAAGATAGTTTCTCATTTAATGCTATTTTTATCCTCCAAATACATTATATTTATTCTCTTAATTTTTTTTCAAAACAAAATTTTCAATTATTAACTTGTTTTGAATAATACTAACCCGCCAAATTTATAACGGTTATTCCCCATCGTTTGGCTGCAAAGTCGATATAATATCGTTATTGCCTCACTAACTCTACTAAATCCCCATCTCATCTAGTGGTTTAACACTGTCATCACAAGAACATTTTCCATTATTATTTCCTAAAATTTAATTTATTACACAATATAATGTGCTCGATCATCTCGTTTAAGTGTTTAAAAAATCTTATTGACATCATTGATCAGATGTACCGACCAGAATTCTTAAACTACTCAATGGACAATTCAACACAATAGATAATCACGGATTTTTAGTTCACACATGGTTATCTTTATTATTTTTTATCACAACCACTCTTGCTTTATTTCAAATTAAGACAACCCAACACCAAGTTTCACTAGATATTCACTTGACTTATACTCACAAGTCAATCAGCTCTTAACATCCACTTAATCATCGATATTTACCATCCCTTAATCCCTTTTATAATTTCAAAATATTTAACATAGATAAAACAATTCACTAGTTTCCGCTACGCAACTCTGATTCATTTCAATTTGTCACTCCTTTTACCCTAATATGAATTTTACTTATATTATCTAGGATTTAATTTATAGCCCTTCTCAATTTAGTTTATTTACTCCAACAATCAACTAAACACGAGAGGATGGGGTTTAAATTTTATCAAAATTTTAAATCCAATGCATAAACATCGAAAGGATTTAAAAGGATCGAAATTCCTATTAAGATAAATAACAAATGATAGGACTCAAATACAGAATGAAATACGTTCCTAGACGTATTCTCGAAGCTAAGATTTCCACATGACTGAACAGTTAAGTAACACGGGATAAGGACAACAATAAAAGTAATAAAAGTAGACATGATTGTCGTCCTTTTGTGTTGTAACACATCTACTATTTTGGTTCTATTTTGCGTTTATTTTATTTTGTTATGAATTTTGCTCTAATACCAAAATGCGATGCCCCACCCCTAGACCCACCCTAGTAAAGAGCATTACTAAGTAATGCTACCTATTAGAGCGGAAATTAGGGTTGGTTAGGAGCAACCATTCGTAATTTTGTATTAGACGAATATTGAACACGTCGATTGGGTGCATAAAATTTTCTTTTCTTATCTCAAGTGGATCGGCGTGCTCACTTCATCTAACAAAACTCGATGCTAATGGTCCTATTTAGAACAAGTCACAAATAATAGATCACAGAATATAATACGTATCAGTAAAACAACAGAATACAACAAATAAATGTCTACAAACTTGAATGGTTTTATAACCATAAACATATACATCATGCTCTAAACGAATATATACATACAACACGAATACATGACTGCACAACTAAGATTATATCTTCGAGAGATGTAGTCCAAGAAGCATGTAAAAACAAAGAATTTTATCCATTCAATGTGTGAATATTTAATTTATTTAAATATTCAATTTTTGTTCGTAATCATTAAATTCCTTTTTAAATGTTGGTTTAAAATAGGGAAGTTTAATTTTTTATCATTTGAATAATGGTTTTATAGCATTTGCAAAATTTATATACTTTAAAATAGAAAACTTAGTTTATATTATTGTCATAAATGTAGATATGTATTTTGAATATATTTAAATTTGGATATGATAATAAAATAAGTTTTTAAGGGTATAAGTTATATTTTATAAAGTAATGTTATTTAATATAATAATAAGGTCTAAATATTTTTATTTATTTTAATGTGATTTGATGTATAACATTTATTTACATAATAAAATAGTTTTAAAACCTATATATTTTAGGAAGAATGGTTGGATGTTTACTTATAAAATAAGTAAGGTAAATTTAAAACTCTTGTATTTAAATCATAAAGGAAGTATGATTTAATTTGTAACAATTTAGATTTAATTAAAATAAATGTATATGTACTTATTTAGTTTAAAATGGAGGAAATGGCCATTATTACATAAAAAGGAATCATTTCCAAGATAGGCATTAAGAGTTTATACTAAGTTTAGCTTTAATGCAAGACATCTTGTGATTAAAAGAGTATTTTGGTATTTTATTTTATATTACCTTTCTATATATGTGTACGCATAAATTTATCTTTCTTGCAATATTATTTACCATTTCTTTCTCTCTTCCCTTTTTTTCAGCAAAGCCGAATGGTTTTTAAAGTGGTCTGTAACACTTTTTATGATAGCAAATAATAAAAGATTTAAGTATAGGAGATAAACATATTGTCTAACTACTACAACAAGATTTTTAAAGTGGCATGTCCGCTAAGTGTCATACAGTTCTTTCTCACCATCAGATGAGGAAAGACTGTGTGATCCAAAAGACACTAGACCGGTAACCCGTGAATAGTCTGAAAAGATAGAAACCAAGTTAGGCACATAGCTCGAGTAGTCCTTGTTATAATTTTATTTTATAACCTAACTCTCACATTGCCAAATTCACCATTTCGTGTAAAACAAAATCATTAACATTATCATAATAGTGTAGCATTCTATTCTCCCCCTCGGACGTGTTTACAAACATAAAGAAATCTTCATGGATCGGGTTGTAGCGCATATCAAAGGTCCATGTATCCAAGCGGACTCAGAAGAGCTCCAAACAATGTCAAGAGAAGGTTCAACAATCGGATCAGAAATAGGGGCAACTATGGGTGTGTATACAAACTCTAGAACAACCGAAGGGGCTGGATCAGGCTCAATTTCAGGGCGGGGACAAGGTTACGGAATTTCCTGGCCCATTTTCTAATTAGAGGCTTGGGGAGTGGGATTTTGGGAGGTAATGGGTAAGGCTCACAAGAGGTGGAAGCTTACAATTTTTCTCTGAGTGTCCAAAGGAATGACATCCAACGCATATATCGGGCTTCCAACTATAGCAAACATCAACGACAACTATTCTTCTTCAGTAATAACCTCGATTGTTATGGAAAGAAAGTTTTCTGGAGTGATTTCAATAAGGGCCCTAACATAAGAAAGTTTCCTTCTAGCTACAGTATTAGCATCAAAACATTTCAAATTTCCAATGTGGAAAGCCAGCCAATTCAAACCCAAGAGAGATTGCAAAACAAATGGAACATTAGAAAATTGAGACTAATCGGGGATAGAGAATACCTGTTCATGAGCAGAGTCCACAGCGGGGCACCATGAGGTAATAATGAAAGGCATTTCGACTGGAATAAAAGGTTTAGATTCTAGAACTCTCCTCCGCTCATCAGGATTAGAAAACCTAAGACAGAACATATCATCAACATAAGTCACGCGCAGACCACCTCTGATTTTCCATACTCTGCACACATGGTCATATACATCAATCTCGACATGAGTCGAGCTCAAGAAAAAACGCACAAAACAATTCGACCAAAAATCAATGCCAGCTTGCATGACAATTTCCGGAAGCTCCATTGGTGATTTACCAATTTCAAACTGTACTGGAGCGAATTCTCCAGCAATACGTGGAAATTTATCAAACATAGATACCCATTTAGGCGAATTAGAAGCAACTATGTTAACCGGTTATGAAGCACTGCCAGAGTTTTCAACACAAACATTACTCTCATCTAGTATTTGCCTGTTAACATTCCCATTCAAATTTTTTTCTCCATTAAGATTGTCATTTACATCCACGGTCCTCAAATCTAGAGCTACACTGTCGCCAAGGCTTGGCTTATCGGCCGAAGCCAGAAAAAAGGTAAGAGACGACATACTATTTTCAGTTGATTTTATAACTAACAGAGAATAGACATCATCAGCCGAAACCAAAAGTGCTTCAGCAACAATTGTTACCAAGGTTGGGGGTGCAAGCCCTACGTTTGTGTTTCCAGATCTAGTTGATAGTTCGGAAGAAAGATGTGGCCTTGGCTGCGAGTTTGGTGATGCAACCCTGTGTAGAGGAGGAAAACTAACTAGGCAGTTGACTCAATGCGGAGTAGGCGATTTAAGGTTAGGTTTGGTGTATGCTAGGTCGATGCGAGTCAACGAAATCCATGGCAGCATGTTAACTTTTTTAAAGGTAAAAAAGTAAACAAAAAAATAGTAAGAGGAAATTAATTTTTCTTCTTAAAATAACTACAAAAACCAAAATAAAAATGTATACCTATTTAAAAATCCTATAATAAGTTGAAATCAGTCGTTGCATTTTTTACCTAGGCTCTGGTGATGTTTTGGGGTGGTTTGGAGTTTTACAAAGGCTTGGTCGAAACCTGGAGCATGTAGAGGGAAGCTAGGGTTTCGATCATAAGGAGATTTAGACAGTTTTATGCGAATTGGAGGATTGCAGTGGGTTTATAAGAGGGAGAGGCAGTTCTAGTCAAAATTTGGAAGGATTCGGTCACAGAAGTGGTCACGTGAATTTGGAGGGCTGCCAGTGGTTTTTTTTTTGTTAGATTTTGATTGGAGATAAGGGAGAGTCGGTGATGGATGCTGCCGTGGAGAGGAGGAGGAGAGGGAGTGGTTGGCGAAGTTTTCAAGGTGATCGGTGGTCAGATCAATGTGTGTGTGTGCACACTAAAGCAAGGTAATGGTGGCAGGCGTGGTGATCGGATTTTGATCTGAAGGTGCGTGTGCAAGGAGAAGTGGTTTGGCGTGGAGAGGAGGAGAAGAAGAGTTCACTGATGGAGTAAGCTCGTGATTCGAGTAGGTGGCGTATTGGTGCATGTGCACTACTGTGCACCTTCATGGTTTACAGGGAGTTTCGTAAGAAAAAATAGGAGGAAGTATAAGATAGTGTGTTAGCTTGGGATTTTGTTTGGGCTTGGGTAAGAATCACTTCAAATTAATAAATTTATATATAATGTATGTGATAGTTTGGAAATTTGCAACTTGTTCAAATGACATCGGATTGATGAACGGACTTTTACGTTGGGTTCGTAATAATGATCTCGACATAGTAGTATAGTTTGTGAGCAGATTTGATTAATTATAAATTGATGACATCCTAAAACATACAAGTTTAAAATAGCTTTATTTATTATGATAACGTCGTTTAAATTTATAGATCTAAATCAATTTTATTTATTTAGCCAAATAAAATACTATCAAGTTAATTTGAATAGTATAGATCATTATGGACATTTATTGAGTAGATAAAACCCCGTTCTGTGTTTGTTAAGTGACAATTTAAATTATGTGATTGATTGTTATCGATTTTAATTAATACAGATTAAATAGTTGTTTAACTATTGACTGTTGATTGTTGAATACCTGAACCTTTATGACTTGGTCATACTATTCATATCATTAACATGGAAATCCATTTGAATGTGGAAACCTATGGTAACTTATTTAAGTACCATTGTGATCGCTAAGCCTTAAATGTGAAACTGTTTTCAGTTATATAAATTCCTAAACGAAATTGGTTAAGCTGTTAAATATACCATTTAGGAATGTTTAAAGAATATTTATCAAAGATTTAAGAATTTATTCAAGTATTTCCAAAAATGGTTTAAGTTTGATGAATAATTAAGATTAATATTATTAATTAAGTGTTTAATTTGTTAATTTTTCATTAATAATGGTTTAAAACATAATGCTTATTTATTAAAAAAGTTTATTTACTAATTACTTAGTAATGATGTTTTAAGAGTATTTACACTTAAGTTTAATTATAAAAAGTTAATTATAATAGTTATAATTAATTTAAGTTAATTATTTGTTAATGATTTATTTTAAGAATAAATTATTATTTAAAGTATTTGATTAAGATTTAATATTAAATATTTATTTAAAAAGTATTTCAATTATTTATTTGATTGTTAATAAAAGTTTAAATTGTTTTTTTATTATTAAATAATGATTGTTTGGGTCTTTAAATTTACTTATTTAAAGATGAAGTATTATTTAGCTATTTATTTAAAGTTTAAATAAATACTTATTTATTAATTTTATGGATAAATAATTATTTAATAGTTAATTTTTTTTATTAATAATTGTTAAAGGTTTTATCTTAATTTAAAAAGTGATTAAGTTATTTCGTTTTTATAAATGACCATTTTAAGATTAATTTATGATGTTTTAAATTTACTTAATTATTTCAAATAAGGGAACTAAACTAATTAATTGTTTTTAATAGTCAGGTTTATCATTGTTAATTACTTTTATACGATTAGAGGGTAACCCGTTTATTCAACAAGGAGGTTTGGACTAAATAAATCATTTTACTAAATGTATTCTAAATAAGTAGTTGTTATAGTTAATTAATTTATTAACTAGTAAGATAAAAGTTAATTTAGTTAACTTAAGAATAAGCTTTAATCAATATTGGATTAAAAGCCAATAAGTTTATTATAATAGAAGAATTTCTTATGAAAGAAATTAAGTAAATGAGTTATATTTCGGAAAATGAATTTAAAAAGAAGATGAGTTTTTAGAACATATTATGGAATGAATTTCATTTGGAAATTAGCCAACTAGAGTTAGATGTTTTATAATTTGAGATAGTTAACTTCTATTATTCTGAAGATGAAGGTGACGTCGACTCAAGATTTGAAAGGTAAATCAATACCCCAACTTGAATGACTTCATTTTACCTAAAGAGTAGTATTAGTTTGTGATAGAAAGTCAAGTTTTGGAATTCAAATCATTATTATCATAAATAATTTTCTTACTTGGAAGAATAAAATCATAGAAGTAAATGCAAGTGATTTGAGTTCTAGTAACCCACTAATGGTAGATTAGAAATGAGAAACCATCTCAATGGGTTTGAAGTACATACTTATATCAGAGGGTTAAGTATGTGAGTGTTTCGATCATAAGAGAATTTAATTTTGATTAATAAGAAATTAATATAATGAGGCTTAGTGATTACTATGGGAAATAAAGTATTGGTTGTATTGTGATTGTTGTTTGATAGTAAGATAACCGACTATCAAATCTGGACCAATATCTTACTTCGAAAATATCTTGGGGAAACACTCGAGTTATACGAAATAATCATCCCTGATAATGATTCATGATGCGTATACCCTCACTTATTTCCCTAAGGACAAGGGATAAGGAAATATGTCTACTAACGGTTATGAGATGAACTCCATAGATACCCTTGTCTGTGTATTTTCTAAAGAACCGGGGTTAAGTTTACCAGAAACCATTGATAGTCGTTTCGAAGAGACCAGAATCAGATCAAGCATCCGAAAACCACTTCGATCCGATTGAGCGGTGAATGTGGAAGACATTAAAGAGGATGAAATCAAAGACAGCCTAAAGACTAAAGTTGAAGGCGTAGACCTTTGGAGCAGAAAGGGTTGCTTGTTGATGTCTCTGGTTTGCTATCAGGATTGTACTTATAGCAGTAGTCCCTAAGTTCTGGGGTTCTGCATGATGTAAAACTTTCTTTTTACTATTCCTAGGGATTTTTCCAACGGGATGTAGTAAGAGAGTACTTTTGATTTATCATGTTCCTAGACAACTTGTATGGATGGATGTTGACATTGAATTAATTAGATCACGTACATAGGTTTTTTTACAAATGTACATCAGTTTGGTGGCGAATAAGGCAACTTCTCTTAGCTTACACCCTTCTTTGAGATGTATAAGCTCGGTGGTATATTTTTGTGGACGTCAATAAGTGATCGATGAAATGGCGATATGGTATCCAAAGATGGATGTGTGCCATATATGAAGGTAAAAACGTAGCCTCTAACCTCATTAGTTGGTAATGACTAAAATAAAGGATATGCTTCAAAGCTATGTGGGTCGCAACCATTTGGGTATTGTCATCACCTAATCAAGTTTCGGCATTGGCCCTTTTTGGATGCTTAAGGTTCGATGGTTGCTGATCACAACCATGGTGGTGAAATATTCGGTATAATCCAGAGAGGGATTGGTCTGTCCTGATCGTAGGGATTCCATGCGAGGCTCTTGGTATGCTTTATCTAGAAATGTACCATGATAGGTGGTATCCCAATGCCTTTTCATCGTATGGAATCCAAAATCCAACACGTGCCTTTACGGTTTTATGTAAATCATTTATGTTGAAACATAAGATGTAAGCATTTCAGCTATTTTCTAAGTACTTGTACTTTAGACACTATTATAGTATCATATGACTTTCTATGAAGTGTTTTAGTTATCGTAAGGTAAAAACATGCCCGTGTTTATGTGTGGCATGGTCTTACGAGATATGTTTGTTTTCAAAATGGTTTTGAAATGTAGTAATCAAGTAGTTTGAGTTTTCTCACAACATAACCATGTCTGACCATGAGTTTTATGTTTCTTCCTCTAAAGCTCTGGGAGCTCAAATTTTTATGAGCAGCCAAGTTTTTCAGATTTGCACTGATGCATTTGGGGCTTAGAAGAGAATTTGAAGTCCAAGACTTATTTCCATTGTGTTATTGTGTTATATGAGTAGTTCGAACAGGTTGTTATAACTGTCCAGGTTTGTATTTGTTGTCTACTCTGATGACAGTATATGTATATTAAATAAAAGTTCTTTTAGTTTATAAAAACTTGTTATATATTATTTGTTACCCGCTACAATTGTGAGATTCTGTTCTATCTTTTTTAAAACCCCTAATGATTTAGTTTTTAGGCAATTGGATGTTCTGCATATTAATACCGTAGATGTATTAAAGTCGACTCCGAGGGTCAGAAAATCGGGTCGTTACATTTTGCTATTAGAGCTGAAGGTTAAGCAAGAACTTTGGCTCTATGGGGTAAACTCAATAAGAGATAAGGTAGTGGAATGCCTTATTATGAGCTTGAGTGTGTGTGTGTGTGTATGAGAGAGAGAACATATTTGTTAGTATTATTAAAAGTGTTTTATATTGTGTTGACTTTTTGTTGGGTGGTTTATGAATTCTAGTCGTTATGTGAAACGCCATGATATCGACTAGGATTTCTAAACTCTTAAATAAGGCAAATCGACTTAATATTGTTTTAAAGTTTTGTTAAATGAATTAATTACCAAAAATTGTATTTTTTAAAGGAATATTTTCTATATAATTATAAAGATTTAGGAAAAGTTTATTTGATTGGATAATACTATTTAATTATTTTCATAAGTTGGTTGGTTGCCTTTGCTTAGCTAGTATACGAGCAAGTTTCCGCTTTTCAACATGGGTTGGTTAGACAATTGATTTTTTTAGACATTAAAGTGAATACCTTGTGAATTCAGTTTCACGATTTGATTATAAGGCATTCGACATCAGTGTTGGGCTGGAATTTAAGTTTGTACAGAATATATTTTAAAGAGGAGTTTATAATTAGGAATGAATTTAGAACTGAGAATCTAAGGATTTAATCCCAGTGATTTGAAAAAAAATTATATTAAAAGGTTTTGAGTTATTATTACTATTATTTGATGATTTTGGATATTTTAAAAGAGAATTTTGTGAAATAAAAGCATTGCACCACTTTGATCGCTAGAAATAATTCTGATGATGGCCAGCATCATCGGCGTTCAATTCCGAGCTTCTAAGTGGGAACTGCTAAAAATGGAGAATTTGGTTTAAAAATGTTTTGGAAAATGAATTATACTTAATATACTTAGTTAAAGTGTATATATATAGAGTATATTTATGATTTCAAATTATGTTGAAATAAAACCCAAGTGTTTAGATTCTTAAACTTTTAACTAAGAATAAATTTGTGGATTCATACAGCCTATGCATTAGGATAGGTTAGTTGTGCCTCTTGTGTGATAAATTGATTAGTAATTTCATTGGCTAAAATGGAATAGAATTTTCGATGATTTTGGATAGTCGAGATTTCCAAGTTAATATAGGATTGAACTATGCGTGGGCGAATTAAGAAGAATTAAGTTTAAATAACTTAATCAAATTGTCATTGATTAAAAATTGGAATTGGTATAGTAGTAACTAATAGGTCTAAGTATGTGAGTTGACTTAGATGATTAGTTTGCAGTTTTGTTTTGATTTAAAATTCAAGTATATAGCTTTGAGGTGATCCACATTGACTAGAATAAGGATTAATCATCGCTTCTTGATGGTGAAACTTGGTGAGAGTTCTTGGTATGGAACTAAAATTCTCTACCATAATACCTGGGTATGCGAGGAGAATATAGGTTCCTAATTAAGGAAACTGATCAGATCTACACTAGGGATATCAGGTGAACAATAATAATTCGGAAAAGAAGTTGTGTATTCAAATATTAATCGAACCGGGTATTACGTATGAATGATTTGTGTTCATCATACGAACTTAAGTGGTTGCTAAGTAAAATTGGTTGTTTAATTTGGGTATTATTTCTAAGATGGGATATAAATGAAATTTCTAGGATGAAATTCTTTTTAGGGTGGAAAAATGTAACAAATCTGGAATCTTATCTATTCAATCTGTGAATATTTAATTTATTTAAATATATTTGATTTTTGTTTGTGACCATTAAATTCCTTTTTAAATGTAGGTTTATAATAGGGATTTTTTATCATTTAAATAATGGTTTTATAGCAATTTCAAAACTTATATACTTTGAAATAGGAAACATAGTTTCTATTATAAATATAGATATGTAATTTGAATATATTTAAATCTGTATATGATGATAAAATATATTTTTAAGGGTATAAGTTATCTTTTATAAAGTAATGTTATTTGATATATTAATAAGATTTAAATATTTTTATATTTTTTAACGTGATCTGATGCAGAACAGTTATTTACATAATAAAATAGTTTTAAAACTTATATATATTATACAAAGAATGATTGGATGTTTACTTATAACATAAGTAAAGCTATATTTAAAACTCTTATATTCAAATCATAAAGGAAGTATGATTTAATTTGTAACAAATTCAGATTTAAATAAATGTTTATATACTTATTTAGTTTAATATGGAGGAAAGGACCATTAGTACATAAAAGGAAATCATTTCCAAGATAGGCATTAAGTGTTTGTACTAAGTGTACCTTTGATGTAAGACATGTTATGATCAAAAGGGTATTTTGGTATTTTATTTTATATTACCTTTCTATATATGTGTACACATAACTTTATCTTTCTTGCAGTCTCATTTTCCATTTCTTGCACTCTTCTTTTCTTCTTCTCAAAGAAAAATCCATGGCAGCAACTTAATTTAAAAAAAAAACAGTTAAAAAAAGGTAGTAAGAGAAAAATCATTTTTTCTTCTTATAGTAACTTAAAAAACCGATATAAAATATATATACTTTTTAAAATAAATGCTGTAAAAAGTTGTAATCAGTCGTTGCATGTTTTATTTAAGTTCTGGTGATATTTAGGGTGGTTTGGAGTTTTATAGAGGTCTGGTCGAAACCTGGAGCATGTAGAAGGAAGCCAAGCATCCGATCCTACGGAGATTTAGATGGCTTTATGCTAACTGGAGTATTGCAGTGGGTTTGTGGGAGGGAGAGGTAGTTTTTGTCAAAATTTGGAAGGGTTCGAACATGGAAGGTGTCACGTGAATTTGGAGGGCTACTGGTGGTTTTTGGTCAGATTTTGGTCAGATTTTGATCGAATATAAGGGAGGATCGGTAATGGATACTACAGCGGAGAGAAGGAGGAGAGGGAGTGGTTGGCGAAGCTTTCGGGGTGATCGGTGGTCAGATTGATGTGTGCATCTGCACGCTAAAGCACAGTAATGGTGGCAAGCGTGATGATCGGATTTTGATTCGATGGTGCGTGTGCAAGGAGAAGTGATTTGGCGTGGAGAGGAGGAGAAGTGATCTGGCGTGGAGAGGAGGAGAAGAGGGGTTCATTGATGGAGTTAGCTCGTTGTTTAGGTAGGTGGAGCACTGGTGCATATGCACTGTTGTGCACCTTCATGGGTTACAGGGAAGTTTATTAAGAAGAAGAAATAGGATGAAGGAGAAGAGAGTATGTAGGCTTGGGCTTTTGTTTTTGCTTGGGTGAGAATTACTTCAAATTAATAAATTTATATATGATGTATGTGATAGTTTGGAAATTTGCAACTTATTCATATAACATTGGATCGACAAACGGACTTTTACATTGGGTTCGTAACAACAGCCTGACATATTAGTGTAGTTTGTAAGCAGATTTGATTAATTATAAATTTATGACATCCTAAAACATACAGGTTTAAAACAACATCATTTATTATGATAGCGTTGTTTAAATTTATAGATCAAAATCATTTTTGTTTATTTGGCCAAATAAAACGTTTTCTAGTTAATTTGAATCATCATGGACATCTATTGAGCAGAACAAAACCTTGTTCTTTTCTTGCTAAGTGACAATTTAAATTGTGCAATTAACTGTTATCAATCTTAATCGATGTAGATTAGATAGTTGTTTAACTATTTACTGTTGATTGTTGAATACCCGAACCTTTACGACTTGGTGATACAATTCCTCTCATTAACATGGGAATCCATTTAAATGTAGAAATTATGTTAACTTATTTAAATACCATTGTGACCATTGAGCCTTAAATGTGATTTTTTTTTTCAATTATATAAATTCCAAAAAGGAATTGGTTAAGCAGTTAAATATTCTGTAAAGGCTCGTAAATCTGTACACTCTAAGTTGACTAATATTACACATGCCCAAACCTAATTGCACAAAAATACAAATTTTTAATAGAAAGAAAATTATAGGATGAGAAAAGAAAGAAAGAATTATTAGAATAGAAGAATAAGAAGAAGAACCAATACCACATAGGATCTCACATCGCGGCGGAATAAAATATAATACAGAAATAACTTTATTGAAAGCTTAAAAAATACTTACAATCACCAGAGTACAATAGTCAAACGATCTGGACATTTATAATAATCTATCCTCATTACAACACACATCTGAATAATACTATATATTATACGTCTGGACTCTTCCAACACTCCCCGTGTGTGTAACAACCCGGATTTTGAGCGGCTTTGGTTATCGACGTAAGCTCGACGTCGATAACCAAAACATCGAAAAATCCCGGTAATTAATGAAAGAAATTTGAAGGTGAGAATAGATAAGATAGAAACTTAGAATAGAAGAAGAAGAAGAAGAACACAACATCAGAGTAACACGAACCTCACAGCGGAACGAATAACATATAATAGATAACATAACTTTGAAATATAACAGTTATGTATACAATAGCACTTATCAGAGTACAGCACTTACAACACAGCGGAAATAACTATAGCTATATGATCTTGAAGCCTCCTGCTCCACGCTCTTCCAGTATCTGAAAAATCCCGACTACTTGACTGCCCGTACAAATTTAGGCACCCAAGAGTTTAGGGAACACAACAAAATAAACTCCGGGTCAGTCATGGGACTGGTGTGAATAAACTCAAATCATTTAAACAGGTATATGATATCTCATAAGACCACGCCGTGAATACGGAACGGGTTTTTCCCTTATGAGAATCCAAATAACTTTTCAAAGCAATATCATTCTGATATTATAATAATGTCTAAGTAAGAATAAATATCAATCTAGCAGAAACGCTTGCATCTCACGTTACTACATATATAGTATACAATCAAAATCGCAAGCTCGTATTGGATGATTGGATTCCCAACTATGACAAGGTATGGAACCACCTTCCGATCAGTGTACTCTAGGAACGATACACTGGAGTTCAACAAGAACATCTTGCAACTCAGCCACACATGACCGACCACTCATTTCGCTTGAGTGTATCGAATGTACATCACCAACGGTTGGGATCAGCAACCGTTCCCGTATATATATATATGGGACAACATTGATAGATTTAAGAAACAAATGAATATTCACTAGATAGGTGGTTATACACCTTACTTCGGTGCGACCGACTTAGCCATGCTGCCTGCCCGATTTCTGTCATTTACCGGATGTGAGGCTAGAAGCTACGCTTTATCATCACAATAGATTCACTTCGAATGCCACATGGTCAGATCCATCGAAAATCACTAATTGACGTCTACAACAATACATTACGTGTCAGCTAAAAGAAGTTTCCTTCTCCGCTTCCACTCTTGATATGGTTGAAGAAATCAATGTACGTGACCTTTCTGGAAATACTCTGTCAGACTTCCGTCTTCATTTACTTAAAATGTCACATCGTCATACCCGCCAAATCACAAATTGACTTATCCAAAAATAACACGGGTATACAGCTAAGAGAAACGAATTCCTCCGCCACCAAACGTGAATACGTTTGAACAGATCAACTTACGCGATCCATTGGATATACTCTGTCAGACCTTCGTCCATACAAGTTGTCCTGGGACTGGACAAACCGAAGGCACTATTCTGTAAACAGGATAGCCCTTGCATTTTACTCCGTCTTCAATTATCTTTGGCATATATGATTCGCGACGCTTATGCCAATACAGAGTGGTTCTTTGGATAAAAATCCAACCGGTCTCTCCATATTAACAACGTTAAAATGGTCAAAACTTCGATAGTCTGTGATTTAACCATCAAAGAAAAACAAGTGTGCAAACAACGATATTATTCCCAGATGGAAATTATATCGAACAAACAACATTTAACATTAATCTCTTTAGTTCATTTATCTACTTATCTCCTGTTTCCCTATATTCTAAATTCTTATTTTTCTTTTATCAGAAAACATTTCTGATTCTCGTTTGGAAAACATTTCCAAAACTCCTTTACGATCAAACCTTACCATTTCTTAGTTAAGAAGGAAGTCACTCAAGTTGGGGTATAATTACCTCTCAGACCTTAACTGAACAACGTTATAACTTCGAAATGGTCAAAGTTTATCTTTTAAGTCTTTAACAACTTCTTTACGCCTTTCTCGGATTCAATTTTACTAGTCCACTTCTATATTTAAAACATTGGTTATAACGATAACGTTATAACCCCTACTTTCGAATTATCTGACTTTAATTTTAACTTCTATTCTTATTAGTGAATAATTAACCTAACACTTATTTATTTATAAATAAATAAATCTATTTAAACAATGGGAAGTATAAGTACTTTCCCGAATTCGATATAATCGAATTCACCGATTAACTCTCTTCGAGAAATCTCTATTTGATTAACTCTTCTTCGAATAACCTATATTCGATTAACTCCTTCTCGAATAAACGATATTCGATAATCTCTCTTCGAATAACTAATATTCGATAACTCTTCCTTTTCAAATATCTCATATTTGAAAATCTCAATTCGATTAAACTAAAATCGATAACTCCCTTCGATGAAACTAACATCGATAACTCCTTTCGATGAAACTAACATCGATAACTCCTTTCGATGAAACTAACATCGATTTATTTAACTCGACGAACTTAACTCGACTAACTTAACTTACTTGGTTCGACCAGTTCGATTCAATTAACTAGGCTCGACTAACTTGGTTTATTTAACTCAACTTGATTTACTCCTATCGAATAACTAATATTCGATTTAACTCCATTCGAATAACTACTATTCGATTAACTCTATTCAACTCTATTCGAATAAACTATATTCGACTAACTCTATTTAACTCCATTCGAACAACTACTATTCGACAACTCTATTTAACTCCATTCGCTTGACTCTAGATCGCAGCGATCACAATGGTTACGCCTGATTCCCTCAGGAAACATCCGACCGCCTTAGGCTATTTGCAGCCCTGCGAATTACGCTAGCAGTCTTACGAGATGGCAACTTATCCCGAATACTATGTTTGACTAACTCTGTCTCAAATAACTATATTTGATTTACTCTAGTTCGTTTTAACTCTAATCGATTAACTCTAACTAATTAACTCCAACTGGTTAACTCTAACTGATTAACTCTAACTGGTTAACTCTATTTGACTAACTCGACTTGACTAACCCCTTTCGAATAACATATTCAATTAACTAACTTTCGAATACCAACTAACTTCGAGTACCATATTCGATTAACTAACTTCGAATACCATATTCGATTAACTCCTTTCGAATGTCTATATTCGATTAACTAACTTCGAATGTCTATATTCGATTAACTAACTTCGAATGTCTATATTCGATTAACTAACTTCGAATGTCTATATTCGATTAACTAACTTCGAATACCATATTCGATTAACTAACTTCGAATGTCTATATTCGATTTACTTTATTCACTTTATAAAGATTTCCTTTTTAACAACGTTTTATTCATTTGAAAAGATTTACTTTTAAATAACGGTTCTACACTTTAAAAATGATTTCCTTTTTAAAATGTTCCCTTTCCAATTCTATTTGTAAATGGTTTACAAATATTTCCTTTTCAAATTTATTCTATTTGCAAATGGTTTGCAAATATTTCCTTTTTATTTTTATTCTTAAAAATAATCTAACTCCTTAACTTTCCGGGAAAATTCGCCATAACCTCCTTTGTATCGGGAGTATCGGGAAAATCCCCAAACTCGCCACATAGGCCTTTCCATTCAAAAAGAAAATGTTTTGAATTTATTTTCCCTTTTTTTAAAATATCTCCTATTTATAAATATCCCAATTTATAAATATTCCTTATTTATAAATATTCCACTTTATAAATATTCTATTTTTCAATATCACTTTGAAAAATCTCCTTTATCTACATTCCGCTATGTCATGGTATTCAATCATATCAAATCACGATGTTCAATATCGTCCATACACACACAATCAACAACAGGTTATAATTCACATCATATATCAAAATATATGAAAAACAATAAAATAACTGTTGAGGAATCCAGTCGGATTCCTCCAACCTGTTTCCCTGCATCACAGATGTTAGACAATAGAATAACATCGATTTCACTTCACTGTTAAATATTCTGATAAAGAGAATCGACATATAGATATTTAACAGTTTATATATATATATATATATACATATATATATATATAATATTTCTACTAACTGACTAGCAGTTCAATCAATCAACCAACACACAGCAATCAACAAATGATTATTAGTTCTAAAAATACATTATAAAAATATAACTGTTCAGAGTTGGTGAGTTTTACTCACTTTTGCGCGTTAACCATTGAATAACGGTTTGCGTTATTTGACTCTATCGGACAATTTATTTCGCCATAAATTGTAACGAGCTCGGATTCACTCCCAGTCAGCTCCAGTGCGTAGCCACCGTCCATACGATCCCAACGCAACTTACGGTTCGTCAATCTGATATCGTGTGACCAAGTTACACACCTTTAAAGTTTGAATATAATTTAAATCAATTAAACTTGGATTTAAATTAAATAACGGCCTTCACCTTTTATATATATAACCCGGCCCATTTCGTTAAAGCCCAGACCCGCTCGATCTAGCCCACTACCACCCCTCAAAAAGCCAGCCCATCCATTTTCAAGCCCATCATTAAACCACATCTTTCTCCCTTCTATTTTTAAAATGCCAAAAAACATTTCATTTCCTTAAATCAAAATGGGCTTAGCCCTTACTTCTTGGCCCAATAGCCAAACCTCAAAAAGAACGGACCCGATTTATACTTCTCCTTCCTCAATCAGAAAACCCGAACTCCACCCTCATACGCTAGCCATTGTCGCCCCTTTACTCCTCCATAACATCACCATTTCGTAACGATTAAATCTCAGACCAATTCCAATGTTCCTCTCGTTCAATCCTCTTCACTACAATGCCACAAACACAGCCTTCGAACCCAGACCCTCGGCTCCATCGTCCAGCTCTCCACGGATCGCGCGACACCATTATGGCTGGAATCCACCCCAAAACTGCTACTAGATGCTATACACAACCAGCGATTCGAATCCACTATCGAAATTCCTCCTAGATGCATACAAATCCTTAAATCCGGAACCCTAATACGCTGCGTCAAAAACTCGAGCCAGAAAACTGGCGTCGAACCAGTTAAAAGCTATTGGAATTTGAAGAGGAACTTGTCCTGAATTCATATGTGTATATTTGAGGATTTTATGAATTTTATTTGATTTGTTTTGTGAATTTAGAAACTCGCTTTTGCTACAGATCTTGTTTTCTGAGAGCGGCGCAAGTTTTTGGTCTGTTGACCTAAGAATTAGGTTTTGAGGATTGGTTTGGGGGTATATATAGGACAACCAAATATCTAGATATTTTTTTATTAATATTTTTTTATTTTATTTTGCTAATTTCTATCTGTATTTGTCTTCTAAAAATCCGTGTGATCACACACGATATTCAAAAATCACGAAACTGGACATGTAGCTAGAGTTCGACATTACGGTCCCAACGAAACTGGATTCGTCGAATTCCGACTCTGTATGCTCACACAGCGTATTTTTAACTGCCAAAATACTGATTGTTTTTCACTCTAAAAATCCGTACGGTCACATACTGACTCTAAAAATTATGAAACTGGAATTCTAACAACTATTTGATGTTGCGGATCCAACAAAACTAGTTTCGTCGAATTCCAACTTCGTTTGCAAAAGTGGCTATTTTTAACGCTCTAAATAGCCTATTTAAATATACAAATATATTTAAATATAATTAAATTAAATATAAATAAATTTATATTATCGTATATCTTCACCTATGATATCATACAACTTCAGAATATCATATCAGAATTTACAGCTTGATATTTCAGATTTCTGATTTATCGATATTCAATTTATATCGAAAATCCTTTTATAACGTATATAAAGCGTTGCAAATTATAAAGGAATTCTATAGCGACTTTTCTAAAATTTGATTTGGACGTGAATCAAAATCTATACGACGAAATCCCGATTTTTCTCTTCCACTAGAAAGATATACTCCACCAGCTCCACACGTTTCTTGTTTCACAGAAATCCGGCTTAAAACGAATCCTGTACATTCAGTTGAAGTTCGAATCGCCAATTTACGAACTGCAGCGCCATTTCGAGCTCGTTTATAAATATATTATAAACTATACGTTCAACTGTCGTCGATTCAGTATAATCGTTATTATATTTCGAATTGAAACTCCACCAAATCTCGTATGCTATTCAATTCACACGATATTGTGAATTTCACTATTTCCGGCTATTTCGACATTATAATATATTATTATATTATAATTATTTATTAAATATTCATTATTATTTAATTAAACGATCATTAACTTCTCTAAATCACCAATTATATAATTAAATAAATTAATTATATATCTCTAAAATGCGGGTCATTACATTCTTCCCCACTTAAAATAATTTCGTCCTCGAAATTGCTAAGTTAGAGGACGACCCTATCTATTGGAACTCCTAAGATTTGTTTACCCCTTATTTCTGATTTCAATTGAACCAATTAATATCGACAAAAATATTTATCCATTCCAACTAACTAAAATTTTCAAAAATTCTGAAATTTTTCTAACGCTTTAAACTTTCGAAAAATTTCGCCAGCACCTCCTTTGTACTGGTCAATAGCTCAAACTCCAACTCGCCTCTCTGGGCCTTCTTCAACCCAAAAGAAAATCAAAACGCCAAACGGCTTGCCAATTCGGCTCATAAATTCCAAACTCATATAAAATACAAACTTGTACCTTTTTGTTGGGCATATCATTATATCCCTACCACTTCCATATGCTATCAACTCAGCATATACCAGTGTTATCTCAATCAAATTCCAATCAGCTCATATCCTCAAATCCAAACCGAATTTTATTCGAACCCCAATATCAAATTTCAAATTCTTAACTCATCAACCCAATTCCATAACAGATTATTCTAAAATCAAATCAAGTTTTATTTAACTTGGTTCAAGTTAAATTCCAATTTTTTTATTCAATTTTTACCATCTCAATCTCATTAACTTCATAAGTTAAATTCTAATTCCATAACTTAAATTCCTGGGTTCCTTTTAAATCAATTTGAAATAACAATACCAATTCAAAACATTTGAATTTCTAAACAACTTGTTTTCTCAAAACAATTCAAAAACAAAACCTTTGGTAGTAATCCACCACTTAGAAACTCGAAAACCACACCGATGATACTGCGCAATCATCATCGGAATTATTTTCCAGCGACCCAAGTGATTTCAATACTATATCATTTCAAAACCATTACTGAATACTTCCATTTTGAAAACATTTCAAAATCTCCCAGGAACTTAAAATTTCCTTATTTTAATTCCAAATCTGATTTAAATTCATATTCAATTCATCTTATTTCATATACTTTATTTATATGAATTCTGATAGGTTACATATAACCATTTCACATGTTATAATCTTACTCGATTATAATAGCAACAAATATATCCTATATATGATAATATATCACGTATCCATACTGTGTCGGTCCATCGTATTCAAGTGTTTATTTACTCCTACCGATACAGTGGATCAAACTGATCGACCAGAACTCATAACCAACTCAGCCAATGAATCCCCACAATAAAAACCATTTTTATATCAAATACAAATACGCACTCGTATATATACACTCAACTAAATCTAGGGTATTACTAACCCTATCTCTACCGAGTCACGCCACAGAGCCAAGTAATTCTTAACTTAAGCTCTGATACCAACTGTAACAACCCGGATTTTGAGCGGCTTTGGTTATCGACGTAAGCTCGACGTCGATAACCAAAACATCGAAAAATCCCGGTAATTAATGAAAGAAATTTGAAGGTGAGAATAGATAAGATAGAAACTTAGAATAGAAGAAGAAGAAGAAGAACACAACATCAGAGTAACACGAACCTCACAGCGGAACGAATAACATATAATAGATAACATAACTTTGAAATATAACAGTTATGTATACAATAGCACTTATCAGAGTACAGCACTTACAACACAGCGGAAATAACTATAGCTATATGATCTTGAAGCCTCCTGCTCCACGCTCTTCCAGTATCTGAAAAATCCCGACTACTTGACTGCCCGTACAAATTTAGGCACCCAAGAGTTTAGGGAACACAACAAAATAAACTCCGGGTCAGTCATGGGACTGGTGTGAATAAACTCAAATCATTTAAACAGGTATATGATATCTCATAAGACCACGCCGTGAATACGGAACGGGTTTTTCCCTTATGAGAATCCAAATAACTTTTCAAAGCAATATCATTCTGATATTATAATAATGTCTAAGTAAGAATAAATATCAATCTAGCAGAAACGCTTGCATCTCACGTTACTACATATATAGTATACAATCAAAATCGCAAGCTCGTATTGGATGATTGGATTCCCAACTATGACAAGGTATGGAACCACCTTCCGATCAGTGTACTCTAGGAACGATACACTGGAGTTCAACAAGAACATCTTGCAACTCAGCCACACATGACCGACCACTCATTTCGCTTGAGTGTATCGAATGTACATCACCAACGGTTGGGATCAGCAACCGTTCTCGTATATATATATATGGGACAGCATTGATAGATTTAAGAAACAAATGAATATTCACTAGATAGGTGGTTATACACCCTACTTTGGTGCGATCGACTTAGCCATGCTGCCTGCCCGATTTCTTTCATTTAACGGATGTGAGGCTAGAAGCTACGCTTTATCATCACAATAGATTCACTTCGAATGCCACATGGTCAGATCCATCGAAAATCACTAATTGACGTCTACAACAATACATTACGTGTCAGCTAAAAGAAGTTTCCTTCTCCGCTTCCACTCTTGATACGGTTGAAGAAATCAATGTACGTGACCTTTCTGGAAATACTCTGTCAGACTTCCATCTTCATTTACTTAAAATGTCACATCGTCATACCCGTCAAATCACAAATTGACTTATCCAAAAATAACATGGGTATACAGCTAAGAGAAACGAATTCCTCCGCCACCAAACGTGAATACGTTTGAACAGATCAACTTACGCGATCCATTGGATATACTCTGTCAGACCTTCGTCCATACAAGTTGTCCTGGGACTGGACAAACCGAAGGCACTATTCTGTAAACAGGATAGCCCTTGCATTTTACTCCGTCTTCAATTATCTTTGGCATATATGATTCGCGACGCTTATGCCAATACAGAGTGGTTCTTTGGATAAAAATCCAACCGGTCTCTCCATATTAACAACGTTAAAATGGTCAAAACTTCGATAGTCTGTGATTTAACCATCAAAGAAAAACAAGTGTGCAAACAACGATATTATTCCCAGATGGAAATTATATCGAACAAACAACATTTAACATTAATCTCTTTAGTTCATTTATCTACTTATCTCATGTTTCCCTATATTCTAAATTCTTATTTTTCTTTTATCAGAAAACATTTCTGATTCTCGTTTGGAAAACATTTCCAAAACTCCTTTACGATCAAACCTTACCATTTCTTAGTTAAGAAGGAAGTCACTCAAGTTGGGGTATAATTACCTCTCAGACCTTAACTGAACAACGTTATAACTTCGAAATGGTCAAAGTTTATCTTTTAAGTCTTTAACAACTTCTTTACGCCTTTCTCGGATTCAATTTTACTAGTCCACTTCTATATTTAAAACATTGGTTATAACGATAACGTTATAACCCCTACTTTCGAATTATCTGACTTTAATTTTAACTTCTATTCTTATTAGTGAATAATTAACCTAACACTTATTTATTTATAAATAAATAAATCTATTTAAACAATAGGAAGTATAAGTACTTTCCCGAATTCGATATAATCGAATTCACCGATCAACTCTCTTCGAAAAATCTCTATTTGATTAACTCTTCTTCGAATAACCTATATTCGATTAACTCCTTCTCGAATAAACGATATTCGATAATCTCTCTTCGAATAACTAATATTCGATAACTCTTCCTTTTCAAATATCTCATATTTGAAAATCTCAATTCGATTAAACTAAAATCGATAACTCCCTTCGATGAAACTAACATCGATAACTCCTTTCGATGAAACTAACATCGATAACTCCTTTCGATGAAACTAACATCGATTTATTTAACTCGACGAACTTAACTCGACTAACTTAACTTACTTGGTTCGACCAGTTCGATTCAATTAACTAGGCTCGACTAACTTGGTTTATTTAACTCAACTTGATTTACTCCTATCGAATAACTAATATTCGATTTAACTCCATTTAACTCCATTCGAATAACTACTATTCGATTAACTCTATTCAACTCTATTCGAATAAACTATATTCGACTAACTCTATTTAACTCCATTCGAACAACTACTATTCGACAACTCTATTTAACTCCATTCGCTTGACTCTAGATCGTAGCGATCACAATGGTTACGCCTGATTCCCTCAGGAAACATCCGACCGCCTTAGGCTATTTGCAGCCCTGCGAATTACGCTAGCAGTCGTACGAGATGGCAACTTATCCCGAATACTATGTTTGACTAACTCTGTCTCAAATAACTATATTTGATTTACTCTAGTTCGTTTTAACTCTAATCGATTAACTCTAACTAATTAACTCCAACTGGTTAACTCTAACTGATTAACTCTAACTGGTTAACTCTATTTGACTAACTCGACTTGACTAACCCCTTTCGAATAACATATTCGATTAACTAACTTTCGAATACCAACTAACTTCGAATACCATATTCGATTAACTAACTTCGAATACCATATTCGATTAACTCCTTTCGAATGTCTATATTCGATTAACTAACTTTGAATGTCTATATTCGATTAACTAACTTCGAATGTCTATATTCGATTAACTAACTTCGAATGTCTATATTCGATTAACTAACTTCGAATACCATATTCGATTAACTAACTTTGAATGTCTATATTCGATTTACTTTATTCACTTTATAAAGATTTCCTTTTTAACAACGTTTTATTCATTTGAAAAGATTTACTTTTAAATAACGGTTCTACACTTTAAAAATGATTTCCTTTTTAAAATGTTCCCTTTCCAATTCTATTTATAAATGGTTTACAAATATTTCCTTTTCAAATTTATTCTATTTGCAAATGGTTTGCAAATATTTCCTTTTTATTTTTATTCTTAAAAATATTCTAACTCCTTAACTTTCCGGGAAAATTCGCCATAACCTCCTTTGTATCGGGAGTATCGGGAAAATCCCCAAACTCGCCACATAGGCCTTTCCATTCAAAAAGAAAATGTTTTGAAATTATTTTCCCTTTTTTTTAAAATATCTCCTATTTATAAATATCCCAATTTATAAATATTCCTTATTTATAAATATTCCACTTTATAAATATTCTATTTTTCAATATCACTTTGAAAAATCTCCTTTATCTACATTCCGCTATGTCATGGTATTCAATCATATCAAATCACGATGTTCAATATCGTCCATACACACACAATCAACAACAGGTTATAATTCACATCATATATCAAAATATATGAAAAACAATAAAATAACTGTTGAGGAATCCAGTCAGATTCCTCCAACCTGTTTCCCTGCATCACAGATGTTAGACAATAGAATAACATCGATTTCACTTCACTGTTAAATATTCTGATAAAGAGAATCGACATATAGATATTTAACAGTTTATATATATATATACATATATATATATATATAATATTTCTACTAACTGACTAGCAGTTCAATCAATCAACCAACACACAGCAATCAACAAATGATTAACAGTTCTAAAAATACATTATAAAAATATAACTGTTCAGAGTTGGTGAGTTTTACTCACTTTTGCGCGTTAACCGTTGAATAACGGTTTGCGTTATTTGACTCTGTCGGACAATTTATTTCTCCATAAATTGTAACGAGCTCGGATTCACTCCCAGTCAGCTCCAGTGCGTAGCCACCGTCCATACGATCCCAACGCAACTTACGGTTCGTCAATCTGATATCGTGTGACCAAGTTACACACCTTTAAAGTTTGAATATAATTTAAATCAATTAAACTTGGATTTAAATTAAATAACGGCCTTCACCTTTTATATATATAACCCGGCCCATTTCGTTAAAGCCCAGACCCGCTCGACCTAGCCCACTACCACCCCTCAAAAAGCCAGCCCATCCATTTTCAAGCCCATCATTAAACCACATCTTTCTCCCTTCTATTTTTAAAATGCCAATAAACATTTCATTTCCTTAAATCAAAATGGGCTTAGCCCTTACTTCTTGGCCCAATAGCCAAACCTCAAAAAGAACGGACCCGATTTATACTTCTCCTTCCTCAATCAGAAAACCCGAACTCCACCCTCATACGCTAGCCATTGTCGCCCCTTTACTCCTTCATAACATCACCATTTCGTAACGATTAAATCTCAGACCAATTCCAATGTTCCTCTCGTTCAATCCTCTTCACTACAATGCCACAAACACAGCCTTCGAACCCAGACCCTCGGCTCCATCGTCCAGCTCTCCACGGATCGCGCGACACCATTATGGCCGGAATCCACCCCAAAACTGCTACTAGATGCTATACACAACCAGCGATTCGAATCCACTATCGAAATTCCTCCTAGATGCATACAAATCCTTAAATCCGGAACCCTAATACGCTGCGTCAAAAACTCGAGCCAGAAAACTGGCGTCGAACCAGTTAAAAGCTATTGGAATTTGAAGAGGAACTTGTCCTGAATTCATATGTGTATATTTGAGGATTTTATGAATTTTATTTGATTTGTTTTGTGAATTTAGAAACTCGCTACAGATCTTGTTTTCTGAGAGCGGCGCAAGTTTTTGGTTTGTTGACCTAAGAATTAGGTTTTGAGGATTAGTTTGGGGGTATATATAGGACAACCAAATATCTAGATATTTTTTTATTAATATTTTATTATTTTATTTTGCTAATTTCTATCTGTATTTGTCTTCTAAAAATCCGTGTGATCACACACGATATTCAAAAATCACGAAATTGGACATGTAGCTAGAGTTCGACATTACGGTCCCAACGAAACTGGTTTCGTCGAATTCCGACTCTGTATGCTCACACAGCGTACTTTTAACTGTCAAAATACTGACTGTTTTTCACTCTAAAAATCCGTACGGTCACATATTGACTCTAAAAATCATGAAACTGGAATTCTAACAACTATTTGATGTTGCGGATCCAACAAAACTAGTTTCGTCGAATTCTGACTTCGTTTGCAAAAGTGGCTATTTTTAACGCTCTAAATAGCCTATTTAAATATACAAATATATTTAAATATAATTAAATTAAATATAAATAAATTTATATTATCGTATATCTTCACCTATGATATCATACGGCTTCAGAATATCATATCAGAATTTACAGCTTGATATTTCAGATTTCAGATTTATCGATATTCAATTTATATCGAAAATTCTTTTATAACGTATATAAAGCGTTGCAAATTATAAAGGAATTCTATAGCGACTTTTCTAAAATTTGATTTGGACGTGAATCAAAATCTATACGACGAAATCCCGATTTTTCTCTTCCACTAGAAAGATATACTCCACCAGCTCCACACGTTTCTTGTTTCACAGAAATCCGGCTTAAAACGAATCCTGTACATTCAGTTGAAGTTCGAATCGCCAATTTACGAACTGCAGCGCCATTTCGAGCTCGTTTATAAATATATTATAAACTATACGTTCAACTGTCGTCGATTCAGTATAATCGTTTGTGACGGCAAGGAATTTCGCTCGGTCCGAACCAGTCGCTAAACCGATCCAGGCCGTTCGAAACGCCCTATCGTTTTAAGAACAGGACATAACAGAACGCATACGAAAGAACATTTAATTGTATCTTACAACAATGCATCAGATTACAAGAATACACAGAGTATAAAAGAATATTACACAGAGATATCAGAGATTTAAATTACATTTAAATACATAGCAGCGGAAAATAATACAATACACAACTAGAAGAGATATACGGATACAAAGCTTTTCGGATATCGTTCCAGCTGTAAACCAGGATCCTATGAATATAAATCAGCAAAACCAAAACTACTAGCTGCCCGTGTCGAAAATAGGGGCACCCAGAGTTTAGGTTAAAACAATAAACTCCAGGTCAGTCATGTGACTGGTGTGAGAACTAAAACAGTTAATCTTTATTTTAAAGTTAGGTAAATCAAGGGACCACGCCGTATAACACGGAACGGGTTTCCTCCCAAGAGTACCAGTGCATAAAACAAACAGCGCAATGCTAAATAAAGAAAAATGAAGCTGTTATAAGACCCAGGTCCTATCACACAATGCAACGCAAGCCGGGGGATAGGGTTTTCCCTTATAACAGCCAAAGAATGCTTGATACGTTTAAAACAAATCATTTGATACTATTATAAGTGTATAGTGTATAAAACAACTTCCAATCATAAGTATCAATCATAGGCGACATGAGCGTCCCATGCCACTATGTCGCCATATATAGGTTTACAAATAAAACCGCAAATGGCACGTATTTGGAAATTGGATTTCCGTCTATGAACCGAGGCAAAAGATAGTCCTCAACCGATTCGAGACGCTCTAGCCCGCCCCTCAGGCAAGCGCGCAGGCAAGCCTTGGATCGTCAGGGCCGGTCCACCGATGTGGATTATTATGCCTGAACACTACGTCTCCCCACCCTATGGGGTGTAAGTCTGGTCCGTCAGCCGACCAGAATGCATCGGCCGAAACCGATATAACCGAGGCGCCTCGCAACAGCAACAACCACATAAGTCAAACTCGTCAGGGCGTGTAAAACCACTGACGCCACTTCTAGCTAGAAAGAAACGCAAGTCCTCCCTGAGGTCCGTCTCCCGTTTTTGGTTCATACCGGGTGTGAAACTCGCGAATCAAACGTTACACAAAGCTACGCCACAAAGGCCGTGCTTTGATCATCACCACAAGACTTTGCTTTTCAATAGAAGTCTCGATCCATTGCCACTTAGGCATGCCACACAGGCAATTCACTCCATGCGTTTGATATCCATCAATATATAACCCCTGAGCTCGTACGTCTCAGAGAAGGGCGTTAAGCAAGAGAATAAATTCTCCGCCGCCAAACAGATATATATTTAATAGGGATCAATCACACGGACTAAAATCCAATGTCAGACACACAGTCCATTTACAAGTCCGTTCTGGGTCTGAACGAAACCGGAGGCACCTAGTACCCCGCATATCCATCGATCTCCAAGTACGTCTGGACGATCACTAACTGTTTCCATCTTCTTGGGTGTACAGCCCAATCAAGATCATCAGTAATTACCCAAACGACGTGAAGACCTCCGGTCTTCTACCATCGTCTTCATCTTCGACTTATCGTCGTATCAGTTATTCAGAATGGGATAAACCCGGTCTTTCCGAATAACTCGCGTATATTTTGAATAAGTGTTACACAAACACAACATACGCCTCATTCCAATTCATCAGTCACTAACCATAAATTAATCAAGAGAATAATTTCCCAAATATTAACCCCGAAGGCCGAAACCAACATCAGATCAATATCCAGAAAACCATTCTGCTTGGCTAACCGACAGTTAGTTTCTAAATTTCACGTTCATAGGGAAAGGTTCCCATTAATTTTATCCAAGATAAATTCCTTGAATTTATTCTTTATTCTATTCTTTTGAACTTCGATTCAACTAGCCGGGATTAACGAAACTTACCGAAGTAATCATTTGTTTTAATTTCCCAATCCCAACCTATTTATCCCATGAAGTAAAGCTGGTAATACTTCATATCTAACACCACAGTGTTATCGGTAAATTCAATTACCATTTCACGTTCAAATCTAATTAAAGATTTAACTATCGCCTGGAGCAAAACTGGTGATACTCCATTCTCGATTATTTCAATCTAATTAAAGATTCATTAAAACTCCACTTAGTTTTAATCTTTAACTGGGTTAAAGAATCAGTGTCGTTTAAAACACAGTTCACGATAAACCCAAAATCACATTCATTAATTATCGGGTTAAAGAACGAGGGTTATTTAAAACACTGTCCACGATAAACCCAAAAATCAATATCAATTCAATTCCAATTAAATATTATTTAATTGGTACACTTCATTAAATCTAAATAAAAAGATTTAATCATTTCTCAACTGGGTTCAAGAACAGTGTTAGTGAAGACACCATTCACGACAAACCCAAATCACATTCGATATTCAATACAAGGCTCTGAATAGAAAATATATCGGCTTATATTCAATATCAAATTCTACGATTAACAAATGTCGTATTGGAAATAACGATATAAATATATATATCTTTCAAATTTCCATAACAACATCCGTATCATCACGAAATCCAACATCGAAATATTCCGAAGACAATTTCGATTCAAATCCATTCCAATGCAATCATTGGAAATTCTGGTTATTTTCAAAACCCTTTTTAAATTCAATTTATTTATTTAAAAATAAATAGAATTATATTTCTAGTTCAAAACTAGTTCATTTCGATAAAAATCTATTTTTATCTTTTCAAATATGGAGTTTTTCATCCCAATACTTCCTAAATCATTTCTTATGATTTTACACAAATTATTACTATTTTTAATAATTTTATCAAGGCCCGTACAGTCGATTTCCATCAATGGCCATCGAACTGCACTTACAGCGACCTTTTTCGAATTTGATTTGGACGTATCTCCAAATCCAACCGTTAGATTTCAAATTTCTAATATTCGTTAGAAAGCTCTTTTCGATACGAACCCAACGGTTCCGGTTTTAGGAGGATCCGACGGTCGGATCTCCCGTAATGCCCGTTTGAAATAAATGGTCGAAATTCACGAACTGCCGCGGCGCGGCGCGTTCTATTCAGGCCATTATATTATATATATAATATATATAATATATACTTCGTCGATTTCTATTTAAAACGAATTATATGAATAGTTTTAAAATCGTTTCAAAAGCAATTTCAACTTCCATTTCAATTCAAATCAAAATTGAATTCTTCTTTATAAATTCGTTTCAAAATTCATTTCTATTCAATTCAAATTTCAATTCAATTTGAATTCATTTCAATTCGCTTTCAATTCAATTTGAATTCGTTTTCAATTCATTTCGAAATCGTTTTCAATTCATTTCGAAATCGTTTTCAATTCATTTCATTTCGAAATCGTTTTCAATTTAATTCATTTCGAAATCGTTTTCAATTCATTTCATTTCGAAATCATTTTAATCGATATAATTATCGTTCACGTCAAAATGGCGTCAATCTAATCAACACGGCTTCATAAATTTCTAATTTCAAATATTCTATTTCAAATATTTCTTTTTCAAAATAGTTGTTATTATCAAAATATTTCGTTCAACACATGACCAATCTCAATGAATGAGTACTGTCAACACATGAACCTTTATTTTATATTGACAAAGATGTAAATTTTATTACTATAAAATATTTCGTTCAACACATGACCAATCTCAATGAATGAGTACTGTCAACACATGAACCTTTATTTTATATTGATAAAGATGTAAATTTTATTACTATAAAATATTTCGTTCAACACATGACCAATCTCAATGAATGAGTACTGTCAACACATGAACCTTTATTTTATATTATTCTTTATTTTTCAAATTGGAATGAGGCCCAATCAATTACCATATAAAGTTAATTATATGGATTTTCATACAACACATGTATAATAGCATTGAAAATAATCAACCATCAACCAAAGTGCACTACACTGTATAAGCATCAAATACAGATATCTAACGCTTATAACAGCCTGTCAATCAATCGATCGACATATTTTATCAATCAGGATGAGTGAACTTCATATTTCATCCCAACACCCGTGTGGGGTTTCAAACAATCAAACACAGATTTTATTTGTGCAGTTGGGCGATGTGTAAAATTTATCGGCCAAATCAATGTCCTTCAAATAGGTGTACATAAACAAACCGTCTGGATTGTAAATGAATATTTATTTATTTACATTCACGTTAAAAATTATATTTTTAACGACAAAACATTTTATTCTAACATATGAATTTCTATTCAGTTCATTCTTTAAATAAAATGATATTTTTATTTTTCTAACTTATTTTAGAAAATTTCGGCGGCATAACGGCACGATACTAGAAACGGGACGAGGCCTAGCCTTATCCCCGATCTAGTGAAGGCCCACGCCATTCACACATCAATCAATTCATTCATTTCACCAAACAATTCAATTTCCAATCAAATCATCTAACTAATCTATGCAACCAAATAAACAAGTCCATGGTCTGTGGACGATTGTGTCGGGTGCTACTAAGCACCGTCTGCATCCTAGTATATATATATAACTAGAAAATTTAAATTGAAAGGTGAGAAGTTCTCACTAATAGCTATCCTAGCTCCACGGCTCTTCATTTGCAGAAGTCTTCGTCGTTTCGCCTTTTTGTCACCTTCGTTGCCCGCTTTCACTACCTATGTAAAAATCGAATTTTTTACTTCGCTATTCAATATATAAAAATCATATTTTCATTTCGAAGTTCAACATATAAAAATCCTATTTTCTTTCAAAAGCAAAGTATATTTTTACTTCAAAAACAAATGTATATTTGACTATAAAATATTTGTTTCCAAAAACATTACTCATATATGTATATATGTATCTATGAAGTGAAATCATATCTCTTTCTTTTTTTTCCTTGTGTTTCATATTTAAAAATCTGAAATTATACAATATTTTTACATTTAAAAATCTGAAATTTAAACAATGTTTTTATTTCTAAAACACTTGTTAATTTTATTTTTTTAAAACACTTGTTAATTTTATTTTTTTAAAACACTTGTTAATTTTATTTTTTTAAAACACTTGTTAATTTTATTTTTTTAAAACACTTGTTAATTATTATTTTTTAAAACAAAAACTGATTTTTTTTCCAATGTATTTATAAATCAAAACTGGTTTTAAACAATATATTTTGCTTAAGTAAAATAAAATAAAATAAAATAAAATAAAAATAAAATAAAAACAGCACCTTTCTTCTTTTGAAAATACACTGTCGCTCCTTCAATCACCTACGCCGCCACCCTCAAGCAACCTGAACTCGATCCATGTGCACCCCATCGAAGTCCGTGACAACCCCCACCACTGCCAGGAACGGCGGCCACCTCGGTCTTCCCCGTCGGCCAGAAATTGACCTCGAACTGTGCGCCTTTGAGCGCCAGAAACTCCTCCATCCCTCCACGATAAACTACCAAACCCGTATGATTTTACAGAGCTTGAGGAGATCTATAATTTAGGCTGAAGAATCATTATTTAATTCGTGTTGGATTCGAAGATTTTGAGGAGGGATAATTGGGTGATTTCAGACGTCGATCGTGATGGGGGTGCTGCTGTAAAGGGCGTTGACCGAGGCAAACAGAATTTAAGGTTTTGACCCATAAAATGGATATTTACAATAAATTATAATATTATTTTATTCAAAAATTACTAGTTAATCGTTTCGTACTCCAAATCAAACCCAACGACTGTCGCCTCTAGCTAATTACCCCCATTACGAACCCAATGGGATATGTATCGTAAACTGATTCGATCATTTCGATCAGTTTCCGTTTAATTTACATTTAAATCACTATATTGAATTTTAAACGTACTTTTCAATTTACCGGGGTCACATACTAACTCAAAAAATTCTAGAAAAATATTTTCTAGCTTCGTATTGACGATACGGTCCTAACAAAACTAGTTTCGTCGAATTCTGAGACCGTTTGAAAAATGGCCATTTTCCAGTCGATTAAAATCAACTGAAACTGGTCAAACGCGTTTTCCTTTGCCACGCTCACATATTGATTCGAAAAATTATGAAATTTGGAATCCAGCAATAATTTGACACTGCGGACCCAACAAAACTGGTTTCGTCGAAATCCGAGGTCATTTGCAAAATTTCCATTTTTAAGGGCCTGAATTCCATAGCGACTATTCAGAATTTTCAACTGGACATATCTTTTGATTCCCGCTATGAAATTACGATTTGTCGGATTCGTTGGAAAGATATTATCAATTAGATCCTAATGTTTTTGGTTTCACTAAAATCCAGTTTGATTTGCACCCGGTATAATCAATTGAAGCTTGAAATCGAATTATCGAACTACCGCGCCATTTTCAATTCCTTTTATATATATAAATAAATATTTATATTCTAACGACGACGTATATAATATATACGTTCGAATTCTATTCAAAATAAATTTCAAACTGGCCCAGATTTTCGGGTTGTTACAATGTTATTATATTTCGAATTGAAACTCCACCAAATCTCGTATGCTATTCAATTCACACGATATTGTGAATTTCACTATTTCCGGCTATTTCGACATTATAATATATTATTATATTATAATTATTTATTAAATATTCAATATTATTTAATTAAACGATCATTAACTTCTCTAAATCACCAATTATATAATTAAATAAATTAATTATATATCTCTAAAAATGCGGGTCATTACAGTGTGCGATTCTTACGAAGACTTCAACTTCTTCCAACACTCTTCATGTGCGAAGCACGGGTCCCAATCTAATAATACTATATACCATACGTTTGGACTCCTCCAACTCGTCTCTGAACTCCACAGCATCCGATAATCTGAACCTGTAACTCGGGCTGACCCGAGACATTACAAACGCCACGGATCAGTCTGTTGAACCAGCGTGAGAAAGCTCACTAAGTTTATAAATAGCATCCATATTGCTTAACTTTGAAAATCTTTTGAAAGAAAGGGTAATAGTAAGACCAACCCACACATAAACACAGACGGTTTTTACCTTATTATGACCAAACCATTTTTGAAATCAATACTATTATGATATTATAATAGTGATGTAAATCAAGAAAATAACCAAGTAGTAGAACACTTGCATCTCACGCTCTACATATATAGTATGAAATCAAAAACCGCGGGGCTATTATTGGAGATTGGATTCCAACTGTGACAAGGTATGGAACCACCTTCCGATCAGTGTACTCTAGACGGGATACACTGGGGTACAACAAGAACATCTTGCAACCCGGCCACACACAACCGCCCACTCATTTAGCTTGAATGTAGCGAATGTATTATCACCCGATGGTTTTAAGGGCCCACCATCTATCCGCGGAGATACAGAATCGAAAGAACAAATAAGGAATTTTTGTAGATTAGAGATAACACACCCTGCTTGGGAATAACCCACCTAGCCATGATGCCTACCCGATTTTTTGTCATTTTCCAGTTGTGAGGCCCGAGGCTACGTTATCTTCTAGAACAGCATACCACCATTTACTTTGAATGCCACACCGTCAAACCCGCCAAATCACAAATTGAATTCCCTAAAAATAATACGGGTATAAACCAAAGAGAAACGAATTTCTCCGCTATCAAATGTAAATACTTTTAGGGTAATCAACCCGTAATCTTTTAGGTATACTCTGTCAGACTTTTGTCCATACATGTCATCCAGGAATAGGATGAACCGAAGGCACCCTCCTACCACATCCACAGGATCAATAGCGAGAAGTCCTTGCAATCTGCTGATTACAATCACGATCGAATCACCATCCAAATATCTCCAGTTGCAAACCAGAGAAAATTCATCCAGTCATCCTTCCGCTTATGAAGATCCGGGGTCTTCAATTACTCCATCTTCAATCAGCACTTTTCACGATATCGTATTCATTGGTCGGAATGGTTTTCGACTAGAAAGTCGATCTCGGTCTCTCCGTACCAACAATCATATTAGCCAGGTTTGACAGTCGGTTATTTAACTATCAAATAAATAAATATTCACCATAAACAGAAAATTAATTCATCGATTCAATACCTAGCATCATTCGGCCTCTTTAATTAACCGTCAGTTAATTAAACTTCTGAAATCTTTAATTACTCGGAAAACATTTCCGTTTCCAATTTTCTATTCAATTCTAAACACGGTCTTTAAACCCTTAACACTTGTTAACTTACTTTATTTTTTTAATCCTCACTATTGAACCTGACTATTCCCTAGTTAACAATGAAGCCAATCAAGTTGGGGTATAATTACCTCTCAGACCTTAACTGAACAAATTATTAACTTTGAAATAAGCAGTGTTCAAAACTTTGAATGCCAACCAATATTTATTTCCTGTAATCCTCGGATCCAGTTTAAAAAAATCTACTTCTTTTACGGAAATAACATCGATTATAATAATCTCCTTATACTCCACGGTTTCAAACGTTTATCTTTAAAATATACTTTTATTCGCTAATCTGAAAACTTGAATAAATTATTAAATCTGTTTACTTCACCGTTTACTATTAAAGTAGTAAATTTTTCTTTAAAGATCATCGAAATGAAAATCGACTTTTAAAATAGTCAACTTAAAGAATTGTTGATTTATTGATTTATTAACCAATTTCAATTAACTCATGTAATACATTTATATAAAGTTCATCCAGGTCAATACTTACGTTTATAAACCATGTTATAACTGGTTTCATTAGTTTAAAACATTTCAAAATCTTGTTTATAAGAAATTGGTTTCAAACCTGGTTTATATATACAATCCCATTTATAACTATTTTTATCGATGGTACTAAAGAGGCAAATGTCTACTAAAGTTCTGAACCATGAAATATCAGTCCATTTCACATTCAATAACAATATATATATATAATCATTTTGATAACATTGTCAATAATAGTGAGGAATTCGGGTTGATTCCTCCAACATGTTTGTCCCCGCATCACAATGGATTATTTCAATCCCGACATAGCAATATCACAATAACAGAAATAAACAGTTTAACTAATAGCGGTCAATAATCGATTAATACCATCCATTCAAACATCCAATTATTTATTAAACACGTTTATATTAGTATAAATGTAACCAACAAGGTATGTTACCTCGTTTGAAATATAATCTCTAAAATAACAATTTTTTTAATTGAATTAAACAAACGTTTAATTTAATCAGTGAATATTAAAACATTCAACATCCATGCAAACAGTCATCAAATCATCGACCACTAGCAAACATTGCACACAAATTAAAAACCTAGTTTATATAAGATATAAACGAGATAAACTGAGTGAGTTGAACTCACCTTGTTGAAATAACTCACAGCTGTGCTCAATTCTGTCCAAATCAGCACCCTACTATTGTGTCTGTCGATACAGTGCAAACGCCCTTTGGTTTGTTCCATTCTGTTACTATTTGTCACAATTATAAAATTAATACGGAATTCATCTAATCTAAATACATATTATATAATAGTTGGTCACGTCTAGTTGATATATATTGAGCCGATTAAAAATAGCTTAGACATCCTGTATAAATTATCCAAAGACGTTACTACATATACATGCCACTATATTGTTTAACGTAATATTATTAATAGTTAAAACTAAAACTTAACTTACATTTTAAATAAACCTAGCCCATTGAAATAGTAAATATATAAATACACGATTGGGCTCATTCTATTTGCAGGCGACCACGTTATGTATAATACTTGTCTTGGGTATAATTAGTCCATGGTTAGGAATTAATACACATCATACTAAATAACTAACTAACTAATGACTTGGACTTAAAATAAAATGGATCAGGCCATCGAAATACACCCATGCACTCGTTAGTTGCATTATGTATCTTCCACCCAGTCTTCAGCTCGAACAACACAGCATCAACATAACACCATTGCTCCCCCATCAAAACACCATCGCCTTCACGTCTCTTTCTAGTTTGTTTCCAACCCACACCCCAAGCTCTCCCAACGTTATTCCCTTTTCTTTCCACTGCTTCGATAGCATGCGCCTCCCCATAATTCTTGTTCTTTCTATTTCTTCCTATTTTGAAACAAATGAAGCCATCTTCACTCTGCTCTGTCTTCCAACGCGTTCTGCTACCACCACACATTAACATTCATTCCCATGTCCTCTTCTGTTTATTTGTTTCTTCACGCAAATATATATATATATATATATATTTATATATATATTTATATATATATATAACCGAGTCCAAGCCTAATATTGTTTGGCCCAGAACCTGCATATCTGCACCGCTTAAATAGTGCTTTCTTCCCACCTGATATCTCAAAACGCGAACTCCCACTTCTTCATTATTATTTATGTAAATACATGTGCCCATATCTCTATCTACTATATTCCAAAGCATTTCCTATTCACTATTTTATACTCGCTATTTCTCCGTGTATACAAATACCACGCTGCTACCATTTTATTCGAACCCATCGATATTCCTAGCTCAAGATCAAGTCGTATTGCCTTTCCCCCTAGTATTTCCGAAACATGCCATCCCCACTCAAGCTTCTCTTCTCACAAGCTTCCAACCCCGCTACTTCTTCCCAATTACTTGAATACAGTTGCTCCTTCTTTCCTTCCATCTTGGACACAACCTCCATGTTTGCGCACCTGCTTCAAACCGCATGCACACCCACTTCATCAACACTCCACCATCAGCCATGCAAACCACATGAAAAACCCACGCAAGCTCCCCATAAACAACGCACAAACTCACCGACCCACGCATGCCTCGCCTCCACCGAGCCATGTCATAGCAGCGGCGCCAACCCTCCTGTCATCGGACTCCGACCACCTACTTCGACCGAAACATAACCCAGGAAAAGGAGTACCACCGCGCTCGCTATCTTTTGTTTCATTTGTGAAGAGTGTGTGGTTTCGGTTTAATTATGCTTGCTGAAACACAAAGGGGCGAAGGCATATATATAGGAGAGGATTCTAGAGGATAAGAAGGCTGTAATTTCAATATGTACATGGTAGGATATTAGGGTAGGTCGGCTAAAAAAAATAGGCATGGGCTGCTGAAATGAAAACTCATCGTTTAGGTCTACGTGATGCAATTTTTTGTTGCCTGAAAGGAAAATTTTGTCTGAGCGTATATTTGGTTGGCTGCCTTTTCTACATATGCTACATATATTTCACTTGGTGTCGGTTTAGAAATTCATGCTGAGAATAAACAAAAGGGGCGACTGTGCTGAGCATAGAAAACGAATATGAAATAGGATATGGGACACAACATGAAGAGCCAAATAGAGTTGAATGTTTACGTTTTTAAATTGCAATATGCAAATAAATGGTAACACCCTGTTTCTGAAGTTCCGATTATCTCAGTGGAAAGTATAGCTATAGGATTGTTACAGAGAAATTTATCATAAGATGTAAAATAATTTAGTATACAATGAGTAGTCATGAAACAGAAAAAAATAGTAGTGTGAAATGGATGTTTAATTAAATTTTAGGTTGACTAAGAGATTGGTTCACACTAAAATTTCATCTACCGACAAAACTCCGTTCGACTCCTAACCGTAAATCTAGAAATAATTAATTATATGTATTCCAATATAACTTGTTTCATCAAAAACAGAGGTCTTTAGAAAAATAATCATTTCTGAGGACTATATAATGTCAATAAAATATAATTAAATTCGAAAAAATTAAATAAATAATAAATTATTATCATATATCTCCAAACAAAATCTTATACAGCTTCAGATTCAATAAATAAAGATTTTGGAACTCAATATTCAGAAATTCAGGTTAAAACGATATTCTAATTATATAAAAACCGTTAATATTTTATTAAATAAACGTTATCGTTTATTAATGAATTCCATAACGACTATTTGGAAATTTGAATTGGACATAACTTGAAATCTATAAGCTAAAATCTGGATTTTTCTCTTTTATTAGAAAAATAAAATCAAATCGATCTGGACGATTCTTGTTTCATAGAAATTTGATGTATAACAGATCCTGTATATTCAATTAAAGTTCAAACCGAAAATTATGAATTACCGCGGCGTTTCAAGCTCGTTTTAATTAATTTATAAATAAATAAATATATGTATATATTTAAACTCAATTTTTGATAGATAAATTCGATACAAAATCCATTTATATTACCAAATCAATATTTAAACGGATTAAATATTCGAAATTAACGTTCAAAAATCTAGGACTTACATATTCCATCTGGGAATGTTTAAAGAATACTTATCAAAGATTTAAGAGTTTATTCAAGTATTTTCAAAGTTGGTTTAAGTTTAATAAACAATTTAAGATTAATCTTACTAATTAAGTGTTTAATTTGCTAATTTTTCATTAATAATGGTTTAAAACCCAACACTTATTTATTAATGACATTTTGATTTACTAATTACTTAGTAATGATGTTTAAAAGTATTTATACTTAAGTTCAATTATAAAAAGTTAATTACAATAATTATAACCAATTAAGGTTAATTATTGGTTAATAATTTGTTTTAAGAATAAATTATTATTTAAAGTATTTGATTAAGATTTAATATTAAATATTTATTTAAAAAATATTTTAATTATTTATTTGATTATTAATAAAAGTTTAAATTATTATTTAATTATTAAATAAAGATTGTTCGGGTCTTTAAATTGATATATTTAAAGATGAAGTATTATTTAACTATTTGTTTAAAGTTTAAACAAGTATTTATTTAGTTATTTATTTTAAGGATAAATATTTTTTAATTATTATTTAATAGTTAATTTAATTAATAATTGTTTAAGATTTTATTTTAATTTAAAAAGTGATTAAGTTATTTCATTTTTATAAATGATCATTTTAAGATTAATTTATGATGTTTTAGAGTTAATTAATTATTTTAAATAAGGGATTTAAACTAATTAATTGTTTATAATAGTGAGGTTTAGGATTACTAATTACGTTTATATGATTAAAAGATAATTAGTTTATTCAATAAGGAGGCTTGGACTGAATGAATCATTTTACTAAATGTATTCTAAATAAGTAGCTGTTATAGTAAATTAATTTATTAACTTGTAAGATAAAATTTAATTCAATTGACATAAGAATAGGCTTTAAATCAATATTGGATTTAAAGCTAATGAGTTTATTATAATAAAAAAATTCTTATTAAAGAATTAAGTAAATGAGTTATATTTTGTAAAGTGAATCTAAAAAGAAGATGAATGTTTAAAACTTATTCTGGAAAGAATTTCATTTGGAAATTGGCCAATTTGAGTTAGATGTTTTATAATTTGAGATTGTATACTTCTATTATTTCGAAGATAAAGGCGACGTCAAGTCAATGCTGAGAGGTAAATCAATACCCCAACTTGAATGACTTCGTTTTACCCAAAGAATAATATTAGTTTGTGATCGAGAGTCGAATTTTGGAATTTAAATCATTATTTTCATAAATGATTTTATTACTTGAAAAACAAAAGTACTCATAGTAAATTTAGGTGATTTGAGTTCTAGTAACCCACTAATGGTAGATTAGAAACGAGAAACCATCTCAAAGGGTTTAAAATACATACTTATATCGGAGTGTTAAGTATGTGAGTGTTTCGATCATAAGAGATTTGATATTTAATTAATATGAAACTAATTAAATGAGGATTGGTGATTACTATGGGAAATGAAGTATTGGTTGTGTAATGAGTGTTGTTCGATGTTAAATATCCAACTATAAAACCTAAACCAAATTTTTTACTTTGAAAATATTTTAGGGAAACACTTGAGGTATATGACACAGCCATCCCTGTTAATGATTCACTTTCCGTATATCCTCGCTTGATTCCCAAAGGACAAGGGATAAGGAAATCCGTCTACTAGTGGTTAGGAGATGAACTCCGTAGTTATCCTTGTCTGCGTATTTTCTAAAGAATCAGGGTTGAGTTTACTGGAAACTATTGATAGTCATTTCGAAGAGACCGCGATCGGATCAAGCATCCGAAAACCACTTCGATCTGATTGAGCTTGAATGTGGAAGACGTTAAAAAAGATGAAATCAAGGTCATCTTAAAGGCTAAAGTTGAAGGCGTAGACCTTTGAAGCGGAAACGGCTGCTTGTTAATGTCTCTGGTTTGCTACCAGAATTATACCTATAGTAGTTATCCCTAAGTTTTGGGGTTCTACATAATGCTAGGACTTCTTCTTACTAATCCCAGTGATTTTTCCGACAGGATGTAGTAAATGAGTACCTTTGTTTTGTCATGTTCCTAAACAACTTTTGTAGATGGATGTTTGACATTAAATTTCTAAGATCACGTACATTGATTTTTACAAACATACATGTGTTTGGTGGTGGAGAAAGAAACTTCACTTAGCTTAACACCTTTCTTTGAGACGTATGAGCTAAAGGTTGTATTTTTGTGAACTCAATTAGTGATCGACGGAATAGCAGTGTGGCATCTGAGATGGATGTGTGCCATGTATGAAAGGTAAAAATGTAGTCTCTAGCCTCATCAACCGGTAATGACTAAAACATGGGATATGCTTCAGGGCTATGTGGGTCGCACCCTTTAGGGTATTTTCATCATCTGAACTGGATTCGGTATAGACCCTTTTTGCATGCTTAAGATTCGGTGGTTGTTGATCACAACCATTATGCTGAAATATTCAGTATAATCCAGGGAGGGGTTGGTCGTTCCTGATTCGCAGAATTCATATGAGGCTCTTGGTACACTTTATCTAGAGATGTACTGTGATAGGTGGTACCCCAAAGTCATGTTATTGTATGGAATCGAAACCTCAATACGTGCCTTTACGGTTTTAGATGTAAACCAATTATGCTAAAACGTGAGATGCAAGCATTTCAGCTATTTTCTAAGTACTTATATTTTAGACACTGTTATGATATCATGAGATTTTATATGAAGTATTTTAGTTATCAAAATGTAAAAACCCATCCGTGCTTATGTGCGGTGTGGTCATACGAGATACCTTTGTATTCAAAATGGTTTCGAAATATAATAATCAAGTTGTTTGAGTTTTTTCACACCAGAACAATGTTTGACCTAGAGTTTTATTTTTCTTCTCCTAAAACTCTTAGGTGCTCAAATTATTATGAGCATCCAAGTTGTTCAGGTTTTCACGGATGCATTTGAAGCTTAGACGAGGAACTAAAGTCCAAGACATATTTTCATACATTCTTATTTCCTTTGTTCTGTTGTGTTCTTATGTTATATGAGTAGTTCGAACAGGTTGTTGTAAGTGTCCAGGTTTTAATTTGTTGTCTACTCTGATGATAATATATGTATATTAAATAAAAGTTCTTTCGGATTGTAAAGACTTGTTATATATTATATGTTATCCATTGTGATTGTGTGATTCTGTTCTATCTTATTTTTCTTTAACCCCTAATGATTTGGTTTTCCATCAATTGGATGTTCGGGGTGTGTCAACCCACTTTTTGGCAAAGCGGATACATGTCAAGTTTATGGTTAGCGACGTGCTTGAGTCTCAACAACGTCGTTGGAAAATACAAAGCGATTTGGTTGAAGTCGCAAAGTGTTCGAAAAAGGTTGGAAATATCATCGATTCCCGAATCATCGTTATTAGATTAGAAAAGTCGTCGAAAAACTTGGAAAATACGACATGGTAAAAATACGTGATTGACTCGGTCCGATCAACTCAAAATCCTTAAGCATCTCGGTCCGATCACCAGGCAACATCGAGGCAAAATATTTTGGTTTTGGAAAATTGTAACATCCCAGATTTTTAGTGATTGGATAATTAATTTATTTAATTATCCAACAGTGGTTTGGTAATTTAAATGACTTGAATTAAATAATTTTGAATATTTAATTAATATAATTAGTGGAATAATATGCTTAATTCTGAAATTGTCTGAATTAAGTTAAATTTGCAATATTGTGTGAATTGGATAATGTAAGAAATTTAATTGAGTTTAGATTCGAGTTATAATAATGAATTTATTTATTAGACAACGTTTAAACAAATAATTCATAATTATATTAATAACGAGCTCATAACGTCGCAGTAGTTCGTAGTTTTACTGAAACACCCCACCTCTGTTAGGGTCACTCTCAAAAGGAATGCCCTAATTTTGGTGGAGGTTTATAAGTATAAGTCACAGATATACAAGACAGATATAAGAACACATATTTTTGAACAGTGGAAAACAACAACTTTTATTTCATTAAAATATGTGTTACACAATCCATGCCATAATTGTCTTACAATACTTCCAAAAACATAACATCTTCATAACTGTCTTGATTACATTATTTAAAGAAGCATAAAGAAAACATAAATAAACTGCAAAAGTCCCATAATTGTTGTCCAAAGCCATAGTCCAAAACGAAAAATCCAAGCAATACATTCTTTCTCTTCAAGCTGGATATGAAGGTTGGTCAAGCTGCGGTATTCCCTCCCTGTGGACCTGGGGGGGGGGGGGAACGGAAGAAAAGAAGACGAAAGAAAAGTAGAGTCAGACATAAAGCCTGAGTAAGTCTAGGACTATTCAGTCTATGAATAAAGAACTGGGTATGATAAGTATAAACTAGAAATGGGAAAGCACTGTAAACTAAGTTAAGTTGTCGAGGGTTGAATATACTATCATACCCCATATTAATCTCTGCACCCATATAAACTAGTTCCCAACGGGCACCCCATAATCAGGGTGAAGTGATCCATTTTACGATGATCGGCTCCTACTCGCATAGTTACATGTGTCTTACGGTCCCCGATGTTGTAGTTACCTATGCTGGTCCCACCATGGGGTGTATCAAGTCCCATGGTGGCGGCCCGACACAGTCCTAAAATGCACAGGTATGCTACTGGTGCCCAGTGCCTTATTTTTCTGCGCCGGAGTGTGTGCACGCCCGCACCCCGTTAGAACCTACACTGCTGCACCACCGCCGTCGATTTGACCTCTTACAATCAGCCCAGTAATCGTGCCCCACCCTGCCTAGTTTCAGGGTATCATGATACCTTGTAGGGCTACTGCGAAAAGGGTCCTCCGCTACTAGGTTTTCTATTTCTAGCCAACATGCTAAGTTGGTTAAGTGTTTTATAAACCTAACCCCCAATCAGTCTGTTTAGTTTAGCATGTTCCATTTTGATTAAGTATTAATATAATTTACTTAATCCTATCAATCCTGACTCAGCCTTAATTGTCTTATTAAAGCCTTGACCTCTCACATTAGACAGGTACTGTTGTGGCTGCCTGTTGCCGGTTGGGTCCGGGCAGTCTTACGCCACAACTCAGTCTAACCTCGGGTCCTTATTGGGCTCCGTGTTTAACCACCCACGTTGGAAAAACGTACATTGCTGTTCCAGCGGAAATACTTGTTGTGACTACTGGACAGCCGGGCGGTTCCGGGCAGGTTTACATCACAACTCAATCCAACCTCGGGTTAAACACATCGTATTTTTCTACATTTACATATTTTGTCTCTTTTCTTTTTATATGTAAATATTTGCGGCCCATTATTCAAATTCATCTTTATTGGTTAAATTTCATTTATGCCACTTAATTGTTCTTTCAAGGTTGTTGGCATGCGTTAAACATGCCAACACATATGTTCTATATTTTAGCCCAAACGTCATTACCCCCGTATTATACGTTCGCTCCAACGTAAGGTGTGTTGGGTTTAATACTTAAACCCAATTTAGCCAAATGAAAAGGGGAGGCTTATAACATGGTGTTTATAAGGTAACATGAAAAAGGGGAGTGTGAACGCATGAACTTGCAACGAACGATTCAATTAACATAAAATAGGCACATGTGAACTTGCAATTGTAACATCATATAATCATGGCATAACATGAATCATTTTATCCATATAATCATAGCATAAACAATACTAAATCATTCTATTCATCTAGTTATGGCATAGAAAATACTTAAACATGAATCATTCTATTCATATGGTTAATGCATAGACAATACTTAAACATGAATCATAGGTTCAACTAACCATGTAAACTTGAAATTAAGTATCTAACTAAATTAGATATCATTATTATTATTGGCACATGGTCTTGACTAGAAATATAAGTCTATATTTTTATTTAGGCATAATATAAACTAATCATGTTCATAAAACCACTACATGTTAACAAAAAGGTACTTACTTTTGTCACTAATACAAAAGTATGGTTCAACTAGAATTATCCCAACCTAATTCTTATATGAATCATGGTATTTAACCCATTTATAGAATTATAGCATAAACATACCTAAACTTAAATCATGGTTTTTATTCTATCTATGTAACTTGCAGGTGGAATGTAATTCTAATGTAACTTATATTATCATATGATTATGATAACAACATAAGCCTTAAAAAAAACATGTTTTCAACTAGGCATAATAACAAACATAGTTTAGTCATGTTCATAAAGGTGCTTACTTTTGTTTCTAACACAAAAGTATGGTTTGCCATTTTCAACATAGATTCATATAAATCATAGTACTTAGTCGGTTCAATTACACACTAAAAGTGGTCATAAAAGTATGTACATCATATTAGCATAATAACGAATCATATACTTGCATGAATTCCAATTAAAATATCATAACATATAGTTGTTAACATGGATCATATAATTGCATGAATCTTAAATAAATTATTACAACATATAGTTGTTACTTTCAACATGAGTCATATAGTTGCAATGATCAAATGGGTGCTGTAAATAACTACCACAAACATGTAGTTTTCAATATGAATCATATGCTTGCATGAGTCCCAATCAAAATTCCACAACATGTGGTTGTCAACATAAACCATATACTTGTATGAATCAAACCATAGCATTGCCAAATCGTTTAGAATCAAAATAACATACAAATATAAGTCATTATCGCCACAATTCCATTTCGTTTCCAACGCAAATCGCGTACTTGCAAATATCCAATCGTATACCATAATATTCCTAAATCGTTTTACATCAAAGCAACATACAAATATAGATTATTATCGCCACAATTCCATTTCTTACATTACACAAAATCAACACAATTATTTAATTCACATCGGAATAGCACTCTACTTACAGCGTATGACGAATCTTCAATTCAGAAATCTGAATTCTGAATTTGGAGATGCTATCCTTTGTTGTAGGCATTGCTTTGATTTGATCAACGTTGCTTTTTAGCTTTTGATTTAACTCCTAATTGTCTCTCTATTTCTGACGGCTATCTTTAGTCTCTCCTCAGCAACATGACGGTCTCATCTCCATTTTAGTTTGTGTGGATTAGGGTTAGCCTTAGGTCCTTTTTATAGAGTTTGTGAGTTGATTTAGACCGTCGATGAAGCTTGGCTTGATAATAGCCGTTCGTTTGAAGGAGAGACCAACCAGGAGCTGACACCTAGCCCTAGTGACAAGGCAAGGCTCAGAAAATCGACCAAACACAGACCTGGCCAGCCAGGACTTGACCAGACCTGACCAGCAGGTCATTTTTGACCTGGGCGCACTTGGCAGGTGCGCCAGGTCAAAAATGTACTGGCGCACTTCCCAAGTGCGCCAGTGCATTTTTGTTCTGGCGCACTTCCCAAGTGCGCCAGTGCATTCTGACCCGTTTTCCGGTTTTTCGCCTAACTTCGTTCGTCCATATCTTCTTCATACGATATCCGTTTTACGCAAACTCAGACTCTATCTCAAGCAGAATTCCGAGACGAACGCAATGGCGTATCCCATTTCCCTTAATTCTCTGATTTGAAATTAGTTATATTTTATGAATTTCACAGTTATAGAATACACGGGGTGTTACATTCTCCCCCACTTAAAAGGATTTCGTCCCCGAAATCTTCAAGTTCGGGAAGAATGTACATCCTAACATCCAAACATCCATCTACTCATCCATCAAACACGGGCATCCATTGTCCTTAAAAGACTTCTAATGCTTCATGATCATAGGCGAAGTGTGTGTGTACGTGTACTTATCTAATGCAAAATCAGGCGGTCTACTGATTCAGTTGACCTCCTTAATGCGAATTATGTAAGTACTATGAATCCATTATGTATGCAAATCCTCCAATTCATGATTCTACATGAGTGCACAATCATTCATACACATGCAACATCCACATGACAACACATTAAAGTTCAACCATATACGAATGCAAACATATATGCATATGCAATATGAAGTGACTGAGCCGATCTAAAACCTAGATTGTGTGTGTATATACAACCACGAGCAACCACTAGCAATCACTTGCAACCACTTGCAACCATCATCCATAACATGTTTCAATTACATGTTTTCATCCAAAGTGTTTCTACCTAAAAGATAAGGTCGAGGAGATATTCCTAAAAAGATAGATAAAAGCGCAACTTAAGGAAAAAGGAGAGATCAAAGATGTACCCTCGAAAAGAAAAGGGTAGGTTGCGCGTATTCTAGCTTCAGTTTCACAAGTTGCATCTTCCTCGGCGTCGCTCCACTGAACTTAGACGAGCTTGACTTCGCGGTTGCGTAGCTTCTTCACTTCCGTTCCTAATATGCGGGTTGGAACTTTCCTCACGGTTGCTTCGCGTTCCACTTCAGCTTCTTCTAGGATATTTGGCTCTACCACTTCAGCAGACTCATGTAGACATTTTCGGAGATGTGAAACGTGAAAGACGTTGTGAACTCCGGCCAATTTTTCGGGTAGCTCTAATCTATAGGCGATTTTCCCAATTGTTCCTATCTAAAGGTATAGTCGAATGATAGAAGCAAGTAAAAACTTTGTGCCCATTAGGCAATGTCAAAACTGGAAATCTATGCCACACATATATTGATTAGGAGAAGAACTCTCTGAGCATCAGCCCCGAAGACCGAAATCAACATCAGACTGACACCCAAAGAATTACTCAACCCAACCACTAGATTCTAGGAAACTAAGCATGATGGACTCCTTTTAGGTCACAAGGGAGTCCCTTCCTAAGACCAACCCGTATCCTATAAAACCCAAAAAGTTTGGTCAATCCAACGAACACCCTCAAGCCCCAACATGTGTTACTAACAGATGAGTCATACTCCCTATGGGGTTTGCAACAGAAATTGGATTGAGAATGGGACCGAGAGGATATACAGAAAAGATAGCATGCAAGTAAGCTCTACAGGAAGAGAGGGATCAAGGATATACTCTTAAGAAGAGATATGATGCACGAATCTAGTCTTCAATCTTCTAAGTCGCATTTCTTGAGCTTAACTCCATTATGCTTTGTCCGTCTTTAACTTCACAATTTCGTAGCTTCTTAATTCTTGTTTCCAAAATATGAGTTGGAACCTATTTCACTATTGCCTCTCGTTCCTCTTTCACTTACTCTACTTCTAGTATACTCGGCTCAAGCATGACGGCGTACTCATGGTTTCATGCAAGCTCTCCAAAATTCACTAGTGAATCTTGGATCTCGTCCACTCATTATCAGGTATTCCACGTAAAGGAACTATCTTTTGGAAATAAATGCCAACCATGTTGCCAAATGTACTTACTAAGGTGATTCTCCACAACTCATTCATAAGCGAAATGAACCTTCTGCCTTAGTGGCGAACACTACTGGAGTGCCCCATTCTGAAATGCTCCTTCTAATGAACCCCTTCTCTAGAAGCTCTTTAATCTGTTTACTGAGCTTTTTCCTTTTCCGTGGAGCCATGTGTCTAATGGGCAACGCAATGGGCTTTGCATTATCTACAAGATATATATACGGAAGTCTATCTCCCGCTTCGGAGGCAAGCCCTTCACCTCTTCGAAGACATCCGGATATTCCCGGACCACTCTAATCGATTGCAAATTTTCAACGGAGGCATCTAGCGATTCAAGATAACTAAGCATAACCGCATACGAGGGATTACAAGAAATTTCCAAAGTGTTACCGAGTTGGGTTAGGAGCCTGACAACCCTTTTCTCACAATCAAGGATGGCCCCATTACTGGATAGAAAATCCATGCCCAAAATCAAACCATATCCCGAAAAGCCCAAAACAAAGGCACTACATTTAAATTCTACGCTTAGAATAGAAATTTTCAATCCCACACAGATCATAAACAAATGAGTTGGGCCCCCTATTGGGTTTGAAACAATTAAGGGGTCCTCTACCATACTAGTTTTTAGGTGCAGAGATTCTACTAAAGCAGACGAGATAAAGGAGTGTGATGCGCCAGAGTCACATAAAGTGCGAACTGGGTGATCATAAAGATAAACTACACTTTCTACAGAAGTATTTATACCTCGTTTCTTTGGGCAGTCCTTAGCCATGTGGCCTGTCTCACCGCAAGAAAAGCACCCACCATTCATCTTGGCCTTCTTTTTCCGGCAATCCTTCACTAAGTGCCCCACTTTGCCACAGAATTTACACTCCCTCTTCTCTCGGGACTTGTTGTCTTTCCCGCCCTTCTCAAAGTTTGTCTTCTCAGGGCAGTCTTTGCTGATGTGTCCAGTCTCCCCACAATGAAAACATTCTCCTTGCTTTCTTTTCCTCTTTCTACAATCCTTGGCTATGTGCCCCTCCGTACCACAAAAATTGCATTTCCTTTTTTCTCGTTTCTTATTATTACTGTTACGATCCTTTCTTGTTTGACTATTATTCGTCTTCCTACTCTGGGACTCTTCCGCTTGCTGGTTTACGTGGAGGAGGAGGAGTGAAAGCGTCAGCGGCTGGGGAGTAAGGTCTCCAAACATGCTGAAACAGAAAGGATAGATTCAAAACGAAGGATAAGAGATAGTACCTATGGCTTTGGGGGGACTTTGCCTTTTAAAACAAAATAATATTTTATCTTTTAAAATGCTTCTTTAAATTTCTTTTTTTTTTGAAAATAAATTTTCAAAACTTTTTATCTTATCTGGTAAACCTATGCTCTGATACCAAGTGAAACACCCCACCTCCGTTAGGGTCACTCTCAAAGGGAATGCCCTAATTTTGGTGGAGGTTTATAAGTATAAGTCACAGATATACAAGACAGATATAAGAACACATATTTTTGAACAGCGGAAAACAACTTTTATTTCATTAAAATATGTGTTACACAATCCATGCCATAATTGTCTTACAATACTTCCAAAAACATAACATCTTCATAATTGTCTTGATTACATTATTTAAAGAAGCATAAAGAAAACATAAATAAACTGCAAAAGTCCCATAATTGCTGTCCAAAGCCATAGTCCAAATCGAAAAGATCCAAGCAATACATTCTTTCTCTTCAAGCTGCATATGAAGGTTGGTCAAGCTGCGGTATTCCCTCCCTGTGGACCTTGGGGGGAGGGGGGAAACGGAAGAAAAGAAGACGAAAGAAAAGTAGAGTCAGACATAAAGCCTGAGTAAGTCTAGGACTATTCAGTCTATGAATAAAGAACTGGGTATGATAAGTATAAACTAGAAATGGGAAAGCACCGTAAACTAAGTCAAGTTGTCGAGGGTTGAATATACTATCGTACCCCATATTAATCTCTGTACCCATATAAACTAGTTCCCAACGGGCACCCCATAATCAGGGTGAAGTGATCCATTTTACGATGATCGGCTCCTACTCGCATAGTTACTGTGTCTTACGGCCCCCGATGTTGTAGTTACCTATGCTGGTCCCACCATGTGGTGTATCAAGTCCCATGGTGGCGGCCCGACACAATCCTAGAATGCACAGGTATGCTACTGGTGCCCAGTGCCTTATTTTTCTGCGCCGGAGTGTGTGCACGCCCGCAGCCCGTTAGAACCTACACTGCTGCACCACCGCCGTCGATTTGACCTCTTACAATCAGCCCAGTAATCGTGCCCCACCCTGCCTAGTTTCAGGGTATCATGATACCTTGTAGGGTTACTGCGAAAAGGGTCCTCCGCTACTAGGTTTTCTATTTCTAGCCAACATGCTAAGTTGGTTAAGTGTTTTATAAACCTAACCCCCAATCAGTCTGTTTAGTTTAGCATGTTCCATTTTGATTAAGTATTAATACAATTTACTTAATCCTATCAATCCTGACTCAGCCTTAGTTGTCTTATTAAAGCCTTGACCTCTCACATTAGACAGGTATTGTTGTGGCTGCCTGTTGCCGGTTGGGTCCGGGCAGTCTTACGCCACAACTCAGTCTAACCTCGGGTCCTTATTGGGCTCCGTGTTTAACCATCCACATTGGATAGGTATTGTTGTGACTACTGGACAGCCGGGCGGTTCCGGGCAGGTTTACATCACAACTCAATCCAACCTCGGGTTAAACACATCGTATTTTTCTACATTTACATATTTTGTCTCTTTTCTTCTTATATGTAAATATTTGCGGCCCATTATTCAAATTCATCTTTATTGGTTAAATTTCATTTATGCCACTTAATTGTTCTTTCAAGGTTGTTGGCATGCGTTAAACATGCCAACACATATGTTCTATATTTTAGCCCAAACGTCATTACCCCCGTATTATACGTTCGCTCCAACGTAAGGTGTGTTGGGTTTAATACTTAAATCCAATTTAGCCATATGAAAAGGGGAGGCTTATAACATGGTGTTTATAAGGTAACATGAAAAAGGGGAGTGTGAACGCATGAACTTGCAACGAACGATTCAATTAACATAAAATAGGCACATGTGAACTTGCAATTGTAACATCATATAATCATGGCATAACATGAATCATTTTATCCATATAATCATAGCATAAACAATACTAAATCATTCTATTCATCTAGTTATGGCATAGAAAATACTTAAACATGAATCATTCTATTCATATGGTTAATGCATAGACAATACTTAAACATGAATCATAGGTTCAACTAACCATGTAAACTTGAAATTAAGTATCTAACTAAATTAGATATCATTATTATTATTGGCACATGGTCTTGACTAGAAATATAAGTCTATATTTTTATTTAGGCATAATATAAACTAATCATGTTCATAAAACCACTACATGTTAACAAAAAGGTACTTACTTTTGTCACTAATACAAAAGTATGGTTCAACTAGAATTATCCCAACCTAATTCTTATATGAATCATGGTATTTAACCCATTTATAGAATTATAGCATAAACATACCTAAACTTAAATCATGGTTTTTATTCTATCTATGTAACTTGCAGGTGGAATGTAATTCTAATGTAACTTATATTATCATATGATTATGATAACAACATAAGCCTTAAAAAAAACATGTTTTCAACTAGGCATAATAACAAACATAGTTTAGTCATGTTCATAAAGGTGCTTACTTTTGTTTCTAACACAAAAGTATGGTTTGCCATTTTCAACATAGATTCATATAAATCATAGTACTTAGTCGGTTCAATTACACACTAAAAGTGGTCATAAAAGTATGTACATCATATTAGCATAATAACGAATCATATACTTGCATGAATTCCAATTAAAATATCATAACATATATTTGTTAACATGGATCATATACTTGCATGAATCTTAAATAAATTATTACAACATATAGTTGTTACTTTCAACATGAGTCATATACTTGCAATGATCAAATGGGTGCTGTAAATAACTACCACAAACATGTAGTTTTCAATATGAATCATATGCTTGCATGAGTCCCAATCAAAATTCCACAACATGTGGTTGTCAACATAAACCATATACTTGTATGAATCAAACCATAGCATTGCCAAAACGTTTAGAATCAAAATAACATACAAATATAAGTCATTATCGCCACAATTCCATTTCGTTTCCAACACAAATTGCGTACTTGCAAATATCCAATCGTATACCATAGTATTCCCAAATCGTTTTGCATCAAAGCAACATACAAATATAGATTATTATCGCCACAATTCCATTTCTTACATTACACAAATCAACACAATTATTTAATTCACATCGGAATAGCACTCTACTTACAGCGTATGACGAATCTTCAATTCAGAAATCTGAATTCTGAATTCTGAATTTGGAGATGCTATCCTTTGTTGTAGGCGGTGCTTTGATTTGATCAACGTTGCTTTTTAGCTTTTGATTTAACTCATAATTGTCTCTCTATTTCTGACGGCTATCTTTAGTCTCTCCTCAGCAACATGACGGTCTCATCTCCATTTTAGTTTGTGTGGATTAGGGTTAGCCTTAGGTCCTTTTTATAAAGTTTGTGAGTTGATTTAGACCGTCGATGAAGCTTGGCTTGATAATAGCCGTTCGTTTGAAGGAGAGACCAACCAGGAGCTGACACCTAGCCCTAGTGACAAGGCAAGGCTCAGAAAATCGACCAAACACAGACCTGGCCAGCCAGGACTTGACCAGACCTGACTAGCAGGTCATTTTTGACCTGGGCGCACTTGGCAGGTGCGCCAGGTCAAAAATGTACTGGCGCACTTCCCAAGTGTGCCAGTGCATTTTTGTTCTAGCGCACTTCCCAAGTGCGGCAGTGCATTCTGACCCGTTTTCCGGTTTTTCGCCCAACTTCGTTCGTCCATATCTTCTTCATACGACATCCATTTTACGCAAACTCAGACTCTATCTCAAGCAGAATTCCGAGACGAACGCAATGGCGTATCCCATTTCCCTTAATTCACTGATTTGAAATTAGTTATATTTTATGAATTTCACAGTTATAGAATACACGGGGTGTTACATTTACGTTCTAAACTTTAAATAAATATATAGGATTCGTTATAAGTCGGATTTCTTTGAAATAAGAAAGGTTCGAATCTATTGAACTATATTTTTCTAATGAAAGTGAAAAATCAGGATTTCGTCTTATAGATTGTGAGTTATGTCCAAATCAAATTTTCAGAAAGTCGCTATGAAATCGTTTATAAACCATAACGATTTATTTAATGAAATAAAAGGATTAATATAGGTTGAGTATCGATCTGTGCAGTTAAAGCGCTCCAAGGATCCCATGCGGCGAAGGTGCAAAAAGTTGAAGCGGGGATAAAGCGAGGAAATAGCGGGAAATTGCATATTAGTCTAAAATAGCATATAAAACTCATATTTAATGCTTTTACAAATACATAAATGATAAACAAATATAAATTAACTTTCAAATTAGTTATAATTAGTTAATTTTTAATTTTAAATAAATTCATGTGCAAATATATGTAAATAAATTTATACTCTTATTTAGTTTGATTAAATTTAATAGAATATTATATTATTTTCTATTCTAAAAAATACATGTCAAAAAATTCTATTAAAATACTAATTTTATAGATTTTATAATGTGAAAATATTCGTTTTCAATTCATTTCTTTTATAGAAGATATAGTGAAAATAACGGAATATAGCTGAAATAACGAGATATATTGGGAATATCAGAATATAACGAGCTTAAAGCAGAAAGGCTATATCAAAGGCTATTTGGAAATAGTGTAGCGGTAGAAATCTGCTACATGATATAGCGAAGCATAAATTGCACAGATATCGATTTAACTTGAATTTTGAAATATCGAGTTAAAAATCCAAATATGTTTATTTTGGAGCTATATAATACTCTATTTGGATATATACAATAATATTAATTTATTATTATTAGATTGAATTGTTTTTTAATTTATTGATATTTTATTGGTTTTATTTAAGCCTTAAAAATATCCATTTTGCAAATGACTTCCGTTGTTGATGAAACAAGTTTTGTTAAATCTGTAATGATTAATTATTGCTAGATTTCATATTTCGCGCCAATCAAAGTTGTTTTGTGAGCATGCGCAATTAAATTGTGAACCGATCCATAATTTGACTTTCAAATAGCACTGCTGGTGCAAATAAACTCGGATTTCGACGAAAAAATTTCATTGAGTCTGTAATGTCAAACTATAGTTGTGTGTCCATTTTCACCGGAACTGGATTTAGTGTGTGATCATATGAATTTTTAAATGATGAATGCAAATAGCGATAGCATAAAAATTAATATAATAACAAAATAAAATAATATTAAATCTACATATATATATATCCTAACACTCCTCAAACCTAACTTATTTCATTCTCTGGTCAAATTCTTCAATCGCCATCGTTTTCTTCCACAAACCAAAAATGTGAATCTTAAAAATAAAAAACAAATCAACAAAATATCCATTAACTCCAAAACACATGTATTTGGATTCAATTTGGCTTCATTTACAATCTGATGTGCATTTTGAAGGGACGGACACTGTTTTCTGTGCGACCTGTAGAGCACAACATGCCTAGGATGGAGGAAATCGGGTGAGTGAAGCAATACTTCTTGTTTTAGTTATTATTTTTGGACACGTAGCATCGAATAACACCTTGTATGAACTTTTAAGGATTTAGAGAAAAAATTCAATCATTTTCCTGTGTACATGCGTGAAAACCTGGCGAACGGATTTTGGATATTGTGTGCGAGTTTTACAAAATTGGTTTGGGAAGGATGAGTTTCTGATGAGAAGTATTGTGGATATTTTGATTTGAATTTTAGTAAAGGGGAAGGGAGTTTGATGCATTCTAAGTATTCAGCAATGACAACATTGATGAGAGTTTGCGTGTGTATCATGTTGGAGAGGAAAGATAATGAGGAACGTGATTAAGGTTTATTTTTAATTAATAAAATGTTACTTGAATGTTAATGAACTTTTAAAAGTGTATTCAACTTATAAAATTAATAACTTGTGCATACGTTATTAGAATCTGGCGAAACAAGATCCTTTGGGATCGTATAGACGAAGGCTACGCAATGAAATTGGTCTGGAGCGATTTGGAGCTTGTTGCAATTTATGGCGAGATAAAACGCATGATCGGATCTATTGACCGTTTACCGTTATTAATGATAAACGACCAAAGTGAGTAAACTCACTAACTTTGTCCAGTTTATAATTTTATAAATGTATTTTAGAATTGATAAATAATGAGTGAATGTCGTGTGATGGTTGTTTTGGATGAATTACTAATAAATTTGTTGAAATGATTTATATAGTTATATATATAAGTCATTGGTTGAATATAGATTCTATTGACTATGATATTTCATATTGAAACGAAATTTATGTTATTTACGTTGATTAACATCTGTGAATGCAAGGAAACAAGGTGGAGGGATCCAACTGGATTCCTCAAATTTATTACTGTTTGTTTTCATATATTGTGATATATAATGTGTTAAATGTTCTGTGATAGATTTTGTTATGTTTGGATGTTAGAATAGCACTAGCTCTATATATATTGATATTTAAAATATCATGAAAAGGGATTTTGAGATTTAAAAGGGAAAATCTTTTTTTTCCAAAATAAAAATTGAGTTTCGAATGGATTAGGAAATATTAAATTTTTTTAATAATAAAAAAAAGTAGTTTAAGTTATAAATGATGTTTATTAATTAGAGAAATAATTATCACTAGATAATTTGGGAATGTACATACAATTGTGAATTGAAATCGAAATTAGAAAATGTTTTGAAATGAAATGATGAAATTTATTTTGATGTTAGAAATGTGAGTAGAACTGAAATATATCCATAAGGATTTATAATTGGTATTAGACTATGTCGAATGTTATAAAACTAATTTATTTTCAAAAATTATATATTATATAATTCAGAAATTGACAAGATAATTAATATTCGGTTTGAAACCGATATTTGATAATTGAATGTAAAAGAGATATAGAATTATAAACTTATTAAATAAAATAGACTAGAAGATTGATGTGTAAACGAGATTTGATAATAAAGTAAAATATGAATGAGAAGTTATAAACTGACTCGATAAATGCAATTTTAACCTATAACAGTATTTAAATAAAATCAGGATTTGATTTGATAAAATGAGTCCAGATTTCTATAAAGAAATAATATTCACGTTTTAAAGTGAATAATGATTTAAAAGCAAATGTTTTGAAAATTGGAATGATTATAAGGGAAACTGATCAAAGTTTGGAGGTGGTAAATTCAAAAGTGAATTTAGGATGGAAATGGAAAATGAGTTGACCTAAAATGGTAAATTTATTCTGAAGTTCGGAACATTAATCGAATAAAGATTATTTATTCGAAAAAGAATTATCGAATAAAGATTATTTATTTGAAAGTGAGTTATCGAATAGATTATTCGAAAGGGAGTTATACATTGGGATTCGACTATATCGAATTCAGTAAAGTACTATTTACATTCCGTTTTAATCAGGATTTATTTATTTATTAGATTAATTGACATAAATAATCCGAAGTTTAACGTCTCCGCCCATATTAATCCCAAGTTTGCGTTATTTAAAAATAATCCAAAGTTTGGGGGGTACCTTCCCAAATTGATCCCATTTCCCTGATGACCTGCTATAGCAGGTTTCAAGTCGTAATTGTTTGCTAATTAATAATCTTTGTTAACTTATTAAACCCATTTTAGTCGTTCAACACTAATTAGTAAACTTTGTTAACTTAATCCCTTACACAATTTTCTTCCTTCTAGTGTAAACCGTTTGCCTACTGACCAGAGCTGCTACCTCCATCACCGAATTCTTCTCCTCACTTTCACCAAGCAACTGAACTCCATCAAACTCCCACAGCAACATTAATGGCATTCATAACAGCAACATTAATAACCAAAACTGTGAATTACTAGAAATAACATTCATAACTCTCATAACATTCATAACCTACCATTACACCACCAACATCACCGCCTAACCCAGTCCAAGTCAATATGACAATCATCATCAAACAACAACCTGCAAACTGATCATCCCTTGAAATACCTCAAACATTTCAGCCTCAATACAGCAATCACTGCAAAAGCCTCAAACCACTTTGTCCTCACAGTTCAGACAAGCTCTCCAATTGACGACCCATTGCTGTCACGCCTGCTTCCACTATAAAAAAAAATCAAAGATCGAATTCTTATCTTCAACTACCGAAGCGAACACCCCAGTCCATCCATCGGTACCTTCGCACCACTCAGAACATAGATCCCATTCGAACCCCCCTCAGTTGTCAACAAAACCTGCATCCATCTCTTCCAAATCGCAGCACCTTACCAACTCATCGCACACTTATCAAGGTCGGAATCCCCACAACCCCCAGCAACGACAGAACCCGTCTGAACCCATCGTCGAACCCCTATTTCCTAATTTGCATGCGCCTCAACCTGCCGACGTCTAGCTTCAGGGGACTTCGCAGATTCGATTGAGATCCCCAATTTCGATTTCCTTTTTTTGTTTTATAATTGGAGAATTTGGTTTGACTGGGAAAAAGAACGAAGAGGAAATGGCTTAAATTGCTTTCAGGTTTTAGAATGGAGAAAGGAATTACGAAGGTGTTGGGTTTATTTTTAGAAGCGAATGAGGTAACAGAGGTACAAGGCCATTAAATCGTGAGAGAGAAGAGATAAACTGGCTATAAGAGGTTAAAAGGTCAACAAGATCAATATTGGAAGGGACCACCCAAACTTGGGATTATTTATAAATAACGCAAACTTGAGATTAATATGGGCGGAAACGTTAAACTTTGGATTATTTATGTCAATTAATCCTTATTTATTTAATTAGTTATTATTTTATCTATTTAAATTAATGAATAAAATTTATATTTTTAGATTTAATATTTCAGAAGTGGGTATTATAACACTATCGTTATAATCAATGTTTTCCGTAAAAGAAATGGATTCTTAAACTGAATTCGAGAGTTGCATAAGCAATGTTTGTTAAGATTAAAGTTGTGAACTTTGTCTATTTCGAAGTTAAGAAAGATGTTTAAGGTCTGAGAGGGAATTATACCCCAACTTGATTGGCTTCATTATTGACTAAGGAATGGTTAAGGTTCAGTAGTGAGGATCGGTTAGTGATACGATTAGTGAATAAGTGATTAATGGGTTGAGTTTTCATAACGATGTTTTATACAACATTCGTTTATATCCATATAACTGGGTCTTGGAAACGTTTTCCAAATATAATTAGAGATTTTTCTAAGCATAGAAAATGGAAATAAGAAAATACGAATATATGAAAATAAGAAATATGAATATATGAAAATATGAAAATACGAATATATAAATAAGAAAAGTAAATATATGGAAATAATTTCCAGTAATTAATAATATGTATTTTCTAAATATAGAAAATAAGAATTTTTGAATATATTGAAATGTTTTCCGATGTCAATAAGAAATATTTTTTGATATAGAAAATAAATAGTTTATGAGATATAGAAATGTTTTCCAAGAATCATGAGAGGAAACCGGGTTTTGAGAAATATCTAGGTAAAGATATTGAAGAAAGAATTGGGAAATGAATAAATTAATAAGAAATTAATTTAAGGGCTTAGTGTTACTTGACGATTGATCGGTAGAATTTCCATTTGGAAATAGGATCGTTGGTTGTATGGATGTTTCCTTTGATAGTTAAATAACCGGCTAGCAAAGTTTTGGGCTATTTTATATTTCGGTTGTCAATATGGAGAGACCGGGATCAGATCCGCATAGGCATAAGCGTTGCGAATCAGATTATGCTAAGGACAACTGACGACGGAGTAAAGTGCAAGGGTTATTCTGTTAATCCTAAGTAGAAATTGTCTAAGATGGATTAATGGGAAGGTCCCTTCAGTTTGTCCAGTCCCTGGGCAACTTGTATGGACGAATGTTTGACAAAGTATGTCTAACAAATCATCTCCATTGATCTCTTCAAACGTATTTACGTTGGTGGCAGAGGAATTCGTTTCTCTTAGCTTTATGTTTATGATATTTTTGGGGAAATTAATTTATGATTTGGTAGCTTTGACAATGTGGCATTCAAAGTGAATGATGCTATGATCTTTAAAAGGTAAGTATGGCCCCAAGCCTCACAACCGGGAAATGACGAAAATCGGGCAGGAAGCATGGCTAAGTGGGTCGCTCCCATTATGGTGCATTATCACTTGATCTAGAGAAAAAAAATCATTTACTTATTTATTCTACCACTGTTGTATACTTCAGTAACGGTTGCTGATCCCAACCGTTGGTGATAATGCATTCGGTATACTCAAAGGAAATGAGTAGTCGGTCATGTGTGGCATGGGTTACAAGATGTTCTTGTTGAACCTTGTGTATTCCTCTCTAGAAATATACTATCGTAAGGTGGTTCCATACCTTGTCATAGTTGGAAATCCATTACTCAATAAGTGGCCACAATTTTGATTATATACTATGTATGTGGAGCGTGAGATATAAGCGTTCTGCTAGATTGCTATTGATTTAATTAGACACTATTATAATATCTGTATAGTATTGATATAAAGAATATTATGGGTTAACGTAAGGTAAAAACCATCCATGTTTATGTGTGGATTAGTCTTACGATTATTCTTTCTTTTGAAAAGGATTTCTAAAAGTTAAACCAAATGGTTGGAGTTTACTTACGCCAGTCTCATGACTGACCCAGAGTTTATTTTGTTTTGTTTTACCCTAAACTCTTCGGTGCCCAAATTTGTACGGACAATCAAGTAGTTCAGGATTTTACAGGTATACTTGGAGGAGATTAGAGCAAGAGGCTTCAACATTAAATAGCTACTGTTTATTTTTGTTATGTTATATATGTTGTACTCTGATAATGGTATGTGAATACAGTTACAAATGTGTATTTCAAAAGTTATGCTATATAATATATTATATTCGTTCCGTTGTGAGATTGTGTCTGCTCTAATTCCGTGATATTGTTATTTTCTTTTTCTTCCATTCTAACTTTTATTTCTTTCTATTTCTCACCCTCTAACTTCTTTCTTTTAATGATCCGGTAAATTTCTGGTGCTTGGTTATTCGACATGGTGTTTATGTCGACGATCAGGATCATAAATTGGTAGGGTCGTTACACAAATTCTGGTTTCAATCACTTAAAAACTGCTAAACGGCATGGCATGATCACCAAAAGTCGCTTACGGAAACGCAACTGGCTTGGATCAGCCATTTGGCAAATTCTGGGGTCGATCACTCAAATACTGTTTATCGGCATGGCACGATCACCAAAAATCGGTTGCGTAACTCAACAACATCAAGATTTGGCTTGGCAAAATACCAGCTTCGGCACTCAAAACAGGCTGATCGGTACAACTGGATCACCTTTTTTCTTTGGTTTTGCTTAAGGATCCGACGCTTGGCATTTGGCAAATCAAGGAGGCGAAATTCCAGTATACGATTTGGAAAGTCAAAAACAACTGATCAACACAGCATACGATGCGAAAATCATGGGTGCACATCAAGGATTCAATGCAAAATTCTTGGATTGGGTCTAGGGATGCAAAATGGCTCAAGGATGTGGCAAATTGGAAAACGTGTGCGGATCATTGGATTCTGCTTGCACGACTCAACCAGATCTTGGTTTTTGGTGATGCGAAACCATGATTTGGCACTCGGTTTAGAATATGGCTGATCAACCCAAGACCATGTTGATCACTATTTCTTAGGCGAAGAACACGTCTTGATCACATTTTTTTCCAATTTTTTCCAGGATTCGATTTTTTGGACCGTAGCTCGATTTTTCGGCTAAGTATCGAGGATACAAATTTCGCTTCCCCCTCCCTCGGATATGAAATTTTGGCTTATGCCTGGAAACTTCACCTATAAATACCCCCTCTCTTGGAATTCCAAGAGGTTGGCTTGGCTTGGTATTTTTAAACCTTGGGCATACGAGAGAGCTTTCTTTGGAGCTCATTAATGGCTTCCATGGTCATTTCTATGACTTTGAGATACATCTCGGAATTGTAAATTTCATATAGAAGCTTGCCTACAACTTTTTGGCATTCGTTTGGACTTTTGGACATCTCTTGGACATTCATGGACATTGAAGCTTTTCATTGAAAATTAATGTTCACGCTAACATACTTTGGCTTAACGAAGAAGAAGGCATTTTTGTCAAAGTTGGGTATTAACGAGATATTTGTTATTTTATTGTACAACTTTGTAGTAAAAGCTTGGATAAACATTGTAATCAACAAAATGATGATGAATGATTACTATAAAGTGGACGTATGCGTTAGTGTTGAACCACTATAAAAGTTGTGCATCCCTTTACATTTCAGCATTTTGGTAATTTCTTTACATCTGAGGGTTGGCGTGCGTGAGTGGCAAACTTTCCACGTCAACAGCATGTTAATACCATGGATGTATCAAAGTCAACTCTGGGGTCAAAAAACCGGATCGTTACAAAACCGTTGAACCCATATCAACAATGAGCTATATCCCAAAACAACTTGGTCTGACCTGAGAATAAATACACTGGTTAGTCTAGCTTAAACACGTCAGTTATCGAATGATAAATGATTAGAAAACATATAGACAATGTAACGACTCGTATTCTACGCATCATAGGATCGTAGGATATTTATTTCTTTCACATACGAAGTCGTATGGTCATGTAACTTTGGGAGACGACTATTGGGGTCATTTCCCATGTTCATGATTTTTCCCGATTTTTAAATGACCATTTTACCCCTAGTTGGCACTGTTTTGGCCATAACTTTAGACTGAAAAGGAATTTTGACCTGAAACCACTTCCATTGGCTCCGGATGATGGTTTCTCTTTCCGTGGAGTGGTCACATTAGCCAAACGGACTCACCGTTTGGGAGATATGGCTGAAACAAGTTTCAGATGGTGAAAAACAGCTTAATTGGGCTTAACCGGGTGATTAACAGCTAGGCCCAAGGGGAATTTCGGGATTAGGAGTTTAAAAGGGCTGATTAGGGTTAGAAAACATTTCTTTAGACATTTTCCAGCCGCCACTTTCATCTTTAGACACTCTAACAATGGCCTCCTATATCTAAAACATCCCAAATCACTTTCTAATTGAAGATTAGGCTTAGCAACATCAAATTAAGAAGAAAAAGCACCAAAGCAAGGTTAGAGCTGTTGTTGGACATCAGTATTTGTCCCAAATCAGAGGAGTTTCAGTTCTGAGAATTTTGTTTGTGGCCAAGGTGAGTGATTTGCATAGTTTTTGCACTAATTACGGTAATTAAGGGTAATTAGTGAAGATTAGCGAATTTATACACTAATAAATTCTGGAAAAATGTTTAGAAATTCTTAAATGTTATTTTAATCCTCTGATAGAAGTTTGGTTCGATTTGATTAAGTTTTGCTAAGTATATCACTTGATTTGCTTAAACATACTTAAGGGAAAATTTGGGATTTTGACCATGTTTGATCCACTTTACATGCTATGATTTGTGTTATGGTGTTCGTGGTCGATACTATACGTTGCTATGACTGTATGAGATGTTTTGTGATTGTTTAGAAGTGTTAGTTTGGTCAAAAACGCCGTCGAATGGCGAAAGACTGTCGCTGGAACGAAGTGCAGGAATTTACCCGGATCAGATCGCCCCTCTATGAGCACGATCCGATGGAAGCTCACGCCACCATGCACCACGATCCATTCCACTTCGAAGGCCACGAACCGATGCAGCGCCGTGTCCAAACTGAAGTACCTCGATCCGAATCGCTCCAGCTTGGTGGACCACGAACCGGTCAGAAGGTGCGATCCAAGATGAGGCGCGACGATCCAGACGAGGTAGCAGGACCCGAACCCAATGGGTTGCCAGCGCCACGAGCTGTTGAGGCGCGATCCGTAAGACGCGACACGATCCGATGGAGTTGGAGCACCACGAGCCAGCAGGAACTCGATCCGATCCGATTGAGGAGGCGCGTCACGAACCGAACCATCCAAGGGAGCACGATCCGAGGAGAAGACTGAATGAAGACCGATCCGGAAGTGAAGACTACAACCCGAGATGCAAAGGAAGTCCAAATGAGAAGTTAGAGCTCAAGATTCAGATGGGAATCAACGAGTTCGCTTCATGGTTGGATTTTGCTGCGGGACGCGTGCCAAGGAGTTATCGACGTCTATAGCTTTGGACCACTATGGTAGGAGGTACGAAGGTGGATTCAGGGCCATTATGGCATAGGTAGGACCAAGGGCTACAACCAATGAAGTGGGTCATTGAAATGTTTGGTCATGACTCCATATGTTTAGCTTGGTCATAACAGGGTTTCTACAAGTCGGGATTCGTCGTTACCTCAGTTTGTCTAGTGTTCCAAAGTGGTGGATGCCGTATGCTTTACGCACTGAGTGAGAGATGTGAGGATGGTTGCTATGGATGATTTGTTTGCTATCATTGTGACATGCACACCCCACCCCCGTATTCTTACACTATTTATTATGGCACCTTAGAGTATTGTACGGTATGTGGTACTAACTCTTTGGTTGCAGGTCCAGGTTCAGGTATGGTTTAGTATACCTGTTATCATTCTGTTTAGATGCTTATCGCTCATACCAGGCTTTATGTCTGACCCAGAGTTTTATGTCTCCTCTTATTACTCTGGGTGCTCACACGAGCAGACTAGAGACAGGTTAGCTGGTGATGCACGGGTAGATGATCCGGAGACGAGCAGGAGGCTTCCACGTAATATATATATAATATTCTCCCTGTGTTGTTGAAGATCACTGCTTGGGCATTGGTGGTGCATCTTCTACTTTAGCTTTCTTTTTTTTAGAGACAGTAAATTTGGAAAATTGTAATGAGCTGTATATGGATTTCCGCTGCTCTGATGATTGATGTTGATTTTAGTTATCAGCTTATGCACTGTCTCACCTGTTTTATATCAAGTATGTTATTATTATATTTTGTTCCATGCGCTGTGAGACATTCTACATGATTTGTGTTAGTTCTTCTTTCCTTTCTTTGGCGACCGTTCCGTGCTAATCGGGCACGTGTACAGCGCACTTTCGGAGGAAATGCCGACTGGTGCGGAGCGGGCCGTCACACTTGGTATCAGAGCTCTAGGTTGCGTAGTTAACCTAGGGAAGTTATCAGGGAGAGATAATATATGTATACGAGAGAGCGTATTTGTGATTATTTTGATTTTTAAAAGCTATATATATATATACTATTAGTAGTATAAAGATGAAGTCGTACTGCACTAGCACCACTATGGGGTCGTTAATCGTTTCCTTTTTCAGATTGACGATGAGCCGATATGTTAGAGGTACCAGTAGAGGGGCCAATAATGGGAATGCTGCTGACATGAGGACGATGTTTACTGACCTCATGAGAGAGATGCTTAGAGATGTACAGAGGGCAGCTCCCAATGGTGGAAATGGTGGTGGTCCAATAGTGCAGGCACTAAGAGTCGACTTCGCCAAGCTGAATAAGGATTATACTAGCCTTGGTGGGAAGCCGTTCCATGGAACGGAGTCGGCTACGGATGTTCAGGATTGGTTGGATAGTTGCGAACGTATCTTCGAGGATTTGGGTATCGAGGATGCGATGAAGAGAAAGCTAGCGTCCCGTCAGCTGCAAGGGCTGGCAATGAATTGGTGGAATACTATAAAGGCAGCTACTCCCGAAAATCAGATTACTTGGGAGCAGTTTAAAGCTCGCTTTAGCGAGAAGTTCATTCCGGCTACTCAGAAGTCAGTGCTGTTTAAGAAATTCTTGGAGCTCAAGCAGAATGGCAGAGCTGTCTCGGAGTATATTGCTGAATTCGACACTTTGTCAAAATATGGGTTAGTCTCTTATTGATACTGCCGAGAAAAAGAATGAGAAATTCATAACTGGTTTGGATCAGTACTTGGGTGAAAGACTTATTAACCACATCGATGAGACGTTTGAATCGGTTGTGGGGAAAGCATTAAGATCAGAAAGTCTCTACCCTAAGCCGAAGACTGAGGCTGCATCCGCAGATGAGCCAAAGCCACAAGCAGGTGGTGGAGGCAAGGGTGGTCCCCAGAATAAGAGAAAGAAGAACCAAGCTAAGGATGGCCAGAAGAAAAAGAATAAGCAAGATGTGGAGTGCTTCAGCTGTGGTAAAAAGGGCCATTATGCTAGTAATTGTCGGGCCAAGCCAGCGGATAGGAAGTGCTTCAACTGTGACCAAATGGGACATCACAAGGACAAGTGTCCACAGCCCCCTAAGGAAAAGCAAATGGTGAAAGCATATGCTCTTAATGCTATTCCTTCTTCGTCGAATGCCCCAACTGCGGCGGAAAAGGGAAAGAATGTCGTCATTCAAGGTATGCTTTCTGTTTATGATGTTCCTGTTAGAGTTTTGTTTGATACCGGAGCTTCCAGTTCTATCATATCTAGTGACCTGGTAGATAGGTTGGGATTGGAACCCGAGATTGTCGATAGACCTTTAGTAGTGACGAACCCGATTGGTGGTTCGACTAGCCTTAGCATGATTTGTCGTAATGTGGTCTTATCGAGTCATGGATGCATGTTTGTTTGTGATTGCTTTATTTTGGGCTTTACTGGGTTTGGCATTATTTTGGGAGTAGATTGGCTCCAAAGATACGGGGTGGTGGTAGACTGTGAGGGCTTTTTGGTGACAGCTAGAGCGGATGATGGGCGGAGGATAGTGTTTGGTGGTCTACCCAGTAAGGGGGTATTGGCTAGTTTTCTAAACTCCCTCGACATTCCGCATAGTGAGTTGTCAGGTTTGCCCGTGGTTGGCCAGTATCCGGATGTTTTCGAAGAAGTGACCGGACTTCCACCACACCGAGAGATTGAGTTTCGTATTGATTTGGTAAAGGATGTCAGGCCTATAGTGATGCCACTTCGTCGTATGGCACCAAGGGAGCAGCGAGAGCTCGAGGTGCAAGTCAGCGATCATTTGAAGAAGGGATTTATCAGAAGGAGTGTTTCTGAATGGGGAGCACCAGTTGTGTTTGCTACCAAGGCGGATGGTTCCTTTCGTTTGTGTGTAGACTACCGCGAGTTGAATAAAGTGACGAGGAAGAATAAGTATCCTCTACCGCGGATAGATGATTTGTTCGATCAGTTGAGTGGCGCGAGAATATTTTCTCAGTTGGATCTCGCGATAGGTTTTCATCAGCTTAGAGTGGAAGCTGAGAGTATAGCTAAAACGTCATTTCGAACGCCGTCTGGATTTTATGAATGGTTGGTCATGCCATTTGGGCTGACTAATGCCCCGGCATATTTTGTGGATCTTATGAATAGGGTATTCAGAGATCAGTTGAATAAGTTTGTCCTTGTGTTCGTTGATGATATTTTGGTCTATTCGAGGACAGAGGAAGAACACAAGGAACATTTAAGAGTAGCAATGGAGGTGTTGAGAAAACACCAATTGAAAGCAAAGTTTTCTAAGTGTCACTTCTGGAAGAGGGAAGTGAGGTTCTTGGGCCATGTTGTATCAGAGAATGATATTGCCGTAGACCCGGCAAAGGTGGCTACGGTACAAGATTGGCCTACGCCCAAGAACGCAACAGATGTAAGAAGTTTCTTGGGATTAGCCGGATATTATCGTAAGTTTATCCAAGGTTTCTCCAAGATAGCAGCACCATTGACCCAGTTGACCAAGAAGAATCAAACTTTTGTCTGAGATGAAAGGTGCGAGAATGCATTTAAAAATCTAAAGGACAAGTTGACAAGCGCACCAGTGTTAGTCATTCCTAAGGGGGATGAAGAGATGACGGTATACACGGATGCCTGTGGTACCGGACTGGGTGCTGTATTGATGCAAGGTGGTAGGGTTGTAGCTTACGCAAGTCAGCAATTGAAACCGCACGAGAGAAGATACCCTACCCATGATTTAGAATTGGCAGCGATCGTGTTCGCGTTAAAGATGTGGAGACACTATCTCTTGGGAGAAAGATTTGAGCTGTTTACAGATCATAAGTCGTTAAAGTATCTCTTCTCTCAGAAAGATTTGAATCTCCGTCAGCAGAGATGGTTAGAGTTCTTAGCTTCCTATGATTTTGACATCGCATATGCACCGGGAAAGGGCAATGCGGTGGCTGATGCATTGAGTAGAAAACATGCCAGCTTAGGGGCTATGTTCCTTGAATGGAAGCAACTGGAGTATATCGCGGGGTTTGATTTAAGACCAAAGTGCGAATTGGATCCAGAAATGTTAGCAAGTTTGACGATCAGACCCACTTTGATTGAACGGATTGGCTCTAGTCAGAGGGACGATCCTAACCTATTGGAAATCATCTCCAAGTTAGAGATGGGTATCGATGAGGGGATGAACAAGTATGGGCTTGATCGAGATAGATGGCTTAGAAAGAATGGAAAGCTTGTTGTACCCAATGTCAATGGATTGAGGGATGAAGTGCTTAGAGAATGTCATCACTCAAAGCTGACTATACACCCCGGTGGTAACAAGATGTATCGAGATATGAAGCAGACTTACTACTGGGAAGGGATGAAAAGAGACATTGGGAAGTTTATATCCAAGTGCATGAATTGCCAGCTAGTTAAAGCCGAGCAAAAGAAGCCTAGTGGGTTGTTACAGCCCTTAGAAATTCCCGAGTGGAAATGGGAGCAAGTCTCGATGGATTTCATCGATGGGTTACCAAGGACTAGATCGGGATATGACAGCATTTGGGTAATTGTAGATCGACTAACTAAAAGTGCAAGGTTTATACCAGTCAAATCGACCAGAATGGCAGCTAAGTTAGCAGAATTGTATATGAAGTGGGTAGTGAGTTTTCATGGAGTACCTAAAGGCATTGTGAGCGACCGAGACCCGTTGTTTACTAGTGGGTTTTGGAAGAGCTTACAAGAGGCTCTAGGGTAAGAGTTACATCTCAGTACCGCATATCATCCTCAGACCGACGGTCAGACGGAGAGGGTGAATCGTATTTTGGAAGATCTCTTGAGAGCATGTATATTGGATTTTGGTGGATCATGGGATGACCATTTGCATCTAGTAGAGTTTGCATATAATAATAGCTACCAATCCAGTATCGGTATGGCTCCGTTTGAAGCTTTGTACGGAAGACCGTGTAACTCACCATCATGTTGGATAGAGACTGGCGAGAAGTTTATGCTTGGACCAGATGTGGTGAGGGAAACTTCAGATAAGATCAAGATCATTCAACAACGAATGAAGGCTGCCCAAGATAGGCAGAAGAGTTATGCTGATAAGAGGAGAAGAGACCTAAAATTCTCCGTTGGTGACTTGGTGTTTGTCAAGATTTCTCCGTTGAAGAGCGTAATACGATTTGGCAGGAGAGGCAAGTTGGCACCAAGATTTGTTGGCCCATTCCCTGTTCTTGAACTAGTCGGGAATTTGGCATACAGAATTGACTTACCAGAGAAGATGGCGGGAGTTCACAACGTATTTCATGTTTCCCAACTAAGGAAGTTCGTTCACGACTCAGATATGACTATTTCACCTGATCAGTTAGAGGACTTCGAAGTAGAACCCGATGCGGTTGGGAACCGCAAGCCGGCCCGTATTGTCGAGCACGACATGAAGCAACTTCGAAGGAAGGCGGTGAAGCTAGTCAAGGTTCAGTGGAGCGAGGACGAGAATGATTGTACTTGGGAGACAGAGGAGAACATTAGGAAGACTCACCCTGAACTCTTTGCCTGGTAAGATTTTGACTTCGATTTAGTTTTCCGCATGCTAGGATATGCTTGTTTGCTTGTTTTGCATGTTTGATTGTTGTATGTGGTTGTTAGGCATGCGGGATCCTTAGCGTGTTTAGGGTTAAGGAATTTCGGGGACGAAATTTCTTAAGGGGGGGAGAGTGTAACGACCCGTATTCTACGCATCATAGGATCGTAGGATATTTATTTCTTTCACATACGAAGTCGTATGGTCATGTAACTTTGGGAGACGACTATTGGGGTCATTTCCCATGTTCATGATTTTTTCCAATTTTTAAATGACCATTTTACCCCTAGTTGGCACTGTTTTGGCCATAACTTTTGACTGGAAAGGAATTTTGACCTGAAATCACTACCATTGGCTCCGGATGATGGTTTCTCTTTCCGTAGAGTGGTCACATTAGCCAAACGGACTCACCGTTTGGGAGATATGGCTGAAACAAGTTTCAGATGGTGAAAAACAGCTTAATTGGGCTTAACCGGTTGATTAACAGCTAGGCCCAAGGGGAATTTCGGGATTATGAGTTTAAAAGGGCTGATTAGGGTTAGAAAACATTTCTTTAGACATTTTCCAGCCGCCACTTTCATCCTTAGACACTCTAACAATGGCCTCCTACATCTAAAACACCCCAAATCACTTTCTAATTGAAGATTAGGCTTAGCAACATCAAATTAAGAAGAAAAAGCACCAAAGTAAGGTTAGAGCTGCTGTTGGACATCAGTATTTGCCCCCAAATCAGAGGAGTTTCAGTTCTGAGAATTTTGTTTGTGGCCAAGGTGAGTGATTTGCATAGTTTTTGCACTAATTACGGTAATTAAGGGTAATTAGTGAAGATTAGCGAATTTATACACTAATAAATTCTGGAAAAATGTTTAGAAATTCTTAAATGTTATTTTAATCCTCTGATAGAAGTTTGGTTCGATTTGATTAAGTTTTGCTAAGTATATCACTTGATTTGCTTAAACATGCTTAAGGGAAAATTTGGGGTTTTGACCATGTTTGATCCACTTTACATGCTATGATTTGTGTTATGGTGTTCGTGGTCGATACTATACGTTGCTATGACTGTATGAGATGTTTTGTGATTGTTTAGAAGTGTTAGTTTGGTCAAAAACGCCGTCGAATGGCGAAAGACTGTCGCTGGAACGAAGTGCAGGAATTTACCCGGATCGGATCGCCCCTCTATGAGCACGATCCGATGGAAGCTCACGCCACCATGCGCCACGATCCGTTCCACTTCGAAGGCCACGAACCGATGCAGCGCCATGTCCAAACTGAAGTACCTCGATCCGAATCGCTCCAGCTTGGTGGACCATGAACCGGTCAGAAGGTGCGATCCGAGATGAAGCGCGACGATCCAGACGAGGTAGCACGACCCGAACCCAATGGGTTGCCAGCGCCACGAGCTGTTGGGGCGCGATCCGTATGATGCGACACGATCCGATGGAGTTGGAGCACCACGAGCCAGCAGGAACTCGATCCGATCCGATTGGGGAGGCGCGTCACGAACCGAACCATCCAAGGGAGCGCGATCCGAGGAGAAGACTAAATGAAGACCGATCCGGAAGTGAAGACTACAACCCGAGATGCAAAGGAAGTCCAAATGAGAAGTTAGAGCTCAAGATTCAGATGGGAATCAACGAGTTCGCTTCATGGTTGGATTTTGCTGCGGGACGCGTGCCAAGGAGTTATCGACGTCTATAGCTTTGGACCACTATGGTAGGAGGTACGAAGGCGGATTCAGGGCCATTATGGCATAGGTAGGACCAAGGGCTACAACAAATGAAGTGGGTCATTGAAATGTTTGGTCATGACTCCATATGTTTAGCTTGGTCATAGCAGGGTTTCTACAAGTAGGGATTCGTCGTTACCTCAGTTTGTCTAGTGTTCCAAAGTGGTGGATGCAGTATGCTTTACGCACTGAGTGAGAGATGTGAGGATGGTTGCTATGGATGATTTGTTTGCTATCATTGTGACATGCACACCCCACCCCCGTATTCTTACACTATTTATTATGGCACCTTAGAGTATTGTACGGTATGTGGTACTAACTCTTTGGTTGCAGGTCCAGGTTCAGGTATGGTTTAGTATACCTGTTATCATTCTGTTTAGATGCTTATCGCTCATACCAGGCTTTATGTCTGACCCAGAGTTTTATGTCTCCTCTTATTACTCTGGGTGCTCACACAAGCAGACTAGAGACAGGTAAGCTGGTGATGCACGGGTAGATGATCCGGAGACGAGCAGGAGGCTTCCACGTAATATATATATAATATTCTCCCTGTGTTGTTGAAGATCACTGCTTGGGCATTGGTGGTGCATCTTCTACTTTAGCTTTCTTTTTTTTTAGAGACAGTAAATTTGGAAAATTGTAATAAGCTGTATATGGATTTCCGCTGCTCTGATGATTGATGTTGATTTTAGTTATCAGCTTATGCATTGTCTCACCTGTTTTATGTCAAGTATGTTATTATTATATTTTGTTCCATGCGCTGTGAGACATTCTACAGGTTTTGTGTTAGTTCTTCTTTCCTTTCTTTGGCGACCGTTCCGTGCTAATCGGGCACGTGTACAGCGCACTTTCGGAGGAAATGCAGACTGGTGCGGAGCGGGCCGTCACAGACAAGAATTCCTTTTTTACACAAAAGGAATAACACAAACTCATGGCAATTCACCAGTCATGAGAAACTAAGTTGGATCGACATATATATATATATATATATCATGAGAAACTAAGTTGGATCGACATATATATATATATATAAGGTTTGTTTCATGAATTAGATAATAACATAAGAACACATATTCTCATTATCCCAATAGAGGGAAGTTATGACATGAAGATTCGATGTTGTAGGTAAAATGAACATGGAATTCTATCACAACTTATGACAGAGTTTAATTCCAACTTATTTTGCTAAGCCCACAAGCTAAGCAATAAGGGTATAAATAACCATGTTACATCATACAAAGAAATCATCATCATAGTATCAAACATAACCCATTTGAGAGTACAAAGTAATATGAATGAAATCACATAAATAGCCCACTGGCTGTACGTAAGATTAACACTAACAATAAGGTGAAACGTTCAAAATCACCAAAATTCTAAAAACCAACACAAAGAAATCTAGAAAGTAGTAATAATATAAAACCTTGGATCCACCGGTCCAAGTCTCCTACCAACTACAGATTAGGACATCCTTGTCCAATATATATCCCACCGGCCTGTCAGATATTATACATAAGAGACCCATCGGTCTCATGTAGGACCCTCCGGTCCAGATTTTCCCACCGGCTATAATTAAATATGTATATAGGACCCCCTCCCCCGGTCCAAGTACTAGCAATAATACACCAAAAAGATGTATCATAAACTCCCAAATAGTAATTCAAATAATGAAAACAATATGTCCCATAGCATACACTTTCACTGATCGATTTACTATAAGCTAGTCCACTTCACACTAGAAACAACAAATATCTTCAATTAACAAGGAATTAACCAATACAATTAATCTACGCATCTCATGCCACACAATTAATTACACCGTTTAAATCACATCCTCGCTTTCTCGAAGTGCGCAAACACGTGTAATTTTATATACGAAAAATATTTAGTTAGGCAAATGATTTAGAAAACGTTTGGTTTATTTCTATAAAACTGGTATATTACAGAAAGTATTGTTTATACTATCGCCTTGAGACGATTTTACTTATAAAATCAAAACTTTTAAAAACCATTATCACAAGGCTACATACATACATACATACATACATACATACATACATACATACATACATATATATATATATATATATATATATATATAAAGAAAATTCATTTTAGAAATCATTTTCTAAATCGTGATCAGTGTGGAAAATCACTATGAAAAGGAAACAACAACCACATCGAAATATACACAATATATATGCAACCTGAATTCAAAATTGCTATAAAATTTAGGCCTTTGAATGTCCACACAAATAAATCGATTCAAATCATGCATGCACAGGGAAATCTAGATAAAAAGAATATGCATAGTAGTGCACAAGTGTGCACAGAGGTTCCCAAGGAGGCCACATCCATGGAGAAGACTTCCTAGAAATTTTCCAAAGCCTACATCAACACACCCCATGAGTGTGTCGGTAGACACCTAACACACTTGGGGTTTGTTGACACAGGTCAAATAAAACTCCCAGCAACGATTTCATGTCCGTGTTTAACTTTGGACACTAACTTGGCAACCCTACACTGATCATATTTTGTTCACCTTTGACATACATCCGGATAAAAACACGAGCTTTGTAGTGAAACAAGAGTTATACAGTTCAGATCAAAAATGGATGAGGTATGATGCTTTAAAGTTGCATGTGCGTAGAAATGTTTATTGAAGCCTTTCATTATTACAGTAATCAAATAGTCATGTCTATTACATTCTAGCCTCAACAAAAATTCAACATAAGAGGCATGAAAATGAGTTTAAGCAAAAAAGAGTGAGTGTAATAACTCACCTTGGTCGGATTTTGGCGAGATGACAACGATTTGGTGTAGAAGGACATGTTTTGAAGCTTTAGGAACCTTAGAAACACTCAGCAATGGCGTGCAAGCTCAAATCTTCCTGTAACTTTTGTTTCCAGAAATCGATGTTAATCTTCTAGCTTGGTTTCGATCTTTGATATGCAATAGGGAGTGAGGATTAGAAACTCGCTTCTATTTTCTAATTTGATTTAGGAGTTCTGGTTTTTTTTTTTTTTTTTTTTTTTCATAGGATGGAGGCCATGGTGTTGATTCCACTGTAATTTTCTCAAGAAGAAGAGAGAATGAAAAATGGAAGGGAATATAATGTATGTACTTTCACATTTTACCTATTTCAGATATTTCCATGGTCTTGGGTTTAGAACTCATTAACCCAATTTAACCAAGTGTTACAAAATTCGAAATATTACCAAATTCTCCTAACTAGGCTATGTAACCAATTTACATAATTTTAACATCTGTTAACACAATTTACAAACTCATGTTATATTCTAACATTATTTAAGCCTATTAAAAGATTTCACAATTTGTTAAAAACTTTTAACAAGACTTAACACATATTTTAGCATATTAACACCGAAAATTCACAACTTCAATGCAAATTGCACGTTTTGTTATTTTATGAACAAGATACACATTTTCATTTTATAAATAGTACGAAATCTTTAAATTGACATAAATGATTTATACAATTATATAAAAAAATTATGTTGATACATAAATATTAATTTCTCATTAGTATTTACGTTTTTCTTTCATTTTATTTTCACCACGATAAAACACAACTTTACACAAAAATCTACTATACACAATTAAAGCTTACTTGTTTCATCTTAAATTCCACTTTTATAAAATTCTAAAGTATATTTGCCACACTTATATTTATTTAACCATAAAATTCACCGTATTTAACCAAACACTTTGTTCTACACAAACTACTTATTTAAGTATTTCAAACAACTTACTGACTCATATTAAAAAAAATACAACACTTAAATATTGATTCCAAATATATATCTTACTACTCGCTCTAATAACCAAAAATGTTGTTATGTAATACTTTACTTACTATCACATTTAATAAAACAACCTTTTAAACATAATTTATAAGATCTTGCCAGACTTTATTATCTTCATCTTAAATTTATTTAACAAACACAAATTAGAATAAATTTCCTTATTGCATAATTTGAATTCAATTTATTTCAATACACATAGTTTCTTATTCATAATTCTTTATTTTCTCAATTTAAGTTATCATACGAGTTTGGACTCTTGAACTCATATTTTATCCTTTCTTGTTTATAAAATTTACAAAATTTGTTATAATCGGTTTATCTCGGATGCTCAAAAACTCGAGTTGTTACAATGGTATTTGCGTAATAGTCTTGTTCTGTGTTTCTACTAGCTTTGGCATTGTCATAAGTACATAAATCATTTTTAGTCTGACCAACAGAAAATGCATTTTTTTCTGCTAGCACATTAAATTAACATCATTGAACTTTTCTAATTTAGTGAATTAGAAACGAACTCTCTCAAACTATGCGTTGCTACTGTTGAATAACTTCTTATGATTACCAGTGTATATTCCTGAGTATTTGGCGAAGTGGTATGATAGTGATAAATTAAATTTATAGAGATCGCTTTAAAGCACGCCGATGATGTTTTTTTAAGACATTATTTGTCGTCATCATTCGTTGATACAAACAAATGGATGTTGCGAACTAACATAAATCGTCTTCCTAGGTACAATGGAGCTGAGATGATTATTCTCTTGATCAAATACGATAACAATATCGAAATCGATCCGAACTATCTTCTGTATTGGTTGGAGTGACAAGTATATCAAATTCATGATCTATAATATCACAAACTCGAAATAGTTTTGAAATGAATGAAAAAGAATAGGATAATAAGAATTTTGGATTTGCATTGCTTTTGGGCATTTCTAATTTCAAGAAGAAGAAAGCGTTTTGGAACACTTTCCGAACATCGCGAATTTCAAAATGAAAGAAATATTGATTAATTAGCAACGCTTCTTTTCGTTTGATTTTCAAACGCCTCGTTTCTTCTTTTGTCTGTTTGCAATAGTATAAATGTATAATCTCCTCTCACTTGTGTTGATTTGACTTTAAATTGCGGGTTGATTAACGATTCAAATTTAGTTCATTTTAACCATAATAATTCTGTCCAAAAATATAGTTTTACCTAAACTCCAATCGATCGATCAAAAATCTTTTTAACACAGTACGGGGCCACGTATTCTTTATTTTGTATGATGAAGATACATGTCTTGGCTCTGCCTTGCATTTAACATCCCTCTCCATGCGGGTCAAGCAAATCCATCTTCTTAAGGATTTCTTCTTTTATGGGGATCACCAGAATGACTTGCTCGATTGCTTCATGCTGCCCACAATGGACATGAATCTCTCCTCACTGAGTAAACATTTAAATGCTTAAAGGATCTAACATTCAAAAACTATACTTAATAAAGTACATCCTTTCATGTTTTAAAATGTCTTTTTTTTTTTTTCGAGCAACATTTACCAGAATTAATTACAAATGGCAGTAAAAGCTTGCTTTTGTACTAGTATATATGATCAATTATGGTTTGACCTAATTTGATATTTTAAATCAAGAATGATCAATGTAGCACTTGACATTGCTAATAACATAGAAGCACTCAAATAATAAGTCACGTTTCAACGCGCGAGGGCCGAGCGAATTCAAATTACACAATACCTCTATGTTGACCAACGATTTGTTCATGCTTGGCGCTGTGAAGATGAAAACGACGCCTCAAAACGACAAGAATTAGTAGTTCATTTATTTTTAACATTTTCATTTTAACATTTCATACCGACTGTACATTCATATCCAAACACGTGTTTCTTTCCTCCTTTCCGTCTCCAAATAAATAAAATAAAATAAAAATACGTAGCTTCCTGCCCCACTTTCCACTAATATATACCCATCCCCGTTATCTCTCCTCCATTCGTAAATACATTTTTTCGATTGTTGATTATACATCATAGTAGCTGTAATTATATACAAAGATGCCGTATTGCAGCCTGAGTAGCACCGGAGCTAAGCTCTTCTACAGAACGTACGGCAATGGTACCACCAAAGTGCTCATGATCATCGGTTAGTTTCTCCGTCCACCGATTTCGTTTTCTGAAAATTTGACGTTTCTTTATTGGGAGTATTGTTGTAATATGGTTAGGATTGGCTGCGACGCATGAGGCGTGGGGTCCACAGATTAAGGGGTTGACCGACACCGGTAATGATGATGATGAAAAGTTACTATCAGCCGTTGATTCGGAATCGGGTGGCGGTGGCGAAGAAAAAGATGGGGTTGAGATCTGTTGCTTTGATAATCGTGGGGTCGGGAAGAGCTTTATTCCAAACAAAAAATCTGAATACTCGTAAGTTCAATTGTAGCTGTACTATATTTTAGCGAATTCAATTGAATTGCGAATATTTTGAGCTAATATGTTAATGTGATATTTACAGATGGGAAACTCTATTTGAACACAAAATGCAAACACAATTGATGACACAATGATTCTGTACCATTGGATTACCTCTGAATTTCTCATTTCGTATAAAGACAAACTAATCCAAAGATTAAGATTTTGTGTTCTCAATCCGTGTTTAGTTTTGTGTTCAAATAGCCAGTCCCTTTACAGTTTTTCTAGTTCATCAGCAACTACTACATTGGCTTGAGGAACATAATTGCAATTACTACATTTACTATTTGCGAAAATAACACAACACCAAAGTATGGCAAATTCTGTTCATAATTCGACATTTAACATCCTTGATGAAAATAGAAGCAGCTAGTGTATAAGTAAAATTAATGCTGAAATAAGATAATGCCGGTGGTATATTTTTGGAATGATTTTTTTTTTTAACCTTACATGTTATATTGTTAGCATATTATGTAAATTGGTGATTTTCAGTACTTATTGTTACCCTGAACACATTGTGACACATTAACTTTGTAAATATTCCTTTTAGTTAAAAATAAAATCATACTTGATATAAAGAAATTTTGCAAATCGTACAAGGTGCTACAGTTCAAATCATCCTTATGTTTCAGAGCTCAAAAGGAAAGTTTGGTTTTATTTTATTAAGCAAATTACATCAAAATCAATTAATTATTCATGGCAACACATTGCAGCACATGCACTTAAGTTTGTCTTTCTTCTAGCTCAACGTAGTTGTAAGCCCATTACATGGAAACAACCGTTGTCCTTTCGTTATCAATGGGAAAAATGGGGGAAATTGGGAGTTGATCTCATTTTTGGAATAAATTATAATGTATTATTTTAGAGGAGCATTCAGTGACCCCCAAAACACTGCAGCACTCCGTTAGCCTTTTGCTTTCCGCCACTAGTTCAGATTTAACTAGTTGCTCCTTCTCTTTCTTTCCACTACCACTATTATCTAAACTGGATCTTGTACTGGAAATCAACGGGGACTTGTGGTCAAAATCAATGGGCTAATAAGGTGCTACACAGCTTGGGGAGTCATTGAATGCTTATTATCGAGCTACCTAGTGCAAGTTGGAAGGAAAAAGGCTAACTGATTGGTTATCTTCGTTAAATTTCAGAACAACTATCATGGCGAAAGATGCTTTGGTTTTGTTGGATCATCTAGGTTGGACTAAAGCTCATGTTTTTGGTCACTCCATGGGTATGCCTTAGACCTCTTTCAAAAATATTCCACAATTTGACTTTTAATTTTTATTTGGAAACTGAATTATGTTGATATAGGAGCAATGATTGCTTGCAAGTTAGCAGCAATTGCACCTAACAGAGTACTTTCTCTAGCATTGCTCAATGCGACTGGTGGCGGTTTTGAGTGCCTCCCAAAGGTATATTATATCCACACAATGTTTATGATGAAATGTTTTAATAGGTTCTTCTCATTATTACCTTTGCCAATCAAATATAATTTCATCTGGTTTCTGTAGTGATTTGAAATGTTTTCTTACTGCAGTTAGATCGCCAAATGTTATCTCTTGCATATCGATTTCTAAAAGCAAAGACTCCAGAAGAAAGAGCAGCTGTAGATTTGGACACACATTATACAAAAGTTAGTGGTGATGACATATTATATACGAACTTTTATTTAACTTTTTTTTTTCTTTTTGTAAATTTCTTTTAACATTTCATTGAAGTTATGCTTGTATAACTATCATGACTTATAAAATTATCTGGATGAATACATTTAATCATACTTTCTATTCTCGATTATGTAGGAATATCTTGATGAACTTGTGGGGACTGATACAAGAAGAAAAATTCTCCATCAAGTAAGAGTCATTAAGTAGATTAATGTCATCTGTTACTTTTATTATACATTTTATTGATTTTGATCATTACCATCATCTTGCTAAGGAGAATTCACTACATTTCTAAGCAACTTTATAGTTATTATACTCAGAAAGAAATGTGAATATTACCTAAGAATTTCGGATGCATACGAATTAAAAAAAAATCATTTGATCAGGAATATGTTAAAGCCATATCATCATCAGGGATGCAATCGAAATGTGGTTTTGATGGTCAATTGAATGCATGCTGGACACATAGATTGACATCAAAGGAACTTGATACCATTCGTTCTGCTGGGTTTTTGATATACGTTATTCATGGGAGGTATACCTCAACAATATACCTATCCATGTGTATACACTTAATATACCTAGTATGATACTATTTTGGCATGGGATCTTTTCTATTAACAACGCTGTATTGTAACAGGTATGACATCATTGCACAGATGAAACATGCACGTAAACTAGCTGAGAAGTTGCAACCAGGTGCAAGAATGGTAGGACTCTATGGAGGTCATTTAGTTAGCCATGAAAGACCTGATGAGGTAATTAAATGCAAAGTCATTATTAACATATAATGACACTTAGCATAACTCAGTACTGAGAAATGAACTTTTGTTGGGCATTTTTGTTGTAATTTAGTTTTATAACCTAAATAAGCTTTGATTATTGAAGAGGTAACTAGATATTAGTAATTGATCCATTATTCTCCTATGTACTCACTGGTTTAAACTAGTTAGAGAACGTGATACATGTTCATGTGGCACTTTCTCAGATTTAGCACGTGTGATACATGTTCCTTCTATTTCTCCAAGTAAAGCCCTTCGCATGGCAATACCTATGGTATCGGCTTGCCCTTTCATGAGCGGGGACAGAATGAAACGACCATAATAAAGACACGTACTGTCTACTCTTGATTCAACACATTTCCACTGTAGTGTTCGAGTGGATCCTGCTATTTCCTCTCGAAATATGTATTAAAATATCAAATATTATCAGTGGAATTCCCAGAATTTTTGCTCTTGGATAACGCCTTATGTGTTTTAAGGCTTTGCATACCTCCAAACTGTCAAGGAATCATCGACAATGTTTTAAGCTAATCAAATTCTACCCAGGTTGTCCCAACAAAATGAAAACATGTTACAGATGCTAGTGTGATCCCAAACTATAGTATGGCATCTGCATAAATAGATTCATCATGCTTAGAGAATAAAGTATGGATTGGTGGTATATGGTTTGTGTGTTAAGTTTTATCACTCTTAGAGAAGAAGAAAAATATAATTGGTGCTAGTGGAGAACCACTTCAGTTGCTATAAAACCAATTGGTGATGTAATAACAATTGATGCTCTGAAATGGTACCAAAACGAAGTCTTTTTCATGTGTGTTAAGTCTGCCATTCCCATACGTTCAACATCACTCACTTTTTCATGTGATTAACCATAGTTATTAATGGTGCTCGGCCCAAAAAGGCGCAAAGCCTACCCGGAGCCTTGACGCATGATACGGCAAATGGCATGCATCTTTTTAACTTATCATGCATGTTTAGAATTCAATGTATATAACAATTAACTTATCATGCAATTAATTTATATTTCTTTTACTAAAACATATGGAACATGGATTTTTTATTTATTTACCTTATGCAAATTTGAATCTGAATCAACATTTATATTTTCAAAATCAATATCTACATCATCAAATTTATAAGCTTCGGTATCTTCCTCGTCTTCTCATTTAGATTTGTTTTTTATTCATGAATTTATAAAAGAGCTAAAGCAGATTTTGAAAAATCTCTCATTGTAAATGTTCTGCTTGGATGTCTAGCTTGTCTATTCCTGCTACCAACAACAAATTCCAAGACAAATCTTCATTATCGTCATCAAATGCAAGCTCAGCTTTAGCATTAGATTCATCACTCGTATTTATTGTTAACCATTCATTATATTTACCAATATCTTAGTTAAATCATTGGACATAAGCCCGTTGATGGTACGGGTTTTGTCCCGCCGTATAAATGCTGCTATGGGCTTTGACTCCCAGCCTATTTTATACAACAAATGATAACATCAGTTACAAGTTGGTCCTAACTTGATAATCATTACATTAGTAAGCATGAATACCATTTATTTTTCAAGTGTAAGAAAATTTAAGCGAGTCAGAATTTTATTCTCTATTTAATATATAAATTTCAGTATGTACATTGATATTACTATTCTAAATTTGAAATAGAAAATCATGCTAAACGAAAAATAATGCTTGGATTTGGATCGAAGAAGCAAAACTTCTACATCTTGATTGTGATGCTTAATGACATTAGATTATGTTAAATGGAAATATATGTAGAGTTCTTGAAATATCATATTGTTAAATTCATGTAGGCTAAAATGGCATGAGAATTATGCATAATATATATGGTGAGTAGCCAAGTTTTTGGAAAGTCAAATAATTTTTTCACTTCTCTTTAAATATTCTTGCAAACATAATAACTTAAATAACTTGATTATAAACGTAATTCAAAGTAAATTAATATCAGTATTAAACAAAATAATTTTGGATATTAAAAAAAATCCTTACATGACGCGTAATTGAGTACAAAACATTGACACACTGGTAAAGAAACATAGTTATCGAAACATACAGATAAAAATGAGTTATTAAATTTATTATAGAAGACTATTGTAGAGTTCGAAAAAAGAATTATCTAAATTATGACCCTACATGCAAATGGAAGTTAAGTGACAAAGTACTTTTATGATGAACCAACATATGTGAAAACTAAAGGTTCCGCAAAGACAAACATGTCTTCTTCCATTAAAAGATAAACTAAAAAAAAAAAAAAATCAATGTGCCAATTCTTCTCTTTATTATTTTCTAGCAAATTCTTTTAAATAGTTCGATATGTTAGTACATTTCTCATACATCTCATTCTTCAAAAGGCTGATATCGCTTAATACCTAATTCTACATCAAAATGCAATTTGTCATTTACATTATACTCTTATTATTTGATACTCATCATTTACTTTGTTTTTTTCATGTAGTAAACTTCCAATTTTTTTTTGTTCTTTTCATAATATTATAGCTCCAAAGTTATCCTTTAGTTTTCTCTGCAGATCCATTTGCACATTGGACATGTATTTTGCTTTGAATTTCAATCAAACGTTGCTACAAATGCTTGTAATATTGTTTATCCGTTTATTCAAATGTCTGCGTAGCGTAGTATTTATAACTTAGTTCATTTGTTATTTATGTAAGACGAATGTTATAATCATGTTTTATTATTAATAAGATACATGAACTAATATATAAAATAAAATGTTATCTTTGAAAGTGTAAACAAATATCACTCTAATAATATTTTGCTTTTCGACAAAACTATAACCCATAAATAATTTTTTTTTTTTTTTTTTTTAGCATTATGAAATATACTAATATTTTTTTTTATTAAGTTGAAAGTCTATATTATATACAGTAAACACTAAACACATATCACCTGCTATTTATTATCATCATATTTGTTTATTTTTAGCATTTCAATTATCAATTGGATTGAAAAAAAAAAACTTTATGTTATTTTTTTTTCCATTTATGTTCATTGATTATCGATCGCTGACGAATCAAATAATTATCCAATATTCGTTGGTATCTGCGAATGCGGATATTCGATATCCGAAAATGATTTCGGATGCGGATAATGACACTATCCACATCCGGAAACATCCACCGGTAGCCCTACTCCCAGGCCCGATCAGTTACTATTAGGATCGGGTACATTTTAATCAAAACCTGATCCGATTTGGAACCGATCCGGTTATTAGTTTCTGCAGTTTCTAAACATGAGTTTACTTTCTTTAACCATTTTATTTGTTTGCATGTAAGTGTATTTGCATATTATTATTGTTAACTTGGCTATGTCACTGTCTAATTTCTATGTCAACAAATTTTTTCTATGGTTTTTATAAAAACTGCAAGCTTAAGGTATAGTTTCAACATAGATATTATGAGTTAGGTATACAATTATTACTCAACAGTTTTGAAAGGTACAATAGGTCGGGAATGACTATTGGTTTTGACTACCTGATTGATTCAGACCAGACTCAGCCGTCACTCAGGTCTTGATCATTGTAGCCAAACTCAGGTACGGATTTTAAGATTTCCGGACCAAACCTGGCATGTCTGTTGATAGGCTTAGATGTTGCAAGTTCGTTTGTCCTCAACTGAACATTACAAATACCAAATTATTTAGTTTAGCTTGAACTAGCACATTCATCTTTAGGTTAGGAAGGAAGAAAAATAAATAAATAAAGAAGTTTAAAAAACAACAAATTAACAAAAATGTGCGCCTTTCTACGTGAAGGAGCCGTTTACAGTCATTCTTTGCCCATTACAGTTGGAGACGCACCCGACTCGGACTCCCCAACGGGGAGTTGACCCGTTTGTCCCATTGGAGAAAAGTGTCGCGTTTGGTGTAATTGCCGGCCTGTTTGAGATAATTGATGTTAATGGGTAAACTTAAATTTGTATAAATTTCTAAATTAATAACTCGATCAAATGAGGTTCGTTTGAGATACGATTTTTTGCGTTGCAATCATATCAGATTGTTCTACATTATGGAGTTTGTTTGAATTGAACCAGACAATTTATAAATTTACAATTTATTTGTTTATTTTTGCAAATTATTGACACGTATTAATTATTAAAAAAATTAAACTAACTGGTATTAATCAATTAAATTGGAAATCAAAACTTAAATATCCCACTCCAATACCCCGCTCAAATACCTCCTTCGTAGCACCAAGCACTTTTCCCGTTTACGCAACTTCCATGTTCAAATGTCAGGTTGAAATACCTCATTTGCTCATCGCAAAAGCACCCTAAATGCCATTTCTTGTGCCTTTTCATATATGTTGTGCCATGAGGAAGGAAGGCGAAAACGCCACACCGCGTCCTGCGTAATGGCACATGCCTTAGCGTGCTTCTCATAACTTTATGATTAACTCGTAAAATGGCATGGGTTCAAGGAAATGTTCAGAATGGTCTCATATCTTTAATAATACAATTGACTCTTCAAAAAAAGAAGAAGAGATCACTCGATTCATCACCGGTTGATTTTGTGATAGCTCAAGTCACACTTTCCCTTTCTTCTCTAATTGAACATCACCTGCCCTGGTTCATGAATATGATATTACAGCTTAAACTGGTGTGTGGTTACGTAACCTTAATAACTAGAATATAGAAATAGGAAATTACAATGGAATGTTCCTTGGTTTATGCAGCTATGTGAAAAACCGCATGCACTGACTTGACCAGAACTAGCCAGCACTGACTTGACCAGAACTAGCCAATGTTAAAAATTAATCTAAAAACCATACCAAATTTAGGCAAGAAGCTTTGAAACAAACTTATACAGAAAAGTTCTATTGCTATCATGTGACAACATGATCTATGAGTGTTCTTTAAAAAGTCAAATTCCGGTATCGTTTTGTAATGAATTTAAATTTTTACTGAGTTTCTACTGTAAAATAAAGTTACAAGGCACACTGTTAACAAAACTCGTTTTGCTGGGTATATCATGAAAACTTAACAGATGTGTTAGTTTAGTGACATTTTATAGAGATGGAAGCACAACTGGTTATTGCTACATTGAAACCACACGTATTGTATTATCCTGCCCTATAATACAAGCCAATGAACGATCAGGCTTTCTTTGCTAAAATTTTGCTATTACTTTTACATTCTCTTTTTCAAATTAGTTTGTTAATTGAATTTGAAAATGAGTTTAAAATTAATAAGTATCCGTAGGACCCTTACTACAGTAAGGGAAACGAGTATATGAGAAAAGGAATGTTTTCCATAGCTAAATTCTACTTTTGTGAGCATCAGTTGTCCATGTACTTCCATAATTTCAAAAAAGCTACATTTTCGGGAAATCTGCTATTTTATTAGAAGCATATGTTACAATACAACATATTTTCCTACCAGTTTCTTGAAATTGTCGTAGTATTATTAGAGCCACATATGGTGTGCTTCCATCCCAACTTAAGCATCATGCATTATGCACTAATGCTTGGTCCCATAAGTCATGTTTGATGTATGTCATGCACGTTTTGGAAAAACCATCCGTTGTTTCTGTAATAATTATCTCATATGCACAGTGCATGCACCACGTCGACAAATAGACCCAGTATGATTGTTTTATGATCATGTGCATTGCGCTCAAAACTAACATGCAAATTGTGCATTATCACAATCAATTTTTGGTAATCAATTATGTAAATTCAGGTCAATCAAGCTCTAATTGCTTTGATCAAGGCAACAAAGTCAAAGCTTAAGCCACAGGACTGGTCAAATTTCATACAAACCAAATCTGGTAAGTATATCTTAATAATTCCACAGTCCAATGTTTTACCAGTGTGAATTGATGTAACCTGGTAAATATTATCCAGGATGGATATTAGAGGATACATCAATGTCGACAAGTAGTAAAAACTACGATGGCGAAAATTATCTTACTACCTTCTATAACTTAGTTGGAAAGTTACAACTGCTCTTCCTTTACTTCATAGGAGTATTTGTCATGTGTTTTGAGCAACTCAGGAAAGTTACCACTGCAGTCAAACCAGTTCGAGTATCTGCCTCCAATTAGTGAGGTAACTGATTCTTTCTTCCTTCTGATTTCAGTTCTTTATCGATAACAAGCAAAGCATGCTGTCAAATTGCTTTCGTTTTCAGTTATGCAGTTGAAACTCTAGCACTTGCTAATATGTTCATCCCCTATATGCCTATATGCCATGCTTAAAGCTAAAATATTCATGTTGCTAATTAATGATGCAGGTGTACAGATTATTACATGAAGTCATAGGGAAGATGTGAAATATGGTTAAATTGGCCTATCCACTTCCTGTATTTATCAAAGATGTTCTTTCAGTAAAAGAATAAGAAGATTAAAAGCATCATAAATGAGAGACGGTTTGCTTGAGCAAGATCACATTTTTGTTTGTCTATACTGTAATTGCACACAAGATGCCATGCCAACATCTATTTTCGTTGGTATTCCCTTCTTTGTTAGGCTGCCCTATAATTTTTATAATGAAAGATGGTAGAAACTATCAGACTTGTAATCTTTCCTGTATGAAAATTCAGACATTAATGATAATTTAGTTCTTTCTTTTTCCATATGTTATTCCTGTACGAAAGATAAGCATAATAACTATGTAACAGTAATTGTTGTCATTATATTTGCTGATTTTTCTCATATGCATGGTTAGGGGTGGGCACAAACCGCACCGCAATGCGGAAACCACCCATACCGAACAGCAAAAATGGTGCGGAAAACCGCACCAGATTCTCTTTTTAAAGCAAACAGCCCAAACCGAATCGGCTCGCAATAATACGGTTCGATTGCGGTTTGAACTATGACCAAACCATATTAAACCGAACCGAACCGCATAGCTACTACGGTGATATTATGATAAAAATATTAATAAATTTATATCTAACTTTTTATTTTAACGATATATATTCTATTCTCAGCGTATGTTGTAGTTGTATCAATTCAAGGTAACACTATGTGTTTTAACCTTCAGGTGACACAACATCATACAATTGTAAATTGATTGTTGATGGAAGTAATTCTCTTGTTTCATATTTAATATGGATTCAAATCGGACCGTATTACATCGAAACCGAACCGAAACTGAACCATTTGAATGGTTAACATAATGGTTTTTACTTTTGAAAAACTGTTTGATGCGGTGCGGAAGCGGTTTGAGCTTCAAACCGCACCAAACCGAACCGTGTCCACCCCTATGCATGATTAGTGAAATTGAAGAAAAGCATATGTTTTATTAATTTTTTTGTTTATGTCTGATGAAATAACATACGATATCCTTATGTATTGGAGGATGTAGATATTTGATATACAAAGTTTGATTTGATGAGAATATGCGACATTGAGAATATCTGTCGACAGTTATAATTAGAGCTGTTATGGTAATGGTAAATTTACTATTACCATACCATTAACAAACCATTGGTAACCAATATCGAGCTTCATTGCCATACCAATGTCATCGGTATGGTAACGGTAAGTTTTACCACTATTAACGGTAAAATAGCAGTAAAGAAAATTCAATATTAGTGGTAACGGTAAATTTACCAGTCATATTATTTTAGTTTTTTCACAATTTTAATGAATTCCAACCTTTTTTTTTTTTTGAAAGTTTATCATATTTTATGTAGATGTTTATATAGATTTATTTAGGATGATAATTCTTTTTGGTTTTATTGAATTCAAAGTTTAAGATTAACAAAATTATTATTTCGTATTGTAAATATCTTGAAATAAGCTAAGTAAATTTTCTGTGCCAACTAAAATAAGTTTACATATTTATATAAACATTAATGGTGTTAGAGTTAGTAAAAAAATTATTTACTTTTTATCATTATCAAAATTTTAATGTGTTAAAGTTTTAATAGCTTTATGTATCGGTAAATTTACCATTACCATTCAACGGTTTACCAGTTTTTTGGTATCCCCATGAATATTTTACCAGCGGTAACGGTAAATTGTCGGTATTCATTTTTTGTTTACAAATAGTATCGGTATGGTAATGGTTTTTCGTATCGGTAATGGTTACCATTACCATATTAGCCTTAGTTATAATTTTGTTTTATGGTATTCTTATAGAATACAGTGAACAAGTTAAAGGCTTATATGAGTTATTGATGTCACTCCAAAAACGGTTAAGGGGGATCACTTTTTGTTTTTTTTTTTAAATTTACTAATGGGAGGATCATTTGACATAGCCTTCTCTTAACAATTTACAAAATATAGACAAAAATGTCATTTTATTATTTTACCCTAATTACATTTTATTGTTCGTTAAACTCTAATCATCTTCTTCTTCTCAAAGTAAACAATTAATTACTTTTTTCATGGAGGAACAAATCTCTAACGAAATTTCTAACTTTAAAAAAGAAGACAACATTATTTTTACTTAAAAAAGTGAAAGGCAAGTTGAATTTGTTACAGAAATCACCGAAAAGTTAACACTTTATTGGAAAAAATGGAGGTTCGTTTTCGATCATCTATTTATGGCATGTTGCTTCCAAACTTTATACTGAATTTCAGTATGTTGTTATTGATTTTTACCTTGTTTTGTGTATTTGAATGAAGGGTAATACCGGTTTTTTATTTTTTTATTTTTCGATTGTGTTTGGCCCCCCTTAACAATTCAGTTTTTCTATTAGCACCGCATAATTTGCCTTTCTCACCTCTGCAATTTTAAAAAACAATCATCACCTCAGTTTTTTCTTTTTTCACCCTGTTTATTCCTATATTGACTTTGTTCTTTCATTATCTGTGTTTCTTTTCTTTCTTTTTTTACTTCATTTTGCTGTTTTTCATTTCTTCATCAAAACTATAACAACTTTACAATCTACTATCTGCAATATAAAAAATGCAAACAACAGGGAAACAAATATGCTAGAAAAAGATCAAAACAACGGCGTCATAATGGTTTTTAATTTGTTTTATCATTTTGATCGAAGTTAGGAAACGAATTTACTAAGTTGCATTCGAGGACTGTGTTGATTAAATCATACCGTTTTTGAAATGTTGGTTGATTTCGATCAATGGCGCCACAGTGAACAACAATTAAAATTATTAATCAAATTTAACGAAATACATAATTAATTGTTTGAGGGTAAAATTGGAGGTTCGTTGGGAAAAGCTAACCTGTATCGTCCCCATGAGTTCAAAAGAAGATGATCTGCAATCTGCACAAATGATATCCTTCGATGGTTTGAAGCAATGAGTAATAATCAACTTCGTTGTGTAGGAGAATTTTCTAATAATAAGAGTCTGAAGCAATGAGAAATAAGCGATAACATGATGAGCTTCAGGTTGTTACTTACACGAAACAGAATTATTCTCCAGATATTCCAGTAATATACCCTTCCCTTTTATCAAGATGCTTTCATGCCCATTTTACTGAATTTCGGAAATCAAATTATATTTTGATGAGGTTTTAGCCTAGCCCGGACCAGCCTGGCCCACACCATGAGTTTTGAAATATTTTTACTGAGAAAACTAAAAACTCAAAAATACAAAATTAAAAATAAATTTAAAAATAAATTTAAAAATAAGAATTTTGAAATACTTTTACTTGGATCCTTCGTACTATTTATGCATGATGTAGTTTTCCATAGAATTTAACGGTCGTACTCAACAAATAACATAGTACATCAAAGAATTGAACTCCGACTAAGCAAGGACTGTTATTTTTTTATCAAACTGCAATAACTTCTTCATAATAACTCAGTATCAGATGAGACTTCGACCAATGAACTTTCACGTAAATTACGAATAGTGTAAAACACTCGGATACTTCATCTTGTAAACGTGTACTGTAGTTCTCCAGAGCAATGGATGGTTATATTTAAAAAATAACAAACTATATCTTCATATTTGAACCCCTCTTCGGCAAGGTGGACCATAATTTTTTTGTTTGAACTGCGATAATTCTTTATACAAACTCGGAATCTGACAAGACTTCGATCGATAAATACTCAGCTAAATTACAGACAATATGAAATACTAGTATAATTCATTTTGTTAACGCACATTATAGTTTTCCACTGTGAGACAGTTGTATCTAAAAATAACATGCTACAACCCATATTTGAACTCCACTTAAACAGAAATTGCTAATTTTAGTTCAAACTGCAATGACTTTACATATGGACTCAAGATCAGGCGAGACTTCCACTGATGAACTCCTATCTAAATTACAGACATTATATAATACTCGGATACTTCGTATAGAGACGCACATTGTAGTTGTCCATAGTAAGACAATTAGACAATAGTAGACTACATCCTCATATTTGAGTTCACACTAAGCAGAAACCACTATTTTTAATACAAATCACAATGATATCTTCGTACGAACTTAGAATCAAACAAAACTTCGATTGATGAATTCCTACCTGAATCATGAACAATTATAATACTCGGATACTTCATCATATGAACGCACACTATACTTCTCTATTGTGACGAACAATTATACTTAAATGAGTTAAATGAGTAACCCACTTATCAAACAGGTTGGGTCAAACAACGCTTATACTAACCGACTCAAAAATAAATGGGTCATAAATGAGTTAAGACGAAACCGACAAAATTAATTTTAACCCAACCAAACCTGTTTGATGGGGTTAATTGAACTAGGCTCTCCTGTTTTTCCAACTTGCTATCAAAGAACAATTTGATTACGTTTAATACGTAAGTTGTTTAACCTATAACTCCTTATTATTAATTCTTTTGTACGCTACCTTGTATTAAGTTGCTTCCATTATGTTTGCCAACAGATGCTTTCGAATGCAGATAGTGACATATATAAATTCATGATTATGCGGTAGTATTGGATAATTATCATAACAATCAATAAATCAAAACACATAAATATGAAATTTCAGTTTAACACAATTTTTTCCAGCTCCATTGAGATACAATGATATTGTTGACGGGCAAAATTGTCGTGCGCCAACACCCAAATGTGTGTGTGTGAACAATTATCCAAATAAGCGATAAAGTATGTAAATGTGGGGAAACACAGCTTTTATAGTGGTTCGGCACTAACACCTACATCCACTTTATAATCATTGTTCATCATATCTTTGGTTGATTACAAGGTTGTACAAGTTCGGACAATAGCTAAGTTCAAAGTGTTACAATGGAATAGCAAAATATAGGCTTCGTTTAACCTTTGACCAAATTGCCCTTCTTCTTCGTTGAAAAGCGTTGACTTGGTCAACAATATCCACGTTTGGTGTTCATGTCCATGAAGTTCAAAAGTAGCATAACAATCCTTGTTAATGTTCAAGTGTTGGAGGAAAACATGCATGCCATGTTTTAATTATCCATCTCATTTCTCATGGCCATGGTGGAGGTGTTGGAAGTAATTAATGAGTTTTTGGAGCTCTTAAGGTCCAAAAATTCCAAGGGAGAAGCCTCCAAATGAAGCCCAAGGCTTGGGGTATTTATAGGAGGATGGTTAGGCGGGAGTAGGTGAGCTGCGGGACCCACAAGAGCAATTTTCGTACCCCCAAAATAAGCCATATGCAGAAAATTCGCACCCCTCCCAGGTGGGTTCGAAATTTCGAACCCACCAGTGGGGATCGAAATTTCGACCCCACCCGGGGGTTCGAAATTTCGACCCCACCAGGGGGTACGAAATTTCGAACACCCTGAAGGGGTTCAAAATTGATAGAATGCGAGGCGGAAACCATGCTGTAGATGGAGTCGAAATTCCTGAACGCGAAGTAAGGGAATCTGCGGTTTTGCTGGTCCGAAGTGAAGGAATCTGAGGTTCCGATATGGAGAAAATCGGATGAATCGGGCGGTGCCCACAGTATCGACCTAACCGGTTAGGTCGATCGCCGACGGGACTGTGGGGCCCCACACCCCCACCGACGCTGCACTCGGACCCGCTTGACGGCTCGCCTTCGGCTCGGAGCACGACTCGACTAAGAGTTCCTTAGGCTCGATAGAGGCCACTTGATATAGGCTTCGGGTCTCCTTGCGTTTGCGACGCGACTTCGACCCTGCTGGTTCGTGTTTTTTGACGCTTGAGAGTGTTGCTCAGCAAATACTTAAAGTGTGACAGCTTCGACAAAAAAGCGTGTCAACAGATATAGATAGTTTTGACCATTTATGCATTAAATGTATTTAACATACATAACTGAATAAAATAATCAATGAATTTGTTTCGTTTTATATAATACACAAAATATAAACTATATTCGTTAGTCAAGTTCCTCACTGTATAATTAATAACTCACCCGAGAGTAGCTTTTCCCAACTCATGCCAACGTCGAAAATCCAAGTATGACATGTCCATGCTAGCCCATGCTCGATCTTCTCACAAGTCAACGTCTACCTTGAAACCCTTCAGGTCTATTGTCGGCCGCCTCAAGTAAAGGTCGCTTCAATAACTATCTCATCGGACATGGCCCGACTAAAACATAATTCATCAATGGTGTGTTACATTTTATTTCATTTTAACCCTGTTTTCCAAAAAATTACAAATATAGCCCACTTCTACCCAACTCAGCGATGAGTTGATCGGAATGAACTGGCACAATCTGAAATTGCGCTGGTACACGTGTACATTGAAGCAATCCCCATATTGCGCCAATTCAATTTTAAAAAAATTTATCACAAAAAACACCAATATTTCTTGCTCATTTATTTGCACTAGAGGTTAAAATAAATGCGCTTGACTATCCTACACCGATTTTGGAGGAATTTCATTGGTATTGCTTTAAAACCTCGTAAATTATACCCTAAATTGGCATAGAAAACTTAAATAATTAAATAATAGTAAGTCAAAATAGGAATATGTAATTCTTATGGAATTTGCCCATGAATATTATTCTGTTGCATTCGTGGCGACATTCCAATCCGTTTTCATATATGAATTGCTAAAATATAGTTTATATGAAAAGTTACAAATAAATCTAGTTTTGGAATTTAAAATATATAAAATTGGAAACTTGAATTTGGATTGGATAAGCTTGAAGAATATTTCAGATTTCAAACTTAAACTTACGTGTGTGTATATACAGATATGAAGAGGATAACGTTAAAAGATATTAAACAGTAATCAATTAGGATTAAATATTAATAAATTAAAACACATGAAACAAAGTTCAGTGTGCCTCAAGATAGAAGGTCAGTCAACTGCCTACCATTACAGGGGCCAATCCCCAGGTCGACTGCTCTATATATGGGTGGTTGACCGCCTTGCACGATCAACCGCTTCGTAGTAGAAGTTGGGCGACGGCTAGGGTTTTCTAGGTTATTTCTTTTAAGGTTTGATACTACGAACGATTTAGATTTTATTATTTAAATCTAACGGTTCTTATTCACTCTAGCATCTCAAAATAAGACCCTATACCCTTACTTTAGATCACATTCTCATGTGGCTATATATGTTCCTTCATTTCTATCTCTTTTTACACCTAACTTTAGTGAAATTTTTGTCTTTTATTTCTTCTGTCCTCTTTTTCTGTTTTTGTTTAATTAGTTTTGGATCTAACTTTTATATATGTATACGATTCTCTTTTGATTATACATATGTCAATGCAAATGAGAGGAGATTTGCATTCAGATCTTGTGACATCAATCCAAAGAAGGGTTCCATTTAGGTTTGAATACGACATCTTTCTTCAAAGGCTATGAGTGGGAACTTTACAGTTTTCTTTTTATTTGTACCTATTTAGTTCAAAAATCTGGGTTATGTATGCCTAAGAGATTTGAGAATTATGAAAACCAAGTTGAACCCCTTTAAATCTCTAAATAAAATGAAAGTGTCAATCTACGTTGTTTTTATGGATTTTGGGTTACGAATGTAAATTAAAGGGATTTCTGTGTTCTTATTTCCAAATCTCAAGCAAATTGTAACAACCCGCCATTTTGACCGCCCCAAGTTGGTAGTTAAACCAACTCGAAACGTTCAAAACAACGAATTGTTATTGGTTTACAGGGTTTAAATTGGAATGTGACACAGAATTGCGGTGCTCAACAATAGTATCAAAATAAATTTTATACAAATATCAGAGTTTTACGCTATTTATACAACGGAAAAGTAATAAATTTATACATGACTATAAATTACAGCTTTTGTCGAGCATTGCGCACACCTGCGTCTTCTTGTGCCTCTCCTCTTCAAGAGCTAAACCTTTGTTCATTGCTTTATCAACATATGAAAAATAAATATTGTTTTGACGGTGCCATCCTCTGGAGCTACTGGACATGCTAAGATGCTACTTAACAGAGGCATGTACATATTTAAGGCTTGTGCAATCCTTTAGCAAAGTTATAAACAATTTTCATAGAAAAAGCATGTATGCAGGAAAGGTATTTACCAATTGGAATGCATGGACAACCAACTAAACTTCATACATGTTGGATAAAAAGTCAACTAGTAAAACTTATTGTACAGGCTATTATAACTAGCATGACTTGGCGCATGAGTTGCCATAAAGAAATAGATTTCTCCGCATCCTGTATCTTATACGAAACATATCAGGCCCGTAAGTGCAATCGTCATCGAAGTAATCTTACATCAAAGACTTATGGTATTTAGCATGATTTCGGTGTATAAACCTCCTTCCAGCAACCGATCCCCCTCTAGTTGTGGATGATGAACCATACGCTTCACGGTATAGGTCCTGTATTTCTTGTATTTCTTCCGCTTCCTCTTGAAGGATTTCATCTTCCACTGAATCGCTATCAAAAGCCAGCACGCATTTCGTAAAACTGGAATCCATTTATATTTGTGAATAAGTTTTGATTTGAGACATGAATTGCAATGTTGCTGTTATATATAAGGTATTCAGTATTGGTAAGTGGGTAGCTTTATTGGGTGGAGTGTTCTCCTTTATTGGATTAAGTGCTCCTTTATTGGACAGAGTGTTCCTTTATCGACATGGTGCTCCTTTATTGGTACGAGTGCCTCTTTATTGGATAGAGTGTCATTTATTAGACAAAGTGCTCCTTTATTGGATAGAGTGTTCCTTTATTGGACAGAGTGCTCCTTTATTGGTAAGAGTGTTCCTTTATTGGAAGGAGTGCTCCTTTATTGGACACAACCCTCGTTTATTGGTACGAATGGTTTTTAATTGTACAGTAAATAGCGCACAGTGTAGACTCTCTGTCATGGCTCCAGTAAATTGGTACGAATGGTCTTTTATTGGTACGAATGGTCTTTAATTGGACAGTAAATAGCACACAATGTAGATTCTCTATCATGGCTCCAGTAAATTGGTACGAATGGTCTTTAATTGGACAGTAAATAACGCATAGTGTTCTTTAGGGGAGTTTCTCCATTATAGACGTTTAGAGCGTTGGACTTTGCATTACACAAATATTTTGCATAACCAATAAGCTTACAACAACGACAATTACAACATGAATAAATGCCAAAGTATAATTGAAGGAAGTACAACAACTGAACACATAAACATCAAATTTAAAGTACAGTAATAAACGATACGATAGTTTCCACCCACACCTACCACGGACATGGGTAAAATCCAGCTCTAGCTGGCTAAGCAACATTCTTGTTCAAACGTCGTATTTCGGCTTGCGCTTCCAATGCATATTGAGCTCCACATTCGCACATCGTAGGGTCAATCCACTGCTTAAAGTAACAACAGTCAATTTCGTTAGAAAAAACGGAGTGATCCTGGTAGGCTGCACAACAAAAAAATCGGCGCCCAACATTTTTTTTCGGTCTTTGAAACAACGACGACCGATTCTTCTCCACAATGGCACACAGGGTTGGATCCCCCTAGACGTACTGGCTTGCGAACGCGTCCTTCAACAACCATTTCTTTTCCATGTCTTTGATTTGCTACCCCCTCATCGTCATTTTCCCATTTGTCCATGTAGGAGGCTACACTTTCTTTTTCCTGTTCCAACATACTCCAAAAAAGGAACTATACTTTTTTCGTAACAAATTGGCTGCTTTGGGGAAAGAGGAAGGAGGTGGCGGCTGGAAGAAAATAAATTGTGATTAAGGGTTTCAGAGATACTGCTATATATAGGGAAAACAAGAGTGTGGGTCCGGGATCGTCCACTTACCCGTATTATTTACACATATTGAAGTTCGGAATGTTATAAAACGAGGGTCGTCCACTTACCCACATAATTTAAACATTTCAGCACTTGAAGGAGTTAAAAAGGAGGGTCGCCCCTATTTTATTTTATAAAAATCCTTTTAACTTATATATGTAAACCATATATTTTATAAACCATTTCCAAGGCGACTTTTTGAAATTTTGATTTGGACATAAAGCAAAATCTACAACATGAAAAACAATTTTTTCTCTTCCACTAGAAAAATATTGTCGATTAGATGCAAACGTGTCTTGTTGTGAGGAAATCCGACTTAGATTGGATTTCGTACAACCAATTGAAGTTCGAAACGTTATAAAACGAACTGCAGTGCCGCTGTAGTTCGTTTTATAATTAAATTATAAACCAGATTTGGCACTTGGCAAAGTACCAGATTTGGCACTTGCCAAAGTACCAGATTTGGCACTTGGCAAGGTACCAAATTTGGCACTTGCCAAAGTACCAGATTTGGCACTTGGGAAAGTACCAAATTTGGCACTTGGCAAGGTACCAGATTTGGCACCTGGTAAAGTACCAGACTTGGTACTTCGCAAAGTACCAGATTTCCATGGAACATAATAAACGAGCAAACATTACACATAACATATGAAACGAGCAAACATTACACAGAACATATGAAACGAGCAAACATTACACGGAACATAATAAACGAGCAAACATTACACAGAATATAATAAATGAGCAAACATTACACAGAACACATTATAAAATAACATAATGTCCAAAACATCGAGACATGCACATATATACATCGAGCCATACATATATATACATCGCGACATACCCAAGTATACATATGATAAATCTGCAGCATCATCATCAGCACCATCCAAAGACATGTTGTCCTCACTATCAGAAGGGTCATAATACGGAATATCGTCATCATCACTACCACCTCCTGAACCACCACCACCACCTAGTCCGTCACCCCCTCCTAATCTGTCATCACCACCTAATCCGTCACCCCCTCCTAGTCCGCCATCACAATATAAACTGTCACCCCCTCCTAGTCCGTCACCCCTCCTAGTCCACCATCACCACCTGATCCGTCACCCCCTACTAGTCTGTCACCTCCTCCTAGCCCGTCATCACCATCTAATCTGTGAACCCTTTCTAGTCCGCCTCCTGAACCTCCACCAGTACATGACCCTACAGCGGTACTTGATGCTGTTGTATCACCACCCCCTGCTGCCGCTAATCTGGCCTGTAAATCATCGATCTGCTCCTGCAATCCCTGAACAATCACCCGGTGCTCCTGATATAAGGACTGAGAATGTAGTAAGGCCATCTCCTGAATAGCCGCAATATGTATCCTATGCTGGTCTAACCGGGGTGCATACTGCATATATGTAACATATAAAACCAGTTTCTACAGCGTATAACATACAACGTAAATTCACAAGTACAAATTTTACCTCATGTGGCGGATATAATCTAGCTGTAGGGACATCGTGCACCATGTGTGCAGGTGGGTAAACAAAAGGCAGGAATATCTGTGCACCACTAAGATCAAATGTCTGAAATGTATCGGCCAGAGCGAAATCCATAGGAGGGTCGGAGATCTGTGAAGGGGTTGGGTCAAAAGTAAACGGTGGAGGATGAACTCTACCACTAACCAATCGGGGACCAATGTGATCGGAGTTCACACCCCGCATATAATCTGGTAGAAAGTACCGTCTAGGAGCTACCTGAACCCAATAAGGACCAAACTCTGCGTCGAGTAAGTGAAAATCGATCGTATCAACCCATCCAGCCTGTCTCAGACCATCCACATACTGTCTCCCTATAGAACGCTGCGGCCCGAACATATCAAGTGGCAGAGGTGGATATCCAGGTACTCGCAACTGACCGGGACCCTGGTAATAACATTGATCTCCCAAGTACCAAATAGGAAGGTGGGAACAAGAGGACACGTCGAGTAGATAAGCGACATGCAATGGCTAATGGATGGGCATCAGGTAGTGGGCCATCCGCTGCAAGTAACAACCAATAAGAAGTCCAAGGTGCTCGTAATATGTTCCCCCTCTCCCTCATATCTAACTGAGTACGAGCCTCCATCAAGTCATGTCTCACACCAGCAGGAGCACGCCGAACTCCATGAGTACTCTCCCATCTACGCATGCGTGGGAAAAAGGTCTCAACAGCATGACTGGCAGTGGGCTATAAGCGTGGATGCATGTTGGCCGTGTACTCGTAGTACCAGCATGACAACATGTACCATAAACCGAATATCTGGGAACCTCTCCAAAAGCATAGGAGTCAAGAGCGGTGTATAGATAACCCAATATGGCAGAGCCCCAATCAATCATATGCAGCTGCCCTAACTGAACTAGTGCTGCTAGGTAGCGCAGCCTAATCGTACTCCGTTGGTTCGAAAAGAATGTCGAACCAAAGAGGTATTAAATGGTAGCCCTGTATACTATGTCGTGGAAATCTACCACATTGAGATGCGCTGTAATATACTAAAGTAAATATATGACGGAAACATTACCATTAACTATATGAGCCGCTGACAAATCTGCCAAATACTGTAGGTAGGAATCAGGTGACTCAAAAGAGGCATCAAATGGACAAGTGACTCTATCTGGAAGGCCAATCTCAATCCTCGTAAGCATGTAAAAATTGGCTGGGGTGATACCTAGCTCAAAATCCGGAAAGTGAAAAGTGTGTGTCGTAGGCCACCATCTCTCTGCTAATGCATCTCCAAAGGTCGATCAAAGGACTGGGGAGGTATAATACGTAAAAAGAGTCCGAACGGACTAGCAAGTAGCCTCTCCCGAATATGCAATGGTAATATGTTAAGGGCATGTGAAACAAACTTTTCCCAACTCCCGCGAAGGTAGACGTACGTAGTCTATTAAAATTATACCGGTTAAATGACTATAAAACCAACAGTTCATACTATGAAAACGTATAATGTACATGCACTAAACTATAACGTAAAACCAACAGGGCATACTTTTTAACAGTTCAGTAACTACAAATATTAAAAAAATTAAAATTAATACCTGAACGGTGGCCAGCGCGGTAAAAGATCGATGAGTGAATCCCTGTGGGAGCTCGTGGAGGATACGTATGTCCTCAATCGTCGTCCCCGCTGGTGGAGGAAGGTGAGCTGGACCAGATGCGTCATCTGGCATAACTGGAATTATCTGTCTCCCCATCTTCGTTATGCATGGCGGCATCCAAACCCCCCCACCCCCCGTGCAATATATAGGTGCGGGAGCCGCGCGAGCCGATAAAATCGGCTCGTGCCTGTTGGGAGATATCTCCCAAAATGTTACGGGTCGTAATGTTATGACCCGTAACCTTGTTGGAGACGCTTTTAGTAGGCCATTGTACGTATTGAATTTCACACATATTAAGATGGAAAGAGCAACTGCAGTCGCAGCTTTTGTTCATCAAATTTTTACTAAAAACATGCAAATAAAATTATATGTGTTTTATTATCTTGTTTTTACACTCTTGAGTACCTACTTGCTACTAATGTAATAACTACCAATATAGGTCTTATCCCATCTCTTGCATCAAAACTTGATATCTTTGTAAATAAGTTTGATACCAATGTAGGTCTTATCCAATTTGTAATAACTACCAATACAAATTAACTATATGATATCAAGTTTGGGGGCACATAAAGACTGCGGTATATTGAACTTCAGCTTGCTATCTAATAAAACTTGACTTTTATGTGAATCCCATCTCATGCATCAAAACATTAATTTCCAGAAAGTAATAATTTTCTGTTTACAAACTAAAAAGGCCCAGATGTGTGTATACACAAAATATGGTGTGTGTATACACGTCCTCAACATTTATACCCAGACGAACTCAAATTCCCGTAGTTGAAGACTGAAATGTATAACTAAAGCAATCAACCCACAAACAGAAACACAGTAGAATACAACCCTCACTAACTATACTAAGTGATTATCATAGAAAAATACTTGAAAATAAGTTTAATAGTGTGTAGAACTTGTTGTATATAACGGTGTTGTATACACAATTATATGATTTTTGTTTGAAGATAACAAACAAATATATTTTATTTTAAATGTGTTTGTTATTGTACTGTTATATAACTTTACGGACAGGAATATAATATTTATATTTAAATAGAATACAACTGTACAGAATTTTATATATTCACACAGTATTTTATTTAAATATAAATATTTCAACATTCAAACAGTACAAATTATATGACTCCACTATTTGTACACATTCACAGATATTAAACATGATATTGTACTTGTATATAAATTGAATACGATAGACAAATTTGTTTGAACACAATAAAATAATATTTTATTTCAATCAAATTTGTTTATTACAAATATCAGTATAATTTTCTCATTCTATACATTTGTTCCTCACTACAACACTCACACTCAGTTGTACAAACTCTCTCATATACAGTTTCACATATAAGTCACACAACAATGGTAAGTGGCTCAACAATGAATATTCAAAGTCAAGACAAGTGCAAATCAAATTATATGTAGCATGAACTTTTTTTTAAGCAAACAGGGCAATAGTTTTTGATGCATCAGAAATTGTACAAAGAATAGGAAAATGGTAGAGCTAAGATACACTTGAATGACAATATTTGTGTCCAAAATTTGCCAAGAATTAATGCTTTCTAGAAATGAAAGATTAATCAGATTTGGAAAAATGGTTTATTGCACCATTTAAATGTTTCCAGAAATTATACAAGAGTTTCAAATCTGCACAAGCCTATTTTAAGGAATGATTTATAGCGCATATTCAATCATGCAAAAGTTCAAGTTTATTTGGCACAGTGCATATCTGAAATGTAATCAAAGTCATTTTTGCATTTGCATCTCGAGATAATGTACAATTTATCACAAGTGCAAATATAGTATACATGCAAAACGAAATTGAAAGTTTTCTTCCCTCTTTAATTCACTAGTTCAATCAGCATGGAAAAGAATTAATGATTCTTTGGCAAGAATTCATACCAAAAGAAATCAAAGAAATGACTCATGGCAATTAATAGTGTTTAATTGGTTCTATGAATTCAGCAAGAATGTTTTCGGCAAGAAATTAATCAACGTTTCAAACTTGGCATGGAGACAACTATACAATCTTTTCTGAACAAATCATGTAGTGCTTTTATTTCAGGAATGCAGGAATTCATTTTTGGCAAAACACAAGTCAGTGCAGTTTTTCAACACATGGAGAATATATTTTTTTGCAAGAGGATAAATTTCCATCTTTTTTTTTGGTAAGAAAGAAATTCCATAGTTCAACTCACTATGAATATATTTGGCGAAAACCATTTCAGTTTTTTTCCCCCCAAATATACAAAGTGGCAAGATTGGCACAAATCTTTTTTAAGCAGTGTAAATTGCATCAAGCATGCGGCATATAAGAAAAACTGGAAAGGGCTTAATTTGCATTCTTTGCAAAGATGTATTGTGGAAAATATTCAATCAGTGAACAACATTTTTGGCAAGTGATTAATTCATTTCTAGAAATGCATATGTGAACAAATCAATTCATACATATATGTATGGAAAGATTTTTGAATTACAGTTTCGCAATCAATCATGTTTGTATGGCATGTTTTCAAAAGGTGTGTTCACATATGAAATGCAGTGAAGCAAGAAAATTCTTTTTGGGCAAAAATTCATTTCTTTATAAACAGGCAAGAAAATGGAGCATATCAGAAATGATCAAAATCATTAATAGTGGGGCAAGAAGTTTAATCCCAGTTTTCTAATCATAGTGTATTTTGGGCAAGTGTTAAATTCATTTTTGGCCAACGATATATTTCCAGATTTGAGCAGAACAATCTGTATATGGCATAGTAACCAATTTATGGGCGACACAAGGGACATAATCGTTTCTATCAATCACACATGGAAAACATTTATTTGTTTTCAAATTTATTTCCAGAAAATTAGTTGAGGGGCAAAGGTTTTCACATGATGGCTTCAGAAATTCATTCAGGGGCCAAAAGGGGTGTAACTCGCTTTCCAAAATTGATTCAATCGCACAACAACACAGTCAATGCAGAGAATTCAAAAGAGGAAAACAAACACATGCGCAAATCAAATCAAGGCACTGAATGAAATCAGAGTAATTTTAGGATTTAATAATCCTATAAATTCAACCAATTCATCACAGGCAAGTGAATCGAAAACCAACCCAACAATTCAAAGAGAAAATCAAAGAAATCAAAACAGTAATACTCATGTGTTTTTGATCATCATTATCCCAAATTGAAGCATCAGAGAGCATCCAGTTTTGAAGCTAAACAGAGAAGAAAATCAAAGAGCAATCACGATCGAATTTGATTTGGGATTTGAAAAACCCAAATTCCATTCTTAAAGTCGGCCAACATCTGTGAAGGAAGGAGCTTGCAAAGAAGAATGAGCCAGGCTCTTCTTTTTATGTTATAAAAGGGATTTACGGTTTATTTATTTTTTAAAATTCATTTTGTTGTATTTTTATTTGTAAACCATTCTGAACAGTTTCTAGAGTCTGTAAAATTCTAGGGGGTCCAGTTAGGGGATTAATTGGCAGTTTCTAGAGTCCGTAAAATCTAGATGATTTTCTAGTTTCATCTCTAAAACTAGACAGTTTACTAGCGTCTGTAAAACTAGGGGAAATCTGGTCTAGGGGATATAGACCAGTCTAGAGTTTTGAGCGTAGGGTTAGAATAGGAGCGAGGGGTTCGCAAGTTTACATGGTCTTGTAAGCGGGATCTGTTCTATCACCTAGTAGAAACTTTAGGAATGCAGCAGTAGGCAGAGTCTTGCCGAAGCTGGGTATATCTGTGTGTGATTTATTTTCTGCACTTTTATTTCTGCTGCATTCTGTGATCTATTTATTATTTTAATATCCTATCAGTTTTTCGATTCAGTTTAAAAACTGTGATAAACCCTATTCACCCCCCTCTAGGGTTAATCTAGATCCAACAAGGGGTATCAGAGCAGGTTATTTCTTTAACTCTAGAGTCATGGGTCATTCTAGTTGTCAGTCCTTAGAGAGTCAGTCTAGTCACATTCCATCTATTTTTAATGGTTCAGATTTTTCAAATTGGAAGTCAGAAATGGAATCCTTTTTAAAATCTATTAATTTTAAATGTTGGGATGTTGTTATTAATGGTTATGATAAGGAAGATAAATGTTTTAATAATCATGCTACACATATCTTATATTCCCATATTGATGATGTTCAGTATGGCCTTATCTCCCATTGTTTAACTGCGTAGGAAATATGGAATACTCTCAATACGAGGTATGGAAAAATTGACAAAAACAGCTCAAAACCCAAAAAGATCAACTCAGATTTGGATCTATGCTCGGAAGAAGAAACAGATGAAAATTCAAGTAGATCAGACGATAGAGACTCAACAGACAATGAAACTGAAAGCTTCTCATATGAAGATTTGGTTTATATGTGTACTGATTTGACAAAAATCGTTGATAAACTCCATCGTAAAAATAAATCTTTAAAATCAAAAAATCACGAGTTATATAGCAAAATTAACTGTTTGGAATCAGAAGTTACAAATGTCGTGAAATTATAAAGTTCTAACTGTGAAAGTTGTTTAAAGTTGAAAACTGACGTCGTTCATCTCAATAAAAATATTCAAAGTCTTAAAGAGGAAATTTTGATTTTAAAAGATAACGAGGTTGAGTTAAAAGATTCAAACAATTCTTTGCAAAAAGAATTTAATAATTTTAAGGCCATCAAAAATTCCAAACATGAAATTGCTGAAAAAGAAAGCTTGTTGAAAAGTGATTTGATTTTAAATGAGCTTGAAAAAGAGATTGAAAATTTCAAGAAAGTTGAATTTGAAAAACAAATTAATTTTGAATCTGAGATTCTTGAATCCAAGACCAAAATCAAGTTCCTTGAAAATGAAAATTTTATTTTGAAACAGAAAGATACTGAAAAGAGAAAGATTAGCATTAATCGTTGTTCGAATCTAATGAAAGAGAATTCTAACCTTAAATCTAAAATTCAACAACTTGAATTAACTCTAATCAAATTCTCTAGAGGAGAAAAATCTTTAAATATGTTGTTGAAAAATCAAAAAATTTCAAGAAATAAAAAGGGTATTGGTTTTGGGAAAGGAAATGATTTTTTGAGCTCGTGTGATTTTAAAAATCCTTCAAACTGCTTCAAGATGGGTCATTCTGAAAATTTGAATTGTGAAAATTCCAAAAGGTTTTTAAATCACAAACGAGACAAGAATTGGTTTGATAACAATCCAGTTGAACAGTTGTGGACCCCAAAAAGAAATAAAATGATTTTTGGAAACTAAACAAGTTTGGGTTCCTAAAGGCACAAAGATAGATTCGAATGGGATGTCATACAAACAGATTTGGGTACCAAAAGATGTTAACATAACTGTGAGTGGTTTTACTAATTTTGTTAGACCACTCAATCCCCTAAACTGTTAGGTACCAAAGGAGGCTGAGGAACTGTTGTGCAAAAAGAAATGTGAAGCAAAGCTGTCTATACTTTTATATTATTCATAGTTTCTTAGGCCAAGATCTGATGAGTCAGAGATTCTGGTTTACACTAATTTCAGGTATGATCTCTGAACTTGTCTTTGTATATTCTCTCTGTTTTTATTTTCTGTGCTTATTCCTTCCTCTACCCCTTCTATTTTTCTTCAGTTTTTTTTGTTGATTTATCACTGCCATATTTTTTTCTTTATGGGCTTCATTAACTTCCAATTGCAGAAGTCATGTTTTTTTCTAGAAATTTGCTCCTTTTGAATAAAACTCTAATGCTTTTTAATCTTTTCCAGACCTTGAATTTATTTTGTAAATATCTGCAATTGTTTTGAAGTTCTTTTCCTGTGTTCTAAATTCCTAACAGTGTTGACGTATTCTTGTTATATCTTGAACACTATTATTTTTAATTCTAAATTTTTGAAGATCTGAATAATTAATGAAATTTCACACATTTATGCTGTTTTGAGTTTCTTCCAATTCATTTTGGAAACGCTTAAAGTATTATACTCATTACAATACACTGCTTCTTATCATTCGTGATAATTTCATTGATTTTCGGATTGGCTTGAATCGCAGTGATACATCTTGAATTTCACATTTATTCATGATTATTATGGTTGAAATTTGTTTGTTTGAAATCATCTGAAATTCTAGATATTTTGAATATCACACACCACTTAATTTTGAAATTATCAATCTTGTGTGAATAATTCATTATATCTCAAAACTTAACATTGATTCAAGTGATTTCAAATAAATTTTCTTGATCACGAATATCCTTCAAATTAGATGTAAATGATTTGAATGTTCTTTATACTTGTCAAAAATATTTGTGAAAATTCTTTTGAAAATATGGTCATAAATATCACTGTTATTTTATGATTATTTGATTTGAATATATGTTTGTCTAACATCATTTGAAATTATTGATTTATTGAATCTCACACATAATTTTGAATCTGAAATATAACCTGGTGTGATTGATTCGTTAAATCCTAATACTTTCACATTTCTTCAAATGATTTAAAATAAACTAAATTTTATAATCATGAATCATGGAATATATTGTTTTTGTGACCTTCAAAAACATCGTCTGACAAGTCTGCTATGATATTGATTTTTCTGTGCTGCTCTGATACTGTTCTTTGATTACTGCTTGTCTTGGTATATACTGTCGGCTGCTTTGACAAATGTGCTAAATTTATCTGTCTTGTCTGCTTATGATCTGAGTTTGGATATCATTGTCTATAATACCTGTGTTAGCCACCCATGTCATGTTAAAATTCTTATAAATAGAGACACCATTTGGTACCAGATGTGCTAATTTTTTTTGTATATATATTTTTATTCCCTCTTGTTCTGTATAACTCTTCATATTCCTCTTGAAATTGATTTTCAATTTTAAAATTATTTATTTTGTATTCATTCAGAAATTGAAATCAATATCCAAATTGAACTGTATTTATAATTCATCAAAATTATTATCAGATTTTGAAATTGTGATGAATTGTGACTGCAGTATATTTCACAACAAGAGGAGACTCAATTTAGATTTTCATGATGGTTGAACGTTTATTATAATATCTTCAAACTGGCAATTATTTCACGACCTTTTTCATAATCTATCATCCTTCTATCATCCATTATGATTTTATATAAATATGGAGAGTTAATATTTTTTAGAAATCCTTTTGAATAAATAGTGAAAATATTTATGATAGAAATTGGACTATGTTATTATTCATAATTAGTGATAATTGAAAATTTTCAATGATCCCGATACAATCGAGCATATTTCATAATATAATTAATTTAGAAATTTATTTCACAAACCATTTCAGTACCTACCGCATTTCTATCATCCATTTTTGGTTTTACATACTGAGGAGTTTTTTCATTTTGAAACTAAAAATAATAAAAATATAATATTCTTAAGTATTTCTCTAACCTCATTTAATAATCCAAGCTCTGGTTATGCATGGTTATGAGATTACTTATACTTAAGCTGCAACTGATCTCATTTAAAAATCCAAGCTCTGGTTATGCGTGGTCAGTGTGCTCTTAAATGAAAAATAAAAGAAAAAGGAAATAATGTACTAAATATAAATTAATATGAATTTCTCCTTGGTATGTAAAAATCAGCCTATCAATCCATGTTCTAATCTGTGAAATGTATTAATATCTTTTGACGTATTATGATTTGTTGATTGATAGCTATTGGGATTTGAGATTATACGATGTTTTCACTTAAATTGAATTATTAACTTTAGTCCAAAATCCATCACTGTTTTTTATTCTCATTTTTTTTTTAAAAAATTTGGAAAATAATTGGAACTCATTTTTTAACTCTCCCCATTTATATGAATTTCATCGTAAATCCGTCATTGTCCACAATGTGAAATATGCCACTAGTTCTCAGTATATTATGATTTTTGTTTGACTGAATGAGATTTATGATGACTGTTCTTTCTCTTAAGCTGAAATTATACTTTTAGTCAGCCTTCATCTATTTTTTAACTTCTGTATCCTTTTGATGATAACAAAAGGGGGAGAATGAGTTGAGATTTTGATTTATGAGCGAATATTTTATGAATATTTTTTATTTTTGAAATTCTATTCAAATTTATTATTTTCACTCATTCACAGTTATAGGGGGAGCTTTCAAATAGGGGGAGTTCAGTTATTCACTGTCAAACACATTTACTGTATTCAAAATCTTAATATTTGTTTGTCATCATCAAAAGGGGGAGACTGTTGTATATAACGGTGTTGTATACACAATTATATGATTTTTGTTTGAATATAACAAACAAATATATTTTATTTTAAATGTGTTTGTTATTGTACTGTTATATAACTTTACGGACATGAATATAATATTTATATTTAAATAGAATACGACTGTACAGAATTTTATATATTCACACAGTATTTTATTTAAATATAAATATTTCAACATTCAAACAGTACAAATTATATGACTCCACTATTTGTACACATTCACAGATATTGAACATGATATTGTACTTGTATATAAATTGAATACGATAGACAAATTTGTTTGAACACAATAAAATAATATTTTATTTCAATCAAATTTGTTTATTACAAATATCAGTATAATTTTCTCATTCTATACATTTGTTCCTCACTACAACACTCACACTCAATTGTACAAACTCTCTCATATACAGTTTCACATATAAGTCACACAGCAATGGTAAGTGGCTCAACAATGAATATTCAAAGTCAAGACAAGTGCAAATCAAATTATATGTAGCATGAACTTTTTTTTAAGCAAACAGGGCAATAGTTTTTGATGCATCAGAAATTGTACAAAGAATAGGAAAATGGTAGAGCTAAGATACACTTGAATGGCAGTATTTGTGTCCAAAATTTGCCAAGAATTAATGCTTTCTAGAAATGAAATATTAATCAGATTTGGAAAAATGGTTTATTGCACCATTTAAATGTTTCTAGAAATTATACAAGAGTTTCAAATCTGCACAAGCCTATTTTAAGGAATGATTTATAACGCATATTCAATCATGCAAAAGTTCAAGTTTATTTGGCATAGTGCATATCTGAAATGTAATCAAAGTCATTTTTGCATTTGCATCTCGAGATAATGTACAATTTATCACAAGTGCAAATATAGTATACATGCAAAACGAAATTGAAAGTTTTCTTCCCTCTTTAATTCACTGGTTCAATCAGCATGGAAAAGAATTAATGATTCTTTGGCAAGAATTCATACCAAAAGAAATCAAAGAAATGACTCATGGCAATTAATAGTGTTTAATTGGTTCTATGAATTCAGCAAGAATGTTTTCGGCAAGAAATTAATCAACGTTTCAAACTTGGCATGGAGACAACTATACAATCTTTTCTGAACAAATCATGTAGTGTTTTTATTTCAGGAATGCAGGAATTCATTTTTGGCAAAACACAAGTCAGTGCAGTTTTTCAACACATGGAGAATATATTTTTTTGCAAGAGGATAAATTTCCATCTTTTTTTTGGTAAGAAATAAATTCCATAGTTCAACTCACTATGAATATATTTGGCGAAAACCATTTCAGTTTTTTTCCCCCCAAATATACAAAGTGGCAAGATTGGCACAAATCTTTTTTAAGCAGTGTAAATTGCATCAAGCATGCGGCATATAAGAAAAACTGGAAAGGGCTTAATTTGCATTCTTTGCAAAGATGTATTGTGGAAAGTATTCAATCAGTGAACAACATTTTTGGCAAGTGATTAATTCATTTCTAGAAATGCATATGTGAACAAATCAGTTCATACATATATGTATGGAAAGATTTTTGAATTACAGTTTCGCAATCAATCATGTTTGTATGGCATGTTTTCAAAAGGTGTGTTCACATATGAAATGCAGTGAAGCAAGAAAATTCTTTTTGGGCAAAAATTCATTTCTTTATAAACAGGCAAGAAAATGGAGCATATCAGAAATGATCAAAATCATTAATAGTGGGGCAAGAAGTTTAATCCCAGTTTTCTAATCATAGTGTATTTTGGGCAAGTGTTAAATTCATTTTTGGCCAACGATATATTTCCAGATTTGAGCAGAACAATCTGTATATGGCATAGTAACCAATTTATGGGCGACACAAGGGACATAATCGTTTCTATCAATCACACATGGAAAACATTTATTTGTTTTCAAATTTATTTCCAGAAAATTAGTTGAGGGGCAAAGGTTTTCACATGATGGCTTCAGAAATTCATTCAGGGGCCAAAAGGGGTGTAACTCACTTTCCAAAATTGATTCAATCGCACAACAACACAGTCAATGCAGAGAATTCAAAAGAGGAAAACAAACACATGCGCAAATCAAATCAAGGCACTGAATGAAATCAGAGTAATTTTAGGATTTCATAATCCTATAAATTCAACCAATTCATCACAGGCAAGTGAATCGAAAACCAACCCAACAATTCAAAGAGAAAATCAAAGAAATCAAAATAGTAATACTCATGTGTTTTCGATCATCATTATCCTAAATTGAAGCATCAGAGAGCATCCAGTTTTGAAGCTAAACAGAGAAGAAAATCAAAGAGCAATCGCGATCGAATTTGATTTGGGATTTGAAAAACCCAAATTCCATTCTTAAAGTCGGCCAACATCTGTGAAGGAAGGAGCTTGCAAAGAAGAATGGGCCAGGCTCTTCTTTTTATGTTATAAAAGGGATTTAGGGTTTATTTATTTTTTAAAATTCATTTTGTTGTATTTTTATTTGTAAACCATTCTGAACAGTTTCTAGAGTCTATAAAATTCTAGGGGGTCCAGTTAGGGGATTAATTGGCAGTTTCTAGAGTCTATAAAATCTAGATGGTTTTCTAGTTTCATCTCTAAAACTAGACAGTTTACTAGCGTCTGTAAAACTAGGGGAAATCTGGTCTAGGGGATATAGACCAGTCTAGAGTTTTAAGCGTAGGGTTAGAATAGGAGCGAGGGGTTCGCAAGTTTACATGGTCTTGTAAGCGGGATCTGTTCTATCACCTAGTAGAAACTTTAGGAATGCAGCAGTAGGCAGAGTCTTGCCGAAGCTGGGTATATCTGTGTGTGATTTATTTTCTGCACTTTTATTTCTGCTGCATTCTGTGATCTGTTTATTATTTTAATATCCTGTCAGGTTTTCAATTCAGTTTAAAAACTGTGATAAACCCTATTCACCTCCCCCCTCTAGGGTTAATCTAGATCCAACAGAACTCACCTGTAATCGGTGATACGGATGATGGAGTGGAAAGTATTATGTCAGATCTCGGGGTAGCTGGGCTGTGACGCTCGCGATGATGACCATTGAAGGAGAGGAAGAGGGACAAAGCTCCTTCGATGATGGTCAAAGTAAAGGCCGCGGTGCCAGGGATCGTCAGAGTAGCAGTGTCCATCGGCATCAAAAGGGAAGCAGCTTCAGTTTGAGTGGAGAAGTGACGTAATGCTAGATGGACAATAGTGGACTAGGAAGCTTAGCCACCGCCGATTTTGAGGTGCTCATCAGCGACGAGGGAAGGAGCTGATTGGGTTCCGTGACTGGCTATGTGGGTGAACGGGTTCGCCATGAATAGCGGCAACGAGTAGAAGCTCAACTTCAATGGAGGGGACGAGCGACAGGGAAGAGTGCTTCTTCTCGGCGGAGCCTTGACGGCGGCGGTCAATGGAGCAGGAGAGGTCGGAGGTGGCGACGCCGCCAAGGCGGTGAGGCGTGGGGGTGCAATCGGAGGGAAAGGCCAGTGCTTGATTTTGATTATTGGAGAGGAACTAAAAAAATATGGCTGTGGAATTTGGGAAAAGTAATTTTTGATTTCAGAAGGAAGACCCCCCCGGGGGAAGTGGACTATTAAAAATAGTACGAAGGAGAGGTATCCAGAGTTCTCTTGAACGAAGAGAAGAAAGAACAGACTGGAAACAACGTGAAATAGAGGGACACGAGTAAATTCTTTCAGCAAACTTTTAACCAGGTGGAAAAAATTCATTAAACACATAAATCCCAATGTAATATATATTTTGTACACTATACATATATAAAATTATACACATTCAAATACAAGTTTCAATTTCCCATTAAGTACATTAGATTAAAATTTTCAAAATTAATTTATATTTTCAAATTTATAATTTCTGAACAAAATATTAAAAAATATTAATACCGTAAAAGTTTAACAAAATAGATTTAAATTCACACTTACAAAGTGATTCAAAATAGAATTGAAAATAATGTTAACTTTGACAAAATGTTTACACTTAGGTTACAAAAGCATTTTAACTTTAAAAGTAAATACTACATTCAAAAATGGATCGACGTCCAAATCCCAAATACAAACATCTAATTTCAACGATTAAATCGTAATTTAGGTTATCTTTTAAACGCCAAAATTTCCTGAGTAATTACAACCCCCTTCAGAAATTCGGGTTGTTACACAAACCCTGTTTGTTTTACTTTCTTTCCTCCACTTATTCAAAGCCTATATTTATATAAAAGTAATGGATTAAGGGATTTTAACTGTATATAGTTCAAATCCCTGTTTCGTTTGTAAAATGTTGAATTTAAGGGATATAAATACATGTAATCTAAATCCTTATTTTTATAAAGTGTACAAAAATTGAAAGAAAGCGAACTAGGACTAGAATAAAAATAAACATGTACTATTTATAAGTATGTCCCTTTCTGTTTACTGTAGTAATCTGAGACCTAATATTACAAGCCTATTGTGATATATGTTGTTTTTATTACACTACTTAATCTATTAGTCCTAATTTTGGGATCTTTTATGTTGTGGTATAAATTCTAGGGTAGAGGACTTGTAAATCTATAATTTTGTGTGAAGGTTTATATTTGGCAAGATTAGTGCATTTTCCTACATGCACCTATTTTGTGTGTTATTATTAATATCTACTATAATGTAATATACATATTGTAAATACATATTTATAACTTTTAAATTAGGATACTCGAATTAAATGTCCCTGTTAGGAATTTTTATGCTTATGTGTGTTAGAGGCCTTTACTCTGTATTCAACACATGAGGACGCGAGGTTAACCCTTTTTGTAGTGGAAGTCTGCCCAAATAACCTTGCTGCCAACAGCTACAAAATTGTGGGTTAATATGAGACGTCCAATACCGTTGATCATTTAGCATTACGATAGGCCTACCTCGAGTTAGGTATTAAGTGACTGATCTATCTTTGTAACACCCCACCTCCACCAAGGTAACTCTTGCAAGTACACTGGCTTTGGAGGGGCGTTAAACGAGGTAAACATGCATGCAGATATCACAAGACAAAACATGTAAGTAAAACAGAGTAAATAAAGCAACGGATCAAACTAGCATTTCAAAACCATAGTTAAGTTACAACAAAGTACTTGGTCATTATTTTCCAACAAACAAAGTCTAGAGAAAAACATAAACTGAAAAACTGAAATACATAAAGTACTATCCCCAAAGTGAAGTGATAAACCATAGCTAGCTTAATGTCCAAAACCGTACATGAGCAAATCCAGTAAGCAAGCTATAAAGATCCAAGCTAAGCTCCAATTTTCCCACCATGAGGACCTGAGGGGGGGGGGGACGGAAGAAAAGAGGCGAAAGAAAACAGGTCAGTCAAAAAGACTGGTAAGTCCTATCTACTATCAGTATAAAAACTAATAAAGTTAACTGGTCATGTGAAGCAAAGATGAAACATAGGGTGATAACTAGCATGGTGAAAAGTTAACAAGATAGATCAAGTGCGGCATCGCATATACAAGGTTAAGTTGCACCGGGTGTGTACTAGTATTCTAATCCATGTCAAGTATAATCAAGAAATGATCCCTTGGCCCAAAGCTGGCCCACATCATGAGATGACTTAAATCGAGGTCCAACTACTCGGTCTAGTCGATCGGCTCCCTATAAGCCTAACTCGTCGTGTATCGGTGTCATGCGGCCCAAACGCGAGATGTAGTCGACTGTGCTAGGTCCACCCTAGGGTGTATCCGAGCCCTAGGGTGCCAACCCCTGACACCAAAACAAGCATGCACAGTCCAAACCTACTGGTGCCCATGCCTGTATTTCATCCCGACTACGTGCACGACCATAGTCCGTCGGAATCTACAATGGCGCACCAAACCAGCCATCCCTTTTTGGTCACCTACAATCAGCCCAGTAATCGTGCCCCACCCCTAGCCTAGTCCCTAGGGTATCCCGATACGCTCTGATGGGTTACTGCTGAAAAGGACCCCGCAACTAGGGTTTCTAATGGGTTAAATGTGATTAACCCTATCCAAACCACGTATCAAGTTGGTTAAGTTTATCCAAGATTCATGACTTAACCCTATCAATCCATCATGTTCATTTGGTTAAATATTCAAGTGGTTCATGACTTAACCCTATCAATCCATCATGTTCATTTGGTTAAGTATATTCCAGTAATCCATGACTTAACCCTACCATGTGGCATTAATTAACTTAATGCACCCCAACCTCTCACATTAGACTTTGTTGTGGTTACTAGTTAAGCCGGGCGGGTCCGGGTAGCTTTACACCACAACCTAGTCTAACCTCGGGTTTTAAGTGCGACATGACCAACTACTCGCATTGGGTCCTATTGCTTGTAGCCACTAGTTAAGCCGGTCGGTTCCGGGTAGATTTATGCTACAAACTCAACCCAACCTCGAGTTGGCCATTCTCATGTTTTCTAGAAGTCATGTCCAAGTCCATGTTTCAAGCATAAACACATGTCAAATTTTCATGTCATATTTTCAAGTCATGTTCTCATGTTATTTAAGTTTGTCCAACTACCCATACGTATTCCCATCGCACGTAAATTCGCATCACGCAAATAGATCAAAGAGGGGACATAACAACATGACAAGGTGGGTATAAGATGGCAAAGTCTATCACAAGTTAAACATGGTGACATTTGAGGCCGAAAGGGGTTCAACATACTAGCATATGGCCTCATCATGTGTGATAGCATAAAAGGTGACTTGGCCTCATACATATCAAATAGCATAAGGGTGATTTGGCCACAAGCTAGCATAAGGATGCTTTGGCCACAAGAACATAGTGGCATATGAGGCATAAATAGGTTCATAAGTTTGCATATTACATCCTAGGCCTCAAAACATGCATAATACCAACTTAAGCAAATAGGTGAAACATGATTATGAAGGACATAGGATGATGGCTAAAAGTTCGCATATAGCATTATTAGGTTTCCAAAGTATGCATAAAACCAAACTTAGCATATAAGTGATACATGGTGATAAATGACATGTAGAGGTTGCTAGAAGTTCGCATTTAGCCTCACATGCAAGTTATCATAAGGGATATGATAACTTCCATGTTGCCAAAATGCAACCTTTAATATAAAGTTTGAAGCTTTTAGCCCACAAGGTCAAGGTGATAGGTTTTCAAATATGCATAGAATATATTCATGCATAACATGATAAGATCAAAGCATATATCATACTTAGGCCCAAACTCAACTTGCAACACATCACATTTAACTTCATATTTAGAATCTAAGAGTAGTATAGGGCTTACAATGCTATGAAGACTAGAATTAATATATAAAGATTGAGACGAAGCCACACTAGCAAATCCGCAACCAAAGACAATAAACTCCACTTCAAGACTTGAGAACAAGAAGGAATAACCCCAAAGATAAAGAAAGATGCTTGTTTTGCTTAAGAAAGGTGGCTCTTTTACTAGCTTAGGACACTTAAACTTTCATGAGGAGGATGGAGGCCATGATATGAAGATGGAGGCCATGATCAAAAAACATTTGGGCAGCATTTAGTTGTAGGATTGATTAATGGTGATTTAGGCTAGGCTTAGGGGTCCTTTTATAGAAGATTAGGATAGTATTAGCCATAGGATTAACCCTAGATTCAATCAGAGCCATCAAATCCCGTCACTAGCCAACAAAACAGGTCAAAACAGCCAAAATAGGTGCACTAGGTTGCCTGGGTCCGACCAGGCAGGTCGACCCCCAGGTCGACCCTGGGGTCGACTCCCCAGTCGACCTGGTCCCACCCAGGTCGACACCCAGGTCGACCCCCAGGTCGACCTGGTCTGGGCGGGATTTTTCCCGCCTACCCTGATTTTCTGAAATTTGAATCTGTTTTGAATTTGAATATTCCGTGAAACTTCGCGAGGCCATATCTCGGTCATACGGACTCCGATTTTCGAAAACTCGGACTCTATTTCGCGTATTTTTCCGAGACGAACGCAATGGCACAGCCCGTTTCCCTTGATTCAGATTTTACAGTTTAATTCTGCCTTGATTTATGTTATAACATGTTATTCAAAAATACGGGTTGTTACATTCTCCCCTCCTTAAAGGATTTCGTCCCCGAAATCTCCAAGTTAGGAAGAAAGTATCCTACCATCCATCATCCATCTACTCAAAACATCATCCACGCGCAGTCATTGTCCTTAAAGGATTCTAAATGCTGTATGATCATATGCAAAGGTGTGTGTATATGTACTTATCTAATGCAAAAATCAGGCGGTTACTGATACAGTAAACCTCCTTTATGCAAAGTATGTTAGTGAAATGAGTCCATATGTATGCAAATTCCTAACATAACTCATAGTCTCTACATGAGTGCACATAACATTCATCCATATGCAACATCCACGTGATAGGATAACAAGTTTCATCCATGAATAAGTATAAGCACTCATGCATATGCAACATGAAAGTGTGTGAGCCGATCTTAGTGCCTAATGTGTATCATGCATCCACAAGTATCCACGTGCAAACACTTGCAACCACTTGCAACCATCAAGCATAACATGTTTCAAATACATGTTTCATCCAAAGGGTTTCTACCTAAGGTCCTCATGACAAGTTTAACGATATAATAAGATAAACAGGATAAACACGGATAAAAGGAAGATATGCTAATTAGGAAAGAGGTCGAGAATGTACCCTTAAAAAGAAATGGATAAAGCCCACGCATCTTCTCCTCGGTTTCCCAAGTTGCGTCTTCATCAGCTTCACTCCACTGAACTTTCACCAATTTGACTTCTCGATTCCTTAACTTCTTGATCTCTGTTCCTAAGATACGAATCAGAGCTTTCCTCAAGGTTGCTTCTTTCTCTACCTCAATGTCTTCCAGAATGCTTGGTTCAACCACCTCAACGGACTCATGCAGGCACTTTCGGAGATGCGAGACATGAAAGACATTATGCACTCCGGCTAGCTTCTCTGGCAATTCCACCTTATAGGCCATCTTTCCAATTCTCTCTATGATAGGGAAGGGTCCTACGAACCTTGGTGTCAGCTGCCCAAAATGAACCATATTTCGCAAAGGAGAAATCTTCGCAAAGACCATATCTCCAACTTTAAATTCTAAGTCTGTCCTTCGCTTGTCTGCATAGGATTTCTGTCTGTCTTGGGCCGTTTTCATCTGCCTTCGAATCAATTCAACCCTCTCGGATGTGTCCCTTATCAAGTCGGGCTCAATTATAAGCTTATCCGTCGTCTTCCCACCAACATGTTGGTGGCTTGCACGGCCTCCCATACAAAGCTTCGAATGGTGTCATTCCTATGCTTGCTTGGTAGCTGTTATTATAAGCAAACTCTACAAGAGGAAGGCGGTCTTCCCTAGTACCACCAAAGTCAAGAACACAAAGTCTCAAAAGATCTTCTAGCACTCTATTCACCCCTTTCGGTTTGGCCATCCGTCTGGGGGTGATAGGCTGTACTCAAATTCAATCGCGTACCCATCGCTTCTTGCAAACTATTCCAGAACTGGCTAGTGAAAATTGGGTCACGATTGCTAACTATGCTAGAAGGAACTCCATGCAACCGCACTATCTCTCGAAGATAAATAGATGCTAGCCATGATACAGTCCTCTTGCTTTTCACCGGAATAAAATGGGCTCTCTTTATAAGTCTATCAATTATTACCTATATCCCATAAAGCCCAAATAGTTTGGTGACGAACATCTTCACCCCAACCATATATCACAAACAGGCGAGTCATACTCCTTATGGAGTTTGCAACAGAACTAAGATTGAGGATAGGACCGAGAGGATATACTTAAAAGATAGCATGCGAGTAAGCTCTACGGAACAATAGGGATCAAGGATATACTCTTAGAAGGAGATTTAATGCGCGTATCTAGTCTTCAGTCTTCTAAGCCGCATTTTCTTGTGCTTAATCCCATCGTGCCCTGACCGTCTTTTAACTTCGCAATTCCATAGTTCTTAATTCTTATTTCCAAAATATGAGTTAGAACTCATTTCATCGTTGCCTCTCATTCCCCTTCCACTTATTCTTTGCCTAAAATACTTGGCTTCCACCCAACTGCATACTCATGGTTTCATGCAAGCTTTCCAAAATTCGTTAGTGAATCTTGGATCTCGTTTACATACTATACGGTATACCACGCAGAAAACTATCTCTTGAAAACAAGTGCCAATCCAGGTTGCCAAATGTATTTACTAGGGTGATTTCTCTAACCCATGCTTAAGTGAAATGGACTATCCGCCTTAGTAGCGAATACCACCGGAGCACCCCATTCTGAAATGCTTCGCCTAATGAAATTTTTCTCAAGCTACTCCTTGATTTGCTTACCAAGCTCTCTTCTTCCTCGCGGGGCCATATGCCTAACGCGCAATGTAACTAGCTTGGTATTATCAACCAGATAAATGCGGAAATCTATCTCCCGCTTAGGGGGTAACCCCCTTACTTCTTCAAAGACATCAAGATAGTCTCGGACCACCCTTACAGATTGCAGATCATCGATGGACGAGTCAAGAGATTCAACATAACATGACGGGACCTCTAGGGTTACAAGAGATTTCTAGGGTATTACCGAGGCGAGTCATGAGCCTCACCACCCTATGCTCACAGTCAAGAATGGCTCCATAACTGGACAACCAATCCACACCCAAAATCAACCCGTATCCTATAAACCCGAGAACATAAGCATCACACACGAATTCTACGCTCAAGATAGAGATTTTCAAATCCATACAAATCGCAGATAGATGGGCGGAACCCCCAATTGGATTTGAAACACTAACGGGATCTCAACTAGACTAATACTTAGGTGCAAACTTTCAACAAGATCAGAAATAAAACTATGCGATGCGCCAGAATCAAATAAGGTATGAATAGGGAAATCAGAAATATAAACAAGGCTTTCTACAGAAATACTACCTCGGTCCTGAACTGGAGCAGTGTTGAGGGCATGCACTTTCCCTCCAGAAGGTCCTGCACGCTGAGTCTGTCCTTGTCCTTGCTTCTTTGGGCAATCCTTGCTAAGGTGTCCAGGCTCTCCACAGTGAAAGCATTCGCCCAACTTCCTCTTCTTCTTCCTACAGTCCTTAGCTATGTGTCCAGTGATCCTACAGAAGTTGCACTTCCTCTTCTTTCTTGACTTGTTGTCCTTGCTGTTGTTGTTCTTGCCTCCTTTTCCGGAACCTTCCTTCTTGCCTTGGGACTCCTTTGCCTTGACCTCCTTCTTGCCACCCTTATCTTCCTCTTGAAGTAGGGCCATATTCACCACACTTTCGAAGGTCGCCCCCAGGGGCATATGAGACATGGCCAAACCGCGCAATGGCTCATTCAATCCTAGAGCAAAGTGTAGGGCCTTCTTCCGAGCTGTGTTTACCAATTCTAGACCGAACTGAGCAAGTTGATTAAACTTATCCACGTATTCCCTAACGGTCATGTCACCTTGCTTTAGAGATAGGAACCTCTCCATCTGAAGGTTCTCTTCTGTCGATGATAGAAACTTTAGTCCAAACCTTCTCCTAAAGTCATCCCAAGTCTCAATTGGTCTAGTAGTGGTGGTGACTACCCACCAATAAGCAGCTTCCCCTTTCAATAGCCATACCGCCAACAGAACTTTCCTACGATCTTCCACATCAAAGATAGCAAAGAGGTCTTCAGTTTCCTTTAACCAGTTTCTTGCCTCCACAGAAGTCTCCGTTCCGACAAAATTCTTGCAACCCATCACCTTAAAGTCTTTGCAAAGCTCCGCGAAATCCTCTTGTGTACGCTGAGGAGGAGGAACATCCGCGGGGCCGGCTTCATTCGCCCTTGCCTCCATGTACCTTCTAAACCAAATAGGTACTGGTACATCCTCCGGGATGGCAAAATTATCAGTCATACTGAAACGAAGGAAAAAGATGGATAGATTCAGAACGAAGAAACGAAGGATAGTGCTAATGGCTTTTGGGGAATAGCCTTTTTAAAATAACTAGACTTTTCTTGGAAAATACTTAATTGGTTTTGAAAATAGTTTTTCAAAAGGTAAGTTTTAAAAACCTTTTGCTCAGATCTTGTAAACCTTATGCTCTGATACCAAATGTAACACCCCACCTCCACCAAGGTAACTCTTGCAAGTACATTGGCTTTGGAGGGGCGTTAAATGAGGTAAACATGCATGCAGATATCACAAGACAGAACATGTAAGTAAAACAGAGTAAATAAAGCAGCGGATCAAACTAGCATTTCAAAACCATAGTTAAGTTACAACAAAGTACTTTGTCATTATTTTCCAACAAACAAAGTCTAGAGAAAAACATAAACTGAAAAACTGAAATACATAAAGTACTATCCCCAAAGTGAAGTGATAAACCATAGCTAGCTTAATGTCCAAAACCGTACATGAGCAAATCCAGTAAGCAAGCTATAAAAATCCAAGCTAAGCTCCAATGTTCCCACCCTGAGAACCTGGGGGGGGGGAACGGAAAAAAAGAGGTGAAAGAAAACAGGTCAGTCAAAAAGACTGGTAAGTCCTATCTACTATCAGTATAAAAACTAATAAAGTTAACTGGTCATGTGAAGCAGAGATGAAACATAGGGTGATAACTAGCATGGTGAAAAGTTAACAAGATAGATCAAGTGCGGCATCGCATATACAAGGTTAAGTTGCACCGGGTGTGTACTAGTATTCTAATCCATGTCAAGTATAATCAAGAAATGATCCCTTGGCCCAAAGCTGGCCCACATCATGAGATGACTTAAATCAAGGTCCAACTACTCGGTCTAGTCGATCGGCTCCCTATAAGCCTAACTCGTCGTGTATCGGTGTCATGCGGCCCAAACGCGAGATGTAGTCGACTGTGCTAGGTCCACCCTAGGGTGTATCCGAGCCCTAGGGTGCCAACCCCTAACACCAAAACAAGCATGCACAGTCCAAACCTACTGGTGCCCATGCCTGTATTTCATCCCGACTACGTGCACGACCATAGTCCGCCGGAATCTACAATGGCGCACCAAACCAGCCGTCCCTTTTTGGTCACTTACAATCAGCCCAGTAATCGTGCCCCCACCCTAGCCTAGTCCCTGGGGTATCCCGATACGCTCTGATGGGTTACTGCTGAAAAGGACCCCGCAACTAGGGTTTCTAATGGGTTAAATGTGATTAACCCTATCCAAACCACGTATCAAGTTGGTTAAGTATATCCAAGATTCATGACTTAACCCTATCAATCCATCATGTTCATTTGGTTAAATATTCAAGTGGTTCATGACTTAACCCTATCAATCCATCATGTTCATTTGGTTAAGTATATTCCAGTAATCCATGACTTAACCCTACCATGTGGCATTAATTAACTTAGTGCACCCCAACCTTTCACATTAGACTTTGTTGTGTTTACTAGTTAAGCCGGGCGGGTCCGGGTAGCTTTACACCACAACCTAGTCTAACCTCGGGTTTTAAGTGCGACATGACCAACTACTCACATTGGGTCCTATTGCTTGTAGCCACTAGTTAAGCCGGTCGGTTCCGGGTAGATTTATGCTACAAACTCAACCCAACCTCGAGTTGGCCATTCTCATGTTTTCTAGAAGTCATGTCCAAGTCCATGTTTCAAGCATAAACACATGTTAAATTTTCATGTCATATTTTCAAGTCATGTTCTCATGTTATTTAAGTTTGCCCAACTACCCATACGTATTCCCATCACACGTAAATTCGCATCACGCAAATAGATCAAAGAGGGTACATAACAACATGACAAGGTGGGTATAAGATGGCAAAGTCTATCACAAGTTAAACATGGTGACATTTGAGGCCGAAAGGGGTTCAACATACTAGAATATGGCCTCATCATGTGTGATAGCATAAAAGGTGACTTGGCCTCATACATATCAAATAGCATAAGGGTGATTTGGCCACAAGCTAGCATAAGGATGCTTTGGCCACAAGTTAAACATAGTGGCATATGAGGCATAAATAGGTTCATAAGTTTGCATATTACATCCTAGGCCTCAAAACATGCATAATACCAACTTAAGCAAATAGGTGAAACATGATTATGAAGGACATAGGATGATGGCTAAAAGTTCGCATATAGCATTATTAGGTTTCCAAAGTGTGCATAAAACCAAACTTAGCATATAAGTGATACATGGTGATAAATGACATGTAGAGGTTGCTAGAAGTTCGCATTTAGTCTCACATGCAAGTTATCATAAGGGATATGATAACTTCCATGTTGCCAAAATGCAACCTTTAATATAAAGCTTGAAGCTTTTAGCCCACAAGGTCAAGGTGATAGAATTTCAAATATGCATAGAATATATTCATGCATAACATGATAAGATCAAAGCATATATCATACTTAGGCCCAAACTCAACTTGCAACATATCACATTTAACTTCATAGTTAGAATCTAAGAGTAGTATAGGGCTTACAATGCTATGAAGACTAGAATTAATATATAAAGATTGAGACGAAGCCACACTAGCAAATCTGCAACCAAAGACAATAAACTCCACTTCAATACTTGAGAACAAGAAGGAATAACCCCAAAGACAAAGAAAGATGCTTGTTTTGCTTAAAAAAGGTGGCTCTTTTACTAGCTTAGGACACTTAAACTTTCATGAGGAGGATGGAGGCCTTGATATGAAGATGGAAGCCATGATCAAGAAACATTTGGGCAGCATTTAGTTGTAGGATTGATTAATGGTGATTTAGGCTAGGCTTAGGGGTCCTTTTATAGAAGATTAGGATAGTATTAGCCATAGGATTAACCCTAGATTCAATCAGAGCCATCAAATCCCGTCAATAGCCAACAAAACAGGTCAAAACAGCCAAAATAGGTGCACCAGGTTGCCTAGGTCCGACCAGGCAGGTCGACCCCCAGGTCGACCCTGGGGTCGACTCCCCAGTCGACCTAGTCCCACCCAGGTCGACCCCCAGGTCGACCTGGTCTGGGCGGGATTTTTCCCGCCTACCCTGATTTTCTGAAATTTGAATCTGTTTTGAATTTGAATTTTTCGTGAAACTTCGCGAGGCCATATCTCGGTCATACGGACTCCGATTTTCGAAAACTCGGACTCTATTTCACGTATTTTTCCGAGACGAACGCAATGGCATAGCTCTTTTCCCTTGATTCAGATTTTACAGTTTAATTCTACCTTGATTTATGTTATAACATGTTATTCAAAAATACGGGTTGTTTCAATCTTTTTTTACGGTATTTAGTGGTTTGGACTCGCTTATTTCATTATGGATTTATTCTTAGGAGTAGTAGTCATGAGACCCGCCCTTATTAGGTACCAAGTAATTGACGAGTCCGCCTTCCTCACATAGAGGTACTAGGTGGTCTCAAATTGAGTAGGTAGTTCCCTGGGAGTTGTCTGCTTCCTCTACATGACTATAATGAAGGTCTACCTAGGGATAGGCTTATTGAGTGTCTCCACTCGCAAAAGACTAACTATATGGGAAGTATTAACTTGTTAGCAGTTTGCTGTTAGTGACAATTAAACAGTCACCATGGGCCCGCTGTTGATAAGGCAATAAATGCCTTCCCAGTACTAAGTGGTTGCATACTATCACTCACACTATATTGAGAGTAATTATATATTTGTAGTGTCTAGAAGGAATCAGGTATTAAGTGGCTCAGTCCTCCATTGGGTATTAAGTGATCATTGGAATTGCCCTTGGGTATTTAGTGGTCTTTGGAATCCTCCCTCATTTTATTTTGTATTAATTGATTGTATGGCCTGCCACTTTCCAATGTAGTAGCATAAAATATTCGTATATGCATGCGATATCACCTAGACATACCCTTAATAGTTTCTTACTACCCAAGTGTAGGTAAAAACGTAATGATTTTATTTACCAGAACTTGTTGTTCTGACCCACTCCTCTTAACAAGCTTATGCAAGATGGCCTTGAAGTTCAAGCTTGATGATGGAGGACATGGAAATGATAACAATTATATTTATTTTATTATTATCATTATGAATGGCATTAATAGGATATTTATGATGTACCTATGTCTGTGAGTCAACATTTATGACTTTGTGGCTGAGAGGTATTTGACATCTTTATGGTTTTATGAAATGGTATATCTTTTTTTATTATTATACTTTGTCCATTCCATTTTGAGTCCTGATTCGTATTAGTTTGACTCTATGAAAGTTTATTTCTTACAAAAACCAACAACCTATTTAGAGTGGCTCTAAGTTCTGATGGGTCTTTTCCGAGTTGGGATTTAGGTCTGTTCCAGGTGGGTTGTTACATTTGGTACCAGAGCCTAGGTTACTCATTTACGTAGGTAAAACTTATGTTTAAGAGACATATTTGTTATTTGAAAAAGGTTTTCTGGAAAATTATCTATGTCCTTACGACATACGCTTTTATACGAGGTGGTATTTCTTCCTTTTGTTTTTCATAAATGCTATCTTATGAATTCGCACTAACAATTTCTACTTATAAATAGCATACATGACCGATAATCAATCCGATCAAAGGAACCCTAACTCATGGAGACTTCGGGGTATGCCTATTTGTTCCGACTATACCTTGGGACTGTGGAACAAGTTCCTGCCCCATAGCTACCCTAGTGGAACCCTTAGCCTTACCTGTTGAAGAAGTCCCAAATTTTCTTCGCTTGTGAAGAGACTTCATAAATCTAAGAGGTAAAGCTTTCTATAGAAAGGAAATATTTTTGGGATCCAAGTCGTAGCCTGAGTGTGATCGCATCTTTGAGGTTATTGGATGGGAACCCAGTTGAAAAGGAGGATACCAGCATGACATTTAAAGGGAGAAGCGTTGGAGTAATGGAACATAGACTCTAAGTGAAACGCAGGAAGGAAATTTTCATGGAATAAGTTCAAGGCTCAATTTGAGATTAAATTTTTGATTAATGCTGAGGTGATCCTATAGATGGAAAAGTTTATAAATCTCAAGCTAGGATATTCTTTTATGAGAGAATATATTGCTAAGTATCCGGAATTGGCTAGGTTTGGAAGAGAATTGGTGGATATGCCTAACGCATTGAGATTTGTGATTGGACCAAATTCCCTTCGGAGAGAGATACCATTAGTATGAGTTCCATTCAGTGCAATGCTCGAGGTTTTGGTTAAGATTGCTATTCTTTATACTACAGAATAAGAGAAAGAAAAACTTAATGAAGAGAAGGGTGAAAATGTTGTTATGTAAGGGGAGAATAAGAATGGAAATTTTTGGTTCATGAATAAAAAGAAGATGAAGGGGAAGTTCAAAAGGGAAGCTTGAGTTTGTGGAAGATGTCATAGGAAAGGCCATAAGACCAAGGGTTGCAGAATTAACCTGATAAGAGAAGGTTTTAAAGTAAAGTGTTTCAACTTCCAAAAGAAAGGACATCATATAAATCAATGAAGTGGGCCAAATGGCCAAAGCTATGCTTTGGAAGTTATTCCCTTCAATTGTCAATTGTCGAGAGATCAGAGAAAAGATGTTGTTAAAGATATTGTTCTTATTGTGCGAGTTTCTATCTCCAACTTAATTGATTTCAAGGCATCTCATTCCTTCATAACAAGAAATGTAGTGAACTTCTAAGAACTCCCTATTTCGATTGTCAACAATCTGACAGTGGTATCTAACCCTATCGAACGTTCAAACACAACTTTCTTTGATGTGTAAAGAAATAGCATTAGATATCGGTGATGTTGATATCTTAAGCAATGCACACATTCTTGGCTTTAATGGACATGGACTTATTTTGGGTATGGATTGGCTATCTTATTATAGAGTCATCCTCAATTGTGATAGGAAAGTTGTCCCCCTCAAGGGTTGTAGAGGCCGCAATCTTGAAATTCTGTTAATAGCGAAGAACTAGAGGGATATGAGCCTATTTCACTCATTAAAATCCGTAGATTTTGATGGACTAGTTTCGACGCCTGTTGTTAGTGAGTTTCTTGAAGTTTTTGAGGAAGTATCGGGTCTCTTGTCCCATAGAGAAATTGAATTTAGGATTGATCTTGAGATAGAGGCTTGACCGGTTGCTTATCCTTTGAGTCACATGGCCCTCAAGGATAGAAAAGAGTTAGGCAAGTAGATCTTCGAATTGCTACATAAAGGATTCATTCGAAGAAGTACTTCTGAGCGAGGAGCACCCATATTTTTTTGCAACCAAAGTGGATGGATTGTTGAGACTTTGCGTTGACAATAGAGAACTCAATAAGCTTACTAGGAAGACCAGGTACCCCCTTACCTAGGATAAATGGCTATTTGATCATCTTGGAAGTGCTTGGGTATTCACTAAAATGGACTTAGGATCACATTCCACTGGTTGAGTAATTCTAATGAACGGAAGCCAAAGCCAACATTTAAGACACTTAATGGATTGTTTGAGTGGGAAATAATGCCATTTTCTATGAATAATTCCCTAGGCTTTTTCATCTATTAAATTAGTAGGGTGTTTATGGGCATTCTCAATAAGGTCATTTGTGATGTTCGAGGATGAGATTGTTATTTTCTCAAAGGACTATAAGGATTATGAAAATACCTAAGGAAAGTTGTAACAGCTCGCATTATACGTATCGGAGGATCGTAAAATATTTTTATTTTGTTCCCTAAGGGTTGGACCATTCTCATCTTTTGATATGTTGCTTATGGTGATGTGAGACATGTCCATAATTTTTATCGATTTTGTTTGGGACCATTTTCCCCTATCAGCCTTGTACAAGGAATAACTTTTGAATCAAGTCGAATCAGAGGGTGAGACCTGTCCCATTGGAAAGGAATTGATGATTGCCTTTCAATAGAGTGGTTACATTAAAGATTTGGCTCAGCGGTTTGGGAGAAATCACTGTTTTAAGATTTCACAAATTTTTTCTAGGTTTTATTAATTAAAATATGGGCTGATTTGTAGGGCCCGCTAAGGGTTGGGTTTTTGACTAGGGGAGGGAGCCATGGAGAATGTTTTACTTTCTCCATTCTCTCATTTGAGATCCTCCATTTCTTCATCTCCTCCATCTTTCCACCATTAAAATCGAGATCTACAAAGAGGGATTGAAGATCTACACCAAATCAAGCGAGATCGACATCAATCAAAGGGAGATTTCATCAAATCCATAGATTTAGAGAAGGATCTTCGCTATCTGGATTCGTTTAACATTGATTTGGAGCCAAATCGAAGAAGCGGTGAGTGATATGCATCTCTCGCGAAGGTTCAATGGAGTATATGGATGGTTTTATCATTTGTTCATCATCTTGTGATGTTTTCATACAAATCTAATCAATGTAAGTATGATTTTAATGTTTAATCATCATGGGATCTAAATCTAGCAATTTTGAAAGGTAATTTCATGGGTTTGTTTTATGTTTATATCCATTCAAGTGTTTGTTCATGTTTGTTTGACATTTGTTCATTTTTGTTTGAATTGATGGTAGAATTGATGGTTGATTGTTGTTTTAGATGAATTATTATCGTTGAAAAGTTGAAAGTTTGATCCGTTTTGAGTGTCATGTTCAATCGCGAAGTTTGTTGATTTGGTGATTTTAGTGCTCAGATCAGACAGTTTTGTTACTCGGGTCGTACAGTTTGGATTTGCAGAAGATTAGCTAATTTGGTGGAGTTTTGAAGTGCAAAGTTGAAGAAATCGGCAAAAGTGGCATTCAGGTCAAACAGTTTGAAAGGATTCGGATCAAACAGTTTGAGAAGGTTCGGGTCAAACAGTTTGAGAGAAGTCGGATCAAACAGTTTGAGTAGGTTTGGGTCAAACAGTTTGAGAGGAGTTGGATCAAACAGTTTGAGAAGGTTCAGGGCAAACAGTTTGAGAGAAGCCGGATCAAATAGTTTGAGAAGGTTCGGGTCAAATAGTTTGAGAGGAATCGGATCAAACAGTTTGAGAAGGTTCGGGTCAAAAAGTTTGAGAGGATTCAGATCGAACAGTTTTGAGAGAGTTCGGGTCAAACAGTTTTTCATATTTTCACAGATTGATCTGAATCGATCCAGGATCGGACGAGATGATACGATAGCATTCCAAAAGCACTGTAAAAGGCTGTTTTGATGAAAAATCTAGATTTCACAGAAATTAAGTTGGAAATGCTATGAATTGCAGTTTTGACCAAACGAGGGCTGTTTTGAGTCAACAATGGTTGTTGCTTCGACGAATTTAAGTAGGAATTATGAAAAGCATTGTGAAGTGTTCATTGATCGAGGAGATACAACAAATGTGGGTTCAACTCAAAGGTTGTGGGCTGAAGAATTGAAGTGTTCATTGATCGGGGAGATGCAATGAATATGGTGTCATCTCAAAGGTCGTGAGTTCGTGGATAATGGTTGCTCGAGATGGTTGCTTGAGCTATGGATAGCTGTCAAGAAGGGCGACTAGGGATGTTGGAGGCTGAGAGATTATCGTGTCGTAGGTTCTAGTGGGCCCAAAGCAGGGGTACAATAGGGACGTCTAAAAGACCTAAAGATTGCTGGTCGAGTACCCTGGGTATCGTTGCAAGGCCTAGAAACTAGAAGGTTGGTGGTTGGGTTTCTACTAGAACCGGAGTTACCATTAGCCCTTGACATATGACAAGGTTGGTCGTCATACGATTACGATGATTTCGAAGCAGGGTTTGGCAGTGATAGCCAGAGCCATGGATTATTGTTTGTTTTGATTGTGCTTTCCTATGTAGATTGTTCGAAGTCAGGAGAGATGTCTCTTGGCTGCTTGTCTGATGTTGGTTTCGGCCTTCGAGGCTTGTGCTTAATCGATGTTGGTTTCGATTAGGGTTATTTATGTAGGCTATCACAATCCGCTGTGGGGAAGACAGGTTTGGAATTCTTCTCTATTGATGTTGGTAGATTGGGTGTTACTTTCGGCCTACTTTCTTATACTCTATTGTTGATGCTTGATAGTTGTTTTATCGCTTAATAAGACTCTTGTCAACTCAAGGTTTTATGTTTCCTCTTATTACCTTGGGTTGTTCATCTACGTTATTGTGGATGGGCAGACTGAGTTACATGTGGTAGATAGTAGATCTTAGTGGACGATGATGCTTACCGAAAACGAGCGGGAGGCTGACGTTTTATTTCTCATATTATACCTATATGGATGTTCCGCTGTTGTTTGTTTGTACTTTGAGTGTTATGTAGTGAGGTTATCATGTACAAATTTCTATAGTTGTTCCAAAGTTGTATAGATTTCCGTCTAGATGATATGAAAGTTTTAGTTCTCTGTTATGTGATGCTTTACTACTCCTACCTGTTGTATATGTTCTATTATATTTTATCCTTGCGCTGTGAGTTCTACGATAGGTTCTGCTTATGTTTGCCTATTTGGATGATCGTCCATAGCAGCCTGACACACCTTTCAGTGTAATATTCCTCTTGTGAAGTGCAGGGGTTATGGGCGGTCATCACATTTGGTATCAGAGCTCTTGTTAATGATTTTAGCCAAAGTTCTGAGACGTAACTACATATGAGATACATACTTGTAGATTTCAGTTGGATGCTTATTATATATATTAGCATATATAGTAGTAGCGGTTGTATCTCTTTAGCGGTTTTTCTTGAAATTGGCTAATTATTCTAAATTGCAGATTTAGAATGAGTAGACGGGAATCAAGACACACTGCTGGGGGAGCTAATACTGGAAGGGGAAATGGCGATGAACCAAATTACCCGGCCATGTTTGAAGCCATGGCAGAGGCAATCATGTGAAGGGTACCTGCTCGAGTAGCAGCAACGGTAGATGTAGGTGTGCGGGTTCCTAGAGTAGTAGATTTGCAAAGTTGTTCAAGGATTATACATCTCTAGGAGGAAAACTATTCAAAGGAACTGAGCCAGCTGAGGAGATCCAGAGGTGGATGGACACTTGCGTTCATATCTTTGGAGATTTGGGGTTGGATGATGCAAATAAGAGGAAGCTTACATCAAGGAAGATGCAGGCCATGGTCATGGAGTGGTGGAATTCGGTTACGCTTGAGACTCCAGAAGAGGGGATTTTATAGGACCAATTCCAATCTATGTTTGAAGCAAAGTTTATCTCCACTGCCCAGAAATCCGTTCTCTTCAAGAAGTTTGTTGAGTTGAAGCAGAACGGTAGATCAGTTCTTGACTATATTTCTCATTTCGAGGCCTTGTCCAGATATCCTCGTTCATACATCGATACAACCTATCAGAAGAACGAGAAGTTCGTTATGGGTTTGGATACCTATATTGGAAGGCCGCTGGTGGATCATCTTGATGATTCATCCAAGAAGATTGTGTAAAAAGCCGTTCGCCATGAAAGCTTGTTTCCCAAGGAAGCTAACGTTGTTGCTGCAACCAAGGAAGTTCAGAAACCACAAAAATAAGAAGAGGAAGCAACAACAGTAGAAAGGAAAGGATGGTAAGAATAAGCCGAAAAGTGAGGTGGTTTGATTTAACTACCAAAAGAAAGGTCATTTTTCTAATGAGTGCAAGAATCCCAAGGCTGAGAAGAAGTGCTACAAGTGCGGAAAGCCTAGGCATGAGAAGAAGGAATGTCCAAAATCAGCTAAGGGAAAACAGGTTGTGAAGGCATATGCTTTGGAAGCTGTTCCATCTTCTTCAAGAGCTCCTACTATAGAGGAAAAGGGAAAGGGTGTCATGGTGCAAGGTACTCTTTCTGTTAATGGTGTTTCCATTTGCGTGTTGTTCGATACTAGAGCATCGCATTCTTTCATTTGCAATGAGCTTGTGTGCCGCTTGGGTTTGGAACCCGAGATTTGTGATAGACCTTTCGCAGTGACTAATCCAGTTGGGGTTTCGTCCAATCTTTGCATGATTTTCTGTGGTCTAGTGTTGTCGAGTCATGGTTGCTCTTTTGTGTGTGATTGCTTTGTTCTTAACTTTGCTAGGTTTGTGGTCTTCTTGGACATGGATTGGCTCAAGAGGTATGCGACAAGGGTGAATTGCGAGAAGCTAAAGGTGAGAGTCGGGGGTGTGGAAGGGTGAAAGGTGCTTATTAGATGTAAGCGCGAAGAGGGCGTCTTCTTGAGCTATCTATATTCGCTTGGGATTCCATAGGAAGACTTGTCATCTGTGCTAATCGCTAAGGAGTATGAGGATGTCTTTGACGAGTTCAAAGGGTTGCCGCCGCATCTTGAGATCGAGTTTAGAATCGATTTGGTCGAGGGTGATCGACCAATCGTTATGCCTCTTAGGCGGATGGCGCCTAAGGAACAACGAGAGTTGGAGGTGCAAGTTCATGACCTTTTGGGAAAAGGATTCATTTGGAGGTGTGTATCCGAATGGGGTGCACCAGTCGTGTTTGCAACCAAGGCAGATAGCTCGTTGAGATTATGTGCGGATTATCATGAGCTGAATAAGGTGATTAAAAAGAACAAGTATCTGTTGCCAAGGATTGATGACTTGTTTGATCAGCTTCACAAAGCCAAAGTGTTTTCTCAAATGGATTTGGCAACATGATTTCATCAGTTGAGGGTGACGAAGGATAGTGTGCAAAAGATTGCTTTTAGGACATTATCATGTTTATTCGAATGGTTGGTGATGCCATTTGGGTTGACTAACGCGCCAACGTATTTTGTGGATCTTATGAATAGGGTCTTCAGAGATTAGTTGAATAGGTTCGTACTTGTGTTCATCGATGACATTTTGGTCTATTCATGGAATGAGGAAGAGCACAAGATGCACTTGAGGATCGTGTTGGAAATCTTGAGAAAGCATCAGCTAAGAGCCAAGTTTTCAAAGTGTCACTTTTGGAAGAGTGAAGTGATGTTCTTAGGTCATGTAGTTTCCGGTAGTGGGATAGTGGTTGACCCCGCGAAAGCGGCAGCAGTCCAGGACTAGGATAGGCCTAAGAATGCGACAGATGTGAGAAGTTTCCTTGGGTTGGCTGGTTATTACCGACGGTTTATCAAGGATTTCTTCAAGGTAGCTGCACCGTTGATAGAATTGACGAAGAAAAACTAAATTTTCATATATGATGCAAAGTGTGTGCAAGCGTTTGGAATCCTAAAGGAGAGACTAATGAGTGCTCCCGTGTTTACCATTCCAAGTGGGCATGAAGAAATGGTGGTATACACCGACACATGTGGGGACCGAGCATGAAGCAGTGCTAATGCAAAATGATAAAGTTGTGGCCTACGCGAGTCAACAGCTGAACTGCATGAAAGGAATTACCCAACTCATGATTTAGAGTTGTGGCGATTGTGTTTTCCCTGAAAATGTGGAGACATTACCTATTGGGAGTTCAATTCGAGTTGTTTACGGATCACAAGTCGTTGAAGTATCTTTTCCCCCAAAAGGATTTGAATCAACGGCACCAAAGATGGTTAGAGTTTCTGGCATCATTTGATTTTGATTTTGATTTTGATTTTGAATCAACGGCACAAGGTCGAAGAAACGCAAGTTTGGGAGCGATGTTTTCAGAATGGAAGAGCCTCGAGTATTTGGCAAGGTTCGATTTTAGGCCACGATGCGAGTTGGAACCTGAAATGTTGGCAATCTTATTGATAAGACCTACTCTTATCGAAAGAATTGGTGAGGGACAAAAGCGAGATGTAAAGCTTGTCGAGTTTATCCATAAACTAGAACCAGAAGATAAAGAGTTTGTAGTTGATCGAGAAGGTTGGCTTCCAAAGCAAGGACAATTAGTTGTTCCTAATACTGATGGATTGAGAGACGAGGTTCTGATAGAATGTCATCACTCGAAGTTGACGATTCATCCTAGTGGTAATAAGATGTATCAGGACATGAAGCGATTCTACTACTGGGAAGGGATGAAGCAAGATATTGGAAGTTTATTTCCAAGTGCATGAACTGTCAGTTGGTGAAAGATAAATAGAAGAAGCCGAGTGGTTTGCTTCAGCCATTGGAAGTTCCTACTTGGAAGTGGGAGCAAGTATCGATGGATTTTATCGATAGACTACCTAGAATCAGGGCATGAAACGAAGGGATTTGGGTCATCGTGGATCGCTTGACCAAAAGTGCAAGGTTCATTCTTGTCGAGTCGACTAGGACGGCATCGAAATTGGATGAACTTTATGTGAAATGGATAGTTCATTTCCATGGTATTGCGAAGCGCATAGTAAGTGATCGAGATCCCTTATTCACGAGTGGACTTTGGAAGAGTCTACAAGAAGCTTTGGGAACCGAGTTGTGTTTAAGTACGGCTTATCATCCCCAAATTGATGGTCAAACCGAAAGGGTTAATCGAGTTTTGGAAGATCGTCCGAGGGCTTGTGTGTTAGATTTTGGAGGATCATGGGAAAACCATCAGCATCTAGTTGAGTTTGCATATAATAATAGCTACCAGTCTAGCATTGGGATGAAACCTTACGATGCGTTGTATGGGAGGCCGTGTACTTCTCTAGCTTGTTGGCTAGAAACTGGAGATAAGTTGATACTTGGGCCAGAGATGATTAGAGAGACCTTAGATTGTATCGAGATTGTTCGACAACGAATGAAGGCAGCCCAAAATCGTCAGAAGAGTTATGTTGATAAGCATTGAAAAGACTTGGAATTCGACGTAGGTGATATGGTTTTTGTGAATATTTCGCCGTTGAAGTATGTGGTTCGATTCAGAAATAAAGGAAAGTTAGCTCAAAGGTTCGTTTGACCATTTCTGATAGTCGAGCGAACTGGAAAGCTCGCATATAGATTGGAGTTACCCGAGAGGATGTCGAGTGTGCATAATGTTTTCCATGTGTCGTTTCTACAGAAGTTCGTGCATGGTTTGAATGTGGTGGTATCTCCAGAGCAGTATGAAGACCTAGGAGTAGAAACCGCAGTTACGAGACCTCGTAAGCCACTTCATGTCGTGGGGAATGACACGAAACAGCTTAGGAGGAAGACAGTTAAACTAGTTAAGGTACTATGAAGTGAAGAGGGCGACGATTGTACATGGGAGACGGAAGAGAGCATGAGAGCGACTCATCCAGAACTCTTCATTGATAGGACCCTTTGATCATATCATCGTTATATCGTTGTATCTTGTTGTTGGTTGATAGAATTCTGCGTGCTAGGATAAGGCTATGGATGCATGGCTGATGATTGCAAATTTGGATGATAGAATTGGTTTCTCATTGATGATAGGCATTCATAATTGTTGTGATGGATTATTCTTGGAATTTCGGGGGCAAAATTCTTAAGGGGGGGGGACATTTTACGTATCGGAGATCGTAAAATATTTTATTTTATTCCCTAAGGGTTGGACCATTCTCATCTCTTGATATGTTGCTTATGGGGATGTGAGACATATCCATAATTTTTACCGATTTTGTTTGTGACCATTTTACCCCTATCAGTTTTGTACAGGGAATAACTTTTGACTCAGGTCAAATCAAGGGTGAGACATGTGCCACTGGAAATGAATTGACGATTGCCTTTTTGTAGAGTGGTTACATTAAAGATTTGGCTCAGTGGTTTGGGAGAAATCGTTGTTTTATGGTTTCACAAATTTTGTCTAGGTTTTATTAATTAAAATATGGGCTGACTTGTGGGGCCCGCTAAGGGTTGGGTTTTTAGCTATAAATAGGGGGAGGGAGACATGGAGAATGTTTTACTTTCTCCATTCCCTCATTTGAGATCCTCCATTTCTTCATCTCCTCCATTCCTTCATCTCCTCCATCTTTTCACCAATAAAATCGAGATCTACGAAGAGGGATTGAAGATCTACACCAAATCAAGCGAGATCTACATCAATCGAAGGGAGATTTCATCAAATCGAGAGATTTAGAGAAGGATCTTCACTGTCCGGATTCGTTTAACATTGAATCAGAGCCAAATCGAAGAAATGGTGAGTAATATGCATCTCTCACGAAGTTTCAATGGAGTATATGGATGGTTTTATCGTTTGTTCATCATTTTGTGATGTTTTCATACAAATCTAATCAATGTAAGTATGATTTATTGTTTAATCATCATAGGATCTAAATCTAGCACTTTTGAAAGGTAATTTCATGGGTTTGTTTTATGTTTATATCCATTCAAGTGTTTGTTCATGTTTGTTTGACATTTGTTCAATTTTATTTGAATTGATGGTAGAATTGATGATTGATTGTTGTTTTAGATGAATTATTACCATTGAAAACTTGAAATTTTGATCCGTTTCAAGTATCATGTTCAATCGCGAAGTTTGTTGAAGATTTGGTGATTATAATGCTCGGATCAGACAATTTTGTTGCTCGGGTCGTACAGTTTGGATTTGCAGAAGATCAGCTAATTTGGTGGAGTTTTGAAGTGCAAAGTTGAAGAAATCGGCAAAAGTGGTGTTCGGGTCAAACAGTTTGAGAGGATTTGGATCAAACAATTTGAGAAGGTTCGGGTCAAACAATTTGAGAGGAGTCAGATCAAACAGTTTAAGAAGATTCGGGTCAAACAGTTTGAGAGGAGTTGGATCAAACAATTTGAGCAGGTTCGGGTCAAACAGTTTGAAAGGAGTCGGATCAAGCAGTTTAAGAAGGTTCGTGTCAAATAGTTTTAGAGGAGTCGGATCAAACAGTATGAGAATGTTCGGGTCAAAGAGTTTGAGAAGGTTCAGTTCAAACAGTTTGAGAGGATTCAGATCAAACAGTTTGAGAAGGTTCAGGTCAAACAGTTTGAGAGGATTCAGATCAAACAGTTTGAGAAGGTTCGCATCAAACAGTTTGAGAGGATTCAGATCAAACAATTTTGAGGGGTTTCGGGTCAAACAGCTTTCCAGATTTTCACAGATTGATTTGAATCAATCCAAGATCGGACGAGATGATACGATAGCATTTCAGAAGCGTTGTAAAAGGCTGTTTGACGTAAAATCCAGTTTTCACAGAAATTAAGTAGGAAATGCTATGAAATGCAGTGTCGACCAAACGAGGGATGTTTTGAGTCGATGATGGTTGTTGAAACACCCCACCTTCGTTAAGGTCACTCAAAAAGGGAATGCATTAACTTTGGTGAAGCATTTTAGGTAAAAGACACGGATAATTTACAAGACAGACATATAAGCAGTGGAAAACTGAAATTATTTATTTAAATGGCGTGGTTTAGTTAAAACATTACAAGCATTGTCTCAAAACCCAACTTCTAAATTATTACAACAAAACATCTGTCTTGATTTAAATCTCCAAGTACATAAAGAAACATAAAACAGAAGTAAAGCAGCATAAATCCCTAATAAAAGTGTAACCACAGCCATAGCCCAAAAAAAGAGAATCCAAGCAATACATCTACTCTCTTCAAGCTTGAAAAGGTCTGCACTAAGCTGAAGTATTCCCTCCCTGCGGACCGGGGGGGGGGGGGGGGGTGAACGGAAGAAAAGAAGGCAAAAGAAAACGGGTCAGACAAAAGTCTGGTAAGTCCAGTGATTATTCAGCATGTAAACAGGTAAAACAATCATGACATGAATAAATTGAACATAGGACAATACCATAGAAATAAGATAACATAAGATAAACTGAATGTACTATCATTGTAATGGCCCGCAAATCCATAATATCAGAGTTGACTACATACATCAAACATCCAACTCAAATAACACGAAAATACGAATCATTTTTTTATAGAAGTAGAAGGTAGAAGAAGAACAGAAATAACAACATAGAATCTCACATCGCAGCGGAACAAAATATAATATATCATAACTTTTGAAATACAAAATTTGTACTGTATACACATAGCATTATCAGAGTATAGCACTTACAACACAGCGGAATAAAACTCTATATAACTAACACTGAAGCCTCCTGCTCCAAACTCCTTTAGATAAATCTGTAAAATCCTGAACTATTTGGCTGCCCCTACAAATTTAGACACCCAAGAGTTTAGGTAAAACAAAACAAAATAAACTCAGGGTCAGTCATGGGACTGGTATGAGTAAACAATTTAAAACAGTTTCAAAAACTAAACAATATCTCATAAGACCACGTCGTATAACACGGAACGGGTTTTTCGCTTATGAGAATCCAAACCACTTGATTTAACTTTAAGAATCCTTTTGAAAGAAACGATAATCTTTATATCAAAACTCTTTTGATATTATGATAGTGTCTAAATCAAATAAATAACAATCTAGTGGAACGTTTGCATCTCACGTTCCACATATATAATATACAATCAAAACCGCAAGCACTTATTGGGTAATGAAATTCCAACTATGACAAGGTATGGAACCACCTTCCGATAGTGTATCTCTAGAGGAGAACACACTGGGTTCAACAAGAACATCCATTTCCTTTTACCCACCTTCCGATAGGTATGAAATTCCATTTCCTTTTTCTATCAAAAATAGAATTTTTGGGTAAAATTATTTCATTTACCCACTTTAAACAATATTGTGTCAAATTTTTTCTATTCAAGTGTTTATAAATTCTTATCGACTTCGTGGCGTCCCACAATTCGATCACAATTCATAAATCACTCAGCAGACTAGCCAACACAATATAAAACAATTTTTTATATTAATTAACAAATACGCTCTCTCGTATTTATATATATACACACACACTCAACTCATTCTAGGGTACTACTGACCCTATCTCTAATGAGCACATGCCACACAAGCCTAGGTATTCGCTCAACCTAAGCTCTATTACCAACTGTAACGACCCGCAAATCTGTAATATCAGAGTTGACTACATACATCATACATCCAACTCAAATATCACGAAAATACGAATCATTTTTTTAGAAGAAGAAGGTAGAAGAAGAACAGAAATGAAAACACAGAATCTCATATCGCAGCGGAACAAAATATAATATATCATAACATTTGAAATACGAAATTTGTACTGTATACACATATCATTATCAGAGTACAACACTTACAACACAGCGGAATAAAACTCTATATAACTAACACTGAAGCCTCCTGCTCCAAGCTCCTTTAGATAAATCTGTAAAATCCATAACTACTTGACTGCCCGTACAAATTTAGGCACCCAAGAGTTTAGGTAAAACAAAACAAAATAAACTCCGGGTCAGTCATGGGATTGGTTTGAGTAAACAGTTTCAGAAACTAAATGATATCTCATAAGTCCACGCCGTATAACACGGAACGGGTTTTTCCCTTATGAGAATCCAAACCACTTGATTTAACTTTAAGAATCCTTTTGAAAGAAACGATAATCATTATATCAAAACTCTTTTGATATTATGATAGTGTCTAAATCAAATAAATAACAATCTAGTGGAACGTTTGCATCTCACGTTCCACTATATAATGTACAATTAAAACCGCAAGCACTTATTGGGTAATGAAATTCCAACTATGACAAGGTATGGAACCACCTTCCGATAGTGTATATCTAGAGGAGAACACACCGGGTTCAACAAGAACATCTTGTAACCCGGGCACACATGACCGACCACTCATTTTGCTTGAGTGTATCGAATGTATACCACCAACAGGTGGGATCAGCAACCGTTTCCCGAATGGGTCAGCATCGAATAAAAATAAGGAATTAAATGGATTTCTCTAGATAGGTGATAATACACCCTAATGGGAGCTAACCACATAGCCATGCTGTCTACCCGATTTTTGTCATTTCCCGGTTGTTGAGGCCTGAGGCTACGCTCTTTTCATTCATTGATAACACAATCACTTTGAATGTCACATTGTCAGATCCGTTAATCATTAATTTGGTTTACACAAATATATTCTGGATATTATGCTAAGGGAATAAATCCGTTGCCACCATATATATTTATACAGACCAACATATTCGATCATTGGAAATACTTTTTCAGACATTCGTCCATATACGTTCGTTCTGGGATTGAACGAAACTGAAGGCACAATTTCCATTAATAGAAAAAGCCCTTGAACTCTACTTCATCTTCGATTATCTTCATATAATTTGATTCGCAACGCTACTGCCAATACAGAGTGGTTCTCTGATAATAATCCAACCGGTCTCTCCATATTGACAACGATATTGGAAGACACTTCAATAGTCGGTTATTTAACTATCGAAGAAAAACAAACATCCATTCAAAACATCAAACAATCACTGGGCCCCTTAATTAATATTTTATTAATTATATCACTTCTCCATTTCCTTGTCAATATTTGTTAACCAAATATTTTCAATTATCATCTCGGTCTCTTACGTTCTTTGGAAAACATTTCCATATATCGCCTTCTTTTATTTTCTATATTTAGAAAATATCTTCTATTAATAATTGGAAAATATTTCAAATTACTAATCTCTTTCATGACCATTCATTTCTATACTTAGGAAATATTTATTATTATATTTCCATCTTTTCACTTCTTCGGGTTAAAACGAATGTTATGTAAAACATCATCACAGCAACCCAAATTACTGCATTGGACTAAATCTCTTTAAACATTTCTCTTCGAGACTGAATCTTGCTATTTATCAGCTAATAATGAAATCAATCAAGTTGGGGTATAATTACCTCTCAGACCTTGACTGAAAACATCATTAACTTCAAAACAGACAAGACCGCTAACTCGAATAATCAACACCATATTAAACCAATTTTCATTTGTAAAACACGTATACGCTTCTCTTTCTATTTTTCACAAATCTAATTTATAGATTTCCTTTTTGTTTATAATATTCTATTTTTAAGTTCGTTTCCTTATCGAATTCTATATATATCGACACATTGATTTCTAACTATCAAATTATCTTAAAAATATTCCAACTCCTTAAATTTCTGGAAAAATTCTCCATAACCTCCTTTGTACTGGCAAATAGTTCAAACCCCAACTCGCCTCTCTAGGCCCTTTCTATTCAAAAAGAAAATCAAAAAGCCAAGTGGCTTGCCAATTCGGCGCATAAAACCTCATATGGAATTTAAACATGTACCTTTTTGTTGGTGCGCTAAATCTATAAGCTTCATATACTTCATTCCATACCTGTCTAACACATATGTATCCATTTCTAATTTAATTCAACACAATCCAGTCATTTTTGACTCAACTCGCTAATAAATCTTTTTATTAGCTCCTTTGTCCATTCCACTTTATATTTGAACATATCATGTTCAATTATCATTTTTATCTTGCTTATGAATTAATTTAATCCCATTTTGACTCAAGTTCCATATTCGATTTCAAATAAAAATTCTCAAATCTCCTTTACTTATTTAAAGTCCATTTTCATATCGAATTTCGATTAACTAATTATTATTCAAATTTGTCAGTTTTATTCAATAACTAAAAATCTGATTTTTGTCTCAAAAATCCTTTCACTTACTTCACTGGAGTTCATATTTATTCTGTATCTCTAGCCTGGATTTTTCTAATGGCAATTAGGATTTAATTTCTTTAAAATCCTATATTTATTTAAATAAACCATTATGGCTTTATAATGGTTCTGGCGCTGTTTTTCTGAAAATTTGATTTTTACATAACTCAAAATCTATAAGATGAAATCCAGAATTTTCTCTTCCATTAGAAAACTATTATCAAATCGGTCCTGACGATTCTTGTTTCAAAGAATTCTGATTTCAATTGAGTTCTGTATACTCAATTGAAGTTCGAAATGCCAATTTACGAACTGTAGCGCTGCGGCGAGTTCGTTTTAATTATATTTATATATATAAACGTTTAAACTTTGTTTATAATAAATTCAACTCCCTTCTGATATATTTTTAATATATATCAAATCAGTTTCCCAATTCAACATCATATTTCCGGTTTTCTAAAATTGTCGATTTTTCCTAACTCGTAAAAAAATTTATTTATACTTCGATCTTCTATATTAAATCTTCCTTTTACAAATTATAAATCGCTTGGATTTATTTTCTATTCTATTTAAAAATCCACATTCTGAAAAATATTTCGTCGTTCCCATTTCGAAATGATTTCAACTTTCTATTTTCAAATTCTATTTTCAATTCTGTTTGAATTTTCTATATTCAAATTCTATTTTAATTTCTATTTAAATAAATTCAAATTAATCGAATTCAAATCATAAATCCTTACAGATTTATTTTAGTTCAATTTATATTGTGAAGATCAGCATAAATTCCCTCGTTTATTTCTTAAAACAATTTCCCCATTTCTATTTTTAAATTCACATTTGAATTTAAATATTCGAATTATCAAATGATAATTTTTCCATTTTTTCTATAAACATTGTTTATATTTAATTTCCCTGATTATCCAAATGAAAAATCATTCCTTGTATTTATAAACACTGTCTATAAATTTACTTCAATTTCCTGTATTATTTAATTTATAAACATAGTTTATAAATTCAATACTGGTTTTATCAAAACAAGTTAACATTTCTTGTCCATTCGAAATTCAAATTCTATTTTTAGAAAAATAGAAATTTCCATTTAAATCTCAAATATCGTTTTCATGATATTTTTATATATCAACATTTTAGCCCAGTGATATTTAAATATCCAAAAACACTCAATTATCAAACCACGGGTTTTATAACACATCATATATGATAATGTATATGTGAAACAACCAGTAATAAATTTTGAGGAATCCAGTTGGATTCCTCCAACCTGTTTTCCTACATCCACAGACGTTAGCCAACATAAATAATACCCATCCTGCTTCGAGGCAGAATATCGCGGTATAGAAGATCATCCATTATCATAGCATGGGGCGTATAGGGTCATCCGCTAATGATACTGCGGGCATCCGCTAATGGTACTGCGGGAACTATCCAATCACCAATATATATATATATATATATATATATATATATATATATAATAACCACAAACACCAATCCTGAATAACTAATATATATTTAATAACCACAATATTATTTCAATTCATGCAATCAACCAACAAACAATTATTTTTAACGGAAAAAATAATTCTAAATAAAATTTGAGTGAGATTTACTCACCGTGTATTTTATTTCGATCCATTTGATTCTGATTTTAATTCCATCTTATGAAATCCACAGCTATAAACCCAACGTGATTTACAGCGTTCACATCTTAATAATCCACTCTAAATCCATCTATAACATCAGCTGAAACTGAATTCTTTGCAACAATGTGAAGACTGCAATATAACTTGTTTTGGACCTAGTATGAGATAAAAAAATATTTATTGATTAAACGTTTATTTAATTTGACTACTAAAATAAATAAACGAATATATTAACCTTTCTATGAATATTTAAATTTCTGGAAAGACATATACCTTATTTTTATTGCGGTTCAGTTGACCTAGCCCTCGAAACAAAATCCGGGATAGTCCAAAATATTGCAACAACCCCAAACTGTCTTCCTACCCATCGCTATCGGCCAATATTTGCCGCTGATCACAATTTACACTGCCTTAACTACTCACTAAAATGCTTCAATTTCCATCGGCTTATACCTGACCAGACAGGCCTCTCCAATCACAAGCATCCATACCCAAGCTTCCCCAATCCCATTTTTGAATTAAACAGCAACTTTACTGCAGCTTCGCAAATTGAAACAACCATTATCTCCTGACTTCACTCATCCTTCTGACCCCGTGTTCGAACCCTCGCTACTCTTATGTCGCAACTTCCAAGCCGTGACTACCTAAGAACAACAATCTGCAAATTTGAAAACTCCAAAAGAAAACCATCGCATACTCCAGTTCGTCATCCACCAGATCCATTTCAATTACGCAACCTGACCGCTCTCATCCCATCCAATCGCACCTCTCAAAAATACCCCTGAATCCTCTACACACCTTGAAGTCGCGAGCGCTCCTTAATCGAGCTTTTAGGGAAACCACAGTCTTCGAAATCGTAATAGTCCCCAAGTAGATCGACTTCACCAAACCCCCTTCAAATTATATCGCACACCACATCGAGGTCGAAAATTCCATCTCCCCTACAACACAACTATCACCAGTCCAACTCGAGCATCAGGGAACCACGATTTACCTCGCGCTTTGGATTTTGATTCTAGAAAGGAGGCGTAGCAGTATTAATTCCATTTTATTTTGAGTTTAAACAAAAAGGATGATGAACATTTTGTTTTGTTTTTAATTGTGTATTCGATTTTGAAGAGAAAGGGTAATAAGGAGGTAGTTGTGATTTTTAAAGGAAGGGATGTGGTTTTGAATTGAATAACGAGGCCACATTTTTCTTTTTTGATGTTTTGTTCCTGTCCACTAAGCAAAAGAAATTTACTTGGCTTAGGAAGGAGACATTATTTATAACGAAATTTAATTCATTTTGAATCGGTATCCTTTAAATTAAAATGCCCCATGATTCCGGGCTCCTTTCTAAACCCAACAACCGACATTCCTAGGGTAAAACCGCTATTCTGAACACATTGGGACAGGTATCGAAACCCCATTTGATCATATGGAGAAGATATTAATTTAAATTGATTTAAATAAATTTTAAAACAATTAATTCTTCGATAATCAAGTAATATTATTATTCTAATTCAAATAGGAGTTTGAATTGATTATCTGAACTGTTTCCAATTCAGTGTTGACTGTGAATTCAAATAACTTCAATTTCGTATTTCGATAATTATATATATTCGAAATAAATCATATTTCGATTTTTAAATTGATAACTAAATATAAAAATTCATTTATATTCTCAAATCAATATTTAAAATAAATATTAAATATTCAAAATTAATCGACCAGTAATCCGGGTCGTTACATTCTTCCCCTCTTAAAAGAATTTCGTCCCCGAAATTAATAAGGTAGGAAAAATGCTCCAGAACCATTATCTTTTCATAACTTATTCATGATGAACTCAACTCTTCATATTTCTACAACTTTCAGTTCTACCAAAACTTTTGGTTTCCATTTACATTGCACACCATATATGCTCACATTCAATTAATCTGAATGATTTACACTCAATTCATATTCCATTCAAATTGGTTCTGATCAATTTATTTACTTCAATTTATTTAACTTTCTTAAGTTAATTTTAATTCCAGAATTCAAATCCCCGGGATTTTATTTAAAATCCTTAAGAAATCACATAAATATATATACTTATTTATTTCTATCTCAAATTCAAAACATTTGAATTTTCAAATCTACTTGTTTTCTTTCAAACAAATTTCCATCAATACTTTTCTAAGGTAGCAATCCATCACCTAGAAAATCGAAAATGAATACTGATGCTGCTGCAGTCATCATCAGAATTATTTCCCAGCCACTGAAGTGAGTTCAGTGCTTTATTACTTTCAGACTCCATTTCAAAATGATTTCATTCATAATCCTTCAAATGCAAAGCTATATTGTTTTAATATACTTCAAAAATATTTTTCCAAATACCCCGGATTTAAATTTCAAACTCTGATTTAAATCCAATTCCAATTCATCTCATTTGTATATTTTATTTACATACAAATTTTATTTTTGGTTATATATAACCAATCCAATTTTATAATCTTATTTGATTATAATAATATCAATCAACTCATCCATATATTATAATAATTTAACAAAATTATTCCTTTTTCTATCAAAAATAGAATTTTTGGGTAAAATTATTTCATTTACCCACTTTAAACAATATTGTGTCAAATTTTTTCTATTCAAGTGTTTATAAATTCTTATCGACTTCGTGGCGTCCCACAATTCGATCACAATTCATAAATCACTCAGCAGACTAGCCAACACAATATAAAACAATTTTTTATATTAATTAACAAATACGCTCTCTCGTATTTATATATATACACACACACTCAACTCATTCTAGGGTACTACTGACCCTATCTCTAATGAGCACATGCCACACAAGCCTAGGTATTCGCTCAACCTAAGCTCTATTACCAACTGTAACGACCCGCAAATCCGTAACATCAGAGTTGACTACATACATCATACATCCAACTCAAATATCACGAAAATACGAATCATTTTTTTAGAAGAAGAAGGTAGAAGAAGAACAAAAATGAAAACACAGAATCTCATATCGCAGCGGAACAAAATATAATATATCATAACATTTGAAATACGAAATTTGTACTGTATACACATATCATTATCAGAGTACAACACTTACAACACAGCGGAATAAAACTCTATATAACTAACACTGAAGCCTCCTGCTCCAAGCTCCTTTAGATAAATCTGTAAAATCCAGAACTACTTGACTGCCCATACAAATTTAGGCACCCAAGAGTTTAGGTAAAACAAAACAAAATAAACTCCGGGTCAGTCATGGGATTGGTTTGAGTAAACAGTTTCAGAAACTAAATGATATCTCATAAGTCCACGCCGTATAACACGGAACGGGTTTTTCCCTTATGAGAATCCAAACCACTTGATTTAACTTTAAGAATCCTTTTGAAAGAAACGATAATCATTATATCAAAACTCTTTTGATATTATGATAGTGTCTAAATCAAATAAATAACAATCTAGTGGAACGTTTGCATCTCACGTTCCACTATATAATGTACAATTAAAACCGCAAGCACTTATTGGGTAATGAAATTCCAACTATGACAAGGTATGGAACCACCTTCCGATAGTGTATATCTAGAGGAGAACACACTGGGTTCAACAAGAACATCTTGTAACCCGGGCACACATGACCGACCACTCATTTTGCTTGAGTGTATCGAATGTATACCACCAACAGGTGGGATCAGCAACCGTTTCCCGAACGGGTCAGCATCGAATAAAAATAAGGAATTAAATGGATTTCTCTAGATAGGTGATAATACACCCTAATGGGAGCTAACCACATAGCCATGCTGTCTACCCGATTTTTGTCATTTCCCGGTTGTTGAGGCCTGAGGCTACGCTCTTTTCATTCATTGATAACACAATCACTTTGAATGTCACATTGTCATATCCGTTAATCATTAATTTGGTTTACACAAATATATTCTGGATATTATGCTAAGGGAATAAATCTGTTGCCACCATATATATTTATACAGACCAACATATTCGATCATTGGAAATACTTTTTCAGACATTCGTCCATATACGTTCGTTCTGGGATTGAACGAAACTGAAGGCACAATTTCCATTAATAGAAAAAGCCCTTGCACTCTACTTCATCTTCGATTATCTTCATATAATTTGATTCGCAACGCTACTGCCAATACGGAGTGGTTCTCTGATAATAATCCAACCGGTCTCTCCATATTGACAACGATATTGGAAGACACTTCAATAGTCGGTTATTTAACTATCGAAGAAAAACAAACATCCATTCAAAACATCAAACAATCACTGGGCCCCTTAATTAATATTTTATTAATTATATCACTTCTCCATTTCCTTGTCAATATTTGTTAACCAAATATTTTCAATTATCATCTCGGTCTCTTACGTTCTTTGGAAAACATTTCCATATATCGCCTTCTTTTATTTTCTATATTTAGAAAATATCTTCTATTAATAATTGGAAAATATTTCAAATTACTAATCTCTTTCATGACCATTCATTTCTATACTTAGGAAATATTTATTATTATATTTCCATCTTTTCACTTCTTCGGGTTAAAACGAATGTTATGTAAAACATCATCACAGCAACCCAAATTACTGCATTGGACTAAATCTCTTTAAACATTTCTCTTCGAGACTGAATCTTGCTATTTATCAACTAATAATGAAATCAATCAAGTTGGGGTATAATTACCTCTCAGACCTTGACTAAAAACATCATTAACTTCAAAACAGACAAGACCGCTAACTCGAATAATCAACACCATATTAAACCTATTTTCTATTTGTAAAACACGTATACGCTTCTCATTCTATTTTTCACAAATCTAATTTATAGATTTCCTTTTTGTTTATAATATTCTATTTTTAAGTTCATTTCCTTATCGAATTCTATATATATCGATACGTTGATTTCTAACTATCAAATTATCTTAAAAATATTCTAACTCCTTAAATTTTCAGAAAAAATCGCCATAACCTCCTTTGTACTGGAAATAGCTTAAACCTCAATTCGCCTCTCTAGGCCCGTTCCATTCAAAAATAAAATCAAAAAGCCAAGTGGCCTGCCGATTCGGCGCATAAAACCGCATATGGAATTTAAACATGTACCTTTTTGTCGGTCACTAACTCTATAAACTTCATACACTTCATATACTTCATTCCATACCTGTCTAACACATATGCGTCCATTTCTAATTTAATTCATCTCAATCCGGTCATTTTTGACTCAACTCGCTAGTAAATCTTTTTATTAGCTCCTTTGTCCATTCCACTTTATATTTGAACATATCATGTTCAATTATCATTTTTATCTTGCTTATGAATTAATTTAATCCCATTTCGACTCAAGTTCCATATTCGATTTCGAATTAAAATTCTCAAATCTCGTTTACTTATTCAAAGTCCATTTTCATATCGAATTTCGATTAACTAAATATTATTCAAATTAGTTAGTTTTATTCAATAACTAAAAATCTAATTTTTGTCTCAAAAATCCTTTCATTTACTTCACTGGAGTTCATAATTATTCTGTATCTCCAGTCTGGATTTTTCTAATGGCAATTCGGATTTTATTTCTTTAAAATCCTTTTATTTATTTAAATAAACCGTTATTGCTTTATAATGGTTCTGGCGCTGTTTTTCTAATATTTGATTTTTACATAACTCAAAATCTATAAGATGAAATCTAGAATTTTCTCTTCCATTAGAAAAATATTATCAAATCGGTCCTAACGATTCTTGTTTCAAAGAATTCCGACTTCAATTGAGTTCTGTATACTCAATTGAAGTTCAAAACGTCAATTTATGAACTGCAGCGCTGCAGCAAGTTCGTTTTAATTATATTTATATATATAAACGTTTAAACTTTGTTTATAATAAATTCAACTCCATTCTGATATATTTTTAATATATATCAAATCAGTTTCCCAATTCAACATCATATTTCCAATTTTCTAAAATTGTCGATTTTTCCTAACTCGTAAATAAATTTATTTATACTTTGATCTACTATATTAAATTCCAATTCCTTTTAAAAATTATAAATCCCTTGGATTTATTTTCTATTCTGTTTAAAAATACGCATTCAGAAATATATTTCGTCGTTTCCATTTCGAAATGATTTCAACTTTCTATTTTCAAATTCTATTTTCAATTCTATTTGTATTTTCTATATTCAAATTCTATTTGAATTTCTATTTAAATAAATTCGAATTAATCGAATTCAAATCATAAATCTTTACGGATTTATTTTAGTTCAATTTATATTCTGAACATCAGAATAAATTCCCTCGTTTATTTCTTAAAATGAATTCCCCATCTCTATTTTAAAATTCAAACTTGAATTTAAATATTCGAATTATCGAATGATAATTTTTCCATTTTATCTATAAACATTGTTTGTATTTAAATTCCGTGATTATCCAAATGAAAAATCATTCCGTTGTATTTATAAACACTATCTATAAATTTACTTCAATTTCCTTTATTATTTAATTTATAAACATAGTTTATAAATTTAATACTGGTTTTATCAAAACAAGTTAATATTTCTAGTCCATTCGAAATTCAAATTCTATTTTTAGAAAAATAGAAATTTCCATTTAAATATCAAATATCATTTTCATGATATTTTTATATATCAACATTTAAGCCTAGTGATATTTAAATATCCAAAAACACTCAATTATCAAACCACGGGTTTTATAACACATCATATATGATAATGTATATGTGAAACAACCAGTAATAAATTTTGAGGAATCCAGTTGGATTCCTCCAACCTGTTTTCCTCCATCCACAAACGTTAGCCAACATAAATAATACCCATCCTGCTTGAGGCACAATATCGCGATATAGAAGGTCATCCATTATCATAGCGTGGGCGTATAGGGTCATCCGCTAATGATACTTCGGGCATCCGCTAATGGTACCGTGGGAACTATCCAATCACCAATATATATATATATATATATATATATAATAACCACAAACACCAATCCTGAGTAACTAATATATATTTAATAACCACAATATTATTTCAATGCATGCAATCAACCAACAAACAATTATTTTTAACTGAAAAAATAATTCAAAATAAAATTTGAGTGAGATTTACTCACCGTGTATTTTATTTCGCTCCATCTGATTCTGATTTTAATTCCAACTTATGAAATCCACAGCTATAAACCCAACGTGATTTACGGCGTTCACATCTTAATAATCCACTCTAAATCCATCTATAACATCAGCTGAAACAAAATTCTTTGCAATAATGTGAAGACTGCAATATAACTCGTTTTGGACCTAGTATGAGATAAAAAAAATATTTATCGATTAAACGTTTATTTAAATTGACTACTAAAATAAATAAATGAATAAATTAATCTTTCTATGAATATTTAAATTTCTGGAAAGACATATACCTTATTTTTATTGCGGTTCAGTTGACTTAGCCCAAAAAAAATCCGGGATAGTCCAAAATATTGCAACAACCCCAAACTGTCTTCCTACCCATCGCTATCGGCCAATATTTGTCGCTGATCACAATTTACACTGCCTTAACTACTCACTAAAATGCTTCAATTTCCATCGGCTTATACTTGACCAGACAAACCTCTCCAATCACAAGCATCCATACCCAAGCTTCCCCAGTCCCATTTTTGAATTAAACAACAATTTTACTGCAGCTTCGCAAATTGAAACAGCCATTATCTCCTGACGTCACTCATCCTTCTGACCCCGTGTTCGAACCCTCGCTACTCTTATGTCGCAACTTCCAAGCCGTGACTACCTAAAAACAACGATCTGCAAATTTGAAAACTCCAAAAGAAAACCATCGCATACTCCAGTTCGTCATCCACCAGATCCATTTCAATTATGCAACCTGACCACACTCATCCCATCCAATCGCACCTCTCAAAAATACCCCTGAATCCTCTTCACACCATGAAGTCGTGAGCGCTCCTTAATCAAGCTTTTAGGGAAACCACAGTCTTCGAAATCGTAATAGTCCCCAAGTAGATCGACTTCACCAAACCCTCTTCAAATTGTATCGCACACCACATCGAGGTCGAAAACTCCATCTCCCCTACAACGCAACTATCACCAGTCCAACTTGAGCATCTGGGAACCATGGTTTCCCTCGCGCTTTGGATTTTTATTCTAGAAAGGAGGCGTAGCAGTATTAATTCCATTTGATTTAGAGTTTATACAAAAAGGAAGATGGACATTTTTGTTTTGTTTTTAATAGTGGATTCGATTCTGAAGAGAAAGGGTAGTAAGGAGGTAGTTGTGACTTTTAAAGGAAGGGATGCAGTTTTGAATTGAACAACGAGGCCATATTTTTCTTCTTTGATGTTTTGTTCCTGTCCACTAAACAAAAGAAATTTACTTGGCTTAGGAAGGAGACATTATATTTAATGAAATTTAATTCATTTTGAATCAGTATCCTTTAAATTAAAATACCCCATGATTCCGGACTCCTTTCTGAACCCAACAACCAACATTCCTAGGGTAAAACCGCTATTCTGAACACACTGGGACAGATATCGAAACCCCATTTGATCATATGGAGAAGATATTAATTTAAATTGATTTAAATTAATTTTAAAACAATTAATTCTTCGATAATCAATTAATATTATTATTCTAATTCAAATAGGAGTTTGAATTGATTATCTGAACTGTTTCCAATTCACTGTTGACTTTGAATTCAAATAACTTCAATTTCGTATTTCGATAATTATATATATTCGAAATAAATCATATTTCGATTTTTAAATAGATAACTAAATATAAAAATTCATTTATACTCTCAAATCAATATTTAAAATAAATATTAATATTCAAAATTAATCGAACAGAAATCCGGGTAGTTACAATCGTACTCGTTTCTATTTCTCTGCACCTACTACGAATGTTTCAACTACCATCATGTGTTCATAACAAAGTGATCCCTTTCCCGATCGGCTTCTACTCGCATGCATTTGCTACTTGTGTCATTCGGCCCCACTCGATTGTAGATACCTGTGCTGGTCCCACCATGAGGTGTATCAATTCCTATGGCGGCAACGCGGCATAAATTCAAGATGCACAGTGTATACTACTGATGCCCAGTGCCTGCTTTTCCACTCAGGAGTACGTGCACGCCCATACTCCGTCGGAACTACACTGCTGCACCCCCTCCCGCTATTTTGACCGCTTATAATCAGCCTAATAATCGTGCCCCACCCTGCCTAGTTTAGGGTACCATGATACATCTGTGGGTTACTGCTGAAATGGGTCCCCGTTACTAGGGTTTCCTAATCAACATGTTATAACGGTTAAGTGTTCTCCATTTTACCTAACCCCACCCATCTGTTTGATTAACATGTTGTATTGGTTAAGTGTTGCCTTAATTAACTTAACCCTACCATTCTTAGCCTGTCTGTTCCTTAGCTTTAATTTATTCATTAAAGCATCAATCTCTCACATTAGATATGTATTGTTGCGGTCGCTGGATGTGCCGGGCGGTTCCGGGCAGTCTTACACCGTAACTCAATCTAACCTCGGGTTTTTCGGGCTTAATGCGCTAACCTCTCACATTAGATCTGTTTTGTTGCGGTCGCTGGATGTGCCAGGCGGTTCTAGGCAGTCTTACACCGCAACTCAATCTAACCTTGGGTTAGGCATATTCATCTTTTAATTAATTTACATATTTACCATTCATGTTTACGTGTAAATTATCCACAAGTGTTGTCAAATCAAGTCATGTCCCATTTATCCTCTAAATTATGTCCGAATTATGCCATTGCATGCTACTAATCATTTACATGATTATGAGCCAATATATGCCAATAGCATGTAATTTAATATTTTCCCCCAATGTCTCCCCCATTATTCGTTCTCATAATTCACATAGAACATTAGGCTCGCAAATTTGCCTAACTCATAAACAAAAAGGGAAAAGAAAAGGGACATGTAACATTCCAACATGCATAAAACAACATAGATCAATATGTGTAATATAAATTTGGCATAGAACGACATAAACTTAATTAAGCATATAAACGTGATCTTGCATTTAAATTAGATCCAATTGACATGCGAACTAACATAAGTCTAATTGTATAAACATGAACTTATATAGATCTTAAACATAGGTACTAGCTTGGATCTAAACATATAACATGTATGAACATAACTTAGCATGTAACTTGCATACATAAAAGAACCACAAATTTAATACAACATGATAAGTTTAATGGTATCAGTCCCAATAGTCCCATAGGCAGGATAGGTTTTATTATGTCAGTCACAACGGTCCAATAGGCATGATAGGCTTTACTATGTCAGTCACAACAGTCCAATAGGCATGATAGGCTTTACTATGTCAGTCACAACAGTACAATAGGCATGAGCAATTCAGAATTGACAAAAGGATAGGCATGAATTGAATTAGGCATAGTTCTAGATCCAGTTATTATAGTCATGATTTCTTATTAGGTGTTCACATCTAAACAATAACTGTACTTACAGAAAAAGGACGGATCTTGATTTCTGGGATCTAATTTCTGAATTTGAAAAGCTATCCTTTGATGTAGACATTTGATTCTCTAGTTCTTCTAATTGATTCCTAGTTTGAATTTGATTCTCTAGTTTGGGGTAGATGGATGGAGGCTAGGCCAGTTTGTAGACGAACAACATGACGGCTTCATAGAATGAGTTCTAGGGTTGAGGTTTGGGGTGATTATATAGAAGTCTAGGTTCAATTCTAGCCTTTAGATTAGTCTAGGAGAAAATCAGAGCCATCAAACCAAAGAGATGTGTCATCCAGCCAACCGTAGCATGACATATATGCCCTAATACATCAAAAATCAGTCATTGGCCAATCAGAGAAGGCCACATCAGCACTGGGCTGTAAAAATTCGTCACAGGAGCTAGATCTAAAAAGGGGTCGACTCCCTACAGGAGGGGTCGACACCTATGTCGACCCCCCAATAGGGGGGTCGACACCTATGTCAACTCCCCCTGGGGGGGACACCCTGAGCGGGAAATTTTCGGCTCCGCCGATTTTGAATTTTGAACTGTTTTTATTATTTAATTATTATTTATATTTATTTTCTGCTTGAACTTGAAATCTTCTGAACTCCATAACTTCTTCATACGGAGTCCGATTCATGCAAACTCGGACTCTATCTCAAGCATAATTCCGAGACGAACGCAATGGCGTAACCTATTTCCCTTAATTCCCACTTTTAAAATTAAGTATTCTTTAATTCGTTACTTTAATGTTCAAAGAAAAATACGGGGTCTTACATTCTCCCCTCCTTAAAGGATTTCGTCCCCGAAATCTCTAAGTTAAGAAGAATGTATCCTATCATCCAACATCCATCTACGTAACCATCAATCACAGGCATCCACTGTCCTTAAAAAGATTTCTAATGCTTTCATGATCATATGCATAGTTTGTGTATATGTCCTTATCTAATGCAAAATCAGGCGGTCCACTGATTCAGTTGACCTCCTTGATGCGAATCATGTCGGTGCCATGAGTCCATTATGCATGCAATTTTTCCTAATCTTATTTTGTAACTTCAACATGAGTGCACAATCATCCATACAAATACAACGTCCACGTGACAACATATCAAGTTCCAATCCATATATAAATACATATATGCATATGCAATATGAAAGTGACTGAGCCGATCTAGTACCTAGTGTGTGTATGCATCTATGAGCAACCACTAGCAACCACTTGCAACCATCAATCATAACATATTTCAAATACATGTTTACATCCATTGGTTTCTACCTAGGGATCAAGACTAGGATCGAGGAGATATACTTAAAAGGATAGATATAAGCATGCATAAACTTTATGGAAAACAAGAGATCAAAGATGTACCCTCAAAAAGATAAGGGTAGGATGCGCGTATCTTGTCCTCAGTCTCCCAAGTCGTGTCTTCCTCTACATCACTCCATTGTACTTTAACTATCTTGACTTCACGATTGCGTAGTCTTTTAACTTCTGTACCCAAGATACGAGTTAGAACTCTTCTCACCGTTGCTTCTCGCTCCACTTCTATTTCCTCTAGTATGCTTGGCTCCACAACTTCTGCCGACTCATGTAAGCACTTTTGTAGATGAGAGACATGAAAAACATTATGAACTCCAGTAAATCTTTCGGGCAGCTCTACTTTATAAGCCATATTCCCAATCCTTTCAATGATAGGAAATAGCCCTACAAATCTTAGTGCCAATTTTCCTGCAGACCCAAAGCGAACGACATTCCTCAAAGGAGATACTTTAAGGAAAACCCTATCTCCAACCTCAAACTCAAGGTCGGCCCTTCTTTTATCAGCGTAGGACTTCTGTCTATCTTGTGCGGTATTCATTCGTCTTCATATCAAGTCCACCTTCTCTGAAGTTTCTCTGATCATGTCAGGCCCAAGTACGAGCTTTTTTGTAGACTCCCACCAACAAGTTGGTGATCGACATGGTCTTCCATGTGAAACCTCGAAGGGTTCCATGCCTATGGTGGCATGGTAGCTATTGTTGTAGGCGAACTCCACCAAAGGAAGGTGATCCTCCCATGTTCCCCCAAAATTAAGAATACACAATCTCAAGAGATCTTCAAATACTCTGTTCGCCCTTTCCGTCTGACCATCGGTTTGAGGGTGATAGGCAGTGCTTAAGCATAGTTGTGTACCTACAGCCTCTTGCAAACTCTTCCAAAACTCGCTCGTAAAGATATGATCTCGACCACTTACTATGCTAGAGGGTTTTCCATGTAGTTGTACCACCTCCTTAAGATAAATGGATGCTAACGATGAGGCAGTCCTCCTACTTTTAACAGGCATAAAGTGAGCGCTTTTAGTGAGCCTGTCCACTATTGCCCAAATACTGGTATTACCCCTTCTTGACCTAGGCAACCCATCAACAAATCCATTGAAATACTATCCTATTTCCACTGTGGGACCTCCATAGGATGAAGCGGACCACCAGGCTTCTTCTGTTCCGCCTTGACTTGCTGGCATATCAAGCATTTAGAGACAGACTCAGCTGCATCCTTCTTCATGCCATTCCAGAAGAAAACCCTTTTTATGTCTTTATACATCTTGTCCCCACCTGGATGTATGGTCAACTTAGAATGGTGTGCTTCTTCGAGAATGGTTTTCACCAAATCCCTTGCTTGTGGACGCATAGTCTTCCATCCCGTCTCAACCAACCCTTGTCATCGATAGAGTATCTATTGAGGTGACTAGAAGTCTCACCTCTAAGTAGCTTATCCATCACATCAACTAACTGAGGGTCTTCACATTGCGCGGTTCCTATTGAGTCCAAAAGAGTAGGTCGTACCCCTAGTGATGCTAACAAACCAGGTACAAATTCAAAGGAAGGTCTAAAGTCAATGTTTGTTATGTACTCCAAGCTTTTCCTTTCTACAAAGAGAGGACTCAAGGTCAGTTTTTTCCTACTTAAGGCGTCTGCTACAATATTGCCCTTGCCAGGGGTATAAGCAATCTCAAAATCGTATGAAGCCAGAAATTCCATCCACCTTTGTTGTCTTAAGTTAAGATCTTTCTGTGAGAAAAGGTACTTTAATGATTTATGGTCAGTAAACAATTCAAACCTTTCTCCTAGTAGGTAATGACGCCATGACTTAAGGGCGAAAACAAAGGCGGCTAGTTCTAAATCATAAGTTGGGTAGTTTTCTCATGTACCTTCAACTGCCTTCCTCCATAACAAACTACTTTGCCCTCTTGCATCAAGACAGTGCCCAATCCTGTTCTGTATGCGTCTGTATATACAGTAAACATCTTACTCCCATCAGGCAATGTCAGAACTGGGGCCATTGTTAGAGCTCTTTTCAATTGTTGGAAAGCAACATCGCAATCCAAATCCCAAGCAAAAGTTAGGTTCTTCTTTGTCAACCTAGTAAGTGGGGCTGAGATCTTCGTGAAGTCCTTAATGAACTTTCTGTAAAAGCCCGCTAGCCCGAGAAAACTTCATACTTCAGTTGCATTCCGGAGGATCTTCCAATCTTGCACCGCAACTACTTTGGCGAGATCCACAACTATCCCCTCTTTGGACACTACATGTCCAAGAAACCTTCTTCTCCCCAAAAATGGCATTTGGAGAATTTTGCTTTCAGCTGGTGTGCATGAAGAGTATCCATAACTTCCCTTAAATGCAAAGCATGTTTTTCCTCACTTTTTGTGAAAATCAAAATGTCGTCCACGAAGACCACTACAAATTTATTAAGGAACTCTCTGAACACCCTACTCATCAGGTCTACGAAATAGGCAGGTGTGTTTGTCAAGCCGAAAGGCATGACAAGCCATTCGAAGAAACCATCCGGGGTCCTGAACGCGGTCTTATCAATGCTGTCTTCGGCCACTCTTTGCTGATGAAACCAGGTGGCTAGATCTAATTGGGAGAAAACCGAGGCACCTACGAGTTGGTCAAACAAGTCGTCTATTCTAAGAAGTGGGTGCCTATTCTTCTCGGTCAATTTGTTTAGCTCCCTATAGTCGATGCACAGGCGAAGTGAACCATCTGCTTTGGTTGCAAACACCACTGGAGCACCCCATTCAGAAATACTCCGCCTTATGAACCCCTTTTCAAGAAACTCTTTAACTTGCTTGCTGAGCTCTTTCCTTTCCCTTGGAGCCATGTGTCTAACGGGTAAAGCAACAGGTTTTGCATTATCAACAAGGTATATGCGAAAGTCTATCTCTCGCTTCGGAAGTAAACCCATCACCTCTTCAAAGACATCCGAGTATTCAGGGACCACTCTAACGGATTGCAAGTTTTCAACAGACGCATCAAGAGATTCTATATAGCTAAGCATAACAGAATTCATGGGATTACAAGAGATTTCGAGAGTGTTACTGATATACACGTGAATGTGTATATTTTATCCGCATATTTATCTTATTTTATCTTTTAAATAATTGATATTGTGTATTTATAGCTGTGTTTTCAGATTGTAGACAAGAATCATGGTTTAGAGCATTTGATGAATAAAGCATGAAGAATTTGCTGAAAAAGAGTGAAGTTAAAATTACTAAAGCTTGAAGAGTTTAAAGCTTGAAGAACGGTTGCAATTAGAGTTTAGTTGGGTAGATTTGACTCACTAAAGACTCATATTGTGTTTACATTGGCTCAATTGCAGACCATTTCACTCATGTAGCATTCACATTAGCTCCTTTGCAAGGCTTCTCATTCATGCACTGCACGCGTTCACACTGGCTCACTTACAAGGCCTCTTACTCTACAACCCCGTTCACACTAGCGTATGTGTTATTTGGGCTAATTCTTTAGTCCCACATTGTGGAATTTGCCAAGTAGTCTTTGTCATATCAGCTATAAATACCTTGTATCTCATTCATGTAAGGACACATTGAGTTTTATTCTGTAATCCTCTGCTTGGAATAAAACTCTTCTCCTTCTCTTCTCTGTTGTTATTTTATTTTATTTATGTTTATGTTATTTATTTTCTTTTTCTCATTTTCTTTAGCTATGTCTAGCTAATCCCCTTTGATTAGGGGGTGATGACGCTAATAGATATGATTCGATATGAATCACATAGCCAAAGGATGAGGAATTCATGTATATAGATCTAGATCTGAACCAAGGGTTAGATCTGAACCTTAATATCCTGTGTCGTTTAAGAGCTATGCTCCTTCACAGAGTATATTCGTGTTCGGTTTAACAATTATCAGATTTAGATCTAATTTTAGGGTTTTAGAAATTAATTAGTGAATCTGTCCTGATAGTCTATGGTTGTAGAGATGAGCTCCTGCATAGGCTATGCTTGTCGTTATTTACATATTTGTTTCTAAAAACCTATTATCGTTGATTCATGTTTATGACAGAAACATGTATTAGATCTGGTTAATCTTTTGGCTATTGATGATTATGAATCTGATCTATGTCATTATCCCCTAATTGCTTTCACTTATTGTTAAAACTCTGTTTTATTTAATTTCTGCTATTTTCTTTTTTTTCAACCAATCAAAAGTTAGGGATAACTTGATTGGATTTATTAATAAAATAATTTGGTCCCAGAGTTCGACACCCTCTACAACGATCCTTGTTGTTTAGGAAAGACGAACGAATTTTACAGTTGTTTACAATTGTTTAATTTGTTCGCAAACAGTTACCGAGGAGAGTCATAAGCTTAACCACTCTCTTTTCACAATCGAGGATGGCACCATTTATGGATAACCAATCCATGCCTAGAATCAACCCATAGCTCGTGAAGCCCAAAACATAAGTATTACATCTAAACCCAACGCTTAGTATAGAAGTTTCCAAATCCAAACAAATCATTGATAAATATGCCGAGCCCCCAATTGGATTTGAAACAACTATGAGATCCTCTACTATACTGGTATCTAGGTGTAGAGATTCAACTAAAGCAGTAGATATAAAAGAGTGTGATGCGCTAGAATCAAAAAGGGTACGAACTGGATGATTAGAAAGATAAACTAAACTCTCAACAGAAATATTTCTACCTCTTTCTTGCGGAGGTGCCATGAGAGCGTGAATCTGTCCTCCGGAAGTAGATTCAGTCCTCTGCCCTTGCCTTTTTGGGCAATCCTTAGCCATATGTCCTGTCTCGCCACATTGAAAGCAACCACCCATCTTCCTGCAGTCTTTAATTAGATGTCCAGGTATGCCACAAAATTTACACTTCCTCTTGTCATGGGGTTTGTTATTCTTCCCACCTTTCTTGGAATTCGTCTTCTTATTCTGCGATCCCTCCACTTTCTTGTCTAGAGGTTCATCCACCTTTGCCTCTTTCTTGCCACCCTTGTCTTCCTCCTGTAACAGTGCCATGTCCACCAGTCTCTCAAAAGTCGCACCCATAGGTATATGGGACACAGCTAGGGTGTGCAGCGGTTCATTCAACCCTTTCACGAAATGGAGAACCTTTTTATGTGGAGTGTTTACCAACTCCAGTCCGAATCTAGCCAGCTGTTTGAATTGGTTGACGTATTCCTTAACCGATAGGTTTCCCTGTTTGAGTGCTAAGAACTTCTCCATCTGTAGGCTTCGTCAGCTTGCGAGAGGAACTTCATTTCAAATCTCCTTCTGAAATCCTCCCAAGTTTCAACTGGTCTCTCAGCATTAGTAACTTCCCACCATTAAGAGGCCTCATCCTTAAGTAACCATACAACCAATTGTATCTTTTGCCTATCGTCCACTTCGAAGATAACAAACAAATCTTCTGTTTCCTTGAGCCAGTTTCTTGCTTCCACAAATGACTCAGTCTCATTAAAGTTCTTTCCACCCATGGCTCGAAAGTCTCTACATATCTTCGAGAAAGCATTCACACGAGGAGGAGGAGGAGGAGAAGGAGCAGCTGCAACTGGGGGAGGAGGAACGTTTGCTGGGCCTGCGTCATTAGCCCTAGCCTCCAAGTACCTTCTGAAACAACTAGGTACCGGTACGCCCTTAAGAAGATTAAGATCCCCAGACATGCTGAAACGAAAAGAAAAGGTTCAAAACAAAGGATAGAAAGATAGTGCATATGACTTTGGGGATTATACCTTAATAATAAAACAACACTTTTCTTGAAAATGCTTTTTAAACTTCTTTTTTTTTTGAAAAATAGTTTTCAAAAACTTTTATCTGATCTGGTAAACCATCGCTCTGATACTAAGTGAAACACCCCACCTCTGTTAAGGTTACTCACAAAGGGAATGCATTAACTTTGGTGAAGCATTTTAGGTAAAAGACACAGATAATTTACAAGACAGACATATAAGCAGCAGAAAACTGAAATTATTTATTTAAGTGGCGTGGTTCAGTTAAAATATTACAAGCATTGTCTCAAAACCCAACTTCTAAATTATTACAACAAAACATCTGTCTTGATTTAAATCTCCAAGTACATAAAGAAACATAAAATAGAAGTAAAGCAGCATAAATCCCTAATAAAAGTTTAACCACAACCATTGCCCAAGAAAAGAGAATCCAAGCAATACATCTACTCTCTTCAAGCTTGAAAAGGTCTGCACTAAGCTGAAGTATTCCCTCCCTGCGGATCGGGGGGGGGGGGGACCGGAAGAAAAGAAGGCGAAAGAAAACGGGTCAGACATAAGTCTGGTAAGTCCAGTGATTATTCAACATGTAAACAGGTAAAAGGATCATGACATGAATAAACTGAACATAAGACAATACCATAGAAATAAGATAACATAAGATAAGATAAACTGAAGGTACTATCGTACTCATTTCTATTTCTCTGCAACTACTACAAATGTTTCAACTACCATCATGTGTTCATAACAAAGTGACCCCTTTCCCGATCGGCTTCTACTCGCATGCATTTGCTACTTGTGTCATTCGGCCCCGCTCGATTGTAGATACCTGTGTTGGTCCCACCATGGGGTGTACCAATTCCTATGGTGGAAACCCGACAAAAACTCAAGATGCAAAGTGTATACTGCTGATGCCCAATGCCTGCTTTTCCACTACGGAGTACGTGCATGCCCATACTCCTTCGGAACTACACTGCTTCACCCCTTGCCGCTATTTTGACCGCTTATAATCAGCCTAGTAATCGTGCCCCACCCTGCCTAGTTCAGGGTACCATGATACATCTATGTGGGTTACTGCTGAAATGAGTCCCCGTTACTAGGGTTTCCTAATCAACATGTTATAACGGTTAAGTGTTCTCCATTTTACCCAACCTCACCCATCTGTTTGATTAATATGTTGTACTAGTCAAGTGTTTCCTTAATTAACTTAACCTTACCATTCTTAGCATGTCTGTTCTTTAGCTTTAATTCATTCATTAAAGCACCAACCCCTCACATTATATATGTATTGTTGCGGTCGCTGGATGTGTCAGGCGGTTCCAGGGAGTCTTACAACGCAACTCAATCTAACCTCGGGTTTTTTGGGCTTAATGCGCTAACCTCTCACATTAGATCTGTTTTGTTGCGGTCGCTGGATGTGTCGGGCGGTTCCGGGAAGTCTTACACCGCAACTCAATCTAACCTCGGGTTAGGCATATTCATCTTTTAATTAATTTACATATTTACCATTCATGTTTATATGTAAATTATCCACAAGTGTTATCAAATCAAGTCATGTCCCATTTACCCTCTAAATTATGTCCAAATTATGCCATTTCATGCTACTAATCATTTACATGATTATGAGCCAATCTATGCCAATAGCATCTAATTTAATATTTTCCCCCAACGTCTCCCCCCCGTTATTCGTTCGCACAATTCACATAGAACGTTAGGCTCGCAAATAGCCTAACTCATAAACAAAAAGGGAAAAGAAAAGGGACATGTAACATTCCAACAGGCATAAAACAACATAGATTAATATGTGTAATATAAATTCGGCATAAAACGACATAAACTTAATTAAGCATATAAACGTGATGTTGCATTTAAATTAGATCCAATTGACATGCAAACTAGCATAAGTCTAATTGTATAAACATGAACTTATATAGATCATAAACATGGGTACTAGCTTGGATCTAAACATATAACATGTATGAACATATCTTAGCACGTAAGTTACATACATAAAAGAACCACAAATTTAATACGACATGATAGGTTTAATGGTATCAGTCCCAATAGTCTCATAGGCATGATAGGTTTTACTATGTTAGTCACAACAGTCCAATAGGCATGATAGGCTTTACTATGTCAGTCACAACAGTCCAATATGCTTTACTATGTCAGTCACAACAGTCCAATAGGCATGAGCAATTCAGAATTGACAAAAGGATAGGCACGAATAGAATTAAGCATAGTTCTAGATCTAGTTATTACAGTCATGATTTTTTATTAGGTGTTCACATCTAAACAATAACTGTACTTACAGAAAAAGGACAGATCTTGATTTCTGGGATCTGATTTCTGAATTTGAAAAGCTATCCTTTGATGCAGATGTTTGATTCTCTAGTTGTTCTAATTGATTCCTAGTTTGAATTTGATTCTCTAGTTTGGGGGTAGATGGATGGAGGCTAGGCCAGTTTGTAGACGAACAACATGACGGCTTCATAGAATGAGTTCTAAGGTTGAGTTTGGGGTGATTATATAGAAGTCTAGGTTCAATTCTGGCCTTTATATTAGTCTAGGAGAAATCAGAGCCATCAAACCAAAGAGATGTGTCTTCCAGCCAACCGTAGCATGACAATATGCCTTAATACCTTAGAAATTAGTCATTGGCCAATCAGAGAAGGCCACATCAGCACAGGGCTCGTCACAGGAGATGGATCTAAAAAGGGGTCGACTCCCTACAGGGGGGTCGACACCTATGTCGACTCCCCTATAGGGGGGTCTACACTTATGTCGACTCCCCCTGGGGGGGTCGACACCCTGAGCGAGAAATTTCCCGCTCAGCCGATTTTGAATTTTGAACTGTTTTTATTATTTAATTATTATTTATATTTATTTTCTACTTGAACTTGAAATCTTTTGAACCCCATAACTTCTTCATACGGAGTCCGATTCACGCAAACTCGGACTTTGTCTCAAGCAGAATTCCGAGACGAATGCAATAGAGTAACCCGTTTCCCTTAATTCCCACTTTTAAAATTAAGTATCCTTTAATTCGTTCCCTATAGAACTGCCATTGCCATGTTACGTAAGCGTACAGACTGCTACCTTTGATTAAATCAGATTCCATCACATTGTAATGCCCTAGAGTCTACGATACACCACCCAGAGCAAACATGCATGTATTTAGACTTTCTTACATACGTATTGTTAATCGTACTCGATGCCTCAACCTTGAAGATACACCATCTGAAAATAGTATGCATGTATCTGCATGTATTATTTACTGTGCACCAAGTTCTGTAATAGGGCTATATCAGAAATACAGAACTCGGTCGGTAGCCTTTTCAAATATCTGTATACACAGATGCTATCGTCTTCATTTTCACGGTGGCTATGGTCCCACCCGACCATTCCCTCAACTAGTGAAAGACAAACAGAATTGAGAGTTAGTGACGTGGCCTAGAAAAATAATAAACAACCACCTAATTGGCCTGTCCTGCAACCAAAGCCTTGATAGTGAAAGGTCGATGTTCTATAGGTTTAGCTCCCCATCTTTCCGCATCACGTATCACGCTAACTATCGATTACTGGTACCCAACGATTACTATCAATCAGATGGTTAGACCCGCCAAAGGCAAGCAGATAAGATGGTTGTAACCTGTCTAGTCACAAGGCAACAAGATCGTCGAATTACCTATGCCACCATACAGCCTTTTGACTGCCCCTATTATGGCAGTCAAGGTATACTCACTGGGTAGTAACGCATAGACCCAACCCCTGCGAGCACAGCCTAAGCGCTGTCATCGCACAGAGGACTACTAGGAGTACCCTCCACGTCCTAGGAAGCCGTGTACTTCCCCTTCCAGTCCTTCGGAGCCACCAGAATATCAGCAGAATGACAGGCATAACAAGCAGAATAATTAGATGGATGTGCACTCCCCTTGTGTCTCATGACATCATGATGATTTACCCCGTTGGGTTATTTACCTTCAAATGTACGGACTGGTCCAAGCTCCTCAGCTTGATGTGTTATTAGACACTGTGTCTAAACATTTAATTTCACGCTTGTTCTATCTCCTCAGATTTTCAGTTAACTTGTTTATTTCCATTCATATTGACTTCTTATTCAAGTTACCAAGTTCCTCTTGCTTATTAATTTCAGTAATATAACTTAACCCATTTATGCTCATTAATAAGCCTTTAACATGTTATTCTTATCACCAGATTTCAGATTCTTAGGTTTTCAGATAATATGTTCTTCTTATCAGCAGGATTCAGATTCTCAGGTTTACAGATTACTTAATTTATAATTAAGTACAACTTATTGCATTTTATAAGTTTTCCTTTCTTTTCTGTACTTATTACAAACAATAGGTTTTAGGTTTCTAGATTTACAGATTACTTAATTTATAATTAAGTACAACTTATCTCCTTACATAAGTTATCTCATACCCTCTATCGTTTATTATAACCTAAGTTATAATTTTCATTTGTCCTTAGGACAAGCCTACCTATTATCCTTCTTTTTCCCCTTCAGGTTTATTTATAATAGGTTATTATCTTTCTCCGTTCATTACCTTATTTTTATTACTGCTATAAGATTCCTTCATTTCTATTAATTACAATTAATGCCATTTATTTAAATCATGTTATATACATATATTTATATATATGTTTATGCACCAAACCTCTCACATTAAGCCGACCACTTGTGGATGCTGGATTTGTCGGGAGGTTCCGGGCAGACTTCTACCACAAGTTGGACTTAATCTCGTGTCTTAGCACCGTTATATGTATGTTTACGCACTAGACCTATCACGTTAAATTAACCACTTGTGGATGCTGGATTTGCAGGGTGGTTCCGAGCAGACTTCTACCACAAGCTTAATTTAACCTCTTGTCTAAGTGCAATTACAATTTTTTATTTATTGTAAATTTAGGCATATTCATTCTTCTAAATTTTACTGCAATCCTTATTTGCAATCTTTTGGCATAATAATATTCTTAACAAATATTCATGTTTATTGTAAATTTCATAATTGCAGTGTTCGAAGAAATCCCCAATTCAGATAGGTGATTAATGGAAATAGACTTGGTACAACAGAAATGTTCTAGCAGATGTAATTCCAATTACCACAATTATTCCCAATTTCATTTCAACTTAACTTACAATATCCAATTTACAGGTTATTAGAACAGGTCTATATACGACAGTAATCCTTTCCACATATTCTAACAGGTTTATAAATTTTAGTAGATTTACATTTCAGCAGATTTGTTTATTTTAACAGGGAATGCCAAACGATAGATATACCATTATCAAAAAGTATAACTTAAATCCACTCACCTAATAGCTTCCCAATTCATGAATCCGGTCTAGACCTAGCATTCCATGGTTCCCTAACTGAATCTAGAACCTAAATAACCATGGATTCACAATTCTCAAACTAAAAGAAAAGGGAAGAAAGAAGAGAAATCTAAATTGACCATATCCAAGAATTTACCTTACTTCGATCAAAATTATGAACACCCATTTGTAGATACACATTCTTTTCCTCTAAATCTTGAATCAGAATTTCCTTTGACTAATTATTCTATTTTCTAAAGAGATTAGAGGCATTCTCCCAGAGAATATGAGATTTAGGCTTGGCTCTGCTAGCCAATTTATAGGTGTTCTTGCACACGCAGCGCTGAGTCAGTAACAAATATGGTCTGAAAAATAGTCCAGATTCGTCAAATGAATCTGCCCCGATCTAGTGTGGGTCGACCCTGGCGTCGACAACCCCTTGTATGGATCGACCCATGGGTCGACCCCACTGGGTGTGGGTCGACCCCTAACGGGTCCATTTCCCGCCTAATTTTCCCGTTGTGTACGTTTTGATTTTCTATATTTATTTATTTATATATAAGTTTGTTATATGTATACAAACTTCTAAATCTCCTAATTTCTTCATACGTTATCCGTTTTACGCCTATTTGGGGTCTATTTGAAACAGAATTCCAAGACGAACGCATCGGTGATGCTAGTTCCACTTAATTCTGACTATTTAATTAAGTTATTCCCAAATTATTTTCTTTAAGTATGGTTATAATGTATTAAATTTTTGGGTGTTACATCCATTGTTTGCATAATATATATTTATTGGATCAACAATGGATGGAACAATACTAAGTTCAACAATGAATTTTTAATCCAAACAGCTTCCTCAGTAGATTCAGAAGCAACAATGTATTCAGCCTCCATTATGGATTCAGTCACTGTTTCTTGCTTTGAGCTAACATGATTCCCAATAAGTAATATGTAATCAATGTATACAACTAGGAATATAATGTTACACCCACTAATTTTCTTGTATACATAAGGTTCATCTTCATTTTTAATGAATCCAAACTATTTGATTTTTCATCAAAACGAAGGTTCCAACTCCGAGATGCTTGCCTTAATCCATAAATGGACCATTGCAGCTTACATACTTTTCTAGCATCTTTTGGATTGATAAAACCTTCAGGTTGTATCATGTACACATCCTTGATAAGATTTTAGTTAAGGAAGGCAGTTTTAACATCCATTTGCTTGATTTCCTAATCGTGGAAAGTTGCAATTGCAAGTATAATCTTAATGGATTTAACCATTGCCAGTAGAGAGAAGGATTCGTCACAGTCAACTCCTTGAACTTTCTTGAAATCTTTTTCCACCAATTGGCCGTTATAGGTTTTTTACTTTACCATGCATGTCAGTTTTATTCTTGAAAACCCACTTACACCCGATTGGGTTTACCTCGTCGGTTGGATCAACCAAGGTCAATACTTGATCGCTATACATGGAATCCATTTCACATTTTTCATGCTTCAAGCCTTCTCAGATTCTGGTCCATTCATAGCTTCTTGGTAAAAAGTAGGCTCATCTTTGTCTATGAGCATCACGTCTCCTTTGCAAGTCATTAGAGATCCAATACATCTTTTAGATGCATAACGTATTCTATGAGATCAACAAATGTCTTGTGTAATTTGAGCAGGATCAGTTTCCACAACAGTTTGTAGTTCTTGAACAATTTCTAGTTTTGGTTCAATGGTACCTTGTGGTTCCCAAATTTCTTCGAGTTCTACTTTATGCCCATCAGAACTTTTAGAGACTAGCTCTCTTTTCAGAAAAATACCAGTTTCAGCAGTAAATACTTTATTCTCAGAAGGTTTGTAGAAATAATATCATTCTGTTTCTTTTAGATATCCAAAAAAATAACACTTATCGGATTTGGGTCCAAGCTTGTGAGAAGCAAGATGTTTAACAAACGCCTCACATCCCCAAATTTTCATAAAAGACACACTGGTTCCCAGTCCATATCTCATATGGCATATTTGGAACCGTTTTAGTGAGAACTAAATATGAACGCAACTTTTTCAAGGGGATAGCCCCAAAAGCTTATTGGAAGATCTATATGACTCATCATTGATCATACCATATCTAATAAGGTGTGATTCCTCCTTTCAGACAAACCATTCCATTGTGGTGTTCCTGGTGGAGTGAGTTGTGATATAATTCCACATTCTTTTAGATAGTCATTAAATTCTTGGCTTAAATATTCACCTCCTCGATCTGTTCGAAGAGACTTTATATTCTTTCCAAGTTGGTTTTGAACTTCATTTTTTAATTCTTTGATCGTTTCAAATGATTCTCATTTGTGTTTCATAAGATACACATAACCATATCTACTAAAATCATCAATAAATGCGTAACAACCCGTATTTTACGTATCGAAGGATCATAAAATATTTTTATTTTATTCCCCGATGGTTGGATCATTCTCATATTTTAATATGTTGCTTATGGGGATGTGAGACATGTCCATAATTTTGACCAATTTTGTTTGTGACCATTTTGCCCCTGTCAGTCTTGTATATGGCATAACTTTTAACTTAGGTCGAATCAGGTGGTGAGACCTGTGGCATTGGAAAGGAAATGATGATTTCCTTTCCACAGACTGTTACATTAAATGTTTGGCTTAGCGGTTTGGGAGGAATCACTATAGTAAGGTTTATCAGCTGGCTGTTCAGGTTTGGAGAGCCAAAATGAGCCAATTTGGGAAGGCCCATTAGTGGGCTAGTGGAATGGTATAAATCAGGGGTAGGAGGTAGGAGAAATGTTTTAGTTTCTCTATTCTCTCATTTGATGGCCTATGTTCCTCCTTCCTCTAACACCTTTCCACCATTAAAAATCAAAATCTAAGGAAGAATATCAAAGGTCTACACCATTAGAAGCTAGATCTACGTCATTTGAAGTGAGAATTTATCGAATCAAGCGGGTTGGTTCGAATTTCTTGTTGTCCGGAATCTTATCACATTTAATTTAGCTTGTTTGGGAGAATCGATGAGTGATTTGCATCTCTTACATGGATTCATTGAAGTATATGAATGTTTGATCATGTTTTTCATCAAATTTAAGTGTTTTACCATAGATCTATACCATGACAACTCCATTTTCATATGAATCACCCTATGATCTAATTTAGCATGTTTAAACCGATAATTTCTATGCCATTTCATACGTTTATGCAAGTTAGATCCGTGATTGACATAGAAATGTGTTTATTTTATGCTCATATATCTTATCTTTTGTATATAAATAAATATTACTTGGGTATTGTTTTGTTACTTTTACAGATATTCCAACCCAGCCCGCATGCAACCAAAAAAGTAGAGAAATAGGGATGAAATTGATATATATTTACATTTTGAAGAATTGTAAATGAAGATCTCACATCTAGTTGCTGTTGGACAAGAAAAGGATTGATAAAAAGGCTTTGCACATCACAAATCAATGAAGAAGTGTCAAGGGAGCAAGAGGAAAAGAGAAAAGGCACAAATTTGCTTTATTTATCTAAGGCCCATTTATGTTTCTTATTGTAAACTCTCTTGTGGTTTCCCTAAGGCCCATTTATCATAGTATTAGGGTTAGGGTTTGGTTATCCCCTATATATACCCTTGTAGTATCATTGTAGCCACCATCCTATCCTATATCTTATTCTATTCTCTTCTCCATTAATAAAACTCATTTTTCTTTTTCTGCATTTTTCTATTTCTTAGCAATCGGTGTTGTCTTCACAATTAGTTTTGGAAGAACACCAATTGTATTTTACACTTTTTTATAGTGATTAGTCGTTTGATTAGTTTCAACGACAATCCTAATTTTACTTTTTGTTGTTCTTCTTATTCTGCATTTTATTCCTGTTTTGCTATTTACTTTCATTAGGATTAATCGTTTGATTAGATTCAGCGATAATCCTAATTGTTGCAATTTTAATTGTTCTGTTATTCAACAAAATCTCCAGGCTTCGTCTAACACGCCCAAGAATAAATAAATAATAATTTTTAATTACACCTCCCTGTGTTCGACCTGTATGCTACACACCTGTGCGCTTGCAGAATTTTATTACAAATATCGCGCTTTTCTAATTCATAGATTAGCGACGATCAAGTTTTTGGCGCCGTTGCCGGGGAGGTAACGATTAAATTTTATTATTTATTTAATTTCCGATTCGTGTTAGTTTTTATTTCATTTTGTATATATTTTTGTTTCTTGTACATATAGAAAAAAATCTCAATTAGTGATGTGGCGTATTAATTACATTGATACTGTCATGAACTAAGTAAGAGAAAAAAAAAATCTTGCCAGTTTTCTTTAATTTCTTCCCTTTTGTTGTCATCTATTCCTTCCTTTCTTCTACCTTCTTTCCCAGTTTCAGTACATAGCTCTTCTTTTTATTTACAAGTCTTAAAAAAAAATCTAATGCCATTTTTTTCGTCCAAATTTTTACCTTTTACAACTCCTTCCTTTTATTTTTACAAATCTCTTTCCCTCTAAAAAAAAAAGAAAATAATTTGCTTGCCAATTCCTCTACTATTTCTTTCCACGTCCATACTTTTCTAATTCAATTTTTTTTTTCTTTCCTCAGTTTACAATTTCTTTCCATTATAAAAAAAACTACAGATTTCTTTCCCCTTCTTTTCTCTGTTACAACTCAATCCCATAATCTTCCTCTTACAGCTACAATACCCTCAGAACTAGCCTCTCATAACAACCGTGCCAAATTCATTCATCACAGTCTAGCATCCACATAATCACCTTCCTGCCCTCTGTTCCATTTGCCAGACATCACGCCCCACATCAGTTCAACCACCATCTTCATCTCGAGCCAAACTCCTTCTATTCATAACCCACTTCGCAACATACACCTTCAACCATTTCCATCCCACCACCCCAATCCATTCACTACCCAGTTCACTTCTGAAACAATCACTGATTCTTGCCAACTAGTCACAAAACCATAGCCTCACCTCACACAAGAACTACCAGTTTTCACAGACCCCAAAATCGCTTCACACCAATTTCACCAATATACTCCATAAAACTCACGTTAATCCTTTAATTCCCTCACCAATTCCATCTTCCTTTACTACAGCCACTCAACTCGCACAGACAGTCAAACCACAAACCATCACCGAATTCACCAAACTGCGCCTACCCCTCATTCACAAACCAGATCGCCACCCTCCCGACAATCAAACAACTTCTTGAATCTCACCGCACCATCCGCTTAGACAAAATTCCATCTTCTTCCACTTATTCACAGTTCTTCCCTACCACCTCGCATAACCACAGACAAACCCCTCTGCCAATTCCCATCAATCCGCAACAACCCGCTTCGCAAACCACAACTCACCACAATCTTCTTCAGAACTCGCAACAAATCCGAGCTTACAATCTCAGTCCATAAACCGTTCATCAACCCTTCACAAAAACGCAACAACAGTACACAAACACTTCTGCCTCCGACCTTACCCAAATTGCAAAGCCAAAACTGACGCAACCCCTCTGCCCTACGTTCAAACACAAACCGAAACCCACTTGTCACCTCTCCGCTTTACTGACATACACGCTGCTCACCCCATCCTCTCATCCCACCTTTCTAACCTATAATCACCAAATTCTCCAACGTTGCAGCATCAACCCCGGACCAAAACGTTGTCCCATTCTTCACAATACGCAATTCGCTGCAGACCCACAAACCGCAAATCAACGCAACAAAACAACTCCCATCGCACCGATCCCATACTCTACTAACCCATAATTCCAAATCGACCCGGATCCACGAGCAGCCAATAACAGATCTGGTGATTCGCGAATCAAATTTAAAAAAAAAGAGTTGTTTTTTATTCGATTTTGGTTTCCAGAGAAGGTGCATCAATTTTTTTTGGGTATTTGTGTACTAAGAAACAAAGAAATAAAGGGGCACAAGAATAGCTCCATCTGTATGTTTTTTTTTGGAGCTGTATAATTGTCTTGTTTTGGCCTGTATTGTGGTGTGCTCGGAAACAAAAGAAAGAAAGAGGGGCTGGAGTTCAGTTTTTGTTCTGTTGATTTTTTTTATTATATTATTTTTGTGTGGGGAATTTAAGCAGTAAGGTGGCGTGAATACTTATATTCTGCGGGGTTCGACTATGGTTGGCATCGTGAGGGCAATTGTTTTGGGTTAACAATTTGGGTCGTTGTTCAGTTTTTGTGTGTTAGCCTATTTTGTTTTTGTTGAGATTGATTCATTTTTTTAGTTCTAGGTTCTGTTGAGTCAAGTTTGTTGGATAGCTCCTTGATTTTGTTTTTTTTTTCTAGCTGAATTAGTTAGTTTAATTATCTTGTTAGTTTTGCTTTTATTTTATTTATTCCTTCCGATTTAGTTATTTTTTTTTCTAATTTAAAAAAAAAACATCTTTCTAGCCATAGGCCAAGGTGAAGGATTAGATTCAAGAAAAAGAAAAAAAAGAAGGAATTTGACGGTCAAACTATTTTCAATCGCTTGAGTTGAATTGTCAGTACTACTCATTTATTCTGGACGGACTGCCATACCCCACTGTAAAAATTTCTGAACTCTACAGGTGCTCTCCTGCTTTGAAAAATATAGAAATTGCTTGTAAAAATCTTCTGCAGGGGCAGCGGCTTGCTATGTACAATTTTTAATTTTCTGCAATTTATTCTGTGACTGTTCTGTGACTGAATTTTCTGAATATATTTGGTGAGGAACGAATTTCCATTGCTACTATCATCAATCTCATCGTTTTTCAACAATAAAATTTTGATTTTTCAAAATAATATAATTGAAAAGCGGTGCTTTGTGAAGTTGACTGTCTCATATAATTGGATCGCGGATATATAGTAGTTCAATTTATTGAACTATTAGCAAAAGAGGTTGCATACTACCCGTAAAACATTGGTCGTATCCCTTAGTTTTATACTATACGTGAACGGCCATAAGACCCTCTTCCCCCTTCCAGTTGAGTCAGTTAATTAATAGAGCACTACTCGACATTTTATATTATTTTGAAGTGAGAATAATTTTTGTTTCGTCTGGATTTCATTTCAAATGTCTGATTCAAAAAAATTATTGAGAGAATTGTGGGATAATAATCGGAGTAGATGTCCTCTTGAAGAGTATGAGTATGAAATACAACTCATGAAGCAAGATTTTCCGAAATTTCGTGAGACCAATGTCAAAGATTTTAAATATTTTCAAAATGACCAACAATTTCAAAATCAGGATTATAATCGAAATGACGATTTCAATTCAAATTTCAATAGTTTCGATTATGGGCCACATCTGTATCAAAATAGTTTTGAATTCCAATATAGCTTTGATCCACACCAATATGGGGTGGGAAACCAATTCGGAAATAATTTTGAAAATGATTTTCAAATCGATCAAAATTTTCAAAACTACAACCCATATCCTCATCTTGAGAATGATTTCCAATCTCAATTTCAATTTTCTGAAAATTCAAACTATTTTGAAAATCAAGAAATCCAAAACGAGAGCTCTCAAATCAACGATCGTCTTAACATTCTTAGAGAGAGGGAAGAAAGACTAAATAAAAAGGCTGATGAACTTCTTTGTTTAATGGTGTCTTATAAAGAACAACAAGAGCAACAAAATCAAATTCAAATAAGCGATGAATCAGAAAATAATTCAACTCTTACTGACATTGAAAAATTTCAAATAACGACTTTGGAAATTGAAAATGACGATCTAAATGAAGTTGTTCACAAGTCAGCAAATGATTTAGACTTCAATTCTCTTCAGGAAAAAGATGTAAGCTTGGATTTTGATCTTCCTCTTTCAAACTGTGAGAAACTTGAAATTTTTGAAGTTGAACAAAATGAAAATGTTGAATTTTTCAATTCAAATTTGGAGATGGATTTTAATGAACATGAATTTCTTGGATTGTATGAAGATGAGTTGCCAAATGAGGAAGAAATAGATTCACGTCACGAGTTCAAAAATTTTAACTTTGAGGAAATTTCAAACAAGCTTGAAATTGTCACTGTCGAAAATACGTTGTCAGTTAATGATGAGAAATGTGATCACATACTCTTGAACAACACTCAAAATTCAAATTTCACTGAATTTATATACGATCACAAATTTTTGAAAAATTACACTGATAAATTTGTTGAGCACATGAATTATTTTTGGAATGTTAGCTTGATTGAAAAACTTCAGGTTAGGACGACCCTGGATATTTATCTCCTGGACTATAAATCTAGGTTTAAAGATGAGATGGTTTTCAGAAACCTTTGCTTATTAGAAAACATGCCTAGACATAGTGGGAATGGGACTCATAGGGCAAGAACCAAGTGTGGGGGAAAAAGATGGTGGCATTCATTGCGTCGCATGCATCGCATGCATCGCAAACACATATATCATTGTACATATGATTTTCATTCGCATATAGTGGCTAAACTCCATTTCATTCTTCAACTAATTTTGCATCTCATTCACCTTTGGGTACAATCTTTCGAATTTAGGAAACGTTTACAGTGTGGACACTGTTTAGTTCTAGTGTGGGGGGAGTCTGCGTCTCACTCATTTTCGTTTTTTTTTTCTTTCTTCTTTATTTTTCTTTATTTTCATTTTCATCCATTTAAATAGGACCATCATGCATTTTAGACTGTAGTAACATGCCAATTCATTTTAGACTGCAGTAACATGCCATTTTTTTTTTTTTTTTTGGAAAATACGACTCATTTTAGATTTGATACAACAAAATAAGTTTACAATTTTTAGCCAGTTGATAGTATTTTTCTCTCTCAGCTAAGTTCGAATTTGAAATATAATGAAAAGTTTAATTTTGAGGGATAATAGTGTAACCGGTACATAGGGAGATTCTTAGGTGATGGCCATGAAATCTATTCTATATTGTAGACTTTGTTTAAATAAGTGGAGGACTTAAAATGCTTATAATGGCTTGTCAAACCTTTAAAACTAAGTTGTGTTAAGTTGAATTCGCGTAACTCTGTTTTGTGCTTATAATTTCAATAATAATAATAGTAATCCAAGGGTATCCAACATTGCTTGTATATCAAGCGTTGGTGTGCAAACCCGCCAAGCTCTATCCGACATGTTGTTGACAAAGTCAGCGTTGGAATATCTTGGTCTCATTTTGTGAGATTGGACACCTAAGTATTACCGACACGTTGTTGACAAAGTCAAAGTCGGCCTGCACAATCCGCCAAGCTCTTTACCTACTCTCCGTTAGTCCGCGAGGCAGTGCATGGGTGGTAAACCTTGGTCTTCTAAGTTAGGTGTATGTACTTAATCATAAATTTTAAAATTTTATAGAATAAAGAATAAGCGATGATGCCCAAACACTTCTTGACCTTATTGATTTGACTAGCCATACATGAGAAAATTAGAATACCACTTTACAAACTGTGCCAAGCAAACTAAGAATTTATTTCATGGCTGCACTATGTTATCGACCGAACTAACTGGCCAAACTGGAATTTAACATTTGAAAACTTGATTTATATTGAAATTTTGTGGCAAGTTGAGATATTTAAAGTACAATCAACTGATTAGAAATTATTAACTTAATTTGTTGTACCACTTCAGAAATAAGTCGTGTTTTCATTTTTTTGTTTTTATTTTGCATATGTCCATTGCATTCATGTAGTTTCATTAGAATCATAGCATACTGCATTTGGATTTTGTGGGTAGTATCCGTTGAAAACCCTCACAAGACACCACTCATCCTACTAGGGACACCTAGAGGTTTAACAGCTTGTTGCATACGCTCAATGCAATCGTGTTTCCTATGAAAGTGTGACCTACCTAGTTAGTTTTTCATTTTTGTTTTACTCGAGGACGAGTAAAAGATAAGTGTGGGGGTATTTGATTGACATAGAAATGTGTTTATTTTATGCTCTTATATCTTATCTTTTGTATATAAATAAATATTACTTGGGTATTGTTTTGTTACTTTTACAGATATTCCAACCCAGCCCGCATGCAACCAGAAAAGTAGAGAAATATGGATGAAATTGATATATATTTACATTTTGAAGAATTGTAAATGAAGATCTCACATCTAGTTGCTGTTGGACAAGAAAAGGATTGATAAAAAGGCTTTGCACATCACAAATCAATGAAGAAGTGTCAAGGGAGAAGGAGGAAAAGAGAAAAGGCCCAAATTTGCTTTATTTATCTAAGGCCCATTTATGTTTCTTATTGTAAACTCTCTTGTGGTTTCCCTAAGGCCCATTTATCATAGTATTAGGGTTAGGGTTTGGTTATCCCCTATATATACCCTTGTAGTATCATTGTAGTTACCATCCTATCCTATATCTTATTATATTCTCTTCTCCATTAATAAAACTCATTTTTTTTTCTGCATTTTTCTATTTCTTAGCAATCGGTGTTGTCTTCACAATTAGTTTTGGAAGAACACCAATTGTATTTTACACTTTTTTATAGTGATTAGTCGTTTGATTAGTTTCAACGACAATCCTAATTTTGCTTTTTGTTGTTCTTCTTATTCTGCATTTTTTCTGCATTTTATTCCTGTTTTGCTATTTACTTTCATTAGGATTAATCATTTGATTAGATTCAACGATAATCCTAATTGTTGCAATTTTAATTGTTCTGTTATTCAACAAAATCTCCAGGCTTCGTCTAACACGCCCAAGAATAAATAAATAATAATTTTTAATTACACCTCCCTGTGTTCGACCTGTATGCTACACACCTGTGCGCTTGCAGAATTTTATTACAAATATCGCGCTTTTCTAATTCATAGATTAGCGACGATCAATCCGCAATTTAGTTCATATGTTCATTCATCATGATTTTGGAGTGATTTGCATAATTTTAGTGATAATCGTCGTATTCATGTTTTTAGACTTCATAACATGCTTATGATTGTGTTGAATGAATTGGACGAGTATATTTTGTCGACTGTGTCGATTGGAGAAGTTTTGGTCGAAATTGGAGTTGCATTGGGGTAGTGTAGGTTTCGGGTCATTCATGGTGGGTCGGTCGCACTATGGTGTGGTTTTCTTGGGGAACAAGACAGGAATGGGGATCAGTCATACGTGAGAGGAGTCGATCTAGCGGTTGGTTCGATCATGCACATTGTGGTCGGTCATCAAGGTCGGCCGCATACTGGGAGGGTCTGGTCACAAAGTGGGGTCGGTCGTGCACTCCAAGGGAAAAAGCTAGTCATTCGCACTCATCTAGGTCGGTCGATCAGAATATTGAAGGGTTTTGGCAGCGCTTCAAACCCTGTGGTGAATGACATAGTGTTGTGGTTTATTTCTTTGGCAAATGTATGTGAATGCTATAGATTATATTGAACCTTATATCGATGTTGTTTGGTTCTATGGTGATGATGGCTTCGACAAGAGTCCACATGAGGATGTTCGAAGTGATGCAACGAATTCGTTGATCGGTGTAAAACAACGAATGAGAAGATGACTCAAGGGTGTTTTGAGTTCATGTATAATGGATACTCAAGCGAGACTTGAGTTGGTAAATGGTCATTGGAGTTAATGGCTAGAGATGCGAAGGCCGAGAGATTATCGTTATCGTAAGTTCTAGCAGACTCAAAGCAGGGGTACTTTGGGCAGTCATGAAGGGCCTAGTTGTCAAGATTTGAGAAGATGAACATATGAGTCATAATGGCGTATGGAGTTGTACTAGAACTAGGGTTACCATTAGCCCTTGACATATGGCAGTCATGATGGGCCGTCATACGATTAATGATGGTTTCAAAGCAGGATTGGTAGTGGTAGCCAGAGTCAGTCATGGATGTTTGATTGTTTGGTTGCTCTGTTTGTACCGTCTCATGTAGATTGTCTAACATTGAAGGAGATGTTTCTTGGGTGCTTGTCCGATATTGGTTTAGGCCTCTAGGGCTTGTACTTGAGGGATGCTAAATACGATTAGAATGGTTTGCATGAGATATATAATTTGGATGATTGGATGCTATGAGTGCTTTACCATGATTCATTAGGTGTTCTGGTTTCTATGGATCAATGGTTGAGTTGTTTGATGTAAAGGCTATCACAGTCAAATGTGAGGAAGATAAGTGTGAGTTCCTCTCTGGTATTGGGTAGTGGTTGGTAAATCTACCTATCCTCGTATACTTTATTGATGAAGTTTGTTAGCTGTTTTATCGCTCACTAAGAATGTTGTCCGACTCAAGGTTTTATGTTTCCCTTTTATTACCTTGGGCTGTCCATCCGTTTTTGGATGGACATACTAGGTGGAAGGTGACAGGTGACTGCTTAGTGTGGACGATGTAGCTGTTCAGAGGCGAGCAGGAGGCTGGCGTACTATCTTTTATTATATAGTATTTGGATTTTTGCTGTTTCCTATTCTCAAAGTGATGTAGTGAGGCAATTTGTATAAACACTATTGTTGTAACTCAAGTCTATTGGTATTACTTTCCAATCGTTATGAAAATCTAGTGTTTTCTGCTTCACTATCAATACATGTTGTATATATTCTATTATATTTTATCCTTGCACCGTGAGACTTACGACAGGTTCCAGTGTTGTTTACCTACCTTGATGATAGTCCATAGCTGCTTGGCATATCTTTTAGTGCACTTTTCCTCTCGTTTGGTGCAGGGATTATGGGCGGTCGCCACATTTGGTATCAGAGTTCTTGTTATCGATTTTAGCTAAAGTTTTAAGATGTAATTACGTAAGAGGGACGTATTTGTAGATTTCAATTGGATATATACTACATAGTATTGTATAGTATAATAGCGTTTGTACTTTATAGTAGTTATTTTCTATATGGACTAATCATTCTAGTTTTCAGATTTAAAATGAGCCTTCAAACTTTAGGAAACACTACTAAAGACGAGCCTGCGACTGGAAGGACGGACAATGGAAACCGATTGGAAGCTTTCGCTGTTATGCAGGAATGCCTAGTTATGTTTAGGGCCATGATGGCCACTATTTTTTAAGAACGACCATTCCAGAAGCGACGATAAGGCGTGGTGTTCCTGTACATGTACCTAGGGGTGATTCCGCTAAGAGACAGAGGGATTATTCTCCTACGGATGAAGAAGATGAGTTAAGAAGAGGTATATCTTGAGAGCAACTTCGACGTCAGGCTAATGAGCAAGGAGAGAGGATTAATGCTTCTTGGGATGAGGCTTGTAGAAATAGGCATGAGCCTCACAAAGAAACCTTTACTGGCCCCAGTAGAACCAGAAAACTGAATAAGGAAAAGAAGAAACTCAAGAAGAATGGCATTTGCTTTAATTGTCAGCTAAAGGGACATTATGCCAAGGATTGTAAGAAGCCAAGGGCCGAAATGAATTGCTTTAAATGCGGCGAGCCTAGACATAAGAAGAAAGACTGCCCAGATTTTCTGAAAGATAAGCAACCGGAGGATGCTTGTGTTCTGGAGGCTATCCCCGTTTCCTATTGCATTCTCGATGAGGATTAAGAGAAGTTGTTGTTAGTTTTGAGGTGCTTTCTGCCGATGGAGTTTGTTTGAGTTCAGTTCGGTATTAGAGAATCGTCTTCTTTTATTTACAATAAGATGTATGCTGAATAGGTTCGAAAATGGAAGTTTTGATAGGCTTTTGATTGTAACTGATCCAGTATGGGGTTCATCTACTCTTTATAAGACTTGTTGTGGTCCAGTTTATATATTCATGGTTGCGCTTCTATGAATGATCATTTTGTTGTGACTTTAACTGGGTTTGGTATTGTTTTGGGGGTATGGATTGGCTCAAGGGGTATGCGACAAAAGTGGATTGCGAGAAGCTGTAAATCACAATCAAGAATGTGGAAGGGCTAATTGTTGTGATTCGGTGTAGGTCGAAGATGGTGTCTTCGTAAGTTATTTATGTTCGTTTGTGATTCCACAGGAAGATTTGTCATCGGATCTAATTGTAAGTGAGTTAGATAATGTCCTTGGAGAAGTCAAAGGCTTGTAGCTGCATCGTGAGATTGAGTCTAGAATTGAATTGATCAAGGGTGCTAGACCTATCGTTATGCCTCTTAGGAAGATGGCGCCTAAGTAACAACGAGAGTTAAAGGTGCAAGTTCGTGACTTTTTAAGAAAAAGGATTCATTTAGAGAAATATATCCAAATGAGGTGCACCAGTTATGTTTGCAACCAAGATTGATAGCTTGTTAATTGTGTATGGACTATCGTGAGCGAAATAAGGTGGCTAAGAAGAATAAGTATTTGTTGCGGGGAATTAATGCCTTATTGACCAAATTCACAAAGCCAAAGTGTTTTCTCAAATGGATTGGGCAACAGGATTTCACCAGTTGAGGGCGACGAAGGATAAGGTTGTTGCCTATGCAAGTCGATAGCTGAAGCCGCATGAGAAGAATTACACAACTCATGACTTGGAGTTAGCAGAAATTGTGTATGCACTGAAGATGTGGAGACATCTTGTTGGGAGTATGATTAGAGTAGTTCATGAAGCATAAGTTGTTGAAGTATCTTTTATCCCATAAGGATTTGAATCTTCGGCAACAACGATGGTTAGAGTTTCTGGCATCATATGATTTTGGTATGGCCTATACTCTGGGAAAGGGTGACGTAGTTGTAGATGCATTGAGTCGAAGACACGCATGTTGGGAGAAGTGTTTTCGGAATGGAAGAGCCTTGAGTATTTGGCAAGATTCGATTTCAGGACAAGGTGTAAGTTGGAACCTGAAATGTTGGCAAGCTTATCAACAAGATCTAATCTCAATGAAAGGATTGGCGGAAGCCAAAAGCGAGATGAAAAGCTTGTCGAGTTTATCCAGAAACTAGAACCAAAGGATAAAGAGTTCGAAATCGATCGAGAAGGTTGGCTTCGAAAGCAAGGGCGACTGGTTGTTCATGATATCAACGGATTGAGAGATGAGGTTCTAAGGGAGTCATCCCGGTGGTGATAAGATGTATCAGGATATGAAGCAAATCTACTACTGGAAGGGGATGAAGCGAGATATTGGAAAGTTCATTTCCAAGTGCATGAACTGTCAGTTAGTGAAAGCTGAACAGAAGAAGCCAAGTGGTTTGTTTCAGCCATTGGAAGTTCCTACGTTGAAGTGGGAGCAAATATCGATGGATTTACTTGATGGACTATGTGACGGCCCGTCCCGCACTAGCCGGCATTTCCTCCGAAAGTGCACTGTACACATGCCCAACTAGCACAGAACGGTCGCCAAAGAAAGGAAAGAAGAAAATGAACTAATCGAAGACCTGTAGAATGTCTCACAGCGCATGGAACAAAATATAATAATAATATACTTGACATAAAACAGGCGAGACAGTGCATAAGCTGATAACTAAAACCAACATCAACATCATCATCAGAGTAATGGAAATCTAAATGCAGCTTATTACAACTTTCCAAATTACTGTCTCTAAACAAAAGAAAGAAAGGGTACACTACTAATGCCCAAAGTAGTGACCAGCAGCGACACAGGGAGAATATCTATATATCATACGTGGAAGCCTCCTGCTCGTCTCCGGTACAGCTACTCGTGCATACCACCTAACCTGTCTCTAGTCTGCTCGTGAGAGCACCCAGAGTAATAATAAGAGACATAAAACTCTGGGTCAGACAAAAAGTCTGGTATGAGCGATAAGCAGCTAAACAGAACAATAACAGGTGTAAGATAACAGGGGTGGGGGTGTGGATGTCATAATGATGGCAAACAAATCAAACATAGCAACCATCCTCACATCTCTCACTCAGTGCGTAAAGCATACGATGTCTACCGCTTCGATCACTAGACCCATTGAAGTAGTGATGGAGTTCAACTTGTACAACCACTGCTACTACCAAGCTTACCACATGGAGTCATGACCAATCCTTTACAAATGACCCCACTTCATTGGTCTATAGCTCTTTAGTCATATCTAGGACATTGTGGCCCTGAATCCGTTCACATACTCCCTACACATAGTGATCCAAAGTTACAGACATCGACAACCCCTTAGCACACGTCCCGCAGCAAAGCCCAGTAACGAAGCTCACTCATTGGTTCCCATCTGGATCCTGAGTCAAAGATCCTCATTTGGACCTCCTTTGAATCTCGGGTTTTGGTCGAATTGGAGTTGGCCTTCAGAAAAGTCATCGCATAATCGCAGCTCCAATCCGGTTCGGTTCAGTTGTGCATAGTGCTCCAGTCCTCATCGTTTCGGTTCAGATGCCTCTTCTTGGGTTCGGCTTGGTGATTGCTCCCTCCTAGATGTCCCGATCCGATTCAGTGCTTCGCCCCAACTCCAGCTCCAAGCTTGGTCCTCCGATCCGATCCCGCTCCCTGGTCCTAGCCGATCCGATCTCCATACCCTTGCTTCCGATCCGATCCCCTGTTGGTCTCTCTGATCCGATCCCCTGCCCAACTCCAACTCGAAGCAAATAGCCTTCCTTCTCGCCAAGCCCCTTATGCTAAGTTCCAATCCGAATTAGGTCCACCTGCCCGGTTCTCCTATCCGATCCGAGCCCAATGATCCGATCCGATCTGGTCTGAAACCCTGCATATTTCCTGCAACTTTCTAGCGACCGTTTTACGCCATACGACGGCGTTTCCGACCAATCTAACAGCTCTAATCAACCACAAAGCATAGCATACAGTCATAACAACAAATAGAAGTGACCACAAACACCAAAACAACAATATGACAAGGTTAAACGGATCAAACATAGCCAAAATCCCATATTTCCCCCTAAGCATGTTTAGGCAAAACTAATGATATGATTAGTAAAACTTAACCAAATCAAGCCAAATTTCTAACAGAGGTCTAAAATATTATTTCAAAATTTATAAATATTTTTCCATAATTTTATCATGTCTAATTTCGTTAATCTTCACTAATTACCCTTAATTAACCGTAATTAGTGCAAAACTATGCAAATCACTCACCTTTGCCACAATTAAACTTTAGATCTAAAATAATCTACTGCATGGGTCAAATTCCAATTCTTAGCAGTAGCTTCAACTCTGATTTGGTGCTATTTCTCCTTGATTTGATGTAGTTTAAGCCAAAACTTGATTAAGAGGTGATTAGAGGTGTATTTAGATGATGGAGGCCATTGTTAGATTGAAGAGAGATTTGTGGCGGCTGGAAAATGAGTGAAAAACCGAAATCCTAACCCTAGCAGCCCTCAAATACCTCTAATCCCGAAATCCCCCATTGGGCCTAGCTGTTAATCACCCGGTTAAGCCCAATTAAGCTGTTTTTCACTATCTGAAACCTGTTTCAACCATATTTCCCAAACGGTGAGTCCGTTTGGCTAATGTGACCACTCTACGGAATTGTAAACCATCAAACGAATCTAATGGAAGTGGTTTCAGGTCAAAATTCCTTTCCAGTTAAAAGTTATGGCCAAAACAGTATCAGCTAGGGGCAAAACAGTCATTTAAAAATCGGGAAAAATCATGAACATGGGAAATGACCCCAATAGTCGTCTCCCAAAGTTACATGACCATACGACTTCGTATGTGAAAGAAATAAATATCCTACGATCCTTTGATGCGTAGAATGCAGGTCGTTACAGACTACCTAGAACTAGGGCAGGAAACGATGGGTTTTGGGTCATTATGGATTGTTTGACCAAAAGTACAAGGTTCATTCCTGTCAAGTCGACGTAATTGGTTGAATTTTATGTGAAAAGGATAATTCAATTCCATGGTATCCCAAAGAGCATATTGAGTGACAGAGACCCATTATTTACAAATGGATTTTGGAAGAGTTTGCAAGAAGCTTTGGGAACCGAGTCGTGTTTGAGTACGCCATATCATCCCCAAACTGATGGTCAAACCGAGAAGGTTAACCGAGTTTTGGAAGATCTCCTAATAGCTTATATGTTGGATTTTTGGGGGATCATGAGAAGACCATCTACATCTAGTTGAGTTTGTGTATAACAATAGCTACCAGTGGAGCATTAGGATGGCACCATATGAGGTGTTGTATGGTAGACCATGTAATTCTCCAGCTTATTGGTTATAAACTGGAGATAAGTTAGTACTTGGGCCTGAGATGATTAGAGAGACCTTGGATTGTATCGAGATCATTCGGCAACGAATGAAGGCAGCCCAAGAACGTCAGAAGAGTTATGCTGATAAGAGTTGAAAGGAATCAGAATTCGATGTTGGCGATAGGGTTTTCTTGAAGATTTTCCCGTTGAAGCTTGTGGTTCGATTCAGAAATAAAGGAAAATTATCTGCAAGGTTTGTTGGACCATTTCTGATATTCGAGCGAATTGGAAAGCTCCTCGAGTGTGCATAATGTTTTCCATGTGTTGTTTCTACGGAAGTTCGTGCATGATTCGAATGTGGTGGTATCTCTAGAGCAGTACGAAGAGCAAGAAGTACAAACTGCAATTGCGAAACCTCGTAAGCCACTTCATGTTATGAGGAATAACACGAAACAATTTAGGAGGAAGATGGTTATGCTAGTCAAGGTACAATGGAGTGAAGATGGTGACGATTATATGTGTGAGATGGAAGAGAGCATAAGGGGGACTCATCCAGAACTCTTCGTCGGTAGGAACCTTGTATATCATATCATCGTTATATCCTTGTATCTTGTTGTTGTTTGATAGAATTCTGTGTGCTAGGATAAGGCTATGGATGCATGGTTTGATGGTTGCTAGTTTTGATGATAGAATTGGCTTCTCATGGATGATAGGTATGTGGAATTATTGTGGTTTCTTGTGTTTGCTAGGAATTTCGGGGGAGAAATTCTTAAGGGAGGGAGATTGTAACAACCGCATTTTACGTGTCAAAGGATCATAAAATATTTTTATTTTATTCTCTGAGGGTTGGATCATTCTCATATTTTAATATGTTGCTTATCGGGATGTGAGACATGTCCATAATTTTTACCAATTTTGTTTGTGACTATTTTACCACTGTCAATCTTGTACAAGGTATAACTTTTGATTCAGGTCGAATCAGGTGGTGAGACCTATGCCATTGGAAAGGAAATAATGATTGCCTTTCCATAGAGTGGTTACAATAAAGATTTGGCTCAGCGGTTTGGGAGGAATCACTGTTTTAAGGTTTATCAGTTGGCTGTTCATGTTTGGAGAGCCACAATGAGCTGATTTGGGAAGGCCCATTAGTGGGCTAGTGGAAGGGTATAAATAAGGGGTGGGAGGTATGATAAATGCTTTAGTTTCTCTATTCTCTCATTTAGTGGTCTATGTTCCTCCTTCCTCTAACACCTTTCCACCATTAAAAATCAAAACCTAAGGAAGCAAATCGAAGATTTACATCATTGGAGGCTAGATCTACATCATTTGAAGTGAGAATTCATCGGATCAAGGGGTTTGGTTCGAATTGCTTGCTGTTTGGAATCTTGTTACATTGAATTTAGCTTGTTTGGGAGAATCGGTAAGTGATTTGCATCTCTCACATGGATTCAATGAAGTATATGAATGTTTGATCATGTTTTTCATCAAATTTTAGTGTTTTACCGTAGATCTATACCATGACAAGTCCATTTTCATATGAATCACCCTATGATCTAATTTAGCATGTTTAAACCGATAATTTCTATGCCATTTCATACGTTTATGCAAGTTAGATCTGCAATTTAGTTCATATGTCCATTTATCATGATTTTGGAGTGATTTGCATAATTTTAGTGATAATCGTCGTATTCATGTTTTCAGTGACTTCATAACATGCTTATGATTGTGTTGAATGAATTGGACGAGTATATTTTGTCGATTGGAGAAGTTTTGGTTGAAATTGGAGTTGCATTGGGGTGGAGCAGGTTTTGGGTCATTCATGGTGGGTCGGTCGCACTATGGTGTGGTTTTCTTGGGGAACAAGACAAGAATGGGGACCAGTCATACGTGAGAGGGGTCGATCTAGCGGTTGATTCGATTATGCACATTATGGTCGGTCATCAGGGTCGGTCGCATACTGGGAGGGTCTGGTCATGAAGTGGGTCGGTTGTGCACTCCAGGGGAAAAAGCTGGTTAGTCGCATCCCTCTAGGTCGGTCCAGAATATTGAAGGGTTTTGGCAGCGCTTCAAACCTGTGGTGAATGACATAGTGTTGTGGTTTATTTCTTTGGCAAATGTATGTGAATGCTATAGATTATATTGAACCTTATATTGATGTTGTTTGGTTCAATGGTGATGATGACTTCGACAAGAGTCCAGATGAGCATGTTCGAAGTGATGTAATGAGTTCGTTGATCAATGAAAACAACGAATGAGAAGACGACTCTAGGGTGTTTTGAGTTCGTGGATAATGGATACTCAAGAGGGACTTGAGTTAGTAATTGGTCATCGGAGTTGATGGCTAGAGATGCGAAGGCCGAGAGATTATCGTTATCGTAAGTTCTAGTAGACTCAAAGCAAGGGTACTTTGGGCAGTCATGAAGGGCCTCGTTCCTTAGGCAGTCGTGAAGGGCCTAGTTGTCGAGATTTGAGAAGACAAACATACGAGTCATAATGGCGTGTGGAGTTGTGCTAGAACTGGGGTTTCCATTATCCCTTGACATATGGCAGTCATGATGGGCCGTCATACGATTAACGATGGTTTCAAAGCAGGATTGGCAGTGATAGCCAGAGTCAGTCATGGATGTTTGATTTTTTTGGTTGCTCTGTTTGTACCATCTCATGTAGATTTCCCAATGTTGAAGGAGATGTTTCTTGGGTTCTTGTCTGATATTGGTTTAGGCCTTTGGGGATTATACTTGAGGAATGTTGAATTCGATTAGGATGGTTTGCATGAGATATATAATTTGGATAATTGGATGCTATGAGTGCTTTACCATGATTCATTGGGTGTTCTAGTTTCTATGTATGAGTGGTTGAGTTGTTTGATGTAAAGGCTATCACTGTCGGATGTAGGGAGGATAATTGTGAGTTCTTCTCTGGTATTGGGTAGTGGTTGGTAAATCCACTATAGAAAGAAAGAAAGAAAAAGGATAAAATTAACTAGTCAATACTCACAAATAGAGAAAATCCTAGAACAAAATGAGAGGTAGCTAACCAACTTCTAAGAGAGACATAATTAATTGCATTAATCTCGGTAGCTGCGCTACCTACAGAATTTAAAGAACCTAAAGGAGCAAAGACCCTCTTTAACCTCCATTCTGATTGATTGTTTATATTTCATAAAGAAGCAAAGGAAAATGCGACGATTTATTCCGGGGCACGATAACTGGTACACTAGAGGTGCGTCTTTCGCGGTCCTCTCTGTTTAGCAGAATGACGGATATTCCTTGCTCATTATCAGACAATCACTTATTCACAAACCTCATGTGGGGCTAATAATTTTCATTTCCCATCCTCATATCTTTATTGATGAAGTTTGTTAGTTGTTTTATCGCTCACTAAGGCTGTTGTCTGACTCAAGGTTTTATGTTTCCTTCTTATTACCTTGGGCTGTTCATATGTTTTTGGATGGGCAAACTAGGTGACAGGTGATTGCTTAGTGTGGATGATGTAACTGTTCGGAGGCGAGAAGGAGGATGTCGTACTATCTTTTTACTATATAGTATTTTGATTTTCGCTATTTGCTATTCTCTGAGTGATGCAGTGAGGCAATTTGTATAAACACTATTGTTGCAACTCAAGTCTATGGGTATTATTTTCTAGTCGTTATGAAAGTCTAGTATTTTCTGCTTCACTATTAATACCTGTTGTATATATTCTATTATATTTTATCCTTGCATTGTGAGACTTACGACAGGTTCCAATGTTATTTACCTACCATGATGATCGTCCATAGCTGCTTGGCACACCTTTCAGCGCACTTTTCCTCTTGTTTGGTGCAAGGGTTATGGGCGATCGTCACAAAATGTAATGAAATAATAAAACCTACCTATAGACGATGTACTCATTGGTCCACATACATCACTATTTATAAGGCCTAATACATCATTAGCCTGCTCATTGTGTCCAATGAAACATGCTTTAGTCATTATTTTCCAATAAACAAGATTTGCATTTTTCATATGATTCGAAATCAAATGAATTAAAAATTCCATCTTTATGGAGTTTTTATATGCGTTTCTCGTTTATATGGCCTAAATGCCAATGCCAATGATATGTTGAATTTAAATAATTAGATTTAATCAACTTAGTGTTTATGTTATAAACATGCACATCAAAGTTAAGAATATAAGGACCATTAACTAATTGTGCATTTCCATAAAATATTTGATTTAAATAAAATTAACAACAACTGTCTTTTGATACAAATGAAAATTAGAGCTTGTCCAAACAAGATACAGAAATAACATTTATTTTAATGGAAAATACATAATAACGATCTTTTAATTATTAGAATAAGCCAGTTGGTAAGGACAAGCAAGAGCTTCCTATGGCCAATGCAACAACATTTGCTCCATTCCCACTTGTAAGTCTACTTTTCCTTTTGCCAAAATTTCTACTCTTTTGCATTTCCTACAAATTCACACATATATGTGATGCACATCCAATATCTAATACCCAAGATGTAGAAGTAGATAAAATGACACATATAACATTTATACATGGTTCGGTTAAAGTCATAATTTCCCTTTTTCTTTTTAGATCTTCTAAATATGCCAAACAATTACGTCTCTTTTTTGTTTGAGGACAATCCTCAAATTTCGATATCGGTCAAAGATGTTGATTTAATTCAATTTATCCTTCTCAAGGATCGATCTTTAGTGATAAATTATTGGTGTTGCTTTCAGTTTAATACATATTGGAAACAATAATAAAATAATAAATGACATACAAACTACGAAGTAATTGGTGACTATTCACGTAATAATATTTTTTACAGTCACATACAATCCTGCATAATGGTAAAATATACTCATACATACATACATACACACACACACACACACACATATATATATATAATGGTGCTTGAATATATATGAATTAAATAAAACATGCTCCCACTCAAATCAATATCCCTTTATTTTAATATATATATATATATATATATATATTAGTATATATATATAGTTAAGTGAGCCAAGATCCATATCTAATTATGCCTTGAGTTAACTTTGTTTAATCTCTAAAACATAATCTTTTAGGTAGACATCTTATGTCAATTATATCACATATATAATTCTTGGATAACATGATGAACAATGTTTGTTCATTTCAAATATTTGATATTTCATGTTTTATGTCTCTAATCCCATAATCTTATTATGGCAGCCTAGTTAAGTTAGAACCAAGTTTAAATAATTTGAGTATCACAATCACTCTATCACATGTAACCATAATAAACATTGTGCTTATTCTTTGGCAAATCATGTTTAGCTTGGAGGGATTTTATGACTGGAAATGGAAAATCATATTTGCATTTTAAAATTGGTGTGTGAGTGGGGTCTAAAGTATAAGTCAGGGGATACAAATATACTACTGGCATTGCACAAGATTAAAAACATTCACGCATACATATGCGTATTGGTATATGTGTGTGTATGTACATGTCGATCAAATGAATACATATATATAAGTACAAGAATTGCAGATACAAAATCTACAAAACAAAATAAAATGCACGTTGGCATTACTTGCAAAATATACAAGCTCGGGCTTCTTTCAAACATGTATATGAGATAAAACAATGATGCACTTTGCGTGTGTGTGTATATATATGTATATACAGTCATGTGCAGCAGGCATTAAACATTCATATATTCACGTCTACATACAGATGCTTTCTAATGTATATGTTGGCTCATACATATGTGTTCAATAGGGTATGGTATTATTAACAAATAACACTGCATGCATACAATTATTAATGTATATAAGTCAGTAGTCCTCTCTTACATTATTTATTCAATATTATATAAATAACATTTGTACAACAGTGTAATCCAATTCTGCATACAACTATAAAAACATATCCATATGATACATATTTATAAAAAGACGTAAACTGATATAAATATATATTTACTACAGAATATTATTATTATTATTGAAGTCCGCAGCAGTAGCTCGGTGGTTAAAGACTTGTGCCACAGTAACAGTGGTATGGGTTCGAAACCCAGAATGGAATGCTTAGAGCTTACCATGTGCATACGCTAAAATTAGCCACTTATGTGGTGCTCGCGGACCAGGGTAGGTGCACTAGGGAGGGTTTTACGACTCTAGTCAGTTTCCCTCTGGAACAAATTAAAAAAAAATTGAAATAAAAAGTGTGATCTTCTAAAGAGAAAAGAGCGCGCGTGCACACACGCGCGCGCACACACACACACACACACACACACATATATATATATATAATAAGAAATAATAACTGTCGACATGCCTGGCAGGTGATCAACAACATACATCATATGAAAAACCAACCAACCCAATCAAAGACCAAAACTATAGGAAATAGATGGATGAGCTCTGGAAAAACCACCGACCATCGTACTTCAGAATCGACTTCCGATAAGGCCACCACTCGATTATAGAGTACATCTACTCCCAACTAATACAATAGTCTCTCTATTATACAAAAGGGAAGAGTACAACATAACACAAAGAAAGAGATCTGCAAATCTGATCTCCAAAAAGCACAACAACAATATCAACAGACTTGTAACCTGAAGAAACTAAAACTAAAAGTAAGAAAATAACACATATATGTAGAGAAAGTAACAACAAAAGATAAAGGGAGGCAACTCGATCTACCACATACACAGAGATCAATTACAAATGCAAAGTCTATTGTAACTAAAGTGCTTAATAATCCTGATAAAAAAATACAAATTATTTCTGACCTTATCGAGAAACCGGACAAACATAAGATTCATAACCAACTTATATTAAGGATTAGACATCCAGTCTAAACAAAAAGCAACAATTTTAATAATTAAATTATCTAAAGAACAAGTATTTGATTGAAACAATCTCTGACTTCTATCAAACCAAATAAACCAACAAGTAATAGTTACTAAAGTATCAAGAACAAATCTATATTTATAATTAAAGTCAAATCTAAAGAAATTCCAGTAAAAATCACAATTCATGAAATTAGAAGAATAATTAAAAATAAAAATTCTCAAAATTATATTTAAAATATATAAAATTTTACTACTAGAAAAAAACAAATGATCAATATTTTCATTAAATAAACTACAAAAACAACATTTGGTATCCCAAAAAATATTTTTCTTTCTTAACTACTCTATAGTATTTAACTTCTTACGGATAATCAACCACATATGAAATTTAGATTTAGGAGGAGCATTAGCCTTCCAAATAGAATTGAATTTAAAAAACCAAGTACTAGAAAAGTTAAGAAGCCTATACATAGATTTATAAGAGAACTTCAAACTCTTATCCAAACCCCAATAAATACTATCACAATCATTATCAATGTCATATAAGGACAATCTAGCTCGTAACAAGGCAAGTTGCCTGAAAAACTAGGTCATCCATAATACCAACAAAAGAAAAGTCCCTCAGAGGGTCGGAATCCTCCCTGTAAAATTCTTTAATCAAAGCATTTTTAAAACAACATATCTCAAAAAAAAAAAAATTTAAATTTAACCTTAAGAGCCGATCTAGAAATCCAAGAGTCATGCCAAAAGAAAGTATTACCTCCCGAATGAACTATCGAATTGAGTCCTAAATTAAAAAAGTCAAAACATTTTAATTCCAGAAAGAGGAAAGTCTATTAGTCAGAATAGAATTAGCATCAAAAATATTTATACCATTGTTATAATAAAAGTTAGAAACAATTCGCTTCTAAAGCACAGTCACATCTAGATTTCTAAATTTCCACGTCCATTTAGCTAACAAAGAAGAATTAAAATTATGTAAATTAATAGCCCCAAGACCACCATCCTTCTTAGATCTACAAACAACATCCCAATTAACCAAACGCTTGTGCCCACTACAATTGTTCTCCCCACACCAAAGAAAATTACGCCTAATCCCATCAATATTTTCAATCACCCAATTGGGAAGATGATGCATATACATCCAATAAGTAAGAATATTAGATAACTAGAGTTAATAAGAACTAATCTACCAACTTTATATAAAAATATGTTATTCCAACTAGAAAGTCTATTATTAATACTATCAATAATAATCAATCGGTCATCATGTTTGAGTTTAGAAGGCCTAATATTAAAACCCAAATAATCAATACTATTGAATATTTGTTACTACAGATTAAATTGTCGTATAAAGTTTTTGTAGAAATTATATAACAAAATCATGTAAAAATTGAAGAATCAAAATTGCAAATCATATTTGCAGCCAAAACGTTCATCAATATGCACATAAGAGAATCATTTATATGAATCCATGCAGCCATACATAAATTAGTTTTTAAAAAAACAATTCAATGTCCAGATTCTAATATATATTATCACACACACACGCGCGCACACGCATATACACACACACATAACACAATAGCCCATCAAGTATAATAAAGAAATATTATATTATAATGGCTTTGGCATTCCTATATATATATATATATATATATCAGAATTTTTCATAACAAGGGAGGGATGCAAATCATATTTGCTTTATTCACATTGTGCACTAACCAAGCTCGGTTTAGTTTTAGGCTAGCCCAAAATAAAACATACATATATAATCATAAGCCGATTCATATATGTCAACAGGAATATATCTCACCACTATTATAACCTATATTTATGAATTACACTTCTATGTAAAGTTTCAGACTGGCTCACATCCTACAAAGTTATAACAGTGCTTTTTGCACAAGTTTATATACATACGCAACATATGTAAATAGTTTTGAAAGCATACTGGCCTAACTTACAACAGGTGATATATATATATATGTTTATATATATATACGTTAATGTTCAAATATATATATATATATATATATATATATATATATATAAGTCCAAGCTCTGTTTCACATAAGTATATGAGATAATACTGTGACTCTGATTGCACATATGTTCAACATAGTATAGTGTCAAATACATAAAACACAGTAAGCATACATATACTCTTATATCTACCAATGCATGCTCATACAAAATTCAAGCAACATTTTTACTTACTTCAGAAACCAATTCAAAAATCATATAGTTTATATCCTATTTAGTATACTCATTCATCTGGCACAAGGTTCCAGGCCATAATATATAAATCAGTTTTAAAAACCAATTTAGTGTTTAAATACAATGACGCATCTTGTAAACTAAATGTGCAGATAACTCATGCATTTCACTTGCAGCAATATACTATATTATTATTGGTCATAGTCTTTAAATCATATACATATACGCAATAATGTTATTCAGTATCTTAGTACTATTATTTATACAAATAGTATAAAAGCAAACTAAGTTATTTAAACGTATTTGCAATAAAATAATTATAAATATCATAAACCAATTGTTGTATATCTTTTGAAATGTATACAACGGTAAAACACAGTATTACATATATTTGCATATGTATTCATTAAGCAATGCATATAAATTTGCAAATCAAATTTTCATCAAATGCATATCTATATCTATCTATATATATATATATATTTGTGTGTGTGTGTGTGTATATATATATATATATATATGTAACAGGGTTTTGGATGACTTATCTAAAGCAGCCATTCCAATGTATTTATCATGAGTGGAAAGTCATTTTAAACAAAGCCAAGAATACTCAATAGTTTGACCAATCAACAGAACTAGTTTTGATCCTAAAAATAATAATAGACACAATGATTTACAACGTAGCAAACCAAGCTTGTCAAAAGTTTTCAAATCATATTACCGCTCAGTTTAACAAAATCAGGTCCAAACACTTTTAAAAAACACACAAACTTAACAATTAATCCAAATATTCAAAGTTTCAAGGGTAGGATCTAGCAATATAAAATAGAATTAATATCCAAATATTATCTCATGGATTCATTTTAGAATTTATATCAAATATAAACCGTATTTACAACGAAATAATTTCATTTCAGAAATGAATTTATATTACATTCCCCTTTCATTCTTGCATCAGTGTTCATAACACTATTAATTGTTGACATACAAAACAAAATACATATTTAACTCAATAAACCCTTTTCGCATGACTGCTCTTATACCATTGTTGGGTTTGTCGATCAAAACAGCAGCGGAAAATAAAGATTTAAACTCTAAAATTATAGGATCCATGCAAAATTAATAAATCGAGTTAGGTGTACCAATTTATACTATGTAGAAATCACAAAATTGATGAATCCCCAAATCATACGAATCGCGAGCACCAGCCAAATTAGTCGGCGTCTCTACGGTATCCATGAAAGATTCTCGAATTCGTCTTACAAATTTGAGATAAAAAGAATTTGGTACTAGCCAAGAACCGGTTTTTATTTTTTATGATTTGGATTTCTTTTTTTCCATGTATATCCAAAAAAAGGAAGGAGTCTCCTTCTTTTAAAATAGAGGAAAAGAAAATCAAAAGAGCGAAAAACGGTACGTCATTTCTAACGTAAATTAAATATCAACCGTTTGATATTTTATTCATCCAAAGAATGGTTCTTACCTTTTAAATGTTCTAAGTGTGTGACCCTATAGGTTATTACAACATTGGCAAATAATATTAAATTATATTCAAAATTATAAATAGCGAGCGACGTCTAGTAATACATCGATGTTACTCAAGTTATAATAAAATCGTCGATTCAATACAACCTTTTCTATGACCAATATTTCAATGTAGTTTAATCCTTTTAACCATTATATCCATGATTGAACTCAAGGAACAGAACGTATCATCCTCTTTATAATTTAATCCTTTTGTCTTAATCTATGAGCAGACTATATAAAACAAATGAGTATTTGAGCATGGCCATGCATTTCATAGTCTTACTCAATCTTGAGGCCCATGGATATCACTACATATAATGTAGGGTTAAATTCCATCTAGATCATTCATATCATTTAATCGATTCAAGATGTGCCCAATAATCATCTTTATCGTCTACCCTATTAAGAATAACTTTTGATGATATCAAAGCACAATGTCCTCGAATAAAAATATAATGATTTCAGTTCTGAGGACCATTACGTCATTGTCACTATGAGAATTACTTATTATACTATTATTCATGCTCCGTGAAGTTTTCTCACGTTGGGTTTATCCAATACACAGTTCTTTAACACGTATTTATGCATTGACATTAATATCTCATATATTAATGACCAATGAGATATGATTATCGGTCAATCAACATACTAATCTTAGTATTTTATTGTCGTCCTATTTATGACAAAACTCGACTAGGGACTTTTAGGAATTATAATAATTATCATACTATATAATCTCATGTTCAAGTCACTTACTTGAAATTATATAATTTGTATTATTATTCTAAGGACTTATATTATGTTAATATTTGTATTACACAGTGAAATATAACATAATAAAATCTTTTATTCAAAATAAAATATAACATCAACAATATTGTTAATCATATCAAATGGATTTCCTCTAGGGAACAAACTCTAACAGTGCGCACGTTTGGTTAAGGGTAGGAAGTGAGTAAGAGTAAGGTACTATTTTATTAAAAGTAAACTCGTTTTCTTTTCTTATGCTTACTTTACCCTAATCTCTCTCACTTTGTTTAATAATTCATTAGCCTTGTGTGTATATGACATCATATGCATATAATAATTTATATGTATGCTTATGTGTCTCACCAACTGGTTTGCAACTTTGTACGACTTCCATTCGTCAAAGCGTTAAGAATCCGTAACTCTTTTATTGGTCATATTTCCAGTTTTCACTTGAACTATTTATTTATTTAAAAAAATAGAAAATAAATTTCTTATATTCACTAAATAATAAAAATATGATTATCTAGTCATTAAAACAATATAATATAATGTTTATCAATTATTTACAAATTTTAGGAATTTATTGATAAAGCGATGTCGATTTTTTGTATATCTTGAAAAGTATATTCCTTTATATATCTTGTTTACCATTGATATGTTATCATTATATAACGTGTTTAAAAAGATTTCATATTTTTTAAGTCAATTATTTAAATAATTATAATAATTATTAAATTGATTAAATCTTTATTTGGCTCCATAAATCAATTATTGAAGGAAAATTACCTGTATTGATGACACCCGGTATTTTTAATCTTTAATAATAAGATGTATAAATTTTAATTTATTGTTTAATTATGAAAACTAGTAGTACCGTTTTCGATACTTGTGATTGGAGATCAATTTTATTGATAAAACGGTTTTGGCTATTTTATCAGCATTTTCCGTAAGGAAATATTTTCTATAACAATTCCCAAAATGAGTTTTTTAACATTTATCACTTTAAACTTGATTATTAGTTAGAAATAATCCATATTTGAACATGAATATAATTCAGATAACTTTAATTCGGGTTATCAAATTTTGGTTTGTTACATTCTTCCCACTTAAAAGGTTTTACCCCTCGAAATCACACCAAAAGCACCCCAGGTAATTTCCCCCATAATTTTATCTTTCTTATCCTCATAAGTTATATATATATATATATATGTATGTATGTATGTATATCATTCATACGCAATATTTGACCAGGTCTTTCATTTTGAATTCATGACTTCTCCTTTCGAACTAGTATCGGTCCTTCAATCCTATAGTGCGGATTTCGATCAGGCTCTTAGACCAGAAAACCTTGCTTTCCTTACATGGTTCCCAACCATGATAGAAAACTTAAGTATTCAATTATACACCCTAATCAATATTCACCATCAAAAATCAAGTAATAAATCCTTTTTCGAATTGGTGTAAACAATACAAAGTTCCATACTTGAATCTAGATTAAAATGCGAACGAAACAGTCTATATACAACTAATGTTATATATATTCAGATAGTTTGTCAATTCTTTAAGCTTAAACATATTCTAAAACTAGGCTTATACTTGTATAATACTCCATTATGTCCTACGAGTATATACACACATTCAAGTTTATTTTCTAAATATGTGGGTTCCAAAAAAATTATTAACTTGTTATCTTCTCAACTCAAGTGTCATATAAATCGACTAGATATTGTCATAAATAATTTAACATTAAGTTCTAATTTATTTCAAGGTTCCAACCATCCAAAATCATCGAAAATTTCAATTCATTCTATTGTGAGAAATTTACCAAGTTACTTATTGTTCTCTTATCTAGTTATGAATCTTTCTCGCAAAGATGAATACTTTGCTTATTCAAATTTGCAATTCATTTAAAAGTCTGATACCAAATGGAACATTCCTAGGCTTTCAATCATTGGATAACAATTAAGTCATCGCAGATTTCATTGATATCAAATGAGATATTATGGCCTGGTATAATTTACTCATCCAAAAGTCTCCTTGTTAAAGCTTATCCTAACTTTGGTGTGAGTTACACCTTAATACCATATCTTTATTGTAACATACTATACATTTTAACCATTTAAGTTGTTAACTTAAATTAAATTATTGAATTTAAAATGGTTTTTAAATAAATTGTGATGTTATTAATGAAATTTATTAATTTCTGCTGAAGGATTGATTGAAATTAACATTTGCATTCTAGATGAAATAAATACATACATGTATATATATATTCGGCTATCGTCTTTAGTTCTTTCCCTGTTCATTCAAAATGTAATTTTTAGGAATTCAGAACGTGGATAACATGTTCAATTAAACCTTCATTAATTAATTTAATTTGCAATGCTAATTACGCATTCGTTTCATTCCTTTATATATTTATTTATTTCCCTTCATTTTATTAATTTCTTTCCCTTCATTCCGTTTTCACGCATGCATGTGTTTCTTATCCCATCATAGTAAAAAGTTTGGACATAATAATAATAAAAGGAACGAATTGTATAAAACAAGAACCCACGTTATGTTACATATTACCTCTTATCTCGCCCCCTTCTTTTGTATTTCTATAGCAGCTTTCCAATATTTATCTTTCCAACCTTTCATGCACGTGTTTCCATACAAAAATAATAATGTTTAAATGTGTAAGAATTTTTTTCCATTGGCATGCTGCATTTCATGAATGCATGCAACATGCATTATATTTGGCATGCTTTTTAAATTTGATAAATGTGCACATTAACAACATGCATTATATTCGGCATGCTTTTTCAATGGGCACATTAACAACATGCATTATATTTGGCATGCTTCTTCAATTTGATAAGTGAACACATTAACAACATGCATTATATTTGGCATGCTGTATTTCATGAATTCATGCATACGTTGATTAAAGAGAAATAAACGGGCACATTAACAATTTTGTAAACATCATTCATATCTTGGAATTAGTAATTGTAAACACCCATTCTTTCGCCATCTAGGGATGTGTGAAAGGGGGTACAAATTGTTCTGAATTTACATATATTAACCTTTCATTAGAAAAGGGTTTCCACATTTCCATATTTTTCTTCATCTTCCCTCAAAACAAACGATTCATATTAGAAAAAAGTGTCATACGTGTAGATGAAAGGTCTGAAGCTCAAAAGCCTTCCCATTTGCGTTTCCCTCACCACGTTATCATGATAATGTGCCCACCTTCTCATTTTATTTCTTCCTTCCACCGCAAATCGAAGTTGCAACCTCCATCGCCATCAGTCTCGTACTCCAGCACAATCAAATCCACACTGCTGTTTAAGGTGAGTTATTAGCTCACGATTCACTTTATTTTAAGTAGATTAACCTCAGTATTAAACTGAAAATATGACAGTGAATACCTTGATTTTGATTTTTTGATTGGTTGGGATTATTGATAGTTGAATTTAAATTTGATATGTACATAATTAGAGTGTTGTACTTGTTTTTTCTCAATTTGAACTTGCTGTATGTGTTTTATGGTCGTTAATATTTTTAGTTTTATAATGACCCTGTTTAGTTGAGATCTAGAGACCAGAAATTACATTTGCCTAACTGGAAAGATAAGCAAACCACATATAAAATATGCTTTCATATTCTAAAACTTTTGTTAGCAAACTGCATATAAATATATATTGGCTTATTCTAAAAAAATTGTTAGTTGGACATCTTGGCTTTACTTCAAGCATATGCCTGTACTACTTTTGAACGCATGCTATGGCCTTGTTATATTAGAGCCTTGAAACATAGTTATGTTTCACTGCATATAAATTTGATGTATTGTCTTATTTTCCTGAAAATGCATGTTGTTGGACTTTGTATTTCTTTCAGAATACTAGTATATCCTGAGCATATACTTTTATCAAGTGTTAAACTGGAAATGCATGTTAATTGAAGTATGATCGATTTTTTTTAATCATGATTGCTTGGCAATCAAACCATACATATGTAAATTTTAGAACCTCTTATACAAGATAGGATTAACTGTTATGTTTTAGTATTTTATTGAAATTAATTTACTTGAACAAAGATTAACCTTGACTCGAGTGTTTTATGTTTTGCATGGAATGCTCCGGTCAGACCTAAGTGTTGCAAATCTAAAGATTTCAACTAGCGAAGTTCGAAACACATGAAGATGCACGTGTATAGATTTGACAAATTTGCTGTAAAATTTATTTATGTAAAAATTATGTATTTTCCGCTATGTAAAAATATTTTAAAACTCTGATATTTTTGTAAAAGTTATTCCGCTGCATGTTATTATGTTTTGTGATTCTGTGTGTTGATTACGTTAAATTTCATAAGCAATAACAATCTGTCATTTTGAGCGGTTTAAGTTAGTTCAACTACCCATTTGAAGTGGTCGAAAAGGCAAGTCGTTATAGTTGGTATCAAAGCTTTAGTTTATATAAAGCTTAGCTTATGGAGTTTAATAAGAATCATTCACTAGAAATTACACTAGAGAGAGTGTAATTTGAAATATAAATGGTTCTGAAACTAATATTTTGAAAGAGTAGCGCAGTGGAAGCGTTTTGAAATTAATAAAATTTGAAACAAATTTATTTTGAAATTGATAAATTATTTTGAAATATACTATTTGTCTTATATATTTGGAGATGATATATTCTTCTAAAAAGAATTTTGAATATTTATTCGACGTTAAGGTTAGACTATTGAGTATATAAGTTTTTGAATATACGCCAAGCTAACGTATATACAAAGTCTTGTCTGTACTAGAGAGATATGGAATCACACTCTAGCCGCTTGGAGATGATTCTAGTGATTGTCGCGACATCACAGTATTTATTTTCGATTTTCGAAAGCGGGATGACTATATGATTCCAATTGAAATGTCAAGAAATACTTAGACTTATTATTTTGATAAATATTTGAAAATGATTTGGATAAATTTTAATGAAAATGCTTTTGTAAAATTAATGTGAACTTGGATAATGATCAAAATTTAAATAAAGTTACGTTACTGTGAAATATAAGTAGAACTTACAAATGAATGTTTTAAAATTAATTTGTAAGGTAAATAGTGAATGTAACACCCCGTAATTTTAAATATTAAAATTAACAATCTTAAGAATACTGTAATAACCCGGAAATCCGAGCCAATTTAAATTTTTTATTTTTGCAATTTTAGTGAATTTTGAATATTTAAAATGAATTATTTTAAATAATAACGACGAGAAATTTATTTTGAATAGAATTAGAACGTATATATTTATATAGATCGTCGTTAGAATATAAATAATTATTTATATTTATAAAAGGAATTGAAAATGGCGCGGTAGTTCGATTTCAAAGTTCAAATGAATGTACCAGGTGCAAAATAAACCGGATTTTAGTGAAACCAAAAATATTAGAATCTATTTGTGAATATCTTTCCAACGAATCCGAAACATTGGAATTTCATAGCGGGAATCAAGAGATATGTCCAGTTGAAATTTCAGAATAGTCGCTATGGAATTTCGGCCCTTGAAAAATGCCATTTTGCAAACGACCTCGGATTTCGACGAAACCACTTTTGTTGGATCCGTGATGTCAAATATTGCTAGGTTTCAAATTTCATAATTTTTCGAATCAATATGTGAGCGTGGCGAAGGAAAACGCGTTTGACCAGTTTTAGTTGATTTTAATCGACTGGAAAATGGCCATTTATCAAACGGTCTCGTAATTTGACGAAATTAGTTTTGTTAGGACCGTATCGTTAATACGAAGCTAGAAGATATTTTTCTGGAATTTTTTTCTGGTTAGTATGTGGCCCCGGTAAATTGAAATGTGCGTTCAAATTCAATATATAGAGTTATATGTTAATTTTGACGGAAACTGATCGAAACAATCGAATCGGACTACAATACATATCCCATTGTGTTCGGAATGGGGGTAATTAGCTATGGACGACAGGCAGTGGGTCTCGTTTAGAGGTCGAAATTAAAAGTTACTTTTTGAAAAAATAAATAAATATATATTATAATATGTATCCTCCTCTCACATACCCCCCTTTTCATTCATTTAGAGTAAAAAAAAGAGAGACAAAGGGGGAAACCGCCACCGTCCCATCGCGCTCCACCCCAAGGTGGCGTGCCGACCACCGAGCAACCCCTCATCTGTTCTCCTCGCTTCCCTCTCCTCTCCGACATGGAGACCACGACCCCATAAAACCACGCCCAAATCACTCGAAACCAAACCAATGGGACCTGCGCACCCCCGCCTGCCACCTCTTGACGCCGCGACCCTCAACATGCCATACCCCCTTCCTTGCCTGAACCGTGATCCCCCCTTGCAGTTCGAGATTAGCAAGCTCCTGGAACCCTCTCAACCGACTATCAGGCCACCAATGGTTTCACCCGCCGCCGTGGATCCCGATTCCTCCGCCTCCGACGGACCAGTGGGTCATCCTCCAAGGAAGGTGCGATTTTTACCAATAAAGATGAGTTTTTATTGGATTTTATTTTTAAATTTGATTTTATTTGAGGTTAAAACATAGTTTTTAAATCAGTTTTTTTATTTTATATAATACGTAAGAAGGAAATCAGTTTTTATTTAAGGTAACTGCATAGTTATAAGATTTTATAAATGTAAATGGTAAGATTTTTATATGGTAAAAGAATAGAGTTTTTATATAGAGAAAAATATGATTTTGATTAGAGAAAAGGGTTGATTTTTGCATATGAACAACTAGAATAAAGTTTTGATATTTATCATGTAAAGATTGTTTTTTTTATCGTGAAAGGTGGGATTTTTATTTAATATAGAAAAAGATTTTATTTTTGAAATTAAAAAATTAGATTTTTATATTATATAGATAATAAAGATATGATTTTTATAAAGTATAGATAATAAAAATTCGATCTTTATTATGTAGGAGATATAAAAATATGATTTTTATTCATGTAGAGTAATAAAAATATAATTTTTATTATATTGCTAGCAAGATAAAAATATAATTTTTTATCATGGAAGTAGCGTTGTAAAGGAGTGATTTTTACATATGAAGCCGTGATATAAAAATACGATCTTTATATATATAAAAATATAATCTTTATTATATGAACACCGTTGTAAAAATAGAATTTTTATCCATATATAGTGGCTACGGACGATGAAATTGACAAAAGGGCGAGTGGCGAAGATTTCCTTTAATGAAGAATTGCAGTGTATTGGATTAGCTAGTCGGTGAGAACTCCTCACTTTTAATTTTTCTAGTTAAAATATATACTAGGATGCAGACGGTGTTTAGTTGCACCCGACACCCGTCGTCCACAGACTATGGACGGCTTGTATGCTTGTTTGTTTGATTTTGATGTGTAGTTGATTGTGTGATGTGATGTGAAATGAAATAAAATATTTAAATAGTTAAAAATATTTTATAGTTGAAAATAGAATTTTTAACGTGTATATAAAATAAATATTTATAAACAAATCGGAGATTTGTTTATATACACTGATTTGATTGATATTGATTGGGACGATAAATTTTACACATCGCCCAACTGCACAAATAAAATCTGTGTTTGATTATTTGAAACCCCATACGGGTATTGGGATGATATTTGGCGTACACTAATCCCAATTATTTAGCTGTATGTCGATCGATTGGTCAACAGACTGTGTAAGCGTTAATTATTTATATTTAATGCTTATGCAGTTGTGTGGTGCACTCGGGATGATGGTTGATTATTTATCGTTGTTATTTTATACATCTGTTGTAGAAAATCCATATAATTAACATTATATGGTAATTGATTGGGCCTCATTCCAGTTTTGAAATAGAATATCTGAATAGAAATACTTGAAAAGAGATATTTGAAATAGAATATTGGAAAATAGAAATATATGAAGCCGTGTTGATTAGATTGACGCCATTTTGACGTGAATGATATTTATATCGATTTTATTCATTTTTAAATGAATATTGAAAAGTGATTTCAATAATCGAATATTTTGAAATTGAATTGAATAGAATTCAAATCGAATTAAAATTGAATTGAATAGAATTCAAATCGAATTAAAATTGAATTGAATAGGAATTCAAATCGAATTAAAATTGAACTGAATAGGAATTCAAATCGAATTAAAATTGAATTGAATAGAATTCAAATCGAATTGAAATGAATTCGAATTAAATTGAATAAAAAATGAATTCGAATTAAATTGAATAGTTTTGAAATTCGAATTAAATTGAAATGAATTGAAATTCGAATTAAATTGAAATTGAATTGAAATCGATTTGAAATGAAATTAAAACGGATTATATTGAAAAATTTCAAATTTGATTTGAATTTGAAATGAAGTTGAAATCGTTTCGAAAACGAATTTAAAACGGTTTTTAAAATACGTTTTGAAAGGAAATCGACGATATATATATAATATATATAATGGCCTGAATAGAACGCGCCGCGGCAGTTCGTGAATTTCAACCATTGACTTCGAGTGGATATTGTGGGAGATCCGGCCGTCGGATTCTCCTAAAACCGGAACCATTGGGTTCGTATCGATAAGAGCTTTCTAACGAATATTAGAAATTAGAAATATAACAGTTGGATTTGGAATTATGTCCAAATCAAATTTGGAAAAGGTCGCTGTGAGTGCAGTTCGATGGACATTGATGGAAATCGACTGTACGGGCCTTGATAAAATTATTAAAAATATCAATAATTTGTGTAAAATCATAAGAAATGATTTGTGAAGAATTGGGATGAAAAACTCCACATTTGAAAAGATAAAAATAGATTTTTATCGAAATGAACTAGTTTTGAACTAGAATTAAAATCAATTTATTTTTTAAATAAATAAATTGAATTAGAATTGGTTTTGAAAATAACCAGAATTTCCAATAATTGAATTGGAATGGATTTGAATCGAAATTGTCTTTGGAATATTTCGATGTTGGATTTCATGATTATACAGATAGCGTTATGGAAATTTGAAAGATATATAGATATCGTTATTTCCAATACGATATTTGTTGGTCGTAGAGTTTGATATTGAATATAAGCCGATATATTTTCTATTCAGAGCCTTGTATTTAATATCAAATGTGATTTGGGTTTGTCGTGAATGGTGTCCTCATTAACACTATTCTTAAGCCCAGTTGAGAAAAAGATTAAATCTTTTTATTTAAATTTAATGAAGTGTACCAATTAAACAATATTTAATTGGAATTGAATTGGTATTGATTTTTGGGTTTATCGTGAACAGTGTTTTAAATAACACTTGTTCTTTAACCCGATAATTAATGGAATGTGATTTTGGGTTGTCGTGAACGGTATCTTCAATAATACTGTTCTTAGACCCAAAGAAGTTAAGAAAATCAGAAACTAACTAGAGATTAGTTAAGTTAAATGGTTTCTGGGGTATTGATCTGATGTTGGTTTCGGCCTTCGGGGTTAATACTTAGGGAATTGCTCACTTGCTAATTTACGGTTAGGGACTGATTGAAATGTGATGTGATTTTGGGGTTTATCGTGAACCATGTTTTAAATGACATCGGATCTTTAACCCAGTTAAAGATTAAAACTAAGTGGAGTTTTAATGAATCTTTAATTAGATTGAAAAGATCGAGAATGGCGTATCACAAGTTTTGCTCCAGGCGATAGTTAAATCTTTAATTAGATTTGAACGTGAAATGGTAATTGAATTTACTGATAACACCGTGGTGCTAGATATGAAGTATTACCAGTTTTACTTCATGGGATAAATAGGTTGGGATTGGGAAATAGAATAAATGATTACTTCGGTGTGGTTCGCTAATCCCGACTAGTTTGAATTGATATTCAAAAGAAGATTAAAGAATAAATTTAAAAGAATTTATCTTTGATAAAATTAATGGGAACCTTTCCCTAAGAATGTGAAATTTAGAAACTAACTGGAGATTAGTTAAGTTGAATGGTTTCCTGGGTATTGATCTGATGTTGGTTTCGGCCTTCGGGGTTAATGTTTGGGGAATTATTCTCTTGCTAATTTACGATTAGTGACTAATGAATTGGAATGAGGCGTATATTGTGTTTGTGTACCACTTGTTTATTATATATGTGAGTTATTCAGAAAGACCGGGTTTATCCCATTCTGAATAACTGATTCGACGTGATGTCGAGGATGAAGATGGTGGTCGAAGACCAGAGGTCTTCACGTCGTTTGGGTGATTACTGATGATCTTGATTGGGCCGTACACCCAAGAGGAGGGAATCAGTTGGTGGTCGTCCAGACGTACTTGGAGATCGATGGATATGCGAGGTACTAGGTGCCTCCGGTTTCGTTCAGACCCAGAACGAACTTGTAAATGGACTGTGTGTCTAACATTGGATTTTAGTCTGTGTGATTGACTTCTATTAAGTATACATCTGTTTGGCGGTGGAGAATTTATTCTCTTGCTAAACGCCCTTCTCTGAGATGTACGAGCACAGGGGTTATATATTGATGGATATCAATCACATGGAGTGAATTACCTGTGTGGCAAGCCTAAGTGGAAATTGATCAAGGTTTCTGTTGAAAAGCAAAGTCTTGTGGTGATGATCAAAGCACGGCCTGTGTGGCATAGCTTTGTGTAGCGTGGATTCGCGAGCCTCACACCCCGGTTGTGAACCAGAAACGGGAGAAGGATCCAGGGAGGGCATGTGTTTCTTTCTAGACAGAAGTGGCGTCAGTGGTTTTACACGCCCTGACGAGTTTGACTTATGTGGTTGTTTCTGTTGCGAGGCGCCTCGGATATATAGGTGACTATGTGAAGCCGATGGAGTCATTCGTTGACTCATTTACGCCCCAAAGGGCGGGGAAACGCAGTGTTCAGGCATTTTAATCCACATCGGTGGACCGGCCCTGTGGCTCCTAGGTGCAGTTGCGACAGTAGCCTGAGGCTCGGGATAGAGAGTCTCGAATTCGGTAGAGGACTATCTTTTGCCTTGGTTCGCAGATGGAAATCCAACTTCCAATATGTGACTTTGCGGTTTTGATTGTATAACCTATATATGGCGACATAGTGGTATGGGGCATTTATGCCGCCTATGATTGATATTTATGATTGTATATAAAATCAGAAACTAACTGGAAACGAGCTAAGATGGGTGGTTTCCGAGGTATTGATCTGATGTTGGTTTCTGTCTTCGGGGTTAATAGTTAGGGAATCGTTCTCTTACTAATTTACGGTTGGAGTCTGATTAAGAATTAAAAGATGAAATTTAGCGTATCAGGCATTCTTTGGCTATTATAAGGTAAAAACCCTATCCTCTGGTTTGTGTTGCATTGTGTGATGGGACCTGGGTCTTATAATAGCTTCATTTTTCTTTATTTAGCATTGCGATGTTTGTTTTATGCACTGGTATTCTTGGGAGGAAACCCATTCCGTGTTATACGGCGTGGTCCCTCGATTTACGGAACTTTAAAATAAAGATTAATAACTGTTTTAGTTCTCACACCAGTCACATGACTGACCTGGAGTTTATTGTTTTAACCTAAACTCTGGGTGCCCCAATTTTCGACTCGGGCAGCTAGTAGTTTTGGTTTTGCAAATTTATATTCACAGGATCCTGATTTACAGCTGGAACGATACTCGGAAAGCTTTGTATCCGTGTATTACTTCTAGTTATGTATTGTATTATTTTCCGCTGCTATGTAATGTATTGTAATCTCTGATATTTTCTGTGTAATATTTATTCATTTATACTCTGTATATTCTTGTATTCTGATGGAATTGTTGTAGTATACAATAAAATGTTCTTCTGTCTGTGTTCTTTCGTGTGTTGTTCTCCAAGTATCCGTGCTTTCCTTACCGGGGAAGTTACGGGTCCTTTCAGTTGGTATCATAGCTTTGGTTTACAAAGCTCAGAGAACAAGACACATTAGAACCATACGAAAGAATTCATCAGATATTGGATTAGTAATATCCAATGAGAATGACTCGTTAGAGATGGGATCAGGAGTATCCTAGAACGAGTGTGAAGAGTGTTAACTTTTCAAAATAAAATTGAAAACAAGTTTTATTTTGAAAATTTAAATCAATTATTCGTATTTGATTATTTAATTTATATTGATTTGGACAATTCAGTATATAAAGATTTTGCATATACGTCTGATCCACGGGTATTCAAAGTTTTAATATAGTGGATAGATATAAAATCGCACTGTAGTCGCTCGGGGATAATTCTGGTGATGTCGCGTCATCATCAGTATTTGTGTTCGAGTTTCGAAGGTGTGATATTTATATATTTCCTACTGACTGGTGTGAGAACCAAAGCTAGATAGGGCTTATTGTTGTGATTTGGCATCAAAAATGTGATTTTTGACTATATATCAAAGTTATGAATTTGAAACGTTAATCAACTAATTGATTGCTAATTGTGTTGTTTAATTATAGTTTGATTAATTAAAATGTTGAACCTATAACCAAATTGAATCAAATAGTGAATTTTATTGGAAATTTATCGCATTTGCATGCATGTACATGTACTTACATTGAACAGGTCATAACAAGGTGGCTAGAGAAGAGGAATAAAATTGTTTGCCCGACAAATAGGTACATGTTTACCATAATTTACTGTTTTGTTTGGGTGATGATGATTTTCTGAGCCGATTGGCTTTTTCTTTTTCTTTTGGATTGAAGAAGGCCATGGGAGGCTATATGAAATATCCCGAAGTCCCCGGTGCAGGGGAGGTTATGGCGAAATTTTTCGGAAATTTAGGGTGTTAGCCAAATTTTTGAAAAATTTGAAAGGTTCTTAGAAACTGAAAAGTTAAAGAACTTAAGCCATAGTGAAAATATTGAAAGTTGAGTTGATTAGTTAAACAACTTTCGGCTTCGTTCCTTTTCGGGGACGAAAAGTTTTAAGTGGGGGAGATTGTAATAAATCGGAAATCCGAGCCAATTTAAAAATTTTATTTTTGCAATTTTAGTGAATTTTGAATTTTTAAAATGAATTATTTTAAATAATAACGACGAGAAATATATTTTGAATAGAATTAGAACGTATATATTTATATAGATCGTCGTTAGAATATAGATATTTATTTATATTTATAAAAGGAATTGAAAATGGCGCGGTAGTTCGATAATTCGATTTCAAAGTTCAAATGAATGTACCGGGTGCAAAATAAACCGGATTTTAGTGAAACCAAAAATATTAGAATCTATTTGTGAATATCTTTCCAACGAATCCGAAAGGTTGGAATTTCATAGCGGGAATCAAGAGATATATCCAGTTGAAATTTCAGAATAGCCGCTATGGAATTTCGGCCCTTAAAAATGGCCATTTTGCAAACGACCTCGGATTTCGACGAAACTACTTTTGTTTGATCCGCGATGTCAAATTATTGCTAGGTTTCAAATTTCACAATTTTTCGAATCAATATGTGAGCGTGGCGAAGGAAAACGCGTTTGACCAGTTTTAGTTGATTTTAATCTACTGGAAAATGGCCATTTTTCAAACGGACTCGGAATTTGATGAAATTAGTTTTGTTAGGACCGTATCGTCAATACGAAGCTAGAAGATATTTTTCTGGAATTTTTTCTGGTTAGTATGTGGCCCCGGTAAATTGAAATGCGCGTTCATATTCAATATATAGAGTTATATGTTAATTTTGACGGAAACTGATCGAAACAATCGAATCGGCCTACAATACATATCCCATTGTGTTCGGAATGAGGGTAATTAGCTATGGACGACAGGCGGTGGGTCTTGTTTAGAGGTCGAAATTAAAAGTTACTTTTTGAAAAAAAATATATTATAATATATATCCTCCTCTCACATACCCCCCTCTCCTTTTCATTCGTTCAGAGTTAAAAAAAAAAGAGATACAAAGGGGGAAACCGCCGCCGCCCCATCGCACTCCCCCCCAAGGTGGCGCGCCGACCACTGAGCAACCCCCCCCTCTGTTCTCCTCGCTTCCCTCTCCTCTCCGACATGGAGACCACGACCCCATAAAACCACGCCCAAATCACTCGAACCCAAACCAATGGGACCCGCACACCCCCGCCTGCCACCTCCTGACGCCGCGACCCTCAACATGCCGTACCCCCCCTCCTTGCCTGAACCGTGAGCCCCCCTGCAGTTCGAGATTAGCGAGCTCCTGGAACCCTCTCAACCGACTGTCAGGCCACCAATGGTTTCTCCCGCCGCTGTGGATCCCGATTCCTCCGCCTCCGACGGACCAGTGGGTCCTTCTTCGAGGAAGGTGCGATATTTACCAATAAAGATGAGTTTTTATTGGATTTTATTTTTAAATTTGATTTTATTTGAGGTTAAAACATAGTTTTTAAATCAGTTTTATTTTATTTTATATAATACGTAAGAAGGAAATCAGTTTTTATTTAAGGTAACTGCATAGTTATAAGTTTTTACAAATGTAAAAGGTAAGATTTTTATATGGTAAAAGCATAGAGTTTTTATATAGAGAAAAATATGATTTTGATTAGAGAAAAGGGTTTATTTTTGCATATGAACAACTAGAATAAAGTTTTGATATTTATCATGTAAAGATTGTTTTTTTTATCGTGAAAGGTGGGATTTTTATTTAATATAGAAAAAGATTTTATTTTTGAAATTAAAAAGATTAGATTTTTATATTATAGAGATAATAAAAATATGATTTTTATAAAGTATAGATAATAAAAATTCGATCTTTATTATGTAGGAGATATAAAAATATGATTTTTATTCATGTAGAGTAATAAAAATATAATTTTTATTATATTGCTAGCAAGATAAAAATATAATTTTTATCATGGAAGTAGCGTTGTAAAGGAGAGATTTTTACATATGAAGCCGTGATATAAAAATACGATCTTTATATATATAAAAATATAATCTTTATTATATGAACACCGTTGTAGAAATAGAATTTTTATCCATATATAGTGATTATAAAAATATGTTTTTTATATATGTAGTGGCTACAGACGATGGAATTGACAAAAGGGCGAGTGGCGAAGATTTCCTTCAATGAAGACTTGCAGTGTATTGGATTAGCTAGTCATTGAGAACTCCTCACTTTTAATTTTTCTAGTTAAAATATATACTAGGATGCAGACGGTGTTTAGTAGCACCCGACACCCGTCGTCCACAGACTATGGACAGCTTGTATGCTTATTTGTTTCATTTTGATGTGTAGTTGATTGTGTGATGTGATGTGAAATAAAATATTTATATAATTAAAAATATTTTATAGTTGAAAATAGAATTTTTAACGTGTATATAAAATAAATATTTATAAACAAATCGGAGATTTGTTTATATACACTGATTTGATTGATATTGATTGGGACGATAAATTTTACACATCGCCCAACTGCACAAATAAAATCTTTGTTTGATTGTTTGAAACCCCACACGGGTATTGGGATGATATTTGGCGTACACTAATCCCAATTATTTAACTGTATGTCGATCGATTGGTCGACAGACTGTGTAAGCATTAATTATTTATATTTAATGCTTATGCAGTTGTGTGGTGCACTCTGGATGATGGTTGATTATTTATCGTTGTTCTTTTATACATGTGTTGTAGAAAATCTGTATCATTAACATTATATGGTAATTGATTGGGCCTCATTCCAGTTTTGAAATAGAATATCTGAATAGAAATATTTGAAAAGAGATATTTGAAATAGAATATTGGAAAATAGAAATATATGAAGCCGTGTTGATTAGATTGACGCCATTTTGACGTAAATGATATTTATATCGATTTTATTAATTTTTAAATGAATATTGAAAAGTGATTTCAATAATCGAATATTTTGAAATTGAATTGAATATAATTCAAATCGAATTAAAATTGAATTGAATAGGAATTCAAATCGAATTAAAATTGAATTGATTAGGAATTCAAATCGAATTAAAATTGAATTGAATATAATTCAAATCGAATTGAATATAATTCAAATCGAATTGAATATAATTCAAATCGAATTGAAATTGAATTGAATAGAAAATGAATTCGAATTAAATTGAATAGAAAATAAATTCGAATTAAATTGAATAGATTTGAAATTCGAATTAAATTGAAATGAATTGAAATTCGAATTAAATTGAAATTGAATTGAAATCGATTTGAAATGAAATTAAAACGGATTATATTGAAAAATTTCAAATTTGATTTGAATTTGAAATGAAGTTGAAATCGTTTCGAAAACGAATTTAAAACAGTTTTTAAAATACGTTTTGAAAGGAAATCGACGATATATATATAATATATATATTATATATATAATGACCTGAATAGAACGCGCCACGCCGCGGTAGTTCGCGAATTTCGACCATTGACTTCGAATGGATATTGCGGGAGATCCGACCGTCGGATTCTCCTAAAACCAGAATCGTTGGGTTCTATCGAAAAGAGCTTTCTAACGAATATTAGAAATTAGAAATGTAACGGTTGGATTTGGAATTATGTCCAAATCAAATTTGGAAAAGGTCGCTGTGAGTGCAGTTCGATGGCCATTGATGGAAATCAACTTTACGGGCCTTGATAAAATTATTAAAGATATCAATAATTTGTGTAAAATCATAAGAAATGATTTGTGAAGATTTGGGATGAAAAACTCCACATTTGAAAAGATAAAAATAGATTTTTATCGAAATGAACTAGTTTTGAACTAGAATTAAAATCAATTTATTTTTGAAATAAATAAATTGAATTAGAAATGGTTTTGAAAATAACCAGAATTTCCAATAATTGAATTGGAATGGATTTGAATCGAAATTGTCTTTGGAATATTTCGATGTTGGATTTCGTGATTATACAGATAGCGTTATGGAAATTTGAAAGATATATAGATATCGTTATTTCCAATATGATATTTGTTGGTCGCAGAGTTTGATATTGAATATAAGCCGATATATTTTCTATTCAGAGTCTTGTATTTAATATCAAATGTGATTTGGGTTTGTCGTGAATGGTGTCCTCATTAACACTGTTCTTAAGCCCAGTTGAGAAAAAGATTAAATCTTTTTATTTAAATTTAATGAAGTGTACCAATTAAACAATATTTAATTGGAATTGAATTGGTATTGATTTTTGGGTTTATCGTGAACAGTGTTTTAAATAACACTTGTTCTTTAACCCGATAATTAATGGAATGTGATTTTGGGTTGTCGTGAACGGTATCTTCAATAATACTGTTCTTAGACCCAAAGGAGTTAAGAAAATCAGAAACTAACTGGAGATTAGTTAAGTCGAATGGTTTCTGGAGTATTGATCTGATGTTGGTTTCGTCCTTCGGGGTTAATACTTAGGGAATTGCTCACTTGCTAATTTACGGTTAGGGACTGATTGAAATGTGATGTGATTTTGGGGTTTATCGTGAACCATGTTTTAAATGACATCGGATCTTTAACCCAGTTAAAGATTAAAACTAAGTGGAGTTTTAATGAACTTTTAATTAGATTGAAAAGATTGAGAATGGAGTATCACCAGTTTTGCTTCAGGCGATAGTTAAATCTTTAAATAGATTTGAATGTGAAATGGTAACTGAATTTACCGATAACACTGTGGTGCTAGATATGAAGTATTACCAGTTTTACTTCATGGGATAAATAGGTTGGGATTGGGAAATAGAATAAATGATTACTTCGGTGTGGTTCGCTAATCCCGACTAGTTTGAATTGATATTCAAAAGAAGATTAAAGAATAAATTTAGAAGAATTTATCTTTAATAAAATTAATGGGAACCTTTCCCTAAGAATGTGAAATTTAGAAACTAACTGGAGATTAGTTAAGTTGAATGGTTTCCTGGGTATTGATCTGATGTTGGTTTCGGCCTTCGGGGTTAATGTTTGGGGAATTATTCTCTTGCTAATTTACGATTAGTGACTGATGAATTGGAATGAGGCGTATGTTGTGTTTGTGTAACACTTGTTTATTATATACGTGAGTTATTCAGAAAGACCGGGTTTATCCCATTCTGAATAACTGATTCGACGTGATGTCGAGGATGAAGACGGTGGTCGAAGACCGGAGGTCTTCACGTCGTTTGGGTGATTACTGTTGATCTTGATTGGGCCGTACACCCAAGAGGAGGGAATCAGTTGGTGGTCGTCCAGACGTACTTGGAGATCGATGGATATGCGAGGTACTAGGTGCCTCCGGTTTCGTTCAGACCCAGAACGAACTTGTAAATGGACTGTGTGTCTGACATTGGATTTTAGTCTGTGTGATTGATTTCTATTAAGTATACATCTGTTTGGCGGTGGAGAATTTATTCTCTTGCTTAACGCCCTTCTCTGAGATGTACGAGCTCAGGGGTTATATATTAATGGATATCAATCACATGGAGTGAATTGCCTGTGTGGCATGCCTAAGTGGAAATTGATCAAGGCTTCTGTTGAAAAGTAAAGTCTTGTGGTGATGATCAAAGCACGGCCTGTGTGGCATAGCTTTGTGTAGCGTGGATTCGCGAGCCTCACACCCCGGTTGTGAACCAGAAACGGGAGAAGGATCCAGGGAGGGCATGTGTTTCTTTCTAGACAGAAGTGGCGTCAGTGGTTTTACACGCCCTGACGAGTTTGACTTATGTGGTTATTGCTGTTGCAAGGCGCCTCAGATATATCGGTGACTATGTGAAGCCGATGGAGTCATTCGTTGGCTCATTTACGCCCCAAAGGGCGGGGTAACGCAATGTTCAGGCATTTTAATCCACATCGGTGGACCGACCCTGTGGCTCCTAGCTGCATTTGCGGCTGTAGCCTGAGGCTCGGGCTAGAGAGTCTCGAATTCGGTAGCGGACTATCTTTTGCCTCGGTTCGCAGATGAAAATCCAACTTCCAATATGTTACTTGCCGGTTTTGATTGTATAACCTATATATGGTGACATAGTGGTATGGGGCACTTATGCCGCCTATGATTGATATTTATGATTGTATATAAAATCAGAAACTAACTGGAAACGAGCTAAGATGGGTGGTTTCCGGGGTATTGATCTGATGTTGGTTTCGGCCTTCGGGGTTAATACTTAGGGAATCGTTCTCTTACTAATTTACGGTTGGAGTCTGATTAAGAATTAAAAGATGAAATTTAGCGTATCAGGCATTCTTTGGCTATTATAAGGTAAAAACCCTATCCTCTGGTTTGTGTTGCATTATGTGATGGGACCTGGGTCTTATAATAGCTTCATTTTTCTTTATTTAGCATTGCGCTATTTGTTTTATGCACTGGTATTCTTGGGAGGAAACCCGTTCCGTGTTATACGGCGTGGTCCCTCGATTTACGGAACTTTAAAATAAAGATTAATAACTGTTTTAGTTCTCACACCAGTCACATGACTGACCTGGAGTTTATTGTTTTAACCTAAACTCTGGGTGCCCGTATTTTCGACACGGGCAGCTAGTAGTTTTGATTTTGCAGATTTATATTCACAGGATCCTGATTTACAGCTGGAACGATACTCGGAAAGCTTTGTATCCGTGTATTACTTCTAGTTGTGTATTGTATTATTTTCCACTGCTATGTAATGTATTGTAATCTCTGATATTTTCTGTGTAATATTTATTCATTTATACTCTGTATATTCTTGTATTCTGATGGAATTGTTATAATATACAATGAAACGTTCTTCTGTCTGCGTTCTTTCGTGTGTTGTTCTCCAAGTATCTGCGCTTTCCTTACCGGGGAAGTTACGGGTCCTTTCAAATACTTAATTGTTAAAGTGAGAATTAAGGGAAATGGGTTACGCCATTGTGTTCATCTCGGAATTCTGCTTAAGATAGAGTCCAAGTTTGCGTAAATCAGACTTCGTATGAAGAAGTTATGACCCTTAGAAGTTTCGGGAATTTAAAATAAAAACCAGCCCGAATTCAAAATTCAAAGTTCGAAATTCAAAACACACACTCGGGCTAGGCGAGAAATTTCCCGCCCAGGACCCAGATCGACCAAGGGGTCGACCTGGGGGTCGACCTGGGTTACATAGGTCGGTTAGGGGGTCGACCTCCCCCCTATTTCAAGATCTGAGGACAGATTCATTTTTCTGCATTTGGACGCCCGTTCTGACCAGATTCTTTGCTCCAAAGCTATTTAAACACCCCCAAACCTCACTTTCTCTCCACACCAAACCATTGTAATGCTATGCTGCCTCAATTCATGTTAAAATAAATCAATGGCGTCGCTACTCTGTTGAAACCTAAGCTAGAACTAGTGCTTCTTCTTCTTCTAATATGAATAGGATTAAAAGAGAACAACTACAACCCTTTTTCTTTTAGAATCCAACCAAGGTGAGTATAGTTATTTTCCGATATGAAATTTAATGATGATCTTGACATGGTTATAAATCTGAATTGGAGATTATGCATATTCTGTTCTATTCACCAATAATACTCCATGAAAGTTAATGCATTCTCTTTGAGAGTGACATTAATGGACGTGGGGTGTTACAGTGAATGATGAAATTGGAAAATAAAATTGTGAACTTTAAAAATCTAGAACAACAAGTTAATGTTAGAATTAAATTGAAAATATAAAAAGAAGGTACTTGAATAAAATTTAAGAAAAAGAAACGAGCTTTAAATTTTACAATGACAAATGTGAATATTTTGAAATTTGAACTAAAGTGAATCAATCAAAGAAATTTCATAGTTGCATCGTTTACCCCCTTGGCCTTGAGAATAGATAGTTCCTTCGTTCATTTTGATTCGTTCACCTTGCTTCAGTAGTTGTTGTTTGACCTTCCCACCCTTGTTTTATTCGTGCTTGAGCTTTCATTACTACAAAATTCATGTTCTTATATGCTTTTGTTTACCGTGCATTGGAAAAAGTCTAAAATAAAGTTGCATTGATGACATAGTTTAGATTTGAAACAAACATTTGAACGTTGAATTATGACAACAATTAACAATTGAATTTTCGAAGTATTATTTTTGTACTATGTTAATGGAAGTATAGAAAATGAGTTGTAAGGGATAATTAAAATGGATTGAAATAGATTTTTTTAATTGTTTTGAAATATATTGAATCCAACTTATACAAAATGTGTTAGAAATATTTTGACCAAGAAATATTTTAAGAAGGTTATTTTTTACAAATTCGATTGTGTGAATTATAAGCTAGTTTCAGAAGCTTTTGAAAGAGTTTATCTTTTGTGAATAATGTTCGATTTGATAAATGATTATTAAAATCATATTATGAAATCAAAGCTGAATTAGCACTGAAATTTTGCATAAATTGATTTGGATTGGATTATCTCTTGAAGTTAGTATTTTTCTTTCCAAAACTATAAAATTAATTTATTTACTTCATTTAAACTACTTTGGATATAAACTTAGCTATCTTATCCAATTATTCTATAGCAAACCTATTTAGTTTATTTAAACTATTTTATACTAAAACCTGTATATTCTATTCAAACCTATTTTATGTCAAGCATATTATTTTCTTTAAACTACTTTATATAAAGAAACTTATTTACTCTATTCGAACCTATTTTATATCAAGTTTATTATCTTACTTAAACTATTTAAAATTTAACTTAACTATTTTAGACATAAGAGTGTATATTTTCAATCCGAGCAATTTAAGTCTGAAATGATTAAATGTAAAGATTCAGTTGAATAATAATATTCATAACATGCAATCTAAATTGAATTTGAAGTTTCAATAATGAATTGATTTGTGGATGTAAACCTGAATTTGAAATGATATCAAATATCTGAATCGATTAACAAATCAAATTAAATTGATATTGAAATGGAATTTTCGAGAATCTTTAATTTTGGATGTTTAATATGAAAGTTTTTTATACTTATATTTGAAAATTTATATAAGAATGTAGTGAATTCAAACTATTGATTTGAAGGAAATTGATATGAAATAAAATCTATATAAATGGAAATTATATAAAAATGACATGATAACATGATTTAAGAAATCTTATGTAAATTGAATTTATAAGAGAGTGATGTGTTGGAAAAACGTGATTTGAAAACAAATCTTATGTAAATTGATACTTATGTAAGTGCAATATATGCGAAACGTGAAATGAAGTACTATATATATTTAGTATGTATGTTTTCCACATGAAGATATGGAAAGTGCCTTCCATTGAAAATTGAAAATTGAAAATCATAGCTACGTTGGTGCTCCGTTGATTGGAGTATCCATCGATATCGGAATCTCATTCGATGGGATCACTTTGATTATTATTACTTATCTATTCTAGCGTAATTCGAGGGGCGCGAAGCCTATAGTTACGAGCAATTCCATTGAGATAGTGGTCGTAACCTCCATGTAATTAAGATCTAGACGCCACAACGAAATTCGACAGGCGCGATGCGTACAGTATGAGTGGTTCCACTGAGATAGTTGTTGTAACCGCCGTGTAACTGTGATCTATGACAACAACCATGGCGAAATTCAAGGGGTGTGATACCTATGGTTACAAGCGATTCTACTGGAATAGTAATGTAACCACCGAGTAACCGCATCCATGGGGGAACGTATTTTTCCATATCTATTTTAAATGTTATTAAGTATTTTCACTAGGAATTGAAACAAGTATATTTAGTACTTAAATATTTTAGTCATGCGCCTGGCCAGCGTATGCCTAACGTCCGTAAGAACGACAGTAAACTTGTTAAACTTTGAGTTATCAAGTATTTTCAAACGTTAAATTACAAATCAGTAACCAACAATTAAATTTATATAACTTCAACATAATAAATTAAGAAAAAAAGGTTTTAAACGCCTTAAGTAATACAATAGCTTTAAATTTTTAATAAAATACTTATTTCTGGTTTCAAAAGTTGTTTTTAAACAAGAGAATCATATTTTCAAAATTAAAGTTTTGTTATAAATATTTTAAGTTGGTTTAAAATCCTATAATTTATTTTGTTCCAAAAATTGTAAAATTTGTATAAGTAAGAATATTTTGTTGTATACATAAGCATATTTTTAACATCCTCTTCTTTTTTAGGACGAAAAGTTCTGAGTGGGGGATGTTGTAACATGCCGTAAATTTGGAGCATTTAAGTCATTGAATAAATTTAATTATTGAATTTAAAGTGGTTTTAAGATAAATTTTATGATGTTATTTATGAATGATTTCAAATTAATTTCTAATAAACAACAATTTGTAATTAGATAAATGGTGATTTATAACAATAAAAATTATTATCAAATTGTTTGTGTTTTTGGAATCATCAGCTTTAAAGTATTATTTATAAAAAAGGAAAGGTTAATAGCCTAACCCATGTTTTGTGTGAGTTTGAATATAAGAACTGAAATGATGATTGTCGATCGTGAAATAATAGCTCTAGTGATGCAGAAATGGTTTTGACTTTAAATTTAATCTTTTTGAATTTAAATTTGTATTGCGACTGTTTTGTTCCATTTAATTAAATTAAATCGAGCGTTAATAGTGGAAATATAATTTAGTCTTATTTTATAGCTTTAAATTCAGTTAATAATAACAGCTATATATATATAACTTTTCTCGGTTATAACCACTTTATGTAATATGATTTAGGAATCTTAAAAATAAAATAAAAAGAAACGTCAATATTGTTTTACCGAATTTTGGATTTGTTAGTTGCGTTTGAATAGTTTTATATAAATAGTTAGCGGAGAGTATTGGTTACAACAATAATGGAATTTCAAATAGAAAATAAATCATTAAGTTTTTATCTTATTATCATGTAACGTATTATTTTGGGCCTACGGTTGACTACAATTTAAGCTTAAAAATCAGTAAACAAAACTTACTCTGATAAATTGACATTTAATAAAGACAAATACCGATTCAGTTCAGTTAGTTTTACATTTTGTTATTTCCTATTGCAAAATGTTTTTCGCATGCACCTCTTGACATGCTGGAACATTCAAAATAACCACAATTTATGGATCTCAACTAAATCATTTTCGGTTCAAAATATTTTGAAATTAAATATTGCATTAACACATACCTTTTATTTAGTTCTTTTCCGTTAATTGCCCTTTCCTTCAATTGGAAAACCACAAATTGAACATCTGCTACTTTATTTATTTTGACCGTTTCCTCTCACCCTACTCTACACGTTCTCTCTTTCCCTTTTGAAATTCTGAAATGTCATGTATTAATTAATATATTTATAATGAAAAAAACACGTAACTTTGACGTGGAAAGAATTGAATACCTATTCTTCCATTTCAGCCTTGAATGTGAAACAGCTTGACACGTTCATCCACTTATAAAAATAAAAATATATTTTAGCACGTCCTTCTCCATTCTACACGGTCTCTCTCCTCTTTCTTTTGGTTTGCATATGCTGGCAAGTATACTTCTACACGTTCTTCTACATATGTTGGCAAGTATACTTGGACAGTTTTGGGTTTTTTTGACATCAAAATAAAATAAGACTTTAAAGTTCACTTGAAAAAAAGGGTTTATTGTTAATAAATATGTGTGGTTGCCAAATATTCATGGTCAATAAACCTTGTACAAAATCAAAAGCAACACGAGATAATACCAGGGCAGAGTCCAAATGGCGACCTAATAGGTTGAAGAAAAACAATAGCAGGGCCAAAAATGTGTAAACTATCAAATGATAAATGATAGGTAAGAGGCAAAAAACGAGCAACTAACGCTAGGTGGTACAATAAACCTTTTTTTTTTTTCAAGTGAACATTAAAGTCTTATTTTATTTTGATGTCAACAAAACCCAAAATTATCCGGGTATACTTGCCAGCATATGTAAGATGCCAATATGAACAAGATAATAAACTTTCAATGTGCCTACACTTAAAATCAAGCATGTAGTACATGTTTCAACATTTCAACAAATTCAATTATGGTGCAACAGTGGACGCAAGAAGGTGTTTGACTACCACACAGAGATTTTTTTTCTATCAGACAAAAGATTTTATTCCTATTACATATTATATTATCCTACTATTCAAAAAAAATTAACTAAACATAGTCATGATTACTCGTATCTATTCTTGTCATCTAGGGTACAATCTAGTTTATTAGTTCTTTTTCACAATGATGTCCAGTAACAAATAGGCATATATTTCAAATATGTCAAGTTGACAGGCGCAAGATGGGGTACGAACAACATATGCAACTTGGCCAGCAAATGTAATTAAACTATATTTTACAACATAGACAAGATATACATACAGGTATGTCATATACAAAACTAAGCATCACATAAACAAGACAAATACAAGGGGTACGAAAAATATATGCAACTTGGTCTACATCTATATACATAATCAAGCCTTACATAAACAAGATAGGCACGAGGGGGGCACAAACATTCTATGTAACTTGGTCAGCAAGTGTAATAATTATATTCCAATAACTCAATTGAATAAATAGACGTGAATCAAAGGCTAATCCTGAGTGAAAGCTCACCTTAAAACAATAGTGAATTAAGTTGCAGAGGCGAATAAAATCGGGGAGGAGCAAGATCCGAATATCAGTGGCATGGCACGGGGCCGGAGCTGATCGGTTGTTGGGGAGAATGGTGGTTTCAGATCTAAATGTGTACGAACTTTTTTTCATGGAGCTTCAGATGGCAAACCAAAAGAAAGAGGGGAGAGACTGTAGAATGGAGAAGGACGTGCTATAAATATATTTTTATTTTTATAAGTGGATGAACGTGTCATGTTGTTTCACATTCAAGGCTAAAATGGAAGAATATGTATTCAATTCTTTTCATTTCAAAGTTACGTGTTTTTTTCGTTATAAATATATTAATTAATACATGCCATTTCAGAATTTCAAAAGGGAAAGAGAGAGAACGTGGAGAGTGGGTGAGAGGAAACGGTCAAAATAAATAAAGTAGCAGATGTTTAATTTATGGTTTTCCAATTGAAGGAAAGGGAGATTAACGCAAAAGAAGTAAATAAAATGTATGTGTTAATGAGATATTTAATTTCAAAATATTTTGAACCAAAAATGAATTGGTTGAGATCTGTAAATTGAGGTGATTTTTGAATGTTCCAGCTTGTCAAGAAGCGCATGCAAAAAGCGTTTTGGAATAGGAAAAAACAAAATTTAAAACTAACTGAACGTGAATTGATATTTGTCTCTATTAAATGTTAATTTATCAACGTAAACTTTGTTTACTGATGTAGCGACCCGAACTTCCCCGGTCTCCGAAGAGATGAGAAAGAACGAATTACTGTGAGGACAAGACAAATCGGAATGCAAACAGAAGAACATCTCATTGCTATTACAACAATTCCATCAGATACAAGAATATACAGAGTATGAATAAATATACATTCGATAAATATCAGAGATTACAATAAATTACATAGCAGCGGAAAATAATACAAAGCACAACTGAAGGTGATATACGGATACAGAGCTTTCCGGATATCATTCCAGCTGTAAACCAGGATCCTGTGAATATAAATCTGCAAAACCAAAACTACTAGCTGCCCGTGTGGAAAATAGGGGCACCCAGAGTTTAGGTTAAAACAATAAACTCCGGGTCAGTCATGTGACTGGTGTGAGAACTAAAACAGTTATTTAAAACTTTACTTTAAAAGAGAGTAATTCAAGGGACCACGCCGTATAACACGGAACGAGTTTCCTCCCAAGAATACCAGTGCATAGAATAAACAGCGCAATGCTTTTTCGAAAAATGAAGCTATTATAAGACCCAGGTCCTATCACACAATGCAACGCAAGCCGGAGGATAGGGTTTTCCCTTATAATAGCCAAACATGCTTGGTACGTTTAAAACAAATCATTTGATACTATAATAAGTGTATAGTGTCAAAACAATTTCAATCATAAATATCAATCCTAGGCGGCATGGGTACCATTTATCATGTCGCCATACTAGGCTCTACAAATAAAACCGAAATACACGTATTGGAAATTGGATTTCCGTCATGAGTCGAGGCAAGGGGAAAGCTCCTCTCCGCTTCGAGACACTCTAGCAAATGCCTCGGGACTACACACTCTGGGTAACCCCTGGATGCTTCAGGGCCGGTCCTCTCTTACGTTTCAGGATTGGCAATTCCTGAACACACGTTTCCCGGTCCTTACAGACCTAAAATCGAGGCGCCTCATCCAACAACCACATAGGTGAAAAGTATATAAATGTCAGGGCTGGTAAGTCACTGACACCACCAAAGCTAGAAAGAAACATCGTGCTCTCCCTGTAGTCCTTATCCCGTTTTTAACTCATACCGAGGCGTGAGGCTCGCGAATTCACGTTATACACAAAGCTGCCACGTAGGTCGTGCTTTGATCATCAACCACAAGACTTTGCTTTTCAACAGAAGCCTTGATCCATGCAACTCAGCGTGCCACACAGGCAATTCATGCCATGCGATTGATATCTATCAATATATAACCTCTAAGCTCGTACGTCTCAGAGAAGGGCTTTAAGCAAGAGAATAAATTCTCTGCCGCCAAACAGATATATATTTAACAGAAATCAACCAACACAGAATAAAATCCAATGTCAGACACACAATCCATTTACAAGTTCGTTCTGGGTCTGAACGAAACCGGAGGCACTTTCCTCGCATATCCATCGATCTCCAAGTACGTCTGGACGACCACCAACTATTTCCATCCTCTTGGGTGTACAGCCCAATCAGGATCATCAGTAATTATCCAAACGATGTGAAGACTTCCGGTCTTCAACCACCGTCTTTATCTTCGACATATCGTCGACTCGGTTATCCAGAATGAGTATAAACCCGGACTTTCCGAACAACCCGCGTATATTAAAAACAAATGTTACACAAACACAACATACGCCTCATTCCAATTCAGCAGCCACTAGCAAGAGAACAATTTCCCAAATATTAACCCCGAAGGCCGAAGCCAACATTAGATCAATATCCAGGAAACCATTCTTCTTAACTAACCTACAACTAGTTTCTAAATTTCATATTCTTAGGGAAAGGTTCCCATTAATTTTATCCAAGATAAATTCTTTAAAATTTATCCTTTAATCTTCCTTTGGATGTCGTATTAAACCAAATTTTGGTTTTATAAACTAGTCGAGATTAGCGAACCACCCCGAAGTAATTATTTATTTTATTTCCCAATCCCAACCTATTCATCCCATGAAGCAAAACTGGTAATACTCCATATCTAACACCACGGTGTTATCGGTAAAATTAATTACCACTTCACGTTCAAATCTAATTAAAGAATTAACTATCGCTTGGAGCAAAACTGGTGATACTCCATTCTCGCTCATTTTCCAAATCTGATAATTTAAATTATCAATTCGAATTTCAATCTAATTGCAGATTCCTTAAATATCCCTTTACTGGGTTAAAGAACTAATGTCATTTAAAACACAGTTCACGATAAACCCAAATCACATTCTATTTATTATCGGGTTAAAGAACTAGTGTTATTTAAAACACCGTTCACGATAAACCCACAAATGAATTTTAATTCAATCCCAATCAAATATATTAGAAATTCCGATTATTTAAAACCCCTTTTTAAATCTAATTTATTTATTTAAAAATAATTGGGTTTTAAATTTAGTTCAAAACTAGTTCATTTCGATAAAAATCCATTTTTATCTTTTCAAATATGGAGTTTTTCATCTCAATTTTTCCCAAATCATTTCTTATGATTTTATACAAATTATTGATATTTTTAATAATTTTATCAAGGCCCGTACAGTCGATTTCCATCAACGGCCATCGAACTGCACTTACAACGACCTTTTCCAAATTTGATTTGGACTTATCTCCAAATCCAACCATTATATTTCTAATTTCTAATTTTCGTTAAAAAGCTCTTTACGATATGAACCCAACGGTTCCAGTTTTAGGAGAATCCGACGGTTGGATCTCCCGTAATGTCTGTTCGAAGTCAATGGTCGAAATTCGCGAACTGCCGCAGAGCGGCGCGTTCTATTCAGGCCATTATATTATATATATAATATATATTTCATCGATTTCTATTCAAAACGAATTTTACAAATCGTTTCAAATTTGTTTCAAAAACAATTTCAACATTCATATCAAATTCAACTCAAAATTGAATTTTCTATTATAAATCCTTTTCACTTTCATTTCTATTAGATTTCAATTCAAATCGATTTTAATTCGATTCGAATTCATTTTCTTTTCAATTCAATTCGAATTCGTTTTCTATTCAATTCAAATCAAATTCGTTTTCTATTCAATTCAAATCAAATTCGTTTTCTATTCAATTCAAATCAAATTCGTTTTCTATTCAATTCAAATCAAATTCGTTTTCTATTCAATTCAATTCAAATTCGTTTTCTATTCAATTCAAATCAAATTCTAAAAATGAATATAATCGATATAAATATCGTTCGCGTCAAAATAGCGCATCTCTAATCAATACGGCTTTATATATTTCAAAAAAAAATTCCGCTATTCTATTCAACAAATGAATATTTATTCTATTCAATACGTGAATCTATATTTTTTCTTTAACACATGACTAATCTCAACGAATGAGTACTGTCCACGTATGACTATTTTTGTTATTTAATATATTTTATAAAAATTATGGTATCTATCGTTTGATTTCAAATCAGACTCCAACCGTAAATTAGTAAGAGAATGATTCCCTGAATATTAACCCCGAAGGCCGAAACCAACATCAGATCAATATCCAGGAGACCACTCATCTCATCTATTTTCCAGTTGATTTCTAATTTCATACATGATAAAGATGTAAGTTTTATTGTTAAAATATTTCGTTCAACACATGACTAATCTCAACGGATGAGTACTGTCAACACATGAACCTTTATTTTATAATATTCTTTATTTTTCCAATTGGAATGAGGCCCAATCAATTACCATATAAAGTTAATTATATGGATTCCATACAACACATGTATATAATAACAACGATAAATAATCAACCATCATCCAAAGTGCACTACACTGTATAAGCATCAAATATAGATATCTAACGCTTATAACAGCCTGTCAATCAATCGATCGACATACAACTAATTATTGGGATTGGTGTATGCCGTATTTTATCCCAATACCCGTGTGGGGTTTCAAATCAACAAACACAGATTTTATTTGTGCAGTTGGGCGATGTGTAAAATTTACCGTCCCAATCAATGTCCTTCAAATAGGTATACATAAACAAACCGTCCGGTTTGTAAATGAATATTTACTTATGCTCGTTCACGTTAAAAATTATATTTTCAACGATCAAATTATTTTATTCAACCTATGAATATTCTATTCGGTTCATTTATTAAATAAAATGATATCTTTATTTTTTTCTAATTTATTTTAGAAAATTTTGACGGCATAACGGCACGATACTAGAAACGGGACAAGGCCTAGCCTTATCCCCGGTCTAGTGATGGCCCACGCCATACACATATCAATCAAATCATTCCATTTCACCAAACATTTCAATTCAACCAAATGACCTAACTAATCTATGCAACCAAACAAACAAGTCCATGGTCTGTGGACAGTGGTGTCGGGTGCTACTAAACACCGTCTGCATCCTAGTATATATATAACTAGAAAAAGAAATTTTGAGTGAGAAGTTCTCACCAATAGCTATTCCAACTCCACGACACTTCATTTATAGAAATCTTCGTCGTTCTCGCCTTTTGTCACATTCATTGCCCGTAGCCACTACATAAATAAAAATCGAATTTTTACTTCGCTGTTCAATATATAAAAATCGAATTTTTACTATGCTATTCAATATATAAAAATCGAATTTTCACTTCGCTTTTCAATGTATAAAAATCGAATTTTCACTTCGCTTTTATATAGACAAAAATTCTATTTTTACATTGCTACTATATAGATAAAAATTCTATTTTTATATCGCTACTATATAGATAAAAATTCTATTTTTACATTGCTACTATATAGATAAAAATTCTATTTTTACATCGCTGTTCTCTACATAAATATTTCGCCTTATATAGAATAAAAATCAGATTTTTATTATGCTACTTCATTAAAAATCCAACCTTTGTTTATTTAAAAATCTTGTCTTTCTAACTATTTTTATTTCAAAACCTTTCATATAAAAACTACATTTCTATAATGCTATTATATATATATGAATCACGTTAAAAATTATATTTTCATGAATTTCATCCTATATAAAAATATAAATTTATTATTCCCTACTATATAAAGGTCATATTTTTGATTCACTACATATATAAAGACCAAATTTTTAACACTTCTATATTATAAAAATTATCTTTTTATATCTTCTATAAATTAAAAATCGAATTTTTTTATTCTTTCCAAAATATAAAAATCATATTTTTAACCTTCCTATGATGAAGATCACATCTTTCTCTAAACAACATCATATTCTTTGTATAATTAAAAATCATACTTCTCATACAAAGATAACATTTTTAATTTTTAAACCAAAGCGAATTTATATAAAATTTCTGATTTTAAACTAGGCTACTAAAAAAACTGCTTTTAAAACTAAAAAAAAATCACCTTTCATTGCCTATCTAGCCGGGATCTGGTCGGAGGTGGCGTGGCCTCCAGTGCGGCGGCGATCGTTGGGTGTAGCGCATTGGGGCTCGCGCCCGAGGTTCGCGAGGAGGCTGTGGGGCGGAGACGAGTGCGCAGGAGGTTAGGGCAGGCGGCGATTGCTGGGGGGGGGGGGGTCGTCGCGCGGTGGTGCGCTCTGGCGGAGGAGCGTCGCGGGTGAGGCAGGGGGGTTACGACGGCCTGGGGGGGTGGGCGCGTGGGCGGAGGCGCCTGGAGGTGGGGAAGAAGGAGAAGGCGCGAGAGAGGAGAGAGAAGAAGGAGGTAGAGGAGGAGCGGAGGAAGAAGAGGGGGTGGAAGCAGCGAACGGCGGGCGGTGGCTGTAGGGGGAGGAGCGGCGATTTGGTTTTTTTTTTCTTCTCGAGCGAATCCAGAAAGAGGGGGGGGGGCAGAAAGAAGATAAGGAGAGTAGGAGAGAGGTTTTATTTATTTATTTTATTTTATTTTAAAATTCAAAAAGTTGACTTTTTATTCGACCTCGAAACGAGGCCCACCGCCTGTCGTCCATAGCTAATTACCCCCATTCCGAACACAATGGGATATGTATCGTAGGCTGATTCGACCATTTCGATCAGCTTTCGTTAAAATCAACATATAACTCTATATATTAAATTTGAACGCGCATTTCAATTTACTGGGGTCACATACTAACTCGAAAAATTCCAGAAAAATATTTTCTAGCTTCGTATTGACGATACGGTCCTAACAAAACTAATCTCGTCGAATTCTGAGGCCGTTGGAAAAATGGCCATTTTCCAGCCGATTAAAATCAACTGAAACTGGTCAGCGTTTTCCTTTGCCATGCTCACATATTGATTCAAAAAATTATGAAATTTGGAATCTAGCAATAATTTAACATCACGGACCCAACAAAAGTGGTTTCGTCGTAATCCGAGGTCGTTTGCAAAATTCCCATTTTTAAGGGCTTGAATTCCATAGTGACTATTCAGAATTTTCAACTGGACATAACTTTTGATTCCCGCTATGAAATTTTAATTTTTCAGATTCGTTGGAAAAATACTCACGAATAGATCCCATTATTTTTGGTTTCACTAAAATCCGGTTTATTTTGCACCCGGTATGTTCAATTGAAGTTTGAAATCGAATTATCGAACTACCGCGCCATTTTCAATTCTATTTATAATTATATATAATTATTTATATTCTAACGACGACGTATATAATATATACGTCGAGTTCTATTCAAAATAAATTTTTCGTCGTTTTATTTAAAATAATCTATTTTAAATGTTCAAAATTCGCTAAAATTGCCAAAATAAAAATTTTAAACTGGCCCACATTTTCGGGTTGTTACAATCTCCCCCACTTAAAACTTTTCGTCCCCAAAAAGGAACAAAGTCGAAAGTGGTTTGACCAATCAACTCTACGTTCGATTTGGCTTCCATTCTCCAACTTTTCAGTTTATGAGAATTTCAAATTCTTCAAAAATTTGGTTAACACCCTAAATTTTCGAAAAATTTCGCCATAACCTCCCCTGCACCGGGAGCCACGGGAAAATCCCGAAATTGCCATATAGGCCTTCTGATCTCAAAAAGAAAAAGAAAAAGAAAAAGCCAATCGGCTCATAAAATCATCATCACCCAAACAAAACAGTAAATTATAGTAAACATGTACCTATTTGTCGGGCAAACAAATTTTATTCTCTGCTCTAGCCTCCTTGCTATGACCTGTTCAATGATATACATGTATATGCATGCAAATGCGACCAATTTTCGATACAATTCAATATTTGATGCAATTAGGCATAATGGTTCAAAATTATTAAACAAATAAACAAACAACACAAACATCAATCAATTGGTGAATTAACGTTTCAAATTCATAAATTTGATATATATACAGAAAATCATGTTTTGATGCCAATTCACAACAATGTATTCTAGCTATATTAGTTTTGGTTCTCACGCCAGTCTAATTGAAATATATAGATATCACACCTTCGAAACACGAACATAAGTACTGATGATGTCATGACAATTATCAGTACCATCTCCGGGCGACTAGAATTTGATTCTATATCTATCCAGTATATTAAAACTTCGAATATACGTTCATGACGCGTATACGCGAAATCTTTATATACTCGATTGTCCATATTCAAAATAAATAAATATTCAAATACGTATAAAACGATTTAAATTTCAAAACAAAATTGTTTTCATTTGAAAAATATACTTTTCACACTCGTTCTAGGATACTACTGATCCTATCTCTAACGAGTCATTCTAATTGGATATTACTAATCCAATATCTGATGAATTCTTTCGTATGGTTCTAACGTATCTTGTTCTCGAGCTCTGTAAACCAAAGCTCTGATACCAACTGTAGCGACCCGAACTTCCCCGGTCTCCGAAGAGATGAGAAAGAACGAATTACTGTGAGGACAAGACAAATCGGAACGCAAACAGAAGAACATCTCATTGCTATTACAACAATTCCATCAGATACAAGAATATACAGAGTATGAATAAATATACATTCGATAAATATCAGAGATTACAATAAATTACATAGCAGTGGAAAATAATACAAAGCACAACTGAAGGTGATATACGGATACAGAGCTTTCCGGATATCATTCTAGCTGTAAACAAGGATCCTGTGAATATAAATCTGCAAAACCAAAACTATTAGCTGCCCGTGTGGAAAATAGGGGCACCCAGAGTTTAGGTTAAAACAATAAACTCCAGGTCAGTCATGTGACTGGTGTGAGAACTAAAACAGTTATTTAAAACTTTACTTTAAAAGAGAGTAATTCAAGGGACCACGCCGTATAACACGGAACGGGTTTCCTCCCAAGAATACCAGTGCATAGAATAAACAGCGAAATGCTTTTTCGAAAAATGAAGCTATTATAAGACCCAGGTCCCATCACACAATGCAACGCAAGCCGGAGGATAGGGTTTTCCCTTATAATAGCCAAACATGCTTGGTACGTTTAAAACAAATCATTTGATACTATAATAAGTGTATAGTGTCAAAACAATTTCAATCATAAATATCAATCCTAGGCGGCATGGGTACCATCTATCATGTCACCATACTAGGCTCTACAAATAAAACCGAAATACACGTATTGGAAATTGGATTTCTGTCATGAGTTGAGGCAAGGGGCAAGCTCCTCTCCGCTTCGAGACACTCTAGCAAATGCCTCGGGACTACACACTCTGGGTAACCCCTGGATGCTTCAGGGCCGGTCCTCTCTTATGTTTGAGGGTTGGCAATTCCTGAACACACGTTTCCCGGTCCTTACAGACCTAAAATCGAGGCGCCTCATCCAACAACCACATAGGTGAAAAGTATATAAATGTCAGGGCTGGTAAGTAACTGACACCACCAAAGCTAGAAAGAAACGTCGTGCTCTCCCTGCAGTCCTTATCCCGTTTTTAACTCATATCGAGGTGTGAGGCTCGCGAATTCACGTTATACACAAAGCTGCCACGTAGGCCGTGCTTTGATCATCAACCAAAGACTTTGCTTTTCAACAGAAGCCTTGATCCATGCAACTCAGCGTGCCACACAGGCAATTCATGCCATGCGATTGATATCTATCGATATATAACCTCTAAGCTCGTACGTCTCAGAGAAGGGCGTTAAGCAAGAGAATAAATTCTCCGCCGCCAAACAGTTATATATTTAACAGAAATCAATCAACACAGAATAAAATCCAATGTCAGACACACAATCCATTTACAAGTTCGTTCTGGGTCTGAACGAAACCGGAGGCACTTTCCTCGCATATCCATCGATCTCCAAGTACGTCTGGACGACCACCAACTATTTCCATCCTCTTGGGTGTACAGCCCAATCAGGATCATCAGTAATTATCCAAACGATGTGAAGACTTCCGGTCTTCAACCACCGTCTTTATCTTCGACATATCGTCGACTCGGTTATCCAGAATGGGTATAAACTCGGACTTTCCGAACAACCCGTGTATATTAAAAACAAATGTTACACAAACACAACATACGCCTCATTCCAATTCAGCAGCCACTAACCGCAAATTAGCAAGAGAACAATTTCCCAAATATTAACCCCGAAGGCCGAAGCCAACATCAGATCAATATCCAGGAAACCATTCTTCTTAACTAACCTACAGCTAGTTTCTAAATTTCATATTCTTAGGGAAAAGTTCCCATTAATTTTATCCAAGATAAATTCTTTAAAATTTATCCTTTAATCTTCCTTTGGATGTCGTATTAAACCAAATTATGGTTTTCCAAACTAGTCGAGATTAGCGAACCACCCCGAAGTAATTATTTATTTTATTTCCCAATCCCAACGTATTCATCCCATGAAGCAAAACTGGTAATACTCCATATCTAACACCACGGTGTTATCGGTAAAATTAATTACCATTTCACATTCAAATCTAATTAAAGATTTAACTATCGCTTGGAGCAAAACTGGTGATACTCCATTCTCGCTCATTTTCCAAATCGGATAATTTAAGTTATCAATTCGAATTTCAATCTAATTGCAGATTCCTTAAAACTCCCTTTACTGGGTTAAAGAACTAATGTCATTTAAAACACAGTTCACGATAAACCCAAATCACATTCTATTTATTATCGGGTTAAAGAACTAGTGTTATTTAAAACACCGTTCACGATAAACCCACAAATGAATTTTAATTCAATCCCAATCAAATATATTAGAAATTCCGATTATTTAAAACCCCTTTTTAAATCTAATTTATTTATTTAAAAATAATTGGGTTTTAAATTTAGTTCAAAACTAGTTCATTTCGATAAAAATCCGTTTTTATCTTTTCAAATATGGAGTTTTTCATCTCAATTTTTTCCAAATCATTTCTTATGATTTTATACAAATTATTGATATTTTTAACAATTTTATCAAGGCCCGTACAGTCGATTTCCATCAACGGCCATCGAACTGCACTTACAGCGACCTTTTCCAAATTTGATTTGGACGTGTCTCCAAATCCAACCGTTATATTTAAAATTTCTAATATTCGTTAGAAAGCTCTTTACGATACAAACCCAATGGTTCCGGTTTTAGGAGAATCCGACGGTCGGATCTCCCGTAATGTCCGTTCGAAGTCAATGGTCGAAATTCGCGAACTGCCGCAGAGCGGCGCGTTCTATTCAGGCCATTATATTATATATATAATATATATTTCGTCGATTTCTATTCAAAACGAATTGAACAAATCGTTTCAAATTTGTTTCAAAAACAATTTCAACATTCATATCAAATTCAACTCAAAATTGAATTTTCTATAATAAATCCTTTTCACTTTCATTTCTATTTGATTTCAATTCAAATCGATTTTAATTCGATTCAAATTCATTTTCTTTTCAATTCAATTCAATTCGAATTCGTTTTCTACTCAATTCAAATCAAATTCGTTTTCTATTCAATTCAAATCAAATTCGTTTTCTATTCAATTCAAATCAAATTCGTTTTCTATTCAATTCAAATTCGTTTTCTATTCAATTCAAATAAAATTCTAAAAACGAATATGATCGATATAAATATCGTTTGCGTCAAAATAGCGCATCTCTAATCAATACGGCTTTATATATTTCAAGAAAAATCCATTATTCTATTCAACAAATGAATATTTATTCTATTCAATACGTGAATCTATATTTTTTCTTCAACACATGACTAATCTCAACGAATGAGTACTGTCCATGTGTGACTATTTTTGTTATTTAATATATTTTATAAAAATTATGGTATCTATCGTTTGATTTCAAATCAGACTCCAACCGTAAATTAGTAAGAGAACGATTCCCTGAATATTAACCCCGAAGGCCGAAACCAACATCAGATCAATATCCAGGAGACCACTCATCTCATCTATTTTCCAGTTGATTTCTAATTTCATATATGATAAAGATGTAAGTTTTATTGTTAAAATATTTCGTTCAACACATGACTAATCTCAACGGATGAGTACTGTCAACACATGAACCTTTATTTTATAATATTCTTTATTTTTCCAATTGGATTGAGGCCCAATCAATTACCATATAAAGTTAATTATATGGATTCCATACAACACATGTATATAATAACAACGATAAATAATCAACCATCATCCAAAGTGCACTACACTGTATAAGCATCAAATATAGATATCTAACGCTTATAACAGCCTGTCAATCAATCGATCGACATACAACTAATTATTGGGATTGGTGTATGCCGTATTTTATCCCAATACCCGTGTGGGGTTTCAAATCAACAAACACAGATTTTATTTGTGCAGTTGGGCGATGTGTAAAATTTATCGTCCCAATCAATGTCCTTCAAATAGGTGTACATAAACAAACCATCCGGTTTGTAAATGAATATTTACTTATGCTCGTTCACGTTAAAAATTATATTTTCAACGATCAAATTATTTTATTCAACCTATGAATATTCTATTCGGTTCATTTATTAAATAAAATGATATCTTTATTTTTTTCTAATTTATTTTAGAAAATTTCGGCGGCATAACAGCACGATACTAGAAACGGGACAAGGCCTAGCCTTATCCCCGGTCTAGTGATGGCCCACGCCATACACATATCAATCAAATCATTCCATTTCACCAAACAATTCAATTCAACCAAATGACCTAACTAATCTATGCAACCAAACAAACAAGTCCACGGTCTGTGGACAGTGGTGTCGGGTGCTACTAAACACCGTCTGCATCCTAGTATATATATATAACTAGAAAAAGAAATTTTGAGTGAGAAGTTCTCACCAATAGCTATTCCAACTCCACGACACTTCATTTATAGAAATCTTTGTCGTTCTCGCCTTTTTTCACTTTCGTTGCCCGTAGCCACTACATAAATAAAAATCGAATTTTTACTTCGCTATTCAATATATAAAAATCGAATTTTTTACTATGCTATTCAATATATAAAAATCGAATTTTCACTTCGCTTTTCAATATATAAAAATTGAATTTTCACTTTGCTTTTATATAGATAAAAATTCTATTTTTACATTGCTACTATATAGATAAAAATTCTATTTTTATATCGCTACTATATAGATAAAAATTCTATTTTTACATTGCTACTATATAGATAAAAATTCTATTTTTACATCGCTGTTCTCTACATAAAGATTTCGCCTTATATAGAATAAAAATTAGATTTTTATTATGCTACTTCATTAAAAATCCAACCTTTGTTTATTTAAAAATCTTGTCTTTCTAACAATTTTTATTTCAAAACCTTTCATATAAAAACTACATTTCTATAATGCTATTATATATATATGAATCACGTTAAAAATTATATTTTCATGAATTTCATCCTATATAAAAATATAATTTTATTATTCCCTACTATATAAAGGTCATATTTTTGATTCACTACATATATAAAGATCAAAATTTTAACACTTCTATATTATAAAAATTAAAAACCGTAGATACCCGTGCTGGTCCCACAGTGGGGTGTATCACTCCCCAAAGTGGCAACCCGATACAATCAACGGTGCACGGCTTATACCTACACGATGCAACAACGTCTTACCTACCAGCCCGGGTCCACACACGCATATGAAACCCGTTGGACTTGCGTTGCCACCGCTAACCCGTTTTGGCCTCTTACAGTCAAGCCCAGTACGCGTGTCCCGTCCTCGACATGGGTCGAGCCCAATAAGATACATATGGGTTACTGGTTGAAATGGGTCCCCACAAGCTACCCACCTAAGCATGTCCCTTTATCTAGTGCATCCCACTTAACCCTTTAATCATGTTTAATTACATGTTTCCACTTGGTTAAGTATTCTAATCGTATTTTCTATTGCCACCTAAGGCACTTATTTGATTTCCACACGGAGAATTCGAAGGATAAAGATATGGCTATTGGGGATTATGCTTTTCTATAAATTAAAAATCGAATTTTTTGTATTCTTTCCAAAATATAAAAATCATATTTTTAACCTTCCTATGATGAAGATCACATCTTTCTCTAAACAACTTCATATTCTTTGTATAATTAAAAATCATACTTCTCATATAAAGATAACATTTTTAATTTTTAAACCAAAGCGAATTTATATAAAATTTCTGATTTTAAACTAGGCTACTAAAAAAAAACTTTTTTTAAAACTGAAAAAAAATCACCTTTCATTGCCGATCTAGCCGGGATCTGGTCGGAGGTGGCGTGGCCTCCAGTGCGGCGGCGATCGTTGGGTGTAGCGCATTGGGGCTCACGCCCGAGGTTCGCGAGGAGGCTGTGGGGCGGAGACGAGTGCGCAGGAGGTTTAGGCAGGCGGCGATTGCTGAGGGGGGCTCGTCACGCGGTGGTGCGCTCTGGCGGAGGTGCGTCGTAGGTGAGGCAGGGGGTTTCGGCGGCCTGGGGGGGGTGGGCGCGTGGGCGGAGGCGCCTGGAGGTGGGGAAGAAGGAGAAGGCGCGAGAGAGGAGACAGAAGAAGGAGGTAGAGGAGGAGCGGACGAAGAAGAGGGGGTGGAAGCGGCGAACGGCGGGCAGTGGCTGTAGGGGGAGGAGCGGCGATTTGGTTTTTTTTCTTCTCGAGCGAATCCAGAAAGAGGGGGGGGGGGAAGAAAGAAGATTAGGAGAGTAGGAGAGAGGTTTTATTTATTTATTTTATTTTATTTTAAAATTCAAAAAGTTGACTTTTTATTCGACCTCGAAACGAGGCCCACCGCCTGTCGTCCATAGCTAATTACCCCCATTCCGAACACAATGGGATATGTATCGTAGGCTGGTTCGACCATTACGATCCGCTTTCGTTAAAATCAACATATAACTCTATATATTGAATTTGAACGCGCATTTCAATTTACCGGGGTCACATACTAACTCGAAAAATTCCAGAAAAATATTTTCTAGCTTCGTATTGACGATACGGTCCTAACAAAACGAATCTCGTCGAATTCTGAGGCTGTTGGAAAAATGGCCATTTTCCAGCCGATTAAAATCAACTAAAACTGGTCAAACGGGTTTTCCTTTGCCACGCTCACATATTGATTCAAAAAATTATGAAATTTGGAATCTAGCAATAATTTAACATCACGGACCCAACAAAAGTGGTTTCGTCGTAATCCGAGGTCTTTTGCAAAATTCCCATTTTTAAGGGCTTGAATTCCATAGCGACTATTCAGAATTTTCAACTGGACATATCTTTTGATTCCCGCTATGAAATTTTAATTTTTCAGATTCGTTGGAAAAATACTCACGAATAGATCCCATTATTTTTGGTTTCACTAAAATCCGGTTTATTTTGCACCCGGTATGTTCAATTGAAGTTTGAAATCGAATTATCGAACTACCGCGCCATTTTCAATTCTATTTATAATTATATATAATTATTTATATTCTAACGACGACGTATATAATATATACGTCGAGTTCTATTCAAAATAAATTTTTCGTCGTTTTATTTAAAATAATCTATTTTAAATGTTCAAAATTCGCTAAAATTGCCAAAATAAAAATTTTAAACTGGCCCAGATTTTCGGGTTGTTACAACTGATTTTTAAGCTTAAATTGCAGTCAACTGTAGGCCCAAAATAATACGTTACATGATAATACGCTAAAAATTAATGATTTATTTTCTATTTGAAATTTCATTATTGTTGTAACCGATACTCTCCGCTAACTATTTATATAAAACTATTCAAATGCAACTAAAGAATCCAAAATTCAATAAAACAATATTAATGTTTCTTTTTATTTTATTTTTAAGATTCCTAAATCATATTACATAAAGTGGTTATAATCCGAGAATAGATATATATAGTTGTTATTATTAATTGAATTAAAGTTATAAAATAAGAATAAATTATATTTCCATTATTAACGCTCGATTTAATTTAATTAAATGAAACAAAACAGCCGCAATACAAATTTAAATTCAAAAAGATTAAATTTAACGTCAAAACCATTTCCAAATCACTAGAGCTATTATTTCATGATCGACATTCATCGTTTCAGTTCTTATATTAAAACTTACACAAATCAAGGGTTAGACTACTAACCTTTCCTTTTTTAAAAACAATACTTCAAATAAGATGATTCCAAATGCACATACAATTTGATAATAATTTTAATTGTTATAAATCACCGTTTATCTAATTACAAATGGTTGTTTATTAGAAATTAATTTGAAATCGTTCATAAATAATGTCATAAAATTTATCTTAAAACCACTTTAAATTCAATAATTAAATTTATTCAATGATTTAAGTGCTCGAAATTTACGGGATGTTACATTTATTTTGAGAGAGGTTCCTGCAGAGTATATAACAATGAATATTTTTCATTGAAACAAAATGATTACAATCTTTCTATTGATACACCGTACATAACTGGTTATCAAAAATACAATGCTTTTAGAATCAGATCCTTTTCTTTAGAATCCGAGGAGGTCCTCCTTGCCATAAATCAATCTTATAGGATATATCCTTATCTTCTTCCTCTTCATCATCATCTTCATTCACTTCCCCTTCTTCCTAATGTGTGTTTTCCCTATCAGGTTGCCATGAGGCTTGATCTATCGCAATCGGGTATCCCTCATCATTACCCTCTTTTATTTCCTAAAGTGCTAGGACTGGATCTTCAAGGGCTTCTTCTTCTACCTCTTCTTCCTTATCATCTTCCACTTTATTTTACCATTCGATGAAGTCGCTTCCTACGACTAGACGATGGTACTCTCTTAACTACTTCTTGCGTCGTCTCCAGAGATGTCGTTCATCTATTGATCATAGTACATGGAGTTTTGGCTGTTGAGCTCATCCTCTGATTCCTTTTCCTCTTCCATTGGTTCTTTCATGGGTTTTTCCATATGTTTTGATTTCTCGATCTCAATGATTAGTGTTTTCTCCTCATCGCTGGATACGATAATGAATGTAGGCATCTCGAAAGGAATGATTATCTCGGCCCTGACTATACCTTCCAAAAATGGGTGGAAGAGGAGAAGGCAGGGATGTCTTCTACTATCACTTGAAATGTCGATGGTGCATTCTCCTTAGCTTTGGCGGACTCCCCATTGTAGATCTTGTTTTCATTAGGACTCTACAAAGACGAATGACATCTATGAATAATATATTGATATTTTATAGGCACAAATGTATACTTCTTATCCTAACTTCATTTTGTAGGTATTTATAGCCAAAGGATGAAATTCGCGATCTTTATTGTTTATAATTTTTATCGTTACTATTTATAACTCTCAAGGATATTCTTCACTTTAGAGGAAAATCATAGGTAAAGGTATTTATTTACTATCTTTAAAGAAGTATAATTTATTCTAATAAATACGCGCTCGTATAATTCACTCTCAACTCATTCTAGGATATTGTTGATCCGATCTTTAATGAGTTACTCATCCTAGGGTATTGCTAACCCTATTTTTGATGAGTCTTTTACCTAGATCAGGATCATGTATTTGATCAATCCAAGCTTTGATACCGAAAGAAACAACAAATGTATTTGTTCTTTTGAAATCAACACTAATAAATCCATGATATTCACATGTCGCAAAACCTAGTGCCGAAGAATAAAATTGTTTATGGTAAGATAGAAAATATAAATAAAGTAGGAACAAAAGTATTTTGCATAGTGGGAAAATGTACATATATTTTCACAAAAATGTTACAGTGGAAGATGTAATCATTGTTAGGAAATCTATTCTACTATTTCAATGACAACAACTAGCAACTATATAATGAAAATCATATGTATATACATACATACATGTACATATATACATATACATATACATATATATAGGCAGGTTATCTACAAAATCAACTCAAATTAGCAATGATAAATAATGCTCAAGAACAAGAATAGGCAATACAAGAGATTACAAGTCAATTGGAACAACAACAGACATGCACAAGAAGGCCAACAAAAGCTGATACACATTATCAGGCGTTTGCAAATTTTAACTGGATGTCTGGTATCATATTTAGAAAATGTCTGAAATAGACATCCGACATCTGACTTAAAATTCTAGACGTTTGACCTGGAGTTCGGGTAGAAAATTTGAACTACAATTGTCACATTTGAATGACCACCTCATTTTCTTTGCTGCAACTCTTCATCACCAACAGAAGCAACCTTAGAATATTCATCTACAGCCACAACTGTTCAAGATAACTCTCCATAACTATATATAACATCAAGATTCAAGAGAACAAGCACTGAATCTACTTACGTTGCCATCTCTATACTTAATATTCTAAAACTATATTCACTTGCACTCTAGCAATCAATCCACGACTACTCTTCCATATACTCCTTCTCTTCACTGCAAATTATACTTAAAGATATATTGGAAGCTATTGTACTCATCCATCAATATCTATGTTGTATTAAGAACACACATTTGATAAGAATACCTTATTGTATTCAAGCCTATCCTTTGGGTGAAGCGAGTGGTTTGTTGAGAAAAGAATTTTGAAGGGGATTTTCGAGACTGGACGTAGGACGAGAGGTCCAAACCAATATAAAATCCTAGTGCGCATTTTCCATGTTGCTTTATTATCTACCATCTAGTTATATCATACTTAGTGGTATACACACATACACACACACACACACAAACACACACACACACACATATACACACACACACACACACACTTGCTTATACACTACACGATCCAACTTGTAGATTTTCATTCATACTTATCGGAGTATTTATTAGTGTCATCCCAGGACAGTTATAAAACTTGTCCTCACAATTGCTGAATGAATAAATAAAGGTTGGAATGATGATTATCTCCAGATCTTCAGCTCCAATCTCCATCCAACTGATCAAAGTAAAACCCGAGCTACTAGGTTGCCTGGAGAAAATAGGGGCACCTAGAATTTAAGGAAAAAATAACTCCGGGTCAATCATGGGACTGATGTAGGAAACTTAAATCCGTCATTTGAAAATAATGATATCCCATAAGACAACACCACACGTAAATATGGCAGGGTTTTTACCTTGTGTTAACTAAATCTTTGTCATTTAAAATAGTCTGGTATTATTTTTAGTGACTTACAAATTAAAACCCATTTAAAATAAATCAAATGGAGAATTAGCTACCATTATTAAACTCTGCACCCCTAATGGCGCCCTGCAAACAATTTTATAGCTCTTAAGGAAAATCAATTTCCATATAATGGATGTATCCAATGAGTCATATGGCATAAAGTAGAACAAATCATAATTCTGTTAGTTAATTTCTTCATCTGCGACTGGAGTTACGATGTCATACGAGTATCTATTCAAGTACATCATAATCAACGAAATTGGTGTAGGAAAGTCCTGTCTTCTTTTTTAGTTTACAGACAAGAGGTTCCAACCTATGCATTATTTGACAGTTGGTGTGGAATTTGGATCTAGGATGATTACAATTGACAACAAACCCATAAAGTTACAAATATGGGACATGGCTGGTCAAGAATCCTTTCGATCGATTACTAGATCCTATTATCGTGGGGCTGCTGGTGCTCTTCTGGTTTATGATATTATCAAGAGAGAAACCTTTAACCATCTTGCCAGTTGCTGGAGGATGCTCAACAACACGTAAATGCAAACATGACTATTATACTTATTGGAAACAAATGTGATTTAGCTCATCGGAGAGCTGTAAGCACAGAGGAAGGGGAACAGTTTGCTAAGGAGCTTAGGTTGATTTTTATGGAAGCATCTGCAAAAACAGCTCAGAATGTTGAGGAGGCATTCACTAGCAATGCATTAACAATCTACAAGAAGATACAATATGGAGTTCTGAATGTATCCAATGAGTCATATGGCATAAAATGGGAGTATGGAGGTGTCCAAGGTCCATCAGGAGGAAGAGATAGTTTGTACTCTTAATCAGAGGTTGCTGCAGCTGATGAATTTTCGTTTTTTTCTTTTCTGTATAGGAAGATGATGCAACTGTAAAATACTGTATAAATCTCATAGCTATCTTAATGTTTCCTTTTTAATATTGTTTGCTTGATGGAAATCGACTTGGCTACTCAGATTTGTGTTTGAAGTAATATTTAGGTATTTCATTAAAAAAAGGTAAAAGACTACCTTACATACAATTTCGTTTTTGAAAATTGGTTCACTTTATTATCAACCAAAAAGCAGTATAAGTTACAACATAAAACCAAAATCGAAAAACCAACATTTACAAGTAAATAAAATCTAAAATTTACAAGTTCAGGCCATGATGAGACCATATTCCTGCAAATGTGCATCACACTGCATCTCTCCAAGCCTATAGCTCCTCTTTTCGAAAGCCACGCCTATGAACAGTACAGATTAATCTATCAAAAGCCACGCCAAAGTAAAGTTGTACACTAAATCCTTATGCGCATGAATACAGTGCCAGCTTAACCAACTTCCCATAATCATCTTCAGCTGATGAAACTTCAGTCCACATGAGAGAGCCATAAACAGAACATCGTTTCTTAGAGAGCAGAAATTAACCAGTGAAGAAACGACTAACCATACCTAAATACCGAAAGATTCAAATATAGACACTAAATCTGGTTGATGATTCACAACTTTGTGAATCAATCTTAGGACCTGCATCAACAAAATGAACACATGGATCCAAGTGCTGGGTTGCTGGAAGAAACAATAAACATAAGACACTGTTATGCAGTTGAACAAATGTAAAGAACCATCCATGGAAGATCCAATATAATCCATATGGATCTTACCAGAATAATTGTACATCGTCACCAACCAGTTTAGTTGCACACTTACTCCTCTATACTTGCGTAAATCTATGACCAAGAGCCTCATACTTATATGGGACTAAGAACCTACAACTTCTACATTCAGAAAGCCTACAAACATTCATAATCCAGCAAATCACCATTGATTCAGCCCTTATAATCTGTAAGGAGGGATCGATCCAATACTACATTCATCTATCATTTGATAATATCAAGGAGCTAGTAACAACTTAATCAGGGAAACAATATGCTGGATTCACACATAAATTTGGGTTGATCTGTACATAATAGTGTTGGAGCTTTCCCCTTCGATAGTAAAAATTAATTAGCGTCTGTAAGCATAGAACACCTTAAACTAACATAGAATTATACCCAAAATCTGTAAACTCTCACAATGAATCCAATCTTTGAGAACAAAAGCCAAACAAATTATCAGAGCAAAGAACAACATAACAGTGTTGAAGACCATTAACAGTTAGGGGTAAAAAGCTATGACGAGGCCGTTTGCTTCACCAAGTTCAAAACCGATAAAATCAAATCATATATTGATGTGAAGAAAAAAAAAATTAATGGAAATTGTTGAACTCATAATCAACTCTCCTCTTCAAACGCGGAATAAAATTATCATCACTGATAACTTCAACCCTAAAAAATCCCAGATCATACCCAAATTTTCAAATAACCAGAACCACAAACATACCAAGCATAAAAAGGTGAAGAACGACAGATCGGTTATGAGGAGTCGGAAGTGAATCAACACTTATGCCGGCAATGCCAGATTCCAACTCCCCCAAAGGCTTGACCTCCCGTTTTCAATCTGATTCGTATTGGATCTATAGGACCCACAATTAATCCGATGAGCAGATCTGGATGTAGGGCAGCTCTGCAAAGTTTAGCCATTCGCGTTTATGAAATAAGAATTGGATCTGACTTTGAAATATGGAAATTAAAATGAGAAAACCAAATGTCTTATCAATGAAATGAAATCGTTGAAGGTTGCAGAAAGAATACGATTAGAAATAAACGATAAAAGTAGAAGCAAAGGAATGCTCACGCGTGATGAAATCAGGAGAAGGGATCCCCTATCGCCAGTAACAAGCACTCCTCTTCTCACCCCTTACATACAATATATCTCAAGAGGAATATACCCAGGGCCAACTGCCATCTGCTCATGGTATGACCCTCCTAACTAGAAAGACCCATCGATTGTGCACTGACCAAATATAATATTAACCTTGTCGTAACCGGCCTACCCAAGACGTCTCTTGCATATATTACATATTTGACGTATAATAAGTAATCTAGAAAGGTTATGATCATATCTTAATGTGCGCGACCCATATAGCCTCACGATGGGTCCTTTTTCTGCCATTATCGAATGATTAGGCTAAAGGTCATTGATTACCTTATATCAAGCACATTCTTCATTTTGACTGCCATGTTGTCAAATCCATTGCACGCCACTGATTTCCACGAAGATACAACCTATGAGTTCGTACGTCTCAAAGAAGGGTATATATAGTGTAGGAGAATTACTTCCCATACCACTAAATAAATGTACATTCATGGACATCAATATACGTGTATCAAAAGTGCAACATCAGACATTGATCCATACAAGTCATCCTGAATTTGATCAATCGAAGACACTACTATTATTAGATCTTGTGATCAAACAAAAGTAACCCTTACGTCAAAATCTAAACATAGAACTGCTATCAATAAGTAATGCGGGATCTCGGAAACAAAACAATCAGTTTTACTCGTCGACTTATTTAAGCCAAGATTAAAACAATGGCATATTATAGCTTTATTGGTTCAATTAAATTATCTAACATCTTTAAATAATTTATAGTACATCAAAACAATATTATAATTACTTCATTAATAATTTAAGCATTCATCAAAGATTTGGAGAAATTTTGTTAAGTTTAAACTTCAATTTTAATCGCTATGGAAATGTGCTATGGAAAGTTTTTTTTTGGCAATTCCGACTGGTTTTTATAGTGGCCGCAATCACTTTTCATTAATAAAATAATGAATATAATAAGTACAGGAGTTAGACAAAAACCTAAATATTATAAAACTGGTTTGAAGCGCCAGGACACTTTAGACCCGGAGTGTGGAAGAGTACCACAACTACGAAAGTGGTCCCAATTATTCCCCAACAAATGAGAGACTACTAGAACCATCACTAGAACGTTGGTATACTCATAAAAAAATACAACAAGGTTAGGGACAAAACACGGAATAGGACTGCGAAAATAGAAATCCCAATCCCATGTGGTATCATAAAAGGGTGCTTTATTCATCTCATCTAGCTCACCCGATTAGATAAGCTCAAACCCATCATCAACTACCTGGTAGGCGAATCTCCTGAAGTCATCTTGAGTGTCACTGATATACCTATAGCATAAAGCTTCAGTTGGATCATATCTCGTTCCTGAATTATCATGGACCTAAGAGTGGTCATTCCCGTGTCAATAAATACCATCACAATTTGATTCCTTATCAGATGTATCATCTTCAATGACCCGCTGGCCAACATCAATAGGCACAGATTTCTTCGAAACAACTTGCTAAGTAACTAGAGGGGTGGTAATAGGACCCACTTAACGATAAGAGGTCATGGAAGTGACACCCTCTGAGAGAGAGGAGCATGAACTGGGGCCGAGACTGAGGGTTTCCAAGAACAGACTCCATGTAAATGCCCAAAGGAGTGACACAAGGAACATATGTCTGGTGTCCAACCATATCTAACACGAACCTCCACCACAAAGGCATCAGCTATTCTAACTTTAATCATCTTCGATAGTGGTTTGGCAGGAGTAATTTCAATTAGGGCTTTGACATATAATAGTTTGACTCTGGCAATGATGTTTGCATCAAAACACCTAAGCTTACCAAAATAGCATTGGACAACCAATTCAATCCAGTAAATGATTGTAGAATAAAACGAATATGAGAGAAACGTGTCCATACCAGAATAGAGATTACCTGCTCTCTAGCTCTGTCAATTGTCGGACTCCATGAGTAATGATAAAAGGTTTCCCCTAATAATAATTGGCTCAACGCTGTGAACATGCAGACGCTCCTCAAAAAATGAAAATTTCATGAAGAATAAAATCTGTCTAGGCAAACTTGGAGACCACCACAAAGTTGCCAAACTTTGCCACATTGTTCTTTGACGACCGAATATGGAGGAGAAGTGTTTAGGAAAAAAACCAACCAGACTGTTTGTCCAGAAGTCCACCTCGGCATGTATTACATAAGAAGGAAGCTCACTAATACCATCACTTATCGAATGCTCAAAGTAAAAGGGCTCATAGGAACCCATGTTACAAGGTGAATTTCTAGACATCAAAACCCATTTTTGGTCAACAGACACACCACTACTACGAGGCTTAGTGGGGGCAATAGTCACATTTACATCATGGTTCGCTCGGAATCAGGCACAACTGACTGCATAGGTCGAGAATTTACATTATCACTATCCATAGTATTCATAGTAGCCACATTCCCACCAAATATTTCAATATAAGTGTTTACACATCATATAGACTCCTTCATATTATCATTAAACCCAATACCATCAGGTGAAATATCAGACTGAGTAACACTGCCTTTAGAATTATCGACTTCCATACTGTTTTACCCATGTAGTGAATCATTCATTTCAGTCCAATGAGAATCAAATGGGGATGCAGCAAAAAGAGGATTACTGAAGGTGGCCCATCGGAGGTCACCGCGTCATTGCATCAAGCACTACTGGAACCAATGTCATGACCGTGCACCACTACAGGTACTGACATGGCTGTCAAATCAGTCAAAAGATTGAAGAAAGGCTATGTGACATTCAAGTTACCCGCTACAGGAGTAGGCACTGAGGCATTCAACAAAGGCGCTGTCTTTTCGGGTGCTGTGACGGCAAGGTATTTCGCTCGGTCCGAACTAGTCGCTAAACCGATCCAAGCCGTTCGAAACGCCCTATCGTTTGAGAACACGACAAAACAGAACGCATACAGAAGAACATTTCATTGTATATTACAACAATGCACCAGAATACATGAATATACAGGGTATAAACAAATAAATATTACACAGAAATATCAGAGATTTAAATTACATTTTAATACATAGCAGCGGAAAATAATACAATACACAACTAGAAGAGATATACGGATACAAAGCTTTCCGGATATCGTTCAAGCTGTAAACCAGGATCCTGCGAATATAAATCTGCAAAACCAAAACTACTAGCTGCCCGTGTCAAAATAAGGGCACCCAGAGTTTAGGTTAAAACAATAAACTCCAGGTCAGTCATGTGACTGGTGTGAGAACTAAAACAGTTATTAATCTTTATTTTTAAAGCTAGGTAAATCAAGGGACCACGCCGTATAACACGGAACGGGTTTCCTCCCAAGAATACCAGTGCATAAAACAACAGCGCAATGCTAAATAAAGAAAAATGAAGCTGTTATAAGACCCAGGTCCCATCACACAATGCAACGCAGCCGAGGATAGGGTTTTCCCTTATAACAGCCAAAGAATGCTTGATACGGTTAAAACAAATCGTTTGATACTATTATAAGTGCATAGTGTATAAAACAACTTCAAATCATAAGTATCAATCATAGGCGGCATGGGTACCATATATCATGTCGCCATACTAGTTCTATAATTAAAACCGCAAATGTCACGTATTTGGAAATTGGATTTCCGTCTATGAACCGAGGCAAAAGATAGTCCTCAACCGATTCGAGACAATCTAGCCCATGTCTCAGGTCCCAGACTCAGGTGGGCCTTGGATCGTCAGGGCCGGTCCACCGATGTGGATTATTATGCCTGAACAATACGTCTCTCCGCCCTTTGGGGCGTAAACGAGCCAACTAAATGACTCCATCGGTTCGAGAACGACCGATCAATCCGAGGCGCCTCGCAACAGCAACAACCACATAAGTCAAACTCGTCAGGGCGTGTAAAACCACTGACGCCACTTTTTAGCTAGAAAGAAACGCAAGTCCTCCCTGATGTCCGTCTCCCGTTTTTGGTTCATACCGGGTGTGAAACTCGCGAAGTCAGCGTTACACAAAGCTACGCCACAAAGGCCTTGCTTTGATCATCACCACAAGACTTTGCTTTTCAACAGAAGCCTCGATCAATTGCCACTTAGGCATGCCACACAGGCAATTCACTCCATGCGTTTGATATCCATCAATATATAACCCCTGAGCTCGTACGTCTCAGAGAAGGGCGTTAAGCAAGAGAATAAATTCTCCGCCGCCAAGCAGATATATATTTAATAGAGATCAATCACACGGACTAAAATCCAATGTCAGGCACACAGTCCATTTACAAGTCCGTTCTGGGTCTGAACGAAACCGGAGGCACCTAGTACCCCGCATATCCATCGATCTCCAAGTACGTCTGGACGATCACCAACTGTTTCCATCTTCTTGGGTGTACAGCCCAATCAAGATCATCAGTTATCACCCAAACGACGTGAAGACCTCCGGTCTTCGACCATCGTCTTCATCTTTGACTTATCGTCGTATCAGTTATTCAGAATGGGATAAACCCGGTCTTTCCGAATAACTCGCGTATATTTTAAATAAGTGTTACACAAACACAACATACGCCTCATTCCAATTCATCAGTCACTAACCGTAAATTAATCAAGAGAATAATTCCCCAAATATTAACCCCGAAGGCCGAAACCAACATCAGATCAATATCCAGAAAACCATTCTGCTTGGCTAACCGACAGTTAGTTTCTAAATTTCACATTCATAGGGAAAGGTTCCCATTAATTTTATCAAAGATAAATTCTTGAATTTATTCTTTAATCTATTTTTGAATATCAATTCGAACTAGTCGGGATTAGCGAACCTTACCGAAGTAATCATTTATTTTAATTTCCCAATCCCAACCTATTCATCCCATGAAGTAAAACTGGTAATACTTCATATCTAACACCACGGTGTTATCGGTAAATTCAATTACCATTTCACGTTCAAATCTAATTAAAGATTTAATTAACGTCTGGAGCAAAACTGGTGATACTCCATTTCGATTATTTCAATCTAATTAAAGATTCATTAAAACTCCACTTAGTTTTAATCGTTAACGGGGTTAAAGAATCAGTGTCATTTAAAAACACGGTTCACGGTAAACCCAAAATCACATTCATTAATTATCGGGTTAAAGAACGAGTGTTATTTAAAACACTGTTCACGATAAACCCAAAAATCAATATCAATTCAATTCCAATTAAATATCATTTAATTGGTACACTTCATTAAATCTAAATAAAAAGATTTAATCTTTTCTCAACTGGGTTCAAGAACAGTGTTAGTGAAGACACCATTCACGACAAACCCAAATCACATTTGATATTCAATATAAGGCTCTGAATAGAAAATATATCGGCTTATATTCAATATCAAATTCCACGATTAACAAATGTCGTATTGGAAATAACGATATAAATATCTTTCAAATTTCCATAACAACATCTGTATAATCACGGATTTCAACATCGAAATATTCCGAAGACAATTTCGATTCAAATCCACTCCAATGCAATCATTGGAAATTCTGGTTATTTCTAAAACCCTTTTCAAATTCAATTTATTTATTTAAAAATAAATAGAATTATATTTCTAGTTCAAAACTAGTTCATTTCGATAAAAATCTATTTTTATCTTTTCAAATATGGAGTTTTTCATCCCAATCCTTTCTAAATCATTTCTTATGATTTTACACAAATTATTACTATTTTTAATAATTTTATCAAGGCCCGTACAGTCGATTTCCATCAACGGCCATCGAACTGCACTTACAGCGACCTTTTTCGAATTTGATTTGGACGTATCTCCAAATCCAACCGTTAGATTTCAAATTTCTAACATTCGTTAGAAAGCTCTTTTCGATACGAACCCAACGGTTCCGGTTTTAGGAGAATCCGACGGTCGGATCTCCCGTAATGTCCGTTTGAAATCAATGGTCGAAATTCGCGAACTGCCGCGGCGCGGCGCGTTCTATTCAGGCCATTATATTATATATAATATATATAATATATATATTTCGTCGATTTCTATTTAAAACGAATTTTATAAATAGTTTTAAATTCGTTTCAAAAGCAATTTCAACTTTCATTTCAATTCAAATCAAAATTGAATTCTTCTTTATAAATTCGTTTTAAAATTCATTTCTATTCTATTCAAATTTCAATTCCATTTGAATTCATTTCAATTCGCTTTCAATTCAATTTGAATTCGTTTTCAATTCAATTCATTCCGAAATCGTTTTCAATTCAATTCATTTCGAAATCGTTTTCAATTCATTTCATTTCGAAATCGTTTTCAATTCAATTCATTTCGAAATCGTTTTCAATTCAATTCATTTCGAAATCGTTTTCAATTCATTTCATTTCGAAATCGTTTTCAATTCAATTCATTTCGAAATCGTTTTCAATTCAATTCATTTCGAAATCGTTTTCAATTCAATTCATTTCGAAATCGTTTTCAATTCAATTCATTTCGAAATCGTTTTCAATTCAATTCATTTCGAAATCGTTTTCAATTCATTTCATTTCGAAATCGTTTTCAATTCAATTCATTTCGAAATCGTTTTCAATTCAATTCATTTCGAAATCGTTTTCAATTCAATTCATTTCGAAATCGTTTTCAATTCAATTCATTTCGAAATCGTTTTCAATTCAATTAATTTCGAAATCGTTTTCAATTCAATTCATTTCGAAATCGTTTTCAATTCAATTCATTTCGAAATCGTTTTCAATTCATTTCATTTCGAAATCGTTTTCAATTCAATTCATTTCGAAATCGTTTTCAATTCAATTCATTTCGAAATCGTTTTCAATTCAATTCATTTCGAAATCAATAAAATCGATATAAATATCGTTCACGTCAAAATGGCGTCAATTTAATCAACACGGCTTCATAAATTTCTATTTTCAAATATTTTATTTCAAATATTTCCTTTTCAAAATAGTTGTTATTATCAAAATATTTCGTTCAACACATGACCAATCTCAATGAATGAGTACTGTCAACACATGAACTTTTATTTTATATCGATAAAGGTGCAATTTTTATTACTAAAATATTTCGTTCAACACATGACCAATCTCAATGAATGAGTACTGTCAACACATGAACTTTTATTTTATATCTGTAACAACCCGCAAATTCTGGGCCAGTTTAAAATTTTTATTTTGGCAATTTTAGCGAATTTTGATTATTTAAAATGAATTATTTTAAATAATATCGACGTGAAATTTATTTTGAATATAATTCGAACGTATATATTATATACGTCGTCGTTAGAATATATAATAATTATATATAATTATAAAAGGAATTGAAAATGGCGCGGTAGTTCGAAAATTCGATTTCTAATTTCAAATGAATATACAGAATTCAATATAAGTCAGAATTGAACGAAACAAGAAATATTTGAATCTGTATAACTATATCTTTGTAACGAAGTTAACAAACTGAGATTTCATCTTAGAAATGATAAGATATGTCCAGTTTAAAATTAGAAATAGTCGCTGTGGAATTTATATATATTTCTATATATATAAGGCCCTTAAAAATGGACATTTTGCAAATGACCTCGGATTTCGACGAAACCACTTTTGTTGGGTCCGGGATGTCGAATTATTGCTAGATTTCAAATTTCATAATTTTTCGAATCAATATGTGAGCGTGGCAAAGGAAAACGCGTTTTGACCATTTCAGTTGATTTTAATCGACTGGAAATTGGCCATTTTTCAAACGGTCTCAGAATTTGACGAAACTAGTTTTGTTAGGACCGTATCGTCAATACGAAGCTAGAAAATATTTTTCTGGAATTTCTCTAGTTAGTATGTGACCCCGGTAATTTGAAATGTACGTTTGAAATTCAATAAATGATTTAAATGTAAATTCAACGGAAACTGATTGCAACTATCGAATCAACCTACGATACATATCCCATTGTGTTCGGAATGGGGGTTAAACGCTAGGGACGACAGGCGGTGGGCCTCGTTTAGAGGTCGTATGTAAAAAGTCAACATTTTAGAAATTTAAATTATTAAAATAATTAATCCCTCCCTTCTCTCCTTTATTTCCTCTGGCCCCCCCTTTCTTCATTTCGATTTCATATCAGAGAAAAAAAAAAAAAAAAGGGTTCGATCCACAAATTGCGCTCAGCCTCCGCTCCACTTCATCGTCGATCACCATGGCGCCGCCGCTCCTCCCAAGGCGTCGCGCCATGGCCAGAGACCCCCCCCTTCCTTCGTACAAACCGCGAGTCCCTGTATCCCCGAGCCCCCAAATCAAATCGAAACCGCAGACCTCGTCGAACGCCTAGCGAGCGCCGCCTCTGGTGAGCTACCACCACAGCCTCGACGCCTCAGCTTCCACGCCTCCGACTTCCTCCGGCCGTGGGCCCCTCCTGGCTGCAAACGAAAAAAAAGGGGAGAAAGAAAGGTGAGTTTTTGTTAACCAATTCGAATTTGAACCCTAGTTTAAACTCAGTTATGTGTATATATATATAGGTTAAATAAAAATGTGGTTTTTAATTTATAATGCGGTCTAGAAAAGATATGATTTTTATTTTGAAATTTTAAATAGAAAAAGATTTGAAATTTTAAATAGAAAAAGATTTGAAATTTTAAATAGAAAAAGATTTGAAATTTTAAATAGAAAAAGATTTGAATTTTAAATGGAAAAAGATTAGAACTTTAAAAGGTGAAAGGGTCGTATTTTGAAATGTGAGAAGATCGTATTTTTATATAGTTGATTTACAGAAAAGATAGGATTTTTATTTGTAGAAAAATATGATTTTTATATATTTAACTTCGAAATAAAAATTCGATTTTTATATATTGAATAGCGAACTAAAAATTCGATTTTTATATATTGAATAGCGAACTAAAAATTCGATTTTTATATATTGAATAGCGAACTAAAAATTCGATTTTTATATATTGAACTTCGAAAGAAAAATATAGTTTTTATATATTGAACTTCGAAATAAAAATTCGATTTTTATATATTGAATAGCGAAGTAAAAATGTGATTTTTACATATGTAGAGGATACGGGCAAAGAAAGTGAAAGGAGGCGAAACGACGAAGACTTCTGCAAATGAAGAACCGTGGAGCTAGGATAGCTATAAGTGAGAATTTCTCACCTTTCTATTTCTTTTCTAGTTATATATTTATACTAGGATGCAGACGGTGCTTAGTAGCACCCGACACCCGTCCACAGACCATGGACTTGTTTGTTTGGCTGTTTGGTTATTGATTGTGATATTGGTTTGAATGTGGTTTGTGGTGTGAAAAATCGAATCGATAAATTGGTTAGGATTAGACGTGCGCCGTTATAAGGCGAAGGAGTAAGGCTAGGTTAGACCCTTACTCCAAATTTTGTGGTTTGCATAACGAAAGTGAATTTAATTGATATGTGAATGGCGTGGGCCTTCACTAGACCGGGGATAAGGCTAGGCCTTGTCCCGTTTCTAGTATCGTGCCGTTATGCCGCCGAAATTTTCTAAAATATGTTAGAAAAATGAAAATATCATTTTATTTAAATAATGAACTGAATAGAAACTCATATGTTAGAATAAAATGTTTTGTCGTTAAAAATATAATTTTAACGTGAAGTGAATAAAATAGAATATTCATTTACAAACCAGATGGTTTGTTTATGTACACTTATTTGAATGACATTGATTGGGACGATAAATTTTACACATCGCCCAACTGCACAACTAAAATCTGTGTTTGATTGTTTGAAACCCCACACGGGTGTTAGGATGAAATTTGAAGTTCACTCATCCTGATTGATTAAATATGTCGATCGATTGATTGACAGGCTGTTATAAGCGTTGAATATCTATATTTGATGCTTATACAGTGTAGTGCACTTTGGTTGATGGTTGATTATTTTCAATGCTATTATATATATGTGTTGTATGAAAATCCATATAATTAATTTTATATGGTAATTGATTGGGCCTCATTCCAGTTTTGAAAAAGAAATATTTGAAAAAGAAATATTTGAAATAGAATATTTGAAAATAAAGGAATATATGAAGCCGTGTTGATTAGATTGACGCCATTTTGACGTGAACGATATTTATATCGATTTTGAAAACGATTTCGAAATGAATTGAATTGAAAACGATTTCGAAGTGAATTGAATTGAAAACGATTTCGAAATGAATTGAATTGAAAATGATTTCGAAGTGAATTGAAGTGAAAACGAATTCAAAATGAATTGAATTGTAAACGAATTCAAAATGAATTGAAAACGAATTCAAAATGAATTGAAAACGATTAAGAAATGAATTGAATTGAAAACGAATTCAGAATGAATTGAATTGTAAACGAATTCAAAATGAATTGAAAACGAATTCAAAATGAATTGAAAACGATTTCGAAATGAATTGAATGGAAAACGAATTCAAAATGAATTGAATTGAAAACGAATTCAAAATGAATTGAATTGAAAACGAATTCAAAATGAATTGAAAACGATTTCGAAATGAATTGAATTGAAAACGAATTCAAATGGAATTGAAAGCGAATTGAAATGAATTCAAATTGAATTGAAATTTGAATTGAATAGAAATGAATTTTGAAACGAATTTATAAAGAAGAATTCGATTTTGCTTTGAATTGAAATGGAAGTTGAAATAGGTTTTGAAACGATTTTAAAACTATTTATATAATTCGTTTTGAATAGAAATCGACGAAATATATATTATATATATTATATATATAATATAATGGCCTGAATAGAACGCGCCGCGCCGCGGCAGTTCGCGAATTTCGACCATTTATTTCAAACGAACATTACGGGAGATCCGACCGTCGGATTCTCCTAAAACCGGAACCGTTGGGTTCGTATCGAAAAGAGCTTTCTAATGAATGTTAGAAATTTGAAATCTAACGGTTGGATTTGGAATTACGTCCAAATCAAATTCGAAAAAGGTCGCTGTAAGTGCAGTTCGATGACCATTGTTGGAAATCGACTGTACGGGCCTTGATAAAATTATTAAAAATAGTAATAATTTGTGTAAAATCATAAGAAATGATTTAGAAAAGATTGGGATGAAAAACTCCATATTTGAAAAGATAAAAATAGATTTTTATCGAATTGAACTAGTTTTGAACTAGAATTATAATTCTATTTATTTTTAAATAAATAAATTGAATTCGAAAAGGGTTTTAAAAATAACCAAAATTTCCAATGATTGCATTGGAATGGATTTGAATCGAAATTGTCTTCGGAATATTTCGACGTTGGGATTCGTGATTATACAGATGTTGATATGGAAATTTGAAAGATATATATTTATATCGTTATTTCCAATACGACATTTGTTAGTCGTAGAATTTGATATTGAATATAAGCCGGGATATTTTCTATTCAGAGCCTTGTGTTTAATATCAAATGTGATTTGGGTTTGTCGTGAATGGTGTCTTCACTAACACTGTTCTTGAACCCAGTTGAGAAAAGATTAAGTCTTTTTATTTAGATTTAATGAAGTGTACCAATTAAATAATATTTAATTGGAATTGAATGGATATTGATTTTTGGGTTTATCGTGAACAGTGTTTTAAATAACACTTGTTCTTTAACCCGATAATTAATGGGATGTGACTTTGGGTTTATCGTGAACCGTGTTTTAAATGACACTGATTCTTTAACCCAGTCACAGATTAAAACTAAGTGGAGTTTTAATGAATCTTTAATTAGATTGAAAAGATCGAGGATGGAGTATCACCAGTTTTGCTCCAGGCGATAGTTAAATCTTTAATTAGATTTGAATGTGAAATTTAGAAACTAACTGGCGGTTAGCCAAGCAGAATGGTTTTCTGGATATTGATCTGATGTTGGTTTCGGCCTTCGGGGTTAATATTTGGGGAATTATTCTCTTGATTAATTTACGGTTAGTGACTAATGAATTGGAATGAGGCGTATGTTGTGTTTGTGTAACACTTATTTAAAATATACGCGAGTTATTCGGAAAGACCGGGTTTATCCCATTCTGAGTAACTGATACGACGATAAGTCGAAGATGAAGACGATGGTCGAAGACCGGAGGTCTTCACGTCGTTTGGGTAATTACTGATGATCTTGATTGGGCTGTACACCCAAGAAGATGGAAACAGTTAGTGATCGTCCAGACGTACTTGGAGGTCGATGGATATGCGGGGTACTAGGTGCCTCCGGTTTCGTTCAGACCCAGAACGGACTTGTAAATGGACTGTGTGTCTGACATCGGATTTCATTCTGTGTGACTGATATCGGTTGCATAGGATGGTTTGCCTGTGTGGCATGCTAAGATGCAAATGATCAAGGCTTCTGTTGAAAAGCAAAGTCTTGTGGTGATGATCAAAGCACGGCCTTTGTGGCGTAGCTTTGTGTAACGTTTACCTCGCGTGTTTCACACCAGGTATGAACCAAAACGGGAGACGGACCTCAGGGAGGACTTGCGTTTCTTTCTAGCTAGAAGTGGCGTCAGTGGTTTTACACGCCCTGACGAGTTTGACTTATGTGGTTGTTGCTGTTGCGAGGCGCCTCGGATTGATCGGTCGTTCTCGAACCGATGGAGTCATTTAGTGGCTCATTTACGCCCCAAAGGGTGGGGAGACGTATTGTTCAGGCATAATAATCCACTCCGTGTGGACCGGCCCTGACGATCCAAGGCTTGCCTGCGCGCTTGCCTGAGACATGGGCTAGATTGTCTCGAACCGGTTGAGGATCTTGCCCCTAGCCTCGGTTCATAGACGGAAATCCAATTTCCAAATACGTGACATTTGCGGTTTTAATTGTAAACCTATATATGGCGACATGATATATGGTACCCATGCCGCCTATGATTGATACTTATGATTTGAAGTGTTTTATGCACTATGCACTTATAGTAGTATCAAATGATTTGTTTTAAAACGTATCAAGCATTCTTTGGCTGTTATAAGGGAAAACCCTATCCCCCGGCTTGCGTTTGCATTGTGTGATAGGACCTGGGTCTTATAACAGCTTCATTTTCCTTTATTTAGCATTGCGCTGTTTGTTTTATGCACTGGTATTCTTGGGAGGAAACCCGTTCCGTGTTATACGGCGTGGTCCCTTGATTTACCTAACTTTGAAAATAAAGATTAATAACTGTTTTAGTTCTCACACCAGTCACATGACTGACCTGGAGTTTATTGTTTTAACCTAAACTCTGGGTGCCCTTATTTTGACACGGGCAGTTAGTAGTTTCGGTTTTGCAGATTTATATTCACAGGATCCTGGTTTACAGCTGGAACGATATCCGGAAAGCTTTGTATCCGTATATCTTCTTCTAGTTGTGTTTGTATTACTTTTCCGCTGCTATGTATTTAAATGTAATTTAAATCTCTGATATTTCTGTGTAATATTCATTTTTACTCTGTATATTCTTGTAATCTGATGCATTGTTGTAATATACAATGAAATGTTCTTCTGTATGCGTTCTGTTGTGGTTTGTTCTCGAACTATCCGACGCTTTCCTTTACGGGGAAGTTGCGGGTCTTCACACGTGGTATCAGAGCTTTGGTTTACAAAGCTAGAGAACAAGACACATTAGAAACATACGAAAGAATTCATCAGATATTGGATTAGCAATATCCAATTAGAACGACTCGTTAGAGATAGGATCAGTAGTATCCTAGAACGAGTGTGAAGAGTATATTTTTAAAGTGAAAACAAATTTTGTTTTGTAAATTCAAATTTTAAATATTCGTATTTGAATAGTTATTTTAAATTGAATTGTGGGCAATCGAGTATACAAGGTTTTGGGTATATGTCTTGCAAACGTGTATTCGAAGCTTTAATATACTTGATAGATATAGAATCATTCTAGTTGCTGGAGGCGATTCTGATGATGAGGCATCGTCATCAGTGATTGAGTTCAAGTGTCGAGAGTGAGTTATCTATATATTTCCATCAGATTGGTGTGAGAACCAAAACTAGATAGGGCTTATTTGTTGTGATTTGGCCTCAAAAATGTGATTTTTGACTATATATCAAAGTTATGAATTTCAAATGATAATCACTAATTGATTGATGTTTGTGTTGTTTGTTTATTTGTTTGCTAATTTTTAACCAATTAGCCTAACTGAATCAAATATTGACTAATATCGAAATTTGGTCGCATTTGCTTGCATATGCATATATATCTTTGAACAGGTCATAGCAAGGAGGCTAGAGCCAGAGAATAAAATTTGTTTGCCCGACAAATAGGTACATGTTTACTACATAATTTACTGTTTTGTTTGGGTGATGATGATTTTGTGAGCCTATTGGCTAGCCGCTTGGCTTTTTCTTTTTCTTTTTGAGATCTGAAGGACCGGGGAAGCTATTTGAAATTCCCCGATGCTCCCGGTGCAGGGGAGGTTATGGCGAAATTTTTCAAAAATTTAGGGTGTTAGCCAAATTTTTGAAATTTTGAAAATTCTCAGAAACTAAAGAGTTGGAGAATGGAAGCCGGATCGAATGTAGAGTTGAATAATCAAACCACTTTCGACTTTGTTCCTTTTCGGGGACGAAAAGTTTTAAGTGGGGGAGATTGTAACAACCCGCAAATTCTGGGCCAGTTTAAAATTTTTATTTTGGCAATTTTAGCGAATTTTGATTATTTAAAATGAATTATTTTAAATAATATCGACGTGAAATTTATTTTGAATATAATTCGAACGTATATATTATATACGTCGTCGTTAGAATATATAATAATTATATATAATTATAAAAGGAATTGAAAATGGCGCGGTAGTTCGAAAATTCGATTTCTAATTTCAAATGAATATACAGAATTCAATATAAGTCAGAATTGAACGAAACAAGAAATATTTGAATCTGTATAACTATATCTTTGTAACGAAGTTAACAAACTGAGATTTCATCTTAGAAATGATAAGATATGTCCAGTTTAAAATTAGAAATAGTCGCTGTGGAATTTATATATATTTCTATATATATAAGGCCCTTAAAAATGGACATTTTGCAAATGACCTCGGATTTCGACGAAACCACTTTTGTTGGGTCCGGGATGTCGAATTATTGCTAGATTTCAAATTTCATAATTTTTCGAATCAATATGTGAGCGTGGCAAAGGAAAACGCGTTTTGACCATTTCAGTTGATTTTAATCGACTGGAAATTGGCCATTTTTCAAACGGTCTCAGAATTTGACGAAACTAGTTTTGTTAGGACCGTATCGTCAATACGAAGCTAGAAAATATTTTTCTGGAATTTCTCTAGTTAGTATGTGACCCCGGTAATTTGAAATGTACGTTTGAAATTCAATAAATGATTTAAATGTAAATTCAACGGAAACTGATTGCAACTATCGAATCAACCTACGATACATATCCCATTGTGTTCGGAATGGGGGTTAAACGCTAGGGACGACAGGCGGTGGGCCTCGTTTAGAGGTCGTATGTAAAAAGTCAACATTTTAGAAATTTAAATTATTAAAATAATTAATCCCTCCCTTCTCTCCTTTATTTCCTCTGCCCCCCCCCCTTTCTTCATTTCGATTTCATATCAGAGAAAAAAAAAAAAAAAGGGTTCGATCCACAAATTGCGCTCAGCCTCCGCTCCACTTCATCGTCGATCACCATGGCGCCGCCGCTCCTCCCAAGGCGTCGCGCCATGGCCAGAGACCCCCCCCTTCCTTCGTACAAACCGCGAGTCCCTGTATCCCCGAGCCCCCAAATCAAATCGAAACCGCAGACCTCGTCGAACGCCTAGCGAGCGCCGCCTCTGGTGAGCTACCACCACAGCCTCGACGCCTCAGCTTCCACGCCTCCGACTTCCTCCGGCCGTGGGCCCCTCCTGGCTGCAAACGGAAAAAAAGGGGAGAAAGAAAGGTGAGTTTTTGTTAACCAATTCGAATTTGAACCCTAGTTTAAACTCAGTTATGTGTATATATATATAGGTTAAATAAAAATGTGGTTTTTAATTTATAATGCGGTCTAGAAAAGATATGATTTTTATTTTGAAATTTTAAATAGAAAAAGATTTGAAATTTTAAATAGAAAAAGATTTGAAATTTTAAATAGAAAAAGATTTGAATTTTAAATGGAAAAAGATTAGAACTTTAAAAGGTGAAAGGGTCGTATTTTGAAATGTGAGAAGATCGTATTTTTATATAGTTGATTTACAGAAAAGATAGGATTTTTATTTGTAGAAAAATATGATTTTTATATATTTAACTTCGAAATAAAAATTCGATTTTTATATATTGAATAGCGAACTAAAAATTCGATTTTTATATATTGAATAGCGAACTAAAAATTCGATTTTTATATATTGAATAGCGAACTAAAAATTCGATTTTTATATATTGAACTTCGAAAGAAAAATATAGTTTTTATATATTGAACTTCGAAATAAAAATTCGATTTTTATATATTGAATAGCGAAGTAAAAATGTGATTTTTACATATGTAGAGGATACGGGCAAAGAAAGTGAAAGGAGGCGAAACGACGAAGACTTCTGCAAATGAAGAACCGTGGAGCTAGGATAGCTATAAGTGAGAATTTCTCACCTTTCTATTTCTTTTCTAGTTATATATTTATACTAGGATGCAGACGGTGCTTAGTAGCACCCGACACCCGTCCACAGACCATGGACTTGTTTGTTTGGCTGTTTGGTTATTGATTGTGATATTGGTTTGAATGTGGTTTGTGGTGTGAAAAATCGAATCGATAAATTGGTTAGGATTAGACGTGCGCCGTTATAAGGCGAAGGAGTAAGGCTAGGTTAGACCCTTACTCCAAATTTTGTGGTTTGCATAACGAAAGTGAATTTAATTGATATGTGAATGGCGTGGGCCTTCACTAGACCGGGGATAAGGCTAGGCCTTGTCCCGTTTCTAGTATCGTGCCGTTATGCCGCCGAAATTTTCTAAAATATGTTAGAAAAATGAAAATATCATTTTATTTAAATAATGAACTGAATAGAAACTCATATGTTAGAATAAAATGTTTTGTCGTTAAAAATATAATTTTAACGTGAAGTGAATAAAATAGAATATTCATTTACAAACCAGATGGTTTGTTTATGTACACTTATTTGAATGACATTGATTGGGACGATAAATTTTACACATCGCCCAACTGCACAACTAAAATCTGTGTTTGATTGTTTGAAACCCCACACGGGTGTTAGGATGAAATTTGAAGTTCACTCATCCTGATTGATTAAATATGTCGATCGATTGATTGACAGGCTGTTATAAGCGTTGAATATCTATATTTGATGCTTATACAGTGTAGTGCACTTTGGTTGATGGTTGATTATTTTCAATGCTATTATATATATGTGTTGTATGAAAATCCATATAATTAATTTTATATGGTAATTGATTGGGCCTCATTCCAGTTTTGAAAAAGAAATATTTGAAAAAGAAATATTTGAAATAGAATATTTGAAAATAAAGGAATATATGAAGCCGTGTTGATTAGATTGACGCCATTTTGACGTGAACGATATTTATATCGATTTTGAAAACGATTTCGAAATGAATTGAATTGAAAACGATTTCGAAGTGAATTGAATTGAAAACGATTTCGAAATGAATTGAATTGAAAACGATTTCGAAGTGAATTGAAGTGAAAACGAATTCAAAATGAATTGAATTGTAAACGAATTCAAAATGAATTGAAAACGAATTCAAAATGAATTGAAAACGATTAAGAAATGAATTGAATTGAAAACGAATTCAGAATGAATTGAATTGTAAACGAATTCAAAATGAATTGAAAACGAATTCAAAATGAATTGAAAACGATTTCGAAATGAATTGAATGGAAAACGAATTCAAAATGAATTGAATTGAAAACGAATTCAAAATGAATTGAATTGAAAACGAATTCAAAATGAATTGAAAACGATTTCGAAATGAATTGAATTGAAAACGAATTCAAATGGAATTGAAAGCGAATTGAAATGAATTCAAATTGAATTGAAATTTGAATTGAATAGAAATGAATTTTGAAACGAATTTATAAAGAAGAATTCGATTTTGCTTTGAATTGAAATGGAAGTTGAAATAGGTTTTGAAACGATTTTAAAACTATTTATATAATTCGTTTTGAATAGAAATCGACGAAATATATATTATATATATTATATATATAATATAATGGCCTGAATAGAACGCGCCGCGCCGCGGCAGTTCGCGAATTTCGACCATTTATTTCAAACGAACATTACGGGAGATCCGACCGTCGGATTCTCCTAAAACCGGAACCGTTGGGTTCGTATCGAAAAGAGCTTTCTAATGAATGTTAGAAATTTGAAATCTAACGGTTGGATTTGGAATTACGTCCAAATCAAATTCGAAAAAGGTCGCTGTAAGTGCAGTTCGATGACCATTGTTGGAAATCGACTGTACGGGCCTTGATAAAATTATTAAAAATAGTAATAATTTGTGTAAAATCATAAGAAATGATTTAGAAAAGATTGGGATGAAAAACTCCATATTTGAAAAGATAAAAATAGATTTTTATCGAATTGAACTAGTTTTGAACTAGAATTATAATTCTATTTATTTTTAAATAAATAAATTGAATTCGAAAAGGGTTTTAAAAATAACCAAAATTTCCAATGATTGCATTGGAATGGATTTGAATCGAAATTGTCTTCGGAATATTTCGACGTTGGGATTCGTGATTATACAGATGTTGATATGGAAATTTGAAAGATATATATTTATATCGTTATTTCCAATACGACATTTGTTAGTCGTAGAATTTGATATTGAATATAAGCCGGGATATTTTCTATTCAGAGCCTTGTGTTTAATATCAAATGTGATTTGGGTTTGTCGTGAATGGTGTCTTCACTAACACTGTTCTTGAACCCAGTTGAGAAAAGATTAAGTCTTTTTATTTAGATTTAATGAAGTGTACCAATTAAATAATATTTAATTGGAATTGAATGGATATTGATTTTTGGGTTTATCGTGAACAGTGTTTTAAATAACACTTGTTCTTTAACCCGATAATTAATGGGATGTGACTTTGGGTTTATCGTGAACCGTGTTTTAAATGACACTGATTCTTTAACCCAGTCACAGATTAAAACTAAGTGGAGTTTTAATGAATCTTTAATTAGATTGAAAAGATCGAGGATGGAGTATCACCAGTTTTGCTCCAGGCGATAGTTAAATCTTTAATTAGATTTGAATGTGAAATTTAGAAACTAACTGGCGGTTAGCCAAGCAGAATGGTTTTCTGGATATTGATCTGATGTTGGTTTCGGCCTTCGGGGTTAATATTTGGGGAATTATTCTCTTGATTAATTTACGGTTAGTGACTAATGAATTGGAATGAGGCGTATGTTGTGTTTGTGTAACACTTATTTAAAATATACGCGAGTTATTCGGAAAGACCGGGTTTATCCCATTCTGAGTAACTGATACGACGATAAGTCGAAGATGAAGACGATGGTCGAAGACCGGAGGTCTTCACGTCGTTTGGGTAATTACTGATGATCTTGATTGGGCTGTACACCCAAGAAGATGGAAACAGTTAGTGATCGTCCAGACGTACTTGGAGGTCGATGGATATGCGGGGTACTAGGTGCCTCCGGTTTCGTTCAGACCCAGAACGGACTTGTAAATGGACTGTGTGTCTGACATCGGATTTCATTCTGTGTGACTGATATCGGTTGCATAGGATGGTTTGCCTGTGTGGCATGCTAAGATGCAAATGATCAAGGCTTCTGTTGAAAAGCAAAGTCTTGTGGTGATGATCAAAGCACGGCCTTTGTGGCGTAGCTTTGTGTAACGTTTACCTCGCGTGTTTCACACCAGGTATGAACCAAAACGGGAGACGGACCTCAGGGAGGACTTGCGTTTCTTTCTAGCTAGAAGTGGCGTCAGTGGTTTTACACGCCCTGACGAGTTTGACTTATGTGGTTGTTGCTGTTGCGAGGCGCCTCGGATTGATCGGTCGTTCTCGAACCGATGGAGTCATTTAGTGGCTCATTTACGCCCCAAAGGGTGGGGAGACGTATTGTTCAGGCATAATAATCCACTCCGTGTGGACCGGCCCTGACGATCCAAGGCTTGCCTGCGCGCTTGCCTGAGACATGGGCTAGATTGTCTCGAACCGGTTGAGGATCTTGCCCCTAGCCTCGGTTCATAGACGGAAATCCAATTTCCAAATACGTGACATTTGCGGTTTTAATTGTAAACCTATATATGGCGACATGATATATGGTACCCATGCCGCCTATGATTGATACTTATGATTTGAAGTGTTTTATGCACTATGCACTTATAGTAGTATCAAATGATTTGTTTTAAAACGTATCAAGCATTCTTTGGCTGTTATAAGGGAAAACCCTATCCCCCGGCTTGCGTTTGCATTGTGTGATAGGACCTGGGTCTTATAACAGCTTCATTTTCCTTTATTTAGCATTGCGCTGTTTGTTTTATGCACTGGTATTCTTGGGAGGAAACCCGTTCCGTGTTATACGGCGTGGTCCCTTGATTTACCTAACTTTGAAAATAAAGATTAATAACTGTTTTAGTTCTCACACCAGTCACATGACTGACCTGGAGTTTATTGTTTTAACCTAAACTCTGGGTGCCCTTATTTTGACACGGGCAGCTAGTAGTTTCGGTTTTGCAGATTTATATTCACAGGATCCTGGTTTACAGCTGGAACGATATCCGGAAAGCTTTGTATCCGTATATCTTCTTCTAGTTGTGTTTGTATTACTTTTCCGCTGCTATGTATTTAAATGTAATTTAAATCTCTGATATTTCTGTGTAATATTCATTTTTACTCTGTATATTCTTGTAATCTGATGCATTGTTGTAATATACAATGAAATGTTCTTCTGTATGCGTTCTGTTGTGGTTTGTTCTCGAACTATCCGACGCTTTCCTTTACGGGGAAGTTGCGGGTCTTCACAATATCGATAAAGGTGCAATTTTTATTACTAAAATATTTCGTTCAACACATGACCAATCTCAATGAATGAGTACTGTCAACACATGAACTTTTATTTTATATCGATGAAGGTGCAATTTTTATTACTAAAATATTTCGTTCAACACATGACCAATCTCAATGAATGAGTACTGTCAACACATGAACTTTTATTTTATATCGATAAAGGTGCAATTTTTATTACTAAAATATTTCGTTCAACACATGACCAATCTCAATGAATGAGTACTGTCAACACATGAACTTTTATTTTATAATATTCTTTATTTTCTAAATTGGAATGAGGCCCAATCAATTACCATATAAAGTTAATTATGTGGATTTTCATACAACACATGTATAATAGCATTGAAAAGTAATCAACCATCAACCAAAGTGCACTACACTGTATAAGCATCAAATACAAATATCTAACGCTTATAACAGCCTGTCAATCGATCGATCGACATATTTAATCAATCAGGATGAGTGAAATTCATATTTCATCCTAACACCCGTGTGGGGTTTTCAAACAATCAAACACAGATTTTAGTTGTGCAGTTGGGCGATGTGTAAAATTTATCGACCCAATCAATGTCCTTCAAATAAGTGTACATAAACAAACCGTCCGGTTCGTAAATGAATATTTATTTATTCACATTCACGTTAAAAATTATATTTTTAACGACAAAACATTTTATTCCAACATATGAACTTCTATTCAATTCATTCTTTAAATAAAATGATATTTTTATTTTTCTAACATATTTTAGAAAATTTCGGCGGCATAACGGCACGATACTAGAAACGGGACGAGGCCTAGCCTTATCCCCGGTCTAGTGAAGGCCCACGCCATTCACACATCAATCAAATCACCAAACAACCAAATTCAAATCAAATCATATAACTAATCTATGCAACCAAACAAACAAGTCCATGGTCTGTGGACGGTTGTGTCGGGTGCTACTAAGCACCGTCTGCATCCTAGTATATATATATATATATATATATATATATATATAACTAGAAATAAAATTGAAGAGTGAGAAATTCTCACATATAGCTATCCTAGCTCCACGGCACTTCTTTTAGAGAAGTCTTCGTCGTCATCGCATCCTTTTTCATCTTCGTTGCCCGCTTTCACTACCTATGTAAAAATCGAATTTTTACTTCGCTATTCAATATATAAAAATCCTATTTTTAATTATAAATAAAATTATATATATTCTAACGACGACGCGTATAATATATATACGATCGATTTATATTCAAAATAAATTTCCTCGTTGATTTTATTTAAAATAATCTATTTTAAATATTCAAAATTCGCTAAAATTGCCAAAATAAAAATTTCAAACTGGCTCGCATTTTACGGGTTGTTACAATCTCCCCCACTTAAAACTTTTCGTCCCCGAAAAGGAACAAAGTCGAAAGTGGTTTGATCAATTAACTCCACGTTCGATCTGGCTTCCATTCTCCAACTTTTCAGTTTCTGAGAATTTTCAAAATTTCAAAAATTTGGCTAACACCCTAAATTTTCGAAAAATTTCGCCATAACCTCCCCTGCACCGGGAGCATCGGGGAATTTCAAATAGCTTCCCCGGTCCTTCAGATCTCAAAAAGAAAAAGCCAAGCGGCTAGCCAATAGGCTCACAAAATCATCATCACCCAAACAAAACAGGAAATTATGTAGTAAACATGTACCTATTTGTCGGGCAAACAAATTTTATTCTCTGTCTCTAGCCTCCTTGCTATGACCTGCTCAATGATATATATGTATATGCAAACAAATGCGACCAATTTTCAATACAATTCAATATTTGGTTCAAAATTATCAAACAAATAAACAAGCAACAAAAACATCAATCAATTAGTGAATTTGAGTTTCAAATTCATAATTTTGATACATAGTCAAAAATCAGATTTTTGATGCCAAATCACAACAATAAGCCCTATCTAATTTTGGTTCTCACACCAGTCTAATGGAAATATATAGATATTACACGTTCGTCACTCGAATATGAATTCTGATGATGATATATCAATCATCAGAATCACTCCCGGGCGACCAGAGCGTAATTCTATATCTATCCAGTATATTAAAATTTCGAATACACGCGGATCAGACGTATACGCAAAATCTATATATACTGGATTGTCCACATCAATATAAATAAGTAAACAAATACGAATAGTTGATTTAGATTTTCAAAACAGAATTTGTTTTCATTTGAAAAATATACTCTTCACACTCGTTCTAGGATACTACTGATCCTATCTCTAACGAGTCATTCTAATTGGATATTACTAACCCAATATCTGATGAATTCTTTCATATGGTTCTAATGTGTCTTGTTCTCTGAGCTTTGTAAACCAAAGCTCTGTTACCAACTGTGACGGCAAGGAATTTCGCTCGGTCCGAACCAGTCGCTAAACCGATCCAAGCCGTTCGAAACGCCCTATCGTTTGAGAACACGACAAAACAGAACGCATACAGAAGAACATTTCATTGTATATTACAACAATGCACCAGAATACATGAATATACAGGGTATAAACAAATAAATATTACACAGAAATATCAGAGATTTAAATTACATTTTAATACATAGCAGCGGAAAATAATACATTACACAACTAGAAGAGATATACGGATACAAAGCTTTCCGGATATCGTTCCAGCTGTAAACCAGGATCCTGCGAATATAAATCTGCAAAACCAAAACTACTAGCTGCCCGTGTCAAAATAAGGGCACCCAGAGTTTAGGTTAAAACAATAAACTCCAGGTCAGTCATGTGACTGGTGTGAGAACTAAAACAGTTATTAATCTTTATTTTTAAAGCTAGGTAAATCAAGGGACCACGCCGTATAACACGGAACGGGTTTCCTCCCAAGAATACCAGTGCATAAAACAACAGCGCAATGCTAAATAAAGAAAAATGAAGCTGTTATAAGACCCAGGTCCCATCACACAATGCAACGCAGCCGAGGATAGGGTTTTCCCTTATAACAGCCAAAGAATGCTTGATACGGTTAAAACAAATCGTTTGATACTATTATAAGTGCATAGTGTATAAAACAACTTCAAATCATAAGTATCAATCATAGGCGGCATGGGTACCATATATCATGTCGCCATACTAGTTCTACAATTAAAACCGCAAATGTCACGTATTTGGAAATTGGATTTCCGTCTATGAACCGAGGCAAAAGACAGTCCTCAACCGATTCGAGACAATCTAGCCCATGTCTCAGGTCCCAGACTCAGGTGGGCCTTGGATCGTCAGGGCCGGTCCACCGATGTGGATTATTATGCCTGAACAATACGTCTCTCCGCCCTTTGGGGCGTAAACGAGCCAACTAAATGACTCCATCGGTTCGAGAATGACCGATCAATCCGAGGCGCCTCGCAACAACAACAACCACATAAGTCAAACTCGTCAGGGCGTGTAAAACCACTGACGCCACTTTTTAGCTAGAAAGAAACGCAAGTCCTCCCTGATGTCCGTCTCCCGTTTTTGGTTCATACCGGGTGTGAAACTCGTGAAGTCAGCGTTACACAAAGCTACGCCACAAAGGCCTTGCTTTGATCATCACCACAAGACTTTGCTTTTCAACAGAAGCCTCGATCAATTGCCACTTAGGCATGCCACACAGGCAATTCACTCCATGCGTTTGATATCCATCAATATATAACCCCTGAGCTCGTACGTCTCAGAGAAGGGCGTTAAGCAAGAGAATAAATTCTCCGCCGACAAGCAGATATATATTTAATAGAGATCAATCACACGGACTAAAATCCAATGTCAGACACACAGTCCATTTACAAGTCCGTTCTGGGTCTGAACGAAACCGGAGGCACCTAGTACCCCGCATATCCATCGATCTCCAAGTACGTCTGGACGATCACCAACTGTTTCCATCTTCTTGGGTGTACAGCCCAATCAAGATCATCAGTTATCACCCAAACGACGTGAAGACCTCCGGTCTTCGACCATCGTCTTCATCTTCGACTTATCGTCGTATCAGTTATTCAGAATGGGATAAACCCGGTCTTTCCGAATAACTCGCGTATATTTTAAATAAGTGTTACACAAACACAACACACGCCTCATTCCAATTCATCAGTCACTAACCGTAAATTAATCAAGAGAATAATTCCCCAAATATTAACCCCGAAGGCCGAAACCAACATCAGATCAATATCCAGAAAACCATTCTGCTTGGCTAACCGACAGTTAGTTTCTAAATTTCACATTCATAGGGAAAGGTTCCCATTAATTTTATCAAAGATAAATTCTTGAATTTATTCTTTAATCTATTTTTGAATATCAATTCGAACTAGTCGGGATTAGCGAACCTTACCGAAGTAATCATTTATTTTAATTTCCCAATCCCAACCTATTCATCCCATGAAGTAAAACTGGTAATACTTCATATCTAACACCACGGTGTTATCGGTAAATTCAATTACCATTTCACGTTCAAATCTAATTAAAGATTTAATTAACGTCTGGAGCAAAACTGGTGATACTCCATTTCGATTATTTCAATCTAATTAAAGATTCATTGAAACTCCACTTAGTTTTAATCGTTAACGGGGTTAAAGAATCAGTGTCATTTAAAAACTCGGTTCACGGTAAACCCAAAATCACATTCATTAATTATCGGGTTAAAGAACGAGTGTTATTTAAAACACTGTTCACGATAAACCCAAAAATCAATATCAATTCAATTCCAATTAAATATCATTTTATTGGTACACTTCATTAAATCTAAATAAAAAGATTTAATCTTTTCTCAACTGGGTTCAAGAACAGTGTTAGTGAAGACACCATTCACGACAAACCCAAATCACATTTGATATTCAATATAAGGCTCTGAATAGAAAATATATCGGCTTATATTCAATATCAAATTCCACGATTAACAAATGTCGTATTGGAAATAACGATATAAATATCTTTCAAATTTCCATAACAACATCTGTATAATCACGGATTTCAACATCGAAATATTCCGAAGACAATTTCGATTCAAATCCACTCCAATGCAATCATTGGAAATTCTGGTTATTTCTAAAACCCTTTTCAAATTCAATTTATTTATTTAAAAATAAATAGAATTATATTTCTAGTTCAAAACTAGTTCATTTCGATAAAAATCTATTTTTATCTTTTCAAATATGGAGTTTTTCATCCCAATCCTTTCTAAATCATTTCTTATGATTTTACACAAATTATTACTATTTTTAATAATTTTATCAAGGCCCGTACAGTCGATTTCCATCAACGGCCATCGAACTGCACTTACAGCGACCTTTTTCGAATTTGATTTGGACGTATCTCCAAATCCAACCGTTAGATTTCAAATTTCTAACATTCGTTAGAAAGCTCTTTTCGATACGAACCCAACGGTTCCGGTTTTAGGAGAATCCGACGGTCGGATCTCCCGTAATGTCCGTTTGAAATCAATGGTCGAAATTCGCGAACTGCCGCGGCGCGGCGCGTTCTATTCAGGCCATTATATTATATATAATATATGTAATATATATATTTCGTCGATTTCTATTTAAAACGAATTTTATAAATAGTTTTAAATTCGTTTCAAAAGCAATTTCAACTTCCATTTCAATTCAAATCAAAATTGAATTCTTCTTTATAAATTCGTTTTAAAATTCATTTCTATTCAATTCAAATTTCAATTCCATTTGAATTCATTTCAATTCGCTTTCAATTCAATTTGAATTCGTTTTCAATTCAATTCATTCCGAAATCGTTTTCAATTCAATTCATTTCAAAATCGTTTTCAATTCATTTCATTTCGAAATCGTTTTCAATTCAATTCATTTCGAAATCGTTTTCAATTCAATTCATTTCGAAATCGTTTTCAATTCATTTCATTTCGAAATCGTTTTCAATTCAATTCATTTCGAAATCGTTTTCAATTCAATTCATTTCGAAATCGTTTTCAATTCAATTCATTTCGAAATCGTTTTCAATTCAATTCATTTCGAAATCGTTTTCAATTCAATTCATTTCGAAATCCTTTTCAATTCAATTCATTTCGAAATCGTTTTCAATTCATTTCATTTCGAAATCGTTTTCAATTCAATTCATTTCGAAATCGTTTTCAATTCAATTCATTTCGAAATCGTTTTCAATTCAATTCATTTCGAAATCGTTTTCAATTCAATTCATTTCGAAATCGTTTTCAATTCAATTCATTTCGAAATCGTTTTCAATTCAATTCATTTCGAAATCGTTTTCAATTCATTTCATTTCGAAATCGTTTTCAATTCAATTCATTTCGAAATCGTTTTCAATTCAATTCATTTCGAAATCGTTTTCAATTCAATTCATTTCGAAATCAATAAAATCGATATAAATATCGTTCACGTCAAAATGGCGTCAATTTAATCAACACGGCTTCATAAATTTCTATTTTCAAATATTTTATTTCAAATATTTCCTTTTCAAAATAGTTGTTATTATCAAAATATTTCGTTCAACACATGACCAATCTCAATGAATGAGTACTGTCAGCACATGAACTTTTATTTTATATCGATAAAGGTGCAATTTTTATTACTAAAATATTTCGTTCAACACATGACCAATCTCAATGAATGAGTACTGTCAACACATGAACTTTTATTTTATATCGATAAAGGTGCAATTTTTATTACTAAAATATTTCGTTCAACACATGACCAATCTCAATGAATGAGTACTGTCAACACATGAACTTTTATTTTATATCGATAAAGGTGCAATTTTTATTACTAAAATATTTCGTTCAACACATAACCAATCTCAATGAATGAGTACTGTCAACACATGAACTTTTATTTTATATCGATAAAGGTGCAATTTTTATTACTAAAATATTTCGTTCAACACATGACCAATCTCAATGAATGAGTACTGTCAACACATGAACTTTTATTTTATAATATTCTTTATTTTCTAAATTGGAATGAGGCCCAATCAATTACCATATAAAGTTAATTATGTGGATTTTCATACAACACATGTATAATAGCATTGAAAAGTAATCAACCATCAACCAAAGTGCACTACACTGTATAAGCATCAAATACAGATATCTAACGCTTATAACAGCCTGTCAATCGATCGATCGACATATTTAATCAATCAGGATGAGTGAAATTCATATTTCATCCTAACACCCGTGTGGGGTTTTCAAACAATCAAACACAGATTTTAGTTGTGCAGTTGGGCGATGTGTAAAATTTATCGACCCAATCAATGTCCTTCAAATAAGTGTACATAAACAAACCGTCCGGTTCGTAAATGAATATTTATTTATTCACATTCACGTTAAAAATTATATTTTTAACGACAAAACATTTTATTCCAACATATGAACTTCTATTCAATTCATTCTTTAAATAAAATGATATTTTTATTTTTCTAACATATTTTAGAAAATTTCAGCGGCATAACGGCACGATACTAGAAACGGGACGAGGCCTAGCCTTATCCCCGGTATAGTGAAGGCCCACGCCATTCACACATCAATCAAATCACCAAACAACCAAATTCAAATCAAATCATATAACTAATCTATGCAACCAAACAAACAAGTCCATGGTCTGTGGACGGTTGTGTCGGGTGCTACTAAGCACCGTCTGCATCCTAGTATATATATATATATAACTAGAAATAAAATTGAAGAGTGAGAAATTCTCACATATAGCTATCCTAGCTCCACGGCACTTCTTTTAGAGAAGTCTTCGTCGTCATCGCATCCTTTTTCATCTTCGTTGCCCGCTTTCACTACCTATGTAAAAATCGAATTTTTACTTCGCTATTCAATATATAAAAATCCTATTTTTAATTATAAATAAAATTATATATATTCTAACGACGACGCGTATAATATATATACGATCGATTTATATTCAAAATAAATTTCCTCGTTGATTTTATTTAAAATAATCTATTTTAAATATTCAAAATTCGCTAAAATTGCCAAAATAAAAATTTCAAACTGGCTCGCATTTTACGGGTTGTTACAGGTGCATTATTGTTTGAGAGCACTTCATCAACACTGAGGCAAGGGTGAGGCTGTGGTGCAGTAGAGTAAGCTTTTCCAGATCTTATTGACGATTCATACTATAGGTCTGAGATAATATATTTAGTTCTTTACTTTCTGTCCATAGTAGCATTGTGGGAACGGGAGGAGAAGAAGGGGAAACAAGAGTGAAAGAAAAGGTCGAAACGGTTAGGAGAGCGATGGAACGAATAAGATGAAAGGGGAAACACTGCGTCAGAGGCGGCTGCCATTTGGTTTAATTGTGATCAGGCTCAATCCAATACCACGGAAAGTGTAATTTTAGCGTAATTCATTAAAACAGTTTATCTATCATGGGAAAATCCATATATTCAACTTAAACCACTTTTAAAACATTTTCAATGATTTATAAGACTTATTCCATATTTTTAAGAGACTAAAAATCCCAATTTCAAACAATTTCATTTTCTAGATTTTTAGCTATCAAACTGTGACGGCAAGGAATTTCGCTCGGTCCGAACCAGTCGCTAAACCGATTCAGGCCGTTCGAAACGCCCTATCGTTTGAGAACACGACAAAACAGAACGCATACAGAAGAGCATTTCATTGTATATTACAACAATGCATCAGATTACAAGAATATACAGAGCATGAATGAATATTACACAGAAATATCAGAGATTTAAATTACATTTAAATACATAGCAGCGGAAAATAATACAATACACAACTAGAAGAAGATATACGGATACAAAGCTTTCCAGATATCGTTCCAGCTGTAAACCAGGATCCTGTGAATATAAATCTGCAAAACCAAAACTACTAGCTGCCCGTGTCGAAAATAAGGGCACCCAGAGTTTAGGTTAAAAAAATAAACTCCAGGTCAGTCATGTGACTGGTGTGAGAACTAAAACAGTTATTAATCTTTATTTTAAAAGCTAGGTAAATCAAGGGACCACGCCGTATAACACGGAACGGGTTTCCTCCCAAGAATACCAGTGCATAAAACAACAGCGCAATGCTAAATAAAGAAAAATGAAGCTGTTATAAGACCCAGGTCCTATCACACAATGCAACGCAAGCCGGGGGATAGGGTTTTCCCTTATAACAGCCAAAGAATGCTTGATACGATTAAAAAAAATCATTTGATACTATAATAAGTGCATAGTGTATAAAACAACTTCAAATCATAAGTATCAATCATAGGCGGCATGAGCGCCCCATCCCACTATGTCGCCATATATAGGATTACAACTAAAACCGCAAAGTCACGTATTTGGAAATTGGATTTCCATCTATGAACCGAGGCAAAAGATAGTCCTCAACCGATTCGAGACGCTCTAGCCCGTGTCTCAGGAACAGAACGCATCGTCCCTTGGAGCGACAGGGCCGGTCCACCGATGTGGATTAAAATGCCTGAACACTGCGTTTCCCCACCCTTTGGGGTGTCAATGAGCCAACTAAATGACTCCATCGGTTCGAGAACGACCGATCAATCCGAGGCGCCTCGCAACAGCAACAACCACATAAGTCAAACTCGTCAGGGCGTGTAAAACCACTGACGCCACTTTTTAGCTAGAAGGAAACGCAAGTCCTCCCTGAGGTCCGTCTCCCGTTTTTGGTTCATACCGGGTGTGAAACACGCGAGGTAAACGTTACACAAAGCTACGCCACAAAGGCCGTGCGTCGATCATCAACCACAAGACTTTGCTTTTCAACAGAAGCCTTGATCATTTGCCACTTAGGCATGCCACACAGGCAATTCACTCCATGCGATTGATATCCATCAATATATAACCCCTGAGCTCGTACGTCTCAGAGAAGGGCGTTAAGCAAGAGAATAAATTCTCCGCCGCCAAACAGATATATATTTAATAGAGATCAATCACACGGACTAAAATCCAATGTCAGACACACAGTCCATTTACAAGTCCGTTCTGGGTCTGAACGAAACCGGAGGCACCTAGTACCCCGCATATCCATCGATCTCCAAGTACGTCTGGACGATCACTAACTGTTTCCATCTTCTTGGGTGTACAGCCCAATCAAGATCATCAGTAATTACCCAAACGACGTGAAGACCTCCGGTCTTCGACCATCGTCTTCATCTTCGACTTATCGTCGTATCAGTTATTCAGAATGGGATAAACCCGGTCTTTCCGAATAACTCGCGTATGATTTAAATAAGTGTTACACAAATACAACATACGCCTCATTCCAATTTATTAGTCACTAACCGTAAATTAATCAAGAGAATAATTCCCCAAATATTAACCCCGAAGGCCGAAACCAACATCAGATCAATATCCAGAAAACCATTCTGCTTGGCCAACCGACAGTTAGTTTCTAAATTTCACATTCATAGGGAAATGTTCCCATTAATTTTATCCAAGATAAATTCTTTTCTTGAATTTCGATTCAACTAGTCGAGATTAACGAACCTTACCGAAGTAATCATTGGTTTTAATTTCCCAATCCCAACCTATTTATCCCATGAAGTAAAACTGGTAATACTTCATATCTAACACCACAGTGTTATCGGTAAATTCAATTATCATTTCACGCTCAAATCTAATTAAAGATTTAACTATCGCCTGGAGCAAAACTGGTGATACTCCATTTCGATTATTTCAATCTAATTAAAGATTCATTAAAACTCCACTTAGTTTTAATCTGTGACTGGGTTAAAGAATCAGTGTCATTTAAAACACGGTTCACGATAAACCCAAAATCACATCGCATTTCAATCAGTCCCTAATTGTAAATTAGCAAGTGAGCAATTCCCTAAGTATTAATCCCGAAGGCCGAAACCAACATCAGATCAATACCTCGGAAACTATTCAACTTAACTAATCTCCAGTTAGTTTCTGATTTTCTTAACTCCTTTAGGTCTAAGAACTGTATTATTGAAGATACCGTTCACGACAACCCAAAATCGCCTTTCATTAATGATCGGGTTAAAGAACTAGTGTTATTTAAAACACTGTCCACGATAAACCCAAAAATCAATATCGATTCAATTCCAATTAAATATTATTTAATTGGTACACTTCATTAAATCTAAATAAAAGATTTAATCTTTTCTCAACTGGGTTCAAGAACAGTGTTAGTGAAGACACCATTCACGACAAACCCAAATCACATTTGATATTCAATATAAGGCTCTGAATAGAAAATATATCGGCTTATATTCAATATCAAATTCTACGATTAACAAATGTCGTATTGGAAATAACGATATAAATATATCTTTCAAATTTCCATAACAACATCTGTATAATCACGAATTCCAACATCGAAATATTCCGAAGACAATTTCGATTCAAATCCACTCCAATGCAATCATTGGAAATTTTGGTTATTTTTAAAACCCTTTTCAAATCCAATTTATTTACTTAAAAATAAATAGAATTATAATTCTAGTTCAAAACTAGTTCATTTCGATAAAAACTATTTTTATCTTTTCAAATATGGAGTTTTTCATCCCAATTCTTCTCAAATCATTTCTTATGATTTTACACAAATTATTACTATTTTTAATAATTTTATCAAGGCCCGTACAGTCGATTTCCATCAATGGCCATCGAACTGCACTTACAGCGACCTTTTTCGAATTTGATTTGGACGTATCTCCAAATCCAACCGTTAGATTTCAAATTTCTAATATTCGTTAGAAAGCTCTTTTCGATACGAACCCAACGGTTCCGGTTTTAGGAGAATCCGACGGTCGGATCTCCCGTAATGCCCGTTTGAAATAAATGGTCGAAATTCGCGAACTGCCGCGGCGCGGCGCGTTCTATTCAGGCCATTATATTATATATATAATATATATAATATATATATCGTCGATTTCTATTTAAAACGAATTATATAAATAGTTTTAAAATTCGTTTCAAAAGCGATTTCAACTTCCATTTCATTTCAAATCAAAATTGAATTCTTCTTTATAAATTCATTTTAAAATTCCTTTCTATTCAATTCAATTTGAATTCATTTCAATTCACTTTCAATTCCATTTGAATTTGTTTTATATTCAATTTATTTCGAAATCGTTTTCAATTCAATTCATTTCGAAATCGTTTTCAATTCATTTTGAATTCGTTTTCAATTCAATTCATTTCGAAATCGTTTTCAATTCATTTTGAATTCGTTTTCAATTCAATTCATTTCGAAATCGTTTTCAATTCAATTCATTTCGAAATCGTTTTCAATTCATTTCATTTCGAAATCGTTTTCAATTCATTTTATATTCGTTTTCAATTCAATTTATTTCGAAATCGTTTTCAATTCATTTTGAATTCGTTTTATATTCAATTTATTTCGAAATCGTTTTCAATTCATTTTATTTCGAAATCGTTTAAAATCGATATAAATATCGTTCACGTCAAAATGGCGTCAATCTAGTCAACACGGCTTCATAAATTTCTATTTTCAAATATTCTATTTCAAATATTTCTTTTTCAAAATAGTTGTTATTATCAAAATATTTCGTTCAACACATGACCAATCTCAATGGATGAGACTGTCAACACATGAACTTTTATTTTATATTGATAAAGATGTAAATTTTAATATTAAAATATTTCGTTCAACACATGACCAATCTCAATGAATGAGTACTGTCAACACATGAACTTTTATTTTATAATATTCTTTATTTTTCAAATTGGAATGAGGCCCAATCAATTACCATATAAAGTTAATTATATGGATTTTCATGCATTACACACATATAATAGCATTGAAAAATAATCAACCATCAACCAAAGTGCACTACACTGTATAAGCATCAAATATAGATATTCAACGCTTATTACAGCCTGTCAATCAATCGATCGACATATTTAATCAATCAGGATGAGTGAACTTCAAATTTCATCCCGACACCCGTGTGGGGTTTCAAACAATCTAACACCTATTTTATTTGTGCTGTTGGGCGATGTGTAAAATTTATCGTCCCAATCAATGTCATTCAAATAGGTGTACATAAACAAACCGTCCGGTTTATAAATGAATATTTTATTTTATTCACTTCACGTTAAAAATTATATTTTTAACGATAAAACATTTTATTTCAACCTATGAATTTCTATTCAATTCATTTATCCAATAAAATGATATTTTTTTATTTTTCTAACTTATTTTAGAAAATTTCGGCGGCATAACGGCACGATACTAGAAACGGGACAAGGCCTAGCCTTATCCCCGGTCTAGTGAAGGCCCACGCCATTCACACATCAATCAAATTCACCAAACAATTCAATTTCAATCAACTAATCTAACCAACTACACAACCAAACAAACAAGTCCATGGTCTGTGGACGGGTGTCGGGTGCTACTAAGCACCGTCTGCATCCTAGTATATATATATAATTAGAAAAGAAATTGAAAGGTGAGAAGTTCTCACATATAGCTATCCTAGCTCCACGGCTCTTCATTTGCAGAAGTCTTCGTCGTTTCGCCTTTTTGTCACCTTCGTTGCTCGCTTTCACTACATATGTAAAAATCATATTTTTACTTCGCTATTCAATATATAAAAATCGAATTTTTAGTTCGCTATTCAATATATAAAAATCGAATTTTTAGTTCGCTATTCAATATATAAAAATCGAATTTTTAGTTCGCTATTCAATATATAAAAATCGAATTTTTAGTTCGCTATTCAATATATAAAAATCGAATTTTTAGTTCGCTATTCAATATATAAAAATCGAATTTTTAGTTCGCTATTCAATATATAAAAATCGAATTTTTAGTTCGCTATTCAATATATAAAAATCGAATTTTTAGTTCGCTATTCAATATATAAAAATCGAATTTTTATTTCTTAAAGCTCAAATCCTTTTTCTCTTCAAAGATTAAACCTTTTTCCTATTTAAAGTTTTTACTTTTAAACAAAATCAGTTTTTCTTTAAACAAAAATCAGTTTTTTTTAAAAACATAAAATCAGTTTTTTTTTTCTTCAAACAAAAATCAGTTTTTTTTAAAAACATAAAATCAGTTTTTTTTCTTCAAACAAAAATCAGTTTTTTTTAAAAACATAAAATCAGTTTTTTTTCTTCAAACAAAAATCAGTTTTTAAAAACATAAAATCAGTTTTTTTTTCTTCAAACAAAAATCAGTTTTTAAAAACATAAAATCAGTTTTTTTTTCTTCAAACAAAAATCAGTTTTTAAAAACATAAAATCAGTTTTTTGCTATCATTTAAAAATCGGTTTTTAAAAACATAAAATCAGTTTTTTTCTATCATTTAAAAATCGGTTTTCTGTTTTAAATAAAAATAAAAAATAAAGTAAATAAATTAAAAACTTACAGCATTTTGAAGAAAAGGGGGGGGGGGGGGTGAAACTGTCGTCGGCGGCACTTCCAAAGGTGGGGGGTCGGCGGCTTCGTCGAGGGTTCGGAGGAGGGAGGGGGTCGGCTTCGTCGAGGGTTCGGAGGAGGGAGGGGGTCGGCTTCGTCGAGGGTTCGGAGGAGGGAGGGGGTCTAGCGATGGGAAGAGGAGGCGGCGCGGTGGATGGTGGGGCGGCGCTCCGCCCCCTATCGCCCTTTCTCCCTTTTTTTTTTTTGTTTTTTTTCAGAAATGAAATTCGAACATTGTGGGGGCCTGAGCGGGTTTAAGGGGGGGGGGAGATTTTTTTTTTATTTAATATTTAATTATTAAAAAGTTGACTTTCACATACGACCTCTATACGAGGTCCACGCCTGTCGCCCATAGCGTTTCACCCCCATTCCGAACACAATGGGATATGTACCGCAAGCTGATTCGATCGTTTCGATCTGTTTCTGTTGCATTTACATTTAAATCATTATATTGAATTTTAAACGTACATTTCAAATTACTGGGGTCACATACAAACTTTAAAAATTCTAGAAAAATATTTTCTAGCTTCGTATTGACGATACGGTCCTAACAAAACTAGTTTCGTCGAATTCTGAGACCGTTAGAAAAATGACCCATTTCCAGTCGATTAAAATCAACTGAAACTAGTCAAACGCGTTTTCCTTTGCCACGCTCACATATTGATTCGAAAAATTATGAAATTTGAAACCTAGCAATAACTTTACATCACGGACCCAACAAAACTAGTTTCGTCGAAATCCGAGGTCATTTGCAAAATGTCCATTTTTAAGGGCCTGAATTCCATAGCGACTATTCAGAATTTTCAACTGGACATATCTTTTGATTCCCGCTATGAAATCTTGATTTTTCGGATTCGATAGAAAGATATTATCCATTAGATCTTAATGTTTTTCGTTTCACTAAAATCCGGATTGTTTTGCACCCGGTACATTCAATTGAAGTTTGAAATCGAATTATCGAACTACCGCGCCATTTTCAATTCTATTTATAAATATATATAAATATTTATATTCTAACGACGACGTATATAATATATACGTTCGAATTATATTTAAAATAAATTTCTCGTCGATATTATTTAAAATAATCTATTTTAAATAATCAAAATTCGCTAAAATTGCCAAAATAAAAATTTTAAACTGGCCCAGATTTTCGGGTTGTTACAATCTCCCCCACTTAAAACTTTTCGTCCCCGAAAAGGAACAAAGTCGAAAGTGGTTTGATTAATCAACTCTACGCTCGATCAGGCTTCCATTCTCTAACTTTTCAGTTTCTGAGAATTTTCCAAAATTTCAAAAATTTGGCTAACACCCTAAATTTTCGAAAAATTTCGCCATAACCTCCCCTGCAATGGGAGCATCGGGGAATTTCAAATAGCTTCCCCGGTCCTTCAGATCTCAAAAAGAAAAAGAAAAAGCCAAGCGGCTAGCCAATAGGCTCATAAAATCATCATCACCCAAACAAAACAGTAAATTATGTAGTAAACATGTACCTATTTGTCGGGCAAACAAATTTTATTCTCTGGCTCTAGCCTCCTTGCTATGACCTGTTTAATATAAGCATATGTATATGCAAGCAAATGCGACCAATTTTCAATACAATTCAATATTTGGTTCAATTAGGCTAATTGGTTAAAAATTAGTAAACAAATAAACAAACAACACAAACATCAATCAATTAGTTGAATTAGAGTTTCAAATTCATAATTTTGATACATATACAAAAATCATGTTTTTGATGCCAATTCACAACAATGTATTCTAGCTATATATAAGTTTTGGTTCTCACACCAGCCTAATGGAAATATATAGAAAATCACATCTTCAACACTCGAACACTAATTCTGATGATGTTGCTACAATCATCAGAATCATCTTCGGGCGACTAGAGTGTGAATCTATATCTATCCAGTATATTAAAACTTCGAATACACGTGGATCAGACGTATACCCAAAATCTTTATATACTGCATTGTCCAAATCAATAGAAATAAATAATCAAATACGAATAATTGATTTAAATTTTCAAAACAAAAATTTGTTTTCATTTGAAAAATATACTCTTCACACTCGTTCTAGGATACTACTTATCCTATCTCTAACGAGTCATTCTAATTGGATATTACTAATCCAATATCTGATGAATTCTTTCGTATGGTTCTAATGTGTCTTATTCTCTGAGCTTTGTAAACCAAAGCTCTGATACCAACTGTGACGGCAAGGAATTTCGCTCGGTCCGAACCAGTCGCTAAACCGATTCAGGCCGTTCGAAACGCCCTATCGTTTGAGAACACGACAAAACAGAACGCATACAGAAGAGCATTTCATTGTATATTACAACAATGCATCAGATTACAAGAATATACAGAGCATGAATGAATATTACACAGAAATATCAGAGATTTAAATTACATTTAAATACATAACAGCGGAAAATAATACAATACACAACTAGAAGAAGATATACGGATACAAAGCTTTCCGGATATCGTTCCAGCTGTAAACCAGGATCCTGTGAATATAAATCTGCAAAACCAAAACTACTAGCTGCCCGTGTCGAAAATAAGGGCACCCAGAGTTTAGGTTAAAACAATAAACTCCAGGTCAGTCATGTGACTGGTGTGAGAACTAAAACAGTTATTAATCTTTATTTTAAAAGCTAGGTAAATCAAGGGACCACGCCGTATAACACGGAACGGGTTTCCTCCCAAGAATACCAGTGCATAAAACAACAGCGCAATGCTAAATAAAGAAAAATGAAGCTGTTATAAGACCCAGGTCCTATCACACAATGCAACGCAAGCCGGGGGATAGGGTTTTCCCTTATAACAGCCAAAGAATGCTTGATACGATTAAAACAAATCATTTGATACTATAATAAGTGCATAGTGTATAAAACAACTTCAAATCATAAGTATCAATCATAGGCGGCATGAGCGCCCCATCCCACTATGTCGCCATATATAGGATTACAACTAAAACCGCAAAGTCACGTATTTGGAAATTGGATTTCCATCTATGAACCGAGGCAAAAGATAGCCCTCAACCGATTCGAGACGCTCTAGCCCGTGTCTCAGGAACAGAACGCATCGTCCCTTGGAGCGACAGGGCCGGTCCACCGATGTGGATTAAAATGCCTGAACACTGCGTTTCCCCACCCTTTGGGGTGTCAATGAGCCAACTAAATGACTCCATCGGTTCGAGAACGACCGATCAATCCGAGGCGCCTCGCAACAGCAACAACCACATAAGTCAAACTCGTCAGGGCGTGTAAAACCACTGACGCCACTTTTTAGCTAGAAGGAAACGCAAGTCCTCCCTGAGGTCCGTCTCCCGTTTTTGGTTCATACCGGGTGTGAAACACGCGAGGTAAACGTTACACAAAGCTACGCCACAAAGGCCGTGCTTCGATCATCAACCACAAGACTTTGCTTTTCAACAGAAGCCTTGATCATTTGCCACTTAGGCATGCCACACAGGCAATTCACTCCATGCGATTGATATCCATCAATATATAACCCCTGAGCTCGTACGTCTCAGAGAAGGGCGTTAAGCAAGAGAATAAATTCTCCGCCGCCAAACAGATATATATTTAATAGAGATCAATCACACGGACTAAAATCCAATGTCAGACACACAGTCCATTTACAAGTCCGTTCTGGGTCTGAACGAAACCGGAGGCACCTAGTACCCCGCATATCCATCGATCTCCAAGTACGTCTGGACGATCACTAACTGTTTCCATCTTCTTGGGTGTACAGCCCAATCAAGATCATCAGTAATTACCCAAACGACGTGAAGACCTCCGGTCTTCGACCATCGTCTTCATCTTCGACTTATCGTCGTATCAGTTATTCAGAATGGGATAAACCCGGTCTTTCCGAATAACTCGCGTATGATTTAAATAAGTGTTACACAAATACAACATACGCCTCATTCCAATTTATTAGTCACTAACCGTAAATTAATCAAGAGAATAATTCCCCAAATATTAACCCCGAAGGCCGAAACCAACATCAGATCAATATCCAGAAAACCATTCTGCTTGGCCAACCGACAGTTAGTTTCTAAATTTCACATTCATAGGGAAATGTTCCCATTAATTTTATCCAAGATAAATTCTTTTCTTGAATTTCGATTCAACTAGTCGAGATTAACGAACCTTACCGAAGTAATCATTGGTTTTAATTTCCCAATCCCAACCTATTTATCCCATGAAGTAAAACTGGTAATACTTCATATCTAACACCACAGTGTTATCGGTAAATTCAATTACCATTTCACGCTCAAATCTAATTAAAGATTTAACTATCGCCTGGAGCAAAACTGGTGATACTCCATTTCGATTATTTCAATCTAATTAAAGATTCATTAAAACTCCACTTAGTTTTAATCTGTGACTGGGTTAAAGAATCAGTGTCATTTAAAACACGGTTCACGATAAACCCAAAATCACATTGCATTTCAATCAGTCCCTAATTGTAAATTAGCAAGTGAGCAATTCCCTAAGTATTAATCCCGAAGGCCGAAACCAACATCAGATCAATACCTCGGAAACTATTCAACTTAACTAATCTCCAGTTAGTTTCTGATTTTCTTAACTCCTTTAGGTCTAAGAACTGTATTATTGAAGATACCGTTCACGACAACCCAAAATCGCCTTTCATTAATGATCGGGTTAAAGAACTAGTGTTATTTAAAACACTGTCCACGATAAACCCAAAAATCAATATCGATTCAATTCCAATTAAATATTATTTAATTGGTACACTTCATTAAATCTAAATAAAAGATTTAATCTTTTCTCAACTGGGTTCAAGAACAGTGTTAGTGAAGACACCATTCACGACAAACCCAAATCACATTTGATATTCAATATAAGGCTCTGAATAGAAAATATATCGGCTTATATTCAATATCAAATTCTACGATTAACAAATGTCGTATTGGAAATAACGATATAAATATATCTTTCAAATTTCCATAACAACATCTGTATAATCACGAATTCCAACATCGAAATATTCCGAAGACAATTTCGATTCAAATCCACTCCAATGCAATCATTGGAAATTTTGGTTATTTTTAAAACCCTTTTCAAATCCAATTTATTTACTTAAAAATAAATAGAATTATAATTCTAGTTCAAAACTAGTTCATTTCGATAAAAACTATTTTTATCTTTTCAAATATGGAGTTTTTCATCCCAATTCTTCTCAAATCATTTCTTATGATTTTACACAAATTATTACTATTTTTAATAATTTTATCAAGGCCCGTACAGTCGATTTCCATCAATGGCCATCGAACTGCACTTACAGCGACCTTTTTCGAATTTGATTTGGACGTATCTCCAAATCCAACCGTTAGATTTCAAATTTCTAATATTCGTTAGAAAGCTCTTTTCGATACGAACCCAACGGTTCCGGTTTTAGGAGAATCCGACGGTCGGATCTCCCGTAATGCCCGTTTGAAATAAATGGTCGAAATTCGCGAACTGCCGCGGCGCGGCGCGTTCTATTCAGGCCATTATATTATATATATAATATATATAATATATATATCGTCGATTTCTATTTAAAACGAATTATATAAATAGTTTTAAAATTCGTTTCAAAAGCGATTTCAACTTCCATTTCATTTCAAATCAAAATTGAATTCTTCTTTATAAATTCATTTTAAAATTCCTTTCTATTCAATTCAATTTGAATTCATTTCAATTCGCTTTCAATTCCATTTGAATTCGTTTTATATTCAATTTATTTCGAAATCGTTTTCAATTCAATTCATTTCGAAATCGTTTTCAATTCATTTTGAATTCGTTTTCAATTCAATTCATTTCGAAATCGTTTTCAATTCATTTTGAATTCGTTTTCAATTCAATTCATTTCGAAATCGTTTTCAATTCAATTCATTTCGAAATCGTTTTCAATTCATTTCATTTCGAAATCGTTTTCAATTCATTTTGAATTCGTTTTCAATTCAATTCATTTCGAAATCGTTTTCAATTAATTTTGAATTCGTTTTATATTCAATTTATTTCGAAATCGTTTTCAATTCATTTTATTTCGAAATCGTTTAAAATCGATATAAATATCGTTCACGTCAAAATGGCGTCAATCTAGTCAACACGGCTTCATAAATTTCTATTTTCAAATATTCTATTTCAAATATTTCTTTTTCAAAATAGTTGTTATTATCAAAATATTTCGTTCAACACATGACCAATCTCAATGGATGAGACTGTCAACACATGAACTTTTATTTTATATTGATAAAGATGTAAATTTTAATATTGAAATATTTCGTTCAACACATGACCAATCTCAATGAATGAGTACTGTCAACACATGAACTTTTATTTTATAATATTCTTTATTTTTCAAATTGGAATGAGGCCCAATCAATTACCATATAAAGTTAATTATATGGATTTTCATGCATTACACACATATAATAGCATTGAAAAATAATCAACCATCAACCAAAGTGCACTACACTGTATAAGCATCAAATATAGATATTCAACGCTTATTACAGCCTGTCAATCAATCGATCGACATATTTAATCAATCAGGATGAGTGAACTTCAAATTTCATCCCGACACCCGTGTGGGGTTTCAAACAATCTAACACCTATTTTATTTGTGCTGTTGGGCGATGTGTAAAATTTATCGTCCCAATCAATGTCATTCAAATAGGTGTACATAAACAAACCGTCCGGTTTATAAATGAATATTTTATTTTATTCACTTCACATTAAAAATTATATTTTTAACGATAAAACATTTTATTTCAACCTATGAATTTCTATTCAATTCATTTATCCAATAAAATGATATTTTTTTATTTTTCTAACTTATTTTAGAAAATTTCGGCGGCATAACGGCACGATACTAGAAACGGGACAAGGCCTAGCCTTATCCCCGGTCTAGTGAAGGCCCACGCCATTCACACATCAATCAAATTCACCAAACAATTCAATTTCAATCAACTAATCTAACCAACTACACAACCAAACAAACAAGTCCATGGTCTGTGGACGGGTGTCGGGTGCTACTAAGCACCGTCTGCATCCTAGTATATATATAATTAGAAAAGAAATTGAAAGGTGAGAAGTTCTCACATATAGCTATCCTAGCTTCACGGCTCTTCATTTGCAGAAGTCTTCGTCGTTTCGCCTTTTTGTCACCTTCGTTGCTCGCTTTCACTACATATGTAAAAATCATATTTTTACTTCGCTATTCAATATATAAAAATCGAATTTTTAGTTCGCTATTCAATATATAAAAATCGAATTTTTAGTTCGCTATTCAATATATAAAAATCGAATTTTTAGTTCGCTATTCAATATATAAAAATCGAATTTTTAGTTCGCTATTCAATATATAAAAATCGAATTTTTAGTTCGCTATTCAATATATAAAAATCGAATTTTTAGTTCGCTATTCAATATATAAAAATCGAATTTTTAGTTCGCTATTCAATATATAAAAATCGAATTTTTAGTTCGCTATTCAATATATAAAAATCGAATTTTTATTTCTTAAAGCTCAAATCCTTTTTCTCTTCAAAGATTAAACCTTTTTCCTATTTAATTTTTTACTTTTAAACAAAATCAGTTTTTCTTTAAACAAAAATCAGTTTTTTTTAAAAACATAAAATCAGTTTTTTTTTCTTCAAACAAAAATCAGTTTTTTTTAAAAACATAAAATCAGTTTTTTTTCTTCAAACAAAAATCAGTTTTTTTTAAAAACATAAAATCAGTTTTTTTTTCTTCAAACAAAAATCAGTTTTTAAAAACATAAAATCAGTTTTTTTTTCTTCAAACAAAAATCAGTTTTTAAAAACATAAAATCAGTTTTTTTTTCTTCAAACAAAAATCAGTTTTTAAAAACATAAAATCAGTTTTTTGCTATCATTTAAAAATCGGTTTTTAAAAACATAAAATCAGTTTTTTTCTATCATTTAAAAATCGGTTTTCTGTTTTAAATAAAAATAAAAAATAAAGTAAATAAATTAAAAACTTACAGCATTTTGAAGAAAAGGGGGGGTGAAACTGTCGTCGGCGGCACTTCCAAAGGAGGGGGGTCGGCGGCTTCGTCGAGGGTTCGGAGGAGGGAGGGGGTCGGCTTCGTCGAGGGTTCGGAGGAGGGAGGGGGTCGGCTTCGTCGAGGGTTCGGAGGAGGGAGGGGGTCTAGCGATGGGAAGAGGAGGCGGCGCGGTGGATGGTGGGGCGGCGCTCCGCCCCCTATCGCCCTTTCTCCCTTTTTTTTTTGTTTTTTTTCAGAAATGAAATTCGAACATTGGGGGGGCCTGAGCGGGTTTAAGGGGGGAGATTTTTTTTTTTTAATATTTAATTATTAAAAAGTTGACTTTCACATACGACCTCTATACGAGGTCCACCGCCTGTCGCCCATAGCGTTTCACCCCCATTCCGAACACAATGGGATATGTACCGCAAGCTGATTCGATCGTTTCGATCTGTTTCTGTCGCATTTACATTTAAATCATTATATTGAATTTTAAACGTACATTTCAAATTACTGGGGTCACATACAACCTTTAAAAATTCCAGAAAAATATTTTCTAGCTTCGTATTGACGATACGGTCCTAACAAAACTAGTTTCGTCGAATTCTGAGACCGTTAGAAAAATGACCCATTTCCAGTCGATTAAAATCAACTGAAACTGGTCAAACGCGTTTTCCTTTGCCACGCTCACATATTGATTCGAAAAATTATGAAATTTGAAACCTAGCAATAACTTTACATCACGGACCCAACAAAACTGGTTTCGTCGAAATCCGAGGTCATTTGCAAAATGTCCATTTTTAAGGGCCTGAATTCCATAGCGACTATTCAGAATTTTCAACTGGACATATCTTTTGATTCCCGCTATGAAATCTTGATTTTTCGGATTCGATAGAAAGATATTATCCATTAGATCTTAATGTTTTTGGTTTCACTAAAATCCGGATTGTTTTGCACCCGGTACATTCAATTGAAGTTTGAAATCGAATTATCGAACTACCGCGCCATTTTCAATTCTATTTATAAATATATATAAATATTTATATTCTAACGACGACGTATATAATATATACGTTCGAATTATATTTAAAATAAATTTCTCGTCGATATTATTTAAAATAATCTATTTTAAATAATCAAAATTCGCTAAAATTGCCAAAATAAAAATTTTAAACTGGCCCAGATTTTCGGGTTGTTACACAAACCGCGATATTTTTTAAATCCTATTTTGGTCATATTTCAAAATCTACCCGATGGAATCTAGATTTTTAACCACTTTTAAAATTATTAAGGGGGAATTATTGAACATAGCCTCCCCATAACAATTTAAAAAATATAAACCAAAATGCCTTTTTGTTATTTTACCCTAATTACAATAAAAAGTCAAATAAAAATAATAAAATTCGACAAACAACCACCGTTTTAACATACTACAAGTTGCAATAATAGTTCGGGCATAAGAAACCGAATTTTACTCAAATAAAGGTAGAGAGGAGTGACTGCTGAAGAAAAAAATCGAATTTTACTCAAATATATTTCGGCAATAATAGTTCGGCAATAATAGTTCGGCCATAAGAAACCGAATTTTACTCAAATATAGTTCGGCCATAAAAACTAATTTCGAAAGGCAACCACTGATTACAATACAAATTTTACTTTGCACCAAAGAACAGCTGAAGAAAAAAAAATCGAAACTTGTATAAACCAAAAGATCTTGCCTTTTCAACACCTTCTCCATTGTTTTGGATTTGGTCTTTGAGATCGAGTGCAACGTTTTGTGTGAACCATTGTTGAAATTAAAAAAGGTTGAGAGGAGTGACTGCGTGAAAATTAGGGTTTGAAGTAAATAATCGTTTTTCACCATGTTTTTTGTAACGTTTAACCAAGGGTAAAATCAGGTTCTTCAATTTATTTTTCACTGTGTCCCCCCTTCCCTTTTTTAACAATTTATAGTTTAATGGAGAGAAAATAAAATATGGCCTCCTCTTATCCGTTTTTGGAGTAGCATTAACAATACACTTTAACGTTACTTGTTAGATAATCCATGAAAACAACATATTATCATCCAAACTTGATAGGAACTCATCATGGCATACATAAAAGTCATTTAACATAAACATAACAAACATATTCATTTCATTAACATATGGATAGCTAGGTTCATTTATAGTTTAGTTTCTCAGCTTCATTGGTTCCCGTGTTCCTAAAATCGGTTACAACTACGCTACAGTCACATCGAAGCACTTGAAATCACTCCTTCCTCTCTCTCCTTTGGCTCGGCCTAAAGTAGATACGGGTTTGGGTCTTCATATTGTGACTTCAAACTTGGTATAAAGTCTTTTAATGACGATTTAAGAACTTAAGAAGGGTTTAAGATGATTTTGATTTTATTTGATGTGTTTTTGAAAAAGTTCATAAGGAAATGAGTATTTATTTTATTGTTTAGAAATCACTAATGGTGTTGAGAGTAGTAAAAAGTGTTGACTCTTGTACTAAATAATTTGGGAAGAGAGGTGAGGTATTTATAGGAAAATTTAGAAAATAAAATATTGGTTAGAAAATTGTCAAAAACCCTCCTCTTTATTCCCTTATTTTCAGCTGTACTCCACCTGCCTTCCCTCCCTTGTACCCATGCTTTTCCTTGAGTGTAAGTGGATATGATGTGTGCATGTATGTGTAAGGGTAGGATGAGTGTAAGAGTAATGTATTATTATATTAAAAGTAAACTATTTTTGTTTTCTTATGTTTACTTTTTCCTAATCTCTCCTAATTTATTTAATACTTCATTAGCCTTATGTATATAAGTTATCATATTCATATACTAATGTATACATATGCATATGTGTCTCACAAAAGATTTGACAATGTTGTATGACTTTCATTCGTTAAACCGTTGAGAATACAGAACTCGTTTATTAGCCATATTTTAAGTCATCACCTGACCAACTTACTTAATTAAATTAAATATAAAAATAAATTTGTTATCATGACTAATTTGTTAAAACATGATTATTTAGTCATTAAAACCATATTAAATAATATTTATTAAATATTTATAAAATTTGGGACTTTATCGATTAAGCGATATCGTTTTTTCTTATATTTTCAGGACAAGTATATTCCTTTATATAACTTGTTCACCATTGGTATGTTATCGCTATATAACATATTTAAAATGATTTCTTATTATTTATTTAAGTCCATCATTGGAATAATTATTATAATTACTAATTTTTTTATATCTTCATTTGCTCCATGAAACAACTATTGGAAAAAAAATACCTTTATTGATGACATCACAATACTTATATTCTTTAAAAATAAGATATATAAATTTTACTTTCTTGTTCAATCATGAAAATAAATGTATGTATCTAGTATCATTTGCGGTCCTTATGATTGGAGATCAGTTAACTGGTAAAATGGTTTTGGCTATTTTATCAGCATTTTCCCTAAGGACGTACTTTCTTTAATAATTTCCCAAAATGAGTCCATTGTCATTTACCACTTGAAACTTGGTCATTAGTTTAAAATAATAAATATTTGATTATGTATCTCTTTAATTAAGATGGTCAAATTCTGGGTTGTTACTGGCCTGTTAAGCATTGTGGAGGAATCCTCACAAGCTACATCCTGTGTGAATGCTAAGCTCTTCTTAGTAAAGCAAGTGAGCAGTGTCGATATCTTGGAAAATCTCTAATGAACTTCCTGTAGTGTCTAGCCAACCTAAAGTCTTTTTACTTTAGTGGCGTTCTTGGGCACCTTCCAATCTTGACTTTCTACCACTTTAGTAGGATCCATCGCCAGCTCTTTCTTGAGACTATGTTCCCCCGGAATCGCACCTTATCCCACTAAAAGTGGAAATACGAAAATTTACCTTTTAACTTACGCTTTCTAAGGGTGCCAAGGACCACTTCAAGATGAATTGCATGCTCCTTTATACTCTTGGAGAACACAAGAATGTCATCTACGGACACCATAACAGACTTATTCAAAACTTCCTGGAAGACCCGACTCATCAAATTAATGTGGCATGTCGAGGCATTGTGAATCAGGACAAAAGGCATGGTCAACCACTCGAAAAATACATTTGGTGTCCTAAACGTTGTCTTATATACTATCATCTGCAACTCGAAGCTGATGAAACTTAGTAGCTAAGCCTACTTGAGGAAGAACAGAGGTGCCGACTATTTGGTTAAAAATCATCGATCCTACAGATTGGATAACGATTCTTCTTAGTGAGCTAGTTCAACTCTACGTAATCGACACAAAGCCTGGGGGAACCATCTTCCTTCGTAGCAAATACGACTGGTACGCCCACTCTAAAATGCTATGTCGAATAAAACCCTTCTCTAGAATCTCATTAATCTGCGTATCAACTCCTTCCTCTCCCTAGGGGCCATACAAAAAACTGGTAATGCTACAGGCTTAACATTATCACTCAAGTAGATCTAGAAGTCGATCTCTTACTTAGAGGATAGACCTCTTACCTCCTTGAAGATGTTTGGAAACTCTCTCACTATTGGAATATAATCCACATCGGCTAAAGATGAATTGAGGGAATAAAATTATCTATGCATAACTGACCCATGTGGGTCACAAGGATACCTCAAGAGTCTACCCACTACAAGTCTCTAATTTGATGACTCCTCACGCAGTCTAGTATAGCTCAATACGATGCTAGCGAATCCATCTTATAATTGGAAACACTATAGAATGTGTAGCATTTGTAGGCATAATTGAAAACATCACAGAGAGTAAAGTATACAAGATATGCAAAATAATTACAGCGAAAACATAACTTGTTATTTATTCTAAAAAATATCCTTCATTTAAGAAAGTCGAAATCAAATCAAATAATAATACTATGTCATAAACTATATGTCTCTCTCTCAGCCTCACTTAGAAAATTAGAGTACATAACATAAAATCCCCTCTCAAGTAACAGCACAAACCAACCAAATAAAAATGATAAAAGAAAACGAGTTACATCAAAAATGAACTCCAACAAGTTTTCTATTTCAAAAAATCCAAATAGTCAAAATCAACCCTATGAGTCTAAAAGGGGGAAAAAGGAATGAAAGATGAGTATATCATACATAAAGCCTTATAAATAGAGTAAAAACTAGAATGATAATTAAGGTAGAAGGATAGACTTAGCAGTAATTTTTTGTATGTGTACAAATAAGGTGGTTTCTAATAATAAGGCTTATAATTGAGTTTATAATTTAGTTGTTTGCACTTTACTATTCTGAATTCTTTTGGATTGAATTAGATTTTCCTAATTCTACTTTTAGTCGTCTCTTACGTTCTTCTATTCCAATCATATGGCCTACCATCTTGTGGTAATGTGCCACTAATAGATCTTTCCTACTAACAAAAAAACACAAAAACTAGCGCATGTCATAGTAGTCCTTGATCAAAGTCTGCAAGCTCAGAAAACACCAAATGCCATACTAATCAAAATTTTGTTGACCTCTTATATCGCTATTCCACTTTAGTGCGTCCTATTTTCCTGAAACCATTAGATCCTGTATAAAAGGGAAGGTTGCCGGACGGGTCCTAACGAACAAACTATGGTTTTACGTCTCAATCTAATCTTGTTTTTTGATCTCTTACAACTGTTGTCCACCTAAGCATTCTAAGTCTTTATGAGATCATCAGATCCTGGCTAAAATAGAAGGTGTTCGGAATGGGGCCTAGCTACAAATATGTATTTTCTTTTATTCTTAGCCCAATCCAAGATCTAAGCCCAACCTATTAATCTAATTCCTTATTAAGTAATGATATCACTAGTATCACATTAGGTTATGTTATTTCTCTTTTTATTATGATTTTTCTATTCTAATTATCATAATAACATGCGTACTTTTCTGTATCTTATGAATAGCAATACTCTTCATAATTCATTGCAAGTTTTTGCAAATCTGCATAATTTAGTCTTATCCCATTTTGTTGCAAATCTGTAATTTTATAGGTATTTAGTGTAAACTTAGTTCCTTTTTAATAAGCCCATATTTGCGAAGTTTTTTTGCTATACTCTATTTCCACGTGCAAAAAGATGGTTAAAAATTGTGTCTGCAAGCTAACATTTATAGCTCTAGAAATGTACATAATCGTAGAAAGTTGGAATTATTAATAGAAATAACTACTAAGGAAAACGATTGGAAAAACCTACAAAAACGAACAAAAAATTACTTACAGAACATAAATAAAAGAAACAGTAAGAAAAATAATAAATTAATTACAGAACTTAAATAAAAGGAAGTGTAAGAAAAATAGTAACTACTTACAGAACAGAATTACTAAAAACTACTAGAAAAACTATAATTAAAACCCTAAACTTTTAAATAATTCATAATTTAAATTATTATTATACTCACAAATGGTCCTAAGCTCTTTCTCCTTGGCTGCTAAGGATACCGCCTCTGAGTGGATTATATAAAATATTAAACCTTCTCCCCAGAAAACTTTAGGTCGGGTCTGTCTCAAAAGAGAGAACCTATAAAGTGGAAAAGCTTGTGTTGTGAGCAAATAGCTAGGTCTGGCGGTCTATTATAGTGTAGTCTAGGGATCTCAAACCTTGGATTTCCAGATTCAATCCATGCCAACCACGTCACCGATAAGATTAGAACCATCGAATTTCTTATTTGACGCACCACAATAGGCTAAAAAAAATCCTAAAAACAAACATCTCCTGCTTTGCTACATATCTAAACAATTTTTCATCCAAGCACTTTTGCAAGTTGACTCGACCCCATTAGGGTCAACCTCGGGGGTCGAGACATGCCCTTATTATTATTATTTCTTGTTTTCTATGATATCATTTTAGTTTTAACTCCATATCTGATCAACTTTGTATGTTATTGATCAGAAAGTGTCATGGAAATGATGGTGCGACTCCCGCAACAAAATTCTTATAATTTCAAATAATTATTCTATTTATTAAGTAATTCTTTATTAATTACTATGAGTTACAATTTGGATTTTTATAGTTTATATGACTTGGTCATGTTTTGTGTATTAATCATGTTGTGTACCTTCATAGTGCTTTGGATATTTGTTTATTTGTTATGAAAAATATGCAAAGCTTGTTTTCCATATACAATGCCTAGTTTGAACTTGATAGTCGATTAGTGGATTGTAGAACTTGACCATAAATAAATCAAATTAGTTTAAGGAGTCTGTGATTGATAAATGTTTTACTTATTGATAAATCACTTCAAAACTAGTATACGGGTTACATGTTTTGGAAGTGGTTATGAAGTGAAATTTATGTGGAGATTCGAGATCTGCTTGAGATGCTCGAACATTGTAGTTGTTGTAGTTTATTCAGGATGTAGGAGTTCATGTTTAATTCTGAGACCTGTTGGGGTAAGGGAATCCAAGTGTGATTCTGATATTTTGTTGAGCAATATGTGTATGGTCCAAAGATCTATTGAAATATGGGATTCCAAGTAATGAATCAAAAACTATTGAGTGGTGGGGATCCAATTAGGGATTATGTTATGTTCAAGTGATGAAGACTCATGTAAAAGATGTCGAACCTAGCCTCGACATCGGAAATAGCTTAAGACAGAGAAGGATGCAAGATCTGGGGTTTAGCTAACCTATGACAGAGTAGACAACTCCATATCGAGATTATGCTTGTAGATGTTGCGCAAAGAAGTTGAAGATACTTGATCCTAAGTGGTGCACTTTGGTGTTTTTATATGTGGACTAGTTGTAGTTTCCTTGTGGTATACTTTATTTAGAGATATATGATGCTTGGTAGGTAACTTCTGATCCTTTTGCATATAGTTCAAATCAGGCTCAATCGAATGGATCTCCGTAGAAAATCCAATATGCGAATGAACCTTGACAGTTTTTGAATGTACCCTAATTTGTTGTCAATTGTAAGCATAATAATTCAAGCTATTTGATATGATTTATATTCTATTCCCTATACATTATCCATTGACTGGATGGTTGCTTCTGAGGTGAAAACTATTAATTCATATGGCCTCAAAGATATTTTAACATGTCACATATCATGAGTTTCTCATGTGGTTTACTAACCTAACCCGAGTGTTATTTTCTTATAATGCTTTAGTTAGACCTATGCTTATTTCCAGATTTATCTATGGTCACCTTGGAGCTTCTGGAATAGTGTTGGGGCTCTACTTACCATACTATTTATATCTGCTGCATTCAATGTGGTATATCAACGTTTGTGGAGATATGCTGTAATAATTGTCTAGGCTGATTATATTTTAGTTTCTTTGATGGTTGTATTATATACATTTTTACTTTATAAAATTCATTCTTCGTATTATATTACCACACCTTTGTGAGATTCTGATATTGTGTTGTCTTCCTCCTTGTTCCATCTTCTTCTATTTTATTTCACCCAAACTTTCCGTCTTTCCTACACTTAGGTGCTCAACATGTGAATATCTTGGATGAATTGATGTCAGCATTCAAAGATTGAAATAGGCTCCTCGACATTTAATGATCCTTAGTTTCTTCTTTTGGTAGGGAGGAAGAACCTATGGCTTACCTCAACGCTTGAAGTAAACCATTTGGAACATCACTCGCACTATTCCTAAAATTGGCATGGGTTCCAACAATCAATGATATCTCACATCAGTTGTATGTATATTTGACTATTGGAAAGTACAGACTTCCATCGAATGACACAACTGACCTCGCATCATTAACCTTGTAACGACCCAAGGATTTTCGACCCCGAAAATCAACAAAAACACCATGTTGACTATTCAAGCATCAAAAATATTGGATCATTAATAGAAAGAAGTTAAAGGGTGAGTAATAGAAAGAAAGTTAGAATAAAAGAAGAAGAAGATCACAACAAAACAAAGTAAACATGAATCTTACAGTGGAATGAATATAATATATTATACAACATAACTTTGAAATACAAAATTGTAACTGTATATACATACCATTATCAGAGTACAACACATAACATCATAACGGAAATAACTTTATAAATATCTAATGTTGACGCCTCCTGCTCCAAGCTCCTTCAACTATCTGTAAAATCCCTACTACAAGACTGCCCATACGAATTTGGGCACCCAAGAGTTTAGGGTAAAACAAAATACACTCTGGGTCAGTCATGGGTCTGGTGTGAATAAACTCATTTTGTTTAACTTTTAAAAACCCTTTAAAAGAAATGATAATCGTAAGACCTATCCATACATAAACACGGAAGGTTTTTACCTTACGATAACCCAAAACATTTTTGAAATCGATATGATAATAGTGTCTAATACAAGTAAATAGCAATCTAGTAGAACGTTTGCATCCCACGCTTTACATACAAAATATACAATCAAAACAGCGACTCTTATTGGATAATGGATTTCCAAATATGACAAAGTATGGAACCACCTTCCGATCAGTGTACTCTAGAAGGGATAAACTAGAGCTCAACAAGAACATCTTGCAAATTAGCCACACATGATCGACCATTCATTTCGCTTTGATGTTTCGAATATACTATCACCTTACGGTTGGTATACCAACATAATCATTCCGGGAGACACAGAAGCGAAACAAGAACAAAAATGAATATTCTCTAAATGATGACAATATACTTTAATTGGGAGCGACCCACTTAGCCATGCTGCCTGTGACACCCCACATCCATTAATGTCACTCACCAAGGGAATGCATTAAGTTTCGTGAAGCGTTATAGGTAAATAGACACAGAATAATTACAAGACAAATATAAATAAGATAGCAGCTAAAATTTAAATTTTTATTTGAAACATAAATCGTAATATCGTGGACTACAATACCATAAGTCACAAAACCATTACAATAAAATAACTTCTGTCTTGCACCATCAGAGTACATAAGTATATAAAAAGCATAATTCGCCAATTGAAAGAGTTAAGCTATAGTAGAGACAAAAACTTGAGCCATACTTCAGAAGTAGCTCCTAACAAGATGATATCCGAGTCCTGACTAAGCCTGAGTGTTTCCTCCCTGAGAACCTAGGGGGGGACGGAAGAAAGAAGAGGAAACAAAAGGGTTGGACATAAAGTCTGGCAATTCTAGTTACTTTTAGCCAATAAATAAATAAAAGTAACATGATAGGCATATACAATGGATAAGAGATATCACTACGTAAAGCAGGTGTGACAAGGTAGACAGGATAAGGTGTATACACTGCTCTAATGGTTACTCTGCACTATTACTAGTATAACTAAAATGAGATGATCCCTTCCCTTATAAGTTGGTAGACTTAGGGCATACATCCGAGTGTACCCTAACCACTACCTTAATCGATCGGCTCCCAACTCCGTAGATATCCTGTGCTGGCCCCACAGTAGGAGGTATCACTTCCTAAAGTGGCAACCCTTCATTTCCCAAGCTGTGCACAACCATATCTACTGGTGTCACGGTCGTCTTATCCTGCTCTGCCCGGCTCATGCACACACATGGCCTGGTCGGTTTGCGCCGCCCACACCATCCGTCTCGTTTGGATCTCTTATAATCAATCAGTAAGCATGCCCCTTCTCCTCTTAGCACGGAGTACTTTATTTGATACCTACTTTGGGTTACTGACTGAAATGGGTCCCACACAATATGATACAAGCTCTCCCCTTTGTCTTGTATCCCCACTATGTGACAACTCGGATTTCGACAGACCGATTTTTTTTTCAAAAACCCAATCTATCGAAACCCAAGTTGGGCGCTCTGGTATCCTGCAGAAAAAGACAGAGATAAAGAAAACATGTCAGAATTCAAAGCATCTTATAGCGGAAGGAATTCAAAGTATAATATACTTTAAATATAGCTTTACCTTATAAAACATACTGCCTGACCAGTATCCAAAGCTTATACCATCTCTGTCATGAACCTAACCTAGAAGTATGTAATGAGGAGAGGGTCAGAACATAATTTCTGTGTGAGTGGACTTAGAATAAACTTCTGTATAATCCTACATATACCGTTCGGTTATATTTTCTTGCTTATTAGGTTATTCGCGATATTAGCTCTCTAGGCTATACTCATGTCCCACTAGTAGATTAACCTAATACAACGTATATGTAGATACCCCCAACTCGTATAATCCTTTCCATGTGTATATACAGTCCCTTGCCGTATGTCGTACGACCTTCATCATGTCTACTTTAGTGTAGTGCCACCATTCTTGAAATCGTTTGGACTACCACTCTTGATCTTGCTAGATTCCATTTATACCTAGATTTAATCTAGGGTTTTCTATCCAGCGCTTCCTAGATTCAACCAGGGCTTACGCTACCCAGGGCCATATGGGTTTATGCTACCTATTGAACGCTTTCTAGATCCGATTAGGGTTTATGCTACCTAGGGCCACTAGGGTTTATGCTACCTATCGAATAATGCCCCCTAGTCTAGGACACACTACTAAGAGCGATATATGTTCCTAGACTTTACGTCCCAATCGCGTCGTTAAACGTGCTAGATATCTAGTTGCACATGTCCTCTATATGTGCAGCCCGAGTCCCGTGGCAGGGCTAATCAAGAAACACGGAACTCGGTCGGGAGCTTTAAGTTATCTGCCGATGCAGATGCTAAGGTCTGTTTTATCTGTATGTGGCTATGGTCCCACTTGACCCCTCCCTCAACTAATGAAAGGCACCCAAGAAAATCAAGAATGAGAACTGTACGCAGGCCCTCTATGCCCCCACAAACCTATTAGACACCCTCATCCATAACTAGATAGCAAAGTATATGGTCTTTTGGGCCGCCTTTCCGCTTGCGTATCACGATTGACTCAGGATGGTAGGTAGACGACGACGTGCTATCACATGGCTAAACATGATATCGTCGCCTCACGCTGACCCATCGTAGTCTTTAGGTTGCTTATATTACAACCAATGCATACCCTTGGCTCTTCTAACGCAGACCTTAACCTCTGTGAGCCCAGGAGGATCATCTGCAACCTCACAGACGGATACCAAGAGTACCCTCACGTCCCCTCGAAGCCGCGTGCTTCGTAACCCAGTTCGTTGGAGCCTTCTTCATGATCAGATGGACGTTCGCTCCTCCTCGTGTTCTAATTGGATTTCTTGACTAAGGTTTACTACTTAGTTCTCTTAACTAAGGTTTACTACTTAGTTTCCTGAATCATTAGCTTTCTTAACTAAGGTTCACTACTTAGTCCTCTTAACTAAGGTTTACTACTTAGTTCTCTTAATCGTTCGTTTTCTTAACTACGGTTTACAACTTAGTCCTCTTAACTAAGGTTTATTACTTGGTTCTCTTAACCAAGGTTTGATACTTAGTTTATGTTACTTAGTTCTCTTTAACTAAGGTTTGTTACTTAGTTCCTTTTAACTAAGGTTTACCAATGAATTCAAGCATGACTTAAGTTCTCTTTATCAAATGATAGCGTACGGGTGTTCTCCCACATTTTCAACTTAGATTAACTTATTTCATGGTATAAGTCGTCCCACCCTTCGAGTCTTGTATTACATCTTAAGTTATATTCATTTCTTATCCCTAGGATAAGTTTATCTATTATTTAATCTTATCATTCCCCACTTTTCCTTGCTTTGATACTGTTATATTGGTTAAGTTTGCCCATGTGCCCAAGTGGACTTAACCCCCAATCACGTATTCAATTCAACCCTCGTACCATGCTAAATTGGTTAAGTGTCTCTATCAGTTCATGTTGACTTAACCCGCCCATATATCATGTCAAATTGGTTAAGTGTTATCTAGCGGTTCACGTTGACTTAACCCACCCATATATCATGTCAAATTGGTTAAGTGTTGTCTAGTGTTTCATGTTGACTTAACCTTACCATACTAGCATGTGTCATTAGCATTAATTAATTATTAATGCCAACCTCTCACATTAGATCTATTGTTGCGGTCACTAGATGTGCCGGTTGGTTCCGGGCAGGATTATACCACAACTCAATCTAACCTCGGGTTTCAAGCACGTTATGACTAACTTCTCACATTAGAACCTATTGTTTGCGGTCACTGGATGTGCCGGGCGGTTCCGGGCAGGATTACACCGTAAACTCATTCTGACCTCGAGTTAGCCATGTTTTATGTTTAGCCAATTAACAATTCATGTCTATTCTAGGTGTCATAGGCCAATTATAAATTTACAAGCATGTTCGTGTTCATTCTAGACATCAAATGTCAATTACCAATTCACAAGCATGTTCATGTTCAAGTTATGCCACTATTGTCAATTTCATGTTATGTGTCGAGTTCCATAATTACATAAAAACATGGTTTGTCTAACATATTCCATTTTTAATTATGTTTCTAGGATCTTAATGGCATATCCAATTTTCAGGTCTCAAATTCAAGCTTTACCCAAAAACCCTAATTTAAGTTCATGCTTATAATCCCGTTAATAGGCTATACCTATTATTCTAGTTTCCCATACATGTGTTCCTAATAGGTTGCTATCATTCCTCATATGTTGGTTAAGCTTATTCATATGTCAAGTGCTACTTAACCCATTTCTACTTTGCTTACACAACCATTCGTGTAATAATCTTTTTACCCAAATTGCCTAATTCATCGATTAAATCTCAAGCTCTTCCCAAATAACTATAATTTGCGTGCTGTTGATCTTGGCTCGAAGGTAGCCAAACTTTCAAAAATAAAAAGGAAGAATGGGGAAGAGGAATAGATTAAGCATACAAAGATTATTTTAAATTGCAACATGAATTTTAACCGAGGAATGACGAACGATAATAATACTATTATGCATGAAGTGTATTGTAATCTCACTCACAGTGTTTTTGCGCTCCAATTCGTAGATCTTTGATCTTCTTCTTCTATTCATGGATTAGATTAATCTTTGATTGATTTTCCCCTTTTTGTTGCGTAGCTTGAATTATAGATCTGCTTCTTTTTTCTTGTCTTGCGCAGTATAATAGATCTGAATCTCTCCTTTATTTCATTCGCGGTAGCTAAATTCCTAAATCTAATTATTTTTAATCTAGGAATAGATTTGAGAAGAGAGGAGAGAAGATAAATTTTAGATCTAGGGGAGAAGAAGAAGAAGAGAAGCAGCATATAAGCATCAGAGAGTTGTGAGGAGAAAATATGAGGCCTAGGGGTGTTTATATAGGAGCTCAAGACCTTATCGTGCACGCAGCGCTGAGTCAGCATTGAACCCAGTTAAGAAAATCGTCCAGGTTCGCAGATGAATCTAGCCAAATCTTATCGTACACGCAGCGCTGAGTCAGCATTGAACCTAGTTAAGAAAATAGTCCAGGTTCGTAGATGAATCTAGCCAAATCTTAACGTACACGCATTGCTCAGTCAGCATTGGGTCCCGCAAGCTGTTTTGGCGCAGAAATTTGAATTTTGAACTTTTGAATTTCTAGAATTTAATTAACTGTTTTATTCACATGAAATATTCTTATATGTATACAATTCCTCTAACGACCATTTTACGCGTATATATATATATATATACACACACACACACATGCACAACTTTCGTTTTATTTTCAAAATTTAAACGATGTTGCACCGTTATTTGATTTTTGCCCTATTTCATTGACTGTAGCCTTATCTTGAAATTTTATCTTTCATATACATATATTTTCTGCATATATATATATATTCTCATATATATACATATATTATTCTTTATTTCCTTATATGTATGTTCTTATCCTTTCAAATTTTGAATTTGTATACGTACATATATTTACATGTTTAGTTGGCCCTCTCTAAAACAAAGATAAAAATTATGCCTCCGCCGGGGTTCGAACCTCCAACTTCCATGTTACAAATCCAATGTCTTAACCAACTGAGCTATGAAATCTTTTGTTAATAAGTCTTAGAACAATGATAATTATTGTTCTCTCCTTACTTCTCTTTTTCATGTTAGTTACAATACTTAAATTAAACCATTGCATGAATCTTTTTCTTTTAATGTTAATGCATTATGTTTGCAAATCAGTGCATGCAATATATTTACATTGCATGCAACCAATCCTTTCTTTCTTTTAATGCATGCATTACATTTTTTTTCAGTGCATGTATTTATTACATACAATCCATATTTTATTCTTTATTTTATATTTTAATTTGTTTGTATATATATATATATATATATATATTTCTCTTGTGCATATACAAACTTCTAGGCTTAATAACTTCTTCATATGATGTCTGTTTTACACAAACCAGGTGTCTATCTTGACCAGAATTCCGAGATGGACGCAATGGTGATGTCCGTTTTACTTAATTCCTGATATTTAAATTAAGTATTTTTATTTTCTCATCTCTTCGATTACACACATTGTTATCGCATTAATTTCCTTACTCTTCAATGTATGAATTAATTTTTCATTATACATCACCATTATTTACCTATATATGCATATATACATATTTGTACATTTTTAGTTATATTAAAAATGTGGGGTGTTACACACTAGGTTTTTCACTGACTATGTATACCCTTAGGTGTCTTTAATTACATAGCCCAATGTCAGTTATGCTTACCCTAAAGGGTGTCTTTAATTACATAACCTTATTGGGTTAAGTTCGTGGGCCTATATGTAAATATAACCCACCCCCTCTAATTTACTTAACCCACCCACTACCCATCAAATTTTACTTAACCCTAACTTAAATTCATAATCGTACAATCCTTATGGATTAAATTTGGTTAAGCAGTCTAATTCATTACCATGTCCAGTTATGGTGATAATGGGATAGACCTCCCACATTAGGCCTACAACGTGTGGATGCTAGATATGCCGGTTGGGCCCGGGCAGCCTTATTCCATAGTTGGGTCTAACCTCGTGTCTTAGCCCGATTCATATTTGCACACTTAGACCTCTCACATTAGGTTCAACATTAGTGGCTGCTGGATATGCCGGTCGGGTCCGGGCAGACTTCCACCACTAATGCAACCTAACCTCGTGTCATAAGTGCAATTACAATTCCTAATTGTAATTACTAGACATTCCATTTTTATCCAAATCTACCTATGTCATTATATGTGATTATTTCTTTTTTTTATCACCATTTGAATTATATGTCCAATAATCTTCATATTCAAATTATGCCAATATTAACCCTTCTCCCCCGTTCCCTAACTAGCGTACTCATAAACTAGCGGCATGCCTGGGCTAGACAATATCCTAGTTATAAACTATAATAGGGAAAATAATGGGAATATAACTAAAGTGATCATTTTGGCATAAACATAAACTAGCATGATAATAAGGTGAATGGACATGTAATTAACATCATAACAAGGTGGACATAAAACTGATGAACTGGTGGTAGTCAATTAATTATAACATAACTATGATGTCACAATAACTATAGTAAGATCTAAGATGTCCAATTGGATTAGATCTAACATGATAACATAAGGTGAAAAATTAGATCACATAATTCAGATCTAGAGGTTAAAGTAGATCTAACACCATTAGAATGACATAATAGCATGTTTAGATATAAATATGGGTTCTCATGTCGAATTTACAACTTATCTAAGTTGATCGCAATATGATAGGTGAAAGCTGATTTACATAAAGAATTGGATCTAACCAATGTTGCAACTGTCCAAATTAACAGATTTACATTCACCACAATATAGTTACTAGTCAAGATCCACATAGGTAACATAATAGAATAATCACAGTTGCATTAGATCTAAAAGTGTAGATCTATTATGGCATAGTATCAGATTTAACAATAGCATAGATCCACAGTTTACAACATATCCAATTCACATTCTTTCACAATTTACTTTTATTTATCTAAACCTAAAAGCAACTAGAAACTCACAGTGTTAGATTTAGAGAATTGAGAAAGAACGGATCTTGAATTTCTAAATTTGATTTGCAAAGTACGTTGTTGTAGAAAACGGTTCCGTCTCAGTTCGTATCCCGGCAGCATATGGCCTCCATGATTTCCAATGAAGAAAATAGGAGAATAGGACACATATATAGTTCCCAGACTCCCGGAAACCGAGTGCCACGTTAGCCCTAGGGGTGTCGACACCCCTGTGGGTGGGTCGACCCGTAGGTCGACACCCCTTAAGGGGGTCGACACCCCTCTAGGGGGGTCGACACCCCTCTAGGGGGGTCGACCCCCTAGAGCGGAATTTTTGGTGCCATATCGAATTTTTTAAATTTGAATTGTTCTGGATAAAATTCTGACTCATCTCTGGCTCATGCGTATATATATAATCTTTCTACGTGTATACAAACTTAAAACCTCATAACTTCTTCATACGGTGCCCGTTTTACACAAACCAAATGTCTATCCTGGCCAGAATTTTGAGACGAATGCAATGGTGCAGTCCGTTTCCTCTAATTCTGAATATTAAATTAATTTTTATTTAATTTATCCTCTTTAATGTTGTTAAAAATTCGGGGTGTTACACTGCCTGCCCGATTTTTGTCAATTCCCAGTTGAAGAGGCTTGAGGTCATAACGTATCTTTTGGAACGTCTGGCCACCATTCACTTTGAATGCCACATCGTCAAACCCGCTAAATCACAAATTGATTTCCCCAAAATACCACGGGTATAAAGCTAAGAGAAACGAATTCCTCGTCCATCAAAGTGAATATGTTTGAAGAGATCAACTTATGCGACCTATTTGGAATACTTTGTCAAACATTCGTCCATACCAGTTGTCCTAGGACTAGACAAACTGAAGGCACTATTCTGTAAATCCATCTTAGGCAATTTCTACCTAGGATCACTAGAAAAACCCTTGCATAAACTCCGTCTTCAATTATCTCTTCATAATATTTGATTCACAACGCTAATGCCCATACAGAGAGGTTTTCAGATAATAAATATAATCTCTGTCTCTCCGTATTGACAATGGAAAAATGGTCAAAAACTTTGATAGTCGGTTATTTAACTATCAAAAGGAAAAATCCATACAAACAATGATCATATTTTCAAATGGAAATATTACCGATCAATCACCAATCAACACTAAGCTCTTTAAATTAATTTACCATTTATTAATTCATTCCCCAACCTCTCTTCAATATTTTTACCCAAATATTTTTCCAACTCGTTTAGCCTCTCATGAATCATGGAAAACGTTTCCATTTATTTTAAACTATTTATTTTCTATATCCTACAAAATATTTCTTATTAACATCGACAACATTTCCATATATTCATAAATTCTTATTTGCACATCACTATTCCTACATATTCATTAGTCCCTAATCGTAAACTAGTATGAGAACAACTCCCTATGTATCAACCCCGAAGGCCGAAACCAACATCAATTGACCCACAAGAAGTCATTCAATTCAACTAATTTCCAGTCAGTTTCAAATTTTAGTAATTCCATTTATTATCTTCATATCAAACAAATCATTTCAATATGCAAACCGTTTGCGTTAAACCATCATTCAATTTAAAATGTGAATATTATTCCTTTACAGAAAACTGAACTCGTTATATCACTCAAATCTTGATTTTTATTTATAAATGTCATTACAGGTTCAAATCATGTTTATCGAGTTATTTTTTAAATTCATATTTACAGCTGACTTCATATACTCCATTTATAAGTCAACTTCTTGTTTATAACATAATCTCGACTACATATTTAATTATTATTTTTAAATCAAATATTAACTTTCTTGTCCAATTTTGAATTATATAATATATAATTTCTAAAAATAGATTATTTTCAAAACATTCGATATCATCGAATTTTAATTATGAATCCCGCGGATTAATTCTAACTCTACTCTCATTCCGAACATCAAATCAAATTTCACTATTTCTCTTTTTAACTAATTTATTGAATTCACATTTCAAAATTATTTAATAATAATTATCTTGCTTCATTTATAAATATCGTTTATAAAAACAAACTACTTGTTTATATAATTAAACAAGTTACTATATTCTAGCCAATCGAAATTCAATTTCTATTTTTAAAATAGTACTTTTTTTCTTTTTTTAAAACCCCAAATTCTTTTTCAATATATACGAATATATTTTACGGTATTTATTTCAGGTTCAATGTTATTCAAACATCCCAAATACACAAAAATCAAGACCAGATTATCTGTCACATCATATTATGCAATATACAAAAAACAACAATAAAATTGTTGAGGAATCCAATTGGATCCCTCCAAACTGTTTCCCTGCATCCACATATGTTAATCAATAATAAGAACACTAATTTCATATCACTGTGGGATATTATAATAAATATAATCAATGACCCACCAACTTTTTATACATATATAACTGTATTTATAATTCCAACCAATTTATTTGCAATTCATCCAAACAGCCATCACACAACATTCAATCATTATTTATAAATATTAAATAACATCTGTAATATTATAAAACTGGATATAGTTAGTGAGTTTACTCACCTTGGTCGTTAATCATTAAAATTATTAACGGTCGATGATTGTATCAAGCGTTTTAATCTGCCTAAAATTCAACCGAGCTCCAAATCGCTTCGGATCAACTCCAGTACATAGCCCGCAATCATATGATCCCAACGACACCAAATTTGTGAAATTTTGATAATGTATGTTCCAGATATAACCTTAACAAGTTAATACATATATAAATATTAAAACTAACTTAATTTAATTTAATTCGGGCCTTACTGTTTATCGCCCTACCATATCCTCACCCGTTCCATTTACACAGCTTCTTCTCTCACATTTATTTTCCTGAAACTCGTTACCCCTTTGTATTTCCATTTCATTTCGAACGCCTTTTCCATTCTATTTAAACTTAAATCATATATAAAATAAATCAAAATGGGACTCACACCTTCTTATATCGATCCATCCCCATCTTAAAGCCCACACCCGCATTCTTCCTTCTTCCCCAACATGAATATGTGTGCTTCAGTAAAAAAATTCCATTTTTGAACTCTCCCACTGTCCCTCCTCCATTTCACAACTAAAAATTAAATCATTAACACCAAAACACCTCTCTTCGATTACTCTACCATCTGGTACCAAAAACAACCAACTCGAGCTCACGTATAAAGTTGCGTTCGGCTCCTTTACACGCCGTTGTAAAGAATTGATTGACATGAAATGGAGTCGATTCCATCAAGAAATGCACTTGTGACACAAAACTTCAACACAAACCCCAAACCAACGTTCGTTTCTCCAATCGAAGCTCCAACATCCCACGGTTTCCAACCCTATTCTACTGTTAAGTTTCGAACACCAGAAAAAATGCATCGCGTGTAAAAATGCACAGAAGAACCTAAACATATATATATATATATATATTGTTTAGAGGAGTACTTGGTTTCAAATAAAAGCATTGGAAGGGTCAACATTGGATTTAATTTGCTAAAGAAGAGAAGAGATTTCGGTCTGCATATATAGATTTCAGTGGCTTGCTAACCACGATATAAATAGCTTGGAAGTCAAGAATTCAATGTATGGGGTTGTAGCTAGGCAAGGATAGGTTTGCATGAATGCACTTGAGTTGTTTGATCAAAGAAGAGAGTACCATGTTTCCCACATTTTCTGCTTGAACACATACTGGCTACTCATGTATAGCTTGTTAGGTCGGCTGAAAGAATAGAAATTACATAGTGTATGCATCATATTATTTTATTAACATTATACAACTTTTCATTACTGACGTGAAAGATCATTCCAAGATTAGATGGAACAAGGCTAGCTGCTTCCTATGTACAAATTTTACATTGCTAATGGTGGACTAATTATTCCGACATTTGGTGATAAGGAATGGAACCAAGAGGTTTGTCAAGTTCTATCCTCAGTGTTTACATATCACAAGGTGATGATGATAAAAGGAGAAAGAGATTATCCTTGAACGTAATCCCCATTTGGGTAGTTATTGCCATTTAAGAAAAAAGTATTACCAGTTTTCATGTTTGTGTCCAAGAATAGGGTAGGTTATCTTAGGGTGGCAGAACAATTTATGGAAAGATATCTTAGACGCTAAGGAACACAAAAGCAATTATTTAAATAAATAAAACGTGGAGGATATGTATATGGTTGTTTTAAAAAGTTATGTACCCCGATGTACCAAACTCCATTCATGTACGAGCTGGAGCAAACAAAAATAAAAGTATGATCATGTCGAGTGATGTGTCACGACTCCAAAAATATAATAGAATAGAAAAGATAACTTATCTTGTGAAATTCCATAATTGCAGACATAAGGTGTAAATTACGTTAAACAAAAATTTGCATATTTTCCAAATTAGAAATTATGGAAAAATTCTATAGATTAAATTAAAAAAACGCCTTAAAAATCTTGTCCAAATTCAAAACCAATATTTTATTATATTAAATAATCGTTATGGCTTATAGACGATTCCATAGCGACTATTTGAAAATTTGATTTGGATATAACTTGCAATCTATAAGATGAGACCTCGATTTTTCACTTCCATTAGAAAATTATAGTTAATTAGATTCGAACGTTTCTTATTTTAAAGAAATCCAATTTATAACGAATCCTTTATATTCATTTGAAGTTTAAATCATCGAATTACAAACTATCGCAACGTTATGAGCTCAATTTACATTATATTATAATTAATACATTCATTTGTCGTTTAAATAATATACTTGTTATTTTAAATCAATTCTAAACTGAATTATATCCTTTACATTATCCAATTCATACAATATTGCAATTTCAACAATTTCCGAACATTTTCGAAAATTAAATATATTATTCCACTGTTTATATTGATTAAATATTCAAAATATTTGAATACAAACAATATAAATTACCAAATCAATATTCAAATAGTTAAATTAATTAATTATTTAACCATTAAAAATGCAGGACATTACTTTCCTTCCCCTTAAAAGAATTTTGGCCCCGAAATTACTAAGTAGGAAAAATGCTACAAACCCTATTAAAAATCATTTTGTTTTACTCCTTAATTTCAGTTTCAATTGAACCAATTAAATTCAATTAAAAAATTTAATTTTTTCTTACTAACGAATATTTTAAAAATTCTAAAAAATTTCCTAACATATTAAATTTCGCTAGCGTCTCTTTTGCATGGATCAATCGGTATAACTACAACTCGCCACTCTAGGCCTGCTCTAATCCAAAGAAAATAAAATAGCCAAGCGACTTTCCCAATAGGCTCGTAAATCTCATATAAAATATAAACTTGCACCTTTTGTTGGGCATTCAATTTTTCTCTTCCATTTGCTACCAATTCAGCATATACCCATGCATTTCCGATTGATCTCCAATCAACTTATCCTTAAATCTAATAATTCGCTTATACCCGAGCCAAATTCCATTTCAAACTCCAGTTCCATTCTCAATTCCAATATCTTAACTCACCTACCCAATTCTATTCATTTCTCAAATTAGTTATCTTCACCCCACAACTTAAAAATCATATTTTATTTCAATATCATTTTTATCAAATTTAATTTCCACTTAACTGGTTTTAGTTAAATTTCTATTTGCTTTCGCACGTTATATCTAACTTGCTTAAGTTAATTCTTATTTCCATCATTACAAATCCATCATGTATACTTGTTTTTAAAATAATCTCATCCTAGGAGTTTTAAACACCTAGCCTTTTCTAAAAACAAGTATTCCTTTCCAAGATTTAAAATAACTTGTTTTCTCAAATCAATTCAAAAACAAAATCTTTGGTAGTAACCCGTATCTTAGAAACTCGAAAATGAACACTGATGATGTTGTAGTCATCATCAGAATTATTTCCCAACAACCAAAGTGAGCTCAATACTATATCACTTTCAAACTAAATCTTAAAACACTTCCATTATGAAATTACTTTAAAATATCCTTCACAAAGTCTAGAAAATATTTCCTATTTCACCAAGGATCTTAAAATTTCATATATTAAATCCAAAATAAATTTTCAAACACCTTTCCAAGTTTTCAGAGTTCTAATTTAAATCCAGATTTGGTTCATCTTGATTTTATATATTACATTTATAAGAATTATGATTGGTTATTTATAACCATCTCAATTATAATCTTATTCGATTATAATAACAACCTACACATCCAATATATATAATAATAATCCCAAGATATATACTTCTTTATATCAAAAATATATTTTGGGTAAAATTATTTCATTTACCCTCTTTCAAAATATACTGTGTTGGTTCATCGTATTCGATTGTTTAGAAACCCCTATCAACTTTGTGGTGCCCTACCTTCAACCAAAATTCATAAGCTACTCAACAAATAGATCTCCACAATATAAAACATTTTTTATACAATCTACAAATGCGTTCTCTCGTGTATATATATATATGTACTCGACTCAATCTAGGGTATTACTAACCCCATCTCTATCGAGTCACGCCACAAAGCCAAGGGAAATCACTTAACCTTCAGCTCTTATACCACTGTAACGACCCAAGGATTTTTGACCTCGAAAATCAACACAAAACACCATGTTCACTATTTAAGCATCGGAAATACTGGATCATTAATAGAAAGAAGTTAGAGGGTGAGGAATAGAAAGAAAGAAAGTTAGAATAGAAGAAGAAGATCACAATAAAATAGAGTAAACATGAATTTCACAGCGGAATGAATAGAATATATGTTATATAACATAATTTTAAAATACAAAATTGTAACTGTATATACATACTATTAGTCGAGTACAACACATAACATCACAGTGGAAATAACTATTATAAAAATCTCTAATGTAGAAGCCTCCTACTCCAACCTTCTTCAAGTATCTATAAAATCCTTACAACTTGATGCCTATATGAATTTGGGCACCCAAGAGCTTAAGGTAAAACAAAACAAAATAAAATCTGGGTCAGTCATGGGACTGGTGTAAGTAAAATCCAACCATTGGGTTTAACTTTTAAAAATCCTTTTAAAAGAAATGATAATCGTAAGACCGATCCAACCATAAACACAGATAGTTTTTACCGTACGATAACCCAAAACATTTTTGAAATCGATACTATTCTAATATTATAATAGCGTCTAATACAAGTAAATAGCAATCTAGCAGAACGCTTGCATCTCATGCTCTACAAGCACAGTATACAATCAAAACCGCAGCTCTTATTAGGCAATTTATTTCCAAATATGTCAAGGTATAGAACCACCTTCCGAATAGTATACTCTAGAGGGGATACACTGGAGTTCAACAAGAACATCTTGCAAATCAGCCACACATGACCGAACATTCATTTAGCTTGAATGTTCCAAAAATATTATCACCTTACGGTTGGTATACCAACATAACCGTTCCCGGGAGATACAAAAGAGAAAGAAGAACAAAAATGAATATTCTATAGATGGTGACAATATACCCTAATTGGGAGCGACCCACTTAGCCATGTTGTTTGCCCGATTTTTGTCATTTTTCGGTTGATGAGGGTTGAGGTCATAACATATCTTTTGGAACATCTGGTCACCATTCACTTTAAATGCCACATCATCAAACACGCCAAATTACAAATTGATTTCCCCAAAAATACCACGAGTATAAAGCTAAGAGAAATGAATTCCTCCACCACCAACGTAAATACGTTTGAAGAGATCAACTTACGCGATCTATTTGGTATACTCTGTCAGACATTCATCTATACCTGTGACACCCCGTATTTTTACATTTTAAAAGTAAGAAATTTACATACGTATACGATGATACGCAAAGCAGGAAGGTAAAAGATATTCTGTTTATACTTCTAGAATTAAGGTAAACGGGACTCACCATTGCGTTCGTCTCGGAAAAATACGCGAAATAGAGTCCGAGTTTTTGAGAATCGGAGTCCGTATGACCAAGTTATGGTCCGTCGAAGTTTTCAGGGTTTTCAAGTTTGAAAGACACCTAGGAAGTTCAAGTTTTGGGGTAGGCGGGAATTTTCCCGCCAAAGCCCATGTCAACAGGGGAGTCGACAGGGCTGTCGACACCCCTGGACCCCAAGTCGATAGGGCTGTCGACTTGGGTGTCGACTGGGTCCAAAACACAATTTCGTGTTTTGTGGCCTGGTGCACCTGGATGCAGCCTTGGTCTGGTCTGATGGGCCTGTGACGATTTCTGTGGTCTAGATTAATCCTAGATCTAATCCTATGGCCTAAAACTATCCTAATCTCTATAAAAAGACCCTAAACCTAACCTAAATCCCTAAAAATCAAACCTAGCAACTAAGTGCTGCCAAAATCAATTTTGATCATGGCCTCCATCTCCAATCCCTAGAGCCTATGCACTCAAATCGAGTTCAAATCAAAAGGTGCAAGCTTGCTACACCGAATCAAGGCCAAATCAACATTGCTATGCGAGTTCCATGACGATTCTTCAACAAAGCAGGCACCTTTCTTAGCCAAGACGATTCATGCTTCTTTCCCTAGGCCTAACTATGTAAGTCCTAGCTACTTTTAGATGGAAACGGTAGTTTTGATAATGACTTGGGATAAAATGAGGCTAAACATGATTATGCGAACCTATATGAACCTTACCTTGCCTCTTGTGTTCATGTTTATGGTTTTAGGCCATGTGAGTGACTTAATCATGCCTCTCATGCTATGCATAACCTAGTTTAACTTGCAAGTTTGGATCTTTATGCATGAAATGCTAGCATGAACCTTTAGGAACCATTTTTACTTGTGAAACATTGGCTAAGACTAGATTTTGGGGCTTATGCATGTTTATGAACCCAAACCCATAATGTTAACATGCAAGTTTGTGGCCAAATCCTTTATGACATTATGCATACTTAGGGCCAATTTCCTTGAAAATTATATTATGCATGCTTGTGGCCAACCCTTTTTGAACCTATGCATGCTTTAAGCCAAACCCTCATGATACTATGCATGTTTGGGGTCATTGTGTAGCATAGTATCTCTACGATGTGACTCATCCATTCTTGCATTGGAACACGATTTGGGTTGAGGTTAGACAAGCGTGAATATAGCATGAAAAACTTAACTTGAAGTTACATGAAAACGTGATAGGCAAGCTAAACTTGACATGAACCATGATTTGGGTAAATGGGTATAAACATGATAACATGTAACGTTAAATATGACATGTGTTTATACTTAGAAAACATAAGCTTGGGAATTTACCTATTAAGTTAGGTCTACCCATTGGGAATTTAACTATTAAGTTAGGTCTACCCAATTGCTTGAAAACTTGACTATGAACATGACACTAGACTAAACATGAAAGTGGCCAACTCGAGGTTGGGTTGAGTTTGCAACGTAAAACTACCCGGAACCGACCGACCTAACTAGTAGTTGCAAACAATAGGACTCAATGTGAGAAGTTGGTCATGTTGTGCTTGAACCCGAGGTTAGACCAAGTTGTGGTGTAAATCTACCCGGACCCGCCCGGCTTAACTAGTAACCACAACAAAGTCTAATGTGAGAGGTTGGGGTGCATTAAATAATTAATGCCACCTAATAGGGTTAAGTTAATTTGATTAATGAGGCTTAACCAAATATGACATGGACAAATGGGTTAAGTAATTTGATTAGGCTAATGATACTCAACAAAACATGACAGGGTTGGGTAGGTTAAGTAACTTGATTTGCCTAACGACACTTGACCATTTTTATACGACTAATGGACGGGATTAAGTTAACTAACACTTAATCAATCCAACAAGATAACTTGATAAGGTTAAGTAAATTTTCTTAAGTAGCACTTAACCCATTAGACAAACCCCAATTCGGAGGATTGGGTAAACGACCATAGTTAACAAGGATAATGGAAATAAGGCTAAGTGGTAAACCTTAGTCAAGGGAAGCTAAGTAATAATCCTTAGTCAAGGAAATTTGGACCACTTCTTAGATAGATGAGTAACCCGATACGGTAGGTCATCATTTAAGTATACGTGTAGGAGCAGGCTATCTGGTTTAGATAAAGGCTCCAGCGAACTGGGTAACGAAGCAGCGGCTTCGGGGAACGTGAGGATATTCTTGGTATCCCTCTGTGAGCTGTCGGGTCATTATACTAGGCTCACGAGAGGTTAAGGTCTGCGTTAGAAGAACCAAGAGTATGCCTTGGTTGCTATGCGAGCGACCTAAAGACTGGGATGGATAGCAGTGAGTCGGCGAATACATACTGGTGCCCGAGATAGCAAGTTCGTCGATCATCTACCATCTTGAGTCAAGCGTATACGTACGGAAAGGCAGGGGACACCCAACAGACCATAATTGCTATCTAATTATGGGTGAGGTAGGCCGTAGGATGTGGGCTGGCCGGAGTGTAGTTCTCATGCAAGATTTTCTCTTGTGTTGCCTTTCGCTAGTTGAGGGAGGGGTCTCGTGGGACCATAGCCACGTGTAGAAAAGCAGACCTTAGCATCTGCATCGGCAGATAGATTGAAAGCTCCCGACCGAGTCCTGTACTTCTTGATTAGCCCTGTGACAGGACTCGGGTAGCACATAGTGATACTTGTGCATACAGTCATAGAAAAACGATTGACGATAAATGCGTGGGGAAAAGGGCGTGGTTGAGGGTTAGCGTAATCCCTAGGTGGTTGAACCCAAACCGAAATACGAAAACGTGAGATAGGTAAGCATAATCCCTAGCGGTCCTAGGTGGCATAAGTCCTAGTTGTACAAGCAATGATTCAAGTTGGAAGACCTTAGTTAAAGATAGGGTGACAGTCCAAAACAATCCTAAAGGTCATAGAACTACATTAAAGTGGGATCTCATGGGAAAGCCCGTACGGTGTACGGCAAGGGACTGAACATATACATAGAAAGAAACATACGTGTTTAGAGACTTACATATTCCATATGTTAGGTCAACATGGATCATTTGACGAACTGTTGAGTAAGGGTTATTCATGGTTAACACATGCACGGGGAAAGACACTAGGACGGTAGATGCAGAGTATATACAGATAGAACTCGGGGATGTTATACTTGAGGGATACCTTGGAATGTTATACTTGATGGAAACCTGACGATGTAATACCTTGTTTTACTTTGACATTGTAATTTATCATGACACCTGGGTTTGTCTGGGTACGGTAATCCATCCTATTATCCTGGCTTGGTATCTATCCTGTCATTATCACCATGTTTACTTTCAGTTTATGCATGTCACGTCACCTTTATCTGTTTTTATGCTGGAAGTAGATAGGACTTACCAGTCTTTATGACTGACCCCGTTTTCTTTCGCTTCTTGTCTTCCGTTCCCCCCAGGTTACAGGGAGGAAATACTGTTGTTCAATTCAGACTTCTTCTGCTTGAAGGTCATCTTGGATGGCTTGGACTTTTCTTGGCTATGGCTGCTTTTCTGTTTTACTTGGGGAATATTTTATGAAAAGGTGGTTTTATGCTTCTTAAACATTGCAAGACAGGTTGATGTACTCTGATGAAAAAGGCTTTAGACCTTGTTTATTAATGTTATAAAAGATTGATTTTACTTCCGCTATTTTATATGTTCTGTCTTGTGATATTTCTGTGTACGTTTACCAATAATGCCCCTCTAAAGCTAGTGCATTCTTTTGCGAGTGACCCTAGCGGAGGTCGGTGTTACATATGGTATCAGAGCAGAAGGTTACTAGACTGGGCAAAAGTTTTTAAAGACCTTCTGAAAATTATTTGAAAAACCAATTACAAAGAAGCATTTTTCAAGAAAAACTTTGTTTTGAAAGTTATTCCCCAAAAGCCATTAGCAATGTCCTTGTTTTATTAGTTGAATCCTCTTTTCCCTTCTCTCTCCCATCGATAGTCACGTTGGTTTTGGTTACAAGTAGTTTTTAAGTTAGAAAAGTGTTTTCTTTATGACGGGGGAATAGTCCTCGAGAAAATGGAGTTGAGTTAGGAGGAAGTAAGATAAGGGAAGGATGTAGGGCAAGTAAAGGAAAAAAAAGGGGCCAGTCGACTTGCCTGTCGACAGGGCTGTCGACAGGGTTAACCCCCCTGTCGACAGGGCTGTCGACCCGACGCGCCTGCAGATCAAAAAAAAATATATAAGCCCGAAGGCCGAGAGCTTCAGCTCATAACCCCAATTCTCTTCTCCTTCCCTCCCAGCCACCAAAACCGAAAATTCACCAATTCCACCACCTCCCATCACCTCGTTTCTCCACCGTTCTTCATAAAATTAATCTCAAATCGAAGCTAGAGACCCTCTCCTTCCGGATCTATAGTTCCCCTCTTCCAATTCGTGTTTAAATCACCATGGCCAATCAACCCAATCCCTACGAGCTTTACCCTCAACTAACCGCGCAAGAGGTCGAGTGGTGTGACGAGCAACCAGGGATAATTGAGCACTATATGCAGCTTGCCAGTAGGAATTTGCTTTTAGGCCGACCAGTGAGGTTTGCGGATTTTGCGGGAACCGCCGCGGAAAGTTTGTTTGTTAATGCGGGTCTTATTCATATTCTGGATACGCACACAGCCGAGACGAGAGGCTACAAGCGTATGGTAAGACTTTTTGATGCTCGTTTGCAAATTGATGTGGATGATAACGGGTTGATAACCTATAGTTCATGTGTTAAGGGTACCCATATATTTATGAATGAGGTCCAATTTGGGGAAATTTTGAATATCCGGGGTACGGGACTCGATATAAATGATCTTGAGATGGATGATTTGAATGTGTGGGGTAGGATCTTTCTTAATGGACTTGATAGGCAATGGGATAGTACACATTTGCACCCGCTAGCTAGGTTTGTGATCAGAATATTGCAATATAATATTGCGGGGCAGAGTCATGGGTTTGATAGGGTCCCAGTAGTTGTTAAGGCCGCTACTTATGCTATTTTTGGGGGCATACAAGTAAACTGGGCAAGGACCATCTTACAGCAGTACCAGATCTTTAGGGGAGCAAGGCACTCCAATATTTGTTTTGGGAATTTATGGACCATATTTTTCCGCTGGTTTGGGGTGGATTTGCATGATGAGGATTATGTGACACTTTCTAACCATCCCTCTGTTATCATCACTGAAGCTGCACTAGGGAGGATGAGTATAGATATGCATGAGCTGCAAGAGGAGCCACAGCCTATGGAGCATGAGGGATTAGATGAGGAAGAGGATGAGGGTGACGAGGAGGAGGAGCAAGAGGAGGAGCCACATGATGATCAGTTTGGACAGTTTGAGGGGCCCCATCAGGCACCACAGCACGAGGGTGAGCAGGCTGGGGATGGAGCCTGGCCTTATCAGGCCCCGGCACAGGGGGCTCCGGATACAGGTGCCTGGGATCCATGGGCTACTAGGGATCCAGACTGGAGGACTGAGCTGAGATATGTTTCACAGCAGCAGGCTCGCTTGATGAGGAGCCACCAGGATATTCTGAGGTCACAACAGTAGACACTGGAGTCACAGGTAGCCATGGCTCAGACACAGCAGCAGATGCTTTAGGATATGAGTTCCTCTTATGATCAGTTGGGGGCTGGGATGCAAGACCTACAGTTAGAACTTAGGCAAGGGAACCGACGGCATGAGGAGAGGCTTGATAGCTTAGAGGAGCTCATCCGTAGCTATTTCCATCAGGGTTGACTTCTATCAGTTACCCGTAGGATAATATCTTATTTCAGTATTGTTTAGCTGTTTCTTTTGTTGTCTAGTTATAACGATGTACTGAAACTATCTTAATAAAGTTGTACATTATCTGTTTATGCAACTTGTTGTGTCTAATGTAACTATGAAATATTGCACGATAACGTCTGATAACGAAGAACAATGAAAGCAACAAAACGGGATATCTCTCCGTTACATAAAAATTTAGAAAATTAGATTTTTCTAAATTAATAATGGATGGTAGGATTTTGGATGCTCAAATTGGATGAACTTCACTCTTATTTTATAAGGGTGTGGGAAAATTTGGATGAAATTACTTTTTCAAATTTTTGCATTCATATAGAACTGAAAGTATATTTAGGATGAGAGCATCATGGTTTGAATTTTTTTTTTTTAAGAAATTGCATTCATGTAGGTGGTACCACAAGTTAGGCATACATATTTTTCTACAATGTGATTCACTTTTGCACATGTGCACATGTTTGCAACAATTGGCTGAACACTTCTGGATGCTAATATGGGGACATAAATCCTACTACTATTGAATTTCGGGGACGAAATTCCTTAAGGGTGGGAGAATGTGACACCCCGTATTTTTACATTTTAAAAGTAAGAAATTTACATACGTATACGATGATACGCAAAGCAGGAAGGTAAAAGATATTCTGTTTATACTTCTAGAATTAAGGTAAACGGGACTCACCATTGCGTTCGTCTCGGAAAAATACGCGAAATAGAGTCCGAGTTTTCGAGAATCGGAGTTCGTATGACCAAGTTATGGTCCGTCGAAGTTTTCAGGGTTTTCAAGTTTGAAAGACACCTAGGAAGTTCAAGTTTTGGGGTAGGCGGGAATTTTCCCGCCAAAGCCCATGTCGACAGGGGAGTCGACAGGGCTGTCGACACCCCTGGACCCCAAGTCGACAGGGCTGTCGACTGGGTCCAAAACACAATTTCGTGTTTTGTGGCCTGGTGCACCTGGATGCAGCCTTGGTCTGGTCTGATGGGCCTGTGACGATTTCTGTGGTCTAGATTAATCCTAGATCTAATCCTATGGCCTAAAACTATCCTAATCTCTATAAAAAGACCCTAAACCTAACCTAAATCCCTAAAAATCAAACCTAGCAACTAAGTGCTGCCAAAATCAATTTTGATCATGGCCTCCATCTCCAATCCCTAGAGCCTATGCACTCAAATCGAGTTCAAATCAAAAGGTGCAAGCTTGCTACACCGAATCAAGGCCAAATCAACATTGCTATGCGAGTTCCATGACGATTCTTCAACAAAGCAGGCACCTTTCTTGGCCAAGACGATTCATGCTTCTTTCCCTAGGCCTAACTATGTAAGTCCTAGCTACTTTTAGATGGAAACGGTAGTTTTGATAATGACTTGGGATAAAATGAGGCTAAACATGATTATGCGAACCTATATGAACCTTACCTTGCCTCTTGTGTTCATGTTTATGGTTTTAGGCCATGTGAGTGACTTAATCATGCCTCTCATGCTATGCATAACCTAGTTTAACTTGCAAGTTTGGATCTTTATGCATGAAATGCTAGCATGAACCTTTAGGAACCATTTTTACTTGTGAAACATTGGCTAAGACTAGATTTTGGGGCTTATGCATGTTTATGAACCCAAACCCATAATGTTAACATGCAAGTTTGTGGCCAAATCCTTTATGACATTATGCATACTTAGGGCCAATTTCCTTGAAAATTATATTATGCATGCTTGTGGCCAACCCTTTTTGAACCTATGCATGCTTTAAGCCAAACCCTCATGATACTATGCATGTTTGGGGTCATTGTGTAGCATAGTATCTCTACGATGTGACTCATCCATTCTTGCGTTGGAACACGATTTGGGTTGAGGTTAGACAAGCGTGAATATAGCATGAAAAACTTAACTTGAAGTTACATGAAAACGTGATAGGCAAGCTAAACTTGACATGAACCATGATTTGGGTAAATGGGTATAAACATGATAACATGTAACGTTAAATATGACATGTGTTTATACTTAGAAAACATAAGCTTGGGAATTTACCTATTAAGTTAGGTCTACCCATTGGGAATTTAACTATTAAGTTAGGTCTACCCAATTGCTTGAAAACTTGACTATGAACATGACACTAGACTAAACATGAAAGTGGCCAACTCGAGGTTGGGTTGAGTTTGCAACGTAAAACTACCCGGAACCGACCGACCTAACTAGTAGTTGCAAACAATAGGACTCAATGTGAGAAGTTGGTCATGTTGTGCTTGAACCCGAGGTTAGACCAAGTTGTGGTGTAAATCTACCCGGACCCGCCCGGCTTAACTAGTAACCACAACAAAGTCTAATGTGAGAGGTTGGGGTGCATTAAATAATTAATGCCACCTAATAGGGTTAAGTTAATTTGATTAATGAGGCTTAACCAAATATGACATGGACAAATGGGTTAAGTAATTTGATTAGGCTAATGATACTCAACAAAACATGACAGGGTTGGGTAGGTTAAGTAACTTAATTTGCCTAACGACACTTGACCATTTTTATACGACTAATGGACGGGATTAAGTTAACTAACACTTAATCAATCCAACAAGATAACTTGATAAGGTTAAGTAAATTTTCTTAAGTAGCACTTAACCCATTAGACAAACCCCAATTCGGAGGATTGGGTAAACGACCATAGTTAACAAGGATAATGGAAATAAGGCTAAGTGGTAAACCTTAGTCAAGGGAAGCTAAGTAATAATCCTTAGTCAAGGAAATTTGGACCACTTCTTAGATAGATGAGTAACCCGATACGGTAGGTCATCATTTAAGTATACGTGTAGGAGCAGGCTATCTGGTTTAGATAAAGGCTCCAGCGAACTGGGTAACGAAGCAGCGGCTTCGGGGAACGTGAGGATATTCTTGGTATCCCTCTGTGAGCTGTCGGGTCATTATACTAGGCTCACGAGAGGTTAAGGTCTGCGTTAGAAGAACCAAGAGTATGCCTTGGTTGCTATGCGAGCGACCTAAAGACTGGGATGGATAGCAGTGAGTCGGCGAATACATACCGGTGCCCGAGATAGCAAGTTCGTCGATCATCTACCATCTTGAGTCAAGCGTATACGTACGGAAAGGCAGGGGACACCCAACAGACCATAATTGCTATCTAATTATGGGTGAGGTAGGCCGTAGGATGTGGGCTGGCCGGAGTGTAGTTCTCATGCAAGATTTTCTCTTGTGTTGCCTTTCGCTAGTTGAGGGAGGGGTCTCGTGGGACCATAGCCACGTGTAGAAAAGCAGACCTTAGCATCTGCATCGGCAGATAGATTGAAAGCTCCCGACCGAGTCCTGTACTTCTTGATTAGCCCTGTGACAGGACTCGGGTAGCACATAGTGATACTTGTGCATACAGTCATAGAAAAACGATTGACGATAAATGCGTGGGGAAAAGGGCGTGGTTGAGGGTTAGCGTAATCCCTAGGTGGTTGAACCCAAACCGAAATACGAAAACGTGAGATAGGTAAGCATAATCCCTAGCGGTCCTAGGTGGCATAAGTCCTAGTTGTACAAGCAATGATTCAAGTTGGAAGACCTTAGTTAAAGATAGGGTGACAGTCCAAAACAATCCTAAAGGTCATAGAACTACATTAAAGTGGGATCTCATGGGAAAGCCCGTACGGTGTACGGCAAGGGACTGAACATATACATAGAAAGAAACATACGTGTTTAGAGACTTACATATTCCATATGTTAGGTCAACATGGATCATTTGACGAACTGTTGAGTAAGGGTTATTCATGGTTAACACATGCACGGGGAAAGACACTAGGACGGTAGATGCAGAGTATATACAGATAGAACTCGGGGATGTTATACTTGAGGGATACCTTGGAATGTTATACTTGATGGAAACCTGACGATGTAATACCTTGTTTTACTTTGACATTGTAATTTATCATGACACCTGGGTTTGTCTGGGTACGGTAATCCATCCTATTATCCTGGCTTGGTATCTATCCTGTCATTATCACCATGTTTACTTTCAGTTTATGCATGTCACGTCACCTTTATCTGTTTTTATGCTGGAAGTAGATAGGACTTACCAGTCTTTATGACTGACCCCGTTTTCTTTCGCTTCTTGTCTTCCGTTCCCCCCAGGTTACAGGGAGGAAATACTGTTGTTCAATTCAGACTTCTTCTGCTTGAAGGTCATCTTGGATGGCTTGGACTTTTCTTGGCTATGGCTGCTTTTCTGTTTTACTTGGGGAATATTTTATGAAAAGGTGGTTTTATGCTTCTTAAACATTGCAAGACAGGTTGATGTACTCTGATGAAAAAGGCTTTAGACCTTGTTTATTAATGTTATAAAAGATTGATTTTACTTCCGCTATTTTATATGTTCTGTCTTGTGATATTTCTGTGTACGTTTACCAATAATGCCCCTCTAAAGCTAGTGCATTCTTTTGCGAGTGACCCTAGCGGAGGTCGGTGTTACATATGGTATCAGAGCAGAAGGTTACTAGACTGGGCAAAAGTTTTTAAAGACCTTCTGAAAATTATTTGAAAAACCAATTACAAAGAAGCATTTTTCAAGAAAAACTTTGTTTTGAAAGTTATTCCCCAAAAGCCATTAGCAATGTCCTTGTTTTATTAGTTGAATCCTCTTTTCCCTTCTCTCTCCCATCGATAGTCACGTTGGTTTTGGTTACAAGTAGTTTTTAAGTTAGAAAAGTGTTTTCTTTATGACGGGGGAATAGTCCTCGAGAAAATGGAGTTGAGTTAGGAGGAAGTAAGATAAGGGAAGGATGCAGGGCAAGTAAAGGAAAAAAAAAGGGGCCAGTCGACTTGCCTGTCGACAGGGCTGTCGACAGGGTTAACCCCCCTGTCGACAGGGCTGTCGACCCGACGCGCCTGCAGATCAAAAAAAAAAATATAAGCCCGAAGGCCGAGAGCTTCAGCTCATAACCCCAATTCTCTTCTCCTTCCCTCCCAGCCACCAAAACCGAAAATTCACCAATTCCACCACCTCCCATCACCTCGTTTCTCCACCGTTCTTCATAAAATTAATCTCAAATCGAAGCTAGAGACCCTCTCCTTCCGGATCTATAGTTCCCCTCTTCCAATTCGTGTTTAAATCACCATGGCCAATCAACCCAATCCCTACGAGCTTTACCCTCAACTAACCGCGCAAGAGGTCGAGTGGTGTGACGAGCAACCAGGGATAATTGAGCACTATATGCAGCTTGCCAGTAGGAATTTGCTTTTAGGCCGACCAGTGAGGTTTGCGGATTTTGCGGGAACCGCCGCGGAAAGTTTGTTTGTTAATGCGGGTCTTATTCATATTCTGGATACGCACACAGCCGAGACGAGAGGCTACAAGCGTATGGTAAGACTTTTTGATGCTCGTTTGCAAATTGATGTGGATGATAACGGGTTGATAACCTATAGTTCATGTGTTAAGGGTACCCATATATTTATGAATGAGGTCCAATTTGGGGAAATTTTGAATATCCGGGGTACGGGACTCGATATAAATGATCTTGAGATGGATGATTTGAATGTGTGGGGTAGGATCTTTCTTAATGGACTTGATAGGCAATGGGATAGTACACATTTGCACCCGCTAGCTAGGTTTGTGATCAGAATATTGCAATATAATATTGCGGGGCAGAGTCATGGGTTTGATAGGGTCCCAGTAGTTGTTAAGGCCGCTACTTATGCTATTTTTGGGGGCATACAAGTAAACTGGGCAAGGACCATCTTACTGCAGTACCAGATCTTTAGGGGAGCAAGGCACTCCAATATTTGTTTTGGGAATTTATGGACCATAGTTTTCCGCTGGTTTGGGGTGGATTTGCATGATGAGGATTATGTGACACTTTCTAACCATCCCTCTGTTATCATCACTGAAGCTGCACTAGGGAGGATGAGTATAGATATGCATGAGCTGCAAGAGGAGCCACAGCCTATGGAGCATGAGGGATTAGATGAGGAAGAGGATGAGGGTGACGAGGAGGAGGAGCAAGAGGAGGAGCCACATGATGATCAGTTTGGACAGTTTGAGGGGCCCCATCAGGCACCACAGCACGAGGGTGAGCAGGCTGGGGATGGAGCCTGGCCTTATCAGGCCCCGGCACAGGGGGCTCCGGATACAGGTGCCTGGGATCCATGGGCTACTAGGGATCCAGACTGGAGGACTGAGCTGAGATATGTTTCACAGCAGCAGGCTCGCTTGATGAGGAGCCACCAGGATATTCTGAGGTCACAACAGTAGACACTGGAGTCACAGGTAGCCATGGCTCAGACACAGCAGCAGATGCTTTAGGATATGAGTTCCTCTTATGATCAGTTGGGGGCTGGGATGCAAGACCTACAGTTAGAACTTAGGCAAGGGAACCGACGGCATGAGGAGAGGCTTGATAGCTTAGAGGAGCTCATCCGTAGCTATTTCCATCAGGGTTGACTTCTATCAGTTACCCGTAGGATAATATCTTATTTCAGTATTGTTTAGCTGTTTCTTTTGTTGTCTAGTTATAACGATGTACTGAAACTATCTTAATAAAGTTGTACATTATCTGTTTATGCAACTTGTTGTGTCTAATGTAATTATGAAATATTGCACGATAACGTCTGATAACGAAGAACAATGAAAGCAACAAAACGGGATATCTCTCCGTTACATAAAAATTTAGAAAATTAGATTTTTCTAAATTAATAATGGATGGTAGGATTTTGGATGCTCAAATTGGATGAACTTCACTCTTATTTTATAAGGGTGTGGGAAAATTTGGATGAAATTACTTTTTCAAATTTTTGCATTCATATAGAACTGAAAGTATATTTAGGATGAGAGCATCATGGTTTGAAATTTTTTTTTTTAAGAAATTGCATTCATGTAGGTGGTACCACAAGTTAGGCATACATATTTTTCTACAATGTGATTCACTTTTGCACATGTGCACATGTTTGCAACAATTGGCTGAACACTTCTGGATGCTAATATGGGGACATAAATCCTACTACTATTGAATTTCGGGGACGAAATTCCTTAAGGGTGGGAGAATGTGACACCCCGTATTTTTACATTTTAAAAGTAAGAAATTTACATACGTATACGATGATACGCAAAGCAAGAAGGTAAAAGATATTCTATTTATACTTCTAGAATTAAGGTAAACGGGACTCACCATTGCGTTCGTCTCGGAAAAATACGCGAAATAGAGTCCGAGTTTTCGAGAATCGGAGTTCGTATGACCAAGTTATGGTCCGTCGAAGTTTTCAGGGTTTTCAAGTTTGAAAGACACCTAGGAAGTTCAAGTTTTGGGGTAGGCGGGAATTTTCCCGCCAAAGCCCATGTCGACAGGGCTGTCGACACCCCTGGACCCCAAGTCGACAGGGCTGTCGACTTGGGTGTCGACTGGGTCCAAAACACAATTTCGTGTTTTGTGGCCTGGTGCACCTGGATGCAGCCTTGGTCTGGTCTGATGGGCCTGTGACGATTTCTGTGGTCTAGATTAATCCTAGATCTAATCCTATGGCCTAAAACTATCCTAATCTCTATAAAAAGACCCTAAACCTAACCTAAATCCCTAAAAATCAAACCTAGCAACTAAGTGCTGCCAAAATCAATTTTGATCATGGCCTCCATCTCCAATCCCTAGAGCCTATGCACTCAAATCGAGTTCAAATCAAAAGGTGCAAGCTTGCTACACCGAATCAAGGCCAAATCAACATTGCTATGCGAGTTCCATGACGATTCTTCAACAAAGCAGGCACCTTTCTTAGCCAAGACGATTCATGCTTCTTTCCCTAGGCCTAACTATGTAAGTCCTAGCTACTTTTAGATGGAAACGGTAGTTTTGATAATGACTTGGGATAAAATGAGGCTAAACATGATTATGCGAACCTATATGAACCTTACCTTGCCTCTTGTGTTCATGTTTATGGTTTTAGGCCATGTGAGTGACTTAATCATGCCTCTCATGCTATGCATAACCTAGTTTAACTTGCAAGTTTGGATCTTTATGCATGAAATGCTAGCATGAACCTTTAGGAACCATTTTTACTTGTGAAACATTGGCTAAGACTAGATTTTGGGGCTTATGCATGTTTATGAACCCAAACCCATAATGTTAACATGCAAGTTTGTGGCCAAATCCTTTATGACATTATGCATACTTAGGGCCAATTTCCTTGAAAATTATATTATGCATGCTTGTGGCCAACCCTTTTTGAACCTATGCATGCTTTAAGCCAAACCCTCATGATACTATGCATGTTTGGGGTCATTGTGTAGCATAGTATCTCTACGATGTGACTCATCCATTCTTGCGTTGGAACACGATTTGGGTTGAGGTTAGACAAGCGTGAATATAGCATGAAAAACTTAACTTGAAGTTACATGAAAACGTGATAGGCAAGCTAAACTTGACATGAACCATGATTTGGGTAAATGGGTATAAACGTGATAACATGTAACGTTAAATATGACATGTGTTTATACTTAGAAAACATAAGCTTGGGAATTTACCTATTAAGTTAGGTCTATCCATTGGGAATTTACCTATTAAGTTAGGTCTACCCAATTGCTTGAAAACTTGACTATGAACATGACACTAGACTAAACATGAAAGTGGCCAACTCGAGGTTGGGTTGAGTTTGCAACGTAAAACTACCCGGAACCGACCGGCCTAACTAGTAGTTGCAAACAATAGGACTCAATGTGAGAAGTTGGTCATGTTGTGCTTGAACCCGAGGTTAGACCAAGTTGTGGTGTAAATCTACCCGGACCCGCCCGGCTTAACTAGTAACCACAACAAAGTATAATGTGAGAGGTTGGGGTGCATTAAATAATTAATGCCACCTAATAGGGTTAAGTTAATTTGATTAATGAGGCTTAACCAAATATGACATGGACAAATGGGTTAAGTAATTTGATTAGGCTAATGATACTCAACAAAACATGACAGGGTTGGGTAGGTTAAGTAACTTGATTTGCCTAACGACACTTGACCATTTTTATATGACTAATGGACGGGATTAAGTTAACTAACACTTAATCAATCCAACACGATAACTTGATAAGGTTAAGTAAATTTTCTTAAGTAGCACTTAACCCATTAGACAAACCCCAATTCGGAGGATTGGGTAAACGACCATAGTTAACAAGGATAATGGAAATAAGGCTAAGTGGTAAACCTTAGTCAAGGGAAGCTAAGTAATAATCCTTAGTCAAGGAAATTTGGACCACTTCTTAGATAGATGAGTAACCCGATACAGTAGGTCATCGTTTAAGTATACGTGTAGGAGCAGGCTATCTGGTTTAGATAAAGGCTCCAGCGAACTGGGTAACGAAGCAGCGGCTTCGGGGAACGTGAGGATATTCTTGGTATCCCTCTGTGAGCTGTCAGGTCATTATACTAGGCTCACGAGAGGTTAAGGTCTGCGTTAGAAGAACCAAGAGTATGCCTTGGTTGCTATGCGAGCGACCTAAAGACTGGGATGGATAGCAGTGAGTCGGCGAATACATACTGGTGCCCGAGATAGCAAGTTCATCGATCATCTACCATCTTGAGTCAAGCGTATACGTACGGAAAGGCAGGGGACACCCAACAGACCATAATTGCTATCTAATTATGGGTGAGGTAGGCCGTAGGATGTGGGCTGGCCGGAGTGTAGTTCTCATGCAATATTTTCTCTTGTGTTGCCTTTCGCTAGTTGAGGGAGGGGTCTCGTGGGACCATAGCCACGTGTAGAAAAGCAGACCTTAGCATCTGCATCGGCAGATAGATTGAAAGCTCCCGACCGAGTCCTGTACTTCTTGATTAGCCCTGTGAGAGGACTCGGGTAGCACATAGTGATACTTGTGCATATAGTCATAGAAAAACGATTGACGATAAATGCGTGGGGAAAAGGGCGTGGTTGAGGGTTAGCGTAATCCCTAGTATCCCTAGGTGGTTGAACCCAAACCGAAATACGAAAACGTGAGATAGGTAATCATAATCCCTAGCGGTCCTAGGTGGCATAAGTCCTAGTTGTACAAGCAATGATTCATGTTGGAAGACCTTAGTTAAAGATAGGGTGACAGTCCAAAACAATCCTAAGGGTCATAGAACTACATTAAAGTGGGATCTCATGGGAAAGCCCGTACGGTGTACGGCAAGGGACTGAACATATACATTGAAAGAAACATACGTGTTTAGAGACTTACATATTCCATATGTTAGGTCAACATGGATCATTTCACGAACTGTTGAGTAAGGGTTATTCATGGTTAACACATGCACGGGGAAAGACACTAGGACGGTAGATGCAGAGTATATACAGATAGAACTCGGGGATGTTAGACTTGAGGGATACCTTGGAATGTTATACTTGATGGAAACCTGACGATGTAATACCTTGTTTTACTTTGACATTGTAATTTATCATGACACCTGGGTTTGTCTGGGTACGGTAATCCATCCTATTATCCTGGCTTGGTATCTATCCTGTCATTATCACCATGTTTACTTTCAGTTTATGCATGTCACGTCACCTTTATCTGTTTTTATGCTGGAAGTAGATAGGACTTACCAGTCTTTATGACTGACCCCGTTTTCTTTCGCTTCTTGTCTTCCGTTCCCCCCCAGGTTACAGGGAGGAAATACTGTTGTTCAATTCAGACTTCTTCTGCTTGAAGGTCATCTTGGATGGCTTGGACTTTTCTTGGCTATGGCTGCTTTTCTGTTTTACTTGGAGAATATTTTATGAAAAGGTGGTTTTATGCTTCTTAAACATTGCAAGACAGGTTGATGTACTCTGATGAAAAAGGCTTTAGACCTTGTTTATTAATGTTATAAAAGATTGATTTTACTTCCGCTATTTTATATGTTCTGTCTTGTGATATTTCTGTGTATGTTTACCAATAATGCCCCTCTAAAGCTAGTGCATTCTTTTGCGAGTGACCCTAGCGGAGGTGGGGTGTTACAATACCAGTTGTCCTGGGACTGGACAAACCGAAGGCACTATTCTGTAAATCCATTTTAGGCAATTTCTGCCTAGGATTTCCAGAACATCCCTTGCATAAACTCCATCTTCAATTATCTTCATCATATTTGATTCGCAACACTAATGCCTATACTGAGTGGTTTTCAGATAATAAATCTAATCTTGGTCCCTCCGTATTAACAACGGAAAAATGGTCAAAAACTTTGATAGTCGGTTATTAAACTATCAAAGGGAAACATCCATACAAACAACGATCATATTTCCAAATAGAAATCTTACCGGTCAATCCTCAATCAACATTGAGCCCTTTAAATTAATTTATCACTTGTTTATTCATTTCCTAATCTCTCTTCAATATTTTTACCCAAATATTTCTCCAACTCATTTAGCCTCTCACGGAACTTGGAAAATGTTTCCATTTATTTTAAACTATTTATTTTTTGTATCCCAGAAAATATTTCTTATTAACATCAGAAACATTTCCATATATTCATAAATTCTTATTCGCACATCACTATTCTTTCACATTGATTAATCTCTTACCATAAACTAGTAAGAGAAAAATCCCAAAGTATCAACCCCGAAGGCCGAAACCAACATCAGATTGACACTAAAGAAGTCATTCAACTTAACTAATTTCCTGTCCGTTTCTAATTTCAGTAATTCCATTTATTATCTTCATATCAACCAAATCATTTCAATCTGCAAACTGTTTGCTTTTAATCCATCATTCACTTCAAAACATGAATATTATTCCTTTACAGAAAACTAAACTCATTATATCAATCAAATCTTGATTTTTATTTATAAATGTCATTACAGGTTCAAATCCTATTTATCGAGTTATCTTATAAATTCATATTTATATTTGACTTCATATACTTCATTTATAAATCAACTTCTTGTTTATAGCTTATTCTCAACTACATATTTAATTATAATTCTTTTTAAATCAAATATTAACTTTCTTGTCCAATTCTGAATTATATAATATATAATTTCCAGAAAAAATATTATTTTTAAAACATTCGATATCATCGAATTTTAATTATGAATCCCATGGATTAATTCTAACTCTACTCACATTCCGAGCATCAAACCAAATTTCATCATTTCTCTTTTTAACCAATTTCTTGAATTCACATTTCCAAATTATTTAACAATAATCATCTCTCTTCATTTATAAATATCGTTTATAAACCAAACTACTTGTTTTATATAATTAAACAAGTTATTATATTCTAGCCAATCGAAATTCAATTTCTATTTTTAAAATAGGATTTTTCTTTTTTTAACCCCAAAATTCTTTTTCAATATATACGAATATATTTTGCGGTATTTAAATACAAATTATTTCAGGGTCAATGTTATTCAAACATCCCAAACACACAATAATAAACACCAAATTATTTGTCACATCATATAACGCAATATATGAAAATCAACAATAAAATTGTTGAGGAATCTAGTTATATCCCTCCAACCTATTTCCTTACATCCACAGATGTTAATGAATAATAATAACACAAATTTTCAAATCAGTGTGAGATATTATAATAAATAGAATCAATATCCCACCAACGTTATATATATATATGTATGTATGTATAGCTGTATTAATAATTTTAACCAATTTATTTCCAATTCATCCAAACAACCATCATACAACATTCAATCATTATTTATAAATATTAAATAACGTTTATAATATTATAAAACTGGACAGAGTTAGTGAGTTTACTTACCTTGGTCATTAATCGTTAAAAACGATTAACGGTCGATGACTATATTAGGCGTTTTAATCTGCGTAAAATTCAACCGAGATCCAAACCACTACGGATCAACTCCAATACGAAGCCTGCAACCATATAATCCCAACTACACCAAATTTGCGAAATTCTGATAATGTGTGTTCCAGATATAACCTTAACAAGTTAATACGTATATGAATATTAAAACTAACTTAATTTAATTTAATTCGGGCCTTACTATTTTAAATATCGACCCACTGTATCCTCACCCATCCATTTACATGACTTCTTCTCTCACGTTTGTTTTCCTGAAACCTGTTACCCCTTTGTATTTCCATTTCATTTCGAATGCTCTTGCCATTCTATTTAAAATTAAATCATATATAAAATAAATAAAAACGAGCCTCACGCCTTCTTATATCGGCCCATCTTATCTTAAAGCCCATGCACACATTCTTCCTTCTTCCCTAATATAAATACATATGCTCCAGTAAATTTTTTCCATTTTCGAACTCTCCCAATATCCCTCCTCCTCCGTTTCACAACTAAAAATCAAACCAATAACACCAAAACTCCTCTCTTCGATTACTCTACTACCTTATACCTAAAACAACCAACTCGAGCTCAAGTATAAAACTACGCTCGGCTCCTTTGCACGTCCCTGTAAAGAATTTATCAACATGAAATGGTGTAGATTTCATCTAGAAATGCACATATGATGCAAAAATCCATCACAAACCCTAAACCAACATTCGTTTCTCCAATCGAAGCTCTAACACCCCATCATTTCCAACCCTAGTCTACTGTTGAGTATCGAACACCAGAAAAAATGTGTCGCATGTAAAAAAGCATAGGAGAACTCATGTTCATATATATATATATATTGTTTAGAGGAGTAACTTGGTTTCATATAAAATTTGAAGCCATTGGAAGGGTCAGCATTGGTTTTTAAATTGTTGAAAAAGAGGAGAGATTTCAATATGTATATATAGATTTCAGTGGCATGCCAACTACAATATAAACAGCTTGAAAGCCAAGGATTCAATGTATAGGGATGTATCTAGGCAAGGATTGGTTTGCATGAATGCACATGAGTTATTTGATCAAAGCAGAGAGTACCATGTTTCCCACGTTTTCAGGTTGAACACATACAGGCTACTCATATTGCTTGTTAGGTCGGTTGAAAGAATATAAATTATAGGGTGTCTACGTTATATTATTTTATTAACACTATTCTACTTTTCGTTACTGACATGAAAGATCATTCCAAGATTAGATGGAACATGGCTAGCTGCTTCCTATGTACAAATTTTTCATTGCTAATGGAGGACTAATTGTTCCTGCATTTGGTAATGAGGAATGGAACCTAGAGGTTTGTCAAGTTTTGTCCTCGGTGTTTGCATATCATAAGGTGATAATGATAAAAGGAGCAAGAGATTGTCCTTGAACAGAATCTCCATTTAGGTAGTTATTGCAATTTCAAAAAAAAAAAAAAAAGTATTACCGGTTTCCAGGTCTGTGTCCAAGAATAGGATAGGTTATCTTAGGGTGACAGAACAATTTATGGAAAGATACATTAGACGCTAAGGAACACAAAAGAAATTATTTAAATTAATAAAACGCGGAGGATATGCATATGGTTGCCTTAAAAAGTTATGTACCCCGATGTACCGAACTCCGTTCACATACAAGCTGTTATGAAAAAAAATAAAACTAGGATCGTGTCGAGCGATGTGTCACGACTCCAAAAATATAATAAATTAGACAAGACAACTTATCTTGTGAAATTATTAAACTGTTGATATAGGATGTAAATTATTAAACATAAAGTTGCATATTTTCCAAATTACAAATTATGGAAAAATTCTATAAATTAAATTAAAAATAAGTCTTAAAAATCTTATGCAAATTCGAAATCAATATTTTATTATATTAAATAAATCGTTATGGTTTATAAATGATTCCATAACGACTATTTGAAAAATACAGTTAATTATATTCGAATGTTTCTTGTTTCAAAGAAATCTGATTTATAACGGATCTTGTATATTCATTTGAAGTTGTCAAATTATGAACTAACGCGACATTACGAGCTCGATTTAAATTATATTATAATTAATACGCTCAATTATCATTTAAATAATATAATTGGTATTTTAAATCAATTCTAAATTGAATTATATCCTTTAAATTATCCAATTCATACAATATTGCAAATTCAACAATTTCTGAACATTTTCGAAAATTAAATATATTATTCCAGTGTTTATATTGATTAAATATTCAAAATATTTGAATTCAAACCATATAAATTGCCAAATCAATATTCAAATAATTAAATAAATTAATTGTTTAACAGTTAAAATTGCGGGATGTTACAAAGCTACTAAGCCCAATTCCTATTTTTAATTTGGATATTATTCCTAGGTATAAATTAACTATAAGACAAGACTAATTATCCTAAGATAAGGCTGAAAACTTTAAGGTGATTTATTGGACTATGTATGATTATGGTAATTTTATCCCAAAATGTAACACCCCACACCCGCTAAAGTCTCTCACTAAGGGAATGCCTTAACTTCGGTGGAGTATTTTAAGTGAATATAGAACAGAAAAATTACAACAAGACAGATATAAATAATACTTGAAATCTAAAACATCATTTCATTGCAGCAGAAGATGAACATGTTTGGTTACATATCAAAACCAACTAAAACAAGAGTCAAGTACTGAATATCCATCCTGATAAAAACATAAGTACATAATCCCACTACATAACTAATAGCCATAATAGAAAAGATAAGCTGGGCTTTACATCACGGTCCAAGCTCCAAAAGATGGATAAAGAAATATGATCAAAGCCCACTAGTGCTAGGCCCAACCTGAGGACCTGAGGGGGAAAAAGATAAAAACAACGGGGTCAGACATAAGTCTGAGTGAGCCCTATAACTTTAACAATACAATCATTAAAGTAATTAGGGTATGATATAAACTTGGTACGGTGATGACTGGGGATAAATGACTACACTAAGCAGCCAACTAGACATAGGATGAACTAAGATAACGGTAAAGACGCATCTACCCACCCAAGGGTAATTACTAACTGCACCACACCAGATCTACCCACCCAAGGGTAATTCCTACACTGCACCACACCAGATCTACCCACCCAAGGGTAATTCCTACACTTCACCACACCAGATCTACCCACCCAAGGGTAATTCCTAATTTAAAGTTTGATCCCACTAAGGACTTAGAAAATTTACCCGGTAGTTTCGTGTACCCCTAGCTGACTACATAGGTGTCGTCTGCCCCTATCTCCACTAGGTGTACCCACTACTCCCCAAGCGATCGGCTCCCTACCGTAGATACCCGTGCTGGCCCCACAGTGGAGTGTATCACTCCCCAAAGTGGCAACCCGATACAACCAATGGTGCACGGCTTATACCTACACGATGCAACAACGTCTTACCTACCAGCCCGGGTCCACACACGCATATGAAACCCGTTGGACTTGTGTTGCCACCGCTAACCCGTTTTTGGCCGCTTATAGTCAAGCCCAGTACGCGTGCCCCGTCCTCGACATGGGTCGAGCCCAATAAGATACATATGGGTTACTGGTTGAAATGGGCCCCCACAAGCTACCCACCTAAGCTTGTCCCTTCTAGTGTATCCCACTTAACCCTTTTTAATAATCATGCCCACTTACATGTTTAAAGTTTGGTTAAGTCATCTAATCATATTTCAATTGCCACTCAAGGCACCCATTAGATTTCCACATGCCACCCAAGGCACTTACTTGATTTCCACATGCCACCCAAGGCACTTACTTAACCCTTTAATCATGTTTATTTACATGTTCCACTTTGGTTAAGTATTCTAATCTTATCTTCTATTGCCACCCAAGGCAACCACTAGATCTTCCCCATGCCACCCAAGGCACTTACTTAACCCTTTAATCATGTTTAATTACATGTTCCACTTTGGTTAAGTATTCTAATCGTATTTTCTATTGCCACCCAAGGCAACCACTAGATTTTTCCACATGCCACCCAAGGCACCCACTTAACCCCTCATGCCCCACTACATGCTTATCTGGTTAAGTGTTTCTTAATTGATTAAGACCGTAAGCTTTGCAAAGACCTCTCACATTAGACTATCTTTTATGGAAGCTGGATTTGCCGGTCGGGTCCGGGCAGCCTTACGCCATAACCGAGTCTAACCTCGTGTCTTTACACTTGTCACGTATTTAGTTTATGCCTAAGACCTCTCACATTGGGCCAATCATTTGTAGCCGCTGGATTTGCCGGTCGGTTCCGGGCAGTCTTATGCTACAAAAGGGTCCAACCTCGTGTCTTAGTCGATTAATTACACCTAATTAATCACCCCCATAATTTGTATTAATTATCCCTAATTAATTACAAATTTAATGTTGTACATAATTGACTCAATTATATCCATCCACTTTATGGTATGCATAATCATACCAACTTCACACCATTTTATTAACATGAATGTTAACCCCATCGTTCCCCACGTAATTCGCTAACATGACATAAAAGGGAAGATTCATCACAAATACAATGGGTTCAACTTGCATAACATTAGCATCAACATGGGTTTTAAAGGTGTCAACATGCATATATGACCATGGCATCAAACCCAACTAGCATAAATAATCAACCCAAACTTGCATGAATCACATATGTCATAAAGAGGATAACTTGCATAAGCTACTTATGTCATACAAAGGGGTAAACTTGCATATGTATGTATGACATACAAAGGGGTTAACTTGCATATGTATGCATATCATACAAAGGTGTAAACTTGCACATGTTACTTACATATAATCAAACACCAAACTTGCATAACATGTCATATATGAACTTGCATATAATCAAACACCAAACTTGCATAACATATCACATATGAACTTGCATATAATCATACACCAAACTTGCATAATCATGGTGTCATAGTGGATCAATGTTTATCATAGTGATTTGCATAACTAGCATCATGAACTCATAGCATATGACTCGCATAACTTGCACATCATGATCATATAGCATATGACTTGCATAACTTGCATAACATCATGAACACATAGCATATGACTTGCATAACTTGCATAACATCATGAACATATAGCATATGACTTGCATAACTTGCATAACACATAGCATATGACTTGCATAACTTGCATAACACATAGCATATGATAACATAACTTGCATTGATCCACATTCATAGCCATAACCTCATTATATCCTATCTTAATCATTTCAACAATTGGTCATTAAGGCTATAGTACTCACAACTTGTTGATTAGCACTCCTATGAAGAAGATTAAGTTGCTAGAGTTGATTAGAAGTTGATTTGAGAAGCTATCTTCCTCTTTAATTTGATGGAGGCTCCTTCAAGTTTCATTTTGACGGCATAACGACGTTGTATCTATTTTTAGTATGAATTAGGGTAGTCTTAGGGTGTATTTATAGATTAGTTAAGTGTTTTAGGCCATTAGATTAACCCTAAATCAGATTAGAGCCGTCAGATCTTGTAACGGCCCAGATTTTTTGACCATTTAGTTATTATTTAAAAATGTTTTTTATTATTTTGGAATTCTAAATGGTTTAATTTCAATAATTTTGAATATTTTATTTTATTCCGAAATGGTAGAAATTTAGTGGATCTGCAATATAATGTGAACTGGCAGTATAAAAGGATAAATTTTTAATTTAAAATAGTATGTTTACAAAGGATGTAGTAGCTAACGAACTCGGATTTCAATGAAATCAGTTTCATTAAATCCGAAATGATGAAATTAGGTAACCAACCAAGTTACGTCAAAAATGGCATCCGTATGTGGAAAAGAAAAAAATAGAAGGCCAAAATTTGAACTAAATTTTGACGGTAATTGGAATTTGCTAATGCTAACGGCAAAACTGGAACCTGAGACCTATCCAGGAAAATTCTAAACATAGGATATTAGCTATATATGAAATCTGAAAAAATCCTATAACGGATATAGAAAGTTATTAAGGAAACAAAATTTAAATAAATTATTTGAAAATCTAAACGAACTCCGATTTTTGATTTGAATACATAGGATTGAAGTACGTTAAAAACCGGACCAGATGGTGGAAGAATTTCTTAAAACCGTTATCGTTTGATACTCCAACATGAGACCGGAAGGTGTTGAAACTAACACAAAACACTATTTTGAATTTGAATTTAAATTATTTGAAAGTTCAAACAAATTCAAAATTGATATATTTTTATATAGTATTGAAGAGCAAGAAAAATTGAACAACATGGTTGAAAAAGATTTTGGATAAGGTATCAATAAGTAAGTCAAATTAACGTCCGAATAGGGTTGAGAAAACACACTTTACTATTCATAAATTATTAAATTTATTTATAATTTAATTAATTTAAGGATGAATCCTAGCCATCCATTTTCGACCGTTGGATTCGCGCCACCTCAGCAATCCATGTGACTCCTTCGGCTATAAATAGCCCCCCCCCTTCATTTTAAACTCACTCCTCCTCCTCTTTCAAGCTTTGGCAATGGCAGAAATAATAATAAAATATTAGGAAATAGGGAAAAGGGAAGGAAGAGAGAAAGGAGGGCAAGACGGGGAGCTAGGGACTCTTAGGCAGAGGCTTGGGCTTCGCGGGGTAAGTTTTTAAATAATTTTTATTTATTTATTTATTTGTGTAATATATATATATATATATAAATTATAATTAAAATAGAATTTGTAAAAATAAATATCAGAACATTCTAAGGGTGACAGAGAGAATAGTGTCTAAGGCTTGAGTTTGGAAAATATAGTTTCCTGCTCTCCCTGACTATCCCTAACTGATCCGACGGATGGGATGATTAATTTAAATGTAAATTTAAAATTTAATTTGAATTTAATTTGAATTTAAAACAGACCAGGGGCATTTCCGTAATTTTTAACCATAAACTTTAAAAGCTTATAACTTTTTCAAAACAAGTCGGATTTCCACGAAACAAGGACCGTTGGATTCTTATCGAAAAATACTTTAAAATGAGTGGAAGCAGATTTTTGATCCAGGTTAAAAAATTTAAGTTATAATTAAATGAATATTTTTAAATGTTTTATTTGAAAATTAAATTTAATTAATATTAAAATGGTTTTTCGATTTAAAAAAAAAATGGATATGGCTAGAGATGAGAAAGTAGGATTTTTTAGAAGGGCAGGGAAGGTAATTTGGCTAATAACGCAATTAGAAATTAATTAAGATAAAAATAATTTAATTAATCTAATTAAATATATATTCATTTAAATTAGGTAAATATTGTAAATAGCATAACTTTTGCATACATTAACGAAATTTAACGAAACAGGATCCGTTGGGATCGTATGGACGAGCACTACACAATGGAATTGACCGCAAGTGGATTGGAGCTCGTTTGGATTTATGGTGAAATTTAATGTCTGAACCAAATCAATGACCGATTATCGTTATTCAACGATAAACCATCCAAGGTGAGTAAATCTCACTAACTCTGAACACTTTATATTTTTATAAAGTATTTTTAGAATTGATAAATATTGATTGAATTGTTGAGTGTTGATTGTTTGGTTGAACTGCTAGTCAATTGATTGAAAATACCGATATAGTTATATATATCGTTAACCGATGTTGATTTTTTTTATTAGAATACCTCATATTTAAATGAAATTGATGTGAATTATATTGTGTAACATCTGTGGATGCAGGGAAACAGGTCGGAGGAATCCAACTGGATTCCTCAACATTTATTTACCGTTTTTCATATATTCTGATATATGATGTGTTATATCATCTGTTGTTGAACCTGTGTGTTTGGATGATGATTGAACCTTTTGATTTGGTATTTTTATACCATAAGTGATACTAGAAAGTGAAAAAGGATTTTCAAAGTTTATTTTGAAAATAAATTATATATAAAAGGAAGAGAATTTCATGAGAGAAAATGATTATAGAATCAAAGCATTTGTAAAAAAACAAATATTGGTGAAATCAAATAGAAGGGAAAATATTGGTGAAATCAAATAGAAGGGAAAATATTGGTGAAATCAAATAGAAGAGAAATATTTGTGAAACGATTACAAATAGAAATAAAAAGGGAAACATTCGTAAAAGTATTTACAAATGGAATTGAAAAGGGAATATTCATGTAGGGAATAAAGAAAAGTTGACAGAAGTACTTATTTGTTAAATAATATTTATTTGTTGAATAAATAGAAAAGTTAAAGGGAATATTTATTTGTTAAATAAATAGAAGCGAAAAGAGAATAGTAATTTGTTGAGTAAACGAATAGAAAAAGAATCTATTCAAGGGAAGTAATTCAAAGGAATTATTCCAAAGGAATTATTCAAAAGAGAAAAGTCAAAGGGATTAATTCAAAAGAGTTAATCAACTAGAGTTAAACAGTTGGAGTTAAACTGTTAGAGTTAAACAGTTGGAGTTAAACTGTTAGAGTTAAACAGTTGGAGTTAAACTGTTAGAGTTAAACCGTTGAAGTTAAACTGTCAGAGTTAAACCGTAAAGTTAAACAGTTAGAGTTAGTTAGTTAGAGTTAACCAGTTAGAGTTATTCAGTTAGAGTTATCCAGTTAGAGTTATTCAGTTAGAATTAATCAGTTAGAGTTAATCAGTTAGAGTTAATCGTTTTGAGTCAAATCGAACTAGAGTTATTCAAATATAGTAATCGAATAAGGGTTAATTGAATATTAGTTATTCAATTAGAATTGATCGAATCTAATTATTCGAGATAGAGTTAAAAATAGACAAAGTTATTTAAGGATGAATTTCCATTTAGCACGACTGCTAGCGAAATTCGCAGGGCTGCAGATAGCCTACGGCGATCGGATGTTTCCTGGGGGAATCAGGCGTAACCATTGTGATCGCTGCGATCTAGAGTCAAGCAAATGGTGTTAAATCAAATAGTAATTAATCAATAGAAGTTAATTAAGTCGAGTTAGTCGAGTATTAGTAAATTAAGTAGGGTTAGTCAAAAAGGGAATTAATCAAATATCACCTATTCGAAGTAGAGTTATCGAATATAGTTTATTCGAGAAGAGTAATCGAATATAGTTCGTTCGAAGTGTGTTAAATCGAATATAGTTATTCAAAGGAGAGAATTATCGAATATGGTTTATTCGAAGTGAGATTTTTCGAATATTAGTTATTCGAAGAAAAGGATTATCGAATATTAGTTATTCGAACAGGGGAATCGAATATAGTTTATTCGAAAGAGAATTATCAGATAGTGATTATTCGAGAGTGAATCATACATGGAAATTCGATTATATCGAATCAAGGGAAGTAATGTTTACTTTCCATTTCAAATCAAGTTTTAATTATCTGTTAATAAAGTAGTTGGTTGTTTATTTATCCAAATTAAGATATGGAAATATATTTAAGTTAACATATTTTGAAAGCATCGAATTATAACATTTATAGTTATAATCAAATGATTCAGTAAAGGAAGTGGATTCATAAATAGAATCCGAGAGTTCGCAAGGAAGTTTCTTAAAGAGTAAAGTTTGAACTTTGTCTATTTCGAAGTTAGAAATGTTGTTCAGTTAAGGTCTGAGAGGTAATTATACCCCAACTTAATTGACTTCGTTTTTAACTAAGAAGTGGATAAGGTTCGAGAGTGAAAGGGGTTAAGTAAATTTAGTTAATGAGGGAAATGGTTGGTGTTGGCATAGCGATGTTTATTCAAACATCAGTTTAAACCCAATGAAGAAGATTTGGAAATGTCTTCCAAATGAAAATCAGAAATGTTTTCTGAATATAGAAAATGAGAAATGGAATTGTTTTCCATTGTTAATAACGTATATTTTCTAAATATAGTAAATAAGAAATATAGGAAAACAAGAATAAGGAAAAGGGTAAATTTATGATAATTCGATGATGAATGATGATTGATCGATAGAATTTCCATCTGGAAATAATATCGTTGTTTGCACACCGACATGTTTTTATTTGATAGTTAAATCACCGACTATCAAATTTTTGACCATTTTAACGTTGTTAATATGGAGAGACCGGTCGGATTATTATCCGAAGAACCACTCCGTATTGGCATAAGCGTTGCGAATCAAGTATGCTGAATATATTGAAGATGGAGTTATGCAAGGGCTATCCTATTTACAGAATAGTGCCTTCGGTTTGTCCAGTCCCAGGACAAACGTGAATGGACGAATGTCTGACAGAGTATATTCAAAGGATCGCGTAAGTTGATCTCTTCAAACGTACTTACGTTTGGTGGCGGAGGAATTCGTTTCTCTTAGCTGTATACCCGTGGTATTTTTGGTGAAATCAATTTGTGATTTAGCGGGTATGACGATGTGGCATTCAAAGTAATGGAGGTGGGATCTGTCAAAAGATACGTTATGACCTCAAGCCTCATCAACCGGGAAATGACAAAAATCGGGCAGGCAGCATGGCTATGTGGGTCGCACCCATTAGGATGTATGATCACCTATCTAGAGAAATTCCTTTTGTTCTTAAATCTATCGATGTTGTCCCATTCGGGAGACGGTTGCTGATCCCAACCGTTGGTGATATATATTCGATACACTCAAGCGAAATGAGTGGTCGGTCATGTGTGGGCCGGGTTGCAAGATGTTCTTGTTGAACCCAGTGTATTTGCCTCTAGAGATACACGTTCGGAAGGTGGTCGCATACCTTGTCAAGTTGGAACCCAATCTCCAATAAGTGCATGCGAGTTTGATTGTATATTATATATGTAGAGCGTGAGATGCAAGCGTTCTACTAGATTTTAATTACTTGTGATTAGACATTATTATAATATCAGATAATATATGATTTTCAAAGTGTTTTGGGTTATCGTAAGGTAAAAGCCATCCGTATTTATGAGTGGATTGGTCTTACGATTATCTTTTCTTTTGAAAAGGATTTTGAAAAGTTAAACCAAATGATTGGAGTTTACTCACACCAGTCCCATGACTGACCCAGAGTTTTATTTTGTTTTGTTTTCCCTAAACTCTTGGGTGCCCAAATTTGTACGGGCAGTCAAGTAGTCAGGATTTTACAGATAGACTTGGAGAGCTTGGAGCAGGAGGCTTCAGGACTTATATAGCTATTGTTTATTTCCGCTGTGATGCAAGGGTTGTACTCTGATAATGGTATTGTATGCATATACTGCTTTTGATTTCAAGTTATGTGATATATTATATTTTATTCATTCCGCTGTGAGATTCGTGTTACTCTGATGTTGTGTTCTTCTTTTTCTTCTTCTATTCTAATTTTCTATCTTATCTATCCTCACCCTCTAAATTCTTTCATTAACTATTCGGTAATTGTCGACCCTTGATGTTCGATATGTGTTGTATATCGGATAATCAAGGTCGCTTTTTCCTGGGTCGTTACAGTGGTATCAGAGCTGAAGGTTTAGTGATTTACCTTGGCTCTGTGGCGTGACTCAGTAGAGATGGGGTTAGTAATGCCCTAGACTGAGTTTGAGTGTATATATAAGAGTGAACGTATTTGTTATTTTATATAAAATGATTTTATACCGTGGAGATTTATTGGTTGAGTCGTTTATGAGTTCTAGTCGATCAGTTTGATCCACTGTATCGATAGGAGTTTATAAACACTTGAATACGATGGGTCGACACGATATGTTTTGAAAAGAGGGTAAATAAAAGAATTTTACCCAAAATATATTTTGATATAAAGAAATATATATTTGAAATTATCATGGTATATTTGATGTGTTGGTTGTGATTATAATCGGATAAGATTATAAAATGTGAAATAGTTATGTAAATAACAAATCAAAATTCATATTAGTGAAATATTTGAAATCAGATGAATTAAATCTGAATTTAAGTTCAGAATTGGAATTAAAATTGCTAAAATTTGAATAAGCGTTGTAAATGGAATTAAATTGAATATATGTGAATTTTAAAATCTTGGGAGATTTTAAATTTGTTACAAGCATTGAAAAGGGATATTTTGAAATGAATTTCAAAATGAAAATGTTTAAAAATGGGTTTTGAAAGTGCTATAGTATTGAACTCACTTCGATAGCTGGAAAATAAATTCCGATGTTGATCCGGACATCATCGGTGCTCATTTTCGAGTTTGTAAGTGACGGATTACTATCAAAGATTTTGTTTTTGAATTGTTTTGAGAAACCGAGTTATTTTGATATTCCAAAGGGATATTTGATTTTTGGAAAGGGCAAAGCTATTTGAAACTCCCAGGTACAGATTATTGAAACAAACACAAATTAAATAGAAATTTGTGAAAGCAAATTTGAAATTGAATTGAAGGCGGTTCAGTGGAAATTGAGTTGAATTGAAATAGAATGGTATCAAGTAGAATTGGACTAGATTAGAGATAATATGGGATAGAAATGGATGGTCGAGCAAGAAATTTGAATTGAGATTGGAATTGCAGTTTGATTGAAATTTGGCTTGGTTATAAGCGGATGGTCGTGTTGAAGATAAAAGTGATTGGGAGTTTGATTGGGATGATAGTGGTATATGCTAAATTGATAGTAGAGTTGGATGCCCGACAAAAAAGGTACACATTCATATTCATATGAGTTTGATGAGATTTACGAGCCTGTTTGGCGAGCCACTTGGCTGTTTGATTTTCTTTTGGGTTGAAGAAGGCCTAGGGAGGCGAGTTGGAGTTTGAGCTATTGGCCAGTACAAAGGAGGTGCTGGCGAAATTTTTCAGAAATTTCGAGTGTTAGAAATTTTTCAGAATTTTTGAAAATTTTCGTTTATAGAAATAAATTAATAAATTAATTAGAATAGATTGGTTTAGTGAAATCAGAGTAACCAAATAATCTTAACCTAGTTATAAAATTCATTTTTCTACCTTAGCAATTTCGAGGACGAAATTATTTTAAGGGGGGAAGAATGTAACGGCCCAGATTTTTTGACCATTTAGTTATTATTTAAAAATGTTTTTTATTATTTTGGAATTCTAAATGGTTTAATTTCAATAATTTTGAATATTTTATTTTATTCCGAAATGGTAGAAATTTAGTGGATCTGCAATATAATGTGAACTGGCAGTATAAAAGGATAAATTTTTAATTTAAAATAGTATGTTTACAAAGGATGTAGTAGCTAACGAACTCGGATTTCAATGAAATCAGTTTCATTAAATCCGAAATGATGAAATTAGGTAACCAACCAAGTTACGTCAAAAATGGCATCCGTATGTGGAAAAGAAAAAATAAAAGGCCAAAATTTGAACTAAATTTTGACGGTAATTGGAATTTGCTAATGCTAACGGCAAAACTGGAACCTGAGACCTATCCAGGAAAATTCTAAACATAGGATATTAGCTATATATGAAATCTGAAAAAATCCTATAACGGATATAGAAAGTTATTAAGGAAACAAAATTTAAATAAATTATTTGAAAATCTAAACGAACTCCGATTTTTGATTTGAATACATAGGATTGAAGTACGTTAAAAACCGGACCAGATGGTGGAAGAATTTCTTAAAACCGTTATCGTTTGATACTCCAACATGAGACCGGAAGGTGTTGAAACTAACACAAAACACTATTTTGAATTTGAATTTAAATTATTTGAAAGTCCAAACAAATTCAAAATTGATATATTTTTATATAGTATTGAAGAGCAAGAAAAATTGAACAACATGGTTGAAAAAGATTTTGGATAAGGTATCAATAAGTAAGTCAAATTAACGTCCGAATAGGGTTGAGAAAACACACTTTACTATTCATAAATTATTAAATTTATTTATAATTTAATTAATTTAAGGATGAATCCTAGCCATCCATTTTCGACCGTTGGATTCGCGCCACCTCAGCAATCCATGTGACTCCTTCGGCTATAAATAGCCCCCCCCCCCCTTCATTTTAAACTCACTCCTCCTCCTCTTTCAAGCTTTGGCAATGGCAGAAATAATAATAAAATATTAGGAAATAGGGAAAAGGGAAGGAAGGGAGAAAGGAGGGCAAGACGGGGAGCTAGGGACTCTTAGGCAGAGGCTTGGGCTTCGCGGGGTAAGTTTTTAAATAATATTTATTTATTTATTTATTTGTGTAATATATATATATATATATATATATATATTATAATTAAAATAGAATTTGTAAAAATAAATATCAGAACATTCTAAGGGTGACAGAGAGAATAGTGTCTAAGGCTTGAGTTTGGAAAATATAGTTTCCTGCTCTCCCTGACTATCCCTAACTGATCCGACGGATGGGATGATTAATTTAAATGTAAATTTAAAATTTAATTTGAATTTAATTTGAATTTAAAACAGACCAGGGGCATTTCCGTAATTTTTAACCATAAACTTTAAAAGCTTATAACTTTTTCAAAACAAGTCGGATTTCCACGAAACAAGGACCGTTGGATTCTTATCGAAAAATACTTTAAAATGAGTGGAAGCAGATTTTTGATCCAGGTTAAAAAATTTAAGTTATAATTAAATGAATATTTTTAAATGTTTTATTTGAAAATTAAATTTAATTAATATTAAAATGGTTTTTCGATTTAAAAAAAAAATGGATATGGCTAGAGATGAGAAAGTAGGATTTTTTAGAAGGGCAGGGAAGGTAATTTGGCTAATAACGCAATTAGAAATTAATTAAGATAAAAATAATTTAATTAATCTAATTAAATATATATTCATTTAAATTAGGTAAATATTGTAAATAGCATAACTTTTGCATACATTAACGAAATTTAACGAAACAGGATCCGTTGGGATCGTATGGACGAGCACTACACAATGGAATTGACCGCAAGTGGATTGGAGCTCGTTTGGATTTATGGTGAAATTTAATGTCTGAACCAAATCAATGACCGATTATCGTTATTCAACGATAAACCATCCAAGGTGAGTAAATCTCACTAACTCTGAACACTTTATATTTTTATAAAGTATTTTTAGAATTGATAAATATTGATTGAATTGTTGAGTGTTGATTGTTTGGTTGAACTGCTAGTCAATTGATTGAAAATACCGATATAGTTATATATATCGTTAACCGATGTTGATTTTTTTTATTAGAATACCTCATATTTAAATGAAATTGATGTGAATTATATTGTGTAACATCTGTGGATGCAGGGAAACAGGTCGGAGGAATCCAACTGGATTCCTCAACATTTATTTACCGTTTTTCATATATTCTGATATATGATGTGTTATATCATCTGTTGTTGAACCTGTGTGTTTGGATGATGATTGAACCTTTTGATTTGGTATTTTTATACCATAAGTGATACTAGAAAGTGAAAAAGGATTTTCAAAGTTTATTTTGAAAATAAATTATATATAAAAGGAAGAGAATTTCATGAGAGAAAATGATTATAGAATCAAAGCATTTGTAAAAAAACAAATATTGGTGAAATCAAATAGAAGGGAAAATATTGGTGAAATCAAATAGAAGGGAAAATATTGGTGAAATCAAATAGAAGAGAAATATTTGTGAAACGATTACAAATAGAAATAAAAAGGGAAACATTCGTAAAAGTATTTACAAATGGAATTGAAAAGGGAATATTCATGTAGGGAATAAAGAAAAGTTGATAGAAGTACTTATTTGTTAAATAATATTTATTTGTTGAATAAATAGAAAAGTTAAAGGGAATATTTATTTGTTAAATAAATAGAAGCGAAAAGAGAATAGTAATTTGTTGAGTAAACGAATAGAAAAAGAATCTATTCAAGGGAAGTAATTCAAAGGAATTATTCCAAAGGAATTATTCAAAAGAGAAAAGTCAAAGGGATTAATTCAAAAGAGTTAATCAACTAGAGTTAAACAGTTGGAGTTAAACTGTTAGAGTTAAACAGTTGGAGTTAAACTGTTAGAGTTAAACAGTTGGAGTTAAACTGTTAGAGTTAAACCGTTGAAGTTAAACTGTCAGAGTTAAACCGTAAAGTTAAACAGTTAGAGTTAGTTAGTTAGAGTTAACCAGTTAGAGTTATTCAGTTAGAGTTATCCAGTTAGAGTTATTCAGTTAGAATTAATCAGTTAGAGTTAATCAGTTAGAGTTAATCGTTTTGAGTCAAATCGAACTAGAGTTATTCAAATATAGTAATCGAATAAGGGTTAATTGAATATTAGTTATTCAATTAGAATTGATCGAATCTAATTATTCGAGATAGAGTTAAAAATAGACAAAGTTATTTAAGGATGAATTTCCATTTAGCACGACTGCTAGCGAAATTCGCAGGGCTGCAGATAGCCTACGGCGATCGGATGTTTCCTGGGGGAATCAGGCGTAACCATTGTGATCGCTGCGATCTAGAGTCAAGCAAATGGTGTTAAATCAAATAGTAATTAATCAATAGAAGTTAATTAAGTCGAGTTAGTCGAGTATTAGTAAATTAAGTAGGGTTAGTCAAAAAGGGAATTAATCAAATATCACCTATTCGAAGTAGAGTTATCGAATATAGTTTATTCGAGAAGAGTAATCGAATATAGTTCGTTCGAAGTGTGTTAAATCGAATATAGTTATTCGAAGGAGAGAATTATCGAATATGGTTTATTCGAAGTGAGATTTTTCGAATATTAGTTATTCGAAGAAAAGGATTATCGAATATTAGTTATTCGAACAGGGGAATCGAATATAGTTTATTCGAAAGAGAATTATCAGATAGTGATTATTCGAGAGTGAATCATACATGGAAATTCGATTATATCGAATCAAGGGAAGTAATGTTTACTTTCCATTTCAAATCAAGTTTTAATTATCTGTTAATAAAGTAGTTGGTTGTTTATTTATCCAAATTAAGATATGGAAATATATTTAAGTTAACATATTTTGAAAGCATCGAATTATAACATTTATAGTTATAATCAAATGATTCAGTAAAGGAAGTGGATTCATAAATAGAATCCGAGAGTTCGCAAGGAAGTTTCTTAAAGAGTAAAGTTTGAACTTTGTCTATTTCGAAGTTAGAAATGTTGTTCAGTTAAGGTCTGAGAGGTAATTATACCCCAACTTAATTGACTTCGTTTTTAACTAAGAAGTGGATAAGGTTTGAGAGTGAAAGGGGTTAAGTAAATTTAGTTAATGAGGGAAATGGTTGGTGTTGGCATAGCGATGTTTATTCAAACATCAGTTTAAACCCAATGAAGAAGATTTGGAAATGTCTTCCAAATGAAAATCAGAAATGTTTTCTGAATATAGAAAATGAGAAATGGAATTGTTTTCCATTGTTAATAACGTATATTTTCTAAATATAGTAAATAAGAAATATAGGAAAACAAGAATAAGGAAAAGGGTAAATTTATGATAATTCGATGATGAATGATGATTGATCGATAGAATTTCCATCTGGAAATAATATCGTTGTTTGCACACCGACATGTTTTTATTTGATAGTTAAATCACCGACTATCAAATTTTTGACCATTTTAACGTTGTTAATATGGAGAGACCGGTCGGATTATTATCCGAAGAACCACTCCGTATTGGCATAAGCGTTGCGAATCAAGTATGCTGAATATATTGAAGACGGAGTTATGCAAGGGCTATCCTATTTACAGAATAGTGCCTTCGGTTTGTCCAGTCCCAGGACAAACGTGAATGGACGAATGTCTGACAGAGTATATTCAAAGGATCGCGTAAGTTGATCTCTTCAAACGTACTTACGTTTGGTGGCAGAGGAATTCGTTTCTCTTAGCTGTATACCCGTGGTATTTTTGGTGAAATCAATTTGTGATTTGGCGGGTATGACGATGTGGCATTCAAAGTAATGGAGGTGGGATCTGTCAAAAGATACGTTATGACCTCAAGCCTCATCAACCGGGAAATGACAAAAATCGGGCAGGCAGCATGGCTATGTGGGTCGCACCCATTAGGATGTATGATCACCTATCTAGAGAAATTCCTTTTGTTCTTAAATCTATCGATGTTGTCCCATTCGGGAGACGGTTGCTGATCCCAACCGTTGGTGATATATATTCGATACACTCAAGCGAAATGAGTGGTCGGTCATGTGTGGGCCGGGTTGCAAGATGTTCTTGTTGAACCCAGTGTATTTGCCTCTAGAGATACACGTTCGGAAGGTGGTCGCATACCTTGTCAAGTTGGAATCCAATCTCCAATAAGTGCATGCGAGTTTGATTGTATATTATATATGTAGAGCGCGAGATGCAAGCGTTATACTAGATTTTAATTACTTGTGATTAGACATTATTATAATATCAGATAATATATGATTTTCAAAGTGTTTTGGGTTATCGTAAGGTAAAAGCCATCCGTATTTATGAGTGGATTGGTCTTACGATTATCTTTTCTTTTGAAAAGGATTTTGAAAAGTTAAACCAAATGATTGGAGTTTACTCACACCAGTCCCATGACTGACCCAGAGTTTTATTTTGTTTTGTTTTCCCTAAACTCTTAGGTGCCCAAATTTGTACGGGCAGTCAAGTAGTCAGGATTTTACAGATAGACTTGGAGAGCTTGGAGCAGGAGGCTTCAGGACTTATATAGCTATTGTTTATTTCCGCTGTGATGCAAGGGTTGTACTCTGATAATGGTATTGTATGCATATACTGCTTTTGATTTCAAGTTATGTGATATATTATATTTTATTCATTCCGCTGTGAGATTCGTGTTACTCTGATGTTGTGTTCTTCTTTTTCTTCTTCTATTCTAATTTTCTATCTTATCTATCCTCACCCTCTAAATTCTTTCATTAACTATTCGGTAATTGTCGACCCTTGATGTTCGATATGTGTTGTATATCGGATAATCAAGGTCGCTTTTTCCTGGGTCGTTACAGATCTCGTCACTAGCCACCTAGCACAGCCCAAAAGCCAAAATGGTGCACCCGGGTCACACAGACCGACAAGGGGGGTCGACCCCTGGGTCGACCCATGGGTCGACCCCTAGGGGGGGTCGACACCTATGTCGACCCTAGGGTCGACACCCTCTGTCTGGCGGGAATTTTCCCGCCCCTTATGAAATTTGAAAATTTTATATTTAAATCTGTTTTGAATTTTCTGAAAACTTCTTCGGGCCTTAACTGGGTCATACGGACTCCGATTTTCGAAAACTCAGACTTTATTTCACGTATTTTTCTGAGACGAACGCAATGGCATAGCCCGTTTCCCCTGATTCAGATTTTAAAATTTAATTCTACCCTATTTTATATTATAGCAAGTTATTCAACATACGGGGTGTTACACAAAATCACCATTTAAAATTAATTACCATAAATGTCTCATGTAATTAATAACCACAATAGTCATATTTCTAAAGGTAATAGACATTTCAATCAATACCATTAATATTAGTCTCATTCATTTCCATTTATTCCTATTAATTGTAACTCTTTAATTATATCCAAATTTATTAGCATATTAATTGCATGCACATTTGAGTTACAACGTTTAATTCTTATTTATCTTAATTATAAAAAAATTGAAATCTATAATTTATTGTTTCACTTACTACCTCTATAAACTCCAAGGTTATAATTGTTAATTCTGAATTTATTTCAAGTACATTAATTTATATCCATGATTAACGGAGAATATTTTAAATGCAGACTTAATCTCAATGTCTATATATATGATACATACTAATAGCTTTAATTACAAATAATTTGTGGATAAGGTATTAACACATTTTAGTGCAACAATTACGCTTACATTAATTTCCTAAATCTGATTAATTTACTTTTTAGACAATACTATTAACTAGAACAATCTTTCTATGATCTGATTTGCTGAAATTCAAATCTCATTAAAAGGTTTTTTGTTGTAATTACCATAAATTTGCCTAAACCTTAAAATGAAAAGAATATCAACAAACTCAAAATTATAAGGAATGGGTAATATTTTGTTTGAAATGGACAGTATAAAGTATGTGCAAAAAATGTAAATTTAAACATTTCTCCATTTATTTTTATGCATATTCCTTATAATTTCAAACATAATCTTTTTGCGAAAAAGGAAAATCGGCCAACTTATAAATGTTATATAAATATACTTAAACATAACAAAATACAAATAAATTCAAATTAAATAGAAAAACTTAAATCTAGCTTTTAGATCTATCTTTACAGATTCGGAACACGACTGCAAATAATAATTTTTTTATCTTTTAAGGACTGACATCTCAGATCTAGGTGTAAACACTAATAAAAGGGTAAAGAGGATACAAAAGAATATGCTGGAATGATTTAGATGTTTTATTAGAAAGCACATAATTCCAGTTATCATATTTAGGCATATAAATTTGAAGCTACACTAATTAAATTTTTTACATTATAAATAACATATAAATTTCTCACTTATCTTACAAGCTTACCCAAATCGGATTTGAATTACTACTTTTAGGTTTCATTTCCAATTCCTCCCAGATACATATAAGGGTGTGTTTTTTTACAGGTCCCTATAAAGTATTAAAATACAAGAAATGTCCAATGGTAGAAATTATACAAATTTCATCCCTATTTTCAAAACGTGGCACATAAAATTCCGTCTTTGTCCTTTAAACCTTAATAATTCTTCATTCCAGTAAATACCGATTCATTTATCGCGCCGCATCTTTAGGGGAGACGATCAAACAGGAAAATCAAAAATTTTCAGCTGATTTACTTTATTTAATTCATTTATATGCGATTTTTCAACCGATCGCGCATTGGAGATTGCTGCAGCAAGTCGCGATTTATGAGCAGCAGTCGGTGGTGTAATAATGAGGAGATGTGAATGGAGGATTTGTGAAGGTGGAGAAGGCGTTCGTCATGGAATTAATGCAATTTTTGTATAAAATTTTGTGGTTTTTGTGGATCATACAGTTGTATGTATTAATTTTTCATTTTGTTTGATCTTCTATTCTTAATACGTGTATAATAATATGCATATATTGTTAATATGAGCATATATGTATGCAACTATTATTAGAGCTCGTGCATATATGTTTGGTTATATTCAGGAAAGTTGCGTATATGTATGCATATATTCTAGATATATGCATACAAATATGCACATATTTTAAATATTTGTTTTCAGCATTTATGTTAAAAAGTTGCCTACAAATATGCATCTATTCTTAATATATGCATATCTGTATGCAACTTTTTATCAAACATGCAGAAAAACAGAATACAGAATATATGTATATTTGTATGCATATATCCAAAAAACTTGCATATAAATATGCAGATATTATTGTTATTTTGCTGAATTGTATGCATGCATTTATATTAATCTTAAGTTGTTTATGTAATTTGATTATTGCACACTAGGCTTATTAATGTCGATTTTCTTCTTCGTATAATAGTGTTCCTGCGGATATTGGTGTATTGGTGCTGTTGAAGTTTGGGAATGATAGCTTATATGTTTACAGTTAGTTTTGTATTGAGGTTTCTGCAATTTGTTAATTTCTGTGATGTTTACATCTATATGTTTGCAGTAATTTCTATGATGTTTACATTTACTAGATTACATGTTCACAATTATATGTTTGCAATTATTTTTGTTACATATTCTGTAAAACTTTTGCTGTTCTATTCATACAACAAGTATTTTAAACATCGAAGACAGCATCAGCTATTTGATTAATACTGCATATATTTGTTGTTATGTAAGCCAGTATTAGGAAAAAATGCATAAATTCAAAAAAATTGACACATCAAACATTTAGAGCATTTGCATATATGTGACGACCCCAAAACCACGTACGACGGTGTCAAGGGCAATCTTTGAAATATAACACATAAACAGATAATAGTAGAACAGAAATAAATAAATACACCAGATAATGTACAATCGAATACACTGGATAAACATAATCATCAGAGTTACACAATATGCAGGATCATACTTAGTACAAAATACAGTTTAGCTATACATAAATGTCTACAGCGGAAAACAAAACATAATATGTACAACAGGAGCTGAACAGCATAAAAAGAGATAAATGATAGAATCCATCTTCAGCTCCAGCTATCCAGAAAGAGCCTGCTAAAACCTGAATACAAGGCTGCCCATGTAGAAAAAGGGGCATCCGAGTTTGCAAGTGAAACAAACTACGAGTCAGTCATGGGACTGGTATGAGAAATCTACTTAACACATTTTATAATATGGCTAATCACAGGACCACACCACTTTCGCGGAACGGGTTTACTCCATTGGATTGCCAGTGCTTTAAAACAAGAAAATCTTTTAAACATCGCAATGCTTTTTATAAAAATGAATCCATTATAAGACTCAGTTTCCATCACACAATGCAATGCAAACCGGAGGATAGAGTTTTACCCTATAATGGCTAAAATATGCTTGATACGAATAAAACAAAAGCATTTGATATTATTACTAGTGTTTATAAGTTTCAAAAACAATTTCAAATCATAAGTATCAATCATAGACGGCATTAATGCCCCATACCACTATGTCGCCATATATAGGTATACAATCAAAACCGCACAGGTCGTATTTGGAAATTGGATTTCTGTCATGAACCAAGGCAAAAGATAGTCCTTACTGACTTCGAGACAATCTAGCCCATGTCTGCGGAACAACCGCAACTTCCCCTTGGATCGTCAGGGCCGGTCCACCAATGTGGATTATTATGCCTGAACACTGCGTTCCCCCGCCCTTTGGGGCGTAAATGAGTCCTATGACTCCATCGGCTCCACACAGTCACCGATATATCCAAGGCGCCTCGCAACAGCAACAACCACACAGGTGAAAATAATATAAATGTCAGGGCTGGTAAGTCACTAACACCACCCTAGCTAGAAGGAAATGGATGCCCTCCCTGAGGTCCTCTCCCGTTTCTGGTTCATATCGGGGTGTGAGGCTCGCGAATCAACGTTATACAAAAAGTTATGCCAAACAGGCCGTGCTTTGATCATCAACCACAAGACTTTGCTTTTCAACAGAAGCCTTGATCATTTGCCACTTAGGTGTGCCACACAGGCAATTCACTCTATGTGACTGATTTCTATCGATATATAACCTTGAGCTCGTACGTCTCAGAGAAGGGCGTTAAGCCAGAGAATAAATTCTCCGCCGCCAAACAGATATATATTTAATTGAGATCAACCAGCACAGAACAAAATCCAATGTCAGACACATAGTCCATTTACAAGTTTGTTCTAGGTCTGAACGAAACCGGAGGCACCATATACCTCGCATATCCATCAATCTCCACGTACGTCTGGACGATCACCACTTATTATCTATATTTCGGGATGCCTCCCAATCAAGACATCAGTTATCATCCAACCGAGGTGAAGATCTCCGGTCTTCAACCACCGTCTTCATCATCGACCTCTTATCGCAGATCAATTATTTGAAATGAGATTTAACTCGGCCTTTTTAAATAATTCACGTATATTTAGAATTTATATCAATTCATTTTAATGGTTAAATTATTCGACATCAATAATTCTGTTATTAAATGTAATTTTCACACAAAACACATTCAACCATTAAATATCTAATAAACAGGGTAAATTCGGTTTATTTTCCATTCCATATCGTTTATAATATTTTATAACGATTTATCGCTATTTTTATTCATTTAAAAATAGCCAATTTCATTCAAACGACGCTTCAGGCCATAACGCGGTCGTGACGCTGTTTTTCTTCAGATTTGATTTACACATATCTGAAAATCTAACCGTTGGAACTTCACTAATTTTATATCATTAGAAAGATCTTTTCAAAACGAATCCAATGGTTTCAGTTTCGGGAAAATCCGACGGTCGGATCTCCTGGTACACTCGTTTGAAGTTTCGATTTCAAAATACGAACTGCAGCGTCATTATTCGATTTATTTTAATTATATATATATATAATCGATTCTGGCGCTGTTTTTCTTCAGATTTGAATTAAAAATTCTAGACAATCCAACCGTTGGATCTTCACAAAGTGGGTGTCGTTGGAAAGATATTTCCAAAGCCAACCCAACGGTTTCGGTTTCGGGAAAATCCGATGGTCGGATCTCCCGCACTAATCGTTTGAAATCACAGTTTCAGAACACGAACTGCAGCTTCGTTACTCGATTTATTTTAATTATATATATTTATATATATAATTCATTCTTCGATTTTAAAACTATATCCACTTCATATATTTTATAAAAATGATATTTTTATCATCAAAAATATTTATTCAACGCATGAATATTTTTAGTACTTCATATTCACAATAAAAATGTAGATTTTATTATTCAATCTATTTATATTCAACACATGAATGTTTTTGACTTTGCACATACGATAAATTATGATTTTTATCGTTCTAGTTCTTTATTCAACACATGAATATTTTCTATAGTTCATATATATAATAAAAATGTGATTTTTATTGTAAAACAATTTATTTCAAAACACTATTATTTTATATAGTTTATACATAAGGTAAAAATGTTATTTTTGGTGTTAAAACGATTTATTTAAAACACTAGTATTTTATATAATCTATATATATGATAAAAATGTTATTTTTATTTTTCAAACAAATTTACTCAACACATGAGCTTCATTCAACACATGAATTTTATTTCAACACATGAATTCTAGTTCAACACATGAATTTTATTTCAACACATGAATTCTAGTTCAACACATGAATTTTGTTTCAACATTCAACACATGAATTTTATTTCAACATTCCACACATGAATTTTATTTCAACATTCGAATTTAAATCAAACACAGAAATATTTTAGAAAATTTTGGCAGCATAACGACAGGGTAGTTAAAACCGGGACCGTCCTTAGTACAGCTACTCGCTCTACCTTAAAGCCTCACAGCTTTTGACAATGGGGATTTTCAATATCTAGTTCGTACGCAGACGAATTTTCCCATATACTAATCCTATTGGGATTTCAACCACAATCAATCGTTTCAAACCAACCATTCATGATATTCACCAAATTTTCACATCAACCAATAATTCAAACAATATCACAACCAATATATATCGTCAATGGTCTGTGGACGAGGGGAGTATATATATATAGATAGATATACGTATATAACTATATTTCGATTTCATTTCAATTTATTTCAATGCACATATCATTTTTACAATGCATATATAACTTATGCATCGAACATACAACTTATACAACGCTTATACATGTGGTGTACAACGCTTATATAACTCATACTTCGACTATATAATTTATACATCGTTGATTCCATATCGTTTATAATTCAGAAATCTCACATTGGGTTCCAGTCCACCAAAAATAGCAGAAGGCTCAGAAAAATATGCGGTCTCTTCTAGAATGTAGAAGACGTCCCACGAGTCCACTGTCTCTTGTTTCACTGAATTTCGTCAACAAACGAAAAAGATATGATTTTTACAGTGAAATCATAAACCGTAGCGTTTTAAAGTGCTATAGAATAGTTTAAAATAAAATAGGTCGTTACCTCTTAGAAATCGTTCAAAACTAGGTTTAGCTTTTTCAATTAATCCACGAAGTTATAGCACGATCGGACCATACAGCGTTTAAGAGGGGCGGAGGGCGCACATGCGCACGGTGGAGGGACCCACTTCGGTGGTCCCTATCGTCGGTGGCGGCGGTTGAAAGGCCGCACCTTCCCGGAGGTGATTCTCCTCCAACTGGCAACGAAACTGATGGTGGTGGGTATGGATTTGAAGCTCTCGCCGAGCTTTTCAAAAGCTTCAACTAGGTCGAAGTGTGATTTTGCGTGTGGAAGGAGAAATCAAGGAGGGAAGGTCTGAACGATTTCCGCCGTCACGATTTAGGTATCGGGGAGAGAGGATTTCAAATGGGCCAATGAGGTTTTTTTGTTTAATTTATATATTTTTAAAATTCTAAAATACCCTTTATCTCATACGAACTCCAATCCAAACCCAACGACTGTCGTCCCCAGCCAAATACCACCATTCCGAACACAATGGGATATGTTTCGTAGGCCCTTTTAACCGTTTCAGTCAGTTTTTCTTCAAATTAAAATATAAAACATTCAATATTTGATTTGAACGTACATTTCAATTTGCCGGGGCCACATATTGATTCTAAAAATTCCCAAAAAATAAATCTAGCTATGTTTTGACCATATAGTCCCAACAAAACTAGTTTCGTCGAATTCTGAGACCGTTTGAAAAATGGCCTTTTTTGGTCGATCCAATTTAACAGAAATCGACCAAACACATTTTCCTTTGCCAAGCTCACATACTAACTTCAAAAATTATGAAATTTGTAACCTAGCAATAATTTGACATCTCAGATCCAACAAAAGTGGTTTCGTCGAATTTTGAGGTCGTTTGCAAAATGGCCACTTTCAAGGGCTATATATTCTCTATAGCGACCTTTCTGAAAATTCATTTGGCCATAACTTTTGATTCCCGCTATGAAACTTCGATTTTTCAGATTCGTTAGAAATATATTCACTAACAGATTTAAATATTTTTGGTTTCACTAAAATCTGTTTTATTTTGCACCCGGTACAGTCAGTCAAAGTTTGAATTCAATTTTTGAAACTGCCGCGCCATTTTAGGCCTTGTTTATAATTATAATTAATTATATTTATTTTCAAACGTCGATTCAAACACACTTTTCATCGTTATTATTTAAAATAATTTATTTTAAATATCTAGAATTCACTAATGTAGCCAAATTAAAAATTTTAAATTGGCTCAGATTTTCCTGGTTGTTACAATCTCCCCCACTTAAAACTTTTCGTCCCCGAAAAGGAACAAAGTCGAAAGTGGTTTAATTAATCAACTCTACTTTCAATATGGCTTCCATTCTTCAACTTTTTAGTTTCTAAGTATTTTCAAATTCTTCAAAAATTTGGCTAACACCCTAAATTTTCGAAAAATTTCGCCATAACCTCCTTTGTACGGGGGACTTCGGGATATTTCAAATAGCCTCCCATGGCCCTCACCAATCCAAAAGAAAAAGGAAAAGCCAAGCGGCTAGCTAATCGGCTCATAAAATCATCAAATCCCAAGAAATACAATAAACGTGTACCTATTTGTCGGGCAAACAATTTTATTCCTCTGCTTGGTTGTCTATCCATAACCTGTTCACACATATATAATGCAGATGTATATATTTCTATCTATTTCCAATTCAGTTCAATATTTGTTCAATTTGGCTAAACGGTTCAAAATCCTAATTAATCAACCAAAAATCAAACAACACAACCAGCAATCAATTTGTTTTTATTTTTCAAAAATATACTAATTAATTCACATACTCTTATAAAATCATTCAGACTATATGATTAAATTTATTACATCCATGAAAAGAAAACAAGGACAAAGTAGAGAACATAATGGAAATTTCAAAATATGGTAAATGCACCTTGCACTAGAGTCAATCAGAGATATCCACCGTGCACTTAGGATAGGCTTTCCTAATACTCTCCTCAATTTCCCAAGTACAATCTCGCGGAGCTCCGCTCCATTGCACTTTGACTAAGTGAACTTTCTTGTTCCTCAGTTCTTTGGTTTCTTTGCCAATAATCTTTAGCGGTTCTCTTCTAACAGCCAATTCTGGAGTAATTTCTATATCCCACTGTGCTTCTTCTTCCACGATCAAGTCAGGATCATGAACATGCTTTCGAAGTTGAGATACGTGAAATACATCATGCACTCCAGGCAACCAGTCAGGCAATTGAACTCTATAAGCGAGAGTTCCAATCCGTTCAAGTATAGGAAATGGACCAATAAATCTGGATGCCAACTTCCCAGTTTTGCCAAATCGAATCACTCCTCTCTTCGGAGAAACCCTTAAATACACATAGTCACCAACAACAAATGCTAAATCCCTCCTTCTCGAGACTACATAGCTCTTCTATCGGCTTTGAGCTGCTATAAACCGTTTCTTAATGAAATCGACTTTGTTCGCAGCTTCACGAATCATATCTGGTCCCAATACAAGCCTATTACCAGGTTCAACCCAACAAGCAGGAGATCAGCACGGTCTACCATACAATGCTTCGAATGGTGACATTATCAGGCTCGCTTGGTAGCTGTTGTTGTATGAAAACTCGGCCAAATGCAAATGGTCTTCCCACGATCCATCAAAATCAAGAACACAAGCTCGCAATAAATCTTCTAGTATACGATTCACCCTCTCAGTTTGACCATCTGTTTGAGGATGATATGCGGTGCTTAGATTCAGCTTCGTTCCTAGTTCTACTTGAAATGCCTCCCAGAATTTGCTAGTAAATATTGGATCTCTATCACTAACTATATTGATCGGCACCCCATGTAGCCTAACAATTTCCTTGAAATATATCTGCGCCAGACTCTGAGCGGTTCTATTGGATCTGACAGGTATAAAATGGGCGGTCTTCATGAAGCGATCTACGATCACCCAAATATTGTCATTTCCTTTCTTGGTTCTGGGCAAACCATCTATGAAGTCCATGGAAATATGTTCCCACTTCCAACCTGGAATGTCCAGCGGTTGCAACAATCCAGCAAGTTTCTGTTGGTCGCTTTTAACTAGTTGGCAAGTAGGGCACTTGCTAACATATATAGAAACGTCCCTTTTCATAGCCTTCCACCAGAATGTTTGCTTGAGATCGTTATACATTTTGGTCACACCTGGATGGATACTCAGCTTGGAATTGTGACATTCGTGTAACACTTCTCTTTTGAGCTCGGGGATGTTGGGAACACAAATCCTTCCTCCCAATCTCAGGATTCCATCATTATCTATTTGAAAACCCGAGGGTTTGCCTTTCTGAATCCTTCAGATCATATCCTTAATAAAATTATCATCCTTCCAGAGAATAGATATTTTGTCAATCAAGGAAGTCGTAATAATAAAACTGGCGATTATTGCATTCTTTCGACTCAGCGCATCTGCCACAACATTGGCTTTCCCTGGAGTGTACAATATCTCAAAATCTTATGCTACAAGAAATTCTAGCCAACGTTGCTGCCTTAGATTCAATTCTTTCTGGGTGAACAGATACTTTAGCGACTGATGATCTGTATACAGTTCGAATTTCTCACCCAAAAGATAGTGCCTCCAGATTTTCAAAGCAAATACAATGGCTAACAACTCAAGATCATGAGTAACGTAATTTTTCTCATGCGGTTTCAGCTGTCGGCTAGCATAAGCAACCACTTGACCTCTCTGCATTAACACTGCACCAAGGCCTTCTCTAGAGGCGTCTGTCCAGACTTTCAAGTCTTGATTGCCATCGATAATCGTTAACACTGGAGCAGTCGTTAATCTTAATTTTAGCTTCTGAAAAGCCTCCTCACATTCGGGAGTCCACTTGAACTTCACGTGCTTCTTTGTAAGCTTTGTTAAGGAACTAGATATCTTCGAAAAATCTTTAACGAACTTCCGATAATAACTAGCTAACAACTTCTTCGAAACATCTGCATAATTCTTGACGATAGGAATATATTTTATGAGGTCCGGAATATTCTCTGTGACTACAAGGATATTTTCTTTTTGAGCAGGAGAAACATCAAGAGCTGACCAAAAGTCTTTTCTATCTAAATTCGGACCTTCACATGGTATGGTGATATAATCCCCTGATTTAATATTTGCCTTAACCACTCTCTCGGCACATTTAACCTCAGCTTCATATTTGGTTAACCAATCCAATCCCAAAATAAGATCCAATTCGGTAAAATTCATGATGATCGAGATGGTAGGGAACTGATATCGGGAAAAAGAGACAGGTACCCCCACATACCCAACTAAGATCGAGAGAACCCCCGACCAGATTATGGACAGTGATGGGTTCCTTGAGGTTTCTCAATTTCAAATCCAACTTCCTAACTGCATTCTTTGCAATAAAGCTTTGTGACGCGCCTATATCAAACAGTACTTTAACTGGAATGTTTTTGACAGTAAGCGTGCCTTCTAAAACATCAGACCTTCCCTGACTAGCTGAGGGTGCTGAAGTTTTGCCACTTCATTTACTTGAGCCACTTTGGTCTTTTTTAACAGCCAGCAATCTTGCTTTACGTGACCATCCTGATGACAAAGATTACACTCTCGGGTTACTTGAAAATTGTTCTTGGATTTAGATTCATTCTTCCTTTGTGTCTTTAAAGATCTGCAATTTCCTTGCAAATGCCCTTGCTTATGACAGTTATTGCATACGGCGGTCGTTACTAGTTCTTTCTCAGATTTAACCCTTTTCCTCTTGGCTTTGGGCTTCTCACTGACCTCAGGCATCGTACTGGCCTCAGGACTATCAGTCTCAAACTCCCCTTTGTTACCAGTACTGACTTCCTCTTTGTCGTTCTGAAGACCTTTCCTATTGAGATCTTCATACTGATAAGCCATGTATATCATTTCAGAAAAAGGAAGCTTCACATGCCCCACTACTCTACTTTGGTACTTTCTTTGAAGCCCATTAATAAACCTCAAATTCTTCCTCTTCGGATTTTGAATTAGATGCGGGGCAAAATGAGAATGTTCATTGAATTTTTTATGATATTCCGGAATGGTCATATCCCCTTTTATCAGATAACAGAACTCATCAGATAATCGCTCAGTTGCTTCTAGAGGAGTAAATCTTTCATCGAAAGTCTCTTTGAATCTATCCCAGGTGATATCACCTTCTGGATTATCCTCAATGATTGTTTCCCACTAGATTAAAGCTTCTTCTTTGAGCGCCCAAGATGCCACTAATCTTTTCTGATCATCTCTCCGTTGGAAACGCTCAAAAATTCTTTCAGCAGAACTCATCCAAGCTTGCGTTTGAATAATCGGTTCATTGCCCGAGAATTGTACTCCACCCAGATTTTGATATCTCTTGAATAGAGCCTCTAGATATGGTTCTGCATTCTTCTGTTTCTGACACTCATTTTCTAGGACTTCTACAAATAGCAGACCAAGTGTCAGGTCAATAGAAAAGATATTATAAAGCATAGAAACATATACTTGAATGTAAATGTGTCTATCGAGGTGTATTTCATTCTGCTATACTCATACTAGGATATTACTAATCCTATCTATGATGAGTTACTTGTCCTAGAACACTACTGGTTCTATTTCTGATGAGTTCGTTAATATGTTAAATTCCAGAACTAAGCTTAACCAAAGCTCTGATACCACGTTGTGACGACCCCAAAAACACGTACGACGGTGTCAAGGGCAATCTTTGAAATATAACACATAAACAGATAATAGTAGAACAAAAATAAATAAATACACCAGATAATGTACAATCGAATACACTGGATAAACATAATCATCAGAGTTACACAATATGCAGGATCATACTTAGTACAAAATACAGTTTAGCTATACATAAATGTCTACAGCGGAAAACAAAACATAATATGTACAACAGGAGCTGAACAGCATAAAAAGAGATAAATGATAGAATCCATCTTCAGCTCCAGCTATCCAGAAAGAGCCTGCTAAAACTTGAATACAAGGCTACCCATGTAGAAAAAGGGGCACCCGAGTTTGCAAGTGAAACAAACTACGAGTCAGTCATGGGACTGGTATGAGAAATCTACTTAACACATTTTATAATATGGCTAATCACAGGACCACACCACTTTCGCGGAACGAGTTTACTCCATTGGATTGCCAGTGCTTTAAAACAAGAAAATCTTTTAAACATCGCAATGCTTTTTATAAAAATGAAGCCATTATAAGACTCAGTTTCCATCACACAATGCAATGCAAACCGGAGGATAGAGTTTTACCTTATAATGGCCAAAATATGCTTGATACGAATAAAACAAAAGCATTTGATATTATTACTAGTGTTTATAAGTTTCAAAAACAATTTCAAATCATAAGTATCAATCATAGACGGCATTAATGCCCCATACCACTATGTCGCCATATATAGGTATACAATCAAAACCGCACAGGTCGTATTTAGAAATTGGATTTCCGTCATGAACCAAGGCAAAAAATAGTCCTTACCGACTTTGAGACAATCTAGCCCATGTCTCCGGAACAGCCGCCACTGCCCCTTGGATCATCAGGGTCGGTCCACCGATGTGGATTATTATGCCTGAACATTGCGTTCCCCCGCCCTTTGGGGCGTATATGAGTCCTATGACTCCATCGGCTCCACATAGTCACCGATATATTCGAGGCGCCTCGCAATAGCAATAACCACACAGGTGAAAATAATATAAATGTCAGGGCTGGTAGGTCACCGACACCACCCTAGCTAGAAGGAAACGCATGCCCTCCCTGAGGTCCTCTCCCGTTTCTGGTTCATACCGGGGTGTGAGGCTCGCGAATCAACGTTATACACAAAGCTATGCCATATAGGCCATGCTTTGATCATCAACCACAAGACTTTTCTTTTCAACAGAAGCCTTGATCATTTGCCACTTAGGCGTGCCACATAGGCAATTCACTCTATGCGACTGATTTCTATCGATATATAACCTCTGAGCTCGTACGTCTCAGAGAAGGGCGTTAAGCTAGAGAATAAATTCTCCACCGCCAAACAGATATATATTTAATAGATATCTTCCAACACAGAACAAAATCCAATGTCAGAAACACAGTCCATTTACAAGTTCGTTCTGGGTCTGAACAAAACCGGAGGCACCATATTCCTCGCATATCCATCAATCTCCACGTACATCTGGACGATCACCACTTATTATCTATATTTCGGGATGCCTCCCAATCAAGACATCAGTTATCATCCAACCGAGGTGAAGATCTCCGATATTTAACCACCATCTTCATCATCGACCTCTTATCGCCGATCAATTATTTGAAATGAGATTTAACTAGGCCTTTTCAAATAATTCACGTATATTTAAAATTTAAATTAATTCATTTCAATGGTTAAATTATTCGACATCAATAATTTTGTTATTAAATGTAATTTTCACACTAAACACATTCAACCATCAAATATCTAATAAACCAGGTAAATTCGGTTTATTTTCCATTCCATATCGTTTATAATATTTTATAACGATTTATCGCTATTTTTATTCATTTAAAAATAGCCAATTTCATTCAAACGACGCTTCAGGCCATAACGCGGCCGTGGCGCTGTTTTTCTTCAGATTTGATTTACACATATCTGAAAAATCTAACCGTTGGATCTTCACCAATTTTATATCATTAGAAAGATCTATTCAAAATGAATCCAACGGTTTCAGTTTCGGGAAAATCCGACGGTCGGATCTCCCGGTACACTCGTTTGAAGTTTCGATTTCAAAATACGAACTGCAGCGTCGTTATTCGATTTATTTTAATTATATTTATATATATGTAAATATAATCGATTCTGGCGCTGTTTTTCTTCAGATTTGAATTAAACATTCCAGACAATCCAACCGTTGGATCTTCACAAAGTGGGTGTCGTTGGAAAGATACTTCCAAAGCGAACCCAACGGTTTCGGTTTCGGGAAAATCCGATGGTCGGATCTCCCGCACTAATCGTTTTGACTTCACACATCCGATAAAAATATGATTTTTATCGTTCTAGTTCTTTATTCAACACAAGAATATTTTCTATAGTTCATATATATAATAAAAATGTGTTTTTTATTGTAAAACAATTTATTTCAAAACACGATTATTTTATATAGTTTATACATATGGTAAAAACGTTATTTTTGGTGTTAAAACGATTTATTTAAAACACTAGTATTTTATATAATCTATATTTATGATAAAAATGTTATATTTATTTTTCAAACAAATTTTCTCAACACATGAGCTTCATTCAACACACGAATTTTATTTCAACACATGAATTCTAGTTCAACACATGAATTTTATTTCAACATTCAACACATGAATTTTATTCCAACATTCCACACATGAATTTTATTTCAACATTCCACACATGAATTTTATTTCAAGATTCGAATTTAAATCAAACACAGAAATATTTCAGAAAATTTCGGCAGCATAACGGCAGGGTAGTTAAAACCGGGACCGTCCTTAGTACGGCTCCTCGCTCTACCTTAAAGCCTCGCAGCTTTCGACAATGGGGATTTTCAATATCTAGTTCGTACGCAGACGAATTTTCCCATATACTAATCCTATTGGGATTTCAACCACAATCAATCATTTCAAACCAACCATTCATGATATTCACCAAATTTTCACATCAACCAATAATCCAAACAATATCACAACCAATATATATCGTCCATGGTCTGTGGACGAGGGTAGTGTATATATATATATATATATATATATACGTATATAACTATATTTCGATTTCATTTCAATATCATTTCAATTTATTTCAACACACATATCATTTTTACAACACATATATAACTTATACATCGAAAATACAACTTATACAACGCTTATACATGTGGTGTACAACGCTTATATAACTCATACTTCGACTATACAATTTATACATCGTTGATTCCATATCGTTTATAATTCAGAAATCTCACATTGGGTTCCACTCCATCAAAAATAGCAGAAGGCTCAGAAAAATATGCGGTCTCTTCTAGAATGTAGAAGACGTCCCCATGAGTCCACTATCTCTTGTTTCACTGAATTTCGTCAACAAACGAAAAAGATATGATTTTTACAGTGAAATCATAAACCGTAGCATTTTAAAGTGCTATAGAATAGTTTAAAATAAAATAGGCCGTTACCTCTCAGAAATCGTTCAAAACTAGGTTTAGCTTTTTCGATTAATCCACGAAGCTATAGCACGATCGGACCATACAACGTTGAAGAGGGGCGGAGGCCGCACCCGAGCGCGGTAGAGGGGCCTACTTCGGTGGTCCCTATCGTCAGCGGCGGCGGTTGAAAGGCCTCACCTTCCCGGAGGTGATTCTCCTCCAACTGGCGACGAAACTGATGGTGGTGGGTATAGATTTGAAGCTCTCGCCGAGCTCTTCAAAAGCTTCAACTAGGTCGAAGTGTGATTTTGCGTGTGGAGGGAGAAATCAAGGAGGGAAGGTCTGAATGATTTCTGTCGTCGCGATTTAGGTATCGGGGAGAGAGAATTTCAAATGGGCCAATGAGGTTTTTTTATTTAATTTATATATTTTTAAAACTTTAAAATACCCCTTATCTCATACGAACTCCAATCCAAACCCAACGACTGTCGTCCCTAGCCAAATACCCCCATTCCGAACACAATGGGATATGTTTCGTAGGCCCTTTTGACTGTTTTAGTCAGTTTTTCTTCAAATTAAAGTATAAAACATTTAATATTTGATTTGAACGTACATTTCAATTTGCCGGGGCTACATATTGATTCTAAAAATTCCCGAAAAATAAATCTAGCTATGTTTTGACGATATGGTCCCAACAAAACTAGTTTCGTCGAATTCTGAGACCGTTTGAAAAATGGCCCTTTTCTGGTCGATCCAATTTAACAGAAATCGACCGAACACATTTTCCTTTGCCACGCTCACATACTAACTTCAAAATTTATGAAATTTGAAACCTAGCAATAATTTGACATCCCAGATCCAAAAAAAGTGGTTTCGTCGAATTCTGAGGCCGTTTGCAAAATGGCCATTTTCAAGGGCAATATATTCTCTATAGTGACCTTTCTGAAAATTCATTTGGCCATAACTTTTGATTCCCGCTATGAAACTTCGATTTTTCAGATTCGTTAGAAAGATACTCACTAACAGATTTATATATTTTTGGTTTCACTAAAATCCATTTTATTTTGCACCCGGTACAGTCAGTCAAAGTTTGAATTCAATTTTTGAAACTACCGCGCCATTTCAGGCCTTGTTTATAATTAGAATTAATTATATTTATTTTTAAACGTCGATTCAAACACAATTTTCATCGTTATTATTTAAAATAATTTATTTTAAATATCTAAAATTCACTAAAATAGCCAAATTAAAAATTTTAAATTGGCTCAGATTTTCCGGGTTGTTACAATATATGTATGCAACTAATAATAATACTTTCATATAGGTATGAAAGTTTCCTGAATATTTTGGCAATTCAAATGTGCGGGACATTTTGGCTTGCAAAAAAAAAATATGCGGAACATTTCATAATATTTTCAAATAGGTATGCAATTATTACGAATAACTGTACACAAGTAAGCTAAATTTCATAATATCAATTAAAATTAGAAAAAATTAATTCAGTACATAAAATTCCCCAGTAATTCAGTCTAGAAACTACATAAATATCTTTGCATAGTTCAAAAACAGAATATCAGAAACCATTTTTACAAGAAATAAAAATAACATTTTTCCACAATTTTAATCACTAGGATGTTTGAATCTAATAGCAGGTAGGTCTATGTACGTTGATCATCTACATTCCAACTATAACATTTACAACTGAGAATTTTGTGAGCAAGCACAGGTCGTTGAGCATTAACAGCTTCACCATTGTATATTTCATCACCTTTATCGATTTCTTTGTCCTCGCTTTTTTGTTTCATCACCATTTAGAGCATTTTCTGAATAACTGCTTATAAGTATGCTAATATTTAGGAAATCTGCATACAAGTATTCTAATAAATATTCTCAAATTTCCAAATAAATGTATACAAATGTGCAAATATTTTGAATAGATGCACATGAGGTGATAGTATTCTTAATAGATACACATAAATGAGAAAAGTATTTGACACGACCCGAACTTCCCCGTGAAGGAAAGCATGGATTGAGTTGAGGACAAGACCAATCAGAACGCAAACAGAAGAACATTTCATTGTTAATTACAACAATTCCATCAGATACAAGAATATACAGAGTATAAATGAATATTACACAAAATATCAGAGGTTTAAATTACATTTAAATACATCGCAGCGGAAAATAATACAAAAACTCAACTAGAAGTAATGCACGGATACAAAGCTTTCCGAGCATCGTTCCAGCTGTAAATCAGGATCCTGTGAATATAAATCTGCAAAACCAAAACTACTAGCTGCCCGTGTGGAAAATAGGGGCACCCAGAGTTTAGGTTAAAACAATAAACTCCAGGTCAGTCATATGACTGGTGTGAGAACTAAAACAGTTATTAATCTTTATTTTAAAAGAGAGTAATTCAAGGGACCATGCCATATAACACGGAACAGGTTTTATCCCAAGAACACTAGTGCATATAACAAAACAACGCAATGCTTTTTGGAAAAATGAATCTATCATAAGACCCAGGTCCCATCACACAATGCAACACAAGCCGGAGGATAGGGTTTTACCTTATAATAGCCAAACATGCTTGGTACATTTAAAACAAATCATTTGATACTATTATAAGTGTATAGTGTCAAAACAAAACAATCATAAATATCAATCATAGGCGGCATGGGTACCATCTATCATGTCGCCATACTAGGCTCTACAAATAAAACTGCAATATAACGTATTGGAAATTGGATTTCCATCCTGAGTCGAGGCAAGGGGCAAGCTCCTCTCCGATTCGAGACACTCTAGCAAATGTCTCAGGACCCCACTATGGTCCTTGGATCTTCAGGGTCGGTCCTCTCTTACTTTTGAGGATTGGCAATTCCTGAGCACATGTTTCCCGGTCCTAACAGACCTATATCCGAGGCGTCTCACATCCAACAACCACATAGGTGAAAAGTATATAAATATCAGCCAGTTTAAGCACTGACACCACCACTAGCTAGAATGAAACATCTTGCTCTCCTTGCAATCACTATCTCGTTTTTGACTCATACCGAGGTGTGAGGCTCGCGAATTCACGCTATACCCAAAGCTACACCACACAGGCCGTGCTTTGATCATCAACCACAAGACATTGCTTTTCAACAGAAGCCTTGATCAATTGCCACTTACGCGTGCCACACTGGCAATTCACTCCATGCGACTGATGTCCATTGATATACAACCTCTTAGCTCGTACGTCTCAGAGAAGGGCGTTAAGCAAGAGAATAAATTCTCCGCCGCCAAACAGAAGTATATTTAATAGAGATCAATCAACACAGAATATAATCCAATGTCATACACACAGTCCATTTACAAGTTCGTTCTGGGTCTGAACCAAACCGGAGGCACTTTCCTCGCATATCCAACGATCTCCAAGTACGTCTGGATGATCACCAACTGTTTCTCTCCTCTTGGGTGTACAGCCCAATCAAGATCATCAGCAATCACCCAAACGATGTGAAGACTTCCGGTCTTCAACCACCGTCTTCATATTCGACTTATTGCCGAATCGGTTATTCAGAATGGGTATAAACCCGGCCTTTCTGAATAACCCACGTATATAATAAACAAATGTTACACAAACACAACAAACGCCTCATTCCAATTCAGAATATTTTTTTATTCAAATTTTCACATTCTTAGGGAAAGGTTCCCATTAATTTTATCAAAGATAAATTCTTCTAAATTTATTCTTTATTCTTCCTTTGGAAATCATTTCAAACCATATTATGGTTTTCCAAACTAGTCGGGATTAGCGAACCACACCGAAGTAATTATTTATTTTATTTTAATTTCAAAAAGTAACTTTTTCATTTGAACTCGAAACGAGACCCACCGCCTGTCGTCCATAGCTAATTACCCCCATTCCGAACTCAATGGGATATGTATCGTAAGCGATTCGACCCTTTCGATCAGTTTTCGTCAAAATCAAAATATAAATATATATATTGAATTTGAACGCGCATTTCAATTTACCGGGGCCACGTATGGACTCTAAAACTTCCAGAAAAATATTTTCTAGCTTCGTATTGACGATACGGTCCTAACAAAACTAATATTGTCAAATTCTGAGACCGTTTGAAAAATGGCCATTTTCCAGTCGATTAAAATCAACTAAAACTAGTCAAACGCGTTTTCCTTTGCCACGCTCACATATTGATTCAAAAAATTATGAAATTTGAAACCTAGCAATAACTTTACATCCCAGATCCAACAAAAGTGGTTTCGTCGAAAACCGAGGACGTTTGCAAAATCTCCATTTTTAAGGGCCAGAATTCCATAGCGACTATTCTGAAATTTAAACTGGACATATCTTTTGATCCCCGCTATGAAATTTCGATTTCTCAGATTTGTTGGAAAGATATTTACAAATAGATTCCATTATTTTTGGTTTCACTAAAATCCGGTTTATTCTGCACCCGGTATGTTCAATTGAAATTTGAAATCGAATTATCGAACTACCGCGCCATTTTCAATTCCTTTTACAATTGAAAATAATTATTTATATTCTAACGATGATCTATATAAATATATACGTTCTAATTCTATTCAAAATAAATTTCTCGTCGCTATTATTTAAAATAATTTGTTTTAAATATTCAAAATTCGCTAAAATTGCCAAAAATAAAAATTTTAAATTGGCTCGCTTATCCGGGTTGTTACAGTATTTCTGAATTGATGCACAATAGTGAGCAAATATTCTTAATAGATGCACACTAGTATGCGAGTATTCTGAATACATGAACACTAGTGTGAAAATATTCTAAACAAATGCCCACAACTGTGCAACTATTATGAAAAGACGCTCAAAATTATGCAAGTATTTAGAATAAGAGCATACCATCATGCACAAACTGTTAATAATATAAGTATGCAACTATTATAAATTTCTGCATACAACTATGGAACTATATTTATTATCTGCATACTAGCATGCAAATATTAACAATATGGGCATACAAGTATCCCAATATTTTTAATAATGGCATACATGTATGCCAGTAATCTAAAAATTTGTATATTTATATGCAACTGTTCTGAATTTATTCCTAATATTAACTGCCGGCACAAATAGACAATTAAAAAACATCAGAATAATCAAGCAACAAAAGATCAAAAAAATGATATCCAAATAGAAATTACATTATTATGCAAAATTTACCTTGAAGAACAAGCATCCACTGTATAAATCAAGTATCGATCTGGTTAAAAGTAATCAATAAACAAAAGATCGAAAAAAATGATATAAGAATAGAAACATAATTATTAAAAAGTAAAATTTACCTTGACGAGCAATTATCCACTGTATAAATCAAGGATCAATCTAATAAAATCGGCTATTAAAAATTCTGTGTAAAGAGAATGATCGATAGTGAAGATTCTGATATCCAAAACCCTAAAACGGTGAAAGCGCCGCCATGGTCAAAGAAATATAGGACTCTCGAAAAGGAAAAAAAAATTACGTACTAAGAAAATCTGACCTGGTTAATTACGACGTGAAAATTGAAAGAGGGCAGTTCTGGAAACATATTAGCCGCGTTTTAAAATTAGGAATGAAATTTGTATGTTTTATAACAGGAGGATGTGAGCTTGATTAAGTTTCATTTTAAGGATGTGACCCTAATTTTCACTACATATAATAAGTATAAAAAGGAGAGATATACATATTAAATTTGTAGACCTACATAAATAACTTGAATAAGCAAAGAAAAATAAGATTGGAGAAACTTAGAAATTTACCTTTTGCGCAAATTCCATCTTTTCTTATAGATCTAGGCTCATTTTTTTCAACTCTTGTAATTGGGACTGAAATCAATTTTATTTAACAACATTTGGAAGAGATTAGGGAAATGAAAATAGCACAGATTCGCTATTTCCCATAGAAAATGTGAGAAAAGATCAATGGTCTATGCCTTTATTTAAAGGCGCTGGATAGACCTTAAATCATTAGATTTAAGTCCAGAAAAATTTGTCTATATATATAATAAGACTCTCCACCAAATCCTAGTTGCCACTAAGGTAGACTGACTTGGAGATCGATCTAGTGATTGACCGCCCAATCGGCCGCCTTGGTCGAGCTGGCTTCGGTCAGATCGGGTGATTATTGTTGGAGTTATTATGGCATATTTATATTATCTATTTTCCATCTGAATTTGTTTTCCATCCGTAACTTCTTCATACGGGCTCTGTTTACCAAATCTGAACACGAAAGTTGAACGGAGTTCCATTACGAATGCAATTATTTAAGTTTTATGGTCAAATTTCATTGTTTGCTCAAATTCTATATTTGAATCCAAATTAAATAACTAATTTTAACTAATGTTAAATTTTGGGGTGTTACATTCTTTCCTTATTGAAGAAATTCCATCTTGAAATTTTACCATTGGCTGAGTCATGGTGTTGGAACCTAATTATCCTAACTACACAACAAATGTATGTATAATTAATTTTTGTAACCAAACGTGCGCATGTGTATAACATAATGAGTCATAAAAATTATGCACACATAATGATACTAAATCTAATCCTCCTATATGAATGTACTTTATTTTTGAAAATATTTCTTAAAATATGATGCAAGGATTATACTTGCAGGAGTAACAACCCGCACCTCCGTTCACGCAAGATATTGTCCTCAGCTTAGCCACCGTATAGATGTGGGGTTTTGTTTCTCAAAAGGCCTCGACATTAGTAAGAGATGGGCTCTACTATATAAGTACCCACTTCACATAGGCTTCCACGATGTGGGACTTAGGGGTGTTATGTTCTCCCCTCCTACAAAGCTTAACGTCCCCGTTGGCTCACAACACCTTACCCAGGTGTTGTGATCCACACAGAAACCACAATTCCGGACTGGGTATTGGCTCTGATATCAGAGTAACAACACGCACCTCCGTTCACGCAAGATATTGTCCCTAGCTTAGCCACCGTATAGGTATAGGGTTTTGTTTCTCAAAAAGCCTCGGCATTAGTAAGAGATGGGCTCTACTATATAAGTACCCACTTCACACAGGCTTCCACGATGTGGGACTTAGGGGTGTTACAAGTTATATGTATGTAGCCATTAAAAAAATATTTTTTACTCAAAACCTACACACGTCTACGAATAGAAGTACGAAGCCATAAATTTTACATCCAAAATGATAACGCGTCTAAAATCTTTTCTTAATTAATTTTATTATTCCAGAAAAAGGAATTTTAATGAAGCAACATAATGTAAGTGAATCCAATAATAACTCACATGTATCGTCGATAAGATATGAAAACAACGTTCCCAAAGCTAAAACAGTCTTTCCCTTGTTACTGTTGGCATTTTCAATGTATCATCAGCCTAAGTTCATTGCTAAAAATCGCAAAACTAATTTCTAATCACCTTACATATGTTTCACATATGACCTTAAAAATCATGATTTTCAAAAAGTAGAATTTCCACTTCCTAAGATTGCACGTCCACTTTGCAAAATTACCTTAAAATCCGTAAATGCTCCTTTCTTTTAAAATAAAACTTTATTTTAGATTTTAAATATGAAAATCCATTTATTTTATTTTTTTAAACTATTAAGAAAAGGTTTCTAAAAATATTCTTTGGAAATTTTGGTAATTCAGGTCATAATTCGACGTAGACGGATATCGATTACGCATGAAACACGCAAACTGAATTCAACTAAACTTAACCAAAAATTGGACACTTTAGAAAAGGTTAATACCAAAAAATTAAACTTTACCTCATAACAACTCATTACCTATCGTTTTCTAAATTTTATTACGTAGTAATTCTTTTCTTCTAGCTCTACTATAACTGTCGGTTATAATTAAATTATAAGCTTTCACTTCTAGCTCATATCATAAATAAATGCAAACGACCTACAGAAAAATTCCAAAAGACAATAATCTCATAACTTCACCGTGCAATTTTCTCAAGGATGACCAAAAACTAACAATCATAACACAAGCTCCAAAGATCATCCAAGAACGAAAAGAACTAATGCTGTAAGAACAAAGACAACATCGAAACTTCGAAACATTTCCTATACTCAACGATACATAAAATTCTGTGGATGAAGCTCCAACCATTTCCATGACCTTTAACTAGTAGTATCATGGTGGCCAGATGCCAAATATCATGTTGCTGACACTACTAGTGTTGTTGGTGGTTTCCATATCACCATCTCTCTAAGAGCTAATTAGTGATGGATAAAAGAAACCTTCCTGTAAACTTCTTTTTATGGAGATTCACCTGACATCTTCTGGGAACGATGATAAATAGGTGGAAGCATAAAAAGTAACTTTGTGAAGTAGCACACAATAATAACAACTGAATCAAAGGGGATTCGATCTCAATTGAAAGTTATGTCGTTAATCATGGAAAAGATTGATTTTTGCATCATATAAGCTATCTAATCATAACTTCCTAACTTCAGAATAATGTTTTCCATAAGTTTCACATACATGAGAAATTCGGACATGGGTTGTCCACCTTTAAAAATTTTTAACTATGGGAGAAATTTGAGGCAAAATCTTAGAGTCAGTTAAAACAAGATCATTCAAATTTGAATACACCACAGATGCCTCCAAAAATGCCAATGAGATCCTCCTTAGCAAGACCATCATCAGATAGCTCAATTTTCACCTCCAGGTCAACATGCATTTAGCATAGATCTACTCCAATAAGACATTGCAAAGACAGGAGCAACACATGCAACTATCCCATTCAAGAATCTCGAAGCAAAGGGTCAATGCAAGTTTTAATGCGTTGATTAATTCTTTCAGCCCTAAAGCGGTAGAATCTTATGCACATTCCAACCCAACCGAATGGTAAAAGGTACGAGGAAGTTTGAATAGTCTAAGTAGGTGTAGTGGTCAAAGAAAATGTGGGGGGAAAAAATTGGAATTAGGTCTCAGAGTAGTGGTAAGGCGAGACCTAATGCACAAGGGTTTAGGCGAGGCTGCCACTACTTTTATAAGAAAAAAATAAGAACTTGGTCTCCTAATAGAAGAAAAGAGAAGCGACGCTGTCTATAAAAAGTATGGAGGAGAGAAAGAAAGATAGCTTTCGATTATATGAGGATGGTAGAACAATAGAAAGAAATTTAGGGAAATTTGAACGCAACTTTAACAACTAAGTCCTTGGTTTAGGTTATAACAAACTGGTTGATTAGTTGATCATTCTAGATTTAACGTTATATGGTCAACTACAAGGTAGGCTTTAGACATAGGTTGAACCTAGGCCTAATTGGGATAGGATTAGAATATCAGTCGTCCCCCATTGTCTTTTAAGATATGATGTGATCCAAAAAAAATCTTGTCCTCACCGTGATGGTGTCATGGACCACGTTCTAATTTTGAACCATCGTCCAAAGAATAACCGTAGTCTCAACAAAAAATTGCGACCACCCAAAATTTCGAAATACCTAAAATTTTCTCATCTATTATTTCATATGAAATTATACCCATTTCTTGCTAATGTTTACATTAAATATTAAGGAAGAAAATATCCCAAGTTCTTCCATAAAAGTTTCCCTAGCCCGTTCGAGAAAACAAATAATTAAAATTCTCTTTTCAAAACTAAACTTTCTTTAAAAACTAAGGGCTTTAAACTTTTATCCATATTTTTTTGTTACTTACGAAACTATAACACCCCGGATTTTTAAATAATCGAATTAAATAAATTAAAGAATAATTAATCTTAGACGTGAGAATTAAGGGAAATGGGTTCCGCCATTGTTTTCGTCTCAGAATTCTGGTTGAGATAGAGTCCGAGTTTGCGGGAAACGGATACCGGATGAAGGAGATATGGACGAACGAAGCCAGGCGGAAAAACAAGAAAAAAAATTGCACTGGCGCACTTGGGAAGTGCGCTAGTACAAATTTGCACTGGAGCACCTGCCAAGTGCGTCCAGGCCGAGCAGCAGGCCTGCACAGCTTTTTGGTGCAGTCTGATCCATATTGTGACTCATTGCTGAGTCCTTTCTGACTCCTTGCTGAGTCATTAGGGCTGAGGTGTCACCCTATCCTGACTGAGTGGTTTTGATTAACCCTATGATCATCCGACGGCTATAATTAAATTGAAATTCTATATAAACATGGGTAGTCTAAAACCCTAAAATCAAATAAAAATCTGAATCATGGCTGTCATCTTGTAACCTAGTGTAGCCGCCACCAACTAGAGGGAAATCAAAGCTAATCAATTCAGTTCTATTCAACTCTAATCTAAACAATAATGAATCTACTACAAAGGCGAGCTAAATCAATTTCAGAACTCAAATTTCAGAACGCAAGACATTCTTTTTGGTGAGTTCGGTTTCTTTAATAAGATAATTAACAATTTAATTGGATTGAGCTATGATTTGGATTATATGGTTATGTTGTGAATCATTGACCGTATGTTATTATCTATGTTGTAAATTCTATGATGTTATCATCTATGTTGTAAATTCTATGATGTTATTATCTATGTTGTAAAGCTGTGATGTTATCATCTATGTTGTAGATCTATGATTGGCTTATGTACAATCAATTCATAATGATGTTTCATATGCTAGTTTGGTTATGTTATTGGAACTGATTCATATGTTAAATCATATGCATGTATGCAAGTTTAGATGTTAATTTAGATATGAATCATATGCAAGTTAGTGAGAATCATATACAACCTTACATGCTTCATAACATCTATTTTGTGTAAATTGGATCTAAAGTTAGGCCATGACATGTGTGAGTTTAGATGCAAGTTTACACTACAGTTTATGTTGCATAAATCACATATGCAAGTATATATATATATATATATATATATATATATATATATATATATTGGAGTGTGAATCATGTAGTGTAAGATTGTAACTATTGTCTATGCAAGTTTACACCGTATGATTAGATCTATGACACCCATTGTCTATGCAAGTTCAGATGAAACACCTTGTTCACACATGCAAGTTCACCCCTTATGTTTAGATCTATATGCCAATTTACGTTATGACTTTTTGTACATAAGTTAGATCTAATTTATATCCTATGCATGTTGTGATGTTTTCTCTTTATTCCATAAGTTAGACTATTCGAGTCTAACGTACATTTTACATTAAACGAACGAACGTACAACGTGGGGCAATGGGATAATATTAAAGGATTTAATATTGAGAATTGGCATAAATGCCCTAAATGTGATGTTAATTGGTATAATTTTATATACCATAAATAGATGGACATAATTGAGTCAATTATGGTCATAGTTAAATTTGTAATTGATTGGCAATTTGAATAGGGAAATTAATTCAAATTGGGGGATAATTAATTATGTGTAATTAATCGCCCAAGACACGAGGTTAGACTCTTTTGTGGTGTAAGACTGCCCGGACCCGCCCGGCAAATCCAGCTGCCACAAATGCCAGTCTAATGTGGGAGGTCTTAGGCATAAATTAAATGCGTAAAAGTTGTAAAGACATGAGGTTAGGCTCGTTTGTGGTGTAAGACTGCCCGGACCCGCCCGACAAATCCAGCTGCCACAAATGCCAGTCTAATGTGGGAGGTCTTTATGAGGTTACAGTCTTAATGAATTAAGAAACACTTAACCAGATAAACATGTAGTGGGACATGAGGGGGTTAAGTGGGTGCCTCAGGTGGCATGTGGAATTAAGTGGGTGCCTTGGGTGGCATTTGAAATACAATTAGATGCACTTAACCAAGATTGAAACATGTAAAAAGACATGATTAAGAATGGGGTTAAGTGGGGAAAACCTTAGAGGGGACCAAGCTTAGGTGGAAAGCTTGTGTCATGCATGGGGGCCCTTTTCAAACCCGTAACCCATTAAGTATCTTTGTGGGCTCGACCCAAGTCGAGGACGGGACACGCATACTGGATTTGATTGTAAGAGGTCAAAACGGGTTAGCGGTGGCAACGCAAGTCCAACAGGTTCATATGCATGTGTGGGCCCGGGTTGGTAAGTAAGACGTTGTTGCATCGTGTAGATATAAGCCGTGCATTTTTGGTTGTATCGGGTTGCCACTTTGGGGAGTGATACACCCCACTATAGGGCCAGCACGGGTATCTACGAGTTAGGGAGCCGATCCAATGGGGGTAGTGGGTACACCTAGTGGAGATAGGGGCAGACGACACCTATGAAGGTAGTTAGGGGTACACTAAACTACCATTATCATTATTAAGTTCTGTAGACAGGATCAACCTTTAGGGTGACTAGTGGTGGTGCAGTGTAGTAATTATCTTATAATGATTAGGGGCGCCTTTAACGTTATCTTGGTTCATCTTATTTCCTCGTTTTGTTCTGTCATACCCAATTGTTCATAGTCATTTCCTTATTTTCCAGCTTATGCCCTAGCCTAGTTATTTTGATAATTATATTGTTAAAGTTATCTCACTCGCCAGACTTTATGTCTGACCCCCTTTTCTTTCCACCTCTTTTCTTCCTTACCCCCCAGGTTTGCATGGATGGAATACTACAACATAGTGCCGACTTCTTTCAGTTGCTTGAAGAAGAGTAGATGTACCGCTTTGGACTCCTTCATCTTTATGGCTTTTCTTATGCTCAGTGTGGATTTTATGCATTTATGTTATTTAAGTATTTGCTTCTTTATGTACCTTGATGTTTTTGAAAAAGACTACTGATCCTGTTGTAATGGCTTTGGAAACTACTTATGTAAATTCGTTTTGAGTTATGATGAAATAAAATAAGTTTTATCTTCCGTTGTGTTGTTTTATTTATTTATTCTTGTAATTTATCTGTTCTATACAAACAATAACGCTTCATGGACATTGTTGCATTCCCTTTGTGAGTGACATTAATGGACGTGGGGTATTACAGAAACCATATCTCATTTTATTTAATAAAATAATTTAAAATCTTTGAAACTCTATTTTTTCAAAAAAAAGTCATAATAAAATTTCTCCTAAAATTTGGCTTAAAAAATTAAATAGAATTATTAAATTAGAAGAATATCTGATTCTTCATACTATATTTTAAGTGAATATATCATATAAATATGCCTTTAGACTAATATGACATACTAACTTGAAATTCCCATCCACTTAAAACTAGGTAAAGGTACGATTGGAACTCTCCATCAACATCTAAAAATCATGACTATCTCAGGTTTTGCTAGCTTTTTTTTCTAAACATAAATCTCAAGTTCACGGGATTAAATCATATTTCATCCTCACACTCTTCAAAACAATCTCCAAATGAACTATGGGGTAATTTAGGGTTGGCGAGAAACTCTAACTCCAAGATATTCCCAACTCATAATTACTTGGTCCTTTCTTACGAGGCAGGACCGCGACTTGTCATCGTCATACCACCTAGAGTTAAGCTCAAAAATCCAAGGAAAATAGAAAGAAAGCTCAAATACATTCTCTGTTTAAATCCTAATTATTATTTTCTTTGATAATATAAACCTAATGCTCTAATACCAAATTTGACAACCCATACTTTTCTAATATGAATTTCAATAAAAATTGATGCCCAAACCCATCCAAGATTGATATTGTTGATCTGACCCCTGAAATAATTATCGACTATGGCTACTACCTTAAAGAGAATTTCCATACCAATACCAGGCATGAGAACAAGAAGGAAAACCAAACAAGTCCACTTCCAAAGACTTGCTTCCCTTAAGGTGAACCTGAGAGTTGCATAAGAAGGTACTAGCCATAATACATAAATGAATTGTAACACCCCGTATTTTCTATGAACATTAAAATTAACAAATCTAAGAAAACTTAATTTTAAAAAGAAGAATTGGGTGAAATGGGTTACGCCATTGCGTTCGTCTCGGAATCCTGCTTGAGACAGAGTCCGAGTTTGCGTGAATCGGACTCCATATGAAGAAGTTATCACGTTCGGAAGATCTCAAGTGTAATTAGAAATTAAATTAAATTAATAATTAGAAGTCAAAACTGTTCAAAATTCCAAATTCGGTCAGAGCGGGCTGAGCGGGAAATTTACCGCTCAGAGGTGTCGACTCCCCCAGGGGGAGTCGACATAGGTGTCGACCCCCCATAGGGGTGTCGACATAGGTTTCGACTCCCACTGTAGGGAGTCGACCCCTTTTTTATCTAGATCCAGTGATGAATTTTTATAGCCCTGAGCTAATGTGGCCTTCTCTGATTGGCCGATGACTAATTTCTGAGGTATTAGGGCTTATGTGTCGTGCTATGATTGGCTGGATGACACATATCTTTGGTTTGAAGGCTCTGATTTCTCCTAGACTAATCTAAAGGCTAGAATTAATCCTAGATTTCTATATATACACCCCAAACCTTAACCCTAAACCTCACAATCTCATTTTATGAAGCCGTCATGTTGTCCATCCCTAAGCTAGCCTAGCCTCCATCTTCTCCAAATTAGAAATCAAGTTAGAAAGCTCCAAAACAAAATCTAAACTAGAGAATCAAAACGTCTACATCAAAGGATAACTTAACAAATTCAGAAATCAGATCCCAGAATACAAGATCCGTCCTTTTTCTGTAAATTCATGTTAATTTCAGATTTTAACACCTAATAGTAATCTTGGCATGTAATAAAATGGATCTAAGTCTACGCCTTATAATGAGACATTATTATCAGATTTTCCCTTATCTTTCTATTGAATCTATGATTTTACATGCCTAAGAAGTTATTATATCGATTCAATCATGCCTATCTTTGTTGAACATCGAATATATAATCCTTTTTGGTGCATGATGTTATTCTTATGCCTGCGATAATGATTGTATCAGCTTATTCAAGAATCTATCTTTGTTGGATCTAAATTTCTTATATTAGGTCTGTTGTTACATGCCTATTTTTATGCCTATTCTTATTTTATGCTCCTTCTCTCTCTTCCCCTATTTCCTTTTTCTTTTATGAACCTGGGTTACCTTCGATCCTAGGCTGAAATCGCGAAATACGAACGATTGGAATATGGGGAATATTTGGGTATAACCTATTTTGGTGAAATTGTTGGGCATAACTTATAATTGATATTAGGAAAAATCTATTTGGTAATGGTGGAAAATAATTTGTAACTTGTGATTTGGGGCATAATTGTTATTATTGCGAACTTGAGGTAAATTGAAATATTAAATCTAGATTGGGTGTAAATTGTAAATTGGAATATTAAATCTAGATTGGGCATAACTATTGGTTGGGACGCCAAGCATAATGCATATTGAGATTTTGGGGAATGACTATGATTGCAAATTGGGAAGATTAGGTGTAACCTATTTTGAGCAATAACTTGAAATTTAATTTGTGGGGCATAACTTGCAATTGGCTTGGTTGGACATAACTTGAGAATTAGAACATGACTAGTTTTGTAAAATTTTGGATAATTAGTATATAAAATCTAGACTTGGACATGAATGGTAAATATGTAAATTGGCTAAAGATGAACGTGCCTAACCCGAGGTTAGGTTGAGTTGCGGTGTAAGACTGCCCGGAACCGCCCGGCACATCCAGCGACCGCAACAATATAGATCTAATGTGAGAGGTTAGTGCATTAAGCCCAAACCCGAGGTTAGAATGAGTTTGTGGTAGAAGTCTGCCCGGAACCGCCCGGCACATCCAGATTCCGCAAATAACAGTTCCAATGTGAGAGGTTGAGTCATTAATGAATGAATTAATGCTAATGAACGGACATGCTAAGAATGGTAGGGTTAAGTTAACACAAGAGGGCAACAATTAACTAATATAACATGATGTGTGATAGGGCAACACTTAACCAAGGTAACATGACAAGTGGAAGGGTTAAGTTAATTGGAAACACTTAACCAAATTCAACACGATGAATGAGTAAGGTTAAGTTAACCAACATAACATGATGAATGAGTAGGGTTAAGTCAAGGGGAAACACTTAGCCAATATAACATGATGAATGAACAAGGTTAAGTTAATAGGAAACACTTAACCAATACAACAAGATGAATGGGAAGGGTTAAGTTAATAAGAAACACTTAACCAATATGACATGTTAGGTGGGTGGGTTAAGTTAACATGGACAAGAAGACAACTTAACCAATATTATATGAACAAAGTGGATAGGGTTAACGCAAGCTTAACCAATAATACATATGGACTTGATAAGGGGAAGGGTTAAGTAAATCTTGGGTAAGTGGGTAATATTAGTATATATAGGCGCACAAACTTAATCGTTAAATAAACATGCATGAATCAGTGAGAAGGTTAAGTAACATATGAACAAGCAACACTTAACTAGTACAACATGTTAATTAAGCAAATGGGTGGGGTTAAATTAAATTGAGAACACTTAACCATTAAAACATGTTGATTAGGAAACCCTAGTAACGGGGACCCATTTCAGCAGTAACCCACATAGATGTATCATGGTACCCTGAGTTAGGCAGGGTGGGGCACGATTACTGGGCCGATTATAAGCGGTCAAAATAGCGGTGGGTGGTGCAGCAGTGTAGTTCCGACAGAGTATGGGCGTGCACGTGCTCCGAAGTGGGAAAGAAGGCACTGGGCATCAGTAGGATACACTGTGCATCTTGAATCGTGTCGAGTCGCCATCATGGGAATTGATACACCCCATGATGGGGTGAGCACAGGTATCTATATACAAGCAGGGCCGAATGACACAAGTAATGAATACATACAAGCGGGGCCGAATGACACAAGTAATGAATACATACAAGCGGGGCCGAATGACACAAGTAATGAATGCATACAAGCAGGGCCGAATGACACAAGTAATAAATGCATACAAGCGAGGTCAAATGACACAAGTAATACATACATGCGAGTTAGGGAGCCGATCGATAGGGTAGTAAGGGTACATCTAACATATCCATGGAAGTTGGGCAGAATGAGGTGGGATCCTCATAATGGATTTACACCTGAAGGCTAACACAATTGCAGGTATTGGGATCATATTATCATTCTATACAGATTACTAGTTTGGACACTAGTTAGGTGGTGCAGAGATATAGAAACCAGAATAACAGGGTAGTAGCGAAGTAGAGAAAAAGTAGAAGTGCATTCAGTTTATCTTGCCTTATCATATCTTATGCCAATATTATCTTGTTATCCCTCTTATCACGGTATTGTCTTATATTCAGTTTATTCATGTCATGTTGCTTTTACATGTTTACATACTGAAAGTCATTGGACTTACCAGGCTTTATGTCTGACCCGTTTTCTTTCATCTTCTTTTCTTCCGTTTCTCCCTCATGTAGTCAGGGAGGGAATAACTCAGCTCAGTTTCCACCATTTCTCTTTCCAAGCTTGAAGATTTTTTGATGTATTGCTTGGATCCTCTTATCTTTGGCTATGACTATGTTTGCACTTTAATTTGGGGACTTATGCTACTTTGCTATGTTTTATGCTTCTTATATACTTGGAAGTTTTTGAATCAAGATAGAAGTTTTATGTAGCACTTTTAAGTATAATTGAGTCAACTATTGTAAAAGCTTGACTGAACTATGTTGCTTATAAAATGACTTTGTTTTTCACTGCTTTATTTGTCTGTCTTGTAATTTATCTACATCTTTTACCTATAATGCTTCACTGAAGTTAATGCATTCCCTTTGTGAGTGACATTAATGGAGGTGGGGTGTTACATGTATCTCATTTGGTTTCACCCAAATTATATGTCTAACAAGATTACTGATTCTAGCTTAACCTTGCATTGTACACACAATGATTTAATTACCATACCCAAGATAACAAATTTTCCAAATCAATTACTAGATATTGAGACAATACCTTTTTATATATAAAGCCTCTAAATTATCCCATAACCCAATAACTATGAAGCAGACACTCTAACACTTAATACCTCACCTATTTCTCACCTAATTCTCTTTTTCGAACACATCCATATTTGATTAGAGGACACTAGCTACTAAATCCTTTACTAACTAAGGCTTCCATCATTCACATATCTCAATCCCATAAAGAAAACAACGCATAATATAAGAGATAGTAAGTAGTCACTTTGTATCTACGAGATATGTAAACAACATCTCACCATTTAAGACCTTCCCAAGTGGACACCTATGTCACTATCTAGCTGAAATCATTGAGAAATATTTGAGTCACTTAATACTTTCTGTAGGATAAACATACTTTGGCACCTTCATAACTGCCATTTGATACCTTATCCTTAGGCAGACACATACCCAACCACTTAATACTTTAATGAAGCGAACACAATTAGAGATTCCCTAATTTACACCTAATTAGCCATTTAATACTTTTATTGGAAAAGGCTACTACTACAATTACTTAATACATGATTAGGGAAGACCGCATGAATACTACCTGCACTCGTCAAACCCTAACGAAAAAGGCAAACCCGACTACTACTCATACTCCTCGGGGTAAATACTAAGAAAAGGGATGAGTCCAGTCACTTAATATCCTATAAAGGTGGATCTAATTACTTAATACCGTAATTCTAAACTACGCTCCTCAACACTCAATGACCATTATGTTTCTCCTCTCGATAGGGAGGCAGAACCTATGGCCACTTAGTACCTCAACGCTTGAAGTAAACCATTAGGAACATCAATAACACTGTTCGTAAAATTTTCATGGGTTCTTACGATCAATGATACCTCACATCAATCGTACGGGCATCTAACTGGTGGAAAGTGCAGATATCAATTGAATGACTCAATTGACCTTGCATCATCAACCTTCTAGGTATAATTCCTATATTTAATTTGGATATTTTCCCTAGGTTTAAACAAATTAAAAGATAATATTAATAGTCCTAAGATGAGGCTGGAAGGTTCAAGATGATTTATTGGACTTAGTATAATGATGGTAATTCTACCTAAAAACCCCATTTAAAATTAATTATCATAATTGCCTCATGCCATAAGTAACCAAAATGATCAATTTTTCTGAAGGAATAGATATTGTAACAAATGCCATTAATATCAGTGATTAATTTGCATCAATTCCTATCAATTGAAACTCATTAATTATGTCCAAATTTATTACTGTATTAATTGCTTGTACATTTGAGTTACAACATTTAATTCTTTTTTTGTTAATTCTCCATTATTGTTGGTACACTAATTTATACCCATAATTAATAAGGAATATCTCAAACTCAAACTCAATCTGAACATCTAATAATAATAATAATAATAATAATAATTAGAGTTAATTACATATAATTTGGACGGATAAAGTATTAATATATTTTTGCATAATAATTATGTTTACATTAATTTCCTAAATTTAGTTAATTTTTGTTCTAGTCTCTATTATTAACTAGAATAAACTTTTTATGTTTTGATTTGCTGGAATTCAAATCTTATTAGAAGAACTTTTGTTGTAAGATTAATAAATTTTCCCAAACCTTAAAAAGAAAACAATATTGATAAATTTAAAATTACAAGAAATAGGCAATCATATTTGGAGTAAAAAGTATTAACTACATGCAAACCTGGTAAATTTACACTTCTCGTCCTTATATTTTGTGTATATTCCTTATAATTTCTAAAATAGTCTCTTTGCAAAAAAGGACAAATAAGATAATTTATAAAAATTAAACAAGTATACTTAAACAAACCAAAACACATATAAATTAGAATTAAAAAAGGATAATTTCCACAAATCTTGTTTTCACAGCTATTTTTATAGATCAAGAATATAAACACAAATAATAATTTTATTATCTTTTCGAGACTGACTTACCTAATGTAGGTGTAAGAACTAATAATAGAGTACAGAGGATACAAAAGAATATGCAGACAAGATTTAGATATTTTATTAGAAAGCCCATAATTACAATTATCATATTTAGGTATATGCTTTTTTGTTTTTTTTGGCAAAGCCAGCCGGTTTTTAATGTGGACCACACCACTTTTTCATTATAGCAAAATAATAAGTACAAAATTTAGTAGGACTGAAACGGCCCGAAATCCCTTGATCTCCGAAGAGATAGAACGCAGCTGATTGCTTTGAGAACACGACTCATTAGAACACAAATAGTCCTTGCTATTACAACAATTTACCTCAGAGTACAAGAATATATCAGAGTATACATAGATATTACACAGTGGAAATACAATATCAGAGATTAAAATACATAGCAGCGGAAATTTAAATTGTATAAATACAATATACAGCGGAAAAATATCAACTAGCACAACTGAAAGAAATATATGGATACAAAGCTTTCCGAATATAGCTCCAGCTGTAAATCCAGGATCCCGAGAGAAGAAATATCTGCGAAAACCAAAACTACTAGTTGCCCGTGTGGAAAATATGGGCACCCAGAGTTTAGGTGGAAACAATAAATGCCGAGTCGGTCATGGGACTGGTGTGAGAACTAAAACAGTTATTAAATCTTTACTTTAAAAGTGGAAAAAAAACATAAGACCACGCCGTATGACATGGAATGGGTTTACTCCATATGAATATTAGTTTAAAATAATACAATGCATTGCTTTTTGGAAAATGAAGCTATTATAAGACTCAGGTCCCATCACACAATGCAACGCAAGCCCGAGGATAGAGTTTTCCCTTATAATAGCCAAACATGCTTGGTACGTTTAAAACAAATCATTTTGATAATATTACTATAAGTGCATAGTGTCAAAATCAACTTCAAATATAAACGTACCAATTATAGACGACATAACTACCATATATTATGCCACCATACATAAGTTTACAACCAAAATCGAAAAGTCACGTATTGGAAATTAGATTTCCATCTATGAGTCGAGGCAAAGGATGTTCCTCACCGATTTCGGGCCATCTCTAGCGGATTGACCCAAAACTCGGACACTGGCGAGCCCTTGGATCTTGCAGGGCAGGTCTACACTTACTTTAATGGATTGGTTATTCCTGAATAATACGTTACTCGGTTCTATAGGACCTCTAAACAGGCCAGTACATCGACTCTATGAGCATTAGCCTTATATCTAAGGCACACTTCTATCCATCATCCACATTAGTAAATATCCCTGGGCTCCATACCATGGCATTACCTCTAGCTAGAAAGAAACGCATGCACTCCCTGCTGTCCCATCCCGCTTTTGACTTATAACGGGGTGTGAGGCTCACAAATTAACGTTATACACAAAGCTATGCTAATTAAAGCCGTGCTTTGATCATCAACCATAAGACTTTTCTTTTCAACATCATCCCTGATCAATACAACTGATGTTTAGCAATACATACCTCTAAGCTCATACATCAGAGAAGGGTGTTAAGCAAGAGAATAATTCTCCGCCACCAAACAGATATATATTTACTAGAAATCAATCAACACAGAATGAAATCCAATGTCAGACACCCATCCATTTACAAGTCCGTTCTGGGTCTGAACGAAACCAGAGGCACCTTATTCATTGTCCCATATGTCCAATACAGGATAGAGGTCTGCGCATATCCGGTCGATCTCTAAAGTACGTCTGGACGGTCACCACTTGTTACCTTGTCTTGGGTGTACAGCCCAATCAAGACATCAGTAATCATCCAAACGATGTGAAGATCTCCGGTCTTCAACCACCGTCTTCATCGTTGACTTATGGTCGCCATATCAGTTATTCAGAATGAGACAAACTCGGTCTTTCCAAATAACTCGCGTATTTTATAATCAATAATCGAGTGCTAAAAAACCATCGTACGCCTCATTCCAATTCAGAATATCCTTTTATTCAAATATTCACATTATTTGGGAAAGATTCCCGTTAACTTTATCAAAGATAAATTCTTTTAAAATTATTCTTTAATCTTCCTATAACACCCCGTAATTTTAAAATATTAAAATTAACGAGTTAAAGATTACTTAATTTTTGGAAGAAGAATTAAGGGAAATGGGCTGCTTTATTGCGTTTATCTCGGAATTCTGCTTGGAATAGATTCCGAGTTTGCGTAAATCAGATATCGTATGGAGAAGTTATAAGCCTTAGAAGTTTGTATACGCATAAGGAAGAGAATATATATATAATAATTCCAGAACCTTCAAAACAGTTCAAAAATCAAAATCCAACCAAAGCGGTCTGAGCGGGAAAATTCCCACTCGTGGGTGTCGACCCACCCAAGGGGTGTCGACATGGGTGTCAAACCCCCTTAGGGGGTGTCGACAGGGGTGTCAACCCCCCCAGGTAGATCTTAGCAGAATTCGTTTTACGTACCTGGACTTGATTCTGGGTTTGATTCATTGATTCTTGGCTATAAATATGGTCCCCTATTCTCCTAGTTTCTTCATTGGAGATCATGGGAGCCATATGCTATCGGGTTGCAAATTAAAACAGAATCAAGCCCTACAACAATGGTTTAGCTAATCAAATTCGAAATTCAGAATTCAGATATATTCTCTGTCAGTTCTCTAAACCTAACGTTGTGAGTTTCTAGATTACTTTTATATTTAGATAAATAAAAGTATGCTTTGATAGACAATGAACTGGATATGTTATAAAGTATGATAAACTTTATCCTATGTCATGACAAGATCTAATATCCTAGATCTGATATAATTGTGGTGATTCGATTATAATGTTTATATGGATATTGACTTGTAACTATGTTGTGGTAAATGTAAATATATTAATCTTGATAGTTGCAACATTAGTTAGATCTAATTTTGTATGTAAATCACCTTTCATGTTGCGATCAACTTAGATATGTTGTAAGTTAGACATATTTAGATCTAAAACATGCTGTTATCATGTTTTATGCTAGATCTGCTTTATGATCATGTTTTATGCTAGATTTATTTTATGATCATATCTTATGATATGATAGATCTATCTCTCGAGATCCAATTCAAATGTGATTTTTCTAGTATGTTATTTTTGTTCCATTTGGATAGATCAAATTATTTATGTGAACCGTGAACATATGCCACCTTGAATTGATTAGGATTGGGTCCACACGTTTATCTTAATTGTAATCTCTATGATGTGGATTTGGGTAGATCTATTTATAAACACATAGATCTAAACATTTATTTATGATGGATCTAATTTAATCTATTAGATCTAAAGCATTTGAATATTTATGTTAGATCCTGTTATAATGATGATTACATGTCGATGATAATATGTATGTTCACCTTGATATGACGTTAATTACATGTCCATTCACTTTGTTATCATGATAGTATGTTTATGCCAATGTATGTTGAAACTATCACCCCATCATATTCCCTTTTTCATTGTTATGTCTAGACTACTTATTAGCCTAGATGCCACCAGAATACGTTCGAATATGTTAGTGAAGGAAACTGGGGAAAAGGGATTTATAATTGGCATGTAATCTTTAAATGAAATGATATGTAATTCAAATTATCAATAAAATAGGTATTGACACCTATAAAAGGAAAGGATTAACTAATAAATTAATTTATCAAAAGTGGAATGTTTAGTGATTACAATTAGGAATTGTAATAGTACTTATGACACAAGGTTAGGTTACAATAGTGGTGGAAGTCTGCCCAGACCCGACCGGCATACCCAGCAGCCACTAATGTTGAACCTAATGTGGGATGTCTAAGTACGTAAATATGAATCGGGCTAAGACACGAGGTTAGGCCCAACTATAGAACAAGACTGCCTAGACCCGATTGGCATATTCAGCATCCACATGTTGTAGGCCTAATGTGGGAGGTCTAGCCCACTATAACCATAAATGGACGTGGTAATGAATTGGACTACTTAACCTAAGTTAATCCATAGGGATTGTATGAACTTAAATTTAAGTTGGGGGTTAAGTAAACTTGGCTGAATAAAAGGAGAGGGTTAAGTAAATCTTGGGTAGGTGGGTAATATTAGTATATATAGGCCCACAAACTTAACCTGTTAAAATTATGTAATTAAAGACACCTTTTAGGTAAACATAACCAGTTGAAAACCTAGTAGCAGGGATGGAAGACAAAGGGGAGAGCTTGCATCATCTGGTGTGGGACCCATTTTAGTTAGTAACCCTTAAATAGGTATCAAATGGGTAATCCGAACTAGGTCGGAGTGGGGCGCGCTTACTGAGCTGATTGTAAGAGATCAAAACGTGGAGGCGGTGTTGACGGTGCGTTCCAACGGGGTCATGTGCATGCATGACTCCGCCTGCTGGGGAAAATAAGACGATGTGACATTAGTAGATATGGTTGTGCACATCCGAAAAATAAAGGGTTGCCACTTTAGGGAGTGATACACTCTACTGTGGGGCCAACACAGGGTATCTACGGAATAGGGAGCCGATCGATCGGGGGTAGTAAATAGGGTACATCTAGTCCTGTCTGTTTCTGTGGGGTACCTGTGTTTCTGTCTGGGCTAACACCCGTTATTTCTATTTAGGTACCGGTTCTGTTTGGGTTAAAACACATTACTAGAGTACACCTAAAACTACCATTATGTTTCTGTTGGGATCATCCTGTTTTTGTCAAGCAATCTGGGAATATGTAATCCTATTACATATCTGTTATACTAGTATTGGTGCAGAGCAAGGAAAGTATCAAGAAGCGCTATCTATTCTATCTTGTTGTCCTGTTTACCTTGTCATACCTGCCGTTTATATAGTGATCTCTCTTATCCACTTTGTATGCCTATCATGTTACTTTTATTTATTTACTAGCTAAAAGTAACTAGACTCGCCAAACTTTATGTCTGACCCTTTTTGTTTCCCCTTCTTTCTTCCATTCCCCCTCCCCTAGGTTCTCAGGGAGGAAACACACAGGCTTAATCGTGATTCTGCTTATTTTGCTGGAGCTGCTGATATGTATGGATCAAGCTCCTATTCTTGTTGCTACGACCATATTTTGTTCTTGGGGAATTTTCTTTCTTTTATGTACTCTGATATTTCTGAAGTACAAGACAGTGGTTTTTTTGTTGTAATGGGTTTTTATATTTCAGATAAATGATGTTTTGCACCACGGTATTTTGATGGTTAATAAAGTTGTTTATTTCCACTGCAAAATTTTTTATATCTGTCTTGTAATATTCTGTGTCTGTTTACCTAAACGCTTCACGAAACTTAATGCATTCTCTTTGTGAGTGACATTAACGGACGTGGGGTGTCACACTTGGTATCAGAGCTGAAGGTTACTAGAATTGATAAGAGTTTTTGAAAAATATTTTCAAAATGAGTTTTGAAAGAAAGTATTTTCAAAAAGAAAAGTTTTTTTTTGAAAAACATTCCCCAAAAAGCCATATGTAGCAGCCTTTGGTCCTTTATCTAAATTTCTTTCTTTTCCTTTTTTTTCCAGCATGTTTGGGGAACAAAACATTCCTAATATCCTAGAGGGCGTCACAATATACGGATGGTTCCATTGATATTTGGAGGCCACGGTGCCTACCGAAGGCCAAAGAGACGTTCCTCCTCCAGTTGCGCCAATCATTCCTCCTCCTCCCCCTCGAGGAGAAGATAACTTCGCCAAGATCTGCAAAGACTTCCGTGCTATGGGAGGGAAACCATTCCATGGGAATGAGACATTCGTTGAAGCTCAAAATTAGCTCAAGGAAATAGAGGACTTGTTGATGATCTTTGTAGTAGAGGATAGAAGGAATGTTCAGTTAGCCGCCTGGCTACTGAAGGACGAAACCTCTTTTTGGTGGGAAATTACCCAAGCTGGACGACCAATAGGAACTTGGGGAGATTTTAGGAAGAGGTTCGAAATGAAATTTCTTTCCCAAACTGAGAGAAGCATACAGATGGAGAGGTTCTTAGAACTCAAACAAGGAAACTTGACGGTGAAAGAATATGTAAACGAATTCAACCAACTAGCAAGGTTCATCTTAGAATTGGTGGATACGCCACACAAAAAGGCTTTGCAGTTTGCTAAAGGGCTAAATGGACCCCTTCATGTGTTAGCCATGTCCCATATCCCAATGGGAGCCACTTTTGAAAAACTTGTTGATATGGCCCTAATGTATGAGGAAGACAAGGGAGAAAAAAAGGAAGACAAGGCCGAGGAAGCAACGCAAAATAAGGTGTGGCCCAAGAAGGGACAACAGCAAAAGAATGACAAGGTTAAAGACAAGAGGAAGTGCCATAGTTGTGGGCGAGAGGGTCACTTAGACAAGGACTGCAGGAAAAGGAAGAATGCTTGCTTCACTTGTGGAGAGGTCGGACATCTTATTAAGGATTGCCCAAAGAAACAAGGACAAGGTCAAAGGGCAGGAACTTCTGAAGGGCAGGTGCATGCTCTCGCGATCAGTGCTCCTGAAAGAGGTAGAATAAATTCCATAGAAAGTTTAGTTTCTCTTTCAAATCATCCAGTTAGAACACATTTTAATTCTGGCGCTTCATTTATACCTAGTTCTGTTGTTGAATCTATGCACTTAGTTACTAGTATGGTAGTGGATCCCGTAGTTGTCTCAAACCCCATTGGTGGTTCGGCTCATTTATCTATGATTTGTAGGGGTTTGAGAATATCTGTGTTAGGCGTCAAATTTGAATGCGACGCATATGTGCTCAGGTTTATGGGCTATGGGTTGATTCTAGGGATGGGTTGGCTTACCACAGATGGTGCCATTCTGGGTGGTGAGTGGAGGGTCATTAAGCACCCTCGAAATTTCTTGTGACCCACAAGGGTCTGTCATGCTTAATTCCCTAGAGTCTTTTGAGGCGTCTATCGATGATCTGCGATCGGCACCAGTAGTCCGTGAGTATCCTGATGTCTTAGATGAGGTTCGGGGTTTACACCTGAGGCGCAAGATTGATTTCCGTATATACCTGGTGGACAATGCAAAGTCAGTTGCATTACCTGTGCGCCATATGGCTCCTAAAAGAAAAGAGTAAACTTGATAAGCAAGTGGCGGGGCTACTTGAGAAGAGGTTTGATAGGTGAATCATATCAGGATGGGAAACCTATTGAAGACAGTCATTAAGGAAGCCCATCATTCCAAGACGACTATTCATCCAAGTGGCGATAAAATGTATAGAGTTCGAGGTAGTGGGGCCAAACTTGCGAAAGAAAGTGAAAATAAAGAAGGAAGCAATGAGTTCTGACTTGCATACTTGGATAAGAGGTTAAGAAGCTATGCAAATGAGAAGTCAAATTGGTGAAGGTCCAGTTGGGAGACAACCAAGAAGATGCAACTTGGGAGACCGAAGATAAGATTATTTTGCTTCGTACCCTTTCCTTTTCAAGGGAATGTTCTTAACTTCTCTTCCAAAAGCTTTTATTCGCATTAGCTTCTATCATCTGAGTATATCCTACAGATCGAATCTTCGACCTTTAGGTAGGAAATCCCATGATTGTAAACATGTGTTTGAGACATGTTATGTTTGATGGATGCAAGTGTTTGCTAGTAGTTGCCTATGGATGCATATACACATACATTAGGCATTAGATCGGCTAAATCACTCTCTCATACTGCATATGGATGCGTGTGCATTTTCTTTTATTTTATGGATGAAAATGAATCAGTTAGCATATGGATGTTGCACTTGGACGAATGGACGTGCACACATATAGAACTTACATGTTATGATAGGATTATTTGCATACATATTGGATTTCATGGCACTAATCATACATCGCATTAAGGAGGTCAACTGAATCAGTAGACCGGCTGATTTTCGCATTAGTATTGGGACATATACACACACCGTTGCATATGCTCATATAAGCATTAGAAATCTTTTAAGGACAATGGATGCTTGTGGATAAAGGATGAGTATATGGATGATGGATGGTAGGATACATTCTTCTTAACTTGAAGATTTCGGGGATGAAATCCTTTAAGGAGGGGAGAATGTAACACCCCGTAATTTTAAAATATTAAAATTAATGAGTTAAAGAATACTTAATTTTTAGAAGAATAATTAAAGGAAACGGGCTGCACCATTGCGTTCGTCTCGGAATTCTGCTTGGGATAGAGTCCGGGTTTGCATAAATCGGATATCGTATGGAGAAGTTATAAGCATTAGAAGTTTGTATATGCATAAGGAAGAACACATATATAAATAAATAAATAAATAAATATATAATAATTCCAGAACCTTCAAAACAGTTCAAAAATCAAATCCCAACCAAAGCGGGCTGAGCAAGAAAATTCCCGCTCATGGGTCTCGACCCCCCTGAGGGGTGTCGACAGGGGTGTCGACCCTCCTTAGGGGGTGTCGACAGGGGTGTCAATCCCCCTCCCCCCTGGAAGATCTAGGCAGAATTCGTTTTACGTACCTGGACTAGGCTATAAATATGGTCCCCTATTCTCCTATTTTCTTCATTTGAGATTATGGGAGCCATATGCTGCCGGGTTGCAAACCGAAACAGAATCAAGTCCTACAACAACGGTTTAGCTAATCAAATTCAGAATTCAGAATTTAGAATTCATATCTATTCTCTCTCATTTCTCTAAACCTAATGCTGGGAGTTTTTAGATTACTTATTGGTTTAGATAAATAAAAGTATGCTTTGATAGACAATGAAATGGATATGTTGTAAAGTATGATTCTGTGTTGGTATGAAACTTTATCCGATGTCATGACAAGATCTAATTTCCTAGCTTTAATATAATTGTGGTGATTCAATTATAATGTTTATGATCTTGACTTGTAACTATGTTGTAGTAAATGTAAATCTATTAATCTTGATAGTTGCAACATTGGTTAGATCTAATTTTGTATGTAAATCACCTTTCATGTTGCGATCAACTTATATATGTTGTAAGTTGGACATATTTAGATCTAAAACATGTTATTGCCAGGTTTTATGCTAAATCTACTTTATGATCATGTTTTATTCTAGATCCATTTAATGATCATATCTTATGCTACGATAAATCTATCTCTCGAGATCCAATTCAAATGTGTTTTTTCTAGTATGTTATTTTTGTTTCATTTGGATGGATCAAATTATTTATGTGAACCATGAATATATGCCACCTTGAATTGATTAGGATTGGGTCCACACTTTTATCTTAATTGTAACCTCTATGATGTGGATTTGGGTAGATCTATTTATAAACCCGTAGATCTAAACCTTTATTTATGATGGATCTAATTTAATCTATTAGATCTAAAGCATGTGAATATTTATGTTAGATCCCGTTATGACAATGATTACATGTCCATGATAATATTTATGTTCACCTTGATATGATGTTAATTACATGTCCATTCAGTTTGTTATCATGATAGTATGTTTATGCCAATGTATGTTGAAACTATCACCCCGTCATATTCCCTTTTTCATTGTTATGGCTAGACTACTTATTAGCCTAGATGCCGCCAAAATACGTGCAAATATGTTAGTGAAGGAAACGGGGGAAAAGGGATTTATAATTGGCATGTAATCTTTAAATGAATTGATGTGTAATTCAAATTATCAGTAAAATAGGTATTGACAGCTATAAAAGGAAAGGATTAATTAATAAATTAATTTATCAAAAATGGAATGTTTAGTAATTACATTTAGGAATTGTAATTGTACTTATGACACGAGGTTAGGTTACGTTAGTGGTGGAAGTCTGCCCGGACCCGAACGACATATCCAGCAGCCACTAATGTTGAACTTAATGTGGGAGGTCTAAGTACATAAATACGAATCGGGCTAAGACACGATGTTAGGCCCAACTGTGGAATAAGACTGCCCGGACCCGACTGGCATATACAGCATCCACATGTTGTAGGCCTAATGTGGGAGGTCTAGCCCACTATAACCATAAATGGACATGGTAATGAATTGGACTACTTAACCTAAGTTAATCCATAGGGGTTTGTATGAACTTAAATTTAGGTTGGAGGTTAAGTAAACGTGGCTGAATAAAAGGGGAGGGTTAAGTAAATCTTGGGTAGGTGGGTAATATTAGTAAATATAGGCCTATAAACTTAATCGTTAAATAAACATGCTTTAATCAGTGGGAGGGTTAAGTAAATCTTGGATAGGTGGGTAATATTAGTATATATAGGCCCACAAACTTAACTTGATAAGGTTATGTAATTAAAGACACCTTTTAGGTAACTATAACCATTTGAAAACCTAGTAGTGTGGACGCAAGACAAAGGGGAGAGCTTGCATCATCTGGTGTGGGACCCATTTTAGTCAATAACCCTTAAATAAGTATCAAACGGGTACTCCGAACTAGGTTGGAGTGGGGCACGCATACTGAGCTGATTGTAAGAGATCCAAACGTGGAGGCGGTGTTGACGGCGCGTTCCAACGGGGTCATGTGCGTGCATGACTGCGCCTGCTGGGGAAAATAAGACACTATGACATCAGTAGATATGGTTGTACACATCCGAAAAATAAAGGGTGGCCACTTTAGGGAGTGATACACCCTACTGTGGGGCCAGCACAGGGTATCTACGGAATAGGGAGCCAATCGATTTGGGGTAGTAAATAGGGTACATCTAGTCCTGTCTATTTCTGTGGGGTACCTGTGTTTCTGTCTAGGCTAACACCCGTTATTTCTGTTTAGGTACCAGTTCTGTTTGGGTTAAAACCCGTTACTAGAATACACCTAGATCTACCATTATGTTTCTGTTGGGATCATCCTGTTTTTGTCAAGCAATTTGGGAGTATGTAATCCTATTACATATCTGTTATACTAGTATTAGTGCAGAGCATGGAAAGTATTAAGAAGCGCTATCTATTCCATCTTGTTGTCCCGTTTACCTTGTCATGCCTGCCATTTATATGGTAATCTCTCTTATCCACTTTGTATGCCTATCATGTTACTTTTATTTATTCACTGGATGTTTGACCCTTTTTGTTTCCCCTTCTTTCCCCCCCCCCCCTCAGGTTCTTAGGGAGGAAACGCATAGGCTTGATCGTGATTCTTCTTATTTTGTTGGAGCTGCTGATATGTATGGATTAAGCTCCTATCCTTGTTGCTATGGCCATATTTTGTACTTGGGGAATTTTTTTTCTTTTATGTACTCTGATATTTCTGATGTACAAGACAGGGGTTTTTATGTTGTAATGGGTTTTTATATTTCAGACAAATGATGCTTTGGACTACGGTATTTTGATGATTAATAAAGTTGTTTATTTCCGCTGCAAATTTTTTATATCTATCTTATAATATTCTGTGTCTGTTTACCTAAACGCTTCATGAAACTTAATGCATTCCCTTTGTGAGTGACATTAACGGACGTGGGGTGTTACACTTCCTTTGGATATCCATTTCAAAAGATTTTATTTTATCTTTTCACCATTCTAAACCAAATTAAGGTTTATCAACTATTATCGAGCCTTACCGGAGTAATTATTTATTTTATTTTTCCAATCCCAGCCTATTTATCCCGTGAAGCAAAATTGGTAGTACTCCATATCTAACACCCATGGTGTTATCGGTAAAATTAATTACCATTTCACGTCCAAATCTAATTAAAGATTTAACTATCACCTGGAGTAAAACTAGTGGTACTCCATTCTCGATCACTTCTCAAATTTGGCAAATTTAATTACCACATTAAATTTCAATCTAATTAAAGATTCATTAAAACTGCGCTTAGTTTTAATCTCCAAAAATCATTATTTAATGATTATTCAAATTTAAGAAATAAATCCCGTCTTTAACTAGTTTAAACGAATGTCATTTAAAACATCGTTTATGATAAACCCAAAATAATCTTCCATCAAAATGGAATCTACATGGAAATCATAATAGTTTACAATCGGTATAAATTCCCATTTCAAATAAATAATATAAACGGAATAGCGGCAAAGCCTTTTAAATTCCATATACAGTAACGGTCTTCATTCACAGAAGCTCATCTCGATTATTACCAAATCGAATTCCATTCAATTCCAATTTAATCTATTAAATTGGAAAACTTTACTTTGGAAAATTTCCATTAAATCTTAATAAAAAGATTTATAAATTCCAAATCATATCTTAACTGTTAATTGGGTTAATGAAAAAATGTTATTTAAAAAACCATTCATGATAAACCCAAAAATCTAATTTTAATTCAATTCCAATTAAATGTTAATTAATTTGTAAACTTCTCTAAATCTTAATTAAAAGATTTATTCTTTTCTCAACTGGGTTTAAGAACAGTGTTATTAAAGACACCATTCATGACAAACCTACAATCCAATTTGATATTAAAAACAAGGCTATAAATAGAAAATACTATCGGCTTATATTCAAATCAAATTCTGCAACCAACAAATATCATATGGGGAATAACGATATCTACATCTTCCAAATTCCTCAACAATATTTGTATAATCACGGAATCCAATATCGAAATATTCTGAAGATTATTTCCATTCTAATCATTTCCAATTTACTATCGGAAAATTTTGGTTATTTTAAAACCCATTTACAAATCCAGTTTATTTATTTAAAACCAGTGGATTATTATTCTAGTTATAAACTAGTTCATTTCGATAAAAATGTATTTTTATCTTTTCCAACTTAGAATTTTTCATCCAAAATCTTTCCAAATTATTTATTATGATTTTACACAATTTTTCCATATTTTTAATAATTTTATTAAGGCCCTTACAGTCAGTTTCCAATAACAGCCACCGAACTGCATCCATAGCGATCTTTTCTAAAATTAATTTGGACATATTTTTAAATCTAACCATAAGATTTAAAATCTCTTGTTATCGTTGGAAAGCTCTTTTTGATACGAACCCAACGGTTCCGGTTAAGGAGAATCCGACTGTCAGATCTCCCGTTACATCAATTTGAAGTTAATGGTCGAAATTCATGAATGGTTACTGCGCGGCGTGTTCTATTCAAGTGATATATATATAATATATATTTCGTCGATTTCAATTCAAGACTTATCTTATAAATCATTTATAAATTCATTTCAAAACGTTTTCAACTTCATTTTTCAATTTTAAATCAAAATTGAATATTCCATATCATTATAATTTTAAAATGATAATATTTTCAAAATATTAGATTTTGAAATCCATTTCTTTTTTGTATTCATTATCAAATGAATAAAATTAACCGATAAACCCGTTCGGGTTAAAATGTCGTTTCTATACTGAACCTGACTTCATATATTCAATATATTTTAGTGTCCGTCCAAAATCGGACATCAAAATCATATTTTACTTTTTTCACAGAATATTATTTTAAAAATATTCATTATTTCTTAATCGGAATGCGACTCAATCAATTACCATATAATTTAAGTTATATGGATTTTCATACATCACATGTATTCAACAATAATGATAAATAATCATCAAACAGTCAATTCACATCCAGAGTGCAATTTACAACTGTATTAGCATTAAATAATTAAATAACGCTTATCACAGTCTGTCAACCAATCGATTGACATACAACTAAATATTGGGATTAGTGTATGTGAAATATCCTCTTATACCCGTGTGGGGTTTTCAAACAACAACGGTCTATTTAAAATAATCACTGGTTGATAAATTTAACTAGTTCTAATTCAATTTGAATTAATTTTCTAATTAACCAATTTTCACTATTTAAATTATAAAAGGATATTTATATTTTAATTTCAACTACCACATTAATGTTAACATTATTTTCAATATGTTAAACATTTCAGCATCAAAATCAAAACACAATACAGTCAATTAAATCGTACATGGTTTGTGGACGAGGGAGGTGAGCTAACAAGCACCGTATACAATTTATAAGGATTAAATCTGATAAAAATATACACTAGCAATTCTATATATTTTTTAGTTGTAAAATAAATAAAACTATACACAATTTTTTTTTAGTGAGAGAATTCTCGCCTTGACCGGTTTCTGAAACCATTAAAAATGATTATTCTAGTTTAAATCGAACTGTACGTTCAATTCAGTCATAAATTTCAGCTAGTTCCAAATCTGTTCCAGTCAGTTCCATAGCGTAGATATTGTCATCACAATTCTAACGCTTTTAGTTTCATTAAATTCCGAAACATATGAAAAGATATGTATTTTACAAGGTTGAATACAATTTAAAAAATCATTAACGTACAAATTTAATTAATTACCCTTTTAATTTTAGTTCCCTTATTAATGTTAATCCCTTCTTCTAATACATCTCCTCCTCCATCTCCAGTAACGCATCCGCACCACCAAACCATGCCATGGCCGAATTATCTCCCTCAACTTCTCCTTTCCCTCTCCATTAAACTTCAAACAAAATTCACCATTCTACTCCCCATTATAAACTCTACAACCCCATCGCCAAAACCATTTACTCGACCTCCTCTTTCGAATTGCGACTTTAAGCCCTCGTCCGCCCATCACAGCAAAGCACCCAACCTTTTTTATATCGAATCCCACGAAACTACTCCACATCGTGTGCCCTGCTATCCTGAATGCAATGCCCCCTTCCATTCTGCCTCTCAAACATCGTATCTCCGCTACAGGCGTGGCCTAGCCACGCTGTCTACACTTGGAGTTCCATCAACCCAATTCGAACATAAGAAAACAAGTATAGAATCGAAGAGTACCCTTCCGCGATTCCAAAGATATACATATATATATATATATATATAACATGATTTTAGAGAATTGTTTTGAGTTTATAGAAATTTTTAAAACTGTTGTCCTACCATATATTTATAACATGATTTCAACCAATTACTTAGCAGTTCAACCAAACAGTCAATACACTGCAATCAATCATCATTTATGAGTTCTAAATATACGTTATAAAAATATGAACTGGTAGAGTTGGTGAGTTTTACTCACATTGGACGATCATCGTTAATAACGATAACTATCGCTTGATTCAGACGGGCAATTTATTTTGCTATAAATTGTAACGAGCTCTGATTCGCTCCCAGTCAGTTCCAGGTTGTAGCCCTCGTCCATACGATCCTGTCGGAACTTGTTTCGTCACATTCTGATTATGTACGGAGAAGTTATACAATTTAAAAGTTAATACGCTATTTAAATTTAAATAAAATTTGAATTTATATTTTCTAATGGGCCTTAACCCCTTAAACTTCGGCACACTCACCCTTTAAAAGCCCAGACCCGCATGAAAATATCTCCATCTTCCCCGTTTCACTTTGAATCCGACTCCAGATTAAAACTCTCCATTATCGCACCTTCGATTCACCATTTCTCCTTCCATGCTCCACTGATTCACATACACCACCACCATTGTTCTTCTCATCTCAGCCTCCTCCTTGCCGACGCCAAAGCCGCCAACTCGAGCTCGCCTAGCAGATTCCGTCGTCCAGCATCCCTGTAGCAGTAACAAGAACCGGTGACAACAGTTAACATCGAAATCCACCAACGTTTGTTACTAGGTGCGAATCTTCATGCTGTACTCGAAAACAAACTCAGAAACCTTAATCGATGCTTTGATTTTCTCCATTTCCTGAACCCTAGAATCTAATACCTCCGCTGTGTATTTTCCCGCGACAAAAATGATGTCGAACACTGCCAAAACACATACTGGATTGAAGAGTATGACTTGACGATTTCATATATGTGTATAATATAATTTATAGATTTTTCATTGAATTTCTATGGATGTTAGAAGATGGATTCTTTCACGTTTTAGTTTTCAGGAGAAAGAAGATGATGGCTCAATTATTTCATTGACCAGAGAAATGAACTTAAGGTTAGAAGGATTGTGGTGTATTTATAGAAAAGGTTTTAATATTTTTCAATTGATTATTTTATTTATTTTAAGCAATCGCTATGTGTATTTGTTGAATAAAAATTCCTATAATCACATACGATACCCAAAAATCATGAAAACGGGCATGCCAGCTACAGTTTGACATTACGAACCCAACGAAACTGGTTTCGTCGAATTCCGACTCCGTTTGCTCACACAGCATATTTTTAAAGTCAAATTATCGACTGTTTTTCACATTAAAAATCCGTACGACCACACACTGACTTTAAAAATCGCGAAACTTGAAATCTAAAAATAATTTAATATTACGGATCCAACAAAATTTGTTTCATCGAAAACGGAGGTCGTTTGCAAAACTGGCTATTTTTAAAGCTCTAAATAACCCATTTAAATATATAAATGTATTTAAAAATAATTAAATTAAATATAAATAAATATATATTATCGTATATATATTCACACAGAATATCGTATAGCTCCAATTGGATTTATAAATCGATATTCAAATCCCGGTTGAATCGATATTCAATTTATATTGAAAAATCCTTTTATAATATAAATAAATCGCTATAATTTTTAAAGGAATTCCGTAGCGACTTTTCTAAAATTTGATTTGGACATAAATCAAAATCTACACAATGAAATCCCGATTTTTCTCTTCCATTAGAAAAATATACTTCACCAGCACCGAACGTTTCTTGTTTCACAGAAATCCAATTAAAAACAGACCCTGTATATTCAGTTGAAATTCGAATCACCAAATTACGAACTATCACGCCATTTGGAGCTCGATTTTAATTATAATATAATTATACGTTCAACCTTCGTTTAAATAATATATTCGTTATTCTAATTCAATTCCAAACTGAATTACAGCTTATATATGATCCAATTCACATCGTATTGTGAATTCTACTATTTACGACTACTCTGGAATTTAAATGTATTATTTAATTATTATATTAATTAAATATTCCTTATTATTTAATTCTGGTCATTCTAAATTACCAAACCTTTATTTAAATAAAATATTTATTATCCGTAAAAGTAGGGGTCGTTACAATACCCCTCATTCCAGACACAATGGGATATGTTTCGTAAGCCAATTCGACTATTTTAATCAGTTTTTGTCAAAATTACTATATAAATCAATGTACTTAATTTGAATCATACATTTTAATTTATCGAGGCCACATACTGACTTCAAAAATTACAGAAAAATAAATCTAGCTATGTTTTGATGATACGGTCCTAATAAAACTAATTTCATCGAATTTGGAGATCGTTTAAAAAATGGTCTGTTCTGGTCGATTAAATTTAAATTGAAATTGATAAAACACGTTTAAATTTACTGTGCTTACATATTAATTCCAAAAACTACGAAATTTGAAACCTAACAATAATTAGACATTCCGGATCCAACATAAGTGGTTTCGTCGAAAATGGAGGTTGTTTGGAAAATGGTTATTTTTAAGGGCTATATATTATATTAAAATATATATATATTCTACAACGAATATTTCAAATTTTAAACTGGACATAACTTATTTTCTATAAAGTGATATATAAGCTTCTCACATTCATTAGAAAGATATTGTTAAACAGAATCAAATATTTCTAGTTTTACTGAAATCCGATTTATTTTGAATTCTGTACATTCAATTGAAATTTAAAATCTAATTTTCAAACTACCGCGCTATTTCAGGCTTATTTTAATTTTATTTTAAATTCATATGTTCTAACTTCGATTTAAATAAATTTTAAGTCATTATTATTTAAAATAAATCATTTTAAATATTCAAAGTCCATTAAAATAGCTAAAATAAAAATTTTAAATTGGTTCATAAATTCCGGGTTGTTACAATCTCCCTCACTTAAAATATTTTCGTCCTCGAAAAGGAACGGAGTTGAAAGTTGTTTAACTAACCAACTCAACTTTCATTCTGGCTTTCATTCTTCAACTTTTCAGTTTCTAAGAATTTTCTAATTTCTCAAAAGTTTGGCTATCACCCTAAATTTTCGAAAAATTTCGCCATAACCTCCTTTGTTCAGCCCTATCGGTAAAACCACAACTTGCCTCACAGGGCCCTCATCAATCCAAAGGAAAAAGAAAAATCCAAGCGGCTAGCCAATCAGCTCATAAAATCATAAAACCCCGTAAAGATAGTAAATATGTATCTATTTGTCAGGCATACAATTTTATTCCTCTTCTTTGCTTTCATGCTATGACCTGTTCGTTATATATATATATATACATACATATATACATATATATGTATGTATGTATACATACATATATATATGCATATATATATGCTTATATATATATATATATGTATATATGTATGTATTTATATACGTATATATATATATATGCATATATGTCTAATATATAAATCCAATTCGAATTTTTTTTTCTATACAGCCCTATATTATATTTGGTTTGGCTTTATTTATCATCCATTCCCATATTGATTAAATTAATAATCATTCCAATATTTTTGTACTAGTTAAACCAATAATCACACATCACAACCAGCAATCCAGTAATTGATTATCTTTTCAAATATATAACTTTTATATATAGTCAAAAATCATATTTTTACTGCAAATCACAGCAATAAACTCTAACTAAGTTTTGGTTCTCACACCAGTCAATTGGAAATATATAGATATCCCACTTTTGAAACTCGAACATAAATTCTAATGATGTCCAGATGATCATCAGAATCATCTCCGAGCGACTAGAGTGTGATTTTATATCTATCCAGTATATTTGAGACTTCGAATATACTTTCATGACGCGTATATGCAAAATCTTCATATACTCAATTGTCCAAATTTAATATAAAGTAAAATACTCATATACATATAAAAAGATATAATTTGAAAAACTAAATTCATTTTTTAATAAATAGCACTCTTCAAACTCATTTTAGGGTATTACTAACCCTACCTCACTCTTATAGGATATTACTAATCCTATCTTTGATGAAATCTTTCGTTTGGTTCTAATGTACCTTGTTCTCGAGCTCTATAAACCAAAGCTCGGATACCAAACTGAAACGACCCGAAATCCCCCGATCCCCGAAGAAACAAAAAACGACGGATTTCTTTGAGAACACAACTCATTAGAACACAAATAGTAGAACATTTCTTTGCTATTACAACAATTTACCTCAGAGTACAAGAATATATCAGAGAATGCATAAATATTACACAGAGGAAATACAGCATCAGAGATTAAAATACTAGCAACGGAAATTTAAATTGTATAAATACAATATACAGTGGATAAATATCAACTAGCACAACTGAAAGAAATATACGGATACAAATCTTTCTGAATATAGCTCCAGCTGTAAATCCAGGATCATGTGAGAATAAATATCTGCGAAAGCCAAAACTACTAGCTGCCTATGTGGAAAATGTGGCTACCCAGAGTTTATGTTGAAATAATAAATTCCGAGTCAGTCATGGGACTGATGTGAGAACTAAAACAGTTATTAAAATTTTACTTTAAAAGTGGGTAAAAAACATGGGACCACACTGTATGACACGGAATGGGTTTACTCCACATGAATAGCAGTTTAAAATAAAACAACGCAATTCTTTTTGGAAAATGAAACTATTGAAAGACTCAGGTCCCATCACAAAATGCAACGCAAGCCGGAGGATAGAGTTTTCCCTTATAATAGCCAAACATGCTTGGTACGTTTAAAACAAATCATTTTGATATTACTATATGTGCATAGTGTCAAAATCAACTTAAATATAAACATATCAATCATAGATGACATAGGTACCATATATTATGCCGCCATACATAGGTTTACAACTAAAATCGAAAAGTCAGGTATTGGAAATTGGATTTCCATCTATGAGTTGAGGCAAAGGATGTTTCTCACCAATTTCGGGCCATCTCTAGAGGAATGACCAAGGACTCGGACATTGGCGAGCCCTTGGATCTTGCAGGGCCGGTCCACACTTACTTTAGTGGATTGGTTATTCCTGAACAATACGTTTCCCGGTCCTATCGGACCTATAAACAGGCCAGTACGTCGACCCTATGAGCATTAGCCTTATATCTGAGGCGCTTCTCTATCCATCACCTACATAAGTAAATATCCCTGGGCTCCATACCATGGCATTACCTCTAGCTAGAAAGAAATACATGCACTCCCTGCTGTCCCATCCTGTTTTTGACTCATACCGGGGTGTGAGGCTCGCGAATTAACGCTATACACAAAGCTATGCTAATTAAAGCCGTGCTTTGATCATCAACCACAAAACTTTGCTTTTCAACATCATCCCTGATCAATACAACTGATGTTTAGCAATACATAACCTCTAAGCTCGTACGTCAGAGAAGGGTGTTAAGCAAGAGAATAAATTCTCCGCAGCCAAACAGATATATATTTACTAAAAATCAATCAACACAGAATGAAATCCAATGTCAGACATCCATCCATTTACAAGTCCGTTCTGGGTCTGAACGAAACCGGAGGCACCTTATTCCTCGTCCCATATGTCCAATACAGGATAGAGGTCCACGCATATCCGGTCGATCTCCAAAGTACGTCTGGACAATCACCACTTATTACCTTGTCTTAGGTGTACAACCCAATCAATACATTAGTAATCATCCAAATGATGTGAATATCTCCGGTCTTCAACCACTACCTTCGTCATTGACTTTTAGTCGCCGTACCAGTTATTTAGAATGGGATAAACCAGGTCTTTCCAAATAACTCGAGTATTTTATATTCAATAATCAAGGGCTAAAAAACCACATCATACGCCTCATTCCAATTCAGGATATCTTTTTATTCAAATATTCAAATTATTAAGGAAAGGTTCCCATTAATTATTAAGGAAAGGTTCACCATTCTAAACCAAATTAAGGTTTATCAACTAGTCGGGATTATTGAGCCTTACTGGAGTAATTATTTATTTTAATTTTTCAATCCCAACCTATTTATTCCATGGAGCAAAACTAGTAGTACTACATATCTAACACCCACGGAAATAATTACCATTTCACGTTCAAATCTAATTAAAGATTTAACTATCGCTTGGAGTAAAACTGGTAGTACTCCATTCTCGATCACTTCTCAAATTTGGCAAATTTAATTACCACATTAACTTTTCAATCTAATTAAAGATTCATTAAAACTCCGCTTAGTTTTAATTTCCAAAAATCATTACTTAATGATTATTCAAATTTAAGAGAAAAATCTCGTCTTTAACTGGGTTAAAGAACGAATGTCCTTTAAAACATCGTTCGCGATAAACCCAAAATCATCTTCCATTAAAATGGAATCTACATAGGAATCATAACAATGTACAATCGGTATAAATTCCCGTATCAGACTAATAATATAAATGGAATAGCGGCAAAGCCTTTTAAATTCCATATATAGTAACGGTCTTCATTCACAGAAGCTCATCTCGATTATTACCAAATCGAATTCCATTTAATTCCAATTTAAACTATTAAATTGGAAATCTTTACTTTGGAAATTTTCCATTAAATCTTAATAAAAAGATTTATAAATTCCAAATCATATCTTCACTGTTTATTGGGTTAAAGAACAAATGTAATTTAATCACCGTTGAGACGACCCAAAATCCCGTTCTCACGGAAACAAGGGTTATCTTTGGAATATAACACAGAAATAGAAAATAGCAGAACAAAATTAAATAAATACACCAGATAATGAACAATAGAATATACTGGATAAAAGTAATCATCAGAGTTACACAGTATACAGGATCTTACTTAGTACAAATACAGTTCAGCTATACATAAATGTCTACAGCGGAAATAAACAAAATATGCACAATAGGAGCTGAACAGCATAAAGGAAATAAATGATAGAATCCATCTTCAGCTCCAGCTATCTAGAAAGAACCAGCTAAACCTGAATACAAGGCTGCCCGTGTAGAAAAAGGAGCACCCGAGTTTGAGAGTGAAACAAACTACGAGTCAGTCATGGGACTGGTATGAGAAATCTACTCAACTCATATATAATTGGCTAATCACAGGACCACGCCACTTTCGTGGAACGGGTTTACTCCATTGGATTTCCAGTGCTTTAAAACAAATCTTTCTTTTAAACATCGCTATGCTTTTTATAAAAATGAAGCCATTATAAGACTCAGTTCCCATCACACAATGCAACGCAAACCGGAGGATAGAGTTTTACCTTATAATGGCCAAAATATGATTGATACGAATAAAACAAAGGCATTTGATATTATTGCTAGTGTTTATATGTTGGGAAAACAATTTCAAATCATAACTATCAATCATAGACGGCATGGGTACCATATATCATGTCGCCATATATATATACAATCAAAACCGCACGATGTCGTATTTGGAAATTGGATTTCCGTCATGAACCAAGGCAAAAGATAGTCCTTACCGAATTCGAGACGCTCTAGCCCGTGTCTCAGGAACAGCCGCAACTGCCCCTTGGATCGTCAGGGCCGGTCCACCGATGTGGATTATTATGCCTGAACACTACGTCTCCCCGCCCTTTGGGGCGTAAACGAGCCAACGAATGACTCCATCGGACCCGGGTCGTCCGATCAAATCGAGGCGCCTCGCAACAGCAACAACCACATAGGTGAAAAGTATATAAATGTCAGGGCTGGTAGGTCACTGACACCACCCTAGCTAGAAAGAAACGCAGGCCCTCCCTGATGTCCTCTCCCGTTTTAGGTTCATACCGGGGTGTGAGGCTCACGAATTCACGTTATACACAAAGCTACGCCACACAGGCGGTGCTTTGATAATCACCACAAGACTTTGCTTTTTCAGCAGAAGTCCTGATCACTGCATCTTAGCATGCCACACAGGCAATTCATGCCATGCGACTGATGTCCATCGATATACAACCTCTGAGCTCGTGCGTCTCAGAGAAGGGCGTTAAGCAAAAGAATAAATTCTCCGCCGCCAAACAGATGTATATTTAACAGAAATCAATCAACACAGAATAAACTCCAATGTCAGACACACAGTCCATTTACAAGTCCGTTCTGGGTCTGAACGAAACCGGAGGCACTAAATACCTCGCAAACCCTTCGATCAACACGTACGTCTGAACGATCACCACTCATTATCCATATTTCGGGATGCCTCCCAATCAGGACCTCGGTTACCATCCAAACGAGGTGAAGATCTCCGGTCTTCGACCACCGTCTTCATCTTCGAATTTCAATCGTCGGTCAATTATTCGAAATGAGAATTAACTCGGCCTTTTCAAATAATTCACGCATATTTAGAATTTCAAATCAATTTATTTCAATGGTTAAATTATTCGACAACACCAATATTGTTCTTTAATATAGTTTTCACACCAAACACATTCAACCATCAAATACAACATAAATCGAGCAAATTCAGTTTATTTCCATTCTATATCGCTTATGATATTTTATAACTATTTATCGCTATTTTTATTTATTTTAAAATAGCTAATTTATTCAAAACGACGCTTCGGGCCATAAAGCGGCCGTGGCGCTGTTTTTCTTCAGATTTGATTTACACATATCTGAAAATCTAACCGTTGGATCTTCTCAAAATTTACATCATTAGAAAGGTCTTTTCAAAACGAATCCAACGATTCCAGTTTCGGGAAAATCCGACGGTCGGATCTCCCGGTACAATCGTTTGAAGTTTCGATTTCAAAATACGAACTGCAGCGTCGTTATTCGATTAAATATATAATTATATTTATATATATAAATATAATCGTTTCTGGCGCTGTTTTTCTTCAGATTTGAATTAAACATTCCAGACAATCCAACCGTTGGATTTTTACAAAGTTGGTGCCGTTGGAAAGATTATTCCAAGGCGAACCCGACGGTTGAGGTTTCGGGAAAATCCAATGGTCGGATTTCCCGTACTAGTTGTTTGAAATTACGGTTTCAAAATACGAACTGCATGGCTTCGTTTCGTTTTAATTTTATTTATATTTATATATTTATATAAATATAGTTCATTCAATGATTTCCATATCGTTTTCACTTCAAATATTTTTCTAACACCTTAAAATTTTGGAAAATTTCGCCATAACCTCCCCTGCACCGGGAGCATCGGGAAATCGCAAATAGCTTTCCCGGTCCTTCTAATCTCAAAAAGAAAAAGAAAAAGCCAAGCGGCTAGCCAACAGACTCATAAAATCATCACCCAAACAAAGCAGTAAATGTGTACCTATTTGTCGGGCACAAAATTTTATTCCTCTTCTCTAGCCCCTTTGCTATAACCTGTTCAATGAATATGTATGTACATATATACACAGTTCTTATCATTTATCATTTTCTATTCGACTTCATATTTGATTTCTATTCGGTTTAAAAACACCATTCATTCTAATGTTACATAAATAGGTGCAAATCATTTCATTAGCTAATTAATGAATATTTCAACTCATATATGTTTATTTTGAACAAGTGGCTATTTTTAACACTTCACATTTCAACGATTTATGCATACAATAAAAATGTGATTTTTATTGTAAAACAATTCATTTCAAAACACTATTCTTCTATATAGTTCAAGTTGGTGATAAAAATGGGATTTTTATCATAAAACAATTTATTTCAAAATATGAATACCATTCAACACATGAATTTCTAATCAACGAATGAATATCAATTCAACACATGAATGTTTTCTATAGTTTCTATATATAGATAGAAATGTGATTTTTATTATCGAACAATTTATTTTAAAATATGAATATCATTCAACACATGAATTTCTAATCAACGAATGAATATCAATTCAACACATGAATGTTTTCTATAGTTTCTATATATAGATAAAAATGTGATTTTTATTATTCTAAAACGCGAATACCATTCAACACATGAATTTCTAATCAACGAATGAATATCAATTCAACACATGAAGGTTTTCTATAGTTTCTATATATAGATAAAAATGTGATTTTTATTATTCTAAAACGCGAATACCATTCAACACATGAATTTCTAATCAACGAATGAATATCAATTCAACACATGAAGGTTTTCTATAGTTTCTATATATAGATAAAAATGTGATTTTTATTATTCTAAAACGCGAATACCATTCAACACATGAATTTCTAATCAACGAATGAATATCAATTCAACACATGAAGGTTTTCTATAGTTTCTATATATAGATAAAAATGTGATTTTTATTATTCTAAAATGCGAATACCATTCAACACATGAATTTCTAATCAACGAATGAATATCAATTCAACACATGAAGGTTTTCTATAGTTTCTATATATAGATAAAAATGTGATTTTTATTATTCTAAAACGCGAATACCATTCAACACATGAATTTCAAATCAACGAATGAATATCAATTCAACACATGAAGGTTTTCTATAGTTTCTATATATAGATAAAAAATGTGATTTTTATTATTCTAAAACGCGAATACCATTCAACACATGAATTTCTAATCAACGAATGAATATCAATTCAACACATGAAGGTTTTCTATTCAATGAATAAATATAGTTTAAGGGGTGCGTTTTTTAGAGGTCCCTATTAGGTTTCAAAATATAAAAAAAACCCGGTCATAAACTTATTGTAAATTTAGTCCCTATTTTTCGAAAATTCATAAAAAAAATATAAAAAAATCACGATAATTCGTATTTAAATTAAACATGTACTCGCCCAAAAATTCAGATCATAATAAATTCAAAACATGCATCAAAATCAAAAAAATACAGAAAACAACGAAAAATGCAGTAATTTGCATCAAATCATGCACATATTTGGAATACTTGCATTCATCTGTGCAAGTATTTCTCTGTTATATTTTTACATGTAATACTTGCATACATGTGTGCAAGTATTTAAAATAGTTGCATACATGTATGCAAGTTTCTGCACATATTTTATTTTCACATGTAAATACTTGCATACATGTGTGCAAGTATTTCAAATAGTTGCACACATGTATGCAGGTTTCTGCATGCATTTTCAACTAAAACAGCTTCAGAAATACTTGCATACATGTATGCAACTATTGGCAAAAGTTGCATACATGTATGCAACTATTTGCAAGTTTTTAAATTCACAATACATCCCTGTAATTAATGTTTTCTCTGTAAACCCGCCCCCTATTTTAGCTGCCGCCTGGAATCTTCCGCCTGCCACTTTCCATACCTCCGCCTCTTTCGTTTTCTGTCCAAATTTTCAAGCGCTATCACTTAAAAAAAAAAAAATTTTCTAAAATCTATAAATATTCTCGGAAGTCCACAGAAATTTAAAAAAAAAAGTTGCATAAATGTATGCAACTTTTACGAATAGTTGCATACATTTATGCAACTATTCGAATACACATGCATATACTTATGCACGCCTGTTTGAAAAATTGCAAACATGTATGCAGTTTTTCTATATAACTGCATACATGTGTGCATATATGTCAAAATACATGCAAACGTGAATAAGTTGCACGTAGGTATGCAGTTTTTAAACAAATGCATCAGCAGATGCATGTTTCAACAATATGTGCATACATGTATGCATTTATACTGCAGTTTTGACGCAGATTTCAAATAAATGCATACATGTATGCAACTAATCGATTTATATGCATGTTTTGATGCAATTTACTGCATTTCGTTGATTTTCTGTATTTCATGATTTCGACGTTGTTTTTGATGTTTTTTTGATCTGATTTTTTTCACGATTATTTGATTTAATTAATTACGAATTTACATGATTTTTTTATATTTTTTTTGTATGTTTTTATATGTTTTAAAAATAGGGACTAAATTTACAATAAGTTTATCACCGGATGTGAGCCTAATTAAGTTTCGTTTTAGGGATGTGTGCCTAATATTCACTAGTTTAAGCATATGAAAATAATTCAAACACATGAATATTATTCAAAATTTCGGCAGCATAACGGCAGGGTAGTTAAAACCGGCACCGTCCCTAGTACGGCTCCTCGCTCTACCTTAAAACCTCGCGGTTTTTGACAATGGGGATCATGCATCTAGTTCGCACGCAGGCGGCATGTATATATTTATTTCATTTCCACAAACTAATCCTATGTGGTTTCAACCAAATATTTCTTAACCACAAACGGGTATTTTTCAACCACAATCAACCAATATCAATCACAAACAATCCCAAACAATCATTCGCTATCAATCAATTTTCACAACAACTTCAACCAATAAATATCGTCCATGGTTTGTGGACGAGGGGCGTATATATATATAGATATATATTTATATATAGCAATTCACTTTCATTTCACACATATATAATATTTTTAAATCAGAAATCTCACCAATAGCTAATTCAATACTACGACACTTCCTTTACAGAAATCTTCGCCAATCTCGCCTTTCGTCGCTTCGTTGCCCGTATTCTCTACATATGTAAAAATCGAATTTTTACTATGTTATTCAATATATAAAGATCATATTTAAAAAAAACAAAGATTATATTTTTAATATTCCTATGATGTAAAAATTATATTTTTATTGCTTTAAAAATATAAGAATCATATCTTACTTCTTCTACTTAACAAAATTTCCGTCTTTTCTATTTTAAAAATATGATCTTTATTTTTCTCTCCAAGTTCAAATCTTTTCTATTTTAAAGCTCAAATCTTTTTCCTTTTAAAGTTTAAAATAAAATCGGTTTTAAACTCTTTCAAAAATCAGTTTTAACATCCTTTAAAAATCAGTTTTAACATCCTTTAAAAATCAGTTTTTACTTTATATAAAAATCAGTATTTACTTCCTTTTAAAATCAGTATTTACTTCCTTTTAAAATCAGTATTTACTGAATTTAAAAATAAAAATAAAAATAAAAATAAAATAAAATCACTTACATTGCCCTGCGAAGAGGGGGGGTAGAAAGAAGGCGTCGGAGGAGGTGGAAGGGGGTAGTGGCGGTCGACTGCAGGCGGTGGTGGTTGTGTGGTTCGGCGGTGGCTCGGTTTGGGGATGTTTGGGTTCGGGGAGAGAGAGGATGGGAGCTGGAGAGAGGAGGGAGGCGGTAGGGTTAGGCGGCGGTCTGAGGGGAGGCGCAGCGGCCAGGCACGGCGGTTGGAGGACCTCTGGCGGCGGCTAGGGCTGAAGGCTTCGATCGTTGTTCATGTTTTTTTTTCTTTTATTTCGATTTCTGAAGAGAGAGAAGAGGGAAAGAAGGGGGGCCAATATATATAATTTTATTTATTTATTATTTTTCTCCACTAAAAGTTGACTTCTCGTTTGAACCCCAAATCGAACCCACCAACTGTCGTCCCTAGCGTATTACCCCCATCCCGAATCCAATGAGATATGTATCGCAAGCTGATTTGATCGTTACAATCAGTTTCCGTTGAATTTACATTTAAATCACTATATTGAATTTTAAACGTACATTTCAAATTACCGGGGCCACATACTGACTAGAAAAATTCCAGAAAATAATTTCTAGCTTCGTATTGACGATACGGTCCTAACAAAACTAGTTTCGTCGAATTCTGAGACCGTTTGAAAAATGGCCAAATTCCAGTCGATTAAAATCAACTGAAACTGGTCAAACGCGTTTTCTTTTGCCACGCTCACATATTGATTCGAAAAATTATGAAATTTGAAACCTAGAAATAACTTCACATCAAGGATCCAACAAAAGTGGTTTCGTCGAAATCCGAGGTCATTTGCAAAATGTCCATTTTTAAGGGCCTGAATTCCATAGCGACTATTCAGAATTTTCAACTGGACATATCTTTTGATTCCCGCTATCAAATTTCGATTGGTTGGATTCGTTAGAAAGATATTACCAATTAGATCCTAATGTTTTTGGTTTCACTAAAATCCGGATCATTTTGCACCCGGTATATTCAATTGAAGTTTGAAATCGAATTATCGAACTACCGCTCCATTTTCAATTTTATATATAATTATAATTAATTATATTCATTTTCAAATGTCGATTCAAACTGAGTTTTCATCGCCATTATTTAAAATATTTATTTTAAATATTTAAAATCCATTATTTTAGCCAATTTAAAAATTTTAAATTGGTTTAGATTTTCTGGGTCGTTACAATCTCCCCCACTTAAAACTTTTCATCCCCGAAAAGGAACAAAGTCGAAAGTGGTTTGATAAATCTACAATCACACAACACAACAACCAATCCAATTGTTTTAACCTTTAAAAATATACTAATCAAATTTTATATCCCTTTAAAAATCATTCAGACTATATAATTAAAAGTGCACATCTATGAAAAGAAAATAACAATAGAGTAGAGAATTGAATGGTAATGCAAAGTAGGTTAAATGTACCTTGCACCGGAGTCAATCAGAGATATCTACTCGGCATCTAGGGTAAGCTTTCTGAATGCTCTCCTCAGTTTCCCAAGTACAATCTCGCGGATCTCCACTCCATTGCACTTTGACTAAGCGAACCTTCTTGTTCCTCAGCTCTTTGGTTTCTTTGCCGATGATCTTCAGCGGCTCTCGCCTCACGGCTAATTCTGGAGTAATTTCAATGTCCTGCTGAGCTGCTTCTTCCACGATCAAGTCTGGATCATGAACGTGCTTTCGAAGTTGAGATATATGAAATACATCATGCACTCCAGGCAACCAGTCAGGCAATTTAACTTTATATGCGAGAGTCCCGATCCGTTCCAGAATAGGAAACAGACCTATGAATTTGGGCGCTAACTTTCCAGTTTTACCGAACCGGATAACTCCTCTCATCGGCGATACTTTCAAATATACATAGTCGCCAACTTCAAAGGATATATCCCTTCTTCTTTTATTGGCATAGCTCTTTTGTCGGCTTTGAGCGGCGAGTAATCGCTTCTTAATAAAATCGACTTTGTCGGCAGCTTCTCGAATCATATCAGGACCCAACACAAGTCTATTTCCAGGCTCGACCCAACAAGCAGGAGATCGGCACGGTCTACCGTACAATGCTTCGAATGGCGACATTGTCAGACTTGCCTGGTAGCTGTTGTTATAAGAGAATTCAGCCAAATGCAGATGGTCTTCCCATGATCCACCGAAATCTATAACACAAGCCCGCAATAGATCTTCTAAAATGCGATTCACCCTCTCAGTCTGACCGTCCGTCTGAGGATGATAAGCGGTGCTCAAGTTTAACTTCGTTCCGAGTTCTACTTGAAATGCTTCCCAGAATTTGCTAGTGAATATTGTATCTCAATCACTTACTATGCTGAGCGGCACTCCATGTAGTCTAACTATTTCCCTGACGTATATCTGCGCCAGACTCTGAGCGGTTCTATTTGATCTGACAGGTATAAAATGGGCGGTCTTCGTGAAACGATCTACGATCACCCAAATGCTGTCATTCCCCTTTCTGGTTTTGGGCAGACCATCAATGAAATCCATAGAAATATGTTCCCACTTCCAACCAGGAACTTCCAGTGGTTGTAATAATCCAGCTAGTTTCTGTTGGTCGCTTTTGACTAGTTGGCAAGTAGGGCATCGACTAACATATAAAGAAATGTCCCTTTTCATCGACCTCCACCAGAAAGTGCGCTTGATGTCATTATACATTTTGCTTACTCTCGGGTGGATACTAAGTTTTGACTTGTGGCATTCATCCAGTACTTCCTTTCGAAGTTCAGGAATGTTAGGGACACAGATTCGACCTTTGAGCCTTAAAATCCCATCATTGTCTACTTGAAAACTCGAAGGTTCGCCTTGTTGAATTATCCCTCTGATCTTCTGAATGAAGTGATCATCCTCCTGAAGAGCAGATATCTTATCTAGCAATGAAGTCGTGATAATAAAACTGGCGATCATTACATTCTTTCTGCTTAATGCATCGGCCACGACATTGGCTTTTCCTGGAGTATATATAATTTCGAAGTCATATGCTGCAAGAAACTCTAGCCAACGTTGCTGCCTCAAATTCAAGTCCTTCTGAGTGAACAGATACTTTAATGACTGATGATCTGTAAACAGTTTGAATCTCTCACCGAGAAGATAGTGTCTCCAGATTTTCAAAGAGAATATGATAGCCAATAACTCAAGATCATGAGTTACATAGTTTTTCTCGTGCGGCTTCAGTTGACGGCTAGCATAAGCAATCACTTGACCTCTTTGCATTAACACTGCGCCAAGGCCTTCTCTAGAAGCATCAGTCCATACTTTTAGATCCTGGTTGCCATCGATGATGGTTAACACTGGAGCTGTCGTCAATCTTAACTTTAGCTCTTCGAAAGCTTCCTCACTCTCTTGAGTCCATTTGAACTTAGAATGCTTCTTTGTAAGCTTCGTTAAGTGGCCAGATATCTTCGAAAAGTCTTTAACGAACTTCCGGTAATAGCTAGCCAATCCGAGAAAACTGCGGACTTCAGTGGGAGTACTGGGCTGTTTCCAATTCTGAATAGCTGTGATTTTGCTTGGATCCACAGCGATTCATTCCTTCGATACGACGTGGCCCAGAAATTTTACTTCATCTTGCCAGAAGATACATTTGGAAAATTTGGCTTTTAATACATTCCGTCTGAGAATTTCCAAAACCTGTTCCAGATGCTTTTCATGTTCGGCTTTTGATTTAGAGAAGATTAGAATATCATCAATAAAAACCAGAACAAATTTATTCAATACTCCTCTGAATACTCTGTTCATCAGATCGACGAAGTAAGCTGGAGCGTTACATAAGCCGAACGGCATTACTAACCACTCGTAGAATAAGTCGGGGCCTCTGAACGCAGTCATTGGAACACACTCTTCGGCAATTCGAAGTTGATGGAAGCCTGTAGCTAGGTCCATTCTTGAGAATACTTGTGCTCCATTTAATCGATCTAACAAATCATCTATTCGCGGCAATGGATATTTGTTCTTTATTGTCTGTTTATTCAGATCACGATAATCCACACATAGTCGTAGAGTACCGTCAGATTTTGGGACAAATACCACGGCTGCACCCCAATCAGAGAAACTAGGCCTGATCAGACCTTTCCATACCAGCTGTCGTGTCTGATTGTCTAATTCCTCCTTCTCTTTCAAGGACATTCTTCTAATAGCGTGAACTGCAGGCCTTGCATTGGGAATCAAAGCAATCTTGAAATCTATTTCTCTCTGCGGAGGTAAACGAACAACTTCTTCGAACACGTCCGCATAGTTCTTGACGACAGGAATGTCTTTGATGAGGTCAGGAATATTCTCTATGACTTCAGGGACATTTTCAATTTGGGCTGGAGAAACATTCAAAGCTGCCCAGAAGTCTTTTCTATTAGCATTCTGACCTTCACAGGGAATGGTTATATAATTCCCTGATTTAATCTTAGCTCTAACAACTCTCTCGGCGCATCTAACCTCTGCTTCATATTTGGTTAACCAATCCAATCCCAAGATAAGATCGAATTCATCAAAATTCATGACGACAGAGATAATAGGGAATTTATAGCAAGAAAAGGAGACACGTACTGCACAAATCCAACTGAGATTGATAGAACCCCCGACCGGATTCTGGACAGTCATTGGTTCCTTAAGCTTCCTCAAGTTCAAATCAAGTTTCTTAGCGGCACTCTTTGAAATAAAGCTTCGCGACGCACCTGTGTCAAACAGTACTTTAACTGGAATGTTTTTGACAGTTAGCGTGCCTTCCAAAACATCCACCCTTTCTTGACTAGCTGAGGGCTCAGAAGTTTCTGCTACTTCATTCACGTGAACTATTTCAGTCTTTTTCAACTGCCAGCAATCTTGCTTTACGTGACCAGCCTGATGGAAGAGATTGCATTTTCTATTCGCTTGAAGTCCTTCTTTGGATTTAAGTCCACCTTTTAATCGCTTCCTTAAGGGCCCGCAGTTTATCGACAAATGCCCCTTCAGATGGCAGTTAGAGCAAGTGGTAGTCGTTGTCGGTTCCTTTTTAGATTTAGGCCTTTTTCTGTTGACACTGGGCTTCTTACTGGCTTCAGGAATATCAATTTCAGACTCTGCTTTGTCACAACAACAAACTTCTTCTTCGTCGCGCAACATTCCTTTCTTATGGAGATCTTCATACTGATAAGCCATATAAATCATTTCTGAGAAAGGAAGCTTCACATGCCCCAATACTTTATTCTGGTATTTCCTTTGAAGGCCATGAATAAATCTCAGATTTTTCCTCTTTGGGTCTTGAATTAGATGAGGGGCAAAGTGAGAAAGTTCATTGAATTTCTTATGATATTCGGGAATGGTCATATCTCCTTGTATCAGATAAGAAAATTCATCACATAATCTCTCGGTTGCTTCGGGAGGAGTAAATCTTCCTAAGAAAATCACTTTGAATCTGTCCCAGGTGATATCACCTTCTGGATTATCCTTAATAACAGAATCCCACCAGAACAAAGCTTCATCTTTGAGTGCCCAGGAGGCCAGTAATCTTTTCTGGTCATCCCTCAGCTTTAATGCTTCGAAGATTTTCTCAGCCGAACGAATCCAAGCTTGTGTTTTCATAATAGATTCTTCACCAGAGAACGGTATTCCACCCATATTTCGATATTTGATTAATAGGGCCTCAATATCCGGTTCTGCATTCCTTCTGCTTCTGACACTCATTTTTCTAGTACTTCTGCAAATGGCAGATCAAGTGTCAGGTCACAGAAAAGGTATTTTAAAATATAGAAACACATACTTCAAATGTAAATGTGTCTATCGAGGTGTATTCATTCTGCTTTACTCATACTAGGATATTGCTGATCCTATCTGTATAGAGTTACCCATCCTAGAACACTACTGGTTCTATTTCTGACGAGTTCGTTCGAATGTTATATTCCAGAACTAAGCTTAACCAAAGCTCTGATACCACGTTGAGACGACCCAAAATCCCGTTCTCACGGAAACAAGGGTTATCTTTGGAATATAACACAGAAACAGAAAATAGCAGAACAAAATTAAATAAATACACCAGATAATGAACAATAGAATATACTGGATAAAAGTAATCATCAGAGTTACACAGTATACAGGATCTTACTTAGTACAAATACAGTTCAGCTATACATAAATGTCTACAGCGGAAATAAACAAAATATGCACAATAGGAGCTGAACAGCATAAAGGAAATAAATGATAGAATCCATCTTCAGCTCCAGCTATCCAGAAAGAACCAGCTAAACCTGAATACAAGGCTGCCCGTGTAGAAAAAGGGGCACCCGAGTTTGAGAGTGAAACAAACTACGAGTCAATCATGGGACTGGTATGAGAAATCTACTCAACTCATATATAATTGGCTAATCACAGGACCACGCCACTTTCGTGGAACGGGTTTACTCCATTGGATTGCCAGTGCTTTAAAACAAATCTTTCTTTTAAACATCGCTATGCTTTTTATAAAAATGAAGCCATTATAAGACTCAGTTCCCATCACACAATGCAACGCAAACCGGAGGATAGAGTTTTACCTTATAATGGCCAAAATATGATTGATACGAATAAAACAAAGGCATTTGATATTATTGCTAGTGTTTATATGTTGGGAAAACAATTTCAAATCATAACTATCAATCATAGACGGCATGGGTACCATATATCATGTCGCCATATATATATACAATCAAAACCGCACGATGTCGTATTTGGAAATTGGATTTCCGTCATGAACCAAGGCAAAAGATAGTCCTTACCGAATTCGAGACGGTCTAGCCCGTGTCTCAGGAATAGCCGCAACTGCCCCTTGGATCGTCAGGGCCGGTCCACCGATGTGGATTATTATGCCTGAACACTACGTCTCCCCGCCCTTTGGGGCGTAAACGAGCCAACGAATGACTCCATCGGACCTGGATCGTCCGATCAAACCGAGGCGCCTCGCAACAACAACAACCACATAGGTGAAAAGTATATAAATGTCAGGGCTGGTAGGTCACTGACACCACCCTAGCTAGAAAGAAACGCAGGCCCTCCCTGATGTCCTCTCCCGTTTTAGGTTCATACCGGGGTGTGAGGCTCGCGAATTCACGTTATACACAAAGCTACGCCACACAGGCGGTGCTTTGATCATCACCACAAGACTTTGCTTTTCAATAGAAGTCCTGATCACTACATCTTAGCATGCCACACAGGCAATTCATGCCATGCGACTGATGTCCATCGATATACAACCTCTGAGCTCGTGCGTCTCAGAGAAGGGCGTTAAGCAAAAGAATAAATTCTCCGCCGCCAAACAGATGTATATTTAACAGAAATCAATCAACACAGAATAAACTCCAATGTCAGACACACAGTCCATTTACAAGTCCGTTCTGGGTCTGAATGAAACCGGAGGCACTAAATACCTCGCAAACCCTTCGATCAACACGTACGTCTGAACGATCTCCACTCATTATCCATATTTCGGGATGCCTCCCAATCAGGACCTCGGTAACCATCCAAACGAGGTGAAGATCTCCGGTCTTCGACCACCGTCTTCATCTTCGAATTTCAATCGTCGGTCAATTATTCGAAATGAGAATTAACTCGGCCTTTTCAAATAATTCACGCATATTTAGAATTTCAAATCAATTTATTTCAATGGTTAAATTATTCGACAACACCAATATTGTTCTTTAATATAGTTTTCACACCAAACACATTCAACCATCAAATACAACATAAATCGAGCAAATTCAGTTTATTTCCATTCTATATCGCTTATGATATTTTATAACTATTTATCGCTATTTTTATTTATTTTAAAATAGCTAATTTATTCAAAACGACGCTTCGGGCCATAAAGCGGCCGTGGCGCTGTTTTTCTTCAGATTTGATTTACACATATCTGGAAATCTAACCGTTGGATCTTCTCAAAATTTACATCCTTAGAAAGGTCTTTCCAAAACGAATCCAAAGGTTCCAGTTTCGGGAAAATCCGACGGTCGGATCTCCCGGTACAATCGTTTGAAGTTTCGATTTCAAAATACGAACTGCAGCGTCGTTATTCGATTAAATATATAATTATATTTATATATATAAATATAATCGCTTCTGGCGCTGTTTTTTTTCAGATTTGAATTAAACATTCCAGACAATCCAACCGTTGGATTTTTACAAGGTTGGTGCCGTTGGAAAGATTATTCCAAGGCGAACCCGACGGTTGAGGTTTCGGGAAAATCCAATTGTCGGATTTCCCGTACTAGTTGTTTGAAATTACGGTTTCAAAATATGAACTGCATGGCTTCGTTTCGTTTTAATTTTATTTATATTTATATATTTATATAAATATAGTTCATTCAATGATTTCCATACCGTTTTCACTTCAAATATTTTTCTAACACCTTAAAATTTTGGAAAATTTCGCCATAACCTCCCCTGCACCGGGAGCATCGGGAAATCGCAAATAGCTTTCCCGGCCCTTCTAATCTCAAAAAGAAAAAGAAAAAGCCAAGCGGCTAGCCAACAGGCTCATAAAATCATCACCCAAACAAAGCAGTAAATGTGTACCTATTTGTCGGGCATAAAATTTTATTCCTCTTCTCTAGCCCCTTTGCTATAACCTGTTCAATGAATATGTATGTACATATATACACAGTTCTTATCATTTATCATTTTCTATTCGACTTCATATTTGATTTCTATTCGGTTTAAAAACACCATTCATTCTAATGTTACATAAATAGGTGCAAATCATTTCATTAGCTAATTAATGAATATTTCAACTCATATATGTTTATTTTGAACAAGTGGCTATTTTTAACACTTCACATTTCAACGATTTATGCATACAATAAAAATGTGATTTTTATTGTAAAACAATTCATTTCAAAACACTATTCTTCTATATAGTTCAAGTTGGTGATAAAAATGGGATTTTTATCATAAAACAATTTATTTCAAAATATGAATACCATTCAACACATGAATTTCTAATCAACTAATGAATATCAATTCAACACATGAATGTTTTCTATAGTTTCTATATATAGATAAAAATGTGATTTTTATTATCGAAAAATTTATTTCAAAATATGAATATCATTCAACACATGAATTTCTAATCAACGAATGAATATCAATTCAACACATGAATGTTTTCTATAGTTTCTATATATAGATAAAAATGTGATTTTTATTATTCTAAAACGCGAATACCATTCAACACATGAATTTCTAATCAACGAATGAATATCAATTCAACACATGAAGGTTTTCTATAGTTTCTATATATAGATAAAAATGTGATTTTTATTATTCTAAAACGCGAATACCATTCAACACATGAATTTCTAATCAACGAATGAATATCAATTCAACACATGAAGGTTTTCTATAGTTTCTATATATAGATAAAAATGTGATTTTTATTATTCTAAAACGCGAATACCATTCAACACATGAATTTCTAATCAACGAATGAATATCAATTCAACACATGAAGGTTTTCTATAGTTTCTATATATAGATAAAAATGTGATTTTTATTATTCTAAAACGCGAATACCATTCAACACATGAATTTCTAATCAACGAATGAATATCAATTCAACACATGAAGGTTTTCTATAGTTTCTATATATAGATAAAAATGTGATTTTTATTATTCTAAAACGCGAATACCATTCAACACATGAATTTCTAATCAACGAATGAATATCAATTCAACACATGAAGGTTTTCTATTCAATGAATAAATATAGTTTAAGCATATGAAAATAATTCAAACACACGAATATTATTCAAAATTTCGGCAGCATAACGGCAGGGTAGTTAAAACCGGCACCGTCCCTAGTACGGCTCCTCGCTCTACCTTAAAACCTCGCGGTTTTTGACAATGGGGATCATGCATCTAGTTCGCACGCAGGCGGCATGTATATATTTATTTCATTTCCACAAACTAATCCTATGTGGTTTCAACCAAATATTTCTCAACCACAAACGGGTATTTTTCAACCACAATCAACCAATATCAATCACAAACAATCCCAAACAATCATTCGCTATCAATCAATTTTCACAACAACTTCAACCAATAAATATCGTCCATGGTTTGTGGACGAGGGGCGTATATATATATATATAGATATATATTTATATATATCTATTCACTTTCATTTCACACATATATAATATTTTTAAATCAGAAATCTCACCAATAGCTAATTCAATACTACGACTCTTCCTTTACAGAAATCTTCGCCAATCTCGCCTTTCGTCGCTTCGTTGCCCGTATTCTCTACATATGTAAAAATCGAATTTTTACTATGTTATTCAATATATAAAGATCATATTTAAAAAAAACAAAGATTATATTTTTAATATTCCTATGATGTAAAAATTATATTTTTATTGCTTTAAAAATATAAGAATCATATCTTACTTCTTCTACTTAACAAAATTTCCGTCTTTTCTATTTTAAAAATATGATCTTTATTTTTTCCTCCAAATTCAAATCTTTTCTATTTTAAAGCTCAAATCTTTTTCCTTTTAAAGTTTAAAATAAAATCAGTTTTAAACTCTTCCGAAAATCAGTTTTAACATCCTTTAAAAATCAGTTTTAACATCCTTTAAAAATCAATTTTTACTTTATATAAAAATCAGTATTTACTTCCTTTTAAAATCAGTATTTACTTCCTTTTAAAATCAGTATTTACTGAATTTAAAAATAAAAATAAAATAAAAATAAAATAAAATCACTTACATTGCCCTGCGAAGAAGGGGGGAGAAAGAAGGCGTCGGAGGAGGTGGAAGGGGGTAGTGGCGGTCGACTGCAGGCGGTGGTGGTTGTGTGGTTCGGCGGTGGCTCGGTTTGGGGATGTTTGGGTTCGGGGAGAGAGAGGATGGGAGCTGGAGAGAGGAGGGAGGCGGGAGGGTTAGGCGGCGGTCTGAGGGGAGGCGCAGCGGCCAGGCACGGCGGTTGGAGGACCTCCGGCGACGGCAAGGGCTGAAGGCTTCGATCGTTGTTCATGTTTTTTTTTCTTTTATTTCGATTTCTGAAGAGAGAGAAGAGGGAAAGAAGGGGGCCCAATATATATAATTTAATTTATTTATTATTTTTCTCCACTAAAAGTTGACTTCTCGTTTGAACCCCAAATCGAACCCACCAACTGTCGTCCCTAGCGTATTACTCCCATCCCGAACCCAATGGGATATGTATCGCAAGCTGATTTGATCGTTACAATCAGTTTCCGTTGAATTTACATTTAAATCACTATATTGAATTTTAAACGTACATTTCAAATTACCGGGGCCACATACTGACTAGAAAAATTCCAGAAAATAATTTCTAGCTTCGTATTGACGATACGGTCCTAACAAAACTAGTTTCGTCGAATTCTGAGACCGTTTGAAAAATGGCCAATTTCCAGTCGATTAAAATCAACTGAAACTGGTCAAACGCGTTTTCTTTTGCCACGCTCACATATTGATTCGAAAAATTATGAAATTTGAAACCTAGCAATAACTTCACATCACGGATCCAACAAAAGTGGTTTCGTCGAAATCCGAGGTCATTTGCAAAATGTCCATTTTTAAGGGCCTGAATTCCATAGCGACTATTCAGAATTTTCAACTGGACATATCTTTTGATTCCCGCTATCAAATTTCGATTGGTCGGATTCGTTAGAAAGATATTACCAATTAGATCCTAATGTTTTTGGTTTCACTAAAATCCGGATCATTTTGCACCCAGTATTTTCAATTGAAGTTTGAAATCGAATTATCGAACTACCGCTCCATTTTCAATTTTATATATAATTATAATTAATTATATTCATTTTCAAATGTTGATTCAAACTCAGTTTTCATCGCCATTATTTAAAATATTTATTTTAAATATTTAAAATCCATTATTTTAGCCAATTTAAAAAAAATTAATTGGTTCAGATTTTCTGGGTCGTTACAGTTCATGATTAACCCAAAAATCCAATTTCAATTCAATTCCAATTAAATATTAATTAATTGGTAAACTTCTCTAAATCTTAACTAAAAGATTTATTCTTTTCTCAACTGGCTTTAAGAACAGTGTTATTAAGGACGCCATTCACGACATACCCAAAATCCAATTTGATATTAAATACAAGGCCCTGAATAGAAAATACTATCGGCTTATATTCAATATCAATTTCTGCAACCAACAAATATTGTATTTGGAATAACGATATCTATATCTTTCAAATTCCTTGACAATATCCATATAATCACGGAATCCAATATCGAAATATTTCAAAGATTATTTCCATTCAAATCATTTCCAATTTAATATTGGAAAATTTTGGTTATTTTAAAACCCAATTACAAATCCAATTTATTTATTTAGAACTAGCTGATTATTATTCTAGTTATAAACTAGTTCATTTCAATAAAAATATATTTTTATCTTTTCAAACTTGGAATTTTTCATCCAAAATCTTTTCAAATCATTTATTATGATTTTACACAAATTTTCCATAGGCCCTTACAGTCGGTTTCCAATTACGGCCACCGAACTGCATCCATAACGACATTTTCTAAAATTGATTTGGACATATTTTAAAATCTAACCATTATATTTCAAATCTCTTTTTATCATTGGAAATCTCTTTTTGATACGAACCCAATAGTTCAGGTTTTAGGAGAATCCGATGGTCAGATCTCCCGTTACATCAATTTGAAGTTAATGGTCGAAATTCGCGAACGGCCGCTGCGCGGCGAGTTCTATTCTGGCCATTTTATAAATCATTTATAAATTCATTTCAAAACGATTTCAACATCATTTTTCAATTTTAAATAAAAATTGAATATTCCATAATTTTAAAATGATAATATTTTCAAAATATTAGATTTTGAAATCCATTTCTATTTCGAATTTATTATCAAATGAATAAAGTCGACCGATAAACCCGTTCGGGTTAAAATTTGTTTTCTGTACTTGACCTGGCTTCATATATTTCAATATATTTTCGTGTCTGTCCAAAATCAGACATCAAAATCATTATTTTTTCATAGAATATTATTTTTAAAATATTCATTATTTCTGAATCGGAATGCGACTCAATCAATTACCATATAATTTCAGTTATATGGATTTTCATACATCACATGTATTCAACAATAATGATATATAATCATCAAACGGTCAATTCACATCCAAAGTGCAATTTACAACTGTATAAGCATTAAATAATTAAATAATGCTTATCACAGTTTGTCAACCAATCGATTGACATACAACTAAATATTAGGATTCGTGTATGTCAAATATCATCCCAGTACCCGTGTAGGGTTTTTAAACAACAACAGTCTATTTAAAATAATCACTGGTTGATAAATTTAACCAGTTCTAATTCAATTATAATTATTTATCTAATTAACCAATTTTCACTGTTTAAATTATAAATGGATATTTATAATTTAATTTCAACTACCACAATAATGTTGACATTATTTTCAATATGTCAAACATTTCAGCATCATAATCAAAACACAATACAGTCAATTAAATCGTCGATGGTTTGTGGACGAGGGAGGGAGCTAACAGGCACTGTATACAATTTATAATGATTAAATTTGATAAATATATACACTGGAAAATCTATATATTTTTCAGTTATAAAATAAATAAGTAAATGTAAAGAATTTTTTAGTGAGAGAATTCTCACCTTGACCGGTTTCTGAAATCGTTAGAAACGATTGTTCTAGTTTAAATCAAACTGTACGTTCTATTTAGTCAAAAATATCAACTAGTTCCAAATCTGTTCCAGTCAGTTCCATAGCGTAGATATTATCGTCATGATTCTTACGCTTTCAGTTTTATTGAATTCTGAACATGTATGACAAAGATATGTATTTTACAAGGTTGAATACAATTTAAAAAATCATTAACGTACAAATTTAATTAATTACCCTTTTAATTTTAATTCCCTCATTAACGTTAATACCTTCTAATACATCTCCTCCTCCATCTCCAATAATGCACCCGCAACTCCAGACCATGCCATGGCCGAATTATCCCCCCAACTTCTCCTTTCCCTCTCCATTAAACTTCAAACAAAATTCACCATTCTACTCCCCATCAAAAACTCTACAACCTCATCACCAAAACCATTTACTCGGCCTCCTCTTTCAAATTGCGACTTCAGGATCTCGTCCGCCAATCACAACAAAGAACCGGACCTTTTTTATATCGAATCCCACAGAACTACTCCACATTGTGCGCCCCGCTATCCTGAGTGCAACGCCCCCTTCCATTCTGCCTCTTGAACACCGTAGCTCCGCCACAGGCATGCCCTAGCCAGGCTGTCTGCACTTGGAGTTCCAGCAACCCAATTCGAACACAATAAAATAAGTATAGAATCGAAGAGCACCCTTCCGCGATTCCAAAGATATATATAACTTGATTTTAGAGAATTGTTTTGAGTTTATAGAAATTTTTAAAACCATTGTTCTACCATATTTTTTTTTCTTGTTTGAGGAAATGAACTGGCAGCTGAGAAAAAGGATTGACCACGCTGGAATTAATGAGGGTTTTGAACCCTTTATATATATTTATTTTGTTTAATTAATATTCGTTTAAAAGTGAGATTTTCATTCGAACTCCAAATCAAACCCAATGACTGTCGCCTTTAGCCAAATACTCCCCATTCCGATCACAATGGGATATGTTTTGTAAGCCAATTTGACTGTTTCGATCAGTTTTTGCCAAAATTACTATATAAATTAATATATTGAATTTTAATTGTACATTTTAATTTACCAGGGCCACATACTGACTCCAAAAATTACACAAAATAAATCTAGCTACGTTTTGATGATGCGGTCCTAACGAAACTAATTTCATCGAATTTGGAGATCATTTGAAAATTAGTATTTTTTGGTCGTTTAAATTTAAACTGAAATTGACAAAACACGTTTAAATTTACTGTGCTCACATATTAATTCCAAAAATTACAAATTTTGAAACATAATAATAATTTGACATTCCGGATCCAACAAAAGTGGTTTCATCGAAAATGGAGGTCGTTTGCAAAATGGTTATTTTTAAGGGCTATATATTATATTAAAATATATATAAATTCTAGAACGACTATTTCAAATTTTAAACTGGACATAACTTATTATTTACTAAGTAAAGTCTCAGCTTCTCACATTCATTAGAAAGATATTGTTAAACAAATTCAAATATTTTTGGTTTTACCAAAATCCAATTTATTTTGAATTTTGTACATTCAATCGAAATTTAAAATCGAATTTTCAAACTAGCACGCCATTTCAGGTTCGTTTTAATTTAATTTTAAATTCATACGTCCTAAGTTCGATTTAAATAAATTTTAAATCGTTATTACTTGAAATAAATCATTTTAAATATTCAAAATCCATTAAAATAGCTAAAATAAAATTTTTAAATTGGTTCAGAAATTCCAAGTTGTTGCAAGGACTAATTAAAAGATTTGATATTATAAACAATACATTTCCCACTCATTTTGCAAGCTTTCCAAAATCTCATATCTGAGTTAGAGCTTTTAGATTTCATTTCTGAATCCTTCGATATCCATGTAATATAAATTTAAAAGGGAGATATACTTATTAAAAATTTGTAGATCTAGATAAGAAAATTGGAAGACGGAAAGAAAAATAAGAATGGAAACTACGAAATTTACCTTACATGCAAAGCTTATATTTTCTTCAAGATCAGGATTCATTCTCTCCAATTCTTATAAATAGTTTGAGATATATTTTTTTAAGAAATTTTGGTAGAGATTGGAGAAATGAAAGCAGAAAATCTTCACTACTGACTCTAGAAAATGTGGGAAAAGCTAAGGGTCTAGGCCTTTATTTAACGGCATTAGAAAGAGCCTGAACCGTTAGTTGAAGCCCAAAAAAATCTATCCATATATATAACAAAACTCTCCACCAAATTCTATGCACCACTGGGATACATCGACCAAGAGGTCGAACTATCGCTCATCGCTCGATCGACCACCTAGTCGACCTTCTTGGTCGAGCTGGCTCTTGTGGGGTCCAGTGATTCATGGTAGAAATATTACAATTTATTTATATTATTTATTTTCCATTTGAATCATTTGAAATCCATAACTTCTCCATATAGACTCCGTTTATGAAACTCCAAACAGGAAGTTGACCATAACTCAGTCACGAATGCAACATTACATGTTTCATGGTCAAATTCCATCGTTTTCTCAAATTTTGATTTTAGAATCTTAAGTAAATAAATAATTTAACTAATGTCAAATTTTTAGTATTACATTCCTCCCTCCCTGAAGAAATTTCATTTCGAAATTTTTCTATTGACTAAGTCATGGTGCTGGCACTACCGATCTGAAACTACACAATCAATTTGTGTGCAACTAATTTTTGCAATCAAACATGCACATGTGAACAATGTATATAATGAGCCATAAAAATATGCATGCATAATGATTCTATATCAAATTATCATATATTAAAGCAAATTATTATTTAAAAGATTTATTAAAACCTGATGCAAGCATCCTAAAATATACTACTAGTTTTATGTGTATGCAGCTTTTGAAAAATATTTTTGAACCGAAACTTTCGCACCACAACAAACAGAAGTATGGAAAAACAATTTTTGCATCCAAATGTGTTAAATAAGTGTAAGACCCATTATTTCCAACCATTTAAGTCAATAATTAAACCAACTCAAATTCTTTGAAATATAGATTGTTAATTTCTATGGAATTAAAATAAAGAATCACAGACATAGAAAATTGATTATCGTATAGTAGAATAAAATATTGTATAATAATAAAAATCTTTAATTTATACATGATATCTAACAGTGGAAGACTATATAAAAATCTCACCAATACAAGAACAAATGATAGAAATGGGAATGAATGAATATAAAATGATTAATTGATGGCTAAACTCCAGTGAATTCCTAGGTTCATTAGACAAATCTCTAAAGCTTAAATACTTGGTCTAACCAAATCATAATGCAAAAACAAAACACTCAAATCAGAACTGACATTCTTATATCGGTAAATTAACTCAAGTGAATTATTTACCGAAATGCATCGGTAACTTATGGAATGTTAGGGATCCCCATCCTATAATGATCCATTGAACTAGATACATATAATACAGCTATTGTAGTAGTGTCTATCATAAATACAGTACTAAAAATGTAACACCCAACATTTTAAGTAATAAAATTATTAGAGAAATTATATGAGTAATATGCATTTGAAATTAGAAAATAAACACGTATGATAAAAAATAATTAAATCAAGAAAGGGAAGGTAGTTAACATTAAATTGCAACACTTCTTTAATTAACTATGTACGTCATTTATGGCATTAAAAGAGATGTAAATGGGAATAATGTAAAAATTTGAAAATAGAGAGCTAATTTTGAGACAGTAACACACATGTAAGTATATTTATTTCATATAGATATATATGTATACACACACATAAATATCAGAGGTAATGTGCGTTTGAATTTGAAAATAAACGTGTGTAACAAATGGAATTAAATTACGGGAAATTTAATGACGTTAAGTAATGTTCTAATTTAAAATGAGTATGTGTGTATTAATTCTAGAAATGGCACACATTTTAAGTTCAAATTAAACACATGTTGAAAACGGAAGAAAATTAATGTGTGGGTAATAAAATAGGGAACAAATATAACGTTAAACATAACATTTGAAATATTGTATAGATAAACATAAATAAATTTCAAAGTATACGCGCACATTAATTAACATTAGAATCTAAAATTTGAACGTGCATAAAAAGCGGAAAAGAATATAATAAAATATAGAAACATACAAAAAAGACCAAGAAATAAATACGCAATGGAACAAAACAAGCAACAAATGAATCATGCACAAAATGAGGACCTAGTGATTTAATTTTAATTACACGGGTCGACCCATATTTTTATTGAGTTGACCTATGTGGGGACTGGATCAACACATATGTTGACTCGGGCATGGGCATGGGTCAACCCATGTTGACTTAGAATGTTTATATATATGTGTGATTTATGGAACAAAGGGATTTATTTTAGTATAAATCCGGGGTAGTGGTTTGTTTGAACATCTATAAATAAACCTACAGGACCAAGCCCTTGAACTCATATGTTCTCGAAGGGCGCTGGAGCACTGTCATTCCTTTTCTCCCCAAAATCTTAAAAAAATAGATTCAACTTAGGTTATTTGATTCGGGATTTGGATGAAAAGCAGTGGATACAAAATTTAGATGTCCAGATTTTTTATCCAGACAGATTAATAGATTCAAACAAAAAAGTAAACATATAATAAGCCTAGTTGTGAATCAAATTTAGAATTTGGAGTGCAAATTACAATGTGAGAGGATTTAAATTATATTTTTGTATCATGGTATATGATATCGTTTGATTCCTATAAAATTAATAAGTTAGTCCCCCAATTCTCTTTTTCCCCTTTCTCTGTTAGATTTTACATTTTTATGTTTAATTTTGGTTATATGCAAAATATGCATAAATCCATAATATTAGCGTACGTATATAACCGAATTATAATTTTATGCGACTGATTATAATCCTTTTTATTTGCATGTGTTGGAAAAAATAATTCAATTCAGATTATGAAAAAAAAGGGGATTAGATAATTTGAGGCTAAATGAACATGTGATTTCAAAAATGTAATAAAAAGGGAATTTGGGCTAAAAATTGGCAAACTTGATAAGAGTTGTCAAATAATTGTGACATAAGTTGATATGACATAACTAATATTGTGTACAGTAAATTTATAGTTGAATGGTAAATCTGAGAAATCCCATATTATTGTTAAAAAATACCTTTCAGATTAAGAAAGAATGAGTATAGAAATTGTTGGAGTTAAAAAAAGGATATAAAGCCAACGGTGTCGAAATTTACTATAGTCATGTCAAATTGGAAATATAAACTAAGAACAATAATTTCTGTATAGCGATTAAATCATGAAGTTAGAAATAGCCTAGATTGATTGGTTAGAAAAAGGGAATATATTTCCATAGTTTGGTTTGTAAGAAAAACGGAAAACATAATTGCAAGTAACAAAAGAAATAAAGGCATGAAGAAGTACAAAATAATGATTTAGCCATAATACGCACTTTCCAATAAGCCTAAAATGATTAGAAAGAATATCTTACAATGATGGGTTTCTATTGCTACAATTACCTTAAACTATGGAAATAGATTATTATGTGATTTCAATAACCAATCAATTAGGAAAAGTCCTAACCTCTTAAAGAATAAATTGCAAAGATGGAAAGAAAAAGTGTGACATAACTTGAAGATGTTATGTAGAGAAAAGAAATAAGAAAAATATTATTGTAAACATATAACTGTAAAAAAAGGGAATTTAATAAGCCTAACTCTGTGGGAAAGGTGCGTAATTCGATGGTAATGGAGAATGTAAGTTTATAACATAAAAGTTATAATTAAAAAAGTGAAATAAAATAAGGAAAGCTTACTATGAATAAACTTAAAAGTATGAATTAAGCTTTATAAACAATACTCTATAGACCGTGTAAATAGGCAATTACGCGGTTTGTAAATGGCTGATTAACAAATAATGAATATTCATATTAAATGGATTAAAGAATATTTCAAATCAACGATAAGAAAAGTAGGTAAAACGCATAATGGTAAATTAGACATATGGTTTAATAAAATAGTGATATGTGTTTGGTCCAGTTTGAGGGGATGAAGATCCCAACAAGGCAAATCATTGTAGGTGTCCGAAGAAACAATGAGAGCATGTCCAGCTTATTATTGGACGAGATTGGAAGGAAGTGTGAGGCTTCTACAAGACATGAGGATAAAGTGAGATGACCCTCTATGGTAGGCCTAATGAAGTTGTACCCTCAGTGGCAGGTCTGTATGGTTCCATTCATAGAGCATTCCTTGGCTGCATTTATATTGAGGGCAGTTAGAAGACTGATGGGATGATTTTTAGAATGATTCAATGGCCACCTCAATTTTCGAGAGTAGGCTTCGTAGTCTGGACCCAACAAGGATAGTAAGTTATCGAATATCTATCAACACCAATCGGGGCGAGTACGGGAAAGGCTAGAGCAAAACCAATAGGCCAATGACCTTTAGTATTGATACATTAGATAAGGCACAACGCCAATTGGATGTTTAGATTTTTTTGGTATCGGAATAGTCAATTATGTAACGACAAAGAAAAATTGAAGTTCAGTTAGGGTATCTAGAAAAGGTTTTGACAAGATTTCTTTTTCAAAGCCTCCACGATATATCTCTCGAATCAGGAACCATCATAGTTTGAACCCAACTTCTAATACAAGCTTGCATTTTCATTTGTACCTTAGCAGCCAACATAATGGGAAGGGGCATTATAATTTATCTCATCGAATGGTCTTTCATTGGTTAGAGGGGATGAGTTAGGCTATAGCCACCGAGAAAAGAGACAGACCAATCTATGGATATATGTATAGTAGGCCTAATGAAGTTGTCCTTTATAGATATAGAAATCCTCCATTGAGTTCTACAGGAAAACTCAGCATTAGGGCGCTTTTGTAGAGTGGCCTAATACGCTTTTGTAGCGTAACAATGGAGACTTAGTACGAATTTTTGGTGTGGTCTAGTAAGCTTTCGTAGTGTAGCAATGGAGATTTAGTACATTTTTGCGGTGCAGTGACGGACATCACTCGAGAAGGATATGATGGGGAGTACCTTGAGATGATGGGCATATATATACATGTATATGATGAATTGGGTTAATCTATTGAGAGTAGATAAGTACGATTTATACGTGAAATCATAAGTGTAAAGTGCAATAAACCAAAATAATTTAATAAAAGTAGTCCAATGATATAAGGGTATACATAGTGTTTTTTATAAAAAGTATAATTTGCCCATTTACCAGAACTTTTATTCTGACCCCCTCCTCATAACAGACCGTAGGTTAAAAAGTGGCAAAGAATATACGCCTAAGAGACACTTGTGGACAGTGTCATTATTATGGTTAACTATTCACTTACTATTATTTTTTATTCATTCTGCGATGAGATATTTTACTGTTAGATCTGGTATATTTTATCTATGTCATTCTACAGTCTGCTAGACAAACCTGCTCGGATTTTTATGAATTCAAATTTTAGCATTCTACAAAAATTCGGCCCTGCTAAAATTTGGGTTGTTACATATGGTATCAGTGCTTAGGTTTAGACCCCTATATAGATAATGAGTGAACGTATTTGTATTTTTATAATATAAATATATATAATATGTATACCTAGATCCACGAAGAAACCCACTAATTAAGTGAAACAACGCATGGAGAAAATTGGTATATTAGTTTTATACACCAAGGAAATGTTTATGGAAATTTGAGAACACTAGGCCCATGAGTGGCTAGAGTGAAAATTGTACAATATGTTTTGAAAAAAAGAGAAGATTCCCTATGTTAATATATGAAATTTTGAAATTTTAGATTAGTGAATTGGGCATAGAGCCTTGTAAATTAAGAAAGGGTAAGAAAGAGAAAATGGATTAGGAATTTATATATAAATTTGGGACAAAAGTGGCGCTAAAATCATTTTTCATTTCAAACATAGTTTTGGAGGAACTGGTGTGAAAGAGAAATTTTGGACAAAGAAATATAATTTCGCGTAATGGATTTTGGAATGGCAGTTAAGAAACCACTTTGTACTTAGCCCCATAGTTAAACTTTTAGAAATATTAAAAAATAGAAAAATGGAAAAAGATTTCTAGAAATGTTTTCAAGTTTGAAGTTTAAAAGTTCACAGTTTTAGAAATATACTGGTTTATAATATTAAAAGTTGCATCAAAATAATCTTTGAGAAAAGCAAATTTGTTTTCAAAAGAATAAAGTTCGTAAGCAAGTTGTAGGGCTAAGTGATATAAGTGGTCAAGAGAAAGCAAGAATATAAATGAACTACACGTATGTGGTGCATGGGTGACCTTAAGCAAAAGAAAATATAAAAGTTTTTCATAAAGAACAGATTGTGCCACATTTTAACTTATTGGAACAAGAAGAACTGTAAGATATGTTTTTATGAATCAATAATTTGTAAGTAAACAAGCTTTGTTAAAGTAACAAACAAATGTGTAGCAAAAGACGTGTACAAAATACAGGTGAAAAACCAAATTTTTTGCTACCTTTTCAAAAAAAAATATTAAAATAGTGAAGTTTCCTCATTACTTTACACAAAACACAAAAACCCTCTTTAGGTAAGATTCATAGAAACTTAACCTTATTAATTCCTCTTGAAAGGAAATGTGCACTAAAATGAATAAGAACTCCAACTGAGTTAAAGTTTATATTTTGGTTTCTAAGAAAGGTCTTGAGAATATAAAACCTAATTAAAGATAACTTAGTAAGAATGGTTTATGCAGTGTGCATGAACAGTTTGTAAAGATATGAGGAATTATTTTGGTATGTGAGTAAACCTTAAGACTTGAGTGCTAAGTATAAAAAGTCTTAAGGGGGAAATTAAGATGTATGAACAAATAATGGTAAACATTTAAAGATTATGAAGTAATGTAAGAGAATAGAGGAAAAAGGAAATTTTGAAAAATCGTCTTTTATGTGGTTATTGTTTAATAGAGAAGTTCAAGGTAATTCTAAACTTGCATGGTTTATGTGGAAAGGATAAAAGAGGAAATGAATTGGAAAGAGCAAGTTGGGATTTTTAGAAGTGAAATTATGACATGGTTTATAAATAATGAAATCCTTTTTCAGCACCTCTTGAGGAAATAGGAAGATTGGCATGTTGTCTGAATCTACGAGGGAATGAAAACTAGGGGTGTGCGACATGAGTTTGTAGAGAGTGGTAGATAGAAAGGAGGAGCGCTATGGTTGTCTAGATTTGGTGATGAGTGCCTTTTCATGTTAGAAGGACATGTTCCCAGGCCTCCTTGTTCTTGGATATCCACATTTAGTGTTGTATCTATAACCTAGTAGTGATTGTAGTATAGCATGTTTTTTTAGTATAGATTTTCACTCCTATGTAGTATTCTGTTTTATTGTGGTATGATAGAATAGTTTAATGTAATCCTCTCCTTCTAGGTGTCTATGATGATCACTAGAAAAGAATAAAAACTTAGGATATTGTTAATAAATAACAATGGAAGCAAAAGATGAAAAACTAAAAGAAGAAAAAACAAAATTTATAGAAAACAACAAAGACAGTAACTGCAATAAATGAGAACAACAAGAGAAAATAAATTCTTCCCAAGTAAGTTTAGGGAATTGAAAAAGATTTTTTTTCTTATATAAACTGTGCTTAGAATAGAAAACAGGAATTTTTGTAAGCGATAAAGGTTTCCAAACATGGGAAATATGTGCGTAAAAGTGATGTGGAAAATAAGGTATTTCTCACTTCTTACTTTTTTCCAACATAAGAAATCGAATTCAGAAAATTAGAATTTTTTTAATCCGTAATTTTAAAGTTGGTGGGTAGGTTTAGATGCAAAAATGGATGAACCATGCCCTTATTCAGTAAGGGTATGGGAAAATTGAATGAAAAGATATTTTTATTTTTATATGATCACATTCATGTGGAAATTGCCAGTATATTTAGGTTGTGTGCATTATGTTTTCAAAATATTTTTGAATGGAAGGTAAACTCATATAGGAGGTACCGCTTAGGCAATCATTACATTCATGAATTTTTATGATGTACTACACTTTTTACAAGGATGGTTGGAAAATTGGATGTACTGGTAATGTATATGAATTATGTGAGGAATTACATACTTTTACCCTTACTAAATTTTGGAGATGAAATTTCCTAAAGGGTGGGAGGCTGTAACACCCCGTGTTTTAAGTAATAAAATTATCAAAATAATTATATGAGTAATGTGCGTTTAAAATTCGAAATCAAACTGTGTAATAAAAGAAAAATTAAATCAAGGAAGGGAAAGTAATTATCATTAAATTGCAACGTTTTTTTAATTAACAATGTTTGTCATTAATGGCATCACAAGAGACATAAATGGGAATAATGTTAAAATATGAAAAAAGAGAATTAATTCTGAAAAGATAACACATATGTATGTATATTTATTTCATATTAATATATATATATATACACACACACACACATAAATATAAGAGGTAACACACGTTTGAATTTTAAAATAAGCATGGATCCCAAATGGAATTAAATTACGGAGAATTTAATCACATTAAGAAACGTTCTAATTTGAAATGAGTATGCGCGTATTAATTCTTAAAATGGTATGCGTATGAAGTTAAAATTAAATGTATGTTGAAAACGGAAGAAAATTAATGCATGGGTAATGAAACAGGAAATAAACATAACGTTAAAGATAACGTTTGAATACTTGTGTAGATATGCATAAATAAATCTCAAAGTATACGCGCATATTAATTATGCATTTGAATTTGAAATTTGAACGTGCAACAAAAACAGAAAAAAAAATTAAAAAAAAATTGTAATGTCCCATATTTTTACGGTGTAATAATTAATTAATTTAAATAGTGATTTAGAAATTTTAATGGTTATTTAATTAAATAATATTGAATATTTAATTAATATTTATAATATAAAAATATATTATAATTCCGAAATAGTCAAAAATAGCTGAATTCACAATACAGTGTGAATTGTATCATATATAAGGTATAATTCAGTTTAGAATTGGATTAGAATAGCGAATATATTATTTAATCGATGTTAGAACGTATAAATAATAATTTAATTATAGTCGAGCTCGTAACGTCGCGGCAGTTCGTAATTTGGCGATTCGAACTTTAAACGAATATACAGGATCCATTTTAAGCCGGATTTTTGTGAAACAAGAAACGTTTGGAGCTGGTGAAGTATATTTTTCTAATGGAAGAGAAAAATCGGGATCTCAGCGTATAGATTTTGATTTATGATCAAATCAAATTTTTGAAAAGTTGCTATGGAATTTCTTTATAATTTTATAACGATTTATTTGTTTTATAGAAGGATTTTCAATATAAATTGAATACTGATTTAACTGGATTTTGAAATACGAGCTATAAATCCTAACAGGAATATTTTGGAATTGTATGATATTCTATTGTGAATATATATGATAATATTAATTTATTAATATTATTTAAATTATTTTTAAATATATTTAATATTTAAATGGGTTATTTAGAGCTTTAAAAATAGCCATTTTTTCAAATGAACTCTGTTTTCGACGAAATTAATTTTGTTGGATCCGGAATATTAAATTATTGTTATATTTCGATTTTCGTGATTTTTGAAGTCAGTGCGTGGCCGTACGGAATTTTAATGTGAAAAAAGTCGATAATTTGACCTTTAAAAATATGCTTTGTGAGCAGACGGATTCGGAATTCGATGAAACAAGTTCCGTTGGGTCCGTAATGTCGAACTCTTGTTGTATGTCCATTTTCATGATTTTTTGATATTGTATGTGATTATAGGAATTTTTAATCAACGATACAAATAGCGGTTGATTATAAATTAATATAATATTCAAATATAAAAATATTAAAAATCCTCCTATAAGTACCACTACATACCTTAACCCTAATGTTATTCATTCCACAGTCAACGAGATTTTTTCCGCTGTTGTTCTTCATGTTTTCAGTAAAACATAAACTTCGGAAAATCCAAACAATACAAATAAAATCCAATAAAATGAAAAATCGGTTTCTTGGTGTTCGTATAGGGTAGCTCTTCGAATTCGTACCCATTCCATTGTGTTCGATCCTGTTTTGGTCGAAGTTCATTTTGGTCTTACGAACTAGGGTTGTTGTTTTAGAGATATTAAAGCATTAATTCAAGAATTGAGCATTGGTTTCGATCTTGTGGTGGAGAACGACACCTAGAGGCTAAGTTTGGTGAAATCTCGTTCAACTTCTGTTCGATACAACCATTTACTGGCGGTCGCGAGTCTGGAAATATAGTAGTGAATTGGAGCATCGAGTTCTTTGGGTTTGGCATGGCTTGTTGCGGAATTTGAAGAGAAGGGTGATGGAGAAAATGGCGTGGTGTTTCATCTGAAAATGGAAGAGGAGTCGAAGTTTCCGTAATGGCCACAGAGTAATACATGAGCTCGCAAATTTGATTTTGGGAAGATGGATTGAGCGGGTCGGATGGGAAATTGGAGTGGGCTGATGCTATTGAAAGGTTAAGGCCCATTTGAGAATAAAATCCAAGTTTTTATTTAATTTAAATGTATGTAAACTTCGAAATTGAATAACTTTATCATACGATGTCGGTTTTCAGCGAAACTGGATCCGTTAAGATCATATGTACGGACACTAGGCAATGGAACGGACTGGAAGTGAATTAGAGCATGTTACAATTTATAGCGAAATAAATAGTCTGTCTGAATCAACCGACGGTTATCGTTATTTAACGATGACCGTCTAATGTGAGTAAAACTCACTAACTGTGCCAGTTATATTTTTATAAATATAATCTAGTGTTATTAAATGATGATTGATTGTTGTGTGATGATTGTTTGGTTGAATTGCTGACTTAGTGGTTGAAATTATAGATAACGATATATATATATATCGTTAATCAAATATTGATTCTGTTTATCGGAATATTTCATATTGAAATGAAATCGATGTTATTTATATTGTTTAACATCTGTAATGCAGGGAAAACAGGTTGGAGGGATCCAATGGGATTCCTCAATATTTATAATTCTGTTTGTTTTCACATATTGTGATATATGATGTGATATATAATCTGGGATTGATTATGATGACACTGGTCATGTTATTTGTTATTTTAAATACCATATGAAATAATGGGATGTAAAAAGGAAATTTTCAAAGTGAATATTGAAAATGAAATATTTATATATAAAATAAATAGAATTATATAAAAGGATTTATATAGAATAAATGTAATTATATAAAAGGATTTATATAGAATAAATAGAATTATATAAAAGGATTTATATAGAATATATAGAATTATATCAAAGGATTTATATAAAATAAATAGAATTATATAAAAGGATTTATATAGAATTAATAGAATTATATAAAGGGAATTATAAATGAGATTTAAGTGTTAGAAATAAAAAGGAGATTTGTATGAATAATTCTACAAATAAAATATAAATAGAATTTAGGTTTGAGATATTGTTTTTAAATACGAAATCAAACTGTTTTGATTATATAAAGAAATATTATTCACATTCTATGTGAAAAATTAGATGAAAGTAAATATTTTGCAAATAAAATATTATAAAGAAATTTGGGGTTTGAATTAGGAATTTAAATGGAATTGCTGAAATTAGAAACTGACTGGAAATTAGTTGAGTTGATTGGCTTTATGGGTATCGATCTGATGTTGGTTTCGGCTTTCGGGGTTTATACTTGGGAAGTTGTTCTCTTACTAGTTTACAGTTAGAGACTGATAGAGGTGGGAAGATATTGATGCATGAAACAGAAATGGAAATGTTTTCTAAAGTTAATAACATATATTTTCTAATTTTAGAAAATAAGGATTTGATGAATATATGGAAACGAGAAATGGGGAAATGAATAAATTTTGATTGATGATTGATTGATAGAAATTTCCATCTGGAAATAATATCGTTGTTTGCACACATGTTTTTCTTTGACAGTTAAATCACTGACTGTCAAAGTTTTTGACCATTTGTCTGCCGTCAATACGGAGAGACGGAGATCAGATCCATTATCTGAAAACCACTCTGTATGGGTGTTAGCGTTGCGATCAAATATGATGAAGATAATTGAAGACGGAGTTATGCAAGGGTTGTCCTGTTTACAGAATAGTGCCTTCGATCTGTCCAGTCCTAGGGCGACCTATATGGAAGAATGTCTGACAGAGTATATTTAATAAATCACGTAAGTTGATCTCTTCAAATGTAACACCCCACGTCCATTAATGTCACTCACGAAGGGAATGCATTAACTTCCATGGAGGTTATAAGTGAATATAGAACAGAAAAATTACAACAAGACAGATAGTAAATAGTACTTGGAAATCTAAAACTTCATTTTATTGCAGCGGAAATTAAACATGTTTGTTACATCATAAAACCATAGATCATAACCAAGTACAATATCCATCTTCATAAAAACAAAATACATAATCCCATTACATAAATAGCCATTAAAAAGATAACAAGTTGGACTTTACTTCAACGGTCCAAGCTTTCCAAAGAGAGATGAAGCAATTCAATCAAACTCCACTAGAGCTGGGCCCAACCTGAGGACCTGGAGGGGGAAAAAGGATAGAAATAGAGGGGGTCAGACATAAAGTCTGGCGAGTATGATAATTCTAACAATACTATTATCAAAATAACTAGACTAAGGCATAAGCTGGAAGACAAGTAAATGTCTATGAACTCTTAGGAAGATAAAGATAGCGTTTAAGATAACGTTAAAGATAACGGTAAAGGCACACCTAATTACTAACGAATGATTACTACACTGCACCGCACATTACTACACTGCACCACACCAGTCACCCTATTGTTTGATCCCACTTGCTTCACACAGAAACTTTATAAATAGCCTTATGTACCCCTAGCTGACTACATAGGTGCCGTCTGCCACTATCTCCACTAGGTGTACCCCACTACCCACTTTCGATCGGCTCCCTACTAGTAGATACCCGTGCTGGCCCCACAGTGGGGTGTATCACTCCCATAAAGTGGCAACCCGATACAACTTGAGAATGCACGGCTTATACATACACGATGCAACAACGTCTTACCTACCAGCCCGGGTCCACACACGCATATGAAACCCGTTGGACTTGCGTTGCCACCGCTCCCCGTTTTGGCCTCTTACAGTCAAACCCAGCATGCGTGTCCCATCCTCGACTTGGGTCGAGCCCACAAAGATACGTTTGGGATACTGGTCGAAATGGGCCCCCACAAGCTACCCACCTAAGCTTGTCACTAGTATATCCCACTTAACCCTCTTAGTCATGTTCATTTACATGTGTGTTTGGTTAAGTCTTACTAATCGTATTTCACATGCCACTAAGGGCACCCCCTAGATTCCTCATGCCACCCAAGGCACCTACTTAACCCCCATGTCCCACCTTACATGTTTATCTGGTTAAGTATTTCTTAATTCATTCAGGCCATAACCTCATAAAGACCTCTCACATTAGACTGGCATTTATGGCAGCTGGATTTGCCGGGCGGGTCCGGGCAGTCTTACACCATAAAAGAGTCTAACCTCGTGTCTTTACAACCGTTATGCTTTAGTTTAGGCCTAGGACCTCTCACATTGGGCTGACATTTGTGACCACTGGATTTGCCGGGCGGGTCCGGGAAGGTTTACGTCACAAACGAGTCCAACCTCGTGTCCTAAGCATTGATTAACACTTAAAATCTTTTACCCCAGTTTTAATAATTCCCTATTCAAATTATTAATTAAGTCAACTTTTAATGATGTCCATAATTGACTCAATTATGGCCATCCACTTATGGCATGCAAAATCATATCAATTGCACCCCAACTTTTTAATATTAAATCCTTAATATTACCCCTACCCCACGTTTATACGTTCGCTTATTCAACGCATAGTATAGGCTAGACTTGTATAGTCTAACACCTAGCACAAAGATAAATTATCACAACATATAGACAATTAAAATAAATCTAATCATAATAGGGGTGAAACTTGCATAAACTACACATGTTAAGGATCAAAAGGTGTCAACTTGTTAAATGTCTCAATTTACATGATATGATCATAGCCCAAATCTATACATAAACTTGCATATGGGGTTTTTAGGCAACATAATGATGGTGTGAACTAGCATAGGATATCACATATGTCATAGCATAATTCTAGATGTCATAATAGATGTCGTGGCATATGTTCATAACTTTTCTAATCAATCTAACTTGCATATGTGACTTGTCATATAGATCAACATAACCCAAACATGATGATTTAATTAATATGAACTAACTAGCATAGATGGTAACATCATGGCCTTTTTAACATGTATGATTCATCACAACTTAGCATAGAAACTTTCAACATACATAACATCATCATAGCATGATTTACAACATATAAGATATCATCATCACATAACATTGGATTTACAATATACATGATAGCAAAAAGAGGTTTACAACAACATATATGATAATTCACATCATCTACTCATAATCCATTCATAACTCAACCTAATTAAAATGATAATAATCTTGTTAAGATCATCATACTCACAATTTAGAGAAGAAAAGAGAGAGTTTTGCTTTGCTTTAGGGTTGAGAGAATTAGAATTGAATTTGCTTTTCTTCTTTCTTAGTTGGCGGCGGCTCCATTGATTTCCATGGCGATGGTATGACGGTAACCATTCTATTTTAATTAGGTTTAGGGTTAGCATTAGGATGTATTTATAGGTGTAGGAAGTTATTTAGGACCATTAGATTAACCCTGAACCATGAGAACCAATCAAATGCAAAATCTGCATTTGAGCGAATCGGCCCACGGGTTGACAGTCAAACACCCTAGATTAACCCCTAGTCGACCCAGCAAGGCTCGGGTTGACCTCAAAAATGGGCCGGTTCGGTTATTCCCCCTCCCAATTCGCTGTTTTGAACTTTTTCGCCTATTTATTTATTTAATTTTTAATTTATATATATATATATATTAATATATATATATATATATATTTCTCTGCGTAACCCATTTCACTTAATTCTTTTCTAAAAATTAAGTATACTTTAATTTGTGAATTTTAATGTTATAAAATTACGGGGTGTTACATTCTCCCCTCCTTAAAGGATTTCGTCCCCGAAATCTCCAAGTCAAGAAGAATGTATATCCTACCATCTAATCGTCCATCTACTCAACCATCAAACACCAGCATCCATTGTCCTTAAAAGACTTCTAATGCTTTAATGCTTATATGCACAGTGTGTATATGTCCATATCTAATGCAAAATTAGGCGGTCTACTGATTCAGTCGACCTCCTTAGTGCAATTCATGATAGTGCCATGCGTCCAATATGTTTGCAAAAGATTCCTAATGATACATATTAATTCTATATGCGTGCACAACCATCCACCTGAATGCAGCAACTATATGATAATACAACCATTATACATCCATTTTACTAAATACATCCATATATATGCAATATGCAATATGAAGTGACTGAGTCGATCTAGTGCCTAATAGTGTGTGTATATGCATCCACGAGCAACCACTAGCAAACACTTGCATCCACTTTTCATCCACCATACATAACATGTCTCAAACACATGTTTCAACCATAGGATTATCCCAACTAAAGGTCAAAGATACTAGCGAGAGGATATACTAAAGATAAGATAAGTACAAGCTAAGCGATAAAGGAGAAATTAAAGGACATACCCTCAAAAAGAAAAGGGTATCGTGAACGCATCTTCTCTTCCGTCTCCCAAGTAGCGTTGCTCTCATCATCTCCCCATTGCACTTTGACTAGTCTAACCTCTCGATTCCTCAACCTCTTGATCTCCGTCCCAAGACTGCGCGTAGGAGCTCGTCGAATTGTCGCATCATGCTCTATCTCCACCTCTCTAAGCAAGCTCAGCTCTACCACTTCCGCGGTCTCGTGCAAGCACTTCCTCAAATGTGACACATGGAATAAGTCGTGTACACCACTAAGTCTCTCGGGCAACTCCACTCTATACGCCATCTGTCCAATTTTCTCCTTAATAGGAAACGGCCCTACAAACCTTGGTGCTAATTTCCCAACGGACCCAAAGCGAACAACGTTTCGTAATGGAGACACTTTGACAAAGACCATGTCCCCAACTTCAAACTTGAGATCTGTCCTCCTCTTATCCGCATAAGATTTCTGCCTATCTTGCGTTGCTTTCATCCTCCTTCGAATCAAGTCGATCTTCTCCGAAGTCTCCCTAATCATATCAGGCCCAAGTAAGATCTTATCCGTAGATTCCCACCAACATGTAGGTGAACGACAAGGTCGTCCATAAAGAGCTTCGAATGGTGCCATACCAATGCTGGACTGAAAGCTATTATTATATGCGAACTCAACCAATGGAAGTTGCTCTTCCCATGTACCCCCAAAGTCTAGGATACATAGCCTCAACAGATCCTCTAGAATGCGATTCACCCTCTCAGTCTGGCCGTCCGTCTAAGGATGATATGCGGTGCTCAAACATAACTGAGTCCCTACCGCCTCTTGTAAGCTTCTCCAAAATTCGCTAGTGAAAATAGGATCGCGGTCGCTCACTATGCTAGAAGGAACACCGTGCAAATGAACTATTTCTCGGACATATACAGAAGCTAACCATGGAGCAGTCCTCTTACTCTTCACGGGAATGAAATGGGCGCTCTTAGTAAGTCTATCTACTATAACCCAAATCCCCGTATTACCCTTCCTCGATCGCGGTAATCCACCCACAAAATCCATCGAGACACTCTCTCACTTCCATAGTGGAACCTCCAATGGGTGAAACAACCCACCGGGTTTCTTTTGCTCCGCTTTTACTTGTTGGCACACCAAGCATCTAGCGACATACTCGGCCACATCTTTCTTCATGCCGGCCCAAAAGTAAACTCTCTTCATGTCTTTGTACATCTTGTCCCCGCCGGGATGAATGGTCATCTTCGAATGATGTGCTTCGTCAAGAATAGTCTTCCTTAGGTCATCGTCTTTTGGTACACAAAGTCTACCCTACCTACGTAACCAACCCTTATCATCTAGGGTATACCTACAGAGATGGCTTGATGACTCCCCTCCTTTGAGATTTTCTACTAACTCAACTAACTGTGGGTCGTCTCGCTGTGCCTCGCCAATCCATCCCAAAAGTGTAGGTCTGACCTCCGAGGATGCTAGCAAACCGGGTACGAAGTCAACGGAAGGTCTAAAGTCAAACATCGAAATGAATTCTAAACTTCGCCGCTCAACAAACAAAGGACTTAAGGATAATCCTTTTCTACTTAAGGCGTCTACCACCACGTTACCCTTGCCAGGGGTATAGGCTATTTCGAAGTCGTAGGACGCTAAGAACTCCATCCACCTTTGCTGCCTTAACTTCAAGTCCTTTTGAGAGAATAGGTATTTTAATGACTTGTGGTCAGTGATAATTCGAATTTCTCGCCAAGAAGATAATGATGCCAAGACTTAAGCGCGAAAACAATAGTGGCCAATTCTAGGTCATGTGTAAGATAATTTTTCTCATGCGCTCTCAACCGCCTTCCACCATATGCTATTACCCTACCCTCTTGCATTAAGTCTGCGCCTAGTCCTATCCCACAAGCATCAGTATAAACGGTAAACGGCTTACTCCCGTCTGGCAATACTAAGACTGGGGCTGAAGTCAAAGCTCTCTTCAAACGTTGGAAAGCATCATCACAATCTACGTCCCATGTGAAAACTAGGTTCTTCTTCGTCAAGCGTGTCAATGGGGCTGATATCTTTGCGAAGTCTTTGATAAACTTCCTATAGTAGCCAGCCAACCCCAAGAAACTTCTCACTTCGGTAGCATTTTTGGGAACCTTCCAATCTTAAATGGCCACCACCTTCACGGGATCTACAGCTATCCCTTCTTTGGAAACCACGTGTCCTAAGAACCGTACTTTCTTCCTCCAGAAGTGACACTTAGAAAATTTAGCCTTAAGCTTATGCGCTCGAAGAGTCTCCATGTAACAACCCGTATTTTCAATAACCTGTAATAATGTAAATCGAGGCAGAATTTAATTTATAAATCTGAATCAAGGGAAACGGGCTATGCCATTGCGTTCGTCTCGGAAAAATACGCGAAATAGAGTCCGAGTTTTCGAAAATCGGAGTCCGTATGACCCGATTAAGGCCCAAGGAAGTTTTCAGAAAAATTCAAAGTAAAAACAGATTTCAAATTCAAGTTTGAATTTGAAAATTTGGACAGATTGGGCCAAGCGGGAAAAATCCCGCCAGAACACCCAAGTCGACAGCCCTGTCGACTTGGGAGTCGACTTGGTTGGACCCAAGTCGACTTGGCTGTCGACTTGGTCCAGCCGGGCTGTTTTGCCTGGTGCACCATTTTGGGTTTATGTTGAGCTTGGGGGCCAGATTCGGTTTTGAGGGCTGAGATTGAAACTAGGGTTTAATCCTAAGGCTAGAACTAGTCCTAATCTCTATAAATAAGGCCCTAACCTAACCCTAAATCATCATTATTCATTCTAGCAACTAAACTATGGCAAAATCAATCCTCTCATGGCCTCCACTCTCTTCATAAAATTCCTAAACAAATTTTTATGAGATTTTCCATGCATACAAGTGTTTTCAAGCTTGTATGAGCATCATTAGCTTGCATTCAAGTCAAGTTTCCATATTTACATCATAAAGCAAGGGTTTTGATCAATTTTTCTTAAGGGTTTTTCTATTGAAGCTTGCATTTTGGGTTTAATTGGTTGCATAAGGGCTTTGTCATATTTTTGTGACTTCATAAGCATTGTAAGCCCTATTCTACTCTCATACTTAAACTTTAAAGTTAAATGTATGATATGCAAGTTTGCCATGATATGCAAGTTTACTATGATGTATTATGCAAGTCTATCATGTTATGTTATTCAAGTATGTCATGTTATGATATGCACGTTTATCATGTTATGTTATGTAAGTTTGCCATGTTATGATATGCAAGTTTATCATGTTATGTTATGCAAGTTTGATATGCAAGTTTGTCATATGATATGCAAGTATGTTATGCAAGTTTGGGATGATCATATGGTTCATGTTATCATGTTATGCAAGCTTATCTTGGGTTTATGAACATAAAGCTTCAAGCTTTATGCTAAAGGTTGCATTTTGGCAACATGTAAGTTATCATATCCCTTATGATAACTTGCATGTGAGGCTAAATGCGAACTTATGGCCATTTCTACATGTCATTTAGCACCATGTATCACCAATATGCCAAGTTTGGTTTTATGCATGCTTTTGAGGCCTAAAAATGTAATATGCAAGTGTATGAACATATGAACATTTCATATGCCACCATGTTAAACTCGTGGCTTCAATACCTTTATGTCATGATTATGCCAAGTTCACTCTTTCTATCCTTTATGCGCTATTGCGATAAGTAAGCGATGGGATTGCGTTTGGGGTTGGGTAAACTTAAAAGACATAAAAACATAAGCTTGGGAATTTACCTATTAAGTTAGGTCTACCCATTGGGAATTTACCTATCAAGTTAGGTCTACCCAATTGCTTGAAAACTTGTAATATGTTTTGGAAACATGATGGACATGACACTTAGAAAATATAAGTGTGACCAACTCGAGGTTGGGTTGAGTTTGTAGCATAAACCTACCCGGAACCGACCGGCTTAACTAGTTGCTACAAACAATAGGACCCAATGTGAGAAGTTGGCCATGTTGTACCTTAAACCCGAGGTTAGACCAAGTTGTGGTGTAAAGCTAACCGGACCCGCCCGGCATAACTAGTAACCACAACAAGGTCTAATGTGAGAGGTTAAGGCGCATTAAATTAATTAATGCCTCGTGATTAGGGTTAAGTCATGGTCCACTTAATACTTAACCAATTTGGGCTTGGTAGATTAATCAGGGTTAAGTCGTGAACTCATCGTTACACTTAACCAAGTTAATTCATGATTAGCAAGAGGGTTAAACCGTACTTAACCCACTAGAAAAATCCTAGCAATGGGGGCCCACTCCAGCAGTAATCCCAAATTTGTATCATTAAGACCCTAGGGACTAGGCTTGGGAGGGAGCACGATTACTGGGCTGGAGGTAAGCGACCAATAAACGACGGCCGGGTGGTACGCCGATGTAGTTCCGGACGGACTATGGTCGTGCACGTAGTCCGTATTTGGAGAAGTCACCCATGGGTACCAGTAGATCGAGACTGTGCACTCATGTTTATGATGTCCAGGGGTTGGCACCCTAGGACTTGGTACACCCGAAGGGTGGACCCGGCACAGTTCGACTACAATTATATTTGGGCCGTATTGACACCAACACGTGACGAGTTAGGCTTATAGGGAGCCGATCGACTAGACCGTTTGGTTGGACCTTGTGTTAGGGTCACTTCATGTTATTGGACCTCGTATGAGGGTCACTTCATGTTATTGGGCCAAAGCTTGGGCCAAGGGATCAATACTTGTTTATTCAAGTCATGTTAGTTTGCTAGTACACCTGTGGTGCAAAACCTTAATCCTGATTATGCGATGACACCTTTATCTACCTTGTTAGTTAATCATCATGCAAGTATGTTGTTATCCTTATGTTCATCCCTGCTGCTCATGCCAGTTAACTTTATCAGTTTACATTGATTGTAGTAGGGCTTACTCAGTCTTTTTGACTGACCTGTTTTCTTTCGCCTCTTTTCTTCCGTTCCCCCCCCAGGTTCTCAGGGAGGGAATACTGGAGCTTAGCTTGGATTTCTGATCGCTTGCTTGTGGGATTTTAGCTCATGTACGGTCTTGGCATGAAGCTAGCTATGGTTATCACTTATTTTGGGGATAGTACTTATGTATTCCAGTTTTTCAGTGATGTTGTTTTTATCTAGACTTGTTTATTTAGAAAGTTGACATTATGTTGTACCAGACTTGTTTTGAAATGGTTTAAAATCTTCCGCTGTTTTATCTATGTTATTTACTCTGTTTACGCATATACATATGTTCTTGTTCTGCCTTGATATATCATTATGCATGTTTACCTGATTTAAACGCCCCTCCAAAGTCAGAGTGCTTGCAAGAGACACCCTGGCGGAGGTGGGGTGTTACATTTGGTATCAGAGCATATGGTTTACGAGAAGGAACAAAAAGGTTTTTTTTATAAAAAAAAACTTTTGGAAAACTATTTTCAAAACCAAGTATAAAGTATTTTCCAAAGAAAAGTCTAGTTTATTTAAAGGCTATTCCCCAAAAAGCCATTAGCAAAATCCCTTCGTTTTTCTCTATTCTGAATCTGTCTTTTTCTTCGTTTTCAGTATGGCCGATAACTTTGCTATTCCGGAGGGAGTACACGTACCTGTTTGGTATAGGAGACTTTTGGAGGCTAGGGCGACCGAAGCCGGCCCCGCAGACGTTCCTCCTCCTCCTCCGGTAGTCAATGTTCCTCCTCCTCCTGTCGCTGAGGTTCCTCTTCCTCCTCCCCCTCAGCATCCTCCACCTGACTTCGCAAAGACTTGCAAAGATTTCAAAGCAATGGGTGGCAAGAACTTTCAAGGCACTGAGACTTTTGTAGAGGCCAGAAATTGGTTGAAAGAGACCGAGGATTTATTTGCTATCTTTGGGTTAGACGATCAGAGGAAGATCTTGTTGGCGGTTTGGCTTATGAAGGATGAAGCCGCTTATTGGTGGGAAGTCACCAATGGTACTAGGTCTATTGAGACTTGGGCCGATTTCAGGGCAAGGTTCGTGCTTAAGTTTCTATCTTCTGCTGAGGAGAATCTGCAAATGGAGAGGTTCATAACTTTGAAACAAGGAGATATGTCTGTCAGAGAATATGTGAACAAATTCAATCAGTTAGCTCGTTTTGGCTTGGATATGGTGAATACTCCTCAGAAGAAGGCTCTTCGTTTTGCTAGAGGATTGAATGAGCCGTTGCAGGGATTGGCCATGTCACATATTCCCCATGGGGCCACGTTTGAGAGTTTGGTTGATATGGCGTTACTTCAGGGAGATGTCAAGAAAGAGACCAAGGTGAATGATACTCAAGCCAAGAAGACTGATTCCCAGGGAAAAGGAAATCAGGGTAATCCAAGTGGTCAAAGCAGTCAAGGCAACCAGAACAAGAACAAGGGTCAAGGCAACAAGGGGAACAACAACAAGGGCAAGAACAACAAGGAGAAGTGCCATTATTGCGGTTCAGTTGGGCATCTTATTAAGGATTGTAAGAAGAGGAAATGGAAGAATGGTGAATGCTTTTTCTGCAGTAAGACTGGACATTTCAGCAAGGATTGCCCGAAGAAGCAAGGGCAAGGCCAGAGTCAGACTCAGCGTGTTGGACCTTCAGGAGGGCAAGTTCATGCTCTCAATACCGCTCCAGTTCCCGATCGAGGTAGTATGTCTGTTGAGAGCCTTGTATATATTTCTGATTTTCCAGTTCGTACCTTGTTTGATTCTGGTGCATCGCATAGCTTTATCTCATCTGATCTTGTTGATAGTTTGCACCTTAGTACTAGCTTGGTAGATGATCCCGTCTGTGTCTCAAATCCTATTGGGGTTTCCGCCCATTTGTCTATGATATGTGGGGATTTGAGGATCTCTATACTGAGTGTAGAGTTCTTGTGCAGTGCTTATGTTCTTGGTTTTAGGGGATATGGATTGATATTGGGCATGGATTGGTTGTCCAGATATGGAGCCATCCTTGATTGTGAGCATAGGGTTGTGAGGCTCGTGACTCGCCTCGGAAACACCCTAGAAATTTCTTGTAATCCGAGAGGTCCCGTCATGTTGTGCTATCTTGAATCACTCGACTCGTCAATGGAAACTCTTCAGTCTGTGAGAGTGGTTCGAGAGTATCCAGATGTTTTCGATGAAGTTAGGGGGTTGCCCCCTAAGCGAGAGATTGATTTCCCCATTTATCTGGTGGATAATGCAAAGCCGGTTTCTTTGCCCGTTCGGCACATGGCTCCGCGTGAAAGGTGGGAGCTGAGTAAGCAAGTGAAAGAGTTGCTTGAGAAGAACTTCATTAGACGAAGTATATCTGAATGGGGAGCGCCTGTGGTATTTGCTACCAAGGCAGATGGTTCTCTCCGACTTTGTGTTGACTATCGAGAATTGAATAAGCTGACTAAGAAGAACAGACACCCGTTACCGAGGATTGATGATCTCTTTGACCAGCTTGTCAGTGCTTCTGTTTTCTCTCAGCTTGATCTTGCTACTGGATTCCATCAGCTCAGGGTAGCTGAAGACAGTATAGACAAAACTGCGTTCAGAACTCCAGATGGATTCTTCGAATGGCTTGTCATGCCGTTCGGCTTGACTAATGCACCCGCATATTTCGTGGACTTGATGAGTAGGGTGTTCAGGGAGTTCTTGAACAAGTTTGTCGTGGTCTTCGTAGATGATATTCTGATCTTCTCTAAGGATGAGGAAGAGCATGCAAGGCATCTCGTGGAGGTGATGGATACGCTTAGAGCGCATCAGTTGAAGGCCAAGTTCTCCAAGTGTCACTTTTGGAGAAGGGAAGTTAGATTCCTTGGGCATATAGTATCTAAGCAAGGCCTAGCGGTGGATCCCGCTAAGGTAGTTGCAGTTCAGGATTGGAAGACTTCGAGGAATGCAACCGAAGTGAGAAGTTTTCTAGGTCTTGCAGGCTTTTACTGGAAGTTCATCAAGGACTTCGCGAAGATTTCTGCTCCTCTCACTAAATTGACGAAGAAGAATTTAGTTTTTGCTTGGAGCATAGAATGCGAGCTTGCTTTTCAGAAGCTCAAGAGAGCTATCACATCAGCACCTGTTCTAGCTTTGCCCGATGGAGGGAAGTTATTTACAGTATACACCGATTCATGTGGCACGGGGCTAGGAGCTGTTCTGATGCAAGAAGGAAGAGTGATATGCTTTGGCGGTAGACAACTCAAAGTGCATGAGAAGAATTATCCCACTCATGACTTAGAGTTGGCAGCAATAGTATATGCACTCAAGGCTTGGCGCCATTATCTTCTGGGAGAAAGATTTGAGCTTTATACCGATCACAAGTCATTGAAGTATCTCTTTTCTCAGAAGGATCTGAATCTGAGGCAACAAAGATGGATGGAATTCTTGGCGTCCTATGATTTTGAGATAGCTTATACCCCTGGCAAGAGGAATGTGGTGGCTGATGCATTGAATAGAAAAAGGTTGACTCTGAGTCCTCTATTCGTTGAGATAAAGAATTTAGAGTATGTGGCAACCTTTGATTTCTCTTTGGCGATTGAGTCGATGACCGGTTCTTTAGCATCTCTGGAACTCAGTCCTACCCTTCTTGATCAAGTTGGGGCTTCGCAGAGAGAAGACCCTCAGATAGTTGAGATTATGGATAAGCTGATTTGAGGAGAGACGTCTAGTCATCTCGCTCGATATTCTATTGATGACAAGGGTTGGCTGAGGAGAGACGGAAGGTTATGTGTTCAAATGGTAGAAGATTTAGTAAGGAAAGTTCTTGAGGAAGCACATCGCTCTAAGTTGACTATACATCCGGGCGGAGATAAGATGTATAAAGATATGAAGCGCATTTTCTTTTGGCCTGGGATGAAGAAGGATGTGGCAGAGTTTGTCTCTAGATGTATCATTTGCCAGCAAGTTAAGGCCGAGTCAAAGAAGCCCGATGGGTTATTGCATCCTCTAGACGTTCCACTATGGAAGTGGGAGAGTATTTCCATGGATTTTATCGATGGGCTACCAAGGTCAAGGAAAGGGAATACGAGCATTTGGGTTATTGTGGATAGACTTACGAAGAGTGCTCATTTCATTCCAGTGAAGAGCAAGAGGACCGCATCTTGGCTAGCGTCTGTATATCTTCGAGAGATTGTGAGACTACATGGAGTCCCTTCTAGTATAGTCAGTGACCGTGACCCAATCTTTACAAGTCAATTCTGGAATAGCTTGCAAGAAGCTATGGGCACGAAGTTGAATCTAAGTACAGCTTATCACCCACAGACGGACGGTCAAACCGAAAGGGTGAATAGGGTACTCGAGGATCTATTGAGGCTTTGTACTCTGGATTTTGGTGGTACTTGGGAAGACCATCTTCCTCTTGTTGAGTTTGCATATAATAACAGTTATCAAGCAAGCATAGGGATGGCACCATTTGAAGCTTTATATGGGAGGCCGTGCAAGTCGCCTACATGTTGGTGGGAGACTACAGATGAGCTTATACTTGGGCCTGATATGATCAGAGATACATCCGAGAAGGTCGAGCTGATTCGGAGACGGATGAAAGCGGCCCAAGACCGACAGAAATCCTATGCTGATAAGCGAAGAACTGATTTGGAGTTTGATGTTGGGGATATGGTTTTCGTGAAGGTTTCTCCTTTGCGGAATGTGGTCCGATTTGGAGCCGTTGGGAAGTTAGCACCGAGGTTTGTTGGACCATTCCCTATTATAGAGAGGATCGGGCAGATGGCTTATAGAGTGAAGTTGCCCGAGAAGCTTGCCGAAGTACACGATGTTTTTCATGTCTCGCATCTCCGGAAGTGTTTACATGAATCAGCAGAGGTTGTTGAGCCAAGTGTTCTGAAAGATGTGGAAGTGGAGAAAGAGGCTACCTTGAGGAGAGCTCCGATTCGTATCTTGGGGACGGAGACCAAGAAGCTAAGGAATCGAGAGGTCAAGTTGGTGAAGGTTCAATAGGGTGAAGCCGAAGAAGGCGCAACTTGGGAAACCGAGGAGAAGATGCGTGGGCTTTATCCATTCCTTTTTGAGGGTACACTCTCAATCTTTTTCCTTTGTTAGCATATCTTTCTCTTTGCTATCCATGTTTATCTAGTTTATCGTGTTAATCTTGTCATGAGAACCTTAGGTAGAAACCCTTTGGATGAAACATGTGTTTGAAACATGTTATGCTTGATGGTTGCAAGTGGTTGCAAGTGTTTGCAAGTGGTTACTCGTGGTTGCATTATACACGTTAGGCACTAGATCGGCTCACACACTCCTCATATTGCATATGCATGAGTGTTTATGCTTATTCATGGATGAAAATTTTTGTGTTATCACATGGATGTTGCATATGGATGTATGTTATGTGCACACATATAGATGTTATACATTATGTTAGGAATTGCATACATATGGATTCATTTCACTAACATAATTTGCATTGATGATATTTGCATTAGATAAGTACATATACACACACCTTTGCATATGTTCATGCAACATTTAGAATCTTGTAAGGACAATGATTGCTCGTGGATGATGTTTTGAGTAGATGGATGATTGGATGGTAGGATACGTTCTTCCAAACTTGAAGATTTCGGGGACGAAATCCTTTAAGGAGGGGAGAATGTAACAACCCGTATTTTCAATAACCTGTAATAATGTAAATCGAGGCAGAATTTAATTTACAAATCTGAATCAAGGGAAACGGGCTATGCCATTGCGTTCGTCTCGGAAAAATACGCGAAATAGAGTCCGAGTTTTCGAAAATCGGAGTCCGTATGACCCGATTAAGGCCCAATGAAGTTTTCAGAAAAATTCAAATTAAAAACAGATTTCAAATTCAAGTTTGAATTTGAAAATTTGGACAGATTGGGTCAGGCGGGAAAAATCCTGCCAGAACACCCAAGTCGACAGCCCTGTCGACTTGGGAGTCGACTTGGTTGGACCCAAGTCGACAGCCCTGTCAACTTGGCTGTCGACTTGGTCCAGCCGGGCTGTTTTTCCTGGTGCACCATTTTGGGTTTGTGTTGAGCTTGGGGGCCAGATTCGGTTTTGAGGGCTGAGATTGGAACTAGGGTTTAATTCTAAGGCTAGAACTAGTCCTAATCTCTATAAATAAGGCCCTAACCTAACCCTAAATCATCATTATTCATTCTAGCAACTAAACTATGGCAAAATACATCCTCTCATGGCCTCCACTCTCTTCATAAAATTCCTAAACAAATTTTTATGAGATTTTCCATGCATACAAGTGTTTACAAGCTTGTATGAGCATCATTAGCTTGCATTCAAGTCAATTTTCCATATTTACATCATAAAGCAAGGGTTTTGATCAATTTTTCTTAAGGGTTTTTCTATTGAAGCTTGCATTTTGGGTTTAGTTGGTTGCATAAGGGCTTTGTCATATTTTTGTGACTTCATAAGCATTGTAAGCCCTATTCTACTCTCATACTTAAACTTTAAAGTTAAATGTATGATATGCAAGTTTTCCATGATATGCAAGTTTACTATGATGTATTATGCAAGTCTATCATGTTATGTTATTCAAGTATGCCATGTTATGATATGCACGTTTATCATGTTATGTTATGTAAGTTTGCCATGTTATGATATGCAAGTTTATCATGTTATGTTATGCAAGTTTGATATGCAAGTTTGTCATATGATATGCAAGTATGTTATGCAAGTTTGGGATGATCATATGGTTCATGTTATCATGTTTTGCAAGCTTATCTTGGGTTTATGAACATAAAGCTTCAAGCTTTATGCTAAAGGTTGCATTTTGGCAACATGTAAGTTATCATATCCCTTATGATAACTTGCATGTGAGGCTAAATGCGAACTTATGGCCATTTCTACATGTCATTTAGCACCATGTATCACCAATATGCCAAGTTTGGTTTTATGCATGCTTTTGAGGCCTAAAAATGTAATATGCAAGTGTATGAACATATGAACATTTCATATGCCACCATGTTAAACTCGTGGCTTCGATACCTTTATGTCATGATTATGCCAAGTTCCCTCTTTCTATCCTTTATGCGCTATTGCGATATGTAAGCGATGGGATTGCGTTTGGGGTTGGGTAAACTTAAAAGACATAAAAACATAAGCTTGGGAATTTACCTATTAAGTTAGGTCTACCCGTTGGGAATTTACCTATTAAGTTAGGTCTACCTAATTGCTTGAAAACTTGTAATATGTTTTCGGAAACATGATGGACATGACACTTAGAAAATATAAGTGTGACCAACTCGAGGTTGGGTTGAGTTTGTAGCGTAAACCTACCCGGAACCGACCGGCTTAACTAGTTGCTACAAACAATAGGACCCAATGTGAGAAGTTGGCCATGTTGTACCTTGAACCCGAGGTTAGACCAAGTTGTGGTGTAAAGCTACCCGGACCCGCCCGGCTTAACTAGTAACCACAACAAGGTCTAACGTGAGAGGTTAAGGTGCATTAAATTAATTAATGCCTCGTGATTAGGGTTAAGTCATGGTCCACTTAATACTTAACCAATTTGGGCTTGGTAGATTAATCAGGGTTAAGTCGCGAACTCATCGTTACACTTAACCAAGTTAATTCATGATTAGCAAGAGGGTTAAACCGTACTTAACCCACTAGAAAAATCCTAGCAATGGGGGCCCACTCCAGCAGTAATCCCAAGTTTGTATCATTAAGACCCTAGGGTCTAGGCTAGGGAGGGAGCACGATTACTGGGCTGGAGGTAAGCGACCAATAAACGACGGCCGGGTGGTACGCCGATGTAGTTCCGAACGCACTATGGTCGTGCACGTAGTCCGTATTTGGAGAAGTCACCCATGGGTACCAGTAGATCGAGACTGTGCACTCATGTGTCCAGGGGTTGGCACCCTAGGGCTTGATACACCCGAAGGGTGGACCCGGCACAGTTCGACTACAATTATGTTTGGGCCGTATTGACACCAACACGTGACGAGTTAGGCTTATAGGGAGCCGATCGACTAGACCGTTTGGTTGGACCTTGTGTTAGGGTCACTTCATGTTATTGGACCTCGTATGAGGGTCACTTCATGTTATTGGGCCAAAGCTTGGGCCAAGGGATCAATACTTGTTTATTCAAGTCATGTTAGTTTGCTAGTACACATGTGGTGCAAAACCTTAATCCTGATTATGCGATGACACCTTTATCTACCTTGTTAGTTAATCATCATGCAAGTATGTTGTTATCCTTATGTTCATCCCTGCTGCTCATGCCAGTTAACTTTATCAGTTTACATTGATTGTAGTAGGGCTTACTCAGTCTTTTTGACTGACCTGTTTTCTTTCGCCTCTTTTCTTCCGTTCCTCCCCCCCCCCCCCCAGGTTCTCAGGGAGGGAATACTAAAGCTTAGCTTGGATTTCTGATCGCTTGCTTGTGGGATTTTAGCTCATGTACGGTCTTGGCATGAAGCTAGCTATGGTTATCACTTATTTTGGGGATAGTACTTATGTATTCCAGTTTTTCAGTGATGTTGTTTTTATCTAGACTTGTTTATTTGGAAAGTTGACATTATGTTGTACCAGACTTGTTTTGAAATGGTTTAAAATCTTCCGCTATTTTATCTATGTTATTTACTCTGTTTACGCATATACATATGTTCTTGTTCTGCCTTGATATATCATTATGCATGTTTACCTGATTCAAACGCCCCTCCAAAGTTAGAGTGCTTGCAAGAGACACCCTGGCGGAGGTGGGGTGTTACACTCCAACACTTCCCTAAGATGTAGGGCATGCTCTTCTTCATCCTTAGAAAAGATCAAGATGTCATCTACAAAGACTACCACAAATTTGTTAAGGTACTCCCTAAACACCCTACTCATCAAATCAACAAAATATGTTGGGGCGTTTGTCAAACCGAAGGGCATCACTAGCCATTCATAGAAACCGTCCGGAGTCCTAAAGGCAGTCTTGTCTATGCTATCCTCAGCCACTCTCAACTGATGGAACCCAGTGGCTAAGTCCAACCGCGAAAACACTGAGGCGCCAACTAACTGATCGAAGAGATCGTCAATCCTCGGCAGTGGGTGTCTGTTCTTCTTAGTAAGTTTATTAAGTTCTCTATAGTCCACACACAGTCTAAGGGACCCATCCGCCTTCGTGGCAAATACTACTGGAGCACCCCACTCCGATATACTTCGTCTTACGAACCCCTTCTCAAGCAACTCCTTCACTTGCTTATCGAGTTCCCTCCTTTCACGTGGAGCCATGTGGCGTACTGGCAAAGATACTGGTTTCGCATTATCCACAAGATATATTCGAAAATCTATCTCCCGCTTCGGAGGCAAGCCCTTCAGCTCCTCAAACACATCTGAATATTCTCGGACCACTCTAACAGATCGTAGATTTTCCTCAGACACGTCAAGCGATTCTAGATAACTTAGCATAACCGAATTTATGGGATTACAGAAGATTTCGAGAGTGTTGCCAAGGCAAGTCACGAGCCTAACTACTCTCCTTTCACAATCAAGAACAGCCCCATTTCTGGATAACCAATCAATTCCTAAAATTAGCCCATAGCCCGTGAAGCCCAACACATAAGCATCACATCTAAATTCAATGCTAAGTATGGAAATTTTAAAATCCAAACACATCATGGACAAATAAGCTGAGCCCCCTATTGGATTCGAAACAACTAAGGGATCCTCTACTAACTGGTGTTAAAGTGCAGTGATTCAACTAATGATGTAGAGATAAACGAATGTGATGCGCCCGAATCAAATAAGGTACGGACAGGATGATCAAACAGAAAAACTAAGCTTTCAACAGAAATAGTTCTACCTCGTTCTTGCAGCGGTGGGACCGTGAGAGCCTGAACTTGTCCCCTAGCCTGCCCTGGTGCCATAAGAGCCTGCACCTGTCCTCCCGAGGTAGCTCCTGCCCTCTGCCCCTTCTTTGGGCAGTCCTTCACTAAATGTCCCGCATCGCCACAATGAAAATAGCATGTCTTCTTTTTCTTTCGGCAATCCTTGCTGAGATGGCCTGGGGTTCCACAATTAAAGCACTTCTTCTTTCCCTTGCCATTATTGTCTTTTCCACCCTTCTTGCTTTGCTGTTGTGGTTTCTTCTGATCCCCCTTCTTCTCGGGTGCCTTATCAGCTTTAGCGCTTTTCTCCTCATGCATGAGCGCCATTTCTACTAACTTCTCAAAGGTGGCCCCCATCGGGATGTGGGTCATAGCCAACCCTTGCAATGGTTCATTCAAGCCATTCACGAACCTTAGAGCCTTCTTCTCCGGCGTGTTTACTAAGTCCAAGCCAAACCTTGCTAACTGATTAAATTTATTGACATATTCTTTCACTAATGATCTTCCTTGCTTCAATGTCAAGAACCTTTCCATATATAGATTTTCTTCCGCCCTTGAGAGAAACTTCGCCTCGAACCTACGTCTGAAATCCGCCCAAGAGTCAACAGGACGCTCCCCATTAGTGACCTCCCACCAAAACGAGGCCTCTCCCTTCATCAACTGAGCTGCTAATCGAACTCTCCTCCCTTCTTCTACTTCAAATATTTCTAGCAATTCTTCCACCTCCTTAAGCCAATCTCTAGCTTCCACAAACGTTTCTGACCCTTGAAATGGTTTTCCACCCATAGCCTTGAATTCCTTGCACGTCTTTTGCAAAAGTATCTATGCGAGGAGGAGGAGGAGGAACATGTGCAACTGGTGGTGGAGGAACATTAGCTGGACCTGCAGCGGCCCTAGCCTCCAATAGCCTCCTATACCATCCTGGTATCGTTACACCATCGGGTAGATTAAGATATTCAGCCATGCTGAAACGAAAAAGGAAAGATTCAAAATGGAGAATTCGAAAGATAAAGATATGTGGCTATTGGGGATTATGTTTTTCTTAAAAACTTTTCTCTTTAAATTTCTCATTAAAACATGTTTTGAAAACAGTTCTTCCAAAAATAACTATTTTCTAAAGTATTTTTATCTGTTCTGGTAACCTTAAGCTCTGATACCACGTGTAACACCCCACGTCCATTAATGCCACTCACGAAGGGAATGCATTAACTTCCATGGAGGTTATAAGTGAATATAGAACAGAAAAATTACAACAAGACAGATAGTAAATAGTACTTGGAAATCTAAAACTTCATTTTATTGCAGCGGAAATTAAACATGTTTGTTACATCATAAAACCATAGATCATAAACAAGTACAATATCCATCTTCATGAAAACAAAATACATAATCCCATTACATAAATAGCCATTAAAAAGATAACAAGCTGGACTTTACTTCAACGGTCCAAGCTTTCCAAAGAGAGATGAAGCAATTCAATCAAACTCCACTAGAGCTGGGCCCAACCTGAGGACCTGGAGGGGGAAAAAGGATAGAAATAGAGGGGGTCAGACATAAAGTCTGGAAAGTATGATAATTCTAACAATACTATTATCAAAATAACTAGACTAAGGCATAAGCTGGAAGACAAGTAAATGTCTATGAACTCTTAGGAAGATAAAGATAGCGTTTAAGATAACGTTAAAGATAACGGTAAAGGCACACCTAATTACTAACGAATGATTACTACACTGCACCGCACATTACTACACTGCACCACACCAGTCACCCTATTGTTTTATCCCACTTGCTTCACACAGAAACTTTATAAATAGCCTTACGTACCCCTAGCTGACTACATAGGTGCCGTCTGCCCCTATCTCCACTAGGTGTACCCCACTACCCACTTTCGATCGGCTCCCTACTAGTAGATACCCGTGCTGGCCCCACAGTGGGGTGTATCACTCCCCTAAAGTGGCAACCCGATACAACTTGAGAATGCACAGATTATACCTACACGATGCAACAACGTCTTACCTACCAGCCCGGGTCCACACACGCATATGAAACCCGTTGGACTTGCGTTGCCACCGCTCCCCGTTTTGGCCTCTTACAGTCGAACCCAGCATGCGTGTCCCGTCCTCGACTTGGGTCGAGCCCACAAAGATACGTTTGGGATACTGGTCGAAATGGGCCCCCACAAGCTAGCCACCTAAGCTTGTCACTAGTATATCCCACTTAACCCTCTTAGTCATGTTCATTTACATGTGTGTTTCGTTAAGTCTTACTAATCGTATTTTACATGCCACTAAGGGCACCCCCTAGATTCCTCATGCCACCCAAGGCACCTACTTAACCCCCATGTCCCACCTTACATGTTTATCTGGTTAAATATTTCTTAATTCATTCAGGCCATAACCTCATAAAGACCTCTCACATTAGACTGGCATTTATGGCAGTTGGATTTGCCGGGCGGGTCCGGGCAGTCTTACACCATAAAAGAGTCTAACCTCGTGTCTTTACAACTGTTATGCTTTAGTTTAGGCCTAGGATCTCTCACATTGGGCTGACATTTGTGACCACTGGATTTGCCGGGCGGGTCCGGGAAGGTTTACATCACAAACGAGTCCAACCTCGTGTCCTAAGCATTGATTAACACTTAAAATCTTTTACCCCAGTTTTAATAATTCCCTATTCAAATTATTAATTAAGTCAACTTTTAATGATGTCCATAATTGACTCAATTATGGCCATCCACTTATGGCATGCAAAATCATATCAATTGCACCCCAACTTTTTAATATTAAATCCTTAATATTACCCCTACCCCATGTTTATACGTTCGCTTATTCAACGCATAATATAGGCTAGACTTGTATACTCTAACACCTAGCACAAAGATAAATTATCACAACATATAGACAATTAAAATAAATCTAATCATAATAGGGGTGAAACTTGCATAAACTACTCATGTTAAGGATCAAAAGGTGTCAACTTGTTAAATGTCTCAATTTACATGATATGATCATAGCCCAAATCTATACATAAACTTGCATATGGGGTTTTTAGGCAACATAATGATGGTGTGAACTAGCATAGGATATCACATATGTCATAGCATAATTCTAGATGTCATAATAGATGTCTTGGCATATGTTCCTAACTTTTCTAATCAATCTAACTTGCATATGTGACTTGTCATATAGATCAACATAACCCAAACATGATGATTTAATTAATATGAACTAACTAGCATAGATGGTAACATCATGGCCTTTTTAACATGTATGATTCATCACAACTTAGCATAGAAAATTTCAACATACATAACATCATCATAGCATGATTTACAACATATAAGATATCATCATCACAAACATTGGATTTACAATATACATGATAGCAAAAAGGGGTTTACAACAACATATATGATAATTCACATCATCTACTCATAATCCATTCATAACTCAACCTAATTAAAATGATAATAATCTTGTTAAGATCATCATACTCACAATTTAGAGAAGAAAAGAGAGAGTTTTGCTTTGCTTTAGGGTTGAGAGAATTAGAATTGAATTTGCTTTTCTTCTTTCTTAGTTGGCGGCGGCTCCATTGATTTCCATGGCGATGGTATGACGGTAACTATTCTATTTTAATTAGGTTTAGGGTTAGCATTAGGATGTATTTATAGGTGTAGGAAGTTATTTAGGACCATTAGATTAACCCTGAACCATGAGAACCAATCAAATGCAAAATCTGCATTTGAGCAAATCGGCCCACGGGTTGACTGTCAAACACCCTGGATTAACCCCTAGTCGACCCAGCGCGGCTCGGGTTGACCTCAAAAATGGGCCGGTTCGGTTATTCCCCCTCCCAATTCGCTGTTTTGAACTTTTTCGCATATTTATTTATTTAATTTTTAATTTATATATATATATATATATCAATATATATATATATATATTTCTCTGCACAACCCATTTCACTTAATTCTTTTCTTAAAATTAAGTATACTTTAATTTGTGAATTTTAATGTTATAAAATTACGGGGTGTTACATCAAACGTACTTACGTTTGGTGGCGGAGTAATTCGTTTCTCTTAGCTGTATACCCGTGGTATTTTTGGGGAAATCAATTTGTGATTTGGCGGGTATGACAATGTGGCATTCAAAATAAATTAAGGTGTGATCTATACGTTATGGCCTCTAGCCTCACAATCAGGAAATGGTATAAAATCGGGTAGGTCGCACGGCTAAGTGGTTAGCTGCCAATTAGGGTGTATTGTCACCTGATCTAGAGAAATTCCATTTACTTTTATAATCGATTTCGATGTTGTCCCTTTCAGGAAATGGTTGTTGATCCCAACTGTTGGTGATAATACATTTCGTACACTCAAGCGAAATGAGTGACCGGTCATTTATAGCCTGGGTTACAAGATGTTCTTGTTGAACCTGGTGTATTCCTCTCTAGAGATACACTGTCGGAAGGTGGTCCCATACCTTGCTAGTTGGAATTCATTACCCAATAAGCGCCCGTGGTTTTTGATTATATATTATATATGCGGAACGTGAGATGAAAGCGTTCTGCTAGATGATTATTATATTGTGGTTGATAGATATTATTATAATATCAAATGAATTTGATATAAAGATTATCGTTCCTTTCAAAAGGTTTTTGAATGTTGGACCAAGTGTTTTAGATTCTCATAAGGGAAAAAGTCGTTCCGTTATACGGCATGGTCTTATGAGATATTGTTTAATTGCTGAAACTGTTTAAATTGTTTTACTCACACCCGTCCCATGACTGACCCAGAGTTTATTTTGTTTTGTTTTCCTTAAACTCTTGGGTGCCCAAATTTGTACAGGCAGTCAAGTAGTTAGGATTTTACAGATATACTGAGAGCTGGAGCAGGAGGCTTCAAGGTTATATAGCTATTATTATTTCCACTATGTTGTAAGTATTGTACTCTGATAATGTTACTGTATACATATACTAGTTTTATTTCAAAGTTATGTATCTATTATATATATTGTTCGTTCCGCTGTGAGATTCGTGTTACTCTGATGATGTTGTATGTTCTTCTTCTTCTTCTATTCTAACTTTCTATCTTATCTATTCTCACCCTCTATTTTCTTTAATTAACTATCCGGTATTTCCGATGCTTGAATAGTCGACATTGAGTTTATGTCGGTTACTCAAGATGGCGAAAACCTGGGTCGTTACAAAAATATAGAAAAAAACAAAAATGGTCTAGAAATAAATACGTAATGGAACAAAACAAGCAAAAAATAAATCATGCACAAAATGGGGACCCAGCGATTTAATTTAAATCGCATGAGACCATCCATATTTTAGTGGGTAGGTCCATGGGTCGACCCATATGGGGGTTAGATCGACCATGTGTCGGCACAGGCATGGGCATGGGTCGACCCATATTGGCCTGGAACATTTTTTATACATACTTGATTTCCAGACCGGTTTCAATTTGAATGGAGGGAATTATATTAATATAAATCCAAAGTATGTGGTTTTCTAAACATCTATAAATAAATCTATATTATATCTCTTGAACTCATATTTTTCAGAAAGGGTTGGAGTTCTGTCATTCATTTTATCTTCCAAACTGTTCAAAAACAAAATAGGTTAAATTTAGGTTATTTGATTCGAAATTTGGAGGTAAATATAGTGGATCCAAGATTTAGATGTCCAGAGTCCAAACAGATTTGTAGATTCAAACTAAAAAGAAAACAGTTAATAAGCCTAGATACGAATCAGATTCAAATTTTGGAGCACAAATTACAATGTGAGAAGATTTAAATTATATTTTTATATATGGTATATGATATTATTTGATTCCTGTAAAATTAATAAGATATTCTCTTAGTCTCTTTTCTCCCTTTCTACGTTGAATTTAAAAGTTTTATGTTTAATTTTGGTTATGCACACAATATGCATAAACCTAAAGTATTAGCTTATGTATACAACTAAATCATGCACCAAATTTTATGTGACTATTTATAATCCTTTTTGTTTGCGTGCATTGGAAAATATAATTCGGTTGGTATTATAAATGAAAAGTGGATTTGATAATTTGAGGTTAAAAGAACATGTGATTTCAAAACTATAGTAAAACGGGAATTTGGGCTGAAAATATGCAAACTTGATAAGACTTGTCAAATAATTGTGACATAGGTTGACGTGACATGACTAATATTACGTACATAAATTTGTAACATCCCATATTTTAATACACATTAATTATACTAAAAAAATGCATATTAATTGATTAAATATTCAGAATTGGGTAAAACAGGCTTTACCATTGAGTTTGTTACAAAATTTTGGTTCAGACAGACTCTTAGTTTACGTAAATTAGATTAAATATAAAGAAATTATAGACTTAAGAAGATTGCACTAAAATATATACAGATTATTTATAAACAAAAATAAACAACATAGCAGAAAGCAACAGCAATAGGGCAACCCGCCTCTAATTCGATCGACCCTTAGGTCGACCCACGTCTAAGGCAGGTAGACCCTAGGGTCGACATAGGTAAAGGTGGGTCGACCCACCTACATATAGAGGGAGGTTCCTAAGATTGAATCTAGGCTGTTTTCTTCACCATATACGTGCGCTAACTCAGCTTGTGGTGTATGGTTGGATTTATAGAGCTAAAATCTAATGGTTTAGTATTATCCTAGGTAATCTATAAATAGGCTAGAAGCCTCATTATTTTCTACACACAAAAAATCTTCATTTCTTCTTCGTCTATGCTATATTCTAAATAAAAATACGAAGATCCCGAGGTGCTGCCTAGACATAGATTAAAGAGGGCAATTCTAATTCTTCTACAGCAAATATAAAGAGGACTTTCTTCAACAACAACAATATAAAAGAGATATTTTTCTGAACTTCAATCCAACCACTGTGAGTTCTAGTCATTTTCAGATTTGATAATTAAACAGTAAATTGAAAGTAAATAAATCTGAATCTAAGATTATACAATTATTATATGTTATTGTTTTACTGTCAATTCCCTATTTAGTTTTTAGTTCTACCTGTTACATATACATCCTTATTATCCCCTTTCCTGTCTTAGTTTTATTTACAGTCTTATGTCTATTTATTTTGATGTATTGGATCTGTATTTTTATCCTTTTTTCTTCTTATTTTGCGCTATACCTAGACCACCAAATGCCTAGGCTATTCACGTTAGAAATGCGAAAATGGGGTTGTAGTGGAATAACTTAAAATGATAGTAGAAAGGAGAATTATGCATATTTAAACATGAAATCCAATGACTGTATAATTGGGATAATATGCAAAACATGTTAATATAAATTAGTTAAACTTAATTTAAACATTAAGTAGAACATGTTAGAGGATCAGATGTAATTAAGTAAAATATGTAACTTAATATACTTATACATCCGAGCAGGTGCTTCTTGGGAGAAGGGGTTGTACACAGAATAACATTTATAGGAAATGTCATTTACAACTATGCTTATTAATATACTTAAACTTACTATGTTATTACTTGTTAATTAACGAGATAAGAGTTCCCACATCTTGTTGTTGGTATCTAGATTTAGGACTCTTAAAATCCTATTTTGGGGGCACAAGACTGGGGGTGGCTTGTGTCAATGTTGTTGTTTGGAACCCGTATCAGTCAGTATTCCCGTTAGTATCTTAGAGAGGGGCCTCATACTAGGTTGGGGACAGTGCACACTTTATTGATCTGGATTGTAAGAGGTTCAAAGATGGAAGGCGGGTACGGGTGCGTTCCGGCGGAGTCGTGAGCATGCATGGGTCCGATGGGATAACCTAAGACGGTGTAACACTAGCGAATATGTCTATGTCTTATAGTTGATGGGTTTGGGACTGATACCTCCTATTTCCATAGCTAGCACAGGATATTTGCATAGTAGGTAGCCGATCGTATGGGTAGTAATTAGGGTAACACCTAATCATGATATTCTAGTAAGTGGTGTAGTAACTTGATTCTTGGGATATGAATGAGAAGCGTACATGATCTTTACCTTACATTGTTATCTTGTTATCATGTTATCTTGTTTATTTCGTACTTGTTTTACTATAGTTTCATGTTCAGCATTATTTATTTGTCTTAATACTTTCTATCTTATCATATTGCTGATAATCACTGGAACTCGCCAGACTTTATGTCTGACCTATTATGTTTTCTTTCTCTCTCTTCCTTTCCCCCCTTAAGTTCTCAAAGTAGTGGTGGACAGTAGTAGTGATCATGCTTCTATTTTGCTTGGATTTGGATTGCTTTGCTTTCCACGTATTTCTTAGTTATATATCTATGTTTATTGTTATGATATTTAAGGGATATTATTTATGTCTTTGTTCATATATTGAGATAGATGTTTAAGGTTTTAATATCGATGGTTCATTTGAAAATGTAATGACATGTTTCGATTATAAATAAAAAATTGAAATTTTCCGTTGCATTTTACATTTTGTCTTGTGAATTTTAGTTATTGTTTAATTATTGCGCTTCATGAAATTAAATGCATCCTTATATGGGTGACATTAAGGGACGTAGTGTGTCACATTTGGTATCAGAGCCTAAGGTTACAAGGTCAAAGGAAAAGTTTTTGGAAAAACATATTTAAAGTAAAGAATTTTGAAATAAAACCAATTTTTGAAAAATATATCCCCTCAAGCCATTTAACAATATTCCTTCGTTCTCTTTCTGAATTCTTGTTTCATCCTTTTTTAGCATGTCTGGGACTCCTAATTTCTTTGATGGCATTCCTATTCCAACTTTGTTTCGTAGATAATTAGAAGCTACCACACATGTTAGAGTGCAAGAAAATGTTGTTGGATCTAGATTAACCCTAGAGGGGGGTGAATAGGGTTTATCACAGTTTATAACTAAATTAAAAATCTAACGGGATATGTAATAATGCACAAATCATAGAATATAGCAAAAACAAAAAACGCAGAAAATAGATCACACACAGATATACCCAGCTTCGGCAGACTCTGCCTACTGCTGCATTCACTAAGGTTTCTACTAGGTGTTAATAACAGATCCCGCTTACAGACTCTGTAAACTCGCACTCCCTGCTCCTGTACTAACCCTACACTCAAATCCCTAGACTGACCGATGTCCACTCAATCAGATTTTCCCTTGATTACAACCCCGTAATCAATAACTCAGATTTTACAGATTCTGAAACTGACAGTCAACACCGTGACTGATTCCCCCTAGAGATTACAGACTCTAGAACTGTTGGATGGTTTACAGAACAATTTAAAACAATACAAAATAAAGAAAACAAGAAAAAATAAAATAGAAAAAAAAACTAGAGTATAACTAAGGGGTCATCCCTTTTCACATTAAAAAGGTTGGCCGGCCCATAATCTTTTATCTGTTGCCCGATCTCCTTTGTCTAAAAATGGCGGCTAGGGTTTTTTTGCTCTGCTCCAATTCGTTGCTGATGAATTCGATGTCTTTGTGCAATCTCTGAATGGACGCTGATATTCTCTGAAGCTCCAATTCTTGTTGATGAATTCGGTCGATTGCTGATGCTCCTTGCTTCAATGATTTTGGAGTTCTTGCTCTGGCACTCGATCGAAAACCTAATATGATTTTGTGAGTATATCGATTCCCTTCTTGCTCTCGATTTTTTTTTTAATTTTCGATTCTTTCCTGTGATGTAAATGGTGTGAATTAATAGGGTAATCGAAACCCTAAATTTGCTCTGATTTCGTGTCAATGGCTTGACTGTTTTGTTGCGTTGCTTTCCCCTTTTGATTCGATGAACATGAGTAATTCAGGGAAATATTTATGGCCTCTTGATTGATTTATTCACGTATGTGAATTCCTGGTCTTCAATTTCGGCAATGAACATCTGATTGATTTTCTAGTTTTTAAATTGTCTCATGGGTGTTCTCCGGAATGAATTTGAATTTTGAGGTTAAAACCATTCCAAGAAAAAATGTTGCTTGCCAAATTTGTTGTGCACCATTCTGGAAACAAATTTGCATATTTCTTTTTGTTGCCTAGTTTGAACAGAGTGATTGTTGCTACGACTATGGTTCAATTTTGGAAATGTTTGAAATAGAAAATTGATTTCTTGCCCAAGATAAAGCGTTGATTCCTGGACTGAATTTTGTTTTGGGAACATGCTGGATTTCCAAAAATTTCTTACCAAAAAAAATCCCTTTTGTGCCTTGACTTAACACTGTCTTGAATGCCATGATTACGTGGTCTTCCTTGATTTCAAACTTGGCAATTTCACACCGATTTGAAACATGAACCGTTTGAATCCACTGTTTTCCAAAAGATAATTGCTTTCCTCTTTTGCTCAGACAAAGTCTGAGTTTGCTTGATTGATTGTTTCTGAAATTTATTGCCATAACTTCGACCATGAATATTTGGGAATACAATATTTGACTTTAGAGAATTGAAAAAACTTGCCAAAAATTTCTTCAATTTATTTCTGGAAAAAAAAATTGTTTTTCTTGCCAATCTCGAATTTCTGAAATGAATTCTCTGCATTCCTTCCAGTATTGAATACTTGCCATTTTCCATATATGTTTATTTCATTTTTCTGGAAACTCCTGTTTGTTATTGCACATATTCACTTTATCACTTGTTTGAGCTGCTATTTCAATTCTGTTTGGTCTTGACCATTTGTTTATAAATATGTTGAGTCTTGTTAATTACTTTACACAGATTTGAACTGTTTTGAACATGTATGAGCTGCACCATCGATTTTAGTTCACTGATTGAACCTGTCCATGCTGTGCTGAACTGTTTTGCCTTCATTATGCAGTGAACGTTATTTTGCATTTGAACTTTGACATGCTTCTGTATGTCCAAGTTGTTCCACTCTGGCTTGTGCTTGAAAAATTGTTTTCTGATCTTTGTTTTCTTGAATGATCACCACACTGTTGAACTGCTTATGTTGTTGCTTCCATCTTCAATCTGTAGCTTCACCACTGTTCTGAAAAGATCTTCTACAATACTACACTAAATCTGCTGTGTACATGCCATGTATGCTCCAGTCTTGATTGAATGCTTGTATTTCCTTGATGATATGCATATGACACCTTGAAGCATTTTTCTGCCTTGTTGCATTTTGCTGTGAACTGTTTTGATGCACTCATGTGCATGACCATTTTTGTGTTGAGCCAAAAAAAACTTGCATTCATGTTGACTATTTTATGTTGATGCTGAAGAAAAAAAATTGATTGTATTGCTCCATATTGTTGCTGTTGTGCTAACTTAACCATTCCATCACTCTTTGCTGTTTTTGCTGGCTCGACCATGCTTTGACACTTGAGCATTTTCATGATTCACCATATTCATATGCACTGAGTCGAGTTGGTCCACGCGGCTACCCTCAGTTGCGTGCTGATTGGCGAGGCAGTGCACACGTGTATATTTATGCACGTGTGTATATGCAGCCATCAGTCAAGTTTTCCTGTCCCTGCATTGTATATACATACTGTCTACCTTGTGGTATTTACAGTGTATCACTGTGAATATCACAAGCTGTCTAGACACAGATTGATGGATTTAATAAATCAGATCAGGTCATGAAAAATGATGAGAAACACACCAGAAATCTGAGGCAAATAAAATTTTAAAAATAAAATTTATATTCGCGTATATTTAGTATTGTTTCTATGCAGTCTACTGTGTGTTTTCTGTTTCATGTGACAGGTAAGCAGACGGTGACTGGACTGACAGTGAAGATGCTGTGAAGACAGAAGACTGAAGAAAAGAACAATGTGAAAAAGTGTATATGTATACGAGTCTATGTAAAAGAATGAATGAGTGAAACTGTGACTGAAAGATAGAGTGTTGTAGTGGAGTACACTGTATATGAAATTGTATTTGATATGTAATACAGTGATGTACAAATAGTGGAGTTTAAAAAAAAAATTTGTACTGTTTGAATATTGAAATAAAATATTATATTTAAATAAAACACTGTGAATATTTGAATTTCTGTACAGTCGTATTTTATTTAAATATAAATATTATATTCCTGTCTGTAATGTGATATAACAGTACAATAACAAACACATTCAAAATAATATAAACTTGTTTGTTATCATCAAACAAAAATCATATAATTGTGTATACAACATTGTTATATACAACAAATGTCTATCCCCCAGCTGCAACCACAGTAGCTCTACATCCTCCTGTAATCGACTTCTCTAAGATTTGTAAGGAATTCTGCGCGATGGGAGGCAAGCCGTTTCGAGGTAATGAGAGTTTTGTGGAGGTGCACAATTAGATTTGGGAAACGGAGAATGTATTTAATTTGTTGGAGCTCGATGATAGGAGGAAAATTCAGTTGACCGATTGGAAACTGAAGGACTGAAGCATCATAGGTGAAGGTGATTTAGGCCGGATAGATGGTAGCTACTTAGGGTGATTTTAAGACTCGATTTGAAATGAGATTCTTATCGCAAGAATAAGAAGGAATGCTAATGGAGAGGTTCTTGAATTAGAAATAAGGAATCATGAAAGTAAAGGAGTATGTTAATAGCTTTAATCAACTTGGAAGATTTGGGTTGGAATCGGTAAACACTCCCCATAAAAAGGCTTTTAAGGTTGACAAAAGGATTGAACCAACCGCTCCAAGATTTAGCATTGATGCATGTATTGATGGGAGCAATTATCGAGAGGCTTATTGACATGGCTTTATTGACGAAGATGGTAAAGAGGAGAAGAAAGAAGTTAAGACTGAGGATGAGAAAACCAAGGCTGAGAAAAAGAAGTGGTGGCCCTAGAAGGGAATAGCAAAGAAAGGGGGAAAAACCGATAAGGCTCAGATCAAGTCAGAGCTTAAATGCCGTGATTGTGGGAATTTGGGGCACTTTGTGAGGGATTGTAAGAAGACGAAGAACGCTTGTTTCACTTGTGGTCAAGTTGGACATTTTACAGGGAAGTGCCCTAATAAGCAAGGATAAAAGGATGGATCATCAGGAGGGCAAGTGCATGTGCTCAAGGCTGGTGGACTTGATCATGGTAAGAAAGTCAACGTGGAAGGTTTTATTTCTCTTTCGACTATCCTATTAGAACTCTCTTTGTTTCTGGTGTTTCTCATTCATTTATATCCAACTCTGTGGTAGAAAATCTGCACCTAGATACTACATTGTTTCTGATCCTGTTGTAGTCTCAAACCATATAAGAGGAACGACCCATTTATCTATGATATGTAGGGGTTTGTGAATTTCTATTCTAGGCGTCGAATTTGAATGCAACACATAAGTTCTTGGCTTTATGGATTATGAATTAGTTCTAGGAATGAATTGGCTAGCCATGTATGGTGCCATTACTAATTGCGAGATGAGAGTCGTTAGACTTCTAACGTGCCAAGGTAGAACATACAAGATTTCTTGTGACCCACAGGGGTCAGTTATGCTCAGTTTCCTAGATTCTCTTGATGCTTCCATTGACGATCTTCAACCAGTCCCCATAGTTAATGAATTTCCAGATGTGTTCGATGAGGCAAAAGGATTACTGCCGAGGCAAGAGATAGAATTCTGGATTTACTTGGTGGAGAATGTGAAACCAGTAGCTTTACCAGTACGCCACATGGCTCCTAGGGAGAGGAGTGAGCTCATCAAACAAGTAGGTGAATGATTGGAGAAAGGATTCATTAGACGGAGCATTTCTGAGTGGGGAGATCCAGTCGTCTTTGCATCTATAGGGAGTTAAATATTCTCACCAAGAAGAATAAGTACTTACTTCCAAGGATCGATGACTTGTTTGACCAATTAGTAGGCACTTCGATTTCTCATAGTTGGATCTAGCCATAGGATTTCATCATCTTAGGGTAGCGGATGATAGTATTGATAAGACGACTTTCAGAACACTAGATGGTTTCTTTGAGTGGTTGGTCTTGCCTTTTGGGCAGACCAATGCACCCGCATTTTTCATGGATTTAATGAGTTAGCTGTTTAGGGAGTATCTGAACAAGTTCATGGTGGTTTTCATGGATGACATTCTGATTTCTCGACGAGTGAGGAAGAACATGACAGTCACTTAGAGGAGGTTCTCAGCACTCTTAGATCGCATCAGCATAAGGCTAAATTTTCAAAGTGACGTCATTTCTGGAGAAAGGAAGTAAGGTTCCTAGGGCATGTAGTCTCCAAAGATGGAATAGCGGTGGACCCCGCTAAAGTTTTTGTGGTTCGTGATTGGAAATCCTCTAAGAATGCGATAGAGGTAAGGAGTTTCCTTGGATCGACAGGTTATTATAGAAAGTTCACTAAGGACTTTGCTTGGATATCAGCTCTGCTGACCCATCTGACGAAGAAGAACTTGAATTTTTCTTGGAGCATTGATTATGTGGATGCATTTCAGAAATTGCAGAGGGCTCTGACATCAGCCCCTGATCTGACTCTTCCCGATGGTAGCAAGTATCTTTTTTCCAGCCTACGCAGATGCTTGTGGCATAAGATTAGGTATTGTGTTGATGCAAGAGGGTAGGGTGGTCTACTATGGAAGTAGGCATTTAAGAGTTCACGAGAAGGACTACCCACCTACGACTTCGAGTTGGCTGCTATAGTGTTCGCACTTAAGTCTTGGCGACACTATCTACTTGGAGAAAGATTTTAACTCTACACGGACCACAATTCGCTCAAATATTTATTCTTGCAGAAGGATCTCAACTTAAGGGAGTAAAGATGGATGGAGTTCCTTGCATCCTACGATTTTGAGATAGCTTATTCTCCAGGCTAGGGTAACGTGGTTGCGGATGAATTGAGTAGGCAAAGGATGACCTTGACTCCATTGTTCATAGAGAGGCAGACCTTGGAGTTTATCTCGAACTTTGATTTTATGCCATCTGAGGATTTTACATTTGGATTATTGGCATCATTGGAGGTGCGACCTACTCTTATGGAGCACATTGGGACTATGCAACGAGAGAATCAGTAGTTGGTGGACAACTTGGATAGACTCAGTAAGGGATATGCCTCTAGTCAACTAGTTAGATATTATGTGGATAAGCATAGGGATAGCGCCCTTCTAGGCACTTTATGGACGACCATGCAGATCGTAGACATGTTGGTGGGAGTCTACGGACAGACTTCTACTTAGGACCAAGATAATACGAGAGACTTCTGAGAAGATCGACCTTATTCGAATAAAGATGAAAGTAGCTCAAGATAGGCAGAAGTTATATGCCGATTAGAGATGGACTAACTTATAATTCGAGGTAGGAGATATGGTCTTTATCAGAGTATCGCCTTTTAGGAACGTAGTTTGATTTGGCTCAGTAGAGAAATTGGCGCCAAGGTTCGTAGGACCATTTCCCATAGTTGAGAGGATAGGCCAAATGGCCTATAGAGTTAGACTATTGGAGAGGCTGGCGGGAGTTCACGACGTGTTCCATGTTTCCCATTTGAGGAAATGTCTACATGATTCAGCAGAGGTATTAAGCCAAGTACGCTTGAGGATGTTGAAGTCGAGAAAGAGGTGATAGTTTGGAAAGTTCTTACCCGTATTCTGGAATCGGAAGTCAAGAGGATACACAACAAAGAGATCAAATTAGTGAAGGTGCAATAGGGAAAAGATCAAGAAGACGCGACATGGGAACCCGAAGATAGGATTCACACGTCTTATCCTTTTCTCTTTGAGAGTACGTTCTTAATTTCCTTTTTAAGCTTTTGAGATTGAATTTGTTTATCCCTATCATTTGAATCATCGATCCTTAGGTGGAAACCTATGTTTGAAAACATGTGTTTGAGACGTGTTATGTTTGATGATTGTAAGTGGATGCAAGTGTTTACTAGTGTTTTCCAATGGATGCATACACACACACACACATTAGACACTGGATTAGCTCAAGCACTTACATATTGCATATGGATGAGTGCACATTTTTAATTTTTCAATGGATTAAAATGGTTGAATCATCACGTGGATGTTGCATTTTGGTTAATGGTTGTGCGCACATAAAGAACTTATATGTATTATTAGGGTTATTTGCATACATATTGGGTACATGGCACAAACGTACATTGCATTAAGGAGGTTAACTGGATCTGTTGACTCCCTGATTTTTGCATTAGTTTAGGGACATATACACAACACTTTTGCATATGTTCATACAAAGCACTAGAAATTTTAAGAAAAATAGATGCCTACGGATGATGGATGAGTAGATTAGCATAGGTTTTAAGTAGTAACTCTTCTTAACTTAGATATTTCGGGGACCAAATCCTTTAAGGATGGGAGAATATAACACCCCATATTGTAATACACGGTAATTGTACTAAAAAGATAACAAAATGAATATCGATTGATTAAATATTCTGAGCTATTTAAAACAGGCTTTATCTTTGCATCCAAAACGAAATTTTGGTTTAGATAGACTCTTAGTTTGCGTAAATCTGATTAAATATGAAGAAGGTATGGACTTAACAAGATTGCACTAAAATATATGCAGATTATTTATAAACAAAAATAGACAACGCAGCAGAAAGCAATGGTAATTGTTCAACCCGCCCCTAGCTAGGTCGACCCTACGGTCAACATAGGTAAAGGTGGGTCCCCCGCACCTACATGTAGAGGCAGGTTCCTAAGATCGAATCTGGACTGTTTGATTCACCATATTTGTGCACTGTATCAGCTTGAGGTGCATAGTTGGATTTATAGACCTAAAATCTAATGGTTTAGGATAATCCTACGTAATCTATAAATAGGCTAGTAGTCTCATTATTTTCAATACACAAACATTCTTCATCTCTTCTTCCACCAAGTTATATTCTGAATGAAAATATGAAGATCCTAAGGTGCTGCCTAAATGTAACACCCCGCATTTTTAGTGATAATTAAAAATATGCATATATGTATATATTATATGCATAGATATATTTAAAGGAAAAATAAAAAAAGGGTTTAGAAAGAGGAACCAAGCAATTTAATGTGTTAAAAAGAAGTAACATATCAAGTGCATGAAACGAGAAAGCATTAAAGCGTTTAAATAAGAATATTAGAAATATATGCAACAAAGAAATAATGTCACATGGGAAAGTTTAATACATGGAAAGAAGTTGGAAAATAAACATAAATTGATTCAATTAAAACAAGCTAATGTCAAATGAATTGATACAATTTATATTATATATAAAATAATGACACATGGAAGGTTGCATTAATTGAATAGAAACGTACTTTGCATATATTAAGGAGCATTTAAGGTTTTTCTTGTACAAAAATAAAAGAAACCGCATATAGGAAGGTGTCAACACCATCAGTGTGCACACGTGCGTATGGGTGCAATGCACCTGGGTTGGTTTAGCCTACTCTAGAACCTTCATTTTTTTAGCGAGGTGGAAGGTTTAGACGGATTCTATTTTAATCCTAAGGCCCTAATTCACCTACTATAGCTAAAAATAAACATCAAACCTAACCCTAATCTCACTTATCTCTTTAACCCTAGCCTCCATGCTACTAAATTCTCAACTAACCTAGCCTCCACCTTCAACATAAATTAAAGTAGATATTTTTAGAGACAAGTTCTTCATCAACAATCAGTTTAGAAGGTTAATCAACATCAAAGTGTTATAACAATGATTTATCTCTTTTCTAATCCTGGAAAGGTGAGTGGGTTTAAATTACCCTGATGAATAATTGTATGCATATCGTTTAGCAATTCCCCAAATTAAAATGTTTAATTCAATTAAAATCTTATAGCTTTTACTTGATGCCTATTCTGTTCTTCTTCCCATTCCTTTTTATTTTTATTGACTAGGCTAACTTCGAGCCTAGTCCAGGTCTTGTTGAAAGGCATACGTACAAACAATATTGAAATAGTGGAAGGATGTTTGGGAAATTGAAATAACTTGCATAATGGATTTTGGGAAAAACCTGTAATTGGGGAATTGTTGTATAACTCATAAAATACTGGAAATTGGGAATGATGATAATTTGGCGCATAACTATAAATATTAATCTGGGACATTAGTGAAAATATGTGCAAATTAAGTTGGAACAATTAAGTATGTTGGGATAATTGGGAAGTGCATGGATTAATAATGGACATGAATAAGCAAGACTCTAATTTGAGCGCAACTTCAGGTTGGGTAATTCAGGGAAAAACTGATAGGTTGGAATTTTGGAGCATAACTTCAATGAATATGAACAATTGGTAGAATTGGAATAATTTCGCTTTATTGAAGTTAATTAAATGTAAGAAGAAATGCAACATATATGGGGAATTGGGCATAACTATGCATGGAATTATGAATATAATTAGGGTGGGATTTATGTATATAAATAAAATTGGAATTATGAACATGAAATTGAGATTATAAGTTGAATTGGGATTATAGGCATAATCTGTTGATAGGATTATAAGCATAAATGTGAGTTGAGGGTTTATGGGTAATTGGCATATATTATAATCCAAGATTTGAATTATGAGTATAAGTTATAATAAGAACTTATATGCCTAAGACACGAGGTTAGATTTGGTCTGCGGTAGAAGTCTACCCAGAACCGCCTGACATATCCAGCAAACGGTAATCTAATGTGAGAGGTCTTAGGTGGAAATTAGACCTGTAATGGTGTCAAGACACGAGATTAGATTCAGATGCGGTAGAAGTCTGCCCGGAACCACCCGGCATATCAAGCAACCACAAACGGAAATCTAATGTGAGAGGTCTTACGTGTTTATGGACATAATAAATAATAATGAACACTTAACAAAGACGACACATGTAGGGTTGACATGAATATAATAAAAGGGGTTAAGTGGGTAACATGGGTAGCATGGTAATTTTTTAAATTGGAATACTTAACCTAGTTAAATCTGTAGTGGTGTTACGAACCAGTTGAATTGAGTAGGGGTTAAGTAAATTTGCTAAAGAAATGAGAAAGGTTAAGTTAATCTTAATTAATTCCAAAATGAGGAATGATGATAATAACCTATTATGAATGAACTTGAATAAGAAAGATAATAGGTAGGCTTGTCCTAGGGACAAGTGAGAATTATAACTTATGAAATAAGATAAGTTATAAGGAATGATAGGGAAAAATGAAATTATTCTCTTACTAATGCATCTGTGAATTAAGATGTGATTAATTATAAATTAAGTAGAACATGTTATGGTAACCATGGGATGGAATAATGAATAGATTATGAGAATAAAAGTTGTAGGCTTATTAATGAACTTAATTGGGTTAAGTTATAAATTGAGTTAATAAGCGAGGGTAACTTGATAAACTTGAAAAGGAAGTCAACGTGAAGGAGAATAACCAAGTTAAATGAGAAAACTCGGGAGGTGGCGCAAGCGCGTGATTAATGGTTAGACGTAGGGTCTAATGACATATAAAACTGAGGCGCTTGGACCAGTCCATACGTTAGAGGATGAATAACCTTAAGGGGCAGATCATCTGGGTATCAAAAGACACAAAGAGGAGCGCATGTCCATCTAGATATTCTTATAGGCTCCAACGGACTAGGTTAAGAAGCACGCGGCTTCCGGGGATGTAGGGTACTCTTGGTATTCCTCTGTAAGTGGCAGATGATCCGCCTGTACTCACAGAGGTTAGGTCTGCGTAGGTGAACCAATGAGTATTCCTTGATTGCAATAATAAGGGGCAATCAAAAGACTAAGATGGACCAGCGTGATTCGGCGAGACCAATTAGTGCCATGTGATAGCAACTCGTCGTCTACCTACCATCTTCAGTAGTATGTAAAGAGAAAAGGCGGAGAACTGTAAAAGCATAGGGGGCTGGGGTTAAGTTCTCATTCTTGATATTCTTGGGTGCCTTTCATTAGTTGAGGGAGGGGTCTAGTGGGATCATTGCCACTGTAAAAGCAGACCTTAGAATCTGCAGTTGGCAGATATCTAAAAGCTCCTGATCGAGTTCCGTGTTTCTTGATTAGCCCTGCCACAGGACTCAGGCGCACATATAAAGAACATGTGCAATAGACATCGAGAACGATTGACGATACGTACATGGGAAAGTCTAGGTACACTCATGTCGCTCTGGGTGGTGTATCATAAGACTAGAGGGCATTATTCGAGGATGGAACCTAATTCGATCGAATGGTTCAATGATGGAAGTCCGAACGCTTACGTAATATAAAAGGAGTGGTTCTTTGCAGACGTAGCCTTGACATATATACAGAAATCTGTACGACATTCGAGCGTAGGATTAGGGACTGCTATATTCCTACGATGATACGGTGGAGACCGTGTGAGTAGGGTACCATGGGGTGTACCTTAGTTCGGGGTAGCTACATATACACTTTATTAGGTTAATCTACTAGGGACTAGATGGGTGCGACGTATGTAAGCCGTGAATGCTAATAACACAGATAACCCAATAAATTAGAAAATGTAATTGAATGGTATATGTAGGATTATCCATAAGTATAATTTAAATCCAGTCACACCGGACTTATGTTCTGACCCCCCCCCCCTCCTTACAACATTCGCAGGTTAGGTTCATGACAGAGGCGGTATAGCTTTGGATACTGGTTTAGCAGTATTATTATTAAGGTAAAACTATGTTTTGATTACCTTATATTTTATTCCTTTCGTTGTGAGATGTTTTCCGAACACTGACATGTTTCATGTCTCTGTCTTTTCTGCAGGATACCAGAGCAAACCAACTCGGGTTTCGATGGATTGGGATTTTTGAAAAAAATTCGGTCCGTCAGAATCCGGGTTGTTACATCTGGTATCAGAGCTTAGGTTTAGGATTCCTTATTTAGATAATGAGTGAGCGTATTTGTATTTTAAAATATAAATATATTATATATATAAACCTAGATCCATAGAGGTGCCCACTAAATAGAAAAAGGAAAATGGATTAGGAATATATATAGTTGAGAGAATTGACCTTGTGGGGGTGTCTAGGAAAGCCTAGATAAGTCAGAATCCCACTATGAGTCTAACCCTTGTTAACTTTTAAGAACTTGAAATTGTAGAAGTTTTGGCAAAAAAGTTTATGATATTTTCAAGTTTTAATCTTAAAAGTATTTTTGATGTTTGAAAAAAAGGGCCAAACCATGTTTTAAAATTAATGGAGTAGGTAAGGGTTAGTGCCTAGAAAGAGCAGAGAAATATGAGGCTATAAAGTAAATAGCGAAGGTTATCTTGAAATAGTAGAAAATTCCCGTAGAATGCATAGGCATTGTAAAGACTAGAACTGTTGCTCGAAAAAGAAAAAGTATAGGGTAGTAAAGCACAGCAAGGATTAGTAGTGACTACTAGATAGTGAAAGGCAAGTGAGCGTTGAGAGTTTGTGGTTGGACTTTTCATTAGTGAAATAGTCATTGATTCTTGGCCCTTAGTAGTAGCTGTGTAGGATGGAAAGGCTTATTTGAAAAGAATAAACTTAAATCGTTGGATTAAGTAAAATAAGCTAATAAATAAAAATATCCTAACTAAGAAGAAAAAATAAATTCAGAGAAGCAACAAAACATGACGGGAAAAGAGAAAGAAAAAAAGAAGTTTTCTTATGTAGTTGTGCTTGGATAGGAAAATAGGAAACTTTGTATAGAGTAGTTACGTGAAATCCAAGTGCAATTAGAGAAGGAACATAAAAGAAAAACGGAAGATGTAATTTTTTCCGTTTTATACCTTTTTGTGACATAAGAAATCGAATTTAGAAAATTAGATTTTTCCTATAATTCGAAATATAAAGATGGTTGGTAGGATTTTGGATGCAACAATTGGATGAACTATGCTCTTATTCTGTAAGAGTGTGGGAAAATTTGGATGAAAAAATATTTTGATTTTCAAAAATATTACATTCATATACAGCTGTAAGTATATTTAGGATGTGAGCATCATGTTTTGAAAGAGTTTTTGAAAGTTTGCATACATATAGGTGGTACCAAATTAGGCATACATGCACTATTATGATGTATTTCAGTTTGCACATGTGCACAATATTTGCAAAAATTGGATGCACACATAATGGATATATAATATGCGAGGGATCATTTGATTTTACCCTTACCAAATTTCAAAGACGAAATTTCTTAAGGGTGGGAGAATGTAAAACCCCGCATTTTTAGTGATAATTAAAAATATGCATATATGTATATATTATATGCATAGTTATATTTAAAGGAAAATAATAAAAAGGTTTAGAAAGAGGAACCAAGCAATTTAATGCATTAAAAAGAAGTAACATATCAAGTGCATGAAACGGGAAAGCATTAACGCATTTAAATATGAATATTAGAAATATATGCAACAAAGAAATAATGTCACATGGGTAAGTTTAATGCATGGAAAGAAGTTTGAAAATAAACATAAATTGATTCAATTAAAGCAAGCTAATGTCAAAAGAAATAATACAATTCATATTATATATAAAATAATGACACATGGAAGGATGCATTAATGAAAAAGAAACGTACTTTGCATATATTAAGGAGCGTTTAAGATTTTGCTTGTACAAGAAGAAAAGAAACCGCATATAGGAAGGTGTCAACACCATCAGTGTCCACGCATGCGTATGGGTGAAACGCACCTGGGTTGGTTTAGCCTACTCTAGAACCTTCTTTTTTTAGCGAGGTGGAAGGTTTAGATGGATTCTATTTTAATCCTAAGGCCCTAATTCGCCTACTACTGCTATGAATAAACATCAAACCCAACCCTAATCTCATCTATCTCTTTAACCCTAGCCTCCATGCTGCTAAATTCTCAACTAACCTAGCGTCCACCTTCAACATAAATTAAAGTAGAGACTTTTTGCGACAAGTTCTTCAACAACAATCAATTTAGAAGGTTAATCAACATCAAAGTGTTACAAAAACGATTTATCTCTTTTCTAATCCTAGCAAGGTGAGTGGGTTTAAATTACACTTATGAATAATTGTATGCATATCGTTTAGCAATTCCCCAAATTAAAATGTTTAATTCAATTAAAATCTTATAGCTTTTACTTAATGCCTATTCTGTTCTTCTTCCCATTCCTTTTTATTTTTATAGACTAGGCTAACTTCGAGCCTAGTCCAGATCTCGTTGAAAGGCATACGTACAAACAATATTGTAATAGTGGAAGGATGTTTGGGAAATTGAAATAACTTGCATGATGGATTTTGGGAAAAACCAGTGACTGGGGAATTGTTGTATAACTCATAAAATACTGGAAATTGGGAATGATGATAATTTGGCGCATAACTATAAATATTAATCTGGGACATTAGTGAAAATATGTGCAAATTAAGTAGGAACAATTAAGTATGTTGGGATAATTGGGAAGTGCGTGGATTAATAATGGACATGAATAAGCAAGACTGTAATTTGAGCACAACTTAAGGTTGGGTAATTTGGGGCAAAACTGATAGGTTGGAATTTTGGAGCATAACTTCAATGAATATGAACAATTGGTAGAATTGGAATAATTTCACTTTATTGAAGTTAATTAAATGTAAGAAGAAATGCGACATATATGGGGAATTGGGCATAACTATGCCTGGAATTATGAATATAATTAAGGTGGGATTTATGTATATAAATCAAATTGGAATTATGAATATGAAATTGGGATTATAAGTTGAATTGGGATTATAAGCATAATCTGTTGATAGGATTATAAGCATAAATGTGAATTGAGGGTTTATGGTGAATTGGCATATATTATAATCCAAGATTTGAATTATGAGTATAAGTTATAATAAGAACTTATATGCCTAAGACACGAGGTTAGATTTGGTCTACGGTAGAAGTCTGCCCGGAACCGCCCGACATATCCAGCAACCGCAAACGGTAATCTGATGTGAGAGGTCTTAGGTGGAAATTGGACCCGTAATGGTGTCAAGACACGAGGTTAGATTCAGATGTGGTTGAAGTCTTCCCGGAACCACCCGGTATATCCAGCAACCGCAAACGACAATCTAATGTGAGAGGTCTTGCGTGTTTACGGACATAATAAATAATAATGAACACTTAACCAAGACGACACATATAGGGTTGACATGGATATAATAAAAGGGGTTTAGTGGGTAACATGGGTAGCATGGTAATTTGTTAAATTGGAATACTTAACCTAATTAAATTTGTAGTGGTGTTATGAACCAGTTGAATTGAGTAGGGGTTAAGTAAATTTGCTGAAGAAATGAGAAAGGTCAAGTTAATCTTAATTAATGCCAAAATGGGGAATGATGATAATAACCTATTATGAATGAACTTGAATAAGAAAGATAATAGGTAGGCTTGTCCTAGGGACAAGTGGGAATTATAACTTATGAAATAAGATAAGTTATAAGGAATGATAGGGAAAAATGTAATTATACTCTTAGCAATGTATCTGTGAATTAAGATGTGCTTAATTATAAATTAAGTAGAACATGTTATGGTAACCATGGGATGGAATAATGAATAGATTATGAGAATAACATGTTGTAGGCTTATTAATGAACTTAAATGGGTTAAGTTATAAATTGAGTTAATAAGCGAGGGTAACTTGGTAAACTTGAAAAGGAAGTCAACGTGAAGGAGAATAACCAAGTTAAATGAGAAAACTCACGAGGTTACGCAAGCGCGTGATTAACGGTTAAACATAGGGTCTAATGACATATAAAACTGAGGCGCTTGGACTAGTCCATACGTTAAAGGATTAATAACCTTAAGGGGCAGTTCATCGGGGTGTCAAAAGACACAAAGAGGAGCGCATGTCTATCTAGATATTCTTGTAGGCTCCAACGGACTGGGTTAAGAAGCACGCGGCTTCCGGGGACGTAGGGTACTCTTGGTATTCCTCTGTGAGTGGCAGATGATCCGCCTGTACTCACAGAGGTTACGTCTGCGTAGGTGAACCAATGAGTATGCCTTGATTGCAATAATAAGAGGCAATCAAAAGACTAAGATGGACCGGCGTGATTTGGCAAGACCAGTTTGTGCCCTGTGATAGAAACTCGTCGTCTACCTACCATCTTCAGTCAGTACGTAAAGCGGAAAGGCGGAGAACTCCAAAAGACCATATACTTTGCTATCTAGTTATGGGTGAGGTTGGCCAATAGGTTTGAAGGCTATAGGGGGCTGGGGTTTAGTTCTCATTCTTGATATTCTTGGTTGCCTTTCATTAGTTGAGGGAGGGGTCTAGTGGGACCATAGCCACTGTAAAAGCAGACCTTAGCAGCTGCAATCAGCAGATATCTAAAAGCTCCTGACCGAGTTCCGTGTTTCTTGATTAGCCCTACCATGGGACTCAGGCGCACATATAGAGAACATGTGCAATAGACATCGAGGACGATTGACGATACGTACGTGGGAAAGTCTAGGTACACTCATGTTGCTCTGGGTGGTGTATCGTAAGACCAGAGGGCATCATTCAAGGATGGAACCTAATTCGATCGAATGGTTCAAAGATGGCAGTCCGAACGCTTACGTAATATAGAAGTAGTGATTCATTGCAGACGTAGACTTGACATAAATACTGAAATCCGTATGAAATTCGGGCATAGGATTAGGGACTGCTATATTCCTGCGATGATACAGTGGAGACCATGCGAGTAGGGTACCATGGGGTGTACCTTAGTTGGGGGTAGCTACATATACACTATATTAGGTTAATCTACTAGGAAGTAGATAGATGCGACGTGTGTAAGCCTTGAATGCTAATAACACAGATAACCCAATAAATTAAAAAATGTAATTGAATGGTATATGTAGGATTATCCAGAAGTATAATTTAAATCCAGTCACACAGGACTTATGTTCTGACCCCCCTCCTCACAACATTCGCAGGTTAGGTTCATGACAGAGACTGTATAGCTTTGGATATTGGTTTAGCAGTATTATTATTAAGGTAAAACTATGTTTTAATTACATTATATTTTATTCCTTCCATTGTGAGATGTTTTCCGAACACTGACATGTTTCATGTCTCTGTCTTTTCTGCAGGATACCAGAGCAAACCAACTCGGGTTTCGATGGATTGGGATTTTTGAAAAAAAAATTGGTCTGTCAGAATTTTGGTTGTTACATTAAACATAGACTAAAGAGGACAATTCTAATTCTTCTGCAACAAACACAAAAAGTAATTTCTTTAACAAAACCAATATAAAAGTGATATTGTTCTGAACTTCAACCCAACCGCTTTGATTTCTATTCATTTTCAGATTTGATAACTAAACAGTATTCTGACAGTAAATAAATCTGAATTTGAGATTATACAGTTATTATATGTTTATATGTTATTGTTTTACTGTCAATTCCCTATTCAGTTTTCAGTTATACCTGTTACAAATACATCTGTATTATCCCTTTTTTTTCTTAGTTTTATTTACATTCTTATTCCTATTTCCTTTTTCCTTTTTCCCATCTATATTATATGTATTGGATTTGTATTTTTCTCCTTTTTCCTTTTTATTTTGTGCTATACCTAAGCCACCAAATGCCTAGGCTATTCACATTAGAATTGTGTAAATTGGGTTAAACTGGAATAACTTAAAATGACGGTAACATGAAATCCAACGACTTTATAATTGGGATAATATGCAAAACATGTTAATCTGAATAGGTTAAACTTAATTTAAACATTAAGTAGAACATGTTATAAGGATCAGATGTAATTAAGTAAAATAGGTAACTTATATACATATACATCTGGGTAGGTGCTTGTTTAGGGAAGGGGTTGTACACAGAATAACATTTATAGGAAATGTCATTTACAACCATGTCTATTAATAGACTTAAGTCTTCTAAGTTATTACTTGTTAATTAAAAAGCTAAGAGGTCGCACGTCTTATTGTTTGTATCCGGTTTTGGTACTCTTAAAATCATAGTTTGGGTACACAAGTCTAGGGATGGCTTGTGTCAACCTTGACATATGGAATCCATATCAATCAGCATCCCTGTTAGTATCTTAAAGAGGGGATTCACACTAGATAGGGGCCCCGGCACGTTGGACTGGTCTAGATTGTAAGAAGTTCAAAGGTGGAAGGTAGGTACGGGTGCGTTCCAGCGGAGTTATGAGCGTGCATGGGTCCGATGGGGAAAAAGACGTTGTAACACCAACGAATAGTTCTGTGTCTTATAGTTGACGGGTTAGGGACTGATACCCTATACAGCCGTAGCTGGCACATGATATTTACGTAGTAGGAAGCCGATTGCTTGTGTAGTAATTATGGTAACACCTAATCATGATATTCTAGTAAGTGGTGCAGTAACTTGATTCTTGGGATATGAATGAGAAGCGTACATGATCTTTACCTTACCTTATTATCATGTTACCTCGTTTATTTCATACTTGTTTTACCATAGTTTCATGTTCAACATTACTTATATGTCTTGATACTTTCTATCTTTTCCTATTGCTGAAAATCACTAGAACTCACCAGACTTTATGTATGGGCTATTTTATTTTCCTTCTCTCTCTTCCTTTCCACCTTCAGGTTCTCGGAGTAATAGTGGACAGTAGCCGTGACCATGCTTCTTTCTTGCTTGGACTTGGATTGCTTTCCTTTCCACGTATTTCTCTTGTTATTTATCTATATTTGTTGTTATTATATTTGAGGGATATTATTGAGACAGATGTTTATGGTTTTGATATTGATGGTTCAATTTAAAACGCAATGATATGTTTCAATTATAAATGAAAAGTTGAAATTTTCCGCTAAATTTTACATTCTGTATTGTGAATTTTGGTTACTATTTACCTATTATGCTTCACAAAACTAAATGCATCCTCATATGGGTGACAATAAGGGACATAGTGTCTTACATTTAGTATCAGAGCCTAAGGTTACAAGGTCAGAGGAAAAGTTTTTGAAAAAGCATTTTTGAAGTTAAGAATTTTCAAATATAACTAATTTTTGAAAAATATATCCCCTCAAGTCATTTAACAATATTCCTACTTCTCTTTCGGAATTCTTGTTTCATTCTTTTTTAGCATGTCTGGGGCTCCTAATTTCCCAGAGGGCATTCAAATTCCAATATGGTTTCGTAGATACGAAGAAGCTACAACACATGTTGGAGTGCAAGAAAATGTCCCTCCCCCAGTTGCAACCACAGTAGCTCCACCTCCTCTTGTAGTCAACTTCTCTAAGCATTGTAAGGACTTCTACGTGTTGGGAGGCAAATCATTTCGAGGTACTGAGAGTTTTGTAGAGGCGCAAAATTAGCTTAGGAAACAGAGAATGTATTTAATTTGCTTAAGCTCGATGATAGGAGGAAAATTCAATTGGACGCTTGGCAACTGAAGGACGAAGCATCATATTTGTTGAGGTGATTCAGGCCGGAAAGATGGTAGCTACTTGGGATGAATTTAAGACTAGATTCGAGATGATATTTTTACCGCAAGCAGAGGAAGGAATGCAAATGGAGAGGTTCTTGAATTTGAAATAAGGACACATGACATCAAATGAGTATGTTAACATCTTTAATCAACTAGCAAGATTTGGGTTGGAATTGGTAAACACTCCCCATAAAAAGGCTTTAAGGTTCGCAAAAGTATTGAACCAACCGCTCCAAGATTTAGCACTAACGCATGTACCGATGGGAGTGACTTTAGAGAGGCTTGTTGACATGGTTTTAATGCACGAAGATGGTAAAGAGGAGAAGAAAGAAGTTAAGAATGAGGATGAGAAAACCAAGGCTGAGTAAAAGAAGTGGTGGCCCAAGAAGGGAATAACAAAGAAAGGAGGAAAACCCGATAAGGCTCAGAACAAGTCAGAGGTTAAATGCCATGGTTATTGGAATTTGAGGCACTTTGTGAGGGATTGTAAGAAGATGAAGAACGCTTGTTTCACTCGTGGTCAAGTTGGACATTTTACAAGGTAGTGTCGTAATAAGCAAGGATAGAAGGCTGAATCATCTGGAGGGAAACTGCATGTACTCAAGGCTGGTGGACCTGATCGTGGTAAGAAAGTCACCGTGGAAGGTTTTATTTCTCTTTCGAGCATCCTATTAGAACTCTCTTTGTTTCCGGTGCTTCTCATTCATTTATATTCAACTATGTGGTAGAAAATATGCACCAAGATACTACATTGTTTCTGATCCTGTTGTAGTCTCAAACCACATAGGAGGAATGACTCATTTATCTATGATATGTAGGGGTTTGGGAATTTCTGTTCTAAGCGTCGAATTTGAATGCAATGCATACGTTCTTGGATTTATCGATTATGAATTAATTCTAGGAATGGATTGACTAGCCATGTATGGTGCCATTCCTGATTGCGAGAGGAGAGTTGTTAAACTTCTAACGTGCCAAGGTAGAACTATTGAGATTTCTTGTGACCCACGGGGGTAAGTTATGCTCAGTTTCCTAGATTCTCTTGATGCTTCCGTTGATGATCTTTGATCTGTACTTACAGTTAGTGGATTTCTGATTGTGTTCGATGAGGTTAGAGGATTACCTTCGAGGCAAGAGATAGATTTCTGGATTTACTTGGTGGAGAATGTGAAACCAGTCGCTCTACCAGTAGGCCACATGGCTCCTACGGAGAGGAGGGAGCTCAATAAACAAGTAGGTGAGTTATTAGAGAAAGGATTCATTAGACGGAGCATTTTTGAGTGGGGAGCTCCAGTCGTCTTTACAACCAAAGCAGATGACTCTCTCTGTCTATGCATGGACTATAGGGAGTTAATTAAACTCACTAAGAATAATAGGCACTTACTTCCGAGGATTGATGACTTGTTTGACCAACTAGTAGGCACCTCAGTTTTCTCACATTTGGATCTAGCCACAGGATTTCATCAGCTTAGGGTAGCGGATGATAGTATTGACAAAACGGCTTTCAGAACTCTGAATAGTTTCTTTGAGTGGTTGGTCTTGCCTTTTGGACTAACTAATGCACCCGCATACTTCGTGGATTTAATGAGTCGGGTGTTTAGGCAGTATCTGAACAAGTTCATGGTAGTTTTCATGGACGACATTCTGGTTGCATGAGGAATAAGGAAGAACATGCCAGGAACTTACAGGAGGTTCTCAGTGCTCTTAGATTGCATCGACTTAATGCTAAATTTTCTCTAAGTGCCATTTCTGGAGTAAGGAAGTAAGGTTCCTAGGGCATGTAGTCTCCAAGGATGGAATAGCAGTGGACCCCACTAAAGTTTCCGCGGTTCAGGATTGGAAAGTCCCTAAGAATGCGACAGAGGTAAGGAGTTTCCTTAGATTGGCGGGTTATTATAAAAGTTCATTAAGGACTTTGCATGGACATTAGCTCCGCTCACTCATCTGATGAAGAAGAACTTGACTTTTGCTTGGAGCATTGGTAGCGAGGATGCATTTAAGAGATTGGAGAGGGCTCTGACATCAGCCCCTATTATGACTCTTTCCAATGGTAGCAAAGTGTTTACCGTCTACATGGATGCTTGTGGCACGGGATTAGGTGTTGTGTTGATGCATGAGGGTAGGGTGGTCTGCTATGGATGTAGGCAATTAAGAGTTTACGAGAATAACTACCCCACCCATGACTTGGAGTTGGTTGTTATGATGTTCGTACTTAAGTCATGGCGACACTACTTGGAAAAAGATTTTAACTCTACACAGATCACAAGTCACTCAAATATTTATTCTCGTAGAAGGATCCCAACTTAAGGCAATAAAGATGGATGAAGTTCCTTGCATCCTACAATTTTGAGATAGCTTATACCTCAGGCAACGGTAACGTGGTTGCAGACATGTTGAATAAGCAAAGGATGACCTTGAGTCCTTTGTTCATAGAGAGGCAGAGCTTGGAGTTTATCTCGACCTTTGATTTTAGTATATCTATGGATTATACGTTTGGATTGTTGGCATCATTGGAGGTGTGACCTACTCTTACGGACCGCATTGGGACTACGCAATGAGAGGATCAATAGTTGGTGGACATCATGGATAACTCGGTATGGGAGAGGCCTCTAGTCACCTTGCTAGATATTCTATGGACGAGCATAGGGATGGCTCCCTTCGAGGTACTTTATGGACAACCATGCAGATGCCGATGTGGTTGTGGAAGTCTACATACAGACTTCTACTTCGGCTCGAGATAATATGAGACACTTTTGAGTAGATAGACCTTATTGGAAGAAGGATGGAAGAAACTCAAGATAGGCAGAAGTCATATGCTGATAAGAGAAGGACTAGTTTGGAATTCGAGGTAGGAGATATGATCTTTATCAAAGTATCACCTTTGAGAAACGTTGTTCGATTTGGCTCGATAGGGAAATTGGCGCCAAGGTTCATAGGACCATTTCCCATAGTTGAGAGGATAGGCCAAATGGCCTACAGAGTTAGACTACCAGAGAGGATGGCGGGAGTTCACGACGTGTTCCATGTTTCCCATATGAGGAAATGTCCACATGATTCAGCAGAGGTAGCTGAGCCAAGTACGCTTGAGGATGTTGAAGTCGAGAAAGAGGCGATAGTTTGGAAAGTTCTTACCCATATTATGGAATTGGAAGTTAAGAGGCTATGCCACAACGAGATCAAATTAGTGAAGGTTCAACGGGGAGAAGATCCAGATGGCGCGACATGGAACCCGAAGACAGGATTCGCGCTTCTTACCCTTTTCTCTTTGAGAGTACGTTCTTAATTTCCTTTCTAAGCTTTTTAGTTTGAATTTGTTTATCCCTATAGTTTGAATCATCAATCCTTAGGTAGAAACCTATGATTGAAAATATGTTTTTAAGACATGTTACTTTTGATGACTGCAAGTGGATGCAAGTGTTTGCTAGTGGTTGACAGCGGATGCATATACATGCACACATTAGACACTATATTGGCTCAAGCACTTACATACTGCATATGGATGAGTGCACATTTTTAAATTTTCGATGGCTGAAAATGGTTGAATCATAACGTGTATGTTGCATTTTGGTGAATGGTTGCGTACACATATAGATATTTATTATTAAGGTTATTTGCATACATATTGGGTACATGCCACAAACATACATTGCATTAAAGAGGTCAACTGAATCAGTCGACCACCAGATTTTTGCATTAGTTTAGGGACATATACACAACACCTTTGCGTATGTTCGTATAAAGCACTAGAAATTTTAAGAACAATGGATACCTATGGATGATGGATGAGTAGATGGTTGTAGGTTTTATGTAGTAACACTCTTCTTAACTTAGAGATTTCGGAGACGAAATCCTTTAAGGAGGAGAAAATGTAACACCTCATATTTTAATACACAGTAATTATACTAAAAAGATAATAAAATGAATATTAACTGATTAACTATTCATAATTAGGTAAAATAGACTTAATTGTTGCATCCGTTATGAAAATATGGTTGGGATAGACTCGTAATTTCCGTAAATGGGATTAAATATGAAGAAGTTATGGACTTAAGAAGAGTGCACTAAAATATATCAGATTATTTATATACAAAAATAAACAACGCTCCAGAAACAAATAGTAACTAAGCGACCCACCGTTTACTGGGTCGACCCCTGGGTCAACATATGTCTAAGGCAAGTCGACACTAGGGTCGACCCAAGTAAAGGTTGGTCGATCCACCTACGTGCAAAGGTAGGAAACTGGGATCGAATCTGGACTATTATGTTCACCGTATACGTACGCTGGCTCAGCGTGAGGTGTACAGTTGGATTTATAGACCTAAAATCTATTGGTTTTGGATTATTCTAGGTAATCTATAAATGGGCTTGCAGCCTCTTTGTTTTCTACACACAAACATTCTTCATTTCTTCTTCCTCCAAGCTATATTCTAAGTAAAAATATTAAGATGCTGAGGTGCTGCCTAAACATAGATTAAAGAGGACAATTCTAATTCTTCTACAACAAATATAAAGAGGACTTTCTTCAACAACAACGGTATAGAAGAGATATTTTCTGAACTTCAGTCCAACCACTGTGAGTTCTAGTTATTTTCAGATTTGATAATTAATCTGACAGTAAATAAATCTGAATCTGAGATTATATAGTTATTATATGTTTATATGTTATTGTTCTACTGTCATTTCCCTATTCAGTTTTCAGTTCTACAGGATACATATTCATCCTTATTATCCCCTTTTTTATCTTGGTTTTATTTATAGCTTTATACCTATTTATTCAGTTTATGTATTGGATATGTATTTTTCTCCTTTTTCCTTTTTATTTTGCGCTATACCTAGGCCACCAAATGCCTAGGCTATTCATGTTAGAATTATGTAAATTGGGTTAAATTGGACTAACTTAAAATGACAGTAAAAAGGAGAGTTAGGCATATTTGAAAATGAAATACAATGACTGTGTAATTGGGATAACATGCAAAACATGTTAATCTAAATAGGTTAAACTTAATTTAAACATTAAGTAGAACATGTTGTGAGGATCGGATGTAATTAAGTAAAATAGTAACTTAATATACATATACATCTGGGTAGGTGCTTGTTTTGTACATTGAATAACATTTATAGGAAATGTCATTTGCAACCATGCTTATTAATAGACTTAAACCTACTAAGTTATTAGTTTTAATTAATGAGCCAGGAGGTCCCACATCTTGTTGTTGGTATCCAGTTTTGGGACTCTTAAAATCCTATTTTGGGGGCATAAGCCTGTGGGTGGCTTGTGTCATTCGTGTTGTTTTGAACCCGTATCAGTTAGCATCTCTGTTAGTATCTTCGAGAGGGGCCTCGCACTAGGTAGGGAACAGGGCACGCTTTACAGATCTAGATTGTAAGAGGTTCAAAGATGGAAGGTGGATACGAGTGTGTTCCGGCGGAGTCGTGAGTGTGCATGGGTCCGATGGGGGAAACTAAGATGCTGTAACACCAACAAATAGGTCAATGTCTTATAGTTGACGGGTTAGGGACTGATACCTCCTACCGTCGTAGCTGGCACAGGATATTTGCGTAGTAGGTAGCCGATTGCATGGGCAGTAATTAGAGTAACACTTAATCATGATATTCTAGTAAGTGGTGCAGTAACTTGATTCTTGGGATATGAAGAAGCGTACATGATCTTTAACTTACCTTGTTATCATGTTACCTCGTTTATTTCATACTTGTCTTACTATAGTTTCTTGTCCAGCATTAGTTGTCTGTCTTGATACTTTCTATCTTATCCTATTGCTGAAAATCAGTAGAACTCGCCAGATTTTATGTCTGACCTATTTTTTTTCATCTCTCTCTTCCTTCCCCCCTCCGATTCTCAGAGTAGTGGTGGACAGTAGTTGTGACCGTGCTTCTATCTTGCTTAGACTTGGATTGCTTTCCTTTCCACGTATTTTTTTGGTTATTTTTCTATGTTTATTGTTATGATATTTAAGGGAAATTATTTTTGGTTTTTGTACTCTGATATTATTGAGATAGATGTTTATGGTTTTGATATTGACAGTTCATTTGAAAATGTAATGACATGTTTCGATTGGAAATGAAAAGCTGAAATTTTCTGCTGTAATTTACATTATGTCTTGTGAATTTTAGTTACTGTTTACCTATTGCGCTTCTTGAAACTTAATGCATATTCATATGGATTACATTAAAGGATGTGGGGTGTCACAAAATTCATAGTTGAATGGTAAATTTTAGAATTTCTATATTTATTTGTTAAAAATTAACTTTCAGATTTAGAAGGAATGAACACAGAAATTGTTGGAATTAAAAGAAAAAGAAGTATAAACCCAACTGTGTCCAAATTTACTGTAGCCATGTCAAATTGGAAATATAAATTGAGAATGGTAATTTATATATAACGATTAAATCATGAAGTTAGAAATATCTTAGATTGATTGATTAGGAAAAAGGTAATATATTTCCATAGTTTGGTTTGTAAGAAAAATGGAAAACATAATTGCAAGTAATAAAAGAAACAAAGGCATGGAGTTGTACGAAATAGGGATTTAGCCGTTTTGCAGACTTTCCAATAAGCCTAAAATGATTAAAAAGAATATCTTGCAATTATGGGTATCTATTGCTGCAATTACCTTAAACTATGAAAATAGATTATTGTGCAATTTCAATAACCAATTAATTAGGAACATGCCTAAATTCTTAAAGAATAAATTGCAAAGATGAAAAGAAAAAATGACATAACTGGAGGATTTTATGTAGAGAAAAGAAATAAGAAAAAGGTTACTTTAAACTCACAATTGTAAAAAAAAAGAGAACTTAATAAGCGCAATTGTATGGCAATGGTGTGTAATTTGATGGCAATGGGGAAAGTAAGATTATAACATAAAAGTTATAATTTCTAAAGTGAAATAAAATAAGGAAAACTTATTATGAATAAACTTAAAAGTGTGAATTAAGTTTTATAAGAAAATCTCTATGGCGGCCTTGTGATTAGGCGATATTCTATATTGACTTTGTGACTAGGCAATTATACAGTTACTAAATGGTTGGTTAACAAATAATGAATATTCAGATTAAATTGATTAAAGAATATTGCAAATCAAGGATAAGAAAAGTAAGTAAAATGCATAATCGTAAATTAGACATAAGGTCTAATAAAATAGCGATATTCATTTGGCCCAATCCAAAGGGATGAAGTGCCTAGTGAGGAAAATCATCATAGGTGTCTGGAGACACGGTGGGAGCATGTCCAATTTATTATTCAATGGGAATGGAAGGAAATGAGGGACTTTTGCAGGACATGAGTATACTCTGAGATGACTCACTAGGGTAGGCCTAAAGAAGTTATACCCCAGAGGCAGGTCTGTACGGTTTCATCCATATAGTATGTATTTGCTACATTTATGTTGATGGTGGCTAGAAGATTGATAGGATGATTCGGCGATTGCCTCGGCTCCGAGAGAAGACTTTGTGGTCAAGACCCAATAAGGATAGTAAGTCGTCGAATACCTGTCATCATCGGAGCGAGTATGGGAAAGACTGGGGCTAAACCAACATACCAATGATCTTTCACTGTCAATATATTGGATGAGGGACAACACCAATTTGATGTTTAGATGGTTTGATAAGGTCACAATCACTTAGCTCTTTGAATGCCCTTTCATTAGTTAGGGGGTTGAGTGGAGCCATACCCACAGAGAAAAGAGATAGACCAATCTGTGGATATCTGCATTATAGGCCTAACGAAGTTGTCCTTTATAGATATCGAAATGCCTCGACTGAGCTCTGTAGGGGAACTCAGGATTAGGGCGCTTTCGTAGCGTGGCGATGGAGGCTTAGTATGCTTTTGTACCATGTCCAAGTATGCTTTTGTTGTGTAATGATGGTGACTTAGTATGCCTTTGTGGCCTGGTCCAGTGAGCTTTCCCAGCATGGCAATGGAGATTTAGTACATTTTCATTTTATAGCGATGGAGGCCATTAGAGAAGGATATTATAGGGAGTACCTTGAAATGAGAGGCATATAACTACATGTATATGATTATTTGGGTTAATCTACTTGGGAGTATATGTGTATGATTTTTACGTGAAAGCAGAAGTGTAATATGCAATAAACCCAAACTTAATAAAAGTAGTCCAATGATAGAACGATATGCGTAGTATTATTTATAGAAAGTATAATTCGTTCATTCACAAGTACTTTTGTTCTGACCCCGTCCTCACAAAGAACCCGCAGGTCAAACAGGTGGCAGAGATTATACATCTTAGAGACACTTGTTAGACAATTTCATTATTATGGTAAGTATTTACTTACTATCATATTTTATTCATTCCGCTATAAGATATTTTATTGTGAGCACTGATATAATTTATCTTTGTCTTTCTGCAGGATACCAAACAAACCAACTCGAGTTTCGGTGGATTCAGATTTTAGCATTTTGCGAAAAATTCTTCCCCATTGAAATTTGGGTTGTTATAGAAAATAAAGTAAATAGGAATACCATAGTACCTTACACCGTTTATAAGCATTGTAAGTTATACAGATAATGTAAATAAGTGGCATCAGAGAGCACTCCACAGAAAACAACACAAACCAAATCGTAGGAAGCTCAATTGGGATAATATGACAAGACAACCAATAATGATTGAGTTATTATAGTCTATTTATATTGTTTAATTTCCATCCAAATTTGTTTTTCGTTCGTAACTTCAAAATACATACTCTATTCGCCAAACTCCAAACATGAAAATTGACGGGAATTATAACATGAACGAAAAGGTGCATGTTTCATGGTTAAATTCCATTGGTTACTCAAATTTTATTTTGGAACCTGTTAAGTAACTAATTTACCTAACGTCAAATTTCGGGTGTTACAATGTGTGGGGATATGTATAATTTTGAAATTATTTATGGCATAAAAGGCTTTTTCAACAAGAACGATTACAAATAACGAGTTGCCTCTAAAAAAGTTTGATCTTCCACTATCGATGCACTACAACAAAACAAACTTTTTACAATGGGCAATGCCCATTGTAATAGGGTTTTCGCAACGGACAATTCAACCGTTGGCCCCAGTTGTGATAGGTCTCCTTTTACAATGTTCATTGCCTGTTATAAAAAACCTTTTTACAACGGGCAATTCCCGTTGTAATATGGTTTTCGCAATGGACAATTCAACCGTTGTATTAAGCCATGTTGTGATTGATCACCTCTTTACAATAATCAATGGCTTATGCAATAGACTCTATTACAACAATTAATACCCGTTGCAATAGATCACCTTTGTAATACAACATATTTGCGATAATTAAAATATTCAAAACAAGATTTCTAATTTTAAATAGATATTTTATTCAAATAAATATTTTGTTACTCTTTTCAATAGTACAAAGTTATGTTTATCTCTGTTACACAATAACTATACAAAATAATCATTCGTACAAGCAATGTCTCACTATATGCATTCAGTTACACTTAGTTACACTCACTCTGTCTCACACCCAATGTCTTCATCTTCAGTAATTGATCCAGAATTTGTCCAATCGTCTACTGTACCTATTAGAATAGAATAATGCAGTAAACTACCTATGCAATTTTATTATCTAAATGTGACTTAAGGAATTATATTCATACTATTGTTGATTCGAAAAATCAAAATCCAATAATTTTAGTAAAATTATGCAATGGAGATACTTATGCATCAAATATGGACAAATTAACATAAAAATATAAATCAATATTCATAAACCTGATGCTCAAGAATGATTCCCTAATGGAATGACATTTCCTTTGTTTTCTTCAGCTCTCAAATTGCAAAATAAATTTTGTAGTCCAATCAGCCATAAGATTTCTTCATTTCCTTTAAGCTCTATGAATAATCATATGCAAGTAAAAATAGAAAGCATCATCTAGTCCTTATGAATGAAAATAAAAAATATATCAAAATGCATCCTCAGGAATTTCAATACTGAATTTGAAGAATAATTCATCACTTTCATCTTTTGCTAATGGGTAGAAAATTCTAAAAGACTGACTAAATAGACCAGATTAATAAATAATTTATTAATTTCATCTTTTGCACTGCAAAATCAGTTATTTTTAGCAGCAACATCAATGCATTTCAGCAAACTGAATAATGTTAAGTGCACTGGTTTTTATAGGACCATTAGATTTTCGATCCAACAATCCAAACCTCTTGGTAAGTCTATGTTATTTTTTTATCCAATCAATCTGAGCTAAAGACATTGATTTTTCATTGCACACATGGACCCAGTTACAGTTAAATGCCACTAAGCAAGCAAGAAAGCAAACAAATAAAGGAGGTTGTTATTATTATTTCTTTACTCGTTAAGGGAAAAAAGAAAAAAATTACACATTCAATTGCAGTTTAATCAAAAACCACTAAAACCAATGTAGATATATATCATAAGAAGGTAGAGAATAAGAAGGAGAAGAATAACCTTTCAAATTAGCATCCCATAACTGCACAATTATAAACAAAGCTTGTAGAATTTTTATTTTCTATCATCTACCAACTATGCTCCTCCTCCTTCGGAGTCCATGAATTAATCTTAAACGTCCCTTCTCTAGTCAATCGCCTTGGCCCACCAATCACTATCAACCTCTCCCCACAAGTCCTAAAAGCCAGTCCCCACCCATCAACCGATACCGACCTCTCCGGTAACTTCCTATGTTTAGAGGTGCAAACCGATTAGATAAAGAAATGCTAATAGAAAACAACTTACTATATTTAGAGACTTCTTGCCACGATTCACTTCAGAAAAAACTGAGACACAGGAACACCGAAGTTACCAAAGTACCATAATAACTCAGTGAATAATGGAAGACATGCATAGAAGAGAAAACCTCATCATACATAATTTCAGACATAATTAGATCAACATGAAGCTCCATAGACAAATCCCCATCAGACGGTAGCTTAACCAAAACATCAGACATGCTCAAAACCTTAGTAGAATTCTTGTAATGAATGTCATTCCAAAAACCATAGCAGAATTTTTATAATGAATGTCATTCCAAAAACTTTACCCATGTTACATAGTTTATTAATACTCCCCGACAATTTGCAAACCTAAGTATGAAAATGGAAATACCATAAGAATAAAATGTTCGTGACTAATCCTTTGTTGTAGATCACTACCAGCTATATCACAATTCAGCACTTCACTATTTCTCTATATCTATCATTACATGTTCAAGCATCCATACCTAAAACAAGGCTAGGCTATCAAATGGTATTGCCGAGCGTTCCATCCAGTATCCTGAATCTATCCTAGCCTTCTTTGATAGAAAATTGAATTCGTGACTCAAACTAGCATCTTTACTGCATTAAGAAAGCCTCAATTACTATCACTTCAACATCTTCACACCAGAGAACTGACCCCTTGCTTATAATTCAACATCCATATACTCGAATTACAATAGCGATTTATGAAGTCTGGGAACTCGATCTGGTTATTATAATCGAAATTCATGAAGTCTGGAACCAACATCCGAAACTCGATTTAGCAATTATATCTGAAATCACAAATTGTGAAAGGGAGGAGTCTGTGATTTGGATTAGAGTCCGGTCTTGGATTTGGTGCTGAGGAAGAAGAGAAGAGGCTGGAGAGAGTTCGCGAAAGAGGAAAGTAAGGAGCTCGGATTCAGATCTAAATTTTGATAATTTGGGGATCCGAAAGATGCATTTTGATTAGTGAAGGAACATGGAGGGAAGACAGAAATTTCAATGAATTCCTATAGAAGGAATGAAAACGCAAAGCGGGAAGCTTTTTTGTCTAATACTTCATTAATCCATTACTTATAATATTCTTGTAGCGGGACATTTTATTATTATATAAAGCTATAGTATTTCTGAAGTGATGGCTAAATTGAATTTTATGATTAAATTTTTGAATTGCTAAAATGTGGAAAGATTTTTTTTTTTTTGCATCCAAAATTCAAGAATACAAAATCAAATTTTTCCATCCAGTATCAGTATTATACTATTGTTACTTCTAAAAATAAAACTAAGTCTATTAGAAATTATTATTATTAATTACGGAATATTAATAAATAATAATTATTACAACGGACATTTTATGATCATTGTAAAATTGGAATCGGTTAAAATGGACACTTTTTGTGATACCCCACGTCCGTTAATGTCACTCACTAAGGGAATGCATTAAGTTCCATGAAGCGTTATAGGTAATCAAACACTGAATAATTTCAAGACAGATATAAATAAGATAGCAGCAAATTTTTTTTATTTCAACATAAATTAAAATACCGTGGTCCACAATACCATTACAATAAAATAACTTCTATCTTGCATCATCAGAGTACATAAGAATTGTAACACCCCACGTCCGTTAATGTCACTCACAAAGGGAATGCATTAAGTTTTGTGGAGGATTATAAGTAAACAGAATGGAATATTATAAGACAGAGAAAGTAGTACTTGAAATTTTTTATAACTTTATTGCAGCGGAAACAGAAATAAGTTTGATTACATTTCCAAATACCAAAACCAAGTACATAATATCAGTCTTGTACAAAACCTTCAGAGTATTTAATATTAAAATTGTAATCCCCAACAGAAAATGCCATAGATAAGCTGAATCAAAGCCAAGCAATTCATCTTTCAACTTCAAGCTGGAAGAAGGGATATCCGAACTAAGCTTGAGTATTTCATCCCTAAAAACCTTGAGGGGGAAACGGAAGAAAAGAGGCGAAAACAAACTAGGTCAGACATAAGTCTGGTGAGTCCAGTGAGTTGAACAATATAATCATTAAAGTAATAGGATAAGAACATAAACTGGAAAGTAAGAAATGACTATACATAAATATGCATGACAAGGTAAGCAGGATGAATAAGATAAACGTTGATCGCGCTTCTAATCACTAAAGGATAATTACTACACTGCACCAATGCTAACTTCACCGCAACGTTACTAGTTCCATACTGAAAGTTGACCCACATCTTGTAACTGGTAGTCCTCAAGCGTAACATCTAGGTAGAGGTATTCACCACATACAATCCTTACTTGCCCATACTAAATACTAGATGTCCCCACACTACCCCCTTATTGCTTAATTGATCGGCTCCTTAACTCGCATGTATTTATTACTTGTGTCATTCGGCCTTGCTTGTTTACTTGTGTCATTCAGCCCTGCTTATATGTAGATACCTGTGCTGGTCCCACCATAGGGTGTATCAATCCCTATGATGGCAACCCGACACAATTCAAGATGCACAGTATATACTACTGACGCCCAGTGTCTGTTTTTCCACTCCGGAGCACGTGTACGCCCATACTCCGCCTGAACTTACACTGCCGCACCACCCGCCACTATTTTGACTGCTTATAATCAGCCCAGTAATCGTGCCCCACCCTGCCAAATTCAGGGTACCATGATACATCTACGTGGGTTACTGCTGAAATGGGTCCCTGTTACTAGGGTTTCCTACTGGTTAAGTTTTGTGGGCCTATCTATGCAAATATTACCTACCTACAAGAGATGTACTTAACCCTCCCTGTAATAACCCGGAAATCCGAGGCAATTTAAAAATTTTATTTTGGCAATTTTAACGAATTTTGAATATTTAAAATGAATTATTTTAAATAATAAAGACGAGAAATTTATTTTGAATAGAATTCGAACGTATATATTATATAGATCGTCGTTAGAATATAAATATTTATTCTAAATTATAAAAGGAATTGAAAATGGCGCGGTAGTTCGATAATTCGATTTCAAATTTCAATTGAATGTACAGGATTCAAAATAAACCGGATTTTAGCAAAACCAAAAATAATTGAATCTATTTGAGAATATCTTTCCAACGAATCCGAAAAATCAAGATTTCATAGCGGGAATCAAAAGTTATGTCCAAATGAATTTTCAGAATAGTCGCTGTAGAATTCTGGCCCTTAAAAATGGAAATTTTGTAAACGACCTCGGTTTTCGATGAAATCACTTTTGTTGGATCCGTGATGTCAAGTTATTACTAGGTTTCAAATTTCGTAATTTTCCGATTCAATATGTGAGCGTGGCAAAGGAAAACGCATTGGACCAGTTTTAGTTGATTTTAATCGACTGGAAATTGGCCATTTTTCTAACGCTCTCAGAATTCAAGGAAACAAGTTTTGTTAGGACCGTATCATCAATACGAAGCTAGAAAACATTTTTTCTGGAATTTTTAGAGTTCGTATGTAACCCCAGTAAATTGAAATGCGCGTTCAAATTCAATATATAGAGTTATATGTTGATTTTGACGAAAACTGATCGAAATGATCGAATCAGCCTACGATACATATCCCATTGTGTTCGGAATGGGGGTAAAACACTAGGGATGACAGGCAGTGGGTATCGTTTCGAGTTCAAAATAGAAAGTTGCTTAAAAGAATAAATTAAATAAAATATAAATAATAAAAAAACCTAACCCCACCTTTCTCTCCTATAACCTCCAGCCCCCCCCCCCCCCGATTCAGTTGATAATCGAAAAAATAAAAAATAAAAAACGGGGAAAAAGGGCGGACGGTGGGGAGGAAGGCCGCCGCCGCGGCCACCAGCGGCGGCGCGCCTCCGGCGCCGCCATCTAGGAGACCCCATCCCCCTCCTCTCGATTCTCCCACTCCTCCCCCCCTTTCGTTCGAAGACCGACACACCCGAGCTGCCCAGAAAACCCTAGCGCCCCCTTGACCGCTGGCGAAGAGACCCCCTACCACCCTCCTCCGCCTCAGGCCGACCAAACCTTCCCCCTTGCCTCGGTTCCTTCCCCATCGAGCGCAAGACCCCCACCATCGTTTGAAGCCACCACTTTGCGGCCACTAGAGCTACCTCAGCCCGCCGGACCCCCCCCCCCTCTACGCCCTCCCCTTCGACTGAAAACGAAGTGAGTTTTCATTTCAATTTTTATTTATTTACATTGATTTTTAACTTTCAATTTTTATATAACTTTAAAAATATAATTTTTTATAATCGAATAATGTGATAACGGTAAGATTTTTAAAGTGATAAAGGTGAGGTCTTTTAACACATAAAGTATAGATTTTTATAAGGGAAAAGATTCGATTTTTATTTCAGAAAAGATTATATTTTTAATTCGTGAAAGATTAGATTTTTCTTTTGAAAAAGATTAGGTCTTTGAAAATAGAAAGGCGATTATTTTATAAAATATGAAGGCGATTATTTTATAAAGAAGAAAGGCGATTATTTTAATAAAGAAAGAATTTTTATAACATAAAAGATTGGATTTTTCCTATATGAACATTAGCAAAAAGATTTGATCTTTATATATTGAATAGCGAAGTAAAGATTTGATTTTTATATATTCAATAGTGAAGTAAAAATTCGATTTTTATATATTGAATAGCGAAGTAAAAATTCGATTTTTATATATTGAATAGTGTAATAACCCGAAAATCTGGGCCAGTTTAAAATTTTTATTTTGGCAATTTTAGCGAATTTTGAATATTTAAAATAGATTATTTTAAATAATATCGACGAGAAATTTATTTTGAATAGAATTCGACGTATATATTATATACGTCGTCGTTAGAATATAAATAATTATATATAATTAAAATAGAATTGAAAATGGCGCAGTAGTTCGATAATTCGATTTCAAACTTCAATTGAATGTACCGGGTGCAAAACAATCCAGATTTTAGTGAAACCAAAAATCATAGGATCTAATTGATGATATCTTTCCAAAGAATCCGACAAATCAAGATTTCATAGCAGGAATCAAAAGATATGTCCAGTTAAAAATTCTGAATAGTCGCTATGGAATTCAGGCCCTTAAAAATGGACATTTTGCAAATGACCTCGGATTTCGACGAAACCACTTTTGTTGGGTCCGCAGTGTCAAGTTATTGCTAGATTCCGAATTTCATAATTTTTCGAATCAATATGTGAGCGTGGCAAATGAAAACGCATTTGACCAGTTTCAGTTGATTTTAATCGACTGGAAATTGGCCATTTTTCATACGGTCTCAGAATTCGACGAAACTAGTTTTGTGAGGACCGTATCGTCAATACGAAGCTAGAAAATATTTTTTTGGAATTTTTAGAATTAATATGGGACCCCGGTAATTTGAAATGTACGTTTAAAGTTCAATATAAGGATTTAAATGTAAATTCAACGGAAACTGATTGTAACGATCAAACCAGCTTACGATACATATCCCATTGTGTCGGAATGGGGGTAAAACGCTATGGGCGATAGGTGGTGGGCCTCGTTTCGAGGTCGTATGTAAAAGTCAACCCTTTTTCAAAATTAAATAATTAAATAATAAAAAAAAAACATACCTTCCCTCCTTTTCTTCTTCATTGCCCCCCCCCGATCATTTACCAGAAAGCGAAATAAAAAGAAAAAAAGAAAAAAAGAAAACCCTAACCTAATCGCGCCGCCTTACCCACGAGCCGCCGACGAAGACTTCGAAGCCCCCACCGCCCGACCTCCTCCTTCCAGCGAAGACCCCGAAGACCCCGCCTTCACCGACGAACATCACCGCGACACCTCCGAACGCCACCCTCGAAGCCTGCCGACGCCCTCGTCTTCCCTCCTCCCCTTCGCAAGATCGGTGAGAATTTATTTTACTTTTATTTTTATTTTTGTTTTGTTAAAAACTGATTTTAATTAATTTTAAAAACTGATTTTTTTTAGATTAAAAACTGATTTGTTTTAGAATTTAAAAACCGTTTTTTTTTAAAGAATATAGAAAACTGATTTTTTTAAGAACACTAATTTCTGAATTTTTAAAAGAATAAAAACTGAATTTTTAAAAGAATAAAAACTGAATTTTTAAAAGATTTAAAAACTGATTTGTTAAAAATATAAAAACTGATTTGAAAAAAGGTTTTATCTTTTAGTAGGAAAAGATTTGAACTTGCAAAAAAATAAAAAGATCATTTTTTTTAAAGAGAAAAGACGGGATTTTTATTAGGTAGAAGGAGCAAGACATGATTTTTGTATTTTTAAAGTAATAAAAATATAATCTTTACTATATAGGACTATTAAAAATATGATTTTTATATTTTTAAAGTATTAAAAATATAATCTTTGTAGGATAGAGAATATAAAAATATCATCTTTGTATATGTAGCGAAATAAAAATCTGATTTTTATTTTATATACGTTGAAATAAAGTGATGATTTTTATAAAGATGAAATCTATATTTTTGAAAAGGCGAAATCTTTATATAGAGAATAGCGTTATAAAAATAGAATTTTTATCTATATATTAGCGGTAAGGAAATATGATTTTTATATATTGAATAGCGAAGTAAAAATTCGATTTTTACATATGTAGAGAATACGGGCGAAAGCGACAAAAAGGCGAGGTCGACGAAGAATTCTGCAAAAGAAGAGTCAAGATGATTGGATAGCTATAAGTGAGAATTTCTCACCTTTCAATTTCTTTTTCTAGTTATATATATATACTAGGATGCAGACGGTGCTTAGTAGCACCCGACACAATCGTCCACAGACCATGGACTTGTTTGTTTGATTGCAAAAATTAGTTAGATTATTTGATTGAAATTGAATTGTGTGGTGAAATGAATTGATTTGATTGATGTGTGAATGGCGTGGGCCTTCACTAGACCGGGGATAAGGCTAGGCCTTGTCCCGTTTCTAGTATCGTGCCGTTATGCCGCCGAAATTTTCTAAAATAAGTTAGAAAAATAAAAATATCATTTTATTTAAAGAATGAACCGAATAGAAATTCATATGTTGGAATAAAATGTTTTGTCGTTAAAAATATAATTTTTAACGTGAATGTGAATAAATAAATATTCATTTACAAACCAGACGGTTTGTTTATGTACACCTATTTGAATGACATTGATTGGGACGATAAATTTCACACATCGCCCAACTGCACAACTAAATATGTGTTTGGTTGTTTGAAACCCCACACGGGTGTTAGGATGAAATTTGAAGTTCACTCATCCTGATTGATTAAATATGTCAATCGATTGATTGACAGGCTGTTATAAGCATTAGATATCTATATTTGATGCTTATACAGTGTAGTGCACTTTGGTTGATGGTTGATTATTTATCGTTGCTATTATATACATGTGTTGTATGAAAATCCATGTAATTAACTTTATATGGTAATTGATTGGGCCTCATTCCAATTTGAAAAATAAAGAATATTATAAAATAAAAGTTCATGTGTTGACAGTCTCATCCATTGAGATTGGTCATGTGTTGAACGAAATATTTTAGTAATAAAATTTACACCTTTATCGATATAAAATAAAAGTTCATGTGTTGACAGTACTCATCCATTGAGATTGGCCATGTGTTGAACGAAATATTTTGATAATAACAACTATTTTGAAAAAGAAATATTTGAAATAGAATATTTGAAAATAGAAATTTATGAAGCCGTGTTGATTAGATTGACGCCATTTTGACGTGAACGATATTTATATCGATTGAAAACGATTTCGAAATGAATTGAATTGAAAACGATTTCGAAATGAATTGAATTGAAAACGATTTCGAAATGAATTGAATTGAAAACGATTTCGAAATGAATTGAATTGAAAACGATTTCGAAATGAATTGAATTGAAAACGATTTCGAAATGAATTGAATTGAAAACGATTTCGAAATGAATTGAATTGAAAACGAATTTCAAATTGATTTGAAAGCGAATTGAAATGAATTCAAATTGAATTGAAATTTGAATTGAATAGAAATGAATTTTAAAACGAATTTATTAAGAAGAATTCAATTTTGATTTGAATTGAAAAGGAAGTTGAAATTGCTTTTGAAACGAATTTTGAAACTATTTATATAATTCGTTTTAAATAGAAATCGACGATATATATATTATATATATAATATATATAATATAATGGCCTGAATAGAACGCGCCGCGCCGCGGCAGTTCGTGAATTTCGACCATTTATTTCAAACGGACATTACGGGAGATCCGACCGTCGGATTCTCCTAAAACCGGAACCGTTGGGTTCGTATCGAAAAGAGCTTTCTAACGAATATTAGAAATTTGAAATCTAACGGTTGGATTTGGAATTATGTCCAAATCAAATTTGAAAAAGGTCGCTGTAAGTGCAGTTCGATGGCCGTTGATGGAAATCGACTGTACGGGCCTTGATAAAATTATTAAAAATAGAAATAATTTGTGTAAAATCATAAGAAATGATTTGTGAAGATTTGGGATGAAAAACTCCATATTTGAAAGGATAAAAATAGATTTTTATCAAAATGAACTAGTTTTGAACTAGAATTATAATTCTATTTATTTTTAAATAAATAAATTGAATTTGAAAAGGGTTTAAAAATAACCAAAATTTCCAATGATTGCATTGGAGTGGATTTGAATCGAAATTGTCTTCGGAATATTTCGATGTTGGAATTCGTGATTATACAGATGTTGTTATGGAAATTTGAAAGATATATATTTATATCGTTATTTCCAATACGACATTTGTTAATCGTAGAATTTGATATTGAATATAAGCCGGGATATTTTCTATTCAGAGCCTTGTATTTAATATCAAATGTGATTTGGGTTTGTCGTGAATGGTGTCTTCACTAACACTGTTCTTGAACCCAGTTGAGAAAAGATTAAATCTTTTTATTTAGATTTAATGAAGTGTACCAATTAAATAATATTTAATTGGAATTGAATCGATATTGATTTTTGGGTTTATCGTGGACAGTGTTTTAAATAACACTCGTTCTTTAACCCGATCATTGATGAAATGTGATTTTGGGTTGTCGTGAACGGTATCTTCAATAATACAGTTCTTAGACCTAAAGGAGTTAAGAAAATCAGAAACTAACTGGAGATTAGTTAAGTTGAATAGTTTCCGAGGTATTGATCCGATGTTGGTTTCGGCCTTCGGGATTCATACTTAGGGAATTGCTCACTTGCTAATTTACAATTAGGGACTGATTGAAATGTGATGTGATTTTGGGTTTATCGTGAACCGTGTTTTAAATGACACTGATTCTTTAACCCAGTCACAGATTAAAACTAAGTGGAGTTTTAATGAATCTTTAATTAGATTGAAATAATCGAAATGGAGTATCACCAGTTTTACTCCAGGCGATAGTTAAATCTTTAATTAGATTTGAACGTGAAATGGTAATTGAATTTACCGATAACACTGTGGTGTTAGATATGAAGTATTACCAGTTTTACTTCATGGGATTAATAGGTTGGGATTGGGAAATTAAAACAAATGATTACTTCGGTAAGTTTCGTTAATCCCGACTAGTTGAATCGAAATTCAAAAGATAGAATAAAGAATAAATTCAAGGAATTTATCTTGGATAAAATTAATGGGAACCTTTCCCTATGAATGTGAAATCAGAAACTAACTGTCGGTTAGCAAGGCAGAATGGTTTTCTGGATATTGATCTGATGTTGGTTTCGGCCTTCGGGGTTAATATTTGGGGAATTATTCTCTTGATTAATTTACTGTTAGTGACTGATGAATTGGAATGAGGCGTATGTTGTGTTTGTGTAACACGTATTTAAAATATACGCGAGTTATTCAGAAAGACCGGGTTTATCCCATTCTGAATAACTGATACGACAATAAGTCGAAGATGAAGACGATGGTCGAAGACCGGAGGTCTTCACGTCGTTTGAGTAATTACTGATGATCTTGATTGGGCTGTACACCCAAGAAGATGGAAACAGTTAGTGATCGTCCAGACGTACTTGGAGATCGATGGATATGCGGGGTACTAGGTGCCTCCGGTTTCGTTCAGACCCAGAACGGACTTGTAAATGGACTGTGTGTCTGATATTGGATTTTAGTCTGTGTGATTGATCTCTATTAAATATATATCTGTTTGGCGGCGGAGAATTTATTCTCTTGCTTAACGCCCTTCTCTGAGACGTACGAGCTCAGGGGTTATATATTGATGGATATCAAACGCATGGAGTGAATTGCCTGTGTGGCATGCCTAAGTGGCAATTGATCGAGGCTTCTGTTGAAAAGCAAAGTCTTGTGGTGCTGATCAAAGCACGGCCTTTGTGGCGTAGCTTTGTGTAACGTTTACCTCGCGTGTTTCACACCCGGTATGAACCAAAAACGGGAGACGGACCTCAGGGAGAGCATGCGTTTCTTTCTAGTTAGAAGTGGCGTCAGTGGTTTTACACGCCCTGACGAGTTTGACTTATGTGGTTGTTGCTGTTGCGAGGCGCCTCGGATTGATCGGTCGTTCTCGAACCGATGGAGTCATTTAGTTGGCTCATTTACGCCCCAAAGGGCGGGGAAACGCATGTTCAGGCATTTTAATCCACATCGGTGGACCGGCCCTGTCGCTCCGAGGGCCCACCTGAGTCTGGGTCCTGAGGGGCAGGCTAGAGCGTCTCGAATCGGTTGAGGACTATCTTTTGCCTCGGTTCATAGACGGAAATCCAATTTCCAAATACGTGACATTTGCGGTTTTATTTGTAGAGCCTAGTATGGCGACATAGTGGGATGGGGCGCTCATGCCGCCTATGATTGATACTTATGATTTGAAGATTGTTTTATGCACTATGCACTTAAAATAGTATCAAACAATTTGTTTTAAACGTATCAAGCATTCTTTGGCTGTTATAAGGGAAAACCCTATCCTCGGCTGCGTTGCATTGTGTGATGGGACCTGGGTCTTATAACAGCTTCATTTTTCTTTATTTAGCATTGCGCTGTTTGTTTTATGCACTGGTATTCTTGGGAGGAAACCCGTTCCATGTTATACGGCATGGTCCCTTGATTTACCTATTAATTTAAAATAAAGATTAATAACTGTTTTAGTTCTCACACCAGTCCCATGACTGACCTGGAGTTTATTGTTTTAACCTAAACTCTGGGTGCCCCTATTTTCGACACGGGCAGCTAGTAGTTTTGGTTTTGCAGATTTATATTCACAGGATCCTGGTTTACAGCTGGAACGATATCCGGAAAGCTTTATATCCGTATATCTCATTCTAGTTGCGTATTGTATTATTTTCCGCTGCGATGTATTTAACTGTAATTTAAATCTCTGATAATTTCTGTGTAATATTTATTCATTTATACTCTGTATATTCTTGTGTCTGATGCATTGTTGTAATTAGCAATGAAATGTTCTTCTGTATGAGTTCTGTTGTGGCTTGTTCTCGAACTATCCGACGCTTTCCTTTACGGGGAAGTTTCGGGTTTTTACAGTTGGTATCAGAGCTTTGGTTTACAGAGCTCGAGAACAAGACACATTAGAACCATACGAAAGAATTCATCAGATATTGGATTAGTAATATCCGATTAGAATTACTCGTTAGAGATAGGATCAGTAGTATCCTAGAACGAGTGTGAAGAGTATATTTTTCAAATGAAAACAAATTTTGTTTTGAAAATTTAAACCATTTTATACGTATTTGATTATTTATTTATTTTGAATATGGACAATCGAGTATATAAAGATTTCGCGTATACGCGTCATGAACGTATAGTCGAAGTTTTAATATACTGGGTAGATATAGAATCACATTCTAGATATCCGGGGATGATTCTGATGATGGTGCATCATCATCAGTATTCATATTCGAATTTCGAAGGTGTGATTTCTATATATTTCCATTAGACTGGTGTGAGAACCAAAACTTATATAGTTAGAACACTTTGTTGTGAATTGGCATCAAAACATGATTTTTTGTATATATATCAAATTTATGAATTTGAAACTCTAATCCACTAATTGATTGATGTTTGTGTTGTTTGTTTATTTGTTTGCTAATTCTTAACCATTTATGCCTAATTGAATCAAATATTGAATTGTATTGAAAATTGGTAGCATATGCATGCATACATATACTTACATTGAACAGGTCATAGCAAGGAGGCTAGAACAGAGAATAAAATTTGTTTGCCCGACAAATAGGTACATGTTTACTACATAATTTCCTGTTTTGTTTGGGTGATGATGATTTTGTGAGCCTATTGGCTAGCCGCTTGGCTTTTTCTTTTTCTTTTTGAGATCTGAAGGACCGGGGAAGCTATTTGAAATTCCCCGATGCTCCCGGTGCAGGGGAGGTTATGGCGAAATTTTTCGAAAATTTAGGGTGTTAGCCAAATTTTTGAAAATTTGAAAATTCTCAGAAACTGAAAAGTTGGAGAAGGCAAGCCAGATCGAGCATAGAGCTGATTAATCAAACCACTTTCGACTTTGTTCCTTTTCGGGGACGAAAAGTTTTAAGTGGGGGAGATTGTAATAACCCGAAAATCTGGGCCAGTTTAAATTTTTTATTTTGGCAATTTTAGCGAATTTTGAATATTTAAAATAGATTATTTTAAATAATATCGACGAGAAATTTATTTTGAATAGAATTCGACGTATATATTATATACGTCGTCGTTAGAATATAAATAATTATATATAATTAAAATAGAATTGAAAATGGCGCGGTAGTTCGATAATTCGATTTCAAACTTCAATTGAATGTACCGGGTGCAAAACAATCCGGATTTTAGTGAAACCAAGAATCATAGGATCTAATTGATGATATCTTTCCAACGAATCCGACAAATCAAGATTTCATTGCGGGAATCAAAAGATATGTCCAGTTAAAAATTCTGAATAGTCGCTATGGAATTCAGGCCCTTAAAAATGGACATTTTGCAAATGACCTCGGATTTCGACGAAACCACTTTTGTTGGGTCCGCAGTGTCAAGTTATTGCTAGATTCCGAATTTCATAATTTTTCGAATCAATATGTGAGCGTGGCAAATGAAAACGCGTTTGACCAGTTTCAGTTGATTTTAATCGACTGGAAATTGGCCATTTTTCATACGGTCTCAGAATTCGACGAAACTAGTTTTGTTAGGACCGTATCGTCAATACGAAGCTAGAAAATATTTTTTTTGGAATTTTTAGAATTAATATGGGACCCCGGTAATTTGAAATGTACGTTTAAAATTCAATATAAGGATTTAAATGTAAATTCAACGGAAACTGATTGTAACGATCAAACCAGCTTACGATACATATCCCATTGTGTTCGGAATGGGGGTAAAACGCTATGGGCGACAGGTGGTGGGCCTCGTTTCGAGGTCGTATGTAAAAGTCAACCCTTTTTCAAAATTAAATAATTAAATAATAAAAAAAAAACATACCTTCCCTCCTTTTCTTCTTCATTGCCCCCCCTCCCGATCATTTACCAGAAAGCGAAATTTAAAAAAAAAAAAAAAACCCTAACCTAATCGCGCCGCCTTACCCACGAGCCGCCGACGAAGACTTCGAAGCCCCCACCGCCCGACCTCCTCCTTCCAGCGAAGACCCCGAAGACCCCGCCTTCACCGACGAACATCACCGCGACACCTCCGAACGCCACCCTCGAAGCCTGCCGACGCCCTCGTCTTCCCTCCTCCCCTTCGCAAGATCGGTGAGAATTTATTTTACTTTTATTTTTATTTTTGTTTTGTTAAAAACTGATTTTAATTAATTTTAAAACTGATTTTTTTTTTTAGATTAAAAACTGATTTGTTTTAGAATTTAAAAACTGTTTTTTTTAAAGAATATAGAAAACTGATTTTTTTTAAGAACACTAATTTCTGAATTTTTAAAAGAATAAAAACTGAATTTTTAAAAGAATAAAAACTGAATTTTTAAAAGATTTAAAAACTGATTTGTTAAAAATATAAAAACTGATTTGAAAAAAGGTTTAATCTTTTAGTAGGAAAAGATTTGAACTTGCAAAAAAATAAAAAGATCATTTTTTTTTAAAGAGAAAAGACGGGATTTTTATTAGGTAGAAGGAGCAAGACATGATTTTTGTATTTTTAAAGTAATAAAAATATAATCTTTACTATATAGGACTATTAAAAATATGATTTTTATATTTTTAAAGTATTAAAAATATAATCTTTGTAGGATAGAGAATATAAAAATATCATCTTTGTATATGTAGCGAAATAAAAATCTGATTTTTATTTTATATACGTTGAAATAAAGTGATGATTTTTATAAAGATGAAATCTATATTTTTGAAAAGGCGAAATCTTTATATAGAGAATAGCGTTATAAAAATAGAATTTTTATCTATATATTAGCGGTAAGGAAATATGATTTTTATATATTGAATAGCGAAGTAAAAATTCGATTTTTACATATGTAGAGAATACGGGCGAAAGCGACAAAAAGGCGAGGTCGACGAAGAATTCTGCAAAAGAAGAGTCAAGATGATTGGATAGCTATAAGTGAGAATTTCTCACCTTTTAATTTCTTTTTCTAGTTATATATATATACTAGGATGCAGACGGTGCTTAGTAGCACCCGACACAATCGTCCACAGACCATGGACTTGTTTGTTTGATTGCAAAAATTAGTTAGATTATTTGATTGAAATTGAATTGTGTGGTGAAATGAATTGATTTGATTGATGTGTGAATGGCGTGGGCCTTCACTAGACCGGGGATAAGGCTAGGCCTTGTCCCGTTTCTAGTATCGTGCCGTTATGCCGCCGAAATTTTCTAAAATAAGTTAGAAAAATAAAAATATCATTTTATTTAAAGAATGAACCGAATAGAAATTCATATGTTGGAATAAAATGTTTTGTCGTTAAAAATATAATTTTTAACGTGAATGTGAATAAATAAATATTCATTTACAAACCAGACGGTTTGTTTATGTACACCTATTTGAATGACATTGATTGGGACGATAAATTTCACACATCGCCCAACTGCACAACTAAATATGTGTTTGGTTGTTTGAAACCCCACACGGGTGTTAGGATGAAATTTGAAGTTCACTCATCCTGATTGATTAAATATGTCAATCGATTGATTGACAGGCTGTTATAAGCATTAGATATCTATATTTGATGCTTATACAGTGTAGTGCACTTTGGTTGATGGTTGATTATTTATCGTTGCTATTATATACATGTGTTGTATGAAAATCCATGTAATTAACTTTATATGGTAATTGATTGGGCCTCATTCCAATTTGAAAAATAAAGAATATTATAAAATAAAAGTTCATGTGTTGACAGTCTCATCCATTGAGATTGGTCATGTGTTGAACGAAATATTTTAGTAATAAAATTTACACCTTTATCGATATAAAATAAAAGTTCATGTGTTGACAGTACTCATCCATTGAGATTGGTCATGTGTTGAACGAAATATTTTGATAATAACAACTATTTTGAAAAAGAAATATTTGAAATAGAATACTTGAAAATAGAAATTTATGAAGCCGTGTTGATTAGATTGACGCCATTTTGACGTGAACGATATTTATATCGATTGAAAACGATTTCGAAATGAATTGAATTGAAAACGATTTCGAAATGAATTGAATTGAAAACGATTTCGAAATGAATTGAATTAAAAACGATTTCGAAATGAATTGAATTGAAAACGATTTCGAAATGAATTGAATTGAAAACGATTTCGAAATGAATTGAATTGAAAACGAATTTCAAATTGATTTGAAAGCGAATTGAAATGAATTCAAATTGAATTGAAATTTGAATTGAATAGAAATGAATTTTAAAACGAATTTATTAAGAAGAATTCAATTTTGATTTGAATTGAAAAGGAAGTTGAAATTGCTTTTGAAACGAATTTTGAAACTATTTATATAATTCGTTTTAAATAGAAATCGATGATATATATATTATAGATATAATATATATAATATAATGGCCTGAATAGAACGCGCCGCGCCGCGGCAGTTCGTGAATTTCGACCATTTATTTCAAACGGACATTACGGGAGATCCGACCGTCGGATTCTCCTAAAACCGGAACCGTTGGGTTCGTATCGAAAAGAGCTTTCTAACGAATATTAGAAATTTGAAATATAACGGTTGGATTTGGAATTATGTCCAAATCAAATTTGAAAAAGGTCGCTGTAAGTGCAGTTCGATGGCCGTTGATGGAAATCGACTGTACGGGCCTTGATAAAATTATTAAAAATAGAAATAATTTGTGTAAAATCATAAGAAATGATTTGTGAAGATTTGGGATGAAAAACTCCATATTTGAAAGGATAAAAATAGATTTTTATCGAAATGAACTAGTTTTGAACTAGATTTATAATTCTATTTATTTTTAAATAAATAAATTGAATTTGAAAAGGGATTAAAAATAACCAAAATTTCCAATGATTGCATTGGAGTGGATTTGAATCGAAATTGTCTTCGGAATATTTCGATGTTGGAATTCGTGATTATACAGATGTTGTTATGGAAATTTGAAAGATATATATTTATATCGTTATTTCCAATACGACATTTGTTAATCGTAGAATTTGATATTGAATATAAGCCGGGATATTTTCTATTCAGAGCCTTGTATTTAATATCAAATGTGATTTGGGTTTGTCGTGAATGGTGTCTTCACTAACACTGTTCTTGAACCCAGTTGAGAAAAGATTAAATCTTTTTATTTAGATTTAATGAAGTGTACCAATTAAATAATATTTAATTGGAATTGAATCGATATTGATTTTTGGGTTTATCGTGGACAGTGTTTTAAATAACACTCGTTCTTTAACCCGATCATTGATGAAATGTGATTTTGGGTTGTCGTGAACGGTATCTTCAATAATACAGTTCTTAGACCTAAAGGAGTTAAGAAAATCAGAAACTGACTGGAGATTAGTTAAGTTGAATAGTTTCCGAGGTATTGATCTGATGTTGGTTTCGGCCTTCGGGATTCATACTTAGGGAATTGCTCACTTGCTAATTTACAATTAGGGACTGATTGAAATGTGATGTGATTTTGGGTTTATCGTGAACCGTGTTTTAAATGACACTGATTCTTTAACCCAGTCACAGATTAAAACTAAGTGGAGTTTTAATGAATCTTTAATTAGATTGAAATAATCGAAATGGAGTATCACCAGTTTTACTCCAGGCGATAGTTAAATCTTTAATTAGATTTGAACGTGAAATGGTAATTGAATTTACCGATAACACTGTGGTGTTAGATATGAAGTATTACCAGTTTTACTTCATGGGATTAATAGGTTGGGATTGGGAAATTAAAACAAATGATTACTTCGGTAAGTTTCGTTAATCCCGACTAGTTGAATCGAAATTCAAAAGATAGAATAAAGAATAAATTCAAGGAATTTATCTTGGATAAAATTAATGGGAACCTTTCCCTATGAATGTGAAATCAGAAACTAACTGTCGGTTAGCTAGGCAGAATGGTTTTCTGGATATTGATCTGATGTTGGTTTCGGCCTTCGGGGTTAATATTTGGGGAATTATTCTCTTGATTAATTTACTGTTAGTGACTGATGAATTGGAATGAGGCGTATGTTGTGTTTGTGTAACACGTATTTAAAATATACGCGAGTTATTCAGAAAGACCGGGTTTATCCCATTCTGAATAACTGATACGACGATAAGTCGAAGATGAAGACGATGGTCGAAGGCCGAAGGTCTTCACGTCGTTTGGGTAATTACTGATGATCTTGATTGGGCTGTACACCCAAGAAGATGGAAACAGTTAGTGATCGTCCAGACGTACTTGGAGATCGATGGATATGCGGGGTACTAGGTGCCTCCGGTTTCGTTCAGACCCAGAACGGACTTGTAAATGGACTGTGTGTCTGACATTGGATTTTAGTCTGTGTGATTGATCTCTATTAAATATATATCTGTTTGGCGGCGGAGAATTTATTCTCTTGCTTAACGCCCTTCTCTGAGACGTACGAGCTCAGGGGTTATATATTGATAGATATCAAACGCAAGGAGTGAATTGCCTGTGTGGCATGCCTAAGTGGCAATTGATCGAGGCTTCTGTTGAAAAGCAAAGTCTTGCGGTGCTGATCAAAGCGCGGCCTTTGTGGCGTAGCTTTGTGTAACGTTTACCTCGCGTGTTTCACACCCGGTATGAACCAAAAACGGGAGACGGACCTCAGGGAGGGCATGCGTTTCTTTCTAGTTAGAAGTGGCGTCAGTGGTTTTTCACGCCCTGACGAGTTTGACTTATGTGGTTGTTGCTGTTGCGAGGCGCCTCGGATTGATCGGTCGTTCTCGAACCGATGGAGTCATTTAGTTGGCTCATTTACGCCCCAAAGGGCGGGGAAACGCATGTTCAGGCATTTTAATCCACATCGGTGGACCGGCCCTGTCGCTCCGAGGGCCCACCTGAGTCTGGGTCCTGAGGGGCGGGCTAGAGCGTCTCGAATCGGTTGAGGACTATCTTTTGCCTCGGTTCATAGACGGAAATCCAATTTCCAAATACGTGACATTTGCGGTTTTATTTGTAGAGCCTAGTATGGCGACATAGTGGGATGGGGCGCTCATGCCGCCTATGATTGATACTTATGATTTGAAGATTGTTTTATGCACTATGCACTTAAAATAGTATCAAACAATTTGTTTTAAACGTATCAAGCATTCTTTGGCTGTTATAAGGGAAAACCCTATCCTCGGCTGCGTTGCATTGTGTGATGGGACCTGGGTCTTATAACAGCTTCATTTTTCTTTATTTAGCATTGCGCTGTTTGTTTTATGCACTGGTATTCTTGGGAGGAAACCCGTTCCGTGTTATACGGCGTGGTCCCTTGATTTACCTATTAATTTAAAATAAAGATTAATAACTGTTTTAGTTCTCACACCAGTCTCATGACTGACCTGGAGTTTATTGTTTTAACCTAAACTCTGGGTGCCCCTATTTTCGACACGGGCAGCTAGTAGTTTTGGTTTTGCAGATTTATACTGACAGGATCCTGGTTTACAGCTGGAACGATATCCGGAAAGCTTTGTATCCGTATATCTCATTCTAGTTGTGTATTGTATTATTTTCCGCTGCGATGTATTTAACTGTAATTTAAATCTCTGATAATTTCTGTGTAATATTTATTCATTTATACTCTGTATATTCTTGTATCTGATGCATTGTTGTAATTAGCAATGAAATGTTCTTCTGTATGAGTTCTGTTGTGGCTTGTTCTCGAACTATCCGACGCTTTCCTTTACGGGGAAGTTTCGGGTTTTTACAAATAGTGAAGTAAAAATTCGATTTTTATATATGTAGTGACAGCGGGCAATGAAAGTGACAAAAGGCGAGAACGACGAAGATTTCTACATATGAAGAGTCGTGGAGTTTGGATTAGCTAGCATGTGAGAACTTCTCACTTTTAATTTAAATTTTCTAGTTAAAATATATATTAGGATGCAGACGGTGCTTGGTAGCACCCGACACCCGTCGTCCACAGACCATGGACGGCTTGTACGCTTGTTTGTTTGATTTTGATGTGTAGTTGATTCTGTGATGTGAGGTGAAATGAAATAGAATAATCATATAGTTAAAAATATTTTATAGTTAAAAATAGAATTTTTAACGTGTATCTAAAATAAATATTTATAAACAAATCGGAGATTTTTTTATATACACTGATTTGATTTATATTGATTGGGATGATAAAGTTTACACATCGCCCAACTGCACAAATAAAATCTGTGTTTGATTGTTTGAAAACCCCACACGGGTACTGGGGTGATATATGACGTACACTAATCCCAATAATTAGTTGTATGTCGATCGATTGATTGACAGACTGTTATAAGCGTTGAATATTTATATTTGATGCTTATACAGTGTAGAATGCACTTTGGATGATGGTTAATTATTTGTCATTTTGGATATATACATGCGTTGTATGGAAATCCATAGAAATAAAATCTATGGTAATTGATTGGGCCTCATTCCAGTTTTGAATAGAAATATTTGAAAAAGAAATATTTGAAATAGAAATATTTAAAAAAGAAATATTTGAAATAGAATATTTGAAAATAGAAATATATGAAGCCGTGTTGATTAGATTGACGCCATTTTGAAGCAAACGATATTTATATCGATTATATTCGTTTTTATAATGAATATTGAAAAGTGATTTCAAAATCGAATATTTTGAAAATGAATTCGAATTGAAATTGAATTGAATGGAAAACGAATTGAAATTGAATTAAAAATCGATTTGAACTGAAATCAATTTGAAATGAATTTAAAACGAATTTGTAAGGGAAAATTCAATTTTGATTTGAATTTGAAAAGGAAGTTGAAATCGTTTTGAAAACGAATTTAAAACGATTTATAAAATACGTTTTAAAAGGAAATCGATGAAGTATATATTATATATATTATATATATAATATAATGGCCTGTATAGAACGCACCGCGCCGCGGCAGTTCGCGAATTTCGACCATTGACTTCGAATGGATGTTGCGGGAGATCCGACCGTCGGATTCTCCTAAAACCAGAACCGTTGGGTTCGTAAAGAAAAGAGCTTTCTAATGAAAATTAAAAATTAGAAATCTAATAGTTGGATTTGGAATTATGTCCAAATCAAATTTGGAAAAGGTCGTTGTAAGTGCAGTTCGATGGCCGTTGATGGAAATCGACTGTACGGGCCTTGATAAAATTATTAAAAATAGTAATAATTTGTGTAAAATCATAAGAAATGATTTTTGAAGAATTGAGTTGAAAAACTCCATATTTGAAAAGATAAAAATAGATTTTTATCGAAATGAACTAGTTTTGAACTAGAATAATAATTTATTTATTTTTAAAATAAATAAAGTGGATTTGAAATGGTTTTGAAAATAACCAGAACTTCCAATAATTAAATTGGAATGGATTTGAATCGAAATTGTCTTCGGAATATTTTGATGTTGGATTTCGTGATGATACAGATATTGTTATGGGAATTTGAAAGATATATTAATATCGTTATTTCCAATACGATATTTGTTGGTCGTAGAATTTGATATTGAATATAAGCCGATATATTTTCTATTCAGAGCCTTATATTTAATATCAAATGTGATTTGGGTTTGTCGTGAATGGTGTCTTCATTAACACTGTTCTTAAGCCCAGTGGAGAAAAAGATTAAATCTTTTTATTTAGATTTAATGAAGTGTACCAATTAAATAATATTTAATTGGAATTGAATTGGTATTGATTTTTGGGTTTATCGTGAACAGTGTTTTAAATAACACTTGTTCTTTAACCCGATAATTAATGGAATGTGATTTTGGGTTTATCGTGAACCGTGTTTTAAATGACACTGATTCATTAACCCAGTTAAAGATTAAAACTAAGTGCCATTATAAAAACATGATTAAAAATATGATTTTTATCTATAAAGTGCCATTATAAAAACATGAATTTTAAAATGAACATCATATTAAAAATATGATTTGTACTATGAACAGCGTGAAAAGAAGTGAGATGGAACGGATTGAAATCAAAGAGGAATTCAGACCGTTCGGAAATAGATAATGGCGGAGTGGAAACCCAAGGTGAGAACTCCTCACCTTTAATTTAAATTTCTAGTTAAAAATATATACTATGATGCAGACGGTGTTTAGTAGCACTCGACACCCGTCGTCCACAGATCATGGATGGCTTGTATGCTTGTTTGTTTGATTTTGATGTGTAGTTGATTGTGTGATGTGATGTGAAATGAAATAAAATATTTATATAGTTAAAAATATTTTATAGTTGAAAGTAGAATATTTAACGTGTATTTAAAATGAAATAAATATAAACAAATCGAAGGATTTGTTTATATACACACATTTGACTTATATTTATTGGGACAATAAATTTTACACATCGCCCAACTGCACAAATAAAATCTGTGTTTGATTGTTTGAAAACCCAACACGGGTATTGGGATGATATATGACATACACTAGTCCCAATAATTAGCTGTATGTCGATCGATTGATTGACAGGTTGTTTCAAGCGTTAAATATTTATATTTGATGCTTATACAGTGTAGAATGCACTCTGGATGATGGTTGATTATTTATCGTTGTTATTTTATACATGTGTTGTAGAAAATCCATATAATTAACATTATATGGTAATTGATTGGGCCTCATTCCAGTTTTGAAATAGAAATATTTGAAATAGAATATTTGAAATAGAATATTTGAATAGAAATATTTGAAATAGAAATGTTTGAAAAAGAAATATTTGAAATAGAATATTTGAAAATAGAAATATATGAAGCCGTGTTGATTAGATTTACGCCATTTTGACGTGAATGATATTTATATCGATTTTATTCATTTTATAATGAACATCGAAAGTGATTTCAAAATCTGATATTTTGAAATGAATTGAAATTCGAATTAAATTGAATTGAATTGAAATTCGAATTAAATTGAAAAGAATTTAAATTCGAATTAAATTGAAAAGAATTGAAATTTGAATTAAATTAAATTGAATTGAAATTCGAATTAAATTGAAAAGAATTGAAATTCGAATATAATTGAAATGAATTGAAATTCGAATTAAATTGAAATAAATTGAAATTCGAATTAAATTGAAAAGAATAGAAATTCGAATTAGATTGAAATAGAATTGAAATCGTTTTGAATTGAATTTAAAAAGTATTGAAATTGAACTGAAATCGATTTAAATTAAAACTGATTTGAATTGAAATGGATATGAATTGAAATCGAGTTGAAATGAATTTAAAACGAAATTATATTGAAAAGATTCAATTTTGATTTGAATTTGAGATGGAAGTTGAAATCATTTTGAAAACGAATTTAAACCGATTTATAAAATTTGTTTCGAAAGGAAATCGACGAAGTATATATTATATATAATATAATCGCCTGAATAGAACGCGCCTCGCCGCAGTAGTTCGCAAATTTCGACCATTGACTTCAAACGGATATTGCGGGAGATCCGACCGTCGGATTCCCCTAAAACCGGAACCATTGGGTTCGTATCGAAAAGAGCTTTCTAACGAATATTAGAGATTTGAAATCTAATGGTTGGATTTGGAATTATGTCCAAATCAAATTTGGAAAAGGTCGTTGTAAGTGCAGTTCGATGGCCGTTGGTGGAAATCGACTGTACGGGCCTTGATAAAATTATTAAAAATAGTAATAATTTGTGTAAAATCATAAGAAATGATTTGGGAAGAATTGGGATGAAACACTCCATATTTGAAAAGATGAAAATAAATTTTTATCGAAATGAACTAGTTTAGAACTAGAATTATAATTCTATTTATTTTTAAATAAAAAATTGAATTTGAAAAGGGTTTAAAAAGTAACCAGAATTTCCAATAATTGAATTGGAATGGATTTGAATCGAAATTGTCTTTGGAATATTTCGATGTTGGATTTCGTGATTATACAAATAGCGTTATGGAAATTTGAAAGATATATAGATATCGTTATTTCCAATACGATATTTGTTGGTCGTAGAATTTGATATTGAATATAAGCCGATATATTTTCTATTTAGAGCCTTGTATTTAATATCAAATGTGATTTGGGTTTATCGTGAATGGTGTCTTCATTAACACTGTTCTTAAGCCCAATTGAGAAAAAGATTAAATCTTTTTATTTAGATTTAATGAAGTGTACCAATTAAATAATAGTTAATTGGAATTGAATTGGTATTGATTTTTGGGTTTATCGTGAACAGTGTTTTAAATAACACTTGTTCTTTAACTCGATAATTAATGGAATGTGATTTTGGGTTGTCGTGAACGGTATCTTCAATAATACTGTTCTTAGACCCCAAAGGAGTTAAGAAAATCAGAAACTAACTGGAGATTAGTTAAGTTGAATGGTTTCTGGGGATTGATCTGATGTTGGTTTCGGCCTTCGGGGTTAATACTTAGGGAATTGCTCACTCGCTAATTTACGGTTAAGGACTTATTGACATGTGATGTGATTTTGGGGTTTATCGTGAACCGTGTTTTAAACGACACTGATTCTTTAACCCTGTCAAAGATTAAAACTAAGAGGAGTTTTAATGAATCTTTAATTAGATTGAAAAGATCGAGAATGGAGTATCACCAGTTTTACTCCAGGCGGTAGTTAAATCTTTAATTAGATTTGAACGTGAAATGGTAATTGAATTTACCGATAACACCATGGTGTTAGATATGAAGTATGACCAGTTTTACTTCATGGGATGAATAGGTTGGGATTGGGAAATAAAATTGTTATCTATAAAATAGACAAATGCTTCGATAGAGTAAATGTGAGCAGGCAACGGAGTCGGTCTGGATGTCATGATCAAAGTAGTCGGTTTCGAGAGGTCGGTTCTCCCCAAGGCAGGCTGTCGGTCCCATTCTTCAGCATCTAAAGGAAGAGGTCAGTTTCATCATCAAAGTACCTGGTCGGCCCTGCTTCTTTGATATGTTCGGTCTTTCGGATCCTAAAAGACAGGTCAATCCTGCTCATTCAAATTCTCCCGGACCTGATCGGTTCAAATCAGCAACAACAGGGGGTCGGTCTTGACATATAAGCGCATGGTTCGCTCTTTCTTATATCGAAGGCTCCTGGTCATTCCTTTCCTACATCAGAGCCTCCAGGTCGGTTCTGCCAAAGGTGATCGGTCCCGCCTTCCCAGAAACCTACTCGGCCTCGCTGCTTCAGTTCCATGGTAGGTATTAACAAATCTGGTCGGTCGGTGATGATCTAGTCGGTTTTAGAGCATTACAACTGGCAACAGCTGTAACAACCCGAATTTTAATAACATGCTATAATCATAAATCAAGGCAGAAATAAATTTTAAGATTTGAATCAGTGGAAACGGGCTGTGCCATTGCGTTCGTCTCGGAAAAATATGCGAAATAGAGTCCGAAATTTTGTAAATCGGAGTCCGTATGACCCAATTATGGCCCGATGAAGTTTCAAAAAATTCAAATTTCGAAAACAGATTTGAATTTCAGCCCAATCAGAGTAGGCGGGAAAAGTTCCCGCCCAACCCACCAGGTCGACCTGGGGGTCGACCCTAGAGTCGACCTGCCAGGCCAGGTCGACCTGGGAGTCGACCTGGGGGTCGACCTGCCCCAGGCCAGGTCGACTCTAGAGTCGACCTGGGGGTCGACCTCCCCAGTCGGGCCATTTTGGCCTGGTGCACCTGCTTGTGTTTTCTGGCCCTGTTTGTTGGTTTCTGACGTGATTTGATGGCTCAGATTTGATTTAGGGTTAATCCTATGGTTAAAACTAATCCTAAACTCTATAAAAAGACCCCTAAGCCTACCCTAAACTCACACAAACTAATCCTACAACTAAGTGCTGCCGAAATCCCTTTTGATCATGGCCTCCATCTTCATTCATATGAACTTGAGCTTCCAAAACTAGATTCAAGGCCAAAGTGCAATCTTTCTACATCAAACCAAGAGAGTAGAGTTAACTTTCTTCACCAAATCAAGGGATTCTCTTCTTCTCCAACAAGACAACTTGGAGCTTTGTTTGATTTGAGGGTCTCTAGAGCTTCTACAACATCTCTATCTTGTTCTATTGTGTTCTAGTTCTCATAGCCATGCTTTGTAAGCCCTATTCTACTCTTAGATTTAAACTATGAACTTAATATGACATGTACCAAATTGAAATGAGACTTTTGTGTTATGCTTGCCTTGGATTTCATGCATAGATTCATTCATGACCCTTTTGATCTATGTTTGTGGACCTAATGCTTACCTATCATGAATCTAGTACCATTTATGTTGACTTTTGGGTGGAAAGCTATGAGCTTTATTTGTTGGTTATGCATAATGCAACATAGAACTTGGTAGTTATGCATAAATGCAACATAGAACCATCTTAAAACCTTGATGTTAACTTGCATATGATGTTATGAACCTATATGCTAATCACAAGTGTATCACCCTATTTGCTAAGTTTAATGCCGTACATATGTAGATCGGAATTGGGCCTAAGAGCAATATTTGCCTTGAATCTATCATTGTTTGCATAGATCTATTCATGCCTCTCTTGATCTATGATTGTGGACCTATCATGAACCTAGTACCGTTCATGTTGACCTTTGGGAAAAATGCTATGGAATGGATTATGGCTTATGCATGTTAACAAACCCTAAACCCTCATGTTCCTTAACATGCATATGATGATATTGAACCTATTTGCTATGCACAAGTTAGGATTGTCACCCTATGTCAACTATTACCATGTTACCTCCCTTATGCTATTATGCATGCTTGAGGCCAAAGCACCCTTATGCTATTTGATATGTTTGAGGCCAAGTCACCTTTTATGCTATCATACATGTTGAGGCCATATGCTAGTATGTTGAACCCTTTTGCCTCAAATATCACCACGTTTAACTTGTAATAGACCTTGCCATCTTATGCCCACCTTGACATATTCTTATGTTCCCCTTTTGATCTATTTGCGTTGATGCGAACTTACGTGCGATGGGGTTACGTTATGGGTAAACTTAAATGACATGAAACATGACTTGAAAATATGACATCTGATTATGTTTGAAACATGAGCGTGGACATGACATGTAGAAAACATGAAAGTGGCCAACTCGAGGTTGGGTTGAGTTTGTAGCATAAATCTACCCGGAACCGACCGGCTTAACTTGTGGCTACAAACAATAGGACCCAATGTGAGTAGTTGGTCACATCGCACTTGAAACCCGAGGTTAGACTAGGTTGTGGTGTAAAGCTACCCGGACCCGCCCGACTTAACTAGTAACCGCAACAAAGTCTAATGTGAGAGGTTGGGGTGCATTAAGTTAATTAATGCCACATAGTAGGGTTAAGTCATGGACTACTTGAATACTTAACCAATTAAACACGATGGATTGGTAGGGTTAAGTCATGAACTACTTGAATATACTTAACCAGTTGAACACGATGTATTGACAGGGTTAAGTCATGAACTGCTTGGATACACTTGACCAACTCAATACATGGTTAGGATAGGGTTAACCACACTTAACCCATTTAAAACCCTAGTTACGTGGCCCTTTTCAGCAGTAACCTACTTGGGAGTATCTGGATACCCTGGACTAGGCTAGGGTGGGGCACGATTACTGACTTATTGTAAGAGACCAAAAGAGACGGCTGAAGAGTGCACCGGTTGTTCAGGCGGACCATGGTCGTGCACATTAAGTCCGGAGTTGAACATGGGCACCGGTAGGTTTAGACTGTGCGTGCTTGAATTGTGTCTGTGGTTTACACCTTAGGGCTGGATACACCCTAGGGTGGACCTTGCACAGTTAACTACATTCCATGATTAAGCCGTATGACACCGATACACGACGAGTTAGGCTTGTAGGGAGCCGATCGACTAGACCGAGTAGTTGGACCTTGATTTAGGTCATCTCATGATGTTGGGCCAACTTGGGCCAAGGGATCATTTCTTGTTTATACTTGACATGGATTGGATTACTAGTACTATTGGTGCAAAAACTTAACCTTGTATATGCGATGCCACACTTGATCTATCTTATTAACTTTCCACCATGCCAGTTATCATCCTATGTTTCATCTCTGTTTTACATGTCCAGTTAACTTTATTAGTTTTTATACTAATAGTAGGTAGGACTTACCAGTCTTTTTGACTGACCCGTTTTCTTTCGCCTCTTTTCTTCCATTCCCCCCCCCCCCAGGTTCTCAGGGTGGGAATTCTAGCACCTAGCTTGGATCTTTAGCTTGCTTACTGGATAGCTCATGTACGGTTTGGACTTGAGCTTTGCTATGGCGACACTACTGTTATCTTTGGGGAATACTTTACTTATGTTATTTTTCAGTTTATGTTTTTCTAGACTTTGTTTTGTTGGGAAAATGATGACTAAGTACTTTGATGTAACTTGACTATGGTTTTGAAATAGTAATTTTATCCGCTGCTTTATTTACTCTATTTTACTCATATGTTCTGTCTTGTGATATCTTTATGCATGTTTGCCTTGTCAAACACCCCTCCAAAGCCAGTGTACTTGCAAGAGTGACCCTGGCGGAGGTGGGGTGTTACATTTGGTATCAGAGCATAAGGTTTTACTAGACTGGACAGAAGTTTTAAAACCCTTTTGAAAAACTATTTTCAAAACCGATTAAGTATTTTCCAAGAAAAGTCTAGTTTATTTTAAAAGGCTATTCCCCAAAAGCCATTAGCACTATCCTTTGTTTCCTCATTCTAAATCTATCTTTTCCTTGTTCAGCATGGTCGATCTTAACCTTCCCGAGGGAGTAACCATACCCGGATGGTTCCGAAGGTACTTGGAAGCTAGGGCCGACGATGCGGGCCCATCAAACACTCCCACTGTACCTGAGGTTCCTCCTCCTCCTCCTCATCAACGTCCACAAGCGGATTTCGCAAAGATTTGCAAAGACTTTAAGGCGACGGGTGGCAAGAATTTTATTGGGACAGAGACTTTTGTTGAGGCTAGAAATTGGTTAAAAGAAATTGAAGACCTCTTCGCCATCTTTGATGTGGAAGACCGTAGAAAAGTTCTGTTGGCAGTATGGCTATTGAAAGAGGAGCTGCTTATTGGTGGGAGGCCACCAACGCTACTAGGCCTATAGAGACTTGGGCCGACTTTAGAATGAGGTTTGGGCTTAAGTTTCTATCATCTGCTGAGGAGAATCTACAAATGGAGAAGTTTATATCTTTGAAGCAAGGGGACATGACAGTGAGGGAGTATGTGAATAAGTTTAACCAGCTTGCTCGATTCGGTTTGGACATGGTTAATACACCCCAGAAGAAGGCTCTACGCTTTGCACGAGGGTTGAATGAGCCATTACAAGGTTTAGCCATGTCTCATATACCCATGGGGGCCACTTTTGAAAGCCTAGTAGACATGGAATTGCTTCAGGGAGATGATAAGAATGGCAAGAAAGAAGTCAAGCCAAATGATACTCAAACCAAGAAGGCGGACTCCAAGTGGGGAGGGAATTAGAGCAACCAGAGCAGTCAGAACAACAAGAACAACAAGGGTAACAAGGCCAACAACAACAAGGCAAGGGACACGAGAAAGTGCAACTTCTGTGGGATTGTTGGGCACATAGCCAAAGATTGTAGGAAGAAGAAGAGGAAGTTGGGAGAATGATTTCATTGCGGAGAGACTGGACACTTCAGCAAGGATTGCCCTAAGAAGCAAGGATAGGGGCAAGGACAGACTCAGCGAGCAGGACCTTCTGGAGGGCAGATGCATGCTCTCAACACCGCTCCAGTTCAGGACCGAGGTAGTATTTCTGTAGAAAGTCTTGTTTATATTTCTGGTTTTCCTGTTCGAACTTTATTTGATTCTGGCGCATCACATACCTTTATTTCCTCTGACATTGTTGAAAGTTCGCACCTAAGTACTAGTCTAGTTGAGGATCCCGTTAGTGTTTCAAATCCAATTGGGGGTTCCGCCCATCTGTCTGTGATTTGTATGGATTTGAGGATTTCTATCTTGACCGTAGAATTCACATGTAATGCTTATGTTCTCGGGTTCATGGGATACGGGTTGATTTTGGGCATGGATTGGTTGTCCAGTTATGGAGCCATTCTTGACTGTGAGCATAGGGTAGTGAGGCTCATGAATCGCCTCGGTAATAACCTAGAAATTTCTGGTAACCCTATGGATCCCATCATGTCATGTTATCTTGAATCTCTTGACTCGTCCATCGATGATCAGCAATCTGTGAGAGTGGTCCGAGAATATTCTGGTGTCTTTGAAGAGGTTAAGGGGTTACCCCCTAAACGCGAGATAGACTTCCGTATTCATCTTGTTGATAATGCCAAGCCAGTTTCATTGCCTGTTAGGCACATGGCCCCGCGAGAAAGAAGAGAGCTTAGCAAGCAAATCAAGGAGTTGCTTGAGAAAAATTTCACTAGGTGAAGCATTTCAGAATGGGGTGCTCCGGTGGTGTTTGCCACTAAGGCGGATAGTCCATTTCGCTTAAGCATGGGTTATAGGAATCACTCTAGTAAGTACCTTTGGTAACGGGGATTGGCATTTGTTTTCAAGAGATAGTTCTTCTGTGTGGAATACCGTATAGGATGTAAACGAGATCCAGGATTCACTAACGAATTTTGGAAAGCTTGCATGAAACCATGAGCACGCAGTTAAGTTTAAGCCAAGTATTCTAGGGAAAGAATAAGTGGAAGTGGAATGAGAGGCAACGGTGAAATATGTTCTAACTCATGTTTTGGAAATAAGAATTAAGAAGCTATGGAATTGTGAAGTTAAAAGACGGTCAAGGCACGATAGGATTAAGCTCAAGAAAATGCGACTTAGAAGATTGAAGACCGGATACGCCCATCATATCTCTTTTTAAGAATATATCCTTGATCCTTATTATTCTGTAGAACTTACTCGCATGCTATCTTTTAAGTATATCCTCTCGGTCCTATTCTCAATCTTAGTTATGTCGCAAACCACATAAGGAGTATGACTCGCCTGTTTGTGATATATAGTTGGGGTGATGATGTCCGTCAAGTTGACCAAACTATTTGGGCTTTATGGGAAATGGGTCATAGAGGATAGACTGACGAAGAGTGCCCATTTTATTCCGGTGAAGAGCAAGAGGACCGCATCATGGCTAGCATCTGTTTATCTTCGAGAGATAGTGCGATTGCATGGAGTTCCTTCTAGCATAGTTAGCGATCGTGACCCAATCTTCACTAGCCAGTTCTGGAATAGTTTGCAAGAAGCGATGGGTACGCGATTGAATCTAAGTACAGCCTATCACCCACAGACGGATGGCCAGATCCGAAAGGGTGAATAGGGTACTGGGAGATCTATTGAGGCTACGCATTCTTGACTTTGGTGGCACTTGAGAAGATCACCTTCCTCGTGTAGAGGTTGCTTATAATAACAGCTACCAAGCAAGCATAGGGATGGCACCATTTGAAGCTTTGTATCGGAGACCGTGCAAGTCACCAACATGTTGGTGGGAGACGACGGATAAGCTTATATTTGGGCCCGACATGATAAGGGACACATCCGAGAAGGTTGAATTGGTTCGAAGGCGGATGAAAACGGCCCAAAACAGACAGAAATCCTATGCAGACAAGCGAAGGATAGACTTAGAGTTGGAAGTTGGAGATATGGTCTTTGTGAAGGTTTCTCCTTTGCGAAATATGGTTCGTTTTGGAGCAGTTGGGAAGCTGGCACCAAGGTTCATGGGACCCTTCCCTATTATAGAAAGAGTTGGGAAGATGGCTTATAAGGTGGAATTGCCCGAGAAGCTGGCCGGAGTACACAATGTTTTTCATGTCTCGCATCTCTGAAAGTGCCTACATGAGTTAGCCGAGGTAGTTGAGCCTAGCATTCTTGAAGACGTGGAGGTAGAAGAAGAGGCAACTTTGAGGCGAGCTCCGATTCGTATCTTGGGAACGGAAATCAAGAAGCTGAGGAATCGAGAAGTCAAGTTAGTCAAGATTCAGTGGAATGAAGCCGAAAAAGATGCAACTTGGGAAACCGAGGAGAAGATGTGTAGGCTTTATCCTTTTCTTTTCGAGGGTACTTTCTCAATCTCTTTTCCTAGTCAGCATATCATTCTTTTGCTATCCACGTTTATCTTGTTATTTCGATAATCCTGAGAACTTTAGGTAGGAGCCCTTTGGATGAAACATGTATTTGAAACATGTTATGCATGATGGCTGCAAGTGGTTGCAAGTGTTTGCAAGTGGATACTCGTGGATGCATGATACACCTTAGGCACTAAGATCGGATCACACACTTTCATATTGCATATGCATGAGTGCTTATACTTATTCATGGCTGAAACTTGTTATGCTATCACATGGATGTTGCATATGGATGAATGTTATGTGCACCCATGTAGAGATTATGAATTACGTTAGGAATTTGCATACATATGGACTCATTTCACTAACATACTTTGCATTAAGGAGGTTTACTGAATCAGTAACCGCCTGATTTTCGCATTAGATAAGTACATATACACACACCTTTTCATATGTTCATACAACATTTAGAAACTTTTAAGGACAATGATTACTTGTGGATGATGTTTTGAGTAGATGGATGATGGATGGTAGGATACGTTCTTCCTAACTTGGAGATTTCGGGGATGAAAACCTTTAAGGTAGGGAGAATGTAACAACCCGAATTTTAATAACATGCTATAATCATAAATCAAGGCAGAAATAAATTTTAAGATCTGAATTAGGGGAAATGGGCTATGCCATTGCGTTCATCTCGGAAAAATACGCGAAATAGAGTCCGAAATTTTGTAAATCGAATTCCGTATGACCCAATTATGGCCTGATGAAGTTTCAGAAAATTCAAATTTCGAAAACAGATTTGAATTTCAGCCCAATCAGAGTAGGCGGGAAAAGTTCCCGCCCAACCCACCAGGCCGACCAGGGGGTCGACCCTAGAGTCGACCTGCCAGGCCAGGTCGACCTGGGAGTCGACCTGGGGGTCGACCTGCCCCAGGCCAGGTCGACTCTAGAGTCGACCTGGGGGTCGACCTCCCCGGTCGGGCCATTTTGGCCTGGTGCACATGCTTGTGTTTTCTGGCCCTGTTTGTTGGTTTCTGACGTGATTTGATGGCTCAAATTTGATTTAGGGTTAATCCTATGGTTAAAACTAATACTAAACTCTATAAAAAGACCCCTAAGCCTACCCTAAACTCACACAAACTAATCCTACAACTAAGTGCTGTCGAAATCCCTCTTGATTATGGCCTCCATCTTCATTCATATGAACTTGAGCTTCCAAAACTAGATTCAAGGCCAAAGTGCAATCTTTCTACATCAAACCAAGAGAGTAGAGTTAGCTTTCTTCACCAAATCAAGGGATTCGCTTCTTCTCCAACAAGACAACTTGGAGTTTTGTTTGATTTGAGGGTCTCTAGAGCTTCTACAACATCTTTATCTTGTTCTATTGTGTTCTAGTTCTCATAGCCACGCTTTGTAAGCCCTATTCTACTCTTAGATTTAAACTATGAACTTAATATGACATGTAGCAAATTGAAATGAGACTTTTGTGTTATGCTTGCCTTGGATTTCATGCATAGATTCATTCATGACCCTTTTGATCTATGTTTGTGGACCTAATGCTTACCTATCATGAATCTAGTACCATTTATGTTGACTTTTGGGTGGAAAGCTATGAGCTTTATTTGTTGGTTATGCATAATGCAACATAGAACTTGGTAGTTATGCATAAATGCAACATAGAACCATCTTAAAACCTTGATGTTAACTTGCATATGATGTTATGAACCTATATGCTAATCACAAGTGTATCACCCTATTTACTAAGTTTAATGCCATACATATGTAGATCGGAATTGGACCTAAGAGCAATATTTGCCTTGAACCTATCATTGTATGCATAGATCTATTCATGCCTCTCTTGATCTATGATTGTGGACCTATCATGAACCTAGTACCGTTCATGTTGACCTTTGGGAAAAATGCTATGAAATGGATTATGGCTTATGCATGTTAACAAACCCTAACCCCTCATGTTCCTTAACATGCATATGATGATATTGAACCCATTTGCTATGCACAAGTTAGGATTGTCACCCTATGTCAACTATTACCATGTTACCACCCTTATGCTATTATGCATGCTTGAGGCCAAAGCACCCTTATGCTATTTGATATGTTTGAGGCCAAGTCACCTTTTATGCTATCATACATGTTGAGGCCATATGCTAGTATGTTGAACCCTTTTGCCTCAAATATCACCACGTTTAACTTGTAATAGACCTTGCCATCTTATGCCCACCGTGACATATTCTTATGTTCCCCTTTTGATCTATTTGCGTTGATGCGAACTTACGTGCGATGGGGTTACGTTATGGGTAAACTTAAATGACATGAAACATGACTTGAAAATATGACATGTGATTATGTTTGAAACATGAGCGTGGACATGACATGTAGAAAACATGAAAGTGGCCAACTCGAGGTTGGGTTGAGTTTGTAGCATAAATCTACCCGGAACCGACTGGCTTAACTAGTGGCTACAAACAATAGGACCCAATGTGAGTAGTTGGTCACATCGCACTTGAAACCCGAGGTTAGACTAGGTTGTGGTGTAAAGCTACCCGGACCTGCCCGACTTAACTAGTAACCACAACAAAGTCTAATGTGAGAGGTTGGGGTGCATTAAGTTAATTAATGCCACATGGTAGGGTTAAGTCATGGACTACTTGAATACTTAACCAATTAAACACGATGGATTGGTAGGGTTAAGTCATGAACTACTTGAATATACTTAACCAGTTGAACACGATGTATTGATAGGGTTAAGTCATGAACTGCTTGGATACACTTGACCAACTCAATACATGGTTAGGATAGGGTTAACCACACTTAACCCATTTAAAACCCTAGTTACGTGGCCCTTTTCAGCAGTAACCTACTTGGGAGTATCTAGATACCCTAGACTAGGCTAGGGTGGGGCACGATTACTGACTGATTGTAAGAGACCAAAAAAGACGGCTGAAGAGTGCACCGGTTGTTCAGGCGGACCATGGTCGTGCACATTAAGTCCGGAGTTGAACATGGGCACCGGTAGGTTTAGACTGTGCGTGCTTGAATTGTGTCTGTGGTTTACACCTTAGGGCTGGATATACCCTAGGGTGGACCTTGCACAGTTAACTACATTCCATGATTAGGCCGTATGACACCGATACACGATGAGTTAGACTTATAGGGAGTCGATCGACTAGACCGAGTAGTTGGACCTTGATTTAGGTCATCTCATGATGTTGGGCCAACTTGGGCCAAGGGATCATTTCTTGTTTATACTTGACATGGATTGGATTACTAGTACTATTGGTGCAAAAACTTAACCTTGTATATGTGATGCCACACTTGATCTATCTTGTTAACTTTCCACCATGCCAGTTATCATCCAATGTTTCATCTCTGTTTTACATGTCCAGTTAACTTTATTAGTTTTTATACTAATAGTAGGTAGGACTTACCAGTCTTTTTGACTGACCCGTTTTCTTTCGCCTCTTTTCTTCCGTTCCCCCCCCCCCCAGGTTCTCAGGGTGGGAATTCTAGCACCTAGCTTGGATCTTTAGCTTGCTTACTGGATAGCTCATGTACGGTTTGGACTTGAGCTTTGCTATGGCGACACTACTGTTATCTTTAGGGAATACTTTACTTATGTTATTTTTCAGTTTATGTTTTTCTAGACTTTGTTTTGTTGGGAAAATGATGACTAAGTACTTTGATGTAACTTGACTATGGTTTTGAAATAGTAATTTTATCCGCTGCTTTATTTACTCTGTTTTACTCATATGTTCTGTCTTGTGATATCTTTATGCATGTTTGCCTTGTCAAACACCCCTCCAAAGCCAGTGTACTTGCAAGAGTGACCCTGGCGGAGGTGGGGTGTTACAACAGCTAGCGATGGGAGTTCTGTAAATACTCAAAAATACCGACCCAACCTCTGCACTCCATAATTACAAGCCTGCCACTACCCTTAAACTTCACCAATAAATAGCCCCATTCTCCACATTTGAGGGGGAGGATTCGACTACCCCGAAGGGCTGCTAAGATCCTTTCTCCAAGCTATCTTCAAGCTTTATCCATGGCTTCCAAAGCTCCACTCATCTCCATCCATTAATCGATCACTTCCATTGAAGATCCATTCAACTCCACTCAAGCAACACAAATTTCCATTTATCCTCTCTAGAAACTTAGATCTACCAATGAAATGCTATGGAATCAAAGAGATCTACCTCTAAAGTGAAGTGTTGAAGACTTTTCATCCATTTCAATCAATATTTGGGGAGATCCAACCGTTTCATTGACAGATTCAAGTGTGATCCAAATCAAAGAGGGAAAAAATGAGAGATACATTGTAAATTGAGAGAGATTTGTATGGCATTGTACTTGGTATCATGAAAGTGATAATGGAGAGTGTTTGCATAGTGGATGTAGGTCACATTTGACCGAACCACTCTAAAAATCTATTGTTCTCCTTTATTGCTTTGTTTTTGCGAATTGCGGCTTCACGTTTCTTCATACATGCTTTTCATAGTGCCTTGCCCTTGACTTGGTGACGTGCTTTCTTAGCACATTACCTCTAATTGGGTGACGCGCTCTTTAAAGCATCGTATTTGGTGTTTGATCATTTTGTGATTAAAACATTAGGCGCCCACCGTGGGGCCGTGATCACATTTTCAATCTCAATCACCCACCCGGAATTTGGATCCTTGGAGAGCTTTTTCTTGAAGTTCAGATCTATAGCCGAAGTAATGGCAAAATCCAAAAAGGCGGCTAGCAAATCTGTTGGAGGAGCCGAAGATATCGCCAACAACGAAGCTACACCTCGAACTAACCTTCTGGAGGTTGGCCAGAATTCCATAATCGGAGCCGGTGTCACAAAAGGCGAGTTAGATGTTGTGGTTGCCAACATAAACCAACGAATTGATGCCGCTACCAAAGCTATGATGGAGAAATCGGATGCCGTCCTCGGTGTTCGCCCTAATCCTACTCTTCCAAGGGCTCAAGTCAATCTCGATGAGAAGGAAGGTTCTTCCGCTTCCGACCAAAATCTTAACAATGACATGGAGGATGTTGAAGGTCGAGAACATGACGATAATGGAGCCAAGGTTGTGGACACCGAGCCACATGCTAACAATCATTCTGCCCGATGTACTCGAAATGTTGTTAGTCCCGCAGGGGCAATTCCTACATCCTTGAACCGTGTTGACTTGCTAAGGCAAAGATCTGGTAAAGGGATCGAAGTTGGTGCTGCGGAACAACCCAACACTGAAGAGTATATTGCAGGAATGATTGAGCAGGCTATGAAAAAGAATGAAGCTTGCAAGGATGACGAAAGGGACTGGGATTTCTCTCCATGTCGAACTCCATTCACCAAGAGGGTCCTGCAAGCGGAGCGCCCAAACAAATTCACTCCTCCCACTTTACCTCCATACAATGGTCTTACTGATCCCAATTATTTCTTGTTCAAGTATGAATGGGGCATGACCGCAGCTAAAGCTACCGACGGGACGAGATGCACTTACTTTCCTCTTTATTTGGAAGGAGCTGCCTCACTATGGTTCACCAAGCTGCCACCAGAATCCATTGATCAGTTCTCAGATCTGACCAAAAAGTTTAAAGAGCAATTTCGCTTATATGCTGTTAAGGCTAAAGATGCTATAACTCTCTCATCGATGAAACAAAATCCCGGAGAAACAGTCAAAGCATTTCTCAGTCGCTTTAATGTTGCTCTTTCCGAAGTACGAAATTCGGAGCCCCGCATAATCCTCATGTCTCTTCTCAGCACAATAGATGCAAATAGCGAATTGGGCAAATGGATTAAAATGAAAGAGCCAACCACGCTTGATAAATTTTATAAGAAAGCGGAAGAATACATGAGGATAGACAAAGATCCTTCAGTTGGCCCAAGCAATACCACCGAGGATAAAAGAATTAATAATGCCCAGAAAACTCAAGGGCAAAAACGATTCAATGATGGGAATGGGAACAAAGCTAACAAGAAATATTGTCTTCCTGACCTTTCAGAACTAACTCCTTTGAATGACTTTATTGCAAACATCTACTTGGCCACAAAGGATACCGAAGATTATCCAGAACCTCGCCCGATAAAGATGAATGACTATTTGCTCAAATCTGGGAAGTATTGTATTTTTCACAAACAGCCTGGCCACGACACTAACGATTGTAGACAATTGAAGTTGTTGTTGGAAGAGCTGCTCAAGAAAGGTCATCTACAACAATACATAAAAAATCCCCAGGCCGCAAATCAAACTGCAACATCTCAAGGGCAGGGAGCTGCTCAAAATGTTTCAAGGCCAATAATCAATTGACAACCATTGTCGTTCTTAATGGGCTAAGAACAAGCGATCATCAACGCTCTCCTTTTACTTACCACTTTATCGCTTTACTTTTACTTTCTGTTACATTTGAAATTTCTTGTTAAAGCACTGAACAATTGTCCTTTAAACAAAAGCATATGTGCTTAATCGAATCCTTGGCTTACAATGTTATGAACAATTCAAAATTCAAACTTTGCTAAGGAATGATTTCTCATTACAGGTCATCCAATAAATGCTTGATTTCCCCAACAATCTGATAAAATATGGCGACCCCTAATGATTCCAAATTTCAAAAGTGCAAAAATATCGGTGCAACGATGAAAGGCACATCATGGAACATGCGCAAGGGAAAACTGCCAAAAGTCAGATGGAAAAAATTCAACAAATACAAAGTGTAACCTCATGGAGGTCCAGGCTCCTTCAGTCGGGAGACGAAACACTCGTAACGATGAGTGGAGTAACCGATGACTGATGCCCGCTCCATGAGGCTAAACCAAATACCTCTCCGGGGGCAAATAACCAAAGACCTCTCCGGGGGCGAATAACCAAAGACCTCTCCGAGGGCGAATAACCAAAGACCTCTCCGGGGGCGAATAACCAAAGACCTCCCCGGGGGCAAATAACCAAAGACCTCTCCGGGGGCAAATAACCAAAGACCTCTCTGGGGGAAAATAAACAAAGTCCTCCCATAGTGAGGCAAAACAAAGTCCTACCATAGAGAGACAAGTCCCTCCATAGCAAGGGTCAAAGACCTCCCATAGTAGAGGTAAAATCTAATGGAGGTCCAGGTTCCTTTAGTTAGAATGCGAGCACTTGTGACGATAAGTGACTGCAGCTGATGATTGATGTCCGCTCTGTAGGTCCAAACCTATCCAATAATTTCTGGAGGTCCAGGCTCCATCAGTCGGGATGCGAGCACTTATGACGATAAGTGACTACAGCCGATGACTGATGCCCGCTCCATGAATCAATATAACCTTCACCCAATGGTTTGCGGGAATCCGTACGCGCAAAACGAAGCACGGGAACTTGCTATGGCCAGACGAATTGTGGGAGTTTGTAGCGCGGAGCAATGCAACCCTCACTCAAATTCGCAATACGAAATAATGCAAAAATCTACAAATTCTTTCCATAGAAAAGGTTATCTCTCCAAAGCAGAGATCAAAGATGCAATGGCTTCTCTAAGTAGAAGTCCCAAATTTATCAATCAAATTCAAAATTGAATACCATGTTTATGCAAATAATGCTTAACAAATCATAACTGTTAAGTAAAGCAGTTCTGCATAGATATGACATTCAATTTATTATACATCATTCATTAATGATTAACTAATCTATTATTGATGTGGACGATCAATAACAACGTATAAGTCCAAAATAGTGCAAGTGCTTGTTTTCATTACAGAACAGGTGCTACGGAACATATAAGTCTAGTCGACGAGTTCAAAAGTTATGACCGAATTCTAATGCAGACATGATAGCAACGTTCTTTTCGAAGCCCGCATTTCTCGCAAGCAAAAAATACAAGCTTTGAGGGGCAAATGTAATCTGTAAAATAGACAAATGCTTCCATAGAGTAAATGTGAGCAGGCAACGGAGTCGGTCTGGACGTCATGATCAAAGTAGTCGGTTTCGGGAGGTTGGTTCTCCCCAAGGCAGGCTGGTCGGTCCCATTCTTCAGCATCTAAAGGAAGAGGTCGGTTTTGTCATCAAAGTACCTGGTCGGCCCTGCTTCTTTGATATGTTCGGTCTTTCGGATCCTAAAAGACAGGTCAATCCTGCTTATTCAAATTCTCCCGAACCTGATCGGTTCAAATCAGCAACAGCAGGGGGTCGGTCTTGACATATAAGCGCATGGTTCGCTCTTTCTTATATCGAAGGCTCCTGGTCGTTCCTTTCCTACATCAGAGCCTCTAGGTCGGTTCTGCCAAAGGTGATTGGTCCCGCCTTCCCAGAAACCTACTCGGCCTCGCTGCTTCAGTTCCATGATAGGTATTAACAAATATGGTCGGTCGGTGATGATGTAGTCGGTTTTAGAGCATGACAACTGGCAACAGCTGGCGATGGCAGTTCTGTAAATACTCAAAAATACCGACCCAACCTCTGCACTCCATAATTACAAGCCTGCCACTACCCTTAACTTCACCTATAAATAGCCCCCTTCTCCACATTTGAGGGGGAGGATTCGACTACCCCGAAGGGCTGCTAAGATCCTTTCTCCAAGCTATCTTCAAGCTTTATCCATGGCTTCCAAAGCTCCACTCATCTCCATCCATTAATCGATCACTTCCATTGAAGATCCATTCAACTCCACTCAAGCAACACAAATCCCCATTTATCCTCTCTAGAAACTTAGATCTACCATTGAAATGCTATGGAATCAAAGAGATCTACCTCTAAAGTGAAGTGTTGAAGACTTTTCATCCATTTCAATCAATATTTGGGGAGATCCAACCGTTTCATTGACAGATTCAAGTGTGATCCAAATCAAAGAGGGAAAAAATGAGAGAAACATTGTAAATTGAGAGAGATTTGTATGGCATTGTACTTGGTATCATGAAAGTGATAATGGAGAGTGTTTACATAGTGGATGTAGGTCACATTTGACCGAACCACTCTAAAAATCTTTTGTTCTCCTGTATTGCTTTGTTTTTGCGAATTGCGGCTTCATGTTTCTTCATACATGCTTTTCATAGTGCCTTGCCCCTGACTTGGTGACGTGCTTTCTTAGCACCTTACCTCTAATTGGGTGACGCACTCTTTAAAGCATCGTATTTGGTGTTTGATCATTTTGTGATTAAAACAAAAGTAAATAATTACTTCGGCGTGGTTCGCTAATCCCGACTAGTTTGAAGTGATATTCAAAGGAAGATTAAAGAATAAATTTAAAAGAATTTATCTTTGATAAAATTAATGGGAACCTTTCCTTAAGAATGTGAAATTTAGAAACTAACTGTAGGTTAGCTAAGCAGAATGGTTTCCTGGGTATTGATCTGATGTTGGTTTCGGCCTTCGGGGTTAATATTTAGGGAATTATTCTCTTGCTAATTTGTGATTAGTGACTGATGAATTGGAATGAGGCGTATGTTGTGTTTGTGTAACACTTGTTTATTATATACGCGAGTTATTCAGAAAGACCGGGTTTATCCCATTTTGAATAACTGATTCGACGATGAGTCGAAGATGAAGACGATGGTTGAAGACCGGAGGTCTTCACGTCGTTTGGATAATTACTGATGATCTTGATTGGGACGTACACCCAAGAGGAGGGAATCAGTTGGTGGTCGTCCAGACGTACTTGGAGATCGATGGATATGCGGGGTACTAGGTGCCTCCGGTTTTGTTCAGACCCAGAACGAACTTGTAAATGGACTGTGTGTCTGACATTGGATTTTATTCTGTGTGGTTGATTTCTATTAAATATATATCTGTTTGGCAGCGGAGAATTTTTTCTCTTGCTTAACGCCCTTCTCTGAGACGTACGAGCTCAGGGGTTATATATTAGTGGATATCCATCGCATGGAGTGAATTGCCTGTGTGGCATGCCTAAGTGGCAAATGATCAAGGATTCTGTTGAAAAGCAAAGTCTTGTGGCTGATGATCAAAGCACGGCCTGTGTGGCTTAGCATTGTGTAACGTTGATTCGCGAGCCTCGCACCCAGGTTGTGAACCAGAAACGGGAGAGGACTTCAGGGAGGACATGCGTTTCTTTCTTGCTAGAAGTGGCATCAGTGGTTTTATATGCCCTGACGAGTTTGAATTATGTGGTTGTTGCTGTTGCGAGGCGCCTCGGATTTATCGGTGACTATGTGAAGCCGATGGAGTCATTCGTTGGCTCATTTGCGCCCCATAGGGTGGGGAAACATAGTGTTCAGGCATTTTAATCCACATCGGTGGACCGGCCCTGACTATCCAAGGTGCAGTTGCGGCTGTTCCTGAGACATGCTAGGCTAGATTGTCTCGAATCGGTAGAGGACGATCCCTGGCCTCGGTTCACAAACGGAAATCCAATTTTCAAATATGTGACATTTGCGGTTTTGATTGTAGAGCCTAGTATGGCGGCATGATATATGGTACCCATGTCGTCTATGATTGATATTTATGATTGTATATAGAATCAAAAACTAACTGGAAACGAGTTAAGATGGGTGGTGTCCTGGGTATTGGTCTGATGTTGGTTTTGGCCTTCGGGGTTAATACTTAGGGAACCGTTCTCTTACTAATTTACGGTTGGAGTCTGATTAAGAATCAAAAGATGAAAGTTAGCGTATCAAGCATTCTTTGGCTATTATAAGGTAAAACCCTATCCCCCGGCTTGTGTTGCATTGTGTGATGGGACCTGGGTCTTATAATAGCTTCAATTTTTCTTTATTTAGCATTGCGCTATTGTTTTATGCACTGGTATTCTCGGGAGGAAACCCGTTCCATGTTATACGGCGTGGTCCCTTGATTTACCCAACTTTAAAATAAAGATTAATAACTGTTTTAGTTCTCACACCAGTCACATGACTGACCTGGAGTTTATTGTTTTAACCTAAACTCTGGGTGCCCTTATTTTGACACGGGCAGCTAGTAGTTTTGGTTTTGCAGATTTATATTCACAGGATCCTGGTTTACAGCTGGAACGATATCCGGAAAGCTCTGTATCCGTATATCTCTTCTAGTTGTGTATTGTATTATTTTCCGCTGCTATGTAATGTATTGCAATCTCTGATATTTTTCTGATATATATTATTTGTTTATACTCTGTATATTCTTGTATTCTAATGAATTGTTGTAATTAACAATGAAATGTTCTTCTTTATGCGTTCTTTTGTGGCTTGTTCTCAATTCTATCTGGGCTTTCCTTACCGGGGAAGTTCGGGTCGTTTCATTTTGGTATCAGAGCTTTGGTTTACAAAGCTCGAAGAATAAGACACATTAGAATCATACGAAAGAATTCATCAGAAACTGGATTAGTAATATCCAATGGGAATGACTCGTTAGAGATGGGATCCGTAGTGTCTTAGAACGAGTGTGAAGAGTATATTTTTAAAATAAAAACAATTTCTGTTTTGAAAATTTAAATCAATTATTCGTATTTGATTATTTATTATATATTGAATTTGGACAACCCAGTATATAAAGATGTTGAGTATACGTCTGATCCACGTGTATTCGAAGTTTTAGTATATTGGGTAGATATAGAATCACACTCTAGTCGCTCGGAGATGAAATTATTGATGACTGTACAGCATCAGTCGTTTGGGTTTGAGTGTCGAAGGTGTGATATCTATATATTTCCATTAGACTGGTGTGAGAACCAAAACTAGATAGGGCAATTGTTGTGATTTGGCACCAAAAATGTGATTTTTGACTATATATCAAATTATGAATTTGAAATGTTAATCAGCTAATTGATTACTGGTTGTGTTGTCTAATTATTGGTTGATTAACTAAAAGTTGAACCATTTAGCCCAATTGAAACAAATAGTGAATTGTATTGAAAATTAGTCGCATTTGCATGCATATACATGTGTACTTACATTGAACAGGTCATAGCAAGGAGGCTAGAGCAGAAGAATAAAATTGTTTGCCCAACAAATAGGTACATGTTTATTGTATTTCTTGGGTTTTGGATGATTTTGTGAGCCGATTGGCTAGCCGCTTGGCGTTTTCTTTTTCTTTTGGATTGAAGAAGGCCATGGGAGGCTATATGAAATATCCCGAAGTCCCCGGTGCAGGGGAGGTTATGGTGAAATTTTTCGAAAATTTAGGGTGTTAGCCAAATTTTTTGAAAAATTTGAAAGGTTCTTAGAAACTGAAAAGTTGAAGAACTTAAGTCGTAATGAAAATGATGAAAGTTGAGTTGATTAGTTAAACAACTTTCGGCTTCGTTCCTTTTTGGGGACGAAAAGTTTTACGTGGGGGAGATTGTAATAACCCGGAAATCTGAGCCAATTTAAAATTTTTATTTTGGCAATTTTAGTGAATTTTTAATATTTAAAATGAATTATTTTAAATAATAACGACGAGAAATTTATTTTGAATAGAATTCGAATGTATATATTTATATAGATCGTCGTTAGAATATAAATAATTTATTTTAATTATATAACGAGCCTGAAATGGCGCGGTAGTTTGAAAATTCGATTTCAAAGTTTAAATGAATGTACCGGGTGCGAAATAAACCGGATTTTAGCGAAACCAAAAATATTAGAATCTATTTGAGAATATCTTTCCAACGAATCTGAAAAATCAAAATTTCATAGCGGGAATCAAAAGTTACGTCCAGTTGAAAATTCAGAATAGTCGCTATGGAATTCTGGCCCTTAAAAATGGAAATTTTGCAAATGACCACGGTTTTCGACGAAACCACTTTTGTTGGATCCGCGATGTCAAATTATTGCTAGGTTTCAAAATTCGTAATTTTTCGAATTAATTTTGAGCGTGGCGAGGGAAAACGCGTTTGACCAGTTTCAGTTGATTTTAATCGACTGGAAAATGGCCATTTTTCAGTCGATTAATTTTTTTTAACAAAATTAATTTTGTTAGGACCGTGTCGTCAATATGAAGCTAGAAAATATTTTCCGGGAACTTTTAGTATGGGCCCCGGTAAACTGAAATACGCGTTCAAATTCAATATATAGAGTTATATTTTGATCTTGACGAAAACTGATCGAAACGGTTGAATCAGCTTACGTTACATATCCCATTGTGTTCGGAATGGGGGTATTTAGCTAGGGGCGACAGTCGTTGGGCCTCGATTGGAGTTCGAAATAAAAAGTTGCTTTATGAAATTAAATTAAATAATTAAATAATATATATATATATATTAAAAAACCTTTACCCCCCTTCTCTCTCCTCATTAGTCAACGACGGGATAAATAACAGAAAAAAAAAACCGTGGCCACCAGTCGATCCTGCCCACGCCTCCCTCGTGCCACCGCACGCCACCCACCTCTGCTCCTCACCAAGGCGCAGTGACCTCCTCTCCACCTCGTCCCCTCCGATCTGCTCCTACCTCCTTCGCCCCTTTCTCCGTTCGAACTCCAGACCCCCACCCCAAATCGAACCACCAGAGCACGCCGCCCGCCACCAGGGGCCTGACCGCCGCCTCGCCCCGCCATGGCAGGCTTAGCCGACCACCACTCCACCTCCGTCAGGTGCAGATCCATCCCGTCAGCCAAGTTAAGCCCCTTTCTTTTCAGCAATTCAATGTGAGTTTTATATATATTTATTTAATGTAATGCGTTCTATATATACATATAAAACCAGTTTATATATATGTAAAACTAGGAAGTTAAAGATTACATTTTTAAAAAGTTAAAGATTACATTTTTTAAGAAGTTAAAGATTACATTTCAAGAAGTTAAAGAATTGATTTTTATACGGCGAAAGAATGGACTTTTATATACGAAAAATATGATCTTTATTTATTAAGAAAGGTTTGATTTTTATTTGTTTAAAAAGATTTGATTTCTATAATGAAGTAGAGTCAATAAAAATATAATTTTTATATAAGTACGATAATAAAAATAAGATTTTTATGACATATATATAATAATAATTTGATCTTTATATATATAGTAAATAAAGATACGATTTTTAATATGGTAAAAATATGATTTTTAACTTCAAAAAGAATAGATTTTATCATATAGGAGTATAGATTTTTATAGTGACAAAGTATAGATTTTTATATAAATGGAAGCGTTGTAGAAATATATAATTTTTATCTATAAAGAGCCATTATAAAAACATGATTTTTAAAATGAACATCATATTAAAAATATGATTTGTACAATGAACAGCGTGAAAAGAAGTGAGATGGAACGGATTGAAATCAAAGAGGAATTCAGACCGTTCGAAAATAGATAATGGCGGACTGGAACCCTAAGGTGAGAACTCCTCACCTTTAATTTAAATTTCTAGTTAAAATATATATACTAGGATGCATACGGTGTTTAGTAGCACCCGACACCCGTCGTCCACAGACCATGGACAGCTTGTATGCTTGTTTGTTTGATTTTGATGTGTAGTTGATTGTGTGATGTGGTGTGAAATGAAAAAAAATATTTATATAGTTAAAAATATTTTATAGTTGAAAATAGAATTTTTAATGTGTATTTAAAATGAAATAAATATAAACAAATCGAAGGATTTGTTTATATACAAACATTTGACTGATATTGATTGGGACGATAAATTTTACACATCGCCCAACTACACAAATAAAATCTGTGTTTGATTGTTTGAAAACCCCACACGGGTATTGGGATGATATATAACATACACTAGTCCCAATAATTAGCTGTATGTTGATCGATTGATTGACAGGCTGTTATAAGCGTTAAATATTTATATTTGATGCTTATACAGTGTAGAACGCACTCTGGATGATGGTTGATTATTTATCGTTGTTATTTTATACATGTGTTGTAGAAAATCCATATAATTAACATTATACGGTAATTGATTGGGCCTCATTCCAGTTTTGAAATAGAAATATTTGTAATAGAATATTTGAAATAGAATATTTGAATAGAAATATTTGAAATAGAAATATTTGAAAAAGAAATATTTGAAATAGAATATTTGAAAATAGAAATATATGAAGCCGTGTTGATTAGATTTACGCTATTTTGACGTGAACGATATTTATATCGATTTTATTCATTTTATAATGAACATCGAAAGTGATTTCAAAATCTGATATTTTGAAATGAATTGAAATTCGAATTAAATTGAGCTGATTTGAAATTCGAATTAAATTGAATTGAAATTCGAATTAAATTGAAAAGAATTGAAATTCGAATATAACTGAAATGAATTGAAATTCGAATTAAATTGAAATTCGAATTAAATTGAAAAGAATTGAAACTCGAATTAGATTGAAATAGAATTGAAATCATTTTGAATTGAATTTAAAACTTATTGAAATTGAACTGAAATCGATTTAAATTAAAACCGATTTGAATTGAAATGGATTTGAATTGAAATCGAGTTGAAATGAATTTAAAACGAATTTATATTGGAAAGATTCAATTTTGATTTGAATTTGAGATGGAAGTTGAAATCATTTTGAAAACGAATTTAAAACGATTTATAAAATTTGTTTCGAAAGGAAATCAACGAAGTATATATTATATATAATATAATGGCCTGAAAAGAACGCGCCGCGCCGCGGCAGTTCGCGAATTTCGACCATTGACTTCGAATGGATATTGTGGGGGATCCGATCGTCGGATTCTCCTAAAACCGGAACCATTGGGTTCGTATCGAAAAGGGCTTTCTAACGAATATTAGAGATTTGAAATCTAACGGTTGGATTTGGAATTATGTCCAAATCAAATTTTGAAAAGGTCGCTGTAAGTGCAGTTCGATGGCCGTTGGTGGAAATCGACTGTACGAACCTTGATAAAATTATTAAAAATAGTAATAATTTGTGTAAAATCATAAGAAATGATTTGGGAAGAATTGGGATGAAAAACTCCATATTTGAAAAGATAAAAATAGATTTTTATCGAAATGAACTAGTTTTGAACTAGAATTATAATTCTATTTATTTTTAAATAAATAAATTGAATTTGAAAAGGGTTTTAAAAGTAACCAGAATTTCCAATAATTGAATTGGAATGGATTTGAATCGAAATTGTCTTTGGAATATTTCGATGTTGGATTTCGTGATTATACATATAGCGTTATGGAAATTTGAAAGATATATAGATATCGTTATTTCCAATACGATATTTGTTGGTCGTAGAATTTGATATTGAATATAAGACGATATATTTTCTATTCAGAGCCTTGTATTTAATATCAAATGTGATTTGGGTTTGTCGTGAATGGTGTCTTCTTTAACACTGTTCTTAAGCCCAGTTGAGAAAAAGATTAAATCTTTTTATTTAGATTTAATGAAGTGTACCAATTAAATAATAGTTAATTGGAATTGAATTGGTATTGATTTTTGGGTTTATCGTGAACAGTGTTTTAAATAACACTTGTTCTTTAACCGATAATTAATGGAATGTGATTTTGGATTGTCGTGAATGGTATCTTCAATGATACTGTTCTTAGACCCAAAGGAGTAAAGAAAACCAGAAACTAACTTGAGATTAGTTAAGTAGAATGGTTTCTGGGGTATTGATCTGATGTTGATTTCGGCCTGCGGGGTTAATCCTTAGGGAATTGCTCACTCGCTAATTTACGGTTAAGGACTGATTGAAACACTACAACGAAAACACCATATTACAATTTTACTTTTACAATGGTGGTAAATGCACCGTTGTAATAAATGTTTTTTACAAGTTTTTTCCAGAAAAGTTGTAATAAACTTATTTTTAACAACTGTGTTCTTTTGACCGTTGTAATAAAAGCCTATGACAACTTTTGTTTTTTGACTGTTGTAATATATATTACTATATTTTAATATAATTAATAATTAATAATTAATATTAATACATTTATATTGATTATTTATAATTAATAGCTAATAATTACTATTAATAATCAATTAGGAAGTAATAATCAATAATCAATCTGTAATATTTAATACTTAGAAATTAAGAAGAATAATTAAAAAATATAGTTAATATTACATAATTAATATTAAATAGTTAATAATTAAAGTATAATAATTAATACTAATCATGAATAATCAATGATTGCTTTTAATAATTAAGAAGTAGAGATTAATAATTACGAATAAGAGATTAATAACTAAGATTATATTTAATAAATAATTTATAATAACGAACGATTAATAAGAAATCTTTAATAATTAAAATGTAATACTTATTATTAGTATTTAATATTTAATAGTTATGGGTAATAATTATATTTAGCATCCAATATTTCAAAAAAAAAGTTTAAATTTTTCTAGACAAAACTTATAAAATATTGAACTTTTCACAAATTAATTAAAGAAAATATCAGTGAACTAGAATTTTTATAAAATATCCAAAATTTCGAAAAATTAGTTCGTTTTTTTTCTTTTTTTCTTATGATAATTGAACCTTAAAATCGAAATAAATATTTAGATGACTTAACAAACGTCATCCATTGAGTGTTGAAATTTGTTAATTGATTTCTATGAGAAATAATATTATGTATAGTGCTGAAAACAATTGAAATTTAAGATATAATCACATTAGTAAGTACCAATCACGTAAACGTGAAAAAATCAATCGTTTGAAGAAGTGGCGGAACCTTGAAAATTTTGGCGGCCAACCCTAATATTTTACTTCCTCACGTTATACTTTATCAGCAGACAAAAAAAAAAATCCCCCACATCTTTTCCCCAATTCGAAATTAATGGCCTACTCCAGCTCCGACGCCTCCTCCATCCTTGGCCCTAATTCGCACCGCAAGAATTTGCCTTGACCACTCCTCTTCGTTCAACACCTACTCCAGATCCGATGCCTCCTCCATCCTCAATCGAACCGCTCACTGTTTCCATCGCAACGCTCCTGCTTCTTTCCCGCTATCCTTTCTCTCGCAATTTCAACCGGACCACCTGCTGCTTCAACTATTGTCGTTCCATTATCCGTTCCTCAGCCTCTGCCTCGCAAAGATCTCTGTCATGCACCAACGCCTGTTTGGCAAATCGAACCGTGTCACTGTCGTAAACCCGAAGACCGCCTGTGCCCGAAAGCTGCTGCCTTTTCCGTACCCGAGCCTTCACTTCCGTTCAACACCGCCCTGTCATCGACCTAAAGTAAGTTAGCTTACCATTATTCTTCTTTCAAATTGGCTGCGTCGGTTTCTAATTATAAACTGTTTGGGGTTACTTGGATGCTATTCCTGTCGATGAACATGAATTTGTAAGTTAAACATGAATTTTGTTTGAGTTTTGTTTGAGTTTAGTTTGTAAGTGAACATGGTTAGCATCTGCTTCTAATTGCCAAGATGAACATGAATTTTGTTTGAGTTTATTTTTAGGTAAGTGAAACCATATTGTAGAAAAAATAGAGACTATTGGTGTAAATAAGCTAGTTGTTAAACAAGATACTGATAAAGAAAAAATTACAACTTAGATACAATCAGATATATGGGTTTAGAAGCACATCTTGGTTTGCATTATGAGGATCATACACTAATGCTCATGACAAAGTGATAAATTGCTTGCTGCTACTAAATTTATTGCACATCTTGTGAACCAGCAAGTAGCGCATGAAATCCTTGTATTGGAATTGCTCACAATTCTTCTGGAAAATCCAACAGATGACAGTGTAGAGGTATAATTTCCTTTTTATGGTATAATGATGTTGCCAGTTTGAATTTTTATGTATTCCTGTTCATTTTTCATATGCAGGTAGTTGTTGGTTTTGTAAAAGAATGTGGTGCACTCCATATATAATAATCTATATTTGCTTTTTGTGTAGTATATTTCATGAATTTTGTTGTGAAAAACTCAGGAGGATCTATGTAGGTAGCTTTTGTCATATGCAGGTAGTATATTTCATGAATTTTGTTGTAAAAGAATGTGTAGTATATGAATTTTCATGAATTTTGTCATATGCAGGTAGCTTTTGTCATATGCAGGTACTATATTTCATGAATTTTGTTGTAAAAGAATGTGTAGTATATTTCATGTAAAAGAATGCAGGTAGCTTATGATACCTCCATTGTTAGCATATGGACCTGAGCCTGCCGGATGCTTTAAAGGTGAAGCTTAATTGTGTTATTTCCAAATTTCTTTCTTATAGTTACCTACACTGTTGTATAATCTCATATTTGTATCATATTTACGAAATCGAAGCATTTTATTTGTAGGTGATTGCAACATCCCTGCCAATGCTACACTTCTCTATGATATGTTCTCCCTCTTCTTACCTGAGGATTGCGATGGTAGGAAGTGAATTTATGAAGATCAACCGTCCTATATTAAAGTGTGTAAAATTCTGTGATAGTTAACTGGATTGGATGTTGGAGCATAAAGACTCGATGTGTGTCAGTGTGTATGTATGTTTATACGAAAGTGTGTATGTAACTGAGTGTATTGAGTGATCAGTTTGTAGTGAGGAATATATGTATTGTTGTATTAATTCAAATATTGAAATAAAATATTTAATTTATTATTTCAGTTCAGAGTAGTATCATTTTATTCAATATAAATATTTATTTTTATATGAAATTTAATGTATAACGAAACAAAAATCATATTGTTATAATTAATTGTAGTAGGAATTACTACAACGGAGAAAAAAGTCGTAATATGTATTACTACAACAGTGCAAAAATGTTGTAATCTGTATTACTACAACGGTGGAAAACAGTTGTAAAATATACATTTCACAACAGTGCAGAAAAGTTGTAAAAGATATTAGTCTATTACAACTTCTTAATACACGACGGTTTGCCCACCGTTGTAAAAAGTATATTACAACGGTGTTCCACCGTTGTAATAGGGTCATTTTGTTGTAGTGAAATGTGATGTGATTTCGGGGTTTATCTTGAACCGTGTTTTAAATGACACTGATTCTTTAACCCAGTCAAAGATTAAAACTAAGTGGGGTTTTAATGAATCTTTAATTAAATTGAAAAGATCGAGAATGGAGTATCACCAGTTTTACTCCAGGTGGTAGTTAAATCTTTAATTAGATTTGAACGTGAAATGGTAATTGAATTTACCGATAACACCGTGGTGTTAGATATGAAGTATGACCAGTTTTACTTCATGGGATGAATAGGTTGGGATTGGGAAATAAAATAAATAATTACTTCGGTGTGGTTCGCTAATCCCAACTAGTTCGAAGTGATATTCAAAGGAAGATTAAAGAATAAATTTAAAAGAATTTATCTTTGATAAAATTAATGGGAACCTTTCCTTAAGAATGTGAAATTTAGAAACTAACTCTAGGTTAGCTAAGCAGAATGGTTTCCTGGGTATTGATCTGATGTTGGTTTCGGCCTTCGGGGTTAATATTTGGGGAATTATTCTCTTGCTAATTTGCGGTTAGTGACTGATGAATTGGAATGAGGCGTATGTTGTGTTTGTGTAACATTTGTTTATTATATACGCGAGTTATTCAGAAAGACCGGGTTTATCCCATTTTGAATAACTGATTCGACGATGAGTCGAAGATGAAGACGGTGGTTGAAGACCGGAGGTCTTCACGTCGTTTGGATAATTACTGATGATCTTGATTGGGTCGTACACCCAAGAGGAGGGAATCAGTTGGTGGTCGTCCAGATGTACTTGGAGATCAATGGATATGCGGGGCACTAGGTGCCTCCGGTTTCGTTCAGACCCAGAATGAACTTGTAAATGGACTGTGTGTTTGACATTGGATTTTATTCTGTGTGGTTGATTTCTATTAAATATATATCTGTTTGGCGGCGGAGAATTTATTCTCTTGCTTAACGCCCTTATCTTAGACGTATGAGCTCAGGGGTTATATATTGGTGGATATCCATCGCATGGAGTGAATTGCCTGTGTGGCATGCCTAAGTGGCAAATGATCAATGCTTCTGTTGAAAAGCAAAGTCTTGTGGCTGATGATCAATGCACGGCATGTGTGGCATAGCTTTGTGTAACGTTGATTCGCGAGCCTCACACCCAGGTTGTGAACCAGAAACGGGAGAGGAGTTCAGGGAGGACATGCATTTCTTTCTAGCTAGAAGTGGCGTCAGTGGTTTTACACCGCCCTGACGAGTTTGACTTATGTGGTTGCTACTGTTGCGAGGCACCTCGGATTTATCGGTGACTATGTAAAGCCGATGGAGTCATTCGTTAGCTCATTTGCACCCCATAGGGTGGGGAAACGTAGTGTTCAGGCATTTTACTCCATATCGGTGGACTGGCCCTGACGATCCAAGTTGCAGTTGCGGCTATTCCTGAGACATGGTAGGCTAGATTGTCTCGAATCGGTAAAGGACGATCCCTGGCCTCGGTTCATAGACGGAAATCGAATTTCCAAATACGTGACATTTGCGGTTTTGATTGTAGATCCTAGTATGGCGACATGATATATGGTACCCATGCCGTCTACGATTGATATTTATGATTGTATATAGAATCAGAAACTAACTGGAAACGATTTTAAGATGGGTGGTTTCTTGGGTATTGGTCTGATGTTGGTTTCGGCCTTCGGGGTTAATTTTTAGGGAATCATTCTCTTACTAATTTACGGTTGGAGTCTGATTAAGAATCAAAAGATGAAATTTAGCGTATCAAGCATTCTTTGGCTATTATAAGGTAAAACCCTATCCTCCGGCTTGTGTTGCATTGTGTGATGGGACCTGGGTCTTATAATAGCTTCATTTTTTCTTTATTTAGCATTGCGCTATTATTGTTTTATGCACTGGTATTCTCGGGAGGAAACCCGTTCCATGTTATACGATGTGGTCCCCCTATTTACCCAACTTTAAAATAAAGATTAATAACTGTTTTAGTTCTCACACCAGTCACATGACTGAACTGGAGTTTATTATTTTAACCTAAACTCTTGGTGCCCTTATTTTGACACGGGCAGCTAGTAGTTTTGGTTTTGCGGATTTTTATTCACAGGATCCTAGTTTACAGCTAGAACGATATCCGGAAAGCTCTGTATCCATATATCTCTTCTAGTTGTGTATTGTATTATTTTCCGCTGCTATGTAATGTATTGTAATCTCTGATCTTTTTCTGATATATATTATTTGTTTATACTCTGTATATTCTTGTATTCTGATGAATAGTTGTAATTAACAATGAAATGTTCTTATGTATGCGTTCTTTTGTGGCTTGTTCTCAATTCTATCCGGGCTTTCCTTACCGGGGAAGTTCGGGTCGTTTCAACTTTGGTGAAAGGAGCGGAGTAAGTCCTGTACCATTTCAGGCGGAGGTTGTACAGGAGTTGGCGGTCATGGTGGGAGTATAAGGTGGAGCGCAGCAGTGAATGTGAGGATGAACTGAGAAGGCGGGAGTTTTCATTTAAGGGAAGGTGGATATTCTGTTCGATCATTTGCATGAAGTGGGAATGATTTCCTTTGCATGCAGTAAACCGTAAGAGGGTATATATATGGGAAACAGCATACGTGGTATTTTGTTTGAAGGAGGAATATATGGCATGCATGGAGATGACTGCATGGTGAGGTGGTGTGACCAACGTATAAAGTGGGGAGGGCAGTTCAACACGTGGCTTCAAGCCTTTGTTCATTTCAAATAAGAAAGTTGGTGCAGCGTTGCATGGGAAAAGGGAGGTGCTGATCAATTTCAAAGTGGTTTTGGCCATGGGAAGAGCAGTGGTATACACTACTGTGGATCGGTGGTGTAGAACGTGGTGAAGTGTTTAATGTAGAGTGGCATCAATTTTGGAAACAAGTGGGAAGGTTCGAATATATGGTGAAAGAACATGGCACTGCATACATTTTTAGACAATGCACAGTAAGGCACCTATTTGTATTCGAAGATGCACATAAAATTGGAACTTGGGGCATCCTTAGGAGGAGGGGCATGTCTTTAGGAGGAGGAGTCGGCGGTTGTATGGCAGCTACTAGCTAGGAAGTAAACAAATGAGATGGACGAGAGGGACTGGGAACGAAGAATGGCCAGCTGTGTAAAGCAGGTAAACAATAGTACGTGGAGCATTATCTACCGTTATTTTTAATTGAGAGATTGGTGCGGCAAAGTGATAATTAAAATTTATTTAGTTTAGTAATTTAAAATTAACGATGGTAAGTATAATATTATTTAAATTGTGTTAACGTATAAACCGAATAGCTTCTTATTCCGTGTACAGAATGGAACAGAACAAGACTTACTGGAATCGCACTAACGAGCATCGCATTATGATAAGGACGGAGATAACTGGAAATTTATAGTTAAATTAAATGTTGTTTAATTTAACTGCAACCGCACCGCTTTAGAAATGAACCGAATAAAAGTGAGTTTACTCACTCAGTTTTATCCCATTTATATTTTATATAAATTGGATTTTATTTTGTGTGCTTTGGTTGATAACTGTTTGTTGTTTGCTGATTATTTATATATATTGGATTGAATTAGTTGATTTAGAACGTTAGTTTAATTTAAATAAAATATAATCGTTATGTTAACGATTATTTTCCCAAACAAGGTAACTTACCTTGTTGGTTACGTTTATTATAAAATAAACGTATTAAATTAAAATATGGATGCTTGGATTACTATTTATTATTGAATGATATATCAATTTATTTAATTGAATAATATAAATTGAGGTAATATATTTGGATGTAGGCATAACAGGTTGGAGGGATCCAACTGGATTCCTCAAATTTATTGTTTATTTTCATATCACATTATATGGACTGTTTGACCAACCTGATTAGATGATTGATTTTTTATTGATCGTTGAATATAAATTCAACGGTTGTTTTGTTATTAACCAATGGACAATATTGGTTGGGTAATTGGTAGCATATGGCCTATAAATCAATCGTTTTATAGATATTGATTTACCGTCAAGTGAATCGACGATAATGAAGTTATAAAATTTATTTTATAGCTGAAAAAGATTTTTAATCTATTCATAAAAGTTATTTGAAAGAAGATAAATAAAAATTTATTATTTAAAGTTATAAGTAATTATTAAGTTGTTTTATAAAGAAAATTCCTATATAATGAGAATTGTGAGAAACTGATCAGGATTAACATAACAGTTAAGAGTTGGTTCAATCGTTCTAGGTAACAATTAAATAAGGTAAATAAATTTAAAGAAAAGATTTAATTGGACTGGTTAACGAGATAACCGTGTTTAAATCAAATGTTTTACTGGGATCGAGTACTAAATTGAATTAGTTTATTATTAAGTAAATCTAATGAAAGTGTTTAACGAATATTCGTAAATGCTAATAAGATCATAAATAAGAGAAATTATTATCTATTTTAGTAATAAAGAAGTTAACTTCTTAAACGGTGATAAATGATGAAGTAAATTGTTATTTTAATTAATAATAATTTAAGTAATTACTACTTAAATGAAATACATTTAAGTAAGTAACCAATTTTGGGAATGGAATATAGTCGAGTTTTGAAAAGGGGTCAGAAATGAATTTTATATTGTACCCGAGTTTTATAATGAAGTTATAAAGAGGTTTTGAACTGATGCAATGGTTTAAATTAAATGTTTACTTAACAATTGAATTTAGCAAGAAGAGATTGCAATAGAAAGGGTTTTGTATTAAACCAAAGTGGTATAAATAAAGGTATAAAAGAATGTGAGGCTAAAACGATGACTTAAAGTGATGATACTTAAGTAATGAGATTAAGTGTAACGAATGGAATTTTAAATGAGATTTTCAAGTTGAAAATGATTTAATGGATTTGAAGTTAAATACTACAAGTTGATAAACAGTTAAGATAATAGAATTAAGAAACAGAAATATTTCCGACTATGGGAAAGGGTTCGAGGAATTATTATAATTCCAAAGTAATGGATATAAAAAGGATTTGAGATTATAGAATAATATTTCCAATGTAAAGGAAATAGGAAGAAGTTTTGTGAAATTATACGATTTACCAAGTGAAGGAATTTAAGAAATGAGTTTGCATGGTTTATTAAAAAGCGATAAGGTTTGATTATTGTTTTCCGAGCAAGGAAAAACCGAAGAGATTTCATAATTTTGTTATGTTAAATTTGATTAAACCCAAAGTGGGTGAATATAGGTATATATGTTTGTTTTTAATTCTTAAGTATTTAAATAATCTGAATATTCTTATAATAAGATAATAAGTAAGAACCATGTTTTAGAATATCAAGAGATTAAAAAGTTTTAAAGTAAAAAGGCCAAGTGATGCTGAGTATGTAACCAGTAAGTTCATTTTATTTTTATGGTTGAGTGGTTGTTTATTTGATAGTTAAATAACTGACTATCAAATCTGGACAATACGATTGTTGGTACGGAAAGACCGGGATCGAATTATATTCGAAAACTATTCTGACCAGCAAATACGAAATGAAGAAGATATTAGATGTTGATCAAGACAGAGCCAGTGAAGACCATAGATCTTCATGAAACGGAAGGATTACTTATATCTCTGGCTAACTCCTATAGTGTCAAAGTCTACTATATATAAACTTGACTTATATTTTATAACTAGAGATATATTGTGGTCCTGTCGTGGTTGAAATCTACGGATTGGCAAGGACTACTCGCTACTGATCTATAGGGTGATTCTTAGAATGTGGTAGGAGAGTGCCTTCGGTTCATCCTGTACCTGGATGACTTGTATGGATGAAAGTCTGACATAGTATTTCTTAAGAATCACGTACGTTGATTTTTACAAAACGTATCTCTGTAGGTGGCAGAGAAGACGCCTTCTCTTAGCATAAACACCCAGAATATTTTTGTGAACATCAATTAGTGATTTGGCAGATTTGACGATGTGGCATTCAAAGTGAATGATGGCCATATATTCTAAAGATAAATTCTAACTTCAAGCCTCACAACCGGGAAATGACAAAAATCGGGCAGGCAGCATGGCTATGTGGGTCGCTCCCATTAGGGTGTATAATCACCTATCTAGAGAAATTCTTTTTCATTCTTTAATCTATTTTCAATGCTGTCCCTTTTCAGAAATGGTTGCTGATCCCAACCGTTGGTGATATACCTTCGATACACTCAAGCGAAATGAGTGGTCCGTAATGTGTGGGCCGGGTTGCAAGACGTTCTTGTTGAACCCAGTGTATTCGCCTCTAGAGATACACTATCGGAAGGTGGTTCCATACCTTGTCATAGTTGGAAATCCAGTCTCCAATAAGCGCCCGCGGTTTTGATTGTATACCATATATGTGGAGCGTGAGATGCAAGCGTTCCACTAGATTGCTATTTATTTGTATTTAGACACTATTATTATATCAGAGAAATATATGATTTCAAAAATGTTTTGGGTTATAGTAAGGTAAAAACCGTCCGTGTTTATGTGTGGGCTGGTCTTACTATTATCCTTTTCTTTTCAAAGGGTTTTTGATGTTAAAATCAATATGGATGTTATATAAACTTAAGCGAGTTTCTCACTCTGGTTCACCAGACTGATCCAACGTTTATAATGCTCGGGTTAGCCCGGGTTCGCAAAATCAGGTTATTGGATACTACGAAGTTCAGAAGAAGTGCTAGAGGAGTTCAGACGTATTTATATTTATTTCGTTGTGTGTGTATGTGAGGACAGATTATTATAACTGTCCAGATGTGTTTATGTACGCTGATGATTGTAATTATTTATTTCAAAGCTCTCAATGAAGTTTTATTTCTATATTATATTTTGTTCCGCTACGATGTGAGACTTTGATGGTGTTATGTTCTTCTTTCTCTTCTATTCTAATATTTCTTTCTTTTTATCTCACCCTCTAATTTCTTTCTAATAACTGTCCAATGTTTTCAGTGCTTGAGTTATGACAAGTAATACAGTTTGATGTATTATTGTTGGAATTTGGACGTTGAATCCCTTGGGTCGTTACACATGTTTATTTAACGGTTAAGTTTGTGGGCCTATATACACTAATATTACCCACCTACCCAAGGTTTACTTAACCCTTCTACTTATCAAGTCAATATGTATTATTGGTTAAGCTTGCCTTAACCCGATCCTCTTTGTTCATGTAATATTGGTTAAGTGTTGTCAATTCATGTTAACTTAACCCACCCACACATCATGTTGTATTGGTTAAGTGTTTCTTATTAACTTAACCAGTTCATTCATCATGTTATATTGGTTAAGTTTTTTAAATTTACTTAACCCCACCCACTTGTCTAATTAACATGTTGTATTGGTTAAGTGTTCTCAATTTACTTAACCTCACCCACTTATCTAATTAACATATTGTATTGGTTAAGTGTTCTCAATTTACTTAACCCCACCCACTTATCTAATTAACATGTTGTATTAAGGGTGGGCGCCGACGGTTAACCGGACAGATCGGTTAATTTTTTCGGTTAACCGCTTAATTTGGTTGGTTCGGTTAACCGAATTTCGGTTAATTGAGGATAGATTTGTTCGACCGAACCGAAAATAATTATTCATGGTTAACCATCTGATTTAAACGGTTAACCGTTCGGTTTAAATGGTTAACTGTTCATTAGTTAACCGTTTAAATCGAACGGTTAACCGTTTAAATCGGACGGTTAACCATGAATAAACTTATCCATTCACCCGTATAAACTAACAGATCAAACAATTTCAGGAACATAAAGAGATGCTCACCGCTCAGGCCTCGCTTTCAGAGCTTCAGTCAACTACAGAACTACTAAGTACTAAGTACAACTGAAACAATTTCAGCAGTACAACTTGAGAGTTGAGACAATTTCAGTTCAGGTACATCATCCACAGCTGAAACAAATAGACATTCGGCGAAGAGCGAACACTAACAATGAGCATTACACGAATACATGGACACAGACAGCACACAACAGACTCTACCCAGTACTCTCAAGTCTCAAATACAGAACTAATAAGTACATTAAGTTCAAATACACATTAGACAGACCGTCTCACTACTCTATGCTACTCGGAATCTAAGATACAAAACTACATATTACATTGACAGATAATTGATGCATATTCCAGTTCCACCACTGCTCCCCCCGTCCAAAGTCCAAACTTCAATAGACACTATTCGCTTAAACTCCCATTGCTTGATGCAAGAAACCAAAAGTTTTCCAATGTTTTCCCCTTTATGACTTGTGATCACACAAAAGTTTAAAATTCTTTTATGTAATTTCCAATCATTGTCAATGAAGTCTGCAGTTAAAACCATATAATTTATGTTTTGACAAGAAGTCCATGTATCGGTAGTAAGACATACCCCATGCAAACAATTAGAAAACATGGTCTTAAGATAATCTTTTGTGTCTCCATATAAATCAAGCACATCCCTACAATTGTCCTACGTGAAGGCACTTCAAAGCTAGGACACATTTTTCGATAGAACTCTAGAAATCCTTCACCCTCAACAAAACTAAAAGGAAGCTCATCAATTATTAACATACGAGCTAGAGCCTTTCTACACTCGTCTTTGTTAAATGACCATGTAATAAGGGTGTTACTTGCTTTGCTTTCACTATTTGTTGTAAAAACTAAATTTTTTTGTCCCTTATCTCCTACTCGAGGACATGACCTACAAGCCGTTTTTATATGATAGATCAATGGTGAAATACCATTCGATTTACCATCACAAGCAAATTGTGCATGACAATAATTGCAAACACTTAGGATGTAAAGTGTCTACCGGATTAACTTTGGTAAAATTTTCCCATACCATAGACGGTTTCCTAGTAGAGGCTTTGCGCTTAGGAACTAATGGAGGCTTTCTTGCATTGTTTGGCTCTACGACGGGTTCTTCTTCTTCACCGCCACTGTCCACCCAATCACCGTCCAATAAATTGTCAGCACTTCCAATTTGCACCTACAATTAGCATATAAACAATTATTAACTTATGTATCCATAATCAGTTGAGAGTTCCAACTAAAAAAAATAATGATGTTCATAAATTATTATACAATATAGTCATGGTGAATGTTTTGTATCTTCATAATGGGAGTCACTTTGAAAATAGAGAATGATTCGTGATCAGCCAAGTTAATCAATGATCAGCCAACTCATAACAAATTAGTATCAGTGATTAGCCAACTCATATTTGTCACTACCCTACATAAATCAAAAACAATAACATACCCACCAACTTATACAATGATCAGCCATTCAAATCATGCAAAATAATATACGACATACGCTGGCTTTATAGGTTAAATTTCGTAAACCATTTACCATGATAAAAGTAAAAATCTGCCAAGTTTAAGAATTCAATTTGTTTAATTCGTATTAAACCCTAAATTTAAAGACATAGATCGAGTATCGAATTGAAATAAACAGATCTAGTACAAGACGATCCAGAAGAAGACGGGATATACTCACATGCTTTCTCTTGTTCCTCGTCGATGACCTTGTTGCCATGCTACGATTTAGACGTCGACGATCCAGAAGAAGACGAGCAAAATAGATTTAGGGTTTCTAAAAGAGAGTGGCGCAGCAGTTTTGGGAAATAGAAATAAGAAAATAGGGTTACGGGGTAAGGAAGTGTGAAGGAATTGAAAATTAGTGGGGCGCATGCTTGTTTGGGCTTCATATTTCTTTTGGGCCAGCAAGTTTTTTTTTAATTATTCGGTTAACCGATCCAAACTTTATTTTATTAACCGTTAACCGAACCGACCAAGTTCGGTTAAGGTCGGTCAGTTAACCGATTATGTCGGTTAACCGAAATTATTGGTTAAGTCGGTTAAATCGGTTAAATGCCGACCCCTATGTTGTATTGGTTAAGTGTCCTCAATTTACTTAACTCCACCCACTTATCAAATTAACATGTTATATTGGTTAAGTGTTCTCAATTTACTTAACCCCACCCACTTATCTAATTAACTTGCTGTATTGGTTAAGTATTCTCAATTTACTTAACCCCACTCACTTGTCTATTCATTGGCATTAATTAATTTAGTAATGCACCATCCTCTCACATTAGAACTGTTGTTTGCGGTTGCTGGATGTGCCGGGCGGTTCCGGGCAGACTTCTACCGCAAACTCATTCTAACCTTGGGTTTTGGGCTTAATGCGCTAAACTCTCACATTAGATCTGTGTTGTTGCGGTCGCTGGATGTGCTGGGCGGTTCCGGGCCGTCTTACACAGAAACTCAATCTAACCTCGGGTTAGGCATATTCATCTTTTAACCAATTTACATATTTACCATTTATGTCCAAGTCTAGATTTATATGTAAATTATCCATAAGTGTGGTCAATTCAAGTTATGCCACATTTACTAGATATGCCCAAAATTAATTATATGATTACAACCCATTTTATGCCAATTACATAATGTCTAATATTTAATGTTTCCCAATTGTTTCCCAACGTCAATCGTTCGGATGATTCATATAATACGTTAGGCACGCCATTAGCCTAACTCATAAGAAAAAGGGAAAGAAAGAGACGTATAACATCCAAACTGGCATAAAGCAATATAGATCCAATTATGAATATAACTATCATATAACAAAGATCCCAATTATGAACTTGCATAACAAAATAGATCGAAATTAACATATGAACTTGCATAACAAGTTAGATCTAAATTAACATATGAACTTGCATAACAAATTAGATCTAAATTAACGTATGAACTTCCATAACAAATTAGATCTAAATTAACATATGGACTTGCATAACAAATTAGATCTAAATTAACATATGGACTTGCACAACAAATTAGATCTAAATTAACATATGAACTTGATAACAAATTAGATCTAAATTAACATATGGACTTGCATAAATCGTAACTTGCATAAATCATAACTTGCATCATGACTTGCATAAATCATAACTTGCAAAAATCATAACTTGCATAATTCATAACTTGCGTCATAACTTGCATAAATCATAACTTGCATAAATCATCAATATAAATGATAACAGAACCGACTAACAGCATATGCTTCAACAGACATCTTCACATAATCCAGATCACAACTTATCATAATTAATTTAATCAATTATCTTGTTAAACAAACTGTACTCACAGAGATAGGATTAAGGTTAGAGAATAATTTTGATTTCTGAAGTTGATAAGCTAAAATCGTTGATGTAGGCTTTGATCTGTATCTTTTATCTTGAATTTGATAAGTTATGATGGAGGCTAGATTAGTTTAGAATGTAGCAGCATGGTGGCTCAATAATGAATTTAGCTTTGATTTAGGGTTTAGGTTTATTTGTGCTTATATAAGAGTATAGGATTAGTTTGAGCCTTTAGATCAACTTATGATTCATTTAAGCCATCTAAATCATCATGACACAAAGACAACTCACCAGACCAATCAAATAAAGCCACATCAGCCCTAATACAAGAAAAATCATCACCCAACCAACCAAAAAAAGCTACGTTCAAAAAAACAATCCTTAACCAATAAAATGTGCCACGTGTGCCACATAACGCGCAGCAGCAGGGTGTTGACACCTATACGTCATATATATATATATGTATGTATGTATATGTATATGTATATATATATTTCTTTCTAGCTATCTTCCCAATTAACCATTTTCACACTAAACCACTTTTAGAACTACGTTCACACTAAGCCGCTTTTTAGCCATTCCCCTAAAACAAAAATATGGCACTGGCAAGAATCGAACTCTGTACCTCTTGTATGCAAGTCACATGTTCTAACCAAATAAGCTACTAAGTCTTTTGTTTACAAACCTTAGAACAATGCTAAATATTATTCTTTTCTCATTCCTCTTTTTCATGTTTTGCTGCAATATTTAATTTAAAGATATCCTTTTCATCCTAAATCGGTTTTCTGCAAACCATAGGTCTAAATTGACTAGAAAATTGCCACAAACGCAATGACACTAATTTCATGACCAAATTCCTGAAGCTCTTCAAATTTTTCTTTTTATTTCTTTTTTTCTATTTAATTGTTCGCATGCATTTCTTCGCATTTTATGTATTGCACTTAATTTTTACCTTCATTTCACTACATGAACTTATTACATGAAATATTTATTGTCATTATTTAATTTTTCTCGTAAATATATCTATGTATATAATATATATACATATTTCCACATTTTTAATTTCATTAGAAATGCGGGGTGTTACATTCTCCCCTACTTAAAGGATTTTGTCCCCGAAGTCTCTAAGTTAAGAAGAATGTATCCTACCATCCAATCATCAATCTACTCATCCATCATCCACAAGCATCCATTGTCCTTAAAAGATTTCTAATTCTTTTCATGAACATATGCATAGTTTGAGTATATGATCTTACTCTAATGCAAAATCAGGCGGTCTACTGGCTCTGTCGACCTTCTTAATGCAATTCATGACAGTGCCATGCGTCCATTATGTATGCAAAAGAATCCTAATGATACATATCATTTTTACATGCGTGCACAATCATTCATTCAAATGCAACATCCATATGATAACACATTCAATATACATCCATCAAATTAATTATGCACACTTATTCGTATGCAATATGAAAGTGACTAAGCCGATCTAGTACCTAATGTGTGTGTAAATGCATCCACGAGCAACCACTAGCAAACACTTGCATCCACCAAACGTAACATGTCTCAAACACATGTTTTCAACCATAGGATTTTCCTACCTAAAGATCGAAGATGTAATCGAGAGGACATACTGAACGATAGGACAAGTATAAACAAAGCGATAGAAAAAGGAGAAATTAAGAACATACGCTCCAAAAGGAAAGGGTACAGCATACGCATCTTATCTTTTGTCTCCCAAGTCGCATCTCCTTGATCATCTGCCCATTGGACTTTAACCACTTGACCTCTCGGTTGCATAACTTCTTGACCTCCGATCCAAGGATGCATGTAGGAGCTCGTCTAATCGTGTCATATTGCTTCACTTCCACTTCCCTAAGCATACTCGGCTCCACTACTTCCGCGGTGTCATGTAAACGCTTCTTCAAGGATTATCTTCCTAAAGCTCTCGTCTCGTGATATGCAAAGTCTATCTCGCGCCGCGGGTGTAAACCTCGAACTTCATCAAAGACGTCATCAAACTCATGGACCACATTAACAAATTTCAAATCATCGATGAATGCGTCAAGAGATTCTAGGTAGCTATGCATCACTGAACCCCTAGGGTCACAGGAAATATCAAGGGTCTTTCCACAACAAGTCAACAGTTTAACTACCCTCTTTTCACAGTCTAGGATGGCGCCATGCCTGGCTAGTCAATCCATTCCTAGAATCAAACTATAGCCCGTGAAACCAAGAACGAAAGCATTGCATTCAAGGCCAACGCCCAAGATAGATACTCTCAAATCCCGACAAACAATAGATAAGTGAGCCGAACCACCAATAGGATTTGAGACTACAATGGGATCCATAACTAGACTAGTATTTAGGTGCAGTGTTTCAACTATCGAAGCAGACACAAAAGAGTGCGAGGCGCAAAATTTGAAAAGAGTTCTAGGAAAAAGAAATCAAATCTTCAACCAAAACTTCCTATCTATTTCCGATATACTGACCACGAGAACACAACCTGCCCTTCCGAAGATCTTGTACTTTGTCCTTACCCCTGTCCATACCCTTGTCCTCGCCTCTTTGGACAATCCTGATAAGATGTCATGTCTCTCCGTTATGATAACAACTAGTCTTCTTCTTCTTCTTTCTAACTTCTTTCTTTAAGTGGCCAGGTATTTCACCATTGTGGTACTTCCTTTTTCTCTTGGCCCTTGTTATCCTTACCGCATTTCTTTGGATCCACTTTCTTATCCTGCGTCCTATCCATGTCTCCTCTGCACGTTCTCCATTCGTGACCTCCCACCAAAATGAAGCTTCATCCTTCATTAACCAAGCAGCTGGTTGAACCTTCCTCCCATCGTCTATCTCAAAGGTACCAACAAGTCCTCCACTTCGTTGAGCCAACTTCTAGCCTCGAAAAATGTCTCAGTCCCATGAAGCGGTTTTCCACCCATCGCACGGAAGTCCTTACACATCTTAGAAAAAGCACCTATACGCGGAGGAATAGATTCAAAAGGGAAAGAAGGAGGAACTCGAAACAAAGAATCGGAAGAAAGATATATGGCTTTTGGGGATTATGTTTTTCAAATAAACATTCCTTTTGAAAATATTTCCTTTAAAACCTTTTTGAAAATAGTTTTCAAAAACTTTTATCTAATCTGGTAACCTTCAGCTCTGATACCAAGTGTAACACCCCACGTCCGTTAATGTCACTCACAAAGGGAATGCATTAAGTTTCGTGGAGTATTATAAGTAAACAGAATGGAATATTACAAGACAGAGAAAGTAGTACTTGAAAATTTTTATAACTTTATTACAGCGGAAACAGAAATAAGTTTGATTACATTTCCAAATACATAAACCAAGTACATAATATTAGTCTTGTACAAAACCTTCTGAGTACTTAATATTAAAACTGTAATCCCCAACAGAAAATGCCATAAATAAGCTAAATCAAAGCCAAGCAATTCATCTTTCAAATTCAAGCTGGAAGAAGGGATATCCGAAATAATCTTGAGTATTTCCTCCCTAAAAACCGGGTGGTGGGGGGGAAAGGAAAGAAATGAGGTGAAAACAAACTAGGTCAGACATAAGTCTGGTGAGTCTAGTGACTTTAACAATATAATCATTAAAGTAACAGGATAAGAACATAAACTAGAAAGTAAGAAATGACTATACATAAACATGCATGACAAGGTAAGCAGAATGAATAAGATAAACGTTGATCGCGCTTCTAATCACTAAAGGATAATTACTACACAGCACCAATGCTAATTTCACCACACCGTTACTAGTTCCATACTGAAAGTTGATCCCCATATTGTAATTAGTATTCCTCAGGCGTAACATCTAGTAAGAGGTATTCACCCATACAATCCTTACTTGACCATACTAAATACTAGATGTCCCCACACTATCCCCTTATCGCTTAATTAATCGGCTCCCTAACTCGCATGTATTTATTATGTTATTCGGCCTCGCTTGTTTACTTGTGTCATTCGGCCCCGCTTGTATATAGATATCTGTGCTGGTCCCACCATAGGGTGTATCAATCCCTATGATGGCAACCCGACATAACTCAAGATGCACAGTGTATACTGCTGATGCCCAGTGCCTGCTTTTTCCACTCCGGAGCACGTGCACGCCCATACTCCGTCGGAACCTACACTGCCGCACGACCCACCGCTATTTTGACCGCTTATAATCAGCCCAGTAATCGTGCCCCACCCTGCTTAGTTCAGGGTACCATGATACATCTATGTGGGTTACTGTTGAAATGAGTCCCCGTTACTAGGGTTTCCTACTGGTTAAGTTTTGTGGGCCTATATATGCAAATATTACCCACCTACACGAGATGTACTAACCCTCCCACTGATTTAAACATGTTTATTTAACGGTTAAGTTTATGGGACTATATACACTAATATTACCCACCTACCCAAGGTTTACTTAACCCTCCTACTTATCAAGTCAATATGTATTATTGGTTAAGCTTGCCTTAACCCTATTCCCTTTGTTCATGTAATATTGGTTAAGTGTTGTCCATTCATGTTAACTTAACCCACCCACACATCATGTTGTATTGGTTAAGTGTTTCTTATCAGCTTAACCATGTGCATTCATCATGTTATATTGGTTAAGTGTTTTAAATTTACTTAACCCCACCCACTTGTCTAATTAACATGTTGTATTGGTTAAGTGTTCTCAATTTACTTAACCGCACCCACTTATATAATTAACATGTTGTATTGGTTAAGTGTTCTCAATTTACTTAACCCCACCCACTTATCTAATTAACATGTTGTATTGGTTAAGTGTCCTCAATTTACTTAACTCCACCCACTTATCTAATTAAAATGTTGTAATTGTTAAGTGTTCTCAATTTACTTAACCCCGCCTACTTCTCTAATTAACATGTTGTATTGGTTAAGTGTTCTCAATTTACTTAATCCCACCCACTTGTCTATTCATTGGAATTAATTAATTTATTAATGCACCAACCTCTCACATTAGAACTGTTGTTTGCGGTTGCTGGATGTGTCGGGCGGTTCCGGGCAGACTTCTACCGCAAACTCATTCTAACCTCGGGTTTTGGGCTTAATGCGCTAAACTCTCACATTAGATCTGTGTTGTTGCGGTCGCTAGATGTACTGGGCGGTTCCGGGCAGTCTTACACCGCAACTCAATCTAACCTCGGGTTAGGCATGTTCATCTTTTAACCAATTTACATATTTACCATTTATGTCCAAGTCTAGATTTATATGTAAATTATCCATAAGCGTGGTCAATTCAAGTTATGCCACATTTACTAGATATGCCCAAAATTAATTATATGATTACAGCCCATTTTATGCCAATTACATAATGTCTAATATTTAATGTTTCCCAACTGTTTCCCAACGTCAATCGTTCGTATGATTCATATAATACGTTAGGCTCGCCATTAGCCTAACTCATAAGAAAAAGGGTAAGAAAAGACGTATAACATCCAAACTGGCATAAAACAATATAGATCCAATTATGAACATAACTAGCATATAACAAAGATTCCATTTATGAACTTGCATAACAAAATAGATCTAAATTAAGATATGAACTTGCATAACAAGTTAGATCTAAATTAACATATGAACTTGCATAACAAATTAGATCTAAATTAACATATGAACTTCCATAACAAATTAGATCTAAATTAACATATGGACTTGCATAACAAATTATATCTAAATTAACATATGGACTTGCACAACAAATTAGATCTAAATTAACACATGAACTTTATTAGATCTAAATTAACATATGGATGCATAACAAATTAGATCTAAACTAACATATGGACTTGCATAAATCATAACTTGCATAAATCATAACTTGCGTCATAACTTACATAAATCATAACTTGCATAAATCATAACTTGCATAAAACATAACTTGCATCATAACTTGCATAAATCATAACTTGCATCATAACTTGCGTCATAACTTGCATAAATCATAACTTGCATAAATCATAACTTACATAAATCACAATTTGCATCATAACTTGCATAAATCATCGATATAAATGATAACAGAACCGACTAATAGCATATGCTTCAACAGACATCTTCACACAATCCAGATCACAACTTATCATAATTAATTTAATTAATAATATTGTTAAACAAACTGTACTCACAGAGTAGGATTAAGGTTAGAGAATAATTCTGAATTCTAATTTATGAAGTTGATAAGCTAAAATCATTGATGTAGGCTTTGATCTATATCCTTTATCTTGAATTTGATTAGATATGGTAGAGGCTAGATTAGTTTTGGATGCAGCAGCATGGTGGCTCAAGAATGAATTTAGTTTTGATTTATGGTTTAGGTTTATGTGTGCTTATATAAGAGTATAGGATTAGTTTGAGCCTTTAGAACAACTTATAATTCATCTAAGTCATCCAAATCATCATGACACAAAGACACCTCACCAGACCAATCAAATAAAGCCACATCAGCCCTAATACAAGAAAAATTGTCACCCAACCAACCAGAAAAAGCTACGTTCAAAAAAACAATCCTTGACCAACAAAATGCGCCATGTGTGTCCCATGACGCGCATCGGCAGGGTGTTGACACCTACACGTCATATATATATATATATATATATATATATATATATATATATTTCTTTTTAGCTATCTTCCCAATTAACTATTTTCACACTAACCCACTTTTTGAACTGCGTTCACACTAAGCCACTTTTTAGCCATTCCCCTAAAACAAAAATATGGCGCTGGTGGGGATTGACCTATGTACCTCTTGTATGCAAGTCATATGTTCTAACCAAATGATCTATTAAGTCTTTTGTTCACAAACCTTAGAACAATGCTAAACATTATTCTTTTCTCATTCCTCTTTTTCATGTTTTGCTGCAATATTTAATTTAAAGATATCTTTTTCATCCTAAATCGGTTTTCTGCAAACCATAGGTCTAAATTGACAAGAAAATTGCCACGAACGAAATGCCGCTAATTTCGTGACCAAATTCTTGAAGCTCTTCAAATTTTTCTTTTTATTCTTTTTTTCTATTTAATTGTTCGCATGCATTTCTTCGCATTTCATGTATTGCACTTAATTTTTTCCTTTATTTCACTGCATGAACTTATTACATGAAATATTTATTGTCATTATTTAATTTTTCTCTTAAATACATCCATGTATATAATATATATACATATTTCCACATTTTTAATTTCATTAAAAATGCAGGGTATTACATTCTCCCCTACTTGAAGGATTTCGTCCCCGAAATCTCTGAGTTAAGAAGAATGTATCCTACCATCCAATCATCAATCTACTCATCCATCATCCACAAGCATCCATTGTCGTTAAAAGATTTCGAATGCTTTTCATGAACATATGCATAGTGTGTGTGTATATGTTCTTACTCTAATGCAAAATCAGGCGGTCTACTGACTCTGTCGACCTCCTTAATGCAATTCATGATACTGCCATGCGTTCGTTATGTATGAAAAAGAATCTTAATGATACATATCATATTTACATGCATGCACAATCATTCATTTAAATGCAACATCAATATGAGCCATACTTCAGAAGTAGCTCCTAGCAAGGTGATATTTGAATCCTAACTAAGCCTGGGTGTTTCCTCCCTGAGAACCTGGTGGGGAGGGGGGAAACGGAATAAAGAAGGAGAAACAAAAAGGGTCAAACATAAAGTCTGGCGAGTCTAGTTACTTTTATCCAGTAGATAAATAAAAGTAACATGATAAGTACACAAAGTAGATGAGAGAGATCACTACATAAATGGCAGGTGTGACAAGGTAAGCAAGGTACGGTGTACACGTCTCACTAATGATTACTCTACACTATTACTGGTATCCAGAAAGAGATGATCCCTTCAACTATAAGGTGGTAGACTTAGGTATACGACCAAATGTATCCTAACTACTACCATGATCGATCGGTTCCCTAACCCTCGTAGATACCTTGTGTTGGCCCTACATTAGGAGGTATCACTTCCTAAAGTGGCAACCCCTCGTCGTAATAATGTGCACAACCATATCTATAGGTGTCACGGTCGTCTTATCCCCTTCTGCCCGGCTCATGCACGCACATGGCCCAGTTGGTTTGTGTTGCCCACACCATCCTCCACGTTTGGATCTCTTATAGTCAGTCGGTAAGCATGCCCCTTCTCCGCCTAGTACGGAGTACTTTATTTGATACCTACTCCGAGTTACTAAGTGAAATGGGTCCCATAAAATACGATATAAGCTCTCCCCTTTGTCTTGTATCCCCCACTAGGTTTTCACCGACTATGTATACCACTAGGTGTCTTTAATTACATAGCCTTGTTTATGTCTACCGGTTATGCTTACCTACATGTGTCTTTAGTACATAACCCCAAATCTTCCAACCGGTTATGCTTATCTATAGATGTCTTTAATTACGTAAACCTATCACTTCTGCAAGTTATGTTTACCCTCAAAGGTGTCTTTAATTACATAACTTTATTATTTCCATCGATTATGTATACCATTAGGTGTCTTTAATTACATAACTTTAACGGGTTATGTAACACCCTGAATTTTAGTTAATACCAAAATTCACTAATTACAGGATAAATAATCTCAGACGTGGGAATTGGGGGTAACGGGCCGCGTTATTGCGTTCGTCTCGAAAAAATACGCAAAATAGAGTCCGAGTTTTCGAAAATCGGAGTCCGTATGGCCCGGTTATGGCCCAAAGAAGTTTGCAGAAAATTTAAAACTAAAACAGATTTAAAAATTCAAATATTCAGATTTGGAATGGGCCAGGCGGGGTCAGGCGGGAAGCTTCCCGCCCAACCCATGTCGACAGGGCTGTCGACAGGCCTGTCGACAGGGGTGTCGACATGCCTGTCGACTTGCCTGTCGACAGGGTGGCACCGTTCAGTGAACCTGGGTGCACCAGGTTGCACCAGGTTGGGTTTCAGGCTGGCTAGGAGGGCTGGTTCTAGAGATTTCCTAAATCTAAGGGTCCTAATCTATTCTAGGGTTAATCTAAGGGCCTAAAACACTCACCTAATCCTATAAATAAGACCCTAACCCTCCCCTAATTCATTCATAATTAAATCTAGTAACTAAACTATGGCAAATTGAAACTTGAGAGAGCCACCATCAAAATTAGAGAAGGGATAACATTCCAAATCCACTTCTAGCCTCTTAATCTTCTTCATTAGTTTGCTAATTTTGTTTTGGTGAGCTTCTATCCCCTTAATAATCAATTATTAAATTGATTAAGATAGGATATGATGATGTATGGTTATGTTTGTGGATCAATGTGTTTATGCAAGCTTAATATTGTATATGTCATGTGTTTTGCAAGTTATATGCTCTATGTCATGCAAGTTTAGTGTATGTGTTCATGACATTTTTATGTAAGTTTAATGTTATATCTTTATGCAAGTTTGGTGCTATGTTTCATGATGATTATGATGCAAAACACTAAGTTGGACATTGATCTATTATGTAACATGTTATGCATGCATATGAAGTTATGCGAATAAATATGCAAGTTATGTGTATGTTCAAATGTAAGATTAATATGTTATGCATGCATATGAAGTTATGTGAATAATGATGCAAGTTATGTGTATGTTCAAATGTAAGATTAATATGTTATGCATGCATATGAAGTTATGTGAATAATGATGCAAGTTATGTGTATGTTTAAATGCAAGATTAACATGTTATGCATGCATATGAAGTTATGTGAATAATGATGCAAGTTATGTGTATGTTTAAATGCAAGATTAACATGTTATGCATGCATATGAAGTTATGTGAATGATTATGCAAGTTAGGTGTATGCTCAAATGCAAGATTACCATGTTATGCATGCTTATGAGGTCATGTGAATAATTATGCAAGTTATGTAGATGCTTAAGAGCAAGTTGGGTTAATATGTGTTCATATATGCAAGTTGACATCCTCTTAACCCATGACGAAGTTATATGCTAAACCCATGTTATGTGTGATGGATCTTCCCCTTTTATTATGTCATGAAATGAGAACGATTTACGTGGGGAACGATGGGGTGGGTAAATATGTTAATAAATGAATGATTGGGTATGATTAAGCATACCATAAAAATAAATTACCATAAGTGGGAATTTACCTATTGAGTTAGGTCTACCCCATGGGAATTTACCTATTGAGTTAGGTCTACCCATGTTATGGTAAACTTGATATTAATTAGGGATAATTAATATGGGGGTGATTAATTAGGTGTAATTAATCGACTAAGACACGAGGTTGGACTCATTTGTAGTGTAAAACTGCCCGGACCCGACCGGCTTAACCAGTTGCTACAAATGTCAGCCCAATGTGAGAGGTCTTAGCCATAAATTAAATACGTGATTAAGGTAAAGACACGAGGTTAGACTCTGTTATGACGTAAGACTGCCCGGGTTCTACCGGCTTAACCAGGCGGTCATAACAGCCGGTCTAATGTGGGAGGTCTTTATGGGAGATCACGGTCTTAATTAATTAAGAAACACTTAACCATGGTAGCATGTAGTGGGACATGAGGGGTTAAGTGGGTGCCTTGGGTGGCATGAGGAAATTTTGTGGTTGCCTTGGGTGGCATGTGGAATCTAGTGGGTTGCCTTGGGTGGCAATAGAAAATACGATTAGAATACTTAACCAAGTGGAAACATGTAATTAAACATGATTAAAGGGTTAAGTGGGATACACTAGATATATGACAAGCTTAAGTGGGTAGCTTGTGGGGGCCCATTTCAACCAATATCCCAAACGTATCTTTGTGGGCTCGACCCATGTCGAGTGACGGGACACGCATATTGGGCTTGATTATAAGAGGCCAAAACGGGTTAGCGGTGGCAACGCAAGTCCAACGGGTTTCATATGCATGTGTGGGCCCGGGCTGGTAGATAAGCCGTTGTTGCATCGTGTAGATATAAAGCCGTGCACCGTTAGTATTGGGTAGCCACTTTAGGGGAGTGATACACCCCACTGTGGGACCAGCACGGGTATCTACGGTAGGGAGCCGATCGATGGGGAGTAGTGGGTACACCTAGTGAAGATAGGGGCAGACGGCACCTATGTAGGGGTACACGAAACTACTGGGTAAGAATTACTGAGTACACCTAGTGGAGATAGGGGCAGACGGCACCTATGTAGTGGGCTAGGAGTACATGAAATTATTGGGGAAATTTTCTAAGTCCTTGGAAGGGATCAACCTTTAAGTAGGAATGACTGGTGTGGTGCAGTTAGTAATTATCCTTGGGTGGGTAGATGCGTCCTGACGGTTATCTTAGTTCATCCTATGTTGTTGGCTACTTAGTGTAGTCATTGTCCCCAAAGGTACCGTACCGAGTTCATGTCATACCCTAATTACTTTAATAATTGTATTGTTAAGGTTATAGGGCTCACTCAGACTTATGTCTGACCCCGTTGTTTTTATCTTTTTCCCAACCCTCAGGTCCTACGGTGGATCCTAGCGGTAGTAGAGCTTGATCGGATTGCTGTTCCAGCCTTTGGGAGCTTGGGTAGATGTAAAGCTTCAGTTATCCAGTTATCTTTTCTTTTGTCATGGCTATTGTATAAGAGAGTGGGATTATGTACTTCTTTAATTTGACGGATATTGTACTTGACTTTTATCATGGTTTTATGATGTAACCAGACATGTTTATTTCCGCTGTTATGAGATGATGTTTTAAATTTCAAGTACTATTTATATCTGTCTTGGTGTAATTTTTCTGTTCTATATTCACTAAAATACTCCACCGATGCTATGGCATTCCCTTAGTGAGTGACCATAGCGGGCGTGGGGTGTTACACGTGGTATCAGAGCAAAGGTTACCGGAACAGATAAAATTTTTAGAAAACTATTTTTCTAAAACATTTTTGGAAAGGATATTTTCAAAAACATGTCTTTAAAAGAGAAAAGTTTTTGAAAGAAAAGCATAATCCCCAAATAGCCATATCTATATCCTTCGAATTCTCCGTTTTGAATCTTTCCTTTTTTTCGTTTCAGCATGGCCGAGAATCTTAATTTTCCTGAGGGTGTGACGATACCAGTATGGTATAGGAGATTGATGGAGGCTAGGGCCACCACTACGGGTCCAGCAAATGTTCCTCCACCAACCGTAGCACCCGATCTTCCTCCTCCCCCTCCTCCTCGCACGGATACTTTTGCTAAGACTTGTAAGGAGTTTAAAGCTATGGGAGGGAAACCTTTTCAAGGATCTGAAACTTTTGTGGAGGCTAGAGATTGGCTTAAGGAGGTGGAAGAGTTGATAGATATCTTTGAGATGGAAGAAGGAAAGAAAGTCAAGTTGGCTGCTTGGTTAATGAAGGGAGAGGCCTCATTCTGGTGGGAGGTCACTAATGGAGAACGCCCCGTTGACTCTTGGGCGGATTTCAGGCAAAGATTTGTGGCAAAGTTTCTCTCAAGGGCGGAGGAGAACTTGTATATGGAAAGATTCTTGACTCTAAAGCAAGGAAATCTTTCGGTGAAGGAATATGTTAACAAGTTTAATCAATTGGCAAGGTTTGGCCTAGATATGGTGAATACACCGGAGAAGAAGGCTTTGAGGTTCGTGAAAGGCTTGAATGAACCGATGCATGGGTTGGCTATGACTCATATCCCTATGGGGGCCACCTTTGAGAAGCTAGTTGACATGGCACTCATGTATGAGGAAGAGAAGGGCCCTAATGCTAATAAGGCACCCGAAAAGAAGGGAGATCAAAAGAGACCTCAACAGCAGCAAAGCAAAGGTGGGAAAGGCAACGGTGGCAAGGGCAAGAAGAAGTGTTTCAATTGTGGGACACCTGGTCACCTAAGCAAGGATTGTCGCAAGAAGAAGAAGACTGGCTGCTTCCACTGTGGCGAAGCAGGGCACCTTGTGAAAGACTGTCCTAAGAAAGGGCAAAGGACGGGATCTACCTCAGGAGGACAGGTGCAAGCTCTTATGGCACCGGGTCAGGCTAGGGGGCAAGTACAGGCTCTCGCGGTTCCATCGATTCAGGAGAGAGGTAGAACTATTTCCGTGGAAAGTCTGGTTTTTCTATTTGATCATCCTGTCCGTACATTGTTTGATTCAGGCGCATCGCACTCGTTTATCTCATCATCATTAGTTGAGTCACTGCACTTAGACACCAGTCTGGTAGATGATCCCTTGGTTGTTTCAAACCCAATTGGGGGCTCCACTTATTTATCCATGATATGTTTGGGTTTGAAGATTTCTATACTTAGCATTGAGTTTAGATGTGATGCTTTTGTGTTGGGCTTCACGGGCTATGGGTTGATTTTGGGCATGGACTGGTTATCCAGTAATGGTGCCGTTCTTGATTGCGAAAGGAGAGTTGTTAGGCTCATGACCCGCTTGGGTAACACTCTCGAGATCTCTTGTAATCCCAGGGATTCTGTTATGCTAAGTTATCTTGAATCGCTTGACGCTTCGGTCGAGAGTTTGCAATCTGTTAGAGTGGTCCGGGAATATCCGGATGTGTTTGAGGAGGTGAGGGGCTTACCTCCGAAGCGGGAGATTGACTTCCGAATATATCTGGTGGATAATGCTAAACCTGTATCTTTACCAGTGCGCCACATGGCTCCTCGTGAGAGGAGGGAACTCCATAAGCAAGTAGGGGAGTTGCTTGAGAAGGGGTTCATAAGACGGAGCATATCGGAGTGGGGTGCTCCAGTAGTATTTGCTACGAAGGCAGATGGGTCCCTCAGACTTTGTGTAGACTATAGAGAACTCAACAAGCTCACAAAGAAGAATAGACACCCATTGCCGAGAATAGATGATCTTTTCGATCAGTTGGTTGGCGCTTCAGTATTTTCTCAGTTGGACTTGGCCACGGGGTTTCATCAGTTGAGGGTGGCTGAGGATAGCATAGACAAGACTGCCTTTTGAACTCCGGATGGTTTCTATGAGTGGTTGGTGATGCCATTTGGGTTGACGAACGCCCCTGCATATTTCGTTGATTTAATGAGTAGGGTGTTCAGGGAGTTCCTTAATAAATTCGTGGTAGTCTTTGTGGATGATATCTTAGTATTTTCTAAGAGTGAAGAAGAGCATGCCCTACATCTTGGGGAAGTATTGAAGACTCTTCGAGCACATAGCCTTAAGGCTAAATTCTCGAAATGTCACTTCTGGAGGAAGGAAGTGCGGTTCTTGGGGCACGTGGTCTCCAAGGAAGGGATAGCTGTGGATCCCGCGAAGGTAGTATCAGTCCAAGATTGGAAGGTTCCTAGAAATGCTACCGAAGTAAGAAGTTTCTTGGGGTTGGCGGGTTATTATAGGAAGTTTATTAAGGACTTCGCGAAGATATCAGCCCCATTAACCCGCTTAACGAAGAAGAATCTTGTTTTTGCATGGGACGTAGATTGTGATGATGCGTTCCGACGGTTAAAGAGAGCTTTAACCACGGCTCCAGTTTTAGTGTTGCCAGATGGGAGCAAGCCATTTGTTGTCTATACCGATGCCTGTGGGACAGGACTTGGCGCAGTCTTAATGCAAGAGGGAAGGGTAATAGCCTATGGTGGAAGGCAGTTAAGGCCACATGAGAAAAATTACCCTACCCATGATCTAGAGTTGGCCGCTATTGTTTTTGCGCTTAAGATCTGGCGCCATTATCTTCTTGGTGAGAGATTCGAGTTGTTCACTGACCATAAATCCTTGAAGTACTTGTTCTCTCAGAAGGATCTAAATTTAAGACAGCAAAGGTGGATGGAGTTCTTAGCATCCTATGATTTCGAGATAGCGTATACCCCTGGCAAGGGTAACGTGGTGGCAGACGCCTTGAGCAGGAAGAGGTTGTCCTTGAGTCCATTGTTCGTGGAACGACGAAGCTTGGAGTTTATCTCGATGTTTGATTTCAGACCTTCCATTGATTATGTACCCGGTTTGCTAGCTTCCTTGGAAGTTAGGCCTACTCTTTTGGGGCGGATTGGGGAAGCCCAGAGGGACGACCCACAGTTGGTTGAGTTGATAGAGAAGCTCATAAGGGGGGAGTCGTCCAGCCATTTGAGTAGGTACACCCTAGACGATAGGGGGTGCTTGCGTAGAGACGGTAGACTTTGTGTACCGCAAGATGAAGGGTTGAGGAAGGTTATTCTTGATGATGCACACCGTTCTAGGATGACCGTTCATCCCGGTGGGGACAAGATGTACCAAGATATGAAGAGGGTTTTCTTCTGGGCCGGTATGAAGAAAGATGTGGCCGAATATGTAGCTCGATGCTTGGTGTGCCAGCAAGTGAAGGCGGAGCAAAGGAAGCCAGGAGGGTTGCTTCACCCATTGGAGGTTCCGCAATGGAAGTGGGATAGCGTCTCGATGGACTTTATTGACGGGTTACCCAGATCGAGGAAGGGTAATACAGGAATTTGGGTGGTGGTAGATAGACTTACTAAGAGCGCCCATTTCATACCTGTGAAGAGTAAGAGGACCGCTCCATGGTTAGCTTCAGTATATCTTCGAGAGATAGTTCGATTGCATGGGGTACCCTCTAGCATAGTGAGTGGTCGAGATCCTATCTTCACTAGTGAGTTCTGGAGAAGTTTGCAAGAAGCAGTGGGGACTCAATTGTGTCTGAGCACCGCATATCATCCTCAGACGGACGGCCAGACTGAGAGGGTGAATCGTGTTCTAGAAGACCTTTTGAGGCTTTGTATCTTAGATTTTGGAGGTACATGGGAAGAGCATCTTCCATTGGTGGAGTTCGCATATAATAACAGCTTTCAGTCCAGTATTGGTATGGCTCCTTTTGAAGCTCTCTATGGAAGGCCTTGTCGATCACCTACATGTTGGTGGGAATCTACGGATAAGATCTTGCTTGGGCCTGATATGGTTAGGGAGACTTCTGAGAAGATTGACTTGATTCGGAGAAGGATGAAAGCAGCGCAGGATAGGCAAAAATCTTATGCGGACAAGAGAAGGACGGATCTTGAGTTTGAGGTTGGGGATATGGTTTTTGTTAAGGTATCTCCGTTGAGAAATGTTGTTCGCTTCGGATCCGTTGGGAAGTTAGCACCAAGGTTTGTTGGGCCGTTTCCTATCAAGGAAAGGATTGGACGGATGGCATATAGGGTGGAGTTGCCCGACAGACTTAGCGGTGTTCATGATGTATTCCATGTATCACATCTGAGGAAATGCTTACATGAGACGGCAGAGGTGGTAGAGCCGACCTTGCTTAGAGATGTAGAGATAGAGCGTGATGCGACTATTCGACGAGCTCCTACTCGCATCCTTGGGTCAGAGACTAGGAAGTTGAGAAGCAGAGAGGTTCAACTAGTCAAGGTGCAATGGGGAGAAGATGAGAGCAACGCAACTTGGGAGACGGAAGCAAAGATGCGTTCATTGTACCCATTTCTTTTCGAGGGTATGTCTTTACTTTCTCCTTTATCGCTTGTCTAGTACTTATCTTATCTTTGGTATGTCCTCTCGTTAGTACCTTTGACCTTTAGATAGGGTAAACCTATGGTTGAAACATGTGTTTGAGACATGTTATGGTTGATGGATGCAAGTGGATGCAAGTGTTTGCTAGTGGTTGCTCGTGGATGCATATACACACACTCTAGGCACTAGATCGGCTCAGTCACTTCATATTGCATATTGCATAAAATCGTGTGTAGGAAAATATTTATGGATGTATAATGGTTGTGTTATCACATGGATGATGCATTTTGGTGAATGATTGTGCACTCATGTAGATATTGTATGTGTCGATAGGGTTTTCTCGCATACATAATGGATGCATGGCACTATCATGGTTTGCATATGTTCATACATTAGATAGGGAACATATACACACACTCTTTGCATATGCTCATACATCATTAGAAATTGTTCTAAGGACAATGGATGCCCGTGTTTGATGGATTGAGTAGATGGTTGTTTGGATGGTAGGATATGCATTCTCCTTAGCTTAGAGATTTCGGGGACGAAATCCTTTAAGGAGGGGAGAATGTAACACCCCGAATTTTAGTTAATACCAAAATTCACTAATTACAGGATAAATAATCTCAGACGTGGGAATTGGGGGTAACGGGCCGCGTTATTGCGTTCGTCTCGAAAAAATACGCAAAATAGAGTCCGAGTTTTCGAAAATCGGAGTCCGTATGGCCCGGTTATGGCCCAAAGAAGTTTGCAGAAAATTTAAAACTAAAACAGATTTAAAAATTCAAATATTTAGATTTGGAATGGGCCAGGCGGGGTCAGGCGGGAAGCTTCCCGCCCAACCCATGTCGACAGGGCTGTCGACAGGGCTGTCGACAGGGGTGTCGACATGCCTGTCGACTTGCCTGTCGACAGGGTGGCACCGTTCAGTGAACCTGGGTGCACCAGGTTGCACCAGGTTGGGTTTCAGGCTGGCTAGGAGGGCTGGTTCTAGAGATTTCCTATATCTAAGGGTCCTAATCTATTCTAGGGTTAATCTAAGGGCCTAAAACACTCACCTAATCCTATAAATAAGACCCTAACCCTCCCCTAATTCATTCATAATTAAATCTAGTAACTAAACTATGGCAAATTGAAACTTGAGAGAGCCACCATCAAAATTAGAGAAGGGATAACATTCCAAATCCACTTCTAGCCTCTTAATCTTCTTCATTAGTTTGCTAATTTTGTTTTGGTGAGCTTCTATCCCCTTAATAATCAATTATTAAATTGATTAAGATAGGATATGATGATGTATGGTTATGTTTGTGGATCAATGTGTTTATGCAAGCTTAATATTGTATATGTCATGTGTTTTGCAAGTTATATGCTCTATGTCATGCAAGTTTAGTGTATGTGTTCATGACATTTTTATGTAAGTTTAATGTTATATCTTTATGCAAGTTTGGTGCTATGTTTCATGATGATTATGATGCAAAACACTAAGTTGGACATTGATCTATTATGTAACATGTTATGCATGCATATGAAGTTATGCGAATAAATATGCAAGTTATGTGTATGTTCAAATGTAAGATTAATATGTTATGCATGCATATGAAGTTATGTGAATAATGATGCAAGTTATGTGTATGTTCAAATGTAAGATTAATATGTTATGCATGCATATGAAGTTATGTGAATAATGATGCAAGTTATGTGTATGTTTAAATGCAAGATTAACATGTTATGCATGCATATGAAGTTATGTGAATAATGATGCAAGTTATGTGTATGTTTAAATCCAAGATTAACATGTTATGCATGCATATGAAGTTATGTGAATGATTATGCAAGTTAGGTGTATGCTCAAATGCAAGATTACCATGTTATGCATGCTTATGAGGTCATGTGAATAATTATGCAAGTTATGTAGATGCTTAAGAGCAAGTTGGGTTAATATGTGTTCATATATGCAAGTTGACATCCTCTTAACCCATGACGAAGTTATATGCTAAACCCATGTTATGTGTGATGGATCTTCCCCTTTTATTATGTCATGAAATGAGAACGATTTACGTGGGGAACGATGGGGTGGGTAAATATGTTAATAAATGAATGATTGGGTATGATTAAGCATACCATAAAAATAAATTACCATAAGTGGGAATTTACCTATTGAGTTAGGTCTACCCCATGGGAATTTACCTATTGAGTTAGGTCTACCCATGTTATGGTAAACTTGATATTAATTAGGGATAATTAATATGGGGGTGATTAATTAGGTGTAATTAATCGACTAAGACACGAGGTTGGACTCATTTGTAGTGTAAAACTGCCCGGACCCGACCGGCTTAACCAGTTGCTACAAATGTCAGCCCAATGTGAGAGGTCTTAGCCATAAATTAAATGCGTGATTAAGGTAAAGACACGAGGTTAGACTCTGTTATGACGTAAGACTGCCCGGGTTCTACCGGCTTAACCAGGCGGTCATAACAGCCGGTCTAATGTGGGAGGTCTTTATGGGAGATCACGGTCTTAATTAATTAAGAAACACTTAACCATGGTAGCATGTAGTGGGACATGAGGGGTTAAGTGGGTGCCTTGGGTGGCATGAGGAAATTTTGTGGTTGCCTTGGGTGGCATGTGGAATCTAGTGGGTTGCCTTGGGTGGTAATAGAAAATACGATTAGAATACTTAACCAAGTGGAAACATGTAATTAAACATGATTAAAGGGTTAAGTGGGATACACTAGATATATGACAAGCTTAAGTGGGTAGCTTGTGGGGGCCCATTTCAACCAATATCCCAAACGTATCTTTGTGGCCTCGACCCATGTCGAGTGACGGGACACGCATATTGGGCTTGATTATAAGAGGCCAAAACGGGTTAGCGGTGGCAACGCAAGTCCAACGGGTTTCATATGCGTGTGTGGGCCCGGGCTGGTAGATAAGCCGTTGTTGCATCGTGTAGATATAAAGCCGTGCACCGTTAGTATTGGGTAGCCACTTTAGGGGAGTGATACACCCCACTGTGGGACCAGCACGGGTATCTACGGTAGGGAGCCGATCGATGGGGAGTAGTGGGTACACCTAGTGAAGATAGGGGCAGACGGCACCTATGTAGGGGTACACGAAACTACTGGGTAAGAATTACTGAGTACACCTAGTGGAGATAGGGGCAGACGACACCTATGTAGTGGGCTAGGAGTACATGAAATTATTGGGGAAATTTTCTAAGTCCTTGGAAGGGATCAACCTTTAAGTAGGAATGACTGGTGTGGTGCAGTTAGTAATTATCCTTGGGTGGGTAGATGCGTCCTGACGGTTATCTTAGTTCATCCTATGTTGTTGGCTACTTAGTGTAGTCATTGTCCCCAAAGGTACCGTACCGAGTTCATGTCATACCCTAATTACTTTAATAATTGTATTGTTAAGGTTATAGGGCTCACTCAGACTTATGTCTGACCCCGTTGTTTTTATCTTTTTTCCCAACCCTCAGGTCCTACGGTGGATCCTAGCGGTAGTAGAGCTTGATCGGATTGCTGTTCCAGCCTTTGGGAGCTTGGGTAGATGTAAAGCTTCAGTTATCCAGTTATCTTTTCTTTTGTCATGGCTATTGTATAAGAGAGTGGGATTATGTACTTCTTTAATTTGACGGATATTGTACTTGACTTTTATCATTGTTTTATGATGTAACCAGACATGTTTATTTCCGCTGTTATGAGATGATGTTTTAAATTTCAAGTACTATTTATATCTGTCTTGGTGTAATTTTTCTGTTCTATATTCACTAAAATACTCCACCGATGCTATGGCATTCCCTTAGTGAGTGACCATAGCGGGCGTGGGGTGTTACAGGTTAAGTTTGTGGGCCTATATGTGAATTTTACCCATCCCCTCTTCAGATTTACTTAACCCACCCCTCAACCATGTTTACTTAACCCCCAACTTAAATTTAAGTTCATACATTCCCTATGGATTAACTTAGGTTTAGTAGTCCAATTCTTTACCATGTCCATTTATGGTTTCATAATAGGCCAGACCTCCCACATTAGGCCTACAACATGTGGACGCTGGATATGCCGGTCGGGTCCGGACAGACTTATCCCATAGTTGGGCCTAACCTCGTGTCATAGCCCGATTCGTATTTACGTACTTAGACCTCCTACATTAGGCTCAACATTAGTGGTTGTTGGATATGTATCGATAGGGTTCTCTCGCATACATAATGGATGCATGGCACTATCATGGTTTGCATATGTTCATACATTAGATAGGGAACATATACACACACTTTTAGCATATGCTCATACATCATTAGAAATTGTTTTAAGGACAATGGATGCCCGTGTTTGATGGATTGAGTAGATGGTTGTTTGGATGGTAGGATATGCATTCTCCTCAGCTTAGAGATTTCGGGGACGAAATCCTTTAAGGAGGGGAGAATGTAACACCCCGAATTTCGGTTAATGCTAAAATTCACAAATTAAAGAATAACTAATCCCAGATGTGGGAATTAGGGGAAACATGCTACGTCATTGCGTTCGTCTCGGAAAAATACGCAAAATAGAGTCCGAGTTTGCGTAAAACGGGTACCGTTTGAAAAGATATGGACGAACGAAGTTAGGCAGAAAAACCAGAAACAGGCCAGAAATGCACTGGCACACTTGTGAAGTGCGCCAGTACAAAAATGCACTGGCGCACTTGTGAAGTGCGCCAGTGCAAAAATACACTGGCGCACTTGGGAAGTGCGCCCGTGCCGAGCCAGGAAACCTGCACAGTTTCTAGAGAGTTCTGTGGTTGGGTGCACCAGTTTGGGGTTTGGGCTTGGTCTTAGGGCTGGTTTCTGGAAGGTGCCGAAATCTAAGGGTCCTAATCTAATTTAGGGTTAATCTAAGGGCCTAAAATACTCACCTAATCTATAAATACACCCTAATACTACCCTAATTCATACTAAAAATAGAAATGATGCCACCATGCCGCCAAAATCAAACTTGAGAGGAGCCTCCACTAGTTTATGAAGAAAGTTGCAAGTTAATCAACCTCTAATCATCACCTTCTTCTTGTATAGCAACTAGTTCTACTACATAAGTTTGCTAATCTTGGTTTTGGTGAGTTCCTATAGCTTTAATAATCAATTGTTAAATTGATTATGGTAGGATGTGATAAGACATGGCTATGTTTGTGGATAAATGTGTTTATGCAAGTTTGTATAATATGTGTTTTGCAAGTTTTATGCTATATGCAAGTTTAATGCCATGTTTTATGATGCAAAACACTATGTTGAACATTTATGCATATGTAACATGTTATGCAAACTATATGTGAGAGTATATGCAAGTTATATGTAACATGATATGCAAGTTATGCATGTGGTTTTATGCATGCTAAGTGTTTGGTTTTATGCATGCTAAGTATTTGGTTTTGTGCATGCTAAGTATGTGGTTTTGTGCATGCTAAGTATTTGGTTTTATGCATGCTAAGTGTTTGGTTTTATGCATGCTAAGTATTTGGTTTTGTGCATGCTAAGTATGTGGTTTTGTGCATGCTAAGTATTGGGTTTTATGCATGCTAAGTGTTTGGTTTTATGCAAGTTTGTCTCTTTTTATGATATGCATAATATATGCAAGTTTGTCTCTAAGTATGGCAAGTTATGATGCAAGTTCATATGCAAGTTATGATGCAAGTTCATATGCAAGTTATGATGCAAGTTCATATGCAAGTTATGATGCAAGTTCATATGCAAGTCATGATGCAAGTTCATATGCAAGTTATGATATATGTTTATATGCAAGTCATGATGCAAGTTCATATGCAAGTTATGATATAAGTTCATATGCAAGTTATGATATATGTTTATATGCAAGTTATGATGCAAGTTCATATGCAAGTTATGATGCAAGTTCATATGCAAGTTATGATGCAAGTTCACATGCAAGTTTATGTGCAAGTTCATAGGCAAGTTGTCTCTTTTATGATATGCATAATGCAAGTTTGGTTAAATAGTAGTGGGGTTTAATGTATGTTCATATATGCAAGTTGACACCTTTTGAACCCATGATAAAGTTACATGCTATGTTGGCTAAACCCATGACATTTGCGATGAATCTTCCCTTTTATTATGTCACGTTACGAGAACGAATTACGTGGGGAACGATGGGGTTAATATGCATGTTTATAAAATGATGTGGAATAGATATGCTTAAGAGTAACATAAATTAAATGGACATAATTGGGAATTTACCTATTGAGTTAGATCTACCCATATTATGGAGTTGGGAATTTACCTATTGAGTTAGGTCTACCCATACTACGGAGTTGGGAATTTACCTATTGAGTTAGGTCTACCCATATTCTGGAAAACATGATTAATTAATTAGGGATAATTAATATAAATTAGGAGGGTGATTAATTAGGTGTGATTAATCGACTAAGACACGAGGTTGGACTCAGTTGTAGCGTAAAACTGCCCGGACCCAACCGGCTTAACCAGTTGCTACAAATGTTAGCCCAATGTGAGAGGTCTTAGGCACAAATTAAATACGTGATTAAAGTAAAGACACGAGGTTAGACCCTTTTTATGACGTAAGGCTGCCCGGACCCAACCGGCATATCCAGCAGTCATAAAAGACGGTCTAATGTGAGAGGTCTTTATGAGGTCATGATCTTAATTAATTAATTAAGGAACACTTAACCATATTAGCATGTAGAGGGGCATGAGGGGTTAAGTGGGTGCCTTGGGTGGCATGAGGAAACTAGTGGGTTGCCTTGGGTGGCAATAGAAAATACGATTAGAATACTTAACCAAAGTGGAACATGTAATTAAACATGATTAAAGGGTTAAGTAAGTGCCTTGGGTGGCATGTGGGAATCAAGTAAGTGCCTTGGGTGGCATGCGAAAATCTAGTGGGTGCCTTAAGTGGCAATTGAAATACAATTAAATGACAAGCTTAAGTAGTAGCTTGTGGGGGCCTTAAGTGGCAATTAAAATAGGATTAGATGACTTAACCAAACCTTAACATGTAGGTGGGCATGATTATAAAAGGGGTTAAGTGGGATACACTAAATAAAATAACAAGCTTAGGTGGTAGCTTGTGGGGGCCCATTTCAACCAATATCCCAAAATGTGTCCTAGTGGGCTCGACTCTAGTCGAGTGACGGGACACGCATATTGGGCTTGACTATAAGAGGCCAAATGGGTTAGCGGTGGCAACGCATGACCAACGGGTTTCATATGCGTGTGTGGACCCGGGCTGGTAGGTAAGACGTTGTTGCATCGTGTAGGTATAAGCCGTGCACCATTGATTATCGGGTTGCCACTTTGGGGAGTGATACACCCCACTGTGGGGCCAGCACGGGTATCTACGGTAGGGAGCCGATCGCTTGGGGGTAGTGGGTACACCTAGTGGAGATAGGGGCAGACGGCACCTATGTAGTCAGCTAGGGGTACAAGAAACTACTGGGTAAAATTACTAAGTACACTTAGTGGGATCAACCTTTAAGTAGGAATTACCCTTGGGTGGGTAGAACTGGTGTGGTGCAGTGTAGGAATTACCCTTGGGTGGTTAGATCTGGGGTGGTGCAATCTAGTAATTATGGATAAATGCGTCTTTTCGGTTATCTTAGTATATCCTGTGTTTAGTTGGCTACTTAGTGTAGTCATTATCCCCAGAGGTACCGTACCTTGTTTATATCATACCCTAATTACTTTAATGATTGTATTGTTAGGGTTATAGGACTCACTCAGACTTATGTCTGACCCTGTTGTTTTTATCTTTTTCCAACCCTCAGGTTTTCAGAGTGGGCCTAGCAATAGTGGGCTTTGATCAGACTGCTTTATCTATCTTTTGGAGCTTGGACCGTGGATGTAAAGCTCAGTTTATCTTTTCTATTATGGCTATTAGGTTATGTAGTGGGATTATGTACTTTTGTTTTTATCAGGATGGATATTATGTACTTGACTCTTATTTATGGTTTTGGTGTAACCAAACATGTTTTACTTTCCACTGGAATGAAATGATGTTTTAAATTCTCAAGTATTACTTATATCTGTCTTGTTGTAATTTTTCTGTTCTATATTCACTTAAAATACTCCACCGATGTTACGGCATTCCCTTAGTGAGTGACCGTAGCGGGTGTGGGGTGTTACAAATGGTCATCTTAGAATAGTGGGCTTCTTCTAGGACTGCCTTTATCAAGCTTCCAGCTTGAGGAAAATAAAGCCTTCCATCTCGTCGCAACCACCCCTTTTCATCTACGGCATATTTGCTTAGGTGACTAGAAGTCTCCCCTCTTCTGAGCTTATCCATGATGTCTAGAATTTGTGGGTCACCTTGTTGTGAAGCTCCTATCTGGTCCATAAGAGTCGGTCGTATCTCCAAGTATGCAAACAAATCAGGCAAAATCTCAATGGAGGGTCTAAAATCGAAAGCCGATATGTACTCCAAGTCTTTCTTTCAACAAACATAGGACTCAGGGCCACCCTCTGCCTACTTAGTGCGTCTGCCACCGCATTACCCTTGCCAAGGGTATAAGAAATATCAAAATCATAAGAAGCCAGAAACTCCATCCACCGCTGTTGCCTTAAGTTGAGATCCTACTGCGAGAACAGATACTTGAGAGATTTATGATCGGTGTATAACTCAAACTTATCTCCAAGCAAATAATGACGCCACACCTTTAATGCAAACACTATGGAAGCTAGCTCTAGATCATGGGTGGGGTAGTTCTTTTCATGAACTCTCAATTGTCTACCCCCATAGCACACTACTTTCCCTTCTTGCATTAGAACCACACCAAGCCCTGTACCACACGCATCAGTGTAAACAGTAAACACCTTATTTCCATCAGGCAAGGTCAAGACTGGGGTTGTTGTCAGAGCCCTTTTTAGTTATTGGAAAGCAATGTCATAGTCTATATACTATGAGAATGCCAAGTTCTTCTTCGTCAGCCTGGTGAGTGGGGATGATATCTTTGTGAAGTCCTTAATGAACTTCCTATAGTAACCAGCTAACCCAAGAAAGCTTCTCACCTCGGTTGCATTTTTAGGAACTGTAATGACCCGCATTTTTCAAAGATATTATAATTAATTAATTTAATTATATAAATAGTGATATAGTGAATTAAATGGTGGTTTAATTAAATAATAGTGAATATTTAATTAAAATAATAATTAAATAATATATTTAATTCAAAAATAATCAAAGATAGTGGAATTTCACAATATAGTGTGAATTGGATTATTTAAAATATATATTTCAGTTTAGAGTTGAAATATATTAGCGAATATATTTAAAATACGATAGTTTGATCGTAGAATTATAACATAATTATAATCGAGCTCGAAATGGCGCGGCAGTTCGCTATTTGGCGATTCGAACTTCAACTGAATGTACAGGGTCCGTTTTAAATCGGATTTCTGTGAAACAAGAAACGTGTGGAGCTGGTGAAGTATATCTTTCTAGTGGAAGAGAAAATCGGGATTTCGTCGTGTAGATTTTGATTTATATCCAAATCAAATTTTAGAAAAGTCGCTGTGGAATTCCTTTATAATTTATAAAGGAATTATTTATATTTTAAAAAGGAATTTCAATATAAATCGTATATCGGGTTGACCTTGATTTGAAATATCGAGTTAGAAATCCTTATAGGGTTTTCTGAACTATATGGTATTCCACTGTGAATATAGACGATAATATTTATTTTTAAATATTAAATTTAATTATATTTAAATATATTTATATATTTAAATGGGCTATTTAGGGCTTTAAAAATAGCCACTTTTGCAAACAAAGTCGGAATTCGACGAAACTAATTTTGTTGGATCCGCAATATTAAATTATTGCTAGATTTCAAGTTCCGTGATTTTTGAAGTCAGTATGTGGCCGAATGAGATTTTAGTGTGAAATACAGTTAATAAATGGACCTTTAAAAATACGTTGTGTGAGCAAACGGAGTCGGAATTCGACGAAACCAGTTTCGTTGGAATGGAAATGTCGAACTGTAGCTACATGACCATTTCCGTGATTTTTGAACATCGTGTGTGATCACACGGATTTTTAGAAAGCAAGAACGAAAATAAAATGAATAAAAACTAAAATATAATAAATAAAATATCTAAGTTAGTGAACCATACAAGGCCACACCCCATCTTTTTACAGCCACTCAAAATCTCGTCCCCTCTTTATAACTGGCATCGCGTTCTCTTCATCATCCCAGGAAATCAAAACGCAAAAAGAAAAATCCAAAAGAAATTCCACAAAAATCCTAAAATCATAGAACTTATATATATATATATATACATATTCCTCATAGCATTTACTTCAATCTGATATCGATTTTATAAGGCTTGACAATGATTCCGTCGAGGTCTGGTATTTGCAGCGAACTAGGGTTCGTTTGTTTGGGCATTTCGAGCATTGATTTATGGTTTGGGTCTTATATTCGAGTTTAGTGAGGAGAGTACTTTCATTTGTAGGTTTTTGGGAATTTTCGGAAAGTAAAACTGACGCTTGGGTTCTGGACTATCATGCGGACATGATGGAGCAGGTGATCTCAAGTTGGGGTTTGAGGGTACTGGTGGAAGGGGATTTTCGAGGGGAGATCGTTGGTGGTGGTTTCACGTGGAATGGTGATGGAATGGAGGATCGGCCGGTGGTTGAAGTGATCGGAAATGGTGCGGTTTCCTATTTCTTCGATTTGGGAAGAAGCATTGTGTTGAGGCCGAAGGGTTAAGGGTAAATGGGCCGCGGGTTATAATAGGTTAAGGCCCATTTCTATTTTTAATCCATGTTTTTATTTTTAATTAAATGTATTAACTTGTAAAAGCAATATCTCGTTCATACATTATCAGATTGACGAACCGTAAGTTGTGTTGGGATCGTATGGACGACGACTATAAATGGAACTGACGGAAAGCGGATCAAAGCTCGTTTGAATTTATGGCGAAATAAACTGTTTGATTCAAATCAAACAACAGTTTATCGTTCTTTAACGATGAACTGCCAAAGTGAGTAAATCTCACTAACTCTGAACAGTTTATATTTTGTAACGTATATTTAGAACTGTAAAAAAATTGTCTGATTGACTCTGTGTTGACTGTTTGATTGAACTGCTAGTCAGTTAGTTGAAATTATATATATATATAACCGTTAAATCTATATATATTGATTCTGTTAACATAATATTTCATATCGAACTGAAAGTGATGTTGATTATATTGTGTAACATCTGTGGATGCAGGGAGACAGGTCGGAGGAATCCGACTGGATTCCTCAACATTTATTTTACTGTTTTCATGTATTGTGACATATGATGTGTTATATAATCTGTTATGGATTATGTGTGTTAGAATGATATTGATCCTTGTTATTCAATATTTTAAATATCATAAAAAGACCCTGGGATGTAAAAAGAATTATTTCAATGTATATTGAAATAAAGGGATTTTATAAAATCAACAGATTTTACAAAAGAAAATATTTCGAAAGTAAATAAAAGGGAAAATGTTGATAAAAGGAATAGAATAGAATAAAGGAATATTTATTTAGTAAATAAATAGAATTATAAAAGGGATATTTAATTGGAAACTAAATAGGATTAAAAAAGGAAATTGACGAGATAAAAAGGAGTTAATCAAACGTAGTTTATCAAAAGGAGTTAATCAAACATAGTTATTCAAAAGGAGTTAATCAAACATAGTTATTCAAAAGGAGTTAATCGAACATAGAAGTTAAGAAATGGAGTTAAACAAAAATTAGAAACTGACTAGAGATTAATAAGTTGAATGGTTTCCTGAGTATCGATCTGATGTTGGTTTCGGCCTTCGGGGTTTATACTTAGGAAGTTGTTCTCTTGTTAGTTTATAGTTAGAGTCTGATGGATGTGGAAGAATAGTGATACGTAATTAAGCCATGGAAATGTTTTCCAGTATTAACGTATATTTTCTAAACATAGAAAATAAGGAATATGAATATATATATATATAGATATAGATATATATATATATATGATTGATGATTGATCGATATTATTTCTATTTGGAAATAATATCGTTGTTTGCACACCTGTTTTCCTTTGATAGTTAACTCACCGACTATCGAAGTTTTCGACCATTTTAACGTTGTTAATATGGGGAAACCGGTTGGATTATTATCCAAAGAACCACTCCGTATTGGCAAAAGCGTTGTGAATCAAGTAAGCTGAATATATTGAAGACGGAGTAAAGTGCAAGGGCTGCTGTATAAATCTTAGATAACAGTGCCGAAGATGGACATACTGAATAGTGCCTTCGGTTTGTCCAGTCCTAGGACAACTTGTATGGAAGAAGGTCTAACAGAGTATATCCAATAGATCGTGTAAGTTGATCTCTTCAAACGTATTCACGTTTGGTGGCGGAGGAATTCGTTTCTCTTAGCTTTATACCCGTGATATTTTTGGATAAGTCAATTTGTGATTTGGCGGGTATGACGATGTGACATTCTAAGTGAATGAAGATGTGACATGTAAAAGATAAGCCTAGCTTCTAGCCTCACATCCGGTAAATGACAGAAATTGGGCAGGCAGCATGGCTAAGTCGGTCGCTCCAAAGTAGGGTGTATAATCACCTATCTAGAGAATATTCTTTTGCTTCTTTAATCTATCATTGTTGTCCCATATATATATACGGGAACAGTTGCTGATCCCAACAGTTAGTGATATACATTCGATACACTCAAGCGAAATGAGTGGTCGGTCATGTGTGGCCGGGTTGCAAGATGTTCTTGTTGAACCCAGTGTATTCCTTTCTAGAGGTACACTAGTGAAAGGTGGTTCCATACCTTGTCATAGTTGGAAATCCATTACCCAATACGTGCTTGCGGTTTTGATTGTATACTATATATGTAGAACGTGAGATGAAAGCGTTTCTGCTAGATGATTATTATATTGTGGTTGATAGACATTATTATAATATCAAAAGGTTTTTGATATAAAGATATTTTGGATTCTCATAAGGGAAAAACCCGTTTCGTTATACGGCGTGGTCTTATGAGATATCGTTTACTTGTTCAAACTGTTTTAAACTATTTTACTCACACCAGTCCCATGATTGACCCAGAGTTTATTTTGTTTTGTTTTCCCTAAACTCTTGGGTGCCCAATTTTGTATGGGCAGTCAAGTAGTCAGGATTTACAGATACTTGAAGAGCTGGAGCAGGAGGCTTCAGGATTATATAGCTATTATTATTCCGCTGTGTTGTAAGTGTTGTACTTTGACAATGATGTATATTCAAGTACAGATGTATATTTAAAAGTTATGTTATATATTATATGTTATTCGTTCTGCTGTGAGGTTCATGTTACTCTGATGTTGTGTTCTTCTTCTTCTTCTATTCTAAGTTTCTATCTTATCTATTCTCACCCTCTAATTTCTTTCATTAACTACCGGTATTTTTCGATGTTTGTTTAGTCGCCATTGAGTTTATGTCAATAACCAAAGTCGCTAGAAACCGGGTCGTTACAAGAACCATCCAATCTTGCACTGCAACCATCTTCTTGGGATCTACCGCTATTCCTTCTTTGGAGACCACATGCCCTAAGAAACTCACCTCTTTTCTCCAAAAATGGCATTTGGAGAACTTTTCTTTAAGCTAATGGTCACGGAGAGTTTTCAAAACTTCTCTCAAATGCTGGACATGCTCTTCTTTGCTTTTGGAGAAGACCAAAATATCATCAACAAAGACTACCGCAAACTTATTTAGGAACTCCCGAAACACCCTACTCATAGATCGACAAAATTGGGGGGTGCATTCGTCAGCCCAAAAGGCATAACTAGCCATTCAAAGAAACCGTTTGGAGTCCTAAAGGCAGTCTTATCTATGCTGTCCTCAGCCACCCTCAACTGATGGAACCCCATGGCTAAGTCTAACTGGGAAAATACCGAGGCACCAACAAGCTGATCAAATAAATCATCAATCCTCGGAAGCAGGTGCTTATTCTTCTTAATGAGTTTATTCAGCTCCCTATAATCAATACACAAACGAAGCGAACCATCCGCCTTAGTTGCGAATACTACTGGAGCACCCCATTCAGGTATGCTTCATCTGATAAAGCCTTTCTCAAGTAGCTCCCCTACTTGCTTACTTAGCTCCTCCTTTCCCTTGGAGCCATGTGGCGCACTGGTAATGCAACTGACTTTGCATTGTCCACCAGATATATGCGAAAGTCGACCTCGCACCTTGGAGGTAAACCCCGAACCTCATCAAAAACATTAGAAAAATCCCGGACTACGGAACAGATTGCAGATCATTGATAGATGCATCGAGAGACTCTAGGAAACTAAGCATGACCAACCATTGTGGGTCACACGAAATCTCGAGGGTTCTCCCATGACAAGTCTGAAGCCTAACAACCCACTTCTCACAATCCAGAATGGCACCATAAGTGGTAAGACAATCCATTCCTAGAATTAACCCACAGCCCATAAACCCGAGCATATATGCATCACATTCAAACTCGGCGCCTAATACAGATATTTTCAAACCCCGATAAATCATAGATAAATGAGCCGAACCACCAATGGGGTTTGAAACAACTACGGGATCTACTACCGTACTAGTAATTAAGTGCAAAGATTCAACTATGGAACTTGATAAAATGAATGTAAGGCACCAGAATCAAAAAGTGTTCTAATAGGATGGTTTGAAAGAGAAATTAAACCTTCCACAAAATTGTTTCTACTCTATCAGGAGCACTAGTCGCGAAAGCATGCACATGCCCTCCAGAATTTCCTGCCCTTTGACCTTGTTCCTATGATCCCCGTTTCTTTGGCCACTCTTTAGCAAAGTGTCCGGCCTCTCCATAGTGGAAGCAAGAATTCTTCCTTCGCTTACAGTCTTTAACCACATGACCTTCCGTCACACAATGGTGACATTTTCTCTTATCCTCGCCTTTATCATTTTTCCCTCCTTTCTTTTGTTGTTGTTGTTATTGCTGTTGCCCCTTTTTGGGCTACCCCTTCCTATTTTGCAATGTCCCCTCAGCCTTTACCTCCTTCGTCTCTCCCTTGTCCTCCTCATGCATCAGGGCCATATCGACAAGTTTTTCAAAGGTGATCCCCATTGGATTACGGGACATGGCTAACCCATGGTTTCGTTCAGCCCTTTAGCAAATCGCAAAGTCTTTTTGTGTGGTGTATCCACCAACTCTAACCCGAACCTTGCTAGCTGGTTAAATTTGTTCACATATTCTTTCACCATCAAGTTTCCTTGTTTGAGTGCTAAGAATCTCTCCATTCACATGCTTCTTTCAGCTTGGGAAAGAAATTTCATTTCGAACCTCTATCTAAAATCTTCCCAGATTTCCACCGGACGTTCAGCTTGGGTGACTTCCCACCAAAATGAGGCTTCATCCTTCAATAGCCAAGCAGCTAACTGAATCTTTCTTCGGTCCTCCACTTCAAAGATTATGAATAATTCCTCAGTCTCCTAAAGCCAATTCCGAGCTTCCACGAATGTCTCGCTCCTATGGAATGGCTTCCCTCCCATAGCACAGAAGTCCTTGTAGATCTTGGCAAAGTTATCTGCTTTTGTAGGGGGAGGAGGACGAGGAACGACTGGTGCAGCTGGGGAGGAACATCTCTTTGGCCTTCGGCCAGCGCCGTGGCCTCCAAATACCTACGAAACCATCCGAGTATAGTGATGCCCTCTGGGATATTAGGAATGTTTTGTTCCCTAGACATGCTGAAAAATGGAAAAGGAAGAAATTTAGATAAAGGACCGAAGGATACTACATATGGCTTTTTGGGGAATGTTTTTCAAAACAGACTTTTCTTTTCGAAAATGCTTTCTATTAAAACCTTTTTGAAAATAATTTTCGAAAACTTTTATCTTATCTGGTAACCTTCGGCTCTAGTACCAAGTGTGACACCCCACATCCGTTGATGTCACTCACTAAGGGAATGCATTAAGTTCCATGAAGCGTTTAGGTAATCAAACACAGAATAATTACAAGACAGATATAAATAAGATAGCAGCGGAATTTTTTTTATTTCAACATAAATTAAAATACCATGGTCCACAATACCATTACCATAAATTAACTTCTGTCTTGCATCATCAGAGTACATAAGAATATATAAACATAATTCCCCAATTGAAAGAGTTAAGCCATCGTAGAGACAAGAACTTGATCCATACTTCAGAAGTGACTCCTAGCAAGGTGATATCTGAATCCTGACTAAGCCTGGGTGTTTCCTCCGTGAGAACCTTGGGGTGGAACAGAAGAAAGAAGGAGAAACAAAAAGGGTCAGACATAAAGTCTGGCAAGTCTAGTTACTTTTAGCCAGTAGACAAATAAAAGTAACATGATAGGCATATAAAGTGGATAAGAGAGAGAACACTACATAAATGGCAGGTGTGACAAGGTGAGCAAGGTAAGGTGTACATGCCTCACTAATGATTACTCTGCACTATTACTGGTATATCCTGAAAGAGATGACCCCTTCAACTATAAGGTGGTAGACTTAGGTATACGTCCAAATGTATCCTAACTACTATCATGATCGATCGGTTCCCTAACCCTTGTAGATACCTTGTGCTGGCCCTACATTAGGAGGTATCACTTCCTAAAGTGGCAACCCCTCATCGTAATAATGTGCACAACCATATCTATAGGTGTCACGGTCGTCTTATCCCCTTCTGCCTGACTCATGCACGCACATGGCCTGGTCGGTTTGCGTTGACCACACCATCCTCCACGTTTGGATCTCTTACAGTCAGTCAGTAAGCGTGCCCCTTCTCCACCTAGTACGGAGTACTTTATTTGATACCTACTCCGAGTTACTGAGTGAAATGGGTCCCGTAAAATACGATATAAGCTCTCCCCTTTTCTTGTATTCCTCACTAGGTTTTCACTAACTATGTATACCACTAGGTGTCTTTAATTACATAGCCTTGTTTATGTCTACCGGTTATGCTTACCTACAGGTGTCTTTAATACATAACCCCTAATCTTCCAACCCATTATGCTTACCTATAGGTGCCTTTAATTACATAACCATATCACTTCTACAAGTTATGTTTACCCTCAAAGGTGTCTTTAATTACACAACTTTATTATTTCTATCGATTATGTATACCACTAGGTGTCTTTAATTACATAACCTTAAGGGGTTAAGTTTGCGGGCCTATATGTGAATATTACCCATCCCCTCTTTAGATTTACTTAACCCACCCCTCAACCATGTTTACTTAACCCCCAACTTAAATTTAAGTGCATACAATCCCTATGGATTAACTTAGGTTAAGTAGTCCAGTTCTTTACCATGTCCATTTATGGTTTCAAAATGGGCCAGACCTCCCACATTAGGCTTACAACATGTGGATGCTGATATGCTAGTCGGGTCCGGGCAGACTTATTCCACAGTTGGACCTAACCTCGTGTCATAACCCGATTCGTATTTACGTAATTAGACCTCCTACATTAGGTTCAACATTAGTGGCTGCTGGATATGCCGGTCGGGTCTACGCAGACTTCCACCACTAATGTAGCCTAACCTCGTGTCATAAGTACAATTACAATTCCTAATTGTAATTACTAGACATTCCATTTTCAATTAATTAATCAATTAGTCCTTTCCTTTTATAGGTGTCAGTACCAATTTTACCCAATAATTTGAATTACATGTTCATAAATGTTCATATTCAAATTATGCCATTTTTAACCCTTTTTCCTCCGTTCCTTAACTAGCGCCCTCACAAAATTGGCAACATGCCTAGGCTAGACAATATTCTAGTCATAAACGATATTACGGAAAATAATGGGAATATAACTAAAATGATCATCTTGGCATAAACATAAACTTGTATGATAATAAGGTGAACATACATACTAGCATGGACATGAAATTGTCATCATAACAAGGTGGACATAAAACTGAGGAACTACGACATCACAATATCTAAATTAGCAATTTAGATGTCCAATCGGTTTAGATCTAACATGATAACATAAGGTGATAATTTAGGTCACATAAAATAGATCTAACATGTTAACATAAGGTGACAATTTTGATCGCATAAAATATATGTAACATGTTAACATAAGGTTATAATTTAGATCACATAAAATAGATCTAACATGAATCATAAGGTGACAATTTAGATCACATAAAACAGATCTAACATTAATCATAAGGTGACAATTTATGATCACATAGAATAGAACTAACATGAATCATAAGGTGACAGTTTTAGATCACATAGAATAGATCTAACATGAATCATAAGGTGACAATTTTAGATCACATAGAATAGATCTAACATGAATCATAAGGTGACAATTTTAGATCACATAGAATAGATCTAACATGAATCATAAGGTGACAATTTTAGATCACATAGAGTATATCTAACATGAATCATAAGGTGATAATTTTAGATAACATAGAATAGATTTAACATGAGTCATAAGGTGACAATTTTAGATCACATAGAATAGACCTAAGGTGATAATTTTAGATCACATAGAATGGATCTACATACATCCGCATCATAGCATATCATAAAAGTTATAAACCAAGATCCATAATAATAACATAGTAGAACAATTGAATTGGATCCAAAGAAATAGATCTATCACGACATAGCATAAGATCTAACAATAACAAAGATTCAAGGTTTGCAACGTATCCAAATCACAGTCTTTCATTATTCACTGTTATTTGTCTAAACCTAGAAGCAACTAGAACTCACTATGATTGGATTGCTAAGATGATAGAAAAGGTGCTGAGTCTATGCTTGAATCTCAGAATTTGATAAGCTTTAGAAGAAGATGAGAGACCCTAGTTCAGTTCAGAATCCGGCATAGTCCGGCCACCATTGTTTCTTTGTGAAGAAAACAAAGGATATGAGATATATTTATAGCTGCTGGGTTACAGAATTCGGATACCACCTCAGCCCTAATGGAATTAGGTCAGGTCACGGGTCGTCACTCACTTGAGAAAGCCCCGAATACCCAGAAACTGTTCTTGGTGCACTTTACAGGTGCGCCAGTCCAAAATTGCCTTGGCGCACTTAGCAAGTGCGCCAGTTATACCCGGTTTTGATTTTCAACTTTTTATCGTCCGTAACTTCTCATACGTTATCTGTTTTATGCAAACCAGATGTCTATCTTGACCAGAATTTCGAGACGGACGTAATCCGTTTCCCTTATTTCTGGATATTAAATTAATTATTATTTAATTTATCTTCTTTAATGTCATTAAAAATTCAGGGTGTTACACTTTTTGACCTTTGTAAAATTAACACCTATTACAAGGGGTGTTATGAGCGTTGTAAAATTTACACCACTTACAACGGGCATTTTTTACCATTGTAAAATTAGTATATATTACAATGGACAATTATTCAACGTTGTAAAATTTGTATCTATTACAAATGAAATGACTATTGTAATAGAATTTTATTATAACGAGCAATCTTTGCACGTTGTATAAAGAGCCTTATTTGGGCATATATTCTAACAGTCCTGAATTAACATTTGTAATAGCCATCTATTACAACAGGCAACCAATCCCCGTTGTAAAAATGACATTGTAATAGGGTATTGATGGTGTAGTGATGTGTACCCAGAATGTTCAAGTGCAGACTACTTGAGGAAGGACATAGAAATATGTAATTATGGGATCCTGCATCACTGATTGAAATTGATAGATATGACTTGCATTTCTTTCCTCTTTCTATCCAAATTGGAAAGACACGTTTTACAATTCTAGAATCCAACATAGAAATTTCATGAGAAAAGAGGAGAAATTCGTTAATAGTCTATCTATTTGGCAGCTAACCTCCATATCCCAATTTTTCAAAGTATGTTTCCAATATTTGGAAGCCTGTCGGAACCTTTGAGAATTTCTACAAACGCAATGGATTCATTCTTGTGATAATTGCATTAGAGGAAGATTATTTGTGAATACTGAATTCTGGTCCTTTTACTTTTAGTTTGAGATAATGATTGTTAAGAGATGGAAACCATGATTTATACTCGATAAGGATTACTTCTCCATAATCCTCATTTGGGTAAAGTTCGAAGACCTGAATCTGGATTTATGGAATCCGGAGGAAATCAGCAAGATAACAAGTACTATTGGCAAACCAATAAAGACGGATGATAGTACTGCTAATAAAAAAGATCAAATTATGCCAGAGTCCTGATTGAAGTATCCATAGAGTTTAATTATCCACAAGTGGTTGAAGGCGCTAACTATAATGGTATAAATCTTCAAATATGCTTATTTTATGAATACAACCTGTTCCTTGTGATTTATGAAATAACATCATCTATAGTACAAAAATTATAGATTAAACTCTCGTAGAACCTAGAAACCAAAACCAAATTCCTTTAACCTAAACATTCTGACTACTAGTATATTCATCGTTCTACTGTTGGTTCATTTTGCGACCCTAAAACCCTCCACCTGAAGTAACAAATATAAAGAAATCACTGTTGAGAAGGAAACAAAGGAAACTACTGCTGATAAGGGGAAGAATAAAGGGAACTTATAAATAAGAGCAAAGGTTAAAGATGATGAAATTGAGATTACTACTTGAAAAAGAACATATAAAAATATCTGTAAAAGTCTTGCATTTGATAAGAATGCCATCGCGTTAAAAAATTGGTTTTTGAATGGCTACGATGTGAAGATTAGTTAGCATTCTCTAATACTCAGGAAGAGAATATTTTAAAGAAATGGTAGAATTACACTGATCAAGATAGAGTAACCATTGAAGATGTAAATGGAACTTCTAGCTCAAATAAGTTTGGTGCAGTAGACCAATACTTTGAGATTTTATATCAACAATTTATAGAACAAGTTGTAACATATATAAAAGAGGTTTCATACTCACATGAGCAGGTTTCACAATCAAATGAATAGATTGACTTCTCAAGTATGGTATTTGTTAACCCTAAATATGAGAAAAATCATGACAAGAAGAGAAATATTGCCCTCCTCCACCTAAATGACAAATGTTGAGCTCTATGAATATTTCTTAAGATTGGGCTTTAAGAGCTTATATAATAGTATTATTCCTAACTCCCTAGTCCCTATTTTACTTTGGCTCCTATTTACGGCCTGAAGGGTCGTTTGAATAATGATGGGAGAATTCATCTACATAATTCGCTATTTCATGTAGTAGTCGAATGTGATGACCTTAGAATGACAAACAATCTGTATTCGTGTTTGCAGTTTGGGTACTGAGCAGTGGAGAAGATTTTTGAGGCAAAAATAGAGTCCAATAGCATTGGTGCATGTTCAAATCTATTGTTCGTTGTGTATGGTATTTATATGGCATAGTAATTATTGGGAGATGGTATGTCGAAATATTGAGTATGTTACCTAACAAATAGATAATTAAAATTAATTTAAATTTGGATAACGTATGTGCACTATGTGTATCGTATGTTTTGGTGGGGTTGTTGGAAATGTTTTGAAAATAAAAATGAATTATTAAAAAATTGATTAAGTGTAAGAATGACTCATATATATGAATAGTCCTACATCATGGGATTATATGAAAGAATCAAGTATTTATATTTGATTCTTGGTAGCTAAGTGAGGGCCATGGGGCTCCTAAATGTGTGCTTTGTTGTGAGGAGGGAGACCATGCTTTACCACCACACACGTGCACGTGCGACCGACCGACCCGACCCGGACCGGGCCAGGCTAGGTGTGGTGTACACACTTATATTTTTGGATAAAATAGCTTACCATTTCTGACCGCTATTTTTTTTAACATGGATCAAACCTGACTTTCCTCCCACTAACATAGTAACATTCAGTTTTGTATTCCGTCTATATTTAAAAAATAAATAAGACAAGATAAAACAGAATGACATTGCCATTTTATTTCTTCTCTTCAAACCAAAAATTCAAGTAGTATAATTTAGTGCAAATTTGATTCATTTAATTTGTGAAAGCAAATCGACATATTTACAAGAGGTTGTTTTATCCTAGAGGCGGCGACGATAAGTACGAACTACTTTGCACCTCCAAGCAGATCGCCGCAACGTCTTCAAGAGACTGACATTGTCAATGACTAGGCCATTGTTTTCCAATAAATTGAAGACATACCCAGAAAACAATGGCTTTGGCTGCAAATATTAACGTCGTTGCACCTTCATCCATGTTCTAGATCCCACTTGTGACCGATGTCCATTCAGGTTCGAAGGGATGCACTTCAGACGGCGGCGTCAGAAGATGGAATTCTTTCTAACAATCTGAAAAGTTGTTGGTGTGCTAACGAATAACAAGCCATAACTGCCTGATAAACCCAACGAAGCTGATGCAGATCAGATGGCTTCCTATATAGAAATATCGAAATAACTGTAGCCCTGGATAGAGGAAGACTACCTGTGCAAAAACTTCATTCCCAACGGACTCGACGATGATCTGTACGACTACTACAACTCCTATAAATCAGCAAAAGAAATCAGGGAGGCGCTGAAGAATAAGTACAACGTAGAGAAAGTAGGGGAAAATAAGTATGTTATTAGCAGCTACCTTAAATATCATATGATACACGACATGTTAGTAGAGATGCAATCGCATGAGCTTTAGAAAATAGCTCTTGAGATCATCTTCGAACGTATGGCTTTAGATGAACAGTTTTAGATTGTTGTTATCATTGACAAACAACCCCCGGGTTGGAAAGACTTCAAAAATGTGTTGAGACATAAGATTAAAGAATTATATTTAGAGAGCATGATCATTTGCCTCCTTATTAAGAAGGAGGCTCACAAGCAGGACCAGAAAGAGAAAGTACTGCTTGTCCCAACAACAACACTAAAAAACCAAACCCGCTATTTTGAAACCAAATACAAAGTCGTTTAAGAATTAGAATTTCAACAACAAATAGAATTGGAACTCGCAAGGAGCCAAAATGCATAACAGCAACTAACCCAAAAGAGTGATTATGGATAGTTGTTTTTGTGTTACAGATGTGGAAAAATAAGTCATATGGCACGCAAGTGTCGAAACAAGCCAGACCCTACACCACAGGCAAACTCAATAAAGGAGCCTCTTACGGCTATGATGACTGAGATTCACCTTGTTGGTGGATCAAGGGGTTGGTGGATAGATACTACATCTTAAAATGTCAGAAACCAATTTTGATAAATATGAATTTTGTATGCAAGATAAAATCACAAAGAAACTACATAAACCTGTTGATAGAGTATCTAAACCTATAGATTTAGTTCATTCTGACATATGTGAGCTTGATGAAGGCTTAACTAGACATGGATATCGCTATTTTATCACTTTTATCAATGGTTGTTCTGATTTCACTTATGTATATCTTATGAAAAATAAAAGTGATGCATTTGACATGTTTAAAACATTCAAAACTGAAATTGAGAATCAATAAAATAAGAAAATTTAGATACTACATAGTGACAGAGGAACATAATATGTGTCTAGTTCAATTATGAATTTCTATGAACTACATGGTATGAACGGTAAAGCTGAAAGAAAAAATATAATCTTTACTGAATTGGTTGTAACCATTCTATTAAATTCGAGAGCAACAAAATGTTGGTAGGGGGATATATTAGTAACCGTATGTTATGTATTAAATAGATTCCCTAAACCAAAAGGTATAATTTCACCTTTTGAAATTTTGAAAAATTAGAAACCCAAGGTGCCATATTTTAGAACTTGGGGATGTTTAGCATATGTTCATATTTCAAACCCTAAGAGAATAAAATTGGAAAGTAGAGCATATGAATATGTATTTATTGGTTATGCTATTAATAGCAAAGCATACAGATTTATGACCCAAAAAAAATAACATAGTTGAATCTAATGATGCTGATTTTTATGGATCAAAATTTCCTTTTGAATTAAGGAATAGTGGGAGCACATCAAGTAACTCTATGCCAATTAGAACAAAATGAATATTCTAAAAATGAACCTAGAATAAGGAAAAGAGCTAGAACTGCAAAAGATTTTGGTTCAAATTTTTGTGCTTTTACTATAGAGGAGAATCCCTTAAATCTCCAACAGGCCTTGCCTTATCTTCTTTAAATGTCTATTTTTGGCAAGAGGCTGTAAATGATGAGATGGATTCTTTGGAATCCAATAAGACTTGGACATAGTAGATTTACCACGTGTTTGTAAATTTATAGGCTGTAAATGGGTATTTAAAAGGAAATTAAAACCTAATGGCACAGTTGATAAATAAAAAATACGTTTAGTAGCTAAAGGTTTTAAGCAAAGAGAAAATATATACTTTTTTGACACTTTTTCACATGTAACTAGAACTACATCCATTCGAGTATTAATTTCACTTGCATCTAATCATAATTTAATAATACATCAAATGGAAGTTAACTATTTTTTAAAATGGTGAACTAGAAGGGGAAATTTATATGGACCAATCTGAAGGATTTGTAGTTCTTGGTCAAGAACATAAAGTTTGCAAATTAGGTAAATCATTATATGGTTTGAAACAAGTCCCAAAACAATGACATGAAAATTTTGATAACTCAATAATCTCGCATGGTTTTAAAGTTAATGAAAGTGACAGTTGCATTTGTTATAAATCTAAGAATGACATTTGTACTATTATATGACTATATGTGGATAACCTACTTGTTTTTGGGTCAAACTTTCATGTCATAAACACTATTAAATCTTTGTTAAGTGCCAACTGTTAGGGATTGCGGAATGGACATTAAGGAAAAATAAATATAAGGGGAGGATGAATAGTGTTTTTGAGAATTTAAACAAAATCTACACTTATATGAACTACTATATGAATCAAACACCACAGAAATAATCATAGACACAGAATCAAGCACAAAGATAAACAAAAAATAAAGTGTAGAAAAGGAAAGAACACATCGGATTTTATGCTGGTTCGGATTGCTCCTACGTCCAGTCCCGCACAATGCTGGATTGCACAGAGCTTTATTACTATATCAATAGTCAAATACAACCTCCTTGATTTCACGACTACAAGGGATACCACCGATTCCAACCTCCTTGGTTTCACGGCTATAAGCAATACCACCAATTACATGTCCTTGATTTCACGGCTACAAGGGATACCACTGACAACTTACACAACCCAAACAATTACAGACAACCCTATAACTCTTCAATAACACTTGATTTAGAGAGTAATGAGTAGAGAGTGAGAAGAGAAGAAGTTTAATGAAAATAGAATTGAATTCAGCAGAGTATGAGTGTAGAAATCATAAAAATGAGAAGATATAATAGTGTAAAGAAAGGGAGTGAACATGGAGAAGAAGAATGATAAAAAAAAATCGAAATCAGCCCCTATTTATAAGATTTGAATGGTTGCAACATTTCTGAACTGGCACAAATAGTGAAAAGACACTTCCTTTCAGTTTGAAAAAAAAATGACAGTTATATGTCAACATAGGCATAATTGTTTGTCGACATATGCCTTTGTAAAATTGGATTTTGAACATTAAAATATAGTGTTATAAATAAATATTGTAAAGTAGAAATCATACAGAAACATAAATATAAACTATATAAACATATTTATAAAATTATATAAATATAAAGTATATAAATATATAAAACTTACAAAGTATAAATCTATAAAACTTAAGTTTAAAATCAAATAAAAATAAAAAGTAAAATAGAGAAGAAAGAGATTGAAGATAGAGTTTGAAAACAGAATTTGAAAACAGAAATTGAAAAACAGAATTTGAACCCGAGTGCTATTCAGAGTCTTACATAATCTAGACTCTATAACTATATTTATCTTTAACTCTTGAAATCTTGAATACTCATGAGTCTTGAAATATCTTGGAATTCCGAATCTCTAACATCTTCAAACTGTACAGTCTTCAGTAATAATTCGTGTATATAAATCCTGCATATATATATATATATATATATTCTAGATAAAAGTGTTAGTATATATTTTATAGTTAACTAATATTGAAATAAGGTTGTTCTCATCAAAACTCCATTCTCCAACACCAATTTTGATATGAAAGATCTAGGTGAGGTGAGTGTAATCCTTGGTATTAAGATTACTAGGTCTGAAAAAGGACTTTTTAGATCAATCTCATTATATTGAGAAGATCCTTAAAAAATATGATTACTTTAACTGTAAACCTACATATACACTACATGATCCTAGTGTAAAGCTATTTAAAAACATTGTGAACGTGTAAGACAGGATAATTATGCGAGCATCATTGGCAGCCTTCGGTATGCCACTAATTGCACTAGACCTGATATTGCCTATGTTGTGGGATTATTGTGCAGGTTTACCAGTAAACCTAGTATAGAGCATTGGTATGCTATTGAGAGGGTCAAGAGATACCTTAAACGAACTATGAACCTTGTATTACATTATGAAAAGTTTTTTAACTGTTCTTGAAAGTTATTCCAATGCAAATTGGAATACTTTATCTGATGATTCAAAAGTGATCAATAGCTATATATTTAGCATTGTTGGAGGAGTTGTTTCTTGGAAATCCAAGAAACAGACCATTTTGGCTTAGTCTACTATGAAGTTTGAGATGATAGCACTAGCCACAGCTAGTGAAGAAGCAGAGTACTTGAGAAATCTGCTAGCTGAGATTCCCATATCGGAAAAACCAATACCAACTGTATTGATTGAAACGACCCAAACTCACCCTTTCGGGGAAGCCCGGATTGAGTTGAGAACACGAGAAATCAGAAGACAAACAGAAGAACATTTCATTGCTTATTACCACGATTTACATCAGAGTACAGAATATACTAGAGTATAAATAAATATTATACATCAGAAAAATATCAGAGATTTAAAATTACAATGCAGCGAAAAAATAATACATAACACAACTGAAAGAAATACACAGATACAGAGCTTTCGAGTATAGTTCCAGCTGTAAATCAAGGATCCTGTGAATATAATATCTGCAGAAACCCAACTCCTAGCTGCCCGTGTGGAAAACAGGGGCACCGAGAGTTTAGGTTAAAATAATAAACTCCAGGTCAGTCATGTGACTGGTGTGAGAACTAAAACAGTTATTAAATCTTTACTTCAAAAAAAAGTAAATCAAGGGACCACGCCGTATATCACGGAACGTGTTTCCCCCTAAGAATACCAGTGCATAGAATAAATAGTGCAATGCTTTTTGAAAAAATGAAGTTATTATAAGACCCAAGTCCCATCACACAATGCAACGCAAGCCGGAGGATAGGGTTTTCCCTTATAATAGCCAAACATGCTTGGTATGTTTATAACAAATCATTTGATACTATTATAAGTGCATAGTGTATAAAACAACTTCAAATATAAATGTATCAATCATAGACGGCATGGGTACCATATATCATGCCGCCAAAACTAGGCTCTACAATCAAAACCGAAATGTCATGTATTGGAAATTGAATTTCCGTCATGAGTCGAGGCAAGGGATGTACACCTCGCCGGCTTCGATACACTCTAGAAAATGCCTCAGGATCTCCCACAGAAGACCCCTGGATCCTCCAAGGCCGGTCCACACTTACGTTTGTGGATTAGTATTCCTGAACACACATTTCCCGGTCCTATAGGACCTATATCCATCGGCTCCGTAGTAACTGATATATCCAAGGCGCCTCGCTACCCATCATCTACATAGGTAAAAATATAATCAATGTCTGGGCTCCATACCATGACACCACCCATAGCTAGAAAGAAACGTCATGTCCTTCTTTGGGTCCCTTATCCCGTTTTTGACTCATACCGAGGTGTGAGGCTCGCAAATTAACACTATACACAAAGCTATGCTATATTAAAGTCGTGCTTTGATCATCAACCACAAGACTCTGCTTTTCAACAGATGCCTTGATCATTTGCATCTCAGCATGCCACACAGGCAATTCACTCCATGCGACTGATGTCTATCGATATATAACCTCTGAGCTCATACGTCTCAGACAAGGGTGTTAAGCAAGAGAATAAATTCTCCGCCACCAAACAGATATATATTTAATAGAGATCAATCAACACAGAATAAAATCCAATGTCAGACACACATCCATTTACAATATCATTATGCGTCTGAACGAAACCAGAGGCACCTTATTCCTCGTCCCATATGTCCAATACAGGAGAGAGGTCCTTGCATATCTGGTCGATCTCCAAGTACGTCTGAACGATCACCGCTTATTACCTTGTCTTGGGTGTACCACCCAATCAAGACATCACTAATCATCCAAATGATGTGAAGACCTCCGGTCTTTAACCACCGTCTTCATCGTCGACTTATTGTCGAATAGTTATTCAGAATGGATATAAACCCGACCTTTCCGAATAACCCACATATATAATAAATAAGTAATATAAAAAGACAACATATGCCTCATTCAAATTCTGCATATTCTTTTATTTAAATATTCTTATCCTTTGGGAAAGGTTCCCATTAATTTTATCAAAGATAAATTATTTAAATTTATTCTTTAATCTTTCTTTGGATATCAATTCAAACCAAATTAAGGTTTATCCAAGCTAGTCGGGATTAGCACACCTTACCGAAGTAATCATTTGTTTAATTTCCCAATCCCAACCTATTCATCCCATGGAGCAAAATTGATAATACTCCATATCTAACACCACAGTGTCATTGGTAAATTTAATTACCATTTCACGTTCAAATCTAATTAAAGATTTAACTATCGCTTGGAGTAAAACTGGTACTACTCAATTCTCGATCATTTCCCAAATTTGATAATTTAAATTCTCTTTTTAATCTAATTAAAGATTCATTAGAAATCCATTTAGTTTTAATCTTCTCAAAAATCAATATTAATGATTATTTAACTTTGGAAACACCAACATGCTGCATCGACAATCTACACCGTACAATTGATTTCTGCCGATATATAACCTCTAAGCTCGTACATCTTAGAGAAGGGTGTTAAGCAAGAGATTAAATTCTCCGCCACCAAACAGATATATATTTAGCAGAGATCAACCATATAGTTCAAAATACAATGTTAGACATGTAATCCTGTCTTTAACTGGGTTAAAGAACTAATGTCATTTAAAACACAGTTCACGATAAACCCAAATCCTCTTTCATAAAAATGGAATCTTCACAGAAGAAAAAATCAATATAAAATCGATATCAATTTCCGTATCCGACCAATGATATAAATGGATTAACGACAAAGCCTTTTAAATTCCATATATATTAACAGTCTTCCTCCACAGAAGCTCACTTCGATTATTACCAAATAGAATTCCATTCAATTCCAATTTAATATATTAAATTGGAAAACTTTACTTTGGAAAATTTCCATTAAATCTTAATAAAAAGATTAATAAATTCCAAATCACATTTCACTGTAAATCGTGTTAAAGAACGAATGTCGTTAAAAACACAGTTCACAATAAACCCAATTCACGTCCCATTTTATTCCAATCAAATGTTAATTAACAGGAAACTATAATAATCTTAATTAAAAGATTTATTCTTTTCACACGGGGTTTAAGAATAGTGTTATTTAAGACACCATTCACAACAAACCCAAAATCTAATTCTTTTATTCAGTTCCAGTTAAATATTAATTAATTCGAATAACTTCACTAAATCTTAATTAAAGATTTATTCTTTTCTCAACTGGGTTTAAGAACAGTGTTAATCAAGACACCATTCACGACAAACCCAAAATCCAATTCAATATTAAATACAAGGCTCTGAATAGAAGTTATATCGGCTTATATTCCATATCAAATTCTGAAATCAACAAATATCGTATTGGGAATAACGATATATATATATCTTTCAAATTCCTCCACAATATCTGTATAATCACGGAATCCAATATCGAAATATTCCGAAGATAATTTCGATTCAAATCCATTCCAATTCATATATTGGAAATTCTAGTTATTTTTAAAACCATTTCAAATCCGATTTATTTATTTAAAAATATTGGATTATAATTCTAGTTCTTAACTAGTTCATTTTGGTTTACTCTAATAACTCCCTCACCAATTAGGTATGATAAGCCAAATAACAAAGAAATTCTTGTAATATAAATCATTAAAAATAAAAATAATATACATTAAAAAAACACACAGGATACTTTTAGTGTACGTTGAATAAGGAAAAAAGAGTCTCTGATAAGAAAATGGAACCGTTCATACTTAGCAAAATTAGCAGTAATTTTATTTAAAGGAATTGAAAATATGTAAAAAAAATCAAAAGATATGGCATGATATGTTAAATAAATTGGAAAATGTTCTCACAGATGAGAGATTAAATCATTTTAGGCACTGGAATGTTAATAGAATTTATTAAGAGCAATAAATTTAATGTAACCAATAAATCTACTCAAAGAATTAGATACATATCATGATGTTAGGAAGTTGACATTCATGAATATGCACTATTAACGTGCCCCTTTCCATCGTTAGAGGAATACGTCTAAGCTGATAATTCAAAGAACTATAAACATAACTGTCCGTCAGACAAAAAAAACAGTAGTATAAGCATTCATGGAAAAAAAATGCATGAAAACAACAAAATTACTAGCTATATTGAAATATTTTACTTTAGTAAAAGACTGTGGTTAGTTTAGGAGATATACTAATCAACTTAGGTTGTGAAACAGAGATTGTTAAGAATTTAAATTTTAATACTAGATAATAAGGTAGCACCTTTTGACTTGCGGAACAAAGCTATAATCAACCGGTTCCTTTAACAATGCAGACATTCGACAACGGTTTTTTGAAATAGAATATATGCCATCTTGGTTGAAACTCACTAAAAAATGACAGATGATGACAACTGTGTGTAATAAACAACAATGATCCATTACTGTCTTACACTGTTGAATTATAAAATGACTGAGCAGTACAGTGTAAGTCGGCATGATCATGATGGTAATGTAGTTCGGCTGCAATTATTAAAGGTTGCAACAATAACAAAGATAGGAAAAAGAATAAAAATAACCATGTGAGCCATTGATTCAACACATTATGCTTGGTAATTAGTAGCACAAACCGTAAACCGAAAAGGATAATTTGGGTGAAATTCAACTTACCTAACAACTTGCTACTACTCCATCACCACATAGAAGTAAGCAGAGGATATGGTCAGCCATGGATCCAACGAAAGTAGGATAATGCTTGGGCCATGAAAATAGAAGTAAAAATACATTAGCAACGGCAGTATGATTTAGGAAATCATAGTGCTCAAGTTTGGAGAATATACTTGAGTTGCTATGTAAATCTGGTAAGGCAAAGGTTTCATCCTTCAAGCTGGCTGTAGGAAGACGAACTATCATCAGATGGAAGTTGCATTCGTCACAATCAAATATCTTTAATTAGCGCGTAAGTGAGTGGTTAAACCTGGTTGGCAACTTCATTCGGGAAGGAAAGTCATAGATTGCATATAAAAGAATTTAGACGGAGAAAGGAAGAGGAAGTTAGCGTTATTGGCGAAGACAGGAGAGAAGTTTTTGGGAGAAAGTGGTAATCCACTTTTATGGAAGCGGAGAGAAGTAAGCACGAAGAAAGAGGTTTTGAAAGAATGTACTTATACGATTTTACGCAAGTAATTAAAATTAAGAATTATTAATGAAGCGTTGTTTTGAATTGAGAGCATTTTAGAGGTCCAAATCGGCATTGAGATGTTCTTGTTTTTCAATTTAAGTAATAGACTAGTTCATTTTGATAAAAATATATTTTTATCTTTCAAAACATGAAATTTTTCATTCAAATTCTTTCAAAATCATTTATTATGATTTTACATAAATTATTAATATTTTTAATAATTTTATCAAGCCCCGTACAGTCGATTTCCACAAACGGTCATTGAACTGCACTTACAGTGACCTTTTCTAAATTTGATTTGGATATAATTCCAATCCAACCGTTAGATTTCAAATCTCTTATATTCGTTGGAAACCACTTTTCGATACGAACCCAACGGTTCCGGTTTTAGAAGAATCCGATGGTCGGATCTCTCGTAATATCAATTCGAAGTCAGTTGTCGAAATTCGCGAACGGTCGCTGCGCGGCGCATTCTATTCAGACCATTAAATACATATAATATATATATTATATATATTTCATCGATTTCCATTTAAAACATATTTTATAAATCGTTTATAAATTCGTTTTTAAACGATTCCAATTTTAAATAAAAATTGAATTTTCCTTATCATTATAATATATAAATGATAATATTTTCATAATATCAGATTTTGAGATCATTTCCTTTTCGATATTCATTATAAAAATGAATAAAATCGATATAAATATCGTTCGCGTCAAAATGGCGCATATCTAATCAACATTCAAATCATGACGATCATTTATATATTTAAAGCGAAATCTTGCCAAAAACCCGGCTTCATATATTTCAATATTTTCGTGTCCATCCCAAATCGGACATCAAAATCATATTTTGATCAATTACTGAATATTATTTTAATGTATTCATTATTTTAAAACAGTCATTATTTTAAAATCTTCATTATTCGTTAATTTAAAATATTCATTAATTTAAAGTATTCGTTCTTTCCGAATTGGAATCAGACACAGTCAATTACCATATAATTTTATTTATATGGATTCCATACACGCATGTACACAACAATAATCAACACAGTCAACCATCATCCTGAGTGCGTTACACAACTGCATAAGCGTTAAATATAAATAATTAATGCTTATAACAGTCTGTCAAACCATCGATTGACATACAACTAAATATTGGGATTAGTGTAGTTCCAATATCATCCCAATACCCGTGTGGGGTTTTCAAACAACAAACACTAATTATTATTTGTGCAGTTGGGCGATGTGTAAAATATATCGTCCCAATCCATATCAGTTAAATGTGCGTACATAAACAAATCGTCCGATTTGTAAATGAATATTTATTTTATTCATATACACGTTAAAAATTATATTTTTAACTATAAAATATTTGTTTCAACTCATGAATATTTTATATAGTTCATTTATATAATAAAAATGATATTTTTATTATTCTAACATTGTTAGAAAATTTCGGCAGCATAATGGCGCGATACTAGAACCGGAATAAGGTCTAGCCTTATCCCTCGCCTAATAATGGCTCGTGCCATATACAAACCAAATTCTAATTAATTCAATTCACATCCCAAACCAGATTCAAACAAACCAAACAATCAAAGCAAACAACCAAACAACCATGATTTCAAACAAAGGTGTTGGGTGCTACTAAGCACTGTCTGCATCCTAGTATATACATTTAACTAGAAAATAAAGTTAGAGTGAGAAGTTCTCACCATTGGGATCCACTCCTCCAGTTATATTTTTGAATTTTTGAACCGTTTGGATTTGCCCGAAATTCCAACGCAATCTTTTCCATGTTGTTCATAGTAAAAATCACATTTTTAATGTAATAACCCAGAAATCTGAGGTCGTTTAAAAATTTTATTTTGGCAATTTTAGCTAATTTTGAATATTTAAAATGAATCATTTTAAATAATATCGATGAAAAATTTATTTTGTATAAAATTCGAACGTATATATTTATTTGAATCGCCGTTAGAATATAAATATTTATTTATAATTATAAAAGGAATTGAAAATGGCGCGGTAGTTCGATAATTCGATTTCAAAATTCAAATGAATGTACAGGGTTCAAAATAAACCGGATTTTAGCGAAACCAAAAATAATAGAATCTATTTGAGAATATCTTTCCAACGAATCCGAAAAAACAAAATTTCATAGCGGGAATCAAAAGTTATGTCCAAATGAATTTTCAGAATAGTCGCTATGGAATTCTGACCCTTAAAAAAATGGAAATTTTGCAAATGACCTCGGTTTTCGACAAAACCACTTTTGTTGGATCCACGATGTCAAATTATTGCTAGGTTTCAAATTTCATAATTTTTCGAATCAATATGTGAGTGTGGCGAAGTAAAACGCGTTTGACCAGTTTCAGTTGATTTTAATCGACTGGAAAATGGCCATTTTTCATATGGTCTCGGAATTCGGCAAAACTAGTTTTGTTAGGGCCGTATCGTCAATACGAAGCTAGAAAATATTTTTCTAGAATTTTTAGAGTATGTGGCCCCGGTAAATTGAAATGCGCGTTCAAATTCAATATATAGAGTTATATGTTGATTTTGACGAAAACCGATCGAAGAGATCGAATCAGCTTACGATACATATCCCATTGTGTTCGGAATGGGGGTACTTAGTTATAGACGGCAGTCGGTGGGTCTCGTTTGGAGGCCAAAATAGAAAGTTGCTTTTAAAGAATTTAAAATAATAAAATAATAAATATAAAATTGGGCCAAGCCCTTATCCTCCTACATTTGGTCAACGCCCCCCAATCCATCGTTAAAACTCGTTTCCTAATCGAAGAAAAAAAGGGGGAAAACGCAGGCATCGACGGAGCGCCCCCCTCCTCCTTGATCGACGACGGCCATCGCCGCCGTCAGGGGCGACGCGCCCTCCTCCAGGCGCAGCGGGGCCGCGCCCCTCCCTGAGCTCCCTCTTCTCCACCTAAAACCGTACCCCTGAAAACCCTAACCCCTCTTCAGCCGCTTCAAACTCCAAGCCCTGAAACCGCCAGTGCCGCAGCCTTTTTGCCTTCATCAGCACTCCGACGCCTCCAGTCCACCGAGGCCCACCCCAGCGCCACTCACGCCACAGTCTACCAATCCCACCTCCGACGTGGATCCCTTTCGGCAGCGAAGAATCAAATTTGAAATTGAAATGTGAATTTCTTGTTTACGTTTTTATCATATGTTTTTATTTATGAGTAGATAAAGATTTTAAAATAGAAAATGTGAATGTTAAAATAGAAAAGCTTTAATTTTATTTTAAAAAGCTTTGATTTTTATTGTTCAAAAGCTTTGATTTTTAATAATATAAAGCTAGGATTTTTATGATTGCTAAGAAATGATTTTTACGTGAATGAATAACATGTTGAAGAAGCAAATTTTACATGAACGATATTAGAATAAAAATATAATTTTTATATAATGAAGATAGTAAAAATATGATTTTTATAAAGTAGAAGTATAAAAATATAATTTTTATATAGTTATGATAATAAAAATTCAATCTTTATATTTGTAAAGGCGTGATTTTTATATAACGTAGAGGTTAAAAATATAATTTTTATATGATAGAAAGTTTAAAAATATAATCTTTATATTATAGGAAGGTTAAAAATATGATTTTTATTAGGTATGTAGAATAAAAATACAATTTTTATATTATATAACTAGTAAAATTTTTATCTTTATATAGTAGTGAAAATAAAATTCTGATTTTTATTATATATATGTTGAAATAAAAATGTGATTTTTATAGCGATGAAATGAAAATTCGATCTTTATATATGAAGTAGGAATATAAAAATAAAATTTTTATATAGAGAGAAGTGTCGGAAAATATATATATGATGTAGAAATAAAATATGATTTTTTTATTGAAATATAGATAAAAATATAATTTTTATTATGAACAACGTAGTAAAGACGGCATTGGAATTTCGAACCGATCCAGACAGTTCAGCAGTTCAAAAGCAAAGCACGGCGGAGTAGAACCCTCTGTGAGAACTTCTCACCTTTAATTTAATTTTTTCTAGTTGAAATATATACTAGGATGCAGACGGTGTTTAGTAGCACTCGACACCCGTCGACCACAGACCATGGACGGCTTGTATGCTTGGTTGTTTGATTTTGATGTGTAGTTGATTGTGTGATGTGATGTGAAATGAGATAAAATATTTATATAGTTAAAAATATTTTATAGTTAAAAATAGAATTTTTAACGTGTATTTAAAATGAAATAAATATAAACAAATCGGACGATTTGTTTATATACACACATTTGACTGATATTGATTGGGACGATAAATTTTACACATCGCCCAACTACACCAATAAAATCTGTGTTTGATTGTTTGAAAACCCCACACGGGTATTGGGATGATATATGACATACACTAGTCCCAATAATTAGCTGTATGTCGATCGATTGATGGACAGACTGTTATGAGCGTTAAAAATTTATATTTGATGCTTATACAGTGTAGGATGCACTTTGGATGATGGTTGATTATTCATCGTTGTTATTGTATACATGTGTTGTAGAAAATCCATATAATTAACATTATATGGTAACTGATTGGGCCTCATTCCAGTTTTGAAATAGAAATATTTGAAAAAGAAATATTTGAAACAGAATATTTGAAAATAGAAATATATGAAGCCGTGTAAATTAGATTGACGCCATTTTGACGTGAACGATATTTATATCGATTTTATTCATTTTATAATGAATATCGAAAGTGATTTCAAAATCTGATATTTTGAAAAGAAGTAGAAATCGAAATTGAATAGAAATGAATTCGAATTGAAATTGAATAGAGTCGAATTCGAATTGAAATTGAATTAAAATCCAATTTGAATAGAAATAAATTTGAAATGAATTTAAAACGAATCTATAAGGAAAAATTCAATTTTGATTTGAATTTGAAAAGAAGTTGAAATCGTTTTGAAAACGAATTTAAAACGATTTATAAAATTCGTTTTGAAAGGAAATCGATGAAGTATATATTATATATATAATATAATGGCCTGAATAGAACACGCCACCCTGTGGCAGTTCGTGAATTTCGACCATTGACTTCGAATGGATATTTCGGGAGATCCGACCGTCGGATTCTCCTAAAACCGGAACCGTTGGGTTCGTATCGAAAATAGATGTAACAACCCGTAAAATGCGAGCCAGTTTGAAATTTTTATTTTGGCAATTTTGGCGGATTTTGATTATTTAAAATGAATTATTTTAAATAATATCGACGAGAAATTTATTTTGAATATAATTCAAACGTATATATTTATACGCGTCGTCGTTAGAATATAAATATTTATAAATAGAATTGAAAATGGCGCGGTAGTTCGATAATTCGATTTCAAACTTCAATTGAATGTACCGGGTGCAAAACAATCCGGATTTTAGTGAAACCAAAAATGATAGGATCTAATTGATAATATCTTTCTATCGAATCCGAAAAATCAAAATTTCGTAGCGAGAATGAAAAGTTATGTCCAGTTGAAAATTCTGAATAGTCGCTATGGAATTCAGGCCCTTAAAAATGGACATTTTGCAAACGACCTCGGATTTCGACGAAACCAGTTTTGTTGGATCCGCAGTGTCAAGTTATTGCTAGGTTTCAAATTTCATAATTTTTCGAATCAATATGTGAGCGTGGCATAGGAAAACGCGTTTGACCAGTTTCAGTTGATTTTAATCGACTGGAAATTGGCCATTTTTCATACGGTCTCAGAATTCGACGAAACTAGTTTTGTTAGGACCGTATCGTCAATACGAAGCTAGAAAATATTTTTCTGGAATTTTTCTAGTTAGTATGTGACCCCGGTAATTTGAAATGTACGTTTAAAATTCAATATAGCGATTTAAATGTAAATTCAACGGAAACTTATCGAGACGATCGAATCAGCTTGAGAGACATATCCCATTGTGTTCGGAATGGGGGTAAAACGCTATGGACGACAGGCGGTGGGCCTCGTTTCGAGGTCGTATGTAAAAGTCAACTTTTAATAATAATAAAATAATAAATTAAAATAAATAAATAAATAAAAACCCCTCTCTCCCCTTAACCAGGCCCCCCCCCGATCTCTTTTCATTTCGAACAAAAATAAAAAAAAAAAAAGAGGAAAAAACCCTCGTCGCAACCGCCGCCCCTCCCCATCGATCGCGCCACCTTCACCTTCGATTCCCCATCGATGTCAGCTCCCATCCTTCCCGTTCATCTCCTCCGTTTCCCCCTTCCTCGCGAAACCCACCGCCCTCAACGTCGAAGCTCCCTAGTCAACCGCGCCACCATCAGAAGGCCGCCACCACCAAGGTCTCCGGCGTCACCTCGGAACCGAAACCCCCTCCTTTCCGACCACCTGCTCCACCCACAAACGGACGTGAATCCCCTTATCTTGAAACCCCGTAAGTTTAGTTTAGTTTATTTTGTTTTGTTTATTTATTAATGTTTAAAACTGAAATTTATTAATGTTTAAAACTGAAATTTATTAATGTTTAAAACTGAAATTTATTAATGTTTAAAACTGAAATTTATTAATGTTTAAAACTGAAATTTATTAATGTTTAAAACTGAAATTTATTAATGTTTAAAACTGAAATTTATTACTGTTTAAAACTGAAATTTATTAATGTTTAAAACTGAAATTTATTAATGTTTAAAACTGAAATTTATTAATGTTTAAAACTGAAATTTATTAATGTTTAAAACTGAAATTTATTAATGTTTGAAAAACTGAACTTTATTTTGTTTAAAATCTGATTATGATTTTGTTTGAAAAACTGAATTTGATTTTGTTTAAAATCTGAATATTATTTTGTTTTAAAAACTGAATTTTATTTACTTTAAAAACTGGTTTTTAGTTATGTTGTAAAGTTATAACAATATAATCTTTTATATTGTTGAAGTAAAAATTCGATTTTTATATATTGAACTTTGAAATGAAAAATTCGATTTTTATATATTGAACTTTGAAATGAAAATTCGATTTTTATATATTGAACTTTGAAATGAAAAATTCGATTTTTATATATTGAACTTTGAAGTAAAAATTCGATTTTTATATATTGAACTTTGAAATGAAAATTCGATTTTTATATATTGAACTTTGAAATGAAAATTCGATTTTTATATATTGAACTTTGAAATGAAAATTCGATTTTTATATATTGAACTTTGAAATGAAAAATTCGATTTTTATATATTGAACTTTGAAATGAAAATTCGATTTTTATATATTGAACTTTGAAATGAAAATTCGATTTTTATATATTGAACTTTGAAATGAAAATTCGATTTTTATATATTGAACTTTGAAATGAAAATTCGATTTTTATATATTGAACTTTGAAGTAAAAATTCGATTTTTATATATTGAATAGCGAAGTAAAAATGTGATTTTTACGTATGTAGTGAAAGCAGCAACGAAGGTGACAAAAAGGCGAGACGACGAAGACTTCTGCAAAAGGAGTGCCGTGGAGCTAGGATAGCTATATGTGAGAATTTCTCACCTTTCAAATTATTTTTCTAGTTATATATATACTAGGATGCAGACGGTGCTTAGTAGCACCCGACACAATCGTCCACAGACCATGGACTTGTTTGTTTGGTTGCATAGATTAGTTGAACTATTTGTTTGAATTGTTTGGTGAGATGAAATGGATTTGATTGATGTGTGAATGGCGTGGGCCTTCACTAGACCGGGGATAAGGCTAGGCCTCGTCCCGTTTCTAGTATCGTGCCGTTATGCCGCCGAAATTTTCTAAAATATGTTAGAAAAATAAAAATATCATTTTATTTAAAGAATGAACTGAATAGAAATTCATATGTTAGAATAAAATGTTTAATCGTTAAAAATATAATTTTTAACGTGAATGTGAATAAATAAATATCCATTTACAAACCAGACGGTTTGTTTATGTACACCTATTTGAAGGACATTGATTGGGTCGATAAATTTTACACATCGCCCAACTACACGAATAAAATATGTGTTTGATTGTTTGAAACCCCACACGGGTGTTGGGATGAAATTTGAAGTTCACTCATCCTGATTGATTAAATATGTCGATCGATTGATTGACAGGCTGTTATAAGCGTTGAATATCTATATTTGATGCTTATACAGTGTAGTGCACTTTGGTTGATGGCTGATTATTTTTCAATGCTATGATATACATGTGTTGTGTGAAAATCCATATAATTAACTTTACATGGTAATTGATTGGGCCTCATTCCAATTTAGAAAATAAAGAATATTATAAAATAAAAGTTCATGTGTTGACAGTCTCATCCATTTAGATTGGTCATGTGTTGAACGAAATATTTTAGTAATAAAGTTTACATCTTTATCAATATAAAATAAAAGTTCATGTGTTGACAGTCTCATCCATTGAGATTGGTCATGTGTTGAACGAAATATTTTGATAATAACAACTATTTTGAAAAAGAAATATTTGAAATAGAATATTTGAAAATAGAAATTTATGAAGCCGTGTTGACTAGATTGACGCCATTTTGACGTGAACGATATTTATATCGATTTTAAACGATTTCGAAATAAAATGAATTGAAAACGATTTCGAAATAAAATGAATTGAAAACGATTTCGAAATAAAATGAATTGAAAACGATTTCGAAATGAATTGAATTGAAAACGAATTCAAAATGAATTGAAAACGATTTCGAAATGAATTGAATTGAAAACGAATTCAAAATGAATTGAAAACGATTTCGAAATGAATTGAATTGAAAGCGAATTCAAAATGAATTGAAAACGATTTCGAAATAAAATGAATTGAAAACGATTTCGAAATGAATTGAATTGAAAACGAATTCAAAATGAATTGAAAACGATTTCGAAATAAAATGAATTGAAAACGATTTCGAAATGAATTGAATTGAAAACGAATTCAAAATGAATTGAAAACGATTTCGAAATGAATTGAATTGAAAGCGAATTCAAAATGAATTGAAAACGATTTCGAAATGAATTGAATTGAAAGCGAATTGAAATGAATTCAAATTGAATAGAAATGAACTTTAAAACGAATTTATAAAGAAGAATTCAATTTTGATTTGAATTGAAATGGAAGTTGAAATTGCTTTTGAAACGAATTTTAAAACTATTTATATAATTCGTTTTAAATAGAAATCGACGAAAAATATATTATATATATAATATAATGGCCTGAATAGAACGCGCCGCGCCGCGGCAGTTCGCGAATTTCGACCATTTATTTCAAACGGACATTACGGGAGATCCGACCGTCGGATTCTCCTAAAACCGGAACCGTTGGGTTCGTATCGAAAAGAGCTTTCTAATGAATATTAGAAATTTAAAATCTAACGGTTGGATTTGGAATTATGTCCAAATCAAATTCGAAAAAGGTCGCTGTAAGTGCAGTTCGATGGCCGTTGAAGGAAATCGACTGTACGGGCCTTGATAAAATTATTAAAAATAGTAATAATTTGTGTAAAATCATAAGAAATGATTTGAGAAGAATTGGGATGAAAAACTCCATATTTGAAAAGATAAAAATAGATTTTTATCGAAATGAACTAGTTTTGAACTAGAATTATAATTCTATTTATTTTTAAATAAATAAATTGAATTTGAAAGGGGTTTTAAAAATAACCAAAATTTCCAATGATTGCATTGGAGTGGATTTGAATCGAAATTGTCTTCGGAATATTTCGATGTTGGAATTCGTGATTATACAAGTGTTGTTATGGAAATTTGAAAGATATATATTTATATCGTTATTTCCAATACGACATTTGTTAATCGTAGAATTTGATATTGAATATAAGCCGGGATATTTTCTATTCAGAGCCTTGTGTTTAATATCAAATGTGATTTGGGTTTGTCGTGAATGGTGTCTTCACTAACACTGTTCTTGAACCCAGTTGAGAAAAGATTAAATCTTTTTATTTAGATTTAATGAAGTGTACCAATTAAATAATGTTTAATTGGAATTAAATCGATATTGATTTTTGGGTTTATCGTGGACAGTGTTTTAAATAACACTCGTTCTTTAACCCGATCATTAATGAAATGTGATTTTGGGTTGTCGTGAACGGTATCTTCAATAATACAGTTCTTAGACCTAAAGGAGTTAAGAAAATTAGAAACTAACTGGAGATTAGTTAAGTTGAATAGTTTCCGAGGCATTGATCTGATGTTGGTTTTGGCCTTCGGGATTAATACTTAGGGAATTGCTCACTTGCTAATTTACAATTAGGGATTGATTGAAATGTGATGTGATTTTGGGTTTATCGTGAACCGTGTTTTAAATGACACTGATTCTTTAACCCAGTCACAGATTAAAACTAAGTAGAGTTTTAATGAATCTTTAATTAGATTGAAAAAAAATCGAAATGGAGTATCACCAGTTTTGCTCCAGGCGATAGTTAAATCTTTAATTAGATCTGAACGTGAAATGGTAATTGAATTTACCGATAACACTGTGGTGTTAGATATGAAGTATTACCAGTTTTACTTCATGGGATAAATAGGTTGGGAAATTAAAACCAATGATTACTTCGGTAAGGTTCGTTAATCTCGACTAGTTGAATCGAAATTCAAAAGATAGAATAAAGAATAAATTCAAGGAATTTATCTTGGATAAAATTAATGGGAACCTTTCCCTATGAATGTGAAATTTAGAAACTAACTGTCGGTTGGCCAAGCAGAATGGTTTTCTGGATATTGATCTGATGTTGGTTTCGGCCTTCGGGGTTAATATTTGGGGAATTATTCTCTTGATTAATTTACGGTTAGTGACTAATGAATTGGGATGAGGCGTATGTTGTGTTGGTGTAACACTTATTTAAAATATACGCGAGTTATTCGGAAAGACCGGGTTCATCCCATTCTGAATAACTGATACGACGATAAGTCGAAGATGAAGACGATGGTCGAAGACCGGAGGTCTTCACGTCGTTTGGGTGATAACTGATGATCTTGATTGGGCTGTACACCCAAGAAGATGGAAACAGTTGGGGATCGTCCAGACGTACTTGGAGATCGAAGGATATGCGGGGTACTAGGTGCCTCCGGTTTCGTTCAGACCCAGAACGGACTTGTAAATGGACTGTGTGTCTGACATTGGATTTTAGTCCGTGTGATTGATCTCTATTAAATATATATCTGTTTGGTGGCGGAGAATTTATTCTCTTGCTTAACGCCCTTCTCTGAGACGTACGAGCTCAGGGGTTATATATTGATGGATATCAAACGCATGGAGTGAATTGCCTGTGTGGCATGCCTAAGTGGCAATTGATCGAGGCTTCTGTTGAAAAGCAAAGTCTTGTGGTGATGATCAAAGCACGGCCTTTGTGGCGTAGCTTTGTGTAACGTTTGCTTCGCGAGTTTCGCACCCGGTATGAACCAAAAACGGGAGAGGACGTCAGGGAGGGCATGCGTTTCTTTCTAGCTAGAAGTGGCGTCAGTGGTTTTACACGCCCTGACGAGTTTGACTTATGTGGTTGTTGCTGTTGCGAGGCGCCTCGGTTATATCGGTTTCGGCCGAATGCATTCTGGTCGGCTGACGGACTAGACTTACACCCCATAGGGTGGGGAGACGTATTGTTCAGGCATAATAATCCACTCCGTGTGGACCGGCCCTGAGGATCCAAGGGGCAGTTGCGGCTGTTCCTGAGACACGGGCTAGAGCGTCTCGAATCGGTTGAGGACTATCTTTTGCCTCGGTTCATAGACGGAAATCCAATTTCCAAATACGTGACATTTGCGGTTTTAATTGTAATCCTATATATGGCGACATAGTGGGATGGGGCGCTTATGCCGCCTATGATTGATACTTATGATTTGAAGTTGTTTTATACACTATGCACTTATTATAGTATCAAATGATTTGTTTTAAACGTATCAAGCATGTTTGGCTGTTATAAGGTAAAACCCTATCCTCCGGCTTGCGTTGCATTGTGTGATGGGACCTGGGTCTTATAACAGCTTCATTTTTCGAAAAAGCATTGCGTTGTTTATTTTATGCACTGGTATTCTTGGGAGGAAACCCGTTCCGTGTTATATGGCGTGGTCCCTTGATTTACCTAACTTTAAAATAAAGAATTATAACTGTTTTAGTTCTCACACCAGTCACATGACTGACCTGGAGTTTATTGTTTTAACCTAAACTCTGGGTGCCCCTATTTTGACACGGGCAGCTAGTAGTTTCGGTTTTGCAGATTTATATTCACAGGATCCTGGTTTACAGCTGGAACGATATCCGGAAAGCTTTGTATCCGTATATCTCCTTCTAGTTGTGTATTGTATTATTTTCCGCTGCTATGTATTTAAATGTAATTTAAATCTCTGATATTTCTGTGTAATATTTATTTGTTTATACTCTGTATATTCTTGTAATCTGATGCACTGTTGTAATATATAGTGAAATGTTCTTCTGTATGCGTTCTGTTTTGTCGTGTTCTCAAACGATAGGGCATTTCGAACGGTCTGAGTCGGTTTAGCGACTGGTTCGGACCGAGCGAAATTCCTTGCCGTCACAGTTGGTATCAGAGCTTTGTTTTACAAAGCTCAGAGAACAAGGCACATTAGAACCATACGAAAGAATTCATCAGATATTGGGTTAGTAATATCCAGTTAGAATGACTCGTTAGAGATGGTATCAGTAGTATCCTAGAACGAGTGTGAAGAGTATATTTTTAAAGTGAAAACAAATTTTGTTTTGAAAATTTAAATCAACTATTCGTATTTGATTATTTGTTTATATTGATTTTGGACAATTCAGTATATAAAGAATTTGCATATACGCCTTGCAAACGTATATTCAAAGTTTTAATATATTGAATAGATATAGAATCACACTCTAGTCGCCCGGAGATGATGTTGATAATGACCATGGCATCATCAATATTTATGTTCGTGCTCCGAAGGTGTGATTTCTATATATTTCCATTAGGCTGGTGTGAGAACCAAAACTTATATATAGTTAGAACACATTGTTGTGAATTGGCATCAAAAACATGATTTTTTTTTGTATATGTATCAAAATTATGAATTTGATAATTTAATTCACTAATTGATTGATGTTTGTGTTGTTTGTTTATTTGTTTGCTAATTTTTAACCAATTAGTCTAATTGAACCGCATATTGAATATTATTGAAAATTGGTCGCATATGCTTGCATATATGTACTTTCATTGAACAGGTCATAGCAAGGAGGCTAGAGCCAGAGAATAAAATTTGTTTGCCCGACAAATAGGTACATGTTTATTACATAATTTCCTGTTTTGTTTGGGTGATGATGATTTTGTGAGCCTATTGGCTAGCCGCTTGGCTTTTTCTTTTTCTTTTTGAGATCTGAAGGACCGGGGAAGCTATTTGAAATTCCCCGATGCTCCCGGTGCAGGGGAGGTTATGGCGAAATTTTTCAAAAATTTAGGGTGTTAGCCAAATTTTTGAAATTTTGAAAATTCTCAGAAACTGAAAAGTTGGAGAACGGAAGCCAGATCGAACGTAGAGTTGAATAATCAAACCACTTTCGACTTTGTTCCTTTTCGGGGACGAAAAGTTTTAAGTGGGGGAGATTGTAACAACCCGTAAAATGCAAGCCAGTTTGAAATTTTTATTTTGGCAATTTTGGCGGATTTTGATTATTTAAAATGAATTATTTTAAATAATATCGACGAGAAATTTATTTTGAATATAATTCGAACGTATATATTTATACGCGTCGTCGTTAGAATATAAATATTTATAAATAGAATTGAAAATGGCGCGGTAGTTCGATAATTCGATTTCAAACTTCAATTGAATGTACCGGGTGCAAAACAATCCGGATTTTAGTGAAACCAAAAATGATAGGATCTAATTGATAATATCTTTCTATCGAATCCGAAAAATCAAAATTTCGTAGGGAGAATGAAAAGTTATGTCCAGATGAAAATTCTGAATAGTCGCTATGGAATTCAGGCCCTTAAAAATGGACATTTTGCAAACGACCTCGGATTTCGACGAAACCAGTTTTGTTGGATCCGCAGTGTCAAGTTATTGCTAGGTTTCAAATTTCATAATTTTTCGAATCAATATGTGAGCGTGGCATAGGAAAACGCGTTTGACCAGTTTCAGTTGATTTTAATCGACTGGAAATTGGCCATTTTTCATACGGTCTCAGAATTCGACGAAACTAGTTTTGTTAGGACCGTATCGTCAATACGAAGCTAGAAAATATTTTTCTGGAATTTTTCTAGTTAGTATGTGACCCCGGTAATTTGAAATGTAAGTTTAAAATTCAATATAGCGATTTAAATGTAAATTCAACGGAAACTTATCGAGACGATCGAATCAGCTTGAGAGACATATCCCATTGTGTTCGGAATGGGGGTAAAACGCTATGGACGACAGGCGGTGGGCCTCGTTTCGAGGTCGTATGTAAAAGTCAACTTTTAATAATAATAAAATAATAAATTAAAAAAAAAAAAGAAAACCCCTCTCTCCCCTTAACCAGGCCCCCCCCCCGATCTCTTTTCATTTCGAACAAAAAAAAAAAAAAAAAAGAGGAAAAAACCCTCGTCGCAACCGCCGCCCCTCCCCATCGATCGCGCCACCTTCACCTTCGATTCCCCATCGATGTCAGCTCCCATCCTTCCCGTTCATCTCCTCCGTTTCCCCCTTCCTCGCGAAACCCACCGCCCTCAACGTCGAAGCTCCCTAGTCAACCGCGCCACCATCAGAAGGCCGCCACCACCAAGGTCTCCGGCGTCACCTCGGAACCGAAACCCCCTCCTTTCCGACCACCTGCTCCACCCACAAACGGACGTGAATCCCCTTATCTTGAAACACTGTAAGTTTAGTTTAGTTTGTTTTGTTTTGTTTATTTATTAATGTTTAAAACTGAAATTTATTAATGTTTAAAACTGAAATTTATTAATGTTTAAAACTGAAATTTATTAATGTTTAAAACTGAAATTTATTAATGTTTAAAACTGAAATTTATTAATGTTTAAAACTGAAATTTATTAATGTTTAAAACTGAGATTTATTAATGTTTAAAACTGAAATTTATTAATGTTTAAAACTGAAATTTATTAATGTTTAAAACTGAAATTTATTAATGTTTAAAACTGAAATTTATTAATGTTTGAAAAACTGAACTTTATTTTGTTTAAAATCTGATTATGATTTTGTTTGAAAAACTGAATTTGATTTTGTTTAAAATCTAAATATTATTTTGTTTTAAAAACTGAATTTTATTTACTTTAAAAACTGGTTTTTAGTTATGTTGTAAAGTTATAACAATATAATCTTTTATATTGTTGAAGTAAAAATTCGATTTTTATATATTGAACTTTGAAATGAAAAATTCGATTTTTATATATTGAACTTTGAAATGAAAATTCGATTTTTATATATTGAACTTTGAAATGAAAAATTCGATTTTTATATATTGAACTTTGAAGTAAAAATTCGATTTTTATATATTGAACTTTGAAATGAAAATTCGATTTTTATATATTGAACTTTGAAATGGAAATTCGATTTTTATATATTGAACTTTGAAATGAAAATTCGATTTTTATATATTGAACTTTGAAATGAAAAATTCGATTTTTATATATTGAACTTTGAAATGAAAATTCGATTTTTATATATTGAACTTTGAAATGAAAATTCGATTTTTATATATTGAACTTTGAAATGAAAATTCGATTTTTATATATTGAACTTTGAAATGAAAATTCGATTTTTATATATTGAACTTTGAAGTAAAAATTCGATTTTTATATATTGAATAGCGAAGTAAAAATGTGATTTTTACGTATGTAGTGAAAGCAGCAACGAAGGTGACAAAAAGGCGAGACGACGAAGACTTCTGCAAAAGGAGTGCCGTGGAGCTAGGATAGCTATATGTGAGAATTTCTCACCTTTCAAATTATTTTTCTAGTTATATATATACTAGGATGCAGACGGTGCTTAGTAGCACCCGACACAATCGTCCACAGACCATGGACTTGTTTGTTTGGTTGCATAGATTAGTTGAACTATTTGTTTGAATTGTTTGGTGAGATGAAATGGATTTGATTGATGTGTGAATGGCGTGGGCCTTCACTAGACCGGGGATAAGGCTAGGCCTCGTCCCGTTTCTAGTATCGTGCCGTTATGCCGCCGAAATTTTCTAAAATATGTTAGAAAAATAAAAATATCATTTTATTTAAAGAATGAACTGAATAGAAATTCATATGTTAGAATAAAATGTTTAATCGTTAAAAATATAATTTTTAACGTGAATGTGAATAAATAAATATCCATTTACAAACCAGACGGTTTGTTTATGTACACCTATTTGAAGGACATTGATTGGGTCGATAAATTTTACACATCGCCCAACTGCACGAATAAAATATGTGTTTGATTGTTTGAAACCCCACACGGGTGTTGGGATGAAATTTGAAGTTCACTCATCCTGATTGATTAAATATGTCGATCGATTGATTGACAGGCTGTTATAAGCGTTGAATATCTATATTTGATGCTTATACAGTGTAGTGCACTTTGGTTGATGGCTGATTATTTTTCAATGCTATGATATACATGTGTTGTGTGAAAATCCATATAATTAACTTTACATGGTAATTGATTGGGCCTCATTCCAATTTAGAAAATAAAGAATATTATAAAATAAAAGTTCATGTGTTGACAGTCTCATCCATTTAGATTGGTCATGTGTTGAACGAAATATTTTAGTAATAAAGTTTACATCTTTATCAATATAAAATAAAAGTTCATGTGTTGACAGTCTCATCCATTGAGATTGGTCATGTGTTGAACGAAATATTTTGATAATAACAACTATTTTGAAAAAGAAATATTTGAAATAGAATATTTGAAAATAGAAATTTATGAAGCCGCGTTGACTAGATTGACGCCATTTTGACGTGAACGATATTTATATCGATTTTAAACGATTTCGAAATAAAATGAATTGAAAACGATTTCGAAATAAAATGAATTGAAAACGATTTCGAAATAAAATAAATTGAAAACGATTTCGAAATGAATTGAATTGAAAACGAATTCAAAATGAATTGAAAACGATTTCGAAATGAATTGAATTGAAAACGAATTCAAAATGAATTGAAAACGATTTCGAAATGAATTGAATTGAAAGCGAATTCAAAATGAATTGAAAACGATTTCGAAATAAAATGAATTGAAAACGATTTCGAAATGAATTGAATTGAAAACGAATTCAAAATGAATTGAAAACGATTTCGAAATAAAATGAATTGAAAACGATTTCGAAATGAATTGAATTGAAAACGAATTCAAAATGAATTGAAAACAATTTCAAAATGAATTGAATTGAAAGCGAATTCAAAATGAATTGAAAACGATTTCGAAATGAATTGAATTGAAAGCGAATTGAAATGAATTCAAATTGAATTGAAATTTGAATTGAATAGAAATGAACTTTAAAACGAATTTATAAAGAAGAATTCAATTTTGATTTGAATTGAAATGGAAGTTGAAATTGCTTTTGAAACGAATTTTAAAACTATTTATATAATTCGTTTTAAATAGAAATCGACGAAAAATATATTATATATATAATATAATGGCCTGAATAGAACGCGCCGCGCCGCGGCAGTTCGCGAATTTCGACCATTTATTTCAAACGGACATTACGGGAGATCCGACCGTCGGATTCTCCTAAAACCGGAACCGTTGGGTTCGTATCGAAAAGAGCTTTCTAATGAATATTAGAAATTTAAAATCTAACGGTTGGATTTGGAATTATGTCCAAATCAAATTCGAAAAAGGTCGCTGTAAGTGCAGTTCGATGGCCGTTGAAGGAAATCGACTGTACGGGCCTTGATAAAATTATTAAAAATAGTAATAATTTGTGTAAAATCATAAGAAATGATTTGAGAAGAATTGGGATGAAAAACTCCATATTTGAAAAGATAAAAATAGATTTTTATCGAAATGAACTAGTTTTGAACTAGAATTATAATTCTATTTATTTTTAAATAAATAAATTGAATTTGAAAGGGGTTTTAAAAATAACCAAAATTTCCAATGATTGCATTGGAGTGGATTTGAATCGAAATTGTCTTCGGAATATTTCGATGTTGGAATTCGTGATTATACAAGTGTTGTTATGGAAATTTGAAAGATATATATTTATATCGTTATTTCCAATACGACATTTGTTAATCGTAGAATTTGATATTGAATATAAGCCGGGATATTTTCTATTCAGAGCCTTGTGTTTAATATCAAATGTGATTTGGGTTTGTCGTGAATGGTGTCTTCACTAACACTGTTCTTGAACCCAGTTGAGAAAAGATTAAATCTTTTTATTTAGATTTAATGAAGTGTACCAATTAAATAATGTTTAATTGGAATTAAATCGATATTGATTTTTGGGTTTATCGTGGACAGTGTTTTAAATAACACTCGTTCTTTAACCCGATCATTAATGAAATGTGATTTTGGGTTGTCGTGAACGGTATCTTCAATAATACAGTTCTTAGACCTAAAGGAGTTAAGAAAATTAGAAACTAACTGGAGATTAGTTAAGTTGAATAGTTTCCGAGGCATTGATCTGATGTTGGTTTCGGCCTTCGGGATTAATACTTAGGGAATTGCTCACTTGCTAATTTACAATTAGGGACTGATTGAAATGTGATGTGATTTTGGGTTTATCGTGAACCGTGTTTTAAATGACACTGATTCTTTACCCCAGTCACAGATTAAAACTAAGTAGAGTTTTAATGAATCTTTAATTAGATTGGAAAAAAATCGAAATGGAGTATCACCAGTTTTGCTCCAGGCGATAGTTAAATCTTTAATTAGATTTGAACGTGAAATGGTAATTGAATTTACCGATAACACTGTGGTGTTAGATATGAAGTATTACCAGTTTTACTTCATGGGATAAATAGGTTGGGAAATTAAAACCAATGATTACTTCGGTAAGGTTCGTTAATCTCGACTAGTTGAATCGAAATTCAAAAGATAGAATAAAGAATAAATTCAAGGAATTTATCTTGGATAAAATTAATGGGAACCTTTCCCTATGAATGTGAAATTTAGAAACTAACTGTCGGTTGGCCAAGCAGAATGGTTTTCTGGATATTGATCTGATGTTGGTTTCGGCCTTCGGGGTTAATATTTGGGGAATTATTCTCTTGATTAATTTACGGTTAGTGACTAATGAATTGGGATGAGGCATATGTTGTGTTGGTGTAACACTTATTTAAAATATACGCGAGTTATTCGGAAAGACCGGGTTCATCCCATTCTGAATAACTGATACGACGATAAGTCGAAGATGAAGACGATGGTCGAAGACCGGAGGTCTTCACGTCGTTTGGGTGATAACTGATGATCTTGATTGGGCTGTACACCCAAGAAGATGGAAACAATTGGGGATCGTCCAGACGTACTTGGAGATCGAAGGATATGCGGGGTACTAGGTGCCTCCGGTTTCGTTCAGACCCAGAACGGACTTGTAAATGGACTGTGTGTCTGACATTGGATTTTAGTCCGTGTGATTGATCTCTATTAAATATATATCTGTTTGGTGGCGGAGAATTTATTCTCTTGCTTAACGCCCTTCTCTGAGACGTACGAGCTCAGGGGTTATATATTGATGGATATCAAACGCATGGAGTGAATTGCCTGTGTGGCATGCCTAAGTGGCAATTGATCGAGGCTTCTGTTGAAAAGCAAAGTCTTGTGGTGATGATCAAAGCACGGCCTTTGTGGCGTAGCTTTGTGTAACGTTTGCTTCGCGAGTTTCGCACCCGGTATGAACCAAAAACGGGAGAGGACGTCAGGGAGGGCATGCGTTTCTTTCTAGCTAGAAGTGGCGTCAGTGGTTTTACACGCCCTGACGAGTTTGACTTATGTGGTTGTTGCTGTTGCGAGGCGCCTCGGTTATATCGGTTTCGGCCGAATGCATTCTGGTCGGCTGACGGACCAGACTTACACCCCATAGGGTGGGGAGACGTATTGTTCAGGCATAATAATCCACTCCGTGTGGACCGGCCCTGAGGATCCAAGGGGCAGTTGCGGCTGTTCCTGAGACACGGGCTAGAGCGTCTCGAATCGGTTGAGGACTATCTTTTGCCTCGGTTCATAGACGGAAATCCAATTTCCAAATACGTGACATTTGCGGTTTTAATTGTAATCCTGTATATGGCGACATAGTGGGATGGGGCGCTTATGCCGCCTATGATTGATACTTATGATTTGAAGTTGTTTTATACACTATGCACTTATTATAGTATCAAATGATTTGTTTTAAACGTATCAAGCATGTTTGGCTGTTATAAGGTAAAACCCTATCCTCCGGCTTGCGTTGCATTGTGTGATGGGACCTGGGTCTTATAACAGCTTCATTTTTCGAAAAAGCATTGCGTTGTTTATTTTATGCACTGGTATTCTTGGGAGGAAACCCGTTCCGTGTTATACGGCGTGGTCCCTTGATTTACCTAACTTTAAAATAAAGAATTTTAACTGTTTTAGTTCTCACACCAGTCACATGACTGACCTGGAGTTTATTGTTTTAACCTAAACTCTGGGTGCCCCTATTTTGACACGGGCAGCTAGTAGTTTCGGTTTTGCAGATTTATATTCACAGGATCCTGGTTTACAGCTGGAACGATATCCGGAAAGCTTTGTATCCGTATATCTCCTTCTAGTTGTGTATTGTATTATTTTCCGCTGCTATGTATTTAAATGTAATTTAAATCTCTGATATTTCTGTGTAATATTTATTTGTTTATACTCTGTATATTCTTGTAATCTGATGCACTGTTGTAATATATAGTGAAATGTTCTTCTGTATGCGTTCTGTTTTGTCGTGTTCTCAAACGATAGGGCATTTCGAACGGTCTGAGTCGGTTTAGCGACTGGTTCGGACCGAGCGAAATTCCTTGCCGTCACAATAGATTTCTAACGAATATTAGAAATTAGAAATCTAACGGTTGGATTTGGAATTATGTCCAAATCAAATTTGGAAAAGGTCGTTGTAAGTGCAGTTCGATTGTCGTTGATGGAAATCAATTGTACGGGCCTTGATAAAATTATTAAAAATAGTAATAATTTGTGTAAGATCATAAGAAATGATTTGGGAAGAATTGGGATGAAAAACTCCATATTTGAAAAGATAAAAATAGATTTTTATCGAAATGAACTAGTTTTGAACTAGAATAATAATTTATTTATTTTGTTAAAATAAATAAATTGGATTTGAAATGGTTTTGAAAATAACCAGAATTTCCAATAATTGCATTGGAATGGATTTGAATCGAAATTGTCTTCGGAATATTTCGATGTTGGATTTCGTGATTATACAGATATTGTTATGGAAATTTGAAAGATATATATATATATATATATATATATATACATATATCATTATTTCCAATATGATATTTGTTGGTCGTAGAATTTGATATTGAATATAAGCTGATATATTTTCTATTCAGAGCCTTGTATTTAATATCAAATGATTTGGGTTTGTCGTGAATGGTGTCTTCATTAACACTATTCTTAAGCCCAGTTGAGAAAAAAGGATTAAATCTTTTTATTTAGATTTAATGAAGTGTACCAATTATTTGGTATTTAATTGGAATTGAATTTGAATTGATTTTTGGGTTTATAGTGAACCGTGTTTTAAATGACATTGGTTCTTCAACCCAGTTAAGGACATGATATTGATTTCTGTAAAGATTAAAACTAAGTGGAGTTTTAATAAATCTTTAATTAGATTGAAAAGATCGAGAAGGGAGTATCACCAGTTTTGCTCCAGGCGATAGTTAAATCTTTAATTAGATTTGAACGTGAAATGGTAATTGAATTTACCGATAACACCGTGGTGTTAGATATAAAGTATTACCAGTTTTACTTCATGGGATGAATAGGTGGGGATTGGGAAATAAACTAAATGATTACTTCGGTGTGGTTCGCTAATCCCGACTAGTTTGAATTGATATTCAAAGAAGATTAAAGAATAAATTTAAAGAATTTATCTTCGATAAAATTAATGGGAACCTTTCCCAAAGTATAAGAATATTTGAATAAAAGAATATTCTGAATTGGGATGAGGCGTATGTTGTGTTTGTGTAACACTTGTTTATTATATACGCGAGTTATTCAGAAAGACCGGGTTTATCCCATTCTGAATAACTGATTTGACGTGGTGTCGAAGATGAAGACGATGGTCGAAGACCGCACGTCATTTGGATAATTACTGATGATCTTGATTGGGCTGTACACCCAAGAAGATGGAAACAGTTAGTGATTGTCTAGACGTACTTGGAGATCGATGGATATGCGGGGTACTAGGTGCCTCAGGTTTCGTTCAGACCCAGAACTAACTTGTGAATGGACTGTGTGTCTGACATTGGATTTTATTCTGTGTGGTTGATTTCTATTAAATATATATCTGTTTGGCGGCGGAGAATTTATTCTCTTGCTTAACGCCCTTCTCTGAGACGTACGAGCTCAGAGGTTATATATTGATGGATATCAAATGCATGGAGTGAATTGCCTGTGTGGCATGCCTAAGTGGCAATATGATCAAGGCTTCTGTTGAAAAGCAAAGTCTTGTGGGTGATGATCAAAGCACAGCCTGTGTGGCACAGCTTTGTGTAACGTGAATTCTCGAGCCTCACACCCCGGTGGTGAACCAAAAACGGGAGAGGACTTCAGCGAGGGCATGCGTTTCCTTCTAGCTAGAAGTGGCGTCAGTGGTTTTACACGCCCTGACGAGTTTGACTTATGTGGTTGTTGCTGTTGCGAGGCGCCTCGGTTAGATCGGATGATCCGGGTCCGATGGAGTCATTCGTTGGCTCATTTACGCCCCAAAGGGCGGGGAAACGCAGTGTTCAGGAATTTTAATCCACATCGGTGGACCGGCCCTGACGATCCAAGGGTCACTCGAGCTCTGATCCTGAGACTCGGGCTAGACAGTCTCGAATCGGTGAGGACTATCTTTTGCCTCGGTTCACATATGGAAATCCAACTTCCAATACGTGACTTTGCGGTTTTATTTGTAGAGCCTAGTATGGCGACATAGTGGGATGGGGCGTTTATGCCGTCTATGATTGATACTTATGATTTGAAATTGTTTTGGCACTATACACTTATAGTAATAATAAAACATGAAATTTCACGTACCAAGCATTCTTGGCTATTATAAGGTAAAAACTCTATCCTCCGGCTTGCGTTGCATTGTGTGATGGGACCTGGGTCTTATAATAGCTTCATTGTTCTTTATTTAGCATTGCGCTGTTGTTTTATGCACTGGTATTCTTGGGAGGAAACCCGTTCCGCGTTAGCGGCGTGGTCCCTTGATTTACCGAACTTTAAAATAAAGATTAATAACTGTTTTAGTTCTCACACCAGTCCCATGACTTACCTGGAGTTTATTGTTTTAACCTAAACTCTGGGTGCCCTTATTTTGACACGGGCAACTAGTAGTTTTGGTTTTGCAGATTTATATTCACAGGATCCTGGTTTACCGCTGGAACGATATCCAGAAAGCTTTGTATCTGTATATCTCCTTCAGTTGTGTTTGTATTATTTTCCGCTGCTGTGTAATGTATTGTAATCTCTGATATTTTTCTGTTGTGTAATATTTATTCATACTCTGTATATTCTTGTATTCTGATGGAATTGTTGTAGTAGACAATGAAATGTTCTTCCGTCTGCGTTCTTTTGTGTGTTATTCTCGAACTATCCGCGCTTTCCTCACCGGGGAAGTTTTGGGCTTTTACAATTGGTACCAGAGCTTTGGTTTACAATGCTCAGAGAACAAGGCATATTAGAACCATACGAAAGAATTCATCAGAGATTGGATTAGTAATATCCAATAGGAATGACTCGTTAGAGATGGGATCAGTAGTATCCTAGAACGAGTGTAAAGAGTATATTTTTAAAGTGAAAACAATTTTTGTTTTGAAAATTTAAATCGAATTATTCGTATTTGAATATTTATTTATATTGATTTGGATTATCCAGTATATAAAGATTTTGCGTATACGTCTGATCCGCGTGTATTCGAAGTTTTAATATATTGGATTGATATAGAGTCACACTCTAGTCGCCCGGGAGTGATTCTGATGATTGATATATCATCATCAGAATTTATATTCGAGTGATGAAGGTGTGATATCTATATATTTCCATTAGGCTGGTGTGAGAACCAAAATTAGATGGGGATATTGTTGTGATTTGGCATCAAAAATCTGATTTTTTGACTATATATCAAATTTATGATTTGAAAAGCTAATAAACTAATTGATTGATGGTTGTGTTGTTTGAATATTGTTTGATTAATTAAATGTTGAACCATTTAGCCAATTTGAACCAAATAGTAAATTGTATTGAAAGTTAGTCGCATATGCTTGCATGTACATGTACTTACATTGAACAGGTCATAGCAAGGTGGCTAGAGCAGAGAAATAAAATTGTTTGCCCGACAAATAGGTACATGTTTACCATAATTAACTGTTTTGTTTGGGTGATGATGATTTTATGAGCCGATTGGCTAGCCGCTTGGCTTTTTCTTTTTCTTTTGGATTGAAGAAGGCCATGGGAGGCTATATGAAATATCCCGAAGTCCCCGGTGCAGGGGAAGTTATGGCTAAATTTTTCGAAAATTTAGGGTGTTAGCCAAATTTTTGAAAAATTTGAAAAGTTTTTAGAAACTGAAAAGTTGAAAAACTTAAGCCGTAAAGAAAATACTGGAAGTTGAGTTGATTTGTTAAACAACTTTCGGCTTCGTTCCTTTTCGGGGACGAAAAGTTTTAAGTGGGGGAGATTGTAATAACCCGGAAATCTGAGATCGTTTAAAATTTTTATTTTGGCAATTTTAGCGAATTTTGAATATTTAAAATGAATTATTTTAAATAATATCGATGAAAAAATTATTTTGAATAGAATTCGAACGTATATATTTATTCGAATCGCCGTTAGAATATGAATATTTATTTATAATTATAAAAGGAATTGAAAATGGCGCAGTAGTTCGATAATTCGATTTCAAAATTCAAATGAATGTACAGGATTGAAAATAAACCGGATTTTAGCGAAACCAAAAATAGTAGAATCTATTTGAGAATATCTTTCCAACGAATCCGAAAAATCAAAATTTCATAGCGGGAATCAAAAGTTATGTCCAAATGAATTTTCATAATAGTCACTATGGAATTCTGGCCCTTAAAAAAATGGAAATTTTGCAAACGACCTCGGTTTTCGACGAAACCACTTTTGTTGGATCCGCGATGTCAAATTATTGCTAGGTTTCAAATTTCATAATTTTTCGAATCAATATGTGAGCGTGGCGAAGTAAAACGCTTTTGACCAGTTTTAGTTGATTTTAATCGACTGGAAAATGGCCATTTTTCATATGGTCTCGGAATTCAGTGAAACTAGTTTTGTAAGGGTCGTATCGTCAATACGAAGCTAGAAAATATTTTTTTGGAATTTTTAGAGTTAGTATGTGGCCCCGGTAAATTGAAATGTGCGTTCAAATTCAATATATAGAGTTATATGTTGATTTTGACGAAAACTGATCGAAGTGATCAAATCATCTTACGATACATATCCCGTTGCGTTCGGAATGGGGGTACTTAGTTATAGACGACAGTCGGTGGGTCTCGTTTGGAGGCCGAAATAGAAAGTTGCTTTTAAAGAATATAAAATAATAAATATAAAATTGGGCCAAACCCTTATCCTCCTACATCAGGTCAACGCCCCCCAATTTATCGTTAAAACCCGTTTCCTAATCGAAGAAAAAAAAGGGGGGAAACGCAGGCATCGATGGAGCTCCCATGAAGGAAAGCCCAGATTACCTTGAGAACACGACAAATCAGAACGTAAACAGAAGAACATTTCATTGTAAATTACAACAATTCCATCAAAATACAAGAATATACAGAGTATGAATTAATATTACACAAAAAATATCAGAGATTTAAATTACATTTAAATACATCGCAGCGGAAAAACAATACAAAGCACAACTGAAAGTAATACACGGATACAGAGCTTTCCGAGCATCGTTCCAGCTGTAAATCAGGATCCTGTGAATATAAATCTGTAAAACCAAAACTACTAGCTGCCCGTGTGGAAATAGGGGCACCCAGAGTTTAGGTTAAAATAATAAACTCCAGGTCAGTCATGGGACTTGTGTGAGAACTAAAACAGATATTAATCTTTGTTTTTAAAGTTAGGTAAATCAAGGGACCACGCCGTATAACACGGAACGGGTTTCCTCCCAAGAATACCAGTGCATAAAACAAACAGCGCAATGCTAAATAAAGAACAATGAAGCTATTATAAGACCCAGATCCCATCACACAATGCAACGCAAGCCGGAGGATAGGGTTTTCCCTTATAATAACCAAATATGCTTGATACGCGAAATTTCATCTTATATTATTACTATAAATAAAGAAAAACAACTTCAAATATAAATATATCGATCATAGACGGCATGGGTACCATATATCATGTTGCCAATACTAAGCTCTATAATCAAAACCGCAAAATGTCATATTTGGAAATTGGATTTCCATAATGGTGGCTCCTGATTCGAAAGATCGATCGCGTAGTGCCATCTACAACGGCTTACGTCTCAACTAGAGAAAACACCGTAATGCACATCCGCACTTTTGGGAAATCGAGTATCACTGCGGCTTACGTCTCGGCGAGAGAAAATACCGCTTACTCTATCCCTCTGAGCACTAAGCTCAATCTCGGTTGACCGAATCCACGACACCACGAAGGTGCCCATCCTCTAAAAAGCATACTGATCAAACCATCAGTTTACCACCATACCGGGGTGTGAGGCTCGCGAATCAACGCTATACACAAAGCCTTGTTATATTAAAGCTGCGCTTTGATCATCATCCACCAAACTTTGCTTTTCAACAAAGGTCTGGATCACTGCATCTCAGCATGCCACACTATCAATCCATATCGTACCACTGATTTCTGCCAATATATAACCTCTGAGCTCGTATGTCTTAGAGAAGGGCGTTAAGCAAGAGAATAAATTCTCCGCCGCCAAACAGATATATATTTAGCAGAGATCAACGAATACAATATAAAGGAATACAATGTCAGACACACCATCCATTTACAAGTCCGTTCTAGGTCTGAACGAAACCGGAGGCACTTTCCTCGCATATCCATCGACCTTCAAGCACGTCCGGACGACTACTACTTTAGCCCCCTTCAAGGTAGCTACTCCTATCGTGAGCATCAGTAGCACCCATCCATTTGATGTGAAGATCGTCGGTCTTGCACCGTCTTCCATCTCTTCGACTCATCGTCGAATCAGTTATTCAGAATGGGTTATACCCGACCTTTCTGAATAACTCGCGTACCTTATAATCAAATGCTATAAAACACAACATACGCCTCATTCCAATTCATCAGTCACTAACCGTAAATTAGTAAGAGAACAATTCCCCAAATATTAACCCTGAAGGCCAAAACCAACATCAGATCAATACCCAGGAAACCATTCTTCTTAACTAACCTACAGCTAGTTTCTAAATTTCATATTCTTAGGGAAAGGTTCCCATTAATTTTATCAAAGATAAATTCTTTAAAATTTATTCTTTAATCTTCCTTTGGATGTCATATCAAACCAAATTATGGTTTTCCAAACTAGTCGAGATTAGCGAACCACACCGAAGTAATTATTTATTTTATTTCCCAATCCCAACCTATTCATCCCATGGAGCAAAACTGTTACTACCCCATAACTAACACCACGGTGTTATCGGTAAATTTAATTACCATTTCACGTTCAAATCTAATTAAAGATTTAACTATCGCTCGGAGCAAAACTGGTGATACTCCTCTTTCGATCATTTCCAAATTTTGATGATTTAAATTACCAATTCTCATTTCAATCTAATTAAAGATTCATTAAAACTCCACTTAGTTTTAATCTTTAACTGGGTTAAAGAACTAATGTCATTTAAAACACAGTTCACGATAAACCCAAAATTCCATTTGATATTAAATACAAGGCTCTGAATAGAAAATATATCGGCTTATATTCAATATCAAATTCTGATTATTTTTAAAACCACTTCAAACCCAATTTATTTAATTAAAAATATTGGATTTTAATTCTAGTCCATAACTAGTTCATTTCGATAAAAATATATTTTTATCCTTTCAAATAGGGAATTTTTCATCCCAGTTCTTTCCAATTCATATATTTTGATTTTACATAAATTATAGATATTTTTAATAATTTTATCAAGGCCCGTATAGTCGATTTCCAATAACGGTCGTCGAACTGCACTTACAGCGACCTTTTCTAAATTTGATTTGGACGCATTTCCAAATCCAAACGTTAGATTTCAAATTTCTAATATTCATTGGAAAGCTTTTTTCGATACGAACCCAAGATTCCGAGTTCAAGAGAATCCGATGGTCGGATCTCCCGCAATATCCGTTCGAAGTTAATGGTCGAAATTCGCGAACTGCCACGGCGCGGCGCGTTCTATTCAGGCCATTATATTATATATATTATATATAATATATACTTCGTCGATTGCTATTTAAAACATATTTTATAAATCGTTTTAAATTCGTTTTCAAAATGATTTCAACTTCATTTCAGATTCAAATCAAAATTGAATTTTTCCCAATATAAATTCGTTTTAAATTCATTTCAAACTGATTTCAATTCAAATTCGATTCTATTCAATTCCAATTCGAATTCATTTCTATTCAATTTCAATTGAATTCGTTTAATATTCAATTCAATTCGAATTCACTTTATATTCAATTCAATTCGAATTCACTTTATATTCAATTCAATTCGAATTCGTTTTATATTCAATTCAATTCGAATTCACTTTATATTCAATTCAATTTGAATTCGTTTTATATTCAATTCAATTCGAATTCATTTTATATTCAATTCGAATTCATTTTAAAAATGAATATAATCGATATTAATATTGTTCGCGTCAAAATAGCGCATTTCTAATCAACACGGCTTTATATTTTTCTATAACTTCGTTATTCTATTCAACCAATGAATATTTATTCTATTCAGCACATGAATCTATATTTCTTTCAATATATGACTAATCTCAACGGATGAGTACTGTCAACACGCGACTATTTTTGTTATTTATTATATTTTATAAAAAATTATGGTATCTATCGTTTGATTTCAAATCAGACTCCAATAGTAAATTAGTAAGAGAACGATTCCCTAAATATTAACGCCGAAGGCCGAAACCAACATCAGATCAATATCCAGGAGACCGCTCATCTTATCTATTTTCCAGTTAGTTTCTAATTTAATATATGATAAAGATGTAAATTTTATTGTTAAAATATTTCGTTCAACACATGACTAATCTCAACGGATGAGTACTGTCAACACATGAACCTTTATTTTATAATATTCTTTATTTTCTAAATTAGAATGAGGCTCAATCAATCACCATATAGCGTTAACTATATGGATTTCATACAACACATGTATACAAATAGCAACGATAAATAATCAACAATCATCCAAAGTGCACTACTCTGTATAAGCATCAAATATAGATATCTAACGCTTAAAACAGCCTGTCAATCAATCGATCGACATACAACTAATTACCGGGATTAGTGTACGCCGTATTTTATCCCAATACCTGTGTGGGGTTTCAAATCAACAAACACAGATTTTTATTTGTGCAGTTGGGCGATGTGTAAAATTTATCGTCCCAAACAATATCAATCAAATGGGTGTATATAAACAAATCATCCGATTCGTTTATATTTATTTATTTCATTTTATATACACGTTAAAAATTTTATTTTTAACTATACAATATTTATTTTCTATATAAATATTTTATTTCATTTCACAACACACGATCAATTACACATCAAAATCAAACAAACAAACAAGCCATCCATAGTCTGTGGACGACGGGTGTCAGGTGCTGCTAAGCACCGTCTGCATCCAAGTATGTATATTAACTAGAAATTTAAAATAAAAGTGAGGATTTCTCACCTTGGGGATCCACTCCGCCATTCTTTCCTTCTGAAAGGTTTGGGTTTTCCAGAAATTCCAACGTAGTCTTTTCTATGTTGTTCATATTAAAAATCACATTTTTATTATAACTCTAAATGGATAAAAATCACATTTTTAAACCTTTCTATATATATATTATAAAGATCATATTTTTACTTTGCCACTGATATAAAAATTATATTTTTATGTCTCTACATATACAAAAATTATATTTTTAATACTCTACTAATATAAAAATCATATTTTTATACCTTTGAAAATATTTTCATGCCACACACTTGTTAAAAATCATATCTTTATATAAATGAAAATCATGACTTTTATAAACAACATCATCTTCCTTCATATGAATAGAAATCATATTTTTCTATTACTCTATTTTCTATGTAAAGATTATATTTTTAAAACGCTATCTTCTATGTAAAGTTTATATTTTTATCGCTTTACTTCCTATATAAAAATCGAATTTTTATTTTCAATTCCTATATATAAAAATCCTATTTTTATTCTCTCCTTATATAAATAAAAATTCTATCTTTATTCTCTATCTATATAAATAAAATTTCTTTCTCAAAAACAAATGCATATTTTATTTTACAAAACAAAGCAAGTTTTATATTTCAAAACAAAGTAATATAAAAATCAGAAATTTAAAACAATTACATTCATAGAATTAATTCAACGAACTCACCCTTCAAATCGCTGGGCTTGGATGCGTGCTTCAAACAGGTGGACGTCCGAAAGGGTGATGGGTGAAGCACGGTGAGGAAGTGACTGGCACGCGGGTTCAGGGTTTCGCGGTCAGTGATGCGCGGCTTGATCGGAGGCGAGGGCGGAGGTTCTCAGCGGCTCCAGCGATCGACAAGGCATGTGACTTCGATTTGATGGAGGTCGTGATGAAGCAGGGAATGGGGGGATAGGTGACGTGGATTCCAATCAGTGGTGGAGGAGGTGAGGGTCTCGAGGGTGATGGAGGTCGCAGTTTAGAGCGTTGGTTCGCTAGTAGGTGCGAGACTCGAGAGGGTCGCCGTAAAACAAGGGATTGGGGGACCAGTGTGAGCCACGGTAGGTTTTACCTACTGTACTGGCCAACTGTAACGGCAAGGAATTTCGCTCGATCTGAATCAATCGTTAAACCGACTAAGACCGTTCGAAACCCCTGATCGTTTGAGAACAGGACAAATCGGAACGCAGACAGAAGAACATCTCATTGTGTATTACAACAATTCCATCAGATACAAGAATATACAGAGTATAAATGAATACTATACATTCGATAAATATCAGAGACTACAATAAATTACATAGCAGCGGAAAATAATACAAAGCACAACTGAAGGTGATATACGGATACGGAGCTTTCTGGATATCATTCCAGTTGTAAACCAGGATCCTGTGAATATAAATCTGCACAACCAAAACTACTAGCTTCCCGTGTCGAAAATAGGGGCACCCAGAGTTTAGGTTAAAACAATAAACTCTAGGTCATTCATGTGACTGGTATGAGAACTAAAACAGTTATTTAAAACTTTACTTTAAAAGAGAGTAATTCAAGGGACCACGCCGTATAACACGGAATGGGTTTCCTCCTAAGAATACCAGTGCATAGAATAAACAGCGCAATGCTTTTTGGAAAAATGAAGCTATTATAAGACCCAGGTCCCATCACATAATGCAACGCAAGCCGGAGGATAGGGTTTTCCCTTATAATAGCCAAACATGCTTGGTACGTTTAAAACAAATCATTTGATACTATTATAAGTGTATAGTGTCAAAACATTTTCAATCATAAATATCAATCCTAGGCGGCATGGGTACCATCTATCATGTCGCCATACTAGGCTCTACAAATAAAACCGAAATATCTCGTATTGGAAATTGGATTTCCGTCATGAGTCGAGGCAAGGGGCAAGCTCCTCTCCACTTCGAGACACTCTAGCAAATGTCTCAGGACTACACACTCTGGGCAGCCCTTGGATGCTTCAGGGCTGGTCCTCTCTTACGTTTGAGGATTGGTAATTCCTGAACACACATTTCCCGGTCCTTACAGACCAAAAATCGAGGCGCCTCATCCAACAACCACATAGGTGAAAAGTATATAAATGTCAGGGCTGGTAAGTCATTGACACCACCAAAGCTAGAAAGAAACGTCGTGCTCTCCCTACAGTCCTTATCCCATTTTTAACTCATACCGAGGTGTGAGGCTCGCGAATTCACGTTATACACAAAGCTACGCCACAAAGGCCGTGCTTTGATCATCAACCACAAGACTTTGCTTTTCAACAGAAGCCTTGATCAATTGCCACTTAGGCGTGCCACATAGGCAATTCATGCCATGCAACTGATGTCCATCGATATACAACCTCTGAGCTCGTACGTCTCAGAGAAGGGCGTTAAGCAAGAGAATAAATTCTCCGCCGCCAAACAGATGTATATTTAATGGAGATCAATCAACACAGAATAAAATCCAATATCAGACACACAGTCCATTTACAAGTTCGTTCTGGGTCTGAACGAAACCGGAGGCACTTTCCTCGCATATCCATCGATCTCCAAGTACGTCTGGACGACCACCAACTGATTCCCTCATCTTGGGTGTACAGCCCAATCAAGATCATCAGTAATCACCCAAACGATGTGAAGACTTCCGGTCTTCGACCACCGTCATCATCTTCGACTTATCGTCGAATCGGTTATTCAGAATGGGTATAAACCCGGCCTTTCCGAACAACCCGCGTATATAGTAAACAAGTGTTACACAAATACAACATACGCCTCATTCCAATTCATTAGTCACTGACCGTAAATCAGTAAGAGAGCAATTACCCAAATATTAACCCCGAAGGCCGAAACCAACATCAGATCAATACCCAGGAAACCATTCTTCTTAACTAACCAACAGCTAGTGTCTAAATTTCAATTCTTAGGGAAAAGTTCCCATTAATTTTATCAAAGATAAATTCTTTAAAATTTATTCTTTAATCTTCCATTGGATGTCATATCAAACCAAATTATCGTTTTCCAAACTAGTCGAGATTAGCGAACCACACCGAAGTAATTATTTATTTTATTTCCCAATCCCAACCTATTCATCCCATGAAGAAAAACTGGTAATATTCCATATCTAACACCACGGTGTTATCGGTAAAATTAATTACCATTTCACGTTCAAATCTAATTAAAGATTTAACTATCGCTTTGGAGCAAAACTGGTAATAGTCCATTCTCACTCTCTTTCCAAATTTGATAATTTAAATTATCAATTCACATTTCAATCTAATTGCAGATTCATTAAAACTCCTTTTACTGGGTTAAAGAACTAATGTCATTTAAAACACAGTTCACGATAAACCCAAATCACATTCTATTTATTATCGGGTTAAAGAACAAGTGTTATTTAAAACACTATTCACGATAAACCCACAAATAAATTCTAATTCAATTCCAATCAACTATATTTGAAATTCTAATTATTTAAAACCCCTTTCAAATCCAATTTAATTATTTAAAAATAGTTGGGTTTTAATTTTAGTTCAAAACTAGTTCATTTCGATAAAAATCTATTTTTATCTTTACAAATGTGGGATTTTTCATCCCAGTTCTTCACGAATCATTTCTTATAATTTTACACAAATTATTGATATTTTTGATAATTTTATCAAGGCCCGTACAGTCGATTTCCAACAACGGCCATCGAACTGCACTTACAGCGACCTTTTCCAAATTTGATTTGGACATAATTCCAAATCCAACCGTTAGATTTCAAATTTCTAATATTCGTTAGAAAGCTCTTTTCGATACGAACCCAACGGTTCCGGTTTTAGGAGAATCCGACGGTCGATCTCCCGTAATATCCGTTCGAAGTCAATGGTCGAAATTCACGAACTACCGCGGCGCGGCGCGTTCTATTCAGGCCATTATATTATATATATAATATATATTTCATCGATTTCTATTTAAAACGAATTTTATAAATCGTTTTAAATTCGTTTCAAAAACAATTTCAACTTTCATTTCAAATTCAAATCCAAATTGAATTTTCCATATAAATTCGTTTTAAATTCATTTCAATTTAATTCAAATTTCGATTCAATTTGAATTCATTTCAAATCGATTTTTATTCTATTTCAATTCGTTTTCAATTCAGTTCGAATTCGTTTTATATTCAATTCGAATTCGTTTTATATTCAATTCACTTCGAATTCGTTATATATTCAATTCAATTTCGAATTCGTTTTCTTTTCAATTAAATTCAAATTCCTGTTATAAATATTCGATTTTTATCTCCTTCAATATTCATTTTAAAAACGAATATAATCGATATAAATATCGTTCGCGTCAAAATAGCGCATCTCTAATCAACACGGCTTTATATTTTTCAATAACTTCGTTATTCTATTCAACAAATGAATATTTATTCTATTCAAAACGTGAATCTATATTTTTGTCAACCCATGACTAATCTTAACGAATGGGTACTGTCCACGTATGACTATTTTTGTTTTTTAATATATTTTATAAAAATTATAGTATCTATCGTTTGATTTCAAATCAGACCCCAACCGTAACTTAGTAAGAGAACGATTCCCTGAATATTAACCCCGAAGGCCGAAACCAACATCAGATCAATATCCAGGAGACCACTCATCTTATCTATTTTCCAATTAGTTTCTAATTTTACATATGATAAAGATGTAAATTTTATTGTTAAAATATTTCATTCAACACATGACTAAGCTCAACGGATGAGTACGGTCAACACATGAACCTTTATTTTATAATATTCTTTATTTTCTAAATTGGAATGAGGCCCAATCAATTACCATACAAAGTTAATTATATGGATTCCATACAACACATGTATATAATAGAAACGATACATAATCAACCATCATCCAAAGTGCACTACACTGTATAAGCATCAAATATAGATGTCTAACGCTTATAACAGCCTGTCAATCAATCGATCGACATATAACTAATTACTGGGATTAGTGTATGCCGTATTTTATCCCAATACCCGTTTGGGGTTTCAAACAATCAAACACAGATTTTATTTGTGCAGTTGGGCGATGTGTAAAATTTATCGTCCCAATCAATGTCCTTCAAATAGTTGTACATAAACAAACAGTCCGGTTTGTAAATGAATATTTATTTATTCACATTCACGTTAAAAATTATATTCTTAACGATCGACTTATTTTATTCAACCTATGAATATTCTATTCGGTTCATTTATTAAATAAAATGATATCTTTATTTTTCTAACTTATTTTAGAAAATTTCGGTGGCATAATGGCATGATACTAGAAACGGGACAGGCCTAGCCTTATCCCCGGTCTAGTGATGACCCACGCCATACACATATCAATCAATTCAATTTCAATTCACCAAACAATCAACTTCAAATCAAATAATCTAACTAATCTATGCAACCAAACAAACAAGTCCACGGTCTGTGGACAGTGGTTTCGGGTGCTACTAAACACAGTCTGCATCCTAGTATATATTTATATAACTAGAAAAGAAAAGTTAAAGTGAGAAGTTCTCACCAGCTAGCTAAATCAACGCCACGACTCTTCTTATGTAGAAATCTTCGTCGTGCTCGCCTTTTGTCTATTTCGTTGCCCGTAGCCACTACATATATAAAAATCACATTTTCATTTGTTAACTTTCAATTTAAATATCATATTTTTATAATCACTCCATATGGATAAAAATTCTATTTTTACAATGCTACTATATAGATAAAAATTCTATTTTTACACCGCTACTATATAGATAAAAATTCTATTTTTATCACGTTATTCTCTATATAAAGATTTCACCTTTTCAAATATAAAGATTTCTCCTTTTCAAATATAAAGATTTCGCCTTTACTTTTCTTTCAAAAAAATCTAATCTTTTCTTTTGTTATTCATACGATAAAATTTATAACTTTCTATAAACAAAGATAATATTTTCTTCAAACAAAGATCGTATTTTATTTTCTCTTCGCTTTCACATGAATAAAAATCGTATTTTTACTTAGTTAAAAATCTCGTCTTTACTTCATTAAAAATCCGACCTTTATATCATTTAAAAAAAATCCGACCTTTATATTATTTAAAAATACGACCTTTATATTATTTAAAAGTCCGACCTTTATATTATTTAAAAATCCGACCTTTATATTATTTATCAACTAAAAATCGTATTTTTACATGGCTAATCATATTAAAAAAAAAAGTCAAATCTTTATCTAATATTACCTACATACAAAATCAGATTTTTTTTTTCCTATCAAAAATTGATCAAACAAAATGAAACAAAATAAACAAATTTAAAGAACTCACCCACAACAGTTTCTGGATCGCCGGACTCAAGGGAGGACGCCAATCAGAGGGGGGGTTGGCGGCGTTAGCCTGCGCCCACGGTGGTGGTCTCGTTTGGGCGCTAGGGTTAGGGTTTGGGGCATGGAGGGGTCTTCAATCGGGAAAGGAGGGGCTCGGTCAGTGGGTGGAGGCGCTAGGGGGAGGCGAGGTTCAGGCGGGGTTTGGGGGTCTCGTCGTTCGCAAGGGCTGGAGTTGAAGAACGGAGATGGGGGAAGCAAGGGGTGCGGCGCCGGAGGGTTGGGATCACTGGCAAGGTCGGCGCCTCCTGGTGGCTGGTGGCGGACGGGATCGAGAGGAGGGGGCTTTGAACGATCGTTTTTTTTTCTCTCTCTCTCCTTCTATTTCGATCTGAGAAGAATGAGGGGGGGTATATAATAAAATATATATTAATTTATTTTAATTTCTCTTTAAAAAGTAACTTTTTATTTCGAAGTCGAAATCAAGCCCACCGCCTGTCGTCCATAGCTAATTACCCCCATTTTGAACACAATGGGATGTGTACCGTAGGCTGATTCGATCGTTTCGATCAGTTTTCATCAAAATCAACATATAACTCTATATATTGAATTTGAACGCGCATTTCAATTTACCGGGGCTACATACTAACTCGAAAAATTCCCAAAAAATAATTTCTAGTTTCATATTGATGATACAGTCCTAACAAAACTAATTTCGTCAGATTCTGAGACCGTTTGAAAAATAGTCATTTTCCAGTCGATTAAAATCAACTGAAACTGGTCAAACGCGTTTTCCTTTGCCATGCTCACATATTGATTCGAAAAATTATGAAATTTGGAATCTAGCAATAACCTTACATCCCGGATCCAACAAAAGTGGTTTCGTCGAAATCCGAGGTCGTTTGCAAAATTTCCATTTTTAAGGGCCTGAATTCTATAGCGACCATTCAGAATTTTCAACTGGACATATCTTTTGATTCCCGCTATGAAATTTCGATTTTTCGGATTCGTTGGAAAGATAGTCACAATTAGATCCATTATTTTTGGTTTCGCTAAAATCCGGTTTATTTTGCACCCGGTATGTTCAATTGAAGTTTGAAATCGAATTATCGAACTACCGCGCCATTTTCAATTCCTTTTATAATTATAAATAATTATTTATATTCTAACGACGACGTATATAAATATATAAGTTCGAATTCTATTCAAAATAAATTTCTAATCGATATTATTTAAAATAATTCATTTTAAATATTAAAAATTCAATAAAATTGCCAAAATAAAAATTTTAAATTGGCACGCATTTCCGGGTTGTTACAATCTCCCCCACTTAAAACTTTTCGTCCCCGAAAAGGAACGAAGCCGAAAGTTGTTTAACTAATCAACTCAACTTTCTCTATTTTCGTTACGGCTTAAGTTTTTCAACTTTTCTATTTCTAAAATCTTTTCAAATTTTTCAAAAATTTGGCTAACACCCAAAATTTTCGAAAAATTTCGCCATAACCTCCCCTGCACCGGGAGCACCGGGAAAATCCCGAAATTGCCATACAGGCCTTCTGATCTCAAAAAGAAAAAGAAAAAGCCAAGCAGCTAGCCAATCGGGTCATAAAATCATCATCACCCAAACAAAACAGTAAATTATGGTAAACATGTACCTATTTGTCGGGCAAACAAATTTTATTCCCTGCTCTAGCCTCCTTGCTATGACCTGTTCATTGTAAGTACATGTATATGCAAGCAAATGCGACTAATTTTCAACACAATTCACTATTTGATTCAATAAGGCATAATGGCTCAAAATTATCAAACAAATAAACAAACAACACAACCATCAATCAATTAGTGGATTAATGTTTCAAATTCATAATTTTGATACATATACATAAAATCATGTTTTTGATACCAAATCACAACAATAAATCTATCTATATAAGTTTTGGTTCTCACACCAGTCTGATGTAAATATATAGATATCACACCTTCGAAACACGAAAATAAATACTGGTGATGGCGCGCCATCATCAGAATCATGTCCGGGTGACTAGAGTGTGATTCTATATCTATCCAGTATATTAAAACTTCGAATATACGTTCATGACGCGTATATGCAAAATCTTTATATACGCGATTGTTCAAATTCAAAATAAATAAATATTCAAATACGTATAAAACGATTTAAATTTCAAAACAAAAATTGTTTTCATTTCTTAAAAAAAAATGCTCTTCACACTCATTCTGGGATACTACTGATCCTATCTCTAACGAGTCATTCTTATTGGATATTACTAATCCAATTTCTGATGAATTCTTTCGTTTGGTTCTAACGTGTCTTGTTCTCTGAGCTTTGTAAACCAAAGCTCTGATACCAACTGTAACGGCAAGTAATTTCGCTCGATCCGAATCAGTTGTTAAACCGACCAAGACCGTTCGAAACCCCTGATCGTTTGAGAACAGGACAAATCGGAACGCAGACAGAAGAACATCTCATTGTATATTGCAACAATTCCATCAGATACAAGAATATAAAGAGTATAAATGAATACTATACATTCGATAAATATCAGAGATTACAATAAATTACATAGCAGCGGAAAATAATACAAAGCACAACTGAAGGTGATATACGGATACAGAGCTTTCCGGATATCATTCCAGTTGTAAACCAGGATCCTGTGAATATAAATCTGCACAACCAAAACTACTAGCTGCCCGTGTCGAAAATAGGGGCACTCCGAGTTTAGGTTAAAACAATAAACTCCAGGTCAGTCATGTGACTGGTGTGAGAACTAAAACAGTTATTTAAAACTTTACTTTAGAAGAGAGTAATTCAAGGGACCACGCCGTATAACACGGAACGGGTTTCCTCCCAAGAATACCAGTGCATAGAATAAACAGCGCAATGCTTTTTGGAAAAATGAAGCTATTATAAGACCCAGGTCCCATCACACAATGCAACGCAAGCCGGAGGATAGGGTTTTCCCTTATAATATCCAAACATGCTTGGTACGTTTAAAACAAATCATTTGATACTACTATAAGTGTAACACCCCGTGAATTCAATAACATTAAGCTTCAAGAATTAAAGTATAATTAATTATAAATGATGAAATCAAGGGAAATGGGTTACGCCATTGCGTTCGTCTCGGAAAAATACGCGAAATAGAGTCCGAGTTTTCGAAAATCGGATACCGTATGAAGAAGATATGGACGAACGAAGTTAGGCAGAAAAACCGAAAACAGTCCAGAATACACTGGCGCACTTGTGAAGTGCGCCAGTACAAAAATACACTGGCGCACCTGCCAAGTGCGCCCATACAAATCCAGCACCGAATTCTGGAGTGTTCTGAGGTGACGTGTCTTCTTTTGAGTGGCTAGATGATGTGTATTCGAGCTGTGCGATTCTGATGACTTCTGGACTGATCTAAAGGCTCTAAATCACCCTATTCACCTATAAAATAACACCTAGACCTAGCCTAACATCATACTATTTCATTATAACCTCAGGCCGCCGCCATTAAACCTAGAGTTCTAAATTAAAAATACAAAGAAAAAAATTATAGAAGAAGGAGGATGATTCTTGAAGGCTACCATTAGAAGCTACAACAAATACGACGCTTTAGACAACGGATTTGAGACTATTTGATTTGAGTTATTTGCTTCATATTGTAAGTTCTATGTTACTCTTTAGGTAAAAACGCTAAAACAATATGGACATGCGATGAATTGAAACTGAATTTATGTACTATTGCTAATCCATTGTTTATATTATTTATCGTTGAATTATAATTTGGGGATATTGCTATGGCAACGTTGCAGGTTAAACTTGTCATGATTTTTATGTTGTTATGAATCTTTTGGGCTTAATTGTTTGGCAAGTTGGACTAATTCATGTCCATGGAATCGCTATGAAATCTTTATGTTGATTAAACCATGCCTATGGTGCTAATTAAACCATGGCTATAACTATTGATGGAATTATGCCTATGATGTTTTTATACCCATCATGATTAATGAAAATTGGGTATTGCTAGGTTAATTATGTTAAAGACGCTAAATTGTCTATCATGTTAATTGGGTTAAAGACGCTAAGTTGTCTATCATGCAAATTATGCTAAATTATCCATCATGTTAAAAAGGCTAAATTGGGATCATTATGTTTATCATGTTAATTATGTTAAAAACGCTAAATTGAAATCATTATGTCTATCATGTTAATTGTGCCAAATTGTCTATCATGTTAATTATGCTAAATTGTCTATTGGGATCATTATGTCTATCATTTTAATTAGGTTAAAAACGCTAAATTGAAATCATTATGTCTATCATGTTAATTGTGCCAAATTGTCTATCATGTTAATTATGCTAAATTGTCTATTGGGATCATTATGTCTACCATTTTAATTAGGTTAAAAACGCTAAATTGGAATCATTATGTCTATCATGTTGATTGAGAATCATTATAAATTGGAATCATTATGTCTATGAGAATTATTATGTTAAGATGATAAATTGGAATCCACTATGCCTATTAGGATTAGTATGCCTTTTTATGTTCCATGTTTATAATAAAATTATTATGATGCCGCAATAGTTATTATGCCTATGATGCAAAGTTGAAATCATCATGTAAAATTAAGTTGGAATCATTACTATGCCAAGTTATCATCATTGCAACTATGTGATATGTTATAGTCTATTTATTATGCAAGTAATGTCGTAACTGTCACATATGCCTATCACATGTTTGGTGTTATTCCCTTTTATCTCTTGAATTGTTTATGCTTATGAACGAAGTACGTTTATATACGTTGGGGATACGATTGGGTAGAATAGGCAAAACTTGAATTAATTATAGGAATAAACTATGAAATTTGGCATAAGTAGAACATGGAATATGGCACGAAAAACTTGACTTGAACATGCCATAACTTGACTTTAAACATGCCTTAGTTGGGCACGAGGTTGACATATGAACATGATATCAAAATCTGATAAGAACATGGGCATGACTTTAGAAAACAAGAAAGTGGCCAACTCGAGGTTGGGTTGAGTTTGTAGTGTAAATCTGCCCGGAACCGCCCGGCAAATCCAGTTGCTACAAACAATAGGATCCAATGGGGGTAGTTGGTCACATCGCGCTTGAAACCCGAGGTTGGGTTGAGTTCGTAGCGTAAACCTGCCCGGAACCGCCCGGCAAATCCAGTGGCTACGAACAACAGGATCCAATGTGAGTGGTTCGGTGCATTAACGAATAAATTAATGCCAATTAGGGTTAAGTCATGAACATGAAAAGACAACTTAACCAACTTGAACATGATTTGTAGGGCTAAGTCATGAACTTGAAAACGACAACACTTAGCCAACTTGACATGACACGTAGGCGGGTTAAGTCGCGAACTGAAATGACATACTTAACCATCTTGACATGACTAGACTAGAAAAGGGTTAAGTCACGTATTACATGACTTAATTTGTTAGGCGGGTTAGGTCACGAATTACATGACCTAATCTATTAAGCAAAATCCTAGACACGACCCCTTTTCAGCAGTAACCCTCTAGATGTATCAAGGTACCCTGGGGCTAGGCCGGGTGGGGCACGATTACTGGGCTGATTGTAAGAGGTGAACGACGGCAGTGGGGTACGCCAGTGTAGGTTCGGCGGACTACGATCGTGCACGTATCCGGGGCAGACACTGGGTATCCGTAGATTTATCTGTGCATCTTGAATCGTGTCAGGGGTTGACACCCTAGGGCTGATACACCCGAAGGTGGACCCAGCACAGGTGACTACATTCGTGATTAGCCGCATGACACGGACACTTGACGAGCTAGAACTTGTAGGGAGCCGATCGACTAGATAATCGCTCCGTAGGACCCCGTACTTGGGTCAGACCCCGTTTTAGGGTCATTTCATGACATTGGGCCGTGGGATTTATTTCGTGATTAACTTGTGATATGGGCTTAGTATACTAGTACAGTCGATGCAACGAATCTCGAACATGTGATGCTTTACTTGACTTGTCTTGACTTATCCTGATCACCTTAGTCTATCTTGTTCACCTTGACACCATTCTTAAGTTTAGTTCCAGTTCATACATGACAGGTTGTTTTAACCGTTTTTACACTGAAAGTCACTAAAACTTACTCAGTCTTTATGACTGACCCTTTTCCTTTCGCCTCTTTTTCTTTCGTTCCCCCCCCCCCCCCCCCAGGTTCTCAGGGAGGAAACACTAGCTCTTAGCCTGGATATCACTTGCTTTGGCTCAGCATGTACGGTTTGCTATGGCTGCTTCTTTTTACTGCACTTGGGGAATAAGCTGTTTTACTGTTTTTAAATTACTGCTTCTTTGGCTATTATTACAAGACAGTTGTAATGAGGTTACTTGAAATGTTTGTAAAAGACATGGTTTAATTTGGAATGAAATGAAGTTCTGTTTTGCTCAGAAATTCTTCCGCTGTTTACTTAATTATTTATTTATGTTCTGTCTTGTGATAATTCTGTGATGTTATCTCGATAATACCTCTCCAAAACTAGGGCATTCCCTTTGTGAGTGACCCTAGCGGAGGTGGGGTGTTACACTTGGTATCAGAGCAGAAGGTTACCAAGACTGGGCAAAAGTTTTGAAAACCTTTTGAATTTTTTTCAAAACCATTTACAAAGATGCATTTTCCAAGAAAAAGTTTTTAAAGGCTATTCCCCAAAAGCCATTAGCACTATCCTTTGTTTCCTTGTTTGAATCTCTTTCCCTTTCTTTTCTCCATCTGTAGTCGCAGTAGCTTTACCTGCGGCTAATCTTCTTTCTAGCTTCGTAGAGGGTTTTCCCGTATGATGGAGATAGTTTTCGTGAGGCTTGTTAACATGTTATATAGGATAGGTATGAGTGATAAGGATAAAGATAAGGGCAAGAAGGAGACAGAGGCAGAAAACTCTCAAGGGAAGAAAGAGGTCAAGCCTACCGATTCTAAGAATAAGAAGGTAGACTCCGAGAAGGGAGGCTAGAACAACAACTCACGCGATAAAAGGAAATGCAATTACTGTGGTACGGAAGGGCACATAACCAAGGATTGTAGAAAGAGGAAGAGAAAGCACGGTGAATGTTTTCATTATGGGAAGGCTGGACACATCAGCAAAGACTGCCCTGAGAAGCAGACCGGACCTTCTGGCGGTACATCGTTAACCTATTCTAGATGCTTTGTTTTATCCTATTTCTCTCCTCGATCCTATCTTGAGAACCATAGTTAGAATCTTTTTGGATGTAAACATGTAATTGAAACATGTTATGATTGCGAAATGGTTGCAAGTGGTCGCAAGTGGTTGCTCGTGGATGCATGAATACACATTAGGCACTAGATCGGCTCAGACACATTTTCATGTTGCATATGCATGAGTGTTTATTTTGGAAATTTGGTTGTGCTATCATTTGGTTGTTGCATATGATTGAATGTTTGAGCACTCATGTAGAAATTATGAATTATAATAGGAAAAATTTGCATACATATTGGATTCATTTCACTAAACATATTTTGCATTTAGAAGATCAATCAGGCCTGATCATTAGCATTAGCTAAGGGACATATACATACACTTCGCATATGATCATAAAGCATTAGAAGTCTTTTAAGGACAATGGATACTCGTGTTTGATGGATGAGTAGATGGATGTTTGGATGTTAGGATATACATTCCTCCTAACTTGAAGATTTCGGGGACGAAATCCTTTTAAGTGGGGGAGAATGTAACACCCCGTGAATTCAATAACATTAAGCTTCAAGAATTAAAGTATAATTAATTATAAATGATGAAATCAAGGGAAATGGGTTACGCCATTGCGTTCGTCTCGGAAAAATACGCGAAATAGAGTCCGAGTTTTCGAAAATCGGATACCGTATGAAGAAGATATGGACGAACGAAGTTAGGCAGAAAAACCGAAAACAGTCCAGAATACACTGGCGCACTTGTGAAGTGCGCCAGTACAAAAATACACTGGCGCACCTGCCAAGTGCGCCCATACAAATCCAGCACCGAATTCTGGAGTGTTCTGAGGTGACGTGTCTTCTTTTGAGTGGCTAGATGATGTGTATTCGAGCTGTGCGATTCTGATGACTTCTGGACTGATCTAAAGGCTCTAAATCACCCTATTCACCTATAAAATAACACCTAGACCTAGCCTAACATCATACTATTTCATTATAACCTCAGGCCGCCGCCATTAAACCTAGAGTTCTAAATTAAAAATACAAAGAAAAAAATTATAGAAGAAGGAGGATGATTCTTGAAGGCTACCATTAGAAGCTACAACAAATACGACGCTTTAGACAACGGATTTGAGACTATTTGATTTGAGTTATTTGCTTCATATTGTAAGTTCTATGTTACTCTTTAGGTAAAAACGCTAAAACAATATGGACATGCGATGAATTGAAACTGAATTTATGTACTATTGCTAATCCATTGTTTATATTATTTATCGTTGAATTATAATTTGGGGATATTGCTATGGCAACGTTGCAGGTTAAACTTGTCATGATTTTTATGTTGTTATGAATCTTTTGGGCTTAATTGTTTGGCAAGTTGGACTAATTCATGTCCATGGAATCGCTATGAAATCTTTATGTTGATTAAACCATGCCTATGGTGCTAATTAAACCATGGCTATAACTATTGATGGAATTATGCCTATGATGTTTTTATACCCATCATGATTAATGAAAATTGGGTATTGCTAGGTTAATTATGTTAAAGACGCTAAATTGTCTATCATGTTAATTGGGTTAAAGACGCTAAGTTGTCTATCATGCAAATTATGCTAAATTATCCATCATGTTAAAAAGGCTAAATTGGGATCATTATGTTTATCATGTTAATTATGTTAAAAACGCTAAATTGAAATCATTATGTCTATCATGTTAATTGTGCCAAATTGTCTATCATGTTAATTATGCTAAATTGTCTATTGGGATCATTATGTCTATCATTTTAATTAGGTTAAAAACGCTAAATTGAAATCATTATGTCTATCATGTTAATTGTGCCAAATTGTCTATCATGTTAATTATGCTAAATTGTCTATTGGGATCATTATGTCTACCATTTTAATTAGGTTAAAAACGCTAAATTGGAATCATTATGTCTATCATGTTGATTGAGAATCATTATAAATTGGAATCATTATGTCTATGAGAATTATTATGTTAAGATGATAAATTGGAATCCACTATGCCTATTAGGATTAGTATGCCTTTTTATGTTCCATGTTTATAATAAAATTATTATGATGCCGCAATAGTTATTATGCCTATGATGCAAAGTTGAAATCATCATGTAAAATTAAGTTGGAATCATTACTATGCCAAGTTATCATCATTGCAACTATGTGATATGTTATAGTCTATTTATTATGCAAGTAATGTCGTAACTGTCACATATGCCTATCACATGTTTGGTGTTATTCCCTTTTATCTCTTGAATTGTTTATGCTTATGAACGAAGTACGTTTATATACGTTGGGGATACGATTGGGTAGAATAGGCAAAACTTGAATTAATTATAGGAATAAACTATGAAATTTGGCATAAGTAGAACATGGAATATGGCACGAAAAACTTGACTTGAACATGCCATAACTTGACTTTAAACATGCCTTAGTTGGGCACGAGGTTGACATATGAACATGATATCAAAATCTGATAAGAACATGGGCATGACTTTAGAAAACAAGAAAGTGGCCAACTCGAGGTTGGGTTGAGTTTGTAGTGTAAATCTGCCCGGAACCGCCCGGCAAATCCAGTTGCTACAAACAATAGGATCCAATGTGGGTAGTTGGTCACATCGCGCTTGAAACCCGAGGTTGGGTTGAGTTCGTAGCGTAAACCTGCCCGGAACCGCCCGGCAAATCCAGTGGCTACGAACAACAGGATCCAATGTGAGTGGTTCGGTGCATTAACGAATAAATTAATGCCAATTAGGGTTAAGTCATGAACATGAAAAGACAACTTAACCAACTTGAACATGATTTATAGGGCTAAGTCATGAACTTGAAAACGACAACACTTAGCCAACTTGACATGACACGTAGGCGGGTTAAGTCGCGAACTGAAATGACATACTTAACCATCTTGACATGACTAGACTAGAAAAGGGTTAAGTCACGTATTACATGACTTAAATTGTTAGGCGGGTTAGGTCACGAATTACATGACCTAATCTATTAAGCGAAATCCTAGACACGACCCCTTTTCAGCAGTAACCCTCTAGATGTATCAAGGTACCCTGGGGCTAGGCCGGGTGGGGCACGATTACTGGGCTGATTGTAAGAGGTGAACGACGGCAGTGGGGTACGCCAGTGTAGGTTCGGCGGACTACGATCGTGCACGTATCCGGGGCAGACACTGGGTATCCGTAGATTTATCTGTGCATCTTGAATCGTGTCAGGGGTTGACACCCTAGGGCTGATACACCCGAAGGTGGACCCAGCACAGGTGACTACATTCATGATTAGCCGCATGACACGGACACTTGACGAGCTAGAACTTGTAGGGAGCCGATCGACTAGATAATCGCTCCGTAGGACCCCGTACTTGGGTCAGACCCCGTTTTAGGGTCATTTCATGACATTGGGCCGTGGGATTTATTTCGTGATTAACTTGTGATATGGGCTTAGTATACTAGTACAGTCGATGCAACGAATCTCGAACATGTGATGCTTTACTTGACTTGTCTTGACTTATCCTGATCACCTTAGTCTATCTTGTTCACCTTGACACCATTCTTAAGTTTAGTTCCAGTTCATACATGACAGGTTGTTTTAACCGTTTTTACACTGAAAGTCACTAGAACTTACTCAGTCTTTATGACTGACCCTTTTCCTTTCGCCTCTTTTTCTTTCGTTTCCCCCCCCCCCCAGGTTCTCAGGGAGGAAACACTAGCTCTTAGCCTGGATATCACTTGCTTTGGCTCAGCATGTACGGTTTGCTATGGCTGCTTCTTTTTACTGCACTTGGGGAATAAGCTGTTTTACTGTTTTTAAATTACTGCTTCTTTGGCTATTTTTACAAGACAGTTGTAATGAGGTTACTTGAAATGTTTGTAAAAGACATGGTTTAATTTGGAATGAAATGAAGTTCTGTTTTGCTCAGAAATTCTTCCGCTGTTTACTTAATTATTTATTTATGTTCTGTCTTGTGATAATTCTGTGATGTTATCTCGATAATACCTCTCCAAAACTAGGGCATTCCCTTTGTGAGTGACCCTAGCGGAGGTGGGGTGTTACAATAAGTGTATAGTGTCAAAACATTTTCAATCATAAATATCAATCCTAGGCGGCATGGGTACCATCTATCATGTCGCCATACTAGGCTCTACAAATAAAACCGAAATATCTTGTATTGGAAATTGGATTTCCGTCATGAGTCGAGGCAAGGGGCAAGCTCCTCTCCGCTTCGAGACACTCTAGCAAATGTCTCAGGACTACACACACTGGGCAGTCCTTAGATACTTCAGGGCCGGTCCTCTCTTACGTTTGAGGATTGGAAATTCCTGAACACACGTTTCCCGGTCCTAACAGACCTAAAATCGAGGCGCCTCATCCAACAACCACATAGGTGAAAAGTATATAAATGTCAGGGCTGGTAAGTCACTGACACCACCAAAGCTAGAAAGAAACGTCGTGCTCTCCCTGCAGTCCTTATCCCGTTTTTAACTCATACCGAGGTGTGAGGCTCGCGAATTCACGTTATACACAAAGCTACGCCACAAAGGTCGTGCTTTGATCATCAACCACAAGACTTTGCTTTTCAACAGAAGCCTTGATCAATTGCCACTTAGGCGTGCCACACAGGCAATTCATGCCATGCGACTGATGTCCATCGATATACAACCTCTGAGCTTGTACGTCTCAGAGAAGGGCGTTAAGCAAGAGAATAAATTCTCCGCGCCAAACATATGTATATTTAATGGAGATCAATCAACACAGAATAAAATCCAATGTCAGACACACAGTCCATTTACAAGTTCGTTCTAGGTCTGAACGAAACCGGAGGCACTTTCCTCGCATATCCGTCGATCTCCAAGTACGTCTGGACGACCACCAATTGATTCCCTCATATTGGGTGTACAGGCCAATCAAGATCATCAGTAATCCCCCAAACGATGTGAAGACTTCCGATCTTCGACCACCGTCATCATCTTCGACTTATCGTCGAATCGGTTATTCAGAATGGGTATAAACCCGGCCTTTCCGAACAACCCGCGTATATAGTAAACAAATGTTACACAAACACAACATACGCCTCATTCCAATTCATTAGCCACTAACCATAAATCAGTAAGAGAGCAATTCCCCAAATATTAACCCCGAAGGGCGAAACCAACATCAGATCAATACCCACAAAACCATTCTTCTTAACTAACCTACAACTAGTGTCTAAATTTCAATTCTTAGGGAAAGGTTCCCATTAATTTTATCAAAGATAAATTCTTTAAAATTTATTCTTTAATCTTCCATTGGATGTCATATCAAACCAAATTATGGTTTTCCAAACTAGTCGAGATTAGCGAACCACACCGAAGTAATTATTTATTTTATTTCCCAATCCCAACCTATTCATCCCATGAAGAAAAACTAGTAATACTCCATATCTAACACCACGGTGTTATCGGTAAAATTAATTACCATTTCACGTTCAAATCTAATTAAAGATTTAACTATCGCTTTGGAGCAAAACTGGTAATACTCCATTCTCGCTCATTTTCCAAATTTGATAATTTATATTATCAATTCACATTTCAATCTAATTGCAGATTCATTAAAACTCCTTTTACTGGGTTAAAGAACTAATGTCATTTAAAACACAGTTCACGATAAACCCAAATCACATTCTATTTATTATCTGGTTAAAGAACAAGTGTTATTTGAAACATTGTTCACGATAAACCCACAAATCAATTCTAATTCAATTCCAATCAGCTATATTTGAAATTCCGATTATTTAAAAACCCTTTCAAATCCAATTTATTTATTTAAAAATAGTTGGGTTTTAATTTTAGTTCAAAAGTAGTTCATTTCGATAAAAATCTATTTTTATCTTTATAAATGTGGGATTTTTCATCCCAGTTCTTCACGTATCATTTCTTATAATTTTACACAAATTATTGATATTTTTGATAATTTTATCAAGGCCCGTACAGTCGATTTTCAACAACAGCTATCGAACTACACTTACAACGACCTTTTCCAAATTTTATTTAGACATAATTCCAAATCCAACCGTTAGATTTCAAATTTCTAATATTTGTTAGAAAGCTCTTTTCGATACGAACCCAACGGTTCCGGTTTTAGGAGAATCCGACGGTCGGATCTCCCGTAATATCCGTTCGAAGTCATTGGTCGAAATTCACGAACTGTCGCGGGGCGGCGTGTTCTATTCAGGCCATTATATTATATATATAATATATATTTTGTCGATTTCTATTTAAAACGAATTTTATAAATCGTTTTAAATTCGTTTCAAAAACAATTTCAACTTTCATTTCAAATTCAAATCCAAATTGAATTTTCCATATAAATTCGTTTTAAATTCATTTCAATTTAATTCAAATTTCGATTCAATTTGAATTCATTTCAAATCGATTTTTATTCTATTTCAATTCGTTTTCAATTCAGTTCGAATTCGTTTTATATTCAATTCAATTCGAATTCGTTTTATATTCAATTCACTTCGAATTCGTTATATATTCAATTCAATTTCGAATTCGTTTTCTTCTCAATTAAATTCGAATTCCTTTTATAAATATTCGATTTTTATCTCTTTTCAATATTCATTTTAAAAACGAATATAACCGATATAAATATCGTTCGCGTCAAAATAGCACATCTCTAATCAACACGGCTTTATATTTTTCAATAACTTCGTTATTCTATTCAACAAATGAATATTTATTCTATTCAAAACGTGAATCTATATTTTTGTCAACCCATGACTAATCTCAACGAATGAGTACTGTCCACGTATGACTATTTTTGTTTTTTAATATATTTTATAAAAATTATAGTATCTATCGTTTGATTTCAAATCAGACCCCAACCGTAACTTAGTAAGAGAACGATTCCCTGAATATTAACCCCGAAGGCCGAAACCAACATCAGATCAATATCCAGGAGACCACTCATCTTATCTATTTTCCAATCAGTTTCTAATTTTACATATGATTAAGATGTAAATTTTATGGTTAAAATATTTCGTTCAACACATGACTAATCTCAACGGATGAGTACGGTCAACACATGAACCTTTATTTTATAATATTCTTTATTTTCTTAATTGGAATGAGGCCCAATCAATTACCATACAAAGTTAATTATATGGATTCCATACAACACATGTATATAATAGCAATGATACATAATTAACCATCATCCAAAGTGCACTACACTGTATAAGCATCAAATATAGATGTCTAACGCTTATAACAGCCTGTCAATCAATCGATCGACATATAACTAATTACTGGGATTAGTGTATGCCGTATTTTATCCCAATACCCGTGTGGGGTTTCAAACAATCAAACACAGATTTTATTTTTGCAGTTGGGCGATGTGTAAAATTTATCGTCCCAATCAATGTCTTTCAAATAGGTGTACATAAACAAACCGTCCGGTTTGTAAATGAATATTTATTTATTCACATTCACGTTAAAAATTATATTCTTAACGATCGAATTATTTTATTCAACCTATGAATATTCGGTTCATTTATTAAATAAAATGATATCTTTATTTTTCTAACTTATTTTAGAAAATTTCGGCGGCATAATGGCATGATACTAGAAACGGGACAAGGCCTAGCCTTATCCCCGGTCTTGTGATGGCCCACGCCATACACATATCAATCAAATCAATTTCAATTCACCAAACAACCAACTTCAAATCAAATAATCTAACTAATCTATGCAACCAAACAAGTCCATGGTCTGTGGACAGTGGTGTCGGGTGCTACTAAACACCGTCTGCATCCTAGTATATATTTATATAACTAGAAATGAAAAGTTAAAGTGAGAAGTTCTCACCAGCTAGCTAAATCAACTCCACGACTCTTCTTATGTAGAAATCTTCGTCGTGCTCGCCTTTTGTCTATTTCGTTGCCCGTAGCCACTACATATATAAAAATCACATTTTCATTTGTTAACTTTCAATTTAAAAATCATATTTTTATAATCACTCCATATGGATAAAAATTCTATTTTTACATCGCTACTATATAGATAAAAATTCTATTTTTACACCGCTACTATATAGATAAAAATTCTATTTTTATCACGCTATTCTCTATATAAAGATTTCTCCTTTTCAAATATAAAGATTTCGCCTTTTCAAATATAAAGATTTCGCCTTTACTTTTCTTTCAAAAAAATCTAATCTTTTCTTTTGTTATTCATACGATAAAATTTATAACTTTCTATAAACAAAGATAATATTTTCTTCAAACAAAGATCGTATTTTATTTTCTCTTTGCTTTCACATGAATAAAAATCGTATTTTTACTTAGTTAAAAATCTCGTCTTTACTTCATTAAAAATCCGACCTTTATATCATTTAAAAAAAATCCGACCTTTATATTATTTAAAAATCCGACCTTTATATTATTTAAAAATCCGACCTTTATATTATTTATCAACTAAAATCGTATTTTTATATGGCTAATCATATAAAAAAAAGTCAAATCTTTATCTAATATTACCTACATACAAAATCAGATTTTTTTTTCCTATCAAAAATTGATCAAACAAAATGAAACAAAATAAACAAATTAAAAGAACTCACCCACAATAGTTTCTGGATCGCCGGACTCAAGGGAGGATGCCAATCAGAGGGGGGGTTGGCGGCGTCAGCCTGCGCCCACGGTGGTGGTCTCGTTTGGGCGCTAGGGTTAGGGTTTGGGGCCTGGGGGGTCTTCAATCGGGAAAGAAGGGGCTCGGTCAGTGGGTGGAGGCGCTATGGGGAAGCGAGGTTCAGGCGAGGTTTTGGGGTCTCGTCGTTCGCAAGGGCTGGAGTTGAAGAACGGAGATGGGGGAAGCAAGGGGTGCGGCGCCGGAGGGTTGGGATCGCTGGCGAGGTCGGCGCCTCCTGGTGGCTGGCGGCGGATCGGATCGAGAGGAGGGGGCTTTGAACGATCGTTTTTTTTCTTTCTCTCCTTCTATTTCGATCTGAGAAGAATGAGGGGGGTATATAATAAAATATATGTTAATTTATTTTTATTTCTCTTTTAAAAGTAACTTTTTATTTCGAAGTCGAAATCAAGCCCACCGCCTGTCGTCCATAGCTAATTACCCTCATTCCGAACACAATGGGATGTGTACCGTAGGCTAATTCGATCGTTTCAATCATTTTTCGTCAAAATCAACATATAACTCTATTATTGAATTTGAACGCGCATTTCAATTTACAGGGCCACATACTAACTCGAAAAATTCCCAAAAAATATTTTCTAGCTTCGTATTGACGATACGGTCCTAACAAAACTAATTTCGTCAGATTCTGAGACCGTTTGAAAAATGGTCATTTTCCAGTCGATTAAAATCAACTGAAACTGGTCAAACGCGTTTTCCTTTGCCACGCTCACATATTGATTAGAAAAAATAAAAAATTTGGAATCTAGCAATAACCTTACATCCCGGATCCAACAAAAGTGGTTTCGTCGAAATCTGAGGTCGTTTGCAAAATTTCCATTTTTAAGGGCCTGAATTCTATAGCGACCATTCAGAATTTTCAACTGGACATATCTATTGATTCCCGCTATGAAATTTCGATTTTTCGGATTCGTTGGAAAGATAGTCACAATTAGATTCCATTATTTTTGGTTTCGCTAAAATCCGGTTTATTTTGCACCCGGTATGTTCAATTGAAGTTTGAAATCGAATTATCGAACTACCGCGCCATTTTCAATTCCTTTTATAATTATAAATAATTATTTATATTCTAACAACGAAGTATATAAATATATACGTTCGAATTCTTTTCAAAATAAATTTCTAGTCGATATTATTTAAAATAATTCATTTTAAATATTCAAAATTCAATAAAATTGCCAAAAAAAAAAATTTAAATTGGCTCGCATTTCCGGGTTGTTACAGCCCCCCCCCCTCCTGGATCGACGACGGCCATCGCCGCCGTCAGGGGCGACGCGCCCTCCTCCAGGCGCAGCGAGGCCGCGCCCCTCCCTGAGCTCCCCCTTCTCCACCTAAAACCGTAGCCTCTCCGAACTCCAAGCCCTGAAACAGCCAGTGCCGCACCCTTTTTGCCTTCATCAGCACTCCGACGCCTCCAGTCCATCGAGGCCCACCCCAGCGCCACTCACGCCACAGTCCACCAATCCCACCTCCGACGTGGATCCCTTTCGGCAGCGAAGAATCAAATTTGAAATTGAAATGTGAATTTCTTGTTTACGTTTTTATCATATGTTTTTATTTATGAGTAGATAAAGTTTTTAAAATAGAAAATGTGAATGTTAAAATAGAAAAGCTTTAATTTTTATTTTAAAAAGCTTTGATTTTTATTGTTCAAAAGCTTTGATTTTTAATAATATAAAGCTAGGATTTTTATGATTGCTAAGAAATGATTTTTACGTGAATGAATAACATGTTGAAGAAGCAAATTTTACATAAACGATATTAGAATAAAAATATAATTTTTATATAATGAAGATAGTAAAAATATGATTTTTATAAAGTAGAAGTATAAAAATATAATTTTTATATAGTTATGATAATAAAAATTCAATCTTTATATTTGTAAAGGCGTGATTTTTATATAACGTAGAGGTTAAAAATATATTTTTTATATAATAGAAAGTTTAAAAATATAATCTTTATATTATAGGAAGGTTAAAAATATGATTTTTATTAGGTATGTAGAATAAAAATACAATTTTTATATTATATAACTAGTAAAAAATTTATCTTTATATAGTAGTGAAAATAAAATTCTGATTTTTATTATATATATGTTGAAATAAAAATGTGATTTTTATAGCGATGAAATGAAAATTCGATCTTTATATATGAAGTAGGAATATAAAAATAAAATTTTTATATAGAAAGAAGTGTCGGAAAATATATATATGATGTAGAAATAAAATATGATTTTTTTTATTGAAATATAGATAAAAATATAATTTTTATTATGAACAGCGTAGTAAAGACGGCATTGGAATTTCGAACCGATCCAGACAGTTCAGCAGTTCAAAAGCAAAGCACGGCGGAGTAGAACCCTCTGTGAGAAATTCTCACCTTTAATTTAATTTTTCCTAGTTGAAATATATACTAGGATGCAGACGGTGTTTAGTAGCACTCGACACCCGTCGACCACAGACCATGGACGGCTTGTATGCTTGGTTGTTTGATTTTGATGTGTAGTTGATTGTGTGATGTGATGTGAAATGAGATAAAATATTTATATAGTTAAAAATATTTTATAGTTAAAAATAGAATTTTTAACGTGTATTTAAAATGAAATAAATATAAACAAATCGGACGATTTGTTTATATACACACATTTGACTGATATTGATTGGGACGATAAATTTTACACATCGCCCAACTGCACCAATAAAATCTGTGTTTGATTGTTTGAAAACCCCACACGGGTATTGGGATGATATATGACATACACTAGTCCCAATAATTAGCTGTATGTCGATCGATTGATGGACAGACTGTTATGAGCGTTAAAAATTATATTTGATGCTTATACAGTGTAGGATGCACTTTGGATGATGGTTGATTATTCATCGTTGTTATTGTATACATGTGTTGTAGAAAATCCATATAATTAACATTATATGGTAATTGATTGGGCCTCATTCCAGTTTTGAAATAGAAATATTTGAAAAAGAAATATTTGAAATAGAATATTTGAAAATAGAAATATATGAAGCCGTGTAAATTAGATTGGCGCCATTTTGACGTGAACGATATTTATATCGATTTTATTCATTTTATAATGAATATCGAAAGTGATTTCAAAATCTGATATTTTGAAAAGAAGTAGAAATCGAAATTGAATAGAAATGAATTCGAATTGAAATTGAATAGAGTCGAATTCGAATTGAAATTGAACAGAAATGAATTCGAATTGAAATTGAATTAAAAATCGATTTGAATTGAAATCAATTTGAAATGAATTTAAAATGAATCTATAAGGAAAAATACAATTTTTGATTTGAATTTGAAAAGAAGTTGAAATCGTTTTGAAAACGATTTATAAAATTCGTCTTGAAAGGAAATCGACGAAGTATATATTATATATATTATATATATAATATAATGGCCTTAATAGAATGCGCCGCGCTGCGGTAGTTCGTGAATTTCGACCACTGACTTCGAATGGATATTTTGGGAGATCCGACCGTCGGATTCTCCTAAAACCGGAACCGTTGGGTTCGTATCGAAAAGAGCTTTCTAACGAATATTAGAAATTAGAAATCTAACGGTTGGATTTGGAATTATGTCCAAATCAAATTTGGAAAAGGTCGTTGTAAGTGCAGTTCGATGGCCGTTGATGGAAATCGACTGTACGGGCCTTGATAAAATTATTAAAAATAGTAATAATTTGTGTGAAATCATAAGAAATGGTTTGGGAAGAATTAGGATGAAAAACTCCATATTTGAAAAGATAAAAATAGATTTTTATCGAAATGAACTAGTTTTGAACTAGAATAATAATTTATTTATTTTGTCAAAATAAATAAATTGGATTTGAAATGGTTTTGAAAATAACCAGAATTTCCAATAATTGCATTGGAATGGATTTGAATCGAATTTGTGTTCGGAATATTTCGATGTTGGATTTCGTGATTATACAGATATTGTTATGGAAATTTGAAAGATATATATCTATATATATCGTTATTTCCAATACGATATTTGCTGGTCCTAGAATTTGATATTAAATATAAGCCGATATATTTTCTATTCAGAGCCTTGTATTTAATATCAAATGTGATTTGGGTTTGTCGTGAATGGTGTCTTCATTAACACTATTCTTAAGCCCAGTTGAGAAAAAAAAGATTAAATCTTTTTAATTAGATTTAATGAAGTGTACCAATTAAATGGTATTTAATTGGAATTGAATTTGAATTGATTTTTGGGTTTATAGTGAACCGTGTTTTAAATGACAATGGTTCTTCAACCCAGTTAAGGATAGGATATTGATTTCTGTAAAGATTAAAACTAAGTGGAGTTTTAATAAATCTTTAATTAGATTTAAAAGATCGAGAAAGGAGTATCACCAGTTTTGCTCCAGGCGATAGTTAAATCTTTAATTAGATTTGAACGTGAAATGGTAATTGAATTTACCGATAACACCGTGGTGTTAGATATGAAGTATTACCAGTTTTACTTCATGGGATGAATAGGTTGGGATTGGGAAATAAAATAAATGATTACTTCGGTGTGGTTCGCTAATCCCGACTAGTTTGAATTAATATTCAAAGAAGATTAAAGAATAAATTTAAAGAATTTATCTTTAATAAAATTAATGGGAACCTATCCCAAAGTATAAGAATATTTGAATAAAAGAATATTCTGAATTGGAATGAGGCGTATATTGTGTTTTTGTAACACTTGTTTATTATATACGCGAGTTATTCAGAAAGACCGGGTTTATCCCATTCTGAATAACTGATTCGACGTGGTGTCGAAGATGAAGACGATGGTCGAAGACCAGAGGTCTTCACGTCGTTTGGATAATTAATGATGATCTTGATTGGGCTGTACACCCAAGAAGACGGAAACAGTTGGTGATCGTCCAGACGTACTTGGAGATCGATGGATATGCAGGGTACTAGGTGCCTCCGGTTTCGTTCAGACCCAGAACGAACTTGTAAATGGACTGTGTGTCTGACATTGATTTTATTCTATGTGGTTTATTTCTATTAAATATATATCTGTTTGGCTGCGGAGAATTTATTCTCTTGCTTACCGAACTTGATTCTGTTACGTGTTATACGGCGTGGTCCCTTGATTTACCGAACTTTAAAATAAAGATTAATAACTGTTTTAGTTCTCACACCAGTCCCATGACTGACCTGGAGTTTATTGTTTTAACCTAAACTCTGGGTGCCCTTATTTTGACACGGGCAGCTTGTAGTTTTGGTTTTGCAGATTTATATTCACAGGATCCTGGTTTACAGCTGGAACGATATCCAGAAAGCTTTGTATCCGTATATCTCCTTCAGTTGTGTTTGTATTATTTTCCGCTGCTATGTAATGTATTGTAATCTCTGATACTTTTCTGTTGTGTAATATTTATTCATACTATGTATATTCTTGTATTCTGATGGAACTGTTGTAGTAGACAATGAAATGTTCTTCCGTCTGCGTTCTTTTGTGTGTTGTTCTCAAACTATCCGCGCTTTCCTCACCGGGGAAGTTTCGGACTTTTACATTTAATATGATGTTTATATATTTAAAATCATATTTTTAATCAACAATATTTATATTTAAAAATCACATTTTTAATTTAATGTCATATATTTTAAATCACATTTCTATAGCCCTACTTCATATATAAAAATCATATTTTTAATTCACTACATATATAAAAATTATATTTTTATATTCTCTACATATATAAAAATCATATTTTTATATTCTCTACATATATAAAAAATCATATTTTTAATTCGCTACATATATAAAAATCATATTTTTATATTCTCTCTATATATAAAAATCATATTTTTATATTATGGAAAAATCATATCAATTCCTTTTTAAAAGTCATATCTTTTCATTTTTAAAAATCTTATCTTTTCATTTTTTAAAATCAAATCATTTCATGATTAAAAATCAAATCTTTTTGTGATTAAAAATCAAATCTTTTTGTAAATAAAAATCCTAACTTTTTATCGCTATTCATATATATAAAAATCAAATTTTTATTCGCTAAAAATCCTATTTTTATTGTGCTATTCATATAAGTAAAAATTATATTTTTATATATGATATTTATAATTAAAAATCGCATTTTTAATTACATAAACAAATAAAAATGAAAATAAACGCACGCCGGCGGATTGACGGTCGGAGGAGGCTCGGGGGAGGTGCTCGGGTCGGCGGCGGTCGGCGGCGGTTGGAGGTAGGGCCCATGGTGTGCTGAGGCGCGGGTTTGGGGTTCGATTTAGGCTGTGGAGGTTCGGAAAAGAAGAATGGAGGCGGAGGTGTGGAGGGCGACGCAGGTTGTCAGAGGCGAGGGGGTGGTGAATGGTGGCGGCGACGGGTCCTCAAGCGGCGGTGGGTGACGATTTCGGTTAGGGTTCCTATTTGGGCGAGGGGAAAGAGAGAGAGGAAGGGGGAGTGGTGGCCGCGGGTGACTGCGGCGATGGAGGGTCGGCAGGCGGCAGCGGAGGGTTGGACGCGGTGGCGTCGAGCTAGGGCGACGGGCGATTCACCCTTTTTTTCGTTTTTCTCTTTTGAACGATAGGGAGAGAGAATGGGGGTTGACCTTTTATATAAATATATATATTTTATTAAATTTAAATCCAAAAAGTTATTTTTTTTATTTGAACTCTAAACTGAACCCAATGACTGTCGCTTCTATCTAATTACCCTCATTCCGGACACAATAGAATATGTCCCGTAAGCCCATTCGGCGGTTTTAATTAGTTTATGTTAAATTTAAAATATAAATCGATATATTTTAAATTTAAACGCACACTTAAATTTACCGGGGTCGCATACTGACTCCAAAAATTCCAGAAAAATAAATCTACCTATGTTTAGACAACACGTCCTAACAAAACTAATTTCATCGAATTTGGAGACCGTTTGAAAAATGGTCATTTTCCAGTCGATTAAATTCAAACTGAATTGACCAAACACATTTAAATCCACCACACTCGCATATTAATTCAAAAAATTCAAAAAATTCAAAAAAAATGGAATCTATCAATAATTTGACATTCCGGATCCAACAAAAGTGGTTTCATCGAAAACGGAGGTCGTTTGCAAAATCGCTATTTTTAAGGGTTATATATTATGTAAAGGGTCCGTTTGTCACAGGTCCCTATTAAGTTTCAAAATTAGGCTCACATCCGGTCCTAAACTTATTGTAAATTAGGTCCCTATTTTTCAAAAACATATAAAAATTATAAAAAATATATAAAAAAATCACGAAAATTCATTATTAAATAAAATACATTCACGCCAAAAAAATCAGGTGGAAAAACAAACAAAAACCACGTTAAAACTCAAAATAACACAAAATCAGCGAAACAACAGGTTTTTGCATCAAAAGATGCACCTATTTGTAAATAGTTGCACACATTCATGCTAATATTTCAGTGTTGCGCCCAAACTGCAGTATAAATGCATGTATGTATGCAGCTAAACTGCATTACATACATCCTTTTATGCATATATTCAAATTTGGCCTGTTTTTTCAAGCGTTCGCCGTTTTCAGACATTGTTACACACATTTATGCTCTTGTACAGAATAAATGCATGCATTCATGCGTATATTCGCAAACCATCGTCCCTTTTAAATTTGTTGCACACATGCATGCATATATACAGAATAGTTGCATTCATGTATGCAACTTTTCATCATACGAAAATCTCAGTTCAACTTTGTATGCATAAATTTATGCAGTTATTTGCTAATAGTTGCATACATGTATGCGTATATTGGTCTAGATTTTTCAGCATAAATACACTATATAAATATATGCATACATACATGCTACTATAAGCAATAGTTGCGCAGAAGTATGCAACTTTTTTTTTCAATTTGCGTGCACTTCTGGGATTATTTCCAGATTTTAGATTTTTTTTTAATGCATGAGCGCTTTTTTTTTTGCAAAATTGGAAAAGGCGAAGGGGTATGTGGCAGAAGGCGGGAGGGACAAAATGTTTTAGGCGGTAGCTGATTCTAGGGACCGGAAACGCAAAGAAAGTTTGGCTGGATGTGGCGTTAATTTTGAACTTTTTTAGGGATGTGAGCCTAATTTTCACTTATATAAATTCCATAACGACTATTTTGAATTTTCAACTGGACATAACTTTTTATTCCCGTTATGAAATCTGGATTTTTCATATTCGTTGGAAAGATATTTTCAAACAGATTCAAATATTTCCGGTTTTACTGAAATCCGGTTTATTTTGAATCATGTACATTCATTTTAAATTTGAAATCGAATTTTCAAACTACCACACCATTTCCTTTTATAATTAAAATAAACCTTTATATTCTAACTTCGATTTATATAAATTTATACGTTCTAATTCTATTCAAAATAAATTTCTAGTTGTTATTATTTAAAATAAATCATTTTAAATATTCAAAGTTCATTAAAATTGCCAAAATAAAAAATTTAAATTGGTTCCGATTTTCCGGGTTGTTACAATCTCCCCCACTTAAAATCTTTTCGTCCTCGAAAAGGAACGGAGCTGAAAGTTGTTTAACTAATCAACTCAACTTTCATTCTGGCTTTCATTCCTCAACTTTTCAGTTTCTAAGGATTTTCGAATTCTTCAAAAAATTGAATTTGGTTAACACCCTAAATTTTCGAAAAACTTCGCCATAACCTCCTTTGTATGGGGAGACATTTAAAACCGCAACTAGCCATGCAGGGCCCTCATCATCCAAAAAGAAAACAGAAAGTCAAGCGGCTAGCCAATCGGCTCATAAAATCATCCAAACCCAATAAATTAGTAAACATGTACCTATTTGTCGGGCATACAATTTTATTCCTCTTGTTAGCCTCCTTGCTATGACATGTTCATTATATACACATGTACATATATGCAATTGCAATCAATTTTCAAGTTAGTTCAAAATTTGATTCAATTTGGCTTAATGGTTCAAAATTTTAATTAATCAAACCAATAATCAAACAACACAATCAGCAATCAATTAGTTGATTATCATTTCAAACACATAACTTATATATATATATATATAATTCGTATTTTTGATGCTAAATCACAACGAATAAATTCTATCTAATTTTGGTTCTCACACCAGTCAATTGGAAATATATAGATATCCCACTTTCGAAGCTCGAACATAAACACTGATGATGAGATCTTAATCATCAGTATCAACTTCGGGCGACTAAAGTGTGACTCTATATCTATCCGGTATATTTGAGGCTTTGTATATACGTTTGCAAGGCGTGTATGCAAAATCCTTGTATACTCGATTGTCTAAATTCAATATAAAATAAATATTCAAATACGTATAAAATGGTTTAAATTTTCAAAACAAAATTTGTTTTCACTTTTATTTTAAAAATAACACTCTTTCAACTCATTTTAGGATACTACTGATCCCATCTCTAATGAGGATTCTTTTTGGATATTACTAATCCAATCTCTGATGAATTCTTTCGTTTGATTCTAACGTGTCTTGTTCTCGAGCTATGTAAACCAAAGCTCAAATACCAAAATGAAACGACCCAAACTCGCCCTTTCGGGAAAGCTCGGATTGAATTGAGAACACATCAAATCAGAAGACAAACAGAAGAACATTTCACCGCTTATTACCATGATTTACATTAGAGTACAGAATATACCAGAGTATGAATAAATATATACATTAGAAAAATATCAGAGATTTAAAATTACAATGCAACGGAAAAATAATACATAACAGAATTGAAAGAAATACACGGATACAGAGCTTTTCGAGTATAGTTGCAGCTGTAAATCCAGGATTCTATGAATATAATATCCGCAGAAACCGAACTACTAGCTGCTCGTGTGGAAAATAGGGGCACCCAGAAGACAATGAACTTCAGATCAGTCATGTGACTGGTGTGAGAACTAAAACAATTATTAAATCTTTACTTTAAAAATAAAGTAAATCAAGGGACCACGCCATATAACACGGAACGGGTTTCCTCCCAAGAATACCAGTGCATAGAATAAACAGAGCAATGCTTTTTGGAAAAATGAAGCTATTATAAGAGCCAGGTTGTAACAACCCGCAAATTCTGAACCAATTTTAAATTTTTATTTTAGAAATTTTAATAGTTAAAATAATTTATTTCAAATAATAACGATAAAAAAATAATATTTAAATCGAAGTTAGAACGGAAATTTTAATTTTAATTATAAAAGGAGTTAGAAATAGCACGGTAGTTTGAAAAGTCAAACTTGAACTTTGACCAGATGTACAGGATGCAAAATAAAACGGATTTTAGTGAAACCAAAAATATTAGAATCTATTAAAAAATAGCTTTCCAACGAATCCAAAAAATCGAAATTTCATAGCGGGAATCAAAAGTTATGCCCAGTTTAAAATTCAGAATAGTCGCTGTAGAATTTATATATATATATTTTAATATTAAAAATAGCCATTTTTCAAACGGTCTCAGAATTCGACGAAATTAGTCTTGTTAGAACCGTATCGTCAAAACATAACTAGAAATAATTTTTTTGGAATTTTTAGAGGTCGTATGTGGCCCCTGTGAATTTAAATATACGTTCAAATTAATTTAATAAAGGATTTAAATATTAAATTAAATAATTCAGGCCATAGACAGCTGTTTGGGCTGACGGGACCTAGCCCATTGGATCCGGAACGGGGGCTAATGGGTTGGGTAGACTCCGGTTGGACTGAAATCGGATTAGTTTATGATGTATGGATTTATTTGTAAATATTACATTAAATAATATAAAAATACATTATCTTCCAATACCCCAATACCATCAACAGTAGCCGCCGCCTCTTCTGAATCTATGGCCGAATTTGCTTCCATCTTCTTCCACTAAGATTTCCCTCTCCTCAGCAAATTAAACCTCACTCATTTGCGAATATCAAGGAGATTTTCCTCCTCTATTTTTCCATACGGGTGGATCAACATCTGGAGGCTCGAACGACGACGTACAGAGCCCCAAAGTCACGCCAGAACCACCGCCGTACCCCCCCCCCCCGGGCTCGATCGAGTTGAGCAAAGGTGGCCCCACTGGTGCGCCGCTGGTAGCTCTCCGACGCGCCGCCTTCTGATCGTCCTCTGGTGCTGCGAATTGATAGCAAGGATCAACCCTAAAATTGAACAAAAGCAGAAACCAACGGCCGTATACTGTAAAGAGGGAGAAAGGTTTAAATCCTTAATTACTTTCCTAATTTAATTTCAAAATAATTATCAATATTATTCAGACCATAACTAATGCATACGGCAACGAAACTTAACAATTTTAGATTCAGTGTGATCGTACGACAAAGATCTACAATCCTAGATTAAAAAGGGAAAATTCCAAGCAGTCTGAAATTTTGACAAATTTGCGAAACCGAACCGATTGTGAGATTTCTAATTTGAATTATTTAATCAATTTAATTATTATTTTTTATCGTTGATAAATAATTATATGTTTGTTAAGTAATTAGCTATGTGATGTGATGCAATTTTGATGATTGATCTGTTTATTCTGTGTGTATGTATGATAGATCTGTTGTTTGAATTTTAGATCTATATATGTTAGTCAAATAAAACTTTTTCCCTTTTGCCAATATTTGTGGATTATGTGGATTAAACAAAGATGAGTATTGAATTGAATTTATTGGTCAGTTAGTAAATTGGGATAGAATTGCCGATTCAAGAAAAGTCACCATTTTGCTTATATTGTTGAACTGAATTTGATTGTCAATTCAATATAGAAAAACTATGTTATTCCTTATTTTTGAATTGATCTAGTTTATCAATTAAATACATCATGCTATGTGATTATTTTTGAATTGATTTAGTGTCGATTCAATACACCATACTATGTTATTATCTTTGAATTGATTTAGTATATCAATTCAACACACAAAACCATGTTATCATTTTTTTTGGATTGATTTAGTTTATCAATTCAACACACAATACTATGTTATCATTTTCGAGTTGATTTAGTTTATCAATTCAAATGCTTAATATTATGTTATATAGAAATTGACTTTTTGTTTGTGTTCTTTAACGCAAATATAACATAGAAATATAAGTTTCACTTTTTATTTGCATTCCACTATGCAAATAAAACATTGGAAATAAAGGTACACTTTTTATTTGCATTCCCTAACGCAAATATAACATAGAATTAAAAGTTCAATTTTTATTTGCATTCCACAATGCAAATAAAACATTGAAATTTAAAAGTTCACTTTTTGTTTTGCATCCTTTAATGAAAATGAACATCGAAATTAAAACTTGTTCTTTTATTTACATCCACTAATGTAAATAAACATGAAAAAAAAATTGTTCTTTTTATTTGCATTCACTAATGCAAATATATATGTAAAAATAAAATTTGCTCTTTTATTTGCATTTCAAAAATGCAAATATACAGGAAAAATTAAGTTTGTTCTTTTATTTGCATTCACTAATGCAAATATATATAGAAATGAAATTTGTTCTTTTTATCTGCATTCACAAATGCAAACATACATAGAAAATATAATTGGTCTTTTATTTGCATCCTTTTATGCAAATATACATAGAAAAATAATGGGTCTTTTATTTGCATCCTTTTATGCAAATATACATAGAAAATATAATTGATCTTTTATTTGCATTCGTTTATGCAAATATACATGGAAATATAAAATGTACCTTTATTTGCATTCTTTTATGCAAATATACATAGAAATAAAAAAAATGCTCTTTTATTTGCATTCTTTTATGCAAATATATATTGAAATATAAAATATTCTTTTATTTGCATTCTCTAACGCAAATATGCATTGAAATAAGGAAAACTATATTTTTGTTTGCTATTTTAGATGCAAACAAAACATTAGAAGTAAAACTATATTTTTATTTGTAATTTTAGATGCAAACAAAACATTAGAATTAAAATCATATTTTTGTTTGCAATTATAGATGCAAACAAAACATTAGAATTAAAATTACATTTTGCTTGCATTTTAGATGTAGACATAAACATTAGAATGAATATTACGTTTTTACTTTGTATATTGGTAGAAATAAAAATATGATTTAAAAGGTCACATTCTTGTTTGTAAATTATGTTGCATACAAAACATTAAAAAAAAATATTATATTTTATTTGCATATTTAGATGCAAATAAACAACATAGCTAAAAGATTATATTTTATTTGCATATTTAGATGCAAATAAACAACAAAGTTAAAAGGTTATATTTTATTTGCATATTAGATGCAAATAAACATCGTAGGTAAAAGATTATATTTTCATTTGCATTCTTTGATGCAAGTAAATACCGTATTCAAAAGTTGAATTTTCATTTGCATTTTTGATGCAAATAAACTACCGTATTAAAAGTTGAATTTGTATTTGCATTCTTTGGTGCAAATAAACTATGAAATTTAAAAGTTGCATATTTATTTGCATTTTAGATGCAACTAAAATATTGAATTAGAAATTGCATATTTATTTGCATTCCTTGATGCAAATGAAATATTGAATTAGAAATTGTATTTTTATTTGTATTCTTTGATGCAAATAAATCATAAATTAAAATATTACATTTTATTTGCATTTTAGATGCAAATGAAAAGCATAGTTTAAGAAGTTACACTTTTATTACATTTTAGATATAAATAAAAGAATAGGATTAAAAATATCATTTTTACTTTTAAACTAGAGTAAATAAAAAGATTATGATAAAATGAATTTATCTGTTAAATGAAATAAAATGTTTTTATTTTCATCATAGGTTATAATAAAAAGATTAGAATTAAAAGGATATATTTTTATTGTCATCTTAGCTTCAATAAAAAGGGTAAATAAATGGATAAGGTTTATTTGTCCTTTTGTTGCAATACAAAAAGATACATTTTTATCATTTAAATAGGAGGAGTCAAAATTATTTAATTTTGTCATTTTAAAAAGGTTGAGACAAATGTAATCACTTTTGTCAATTTACACTAGTTGAAACAAAAGTATTCACTTTTGTTAATTTATATTAATTGAATCAAGCATTTATTTTGTCGAATTATTGGTTGAAACCAAAAAGGACATTTTTTTCAAATAAGAATTAAACACAAACAACATTTTGATAAAAAAGAATTGTCGGCAAATGAATGTATCACTCTTTTTATACATTTTGTTGAGATATAATTTATATGCAAATAATCAATTTTATTTGCATAACATACCATAGAATTTATAGGCAAATAATCATTTTTATTTGCATAACATACCATAGAATTTAAATGCCAATAATCATTTTTATTTGCATAACATACCATAGAATTTATATGCAAATATAAAAATCATTCTTATTTGCAAATTTGCATTGGAATCTATATTCAAATATAAAAGTCATATTCTTGGTCTAAACATAGATTAGAATGTATAGGTGAGATAAAATGACATCTTTATATGTTAATGCATACATTAGAATTTGTATGCAATTTAAAATAAATATTTTTATGTGTTAGTTTATACATTGAAACATATACAAATGAGATTATTTCTTTTACGTTAAGAATAATTACATACAAATTAAGTATAATGAAAATTATCCTTTTATCTGTCATCCACAATAATGTCACATAAATAAATTATGTTCTATTAGATATTAGCAAAGTATGAGGAAATTATACGAGTAAAATATATTTTTATTCGACGTTAGGAATATAATATCATGTTTTTGTTCATTATCATCAACATGTTGGTAGTATTAAAATTGGTTAAATTCATTAACCAATTATTTATTTATATGTACTGTTGTTGGCTGAAAACCCCACACGGGTATTGGGACAATAATTGATATACACTAGTCCCAATATTTATTTGTATGTCAATCGATAGATTGACAGGCTGCGATGAGCGTTATTATTTCATTTTAATGCTCACACAGTTGTGAACTTCACTCTGGATGTTGAATAAATGGTTTGATGATTATTTATCAATTGTTGTCATTTACATACGATGTATGAAATCCATATAACCAAAGTTATATGGTAAATGATTGAGTCGCTTTCCGATTCAGAATATCCTTCATATAAAGAATATTTTTAAATAAAGAATAAATATTTCAACTAAGATTTTTGGTATTTCAATTAATATTTATTTATTGGAAAATGATTTTGGGTTTATCGTGAACAATGTTTTTAAATGACATTGATTCTTTAACCCAGTTAAAGATAAGATTTATTTATTAAATTGGAATAATCGTAAAGTAATGATTTTGGGTATTAAAACTAAATTTGAATTTTAATAAACCTTTGAAAATAAGATTTAAGAATAAAATTGAAAGATTTATCTTTGATAAAATCAATGGGAACTTTACCCTAATAATATGAATATTTTATTTAAAGAATATTCTGAATTGGAAAGAGGCGTTGGATGTATCCTTATAACACTTGATTTTTAATTATAAAAATACGTGAGTTATTCGGAAAGACCGGGTTTAACCCATTCTGAATAATTACTACGACGATTAAAAGTCGAAGATTTTGAAGACGGTGGGTGAAGACCGGCGATCTTCACATCGAATGGACGACTACTAATGCCTGGCACTGGGTCGCTCCCAGTAAAGGGTTAAGTTGTAGTTTGTCCGGACGTACTTGTTGATCGTCCGGATACGCGAGCACCTAGGTGACTTCAGTTTCGTTCAGACCAAGAACGGACTTGTAAATGGATGTGTGTCCGACATTGAATTTCATGCCGTGTAATTAAATTGATATCTATTAATATATTTCTGTGGTGGCGGAGAATTTATTCTCTTGCTTAATACCCTTCTCTGAGACGCACGAGCTCAGAGGTTATATATTGGTAGTTATCGATCGCATGGTATGGACATTCAGTGTGGCATGCTAAGATGCAATTAATCAAGGCTTTTGTTGAAAAGCAAAGCCTTGTGGATGATGATCAAAGCACAGCCTATTTAGGCATAGCTTTGTGTATTTCGTTACTTCGCGAGCCTCACACCCCGGTATGAGTCAGAAACGGAGCAAGGGAACGCAGGGAGTGCACACGTTTCTTTATAGCTAGAAGTGGTGTTTGGGTTTAACATGGCCCGATATTTTACTTATGTAGTTGTTGGATTTTGAGGCGCCTCGGATTTTTATTGGTCGCATTGGCCAGTTTATAGGTCCAATAGGATCGAGAAGCATGTGTTCAAGAATTGCCAATCCACTAAAGTATTTGTGGACTGGCCCTGCTGTATCCAAGGGTTCGCCAGCGTCCGAATCCTGAGACATTGCTAGAGTGTCTTGAATCGGTAAGGAGATCGTTCCTAGCCTTGACTCTTGATGGAAACCCAATTTCCAATACGACATCATGCGGTTTTGATTGTAGAACTAGTATGGCGACATAGTATACGGTAGTTATGCCGTCTATGATTAATACATTATGATTGAAAGGTTTTTAAAACATACCTACACTAGTAATAATATCAAATCCGTTTTTATCGTATCAAGCATTTTTGACCATTATAAGGTAAAACTCTATCCTACGGCTTGCGTTGCATTGTGTGATGGGACCTGAGTCTTATAATGGTTTCATTTTACTTTCCTAAAAAGCATTGTGTTGTTTTAACGATTTACTTTATTTATGCACTGGAAATCCAATGGAGTAAACCCGTTCCGCTTATGCGGTGTGGTCCTGTGATTAGCCTACTTATTATATAAGTTAAGTGAAGATTTCTCACACCAGTCCTATGACTGACCCGTAGTTTGTTTCACTTTGCAAACTCGGGTGCCCTCTTTTTCACACGGGCAGTCGAGTAGCTTATTTTGCAGATATATTGAGCAGGATTCTGGATCGAAGCTTAAGGCTGTGTCCAGAGCATTGGTAGCCTTTCGCTGTGATTAGCATATTTGATCCGCTGCAATGTATTACATTTGTTGTAATTTAATCTTCCGCTGTATTATTTACCAATGTACTCTGATATATTCTGTACTCTGATGTAACATTATTATAATGTTTATAAAAGTCTGTTGTATTTGTTCTGATGTGTTGTATTCCCAAAGTTAACGTATTCGGGTTTTGAACAGTCCTGGTCGATCAAGCGGTCGATCGTATTCTGGTGAAATCCGGGTTGTTACACAGGTCCCATCACACAAAGCAACGCAAGCCGGAGGATAGGGTTTTCCCTTATAATAGCAAAACATGCTTGGTATGTTTAAAACAAATCATTTGATACTATTATATGTGCATAGTGTATAAAACAACTTCAAATATAAATGCATCAATCATAGATGACATGGGTACCATATATCATGTCACCAATACTAGGCTCTACAATAAAAACCGAAATGTCACGTATTGGAAATTGGATTTCCGTCATGAGTTAAGGCAAGGGATGTACTCCTCGCCTGCTTCGAGACACTCTAGCAAATGCCTTAGGATCTCCCGCAGAAGACCCCTGGATCCTCTAAGGCCGGTCCATACTTACGTTTGTGGATTAGTATTCCTGAACACACATTTCCCGATCCTATAGGACCTATATCCATCGGCTCCATAGTAACCGATATATCCGAGGCGCCTCACTATCCGTCATCCACATAGGAAAAAATATAATCAATGTCTGGGCTCCATAACATGACACCACCCATAGCTAGAAAGAAACATCATGTCCTCCTTGGGTCCCTTATCTCGTTTTTGAATCATACCGAGGTGTGAGGCTCGCGAATTAATGCTATACACAAAGCTATGTTATAATAAAGTCGTGCTTTGATCATCAACCACAAGACTCTGCTTTTCAACAGAAGCCTTGATCATTTGCATATCAGCATGCCACGCAGGCAAATCACTCCATGCGACTGATGTCTATCGATATATAATCTCTGAGCTCGTACGTCTTAGAGAAGGGTGTTAAGCAAGAGAATAAATTCTCCGCCACCAAACATATATGTATTTAATAGAGATCAATCAACACAGAATAAAATCCAATGTCATACACACATCCATTTACAAGTTTGTTCTGGGTCTGAATAAAACCGGAGGCACCTTATTCCTCATCCTATATGTCCAATACAGGAGAGAGGTCTTCGCATATCCGGTCGATCTCCAAGTACATCTGGACGATCACCACTCATTACCTTGTCTTGGGTTTACCGCCCAATCAAGACATCAGTAATCATCCAAACGATGTGAAGACCTCCGGTCTTCAACCACCGTCTTCATCGTCGACTTATCATCGAATCAGTTATTCAGAATGGGTATATACCCGGCCTTTCCGAATAACCCGCGTATATAATAAACAAGTGCTATAAAAACACAACATACGCCTCATTCCAATTCTGAATATTCTTTTATTTAAATATTCTTATCCTTTGGGAAAGGTTCCTATTTATCAAAGATAAATTCTTTGAATTTATTCTTTAATCTTCCTTTGGATATCAATTCAAACCAAATTAAGGTTTATCCAAACTAGTCGGAATTAGCGCACCATACCAAAGTAATCATTTGTTTAATTTCCCAATCCCAACCTATTCATCCCATGGAGCAAAACCGGTAATACTCCATATCTAACACCACGGTGTCATCGGTAAATTTAATTACCATTTCACGTTTAAATCTAATTAAAGATTTAACTATCTCTTGGAGTAAAAGTGGTACTACTCCATTCTCGATCATTTCCCAAATTTGATAATTTAAATTATCACATTCTCTTTTCAATCTAATTAAAGATTCTTAAAACTCCACTTAGTATTAATCTTCCCAAAAATCAATATTAATGATTATTTAACTTTGAAAACACCAACATGGCATATCGACAATCTGCACTATACTATTAATTTCTCCTGATATATAACCTCTAAGCTCGTACGTCTTAGAGAAGGGTGTTAAGCAAGAGAATATATTCTCCGCCACCAAACAGATATATATTTAGTAGATATCAACCATACAGATCGAAATACAATGTTAGACATGTAATCCTGTCTTTAACTGGGTTAAAGAACTAATGTCATTTAAAACACAGTTCATGATAAACCCAAATCCTCTTCCATAAAAATGGAATCTTCACGGAAGAACAAATCAATATATAATCGATATCAATTTCCGTATCCGACCAATAATATAAATGGAATAACGACAAAACCTTTTAAATTCCATATATATTAACAGTCTTCCTCCACAGAAGCTCACTTAGATTATTACCAAATCGAATTCCATTCAATTCCAATTTAATATATTAAATTGGAAAACTTTTCTTTTGAAAATTTCCATTAAGTCTTAAAAAAAAGATTTATAAATTCCAAATCACATTTCACTGTAAATCGGGTTAAAGAATGAATGTCGTTAAAAACACAGTTCACAATAAACTCAATTCACATCCCATTTTATTATAATTAAATGTTAATTAACTGGAAACTATAATAATCTTAACTAAAGATTTATTCCTTTCACACGGGGTTTAAGAACAGTGTTATTTAAGACACCATTCACGACAAACGCAAAATCTAATTCTTTTATTCAGTTCCAATTAAATATTAATTAATTGGAAAAACTTCACTAAATCTTAATTAAAGATTTATTCTTTTCTCAACTGGGTTTAATAACAGTGTTAATGAAGACACCATTCACGACAAACCCAAAATCCAATTCAATATTAAATACAAGGCTATGAATAGAAATTATATCGGCTTATATTCATTATCAAATTCTGAAATCAACAAATATCGTATTGGGAATAATGATATATATATATATATATCTTTCAAATTCCTCCACAATATCCGTATAATCACGGAAATAACGAAATATTCCCAAGATAATTTCGATTCAAATCCATTCCAATTTATATATTGGAAATTCTGGTTATTTTTAAAACCACTTCAAGTCCAACTCATTTATTTAAAAATACTGGATTATAATTCTAGTTCATAACTAGTTCATTTTGATAAAAATATATTTTTATCTTTACAAACGTGAAACATTTCATCCAAATTCTTTCCAAATCATTTATTATGATTTTCCACAAATTATTAATATTTTTAATAATTTTATCAAGGCTTGTACAGTCGATTTCCATAAACAATCATCGAACTGCAGCGATCTTTTCCAAATTTGATTTGGACATAATTCCAAATCCAACTGTTAGATTTCAAATCTCTTATATTCATTGGAAACCTCTTTTCGATACGAACCCAACGGTTTCAGTTTGAGGAGAATCCGACGGTTGGATCTCTTGTAATATCAATTTGAAGTCAATGGTCGAAATTCGCGAACGGTCGCGGCGCGGCGCGGCGCGTTGCGTTTTATTCAGGCCGTTAAATATATATAATATATATTATATATATATTTCATCGATTTCCATTTGAAATGTATTTTATAAATCGTTTATAAATTCGTTTTAAAACGATTCCAACTTCATTTTCATTTTTAAATAAAAATTGAATTTTCCATATCATTATAATATATAAATGATAATATTTTCAAAATATAAGATTTTGAAATCATTTCCTTCTTGATATTCATTATAAAAATGAATAAAATCGATATAAATATCGTTCGCATCAAAATGGCACATATCTAATCAACACGGCTTCATATATTTCAATATTTTCGTGTCCATCCCAAATCGGACATCAAAATCATATTTTGATCCATTACTGAATATTATTTTAATGTATTCGTTATTTTAAAATATTCATTTTTTTAAAATATTCATTATTCGTCAATTTAAAATATTCGTTCTTTCCGAATTGGAATCAGACACAGTCAATTACCATATAATTTTATTTATATGGATTCCATACACGCATGTACACAACGATAATCAACACAGTCAACCATCATCCTGAGTGTGTTACACAACTGCATAAGTGTTAAATTTAAATAATTAACGCTTACAACAGTCGGTCAAACCATCGATTGACATACAACTAAATATTGGGATTAGTGTATGTCCAATATCATTCCAGTACCCTTGTGGGGTTTTCAAACAATAAACACTGATTATTATTTGTGCAGTTGGGCGATGTGTAAAATATATCGTCCCAATCCATATCAGTTAAATGTGTGTACATAAACAAATCGTCCGATTTGTAAATGAATATTTATTTTATTCATATACACGTTAAAAATTATATTTTTAACTATAAAATATTTATTTCAACTCATGAATATTTTATATAGTTCATTTATACAATAAAAATGATATTTTTATTGTTCTAACATTTTTAGAAAATTTCGGCAGTATAACGTTGCGATATTAGAACTGGAAGAAGGTCTAGCCTTATTCCTCACCTAATAATGGCTGGCGCCATATACAAACCAAATTCTAATCAATTCAATTCGCATCCCAAACCAAATTCAAACAAACAAAACAATCAAAGCAAACAACCATGGTTTCAAACAAAGGTATCGGGTGCTACTAAGCACCGTCTGCATCCTAGTATATACATTTAACTAGAAAATAAAGTTAGAGTGAGAAGTTCTCACCTTTGGGATCCACTCCTCAAGTTTTATTTTTGAATTTCTGAACCATTTGGATCTACCCGAAATTCCAATGCAATCTTTTCCACGCTGTTCATAGTAAAAATCACATTTTTAATATGATGTTTATGTATTGAAAATCATATTTTTAATCAACAATATTTATATTTAAAAATCACATTTTTAATTTAATGTCATATATATAAAAATCACATTTCTGTAGCGCTACTTCATATATAAAAATCATATTTTTAATTCGCCACATATATAAAAATCATATTTTTATATTCTCTACATATATAAAAATCATATTTTTATATTCTCTACATATATAAAAAATCATATTTTTAATTCGCAACATATATAAAAATCATATTTTTATATTCTCTACATTTATAAAAATCATATTTTTATATTATGAAAAAAACATATCTTTTCATTTTTAAAAATCTTATCTTTTCATTTTTAAAAATCAAATCATTTCGTGATTAAAAATCAAATCTTTTTGTGATTAAATATCAAATCTTTGTTGTATATGACGTAGTTGTATACACAATTATATGATTTTTGTTTGATGATAACAACCAAATAAATATGATTTTAAATGTGTTTGTTACTGTACTGTTCTATATATACATCATAGACATGAATATAATATTTAAATAGAATACGACTGCACAGACATTCATATATTCATATAGTATTTTACTTAAATTAAATACTATATTTCAAACATTCAAACAGCCAAACTATTTATAACTCCACTATTTATTCAATCACATGAGATTGTACTTGTAAATAAACTGAAAACGATAGACAAGTTTGTTTGACAACAATAAAATAATATTTTATTTCAATCTAATTTGTTTATTACACATATCAGTACAATTCTCTCACAGCTCCTCACTACAATTCATTCATCACTCAGTGCATTTTCATATACACTATACTCAGTTTACAGACTCGCTCATATACAGATATTCTTATATATTTTTCTCCGTCATCTTCAGTCCTCTACCTTCACAGCTTTCAGTCAGTCCTGTCTTCATACCTGTCATACACAGAAATGCACACGTAGTAAAATGGAACAAAAATAAAATTAAATACAAACAAATAAAAATTTATTTTAAAATTTTATTTGCCTCTGAATTACGGTGTGTTTCTCATCATTTTTCTACACTTGGTCTGATATGCAGGGACAGGAAAAGTTGTATGATGGCTGCATATACACACGTGTATAAATATACACATGCGCACTGCCTCGCCAATCAGCGAGCAACTGAGGAGTAGCCACGTGGACCTTCTCAACTCAGTGCACATGTGTAACACCCTACGTCCATTAATGTCACTCACAAAGGGAATGCATTAACTTCCATGGAGGTTTTAAGTGAATATAGAACAGAAAAATTACAACAAGACAGATAATAAGTAGTACTTGGAAATCTAAAACTTTATTTCATTGCAGCAGAAATTAAACATGTTTGTTACATCATAAAACCATAAATCAGAGTCAAGTACAATATCCATCTTGATAAAACAAAATACATAATCCCATTACATAAATAGCCATTAAAGAAGATAACAAGCTAGACTTTACTTCAACGGTCCAAGCTTTCCAAAAGAGAGATAAAGCAATCCAATCAAGCTCCACTAGAGCTGGGCCCACCCTGAGGACCTGGAGGGGGAAAAGATAGAAATGGAGGGGGGTCAGACATAAAGTCTGGCGAGTATGATAATTCTAACAATACTATTATCAAAATAACTAGACTAAGGCATAAGCTGGAACACAAGAAAATGTCTATGAACTATTGGGTATGGAAGAGCAGATAAAGATAATGTTAAAGGCACACCTAATACTAACGAATAATTACTACACTGCACCACACCAGTCACCCTAACGGTCGATCCCACTTGCTTCACTTAGAAATTTTATAAATAACTTCGTGTACCCCTAGTTGACTACATAGGTGCCGCCTGCCCCTATCTCCGCTAGGTGTACCCCACTACCCACTTTCGATCGACTCCCTACTCGTAGATACCCGTGTTGGGCCCACAGTGGGGTGTATCACTCCCCTAAAGTGGCAACCCGATACAACTTGAGGATGCATGGCTTATACCTACACGATGCAACAACGTCTTACCTACCAGCCCGGGTCCACACACACATATGAAACCCGTTGGACTTGCGTTGCCACCGCAAACCCGTTTTGGCCTCTTATAGTCAAGCCCAGTATGCGTGTCCCGTCCTCGACTTGGGTCGAGCCCACAAAGATACGTTTGGGTTACTGGTTGAAATGGGCCCCCACAAGCTATCCACTTAAGCTTGTCCCCACTAGTATATCCCACTTAACCCTCTTAGTCATGTTCATTTACATGTGTGTTTGGTTAAGTCTTACTAATCGTATTTCAAATGCCACTAAAGGCACCCACTAGATTCCTCATGCCACCCAAGGCACCTACTTAACCCCCATCTCCCAACACACATGTTTATCTGGTTAAGTATTTCTTAATTCACTAAGGCCATAACCTCATAAAGACCTCTCACATTAGACTGGCATTTATGGCAGCTGGATTTGTCGGGCGGGTCCGGGCAGTCTTACACCATAAAAGAGTCTAACCTCGTGTCTTTACAACTGTTATGCTTTAATTTGGGCCTCGGACCTCTCACATTGGGCTGACATTTGTGACTACTGGATTTGCCGGGCGGGTCCGGGCAGTTTTACGTCACAAACGGGTCCAACCTCGTGTCCTAAGCATTGATTAACACTTATAATCTTTTACCCCAATTTTAAATATATCCCTATTCAAATCATTAATTAATTCCAATTTTAATGATGTCCATAATTGACTCAATTATGGCCATCCACTTACGGTATGCAAAATCATATCAATTGCACCCCAATTTCTTAATATTAAATCCTTAATATTTCCCCTACCCCACGTTATACGTTCGCTTATTCAACGCAAAATATACGTTAGACTCGAATAGTCTAACTCATAGCACAAAGATAAATTATCCCAACATATAGACAAATAAAATAGATCTAATCATAATAGGGGTGAAACTTGCATAAAACTACACATGTCATGGATCTAAAGGTGTCAACTTGTTTGGTTAAATGTCACAACTTACATAATATGATCATAACCCAATTTCATGTATAAACTTGCATATGTGGTTTATGCAACATAATGATGGTGTAAACTAGCATCTAACCCATAGAACTCACACATGTTATAACCTAATTTTAGATCTAAATAGATGTCATAGGATATGTGAGATTATACATACTAATCAATCTAAACTTGCATAGGTACATGTGATTTATCATGTGAATCATTATAGCCCAAACATATATACAATCAACATCATGATTTGATCAAGCATAAGCTAACTATAACATAAATAATAACATCATGACTTTGTAACATCGCAACTTAGCATAGAAACTTGTAACATATATAATATCATCATAGCATGATTTACAACATATAGGATATCATCATCACATAACATAGGATTTACAACATACATGATAGCGTAAGGTTTACAACAACATATATGACAATTCACATCATTTTCTTATGATCCATATCACATCTTAATCTAATTAGTTTGCTAATAATCTTGTTAAGATCATCATACTCACAATTAGAAAAGAAAGAGAGTCTTGATTTGCTTTAGAGTTGAGTATAATTAGAGTTTTGATTAGCTTTCTTCCTTCTTAGTTGGCGGCGGCTACACTGAGTTCCATGGCGACGGTATGACGGCGGCTATTCTATTTTTCATGTGAGTTTAGAGTGAGAGACTACCTAGGTATATATAGAGTTTAGGATTTATTTAGGCCGTCAGATCAACTCAGAACTAACCGGAACTGTCAAATTTGCCAACTCAGCCCTAAAGACACATCAGCAGCTCAAGATTGGGCTCAGCCAAAACCTGGCCGACTGGTCAAGGTCAACACCCAGGTCGACTGCGCAGTCGACCTGGTCCCTGGGGTGTCGACTGCCCAGTCGACTCCCCAGTCGACCTGGGTGCTGGGCGGGAAATTTCCCGCCTGGCCTGTTTGACTTCGAGTTTTGAAATTTAAATTTTCTGAAATCTAATTTGAATTTTCTGAAACTTCTGATGGCCATAACTTCTTCATACGAAGTCCAAATCACGCAAACTCGGACTCTATTTCAATCAGAATTCCGAGACCAACACAATGGCGCAACCCGTTTCCCACAATTCTCACGTCTGAGATTGGATATTCCTTAATTTGTGAATATTAATATTAACAGAATTACGGGGTGTTACATTCTCCCCTCCTTAAAGGATTTCGACCTCGAAATCTTCAAGTCAAGAAGAATGTATATCCTAACATCCAATCGTCCATCTACTCATACATCTAACACAGGCATCCATTGTCCTTATAGGCTTCTGATGCTTTCATGTTTAAATGCACAGTGTGTGTATATGTCCATATCTAATGCAAAATCAGGCGGTCCACTGATTCAGTTGACCTCCTTAATGCAAATCATGATAGTGCCATGCGTCCATTATGTATGCAAAAGTTCCTTGATGCTACATATTATCTCTATATGCGTGCACAATCATCATCTGAATGCAGCATCCATATGGTAAAAAAAATCCTCATACATCCATTTTACTTAATACATCCATATATATGCAATATGCAATATGAAGTGACTTAGCCGATCTAGTGCCTAAAGTGTGTGTATATGCATCCACGAGCAACCACTAGCAAACACTTGCATCCACTTTGCATCCATCATACATAACATGTCTCAAACACATGTTTCAACCATAGGATTATCCTAACTAAAGGTCAAAGATACTAGCGAGAGGACATACTAAAGATAAGATAAGTACAAGTTAAGCGATAAAGGAGAAATTAAAAGATATACCCTCAAAAAGAAAAGGGTACAACGAACGCATCTTCGCTTCTGTCTCCCAAGTAGCGTTGCTCTCATCATCTCCCCATTGCACTTTGACTAGTCTGACCTCTCGATTCCTCAACTTCTTAATCTCTGACCCAAGAATGCATGTAGGAGCTTGTCGAATCGTCGCATCACGCTCTATCTCCACCTCTCTAAGCAAGCTCGGCTCTACCACTTCTGCGGTCTCGTGCAAGCACTTCCTCAAATGTGACACATGGAATACATCGTGTACACCACTAAGTCTCTCAGGCAACTCCACTCTATACGCCATATGTCCAATCTTCTCCTTAATAGGAAACGACCCTACAAACCTTGGTGCTAATTTCCCAAAGGACCCAAAGCGAACAACATTCCATAATGGAGACACTTTGATAAAGACCATGTCCCCAACATCAAACTCAAGATCTGTCCTCCTCTTATCCGCATAAGATTTCTGCCTATCTTGCGTCGTCTTCATCCTCCTTCGAATCAAGTCGATATTTTCTGAAGTCTCTCTAATCATATCGGGCCCAAGTAAGATCTTATCCGTAGATTCCCACCAACATGTAGGTGAACGACAAGGTCGTCCATAAAGAGCTTCGAAAGGTGCCATGCCAATGCTAGATTGAAAGCTATTATTATATGCGAACTCCACCAACGGAAGATGCTCTTCCCATGTACCCCCAAAGTCTAGGATACATAGCCTCAAAAGATCCTCTAGAATACGATTCACCCTCTCGGTCTGGCCGTCCGTCTGAGGATGATATGCGGTGCTCAAACATAACTGAGTCCCTACCGCCTCTTGCAAGCTCTTCCAAAATTCTCTAGTGAAGATAGGATCGCGGTCGCTTACTATGCTAGAAGGAACACCATGCAAACGAACTATCTCTCGAACGTATACAGAAGCTAACCATGGAGCAGTCCTCTTACTCTTCACGGGAATAAAATGGGCACTTTTAGTAAGTTTGTTTACTATAACCCAAATCCCCGTATTACCCTTCCTTGATCTTGGTAATCCACCCACAAAGTCCATCGAGACACGTTCCCACTTCCATAGTGGAACCTCCAATGGGTGAAGCAACCCACCAGGTTTCTTTTGCTCCGCTTTTACTTGTTGGCACACCAAGCATCTAGCGACATACTCGGCCACATCCCTCTTCATACCGGCCTAAAAGAAAACTCGCTTCATGTTTTTGTACATCTTGTCCACGCCGGGATGAATGGTCATCTTCGAACGATGTGCATCATCAAGAATAGTCTTCCACAAGTCCTAGTCTCGTGGTACACAAAGTCTACTATCCCTACGTAACCAACCCTTATCATCTAGGGTATACCTATGGAGATGGCTTGATGACTCCCCTCTTTTGAGCTTTTCTACTAACTCAACCAACTGTGGGTCGTCTCGCTGTGCCTCACCAATCCATCCCAAAAGCGTAGGTCTGACCTCCAAGGATGCTAGCAAACCGGGTACAAAGTCAACGGAAGGTCTAAAGTCAAACATCGAAAAGAATTCTAAGTTTCGCCGTTCAACAAACAACGGACTCAAGGACAGCCTTTTCCTACTTAAGGCATCTTCCACCACGTTACCCTAGCCAGGGGTATATGCTATTTCGAAGTCGTAGGACGCTAAGAATTCCATCCACCTTTGTTGTCTTAAATTCAAGTCCTTCTGAGAGAATAAGTATTTTAAAGATTTGTGGTCAGTGAATAATTCGAATTTCTCGCCAAGAAGATAATGGCGCCAAGACTTAAGCACGAAAACAATTGCGGCCAACTCTAGGTCATGTGTAGGGTAATTCTTCTCATACACCCTTAACTGTTTTCTCCCATAGGCTATTACCCTTCCCTCTTGCATTAGGATTGCGCCTTGTCCTGTCCCACAAGCGTCAGTATAAACAGTAAATGGCTTACTCCTGTCTGGCAGCACTAAGACTGGAGCTGAGGTCAAAGCTCTCTTTAAACGTTGGAACGCCTCATCACAATCTACGTCCCACGCGAAGACTAAGTTCTTCTTCGTCAGGCGTGTCAATGGAGCTGATATTTTTGCGAAGTCTTTGATAAACTTCCTATAGTAGCCAGCCTATCCCAAGAAACTCCTTACTTCGGTAGCATTTTTAGGGACCTTCCAATCTTGGATGGCCACCACCTTCGCGGGATCCACAGCTATCCCTTCTTTGGAAACCACGTGCCCTAAGAATCGCACTTCCTCTCTCCAGAAGTGACACTTAGTAAATTTAGCTTTAAGGTTATGCGCTCGTAGAGTCTCCAACACTTCCCTAAGATGTAGGGCATGCTCTTCTTCATTCTTAGAAAAGATCAAGATGTCGTCTACAAAGACCACCACGAATTTATTAAGGTACTCCCTAAACACCCTACTCATCAAATCAACGAAGTATGCGGGGGCGTTTGTCAAACCGAAGGGCATCACTAGCCATTCATAGAAACCGTCCGGAGTCCTAAAGCCAGTCTTGTCAATGCTATCCTCAGCCACTCTCAACTGATGGAAACCAGTGGCTAAGTCCAACTGCGAAAACACTGAGGCGCCAACTAACTGATCGAAGAGATCGTCAATCCTCGGTAGTGGGTGTCTGTTCTTCTTAGTAAGCTTTTTAAGTTCTCTATAGTCCACACAAAGTCTAAGGGACCCATCCGCCTTCGTGGAAAATACTACTGGAGCACCCCACTCCGATATACTTCGTCTTATTAACCCCTTCTCAAGCAACTCCTTCACTTGCTTATTGAGTTCCCTCCTTTCACGAGGAGCCATGTGGCGTACTGGCAAAGATACTGGTTTTGCATTATCCACAAGATATATTTGAAAATCTATCTCCCGCTTCGGAGGCAAGCCCTTCACCTCCTCAAACACATCCGAGTATTCTCGGACCACTCTAACAGATCGTAGATTCTCCACAGACGCGTCAAGCGATTCTAGATAACTTAGCATAACAGAATTTATATGATTACAAAAGATTTCGAGAGTGCTGCCAAGGCGAGTCACGAGCCTAACTACTCTCCTTTCACAATCAAGAACGGCCCCATTTCTGGATAACCAATCCATTCCTAAAATTAGCCCATAGCCCGTGAAGTCCAAAACATAAGCATCACATCTAAACTCAACGCTAAGTATAGAAATTTTCAAATCCAAACATATCATGGACAAATAAGCTGAGCCCCCAATTGGATTCAAAACAACTAAGGGATCCTCTATTAAACTGGTGTTTAAGTGCAGTGATTCAACTAATGATGTAGAGATAAACGAATGTGATGCGCCCGAATCGAATAAGGTACGGACTGGATGATCAATCAGAAAAACTAAGCTTTCAACAGAAATGGTTCTACCTCGTTCTTGCAGCGGTGGGACCGCGAGAGCCTGAACTTGTCCCCTTGCCTGCCCTGGTGCCATAAGAGCCTGCACCTGTCCTCCCGAGGTAGACCCTTCCCTCTGCACCTTATTTAGGCAGTCCTTCACTAGATGTCCCGCTTCACCACAGTGAAAACAGGCTGTCTTCTTTTTCTTTCTGCAATCCTTGCTGAGATGGCCTGGTGTCCCACAGTTAAAGCATCTTTTCTTTCCTTTGCCATTATTGTCTTTACCACCCTTCTTGTTTTGTTGTTGTGGTTTCTTCTGATCCCCTTTCTTCTCGGGTGCCTTATTAGCATTAGCGCCTTTCTCCTCGTGCATGAGTGCCATGTCTACTAGCTTCTCAAAGGTGGCCCCCATAGGGATGTGGGTCATAGCCAACCCCTGCAACGGCTCATTCAAGCCTATAATGAACCTCAGAGCCTTCTTCTCCGACGTGTTCACCAAGTCCAAGCCAAACCTTGCTAACTGATTAAATTTGTTGACATATTCTTTCACTTATGAGCTTCCTTGCTTTAATGTCAAGAACCTTTCCATATATAGATTTTATTCTGCCCTTGAGAGAAACTTCGCCTCAAACCTACGCCTGAAATCCGCCCAAGAGTCAACAGGATGCTCCCCATTAGTGACCTCCCACCAAAACGAGGCCTCTCCCTTCATTAACCAAGCTGCTAATTTGACTTTCCTCCCTTCTTCTACTTCAAAGATTTCCAGCAATTCTTCCACCTCCTTAAGCCAATCTCTAGCTTGCACAAACGTTTCTGACCCTTGAAAAGGTTTTCCACCCATAGCCTTAAATTCCTTGCATGTCTTTACAAAAGTATCAGCACGAGGAGGAGGAGGAGGAAGAGCGGGCGCAACTGGTGGTGGAGGAACATTGGCTGGACCTGCAGCGGCCCTAGCCTCTAATAACCTCCTATACCATCCTGGTATCGTTACACCATCCGGAAGGTTAAGATCTTCAGCCATGCTGAAACGAAAAAGGAAAGATTCAAAATGGAGAATTTGAAAGATAAAGATATATGGCTATTGGGGATTATGATTTTCATAAAAACTTTCCTCTTTAAATTACTCATCAAGACATGTTTTTGAAAATACTTCTTCCAAAAATACTTTAGAAAAATAGTTTTCTAAAATTTTTATCTGTTCTGGTAACCTTAAGCTCTGATACCACGTGTAACACCCCACGTCCATTAATGTCACTCACAAAGGGAATGCATTAACTTCCGTGGAGGTTTTAAGTGAATATAGAACAGAAAAATTACAACAAGACAGATAATAAGTAGTACTTGAAAATCTAAAACTTTATTTCATTGCAGCGAAAATTAAACATGTTTGTTACATCATAAAACCATAAATCAGAGTCAAGTACAATATCCATCTTGATAAAACAAAATAAATAATCCCATTACATAAATAGCCATTAAAGAAGATAACAAGCTGGACTTTACTTCAACGGTCCAAGCTTTCCAAAAGAGAGATAAAGCAATCCAATCAAGCTCCACTAGAGCTGGGCCCACCCTGAGGACATGGAGGGGGGAAAAGATAGAAATGGAGGGGGGTCAGACATAAAGTCTGGCGAGTATGATAATTCTAACAATACTATTATCAAAATAACTAGACTAAGGCATAAGCTGGAACACAAGGAAATGTCTATGAACTATTGGGTATGGAAGAGCAGATAAAGATAACGTTAAAGGCATACCTAATACTAACGAATAATTACTACACTACACCACACCTGTCACCCTAACGGTTGATCCCACTTGCTTCGCTTAGAAATTTAATAAATAACTTCGTGTACCCCCAGCTGACTACATAGGTGTCGCTTGCCCCTATATCCGCTAGGTGTACCCCACTACCCACTTTCAATCGGCTCCCTACTCGTAGATACTCGTGCTGGCACCACAGTGGGGTGTATCACTCCCCTAAAGTGGCAACCCGATACAACTTGAGGATGCATGGCTTATACCTACACGATGCAACAACATCTTACCTACCAGCCCGGGTCCACACACGCATATGAAACCCGTTGGACTTGCGTTGCCACCGCTAACCCATTTTGGCCTCTTATAGTCAAGCCTAGTATGCGTGTCCCGTCCTCGACTTGGGTCGAGCCCACAAAGATACGTTTGGGTTACTGGTTGAAATGGGCCCCCACAAGCTATCCACTTAAGCTTGTCCCCACTAGTATATCCCACTTAACCCTCTTAGTCATGTTCATTTACATGTGTGTTTGGTTAAGTCTTACTAATCGTATTTCAAATGCCACTAAAGGGACCCACTAGATTCCTCATTCCACCCAATGCACCTACTTAGCCCCCATGTCCCACCTCACATGTTAATCTGGTTAAGTATTTCTTAATTCACTAAGGCCATAACCTCATAAAGACCTCTCACATTAGACTGGCATTTATGGCAGCTGGATTTGTAGGGCAGGTCCGGGCAGTCTTACACCACAAAAGAGTCTAACCTCATGTCTTTACAACTGTTATGCTTTAATTTGGGCCTAGGACCTCTCACATTGGGCTGACATTTGTGACTACTGGATTTGCCGGGCGGGTCCGGGCAGATTTACGTCACAAACGAGTCCAACCTCGTGTCCTAAGCATTGATTAACACTTATAATCTTTTACCCCAGTTTTAAATATATCCCTATTCAAATCATTAATTAATTCCAATTTTAATGATGTCCATAATTGACTCAATTATGGCCATCCACTTACGGTATGCAAAATCATATCAATTGCACCCCAATTTCTTAATATTAAATCCTTAATATTTCCCCTACCCCACGTTATACGTTCGCTTATTCAACGCAAAATATACGTTAGACTCGAATAGTCTAACTCATAGCACAAAGATAAATTATCACAACATATAGACAAATAAAATAGATCTAATCATAATAGGGGTGAAACTTGCATAAAACTACACATGTCACGGATCTAAAGGTGTCAACTTGTTTGGTTAAATGTCACAACTTACATAATATGATCATAACCCGATTTCATGTATAAACTTGCATATGTGGTTTATGAAACATGATGATGGTGTAAACTAGCATCTAACCCGTAGAACTCACACATGTTATAACCTAATTTTAGATCTAAATAGATGTCATAGGATATGTGAGATTATACATACTAATCAATCTAAACTTGCATAGGTACATGTGATTTATCATGTGAATCATCATAGCCCAAACATATATATAATCAACATCATGATTTGATCAAGCATAAGCTAACTATAACATAAATAATAACATCATGACTTTGTAACATCGCAACTTAGCATAGAAACTTGCAACATATATAATATCATCATAGCATGATTTACAACATATAGGATATCATCATCACATAACATAGGATTTACAACATACATGATAGCATAAGGATTACAACAACATATATGACAATTCACATCATTTTCTTATGATCCATATCACATCTTAATCTAATTAGTTTGCTAATAATCTTGTTAAGATCATCATACTCACAATTAGAAAAGAAAGAGAGTCTTGATTTGCTTTAGAGTTGAGTAGAATTAGAGTTTTGATTAGCTTTCTTCCTTCTTAGTTGGCGGCGGCTACACTGAGTTCCATGGCGATGGTATGACGGCGGCTATTCTATTTTTCATGTGAGTTTAGAGTAAGAGACTACCTAGGTATATATAGAGTTTAGGATTTATTTAGGCCGTCAGATCAACTCAGAACTAACCTGAACCGTCAAATTTGCCAACTCAGCCCTAAAGACACATCAATGGCTCAAGATTGGGCTTAGCCAAAACCTGGCCAACTGGACCAGGTCGACTGCGCAGTCGACCTGGTCCCTGGGGTGTCGACTGCCCAGTCGACCTGGGTGCTGGGCGGGAAATTTCCCGCCTGGCCTGTTTGACTTCGAATTTTGAAATTTAAATTTTCTGAAATCTGTTTTGAATTTTCTGAAACTTCTAATGGCCATAACTTCTTAATACGAAGTCCAAATCACGCAAACTCAGACTCTATTTCAACCAAAATTCCGAGACGAACACAATGGCGCAACCCGTTTCCCACAATTCTCACGTCTGAGATTAGTTATTCCTTAATTTATGAATATTAATATTAATAGAATTACGGGGTGTTACAACATGAAAACATAGTCAACACATAACCAAAGTGGTCGAGCACAATACAAAGTGCAACACAGTTCAAAGTTGTCGAGCCATAACAAAACAACCAAGGGCAAGTGTAAAATCCGTTCATGGCAGTTTCAAAAGGATGATATAAATGGTTATGGTCAACATACAAATCAGTAATGATTCACAACAGTAAAACTAACACAGTAGATTCATGAAGCATAAGGTGGTGCAACATAAAGACATGGTGAAGGTGTGCGAGTACACAAACTGGAGCATTTGCATGAATGTGATGAGTTAAGCATGGGCATGGCAACATACATGAACAGCCAAGGTAAGGGAGGTTCATGTATACAACATGAAGTGGCAGTGCAGCATCAACAATAAGGTCAAGATGGCTAAATCAGTTTACAACTCAAGTGAGCAAGTAGGATGGTGCAAGTCAGGGTATAACTACATATCACAAACATGCTCAAGGCAATGGACAAGTGGTGCAGCCAACATGAAATGACCAGGTGCAACAATTCAGAGTAGCGAGTAAAGAAGTGTACATGCAGGTGGATACAATAAAGTTTCGAGTGTACGGCAAATGGTAGTGGCATGACACAAAGCATGAATATGATACATATGGATCTAAAGCAGTATGGCAAACAAGTAAACAGCAGTGAACAACTACAGCAGTCAATAACAATTCACAAGCATGGTGTAGCTCAAGAGTATACACAAGATGTTGGACATGCAAGTGTACACATGTGAGCAAAGATGGAGTGTTATACATCATCTATGGGATAACAACAAAACAACATGGTGATCAAACTACAGCAAAGGACCAGGGGTCAACACAAATTCATATACTAGGTTAACTACACTATCATGTACATACAGCTCAAATACATGCAGCTGATTTAAACAAGTACAAGTTTTTTTCTGCAAATTGATGGTTCAAGTAAACTCAAATTTATTGGTGCAAACCAAAATTCAGTAGAGTGAAGTCATCATCACAAATTCATTCAGCATGGCAATGTACATGTGGTGCAGATCAAAACAAAATTGCAGGATGCACAAGTGTGCAAACTCAAATGCATAGTTCTTTCAAATACAGCATGGTGAATCAGCTCTTATTCAAGGCCGTTTTTATTTCGAAGAAATTCTTTAGGAACAATTCAAATAAGAAAGTTTCTTTTCCTAGAATCAATCAGTAAACAATTTTTGGAAAAAAGTTTATCTGTTTCCAGAAATGGCCAAAATCAACATGGTGGTAAATCAGGCATCTTAATCATATATAGCATGATGACAAGGCAGAATGAAATTCGACAACAAATTGATAATCACTTTCCAGTTTTATTTTTCTTAATTAGATTGCCAAAATCAGATTAGTGGAATTTCAGCAAGAACAGTTTTTGGCAAACAAATGTTAAAATAAGCAAGTGCTAGAAATGTGTAAGAATTGAATTCAGTCATCACGCAAGGTATTTTAAAAGGGGCATTTTATATTGGGAGTTTCATTGAAGGCCAAGACCATGTCTAAATTCATTGAGGAAATCTCGCAAGAAATTTACAGAACAACCAAAAGAGGACATGCAAGACCTATTCAAAGTCAGGAATTCACATGAAAGGACTCCAGATTTTTCACACACTATACATTCAAAATTTAAATCGAAGTAATCTCCAGAATTTCAGAAGAAATCAACCCCAAAAATTCACGAATATGTCACGACCGAATCTAATGTGAAATCAGAGAATATCTCGGATTTTAAATCCTATTTAAAGACAGCAATTCATCACTGCCCAGAGGCATCCAAGTTTGAACAAATAAAAGAGAAATTCAAATTATAAAATCATACCAAATAACCAAATCTACTTGGATCAGAATCGAGTGCATCTGCAAATTGAAGAGCATCACGTGAGAGAAAGCACTTGAGAGAAAGCGGCGGCTTCAAATCCAAGGAGGAAGAAACCCTAGATCGCCATCGCCATACTTATTTCTAGAAGCCATAAGAAATCCTAATTTTTAAATCGCTATCGCCATTTCCAGAGATAAAGAGGAGATCGGGCTCAAATGAAAATGGGTGAAGCAAATAAGAATATGGCCGGCCAAGTTATAAAAGGATAAAGGCTAAAAGGATTTAAAGTGCTTATTAAATTAACTAGGGTTTTCTAAGTGTTTTTTAATTATTTTTTATTTGTTCCAATTTGTAATCGAGTTAAAAGTTTTCTAGTTTGTCTCGAAAACTAGGGAGACGAATTACGGGATTTGTATTTCGGAGAAATTTGGTTTCAAGGATAGAAACCGGTGCACGGTTTTGAGCATAGGATTAAGAACAGTTGGAGCGAGTGTCGCGAGTTTACAGGGGATTGTAAGCGTAGAGATTGTTTTAACTCCTAGTAGAAACCTTGGGGAATGCAGCAGTATGCAGGGTTTTACCGAAGCTTGATATATCTGTGTGTTATTTATTTTCGCATTTATTTTGATTATTATTTGTGTTGTTATTGTTTAATTATTCTGCGAAAATCTGCGATAAATCCTATTCACCCCCCTTGCCCTCTAGGGTTAATTTAGATCCTACAAGTGGTATCAGAGTAGATTTTTTTTTTAACACTAGAGTCATGAATCTGTCTAATAATGCTTTTTCTGAGGGTCAGTCCATAGCTAGGTCACCAATGTTTAATGGAACTGATTATGCCTATTGGAAAGCTAGGATGAAAATTTATTTGAGTTCAGTCGATTATGATGTGTGGGATATTATTGAAACAGGTTATAAATCTCCCACTGTTATTGTTAATGGTGTTGAAATTCCTAAATCAAAAGACAGGTGGGATGCTAATGATAAAAAATTATTTTCAACTAATGCCAAAGTGATGAATGCATTAATCTTTGCCCTTGATAAAACTGAATTTAATCGAATTTCTCATTGTGAAACTACGTAGGAAATATGGCATACGTTGAAGGTCACACACGAAGGAACATCTCACGTTAAGGAATCTCGTCTCGCTCTACTCAGCAACGAACATGAAAATTTCTCTATGCAAAAGGACGAAGATATAAAAGAGATGTATGGATGCTTCTCATCACTAGTCTACAACGCAAAAGCTCTTGGCAAAACGAATACCTAAGTGGAATTGATCAGAAAAATATTGAGAGTACTACCAATGAATTTTGAAGCTAAGGTGACGGCGATTCAAGAATCAAAAGATCTGAATAAAGTAAGCATGGAAGAGTTGATCGGAAATCTGATTACTTACGAGATGGAGTTACAAGAAAGAGAAGAACGAAAGAATTCTGAATCAAAGAAAAGGACGATCGCTCTAAATAATACTGTTGAAAGTGATGATGAAGATCCCGCTGAAGAGCTAGCCATGGTTTTGAGAAAGTGGGCCAAAGGAAATTACAAACCACAAAAGAAGAATTCAAAAACTAACAAGTCCGAAAGTTCAGAAAGTTCAGACGATGAAGTGTTTTGCTACAATTGCAAGAAACCCGGACATATCAAACCAAATTGCCCACAGCTTAAAAATGAAAAGAAGAAGAAGTTCGGAAAAAAGAAAAAGGCTTTCGCTGCTACATGGGATGACGAGGAAGGAGAAGAAGTTTCTGAAAGTGATCAATAGGAAGCTAGTTTGTGTCTTATAGCACGATCTGATTCGGAAAGTAGTGAAGAGGATTCAAGTGAGGTATCGAATTTTACTTATAAAGATTTAATTTTAATGTGTCACGATCTCACAAAAACCATTGATTCTCTTGAACTAAAAGTTAAGAAATTGAAATCTGGTAGGTCAAAACTAGTTCAAGATAATAACAGTTTAGAAAGAAGACTTGAAAAATTTAAGAATTCACCGTTTTCAGAATGCGAAAAATGTCAATTTTTAAGTAATTATCTTTTGAAATTCAAAACTGATTTTGAGTTACTTAAAAGTGAAAACGTGAATTTGAAGAACGAAAATCGTGATTTTGAGAAGGAGATTGAAAAGCTTAGAGAATCTGAAAAACTTGATTTTGAAAAGCGAAAACAATTTGAAATTGAAATTTCTAAGTCCAATGCTAAAATCAAAGCACTTGAAAACGAAAATTTGGTTTTAAAACAAACTGATGCAGAAAAAAGGAAAATCGCTATTAATCGTTGTTCAAATTTAATGAAAGAAAATAAAGATCTTAAATTTAAAATTCAATGACTTGAGTCAACTTTGACTAAATTTTCTAAAGGAGAGAAATAGTTGAATATGTTGTTAAAAAAGCAATTTTTTGTTCAAAATAAAAAGGGACTTGGTTTTGGATTTGATATAGTTGAAAAATGAAATCCTATTGATTTTAAAAATCCTTTAAATGATTTAGAAAATGATCAAATTGAAAATTTGAAATCTAATAATTTCAAAGGGTTTTTAAATCATAAACAGAATAAAAACTTGTTTAAAAATAATTCATTTAAACATGTTTGGATTCCAAAAAATGACAAAATGATTTTGAATAATTCTAAATGAATTTCGGTTCCAAAGGGTACGCTAGTGGATAGTAATGGATTGTTATATAAACGGGTTTGGGTACCAAAACGTGTAAACGAAGATAAGAGTGGTAAAACAATTTTTGTTAGACTACTCGATCCTATAAACATTTAGGTACCGGGGATAGGCTAATGTAACAACCCTGAATTTTGGGGTAAATTTAAAAATCTATTTTAAGTAATTTTAATGGGTTTTCATTAAAAACAATATGGACTAGAAATTTACATTTTAATGAATGGATTTTCATTAAAAAGAAAAAGGAAACAAAATATACATTTTGTGTTATTTGAAAGATGAAAGAAAAATGTACATTGTTGTGTATAGTATGTGAATGTGAATTATAATAAAAATAAAACATTATTGTGTGTCATGTTATACCTTGATATTATATATACAAATGGGGATGTTTGTTGTTAGTAAAATATATGGATGAAGGAATTATATATAATTATATATATAGAAATTAAAATCAAACGAATCGAGTGTGGTAGTTCGCATTTTGGAATCATGCCTTTAAACGCTTATACCGAAAGATCCGACCGTCGGATTTTCCCAAAACTGAAACCACTAGGTTCGCCTTGGGAAGATCTTTCCAACGATATGAATTGTGTTAAAATCCAACAGTTAGATTTATAGAAATGTGTAAAACAAATTTGGGTGAGAACAGCACCAAGGTCGCCTATTGATATGAAGTGTTGTTAAATAAAATTCAATTATTTTTGTATAAATAAAAATAGAGATTAAGCGTTATAAATTAATATTAACAATAAGAAATGATTTTAAATTATATATACGCGAGGATCATTTGAAAAAGTCCGAGTTCAATCTCATTTCAAATGATCATTCATCGATCTAAGTCAAAGAGTTGAAGACGGTGATTGAAGACCGACGATCTTCACGTCGAATGGATGAGTTACCACTGACTCCCATGATTGGAGTAGCTACCTTGAAGGGGCTACAATGGTGACCGTCCAGACTACTTGTTGATTGTTCGGATATGCGAGGTATAAGGTGCCTCCGGTTTCGTTCAGACCCAGAACGGACTTGAAAATGGATTGTATGTCTGACGTTGTATTCCTTTATGCGGTATTCGTTGATCTCTGCTAAATATATATATATATATATATATATGTTTGGTGTTTAACACCCTTCTCTAAGACGCACGAGCTTAGAGGTCATATATTGGTAGGAATCAATGGTATGGATTGACAATGTGGCATGCTAAGATGCAAATGATCAAGGCTTTTGTTGAAAAGCAGGCCTTGTGGTTGATGATCAAAGCACAGCTTGAAAAAGCATAGCTTTGTGTATTACGTCGCTTCACGAGCCTCACAACCCGGTTGGAGTCTAAAACGGGAGAAGGGAACACAGGGAGAGCAGCACGTTTCTTTCTAGCTAGAAGTGGTGTTTGGGTTTTACACGGCCCGACATTTTACTTATGTGGATGATGGAATGAGGCACCTCGGATGATAGGTCCTATAGGATCGGGAAACATGTGTTCAGGAATAACTAATCCACAAAGCTGTATGTGTGGACCGGTTCTGCAGGATCCAAGGATTCACTGCGGGGGATCCTGAGACATTAGCTAGAGTGTCTCGAATCGGTAAGGAACTCCTCCCTAGCCTTGACTCATGATGGAAACCTAATTTCCAATACGACCCTATGGACTTGATTGTATTACTAGTATGGAGGCATAGTATATGGTAGCTATGCTTCCTAGGATTGATACATTTACTTTGAAATGTTTTTGAAACATATATACACTAATAATAATATCAAATTCGTTTTTATCGTATCAAGCATTTTTGACCATTATAAGGTAAAACTCTATCCTCTGGTTTGCGTTGCATTGTGTGATGGGACTTGAGTCTTATGATGATTTCATTTTTCTAAAAAGCATTGCGTTGTTTAACGATTTACTTTTAATTATGCAATGGCAATCTAATGGAGTAGACCCGTTCCGCGTTAGCGGCGTGGTCCTGTGATTAGCCTTATTATTAGATTAGTTAGTTAAGAATTCTCACACCAGTCCCATGACTGACTCGTAGTTTATTTCACTTTGCAAACTCGGGTGCCCTCTTTTCCACATGGGCAGTCGAGTAGATTTTTGCAGATATTTTTCTCTTGAGCAGGATTCTGGATCGAAGCCTAAAGCTGTGTCCAGAGCGTAGAAGTCTTCCGCTGTTTATTGTATTTAATTTTCTGTAATTTATCTTCCGCTGTAATTTTATTCGATGTACTCTGATATGTTCTGTACTCTGATGTAACATTATTGTAATGTTTATAAAAGTCTGTTGTTATTGTTCTGATGTTGTTGTATTCCCAGAGTTAACGTGTTCTGGTTTTGAACGGTCTTAGTCGATTTTGCGATCGATTAGGTCTGAGCGAAACCCGGAGCCGTTACAGTTGGTATCAGAGCTCTGGTTAGCTCAAATATTTTGGGTACAACTCGTTAGAACTGAACAAAAGACTCATCAAAGATTGGATTAGTAATATCCAATAAGAATACTCATTAGAGATAGTATCAGCAGTATCCTAGAATGAGAAAACTCATTAGAGATGAGGTTAGTAATGCCCTAAAATGAGTTGAGAGTGCCCAGTTTATAATTAACGTATTTTTGATTATATATAATCTGATCTTTGAAAATATGATTTTTGAATATATAAAAGTTGTATATATTTGGAAAGTTAATCAACTAATTGATTGATGGTTGTGTAGTGTAATTATTAGTTCAACAAATAAAATTGTAGAAACGAGTAAAAGAATGAAAATTTAGTTAGTTAGTTAAACAATTTTTTAGCTTCATTCCTGTTCGAGGACTAAAAGTTCTTAAGTGGGGGAGATTATAACAACCCTGAATTTTGGGGTAAATTTAAAAATCTATTTTAAGTAATTTTAATGGGTTTTCATTAAAAAGAATGAGGACTAGATATTTACATTTTAATGAATGGATTTTCATTAAAAATAAAAAGGAAACAAAATATAATTTGAAAGATAAAAGAAAAATGTACATTGTTGTGTATAGTATGTGAATGTGAATTATAATAAAAATAAAACATTATTGTGTGTCATGTTATACCTTGATATTATATATACAAATAGGGAAGTTTGTTGTTAGTAAAATATATGGATGAAGGAATTATATATAATTATATATATAGAAATTAAAATCAAATGAATCGAGCGTGGTAGTTCGCATTTTGGAATCATGCCTTTAAACGCTTATATCGAAAGATCCGACCGTCGGATTTTCCCAAAACTGAAACCATTAGGTCCGCCTTAGGAAGATCTTTCCAATGATATGAATTGTGTTAAAATCCAACGGTTAGATTTATAGAAATGTGTAAAACAAATTTGGGTGAGAACAACACCAAGGTCGCCTATTGATATGAAGTGTTGTTAAATAAAATTCAATTATTTTTATATAAATAAAAATAGAGATTAAGCGTTATAAATTAATATTAATGATAAGAAATGATTTTAAATTATATATACGCGAGGATTTTGAAAAAGTCCGAGTTCAATCTCATTTTCAATGATCATTCGTCGATCTAAGTCGAAGAGCTGAAGACGGTGATTGAAGATCGACGATCTTCATGTTGAATGGATGAGTTACCATTGACGCCCATGATTGGAGTAACTACCTTGAAGGGGCTACAATGGTGACTGTCCAGACTACTTGTTGATTGTTCGGATATGCGAGGTATAAGGTGTCTCCGGTTTCGTTCAGACCCAGAACGGACTTGAAAATAGATTGTATGTCTGACGTTGTATTCCTTTATACGGTATTCGTTGATCTCTGCTAAATATATATCTGTTTGGTGTTTAACACCCTTCTCTAAGACGCACGAGCTTAGAGGTTATATATTGGTAGGAATCAATGGTATAGTATGGATTGACAATGTGGCATGCTAAGATACAAATGATCAAGGCTTTTGTTGAAAAGCAGGCCTTGTGGTTGATGATCAAAGCACAGCTTGAAAAAGCATAGCTTTGTATATTAAGTCGCTTCACGAGCCTCACAACCCGGTTGAAGTCTAAAACGGGAGAAGGGAACGCAGGGAGAGCAGCACGTTTCTTTCTAGCTAGAAGTGGTGTTTGGGTTTTACACGACCCGACATTTTACTTATATGGATGATGGAATGAGGCGCCTCGGATGATAGGTCCTATAGGATTGGGAAACGTGTGTTCAGGAATAACTAATCCACAAAGTTGTATGTGTGGACCGGCCCTGCAGGATCAAAGGATTCACTGCGGGGGATCCTGAGAAATTAGCTAGAGTGTCGAATCGGTAAGGAGCCTTGACTCATGATGGAAACCCAATTTCCAATACGACCCTACGGACTTGATTGTATTACTAGTATGGAGGCATAGTATATGGTAGCTATGCTTCCTAGGATTGATACATTTACTTTGAAATGTTTTTGAAACATATATACACTAATAATAATATCAAATTCGTTTTTATCGTATCAAGCATTTTTTACCATTATAAGGTAAAACTCTATCCTCTGGTTTGCGTTGCATCGTGTGATGGGACTTGAGTCTTATAATGATTTCATTTTTCTGAAAAGCATTGCGTTGTTTAATGATTTACTTTTAATTATGCACTGGCAATCCAATGGAGTAAACCCGTTCCGCGTTAGAGGCGTGGTCCTGTGATTAGCCTTATTATTAGATTAGTTAGTTAAGAATTCTCACACCAGTCCCATGACTGACTCGTAGTTTGTTTCACTTTGCAAACTCGAGTGCCCTCTTTTTCACACGGGCAGTCGAGTAGCTTTTTGTAGATATCTTTCTCTTGAGCAGGATTATGGATCGAAGTCTAAAGCTGTGTCTAGAGCATAGAAGTCTTCCGCTGTTTATTGTATTTAATTTTTTGTAATTTATCTTCCGCTGTAATTTTATTCGATGTACTCTAGTATGTTCTGTACTCTGATGTAACATTATTGTAATGTTTATAAAAGTCTGTTGTTATTGTTCTGATGTTGCTGTATTCCCAGAGTTAACGTGTTCGGGTTTTGAATGGTCTTAGTCGATTTTGCGATCGATTAGGTCCGGGCGAAACCCGGAGCCGTTACAGTTGGTATTAGAGCTCTGGTTAGCTCAAATCTTTGGGGTACAACTCGTTAGAACTGAACAAAAGACTCATCAGAGATTGGATTAGTAATATCCTATAAGAATACTCATTAGAGATAGGATCAGCAGTATCCTAAAATGAGAAAACTCATTAGAGATGAGGTTAGTAATGCCCTAGAATGAGTTGAGAGTGCCCAGTTTATAATTAACGTATTTTTGATTATATATAATCCGATCTTTGAAAATATGATTTTTGAATATATAAAAGTTATATATATTTGGAAAGTTAATCAACTAATTGATTGATGGTTGTGTAGTGTAATTATTAGTTCAACAAATAAAATTGTAGAAACGAATAAAAGAATGAAAATTTAGTTAGTTAATTAAACAACTTTTTAGCTTCATTCCTCTTCGAGGACGAAAAGTTCTTAAGTGGGGGAGATTGTAACAACCCTGAATTTTGGGGTAAATTTAAAAATCTATTTTAAGTAATTTTAACGGGTTTTCATTAAAAAGAATAAGGACTAGAAATTTACATTTTAATGAATGGATTTTCATTAAAAAGAAAAAGGAAACAAAATATACATTTTGTGTTATTTGAAAGATGAAAGAAAAATGTACATTGTTGTGTATAGTATGTGAATGTGAATTATAATAAAAATAAAACATTATTGTGTGTCATGTTATACCTTGATATTATATATACAAATAGGGATGTTTGTTGTTAGTAAAATATATGGATGAAGGACTTATATATAATTATATATATAGAAATTAAAATCAAACGAATCGAGCATGGTAGTTCGCATTTTGGAATCATATCTTTAAACGCTTATACCGAAAGATCCGACCGTCGGATTTTCCCAAAACTGAAACCATTAGGTTCGCCTTGGGAAGATCTTTCCAACGATATGAATTGTGCTAAAATCCAACAGTTAGATTTATAGAAATGTGTAAAACAAATTTGGGTGAGAACAGCACCAAGGTCGCCTATTGATATGAAGTATTGTTAAATAAAATTCAATTATTTTTATATAAATAAAAATAGAGATTAAGCGTTATAAATTAATATTAACGATAAGAAATGATTTTAAATTATATATACGTGAGGATCATTTGAAAAAGTCTGAGTTCAATCTCATTTCAAATGATCATTCGTCGATCTAAGTCAAAGAGTTGAAGACGGTGATTGAAGACCGGCGATCTTCACGTCGAATGGATGAGTTACCATTGACGCCCATGATTGGAGTAGCTACCTTGAAGGGGCTACAATGGTGACCGTCCAGACTACTTGTTGATTGTTCGGATATGCGAGGTATAAGGTATCTCCGGTTTCGTTCAGACCCAGAACGGACTTGAAAATGGATTGTATGTCTGACGTTGTATTCCTTTATACGGTATTCGTTGATCTCTGCTAAATATATATCTGTTTGGTGTTTAACACCCTTCTCTAAGACGCACGAGCTTAGAGGTTATATATTGGTAGGAATCAATGGTATGGTATGGATTGACAATGTGGCATGCTAAGATGCAAACGATTAAGGCTTTTGTTGAAAAGCAGGCCTTGTGGTTGATGATCAAAGCACAACTTGAAAAAGCATAGATTTTTGTATTACGTCGCTTCACGAGCCTCACAACCCGGTTGGAGTCTAAAACAGGAGAAGGGAACGCAGGGAGAGCAGCACGTTTCTTTCTAGCTAGAAGTGGTGTTTGGGTTTTACACGGCCTGGCATTTTACTTATGTGGATGATGGAATGAGGCGCCTCGGATGATAGGTCCTATTGGATCGGGAAACGTGTGTTCAGGAATAACTAATCCACAAAGTTGTGTGTGTGGACCGGCCCTACAGGATCCAAGGATTCACTGCGGGGGATCCTGAGATATTAGCTAGAGTGTCTCGAATCGGTAAGGAGCTCCTCTCTAGCCTTGACTCATGATGGAAACCCAATTTCCAATACGACCCTACGGACTTGATTGTTGGAGGCATAGTATATGGTAGCTATGCTTCCTAGGATTGATACATTTACTTTGAAATGTTTTTGAAACATATATACACTAATAATAATATCAAATTCGTTTTTATCGTATCAAGCATTTTTGACCATTATAAGGTAAAACTCTATCCTCTGGTTTGCGTTGCATTATGTGATGGGACTTGAGTCTTATGATGATTTCACTTTTCTAAAAAGCATTGCGTTGTTTAACGATTTAATTTTAATTATGCACTGGCAATCCAATGGAGTAAACCCGTTCCGCGTTAGCGGCGTGGTACTGTGATTAGCCTTATTATTAGATTAGTTAGTTAAGAATTCTCACACCAGTCCCATGACTGACTCGTAGTTTGTTTCACTTTGCAAACTCGGGTGCCCTCTTTTCCACACGGGCAGTCGAGTAGCTTTTTGCAGATATTTATCCCTTGAGCAGGATTCTGGATCGAAGCCTAAAGCTGTGTCCAGAGCATAGAAGTCTTCCGCTGTTTATTGTATTTAATTTTCTGTAATTTATCTTCCGCTGTAATTTTATTCGTTGTACTCTGATATGTTCTGTACTCTGATGTAACATTATTGTAATGTTTTTAAAAGTCTGCTGTTATTGTTCTGATGTTGTTGTATTCCCAGAGTTAACGTGTTCGGGTATTGAACGGTCTTAGTCGATTTTGCAATCGGTTAGGTCCGGGCGAAACCCGGAGCCGTTACAGCTAAGTAACAATTGTGTTTAAGAGATAAAAATTCAAATTGTTTCATTTTATTGAATTGTTTAAAGTTCCTTAGCCATAGATTTCAGAGTTGGAGATTCATTGGATCACATCGATTATGGTAAGTCAAGTATGATCTCTAAACTCGTATTTTTTTTTCCGTTTTAGTTTATTTTTTAGTTTTTATTCCTTTTATTTTTTTAATAATGCCGCAATTTTTTTGAGCATATCTTGAAGATGGTAAATTCTCGCAATGAATTCGGAAAGTGCATAAGCGGGCTGGACGGGAAAATTCCCGCCCAGGCAGGTCGACTAGGGAGTCGACACTAGTGTCGACCTCCTCCCGAGGTCGACTATAGTGTCGACCTGGGTGTCAACCTGGTCAGCCGGCCAGGGTTTTGACTGAGCCCAATCTTGAGCTGCTGATGTGTCTTTAGGGCTGAGTTGGCAAGTTTAATGGTTCAGGTTAGTTCTGAGTTGATCTGACGGTCTAAATAAACCCTAAACTCTATAAATACCTAGGTAGTCTCTCACCCTAATTCATATGAAAAATAGAATAACTACCGTCATACCGCTGCCATGGAACTCAGTCTAGCCGCCGCCAACTAAGAAGGAAGAAAAGCTAATCAAATTCTAATTCTACTCAACTCTAAAGCAAAGCAAGACTCTCTTTTCTTCTCTAAATTGTGAGTATGATGATCTTAACAAGATTATTGTTAAATTAATTAGAATATGTCATGAATGGATTATGAGTAGATGATGTGAATTGTCATATATGTTGTTGTAAACCTTATACTATCATGTATGTTATAAATTCTATGCTATGTGGTGATGATATCCTATATGTTGTAAATCATGCTATGATGATGTTATGTATGTTGAAAGTCTCTATGCTAAGTTGTGATGAATCATACATGTTAAAAAGCCATGATGTTACTATCTATGCTAATTAGTTCATGTTAATCAAATCATGATGTTGATACTATTTGGGCTGTGTTGATCTATATGACAAATCACATATGCATGTTTAGGTTGATTAGTAAAAGTTATGAACATATGCCATGACATCTATTATGACATCTAGAATTATGCTATGACATATGTGATATTCTATGCTAGTTCACACCATCATTATGTTGCCTAAAACCCCATATGCAAGTTTATACATAAATTTGGGCTATGATCATATCATGTAAATTGTGACATTTAACAAGTTGACACCTTTTGATCCTTAACATGTGTAGTTTATGCAAGTTTCACCCCTATTATGATTAGATTTATTTTAATTGTCTATATGTTGTGATAATTTATCTTTGTGCTATGTGTTAGACTATTCAAGTCTAGCGTATATTATGCGTTGAATAAGCGAACGTATAACGTGGGGTAGGGGTAATATTAAGGATTTAATAATAAGAAGTTGGGGTGCAATTGATATGATTTTGCATGCCATGAGTGGATGACCATAATTGAGTCAATTATGGACATCAATAAAAAGTGGACTTAATTAATAATTTGGATAGGGAATTATTAAAACTGGGGTAAAAGATTATAAGTGATAATCAATGCTTAGGACACGAGGTTGGACTCGTTTGTGACGTAAACCTGCCCGGACCCGCCCGACAAATCCAGTGGTCACAAATGTCATCCCAATGTGAGAGGTCCTAGGCCTAAACTAAAGCATAACAGTTGTAAAGACACGAGGTTAGACTCTTTTATGGTGTAAGACTGCCCGGACCCGCCCGGCAAATCCAGCTGCCATAAATGCCAGTCTAATGTGAGAGGTCTTTATGAGGTTATGGCCTGAATGAATTGAGAAATACTTAACCAGATAAACATGTAAGGTGGGACATGGGGGTTAAGTAGGTGCCTTGGGTGGCATTAGGAATCTAGTGGGTGCCCTTAGTGGCATGTGAAATACGATTAGTAAGACTTAACCAAACACACATGTAAATGAACATGACTAAGAGGGTTAAGTGGGATGTACTAGTGGACAAGCTTAGGTGGGTAGCTTGTGGGGGCCCATTTCAACCAGTATCCCAAACGTATCTTTGTGGGTCGACCCAAGTCGAGGATGGGACACGCATACTGGGTTTGACTATAAGAGGCCAAAACGGGGAGCGGTGGCAACGCAAGTCCAACGGGTTTCATATGCGTGTGTGGACCCGGGCTGGTAGGTAATACGTTGTTGCATCGTGTAGGTATAAGCCGTGCATTCTCAAGTTGTATCGGGTTGCCACTTTAGGGGAGTGATACACCCCACTGTGGGGCTAGCACGGGTATCTACGAGTAGGGAGCCGATCGCAAGTGGGTAGTGGGGTACACCTAGTGGAGATAGGGGCAGACGGCACCTATGTAGTCAGCTAGGGATACGTAAGGCTATTTATATAGTTTCTGTGTGAAGCAAGTGGGATCAACCCTTAGGGTGACTGGTGCGGTGCAGTGTAGTAATGTGCGGTGCAGTGTAGTAATTATTCGTTAGTAATTAGTTGTACCTTTAACGTTATCTTTAACGTTATCTTAAACGTTATCTTTATCTGCTCTTCCATACCTAATAATTCATAGACATTTACTTGTCTTCCAGCTTATACCTTAGTCTAGTTATTTTGATAATAATATTGTTAGAATTATCATACTCGCCAGACTTTATGTCTGACCCCCTCCATTTTTATCCTTTTTCCCCCTCCAGGTCCTTAGGTTGGGCCCAGCTCTAGTGGAGTTTAATTGGATTGCTTTATCTCTCTTGGAAAGCTTGGACCGTTGAAGTAAAGTCCAGCTTGTTATCTTCTTTAATGGCTATTTGTGTAATGGGATTATGTATTTTGTTTTTATGAAGATGGATATTGTACTTGACTCTGATTTATGGTTTTATGATGTAACAAACATGTTTAATTTCCACTGCAATAAAATGAAGTTTTAGATTTCCAAGTACTACTTATTATCCGTCTTGTTGTAATTTTCCTGTTCTATATTCACTTAAAACCTCCATGGAAGTTAATGCATTCCCTTTGTGAGTGACATTAATGGACGTGGGGTGTTACACGTGGTATCAGAGCTTAAGGTTACCAGAACAGATAATTTTTTTAAAAAAACTATTTTTTTAAAGTATTTTTGGAAGAAAGTGTTTTCAAAAACATGTTTTAATGAGTAATTTGAAGAGGAAAGTTTTTAAGAAAAACATAATCCCCAATAGCCATATCTTTATCTTTCGAATTCTCCATTTTGAATCTTTCCTTTTTCGTTTCAGCATGGCTGAAGATCTTAACCTACTTGACGGTGTAACGATACCAGGATGGTATAGGAGGCTATTAGAGGCTAGGGCCGCCGCAGGTCCGGCCAATGTTCCTCCACCACCAGTTGCACCCGTTCCTCCTCCTCCTCGCGTAGATACTTTTGCAAAGACGTGCAAGGGATTTAAGGCTATGGGTGGAAAACCTTTTCAAGGGTCAGAAACGTTTGTGGAAGTTAGAGATTGGCTTAGGGAGGTAGAAGAGTTGCTAGAGATCTTTGAAGTAGAAGAAGGGAGGAAAGTCAAATTAGCAGCTTGGTTAATGAAGGTAGAGGCCTCGTTTTGGTGGGAGGTCACTAATGGGGGGCGTCCTGTTGATTCTTGGGCAGATTTTAGACGTAGGTTTGAGGCGAAGTTTCTCTCAAGGGCAGAAGAGAATCAATATATGGAAAGGTTCTTGACATTAAAGCAAGGAAGCTCATCAGTGAAAGAATATATTAACAAATTTAATCAGTTAGCAAGGTTTGGCTTGGACTTGGTGAACACGCCGGAGAAGAAGGCTCTGAGGTTCGTTAATGGATTGAATGAACCATTGCAAGGGTTGGCTATGACCCACATCCCTATGGGGGCCACCTTTGAGAAGCTTGTAGACATGGCACTCATGCACGAGGAGAAAGGCGCTAAAGCTGATAAGGCACCCGAGAAGAAAGGGGATCAGAAGAAACCACAACAGCAAAACAAGAAGGGTGGTAAAGACAATAACGACAAGGGAAAGAAGAAATGCTTTAACTATGGGACACCAGGCCATCTCAGCAAGGATTGCCGAAAGAAAAAGAAGACTGGCTGTTTTCACTGTGGCGAAGTGGGACATCTAGTGAAAGACTGCCCAAAGAAGGGGCAGAGGGCAGGAGCTACCTCGGGAGGACAGGTGCAGGCTCTTATGGCACCAGGGCAGGCAAGTGGACAAGTTCAGGCTCTTGCGGTCCCACCGCTGCAAGAACGAGGTAGAACCATTTCTGTTGAAAGCTTATTTTTTCTGTTTGATCATCCTGTCCGTACCTTATTTGACTCGGGCGCATCACATTCATTTATCTCCTCATCATTAGTTGAATCAATGCACTTAAACACCAGTTTAGTAGAGGATCGCTTAGTCGTTCCGAATCCAATTGGGGGCTCAGCTCATTTGTCCATGATGTGTTTGGATTTGAAAATTTCTATACTTAGCGTTGAGTTTAGATGTGATGCTTATGTGTTAGGCTTCACGGGCTATGGGCTAATTTTAGGAATGGATTGGTTATCCAAAAATGGGGTCGTACTTGATTGTGAAAGGAGAGTAGTTAGGCTCATGACTCGCCTTGGTAACACTCTCGAAATCTTTTGTAATCCCATAGATTTCGTTATGCTAAGTTATTTAGAATCGCTTGACGCGTCTGAGGAAAATCTACAATCTGTGAGAGTGGTCCGAGAATATTCGGATGTGTTTGAGGAGGTGAAGGGCTTGCCTCCGAAGCGGGAGATAGATTTTCGAATATATCTTGTGGATAATACGAAACCAGTATCTTTGCCAGTACGCCACATGGCTCCACGTGAAAGGAGGGAACTCGATAAGCAAGTGAAGGAGTTGCTTGAGAAGGGGTTCATAAGACGTAGTATATCGGAGTAGGGTGCTCCAGTAGTATTTGCCTCGAAGGCGGATGGGTCCCTTAGACTTTGTGTGAACTATAGAGAACTTAATAAGCTTACTAAGAAAAACAGACACCCACTGCCGAGGATTGACGATCTCTTTGATCAGTTAGTTGGCGCCTCAGTGTTTTCGCAGTTGGACTTAGCCACTGGTTTCCATCAGTTGAGAGTGGCTGAGGATAGCATAGACAAGACTGCCTTTAGGACTCCGGACGGTTTCTATGAATGACTAGTGATGCCTTTCGGTTTGACAAACGCCCCCGCATACTTTGTTGATTTGATGAGTAGGGTGTTTAGGGAGTACCTTAACAAATTCGTGGTAGTCTTTGTAGACGACATCTTGATCTTTTCTAAGGATGAAGAAGAGCATGCCCTACATCTTAGGGAAGTGTTGGAGACCCTACGAGCGCATAATCTTAAAGCCAAATTTTCTAAGTGTCACTTCTGGAGGAAGGAAGTACGATTCCTAGGGCACGTGGTTTCCAAAGAAGGGATAGCTGTGGATCCTGCGAAGGTGGTGGCCATCCAAGATTGGAAGGTCCCTAAAAATGCTACCGAAGTAAGAAGTTTCTCGGGGTTGGCTGGCTACTATAGGAAGTTTATCAAAGACTTCGCAAAGATATCAGCTCCATTGACACGCTTGACGAAGAAGAACCTAGTTTTCACATGGGACGTAGATTGTGATGATGCGTTCCAACGGTTGAAGAGAGCTTTGACCTCAGCCCCAGTCTTAGTATTGCCAGACGGGAGTAAGCCGTTTACTGTTTATACTGACGCTTGTGGGACAGGACTAGGCGCAGTCTTAATGCAAGAGGGAAGGGTAATAGCCTATGGTGGAAGGCAGTTGAGAGCGCATGAGAAAAACTACCCTACACATGGCCTAGAGTTGGCCGCTATTGTTTTCGCGCTTAAGTCTTGGCGTCATTATCTTCTTGGCGAGAGATTCGAATTATTCACTGACCACAAATCGCTAAAATACTTATTCTCTCAGAAGGACTTGAACTTAAGGCAGCAAAGGTGGATGGAGTTCTTAGCGTCCTACGATTTCGAGATAGCATATACCCCTGGCAAGGGTAACGTGGTGGCTGATGCCTTAAGTAGAAAAGGATTATCCTTAAGTCCTTTGTTTGTTGAGCGGTGAAGCTTAGAATTCATTTCGATGTTTGACTTTAGACCATCCGTTGACTTTGTACCCGGTTTGCTAGCATCCTTGGAGGTCAGACCTACGCTTTTGGGACGGATTGGCGAGGCACAGCGAGACGACCCGCAGTTGGTTGAGTTAGTAGAAAAGCTTAAAGGAGCGGAGTCACCAAGCCATCTCCGTAGGTATACCTTAGATGATAAGGGTTGGTTACGTAGGGACGGTAGACTTTGTGTACCAAAAGACGATGACCTAAGGAAGACTATTCTTGACGAAGCACATCGTTCGGAGATGACCATCCATCCCGGCGGGGACAAGATGTACATGGATATGAGACGAGTTTACTTTTGGGCCGGCATGAAGAGGGACGTAGCCGAGTATGTCGCTAGATACTTGGTGTGCCAACAAGTAAAGGCGGGGCAAAAGAAACCCGGTGGGTTGCTTCACCCATTGGAGGTTCCACTATGGAAGTGGGAAAGTGTCTCGATGGATTTTGTGGATGGATTACCGCGATCGAGGAAGGGTAATACGGGGATTTGGGTTATAGTAGATAGACTTACTAAGAGCGCCCATTTCATTCCCGTGAAGAGTAAGAGGACTGCTCCATGGTTAGCTTCTGTATACGTCCGAGAGATAGTTCGTTTGCACGGTGTTCCTTCTAGCATAGTAAGCGACCGCGATCCTATTTTCACTATCGAATTTTGGAGAAGCTTGCAAGAGGCGGTAGGGACTCAGTTATGTTTGAGCACCGCATATCATCCTCAGACGGACGGCCAAACCGAGAGGGTGAATCGCATTCTAGAGGATCTTTTGAGGCTATGTATCCTTGACTTTGGGGGTACATGGGAAGAGCATCTTCCATTGGTAGAGTTCACATATAATAACAACTTTCAGTCTAGCATTGGCCTGGCACCTTTCGAAGCTCCTTATGGACGACCTTGTCGTTCACCTACATGTTGGTGGGAATCTACGGATAAGATCTTACTTGGGCCCGATATGATTAGGGAGACTTCGGAGAAGATCGACTTGATTCGAAGGAGGATGAAAGCAGCGCAAGATAGGCAGAAATCTTATGCGGATAAGAGGAGGACAGACCTCGAGTTTGAAGTTGGGGACATAGTCTTTATCAAAGTGTCTCCATTACGGAACGTTGTTTGCTTTGGGTCCGTTGGGAAGTTAGCACCAAGGTTTGTAGGGCTGTTTCCTATTAAGGAGAAGATTGGACATATGACGTATATAGTGGAGTTTCCCGAGAGACTTAGTGGTGTACACGACGTATTCCATATGTCACATTTAAGGAAGTGCTTGCACGAGACCGCGGAAGTGGTAGAGCCGAGCTTGCTTAGAGAGGTGGAGATCGAGCGTGACGCGACGATTCGACGAGCTCCTACATGCATTCTTGGGTCGGAGATCAAGAAGTTGAGGAATCGAGAGCTCAGACTAGTCAAAGTGCAATGGGGAGACGATGAGAGCAACGCTACTTGGGAGACAGAAGCGAAGATGCGTTCGTTGTACCCTTTTCTTTTTGAAGGTATATCTTTTAATTTCTCCTTTATCGCTTAGCTTGTACTTATCTTATCTTTAGTATGTCCTCTCTCTAGTATCTTTGACCTTTAGTTAGGATAATCCTATGGTTGAAACATGTGTTTGAGACATGTTATGTATGATGGATGCAAAGTGGATGCAAGTGTTTGCTAGTGGTTGCTCGTGGATGCATATACACACACTATTAGGCACTAGATCGGCTCAGTCACTTCATATTGCATATTGCATATAAATGGATGTATTTAGTCAAACGGATGTATGATGATTGTTTATCATATGGATGCTGCATTCAGATGATGATTGTGCACGCATATAGAAATAATATGTAGCATTAAGGAACTTTTGCATACATAACGGACGCATGGCACTATCATGGTTTGCATTAAGGAGGTCAACTGAATCAGTGGACCGCCTGATTTTGCATTAGATATGGACATATACACACACTGTGCATTTAAACATGAAAGCATTAGAAGTCTATAAGGACAATGGATGCCTGTGTTTGATGGTTGAGTAGATGGACGATTGGATGTTAGGATATACATTCTTCTTGACTTGAAGATTTCGGGGACGAAATCCTTTAAGGAGGGGAGAATGTAACACCCCGTAATTCTGTTAATATTAATATTCACAAATTAAAGAATAACTAATCTCAGACGTGAGAATTGTGGGAAATGGGTTGCGCCATTGTGTTCGTCTCGGAATTCTGGTTGAAATAGAGTCCGAGTTTGCGTGAATTGGACTTCGTATGAAGAAGTTATGGCCATCGGAAGTTTCAAAAAATTCAAAACAGCTCGCAGGAAATTTAAAATTCAAACTGAAAGTGCAGAAGCGGGCTGGACGGGAAAATTCCCGCCCAGGCAGGTCGACTAGGGAGTCGACACTAGTGTCGACCTCCCCCCCCCCCAGGTCGACTATAGTGTCGACCTGGTCAGTCGGCTAGGGTTTTGACTGAGCCCAATCTTGAGCTGCTGATGTGTCTTTAGGGCTGAGTTGGCAAGTTTAATGGTTCAGGTTAGTTCTGAGTTGATCTGACGGTCCAAATAAACCCTAAACTCTATAAATACCTAGGTAGTCTCTCACCCTAATTCGTATGAAAAATAGAATAGCTACCGTCATACCGCTGCCATGGAACTCAGTCTAGCCGCCGCCAACTAAGAAGGAAGAAAAGCTAATCAAATTCTAATTCTACTCAACTCTAAAGCAAAGCAAGACTCTCTTTTCTTCTCTAAATTGTGAGTATGATGATCTTAACAAGATTATTGTTAAATTAATTAGAATAGGTTATGAATGGATTATGAGTAGATGATGTGAATTGTCATATATGTTGTTGTAAACCTTATACTATCATGTATGTTATAAATTCTATGCTATGTGGTGATGATATCCTATATGTTGTAAATCATGCTATGATGATGTTATGTATGTTGAAAGTCTCTATGCTAAGTTGTGATGAATCATACATGTTAAAAAGCCATGATGTTGCTATCTATGCTAATTAGTTCATGTTAATCAAATCATGATGTTGATACTATTTGGGCTATGTTGATCTATATGACAAATCACATATGCAAGTTTAGGTTGATTAGTAAAAGTTATGAACATATGCCATGACATCTATTATGACATCTAGAATTATGCTATGACATATGTGATATTCTATGCTAGTTCACACCATCATTATGTTGCCTAAAACCCCATATGCAAGTTTATACATAAATTTGGGCTATGATCATATCATGTAAATTGTGACATTTAACAAGTTGACACCTTTTGATCCTTAACATGTGTAGTTTATGCATGTTTCACCTGTGACGGCCCGCCCCGCACCAACCGACATTTACTCCAAAAGTACGCTGTACACATGTCCAGTTAGCACGGAACGGTCGCCAAAGAAAGGAAAGAAGGGAATGAACTAATCAAGGAACCTGTAGAATGTCTCACAGCGCATGGAGTAAAATATATTAACAACATACTTGACATAAAACAGGTGAGACAGTGCATAAGCTGATAACTAAAATCAACATAAATCATCAGAGCAGCGGAAATCCAAATACAGCTTATTACAATTTTCCAAATTTACTGTCTCTAAACAAAAGAAAGCTAAAGTAGAAGATACACCAACAATGCCCAAGCAGTGATCTTCAACAACACAGGGAGAATATTATGTATATAGTACGTGGAAGCCTCCTGCTCGTCTCCGGATCATCTACCCGTACATCACCAGCTAACCTGTCTCTAGTCTGCTCGTGTGAGCACCCAGAGTAATAAGAGGAGACATAAAACTCTGGGTCAGACATAAAGCCTGGTATGAGCGATAAGCATCTAAACAGAATAATAACAGGTATACTGAACCATACCTGAACCTGGACCTGCAACCAAAGAGTTAGTACCACATACCATACAATACTCCGAGGTGCCAGAATAAACAGTGTAAGAATACGGGGGTGGGGTGTGCATGTCACAATGATAGCAAACAAATCATCCATAGCAACCATCCTCACATCTCTCACTCAGTGCGTAAAGCGTACGACATCTACCACTTTGGAACACTAGACAAACTGAGGTAACGACGAATCCCGACTTGTAGAAACCCTGCTATGCCCAAGCTAAACATACGGAGTCATGACCAAACATTTCAATGACCCACTTCATTGGTTGTAGCCCTTGGTCCTACCTATGCCATAATGGCCCTGGATCCGCCTTCGTACCTCCTACTATAGTGGTCCAAAGCTATAGACGTCGATAACTCCTTGGCACGCATCCCGCAGCAAAGCCCAACCATGAAGCGAACTCGTTGATTCCCATCCGAATCTTAAGCTCTAACTTCTCATTTGGACTTCCTTTGCATCTCGGGTTTGGTCGAATTAGAGTGGGTCTTCAGAAGAGTTGTCGTGCAGTAACAGTCCTAGAACTTGGTTCGGTTCGGTAGCGTCGGTTCGGGTCGGTCCTCCATCCTTGTCATCTTCCATTCGTTTCGGGTCAGTTACTTCACTCCGGGTCGGGTCGGTGTCCTCCTTCGGGTCGGGTCGGGTTGTCGTCTTCCTTCCAGTTCATGCTCCTTCTCCGATCAGCTCCCTCTTTTTCAATCTACTTCGATCCGATCCGATCCCTTCGCCTTACTCCAGTCCGATCCGCTCCGCTCCCTAGGTTACTCCGATCCGATTCTCTCCCAATGCTCTTCCGATCCGATCTGGCCTCCATTGTCCTTCCGATCCGATCCCCTTGTCCACTCCAACTCTAAGTAAATGGCCTTCCTTTTTGCCAAGTCTCCTATGTGCCAAACTCCAGTTCGGGTCGGTTTTCTTGCCCAGTTCACATATCCGATCCGAGCCTCATCCGATCCGAACAGAAGCTCTGCACAGCTTTCTGCAACTTTTTCCAGCAACTTGTTTACGCCGTTCGACGACGTTTTTGACAAATCTAACTATTCTAATCAGTCACAATTCATGTCAAATAGTCATAACGACATAGCAAACTAACCACAAACACCAAAACAATGAATTTATATGTCAAAATGGATCAAATGTGCCCAAACTCACTTATTTTCCCTTAAGCATGTTTAAGTAAATCTAATCATAGGGTTAACAAAACTTAACCAAATCGAACCAAATTTCAACCAAAGGCATAAAACATTATTTAAGAATTTCTAAATATTTTTCCAGAATTTATTAGTGTATAAATTCGCTAATCTTCACTAATTACCCTTAATTAACTGTAATTAGTGTCAAAATGATGCTATCACTCACCTAGGCCACAAAGTAAAACACCAAATCTGAAATGCTCTCTGTTTGGGTCGAATTTCTATGTATAGCAGCAGCTCCAACCTTGCTTTGCTGCTATTTGGCCTTGCTTTGATGTAGTTTAGGCTTAATCTTCACTAAAAATGTGTTTTGGAGTGGTTTTAGAGGATGGAAGCCATTACTAGGGTCTCAAGAATGTTTGTGGCGGCTCAAAACTGAAATGGAAATGATTTCCTAACCCTAATCAGTCCTCCTATACCTCTAAACCCGAAATTCCCCTTTGGGCCTAGCTGCTAATCACCCGGTTAAGCCCAATTAAGCTGTTTTTCACCATCTGAAACTTGTTCCAACCATATCTCCCAAACGGTAAGTCCGATTGGCTAATATGACCACTCTACGGAAAGAAAAACCTTCATTTGAAGCCAATGGAAGTGGTTTCAGGTCAAAATTCATTTCCAGTCAAAAGTTATGGCCAAAACAGTGCCAACTAGGGGTAAAATGGTCAATTAAAAATCGGGAAAAATCAGGAACATGGGAAATGACCCCAATAGTCATCTCCCAAAGTTACATGACCATACGACTTCGTATGTGAAAGAAATAAATATCCTACGATCCTATGATGCGTAGAATGCGGGTCGTTACACTCTCCCCCCCTTAAGAAATTTCGTCCCCGAAATTCCTTAACCCAAAACATAAAAAAGATCCCGCATGCCTAACAACCACATACAACAATCAAACATGCAAAATAAGCAAACAAGCCTACCCTAGCATGCGGAAAACTAAATCGAAGTCAAAATCTTACCAGGCAAAGAGTTCTGGGTGTGTCTTCCTAATGTTCTCCTCTGTCTCCCAAGTACAATCATTCTCGTCCTCGCTCCACTGTACCTTGACTAGCCTCACCGCCTTCCTTCGAAGTTGCTTCATGTCGTGCGCGACAATACGGGCCGGCTTGCGGTTCCCAACCGCCTCGGGTTCTACTTCGAAGTCCTCTAACTGATCAGGTGAAATAGTCATATTTGAGTCGTGAACGAACTTCCTTAGTTGGGAAACATGAAATACGTTGTGAACTCCCGCCATCTTCTCTGGTAAGTCAATTCTATATGCCAAATTCCCGACTAGTTCAAGAACAGGGAATGGGCCAACAAATCTTGGTGCTAACTTGCCTCTCCTGGCAAATCGTATTACGCTCTTCAACGGAGAAATCTTGACAAACACCAAGTCACCAACGGAGAATTTTAGGTCTCTTCTTCTCTTATCAGCATAACTCTTCTACCTATCTTGGGCAGCCTTCATTCGTTGTTGAATGATCTTGATCTTATCTGAAGTTTTCCTCACCACATCTGGTCCAAGTATAAATTTCTCGCCAGTCTCTATCCAACATGATGGTGAGTTGCACGGTCTTCCGTACAAAGCTTCAAACGGAGCCATACCGATACTGGATTGGTAGCTGTTATTATATGCAAACTCTACTAGATGTAAATGGTCATCCCATGATCCACCAAAATCCAATATACATGCTCTCAAGAGATCTTCCAAAATACGATTCACCCTCTCCGTCTGACCGTCGGTCTGAGGATGATATGCGGTACTGAGATGTAACTCTGACCCTAGAGCCTCTTGTAAGCTCTTCCAAAACCCACTAGTGAACAACGGGTCTCGGTCACTCACAATGCTTTTAGGTACTCCATGAAATCTCACTACCCACTTCATATACAATTCTGCCAACTTGGCTGTCGTTCTAGTCGATTTGACTGGTATAAATCTTGCACTTTTAGTCAGTCGATCTACAACTACCCAAATGCTATCATGTCCCGATCTAGTCCTTGGTAAACCATCAATGAAATCCATTGAGACTTGCTCCCATTTCCATTCGGGAATTTCTAAAGGCTGTAACAATCCACTAGGCTTCTTTTGCTCTGCTTTAACTAGCTGGCAATTCATGCACTTAGATATAAACTTCCCAACGTCTCTTTTCATCCCTTCCCAGTAGTAGGTCTGCTTCATATCTCGATACATCTTGTTACCACCGGGGTGTATAGTCAGCTTTGAGTGATGAAATTCTCTAAGCACTTCATCCCTCAATCCATTGACATTGGGTACAACAAGCTTTCCATTCTTTCTAAGCCATCTATCTCGATCAAGCCCATACTTGTTCATCTCCTCATCGGTACCCATCTCTAACTTGGAGATGATTTTCAATAGGTTAGGATCGTCCCTCTGACTAGAGCCGATCCGCTCAATTAAAGTGGGTCTGATCGTCAAACTTGCTAACATTTCTGGATCCAATTCGCACTTTGGTCTGAAATCAAACCCCGCGATATACTCCAGTTGCTTCCATTCAAGGAACATAGCCCCTAAGCTGGCATGTCTTCTACTCAATGCATCAGCCACCGCATTGCCCTTTCCCGGTGTGTATGCGATGTCAAAATCATAGGAAGCCAAGAACTCTAACCATCTCTGCTGACGGAGATTCAGATCTTTCTGAGAGAAGAGATACTTTAACGACTTATGATCTGTAAACAGCTCAAATCTTTCCCCCAAGAGATAGTGTCTCCACATCTTTAACGCGAACACGATCGCTGCCAATTCTAAATCATGGGTAGGGTATCTTCTCTCGTGCGGTTTCAATTGCCGACTTGCGTAAGCTACAACCCTACCGCCTTGCATCAATACAGCACCCAGTCCGGTACCACAGGCATCCGTGTATACCGTCATCTCTTCATCCCCCTTAGGAATGACTAACACTGGTGCGCTTGTCAACTTGTCCTTTAGACTTTTAAATGCATTCTCGCACCTTCCATCCCAGACAAAAGCTTGATTCTTTTTGGTCAACTGGGTCAATGGTGCTGCTATCTTGGAGAAACCTTGGATAAACTTACGATAATATCCAGCTAATCCCAAGAAACTTCTTACATCTGTTGCATTCTTGGGCATAGGCCAATCCTGTACCGTAGCCACCTTTGCCGGGTCCACGACAATACCATTCTCTGATACAACATGGCCCAAGAACCTCACTTCCCTCTTCCAGAAGTGACACTTAGAGAACTTTGCTTTCAATTGGTGTTTTCTCAACACCTCCATCACTACTCTTAAATGTTCCTTATGTTCTTCCTCTGTCCTCGAATAGACCAAAATATCATCAACGAACACAAGGACAAACTTATTCAACTGATCTCTGAATACCCTATTCATAAGATCCACAAAATATGCTGGGGCATTGGTCAGCCCGAATGGCATGACCAACCACTCATAAAATCCAGACGGCGTCCGAAATGCCGTTTTAGCTATACTTTCAGCTTCCACTCTAAGCTGATGAAAACCTGTCGCGAGATCCAACTGAGAAAATACTCTCGCGCCACTCAACTGATCGAACAAATCATCTATCCGCGGTAGAGGATACTTGTTCTTCCTCGTCACTTTATTCAACTCGCGGTAGTCTACACACAAATGAAGGGAACCATCCGCCTTGGTAGCAAACACAACTGGTGCTCCCCATTCAGAAACACTCCTTCTGATAAATCCCTTCTTCAAAAGATCGCTGACTTGCACCTCGAGCTCTCGCTGCTCTCTTGGTGCCATACGACGAAGTGGCATCACTATAGGTCTGGCATCCTTTACCAAATCAATACGAAACTCAATCTCTCGGTGTGGTGGAAGTCCGGTCACTTCTTCGAAAACATCCGGATACTGGCCAACCACGGGCAAACCTGACAACTCACTATGCGGAATGTCGAGGGAGTTTAGAAAACTAGCCAATACCCCCTTACTGGGTAGACCACCAAATACTATCCTCCGCCCATCATCCGCTCTAGCTGTCACTAAAAAGCCCTCACAGTCTACCACCACCCCGTATCTTTGGAGCCAATCTACTCCCAAAATAATGCCAAACCCAGTAAAGCCCAAAACAAAGCAATCACAAACAAACATGCATCCATGACTCGATAGAACCACATTACGACAAATCATGCTAAGGCTAGTCGAACCACCAATCGGGTTCGTCACTACTAAAGGTCTATCGACAATCTCGGGCTCCAATCCCAACCTATCTACCAGGTCACTAGATATGAAAGAACTGGAAGCTCCGGTATCAAACAAAACTCTAACAGGAACATCACAAACAGAAAGCATACCTTGAATGACGACATTCTTTCCCTTCTCCGCCGCAGTTGGGGCATTCGACGAAGAAGGAATATCATTGAGAGCATATGCTTTCACCATTTGCTTTTCTTTAGGGGGCTGTGGACACTTGTCCTTGTGATGTCCCATTTGGCCACAGTTGAAGCACTTCCTATCCGCTGGCTTGGCCCGACAATTACTAGCATAATGGCCCTTCTTACCACAGCTGAAGCACTCCACATCTTGCTTATTCTTTTTCTTCTGGCCATCCTTAGCCTGACTCTGCTTTCTTTTATTCTGGGAACCACCCTTGCCTCCACCACTTGCTTGTGGTTTTGGCTCTTCTGCAGATGCAACCTCAGTCTTCGACTTAGGGTAGAGACTTTCCGATCTTAATGCTTTCCCCACAATCGATTCAAACGTCTCATCGATGTGGTTAATAAGTTTTTCCCCCAAGTACTGATCCAAACCAGTTATGAATTTCTCATTCTTTTTCTCGGCAGTATCAATAAGAGATAACCCATATTTTGACAAAGTGTCAAATTCAGCAATATACTCCGAGACAGCCCTGCCATTCTGCTTGAGCTCCAAGAATTTCTTAAACAGCATTGACTTCTGAGCAGCTGGAATGAACTTCTCACTAAAGCAAGCCTTAAACTGCTCCCAAGTAATCTGATCTTCGGGAGTAGCTGCCTTTATAGCATTCCACCAATTCATTGCCCGCCCTTGCAGCTGACGGGACGCTAGCTTTCTCTTCATCGCATCCTCGATACCCAAATCCTCGAAGATATGTTCGCAACTATCCAACCAATCCTGAACATCTGTGGCCGACTCCGTTCCGTGGAACGGCTTCCCACCAAGGCTAGTATAATCCTTATTCAGCTTGGCGAAGTCGAATCTTGGCGCCTGCACTATTGGACCACCACCATTTCCACCACTGGGAGCTGCCCTCTGTACATCTCTAAGCATCTCTCTCATGAGGTCAGTAAACATCGTCCACATGTCAGCAGCATTCCCATTATTGGCTCCCCTACCAGCACCTCTAGCATATCGGCTCATCGTCAATCTGAAAAAGGAAACGATTAACGACCCCATAGTGGTGCTAGTGCAGTACGACTTCATTCTTATACTACCAATAGTATATATATATAGCTTTTAAAAACCAAAGTAATCACAAATACGCTCTCTCGTATACGTATATTATCTCTCCCTGATAACTTCCCTAGGTTAACTACGCAACCTAGAGCTCTGATACCAAATGTGACGGCCCGCCCCGCACCAACCGACATTTACTCCAAAAGTGCGTTGTACACATGTCCAGTTAGCACGGAACGGTCGCCAAAGAAAGGAAAGAAGGGAATGAACTAATCAAGGAACCTGTAGAATGTCTCACAGCGCATGGAGTAAAATATATTAACAACATACTTGACATAAAACAGGTGAGACAGTGCATAAGCTGATAACTAAAATCAACATAAATCATCAGAGCAGCGGAAATCCAAATACAACTTATTACAATTTTCCAAATTTACTGTCTCTAAACAAAAGAAAGCTAAAGTAGAAGATACACCAACAATGCCCAAGCAGTGATCTTCAACAACACAGGGAGAATATTATGTATATAGTGCGTGGAAGCCTCCTGCTCGTCTCCGGATCATCTACCCGTACATCACCAGCTAACCTGTCTCTAGTCTGCTCGTGTGAGCACCCAGAGTAATAAGAGGAGACATAAAACTCTGGGTCAGACATAAAGCCTGGTATGAGCGATAAGCATCTAAACAGAATAATAACAGGTATACTAAACCATACCTGAACCTGCAACCAAAGAGTTAGTACCACATACCGTACAATACTCCGAGGTGCCAGAATAAACAGTGTAAGAATACGGGGGTGGGGTGTGCATGTCACAATGATAGCAAACAAATCATCCATAGCAACCATCCTCACATCTCTCACTCAGTGCGTAAAGCGTACGACATCTACCACTTTGGAACACTAGACAAACTGAGGTAACGACGAATCCCGACTTGTAGAAACCCTGCTATGCCCAAGCTAAACATATGGAGTCATGACCAAACATTTCAATGACCCACTTCATTGGTTGTAGCCCTTGGTCCTACCTATGCCATAATGGCCCTGGATCCGCCTTCGTACCTCCTACTATAGTGGTCCAAAGCTATAGACGTCGATAACTCCTTGGCACGCGTCCCGCAGCAAAGCCCAACCATGAAGCGAACTCGTTGATTCCCATCCGAATCTTAAGCTCTAACTTCTCATTTGGACTTCCTTTGCATCTCGGGTTTGGTCGAATTAGAGTGGGTCTTCAGAAGAGTTGTCGTGCAGTAACAGTCCTAGAACTCGGTTCGGTTCGGTAGCGTCGGTTCGGGTCGGTCCTCCATCCTTGTCATCTTCCATTCGTTTCGGGTCGGTTACTTCACTCCGGGTCGGGTCGGTGTCCTCCTTCGGGTTGGGTCGGGTTGTCGTCTTCCTTCCAGTTCATGCTCCTTCTCCGATCAGCTCCCTCTTTTTCAATCTACTTCGATCCGATCCGATCCCTTCGCCTTACTCCAGTCCGATCCGCTCCGCTCCCTAGGTTACTCCGATCCGATTCGCTCCCAATGCTCTTCCGATCCGATCTGGCCTCCATTGTCTTTCCGATCCGATCCCCTTGTCCACTCCAACTCTAAGTAAATGGCCTTCCTTTTTGCCAAGTCTCCTATGTGCCAAACTCCAGTTCGGGTCGGTTTTCTTGCCCAGTTCACATATCCGATCCGAGCCTCATCCGATCCGAACCGAAGCTCTGCACAGCTTTCTGCAACTTTTTCCAGCAACTTGTTTACGCCGTTCGACGACGTTTTTGACAAATCTAACTATTCTAATAATTCACAATTCATGTCAAATAGTCATAACGACATAGCAAACTAACCACAAACACCAAAACAATGAATTTATATGTCAAAATGGATCAAATATGCCCAAACTCACTTATTTTCCCTTAAGCATGTTTAAGTAAATCTAATCATAGGGTTAACAAAACTTAATCAAATCGAACCAAATTTCAACCAGAGGCATAAAACATTATTTAAGAATTTCTAAACATTTTTCCAGAATTTATTAGTGTATAAATTCGCTAATCTTCACTAATTACCCTTAATTAACTGTAATTAGTGTCAAAATGATGCTATCACTCACCTAGGCCACAAAGTAAAACACCAAATCTGAAATGCTCTCTGTTTGGGTCGAATTCCTATGTATAGCACCAGCTCCAACCTTGCTTTGCTGCTATTTGGCCTTGCTTTGATGTAGTTTAGGCTTAATCTTCACTAAAAATGTGTTTTGGAGTGGTTTTAGAGGATGGAAGCCATTACTAGGGTCTCAAGAATGTTTGTGGCGGCTCAAAACTGAAATGGAAATGATTTCCTAACCCTAATCAGTCCTCCTATACCTCTAAACCCGAAATTCCCCTTTTGGGCCTAGCTGCTAATCACCCGGTTAAGCCCAATTAAGCTGTTTTTCACCATCTGAAACTTGTTCGAGCCATATCTCCCAAACGGTAAGTCCGTTTGGCTAATATGACCACTCAACGGAAAGAGAAACCATCATTTGAAGCCAATGGAAGTGGTTTCAGGTCAAAATTCATTTCCAGTCAAAAGTTATGGCCAAAACAGTGCCAACTAGGGGTAAAATGGTCAATTAAAAATCGGGAAAAATCAGGAACATGGGAAATGACCCCAATAGTCATCTCCCAAAGTTACATGACCATACGACTTCGTATGTGAAAGAAATAAATATCCTACGATCCTATGATGCGTAGAATGCGGGTCGTTACATCACCCCTATTATGATTAGATTTATTTTGATTGTCTATATGGTGTGATAATTTATCATTGTGCTATGTGTTAGACTATTCAAGTCTAGCGTATATTATGCGTTGAATAAGCGAACGTATAACGTGGGGTAGGGGTAATATTAAGGATTTAATAATAAGAAGTTGGGGTGCAATTGATATGATTTTGCATGCCATGAGTGGATGACCATAATTGAGTCAATTATGGACATCAATAAAAAGTGGACTTAATTAATAATTTGGATAGGGAATTATTAAAACTGAGGTAAAAGATTATAAGTGATAATCAATGCTTAGGACACGAGGTTGGACTCGTTTGTGACGTAAACCTGCCCGGACCCGCCCAGCAAATCCAGTGGTCACAAATGTCATCCCAATGTGAGAGGTCCTAGGCCTAAACTAAAGCATAACAGTTGTAAAGACACGAGGTTAGACTTTTTTATGGTGTAAGACTGCCCGGACCCGCCCGGCAAATCCAGCTGCCATAAATGCCAGTCTACTGTGAGAGGTCTTTATGAGGTTATGGCCTGAATGAATTAAGAAATACTTAACCAGATAAACTTGTAAGATGGGACATGGGGGTTAAGTAGGTGCCTTGGGTGGCATGAGGAATCTAGTGGGTGCCCTTAGTGGCATGTGAAATACGATTAGTAAGACTTAACCAAACACACATGTAAATGAACATGACTAAGAGGGTTAAGTGGGATGTACTAGTGGACAAGCTTAGGTGGGTAGCTTGTGGGGGCCCATTTCAACCTGTATCCCAAACGTATCTTTGTGGGCTTGACCCAAGTCGAGGACGGGACACGCATACTGGGTTTGACTATAAGAGGCCAAATCGGGGAGCGGTGGCAACGCAAGTCCAACGGGTTTCATATGCGTGTGTGGACCCGGGCTGGTAGGTAAGACGTTGTTGCATCGTGTAGGTATAAGCCGTGCATTCTCAAGTTGTATCGGGTTGCCACTTTAGGGGAGTGATACACCCCACTGTGGGGCCAGCACGGGTATCTACGAGTAGGGAGCCGATCGCAAGTGGGTAGTGGGGTACACCTAGTAGAGATAGGGGCAGACGGCACCTATGTAGTCAGCTAGGGGTACGTAAGGCTATTTATATAGTTTCTGTGTGAAGCAAGTGGGATCAACCCTTAGGGTGACTGGTGTGGTGCAGTGTAGTAATGTGCGGTGCAGTGTAGTAATTATTCGTTAGTAATTAGGTGTACCTTTAACGTTATCTTAAACGCTATCTTTATCTGCTCTTCCATACCTAATAGTTCATAGACATTTACTTGTCTTCCAGCTTATGCCTTAGTCTAGTTATTTTGATAATAGTATTATTAGAATTATCATACTCGCCAGACTTTATGTCTGACCCCCTCCATTTCTATCCTTTTTCCCCCTCCAGGTCCTCAGGTTGGGCCCAGCTCTAGTGGATGTAGCGACCCGGAAAATTCGACACTCGAATTATCGACTTTTACACAAACTGTGTCCCACTCGAGTATCGAATCTCCAGAAAGCTAGAAGAAAGAAGTTGGAGGATGAGAAAGATAAGATAGAAATATTAGAATAGAAGAATAAGAAGAAGAACAATACACAGAATCAGAGTCTCACATCGCAGCGGAACAAAATATAATATAGAAATAATCTTTATTGAGAGCCTGAAAATATACTTACAACATCAGAGTACCACAGACAATCTGGACAGCTATAACAACCTATCCTCAAAAATAACACAACGGAATTTTATTTTGTCTAAATCATACGCCTGGACCTCTCCTGCTCGTCTCTGAACTTCAGAGCATCTGATATCCTGAACCTGCAACCCGGGCTAACCCGAGCATTTCAAATACCGGGTCAGTCTGGTGAACCAGAGTGAGAATAACTCGCACGGTTTAAGGGGGTCATCCAACTTGAATTAAAGTTCAAAATTCCTTTCGAAAGAAAAGGATAATAGTAAGACCAGCCCACACATAAACACGGACGGTTTTTACCTTACTATAATCCAAAACAGTTTTGAAATCATATCTTGATCTGATATTATCATAATGTCTAAATACAAATAAATATCAATTTAGAGGAACGCTTGCATCTCACGCTCCCCGTATATAGTATACAATCGAAAACCGTGGGCACTTATTGGATATTGGATTCCAGCTTGACAAGGTATGGGACCACCTTCCGAACGTGTATCTCTAGAGACGAATACACTGGGTTCAACAAGAACGTCTTGCAACCCGGCCCTCACATGACCGACCACTCATTTCGCTTGAGTGTATCGAATGTATATCACCGACGGTTGGGATCAGCAACCGCCTCCCGAAAAGGGACAGCATCAAATATAGATTAAAGAAACAAATGGAATTCCTCTAGATAGGTGATCATACACCCTAATGGGAGCGACCCACATAGCCATGCTGCCTGCCCGATTTTTGTCATTTCCCGGTTGAAGAGGATTGAGGTTATAATCGACTTTTGAAACATCTGGCCACCTTTTACATCGTCCATACACGTCATCCAGGAACAGGATGAACCGAAGGCACTCTCCTACTGCATCCAATATAGGAATCACCCCATGGATCAGTAGCGAGTAGTCCTTGCAACCCGATGATTCCAATCACGACAGAATCACAAGTCATCATAACTCTGGTAGCTAGCCAGAGAAATTTAACGAGTAGTTCTTCCGCTTATGAAGTTCAACGGTCTTCAATGCTCCACCTCGACCATCTTCTGATATCTTTAACGTTACGTATTTGCTGGTCGGAATGGTTTCTCGAATATAAATTCGATCCCGGTCTTTCCATAACAACAATCGTTTTGGTCAGATTTTGGTAGTTGGTGATTTAACTATCAAAATAAACAAACATCATCCATAGAAAAATCAAATGGGTTCCTTGGTTCAGAATACAGCATCCCTTGGCCCTTTAAGTTAAACAGTTGTTAATTACATTTCTAAATCTTTCAACATTTAGAATATCGCTTTCTAAATCCTTATTTCCAAATCCCATTTATTCAACTTAAAATTCTTCGAATTATAGTTATAATATCTTTTGCAAAAATATCATCTTTTTTTTTCCTCTTCACTACCTTCGTATTTAAACTAATATCACCCTTGGATAATCATGAAATCGTTCAAGTTGGGGTATTTTATTTACCTCTCAGACCTTGAGCCGACAACATTCTTATCTTCGGATTAGATAGGAGTTTATTAACGAAATCTCATATCAATAATTAACCCAATCATCTCTATATAACCCCACTTTGATTCAATTAACTCCATTCTATATCTAAAACATTTATCCCCATATCTCACCATTTTATCTTCACTTTTATAGTAAAATTCAATCTGCTCAAGCTTTTGTTCGACTTCAACTCATATGCAAATTTGTTTAAACTTCCCTTTTTGTAAAATTCCCTTTAAGGGATAAATCAAAATTCTAACTCATATAAATATGAGTAAACTTACTAAAATGCCCGTTGGTTATAAACAAGGGTTTTATTCAACAAATCTCCTTTACCACCATTTCCATTTCAAATCTGGTTCCTTTCATTATTCACCTTAAAGGTTAACATTTTTCTTTTTATAGAAAGCTCGACTCGATATATCAAAAATACTTGGTTCCATTAGAAACATTATTACGTGTATATTCAGATCTTGTTTATCGAGTCTCTTTATAAATTCATGTACTATTCCTTTACAATCCCTTTACAGTTCGATTCCTTGTCAATTTTCTACCGTTATTCACATCAATTGGTTTACTACAAAAATAATTAATCTTCCTCAAAAGGTTATTAAAAAGGATACTTAATTTCAATGATAATCGCTAATCAAATGAATAGTTTAAAATTACAATTCTCATTCAAATGGTTGACTTGGACATTTCAACACGGTTACTTTGTTAACCATTATCACTTAGTTAAATAAAGAAGATTAATTTAAATACTTTCATTTTGATTTAATTAACAATCTAGTTAGGTTAAATAAATCCATTTAACCATTACATTCAATCTTAAGCATTTGGTAAATCGCTTCATATTTGCCGCAAAACTCACTAACATGCAAATCTTACTTTGTATACTTCCTTGTAAGTTCAAAACAAAAATAATCATTTATTTCTCTTAATCACTTCATTTAACAAAATCCATACAAAATAGATTTCAAAACTAACTTTAGTTATAAAACAACTTTATAACTGTATTTTGATCGCTTTTCATGACGATAAACCAGTTTCCATAAAATGATTCATTAGCGGGCCATCTGCCGATAAATACTTAACCAATGCCACCCATTGGTTAAAATCAAACAAGTGTTGGATTTGGTTTCAACAACAAATGATCAATCAAACTGATTAATGGTTCATATAAATAACATCATTTTTGAGGAATCCGGTTGGATCCCTCCAACCTGTCCTTCCCTGCATCACAATGGTTACCTCAATTTTAACACAACCATACAGTTCAACCAATAACGGTTAACAAACAACCATCAGCAAACATTGCACACAAAATAAAATAAAACCCGATTTATATAAAATATAAACGGGTAACTGAGTGAGTTGAACTCACCTTGGTTTTCATTTTTTTATCAGAACGGATTGTTTACAAGCTTCCACCTGCGTTCAAATCCGTCCCTTCCCATTCCAAAATCTTACGTCCACTGATATGGATCCACTACTCTGTATTTGGTTTGAATCTGTGCACGGATGACACAGTTATAATTTTAATATGGTGTTCATTGTATAATTTAATATTATAAATAGATCTAAATAATAATATTTTTAATTCTTAATTTAACTCAAATCACATTATTAAATAATCAGCCACCTTTATAATGGATAGTCGTCTACATAATACATGGAGCCAGGCAAGCTTATATACTATTCGGCACACTTATGTCAATTAGACATGTTTCATCACTTAATTAAGCATATACTAATTTTCTTTGCAACGCATTATATAAAAGGTTACCCATACAACGTGATGTGTATATAAGATTAACATAGGCTTTGTTTAGATAAATTGTCATGTTTAATTAAAGTATTTGGTATGTTTTAAAAGGAAAGATTAGACATATTTAAACCTGGTTACTACTGTAACAATAGTAAACATGCCGCAATTTAGTACTGTTTACATTAAAATGTAAATTAACACATATTATACTTATGTTATAATAAAGTATGTTAGGCGTTTCTAAAAAGTATACAGGCCACAAATGTCATTAGAGTTGGCAGCATAACTAGTCACGAGAAAACTAAATTAGATTCGATAAAATACTTAGGAAAAGTAAATCTTTCATTTATTGTCCTCGTCAGTTATAAATGATTAGTCAAGTTAAAGGGTGATTAGGCATATTTAATACTTTAGATTAGGCAAAATGGGACATGCTTAGGCGCATTTAAAGTCTCACCTTCCTTCACGTTGGCCATTTCATACCACCTGCATCCGTTCTTTCTATTTTCTCACCACAATCCTTCCCTACTTTCAACAGTAACGCCTCCCTCTTTATCATTTCCCATTCATGTCCTTCCTAGTTCCTTCCACTCCACATTGCACCGCCACTTCCTTCTTCTACACATATTTCTTCCCGCTCCTTGCCTACGTCAGAACCCTGTCACCCTCATACCACTTCTAACGCCGTGACCATCTCTTCCTTGATCAACTGCTGCTAACTCTAAGCTCCGACAACCGGAAAACTCCAGGTCACCATTGTTTGCAAACCTTCACTTCCTTCAGTCTTCTCTCCTGCTGCATTTACACAGTACGGTCACCATCACCCGTACGCGCCAACACTCCCTAGTCTTCAACTGCTTATATTAATTGAAGAGTTATGCTTGATATTTTAAAAAAAGGCGTTCGGTTTCATTGTTTTGAGGGCGACTGTTTTCAATTTCATCTGAGAAAGAAATGAAAGCATCAAGCTATTTATAGAAAAAAGAAGTGGAGATAGGAACAATGTCTCCTCACATTGTACAGGAGATCTCTAGCTAGGTCTGCTGAAGCTGCGTGAATTGATGGATGTTGGCAAGCGAAAAGAAGTGGCATAGGATGTGGATACGATGGGGTAGGATGGCTGAGGCAACTACTGTTTGTATGTGAGGGAACAGAAGCACTGCATGGACGAAAGGTATAGGCCTGCGGCATGTATAGATATATAGGCAGTCTCGAGAAAGAAAGAGATCGGACGTGGGGAGGTACGTTTATACACAGCTGCATGTTCTAAATTGCAGAAGGCTTGTACGTCTTTTCCTTTTCGTACAATAGGCTACAGTGAAAATACAGAGTAGCATGGCTTCAGAAAGAATGGATGTGCATGATTTGGAGCAGTGTGTATTCATTTCAAATCTTGCGTAGCCTTAACGATAGGCGCAGTGTATCTTCTTTTTCCTGGGTGTTGAGATGAAGGATTGATGGCTACAGGCATGTGCAAAGCCAAGTGAAAGAAATAGGATGGCAGCATGTCTTAGCGTCTTTCATTTCACGTTGGGCGTGTTTTCTTATCATGTTTGTCTTGTTAATGTAGTCGGCTATTTCTCTTAGCATGTTGATTCATGTGCTTTGATTAGGACTTGCATAAGCTAATAAATTCTGATAAGAAGAGTTAGGATAGCCGTAAGGTGTAGTATGGTACAACATACTCCCTTTCGTACATGTGCACTTAATATTTGTAGGGTAGGACGGATTCAGATATTAGGATGTCTTGAAAACGTGCCTACTTAGGATCTAAGTATCATTTGCTTAGCATGGAAGGTATGCTTTTATTATTTATTTTCTTTTTAAATTATAGTGTATCGCGTCATATAAGATGTCGTTCGTGTCAGAGCCGTTACGGACAGAGATGAGCATACGGTCGTGTCGACCGTTGTGCCACAAATCCCAAAAATATAATAATATCGGTAGGATAACTTATATTGTGAAACCCCGAAATATTGATACAGGGTGCAAAATACTTCAAATAAAAAGCTGCATATTTAATTTATTAAAAATTACAGTTAAATTCTAAAAATTAAATTATAACTATGTCTCAATTGAATCTTGTCCAGATTCGAATCTAGTATGCAGTTATATCAAATAAACCATTACGGTCGATGAACGATTTTATAGCGACTATTGGAAATTTTAATCTAGGCATATCATACCATCTACACGATGAAATCATGATTTTACTCTTTTATTAGAAAAATATAATCAAATCGGTTCAAACATTTCTTGTTTCACCGAATTTAGACTTCAAACGGATTCTATATATTCAATTAAAGGTCAGATCGAAAATTACAAACTGCCGCGTCGTTTTCGAGCTCGTTTTAATTATATTATAAATTATATATTTTTGAACTTGATTTTATAAAATAAATTCGATATAAAATTCATTTATATCGCCAAATCAATATTTAAACAAATTTAAATATTCGTAAATGACGTTCAAAAATCCGGGACATTACATTCTTCCCCCCTTAAAAGAATTTCGTCCCCGAAATTATAAGGTAAGAAGAATGTTCCGAACATGATTATTTTAAAATAATTATCACCAAAACAAATTCAAACTCTTTTAAATTTCAAAAGTAAATTCGCCAGCACCTCCTCTGCACGGCTCGATCATAACAACTACAAATGCCACTCCGGGCTCAACTTTCCCAAAAGAAAACCAAAAGCCAAATGGCTATCCAACTCAGGGGTATAACTTAATAACTCCAATCAAATTTTAAGGTTTACCTTTTTGTCGGGCAACTCAATTCCAATTTCGCAGCAAATCAACTAACCGCTCTTTCTTCTTCTGGTCTGTTCTTTCAAACTATACAACAAAGCCAATTCCCATAATCTGCTAATATCTGCACTTAACTCATTTATAATGCAAATAGTAATCCAACAATATTCCATTCAATTTCTTCACTGATCCGTTTGATGAACTTTATTTAACCAACTCAACATTCAAATAATAGACAACCAACTCATTTGAATTATATTCAACATGTGTATCCACTGGGTTGCCTCAACTTTGGTTTACCGTACGTCAATATAAATCGATAAATCTTCATTATTATTCATTTAACTTCCAAGTCCCAATTATTTAATTCGATTCCACTTAACCAGCTTAATTTCCATTTTTATATCCAATTAAGTATAGTCTTCCAATTAATTCAATTTCAATTCGAATTCCAAACAAGTCGAGCAAAACAACCAATATTACCATACTATAGAAAATTATTTCCTTTTTCTATATAAAAATATAATTTGGGCAAAATTATTTCATTTACCCCTTTTTCAAAATAGTTTGAAAATAATTTTAAAATCAATTACAAGTACGTGCTCTCATATATACTCAACTCATTCTAGGGTGTTACTAACCCCATCTATACTGAGTCACGCCACAGAGCCAAGGTTACTACTCAACCAATAGCTCTGATACCAACTGTAGCGACCCGGAAAATTCGACACTCGAATTATCGACATTTACACAAACTGTGTCCCACTCGAGTATCGAATCTCCAGAAAGCTAGAAGAAAGAAGTTGGAGGATGAGAAAGATAAGATAGAAATATTAGAATAGAAGAATAAGAAGAAGAACAATACACAGAATCAGAGTCTCACATCGCAGCGGAACAAAATATAATATAGAAATAATCTTTATTGAGAGCCTGAAAATATACATACAACATCAGAGTACCACAGACAATCTGGACAACTATAACAACCTGTCCTCAAAAATAACACAGCGGAATTTTATTTTGTCTAAATCATACGCCTGGACCTCACCAGCTCGTCTCTGAACTTCAGAGCATCTGATAACCTGAACCTGCAACCCGGGCTAACCCGAGCATTTCAAATACCGGGTCAGTCTGGTGAACCAGAGTGAGAATAACTCGCACAGTTTAAGGGGGTCATCCAACTTGAATTAAAGTTCAAAATTCCTTTCGAAAGAAAAGGATAATAGTAAGACCAGCCCACACATAAACACGGACGGTTTTTACCTTACTATAATCCAAAACAGTTTTGAAATCATATCTTGATCTGATATTATCATAATGTCTAAATACAAATAAATATCAATTTAGAGGAACGCTTGCATCTCACGCTCCCCGTATATAGTATACAATCGAAAACCGTGGGCACTTATTGGATATTGGATTCCAGCTTGACAAGGTATGGGACCACCTTCCGAACGTGTATCTCTAGAGACGAATACACTGGGTTCAACAAGAACGTCTTGCAACCCGGCCCTCACATGACCGACCACTCATTTCGCTTGAGTGTATCGAATGTATATCACCGACGGTTGGGATCAGCAACCGCCTCCCGAAAAGGGACAGCATCAAATATAGATTAAAGAAACAAATGGAATTCCTCTAGATAGGTGATCATACACCCTAATGGGAGCGACCCACATAGCCATGCTGCCTGCCCGATTTTTGTCATTTCCCGGTTGATGAGGATTGAGGTTATAATCGACTTTTGAAACATCTGGCCACCTTTTACATCGTCCATACACGTCATCCAGGAACAGGATGAACCGAAGGCACTCTCCTACTGCATCCAGTATAGGAATCACCCCATGGATCAGTAGCGAGTAGTCCTTGCAACCCGAAGATTCCAATCACGACAGAATCACAAGTCATCATAACTCTGGTAGCTAGCCAGAGAAATTTAACGAGTAGTTCTTCCGCTTATGAAGTTCAACGGTCTTCAATGCTCCACCTCGACCATCTTCTGATATCTTTAACGTTACGTATTTGCTGGTCGGAATGGTTTTTCGAATATAAATTTGATCCCGGTCTTTCCATAACAACAATCGTTTTGGTCAGATTTTGGTAGTTGGTGATTTAACTATCAAAATAAACAAACATCATCCATAGAAAAATCAAATGGGTTCCTTGGTTCAGAATACAGCATCCCTTGGCCCTTTAAGTTAAACAGTTGTTAATTACATTTCTAAATCTTTCAACATTTAGAATATCGCTTTCTAAATCCTTATTTCCAAATCCCATTTATTCAACTTAAAATTCTTCGAATTATAGTTATAATATCTTTTGCAGAAATATCATCTTTTTTTTTCCTCTTCACTACCTTCGTATTTAAACTAATATCACCCTTGGATAATCATGAAATCGTTCAAGTTGGGGTATTTTATTTACCTCTCAGACCTTGAGCCGACAACATTCTTATCTTCGGATTAGATAGGAGTTTATTAACGAAATCTCATATCAATAATTAACCCAATCATCTCTATATAACCCCACTTTTGACAACTTTGATTCAATTAACTCCATTCTATATCTAAAACATTTATCCCCATATCTCACCATTTTATCTTCACTTTTATAGTAAAATTCAATCTGCACAAGCTTTTGTTCGACTTCAACTCATATGCAAATTTGTTTAAACTTCCCTTTTTGTAAAATTCCCTTTAAGGGATAAATCAAAATTCTAACTCATATAAATATGAGTAAACTTACTAAAATGCCCGTTGGTTATAAACAAGGGTTTTATTCAACAAATCTCCTTTACCACCATTTCCATTTCAAATCTGGTTCCTTTCATTATTCACCTTAAAGGTTAACATTTTTCTTTTTATAGAAAGCTCGACTCGATATATCAAAAATACTTGGTTCCATTAGAAACATTATTACGTGTATATTCAGATCTTGTTTATCGAGTCTCTTTATAAATTCATGTACTATTCCTTTACAATCCCTTTACAGTTCGATTCCTTGTCAATTTTCTACCGTTATTCACATCAATTGGTTTACTACAAAAATAATTAATCTTCCTCAAAAGGTTATTAAAAAGGATACTTAATTTCAATGATAATCGCTAATCAAATGAATAGTTTAAAATTACAATTCTCATTCAAATGGTTGACTTGGACATTTCAACACGGTTACTTTGTTAACCATTATCACTTAGTTAAATAAAGAAGATTAATTTAAATACTTTCATTTTGATTTAATTAACAATCTAGTTAGGTTAAATAAATCCATTTAACCATTACATTCAATCTTAAGCATTTGGTAAATCGCTTCATATTTGCCGCAAAACTCACTAACATGCAAATCTTACTTTGTATACTTCCTTGTAAGTTCAAAACAAAAATAATCATTTATTTCTCTTAATCACTTCATTTAACAAAATCCATACAAAATAGATTTCAAAACTAACTTTAGTTATAAAACAACTTTATAACTGTATTTTGATCGCTTTTCATGACGATAAACCAGTTTCCATAAAATGATTCATTAGCGGGCCATCTGCCGATAAATACTTAACCAATGCCACCCATTGGTTAAAATCAAACAAGTGTTGGATTTGGTTTCAACAACAAATGATCAATCAAACTGATTAATGGTTCATATAAATAACATCATTTTTGAGGAATCCGGTTGGATCCCTCCAACCTGTCCTTCCCTGCATCACAATGGTTACCTCAATTTTAACACAACCATACAGTTCAACCAATAACGGTTAACAAACAACCATCAGCAAACATTGCACACAAAATAAAATAAAACCCGATTTATATAAAATATAAACGGGTAACTGAGTGAGTTGAACTCACCTTGGTTTTCATTTTTTTATCAGAACGGATTGTTTACAAGCTTCCACCTGCGTTCAAATCCGTCCCTTCCCATTCCAAAATCTTACGTCCACTGATATGGATCCACTACTCTGTATTTGGTTTGAATCTGTGCACGGATGACACAGTTATAATTTTAATATGGTGTTCATTGTATAATTTAATATTATAAATAGATCTAAATAATAATATTTTTAATTCTTAATTTAACTCAAATCACATTATTAAATAATCAGCCACCTTTATAATGGATAGTCGTCTACATAATACATGGAGCCAGGCAAGCTTATATACTATTCGGCACACTTATGTCAATTAGACATGTTTCATCACTTAATTAAGCATATACTAATTTTCTTTGCAACGCATTATATAAAAGGTTACCCATACAACGTGATGTGTATATAAGATTAACATAGGCTTTGTTTAGATAAATTGTCATGTTTAATTAAAGTATTTGGTATGTTTTAAAAGGAAAGATTAGACATATTTAAACCTGGTTACTACTGTAACAATAGTAAACATGCCGCAATTTAGTACTGTTTACATTAAAATGTAAATTAACACATATTATACTTATGTTATAATAAAGTATGTTAGGCGTTTCTAAAAAGTATACAGGCCACAAATGTCATTAGAGTTGGCAGCATAACTAGTCACGAGAAAACTAAATTAGATTCGATAAAATACTTAGGAAAAGTAAATCTTTCATTTATTGTCCTCGTCAGTTATAAATGATTAGTCAAGTTAAAGGGTGATTAGGCATATTTAATACTTTAGATTAGGCAAAATGGGACATGCTTAGGCGCATTTAAAGTCTCACGTTCCTTCACGTTGGCCATTTCATACCACCTGCATCCGTTCTTTCTATTTTCTCACCTCAATCCTTCCCTACTTTCAACAGTAACGCCTCCCTCTTTATCATTTCCCATTCATGTCCTTCCTAGTTCCTTCCACTCCACATTGCACCGCCACTTCCTTCTTCTACACATATTTCTTCCCGCTCCTTGCCTACGTCAGAACCTTGTCACCCTCATACCACTTCTAACGCCGTGACCATCTCTTCCTTGATCAACTGCTGCTAACTCCAAGCTCCGACAACCGGAAAACTCCAGGTCACCATTGTTTGCAAACCTTCACTTCCTTCAGTCTTCTCTCCTGCTGCATTTACACAGTACGGTCACCATCACCCGTACGCGCCAACACTCCCTAGTCTTCAACTGCTTATATTAATTGAAGAGTTATGCTTGATATTTTAAAAAAAGGCGTTCGGTTTCATTGTTTTGAGGGGGACTGTTTTCAATTTCATCTGAGAAAGAAATGAAAGCATCAAGCTATTTATAGAAAAAAGAAGTGGAGATAGGAACAATGTCTCCTCACATTGTACAGGAGATCTCTAGCTAGGTCTGCTGAAGCTGCGTGAATTGATGGATGTTGGCAAGCGAAAAGAAGTGGCATAGGATGTGGATACGATGGGGTAGGATGGCTGAGGCAACTACTGTTTGTATGTGAGGGAACAGAAGCACTGCATGGACGAAAGGTATAGGCCTGCGGCATGTATAGATATATAGGCAGTCTCGAGAAAGAAAGAGATCGGACGTGGGGAGGTACGTTTATACACAGCTGCATGTTCTAAATTGCAGAAGGCTTGTACGTCTTTTCCTTTTCGTACAATAGGCTACAGTGAAAATACAGAGTAGCATGGCTTCAGAAAGAATGGATGTGCATGATTTGGAGCAGTGTGTATTCATTTCAAATCTTGCGTAGCCTTAACGATAGGCGCAGTGTATCTTCTTTTTCCTGGGTGTTGAGATGAAGGATTGATGGCTACAGGCATGTGCAAAGCCAAGTGAAAGAAATAGGATGGCAGCATGTCTTAGCGTCTTTCATTTCACGTTGGGCGTGTTTTCTTATCATGTTTGTCTTGTTAATGTAGTCGGCTATTTCTCTTAGCATGTTGATTCATGTGCTTTGATTAGGACTTGCATAAGCTAATAAATTCTGATAAGAAGAGTTAGGATAGCCGTAAGGTGTAGTATGGTACAACATACTCCCTTTCGTACATGTGCACTTAATATTTGTAGGGTAGGACGGATTCAGATATTAGGATGTCTTGAAAACGTGCCTACTTAGGATCTAAGTATCATTTGCTTAGCATGGAAGGTATGCTTTTATTATTTATTTTCTTTTTAAATTATAGTGTATCGCGTCATATAAGATGTCGTTCGTGTCAGAGCCGTTACGGACAGAGATGAGCATACGGTCGTGTCGACCGTTGTGCCACAAATCCCAAAAATATAATAATATCGGTAGGATAACTTATATTGTGAAACCCCGAAATATTGATATAGGGTGCAAAATACTTCAAATAAAAAGCTGCATATTTAATTTATTAAAAATTACAGTTAAATTCTAAAAATTAAATTATAACTATGTCTCAATTGAATCTTGTCCAGATTCGAATCCAGTATGCAGTTATATCAAATAAACCATTACGGTCGATGAACGATTTTATAGCGACTATTGGAAATTTTAATCTAGGCATATCATACCATCTACACGATGAAATCATGATTTTACTCTTTTATTAGAAAAATATAATCAAATCGGTTCAAACGTTTCTTGTTTCACCGAATTTAGACTTCAAACGGATTCTATATATTCAATTAAAGGTCAGATCGAAAATTACAAACTGCCGCGTCGTTTTCGAGCTCGTTTTAATTATATTATAAATTATATATTTTTGAACTTGATTTTATAAAATAAATTCGATATAAAATTCATTTATATCGCCAAATCAATATTTAAACAAATTTAAATATTCGTAAATGACGTTCAAAAATCCGGGACATTACAGTGGAGTTTAATTGGATTGCTTTATCTCTCTTGGAAAGCTTGGACCGTTGAAGTAAAGTCCAGCTTGTTATCTTCTTTAATGGTTATTTGTGTAATGAGATTATGTATTTTGTTTTTATGAAGATGGATATTGTACTTGACTCTGATTTATGGTTTTATGATGTAACAAACATGTTTAATTTCCGCTGCAATAAAATGAAGTTTTAGATTTCCAAGTACTACTTATTATCTGTCTTGTTGTAATTTTTCTGTTCTATATTCACTTAAAACCTCCTTGAAAGTTAATGCATTCCCTTTGTGAGTGACATTAATGGACGTGGGGTGTTACAACTGTCACCCCTAACTAATTACCCCCATTCCGGACAGAATGAGATATGTCCCGTAAGCATATTCGACTGTTTTGATCAGTTTCCGTTAAATTTAAAATATAAATCAATATATTTTAAATTTAAACGCACATTTAAATTTACCGAGGCCGCATACTGAGTCCAAAAATTCCAGAAAAATAAATCTGGCTATGTTTAGATGACACGGTCCTAACAAAACTAATTTCGTCGAATTTGGAGACCGTTTGAAAAACAGTCATTTTCCAGTCGATTAAATTCAAACTGAATTGACCAAACACGTTTAAATCCACCACACTCACATATTAATTCCAAAAATTCTGAAAATTGGATTCTAGCAATAATTTTACATTCCGGATCCAACAAAAGTGGTTTCGTCGAAAACGGAGGTCGTTTGAAAAATCGCTATTTTTAAGGGCTATATATTATATAAATTCCATAGGGACTATTCTGAATTTTCAACTGAACATAACTTTTTATTCCCATTATGAAATCTGGATTTTTCACATTCGCTGGAAAGATATTTTCAAACAGATTCAAATATTTCTGGTTTTTCTGAAATCCGGTTTATTTTGAATCCTGTACATTCATTTGAAATTTGAAATCGAATTTTCAAACTACCGCGCCATTTCCAATTCCTTTTATAATTAAAATAAATATTTATATTCTAACTTCGATTTAAATAAATTTATACGTTATAATTCTATTCAAAATAAATTTCTAGTCGTTTTTATTTAAAATAAATCATTTAAAATATTCAAAGTTCATTAAAATTGCCAAAATAAAATTTTTAAATCGGTTCCGATATTCCGGATTGTTACATTGATCCACTGCAATAGTACTGCAGCTATTGCAAAAGTACAACATCGTTATTATAACGATAAGAGACGATAGATATGTTGTAAGCATAGTACTGTTAGAGAGCTACTTTGTTCAAATACTGTTAGAGTGGATCACATACGCAGTGATGAAAATTTGGCAGATCCTTTGACGATTGACTGTCTAGAGAGAAATCCCTTAATATTTCTAAAAGAATGAGACTATTGCCCTTAGGTTGTTGAGTCACGCACAATGATAACCGGACCTAACGACTGGAGATCCCAAGAACTAGGTTCAATGGATAAAAACAAGTTGTGTTGTGATAATAGTTGAACACGATATTTTTATATACTAAGAAGCATGTATTCTTGAAGTGATTAGAGGACGAGTTATTAGAAACTCTTAATGGAATATGTACTCTACTTGGAGTGGAGTATCTACCTTCAGGAGTACTTTTGATAGGCTCACCTATGTGATGTGGAAATGTGACCATTTTCGATGGGGTTTTGGCCAAAATTTCTAAAGCATTCACTAAATTGGGATAGATGTGCAAGGCTATAAATGCACAGGCTTATTTGATTGCACTATAGAAAGATTGTGTGTGGTCTGATGTAAGAAATAAAGTTCAAGACCACGTGCCAATCTAGTAAAACTGAATCTTATCCACTATGCAAAGATTCTAGTCGGAAGATACCTTCGTTTATGCACAATCTTATGTTTTTTTCTGAAACACCTCGAAAAATATTTACAAAAAATTCAAGTGGGGGGTTATTGGAAAATGTTTTGAAAAAAAAATTGAATTACTAAAAAATTGATTAAGTGTAAGAATGACTCCTATACATGAATAGTCCCACATCGTTGGATTATATGAAAGAGTTAAGTATTTATATTTGATTCTTGGTAGCAAAGTGACGCCTTGGGGCTACCAAATGTGTGCTTGTTGTGAGGTGGGAGACCATGCTTGACCACCACACGCGCGCGACCAATTAACTCGACTCGACTCGACCTGACCCGAGCCGGGCTCGAGCTCGGGCTTGGCTAGGTGTACACAATTATATTTTTGGCATTTTATTTCTCCTCTTCAAACAAATTTTTTTGAGTAGTATAATTGTAATGTCCCGCATTTTTATTCGATTTGTATTTGAATATTTAAATCAGTTTAAATATTGAATTCTTAACATAAGTAGATTTAAATATTAATTAAAACGAAGTTGAACGTATAAAAATATATATTCAATATAATCGAGCTCATAACGACGCTGCAGTTCGTAATTTAACGTTCTGAACTTCAACTGAGTGTACAGAAACCAGTTTAAATCGGATTTCTGCAAAACAAGAAATATTGGAATCTGTTGAACTGTATCTTTCTGACAGAAGTGAAATATTGAGATTTCGTCATATAGATTGCAAGATATGTCAAAATCAAATATTCAGAAAGTCGCTATGAAATCGTATATCGACCATAACGGTTTATTTGAAATAACTTCTTATCGGTTTCAAATTTAGACAAGGTTCTTTTGAGACATAGTTATAATTAAATTTTTAGAATTTTACTGTAATTTTTTAATTAATTAAATACGCAACTTTTTATTTGGAGTATTTTGCACCCTTAATCAGTATTTTGAGGTTTCACAATATAAGTTAATCTACCGGTATTATTATATTTTTAAGGTCATGACACCTCGCTGATCACAACTGTATCTTTACTTCTGTCCATAGCAGTCTATAAATAAATAGAATTTTTAGAGAAAAAAAAAACCGATAAACAGGTATGTAAATCAAACTTAAATAATATCCTTGACTAAAGCACAATAGTAGTATGAATTTCCTATCATTGACGCACCGGTTTAATCAACTAAGTAAAATTGAATATCTACCAAAAACATTTGACATAAAGGATTGTAGTGGCATGTTCATAGAAGGATAAATGATGAACAGTACAAAATGATGGATTCCATGTTGTAAATACATAACAGGAAAGCAACCGATATTGCAAACACAGGCCCCATATCTGTAAAACAAAAACAAAACATATATATATATATATAACCCCATTGCCTATTGCGTTGAACAGAAGCAAGCCTGCTACTCTGTTACTTCACAACAAAGTAAAATCTTAGCCCACACCCTAAGCAAAGATAACGCATCATCCTATGTAACCTACTCTGTCAACCCCAATCCATGTCAAGGCAAATCAATGCATCGCAAGTTAAAACTTTAGAGCCGAAGTGACCCGGACAAATCAAAACGTACAAGACTGCAAACCTAAATTAAGTCTAAAACACATGCTAGGCTGAAACTACCTAGAGACAGTTCGACGAAATCTACCACCACTCCCCTACGTTCAAAATCAACAAGCATTATCAGGACTCAGTAACCCAATTTCAACGCCTATGCTCTATACTCAGCACATGCTTTTACGGATACCCAGAAATCTAAAGCTGGCGCGAGTTTTCCAACGCAGCCTAACATGTCTACTTCACAGCTATGTCAAGGCAAACCAATTTATTTAAAATTCTGCAAACCTAAGGTAGAAGGGTGTACATGCTATGATACCTATTCCTTGCATGGCAAGCTATTCGCGTTTATAAATTCACCTAAGTTTCGTTCATTTTCTGGCCTGATCATCTAAAATCGAACCTCTCCGCAGCTTTAAAAAAAAAAAAATAAATAAATAAAATAAAATGAGGAAAGTGAATGAATACGAGGTCTAGGGAGAGTTCAGTGGTTAACTTGGGTTAAGACAGTAGAGTAGAATCAGGGGAAAATGAAAGCCAAAGGGATTTACATGTTGTATATATGGCAAAGGGGTGTTTCATGTAACATCAAAGAAGTTTGAGTACGTGGAGAGTTCGAAGATACTGTTGGAAGTTGGATTAACAGAGCATGGGGTTGTTTGGGTGGAGGGCTGGAGCATTTTGTTTACGGCGAGAAGTGAGAATGACGTGGGAGTTTGGATGGAGCGGAAGAGTAAACACGTGGAGAAGGGAGTATTGTAAATGCTGAAGTTTTTGGTAAGGATAGGGAGGGGAGTCGATCGCGTAAATACAGTAAGAATGGGAGTTGGTTTTGTAAACACATGTAGTACATCAGGGAGGACTAACGTGATCAGCCATGCAACCTCAGGGAGCAGGGGTACGGTTTTGAGACTATGACGGGAAGCGAGGGGTGTAGGAGTTTTGGTGAGAGGAGCATTGCGTGGAGAACTGGGTTGACAAAGGCAAGTGGTCCGGTTGCTTGCCAGTGGTGTAGTGGGGAGTTGAACGCCGGAAGGAACGGAAATACTTTGGCAAAAGGGAACATAGTATATTGGAAAGCAAAGGGGCGTGTTTTCTGTACAAGGTGGTTTCATGCACGGTGAAGAGCGAACGTGAATGTAGCATTGGCAGAAGTGCACTTCTGGTTTAAATCGACCAACGCAAATCGTTATTTAACGGTTAACGCGCCAAGGTGAGTAAATTCACTAACTCTGTTTTATTTAAAATATTTTAATTATATTTTGAATAATGGTTGAATGTTGTGTGATGGTTGATTAGATAAATTACAGTTAAATTGGTTGAAATAAATATATATCATTGCATATGCACACATCATTGGTTGGATACTGATTTGAATAACACCCATGGATGCGGAAATCGGTTGGAGGAACTCAACCGGATTCCTAAAAATTTAGATGTACTGTTTGTGCACTGGTTAAACCATGTTGAATGGAAATTCAACGTTATATTGATTTGGTAAACAAACGATATCAGCGACAGTCAACCATAAACCCATTTTGTTAAGAAATTGGTTGACCGTCAAGCAAATCAACGAAGTTCAATTATAAAAATTATATCTTTATAATTGAAGCGAAATTATAAATTATAATAGAAGTTCTATTATAAACTGGTATTTTTAATACCGTGAGTTAGATATAAATTGATCCGAGTTTAAATAGGAAGAATCGATCATTTATTATTTCTAAATAACAGAAATTGAATCTTGATTAAACAAGGAGGCGATGACTTGTTTAAGTATATCAAAAACAAGTAGTCGATTTTAAAGATGCTTATGAAATAAAGTATAATTCTATGTTTGGAGTATGATCGTATTTGAAATAAGGGTAGTAAAACGAGTCTAGATTCCTATTGCGAAATGATATTTTAATAAAAGTAAATAGTGGTCAGAAAGTAAACATTTTGTAAGTAGATATTTCTATTTGTGTTAAACTAAATTGATCTAATTAACGAGAAGTTTAGAAATGGAGTTTTGAAATGTTTTTCCAACATTAATAATGTGTATTTTCTAAAAGCACAGAAAATAAGAAAGGTAAGGAAGATGGAAATGTTCCAGATATTAAATAAATGTATATCTTCTAGAATGGGGGTGAACAAGTGCTATAATATTTGGAAATGGGTTTTTCAAAGAAGTATGAGGTTAAACAGTCTTGGAAATATCTAGAAAAATATGAATAATGAAATATTAGAAAGTGCCGAGATTGTGAAATGGTTTGATGGATGTTTATTTTCAAAACACCGACTATCAAGATTTTTGTAACGAAAAGAGATATCAAGATTTTTGTAACGAAAGGAGATATCAAGATTTTTGTAATGAAAAGAGATGTCAAGAAATTGTAACGGAAAAAGGTGTTGAGATTAATTATAAAGTGGAATATAGTAGCATGTTGCAAGTCTCAGAACTATAGCAGTAAAGTAACGCTGTTGACTAGGCTTAAGCGTGACTGTTATGTCAAGATTAGTTATAAAGGGATATAGCAGCGTATATCTAGTTTGAACTGTAACGATAAATGAAACGCTGTTAACCAAACTTAAGCGTGATGTTTATATACAGTAGCACTTCCTAGGGAAGGAAAACAGCTTGTGTTGAAATTCACTTATTCAAAAGTAATAAGTAATGACGTTTGTCCAAAGAAATATAAGAACGAATGTTAAATAAAAAGTGCCGGTGATTTGTGTGATATTGGTTGTACATTGAATGGATGTTGTTTTTACTTCGATAGTTAAACAACCGACTATCGAAGTGTTTTGACCATCGTTGTCTATACGGGGAGACCGGTTGGATATACTATCTGAAACCACTCCGTATAGGCATAAGCGCTGCAAAATATGCTGAAGAAAATTGAAGACGGAGTCGAAAATTCCGGGTCGTTACAGTGGTATCAGAGCTGAAGGTTTAAGTGATTACCTTGGCTCTGTGGCGTGACTCAATAGAGATAAGGTTAGCAGTACCTTAGATTGAGTTTGAGTATATATATATGAGCGCGTATTTGTAAATTAATATAAAAACTGTTTTATATCGTGTTGGCTGGTCAGTCGAGAGGTTTAGGAATTCTGGTCGAAACAGTAATGCAAACTGTGTCGATAGGTGTTTCTAAACTCTTGAACAGAGTAATTCGACACAGTATGTTTTGAAAAGAGGGTAAATGAAATAATTTTACCCAAAATATATTTTGATATAAAAAGAACTATATATCTTGAGTTCATTATAGTATATCGGGTTTGTTGATCGTTACTATAATCGAATAAGATTATAAGCGAGTTGGTTATATAAATAACCAATCAAAATTTATATGAGTATAAGGTATAAAATCAGATGAATTAAATCTGAAATTTAAACCAGAATTGGAATTAAAATTCTGAAACATGAAAATGTTGTAAATGAAATTTGAATTAAATATATGGAATTTTAAGATCCTGGGGAAATTTCGAAATATTATCCAAGTTCGAAAAGATATTTTTGAAGTAAATTTGAAATAAAAGTATTTGAATGTGAGTTTTGAATGTGATATAGTATTGAACTCACTTTGATCGCTGGGAAATAAATTCCGATGATGAAGTCGACCATTATCGGTGTTCATTTTCGAGTTTTAAGTGACGGAGTACTACCAAGTTTTGTTTTGAATTATTGTAAAGGAACAAGTTGTCAGAAATTCAAATGTTTTGAATAATAATATATGATTTTATACTGATTTGAAATGAAAACCCCAGGAATTTAAATTTTGAAATTTAAAATTTACTTTTGAAGTAAATAAGCAGAAAATTTAAATAAGTCAAATAAAAGTGGAGTTGAATCAAAGCCAAGTAAGTGGAAAACGTACTGGAATAAGGATTTGACTTGGCAAAGTAGTTGAGTTGTGAATTGAGATTAGGAATGGAACCGAACTTGGTTGGGAAATTAGATTATTTGGAATTGGAATTGAACTGGAGTTTGAAAAAGAAATTTGAGTTGGGATGTAAGAGAATTATTGATTGAGAATAAACTGACTGGAGATCAGTTAGAAATGCATTTGGGTATGCTGAATGGATTGCAAATGGAAGCTAGAAAGTTGGATGCCCAATAAAGGGAGAAGGCCCAGAGTGGCGTGTTGTAATAGTACCGAATGAACAGTGCAGCGGAGAGATTGATGAAATTCTCCGAAAATTAAAGTGTTAGGAAAATTTTCAGAATTTTGAAAATTTTTGTTACAAAGAAGGGAATTAATATTTTGATCAGTTCAGTTGGAACTGAAATTATGAAGTAAACCAAAAGAATTTTTAACATATTTACAACAGAAATTGTAGCATTTTTCCTACCTTAGCAATTTCGAGGACGAAATTATTTTAAGGGGGAAGGAATGTAATGTCCCGCATTTTTATTCGATTTGTATTTGAATATTTAAATCAGTTTAAATATTGAATTCTTAACATAAGTAGATTTAAATATTAATTAAAACGAAGTTGAACGTATAAAAATATATATTCAATATAATCGAGCTCATAACGACGCTGCAGTTCGTAATTTAACGTTCTGAACTTCAACTGAGTGTACAGAAACCAGTTTAAATCGGATTTCTGCAAAACAAGAAATATTGGAATCTGTTGAACTGTATCTTTCTGACAGAAGTGAAATATTGAGATTTCGTCATATAGATTGCAAGATATGTCAAAATCAAATATTCAGAAAGTCGCTATGAAATCGTATATCGACCATAACGGTTTATTTGAAATAACTTCTTATCGGTTTCAAATTTAGACAAGGTTCTTTTGAGACATAGTTATAATTAAATTTTTAGAATTTTACTGTAATTTTTTAATTAATTAAATACGCAACTTTTTATTTGGAGTATTTTGCACCCTTAATCAGTATTTTGAGGTTTCACAATATAAGTTAATCTACCGGTATTATTATATTTTTAAGGTCATGACACCTCGCTGATCACAACTGTATCTTTACTTCTGTCCATAGCAGTCTATAAATAAATAGAATTTTTAGAGAGAAAAAAAACCGATAAACAGGTATGTAAATCAAACTTAAATAATATCCTTGACTAAAGCACAATAGTAGTATGAATTTCCTATCATTGACGCACCGGTTTAATCAACTAAGTAAAATTGAATATCTACCAAAAACATTTGACATAAAGGATTGTAGTGGCATGTTCATAGAAGGATAAATGATGAACAGTACAAAATGATGGATTCCATGTTGTAAATACATAACAGGAAAGCAACCGATATTGCAAACACAGGCCCCATATCTGTAAAATAAAAACAAAACATATATATATATATATATATATATATATATATATATATATAACCCCATTGCCTATTGCGTTGAACAGAAGCAAGCCTGCTACTCTGTTACTTCACAACAAAGTAAAATCTTAGCCCACACCCTAAGCAAAGATAACGCATCATCCTATGTAACCTACTCTGTCAACCCCAATCCATGTCAAGGCAAATCAATGCATCGCAAGTTAAAACTTTAGAGCCGAAGTGACCCGGACAAATCAAAACGTACAAGACTGCAAACCTAAATTAAGTCTAAAACACATGCTAGGCTGAAACTACCTAGAGACAGTTCGACGAAATCTACCACCACTCCCCTACGTTCAAAATTAACAAGCATTATCAGGACTCAGTAACCCAATTTCAACGCCTATGCTCTATACTCAGCACATGCTTTTACGGATACCCAGAAATCTAAAGCTGGCGCGAGTTTTCCAACGCAGCCTAACATGTCTACTTCACAGCTATGTCAAGGCAAACCAATTTATTTAAAATTCTGCAAACCTAAGGTAGAAGGGTGTACATGCTATGATACCTATTCCTTGCATGGCAAGCTATTCGCGTTTATAAATTCACCTAAGTTTCGTTCATTTTCTGGCCTGATCATCTAAAATCGAACCTCTCCGCAGCTTTAAAAAAAAAAAAAAAAAAAAATGAGGAAAGTGACTGAATACGAGGTCTAGGGAGAGTTCAGTGGTTAACTTGGGTTAAGACAGTAGAGTAGAATCAGGGGAAAATGAAAGCCAAAGGGATTTACATGTTGTATATATGGCAAAGGGGTGTTTCATGTAACATCAAAGAAGTTTGAGTACGTGGAGAGTTCGAAGATACTGTTGGAAGTTGGATTAACAGAGCATGGGGTTGTTTGGGTGGAGGGCTGGAGCATTTTGTTTACGGCGAGAAGTGAGAATGACGTGGGAGTTTGGATGGAGCGGAAGAGTAAACACGTGGAGAAGGGAGTATTGTAAATGCTGAAGTTTTTGGTAAGGATAGGGAGGGGAGTCGATCGCGTAAATACAGTAAGAATGGGAGTTGGTTTTGTAAACACATGTAGTACATCAGGGAGGACTAACGTGATCAGCCATGCAGCCTCAGGGAGCAGGGGTACGGTTTTGAGACTATGACGGGAAGCGAGGGGTGTAGGAGTTTTGGTGAGAGGAGCATTGCGTGGAGAACTGGGTTGACAAAGGCAAGTGGTCCGGTTGCTTGCCAGTGGTGTAGTGGGGAGTTGAACGCCGGAAGGAACGGAAATACTTTGGCAAAAGGGAACATAGTATATTGGAAAGCAAAGGGGCGTGTTTTCTGTACAAGGTGGTTTCATGCACGGTGAAGAGCGAACGTGAATGTAGCATTGGCAGAAGTGCACTTCTGGTTTAAATCGACCAACGCAAATCGTTATTTAACGGTTAACGCGCCAAGGTGAGTAAATTCACTAACTCTGTTTTATTTAAAATATTTTAATTATATTTTGAATAATGGTTGAATGTTGTGTGATGGTTGATTAGATAAATTACAGTTAAATTGGTTGAAATAAATATATATCATTGCATATGCACACATCATTGGTTGGATACTGATTTGAATAACACCCATGGATGCGGAAATCGGTTGGAGGAACTCAACCGGATTCCTAAAAATTTAGATGTACTGTTTGTGCACTGGTTAAACCATGTTGAATGGAAATTCAACGTTATATTGATTTGGTAAACAAACGATATCAGCGACAGTCAACCATAAACCCATTTTGTTAAGAAATTGGTTGACCGTCAAGCAAATCAACGAAGTTCAATTATAAAAATTATATCTTTATAATTGAAGCGAAATTATAAATTATAATAGAAGTTCTATTATAAACTGGTATTTTTAATACCGTGAGTTAGATATAAATTGATCCGAGTTTAAATAGGAAGAATCGATCATTTATTATTTCTAAATAACAGAAATTGAATCTTGATTAAACAAGGAGGCGATGACTTGTTTAAGTATATCAAAAACAAGTAGTCGATTTTAAAGATGCTTATGAAATAAAGTATAATTCTATGTTTGGAGTATGATCGTATTTGAAATAAGGGTAGTAAAACGAGTCTAGATTCCTATTGCGAAATGATATTTTAATAAAAGTAAATAGTGGTCAGAAAGTAAACATTTTGTAAGTAGATATTTCTATTTGTGTTAAACTAAATTGATCTAATTAACGAGAAGTTTAGAAATGGAGTTTTGAAATGTTTTTCCAACATTAATAATGTGTATTTTCTAAAAGCACAGAAAATAAGAAAGGTAAGGAAGATGGAAATGTTCCAGATATTAAATAAATGTATATCTTCTAGAATGGGGGTGAACAAGTGCTATAATATTTGGAAATGGGTTTTTCAAAGAAGTATGAGGTTAAACAGTCTTGGAAATATCTAGAAAAATATGAATAATGAAATATTAGAAAGTGCCGAGATTGTGAAATGGTTTGATGGATGTTTATTTTCAAAACACCGACTATCAAGATTTTTGTAACGAAAAGAGATATCAAGATTTTTGTAACGAAAGGAGATATCAAGATTTTTGTAATGAAAAGAGATGTCAAGAAATTGTAACGGAAAAAGGTGTTGAGATTAATTATAAAGTGGAATATAGTAGCATGTTGCAAGTCTCAGAACTATAGCAGTAAAGTAACGCTGTTGACTAGGCTTAAGCGTGACTGTTATGTCAAGATTAGTTATAAAGGGATATAGCAGCGTATATCTAGTTTGAACTGTAACGATAAATGAAACGCTGTTAACCAAACTTAAGCGTGATGTTTATATACAGTAGCACTTCCTAGGGAAGGAAAACAGCTTGTGTTGAAATTCACTTATTCAAAAGTAATAAGTAATGACGTTTGTCCAAAGAAATATAAGAACGAATGTTAAATAAAAAGTGCCGGTGATTTGTGTGATATTGGTTGTACATTGAATGGATGTTGTTTTTACTTCGATAGTTAAACAACCGACTATCGAAGTGTTTTGACCATCGTTGTCTATACGGGAAGACCGGTTGGATATACTATCTGAAACCACTCCGTATAGGCATAAGCGCTGCAAAATATGCTGAAGAAAATTGAAGACGGAGTCGAAAATTCCGGGTCGTTACAATAATGTAGTGAATATCTGATTCAGTTCGTTTGTTGAAGCGAATCGACACATTTACGAGAGGTTGTATTATCTTAGAGGTGACAATGATAAGTACGAAATGCTTTGCACCTTTGAGCAGATCGTAGCAATGTCTTTAAGAGAGTGACATTGTCCACGACTCAGCCATTGTTTTCAATAGTGGTACATAAAGTGAACATTTTCATGCTGACCTGGCTATAAAGGTAAGAACAATTGAGTTGCGGGCACGGTTGTGTACATGGTGGGTTCTATTTCCTATACGGGTATATGTGCATGCTGACCAATTAATCTGGCTTTATGAGTTTGAGCGCAAGTTTGAAGGAAAATTGGATTATAGCATTATACATAGCTGCTTTGCTCAATATGAGTTTTCGGGATGGCAAGAGCAATGTCTTTAGTAATAGTTGGTTTGAAGGTGCATACTTTTGGCCCAACTGCGAAGCTCCCAAATTACCCTTTATATATAATTCTTAAAAAAAAATCTTAGAAAAAATTATTTTAACAAAAGAGCATTAACTTTTTAATAAACGTTAACATTGTTTAAGATAAAGATCTGACATATGTTTTCTTCTATAAATTCAAAATGCTCTTTCATGTATATTAACAAATTTGATATCACTTAAACATATAATCTAATAAATAAACTTTGTATACATATTCATACTTTATTGATTAGTAACAAAAACAAAATTTCACATTAATATCTTTGTTAATAGTCGGTTTGAAAGCACATACTTTTGATCTGACTACGACGTTCTCAAACTACTCTTTGTATACATATTTTTTAATGATCTTAGAAAATAACATCTAGATAAAAATGCGTTAACATTTTAATAAATGTTGACATTGCTTAAAATTAAAATTAAATAAATATTTTAGTTCTTTTACAAATTTGAAACGCTCTTTCATATATATCACCAAATTTGATATCACTTATACATAAATAATTGCAATTTAGAAAAAAAAAATTAAACCACATACACATGATTACAATGCAAAACATCGGTAAACAAATTCAAAATTGTATTTCATATATATTACCGAACTTGATACCACTTAAATATAATATAAGATCTAATAAGTAAACTTCAAACATATATTCACAATTTGGTAAATAATAACCAAACAAAATTTCAAACTAAAAAACAAATAGTTGCAATTTTAAATTAAAAATTAAATCACGTAGACAAGATTATGATGCAAAATATCTGCCTAATTTCCATTTGTCTTTTGTTTGCAGGTGAACAACTAGATCCGGTCATTATACGTAGGCTACACGTGCGAGCTCAGTCTAATATAGAAACGGTAAGCAAAAATCAATGCTTGAACCACTAGCAAGTAGCCGTTCGATCTGTCAACGTCTTTTGCTTTGATTTGCGACCAAGTAAAAGGAACTAAATTAAAATATTGGACTTCTAGAAAGTTGAAATCATCAAATAGTACAAGGATTAAATAAATTATGCAAAAATTGCAAAATTAGTCACTCTCTTTTCGTTCGGTGCCCTCCCCACGAAGTAATCCATCTTCTCTATTATTTCTTTTTACAACTTTGGCCCCTTACAAACTCGTTATTGCATTCTTACTTCCAGTTTTGCGTAATCTATTTTTTTGCAAATAAAATAGTAGACTTTATGAAACATTATGCAATTAAATGGATTTAGAAACAAATCTCCAGTAGCGACCGCTCTTCTTAATTTGACACGTGTACACGTTTTCTCTCCTTCCTGCCTCCTTCCTTAATGGCTCTTCGCCTTATATAAATGTCAGAAACCACCTCCACTGTCTTTCATCATTCATCCCCACTTTCAACTAATTTACGCACCGAACACCAAATTTGACTAAACCCCCTGAAACTCAGAAAAATGGAAAACAATAGAGAGTTCTGGCAGTTCAGCGACCAGCTCCGCTTGCAGACGACCAACTTGTCCAATCTGTCGATAGGGGACTCCATCTGGAGCAAGAAGAACCTTGATGTCAACGGTCCTCCTCCTGCCACGTCATCAGATGGCTGGAATCAGCTCCACACCAGCAATAAGCTCGCTTTTGGAGGTTATGGCAGTAACACGGCTGCGAGAAACAACAAGAATATGAACAACACCAACGATGCTGGCAAAAATGGTAGCTTCAATTCGCAGAGTACTAACAAAAATTTCAATTTAGGCTTTGATAAGGCGGTGGCGAAGCCTATGGTGAATAATATGAATAAAAGCAGTTTTGGATTTGTGAGCAATCGAAAGAATAATAATGATGGTGGGAATTTTAATGGGAAGAAGAAGGGTAATGGCAACAACAACAATAACAATGATAAGAAGGATAATAATAACAATAATTTGGTTGATAAGAGGTTCAAAACATTGCCTGCATCGGAAGCTTTGCCCAGAAATGAAGCTGTTGGTGGATATATTTTTGTTTGCAACAATGATACTATGCAGGAGAATCTTAAAAGGCAGCTTTTTGGTATGAATTTTAACTGTCAATTACATATCAGTATTTACTGTTTTATATTTATGCAATTACCTATTAATTCGGATTAAATTGATGGTTTGGATATGTGCCAGTTACATCTACGGTTTTGGGTTTTAGGTTTATAACGAATTCAAAGGAATGCAAGTATTTCATTTTCTGCTGATTGTTATACTTGGCTAAACAAAATGATATATTCTTATTATCTTAGTTAGATGTAATATTCTAAAAATGAAATCACAATTAATGTCTGGAGTCATAAAACACTCCCCCTTGTCAGTATTCACTGTTTTATGTTTGTACGATCAACTGTTAAATAGGATTCAATTGATGGTTTGGATTTGTGCCAGTTACATCTACGGGTTTGGGTTTTAGGTTTATAATCAATTCATACTTATGCAAGTATTTTATTGTCTGGTGATTATCATGCTTAGCTGAACAGGTTGATATATTCTTATCATCTTAGATAGATGTACTATTCTAAAAAATAGATCACAATTCAAGTGTGGAGTCATAAGGCACTGCCCCTTGTTAGGTTTCAATTGATGCGCTCACCTGTTAATTAGGTTTCAATTGATGGTTTGGATTTTGTGCCAGTTGCATCTACAGGTTTGGGTTTTAGGTTTATAATCAATTCAAACAAATGCAAGTATTTCATTTTCCGGTGATTAACATGCTTAACTGAACCAGATGATATATTCTTATTATCTTAGATAGATGCACTATTCTAAAAATGAAACCACAATTGTTGTCTGGAGTCATAAAACACTGTCTGCTAAATGCTTAATACAACAAAAATTATTGTTGTATATCTTATGTTATCTGAATTTGAGTATATTTCTATTTACATGATCAGGTCTGCCACCAAGATACAGGGATTCGGTCCGAGCAATAACTCCTGGTCTTCCTCTGTTCCTCTATAATTATTCAACCCATCAGCTCCATGGCATATTTGAGGTACTATAAGATGTGCAATACTGAACTTAAAAACCATACAAAGTGTTGTGCACACGTATCACGAAGCTGATTATAATTTTGATTTTTGTGAACCAAACGAATAACAGGCTGCTAGTTTTGGTGGCACTAACATCGACCCTTCTGCTTGGGAAGATAAGAAGTCCCATGGAGAATCTCGTTTTCCAGCTCAGGTATAGGCCAAAAGGCTAATTAAATGAACTTATATGATTACTTGATTTGTCTTAAATCATTCATGTTATGCTTATACTAGCTTGCATCTGAGCTAGGTTGTATCATCATTTTTTAAATGTTTGATCTACTAGATATCATAAAAAGAACACCTTGATCAAGAGTAGGGGACTTTCCCAGTTTTTAATTAATGAACATGAAGTTGATATAGTGAACTGAATATGTTGATGGTCAGCTAAAAAGTAAGGCAATGGCTTCAGTTATAGTTCTTGAAAAATATCAGATTTTAACAAGTTATAATTCTTAAAATTTCCCTTGCTATACAACCTAATAACCTCAGAGTTTTATCAAACAATGGATTACTGATGACAACATTATTGCAGCGTGTGTTTGAAAATCCCTCGGCACTTCATTAAATGATTCATCACTAGACAAGTATGGATATGTTCATAAAATCACATGAAAAAAAAAAGATATTTAATGTTATAAATTAACTTAAATTAGTTGGAGATGACCTTTATCACGCTTTATGCTTTCATCTTTCCACCTATTTCTGAATATGAAATTTCCACTAGCTTTTAACTAGTAGGTTCTAACTTTCTCTAAAGGAGCTAACACATATGCTTTCTCTTAAACAATCTCTTGGGCACAATAAGGAGGGGAAAAAATCCACTATGTTCGCTTATGCTTTTGGCTTTTCATCCACAGTAAACTTATCAACATATGGTAGTTGTAAAGTAGGACAATAGTAGAGAAGTAGGTTTCCGTAGTTTTCACCTTCAAGACATAACACCAATAAACTTGTTAAGACTTCTTCACATCAATCGCCATCTTGCTTATAAATTAAGAATTGAATAAGCTTATCTTATAAAAAAGCAGTTGGCTTTGGTCTTTACATCTCCTCCAACCTTATTAGCCAACGGTGAAAGTCATCGCCTTTATTCAATTTCTCAGAAAACGACTTGCCAACACCGTTGGCCAGCGGTAAAAGTCGTCACTTTTATTCAATTTCTGAGAAAATGACTTGCAATATCACAAGACTCGTTCTTTTGCTTAACTGATGACATTGAATATGATATATTTGTCACTTCTTGTTTAAAGTATTTAATAAGAAATGTTTCTATTAGGTGAAAGTTATAACGAGGAAGATATGCGAACCTCTGGAAGAAGACTCCTTCCGCCCTATTCTGCACCATTACGATGGTCCTAAGTTCCGATTAGAGCTTAGCGTCCCTGAGGTATGATACTTTTTAATTTTATTTTTCTAAGTTTTTTGTTATGTATTGTTTTAAAGTTTTTTGTTATATATGTATATATTGATTTCAGGCACTGGCACTTCTTGATATTTTCGCGGAAATTGACGCATGAGAAATATTTGTGAAGAAGACATGTAGGGATGAATGAGTAATAAAAGTAATATTGTAATGTTGCAACTTTTTCAACGAGCATGGTGCGACTCGTCTATACTTGTGTAGAGCTATATATGAGCAAGTAATAGCTATTTATAGAGGGGGTGTTGGATGTATATATTTTTGTACTATGGGAGGGGAGTCTGATATGAAGTTATAACAGCGTATAATGTAATGTTTGTTGGACAAAATTTGAAATATGTATGTGTGTTCCGTGACGTTTTGGGTTTGTTCCTATTTGTATTTCATTTACCACCTTTTGATGTGAGGAACTTAAAACACTGTTGTGTTTGCTCATGCACAAGCCTACTCGGATGAGGTTCCAGTTTTGCGGTCATATGCATCCTGTTCTCGTTTCTCTTGTATGTCAGGCGTCAATTTTGATCCTTTGGTAGGTCTATCAGTTAATTTTGGATTTTTCATTTGGTTGTTCTACGGTTGTCATCTACCCTTTGCTAGGAGGATAGTGTCAAGGACAAAACTATAAATTTTTTCAGTTACAAGGGCAGTATGCTAAAAATTTATTTTAAACGATAAAGATCAGATTTTAGTTATTGACAGTGTGCATGATATCAGAATTTAACTATCGATTTTAAATATCAGTTTTACGGTGTGTATGGTATCGGTTTTACAATGTATATTATTCTTAAAAATAATTTTTGATGGATTGTCCATGAATTTGAAAAAGTTACTAAGTTTGTTCTTCATAATAAAATCCCCCGAAACAAAGTGGAATACCTCAAAATTAATTTGCATATGCCATCTCTTTTGCAGAACAATCACTATTTTTGTATTCATCCTTCAAAACAAAACTGAGCTATACACAATTGGAAATTTATATTAGTAAATTTAGTAAAAGTTCGACAAAATAAACTTCAATTTTTATGCTTAGTTATTATTTTTTTAATGGGAACATGTTATGCTTTAGGTTTTTAAAAAATATTTTAGATTAAAGTAGCTAGTTACGAAAGTTTTTAAGTTGATATTTTGTATTCCATTAAGATTGTAAGAAAAGCATACATTTGATGAAATATAATTTATATTTTATAGTTGTAATTTAATGGGTTATTAGAAAAAGAGTAGAAATTACAATTAAAAGCGAGGGTAGCTTAATTATATATTTTTCGGCTCGGCTCGGGTAATGTGATTTGAGATCTCCCATCGAAAATTATATGATGCCCAAATCAAAGGAGCTAAGCATATGACACGATGACAGTAAGTTATTCGATTATGTCTCAAAAATTTGCTCAAGGTAAAATAATGCTTTTCAGCTTTATATCTGTTATACGCATTTTTTACTTGTATATATGTGTACGTATAATGTTTTGAAAGTACATTTAAATATACAAGTAGAAATTACTAAGATAAAACATTTAATTGATTTCAAATATGACAAATGTACATTCGTGAGTATTAAATATTGTTAATAAAAAATTATTTTTAAGTTCCTAATTTTCAATGTTCATAGTCAAATATGTTTCCAAGAAGTGTTCTAATAGAGCAGGTAAATCAATGTACATAATGTTGTGCATAAGATGAATGGTGATTCACTTATGACATTTAATAACGTTAGGAAATTACACACTTCTAATTGGAGTAACTGCAGATTCGCCTCATGGGAATTTCCAGTATGTTATATCTAAGCCAAATAGAAGATTTCACATGATCACATGCAGTATTATTTTGATTAGACAGTAATGCAAATTTTATGTATTAAGATCCATTATTATTGTCAATCACAGGACAATTGAATAATGTCACAATAACAGTTAGGTATGCGTCAATACTCAGGGAGTGATACACTTTTGAGTAGATAATTCATCCAAATTGATACGAAAGTTTAATATTACCATAACTGGAATTTGACACCGTAAACTTGGCCAAGGCATACGACTAATCAATATATATTTTCGAGTTGAACGATACAGTTGTCAGATTGTTGACCGTTATTGTAACACCCCGGATTTTTGAATAATTGAATTAACTAAATTCAAAGAATAATTAATCTCAGACGTGAGAACTAAGGGAAATGGGTTATGCCATTGTGTTCGTCTCAGAATTCTGATTGAGATAGAGTCCGAGTTTGCGGGAAAAGGATAAGGGATGAAGGAGATATGGACGAACAAAGGAATCAGAAAAAAAAATTGCACTGGCGCACCTGCCAAGTGCGCCCAGGCCGAGCAGCAGGCCTACACAGCTTTCTGGTGCAGTCTGATTCATATTGTGGCTCATTGCTGAGTCCTTTCTGACTCCTTGCTGAGTCATTAGGGCTGAGGTGTCACCCTATCCCGACTGAGTGGTTTTGGTTAACCCTAAGATCATCCGACGGCTATAATTAAATTGAAATTCTATATAAACATGGGTAGACTCAAACCCTAAAATCAAATTAAAATCTGAATCATGGCCGTCATGCTGTCATCTTGTAACCTAGTGTAGCCGCCACCAAATAGAGGGAAATCAAAGCTAATCAATTCAGTTCTATTCAACCCTAATCTAAACAATAACGAATCAACTACAAAGGCGAGCTAAATCAATTTCAGAACTCAGATTTCAGAACGCAAGACCTTCTTTTTTGTGAGTTCGATTTCTTTAATAAGATAATTAACAATTTAATTGGATTGAGCTATAATTTGGATTATATGGTTATGTTGTGAATCATTGACCGTATGTTATTATCTATGTTGTAAATTCTATGATGTTATCATCTATGTTTTAAATTCTATGATGTTATTATCTATGTTGTAAAGCTGTGATGTTATCATCTATGTTGTAAATCTATGATTCATAATGATGATTCATATGCTAGTTTGGTTATGTTATTGGAACTAATTCATATGTTAAATCATATGTATGTATGTATGCAAGTCTAGATTTTAATTTAGATCTGAATCATATGCAAGTTAGTGAGTAAGAATTATATGTACAACCTTACATATTTCATCACAGTTTAGATCTATGACATAAAATGTAGTTTAGATCTAATCATAACCTGTAGTTTACACCTTATGATTAGATCTATGACATAAACTGTAGTTTACACCTTATGATTAGATCTATGACACCCATTGTCTATGACACCAATTGTCATAGATCTAATCATAACATTACACAGTTGTAACACCCCACGTCCATTAATGTCATAGATCTATGAACAAGGTGTTTCACTCCCCTAAAATTAGATCTAATTTATATGTCATAGATCTAATCATAACCTTACACAGTTAGTGAGTTAATTATTATCATAGATCTAAACTTATTCATATGAACTTATTATCATATGAATTGTCATATGCAAGTTAGTGAGTGACATAAACTGTAGTTTACACCTTATGATTAGATCTATGACACCCATTGTCTATGCAAGTTTAGATGAAACACCTTGTTCACACATGCAAGTTCACCCCTTATGTTTAGATCTATATGCCAATTTATGTTATGACTTTTTGTTCATAAGCTAGATCTAATTTATATCCTATGCATGTTGTGATGTTTTCTCTTTATTCCATAAGTTAGACTATTCGAGTCTAACGTATATTTTACGTTAAACGAACGAACGTACAATGTGGGGCAATGGGATAATATTAAAGGATTTAATATTGAGAATTGGCATAAATGCCTTGAATGCGATGATTAATTGGTATAATTTTATATACCATAAATAGATGGACATAATTGAGTTAATTATGGACATAGTTAAATTTGAAATTGATTGGCAATTTGAATAGGAAAATTAATTCAAATTGGGGGATAATTAATTATGTGTAATTAATCGCCTAAGACACGAGGTTAGACTCTTTTGTCGTGTAAGACTGCCCGGACTCACCCGGCAAATCCAGCTGCCACAAATGCCAGTCTAATGTGAGAGGTCTTAGGCATAAATTAAATGCGTAACAGTTGTAAAGACACGAGGTTAGGCTCGTTTGTGGTGTAAGACTGCCCGAACCCGTCCGGCAAATCCAGCTGCCACAAATGTCAGTCTAATGTGGGAGGTCTTTACAAGATTACGGTCTTAATGAATTAAGAAACACTTAACCAGATAAACATGTAGTGGGACATGAGGGGGTTAAGTGGGTGCCTTGGGTGGCATGTGGAATTAAGTGGGTGCCTTGGGTGGCATTCTGAAATACGATTAGAAGCACTTAACCAAGATTGAAACATGTAAAAGACATGATTAAGAATGGGGTTAAGTGGGGAAAAACCTTAGAAGGGACCAAGCGTAGGTGGAAAGCTTGTGTCATGCATGGGGGCCTTTTTCAAACCCGCAACTCATTAAGTATCTTTGTGGGCTCGACCCAGTCGAGGACGGGACATGCGTATTGGATTTGATTGTAAGAGGTCAAAACGGGTCAGCGGTGGCAACGCAAGTCCAACGGGTACATATGCGTATATGGGCCCGGGCTGGTAGGTAAGACGTTGTTGCATCGTGTAGATATAAGCCATGCATTTTTTGTTGTATCGGGTTGCCACTTTGGGGAGTGATACACCCCACTGTGGGGCCAACACGGGTATCTACGAGTTAGGGAGCCGATCGAATGGGGGTAGTGGGTACACCTAGTGGAGATAGGGCCAGATGACACCTATGAAGGTAGTTAGGGGTACATTAAACTACCATTATCTTTATTAAGTTTTATAGGCGGGATCAACCTTTAGGGTGACTAGTGGTGGTGCAGTGTAGTAATTATCTTATAGTGATTAGATGCGCCTTTAACAATATCTTGGTTCATCTTATTTCTTCGTTTTGTTCTGTCATACCCAATTGTTCACAGTCATTTCCTTATTTTCCATCTTATGCCTTATCCTAATTATTTTGATAATTATATTGTTAAAGTTATCGCACTAGCCAGACTTTATGTCTGACCCCCTTTTCTTTCCACCACTTTTCTTCCTTTTACCTCCCCCTCAGGTTTGCAAGGAGGGAATACTACAGCTTAGTGCCAATTTCTTTCAGTTACTTGAAGAGAGTAGATGTATCGTTTGGGACCCTCTCATCTTTATGGCTTTTGTAACACCCCGTAAATCAGTTAATACTAATATTCACAAATGAAAGAATAATTAATTCCAAATATAAGAATATTTGGAAGCGGGCTACGCCATTGTATTCGTCTCGGAAAAATACGCGAAATAGAGTCCGAAATTTTGTAAATCGGAGTTCGTATGACCGAGATATGGCCTCGAGAAGTTTCACGAAATATTCAAATTTTAAAACAGATTTCAAAAACACAGAAATGGAGGCAGGCGGGAAAACTCCCGCCCAGACCAGGTCGACCTGGGGGTCGACTTGGGAGTCAACCTGGTGGGGGGGGGGGGGGGGGGCAGGTCGACACTAGAGTCGACCTGGGTGTCGACCTCCCTGGTCGAGCCCAGGTGACCTGGGTGCATCTGGTTGGGTTTTCGGGCTGTGTTTTGAAGGCTGGACGAAATCTAATGGCTCTAATCTATTCTAGGGTAAATCTAATGGCCTAAATGCATCCTAACATCTATAAATAAGTGGGTAGACTCTAACCCTAAATCACTTGAAAAATTGGAGAGCTACCGACATGCCGTTGCCATGGAGTTCAGCGTAGCCGTCACAAACTAAAGAAGAAGGAGAAGGCCTAATCTACAAACTAAATCTACTCAAATCAAATCAAAAGCTCTCTCTCTTTCTATTTCTCTTCTTTAAAATTGTGAGTATGATGAATCTCACAATATTATTATAAAATAATTTGATTAAGTTATGAATGGATCACAAGAAAGTGATATGAATTGTTATGTATTTGTAAATTATGTTGTGGATCTCTTGTTATGCTATTATGTCATCACATATATGTTGTTATGTTGTAGTGATTATGTTGTAAATAATCCTATGCTATGTCATATGTGATTAATCATTCTATGCTATGTTATAAATCATGTTATGCCATGTTGTAAATCATGCTATGCTATGTTGTAAATCATATCATGCTATGTTGCAAATTATGATATGCTATGTTGTAAATCTTATATATGTTGTAGATCTCATATTATCACATATGTTGAAATACTTATGTTATATGATAATGATGTCATGTTAAGTTGTGTTGAATCATACAAGTTGTAAAATCATGATGTTATTATTTATGCGAATTGGATCATGTTTAAAGTTTATGTTTTTTTATAATAGATCTTGATTATGGGAATTTGCCTATTGAGTTAGGTGTACCCATATACATGAATCTACAAATTAATTGGATCTTGAATATGGGAATTTGCCTATTAAGTTAGGTGTACCCATATACATGAATCTATGATTAAATGAATTTTGATTTTTGGGAATTTGCCTATTGAGTTAGGTGTACCCATATAAAACCATATTGTTAATGATGTTGATTCACACATGTCCTATACAAGTTTATGAAATTTGATCAAAATCATATTATGTGAATTATGAATAAGTTGACACCCTTAGATCCATGACATGTATAACCTTATGCAAGTTGTAATTTTGGATGTATGCAAGTTTCACCCCTTGTTATGATTTATTTAGTCATATATACATGTTGTTATTGTGATAATCTCTTTTATGCTATGAGTTAGACTATTCGAGTCTAATATATATATTTTGCGAATAAACGTTCAAACGTGGGGTAGGGGTGATATTAGGAATTAATAAATTGGGTGCAATTTTGTATGATTTTGCACGCCTTGAATGGATGTCCATAATTGAGTCAATTATGGACATTGTTGAATTCGGAATTAATTAATAATTCAAGTAGGGAATTATTAAAATTGGGGAAAGTGGATTATTAATAATAATCAATGCTTAGGACACGAGGTTGGACCCGTTTGTGACGTAAACCTGCCCGGACCCGCCCGGCAAATCCAGTAGTCACAAATGTCGGCCCAATGTGAGAGGTCCTAGGCCCAAACTAAAGCATAACAGTTGTAAAGACACGAGGTTAGGCTCTTTTATGGTGTAAGACTGCCCGGACCCGCCCGGCAAATCCAGCTGCCATAAATGCCAGTCTAATGTGAGAGGTCTTTATGAGGTTATGGCCTTAATGAATTAAGAAATACTTAGCCAAATAATCATGTAAGGTGGGACGTGGGGGTTAAGTAAGTGCCTTGGGTGGCATGAGGAATATAGTGGTTGCCTTTAGAGGCATTTGAAATACGATTAGACTTAACCAAATACACATGTAAATGAATATGACTAAGTGGGTTAAGTGGATGGACTAATGGGACAAGCTTAGGTGGAATGCTTGTGGGAAATTATGGGGGCCCATCTCAACCAGTATCCCAAAACGTATTTTGGTGAGCTCGACCCAAGTCGAGGACGGGACACGCATACTGGGTCTGACTATAAGAGGCCAAAACAGGGAGCGGTGGCAACGCAAGTCCAACGGGTTTCATATGTGTGTGTGGACCCGGGTTGGTAGGTAAGACGTTGTTGCATCGTGTAGGTATAAGACGTGCATCTCCGTTATATCGGGTTGCCACTTTAGGGGAATGATACACTCTACTGTGGGGCCAGCACGGGTATCTACGAGTAGGGAGCCGATCGAAAAATGGAAAGTGGGGTACACCTAGTGGGGATAGGGGCAGGCGGCACCTATGTAGTCAGCTAGGAGTACGTAAAGTCATTAAGAAAGTTTCTAAGTGAAGCTAAGTGGTATCAATCTTTAGGGTGACTGGTGTGGTGCAGTATAGTGTTTATCCTTCAGTATTTAGGAGCGCTTATAACGTTGCCTTTAGCGATTGTCTATGTCCTTAATCTGCTCTTTCATAGACATTTCCTTGTTTTCCAGCTTATGCCTTAGTCTAGTTATTTTGATAATAGTACTGTAGAATTATCATACTCGCAAGACTTTATGTCTGACCCCCTCTTTTCCATCTTTTTCCCCCTTCAGGTCCTCAGGTTGGGCCAAGTTCTAGTGGAGTCTAATTGGATCGCTTATCTCTTGGAGAGCTTGGACTGCAGAAGTAAAGTCCAGCTTGTTATCTTTCTTTTTAATGGATATTTATTGTAATGGGATTATGTATTTTGTTTTTGTGGAGACGGATGTTGTACTTGGTTATGATTTAAGGTTTTATGATGTAACAGACATATTTAATTTCCGCTGCAATAAAATGAAGTTTTAGATTTCCAAGTGCTATTTATTATCTGTCTTGTTGTAATTTCTCTGTTCTATATTCACTTATGACCTCCATGGAAGTTAATGCATTCCCTTTGTGAGTGACATTAATGAAAGTGGGGTGTTACACGTGGTATCAGAGCATAAGGTTACCAGAACAGATAAAATTTTTAGAGAAATATTTTTTCTAAAGTATTTTTTGGAAGAAGTGCTTTCAAAAACATGTTATTTAAAGAGAGTTTTTATGAAAAACATAATCCCAAATAGCCATATCCTTATCTTTATCTTTCGAATTTTCCATTTTGAATCTTTCCTTTTCCGTTTCAGCATGGTTGAAGATCTTAATCTCCCAGAAGGTGTGACGGTTCCAGGGTGGTTTAGGAGATATTTGGAGGCTAGGACCACCACTGCAGGCCCAGCAGATGCTCCTCCACCCCCAGTTGCACCCATTCCTCCTCCTCGTGTTGACACTTTTGCAAAGACGTGCAAGGAATTTAAGGCTATGGGAGGAAAATCTTTTCAAGGGACTGAGACGTTTGTGGAGGCCAGAGATTGTCTTAAGGAGACTGAGGAATTGTTGGATATCTTTGAAGTGGAAGATGGGAGGAAAGTCCGTTTAGCTGCTTGGTTAATGAAGGGAGAGGCCTCGTTTTGGTGGGAGGTCACTAACGGGGAACGTCCAGTTGATTCATGGGCGGATTTCAGACGAAGGTTTGAGGCAAAGTTTCTTTCAAGGGCATAGGAGAATTTAAATATGGAAAATTCTTGACATTAAAGCAAGGGAGCTTATCAGTGAAGGAATATGTCAATAAATTTAATCAGTTAGCAAGGTTTGGCTTGGAATTGGTGAACACGCCAGAGAAGAAAGCTTTGAGGTTCGTTAGAGGCTTGAATGAACCGTTGCAAGGGTTGGCTATAACCCACATCCCTATGGGAGCCACCTTTGAAAGGCTAGTAGAAATGGCACTTATGCATGAGGATAAGGCAGTTGAAAAGAAAGGGGATCAGAAGAAACCCCAACAGCAAAATAAGAAGGGTGGTAAAAACAATAATGGCAAAGGCAAGAAGAGATGCTTCAATTGTGGGACACCTGGCCATCTCAGCAAAGATTGTAGAAAGAAAAAGAAGACTGGTTGTTTTCATTGTGGAGATGCGGGACATTTGGTGAAGGACTGCCCAAAGAAGGGGCAGAGGGCAGGGTCTACCTCGGGAGGACAGGTGCAGGCTCTTATGGCACCAGGGCAGGCAAGGGGGCAAGTTCAGGCTATTGCGGCCCCACCGCTGCAAGAAAGAGGTAGAACAATTTCTGTTGAAAGCATAGTTTTTCTGTTTGATCATCCTGTCCGTACCTTATTCGATTCTGGCGCATCTCATTCGTTTATCTCTGCATCATTAGTTGAATCACTGCACTTGAACACCAGTTTAGTAGAGGATCCCTTGGTTGTTTCAAATCCAATTGGGGGTTCGGCTCATTTGACCATGATATGTTTGGATTTGAAAATCTCTATACTTAGCGTTGAATTTAGATGTGATGCTTATGTATTGGGCTTCACGGGCTATGGGCTAATTTTAGGAATGGATTGGTTATCTAGAAATGGGGCCATTCTTGATTGTGAAAGGAGAGTAGTTAGGCTTGTGACTCGCCTTGGTAACACTCTCGACATCTTTTGTAATCCCATAGATTCCGTTATGCTAAGTTATCTTGAATCGCTTGACGCGTCTGTAGAGAATCTGCGATCGGTGGAGGTGGTCCGGGAATATCCGGATGTGTTTGAGGAGGTGAAGGGCTTACCTCCAAAGCGGGAAATAGACTTTCGAATTTATCTTGTGGATAATGCTAAACCCGTATCTTTGCCAGTGCGCCACATGGCTCCTCGTGAAAGGAGGGAACTCAATAAGCAAGTGAAGGAGTTGCTTGAGAAGGGGTTCATAAGATGTAGTATATCGGAGTGGGGTGCTCCAGTAGTATTTGCCACAAAGGTAGATGGGTCCCTTAGACTTTGTGTGGACTATAGAGAACTAAACAAGCTTACTAAAAAGAACCGACACCAACTGCCGAGGATTGACGATCTCTTTGATCAGTTAGTGGGCGCCTCAGTGTTTTCGCAGTTGGACTTAGCCACTGGCTTTCATAACTAAGAGTGGCTGAGGATAGTATAGATAAGACTGCTTTTAGGACTCCTGACGGATTTTATGAATGGCTAGTGATGCCCTTTGGTTTGACAAACGCCCCCGCATATTTTGTTGATTTGATGAGTAGGGTGTTTAGGGAATACCTTAACAAATTCGTGGTAGTCTTTGTGGATGACATCTTAGTCTTTTCTAAGAACAAAGAAGAGCATGCCCTACATCTTAGGGAAGTGTTGGAAACCCTTCGAGTGCATAACCTTAAGGCAAAATTTTCTAAGTGTCACTTCTGGAGGAAAGAAGTACGGTTCTTAGGGCACGTGGTTTCCGAGGAAGGGATAGCAGTGGATCCCGCAAAGGTGGTGGCCATCCAAGATTGGAAGATCCCTAAAAATGTAACCGAAGTAAGAAGTTTCTTGGGGTTGGCTGGCTATTATAGGAAGTTTATCAAAGACTTCGCAAAAATATCAGCTCCATTAACACGGTTAACGAAGAAGAACCTGGTTTTTATGTGGGACGAAGATTGTGATGATGCGTTCCAACGTTTAAAGAGAGCCTTAACTTCAGCCCCAGTCTTAGTGCTGCCAGACGGGAATAAACCGTTTACCGTCTATACTGATGCTTGTGGGACGGGACTTGGCGCGGTCCTCATGCAAGAGGGAAGAGTAATAGCCTATGGTGGAAGGCAGTTGAGGGTTCATGAAAAGAATTACCCTACGCATGACCTTGAGTTAGCCGCAATTGTTTTCACGCTTAAGTCTTGGCGTCACTATCTTCTTGGTGAGAAATTCGAACTGTTCACTGACCACAAATCATTAAAATACTTATTCTCTCAGAAGGTTTTGAATTTAAGGCAGCAACGGTGGATGGAATTCTTAGCCTCCTACGATTTTGAAATAGCATATACCCCGGGCAAGGGTAACGTGGTAGCAGACGCCTTAAGTAGGAAAAGGTTGTCCTTGAGTCCGTTGTTTGTTGAACGACGAAGCTTAGAATTCATCTCCATGTTTGACTTTAGACCCTCCGTTGACCTAGTACTTGGTTTGTTAGCATCCTTGGAGGTTAGACCTACACTTCTAGGACGAGTTGGTGAGGCACAGCAAGACGACCCACAGTTGGTTGAGATAGTAGAAAAGCTCAAAGGAGGGGAGTCGTCTAGCCATCTTCGTAGGTATACCCTAGACGATAAGGGTTGGTTACGAAGGGATAATAGACTTTGTGTACCACAAGACGAAGACTTAAGGAAGGCCATTCTTGATGATGCTCATCGCTCAAAGATGACCATTCATCCCGGCGGAGACAAGATGTACAAAGATATGAAGCGGGTTTTCTTTTGGGCCGGTATGAAAAAGGATGTGGCCGAATACGTCGCTAGATGCTTGGTGTGCCAACGAGTAAAAGCGGAACAAAAGAAACCTGGTGGGTTGCTTCACCCATTGGAAGTTCCACTATGGAAATGGGAAAGCGTCTCAATGGATTTTGTGGATGGATTACCAAGATCAAGGAAGGGTAATACGGGGATTTGGGTTATAGTAGATAGACTTACTAAGAGCGCCCATTTTATTCCCGTGAAAAGTAAGAGGACTGCTCCGTGGTTGGCTTCAGTATACATTTAAGAGATAGTTCGTTTGCACGGTATTCCTTCTAGTATAGTAAGCGACCGTGATCCCATCTTCACTAGCGAATTTTGGAAGAGTTTACAAGAGGCGGTAGGGACTCAGCTATGTTTGAGCGCCGTATATCATCCTCAGACGGACGGCCAGACCGAGAGGGTGAATCGTATTCTAGAGGATCTTTTAAGGCTTTGTATCCTAGACTTTGGGGGTACATGGGAAGAGCACCTTCCGTTGGTAGAATTCGCATATAATAATAGCTTCCAGTCTAGTATTGGCATGGCACCTTTCGAAGCTCTTTATGGAAGGCCTTGCCGTTCGCCTATATGTTAGTGGGAATCTACCGATAAAATCCTACTTGGGCCCTATATGGTTAGGGAAACCTCGGAGAAGATTGATTTGATTCGAAGGAGGATGAAAGCAACACAAGATAGGCAGAAATCGTATGCTGATAAGAGGAGGACAGATCTTGAGTTTGACATTGGGGACATGGTTTTTATCAAAGTGTCTCCGTTACGGAATGTTGTTCGCTTTGGGTCCGTTGGGAAATTAGCGCCAAGGTTTGTAGGGCCGTTTCCTATAAAAGACAGGATTGGGAAGATGGCGTATAGGGTGGAGTTGCTTGAGAAACTTAGTGGAGTACACGACGTATTCCATGTATCACATTTGAGGAAGTGTTTGCACAAGACCGCGGAGGTGGTAGAGCCGAGCTTGCTTAAAGAGGTGGAAATAGAGCGTGATGCAACAATTAGACGAGCTCCTACATGCATTCTTGGGTCGGAGATCAAAAAGTTGAGGAACCGAGAGGTCAGACTAGTTAAAGTGCAATGGGGAGATGATGAGAGCAACGCTACTTGGGAGACAGAAGAGAAGATGCGTTCGTTGTACCCTTTTCTTTTTGAGGGTATGTCTTTTAATTTCTCCGTTATCGCTTAGCTTATCTTATCTTATCTTTAGTATATCCTCTCGTTAGTATCTTTGACCTTTAGTTAGGATAAATCCTATGGTTGAAACATGTGTTTGAGACATGTTATGTATGATGGATGAAAAATGGACGCAAGTGTTTGCTAATGGTTGCTCGTGGATGCATATATACACACACTTTAGGCACTAGATCGGCTCAGTCACTACATATTGCATATTGCATAAATGAATGTATTTAGTATAATGGATATATAATGGTTGTACCATCATATAGATGCTGCATTCGGTTGAATGGATGTGCACGCATATAGAAGTAGTATGTAAGCAATTAGGATCTTTTGCATACATAATGGATGCATGGCACTGTCATGAATTGCATCAAGGAGGTCAACTGAATCAGTGGACCGCCTGATTTTGCATTAGATACGGACATATACACACACTATGCATTTAAACATAAAAGCATTAGAAGTCTATAAGGACAGTGGATGCCAGTGTTTGATGATTGAGTAGATGGTTGATTGGATGTTAGGTTAAACATTCTTCTTGACTTGAAGATTTCGGGGTCGAAATCCTTTAAGGAGGGGAGAATGTAACACCCCGTAAATCAGTTAATACTAATATTCACAAATGAAAGAATAATTAATTTCAAATATAAGAATATTAGGAAGCGGGCTGCGCCATTGTGTTCGTCTCGGAAAAATACGCGAAATAGAGTCCGAAATTTTGTAAATCGGAGTTCGTATGACCGAGATATGGCCTCGAGAAGTTTCACGAAAAATTCAAATTTTAAAACAGATTTCAAAAACACAGAAATGGAGGCAGGCGGGAAAACTCCCGCCCAGACCAGGTCGACCTGGGGGTCGACTTGGGAGTCGACCTGGGGGGGGGGGGGGGCAGGTCGACACTAGAGTCGACCTGGGTGTCGACCTCCCTGGTCGAGCCCAGGTGACCTGGGTGCATCTGGTTGGGTTTTCGGGCTGTGTTTTGAAGGCTGGACGAAATCTAATGGCTCTAATCTATTCTAGGGTAAATCTAATGGCCTAAATGCATCCTAACATCTATAAATAAGTGGGTAGACTCTAACCCTAAATCACTTGAAAAATTGGAGAGCTACCGACATGCCGTTGCCATGGAGTTCAGCGTAGCCGTCACAAACTAAAGAAGAAGGAGAAGGCCTAATCTACAAACTAAATCTACTCAAATCAAATCAAATCAAAAGCTCTCTCTTTCTATTTCTCTTCTTTAAAATTGTGAGTATGATGAATCTCACAATATTATTATAAAATAATTTGATTAAGTTATGAATGGATCACAAGAAAGTGATATGAATTGTTATGTATTTGTAAATTATGTTGTGGATCTCTTGTTATGCTATTATGTCATCACATATATGTTGTTATGTTGTAGTGATTATGTTGTAAATAATCCTATGCTATGTCATATGTGATTAATCATGCTATGCTATGTTATAAATCATGTTATGCCATGTTGTAAATCATGCTATGCTATGTTGTAAATCATATCATGCTATGTTGCAAATTATGATATGCTATGTTGTAAATCTTATATATGTTGTAGATCTCATATTATCACATATGTTGAAATACTTATGTTATATGATAATGATGTCATGTTAAGTTGTGTTGAATCATACAAGTTGTAAAATCATGATGTTATTATTTATGCGAATTGGATCATGTTTAAAGTTTATGTTTTTTTTATAATAGATCTTGATTATGGGAATTTGCCTATTGAGTTAGGTGTACCCATATACATGAATCTACAAATTAATTGGATCTTGAATATGGGAATTTGCCTATTAAGTTAGGTGTACCCATATACATGAATCTATGATTAAATGAATTTTGATTTTTGGGAATTTGCCTATTGAGTTAGGTGTACCCATATAAAACCATATTGTTAATGATGTTGATTCACACATGTCCTATACAAGTTTATGAAATTTGATCAAAATCGTATTATGTGAATTATGGATAAGTTGACACACTTAGATCCATGACATGTATAACCTTATGCAAGTTGTAATTTTGGATGTATGCAAGTTTCACCCCTTGTTATGATTTATTTAGTCATATATACATGTTGTTATTGTGATAATCTCTTTTATGCTATGAGTTAGACTATTCGAGTCTAATATATATATTTTATGAATAAACGTTCAAACGTGGGGTAGGGGTGATATTAGGAATTAATAAATTGGTTGCAATTTTGTATGATTTTGCACGCCTTGAATGGATGTCCATAATTGAGTCAATTATGGACATTGTTGAATTTGGAATTAATTAATAATTCAAGTAGGGAATTATTAAAATTGGGGAAAGTGGATTATTAATAATAATCAATGCTTAGGACACGAGGTTGGACCCGTTTGTGACGTAAACCTGCCCGGACCCGCCCGGCAAATCCAGTAGTCACAAATGTCGGCCCAATGTGAGAGGTCCTAGGCCCAAACTAAAGCATAACAGTTGTAAAGACACGAGGTTAGGCTCTTTTATGGTGTAAGACTGCCCGGACCCGCCCGCAAATCCAGCTGCCATAAATGCCAGTCTAATGTGAGAGGTCTTTATGAGGTTATGGCCTTAATGAATTAAGAAATACTTAGCCAGATAATCATGTAAGGTGGGACATGGGGGTTAAGTAGGTGCCTTGGGTGGCATCAGGAATCTAGTGGTTGCCTTTAGAGGAATTTGAAATACGATTAGACTTAACCAAATACACATGTAAATGAACATGACTAAGTGGGTTAAGTGGATGGACTAATGGGACAAGCTTAGGTGGAATGCTTGTGGGAAATAATGGGGGCCCATCTCAACCAGTATCCCAAAACGTATCTTTGTGAGCTCGACCCAAGTCGAGGACGGTACACGCATACTGGGTCTGACTATAAGAGGCCAAAACAGGGAGCGGTGGCAACACAAGTCCAACGGGTTTCATATGCGTGTGTGGACCCGGGCTGGTAGGTAAGACGTTGTTGCATCGTGTAGGTATAATCCGTGCATCTCCGTTATATCGGGTTGCCACTTTAGGGGAATGATACACCCCACTGTGGGGCCAGCACGGGTATCTACGAGTAGGGAGCCGATCGAAAAATGGAAAGTGGGGTACACCTAGTGGAGATAGGGGCAGGCGGCACCTATGTAGTCAGCTAGGAGTATGTAAAGTCAGTAAGAAAGTTTCTAAGTGAAGCTAAGTGGGATCAATCTTTAGGGTGACTGGTGTGGTGCAGTATAGTGTTTATCCTTTAGTATTTAGGAGCGCTTATAACGTTGCCTTTAGCGATTGTCTATGTCCTTAATCTGCTCTTTCATAGACATTTCCTTGTTTTCCAGCTTATGCCTTAGTCTAGTTATTTTGATAATAGTACTGTAGAATTATCATACTCGCCAGACTTTATGTCTGACCCCCTCTTTTCCATCTTTTTCCCCCTTCAGGTCCTCAGGTTGGGCCAAGTTCTAGTGGAGTCTAATTGGATCGCTTATCTCTTGGAGAGCTTGGACTGCAGAAGTAAAGTCTAGCTTTTTATCTTTCTTTTTAATGGCTATTTATTGTAATGGGATTATGTATTTTGTTTTTGTGGAGACGGATGTTGTACTTGGTTATGATTTAAGGTTTTATGATGTAACAGACATATTTAATTTCCGCTGCAATAAAATGAAGTTTTAGATTTCCAAGTGCTATTTATTATCTGTCTTGTTGTAATTTCTCTGTTCTATATTCACTTATGACCTCCATGGAAGTTAATGCATTCCCTTTGTGAAAGACATTCATGAAAGTGGGGTGTTACAGCTTTGCTTATGCTCAGTGGGGATTTATGGATTTATGTTTTTGCTTCTTTATGTACTTTGAAGTTTTTGAAAAAGACTACTGATCATGTTGTAATGGCTTTGGAAACTACTTATGTAAACTCGTTTTGAGTTATGATGAAATAAAATAAGTTTTATCTTCCGTTGTGTTTTATTTATTTATTTATTCTTGTAATTTATTTGTTCTATACAAACAATAATGCTTCATGGACATTGATGCATTCCCTTTGTGAGTGACATTAATGGACATGGGGTGTTACACGTGGTATCAGAGCTATGGTTACAGGAACAGATAAAAAGTTTTGAAAAGTGTTTTCAAAAGTATTATTTTCCTCGAAAGTATTTTCAAAAACTTGTTTTAAAGAAGCTATTTTCAAGGAAAGTTTACTTAAAAGAGCATAATCCCCGCAAGCCATACATCTCTCTTTCACTTCCCTTGTTTTAAAACTCTTTCTTTTTCTTTTCAACATGTCTGGAGCATCTGAGATACCAGAGGGTGTTCATGTACCCGGTTGGTTTCGTCAATATCTCGAGGCTAGGGCCGCTGCCGCAGGACCGGCCAACGTTCCTCCTCCTCCTCCCCCAGCTCCAGTCATTCCTCCGCGTGGAGATACCTTCTCCAAGATATGTAAAGACTTTCGTTCGATGGGTGGAAAAACTTTTAGTGGATCTGAAACGTTCATTGAAGCTAGAAATTAGTTGAAAGAAGTGGAGGATCTGTTTGGCATCTTCGATTTGGACAATTGTAAGAAGGTCCAATTGGCTGCTTGGTTGATGAAGGATGAAGCTTCGTTTTGGTGGGAAGTCACTAATGGAGAGAGTCCAGTTGATACATGGCCAAATTTCAGGCGTAGGTTTGAGGCAAAGTTTCTCTCATAGGCTGAAGAGAATTTGTATATGGAAAGGTTTTTGGCATTAAAGCAAGGGAATCTACCAGTGAAAGAATACGTCAACAAGTTCAATCAGCTGGCGATATTTGGCTTGGAATTGGTGAATACACCCGAAAAGAAGGCCCTGAGATTTGTTAAGGGTTTGAACGAGCCACTACATGGGTTAGCTATGACCACATCCCTATGGGGGCCACCTTTGGGAAGCTAGTGGACATGGCGCTTATGCATGAAGAGGAGAAGGGCGCCAATGCTAATAAGGCACCCGAGAAGAAAGGGGATCAAAAGAAACCGCAACAACAACAACAAAACAAGAGAGGCGGGAAGAACAATAGTGGCAAAGGAAAGAAGAAGTGCTTTAACTGTGGGACACCAGGCTATCTGAGTAAAAACTGTAGGAAAAAGAAGAAGACTGGCTGTTTCCACAGTGGAGAGGCAGGTCATCTAGTTAACGACTGACCAAGGAAACAGGGGCAAGGGCAAAGAACTTCTGGAGGGCAGCTTCAGGCTCTCATGGTACCAGGACAGGCAAGGGAGCAGGTCCAGGCTCTCGCGGTCCCACCGCTGCAAGAATGAGGTAGAAACATTTCCATTGAGAGTTTAGTTTTTCTATTTGATCATCCTGTCCGTACCTTGTTCGATTCTAGCGCATCACATTCGTTTATCTCTACAACATTAGTTGAAACACTGCACTTAGATACTAGTCTTGTTGTGGATCCCATTGTAGTCTCAAATCCTATTGGTGGGTCGGCTCATTTATCCACGGTTTGTAGGGATTTGAGATTGTCTATCTTAGGCGTTGGTTTTGAATGTAATGCTTTTGTGCTTGGTTTCATGGGCTATGGGTTGATTCTAGGGATGGATTGGCTAGCCCGATATGGCGCCATCCTAGATTGTGAACGAAAGGGTAGTAAAATTGTTGACTCGTAGTGGAAAGACCCTTGACATTTCTTGTGACCCTAGAGGACCGGTGATGCTTAGATATCTTGAGTCACTTGACGCATCCAATGATGATTTACATACTGTTCGTATAGTCCGTGAATATGTTGATGTCTTCGATGAGGTGAGGGGTCTACCCCCAAAACGTGAGATAGACTTTCGTATTTATTTTGTAGACAATGCAAAACCAGTATCTCTGCCAGTACGCCACATGGCTCCTCGTGAAAGGAGGGAACTCAATAAGCAAGTAGGAGAGTTGCTTGAGAAGGGGTTCACAAGACGTAGTATATCGGAGTGGGGTGCTCCAATAGTATTTGCCACGAAGGCGGTTGGCTCCCTTAGACTTTGTGTGGACTATAGAGAGCTTAATAAACTTACTAAGAAGAATAGGCACCCACTGCCGAGGATTGATGATCTCTTTGATCAGTTAGTTGGCGCCTCAGTGTTTTCGCAGTTGGACTTAGCCACTAGTTTCCATCAGTTGAGAGTGGTTGAGGATAGCATAGACAAGACTGCCTTTAGGACTCCAGACGGTTTCTATGAATGGCTTGTGATGCCCTTCGGTTTGACAAACGCCCCCGCATACTTTGTTGACTTGATGAGTAGGGTGTTTAGGGAGCACCTTAATAAATTTGTGGTGGTCTTTGTGGATGACATCTTGGTCTTTTCTAAGAGCGAGGAAGAGCATGCCCTACATCTTAGGGAAGTGTTGGAGACCCTCCGAGCGCATAACCTTAAAGCTAAATTTTCTAAATGTCACTTTTGGAGGAAGGAAGTGCGATTCTTAGGGCACGTGGTTTCCAAAGAAGGGATAGCTCTGGATCCCGCGAAGGTGGTGGCCATCCAAGACTGGAAGTTCCCTAAAAATGCTACTGAGGTGAGGAGTTTCTTGGGGCTAGCAGGCTACTATAGGAAGTTTATCAAGGACTTCGCAAAAATATCAGCCCCATTAACACGCTTGACGAAGAAGAACCTAGTTTTTACGTGGGATGTATATTGTGATGATGCGTTCCAGCGTTTAAAGAGAGCTTTGACCACAACCCCAGTCTTAGTGTTGCCAGATGGGAGTAAGCCATTTAACGTTTATACCGATGCTTGTGGGACAGGACTAGGCGCAGTCTTAATGCAAAAGGGAAGGGTAATAGCCTATGGAGGAAGGCAGTTGAGAGTACACGAGAGAAATTACCTTACGCATGACCTAGAGTTGGCCGCTATTGTTTTCGCGCTTAAGTCTTGGCGCCATTATCTTCTTGGCGAGAAATTCAAATTGTTCACTGACCACAAATTGCTAAAATACTTGTTCTCTCAAAAGGACTTGAACTTAAGGCAGCAAAGGTGGATGGAATTCTTAGCGTCCTACGATTTCGAGATAGCATATACCCCTAGTAAGGGTAACGTGTTGGCAGACGCCTTAAGTAGGAAAAGGTTGTCCTTGAGTCCGTTGTTTGTTGAGCGGCAAAGCTTAGAGTTCATCTCTACGTTTGACTTTAGACCTTCCATTGACTTTGTACCCGGTTTGCTAGCATCCTTAGAGGTTAGACCTACGCTTTTGGGACGGATTGGTGAGGCACAGCGAGATGACCCACAGTTGGTTGAGTTAGTAGAGAAGCTCATAAGGGGGGAGTCATCGAGCCATCTCTGTAGGTATACCCTAGATGATAAGGGTTGGTTACGTAGGGACGGTAGACATTGTGTACCACGAGACGAGAATTTGAGAAAGGCCGTTCTTGACGATGCACATCGTTCGAAGATGACCATTCATCCCGGCGGGGACAAGATGTACATGGACATGAGACGAGTTTACTTTTGGGTCGGTATGAAGAAGGATGTGGCCGAGAATGTCGCTAGATGCTTGGTGTGCCAACAAGTAAAAGCAGAACAAAAGAAGCCCGGTGGGTTGCTTCACCCATTGGAGATCCCACAATGGAAATGGGAGAGTGTCTCGATGGACTTTGTTGATGGGTTAGCGGGATCGAGGAAGGAAAACACCGGGATTTGGGTCGTGGTAGACAGACTTACTAAGAGCGCCCATTTCATTCCCATGAAGAGTAAGAGGACTGCTCCATGGTTGGCCTCCGTATACATTCGAAAGATAGTTCGTTTGCATGGTGTTCCTTCTAGCATAGTGAGCGATCGCGATACTATCTTTACTAGCGAGTTTTGGAGGAGCTTGCAAGAGGCGGTAGGGACTCAGTTATGTTTGAGCACCGCATATCATCCTCAGATGGATGGCCATACCGAGAGGGTGAATCGTATTCTAGAGGACCTTTTAAGGCTACGTGTTTTAGACTTTGGAGGTACATGGGAGGAGCATCTTCCTTTGGTAGAGTTCGCATATAATAATAGCTTTCAGTCTAACATTGGCATGGCACCTTTTGAGGCTCTTTATGGACGACCGTGTCATTCGCCTACATGTTGGTGGGAATCTACGGATAAGATCTTACTTGGGCCCGACATGATTAGAGAGACTTCGGAAAAGATCGATTTGATTCGAAGGAGAATGAAGACGGCGCAAGATACGAGCTCCTACGTGCATTATTGGGTTGGAGATTAAGAAGTTGAGGAATCGAAAGGTCAAGCTAGTCAAAGTACAATGGGGAGATGATGAGAGCAACGCTACTTGGGAGACGGAAGAGAAGATGTGTTCATTATACCCTTTTCTTTTCAAGGGTATGTCTTTTAATTTCTCCTTTATCGCTTACCTTGTGCTCGTTTTATCTTTAGTATGTCCTCTCGCTAGTATCTTTGACCTTTATATAGGGTAGTCCCATGGTTGAAACATGTGTTTGAGACATGTTATGTATGATGGATGCATGTGGATGCAAGTGTTTGTTAGTGGTTGCCCGTGGATACATATACACACACTTTAGGCACTAGATCGGCTCAGTCACTTTCATATTGCATATTGCATATAAATAGATGTATTTAGTAAAATGAATGTACATTGAATGTATGTATCATATGGATGTTGCATTTAAATGAATGGTTGTGCGCACATGTAGTGATGATATGTATAGGATTCTTTGTATACGTGATGGATACATGACACTATCATTATTTGCATTAAGGAGGTCGACTGAATCAGTGGACCGCCTGATTTAGCATTAGTATACAGACATATACACACACTATGCATATATACATGAAAAGCATTAGAAATCTTTTAAGGACCATGGTTGCCAGTGATTGATGGTTGAGTAGATGGATGATTGGATGGTAGGATACGTTCTTCTTGACTTAGAGATTTCGAGGACGAAATCCTTTAAGTAGGGGAGAATGTAACACCCCAGAATTTTGAATAATTGAATTAACTAAATTCAAAGAATAATTAATCTCAGACGTGAGAATTAAGGGAAACGGGTTGCGCCATTGTGTTCGTCTCGGAATTCTAGTTGAGATAGAGTCCGAGTTTGCGGGAAACAGATACCGGATGAAGAAGATATGGACGAACAAAGGAATCAAAAAAAATTGCACTGGCGCACTTGGGAAGTGCGCCAGTACAAATATTGCACTAGCGCACCTGCCAAGTGCGCCCAGGCCGAGCAGCAGGCTTGCACAGCTTTCTGGTGCAGTCTGATCCATATTGTGACTCATTGCTGAGTCCTTTCTGACTCCTTACCGAGTCCTTGCTGAGTCATTAGGGCTGAGGTGTCACCCTATCCCGACTGAGTGGTTTTGATTAACTCTAAGGTCATCCGACGGCTATAATTAAATTGAAATTCTATATAAACATGGGTTGACTCAAACCCTAAAATCAAATTAAAATCTGAATCATGGTGGTCATGCTGTCATCTTGTAACCTAGTGTAGCCACCACCAACTAGAGGGAAATCAAAGCTAATCAATTCAGTTCTATTCAACCCTAATCTAAACAATATCGAATCTACTACAAAGGCGAGCTAAATCAATTTCAGAACTCAGATTTCAGAACGCAAGACCTTCTTTTTTGTGAGTTCAATTTCTTTAATAAGATAATTAACAATTTGATTGGATTGAGCTATAATTTGGATTATATGGTTATGTTGTGAATCATTAACCGTATGTTATTATCTATGTTGTAAATTCTATGATGTTATCATCTATGTTGTAAATTCTATGATGTTATTATCTATGTTGTAAAGCTGTGATGTTATCTTTTATGTTGTAAATCTTTGATTCATAATGATATTTCATATGCTAGTTTGGTTATGTTGTTGGAACTAATTCATATGTTAAATCATATGTATGTATGCAAGTCTAGACGTTAATTTAGATCTGAATCATATGCAAGTTAGAGAGTAAGAATTATATATACAACCTTACATATTTCATGACATCTATCTTATGCGTAAATTGGATCTAAAGTTAGGCTATGACATGTGTGAGTTTAGATGCAAGTTTACACTACAGTTTATGTTGCATAAATCACATATGCAAGTATATATATATATATATATATATATATATATATATATTGGAGTGCGAATCATGTAATGTAAGATTGTAACTATTACCTATGCAAGTTTACACCTTATGATTAGATCTATGACACCCATTGTCTATGCAAGTTTAGATGAAACACCTTGTTCACACATGCAAGTTCACCCCTTAGGTTTAGATCTATATGCCAATTTATGTTATGACTTTTTGTTCATAAGTTAGATCTAATTTATATCCTATGCATGTTGTGATGTTTTCTCTTTATTCCATAAGTTAGACTATTCGAGTCTAACGTATATTTTACGTTAAACGAACGAACGTACAACGTGGGGCAATGGGATAATATTAAAGGATTTAATATTGAGAATTGGCATAAATGCCTTGAATGTGATGATTAATTGGTATAATTTTATATACCATAAATAGATGGACATAATTGAGTCAATTATGGACATAGTTAAATTTGAAATTGATTGGCAATTTGAATAGGGAAATTAATTCAAATTGGGGGATAATTAATTATGTGTAATTAATCGTCTAAGACACGAGGTTAGACTCTTTTGTGGTGTAAGACTGCCCGGACCCGCCCGGCAAATCCAGCTGCCACAAATGCCAGTCTAATGTGGGAGGTCTTAGGCATAAATTAAATGCGTAACAGTTGTAAAGACACGAGGTTAGGCTCGTTTGTGGTGTAAGACTGCCCGGACCCGCCCGGCAAATTCAACTGCCACAAATGCCAGTCTAATGTGGGAGGTCTTTACAAGGTTACAGTCTTAATGAATTAAGAAACACTTAACCAGATAAACATGTAGTGGGACATGAGGGGGTTAAGTGGATGCCTTTGGTGGCATGTGGAATTAAGTGGGTGCCTTGGGTGGCATTCTAAAATACGATTAGAAGCACTTAACCAAGATTGAAACATGTAAAAGACATGATTAAGAATGGGGTTAAGTGGGGAAAAACCTTAGACCAAGCGTAGGTGGAAAGCTTGTGTCATGCATGGGGGCCCTTTTCAAACCAGTAACTCATTAAGTATCTTTGTGGACTCGACCCAAGTCGAGGACGGGACATGCGTACTGGATTTGATTGTAAGAGGTCAAAACTAGTCAGCGGTGGCAACGCAAGTCGAACGGGTTCATATGCGTGTGTGGGCCCGGGCTGGTAGGTAAGACGTTGTTGCATCGTGTAGATATAAGCCGTGCATTTTTGGTTATATCGGGTTGCCACTTTGGAGAGTGATACACCCCACTGTCGGGCTAACATGGGTATCTACGAGTTAGGGAGCCGATCGAATGAGGGTAGTGGGTACACCTAGTAGAGATAGGGGCAGACGGCACCTATGAAGGTAGCTATGGGTACATTAAACTACCATTATCATTATTAAGTTTTGTAGGCGGGATCAACCTTTAGGGTGATTAGTGGTGGTGCAGTGTAGTAATTATCTTATAGTGACTAGGTGCGCCTTTAATGATATCTTGGTTCATCTTATTTCTTCATTTTGTTCTGTCATACCCAATTGTTCACAGTCATTTCCTTATTTTCCAGCTTATGCCTTAGCCTAGTTATTTTGATAATTATATTGTTAAAGTTATCGCACTCGCCAGACTTTATGTCTGACCCCCTTTTCTTTCCACCTCTTTTCTTCCTTCCCCCCTCAGATTTGCAAGGAGGGAATACTACAGCTTACTGCCAATTTCTTTCAGTTGCTTGAAGAGAGTAGATGTATCGCTTGGGACCCTCTCATCTTTATGGCTTTGCTTATGCTCAGTGGAGATTTATGCATTTATGTTTTTTCTTCTTTATGTACTTTGAAGTTTTTGAAAAAGACTACTGATCCTGTTGTAATGGCTTTGGAAACTACTTATGTAAACTCGTTTTGAGTTATAATGAAATAAAATAAGTTTTATCTTCCGCTGTGTTGTTTTATTTATTTATTCTTGGAATTTATCTATTATATACAAACAATAATGCTTCATGGACATTGATGCATTCTCTTTGTGAGTGACATTAATGGACGTAGGGTGTTACATTATCCGAGCTATAGAGTACAAACATCTAAGTAATGTTATTTTGAAGTAGGAACACATCATCAACATATATTATTGCTTGACGATATAATGTCTATGATGATGAATTATGATTTCACCTAGATGATTGGAAAGCATTTGAACTCATGTCTACTGTTGTGCTTCTGTAAAATACATACAAGTTTTAATGTTTGAGGATTGAGTGTCACACTTGTTCGTCTCACAAATATAATCCTCAAAATTCTTTTGACGTTGACTAAATAAAATAATTTATATAAATATAAATTAGTATGGAGGAACATATCTGTAACAAACCGTATTTTAATAACATGTTAAAACCATAAATCAAGGCAGAATTAATTTTTAAAATAAGAATCAAGGGAAATGGGTTGCGCCATTGCGTTCGTCTCGAAATTCTTCTTGGAAACGAGTCCGAGTTTTCGAGAAACGGAGTCTGTATGAGGGAGATATGACCCTCCGAAGTTTCAAGGATTTTCAGAATAGAAAAACAGTTCGAATTTGAATTCGAAATTCAAATTCAAACCCCAGCGCAGATTGGGCGGGAATTTTCCCGCCCAGGACCAGGTCGACCTGGGGGTCGACACTATGGTCGACCTCCCAGGGACCAGGTCGACCCTATGGTCGACCTGGTGCTGAAGCCCAATTTTGAGCCTGGGTTCATTCTGATGTATCTGGTCTCGTTTTCAGTCTAGATTCGTCCTCCTAATCCTATATAAGCAGCCTCCTAGCCTCATTCTCTTTACACCATTCTTCTCTAACCTTATGCTGCACAAATTCTGGATGGACATGGCTTCTTCTTCTTTCTCTAAATTAAATTAAGACACAAAGTAAATTAAAACACAAAGGCTATTTCTTGAAGACTACGGCTAGGAATTGCATATTGGGGATTTTCTGCTATTATCAAATCGAGATTCAACGATTCAACAATTCGACGACTAGTTTATAGATTCAACTTCTGCATCTCAATTTCTTAGACCACGATCTGTAAGTTCTAGTTACTTTGAGATTTAAACTTGTTAATTGTAATTTGGACATGAGATAGAGTGAAATTAGACTTAAGTATGATAATCGATTCACATCTATTCTAGTTTCCATCTTGGATCTTGACTTTTGGGAATATTGCTATGAAATCAGTTTGGACCTATTCATGTTGTAAATCATGTATATAACATTATCATGCATGTGATGTTGAATCAGTCTATTATATACAAGTTTGGGACTATCACCTTATGCCATGACTATCACCTTATTATGCTAGATTTGGAATCCTATTATTTTCTATATGCCAGTGATGTTGTAACCAATTATCTTAAGTTATGCCATGCTAGTCTTGTAATCCCTTTTATCACTTTATGCTCGTCCTTTTTGCCTATCATAGTTTTGATGTTATTCCCTTTATTTATGGATTTGGATTTACTTGTAATTTAGATCGATTCACGTTTACATGTGATGGGAATACGATTTGGGTAGATTAGGCAAAACATGAATTGGTTATGAACATGAATCATGAACTTGATAATAGGCATAAGTTGAAACTTGACATGAAACTTGCCATGAAACTTAACACGAACTTGACATGAAACTAAACATGGACATGACACTAGAATGAACTTGAAAATGGCCAACTCGAGGTTGGGTTGAGTTTGCAGTGTAATTCTGCCCGGAACCGCCCGGCAAATCCAGTGACTGCAAACAATAGGATCCAATGTGGGTACTTGGTCATATCACGCTTGAAAACCTGAGGTCAGACTGAGTTGTGGTGTAATTCTGCACGGAACCGCCCGACATATCCAGTGATCACAATAACAGGTCTGATGTGAAAGGTTGGGGTGCATTAATGAATTAATGCCACATGATAGGGTTAAGTCATGAACATGAAAGACAACACTTAACAAACTTGACATGCTAGACTGATAAGGGTTAAGTCACGAATTTAAATGACAACACTTAACCTGCTGAACGAAACCCTAGTTACGCGGTCCATTTCAGCAGTAACCCACTTAGATGTATCATGGTACCCTGGAAATAGGCAGGGTAGGGCACGATTACTGGGCTAAATTGTAAGCGACCAAAACGGCGGCTGAGTTGGTGCGCCAGTGTAGGTTCAGGCGGACTATGGTCGTGCACGTAGTACGGAGTTGAAAAAGCAGGCATTGGGCATCAGTAGGTTTACACTGTGCATGCTAGATACGTGTCGATGGTTGGCACCCTAGGGTTTGATACACCCTATGGTGGACCTAGCACATGTAACTGCATTCGTGATAGGGTCGTATGACGCAGACACATGACGAGTTAGAACTTGTAGGGAGCTGATCGATTAATGGATCGTTCCATTGGACCTAGTAATGGGTCATTCATGATATTGGGCCAAGGGATCATTTTATGATTAATATATGACATGAGTTTGGGATACTAGTACAGTTGGTGCAGCGAACCTTGAACATGCGATGCTATACTTGATTTATACTTGAATTATCATGCTATCTTAGTCTATCTTGCCCATTTTCTCATCATCCTTATGTTTACTTTCAGTTTATACATGTCATGTTACCTTTACCTGTTTTTATGCTGAAAGTCACTAGGACTTACCAGTCTTTACGACTGACCCGTTTTCTTTTGTTTCCTCCCCCAGGTTCTCAGGGAGGAAACTCTAGCACTTAGCTTGTATTTCGCATGCTTTCGGTTCAGCTCATGTACGGTTTGATATTGAGCTATGCTATGGCTGCATTTCTGCTACCTTTGGGGAATTAAGCTACTTTTGTTGTTTTAAGATTATGCTTCTTTATTTATGCAAGACAGAATTTGTTGTAATGGAAAATAATGACTTTGGCTATTTGGTACTTTGGATGTAAAAGGTTTTGACTCTTTTTGAAAGTAATGAAATTTATCTTTTTATTCTTCTGTTGTTTTATTTATGTTCTGTCTTGTAATATTTCTGTGTTTGTTTACCTCGATAACGCTCCTCCAAAACTAGTGCATTCCCTTTGTGAGTGACCCTAGCAGAGGTGGGGTGCTACAATATGCTCGTGAGCGTATAATTTAACAAATTAAATATATTAATGTTATAAATTTATTTAATGATACATGTAACACCCCACATCCGTTAGTGTCACTCACAAAGGGAATGCACTAAGTTCTGTGGAGCATTTAGGGTAAAAGATGCAGATAAATTACAAGACAGACAAAAATTACAACATCGGAAAATAAAACTTTTCTTTATTGATAAAATAGTTTGTACAACGATTTCTTTATAATATCATAGTATCATCTGTCTTACAAAATAAAGAAGCATAAAACAACATTTACATTCCCCAATGTAGCAAGAGCCGGCCATAGCATCGGAAAAGAGAATCCAAGCAAAACTTCGACAAATCTTCAAGCTGGGAAAGAGTGACAATCCAACTTAACCTGAGCTATACTATTCCCTTCCTTACTACCTTGGGGGGGGGAACGGAAGAAAGGAAGACGAAAGAAAAACAGAGTCAGACATAAAGCCGGAATATGTTCAGTTACTTCTAGCATGTGAACATGGAAAAGAAAAACGACATGAATTAACTGAATACAAGATAACACCATGATGATAGGGTCAGCAAGATTAGACAAGATTAACACAAGATATGCTAAGATAAGATAAACTGGATATGCTCTAATACTTTCGCCGCTTCGCTATTTCCTTGCTATACTGGTTTCTATATCTCTGCACCACCGAACTAGTGTCCCAACTAGTAACGATAACGTGATCCCAATCCCTGTAGTTTCCGTTGCCTTCAGGCATACATTTATTATTTGTTACCTAGATCCAATCTAGGGTTTTCTATCAAGTGCTTTCTAGATTCAACTAGAGTTTACGCTATCTGCTGAACGCTTCTCGGATTCAGGGTTTATTCCACCTAGTCCAACTAGGGATTATGCTACCTGTCGAACGATGCGCCCTAGTCTAGGACACACTACCTAGAGTGGTATATGTTCCTAGACTTCCCCACGCATGTATCGCGAATCGTTATAGCTTGTCTAGATGCACATGTCCTGTAATGTGCGGCCCGAGTCCTGTGGCAGGGCAAATCAAGAAACACAGAACTCGGTCGGGAGCTTTCAGATATCTGCTGATGCAGATGCTAAGGTCTGTTTTTATTCCAGTGGCTATGGTCCCACTCGACCCCTCCCTCAACTAATGAAAGGCACACCTTGAAAAATGAGAACTATACGCAGGCCCCCTATGCCCTACTAACCTATGGCCATCCTCACCCATAACTAGATAGCAAGTATATGGTCTTTTGGAGTTCTCCGCCTTTCCGCTTCACGTATCTCGATTGACTCAAGATGGATGGTAGACGACGAGTTGCTATCCCAGGGCTACCGGTTTCTCGCCACGCTGGTCCATCCTAGTCTTTAGGTTGCCATATTTTGCAACCAAGGCATACCCTTGGTTCTTCTACCGCAGACCTTAACCTCTGTGAGCCCAGGAGGATCATCTGCGGCCTCACAGAGGGATACCAAGAGTACCCTCACGTCCCCTCGAAGCCTCGGGCTTTGTAACCCAATTTGTTGGAGCCTTCGTTTTAATCAGACGGACGTTCGCTCCTTCCCGTGTTATACTAAGAATTACTACTTAGTTCTGCTAACTAAGGTTTACCATTTAGTTTCCAGAATCGTTGTTTTCTTAACTAAGGTTTACTACTTAGCTCCTTTTAACTAAGGTTTACTACTTAGTTCTCTTTCCCGTCAATTTGGATTGGTTAAGTGTCATTAGTCAATTCAAGCTAACTTAACCCTCTTCATTTATCCTGATAAACTGGTTAAGTGTTATCAATAATTCATGTTGACTTAACCCTACCACAAACCAAGTTATATTGGTTAAGTATTTCTTATTACTTAACCCTACCCATTCATCCTGTATTGGTTAAGTGTTCCTTTTTAACTTAACCTTGTCCGTCTGTTTTAACTAACATGTTATTAATGGTTAAGTATTATCCCTTCACGTTTTAGACTTAACCCTATTCCTTTATCACAATCTGATGGTTAAGTGTTCAAGTTTACTTAACCCTACGGTCTAGTCCAGCTAACATATCAAATTGGCTAAGTGTATTAAATTTTTACTTAACCCCAACCTCTAGTCTAGTTAACATGTTAATTTGGCTAAGTGTATTAACTTTACTTAACCCCACCATCTAGTCTAGTTAACATGTTAATTTGGCTAAGTGTTTTCTTAGTTACTTAACCCCTACAAATCTTGTCTTGTTACCATGTTAAGTTTGGTTAAGTGTCCCTATGTACTTAACCCTCCCATTCTAGCTTAACTGTGTTAAGTTGGTTAAGTGTTCCTATGGACTTAACCCTCCCATTCTAGCTTAACTGTGTTACATGTCAGTATGAACCTAACCCCACCCATCGGTTTGGTTATCATGTTGAATTGGTTAAGTGTCTTAGTTAACTTAACCCTACCATTCTTGTTCTAGCTTTAACTAAATAAATTAAAGCAGCGACCACTCACATTAGACAGATATTGTTGCGATTACTGGATGTGCCGGTTGGTTCCGGGCAGGTTTACATCGCAACTCAGTCTAACCTCGGGTTAGGCATATTCGTGTTTTCTAAGTTCAAAGGGTTTTGATTAATTTTCAAATCAGGTTTCGAAAGTAACCATCTGGTCCGTCGGATCAGTTAGGGATAGCCAGGGAGAGCAGGAAACTTGTATTTTCCAAACCCAAGCCTAAACACTATCCTCTCTGTCGCCCTAGAACTTTCTGGTGTATGTATTATTAAAAGAGATGTCATAAATAAACCTTTCCTTTGTATATATATAAATTGTTAACAATTTATCCTCAAAGTTTAACCATTTATCCTCAAAATCCATTTTCCCTCTATAAATAAATTTGGCCTATACCACATACATTTGCCATGCCCACTAATGGACTTATATTCTAGGCCCAAATCTTGATTTTCCTATCTTACAGTTTATAGCAATTTAGATCCAACATCCTCATTTACAGTTCATGCCAAAAACTAAATTTTATATTCTAGTTTACAGTTTATGCCAAACTAGATTTCCTATTCTAGTTCACCGTTTATGCCCAAAACTTAATTTGCATACCAACTACCTACTTTGTGGCCCATTTAACCATTTACCATTTACGCCCAATATATGTAAATTATTCACAATTATGCTAATATACTTATCATGCCAATTCTGATTTAATATTCTAATTTCAGTTCATGTCAAAACTAGACTTGTTATTCTAATTCATAGTTCATATAAATGCTAGATTTACAAGTCAATACTAGATTCAAATTACACATCCTATAATTCATGTCAAATTTATCCAATTTGCATTTTTATGAACATGCCATAATACATGTTCCCAATTTATGCCAATTTCCAAGTTTATAACTACGTTTTTATAAATTTCATATTTTGCCCAAATCGTATTCCCATCGTTCGTACAATCGCGATTCAATCTAGATTATAGATAAATCTAGATTCGTAGAAAATAGGGAATGAACCAAAGATGCTATGAAAAAGATAGACATAATAACTGGCATAAAATGATAATTTACTAATTACAGACCTAACGAATTACACTGAAATTGATCTAAAACATCGAAGGCCTATAGGTCTGAAAATCTTATGACATAAAAAGGGTTGAATAACGACGTAGGTTCAAGAGCATGGGTAGACCTAACTTAATAGGTAAATTCCCAAGATCTAAAACCAAAGAAAACCAAGAATAGACAGAATAGATAATCAGGTTTAGACCCAATTTCACAGTCACAAAACTTAAGCATCACTTTCCTAGTCATGAATCATAGGTGTTTAACCACAGTTGTCCTTGTTATGTCATAGGCAATAGTTTATGTTTCCTAATCAAAGGCATAGGCTTGTGTTCATGGTCAAGGAAATAATTCTCATAGTCATGAGTCACAGTCATAGGCAGTGTTCATAGTCATAGGCAATGTTCATAGTCAAAGAGGCATATGGTTTTAAGGTCCATAGTTTCATAGTCGCAGTCTTATTGGTCATCGAATCATAACAGTTCTTAATTAGGTCCAAGGATATAAGCACTGATAGAAAGATTTGGCATATTCTTTTATTCCTTTAATTTCATGTCACGAACAGAGAAAACGTTCAAATCTAAAAAGTAACCGACTTACAGAGACTAGAATAGATTCGTAGAAAAACAGTCGTTGAAGTCGTTTGAATCTTCACTTGAATCCTAGCTTGTTTTGAATCTCCTCTTGAAAGTCTTGAGCAGCATTTCCTCGTCTTGATTTATTTTACATATTATTTTATTTATTGTTTAATTTAGAGGAGGAGAAGAAGCCATGTCTACCAAGAATCTTTGCAGCATAAGGGTAGAGAAGAATTGTGAATAGAGAAGGAGACTAGGGCTGTTTATATAGGATTAGGCGGATGAATCTAGGCAGAAAACGAGACCGGTACATCAGAATGCACCTAGTCCCAAAAGTGGGTTTCTGCACCCAGGTCGACACCCAGGTCGACTGGGCAGTCGACCTGGTCAGGGGGGGGTCGACTACCCAGTCGACCTGGGTCCTGGGCGGGAATTTTCCCGCCCAACCGGCTTCTGGTTTTGAATTCGAATTTCGAATTCGAATTTTGAGCTGTTTTCCGTTCTGAAAATTCCTGAAACTTCGGAGGGCCATATCTCCCTCATACGGACTTTGATTCTCGCAAACTCGGACTCGTTTTCAAGCAGAATTTCGAGACGAACGCAATGGCGCAACCCGTTTCCCTTGATTTTGATTTTAAAATTTAATTCTGCCTTGATTTGTGAATCCTAGTGTTACAGAATTACGGGGTGTTACATTCTCCCCCACTTAAAAGGATTTCGTCCCCGAAATCTTCAAGTTAGGAAGAATGTGTCCTACCATCCAATCACCCATCTACTCAACCATTCAATCACAGGCATTCATTGTCCTTAAAAGATTTCTAATGCTTTCATGTTCATATGCAAAGTGTGTGTATATGTCTTTATCTAGTGCAAAATCAGGCAGTCTACTGATTCAGTTGACCTCCTTAATGCGAATCATGTCAGTGCCATGCGTCCGATCATATATGCAAGCATCCCTAGTTATGTAAATACTACATGTGTACATAGCCATTCATCCATATGCAACATCCATATGATAACATATCAAGTTCAACTTACAAACAAATACATATCTGTAAATGCAATATGAAAGCGTCCGAACAGATCTAGTGCCTAATACGTATGTATATGCATTCACGAGCAACCATTAGCAACCACTTGCAACCATCAACCATAGCATGTTTCAAATACATGTTTACATCCATTGGCTTCTACCTAAGGATCGAAGATACGACCTAGAGGATATACTTTGGAAAGAGAGAAACAATTATGCGTAAAGCTCCTAAAAAAATCAAGGATCCACCCTTAAGGAAAAGGGTATGATGCTAGTATCTAGCCTTCTTGAGCTTTACTCCACTGTATCTTAACTAATTTAACTTCACGATTGTGAAGTTTCTGACCTCCATTTCCAAAATAAACAGATGTCAATCACAGTACCAAGCGTATGTAGTAAGATGATTAGAGGTCTCCCTCTTATCCACCATGCCATAACTATAAAGTCGAAAGGTCGCTACGTACTTTTTAGAGTGCCTGCCACAACTATTCATCTCTCACGTAAACCATCCTAGTCGAACTCGACATTCCTCAAGTACAAGCCCCAAAGGCCTAAACCAATATCAGACAAGCACCCAAGGAATATCTCCTCCGAATTTAGACGATCTATGTGAGATGATATAAGCAAACTCGATAGTTATTCTCAAATCCCTACTAACCAAAAATAAACTGGTCGGACCACCAATTGGATTTGAGACTCTAGTGGGATCTTTCTACTATACAAGTACTTTGGTGCAGAGACTCAACTATGGAAGTGAATATGAACAATTACGAAGCGCTAAAACCAAAGGAAAGAGTACGAACAACAAAACTAGACTCTTCCAACAGAACTTCACTACCTTTCTCCTAGGTACGCTTGGTGGTGAAAGTATGTACTTGCCCTTCTGAAAATCTTGTTCCTCGTTCTTGCCCTTGTCGTTAATTATATGCCCTATCATACCCTAGTGAAGATACTTCCTCTTGTCTTAGGTTTTATAATTTCTTCCTCCTTCGTGAGCTAAATCTACATCCATGAATTTCTTATCCTAGGGTTGTGCTCCTTAGCCAAACTCCTCATCCCCTTCCGTGTGTAACCATGTTGACAAATCTCTCGAAAGCTGCCTCTATTGTACGGAAAACCCTATAAGCTTTGAAAGAAAACTGGCCGTAGGTGAAACAACTACGGCTACGGATGGAAGCCGGGCACTACTTCGCCCATCGACGAGGTTACCTCCCAGAAAGCCAGGAGCCCCAGAGACTCAAGAAAGAAGGAGACAAGAATTCAAACAGAGGAAGAGAATATAGTGTGTATGGCTTTGGGGAATATGCCTTTTAAACAAATTTTTTTTTCTTGAAAATGCTTCTTTAAAAACCGTTTTGAAAATAATATTTCAAGTCCTTTATCTGATCTGGTAACCTTCAGCTCTGATACCACGTGTAACACCCCACATCCGTTAGTGTCACTCACAAAGGGAATGCACTAAGTTCCGTGGAGCATTTAGGGTAAAAGATGCAGATAAATTACAAGACAGACAATAATTACAACAACGGAAAATAAAACTTTACTTTATTGATAAAATAGTTCGTACAACATTTTCTTTATAATATCAGAGTATCATCTGTCTTACAAAATAAAGAAGCATAAAACAACATTTATATTCCCCAATGTAGCAAGAGCTAGCCACAGCAACTGAAAAGAGAATCCAAGCAAAACTTCGACAAATCTTCAAGCTGGGAAAGAGTGACAATCCAACTTAACCTGAGCTATACTATTCCCTTCCTTACTACCTTGGGGGGGGGGAACGGAAGAAAGGAAGACGAAAGAAAAACAGAGTCAGACATAAAGCCGGAGTATGTTCAGTTACTTCTAGCATGTGAACATGGAAAAGAAAAACGACATGAATTAACTGAATATAAGATAACACCATGATGATAGGGTCAGCAAGATTAGACAAGATTAACACAAGATATGCTAAGATAAGATAAACTGGATATGCTATAATACTTTTGCCGCTTCGCTATTTCCTTGCTATACTGGTTTCTATATCTCTGCACCACCTAACTAGTGTCCCAACTAGTAACGATAACGTGATCCCAATCCCTGTAGTTTCCATTGCCTTCAGGCATACATTTATTATTTGTTACCTAGATCTAATCTAGGGTTTTCTATCAAGTGCTTTCTAGATTCAACTAGAGTTTACGCTATCTGCTGAACGCTTCTCGGATTCAGGGTTTATGCCACCTAGTCCAACTAGGGATTATGCTACCTATCGAATGATGCGCCCTAGTCTAGGACACACTACCTAGGGTGGTATATGTTCCTAGACTTCCCCACGCATGTATCGCGAATCGTTATCGCTTGTCTAGATGCACATATCCTGTAATGTGCGGCCTGGGTCCTGTGGCAGGGCAAATCAAGAAACACAGAACTCGATCGGGAGCTTTCAGATATCTGCCGATGCAGATGCTAAGGTCTGTTTTTATTCCAGTGGCTATGGTCCCACTCGACCCCTCCCTCAACTAATGAAAGGCACACCTTGAAAAATGAGAACTATACGCAGGCCCCCTATGCCCCACTAACCTGTGGCCATCCTCACCCATAACTAGATAGCAAGTATATGGTCTTTTGGAGTTCTCCGCCTTTCCGCTTCACGTATCTCGACTGACTCAAGATGGATGGTAGACGACGAGTTGCTATCACAGGGCTACCGGTTTCTCGCCGAATCACGCTGGTCCATCCTAGTCTTTAGGTTGCCATATTTTGCAACCAAGGCATACCCTTGGTTCTTCTACTGCAAACCTTAACCTCTGTGAGCCCAGGAGGATCATCTGCAGCCACACAGAGGGATACCAAGAGTACCCTCACGTCCGCTCGAAGCCACGGGCTTCGTAACCCAATTCGTTGGAGCCTTCGTTTTAATCAGACGAACGTTCGCTCCTTCCCGTGTTATACTAAGAATTACTACTTAGTTCTGCTAACTAAGGTTTACCACTTAGTTTCCAGAATCGTTGTTTTCTTAACTAAGGTTTACTACTTAGATCCTTTTAACTAAGGTTTACTACTTAGTTCTCTTTCCCGTCAATTTGGATTGGTTAAGTGTCATTAGTCAATTCAAGCTAACTTAACCCTCTTCATTTATCCTGATAAACTGGTTAAGTGTTATCAATAATTCATGTTGACTTAACCCTACCACAAACCAAGTTATATTGGTTAAGTATTTCTTATTACTTAACCCTACCCATTCATCCTGTATTGGTTAAGTGTTCCTTTTTAACTTAACCTTGCCCGTCTGTTTTAACTAACATGTTATTAATGGTTAAGTATTATCCCTTCACGTTTGACTTAACCCTATTCCTTTATCACAATCTGATGGTTAAGTGTTCAAGTTTACTTAACCCTACGGTCTAGTCCAGCTAACATATCAAATTGTCTAAGTGTATTAAATTTTTACTTAACCCAACCTCTAGTCTAGTTAACATGTTAATTTGGCTAAGTGTATTAACTTTACTTAACCCCACCTTCTAGTCTAGTTAACATGTTAATTTGGCTAAGTGTTTTCTTAGTTACTTAACCCCTACAAATCTTGTCTTGTTACCATGTTAAGTTTGGTTAAGTGTCCCTATGGACTTAACCCTCCCATTCTAGCTTAACTGTGTTAAGTTGGTTAAGTGTTCCTATGGACTTAACCCTCCCATTCTAGCTTAACTGTGTTACATGTCAGTATGAACCTAACCCCACCTATCGGTTTGGTTATCATGTTGAATTGGTTAAGTGTCTTAGTTAACTTAACCCTACCATTCTTGTTCTAGCTTTAACTAAATAAATTAAAGCCGCGACCACTCACATTAGACAGATATTGTTGCGATTACTGGATGTGCCGGTTGGTTCCGGGCAGGTTTACATTGCAACTCAGTCTAACCTCGGGTTAGGCATATTCGTGTTTTCTAAGTTCAAAGGGTTTTGATTAATTTTCAAATCAAGTTTCGAAAGTAACCATCCCGTCCGTCGGATCAGTTAGGGATAGCCAGGGAGAGCAGGAAACTTGTATTTTCCAAACCCAAGCCTAGACACTATCCTCTCTGTCACCCTAGAACTTTCTGGTGTATGTATTATTAAAAGAGATGTCATAAATAAACCTTTCCTTTGTATATATATAAATTGTTAACAATTTATCCTCAAAGTTTTACCATTTATCCTCAAAGTCCATTTTCCCTCTATAAATAAATTTGGCCTATACCACATACAATTGCCATGCCCACTAATGGACTTATATTCTAGGCCCAAATCTTGATTTGCCTATCTTACAGTTTATAGCAATTTAGATCCAACATTCTTATTTACAGTTCATGCCAAAAACTAGATTTTATATTCTAGTTTACAGTTTATGCCAAACTAGATTTCCTATTCTAGTTCACCGTTTATGCCCAAAACTTAATTTGCATACCAACTACCTACTTTGTGGCCCATTTAACCATTTACCATTTACGCCCAATATATGTAAATTATTCACAATTATGCTAATATACTTATCATGCCAATTCTGATTTAATATTCTAATTTCAGTTCATGTCAAAACTAGACTTGTTATTCTAATTCATAGTTCATATAAATGCTAGATTTACAAGTCAATACTAGATTCAAATTACACATCCTATAATTCATGTCAAATTTATCCAATTTGCATTTTTATGAACATGCCATAATACATGTTCCCAATTTATGCCAATTTCCAAGTTTATAACTATGTTTTAGTAAATTTCATATTTTGCCCAAATCGTATTCCCATCGTTCGTACAATCGCGATTCAATCTAGATTATAGATAAATCTAGATTCGTAGAAAATAGGGAATGAACCAAAGATGCTATGAAAAAGATAGACATAATAACTAGCATAAAATGATAATTTACTAATTACAGACCTAACGAATTACACTGAAATTGATCTAAAACATCGAAGGCCTATAGGTCTGAAAATCTTATGACATAAAAAGGGTTGAATAACGACGTAGGTTCAAGAGCATGGGTAGACCTAACTTAATAGGTAAATTCCCAAGATCTAAAACCAAAGAAAACCAAGAATAGACAGAATAGATAATCAGGTTTAGACCCAATTTCACAGTCACAAAACTTAAGCAACACTTTCCTAGTCATGAATCATAGGTGTTTAACCACAGCTGTCCTTGTTATGTCATAGGCAATAGTTTATGTTTCCTAATCAAAGGCATAGGCTTGTGTTCATGGTCAAGGAAATAATTCTCATAGTCATGAGTCACAGTCATAGGCAGTGTTCATAGTCATAGGAAATGTTCATAGTCAAAGAGGCATATGGTTTTAAGGTCCATAGTTTCATAGTCACAGTCTTATTGGTCATCGAATCATAACAGTTCTTAATTAGGTCCAAGGATATAAGCACTGATAGAAAGATTTGGCATATTCTTTTATTCCTTTAATTTCATGTCACGAACAGAGATAACATTCAAATCTAAAAAGTAACCGACTTACAGAGACTAGAATAGATTCGTAGAAAAACAGTCGTTGAAGTCGTTTGAATCTTCACTTGAATCCTAGCTTGTTTTGAATCTCCTCTTGAAAGTCTTGAGCAGCATTTCCTCGTCTTGATTTATTTTACATATTATTTTATTTATTGTTTAATTTAGAGGAGGAGAAGAAGCCATGTCTACCAAGAATCTTTGCAGCATAAGGGTAGAGAAGAATTGTGAATAGAGAAGGAGACTAGGGCTGTTTATATAGGATTAGGCGGATGAATCTAGGCAGAAAACGAGACCAGGTACATCATAATGCACCCAGTCCCACAAGTGGGTTTCTGCACCCAGGTCGACACCCAGGTCGACTGGGCAGTCGACCTGGTCAGGGGGGGTCGACTACCCAGTCGACTCCCCAGTCGACTCCCCAGTCGACCTGGGTCCTGGGCGGGAATTTTCCCGCCCAGCCCGCTTCTGGGTTTGAATTCGAATTTCGAATTCGAATTTCGAGCTATTTTCTGTTCTGAAAATTCCTGAAACTTCGGAGGGCCATATCTCCCTCATACGGACTCCGATTCTCGCAAACTCGGACTCGTTTTCAAGCAGAATTTCGAGACGAACACAATAGCGCTACCCGTTTCCCTTGATTTTGAATTTAAAATTTAATTCTGCCTTGATTTGTGAATCCTAGTGTTACAGAATTACGGGGTATTACAATACATGTGGAATAGTAAAAGAAAAATATGTAGGGTAAACAAAACACTAAATATACAATACATAATTAAACTGCAAATCTTCGTATACACATGTCAATGGCGACCTTCAGTAAGTGGCGATTGCGATTATTTGCAGCTCCTTCTTCAGTATTCTCTGTCGAGTTCGTTCTCTTTGCACTTCTCACCACCGCTGCTTAACCCACTTCCTTTAACCACCTCTCTCCACGTCGCCTCCTATCTTTGTCATGGTGCGAAAGAAGAAAAGCCCTCTAGATCTAGATCTACTGTTTACGTCTTCATCCACAAGTTCTAGAATTCTTTTCAATCAAAGCACGCAAATCAATTCGAACTTGTCCTCATCAATTGCATTTGTGCTATCATTAGACTTTGATGTTAATGCTTCCATTATGATCTTTGTGTTGCGACTGAGACGACCCGAACTTCCCCGTAAAGGAAAGCCCGGATTGAGTTGAGAACACGACAAATCAGAATACAAACAGAAGAATATTTCATTGCTTATTACAACAATTTCATCAGAATACAAGAATATACAGAGTATGAATAAATATTACACATTTATTAAATATCAAAGATTTACAAATTACAATGCAGCGGAAAATAATACAAAACACAACTGAAAAGAATGTACGGATACAGAGCTTTCCGAATATCATTCCAGCTGTAAACCAGGATCCTGTGAATATAAATCTGCAAAACCCTAAACTACAAGCTGCCCGTGTGGAAATAGGGGTACCTAGAGTTTAGGTTAAAACAATAAACTCCATGTCAGTCATGTGACTAGTGTGAGAACTAAAATAGTTATTTAAAACTTTACTTCAAAATAAGATATATCAAGGGACCGCGCCGTATAACACGAAACGGGTTTCCTCCCAAGAATACCAGTGCATATAACAAAACAACGCAATGCTTTTTGGAAAAATGAAGCTATTATAAGACACAGGTCCTATCACACAATGCAACGCAAGCCGGGGGATAGGGTTTTACCTTATAATAGCCAAACATGCTTGGCACGTTTAAACAAATAATTTTGATACTATTATAGTTTAAAGTGTATGAAAACAACTTCAAATATAAATGTATCAATCATAGACGACATGAGTGCCATATATCATGTCGACAATACTAGGCTCTACAATCAAAACCGCAAATGTCACGTATTGGAAGTTGAATTTCCATCTGTGAACCAAGGCAAGGGGTCGTCCTTACCGCTTCGGGACTCTCTAGCCCGAGCCTCAGGCAAGTACTCTGTCAAGCCTTTGGATCGTCAGGGCCGGTCCATACGGAGTGGATTAAAATGCCTGAACACTACATTTCCCCGCCCTATGGGCGTAAATATGGTCTGTATAAAAACCATCCATCAGCTCCGCAGAGACCGAAATAACCGAGGCGCCTCGCTATCCATCATCCACATAAGTAAAACGTCAGGGCTTGCAAAACACTAACACCACTCATAGATAGAAGGAAACGCATGCCCTCCTTGAGGTCCTCTCCCGTTTCTGGTTCGCGCCGGGGTGTGAGGCTCGCGAATTAACGCTACACAAAGCTTTACTATATTAAAGCCGTGCTTTAATCATCAACCACAAGACTCTGCTTTTCAACAGAAGCCTAGATCATTTGCATCTCAGCATGCCACACTGGCAATTCATGCCATGCAACCGATGTCTATCAATCACACATAATGAAATCCGATGTCATACACACATCCATTTACAAGTTCGTTCTGGGTCTGAATGAAACCGAGGCACCTTATTCCTCGTCCCATATGTCCAATACAGGAGAGAGGTCCTCGAATATCCGGTCGATCTCCAAGTACGTCTGGACAATCACCACTTATTACCTTGTCTTGGGTGTACAACCAATCAAGACATCAGTAATCATCCAAATGATGTAAAGACCTCCGGTCTTCAATCACTGTCTTCATCATCGACTTATCGTCAAATCGGTTATTCAGAATGGGATAAACCCGATCTTTCTGAATAGCTCGCGTATATAATAAACAAGTGCTATAAAAACACAACATACACCTCATTCCAATCCAGAATATTCCTTTATTCAAATATTCTTATACTTTGGGAAAGGTTCCCATTAATTTTATCAAAGATAAATTCTTTAAATTTATTCTTTAATCTTCTTTTGGATTTCAATTCAAACCAAATTATGGTTTATCCAAATTAGTCGGGACTAGCGAACCTTACCGAAGTAATCATTTGTTTTAATTTCCCAATCTCAACCTATTCATCCCATGAAGTAAAACTGGTAATATTTCATATCTAACACCATGGTGTTATCGGTAAATTCAATTACCATTTCACATTCAAATCTAATTAAAGATTTAATTATCGCTCGAAGTAAAACTGGTGGTACTCCATTCTCGATCATTTTTCGAATTTGATAATTTTAGCTATCAGATTCACCTTTCAATCTATTTAAAGATTCATTTAAACTCTATTTCAGTTTTAATTTCCCAAAATCATTACTTAATGATTATTCACAATTAAGAAATAAATCTTATCTTCAACTGGGTTAAAGAACTAATGTCATTTAAAACACAGCTCACGATAAACCCAAAATCACATTCAATTAACAATGGAATCTTCATGGAAAACTGATCGATATATATAATCGATATAAACTTCCATATCCAACTGATAATATAAATGGAATAACAACAAAGCCTTTTAAATTCCATATATAGTAACAGCCTTCCTCCATAGAAGTTCACTTCGATTATTACCAAATCGAATTCCATTCAATTCCAATTTAATATATCAAATTGGTAAACTTTACTTTGGATAATTCCCGTTAAATCTTAATAAAAAGATTTATAAATTCCAAATCACATTTCACTGTAAATCGGGTTAAAGAACGAATGTCGTTAAAACACAGTTCACGATAAACCCAATTCATACTCCATTTTTTCCCAGTTATTAAATATAATTGGAAACTCTAACAATCTTAATTAAAAGATTTATTCCCTTCACATGGGGTTCAAGAACAGTGTAACTGAAGACACCGTTCACGACAAACCCAAAATCCCATTTGATATTAAATACAAGGCTCTGAATAGAAAATATATCGGCTTATATTCAATATCAAATACTACAACCAACAAATATCGTATTGGAAATATCGATATAAATATATCTTTCAAATTTCCATAACAATATCTGTATAATCACGAAATTCAACATTGGAATATTCCGAAGACAATTTCAATTCAAATCCATTCCAATTTATATATTGGGAATCCTGGTTATTTTAAAAATCATTTCAAATCCAATTTAATTTCTTTAAAAATTATTGGATTTCAAATCAAGTTAATAACTAGTTTATTTTGATAAAAATATATTTTATCTTTTCAAATATTGAATTTTTCATCCCAATTCTTTCCAAATCATTTACTATGATTTTACACAAATTATTAATGTTTTTAATAATTTTATCAAGGCCCGTACAGTCGATTTCCATAAACGACCATCGAACTGCACTTACAGCGACCTTTTCCAAATTTGATTTGGACATAATTCCAAATCCAACCGTTAGATTTCTAATTTCTTGTATTCGTTAGAAATCTCTTTTCGATGCGAACCCAACGGTTCCGGTTTTAGGCGAATCCGACGGTTGGATCTCCCGTAATGTCCATTCGAAGTCAATGGTCGAAATTCACGTACTGTCGCGGCGTGGCGCGTTCTATTCAGGCCATTATATATATAATATATATACTATATACTTCGTTAATTTCCATTTAAAACGTATTTTATAAATCATTTTAAATTCATTTTCGAAACGATTTCAACTTCATATTCAATTTCAAATCAAAATTGAATAATTCGTATCATTAATATATAAATGATAATATTTTCAAAATATTAGATTTTGAAATCCATTCCATTTTGATATTCATCATAAAAATGAATAAAACCGATATAAATATCGTTCACGTCAAAATGACGTTAATCTAATCAACACGGCTTTATATATTTAAATATATTCGTGTCCATCCCAAATCGGACATCAAAATCAGATTTTGATCATTTACTGAATAATATTTTAAAAAATATTCATTATTTGAAAATATTCGTTATTTAAAAATATTCATTTGTTCTGAATTGGAATCAAACACAGTCAATTACCATATAATGTTGTTTATATGGATTTCATGCAACACACGTATATAACAACCATAATCAACAATCATCCATCATCTAGAGTGCATTCTACACTATATAAACATTAAATATAGATATTTAATGCTTACACAGCTTGTCAACCAATTGATTGATATACAACTAAACAATTAGGATTAGTGTACGTCAAATATCATCCCAACACACGTGTGGGGTTTCAATCCACATACACTGAATATTATTTTTGCAGTTAGGCGATGTGTAAATTATATCATCCCAATCCATATCAGTAAAATGGGTGTTCATAAACAAATCGTCTGATTTGTAAATGAATATTTATTTTCTTCATATCAACGTTAAAAAATATATTTTTTACGATAAAATATTTTATTCAACATATGAATATTCTATTCAGTTCATTTATACAATAAAAATGATATTTTTATTGTTCTAACATATTTTAGAAAATTTTGGCAGCATAACGACGCGATATCAAAATCGGGTAATGTCTAGCATTACCCCTCTCCTGATATTGGCTCGCGCCATACACACATAACAATTCTAATCAATTCATTTCACCCAAACAACCAAATTCATCCAAATAATCTAATCAATCAAACTAAACAATCAAACAAGTCATCCATGGTCTGTAAATGACGGGGAACAGTTCATATATGCAGTTATAAAAATAAATAACTATATAAAGAAAATTATAGTGAGGAGTTCTCACCTTTGGGATCCACTCCTCCATTCTCTATTTCTGAACGGTTCAGATTTACTCAGAAATCCAATGCGATCTTTTCCAGCTGTTCATAGTAAAAATCGCATTATTAATATGATGTTTATTTTAAAAATCATATTTATAATGGCACTTCATATATAAAAATCGTATATTTTTACAACTCTTCTTTCTATATAAAAATTATATTTTTATATCTCTACTTCTTATATAAAGATCGAATTTTTATTTCTACTTCAAAATGAAAATCTAAATTTTCTACAATGAAAAATCTAATTTTTTTCTTCTATTAAAAATCAAATCTTTTTAATGTAAAAAATCTAATCTTTTTAGTGAACAAAATCTAATCCTTTTGCTTTTAATCATATGAAAATCATATTTTTTATTCGCTATTCATGTATAGTAAAATCCAATTTTTATTTCAAAATCCAATATAGAAAAATCCAATTTTTATTTCAAAATCCTATATAGAAAAATCCAATTTTTATTTCAAAATCTTATATAGAAAAATCCAATTTTTGTTTTAAAATCCTACATGTAAAGAATTATCATTTAAACGTAATGCTTTTAATAAAATAAAAAAATCACTTACCGGTTTCAGCGAGGGGGAAGGGGAAGTTCATCACCGTCGCCTTAGGCGGGGAACTGCTCGCTGCCGTCGTCCTGCAGGTGGGTGGTGTGGTGCAGTTGGTTAGGGCATCGCGGTTTTTGGGGTTTAAACGAGGAAAGAGATGAAAAGGGGCCGAAAGGGGGGGGGCGGTCGGAGTGGAAGGCGCAGCGGCGGCGAGGCCTACTGCGGCAGCGGCTTTGACAGTGGAGGGGGGAAGAGTGCGACGGGTTGATAAAGTGGGAGGCGCGGTTTTTTCAGAGTTTGACCGGGTAGAGGTTTTGTCTTAGGGTTGGGACAAAAAAGGAGGGGGGCCTTTTATATTATTTTAAATAATTTTTTATTCATTTAATTTTCTAATTAATTCGTTCCACATCTGAACTCCAATCGAACTCCAACGACTGTCGCCCCTAGCCAAATACCCCCATTCCGAACACAATGAGATATGTCCCGTAACCCAATTCAGCTGTTACGATCAGTTTCCGTTAAATTTAAAATATAAATCAATATATTTTAAATTCAAACGCACATTTTAACTTACCGGGGCCACATACTGACCCTAAAAATTACAGAAAAATTATTTCTAACTTCGTTTTGACGATACGGTCCTAACAAAACTAATTTCGTCAAATTTGAAGACCGTTTGAAAAATGGCCATTTTCTAGTCGATCCAAATTGACTAAAACTAACAAAACACGTTTTCTTTTTCCACGCTCACATATTGATTCCAAAAATTATGGAAATTGGAATCCAGCAATAATTTGACATCCAGGGTCCAACAGAAGTGGTTTCGTCGAAAACAGAGGTCGTTTGCAAAATGGCTATTTTTAAGGGCAGTATTTCCATAGCGACTATTCTGAATTTTCATTTGGACATATTTTTTTATTCCCGTTATGAAATTTCAATTTTTCGGATTTGTTCGAAAGATATTTTCATACAGATTCAATTATTTATGGTTTCGCTAAAATCTGGTTTATTTTGAATCCTGTACATTCAATTGAAATTTAAAATCGAATTTTCAAACTACCGCGCCATTTTCAATTCCTTTTATAATTTAAATAAATGTTTATATTCTAACGTCGATTCAAATAAATATATACGTTCTAATTCCATTCAAAATAAATTTCTTGTCATTATTATTTAAAATATTTCATTTTAAATATTCAAAATTCATCAAAATTACCAAAATAAAATTTTTAAATTGGTTCTGATTTTTTGGTTTGTTACAATCTCCCCCACTTAAAAAATTTTCGTCCCCGAAAAGGAACGGAGCTGAAAGTTGTTTTACTAATCAACTCAACTTTCATTCTGGCTTTCATTCTTCAACTTTTTAGTTTCTAAGAATTTCTAATTTTTCAAAAATTTGGCTAACGCCCTAAATTTTCGAAAACTTTTGCCATAACCTCCTTTGTATGGAAGCACTGGGAAAATCCCCAAACCGCCACATAGGCCCTCTCATCTCAAAAAGAAAAAGCCAAGCGGCTAGCCAAGCGGCTCATAAAATCATCCAAACCCAAGAAATTAGTAAACATGTACCTATTTGTCGGGCATACAATTTTATTCCTCTTCTCAAGCCTCCTTGCTGTGACCTGTTCAATATATGTGCATGTACATGTATGCAATTTCAAACAATTTTCAATTCAGTTCAATTTTCGATACAATTTGGCTAAATTTACCTTTCATCCACTAATTGGTTTAAATGAATAATCACACAACACAATCATCAATCAATTAGTTGATTATCATTTCAAATACATATCTTTAATATATATATATATATATATATATATTCAAAAATCATATTTTTGATGCCAAATCACAACAGTAAGCCCTATCTAGTTTTGGTTCTCACACCAGTCAATTGGAAATATATAGACATCCCACTTTCGAAACTCGAACACAAACTACTGATGCTATATAGTCATCAATAGTTTCATCCCCGGGCGACTAGAGTGTGATTGTATATCTATCCAGTATATTAAAACTTCGAATATACATTTGCAAGGCGTATATGCAAAATCTTTATATATTGGATTATCTAAATTCAATACAAATTAAATATTCAAATACGTATAAGGTTTAAATTTTCAAAACAATATTTTTTTTCTTTTTATTTTAAAAATAATACTCTTCACACTCGTTCGAGGATACTACTGATCCCATCTCTAACGAGTCATTCTCATTGGATATTGCTAATCCAATCTCTGATGAATTCTTTCGTTTGGTTCTAATGTGTCTTGTTCTCGAGCTCTGTAAACCAAAGCTCTGATACCAAATGAGACGACCTGAACTTCCCCGTAAAGGAAAGCCCAGATTGAGTTGAGAACACAACAAATCAGAACACAAACAGAAGAACATTTAATTGCTTATTACAACAATTTCATCATAATACAAGAATATACAGAGTATGAATAAATATTACACATTTACTAAATATCAGAGATTTACAAATTACAATGCAGTGGAAAATAATAAAAAACACAACTGAAAAGAATATACGAAAACAAAGCTTTCCAAATATCATTCCAGCTATAAACCAGGATCCTGTGAATATAAATCTGCAAAACCCTAAACTACAAGTTGCCCGTGTGGAAATAGGGGCACCCAGAGTTTAGGTTAAACCAATAAACTCCAGGTCAGTCATGTGACTGGTGTGAGAACTAAAAAACAGTTATTTAAAACTTTACTTCAAAATCAGATATATCAAGGGACCACGCCGTATAACACGGAACGGGTTTCCTCCCAAGAATACCAGTGCATATAACAAAACAACGCAATGATTTTTGAAAAAAATGAAGCTATTATAAGACCTAGGTCCTATCACACAATGCAACGCAAGCCGAGGGATAGGATTTTACCTTATAATAGCCAAACATGCTTGGTACGTTTAAAACAAATCATTTTGATACTATTATAGTGTAAAGTATATGAAAACAACTTCAAATATAAATGTATCAATCATAGACGGCATGGGTACCATATATCATGTCGCCAATACTAGGCTCTACAATCAAAACCGCAAATGTCACGTATTGGAAGTCGGATTTCCACTTGTGAACCAAGGCAAGGGATCGTCCTTACCGCTTCGAGACACTCTAGCCCGAGCCTCAGGCAAGTACTCTTTCAAGCCTTTGGATCGTCAGAGCCGGTCCACACGGAGTGGATTAAAATGCCTGAACACTGCGTTTCCCCGCACTATGAGGCGTAAATCTGGTCTGTATAAAGACCATCCATTGGCTCCGCAGAGATCGAAATAACCGAGGCACCTCGCTTTCCATCATCCACATAAGTAAAAAGTCAGGGCTTGCAAAACGCTGACACAACTCCTAGCTAGAAGGAAATGCATGCCCTCCCCGAGGTCCTCTCCCGTTTCTGGTTCACACCAGGGTGTGAGGCTCGCGAATTAATGCTACACAAAGCTATGCTATATTAAAGCCGCGCTTTAATTATCAACCACAAGACTCTGCTTTTCAACAAAATCCTTGATCATTTGCATCTCAGCATGCCACACTGGAAATTCAATCTATGCAACCGATGTCTATCAATCACACAGAATGAAATCCGGTGTCAGACACACATCCATTTACAAGTTCGTTCTGGGTCTGAAAAAAACCGGAGGCACCTTATTCCTTATCCCTATGTCCAATACAGGAGAGTGGTCCTTGCATATCCGGTCGATCTCCAAGAACGTCTGGACGATCACCACTTATTACCTTGTCTTCGGTGTATAGCCCAATCAAGACGTCAGTAACCATCCAAATGATGTGAAGACCTCCGGTCTTCAATCACCGTCTTCATCGTCGACTTATCGTCGAATCAGTTTTTCAGAATGGGATAAATCCGGTCTTTCTAAATAACTCGCGTATATAATTAACAAGTGCTATAAAAACACAACATACGCCTCATTCCAATCCAGAATATTCCTTTATTCAAATATTCTTATACTTTGGGAAAGGTTCCCATTAATTTTATCAAAGATAAATTCTTTAAATTTAGTCTTTAATCTTCTTTTGGATTTCAATTCAAACCAAATTATGGTTTATCCAAACTAGTCAGGACTAGCGAACCTTACCAAAGTAGTCATTTGATTTAATTTCCCAATCCCAACCTATTCATCCCATGAAGTAAAACTGGTAATACTTCATATCTAACACCATGGTATTATCGGTAAATTTAATTACCATTTCACGTTCAAATCTAATTAAAGATTTAACTATCGCCCGGAGTAAAACTGGTGGTACTCCATTCTCGATCAAGTTTCGAATTTGATAATTTTAGTTATCAGATTCACCTTTCAATCTATTTAAAGATTCATAAAAACTCTATTTCAGTTTTAATTTCCAAAAATCATTACTTAATGATTATTCACAGTTAAGAAATAATTCTTATTTTTAATTGGGTTAAAGAACTAATGTCATTTAAAACACAACTCACAATAAACCTAAAATCACATTCCGTTAACAATGGAATCTTCATGAAAAACAGATTGAAATATATAATCGATATAAATTTCCATATCCAACCGATAATATAAATGGAATAATGGCAAAGCCTTTTAAATTCCATATATAGTAACAACCTTCCTCCACAGAAGTTCACTTCGATTATTACCAAATTGAATTCCATTCAATTCCAATTTAATATATTAAATTGGAAAACTTTATTTTGGAAAATTCCCGTTAAATTTTAATAAAAAGATTTATAAATTCCAAATCACATTTCACTGTAATCGGGTTAAAGAATGAATGTCATTAAAACACAGGTCACGATAAACCCAATTCACATTCCATTTTATTCCAATTATGAAATATAATTGGAAACTCTAACAATCTTAATTAAAAGATTTATTCTCTTCACATGGGGTTCAAGAACATTGTTACTAAAGGCACCGTTCACGACAAACCCAAAATCCCATTTGATATTGAATACAAGGATCTGAATAGAAAATATATCGGCTTATATTAGATATCAAATACCACAACCAACAAATATCGTATTGGAAATAACGATATAAATATATCTTTCAAATTTCCATAACAATATCTGTATAATCACGAAATCCAACATCGAAATATTCCAAAGACAATTTCGATTCAAATCCATTCCAATTTATATATTGAGAATCCTGGTTATTTTTAAAATCATTTCAAATCCAATTTATTTTATTTAAAAATTATTAGATTTCAAATCTAGTTAATAACTAGTTCATTTTAATAAAAATATATTTTTATCTTTTCAAATAATGAATTTTTCATCCCAATTCTTTCCAAATCATTTATTATGATTTTACACAAATTATTAATATTTTTAATAATTTTATTAAGGCCCGTACAGTCGATTTCCATAAACAGCCATCGAACTGCACTTACAACGACCTTTTCTAAATTTGATTTGGACATAATTCCAAATCCATCAGTTAGATTTGTAATTTCTTGTATTCGTTAGAAAGCTCTTTTCGATACGAACCCAACAGTTCCAAGTTTAGGAGAATCCGACGGTCGGATCTCCCGTAATGTCCATTCAAAGTCAATAGTCGAAATTCATAAGCTGTCGCGGCGCGGCGGGTTCTATTCATGCCATTATATATATATATATATTATACTTCGTCGATTTCCATTTAAAACGCATTTTATAAATCGTATTAAATTCGTTTTCAAAACGATTTCAACTTCATATTCAATTTCAAATCAAAGTTGAAAATTCCATATCATTAATTTATAAATGATAAAATTTTCAAAACATTAGATTTTGAAATCCATTCCATTTCGATATTCAATATAAAAATGAATAAAGTCAATATAAATATCGTTCACATCAAAATGGCGTTAATCTAATCAACACGGCTTTATATACTTAAATATATTCGTATCCATCCCAAATCGGACATCAAAATCAGATTTTGATCATTTACTGAATAATATTTTAAAAATATTCGTTATTTTAAAATATTCATTCGTTCTGAATTGGAATCAGACACAGTCAATTACCATATAATGTTGTTTATATGGATTTCATGCAACACACGTATATAACAACCATAATCAACAATCATCCATCATCCAGAGTGCATTCTACACTGTATAAGCATTAAATATAAATATTCAACGCTTACATAGCTTGTCAACCAATCGATTGACATACAACTAAACAACTGGGATTAGTGTACGTAAAATATCATCCCAACACCCATGTGGGGTTTCAATCCACAAACACTGAATATTATTTTTGTAGTTGGGCGATGTGTACAAATATCGTCCCAATCCATATCAGTAAAATGAGTGTTCATAAACAAATCGTCTGATTTGTAAATAATATTTATTTTATTCATATCAATGTTAAAAATTATATTTTTAACGATAAAATATTTTTTTTCAATATATGAATATTCTATTCAGTTCATTTATACAATAAAAATGATATTTTTATTGTTCTAACATATTTTAGAAAATTTTGGCGGCATAACGGCGCGATATCAAAATCGGGTAATGTCTAGCATTACCCCTCTCCTGATATTGGCTCGCGCCATACACACATAACAATTCTAATCAATTCATTTCACCCAAACAACCAAATTCAACCAAATAATCTAATCAACCAAACCAAACAATCAAATAAGTCGTCCATGGTTTGTGGACGACGGGAAACAATTCATATATGCAGTTATAAAAATAAATAATTGTATAAAGAAAATTGTAGTGAGGAGTTCTCACCTCTGGGATCCACTCCTCCATTCTCTATTTCTGAACGGTTCGGATTTGCCTAGAAATCCAATGCGATCTTTCCTGCTGTTCATAGTAAAAATCGCATTATTAATATGATGTTTACTTTAAAAATCATATTTTTATAATGGCACTTCATATATAAAAATCATATATATTTACAACGCTTCTTTCTATATAAAAATTATATTTTTATATCCCTACTTCTTATATAAAAATCAAATTTTTATTTCTACTTCAAAATGAAAATCTAATTTTTCTACAATGAAAAATCTAATTTTTTTTCTTCTATTAAAAATCGTATCTTTTTAATGAACAAAATCTAACCTTTTTAGTGAATAAAATCTAATCTTTTTGCTTTTAATCATATGAAAATCAATTTTTTTATTTGCTATTCATGTATAATAAAATCCAATTTTTATTTCAAAATCCTATATAGAAAAATCCAATTTTTATTCTAAAATCCTATATAGAAAATTCCAATTTTTATTTTAAAATGATACTTGTAAAGAATTATCATTTAAAAGTAATGCTTTTAATATAAAAAAAAGAAAAATCACTTATCGGTTTCAACGAGGGGGGGAGTTCACCACCGTCGCCTAGGGGAGGGGGAACTGCTCACTGTCGTCGTCCTGCAGGTGGGTGGCGTGGTGGAGTTGGTTATCGAATCGCGGTTTTTAGGGTTTAAACGAGGAGAGAGATGAAAAGGGGGCCGGAGGAGGAGGGGTCGGAGTGGAAGGCGCGGCGGCGGGGAGGCCTGCTGCGGCGGCGGCTTTGACGGTGGAAGGGGGAAAGAGTGCGACAGGCTGATAAAGTGGGAGGCGCGGTTTTTTTAGAGTTTGACCGGGTAGAGGTTTTGACTTAGGGTTGGGGAAAAAAAGGAGGGGGGCTTTTATATTATTTTAAATAATATTTTATTCATTTAATTTTCTAATTAATTCATTCCACATCTGAACTCCAATCGAACTCCAACGACTGTCGCCTGTAGCCAAATATCCCCATTCCGAACACAATGAGATATGTCCCATAACCCAATTCGGCTGTTACGATCAGCTTCCGTTAAATCTAAAATATAAATCAATATATTTTAAATTCAAATGCACATTTTAATTTACCGGGGCCACATACTGACCCCAAAAATTGTAGAAAAATTATTTTTAGCTTTTTTTTGAGGATATGGTCCTAAAAAAATAATTTCGTCAAATTTGAGGACCGTTTGAAAAATGGCCATTTTCTGGTCGATCCAAATTGACTGAAACTGACAAAACACGTTTTCTTTTTCCACTCTCACATATTGATTCCAAAAATTATGAAAATTGGATTCCAATAATAATTTGACATCCCGGATCCAACAAAAGTGGTTTCACCGAAAACGGAGGTCGTTTGCAAAATGGCTATTTTTAAGGGCTATATTTCTATAGCGACTATTCTGAATTTTCAACTGGACATATCTTTTTATTCCCGCTATGAAATTTCAATTTGTCAGATTCGTTCGAAAGATATTTTCATACAGATTCAAATATTTTTGGTTTTGCTAAAATCCGGTTTATTTTGAATCTTGTACGTTCATTTGAAATTTGAAATCGAATTTTCAAACCTTTTATAATTAAAATAAATATTTATATTCTAACGTTGATTCAAATAAATATATACATTCTAATTCAATTCAAAATAAATTTCTTGTCGTTATTATTTAAAATAATTTATTTTAAATATTCAAAATTCATCAAAATTGCCAAAATAAAAATTTTAAATTGGTTCTGATTTTCCGGGTTGTTACAGCGATAATGTTAGATTCCGATCCAAACATATTTGTGCTTAAAATAGTGCTACATAATGTTGCTTCTGACACCTTAAACCAATGAACAAAAAGGTAATATCTTTACCTAGTTCACAAAATGTTAAATGTTGGTGACGAATGTGGTTTAAACAATGATTTTGTTAGTTTTGTGATTAACAAAAGTGTGGCTATTATTGAGACTAGGAGGGCTGAAGATAAGTTGGTCAGAAATATCGCAACATCCCTTCCACCACATGTTCTGGCACAATTCCCTAATGATGTTCAACATATTGCCACTTCCAAAGGTGCAGTGCAAAACCCTGTGATAGTTAAGCCAACATGGACATCATTGTTCACAAAATTGCTGACGAATACCTTCATACTTCCAAAGTATTTGACTGCGTCGAGGAGGATGGCATTAATGTGCCTTCGTCTTATGTTCTTCAAGCGGCATATGAACACTGAAATGGTTATTTCGAAGGCCTTTTTCTGAACTCAATCCCAGCATACCACATAGTAAAAGAAAAATGTTGCAAGGCCTTAATGTCCATTACGACTCCAATTATTTTTTCTTCAAATTCGCTATGCTAAAGAGAGATGACAAGTTATAGAAGCTGATCCTATTATCATTGAAGGCAAACCTTTTCTTATTACTTCTTGCAGCCCTTCAGTGCTCAAAGAGAAGGAATATGTTATGTCTACCCCCGTTTGGGCGTACATTTCTCACATTCCTTCCATTTTACAGCCTCTGATTGGGCTTGATTGTCTAGCTGGTTTAGTTGGTAAGGTGATATGTTATGATAACAATGCAGTAGTTAGAAATAAATTACTTTATGCTAAGTCTCTAATTGAAATCTCTCCAAAAAAAGCAGTTTCCTTTTGTTCTTAAGGTTTGGGTAGTAGAATGGATTAATGTTGAAGTTGTTGTTCATTATAGTTGGAAGCCGGGTATATGCAGCAGATATCAGTCCTTTGGTCATATCACTGGAAAATGCTCTATTCGACCAAATGACACCGCTATCCCACTTGAAAGCCAGATGTAATGTAACAGCCCGCATTTTACGTATCAGAGGATCATAAAATATTTTTATTCAATTCACTGAGGGTCGTATCATTCTCATACTTTGATACGTTGCTTATGCGAATGTGAGATATATCCATAATTTTTATCAATTTTATTTGTGGCCATTTTGCCCTTGTTAGTTTGTACAAGGCATAACCTTTGTTTGGATCGAATCAGGTGCTAAGATCGATTTTGTTGGAAAGGAAATGGTGTTCCCAATTCCGTTGAGTGGTCATGTTAAAGATTTGGTTCAGCTGTTTGGGAGGAATCGTTGTTTTTGTGTTTCACAATTTTTGTTCAGGTTTTAAAAGCCATTAGTGGGCTATTTTGGTGTGGCCCATTAGTGGGCCGGTGGGAGGCTATAAATTTGAGGTCAGAGGCATAGAGAATACTTTACTTTCTTCATTCTCTCATTTGGTTGAGCTCGTGATCCTCCTTGCTCAATCAAATATACCTTTTCACCATTAAATTTTTAGGTCTATATGTGGTGATTGAAGACTAACATCAATTGAAATTAGATCTACATTAAGGGAAAAGAGATCACATCAAATTGAGAGGTTTGAAGGTTGTTCTTCACTATTCGGATTCGTGATTCATAGTTTTTAAGATAGATCGAAGATTTGATGAGTGATAAGCATCTCTCACACGGATTCAAACAAGTATATGAGTTGTTTGATATTAATTTCATCATATTTAGTTGTTTTCATCAAGATATACATCCTGGTGTATAATCTTAATTTCATTATATTTAGTTGTTTTCATTAAGATCTACATCCTGGTAAGTATATTTTCATTTAAATCACCATAGGATATAATCTAGCAACTTAAAACCGATAATTCTTATGTTAATTCATATGTTTATGCAAGTTAGATCCATCATTTTAGTTTATCATTAATTTATCATGATTTTTGGTGAATTTTATACGATTATTGATGAATGATTGTCATTTTGATATTGTTGATGATTTCATAAAGCGTTGATGGCTGAATTGGATGATTTGGATGAGTTGTTTGAATCGATGTTGTCGTTTGATGATAATTTGATCAAGATTGGAGCTATTTTGGTCAGGTCTGGAGTCGGGTCATTTTTCTTAGGTCGGTGCTGACGTGGCAATGTTAGATCGTGGCTTGTTCACCAAGAAATGGGGTCAGGTCATTGGAATTGCTTTAGGCCATGGCATCGGGTCAAGTCGTAAGTTGCTTTTGAGGACGGGTCGGTCTGCTCAAAGGAATGGCGGGTCGGAGAGAGGTTAGGTCTTGGGTCCTTCAGGTCGTTGGAGCTTTTGAAGAAGCAGGTCGTTGTGGGTGGTCATCACATTTGGTATCAGACCTCTGGTTGTCGATTTTAGCCAAAGTTCGAAGATGCAATAACGTATGAGAGACGTATCTGTGTATTTCTGATGGATGTATACTATATATTAGTGTATAGTATAATAACGTTTAAACTTCATTTGTAGTCTTTTCGTACATGGATAATCATTATATATTACAGATGTAGAATGAGTCGACGACCATTGAGACACGTTGCTAGGGAGGAGACTGTTTTTGGAGGGGGAAATGGCGGTATACCGTACTACCCAGCTATGTTCGAGGCCATGATGGTAGCAATCATAAGAAGGGCTCCTGCTCCAGATACAACCGCGGTAGATATAGGAGTTCCAATGCAGGTTCCTAGAGTCTTGGATTTCATAAAGCTGTGCAAGGACTTCATCTCTCTGGGAGGAAAGAAGTTCAAGGGGACAAAGCCGACTGAAGAGGTTCTAAGCTGGTTAGATGCTTGTATTAGGATATTTGGAGATTTGACTATTAATGGTGCAATGAAAAGGAAGCTTGCATCGAGACAATTGCAAGGCAGATCAATGTATTGGTGGAACTCTATCACTTTGAAATGTCCAGTATATGAGATCACATGGGAGCAATTCCAAGTTAAGTCCATGATGAAGTTTATCTCTACCGCTCAGAAATCTGTTTTGTTCAAGAAGTTTGTGGAGTTAAAGCATAATGGTCGATCGATGCTAGAGTATGTTGCTAATTTTGAGGCCTTGTCCAAGTATGCTCGTTCGTATTTGTCTCTCCTTATCAAAAGAACGAGAAGTTTGTAATGGGTTTGGATACCTATATTGGGAGGCCATTGGTTGATCATCTGGATGATCTATATGAAAAATTGTGGAAAAAGCCATGAGACATGAAAGCTTGTTTCCTAAAAAAGAACCTATTGTTGTTGCAACAAGGGAATCCCTGAAACCACAACAAGGTGGTAATAACAATAAGAAGAGGACGCAACAACAACAGAAAGAGTGGAATGACCAGAAGAAACCTAAAAGTGAGGTGGTTTTCTTTAACTGCCAACAGAAGGGCCATTGCTCCAACGAATGTCAGAATCCTAAAGCTAAAAAGAAGTGTTCAAGTTTGGAAAACCTGGGAATGATAAGAAGGATTGTCCAGAGCTAGTGAAAGGGAAGCAGATTGTGAAGGCTTATGATTTGGAAGTCGTCTCATCTTCTTCAAGGGCTCCTACTGCAGAGGAAAAAGGGAAGGGTGTCGTCGTCCAAGATACTCTTTCCATTAGAGGTGTTTCAGTTCGTGTGTTGTTTGATATTGGAGCATCGCATTCATTCATTTGTAATGAGCTTGTATACCGCTTGGGTTTGGAACCCGAGATTTGTGACAGACCATTGGTTGTGACTAATCCAGTTGGGGGTTCGTCCTGCCTTTGTATGCTTTGTCGTGGTCTTGTGTTATCGAGTTATGGTTTCTCCTTTGTGTGTGATTGTTTTGTTTTAAACTTCGTTGGGTTTGAGATCATCATAGGGATGGATTAAATCAAGAAGTATGTAGCAAGAGTGAATTGCAAGAAGCTTGAGGTGAGAGTCGGGGATGTGGAAGGGAGAAAGGTTTTGATTCGATGTAAGCCTGAAGATGGTGTCTTCATAAGCTTTTTATTCGCTTGTGATTCGCTGGGTTTATATTCGCTTGTGATTCCACAGGAAGACTTGTCATCTGTGCTGATTGCGAATGAGTTTGAGGATCTATTTGACGAGTTCAAAGGGTTGCCGCCGCATCGCGAGATTGAGTTTAGAATTGATTTATGTGAGGGTGATAGACCTATAGTTATGCCTCTTAGGTGGATGGCGCCTAATGAACTGCGAGAGTTAGAGGTGCAAGTCCGTGACTTTTTGGGAAAAAGGATTCATTTAGAAAAGTGTATCCAAATGGGGAGCACCAGTTGTGTTTGCAACTAAGGCAGATGGATCTTTGAGATTGTGTGTGGACTATCATAAGCTAAACAAGGTGACCAAGAAGAACAAGTATTTGTAGCCAAGGATATACAACTTGTTCGATCGGCTTCCCGAGGCCAAGGTGTTTCCTCAGATGGATTTGACAACGGGATTCCTCCAGTTAAGGGTGGTAAAGGATAGTGTATCGAAGACTGCTTTTAGGAGGCCATCCAGTTTCTTCGAATGGTTAGTGATGCCATTTTGGTTGACTAACGCACCAGCGTATTTTGTGGATCTTATGAATAGGGTTTTCAAAGATCAACTGAACAAGTTCGTGCTTGTGTCCGTGGATGATATTCTGGTTTATTCCTGGAATGAGGAAGAGCATAAGACATACTTGAGAGTTGTTTTGGAAATCTTGCGAAAGCATCAGCTGAAGGCTAAGTTTTCGAAGTATCACTACTAAAAAGGTGAATTGAGATTCTTAGGCCATGTTGTTTTTGGAAATGAAATAGTGGTTGACCCCACTAAAGTGGCAGCAATCCAGGACTGGATCGACCTAAGAATGCGATGGATGTTCGGAGTTTCCTTGGGTTGGCGGGATATTGTCGCCGTTTTATAAAGGATTTCTTCAAGATAGTTGCACCATTAACAGGATTTACGAAGAAGAACCAAGCGTTCATGTGGAATGCGAAGTGTGAGCAAGCTTTCAGAATCCTGAAAGAGAGACTGACGAGTGCTCCTGTTTTGACCATTTCGGGTGGGAATGAAGGGATAGCGGTATACACCGATGCATGTGGTACTGGACTTGGAGAAGTGCTGATGCAGAAGGATAAAGTTGTGGCATACGCAAGTCAACAGTTGAAGCCGCGCAGAAGGAATTATCCAACTCATGATTTGGAGTTGGCAGCGATCGTGTTTGCTCTGAAGATGTGGAGACATGACCTATTGGGAGTTCCATTCGAGTTGTTTACGGATCATAAGTCGTTGAAATATCTTTTCTCCCAAATGGATTTGAATCTTCGACAGCAACAGTGGTTAGAGTTTCTAGCATCGTATGATTTTGGTACAGCTTATACTCCTGGTAAAGGTAACGCAGTAGTGGATGCTTTGATTCGAAGACACACAAGATTAAGAGCGATGTTTTCAGAATGGAAGAACCTCGAGTACTTGGCAGGATTTGATTTCAGACCACGTTCTGATTAGGAACCTGAAATGTTGGCAAGCTTATTGATAATACCTACTCACGTCGAAAGGATTGGCGAGAGCCAAAAACGTGATGCGAAACTAGTTAAGATTATCCAGAAGCTGGGATCAGAGGATAAAAAGTTCGAGGTCGATCGAGGGGGTTGGCTTAAAAGCAAGGATGACTGGTTGTACCTGATATCGACGGACTAAGAGATGAGGTTGAGGATATGTTATCACTCGAAGTTGACAATTCATCCTGGTAGTAATAAGAAGTATCAGGACAGTAAGCGATCCTACGACTGGGAAGGTATGAAAAGGGATGTTGGGAAGTTCATTTCGAAGTGTATGAACTGTGAGTTGGTGAAAGATGAACAGAAGAAGCCAAGTGGATTGCTTCGACCATTGGAAGTTCCTACATGGAAGTGGGAGCAAATATCAATGCATTTTATCGATGGACTACCTAGAACTAGGGTAGGAAACGAAGGAATTTGTGTCATCGTGGATCGCTTGACCAAAAGTGCAAGATTTATTCCTGTCAAATCGACTATGATAGCATTGAAGTTGGATGAGCTTTATATAAAATGGATAGTTCAGTTCCATGGTACCCCGAAGAGCATAGTGAGTGATCGAGATCCATTGATCACAAGTGGATTTTGGAAAAGTTCGCAAGAGACTTTGGGAACCGAGTTGTGTTTGAGTACGGCTTATCATCCCCAAACTGATGGTCAAATCGAGAGGGTTAATCGAGATTTGGAAGACCTACCGAGGGCTTGTGTATTGGACTTCAGAGGATCATGGGAAGACCATCTACATCTAGTTGAGTTTTCTTATAATAACATCTACCTGTTGAGCATTCGGATGGCACCATACGAGGCATTGTATGGCAGACCGTGAAGTTCTCCGGCTTTTTGGATAGAAATTAGAGATAAGTTAGTACTTGAGCCAGAGATGATCAGAGAGACCTCAGACTATATCGAGATCGTTCAAAAACGAATGAAGGCAACCCAAGATCGTCAGAAGAGTTACACCGGTAAGCGTCAAAAAGATTTGGAATTCGACGTAGGCATTATGGTTTTCGTGAAGGTTTCGCCATTAAAGCATGTTGTTCGATCCAGAAGTAAAGGAAACTTGGCCCCAAGGTTTGTTGGACCATTTCCTATAGTCAAGCAGATTGGAAAGCTCGCATATAGGTTGGAGTTACCCGAGAAGATGTCGAGTGTGCATAATGTTTTTTCATGTGTCGTTTCTATGGAAGTGTGTGCATGAATCGAATGTGGTGGTATCTCCAAAGCAGTACGAAGACCTAGAAGTCGAGATGGTAGTTACGAAACCTCGTAAGCCACTTTGCATTGTGGGGAATGACACGAAACAACTTAGGAGGAAGTCAGTTAAGTTAGTCAAGGTACAATGGAGTGAGGATGATGACGATTGTACGTGGGAGACGTAAGAGAGTATGAAGACGATCCATCTAAAACTCTTCGTCGGTATAACCCATAAGTGTCGTGTTATTCTTGCCCCGTTTTAACTTATAATATTGTTGTTGTTATGGTTGATAGAATTCCGCGTGTTAGTATTAGGCTCTGGATGCATGGCTGAAAGGATGCTAGTTTGATAATAAATTGGCTGCTTATAGACGATAGGCATGCTTAATTGTTTGGTTGCTTGTGTCTACTTGGGATTACGAGGGCGAAATTCCTAAAGGGGGGAGAACGTAACAAACCATATTTTACGTATCGGAGGATCGTAAAATATTTTTATTTAATTCCTTGAGGGTCGGATCATTCTCATATTTTGATATGTTGTTTATGGGAACGTGAGATATATCCATAATTTTTATCAATTTTATTTGTGACCATTTTGCCTTTGTTAGTTATGTACATGGCATAATTTTTGACTGGGATCGAACCAGGTTCTAAGGTCGGTTTCATTGGAAAGGAAATGGTGTTGCTAATTCCGTAGAGTGGTCATGTTTCAGCGGTTTGGGAGGAATCGTTGTTTTTGTGTTTCACAATTTTTGTTCAGGTTTTAGAAGCCATTAGTGGGCTGTATTAGTGTGGCCCATTCGTGGGATGGTGGGAGGCTCTAAATTGGAAGTCAGAAGCATGGATAATACTTTACTTTTTTCGTTCTCTCATTTGGTTAAGCTTGTGATCCTCCTTGCTCAATCTAATACACATTTCCACCATTAAAATTCTAGATCTACATGTGGAGATTGAAGATTAAAATCAACTGAAGCTAGATCTACATCAAGGGAAGAGAGATCACATCAAATCGAGAGGTTTGAAGGTTGTTCTTCACCATTCAGATTCGTGATTCATCATTTTTAAAATAGATCAAAGATTTGGTGAGTGATAAGCATCTCTCACTTGGATTCAAACAAGTATATGAGTTGTTTGATCTTAATTTCATCATGTTAAGTTGTTTTCACTAAGATCTACATCACGATAAGCATATTTTCATTTAAATAACCGTATGATCTAATTTAGCAACTTAAAACTTGTAATTCTTATGTTAATTCATATGTTTATGCAAGTTAGACCCATCGTTTTAGTTTATTCATTGATATATCATGATTTTTGGTGAATTTTATATGATTATTGATAAATGATCGTCATTTTGATATTTTAGATGATTTCATAAAGTGTTGATTGCTGAATTGGATGATTTGGACGAGTTATTTGAATCGATGTTGTCATTTGATGATGATTTGTTCAAGATTGAAGATATTTTGGTCAGATCCGGAGTCGGGTCGTTTTTTTAGGTTGGTGCTGACGCGACAGTGTTAGATCGTGGCTTGTTGTCCAAGAAATGGGGTTAGGTCGCTGAAATTGCTTCAGGTCATTGGCATCACGTCAGGTCATTCGTTGATTTTGAGGATGGCTAGGTCTGCTCAAAGGAAAGGCAGGTCGAAGTGAGGTTAGGTCGTGGGTTCTTTGGGTCGTTGGAGATTCTAAGGGAGCAGTTCATTAGAATCTTGAAGCATTGAGTCATGGGAGCATCATCAAGTTGTATCGTGGGCTCTTCGGACCATTAGCTCTGGTGGAGTTAGGTCAGGGAAAGGAAGTCAGGTCGTTGGTGACCTGGTTGAGTCAGGCCGTGGAACGACCTGAGTGGTAAGATGAGTTTAGGTCATTAAACGGCCTAGGAGGAAGAGACAATGTTTATAAATTTCGTGAATGGAAGTTTAAATGTTGTGAGTTGTTTTTCATAGCTGGAAGTCTGGAAATGCTATGAACTGGTATATCGACCAAATGATGTATATTTTGGGTCGACGATGGTTACGGTTTCGACATGAATTCAAGTAGGAATGTTTGAAGAGTTGAGATGTGTTCATTGATCATCGAAATGCAATGAATGTGAAGACAACTCAAAGTGGTGAGTTGATGAATAATGGTTGCTCGAGAAGGTTGCTTGAGCTATAAATAGTCATTTGGTTGGATGGCTAAGAGATATCGAAGGCTAATAGATTATCTTTGTCGTAGGTTCTAGCGGGCTCAAAGAAAATGGAATATTAGGGGCACCTAAAAGACTGGGAGGTTGCTGGTCGAGTACCCTAGGTCTCGCTGAATGGCCTACATACATATTGTTGAAAGGCGTATGGGATAAACTGGGGTTACTGTTATCCCTTGGCGTATGGCAAGGTTGGTCGCTATACGATTAACGATGGTTTCGAAGAAGGATAGGTGGTGATAACTAGGTCATTGAACGTTTTGCTTATACCATCTCACGTAGGTTGTCTGAGGTCGAAGGAGATGTTTCTTGGGTGCTTGTCTGACGTTGGTTTAGGCCTTCAGGGATTGTGCTTGAGGGATATTGATCTCGGTTAGGATGGTTTACATGAGATATAACTAGTTGCCATGATTGCTATGTTCTGGTTACTTCTGATTGCCATGAATGTATCGTTGTTTTCAAATGCTTGTTGTAAAGGCTATCACTGTCAGATTTGGGGAAGACGGGTTTGGGTTCTTCTTTGGTGTTTTGGTGGATTGGTTGGTTAATCTACCTATTCTCATATACTTTATTTATGATGTTAGATAGTTGTTTCATCGCTCACTAGGACTATCGTCTGACTCAAGGTTTTATGTTTCCCTCTTATTACTTTAGGTTGTTCATCCGGTTTTGGATGGGCAGACTGAGTAGCAGGTTACAGGTAGTAAAGCTTAGTGAGTCGAGGATGCAGAGTGATGACAAGCAGGAGGCATGCTTATCAGTTTTTCTACTATCTAGCATTGGATGTTTCCGCTTTTATGATTGGTGTTATCTCTGAGTGTTGGAGTGAGGCAAATTTGTACAGACATCTATGTTGTAATCTAAGGGTGTATGGATATTCTTTCTAGTTGTTATGAAAGTTCAAGTTTCTGCTCAGATACGTTTCACTATTATAGCCTGTTGTATGCGTTCTATTATATTTATCCTTGCGTTGTGAGTCATACGATAGGTTCCACTTGTATTATCCTACCCGATGATAATCCAAAGATGCCTGGCACGTCTTTCAGTGCACTATTTCCTTTGTTAAGTGCAAGAGTTATGGGCGGTCGTCACAAGTAACACCCCGTAAAATATACCCTGAACGTGCTTAGGTAATTAAATTAAATATATGCAATAACAAGTTAATAAAATATTAATGGGTTAAAAATAAGAATTTTAGATAATTAAGAATTAAGCCATGAAAATATTACCATTGTGCATGGCTCGGTTTTTGGGCAAATGCCAGTTAATGGAGACATTTCTTTCAAATTTTCTTCTTCTGTCTTTCTTCACCTTCCCTATTGTTCCAACTCTCTCCCCCTTCATACTTTCGAACCAATATTGTTCTCATCTCTATTGCACTACTATGCTTTTGCTTGCATGAGCTATCCCCCTCAGCCATTTTTAAATCTGATTTTCAGATCTGAAGCCCCATCTCCTCTACCTCTCCTCGTGCCCTTGCCCCCTTGTCCCTTCTTCGTTCCCGATTTCCTACAACATCCCTTCATAACACAGTGCGGTGTCCTACCCTGTAACACCCCGTGAAATACATAATTATAAACAAATAAATTAAATAATTAAAACAGGCAATTAAATGATATGGTTGAAAAATGGAATTTTTGCAACTTTGGTTACAAAACTCTTATTTTGGATTCGTGGCGAAATTTTACATCATTTTCATATATAATATGCTGAAAACGGTTAACGTATGAAGGAGTTATGAACAGTTGAATTTGGATAGTGTACGTAGAAATTATATGTATATATAATTATGTGAATATTATGTATTGTCCAAATACTAATTTTAAATAAATAAATAAATAAAAGGAGGGAAATTCAAAATTTGAAATTGGAGATAAGATAATATCAAGGGGACAGAGAATATTGGATATATGGAAAGCTATAATTAAAATTAATTGCGTCATCGTATGTGTTTGAATTGATAATATCTAAGGGATAAACAACATGTTTGGGCAATAATAACTTTCTCTTAGGTGGATTTGAAAAGCCAAATAAATAGATAAAGACAAGGGGATAAAGGATGCGTTACATAAGGAAAAGGACTGGTAATAAAAGGTAAGCAATTAAGAAAATAAAGAATGTAATTAATAAAATGAACAGCCCAATAAGGCTATGTAACTAGGATTTTCTAAAGAGGTTATGTTTATATGGATGGTTCTGATAAATTTTTATAAATCTGACGGCTCCTACTCACATGAGCAAGTATAAATAACCCCTCAAACAACACAAAGAAACCATAATTATTATAAACCGATTTAGTTGGGTGAAGGTTCTTCTACTTCTCTACCTCAATTCCTATATCTTTCTATTTCAATTTATATAAGTTTAGGGAGTTGGAATTTAGCACAAACAATATATATAAGAATCTATTTATATGTTTCTTATACTTATATTGTTAGGAGATCAGTCAGAGCCCGCTTGAACGTTGAGACCATCGCAGATCTAGAGATTTCTATCTCCACTTGATATGTATATGGAATCTAGTTTTTCTTAAAGTCATGTTCATATTATTATCTGTTTGCTATATACATTGTTATGCCTATGAATATTTAGTTATGCGATAATAAAACATGAAAAATCCCCAAGTCTTCCACTTCATAATCATGTAGGAAATTGTCATGTTGTATTGGTTTTGTGGAATTGTGGTTTTGTATTGAATTAAAGGTAATCATGAGTATTGTATTATTATCTATATTTTATGCAATTCACCATTATTATCATTTGATTTAAGCCTAAAAAGGTTGGGACAAGAATTATTTCATAGTTTAATTGGGTTTGGATTCTAATTTGGGTGTAAATGCATTCATAAATTGGAATACGTCAAATGCGAACATTTTTTGGTGTATAACACCACAAAAAGGGTGAATTGGGTAAAATATAGATTGTAAACATATATGTGTGAACGTATGAAATACTCTACCTTTAATTTAATATTGAAACCTTTTCTACATGCCTAGGATGCAAGTTGTAATTGTTATGAATGTGTATGTTTTCCATTATTGATATTCGCTATATGTTCATTATGCCATCATGTTATGTTATAGCGGTAAAATATGGAAAGGCCTAAACTTGTATGCCTTAATTTGGATAAATGACAATTGCCATTTTGATTAGATCGTTTCCCCGTTTACACGAAAATTAACGTTAATTAGGCGATATTATTATATTACTTAATTAAACTTAATTAACGTTATATTAGCGTAATAAATACAATTAGATTATAGTTTAAGTTTGAAATGTCCCCTTAACAAATATACATACATATATATATATATATATTTGTTTGCTTGTGTGAGCGTATATATAGAATGGCTTATATATATATGACACATAAATACGAGGTTAGTTGTCATTAATGGTAGAAGCCTGCCTAGAATTGACCGACATATCCAACAACCACAAGTAGGTCCAACTAATGTGAGATGTCTAGGTCCCATGGGCCATTCATAAACTTAGTACACTAGACACGAGGTTAAATCGACTTGTAGTAGAAGCCTACCTGGAACCGACCGGCATATCCAACATCTACAAGTATATGGGTTAATGTGAGAGTCTAGTTTGTATATATGTAACTATATATATATATATAAGTTGATGTGTGAAAACAAGTAGGCTTACTACACCTTAAGAAGGTCTTAAGTGGCTGACCCACCTTTTATCTAATTTGGATCTTAAACGGTTAGGACTAGGATCCCTCCGAAGATTTATTCCTTAGAGAGGAACCCAAGTCATGGGACCCAGCCTTATTGGTATTAAGGTAAGTCTTTGGTTCCTCCTTCTTTAAAAGTGGTTAGGCATAAAACATTAATGGAGTAGGGTAGTTCATGGGGGATGTCCACTTCCTCTATAAGCTTGTAAGGCTCAATTAGGGACAGACTGGTAATTGAAGGATATGTGTCCTACCGCGTAATATCAGTTAAATAGTAATGTATGCAATAGTACTTCTCATATTACAAATAAGAGATTGGACTTAAGAACATTAACGCACTAGGATGGGGTTCTTAAAGGGTAGGGGTCTGCCTTAGTGTTATAAGAGATTATAAAAATCCACCTTTAATAGGGTCATAAGTGAATGAGAATGCCACTTTCATTGGGTATCTACCCTAAAGACACTAATGGGCAATTGACTTAGATATCCACCCCCATTTGTTAGGTATTTATGTTTGTGTGAAATCTTGTGTGCCACGTAGACATACCTTGACATATGTAACCTGCTAAAAATATAGGTTATGGACATTAAGTAACACTATATTCCACTTACACATAACTTTATGTTCTGACCCCCTCTCCTTAACATCCAACAGGTCAGTAGATGGGGTAATACCATGGATGAAGTCCTGACTAAAGATGATGGAGAAGATGAAGTAATTATGATATTATTAGCTGATAGTGCCATGCTTCTTTTGGAATCTTTTGAAGATGAACTATTTGATGTACCTATTGAATAAATGTAACTATGATTATGTATTTTATGATTTTGAAATAAATGGTACATCTTATTTTTGGTATTATATTTTTCTCTTTCCACTATGTGAGATTTCCATTCGAAGTATATGTTATTGTTATCTGTACAAATGTAATCGTTACAGGACCAACGATCCATTTAGAACGACTCTAAGTTTCGATGGGCCTTTTTTGGGTCGAAATTTAGGCTCATTCCGGACGGGTTGTTACATTTGGTATCAGAGTATATGTTACCCGATTATAAGGGAAATATACGTATGAGAGGCGTATTTGTGATTTGAAAAGATTTTTCAAACTATATATATAATATATGTTTACCCCAATAAGCATACACATTTATACCATGCACATTTATCATTTCTTTCTTTTCCAGCTTAAATACTATCTGAGAAGTATCCACTGAGGGATTCTTCCTTTTATTTTCAGATAGTAGAATGGATGAAAATCCTAATGTGTAGGGAAACCAGGCAGGATCCCTCAACTTTCCCGAATGGTTCTAGCAATACCTCCGTACTGTGGAGCAGGTCCCTATAGCTAATCCTGTCCTGGTGGCTCCGGCAACTCATGCCGCTGATGCGGCCTTTCATATTTCTTGCTTATGTAAGGTCTTTACGAATTTTGGAGGGAAACCGTTTTCTAGAAAGGAAGGCTTTGCTAGTGCCTAAACTTGGGTTACGGACTGTGAAAGAATCTTGAAGCTACTGCATGGCCCAATGAAATATGAAGAAGAACAGCGGTCTAGCATTTGAAGGATGAAGTCTTAGAGTGTTGGAACTTAATATCAATGGAGAACGAGGGTCGGATCTTCACATGGGACGAATTCAAGACCCGTTTTGAAGCAAAATTTTTGCCAAGGTTAGAAATGACTATTCAACTAGAGAAATTCATCCACCTCAAGTAAGGAAGCTTGAGTCTGCAAGAATATGTTCTCAAATTCACTGAATTATGTAAGTTTGGTAGGGGATTGGTAGACACCCCTATGAACCAAACCCTTAGATTTGTGAAAGGACTGATCCCCATTGAAGGAAACCTTATTAGCCCAAGTAGCGGTTGGAGCGACTTTTGAGACTCTAGTTGAGACAGCTACCCTTTGCATGGCTGAAAGCTCCAAGGAGGATAAGGAGGGGGAGAAAGGAGAAAGCTCCAACAAGAACAAGAAGAAATAATGGTGAAAAACAAGAAGAAAAATAACTTCAAAAAGGACGCAAGACTTGCGCGAGGTGCAACCGCAAGGGCCATGAGGACAAGGATTATAGGGTCTCATTGGCAAAGAAGGAGTTCAAGGGAAAATGTTACAACTGCCACGAAGAAGGACATATGTCCAAAGACTTCCCAAAGCCCAAAGCTACCAAAAGTGGCCATAACTATGCTATTGAAACAACCCCAATTCAAAGCCGGTTCCCAAGAGACCAAGGGTAGCCCGCACCTGAAGGTATAATCTCTATTTTCGGAAATTCAGCATATACCTTGTTTGATTTTGAAGCTAACCGTTCATTTAATCTCCAAGCGATTAGTAAATCTGTTGAACCTTTCCGTATCTTTCTCGGATAGTCTGACGAAGGTGGACAACCCTGTCGGAGGATCTAAATATCTTAATCTGTTGTGTAAAGACCTAGTATTGGAGGTCAACAATGTCAAGTTCCATTGTGAAGCGTATGTGTTGGATTTTATAGGGTATGACCTTATCTTAGGAATGGACTGGTTATCGTTTTATGGGGCCGTCCTAGATTGCGATAAGAGACTGATCGTCTTAGGAGCCGAGGAGGATGCGGCCTAAATATTCCTTGTAATGTTAGAAACAAGGATAAAGCCTTATTATATTCCTTGTCTCCTAGTTTTGAAGGACCATCTTCGGTCCCTATAGTTTGTGAGTTCTTGGACGTTTTTTAGGAAGTCACAGGACTTCCGCCCCATAGAGAAATCTCCTTTCATATTAACCTAGAGAATGGCACTAGACCTATAGCACTGCCCTTGAGGTATATGGCGCCCAAGGAAAGAAGGAAGTTAGATAAGCAGATTTCAAAGTTGTTGCGAAAAGGTTTTATTCGCCGAAGTACCTCAGAATGGGGTGCAGTTATTGTGTTTGCCACCAAAGCACATGGATCTTTGAGACTTTGTGTGGACTATAAAGAACTTAATAAATTGGCCAAAATGAATAGGTACCCTTTACCAAGAATCGATGACCTTATTGACCACTTGGGAGGAGCCCGAGTATTTTCCCAACCTTGCTACTGGATTTCATTAGTTGAGAATTACGGAGGACAATAAGGACAAAACTGTGTTTAAGATGCCAGACGGATTGTTCCAACGGGAAGTTATGCCATACGGATTAACAAATGCGCCCACTTTCTTTGTAGACCTCATGAGTAGAGTGTTTAGGGGCATTATAAATAAAATTGTGGTAGTCTTCGTAGATGATATCCTTATATTTACGAAGGATCGTGAAGAGCATGAGAAACACTTGAGACAAGTGTTATGGATATTAAGAAAGAACCAACCAAAAGCAAAATTCTCAAAGTGTCATTTCTGGAGGGAAGAAGTGAGATTTTTAGGACACATTGTGTAGAGTAAAGGCTTGGCGGTAGACCCCGCGAAGATCGAGGCAATCAAGGAATGGAGGATACCTCGAAATGCTACAGAGGTAAGAAGTTTCCTTGGATTGGCAGGATATTATAGGAAATTCATTAAAAACTTCGCAAAGATTGCTACTCCATTAACCCAATTAACGAGAAAGAATTCGATATTCAACTGGAGTAACAAATGTGATACAACTTTTAAGAAATTAAAGGAAGCATTAACTAGCGCACCAGTCCTAATTATACTCGATGGTTCAAAGTTTTCCACCCATTTACACTGACGCATAGGAGCAGTCCTTATGCAAGAAGGAAGAGTAGTTTCCTATGCTTGTAGACAACTCAAGGATCCAGAGAAAAAATATCCAGTGCATGACCTTGAGTTAGCTGTAGTAGAGTTCTCCCTTAAGATGTGGAGGCATTATCTCTTAGAGGAGAAGTCTGAGTTGTTTACCAACCATAAACCCCTTAAGTATTTATTTTATCAACCTGACTTAAACTTGAGACAACAAAGATGGATGGAATATATTTCCTCATTTGACTTTTCGATTCAGTATACCCCAGGCAAGGGGAATGTTGTGGGGATGCTTTAAGTAGGAAACATGCGACATTAAATGCGATGATAGAATGGAAACAGTTAAAGTTCCTAGCAAAATTTAATTTTCAACCCTCACCACCCACTTCCAATGGTTTTCTTGGGTCTATGATAATTAGACCTACCCTAAGAGAAAGAATCCAAAGTGCGTAAGACCTTGACGAAGAGCTAAGAGGAATAAAGGAGGAAGTGGTAAAGAGAGAGACCTTTCCTCACTCGGTTAGGTATTCGATCCATGATAATGGTAGTTTTCTTTGGGATGGACGACTTTACGTCCCTAAGAATGAAGGGTTGAGGAAAGAAATTTTATAAGAGTGCCATTGGTCGAGATTGACCATACCCCGGTGGGGGTAAAATTTACAAGGATATGAAGAGGAATCTCTATTGGGAATGAATGAAGCGAGACGTAGCCGAGTTCGTAGCGAAATGTTTAACATTCCAAAAAGTCAAGGCTGAGCAAGGGAAGCCCGGAGGACTGTTGTTACCTTTAGAGATCCCCACGTGGAAGTGGGAGCATATTTCCATGGACATTATAGATAGACTTCCTAAAAGCCAAAAGTGTAATGGGGCCATTTGGGTTGTGGTAGACGGTTTAATCAAAACCGCCCATTTTATACCAGTCAAGAAGGCAAGGACTACAGCCCTTTATCCCAATTATACGTCAAAGATATGGTCAGACTTCATGGTGTTCCATCAAGTATCGTGTGTGATAAAGATCCCTAATTCACAGGCGAATTTTGGAGAAGTCTACAAGCATCACGGTGGATGACCCATAACTTAAGCACAACTTATCATCCGAAGACCGACGAATAGGCAGACAGAGTAAACAGAATCTTAGAAGACTTGCTCCGAGCTTGTATCATCTGCTTTGGAGGAGTTTGGGAGCATCACCTACCGACGGTATGGCCCCTTTTGAAGCGCTATACGGGAGGCCATGCAAATCACCAACTTGCTGGTAGGAAACTACCGACAAGGTTATACTCGGGCCAGACTTCATCAGTGAATCCATGGAGAAGGTATCTTTGGTTAGGCAGAGAGTGAAGGCAACCCAAGATCGTCAGAAATCGTATGCGGATAAGCGTAGGAGGGAGCTAGAATTTAATGTTGGAGACTTAGTATTCGTGAAAGTGTCCCCTCTTAAGAAGACTTTTCTGTTTGGAAAGACAAGGAAGTTGGCACCTAGGTTTATTGGGCCTTTTAGTATCATCGAGAAGATATGAACTTTGGCTTATCGAGTGGAACTCCCAGAGCGTCTATCGGGAATCCATAATGTTTTTCATGTATCTCATATAAGGAAATGCCTTTATGATTCTGCTATCAGACTCGAGCTTGATGAAATTGGGGACATTGAGAAACTCGAGTTGGAGTCCAGGGTGCCCCGTGCCACTACAAGGATTGTAGAGCATAGAATCAAGAGGCTCTGCAACAAAATCGTTCGCCTCGTCCGAGTACAATGGGGGAATAACCCTGCAGAAAGCACATGGGAGACCGAGGATAAGATGAGACAGACTCACTCAGAGCTTTTCACGGTTAATTTTTCCCTCAAATTTCCGTATATGGATGCATCGTGATTGCTATATTGGATGTTAGGGAATGGATGCAACACTATCACACTAACCACTCATATAGATGTATATGCATATTTTGGTTGTTTGCATACATGCTGCACCACTTATTACACCTACATTCTAGGGTAGAGCTCACATTAGTGTGTATATAGTTCGTAATCACCACGAGTCATGGATGCTAATGGATGAATTATAAATAACATGGGTGTACAACATGGATGTTTTGAGCGAGTTGTATTTTTCGCCCCTTAAATAGATTACGAGACGAAATCTATTTTAAGGAAGGGAGAATGTAACACACCGTTAAATTCATAAGTATTAACAAATAAATTAAATAATTGAAACATGCAATTAAATAATATGGCTGGAAAATGGAATTTTTGTAGCTTTACGAATTTGGCTACAAAACACTTTTTTTGGATTCGTGGTGAAATTCTGCATCGTTTTCATATATAATATGATGAAAACGGTTAACGTATGAAGGAGTTATGAACAGTTGAATTTGGACGGTGTATGCAGAAATTATATGTATATATTATTATGTGAATATTATATATACTATCCAAATAATATTTTAAAATAAATAAATAAAATGAGGGAAATCCAAAATTTGAAATTGGAGATAAGATAATATCAAGGGGACAGAGAATATTGGATATATGGAAAGATGTAACAAGAATTAATTGCGTTATCGTATGTGTATGAATTGATGATATCTAAGTGATAAACTACATGTTTGGACAACAATAACTTTCCCTTAGGTGGATTTGAAATTCAAATAAATAGATAAAGAAAAGGGGACAAAGGATGCGTTACATAAGGAAATGATTGGAAATAAAAGACAAGCAACTAAGTAAATAAAGAACGTAATTAATAAAAATGAACATCCCATTAAGGCTATGTAATAAGGGATTTCTAAAGAGGTTTTGTTTATATGGATGGTCCAGATAAATTTTTATAAAACCGACGACACTTGCTTACACGAGTAAGTATTAATAACCCCTCAAAACACACACTAGAAACCATAATTATTCTAGACCTCTGCCTCCATGCTGCTGAATTTCATAGAAAAATAAAGAGAAAAAGGGTGAAGGTTCTTCTACTTCTCTACCTCCATTCCTATATCTCTCTATTTCAATTTATATAAGTTTACGAAATTGGAATATAGCACAAAAAATATATATAAGAATCTAAATATATGTTTCTTATATTTGTATTGTTAGGAGATCAATTAGAGCCGGTTTGAACGTTGAGACCGTCGTAGATCTAGAGATTTCTATCCCCACTTGATTTGTGAGGGGAATCTAGTTTTGCTTAAAGGCATATTCATATTATTATCTGTAATGCCCCACCTCTATACTCGCGTTAGCCATGGCCACTGCATGCAATGGTGTCAACTAACCGGAATAATAAGGCTGTTGAGGAGAGACCATATGTATATTAGCTATAAATGAGTGTTAAACATATCGGATAATATGGTTTTACGTTTTCCAATTCTCATGAGGAAATCCGACATATCTAATTCAAGTTCAAATCTACTACACAGTGGTTATATATAATTCGGAAATAATACAAAATACATAACAGAATAATCAGAGTCAGACAAAGAATTTCATATCACGAAGGCGGAATAGATATGAAAAATAACACCGTAATGTATACATAGAGATAGTGGACAGACAAGTTCCACAATACGACATAAGGACAGATTCAATACAAGCCAAAAGAATATGAATACATAAGAGTCATTATCTCATATACATATCGACAAAATCTACAACTATAGTGTAGCTAGCAAAAAGAATAAAGTCTGGATCCTACTAGAAATCATGTGGAAGCACCTGCAACACTCGGTTCTGACTCGAGTATTATTTATAGGAAAATAAACAATAACAGATCAGTCTAGCTATACTTGTCTCATAAATTGGGATATAATATATAAATATAGACAGATGTATAGGAATTAACAATGTCACACATAAGTGTGAAACCCGGAGTTTGTCTAAATTATATCTCAGTATCTTTATCATAGCTATAAAAAGGAATACCTCATTCAAAAAATATATATCTATGCCCAAGAAATGATATCACCTATCATACCAGCACATAAATGATATCTCATATCAAAACACAACCTCAAGAAATGATATCACCTACCAAATCAATATAAATTCTAGAAATCAGTAATTATAAATCCAGAATATCATAAAATGATCCGAAGATCCACTAGAACCGAAGTTCCTAAAATAATCCAAAGGTCCACCAGAACCGAAGTTCCTAAAATGATCCGAAGATCCACCAGAACCTAAGTTACTAAAATGATCCGAAGATCCACTAGAACTGAAGTTCCTAAAATGTAGTGTGAACCACGCCAAGCTCGTAAATATAAGTGTTAAGCTTCATGTCCCATAACTACTTGCTCTACTCGAATATTTACGAACAAGTTATATATTCCACTAAAAATATATGACAATCATTGCCACAATTTCAATCGAACGAGTCTAAGAATTAACCGTCGAAGCAAATGCAAGGGTTCATAGTCCTTGTTTTTACTAAGACGTTTAATTGGATTTCTCATAAGACCGAGGAAAAGATTTATATAAACATATATACTAGTAGCTTGGAAAAAGATTTATTAAATGATTTCATAAAATAACTTCGTATAATGAAGTAAGATTGGAAACCATTTTAATAAAATAATTTAACATCTACTAATAATATAAAACCTTTTTATATATAGTTTCGAAATGGCAAATCTCGTGTAATAGCGATCGAATTAACGACCGAACTAAGAATTCATGTTTTAATAACGTAAACAAAATCTCATGACTATCGATTATAATTTCGTTCACCATGAATAAATAGAAAGTTCATGAAATCAAAACGCAGAAATATGTGAACCAGAGAAACTGAAAAGTCACAAAAAGTCGAGATGGGCCGAAACTCGGCTGGGAAAGAGCCTAAGTGGACCCAAACTGTTGACAGTGGTCTCCACTGGTCAATAGTAAAAAAACAGGGCATTAGGCAAAATCAGACGTCTGGACCTATATTTCAGACGTCTGTCTGGTTTAGACGTCTGAAAATTAGTTTCATACATCTAAATTTGGCCATTGCCAATTCCCAGGGCCTGGCCAGACGTCTGAAATTTATTTCAGACGTCTGACCTGCTCCGATAATGTTTTCAAAGGTGAAAAACAATGCATTTTGGCTTCGGATCAATACATGTTTACTCTAGGATATTGGATACGTCAAAAAAACTTCCTATAACACTAAAGCACATGAACAAACGTCCATACAAAGTTTACACAAGAAATTCTTCGAAATGATACCAAAACTCATTGAATGAAATCAAAATCCATAAATTGGAAATGTTATCACACAAGCCAATCAACACAACCAATTCATAGACACAAATATGTGCCAAAGGCACACTAGACAAGCGTAAATGCTTGAGGCATGGATGTGAGTTCATAGGAACTCACCTTTGGTTGATAGAAGTAAGGAGATGAATAAGTGCTTAGCCAAACCAACTTCTCTTCAAGTGTAGCTTACAAATACTCAACCTAAACATATATATATATATAGTAATTCCAATAGTTAGGTTAGGAAAATCCCCTAAAATGGAAGAGGAATCAAGTAGAGGAAGATGGAGATGATCTTACCTAGATTTCTCCTTGAACTAGTTAAGGTAACACTAGATTTCCTAGGATTGGAGCTTAGGAATATTAATTTCCTCTTCCTTTAGATTTGGAAATTGTAAGAAATAAATGAAAAGTAAATGAAAGGGGGAGCAGGTGAAGTGATTAAGCAGGGGGTTAACTACCCAAGTTTAGTGGGCAAGTCTTGGCTAAACTAAGCCCTACTCTAAGACCCAAAAATTCACTTACTCCAAACATATCAATGATTATAGTTTTAAAAGTTGTAAACGACATTTTAAACTCAATGGAAGTGGATTCAAGTCCAAATTCATCCGTATGTGAAAAGTGACTGCTTGAACTAATATTTGATCCATGATATTATATTTAAACGAAACATTTGAATATATTGTCATAAATACGCAGGTTATTATAGACTCCCCCCTTAAAGAAATTGTGTCACCGTAATTAATTAAGGAAAAACTCATCAAGTAATAACCAAACATAGAATTATAACTCAATTCGATAGACATAAAATAGATTATGTCAAGAGATTCACCTATGAAGATTTGGTTATGCGATAATAAAACATGAAAAATCCCCAAATCTTCTACTTTGTAATCACGTAGGAAATTGTCGTGTTGTATTGGTTTTGTGGAATTATGGTTTCGTATTGAACTAAAGGTAAACATGAGTATTGTATTATTATCTATATTTTATGCAATTCACCGTTATTATCGTTTGATTTAAGCATAAAATGGTTGGGATTTGAATTGTTTCTTGCATCCTAATTTGGGTGTAAACGCGTTCATAAATTGGAATAAGTCAAATGTGAACATTTTTGGGTGTATAACACCACAAAAATGGTGAATTGGGTGAAATATAGATTGTAACCATATTTGTGTGAATGTATGAAATACTCCGCTTTTAATTTAATATTGAAACCTTTTCTACATGCCTAAGATGCAAGCTGTAATTGTTATGAATGTGTATGTTTTCCATTACTGTTATTTGCTATATGTTCATTATGCCATCATGTTATGTTGTAGCGGCAAAATATGAAAAGACCTAAACTTGTATGCCTTAATTTGGATAAATGACAATTGCCATTCCGATTAGAACGTTTCCCCGTTTACATGAAAATTAACGTTAGCTAGGCGATAATATTATATTACTTATTTAAATGTAATTAACGTTATATTAGCGTAATAAATGCGATTAGATTATTGTTTGAGTTTGAAATATCCCCTTAACAAATATACATATATATATTTGTTTGCTTGTGTGTGCGTAAATATAGAATGGCTTAAATACATATATATATATATGTATATGTATATATATATATGACACATAGACATGAGGTTAATTTCCATTTGTGGTAGAAGCCTGCCTGGAACCGACCGACATATCCAACAACCACAAATAGGCCCAACTAATGTGAGATGTCTAGGTGCCATGGGCTATTCATAAACTTAGTACACTAGACACGAGGTTAAACGACTTGTAGTAGAAGCCTACCTGGAACCGACCTTCATATCCAACATCTACAAGTATATGGGTTAATGTGAGAGGTCTAATGTGCATATATACATTACTATAACAGTGTGTGTGTGTATATATATATATATGTATAAAAGTCGATGTGTGAAAATAAGTAGGTTTACTACGCCTTAAGAAGGTCTTAAGTGGCTGATTCACCTTTTATCTAATTTGGGTCTTAAGTGGTCAGGACTAGTATCATCTGAAGGTTTATTCCTTAAGAGGAACCCAAGTCATGGGACCCACCCATATTTGTATTAATATAAGTCTTTGGGTCCTCCTTCTTTAAAAGTGGTTAGGCATAAAACAGTTAATGGAGTAAGGTAGTTCACAGGGGATGTCCACTTCCTCTAGAAGCTTGTAAGGTCTTAACTATGGAAAATTGGTAATTAAAGGATATGTGGCCATCGCATGTTCACCAACTGTCAAATGGAAGTCTTAAGTGACATAGGTTTCCTACCGGGTAATATCAGTAAGTAGTAACGTTCGCAATATTACTTCTCATATTACAAATGAGAGATTGGACTTAAGAATGTTAATGTACTAGGACGGGGTTCTTAAAGGGCTAGGGGTCCGCCTCAAGGTTATAAGATATTATAAAAATCCACCTTTAATAAGGCCATAAGTGGACGAGAATGCCACCTCGTTGGGTCTTTTCCCTAAAGACACTAATGGGCCATTGACTTGGATATCCACCCCATTGGTTAGATATTTATGTTTGTGCGAAATCTTGTGCACTGCGTAGACATTCCTTGACATATGTAACCTGCTAAAAATATAAGGTATGGACATTAAGTAACACTATATTCCAGTCATGCAGAACTTTATGTTCTGACCCCCACTCCTTAACATCCAACAGGTCAGTCGATGGGGGTAAAACCATGGATGAAGTCTTGACTGAAGATGCTGGAGAAGATGAAGTTATTATGATATTATTAACCGTTATTACTGTGCTTATTTTAGAATCTTATGAGGATGAACTATTTGATGTACCTATTGAATAAATGTAAGTGTGACTATGAATTTTTGTGATTTTGAAATAAATGGTACATCTTATTTTTGGTATTATATTTTCTCTTTCCGCTGTGCGAGATTTCCATTCGAAGTATATGTTATTGTTATCTGTGCAAATGTAATCCTTACAGGAACCAACGACCTATTTAGAATGGCTCTAAGTTTCGATGGGCCTTTTCTGGGTCGAAATTCAGGCCCGTTCCGGGTGGGTTGTTATATACCCGATTATCCCTACTCCTTGGTCGTAGTCATGTGGGTTTAACTTTCGTGTCTTCCCTTCTTCCTATATCCTATAATGTGTCATGCTAGGATTCCAGGAGAGTTTGAACTAATCCATTGCCTGGTGGATTTATGTCCATCTCAGTTTGACCATAGTTGGGAGGAGAGAGCACAAAGGTGTCTAATGTGGATGACCCATGTGGATTTTGATCATGGTGTTGCATTCTTGTTGTAGTATAGTTCGGCTTGTTGTTTTTATCGAAGTCATGAATCTTTCACAGAGTATTCTTGTTTGAAGTACAGCCTTGTTCAATGATCGGTCTTGTGACTCCTTGGACATTCTAATATGGTACTCTCTGCTTTTACCACTTATATTTATCAAATTTCTTTGGAGTAAACAGATCTATGACTCTATCTTGGTGAGCATACAGAGTGATTGCTTTGACTATTGGATTTTTTGTGATGGTGTTGGTTGGGGCTGCTTGTTGTACTTTGTTCGGTTTTATCATTGGGATTTTGTTTTGGAGATTGTGTTGATGGCATGGGCTGATTGAGTTGAGTTGTTGGGCTGTATTTCTCTGTATGGTTTTAAGGTGTTGTGACGTGCTTTGGTTAATTGAGTACACGTTGGTGGTTGATCAAATTTCGCACACTTGCTGATTTTAATTTCCTGGTGGTGATTAGCCATTCTTAATGTTTCTTTGTCCCCTCTCTTAGCAGTACACGTGAAGCTTAGCTCATATCACTACTGGCTAGGTGGCATTTACTATTCTTGTATCGATCATCATCACCTATTTTCATGCTCATGCTGCCTGGTCTATGTTGGACTTGGTCATGTCCTTGTTTAGCTACTTGCCAGGTTGTTTTTGATGCTTTTTGCACAGGGATCCTTTGTACCCTGTTAATACTTTTGTGGTGCTCGAGGTAACCTGGAATGTTCGGTTGTTATTACATACTTTGTCTTTATGTACTCTTTTGTATATTTTCTTTTGGTAGTGACATGATAATTTACTCTTTGCGTAGAGATGTTAACTTGTAGTCTAGTCATATAGGCTAGCTCTTATAATTTGAACTTTATAGTGTCAGTTGACGGAGCACTATAAATTATGATAACGGTGGGCGGTCCACCTTAAAAACCGATAGTAGTTAGATAGTCTTGTAGCAACCCAAATTTCCGGTACCTTTTGAGTTGACCAAATAGCACAAGTTCAACCCAAAATGCATTGAAAACCCAGATGCCAATAGAAAGAAATAAGAGGGTGAGATAAGGAATAAAGAAATATTAGAATAGAAGAATAAGAAGAAGAAACAACAAAGAATCAGAATCTCACATTGCAGCGGAACAAAATATAATATATAAATATATCCTTATTGAGAGCTTGAAATAAATCTTACAATCATCAGAGTAAATAAATACATCTGGACAGTTATAATAATCTATCCTTATATACAACAACAGCGGAATAAATACTAGATATCATATGTCTGGACTTTTCCAGCTCATCTCTGGACTTCATATCATCCGATAACCTGAACCTGTAAAACTCGGTCTGATCCTAGCATTTGCAAATGCTAGGATCAGTCTAGTAAACCAACGTGAGAAAAACTCACCAAGTTTAAGGAGATCATCCAACTTGATTTTAAAGTCATAGTCTTTTTGTAAGGAAAGGATAATCGTAAGACCAAATCCACAAATAAATAAGGACAGTTTTTCCCTTACGATAACCAAACCGTTTTTAAAATCATATTTTTTCTGATATTATAATAATGTCTAAATACAAATAAATAACAATCTAGCAGAACGCTTGCATCTCACGCTCTACATATGGTATACAATCAAAACCGAGGGCACTTATTGGAGATGGATTTCCGGACATAGGTATAGGAAACCACCTTTCCGACAATGTATCTTCAGAGATGAATACATTTGGGTTCAACAAGAACATCTTTCAACCCAGGCTAGACATGACCGGCCCCTCACTTCGCTTGAGAGTACTGAATATATCATTACCGTAGTTTGGGGCTAGCCAACAGAACCGATACCATATATACAAAAATAAAAAGGGACAACCGAAGGCATTTAATTTCTCCAGATCGGGTAATGATATACCCTAATGGGTGCGACCCATATAGGCATGCGACCTACCCGATTTTATACATTTCCCGGTTGATGAGGTTTGAGGTTAGAATTTACCTTTTTGAACATCAGGCTACCGTTGCTTTTGAATGCCACATTGTCAGATCGGTCAAATCACTAACTGACGTCCACAAATATACTTTGGATTTAAAAGAAGGGCCATTCTTTACCATCAACTTGATATATTTATAAAAATCAACATACAAGGTTTTTTTGAAATACTCTGTCAAACATTCGTCCATGCAAGTCATCTAGGAACAGGATTAACCGAAGGCACTCTCCTACCATATCTTAGGAATCACCCTATATATCATTGGTAGCAAGTAGTCCTTGCAATCCATAGATTTCAGTCATGATAGAACCACTGTTAACTCTAGGGATCAGCCAGAGATATTTAACAATAGTTCTTCCGCTCATGAAGATTTACAGTTATCAATTTCTCCATCTTGATTAGCATCTTCCACGTATTCGTATTTACTGGTCGGAATGGTTTTCGAATATAAATTCAATCCCGGTCTTTCCATACCAATAATCGTATAGGCCAGATTTGATAATCGGTTATTTAACTATCAAATAAACAAACATTCATGTGTCAAAATAAAATGAATTCACCGATTCAGTACCCAGTATCATTTAGCCTCTTTAATTAACTCGTCTTTAATTAAACATCTATATCGTCCAATATTTCGAAAACATTTCACTTTTCTTATTAAATAGAACAATATTCGATTAGTATTTCACTTCTCCTTAGTTAGCACTTCATTGTAAATTGGTAAGTGAATAAATCTCTCAGTATTAACCTCTGAGGCCGAAACCAACATCAAATTGGCACCTGGAAAATTTCTCAACTCAACCAACGTACAATAGATTCTAATTTCTTAAAAACCATATCATATTTCTTAACGTAGTTAGTATATCCTATTAAATGATATATAATCTTGATTCTAATATACATACAATTCTTTATAAAACTTTGTATAAACTTGTTACAAATCTATTTTGCTTTCATCTAAGTAAAAACTCCTTCTTATTCTTTTGGAAAAAATCATTTCTCCATATTAAACACGTTTACTTAATTTAAGCGTTAAGTAAATTTATTATTTAACTTTTATATTAACCTAAACCGTCCTTTGAAAACAATTTACACAAACCTTGATTTTATCTAAAAATAAAATCTCTTATAAAACTTCTTCAAAACTTGTTTTAATCTTATCACAATAAAACTTCATTTCTCACTTAAATATGTGATTTTAAATCTCGTACTTATAACTTAACTTGTCTAATCATTTCATTTCAATTTGGATTTCTATTTCGATTTTCTTTCATATTTCAAACTTCTAAGCTTTCATTCATTTCATGAACTATTTAAAATTTACAACCTTATTGATTCATTTCAAAAATAAAACCATTTATGACGTAACGAATAAACTTGGTTTCTTTAATCCGCCCAACTTGGATTTAATAAACTCTAATTATATAGAATTCTAATCAGAATTAAATTTAAATTTCCATTTAAAACCTAATTTAATTTACTATTAAGATCAGTTCACTTAAATTTTCATTTAACAATAAACATGTCCTTATGGTTGTACCAACCTCCATTAATTTAACTTTTTAAATCATCACTTTGATTATATTTAAATAAATAATCAATTCCAACATATTTATGATAAAAAATGATTTACTTTATCATTGACAACCTCCATTAAATTAACTTATAACAACTAACTTGATAATCCATTCCTGTTAAACCCATTAACTTGGTCAAACCAAACATGGTTCGTTCGTTACTTAAATCCTAATTAGTCCTTCTATTTAAATTAATTAATAATATAATTAATTTAAAAAATGCTATTTACTTTGATTATTATTAAATAAATAAAAATTCATTTTCAACAATTAATAAGAATGGTTTACTTCATCATTAACCACCTCCATTAAATTAATAAACTAATTTAATAATCAATTTCAGTTAACACAGTTGACATATTCAAATTTAAACATGATTAACTTGTTAATCAATTCCAATCAGTCTCTTCAATTTAAATTAATTAATAATATAATTAATTTAAATAATCTCATTTACTCTGATTATTATTAAATAAATAATAATCAATTCAATATAATCCCATTTACTTATTCTTAAAATCAATCAATCCTAGTTATCCATCATTAGGTAAATTTCTACACATCTGCTGATAAAACATAAGAATTTGTTTTGTAAAAAAAATCATTTTATAATTATTTGTGATATTAAATAAATATTTGTTAAAATTTGAAAACACACTTAATTTAAATTTAGTTTTGAAAACATCTCGGAATCGACGTAAAAATCAATTCCATAAATCTTGTATTTTACGTCGACGGTAGTTAATAAGGCAATGTTACTTAAGTACTCAACTCATGAAATATAACTCAATTTCAGATCAAATCAGACATGACAAATCATATTGATAAATGTTATCAATATCAGTGAGGAATTTCCTACATCACATATTCAGTATTCAATATAATATCATGAATAATTAACGATCAACTAACAACAACAATTTAAGCATCCAATTACTAAATTAAGTACGTTTGTATTATTATAATCGTTACCAACAAGGTAAGTTACCTCTATTGTGATTAATCGAAAAAAATAACAATTTCATTTCTTTTAAGTTAAAAAAGTTTAATTTAAACAATATATATAAATATTCACCAAACAACCAAACAATCATCAATCAGTCAATAAATAGCAAACATAGCGCACAAATATTAAACTTGACTTATAATATTTATAAGTGGGGCAACTGAGTGAGTTTAACTCACCTTGATTTAATTCCATCATCAAAATGCTTGTTTTTAATTAAATTAAACTAATATTTAATTTAATTAAAAATCGACAATGCTTCTTGTGCTGACCAAACTTGCTCCATCCCGTAGCCCTCGTTTCGATTGTTCCAATGTTACCAAATTTGTCCAATTCTGATAACGAACGAATACGTTATAAATTTTATGAGTTCATAAACCCTTTTTAATAAATTTAAACCTTAAATTTAAATTAACTAGCTCTTACCACGCATTACGGTCCAGTATCTTCTGTTAAAATTATAATCAGCTGACCTCCCTTAAATTTCTTACTCCTATGTTATTCCTAACCATTGTATTCCTATTCGCTAACCTGCCTTCACGAGACCCCCACCTTGCTAATTTTCGAATGTTTTTCAACATTCTTTATTTTTTTCTCCTTTTTCTTCATGCAAGGCCCAAACTTCCCCAGCCCAAAACAAAAACCAATTCTCATGTCTCCATATACACAACCGCCCGTTTGATTTCCTTTCCTATAAAGCCTACGTTCATCTTCCCATACCCCTTCTCCCAAACGCATGTAGTTTCTAATTTTTTTCCGAAGGCCCAAAACGTTCATAGCCCATGTCCCCTACCCATACTACGTTATCTTCTTTCCTATCTTTTCTTCTTTCCTTACGTTAAAACAAATGGCTCCCAAAACTTCACTCCAACCTGCTGCTTTGTTCCCACCGTGACTTCACACAAATCTTCCCACCAATTCTTTCCATCGTTTGGTTATTATTATTATTTAAAAAGGCCCAAGCCCACTATCTCCAAAACCAACACGCATGCTACATGGGACTTCATCTTCTCCAACAATATAGTGCAGCCTCTTGAAGCCACATAGAAACTTACCCAAACAAAACCGCATGCAACTGCATTCATCCTCCCCGAAATGATTTGTTACTCTGAGACTTCATTTCGTGCTCCTGTGCACATCGAACCACTTACACGATCTCCGCCATGCTGAACCCCAAAACTTCGGACCCTAAGCATTGTTGTAAAAACCCGTAACTTCCCCGTAAAGGAAAGCGTCGGATAGTTCGAGAACAAACCACAACAGAACGCAAACAGAAGAACGTTTCATTGTATATTACAACAATGCATCAGATTACAAGAATATACAGAGTATAAAAGAATATTACACAGAAATATCAGAGATTTAAATTACATTTAAGTACATAGCAGCAGAAAATAATACAATAAACAACTAGAAGAGATATACGGATACAAAGCTTTCCGGATATCATTCCAGCTGTAAACCAGGATCCTGTGAATATAAATCTGCAAAACCAAAACTACTAGCTGCCCGTGTCGAAAATAAGGGCACCCAGAGTTTAGGTTAAAACAATAAACTCCAGGTCAGTCATGTGACTGGTGTGAGAACTAAAACAGTTATTAATCTTTATTTTAAAGTTAGGTAAATCAAGGGACCACGCCGTATAACACGGAACGGGTTTCCTCCCAAGAATACCAGTGCATAAAACCAACAGCGCAATGCTAAATAGAGAAAAATGAAGCTGTTATAAGACCCAGGTCCTATCACACAATGCAACGCAAGCCGGGGGATAGGGTTTTCCCTTATAACAGCCAAAGAATGCTTGATACGTTTAAAACAAATCATTTGATACTATAAGAAGTGCATAGTGTATAAAACAACTTCAAATCATAAGTATCAATCATAGGCGGCATGAGCGTCCCATGCCACTATGTCGCCATATATAGGTTTACAAATAAAACCGCAAAGTCACGTATTTGGAAACTGGATTTCCATCTATGAACCGAGGCAAAAGATAGTCCTCAACCGATTCGAGACGCTCTAGCCCGTGTCTCAGGCACAGCCGCAACCGTACCTTGGATCGTCAGGGCCGGTCCACACGAAGTGGATTATAATGCCTGAACAATACGTTTCTCCGCCCTTTGGGGCGTAGGTGAGCCAACTAAATGACTCCATCGGTTCGAGAACGACCGATCAATCCGAGGCACCTCGCAACAGCAACAACCACATAAGTCAAACTCGTCAGGGCGTGTAAAACCACTGACGCCACTTCTAGCTAGAAAGAAAACGCATGTCCCCCCTGAGGTCCGTCTCCCGTTTTTGGTTCATACCGGGTGTGAAACACGCGAGGTAAACGTTACACAAAGCTACGCCACAAAGGCCGTGCTTTGATCATCACCACAAGACTTTGCTTTTCAACAGAAGCCTCGATCAATTGCCACTTAGGCATGCCACACAGGCAATTCACTCCATGCGTTTGATATCCATCAATATATAACCCCTGAGCTCGTACGTCTCAGAGAAGGGCGTTAAGCAAGAGAATAAATTCTCCGCCGCCAAACAGATATATATTTAATAGAGATCAATCACACGGACTAAAATCCAATGTCAGACACACAGTCCATTTACAAGTCCGTTCTGGGTCTGAACGAAACCGGAGGCACCTAGTACCCCGCATATCCATCGATCTCCAAGTACGTCTGGACGATCACTAACAGTTTCCATCTTCTTGGGTGTACAGCCCAATCAAGATCATCAGTAATTACCCAAACGACGTGAAGACCTCCGGTCTTCGACCATCGTCTTCATCTTCGACTTATCGTCGTATTAGTTATTCAGAATGGGATAAACCCGGTCTTTCCGAATAACTCGCGTATATTTTAAATAAGTGTTACACAAACACAACATACGCCTCATTCCAATTCATCAGTCACTAACCGTAAATTAATCAAGAGAATAATTTCCCAAATATAAACCCCGAAGGCCGAAACCAACATCAGATCAATATCCAGAAAACCATTCTGCTTGGCTAACCGACAGTTAGTTTCTAAATTTCACATTCATAGGGAAAGGTTCCCATTAATTTTATCAAAGATAAATTCCTTGAATTTATTCTTTAATTTACTCTTTTGAATTATCAATTCAAAACTAGTCGGGATTAGCGAACCTTACCGAAGTAATCATTTGTTTTAATTTCCCAATCCCAACCTATTTATCCCATGAAGTAAAAATGGTAATACTTCATATCTAACACCACAGTGTTATCGGTAAATTCAATTACCATTTCACGTTCAAATCTAATTAAAGATTTAACTATCGCCTGGAGCAAAACTGGTGATACTCCATTTCGATTATTTCAATCTAATTAAAGATTCATTAAAACTCCACTTAGTTTTAATCTTTGACTGGGTTAAAGAATCCGTGTCATTTAAAACACGGTTCACGATAAACCCAAAATCACATTCCATTAATTATCGGGTTAAAGAACAAGTGTTATTTAAAACACCGTTCACGATAAACCCAAAAATCAATATCAATTTAATTCCAATTAAATATTATTTAATTAGTACACTTCATTAAATCTAAATAAAAGATTTAATCTTTTCTCAACTGGGTTCAAGAACAGTGTTAGTGAAGACACCATTCACGACAAACCCAAATCACATTTGATATTCAATACAAGGCTCTGAATAGAAAATATACCGGCTTATATTCAATATCAAATTCCACGACTAACAAATATCGTATTGGAAATAACAATATAAATATATCTTTCAAATTTCCGTAACAACATCCGTATAATCGCGAATTCCAACATCGAAATATTCCGAAGACAATTTCGATTCAAATCCACTCCAATGCAATCATTGGATATTCTGGTTATTTTTAAAACCCTTTTTAAATTCAATTTATTTATTTAAAAATAAATAGAATTACTATTCTAGTTCAAAACTAGTTCATTTCGATAAAAATCTATTTTTATCTTTTCAAATATGGAGTTTTTCATCCCAATTCTTCACAAATCATTTCTTATGATTTTACACAAATTATTACTATTTTTAATAATTTTATCAAGGCCCGTACAGTCGATTTCCATCAATGGCCATCGAACTGCACTTACAGCGACCTTTTTCGAATTTGATTTGGACGTATCTCCAAATCCAACCGTTAGATTTCAAATTTATAATATTAGTTAGAAAGCTCTTTTCGATACGAACCCAACGGTTCCGGTTTTAGGAGAATCCGACGGTCGGATCTCCCGTAATGTCCGTTTGAAATAAATGGTCGAAATTCACGAACTACCGCGGCGCGGCGCGTTCTATTCAGGCCATTATATTATATATATTATATATAATATATATTTCGTCGATTTCTATTTAAAACGAATTATATAAATAGTTTTAAATTCGTTTCAAAAGCAATTTCAACTTTCTTTTCAATTCAAATCAAAATTGAATTCTTCTTTATAAATTCGTTTTAAAATTCATTTCCATTCGATTCAAATTTCAATTCAATTTGAATTCATTTCAATTTGTTTTCAATTCAATTTGAATTCGTTTTCAATTCATTTCGAAATCGTTTTCAATTCAATTCATTTCGAAATCGTTTTCAATTCATTTCATTTCAAAATCGTTTTCAATTCATTTCATTTCGAAATCGTTTTCAATTCATTTCATTTCGAAATCGTTTTCAATTCATTTCATTTCGAAATCGTTTAAAATCGATATGAATATCGTTCACGTCAAAATGGCGTCAATCTAATCAACACGGCTTCATAAATTTCTATTTTCAAATATTCTATTTCAAATATTTCTCTTTTTCAAAATAGTTGTTATTATCAAAATATTTCGTTCAACACATGACCAATCTCAATGGATGAGTACTGTCAACACATGAACCTTTATTTTATATTATAAAGATGTAAATTTTATTACTAAAATATTTCGTTCAACACATGACCAATCTCAATGGATGAAATTGTCAACACATGAACCTTTATTTTATATCGATAAAGATGTAAATTTTATTATCAAAATATTTCGTTCAACACATGACCAATCTCAATGGATGAAATTGTCAACACATGAACCTTTATTTTATATCGATAAAGATGTAAATTTTATTATCAAAATATTTCGTTCAACACATGACCAATCTCAATGGATGAAATTGTCAACACATGAACTTTATTTTATATCGATAAAGATGTAAATTTTATTATCAAAATATTTCGTTCAACACATGACCAATCTCAGTGGATGAAATTGTCAACACATGAACCTTTATTTTATAATATTCTTTATTTTTCAAATTGGAATGAGGCCCAATCAATTACCATATAAAGTTAATTATATGGATTTTCATACATTACACACATATAATAGCATTGAAAAATAATCAACCATCAACCAAAGTGCACTACACTGTATAAGCATCAAATATAGATATCTAACGCTTATAACAGCCTGTCAATCAATCGATCGACATATTTAATCAATCAGGATGAGTGAACTTCAAATTTCATCCCAACACCCGTGTAGGGTTTCAAACAATCAAACACATATTTTATTTGTACAGTTGGGCGATGTGTAAAATTTATCGTCCCAATCAATGTCCTTTAAATAGGTGTACATAAACAAACCGTCCGGTTTGTAAATGAATATTTATTTATTCACATTCACGTTAAAAATTATATTTTTAATGATAAAACATTTTATTTCAACCTATGAATTTCTATTCAATTCATTTATTCAATAAAATGATATTTTTATTTTTCTAACATATTTTAGAAAATTTCGGCGGCATAACGGCACGATACTAGAAACGGGACGAGGCCTAGCCTTATCCCCGGTCTAGTGAAGGCCCACGCCATTCACACATCAATCATATCAATTCATTTCACCACACAATTCAAACCAAATAATTTAACCAACTACACAACCAAACAATTTAACAAACAAGCCATCCATGGTCTGTGGATGATGGGTGTCAGGTGCTACTAAGCACCGTCTGCATCCTAGTGTATAAATATAACTAGAAAATTAAATTGAAAGGTGAGAAGTTCTCACATATAGCTATCCTAGCTCCACGACACTTCATTGATAGAAATCTTCATCGCTATCGCATCTTCGTCATCTTCGTTGCCCGTAGCCACTACATATATAAAAATCGAATTTTACTTCGCTATTCAATATACAAAAATCATATTTTTTTCGATGTTCAATATATAAAAATTCTATTTTTATTTCGAAGTTCAATATATAAAAATCATATTTTTAAATCGAAGTTCAATATATAAAAATCATATTTTTAAATCGAAGTTCAATATATAAAAATACGATCTTTTTACCTTTTAAAGTTCTAATCTTTTTCCATTTAAAATTCAAATCTTTTTCTATTTAAAATCTTAAAATAAAATCAGTTTTTCAAACTTTTCAAAAATCAGTTTTTAAACTTTTTAAAATAAAAACGGTATTTAATCTTTAAAATAAAAACAGTTCTTAATCTGTAAATATAAAACAAAAATAAAATAAACTTACAGGGGGGGTTTCAGTGCCGCCGAGGTCTGCAAAGGGGGGGGGGGTAGCGTCGGTCGAGAGGAGGGGGGTGTTTGCGATGGCTTCCAAACGGGTAGGGGGGTAGGGCTTCTCGTTTCAGCGTGTGGGAGGGAGAGAGGGGTGCTGAGGAGATAGGAGGCGGGGGCGACGAAGGAGAGAGGGGCGCGGCGGTGGAGGCGCACCCCCGGCGGTGGCTCAGTCGACGAAGAAGGGGCGCGATTTAGGGATCTACGGGTTTTTTTTTCTTCTTTTAAAAAGTGAATTGAAATTATCGGGGGGGGGGGGGGCTGGTAGTTAAGGGGAGAAAATATATATATATATATATATATATATATATTTTATTTAATTATTAAAAAGTTGACTTTCACATACGACCTCGAAACGAGGCCCACCGCCTGTCGTCCATAGCATTTTACCCCCATTCCGAACACAATGGGATATGCATCGTAAGCTGATTCGAACGTTACAATCAGTTTTCGTTAGATTTACATTTAAATCACTATATTGAATTTTAAACGTACATTTCAAATTACCGGGGTCACATACTAACTAGAAAAATTCCAGAAAAATATTTTCTAGCTTCGTATTGACGATACGGTCCTAACAAAACTAGTTTCGTCAAATTCTGAGACCGTTGGAAAAATGGCCAATTTCCAGTCGATTAAAATCAACTGAAATGGTCAAAACACGTTTTCCTTTGCCACGCTCACATATTGATTCGAAAAATTATGAAATTTGAAACCTAGCAATAACTTTACATCACGGACCCAACAAAACTGGTTTCGTCGAAATCCGAGGTCATTTGCAAAATGTCCATTTTTAAGGGCCTGAATTCCATAGCGACTATTCAGAATTTTCAACTGGACATATCTTTTGATTCCCGCTATGAAATCTTGATTATTCGGATTCGTTGGAAAGATATTATCAATTAGATCCTATCATTTTTTGTTTCACTAAAATCCGGATTGTTTTGCACCCGGTACATTCAATTGAAGTTTGAAATCGAATTATCGAACTACCACGCCATTTTCAATTCTATTTATAATTATATATAAATATTTATATTCTAACGACGACGCGTATAATATATACGTTCGAATTCTATTCAAAATAAATTTTCTCGTCGATATTATTTAAAATAATCTATTTTAAATATTCAAAATTCGATAAAATTGCCAAAATAAAAATTTTAAACTGGCCCAGATTTTCCGGGTTGTTACAATCTCCCCCACTTAAAACTTTTCGTCCCCGAAAAGGAACAAAGTTGAAAGTGGTTTGATTAATCAACTCTACATTCGATCTGGCTTCCCTTCTTCAACTTTTCAGTTTCTGAGAATTTCCAAAACTTCAAAAATTTGGCTAACACCCTAAATTTTTGAAAAATTTCGCCATAACCTCCCCTGCACCGGGAGCATCGGGGAATTTCAAATAGCTTCCCCGGTCCTTTGGATCTCAAAAAGAAAAAGAAAAAGCCAAGCGGCTAGCCAATAGGCTCACAAAATCATCATCACCCAAACAAAACAGGAAATTATGTAGTAAACATGTACCTATTTGTCGGGCAAACAAATTTTATTCTCTGGCTCTAGCCTCCTTGCTATGACCTGTTCAATGTAAGTATATGCATATGCAAGCAAATGCAACCAATTTTCAATATAGTTCAATATTTGGTTCGATTAGGCATAATGGTTAAAATTTAGCAAACAAATGAACAAACAACACAAACATCAATCAATTAGTGAATTAACGTTTCAAATTCATAACTTTGATACATATACAAAAATCAAATTTTTGATGCCAAATCACAACAATAGGCCCTATCTAATTTTGGTTCTCACACCAGTCAATAGGAAATATATAGATATCACACCTTCGAAACACGAATACCAATTCTGATGATGTTCGAACTATCATCAGAATCATCTTCGGGCGACTAGAGTGTGATTCTATATCTATCCAGTATATTAAAATTTCAAATACACGTTGATCAGACGTATACGCAAAATCTTTATATACTGGACTGTCCACCTCAATATAAATAGATAATCATATACGAATAATTGATTTAAATTTTCAAAACAAAATGGGTTTTCATTTTTATTTTAAAAATTTACTCTTCACACTCGTTCTAGGATACTACTGATCCCATCTCTAACGAGTCATTTCCGTTGGATATTGCTAATCCAATATCTGATGAATTCTTTCGTATGGTTCTAATGTGTCTCGTTCTCTAAGCTTTGTAAACCAAAGCTCTGATACCACGTGTAAAAACCCGTAACTTCCCCATAAAGGAAAGCGTCGGATAGTTCGAGAACAAACCACAACAGAACGCAAACAGAAGAACGTTTCATTGTATATTACAACAATGCATCAGATTACAAGAATATACAGAGTATAAAAGAATATTACACAGAAATATCAGAGATTTAAATTACATTTAAATACATAGCAGCAGAAAATAATACAATACACAACTAGAAGAGATATACGGATACAAAGCTTTCCGGATATCATTCCAGCTGTAAACCAGGATCCTGTGAATATAAATCTGCAAAACCAAAACTACTAGCTGCCCGTGTCGAAAATAAGGGCACCCAGAGTTTAGGTTAAAACAATAAACTCCAGGTCAGTCATGTGACTGGTGTGAGAACTAAAACAGTTATTAATCTTTATTTTAAAGTTAGGTAAATCAAGGGACCACGCCGTATAACACGGAACGGGTTTCCTCCCAAGAATACCAGTGCATAAAACCAACAGCGCAATGCTAAATAGAGAAAAATGAAGCTGTTATAAGACCCAGGTCCTATCACACAATGCAACGCAAGCCGGGGGATAGGGTTTTCCCTTATAACAGCCAAAGAATGCTTGATACGTTTAAAACAAATCATTTGATACTATAAGAAGTGCATAGTGTATAAAACAACTTCAAATCATAAGTATCAATCATAGGCGGCATGAGCGTCCCATGCCACTATGTCGCCATATATAGGTTTACAAATAAAACTGCAAAGTCACGTATTTGAAAACTGGATTTCCATCTATGAACCGAGGCAAAAGATAGTCCTCAACCGATTCGAGACGCTCTAGCCCGTGTCTCAGGCACAGCCGCAACCGTACCTTGGATCGTCAGGGCCGGTCCACACGAAGTGGATTATAATGCCTGAACAATACGTTTCTCCGCCCTTTGGGGCGTAGGTGAGCCAACTAAATGACTCCATCGGTTCGAGAACGACCGATCAATCCGAGGCGCCTCGCAACAACAACCACATAAGTCAAACTCGTCAGGGCGTGTAAAACCACTGACGCCACTTCTAGCTAGAAAGAAAACGCATGTCCCCCCTGAGGTCCGTCTCCCGTTTTTGGTTCATACCGGGTGTGAAACACGCGAGGTAAACGTTACACAAAGCTACGCCACAAAGGCCGTGCTTTGATCATCACCACAAGACTTTGCTTTTCAACAGAAGCCTCGATCAATTGCCACTTAGGCATGCCACACAGGCAATTCACTCCATGCGTTTGATATCCATCAATATATAACCCCTGAGCTCGTACGTCTCAGAGAAGGGCGTTAAGTAAGAGAATAAATTCTCCGCCGCCAAACAGATATATATTTAATAGAGATCAATCACACGGACTAAAATCCAATGTCAGACACACAGTCCATTTACAAGTCCGTTCTGGGTCTGAACGAAACCGGAGGCACCTAGTACCCCGCATATCCATCGATCTCCAAGTACGTCTGGACGATCACTAACAGTTTCCATCTTCTTGGGTGTACAGCCCAATCAAGATCATCAGTAATTACCCAAACGACGTGAAGACCTCCGGTCTTCGACCATCGTCTTCATCTTCGACTTATCGTCGTATCAGTTATTCAGAATGGGATAAACCCGGTCTTTCTGAATAACTCGCGTATATTTTAAATAAGTGTTACACAAACACAACATACGCCTCATTCCAATTCATCAGTCACTAACCGTAAATTAATCAAGAGAATAATTTCCCAAATATAAACCCCGAAGGCCGAAACCAACATCAGATCAATATCCAGAAAACCATTCTGCTTGGCTAACCGACAGTTAGTTTCTAAATTTCACATTCATAGGGAAAGGTTCCCATTAATTTTATCAAAGATAAATTCCTTGAATTTATTCTTTAATCTACTCTTTTGAATTATCAATTCAAAACTAGTCGGGATTAGCGAACCTTACCGAAGTAATCATTTGTTTTAATTTCCCAATCCCAACCTATTTATCCCATGAAGTAAAACTGGTAATACTTCATATCTAACACCACAGTGTTATCAGTAAATTCAATTACCATTTCACGTTCAAATCTAATTAAAGATTTAACTATCGCCTGGAGCAAAACTGGTGATACTCCATTTCGATTATTTCAATCTAATTAAAGATTCATTAAAACTCCACTTAGTTTTAATCTTTGACTGGGTTAAAGAATCCGTGTCATTTAAAACACGGTTCACGATAAACCCAAAATCACATTCCATTAATTATCGGGTTAAAGAACAAGTGTTATTTAAAACACCGTTCACGATAAACCCAAAAATCAATATCAATTTAATTCCAATTAAATATTATTTAATTAGTACACTTCATTAAATCTAAATAAAAGATTTAATCTTTTCTCAACTGGGTTCAAGAACAGTGTTAGTGAAGACACCATTCACGACAAACCCAAATCACATTTGATATTCAATACAAGGCTCTGAATAGAAAATATACCGGCTTATATTCAATATCAAATTCCACGACTAACAAATATCGTATTGGAAATAACGATATAAATATATCTTTCAAATTTCTGTAACAACATCCGTATAATCGCGAATTCCAACATCGAAATATTCCGAAGACAATTTCGATTCAAATCCACTCCAATGCAATCATTGGATATTCTGGTTGTTTTTAAAACCCTTTTTAAATTCAATTAATTTATTTAAAAATAAATAGAATTACTATTCTAGTTCAAAACTAGTTCATTTCGATAAAAATCTATTTTTATCTTTTCAAATATGGAGTTTTTCATCCCAATTCTTCACAAATCATTTCTTATGATTTTACACAAATTATTACTATTTTTAATAATTTTATCAAGGCCCGTACAGTCGATTTCCATCAATGGCCATCGAACTGCACTTACAGCGACCTTTTTCGAATTTGATTTGGACGTATCTCCAAATCCAACCGTTAGATTTCAAATTTCTAATATTCGTTAGAAAGCTCTTTTCGATACGAACCCAACGGTTCCGGTTTTAGGAGAATCCGACGGTCGGATCTCCCATAATGTCCGTTTGAAATAAATGGTCGAAATTCACGAACTGCCGCGGCGCGGCGCGTTCTATTCAGGCCATTATATTATATATATTATATATATAATATATATTTCGTCGATTTCTATTTAAAACGAATTATATAAATAGTTTTAAATTCGTTTCAAAAGCAATTTCAAATTTCTTTTCAATTCAAATCAAAATTGAATTCTTCTTTATAAATTCGTTTTAAAATTCATTTCCATTCGATTCAAATTTCAATTCAATTTGAATTCATTTCAATTCGTTTTCAATTCAATTTGAATTCGTTTTCAATTCATTTCGAAATCGTTTTCAATTCAATTCATTTCGAAATCGTTTTCAATTCATTTCATTTCGAAATCGTTTTCAATTCATTTCATTTTGAAATCGTTTTCAATTCATTTCATTTCGAAATCGTTTAAAATCGATATGAATATCGTTCACGTCAAAATGGCGTCAATCTAATCAACACGGCTTCATAAATTTCTATTTTCAAATATTCTATTTCAAATATTTCTCTTTTTCAAAATAGTTGTTATTATCAAAATATTTCGTTCAACACATGACCAATCTCAATGGATGAGTACTATCAACACATGAACCTTTATTTTATATTATAAAGATGTAAATTTTATTACTAAAATATTTCGTTCAACACATGACCAATCTCAATGGATGAAATTGTCAACACATGAACCTTTATTTTATATCGATAAAGATGTAAATTTTATTATCAAAATATTTCGTTCAACACATGACCAATCTCAATGGATGAAATTGTCAACACATGAACCTTTATTTTATATCGATAAAGATGTAAATTTTATTATCAAAATATTTCGTTCAATACATGACCAATCTCAATGGATGAAATTGTCAACACATGAACCTTTATTTTATATCGATAAAGATGTAAATTTTATTATCAAAATATTTCGTTCAACACATGACCAATCTCAGTGGATGAAATTGTCAACACATGAACCTTTATTTTATAATATTCTTTATTTTTCAAATTGGAATGAGGCCCAATCAATTACCATATAAAGTTAATTATATGGATTTTCATACATTACACACATATAATAGCATTGAAAAATAATCAACCATCAACCAAAGTGCACTACACTGTATAAGCATCAAATATAGATATCTAACGCTTATAACAGCCTGTCAATCAATCGATCGACATATTTAATCAATCAGGATGAGTGAACTTCAAATTTCATCCCAACACCCGTGTAGGGTTTCAAACAATCAAACACATATTTTATTTGTGCAGTTGGGCGATGTGTAAAATTTATCGTCCCAATCAATGTCCTTTAAATAGGTGTACATAAACAAACTGTCCGGTTTGTAAATGAATATTTATTTATTCACATTCACGTTAAAAATTATATTTTTAACGATAAAACATTTTATTTCAACCTATGAATTTCTATTCAATTCATTTATTCAATAAAATGATATTTTTATTTTTCTAACATATTTTAGAAAATTTCGGCGGCATAACGGCACGATACTAGAAACGGGACGAGGCCTAGCCTTATCCCCGGTCTAGTGAAGGCCCACGCCATTCACACATCAATCATATCAATTCATTTCACCACACAATACAAACCAAATAATTTAACCAACTACACAACCAAACAATTTATCAAACAAGCCATCCATGGTCTGTGGATGACGGGTGTCAGGTGCTACTAAGCACCGTCTGCATCCTAGTGTATAAATATAACTAGAAAATTAAATTGAAAGGTGAGAAGTTCTCACATATAGCTATCCTAGCTCCACGGCACTTCATTGATAGAAATCTTCATCGCTATCGCATCTTCGTCATCTTCGTTGCCCGTAGCCACTACATATGTAAAAATCGAATTTTACTTCGCTATTCAATATACAAAAATCATATTTTTTTCGATGTTCAATATATAAAAATTCTATTTTTATTTCGAAGTTCAATATATAAAAATCATATTTTTAAATCGAAGTTCAATATATAAAAATCATATTTTTAAATCGAAGTTCAATATATAAAAATACGATCTTTTTACCTTTTAAAGTTCTAATCTTTTTCCATTTAAAATTCAAATCTTTTTCTATTTAAAATCTTAAAATAAAATCAGTTTTTCAAACTTTTCAAAAATCAGTTTTTAAACTTTTTAAAATAAAAACAGTATTTAATCTTTAAAATAAAAACAGTTCTTAATCTGTAAATATAAAACAAAAATAAAATAAACTTACAGGGGGGGTTTCAGTGCCGCCGAGGTCTGCAAAGGGGGGGGGGTAGCGTCGGTCGAGAGGAGGGGGGTTTGCGAGGTTGCGATGGCTTCCAAATGGGTAGGGGGGGTAGGGCTTCTCGTTTCAGCGTGTGGGAGGGAGAGAGGGGTGCTGAGGAGATAGGAGGCGGGGGCGACGAAGAAGAGAGGGGCGCGGCGGTGGAGGCGCACCCCCGGCGGTGGCTCAATCGACGAAGAAGGGGCGCGATTTAGGGATCTGCGGGTTTTTTTTCTTCTTTTAAAAAGTGAATTGAAATTATCGGGGGGGGGGGGGGGCCTGGTAGTTAAGGGGAGAAAATATATATATATATTTTTTTTATTTAATTATTAAAAAGTTGACTTTCACATACGACCTCGAAACGAGGCCCACCGCCTGTCGTCCATAGCATTTTACCCCCATTCCGAACACAATGGGATATGCATCGTAAGCTGATTCGAACGTTACAATCAGTTTTCGTTAGATTTACATTTAAATCACTATATTGAATTTTAAACGTACATTTCAAATTATCGGGGTCACATACTAACTAGAAAAATTCCAGAAAAATATTTTCTAGCTTCGTATTGACGATACGGTCCTAACAAAACTAGTTTCGTCGAATTCTGAGACCGTTGGAAAAATGGCCAATTTCCAGTCGATTAAAATCAACTGAAATGGTCAAAACACGTTTTCCTTTGCCACGCTCACATATTGATTCGAAAAATTATGAAATTTGAAACCTAGCAATAACTTTACATCACGGACCCAACAAAACTGGTTTCGTCGAAATCCGAGGTCATTTGCAAAATGTCCATTTTTAAGGGCCTGAATTCCATAGCGACTATTCAGAATTTTCAACTGGACATATCTTTTGATTCCCGCTATGAAATCTTGATTATTCGGATTCGTTGGAAAGATATTATCAATTAGATCCTATCATTTTTTGTTTCACTAAAATCCGGATTGTTTTGCACCCGGTACATTCAATTGAAGTTTGAAATCGAATTATCGAACTACCGCGCCATTTTCAATTCTATTTATAATTATATATAAATATTTATATTCTAACGACGACGCGTATAATATATACGTTCGAATTCTATTCAAAATAAATTTTCTCGTCGATATTATTTAAAATAATCTATTTTAAATATTCAAAATTCGCTAAAATTGCCAAAATAAAAATTTTAAACTGGCCCAGATTTTCCGGGTTGTTACAATTGTGCCCTGATCTACCCCCTCAAATTCACCGTCTGCTCCGTATTTCCCTTTTCTCTAAGCCCTCACGTTCCTTTTATATTTCACATGCACAGACCATCCTGGTTCTTCCCACTATCCTGCTGCCATTTCCTGCTTTTGACGACTGTTGCTATATTGGATATACACGCCCCTTGATTACCAAAAGCCCATTATTTTATACATATTTGGTTTTGAAATGAAGAACAATATATTTTATATATGTATATATATTTTTCCTTTCCTCAGACTTTGCTTACAGTTTGGTTCAAATGAAGATCTAGGTTTATTCTCCTTCTTGTTGAACGAAAGGATGAATAGGTGCGTGTGTTTATTTATAGGAAAAAATTGGTAGAGATAAGGATCACGTTGCTTCATAGGGTAAAGGCATCGGGATGGGTTTGTTTTTAGATGTGCAGAAAGAATGCATGTGCATATTTATGAGTTAGGTCTGCATGTGTATAGCATAGGATATTAGATCAGTCTATAGGTTCATATTTTAAAATTTGTATGTGCGTTCATTTCATAAGTTGTACCTTAGTTCTACATGGATAGATTTTAGGGTAGTTGTGTCCATTTAAATTTGCATGTGCATACATGGTTTTCAGAAGGAAGCATGTGTTGTAGCTGCACACCATTTTCTCTAGGCCAGTGTACTTGAACAAAGAAAAGAAAAGGGTAATGGCACTGTTTTCAACTCATGTTGTATGTATATTAGCCTAGCCATATGAAAATTCATGTTTAATTGTACCTTATTTAGGTGGAGATAGGATAGGTTAGTTCCTTAGGATATAAGAAATTATTTCTTGGCTTGGATGGAATGCATTGATATTTTTTCTTATTTAATATTTACTTTACATAGGAATTTACATCAGTTATTATTAAATTTTATATGGTTAATAAATTATACCATTACTAACTTTGACCGTTATATATACACACCGATACACACAACTCCAAACACAACGAAAATGGAAGTACTGCTACGTCTCGACGATCCATATCCAATGAAATTATTTTTGTTGGAAACAGACTCCGTTTGCACAACGTCGTTATTTTGAGTTCAATATATTCATCAGCTTTTATTTTAAATTTCGTCCACCGACAGAACAACTCTGATTGGTTCCAAACTGGAAATCTAGCAATAACTAACGATATGTATTCCAATAAAATTTGTTTCATCGAAATATAGGCTGTTTGAAAAATAATTATTTCTATGGCTTATATAATATCGATATAATATTAATTTAAATCCAAAACAATTAAATAAATAATAATAAATTATTATCGAATATATCCAACTAAAATAATATATTACCTCAAATATAAAAAATATAAGCTTACACTCAACATTAATATTTTGAGTTAAATGGTATCAAAATATATAGAAATTCTTTTTAAATAAATTAAATAAACGTTATAATTTATAAACGATTTCCATAGTGACTATTTCAAAATTTGAATTGGACATAACTTACAATATATAAGCTAAAATCTCGATTTTTCTCTTTCACTAGAAAATTATAATCAAATAGATTTTAACGTTTTTTTTTCACAGAATTTCGACTTAAAACAGATTCTGTATATTCAATTGAAGTTTAAAAGTCAATATTATGAACTACCGCCACGTTATGAGTTCGTTTACTATAAATATAAATATAAACGTTCAATCATCGTTCAAATAATGAATTAAATATTAAAAATCCAATCCAAATATAATATTTAAAACAAGATTAAATATTCGAATTCAACTAGCTGAAAAATCTGGGTTGTTACATTCTCCCCCAATAGAATTTCGTCCCTGAAATTACTAAGTAAAGAAGAATGTTCCAAACCCAATAATTATGTTAAAATATTATCAAAAATATCTTATTCTTAAAAATTCTAGGAAAAATTCGTCAGCACCTCCTCTACACGGCTCGATCTAAACGACTACAACTGCCACACCAGGCCTCACATCCATCAAAAGAAAATAAAAGCCAAGTGGCTACCTAACTCAGGGGTATAAAATCATTCATTCAATCAATATAGTTAAGATTTACCTATATATCGGGCAACCAAACTCTTATTCCAAAGCAAAGCATTAACTGCTCTCTTCCAACCTGCACTAACTCAATATATTGCCAATAACCATTACGGGTTAAATCATCTAGTATAATTTCAAATGAGATTTTCTTAAAAGATTTATATTGGAATTAATTTCTTTTCAATTTATTTAATTATTCAGTCAATCCATCATCCAGTAAACAACCAATCAACAATCAACATAACCAAATTATTCCATATTAACTTAATAAGTTAAATTTTGATTTATCTAATTTCATATTAAATTCCGGTTTATTTAATTCCATCTTAAAAAAATTGATTCACATATTCTATAATTAAGTTTTCCTCTATTTATATTAAACCATTTAAGTTCACGACCTCATTTGAATTCCCATTAAAATCAATCAACAAACCAATATTCTAATAATCGGATAAAATTATTTCCTTTCTACATAAAAATATACTCTAAGCAAAATTATTTCAATTACCCTCTTTACAAAACAATATCATAACAATTGCCGGTTCAAATTGAACAGATCAAACAACACAATAGAAAACCTTAGTATATAAAATCTACAAATACACTCTCATATATTTACACTCCAACTCAATTTAGGGCATTACTAACCCCATCTTTATCGAGTTACACCACAGAGCCAAGGCTATTACTAAACCATCGCTTTGATACCACTTGTAGCGAACCAAATTTCTGGTACCTTTTGAGTTGACCAAATAACACAAGTCCAACTCGAAATGCACTGAAAACCTAGATGTCAATAGAAAGAAATAAGAGGCTGAGATATAGAAGAAAGAAATATTAGAATAGAAGAATAAGAAGGAGAAACAACATTGAATTGGAATCTCACATCGCAGCGGAACAAAATATAATATATAAATATATCCTTATTGAGAGCTTGAAATAAAAATTACAATCATTAAAGTACATAAATACATTTGGACAGTTATAATAATCTATCCTCATATACAACATACAACGGAATAAATACTAGATATCATATGTCTAGACTTCTCTAGCTCGTCTCTGGACTTCATAACATCCGATAACCTGAATCTGTAGAACTCGGTATGATCCGAGAATTTGCAAATGCCAGGATCAGTCTGGTGAACCAGCGTGAGAAAAAGTCACTAAGTTTTAGGGGATCATCCAACTTGATTTTAAAGTCAAAATGTTTTCGAAAGGAAAGGATAATCGTAAGACCAAATCCACATATAAATGCAGTCGGCTTTTCCCCTGCAATAACCCAAACCATTTTTAAAATCATATATTTTCTATTATTATAATAATGTATAAATACAAATAAATAACAATCTAGTAGAACGCTTGCATCTCACGCTCTACATATAGTATATAATTAAAACCACAGGCAATTATTGGAGAATGGATTTCTTGGCAAAGATATGGGCAACCACTTTTCCGACAATGTATCTCCGGAGGTGTATACATTGGGGTTCATCAAGAACATCTTACAACCCAGGCTAAACATGACCGACCCCTCACTTCGCTTGAGAGTACCAAATATATCATTACCAAAGTTGGGGGCCAACTATAATAACCCGGAAAATCGGAACCAATTTAGAACTTTTATTTTGGCTATTTTATTGAATTTTGAATATTTAAAATAATTTATTTTAAATAATAATGATTAAAAATTTATTTAAATCGAAGTTTGAACGAAGATATTTATTTTAATTATAAAAGGAGTTAGAAATAGCGCGGTATTTTTGAAAACTTAAATTTGAACTTTGAGTGAATGTACAAGATGCAAAATAAACCGGATTTCAGTAAAACCAAAAATATTTAAATCTGTTTAAAAATATCTTTCCAACGAATCTGAAAAATTGAAATTTCATAGCGGGAACAAAAAGTTATGGTCAGTTGAATATTCAGAATAATCGCTATGGAATTTAATATAAGGGCCCGTTTGTCACAGGTCCCTTTTAAGTTTCAAAATTAGGCTCACATCCGGTGTTAAACTTATTTTAAATTAGGTCCCTATTTTTTGAAAAATAGGTAAAAAAATATTAAAAAAAATCACGAAAATTCATTATTAAATAAAACACGTTCACACCAAAAAAAAAAATCATGCGTTAAAACAATCAAAAACCATGTCAAAACCCAAAATAACACAAAATCAGCGAAACAACATGTTTTTGCATCAAAAGATGCACATACTCATACAAAGTTGCATACGTTCATGCTTATATTTTAGTGTTGCGCCAAACTGCAATATAAATGCATACATGTATGCAGTTAAACACCAATATATGCGTCGTTTTATGCATATATTCAAATTTGGGCTGTTTTTTCAAGCATATAGCGTCTTCATACATTGTTGCACACATTTATGCTCTTGTACAGAATACATGCATGCATGCATCCATGGGTATATTCAGAAGCCTTCACCCCCTTTGAATTTGTTGCACACATGCATGCATATATACAGAATAGTTGCATTCATGTATGCAACTATTTGTAACACGTGAATCTCAGTTCAACTTTGTATGCACACATGTATGCAGTTATTTGGTAATAGTTGCATACATGTATGCGTATATTGGTCCAGATTTTCAACATAAATACACTATATGAATACATGCATGTATGTCACTATTGGCAATAGTTGCACAAAAGTATGCAACTTTTTTTTGGCGAATGCTTCTGGGAATATATCCAATTTTTTGAATTTTTTTTAGTGGCTTGCGCATTATTTTTTGGTCAGAAAGGGTAAAAGGCGAAGGGGGATTGGAGCAGGAAGCAGAAATTGGTAAAAAAAGGGCGGCAGCTAAAAATAGGGACCGGATATGTAACGAAAGTATGGGGGATGTGGCGTGAATTAAGTTTCGTTTTAGGGATGTGTGCCTAATTTTCACTTAATATAATATATAGCCCATATAAATAGCCATTGTGCAAACGACCTCCATTTTCGACGAAACACTTTGGTTGGATTCGCAATGTCAATTTATTGCAAGATTCCAATTTTCATAATTTTTGGAATTAATATGTGAGCGTGGAAAATGAAAATGTGTTTTGACAATTTCAGTCAATTTAGATCGACTAGAAAATGGCCATTTTTCAAACGGTCTCCAAATTCAACGAAATTAATTTTGTTAGGACCGTATCATCAAAACATAACTAGATTTATTTTTTTTGGGAATTTTTGGAGTCAATCTGTGGCCCCGGTAAATTAAAATGTACTATCAAATAAAATAATTAAATGTTTTATATTTTAATTTAAAGGAAAATGGGTTGAAATGATCAAATGGGCTGATGAGACCTAGTCCACTGTGTCCGGAATAGGGGTATTTGGCTAGTGGAGACTTTGGTTGGGCTTGATTTGGAGTTGGTAAGGGTAAACGGGCCTTTTTGAAATTAAAAGAATTAAAAATTAAAATATAAATAATAAAATAAAAACAAAACCCTAGTTTATCCTTCCTAATCGCCAATGGCCCAAATTAATTGCTGATTTGCTTCAAAACCTTTCCCTCAAAATCATACAATCTAATTAGAATTAATTCACATTTCATACACGAAAATTGTAGTGATTTTTCTCCTCTATCATTTCGTACGGTTACGATCTGATTTTATGGAGTGAATCTGGTGGATTTCTGCCTCAAACCCTCTCCATTCGCACGAGAACCGAGGGCCCAAGGCACCATTGAGTTCATCAAGGAAGGGGGAGCATGTGCGCCTCTCGAAGCTGGACATCATGGAGGACCTCGATCGGATTCCGGCGTACCCTAGCATGAGCGAAGTGAAGACCAAGTTTCGAACTAGTGGTAAAACTGTCGGCTGTATAAATTGATGTAGAAGAAGGTTGTTTATTTCACTAATTAATTTATTTATTATATTCAAAATGTTAACAACCTTCATAAAATCATATCTCGCTCATACGATAACAAAATTCGATGAAACAAGAAACATTGGTATCGTAAATTCGAGATCTACATTTCAAAAGAGACCGCAGAATTTTTGGAGCCTTCTACAATTTTGGAAGAAATAAAAAACAATGTGAATTTCTGAATCCAAATTAAATAAATAAAAATTATATTAGGTTGCATATGGAGTTTAGAAACTCCCGACACCCGTCGTTCACAGGCCAGGGACGACTTGATTGTATCATGGTGAATTTGATTATGATTATTTGATTTTGGTTGAAACGAAATCGATCGTGTTTGTGGAAAATTCATTGTATAGTAGAAAAAAATGTATTAGGAAAATATGACCCTTGTATCGCCGCGAGGCCTATGTTAGCACGAGGAACCGTACTAGGGACGGTGCCGGTTTTCAATTACCCTGCCGTTATGCTATCGAAATTTTCTGAAATATTTGTATGTTGTGAAATATTCAGGTTATGATATAAAATTGTTTGAACAATAAAGATTTGATTTTTACTGTACATATTAAATTGTTTAGCAATAAAAAGTTACATTTTTATTGTAAATAAGAAAACATGAAAAATGATCATTACTTGGAATTAAATTGTTTAACAATAAAAAGTTACATTTTTATTTTAAATAAGAAAACATGAAAAATGATCATTACTTGGAATTAAATTGTTTAACAATAAAAAGTTACATTTTTATTGTAAATAAGAAAATATGAAAAATGATCATTACTTGGGATTAAATTGTTTAACAATAAAAAGTTACATTTTTATTGTAAATAAGAAAACATGAAAAATGATCATTATTTGGAATTAAATTGTTTAACAATATAACGTTATATTTTTATTGTAAATAAGAAAACATGAAACATTATCATTACTTGGAATTAAATTGTTAAACAATAAAAAATTACATTTTTATTGTAAATAAGAAAACATAAAAAATGATCATTATTTGGAATTAAATTGTTTAACAATAAAAAGTTACATTTTTATTGTAAATAAGAAAACATGAAAAATGATCACTACTTGGAATTAAATTGTTTAACAATAAAAAGTTACATTTTTATTATAAATAAAAAAACATGAAAAAATGATCATTACTTGGAATTAAATTGTTTAACAATTGAAAGTTACATTTTTATTGTAAATTAAAAAACATGGAAAATGATTCATTGTTTAAATAAAAAAAGTAAACAATAAAAATATCATTTTTATTGTATATACAGAATATATTAAAATGAACATTGTTTGAATAGAAAATATTTTAACAATAAAAATCTTATTTTTATTGTATATACATAATATATGGAAATGAACATTAGTGGAATTGAAATGTTGTTTAACAAATAAAAATACATTTTCTATGTAATATATAAAAGATTACATTCTTTGTGCAATATATAAAAGATTACATTTTCTATGCAATATTAAAAGAATACATTTTCTATGTAATATAGAAAAGATAACATTCTTTGTGCAATATATAAAAGATTACATTTTCTATGCAATATTAAAAGAATACATTTTCTATGTAATATAGAAAAATTACATTTTTTGTGCAATCGAAAAGATTACATTTTCTATGCAATATTAAAAGAATACATTTTCTATGTAATAGAAAAGATTACATTCTTTGTGCAATATATAAAAGATTACATTTTCTATGCAATATAAAAAGAATATATTTTCTATTTAACATGTGTATAAAGTGTGGAAAATTATTTAAAGAATAAATAATTTGAAATCATCGAACGAATGAATTATATATATGTGTATATATATATATAAATTAAAATAAAACGAATCGCGATATTGTAGTTTGCGATTTGGAATTGTAACTTTAAACGATTATACCGATAGATCCGACCGTCGGATTTTCCCAAAGCTGGAACCGTTGGGTTCGCTTTGGAAAGATCTTTCCAATGATATAAAATTTGCTAAGATCCAATGGTTAGATTTTAAGAAATGTGTAAATCAAATTCTGATGAAAACAACGCTAGGGTCGCGTAATGGCCCGAAGCGTTGTTTAATTAAAAATGGCTATTTTTATATAAATAAAAATAGCGATTAATCGTTATAAAATATTATAAACAATATGGAATGAAAAGAATTGATTTGAATTATATATATTCGTGAATTATTTGAAAAGATCAAGTTAATTCTCATTTCAAATAATTAATTGACGATTAGAAGTCGGAGATTTGAAGACGGTGGATTGAAGACCGGTGATCTTCACATCGAATGGATGACTGCTGATGCCCTGGATTGGTTAGCTCCCAGGAAGGGATTACAGTGGTAGTTGTTCGGAGGTACTTGTTGATTGTCCAGATATGCGAGAGCCTCTCTTCCGCATTGGACATATGGAACGAGGAATAAGGTGTCTCCGGTTTCGTTCAGACCCAGAACGGACTTGTAAATGGATGTGTGTCTGACGTTGAATTTCATTCTATGTGAAATGATTTCTATTTAATATATATCTGTTTGGTGGCAAAGAAAATTCTCTTTCTTAACACCTTTCTCTGAGACGCATGGGCTAAGAGGTTATATATTGATAGTTATCGGTCGCATGGCGTGGATTATCAATGTGGCATGCTAAGATGCAACTGATCAAGGATTATTATTGAAAAGCAGAGCCTTGTGGTTGATGATCAAAGCACAGCTTTAAATTAGCATAGCTTTGTGTATAGCGTTACTTTGTGAGCCTCACACCTCGATATGAACTAGAAACGGGAGAGGACTGCAGGGAGGACATACTTTTCTTTCTAGCTAGAAGTGGTGTCATGGTATGGAGCCCAGACATTTTTACTTATGTGGAAGATGGAATGAGGCGCCTCGGATTTAAGTCCTTAGTGGCTCTATGTTTATGCCCCATAGGGCGGGAAAATGTATTGTTCAGGAATTACCAATCCGCTAAAGTATTTGTGGACCGGCCCTGAAGATCCAAGGGTCACTCAAGCTCTAATACTAACTGTGATGACCCCAAACTTCCGTAGTACGAAAGCAAGGATAATCATTGGAATATAACACATAAACAGTAATAGCAGAACAGAAATATAGAATTACAGCAAATAAAGTACATCAAATTACACTGGGAATAATATATCATCAGAGTTACACAACATAATAGGATCATACTTAGAACATAATACAATTTCAACTTAATATAAATTGTCTGCAGCGGAATTAAATATGATATATTAAATGAAGTCTGAATAGCATAATAGAAATGATAGGATCCATCTTTAGCTTCATAGCTATCCAGATTGAGTCTGCTAAAACCTGAATACTAGGTTGTCCATGTGGAAAGAAGGCACCCAAGTTTGCAAAGCGAAACAAAATACGAGTCAGTCATGGGACTGGTATGAGAAATCGAATTAACCTATTTAATAATAAGGCTAATCACAGGACCACGCCACTAACGTGGAACGAGTTTACTCCATTGGATTGCCAGTATATGAAATAAAGTAAATCGTCAAACAACACAATGCTTTTTAGAAAAATAAAACAATTATAAGACTCAAGTCCCATCACACAATGCAACGCAAACCGGAGGAGAGAGTTTTACCTTATAATGGTCAAAAATGCTTGATACGATAAAACGGTTTTGATATTATTATTAGTGTATATATGTTTCAAAAACATTTCAATCATAATATATCAATCATAGATGGCATAGCTACCATATACTATGTCGCCATACTAGTTTTACAATCAAAACCGCATGGTCTCGAATTCGGTAAGGATGATCCCTTGCCTTGGTTCATGATGGAAATCCTACTTCCAATACGACACCGTGCGGTTTTGATTGTAAAACTAGTATGGCGACATAGTATATGGTAGATATGTCGTCTATGATTGATATATTATGATTGAAATGTTTTTGAAAAATATATACACTAATAATAATATCAAATCCATTTTATCGTATCAAGCATTTTTGACTATTATAAGGTAAGACCCTATCCTCCGGTTTGCGTTGCTTTGTGTGATGGGACTTGAGTCTTATAATGGTTTCATTTTTCTAAAAAGCATTGCGTTGTTTAACGATTTACTTTATTTCATCCACTGGCAATCTAATGGAGTAAATCCGTTCCGCGTTAGCGGCATGATCCTGTGATTAGCCTTATTATTAAATAGGTTAATTAGATTTCTCGTACCAGTTCCATGACTGACTCGTAGTTTGTTTCACTTTGCAAAACCCGTTCCCTCTTTCCAGACGGGCAACCTTGTATTCAGGTTTTAGCAGACTCATTCTGGATAGCTATGGAGCTAAAGATGGATCCTATCATTTCTATTATGCTGTTCAGACTTCATTTAATATATTAAGCTGAAACTATATTATGTTCTAAGTATGATCCTTTTATGTTGTGTAACTCTGATGAAATATTATTCCCAGTGTAATTTAATGTACTTTATCTGCTGTAATTCTATATTTCTGTTCTGTTGTTACTGTTTATGTGTTATATTCCAATGATTATCCTTGCTTTCGTACTACGGAAGTTTGGGGTCATCACACCAGCCAACCGAACAGATAGCATACATACAAAAATAAAAATGGACAACCGAAGGCATTTGATTTCTCCAGATCAGGTTATGATATACATTAATGGGTGTGACCCACATAGCCATGCGACCTACCCGATTTTATACCATTTCCCGGTTGATGCGGCTTGAAGTTAGAATTTACCTTTTTGAACATCTGGCTACCATTCCCCTTGAACGCCACATTGTCAGATCCGTCAAATCACTAATTAACGTCCATAAATATAATCTGGATTTAAAAGATGGGCCATTCTTTACTATTAATTGGGAATATTTGTAAACAACAATGTATGCGGTTTTTAGAAAATACTCTGTCAGACATTCATCCATACAAGTCATTCAAGAACAAGAAGAACCGAAGGCACTCTCCTACCATATCCTAGGAATCACCCTATAGATCATCTGTAGTGAGTTGTTCTTGCAATCCATAGATTTCAATCAAGACAGAACCATTCTTGACTCTAAGGATCAGCCAGAGATATTTAACAATAGTTGTTCCGCTCATGAAGATTTACAGTCTTTAATTTCTCCGTCTTGATTAGTATCTTCCACGTATTCGTATTTATTGGTCGGAATGGTTTTCAAATATAAATTCAATCTTTCTAGACCAGTAATCGTATAGGCCAAATTTGATAGTCAGTTAAATAACTATCAAATAATCAAACATTCATGCATAAAAATAAATTGTGTTCACTAATTCAGTACCCAGTATCATTTAGCCTCTTTAATTAACTCGTTGTTAAATAAACTTCTATATCATCCAATATTTCGAAAACATTTCACTTTTCTTATTGAATACAAGAATATTCAACTAGTATTTCACTTCTCCTCCATTAACACCTCATTGTAAATTGGTAAGTGAATAAATCTCTCAGTATTAACCCCGAAGGCCGAAACCAACATCAGATTGACACCTTGGAAATTTCTCAACTCAACCAACGTACAATAGATTCTAATTTCTTAAAAATCATATCATATTTCTTAACGGACTTAGTATATCTTAAACAACATATATAAAATCTTGATCCTAATATATATAAAATCCTTTATAAAACTTTATATAAACTTGTTACAAATCTATTTTGGTTTCATCTAAATAAAAATTCCTTCTTATTCTTTTGGAAAAATCATTTCTCTATATTAAACAAATTTACTTAATTTAAGCGTTGAGTAAACTTATAATTTAGCTTTTGTATTAACCTAAATCATCCTTTAAGAAAATTTACACTAACCTTGATTTTATTTAAAAATTAAATCTCTTATAAAACTTCTTCAAAACATGTTTTAATCTTACCAAAATAAAACTTCATTTCTCACTTAAATATGTGATTTTAAATCGAATACTTATAACTTAACTTGTCTAATCATTTCATTTCAATTTGGATTTCTATTTCGATTTCCATTTCATATTTCAGACTTCTAAGCTTTCACCTCTAAGCTTTCATTCATTTCATGAACTATATAAAGTTTACAACTTTATTGATTCATTTCAAGAATAAATAACATTTACGACATAACCTATAAACTTGATTTCTTTAATCCGCCCAACTTTGGATTTAATAAATCTAATTATATAGAGTTCTAATCAGAATTGAATTTAAATTTCCAATTAAAACTTAACTTAATTTACTATTAAGATCAATTCACTTAAATTTTCATTTAACAGTAAACAGGGCCTTATGGTTGTACCAACCTCCATTAATTTAACTTTTTAAATCATCATTTTGATTATTCTTAAATAAATAATCAATTCCAACATTTTTATTATAAAAAATGGTTTACTTTATCATTAACAACCTCCATTAAATTAACGAATAAAAACTAACTTGATAATTCAATCCAGTTAAACCCATTTACATGGTTAAACTAAACATGGTTCATTCGTTACTTAGATCCCAATTAGTCCTTCTACTTAAATTAATTAATAATATAATTAGTTTAAAAAAATACCAATTACTTTGATTATTATTAAATAAATAAAAATTCAGTTTCAACAAATAATAAAAATGGTTTACTTCATCATTAACCACCTCCATTAAATTAGTAAATTAATTTAATAAACAATTCCAGTTAACACAGTTGACTTGTTCAACTTTAAACATGATTAACTTGTTAATCAATTCCAACCAGTCTCTTCAATTTAAATTAATAATATAATTAATCTAAATAATCTCATATACTCTGATTATTATTAAATAAATAATAATCAGTTCAATATAATCCCATTTACTAGTTCTTAAAAACAATCAATCCCAGTAATCCATCATTTGGTAAATTCCTACACATTTGCTTATAAAACATAAGAATTTGCTTTAAAAAATCATTTTATAATTATTTGTAATATTAAATAAATATTTGTTAAATTTTGAAAACACACTTCATACATAAATATAGTTTTGAAAACATTTCGGAATCGATGTAAAACTCAATGCCATAACTCTTGTATTTTACGTCGTAAAGAGGCAATGTTACTTAAGTACTCAACTCGTGAAATATAACTCAATTTCACATCAAATCAAACATAAAAATTGATAAATATTATCAATATCAGTGCGGAATTTCCTACATCACATATTCAGTATTCTATATAATATCATGAATAATTAACAGTCGACTAACAATAACAATTTAAGCATCCAATTACTAAATTAAATACGTTTATATTATTATAAACGTAACCAACAAGGTAAGTTATCTCTTTTGGAATTAATTGTTAAAAATAACGATTTCATCTCATTTAAATTAAACAAATGTTTAATTTAAATAATATATATATATATTCACCAAACAACCATCAATCAGTCAATAAATAGAAAATATAACACGAAAATATTAACCCCGACTTTTTTTTGATGCAAAAGGTAGTGAATCGCGAGATTCACACCTTACTTCATTAAACATAAAAGACTAATACAACTTACAGTCCAGCGCAACATATGTGTATGTACATAAGTATACACAGCCAAAAATACCACATGCATGTAGGCCTGGCTAGCTACACCTTAGCAAAAAATAATATAATTACATAGTACATCATAGTAAAAACTTAGAACCCAAACATACTGAAGCAACGTCAAGCTCACATGCCTCGAGCACGATCCATAATTTGAGCAGCTATTGTATCCACGAACTTCACATCTTCATTTCCTGACTAGAATGAAACAAATTTGAGAATGCAGTAAATAACTGTGTTAGGCATTTTCATTTTGTGTTTAAATTTTCGCGAGTTTCTTTCATGCCAAAGTATCCACACATAAGCAAAATTCAAAACAGCAGATAGGTGATTAAACCCGACTTATAATATTTATAAATGGGGCAACTGAGTGAGTTTAACTCACCTTGATTTAATTCCGTCATCAAAACACTTGTTTTTAATTAAATTAAACTAAAGTTTAATTTAATTAAAAATCCACATTGCTTTCTGTGCTGGCCAAACTTGCTCCATCTCGTATCCCTCGATCCGATGGTTCCAGCATTACCAAATTTGTCCAATTCTGATAACGAAAGAATATGTTATAAATATTATGAATTCGTAAACCTTTTTTAATAAATTTAAACCTTAAATTTATATTAACTAGCTCTTTGCATTACGACCCAACATCTTCTGTTAAAATTATAATCAGCTACCTCCCTTAAATTTCTTACTCCTATGTTATTCCTACCCATTGTTTTCCCATTCGCTGACCTGCCTTCATGACAGACCACCCCCCACCTTGCAAACTTTCGAATGTTTATCAACATTCTTTATTTTTTTTATTTTTTTCTTCATGCAAGGCCCAAACTTCCCTGGCCCAAAATGAAAACCAATTCTCACATCTCCATATACACAACCGCCCGTTTGTTTTCCTTTCTTCTTAAAGCCTATGTTCATCTTCCCCATACCCCTTCTTCCCAACGCATGAAATTTCTATTTTTTTCGAAGGCTCAAGGCCCAACACGTTCATGGCCTACGTCCCCTACCCATACTACGTTATCTTTCCTACCTTTTCTTCTTTCCTTACGTTAAAACAAATGGCTCCCAAAACTTCACTCCAACCTGCTGCTTTGTTCCTATCGTGACTTCACACAAATCTTCCCACCAATTCTTGCCATTGTTTTGTTGTTATTATTATTATTTAAATAGGCCCAAGCCTATTATCTCCAAAACTAACACGCACGATACATGGGACTTCATCTTCCCCAATAATCTAGCGCAGCCTCTTGAAGCCACGCAAAAACTTCCCCAAACAAAACTGCACGCAACTACATTCATCCTCCATGAAATGATTAGTTTCTCTAAGACTTCATTTCGTGCTCCTGTGCACATCGAACCACTTACACGATCTCTGCCCTGCTGAACCCCAACCCCTAAGCATTATGCTCCAATCTACCCTCTCCAATTCACTATCTGTTCCATATTTCCCTTTTCTCCAAGCCCTCGCATTCCTTTTCTATTTCGCATGCACAGACCATCCCGGTTCTTCCCACTACCCTGCTTCCATTGCTTGCTTCTAACGATTGTCGTTGTATTGGGCATACATGCCCCTTGATTACCCAAATCCCATTATTTTATACATATTCAGTTTTGAAATGAGGAACAGTATGTTATATATATATCCCTTTCCCTAGACTTTGTTTACTGTTAGGTTCGAATGAAGGTCTAGGTTTATTCTCCTACTTGCTGAATGAAAGGATGAAAAAGCGCCTGCGTTTATTTATTGGAAAAAAATGGAAGAGATAAGGATCACATTGCTTCATAAGGTAAAGGCATAGGGATGTGTTTTTTTAGATGTGCAGAAAGAATGCATGTGCATATTTATAAGTTAGTTCTGCGTGTGTACAGCGTAGGATATTAGAATAGTCTACATGTTTATGTTTTAAAATTTGTATGTGTGTTCATTTCATAGGTTGTACCTTAGTTCTGCATGGACAGATTTTAGGGTAGTCCATTCAAATTCGCACTTGCATACATGGTTTGCAAAAGGAAGCATGTCTTGTAGCTGCATACCTTTTTCTCTAGGCCAATGTACTTGAACAGAGAAAAGAAAAGGCTAGTGGCACTGTTTTCAACTCATGTTTTACGTATATTAGCCTAGCCATATGCAAATCCATGTTCAGTTGTACCTTATTTAGGTGGAGATAGGGTAGGTTAGTTCCTTAGGATATAAGAAATTATTTCTTGGCTTGGAAGGAACGCGTTGATATTTTTTCTTATTTATTATTTATTTTACATAGGAATTTACATCAATTATTATTAAATTTTGTATGGTTAATAAATTATACTGTTACTAACGTTGACCGTTATATATACATACCACCACACACAACTTCGAACACAACGAAAATGGAAGTACTGCTACGTCTCTACGATCCATATCCAATAAAATTATTTTCATTGCAAACGGACTCCGTTTGCACAACGTCATTATTTTGATTTCAATATATTCATCGGTTCTCATTTTAAATTTTGTCCACCGACAGAACAACTCCGATTGGTTCCAAACTGAAAATCTAGCAATAACTAATGATATGTATTCCAATAAAATTTATTTCGTCGAAAATGGAGGCTATTTGAAAAATAATTATTTATCTGGCTTATATAATATCTATATAATATTAATTTAAATCCAAAACAATTAAACTAAATAATAATAAATTATAACCAAATGTATCCAAATAAAATAATACATCACCTCAAATATAACCAATATGAGATTATACTCGACATTAATAATTTTGAGTTAAATGATATCAAAATATATAGAAATTCGTTTTAAACAAATTAAATAAACATTATAATTTATAAACGATTTCCATAGCGACTATTTCAAAATTTGAATTGGACATAACTTACAATATATAATCTAAAATCCTGATTTTCTCTTTCACTAGAAAATTATAATCAAATAGATTTTAACGTTTCTTGTTTCACAGAATTCCGACTTAAAACAGTATCTGTATATTCAATTGAAGTTTAAAACTCAATATTACGAACTACTTCCACGTTACGAGTTCGTTTTAATATAAATATAAATGTTTAATCATCGTTTAACTAACAAATTAGAAATTAAAAATTCAACAATAATCCAAATATAATTTTTAAAACAAGATTAATTATTCGAATTCAAAAAGCTAAAAAATCTGGGTCGTTATAGTCTATCTAAGTTCTGCTATAATGTATTTATTATTTGTTATGATAAAAGTGTTTGCGGTCACACTAAAAACCGGTCGGCTATGCCAAAAAAGTATTACTATTGTATTCTTTACGAGATTCTAGTCCGATTTCAAATTTCATTTGTTGAAAACGGAGTCCGTATGAAGAAATTATTAATAAAACATGTTATAGGATAATTGTATACACATAAGATTTGAAATTCAAACTAAATGAATATAAATCTGAAATAAAATTATATTTATTGGCATAATGGAATGATACCCAAAGATTTGAATTTGTGTGTATATATATATATATATAGCACAAGAGGGGACAAGAATAAGTAGATAACAGAAAGAATCAATCAGAGTTAATTATGTAATTAACAAAATAGAATGTTAAAGGAAATAAATCTCCTTGCGCTTGACCTAAGAGGGGGGTCGGCTGGCTGGTCGACCACCCTCCTATATAGGAGGTTGACCACCTCTTGGTCGAGGGGTGGGTTGGAGGCTATTTCATTAATTGTTTTTATATTGTTTTTCTTAAATGGACTTTCCAGATTATATATAACTAATCCTATGGTCTACACATACACTAGCAACTATAAAAAGACCCTTATACTCTCCCCTAAACCCTTAATTCATTCTCTTCCACACCTCCTCTCTATCTCTTCACCATTATTCTTAATTACATAAATTTATTTAGGTAAGGATTATCTCTTCTTCCTCAACATATTTCTCTAATTTATTTAATCGTAGTTCTCTTATAGACAATTTGGAATTAGAATATATATATATATATGTATAAGATTTTAATCATATTACTTTATGTATATATTGGTTTAGGAGGAAGTTTGGATAATTGTAATGGCGAAGATACAATCCAGAAATAAATTCTACACAGCTTGTTCATCCTTCTCCTTGTGTTATTATGAGTGGAAATTATACGAATTTTCTATTTTCTATATTTTATTGGTGTAAATTTGGATTGTTATGCCTAAAGGGGTTTGGATTTACACGAAAACAAAATATAAACAAATCCTCCAAATCCCTTATAATCTACGGAAATGGTCAACCAATTGGTGTGTATTGGGTTTTGGTTGTTGATGTAATAAAAAGATAGGCTTTTAGATGTTGTAAAGTTTCCAATAATGGTCTGATTTACTTTCTCATAAATTATAAATTCATATATGCGTGCGCAAAAGCATAAAAGTTGTGTATTGTAAATTTAATAAGTTTAAGCATCTATTTTTATAGTAGATAGTTTGAATGTATTATACACAAATCACTAAAGTTTTAAGTTTTTGTATATAAAATGGTACAAAATGAAGCAATATCAAAAAGGAGATTTTACATATACAATTGTTATATTACTCTTTGTCACCCTTTTATTATTGAAGTAATCTTTTTGTAACGTTCTAGATTTTTAGTGATCGAATAATTAATGTATTTAATTATTTGAATATCGGTTAGGTGATTTCGGTAAATTAAATTCAATTATTTTGAATATTTAAAAATATAAATAGTGGAATAATAAATTTAATTTCCAAAATAGTCGGAAATAAGTTGAATTTGCAATATTGTGTGAATCGGATAATGTAAGAAATTTTATTGAATTTAGGTTCGAGTTATAATAACAAATTTATTTATAAATGAAGTCTGAACGTACTAATTACAATATAATTTTAAACGAGCTTGTAACGTCGCGGTAGTTCGTAATTTGACGTTTTGAATTTTAATTAGATATGCAGGATTCGTTATAAGTCGGAATTCTTTGAAATAAGAAATGTTGGATCTACTGAACTATATTTTTCTAATGGAAGTGAAAAATCAAGATTTCATGTCTTAGATTGTGAGTTATGTCCAAATCAAATTTTTAAAAAGTTGCTATGGAATCGTTTATAAATCATAATGATTTATTTAATTAAATAAAAGGATTTTTATATAAATTGAATATTGATTTATGTTGAAAATGAATATATCAATTTATAAAAATCCAGGTATGTTTATTTTGGAGCTATATGATATTCTATTTTGGATATATACGATAATATTAACTTATTATTGTTTAATTGAATTGTTTTTTAACTTATTAATATTTTATTAGTTTAGTTTAAGCCTTAGAAGTAGCCATTTTGCAAACAACCTTTGTTTTCGATGAAAAGAATTTTATTAACTCCGCATTGATTAACTATTGCTAGATTTCAAATTTCATGCCAATTGGAGTTGTTTTATGGCAATATGAAATTAAAATGTGAATCGATCAATAATTTGAATTTAAAATAGCGTTGTGTGAGCAAACGAACTCGGATTTTGACGAAATAAGTCTCACTGGATCTGTAATGTAAAACTAAAGTTGTATGTCCATTTTCATTGAAATTGGATATCGTTTGCAATCATACGAATTTTTGAATGACGAATGTAAGCAGCGATTCAATAAAACCTAATATAATAAGCAATAAAAAAATATTTATCTTCCCTATAAATATCCCCACTACCCTTCCCTAATCCTAAACCATTTCATTCCTTGGTAAAAATTCGTAGCTGCCACCAGCAAAATGAAATCATAAAAAACCTATCATCAAAAATCAACATAAATTGATTGAATATCCATAAATAATAGGATAATTATATTTGAAATCCTCATAACATGCCCTTCGATCTAGTGTAATTTTTGGTGGGTTCGATTATCTCGTGTGTCGCTATGTTCATGAACAATGTCAGTATTTGTGGTCTAGGGTTCGAAATTAATTTATGGTATACGAACATTGATTCAATTTTGGGTTATTATTGGTTGAAAGAGGAGATGAAATGGGGTTTATGTGCAAATTTTTGGGGTGAACGGTGAATATTGGTGTGATGTATTGCTGTAGGCAGCGAATGGAAGAAGAACGACACATTTTTGTGGGAAGCATTGAGTTGTATGAGATTGGTATGGTGTTGAAGAGGATTGGAAGAGGTGAATTCAGGTTATTTTAATTTGATTTTTAATGAAATGGAGTAGGAGAGAATTGGGTTCAAGGATATCAGCCATGGCGTGTTTTATTTGCGGGTTGGAATTCTGGAACGGGGAATAAAAGGTATTGTGGAGGCGTGGTTTAAGGTTAAATGTAATTAAGGGTTTGAATTTAATAATTAATTTAAGATTAATGACCATTAAATTGGTTAAAAGAAAATGTTTTGAAGATTGGAATGGTTTTAAGAGAAATTGGTAAGGAAGTAAGAGTGATAAATTCAAAGATGAATTTTGAATGAAAGTGGAAACTATACTTCACCTTAAACGATTAAATTATTCCGAAGTTTGGAACGTTAATCGAATATAAATAATCCAAAAGAGAGTTATGGAATACAAATTATTTTAAAGAGAGTTATCGACTAGAAATTGTTCGAAAGAGAGTTATATATTGAAATTCGACTACGTCAGATTTGGGAAAGTACTATTTACTTTCCGTCTTAATCAAGATTTATTTATTTATTTAAGTAATTAATTATTATTTTTTTATTTAAATTAATGAATAAAAGTTATAATTTAAGATTTTATATTTTGGAGCATAGATTTTAATGCTATCGTTAAAATGATTTCCGGAAAAGAAGCGGATTCTTAAACTGAATTCGAGAATTACGTAAGCAAAGTTTGTCAAAGATTGAAGTTGTGAACTTTGTCTATTTCGAAGCTAAGAATGTTGTCCAGTTAAGGTCTGAGAGGTAATTATACCCCAACTTGATTGATTTCGTGTTTGACTAAGGAATGGTTAAGTCTCGATGGCGAAGATTGGTTAGAGATACAATTAGTTAATGAGTGATTAGTGGGTTGAGTTCTTGTAACAATGTTTTATACAACATTCATTTAAATCATAATAAATGGATTTTGGAAATGTTTTCCAAATAAAATCAGTGATGTTTTCTAAGCATTGAAAATGAAATGATTTGGTTGATGAAAATAAGAAATGTGAATATATATATTGGGAAATGTTTTCCGATGTTACTAACATATATTTTCCAAATATAGAAAATAAGAATTTTTGTATATATGGAAATATTTTCCAAATGTAATAAGAGATATTTTCAAGAATATAGAAAGTAAATTATTATGATATATGGATTTTTCTCCAAGAATCGTAAGAGCCAAATGAGTTTTGAGAAATATCGGGGGAAATTTTTGGAAAGGGAAAACAAAAAATTAGGAAATGATAAATTAATAAAAAATTAATTTCAAGGGCTAAGTGTTGCTTGATGATTGATCGGTATAATTTCCATTTGGAAAGAGTGTCGTTGGTTGTATAGATGTTTTCCTTTGATAGTTGGTTGTATGAATGTTTTCCATTTGGAGATAGGATCGTTCAGTTTGTCAAATCCTAGGACATCTTGTAATGGACGAATGTCTGGAAAAGTATGTCTAATAGATCGTCTACATTGATCTCTTCAAACATATTTACATTGGTGGTGAAGGAATTTGTTTCTCTTAGCTTTATTCCCGTGATATTTTTGGTGAAATCAATAAATGATTTGGCGGGTTTATCGATGTGGCATTCAAAGTGAATGATTCTGTGATGTTAAAAAGGTAAGTATGGCCTCAAGCCTCACAACAGCCAAATGACAAAAATCGAGCAGGCAACATCGCTATGTAGGTTGCTCCTATTAGGGTGTATTATCACCTAATCTAGATAAAAATCTGTTTGCTTCTTTATTCTATCGCTAATGTATGCTTTGGTAACATTTGCTGATCCTAACTGTTGGTGATAAGGCATTCGGTATACTCAAACGAAATGAGTGGTCGGTCATGTGTGGCCTGGGTTACAGGATGTTCTTGTTGAACCCTGTGTATTCCTCTCCGGAGATATACTATCGGAAGGTAGTTCCATATCTCGTCATATTTGGAAATCCATTCTCCAATAAGCTCTTCGCAGTTTTGATTATATACTATGTATGTAGAGCGTGAGATGCAAGCGTTCTGCTAGATTGCTATTGATTTGATTACACACTATTGTAATATAAAAATAGTGTTGATACGAAGAATATTTTGGGTTATCGTTAGGTAAAAACCATCCTTGTTTATGTGTGGGCCGATCTTACTATTACCCTTTATTTTAAATGGATTTTTAAAAGTTAAACCAAGTGATTGGAGTTTACTCGCACCAGTCCCATGACTGACCTAGAGTTTATTTTGTTTTACCCTAAATTCTTGGGTGCCCCAATGTATACAAGTAATCAAGTAGTCGCGATTTTACAAATACTTGGAGGAGCATGGACCAGGAGACTTCAACATTAGATAACTACTCTTATTTTAGCTTTGATTTGTTGTGTTGTACTCTGATGATGGTATGTATATATACAAATAGATTTGTAATTCAAAAGTTATGTTATATAATATATTTTATCCGTTATGTTACGAGATTTGTCTCTGCTTTGATTTTGTGATATTGTGATCTTCTTTCTTCCATTCTAACTTTTCTTTCTATTCCTCACCCTCTAAATTCTTTCTATTTATGGTCTGGTAAATTTCTGGTGCTTTGTTAGTCGACATGGTATTTGTATCGATAATCAGAATCAGGAATTGGTTGGGTTGTTACAATTTTAAACCTAGGTTAAAAGTTATTATACTGTGTTATTTCCCTGTTGTTGATCGAGTATGAATATACGTTTTATACCATGTTGAGAAGTTAGGAAAAATAAATTTATAAACCTTCTTTTGATATTAGGATTGACATTTCAACAGTTAGAACGTTTCTTTATGTGCGCTTGATTTACATTTTATTTACTACTACTTGTAGCATAATCAACATATTATAAATGCGTATTAATTGTGTGTCAAATATGTTTAAATTAGAAATTTATAAATTAAATGTCCCTATAGGAAATTTGGATGTGTGTAAGTATTAATGTCTTTTTTCTGGTAGAGCAATATTAATGTCTTCGATTAGTATTAATGACATACAGAAACGAGGTTAACCATTACTTACAGTTGAAGCCTCCTCGGAATAGACCAACATATCCAACATCTACAAGTAAGTCGGGTTAATATGAGAGGTCTAGGTGTAATGGGTCATTACAATTATTACATAAAGACGTGAGGTTAAGTACAATTTGTAGTATAAATCGGCCCAGAACCGGCCAATAAATCCAAAATCTACAAATGGTCGGTTTAATGTGAGATGTCTTTTGTGTGTGCGTGTATATATGTGGGTGTGTGCGTGCGTGTGTGTGCGAGAAGTAGGTCTGCCTCAAGAAGGTATTAAGTGTGATGACCCGTATTTTCAATATTTGAATATTTAATTTATTTAAATATGAATGTGATTTAATTAGAAGTTGGTTAACTTGAATTTGGAATATACAAGTTATATATATAACTAAATCATGAAATAGTAATTTGAATATTGAAAATTACTCAAATAAGTGAATCTAGAATTAATTGTGAAATTAATTTGATTTTGAAATGTAAAATTTTATTTTGATTATGAACGATAATAACAAATAATTATAAAAGATTAAAAGTGTAACGACCCGCATTCTATGCATTAAAGGATCATAGAATATATATATATATATTTTTTCTTTCTCCTGGTAAGTCGTATGGTCATGTACTTTTGGGGAACGACAAGTGGGGTCATTTCCCATGTTCATGATTTTTTTTTATTTTTAAATGACCATTTTTCCCCTAGCAGATCTTGTTTTGTTCATAACTTTTGATTGGTAGGGAGTTTTGAGCTGAAACCATTTCGTTTAGACCCATTTGATGGTTTACCTTTCCGTAGAATGGTCACATAGGTCAAACGGATTTACCGTTTGGGAGATATGGCTGAATTATGGTTTAGAGTGTGAAAAACAACTTAATTGGGCTTAACCGGGTGATTAGTAGCTAGGCCCATTGGGGGATTTCGAGATTAGAGTATATGAAGGCTGCTAGGGTTTAGAAAACATTATTTTTCAGTATTTTTCAGCCGCCACTAACCTCCTTTGAACCCTAGCCATGGCCTCCACTTTCCAAATCTCTTCAGAACACCTCTAAATCACTTTCTTATCAAGGATTAAGCTAATCAACATGAAACCAAGCCAAGATCGCATCAAATCAGAGTTGGAGCTGATGCTAAGCATTGGGATTCGACCCAAAACAGAGGATATTTCAGATCTATAGTTTACTTTGTAGCAAAGGTGAGTGATTTGCATTGTTTTTCACTAATTATGGTTAATAAGGGTAATTAGCGAAGATTAACGAAATTATAACTCAGAAAAATCTAGAAAAAATTGTAAAATTCCAGAATATTATTTTATGCCTCTGATATGAATTTGGGTTAATTTGGACTAACTTTGCTAATCCCGGAATTTAGGGGATTAAGGGGTGATTAGTGATAATTAGCAGAATTTTGCATCATAAAAATCTGGAAAAATTTGTAAAATTCTAAAATATTATTTTAGGGCTCTGATAGAAATTTTGGTTGATTTGGTTAAGTTTTACTAATCTTATCATTTGTTGTTGTTAAACACGCTTAAGGGAAAATATGAGATTTTGGCTATGTTTGTCCGTTTTAACTTATCAAGTTGTTGTTTTGCTGTTTGTGGATGTTTATACATGTTGCTATGGCTGTATGGTATGCTTTATGATTGTTTAGAACAGTTAGATTGGTCGAAAACGCCGTCGAATGGCGTAAAACAATCGATGGAAAGAAGTGCAGGAAATTACCCGAACCGGATTAGATCAGAGGGGGAAGCACGATCCGAACCGCTCGCACTTGAAGCTCCATGATCCGACCTGAGCATGGTGACACGACCTGAAGAGAGCTCCTGATCCGAACCGCGTCACTCGACCCGAACCGATGCACCAGGGATGGACTTGAGAGGCTCGACCCGATCCGGAGTGCTTGGGAAGGAGAACCGAACGCTTGCCTGAGGTCACGATCTGATGCTCTGGAGATGATCCAAACCGATCCAAAGCAGGGGCCGTGATCCGACCCGTAGGGGTTATTCCGATCCGAACTGAGATGCTTGGGTTTGAGGCATGAACCACAATCCGAACTAGAAGTATGAGTTGAAGTGAAGAACAGGAACCGAACCGATCCGAAGAAGACCAAAACCCGAGATGCAAAGTTAGTCCAAATGGGAAGTTTGTACTCGGGATCCAGTTGGGAACCAACGAGTTAACTTCACGATTGGACTTTGTTGCGGGACGTGTGCGAAGGGGTTGTCGGTATACATAACTTTGGTTCACCACTAAGAGACGGATAGTGGGCTTGTAGTGATAGTTATACGGGGTTGGACTCCGTCAGGGCCCAAAGGATTAGGTGACCAAATAGTGGATATCGTATGCTTTGCGCACTGAGTGAGAGATGTGAGGATGGTTGCTATGCTTGATCGTTTGTCATCATTATGACATGCACACCCCCTCCCCCGTATCTTTACACCATATGTTAGTGGTACCTTAGAGTATTGTACGGTGTGTAGTGCTAACTCTTTGGTTGCAGGTTCAGGTATGATTGGATTATACCTGTTATTGTTCTGTTTTGTTGCTTATTGCTCATACCAGACTTTTGTCTGACCCAGAGTTTTATGTCTCTTCTTATTACTCTGGGTGTTCCTAAACGAGCAGACTAGAGACAGGTTAGGTGGTGTGCACAAGTAGCTGTACCGGAGACGAGCAGGAGGCTCCCACGTATGATATATAGATATTCTCCCTGTGTTGTTGAAGGTCACTGCTTGGGCAGTAGTAGTGTACCTTCTTCTTTTACTTTCTTTTGCTTTAGAGACAATTTTAAAGTTGTAATAATGATGTTGGATCATAAGCTGTAATTTGGATTTCCGCTGCTATGATAATGATGGTTTTAATTTTTAGCTTATGCACTGTCTCGCCAGTTTTATGTCAAGTATGTTACTATTATATTTTATTCCATGGGCTGTGAGACATTCTGCAGGTTTCTTTGTTAGTTCTTTCATCTTCTTTCCTTTCTTTGATGACCGTCCCGTGATAGCGGACACATGTACAACGCACTTTCGGAGGAAATGTCGGTTAATGCGGGGCGGGCCGTCACACTTGGTATCAGAGCTCTAGGTTGCGTAGTTAACCTAAGGAAGTCATTAGGAAGAGATAGTACACATATATGAGAGCGCGTATTTGTGATAATTTTGGTTTTCAAAAGCTATATATATACACACACTATTAGTATAGCTAAGGATGAAGTCGCATTGCACTAGCACCACTATGGAGATGGTTAATCGTTTTCTCTTTACAGACTGAACGATGAGCCGATATACGAGGGGTACTGGTAGAGGAGCCAATAATGGGAATGCTGTTGAGATGAGGACGATGTTTACTAGCCTCATGAGAGAGATGCTTAGGGATGCTCGGGGAGTCGTTCCCAATGCTGCTAATGGTGGTGGTGCAGCAGTGCAGGCACCTAGGGCCGATTTCGCCAAGCTAAACAAGGATTACACTAGCCTTGGTGGGAAGTCGTTCCACGGAACGGAGTCGGCTACAGAAGTTCAAGATTGGCTAGATAGTTGTGAGTGCATCATCAAAGATTTGGGAATCGAAGACGCAATGAAGAGGAAGCTAGCATCGCATCAACTACAAGGACAAGCTATGAATTGGTGGAATGCTATTAAGGCAGCTACTCCTGAGGATCAAGTTACTTGGAATCAGTTTAAGACTCGCTCTTTTGATAAGTTTATCCCAACTTCTCATAAATTAGAATTATTCAGGAAGTTCTTGGAGCTTAAGAAGAATGGTAGAGCAGTCTTGGAGTATATCGTTGAATTTGACACTTTATCGAAATATGGATTGTCCCTTATTGATACAGTCGAAAAGAAGAACGAAAAGTTCATAACTGGTTTAAATGGGTACTTGGGGGAAAGACTTATAAACCATATTTATGAGATGTTCGAGTCTATTGTAGGAAAGGCATTAAGGTCAGAGAGCCTTTTCCCTAAGTCAAAGACCGAAGTTGCTATTGCATCTACAGAGGAACCAAAGCCGCAAGCAGGCGGTGAAGGCAAGAAGCATTCTCAGAACAAGAGGAAGCAGAACCCGACCAAGGATGGTCAGAATAAGAATGGTGGCGAGTTCTTTAGTTGTGGCAAGAAGGGCCACTATGCCAGAGATTGTCGAGAAAAGCCTGGGGAAAGGAAGTGCTTTAACTGCGGCCAAGCGGGACACCACAAGGATGATTGTCCACAACGTCCTAGGGAGAAGCATATTGTGAAAGCATATGCTATCAACATTGTTCCTTCTTCGTCGAATGCTCCAACTGCGGCGCAGAAGGGAAAATGCATCGTTATCAAGGGTATGCTTTCTATTTAAGATGTTTCTATTCGAGTATTGTTTGACAAACCCGAGATAGTCGATAGACCTTTAGTAGTGACAAACCCGGTTGGTGGTTCGACTAGCCTTAGTATGATTTGTCGTAATGTGGTCTTATCGAGTCATGATGTATGTTTGTTTGTGATTGCTTTGTTTTGGGATTTACTGGGTTTAGCATTATTTTGGGGACTCGATCTACTGTAAAGGAATAGGGTGGTATTAGGTACCTACCTAGTGATGGCGATAGTAACTGGAGTTAAGGAAGCTGAGAGGTTATCGTTGTAATAAGTTCTAGTTGTCTCTGGGAGGCAAATGAGTGCTCCAGTGCTTAGTTTTTTTGCTATCACCTCATGTGGATTGTCCGAATTCGGAGGAGATGTTCCTTGGGTGCTTGTCTGATATTGGTTTGGGCCTTTGGGGCTTGTGCTTAGGGAATGTCGAGTTCGACTAGGATGGTTTGCGTGAGAGATAAATAGTTGTTGCGATTCTTCATTGGATGATATCTTCGTTTACTCGAGGAGTGATGGGCAACCGTGACATGATAAGACTGTTCAATGGTATAGACTGCCCCGAGTTAGACTCGATAGGGTTATGAGATGGCTCGACTGGGACTCGAGAAAGATGCAAAGTAATGGATTGTTTAGGACCCTATGCTGATGTTCTCTTTGGATAGTAGAACTTTCAAGAAATAGGAAGTGTTCATTGATCATGGAAGATGCAACGAAGATTAGGACGATTCAAGTTGGACTTGAACTCGTAAAAGAAAATGGGTGTTCGTTGATCTTGGAGATGCAACGAATAGGGAGACAACTCACGTTGGACTAGAGTTTGTCGGTAATGGATACTCAAGACTGGGTCTGAGTTATAAATTGACTCGAGTTGGACTCGAGAAGGCCGCAAGGAATTGGATCTGGCTCGAGTTGGACTCGAGAGGGCAGCAAGATAATGGATAGACTTGGGTTGGAATCAAGTATTTTAGGTGGACTTAAAGCAGGGGTATCTGGGGATGCCCGTTGCCTTGATCCATTGGACGTGATCTAGTTATCCTTGGAGGATAAAATGTACGTTGGACATATGGTAGTCCGTTTGGAGGCTGGGCTTCCATTAGTTCTTGATGTTGGTTGGACCAGACATACAAGAATCGACATATTGGGATTGGTTAGACCAGTCATGCAGGCGTCGACGTGTTCATGGCTTTAGCAGGTGATAGGTAGGACTTGTTTGATGGATGTTATGGTTGCTATGTTGTCCCTATCTTTCTTCTCTTGAGTAGACTATCACCTGTAGGGATCTAGCGATGGGGAACAAAGAGACGGTAGTATAGACGGACATTAGGCTACGTATCAGTGCAGTGGGGTAGTCATTACTCCATGGGACAGAGTGATCGTAGCAAGGTTACGAGCCAGTGCAGTGAAGCTGTCATGACTTCATGGGGCAGAGTGAACATAGCAAAGGATTTAGGTGCGGTAACAGTTGCATTGAGTAGGAAGCATGCCAGTCTAGAGGTTATGTTTCTGGGTTGGAAGCAACTAGAGTATATCACAGGATATGATTTTAGACCCAAGAGTGAATTGGATTCAGAAACGCTAGTAAGCTTGACGATTAGATTGATTTTGATTGAGTGGATTGGTTCCAGTTAGAAGGACGATCCTAACCTACTGGAAATTATCTCTAAGGTAGAGGTGGGTATCGATGGAAAGAGAATGAGCAAGCAAGGATTTGATCGAGAAGGATGGCTTCGAAAGAATGGGGGACTAGTTGTACCCAACGTAGACGGACTGAGAGATGAATTGCTTAGAGCATATCATCACTCGAAACTGACTATACATCTCGGTGGTAACAGAATGTATTGAGACATGGATCAGACCTACCACTGGGAAAGGATAAATAAGGACGTTGGGAAGTTTATGTCCAAATGCATGAATTGCCAGTTAGTTAAAGCTGAGCAAAAGAAGCCTAGTGGGTTGTTACAACCATTAGAAATTCCTAAATGGAAATGGGAACAAGTCTCAATGGATTATATTGATGGTTTACCAAGGACTAGGTCAGGTCATGATGGTATTTGAGTGAATCGTATACTAGAGGATCTTTTGAGAACTTATATATTGGATTTTGGAGGGTCATGGGATGGCCATTTGTATCTGGTTGAGTTATAGTTATTAGCCCAGTATTGGTATGGTTCCAATTGAAACTTCGTACGGAAGACCGTGCAAGGCACCATCATGTTGGTTGGAGAATGGTGAGAAATTTGAGCTTAGACCAGAAGTAATAAGAGGGACTTCAGGCAAGATCAAGGTTATCCAACAGAGAATGAAGACTACCTAAATAGGCAGAAGACTTATGTTGATAAGAGACGAAGAGATTTGGAATTCTTCGTTAACGACTTGGTGTTCGTCAATGTCTCTCCGTTGATGAATGTGATTCGTTTTGGTGGGAAAGGTAAGTTAGCACCAAGGTTTGTTGGTCCATTTTCAGTTCTCAAGCAAGATGGGAATTTGGCATATAAAGTTGAGTTACCGGACAAGACGGTGGGAGTTCACAATGTATTTCATGTTTCCCAGTTAAGGAAGTTTGTGCAAGACCCTAATGTGGTTATTTCACCAGATATGTTGGATGATATCGAGGTTGAACCCGAGGCGGTGGGGAACCGCAAGCCTATGCGTATTGTTGGGAACGATACGAAGCAGCTTCGAAGGAAGGCAGTGAAATAGTCAAAGTTCAATGGGGTGATGATGAGAAAGGCTGCACTTGGGAAACAGAGGAGGACATAAGGAAGAAGTATCCAGAACTCTTTGCCTGGTAAGGTTTTGGTAGTGATAGTTCTTCCCTTATTAGTAAACCGCATACTAGGATAGGCTTGTTGTGTTGTTTTGTATGTTTTATTGTTTGAAAATGATTGATAAGCATGCGGAATTCTATATATGTTTCGGTTAAGGAATTTCGGGGACGAAATTTCTTAAGGGGGTTGGGGGGGGGGGGGAGAATGTAACGACCCGCATTCTATGCATCAAAGGATCATAGAATATATATATATATAGATATTTTTTTCTCTTGGTACGTCGTATGGTCATGTACTTTTGGGGAACGACTAGTGGGGTCATTTCCCATGTTCATGATTTTTGTCGATTTTTAAATGACCGTTTTACCCCTAGCTGATCTTGTTTCGTTCATAACTTTTGATTGGTAAGGAGTTTTGACCTGAAACCACTTCCATTAGATCCGTTTGATGCTTTACCTTTCCGTAGAGTGGTCACATTAGTCAACGGATTTACCGTTTGGGAGATATGGCTGAATTAAGGTTTAGAGGGTGAAAAACAACTTAATTGGGCTTAACCGGGTGATTAGTAGCTAGGCCCATTAGGGGATTTCGGGATCAGGAGTATATGAGGGCTGCTAGGGTTTAGAAAACATTCTTTTTCAGTATTTTTCAGCCGCCACTAACCTTCTTTGAACCCTAGCCATAGCCTCTACTTTCCAAATCTCTTCAAAACACCTCTAAATCACTTTCTTGTCAAGGATTATGCTAATCAACATCAAACCCAGCCAAGATAGCATCAAATCAGAGTTAGGGCTGCTGGTAAGCATTGGGATTCGACCCAAAACAGAGGATATTTTAGATGTATAGTTTAATTTGTGGCAAAGGTGAGTGATTTGCATTGTTTTTCACTAATTATGGCTAATTACGGTAATTAGCGAAGGTTAGCGAAATTATAACTCAGAAAAATCTAGAAAAATTTGTAAAATTCCAGAATATTATTTTATGCCTCTGATATGAATTTGGGTTAATTTGGACAAATTTTGCTAATCCCGGAATTTAGGGGATTAAGGGGTGATTAGTGATAATTAGCGAAATTTTGCATCATAAAAATCTGGAAAAATTTGTAAAATTCTAAAACATTATTTTAGGGCTCTGATAGAAATTTGGGTTGATTTGGTTAAGTTTTACTAATCTTATCATTAGTTGTTGTTAAACACGCTTAAGGGAAAATATGAGATTTTGGCTATGTTTGATCCGTTTTAACTTATCAAGTTGTTATTTTTCTATTTGTGGATGTTTATACATGTTTCTATGGCTGTATGGTATGCTTTGTGATTGTTTAGAACAGTTAGATTGGTCGAAAACACCGTCGAATGGCGTAAAAGAGTCGCTGGAAAGAAGTGCAGGAAATTACCCGAACCAGATCAGATCGGAGGGGGAAGCACGATCCGAACCGCTCACACTTGAAGCTCCACGATCCGACCTGAGTATGGTGACACGACCTGAAGAGAGCACTCGATCCGAACCGCATCACTTGACCCGAACCGATGCACCAGGGATGGACTTGAGAGGCTCAACCCAATCCAGAGTGCTTGGGAAGGGGAACCAAACCACTTGCCTGAAGTCACGATCTGATGCTCTGGAGATGATCCGAACTGATCCGAAGCAGGGGCTATGATCCGACCCGTAGGGGGTATTCCGGTCCGAACCGAGATGCTTGGGTTTGAGGCGTGAACCACGTTCCGAACTAAAAGTATGAGTTGAAGTAAAGAACCGGAACCGAACCGATCCGGAGAAGACCAAATCCCGAGATGCAAAGGTAGTCTAAATGGGTAGTTTGTACTCAGGATCCAGTTGGGAACTAACGAGTTAGCTTCACGATGGGACTTTGCTGCGGGACGTGTGCAAAGGGGTTTTCGGTATTCATAACTTTGGTTCACCACTGAGAGACAGATAGTGGGCTTGTAGTGATAGTTGTACGGGGTTGGACTCCGTCAGGGCCCAAAGGATTAGGTGACCAAATAGTGGATATCGTATGCTTTACGCACTGAGTGAGAGATGTGAGGATGGTTGCTATGCTTGATCGTTTTCCATCACTATGACATGCACACCCCCTCCCTCGTATCTTTACACCATACATTAGTGGCACCTTAGAGTATTGTACGGTGTGTAGTGCTAACTCTTTGGTTGCAGGTCCAGGTTCAGGTATGATTGGATTATACCTGTTATTGTTCTGTTTTGTTGCTTACTGCTCATACCAGACTTTTGTCTGACCCAGAGTTTTATGTCTCTTCTTATTACTCTGGGACTCCTAAACGAGTAGACTAGAGACAGATTAGGTAGTATGCACAAGTAACTGTACCGGAGACGAGCAGGAGGCTCCCATGTATGATATATAGATATTCTCCCTATGTTGTTGAAGGTCACTGCTTGGGCAGTAGTAGTGTACCTCCTTCTTTTACTTTCTTTTGCTTGAGAGACAGTTTTAAAGTTGTAATAATGATGTTGGATAATAAGCTGTATTTTGGATTTCCGCTGCTATGATAATGATGGTTTTAGTTTTCAGCTTATTCACTGTCTTGCTTGTTTTATGTCAAGTATGTTACTATTATATTTTATTCCATGCACTGTGAGACATTCTACAGGTTTCTTTGTTTGTTCTTTCATCTTCTTTCCTTTCTTTGACGACCGTCCCGTGCTAGCGGACATGTGTACAGCGCACTTTCGGAGGAAATGTCGGTTGATGCGGGGCGGGCCATCACAAAAAGAGTTTAGAAATCGATTGTATGTTAATTCAATTTAATTAACACGTAAAAGTAGTGTTTTGTAAACGGCCTTGGAATTCGACAAATCAGTTTCATGAGTCCGGAATATCGAAATATAGCAGATTGTCAAGTTTCGTAATGATTGGACGGCAGACGTGGTCATGCAAGCATGAGACGTTCGATGAAAATATGAGTGAATATAATCGAATATTATAATAAAAATATCTAAAAATATTTGCTTATAAATAAACATTAACTTTTAAAACCAAATCACTATTGAATTCTTTAGCTAACTCAAATAAAACATGCCACTTCCTCCATTAAACTTCAAGAAATCAAAATAAATTGAATACTCCATGAAATCGAGCGATTCTAGATCCTATGAGTTCGTATGACGAATTGCTTCACATCAGTACACACAATTTTTCGTGCTACATGATTTCTGAGGTACGATATTTACGGCGGTGAGGTTAGGCTTTGGATTTCGGCGAGCATGGTGATGTTGGAGGCCAAATTGGTTGCCTGGGTAAACTTAGGGTTGGAGGATATGTTAACTGGTGGTGTTGCCTTGGGTTTTGATCATCTATGGTGAAATCTGAAATCACAAAGTGCATGTTATAGGAAGCAGGTTAGATCCGACGAGAGGGTATCGAACTTGAGGAGGGGGTGACTAGCAGGTAGGGCTCGTGTAACACCCCACCTCCGTTAATGTCACTCATAAAGGATTGCCTTAACTTTGATGAAGCGTTTTAGTAGATAGAACAGAATATCACAAGACAGATAAGTAGTACTTGAAAAATTGTAACTTTATTACAGCAGAAGCAGAAATAAGTTTGGTTACATCTTTCTAAATCACAATACCAAAACTCAAGAACACAATTATCAGTCTTATACAAAATCCTTCAGAATTTAAAGTTTCAAAGCCATAATCCCCAACATAAACTGCCATGAAAAGATAGAGTCAAAGCCAAGCAATACTCCAAGCACTTCAAGCAGAGAGAATCAGAATCAAGCTCCTATGTTTCCACCCTGAGCACCTGGGTGGGGGGAACGGAAAGAAAGGGGCCGAAAACAAACGAGGTCAGACATAAAGTCTGGCGAGTCCAGTGACTTCCGGCATATAAACAGATAACATTATCATGACATGTAAATAAAGCTGGATGAGAGATTACATCAACAGGAATAGCAGATATACTTTAAGTTAACAGAAGAAACAGAATGATGTAAACCTAGTTATGTTCCTTACTTACATCTTACTTCTCTGCACTAATACTAGTATAACAGGGTTAGATGTTACCCTAATGTCTAAACTGAAATAGAATCGAAACAGAATAATCTATACATAAATAGAATGCTAGTAATGGGCCTTCACCACCCCAACAGACAGAAGGTACAGAAGCAGAATCGGAAACAGAATCAGAGACGGAAACAGAATAATCCCTAGCAAACAGAATGTTAGAATTAGTTGTACACTAGTAATGGGCCTTTACCACCCCTACAGACGGTACCACGCAGAAACAGACAGGTGTTACCACCCAACAGAAACAGACGGTACCAACAGAAACAGACAGAACTAAGTGTACCCTAAGTCCTACCCCAAGCGATTGGCTCCCTAATACATAAATACCCTGTGTTGGCCCCACAGTAGGGTGTATCACTCCCTAAAGTGGCAAACTATTGGCACATACCTATTTACAGATGTCATGGTGTCTTACATCCTCAGAGCAAACCGGATCCACGCACGCACATGACCCAGTTGGAACGCACCATCAACAACCCTCGCCATTATCAGAATGAACCTCTTATAATTAGTTCAGTAAGCGTGCCCGGACCCCTACATAGCGTGGGGTCAAAGTTTTTGATACCAGAAAGGGTTACTGACTAATATGAGTCCCAAAAAACAGATGACACAAGTATTTCCCCTCCTAACCTTATGTCCCCAGACTAACAGATTTCAGATTAACTTGTTTACAAGTTTCAGACATACAGAGTTCAGATTTACTAGTTCACAGATCAGACAATCAAGTTAACAAGTTTTCAGACTAACGGATCATATGTACAGTTTTAACATACTTGCAGGTTGTCTGACTCTGTATTGGGCCTACAGATTCACGAAACGGGTTTGTTAAATTCATCAGTCTAGTTGGTTTAACCTTATCCACCCAACACGTTTTAGACGTCATATTTATCTCAGATTTGCATTAATTAAATATTAATGCACAAACCTCTCACATTAGGTCGGTAGCTTGTGGCCGCTGGATATGCCAGGCGGTTCCGGGCAGACTTCTGCCATAAGCCAGACCTAACCTCGTGTCTAAGCATATTTTTGTTATGCCTACGACCTCTCACATTAGAAGGACAGTTTGCGGTCGCTGGTTAAGCCGGTTGGTTCCGGGCAGGCTTCTACCGCAAACGGAGTCTAACCTCGTGTCATAGCCAATTTATTCCATTACAGAAAATATCAGACTAATTATGTCCAATTAGCATATTTAACTTCTTTACAAGTTACGGCAGATTATCCAAAGTTCTGTTAACATGTTTCTTCTCAATTTTAGATCAAGCCTCCAAATTACAATTATTCAGCTTTCAATAGATTAAGTAATTCAACAGATTTAGCAGATAACAGATCTAGCAGATTAGGCAATTTAGCAGATTAGCAGAACAAGCAATTCAATGGATTTAGCAGATTAAGAAATTCAGCAGATTAGCAGATTTAACATTTCTTAAAAATTCTATTTACATATCTTGCCTAATCATGAATTAAACCTGAACTTACATGCTCAAATCATGGTCATAATTCATAATACAATATATGCCCCTAAATTTTCGTTAAACTTTGCACAGTACAAAACACTCTCTAAAAGCCCAAAATCATGATATGAATTATGCCAAATTATAGCCTTTAATGCCAATATCCCAAAATCCATATTTAGGCGCATTCACATTAATAGTTATCCTATTTTAATATAGGTCTTTACGCTTAAGTTTCATATTCCTTTTTCAAGTCATGAATCGTTTTATACCCAAAAATCTAGATCTTTAAATTATATCCTCTCAAAATCAGATCTTAATTTTTATATGCATTATGTCCCCAAGTTTCAAGTCATATGTTATCATTCAATGATTCCTCTTCTTCCAAATCACAGGGTATGCACAGATCTAGATCTAATTTACAACATATGTCCTTTTCTCAAATCAGTCACAGATCAGTCATGTCCAATTATGCATTATTCATTATTTACCCCAAAATTTAGCGTTCGTCCATTAATCTCTTATGAGATTTGGCGCAGGCTCATAGTAGCCTGGCTATAGAAAAAAAAAGAGAATAGTCACAAAAAACAGTTCTGACAGATAAGAATATGCATAACCTCAGATTCAGATTTATAACCATGTCACGATCATAATTAAAGTTCATATATGAAAATAACTGTACTCACAAATCGAGATTTAAGAAAGAGAAGAATGATTCTGGGATCTGATTTTTAGAGTTGATTAGCTTTCCGTTGATGTAGGCATTGATTTGTTATCTTTATCTTCTCGCTTGAATTGATTGATTAGGGTGGAGGCTAGGTCACTTTAGGTTTTAGAAGCATGGAGGTGCCATTCCTCTTTGTTAATGAATGAGGGTTGGGTCTTGCTATGTATTTATAGGTGTAGAGAGTGTTTTAGAGCCCTTAGAAGAACTAGGAGACCATCAGAACCACCCAGCTCAAATACACATCATCCGGCCACTCAGAAGAAGACACATCATCACAGAACACTCCAAAATTCTGTGCTAGATCGGTATGGGTGCACTTGGCAGGTGCGCCAGTGATTTTTTGTACTGGCACACTTGTGAAGTGCGCCAATGCATTCTGGTCAACTTCCAATTTTTCTGCCTAATTCGTTCGTCCATATCTTCTTCATACGGTATCCATTTTACGTAAACTCGGACTCTATCTCAAGCAGAATTCCGCGAGGAACGCAACAGCGTAACCCGTTTCACCTAATTCTTCTTTTAATAATAAATTATTCTTTAATTATATCTTATGTCCCGTTTTAAATTTACGGGGTGTTACATTCCCCCTACTTAAATGATTTCGTCCTCGAAATCTTCAAGTTAAGAAGAATGTGTCCTACCATCCAATCACCCATCTACTCAACTATCATCCACAAGCATCCATTGTCCTTAGAAAATTTCTAATGTTGTATGTACATATGCAAAAGTGTGTGTATATGTCTCTTATCTAATGCAAAGATCAGGCGGTCTACTGATTCAGTTGACCTTCTTAATGCGAATTATGTTAGTGCCATGAGTCCAATTATGTATGCAAGAAATCCTATTTGATACGCTTCATTTCTATATGAGTGCATTACCATTCATCCAAATGCAACATCCATATGATGAGTCAATCATTTTGCATCCACAAAAATCGAAAAATGCACACATATCCGTATGTAGTATGAAAGTGTTATTGAGACGATCTAGTGCCTAGTGTGTGTATATGCATCCACGAGCAACCACTAGCAACCACTTGCATCCACTTGCAACCATCAAACATAACATGTCTCAAACACATGTTTACACCCATTAGTTTCTACCTAAAGGTCGAAGACTCGATCGATAGGAAACAGCCGAGTGATAGAAGCAAGTACAATTAAAATAAAAGTTCTGTTCCCATTAGACATCGGTTAAGAAAATAAATCGCTAAGTATCAAACCCGAAGACCGAAATCAACATCAGATTGACACTCAGAGAATTACACCCATTAAACAATGTCAAAATTGGAAATATACTTCACGCTTCGAGTAAAAACTCCTATCCTTTTCAGAAATATTCAGATACTTACAGACTACTGGTACAGAGATTATCAAATGATTCTTAGGAAACTAAGCATGATAAAACCCTACCATATCCCACAAAAACCATAATGTATGCGTCATAGTCAACTTCATGCCCAACACAGATACCTTCAAATCCCAACCTATCACAAACAGATGAGTTGTAACCCTCATGGGGTTTGAGACTATAGCGGGATCAGAAACAAAACTAGTATTAAAGTGCAGAATCTCAATTACAGAATCAAAGAGAATTTTAACTCAATAATCAGATAAGGAAATTAAACCTTCTATAGAAATTTTTCCTATCTCTATCCTATTCACTAGCCACGAGAGCATTCGCTTTCCCTCCAGAAGTAGGTTCTGCCCTCTGCCCTTGCCTTCTGGGGCAATCCTTGATCAGATGTCCCATCTCACCGCACTGAAAACAACTAGTCTTCTTACTTGTTAATAAGTCTTTCTCTAAAGTTGCCCACATCGCGCGGAAAACCCTGCAAAGCTCGAAAGAGGATTAGCCGTAGGTGAAATTACTGCGGCTACAGATGGAAGTTAGGCACTTCTTTGCTCTTCGACAAACGCCGTAGTCTCATCATGCCTACAGAATCATGTCGCGATGAGGTTACCTCTCAGAAAGCTAGGATCCCCGGAGACTCAGAAAAGAAGGAAACAAGGATAAAACAGAAAATCAAAAGATAGATATATGGCTTTGGGGACTATGTTTTTCAAAACAAACTCTACTTTTGAAAATACTTCCTTTTTAAAACCTTTTTGAAAATAGTTTTCAAAAACTTTTTATCAAATCTGGTAACCTTCAGCTCTGATACCAAGTGTAACACCCCACCTCCGTTAAGGTCACTTACAAAGGGAATGCCTTAACTTTGATGGAGCATTTCAGTAGACAGAACAGAATATTACAAGTTAGACAAGTAGTACTTGAAAAATTATAACTTTATTATAGCAGAAGCAGAAATAAGTTTGGTTACATCTTTCTGAATCACAATACCAAAACTCAAGTACACAATTATCAATCTTATACAAAATCCTCCAGAATGTAAAGTTTCAAAGCCATAATCCCCAACATAAACTGCCATGAAAAGATAAAGTCAAAGCCAAGCAAAATTCCAAGCACTTCAAGCAGAGAGAATCAGAATCAAGCTCCTATGTTTCCACCCTGAGCACCTAGGAGGGGGGAACAGAAAGAAAAGGGGCGAAAAAAAACGAGGTCAGACATAAATTCTGGTGAGTCCAGTGACTTCCACCATATAAACAGATAATATTATCATGACATGTAAATAAAGTTAGATGAGAGATTACATCAACAGGAATAGCAGATATACTTTAAGTTAACTGAAGAAACAAAATGATGTGAACCAAGTTATGTTCCTTACTTACATCTTATTTCTCTGCACTAATACTAGTATAACAAGGTTAGGTGTTACCCTAATGTCTAAACTGAAACATAATCAAAATAGAATAATCTATACATAAACAGAATGCTAGTAATGGGCCTTCACCACCCCAACAGACAGAAGGTACAGAAGCAGAATTGGAAACGGAATCAGAGACGGAAACAGAATAATCCCTACGGAAACAGAATGTTAGAATTAGGTGTACACTAGAAATGGGCCTTTACCAGCCCTATAGATAGTACCACACAGAAACAAACAGGTGTTACCACCGAACAGATACAGACGGTATCAACAGAAACAGACAGAACTAAGTGTACCCTAAGTCCTACCCCAAGCGATCGACTCCCTAATACATAAATACCCTTTTCAGCCCCACATTAGGGTGTATCACTCCCTAAAGTGGCAACCTATTGGCACAAACCTATTTACAGAAGTCATGGTGTCTTACATCCTCAGAGCAGACCGGATCCATGCACGCATATGACCCGGTTGGAATGCACCATCAACACCCCTCGCCATTATCGGAATGAACCGCTTATAATTAGTTCAATAAGCGTGCCCGGACCCCTACATAGCGTGGGGTCAAAAATTTTGATACTAGAAAGGGTTACTGACTAATATGGGTCCCAAACAACAGATGACACAAGTATTTCCCCTCCTAACCTTATGTCCCCAGACTAACAGATTTCAGATTAACTTGTTTACAAGTTTCAGACATGCAGAGTTTAGATTTACTAGTTCACGGATCAGACAATCAAGTTAATAAGTTTTTAGACTAACGGAGCAGATGTACAGTTTTAACAGACTTATAGATTGTCTAACTTTGTATTGGGCCTACAGATTCACGAAACGGTAAATTCATCAGTCCAGTTGGTTTAACCCTATCCACTCAACATGTTTTAGACCTCATATTTATCTCAGATTTGCATTAATTAAAGATTAATGCATATACCTCTCACATTAGGTCGGTAGCCGGTGGCCGCTGGATATGCCGGGAAGTTCTGGGCAGACTTCTGCCACAAGCCAGACCTAACCTCGTGTCTAAGCATATTTTAGTTATGCCTACGACCTCTCACATTAGACTGACAGTTTGCGGACGTTGGTTAAGCCGGTTGGTTCCGGGCAGTCTTCTACCGCAAACGGAGTCTAACCTCGTGTCATAGCCACTTTATTCCATTACAGAAAATATCAGACTAATTATGCCCATTTAGCAGATTTAACTTCTTTACAAGTTACGAAATATTATCCAAAGTTCTATTAACGTGTTTTTCACAATTTTAGATCGAGCCTCCAAATTACAATTATTCAGCTTTCAACAGATTAAGCAATTCAATAGATTTGCAGATAACAGATCTAGCAGATTAGGTAATTTAGCAGATTAGCAGAACAGGCAATTCAACGGATTTAGCAGATTAAGCAATTCAGCAGATTAGCAGATTTAACATTTCTTAAAAATTCTATTTGCATATCTTGCCTAATCATAAATTAAGCCTAAACTTACATGCTCAAATCATGGTCATAATTCATAATACAATATATGCCCCCCAAATTTTCGTTAAACTTTGCACAGTACAGAACACTCTCTAAAAGCCCCAAATCATGATATGAATTATGCCAAATTATAGCCTTTAATGCCAATATCCAAAAATCCATACTTAGGCGCATTCACATTAATAGTTATCCTATTTTTATATAGGTCTTTACGCCTAAGTTTCATATTCCTTTTTCAAGTCATGAATCGTTTTATACCCAAAAATCTAGATCTTTAAATTCTATCCTCTCAAAATCAGATCTTAATTTTTATATGCATTATGTCCCCAAGTTTCAAGTCATATGTTATCATTCAATGATTCCTCTTCTTCCAAATCACAGAGTATGCACAGATCTAGATCTAATTTACAACATATGTCCTTTTCTCAAATCAGTCACAGATCAGTCATGTCCAATTATGCATTGTTCATTATTTACCCCAAAATTTAGCGTTCGTGCATTAATCTCTAATGAGATTTGGCGTAGGCTCGTAGTAGCCTAGCTATAAAAAAAAGAATAGTCATAGAAAAAAAGATCTGACAGAAAAGAATATGCATAACCTCAGATTCAGATTTATAACCATGTCAAGATCATAATTAAAGTTCATATCTGAAAATAACTGTACTCATAAATCGTGATTTAAGAAAGAGAAGAATGATTCTGGGTTCTGATTTCTGGAGTTGATTAGCTTTCCGTTGATGTAGGCGTTGATTTGTTATCTTTATCTTCTCGCTTGAATTGATTGATTAGGGTGGAGGCTAGGTCACTTTATGTAACGACCCAGAAAATCTGAACCAATTTAAAAATTTTAAATTGGCTAAAATAATGGATTTTAAATATTTAAAATAAATATTTTAGTTAATGACGATGAAAACTGAGTTTGAATCGACATTTGAAAACGAATATAATTAATTATAATTATATATAGAATTGAAAATGGCGCGGTAGTTCGATAATTCGATTTCAAACTTCAATTGAATATACCGGGTGCAAAACAATCCGGATTTTAGTGAGACCAAAAACATTAGGATCTTATTGGTAATATCTTTCTAACGAATCTAACCAATCGGAATTTGATAGCGGGAATCAAAAGATATGTCCAGTTAAAAATTCTGAATAGTCGCTATGGAATTCAGGCCCTTAAAAATGGACATTTTGCAAACGACCTCGGATTTCGACGAAACCACTTTTGTTGGGTCCGCAGTGTCAAGTTATTGCTAGGTTTCAAATTTCATAATTTTTCGAATCAATATGTGAGCGTGGCAAAAGAAAACGCGTTTGACCAGTTTCTATTGAATTTAATCGACTGGAAATTGGCCATTTTTCAAACGGTCTCAGAATTCGACGAAACTAGTTTTGTTAGGACCGAATCGTCAATACGAAACTAGAAAATATTTTTCTGGAATTTTTCTAGTTAGTATGTGACCCCGGTAATTTGAAATGTGCGTTTAAAATTCAATATAGTGATTTAAATGTAAATTCAAAAGGAAACCGATTGTAATGATCAAACCAGCTTGCGATACATATCCCATTGTGTTCGGAATGGGGGTGAAACGCTATGGGCGACAGGCGGTGGGCCCCGTTTCGAGGTCGTGGATGAAAGTCAACCCTTTTGCAAATTTAAATTAAATAAAAAAAAAAAAAAAAAGGGTACTCTTTCTCCCCCTTTTTCCCTTCTGATTGGCCCCCCCCCGTTAGTTATAATTCGAAACAGAAGAAAAAAAAAAGAAAAAAAAAACCAAAAACCTAAATCTAATCGGAGCCGCCCCCCCCCCAACCTCGAGCCGCCGACGAACTCACGCCGCCACCCCCCATCTCGAAGCCACTCACCGCCTCCCCGCAGCCTCCGCCTCCACCTCGAGCACCCCCCGTCGAATCCAGTCGCGACACCACCGTTCGAACCAGCGAACGCCCACCTCCTCCGACGCCTTCATTTCCCCCCCCCAGAAGTGCCGCCGCCGACATCAGCATCCCCCCCCCTTCTTCGAAGCACTGTAAGTTTTTTTTAATTTGATTTATTTATTTTATTTTTGTTTTAAGTTCTGATTTTAAATACTGTGATTTGTTTAATAAGTATTAAACTGAATTTTATAAAAAGTATAAAAACCTGTTTTTGAAATAAAAAATAAATAAAATAAAACTGCATTTATAAAAAAAAAAAAAAAGAGAAAAACTGATTTTGAAAAGGAATAAAAAAAGGTAAAAACTGAATAAATTAAATAAAGTTTAAAACTGAAACTGTTTTAAAATATAAAGAAATAAAACTGAATTTTTTTAAAGAATAAAAACTGATTTTGTTTTTTTAAATAAAAACTGATTTGATTTTAAAGAAATTTTAAAGAATATAAAAACTGATTTTAAAAATGACTTATAAAATAGAAAACATATTTTTATATGTGAAAGCAAAAATAGAAAACATGTTTTTATATGTGAAAGCGAAGGTAAAAATCATGTTTTTATATGTGAAAGCAAAAATCATATTTTTATATGTGAAAGCAAAAATCATATTTTTTATATGTGAAAGCAAAAGTAAAAATCATATTTTTATATATATTGAATAGCATGGTAAAAATTCGATTTTTACTTATGTAGAGAATACGGGAAACGAAAGCAACAACAAGGCGAAGTAGGCGAAGTTTCTATTAAGGAACAATCGTGTGAGTGGATAGCTATTGGTGAGGATTTCTCACTCTTCAAATTCTTTTTATAAATAAACATATATGAGTTGAAAATGAACTGCTATATATAAATATCTATATATATATATATATATACGCCCCTCGTCCACAAACCATGGACGATATTTATTGGTTGGAATTGATTGATTGTTTGGGATTGTTTGTGATTGATATTGGTTGATTGTGGTTGAAAAATACCCAATTGTGATTGGAAAATATTTGGTTGAAACCACATAGGATTAGTTTGTGGAAATGGAAAAAAAATATAAACATGCCGCCTGCGTGCGAATTAGATGCATGATTCCCATTGTCAAAAACCGCGAGGTTTTAAGGTAGAGCGAGGAGCCGTACTAGGGACGGTGCCGGTGTAACTACCCTGCCGTTATGCTGCCGAAATTTTGAATAATATTTGTGTGTTTGAATTATTTTCATATGCTTAAACTATATTTATTCCTTATATTGAAAACATTCGTGTGTTGAATTGATATTCATTCGTTGTTTAGAAATTCATGTGTTGAATGGTATTCATATTTTGAAATAAACTGTTAGATAATAAAAATCACATTTTTATCTATATCTAAAAACTATTGAAAACATTCGTGTGTTGAATTGATATTCATTCGTTGTTTAGAAATTCATGTGTTGAATGGTATTCATATTTTGAAATAAACTGTTAGATAATAAAAATCACATTTTTATCTATATCTAAAAACTATTGAAAACATTCATGTGTTGAATTGATATTCATTCGTTGTTTAGAAATTCATGTGTTGAATGGTATTCATATTTTGAAATAAATCGTTCGATAATAAAAATCACATTTTTATCGATATATAAAAACTATTGAAAACATTCATGTGTTGAATTGATATTCATTCGTTGTTTAGAAATTCATGTGTTGAATGGTATTCATATTTTGAAATAAACTGTTTGATAATAAATATCACCTTTTATCGACTATGTGAACTATATAGAAAAATAGTGTTTTGAAATGAATCGTTTTACAATAAAAATCACATTTTTATTGTATGCATAAATCGTTGAAATGTGAAATGTTGAAAATAGCCACTTGTTCAAAATAAACATATATGAGTTGAAATATTCATTAATTAGCTAATGAAATGATTTGCACCTATTTATGTAACATTAGAATGAATGGTGTTTTTAAAACCTAATAGAAATCAAATATGAAGTTGAATAGAAAATGAAAAATGATATGAACTGTATATATATGTACATGCAATATTCTTTGAACAGGTTATAGCAAAGGGGCTAGAGAAGAGGAATAAAATTTTGTGCCCGACAAATAGGTACACATTTACTGATTTGTTTGGGTGATGATTTTGAGCCTATTGGCTAGCCGCTTGGCTTTTTCTTTTTTTTTTCTTTTTGAGATTAGAAGGACCGGGACGCTATTTGCGATTTCCCGACGCTCCCGGTACAGGGGAGGTTATGGCGAAATTTTTCCAAAATTTAAGGAGTTAGAAAATTTTTTGAAGTTAAAACGATATTGAAATCGTTGAATGAACTATATTTATATAACTATATAAATATAAATAAAATTAAAACGAAACGAAGCCGTGCAGTTCGTATTTCGAAACCGTAATTTCAAACGACTAGTACGGGAAATCCGACCATTGGATTTTCCCGAAACCTCAACCGTCGGGTTCGCCTTGGAATAATCTTTCCAACGGCACCAACCTTGTAGAAATCCAACGGTTGGATTGTCTGGAATGTTTAATTCAAATCTGAAGAAAAACAGCGCCAGAAACGATTATATTTATTTATATATATAAATAAAATTATATTTAATCGAATAACGACGCTGCAGTTCGTATTTTGAAATCAAAACTTCAAACGATTGTACCGGGAGATCCGACCGTCGGATTTTCCCGAAACTGGAACCGTTGGATTCGTTTTGAAAAGACATTTCTAATGATGTAAATTTTGTGAAGATCCAACGGTTAGATTTTCAGATATGTGTAAATCAAATCTGAAGAAAAACAGCGCCACGGCCACGTTATGGCCCGAAACGTCGTTTTGAATATATTAGCTATTTTAAAATAAATAAAAATAGCGATAAATAGTTATAAAATATCGTAAGCGATATGGAATGGAAATAAACTGAATTTGCTTGATTTATGTGATGTTTGATGGTTGAATGTGTTTGGTGTGAAAACTATATTAAAGAACACAATTGGTGTTGTTGAATAATTTAACCATTGAAATAAATCGATTTGAAATTCTGAATATACGTGAATTATTTGAAAAGGCCGAGTTAATTCTCATTTCGAATAATCGACCGACGATTGAAATTCGAAGATGAAGACGATGGTCGAAGACCGGAGATCTTCACCTCGTTTGGATGGTAACCGAGGTCCTGATTGGGAGGCATCCCGAAATATGGATAATGAGTGGTGATCGTTCAGACGTACGTGTTGATCAAAGGGTTTGCGAGGTATTTAGTGCCTCCGGTTTCGTTCAGACCCAGAACGGACTTGTAAATGGACTGTGTGTCTGACATAGGATTTATTCTGTGTGGCATGCTAAGATGCAGTGATCAGGGCTTCTGTTGAAAAGCAAAGTCTTGTGGTGATGATCAAAGCACCGCCTGTGTGGCGTAGCTTTGTGTGTAACGTGAATTCGCGAGCCTCACACCCCGGTAGGAACCTAAAACGGGAGGAAGGACCTCAGGGAGGGCATGCGTTTCTTTCTAGCTAGGGTGGTGTCAGTGACCTACCAGCCCTGACATTTATATACTTTTCACCTATGTGGTTGTTGCTGTTGCGAGGCGCCTCGGTTTGATCGGACGATCCGGGTCCGATGGAGTCATTCGTTGGCTCGTTTACGCCCCAAAGGGCGGGGAAACGTATTGTTCAGGCATAATAATCCACATCGGTGGACCGGCCCTGACGATCCAGGGGGCAGTTGCGGCTGTTCCTGAGGGGCGGGCTAGAGCGTCTCGAATTCGGTAAGGACTATCTTTTGCCTTGGTTCATGACGGAAATCCAATTTCCAAATACGTGATTGTGCGGTTTTGATTGTATACCTATATATGGCGACATAGTGGTATGGGGCATTAATGCCGTCTATGATTGATAGTTATGATTTGAAATTGTTTTCAAAACATATATACACTAGCAATAATATCAAATGCCTTTGTTTTATTCGTATCAAGCATATTTTGGCCGTTATAAGGTAAAAACTCTATCCTCCGGTTTGCGTTGCATTGTGTGATGGGAACTGAGTCTTATAACGGCTTCATTTTTATAAAAAGCATAGCGATGTTTAAAAGAAAGATTTGTTTTAAAGCACTGGCAATCCAATGGAGTAAACCCGTTCCACGAAAGTGGCGTGGTCCTGTGATTAGCCAATTATATATGTGTTGAGTGGATTTCTCATACCAGTCCCATGACTGACTCGTAGTTTGTTTCACTCTCAAACTCGGGTGCCCCTTTTTCTACACGGGCAGCCTTGTATTCAGGTTTAGCTGGTTCTCTTCTGGATAGCTGGAGCTGAAGATGGATTCTATCATTTATTTCTTTTTATGCTGTTCAGCTCCTATTGTACATATTTTGTTTATTTCCGCTGTAGACATTTATGTATAGCTGAACTGTATTTGTACTAAGTAAGATCCTGTATACTGTGTAACTCTGATGATTACTTTTATCCAGTATATTTTGTTGTTCATTCTGGTGTATTTATTTAATTCTGTTCTGCTATTATCTGTTTCTGTGTTATATTCCAAAAGATAACCTTGTTTCCGTGAGAACGGGAAATCGGGTCGTCTCAACGTGGTATCAGAGCTTTGGTTAAGCTTAGTTCTGGAATATAACATTTGAACGAACTCGTCAGAAATAGAACCAGTAGTGTTCTAGGACGGGTAACTCAATACAGATAGGATCAGCAATATCCTAGTATGAGTAAAGCAGAATGAATACACTTCGATAGACACATTTACACTTCAAGTATTTGTCTCTATATTTTAAAATACCTTTTCTGTGACCTGACACTTGATCTGCTATCTGCAGAAGAACTAGAAAATGAGTGCCAGAAACAGAAGAAGTAATACTAGCCCGGATATTGAAGCTCTATTCATGAAGTATAGAAATCTGGGTGGAAAGCCGTTCTCGGGCGAAGAATCTATTATGAGAACCCAAGCTTGGATTCGTTCGGTTGAGAAAATATTCGAAGCATTAAAGCTTAGGGATGACCAGAAAAGATTACTGGCCTCCTGGGCACTGGAAGATGAAGCTTTGTTCTGGTGGGATTCTGTTGTTAAGGATAATCCAGAAGGTGATATCACCTGGGACAGATTCAAAGTGATTTTCTTAGAAAGATTTACTCCTCCCGAAGCGACAGAGCGACTATGCGACGAATTTTCTTATCTGATACAAGGAGACATGACAATTCCCGAATATCATAAGAAATTTAATGAACTTTCTCACTTTGCTCCTCATCTAATTCAAAATCCGAAGAGGAAAAATCTGAGATTTATTCACGGACTTCAAAGGAAATACCAGAATAAGGTATTGGGGCATGTGAAGCTTCCTTTCTCAGAAATGATTTATATGGCTTATCAGTACGAAGATCTCCATAAGAAAGGAATGTTGCGCGACGAAGAAGAAGTCTGTTCTAGTGACAAAACAGGGTCAGAAACTGATATTCCTGAAACCAGTACGAGGTCTGAAGTCAATAAGAGGCCCAGTGCCAAGAGAAAAAGGGCTGAATCTGGGAACGAACGAATAATGACCGCCACGTGCTCAAGCTGCAATAGAAAAGGACATTTGGCGATAAGTTGCAAATCTTGGAACGAACAAAGAAAGAGTGGATCTAAAGCAAAGAAGGATTTTCAAGGAAAGCAAAGGTGCAATCAATGCGACCAGTTTGGTCACGTAAAGCAAGATTGCTGGCAGTTGAAAAAGACTGAGATAGTTCAAGTGAATGAAGTGGCAGAAACTTCTGAGCCCTCAGCTATTCAGGAAAGGCCAGATGTTTTAGAAGGCACGCTAACTGTCAAAGACATCCCAGTTAAAGTACTGTTTGACACAGGCGCGTCACGAAGCTTCATTTCCAAAGATGCAGCTAAGAAACTGGATTTGAATTTGAAGAAGCTCAAGGAACCAATGACTGTCCAGAATCCAGTTGGGGGTTCCATTGATCTCAGTTGGATTTGTGGAGTGCCGGTTTCTTTCTCTCGTTATCGGTTTCCTACCATCGCGGTCGTCATGAATTTCAAAGAGTTTGATCTTATCTTGGGGTTAGACTGGTTGACCAAATATGAAGCTGAAGTCAAATGCGCCGAGAGGGTCGTAAAGGCGAAGATTAAATCAGGTGATTATATAACCATTCCCTGTGAAGGTCAGAATGCTAATAGAAAGGACTTCTGGGCAGCTTTGAATGTTTCTCCAGCCCAAATAGAAAATATCCCTGAAGTCACAGAGAATATTCCTGACCTCATCAAAGACATTCCTGTTGTCAAGAACTATGCGGATGTGTTCGAAGAAGTTGTTCGCTTACCTCCGCAGAGAGAAATAGATTTCAAGATTGCTTTGATTCCGAATGCAAGGCCGGTAGTTCACGCTATTCGAAGAATGTCCTTGAAAGAGAAGGAGGAATTAGACAATCAAACAAGACAACTAGTATGGAAAGGTCTGATAAGGCCTAGTTTCTCTGATTGGGGTGCAGCAGTGGTGTTTGTCCCAAAATCTGACGGTACTCTACGTCTATGTGTGGATTATCGTGATTTGAACAAGCAGACCATAAAGAACAAATATCCATTGCCGCGAATAGATGATTTGTTGGATCGATTAAATGGAGCACAAGTATTTTCGCGAATGGACCTAGCTACAGGTTTCCATCAACTTCGAATTGCCGAAGAGTGTGTTCCAATGACAGCGTTCAGAGGCCCCGACTTATTCTACGAGTGGTTAGTAATGCCGTTCGGCTTATGTAACGCTCCAGCTTATTTCGTCGATCTGATGAATAGAGTGTTCAGAGGGGTTTTGAATAAATTCGTTCTGGTTTTTATTGATGATATTCTAATCTTCTCTAAATCAAAGGCCGAACATGAAAAGCATCTGGAACAAGTGTTAGAAATCCTCAGAAGGAATGTATTGAAAGCAAAGTTTTCCAAATGTATATTCTGGCAAGATGAAGTGAAATTTCTGGGCCATGTCGTATCGAAAGATGGAATCGCTGTGGATCCAAGCAAAATCACAGCCATTCAAAATTGGAAACAGCCCAGTACTCCCACTGAAGTTCGCAGTTTTCTTGGACTGGCTAGCTATTATCGGAAGTTCGTTAAAGACTTTTCGAAGATATCTGGCCACTTAACGAAGCTTACAAAGAAGCATTCTAAGTTCAAATGGACTGAAAAGAGTGAGGAGGCTTTTGAAGAGCTAAAGTTAAGATTAACAACAGCTCCAGTGTTAACCATCATTGATGGCAACCAGGATCTAAAAGTCTGGACTGATGCTTCTAGAGAAGGCCTTGGCGCAGTGTTAATGCAAAGAGGCCAAGTAATTGCTTATGCTAGCCGTCAACTGAAGCCGCACGAGAAAAACTATGTAACTCATGATCTTGAGTTATTGGCTATCATATTCTCTTTGAAAATCTGGAGACACTATCTTCTCGGTGAGAGATTCGAACTGTTTACAGATCATCAGTCATTAAAGTATCTGTTCACTCAGAAGGACTTGAATTTGAGGCAGCAACGTTGGCTGGAGTTTCTTGCAGCATATGACTTTGAAATTATATATACTCCAGGGAAAGCCAATGTCGTGGCCGATGCGCTGAGTCGAAAGAATGTAATGATCGCCAGCTTTATTATCACGACTTCCTTGATTGACAAAATATCTATTCTTCAGAAGGAGGATAACTTTATTAAAGATATGATCAAAAGGATTCAGAAAGGCGAACCCTCGTGTTTTCAAATAGATAACGACGAGACCTTGAGATTAAAAGGAAGGATTTGTGTTCCTGACATCCCAGAGTTAAAAAGGGAAGTGTTAGACGAGTGTCACAAGTCCAAGCTGAGTATCCATCCTGGTGTGGCCAAAATGTATAACGATCTCAAAAGAACTTTCTGGTGGAAGGCTATGAAAAGAGACGTTTCGATATATGTTAGTCGATGCCCTACTTGCCAGCTAGTTAAAAGCGACCAACAGAAACTGGCTGGATTATTACAACCGCTGGAAGTTCCTGGTTGGAAGTGGGAGCATATCTCCATGGATTTCATTGATGGTTTGCCCAGAACCAGAAAAGGAAATGACAGTATTTGGGTGATCGTAGATCGCTTCACGAAGACCGCCCATTTTATACCTGTCAAATCAAACAGAACTGCTCAGAGTCTGGCGCAGATATACTTCAGGGAAATAGTTAGACTGCATGGAGTGCCGCTCAGTATAGTCAGTGATAGAGATACAATATTCACTAGTAAATTCTGGGAAGCATTTCAAGTCGAGCTGGGAACGAAGTTAAACTTGAGCACCGCTTATCATCCTCAGACAGACGGTCAGACTGAGAGGGTGAATCGCATTCTAGAAGATCTATTGCGGGCTTGTGTTATAGATTTCGGTGGATCATGGGAAGACAATCTACATTTGGCTGAGTTCTCTTATAACAACAGCTACCAGGTGAGTCTGACAATGTCGCCATTCGAAGCATTGTATGGTAGACCTTGCCGATCTCCTGCTTGCTGGGTCGAACCAGGAAATAGACTTGTGTTGGGTCCTGATATGATTCGAGAAGCGGCCGACAAAGTCGATTTTATTAAGAAACGATTGCTCGCCGCTCAAAGCCGACAAAAGAGCTATGCCGATAAAAGAAGAAGAGATATATCCTTTGAGGTTGGCGACTATGTATATTTGAAAGTATCGCCGATGAGAGGAGTTATCAGGTTCGGTAAAACTGGAAAGCTAGCACCCAAATTTATTGGTCCGTTTCCTATTCTGGAACGGATTGGAACTCTCGCTTATAGGGTCAAATTGCCTGACTGGTTGCCTGGTGTGCATGATGTATTTCATATATCTCAACTTCGAAAGCACGTTCATGATCCAGACTTGATCGTGGAAGAAGCAGCTCAGCAGGACATAGAAATTACTCCAGAATTAGCTGTGAGGCGAGAGCCGCTAAAGATTATCGGCAAAGAAGCCAAAGAGCTGAGGAACAAGAAGGTTCACTTAGTCAAAGTGCAATGGAGTGGAGATCCGCGAGATTGTACTTGGGAAACTGAGGAGAGCATTCAGAAAGCTTATCCTAGATGCCGAGTAGATATCTCTGATTGACTCCGGTGCAAGGTACATTTACCCTACTTTGCATTACCATTTAATTCTCTATTCTGTTGCTATTTTCTTCCCATGGATGTGCATTGTTTATTCTATACTCTGAATATTAAAAACAAATTGGTTGTTGTATTGTGTGATCGTAGAATTATCAAACCACTTTCGACTTTATTCCTTTTCGGGGACGAAAAGTTTTAAGTGGGGGAGATTGTAACGACCCAGAAAATCTGAACCAATTTAAAAATTTTAAATTGGCTAAAATAATGGATTTTAAATATTTAAAATAAATATTTTAGTTAATGACGATGAAAACTGAGTTTGAATCGACATTTGAAAACGAATATAATTAATTATAATTATATATAGAATTGAAAATGGCGCGGTAGTTCGATAATTCGATTTCAAACTTCAATTGAATATACCGGGTGCAAAACAATCCGGATTTTAGTGAGACCAAAAACATTAGGATCTTATTGGTAATATCTTTCTAACGAATCTAACCAATCGGAATTTGATAGCGGGAATCAAAAGATATGTCCAGTTAAAAATTCTGAATAGTCGCTATGGAATTCAGGCCCTTAAAAATGGACATTTTGCAAACGACCTCGGATTTCGACGAAACCACTTTTGTTGGGTCCGCAGTGTCAAGTTATTGCTAGGTTTCAAATTTCATAATTTTTCGAATCAATATGTGAGCGTGGCAAAAGAAAACGCGTTTGACCAGTTTCTATTGAATTTAATCGACTGGAAATTGGCCATTTTTCAAACGGTCTCAGAATTCGACGAAACTAGTTTTGTTAGGACCGAATCGTCAATACGAAACTAGAAAATATTTTTCTGGAATTTTTCTAGTTAGTATGTGACCCCGGTAATTTGAAATGTGCGTTTAAAATTCAATATAGTGATTTAAATGTAAATTCAAAAGGAAACCGATTGTAATGATCAAACCAGCTTGCGATACATATCCCATTGTGTTCGGAATGGGGGTGAAACGCTATGGGCGACAGGCGGTGGGCCCCGTTTCGAGGTCGTGGATGAAAGTCAACCCTTTTGCAAATTTAAATTAAATAAAAAAAAAAAAAAAAAGGGTACTCTTTCTCCCCCTTTTTCCCTTCTGATTGGCCCCCCCCCGTTAGTTATAATTCGAAACAGAAGAAAAAAAAAAGAAAAAAAAAACCAAAAACCTAAATCTAATCGGAGCCGCCCCCCCCCCAACCTCGAGCCGCCGACGAACTCACGCCGCCACCCCCCATCTCGAAGCCACTCACCGCCTCCCCGCAGCCTCCGCCTCCACCTCGAGCACCCCCCGTCGAATCCAGTCGCGACACCACCGTTCGAACCAGCGAACGCCCACCTCCTCCGACGCCTTCATTTCCCCCCCCCAGAAGTGCCGCCGCCGACATCAGCATCCCCCCCCCTTCTTCGAAGCACTGTAAGTTTTTTTTAATTTGATTTATTTATTTTATTTTTGTTTTAAGTTCTGATTTTAAATACTGTGATTTGTTTAATAAGTATTAAACTGAATTTTATAAAAAGTATAAAAACCTGTTTTTGAAATAAAAAATAAATAAAATAAAACTGCATTTATAAAAAAAAAAAAAAAGAGAAAAACTGATTTTGAAAAGGAATAAAAAAAGGTAAAAACTGAATAAATTAAATAAAGTTTAAAACTGAAACTGTTTTAAAATATAAAGAAATAAAACTGAATTTTTTTAAAGAATAAAAACTGATTTTGTTTTTTTAAATAAAAACTGATTTGATTTTAAAGAAATTTTAAAGAATATAAAAACTGATTTTAAAAATGACTTATAAAATAGAAAACATATTTTTATATGTGAAAGCAAAAATAGAAAACATGTTTTTATATGTGAAAGCGAAGGTAAAAATCATGTTTTTATATGTGAAAGCAAAAATCATATTTTTATATGTGAAAGCAAAAATCATATTTTTTATATGTGAAAGCAAAAGTAAAAATCATATTTTTATATATATTGAATAGCATGGTAAAAATTCGATTTTTACTTATGTAGAGAATACGGGAAACGAAAGCAACAACAAGGCGAAGTAGGCGAAGTTTCTATTAAGGAACAATCGTGTGAGTGGATAGCTATTGGTGAGGATTTCTCACTCTTCAAATTCTTTTTATAAATAAACATATATGAGTTGAAAATGAACTGCTATATATAAATATCTATATATATATATATATATACGCCCCTCGTCCACAAACCATGGACGATATTTATTGGTTGGAATTGATTGATTGTTTGGGATTGTTTGTGATTGATATTGGTTGATTGTGGTTGAAAAATACCCAATTGTGATTGGAAAATATTTGGTTGAAACCACATAGGATTAGTTTGTGGAAATGGAAAAAAAATATAAACATGCCGCCTGCGTGCGAATTAGATGCATGATTCCCATTGTCAAAAACCGCGAGGTTTTAAGGTAGAGCGAGGAGCCGTACTAGGGACGGTGCCGGTGTAACTACCCTGCCGTTATGCTGCCGAAATTTTGAATAATATTTGTGTGTTTGAATTATTTTCATATGCTTAAACTATATTTATTCCTTATATTGAAAACATTCGTGTGTTGAATTGATATTCATTCGTTGTTTAGAAATTCATGTGTTGAATGGTATTCATATTTTGAAATAAACTGTTAGATAATAAAAATCACATTTTTATCTATATCTAAAAACTATTGAAAACATTCGTGTGTTGAATTGATATTCATTCGTTGTTTAGAAATTCATGTGTTGAATGGTATTCATATTTTGAAATAAACTGTTAGATAATAAAAATCACATTTTTATCTATATCTAAAAACTATTGAAAACATTCATGTGTTGAATTGATATTCATTCGTTGTTTAGAAATTCATGTGTTGAATGGTATTCATATTTTGAAATAAATCGTTCGATAATAAAAATCACATTTTTATCGATATATAAAAACTATTGAAAACATTCATGTGTTGAATTGATATTCATTCGTTGTTTAGAAATTCATGTGTTGAATGGTATTCATATTTTGAAATAAACTGTTTGATAATAAATATCACCTTTTATCGACTATGTGAACTATATAGAAAAATAGTGTTTTGAAATGAATCGTTTTACAATAAAAATCACATTTTTATTGTATGCATAAATCGTTGAAATGTGAAATGTTGAAAATAGCCACTTGTTCAAAATAAACATATATGAGTTGAAATATTCATTAATTAGCTAATGAAATGATTTGCACCTATTTATGTAACATTAGAATGAATGGTGTTTTTAAAACCTAATAGAAATCAAATATGAAGTTGAATAGAAAATGAAAAATGATATGAACTGTATATATATGTACATGCAATATTCTTTGAACAGGTTATAGCAAAGGGGCTAGAGAAGAGGAATAAAATTTTGTGCCCGACAAATAGGTACACATTTACTGATTTGTTTGGGTGATGATTTTGAGCCTATTGGCTAGCCGCTTGGCTTTTTCTTTTTTTTTTCTTTTTGAGATTAGAAGGACCGGGACGCTATTTGCGATTTCCCGACGCTCCCGGTACAGGGGAGGTTATGGCGAAATTTTTCCAAAATTTAAGGAGTTAGAAAATTTTTTGAAGTTAAAACGATATTGAAATCGTTGAATGAACTATATTTATATAACTATATAAATATAAATAAAATTAAAACGAAACGAAGCCGTGCAGTTCGTATTTCGAAACCGTAATTTCAAACGACTAGTACGGGAAATCCGACCATTGGATTTTCCCGAAACCTCAACCGTCGGGTTCGCCTTGGAATAATCTTTCCAACGGCACCAACCTTGTAGAAATCCAACGGTTGGATTGTCTGGAATGTTTAATTCAAATCTGAAGAAAAACAGCGCCAGAAACGATTATATTTATTTATATATATAAATAAAATTATATTTAATCGAATAACGACGCTGCAGTTCGTATTTTGAAATCAAAACTTCAAACGATTGTACCGGGAGATCCGACCGTCGGATTTTCCCGAAACTGGAACCGTTGGATTCGTTTTGAAAAGACATTTCTAATGATGTAAATTTTGTGAAGATCCAACGGTTAGATTTTCAGATATGTGTAAATCAAATCTGAAGAAAAACAGCGCCACGGCCACGTTATGGCCCGAAACGTCGTTTTGAATATATTAGCTATTTTAAAATAAATAAAAATAGCGATAAATAGTTATAAAATATCGTAAGCGATATGGAATGGAAATAAACTGAATTTGCTTGATTTATGTGATGTTTGATGGTTGAATGTGTTTGGTGTGAAAACTATATTAAAGAACACAATTGGTGTTGTTGAATAATTTAACCATTGAAATAAATCGATTTGAAATTCTGAATATACGTGAATTATTTGAAAAGGCCGAGTTAATTCTCATTTCGAATAATCGACCGACGATTGAAATTCGAAGATGAAGACGATGGTCGAAGACCGGAGATCTTCACCTCGTTTGGATGGTAACCGAGGTCCTGATTGGGAGGCATCCCGAAATATGGATAATGAGTGGTGATCGTTCAGACGTACGTGTTGATCAAAGGGTTTGCGAGGTATTTAGTGCCTCCGGTTTCGTTCAGACCCAGAACGGACTTGTAAATGGACTGTGTGTCTGACATAGGATTTATTCTGTGTGGCATGCTAAGATGCAGTGATCAGGGCTTCTGTTGAAAAGCAAAGTCTTGTGGTGATGATCAAAGCACCGCCTGTGTGGCGTAGCTTTGTGTGTAACGTGAATTCGCGAGCCTCACACCCCGGTAGGAACCTAAAACGGGAGGAAGGACCTCAGGGAGGGCATGCGTTTCTTTCTAGCTAGGGTGGTGTCAGTGACCTACCAGCCCTGACATTTATATACTTTTCACCTATGTGGTTGTTGCTGTTGCGAGGCGCCTCGGTTTGATCGGACGATCCGGGTCCGATGGAGTCATTCGTTGGCTCGTTTACGCCCCAAAGGGCGGGGAAACGTATTGTTCAGGCATAATAATCCACATCGGTGGACCGGCCCTGACGATCCAGGGGGCAGTTGCGGCTGTTCCTGAGGGGCGGGCTAGAGCGTCTCGAATTCGGTAAGGACTATCTTTTGCCTTGGTTCATGACGGAAATCCAATTTCCAAATACGTGATTGTGCGGTTTTGATTGTATACCTATATATGGCGACATAGTGGTATGGGGCATTAATGCCGTCTATGATTGATAGTTATGATTTGAAATTGTTTTCAAAACATATATACACTAGCAATAATATCAAATGCCTTTGTTTTATTCGTATCAAGCATATTTTGGCCGTTATAAGGTAAAAACTCTATCCTCCGGTTTGCGTTGCATTGTGTGATGGGAACTGAGTCTTATAACGGCTTCATTTTTATAAAAAGCATAGCGATGTTTAAAAGAAAGATTTGTTTTAAAGCACTGGCAATCCAATGGAGTAAACCCGTTCCACGAAAGTGGCGTGGTCCTGTGATTAGCCAATTATATATGTGTTGAGTGGATTTCTCATACCAGTCCCATGACTGACTCGTAGTTTGTTTCACTCTCAAACTCGGGTGCCCCTTTTTCTACACGGGCAGCCTTGTATTCAGGTTTAGCTGGTTCTCTTCTGGATAGCTGGAGCTGAAGATGGATTCTATCATTTATTTCTTTTTATGCTGTTCAGCTCCTATTGTACATATTTTGTTTATTTCCGCTGTAGACATTTATGTATAGCTGAACTGTATTTGTACTAAGTAAGATCCTGTATACTGTGTAACTCTGATGATTACTTTTATCCAGTATATTTTGTTGTTCATTCTGGTGTATTTATTTAATTCTGTTCTGCTATTATCTGTTTCTGTGTTATATTCCAAAAGATAACCTTGTTTCCGTGAGAACGGGAAATCGGGTCGTCTCACTTTAGGTTTTAGGAGCATGGAGGCACCATTCCTCTTTGTTAATGAATTAGGGTTGGGTCTTGCTTGCTATGTATTTATAGGTGTAGAGAGTGTTTTAGAGCCCTTAGATGTACTAGGAGACCATCAGAACCACCCAGCTCAAATACACATTATCCGGCCACTTAGAAGAAGACACATCATCATAGAACCCTCCAGAATTCTGTGTTGGATCGGTATGGGCGCACTTGGCAGGTGCGCCAGTGCATTTTTGTACTGGCGCTTTTGTGAAGTGCTCCAGTGCATTCTGGTCAACTTTCGGTTTTTCTACCTAACTTCATTTGTCTATATCTTCTTCATACATTATCCTTTTTACGCAAACTCGGACTCTATCTCAAACAGAATTCCGAGAGGAACGCAATGGCGTAATCCATTTCACCTAATTCTTCTTTTAATAATTAATTATTCTTTAATTATCTCTTGTGTCCCATTTTAAAATTACGGGGTGTTACATTCCCCCCTACTTAAAGGATTTCATCCCCGAAATCTTCATGTTAAGAAGAATGTGTCCTACCATCCAATCACCCATCTACTCAACCATTATACACAAGCATCCATTGTCCTTAAAAAACTTCTAATGTTGTATGTACATATGCAAAAGTGTGTGTATATGTCTCTTATCTAATGCAAAGATCAGGCGGTCTACTGATTCAGTTGACCTCCTTAATGCGAATTATGTTAGTGCCATGAGTCCAATTATTTATGCAAGAAATCCTATTTGATACGCTTCATTTCTATATGAGTGCATAACCATTCATCCAAATGCAACATCCATATGATGAGTCAATCATTTTGCATCCACAAAAATTAAAAAATGCACACATATCCATTTGTAGTATGGAAGTGTTATTGAGCCGATTTAATGCCTAGTGTGTGTATATGCATCCACGAGCAACCACTAGCAACCACTTGCATCCACTTGCAACCATCAAACATAACATGTCTCAAACACATGTTTACACCCATTAGTTTCTACCTAAAGGTCGAAGACTCGATCGATAGGATACATCCGAGTGATAGAAGCAAGTACAATTAAAATAAAAGTTCTGTTCCCATTAGACATCGGTTAAGAAAATAAATCCCTAAGTATCAACCCCGAAAACCAAAATCAACATCGGATTGACACTCAGAGAATTACTCCCATTAAACAATGTCATAACTGGAAATCTACTTCACGCTTCGAGTAAAAACTCATATCCTTTTCAGAAATATTCAGATACTTACAGATTACTGGTACAGATCAGATTATCAAATGATTCTTAGGAAACTAAGCATGATAAAACCCTACCATATCCCACAAAAACCTTAATGTATGCGTCATAGTCAACTTAATGCCTAACACAGATATCCTCAAACCCCAACCTATCACAAACAGATGAGTCGTAACCCTCATGGGGTTTGAGACTATAGCGGGATCAGAAACAAGGCTAGTATTAAAGTGCCGAGTCTCAATTACAGAATCAAAATGCCAGAATCAAAGAGAGTTTTAACTGAATAATCATATAAGGAAATTAAACCTTCTACAGAAATTTTTCCTATCTCTATCCTATTCACCAGCCACGAGAGCATTCGCCTGCCCTCCAAAAGTAGGTTCTGCCCTCTGCCCTTGCCCTCTGGGGCAATCCTTGATCAGATGTCCTGTCTCACCGCACTGAAAACAACTAGTCTTCTTACATGTTAACAAGTCTTTCTATAAAGTTGCCCCCATCGCGTGGAAAACCCTATGAAGCTAGAAAGAGGATTAGCCGTAGGTGAAATTATTGCGGCTACAGATGGAAGTTAGGCATTTTTTTGCCCTTCGACAGACGCCGTAGTCTAATCATGCCTACTGAACCATGTCGCGATGAGGTTACCTCCCAGAAAGCCAGGAGCCTCGGAGACTCAGAAAAGAAGGAAACAAGGATTAAACAGAAAATCAAAAGATAGATATATGGCTTTGGGGACTATGTTTTTCAAAACAAACTCTACTTTTGAAAATACTTCCTTTTTAAAATCTTTTTGAAAATAGTTTTCAAAAACTTTTTATCAAATCTAGCAACCTTCAGCTCTGATACCAAGTGTAACACCCTACCTCCGTTAAGGTCACTCACAAAGGGAATGCCTTGACTTTGATGGAGCGTTTTAGTAGACAGAACAGAATATTACATGACAGATAAGTAGTACTTGAAAAATTATAACTTTATTACAGCAGAAGCAGAAATAAGTTTGGTTACATCTTTCTAAATCACAATACCAAAACTCAAGTACACAATTATCAATCTTATACAAAATCCTTCAGAATGTAAAGTTTCAAAGCCATAATCCCCAACATAAATTGCCATGAAAAGATAGAGTCAAAGCCAAGCAATACTCCAAGCACTTCAAGCAGAGAGAATCAGAATCAAGCTCCTATGTTTCCACCCTGAGCACCTGAGGGGAAACGGGAAGAAAAGGGGCGAAAACAAACGAGGTCAGACATAAAGTCTGGCGAGTCCAGTGACTTGCAGCATATAAATAGATAATATTATCATGACATGTAAATAAAGCTGGATGAGAGATTACATCAACAAGAATAGCAGATATACTTTAAGTTAACCGAAGATGCAGAATGATGTAAACCAAGTTATGTTCCTTACTTACATCTTACTTCTCTGCACTAATACTAGTATAGCAGAGTTAGGAGGTACCCTAATGTCTAAACTGAAACAGAATCGAAACAGAATAATCTATACAGAAATATAATGCTAGTAATGGGCCTTTACCACCCCCAACAGACAGATGGTACAGAAGCAGAATCGGAAACGGAATCAGAGACGAAAACAGAATAATCCCTACGGAAACAGAATGTTAGAATTAGCTATACACTAGTAATGGGCCTTTACCACCCCTACAGACAGTACCACACAGAAACAGACAGGTGTTACCACCTAACAGAAACAGACGGTACCAACAGAAATAGACAGAACTAAGTGTACCCTAAGTCCTACCCCAAGCGATCGGCTCCCTAATACATAAATACCCTTGTCTGCCCCACAGTAGGGTGTATCACTCCCTAAAGTGGCAACCTATTGACACAGACCTATTTACAGTTGTCATGGTGTCTTACATCCTCAGAGCAGACCGGATCCATGCACGCACATGACCCGGTTGGAACGCACCATCAACACCCCTCGCCATTATCAGAATGAACCACTTATAATTAGTTCAGTAAGCATGCCCGGACCCCTACGTAGCGTCAGGTCAAAGTTTTTGATACCAAAAAGGGTTACTGACTAATATGGGTCCCAAACAACAGATGACACAAGTATTCCCCTCCTAACCTTGTGTCCCCAGACTAATAGATTTCAGATTAACTTGTTTACAAGTTTCAGACATACAGAGTTCAGATTTACTAGTTCACAGATCAGACAATCAAGTTAATAAGTTTTCAGACTAACGGATCATATGTACAGTTTTAACAGACTTACAAATTGTCTAACTTTGTATTGGGCCTATAGATTCACGAAACGGGTTTGTTAAATTCATCAGTCCAGTTAGTTTAACCCTATCCACCCAACACATTTTAGACATTATATTTATCTCAGATTTGCATTAATTAAATATTAATGCACAGACCCGTCACATTAGGTCGGTAGCTTGTGGCCGCTGGATATGCCGGGCGATTCGGGGAAGACTTCTGCCACAAGCCGGACCTAACCTCGTGTCTAAGCATATTTTAGTTATGCCTACGACCTCTCACATCAGACTGACAGTTTGCGGTCGCTGGTTAAGCCGGTTGGTTCCGGGCAGGCTTCTACCGCAAACGGAGTCTAACCTCGTGTCACAACCACTTTATTCCATTACAGAAAATATCAGACTAATTATGTCCATTTAGCATATTTAACTTCTTTACAAGTTAGGACAGATTATGTAAAGTTCTATTAACATGTTTTGCTCAATTTTAGATCGAGCCTCCAAATTACAATTATTCAGCTTTCAACAGATTAAGCAATTCAACAGATTTAGCAGATAACAGATCTAGCAGATTAGGCAATTTAGCAGATTAGCAAAACAGGCAATTCAACGGATTTAGCAGATCAAGCAATTCAGCAGATTGGCAGATTTAACATTTCTTAAAAATTCTATTTGCATATCTTGCCTAATCATAAATTAAGCCTAAACTTACATGCTCAAATCATGGTCATAATTCATAATACAATATATGCCCCCAATTTTTTGTTAAATTTTGCATAGTATAGAATACTATCTAAAAGCCCCAAATCATGATATGAATTATGCCAAATTATAGCCTTTAATGCCAATATCCAAAAATCCATATTTAGGCGCATTCACATTAATAGTTATCCTATTTTAATATAGGTCTTTACACCTAAGTTTCATATTCCTTTTTCAAGTCATGAATCGTTTTATACCCAAAAATCTAGATCTTTAAATTATATCCTCTCAAAATCAGATCTTAATTTTTATATGCATTATGTCCCCAAGTTTCAAGTCATATGTTATCATTCAATGATTCCTCTTCTTCCAAATCACAGAGTATGCACAGATCTAGATCTATTACAATATATGTCCTTTTCTCAAATCAGTCACAGATCAGTCATGTCCAATTATGCTTTATTTACCCCACAATTTAGCGTTTGTGCGTTAATCTCTTATGAGATTTGGCACATGCTCGTAGTAGCCTGGCTATAGAACAGAAAAAGATGGTCGTGAAATTTAAATATACACCTCCTCATAATCACATATCGGTGAAAGATCAAGGACCCAAGGTAGATAAATATGACCATATAATGAAATTTGCCTAGGTAACTTGAGTCAGCAAATGAATAAGGAAAGGGGGTCGACATGGGGTAGGATACGTTGAATGATTGCTTGCATATAGTTATGTTTGCTGCATTGTATTATTGCAAATGGTTATGCTTATGTGTTTTAACCATGAAGCCAATGATTTATGAATCCCATAATTTGAATTATATTGCCTGTAGGTGTTGCATAAACAGATAGATGAACATAGTCCTGGTAATAAAGGGAAATAAAAAGTTTCTCAGAATCATTTAGATGATGTTCTGTACGAATTATTATATATGATAAATAAGCCTTTAAGTTTTAAATTCCTTATACATAATGTATTATACTCACGCGAGACATTCAAAGTCTGACCCTTTAGATTTCTCTTGCAATCTCCTAGGGTGTCTCATTCAAACGAGGCAGTTCAGGAAACTGTATTACAGGAAAAAAAGTACATACCATTTCATCTGGGTTGGTGGAAAAAAGAGTTGGTTGTTACAAACACTTAAGAACTGATAAATGGTTGCTTTGTTTAATGAGTATGAAACTAGCATTTGATAAATCGTAACATTGTATATTATTTGGTTGTTATAAATTGAGTATAAGACTTGTATCTGTAAACAATAATAATGTATGTTATTTGATCCCCTTTGTAAACTAAGTTAGAGATTTATATGTACTCAAAAGTAAAGATTGAATAAATATTTGTGTGTTCTGTGAGCTTGATTGATATATGAATTTATTTACATTTTTGCTGAAAAAGGAAGCCATGCCATATAAACCAATACATGGAAGTGGCACCTTTCGGATCTAGATTAACCCTAGAGGGGGTGAATAGGGTTTATTGAATTTTATCTAGATATTGAAAATAATAACAGCAAAAATAATAATAGAGTAAGTAAATGCAGAATGTAAATGACATAGATTTTACCCAGCTTCGGCAAACCCTGCCTAATGCTGCATTCACTAAGGCTTCTACTAGATAATAGAACAAATCCCGCTTACAAATCCCTGTAAACTCGCGAACCCTTCATTCCTATTATAATCCTACGCTCAAAACCTTGGACTGATCTATATCCCCTAGATCATATTTTCCCCTAGCTACAAACCCAGAGCTAGTAAACCCTAGTTTTTACAGACTCTAGTAAACTGCTAGTTTTAAAGATAAACTAGAAAACTAAATGATGATTACAAAAGAATTTAAAACCAATACAAATATAAAATAAAAAAAGGAAAACCCCCTTTTATAGTTAAGCCCAAACAAAAACTCGGCCTCTCTTCATCTTTGCAAAGCACTCTTCAAAAATGTCGGTCGTTCTGAAATCAAACTTGGGTTTTTTTAATCCAAAATCGCGATCGATTGTTCCTGGAAATGATTTTCTGTGGCTTTGAATTAAATGATGCTCAACGATTTTGATCTCTTGCGGTCGAAACTATCGAGAAAACTTGTGAGTTATTTTTCTTTGAATTGCTCTTGAATTATTGCTTGTTTCGATAACTCTTGCCTGTGATGAATGGTTGACTTTATAGGATTATTACATCCTTAATTCTCTCTGATATCACACAAATGACTTGACTTGATTTGCGTGTGAAACCCATTTTTCTTCCTCATTTGAATTTAAACCGGCTTAGCTTGATTGCATGAGATTCATTGCCGTGTGCATGATTTTTTGGTTGCCTTGTCTGTTGCGTGAATTTGAATTGAAACGAATTTGTGACCCTTTGAAGAAACTCCCTTGCGTGATTGATAATTGTTTCATGATTTGTTGATGATCCATGTGTGATTTATGGAATTGATATTCATTGCCCAAAATTATCTTCCTGCATGCAAACTTGATTCCGAACCAAAGAAAAACTTGCCAAAAAACAAATGTTTTGTTGACTTAAAATTCTTTTATTTCTGATTAAATACATGCCCAAAACTGTGTTCATGAATTGTGGTTAATCCATTGAATCAGTGAAGAAAAACATGGAATTATTTTTGCCATTTTTAAAACTAGGATTGACTTGATTTGATTTTGTTTCTGGAATGCATTAAGAATCGTAAATCATTATCTGATTTTAATTCTGGAACAAAATAAAATTGTTCCCTTTGGCCCTTGCTAGAAATCTGCATTCATGTAACTTCCTAAGCTATTGTGTGATAATGCTTCATTAATGATGTTGCTCCAGTGTGTTAACCATTTACTATTAAAAAAAATTCTTCACTATTCATGTTTTTGCATGCTGTTTTGTTTCATCTGCCTGTATATACTGACCCATACATATGTATATCTGTGTAATGCTTGACTTTGCCACTCCATGGTAGTTTTGCATGATAAAACCATTGTTAAGTTTGGAAATATTGTTGTGAACACACACCAAGCTACATTGACCATGCTTGGCCAACGAACTATGTAACTGCTATACAGTGATATATTTTCATTACAAGTCCCCTGTGCATATTTGTAACTGCTGCTGTCATGTTGAAAATTTGTATCTTGGCTTCCCATGTATGTATATGTACACTTGCTACTTGAAAACATGTTGCATCATTGCCTAGCTTTGAACACCCCCTTCATGCCATTATAATAGCATTGTCTTCCTTTAATGCGGTTCCCTTGCATTTGCATGCCATGGTTTGAGTTAAAACCATTGTTTGCGTCATTGTTTATGCACCATTAACCTGTGTACTTGTTGACATACTTGAATGGCATCCACGTGTTAGCTTCAGTACATGGTTTTATCATGCTTCTTCATTTTTTTATTGTGCATGATCAAACTAAAAAACTGCTGCAAGTTTCTTGTGCTCGGCCTATTGTTGACTATTTTCATTTTCCAGAACTTGTCTTGTGTTGAACTGTTGTTTTTAATGTTGCTTCAGCTCTTTGAGTTCTGGCCTGCTCGAGTTATCCTACCATGTTGCCATGTTTTTTGCATACACAAACATGTTGAGTTTGTACTTGGACATGCTGCTGCCTTGATTTGGCTTGAACTTTGTGACTTTTGCTTATAGGCTTGCCATCACTTTATTTTGCTCGTCCACATATGCATATTGATCATTTATGTGCACTGAGTCGAGTTGGTCCACGTGGCTGCTCCTCAGTTGCTATACTACATTTTGATTGGCGAGGCAGTGCACGCGTGTATATTTATACACATGTGTATATGCAGTCATTCAGAATAATTTTCCTGTCCTTGTACTGAAAATACATGTATATACATACACATGCATGTGTATACATGTATAGTGCATGACATATTATATATTTGTGAGCACTACCGACGATTTGTCTACCTTGTGGTATTTACAGTGTATCACTATGAATATCACAAGCTGTCTAGACAAAGATGGATGTCCATATAAATCAGATCAAGTCATGAAAAATGATGAGAAACACACCAAAATTCTAGCTAAATAAATTTTTTAAAATAAAAATTTAGTCTGCTAGAATTTAAAATTATTTATGTTCCAGATTACTATGTGTGTGTTTCTGTGATAAGTAAGTAGAAGACTGGACTGACTGAAGATACTGCAAAGACAGAAAACTAGGACAGTGTCATTGAAATGTATATAAGTGTATGTAACAGTGTAACTGAGTGATTGAATGTTGTATTGAGGAATTGATGTGTATATGAAAATGAATATGAATTGTATTGTATTACTTAGATGTACAAATAGTGGAGTTAAAATTTGTACTATGAGAATTTGAAATATAATATTTTTTAAATAAAATACTGTTTGAATATTTAAATTCTTGTACAGTCATATTCTATTTAAATATGGATATTACATTCCTGTCTGTGGTGTAGTATAACAGTACAATTACAAATGCATTTATAATAATAAATATACGTTTGTTATCATCAAACAAAAAATCATAGAATTGTTAGATAAAACAATCTCCCCCTTTTGATGATGACTAACATAAAATAAGATTTTGAGTATAATATTATAATAAATATGTTTGACAGTGAATTATTGAACTCCCCCATAGAATGCCCCCCCCCCCCACAACCAAAAACTCCCTCTATATATGTGAATGAGTGAAAAAATAATAGTTGAAATTTCAATATTAATTTATTCAGATAATATCCACTCATCGATCAAAATCTTAACTCATTCACCCCTTTTGTTATCATCAAAAGGATATGGAAATTAAAACAGTGATGAAAAAGAATAAAAATATAATTTTAGCTCAAGAGGAAGAACGATCACTATAAATCTCAATTAGTCAAACGAAAATCATAACATTCTAAGAACTAGTGGCAGATTTCACATTATAAAATGATGGATTTACAATGAAACTTATATAAATGGAGAGAGTTTTAAAATAGATGATTTCCAATTATTTTCAAAAGAATTTTTATAAAAATGAGCACAAAAACAGTGATGGATTTGGACTATAATTATAAATTCAATTAAAGTGACGCAATCAAGTTATCTCAAATCCTAATAGTTACAACCAACAAGTCATAATATTTCATAAAATATTAACACATTTCACATATTAGAAAGATGGATTGATAGGATGGTTTTTACATATAAAGGAGAATTTCATATAAATTTTTAATTATCCAAATTATTTTATTTTCCTTTTCTGTTGATTTTAGAGCAAACTGACCACGCATTACAGGATCTTGGATTTTTGAATGAGATCAGTTGCAGCTTAAATATAAGTAATCCCTTCACCACGCATGACCAGAGCTTTGATTTTTAAATGAGGTTAGAGACACACTTATGGATATTATATTTTATTATTTTCTGTTTCAAAAGAAAAACTCATCGGTATATAAAACCAATATAGATGAAAGTATGGTTGCGAAATAAATTTCTAAATTAAAAATATTATGAAATATCCTCAACTGTACCAGGATTCTTGAAAAATTTCAATTATCGCTAATTCTGAAAAATAATACAATCACAATTCTATCACAAATATTTCCACTGTTTATTTAAGATGATTTTAAAAAAATATTAAACTCTCCACATTAATATAAAATAATGATGGATGACAGAGTGATGATAGAAATAGAAGATGGTCGTAACGTTAGCCCCAATTCAACGATATTATAACAGTTGTTCAAGCATCATGAAAAAATAGATAAATTTTCCTCTTGTTGTGAAATATACTATAGTCACAACTCATCACAATTTCAATAATCTGATAATAGTTTTGATGAGTTCTAAATACAGTTCTTTTTTGTTATTAATTTCAATTTTAGAATAAATAATCAATAAATGATTTTAAAATTGAAAAGGGAACTGAAAAATCTATACAAGCCAAGAGGGATATGAAAAAATATATACAAGATGAGAATCAAATCAATCAAAATTTCAGCACTTCAAATCTGATACCACTTGCTGTCTCTACTAACGAATATTTTAATACCAAAGCCAAGGAGTGTGTGAGATTCAAGATATTTAACAATATCAAATGATTTCAAACAAAACAGTATCCAAGTAAGTGATTATGATTTTAGAATGAATTTTAGAATCTAGCGCAAGAATCTATGCCAAAAGATTTTCAATTCAAAAAGTTAAGACCATCAGAAATTTTTTGAACCTTTTATGAGAACAGCAGATGATACCAAAGAAATTGTTATCTAAAGATTTCAAGATGATTTCTTTTACTAGAGATGCAGATGAATATTTACAAAAACAAGCAGTCATTAAAAAAACTTTTTCAAGTCAATATCAGAGCAGCACAAAAATCATTTTCATAGCAGACTTGTCAAGAGGATGTTTTACAGAAATTTCTGACAGTCACATAAGACGATTCAAGACACAAAATTAAAAAATATAGTTTATTTTAAATCATTTAAAGGAATATGAAAATCTCAAGATTTAATGAATCGATCACACCATATTATAAATTTTTGTTCCAAGATTTGTTTGAGATTCACGAATTAATAATTTCAAATGATTTCAAACAAACAAATATTTAAATCAAATGATCATGAAATAACATTGAGTTTCAAGACCAGTTTTTCAAAGAAATTTTCACAATTATTTCTGATAAGCACAAGAGAATTTTTAGAATATTTACATCAAGCTTGAGAGATATTCATGATCCAAAATAATTTATTTGAAATCACTTGAATCAATGTAAAGTTTTGAGATACAATGAATTAATCACACAAGATTAATAATTTCAAATCTAAGAGGTGTGTGAGATTCAAAATATCAAGAATATATATGGTTTCAAACAAACAAATTCTAAACAAAATAATCATGACTAAAGATGAATTTTAAGATGTAAACACTGTGATTCAAGACAATTCAGAATACCCAAGCCAATCTGAAAACCAATGAAATTATCACAATTGAAAAATAGTGGTGTGCTGTAATGAGTATAATTTTTCAAGACTTTCCAAAATGAATTAGAAGAAACTCAAAACAGCAAAGGTGTGTGAAGTTTCAATAGTTTTCAGATCTGCAAAAAACGTAGAATTCAAATTAACAGTGTTCAAGATATAACAAGAATGCTTCAGCACTGTCTGAAATTCATGAATAAGAAATCAAACTTCAAAACAATTGCAGAAAATTACAAATTTTAATTCAAGATCTGGAAATTATTAAAACATTAAAGTTTTATACAAATGAAGTGAATTTCCAGAAAATCATGAATTCTGCAATTTGAAGTTAAGAAAGATCAGAGAAGAAAAATATATATAGCAGTGATAAATCAAATCAGAATATTCAAAAGCATAAACAGAAGAGGGAGAAGGAAGAATAAATATAGAAGAATAAAAAAGGATATTAGCAGAGATGAGTCTAGAGATCACACCTGAATTCAAATGTAAGCAAATGAATCTCTAACTCGGAAATCTTGGGCTTAGGAAATCTAAATGATACAGAAATATGGAATAGCTTGAATTCAATCTCTATTTAGGAAAGCAGTTCCTCAGCTTTCTCCGGTACCTAACAGTTTAGGGGATCGAGTGGTCTAACAAAATTAGTAAAACCACTTTGAAAAGTGTTCACGACTTTGGGTACCCAAACCTGCTTGTATAACAAACCATTTGAATTTATCTTTGTACCTTTAGGAACCCAAATTTGTTTGAATTTAACTGAACTCTTTTTATTTCCATTTGGGATCCAAGATTGTTTAAATGGTTTGTTACCAAACAAATTCTTATTTCGTTCACGATTTAAAAATCCTATGAATTTATCAGGATTTAAATATACAAAACAATCTTTTACCAATCAAATTGAAGGTTTTTTTCAAACCATTCCATTTTCGAAAATATTGATTTTCCCAAAGCCAAGACCATGTTTATTTCCAACAGAAACTTGGTTTTGCAACAACATAATCAATGATTTTTTCCCCACTAGAAAATGTATCCAAAGTTGATTCTAATCATTGAATTTTGGATTTAAGATCACCATTTTCTTTTATTAATTCTGAACAACGATTATTGTTGATCTTTCTTTCAGTATCATGTTATTTCAAAACCAAATTTTCAGATTCAAGTAATTTTATTTTGACTTTGGACTTGGAAATTTCATTTTAGAAAAAAATCCTTTTCAAATTCAATTTTTTCGAAATTCTTAAACTTCACAATTTCACTTTCTAAGTCTTTCAAAATCAAATTAGTTTTCAATAAGCTTTGTTTATCAGCAATTTCATATTTGTAATTTCTGGTAGTCTTAAAAATTTCAAATTCCTTTTGTAAAGAATTGTTTGCATCTTTTAGCTAAATCTCATTATCTTTTAAAATCAAAATTTCCTCTTCAGGTCTTTGAATGTTTTTTTTAGATGAACGAGACTAGTTTTCAATTTCAAACAATTTTGACAATCAGAATTTTCTGATTTTACAACATTTAGAAGTTTTGATTCCAAAATGTTAATTTTGCTGGTCAACTCATAATTTTTGGATTTCAAAGTTTTATTTTTTCCGATTTAGATTATCAACGGTTTTTGTTAAATCAGCGCACATATAAAACAAATCTTCATAACAGAAATTTTCGGTCTCATTGTCTGTTGAATCTCCATCGTCTGATCTACTTGGATTTTCATCTGTTTCTCCTTTCAAGCATAGATCTGAATCTTAGTTGACATTCTGGGATTTTGAGCAGTTGTTGTCTATTCCATACAACTTGTCGAGAGTTTTCCAAATATCTTGCGTAGTCAAACAAATGAGAGATAAGTTTAAGCTGATTATTACTGAGATAAGAATACAGAATATGCATAACACGAGCATTGTAAACTTTATTTTTCTTATCTAGCATATCTCCTAAATTTTCAATAATATTCCAATATTCAAAATTAACAGATTTTAAATAGATTTCGATTTTCGATTTCCAAATTAAAAATTCTGTCACATTGAAAATAATCGGAATATCACTGGACCGACTCTCGCTATACTAACAACTAGGGAACACCATGACCCTAGAGTTAATGAATTACCCGTTCTGATACCACTTGTTGGATCTAGATTAAACCTAGAGGGGGGAGGGGGTGAATGGGGTTTATTGAATTTTATAGAGACATTAAAAATAATCACAGCACAGGTAATAGCAGAGTAAGTAAATGCAAAATGTAAATGACAGAGATTTTACCCATCTTCGGCAAACCCTGCCTACAGCTACATTCACTAAGGTTTCTACTAGGCATTAGAACAGATCCCGCTTACAAAAACCTGTAAACTCGGGAACCCTTTGCTTCTATTCTAATCGTATGCTCAAAACCCTAGACTGATCTATATCCCCTACATCAGATTTTCCCCTAGCTACAAACTCGTAGCTAGTAAACCCTAGTTTTTACACTCTAGTAAACTGCTAGTTTTACAGACAAACTAGAAAACTAAATGATGATAACAAAAGAATTTAAAACCAATACAAATATAAAATAAATAAAAGGAAAACCCACTTTTATAATTAAGCCAAACAAAAACTAGGCCTCGTTTTATCTTTGCAAAAAACTCTTCAAAAATGTTAGTCGTTCTGAAATCAAGCTAGGTTTTTCTTGTTCTCAAAAATTGCGATCGATTGTTCTTGGGAATGATTCTCTGTGGCTTTGAATTAAATGATGCTCAGTGATTTGGATCTCTTGCGATCGAAACTATCGAGAAATCTTGTGAGTTATTTTTCTTTGAATTGCTCTTGAAATGTTGCTTGTTTCGATAACTCTTGCCTGTGATGAATGGTTGAATTTATAGGATTATTACATCCTTAATTCTCTCTGATTTCACACAAATGTCTTGAATTGATTTGCGTGTGATTCCCCTTTTGCTTCCTCGTTTGAATTTAAATCGACTTGGCTTGATTGCGTTAGATTCATTGCCGTGTGCATGATTTTTGGGTTGCCTTGTCTGTTGCGTGAATTTCGATTGAAACGAATTCGTGACCCTTTGAAGAAACTCCCTTGAGTGATTGATAATTGTTTCCTGATTTGTTGATGATCCATCCGTGATTTATGGAATTGATATTCATTACCCAAAATTGTCTTCCTGCATGCAAACTTTATTTCGAACCAAAGAAAAACTTGCCAAAAAAATGTTTTGTTGACTGAAAATTCTTTTACTTCTGATTAAATACTTGCCCAAAGCTGTGTTCATGAATTGTGAATTTATCCCTCGAATAAGTGAAGAAAAACATGGAATTATTTTTGCCATTTGTAAAACCAAGATTGACTCGTTTTGATTTTGTTTCTGGAATGCATTAAGAATTGTAAATCATTTTCTAATTTTAATTTTGGAACAAAATAAAATTGCTTTCTTTGGTCCTTGCTGAAAATCTGCATTCTTGTAACTTCGTGAGCTATTGTGTGATAATGCTTCATTCATGATGTTGCTCTAGTGTGTTAACCATTTACTGTTAAAAAAATTGCTTCACCATTCATGTTTTTGCATGTTATTTTGTTTTGTCTGGCTGTACATACTGTCCCATACATATGTATGTTAGCGATTGCAGAATGGATCGTTAAGGAAAAACAAACACTAGAGGGGGTTAATAGTGTCTTAGAGAATTTAAACAAAATCTAGAACTTATATGAAAAACTATATGAATCAAACACCAAAGAAACAATCACAGACGCAAATCAACACAAATGCAAAGATAAGAAAGTAAGTGCAGAAAAGGAAAGTACACATCGGATTTTATACTGGTTCGGAATTGCACCTGCGTCCAATCCCACACAACGCTGGATTGCGTAGAGTTTTATTACTATGTCAAAATCCAATTACAACCCTCCTCGATTTCACGGCTACAAGGGATACCACCGTTTCCACCTACACACTTGATCAAGTATACCTTCCTTGATTTCACGACTACAAGGGATACCACCGTTCCACCCACACACTTGATCAAGTATACTTTCCTTGATTTCACGGCTACAAGGGATACCACTGATTACCCGTCCTTGATTTCACGGCTACAAGGGATACCATTGATTACCCGTCCTCGATTTCACGGCTACAAGGGAAACCACAGATTCCTTTACTCAAGACAAATAATTACAAACATCCCTATAACTCTTCAATATCACTTGATTTAGATAGTAATGAGTACAAAGTGAGAAGAGAAGAAGTTTGATCAAAACGGAATTGAATTCGGCAGAGTATAAGTTTAGAAATCATAAAAATGAATAAGAATAATGGTGTAATAGAAGAGAGTGAAGTTAGAGAAGAAGAGATGATTAAAAATACGAATTCAACCCTTTTTATAGTTTGTGAAAGGTTGCAACGCTTTAGAACCGTCACAATTAGTGAAAAGACACCTCCTTTCAAATTTAAATTTCTGACAGTTATATGTCGACATATAGTTTTCTTTGTGTCGGCATACATATAGAAGGAAATTGATTTTTGATCTTTTTCAAAGTGTTTTGATATAAATATAATTAAAATATAGTTTTATAAAATAATATTATAAGGTAGGAAATTATGTGAAAACATAAATATAAACTATATAAACATATTTTATAAAATTATAAAGTTTAAAACTATATAAAATGTGAAAATATAAACATATGAAATTTATCAAACTTTAAGTTTGAAAACAAAATCGAAATAGGAAAAAAGAATAGAGAGGATTAAAGGTAGAATTTGAAAACAGAATTTGAAAAAAAGTAATTGGATTTGAACCTGGCTATTCATAGTCGTACATAATCTAGACTCTATAACTATAGTAGTCTTGAACTCTTGAAATCTTAAATACTCATGAGTCTTGAAATTTCTCTAAACTCTGAATCTCAAATATCTTTAAAATGTACAGTCTTTAGTAATATATTTTCTATATAAATCCTGCATATGTGTGTATATATAATTTGTATATAAAAGTGTTAGTGTACATTTTATAATCAATTAATATTGAAATAAGGTTGCTTCCATCAAAACTCCATTCTCCAACAATGTATATCAGTGTAATGCTTGACTTTTCCCCTCTATGTTGGTTTTGCATGATAAACCCATTGTTAAGTTTGGAAATATTGTTGTGCATGCACATCAAGCTACATTGACCACGCTTGACCAATGAAATATGTTAACTGCTATACAGTGATATATTTTCATGACAAGCCCCCTGTGCATATTTGTATCTGCTGTTGTCATGTTGAACATTTGTATCTTGGCTTCCCATGTATGTATATGTACACCTGCTACTTGAAAACATGTTGCATCATTGCCTATCTTTGAACACCCATTCATCCATCATAATAACATTGTCTTCATTTAAGGCTGTTCCCTTGCATTTGCATGCCATGGTTTGAGTTGAACCCATTGTTTGCATCATTGTTTGTGCACCATTAACCTGTGTATTTGTTGACATACTTAAATGGCATCTATGTGTTAGCTTCAATACATGCATTTATCATGCTGCTCCAGTTTTGTATTGAAACACCCCACCCCCATTAAGGTCACTCACAAAGGGAATGCCTTAACTTCGGTGGAGGTTTATAAGTAAAAGTCGCAGATAAAACACAAGATAGGTATATAAAAACATATATATAAGCAGCGGAAAACAAACAGACTTTTATTTCATAAATACGTGTTCATACAAAACATTTTCATAACTATCTTATAATAACTTCCAAAACATTACATCATCATTTCTTCCTTGATTATTAAATAAAGAAGCATAAAACATAATAAAAGCTGCATAAATCCCCACAGAACGTGTCCAAAAGCCATATCCAAGGAAAGAGAGTCCAGACCATACATCTACTATCTTGAAGCTTGCAAAGAGTCTGACTAAGCTGGGTTGTTTCCTCCCTGTGGACCGGGGGGAACTGAAGAAAAGAAGACGAAAGAAAAACAGGGCCAGACATAAAGCCTGGTAAGTCTAGTGACTCTTCAGTATGAGAATAAGAAAAAGGGCATGATAGGTATAAACTGGAAATAGGAAAGTATCATAAACTAAGATAAAGCAGTTTGAACCGAATATACTATCGCATACCACACTATATCTTTGCACCTACTTGTATTTTCTCAACTGGCACCCCATGATCGGGGTGAAGTGATCCCCTTTCTAAAGATCGGCTCCTACTCGCAAAATCATATGTATCATACGGCCCCCAATGAGTGTAGATACCTATGCTGGTCCCACCATGGGATGTATCAAGTCCCATGGTGGCGGCCCGACACAATCCTAGAATGCATAGGTCATACTACTGTGCCCAGTGCCCTATTTGTCTGCTTCGAAGTGTGTGCACGCCCGCACTCCGTTAGAACCCACACTGCTGCACCAACCGTCGTCGCTTTTGACCGCTTACAATCAGCCCAGTAATCGTGCCCCATCCTGCCTAGTTTCAAGGTACCATGATACCTAATTGGGTTACTGCTGAAATGGGTCCCCGTTACTAGGGTTTTCTAGTCAAACATGTTAAATGGTTAAGTGTCTGTATTTACCTAACCCCACCCATCAGTATAATTAACATGTTGAATTGGTTAAGTGTTTTAGTTAACTTAACCCTACCATCCTGACTTGTCTGTCCTTAGCTTTTTAAAGCACCGACCACTCACATTAGACATGTATTGTTACAGTTACTGGATGTGCCAGTCGGTTCCGGGAAGCTTTACACCGTAACTCAGTCTAATATTTGGTCCTTATTGGGCTCAATGCTTAACCTCTCACATTGGATACGTATTGTTGTGACTACTGGATAGCCAGACGGGTCCGGGCAGGTTTACATCACAACTCAATCCAACCTCGGGTTAAGCATACTCGTATTTTCTAAATTTACATATTTCTCTATTACTTGTTGTATGTAAATTTGTTAACAATTAAATATTGTGGTCCACTTTCCAAGTTCATCATTTTTGGTATAAGAATTATATACCATTTAAGTGCCACCAATTATTGGCATGTGCCAGACATGCCAATATATATATTTTAATGTCAAATTTTCTATAATTACCAATTTTTCCCAGCGTTACCCCGTCTAAATATTAGGTTAACAATCTTAGCCAAATTTTTCATCTGCATGATTTTTAACATATAATATTAGGCTAAAAACTTAGCCTAATTTAGTGCACACAAAATTGGCATAAAGAAATTCATAAACATAAACATGACATAGGTGTAAACTTGGCATTTTCGGCATAGTCAATATGAACACCATAGGTGAGAACTTGCAAAGTAGTCAACATGAATATCATAGGTGTGAACTTGCAACGTAGACTTAATTAACATACGTATATGTGAATTTGCAACATAGACTAAATCATGGGTTTCAACTTGTCATGTGAACTTGCATTAAAACGAGAAATCTAACTAAACAGGTGTCACATGAATTAGCATATGATTTAGACAACATAAGCCTAAACATGTTTAGATCTAGGCATAACATCAAACATCACTAGCATATGACGAGTATGACATGTCCATACAGTATGTATAATTTTATCACATGTATGAACTAGATCCAATCATGTTTACTACTATAACATGAAACTTGTATTAAAATGGATCTTGGCATGGATCCAATTATGAACTTTGCAACTTTTGTATAAACATATGAGCATGTATATGAACTTAATCATTTAGGCATAGAAATTCTATTGTACAGCATATAACTTGTCATAATCACCTAAACATGTAGGTGTAGATATGAACCAAATAACTTGTATGTGAATTTGAATACATCCAACATCAACTAGTTTAATCCACAAACATTCTAATGGATCCAACATCAACAAAATTATACCACAAACATCCCAATACTATTCACAACACAATCATTGCAACACATAGATATGAATTAACATCGTCGTTATACAATAGCACAATTCCATTTCCATTTTACAATGAATCAAATCTTAATTTTTATTTCCATCGGAAAAATCATTATACTTACAACAAACGACGTACTTGAATTCTGGATTCTGAATTTGCAATGCTTTCCTTTGGGTAGATAAACGTTGTTTGATTTTTGTTTTTAATTTAGTTTTGCTCGTCTATAATCTTTCTTCAAGTGGAGGCTACTCTTGGCTTCCTTCCAGCAGCATGACGGCTTTAGCTCTATTTTATTTGTGTGAATTTAGGTTGAGACTAAGGTTGTTTAAATAGGATTTCAAACTAATTAGAGCCGTCGATGAAGCTAGAGTTAATCAAGACCATCCATCTCAAGAGAAGCCAATCAGAAAGTGACAAGTCAGCCCTAGTGACACACCAGAGCTCAGAAATTCGACCAGAACCCGACCAGGCTAGCCAGGGCCTGACCAAGCAGGTTTCTGCTCGGCTTGGGCGCACTTGGCAGGTGCGCCAGTGCAAATTTGTACTGGTGCATTTCCCAAGTGCGCCAGTGCAATTTTGTTCTGGCGCACTTCCCATGTGCGCCAGTGCATTTTGGCCCGTTTCTGGTTTTTCTTCCTAACTTCGTTCGTCCATATCTTCTTCATATGGTATCTGTTTCACGCAAACTCGGACTCAATCTCAAGCAGAATTGTGAGACAAACGCAATGGCGTAACCGTTTCCCTTAATTCCATTATTTAGAATTAATTATACTTTAATTTTTTAATTTAACGTTAATAGAAAATTCGGGGTGTTACATTCTCCCCTCCTTAAAGGATTTCGTCCCCGAAATCTTCAAGTTTGAAAGAACGTAAATCCTAACATCCAATCGTCCATCTACTCAACCAACAAACATAGGCATCCATTGTTCTTAAAAGACTTCTAATGCTTCATGATCATATGCATAGTGTGTGTACATGTCTGTATCTAATGTAATAATCAGGCGGTCTACTGATTCAGTTGACCTCCTTAATGCGAATCATGTAAGTGTCATGAATCCATTATGTATGCAAATTTTCCCTACTCATAATTCTACATGGGTGCGCAACCATTCATACGAATGCGAAATTCATATGACAACATATCAAGTTTCAACCACATACAAACACGAATACATATATGCATATGCAATATGAAGTGACTGAGCCGATCTAAAACTTAGAGAGTGTGTGTATATGCATCCACGAGAAACCACTAGCAACCACTTGCAGCCATCGACCATAACATGTTTCAATTACATGTTTACATCCAAAGGGGTTTCTACTTAAGGACAAAGGATAATATCTAGGAGATATAACTAAAAAGATAGATATAAGCACAACTTAAGGAAAAAGAGAGATCAATGGTATACCCTCAAAAAGAAAAGGGTAGGCCGCGCGTATTCTGTCCTCAGTTTCCCAAGTCGCGTCTTCCTCGGCGTCGCTCCACTGGACTTTGACAAGCTTGACTTCGCGGTTGCGTAGCTTTTTGATTTCAGTTCCTAAGATGCGGGTTGGAACTCTCCTCAAAGTTGCTTCGCATTCTACTTCAGCTTCTACTAGAATGCTTGGCTCCACCACTTCCGCAGACTCATGTAGACATTTTCGGAGAAGAGAAACGTGAAAGACATTGTGAATTCCAGCCAACCTTTCGAGTAGCTCTACTCTATAAGCCATCTTCCCAATTTTCTCGGTGATAGGGAACAACCATACAAATCTTGGTGTTAGCTTTCCTACGGATCCAAAGCGAACAACGTTCCTTAAAGGAGATAACTTAAGGAAAACTCTGTCCCCAACCTCAAATTCAAGGTCGGCCCTTCTTTTGTCTGCGTAGGATTTCTGTCTATCTTGGGCAGTCTTCATTCTCCTTCATATCAAGTCCACTTTTTCTGAAGTCTCTCTAATCATGTCTGGCCCAAGTATAAGCTTGTCTGTAGACTCCCACCAACAAGTTGGTGATCGGCACGGTCTTCCATATAGAGCTTCGAAGGGCACTATGCCGATGGTGGCTTGGTATCTGTTTTTGTAGGCGAATTCCACTAAAGGAAGATGATCCTCCCATGTCCCTCCAAATTCAAGAACGCACAGTCTCAGAATATCTTCTAACACTCTGTTCACCCTTTCCATCTGACCATCAGTTTGGGGGTGATAGGCCATGCTCAAGCATAACTGTGTGCCTACAGCTTCTTGTAGACACCACCAAAATTTGCTTGTAAAGATAGGATACCGGTCACTCACTATGCTGGAGGGTATTCCATGGAGTCAAACTATTTCCTTGAGATAAAGAGAAGCTAGAGACGAGGCAGTCCTTCTAATCTTGATAGGTATAAAGTGGGCGCTTTTTGTGAGCCTGTCCACTATTACCCAAATGCTAGTATTGCCCCTTCTTTACCTAGGCAACCCACCAATGAAGTCCATTGAAATGCTATCCCACTTCCACTGCAGGACTTCTAGAGGATGAAGCAGTCCTCCAGGCTTCTTTTGTTCCGCCTTGACCTGTTGGCATGTCATACACTTAGAAACGAAATCTGCCACATCTTTCTTCATGCCGTCCCAAAAGAAAACTCTCTTTACGTCCTTGTACATCTTGTCTCCACCTGGGTGTATTGTCATATGTGCTTCCTCGAGAACCATCTTTACTAAATCCCTAGCTTGTGGGACGCATAGTCTTCCATCTCGCCTGTAACACCCCACCTCCGCTAGGGTCACTCACAAAGGGAATGCACTAGTTTTGGTGGAGTATTATCTAGGTAAACATACAAAGAGATATCACAAGGCAGAATATAAATAAAGCAGCGGTAGAAATTAAAAACCAAATTTTTATTCCTTTCAAGAAAAGGGTCAAAACCTCATATATCCAAGGTACAAATTATTCCATTATATCGAGTTCCAAATAAAGAAGCATAAACTTAAGACAACAAAAGTGAATTATTCCCCATAAATAGCAGAAGTGCAGCCATAGCATAGCTCAAGACCAAACCGTACATGAGCTGACAGAAAGCAAGCTAAATCCAAGCTAAGAGCTAGTGCTTCCTCCTTGAGAACCTGGGGGGAACGAAAGAAAAAGAGGCGAAAGAAAAAGGGTCAGTCATAAGACTGGTAAGCCCTAGTGACTTTCAGTATAAAAACTAGTAAAGGTAACATGACATATGAAAACTGGAATTAAACATAAGGATGATAACAGGACTGATATGATAATTAAGATAACAAGATAAGTCAGGTCTAGCATCGCATATTCAAGGTTCGCTGCACCAACTGTACTAGTGTTCTAACCCATGTCAAGTATTAACCATGAAATGATCCCTAGGCCCAATATCATGAAGTGACCCATTACGGGGCCCCACGGTACGATCTATTAATCGATCGGCTCCCTACAAGTTCTAGCTCGTCATGTGTCTGTGTCATACGGCCCTATCCTGAAATGTAGTCACCTGTGCTAGGTCCACCATAGGATGTATCAAGCCCTATGGTGCCAACCTCCAACACGATTAAAGCACGCACAGTGTAAACCTACTGGTGCCCAATGCCTGCTTTTTCAACTCCGGACTACGTGCACGACCATAGTACGCCGGAACCTACAATGGTGCACCTACTCAGCCGTTGTTCTGGTCGCTTACAATTAGCCCAGTAATCGAGCCCCACCCTGCCTAGTCCCAGGGTATCGTGATACATCTAAGTGGGTTACTGCTGAAAAGGACCGCGTAACTAGGGTTTCTAATGGGTTAAGTATTGTCATTCAAATTCGTGACTTAACCCTATCCAGATCAAATATCAAGTTTGTTAAGTGTGTTCAAGCGGTTCAAGACTTAACCCTATCAAATCATCATGTCAAGTTGGTTAAGTATATTCAAGTGGTTCATGATTTAATCCTATCATGTGGCATTAATTCATTAATGCACCCCAACCTCTCACATTAGACTAATTGTTGTGGTCACTGGATTTGCCGGGTGGTTCCGGGCAGATTTACACCATAACATAGTCTAACCTCGGGTTTTACATGCGATATGACTAACTACCCACATTGGATCCTATTGTTTGCAGTCACTGGATTCGCCGGGCGGTTCCGGGCAGATTTACACTGCAAACTCAACCCAACCTCGAGTTGGCCATTTTCAAGTTTATCTAAGTGTCATGCCCATGTTCAAGTTTTCATGTCAAAATTCATGTCGAGTTTTCATGTCAGGTTTCATGTAAATTTCATGTCAAGTTCTTGCCCATATACAGGTTCAAGTTATAATAACGTTCATGTTTAAAGCCAATTCATGTTTTACCTAGTCTACCCAAATCGTATTCCCATCGCACATAAACTCGAATCGATACAAATAAATCTAATTAGGGAATAACATAAGAAGGGACGGGTATAAGCTGGCAAAAGTGATTACTTGCATAACATGGTATGACTTGAGATAAATGATTATAACATTACTGGCATATGGAATATCGGCCTCAAAAATAAAGATACCAAATCTAGCAAAATAAGGTACTAGTCAAGAAAACAGTTGACATAAGGTGATAGTATAGTCATGGTAACGGTTGACATAAGACGACAGTCATAAACTTGTGACAAATAGCAGATTCAACATTGTAGGCATGATAATATGAGGGGGTTTTCTTTTTGATTTACAACATGAATAGGCCCCAAATCAATGTCATAATATACCCAAAAGTCAAGATCCAAGATGAACGAGAATGGATGTAAAACAGTCATCATACACAGGTCCAATTTCAATTTACAACATATCCATATTACATTTACAGTTTAAATCTAAAAGTAACTGGGGCTTACAGATCGTGGTTCGAGAATTAGAAAAAGAAAGTCGATGTTGAATCTTTATATGCTTAGTCAAGTCCTAACATAAATCCCCAAATCAGCAATTCTCTTAACGTAGTTACGACGTAGAAGAAGTAGTCCCTTTCTCTAACTTTTCAACCAGAATTAGAGCAGCATAAGGTCAGAGAGAATTTTGTGTAGAGAGACTAGTGTTAGGGGCTCTTTATATAGGGTCAGGTCAACGAATGTAGACAGAAACGAGGCCAGAAACATCAAAGTGAATCCAGCTTCAAAAGTGGGCTCGGCCACCAGGTCGACCCCCAGGTCGACACTATGGTCGACCTGGCCTTGGGCAGGTCGACTCTATGGTCGACCTGGTCCTGGGCGAGAAATTTCCCGCCCAGTCTGTTCTGTGGTTTGAATTCGAAATTTGAATTCGAATTCTGAGCTATTTTGAACTTGAAATTTTCTGAAAACTTCGAAGGGTCATAACTTGGTCATACGGACTCCGATTTTCGAAAACTCGGACTCGTTTCCAAGCAGAATTTCGATACTAACGCAATGGCATAACCCGTTGCCCTTGATTCTTATTTTAAAAATTAATTCTTCCTTGATTTATAGTTATAACACGTTATCAAAATACGAGTTGTTACATTATCCCCTCCTTAAAGGATTTTGTCCCCGAAATCTCTAAGTTAGGGAGGATGTGTCCTACCATCCATCACCCATCTACTCAAAACATCATCCACAAGCAACCATTGTCCTTAAAAGGTTTCTAGTGCAATATGAACATATGCAGAAAGTGTGTGTATATGTACTTATCTAATGCAAAAGATCAGGCGGTTACTGATTCAATAGACCTCCTTAATGCAAAATATGTTAGTGTAATGAATCCAACATGTATGCAAAAATTCCTAACATACTTTATAATCTCTACATGAGTGCACAAACATTCATTCATATGCAACATCCAAGTGATAGCATGACAAGTTCCATCCATGTACAAGTATAAGCACTCATGCATATGCAACATGAAAATGTGACTGAGCCGATCTAGTGCCTAATGTGTGTCATGCATCCACTAGCAATCACTTGCAAACACTTGCAACCATTTGCAAACATCAACCATAACATGTTTCAATCACATGTTTACATTCATATGGTTCTACCTAAGGTTCTCAAGATAAGATCGAGAAGATAACAAGACAAACGTAGGTAGTAGAAGCATGATGCGAAAAGGTTTTCAGGTTTATAGGAAAAAGAGATCGAAAATGTACCCTCAAAAAGAAATGGGTAAAGCGCGCGTATCTTCTCTTCGGTTTCCTAAGTTGCGTCTTCTTGGGCTTCACTCAACTGAACTTTAACTAGCTTGACTTCTCGATTCCTTAGCTTCTTGATCTCCGTTCCTAAGATACGAATTGGAACTCGCCTCAATGTTGCTTCTTTTTCCACTTCTATGTCTTCAAGGATACTTGGCTCAACCACTTCGGCTGATTCATGTAAGCACTTTCGGAGATGCGAGACATGAAAGACATTGTGTACTCCGGCCAGCCTCTCGGGTAATTCTACCTTATAGGCCATCCGCCCAACCCTCTCAGTGATAGGGAACGGTCCTACGAACCTTGGTGATAGCTTTCCAACCACTCCAAAACGAACTACATTGCGTAAAGGAGAAACTTTTATAAAGACCACATCTCCGACTTTGAACTCTAGGTCCGTCCTTCTCTTGTCCGCATAAGATTTCTGTCTATCTTGGGCCGTTTTCATCTGTCTTCGTATCAACTCAACCTTCTCAAAAGTGTCCCTTATCATGTCGGGCCCAAGTATAAGCCTGTCTGTCATCCCCCACCAACAAGTTGTCGACTTGCACGGTCTTCCATACAGGGCTTCGAACGGTGCCATTCCGATTCTAGCTTGGTAACTATTATTATATGCAAACTCCACGAGAGGAAGATGGTCTTCCCAGGTACCACTAAAGTCAAGAATGCATAGTCTTAAAAGATCCTCTAGTACCCTATTTACCCTTTCGGTTTGTCCATCCGTATGCGGGTGATATGCCGTGCTTAAACTTAGTCGTGTACCCATGGCTTCTTGCAGACTATTCCAAAACTGGCTAGTGAAAATCGGGTCACGATCACTAACTATACAAGAAGGAACCCCATGCAACCGTACTTTCTCTTGAAGGTAAATAGACGCTGGCCATGATGCGGTCCTCTTGCTTTTCACCGGAATGAAGTGAGCACTTTTCATGAGTCTATCAACTATGACCCATATGCTAGTATTTCCCGTCCTTGACCTAGGAAGTCCATCCACGAAATCCATTGAGATACTCTCCCATTTCCATTGCGGAACCTCCAAAGGATGTAATAGCCCACCAGGCTTCTTCGACTCAGCCTTTACTTGTTGGTGCACCATGCACTTCAAAACGAACTCTGCCACGTCCTTTTTCATTCTAGCCCAAAAGAAAATGCGTTTCATATCTCTGTACATCTTATCCCCTCCAGGGTGTATAGTCATCTTTGAGTGATGCGCCTCTTCAAGAACTTTCCTTACTAAGTCTCCCACTTGTGGGACGCATAGCCTTCCATCACGCCTTTGCCATCCCTTGTCATCTATGGCACACCTACCGAGGTGACTTGACGTCTCACCACTAATCAGCTTGTCCATGATTTTGACTATCTGTGGGTCTTCCCTCTGTGAAGTCCCTACTTGATCTAGAAGTGTAGGTCTTAACTCAAGAGATGCTAACGTAGCAGTCAATGACTCAACAGCAGGTGTAAAATCAAAGGTTGCTATAAACTCAAGGATTTTACTTTCAACAAACAAGGGGCTCAAAGTCAACCTTTTTCTACTTAGCGCGTCCGCCACCACGTTACCCTTGCCAGGGGTGTAAGCTGTATTGAAGTCATATGATGCCAAGAATTCCATCCACCGCTGTTGTCTCAAATTCAAATATTTATGTGAGAAGAGGTACTTGAGCGATTTGTGGTCGGTATACAGCTCGAACCTCTCCCCTAGAAGATAATGGTGCCAAGATTTAAGTGCAAAAACGATCGCGGCCAACTCCAAGTCATGCGTGGGATAGTTTTTCTCATGAACTTTAAGTTGTCTTCCCCCGTAGCATATTACCCTTCCTTCTTGCATTTAGACAGCGCCTAATCCCGTGCCGCACGCATCTGTGTACACCGTAAACACCTTGCCTCTGCCAGGTAATGCCAAAACTGGAGCTGTGGTGAGGGCTCTTTTGAGTCTTTGAAAAGCAGCGTCACACTCTATGTCCCATGCAAAAGCTAGGTTCTTCTTTGTTAACTTAGTAAGAGGGGCTGAAATCTTAGCGAAGTCCTTAATGAACTTCCTGTAGTAGCCCGCCAAACCGAGAAAGCTCATCACCTCCGTTGCAATCTTAAGAATTTTCCAGTCCTGTACCGCAACTACCTTTGCGGGGTCCATGGCTATGCCTTGCTTAGAAACTACATGTCTAAGAAACCGAACTTCCTTCCTCCAAAAATGGCATTTGGAGAACTTAGCCTTTAACTGGTGTGCTCTAAGTGTTTCCATGACTTCCTTGAGATGTCTAGCATGCTCTTCTTCATCTTTTGAGAAGATCAAAATATCATCCATGAAAACTACCACAAACTTGTTAAGGAACTACCGAAACACCCTACTCATCAAATCTATAAAGTACGCGGGTGCATTCGTTAACCCAAACGGCATGACGAGCCATTCGAAGAAACCATCTGGAGTCCTAAACGCAGTTTTGTCAATGCTATCCTCAGCCACTCTAAGCTGATGGAATCCTGTGGCTAGATCGAGTTGAGAGAAAACAGATGCTCCTACAAGCTGGTCAAACAAATCGTCGATTCTTGTAGTGGGTGCCTATTCTTCTTTGTCAGCTTGTTTAACTCACGATAATCTATGCATAGACGAAGCGATCCATCCGCCTTAGTAGCGAATACCACCAGAGCACCCCATTCAGAAATGCTTCGCCTTATGAAATTTTTCTCAAGCAACTCCTTAACTTGTTTACTGAGCTCTCTTCTTTCTCGCAGGTCCATGTGCCTAACGGGCAATGAAACTGGCTTGACATTATCAACAAGATAAATTCGGAAGTCTATCTCGCGTTTAGGAGGTAACCCCCTAACCTCATCAAAGACATCTGGACATTCTCGGACCACTCTCACAGATTGCAAATTATCGACGGACGAGTCAAGAGATTCAAGATAACACAACATGACCGGACCCTTAGGGTTACAAGAAATTTCAAGGGTATTACCGAGGCGAGTCATGAGCCTCACTACCCTTCGTTCACAATCAAGAATGGCTCCATAATTGGACAGCCAATCCATACCTAGGATCAAACCATATCCCATAAATCCGAGAACATAAGCATTGCACGTGAATTCTACACTTAAGATAGAGATCCTCAAATCCTCACACATCATAGATAAATGGGCGGAGCCCCCAATTGGATTTGAAACTATAACGGGATCCTCAACCAGACTAGTACTTAGGTGCAGATTTTCAACAATATCAGAAGAAATAAAAGTATGCGATGCGCCAGAGTCAATTAAGGTTCGAACAGGAAAGTCAGAATTGCAAACAAGGCTTTCTACAGAAATATTACTACCTCGGTCAAGAGTTGGAGTGGTGTTGAGAGAATGCAACTGCCCTCCAGAAGGTCCTGCTCGCTGGGTCTGCCCTTGCCCTTGTCCTTGCTTCTTTGGGCAATCCTTGCTGATGTGTCCAGTATCTCCACAATGAAAGCATTCACCTAACTTTCTCTTCTTTCTACAGTCTTTAGCTAGATGTCCCGTAATACCACAAAAGTTACACTTCCTCGTCTCATGTGGTTTGTTGTTGCTCTTGTTATTCTTGTTGCCTCCCTTCTTGAAGTCAACTTTCTTATTCTGAGTCTCATTAGGCTTAACCTCCTTCTTGCTACTCTTGTCTTCCTCATGAAGTAGAGCCATATCCACCAAGCTTTCAAAGGTCTCCCCATGGGTATATGAGTTATGGCCAAACTGTGTAGTGGCTCATTCAATCCTCAAGCAAACCGTACAGCCTTTTTCTGGGCCATGTTGACAAAGTCCAAACCGAACCGAGCAAGCTGATTAAACTTATTCACGTACTCCCTAACAGACATGTCCCCTTGCTTGAGTGCTAGGAATCTTTCTATCTGAAGGTTCTCTTCTGTTGACGATAAGAATTTAAGCCCAAACCTCTCTCTAAAGTCTGCCCAAGTCTCAACTGGCCTGGTAGCATTGGTGACTTCCCACCAAAATGCAGCTTCCTCTTTCAACAACCATGCTGCCAACTGAACTTTCCTATGGTCCTCCACATCAAAGATAATAAACAAGTCTTCCGTCTCCTTTAGCCAGTTTCGTACCTCAACAAAGGTTTCAGTTCCAACGAAGTTCTTGTCGCCCATTGCTTTAAAGTTTTTGCATATTTTGGAAAAGGTGGTACCAGGAGGAGGAGGAACCGCAGCCACTAGAGGAGGAGGAGTGATGTCTGCCGGGCCTGCACCATTGGCCCTGGCTTCTAAGTACCTTCGGAACCATCCAGGTACGGGTATTCCCTCGGGAAGGTTAAGATCATACATGCTGAAAAACGAAAAGAAAAAGATTCAAACGAGGGAACCAAGGAAAGTGCTAATGGCTTTTGGGGAATAGCCTTTTTAAAACATAAAACTTTTCTTGAAAAATGCTTCTTTATAAATGGTTTTGAAAATATTTTCAGAAGGTTTTTAAAACTTTTGCCCAACCCGGTAACCTTCTGCTCTGATACCAAGTGTAACACCCCACCTCCGCTAGGGTCACTCACAAAGAGAATGCACTAGTTCTGGTGGAGTATTATCTAGGTAAACATACACAGAGATATCACAAGGCAGAACATAAATAAAGCAGTGGTAGAAATTAAAAACCAAATTTTTATTCCTTTCAAGAAAAGAGTCAAAACCTCATATATCCAAGGTACAAATTATTCCACTACGTCGAGTTCCAAATAAAGAAGCATAAACTTAAGATAACAAAAGTAAATTATTCCCCATAAATAGCAGAAGTGCAACCATAGCATAGCTCAAGACCGAACCGTACATGAGCTGACAGAAAGCAAGCTAAATCCAAGCTAAGAGCTAGTGATTCCTCCCTGAGAACCTCGGGGGGGGGGGGGGGACGAAAGAAAAAGAGGCGAAAGAAAAAGGGTCAGTCATAAGACTGGTAAGCCCTAGTAACTTTCAGTATATAAACTAGTAAAGGTAACATGACATGTGAAAACTGGAATTAAACATAAGGATGATAACAGGACTGATATGATAATTAAGATAACAAGATAAGTCAGGTCTAGCATCGCATATTCAAGGTTCGTTGCACCAACTATACTAGTGTTCTAACCCATGTCAAGTATTAATCATGAAATGATCCCTATGCCCAATATCATGAAGTGACCCATTACGGGGTCCTATGGTATGATCTATTAATCGACCGGCTCCCTACAAGTTCTAGCTTGTCATGTGTCTGTGTCATACGACCCTATCCTGAAATGTAGTCACCTGTGCTAGGTCCACCATAGGGTGTATCAAGCCTTATGGTGCCAACTTCCGACACGATTCAAGCACGCACAATGTAAACCTACTGGTGCTCAATGCCTGCTTTTTCAACTCCGGACTACGTGCACGACCATAGTCCGCCTGAACCTACAATGGCGCACCTACTCAGCCGTCGTTCTGGTCGCTTACAATCAGCCCAGTAATCATGCCCCACCCTGCCTAATCCCAGGGTATCGTGATACATCTAAGTGAGTTACTGCTGAAAAGGACTGCGTAACTAGGGTTTCTAATGGGTTAAGTGTTGTCATTCAAATTCGTGACTTAATCCTATCCAGATCATGTATCAAGTTGGTTAAGTGTGTTCAAGCGGTTCATGACTTAACCCTATCAAATCATCGTGTCAAGTTGGTTAAGTATATTCAAGTGGTTCATGACTTAACCCTATCATGTGGCATTAATTCATTAATGCACCCCAACCTCTTACATTAGACTAATTGTTGTGGTCACTGGATTTGCCGGGCGGTTCCGGGCATATTTACATCACAACATAGTCTAACCTCAGGTTTTACGTGCAATATGACCAACTACCCATATTGGATCCTATTGTTTGCAGTCACTGGATTCGCCGGGCGGTTCCGGGCAGATTTACACTGCAAACTCAACCCAACCTCAAGTTGGCCATTTTCAAGTTTATCTAAGTGTCATGCCCATTTTCAAGTTTTCATGTCAAAATTCATGTCGAGTTTTCATGTCAGGTTTCATGTAAATTTTATGTCAAGTTCATGTCCATATACAGGTTCAAGTTATAATCACGTTCATGTTCAAAGCCAATTCATGTTTTACCTTGTCTACCCAAATCGTATTCCCATCGCACATAAACTCGAATCGATATAAATAAATCTAATTAGGGAATAACATAAGAAGGGACGGGTATAAGGTGGCAAAAGTGATTACTAGCATAGCATGGTATGACTTGAGATAAATGATTATAACATTACTGGCATATGGAATATCGGCCTCAAACATAAAGATTCCAAATCTAGCAAAATAAGGTACTAGTCAAGATAACAGTTGACATAAGTTGATAGTATAGTCATGGTAACGGTTGACATAAAACGATAGTCATAAACTTGTGACCAATAGCAGATTCAACATTGTAGGCATGATAATATGAGGGGGTTTTCTTTTTGATTTACAACATGAATAGGCCCCAAATCAATGTCATAGTAATATACCCAAAAGTCAAGATCCAAGATGAACGAGAATGGATGTAAAACAGTCATCATACACAGGTCCAATTTCAATTTACAACATATCCATATTACATTTACAGTTTAAATCTAAAAGTAACTGGGGCTTACAGATCGTGGTTCGAGAATTAGAAAAAGAAAGTCGATGTTGAATCTTTATATGCTTAGTCAAGTCCTAACAGAAATCCCCAAATCAGCAATTCTCTTAACGTAGTTTCGACGTAGAAGAAGTAGTCCCTTTCTCTAACTTTTCAACCAGAATTAGAGCAGCATAAGGTCAGAGAGAATTTTGTGTAGAGAGACTAGTGTTAGGGGCTGTTTATATAAGGTCAGGTCAACGAATGTAGACAGAAACGAGGCCGGAAACATCAAAGTGAATCCAGCTTCAAAAGTGGGCTCGGCCACCAGGTCGACCCCCAGGTCGACACCCAGGTCGACACTATGGTCGACCTGGTCCTGGGCGGGAAATTTTCCGCCCAGTCTGTTCTGTGGTTTGAATTCGAAATTTGAATTCGAATTCTGAGCTGTTTTGAACTTGAAATTTTCTAAAAACTTCGAAGGGTCATAACTTGGTCAAACGGACTCCGATTTTCGAAAACTCGGACTCGTTTCCAAGCAGAATTTCAAGTCGAACGCAATGGCGTAACCCGTTGCCCTTGATTCTTATTTTAAAAATTAATTCTGCCTTGATTTATAGTTATAACATGTTATCAAAATACGAGTTGTTACACAGGTAGAGCTACGGGCTTTGCATTATCAACAAGATATATGCGGAAATCTATTTTCCGCCTCGGAGGTAAGCCCCTCACCTCTTCAAAAACATCCAGGTATTCATGGACCACCCTAACCGACTGCAAATTCTCAACAGAACCATCAAGCGAGTCTAGATAACTAAGCATAACAGCATTCAAGGGATTACAAGAAATTTCTAGAGTGTTATCGAGCCGAGTCAAGAGTGTAACATCCCGCATTTTTGTCGGTTGGTATTTGAATATTTAAATCAGTTTAAATATTGAATTTGTAATATAAGTGGATTTATATATTAACTAAAACGAAGTTGAACGTATAAAGATATATATTAATTCTAATCGAGCCCATAACGACGCTGCAGTTCGTAATTTAACGTTCTGAACTTCAACTGAGTGTACCGGACTCGTTTTGAATCAAATTTCTTCGAAACGAGAAATGTTGGAATCTGTTGAACTGTATCTTTCCAACGGAAGTGGAAAATAGAGATTTCGTCGTATAGATTGCAAGATATGTCCAAATCAAATATTCAGAAAGTCGCTGTGAAATCATATATCGACCGTAACGATTATTTGAATATAACTTGATATTAGTTGCAAATCGGGACAAGGTTCTTTTGAAGCGCAACGATAATTTAATTTTTAGAATTTTACTGTAATTTTTAATTAATTAAATATGAAACTTTTTATTTGGAGTAGTGTGTACCCTGTATCGGAATTTCGGGATTTCACAGAATGAGTTCATCTACCGGTATTATTATATTTTTGGGATCGTGGGGCGTTGGTCATTATAACGGTATTTTTATTTCGGTCGATAGAGGTCCCTAAAATAATAAAATTTCGTACAGTCGATACCCTAAAATATCTAATCATAATAAAACAAACGTACACTGAAAATTTAGCAAGCCAGACCCTGGTGGTAAAGCACACACGAACCTAAGGGAGAAAACCATTACGCTATTCCTAAATTCACGGCAAAATTTCAGGAAGCAACCACGTCTGATCCTTAATATAATATACATATGTGTCCTCTATATAAACCCATCACCCAATAATTTTCTCTCGACACCAATACTTCTTCCCAAAGCCTCTTTTCTTCTGTCTCTTTTCTAAAAAAAAAGAAAGTAAGCTGTTCCCTAAATAAATAATAATAATAAAAAAATATACGTAAATTCTTCATGGAAAAATAAGCGAGTATTTTAGTCGCACTCGTTTACATGAAGCGAGAACTCCTGAGAGTAGAGATCAATACTGGTTGCGTGAGTTGGTGAGGTGAGCATGGATGTATGTGGACGTGGGTACAAGGGAAAGTGTGCGTGCATGTTCGAATGGGGGAAGCGAGCGTGAAGAATAGGGGGCATGCTGGTGTACGTGAGTGCTGCTCGTGAGTTTAACATATTCATAAGGAAAGAAAGAATGCAAGGGGGTATGAGAAGAAGCACAGACGTGCTGAAGAAAGAGTTTAAAACAAAGGAAAGGAAAGCAAATTGGGTTGAAGGGTTGAGTTTGAAAAGGGAAAGTGCGGATTTTGTTTGGAACATATATTAACAGGAAGGGAAGTTTATATGTAAAGTACCATGAAGACATGGGTGTAATGACAAGTGTTCAGGTGTAACGCATAGGGATTAGTTTGTACAGTGGGTATGTGCATTTGTGCACGTGAGGGTTTTCGTTTTGGTGCAAGAACGAATGGAGAAGAGGAAATATATGAAGGAACTGACGTGTTAAAATATGACAGGGAAGGACTTTAAGTGGTCCGTTGCTACCGACGTTGGTGAGTAGTTGCTGTTGGAGTGGGGTTGAGATGCTGAAGCTCGCATGGGGTACATCGGAGGTAGTCGTCACTGGTGAATAGAAGAGGGGGCATGAAAAAGTTTGAAGTAGTGTTCAAATCATACAGGCGTTGATCAAGTATATGTTCTGAATAGAAGAAAGAAGTTAAGTGGTGCCAGGCAAGTAGATTGAAGGTGACAAATGAAATGGGGTACCATGTTTTTCCTGTGCGTACATTTTTTTAGTGGTATTGTCTTGATGAAGAAGGGCAGATGTGGATCTTTGTGAGGAGATGGTTTGGCAAACGATGAAGTCTGGCGAAATGGTAGGAACGAGACACGTGTGGGATGTAAGGGTGTAATGGTAAAGTGAGAAGGGTCTGTACGAGTGCAGTTTCTAGAGCCAGGAAGGCCTGGTGGAGCACAACGTTTCGGGTAGGGTTCATGCGAATAGATGTCCCACTACAGTGGCGAAAAGCTGGACGAAGTGAATTACAGAGGAAACTATGCAGATGAACATGGAGCTGAGCAACAAGGATATGGTATTTTGGAGCAAAAAGAATGGGGAGCATGCGACGTTAACATGAGAAATGGTGATGGCGTAGGAACACATGAAGGAAGGTGGAGTTTCAGAATTTGCTGTGAAATTGTTTAAAGGCAAACTGAACGTGCGTGGAAGGCTCTATCATCTGGCTGATGACGGTGAGCAGCGAGGCTCGGTGGCAGCAAATGGATGAGTTAATGGTGTCGGTTTGCGTCTGAACGTGGATTGAATCGAGTTGGAAGTAAAAGACTAGAAAGGAGAGCACATGGGATGATCGAGGAGGTGTAAGCAAGGCTGAACAACTTGGTAATAATATTCGGGTTGATAATGGAATGGTTGCACGCCACGGTGGAGGAACTGTACACCAGTGGGTCCGGAAGTCAACCGAGATAGAAGAAGCTTATAGACGCCTAATCATGATTAACGGAATTGATAAAACAAGTGGCGTTGAAACCGTAACGGAGCATGTTACGTAATGAAATTGGTTTGGAGCTCGTGGACTTTTAGGCAGAATTGAACGTCTGGTTTAACCAACTGACGCAAATCGTTATTTAACGGTTAACGCGCCAAGGTGAGTAAAATCACTAACTCTGATCTATTTTAAAATATTGCAGTTATATTTTAATGTTGTTTGAATGCTGTGTGATGGTTGATTAGGTTGATAACAATTAATTCGGTTGAATATTATATACCGTTATATATATGTACACATCATCAGTTGGACACTGATTCCACCGATTAGAATACCCCCTAGTATAGAGTTAGTGTAAATTGTGTGGACTGACATCTGTGGATGCGGAAACCGGTTGGAGGAATCCGACCGGATTCTTTGATAATTATATGTACTGTTTGTTTCGTTTGAACCCGAATTATATTTAAAACCCCATGTGAATATTGATGTTGAACGGAAATTCAACATCTGTTTCGATAAATCAGTAAACGATATCGATTTAGAAAGCGGCGACAGTCGACCGTAAACCCATCGTTTTTGTTAAGGAGTTGATTGGCCGTCAGGCAAAATCAACTAAGATAATTATAAAAAATATATTTTTATAATTGAAAAGAAGAATTATATTTATAATAGAAGTTCTATTATAAACCAGTATTTTAGTGTTCGTTTTTATAAAATAAATAAAAACGATTTTTGATATTTAAATAAGTTTATAAAGTAGAAATTATCCGATGATTAAGTATTTGGATAATTATATTTAAAATAAACAATTTTAGAAATATTATTAGATTAATTATATTAATCTAATGAGAAGTAAATTAAGATCAGTTAACGAACTTACTGATGAAATGAAGTTGATTTAATCAACTGTTATTGGGAAAATGATTATTAGATTAATTGGTCTTCAATTAATCTAATGAAACAGTTTAGAAATAAATTAATCCAAAGTAATAAGATATAATTACCTTTTGGTTAAGAAGTTATAAATAGAACTGTGGAATGGAGAAAGCGAAGAGTAAATGTTTAATATAAATAATCAAACACCAGAGATTTCAAAGTAACGATAGGGTGTTATAAAACCATAGTTAAAAATAAACATGAAAGTACGATCGGATAGATATTATAAGTAATAAGGGATTAGGGTGCAGACTTGTATCGGTTCTAAGGTAAGAACGTTGTCGATCAAGGTCTGAGAGGTAAACAGAATACCCCAACTTGAACAGCTTCGCTATTATCGAGGAACGATATCAGTTTGTAACGGAAAGAGATGTCAATATTTTTGTAACGGAAAGAAATGTCAAGGTTTTTGTAACAGAAAGAGATGTCAAGATTTTTGTAACGGTAAAAGACGTCGAGATTAGTTATAAAGTGGCATATAGCAGCGTATTGCAAGTTTGAACTATAGCGATAAAATAAACGCTGTTGATTAGGCTTAAGCGTAACTGTTATGTCAAGATTAGTTATAACAAAGAATATTACAGCGTATGACAAGTTGAACTATAGCAACAAAATAACGCTGTTGATAAGGTAAGTGTGACTGGAATGTTGAGATTAGTTATAAGGAGAATATTACAGCATATGATAAGTTTAGAACTATAGCGACAAATTAACTGCTGTCGATTAGACTTAAGCGTGACTTTTATATAGAGCAGCACTTCCTAGGAAATGTAACAGTTTGGTTTGAAATCCACTTATTCTAGAGTAATAAGTAACGACGTTTGTTCAAAGAAATATAAGAAAGAGTTTAGAAAAAGAATTTGGGGAATCGTATTAGAAACTGACGACAGCATTTCGATGTTCGAAATGTGATTAGAATTAAACCGTTAGGATTTGTAATTAGAATTCGACGATGTCGAATGTATTAAAAGTAAACTATTTTTAGGGATTATAATCTGATAGAATAATGAACATTTAGTTTTAAACAAATAAATGTTGATAGGATAGAAATCAGTATTTAGTTATAAACTTGATATCGATTTGATAAGAAGTTGACTTAGAGACAGAGTTTATAAAGTAGAATAGGAGTGAAAAGTATGAAAGAGATTTCGGTAAACAAGATAAGGGAGATTATTACGTGAATAAAGATTTATATGATCAAGGTGTTTAGATTTCTATAAGAAGGGATAGTATTCCCATTTCAAAGGGAATAATGTTTTAAAAGTGAACATGGGGCCGATTAAAAGGTTAAAAGGAAATTTGAAATATTTTCCAATATAATTAGGGTAGATTATCTAAGTATAGAAATAAAGAATGTGAAAATAATGGATCGAACGTTGATAACGTATATTGTCTGGAATATGAAAGAATAAGGGTTTTATAATAACTAGAAATGTTTTCCAAGAAGTATGAAAAGGCTAAAATGGGATTTGAGAAATATCTGGCAAGATATGGGAATTCGCATAATAAAGTCGAACGTTAAAAGCGCCCGTGATTGTATGATGTTTAATTATATATTTGGATGGATGTTGTTTTTACTTCGATAGTTAAATAACCGACTATTGAAGTGTTTGACCATCGTTGTCAATACGGAGAGACCGGATTGATATGTTATCTAAAAACCACTCCGTATAGACATAAGCGCTGCGAATTAGATATGCTGAAGATAATTGAAGACGGAGTTAAATGCAAGGGTCGTCCAGTTCTAGAATGATGTTTCTTGTTTGTCCAGTCCCAGGGCAACTTGTATGGACGAGTGTCTGACAGAGTATTTCCAACGGTTACGCCGTTAATTTGTACGAATATACCAAGTTGGTGGGGAGAAGGTAACTTCTCTTTATTCTACACCCAGTGTGCATTTGTGTAATCAATGTGTGATTACGGATTTGACGATGTGACATTCAAAGCGAATGGTGCTCAGATGTTCTGAAGATAGACGTAGCCTCTAGCCTCACAACCAAGAAGGGACAAAAGTTGGGCTAGGCAGCATGGCTAGTTGGGTCATCCCCAAGCAGGGTGTATTGTCACCGATCTAGAGAAAATTCATATTTATACTTCTTTTTGATTCTGTATCTTCGGATGATGGTTGGATGGCCTACAACCGTGGTGGCAATATATTCGCGACACTCAAATGAGTGAGCGGTCATGTGTGGCCGGGTTGCAAGACGTTCTTGTTGAACCCTGAGTGTATCCCCTCTAGAGTACACTAATCAAAAGGTGCTCCCATACCTTGTCTGTTGAAATCCATTCTCCAATAAGCGCCCTGCGGTTTACGATTTTATAACATATATATGTGGAACGTGAGATGCAAGCGTTCTGCTACTTGGATATTTATGTGCTTAGACATTATTATAATATCACTGGTTTGATATCAAAGTATTTTGGATTATAGTAAGGTAAAAACCGTCCATGTTTATGTGTGGGTTGGTCTTACTATTATCTTCTTGTTTTGAAAAGAATTTTCAAAGTTAAACAGTATGGTTGGAATTTACTCACACCAGTCCCATGACTGACCCAGAGTTTATTTTGTTTGTTTTCCCTAAACTCTTGTGTGCCCAAATTTGTACGGGCAGTCAAGTGTTTCAGGCTTTGCAGATTCACTTGGAGGAGCTCAAAAGCAGGAAGCTTCACCATTAGTTATGTAGAGTTATTTCCGCTGTGATATGATGTATTGTAATCTGATAATGGTATGTATATACAATACAGTTTTGTATTCAAAGTTATGTTATATAATACATCTTATTTTGTTCCGCTGTGAGTTTCGTGTTTACTCTGATTCTGATGTACAGTGAGTTCTTCTTCTTCTTCTATTCTATTAGTTCTATCTTTTCTATCTCATCCTCTAAATTCTTCTACTAATGTCCCGGTATTTTCGATGCTCGAGAAATTGACAGTGTTTTTATGTTGATTTTCGGGGTCGAAAATCCGCGCCGTTACATATGGTATCAGAGCTGAAGGTTAAGTTATTACCTTGGCTCTGTGGCGTAACTCAATAGAGATGGAGTTAGTTGTACTCTAGACTGAGTTTGAGTGTATATAGATGAGCGCGTATTTGTGAATTAATATAAAAACTGTTTTATATTGTGTTGACTGGTCAGTCGAGTGGTTTATGAATTCTGGTCGAAACAGTAATGCAAACTGGATCGATAGGTGTTTCTAAACTCTTGAACAGAGTAATTCGACATGATATTGTTTTGAAAGCGGGATAAAAAAAAATTTACCCAAAGTATATTTTGATATAAAAAGAAGTGTATATCTTGATATTAATATAATATATTGGATATGTGATCATTATTATGATCGAACAGGATTATAATTGAGTTGGTTATATAAATAACCAATCGAAATATTATATGCAAAATCAGATGAGCTGAATCTGAAATTAAAACCAGAATTGAAATTAAACTTTAGAAACTTGAAAAAGATTTGAAATTGAAATTGAACTAAAATATAAGGGAATTTTAAAATCCTGGGAGATTTGAAAATTTGTTTTCCAAGTGCTGTGAAAGATATTTTGAAGTAATTTCAAAAATAGAGTGATATAGTATTGAACTCACTTCGATGACTGGAAAATAAATTCCGATGATGATCGCGACATTATCGGTGTTCATTTTCGAGCTGGTAAGTGACGGATTACTACCAAAGATTTTGTTTTGTATTGTTTGAGAAACAAGTTGTCAGAAATTCAAATGTTTTGAATTATATATGATTTCAAACTAATTTGAAATAAATCCCAGGAATTTGAATTCTGAAATAAAAATTTAACTTATGGAGTTAAAATGGTAAAAGTGGAATTTAAACAAAGATAACAAAACTGGACTGAATTTGGAAAGATCCAGAATAAAAATTATAAAAGAAAAATACTGGAGATTCGAGTTATTAAAAATGAATTGATTCTTGGAGAATAAGAATCAAATTTTGAATTAGAGATGAGATAACTGATTTGAGAAATAAATCAGTAAATGGAATGTCGTAACAAAACTTAACAAGGTTAAGAACTGAGAGTGGAATCGGAGTTGAAATAGAAATTTGGCTTAGTAAAGCGAAAGACTGGTTTGAGAACGGATTGATGGGAGATCAACCAAGGATGCTTGGATATGCTGGTTTGATAGCAGATGGCAGAGATAGAGTTGAATGCCCAACAGAGAAGGTACACGTTTATATACGAGTATGAGATTTTCATGAGTCAGTTTAGGCAAGCCGTTTGGCTGTTTGATTTTCTTTTGGATTGGAGAAGGCCCAGAGTGGCAAGTTGTTGTAATACCGAGTGAGCCGTGCAGAGGAGATGCTGGCCAGATTCTCTGGAAATTAAGCTGTTAGGAAATTTTCAGAATTTTGAAAATATTCGGTAATAACAAGGAATTAATATTTTATTTGGAAATAATCAGTTCAGTGGAAACTGGAATTATGAAGTAAACAAAAAAAGATTTTTAACCATGTTGTAACAGAGATTGTAGCATTTTCCCTATCTTAGCAATTTCGAGGACGAAATTATTTTAAGGGGGAAGGTCTGTAACATCCCGCATTTTTGTCGGTTGGTATTTGAATATTAAAATCAGTTTAAATATTGAATTTGTAATATAAGTGGATTTATATATTAACTAAAACGAAGTTGAACGTATAAAGATATATATTAATTCTAATCGAGCCCATAACGACGCTGCAGTTCGTAATTTAACGTTCTGAACTTCAACTGAGTGTACCGGACTCGTTTTGAATCAGATTTCTTCAAAACGAGAAATGTTGGAATCTGTTGAACTGTATCTTTCCAACGGAAGTGGAAAATAGAGATTTCGTCGTATAGATTGCAAGATATGTCCAAATCAAATATTCAGAAAGTCGCTGTGAAATCATATATCGACCGTAACGATTATTTGAATATAACTTGATATTAGTTGCAAATCGGGACAAGGTTCTTTTGAAGCGCAACGATAATTTAATTTTTAGAATTTTACTGTAATTTTTAATTAATTAAATATGAAACTTTTTATTTGGAGTAGTGTGTACCCTGTATCGGAATTTCGGGATTTCACAGAATGAGTTCATCTACCGGTATTATTATATTTTTGGGATCGTGGGGCGTTGGTCATTATAACGGTATTTTTATTTCGGTCGATAGAGGTCCCTAAAATAATAAAATTTCGTACAGTCGATACCCTAAAATATCTAATCATAACAAAACAAACGTACACTGAAAATTTAGCAAGCCATCCCCTGGTGGTAAAGCACACACGAACCTAAGGGAGAAAACCATTACGCTATTCCTAAATTCACGGCAAAATTTCAGGAAGCAACCACGTCTGATCCTTAATATAATATACATATGTGTCCTCTATATAAACCCATCACCAAATAATTTTCTCTCGACACCAATACTTCTTCCCAAAGCCTCTTTTCTTCTGTCTCTTTTCTATAAAAAAAGAAAGTAAGCCGTTCCCTAAATAAATAATAATAAAAAAAAAATATACGTAAATTCTTCATGGAAAAATAAGCGAGTATTTTAGTCGCACTCGTTTACATGAAGCGAGAACTCCTGAGAGTAGAGATCAATACTGGTTGCGTGAGTTGGTGAGGTGAGCATGGATGTATGTGGACGTGGGTACAAGGGAAAGTGTGCGTGCATGTTCGAATGGGGGAAGCGAGCGTGAAGAATAGGGGGCATGCTGGTGTACGTGAGTGCTGCTCGTGAGTTTAAGATATTCATAAGGAAAGAAAGAATGCAAGGTGGTATGAGAAGAAGCACAGACGTGCTGAAGAAAGAGTTTAAAACAAAGGAAAGGAAAGCAAATTGGGTTGAAGGGTTGAGTTTGAAAAGGGAAAGTGCGGATTTTGTTTGGAACATATATTAACAGGAAGGGAAGTTTATATGTAAAGTACCATGAAGACATGGGTGTAATGACAAGTGTTCAGGTGTAACGCATAGGGATTAGTTTGTACAGTGGGTATGTGCATTTGTGCACGTGAGGGTTTTCGTTTTGGTGCAAGAACGAATGGAGAAGAGGAAATATATGAAGGAACTGACGTGTTAAAATATGACAGGGAAGGACTTTAAGTGGTCCGTTGCTACCGACGTTGGTGAGTAGTTGTTGTTGGAGTGGGGTTGAGATGCTGAAGCTCGCATGGGGTACATCGGAGGTAGTTGTCACTGGTGAATAGAAGAGGGGGCATGAAAAAGTTTGAAGTAGTGTTCAAATCATACAGGCGCTGATCAAGTATATGTTCTGAATAGAAGAAAGAAGTTAAGTGGTGCCAGGCAAGTAGATTGAAGGTGACAAATGAAATGGGGTACCATGTTTTTCCTGTGCGTACATTTTTTTAGTGGTATTGTCTTAATGAAGAAGGGCAGATGTGGATCTTTGTGAGGAGATGGTTTGGCAAACGATGAAGTCAGGCGAAATGGTAGGAACGAGACACGTGTGGGATGTAAGGGTGTAATGGTAAAGTGAGAAGGGTCTGTACGAGTGCGGTTTCTAGAGCCAGGAAGGCCTGGTGGAGCACAACGTTTCGGGTAGGGTTCATGCGAATAGATGTCCTACTACAGTGGCGAAAAGCTGGACGAAGTGAATTACAGAGGAAACTATGCAGATGAACATGGAGCTGAGCAACAAGGATATGGTATTTTGGAGCAAAAAGAATGGGGAGCATGCGACGTTAACATGAGAAATGGTGATGGCGTAGGAACACATGAAGGAAGGTGGAGTTTCAGAATTTGCCGTGAAATTGTTTGAAGGCAAACTGAACGTGCGTGGAAGGCTCTATCATCTGGCTGATGACGGTGAGCAGCGAGGCTCGGTGGCAGCAAATGGATGAGTTAATGGTGTCGGTTTGCGTCTGAACGTGGATTGAATCGAGTTGGAAGTAAAAGACTAGAAAGGAGAGCACATGGGATGATCGAGGAGGTGTAAGCAAGGCTGAACAACTTGGTAATAATATTCGGGTTGATAATGGAATGGTTGCACGCCACGGTGGAGGAACTGTACACCAGTGGGTCCGGAAGTCAACCGAGATAGAAGAAGCTTATAGACGCCTAATCATGATTAACGGAATTGATAAAACAAGTGGTGTTGAAACCGTAACGGAGCATGTTACGTAATGAAATTGGTTTGGAGCTCGTGGACTTTTAGGCAGAATTGAACGTCTGGTTTAACCAACTGACGCAAATCGTTATTTAACGGTTAACGCGCCAAGGTGAGTAAAATCACTAACTCTGATCTATTTTAAAATATTGCAGTTATATTTTAATGTTGTTTGAATGCTGTGTGATGGTTGATTAGGTTGATAACAATTAATTCGGTTGAATATTATATACCGTTATATATATGTACACATCATCAGTTGGACACTGATTCCACCGATTAGAATACCCCCTAGTATAGAGTTAGTGTAAATTGTGTGGACTGACATCTGTGGATGCGGAAACCGGTTGGAGGAATCCGACCGGATTCTTTGATAATTATATGTACTGTTTGTTTCGTTTGAACCCGAATTATATTTAAAACCCCATGTGAATATTGATGTTGAACGGAAATTCAACATCTGTTTCGATAAATCAGTAAACGATATCGATTTAGAAAGCGGCGACAGTCGACCATAAACCCATCGTTTTTGTTAAGGAGTTGATTGGCCGTCAGGCAAAATCAACTAAGATAATTATAAAAAAAAATATTTTTATAATTGAAAAGAAGAATTATATTTATAATAGAAGTTCTATTATAAACCAGTATTTTAGTGTTCGTTTTTATAAAATAAATAAAAACGATTTTTGATATTTAAATAAGTTTATAAAGTAGAAATTATCCGATGATTAAGTATTTGGATAATTATATTTAAAATAAACAATTTTAGAAATATTATTAGATTAATTATATTAATCTAATGAGAAGTAAATTAAGATCAGTTAACGAACTTACTGATGAAATGAAGTTGATTTAATCAACTGTTATTGGGAAAATGATTATTAGATTAATTGGTCTTCAATTAATCTAATGAAACAGTTTAGAAATAAATTAATCCAAAGTAATAAGATTTAATTACCTTTTGGTTAAGAAGTTATAAATAGAACTGTGGAATGGAGAAAGCGAAGAGTAAATGTTTAATATAAATAATCAAACACCAGAGATTTCAAAGTAACGATAGGGTGTTATAAAACCATAGTTAAAAATAAACATGAAAGTACGATCGGATAGATATTATAAGTAATAAGGGATTAGGGTGCAGACTTGTATCGGTTCTAAGGTAAGAACGTTGTCGATCAAGGTCTGAGAGGTAAACAGAATACCCCAACTTGAACAGCTTCGCTATTATCGAGGAACGATATCAGTTTGTAACGGAAAGAGATGTCAATATTTTTGTAACGGAAAGAAATGTCAAGGTTTTTGTAACAGAAAGAGATGTCAAGATTTTTGTAACGGTAAAAGACGTCGAGATTAGTTATAAAGTGGCATATAGCAGCGTATTGCAAGTTTGAACTATAGCGATAAAATAAACGCTGTTGATTAGGCTTAAGCGTAACTGTTATGTCAAGATTAGTTATAACAAAGAATATTACAGCGTATGACAAGTTGAACTATAGCAACAAAATAACGCTGTTGATAAGGTAAGTGTGACTGGAATGTTGAGATTAGTTATAAGGAGAATATTACAGCATATGATAAGTTTAGAACTATAGCGACAAATTAACTGCTGTCGATTAGACTTAAGCGTGACTTTTATATAGAGCAGCACTTCCTAGGAAATGTAACAGTTTGGTTTGAAGTCCACTTATTCTAGAGTAATAAGTAACGACGTTTGTTCAAAGAAATATAAGAAAGAGTTTAGAAAAAGAATTTGGGGAATCGTATTAGAAACTGACGACAGCATTTCGATGTTCGAAATGTGATTAGAATTAAACCGTTAGGATTTGTAATTAGAATTCGACGATGTCGAATGTATTAAAAGTAAACTATTTTTAGGGATTATAATCTGATAGAATAATGAACATTTAGTTTTAAACAAATAAATGTTGATAGGATAGAAATCAGTATTTAGTTATAAACTTGATATCGATTTGATAAGAAGTTGACTTAGAGACAGAGTTTATAAAGTAGAATAGGAGTGAAAAGTATGAAAGAGATTTCGGTAAACAAGATAAGGGAGATTATTACGTGAATAAAGATTTATATGATCAAGGTGTTTAGATTTCTATAAGAAGGGATAGTACTCCCATTTCAAAGGGAATAATGTTTTAAAAGTGAACATGGGGCCGATTAAAAGGTTAAAAGGAAATTTGAAATATTTTCCAATATAATTAGGGTAGATTATCTAAGTATAGAAATAAAGAATGTGAAAATAATGGATCGAACGTTGATAACGTATATTGTCTGGAATATGGAAGAATAAGGGTTTTATAATAACTAGAAATGTTTTCCAAGAAGTATGAAAAGGCTAAAATGGGATTTGAGAAATATCTGGCAAGATATGGGAATTCGCATAATAAAGTCGAACGTTAAAAGCGCCCGTGATTGTATGATGTTTAATTATATATTTGGATGGATGTTGTTTTTACTTCGATAGTTAAATAACCGATTATCGAAGTGTTTGACCATCGTTGTCAATACAGAGAGACCGGATTTATATGTTATCTAAAAACCACTCCGTATAGACATAAGCGCTGCGAATTAGATATGCTGAAGATAATTGAAGACGGAGTTAAATGCAAGGGTCGTCCAGTTCTAGAATGATGTTTCTTGTTTGTCCAGTCCCAGGGCAACTTGTATGGACGAGTGTCTGACAGAGTATTTCCAACGGTCACGCCGTTAATTTGTACGAATATACCAAGTTGGTGGGGAGAAGGTAACTTCTCTTTATTCTACACCCAGTGTGCATTTGTGTAATCAATGTGTGATTACGGATTTGACGATGTGACATTCAAAGCGAATGGTGCTCAGATGTTCTGAAGATAGACGTAGCCTCTAGCCTCACAACCAAGAAGGGACAAAAGTTGGGCTAGGCAGCATGGCTAGTTGGGTCATCCCCAAGCAGGGTGTATTGTCACCGATCTAGAGAAAATTCTTATTTATACTTCTTTTTGATTCTGTATCTTCGGATGATGGTTGGATGGCCTACAACCGTGGTGGCAATATATTCGCGACACTCAAGCTAAATGAGTGAGCGGTCATGTGTGGCCGGGTTGCAAGACGTTCTTGTTGAACCCTGAGTGTATCCCCTCTAGAGTACACTAATCAAAAGGTGCTCCCATACCTTGTCTGTTGAAATCCATTCTCCAATAAGCGCCCTGCAGTTTATGATTTTATAACATATATATGTGGAACGTGAGATGCAAGCGTTCTGCTACTTGGATATTTATGTGCTTAGACATTATTATAATATCACTGGTTTGATATCAAAGTATTTTGGATTATAGTAAGGTAAAAACCGTCCATGTTTATGTGTGGGCTGGTCTTACTATTATCTTCTTGTTTTGAAAAGAATTTTCAAAGTTAAACAGTATGGTTGGAATTTACTCACACCAGTCCCATGACTGACCCAGAGTTTATTTTGTTTGTTTTTCCTAAACTCTTGGGTGCCCAAATTTGTACGGGCAGTCAAGTGTTTCAGGCTTTGCAGATTCACTTGGAGGAGCTCAAAAGCAGGAAGCTTCACCATTAGTTATGTAGAGTTACTTCCGCTGTGATATGATGTATTGTAATCTGATAATGGTATGTATATACAATACAGTTTTGTATTCAAAGTTATGTTATATAATACATCTTATTTTGTTCCGCTGTGAGTTTCGTGTTTACTCTGATTCTGATGTACAGTGAGTTCTTCTTCTTCTTCTATTCTATTAGTTCTATCTTTTCTATCTCATCCTCTAAATTCTTCTACTAATGTCCCGGTATTTTCGATGCTCGAGAAATTGACAGTGTTTTTATGTTGATTTTCGGGGTCGAAAATCCGCGCCGTTACAAAGAGTTTAACCACTCTCTTCACACAATCAAGAATGGCACCATTACTGGATAACCAGTCCATGCCTAAGATTAGTCCATATCCCGAGAAGCCCAAAACAAAGGCATTACTTCTAAATTAAACACTTAGAATAGAGATTTTCAAATCCAAGCAAACCATCGACAAATAAGCTGAGCCCCCAATTGGATTTGAAACAACCAAGGGGTCTTCTACCATACTAGTGTCTAGATGCAGAGATTCTACTAAAGCAGATGAAATAAAAGAGTGTGATGCGCCAGAATCAAAGAGAGTGCGAACTGGATGACCATAAAGATAAACTAAGCTTTCTACGGAAATATTTCTACCTCGTTCCTGTGGAGGTGCCACCAGCGCGTGAACCTGTCCCCCTGAGATGGATCCAGTCCTCTGTCCTTGCCCCCGCTTCTTTGGGCAGTCCTTAGCCAAGTGTCCAGTCTCTCCACAATGGAAACATCCACCATTCATCTTTGCTTTCTTCTTTCTGCAATCTTTCACTATATGTCCAACAATACCACAGAAATTGCACTTTCTCTTTTCATGGGGTTTGTTGTTCTTCCCGCCTTTCTTTGAATTAGCCTTCTTGTTCTGTGACCCTTCCCCCTTCTTGTCTTGAGGCACTTTTGCTTTTGCCTCTTTCTTGCCTTTATCTTCCTCGTGTAGCAGCGCCATGTCCACCAAGCTTTCATAAGTCGCTCCTATGGGTATATGGGTCATAGCAAGGCTGTGTAGAGGCTCATTTAGACCTCTAACGAAGCGAAGGGCCTTCTTGTGTTGGGTGTTTACTAAATCCAGCCCAAATCTGGCCAGCTGATTAAACTGATTGACATACTCCCTGATCGTCATACTCCCTTGCTTAAGAGTTAGGAACTTCTCAATCTGCAGGCTTCTTTCATCTTGGTAGAGGAATTTCATCTCAAATCTCATCCTGAAATCTTCCCAAGTTTCCACTGGCCTCTCAGCATGGGTAACTTCCCACCAATAGGAAGCTTCAACTTTAAGCAACCACACTGCTAGCTGTATCTTTTGCTTGTCGTCAACTTCGAAGATGACGAACAAATCTTCGGTCTCCTTCAGCCAGTTCCTTGCTACCACAAAGGATTCAGTTCCATAAAAGTCCTTTCCATCCATGGCCTTAAAGTCTCTACACGTCTTAGCGAAAGTATTTCCACGAGGAGGAGGAGGAGGAACCGCTGCCACTGTGGGAGGAGGAATGTCTGTTGGGCCCGCACCATTGGCCCTAGCCTCTAGGTACCTTCGGAACCAGCCAGGTATCGGTACTCCTTCTAGAAGGTTAAGATCTCCAGACATGCTGAAACAAAAAGGAAGGATTCAAGACAAAAGGATAGAGAGATAGTGCATATGGCTTTGGGGAATTATGCCTTTTAAAAACAACGCTTTTTCTTGGAAAAAAATGCTTCTTTAAACTTCTTTTTGAAAATAGTTTCAAAAACTTTTGTCTAGTCTGGTAAAACCAGTGCTCTGTACCAAGTGAAACACCCCACCCCCATTAAGGTCACTCACAAAGGGAATGCCTTAACTTCGGTAGAGGTTTATAAGTAAAAGTCACAGATAGAACACAAGACATATATATAAACACATATATATAAGAAGCGGAAAACAAACAGACTTTTATTTCATAAATACGCGTTCATACAAAACATTTCCATAACTGTCATATAATAACTTCTAAAACATTAGATCATCATTTCCGTCTTGATTATTAAATAAAGAAGCATAAAACATAATAAAAGATGCATAAATCCCCATAGAACGTGTCCAAAAGCCATATCCAAGGAAAGAGAGTCCAAACCATACATCTACTATCTTGAAGCTCGCAAAGAGCCTGACTAAGCTGGGTTGTTTCCTCCTTGTGGACCTAGGGGGAGGAACGGAAGAAAAGAAGACGAAAGAAAAACAGGGTCAGACATAAAGCCTGGTAAGTCTAGTGACTCTTCAGTATGAGAATAAGAAAAAGGGCATGATAGGTATAAACTGGAAATAGGAAAGTATCATAAACTAAGATAAAGCAGTTTGAACCGAATATACTATCGCACCCCACACTATATCTCTGCACCTACTTGTATTTTCTCAACTGGCACCCCATGATCGGGGTGAAGTGATCCCCTTTCTAAAGATTGGCTCCTACTCGCAAAATCATATGTGTCATATGGCCCCCAGTGAGTGTAGATACCTATGCTGGTCCCACCAAAGGGTGTATCAAGTCCCATGGTGACGGCCCGACACAATCCTAGAATGCATAGGTCATACTACTGGTGCCTAGTTCCCTGTTTGTCTGCTCCGAAGTGTGTGCGCGCCCGCACTCCGTTAGAATCCACACTGCTGCACCAACCGCCGTCGCTTTTGACCGCTTACAATCAGCCCAGTAATCGTGCCCCACCCTGCCTAGTTTTAGGGTACCATGATACCTAATTGGGTTACTGCTGAAATGGGTCCCCGTTACTAGGGTTTTCTAGTCAAACACGTTAAATGGTTAAGTGTCTGTATTTACCTAACCCCACCCATCAGTATAATTAACATGTTGAATTGGTTAAGTGTTTTAGTTAACTTAACCCTACCATCCTGACTTGTCTATCCTTAGCTTTTTAAAGCACCAACCACTCACATTAGACAGGTATTGTTACGGTTACTGGATGTGTCGGTCGGTTCCGGGCAGGTTTACACCATAACTCAGTCTAACCTTGGGTCCTTATTGGGCTCAATGCTTTACCTCTCACATTGGATAGGCATTGTTGTGACTACTGGACAGCCGGGCGGGTTCGGGCAGGTTTACATCACAACTCAATCCAACCTCGAGTTAAGCATACTCGTATTTTCTAAATTTACATATTTGTCTCTATTACTTGTTATATGTAAATTTGTTAACAATTAAATATTGTGGCCCACTTTTCTAGTTCGTCATTTTTGGTATAAGAATTATATACCATTTAAGTGCCACCAATTATTGGCGTGTGCCAAACATGCCAATACATATATTTTAATGTCAAATTTCCTATAATTACCAATTTTTGCCAACGTTATCCCGTCTAAATATTAGGCTAACAATCTTAGCCTAATTTTTCGTCCGCATGATTTTTAACATATAATACTAGGCTAACAACTTAGCCTAATTTAGCGCACACAAAATTGGCATAAAGAAATTCATAAACATAAACATGACATAGGTGTAAACTTGGCATTTTCGGCATAGTCAATATGAACATCATATGTGAGAACTTGCAAGGTAGTCAACATGAATATTATAGGTGTGAACTTGCAACGTAGACTAAATCAACATACGTATATGTGAATTTGCAACATAGACTGAATCATGGGTTTCAACTTGTCATGTGAACTTGCATTAAAAAAAGGAACCTAACTAAACAGGTGTCACATGAATTAGCATATGATTTAGACAACATAAGCCTAAACATGTTTAGATCTAGGCATAACATCGAACATCACTAGCATATGACAAGAGTATGACATGTCCATAAAGTATGTATAATTTTATCACATATATGAACTAGATCCAATCATGTTTACTACTATAACATGAAACTTGTATTAAAATGGATCTTGGCATGGATCCAATTATGAACTTTGCAACTTTTGTATAAACATATGAGCATGTATATGAAATTAATCATTTAGGCATAGAAATTCTATTGTACAACATATAACTTGTCATAATCACCTAAACATGTAGGTGTAGATATGAACCAAACAACTTGTATGTGAATTTGAATACATCCAACATCAACTAGTTTAATCCACAAACATTCTAATGGATCCAACATCAACTCAATTATACCACAAACATCCCAATACTATTCACAACACAATCATTGCAACACATAGATATGAATTAACATCGTCGTTATACAATAGCACAATTCCATTTCCATTTTACAATGAATCAAATCTTAATTTTTATTTCCATCGGAAAAATCATTATACTTACAACAAACGACGAACTTGAATTCTGGATTCTAAATTTGCAATGCTTTCCTTTGGGGTATATAAACGTTGTTTGATTCTTGTTTTTACTTTAGTTTTTCTCGTCTCTAATCTTTCTTCAAGTGGAGCCTACTCTTGGCTTCCTTCCAACAGCATGACGGCTCTAGCTCTATTTTATTTGTGTGAATTTAGGTTGAGACTAGGATTGTTTATATAGGATTTCAAACTAATTAGAGTCGTCGATGAAGCTAGAGTTAATCAAGACCATCCATCTCAAGAGAAGCCAATCAGAAAGTGATAAGTCAGCCCTAGTGACACACCAGAGCTCACAAATTCGACCAGAATCAACCAGGCCAGCCAGGGCCTGACCAAGCAGGTTTCTGCTCGGCTTGGGCGCACTTGGCAGGTGCGCCAGTGCAAATTTGTACTGGCGCACTTCCCAAGTGCGCCAGTGCAATTTTGTTCTGGCGCACTTCCCAAGTGCGCCAGTGCATTCTGGCCCGTTTCTGGTTTTTTGCCTAACTTCGTTCGTCCATATCTTCTTCATATGGTATCCGTTTCACGCAAACTCGAACTCTATCTCAAGCAAAAATTCTGGGATGAACGCAATGGCATAACCCGTTTCCCTTAATTCCATCATTTAGAATTAATTATACTTTAATTTGTTAATTTAGTGTTAATAGAAAATTCGGGGTGTTACATGTATTGTGCATGATCAAATTAAAAAACTACTGCAAGTTTCTTGTGCTCGGCCTCATGTCGACTATTTGCATTTTCTCAAACTTGGCTTGTGCCGAACTGTTGTTTTTAATGTTGCTTCACCTCTTTGAGTTCTGGCCTGCTCGAGTTATCCTACCATGTTTCCATGTTGTTTGCATACACAAACACGTTGAGTTTGCACTTAGACTTGCTGCTGCCTTGATTTGGCTTGTACTTTGTGGCTTTTTCTTACATGCTTGACATCATTTTATTCTGCTCGTCCACATATGCATGTTGATCATTTATGTGCACTGAGTCGAGTTGATCCACGTGGCTGCTCCTCAGTTGTTATACTGCATTTTTAATGGCGAGGCAGTGCACGCGTGTATATTTATACACGTGTGTATATGTAGTCATTCAGAATAATTTTCCTGTCCCTGTACTGAAAATGTGTGTATATACATGCACATGTATGTGTATACATGCATAGTGCACGACAGATTATATATATGTGAGCAGTGCATACGATTTGTCTATCTTGTGGTATTTACAGTGTATCACTATGAATATCATAAGCTGCAGACATAGATGGATGTCTATATAAATCGGATCAAGTCATGAAAAATGATGAGAAACACACCAAAATTCTGAGCCAAATAATTTTTTTATAATAAAAATTAAATCTGCTATAATTTAAAATTATTTCTATTCTAGATTACTCTGTGTGTGAGTTTCTGTGATAGGTAAGTAGAAGACTGGACTGACTGAAGATACTGTGAATACAGAATACTAGGACAGTATCAATGAAATGTATATAAGTGTATGTAACAATGTAACAGAGTGATTGAGTGTTGTAGTGAGGAACTGATGTGTATATGGAAATGAATATGAATTGTATTGTATTACTGAGATGTACAAATAATGGAGTTAGAATTTGTACTGTAAGTTGTTGAAATATAATATTCTATTTAAATAAAATACTATTTGAATATTTAAATTCTTGTACAATCATATTCTATTTAAATATAGATATTACATTCCTATCGGTGATGTAGTATAATAGTACAATAACAAATACATTTATAATAATAAATATATGTTTGTTATCATCAAACAAAAAATCATAGAATTGTTGGATACAACAACACTTGCTCTAAATGTCCAGTATTCATTCTCTGATACATATGCATGTCTTGGTTGCTGATTCAAAGTACATAATTGCATACTGTGATGTTGGTGAGGAGCTGGCATATAAGTTAATATATGTTAAGGTCCCCTAAGCTTCACAGTGATATAAAACTATATACACAGTGAATAGGACCGAGCTCACGTATATTTGGGCATGTGAATAGTACATATATTATGCAACTATAATATTGTTAGCCTGCTTTGTGACCAGGCTACCCAAAGCAAAGATCATGTTGACACACCTCTGGGTAAATGCTGTCTCATATGGAATCTCTGGATAACATCGCTCTCTGGCATTGGAAGCATCGTCAGAAGACACAAGGCAGTTTGGTCAAAATCACAACATCAGTATAAACTGGCCCGAAACCCCTATCAAATGACCTCATTTGGATCTATTCACCTCATATACTCGTAGCGCTTTGAATTAGCTTCAGTTTGAGCTTTGGTTTGGCTCAAACGGACTTACGGTTTGAAAGTTATGCCCGTTTCCGTGAAAGGGTGTAATCTGGCTATCTCCTGGATCGGTTCGCCCCCCTCGGATCGTCCTCATGCTTCGCGACCCGATCCGGCTACTCCAGCACGTCACCACTTCACGTCTCAGCATCATTAGCAATCAGACCTCGGTTCGTGGGGGCCTCACCACGATCCGCTCCTACGGTCCGATCCTCTGACGCGTGACGAAGCCCTTGAACGAGTCCACCACGACCCGAATCGTGTGGATCTGGCGCCACGTGTCCTCAGCAGCCAACTTGACCCGTTCTACCACAAATCACGGTCCGATCCGACTACCTCGGGATGGGCGCCACGTGTCCCCGCGAACCGACTTCTGTATCAGCCCTCCTACAGCTATAAATACACCTTCAGATGACATTTCCAGAGGACTTTTTACATCTCAACTTCCATGGCTGCCATGGCCAACACTTCTCCATGAATAACCACCATCTTCCTAAATAAATTCAATGGATTCGGAGAGAATTATTCATTGAATTCAAGTGATTGAGAGCCAATATTCATTGTAATTGTAACCTCTGAGCGAAATGAGAAAATATAAAGTGGACGTAAGCTCGTTAACGCCGAACCACTATAAAAATCCTGTTGTCTTGCTCTTTTCTCTATTTTTCAGTTATTTCTTCATATCCTATGCTCAAAATACGACGATTTGGGTGTTAGGACCATTTTTTGGTCTAACATTTTGGTGCTTTCACTGAGAACTGAATGAGGATTATAAAGAAAATGCACAGGAGCAGGTTAGAGCAGGTGGTCGGTTCGCGGTTCGCGGATCGCAGGAGCCATCACGATCCGATTCGCGGTTCGCGGATCGCAGGAGCCATCACGATCCGATTCGCGGTTCGCGGATCGCAGGAGCCATCACGATCCGATCCGAAGACGATGATTAATTGACGATCCGAGCCACGAACCAGACGACAGTAGCGAACCGCGACCCAGAAAAGTGGTGACGAACAAGGGTCGCGATCCGACCCAAAAAAGTGACATATTTTGGAAAAAATGTAATTTTCAGATCATTTCAGAAAAGGCTCTATCTTCCAAAATTGAAAAAATGTAATTTTCAGATCATTTCAGAACAAGGGTCGATCGCCGCCGGGACTGCGGGGCCCCGGACCCCCGCCGGCGCTGCGCCCGGACCCGCTGACGGCCTCGCCTTCGGCTCGGAGCACGGCTCGCCTTCGGCTCGGAGTACATTCTGACCCACAATTATCACAAATGCTTATCAACCAAGATTCGGTAGGTATTCTGAGGATAGCCATGACCTCTATCTACCGATGTTATTGAATGTGAGGAGTTGTTGAAAAGATTCGACACGCTGGCTATGGCAGTATACAAAATAATGATGGTCTCATAACAGCCTTCTCTTCCAGAGCTCCAATGGTGTGCATATTTCCCAAATGCAACTGATGATGCTCCTGAGCGAATAGTGATCACCTAGTTTACATGACTTAAACCTGTCCTACAGGCGAAATCCCAGATGACATTGACATAGAGCAACCCGGATACTATTCTGAGGATGACTCAAAAGATCCCAATGACCATGATTCTCAATAATGGGATACCCGACGGCAAGTAAGGGCCCTAGCACTACAAAGTTACCCTTCACTTGAATGGCATGGTGAAAAACGTATGTCCTACGGTTCACCTATTTGCCGTCAACCGCATCGAGATAGATTGATTTCCACGTGTCCAAGGGTTAGATCGATGTATTTTGGTCCCCAGAGTTAGGAACCAATTGAACCTCCGCAGGCCGTGATTGGATATATGGATCATTGCTGGGATGATAACAACTTGACTGCTCACCAGCCACCATATGACATTGGTCAAGAAGTGAGAATTTGAGATCAACGCAAATATGAATCAACCATTAGCTCTCCACTTCATACAACAGTTGTGATAGGATATACGAACCTTACTTGAAGCCTCACAAGCTATGCTATCATGTTCAAGCTCATCTGATCAAGATTCAGATAGACCAGCTCCAACAGAATTCAGAGCCTACATTGCACCCTAGAGCCTATTGCTAAATATGCCAACCGAAGATGGAGCGAGACTGGTCTATGGTGACCAAGTTATTGGAGAAGCCGGCTGATTAGGAAGGATGAAATATGCTACGCAACAGAGATTGCGTGAAACCCAAAGACGCTTCCCCTCCAGATGAAATGGAGTGTGAAGGAGGTGTCAATATTGCGAATGATGGGAGCATCGCAAAAGGAATTGCCAAACGACCTGCCTGAAGACATAGATTCCAGAGAGGATGGTGATTCGGGATGAAGAAGGGTGACATCTAATAACGCAACTGCACGTGTTCCGACTGGTGACGCCGACCTGACTAAGGTCTTCACATCGGATCTCCTTTAGACCTCTTCCGAACGAGAGAACTTATATGCTTTCTATAGGCGAGCCTGGATGTGTTCTTTGGACCAGTGCTAATATTTGCGGGATTTTATCCCAAATTATGAGTCATTTCTTGAGTATAAACCTGAAGTATGCTCCTGTCAAGCAAATAAGACATATGCAGTAAGTTCACTATCGCGGGATTTTATATGGAGTTGCCATTCGAAATGAAAGATGAAATCAGCCACTTGGAAGTTGTATACAGACGGTGCAAGAAATGATCGGCAACGCAACGCCGAAGTTTTGCAGATAACCCCCGAAGGACGACTCGAAAGGAATTCCAGTCGGAGAAACCACAACTTGCAGCTTACCTAGAATGGGCAGAAGAGTTATTAGATGGATTGGAACGTTACAACATACCTCATATTTCATACACAAAAGATCTAAAGTCGAATCATCTGGTCGAATAAGAAAGTTCCGATAATCCAGAAAAGATAGAGATGATCCCCATCAAGACACTATGAAATACAACCATTGATAAAATGGAAGTTGACCCAACGTTGGAGACCAAACCCGGAAGAGGGTCATGGTTAACTCCATGATAAACTTCCTACAGCACAAAATGCATCTAACAAGGTGAAGTGAAAGGCGTGCAATCGTTCTTTATGCCTCGAGGTATGACATGCAATTCGACATTGCCTATTTCTCTTGGAAGGTTGTCCCAAAACAAACACCAACGAATGCAATTGCCAAATTCACCGCCCTAAATGATTCGACCAAATCACCAGTCAGCCACCCATTAGATGGGAGATGTACATGAATGAAACTTCTGGGCAATGGCGTTCTGAAGTTAGAAAGTGAAGACTCACACTTCTACTCCCCTCATCGATTATATGCCAAGCAAACTCATGCCCCAGATGCTGGGGGCAACTGGAGATTTTAGCATGGATTACTCGAGGTTACATCACCTAATTCAAAGTTGATACACCAAAAGTTTGCATGGCCAATTGCATTAGTCTTGCCTGAAGGTCAGCAAGTTGAGGGTTTAGAACGCTTGCACCCGAGCGATGATTGATTGTTTGCGCACAAACCCTTGTCCCTGACATAGGATCGAAGGCATACCGGCGAATTTACAGGATATGACTATCTCTCCAGCTGCTATATTCTATTTCCTAGCACAGAAAGTGCAAAAGTTTCTACAAGCATGAATCCGTTGTTCTCGTGCCAACTTCCATCCTAACACCAATGTGATGGCGTGCTACTATTAGCAGTACAAACATGACTCCCCGGCACTCTATCCTTACCCTCAGCATGGGGGCCAAGAGACGATTTAAAGGGAGATGCGCCCTCATCACTCACTTATAGTACCCACCTAACCGCCTTTGCCATCTCAGGACCCCGATCAAGGCCTATTCATTCTTGGGACTGCCGCCCCACAATATTTTGAAAAGATATCCTTCATCATCTAAAAGATTTTGGCAGCCCTCCACTGGCAGAGCTAAGGCGAAGCAAAATGGACCTGCAATGAACATGCAACGCCATTTTCGCTCATAATGACGCTCATTCCTTTAACAGGACTGTTCTTTAACTATGACTCTTATATTTGCATACTTTATGAGTTATTGATGTAGTTAACTCAGATGAACTAATATGTGGATGGTGTAGGTACCCCGGATTTGATACCGATCAGATTTCTGACACCCGCATATGGGATTATGGAACAGAACCATAACGAGCTCGATTGAACTGCTCGTCTACAAAACCACGCCCTCCATCTAAAGAAAATCATATAGCTCAAGGTGGATCTAGAACGACCATCCAATCCTTGGCTCACGCGTGGCAAAAAAAAAAAAAACAATCGTACATAAATCATTGAATCGCAAAGTCGTAGTCCGACTCCAGAAGAACGCAGTGTGACCGCCCATATGGCTCGATCCTGTCCTCGACGCCACTGAATCGCACGAATCTGAATAAAGGAGGCGGCACTGCCCCTTGACATGCTCACTTTTCAATCATGCAATTTACTTTCGCATGCTTTCCGAGTTATTGACATGACTAACTCATGCGATATGAATAATGCAGGTACCCGAAGTCAGGTGCCAACCATCCCTCCCGTAGACTGTTCGGAGGAACTCAAAGCCTTGGCAAATGCTCCAACTGTTCGTCCGACTGGTTTTAATCCTCAGAGCTTGGATTAAAATATAAACCTAGGACGAGTTCGATGGGCATGCAAGATTGCAGACCGCTTGATCCGTGACTCTAACTCTCCAGAGCCGAGAGAGAGTATAAAGGACGCGAAGATGACGTCTACAAGGCGTGGCGGTGTACCATGATCGGAGCCGCCTAAGCAAAACTCTAACCTCGGCGACTGCCAGGAGAGTATAAAAGCGTCTCCGATTGAGCGCTGAGAAAGAGCTCCTACCCCGCTGAAGGATCGGGGAGCGACGGAACTGCTGAGCTCGAACTCTAATTCTCCAGAGTTGAGAATGAGTATAAAAGCGTCTCCGATTGAGCGCTGAGAAAGAGCTCCTACCCCGCTGAAGGATCGGGGAGCGACGGAACTGCTGAGCTCGAACTCTAATTCTCCAGAGTTGAGAATGAGTATAAAAGCCCTCTGATTGAGTGCTGAGAAATGTGTTGGAGACTCAGCACCCCCCATAATTTCTACTCCGCTGAAGGATCGTTGAGCATACCATGAAACGAACTAGAACTCCTACCCCGCTGAAGGATCGGGGAACCGCTGAGTTTAAACTCCAGAGAGAGTATAAAGGCGCCAGAGACTTAGCACCACGAGGGCTCTTACCCCGCCAGAGTGTCGGGGGATTAACTGAGTTTTGAGCCCGAATCCTCCATGCCCAGACATGGGGGCAAAACAAATAAGATCCTAATCAATCCTCAACAAAGCCCTGGACAGGCACTAAGTTAATGATTGATTGGAAGCATACCTATACACACATATTACTTTAGTGCATTTTCATTTATAATTGCATTGACTACTTATAGCGCTTCATGACTTATTTGCCCATTCGCAGGTACAAGACAATGCGAAAGAAACAAAAATTTTATTACTAAACGCAGGTTTACAAAAGATAACTAGTCAAGAACGCGAGGGCCTCATTCGCAACAATGGCAACATGCTAATGGAAAACGAACAAAGGGTCGCATCCAGAAGGATGATGTAGGCCCCTTGAAGACCAGAAAGCAGATGAAAAGAGAACGTCCATCTGCTCATCCCAACTTACTTCCAGAACAGGAAGCTCAGATAAGGCTGGATATATCCCATGTAATAATTGAACATGATGCAACCATTTCATCCCCGACATTTCCCTTGATGCAAAGAGCAAACGGGAGCACTCGAGGCAACTACAATCTGACTCTTCACCGCTTGATTTCTGTCCTCAGAGCTTGGACGGGAGAGTGTAAAGGCGCTAGAGACTTAGCGCCACAAGAACTCTTACCCCGCCGGAGTTTCGGGGGTCAGACTGAAAGCAACTTCCTCTCCTCATGTTTACATGTCTGAATTCAAAAGGGAAGTGATCCGACCGCATGTCTTTCACATTTACCCTATGATTGGGGGCATGACTATTGAAAATATTTACAGAAGACATAGCTTATATGCCTGTATTTGACTTATGTTGTGATCTTGACAGGCTCCTTGAGGACTAGGAAACAAATGCAAAGAGAACGTTTTTTGGTCCTAACCTACTTCCAGACTCGAAAGCTCTGATGAGACTAGATACATCTCATGCAACCGTTAGATGTGACACACCATCGTATCTCCGACCTTTCCCTTGACGCAGGGGGCAAGCCGGAACACTCGGGACGATCACAGTCTAACCTTTCGTCGTTTGATGCCGATCCTCAGAGCCTGGATAAAGGACAAAAGATTAGCGTGGATTTCGTATCAACAAATCGATTTTCACCCAACTCTAACTCATGATGCGAAGAGGGAGTATGAAAGATATGGATTTGAAGTCCGCTACTCAGAACAAACCCCCGAGGGTGAGGGCGCCAGCACTAAACTGGAAGGCCGAGCAACAATCATCAATTCGCTGGAAATGATAAAATTGAAGTTCAAGTAATGACGAACTAGGCATAGTCAGATATCAACCATCAGCTTGGGTTGAACACAAACCAATCAGCAGGCATGCAGCATGCAGCTTCGATTCATAACATCATGGATGGAAACACGGGCAATGGAACAACTACCTGCAATAACCCAGATGAAAATACAAGGATCGCAACAAGCTCAGGTCATGCACGACCAGCATTAGTTCCAACTCGAATGAATACTCAAGCGACATTTCATACTCAGCTCCAAGAAAGAACGCAACAACTCGAAAAACAGGAACCCGGTCAGGTCGAATGACTCAAACCATGACCCGGGGGCAATATCGACATGGAAACAAGAAATCAGCAAAGACCCCCTTTGTAATCTCAGATTCGATGCTGGGGGCACCAGCCAGGATCTTGATAATATGCATCAATTCTTTGATGGCAACCTACTCGCTAGTTTGATTCGGCACCTCTCAAGAAGCTTTTCTTCTCAAGATGATGTGGGTAACGATAATCATAGCCTCTTCACATGGGACATTAGAATATCCTCTTATTCCCACATATTTCAATGCTTTACCACAACGAGACTTCCTCAGAGGCTCTGACGAATTCAACCCTGAGGTGGATAGACCTTTATGACAAAAAAAAAGAGTGTTAACGTCGAGATGAATAACCAAGATGCTTTTCCGACTAAAAAATAGAGCACCTTTCAATTCCTGAAACGGTGAGGACAAAGGAAAAGCCCCGGAAAAGAATGACAAAAATGTGCAGTTACAAAGGGAACCTATACCACTTATTGAGCCCATGATCTTATTTGTCAAGCACAATTGAACCGAGCATGAGAAAGAGACTCAATAAGACTGTGATAACCATTTCGGACTATGCTGAAGCTTAAACGGTGGAGCCCAACTAACTTCATAACGACATTTATTCACTCGCATTCAACAACCTTACTTGACTCCGCAATTGATCTGATAAGAGTTTCCGAAGTCGCTGATGCCCGATGAGGCAATCCTCGCTATCTGACTAAAGAGAAGAGATGATATCAAAGAAAATGTGATTCGACCATTCGCATGTACAACTCGAACGGCCTGAATCAACTGCAGAGAGTATAAGAGCTTAAAGACCGTATGCCCCAATAACTTAGATTACCCCCACCGACGCTGGGGGCATAAGCATTAACTTCGCTTGTCCTCCAGTGGCCCTCATAGCATGAATGCCGATTCGCAAGCTGACATTGAATATGACCCTGGCCTGGCACATGACCCGAAACGTATACACTATATCTTCAGAATGTGACAGAATGCATCTTGCCCGTTCAAATGAGTCAGTTTACGGGTCAAGTGTGACTTCAAAGGTTTAAATCGCTGCTACACCGGATGGAAGGTGTGACAAATTCCTCCACTGCCTTATGATAGTGACGATCGCACGAGCACTGGTTCACATGGTATCAACTCCGTCTCTTACTGACTTGCATATGATTATTGAATTGCGAAGCAATCCAGAGCGATCGCGGATTCCTTTGACCACGATCCAGAGTGATCATGGCCTTCAGATTCCCTACTGTTACGATTCAATGCGATTTTAAGATCCTGGATCAATACCAAGATATCAAGATGATCCAAACTTGAATACAAATGACAAATTCATATGTTGATTCTGATGTGCTTGATCTCAATAGTCCAGTTGTTAGCTCAGAGCCCAAGGATTCTTACATTGCCCCATGATTTGGTTGGCTACTTCATACATTGGCTCATATGAAAAAGAAAGTCCAACCCTACCACGCGCTTGGCTTGCATAGAATGATGATGTTGTTTGGCAACGACCTGTGCGTGTAGAATCACGCTCGGGAGCCGATGATTTAGCACGACATTTGACGGATGAATTAGATCTTTTGATCCGACAAGGTTTAAACAATTTCTTGATTGTCTCGAATACTCCTTCCGTGGAACTTGGCCTGACTATCCCCCAGGGAAGCAATGCAGTAGTTGGATGAAGCCTTCTCAAGGATAAATGACGTTCCAGAGAGATTTAGCTCAACATATTCAAAGCACATCTCATCTTCGATAAGATGTACTTTGGGGGGCAAAATGTTAGCCTGCTTTGTGACCAGGCTACCCAAAGCAAAGATCATGTTGACACACCTCTGGGTAAATGCTGTCTCATATGGAATCTCTGGATAACATCGCTCTCTGGCATTGGAAGCATCGTCAGAAGACACAAGGCAGTTTGGTCAAAATCACAACATCAGTATAAACTGGCCCGAAACCCCTATCAAATGACCTCATTTGGATCTATTCACCTCATATACTCGTAGCGCTTTGAATTAGCTTCAGTTTGAGCTTTGGTTTGGCTCAAACGGACTTACGGTTTGAAAGTTATGCCCGTTTCCGTGAAAGGGTGTAATCTGGCTATCTCCTGGATCGGTTCGCCCCCCTCGGATCGTCCTCATGCTTCGCGACCCGATCAGACTACTCCAGCACGTCACCACTTCACGTCTCAGCATCATTAGCAATCAGACCTCGGTTCGTGGGGGCCTCACCACGATCCGCTCCTACGGTCCGATCCTCTGACGCGTGACGAAGCCCTTGAACGAGTCCACCACGACCCGAATCGTGTGGATCTGGCGCCACGTGTCCTCAGCAGCCAACTTGACCCGTTCTACCACAAATCACGGTCCGATCCGACTACCTCGGGATGGGCGCCACGTGTCCCCGCGAACCGACTTCTGTATCAGCCCTCCTACAGCTATAAATACACCTTCAGATGACATTTCCAGAGGACTTTTTGCATCTCAACTTCCATGGCTGCCATGGCCAACACTTCTCCATGAATAACCACCATCTTCCTAAATAAATTCAATGGATTCGGAGAGAATTATTCATTGAATTCAAGTGATTGAGAGCCAATATTCATTGTAATTGTAACCTCTGAGCGAAATGAGAAAATATAAAGTGGACGTAGGCTCGTTAACGCCGAACCACTATAAAAATCCTGTTGTCTTGCTCTTTTCTCTATTTTTCAGTTATTTCTTCATATCCTATGCTCAAAATACGACGATTTGGGTGTTAGGACCATTTTTTGGTCTAACATGTTTAGATGTATACAAACTGGAAGAACAGACTTCTGCAATGTGCAAGATTTTTTTATGAAGGGTTGGCACTATATGTGTACAATCAATAAGAGTTGAAACATACTGCATAGGTTGTGTTTATTGATACATAAATATAAATAGCTAAGTTCGGATTTGGAGAGCATATGTGTATATATACATACATACATACATATATAAACATATATATGTATGTATGTATATAGTAACAGTTTGGACGGATCTAATATCTGAACTAAGTTTATACACCTCTGCAAGTGTCAAATATTTAAATGAAATATGGACTTGAGGTTCTTTTTAGCTGTGAAATGATTAGTTATTTTTAAACTAATCAATCTTCTTTTACTTTTAAATAATACTCTGATTAATTAACTAAAAGAGACTTATGTATCTTCATATGTATAAGTTAAGTTTTTATTCTGTATACTGATATTTTTATATTAGTCAAAGAAGGTATCCTGGATAACTGATTTAAAGAGGAGGGATGACCCTTGAGAAGTTGCCCTTTTTTTGCAAATTATAAATAAATTAAATTTAAAAATTGGTGTAAATTTGGAGCGGGGGTCGTTTCAGTTTATATCAGAGTTGTGTTAACCAAATACACAACTAAAGTAATTATAATTTTAATGTTTTGTTGGCAAAACACATTGATTTAAATGTGCATAAATACTGATAAATTGATTGAACCAGTTTATTTGTTTTTAATAGCATAGAAAATTTGAGGGATTGAACTAACTAAATCATAACTATCCCTAAAGATGTGTAGTAAGCCAAGAGATGGATGTTGCTTATTATGTTGTTTTAGTGTCATGATTGCTGAAATGCATGAATATGGAATGTTATGCTTGTATAGTTATTCTGGAAAAATGGGACTAAGAACTAACTAAAAACAGTCTTAATTTTGTTATGATCACCTGCATGTTTGTTTTCATATAATTTGTGTTTAGCTTTTATGGATGGACTGAATATTTTATTGATTTTTGGTTCGGTGTAATGCAGAGTTATAATTATATATAATATCGTATGGTAAAAAAATGATAGGAATAACCTTCGTGTTTATTTAAATGTTTGGCTGTGATGTTTAAGATAAGATACTTTGATGACTTATATGCAAATGATTGTGAGTACATAATATTTTATATAATACACTAGGTCCTAGATGAGGTAACCATTTAAAATATATAAAAATTAAATATCTTGCTACACATGTGTGAGTTAAGCAGGAAGATAGATAAATGCTGAGTTGCTATGACTATAAGAACTAGATAGGTGACAATGATTTTTGGGAAATAAAAGTGCTAGTAAAGCCTGTAAACAAGTGATCATTGATATAGGGAAATCTATTATGAGGTAGGATTTAAAGAAAGGAATAGGCATCATGAACAAGTGGTTTGCAAGCTCATGTCTATTCCATTATGAAAGAGTGAAGGGGTGCAATGTTTATGTGTTGATCCTCCACCACTATGTGATTTTCTGAGTTAAACTAATGAGGGATTTAAGCAAGGGAATCAGGCCTAAGAGGTTCTATAATACCTCTAATCATATGCTCACAACAATTTACTAGTAAATAAAATTTATAGACATATAAAAAGAGATTTATGATAAATGCACACTGGATATGAATGCAATTAAAAAAACGACTGTGGTGTTATGGTGTGATGGCTCTGAATGAATGCTTATTCCTATTAGGTTTTAATGGATGTTTTCTTGTTGTTTGTGCATGATACTTATATATATTGTGTTATTTAGTGTGAACACATTTTCATATGTAAACATGTATGATTAATTAGCCCAAGGGAAGTAAAACTGTATTTTAACAAGGAAAAGGGATGAGCTAGGGCAATAATTCGTATGCTTTAATGTATGGTTGCTTGGGTTAAGTTGCTTTCAGAAATATGTATGCACAGAGAGTGGTTTATACTTACCTGAATGTAACAACCCTAATTCCAACAGACCGATTTTTTTTCAAAATTCTAATCCATCGAAACTCTTGTTAGTTGCTCTGGTATCCGGCAGAAAATACATAGATATAAAATATATCAAAGCCCAAAAATATCTCACAACAGAATGGATAAAATATAATATAATCAAAATATAGCCTTAACGTAGTAATATAACTGCCTAACTAATATCCAAAGCTATCATATCTCTGCCACATATCTAACCGACGAGTATGTTATAAGGAGGGGGTCAGAACACAAGTTCTGGTGACTAGATTTAAACTACACATTTTGGATAATCCTACGTATACCGTTCAGTTACATTTTCTTATTTATTAGGTTACTTGGGTTAACATCACTCAAGGCTTACACACATATCGTGCCCATATACTTCTTAGTGGATTAACCTAATACAATATATATGTAGCTACCCTCAACATTAAGGTACACCCCATAGTAAACCACTCGCATGGTCTCCACCGTAACGCCACAGAAATATACGCAGTTCCTCATCCTACGCTGGAGTGACATACAGATCTCAATATAACAACGCTGTGTTCCGCATAGAACCGCCATCGTCATGCTACGTAAGCATTTGGGATGACACCTTAGATCAAATTAGATCACAGAGTAATGCCCTCGAGCCTATGATACACCACCCAGAGTAGTCATGCATGTATCTAGACTTTCCCACGTATGTATCGTCAATCATACTCGATGCCTTAACCGCACATATCCTCTACTGTGCACCGAGTCCCATGGCAGGGCTATACAAGAAATACGGAACTCGATTGGAAGCTTTTCATATATCTGTCTACACAGATGCTAAGGTATGATTTTCAGTGCCTATGGTCCCACCTGACCCCTCCCTCACTAATGAAAGACAATCGCCTTGAGAACTAATGACCTGGCCCAAAAGCACACAGCAAACAACAAATCCTATTTGGCCTGTCCCTCGCCCATTGCCTTGATAGCATGAGGTCTATGGTCTGTTGGTTTAGCTCTCCGTCTTTCTGCATCTCATGTCATGTTGTCTGTCGATGGTAGGTACTCGGCGTTTTGCTATCACTAATGGTTAGACCTGTCAGCACTATAAGAGTGGTCGTAACCCCACCAGTAACTAGGCAACTAGATCGTCGAATCACCTATTGCAACCTACAGTCTTTTAACTGCCCACTACCGTGGCAATCAAGGCATAATCACCGGTAGAAACGCACAGACCTAACCTTTGTGATTTGTTGTCACAACACAAAGGACTACTAGGAGTACCCTCTATGTCCCAAGAAGTAGCTTGCTCCCCCTTCCAGTCCTTCGGAGCCGGCAAAATATCAAGATAATCAGATGGACATGCGCTCCTATCGTGCCTTACGATACCACGATGATCTACCACGTTGGGTTATTCACCTTCAAACGTATGGACTGGTCCAAGCACCACAGTTTAATGTGTTATTAGACCCTATGTCTAAACATTTAATTACGTGCTTTCTCTTCCCTTTCAGGTTTCCATTCAACTTGGTTATTCCTAGTCACATAAACTTCTTATTCAAGTTACCAAGTTCCTCTTGCTTAATAATTCCAGTTATAACTTAATCCATTTAAGTTTATTAATAAGCCCATAACATGTTATTCTCGAGATTGTAATCCAAAGTCTGTAATCTACAAACTCTTTATATTATTCATTGTCCAAGTCCATAGTCACAATAACACGTTCTACTTAATATGTAATTAAGTACATTTCAATTCACATGTTCTTTGTTTAACATATCACTTATTATTTATGATTAAATATAACTTATTTCATAAGTTTGCCTCATTCTTTCTTATTTAATCACAATTTCTTCTTACACTATCATTACAACTAATCATTGTTTACTTATTAACTTATTTCTCTTAACTAAGGTTTACTAGTAAGTTTCCTTTCCATAAATATAACTTATGTTGTCCTTACCAGCAGATTCCAGATTCTCGTTCTTATGGTATCTCATTTTCTTTATCTTTTATTATCACCTAAGTTATAATTTCCACTTGTCCCTAGGACAAGTCTACCTATTATATAACAGTCTCATTAACATAGTTTATTTATGATAGTTACTACCATTCCCCGTTCATTCTATTTCTTCCGTTGTAACTTTTATTCATTTCCTTATTCATTTCCATTAATTGCAATTAATGATATTTTATCAAACCTGCTATTTACATATAATTATGTTTATATGTTTATGGACTAGGCTTCTCACATTAAGCCTACACTTGTGGATGCTGGTTTGTCGGGCGGTGTCGGGCAGACTTCTGCTATAAGTTGACTTAACCTCGTGTCTTAGCACTGTTACATGTATATTTATGCACTAGACCTCTCACATTAAATTAACAACTTGTGGATGCTGTATTTGTCGGGTGGTTCTGGGCAAACTTCTACCACAAGTTGAATTTAAACTCATGTCTAAGTGCGTTACAGTTTTCTATTTACTCTAAAATTAGGTATATTCATTCCTTCAAGTTTTACCGTAATCTATTTTTGCATGTCACTATATTAAGCCCATTTTATGTTGCATGTTCTTCCTAACATGTAATTAACTTCATCTCAAAATAACATGCAATCGTCAAATCATGTAATTATTCTAATTTAACATGTAATAATTCCAATTCCTACAGTTAAGGGTTCGAGTACATAAATGCCACAAGTTAACATGTAATTAGAACATGTAAATATACAACTATAATTGCTACACATATTTTTAACAAGTTTATATTTCAACATATGAACATTTTAGCACATTAAAAATTTCAACATATGTATTTTCCAACATATTAATATTTTAACATATTAATATTTCAACATGTCATATTAGAATTTCAACACTTTTAATCATTCTAGCAGATTTACATTGCATATTAACTGGGAATGTCAAACAATAATATATCATTATCAAAAATGATATAACTTAAATCCACTCACCTAATTTCCTTTCCAATTCCTGAACCTAGTCCAGATCTAGCATTCCATGGTTTCCCCTAACTGGATTTAGAACCTAACAACCATCGATACATAATTATTACTAAAAGAAAAAGGGAAGGAAGAGGAAGAAAGGGGAAAAATTAAATTGACTAGATCCAAGAAATTACCTTACTTCGAATTTGATTTTGAACACCTTCTTTATTAATATTCATTCTTTTCTTCCAGATCTTAAATCAGAATTTTCCTAAACTGATTATTTTATTTTTCTGAAGAGATTTGAGGAGAAGAAGAATGGCAGAGTATAGACATCGCCTCAGAAATATGAGATTTAGGCTAGGCTCTAAAAGCTTATTTATAGGTGTTCAGCTACAAATTTGGACCAGAAAAAAGTCCAAGTTCATGCTTAGGAATCTGTCCAGATTGGTGGAGGGTCGACCCCAGTGTCGACCCAAGGGTCGACACCCCCATTATGGGGTCTACCCCTAACGGGTGTTTTCCCCGCCTATGTTCCAGTGTCACATAATTTGATTTTCTGATATTATTTGATTGAATATATATATATATGTATGTATGTATAAATAAGCCTTATATGTATATAAACTTCTAATGCTCATAACTTCTTCATACGTTATCCGTTTTACGCAAACTTAGAGTTCATCTGAACCAGAATTCTGAGATGGACGCAACAGCGATGCCTCCGCTAAATTCTTAGTATTTAATTAAGTTATTTTATTATCTTTAACTAAAAAAATGCAGGATGTTACAGTGAATCTGAAGCAAAGAATTAACATGCATATATTTGAAAATAAACTCTATACTTGTAAGTACCCATGAGGCATGAGATTAGCATGTCAAGACCTAGTGTGAAATTGCTAGTTAAGCTCTGAGAATGATATAAATACTTAGAAATGGTCTAGGTAATACATATATTAAAGGATCGTAGGATGAATATAATTGATTAAATTGCTTGTTGTCATGTATGTAGATATGTATAAGTAAAATGTGGAGGAATTACCTGATGCATACACATATTAGATACTGTGATTTGTATAGGCTGCAGAATATACATAAATGAACAACTTGAAATATACGCATGCTAAGATATTAGCTGCTATGTTTTGAGTGAATGTATGAGCATGGCTTGCTGATTAGACTTGCTTTATTTATGAAAGTAAAATTAATACTTAGGATGTAGTATGATTTAATAAGTAATATATATATGTGCTTATTTCTAAATGAAACAATATAGTTCCCAATTAATATACACACACACACATATATGTTTGTATTGTTATGTGTGTAGTTAGTAATGTGCATATTGTCTTATACATAAATTGAATGATGTATTTTTTTGCTAGTGACAAATATATAGATATCAGTGACACTAATGTGGAAATGGCTTATACATGTGTTTATAGATATGTTAATGAACAGACTGTGAAGGAGACCTTTATTGCTATATAAAGTGTTAAGTTATTAAACTATGAAGTTTGTATTAAAACACCATGGTTGTTAGTTTTGATACTAGATAGAATTATTTGGATTAAGTTGAAGTAAGAATGTGCTTTGAAACTTACATACACACCTGGTATATTGAATTAAGTTTCTCACATACTAGTAACTAGAGTATAGTTGCTTTGAAATTTGTTGAAGTAAACCTGTGCTTAAAAGAATCTGAGAACAGTAAAAGCATTTAGAAATTTAGATTTACACTTAATAGGATGTCTAGTTGCCATTTAAATTTTGTGCTTATCTTTTCCCTAAAATGTGACTAGCATAGGTCTTGTATACTTTTAACCCTGATCTCGTCAACTAGCACTACATCACTGATTTGGTTGTATGGTTTTGTTGACTACTGGCCATGTATTTTTGACAGTGTTGCTGTACTGCTATGTTACTGACCTTGCCATGTTTATGAGTTCGATTCTTTATTCTTTACTGAAATTTTGAATTTTGTTGTCATAGCATTTCATTTCCTTACATACTTTTTCCTTCCATGTTCATGTGATCATTGTTTGAGACATTTATTGTGACGACCGCCTACAACTCCTGCTCTTAACAAGGGAAATAATGTGCTGAAAGACGTGTCAGGAAGCTATGAACGATCATCACGGTAGAATAATATACACGGATCTTGTCGTATAACTTACAGTGCAAGGATAAATATAATAGAACAGATACAACAGACAATTATAGTGAAGTAGAGATGGGCAAAATCTTGAAAATCTTTCATATCATCATGAAATAATATCCATACATCAAAGGATTTCAACATAAGAGCATGTACATAGTGCCTTACTACAAACACTCAAAGAAATCATAACAGCGGAAAACATCAAGATATGTATAGTAGCAATAGTACGTAAGCCTCTTGCTCGTCTTCAATCTACAGCATCGTCTCATTAAGATCGATCAGTTGTCACCTACCTCCTAGTCTGCCCATCCATAACATCATGGATGAACAACCCAACAAGGTAATAAGAGGAGACATAAAACCTTGAGTCAGACAATAGTCTTAATGAGCGATAAACAACTTTCTAACATCATCAATAAAGTATATGAGAATAGGCAGATTGATCATCTAATCTACCAATCATATCATCATAGAAGAACCCAACCCGTCTTCCCCACATCCGATAGTGATAGCCTTCACATCATTCAAGTAGAAATAAATAGTACGTTCATGGCAACCAGTTATCTAGCATAGACCATCCTAACCGATATCTACATCTTCCAAGCACAAGCCTCAAAGGCCTAAACCAACATCAGACAAGCACCCAAGAAATATCTCCTTCAACGTCGAATAATATACACAAGACAATAAAAGTAAAACAATCATCATAAATGACTCTGGCTATCACTGCCAATCTTACTTTGAAACCATTGCTAATCGTATGATCGGCTCAACATCATGCCGTCTGTCAAGGGCTAATGGTAACCCCAGTTCTAGCAAAAACTCTATACGCCTTTCATCGAAACGTATCTATGCCTTTCATCGATACCCAGGGCACTCGACTAATCATCTAGTCTTTTAGGTGTCCCTATTATACCCTTGCTTTAAGCCCACTAGAACCTACGATCACGATAACTCCTCGGCCTTTAGTATCTCTAGTCGTCGTCATCGTCGACAATGCATAAGCTCAAATCATCTTGAGCAGCCATTATCCACAAACTCAACTTCTTTGAGTTGTCTTCACGATCGTTGCATTTCGACGATCAACGAACAGTTCGCAACACTTTGAACATTCCTCCTTTAATTCACTTCGAAGCCACAACCACCATCTAGCTGAAAACATAAGTCATTTGGTTAATATTCGATTCATAGCGTTTCAGCCCGACTCATCAGGTCACCATTGACCTGACTCATTAGGTCACAATTGACCCGGCTCATTAGGTTAAAAACGACCTGACCTGACTCTCTGGGTCAAAAACGACCTAACCTGACTCATCCGGTCAAAAACGACCCGACCTGACTAATTAAGTTAAAAACGACCTGACCAGACTCATCAGGTCAAAAACGACATGACCTGACTAATCAGGTCAAAACGACCTGACCTGACTAATCAGGTCAAAAACGATCTGACCTGACTCATCAGGACAAAAACGACCTGACCTAACTTGTAAGGTCAAAAACGACCTGATTTGACTAATCAGGTCAAACACGACCTAACCTGACTCATCAAGTCAAAACGACCTGACTCCAAATCTAACTAGTCTATCTCCAATCTCGACCAATCCACTACCAAACGACAACATCGATGCAAACAACTCACTCAGACCATCCAATTCAACTATCAACACTTTATGAAATCACCAACAACACTTAAACAACAATTACACATCATACAACCATATAAAACTCACGAAATCATGATTAATAAATGAATATAAAAATAGTAGATCTAAACTTGCATATAATTATGAATTAACATAAGAATTACCGTCTAAGTTGATAGATTAGATTCTATAGTGATTCAAATGAAAATATACTTACCATGATGTACATCTAGGTGAAAATGACTAGAAATGATGAAAATAAGATCAAACAATCCATATACTTGATTGAATCTGTGTGAGAGATGCTTATCACTCACCCCTTCGAATTAACTTGAAATCACTAAACTCCCAATCCGAACAGCGAAGAATGAACTTCAAACCTCTCATTTAGATGCCATCTCTCTTTACTTGATATAGATCAAGCTTTGCTTGATGTAGATCTTCAATCTTTTTTCTTAGACCTGGAATTTTAATGGAGGAAAGATGTATTTGATTGAGCAAGGAGGATCACGAGCTCAACCAAATGAGAGAACGAAGAAAGTAAACTATTCTCCATGCCTCTATCCCCTTATTTATAGCCTCCAAAATGCCCACTAACAGGCTACAACAAATCAGCCCATTAATGACTTGTTAAACCTGAATAGAAATTGTGCAGCACTAAAACAACGATTTATCCCAAACAGCTAAACCAAATCTTTAATGTGACCACTCTACGGAATTGGTAACACCATTTCCTTTCCAATGAAATCAATCTCAGCACCTGATTCAATCCCAGTCAAAAGTTATGCCCTATACTAAAATTACAGGGCAAAATGGTCACAAATAAAATTGGTAAAAATTATGGACATGTCTTACATCCCTATAACCAACATATCAAAATATGAGAATGATCCAACCCTAAGGGAATTAAATAAAAATATTTTACGATCCTCCAATCAATAAAATGCGAGTTGTTACATTAGCTTTGGTGCCACTTCTATTTGTCACTGTGTACCTGCGTATACTTGCTTACTTACATGCCATCTTATAGTATTCATTAGACTGTTGCATTGTTATTGTTTGTGGTTAATCTCACTGACTTTTAGATTGATCTGGAAGTACCTATGTTTTTTAAAGAGTGTTAAATTTCTTAAACTGACTAAAAGTAATCAATTCAGTATTGAATAACCCCTGAGTAGCTTATGTTTAGATATTATGGGTGTAGGATGCTTTTAGTTATCTTTGAAAACTTGTTTAAATGTTTAAAATATTCCTTAACCAAGTATGACTAAAATACCTTGATGGTGTCTTTGAAATGGTTTATAAAACCAATGTTGACATCATATACGAATTGGTTAAAGTATACATTAGTAAACATCTTAAATTTACAGTGAAAAAAACTGTGATGCATAGGGTGGTACCTTATATTTGAATGCATTGCTTGATTTTTTAAGTATGTTCCATGAGTTTATATTGAATTTCAAATAAGAACAAGTTATATGATTGACTTGATACGACATGAATTTAGTGATCAAATGTTGAATGAATCCATGTCTAGAAAATTGCTTTGAGATTAAATATATATGTATATTAGTCATATGACTGGCTTGGAATTGTTTGATTCAATTTTAGTGCTGATTAGTTTTGATAGATAATTAAAATATGAAAAAATTGTGGGACATAATTTAATGGAGGGGTGTATGTGATGACCCGAATTCATACCTAAACTATATTGATTCACAAATGAATCTACTTATATATCTATCGGTGAATAAATAAATAAAAATTCTTTGTGTATGTCCACGATAAATGTATAACTTGTGCTTGGTTGACTTGTGAATAAATGTACATTTTGTATGAGTGTTAAGTAAAACAAGTAAAAATTGGCTTAAGTATTATAAAAACTAACATGACTTAGGAGGGTAAAAGCGGAATTTGGTGAAGGGTAGAAACCCTAATAATACAACCAGATAAAGACCGACCATGATATTATCAATTTTCCCCTTAGCAAACAAAATAACATAATAAAGGCCGAAGCCCTTGCAATCCAGATCGAGGCAATCCAAAGCTATTTTCGTGCAAACAAAAGTAGAAAATGGAATCGAGATGGAGAAGAGCAGCAGCTCCTTAGAGAATCTGGGCTGAATGGAGGGTATAAAGATAGTAGCCAAGAGAAATTAAGTGAGTATATTTCATCTTTGTTTGGCATTAAGACCAAATTTAGGAAGATCTTTTCTATGTTTGTGTTCTGTTTTAGGATTCATGCAGTTACAATATAAATGCTTGATTTCTTGATTCATAAATAAGTATTGACGATTTCATGGATTGGAGCCTATATGGATCTGATAAGTATATATCTATGATTGAAATAGAAGTGCACTATTGATTTGCATGTTAGAATGTTTTAATAAAATGTAATTGAAATCAATAAACAGTTCTAGTGATATTTTTTATGTGGTAGGGTTGAATGTGTAGGAATAATCGCTTAAACATGTGGGTTTTAAATTATGTTTATTCCTACATAGTTGAGATAAATGGAGCAATGGAATTCATATGTAGATTCATTTATCCTTGTTATATTTTTATGAACTAGATTCCTATATTTAAGCAGGGAATTTAGTGAAGAGAAATAGAGTGTTATGCACACTGCAATGTATATGCACATATATAATCAGAACTATGATCACTAAAATAACCTGAATGCATAAATATAGTTTAACCCTGTATATGAGGTTATTGTGATGCTAAAATGTATTAGTTTACAAGTTGGGTGTTTAATCCTATTGCCTGAATGATTGTATGAGTGTTTTTTGTATTGGATGAGTGAAATTGGATGATTGGTTACATGCTGACATCTGTTTATACACCATGATTATTACATCATATATAAATATAAGTCTATGATCATGTGACCGTCGAGGGCATGGGAACAGGGGTTTGGTTAATGAGGTTTTTAACTTAATCTATAACCAAAGTAAGGGTCACGTTTGGTGCTAGTCACTAGTTTACATTGATGATCTATTTGGCATTGAGGAGAATATTAAATATGCAAATCGCTTATTTAATCCCTGAGGCCTTTGTTTCTGGGAACAGTGAGGGAGATCCTAGGTAGTGTTCACTAGTGTGTTCAATGTATAAGAAGTGTTCGACCCATTAAAATATAATAAATCATGTCTTGGTTGATATTGTGGACTTATATGTGATATAAGTTATAAAGCTAATCATTTGGGATGCATATTTGTGTGAAATGCATGTGTTTGTTTGGAGGTTTGCTCTCAGATGTATGTATGAAATGTTGTGTATAATTGCTCAAAATCTGATGTGAAGATTGACATGTTTGTATATCTGCTAAACCTTGGTTGAACTGGAAAATGTATATGATATTTGAATACATGCTTGATGCCTATTTAAATGACTAATTTATTCCTAGATATATATACTAATATTAATATCTATTGGATTCTGAAATAAAGGTTAAATATACACCTCCTCATAATGACATACCAGTGAAAGATCAAGGATCCAAGGTAGATAAATATGACCCTGAAATAGGTAATGAAACTTGCTTGGGTAACTTGAGTGTAAAGTCCCGGATTTTTAGCGATCCTATAATTAATTAATTTAATTATTTAAATGGTGATTTAGAGATTTAAACGACTGGAATTCAATTATTTTGAATAATTAATTAACAAATAGTGGAGTGCTTATATTTTTATTTTTTCTAAACTTAAATGTGTACTAATAAGTGACCCGTGCTTCGCACATGAGCAAGGATCGGATTTGTAGTTGCATTATTTAGTTGAACAGTTCCAAAATGGAGTGCAAATGTTGAAGAGGATGTATATTGACGGTATAGATTACAGTTATATGTCGAAACTGTTTATATATTTTTAGCAATATATTCATATTCAACCAAAACCTCTTTTTATACAGTTACGTGTTAGTATAGGAATTGGAGTAATCAAAGTTTATATTAATGGCAGCGGAGACATTATAAATATCGGAAGGAGAAGTAAACAGTCAGTTGATTGACATAACGATGTTTTTATTCTTGTCCGTGGCGGTCGGTAAACAAAAAGGAAATTTTTGCTTAGCTTTGTCAAAAGAAGAAAAATTGATGGATTAGGAATATAAGTTTAGAACAAAAACATAAAGCTTGGCTTCCAAACAAGGCGACATGACCAAAGAAATACATGATCTAGCAAGTCCACATAATTCATAGCATTTAAAAGTTTACCACAACCTTTTCTGATAAGGTGCCAAGTAAATAATTCTCGTGCTTAAAAATACATTCGATGTAGTATGCTCCAATTTTTTTTATTTTTATATCCGTGCTCTCCACATCTGTTATCTGTAGCACCCCGTAATTTTAAAACATTAAAATTCACAAATTAAAGTATACTTAATTTTTAGAAGAAGAATTAAGTGAAATGGGTTGCGCTATTATGTTCGTCTCAAAATTTTGGATCAAGATAGACATTTGATTTGCATAAAACGGATAACTTATGAAGAAGTTATTAAGCCTTGAAGTTTGTATGCATATGAGATATATATATATATATATATATATATATATATATATATAATTCAAAAAAAGTTCAAAACAGCGAATCGGGAGGGGGAATAGCCGAACCGCACCATTTTTAGAGTCGACCCAAGCCCCGCTGGGTCGACTAGGGGTTGATCCAGGGTGTTTGGCTGTCAACCCGTGGCCCGATTCACCCTAAGGGATGATGTGGCATCTGAGTAGTCCTGATGGTTTTGGTTATTCCTAGGTTAATCCGACGGCTCTTATTAAATTAAACTTCTATAAAAGCACTCCTAAACCCCTAACCCTAATCACATTAATTCATAACAAGAGCTGCCATGCCGTCAATGGAGAACCTAGAGTAGCTGCCATACACTTTCAACCCTAAAGCAAGATAGAACTTGAATCAAAATCAAATCAAATCTAAATAACAATTAGTCTACATCAAAGGTGAGCAATTCAGTTTCAGAATACAGATCCCAGAAAGACAAGACTATTCTTTTTAATTGTGAGTATGATAGCTTTCACAAATTAATTAATTAATTTAATTATGATAAGATATAATTGGGATTATGAGAATATGATTTTGAGTCATGTGATGTAAATTATATGTATGTTTGTGGTGTTGAATCATATGTTAGTCTTATGCAAGTTGGTTTATATGTTAGTTCTTATGTGAATCTTATGCAAGTTGAATCATATATCTTATGCAAGTTTGTGATGATTGGATCATATATTCATTTATGAATTTTATGCATGTTTGGGTTGTTAAAATACATGTGAGACATGTATATGCATATGCTAGTTTATGTGACATTATCCATTGTGTCTAGATCCACATGCAAGTTTACACCTTTATCTTTAGACCCATATGCAAGTTTACATTTTTATTTTTAGATCTATATGCAAGTTTACATCTTTATGTTTAGATCTATATGCAAGTTTACATCTTTATGTTTAGATCTATATGCAAGTTCACACCTTTATGTTTGGATCTATAGCAGTACATAAGTTATGCAAGTTTATGCCTATTACCTATGCTAGTTTGTATCGTATGCTAGTTTGAATGAAATTCATATGCAAGTTATTGGCTATGTAATCTTATGTCATGATCCTTAGATCTATTTTATGTGTTATGTGATGTTTTTCTTTTTATAAGTTAGACTATTTGCGAGTCTAACATATGTCATATGAAAACGTACGAATAGCATGGGGATGATGGGATATTATTGAATATAGATAAATTGTGAATTGACAAAGAATGGCCTTAAAAGGCATATAATTAATTTGAGACATTTGTTGGCATAATTGGTATTTATGGACATAATTTTAAGAGACAATTATGAACATAAATAAATTTGGAATTTATTGACAAATTTGAATAGTGATATTAATCCAATTTGGGGTTAAATAAAGATATGTAATAATTAACTGCCTAAGACACGAGGTTAGACTCTTTTGTGGTGTAAGACTGCCCGGACCCACCCGACAAATCCAGCAGCCACAAATGCCAGTCTAATGTGAGAGGTCAAAGGCACGAATTAAATGCGTAACAATTGTAAAGACACGAGGTTAGGCTCGTTTGTGGTATAAGACTGCCCTACCCGCCCGGCAAATCCAGCAACCGCAAATGTCATCCTAATGTGGAAGGTATTTACAAGGTTACGGTTCTAATGAATTAAGTAACACTTAACCAGATAAACATGTGGTGGGACATGGGGGGTTAAGTGGGTGCCTTGGGTGGCATGTGAATTTAAGTGGGTGTCTTGGGTGGCATGTGAAATACGATTAGATGCACTTAACCAAGATTGAAACATGTAAGAAGACATGAATAAGAATGGGGTTAAGTGGGGAAAACTTAGTGGGGAACAAGAATAGGTGGAAGGCTTGTGTCAAGCATGGGGTCCCTTTTCAAACCAATAACCCATTAAGTATCTTTGTGAGCTCGACCCAAGTCGAGGACGGGACACACTTACTGGATTTGATTGTAAGAGGTCAAAACGGGTTAGCAGTGGCAACGCAAGTCCAGCGGGGTCATGTGCGTGCGTGAGCCCGGGCGGGTAGGTAAGACGTTGTTGCATCGTGTATGTATAAGCCGTGCATCTTTGGTGGTATTGGGTTGCCACTTTGGGGAGAGATACACCCCACCGTGGGACCAGCATAGGTATCTACGAGTTAGGGAGCCGATCGAATGGGGGTAGTGTGTACAACTAGTGGAGATGGGGCCAGATGGCACCTATGAAGGCAGCTAGGGGTACACGAAACTACCATTATCATTATTAAGTTCTGTAGGCGGGATCAACTTTTAGGGTGACTAGTGGTGGTGCAGTATAGTAATTATCCTATAGTGATTAGGAACGAGATTAACACCAGAATATTCCTCTTATTTGCTTTGTCATGCCCACTTGTTTCATGGTCATATCTTATCTTACCAGTTTATGCCTTATCCTAGTTACTTTAATAATTATATTGTTAAAGTTATTATACTCGCCAGACTTTATGTCTAACCCCCTTGTTTTCGCCTCTTTTCTTCCTTTCCTCCCCCCTCTCCGGTTCTCAGGGTGGGACTAGTACTAGTGGAGCTTGATCTCGGATCTCTTTCACTCTCTTTTGGAAGTGCTTGGATTGCTGAAAGTAAAGTTCATCTCATCTCTTTTATGGCTACTTGTTTTGGGGTTTATGCTTTTTATTTTATGTACTCTGAAATAATTTATCAAGATGGATATTAAGTGTACTTGGTTTATGAAGTTGTTGTAATCAAACTATTTCTCCACTGCAATAAAAGTTGTTTAAAAATTTTCAAGTACCATTATTTATATCTGTCTTGTTATATTCTATTCTATACACTAAATACGCTCCATGGAAGTTAATGCATTCCCTTTGTGAGTGACATTAATGGACGTGGGGTGTTACACGTAGTATCAGAGCTGAAGGTTACCTGACCAGATATGAATTTTTAAAAACTATTTTTCAAAAAGCATTTTATAAAGAAATACTTTCAAAAGTATGTTTTAAGGAAAGTATTTTCAAGAGAAAAGTTTGTTTTAAAAACATAACCCCCAAGAACCATATATCTTTCTTTCGAATTCTCCGTTTTGAATCTCTTCATTTTCTTTTCAGCATGTGTGGAATTCCCGAGGTACCCGAGGGGATACCGATACCAGGATGGTTTAGAAGGTATCTGGAAGCTAGGGCCAATGTCGCAGGCCTAGCAAATGCTCCTCCTCCTCCTCCCCGTGTTGATACTTTTTCAAAGATATGCAAAGATTTTAGGGCAATGGGCGGGAAACCTTTTCACGGATCAGAGATGTTTGTTGAATTTCGAAATTGGCTTAAGGAGGTGGAAGATCTATTTGGTATTTTCGAAGTAGAAGATGGAAGGAAGGTCCAATTGGCTGCTTGGTTAATGAAAGAGGTCAAGTTGGTCAAAGTGAAATGGGGAGATAATCAAAGAGACGCGACTTGGGAGACGGAAGACGAAATGCATACGCTGTACCCTTTCCTTTTTGAGGGTATGTTTTAATTTCTCCTTTTTCCGCTTTGTTGACACTTGTCCTATCTTTTAGTATTATCTTTGTGATGACATATTCGATCTTTAGTTAGGAAAAGCCCTATGGTTGCAAACATGTGTTTGAGACATGTTATGTTTGGTGGATGCAAATGGATGCAAGTGGTTGCTAGTGGTTGCTCGTGGATGCATGTACACACACATTAGGCACTAGATCGGCTCAATTACCTTCATGTTGCATATAAATGTGTGTGCATATCTAAATTAATGGATGTATAATGGTTGTGTTATCATATGGATGCTACATTTTGATGAATGGTTGTGCACACATGCAGAAATAATATGTATCGATAGGATTCTTTCACATACATAATGGACGCATGGCACTATCATGATTTGCATTAAGGAGGTCAACTGAATCAGTGGACCGCCTGATCTTTGCATTAGATAAGGAACATATACACACATTTTTTCATAAGTTCATATATCATTAGAAATTTCTTTAAGGACAATGGATGCTTGTGGATGATGGTTGAGTAGATAAATGATTGGTTGGTAGGACACATTCTTCTTAACTTAGAGATTTTGGGAACGAAATCCTTTAAGGAGGGGAGAATGTAACACCCCATAATTTTATAACATTAAAATTCATAAATTAAAGTATACTTAATTTTTAGAAGAATAATTAAGTGAAATGGGTTGCGCTATTATGTTCATCTCAAAATTTAGGGTCAAGATTGACATTTGGTTTGCATAAAACGGATAATTTATGAAGAAGTTATTAAACCTTGAAGTTTGTATGCATATGAGAGAATTATATATATATATATAAAAGCTCATAACAACGAACCGGGAGGGGGAATAGCCGAACCCCCACCATTTTTGGAGTAAACCCGAGCCCTGATGGGTCGACTAGGGGTCGATCCAAGGTGTTTGGCTGTCAACCCGTGGCCCGATTCACCCTAAGGGCTGATGTGGCATCTGAGTGGTCCTGATGGTTCTGGTTATCCCTAGGTTAATCCGACGGCTCTTATTAAATTAAACTTCCATAAAAGCACTCCTAAACCCCTAACCCTAATCACGTTAACTCATAATAAGAGCCGCCATGCCGTCAATGGAGAACCTAGAGTAGTCGCCATACACTTTCAACCCTAAAGCAAGATAGAAGCTCGAATCAAAATCAAATCAAATCTAAATAACAATTAGTCTACATCAAAGGCGAGCAATTCAGTTTTAGAATACAGATCCCAGAAAGACAAGACTATTCTTTTTAATTGTGAGTATGATAGCTTTCACAAATTAATTAATTAATTTAATTATGATAAGATGTAATTGGGATTATGAGAATATGATTTTGAATCATGTGATGTAAATTATATGTATGTTTGTGGTGTTGAATCATATGTTAGTCTTCTACAAGTTGGATCATATGTTAGTTCTTATGTGAATCTTATGCAAGTTGAATCATATATCTTATGCAAGTTTGTGATGATTGGATCATATATTCATGTATGAATCTTATGCAAGTTTGGGTTGTTAAAATATATGTGAGACATGTATATGCATATGATAGTTTATGTGACATTAACCTTTATGTCTGGATCCATATGCAAGTTTACATCTTTATGTTTAGACCTATATGCAAGTTTACATCTTTATGTTTAGATCTATATGCAAGTTTACATCTTTATGTTTATATCTATATGCAAGTTTACATCTTTATGTTTAGATCCATATGCAAGTTCACACCTTTATTTTTGGATCTATAGCAGTACATAAGTTATGCAAGTTTATGCCCATTACCTACTCTAGTTTTGTATCATATGCTAGTTTGAATGAAATTCATATGCAAGTTATTGGCTATGTAATCTTATGTCATGATCCTTAGATCTATTTTATGTGTTATGTGATGTTGTTTTTCTTTTTATAAGTTAGACTTTTTGCGAGTCTAACATATGTCATATGAAAACGTACGAATAGCGTGGGGATGATGGGATAATATTGAATATACATAAATTGTGAATTGGCATAAAATGGCCTTAAAAGGCATATAATTAATTTGAGACATTAATTGGCATAATTAGTATTTATGGACATAATTTTAAGAGACAATTATGGAGATAAATAAATTTGAAATTTATTGACAAATTTGAATAGGGATATTAATCCAATTTGGGGTTAAATAAAGATGTGTTATAATTAACCGCCTAAGCCACGAGGTTAGACTCTTTTGTGGTGTAAAACTGCCCGGACCCGCCAGGAAAATCCAGCAGCCACAAATGCCAGTCTAATGTGAGAGGTCAAAGGCACGAATTAAATGCGTAACAATTGTAAAGACACGAGGTTAGGCTCGTTTGCGGTATAAGACTGCCCGGACCCGCCTGGCAAATCCATCAACCGCAAATGTCAGCCTAATGTGGGAGGTCTTTACAAGGTTATGGTTCTAATGAATTAAGTAACACTTAACCAGATAAACATTTGGTGGGACATGGGGGGTTAAGTGGGTGCCTTGGGTGGCATGTGAAATTAAGTGGGTGCCTTGGGTGGCATGTGAAATACGATTAGATGCACTTAACCAAGATTGAAACATGTAAGAAGACATGAATAAGAATGGGGTTAAGCGGGGAAACCTTAGTGGGGACCAAGCATAGGTGGAAGGCTTGGGTCAGGCATGAGGGGCCTTTTCAAACCAGTAACCCATTAAATATCTTTGTGAGCTCGACCCAAGTCGAGGATGGGACACGCTTGCTAGATTTGATTGTAAGAGGTCAAAAAGGGTTAGCGGTGGCAACGCAAGTCCAACGGGGTCATGTGCGTGCATGGGCCCGGGCTGGTAGGTAATACATTGTTACATCGTGTAGGTATAAGCCGTGCATCTTTGGTGGTCTCGGGTTGCCACTTTAGGGAGTGATACACCCCACTGTGGGACCAGCACGGGTATCTACAAGTTAGGGAGCCGATCGAATGGGGGTACTGGGTACAACTAGTGGAGATAGGGGTAGACGACACCTATGAAGGCAGCTAGGGTACACGAAACTACCATTATCATTATTAAGTTCTGTAGGCGGGATCGACTTTTAGGGTGACTAGTTGCGCGGTGCAGTATAGTAATCATCCTATAGTGATTAGGAACGAGATTAACGCCAAAATATTCCTCTTATTTGCTTTGTCATGCCCACTTGTTTCATGGTCATATCTTATCTTACCAGTTTATGCCTTATCCTAGTTACTTTAATAATTATATTGTTAAAGTTATTATACTCGCCAGACTTTATGTCTGACCCCCTTATTTTCGCCTCTTTTCTTCCTTCCCCCCTCCCCTAGGTTCTTAGTGTGGGACTAGTACTAGTGGAGCTTGATCTCAGATCTCTTTCTCTCTCTTTTGGAAGTGCTTGGATTGATGAAAGTAAAGCTCAGCTCATCTCTTTTATGGCTACTTGTGTTTGGGTTTATGCTTTTTATTTTATGTACTCTGAAATAATTTATCAAGATGGATATTAAGTGTACTTGGTTTATGAAGTTGTTGTAATCAAACTATCTCTCCGCTGCAATTAAAGTTGTTTTAAAATTTTCAAGTACCATTATTTATATATGTCTTGTTATATTCTGTTCTATACACTAAATACGCTCCATGGAAGTTAATGAATTCCCTTTGTGAGTGACATTAATGGATGTGGGGTGTTACATTATACGTGCGTGCCAAGTTTCTGATATCGTGCAACCCAAGGTATCTTCAGTCTATAAATAAAAATAAGCCGACCCTTCCTTATTTTCCTTTCAACAAAGAACGAAGATTTTTCCCTAAATATAAAATCACCCTATATAAACAGATCATCCTTCTAATAACCCAAATTCCCAATTCCATATACCCGAACCGCTTTTCTGTTCTTCCCGCTACTAAACGAATTTCGACTCCTTCATAAATCAAGAAAAAATCAAAAACAAAAAAAAAACTCCACAAATTTGGATTCATTAAATTCCTTGAATCGAGTGCTCCAACATAGTATATAGTTTGTTTCTGTGTTGGTGATATTGATTAACAATGGTCTTGATTCTTTTTGGGAAGTCCGGAGATATATTAGGTTTGTGTTTTGCTACTAGGGTGGATGAGCTGATCGGCGTTGGGAATACTGAGAAGGGTTCGAGTTGATGGCGTGGGGAGGAATGGTGAGAGGCTGCGAAGGGGAGGCCAACAATGGTGATTTCGGTCAATTTCGTGAGGGACAGGGAAGTCCATTCGAAATAATTATTGAAGGTGATGTCGCGTTTTCCTGTGAAGCTAATGGTTATATGTAATAGTGAGAAAAGCATGATGTAGCTCGAATTGAGGAGGTTTATGATCTCAGAATGTATATTCATGATTTATGGAGGGGGCTTGGTGGGGAAGAAGATGTCCAGTGAGTTGCGTTTTTCAGCAGGAGCAATTTTCGATAGTTTACTTTTCTTTGATGAAGACGGATGTATTACTGGAAGGACAGAAGGATATTTGCTATTGTTGGAATGGCGTGCAGAGAAAAAAGGGTTTATAAAAGGAATTGGAAGAGAACCTTGGTGGAGTTTGATCGGGGTTGCTTCATGAATTGCCACACTGTGGTCTTGCTATTTCAACCAGTCAGGAAGTCACGATATCTTATTTTCATTAATCATGGTAATTAAAAGTTTAACTATATGTTAATTAATTATAAATTAATTTAATTCATAGTAATGTTATAATAACTACAGTTGTAACAACCCGCACCTCCGTTCATGCAAGATATTGTCCCCAACTTAGCCAGCGTATAGGTGTGGGGTTTTGCTCCTCAAAAGGCCTCGGCTAAGTTTCGAGATCCACCAACACATGGTGTTGCCACACAGGTTGAGCCAACCTCCCTACTAACACCGATATTGTCCCTACTTTTCCACCTTTCAGGTGTAGGGTTTTCCATCACTAGGCCTCGGCATTAGTAAGAGATGGGATCTACTATATAAGTACCCACTTCACACAGGCTTCCACGATATGGGACTTAAGGGTGTTACATTCTCCCCTCCTACAGAGTCCAACGTCCCCGTTGGCTCATAAACACCTCACCCAGGCGCTGTAGTCCACACAGGAGCCACAATCCAGCTGGGTATTGGCTCTGATACCGCTGTAACAACCCGCACCTCCGTTCACGCAAGATATTGTTCCCAACTTAGCCACTGTATAGGTGTGGGGTTTTGTTCCTCAAAAGGCCTCGGCGTTAGTAAGAGATGTGATCTATTATATAAGTACCCACTTCACACAGGCTTCCACGATGTGGGACTTATGGGTGTTACAACAGTTAATTCATTTGTGATTAGAATTGGATAAATAAACTACATTGGAATCATAGAGAGGGGATTTATGTCGTAGAGCTAATGCGACTGAAAACAGAGCAACTGGAATTTCATGATAATATCAAATGCTTGTTTGATTGTAAGCGAAATATAAAGCAGCATCATTGTAACAACCCAAAAATCTGGGCCAGTTTAAAATTTCTATTTTGGCAATTTTAGCGAATTTTGAATATTTAAAATAGATTATTTTAAATAATATCGACGAGAAATTTATTTTGAATAGAATTCGAACGTATATTTTATATACGCCGTCGTTAGAATATAAATAATTATATATAAATATAAATAGAATTGAAAATGGCGCAGTAGTTCGATAATTCGATTTCAAACTTCAATTGAATGTACCGGGTGCAAAACAATCCGGATTTTAGTGAAACCAAAAATATTAGGATCTAATTGAGAATATCTTTCCAACGAATCCGAAAAATTTAGATTTCATAGCGGGAATCAAAAGATATGTCCAGTTGAAAATTCTGAATAGTCGCTATGGAATTCAGGCCCTTAAAAATGGAAATTTTGCAAACAACCTCGGATTTCGACGAAACCACTTTTGTTGGATCCATGATGTCAAATTATTGCTAGATTCCTAATTTCATAATTTTTCGAATCAATATGTGAGCGTGGCAAAGGAAAACGCGTTTGACCAGTTTCAGTTGATTTTAATCGACTGGAAAATGGCCATTTTTCCAACGGTCTCAGAATTCGACGAAACTAGTTTTGTTAGGACCGTATCGTCAATACGAAGCTAGAAAATATTTTTCGGGAATTTTTAGAGTTAGTATGTGGTCCCGGTAAATTGAAATGCGCGTTCAAATTCAATATATAGAAGTATATGTTGATTTTGACGAAAATTGATTGTAACAGCCGAATCAGCTTACGATACATATCCCATTGTGTTCGGAATGGGGGTAATTAGCTATGGATGACAGGCGGTGGGCCTCGTTTTGAGGTCGAAAATAAAAGTTGCTTTTTGGTGGAAAATAAAATAAAAAAAATAAAAAAACCCTCTCCTTTATTTCCTCTGCCCCCCTTTTTATTTCCAACCCGACACTCAGAAGAAAAAAAAAAGAAATCGAGGAGGGCGACGGAGTTCAAACCGCCGCCCAGGGGCGCGCGCCACCGCACGCCACCATCTCCGCCTCCCCTTCATCTGTCGCGCCGCCACCTTCTTCTTCTCCTCCCTCCTCGACGTCAACCAAGACCCGCGCCCCCTTTCCAGCCCCAAACCCATCGAACGAGACCTCCCCCTGGCCAACCACCGCAACCTCCTACCGCCCCCTCAGCACCACCAGCGAACAAGAAAACCCCCCTCCGCTCCTCCTTAAAGCAATGTAAGCCCTTTCATTTATTTTGCTTTGTTTAATTAATTTTAGCAATTAAAAATCTGAATTTTTATATTGTAGAAGGATAAAAATATAATCTTTTATATTGTAGAAGTATAAAAATGTGATTTTTATATTATGGAGATAATAAAAATATAATTTTTATACAAGGAGGATAATAAAAATAAAATTTTTATTAGATGTGAAGGTGAAAAATATGATCTTTATATAATAGAAGATATAAAAATACTATTTTTATATAAGTAGTGTATTGAAAATAAAATTTCTATATAATAGAGAATATAAGAATAAAATCTTTATATATGAAAAGGCGAAATCTTTATATAGAGAATAGCATGGTAAAAATAGAATTTTTATCTATAGAATAGCAAAGTAAAAATTCGATTTTTATATATTGAATAGCAAAGTAAAAATTCGATTTTTATATATTGAATAGTAAAGTAAAAATTCGATTTTTATATATTGAATAGCAATATAAAAATGTGATTTTTATATATGTAGTGGCTACGGGCAACGAAAGTGACAAAAAGGCGAGAACAGTGAAGGTTTTCTACAAATGAAGTGTCGTGAAGTTGGAATAGCTATCGGTGAGAACTTCTCACTCTAAATTTCCTTTTTCTAGTTATATATATATAGTAGGATGCAGACGGTGCTTAGCAGCACCCGACACCCGTCATCCACAGACCATGGATGGCTTGTTTGTTTGATTGATATGTGGTGAAAATTTGTTTGTGTTGTTGATGTGAAATCAATAATAAAATATTCTTGTGTTGAAAGGAAATAAAATATTTATATAGTTAAAAATATTTTATCGTTAAAAATATAATTTTTAACGTGAAAGTGAATAAATAAATATTTATAAACAAATCAGCCGATTTGTTTATATACACTGATTTGACTGATATTGATTGGGATGATAAATTTTACACATCGCCCAACTGCACAAATAAAAATATGTGTTTGTTGATTTGAAACCCCACACGGGTGTTGGGATGATATTTGGCATACACTAATCCCAATTAATTAATTGTATGTCGATCGATTGTTCGACAGACTGTGTAAGCGTCGATTATTTATATTTGATGCTTATGCAGTTGTGTGGTGCACCTTGGATGATGATTGATTGTTGATCGTTGCTATTATATACATGTGTTGTATGGAATCCATATAATTAACGTTATATGGTGATTGATTGGGCCTCATTCCAATCGGGAAAATAACGAATATTATAAAGAAAAATTCATGTGTTGAAACTATTCATGTGTTGAGTGAAATATTTTATACAATGAAATTTACATCTTTATCATATTTAAAATTAGAACTACTTCACGGTGGAGTCTAATTGAAAATCAAACGATAGATACCATAATTTTATAAAATATTTTACATAACAAAAATAGTGATGTGTTGACAATACTCATGTGTTGAGATTAGTCGTGTGTTGAAAGAAATAAATATTCATTTGTTGAATAAAATAACGAATTATTGAGATATAAAGCCGTGTTGATTAGAGATGCGTTATTTTGACGCGAACGATATTTATATCGATTTTATAATGAATATTGAAAGGTGATTTCAATATTCAATATTTTGAAATGAAATTCAAATTAAATTAGATTAAAATTCAAATTGAAATTTTATTGAATCAATTTGAAATGAATTCGAATCGAATAGAAAATGAATTCGATTCGAATTGAATAGAAAGTGAATTTGAATTTGAATTGAATAGAAATGAATTCAAATTGAATTAAATTGAAATTGAGTTAAAAACGAATTGAAATCGTTTTGAATGAAATTTAAAACGAATTGAAATTTAATTGAAATCAATTTGAAATGAATTCAAATCGAATAGAAAATGAATTCGATTCGAATTGAATAGAAAGTGAATTTGAATTTGAATTGAAACGAATTTGAATTCGAATTAAATAGAAATTGAAATGAATTCGAATTGAATTGAAATCAAATCGATTTGAAATTGAATGTAGCGTTGAAATGGTTTTGAAAACGAATTTAAAACGAATTAAAAAAAATACGTTTTAAAAAGGAAATCGACGAAATATATATAATATATATTATATATATATAATGGCCTGAATAGAACGCGCCGCGACAGTTCGTGAATTTCGACCATTGACTTCGAATTGACGTTGCGGGAGATCCGACCATCGGATTCTCCTAAAACTGGAACCGTTGGGTTCGTATCGAAAACAGCTTTCCAATGAATATTAGAGATTTGAAATCTAACGGTTGGATTTGGAATTATGTCCAAATAAAATTTGGAAAAGGTCGCTGTAAGTGCAGTTCGATGGCCATTGATGGAAATCGACTGTACGGGCCTTGATAAAATTATTAAAAATATCTATAATTTGTGTAAAATCATAAGAGATGATTTGGGAAAAATTGGGCTAAAAAATTCCATATTTGAAAAGATAAAAGTGTATTTTTATCGAAATGAACTAGTTTTGAACTAGAATTAAAATCAATTTATTTTTGAAATAAATAAATTGAATTTGAAAGTGATTTTAAAAATAATCAATATTCCCAATACGTGAATTGGACTGGAGTTGAATCGAAATTATCTTCGGAATATTTCGATGTTGGATTTCGTGACTATACAAATATTGTTATGGGGATTTGAAAGATATATTTTATATCGTTATTTCCAATACGATTTTTGTTGGTTTCAGAATTTGATATTGAATATAAGCCGATATATTTTCTATTCAGAGCCTTGTATTTAATATCAAATATGATTTGGGTTTATCGTGAATCGTGTTTTAGATGACATTGGTTCTTTAACCCAGTTAAAGGCTGGATGTTGATTTTTGTGAAGATTAAAACTAAGTGGAGTTTTAATGAATCTTTAATTTGATTGAAATGTGAATTGATAATTTAGATTATCAAATCTGAAAGGTGATCGAGAATGGAGTACCACCAGTTTTGCTCCAATGCAATAGTTAAATATTTGATTAGATTTGAATGTCAAATGGTAATTAATTTAACCGATAACACCAAGGTGTTAGATATGGAGTATTACCAGTTTTGCTCCATGGGATGAATAGGTTGGGATTGGGAAATAAAATAAATAATTACTTCGGTGTGGTTCGCTAATCCTGACTAGTTTGAAATGATATCCAAAGGAAGATTAAAGAATAAATTTAGAAGAATTTATCTTGGATAAAATTAATGGGGACCTTTCCCTAAGAATGTGATTTTGTGAATAAAAGAATATTCTGAATTGGAATGAGGCATTTGTTGTGTTTGTGTAACATTCGTTTATTATATACGTGGGTTATTCAGAAAGTCCGGGTTTATACCCATTCTGAATAAACGATTCGATGAGATGTCGAAGATGAAGACGGTGGTTGAAGACCGGAAGTCTTCACATCATTTGGGTGATTACTGATGATCTTGATTGGGCTGTACACCCAGGATGAGGGAAACAGTTGGTGATCATCCAGACGTACTTGGAGATGGAGGGATATGCGAGGAAAGTGCCTCCGGTTTCGTTCAGACCCAGAACGAACTTGTAAATGGATTGTGTGTCTGACATTGGATTTTATTCTGTGTTGATTGGTCTCTATTAAATATACATCTGTTTGGCGGCGGAGAATTTATTCTCTTGCTTAACGCCCTTCTCTGAGACGTACGAGCTCAAAGGTTGTATATCGATGGTCATCAGTCGCATGGAGTGAATTGCCAGTGCGGCACGCGTAAGTGGCAATTGATCAAGGCTTTTGTTGAAAAGCAAAGTCTTGTGGTTGATGATCAAAGCACGGCCTGTGTGGCGTAGCTTTGTGTATAGCGTGAATTCGCGAGCCTCACACCTCGGTATGAGTCAAAAACAGGATAGTGACTACAGGGAGAGCACGTCGTTTCTTTCTAGCTAGGGTGGTGTCAGTGACCTACCAGCCCTGACATTTATATACTTTTCACCTGTGTGGTTGTTGGATACGAGGCGCCTCGGATATAGGTCTGTAAGGACCAGGAAACGTGTGTTCAGGAATAACTAATCCTCAAAAGTAAAAGAGGACCGGCCCTGAAGATCCAAGGATCAGAGTGGGGTCCTGGGACATTTGCTAGAGTGTCTCGAATCGGAGAGGAGCTTGCCCCTTGCCTCGACTCATGACGGAAATCCAATTTCCAATACGTGTATTGCGGTTTTAATTGTAGAACTAGTATGGCGACATGATATATGGTACCCATGCCGTCTATGATTGATATTTATGATTGAAATTATTTTGACACTATACACTTATTATAGTATCAAATGATTTGTTTTAAACATACCAAGCATGTTTGGCTATTATAAGGGAAAACCCTATCCTCCGGCTTGCGTTGCATTGTGTGATGGGATCCGGGTCTTATAATAGCTTCATTTTTCGAAAAAGCATTGCGTTGTTTATCCTATGCACTGGTATTCTTGGGAGGAAACCCGTTCCGTGTTATGCGGCGTGGTCCCTTGAATTACTCTCTTTTAAAGTAAAGCTTTAAATAACTGTTTTAGTTCTCACACCAGTCACATGACTGACCTGGGGTTTATTGTTTTAAACTAAACTCTAGGTGCCCCTATTTTCGACACGGGCAGCTAGTAGTTTTGGTTTTTCAGATTTATATTCACAGGGTCCTGATCTACAGCTGGAACGATGCTCGGAAAGCTCTGTATCCGTGCATTATTTCTAGTTGTGCTTTTGTATTATTTTCCGCTGCAATGTATTTAAATGTAATTTAAATCTCTGATATTTGTTGAATTTAATTTATTTATTCATACTCTGTATATTCCTGGATTTGATGGAATTGTTGTAATAACAATGAAATGTTCTTCTGTTTGCGTTCTATTTTGTGTGTTGTTCTCAAAGTATCCGCTCTTTCCTTCACGGGGAAGTTACGGGTCCTTACAATCATCAACTGCAGAACAATGTGAGTAAACTCATTAACTCTGACTTGTTTATATTTTATATAAACAAGTTTAAAATTTATTTACAGTAATTTTATACTGTGTGATGGTTGTTTGGATGAATGATTGGCAAAATTGGTTGAAATGGTTGATATAATTACATCTTTGATCTATTATTAGTTCTGATATTTCATATTGATGTGAAATAATATCATTGATGTTGATTAACATCTGTGGATGCAGGGAAACAGGTTGGAGGGATCCAATTGGATTCCTTAACATTTATATTATTGTTTGTTATTTATTGTGATATATCCTATGATTGATTATGCTATGTTGAATTACTCTGGCCCTAGGAATTCGGTGTTTTTAATATCGTAAAATATTTTCGAATAAATAAAAAAAGGAATTTAATACTTTGAAAAGGAAATTATTTCCAAGGTGGAAATTGAATTTCGAGTAGATTTGAGAATAAAAACTTGTTTTAGTGAATAAAACAAGTAATTAAATTTATAAACGATATTTATGGATTATCATTGTATAATTAATATTTGGCTTAAAATCGATATTTTATAATCAAAGTAGAATTGTGATAAGGTTTTAAAAGGATTTTTTATGTGGAAATCTGTTTTAGCAGTTAATTTGAGAAGATTAATTTATAAACAATGTGTATAATTTCTGTAAAATATTTTGAAATAAATTGAAATATAAATTCAGGGTTGAATTTATATCGAAAGTGGAAATCGGTTAACAATTAACTGATATTACGGTTGACAAAAATCAACCATTTTAATTGATAATGAAATTAATTTGAATTTAACGATGGGTGTTAAATTTAGTTAATCTTCGATTAACTAAAATTAAAGTAATTATCGAATTGGTTAGTGTTAATAAAGTTAATTATTATTTAATAAGCTTGTAAAAGTAATAATTATACTACTTTTAGTTAATGACAAAGTTAACTATTTTTAATATAGTTAATAATAAAGTTAATTGTTAGTTCAATTAATAATAATTAAAATAATGATTTTAATGGGGGATTCAATTAAGAAATGATTTGGTGGCATTATAGTTTGATCAAGGAGGTGATAAGAGTTTCATAAAAGGATTTGTAATCCAAGTTTTAAATGAGATTTGTAAATGGGATTTGTCGGTAAACGCAAAGATTTAAACAAGGCTTTTTGTTAAATTTTAAATTATGAAAAGAAAATTCAATGGAAAAAACTTTTAGGAAAGATGGTTAATAGGTTAATAATAGATAAATTTGTTAATGGTTTTAGAATGAAATCTAAGCTAAGTGGTGAAAAGATGGTAAACGGATTAGCATAAGTGATTAATCCAAACTAGGTTTAAATGAGGTTTTTAAAACCCAAGTGATGACTTTAATTGAATTAAGCAAAGCACTACAATCGAAATAAAGATTTTAAATGCAAAGGAAAACACATAAGATAGTTTGTGTTAAACATTGATAAAATCGATTTTTTGAAATAAAATCCAAGTAAAGAGGTCTTGTTGTAAAGAAGGTGGAAAGCAGATTTTTATCCTTATATACCCTTTACCTTATGGGTTTCGACAAACAGAATGGTATATGTCTGCATTGTGTAAATCCGGACATTTTGACTATCTTTTAAAAATGAGCAATGGAAGCGTGTGTGTTGCATATGGTACTTTATTCAAAACAGCGATTATAACACCACTGTTATAATAAATATTCTATAAATCTAAGCAGTGATTATAATGCTACCGTTAAAATAAATGTTTATAAATCTAAATAGCGATTTTGTGCTACCATTCTAATAAATGTTTATAAATCTAAACAGCGATTTTAGCATTGTATTATAATAAAAAAATTGTAAATCTAAACAGCGATTTTAACGTTGCCGTTAATATAAATGTCTTATAAATCAAATATTTGGAAATAGCGATTATAACGCTACCGTTATAATCAATGTTTTTCTGTAAAGGAAGTGGATTCTTTGATTGAATCCGAGATTCATGTAGGCGATATTTTGTTCGAAGTTGTGAGCTTTGACTGTTTCAAAGTTAAGAATGTTGTTCATTAAAGGTCTGAGAGGTAATTATAACCCAACTTGATTGACTTCATAATTATCTAAGGAATGGTTAAGGTTTGGTAGTGAAGATTGATTAGGGATCCAATTAGTAAATGAATAATTAATGAATTGAGTTATAGCAACGATGTTTATTATGTAACATGGGTTTAAGTAAATGAAAAGGTCTTGGAAACGTTTTCCAAAGTAAATCAGAGGTGGTTTCTAAGTATAAAAAATGAAATGATTTGGGATAACTCCAATATTTTTCTATTTATTGTAAATGTTTTTTTCCAATGTTAATAAAGTATATTTTCTAAAATATAGAAATAAGAATACATGAATATATAGAAATGTTTTCAAATTGGAATAAGAGATATCTTTTTGAATAAAGAAATGATGACGTTGGAAATGTCTTCCAAGAATCGAGATTGAGATTTGAAAAGGATATGGAAGAGTGAAAATGGATTTTAGAATCTATAATATAATAGGGAATTAATATAAAAAGGGGCCAGTGTTGTTGATGGTGTATCGGTAGGATTTCCAATTGGAAGTAGGACCGTTGATTGTATGGATGTTTCTTTGATAGTTAAATCACAGACTTCGATTTGATTTATTTTATACCTCCGTTGTCAATATGGAGAGACCGGGATCATATTTAATATCTGAAAACCGCTCTATATTGGTATAAGCGTACATATCAACTTACGCTGAAGATAATTAAAGACGAAGTAAGATGCAGGGGCTGTTCTGTTAACCCTAGGTAGAAATTGCCCAAGATGGATTAATAAAACGGTGCCTTCAGTTTTTCCATACCCAGGACAACTTGTAAGGACGAGTGTCTAACAGAGTATTTACAAAGGGATTACGTACATTGATTCCTTCAAACGTACGAAGTTGGTGGCAAAGAAGGGAAACTTCTTTAGCCTAATAATCCGAGTATTTTCGTGGGAATCAATTAGTGATTTCCGATGGATCTGACGATGTGACATTCAAAGTGAATGGTGGCCAGATATTCTGGAAGATAATTCAAACCTCAAGCCTCACAACCGGGAATTGAAAAAAATTGGGCATGCAGCATGGCTATGTAGGTCGCTCCCATTAGGATGTATAATCACCTATCTAGAGAAACTCCATTTGCTTCTTTAATCTATCGATGTTGTCCCTTTCGGGAAACGGTTGCTGATCCCAACCGTCGGTGTTATACATTCGATACACTCAAGCGAAATGAGTGGATGGTCATGTATAGGCAGCGTTGCAAGACGTTCTTGTTGAACCCCAGTGTATCCCCTTTAAAGTACACTGATCGGAAGGTCGTTCCATACCCTGTCATGTTGGAAATCCAATCTCCAATAAGCCCCCTGCGGTTTTTGATTTTATATTATATATGGAGCGTGAGATGCAAGCGTTCTGCTAGATTTTATTTATTTGATGTAGACATTATTATAATATCATTGGATTTTGATATCAAAATATTTTTGGGTTATCGTAAGGTAAAAACCATCCGTGTTTATGTGTGGATTGGTCTTACGATTATCATTTCTTTCGAAAGGATTTTGAAAGTTAAACCAATGGTTGGAGTTTACTCACACCAGTCCCATGGCTGATCAAGAGTTTATTTTGTTTTGTTTTCCCTAAACTCTTGGGTGCACTAATTTGTATGGGCAGTCAAGTAGTCGGGATTTTTCAGATTCACTTGGAAGAGCTGGAAGCAGGAGACTTCACCAGTTAGCTATAGACTATCATATTTCCGCTGTGTACTGTGTTATATCTGGAAACAGGTGTTTATAACTGTTCCAGGAATAACTGTCGTGCTCTGATGATGGTATGTATATACAGTTACTGATTTGTATTTCAAAAGTTATGTTGTTTAATATATTTTATTCGTTCCGCTGTGAGATTTGTATTCTTCGTTTCCTTCTATTCTAATTTTTCTTTCTTTCTGTTTCTCATCCTCTAACTTCTTTCTACTAGTGATTCCTATTTTTGTGCAATTTGGGTTGGACGTGTGGTTTTATCAGTTGACTCAAAGAGCACGAAAATTCGGGCCATTACATTGAGTTAGTAAATGAATAAGGAAAAGGGATTGGCATGGGAAAGGATACCTTGAATGATTGCTTGCATATTGTTTTGTTTGCTGCAATGTTTGATTACAAGTCGTCGTGCTTAAGTGTTTTAATCCTGAAGACAACGATTTATGAATCCCATAATTTGAACTATATTGCCTCTAAGTATTGCATAAATAGATGGATGAACATAGTTTTGGTACTAAAGGGAAATGACTAGTTTCTCAAAGACATTCAAATTGACGTTCCATAAGAATTATTATACATGATAAATAAGCCATTAAGTTCTAAATACCTTATACATAATATTTTGTACTCACATCAGACATTCAAAGTCTAACCCTATTGATTTCCTTTGCAATCTTCTCGGGTGTCTCATTCAAATGAGGGCGCAAGTCAGGAAATTGTATTACAAGTAGGAAAGCACCATTTCATCTGGGATGGTGGACAAAAGAGTTGGTTGTTACAAATACTTAAGATTGACAAATGGTTGTCATGCTTAATGAGCATGAAACTAGGATTGGTTAAAATGTTACATTGTATAATATTTAGTTGTTATAAATTGAGTATAAGATTTGTATCCGTAAATAGTAATAATGTATGTTATTTGATCCCTTTTGTAAATTAAGTTAGAGATTTATATTTATTCATATTTAAAGATTAAATAAATATTTTCATATTCTATGAGCTTGATTAATGTATGAGTTTATTTACATTTTTGCTGGAAAAGGAAGCCATGCCTTATAAACCAATATATGGAAGTGGTAACTGCTTTAATTGTTCAGTATTAAATTGTCTGATACACATGCATGTCTTAATTGTTGATTGAAAGTACATAATTGCATACTCTGATGTTGCTGAGAAACTAGCATAAAGTTTAATATATTTTCAGGTCCCCTGATCTTCATAGTGATATAAAAATTACATAATGAATAAGACCGAGGTTACATATATTTGATGTAACAGCCCACCCAGAATGGGCCTAAATTTCAACCCAGAAAAGGCGCATCGAAACTTTGAACCATTCAAAATGGGTCGTTAGTTCCCGTAAGGAATTATATTTGCACCGATAATATATACATACCCTTCAAATGGAAATCTCACACAATAGAAAGTGAAAATATAATACTGAAATAAGATGCGCCACTTTATTAAAAATCATAGAGTTCTAACACAATAGTCAAGATTACATCTGTTTCATGGTACATCAATAAATTCAGTCTTAAAAGCTTCCATAATAACTACAGTAATAATAATTAATAAAAGCATGACATCTTTGTCTTCATCTTCAACATCCATCCTTATTTCATCCATGGATCCTACCCCTCCTACTGACCTGTTGGATATGTTAAGGAGAGGGGTCAGAACATAAAGTTCTATGTGACTGACAAATGGTGTTTACTTAAAGTCCATACCCAAATTTTTAGCAGGTTACATATGTCAAGGTATGACGACGCAACACACAACATTCACACAAACACCAAGTGTCTAACCAATGAGGTGGATATCCAAGTCAATCGCTCATTAGTGTTTCTAGGGTAAATACCCAACGAGGTGGGAATTCTTGGCCACTTATGGCCCTATTAAAGGTGGATTCTTATGATCTCTTATAACCCTGAGGCAGAGCCTAGCCCCTTAAGATCCCGTCCTAGTATGTCAACGTTCTTAAGTCTATGCTCTCAATTGTAATATGAGAAGTAGAATTGCGAACATTACTACTTAACTAATATTACGGTAGAACATCTATGTCGCTTATTAGACAGTTGATGAGCATGCAATGGCCATATATCTTTCATATACCAATCATGTCCCTAGTTGAGCCCCTATAAGCTTCTAGAGGAAGTAGACATCCCCCGTGAACTACCCTACCCCGTTACTGCTTATGCCTAACCACTTTTAGAGAAGGAGGACCCAAAGACTTGCTTCCAATCTAATAAGGGACGGTCCCATGATTTTTGTTCCTCTCTAAGGAATAAACCTTCGGAGGGATCCTAGTCCTAACCACTTGAGACCCAAATTAGATAAGAAGAGAGTCAGCCACTTAAGACCTTCTCAAGGTGTAGTAAACCTGCCTATTTTCACACACAATAGACTTATATAAATAGTTATATATATACACTTGATTTCTTACATTAAATCGTATACTTGTCGATGCTGGATATGCCGGGCGGTTCTGGGCAGGCTTCTACTACAAGTTGGTTTAACCTCGTTTCATAATATACTAAGGTTTGAATGGCCCACGGCACCCAGACCACTCACGTTAGTAGGGCCTACTTGTGGTTTCTTGATTTGTCGGTCGGTTCCGGATAGGCTTCTACCACAAATGGCAACTAAACTCGTGTCTATGTGTCACTATTAATATATATGTAAAACCATTTGGTACACACACAAGAAATCAATATACATACGTGGGGACATTTCAATTTCGAATTTTACCCTAATCTTATTTATTACGTTCATAGCACATTAATTACGTTGATTACGCTTATATGAGTATAATAATTATAACTCATAAATATCGTTAATGTTCATATGAATGAGAGAACGTTCTAACGAGATAGCAATTGTCAATTTGTCCTAAATTGAGGTATACAAGTTAATTTCCCATATTTTTGACCGCTACAATTTAGGCATGATAACAGAATAACAGATAGCGGTCAATGGAAAATACACATACATAAAAATCTCAACTTGCATCCTAGGCTTGTTGGAATGATTTCAATCCTAGACTCTACAATCCTTGCAGTCGAACGGGGCACCCTGGACTCCAACTCGAGTTTTTCTATGTCCCCAATTTCATCAAGCTCGAGTCTGATAGAAGAATCATGAAGGCATTTCCTTAGATGACATACATGGAAAACATTATGGATTCCCGATAGATGCTCTTTGAGATTCACTCGATACGGCAAATATCCTATCTTCTCGATGACACGAAAGGGCCTAATAAATCTGGGAGTCAACATCCCAGTCTTGCCGAACTGAACAATCTTCTTGGTAGGGGATACTTTTACGAATACCAAGTCCCGAACATTAAACTTAAGTTCCTTCATTCGCTTATCGGCATGTGATTTCTGATGGTCTTGGGCTGCCTTCATCCCCTGCCTAATCAAGGATCTTCTTCGTGGAATCATGAACGAAGTCTGGTTCGAGTAGAACCTTGTTGATAGTTTCCCACCAATAAGTTGGCGATTTGCATGGCCTCCCATAAAGCGCTTCAAAAGGGCTATGCCAATCGCCATTTGAAAACTATTGTTATATGTAACACCCCAGATATTTCTATAAATATTTGATTGTGCATATATGTAAATATATAAATGGTCATTGATAATTTTTAAAAAATGTTATAAAGGTAATGCATGAATATATGTTAAAAGAAAAAGATTCATGCATTTTAAAAACGTTAATGCACTAAATGTGCAAGTAAAAGGAAGAAATCAATGTGTAAATGCATTAATATAAAAACAGAGATAAGCAAGGATAAATTAATGAGACAATTTAATGCAACAATAAAAATAAGGAAAGATGTAAAGTTTTAATGCACGAAAAGAAAGAAAGAGGAAGTTAACAATGTAAGCAATAAAGGTATGCAATAAATCGAAAGGAAAAATAAAGAATTAATGTAATAAAATACATGCATATGATACATTAACGAGAAGATTAGTGCAAAGGAATGCATGTAATGCATGCAATAAAGTGCATGTAATAATATAAAAAGAAAAAAAAGAGAAACATTAATGAATTGATGACATGCATAAAAATGGTTAATAAAGAGGGTATCATAATCAGTGCATATATATATATATATATTAATATTAAAATGCAAACAGAAGAAAGAGGTGAATTAATAACATGTAATTAATTATGTGCATGTGAATATATGCATAAGTTAATATATTTAAAGTTATATTGTTAATGCACAGAATAACAAAAAGAATTGAGCGCATAAAAGTAGAGTGCATTAATTACAATGAATTAATAAATAAATTCATAAAAGGTAAATTGATTGATTGTAAAATAAGGATGTGCAATCAAAATAAAAAGAAAGTTAAATGCATGAAGGAAAATTAATTGATTAGAGAAAGAATGATATATGCAATGCAGTGTGAAAGCGGTTAAAAAGATGGTTTAATTAAAAAGATGGTGTGAAAAGGGGTTATGTAGAGAGGAGGTTAAAAAGAGGAATATATATATATATATATATATATATATATAATAGCACATGCCCCTGCGCATGGTTTATGGGTGCAACGCACCCTGGATGGGTTCTGGAATGTTCTTTTCTAGGGTGAGGTGGATGGTTTAGATGAGTTTTTTTATTTAATCCTAAGGGCCCAGTTCTTCTAACCCATCTATAAATAAAACCTTAAACCCAATGATTTATTCATCTAATTCTATGGCGACGCCAAGGCCTTCTTCTTCTTCTTCCCCAAGAAATTCTTAAATCTAATCTCTTTTCTTCTCTCCAAATCTCTTAATAAAATAAAAGGTCGGATTTAGAATTTCTTCTATTTAAAAATAAAGAGAAAAGGGATTTTGATCTACAATCTACACCGCAAGAAAGGGAAGAACTTTGGATGCTAATCTAAATCAGACCTAGGAAAGCAAAAATCACTGTGAGTGGATTTAAATTACCCTTGTTGAATAATAGTAGATGTATCGTTTAGCAATTCCCCTTGTTAATTTGTTTAATTCAATTGAAATAATTCAAATTTTATTTTATGCGTATTCTATTCTTCTTCTTCCCCTTTCCCTTTTATTTTTAAGATTAGGCTAACTTCGAGCCTAATCCAAATCTTGCTGAAAAGAATGTGCACGAACAAAGATTGGAATAGTGAAAATGATGTTTGGAAATAATTTGTAATTGGGGAATTGTGGAATAACATATAACATAACCTGAGATTGGAAAATTAGGGGAAATTGACACATATATTAATCCAGAACATAAAAGAAAATATGTGCGATTAAAATTGAGAATGATTAGATATGATTGGGTATGCTGAATCAAGAATTTATGCATGAACTATATGTACATAAGAAAAGTTAGAATTAAAGATTTAGACATATGGGATTATAAGTTGAATTGGGATTTATGCAATAAGAATGAGGGTTGACATGAATTAATTGTTCTAAGCAATAAGAATAAGGGTTGACATGAATTATTGATAACTTTAAAGAACAATTAGTTTGGGTATAATTAGGTATAACTTATATACATGAAAAGTTGGGAATAACATATAATAAGGATTATTGGCATAACTATGTACGAGATTATGTAATCATGGTAGAATTTATGTATCCAAATCAAATTGGAACCATAAACACGAAATTGGGTTTAGAAGCGTGAACATGAATTATTGGATTGGGATAAATAGGCATATAAAACCTAGATTGAAATTGTTAGTTAAAAGATGAACATGCCTAACCTGAGGTTAGATTGAGTTGCGGTGTAAGCCTGCCCGGAACCGCCCGGCACATCCAGTAACCGCAACAACAGGTCTAATGTGAGAGGTTAACGCATTAAGCCCAAAACTCGAGGTTAGAATGAGTTTGCGGTAGAAGTTTGCCCAGAATCGCTCGGCATATCCAGCAACCGCAAGCAACATGTCTAATGTGAGAGGTTGAGTGCATTAATAAAAAGATTAATGGTATGAAAGAAACATGTTAAGTGTGCTAAGGTTAAGTAAACGAGGCATATAGACAAACTTAACCAACGTAATAATGGGGAATGGTAGCAAACCTTAGTTAAGAGAACTAAGTAAATAACGATGGATTATGGCAACATCAACAGATACGAGTATAACTGAATGGGAAGATAAGAGGTAAGCTTGTTACAAGACAAGTAAGAATTATAACGTAGGTTATAATGATCGATACAAAGATGAAATAACTTATGAAAGAATGCAAGTCGTACTTAATTGAAGATTAAGTAATCCGTGGGAATAGGAAAACATAAGTTATATGAGTAAGGGGAAAACTTATTAGTAAAACTTAGTTAAGATGACTAAGTTAATGAGTAAACGAGAAAGAGAATTTGTTAGTAAACCTTAGTTAAGAGAACTAAGTAAACAATCATGGAAAGTCATGTTGGTAAACCATAGTTAAGAGGACCAAGTAAACAATTATATAAAGTCGTGTTTGAGCTTGTTAGTAAACCTTAGTTAAGAGAACTAAGTAAATAATTAAAAGATCGCGGCTACATAAGAAATAGGGAAAGACTTATAAAAAACAAACTTAGTAATTTAAAAACTAATACGGATGAGATAACCAAGTTAAAAAGAAAACCTAATGAGATAGAGTAAGCGCAAAATTAGAAGATTAGACTTAAGGTCTAATAACATGAAAGGGTAAGGCGCTTGGACCAGTCCATACGATAGGGGATGAATAACCAAACACGGTAGATCATCACGATGTCGTAGGGCGCAAAGGGGAGCGAACGTCCATCTGATCATGCAGAAGGCTCCAAGGGACTGGGTTATGAAGCACGTGGCTTCTGGGGACGTGAGGGTACGCTTGGTATCCCTCTATGAGTGGCAGATGATACACCTATGCTCACAGAGGTTAGGTCTGCGTGGGAAGAACTAATGAGTATGCCTTGATTGCAAAACAAGAGGAAATCAAAAGACTAAGACGGACCAGCATGATTCGGCGAGACCAGTTAGTGCCCTGTGATAGCAACTCGTCGTCTACCTACCATCTTCAGTCAGTATGTGAAGCGGAAAGACGGAGAACTCCAAAAGACCATATACTTTGCTATCTAGTTATGGGTGAGTTTGGCCAATAGGATTGAAGGGCATAGGGGACCGGGGTTACAGTTCTCATTCTTGATATTCTTGGGTGCCTTTCATTAGTTGAGGGAGGGGTCTAGTAGGACCATAGCCACTATAAAAGCAGACCTTAGCATCTGCAACGCCAGATATCTGAAAGCTCCCGACCGAGTTCTGTGTTTCTTGATTAGCCCTTCCATGGGACTCGGACGCACATATAGAGAACATGTGCAAATAAACATCGAGTACGATTGACGATATGTACATGGGAAAAGTCTAGGTGCACTCATGTCGCTCTGGGTGGTGTACCATAGACTAGAAGGCATTATTCGATGACAGAATCTAGTAGGATCTAGAATGGCAGTTCAGACGCTTACGTCACACAGGGATGATAGTTTTATGCAAACGTAGCATTGATATACATACGAAATGTGACATTGGATAAGGGATTGCGTACATATGGCGGAGACCATGAGAGTAGAGTATACCTTAATTGGGGTAGCTACATATACACTATAAGGTTAATCTACTAGAGAGTAGATGGGTGCGACGCGTGTGTAAGCCTTGAGTGCTAATAACACAAATAACCTAAAATAAGAAAATATAATTGAACGGTATATGTAGGATTATGTAAGAAGTGTAGTTTAAATTCAATCACACAGAACTTATGTTCTGACCCCCTCCTCATAACATTCGCAGGTTAGGTTCATGACATAGACTGTATAGCACTGGATACTTGTTTAGCAATATTATTGTTAAGGTAAAGCTATGTTTCAACTACATTATATTTATTCGTTCCATTGTGAGATATTTTCTGAACTCTGACATGTTTTATGTCTCTTTCTTTCCTGTAGGATACCAGAGCAAACCAACTCGGGTTTCAATGGATTGGGTTTTTGAAAAAAATCGGTTCGTCGGAATCCAGGTTGTTACATTATAGGTGAACCCTACGAGCGGTAGGTGTTGCTCCCAAACTCCTCCAAAGTCAATGATGCAAGCTCTGATAAAGTCTTCTAAGATCCGATTTATTCTATTCGTCTAGCCTTCAGTCTGCGGATGGTCGTGCTTAGGTTAAGGGTCGTTCCTATTGCTGCTTGTAGGCTTCTCCAAAACTCGCTTGTGAACAAGTGGTCTCTATCACTCACAATACTAGATGGGACACCATGTAATCTGACTATCTTTTTGACATATAATTGGGCTAATGAGGCTATAGTCCTTTTCTTCTTGACTGGTATAAAATGTGTGCTTTTGGTTAACCAATCTATCACAACCCTAATGGCCTCATTACCTTTTTGGCTTCTAGTTAGTCCATGTACAAAGTCCATGGAAATATGTTCCCACTTCCACATGGGGATCTCTAAAGGTAGCAACAATCCTTCGGGCTTCTCTTTCTCCGCTTTTACTTTTTGGCATGTCAAGCATTTGGCCATGAACTCGGCTAAATCTCTATTAATTCCTTCCCAGTGGATATTCCTCTTCATATCTTTGTACATTTTATCCCCATTGGGGTCTATGGTCATTTTTGACCTATGGCACTCCTCTAGATTTTCTTTCCTCAACCCTTCATCCTTAGGGACGTAAATTTGTCCATCCCAAAGTAAACTTCCATCATCGCCAATCGAATATATAGTCGAGTGAGGAAAGGCCTCCTTCTTTCCCGCTTTCTCTTTTAGGCTTATTAAATTTTTGTAACAAACCGAATTCTGACAGACCGATTTTTTTCTTCAAAATTCTAATCTATCGAAACTCGTTTTGGTTTGCTCTGGTATCCTACAGAAAAGACAGAGACATAAAATATGTCAGAGCACTGAAAATATCTCACAGCGGAATGTATAATATACTCAAAGTATAGCCTTACCGTATTAATAATATTGCCTAACTAGTATCCAAAGCTATCATATCTCTGCCACAAATCTAACCTGTGAGTATGTTATGAGGAGAGGGTTAGAACACAAGTTCTGGTGACTGGATTTAAATTATACACTTTGGATAACACTACATATACCGTTCAATCATATTTTCTTATTTATTATGTTACTTGGGTTAATAGCACTCAAGGCTTACACACACGTCGCACCCATTTACTTCCCAGTGGATTAACCTAATACAGTATATATGTAGCTACCCTTAATATTATGGTACACACCCTGGTACCCTACTTGCACGGTCTCTGCCATAATACCATCGAAATGTACGCAGTCCCTCGTCCTACGCCGGAGTAACGTACAGACCCCTATACAACAATATTACGTTCCACATATATATTTCGTTACTATGCCAAGAAATCATACGGATTGCCATTTTTGTTCGAATTAGATTCCATACCAGATTAATGCCCTCAAGTCTATGATACACCACCCAGAGCAGACATGCATGATCTAGACTGTCCCACGTATGTACTGTTAATTGTAGCTCAATGCCTAAACCACACGTCCTCTAATGTGCACCGAGTTCCGTGGTAGGGCGATACAAGAAACATGGAACTCGGTCAGGAATTTTTCCATATCTGTACAAGCCCGCCTTTAAGAGCCTCAAAATATAAATATTCCTAGGGTTTGGTTTCCATGGTGGATATGGCCCCACCTCGGCCCCTCCCTCAACTAGTAAAGACTACAAGAGCTAAGAGACATGCCCTAATAACAAACAATCTAAACATCTAGTTGGCATCTCCCCTCAACCACCGTACCTCTATAGTGAAAGATGAATGGTCTGTTGGGTTTAGCTCTAGCCTTTGCGCATCCCACTAGCTGCTGATGACGGGTATCCGATGATCTACTATCCTTGTTGGTCGTGACCCTTCGCCTCCCCGTTGAGGCGACCGCCGAATCATCTTGATGTCACCTTGTCACAACATTCTGATTGCAAAGCTACTTTTGCAGTCAAGGCCCATCCACCTAGTAGTTACGCACAGACCCAACCTCTACGAGCACAACCTAAACATCTACCACCGCACAGTGGACTACCAGGATATAACATCCCAATTTTAACGATTTTTGTTCAACTATAATATCTGTACTTTAAATCAATTAAAATATATTGGGTTTAGATATTGCAGGTAATTAAGAAAAAATCATTTATTTAAAATCTTATGTATATATTTTTAACTAGTTAAATTCCTTAGCAATTTCATATATCAATTATGTTTTAAATATCTTGGTTTATTTTAAAAGTTTGTTTTAAATATATATTTTATTGTAACAAATTGTCTTATGTAAAGTAAATCAAATTTTGCTTCACCTAGAACTTGAATATTTAATTCATGGAGACACAATAATAAATTAATAAGAATAACCTAAGAAAAATATGAAGTTTTCTTCATATGAAAGGAGACTACATTAATAAAGATTTAACACATCAGATCAAAACATCAAATATACATGTAGGTTGTGTGCTAGGAAGTGCCGTTCGAAACATTTAGGATATAGACATTTATTTAAGAGAACTTGGCAACTAAGTATGTGTAAAAATATTCATATAGCTTTGTACATTTTGCTACAACTTAGACTAGCCTTGCATACCAGCCTTTCATGTCCAAATCAAAGAAATATGCTGCAAAGACTAGGCTGGGTGTAGATAAGCACATGGAAAAACATATATGCGAATTTTCTCTTCATAACACTCACCTCAATCAAAGAAAAACATGTCCATAAGGCTATAGACATGCCATTTTAAGTCAAGTTGGCATATGGCCGTATATATTTAGTAGGGAGTGAGTTTAATGTGAAAGCCCCTTACTAGCATCTCTTCTCAATCACAATGCAACTATGTATATAGCTTTCTCTTCAGTTAAGAAACATATATACAACTACATACTTTTGCACTTAGCTATGCCTTGTCTTGTGAAGCAACCAATACACAAGGCTATCCTCTCTTTTCCAAATCAATCAACTGTGTACAGGTATGAAAGATATGACTTCATTTCATTTCAATCAGACGCAATAGTAGCACATTTCTATCAGCTAGCCGTGTTCATTTTGTGCAAGACATTAAATGCCATATTATTTTATATTTTCTAACAACTATAAATACACTTAGTCCGTTGCATTCATTCATAAGTATTCGAACCAAAACAAGAAATTAAAAATGGCAATAGAAAAAATGAAAAAATGGCAAAGCTGAACCAAATGGAAGAAAACCATTGAAGAAAAATCTGGATGGAAACCATGAAAACAGAGAACCCATCTAAGTGAGTAAACACCCACTATTATTACTTATATTCTCGCCATGATCATATACTTAACAATTGATGATTTGTATATATTCGTTGTGCACTTGTTTAAATGTAATCAAACACATATGGTTTCAATTATACCATACTTTATAGGTTAGTTCATAAGTGCTGTTATTTACAGGGGATACCATTATTGGATTCTATTGAACCCATGGATGGTGGCTTGATAATGTGTGCATGAGAACACAACTAGGTGCGCAACCTGAATACTGAAAGAAGAGGTGAAAGCAGCATCAGAAAATGGAGGGGAAATGAGGCAAGGAAGAAGAGAAGGGAATCAGTATGAAGAGCAATAAAACAAAACAGAGAAAAAAATAAGGTGGAATGAATGGAATAGAATGAAAAAACGTAATGCGTGCTAAGACATAGAAAATAATACTTAATAACTGCTTAAACATGGGAGTATCATAATGCGCTGAGACATAGAAAAGTATACTGAATAAAATAAAGTAGAAATCGAAAGAAGAGAAATAGAGGGAAGTTCGTGTAATGGCTTGGAGACGCCATGGAGTTAGCGTTGGAAAAGAAAGATCGGAGCAGATGTTTTGGGCGATCGGATCTTGTGGTTGGATAGACGAATATGAACAGGTGCAGGAGGAAGACTATATGGGTAGGAAGTAGAAAATAGTAGAAAGGAAATAAGGGGCCTTGCTTAAACGTTCATCTGCTAGGCCTAGTGGGCCATAAAAAAACAAAAAAACAAAGAAGATGGGCCAGTGAAATAAACTGTTGCAAGCTGAAGAAATGAAAAGAACGTTGCAAAGGAGAGATGGGGTGTAGAAAATAGGAGAGGAAAGGTAACGAAAGAAATAGGAGACAAATGGTAGGCAGTAGTGTCACAAACGAAAGAAAGGAAGGAAAACAAATATAAAGAGAAGGGAAAATAAATAAAAGATTTTATCTTTTTAAGTATGAAATTAAAATAAGAAAATAAGGGAAGAAGCGTTCGTATGGAAGATGAAATCAAAACGGCAGGAAATGGACGGTCGAACTATGATCATAATAAACCGAGTGTACTTTGTTAGAAATCAAACAAAGTTATTGTGTAAATAAATAGTGTTATATTTATCTCTTTTAAATAAAACTAAAATAAGGATTTATTTATTTCTAAAATACAGATAACTAGTTGAACTATAACTGACATTTTAGATGACAACCAATTGTAAAATTATCATGTATAATGAATTCAGCTATTTTGGAATGAACATTGTAAAATGTTATTTTTATCGACTACTGTCGATAACTATATTTTTAACCGTGAAACAATTATAACCGAACTAAATCATGAAATTCAAGGGAACGTGAATTATATAGTAGCTAGATTTGTATCCTGTACTAAGTAATTATTTATGAAATCAAGTTGTTATCCAAAAGGAGCAAGTTCACAAATCCGAAGTGAATAACGTTAGAGGCTAATGGTTTTGCAGATAAGAATGGTCATAAGAGATATGGGTAAGAGAAATTGGTTGATCGATAACGATGAGATTATTATGAAGTTCAGAAAATAAATGGAATGGCTATAAATCAGAAGGGATATTGATTTGGTAATCGACTAAGTTGAATTCAAGGAAATTATTATTCACTTTTGTTATGTAAAGATTTGAATAAGTTATATATGAAGTTATTTGTAAAGCATAATATAAAAGTTATATTATAAGTCGTATGTATTAAAGTAGAGATTACAATAATACTATTATAATCAATAAAAATAAATGAGATTATTAAACTAAATTAAAGCTTGGATAGATATGACCTAGAAACCATTTTCCAAGATCAATCTATATTTAGTTGAATTTAAATTATTAAACTGTAATGGATCTGTGCGATAGTTGTTTTGTTGTGGCATGACTCAATATACTTGTTTAGTTTAATTCAACCATTTACACAACTTGTTAATATTGACTTATACTGACTATTGTTGGAATCTAGAATTTTATATGTTAAATAATTTATGTAGATACGTCATGATAGCCAATAAATACCGAAATTATTTAAATATGATAACCTGATCCTTTAAGTATCACTTGTACCTAAAAGGTGTTAACGTTCATCGATGCAAAGAGACCAGGATTGGTTTTCTAAATGAAATCCAAATACCACTTTGTTTCGACTTAGGTGTTGATTAATTTAAATTCAAGGCGAAGACCGTTGAAGATGAAGTTTTATGAAAGGGCTGTTCTGTTGGCTTGCTTTTTGACCAAGCCATCCAGGACCATTCGTGAAAGGAAATCAGGAAACCAAGTCCTCCAGGAAAGTGGATCGCACGCCATCGTCTCGCCCCTCTTGGATCGCACGCCATCGTCTCGCCCCTCTTGGATCGCACGCCATCGTCTCGCCCCTCTTGGATCGCACTCTATCGACTCGCCCAAGGAACGGATCGCTCTCGTCTCGTCGACGAACGCCACCTCCAGGCGATCCGGTCCCCTGCAACGAACCGAACCCACTGACCCGTTCAACCACGAGCTGGTCATCAGCGATCCGAATCGCATGGATCTGACGACACCTGTTCGCAACGGCTAGTTTGACTTTTTCTTCGATGGCTGCGATGCGATCCGGAAGTCTCGGGATTCGTGCCACGTGTCCACGATCCGTCCGACGAAATCAGCTATAAATAGCCCAGAGCTTGGCATTTTTCGGGGGCCTTTTGGCAATAGTGAATTCTGAGTCCGCCATTGTTGTCAAACCACTGGAAGATCGAGAGAAATCTCTGTTGTACTAGCTTTTAAAGTATAATCAATAAGATATAAAGTGGACGTAGGCTCGTTAACGCCGAACCACTATAAATTCTGAGCGTTATTTTCTTTTCAATTGTTCTTCATTTAGAATTCTCTACGTTTCATAACAATTTGGGAGTTAGGTCCAAATTTCGATCTAACATTTTTGGTGCTTTCACTGAGAACCTCAGCCTTAAAGTTTCGTCATTCGTTTTCTCGAAGACCCCAGCGATTCAGATATCATGGCTGGAAAAAGATCTAAAGTTTCGCAGATCAACGAAACGATCGAGGAGAATGTGCACGAACTGGGCAACGAAGAGACTCTGGATCGCGGAGCGCAAGGGGCGATCCGATCCGATGAAAACACCTCGTTCCGAGTCGACGAGAACGAGACGATCCACGCTACTGAAGGAGTTGTTACTCGATCCCGGGGCAACACCTCGCAGCCTCCGCGCACCATGACCACGAGTCGATCCCAGGGGGGCGCAGCGAACCGCCCTCCACGAACCGAAGCTGCCCGAACTGATGGTCAGAACACGGCTCGACCTGGAAAGGAACCCATGACCCACTCCTATCGTCCTGGAACCTCTGCTCGACCCGGTCCGAGCACTATTCCCATAAGAGAGGGTGATGATGGCCATTATGATCCTGCTGCTCCTGTTACTGGGGGAGACCTTTCCCGTTTTGTCGAAATGTGGGATAGGTTATTTGATGAGTTAGCCGCCCAAAGGCAGGAAAGTTCTATCCTACGGCAAAACCTGACGGCTATGGATAGAAGACTTGATGAGCTAACAAGGCAAAGATCATCGCCAGTTCGTCCACTCACCCCAGCATATTCCTCTTCATCTGAAGAATCGCCGAGACCTCCGCGGCGACCGTATGAGAGAGCCGAAAACATAGAACAGCTTCGGTTCGGGACCCTGCCCTCACAGGAAGAAGAAGAACTAGGGGCAAGACCCACAAACCGTAATACGGACGGTCAAGCAACGACCCTCAGGACTCGAGGCATGAACAGTCCTGTGCATGACAGACCACCTCAGCCTCGTCGCCGTACCCATACTCATGATAACGGAGGGCAGCGAGGCCCCGTCCAAGCCCCAGATTTTGTGGCTGCTCCCCGAAGAGAGATCAGAGAGCCTCGTCGGGCCAGAGGCACTGATCCTGAGCCTCCTTTGACTTGTGCAAACGTTGCAGCCATGGTTCACCAGATTTTGGCCGACAGCCGTGGACAGCGGAACGAGGATTGGGGGATTGACCGTAGTCATACTCCTTTTACTGACGATATTTTGGATGCAACTTTTCCAAGGCGTTTCAACATGCCGCAGATGAACCGATATGCAGGGAGATCTGATCCTGTTCAACACCTGATGAGATACTCTTGGTCGATGACTGCTGCCGCCGCTTCTGATGCAGTTAAGTGTAAAGCGTTTCCCATATTCCTGGAAGACGTGGCTTTGCTATGGTTTACTCGCCTACCGGCAAGATCGATTTCTAGCTTCAGGGAACTAAGCGAGAAGTTCGTAGAGCAATTCCGTATCTACGCACAGAAGACGAAAAGCGTGATCGATCTATTTCTTGTCAAACAGCGACCGGGCGAAAGTCTAAAGATGTACCTGGATCGTTTCAATTTGGCAGCCACTGAGGTCAAAGATCCTCATGAGCCGACCATTGTCGCAGCACTAATTGATGGAGTGGATAAGGATACTGAGTTCGGGAGGTACTTGGCAGGCAAACCACCCCACACCAGAGAATTATTCTATGAGAAAGCCAATGTACATCTACGCCGGGAAGAGGTATACGCGAACCGAAAGCTTAAAACAAGTGATAAGGAGGAAGTTCAGAGCAATGTCGCCATCAAACAGACTGGAGACAGCTCGGGGAAAGTCGAGGTTAACGTCGGAAATCAGAACCAGGGTGGTCGCCGGCCGGGTAACAACAATAATAATGCTAATGGCAACAGCCGGAAGAGGGGCCGAGGGAACGATTCCCAGAGAAGGACTCGTCCCAGGGCCTTTGAGAGTTATACACCCATAAATGATACTCTGGAAAATATCTTCATGGATGCGTATGAAGTCCTCCAGAATAAGAGGCCGCCTCCTAGAGAGTCGACGGAAAAAGAGCGTGAGACAGGGAAGTTTTGCCTCTTTCATCAAATTCACGGCCATTCGACGAATGAATGCCGTCACCTGAGGGACGTAGTCGAAAGGTTGCTTCGAGAAGGGAAGCTAGACGAATACAGAGTAGCACCTAGGGACAGGGGGCAAGCAGTACAAGCCCCGAATCAGAATCAAAATCAACTTGCTGCCAGGCCAACTGCTCAGCAAAAGGGAAAGAATATTGTAATCAACACCGTAATCGGCGGACTCTACCTTGCTGGGCACAGTTCCAAAGCTTTAGATCAATATGTCAACGCAGCCAAACAACACCTCGAAACGGGGGAATGTAGCAACCCCGAGGACAGTGTTCCGGTGAAGCAGCAAAAGATGATGACTGATGATGTTGTTTTCCGAGAGCGAGAAAGCATTGGGGTCCATGCTCCAACTGAAGATCCACTTGTAATCACAATACCCATTGGGCCAGCCACTGTTCATAAGGTACTGGTGGACAACGGGAGTTCCGTTAATATCCTTTTCAAAAAAGCCTTTGACCAGATGAATCTTGAGATAAAAGACTTGAAGCCCTGCCAAGGATGGATTCGTGGATTCAACGGAGCATCCACCGCACCTATGGGTTACGTAGAATTGCCAGTTACACTTGGGGAAGGAGAACGCCAGAGAGTGAGAATCCTTCCTTTTGTGGTTTTGGATGTCGAATCGCCATACAATGCCTTCTTGGGCCGGCCAGCCCTCGCAAAATTCAGAGCCTATATAGCCCCCTGGTGCTTGCTATTGAAGTTCCCCACAGAAGCCGGTGTTGGTATCGTCAGAGGGGATCAAGTTGCTGCGCGAGCATGCTATGTTGCCGAATTAAAGTTGCTTCGCAACGGCGGGGATATCGAAACTAAATGCACTCCCCCCCCCTTCGGGGGCGGAAACCTTATAGCAATCAAAGAAGATAATTGTTGGAGAGTTGCCTAGAGTGATGCCCGAGGATATAGATCCCAGAGAGGATCAAGAACCCGGGGGCAGAACGGCAACTCCCAACGAAGCAACTGTGGATGTGCCAATCGATGACAGTGATCCGGAGAAGGTCCTTAAGATTGGATCCCAGTTAAGTCCGACTCTTGCCGAAGAATTGACGGCTTTCTTAAAGAACAATTTGGATGTGTTCGCTTGGACCCATGCGGACATGTGCGGGATATCCCCATCAATCATGAGCCATTCTTTGAGCATTAACCCCAAACATCCTCCAGTGAAGCAAAAAAGGCGAGTGCTGGGCCCAGAGAGGTCCGCTGCCTTGAAAGAAGAGGTTGGGAAGCTGAAGAGTAATGGATTTATCAGAGATTCAACTTACCCAGATTGGATCTCGAACCCAGTCCTGGTAAAGAAAGCCAACGGGAAGTGGCGAACGTGTATCGACTTCTCGGATTTAAACAAAGCTTGTCCCAAAGATAGTTTTCCATTACCTCGAATTGACCAGTTGGTAGATTCGACGGCAGGACACGAGCTTCTCTCATTCATGAATGCTTATTCAGGATACAATCAGATTCCGATGCATGTCCCGGACCAAGAGCATACTAGCTTTATCACTGATCTGGGATTATATTGTTACGTAGTGATGCCCTTTGGCTTGAAGAATGCAGGCGCTACGTACCAACGTTTGGTAAATGGAATGTTTTATAACCAAATCGGGAAAACGATGGAAGTATACGTCGACGATATGTTGGTTAAATCCAAGCAATCCTTTCAACACACTACTGACTTGGCAGAGATGTTCGGCATTCTTCGAAAGTATGGGATGAAGCTCAATCCCACCAAATGTTCATTCGGTGTTGCCTCTGGAAAATTCTTAGGATTCATTGTCAGTTCGCGCGGTATCGAGATTAATCCAGACCAGATCACAGCAATCAGGAACATTCAGGAACCTAGGCAAATTAAGGACGTGCAAAGCCTTGCTGGAAAAGTGGCCGCGCTAAGCAGATTTATCTCCAGGGCTACGGATAAGTGCATCCCATTCTTCGAATTGATAAAGCGGGGAAAACGCCACTTTAAATGGACACCTGACTGCGTGGAAGCATTCCAGGGCTTGCTCAGACACTTGGAGAAACCTCCAATTCTATCTAAACCAGTAGACCACGAGGATTTATTCGTGTATTTGGCAGTATCATCTCATGCAGTCAGCTCAGCGTTGGTAAGGGAAGAGGAGAAGGTCCAAAGACCTGTGTATTACGTGAGCAAAAAATTAACGGCGGCGGAGCGTAATTATCCACGGATAGAAAAATTGGCGTATAGTTTACTGATTGCCTCCAGAAAACTTCGGCACTACTTTCAAGCACATCCTATTATCGTATATACCGATCACCCACTCAAGCAAGTTCTACAGAGACCAGAGGCGTCTGGAAGATTACTCAAATGGAATGTTGAATTAAGTCAATTTGACTTGAACTTTCAGCCCAGACGATCAATTCGGGGGCAAGTGATAGCTGACTTCATAGCAGAATTCACTGTTTCTGAAGAAGACATAGCGAACGAAGAAGTGGAACCCTCAAAGTTACTTTTCGACCCTAATGTCTGGAGATTATATACTGATGGTGCTAGAAATAACGAAAGATCCGGCGCTGGAATAGTGTTTGAAACCCCCGAGAAACGATTGATAACTTATGCCATCCGAATGGAGTTTCAGGCCACTAACAACGATTCTGAATATGAAGCTTTGATAGCCGGATTAAAGATTGCAAAGGTGCTGGAAGTCACAAAACTGAACATCTTCTGTGATTCCAAGTTAGTTGTGAACCAAGTTATTGGGAGATTCCAAGCTAAAAGTGCAAGATTGATTCTATACTTAAAGAAAGTGAAAGAGCTGCTGAATGAGTTTGATCACTACAGCATATCTCATATTCCGCGGTCAGAAAATCAGCAGGCAGACAAGTTGGCAAAGATGGCTAGTTCTAACGATCCTGAGGTGATAGGGCTAGCCCCCGTTGAAGTACTTCGGTCTCCCAGCATCGATCAGATGGAAATCGACCTTGTAATGGAGATGGAGCCAGAAAAGGAGTCGTGGATGACTCCTATAAGGAACTTCCTAATGGATGGAGCGCTTCCGGCCAGGAAAAGCGAGAGGCGTAAAGTGATTCGTAAAGCCGCCCGATACGTGCTGCAAGGCGGAATCCTTTATAGACAAGGGTATTCAATGCCCCTCCTTCGGTGCATAGCCCACGATGACATCAAACGTGTGCTGCAAGAAGTCCACGAAGGCGAATGTGGCGACCACACCGGGGGGCAAACTTTGGCGAAAAAGATATTGCGTCATGGTTACTTCTGGCCCACCATAAACAAGGATGCAGTAAGATATGCACGTCGATGTGATGCATGCCAGAGATTTTCAAAGATACCTAGAGCGCCTCCAAGCCAATTAAAAACAATAATGAGTCCATGGCCTTTTGCTATGTGGGGAATTGATATCATAGGAAGTCTCCCGATAGCGAGGGGCGGAGCAAAGTTTGCTATTGTGGCCATAGATTATTTTACTAAGTGGGTCGAGGCAGAACCACTAACTACAATCACAACTAAACGCGTGATCAACTTCATTGTGAGAAACATCATTTGCCGATTTGGAATTCCAAAGATTGTGATAACGGACAACGGAACTCAATTTGATAGTGCTGAATTCAGAAACTTCTGCCAAAAATATCACATCGACAATCGATACACCTCCGTGGCACACCCACAATCAAACGGGCAAGTCGAAGCTGCAAATAAAGTAATTAAGTCCATTCTGAAAAGAAGAATGAAGCGGGCTAGAGCCATGTGGGCTGATGAATTGCCCTTGGCACTATGGGCTCACAGAACGACACATAAATCAGCAACAGGACATACCCCGTTCTCCCTTGCTTTTGGAACAGAAGCAGTCATCCCGATTGAGATAAAGGTACCTTCTCATCGGGTGACCTATTATGATCCAATGACCAATAATGAATTGCTCCTTGAGTCCCTGGATATGATCGAAGAAAAGAGGGATGAAGCCGACCTGCGTGCTCTGAGATGCAAACAACAGGTCGCCCGGTATTACAATAGGAAGGTCCGAGCCCGAACCATGGAACCCGGAGACTTGGTTCTGAAACGTGTCTTTCCACCCCCAACTCATATGGGAGCGAAGTGGGAAGGGACATACTCTATTCTCAGCAAGCTTGATAATGGAACCTTCAAGCTGGCAACCGTAGATGGAAAGAAAATCCCCAAAGTGTGGAATGCCCAACATCTACGGCCATATTTAACATGAGAGGCTTCAAACTTGTTCTTTTGCTTTATAAAAAAAAAAAAAAAAAAAACAATGTACAGGGCATGACTCACCTAGAACAGTCTGATTCTTTAAAGCAAGAGATTATAAAGTGGACGTAGGTCATGATTCGACCGAACCACTATAAAAATACTGTGTGTCATTTATCTTTACTGCATCTTTATTTATTTGCCTATGAAACCCAGTGTGAATAATGCAGGTGCCTGAAGTCCGGCGCCGACAGTTCCTCTCATAAACTAATCGGAGGAGCCCAAAGCCTTGGTAAATGCTCTAGCTGCTTGTCCAGTTGTTTTTAATCCTCGGAGCTTGGATTAAAACGTAAACCTGAGACGAGTTTGAGGAGCATGCATGATCGCCGATTGCTGAGCTCGAACTCTAACTCTCCAGAGAGAGAGAGAGTATAAAAGCGTCTCCGATTGAGCGCTGAGAAAGAGCTCCTTTCCCGCTGAAGGATCGGGGAGCGAATGAATCGCTGAGCTCGAACTCTAACTCTCCAGAGAGAGAGAGAGTATAAAAGCGTCTCCGATTGAGCGCTGAGAAAGAGCTCCTTTCCCGCTGAAGGATCGGGGAGCGAATGAATCGCTGAGCTCGAACTCTAACTCTCCAGAGAGAGAGAGAGTATAAAAGCGTCTCCGATTGAGCGCTGAGAAAGAGCTCCTTTCCCGCTGAAGGATCGGAGAGCGAATGAATCGCTGAGCTCGAACTCTAACTCTCCAGAGAGAGAGAGAGTATAAAAGCGTCTCCGATTGAGCGCTGAGAAAGAGTTCCCTTCCCGCTGAAGGATCGGGGAGCGAATGAATCGCCGAACTCGAGCTCTAACTCTCCAGAGGGAGAGAGAGTGTAAAGGCGCCTTCGATTGAGCACTGAGAAGTAACTCCTTCCCCGCTGAAGGATCGGGGAACGAACAAATCGCCGAGCATAAAGCTCTAACAATTGATTATGGGGACATCACGCGCTCCCATGCGAGCACTAAACTCTGATATAACAAGTGTAACATAGCATGAACATTCTTCTTCCTGTTGATTGACTGACTTATGATTATTAATAGTTGGCTAACGACTAAAAACGTGGAAAGTTACTATGAATACAGGTACACAATGATGTAAGAAGAAACAAATCCTTGTTTATGTACTGCAAATCAGCAAGGTGAAAACAAGCTAGAAACAAAAGTGAGGGCCAATCTCACAATTACACTTCCTGGCCAGTAGGAAGCTCAAAAGACAAAATATCAATAAAATATCCTATTTATGCTTTGATATCTTCTCTCGCTTCTGTCTCTCCTTGTCGGCTTCAGATGGGTCCCCCTTCTTCCTTTTTCGCTTGTCCACGAGGGGAGCATCTGACTCCTCTGAGGTTTCCTCTCCCCCATCTTGTCCTTTGCTTCTGCCGGAGAGGGAAGCCGGGAAGTCATCGGGGTTTGCAAAGTGAAGTTGCCGGCTGATGGACCTGGATTGGATTTTCATGATCATCCCAGTTTTGGGATCGAACTCTGCAAGAGGGACCACATCCAAAGCCTCGTCCCCCACCTTCTTCAAAGCCAACTCTTTCTCTTGTCTGGCTTTTCGGCTGGCCAGGGGTTCCTCCTCATCATCGTCATCGTCGGCCTTCTTGGTGCCGGTGGTATCCTCTTCGTCATCCACATGCCGACCATCCAAGTCTTTTAAAGCCTCGATAGTCTCAGCATCTTTGGATACGTCGGCGCTAGGCACCGAGATGCTTCCTTCAGCTGTTGCGGCCTCGACTCACTCTGAAACATCGGCTTCAGCACCCGGCAGGATGGTCCCCTCCTCCACTCCTCTCTCTTTTCCAGCACCCTTATCGGCGGGCTCGCCACCTGCATTATGAGAGACACGCGTTACTAAGTCAATGGGTTGTCCTGTTAGACGACGGCAATTCGCAATCGCTTTAGCAAATTGTGGGGAAAAGAGAAAGGTACCTTCAGCAGATACCCCCTCTTGAGTAGATCCGGATCCTCCAATAGCCACGGGAGTTAAGCCTAAAGGGATTAGCGGATCGTCAGGGTGATACTCCTCGACTTCGGAAGTTTTGGACTTGGCGGCGGAGCTGGAACCTTCGTCAACCTTGCTTTTGCCTTTAGCCATGGTTCTCTCCTTCTCCATTTCCGCCAGGATTAAGCGACGGCCCTCTGCCAGGTCCTCAGGCTCGTTATCCCTAAGGATGCTTTTCATTAATTCACCTTCATCTATCTCTTCGACCCCTAGTCTATGTTTTTCGCCTTCCACGATGGCATCCCATAAGTTGGCCAATGTAACATGATAATCCGGGATCCATGAGATATTGCGGGTTTTGAGAACCTGGCCAAGGAAATCGAAAATCATCTCCTCAAACCCCTCAATTTCTTTCTCTCTTTCAAGGAGTTTGTGGTTGGAGGCGGTGGCCATTTCGATGGCACTATCCACGTTCTTTTCGGCAAGAGCTACCCGTCTCTCCGCGTCCGCCACCTGGTCATTCAAGACCACTTTTTCCGCCTCTGCCAGAGCCAACTTCTCTTTTAGACTCGCTTTTTCCGCCTCCCAAGCAGCCTTCTCAGTCTCAAAATGGCCTTGTGCCGCTACCAATTCGATGTTGGCCATTCTGAGGTCTTCAACTTCCTTTTTTAAGGCCATTTTTTCCTGACTATTGGAGTCCAGTTCTGAATGAAAACGCTGCTTGGCATTTTCTAATTTAGTTTTATAGTTTGCGGCGTTTCTCTGTGCCAAAGCGAGCTGGGCTTGAGCGTCTTCCAGATCCTTCCCTAATTTTGTCCTAGCTCTTTCATTATTTTCGAGTTGTGCTTTAGACCTGTGAGCTTCTATTTCGAGTGTCCGGGTGACCTCTGAAAGATTAAGTGCGTGCTTTTTCATCGCCTCGTACTGCTTGGCCACGTGACGGATATGCCCGATAACCTCTTTATCCCAGTTTTTGGGAACTGGTTCCAAGGCAGGAACAAAGACCATCCTATCAAAGAACATTCCTGGAAATTGCTCCCGTAGCTTTTCCAGCCTACCTTGGATTTCAGGACCGTGAACGTAGTCCCTTGAACCGGGGGCAGCTAGCTCTGGTTGGCTGGTAGGGACAATATCACTTCTCTCTCGCTCAGTGTCCTTGGATGAATCTCTGTCCCCATCTTTGGATTCGTGACGCCTTCTGGACGACCGACTGTGGGAAGGCGCACTCTTTGGAGGGGTCAGATCTTTTGGAAGTGTCTTCCCCCCGGTCGGAATTGTTGGATGACTCGAAGGCCTGGTAGAAGTTGACTTGGGTGGAGATCGAGGTTGCGAAGAGCCTGGCTTGTGAGAAGGACCGCGAGGGCGCTCAGTACCCGAACGAAGGCTGGGGGTGCCTTCGCGAAGAGAACGGTACGAATAGGATTTCCTGCGAGACATCGCTCCTGTAAAAAGAAAAGAAGAGCATATTATCACATTGAATATCCACGACATAATAGTGCATGGTCAGGCAGTGTGTGTGAGGTGTGCAACCCATATAATTCCCCCTAACAGACCCGGGCCTGGAGACAGGCTCGTCTGGCCCGTTTCGCGTCCCCTTGTTGAATCAGTCGCCTCTTCGGGAGCAGAAAAGAAGGGCTCCTCGCCGAAGTCTTTTTCCGTGTATTCAACGTCGGGCAAAGGGATTTTATTCAGCTCGTCGAATAATTGTTCTTCTATCCAGTCGTCATCACCAACAGTTTCCATTGGAGCGGAGGTAGGGATTTCCTTGGACGCATCATCGCGGGGTTCATCCCCTCTATATACATTCAAGTCTTCGTCATCTTGGATGACTATCGGAGAAGGACTTTTGCGAAATTTGGTTGTCTCCACCGCTTGTGAAGTTCCTTCTCCTTCCGTCGGGGGCACATACTTATAAGGTCTGCCGCCGGTTCCAAGTCCAAACTTCCTATCCAAGAGGTGATGCTTGTGAAGGTTTTCATCCGTAATGCATTTTTTAATCCTTAAAAAGTCGGATCTGCTTTGCAAAAGAATGGATAACCGGTTGTTGTATAATGCACCCTCTGTTTTCGGGAAGACATGATCTGTTTAAGACAAAGGAAAGAGCGGAAAAATGTTATTACTTAGACTCCCCAAGCAAGATATTCAACTAGGCGATCAAAATTTTACTTGATTTGAGCCATCTCCGTGAGCATCCAGCCTGTCTTTTTATGTAAAACCAGTCAGACTTAGGATCCCCGATGTTGCTGTACCCGTCATACAGAACTTTCCTGTTCGCCACTGATTCAAAAAAGGAAAAGTTGGGAGTTGCAGAAGAACGGTGCTTGAAGAGAAAGAAGAACACCAGGTCTCTGAATTTGAGTTCGGCATGCAAGATTTCCGCGTAAGCAACATACAAAGAATATAGAGACGCGTAGGCGTTTGGATGAAGCCGCATCGGGGCAATGCCTAATCGTCTCAGAGTTTCAATGACAATTGGAGGGAACGGAGGGATAGCTCCTACTAAACACATTGTCCGACTGATCGACATATACCCTTCCGGTGCTAAATGAGGTCTGTCTTCGCTTCCAGGTGTTAAGACATCGTCCCAAGGAATGCCATGTCTTAAGCAGATTCTCTTGAGTTTTATCTCGTCGAGCTTGGACGCTAAAGAGTCAGAGAATTTATCTATCCCGACTGCGCCTGGAATTTCGTCCGGAGCTCGCTCGTCGGAATCGGAGTTGTTGCTGGATGACGTGCTTTCTGTCGGATCCGATTCTGTGGCTTCATATTCGGACCCAGAATTTTCACCTTCTGGATTGATTGGAGGAATTTGAGCATTATGCTGTTCAGGAGTCTCAGATTCCGTTTCGGCTACAGATCTTGAGGAAGAGTGGTCGTTCAACATTGCTGCTAGGACGAGAAAATATGAGCGATAAGATTAACACTACCCGTCCCCCGTGTGTGCAAGTGCTACTGTGTGTGCTTGTGTGTGCGCATTATTAAAAACGATAATAAAACATGAGAGTAGTCGAGGTTATTAAAAGTCATTAGTCGTCATATGCAGTCAAATCATGAAGTCATTTAGTCCAGAGAGATCAACGTCAGGGCTCTATCCTAACTGTCCAGAGTTTTGTAGCGACAAGGCGCTGATTAAAGACTGAAATTTCTTCGTATCACAAGCCGTGAGGCGGATCGCATAGCAGAGGGATCGCCCCCCTCCGACTCGCACGACAGGGGGATCGCCCCCCTTCGACTCGCATGGCAGAGGGATCGCCCCCCTTTCCCGATCGCAGAGCAGAGAGTTTGCCCCTCACCGAATCGCCGGGCGAAGGGAAGGCTCCCTCACGAACCGTTGCGACTACCGCGGTACGACCCTTGGTTGCCCTCTCAATCTTTCGTCTCGCCACTTGCTTCCGTCCTCAATCACTGACCACGATCCGGGTCAGCCTCCTTCTCCATCCTTCTTCTTCCTCATCTCCTTCCCATCCTCAAGTTCTGAGCTCCACGTTCAATGGCCATGGCGATTTGGTGATTACTTCGGAAAGTAGCGGATTTATATTGTTTCCCTCTGGAATCAACCGGAGAAATTCAGGAAAGTAGTACGAGGGTGCTTCCTATAAAGTTACCTTTCTAAAAACTGAGAGAGTTCTTGGATTTTCGAAAGTTTTAAAGGGTTGGATTCGTTATTCAACAGCTCGCGCGAGACGATTCAGCAGAGAGGAGAAAGAAGGAAAGTGAAGGGGGGAACGTCGGCTTATATAGGCAAAGAAGGAGACCGTTGGCCTCCCCTCCTTTGTCTTATTCGGTCCACGAAACGCCCCCTGAACCACGACCTGAAGACGGAATCGCAATAAAGCCCACGGACCGCTTTGAAATGATGGCCCACAAAACTCAGAGCCCGATACGACTCGAAGGAAGATGCGCCCTGTATCGCGCAAGACCCTAAGAACTCCGCACGCGACGAGCAGATGACCAAATCGGATCGTGTCGGCCTATGGCGATCCGATTCATCCATGTGTCAATTTGAACCAATGCGACTGTAAGCTTGCACCCTTTCAGGAGAGAATCAATAAGTATCTTCGAAGCATGTTGCATCATCAATAAAACATACTTCGAGGGGGCAAAATGTTGGCTTGCTTTTTGACCAAGCCATCCAGGACCATTCGTGAAAGGAAATCAGGAAACCAAGTCCTCCAGGAAAGTGGATCGCACGCCATCGTCTCGCCCCTCTTGGATCGCACGCCATCGTCTCGCCCCTCTTGGATCGCACGCCATCGTCTCGCCCCTCTTGGATCGCACTCTATCGACTCGCCCAAGGAACGGATCGCTCTCGTCTCGTCGACGAACGCCACCTCCAGGCGATCCGGTCCCCTGCAACGAACCGAACCCACTGACCCGTTCAACCACGAGCTGGTCATCAGCGATCCGAATCGCATGGATCTGACGACACCTGTTCACAACGGCTAGTTTGACTTTTTCTTCGATGGCTGCGATGCGATCCGGAAGTCTCGGGATTCGTGCCACGTGTCCACGATCCATCCGACGAAATCAGCTATAAATAGCCCTGAGCTTGGCATTTTTCGGGGGCCTTTTGGCAATAGTGAATTCTGAGTCCGCCATTGTTGTCAAACCACTGGAAGATCGAGAGAAATCTCTGTTGTACTAGCTTTTAAAGTATAATCAATAAGATATAAAGTGGACGTAGGCTCGTTAACGCCGAACCACTATAAATTCTGAGCGTTATTTTCTTTTCAATTGTTCTTCATTTAGAATTCTCTACGTTTCATAACAATTTGGGAGTTAGGTCCAAATTTCGATCTAACATGTTCTTTTTACAGAATAGTGCCTTCGGTTTGTCCAGTCCCAGGACAACTTGTATGGACGAACGTCTGACAGAGTATGCTTAACAGATCGCATAAGTTGATCTCTTCAAAACTAGGTCTAATGGTGCGGAAATTCGATTCTCTTAGCTCTATACCTGTGGTTTTAGGGAAATCAATTTGTGATTTGACGGGTTTGACAATGTGGCATTCAAAGTAAATAAAGATGTGCTGTTACAAACCGTAAGTTCTAACCTCAAGCCTCACAACTAGGAAATGAAAAAAAAATCGGGCAGGCAGCATGGCTATGTGGGTCGCTCCCATTAGGGTGTATTATCACCATCTAGAGAGATTCATTTGTTACTTCTTTCGCTTCTGTATCTCCCGGGAATGGTTATGTTGGTACCAACCGTAAAGTGATAAAATATTCGATACACTCAAGAGAAATGATTGGTCGGTCATGTGTGGCTGGGTTGCAAGACGTTCTTATTGAACCCAGTGTATTCCCCTTTAAAGATACACTATCGGAAGGTGGTTTCGTACCTTGTCATTGTTGGAAATCCATTATCCAATAAGTGCTTGCGGTTTTGATTTGTATACTATATATGTGGAGCACGAAATGCAAGAGTTCTGCTAGTTTGCTATTTATTTGTGGATTGATAGACACTATGATAATAACACAATAATATTATTATCAAAGATTGCTTTGGGTTATCGTAAGGTAAAAACCATCCGTGTTTATGTGCAGATCGGTCTTACGATTATCTTTTCTTTCAAAACATTTTTGAAAGTTAAACCATATACTTGGGATTCTCATAAGGGAAAAACTCATTTCGTTTTTACAGCGTAGTCTTATGAGATACCCTTTATAGATCAAGTTGTTTGAAAATCGTTTACTCACACCAGTCCCATGACTAACCCAGAGTTCATTTTCTATGTTTTCCCTAAACTCTTGGGTGCCCAAATTTGTGCGGCAGTCAAGTAGTTCAGGACTTTACAGATTTATCTGAAGGAGCTTGGAGCAGGAGGCTTCAACGTTAGCTATTTAGAGTTTAATTTCCGTTATGTGGTATATGTGATGTACTCTGATGATGTATGTAAGTTCAAATACAGTTTGTATTTCAAAAGTTATGTTATCTAACATATTTTATTCATTCCGCTGTGAGATCATATCTATTCTGATTCTGTTATGATGTGTTTTTCTTTTCTTCTATTCTAACTTTTCTATCTATCTTTCTCATCCTCTAATTTCTTTCTTCGGCATCTAATTTTTAGGGTTCTTTGAGTTGGACTTAGCTTGTATTTGGTCGGCTCAAAGGGTACTGAAATTCCGGTCGTCACACAGGAGCACCTTACGTATCTCAGGAAGTCGCATGCTTCCCCTTCTAGTCCTTCGGAGTCGACAGAATAATCATATGAATGTGCGCTCCCCTCCGGCCTTATAACACCACGATGATCTACCCCGTTGGGTTATTCACCCTCAAATGTGCGGACTGGTCCAAGCTCCTCACTTTAATATGTTTTTAGACCCCATGTCTAAACATTCTTTTACGCGTTTACTTTATCTTATCAGGTTTCCATTTAACTTGGTAATCTTAACTTTTTATTCAGGTTACCAAGGTCTTCCTAGCCCTTTATATCTCTGAGGAATGGGCCCTCTTGCTTATTAATATTAGTTATACAACTTAACCCATTTAAGTTTATTAATAAGCCCACAACATGTTATTTTCTAGATTGTGATCCAAGGTCTGTAATCCAAAATCCCTTTATATTCTTGTTTGATTCAAGGTTATAATAACATGTTCTACTTAATATGTAGTTAAGTGTATCTTAGTTCACAAGTTTTCTATTTAACATGTCACTTAACATTTATGATTAAATATAACTTACTGCATTTCCTGAGTTGCCTCATTCTTTCTTATTAATCATAACTCCCTCTTATGCTGTCAATACAACTTAACGTTGTTTACTTATTAACTTAGTTATTTTAACTAAGGTTCACTAATAAGTCTCCTCTTACCATAAATATAATTTATGTTTTCCACATCCGTAGATTTTAGATTCTCGTTCTGACAAATAACTTAATTTACAATTAAGTACAGTATGCCCTCTAACATAAGTTATTCCAATTTCCTTATTGTTTTATTATAACCTGTAACAACCCGAATTCCGACAGATCGATTTCTTTTTCAAAATTCCAATCTATCAAAACCCGGATTGGTTTGCTCTAGTATCCTGCAGAAAAGACAGAGACATAAAATATGTCAAAGCTCAGAAAATATCTCACAGCGGAATGGACAAAATATGATATAATCAAAGTATAGTCTTACCGTATTAATAATACCGCCTAACTAGTATCCAACGCTACAGTGTCTTATGTCTCTGCCACAAATATGACCTGCGAGTATGTTATGAGGAGAGGGGGGTCAGAACACAAGTTGTAACACCCCGTAATTTTAATATTAAAGTTAATAAATTAAATAAAACTTAATTTCAAATGTGGGAATTAAGGGAAATAGTTGCGCCATTGTGTTCGTCTCGGAATTCTAGTTGAGATAGAGTCCGAATTTGCGTAAATTGGACCACGTATGAAGAAGTTATGACAGTCGGAAGTTTCCAGAAATTCAAATTTAAATTCAAAAATGAATTCAGACTCAGAACTAGGCAGGGCGGGAAATTTCCTGCTCAAGGCCAGGTCGACCTGGGGGTCGACCGCCCATATACAGGTCGACCTGGGGGTTGACCTGCCCCCCCCCCCCCCCCCGGGGCAGATCTGAAAGATGATGATTTTGTGACTCAGTGCTGAGTCATTAGGGCTAAGGTGTCACTCTATCTTGACTAGATGGTCTTGATTGATTCTAGGTTGATCAGATGGCCTAAATTAATCCTAATCTCTATATAAACCCATGTAGACTCAAACCCTAAATCCTAATCAAAATTAGAACCATGGTCGTCATGCTATCACCCCGCAACCTAGAGTAGCCGCCACCAACTAGAAGAAGCTTAGCAACAATTCAATTCAACTCAAGTCTAATCTAAATCAAAATTTGTCTACATCAAGGGAACGCTAATCAATTACAGAATACAAATCCCAGAACTCAACACTTTCTTTTTGTTTGTGAGTACAATTTCATTCATAAAGTAATTGTTAATTTAATTGGGATAAGTTTATAATTTGGATTACAAGAACATGCCTGTTGAATCATGCAACGTTACTTATATTTTGTTTGTGAACATATGATAGTCTTGTTAATTCATGTTGTGGATCTATTTTATATGACCAATCACATATGTCTTGATTCATTTTTTTATGACATCAATTTATACACAAGTTTGTGGTTTTGAATCATTGACTGCTATGATATTACCTATGTTGTAAATCTATGTTAGTTGCTGGCTTATGTACAATTGATTCATAATGATGCTTCATATGCTAGTTTTGTTATGTTAGTGGATCTATTTCATTTGTTAAATCATATGTATGTTTAACTTGATATGCAAGTTTGGATATGTTAATTTATACATGAATCATATGCAAGTTTAATGAGAATCATATGCAACTTTGTATGTTTAACTTGATTCATGACATCTATTTTATATGTAAGCTTGGATCTAAAGTATATGCTAAGACATATGTGAGATATATGCAAGTATGTATGCGGATTATACACAAGCTTTCATGCTAGTTTACATGTAGATCTTAATTTACATGTTTAGATTCATATGCAAGTTTACATCATCACCTTTATTTTAGATCTATATTTAGATCCATAATAATACATAAGTTATGCAAATATATGTGTTACACACCCATTGTCTATGCAAGTTTAGATGAAAACCATAGTCACACATGCAAGTTCACCTCTTTATGTTTAGATCTATATAGTTGACTATGCATATTTTATAATTAGATTTAATTTATGTGCTATGCATGTTGTGATGTTTCCTTTCTTAGACTATGGCGAGTCTAACGTATATTTCACGTTAAACGAACAAACGTACAACGTGGGGCAGTGGGATAATATTAAAAAAAATTAATATTGTGAATTAGCATAAATGCCTTAAAATACATATAATTAGTTTGTAATGTTAATTGGTATAATTTATATACCATAAATAGATGGACATGATTAAGGTGATAATTATGGAGAAAAATAAATATGGAAATGATTGACAACTTGAATAGGGATATTAATTCAAATTTGGGATAATTAATTATATGAATAATTAACCGCTTAAGACACAAGGTTAGACTCGTTTGTGGTATAAGACTGCCCGAACCCGCCCGTCAAATCCAACAACCACAAATGCCAGTCTAATGTGGGAGGTCTTAGGCATAAATTAAATGCGTAACAAGTTGCAAAGACCCGAGGTTAGACTTGTTTGTGATATAAGACTGCCCGGACCCGCCCAGCAAATCCAGCAACCACAAATGCCAGTCTAATGTGAGAGGTCTTGCAAGAGTTACGGCTTTAATGAATTAAGTGACACTTAACCAAGATAAACATGTAAATGGGACATGGGCGTTAAGTGGGTGCCTTGGGTGGCTGGTGAAATGCGATTAGAAATGCTTAACCATGATAAACATGTAAGCGGGACATGGGGGTTAAGTGGGTGCCTTGGGTGGCTTGTGAAATACGATTAGAAACACTTAACCAAATGGAAACATGTAAGAAGACATGAATAAGAATGGGGTTAAGTGGGAAGCCTTAGTGGGGACCAAACATAGGTGGAAAGCTTGTGTCAGGCACGGGGGCCCTTTTCAAACCAGTAACCCATTTAGTATCTTTGTGAGCTCGACCCAAGTCGAGGACGGTACACGCTTACTGGATTTGATTGTAAGAGGTTACAACGGGTTAGCGGTGGCAACGCAAGTCCAACGGGGTCATGTGCGTGCGTGGGCCCGGGCTGGTGGGTAAGACGTTGTTGCATCATGTAGGTATAAGCCGTGCATCTCTAGTCGTATCGGCTTGCCTCTTTGGGGAGTGATACACCCCATTGTGGGACCAGCATGAGTATCTACGAGTTAGGGAGCCGATCGAATGGGAAAGGTAGTGGGTATGACTAGTGGAGATTGGAGCAGGCGGCACCTATGACGGCAGCTAGGAGTGCAACTACCATATTATAAACATTGTGATTAGAAAAGGGGAGGGTAGCGGGTACAACTGGTGGAGATAGGAGCAGGTGGCACCTATGAAGACAGCTAGGGGTACACGAAACTACCATTATGATTATTATGTTCAGTAGGCGGAATCAACTTTTAGGGTGACTAGTATTAGTGCAGTATGGTAATTATCCTATAGTGTTGGAGGTGCAATTAACGTTATCTTATTCCTCTTGTTTGCCTTGCCATGCCCATTTTGTTCGTAGTCATTCCTTGTTTTGCCAACTTATGCCTTATCCTAGTTACTTTAATAATTACATTGTTAAATTTATTGTACTCGCCAGACTTCATGTCTGACCCCCTTTGTTTTCGCCTCTTTTCTACCTTCCCCTCCCCCTCCCCCCAGGTTCTCAGGGTAGGACTAGTGGTAGTGGAGCTTGATTTGGATCGCTTTATTTCTCTCTTTTGGAAAAGCTTGGATTGATGAAAGTAAAGTTTCAGCTCAACTTCTTTATGGCTATCTAATTTGGGGTTTATGCTTTTTATTTTATGTACTCTGATTTTGTCAAGATGGTTATTATGTACTTGACTCTAGTCTTTGGGTTTTGATGATGTAACCAAACATATTTGTTTACCGCTGCAATGAATGAAGTTTTAAATTTTTAAGTATTGTTTTATACCTGTCTTGTTGTTAAGTTTCTGTTCTATACACACTTAAACCGCTCCATAGAAGTTAATGCATTCCCTTTGTGAGTGACATTAATGGACGTGGGGTGTTACACGTGGTATCAGAGATGAAGGTTACCAGAACAGGTATGAGATTTAAAAAAAAAACTATTTTTCAAAATCATTTTTATAAAGAGATACTTTCAGAAATATGTTTTACGGAGAGTATTTTAAAGAGAAAAGTTTATTTTAACATAACCCCCAAAAGCCATATATCTTTCTTTCGATTCTTTGCTTCGAATCTCTTCCCCTTTCCCTTTTTAGTTTCTTCCTCCACGTATAGTTTCTTTTTCTAAGATATGTAAGAACTTTAGTACGATGAGCAGAAAACCGCTTCATGGGACTGGGACATTTGTCAAAGCTAGGAGGAAGTGGAGGACTTGTTGGTACCTTTAAGATAGACGATGGGAGGAAGGTTCAACCAGCTGCTTGGATAATGAAGGACGAAGCCTCATTTTGGTGGGAGGTCACGAATGGAGAATGTGCAAGAGAGACATGCATAAGGCACAATAAGGAAGTAGATCCAAAGAAAGGGGTAAGGATAACAAGGGGCCAAGAGAAAAGGAAGGGCCACACTTGTGAAATACCTGACTACTTAAATAAAGACGTTGGAACGAAGAAAAATACTAGTTGTTATTGTTACAGGGAAACATGACATCTTATTAGGATTGTCCAAAGAAGCAAAAGGCAACGGTAAGGGCAAAGTACAGGATCTTCTGGAGGGCAGACGCGTTCCCTCACGGCTGGCATACCTGATAGAGGTAGAAATGTCTTGGTTGAAAGTTTGGTTTTTCTTTTTGATCATCCTGTTCAAACTTTGTTGATTCTGGCACTTCACACTCATTTGTATCTGCTTCGTTAGTTGAAACGCTGCACCTAAATACTAGTCTAGTTACGGATCCCAATGTAGTCTCAAATCCTATTGGTGGTTCGACTCATCTTTCAATGATTTGTCGGGATTTGAGAGTGTCTATCTTGGGCATTGGGTTTGAATGCAACGCCTTCGTTCTTGGCTTCATGGGCTACGGCTTAATTCTAGGCATGGATTGGCTAGCCAGGTATGGTACCATCCTAGACTATGAAAGAAGGGTATTTAGATTGTTGACTCATTGTGGAAAGACCCTTGATATTTCTTGTGACCTTAGGGGTCCGTTGATGCGTAGTTACCTAGAATCCCTTGACGCGTCCAACGATGATTTGGAATCTGTTCGGGCGGTCCGTGAGTACGGTGATGTCTTCGATGAAGTTTGGGGTTTACCCCCGAGGCGCGAGGCAGACGATTTATTCGATCAGTTGGTTGGTGCTTCTGTTTTCTTGTAATTGGATTTGGCTACAGGATTTCATCAGCTAAGGGTGGCCGAAGACAACATAGATAAGACTGCATTTAGAACTCTTGATGGTTTCTTCAAGTTGCTCGTCATGCCTTTTGGTTTGATGAATGCACCCGCATATTTCGTTGTCTTAATGAGTTGGGTGTTTAGGGAGTTTCTAAACAAGTTTGTTGTAGCCTTTGTGGATGATATCTTGATTTTTCTAGAAGAAAGGAAGAGCATGCCCTAAATCTTAGGGAAGTCTTATAGACCTTACGAGCGCATCAACTCAAAGCTAAGTTCTCCAAATGTCATTTTTGGAGAAAAGAAGTGAGGTTCTTAGGACACATGGTCTCTAAGGAAGGGATAGCTGTGGATCCCGCAAAGGTGGTGGCAATCCAAGATTGGAAGATTCCTAAGAACGCAACTGATTGTTTGAAGAGGGCTTTGATGAAAGCTCCAGATTTAGTTTTGCTAGGTGGGAGTAAGCCATTCACTGTATATACCGATGCCTGCGGGACAGGGCTTGGCGCAGTTTTAATGCAAGAAGGAAGGGTGATATGCAATGGTGGAAGACAGTTGAAAGCCCATGAGAAAAATTACCCTACCCACGACTTGGAGTTGGCGGCCATAGTTTTTGCGCTTATGTCATGGCGTCATTATTTGCTTGGCGAGAGGTTTGAGTTGTATACAGACCATAAGTCGCTAAAGTACTTATTCTCTCAGAAGGACTTAAACTTGAGGCAACAGAGATGGATGGAGTTTTTGGCATCCTACGATTTTGGGATCGCATATACCCCTGGCAAGGGTAACGTTGTAGCCGACGCCTTAAGTAGAAAGAAGTTAACTTTAATTCCTTTGTTCGTAGAGCGGTAGAGTTTGGAGTATATATCTTCCTTTGACTTCAGAGCCTCTGTCGATTATGTACCCGGATTCTTGGCATCATTAGAGGTGCAACCTACACTTTTGGGTCGAGTTGGAGAGGCACAGCGAAACAACCTATGGTTGGTTGAGATAGTAGGCAAGCTTATTGGAGGGGAGTCCTCAAGACATCTTGATAGATATGCTATAGATGAGAGAGGTTGGTTACGTAGAGATGGGAGACTTTGCGTACCACAAGACGGAAGTTTGAAGAAGGCAATTCTTGAAGACTCACATCGCTCTAAGATGACCACACATCCCTGTGGTGATAAGATTTATAGGGATATGAAGTGAGTTTTCTTTTGGGCCGGAAGGAAGAAGGACGTGACCGAGTTTGTTGCTAGTTGCTTAGTGTGCCAACAAGTCAAGGCGGAGCAAAAGAAGCTCGGAGGTTTGCTCCATCCCTTAGAGGTTCCGCTTTGGAAATGGAAAAGCATTTTCATGGATTTTGTAGATGGGTTACCAAGATCAAGGAAGGGGAATACGGGGATTTGGGTAATTGTAGATCGACTTACTAAAAGTGCCCATTTTATTCCTATCAAAAGTAGAAGGACCGCCGCATGGTTAGCAACTATTTACCTTCGAGAGATAGTTCGTTTGCATGACATATCCTCCAGCATTGTGAGCGATAGAGATCCTATTTTCACAAACGAATTTTGGAAAAGCTTACAAGAGGCGGTTGGGACGCAGTTATGCTTAAGTACCACTTGTCACCCTCAGACGGACGGCTAGACCGAGAGAGTAAATCGGATTCTAGAAGACCTTCTGAGGCAATGCATTCTAGACTTTGGAGGAACATGGGAAGAACACCTTCCACTAGTGGAGTTCGCCTATAATAATAGTTTTCATGCTAGCATTGGAATGGCGCCTTTTGAGGCTCTTTATGGACGACCATGCCGATGACCTACTTGTTGGTGGGAATCCACGGACAAGGTTTTGCTTGGACCCAACATGATTAGGGAGACATCGGAGAAGATAGACTTGATTCGACGGCGAATGAAGACGGCGCAGGACCGACAAAAGTCATATGCTGATAGGAGACGAACCAATCTTGAGTTCAATGTTGGGGACATGGTTTTTATTAAGATGTCACCGTTGAGAAACGTAGTCCGTTTTGGATCAGTAGGGAAGTTGGCACCAAGGTTCGTAGGACCCTTTCCAATTACGGAGAGGATTGGGAAGATGGAGTACAGAGTAAAGTTACCAAAGAAGCTCAGCGGAATTCATGACGTGTTTCACGTTTCACATTTGCGTAAGTGTTTACACGATACGATGGAAGTGGTAAAGCAGAGCACGCTCGAAGAAGTGGAAGTAGAGCGCAATGCCACGATCAGATGAATATCTACACGCATTCTCGAATCGGAGGTCAAAAAGCTTCGCAACAAAGAGGTAAAGTTGGTCAAAGTACAATGGGGAGATGATTAAAGAGACGCGACTTGGGAGTCAGAAGATAAAATGCACACGTTGTACCCTTTCCTTTTTGAGGGTATGTTTTATTTTCTCCTTTTTCTACCGGTTTGTTGATACTTATCCTATCTTTTAGTATTATCTTTGCGATGACATCTTCGATCTTTTGTTAGGAAGAACCCAATGGTTGCAAACATGTGTTTGAGACATATTATGTTTGATGGATGCAAATGGATGCAAGTGGTTGCTCGTGGATGCATCTACACACACCTTAGGCACTAGATCGGCTCAATCACCTTCATATTGCATATAAATGTGTGTGCATATTTAAATTAATGGATGTATAATGGTTGTGTTACCATATGGATGCTGCATTTTGATGAATGATTGTGCACACATGTAGAAATAATATGTATCGATAGGGTTCTTTTGCATACATAATGGACGCATGGCACTGTCATGATTCACATTAAGGAGGTCAAATGAATCAGTAGACTACCTGGTTTTGCATTAGATAAGGAACATATACACACACTTCTTTGTATATTTTCATACAACATTAGAAATCTTGTAAGGACAACGGATGCCTGTGTTCGATGGTTGAGTAGATGGATGATTGGATGTTAGGATATCCATTCTCCTTAACTTGGAGATTTCGGGGGCGAAATCCTTTAAGGAGGGGAGAATGTAACACCCCGTAATTTTAAATATTAAAGTTAACAAATTAAAGAAAAATTAATTCCAAATGTGGGGATTAAGGGAAACGGGTTGCGCCTTTGCGTTCATCTCGGAATTCTGGTTGAGATAGAGTCCGAGTTTGCGTAAATTGGACTTCGTATAAAGAAGTTATGGCTGTCGGAAGTTTCCAGAAATTCAAATTTAAATTCAAAAACGAATTCAGACTCAGAACTGGGCAGGGCGGGAAATTTCCCTCCCAAGGCCAGGTCGACCCGGGGGTCGACCCTAGTGTCGACCTCCCTCTATACAGGTCGACCTTAGTGTCGACCTGGGGGTTGACCTGCCCCCGGGCAGATCTGAAAGATGGCGATTTTGTGACTCAGTGCTGAGTCATTAGGGCTGAGGTGTCACTCTATCTTGACTGGATGGTCTTGATTGATTCTAGGTTGATCGGATGGCCTAAATTAAACCTAATCTCTATATAAACACATGTAGACTCAAACCCAAAAACCTAATCAAAATTAGAACCATGGCCATCATGCTAGCACCCCGCAACCTAGAGTAGCCACCACCAACTAGAAGAAGCTTAGCAACAATTCAATTCAACTCAAGTCTAATCTAAATCAAAATTTGTCTACATCAAGGAAATGCTAATCAATTACAGAATACAGATCCCAGAACTCAAGACTTTCTTTTTGTTTGTGAGTACAATTTCATTCACAAAGTAATTGTTAATTTAATTGGGATAAGTTTATAATTTGGATTACAAGAACATGCCTGTTGAATCATGTGACGTTACTTATAATTTGTTTGTGAACATATGATAGTCTTGTTCATTCATGTTTTGGATCTATTTTATATGACCAATCACATATGTCTTGATTCATTTTTTTATGACATCAATTTATACACAAGTTAGTGGTTGTGAATCATTGACTGCTATGATATTACCTATGTTGTAAATCTGTGTTAGTTGCTGGCTTATGTACAATTGATTCATAATGATGCTTCATATGCTAGTTTTGTTATGTTAGTGGATCTAATTCATATGTTAAATCATATGTATGTTTAACTTGATATGCAAGTTTGAATATGTTAATTTATACATGAATCATATGCAAGTTTAATGAGAATCATATGCAACTTTGTACGTTTAACTTGATTCATGACATCTATTTTATATGTAAGTTTGGATCTAAAGTATATGCTAAGATATATGTGAGTTATATGCAAGTATGTATGCGGATTATACACAAGCTTTCATGCTAATTTACATGTAGATCTTAATTTACATGTTTAGATTCATATGCAAGTTTACATCATCACCTTTATGTTAGATCTATATTTAGATCCATGATAATACATAAGTTATGCAAATATATGTGTTACACCTAATGTTTATGCAAGTTTAGATGAAAACCATAGTCACACATGCAAGTTCACCTCTTTATGTTTAGGTCTATATAGTGGACTATGCAAATTTTATAATTAGATTTAATTTATGTGCTATGCTGTAATAACTCGGAAATCCGAGCCAATTTAAAAATTCTATTTTGGCAATTTTAGCAAATTTTGAGTATTTAAAATAAATTATTTTAAATAATTACGACGAGAAATTTATTTTGAATAGAATTAGAATGTATATATTTATATAGATCATCGTTAGAATATAAATAATTATTTTAAATATAGAAGGAATTGAAAATGGCGTGGTAGTTTGAAAATTCGATTTCAAATTTCAAATGAATGTACAGGATTCAAAATAAACTGGATTGTAGCGAAACCAAAAATATTAGAATTTATTTGAAAATATCTTTCCAACGAATCCGAAAAATCAAAATTTCATAGCGGGAATAAAAAGTTATGTCCAGTTGAAAATTCAGAATAGTCGTTATGGAATTCTGGCCCTTTAAAATGGCCATTTTTCAAACGGTCTCAGAATTAGATGAAATTAGTTTTGTTAGGACCGTATCGTCATTACTAAGCTAGAAAATATTTTTCGGGAATTTTTAGAGTCCGTATATGGCTCTAGTAAATTGAAATGTACCTTTAAAATTCAATATAATGATTTAAATCTTGATTTAAACGAAAACTGATCATAACAGCAGAATTGGATTACGAAACATATCCCGTTGTATTCGAAATGGGGGTAATTAGCTAGGGGCAACAGTCGTTGGGTCAGATTCAGACATCGAATGAAAAATCACACTTAAACAAATTAAAATTATTAAAAATATATATTATATATAAGGCCAAGTCAGTCAAAATCCCTAGGACTAAAATTCGTTGGTCAACCCTCAAGAAAAAAGAAAAAAAATCGCGCCTCGCCGTTGAACTGCTCCTTCTCTCCTCCGCCCTTCACCGTTAGACTGGCGCTCTCCCTCGCCGTGCTCTACCGAAACCAACCGGGAGACGCCCTTCCTCTCTTCCGCGTTACCAGAGGCTCGAGCTCGATTTCCGAGACCACTGGAATTGTGAGCAGCGCGCCGCCCCCTTTCAGACTACCCCAGCGCTGCTCCGACCAAGGTGGTGTCGCCTCAAGCCACAGAGCCCCTCCCCTGACCGTCCTCTCTGCTGTGGACCCCCCTCCTCCGAATGCAACAGTAAGTTTTCAGATCTTTAATTATATAAATTCTGATTTTTATTTATAAAGATAAGATTTTTATTATCGTAAGGAATATATTATATTTTTCTTAAGGAAAAGATTATATTTTTCTTAAGGAATAGATTATATTTTCTATAGGAAAGATTACATTTTTATACTTAGAAAGCTTTGATTTTTATAGTTAGAGAGTTTTTTGATTTTTAAATTAGAAAGGTTAGGCTTTTTAAAGTAGAAAAGAAATGATTTTTATAATGAAGAAAGCGATTTAAAGATTTGTTTTCTTTATGTAAATAGCGTGTAAAGATCAGATTTCTCTTTAGGTGAATGTAGTATAAAAATTGGATATTTTAATTATTTGAATGGCTTATAAAAATAAGATTTTTATTAGAGGAAAAAAATTCGATTTTTATAAATATGAAGTGAAAATAAAAATTCAATCTTTATATAAGAAGTAGAGATATAAAAATATAATTTTTATATAGAAGGAAGCGTTGTAAAAATATATGAAGTAGAAATAAAAATATAATTTTTATTTGTTGGGGTAAAGCGATAAAAATATGATTTTTACTATGAACAGCGTGAAAAGAATTGCGATGGAACGGGTGGAAAACGAAGTCCGAACCGTTCAGAAATAAAGAATGGCGGAGTGGAACCTTAGGTGAGAACTCCTCGCTTTTATTTTAATTTCTAGTTTGAAATATATACTAGGATGCAGACGGTGCTTAGCAGCACCCGACACCCGTCGTCCACAGACCATGGATGACTTGTTTGTTTGATTGATGTGTTTTGAAATTTTATTGTGTGATATGGAATGAATAAATATCTTATAGTTAAATATATAATTTTTAACGTGTATATAAAATAAATATTTATAAACAAATCAGATGATTTGTTTATGTACATCCATTTGACTAATATTTATTGGGACGATAAATTTTACACATCGCTCAACTGCACAAATAAAAATCTGTGTTTGTTGATTGGAAACCCCACACGGGTGTTGGGATGATATTTGACGTACACTAATCCCAATTATTTAGCTGAATGTCGATCGATTGGTTGACAGACTGTGTAAGCATTAATTATTTATATTTAATGCTTATGCAGTTGTGTGGTGCACTCTGGATGATGGTTGATGATTTATCGTTGCTATTACATACATGTGTTGTAGGGAATCCATATAGTTAACATTATATGGTAATTGATTGGGCCTCATTCCAATTTGGAAAATAAAGGATATTATGAAAAGAAAATTCATGTGTTGAATAGAATAAATATTCATGTGTTGAATAAAATGTAAATTCATGTGTTGAATAGAATGAAAATTCATGTGTTGAATAAAATATATACTCAAGTGTTGAGAATATTCATGTGTTGAATAAAATATTTATACAATAAAATTCACATTTTTATTGTAAGTAAGAATTAATAAATATTCATGTGTTGAATAAAGTATATATTCATGTGTTGAAGAAAATATTCATTTGTTGAATAGAATAACGAAGTTATTGAAATATATAAAGCCGTGTTGGTTATATTGATACTATTTTGACGTGAACGATATTTATATCGGTTTTATTAATTTTTATAATGAATATCGAAAAGGAATTGATTTCAAAATATAATGTTTTGAAAATATTATCATTTATATATCGATGATATGGAATATTCAATTTTTGATTAGAAATTGAATAGGAAGTTGAAATCGTTTTGAAAACGAATTTAAAACGATTTATAAAATATGTTTTGAAAGGAAATCGACGAAATATATAATATACATATATTATATATATAATGGCCTGAATAGAATGCGTCACGCCACGGCAGTTCGCGAATTTCGACCATTGATTTCGAATGGACATTACGGGAGATCCGACCGTCGGATTCTCCTAAAACCGGAACCGTTGGGTTCGTATCGAAAAGAGCTTTCGAACGAATATTAGAGATTTGAAATCTAACAGTTGAATTTGGAATTATGTCCAAATCAAATTTGAAAAAGGTCATTGTAAGTGCAGTTCGATGGCCGTTGATGGAAATCGATTGTACGGGCCTTGATAAAATTATTAAAAATAGCAATAATTTGTGTAAAATCATAAGAAATGATTTGGATAGAATTGGGATGAAAAATTCCATAATTGAAAAGATAAAAATAGATTTTTATCGAAATGAACTAGTTTTGAACTAGAATTATAATCCATTTACTTTTGAAATAAATAAATTGGATTTGAAAGGGTTTTAAAAGTAATCAGAATTTCCAATAATTGAATTGGAATGGATTTGAATCGAAATTGTCTTTGGAATATTTCGATATTGGATTTCATGATTATACAGATATTGTTATGGGAATTTGAAAGATATATTTATATCGTTATTTCCAATACGATATTTGTTGGTCGTAGAATTTGATATTGAATATAGGCCGATATATTTTCTATTCAGAGCCTTGTATTTAATATCAAATGGGATTTGGGTTTGTCGTGAATGGTGTCTTAATTAACACTATTCTTAAACCCAGTTGAGAAAAAGATTAAATCTTTTTATTTAGATTTAACGAAATGTGCCAATTAAATGGTATTTAATTGGAATTGAATTGATTTTTGGGTTTATCGTGAACGGTGTTTTAAATAACACTTGTTCTTTAACCCCATAATTAATGCAATGTGAATTGGGTTTATCATGAACTATGTTTTAAGGACATTCATTCTTTAGCCCGATTTACAGTGAAATGTGATTTGGAATTTATAAATCTTTTTGATAAGATTTAAATGAGATTTTCCAAAGTAAAGTGTAACACCCCACACCCGCTAAGGTCACTCACTAAGGGAATGCCTTAACTTCGGTGGAGTATTTTAAGTGAATATAGAACAGAAAAATTACAACAAGACAGATATAAGTAATACTTGAAATTTAAAACATCAATTCATTGCAGCAGAAGGTAAACATGTTTGGTTACATATCAAAAACCAACAAGAGTCAAGTACAAAATATCCACCTCGTTAAAACATAAGTACATAATCCCACTTCATAACTAATAGCCATAATAGAAAAGATAACCGAGCTTAACTCCAAGAGTCCAAGCTCCAAAAGATAGATAAAGCAATCCGATCAAAGCCCACTAGTGCTAGGCCCACTCTGATAACCTGAGGGTTGGGAAAAAAGATAAAAACAACGGGGTCAGACATAAGTCTGAGTGAGCCCTATAACTTTAACAATACAATCATTAAAGTAATTAGGGTATGATATAAACCTGGTACGGTACAACTGGGGATAAATGACTACACTAAGCAGCCAACTAGACTTAGGATGAACTAAGATAACGGTAAAGACGCGCCTATCCACCCAAGGATAAATACTACACTGCACCACACCAGATCTACCCACCCAAGGGTAATTCCTACACTGCACCACACCAGATCTACCCACCCAAGGGTAATTCCTACACTGCACCACACCAGATCTACCCACCCAAGGGTAATTCCTACACTGCACCACACCAGATCTACCCACCCAAGGGTAATTCCTACTTAAAGGTTGATCCCACGCAAGGACTTTAGAAAATTTACCCAGTAGTTTCGTGTACCCCTAGCTGACTACATAGGTGCCGTCTGCCCCTATCTCCACTAGGTGTACCCACTACTCCCCAAGCGATCGGCTCCCTACCGTAGATACCCGTGCTGGCCCCACAGTGGGGTGTATCACTCCCCAAAGTGGCAACCCGATACAACCAATGGTGCACGGCTTATACCTACACGATGCAACAACGTCTAACCTACCAGCCCGGGTCCACACACGCATATGAAATCCGTTGGACTTGCGTTGCCACCGCTAACCCGTTTTGGCCTCTTATAGTCAAGCCCAGTACGCGTGTCCCGTCCTCCACATGGGTCGAGCCCAATAAGATACATATGGGTTACTGGTTGAAATGGGCCCCCACAAGCTACCCACCTAAGCTTGTCTCTTTTCTAGTGTATCCCACTTAACCCTTTTGAATAATCATGTCCGCTTACATGTTTAAAGTTTGGTTAAGTCATCTAATCATATTTCAATTGCCACTCAAGGCACCCACTAGATTTCCCATGCCACCCAAGGCACCTACTTGATTTCCACATGCCACCCAAGGCACTTACTTAACCCTTTAATCATGTTTAATTACATGTTCCACTTTGGATAAGTATTCTAATCGTATTTTCTATTGCCACCCAAGGCAACCCACTAGATTTCCATATGCCACCCAAGGCACTTACTTAATCTCCACATGCCACCCAAGGCACCCACTTAACCCCTCATGCCCCACTACATGCTTATCTGGTTAAGTGTTTCTTAATTGATTAAGAATGTAACCGTTGTAAAGACCTCTCACATTAGACTATCTTTTATGGCAGCTGGATTTGCCGGTTGGGTCCGGGCAGCCTTACGCCATAACCGAGTCTAACCTCGTGTCTTTACACTTGTCACGTATTTAGTTTGTGCCTAAGACCTCTCACATTGGGCCAATCATTTGTAGCCGCTGGATTTGCCGGTCGGTTCCGGGCAGTCTTATGCTACAAAGGGTCCAACCTCGTGTCTTAGTCGATTAATTACACCTAATTAATCACCCCCATAATTTGTATTAATTATCCTTAATTAATTACAAATTTAACGATGTACATAATTGAATCAATTATGTCCATCCACTTTATGGTATGCATAATCATACCAACTTCACACCATTTCATTAACATGAATATTAACCCCATCGTTCCCTACGTAATTCGCTAACATGACATACTTAAAAGGGAAGATTCATCACACATACAATGGGTTCAACTTGCATAACATTAGCATCAACATGGGTTTAAAAGGTGTCAACATGCATATAACATCAAACCCAACTAGCATAAATAATCAACCCAAACTTGCATGAATCACATATGTCATAAAGAGGTTAACTTGCATAAGTTACTTATGTCATACAAAGGGGTAAACTTGCATATGTATGTATGACATACAAAGGGGTTAACTTGCATATGTATGCATATCATACAAAGGTGTAAACTTGCACATGTTACTTGCATATAATCAAACACCAAACTTTATGAACTTGCATATAATCAAACACCAAACTTGCATAACATATCATATATGAACTTGCATATAATCAAACACCAAACTTGCATAACATATCATATATGAACTTGCATATAATCAAACACCAAACTTGCATAATCTTGGTGTCATAATGGATCAATGTTTATCATAGCGATTTGCTTAACTAGCATCATGAACACATAGCCTAAAACTTGCATAACTTGCATAACATCATGATCACATAGCATATGACTTGCATAACTTGCATAACATCATGATCACCTAGCATATGACTTGCATAACTTGCATAACATCATGATCACATAGCATATTACTTGCATAACTTGCATAACATCATGATCACATGGCATATGACTTGCATAACTTGCATAACATCATGAACACATAGCATATAACTTGCATAACTTGCATAACATCATGAACACATAGCATATGATAACATAACTAGCATTGATCCACATTCATAGCCATAACCTCATTATATCCTATCATAATCATTTCAACAATTGGTCATTAAGGCTATAGAAACTCACAACTTGTTGATTAGCACTCCTATGAAGAAGATTAAGTTGCTAGAGTTGATTAGAGGTTGATTAGAGAGGCTATCTTCTTCTACAATTTGATGGAGGCTCCTTCAAGTTGCATTTTGACGGCATAACGACGTTGTAACTATTTTTAGTATGAATTAGGGTAGTCTTAGGGTGTATTTATAGAATTAGGATTTAGTTTAGGCCCTTTGATTAACCCTTATTTAGATTAGAGCTGTCAGATTTCGTCACAAGCTCCAAAACACAGCCCAAACCCCTTCAGACTGCACCCAGGCAAAACTGGCCGACAGGGGGGGTCGACCCCTTGGTCGACCCCCGGGTCGACCCCTAGGGAGGGGGTCGACACCCATGTCGACCCTAGAGTCGACATCCTCTGTCTGGCGGGAATTTTCCCGCCTCTTCTGAAATGTGAAATTTTTTGTATTTAAATCTGTTTTGAATTTTCTGAAAACTTCTTCGGGCCTTAACGGGGTCATACAGACTCCGATTTTCGAAAACTCGGACTCTATTTCGCGTATTTTTCCGAGACGAACGCAATGGCGTGACCGTTTTTCCCTGATTCAGATTTTAAAATTTAATTCTGCCCTGATTTATATTATAGCAAGTTATTCAACATACGGGGTGTTACATTCTCCCCTACTTAAAGGATTTCGTCCCCGAAATCTCTAAGTCAAGAAGAACGTATCCTACCATCTAAACAACCATCTACTCAAACCATCAACCACTGGCATCCATTATCATTAAAGTTTCTAATGCTGTATGAACATATGCAAAAAGTGTGTGTATATGTTCCCTGTCTAATGCAAAATCAGGCGGTCTATTGATTCAATTGACCTCCTTAATGCAAACCATGATAGTGTCATGCATCCAATATGTATGCGAAAGAACCCTATCGACACATACTATTTCTACATGTGTGCACAACCATACACCAAAATGCATCATCCATATGATAGCACAACCATTATACATCCATTAATATAGCTACCTACACACAATTATATGCAATATGCAATATGAAGTGACTGAGCCGATCTAGTGTCTATAGTGTGTGTATATGCATCCACGAGCAACCACTAGCAAACACTTGCATCCACACGCATCCATCAATCATAACATGTCTCAAACACATGTTTCAACCATAGGTTTACCCTATCTAAAGGTCAAAGATACTAATGAGAAGACATACTAAAGATAAGATAAGTACTACACAAATGATAAAGGAGAAGTTAAAAGACATACCCTCAAAAAGGAATGGGTACAGTGAACGCATCTTCGCTTCTGTCTCCCAAGTAGCATTGCTCTCATCCTCTCCTCATTGCACTTTGACTAGTCGAACCTCTCTGTTTCTCAACTTCCAAATCTCTGACCCAAGGATGCGGGTAGGAGCTCGTCGAATAGTCGCATCACGCTCTACCTCCACTTCTCTAAGCAAGCTCGGCTCTACCACCTCTGCGGTCTCATGTAGGCACTTCCTCAAATGTGACACATGGAATACGTCATGTACCTCACTAAGTCTCTCGGGTAAATCCACTCTATATGCCATCCGTCCAATCCTTTCCTTAATAGGAAACGGTCCTACAAATCTTGGTGCTAACTTCCCAACGGACCCAAAGAGAACAACATTTCGTAATGGAGATACTTTAACAAAGACCATGTCCCCAACATTAAACTCCAGATCCGTCCTCCTCTTATCCGCGTAAGATTTCTGTCTGTCTTGCGCCGCTTTCATCCTTCTTCGAATCAAACCAATCTTTTCCGAAGTTTCTCTAACCATATCAGGCCCAAGCAAGATGTTATCCGTAGATTCCCACCAACATGTAGGTGATCGACAAGGCCTTCCATAAAGAGCTTCAAAAGGAGCCATACCAATACTGGACTGAAAGCTGTTATTATACGCGAACTCCACCAATGGAAGATGCTCTTCCCATGTACCTCCAAAATCAAAGATACAAAGCCTCAAAAGGTCTTCTAGAACACGATTCACTCTCTCGGTCTGGCCGTCCGTCTGAGGATGATATGCGGTGCTCAGACACAACTGAGTCCCTACCGCCTCTTGCAAACTCTTCCAAAACTCGCTAGTGAAGATAGGATCTCGATCGCTCACTATGCTCGAAGGTACACCATGCAACCGAACTATCTCTCGAAGGTAAACTGAAGCTAGCCATGGAGCAGTCCTCTTACTCTTCACGGGTATGAAATGGGCACTCTTAGTAAGTCTGTCTACCACAACCCAAATTCCCGTATTACCCTTCCTCGATCTCGGTAACCCATCAATAAAATACATCGAGACGCTATCCCACTTCCATTGCGGAACTTCCCATGGGTGAAGCAACCCACCGGGTTTCTTTTGCTCCGCTTTCACTTGTTGGCACACCAAGCATCTAACGACATACTCGGCCACATCTTTCTTCATACCGGCCCAAAAGAAAACTCGCTTCATGTCTTGGTACATCTTGTCCCCACCGGGATGAATGGTCATCTTCGAACGATGCACATCATCAAGAATAGCCTTCCTCAAACCCTCGTCTTGCGGTACACAAAGTCTACCGTCTCTACGCAACCACCCCCTATCGTCTAGGGTGTACCTACTCAAATGGCTGGACGACTCCCCCTTATGAGCCTCTCTACCAACTCAACCAACTGTGGGTCGTCCCGCTGTGCCTCGCCAAGCCGTCCCAAAAGAGTAGGTCTGACCTCTAAGGATGCTAGCAAACCGGGTACAAAGTTAACGGAAGGTCTATCAAGATAAATTCCAAGCTTCGTCGTACCACGAACAATGGACCCAAGGACAACCTTTTTCTGCTTAAGGCGTCCGCCACCATGTTACCCTTGCCAGGGGTATACGCTATCTCGAAATCATAGGATGCCAAGAACTCCATCCACCTTTGTTGTCTTAAGACTATGCGCTCGAAGAGCCTGTAACACTTCCCTAAGATGTAGGGCATGCTTTTCTCCACTTCTAGAGAAAACCAGGATATTCTCCCATGCAAAATCGTCATAACTATCCATCTCTCACGCAGACCATCCTAGTCGAACTCGACATTCCCCAAGTGCAAGCCCCAAAGGCCTAAACCAATATCAGACAAACACCAAAGGGATACCTCCTTCGAATTCAGACGACCTACGTGAGATGATACTAGTAAAAACGACTAAATAATTAAGCACTTGTCCAACTCTGGATGTCCTTGCCAGTCTCGCTCCAAAACTGCCATTGATCAAATAACTGGCTTTGCTTAACCCATTAAGCACATTCGAAAACTTATTTTGCTCTTAGAAAAGACCAAGATGTCATCCACAAAGACCACTACGAAGTTATTTAGGTACTCCCTGAACACCCTACTCATCAAATCAACAAAGTATGCAGGGGCGTTCGTCCAACCAAATGGCATTACAAGCCACTCATAGAAACCATCCGGAGTCCTAAAGGCAGTCTTGTCTATGCTATCCTCAGCCACCCTCAACTGATGAAACCCCGTGGCCAAGTCCAACTGCGAAAACACTGAGGCGCCAACCAACTGATCAAAGAGATCATCAATCCTCGGCAATAGGTGTCTATTCTTCTTTGTGAGCTTGTTGAGTTCTCTATAGTCTACACAAAGTCTGAGGGACCCATCCGCCTTCGTGGCAAAAACTACTGGAGCACCCCACTCCGATATACTTTGTCTTATGAACCCCTTCTCAAGCAACTCCCCTACTTGCTTATGGAGTTCCCTCCTCTCACGAAGAGCCATGTGGCGCACTGGTAAAGATACTGGTTTAGCATTGTCCACCAGATATATTCGGAAGTCTATCTTCCGCTTCGGAGGTAAGCCCTTCACCACCTCAAACACATCCGAGTATTCCCGGACCACTCTAATAGATCGCAAACTCTCGACCGAAGCGTCAAGCGATTCAAGATAACTTAGCATAACAAAATCTATGGGATTACAAGAGATCTCGAGAGTGTTCCCCAAGCGGGTCAAGAGCCTAACAACTCTCCTTTCACAATCAAGAACGGCACCATTACTGGATAACCAGTCCATGCCTAAAATCAACCCATAGCCCGTGAAGCCCAAAACAAAAGCATCACATCTAAACTCAACGCTAAGTATAGAAATCTTCAAACCCAAACATATCATGGACAAATAAGTGGAGCCCCCAATTGGGTTTGAAGCAACCAAGGGATCATCTACTAGACTGGTGTCTAAGTGCAGTGAATCAACTAACGATGATGAGATAAACAAATGCGATGCGCCAGAGTCGAATAAAGTTCGAACAGGATGATCGAGAGAACCAACTTTCAACCTAGAAGGCCCTACCCCCATCAGGTATACCAGCCATGAGGTAATACATCTACCCTCCAGAAGATCCTGTACTTTGTCCTTACCTCTTTGGAAAATCCTAATAAGGTGTCCTATTTCTCCAAAACAACTAGCCTTCTCCTTCACATTCTCCCTTCGTGACCTTCTCACCACGATGAGGTTTCGTCCTTTATTTACCTAATAGCTATTTGAACCTTCCTCCCTCGTCCATCTTAAAGGTACCCATAAGCCCTCCACCTCCTTGGACTAACTTCTTAGCCCGACAAACTTCTTAGTCCCTTGAAGTGGTTCTTCCGTCCTTCATACGGAAGTCCTTGTTTATCTTAAAAAGATATCTATACGCGGAGAGGAAATTCAAAGAGAAAGGGGAAGAGATTCAAAACGGAGAATCGAAGGAAGGATATATGGCTCTGGGGGATTATGTTCTTTTCTTTCAAAAACTTATCTCACAAAAGACATGTTTTTGAAAATACTTCTTCCAAAAATGTTTTTAGAAAAATAGTTTTCTAAAAATTTTATCTGTTCCGGTAACCTTAAGCTCTGATACCACGTGTAACACCCCACACCCACTAAGGTCACTCACTAAGGGAATGCCTTAACTTCGGTGGAGTATTTTAAGTGAATATAGAACAGAAAAATTACAACAAGACAGATATAAGTAATACTTGAAATTTAAAACATCATTTCATTGCAGCAGAAAGTAAACATGTTTGGTTACATATCAAAAACCAACAAGAGTCAAGTACAAAATATCCACCTCGTTAAAACATAAGTACATAATCCCACTTCATAACTAATAGCCATAATAGAAAAGATAACCGAGCTTTACTCCAAGAGTCCAAGCTCCAAAAGATAGATAAAGCAATCCGATCAAAGCCCACTAGTGCTAGGCCCACTCTGATAACCTGAGGGTTGGGAAAAAAGATAAAAACAACGGGGTCAGACAAAAGTCTGAGTGAGCCCTATAACTTTAACAATACAATCATTAAAGTAATTAGGGTATGATATAAACCTGGTACGGTACAACTGGGGATAAATGACTACACTAAGCAGCCAACTAGACTTAGGATGAACTAAGATAACGGTAAAGACGCGCCTATCCACCCAAGGATAAATACTACACTGCACCACACCAGATCTACCCACCCAAGGGTAATTCCTACACTGCACCACACCAGATCTACCCACCCAAGGGTAATTCCTACACTGCACCACACCAGATCTACCCACCCAAGGGTAATTCCTACACTGCACCACACCAGATCTACCCACCCAAGGGTAATTCCTACTTAAAGGTTGATCCCACGCAAGGACTTTAGAAAATTTACCCAGTAGTTTCGTGTACCCCTAGCTGACTACATAGGTGTCGTCTGCCCCTATCTCCACTAGGTGTACCCACTACTCCCCAAGCGATCGGCTCCCTACCGTAGATACCCGTGTTGGCCCCGTAGTGGGGTGTATCACTCCCCAAAGTGGCAACCCGATACAACCAATGGTGCACGGCCTATACCTACACGATGCAACAACGTCTTACCTACCATCCCGGGTCCACACACACATATGAAACCCGTTGGACTTGCGTTGCCACCGCTAACCCGTTTTGGCCTCTTATAGTCAAGCCTAGTACGCGTGTCCCGTCCTCGACATGGGTCGAGCCCAATAAGATACATATGGGTTACTGGTTGAAATGGGCCCCCACAAGCTACCCACCTAAGCTTGTCTCTTTTCTAGTGTATCCCACTTAACCCTTTTGAATAATCATGTCCACTTACATGTTTAAAGTTTGGTTAAGTCATCTAATCATATTTCAATTGCCACTCAAGGCACCCACTAGATTTCCCATGCCACCCAAGGCACCTACTTGATTTCCACATGCCACCCAAGGCACTTACTTAACCCTTTAATCATGTTTAATTACATGTTCCACTTTGGTTAAGTATTCTAATCGTATTTTCTATTGCCACCCAAGGCAACCCACTAGATTTACACATGCCACCCAAGGCACTTACTTAATCTCCACATGCCACCCAAGGCACCCACTTAACCCCTCATGCCCCACTACATGCTTATCTGGTTAAGTGTTTCTTAATTGATTAAGAACGTAACCATTGTAAAGACCTCTCACATTAGACTATCTTTTATGGCAGCTGGATTTGCCGGTTGGGTCCGGGCAGCCTTACGCCATAACCGAGTCTAACCTCGTGTCTTTACACTTGTCACGTATTTAGTTTGTGCCTAAGACCTCTCACATTGGGCCAATCATTTGTAGCCGCTGGATTTGTCGGTCGGTTCCGGGCAGTCTTATGCTACAAAAGGGTCCAACCTCGTGTCTTAGTCGATTAATTACACCTAATTAATCACCCCCATAATTTGGATTAATTATCCCTAAATAATTAAAAATTTAACGATGTACATAATTGACTCAATTATGTCCATCCACTTTATGGTATGCATAATCATACCAACTTCACACCATTTCATTAACATGAATATTAACCCCATCGTTCCCCACGTAATTCGCTAACATGACATACTTAAAAGGGAAGATTCATCACACATACAATGGGTTCAACTTGCATAACATTAGCATCAACATGGGTTTAAAAGGTGTCAACATGCATATAGCATCAAACCCAACTAGCATAAATAATCAACCCAAACTTGCATGAATCACATATGTCATAAAGAGGTTAACTTGCATAAGTTACTTATGTCATACAAACGGGTAAACTTGCATATGTATGTATGACATACAAAGGGGTTAACTTGCATATGTATGCATATCATACAAAGGTGTAAACTTGCACATGTTACTTGCATATAATCAAACACCAAACTTGCATAACATGTCATATATGAACTTGCATATAATCAAACACCAAACTTGCATAACATATCATATATGAACTTGCATATAATCAAACACCAAACTTGCATAATCATGGTGTCATAATGGATCAATGTTTATCATAGTGATTTGCTTAACTAGCATCATGAACACATAGCCTAAAACTTGCATAACTTGCATAACATCATGATCACATAGCATAAGACTTGCATAACTTGCATAACATCATGATCACCTAGCATATGACTTGCATAACTTGCATAACATCATGATCACATAGCATATGACTTGCATAACTTGCATAACATCATGATCACATGGCATATGACTTGCATAACTTGCATAACATCATGAACACATAGCATATAACTTGCATAACATCATGAACACATAGCATATGATAACATAACTAACATTGATCCACATTCATAGCCATAACCTCATTATATCCTATCATAATCATTTCAACAATTGGTCATTAAGGCTATAGAAACTCACAACTTGTTGATTAGCACTCCTATGAAGAAGATTAAGTTGCTAGAGTTGATTAGAGGTTGATTAGAGAGGCTATCTTCTTCTACAATTTGATGGAGGCTCCTTCAAGTTGCATTTTGACGGCATAACGATGTTGTAACTATTTTTAGTATGAATTAGGGTAGTCTTAGGGTGTATTTATAGAATTAGGATTTAGTTTAGGCCCTTAGATTAACCCTAATTTAGATTAGAGCCGTCAGATTTCGTCACAAGCTCCAAAACACAGCCCAAACCCCTTCAGACTGCACCCAGGCAAAACTGGCCGACAGGGGGGGTCGACCCCTGGGTCGACCCCTAGGGAGGGGGTCAACACCCATGTCGACCCTAGAGTCGACACCCTCTGCCTGGCGGGAATTTTCCCGCCTCTTCTGAAATGTGAAATTTTTTGTATTTAAATCTGTTTTGAATTTTCTGAAAACTTCTTCGGGCCTTAACGGGGTCATACAGACTCCGATTTTCGAAAACTCGGACTCTATTTCGCGTATTTTTCCGAGACGAACGCAATGGCGTGACCGTTTTCCCCTGATTCAGATTTTAAAATTTAATTCTGCCCTGATTTATATTATAGCAAGTTATTCAACATACGGGGTGTTACATAAAGTTTACCAATTTAATAAAATAAATTGGAATGGAACGGAATTCGATTTGGTAATAATCGAAGTGAATTTCTGTGGAGGAAGACAACTAATATATTTGGAATTTAAAAGGCTTTACCGTTATTCCATTTATATTATTAGTTGGACATGGAAGTTTATATCGACTATATATATCGATTTGTTTTCCATGAAGATTCCATTGTAAATGGAATGTGATTTTGGGTTTATCGTGAACCGTGTTTTAAACGACATTAGTTCTTTAACCCAGTTAAGAAAGGATATGATTTCCTAAGTTAAATAATCATTGATAGTGATTTTTGGGAAGATTAAAACCAAGTGGAGTTTTAATGAATCTTTAATTAGATTGAAATGATCGAGAATGGAGTATCACCAGTTCTGCTCCAGGCGATAGTTAAATCATTAATTAAATATGAACGTGAAATGGTAATTGAATTTACCGATAACACCGTGATGTTAGATATGAAGTATGACCAGTTTTACTTCATGGGATGAATAGGTTGGAGTTGGGAAATTTAACAAGTGATTACTTCGGTAAGGTTCGCTAATCCTGACTAGTTCGGATAAACCATAATTTGGTTTGAATTGATATTCAAAAGAACATTAAAGAATAAATTTAAAGAATTTATCTTTGATAAAACTAGTGGGAACCTTTCCCAAAGTATAAGAATATTTGAATAAAAGAATATTCTGAATTGGAATGAGGCGTATGTTATGTTTGTGTAACACTTGTTTATTATATATGCGAGTTATTCAGAAAGACTGGGTTTATCCCATTTTAAATAACTGATTCGACGATGTGTCGAGGATGAAGACGGTGGTCGAAGACCGAGGTCTTTACATGGTTTGGATAATTACTGATGATCTTGATTGGGCTGTACACCCAAGAGGAGGGAATCAGTTGGTGATCATCCAGACGTACTTGGAGATCGATGGATATGCGAGATACAAGGTGCCTTCGGTTTCGTTCAGACCCAGAATGAACTTGTAAATGGACTGTGTGTCTGACATTGGATTTTATTCTGTGTGATTAATTTCTATTAAATATATATCTGTTTGGCGCCGAGAATTTACTCTCTTACTTAACGCCCTTCTCTGAGACGTACGAACTCAGAGGTTATATATTGACGGATATCAATCGCATGGAGTGAATTGCCTGTGCGGCATGCCTAAGTGGAAAATGATCAAGGCTTTTGTAGAAAAGCAGAGTCTTGTGGTTGATGATCAAAGCACCGCCTATGTGGCATAGCTTTGTGTAACGTTAATTCGCGAGCCTTACACCCCGGTTGTGAACCAGAAACGGCCCTGGTTGTGAACCAGAAACGGGAGAGGACATCAGGGAGGGCATGCGTTTCCTTCTAGCTAGGGTGGTGTCAGTGACCCACCAGCCCTGACATTTGTATTATTTTCACCTGTGTGGTTGTTGGATTGCGAGGCGTCTCGTATATATTGGTGACTATGTGGAGCCGATGGAGTCATTTGGCTCATTGACGCCCCCAAAGGGCGGGGAAACGCAGTGTTCGGGCATTTTAATCCACATCGGTGGACCGGCCCTGACGATCCAAGAGTCACTCGAGCTCTGATCCTGAGACACGGGCTAGAGCGTCTCGAATCGGTAGAGGACTATCTTTTGCCTCGGTTCACAGATTGAAATCCAACTTCCAATATGTGACTTTGTGGTTTTTATTGTAGAGCCTAGTATTGGCGACATGATATATGGTACCCATGCCGTCTATGATTGGTACTTATGATTGAAATTGTTTTGACACTATACACTTATATTAATAACAAAACACGAAATTTAGTGTATCAAGAATTCTTTGGCTATTATAAGGTAAAACCCTATCCTCCGGCTTGTGTTGCATTGTGTGATGGGACCCGGGTCTTATAATAGCTTCATTGTTCTTTATTTAGCATTGCACTGTTGTTTTATGCACTGGTATTCTTGGGAGGAAACCCGTTCCGTGTTATACGGCGTGGTCCCTTGATTTACCTAACTTTAAAATAAAGATTACTAACTGTTTTAGTTCTCACACCAGTCACATGACTGATCTGGAGTTTATTGTTTTAACCTAAACTCTGGGTGCCCCTATTTTCCACACGGGCAGCTAGTAGTTATGGTTTTGCAGATTTATATTCACAGGAACCTGGTTTATAGATGGAATGATATCCGGAAAGCTTTGTATCCGTATATTTCTTTCAGTTGTGTATTGTATTATTTTTCCGCTGTAGTAATGTATTTAAATCCCTGATATTTCTCTGATGTATTATATTTGTTTATACTCTGTATATTCTTGTATACTTATGGAATTGTTGTAATTAACAATGAAATGTTCTTCTGTTTGTGTCCCGATGTGTCTTGTCCTCAGTACAATCTGTGCTTTCCTTCACGGGGAAGTTCGGGTCGTAACATATGCATGTTGTGATGTTTCCTTTCTTAGACTGTGGCGAGTCTAACGTATATTTCACGTTAAATGAACAAACTTACAACGTAGGGCAAGGGGATAATATTAAGATATTTAATATTGTGAATTAGCATAAATGCCTTAAAAGACATATAATTAGTTTGTAATGTTAATTGGTATAATTTATATACCATAAATAGATGGAAATAATTAAGGTGATAATTATGGACATAAATAAATATGGAAATTATTGACAATTTGAATAGGGATATTAATTCGAATTTGGGATAATTAATTATGTGAATAATTAACCGCTTAAGACATGAGGTTAGACTTGTTTGTGGTATAAGACTGCCCGGACCCGCCCGGTAAATCTAGCAACCACAAATGCCAGTCTAATGTGGGAGGTCTTAGGCATAATTTAAATGTGTAACAAGTTGCAAAGACCCGAGGTTAGACTCGTTTGTGTTATAAGACTGCTCGGACCCATCCACAAATCCAGGAACCACAAATGCCAGTCTAATGTGAGAGGTCTTGCAAGAGTTACGGCTTTAATGAATTAAGTGATACTTAACAAAGATAAACATGTAAATGGGATATGGGGGTTAAGTGGGTTCCTAGTGAAATGCGATTAGAAATGCTTAACCAAGATAAACATGTAAGTGGGACATGAGGGTTAAGTGGGTGCCTTGGGTGGCTTGTGAAATACAATTAGAAACACTTAACCAAATGGAAACATGTAAGAAGACATGAACAAGAATGGGGTTAAGTGGGAAGCCTTAAATGGAACCAAGCATAGGTGGAAAGCTTGTGTCAGGCATGTGGGCCCTTTTCAAACCAGTAACCCATTTAGTATCTTTGTGAGCTCGACCCAAGTCGAGGACGGGACATGCTTACTGGATTTGATTGTAAGAGGTCAAAACGGGTTAGCGGTGGCAACGCAAGTCCAACGGGGTCATGTGCGTGCGTAGGCTCGGGCTGGTAGGTAATATGTTATTGCATCGTGTAGGTATAAGTCGTGCATCTCTAGTCGTATCGTGTTGCCTCTTTGGGGAGTGATACACCCCATTGTGGGACCAGCACGGGTATCTACGAGTTAGGGAGCCGATCGAATGGGAAAGGTAGTGGGTACGACTAGCGGAGATAGGAGCAGGCGGCACCTATGATGACAGCTAGGAGTGCAACTACCATATTATAAACATTGTGATTAGAAAAGGGGAGGGTAGCGGGTACAACTAGTGGAGATAGGAGCAGGCGGCATTTATGAAGACATCTAGGGGTACACAAAACTACCATTATGATTATTATGTTCAGTAGGCGGGATCAACTTTTAGGGTGACTAGTATTGGTGCGATATGGTAATTATCCTATAGTGTTGGAGGAGCAATTAATGTTATCTTATTCCTCTTGTTTGCCTTGCCATGCCCATTTTGTTCGCAGTCATTCCTTGTTTTGCCAGCTTATGTCTTATCCTAGTTACTTTAATAATTACATTGTTAAAGTTATTGTACTCGCCAGACTTTATGTCTGACGCCCTTTGTTTTTGCCTCTTTTCTTCCTTCCCCCCACCCCCCAGGTTCTCAGGGTGGGACTAGTGCTAGTGGAACTTGATTTGGATCGCTTTATTTCTCTCTCTTTGGAAAAGCTTGGATTGCTGAAAGTAAAGTTTCAGCTCATCTTCTTTATGGATATCTACTTTGGGGTTTATGCTTTTTATTTTATGTACTCTGATTTTGTCAAGATGGATATTATGTACTTGACTCTAGTCTTTGGGTTTTGATGACGTAACTAAACTTATTTGTTTACCGCTGTAATGAATGAAGTTTAAAATTTTTAAGTACTGTTTTATATCTGTCTTGCTGTTAAGTTTCTATTCTATACACACTTAAACCGCTCCATAGAAGTTAATACATTCCCTTTGTGAGTGACATTAATGGACGTGGGGTGTTACACAAGTTCTGGTGACTGGATTTAGATTATACACTTTGGATAATCCTTCATATACTATTTAATAATATTTTCTTATTTATTAGGTTACTTGGGTTAGCAGCACTCAAGGCTTACACACACGTCGTACCCATTTACTTCCCAGTGAATTAACCAAATATAGTATATATATATATAGCTACCCCTCAATATTGAGGTACACCCCGTGGTACCCCTCTCGCACGGTCTCCACTGTAATGCCACCGAAAGGAACGCAGTCCCACATCCTACGCCGGAGTGACGTACGGATCTCTACATAACAATGTTACGTTCCGCATATATCTGTCATTACTGCGCTATGTGAGCGTATAGACTGCCATCGTCGATCGAATCAGATTCCATACCAGAATAATGCCCTCAAGTCTACGATACACCACCCAGAGCCGACATGCATGTATCTAGACTGTCCCATATACGTATTATGTGACATCCCACGTCCGTTAATGTCATCACTAAGGGAATGCATTAAATTCTGTGGAGCGCTATAGGTAAACAGACACAAAATAATTACAAGACAAATATAAATAAGATAGCAGTGGAAATTTAATTTTTTTTTATTTCAACATAAATCATAATATCGTGGTCCACAATATCATAAGTCACAAAAACCATTACAATAAAATAACTTCTGTCTTGCATCATCAGAGTACATGAGAATATAAAAACATAATTCCCCAATTGAAAGAGTTAAGCCATAGTAGAGACAAGAACTTGACCCATACTTTAGAAGTAGCTCCTAGCAAGGTAATATTTGAGTCTTGACTAAGCCTGGGTGTTTCCTCCTTAAGAACCTGGGGGGGGGGGGAGGGAACAGAATAAAGAAGGAGAAACAAAAGGGTCAGACATAAAGTCTGGCGAGTCTAGTTACTTTTAGCTAGTAAATAAATAAAAGTAACATGATAGGCGTATAAAATGGATAAGGGAGATCACTACATAAACGGTAGGTGTAATAAGGTAGACATGATATGGTATATATGCTTCCAATGATTACTCTGCACTGTTACTAGTATATCCATAAAGAGATGATCCCTTCAACTATAAGGTGATAGACTTAGGTATATTTCCAAATGTATCCTAACTACTACCCAGATCGATCAGCTCCCTAACCCTTGTAGATACCTTGTGTTGGCCCCACAGTAGGAGGTATCACTTCCTAAAGTTGCAACCCCTCATCGTAATAATGTGCACAACCATAGCTAAAGGTTTCACGGTCGTCTTATCCCCTTCTGCCCAGCTCATGCACGCATGTGGCCCGGTCGGTTTGCGCCGTCCACACCGTCCTCCGCGTTTCGATCTCTTACAATCAGTCAGTAAGCGTGTCCCTTCTCCGCCCAGTACGGAGTACTTTGTTTGATACCTACTCCGGGTTACTGACTAAAATGGATCCCACACAATATGACACAAGCTCTCCCCTTTGTCTTGTATCCTCCATTAGGTTTTCACTAACTATGTATACCACTAGGTGTCTTTAATTACATAGCCTTATTTATTTCTACCAGTTATCCTTACCCTAAATGGTGTCTTTAATTACATAACTTTATTATTTCCTCCGGTTATGTATACCACTAAGTGTCTTTAATTACACAACCTTAACGGGTTAAGTTCGTGGGCCTATATGTGAATATTACCCATCCCCCTCTTCATATTTTTCTTAACCCACCCATCAACCATGTTTACTTAACCCCCAACTTAAATTTAAGTTCATACAATCCATATGGATTAACTTAGGTTAAGTAGTCCAATTCTTTACCACGTCTATTTATGGTTTCATAATGGACCAGACCTCCTACACTAGGCCTACAACATGTGGATGCTGGATATAACGGTCGGGTCCGGGCAGACTTAAACCACAGTTGGGCCTAACCTCGTGTCATAGCCCGATTCGTATTTACGTACTTAGACCTTCCACATTAAATTCAACATTAGTGGCTGCTGGATATGCCGGTCGGGTCCGGCCAGACTTCCACCACTAATGCAACCTAACCTCTTGTCATAAGTACAATTACATTCCCTAATTGTAATAACTATACATTCCATATTTAATTAATTTACCAATTAATTAATCCTTTCCTTTTATAGGTGTCAATACCTATTTTACCCAATAATTTGAATTACATGTCCAAAAATGTTCATATTCAAATTATGCCATTTTTAGCCCCTTTCCCCCCATTCCTTAACTAGCGCCCTCACAGAATTGGCAGCATGCCTAGGCTAGACAATAGCCTAGTCATAAACGATAATAGGGAAAATAATGGGAATATAACTAACATGATCATCTTGGCATAAACAAAAACTTGTATGATAATAAGGTGAACATACGAACTGGCATGGACATGAAATTGTCATATAACAAGGTGGACATAAAATTGATGAACGGTTGGCAATCAATAACTATGATGTCACAATAAGCAAAATAAGATCTAAATTAGCAATTTAGATGTCCAATCGGTTTAGATCTAACATGATAACACAAGGTGATAATTTAGATCACATAAAATAGATCTAACATGTTAACATACGGTGATAATTTAGATCACATAAAATAGATCTAACATGTTAATAGAAGGTGATAATTTATATCACATAAAATATATCTAACATGTTAACATAAGGTGATAATTTATATCACATAAAATAGATCTAACATGTTAACATAAGGTGATAATCTAGATCTGTCTAGCAGTTTCAATGTCCACATAAATTAGATCTACTAGTTTAGAAATAGATCTACATACATCCACATCATAGCATGTCCTAAAGGTTACAATTAAGATAAAGGTTTAGATCCAATCCTAACCAATTCAAGGTGACATATGTTCATGAAAATGATTAGATCTATCAAATGATATAACTGTCCGAATTAACAGATCTGTATTAACCACAATATAGTTACAAACCAAGATCCACAATAATAACATATTAGAACAATCACAATTGAATTGGATCTAGAGGAATTGTTCTATCATGACATAACATAAGATCTAACAATAACGTAGATTTACGGTTTACAATGTATCCAAATCACAGTCTTTCATAATTCACTTTTATTTACCTAAACCTAAAAGCAACTAGAACTCACTGTGATTGGATTGCTAAGATGATAGAAAAGAAGTCGGTGCTGAGTCTATGCTTGAATCTCAGAATTTGATATGCTTTAGTTGATAGAAGGAGATGAGAAACCCTAGTTCAGTTCAGACTCCAGCAGAGTTTGACCGACATGATTTCTAATGAAGAAATATGTGAAATAACTATGTATTTATAGCTGCAGGACCCTCTGGAACCGACTGCCACATAAGCCCTAGGGTAAATCTGATCGCGGGTCGCCTCCCACTTGGAAAAAAGGCCCGAATACCCATAAACTATTCTAGGCGCACTTTACAGGTGCGCTAGTGCAAAATTGCCTTGGCGCACTTGGCAAGTGCGCCAGTTATATCTGGTTTTGATTTTCAACTTTTTATCGTCCGTAACTTCTTCGTATGTTATCCGTTTTACACAAACTAGGTGTCTATCCTGACCAGAATTTCGAGACGGACGTAATGAGGTAGTCAGTTTCCCTTAATTCTAATATTAAATTAATTATTCTTTAATTTATCCTCTTTAATGTTAACAAAATTCTGGGGTGTTACATATCATCAATTGTAGCTCGATGCCTTAACCGCACGTCCTCTAATGTGCACCGAGTCCCATGGCAGGGCGATACAAGAAACATGGAACTCGGTCGAGAACTTTTCCATATCTGTACAGGCCCGTCTTTAAGAGCCTCTATATACATAAATACCTAGGACCTGTTTTCACGGTGGCTATGGCCCCACCCCGGCCCCTCCCCCAACTAGTAAAGACTACAAGAGCTAAACGACTGCCACTAAAGAAAACAATCTAAACATCCATTTGGCGTCTTCCCTCAACCACCGTACCCCGATAGTGAATGGTGAATGGTCTATCGGTTTTTGCTGTAGTCTTTCTGCATCCCACTGGCTGCCGATGACGGGTATCCGACGATATACTATCCTTGTTGGTAGTGACCCTTTGCCTCCCCATTGAGGCAACCGCCGAATCACCCTAGTGTCACCGCATCACAACATTCTGACTGCATAACTACTTTTGCAGTCTAGGCTCACCCACCTAGTAGTTACGTGTAAACCCAACCCCTGCGAGCACAGCCTAAGCATTTGCCACTGCACAGAGGACTATTAGGAGCACCTTACGTATCTCCGGATGCCGCGTGCTTCCATTTCTAGTCCTTCGGAGCCATCAGAACAATCAGATGAATGTGCGCTCTCCTCATGCCTTATAACACCACAATGATCCACCCCGTTGGGTTATTCACCCTCAAACGTGCAAATTGGTCCAAGCGCCTCCCTTTAATATGTTGTTAGACCCTATGTCTAAACATTCTTTTACGCGCTTGCCTTACCTCATCTGGTTTACATTTAACTTGGTTATTCCCGTTCACATTGAATTCATAATCAAGTTACCAAGTTCAATTCTAGTTATAACATAACCTATTAATTTTATTAATAAGTCCACAACATGTTATTCTCTAGATTGTGGTCCAAGGTCTGTAATCCACAATCTATTTTATATTCTTGCTTGATTTCATCACTACAATAACATGTTCTACTTAATATGTAATTAAGTATATCCCAATTCACATGTTTTCTAATTAACATGTCACTAACCATTTATGATTAAATATAACTTATTCCATTTTATAAGTTTCCTCATCCTTTCACATTTAATCATTAATTCAATTTACACCGTCACTACAACTTATCGTTCTTTACTTATTAATTTAGTTCTCTTAACTACGGTCCATTAATAAGTTTCTCTACCCATTTATTATAACCTATGTTACAATTTCCTCTTGTCCCTAGGACAAGTTCAAACATGTTATTCTTATCAGCAGGTTTCAGACTTTCAAGTTACAGATTACTTAATTTATAATTAAGTACAACTTCTTATATTTCATAAACTTTCCCCTTTTCTCAACTGGTTTCAGGTTTTCCCCATTTACTGATTACTTAATTTACAATTAAGTGTCCCTTATCTCATTTCACTAGTTATCCCTTTTCCTTACTAGTTTATTATAACCTAAGTTATAATATTCACTTGTCCCTAGGACAAGTCTACCTATTATACAACATTCTTGTTAATGTTATTTATTTATAATAGGTTATTATCATTACCTCGTTTAAACCATTTACTGTTGTAATCCATTATTCTTCGTTCACTGTAATATCTGTTCCTTATTTTATTGAGGAAAACACTTCATGCACCTTGTCAGTTTGATTTATAGAAGGAAGCAGTGATTTATTTTCATCACGTATTCCTATCTAAATTTATGGTGGCAAGTAATTTCTTTCCTCTTTATTACTTTATTCATTGTGGCTTACTTGCAACCACGTTCTCAAAAATAGGTCATTAAGGGAAATACATCACTTTTCCTTCGCATCACACTAACTCAGCCCATTACATCGCTTCCTTTCTTATTTACCGAGTTAGACATTTAATTACCATCATTACCATTTAGTCATATCTTGTTATATATATATATATATATATGCACTAGACCTCTCACATTAAGCCTACACTTGTGGACGCTGGATTTGCCGAGCGGGTCCGAGCAGACTTCTACCACAAGTTGACTTAACCTCGTGTCTTAGTACCATTGCATGTTTTAATTATGCACTTAGACCCCTCACATTAGATTTACCACTTGTGAATGCTGGATATGCTGGGCGGTTCCGGGCAGACTTCTATCACAAGTGCAATATAATCTCGTTTCTAAGAACGTTACAGTGTCAAATTACTGTGAATCTAGGCATGTTCGTTCTTTAACAACTATTCCTATTTCATGTAAACTTTAGTCATATTTTTCTTTTTACTGTAATCTGGTTTACAGTAATCTAATTTACATGTCATCCAATTATGCCTATAATTTGTCGTATGTCCTTTTTAACATATGTTTAATTCTATTTTGACATGTAAACATTCAATCGGGTAATTATTCAAATCCAACAAGTTAAACATGTCGTTTACTCAGTAATATGCCATAGGTAAATCATATAATTATAACAACAGTAGTTATTGCCCATATTCTAACAGGTTTATTCAACATTGTATCATTCCAACACATTAACTGATTCAACGTATGAAATATTCATATTAACGTCTTAACTTGTTATAACAATAATTTATAATTAATCTGGAAATTTCACAATCAATAAAAAGGGGAATGCTAAAAGATAACATATTATTATCTGAAGGCTATAAATTAAACCCACTCACCTCGTAAGCTTCCCAAATCCTGGATCTGGTCCAGATCTATCATTCCATGGTTTTTCCCCCTAATTTGATTCAGAACTAACAACCATGGATTCTGTAACAACCCGCACTCTACGCATCGGAGGATCGTAAAATATTTATTTCATCTTCGTATGAAGTCGTACAGTCGTGTAACTTTGGGGATTGACTATTGGGGTCATTTCCCATGTTCATGATTTTTTCCGATTTTTAAATGACCAATTTGCCCCTAGAGAATCTTGTTTCGCCTATAACTTTTGATTGGTAAAGAGTTTTGACCTATAACCACTTCTATTGGATTCATACGATGGTTTACCTCTCCGTAGAGTGGTCACATTAGTCAAACGAACTTACCATTTGGGAGATATAGCTAAATTAAGGTTTGGAAGGTGAAGAACAGCTTAACCTGGCCTAATTAGGGTGATTAACAACTAGGCTCATAACCCACTTCGGGATTAGGGTTATGGGAAGGCTGAAATCAGTTAGGAAGTGATTTATTTTTCATTTTCTTAGCCGCCACTTACCTCTCTTCAACCCTAACAATGGCCTGCACCTTCTAAATCACCCCAAATCACCGTTTAAGCATATATTAGCCTAATCAACATCAAATCAAGGCAAATCAACACCAATCAGAGTTGGAGCTGTTGTGTTGCATAGGAATTCGGCCCAAAACAGTAGAGAAGTTCAGATCTATAATTCATTTGTGGCTAAGGTGAGTGATTTGCATTGTTTTTCACTAACTACGACTAATTAGGGGTGATTAGTGTTAATTAGCGAAATTATTGCTTAGAAAAATCTAGGAAAATTTGTAAAATTCTTAAATATTATTTTAGGTATCTATTAGAAATTTGAGTTAATTTGGGCATGTTTTGCTAATCGTATGGTTAAACATGATTAAGGGAAAAACATGGGTTTTCGGTATGTTTGATCCGTGTTGACATGTTAAACTATTGTTTTGTTGTTTATGATTGTTTCTACGTGTTTCTATGACTGTTTGGAATGATTTTTGATTGCATAGAAAAGTTAGGTTGGTCGAAAACGTCGTCGTATGGCGTAAATTGCTTGCTGGAAGAGTTGTAGGAAATTGGTCAGTGCCCGTTCGTGAAGCACTTGTCACGACCCGACCCCCTCCGTTCGCGAAGCACCCTTCACGAGCCAACAGCAAGTCACGAGCCGACCTGGAGCTTAGGCCACGATCTTGAGTCACGAACCAGAACAGGGACCATCCATGAACCGGAATAGGGCACCACGAGCCACTTCAAGCATCACGAACCGTGGACCAGATGGGACCAATGAGCCGACCCAGGAGCATCATCATGATCCGAGGATAGGAGGGCGAGCCACGAACCGATGACCAGAGTGAATCACGAACCGATCTCCAATCTTGGACAGAGAATGAACTGAATGGAAACTGAAGTGTGAACGGGATAATGACCAAAACCCGAGATGCAAAGGTAGTCCAAATAGGAAGTCGTTACTTAGGATCCAGATGGGACCAACAAGTTAACTTCATGAGTTGGACTTTATTGTGGGACGTGTTCAAAGGGGTTATCGATGTCTATAACTTTGAATCACCACTGAGAGACGGATATTGGCTATGGATCAGTGCAGTGATGTTGTCATTACTTAATGGGGGCAGAGTGATCGTAGCAAGGCTATGAGCCAGTGCAGTGGAGTTGTCATGCCTCTATGGGGCAGAGTGGACATAGCAAATGATTAGTGGCTATGGATCAGTGCAGTGGAGTTATTGTGACTCCATGGGGCAAAGTGATCGTAGCAAAGTATTGGGGGATCAAAGTGGTAGATATTGTATGCTTTACGCACTGAGTGAGAGATGTGAGGATGATTGCTATGTTTGATGTTTGCTATCACCATATCATGCACACCCCCTCCCCATTATTTTCACACCATGTGTTAGTGTCACCTTAGAGTATTGTACATCCTGTTGTGCTAACTCTTTGGTTGTAGGTCCAGGTTCAGGTATGGTTATGTATACCTGTTATTATTCGGTTCTTGCTGCTTATCGCTCATACCAGACTTTTGTCTGACATAGAGTTTTATGCCTCTTATTATTACTCTGGGTGCTCCTAAACGAGAATACTAGATATAGGTTAGCTAGTTATGCACGAGTAGCTTTCCGGAGACGAGTAGGAGGCTTACACGTATTGTTCCCATATATTCTCCCTGTGTTGTTGTTGGTCACTGCTTTGGGAATTAGTAGTGTACCTTCCTATTTTTCTTTAGAGATAGTTTTAAAAGTTGTAATAATGATGGTTTAGATCATAAGCTGTATTTTGAATCTTTTCCGCTGCTATGATGGTCTAGTTTCCAGCTTAGGCACTATCTCGCCTGTTATATATCAAGTTATGTTATTATTATATTTTGTTCCATGCGCTATGAGATATACTACAGGTTCTTTGATGATACATAGTTTCAAATCCCTTCCTTTTTCCTTTCATTTAACGACCGTCCCATGCTGGTTGGACGTCGGCACAACGCGTTTCATTGGAAATGTCGGCTGGTGCGGGGAGGGCCGTCACAGATTCATAACTTTTTACTGAAAGAAAGAAAAAGAAGAAGAAAGAGAAGAAAATTGACCAGATCTATGAAATACCTCACTTCGTTAAGAGATCTGAACACCATTTACAAGCATATGTTCCTTTCCTCCAGATTTAGATTCAGATTTTTTTAAAAACTAATAACCTAAATTTCCTGAATAGATTAGGGGAGGAAGAGGGAGAACAATAGAGCTTCAGCGTAACCTCAGAAATATGAGGTTTAGGATTAGCTCTAGGATATTATTTATAGGTATATCAGAGAAGTCAGGACCCTCAAATCTGAATTAAAAATACCCAAACTGACCACGTCAGTGAGAACTTTCCAGATCCGCGGGTGGTTCAACCCCTTTTTAGGTGGGTCGACCCCCCGCGGGTCATTTTCCCGCCCAAGTCGCTGCGTGTTTTGATTTTCTAGATAAACTTTATATAATATATATACATATAAGTTCCCTTATATGTATACAAACTTCGAATGCTCATAACTTCTTTATCAGTATCCGTTTTATGCAAACCAGGTGTCTATCTTGACCAGGATTTCGAGACGGATGCAATGGCGCAGTCCGTTTTACTTAGTTCTAAATGTTTAATTAAGTTATTCTTAGTTTATTATCTTAAGTTAAAAAAATGCGGGGTATTACATTCTCCCACGCTCAGGAAATTACGTCCCCGAAATTTAATAAGGGTAGAATTCAAATAACCCCTCGCTTAATATACATCCATCATGTGTGCATCCAATTTTTGCAAACATCGTGCACTTGTGCAAAGTGAAATACAACATAATGATGCATGTATGCCTAAGAGGTACCTCTTATGTGTATGCATATTTTTCAAAAATCCTTTTAAAATATGATTCTCATATACTAAATATACTGGCAGTTCTACATAAATGCAATATTTTGAAAATCAAAATACATTTTCATCCAAAATTTCCCACGCTCTTACTGGGTAAGAGCATAGTCCATCCAAATGTTGCATCCAAAACCCTACCAATCAACATTATTTTCCGAATTTCAGAAAAATCTAATTTTCTAAATTCGATTTCTTATGTTACAGAAAGGCGGAAAACGGAAAATTTCACATCTTCTGTTTTTCTTTTATATACCTTTTTCCAACCGTACTTGGCTTTTATGAAACTATTTGTAAAGGTTCTCCTATTTTCCTATCCTAACACAACCCACATAAGAAAATTTTCTTTTGTTACTAATCTTCTTTTCATCTTATCTTGGAAATTTTTAGTCTTATTCATCTTTTCTCATAATTTATCATGTTTGTTGCTTTACTGAATTTTATGTTTCCTTTTTAGTTGTACCATTTCTCTTTTCTTAGCTTATTTAATCATATAATCTAAGTTTAAACTTAAATAAGCCTTCTAGTCTTTCAACTAAAACAGGAGAACAAACACCTTACACAACTACTACTAAGGGCCAAGAATCTCGGGACTTTGTCCCCCTCAGACAGAAAAGTCTACACCATGGGATCCACGATAGGTTTAGGTGTTACCCTAACTACCCAACAAGAACAAAATAATGGAACAGTCCCAATAGAAATGTAGTACCGGGTTTTACCCGTAACATGGAAATTAGCAACATGATCTACACACTTACTTGCCCTTTACTATCTAGTAGTCACTACAAATTCTAGCTGTGTACCAACAATTGTTTTAAGCAACACCCTAGGCTTTTCAACGCTTACGCATTCTATGGGAACTTACTATTATTTCCAAGATATTTCTCGCTATTTGCTTCATAGCCTCAAAACTTTTCCCATCTTCCCTAGGCACTAATCCTCACCAACCCCATACTTTAAAACATGGTTTGGCCTTTTCATTTAAACTTTCTTCAAAAAATTTAAAAAATGCCAAAACCTTGTTTTCCTCATGTAAACTTACTTTTGCCAAACCATAAAACATGTAACATAAAAAAATGTATTTTTTTTCAAATCACGAAAACTGGAGTAGATAAGGACAACTATTTCTGAGTTGGGTTTATCACTTGTTTCTAACTATATAAGGTCGGTTCGGTCTCTTACTATAAGGTGCAAACATCTACTCTATTCTTAATTTCAATGACTTATTTTGTCCACCCAACAAAATTTTCTCTTTTAAAAAATTTATCAAAAATGATTATCATAAGAATAGGGACTTCAAAACTTCCTTTATTTGAGATTCTTGTATGAAATATAACAAGAAAACTAGCGAGTTGTACATGCTCTATAATATGCACCTTTTTTCTGAGAGAATTTTACTTTAGATAACGTTTTCGAAAGAAATCACTATTTACAAAATATACCCTATTTTACTTCAAAACTCAATATGTACTTATTTACATATTTTAAAACAATAACTTTTAAGGTAAAAACTTGAAAACACCATAACTTGGTTTCTCAAAACTTTTATAATTTCAAGTTCTTAAAAATTAACAATGGGGTTAGACTCAAAGCGGGTTTCCAATTTTCTAGGCTTTCCTAGAAACTTCCCAAGGTCAATTCTCTCAACTATATATATTCCTAATCCATTTTGTTCTCTTCAACCTTTTCCAATATATAAGCTTTTATCGCCAAACCCACTAATCCAAAATACTAACCATATGGGATTCTCCTTTCTCTATTTCAAAATATATTGTACACTTCGCACCCAAATTTCCTTAGGGTCTCAAATTTCCATATTCATTCCTTTAGTGTACAAAACAAAGATCCCATTCTTACCAGATTATACTCTTTCTATTTAGTAGGTTTCTCTCGGGATCAAGGTATATATATAATATACTAGTACAAAACATGTCATTTGCGATGCTTTATTTGCGTCGGTTTGGATAAAAACAATAGCACATATGGTTATGTGCGACTGTTTTAGTTACAAACCGTAGCAGGTTGTTAGGAAAAAGATGTAGAAGACAAATTTGCGATGGTTTTCTTTAAAACCAGTAGCAAATATTTACAATTTGCGACTGTTGTATTCAAATCTGTGGCAAATAAAATAGGGATGGAAATACTGAACTTCCATTTTGCGATAAGTTAAATATAAAACTGTCGCACATACATTCTTGTCTGGGTCAATGCCGTACACCAGCTTCACCTTTCTTTAACCTAAATTTTTTTCAATTGAACAAGATCTCCTACCCTAACGTCTAGAGAGCTGAGTTCTAGATTATACTTCAACGATTTGTAAATCGTTGTCCGATCTATTCACCATTGGATCGCCTGCCCTAACCAGCCATCTCAATCCATCTATATTGCGATTTTCGATACTCACTGAGCTATCACACGTTCCGGGTAGGGTTTCTGGATCCATCAATCAGTGCTTCAATCTGCGATTCCTTGCATTCAGCGAAAACTTCCTTTTAGACTCCGAGCTTCGGGCCCCGTTCCTGTAAGATATGAGGAGGTATTGCTTGCAGATGGAATCAGGTTTTTATTTCTTCCTAGCCCATTTTTTTCATGTTTATAGTAGTGAAAAAAGATCCTTCCTCCTAAGATCGATCTTCTGAAATCACTAGTTCGTCTCAAAGCAGTGAAGTTATATATTTTGTGTGTGTTTCATTTTATGCAATTCTCCATGTTATTCGATACTGTGATTATTTTTCCCTTTTTCAATTTATCGTGATTGCCACCATTTTACTTTATACATTTTTCCCTACCGTTGAGTTCTTCTCTTCATTTTTATGCCTTCTTCTGACTCAAAGATCTTACATATATTTCAGTGCTTCTTTGTAAATATAGTGTAATTAAAAAATGATACAGATATCCTACAGTGCTTAATTATGATCAAAACTCGTATTATAAAAGAGTAAAATAAAATAGATATATAGGGCTGTAGCAAGCTTGATCTAGACTTTAATATTTATTTTATTCTCATATTTTGATCGGTATTCTATTACAGTAGCCTCATTAAGTGGTTAAGAGGATGAAGGTACATCCTTAGATTTGGGTTGTACATATTTTTTTAATATATACAAGACCTTGAAACTCATGTTATTTACAACTAAGGGTACTGTTTAACCCTGAGTACACATTTTGGACATAGATGACACATGTTATGTTTGAAGAATCGCTATACTGAAGCCAATTTTGAGTTGGATTTTCCTGATATGGAGATTTTGTGATTGGATTTGTTTTCAGTGCATGTTTGATAGGGAATAATGATTGAACCAAAGAAATATAATATTCAAGACTTAATGATTTCTCTACTTCATAGCTCAAATTCTGGTTTAGAGTAGCATCTGGAAATTATAATTCCCTCAAAAAGCATGACAGTTGTATGCAAGTTTCAAGACATCTCAGTCATCTAACGTTATGAATTTATTTAGTTAGGTTCTATGATACATTCGACCATGTCTTATAATCATGTAGTTTTAGCCAGTTAACAAGTTTGGATTATTGTTTGATGTTAACTAAACCATCTTATGGCGTTAGTATTGTAAAAAGCTCTTACTATAAGTATACATGCTCTGTACCCATTTTGTCTGGAGTCTATGTTGCCGCATAAGAAAATCTCTAGCATTGAGCGGTGGTTCAAGGAGGGAACAGGGAGAAAAATAGCATAAACTTCCACTTCTCCAACTGTGAGTAGGGATTTGCGTATGTAATTTTTTTTATTACAGGCTATAAACAAGGTTCATTTCCCTGTTTATAGTGTTCTTTTTATACTTGTACAAAGAGTATAATCGTGGAAAAAATATATGATTTACAGTGTATTAAGAATGGTAAAGAAATTCTACATGTATGAACCTATTAATAGCTTTGGTACATTGACCATTGACCGTGAAACAATTTATTGAACATGACACGTCATTTAACATTATGCTTCATACTGCATTTCTAGTTGAATTATTCCAACTATAACTTTTATAAATGCACCTTGTTGCTATCCTATCTTCGTGTACACTGCAATATTTTGTGCTTTACTTGATTCTAACCATATATACTTGTTTTACTCACACTCTCCATATAATGGTGTCAAGGTTAGTAGTTGTTCATTCGACTCTCCTCTTATATGTGTCTGTGTGTGTATTGTTTGTTCAGTATAAGTCTAAATGTTACGTGCATGGGCGATAGCATCATCGGTTGCAGGACAAATGTGTCTAGGAATCCAAATAAGGAAAACTAATAAATGGCTACTTATTCCCTGAGGTGTTTTTTTCTTTCTTTTTCTTTTTCTTCTTCTTCATATTCACGAAATAAATATAAAACACTTTTTTTATTAGATAAATAAGAGAAGAATGGAACACAAGAAGAAGCATCCTAAGGCAAATGTGATTAGCTTGGGAATTGGGAACACAGCAGAGTCAATACCACTAATTATTGCTTCAACCATGGCTGAGGTAACTCCCACTTTCCTGATAATTTTGGCCTAATTAGTATTTAGTGAGGGAAAATACTTACTGAAATCAGACACATAAATGAGGTGACAATGATTTCCTTGCAAATATTTTAGTCTGCTTTTCCTATACAAATGTTCATAGTTGCGATTTTCCATGCCTAGTGTAATCATGAGTAAAACTCCATCAAATTTACACATACAAAATATTAATCATTGCAATTACGATGTTTGTGATAAAGAATAGATAGATCCTTGTACAAAAAATATTATTAGTTAACGCTTATTACATGATGTTGTTGCACTACCAAATTTTAAGTTTGTATGATGCTAAAACAAAAATAATTGCATTTACTGTTTACTTTCCAAAACTAGTTTTTCCAGATATTACAGTTTCCTTTTTTCAGTGCATTTCCTCCCAAAACATTATTGCTTTGCATCTAGGTTTAGTTTATTCAATAGTACTATGTTAGCATACATCGCAACAATTTATTTTTGGACAAAATGAATTGAAAGTTATCTTTACCTGTTTTGCAAGTGAACTGAAATTACTCTTAGCCATTTAGTTTTCCAAATTTTCCTTTTCACTCTCAGCATGGTTTCTTGCTAAAAAGTCTAAAGAAAAATGCATGCTAATGCTAAAGCTTTTTTGTACAAATTCTTATCCTCTTTTATTTGTTTTGCAATTTCCTATTTGTTATTTGATGATACTAATCCATGATACTGTTAACTAGAATTTTGGAATCTTTATATTCTCCCATTTGCTGGATTTCACGTTTCATGTGCGTAGTTAGTGATAAAATTGTAATTAAGGATATATTATTTTAGCATAAAATTTGATGCCAATCAGAACTAGTGATAAAATTGTGCTAACATATTGGTGGTTGTGCGTGTGTGGTCATGCATTGGAGAAACTGACAAAATTTGAGATACATCTACAGTAGAGTATATTTGTTTCTTTGCAGCCATACCTAAGGATCATAATATTTTTTTCTCAACCTTGACCATTTTATTTTGAATGTTCATAACACAACAATGCAGATAAACGTAGATTCAATGGTAGCACTACTGGGCACTCTAGATAGTGCAGCTTTTGCCTTGTTTATGAATGGTAGTACCACGCTAGCAAAGCTTGCAAAATACATTGACATATAATACTAAGAAAACAATGCACAAAAAAACTACCCAGAAACCTTACTTGCTTACTAGTGTAACAGGCCAAAAACACAAGTACATTAAGACGTAGACAAAGCCATCATCATTTAAGACACTTATAATGTTACAGTAAGCTAATTGAACTTACTGCCTATACATGAAAAAGAAAAGAAAAATAAAACTTACCGGGCACTCCAGACGGGGTTATTCCTTTGTAAAAAAATGGATTCCAAGTAAACTGAATGATAAATTATGTAAAGTGAACAAATATCAGTTTACCTTTATTTGATGTATCAAAATGAACACTAACGTTGTTCAATATAGACTTTACTTCTATTTACCTTTTTTTAGTATATCCATGCCATTTAGCTCTATACTCTTGTGTTGTCAGCAATTTGTTGTTGCTGCCTATCTTATGTTGTTATAATTAAACTTTTATGTATATCTCTTTCGATAGGTATTATGTTTTTAAGCAGAATTACCTTATTTTTGATTTGTCAGACTTTCAGTTTTATTTAATTATTTTAATTGAGGTTGATCCTTTAGCAGTTGTTGTGGAATCTATGTATTCTGGATAACATGTTTGTGTCTTAATTTCAAATTATTCCTAGTGCGATACATTTCAGACTTAGATTACCTATATGGAATTCTAAATAATTTGTAAAACAATGCTCTTGTGACTTTTTATATATATATTTTTTTGCGAAATTTGGATTGATATAATGACCAGTATACCATGATTTTAGGTAGAATTCTTTCTATAAAGAAAGTCATTATTTCTTAAAAAATTATTCCAATGTTTGAGAAAAAATAGAGTAAATATAAATTGGAGCATGATATTACTTTCTTTGTTTTATATTCTCAGGCTCATAGTTTATGTAATAAACTGGAAATTTTATTTCTTCTATTGGACAATTTTTCGTTGGTATTTCTAATTGTCTGTTCATTGTTCCAGTCTACTAATTTATATTTATGATTACAAATATGTAATCTTTTGGATCAAACTAGGCTAGATTCAAAAAGTTTCATGAATAGAATTTATTTATTTATTTTTTGATGCTCAGCATGATTTTATAGTTGTTCCTTGGTTTCGTATGTGTGGTGCAGGGTTGTATTGATGACAATGATGTCAGGTTGGTGTTTGAGAAGTCTGTTATGAGGGTGTAATGCTGAAATGAAATGGTTGCGATGGTTGATGTTGTTCAATGTTTTGGATGATCATTTGGTGATACTGCTGTGTGATTGTTTACAATGTTGCAGGTTGAGTTATATGCTGATAATTTCATTTCAGTTAGCATTTATTTACATGAAAGTATAAGGTATTCCACTTTGTATAATTCAGAATTAAATTCCTACATCTTATCCTTTTTATTTGCATAGTTAATTTAGTACAAAAACCATGTATTGAAGCAGCCAAAATTTCCTTTTTCTTTTTAAATTTTAAAAAAGAGCGCTACATACGATCTCATCTCTGTAATAATTTGTGTAACTTACAGGTATTATATGGTCTGCTAGGAATTTGCTGGATTGCTTTAAGCTAGCTATATGTTATGTCATCGGGTTAGTGGATTTTTATTCAAGCATATCTGAAAATTATTTTTTCATTAACTTTAGTTTAACCTTCTCATTTTTAATTTATCATCAGTGTGCTTTTTAGGTAAAATTTTATGCATTTAAATAAGACCTGGAAAATTGCTGCTAGAAAATGATGCTAACATACATTGTGAGCACTTTGCCTAGTTTGGAGAAGGAATGTCAATGTTTATTATGAATAAACCTTGTAAAGAGAAGTAAGCAATTGGACAGTTAAGGGCTGATTCTTTCATCGTGAGCACTATTCCTTAACAAATGCAGGTACTTATTTATGAGCTTTCCAGTTTGCGATGTTTTGATTGATGGTTATTCATTTCTTAATCTGCAACACAGTTTTCAAAACTGAGTTGCATTTTCTACTGAGTTTTTTTTCAAAACATAATAGCAAATGCATCTCAGTTTGCAATACAGCTACAGTTTTGGAAAACTGAACTAGGTCATTATTATGTTTGTCGTTATAAGCGCATAATTATTTTTCTTGTCGTTATATTTGTCCATCTTATCCGTAGATTGGGCCTCGTTTCTTACTTGGACTACTCAGCTAACGCATGTTCTAAACTTATTTGTGCAAGTTCTGATTCACCTATCTGCTTTACTGTAACCTAAGAATACTTCACCGATATTTTTTCTGATAAACTCTGTGATCTGAGACAGATGATAGCATTTTTGGACAACCGCAACTATATTTTGCATTGAAGTAGTAATTCTAGCCTAACGTACAACATTCCTGATCAGTATCTTTGATAATGCATCCTCTAATTTGAAGACCTTCCATGGCTATACTACAAGAAGTAATCATTCACATATTTTTTTAGACTAATTTCTACATGTACTCTTTTCATTGTTACGCCATTGCATCTGGTTTTATATAACCCAAACATGCAAGATTCTGTATTCATCAGGAGCTGCCCGTCATACAGGGGTAATGCAGTGAGCAGCATGGCATACAAGGCTAATGCTAGAATACGGGACCTGATTTACGGGTGCATCGGTGGGATATCTTCCTTACAGTGGCAGGCGAAGCAGCTGCGGACTCAATTGGCCATTTCTCAGGCAGAGATAATACATTTGAAAATACTTTACTCCAGTAAAATAATAGTAATAATGCTTATTTTGCAAATGTCTGTTATTTTCAGGTTGAGGGTGCCTGTTCGGATGTCCTGGACCAGATCTTTCCGGTTGATTAAAAGGTAAAACGTCAATATTTACTGTTTAGGTTATAAAAATATTATATGGTGATATATTATCAAATAAACTAGTATTGTACCAATAAGTTGGAGAAGGCGGATGGTATGGCAAAGTTCTGAAGCAAAGATAGCAACAGCAAGGGCATCCTACAGTTGATATAGTCCGCAAAGCATTTGAACGTACATGCTTTGGTAAGAGTCAGCGTAAAAAATTGTTGTTGTAGGGCTTGTGTACACTGAAAAATATAATTTAGACAAAATTTGAATTGTTCTGACCAATAATTACTTGTTAGCACAGGTCGAGCAACCAGACCACCTGGAGCTTTGGTACAAACAGGAAGTAGAGTTATCTTGCCGTTATCCAGGTCTGGAACATTGTCATATATTATTAAACAAGGTGTATATTAGTTTCTTGAAAGAGCTCATGTACTGTTTTGAAAGGGAAGACCATAAAAGATTCATACGTGTTCGTGACTGAAATTAAAAGACTATAGATTTTGGCGACCATCCAGCACTTCCTTGATTGTAAGCATTAGTTTCCTTTCTCCTGCTAATGTCCCAGAGTTGTACATGGTACATTAGACAACAATATTTCATATAGAGCTAAAAACTATAGTTAGTAAAACGCAATTAACACTATCGAATGGTTACTTTTTAAGGCATCAACAATAAGAACTCAAATGTTTACGTAACTCTTATTCTTTATTTTATTTTCCTTTTTTAGTTTATATTTTAGATGAAAATATATTAAATTGAAATTGGTTTTATATCATATAATTTCTTCCTGAAAATAGCACCATGATTTGTTTTATATAATTATGACATTTGGATAATATTAATAACCATTTTGACATATACCAGTAGGTTGCATGAAATTTGTTTATGTGCTTTTGTCAACATTCTTTACCATACTGAATGTATTGTTTAAAATTTATATTGATTTGCTAAATAGAATCGACTTGACTTTTGATATTGATACTGAATATACTGTTTAGAATGATTGCGAGGATAGAAATTTTGTTTGTAAACAATAATAGAACCTCAAAACTTGGTCAATATACCTGGCTATAAACTTTTTCAATATGTATTATCTACTCAAAATGTTAACTTCGTTTATTATAACTTGTGAAGGGATACAGTGGGTCAATTCTATGATAAAAAATGCTCAATAAGGGGCTAACAGCAGATCAACAAACCATTCAGGATCATGATGGAAAATAAGATGGAAAATGAATGCAAAGTTGTCTCGGAGCCAAGAATTATAAGATTCTATGCACAATCCATGTGACTCCCAAGTGTAAGTTTCTCTCTTGTTTTTAGATATTTATGACTGCAGGCAGTGTGAAAGTTTAAAGAACTATGCAATGTCCATGTTTGAAGTCGTCAACTTTAATCTGAAGTCAGGTTGTGTTCGATATTTATCTATCAATTTAGGGAAATAACATCAGTACAAGTGTTTAACAAATATGTGTGAATTGTACGCTATATCTATTTGCATTAAAAATAGTAAAATATGTTCAATGAAATCTTCAAGCTTTATACTTGTTTACTCCTTCCAGTTTTCATTATATTCTTCTATGTATCTATCTACTGAGATTTCTCCTAGAATGCACAACGAAATGTACTTATGGAATTCTATGCAAGCAAATAAGTGTAAGTCTTCATTTGATGTTTTAATTGTAAAATAGTTTATTTTTATAAGTTCATAAATATAATCCATCAACAAAGGGTTGAGGAAAAAAGTTTCAGGATGTACCATTATTCACGTTTCTGGTAATGAAATAATTTGACACTTGTAACTTTCCGTTATGTTCATACTTTTTCATGAAATGCAGAAACTAATGGCCATATTGAATTTGATGAACCTATTTACTGCTCATGTTAAAACAGAAAAGGTATGGCATTGAATTATTCTTACCACCAATTATTTTCATGTTCATTCACTTGAATGATTTATCTATTTTTTTAATTAAATTTAGGTGACCAATGATGTTGCTAGTCTTGAAGCAGGTGTTACTTAAAAGGGTGGACATAGTTTTGTAATAATTTATGTTTAACACGTTATTTTCTGTAAGTAGATACATGTATTGGTTGGAGCTTAACATTTATGACTTGTTAGGACTTATGCAAACTAATTATGTTGTATATTATGCATGTTAGTATTTTTTTTCGAATAATATAAGATTTTGTGAACTGCTTGTTTATTACTTGTATCCATTAATTTTGTGAACTGTTTATATATTATACAAGTCTGAAAATGTTGAATTGGAATTATAGTCTGACAACCATGAAGGCTGAGATAAAACGTGATTGGGTTTGCTCTTTTGAATTAAAATGCAATCTTATGCGTCTATTGTAATAAAAAATCATAGCGACGATTAACTTTCTTGCTAAAACACAATCGCAAATGTCAAACTTATTGCATCGGTCATTTTAAAATATGTCACATTAGGTCAGAGTTTTAGTGCTAACTATCGTTTTGTTGCTACAGGTATTAAAAAAACCGTTGCGAATAAATTAGTCTACAGCGACAGTTATTTTCGAATACCCGTCGCAAGAACGGGAATATTGCAACGGTTTTACAACTGTCGCAATAAGTTTATGCCTGTTGCGACGGTCGCATTTGCTACGGTTGTAGAACAGTCGCAAATAGGCTTAAACAACCGACGCAAATGGCCTGTTTTTTTACTAGTGATATATATTTTTAAAAATACAAATATGTTCACTCACTATTTATACAGGAATCCTAAACAAAGCTCTGATACCAGATGTAACAAACCGAATTCTGGTAGACCGATTTTTTTTTCAAAATTCCAATTTATCGAAACCCGGATTGGTTTGCTTTGGTATCCTGCAGAAAAGACAGAGACATAAAATATGTCAGAACCCAGAAAATATCTCACAGTGGAATGGACAAAATATAATATAATCGAAGTATAGCCTTACCGTATTAATAATACTGCCTAACCAGCATCCAAAGCTATAGTGTCTCATGTCTCTGCCACAAATCTAACTTGCGAGTATGTTATATGGAGGGGGGAGGGTGCCAAAACACAAGTTCTGGTAACTGGATTAAAATTATACACTTTGGATAATCCGACATATATTGTTCAGTCATATTTTCTTATTTATTAGGTTACCTGGGATAACAACACTCAATGCTTACACACATGTCGTACCCATTTACTTATTTGTGGATTAACCTAATATAGTATATATGTAGCTACCCCTCAATACTGAGGTACACCCTGTGGTACCCCACTCGCACGGTATCCACCGTAATGCCATCGAAAGGAACGCAATCCCTCATCCTATACCGGAGTGACGTACGGATTTCTATATAACAATGTTACATTCCACTTATATCTGTCATTACTACGCTACGTGAGCATTCAGACTGCCATCGTCAATCGAATCGGATTCCATACTGGAATAATGCCCTCACATCCTCTAATGTGCACCGACTCTCGTGGCAGGGCGATACAAGAAACACAGAACTCAGTTGGGAGCTTTTCCATATCCGTACAGGCCGTCTTTAAGGTCCTCTATATACAGATATACCTAGGGATCATTGTGGCTTTGGCTCCAACCTAGCCCTCCCTCAACTAGTAAAGACTACAAGAGCTAAATGACTGCCCCTAAAGAAAATAATCTAAACATCCATTTGGTGTCTTCCCTCAACCACTGTACCCCGATAGTGAAAGGTGAATGGTCTATTAGTTTTAGCTCTAGTCTTTCCGCATCCCATCGGCTGCCGATGATGGGTATCCGACGATCTACTATCCTTGTTGGTCGTGACCCTTCACCTCCCCGTTGAGGCAACCGTCGAATCACCCTAGTGTCAACGTGTCATAGCATTATGATTGCATATCTACTTTTGCAGTCAAGGCCCACCCAGCTAGTAGTTACGTGCAGACCCAACCCCTACGAGCACAGCCTAAGCATCTGCCACCGCACAGAGGACTACTAGGAGCACCTTACGTATCCCAGGAAGCCACGTGCTTCCCCTTACAGTCCTTGGGAGTCGTAAGAATAAACTGATGAATGTGCGCTCCCCTCATGCCTTGTAACACCACGATGATCTACCACGTTGGGTTATTCACCCTCAAACATGCGGACTGGTCCAAGCGTCTCCCTTTAATATGTTTTTAGACCCTATGTCTAAACATTCTTATACGCGCTTACCTTACCTTATAAGGTTTCCATTTAACTTGGTTATTCCAATTCACATTGAATTCTTAATCAAGTTACCAAGTTCCTCTTACTTACTAATTCTAGTTATATAACTTAACCCATTAAGTTTATTAATAATCCCACAACATGTTATTCTCTAAATTGTGGCCCATGGTCTGTAATCCACAATCTCTTTTAAATTCTTGCTTGATTTCATCATTACAATAACATGTTCTACTTAATATGTAATTAAGTATATCTCAATTTATATGTTTTCTAATTAACATGTCACTTACCATTTATGATTAAATATAACTTATTCCATTTTATAAGTTTCCTTATCCTTTCACATTTAATCATAAATTCAATTTACACTGTCACTATAACTTATCGTTGTTTACTTATTAACTTAGTTCTCTTAACTAAGTTCCATTGATAAGTTTCTCTAACCATTTGTTATAACCTATGTTATAATTTCCTCTTGTCTCTAGGACAAGCCCAAACATGTTATTCTTATCAGCAGGTTTCAGACTTCCAAGTTTACAGATTACTTAATTTATAATTAAGTGCAACTTCTTATATTTCAAAAAATTTCCCCCTTTTCTAAACTGGTTCCAGGTTTTCCCCATTTACTGATTACTTAATTTACAAGTAAGTGTCCTTTATCTCATTTCACCAGTTATCCCATTTCCTTACTAGTCTACTATAACCTAAGTTATAATATTCACTTGTCCCTAGGACAAGTCTACCTATTGTACGACATTCTTGTTAATGTTATTTATTTATAATAAGTTGTTATCATTCCCCGTTTAAACCATTTACTATTGTAATCCATTATTCTTCATTCACTATAATATCTGTTCCTTATTTTATTAAGGAAAACACTTCATGCACCTTATCCGTTTGATTTATAGAAGGAATCAGTGATTTATTTTCATAACTTATTCCTACCTAAATTCATGGTGGCAAGTAATTTCTTTCCTCTTTCTTACTTTATTTACTATGGCTTACTTGCAACCACGTTCTCAGAAATAGGTCATTTAGGGGAATACATCACTTTTCCTTCGCATCACACTAACTCAGCCCATTACATCCCTTTCTTTCTTATTTTATAAGTTAGACATTTAATTACCATCATTGCCATTTATTCATATCTTATTATATATATATATATGTATGTATGTATATATATATGCACTAGGCCTCTCACATTAAGCCTACACTTGTGGACGTTGGATTTGCCGGGCGGGTCCGGGAAGACTTCTACCACAAGTTGACTTAATCTCTCGTCTTAGTACCATTGCATGTTTTAATTATGCAATTAGACCCCTCACATTAGATTTACAACTTGTAAATGCTGGATATGCCGGGCGGTTCCGGGCAGACTTCTATCACAAGTGCAATCTAACCTCGTGTCTAAGTGCGTTACAGTGTCAAATTACTGTGAATCTAGGCATGTTCGTTCTTTAACAATTATTTCTATTTCATGTAAATTTTAGTCATATTATTCTTTTTACTGTAATCTAGTTTACAGTAATCTAATTTACATGTCGTCCAGTTATGCCTATATTTTGTTGCATGTCCTTTTTAACAATGTTTAATTAGATTTTGACATGTAAACATTTAATCGAGTAATTATTCAATTCCAACAAGTTAAATATGTCATTTACTCAATAATATGCCACAAGTGAATCATATAATTGTAACAACAGTAGTCATTGCCCATATTCTAAAAAGTTTATTCAACATGTAATCATTCCAACACATTAACTGATTCAACGTATGAATTATTCATATTAACATCTCAAATTGTAATAACAATAATTTATAATTAATCTGGCAATTTCACAATTTATAAAAAGGGGAATGCTACATGATAACATATTATTATCTAAAGGCTGTAGCTTAAACCCACTCAGCTCGTAAGCTTTCCAAATCTTAGATCTGGTCCAGATCTATCATTCCATGGTTTTTTCCCCTAATTTGATTCAGATGCTAACAACCATGGATGCATAACTTTTTACTAAAAGAAAGAAAAAAAGAAGAAAGAGAAGAGAATTGAAAATAGGCCAGATCTAGGAATTACCTCACTTAGTTAAGAGATCTGAACACCCATTTACAAGCATATGTTCTTTTCCTCTAGATTTAGATTCAGAATTTTTTTCTAAACTAATAACCTAAATTCTCTGAATAGATTAAGGGAGGAAGAGAGAAAACAGTAGAGCTTCAGCATAGCCTCAGAAATATGAGGTTTAGGGTTAACTCTAGGGTCTTATTTATAGGTGTAACATAGGAGCCAGGACCCTCCGATCTGAATTAAAAATATTCAAACCAACCACGTCAGGGAGAATTTTCCAGATCCGCGGTTGGGTCGACCCCGGGGTCGAACCCCCTTTGGGTGGGTTGACCTATGGGTCAACCCCCCTGTTGGTGGGTCGACCCCTAACGGGTCATTTTCCCGCCCAACTCACTGCGTGTTTTGATTTTCTAAATAAACTTTATATAATATATATACATATAAGTTCCTTATATTTATACAAATTCTAACGCTCATGACTTTTTCATACGGTGTATGTTTTACGCAAACCAAGTATCTATCTTGACCAGAATTTCGAGACGAATGGAATGGCGCAGTCCGTTTTACTTAATTCTGAATGTTTAATTAAGTTACTCTTATTTTATTATCTTAAGTTAAAAAATGCGGGGTGTTACACAACCTAAGTTATAATTCCCACTGGTCGCTAGGACAAACCCTAACATAACATTCTTATCAGCATATTTCAGACTTCCAAGTTTCCAAGTTACTTAATTTATAATTAAGTACAACTTCTTTCATTTCATAAGTTTTCCCATTTTCTCTACTTGTTACAAACAATTGGTATCAGGTCTTCCCCATTTACTGATTACTTAATCTACAATTAAGTGTCACTTGTCTCATTTCACCAGGTATCTCATTTCCTTACTAGTTTATTATAACCTAAGTTATAATCTTCACTTTTCCCTAGGACAAGTCTACCTACTATACAACATTCTCACTAATGTAATTTATTTATAATAGGTTATTATCATTCCCCGTTCATTCCCATTTTCATTTACTGTTGTATCTTTCTTTCAATTCCATTTATTCCTATTAATTACAATTAATGTAGTTTATCATTCCTTCTATTTACATATATTTATATATGTATTTATTTATGCACTAGATCTCTCACATTAAGCCTACACTTGTGGATGCTGGATTTGTCGGGCGGTTCCGGGCAGACTTCTACCACAGGTCGACTTAACCTCGTGTCTTAGCACCATTACATGTTTTAATTATGTACTTAGACCCCTCACATTCGACTAACCACTTGTGATCGCCAAATCATGTAATTTTTCTAACTTAACATGCAATTTTATCAATTTCTATTATTAACGGTCCAGGTGCATAAATGTTACAAGTAAAATGGAATTGAAACAACAGTAATTGCTACGCAATTTTTGGCAAATTTCCCAACATATTAATATATTTAGCATATTAATATTCCAACATGTCATATTCATCACTTTAATCCTTTCTAACATGTGCTTAAACATTTCAACATATCATAACAACAACTCAATACTTTTAATTATTCTAGCAAATTCACATTATATGATAACGAGGAATATTTAAACGATAATATATCATTATAAAAATGATATAGCTTAAATCCACTCACCTCATTTACAGATCTAGAATTTCTTCTAAATAGTTGTTGTAGAAGAAGATGACTTTTATCTTTTTGTAGAGTTGGAGGTTGGTTATAAATCTTGAATCTTCTTTGTTAATGTAGATTCCAACAGCATCTCCCTGTTTTATTTTTAATTTAGAATGTCATGGAGGCAGAGAAAGAGATGAAGAATTGTGTGTGGATAAAATGGAAAAGATCCCCTTTTTATAGATTAACAGAGCCAACCCTTAACCGTTAGATATTAGGTTTTTCAATCTAACCATACATGAAATGCTGAGTCAACTACGAATAAGGCCCATTTTGCATTTCATACTTTGTTTTACACTGCCTATACATAAATAATTCTACTATTTTGCAACTTTTAATAGCCTTCTTGTTTTGCTCCCTTTTTAAATAAATTGAGCCTATCCTCCTTTAATTAATTGCATGTTTTCAGGCCTGTATATCCTTGTCTTTAATTGGAATTGTCTTTATACATAAGACATCCTTATGCGTATACAAAGCCTCCTTATGCGCACAACCTTTATTTTATTCCAAATTTTGCCTCTCTTAATTTATTAATGCATAGCCTATTTCTTTTTAAACTCTTTCTCATTAATGCCTCAATTTACTATTTTTAACACATTTCTTTCAAGTATTATTGTGTGTTATCCACACATTAACCTTCCCTTTTCATGCATTTGTCTTCCATGGCGTTTCTTTTCTTATTAACGCTTGCAATAATTGCACTTTTTAATATTAAAAATGTTTTTCTTTTGAATACCTTACATATATAGTTGTGTGTTTCTTCTTATGCCATTACTTCACATTTTTATTGCATGCTTTTTCAAATGTTACCTTTTTTTTCAACTGCGTTAACTTATAATGTTTCCTCATTTTATTCCTTATTGCATTTATTAGCGTGCGTTACCTTCCTCTATGTTATACATATACATACATACATACATACATACATATATATATATATATATATGTGTGTGTGTGTGTGTGTGTGTGTTCCATTTTAACGCTTGCATGAAATTAACCATTTCCTTATAATGTCACTGCATTAATTAATATCCACACTACCTCTTTTAATTGCATGCATTCTCTTACCTTTCTTAATGCATTAAAAATTATACTAATTTTCCTCCTCTTCATGTATGAATTTATTTAAGTTATACATTACTATTATTTTTCCTTTATTTATGTTCATGCATATACATATATTTGTATGTTCAGTTGGCCCTCTCTAAAACAAAGATAAAAATTATGTCACCGCCAAGGTTCGGACCCCCGACCTCTATGTTACATATCCAATGCCTCAACCAACTAAGCTAATAAGTCTTTTGTTAATAAATTTAGAAACATTGGTACTCATTGTTTTCCTTTTTTACCTTATTTTCATGTTTTGCTGCAATGCTTCATTTAAAGGTATCTCTTTCATCTTAAATCATTTTTCTGCAATCCATAGGTCTAAATTGACCAGAAAATCGCCACGAACGCAATGACGCTACTCCCTTAGCCAAATTTTGGAAGCTCTTCAAAATTTTCTTTTTCTTATATGCATTATTTAATTATTTAATCCTTACCAAAAATGCAGGGTGTTACATTCTCCCACCCTTAGGAAATTTCGTCCCCAAAATTTGATAAGGGTAAAAATCAATTAACCCCTCGCATAATATACATCCATCATGTGTGCATCCAGTTTTTACAAACATTGTGCACTTGTGCAAAGTGAAATACAACATAATAGTGAATGTATGCCTAAGCGGTACCTCCTACGTGTATGCAAATTTTTTCAAAAATCCTTTTAAAATATGATGCTCACATCCGAAATATACTGGCAGTTCTATATGAATGCAATATTTTGAAAATCAAAAATGCTTTTTCATCCAAATTTTCCTACACTCTCACTGAGTAAGACCGTAGTTCATCCAATCGCTGCATCAAAAATCCTACCAACCAACTTTATTTTTTGAATTTCAACTATTTTTCTAAATTTGATTTCTTATGTTACAAAAAGGTATAAAAACGCAAAATTTCGCATCTTCTGTTTTTCTTTTTCAAACTTTTTCTAACCGTACTTGGATTTAATGTAGCAATTTATAAAGATTCCCCTATTTTTCCTATCCAAGCACAACCCACATAAGAAAATTTTCTTTGTTATAGATTTTATTTTTCATCTTATCTTGGAGAATTTTATTTTAGACAAAATTTTTGCAAGAAATCATTATACCCCATTTTACTTTAAAACCCAATATGTACTACTTTACGTATTTTAAAACTATAACCTTTAAGATTAAAACTTGAAAACACCACAAACCATTTTCCCGAAACTTCAATAATTTCAATTTCTTAAAAGTTAACAATGGGATTAGACTCAGAGCGGGTTTCCAATTTTTCCTAGGCTTTCTTAGTCACTCCCACAAAGTCAATTCTCTTAACCATATATATATATATTCCTAATCCATCTTTCTCTTTTTAACCTTTCCCAATTTATAAGGTTTTACTGCCAAACCCACTAACCCAAAATACTAATTATATGGGATTCACCTTCCTTCCATACAAAATACATTGTACACTTTCCACCCAAATAACCTAAGGGTCTCAGATTTCCATATTCATTCCTTTAGTGTACAAAACAAACATCCCAATTCCTACCATATTATACTCTTTTTATTTAGTGGGTTCCTCTATGGATCTAGGTATATGTATATAATATATTTATAGTTTAAAAATACAAATACGTTCACTCACTATCTAAACAGGAATCCTGAACCTAAGCTCTGATACCAGATATAACAACCCGAATTCCGACAGGCCGATTTTTTCCTTTAAACTCTAATCTATCGAAACTCGTGTTGGTTTGCTCTGGTATCCTGCAGAAAAGACAGAGACATAAAATATGTCATAGCTCAGAAAGTATCTCATAACGGAATGGATAAAATATAATATACTCAAAGTATAGCCTTACCGTATTAATAATATTGCTTAACCAGTATCCAAAGCTATCATGTCTCTAGCACAAAGCTAACCTTCGAGTATGTTATGAGGATGGGGTCAGTACACAAGTTCTGGTGACTGGATTTAAATTATACACTTTGGATAACACTACATATACCGCTCAATCATATTTTCTTATTTATTAGGTTACTTGGGTTGACAACACTCAAGGCTTACACACACGTCGCACCCATTTACTTCCCAGTGGGTTAACCTAATACAGTATATATGTAGCTGCCCCCAATATTAAGGTACACTCCCTGGTACCCCACTCACACGATTTCCGCCATCATACCACTGAAATGTACACAGTCCCTCATCCTACGTCGGAGTGACATACATACCTCTATATAACAATATTACGTTCCACATATATCTGTCATTACTATGCTACACAAACGTACGGACAACCACCTTTGTTCGAATCGGATTGCATACCAGATTAATGCCCTTAAGTCTACGATACACCACCCAGAGCAGACATGCATGTATCTAGATTGTCCCACGTACGTACTGTTAATTGTAGCTTGATGCCTCAACCGCACATCCTCTAATGTGCACCGAGTTCCATGGCAGGGCGATACAATAAACACGGAACTCGACCGGGAGCTTTTCCATATTTGTACAGGCCCGCCTTTAAGAGCCTCAAAATACAAATATCCCTAGGGTCTGTTTTCCATGGTGGCTATGGCCCCACCTTGGCCCCTCCCTCAACTAGTAAAAACTACAAGAGCTAAGCGACATGCCCCTAACAACAAACAATCTAAACATTCAGTTGGCGTCTCCTCTCAACCACCGTACCTTGATAGTGAAAGGTAAATGGTCTATTGGGTTTAGCTTTAGACTTTTCGCATCCCACTGGATGCCGTTGATGGGTATCCGACAATCTACTATCCTTGTTGGTCGTGACCCTCCGACTCCTCGTTCAGGCGACCGCCGAATCACCCTGGTGTCACCTCGTCACAGCATTCTGACTACAAAGTTACTTTTGCAGTCAAGGCCCACCCATTTAGTAGTTACGTGCAGACCCAACCTTTGCGAGCACGACCTAAGTGACTCAGTAGAAGGCCTAAAATTAAAGGTACTCCAAGCTCCGCCTCTCTATGAATAGAGGACTCAAGGTCATCCTCTGCCTACTCAGTGCATCCGCCACTATATTACCCTTGCCTAGGGTATAAGCAATCTCAAAGTCATAGGATGCTAGGAACTCCATCCATCTCCGTTGCCTCAAATTGAGATCCTTCTGCAAGAACAAATACTTGAGAGATTTATGATCGGTATGCAACTCGAACTTCTCTCCAATTAGACAATGACGCCAAGTCTTAAGCATGAATACTATGGCAGCTAACTCTAAGTCATGGGTAGGGTAGTTCTTCTCATGAACTCGTAACTATCTACCACCGTAACATACTACCCTTCCCTACTGCATCAGAACAGCACCAAGCCCTGTACCATATGCATCGGTGTATACTGAGAACACCATGTTCCCATCAGGCAAAGATAAAACTAGGTATGCTGTTAGAGCCCTCTTCAATCGCTGAAAAGCATCCTCACAGCCAATATCCCAAGAAAAGGTCAGATTCTTCTTCGTCGGTCGGGTGAGTGGGGCTGATATCTTCGCGAAATCCTTAATGAACTTCTTGTAATTGCCCGCTAAACCAAGAAAAATCATCACCATCGTTGCATTCTTTGGAGTCTTCCAATCTAGAACTGCAACTACTTTCACGGGATCCGCTACTATCCCATCTTTAGAGATCACATTCCATAGAAATCTCACTTCTATTATCCAAAAATGACATTTGGAGAATTTTGCCTTAAGCTGATGCGCCCGGAGAGTCTTCAAAACTTCCCTTAGATGTTGGGTGTGCTCCTCCTCAATCTTCGAGAAAATCAAGATGTCATCAACAAAGACACAACGAACTTATTTAGAAACTCTCAAAACACCGTACTCATCAGATCCACAAAATAGGCGGGTGCATTCGTCAACCCAAGAGGCATGATGAGCCACTCGAAGAAACCATCTGGAGTTATAAAAGCGATCTTGTCTATACTATCCTCATCCACCCTCAGCTGATGAAACCTCGTGGCTAAGTCTAACTGGGAGAAAACAGATGCACCAACAAGCTAGTCAAACAGATCATATATCCTCGAAAGGTGGGTGCCTATTCTTCTAAGTGAGCTTATTCAACTCCCTGTAATCCACTCATAAGCAAAGCGAGCCATCTGCCTTAGTCGCAAAAATGACTAGAGCACCCCATTCCGATATTCTTCGCATAATAAACCCTTTCTCAAGCAGCTCGCCTACTTGCTTGCTGAGCTCCCTCCTTTCCCTCGGAGCTATATGGCGCACAGACAACGCATCTGGCTTTGCATTGTCCACTAAGTATATCCATAAATCAATCTCGTGCCTCAAAGGTAATCCCCAAACCTACTCAAAAACATCAGAATATTCACAGACTACTGGTACAGATCGTAGATCATCGATAGATGCATCAAGAGACTCTAGGAAATTAAGCATGATAGACCCCTTAGGGTCACAACTCAAAAGTCCTCTTATGGCAAGTCAAAAGCCTAATGAACCTCCTCTCACAGTCCAGAATGACACCATACATGGCTAGCCAATCCATCCCTAGAATTAAACCATAGCCCATGAAACCAAGCACATATGCGTCGCACTCAAACTCGACACCCAACACAGAAATCCTTAAACCCCGACAATCATAGACAGATGATTCGTGCCCCCAATGGGGGTTGAGATAACAACGGGATCCAAAACCATACTAGTACTAAGGGGTAGAGACTCAACTAAAAAATCAGATATAAAAGAATGTGAAGTGCCATAACCAAAAAGAGTTCTAACAGGATGATCGGAAAGAGAAATCAAACCTTCAACAGAAACTTTCCTGCCTCTATCCGGTACAATGGCCACGAGAGCATGCACCTGTCCTCCATCAGATCCTGCCCTTTGGCCCTGTCCTTGCTTCTTCGGGAACTCCCTAGTAAAGTGTCTGACCTTACCACATTGGAAACAAGCATTCTTCCTTTTTATGTAATCTTTGCTCAAATGACCCACGCGTCCACAACTATGACATTTCCTTCTTTCTCGGGCTTTGTCATTTTTTTCGCCCTTCTTTCGCTATTGTTGTTCATTCTTGGGCCATATTTTCTTGTTTTGTGTTTCATTAATCACAGCCTCTTTCTTTTCACCTTTATCGTCTTCATGCATCAATGAGTTTCTCGAAAGTTGCCCCTTTCGGAATATGAGACATAGCCAATCCATAGAGGGGGTTCATTTAACCCTCTTGCAAACCTTAAAGCTGTCTTGTGCGGATTATTCACTAGCTCTAAACCAAACCTTGCCACTTGATTGAACTTATTGACATACTCTTTGACAGTCATGCCTCCTTGCTTAAGTTCTAGAAACCTTTCTAGTTGCATATTCTCTTCTGCCTGAGAAAGAAACTTCATCTCGAATCTCTGTCGGAAATCATCCAAAGTCTCAACTGGATGCCCTGCTTGCGTCACTTCCCACCAAAATGAAGATTCATCTTTTAGCTGCTAAACGACCAACTGAATCTTCCTACGGTTGTCAACCTCAAAAATCCTAAACAAATCCCCTGTCTCTTTAAGCCAATTCCTTGCTTCTATAAAAGTCTTAGTTCCTCGAAAAGGATTCCTCCCATCGCACAGAAATCCTTTCATATCTTGGAGAAATTATCCATCGTTAGAGGAGGAGGGACAACGGCTGCAGCTAGGGGAGGGGCGTTTGCTTGGCCTCCGGCCGGCGCCATAGACTAGAGATACCTACGGAACCAAGCTGGTATCTGAACGCCCTTGGGAATATTAGGTTCCCTAGACATGCGGAAAAGAAAAGGAAAAGGGATTCAAATAGAGAAATATAAGATATTTCATATGACTTTGGGGAATATGTTTTTCAAAACAGACTTTTCTTTGAAAATACTTTTTTTTAAAACCTTTTGAAAAAAGCCTTTATCTGATCTGGTAACCTTCAGCTCAGATAACAAATGTGACACCCACGTCCGTCAATGTCACTCTTTAACAAAATGCATTAAGTTCCATGACACGTTATATGTAAACAGAAACAAAAAAAATCACAAGACAGATGTAAAACACAGTGGAATTTAAAACTTTTATTCTTCAAACAGAAAACATCATGGTCAAAAATCCAGTTACAACATAAGTTTGAAATACAAAAAACCAATTACATCAAATTAAAATATCTGCCTTGTACTAAAATCATCAGAGTACAATAATATAAAATCGTAGTCCCCAAAAATAGCCATAGCAATGTAGATAGGTAATCAAAGTAGTACATCTAAGTGGCTCCAAGCAGAAACAGAAGAGAGAATCCTAATCAAGCCTTAGTGCGGAGGGGAAGGAAGAGAGATAAGGAAACAAAATAGGTCAAACATAAAGTCCGACGAGTCCAGTTACTTTTAGCATATAAATAAGTAAAAGCATAATGACAGGCATATAAACTGGATGAGAGAGATAAAAAAGTATCATAAGACATGTATAAAAGAATGAGCAGGATAAGAAGAATAAATAGAACAGAATAGGTTACGCTTCTCAAATACTTTTCTCTAATACTAGTATAACTAAGACAGAATGATCCCAACAGAAACAGAATGGTAGACTTAGGTGTACTTCTAGTGATAGGTTTTACCCCCAACAATAATAACAGGCAGCCCAATAGATATAATGGGTGTTACCTTAAATGATAACGGGCTCCTAAACTGGCAGAACTAGATGTACCCTAATTACTACCCCAATCGATCGACTCCCTATCCCGTATATACCATGTTCTGACCCGACAGTCGGATATATCACTTCCTAAAGTGGCAACCCCTTTTTCCGATAGGCACAACTATATCTACTGATGTCACATCATCTTAATTTCCCGAGCAATCCGGACCCACGCAAGCACTTGACTCTGTTGGAATGCGTCATCAACACCTTCACCCAAATGAACCTCTTATAATCAACCTAATCCGGGGTCCCCCTTTGGATACCAGTATGGTTTACTGACTGATACAGATTCCACACAATAGATGATACAAGCCACCCCCAGGCTTGCATCCCCACTACTAAGATTTTGACAGGTTATGATTAACAGTTAACAATCCCGCATAACCCCAACGTATAAAACAGGTTAAGTTTGTCGGGTTTATATAACCCCCCATAGATTTAAAAGATTTACTTAACCCCTCATTTATTCAAACAAGTTTACTAATCCTTACACAATTTGATAGGTTCATGTAACCCCCACAGATATAAACAGGTTAAGAATTACAATTTAACAGGTTATTATCATTTCTCGTTCATGCATGTTAAATCACCAGACCTCTCTCATTAAGTCGACCACTTGTGGATGATGGATATGTCGGGCGGTTCCTGGCAGACTTCAACCTCAAATTGGACTTAACCTCGTGTCTTAGTACCGTACGTGTACATTTACGCACTAGACCCCTCACATTAGATTAACCACTTGTGGATGTGGATTTGTCGGGCGGTTACGGGAAGACTTCTATCATAAGTGTAATCGAACATCATATCTAAGTGCGATTACAATTTCTATTTACTATGATTATAGGCATATTCATTCTTAGACAATTATTCATGTTCCACATGGGTTATGCGCCAAATCCCTAGTTTGATTCACGATACGAGTTATGCCCCAATTTATCTTTCCCAACCGTTCCCAATTTCGTCCGTTCTCATATTTCAGCGATAGGCCTAGGCTCGAAGGTAGCCTATGCTATAAAAATAAAAAAGAAAAGAGGGAGACAAGAGAACAGAAATAGGCATAACAACAAAAAAGGCATATGATGATAAAATTGGGTATAATAATAGAAAAAGCGCATGATGACAAAATTGGGCATATGAGAACTGAATAGTAAATCAGGTGTACAAGTAATGGAAGATTTGTTTTATTATGGTTCAAGTTATTAACAGACATAGGTATAGATCCAAACTTATAAACATGTCAGGATTACTTATTAAATGTTTATATCAAAAAGCAACATAAACTCACAGGGACTGGATCTAAAGAACTGAGAAAAGAGTGTTGACATTGTAGCAGAGATTCTTGTACACATATAAATCGTTGTTGTAGAAGAATAGGCTAATTCAATCTGAGTTAGGGCAGCATCCCAACGTCTCCATTGTTTTGGGTGAATAAAACAACAAAAATAAGGTCTTATTTATAGCATCAAGCCAACGAATTAGGTCAAGAAACGCGTCCAGGTTTAGAAAATGGATCTGCCCCAGATCTGGGTGGGGTCGACCCCGGGGTCAACCCTAGGGCTAACACCCCTATGTGTCGATTTCCCGCGTTCGTTCCCGCCTTGTGTTTTGAATTATTTTGAACATTTCTGGACTGGTTTTTTCATATATATTTCTCTTTAACGTATACAAACTTCAAAGCTTAATAACTTCTTCATTTGATGTCCGCTTTACGCAAATTTGGAGTCTATCTCAAGCAGAGTTCTGAGACGGACGCAATGGTATAATCCGTTTTACTTAATTTCTAATATTTAATTAAGTATGCTTTAGTTTATCATTATAATGTCCTTTAAATTACATGGTGTTACAACTATTATCGTCGTCTTCAGTGGCTTACATCACCATGCTTAAATCCCACACAATTAAGTACTCCATCTTCCCAATTTTTAAAACACAAGCTCCAGTAAATTATTCCCCATCTGGAATCAAGTCTGAACCCCATTCTCTCTGGCTCCCGTACGCTCTTCTTCCATATTCATTTTACATTTTTGGCACCCTCAACTCCCATCTCTCCTTATATACTCAACATTGGCACCATCATATGGAGTTCGATCTCCATTTCGGACTCGCAGTGAACAGGAAAGTAGCTCATGCAACTGTACAAGTGGAGTTTCTTGCATTTCGTTCTCCAGGGAAAAAGGAAGTCGGGACTCTGAACGATGTTACTTATAGGAGTTCAAGACTTAATGGTTAAGTAACGTATAGCATACATGTGCTTTAGTCTCTAGGGTAGCTTACATTTTCAACGAAGTAGGCCTGCGTGCGTATGTGGTATGTAGGATGTGCAAGGTACTTTTTCTTTGTTGCAAATTAATGGGAAAAGTTTTCTCATATTTGTTTTATTCGTTTTATTTGCCATCAGTTCAAATCACAAGCAAATCAACATGAATATTGAATGCCAATGACTCACGTTCCATGGTCAAGTTTAAGCATACAATTAGACAAATTGATCAACTTATCAAATAACAAGAAGGAATCCTTTAGGAATTAATCTTTAGATTTCATAAGGTGGTAATACATCATGCGGCCGTACCTTTCTTTTCAGGCTAGCAAATATCATTCAAGACGTTAGTGCGTGATCTTATTCATAACTACGTCTAGACTAAGCGTGTGCACACTAGGTTGGCAGATGGGTAAAGTTAACAGGTGAGTAGCATATAGGTGTTGTGCGGCTTTATTATGTTTAAGTCATAAAATACAGTGTATCCGATTATATAAAATTTTGTTTGTACACTAGCCATTACAGACAAAATAAATGTACGATTGTGTTGAGCGATGTGCCACGATTTTGAAAATATAATAAAACAAACAAGTTAATTAATTATGTAAAATTCCAACAATGCTAATTTAAGGTGCAAAATACATTAAATAAAAAGTTGCAATTTCTCCAAAAATAAAAATTACAGAAAAATTCTATAAATTAAACTGAAAATACGTCTTGAAGATCTTGTCCAAATACGAAACCAATATTTTATTATTTAATAAACCATTATGCTTTATAAACGATTCCATAGCGGCTATTTGAATGTTTGATTTGGACATAACTCACAATCTATAAGACGAAACTTCGATTTTTCACTTCCATTAGAAAATTATAGTAAATTAGATTCGAACATCTCTTATTTCACAGAGTTCCTACTTAAAATGAATTTTGTATATTTAATTGAAGTTCAAAACTCAATACTACGAACTACCGCGACGTTATGAGCTTGTTTATGATTATATTATAAATAATACGTTCAACTATCATTTAAATAATATATTCATTATTATAATTATAATATAAACTCAAATAAATATCTAAATTATCCGATTTACACAAAATTGCCAATTCAGTTATTTCCGATTATTTCGAAAATAAATATATTATTATCCTATTATTTAAATTAATTAAATAATCAAAATTATTTAAATTCCAATCATTTAAATTACCAAACCAATACAAAAATAATTAAATAAATAAATTATTAAATTGCCAAAAAATTTGGGACATTACATTCTTTCCTCCTTAAAATAATTTCATCCCCGAAATTACTAAGGTAGAAAGATCGCTACAAACTCTTATTAATCGGGTTAAAAGAATTTGTTTTATCTCTTTAACTTCAGTTTCAGCTAAACCAATCAATTTATCTAAAATATCAATCCATTCCTATTAATGAAAATTTTCAAAAATTCTAAAAAAATTCCTAACACCTTAAATTTTCGAAAAATTTCGCCAGCGCCTCCTTTGCACAGCTCAATCGGCACAACTACAACTCACCTCTCAGGCCTTTTCCAATCCAAAAGAAAATAAAAAAAACCAAGTGGCTTGCCAAACAGACTCGTAAATCTCATACTTATTATAATATAAACTTGTACCTTTCTGTCGGGCATTTAACTCTACCTCGTCTATTTCTATCAATTCAGCATATACTCGTGCCTTCCCAATTGATTTCCAGTCAATTTATCTTCAAATCAAATCTTCGCTCATCCAAGAAAAATCCATTTCAAGTTCTAGTTCCAATCTCAAATTCCAAACTCTTACTCAATAATCCAAATCCATTTCTGATTTTCTATCTCACAGTCCAACACACTTAACCGAGTTAAGTTTCATTCAACAAATTTTATTAATTAATTAATTTCTCTAATCAGTTATCTTCATTTCCAAATTCAAAATTTGATTTTTATTTCAAAAATAAATCCATTTTAATTCAAACAATCTCTTCCTAGGTTTAAACAATTTAAAATTTGTACTCCTTATTAGGATTCAAAAAAAATTGCTTTCTCAAAACATTCCAAAAACAAAACATTTATTAATAATCCGTCACTTAGAAAATCAGAAATGAACACTGGTGATGCGGTCATCATCATCAGAATTATTTCCAGTAATCAAAGTGATTTCAATACTATATCACTTTCACAACCATTTTTAAACACTTAAATTTTGAAATTACTTCAAAATACCTTTTACAACATTTGAAAAACAATTTCAAATCACCCAGGATCTTAAAATTTCCTTATATAATTCAAAATTCAATCTCAAATACCTCTCCTGCTTTCCGGGATTTTAATTCCAAATTCTGATTTAATCCCGTATTTAGTCCGTCTGATTGTATATATTATATTTACACGAATTCTGATTGGTTATCTATAACCATTCCAATTATAATCTTATTCAATTATAATTAAACCAACACACCCAATACATATAATAATTCCAATATATATACTTTTATTTATATTCAAATATATTTTGGGTAGAATTATTTCATTTACCTCATTTCAAAACATATTGTGTTTGTTTATCGTATTCGAGTGTTTAGAAAGCCCTATCGACATTGTAGTGCCCCACCAGCGACTAGAATTATACACCACTCAACCAATAAATGTCCACAATATAAAACCATTTTTATAAAATCTACAAATACGTCGCTCATATATATACACTCAAACACAATCTAGGGTATTACCAACCCTATCTCTGTCGAGCACCACTGAGCCAAGGTAATCACTTAACCTTCAGCTCTAATACCATTGTAATAACCCAAGGATTTTCGATCCCAAAAATCAACATAAAACACCATATTGATTATTCGAGCATTGGAAATACCAGATCATTAATAGAAAGAAGCTAGAGGGTGAGAAATAGAAAGAATGAAAGTTAGAATAGAAGAAGAAGAAGAAGATCAAAACAAAATAGAATCAGAGTAACCACGAATCTCACAGTGGAACGAATAAAATATGTTATATAACAACTTTTGAAATATAAAACTACATTTGTACTTACATATATCACCAGAGTACATCACATACATATCACAACACAAATAAACTCTGTATATATCTAACATCGAAGCCTCCTGCTCCAAGCTCCTTCAAGTATCTGTAAAATCCCGACTACTTGACTACCCGTACAAATTTGGGCACCCTAGAATTTTGGGTAAAACAAAACAAAATAAACTCTGGGCCAGTCATGGGACTGGTGCGAGTAAACTCCAACCACTTAGTTTAATTTTTTAAAATCCTTTTCAAAAGAAAGGATAATCGTAAGACCGATCCTTACATAAACATGGATGGTTCTTATGTTATGATAACCCAAAAGATTTCAAAATCAATACTATTCTAATATTATATTAATGTCTAATACAAGTAATTAACAACCTAGCAGAACGCTTTCATCTTACGCTCTACATATATAATATACAATCAAAAAACTGCGGTCTCTTATTGGAGAATGGATTTCCAACTATGACAAGGTATGGAACCACCTTCCGATTAGTGCACTCTAGAGGAGATACACTAGAGTTCAACAAGAACATCTTGTAACTTGGCGACATATGACCGGCCATTCATTTCGCTTGAATGTTCCAAATATATTGTCACCTTATGGTTGGTATACTAACATAGCCATTCCCAAGAGATACAAAAGCGAAAGAAGAAATAAATATGAATATTCTCTAGATAGTGACAATATACTCTAATTGGATGCGACCCGCGTAGTCATGCTGCCTGCCCGATTTCGTCATTTGCTAGTTGATGAGGCTTGAGGTTATGACGTATCTTTATAGACCACTCCTTTATTTACTCTGAATGCGACATCATTATACCCGCCAAATCACAAATTGATTTCCCCAAAAATATCACGGGTATAAAGCTAAGAGAAAAGAGTTCCTTCGCCACTAATGTAAATATGTTTGAAGCGATCAACTTACGTGATCTATTAGATATACTCTATCAGGCACATGTCCATACACATTTTCTTGGGACTGGATAAACCGAAGGCACAATTATGTAAATCCATCTTAAGAAATTTCTACCTAGGATCGCCAAAAATAGCCCTTGCACAAACTTCATCTTCAACTATCTTCATCATATTTGATTCGCAATGCTAAAGCCCATACGGAGTGGTTTTCAGATAAATGATCTGATCTCGGTCTCTCCGTATTAACAACGGAAAAATGGTCAAAACTTTGATAGTCGATTACTTAACTATCAAAGGTAAACACCATATACACAACAATCTTATTTCCAAATGGAAATATTACCGATCAAACATCAATCCATATTGAGCCCTTTAAATTAATTTAAAATTTATTTATTTATTTATTTCCCAATCTTCCTTTTTCCATATTTCTCCAGATATTTCTCAAAACTTGGTTACCCTTTCAAGATTCTTGGAAAAACATTTCCATATATCCCTAATTTCTTATTTTCTATATTTAAAAATTATATGTTATCAATATTAGAAAACATTCCCATTTCTATTCACACATCACTATCCTTTCACATTCATTAGTCCTCAACTATATACTAGTAAGAAAACAACTCCCTAAGTATCAACCCCGTAGGCCGAAACCAACATTAGACCGATACTCAGTAAGCCATTCAACATAACTAATCTCCAGTCAGTGTCTAATTTCCTTAATTCCATTTCTAAGTTTCTTATCATATCATTTCTTACGCAACTCACATATTCGATTTACGATTCCACTTCTTTTACGGAAAATATTGATTATAACGATAACATAATAACCCTTGTTTTCAAAATATTCAACTTTAAAATGTAACTTCGATTCGTTAATTTGAATAAATAATATTCAATTAACTAATTCAGTAAATAAATCTTGATTAAAACAGAAAGAAAATAATACTTTCCAAAATTTGATACAATCGAGTTCAGTGTATAATTCTCTTTCGAATAATATATATTCGATTAACGTCCCGAACTTCGGAATAACTCATCATTTCAGTTCAAATCAATTTCTAAATTCACTTTTGAATTTATTACTTTCAAAATATCACCAATTTCCTTTATAACCATTCCAATTTGCAAAAACGTTTGCTTTTAAACCATTTTTACTTTAACCATGAATATTATTTCTCTATAGAAATCTGGGCTCATTTTATTATATCAAATCTTGATTTTAATAATAAATACCATTATAGTTTAATATTCTGTTTACCTTGCTATTTTATAAATCTATACTTCATATTTTATTTCATAAGCTCATTTTATAAGTTATAACTTATCTCGATTACATATTCGATAATAAATCCAAATATTTATTTGTGCTGTCAAATTTTGATTTCCGTTGTATATAATTTATAAAAAAATAAATTATTTTATAATATTAGACACCGTCAAATTCTAATTATAAAACCTTACGGATTTATTTCAAACCTACTTACATTTCGAACATCGAAATAATTTCATCATTTCCTTTTTGAAATGGTTTCCCAATTTCCCCTTCCTAAATTCATCCTTATATTTCCAATTATTTAATAATAATTAATCCACTTTATTTCTAAAACATCATTATATATCGAACTTCTTGTTTTAATATAACTAAAACAAGTTATTATATTCTAGTTTATTCGAAATTTAACTTCAATTTAAAAATAGTTTTTTCCTTTTTAAAACTCGAATTCTTTTCTAACATATTTTTATGGTATTTTAAATACCAATTATTCAGGGTCAATGTTATTTGAACATCCCAAACACACAATAATCAACCAAATATTATTTATCACATCATATAATACAATATATGAAAAACAAAAATATAATTGTTGAGGAATCCGGTTGGATCCTTCCAACCTATTTCCTTGCATCCATAGATGTTAATCAACATAAATAATGTCAATTTCATATCAATATGAAATATTAAAATAAATAGAATCAGTATTCAGCAAACGACTTATATATATATAGTGGTATCTATATTTTCAACCAACTAATTAGCAAACCAACGAAGCAACCATCACACACAACATTCAATCATTTTATCAATATTAAATAACATTTGTAAAATTATAAAACTGGACAGAATTAGCGAGTTTACTCACTTTGGTCGTTAATCGTTAAATACAATTAATGATCGGTAGAATGGATCAGGTGGTTTATTTTTCCTTAAACTGAAATGATCTCCTAATCGCTCCAAACCAATTTTAAGTGTAGTATTCTTGGGTACGATTTCAATGGTACTTGTTTCGTTCGATTTTGTTCACATATGAATTAGTTACGCTTAATACAATTTAATACACTGTTAACTTAAAATAGACTTTAATCTTTTATTTAAACATGGGTCTTACTATTTGATTTCATCCCAGACCTTAACCCATCTATTTCAAACGGGTTCCCATCTTCCTCATGTAGGAATGCCCGACTTTCTATAACAACTTCAAGCTATGACTTGGCACAATTTACATGCTAACGCTAATGCAAATATTGTATCCACCAAAGAAGAGTGATAAAGTTTGCTACTTTATAACTGAATGCAGATGAGAGTATTCAACCATTTGTAAACCTGCCTCCAGATCATGTAGTTCTAGGCAATGGCACTAGTTGGTGTTGAGAACAAGATTTTGATCGATGCCAACATATAAAGGTGCGATGAAGATCATTTCATAGAGATAAGGTTTTTACATTGACTCCTAGAAATATGTTAAAATCTATCCTCAAAGTATAACACGAATGCACAAAGTTATATCATATCTTCGTTGCTTTTGAGGATTTGAAAAGTCACAGAAAAAGCCCAAATAGTCCAGGATCCGACGGGAAAGAGTGCAGAGTGATGTAGACTGTGGACCGAGGTCCTCCGGTCCACAAACACAAAACGGTCGACCGCCCAAAAAGGACCATCCAACCGGTGATGATCCCTTCTGTTTTTTTTATTTTTTTCACATGACCAGTCGACCGGTTATATACCACCAGTCGACCGTTTTGGTCTCTGGAAGAAAACGATCGATCGGTGAATACGGACCAGTCGACCGGTCTATGTATTTTTGCACATAATGGCTATTTTTCTGGGGTTTTCAAATTTTACCAGTCGACTGGTGATTTTCAACCGTTCGACTGTTTTGAAACAGCAAGCTTTTTTCCTAAAAGGTTGCTTCTATTTATGAAGAGATTTCTATTCAATAATCAAAGGAAACAGACATAACTTTTTATATAAACTCTTCACGAAGAATTACTATCTTTTTACTATTATATAAACAACTTCAAACTTGTTTTACAAGAACAAAATATCATTCTATATTCTCTCTAATTTTTGAATTGCATTTTCATATTCTTTGCAAAGCAGTAGCTCTCCAAGTTTCAAATACTTGTTGAATCCTTGAATCAAATTAATATCATTTGATTCAACAAGCATTCTACTTCCTTAAATCTATGCATTCTAAGTATATACTCGAGGATAAGATTATAGGAATGTTGTACAAGAATTGACAAATTCGTGTTATTAAGAACACACATTGTCAAACTACAAGATTATTTGTCTTGGTTGAAGTCCTCCGTGTTGTTAGAGGCAAGTTGTGAAGTCCTTATGTTGTTAAGAGGCAAGTTGTGAAGTCCTCGTGTTGATAGAGGTGTGAAATCCCGTTCGGCTGTCCGGGTGTTGTGAACCTGTTCCTCCGGGTGAAGCGAGGTTGTTGATTAGTGAAAATCCAGAGAGAGGTCTGGGACTGGACATAGGACAGTGCTCCGAACCAATATAAAAAGCCCTGGTGTTTTTACTTTACTTTACTGCTTTTTATTTTGTGATATATTTCACTATGTCATATTCATTAGCATAACTATTGCAAATATACCAGTTAGTCTATCACATACATTCCGCATATCCATATTACTGATCCTGCCTAAGTCGTATACTGACTTTTTTCAATTGGTATCAAATCCTGGCGTTCTAGAGATCGTAAAAACATCCTAAAACAAATGGCTATAAAGAAATCTAGTCAGGGAATTAGAAAATGGAAGTGCAACAAAGCAAATATTAGGAGAGCAAGGAAACAATTGTCTCATGGCTAAAGTCAGATCACAATCGGTATGTACAGATTCATTATATAAAGATCTTTTGTTAGACCATGAAAAATTATTGAAACTCAATACAGTCATTTTAGCTATGTCAAAAATTACAAGTAAGAAAATTCCAAATTAAAAGAAGAAAACAATCGTTTGGTAAAACAAGCCAAATGTTTTGAAAATACCTTAGAAGAGCTTGTTTCTCAAAAAGATTTCCTTCAGAAATAAAATGAGCGATTAGAAGATAAAGACAATATTCTTTTAAAGGAAATCGATCTTTTGCTAAATAGAAATAAATCATTAGAAGATTCTTTAAATAATTTTAGTTCTTTAATTTCGTCTCTTGAAAAAGAGAATGGAGCTCTAACCGAAAACAATTTGGAATTATCTAAAGAATGTGAGTTTTTTAAGGTGAATAATAATATTTTGCAAAATAAAATTTCTGATTCAAAAGAAAATTTTGAAAAATTACAATCTCCTTTAATTAATTCAGGATCTCAAATTTGTGGTCTCAAAACTGAGAATGCTTTAAAAAGGAAGAACTCTGAATTAAATAAGGAAATTGATAATTTTCAAAATAACAAAAATTTCTTTTGTCACTCGTGATTTTGCAATTAAATTTGATAAATGTACAAATAAGTTCACGAAAGTTAATAAAGGTCAAAATGATATAAACATGATTTTATCTAGATCTCGACCTTTACATGACAAAAGTGGTATAGGATATAATAAAACCAATCATAGAAATAGTACTAGATATGCTTTTATGTACAATAAGAATATCACTGCTAGTACTAATGCTAATCCAAGACCCAATTATTATAGAAATTCGAATACTTCTATGACTAGCGGTATTTATAATAAATATAGAAGTACGAAAAGGAATATCGCTAGAGATTACTTAAGTATTTGGGTTCCTGTAAGTTGGAAAAACAGAGAAAAATATATCGATGATTATTTTGATTCAGTAGTTAATAATGAAAATTTTATCTTTAAAGGTTCCATTAAACCCTCTTGGGTATGGTTACCATCCATCTAACCCGTGGACCCAAACAAAGCAAGTGGGTACCAAAACTATATATGCATATTTTTTGCAGGTACACCACAACAAAGAGAAGGTTATTAGGTATCTCTAAATATCTTTGAAAACTCAGCTTATCAAAAAATCACATGATTCAATATCTCCTAAAGGTGCTATAATTATTTGTATTCTCTATCGATTACTATGTTTATTATGATATTTATTCTTTTTAATCGATGACAAAGGGGGAGAAATATTTTCTCTCATGATGATACATATCATTCATATTACATATACTATCATTTAAAATTATGTGATTAACATGGTAATAGTATATGTGTGCTAACATTTTGTTAATGTAGGAATCAAAAGGTAAGATTATTTATATTATGAACTAACAAATGTTGCAGAAATTCAGGGGCAGCTTTATATTCAAAAGGAGAAAATCCAAGGTGTTGTCATCAATCAAAAAGGGGGAGAATGTTGAGAACAAGATTTCGATCGATGCCAACATATAAAGGTGCAATGAAGATCATTTCATAGAGATAAAGTTTTTACATTGACTCCTGTTGGAAATATGTTAAAATCTATCCTCAAAGTATAACACGAATGCACAAAGATATATCATATCTTCGTTGCTTTTGAGGATTTGAAAAGTCACAGAAAAAGCCCAAACAATCCAGGATCCGACCGGGAAAGAGTGCAGAGTGATCTAGATTGTGGACCGAGGACCTCCTGTCCACAGCCACAAAACGGTCGAACGCCCAAAAAGGACCAGTCGACCGGTGATGATCCCTTCTGTTTTTTTTTTCACATGACCAGTCGACCGGTCATATACCACCAGTCGACCGTTTTAGTCTCTGGAAGAAAACGGTCGACCGATGAATACGGACCAGTCGACCGGTCTGTGTATTTTTGCACATAACGGCTATTTTTCTGGGTTTTTTTAATTCAACCATTCGACCGGTGATTTTCAACCATTCGACCGTTTTGAAACAGCAAGCTTTTTTCCTGAAAGGTTGCTTCTATTTATGAAGAGATTTCTATTCAATAATCAAAGGAAATGGACATAACTTTTTATAGAAACTCTTCATGAAGAATTACTACCTTTCTACTATTATATAAACAATTTCAAACTTGTTTTACAATAACCAAAAATCATTCTATATTCTCTCTAATTTTTGAATTGCATTTTCATATTCTTTGCAAAACAAAAGCTCTCCAAGTTTCAAATACTTGTTGAATCCTTGAATCAAATTAATATCATTTGATTCAACAAGCATTCTACTTCCTTAAATCTACGCATTCAAAGTATATACTCGAGGATAAGATTATAGGAAGGTTGTACAAGTATTGACAAATTCGTGTTATTAAGAACATACATTGTCAAACTACAAGATTATTTATCTTGGTTGAAGTCCTCCTTGTTGTTAGAGGCAAGTTGTGAAGTCCTCGTGTTGTTAAGAGGCAAGTTGTGAAGTCCTCGTGTTGATAGAGACATGAAATCCCATTCGGCTGTTCGGGTGTTGTGAACCTATTCCTCTGGGTGAAGCGAGGTTGTTGATTAGTGAAAATCCAAAGAGTAGTCTGGGACTGGACGTAGGACGGTGCTCCGAACCAGTATAAAAAGCCCTGGTGTTATTACTTTACTTTACTGCTTTTTATTTTGTGATATATTTCACTATCTCATATTCATTTGCATAACTATTATAAATATACAAGTTAGTCTATCACATACATTTCGCATATCCATATTACTGATCCTGCCTAAGTCGTATACCGACTTTTTTCAGTTGGGATCCAATTGTTGGGTTAAATTCTTTGCTAGAAACTTCGCGGGTTGAAACTGTGCCAGTAGTAAATGACACAAACTCTCCAACTTTATGTAGCAACCTATTCTGCCTTCCTCTACACGTTACAATTCATTCACGTTCAATATTTTTTTAAATATATGGGCCTTACATATTTCATTTTTTTTAATAACAATATACGACCCACCGTACTCGGCCCGGTACCTATAATTTCTCAACCACCTCCTTCCTATCGAAAATAAAAACTTGTTGCTCCTATTAACGTTGTGTCCATTGCCGACTTTAGTGGCTCTTATACCCTTTCGAGTGCATCTTAATTCAAACAAAAAAGACTATTATCATCGTCTTCAACTGCTTACATCCCCATGCTTAAATCCCACGCAGTTAAGTACTCCACCTTTACAACTTTTAAAACACAAGCCAGCAAATTATTCCCCATTTGAAATCAAGTCTGAACTCAATTCTCTCTGGAGCCCCTATGCTTTTCATCCATATTCACTTGCCATTTTTAGCACCTTAAACTCCCATCTCCCCCTTATATACTCAACGCTGGCACCATCATATGGAGCTCGATCTCCATTTCGGACTCGCAGTGTGCAGGTAAGTTGCTTACGTAACTGTACAAGTGAAGTTTTGTTGCGTTTCATTCTCCAGGGAAAAAGTAAGCTGAGACTCTGAACGATGTTACTTATAGGAGTTCAAGACTCAATGGTTAAGTAACATATAGCATAGCATGTGCTTTAGTCTCTAGGTTAGCTTACATTTTCAACTAAGTAGGCCTTCATTTGTATGTGGTATGTAGGATAGGAAAGGTGCTTTTGCTTGGTTGCAAAGTAATGGGAAAAGTTTTCTTTTATTTCTTTTATTCATTTTATTTGCCAATAGTTCAAATCAAAAACAAATCAACATGAATATTGGATGCCAATGACCCACATTCATTGGTCAAGTTTCAGCATACAATTAGACAAACCGATTAGCTTATCAAATAACAAGAAGGAATCCTTTAGGAATTAATCTTTACATTTCATAAGGTGGTAATACAATCATGCGCCCATACCCTTCTTTTCAGGCTAGTAAATAGCATTCAAGACGTTAATGTGTGATCTTTTTCATAACTATGTTTTGACTAAGCGTGTGCACACTAGGTTGGAAGACAGGTAAAGTTAACAGGTAGGTAGTAGATAGGTGTTGTGCGACTTTATTATGTTAAAGTTATAAAATACTGTGTATCCGATTATATAAAATTTTGTTTGCATACTAGCCGTTATGGACAAAAATATATGTGCGATCATGTCGAGCGATGTGCCACGATTCTGAAAATATAATAAAATAGACAAGTAAATTAATTCTGTAAAATTCCAACAATGCTAATTTAGGGTGCAAATTACATTAAATAAAATAAAGTTATTTCTCCAAAAATAAAATTTATAGAAAATTTCTATAAATTAAACTGAAAATACGTCTTGAAGATCTTATCCAAATATGAAACCAATATTTTATTATTTAATGAATCATTATGGTTTATAAATGATTTCATAGCGATTATTTGAAATTTGATTTTGACATAACTCACAATCTATAAGACGAAACTTCAATTTTTCACTTCCATTAAAAAAATACAATTAATTAGATTCGAACGTTTTTTATTTCACATAATTCTGACTTAAAACGAATTCTGTAAATTCAATTGAACTTCAAAACTTAATACTACGAACTACCGCGACGTTACGAGCTCGTTTATAATTATATTATAAAAAATATGTTCAATTGTCGTTTAAATAATATATTTGTTATTATAATTCGAATATAAACTGAATTTAAATATCAAAATTATCCAAGTTACACAAAATTTCCAATTTAGCTATTTTCGATTATTTCGGAAATAAAATATTATTATCCCATTATCTAAATTAATTAAATAATCAAAATTATTTAAATTCAAATCATTTAAATTACCAAACTAATATAATAATAGTTAAGTAAATTATATTATTAAATCGCCAAAAATTCTGGTATGTTACAGCATCATAAATAAACAAAAATATAGATTTATACTCGACATTTTAATTTCAAGTTAAAACGACGTTCAGTTTATATTAAAATCCTATTATTTAATAATTAAATCGTTATATCTTATAAACGATTCCATAGCAACTTTTCTGAAAAATTTAATTTAGATATAACTTACAATCTACAAGATGAAATCTCAAATTTTCACTTCCACTAGAAAAATAAGTTCAATAGATTCGAACATTTCTTGTTTCAACAAAATCCGACTTATACTGAACCCTGCATATCTATTTAAAGTTGAAAACATAATATTACGAACTACCATGACATTATGAGCTCGATTATAAATTATGTTATAATTAATACATTCAAACATCGTTTATAAATAAATTCGTTATTATAACTCAAATATAAACTCAATTTAATATCTTAAATTATCCAATTCACACAATGTTGCAAATTCAACTAATTCCGACTATTTCGGAATTTAAGTTTATTATTCTACTATTTATATTAATTAAATATTCCAAATTATTTAATTAAATCATTTAAATTACCAAACCACTATATCAAAATAATTAAATTAATTAATTATTAAACCATTAAAATTCCGGGATGATACACAAGCCTTGAAGCTTTATCCACTATTAAGCAAACTCGGTCAAACCCGGACCGATTCCAACTCCAGGTTATCTGGATCGAACGACATGTGTGCTACACAATTCGAGGAAGGTTATTCTTCATGTGAAGACCCGGCTCCATGACCTCCTAACATCCTAGATCGGGTGACACATGGTAGGAGGACAATCGGGATGATTTCCATATGACATTGCGACTGAGCCAGAACTCATATATTAATACACGTCTTGAAGGCCGGAAATAAGATCTTTTTTGGCTTGGACTCTCCACGTAAGGATATTGCCATTGAGAGGGGCCGAACTCCATCATAACGCAAGGATTTTGTGTTATCTTATCAACGCAAGGATTTTGTGTTGTATAAATCAATTATTTTCTTTACTTTCTTACAAGAAACAGCTATAACCTATACTCGAAAGTATAAACAAAGGTTATAAGTGGATGTAGGCTTGGATTAAGCCTAACCACTATAAAAACTCTTGCATGTTCCCTATTTTATTTTAATTTTTGCATTATGTGACTATGACTGTGAGAATATTCTTTGATTTACGTGTAGATTGCGCACTTTGGGGGTTGATAGTCAAGAGTTCCACTTTTTGACATCGAAACTTTGGTGTACCAGAAAGGAAAGCATGCTACATCAAGATCTAGGTTGAAAGGATCTGGATAGCCTGTCTTTGGATCAAGGATGGTGAAGCGGAAGAAGGAAGGAATATCTTCCCACACTCATGCTACAGGCAACAACACAGGCAATGGGGCAACCCGTGGAGCTTCCTCTCATACATACATATATGTGTGTATATATATGCCCTTGTCTATCTGATAAGGGAATAGATTGATAATGTGTTTATGGAATTAAGGACAAAAATAGAGAAAAAGATGAGCTTCTCTGCAAACAAGAAGAAACAATGAATTCCTTCTTTGCACAATTCCAAGAATCTCAGAGACTAGGAGATCAAGGCCCGCTAGCAAGAGCTAGTACGAGCAACACTGTAAGGATGGAAGCAGTAGCTCTGGATTGGCCATAGGACAGGCCTCAGGTTGGGTCGTTGCAAATCTCAACTCGACCATAAGCCCATGCTGACCTGAACTCTACAGAGGTCCATTTCCCTACCCTCATTAAGCAACGCCGCGACACAACAACTCATGATGCTCTGGAAATGAACATAGACAAGCCCACTATAATGTATCTCCAGATGGGGGCAGCATAGAACTTGGAACTCGAAATGCTATCCCTGGCTGACTCGGCTATACAAACTCGATCCCAGGTCGGCTCGGAGATATCGACCCATGACCTGAGGGAAACACTGAGCCAAACTTGGATGCTCTAGATAGGCTCCTACCTTTTTCTAAACTTCACGTTGCGGGTACTAGTGCCGAATTGGATAATTGCAGCAACTACTTGGAGATGGTTACCAAATTTCCAACTTAACTAAATACTTCTCTAGAGGCTGCACATCTTAGTACAACGTGGATAACGTCAACCACAACCCTTTCTCCCAGGACATTAGGAACTCCCGTAACCCGCCTGACTTCAAATTACCATCTCTAGAGGAGTTCAATGGCAAGACCGACCCTACCGTATATTTGATGCACTATATGCACCATGTGGAAGTACAATCGACATCGGATTATGTCATGTCAGAACGCATCCCATGTTCTTGACTAATACCACTACCATGTGGTTTTGGCAGCTAGAATACGAATCAATCAAATGTAGGAACATGTTTCTTTCCCGCTTCATTGAGTAGTTTAGAGTCCACATATCTCGGCCCAATAACGTCATGAATCTTACATATATTAGGCAAAGGTCTAGACATACCTGTGCTCATTTCTGGAAAGGTTTAACACGGTGATGGCATCGGTGGATTGATCGAAATTGTCCATGGTAATCATTGATGCCGTTTTCGACATCTTGGATAATACGGACTTCAAAGTCTCTTTACAGCGAGACCTGCCAAGAGACCTTGGTGAATTCTACTTGAAGGCAGATAGGTTCTTACGACCAGAGGATGCTAATATCAAGATGGATGATCTCGATGTTTACCTGGTAAAGGATGGAGTACCATCCAACTTTAGAAAGAAAAAGGGAAAGGGAAAGTCCCCAGAGAAGAACGATAAGAATGTGCATCTCTGAAGAGAGCCTAGATTTGACAAATATACCGTGCTCAATTCCTTATTATTAGATATATACCTAGACGTGCAAGGAACTCTTCCTTTCCCAAAGCCTCCTAGGAAGAAGCAAACACAAATGGAAAGAGACTCTAGATTGCACTACATGTTCCATAATATGGCAAGTCATGCTATGAATGACTATAGGAACTAGCGTGACCTTATCAAAGAACAGCTCAGACGAGGAGAGTTGCCTGAATATGTTAAGACACCAACAGTTCCTACATCGGCACTACCACCATTGAATCCCTGAAATAGGAGTGATCTTGGATCGAGCAATCGCAGGATCATCATCGGTTGATACGAATTAGATCACCATGGATTTTTTTCATTTCTTCGGAATAAGATATGTTTTCGTCTATTTTAGGATTTCCGGACAGCTACGTCGACTTACGCATGTATGGGGATTAGGATTTAATCATCAGACATGCTTTGTTCTCGACAATAAAACCATCCGACGAATAAATGGACAAGTTGGAGCACCCACATACGGGACTAGGATTTAGTCCCTACGTGTAATCTGTATTCAACGATAAACCAATCAGCCTTTGTTTTAGTTATGTAATAATTTATGGATTAAATAAAATGGATTTCCAAGCATGAGTTATGTAACGATCCAGGAATTTTGACGACTAAAATTATTAATAATATCAAGATTAATGTTAAAATAAATTTTACGTAGAAATGAGACTTTTATTTGTATTAAAATATAGAATTTACTTTGGAGACACTTTGTAAATATAATCTCAATATAAAGCGTTAAACAAATTTATTTATTTTTACTACAAATTTGTGTTTACTTTAAAGTACGAACGTTATTTACATAATTCAACTAATTTGAATATAGTGATTGTTGACCCGCTTTTTAGTCAAAGCAGTCACACATGGAATCTCTTCTCAACAATACACTCAAACGTTGGGAATATCGTCAGAAGACATGAAGTGATTTGGTTGAAATCGCATCACAAACAAAGAATGGCCCGAAACTCCTGCCAGATGACCTTTTTTGGGCCCGAAAACAGCGATTACGGAGCTGAGCTCTGTAACTCTTGTAGATCTCTGAATTAGCTTCAGTTTGAGCTTTGGTTTGGCTCAATCGGACTTACGGTTTGAAAGTTACGCCCGTTTCCGTGAACGCATGCAGAACCGGAAACTTGGAACTTGGAAATTTGGCATCACCCCTAACCGGGTCGGATCGGAGGAGGAGACCCGACCCCCTTGGCAAAATTTTGTACTAGAAACTCCGGGATGCATTTCCTTCGGTTCGGTTCGGACCATAAGACCCGACCCGCCTTGCTCCGCACAGAAGTGCACACCCTGTCTTCGGTTCGGATGCTCCACCCCGGTTCGGATCGGACCCGAACCGATCCGCTTGGACCTGCTGCTGCACTCCAACTTTGACCGCTTCTTAAGGGATAACCGCCTCCTATTTATCCGGATCGGCTGCCACCTGTCTAAGCACGATCTGAGGAGCATTTTCTCCACTACCTCCGAAATTGCCTCAGCGCATGCCACGTCCACCCGATCCGACCCGATTCAGGACTCCCAGCAGCTCCTCTACGCCTATAAATACACCACGAGATGGTCATTTCAAGGGACTTTTGGAGCACTAACACCTCCTGACCTCCATTACCAAGTATTCAAGGACTTTGGGTACTCCTCAACTCAATCAAACACGAGGCTATCGTACATAAATTCAATCTCTTTTCTCCTCTTCTTCATTACAACACAAGGCTATTGTGTATAATCGAATCTCACGGATTATGAGACACCATTGTAATTGTAATTCCTCAGGATATGAGAAACTATAAAGTGGACGTAGGCTTGGATTGAGCCGAACCACTATAAAAATCCCGTGTGTTCTCTTATTTTACTGCTTTTCGGTATTAATCTGTGATTGTGAGGTTTTCACATAGCATTTGGGTGTTAGGCCCAGATTTCGGTCTAACAGTGATGCATTCAAAATTTAACCTTGAATATTAAGGTTGTAATTTAAATAAGATATAATTTATCATCGGTAAATTTGGTTTCAAAATATAAGTTGATATTTTAATTTGAGTAGTTGACTAGTTTTAAATAAACCATTAAGTTCAAATTCATTTTATGTGGCGCAATTTGCATTGTAATGTAACGAAGAAAATAAAATAAAAACAAAGAATGAAGCTTGGAAAATAATGGTATAGTTTAAACTAAAAAGAAAGATCAATTTTATGTGAAATTTACTTTAAACCGTTGTAATTTGAGAACTGAAATTAATTTCTTTTAAATAATGCTTGAAAATTTTAATTTTAACGGTTAGTTGAATTTGTTTTGTATAAAGCGTTAGTGTATAGTTGGAATTTAAAATCCGTTGATACAAGGACATGGTTCACTTCAGCCTAATATTGCGTTCAAAGTCCTTTCCTTGTTCATCTGACCATTCAAACCCATATCTGAACCATATCAGATAAAAGCTTGTTCAAGATTTGGCTGCGATACCATATATTTTGTGCTGAAATTTTCTGCCACCTATCATTGTTTCTTTGTAAACAAATTTTCACGCTGAGATTTCCTTAGATACTGTCTCCTTTCTTTGTATTATAAAAGAAGCATAACCCAGCCCTCTGTTTACTCAAAAAACTTCCTCTACCTTCTATTTTAATTTCCACCGACAGTTCTTCCTTTCCCCAAATCCAAATTCTCGTTTCAGCTAAAACTATCTCCCTCAGCCAAATCAATATCTTCCCAAAGTATTCTAGGTTTAGGTATTTCAGCTCGCAATGACCTAGAGAGGCATGTAAGAAGAATGCGAAGACGTCAAGAACACGCACGCGCTAAACAAAGTAATTTGGTTCAAAGAAATTATGTATTTATTTATAATTCTTCCGCTGTACAAATTTTTGTAAACTCTGATATTTATGAGAAACTTTATTCCCTGAAATTTTTATACTATGTGATTCTGTATTGATTCTATTTGAACCATGTAAGCCAATAACAATTTGTCATTTTGGACATCTAGAGTTGGTTTAAATACCGAGTTTGGACGGGCAAAATGCCAGGTCGTTACAAATTATGCTTGACAATATTTAATTATCTTATCAGGGTGTGACTAGACTTCTTAATCTGATTTTAAGTAAGGTTAGTACTTGATCTAAAACACCCGGTATGGATTATACCTGCGAGGGTGGATTAACTTGTCAGGATTTGACAAGAAAACTAAATCACAACTTGAGTATGGCTTATGCTCAGTTTGGATTTTCGGGTATGGATTATCCCCGAAGGGTTGAGTTATCTTGTAAGGTCTTAACAAAGCGATTCAATCATGGATCATGTGTGTATTACACTCACTACGATTTTTCAAGCATGGTTTATGTTTGGAAGGGATAAATAGTAATCTCATGATTTGGCAAAGCTATTCGCTTGGTTTATTTGCAGGGAGTATACTCATATATGGATAGGCTCGGCGAGGCCATGGATTTCTTGGACTTCTTTTATATTACGATCCAGAGTGATCATCAGACTTCTTGGAATTCTCATTTTCTTATAATATGGTCCACGACGACCATGGATTTCTGGTTTTCTATTTACACAATCCGCAGCAGTCGTGGATTTTTTGGTTTTTGATTATTACTTAATATAGTCCGACATGATCGTTGGCTTCTGGATTTCAAATATTGGATTTCTTTTCTTGATTCTCGTGGAATTCTATGGCTTATGGATTATCCAGACATGTCTTCCTTTCTCAAGAAAGATATATTCGGGGGGGGTAAAGGGTTGAATAGCCCTTTGGCAAAGATGTTACAGGAACTAGGATTCATCGTTGGAAGTTGTAAAACAACTCAAACTGGTAGGATTTACATAACCAAGCCTCAGATCGGTGTGGGTCGGCTCGGCCCTTTCCCTCAATCACTTGTCTTTGGCTCGAAAGACCTCGGGTCGATATGACTTAAGTCTACATGGATGCACTCCAGGCTTCTCCAAGCATGACTCGGCTCGAAACCTCTTGGGTCGCCATATCGAGCCGGTCCATACCGACCCTAGCCAAGAAGCTTTATCCACTATCATGCAAACCCGGTCAAACCCTAACATATTCCATCTCCAAGTTATCTGGATCAAACGATACGTGGCCTACGCAATTCGCGAAAGGTTGTTCCTCACATGAAGACCCGGCTTAATGACCTCCTAACATCTCTGGTCGACTGACATATGGCAGGAGGATGACTCGGGATGATTACCATGTGGCATACCGACACGAGTCGAGACTCATATATAATTACACATCTTGAAGGCTGGAAATAGGATCTTTTTTGGCTCGAACTCTCCACATAAGGATATTGCCATTGAGAGGGGCTGAACTCCATCACAACATAAGGAATTTGTGTATTCTTATCAACACAAGGATTTTGTGTTGTATAAATCACTTCTTTTCTCTACTTTCTTACAAGCAAACAACTGTAACATGTAATCGATATTATAAACAAAGATATTAGGTGGATGTAGGCTTGGATTAAGCTGAACCACTATGAAAACTCTTTCATTTTCCCTATTCTATTTTATTTCTTACATTCTATAACTATAACTGTGAGAATATTCTTTGATTTGTGTGTGGATTACGCTTTTTGGGGGTTGATAGTCAAGAGTTCCACTTTTGACGTCAACAGATCTATAGCATTGTTATATGTGGAATTAGGGTAAAGTGAATATATATTTTATATAATATATTGATTTTTTCAATTTCACACATTTTGGTGTGTTTGGCATATCTAGAGTGAATTGGGAAATTATACGGATTTAATGGAAATTGGAAAATTGGAATTGAATGGTTTTGGAATAAGACATGCTTTTAAAATCCTTTAATTCTTTTTATTTAAAATCTGTTTAAAGTTATTTTGCTATATAAATCCATTTGAATTATTTTTAATTTAAAACTATTTTTAACTTATTTTACTGTATATATATATGTATATCGAAATCAATTAAGCCTATTTTATAAGATTTGGAAATGATTTTGGATTATAACACACCTAATTTAATCAATGGTTTATAAATTACTAGTATGTTACCTTGTCGAATGTTTATCGATATTTACATCTTTAAAGGACTATTTTATAAATGAGAACAAATATAAAAATGGTTTTTGCGTTTGTCATGACAATGTGTTATTTACATTCATCTTTAACCCTCTTAGATTATTTCGATGAAGTTAGTATAATTGAATCTTTAAACGAACGTTTAAAGATAATTATAAAAGGAAGTATTTTAGGTTAGTTATATATAGTTTTTTAGCAACACTTGTTTTTAAACCCTGTAATATAGTTAAATAGTAAAATACTTAGATATTAAATAATGTGATTATAAATGTTGAAACAAGTATAGAGATTTTAAGGATAAAGATACTAAAGAAGTTGTTTTATCTTATAGAAGAGAAGATGTTATTAAAAAAGATGGTTTTAACTTCTTTGATTATATTTTAAATATAAAAAATCTTGAAAATGAATTATGAATATATTTATATTAGAGGGATAAGTCCATGAATAACTTTTGATTATTGAATTTTATAAATGAATTGTATATATACTTATACTAGAGGGATAAGTATAAATAATAACTTTTGAAATATTGAATATAGAAATAAAATCTTGAAAATGAATTGTGATTATACTTATACTAGAGAGATTAGTATATTAATACCTTTTAAGTATTCGAGACTGTAAAGGAATAGGGAATTGGAAGAATATGTACATATACACCTTTTATATGTATAAGTTGAATATATATAATAGTATATAACAAAATATTAATCGAGTAGGAGTTATTGATTAGTAAGTGATGTTTTATTAGACAAATGGAGTTTATTAGATAAAAGGATTTTTACTAATAAAAGTAGTTTCAATTAATGAAAGATCAATTATATGGGAAAGAGATCAGAACTCGTCTATATGAGTTAACTGGGCTTTGATTGTTTATCATGCTAGGTAACTTGATAGTGATTTGATTATTTATCATGCTTCATGACTTGATAGAGCTTTGGATATTTATTCATTTGTTATGGAAATTAAGCGCGGCTGTTTTCCATATACAATCATTTATTTTGTGAATTGTAGTAAATTAATCGACTGTAGAACTTAATCTTAAATCTAGCGATTGGTATTGAGGAGACCAGGATTGGTAAGTGTTCTACTTATCGAAAACCACTTCAATACTGGTATACGGGTTCTATGTTTTGGAAGCGGTTGTGAAGTGAATTCTATGTGGCAATTCGAGATCTATTGAGGAATTTATGTGTGATTCCGAGATCTATTATTCTGTGTGATCCCAACTCAGGGAATTCTTGTTATGTTCAAGTGATGAAGACTCGTCTGAAAGATGTTGACCGAAATCTCGACATTGTAAATGGTAAAAGAAAAGTGCACACCGATGTTTTCGTGCGTAGACGAGTTGTGGTTACCTTATGGCATGTTTTATCTAAAGATATACGACGCTCGGAGGTAGATAATGACCTTTGTGCTGGACTTTTTGATCCGCTTGACCTCGAGAGATCTCTATGGAAAAATCAAACATGCGAACATGTCTAATTGATTTTGTATGTATACTTAATAGTTATCGAATGTAACCAATGTAAGCATTCCAGCTATGTGATTTAATTTATATTCTACACCCTAGACATGATCTATTATACAACTATACTTCTCTTAATAAGTGCTTGGATGTTATCGAGGGGATTACCATTATGGACATGCGTATGACCTCAAATTGTATTAACATATATCATACACACACACACACACGCATATATATATATATATATATATATATGTTGAGTTATTCACGCAGTTCCCTATGTTGATCCGAGTGTTATTTTATTAGCTTTGTTCAGACCGAGTATATTTTTAGATTGGACTTGGATTGCTTTGGAGCTTCAGAAGAGGAGTTCATGGCAAGACACATGCTTGTATTCTTTTAATTAAAATTCTTTGTGCGTTGTTGTGTGTATCAAAAATTGTAAGGACAAGTTATTATAACTATTCCGGCGGATTCATTGCTTTCTGTGTACTTTGATTGATATTACTAAAGCTTTCTCTTTTTGTAAAGATCAATGTATATACTACAGATTATTCGTTCCGTTATGAGATTTTGTTTTGTCTCTTCTTTCTTCTATCTCGTTTCTGTTCCCCTAACTATCTGAATTTCTAGCACTTGATTTGAGATAATGAATACAGAGGATGTTTTAGTGTTGATTTTTGAGAGCCGAAAAGTTCGGTCATTTCAAAGTGACTGACCTACTTGTTTAGGTATTAAGTGGTTAGGACTAGGTCTGTTCCTAAGGTTCACTTCTCAGTTTAGGACCCAAGTCATTCGGCAAGTCCTTATAAAGTTCTTAAGTGGTCACTGGGTCCTCCTTTCTCTTATAAGGTATTAAATGGTCCAAATTAAAAAGATAAACGTATAAGTAAGGTTGTTCTTTGGAAATTGTTCGCTTCTTATCTAGGGACTGTGTGAGGACATACCTAGGGATGGACAGTATCAAAATTTCAAAGGGACTTTTTGTCTAAGGGAATTAGGTGGCTAGGAGTTCACATGTAATGTCATCTTGATAGCAATGCATGGGTCTGCCAAGAGGTTTACGATAGCGATGAGTGTGTCTACTTAAACCTGGTATTAAATGGCAGATTACTATCTCTCGATTTACACTGGGAGTATATAATAGCGTTGACGATGATAAGACGATGTCTTAAGTAACTTGGTCTTCCATAAGGTCTTAAGTGATCGAAGGAATCCACCCATAAATAAACATATATAATGACCTTAAGTGACTAAATGGCAGTCTGCCTCATGGAGTACTAACTGATAATAGAATCTGCACTTATAAATAACATGTTGACCATAAGTGACTATAGAGTAGTCCACCTAATTAATAGATGCAGTTGTGTGTTAAATTTTCATAGACATAATTTGATGAATTTATACTACCAAGTATAGGAAATAGTCATATCTTAAACTTATGTGATTTTCATCCACTAGAACTTATTGTTCTAATCTCCCTTCTCTTAACATACAAAAATGTTAGCAGGTGGGAAGGCTTGATTGATGTAGACATGGAGATTAGAGCCTGACCAAGGAGGATCTATAGTTATTATCATCATGTTTAGCAGTATTATTGTACCCTTCGAATGTTAGTATTATTAATGTACCTTTTATGACAGTTGAGACTCAATGTAATCAACAACATTATGGTTTTTGTTTATTGGTACATCTATTTTCCTATTATTATATATTATTCCTTCTGTTGTGAGATTCTAATTTCATTTTTAGTTGGCTCTATTTATATAATCCTTAAAGGAAACAACGATTAATTTAAAATGGCTCCCAGTTTCGATGGGTCCTCCAGCTCCAGCAAAACGAGCAGGTCAACCCGTTAAAGTGGCTCTTAACTTTCCCTATCTCTTTAAGGATTTCATAAACTTAGGAGGTAATCCCTTTCTTGGAATTGATGGCTTTTTGGAAGCCAAGGCGTGGGTTTCTGATTGCGATCGTATTTTCGAAGCTAGGAGAGGGAGGACCCGCTAAAATGTAGGTTAGCCGCTTGGCATCTTAAAGGAGAAGCTTCCAAATGGTAGGATATGCTTTTCAAATAAAACGTGGGCAAAGTATTTTCGTGGGATGAGTTTAAGACCCGATTTGAGGTTAAGCTCTTACTCGATGCTAAGGTGAGCCTACAGATGGAGAAATTTATCCAACTTAAGTAAGGAGAGTTTAGTCTGAGGGAGTACATTGCAAAATTTATTGAGTGATCTAAATTTGGAAGAGGATTAGTATATATGCCTATGAACAAGGCATTAAGTTTCATAAAATAACTTAATTCCCCATTAAGAGAGATTTTGTTAGCCAAAGTGACTTTTGGGCCTACTTTTGAGGCGTTGGTGGAGACTGCTATCCTATACACAGCTGAGGAGAAGAAGGTGACTAATAGTGAGAAAGGTGATAGTACTCCTGCATTTAGAAAGAACAAGAAAAAGAGTTTTTGGCCAGAAAAAAAGAAGAATGAGAAGTTTGAGAAAGAGGCTAAAGTACGTGGAAGATCCCATAAGAAGGGCTATGAGGCCAAAGATTATAAGGTCAATCTAACAAAGCTCGAGTTCAAAGGAAAGTGTTACAAATGTCATGAGGATGGACATCTGGCTTGGAACTGGCCCAGACTGAAAGGAGGATTAAGTAGGCAGATTTATACTTTGGAGATAATACCTTTTCCGAGTGTACCACCAAGAGATAAAGGACAGTTAGCCTTAGAAGGTATAATTTCTATTTTACGAACTTTTGCATGTAGATTTTGGAGCATCTCATTCCTTCATCGCAGAGAGCATCGTTGATTTCTTAAATCTTTCCACATCCTTTACAAGCAATCTGTTAGTGGTGTCAAATCCTATCGGAGGAGCTAAGCAACTTTCGCTAATTTGTAAGGATCTAGTATTAGATATCGACAATGTTGATTTCTTGTGTGATGCGTATGTGTTAAATTTTGAGGAGTATGGTATTATCCTAGTAAAGGATTGGCTATCGTATTATGGGGCCATCCTTTTTTGCGAAAGGAAAGTTTTTCGCTTAAGAGGTTGTAGAGGTCATAGTATACCGGTCCTTTGTAGGATTGGAAATAGGGATTCAACCTTATTGCATTCCTTAACATCTAGTTTGGAAGGTCCATCATTAGTTCCGTTGTTTGCAAATTTCCGGATGTCTTTGAGGAAGTTTTGGGACTTCCTCCCCATAAAGAGAACTTATTTAGAATAAACCTTGAGAAGGATGCAAGACCAGTAGCATTGTTGTTAAAGCACATGGAATTTAAAGAAATGAGAGAATTAGACATATAGATTTCTATGTTACTACAGAAAGGATTCATGCGACGGAGTACTTCTGAGCGGGGAGCACCTGTGGTATACCACTAAAGTCAATGGATAGTTAAGATTGTGTGTTGATTATAGAAAACTTGACAAATTGAATAAGAAGAATATGTATCCTTTACCAAGGATAGATGACCTATTCAATCATTTGGGAGGTACCTAAGTCTTTTCTCAGTTAGACATAACGACAAGATTTCATCAATTGAGAATCTCTTAGGAAAGTATGACGTTCAGGACACCTGATGGATTATTTAAGTTGAAGGTGGTGCCCCTTGGTTTAACAATGCCCCCGCTGTCTTTGTGGATCCAATGACTAGAGTATTTAGAGGAATTCTCAACAAGATAGTTGTGGTATTTGTAGATGACGTTCTCGTATTCTCCAAGGACTTTAAAGATCATGTGCATCATGAGGGAGAATCAACTCAAGGCTAAGTTTTCAAAACATCACTTTTGGAGAAGGGAGGTCAAGTTTCTTAGATGAGTTGTTTGTAGGAAAGGATTGGCCATGGGCCTTGCAAAGGTAGTGGCTATTCAAGGGTAGAGGATACCCCATAATGCATTAATAGTTAGAAGTTTTCTAGGTTTAGTGGGCTAATGTAGGAAATTCACAAGTACTTCACAAGGATTGCATCCCCTCTGACCCGATTAACTAAGAAAAATCTTGAGTTTGTTTCGAGTGAAAATTGTAGCAGCATGTTTGAGAAGTTAATGGAATATCTTACGAGTTCGCATGTCCTTATTATTCCTGACGGTACAAAGATGTTCATGGTTTTCACTAACACTAGTGGGATAGGATTAGGAACAGTGTAGTTGCCTACGTAAGTAGACAACTAAAGGATCACGAGAAGAGATACCTTGTGCATGATTTGGTGCTTGCAACTATGGTATTTCCCCTAAAGATGTGAAGGCATTATCTTTCAGGAGAGAAATTTGAGCTCTTTACCGACCATAAGTCTCTTAGTTACTTTTTTCCTCAGTGATATTTAAAACTGAGACATCAAAGTTGGATGGAATATATAGCAATTTCGCTATTCAGTATACCCTTGGAAAGGGTAATATTGTCGACGCTTTAAGACGAAGACACGCCACAAGTAGTGCAATTTCCAAGTGGGAGCAGCTGGAGTTTCTTTCTAGTTTTAATCTTAAGTCGCCGTCTAAAGCTTCTCAAGGATATCTTAGAGCTTTGGAAGTGAGGCCAGCTTTAGTAGATAAAATTAAGCACGAGTGTAACAACCCGTATTTTTGAATAACATGTTATAACACAAATGGAGGCAGAATTAAACTGTAAAATCCGAATCAAGGGAAACGGGCAGTGCCATTGCGTTCTTCTCGGAAAAATACGCGAAATAGAGTCCGAGTTTTCGAAAATCAGAGTCCGTATGACCAAGATATGGCCTCACGAAGTTTCACGAAAAATTCACAAATTAAAGTATACTTAATTAAGTGAAATGGGTTGCGCAGAGAAATATATATATATATAATTGAAAATTAAATAAATAAATATGCAAAAATGTTCAAAATAGCGAATTGGGAGAGGGGAATAACCAAACCGGCCGATTTTTGAGGTCGACCCAAGCCCGCTGGGTCGACTAGGGGTTAATCCAGGGTGTTTGGTTGTCAACCCGTGGGCCGATTCGCTCAAATGCAGATTTTGCATTTGAATGGTTCTCATGGTTCAGCTTTAATCTAAAGGCACTAGATGGTTCCTACACTTGACTTCTTCCCCAAGACATGCTTTGATGGCTTGGATTGAATCTAGGGTTAATCCTATGGCTAATACTATCCTAATCCTCTATAAAAAGACCCCTAAACCTAGCCTAAATCACCATTATTCAATCCTACAACTAAACTATGTCAAATTTGTTCCTCTTATGGCCTCCACTCTCATGCTAAAATTCCTAAGCCTATTTCTATGAGAGATTGTGAGTTCATACAAGTGCTTTCAAACTTGTATGAGTGTTCTTAGTTTGCATTCAAGTCAAGTTGCAACATTTCTATTTCAAAGCAAGGATTTTTATTGATTTGGCGCAAGGGTTTTTCAATTGGGGCTTTCATATTTTGGTGCTTGCATAAGGGCTTTGTCTCAATCTTTATAATAAATATTCATTTGTGTCTTCATAGCATAGTAAGCCCTTTTCTACTTTCTTTCTTTCAACTCTAAAGTTAAATGAATGATGCAAGTTTGGTTGATCATTACATGCAAGTTTGGTTGATCATCATATGCAAGTTTGGTTGATCATTATATGCTAGTTTGGTTGATCATCATATGCAAGTTTGGTTGATCATTATGCAAGTTATGTATGACACATGTTGCCATGTTATGCAAGTTTGGTTGATCATTATATGCAAGTTTGGTTGATCATCATATGCAAGTTTGGTTGATCATTATGCAAGTTATGTATGATACATGTTGCCATGTTATGCAAGTTTGGGTTGATCATGTTATCATGTTATGCAAGTTTGGGTTATGCAAGTTTGGGTTGATCATGTTATCATGTTATGCAAGTTTGGGTTGATCATGTTATCATGTTATGCAAGTTAAACTTGGGTTTGTGACCTTAAAGCTTCAAGCTTTATGTTAAAAGTTGCATTTTGGCAACATGAAAGTTATCATATCCCTTATGATAACTTGCATGTGAAGCCAAATGCGAACTTCTAGCAACCTCTACATGTTATTTATCACCATGTATCACTCATATGCTAAGTTTGGTTTTATGCATGCTTTTGAAGCCTCGTAATGCAATATGCAAGTATATGAACATATGTACATTTCATATGCCACCATGATAAACTCGTGGCTTCAACACCTTTTTGTCATGGTTATGCCAAGTTCCCTATTTTATCCTTTATGCGTTATTGCGATTATGTAAACGATGGGATTACGTTGGGGTTGGGTAACATAATGACATGAACATGATTTTTATAACATGACGTGATATGTAATTATGTTTTGGAAACATAATGGACATGACACTTAGAAAAGATGAGTGTGGCCAACTCGAGGTTAGGTTGAGTTTGTAGCATAAATCTACCCGGACCCGCCCGGCTTAACTAGTGGCTGCAAACAATAGGACCCAATGTGAGAAGTTGGTCATGTTGTGCTCGAACCCGAGGTTAGACCAGGTTGTGGTGTAAAGCTACCCGGACCCGCCCGGCTTAACTAGTAACCACAACAAGGTCTAATGTGAGAGGTTAAAGCACATTAAGTTAATGAATGCCTCCTGATTAGGGTTAAGTCATGGTCCACTTAATACTTAACCAATATGGGCTTGATGGATTAATCGAGGTTAAGTCAGGAGCCTTGGGTACTCTTAACCAATTTAGTCCACGTGTGGATCGGGTTAACCACATTTAACCCGTTAAGAAACCCTAGTTGCGTGGTCCTTTTCAGCAGTAACCTTCTAGTTGTATCATAAGACCCTAGGACTTGGCTAGGGTGGGGCACGATTACTGGGCTGATTATAAGAGACCAAAAAGAGACGGCTGAATGATGCCCCGGTTGTTCAGGCGGACCATGGTCGTGCACATCAAGTCCGGAGTTGAACATGGGCACCGGTAGGTTTGGTCTGTGTATCATGGTATGGTGTCAGAGGGTTACGGCGTAGGGCCAGATACACCCTAGGTTGGACCCTGCACAGTCAACTACATTACATGATTACGCCGTATGACACCGACACTTGACGAGTTAGGCTTATAGGGAGCCGATCGACTAGACCGAGTAGTTGGACCTTGATCTAGGTCATCTCAAACTATTTGGGCCAAGCTTGGGCCAAGGGATCAATTCTTGTTTTTACTTGACATGTTAGAATGCTAGTACACCCGTGGTGCAAAACTTAACCTTGATTATGCGATGACACCTTTATCTATCTTGTTAGTTAATCATCATGCCAGTATGTTGTTATCCTTATGTTCATCTCAGCTTCTCTTGCCAGCTAACTTTACTAGTTCATAGACAGATAGTAGTAGGGCTTACCAGTCTTTTTGACTGACCTATTTTCTTTCGCCTCTTGTCTTCCGTTTCCCCCCCCCCCTCAGGTCCTCAGGGTGGGAACATTGGAGCTTAGCTTGGATCTTTCTAGCTTGCTTACTGAATTTGCTCATGTACGGGTTTGGACATTGAGCTAGCTATGGTTTATCACTTCACTTTGGGGATAGTACTTTATGTATTTCAGTTTTTCAGTTTATGCTTTTATCTAGACTTTGTTTGTTGGAAAATAATGACTAAGTACTTTATTGTAACTTAACTATGGTTTTGGAAATGCAAGTTTTATCCACTGCTTTACTACTCTGTTTTACTTATATGTTCTGTCTTGTGATATCTGCATGCATGTTTACCTTGTTTAACTCCCCTCCAAAGCTAATGTCCTTGCAAGAGTGGCATTGGCGGAGGTGGGGTGTTACATTTGGTATCAGAGCATAAGGTTTACAAGATTTGGGCAAAAGGTTTTTTTTTTAAAACTTACCTTTTGAAAAACTATTTTCAAAACCAATTAAGTATTTTTCCAAGAAAAGTCTAGTTATTTTAAAAAGGCTATTCCCCAAAAGCCATAGCACTATCCTTCATTTCTTCGTTCTGAATCTATCTTTTTCTTCGTTTCAGTATGGCCGATAATTTTTCCATTCTGGAGGGCGTACCAGTACCTATTTGGTTTAGAAGGTACATGGAGGCAAGGGCGAATGAAGCCGGCCCCGCGAACATTTCTCCTCCTTCCTCCGTCGCTAACATCTCTCCTCCTCCCGTAGCTGAGGTTCCTCCTCCCCCTCAGCATCCGCAAGAGGATTTCGCAAAGCTTTGCAAAGACTTTAAGGCGATGGGTTGCAAGAATTTTGTCGGAACGGAGACTCCCGTGGAGGCAAGAAACTGGTTAAAGGAAACTGAAGACCTCTTTGCTATCTTTGATGTGGGCGATCGTAGGAAAGTTCTGTTGGCGGTATGGCTATTGAAAGGGGAAGCTGCTTATTGGTGGGTAGTCACCACCACTATTAGACCCATTGAGACTTGTGCCGACTTTAGGACGAGATTTGGGCTTAAGTTTCTATCATCGACAGATGAGAACCCTCAGCTAGAGAGGTTCCTATCACTAAAGTAAGGGGACATGACCGTTAGAGAATACGTGGATAAGTTTAATCAACTTGCTCAGTTCGATCTAGAATGGGTTAACACCGCTCGGAAGAAGGCCCTACGCTTTTCTCTAGGATTAAATGAGCCATTGCGCGGTTTGGCCATATCTCTTATACCCCTGGGGGCGACCTTCGAGAGTTTGGTGAATATGACCCTACTTCAAGAGGAAGATAAAAGTGTCAAGAAGGAGGTCAAGGCAAATGAGTCCCAAGGCAAGAAGGAAGATACTGAGAAAAGAGATAAGAACAACAACAATAGCAAGGACAACAAGTCAAAGGACCCAAGAAAATGCAACTACTGTGGAATTGTTGGGCACATAGCCAAGGATTGTAGAAAGAAGAAGAGGAAGTTGGGCGAATGCTTTCACTGTGGAGGGCCTGGACATCTTAGCAAGGATTGCCCCCAGAAGCAAGGACAAGGGCAAGGGCAGAATCAGCGTGCAGGACCTTCTGGAGGGCAAGTGCATGCTCTCAACGCTGCTCCAGCTCAGGATCGAGGTAGTATTTTTGTAGAAAGTCTTGTTTACATTTCTGATTTCCCTGTTCATACCTTATTTGATTCTGGCGCATCGCATAGTTTTATTTCTGATCTTGTTGAAAATTTGCACCTAAGTACTAGTCTAGTTGAGGTCTCGTTAGTGTTTCAAATCCAATTGGGGTTTCCGCCCATCTACCTGTGATTTGTGTGGATTTGAAAATCTCTATCTTGAGCATAGAATTCATGTGTAATGCTTAGGTTCTCGGGTTTATGGGATATGGGTTGATTTTGGGTGTGGATTGGTTGTGAACTTAGGGTGGTGAGGCTCATGATTCGCCTCGGTAATACCCTAGAAATTTCTTGTAACCCTAGAGGTCCCATCATGTTATGTTATCTTGAATCTCTTGACTCGTCCATCGATGATCTGCAATCTGTAAGGGTGGTCCGAGACTATCATGATGTCTTTGAAGAAGTAAGGGGGTTACTTCCTAAGCGGGAGATAGATTTCCGCATTTATCTGGTTGATAATGCCAAGCCAGTTACATTGCCCGTTAGGCACATGGCCCCGCGAGAAAGGAGAGAGCTTGGTAAGCAAATCAAGGAGTAGCTTGAGAAAAATTTCATTAGGCGAAGCATTTCAGAATGGGGTGCTTCGGTGGTATTCGCTACTAAGGCGGATAGTCCATTTTACTTAAGCATGGGTTAGAAAAATCACCCTAGTAAGTACAGTTGGCAACGTGGATTGGCACTTGTTTTCAAGAGATAGTTTTCTACGTGGGATACCGTATAGTATGTAAAAGAGATCCGAGATTCACTAACGAATTTTGGAAAGCCTGCATGAAACCATGAGTATGCAGTTTGGTAGAAGCCAAGTATGTTAGGCAAAGGATAAGTGGAAGGGGAACGAGAGGCAACGGTGAAATGAGTTTTAACTCATATTTTGGAAATAAGAATTAAGAACTACGGAATTGTGAAGTTAAAAGACGGACAGGGCATGATGGGATTAAGCACAAGAAAATGCGGCTTAGAAGATTGAAGACTAGATACGCGCATTAAATCCCTTTCTAAGAGTATATCCTTGATCCCTATTGTTCCGTAGAGCTTGCTCGCATGCTATCTTTTAAGAATATCCTCTCGGTCCTATCCTCAACCTTAGTTCTGTTGCAAACTCCATAAGGAGTATGACTCGCCTGTTTGTGATATATAGTTGCGGTGAAGATGTTCGTCACCAAACCATTTGGACATTATGGGATATGAGTAATAACTGATAGACTTACAAAGAGAGCCCATTTCATTCCAGTGAAAAGCAAGAGGACCGTATCATGGCTAGCATCTATTTATCTTCGAGAGATAGTGCGGTTGCATGGAGTTCCTTCTAGCATAGTTAGCGATCGTGACCCGAGTTTCACTAGCCAGTTTGGAACAGTTTGCAAGAAGCGATGGGTACGCGATTGAATCTGAGTACAGCCTATCACCCCCAGACGGATGGCCAAATTGAGAGGGGTGAATAAAGTGCTAGAAGATCTTTTTGAGACTTTGTGTTCTCGACTTCGGTGGTACTTGGGAAGACCACCTTCCTCTTGTAGAATTTGCTTATAATAATAGCTATCAAGCCAGCATAGGGATGGCACCATTTGAAGCTTTATATGGGAGGCCGTGTAGGTCACCATCTTGTTGGTGGGAGACAACAGATAGACTTATACTTGGGCCCGATATGATACGAGACACATCCGAGAAAGTTGAATTAGTAAGAAGAAGGATGAAAGCGGCCCAAGATAGACAGAAATCCTATGCTGACAAGCGAAGGGCAGATTTGGAATTCGAAGTGGGAGACATGGTTTTTGTGAAGGTTTCTCCTTTGCAAAATGTGGTACGTTTTGGAGCAGCGGGGAAGCTAGCACCAAGGATCGTAGGACCCTTCCCTACTATAGAAAGAGTTGGAAAGATGGCCTATAAGGTGGAATTGCCCGAGAAGCTAGCCGGAGTGCATAATGTCTTTCATGTCTCGCATCTCCGGAAGTGTCTACATGAGTCCGCTGAGGTGGTTGAACCAAGCATTCTTGAAGACATTGAGGTAGAGAAAGAAGCAACCTTGAGAAAAGCTCCGATTCGTATTTTGGGAACAGAGATCAAGAAGCTAAGGAATCGAGAAGTCAAATTGGTGAAAGTTCAGTGGAGTGAAGCCGATGAGGACGCAACTTGGGAAACCAAGGAGAAGATGCGTGGGCTTTATCCATTTCTTTTTGAGGGTACATTCTCGATCTCTTTTCCTATCTTTCTTTTGCTATCCATGATTATCTTGTTTATCTTGTTATCTCGTTAATCTTGTTATGAGGACCTTAGGTAGAAACCTTTTGGATGAAACATGTATTTGAAACATGTTATGCTTGATGGTTGCAAGTGTTTGCACGTGGATACTCTTGGATGCATGATACACATTAGGCACTAAGACCGCATATGCATGAGTGTTTATGCTTATTCATGGATGAGTCTTGTGTGCTATCACATGGATGTTGCATATGGATGGATGTTATGTGCACTCATGTAGAGATCATAAATTATGTTAGGAATTTGCATACATATGGACTCATTTCACTAACATATTTTGCATTAAGGGGGTTTACTGAATCAGTAACCTCCTGATTTTCGCATTAGATAAGTACATATACACACACCTTTGCATATGATCATACAGCATTTAGAATCCTTTAAGGACAATGATTGCACGTGGATGTTGTTTTGAGTAGATGGATGATGGATGGTAGGATACGTTCTTCCTAACTTGGAGATTTCGGGGACGAAATCCTTTAAGGAGGGGAGAATGTAACAACCCGTATTTTTGAATAACATGTTATAACACAAATGGAGGCAGAATTAAACTGTAAATTCTGAATCAAGGGAAACGGGCTGTGCCATTGCGTTCGTCTCGGAAAAATACGCGAAATAGAGTCCGAGTTTTCGAATATCAGAGTCCGTATGACCAAGATATGGCCTCACGAAGTTTCACGAAAAATTCACAAATTAAAGTATACTTAATTAAGTGAAATGGGTTGCGCAGATATATATATATATATATATATATATATATATAACTGAAAATTAAATAAATAAATATGCAAAAATGTTCAAAACAGCGAATTGGGAGAGGGGAATAACCGAACCGGCCGATTTTTGAGGTCGACCCGAGCCCGTTGGGTCGACTAGGGGTTAATCCAGGGTGTTTGGCTGTCAACCCGTGGGCCGATTCGCTCAAATGCAGATTTTTCATTTGAATGGTTCTCATGGTTCAGCTTTAATCTAAAGGCACTAGATGGTTCCTACACTTGACTTCTTCCCCAAGACATGCTTTGATGGCTTGGATTGAATCTAGGGTTAATCCTATGGCTAATACTATCCTAATCCTCTATAAAAAGACCCCTAAACCTAGCCTAAATCACCATTATTCAATCCTACAACTAAACTATGTCAAATTTGTTCCTCTCATGGCCTCCACTCTCATGCTAAAATTCCTAAGCCTATTTCTATGAGAGATTGTGAGTTCATACAAGTGCTTTCAAACTTGTATGAGTGTTCTTAGTTTGCATTCAAGTCAAGTTGCAACATTTCTATTTCAAAGCAAGGATTTTTATTGATTTGGCGCAAGGGTTTTTCAATTAGGGCTTTCATATTTTGGTGCTTGCATAAGGGCTTCGTCTCAATCTTTATAATAAATATTCATTTGTGTCTTCATAGCGTAGTAAGCCCTTTTCTACTTTCTTTCTTTCAACTCTAAAGTTAAATGAATGATGCAAGTTTGGTTGATCATTATATGCAAGTTTGGTTGATCATCATATGCAAGTTTGGTTGATCATCATATGCAAGTTTGGTTGATCATTATGCAAGTTATGTATGAAACATGTTGCCATGTTATGCAAGTTTGGTTGATCATTATATGCAAGTTTGGTTGATCATCATATGCAAGTTTGGTTGATCATTATGCAAGTTATGTATGACACATGTTGCCATGTTATGCAAGTTTGGGTTGATCATGTTATCATGTTATGCAAGTTTGGGTTGATCATGTTATCATGTTATGCAAGTTGGGTTGATCATGTTATCATGTTATGCAAGTTTGGGTTGATCATGTTATCATGTTATGCAAGTTAAACTTGGGTTTGTGACCTTAAAGCTTCAAGCTTTATGTTAAAAGTTGCATTTTGGCAACATGAAAGTTATCATATCCCTTATGATAACTTGCATGTGAGGCCAAATGCGAACTTCTAGCAACCTCTACATGTTATTTATCACCAGGTATTACTCATATGCTAAGTTTGGTTTTATGCATGCTTTTGAAGCCTCATAATGCAATATGCAAGTATATGAACATATGTACATTTCATATGCCACCATGATAAACTCGTGGCTTCAACACCTTTTTGTCATGGTTATGCCAAGTTCCCTATTTTATCCTTTATGCGTTATTGCGATTATGTAAACGTTGGGATTACGTTGGGTTGGGTAACATAATGACATGAACATGATTTTTATAACATGACGTGATATGTAATTATGTTTTGGAAACATAATGGACATGAAACTTAGAAAAGATGAGTGTGGCCAACTCGAGGTTGGGTTGAGTTTGTAGCATAAATCTACCCGGACCCACCCATCTTAATGTGAAAACCCGTAACTTCCCCGTAAAGGAAATAGCGGATGTTCGAGAACAAGCCACAACAGAACGCATACAGAAGAACATTTCACTGTATATTACAACAATGCATCAGAATTACAAGAATACACAGAGTATAAATGAATATTACACAGAAATATCAGAGATTTAAATTACATTTAAATACATAGCAGCGGAAAATAATACAATACACAACTAGAAGGGGATATACGGATACAAAGCTTTCCGGATATCGTTCCAGCTGTAAACCAGGATCCTGTGAATATAAATCTGCAAAACCAAAACTACTAGCTGCCCGTGTCGAAAATAGGGGCACCCAGAGTTTAGGTTAAAACAATAAACTCCAGGTCAGTCATGTGACTGGTGTGAGAACTAAAACAGTTATTAATCTTTATTTTTAGAGTTTGGTAAATCAAGGGACCACGCCGTATAACACGGAACGGGTTTCCTCCCAAGAATACCAGTGCATAAAACAAACAGCGCAATGCTAAATAAAGAAAAATGAAGCTGTTATAAGACCCAGGTCCTATCACACAATGCAAACGCAAGCCGGGGGATAGGGTTTTCCCTTATAACAGCCAAAGAATGCTTGATACGTTTAAAACAAATCATTTGATACTATAATAAGTGTACAGTGTATAAAACAACTTCAAATCATAAGTATCAATCATAGGCGGCATGGGTACCATATATCATGTCGCCATACTAGGCTCTACAAATAAAACCGCAAATGTCACGTATTTGGAAATTGGGTTTCCGTCGTGAACCAAGGCAAAAGATAGTCTTTACCGAATTCGAGACTGCCAAGCCCGAGTCTCAGGCAAGCGCGCAGGCAAGCCTTGGATCGTCAGGGCCGGTCCACACGGAGTGGATTAAAATGCCTGAGCACTACGTTTCGCCGCCCTTTGGGGCGTAAGCGAGCCAACGAATGACTCCATCAGACCCGGATCGTCCGATCTAACCGAGGCGCCTCGCAACAGCAACAACCACATAAGTCAAACTCGTCAGGGCGTGTAAAACCACTGACGCCACTTCTAGCTAGGAGGAAACGTAGGCTCTCCCTGAGGTCCTTTCTCCCGTTTCTGGTTCATACCGGGTTGTGAAACTCGCGAAGTAAACGTTACACAAAGCTACGCCACAAAGGCCATGCTTCGATCATCACCACAAGACTTTGCTTTTCAACAGAAGCCTCGATCAATTGCCACTTAGGCATGCCACACAGGCAATTCACTCCATGCGTTTGATATCCATCAATATATAACCCCTGAGCTCGTACGTCTCAGCGAAGGGCGTTAAGCAAGAGAATAAATTCTCCGCCGCCAAACAGATATATATTTAATAGAGATCAATCGCACGGACTAAAACCCAATGTCAGACACACAGTCCATTTACAAGTCCGTTCTGGGTCTGAACGAAACCGGAGGCACCTAGTACCCCGCATATCCTTCGATCTCCAAGTACGTCTGGACGATCACTAACTGTTTCCATCTTCTTGGGTGTACATCCCAATCAAGATCATCGGTAATTACCCAAACGACGTGAAGACCTCCGGTCTTCAACCATCGTCTTCATCTTCGACTTATCGTCGTATCAGTTATTCAGAATGGGATAAACCCGGTCTTTCCGAATAACTCGCGTATATTTTAAATAAGTGTTACACAAACACAACATACGCCTCATTCCAATTCATTAGTCACTAACCGTAAATTAATCAAGAGAATAATTCCCCAAATATTAACCCCGAAGGCCGAAACCAACATCAGAACAATATCCAGAAAACCATTCTGCTTGGCTAACCGACAGTTAGTTTCTAAATTTCACATTTATAGGGAAAGGTTCCCATTAATTTTATCCAAGATAAATTCCTTGAATTTATTCTTTAATCTATCTTTGAATATCAATTCAAACTAGTCGGGATTAGCGAACCTTACCGAAGTAATCATTTGTTTTTAATTTCCCAATCCCAGCCTATTCATCCCATGAAGTAAAACTGGTAATACTTCATATCTAACACCACAGTGTTATCGGTAAATTCAATTACCATTTCACGTTCAAATCTAATTAAAGATTTAACTATCGCCTGGAGCAAAACTGGTGATACCCCATTTTCGATCATTTCAATCTAATTAAAGATTCATTAAAACTCCACTTAGTTTTAATCTTCGACTGGGTTAAAGAATCAGGGTCATTTAAAACACGGTTCCCGATAAACCCAAAATCACATTCCATTAATTATCGGGTTAAAGAACAAGTGTTATTTAAAAACACCATTCACGATAAACCCAAGAATCAATATCAGTTCAATTCCAATTAAATATTGCTTAATTGGTACACTTTATTAAATCTAAATAAAAAGATTTAATCTTTTCTCAACTGGGTTCAAGAACAGTGTTAGTGAAGACACCATTCACGACAAACCCAAATCACATTTGATATTCAATATAAGGCTCTGAATAGAAAATATATCGGCTTATATTCAATATCAAATTCTACGATTAACAAATGTCGTATTGGAAATAACGATATATATATATCTTTCAAATTTCCATATCAACATCCGTATAATCACGAATTCCACCATCGAAATACTCCGAAGACAATTTCGATTCAAATCCACTCCAATGCTATCATTGGAAATTCTGGTTATTTTTAAAACCCTTTTCTAATTCCATTTATTTATTTAAAAATAAATAGAATTATAATTCTAGTTCAAAACTAGTACATTTCGATAAAAATCTATTTTTATCTTTTCAAATATGGAGTTTTTCATCCCGATTCTTCTCAAATCATTTCGTATGATTTTACACAAATTATTACTATTTTTAATAATTTTATCAAGGCCCGTACAGTCGATTTCCATCAATGGCCATCGAACTGCACTTACAACGACCTTTTTCAAATTTGATTTGGACATAATTCCAAATCCAACCGTTAGATTTCAAATTTCTAATATTCGTTAGAAAGCTCTTTTCGATACGAACCCAACGGTTCCGGTTTTAGGAGAATCCGACGGCCGGATCTCCCGTAATGTCCGTTTGAAATAAATGGTCGAAATTCGCGAACTGCCGCGGTGCGGCGCGTTCTATTCAGGCCATTATATTATATATATAATATATATTTCGTCGATTTCTATTTAAAACGAATTTTATAAATAGTTTTAAAATTCGTTTCAAAAGCAATTTCAACTTCCATTTCAATTCAAATCAAAATTGAATTCTTCTTTATAAATTCGTTTTAAAATTCATTTCTATTCAATTCAAATTTCAATTCAATTTGAATTCATTTCAATTCGCTTTCAATTCAATTTGAATTCGTTTTCAATTCAATTCATTTCGAAATCGTTTTCAATTCAATTCATTTCGAAATCGTTTTCAATTCAATTCATTTCGAAATCGTTTTCAATTCAATTCATTTCGAAATCGTTTTCAATTCAATTCATTTCGAAATCGTTTTCAATTCAATTCATTTCGAAATCGTTTTCAATTCAATTCATTTCGAGATCGTTTTCAATTCAATTCATTTCGAAATCGTTTTCAATTCAATTCATTTCGAGATCGTTTTCAATTCAATTCAATTCGAGATCGTTTTCAATTCAATTCATTTCGAAATGAATAAAATCTATATAAATATCGTTCACGTCAAAATGGCGTCAATCTAATCAACACGGCTTCATATATTTCTATTTTCAAATATTCTATTTCAAATATTTCTTTTTCAAAATAGTTGTTATTATCAAAATATTTCGTTCAACACATGACCAATCTCAATGGATGAGTACTGTCAACACATGAACCTTTATTTTATATTGATAAAGATGTAAATTTTATTACTAAAATATTTCGTTCAACACATGACCAATCTCAATGGATGAGTACTATTGTAATAACCCGGAAAATCTGGGCCAGTTTAAAAATTTTATTTTGGCAATTTTAGCGAATTTTGATTATTTAAAATGGATTATTTTAAATAATATCGACGAGAAATTTATTTTGAATATAAATCGAACGTTTATATTATATACGTCGTCGTTAGAATATAAATATTTATATATAATTATAAATAGAATTGAAAATGGCGCGGTAGTTCGATAATTCGATTTCAAACTTCAATTGAATGTACCGGGTGCAAAACAATCCGGATTTTAGTGAAACCAAAAATAATGGGATCTAATTGATAAGATCTTTCCAACGAATCCGACAAATCAAAATTTCATAGCGGGAATCAAAAGATATGTCCAGTTGAAAATTCTGAATAGTCGCTATGGAATTCAGGCCCTTAAAAATGGACATTTTGCAAACAACCTCGGATTTCGACGAAACCAGTTTTGTTGGGTCCGTGAGGTTAAGTTATTGCTAGATTCCAAGTTTCATAATTTTTCGAATCGATATGTGAGCGTGGCATAGGAAAGCGTGTTTTGACCATTTCAGTTGATTTTAATCGACTGGAAATTGGCCACTTTTCTAACGGTCTCAGAATTCGACGAAATTAGTTTTGTTAGGACCGTATCGTTAATACGAAGCTAGAAAATATTTTTATTGAATTTTTAGAGTTAGTATGTGACCCCGGTAATTTGAAATGTACGTTTAAAATTCAATATAGCGATTTAAATGTAAATTCAACGGAAACTGATTCAAACGATCAAATCAGCTTACGATACATATCCCATTGTGTTCGGAATGGGGGTAAAACGCTATGGACGGCAGGCGGTGGGCCTCTTTTTGATGACGTATGTAAAAGTCAACTTTTAAAAATAATAAAATAATAAATAAAAATAAATAAAAAAAGAAAAACCCCCTTCTTCCCTTAAAACCTTCTGGCCCCCCCCGATCATTCTTCTGTAAGCAGAAAAAAAAAGAAAAAAAAAAGAAGAAAAAATCCCACCTCTCCGTTGACCGCCCTCCACCGCTGCTCCCCTGTGCGGCCGCCGGAGGCGCCGTCCCCCTCGCCGTTGATCCATACCCCCGCTCCTCTGCTCGATTCTCTCTCCTCCTACTCTTCAAATCCGCGAGGTACTGTGCCCAATCCGAACCCTATAACCACCGCCACCTCGTTTCTCCGACCATCGTTCCTCCGCCTTCACCTCCCCCGACGCCGTGACCCCCCATTCCGTCCCCTCCTCGTTTAAAAACCCATAGCCGCCGTAGACCCCTTCAAAACCGCCGCCTCCGACTGTCAGAGGGCCCGCCGCCGCACTAGGGTCCCACCGCCGTGCCGAAGCTCCTCCCTCCCCCCAGCGAGCCCCACCCCCCTCCTCCGACCGGTGAGCGATGGCAGCACCCCCCTCCATCGATTTATACAGTAAGTTTTATGATTTTATTTGCTAATTAAAAACTGATTTTTATTTGCTTGTTAAAACTGATTTACATAGTTATTAAAACTGATTTTATTTTAAGATTTTAAATAGAAAAAGATTTGAATTTTAAATGGAAAAAGATTAGAACTTTAAAAGGTGAAAAGGTCGTATTTTGAAATGTGAGAAGATCGTATTTTTATATAGTTGATTTATAGAAAAGATATGATTTTTAAAATAGAAAAGATATGATTTTTAAAATAGGAAAAATCATATTTTTATATATTGAATAGCGTAGTAAAAATTCGATTTTTACATATGTAGTGAATACGGGCAATGAAAGCGACAAAAGGCGAGATTGGCGAAGTCTTCTATAAATGAAAAGTCAAGATGATTGGATAGCTATAATGTGAGAACTTCTCACCTTTCAATTTAATTTTCTAGTTATATTTATACACTAGGATGCAGACGGTGCTTAGTAGCACCCGACACCCGTCATCCACAGACCATGGATGGCTTGTTTGTTAAATTGTTTGGATGTGTAGTTGGTTAGTTCATTTGGTTTGAATTGAATTGTTTGGTGAAATGAAATTGATTTGATTGATGTGTGAATGGCGTGGGCCTTCACTAGACCGGGGATAAGGCTAGGCCTCGTCCCGTTTCTAGCATCGTGCCGTTATGCCGCCGAAATTTTCTAAAATATGTTAGAAAATAAAAATATCATTTTATTTTGTAAATGAATAATAGAAATTCATATGTTGAAATAAAAAAATGTTTTTATCGTTAAAAATATAATTTTTAACGTGAAGTGAATAAAATAAAATATTCATTTACAAACCGAACGGTTTGTTTATGTACACCTATTTGAAGGACATTGATTGGGTCGATAAATTTTACACATCGCCCAACTGCACAACTAAAATCTGTGTTTGATTGTTTGAAACCCCACACGGGTGTTGGGATGAAATTTGAAGTTCACTCATCCTGATTGATTGAATATGTCGATCGATTGATTGACAGGCTGTTATAAGCGTTAGATATCTATATTTGATGCTTATACAGTGTAGTGCACTTTGGTTGATGGTTGATTATTTTCCAATGCTATTATACATGTGTTGTATGAAAATCCATATAATTAACTTTATATGGTAATTGATTGGGCCTCATTCCAATTTGAAAAATAAAGAATATTATAAAATAAAAGGTCATGTGTTGAACGAAATATTTTAGTAATAAAATTTACACCTTTATCGATATAAAATAAAAGTTCATGTGTTGACAGTACTCATCCATTGAGATTGGTCATGTGTTGAACGAAATATTTTAGTAATAAAATTTACACCTTTATCGATATAAAATAAAAGTTCATGTGTTGACAGTACTCATCCATTGAGATTGGTCATGTGTTGAACGAAATATTTTAGTAATAAAATTTACACCTTTATCGATATAAAATAAAAGTTCATGTGTTGACAGTACTCATCCATTGAGATTGGTCATGTGTTGAACGAAATATTTTAGTAATAAAATTTACACCTTTATCGATATAAAATAAAAGTTCATGTGTTGACAGTACTCATCCATTGAGATTGGTCATGTGTTGAACGAAATATTTTGATAATAACAACTATTTTGAAAAAGAAATATTTGAAATAGAATATTTGAAAAATAGAAATTTATGAAGCCGTGTTGATTAGATTGACGCCATTTTGACGTGAATCGATATTTATATCGATTTTATAACGATTTCGAAATGAAATGAATTGAAAACGATTTCGAAAGGAAATGAATTGAATTGAAAACGATTTCGAAATGAATTGAATTGAAAACGATTTCAAAATGAATTGAATTGAAAACGATTTCGAAATGAATTGAATTGAAAACGAATTCAAATTGAATTGAAAGCGAATTGAAATGAATTCAAATTGAATTGAAATTTGAATTAAATAGAAATGAATTTTAAAACGAATTTATAAAGAAGAATTCAATTTTGATTTGAATTGAAAAAGGAAGTTGAAATTGCTTTTGAAACAAATTTAAAACTATTTATATAATTCGTTTTAAATAGAAATCGACGAAATATATATTATATATATTTTATATATAATATAATGGCCTGAATAGAACGCGCCGCGCCGCGGCAGTTCGTAAATTTCGACCATTTATTTCAAATGGACATTACGGGAGATCCGACCGTCGGATTCTCCTAAAACCGGAACCGTTGGATTCGTATCGAAAAGAGCTTTCTAACGAATATTAGAAATTAGAAATCTAACGGTTGGATTTGGAATTATGTCCAAATCAAATTCGAAAAAGGTCGTTGTAAGTGCAGTTCGATGGCCATTGATGGAAATCGACTGTACGGGCCTTGATAAAATTATTAAAAATAGTAATAATTTATGTAAAATCATAAGAAATGATTTAGAAAGAATTGGGATGAAAAACTCCATATTTGAAAAGATAAAAATAGATTTTTATCGAAATGAACTAGTTTTGAACTAGAAATATAATTCTATTTATTTTTAAATAAATAAATTGGATTTGAAATGGTTTTAAAAATAACCAGAATTTCCAATGATTGCATTGGAGTGGATTTGAATCGAAATTGTCTTTGGAATATTTCGATGTTGGAATTCGGGATTATGCAGATGTTGTTATGGAAATTTGAAAGATATATATATTTATATCGTTATTTCCAATACGACATTTGTCAATCGTAGAATTTGATATTGAATATAAGCCGGGATATTTTCTATTCAGAGCCTTGTATTTAATATAAAATGTGATTTGGGTTTGTCGTGAATGGTGTCTTCATTAACACTGTTCTTGAACCCAGTGGAGAAAAGATTAAATCTTTTTATTTAGATTTAATGAAGTGTACCAATTAAATAATGTTTAATTGAATTGAATTGATATTGATTTTTGGGTTTATCGTGGACAGTGTTTTAAATAACACTCGTTCTTTAACCCGATAATTAATGAATGTGATTTTGGGTTTATCGTGAACCGTGTTTTAAATGACACTGATTCTTTAACCCAATTAAAGATTAAAACTAAGTGGAGTTTTAATGAATCTTTAATTAGATTGAAATAATCGAAATGGAGTATCACCAGTTTTACTCCAGGCGATAGTTAAATCTTTAATTAGATTTGAACGTGAAATGGTAATTGAATTTACCGATAACACTATGGTGTTAGATATGAAGTATTACCAGTTTTACTTCATGGGATTAATAGGTTGGGATTGGGAAATTAAAACAAATGATTACTTCGGTAAGTTTTGTTAATCCTGACTAGTTGAACGAAATTCAAAAGAAGATTAGAGAATAAATTCAAGGAATTTATCTTGGATAAAATTAATGGGAACCTTTTCCTATGAATGTGAAATTTAGAAACTAACTGTCGGTTAGCCAAGCAGAATGGTTTTCTAGATATTGATCTGATGTTGGTTTCGGCCATCGGGGTTAATATTTGGGGAATTATTCTCTTGATTAATTTACGGTTAGTGACTGATGAATTGGAATGAGGCGTATGTTGTGTTTGTGTAACACTTATTTAAAATATACGCGAGTTATTCGGAAAGACCGGGTTTAGCCCATTCTGAATAACTGATACGACGATAAGTCGAAGATGAAGACGATGGTCGAAGACCGGAAGTCTTCACGTCGTTTGGGTGATTACTGATGATCTTGATTGGGCTGTACACCCAAGAAGATGGAAACAGTTAGTGATCGTCCAGACGTACTTGGAGATCGATGGATATGCGGGGTACTAGGTGCCTCCGGTTTCGTTCAGACCCAGAACGGACTTGTAAATGGACTGTGTGTCTGACATTGGATTTTAGTCTGTGTGATTGATTTCTATTAAATATATATCTTTTTGGCGACGGAGAATTTATTCTCTTGCTTAACGCCCTTCTCTGAGACGTACGAGCTCAGGGGTTATATATTGATGGATATCAAACGCATGGAGTGAATTGCCTGTGTGGCATGCCTAAGTGGCAACTGATCGAGGCTTCTGTTGAAAAGCAAAGTCTTGTGGTGATGATCAAAGCACGGCCTTTGTGGCGTAGCTTTGTGTAACGTTTGCTTCGCGAGTTTCACACCAGGTATGAACCAAAAACGGGAAACGGACGTCAGGGAGGGCATGCGTTTCTTTCTAGCTAGAAGTGGCGTCAGTGGTTTTACACGCCCTGACGAGTTTGACTTATGTGGTTGTTGCTGTTGCGAGGTGCCTCGGTTATATCGGTTTCGGCCGATGCATTCTGGTCGGCTGACGGACCAGACTTACACCCCATAGGGTGGGGAGACGTAGTGTTCAGGCATAATAATCCACTCCGTGTGGACCGGCCCTGAGGATCCAGGGGGCAGTTGCGGCTGTTCCTGAGACACGGGCTAGAGCGTCTCGAATCGGTTGAGGACTATCTCTTGCCTCGGTTCATAGATGGAAATCCAATTTCCAAATACGTGACATTTGCGGTTTTAATTGTAGAACTAGTATGGCGACATGATATATGGTACCCATGCCGCCTATGATTGATACTTATGATTTGAAGTTGTTTTATACACTATGCACTTACAATAGTATCAAATGATTTGTTTTAAACGTATCAAGCATTCTTTGGCTGTTATAAGGTAAAACCCTATCCCCCGGCTTGCGTTGCATTGTGTGATAGGACCTAGGTCTTATAACAGCTTCATTTTTCTTTATTAGCATTGCGCTGTTTGTTTTATGCACTGGTATTCTTGGGAGGAAACCCGTTCCGTGTTATACGGCGTGGTCCCTTGATTTACCTAGCTTTAAAATAAAGAATTAATAACTGTTTTAGTTCTCACACCAGTCACATGACTGACCTGGAGTTTATTGTTTTAACCTAAACTCTGGGTGCCCCTATTTTGACACGGGCAGCTAGTAGTTTTGGTTTTGCAGATTTATATTCACAGGATCCTGGTTTACAGCTGGAACGATATCCGAAAAACTTTGTATCCGTATATCTCTTCTAGTTGTGTATTGTATTATTTTCCGCTGCTATGTATTTAAATGTAATTTAAATCTCTGATATTTCTGTGTAATATTCATTTATACTCTGTATATTCTTGTAATCTGATGCATTGTTGTAATATACAATGAAACGTTCTTCTGTATGCATTCTGGTTTGTTGTGTTCTCAAACGATAGGGCGTTTCGAACGGTCTAGGTCGGTTTAGCGACTGGTTCGGACCGAGCGAAATTCCTTGCCGTCACAGTTGGTATCAGAGCTTTGGTTTACAAAGCTCAGAGAACAAGACACATTAGAACCATACAAAAGAATTCATCAGATATTGGATTAGTAATATCCAACGAGGATGACTCGTTAGAGATGGGGTCAGTAGTATCCTAGAACGAGTGTGAAGAGTATATTTTTAAAGTGAAAACAAATTTTTGTTTTGAAAATTTAAATCAATTATTCGTATTTGATTATCTATTTATATTGAGTTGGACAATCCAGTATATAAAGATTTTGCGTATACGTCTGATCCACGTGTATTTGAAATTTTAATATATTGGATAGATATAGCAACACACTCTAGTCGCCCGAAGATGAGATTGATGATAGCGATCGCATCATCAACATTTATATTCGTGTTTCGAAGGTGTGATTTCTATATATTTCCATTTGACTGGTGTGAGAACCAAAAAGAAATTTAGATAAGGCCTATTGTGGTGATTTGGCATCAAAAACATGATTTTTGTATATGTATCAAAATTATGAATTTGAAATTCTAATTCACTAATTGATTGATGTTTGTGTTGTTTGTTTATTTGTTTGCAAATTTTGAACCATTATGCCTAATAGGATCAAATTTTGACTTATATCTCGCATTTGCTTGCATATACATATATATCATTGAACAGGTCATAGCAAGGAGGCTAGAGCCAGAGAATAAAATTTGTTTGCCCGACAAATAGGTACATGTTTACTACATAATTTCCTGTTTTGTTTGGGTGATGATGATTTTGTGAGCCTATTGGCTAGCCGCTTGGCCTTTTCTTTTTCTTTTTGAGATCTGAAGGACCGGGGAAGCTATTTGAAATTCCCCGATGCTCCCGGTGCAGGGGAGGTTATGGCGAAATTTTTCGAAAATTTAGGGTGTTAGCCAAATTTTTGAAAATTTGAAAATTCTCAGAAACTGAAAAGTTGGAGAATGGAAGCCAGATCGAACGTAGAGTTGATTAATCAAACCACTTTCGACTTTGTTCCTTTTCGGGGACGAAAAGTTTTAAGTGGGGGAGATTGTAATAACCCGGAAAATCTGGGCCAGTTTAAAATTTTTATTTTGGCAATTTTAGCGAATTTTGATTATTTAAAATGGATTATTTTAAATAATATCGACGAGAAATTTATTTTGAATATAAATCGAACGTTTATATTATATACGTCGTCGTTAGAATATAAATATTTATATATAATTATAAATAGAATTGAAAATGGCGCGGTAGTTCGATAATTCGATTTCAAACTTCAATTGAATGTACCGGGTGCAAAACAATCCGGATTTTAGTGAAACCAAACATAATGGGATCTAATTGATAAGATCTTTCCAACGAATCCGACAAATCAAAATTTCATAGCGGGAATCAAAAGATATGTCCAGTTGAAAATTCTGAATAGTCGCTATGGAATTCAGGCCCTTAAAAATGGACATTTTGCAAACAACCTCGGATTTCGACGAAACCCATTTTGTTGGGTCCGTGATGTTAAGTTATTGCTAGATTCCAAGTTTCATAATTTTTCGAATCGATATGTGAGCGTGGCATAGGAAAACGTGTTTTGACCATTTCAGTTGATTTTAATCGACTGGAAATTGGCCATTTTACTAATGGTCTCAGAATTCGACGAAATTAGTTTTGTTAGGACCGTATCGTTAATACGAAGCTAGAAAATATTTTTATTGAATTTTTAGAGTTAGAATGTGACCCCGGTAATTTGAAATGTACGTTTAAAATTCAATATAGCGATTTAAATGTAAATTCAACGGAAACTGATTCAAATGATCAAATCAGCTTACGATACATATCCCATTGTGTTCGGAATGGAGGTAAAACGCTATGGACGGCAGGCGGTGGGCCTCGTTTTGATGACGTATGTAAAAGTCAACTTTTAAAAATAATAAAATAATAAACAAAAATAAATAAAAAAAAGAAAAACCCCCTTCTTCCCTTAAAACCTTCTGCCCCCCCCCCCCCCCCCGATCATTCTTCTGTAAGCAGAAAAAAAAAGAAAAAAAAAGAAGAAAAAATCCCACCACTCCGTTGACCGCCCTCCACCGCTGCTCCCCTGTGCGGCCGCCGGAGGCGCCCTCCCCCTCGCCGTTGATCCATACCCCCGCTCCTCTGCTCGATTCTCTCTCCTCCTACTCTTCAAATCCGCGAGGTACTGTGCCCAATCCGAACCCTATAACCACCGCCACCTCGTTTCTCCGACCATCGTCCCTCCGCCTTCACCTCCCCCGACGCCGTGACCCCCCATTCCGTCCCCTCCTCGTTTAAAAACCCATAGCCGCCGTAGACCCCTTCAAAACCGCCACCTCCAACTGTCAGAGGGCCCGCCGCCGCACCAGGGTCCCACCGCCGTGCCGAAGCTCCTCCCTCCCCTCAGCGAGCCCCACCCCCCTCCTCCGACCGGTGAGCGATGGCAGCACCCCCCTCCATCGATTTATACAGTAAGTTTTATGATTTTATTTGCTAATTAAAAACTGATTTTTATTTGCTTGTTAAAACTGATTTTACATAGTTATTAAAACTGATTTTATTTTAAGATTTTAAATAGAAAAAGATTTGAATTTTAAATGGAAAAAGATTAGAACTTTAAAAGGTGAAAAGGTCGTATTTTGAAATGTGAGAAGATCGTATTTTTATATAGTTGATTTATAGAAAAGATATGATTTTTAAAATAGAAAAGATATGATTTTTAAAATAGGAAAAATCATATTTTTATATATTGAATAGCGTAGTAAAAATTCGATTTTTACATATGTAGTGAATACGGGCAATGAAAGCCACAAAAGGCGAGATTGGCGAAGTCTTCTATAAATGAAGAGTCAAGATGATTGGATAGCTATAATGTGAGAACTTCTCACCTTTCAATTTAATTTTCTAGTTATATTTATACACTAGGATGCAGACGGTGCTTAGTAGCACCCGACACCCGTCATCCACAGACCATGGATGGCTTGTTTATTAAATTGTTTGGATGTGTAGTTGGTTAGTTCATTTGGTTTGAATTGAATTGTTTGGTGAAATGAAATTGATTTGACTGATGTGTGAATGGCGTGGGCCTTCACTAGACCGGGGATAAGGCTAGGCCTCGTCCCGTTTCTAGTATCGTGCCGTTATGCCGCCAAAATTTTCAAAAATATGTTAGAAAATAAAAATATCATTTTATTTTGTAAATGAATAATAGAAATTCATATGTTGAAATAAAAAAATGTTTTTATCGTTAAAAATATAATTTTTAACGTGAAGTGAATAAAATAAAATATTCATTTACAAACCGAACGGTTTGTTTATGTACACCTATTTGAAGGACATTGATTGGGTCGATAAATTTTACACATCGCCCAACTGCACAACTAAAATCTGTGTTTGATTGTTTGAAACCCCACACGGGTGTTGGGATGAAATTTGAAGTTCACTCATCCTGATTGATTGAATATGTCGATCGATTGATTGACAGGCTGTTATAAGCGTTAGATATCTATATTTGATGCTTATACAGTGTAGTGCACTTTGGTTGATGGTTGATTATTTTCCAATGCTATTATACATGTGTTGTATGAAAATCCATATAATTAACTTTATATGGTAATTGATTGGGCCTCATTCCAATTTGAAAAATAAAGAATATTATAAAATAAAAGGTCATGTGTTGAACGAAATATTTTAGTAATAAAATTTACACCTTTATCGATATAAAATAAAAGTTCATGTGTTGACAGTACTCATCCATTGAGATTGGTCATGTGTTGAACGAAATATTTTAGTAATAAAATTTACACCTTTATCGATATAAAATAAAAGTTCATGTGTTGACAGTACTCATCCATTGAGATTGGTCATGTGTTGAACGAAATATTTTAGTAATAAAATTTACACCTTTATCGATATAAAATAAAAGTTCATGTGTTGACAGTACTCATCCATTGAGATTGGTCATGTGTTGAACGAAATATTTTAGTAATAAAATTTACACCTTTATCGATATAAAATAAAAGTTCATGTGTTGACAGTACTCATCCATTGAGATTGGTCATGTGTTGAACGAAATATTTTGATAATAACAACTATTTTGAAAAAGAAATATTTGAAATAGAATATTTGAAAAATAGAAATTTATGAAGCCGTGTTGATTAGATTGACGCCATTTTGACGTGAATCGATATTTATATCGATTTTATAACGATTTCGAAATGAAATGAATTGAAAACGATTTCGAAAGGAAATGAATTGAATTGAAAACGATTTCGAAATGAATTGAATTGAAAATGATTTCAAAATGAATTGAATTGAAAACGAATTCGAAATGAATTGAATTGAAAACGAATTCAAATTGAATTGAAAGCGAATTGAAATGAATTCAAATTGAATTGAAATTTGAATTAAATAGAAATGAATTTTAAAACAAATTTATAAAGAAGAATTCAATTTTGATTTGAATTGAAAAAGGAAGTTGAAATTGCTTTTGAAACGAATTTAAAACTATTTATATAATTCGTTTTAAATAGAAATCGACGAAATATATATTATATATATTTTATATATAATATAATGGCCTGAATAGAACGCGCCGCGCCGCGGCAGTTCGTAAATTTCGACCATTTATTTCAAACGGACATTACGGGAGATCAGACCGTCGGATTCTCCTAAAACCGGAACCTTGGGTTCGTATCGAAAAGAGCTTTCTAACGAATATTAGAAATTAGAAATCTAACGGTTGGATTTGGAATTATGTCCAAATCAAATTCGAAAAAGGTCGTTGTAAGTGCAGTTCGATGGCCATTGATGGAAATCGACTGTACGGGCCTTGATAAAATTATTAAAAATAGTAATAATTTATGTAAAATCATAAGAAATGATTTAGAAAGAATTGGGATGAAAAACTCCATATTTGAAAAGATAAAAATAGATTTTTATCGAAATGAACTAGTTTTGAACTAGAAATATAATTCTATTTATTTTTAAATAAATAAATTGGATTTGAAATGGTTTTAAAAATAACCAGAATTTCCAATGAATGCATTGGAGTGGATTTGAATCGAAATTGTCTTTGGAATATTTCGATGTTGGAATTCGGGATTATGCAGATGTTGTTATGGAAATTTGAAAGATATATATATTTATATCGTTATTTCCAATACGACATTTGTCAATCGTAGAATTTGATATTGAATATAAGCCGGGATATTTTCTATTCAGAGCCTTGTATTTAATATAAAATGTGATTTGGGTTTGTCGTGAATGGTGTCTTCATTAACACTGTTCTTGAACCCAGTGGAGAAAAGATTAAATCTTTTTATTTAGATTTAATGAAGTGTACCAATTAAATAATGTTTAATTGAATTGAATTGATATTGATTTTTGGGTTTATCGTGGACAGTGTTTTAAATAACACTCGTTCTTTAACCCGATAATTAATGAATGTGATTTTGGGTTTATCGTGAACCGTGTTTTAAATGACACTGATTCTTTAACCCAATTAAAGATTAAAACTAAGTGGAGTTTTAATGAATCTTTAATTAGATTGAAATAATCGAAATGGAGTATCACCAGTTTTACTCCAGGCGATAGTTAAATCTTTAATTAGATTTGAACGTGAAATGGTAATTGAATTTACCAATAACACTGTGGTGTTAGATATGAAGTATTACCAGTTTTACTTCATGGGATTAATAGGTTGGGATTGGGAAATTAAAACAAATGATTACTTCGGTAAGTTTCATTAATCCCGACTAGTTGAACGAAATTCAAAAGAAGATTAGAGAATAAATTCAAGGAATTTATCTTGGATAAAATTAATGGGAACCTTTTCCTATGAATGTGGAATTTAGAAACTAACTGTCGGTTAGCCAAGCAGAATGGTTTTCTAGATATTGATCTGATGTTGGTTTCGGCCTTCGGGGTTAATATTTGGGGAATTATTCTCTTGATTAATTTACGGTTAGTGACTGATGAATTGGAATGAGGCGTATGTTGTGTTTGTGTAACACTTATTTAAAATATACGCGAGTTATTCGGAAAGACCGGGTTTAGCCCATTCTGAATAACTGATACGACGATAAGTCGAAGATGAAGACGATGGTCGAAGACCGGAAGTCTTCACTTCGTTTGGGTGATTACTGATGATCTTGATTGGGCTGTACACCCAAGAAGATGGAAACAGTTAGTGATCGTCCAGACGTACTTGGAGATCGATGGATATGCGGGGTACTAGGTGTCTCCGGTTTCGTTCAGACCCAGAACGGACTTGTAAATGGACTGTGTGTCTGACATTGGATTTTAGTCTGTGTGATTGATTTCTATTAAATATATATCTGTTTGGCGGCGGAGAACTTTTTCTCTTGCTTAACGCCCTTCTCTGAGACGTACGAGCTCAGGGGTTATATATTGATGGATATCAAACGCATGGAGTGAATTGCCTGTGTGGCATGCCTAAGTGGCAACTGATCGAGGCTTCTGTTGAAAAGCAAAGTCTTGTGGTGATGATCAAAGCACGACCTTTGTGGCGTAGCTTTGCGTAACGTTTGCTTCGCGAGTTTCACACCAGGTATGAACCAAAAACGGGAGACGGACGTCAGGGAGGGCATGCGTTTCTTTCTAGCTAGAAGTGGCGTCAGTGGTTTTACACGCCCTGACGAGTTTGACTTATGTGGTTGTTGCTGTTGCGAGGCGCCTCGGTTATATCGGTTTCGGCCGATGCATTCTGGTCGGCTGACGGACCAGACTTACACCCCATAGGGTGGGGAGACGTAGTGTTCAGGCATAATAATCCACTCCGTGTGGACCGGCCCTGAGGATCAGGGGGCAGTTGCGGCTGTTCCTGAGACACGGGCTAGAGCGTCTCGAATCGGTTGAGGACTATCTCTTGCCTCGGTTCATAGATGGAAATCCAATTTCCAAATACGTGACATTTGCGGTTTTAATTGTAGAACAAGTATGGAGACATGATATATGGTACCCATGCCGCCTATGATTGATACTTATGATTTGAAGTTGTTTTATACACTATGCACTTACAATAGTATCAAATGATTTGTTTTAAACGTATCAAGCATTCTTTGGCTGTTATAAGGGAAAACCCTATCCCCCGGCTTGCGTTGCATTGTGTGATAGGACCTGGGTCTTATAACAGCTTCATTTTTCTTTATTAGCATTGCGCTGTTTGTTTTATGCACTGGTATTCTTGGGAGGAAACCCGTTCCGTGTTATACGGCGTGGTCCCTTGATTTACCTAGCTTTAAAATAAAGAATTAATAACTATTTTAGTTCTCACACCAGTCACATGACTGACCTGGAGTTTATTGTTTTAACCTAAACTCTGGGTGCCCCTATTTTGACACGGGCAGCTAGTAGTTTTGGTTTTGCAGATTTATATTCACAGGATCCTGGTTTACAGCTGGAACGATATCCGGAAAGCTTTGTATCCGTATATCTCTTCTAGTTGTGTATTGTATTATTTTCCGCTGCTATGTATTTAAATGTAATTTAAATCTCTGATATTTCTGTGTAATATTCATTTATACTCTGTATATTCTTGTAATCTGATGCATTGTTGTAATATACAATGAAACGTTCTTCTGTATGCATTCTGGTTTGTCGTGTTCTCAAATAATAGGGCGTTTCGAACGGTCTGGGTCGGTTTAGCGACTGGTTCGGACCGAGCTAAATTCCTTGCCGTCACAGTTATCAACACATGAACCTTTATTTTATAATCTTCTTTATTTTTCAAATTGGAATGAGGCCCAATCAATTACCATATAAAGTTAATTATATGGATTTTCATACAACACATGTATAATAGCATTGAAAAATAATCAACCATCAACCAAAGTGTACTACACTGTATAAGCATCAAATATAGATATCTAACGCTTATAACAGCCTGTCCATCGATCGATCGACATATTTAATCAATCAGGATGAGTGAACTTCAAATTTCATCCCAACACCCGTGTGGGGTTTCAAACAATCAAACACATATTTTATTTGTGCAGTTGGGCGATGTGTAAAATTTATCGTCCCAATCAATGTCCTTCAAATAGGTGTACATAAACAAACCGTCCGGTTTGTAAATGAATATTTATTTATTCACATTCACGTTAAAAAATTATATTTTTAACGATAAAACATTTTATTCAACCTATGAATATTCTATTCGGTTCATTTATTCAATAAAATGATATTTTTATTTTTCTAACATATTTTAGAAAATTTCGGCGGCATCACAGCACGATACTAGAAACGGGACAAGGCCTAGCCTTATCCCCGGTCTAGTGAAGGCTCACGCCATTCACACATCAATCAAACCATTCAATTTCACCAAACAATTCAATTCAATCAAATAATCTAACTAATTTATGCAATCAAACAAACAAGTCCATGGTCTGTGGACGATTGTGTCGGGTGCTACTAAGCACCGTCTGCATCCTAGTATATATATATATATATAACTAGAAAAATTAAATTGAAAGGTGAGAAGTTCTCACAGAAAGCTATCCAAACATCTTGACTCTTCTTTGATATAAATCTTCTTCGTTCCCGCCTTTTTGTTACCTTCGTTGTCCGCTTTCACTACCTATGTAAAAATCGAATTTTTACTTCGCTATTCCATATATAAAAATCATATTTTTATTCCGAAGTTCAATATATAAAAATCATATTTTTATTTCGAAGTTCAATATATAAAAATCATATTTTTATTTCGAAGTTCAATATATAAAAATCATATTTTTATTTCGAAGTTCAATATATAAAAATCATATTTTTATTTCGAAGTTCAATATATAAAAATCATATTTTTATTTCGAAATTAATATATAAAAATCATATTTTTATTTCGAAATTAATATATAAAAATCATATTTTTATTTCGAAGTTCAACATATAAAAATCATATTTTTATTCCGAAGTTCAATATATAAAAATCATATTTTTATTCCGAAGTTCAATATATAAAAATCATATTTTTATTTTGAAGTTTTAAACAAAGTCTATATATTTTTTAAACAAATTTAAACTGAACCCTAAACTAAATTTTAAACTGAATTTAAACTGTTAATAAACTAAATAAACAAAATAAAACTCACTCTTTTCTACCAATCGAAGGGGGGAGGAGGAGTTGTTCGCTGGTGGGGATGGAGGTTGTCGGCGGCAGCCCCCCTGTGGCGCGTTGGTGGCTGTGGCAGCGAGGGGGGGTGTGGCCGATTTCTGGTCGGTTTGGGGATGCTTCGGGGGTTGGGGCTTCACGCCGTCAAGGGGGCAGAGGGAGAGAAGCGCGCAAGACGGGGAGGCTCTGGTCGGAGGCGGAGCAGCCTGGCGCGGGGCGAGGGAACCCCTGGCGGCGGCGGATGAACGATGGAAGCATCGTCTTTTTTTTTTCCTTTTATCTGCGAATTCGATTATCAACGGGGGGGGGGGAGGGGGGGCAGAAGATAAGGGAAAGGTTTTTTTTTCTTTTTTTTATTATTATTTAATTATTTATTTTCAAAGAAGTTGACTTTTACATACGACCCCGAAACGAGGCCCACCGCCTGTCGTCCATAGCGTTTTACCCCCATTCCGAACACAATGGGACATGTATCGTAGGTTGATTCGATCATTTGAATCAGTTTCCGTTAAATTTACATTTAAATCACTATATTGAATTTTAAACGTACATTTCAAATTACCGGGGTCACATACTAACCAGAAAAATTCCCGAAAAATATTTTCTAGCTTCGTATTGACGATACGGTCCTAACAAAACTAGTTTCGTCGAATTCTGAGACCGTATGAAAAATGGCCAATTTCCAGTCGATTAAAATCAACTAAAACTGGTTAAATGCGTTTTCCTTTGCCACGCTCACATATTGATTCGAAAAATTATGAAATTTGAAACCTAGCAATAACTTGACACCACGGACCCAACAAAACTGGTTTCGTCGAAATCCGAGGTCGTTTGCAAAATTCCCATTTTTAAGGGCCTGAATTCCATAGCGACTATTCAGAATTTTCAACTGGACATATCTTTTGATTCCCGCTATGAAATTTTGATTATTCGGATTCGTTGGAAAGATATTATCAATTAGATCCTAATGTTTTTGATTTCACTAAAATCCGGATTGTTTTGCACCCGGTACATTCAATTGAAGTTTGAAATCGAATTATCGAACTACCGCGCCATTTTCAATTCTATTTATAATTATATATAAATATTTATATTCTAACGACGACGCGTATAATATATACGTTCAAATTATATTCAAAACAAATTTCCGTTGATATTATTTAAAATAATCTATTTTAAATATTCAAAATTCGCTAAAATTGCCAAAATAAAAATTTTAAACTGGCCCAGATTTTCGGGTTGTTACAATCTCCCCCACTTAAAACTTTTCGTCCCCGAAAAGGAACAAAGTCGAAAGTGGTTTGATCATTCAACTCTACGTTCGATCCGGCTTTCATTCTCCAACTTTTCAGTTTCTGAGAATTTTCAAAATTTCAAAAATTTGGCTAACACCCTAAATTTTCGAAAAATTTCGCCATAACCTCCCCTGCACCGGGAGCATCAGGGAATTTCAAATAGCTTCCCCAGTCCTTCAGATCTCAAAAAGAAAAAGAAAAAGCCAAGCGGCTAGCCAATAGGCTCATAAAATCATCATCACCCAAACAAAACAGTAAATTATGTAGTAAACATGTACCTATTTGTCGGGCAAACAAATTTTATTCTTCGGCTCTAGCCTCCTTGCTATGACCTGTTCAATATAAGTATATGTATATGCAAGCAAATGCGACCAAATTTCAATACAATTCAATATTCGATCAAATTAGGCATAATGGTTCAAAATTATCAAACAAATAAACAAACAACACAAACATCAATCAATTAGTGAATTATCATTTCAAATTCATAAATTTGATACATATACAGAAAATCATGTTTTTGATGCCAATTCACAACAATAAATCTTATATATATAAGCTTTGGTTCTCACACCAGTCTAATGGAAATATATAGATATCACACCTTCGTCACTCGAAAATAAATGCTGATGATGTTTCGAACCACCATCAGAACATCTCCGGGCGACTAGAATGTGATTCTATATCTATCCAGTATATTAAAATTTCGACTATACGTTCATGACGCGTATACGCGAAATCTTTATATACTCGATTGTCCAATTCAATTTTAAAATAAATAATCAAATACGAATAGTTGATTTAAATTTTTAAAACAAAATTGGTTTTCATTTTAAAAATATACTCTTCACACTCGTTCTAGGATACCACTGATCCCATCTCTAACGAGTCATTCTAATTGGATATTACTAATCCAATATCTGATGAATTCTTTCGTATGGTTCTAATGTGTCTTGTTCTCTGCTTTGTAAACCAAAGCTCTGATACCAACTGTGAAAACCCGTAACTTCCCCGTAAAGGAAAGAGCGGATAGTTCGAGAACAAGCCACAACAGAACGCATACAGAAGAACATTTCACTGTATATTACAACAATGCATCAGAATTACAAGAATACACAGAGTATAAATGAATATTACACAGAAATATCAGAGATTTAAATTACATTTAAATACATAGCAGCGGAAAATAATACAATACACAACTAGAAGGGGATATACGGATACAAAGCTTTCCGGATATCGTTCCAGCTGTAAACCAGGATCCTGTGAATATAAATCTGCAAAACCAAAACTACTAGCTGCCCGTGTCGAAAATAGGGGCACCCAGAGTTTAGGTTAAAACAATAAACTCCAGGTCAGTCATGTGACTGGTGTGAGAACTAAAACAGTTATTAATCTTTATTTTTAGAGTTTGGTAAATCAAGGGACCACGCCGTATAACACGGAACGGGTTTCCTCCCAAGAATACCAGTGCATAAAACAAACAGCGCAATGCTAAATAAAGAAAAATGAAGCTGTTACAAGACCCAGGTCCTATCACACAATGCAAACGCAAGCCGGGGGATAGGGTTTTCCCTTATAGCAGCCAAAGAATGCTTGATACGTTTAAAACAAATCATTTGATACTATAATAAGTGTACAGTGTATAAAACAACTTCAAATCATAAGTATCAATCATAGGCGGCATGGGTACCATATATCATGTCGCCATACCAGGCTCTACAAATAAAACCGCAAATGTCACGTATTTGGAAATTGGGTTTCCGTCATGAACCAAGGCAAAAGATAGTCCTTACCGAATTCGAGACTGCCTAGCCCGAGTCTCAGGCAAGCGCGCAGGCAAGCCTTGGATCGTCAGGGCCGGTCCACACGGAGTGGATTAAAATGCCTGAGCACTACGTTTCGCCGCCCTTTGGGGCGTAAGCGAGCCAACGAATGACTCCATCGGACCCGGATCGTCCGATCTAACCGAGGCGCCTCGCAACAGCAACAACCACATAAGTCAAACTCGTCAGGGCGTGTAAAACCACTGACGCCACTTCTAGCTAGGAGGAAACGTAGGCCCTCCCTGAGGTCCTTTCTCCCGTTTCTGGTTCATACCGGGTTGTGAAACTCGCGAAGTAAATGTTACACAAAGCTACGCCACAAAGGCCGTGCTTCGATCATCACCACAAGACTTTGCTTTTCAACGGAAGCCTCGATGAATTGCCACTTAGGCATGCCACACAGGCAATTCACTCCATGCGTTTGATATCCATCAATATATAACCCCTGAGCTCGTACGTCTCAGAGAAGGGCATTAAGCAAGAGAATAAATTCTCCGCCGCCAAACAGATATATATTTAATAGAGATCAATCGCACGGACTAAAACCCAATGTCAGACACACAGTCCATTTACAAGTCCGTTCTGGGTCTGAACGAAACCGGAGGCACCTAGTACCCCGCATATCCTTCGATCTCCAAGTACGTCTGGACGATCACTAACTGTTTCCATCTTCTTGGGTGTACAGCCCAATCAAGATCATCAGTAATTACCCAAACGACGTGAAGACCTCCGGTCTTCGACCATCGTCTTCATCTTCGACTTATCGTCGTATCAGTTATTCAGAATGGGATAAACCCGGTCTTTCCGAATAACTCGCGTATATTTTAAATAAGTGTTACACAAACACAACATACGCCTCATTCCAATTCATTAGTCACTAACCGTAAATTAATCAAGAGAATAATTCCCCAAATATTAACCCCAAAGGCCGAAACCAACATCAGATCAATATCCAGAAAACCATTCTGCTTGGCTAACCGACAGTTAGTTTCTAAATTTCACATTTATAGGGAAAGGTTCCCATTAATTTTATCCAAGATAAATTCCTTGAATTTATTCTTTAATCTATCTTTGAATATCAATTCAAACTAGTCGGGATTAGCGAACCTTACCGAAGTAATCATTTGTTTTTAATTTCCCAATCCCAGCCTATTCATCCCATGAAGTAAAACTGGTAATACTTCATATCTAACACCACAGTGTTATCGGTAAATTCAATTACCATTTCACGTTCAAATCTAATTAAAGATTTAACTATCGCCTGGAGCAAAACTGGTGATACCCCATTTTCGATCATTTCAATCTAATTAAAGATTCATTAAAACTCCACTTAGTTTTAATCTTCGACTGGGTTAAAGAATCAGTGTCATTTAAAACACGGTTCCCGATAAACCCAAAATCACATTCCATTAATTATCAGGTTAAAGAACAAGTGTTATTTAAAAACACCATTCACGATAAACCCAAGAATCAATATCAGTTCAATTCCAATTAAATATTGCTTAATTGGTACACTTCATTAAATCTAAATAAAAAGATTTAATCTTTTCTCAACTGGGTTCAAGAACAGTGTTAGTGAAGACACCATTCACGACAAACCCAAATCACATTTGATATTCAATATAAGGCTCTGAATAGAAAATATATCGGCTTATATTCAATATCAAATTCTACGATTAACAAATGTCGTATTGGAAATAACGATATATATATATATCTTTCAAATTTCCATATCAACATCCGTATAATCACGAATTCCACCATCGAAATACTCCGAAGACAATTTCGATTCAAATCCACTCCAATGCTATCATTGGAAATTCTGGTTATTTTTAAAACCCTTTTCTAATTCCATTTATTTATTTAAAAATAAATAGAATTATAATTCTAGTTCAAAACTAGTTCATTTCGATAAAAATCTATTTTTATCTTTTCAAATATGGAGTTTTTCATCCCGATTCTTCTCAAATCATTTCGTATGATTTTACACAAATTATTACTATTTTTAATAATTTTATCAAGGCCCGTACAGTCGATTTCCATCAATGGCCATCGAACTGCACTTACAGCGACCTTTTTCAAATTTGATTTGGACATAATTCCAAATCCAACCGTTAGATTTCAAATTTCTAATATTCGTTAGAAAGCTCTTTTCGATACGAACCCAACGGTTCCGGTTTTAGGAGAATCCGACGGCCGGATCTCCCGTAATGTCCGTTTGAAATAAATGGTCGAAATTCGCGAACTGCCGCGGCGCGGCGCGTTCTATTCAGGCCATTATATTATATATATAATATATATTTCGTCGATTTCTATTTAAAACGAATTTTATAAATAGTTTTAAAATTCGTTTCAAAAGCAATTTCAACTTCCATTTCAATTCAAATCAAAATTGAATTCTTCTTTATAAATTCGTTTTAAAATTCATTTCTATTCAATTCAAATTTCAATTCAATTTGAATTCATTTCAATTCGCTTTAAATTCAATTTGAATTCGTTTTCAATTCAATTCATTTTGAAATCGTTTTCAATTCAATTCATTTCGAAATCGTTTTCAATTCAATTCATTTCGAAATCATTTTCAATTCAATTCATTTCGAAATCGTTTTCAATTCAATTCATTTCGAAATCGTTTTCAATTCAATTCATTTCGAAATCGTTTGTTTTCAATTCAATTCATTTCGAAATCGTTTTCAATTCAATTCATTTCGAAATCGTTTTCAATTCAATTCATTTCGAGATCGTTTTCAATTCAATTCATTTCGAAATCGTTTTCAATTCAATTCATTTCGAGATCGTTTTCAATTCAATTCATTTCGAGATCGTTTTCAATTCAATTCATTTCGAAATGAATAAAATCTATATAAATATCGTTCACGTCAAAATGGCGTCAATCTAATCAACACGGCTTCATATATTTCTATTTTCAAATATTCTATTTCAAATATTTCTTTTTCAAAATAGTTGTTATTATCAAAATATTTCGTTCAACACATGACCAATCTCAATGGATGAGTACTGTCAACACATGAACCTTTATTTTATATTGATAAAGATGTAAATTTTATTACTAAAATATTTCGTTCAACACATGACCAATCTCAATGGATGAGTACTGTCAACACATGAACCTTTATTTTATAATCTTCTTTATTTTTCAAATTGGAATGAGGCCCAATCAATTACCATATAAAGTTAATTATATGGATTTTCATACAACACATGTATAATAGCATTGAAAAATAATCAACCATCAACCAAAGTGTACTACACTGTATAAGCATCAAATATAGATATCTAACGCTTATAACAGCCTGTCAATCGATCGATCGGCATATTTAATCAATCAGGATGAGTGAACTTCAAATTTCATCCCAACACCCGTGTGGGGTTTCAAACAATCAAACACATATTTTATTTGTGCAGTTGGGCGATGTGTAAAATTTATCGTCCCAATCAATGTCCTTCAAATAGGTGTACATAAACAAACCGTCCGGTTTGTAAATGAATATTTATTTATTTACATTCACGTTAAAAAAATATATTTTTAACGATAAAACATTTTATTCAACCTATGAATATTCTATTCGGTTCATTTATTCAATAAAATGATATTTTTATTTTTCTAACATATTTTAGAAAATTTCGGCGGCATCACAGCACGATACTAGAAACGGGACAAGGCCTAGCCTTATCCCCGGTCTAGTGAAGGCTCACGCCATTCACACATCAATCAAACCATTCAATTTCACCAAACAATTCAATTCAATCAAATAATCTAACTAATTTATGCAATCAAACAAACAAGCCCATGATCTGTGGACGATTGTGTCGGGTGCTACTAAGCACCGTCTGCATCCTAGTATATATATATAACTAGAAAAATTAAATTGAAAGGTGAGAAGTTCTCACAGAAAGCTATCCAAACATCTTGACTCTTCTTTGATATAAATCTTCTTCGTTCCCGCCTTTTTGTTACCTTCGTTGTCCGCTTTCACTACCTATGTAAAAATCGAATTTTTACTTCGCTATTCCATATATAAAAATCATATTTTTATTCCGAAGTTCAATATATAAAAATCATATTTTTATTTCGAAGTTCAATATATAAAAATCATATTTTTATTTCGAAGTTCAATATATAAAAATCATATTTTTATTTCGAAATTCAATATATAAAAATCATATTTTTATTTCGAATTTCAACATATAAAAATCATATTTTTATTTCAAAATTCAATATATAAAAATCATATTTTTATTTCGAAGTTCAACATATAAAAATCATATTTTTATTCCGAAGTTCAATATATAAAAATCATATTTTTATTCCGAAGTTCAATATATAAAAATCATATTTTTATTTCGAAGTTTTAAACAAAGTCTATATATTTTTAAAACAAATTTAAACTGAACCCTAAACTGAATTTTTAACTGAATTTAAACTGTTAATAAACTAAATAAACAAAATAAAACTCACTCTTTTCTACCAATCGAAGGGGGGAGGAGGAGTTGTTCGCTGGTGGGGATGGAGGTTGTCGGCGGCAGCCCCCCTGTGGCGCGTTGGTGGCTGTGGCAGCGAGGGGGGGGTGTGGCCGATTTCTGGTCGGTTTGGGGATGCTTCGGGGGTTGGGGCTTCACGCCGTCAAGGGGGCAGAGGGAGAGAAGCGCGCAAGACGGTGAGGCTCTGGTCGGAGGCGGAGCAGCCTGGCGCGGGGCGGAGGAACCCCTGGCGGCGGCGGATGAACGATGGAAGCATCGTCTTTTTTTTCCTTTTATCTGCGAATTCGATTATCAACGGAGGGGGGGGGGGCAGAAGATAAGGGAAAGGTTTTTTTTTCTTTTTTTTTTATTATTATTTAATTATTTATTTTCAAAGAAGTTGACTTTTACATACGACCCCGAAACGAGGCCCACCGCCTGTCGTCCATAGCGTTTTACCCCCATTCCGAACACAATGGGACATGTATCGTAGGTTGATTCGATCATTTGAATCAGTTTCCGTTAAATTTACATTTAAATCACTATATTGAATTTTAAACGTACATTTCAAGTTACCGGGATCACATACTAACCAGAAAAATTCCCGAAAAATATTTTCTAGCTTCGTATTGACGATACGGTCCTAACAAAACTAGTTTCGTCGAATTCTGAGACCGTATGAAAAATGGCCAATTTCCAGTCGATTAAAATCAACTGAAACTGGTCAAACGCGTTTTCCTTTGCCACGCTCACATATTGATTCGAAAAATTATGAAATTTGAAACCTAGCAATAACTTGACACCACGGACCCAACAAAACTGGTTTCGTCGAAATCCGAGGTCGTTTGCAAAATTCCCATTTTAAGGGCCTGAATTCCATAGCGACTATTCAGAATTTTCAACTGGACATATCTTTTGATTCCCGCTATGAAATTTTGATTATTCGGATTCGTTGGAAAGATTTTATCAATTAGATCCTAATGTTTTTGATTTCACTAAAATCCGGATTGTTTTGCACCCGGTACATTCAATTGAAGTTTGAAATCGAATTATCGAACTACCGCGCCATTTTCAATTCTATTTATAATTATATATAAATATTTATATTCTAACGATGACGCGTATAATATATACGTTCGAATTATATTCAAAACGAATTTCCGTTGATATTATTTAAAATAATCTATTTTAAATATTCAAAATTCGCTAAAATTGCCAAAATAAAAATTTTAAACTAGCCCAGATTTTCGGGTTGTTACACTTAACTAGTGGCTACAAACAATAGGACCCAATGTGAGAAGTTGGTCATGTTGTGCTCGAACCCGAGGTTAGACCAGGTTGTGGTGTAAAGCTACCCGGACCCGCCCGGCTTAACTAGTAACCACAACAAGGTCTAATGTGAGAGGTTAACGCACATTAAGTTAATGAATGCCTCCTGATTAGGGTTAATTCATGGTCCACTTAATACTTAACCAATATGGGCTTGATGGATTAATCGAGGTTAAGTCAGGAGCCTTGGGTACTCTTAACCAATTTAATCCACGTGTGGATCGGGTTAACCACATTTAACCCGTTAAGAAACCCTAGTTGCGTGGTCCTTTTCAGCAGTAACCTTCTAGTTGTATCATAAGACCCTAGGACTAGGCTAGGGTGGGGCACGATTACTGGGCGGATTATAAGAGACCAAAAAGAGATGGCTGAATGATGCCCCGGTTGTTCAGGCGGACCATGGTCGTGCACATCAAGTCCGGAGTTGAACACGGGCACCGGTAGGTTTGGACTGTGTATCATGGTATGGTGTCAGAGGGTTACAGCGTAGGGCCAGATACACCCTAGGTTGGACCCTGCACAGTCAACTACATTACATGATTACGCCGTATGACACCGACACTTGACGAGTTAGGCTTATAGGGAGCCGATCGACTAGACCGAGTAGTTGGACCTTGATCTAGGTCATCTCAAACTATTTGGGCCAAGCTTGGGCCAAGGGATCAATTCTTGTTTTTACTTGACATGTTAGAATGCTAGTACACCCGTGGTGCAAAACTTAACCTTGATTATGCGATGACACCTTTATCTATCTTGTTAGTTAATCATCATGCCAGTATGTTGTTATCCTTATGTTCATCTCAGCTTCTCATGCCAGTTAACTTTACTAGTTCATAGACAGATAGTAGTAGGGCTTACCAGTCTTTTTGACTGACCTATTTTCTTTCGCCTCTTGTCTTCTGTTCCCCCCCCCTCAGGTCCTCAGGGTGGGAACATTGGAGCTTAGCTTGGATCTTTCTAGCTTGCTTACTGGATTTGCTCATGTACGGGTTTGGACATTGAGCTAGCTATGGTTTATCACTTCACTTTGGGGATAGTACTTTATGTATTTCAGTTTTTCAGTTTATGCTTTTATCTAGACTTTGTTTGTTGGAAAATAATGACTAAGTACTTTATTGTAACTTAACTATAGTTTTGGAAAAGCAAGTTTTATCCGCTGCTTTACTACTCTGTTTTACTTATATGTTCTGTCTTGTGATATCTGCATGCATGTTTACCTTGTTTAACGCCCCTCCAAAGCTAATGTCCTTGCAAGAGTGGCATTGGCGGAGGTAGGGTGTTACAACGAGAAAGGTCTCGATGATGAGTTAAGGATATCAAGGGAAAGGATTGCTAGAGGAGAGAACTTTCCTCATTTTGATAGTTATTCTGTTGATAGTGGTGGGAGTCTGAGAAGGGATGACTGACTTTGTGTCCCTAAAAATGGTAATCTAAGAGAGGAAGTTCTACAGAAGTGTTATCGATCAAGAATGACCATACATCCCGGAGGAGATAAATTTTTTAAGGATAGGAGAAGGAGTTTTTATTGGGAAGGAATAAAGAAGGATGTTGTATAGTTTGTAGGGAGGTGTTTGGCTTGTCAAAGGGTTAAAGCAGAGCAACGTAGGCCCGGAAGGTTGTTGTTATCTTTGGAGATTTCCACTTGGAAATAGGAACATATCTCCATGAATTTTATAGATGGGCTTCCAAGGAGTCGGAAAGGGAATGAAGCTATTTGGGCCATTGTGGATTTTTTGACGAAGAGTACCCATTTTATCCCAGTTAAGAAGAGTTGGACTGCAAATTCATTGGCCCAACTTTACATCAAGGAGATAATCAGACTTCATGGAATTCCAACAAGCAAAGTAAGTGATAAAGACCCTCTACTTATGAGCAAGTTTTGGAGGAGCCTACAAGCAACTTTTGGGATGACACTTAACTTGAGTACAACATATCATCCGCAGATTGGCGGATAGAAGGTGAGAGTCAATCGAGTTCTTGAACATCTGTTCAGATACTGCATCATTGACTTTGGAGGAGTATGGGACAAGTATATGGCGTTTGTGGAGTTTTCGTACAACAATACTTTTCAGGTGATGAGTGGTATGATCCCTTATGAAGCATTGCATGGACGACATGCAAATGGCCTACTTATTGGTAGGAAACTGCTAACAAGGTTTTACTCGGACCCAACATTATCTGTGATTCTACGGAGAAGATTTTCTTGATATGGCAAAGAATGAAGACAGCCTAAGACAGGTAGAAATCGTATGCAGCTAGGAGGAAGGAACTCATGGTTAGCATTAGTGATATGGTCTTCATGATAGTTTCCCCTCTTAGGAAAGCTATTCGGTTTGGATAGGTTGTGAAGTTAGCTCCCAAATTTATTGGGCCATTCAGGATCGTTGATAGCACACACTGGTTTATCATATGGATCTACTTGAGCGCTTATCGGGAGTCCATAACGTTTCCATGTTTCTCAACTTAGGAGGTGCCTTCACAACTCTATCATTATACTCGAGCATGATCAGATTGGGAACTTAGGAAGCTTTGAGTCGGATCCTAAGGTGCCCATGTCGTCGCAAGGATTGTGGAGCACAAAATCAAAAGGCTTCGTAAAAAATCCATTAGCCTAGTCTAAGTACAATGGGAAGACAACTCTGTGGAAATAACGTGGGAAATAGAAGATAAGATGAGGCAAACTTATCCAGAGCTTTTCACAGGTAATTATTTCCTCTAAAATCCTTTTATGGTGGCATCTCCGTTGCTTGATTGGATGGTAGGAGATGGTTGCAACACCAAGCATTCATATTGAAATTATACACATATTAGGGTGTTCTAAATACATACAGCATCACATGTTACACTTCCACTCTAAGATTGAGCTCACTTTAGCAAGTCTACAGTGCATAATCACATCGAGATAATTTGTTTTATGGATATTCAATAAATAACTTAGGTTTATAACATGTTTGTCAAAGCGAGTTGTGCATTTCTCCCCTTTGAATTTCTTTAGGGGCAAAATACCTCTTAAGTGGGGAGAATGTATCACCTCGTAATATATACCCTAAATAGACATAGATAATTAAACTAAATATAAAATAAATAAATTAATAAAATATAATGGGATGAAAATAAGAATTTTTGAAAATTAAGAACTAGACTACAAAAATATTACCATTGAATTTGTGGCGAGATTCTAATCCATATTCATATTTCATTTGTCGAAAACGGAGTTCGTATGAAGAAGTTATTAATAAAATAAGTTATACGATAATTGTATACACACAAGATTTGAAATTCAAACTGAACAAATATTAATCTGGAATAAAATTATATACTGATCGAAATAATGGAATATTCTCTAAATGTTTGAATTTGTATATATACACACACAAAAGGGGACAAAAAATTTTCTACAAATATATATATCCTGATCGAGGGTAGGTTAGACCGTTAAAGGTTATTTTGTTGAGATTTGGGAAGGAGATAAGAAGTTCGGTTGAAGTTTTTGATGCGGTGGCCAACAGCAGGGCTGGCAACCAACACATAGAAAATCGACGTGCCCTCCAATCAGATCGTGGCAATGTTGGGAAGTAGATTGTTCAGCTCGGCTTGGTGTTTGTAGGAACGAAAGTTTCAATGCGACGTTCATTGAGAAGATGAATTGCTCATAATTCAGGTAATTCATGTCTCAAGACTTGTAATTATATAAACATGTTAACCATTTTTAGTCATTGGATGTCATGTTGTACCATCTGCTGGTTTTTATTTGTTCTTAATTAGAGAATTAACTATACATTTGTAAGCAACTGTTGAACAATATTTGTACAACTGTGTAACAACATGTGTAAATAAAAAAAATTGAAGATATTTTGAAATCCAATTTCAATTCCTAAATGATAATCGCCAGTTAATCTTTTACTTTTGATTAAAAGGATTAATTTATTTGTACTGGTTATAATTGTTAGTAGAATTCTAGTATCAAATATTTTTATTACTATTTGAAAGTATCTCTGGAAATAATCAAAATCTCTATTTTTATTCATGCTAAGAAAATTATTGTTTGAAAGACATGTATGTTTCTAATTGGTATTATTATTGATAAAATGATCACGAATATTTTCCATATTGTGCTTGAAGTTGATGCTTACCAACCATATTTTATTTTAACTTGGCTACAAACCATTTATCTAAGTTTTCATGTATTCCACGTTTGAGTTATCAATATTGCAGCTTGTTGTATTTGTAAGTATTTTAATTGAGTTTTTCTAGTATATAGGTATTTCTGGTTTCAGTTTATCTTTTTTAATTGAGTTCGTTTTGTGACCCTTTTTATGTTTAATTGCTCTTTGTGTTAAGCTGGTTTTGAAATTGTGAAGTGTAATGCAATTATCATTGTAGCTTCATACAAGATGAAGCAAAAATATGTGTTTATGAATTATGATCTACAATTTCCAAAAAAATATGCTTCAAATGTTTTCAACTCCGACTATTCTTGGATTGGGTCTTAATCAAGTTTAAAACAACCGTTTCTTTCATAATCTTATCTAGTTAACTGTAAAAACCCACCATTTCAGATGGTTATAGATCGATAATAAATAAAACATGTCTGATTCAAACCACTAAAAAATATAGATTACTAATGGGTTTTGCTCAAAAGAATATGATCCAAAAGAACAAAACAGAATCTCGTAACAGAAGGCTTAAAATATAATAACAAATTATCATAAGTACATAAAATTATTATGAAGCATTTTACATTTGATTTCACTTATACACACAATACAAAACGATTAAAATTACCAGGCGGAATAAACAATAATACTACAGTAATAACTAGGGTCTTTGGCTCCTTCTTCGTCTTTTGAAACCAATATCTTCGCTAAACTGAAATCCACGGTCTGACCCGAGTCCAAGGTAAAACAAAACACTCGAGTCAGGATTAAGATTTCTAAGCATATAAACTCAACTAAAATGAAATACTTAGGTGACATGTACAAGTAATTTAACATAAGAATATTCCCAAGATCCTGAAATCATATTTAACATTATTAATCGGTTTATTTCTAGTCTTGACTCCACCATCATTTTCCAAATGTCGACCCAATATTCAAATTCAAATTTTGAATCTCAATTCCACTTTACATATTGGTTTTAACATAATTTCAAATTTCCGTATTCAAGAAGATTCATTTCCAGCCATCAATTTAATTTAGATTTCATATTATAGTATCTCATTTATGTATTTACGAATATTTGGACTCAATTGCTCGGATTGGAAACGGGCATTAAATCAACCAATTCTATTGTAAAGAAGTAAAATTATATATATATATATATATATATATATACACACACAATAGTTCAAATTAAGTAGTTAATAAATATTTAAATACAAATAATTATAAATCAAATATGGAGTTTAATGTTATCTAAATACTTATATTAGATAATTATAAATAGATGGTTAAGAGTAAAATATTTTAATTAAAATAACATTAAGTACAATAAATTAATATAATATAAAATATTTTAATTTAAAATAATTATTAAACTAATTAGTTAAAATTTAGTATAATATAAAATATATTAATTTAAAATAATTATACATAAAGGAGTTTATTAATTTGTAAAAAAGAGTAGTTAATATAAAAATTATATTAATTTAAGGATTTAAAATAAAATCCAATCTGATTCAATTCGACCCAATATTGAATATTCCAAATCCATCTTAATATTAGTTTAAGTTCGAATCCCAAATCAGTTGTTTTATTCAATCTCTCAAGTTCAAATTAATAATATTAAATCTTTAAATTTAATAATTTCATTTAGCATCATTTTATCACTTAAACAAATCAATCAAATCTTAAAATTCAAATTGACTTAGACATTCATAAATTCAAAATTGGATCTTATTAATCAAACAAGTTTATATCTTAATTTAAACTCAGACTTTCATTAAATCAAAACAAATATATTCGAGATTGAATGTCTTAATAAATAAGTTAAATCAAATTAGATTTAAATTTTAAATACTTTCCTTTAAATAAGTACAAAGTTAACGGCTTTAACTCTTTAATTCAAATCTTCCCATTTTATCAAATATAAATAATCCAATCAATTCAAATCTTTCAAGAACGAATTTAAATTTAAACTAAATGTCAAATTGGATCACTATGTCTAAAATTAAAATCAATATTTTCACTAAATCATTTTTTTAATGGCAAGCATTAAAAAAATTATTCACAACAACAGAAGTACAACATAAACATCTACAACAATACATACTCCCGACATTTCCAATGCCTTAACTTCCAAATAGACTACAAACTAATTGTCATATCATAATCAAACTTACAAAAGACATAACACTAACCAAATAAAAACACTATATTCTTTGTAGTGCAATTACTTTCAATCACCACGTAAATCTTGGAAGCTTCAACGACTTTAAGTAAAACATAACAACAACAAAGCAATGCCAAAAACATAGAGCTTCACACTGCTGCAACCAAACCAGTTACCAGTTCCTCAAGAGCAGTGCCAATACCAGTTCTCGTCATGTGTATCCAATTTACAATCTTACCGGCTACAGTTTGGAGTCATAGAAAAGAACCAAATCCAATTCCAAAGTCCAAAGCTTCACACTAAAGCACTACCAAGCAGCAGCTAAAACAATCATCACCATTTTGCAAAACAAAATAACCAAAAACCAAACTGTCAATATAGAATAGCTATGTATTCAAGTGATTTCAGCTTCAAAATTTTAGTGGATTATAAGGTGGAGACGGGTATTTCCTCGTATGTCTTTTAGAAGAGTTCACGCTGCTATCGAAAAGAAGCACATCATCAGTTCCACAATCTACACCATCATCCAAGTTGTCCCAAAATTTACAATGAATCTTGATACTCTTGTTTTCGACATAGAAACAGATGATGCACTATTAGAGGGAGGAGGTAACTGAATATGCGATGGAGGTTTTAACTAGTATATGGAGAAGATTTTGAAGGCATAGAAGATGATGTCAAATTAGAAGACGAGGAAACTGGAACTTTAGAACTTGATGAAGAAGCACATGACATGGTATACACTGTATTATCAGTCGCAGAATGCACCTGAGTCCTCTTCACAGTAGAAATAGTTGCATCATTCCCACCATTAAAAGATGAAGAGCTGACATTGCATGATGAGAAGATAATACCAACAAAAAAGATTTACTTACATAAAAACCCAAGGAAGTTGAAAAAGTAAAAGGCTGATAAGTAGCATCAGTGGATGAATTCGTACCATGTTGAACAACAGATTTTGGAGCAATAGTTGCTACTTAACATTATCATCATATAAATTTCCAAATAAAGAATCATCATTAGTTTCAGACACTTGCTCCCTGTGTTAATCCCCTTATTATTTTCAAGACCAAGACTAACTTCAGGAACATGTCATTTAAACTGGTATCATCTCCACTAAAAAAACCTTTGTCTTAATTAACTACAAGATCCTGCACATTTTCATCATCTACCATAATACTATTTGCATTAAAATCAGTAGCTAAAGCTTCAAATTTGTTAAAATGAACATTATCAACAACAATTGCACCATTTTCAGCATTTATATTCTCACCTTTTTTCCTCTAAATCTTCTTTGTCTTAGGATTCACAATAGTCCAATTTCTTTCATTAGCATTGGAAAATACCTTTTTGTTGTACTGACCATCATACCCATTATCTCTAACTTGTATATCCTCATAAAAATCCTCAACTTGTTCCTCATTACGCATTCCTGCCTTGGAATTAAATTCACATTTGTGTGTTTCATGGCCAAAAACCTTGCATGTAGTACAAATTCTAGGTCTTCGATCGTATGTCATCTTTACAGAGGGGCAAACCTATACCATCAACTTCTATTATTTCAAGAAGCTCAAACTCAGATGAAACCTTAATCAATGAGTTAGCATACCTAAATCTCTGCATTTTTTCAGTACTATTATCAAAATAGATTAACTTCGTAATATGACAAGCTAGCCAATTAATTCCTAATAGAGTCCAACAAATTATAGGAATCCTATAAAAATGAACCTATACTGGCACTTTTCTAATATATGCTTGCGAGTTACCTATAAGCGGATCCCATCTTTTATTATGAACATACGACCTCTAATAAAAATTGGATCAAATTTAAGAATTCTATCTCTATCTATATCTCTAGAAAAGTTAAAATAAAAAAGTATACCATCTGATTTTATATTCATTTCACATTCAAACTTCCAATATCTATATAATTTTTTTACCACATAGGGGTATGATTGTGTGTCGTCCAAGAAGAAGCCGACTAAGTGATTGCTCTTATACTTCAAGCCTTCATTCCTAACAAGATCTGGCATTTTTTTAAGCACTCCGTCTTTCGCAATTTCGAAATGATGCGGTTTTTATCCTACATTCCCTGTAGAAAATTGTACAGAGATGCATAATCAACCTTCGTAAATGACGGAAACAAGGAATTCGACATATTGAAATTAGAAAAATTAAGTTTAAACGCCGAATTATCATGAACAATATTAACATTTTACAGAGCACCACTGGAGCTATTGGATTTAAAACAGGAATTTCCAAGATCATGAATCGAGGTTTTCGCTTCAAGATTTGCAACATGATGATTAACAGAGAAGGGATTAACACCAGAAGGTGTTGGATCTAGGAGAAGAGGCGGTGAAGGGAGAGAAGGAAGAGGAGGAAAGTCAAAAGAGAATGAGGAAGAAGAAACAGGGGTAAAGGCAACTGCCATTTTCAAGAAAAAAGGAAAAAGTTCTAAATCATTTGTTTATTAAAACTAAATTTGCAACACCCCGAATTTTAATAAATAATAAATAAATGTAAAAGATTAATAAACTAAATATTAATCAAAATAATATTCATAATTGGACAACGTGACTAGCACCATTGGGTCCGTTGTAATTTTCTAATGAAAATGGACCCTTGGTTTTCCAAATCGGAGTTAAAATGAATTGGTAATGAATTAAAGAACAATTTAGAAATTAAAATAAACAAAGAGATAAAACATACAGCCACTAGGCGACCCAGCCTTCTGGGTCGACACGTGTGTCGACCCATGGATCGACCCTTGTCTCGACCTAGGAGGGCGGGTGCATCGACCCAGTATAAAGAAACAGTGTGCCTTGCCTAACACGTAGGCAACAGTGTTTATATTATTATTTACAGCATTGTTTGCTGGGTTGGCATTGTTTTATTAGTTGATTTCAAACCATGGGCCAACATGGCACTTTCTTATCGGTTTAATGACATGGCTGGACCAAATCTAATATTAGAATCGAACGATTAAGGGCATCCGGTAAACCCTATAAATAGACTAACAGAGCCTCTCTTATTTCATCACATCCATTCTCTCTTCTTCTTCTTCCCCAGGCCTATCCTCAAAATTAGAAAACTCCACATAAATAAATTTTTATAGGGTAAAGAAGTTCTTAAGTTTTTCATATTTATTTTTACTAAGACTTATGGAGGTGAAGGTTCTACTAGATTTTGGAAGAAGGATAGAGGAAGGTTTATTCATTAGATTTGTGAGTTTTTACATAATTTTGAGATTAGTTATTTGTGTAGGAATGTTCAGATAGTTAAGTAGTTTTAATTTGCAAACTTTTATATTTACGGTATTTACAGTGTTTATATATTTAGTTTTTCTGTAAGTTACTATAATTTATTTACTGTTTATGCCTATTTCGTTCTAATTGTTTATTATTTATAAGTAATTTTCCCTCTTATAATCCCCTTCTTTGTCATAGTTTATTTACAATTATGTTTATGCTTATTTTTATTTGCTTTTATTTATTTTAAGTCTAGGCCTTGCTAGTATCCTAGCCATTACACTTTTTCTTTTAGTGCTGAGCCTAGGTCTGAAAAGAGCTTAGGACTTTATCGTTATTTGTGCGTTAAATTGGAGTAATGTTGAGATTGAATAAAAGGGGCTTTCGAGCATATTGAAACTGATTAGGTATTGTAATCAGACAAGGCTGTAAATTGGCAATAAAACCTTAACATGGAATTGGAGAACGTATTAACTCGAATAAAGTGAACTTATTACACGTTAAGTAACGTGGGGATGGATCGTATAAAAGATTACATTATTAAGAAATGTTAATACAACCTAGGATGTAACATGTGGTTATATTGGGCTTATCAATAAATTTAAATTATGTTAAGTTAAAATTGATAAAAATTAACATGTTGAGATAGAAGGAGTCCGTTTGGGTAGCGTGGGAGCTGATTAGAGAAGATAAATGCTCGTATACTAGGTCTGTTCCAGCTATGTGGGGATGATTGGGAAAGATAGGTGGCCTAATAAAATAATAAATGAGGATCAAGTCTATGGGTGACTTGTGTCAATTCCATTTTTGGTTGAACCCATATCAGTCGGTATCCCTTTGTTATCATGGAGTCTCACACTAGGTAGAGGCTAGGAAACACTTTACTGAACTAGATAGTAATAGATTCAAAACGAGGTACGTAACACCCCTTAATTTTAAAAGACATCGAAATGATAAATTAAAGAACACTTAATTAAATAATTGGAATTAAGTGAAACAGACTACAACATTGTGTTCGTCTCGGAATTCTGGTCAAGATAGACACCTGGTTTGTGTAAAGCGGACATCGTATGAAGAAGTTATTAAGGTCAGTAGTTTGTGTACGCATAAGAGAAATATATATATACAAATTAATCCAGAAATTCAATTTAATTCAAAAATTAAATGTGACACCCCACATCCGTTAATGTGACGGCCCGCCCCGCACCAGACTGCATTTACTCCGAAAATGCGCTGTACACATGCCCGACTAGCACGGGACGGTCGTCAGAAGGAAAAGAAAGAAGAGAATGGGCTAATCAAGGAACCTATAATATGTCTCACAGCGCATAGAACAAAATATAATAATAACATACTTGACATAAAACAGGAGAGACAGTGCATAAGCTGAAAACCAGAACTAAGCATCATAGCAGCGGAAATCCAAAATACAGCTTATTACTGCTTTCCAAACTGTCTCAAAAAGCAAAAGTAAGATAAATGAGGTACACTACTAATGCCCAAGTAGCGACCACCAATGACACAGGGAGAATATCTATATATCATACGTGGAAGCCTCCTGCTCGCCTCTGAATCAGCTACTCGCGCATCACCAGCTAACCATAACCTGTCTCTAGTCTGCTCGTGTGAGCACCCAGAGTAATAAGAGGAGACATAAAACTCTGGGTCAGACATAAAGCCTGGTATGAGCGATAAGCAACAAAACATAACAATAACAGGTATAATCCAATCATACCTGAACCTGGACCTGCAACCAAAGAGTTAGCACTACATACTGTACAACACTCTAAGGTGCCCTTTCAAATGGTGTAAAGATAACAGGGGTGGGGGTGTGCATGTCATAGTGTTGTCAAACAATCAAGCATAGCAATCATCCTCACATCCCTCACTCAGTGCGTAAAGCATACGATATCCACTACTTTGGTCACCTAATACTTTGGGCCATGACGGAATCCAATCCCGTGTAACTATCACTACAAGCCCACTATCCATCTCCCAGTGGTGAACCAAAGTTATGAATACCGACAACCCCTTTGCACACGTCCCGCAGCAAAGCCCAATCACGAAGTGAACTCATTGGTTCCCATCTGGATCCTGAGCTCTAACTTCCATTTGGACTACCTTTGCATCTCGGGTTTTGGTCAGCATCTCCTCCGGATCAGTCTTCCTTTCTTCGCTTCACGTTGCTTCAGGTCATGGTTTTCCTCCAGGTTCGGATCATGCTTCTCCTCCATCGGTTCGCGGATCGCACCACTCTAGTTCGGATCGTGTTACTCCACCCATGTTGGATCGGTCCGTGGCTCCAGCTCCTGGTCGTGGCGACACTCCTGGATTGGGTCGTGGGTCTCCCCTGGTCTACGTCTCGTGATACTTGAAGTGGCTCGTGCGTCGGCCTCTGGTCCGTGGCCTTCATAGTGGAGTAGATCGTGAGGTATGGTCGACTCGTGGAGACGGCATGCGATCGGGTCGGGTCGGAGAAAAGGGGGCGGATCGTGGTACCTATGGCGATCCGATCCGGTTCTGTGCGATTTCCTGCACTCTTCCAGCGTCTGTTTTACGCCATTCGACGGCGTTTTTGACCAATCCAACTATTCTAATCAATTGCAAAGCAAACCATACAGTGATAGCAACATGTAGAAGTGACCTCAAACACCAAAACAACAATATGATGGGTTAAAATGGATCAAACATAGCCAAAATCCCATATTTCCCCTTAAGCATGTTTAAGAACAACTAAGCATAGGATTAACAAAACTTAACCAAATTAACCCAAACTTCTAACAGAGGTCTAAAACAATATTTAGCAATTTGTAAACATTTTTCTAGATTTTTAACATGCATAAATTCGCTAATTTCCACTAATCACCCCTTAATCCCCCAAATTCCGGGATTTGCAAAATTAGTCGAAATTAACCCAAATTCATATCAGAGACATAAAATGATGTTTTAGAATTTTAGGAATTTTTCTAGATTTTTCTGAGCCATAATTTCGCTAATTACCATAATTAGCCGTAATTAGTGAAAAACAATGCAAATCACTCACCTTAGCCACAAACAAACTTTAGATCTGAAATAATCTCTGATTTGGATCCAATCCCTACGTATTCCAGCAGCTCTCTCTGATTTGGTGCTACCCTCCCTTGATTTGATGTAGTTTTGCTTAATCTTCGATTCGAAAGTGATTAGAGACGATTTGGGATGAAATTAGAAGGTGGAGGCCATTGCTAGAGCTTGAAGGAGGTAAGTGGCGGCTGGAAAAATGAGTCTAAAACCGAAATCCTAACCCTAGCAGCCTTTAAATACCCCAAATCCCGAAATCCCCCATTGGGCCTAGTTGCTAATCACCCGGTTAAGCCCAATTAGCTGTTTTTCACCTTCTAAACCTTGTTTCAGCCATATCTCCCAAACGGTAAGTCCGTTTGGCTAATGTAACCACTCTAAAGAAAGAGAAACCATCATTCGAAGCCAATGGAAGTGGTTTTAGGTCAAAACTCCTTTCCAATCAAAAGTTATGGTCAAAACAATACCAACTGGGGGTAAAACGGTCATTTAAAAATCGACAAAAATCATGAACATGGGAAATGACCCCAATAATCGTCTCCCAAAGTTACATGACCATACGACTTCGTATGTGAAAGAAATAAATATTCCACGATCCTATGATGCGTAGAATGCGGGTCGTTACACTCTTCCCCTCTTAAGAAATTTCGCCCCCGAAATTCCCTAACCAAAACACACAAAAAGGGTTCTGCATGCCTATCAACCATAAAACAACGATAAACATGCAAAACAAGTCTATCCTAGCATGCTGTTGACTAACAAGGGAAGAAACTATCACTACCAAAACCTTACTAGGCAAAGAGTTCTGCATACTTCTTCCTTATATCCTCCTCTGTTTCCCAAGTACAGTCTTTTTCATTCTCACCCCACTGGACTTTGACTAGTTTCATCGCCTTCCTTCGAAGCTGCTTCGTATCGTTCCCAACAATACGCATAGACTTGCGGTTCCCAACCGCCTCGAGTTCAACTTCGATGTTATCCAACTGATCAGGTGAAATAGCCACACTAGGGTCATGCACGAATTTCCTTAACTGGGAAACATGAAATACGTTGTGAACTCCCGCCATCTTGTCAGGTAGCTCTACCTCATACGCCAAATTCCCAACTTGCTCGAGGACTGGGAATGGGCCAACAAATCTTGGTGCTAACCTACCTCTCCAACCAATCCGAATCACATTCTCAATGGAGAGATCTTGACGAACACTAAGTCGTTAACGAAGAATTCCAAATCTCTTCGTCTCTTATCGAGATAAGCCTTCTGCCTATCTTTATCCCTTCCCAGTAGTATATCTGCTCTATGTCTCAATACATCTTGTTACCACTGGGATGTATAGTCAATTTCGAGTGATGATATGCTCTAAGCACTTCACCTCTCAGTCCATCTACGTTGGGTACAACTAATCCCTTATTCTTTCGAAGCCACCCTTCTCGATCAAATCCTTACCTGATCATTCTCTTTCCATCGATACCCATCTCTACCCTAGAGATGGTTTCCAATAGATAAGGATCGTCCTTCTAACTGGAACCAATCCACTCAATCAAAATCGATCTAATCGTCAAGCTTGCTTGCGTTTCTGAATCCAATTCACTCTTGGGTCTGAAATCATATCCTGTGACATTCTCTAGTTGCTTCCATCCTAGAAACAAAACCCCTAAACTGGCATGTCTCCTACTCAATGCAACTATTACCGCACCCAAATCCTTTACTATGATCACTCTGCACCATGGAGTCATGGCGACTCCACTGCACTGATCCATAGTCACTAGTCCTTTGCTATGTCCACTCTGCTCCATGAAGTCATAACAACTCCACTGCACTGGCTCATAGCCTTACTAATCATTACTATGTCCACTTTGCCCCTCGAGTCATGACGGCTCTACTGCACTGGCTCATAGTCCTACTACAATCACTTTGTTCCCCATCGCTGGAACTCTATAGGTGATAGTCTACTCAAGGGAAGAAAAATAGGAACAACATAGCAACCATAACATCCATCAAACAAGTCCTACCTATCACCTGCTAAATTCATAAACACATCGACACCTACATGACTGGTCTAACCAATCCCAATATGTCGATTCTAGCATGTCTGGTCCAACCAACATCACTAACTAATGGAAGCCCAGCCCCCATACATACACCGATGCCTACTTGACTGGTCCAACCAATCCCAGGCCAATGGAAGCCCCGCCTCCCTTCGGACTACCGTACGTCCAACGTACGTTTATCCTCCAAGGATAATTAAACTAATGGAAGCCCATCCTCTAATCGGACTACCGTACGTCCAACGTACGTTTATCCTCCAAGAATAACTAGATCACGTCCAACGGATCCAAGGTAACGGGCGTCCCCAGATACCCCTGCTTTTAGTCCTCCTAAAATACTTGAGTCCAACCAAAGTCTATCCATTATCTTGCTGCCCTCTCGAGTCTAACTCGAGCCGAATCCAATTCCTTGCAGCCTTCTCGAGTCCAACTCGAGTCAATCTATAACTCAGACCCAGTCTTGAGTACCGACAAACTCTAGTCCAACGTGAGTCGTCTCCCTATTCGTTGCATCTCCAAGATTAACGAACACCTATTTTCTTTTACGAGTTAAAGTCCAACTTGAATCGCTCTAATCTTCGTTGTATCTTCCATGATCAACGAACACATCCTATTCCTTCAAAGTTCTACTATCCAATAGAGAACATCAATATAGGGTCCTAAACAATCCATTACTTTGCATCTTTCCCGAGTCCCACTCGAGCAATCTCATAACCCTATCGAGTCTAACTCTGGGCAGTCTATACCATTGAACAGTCTCATCATATTCCGTCTGCTCATCACTCCTCGAGTAAACCAAGATATCATCCAATGAAAAATCACAACAACTATTTACCCCTCACGCAAACCATCCAAGTCAAAATCGACATTCACCAAGCACAAGCCCCAAAGGCCTAAACCAATATCAGACAAGCACCCAAGGGAAATCTCCTCCGAGTTCAGACAATCCACATGAGGTGATACTAGCAAAACAATCTGGAACTGGAGTACTCATTTGCCTCCCAGTGACAACTAGAACTTATTACAACGATGACCTCTTAGCTTCCTTAACTCCAGTTACCATCGCCATCACTAGGTAGGTACCTAATACCACCCTATTCCTTTGGAGTAGATCGACTCCCCAAAATAATGCTAAACCCAGTAAAGCCCAAAACAAAGAAATCACAAGGAAACATACATCCACGACTTGATAAGACCACATTAACTAATCATGCCAAAACTAGTCGAACCACCAATCGGGTTCGTCACTACTAAAGGTCTATCGACTAACTCAGGTTTTTCAAACAAACCCGATCAAAACATCTTAAATAGAAAGCATACCTCGAATAACGACACCTTTTTCCTTCTGCGCCGCAGTTGGGGCATTTGACGAAGAAGGAACAGCGTTGATAGCATACGCTATCACAATCTGCTTCTCCCTAGGAGGTTGTGGGCAATCATCCTTGTGATGTCCCGCCTGGCCGCAGTTAAAGCACTTCCTTTCCCTAGGCTTTTCTCGACAATTTCTGGCATAATGGCCCTTCTGGCCACAACTAAAGCATTCGCCATCTTTCTTATTCTTTTTACTCTGACCATCCTTGGTCGGGTTCTGCTTCCTTTTGTTCTGGGAATTCTTCTTGCCTTCACCGCCTGCTTGCGGCTTTGGCTCCTCTGCAGATGCCGTAGCAACTTCGGCCTTCGATTTAAGGAAAAGGCTCTCTGACCTTAATGCCTTTCCTACAATAGACTCGAACGTCTCATCGATATGGTTTATAAGTCTTTCCCCTAAGTACCCATCCAAGCCAGTTATGAACTTCTCGTTCTTCTTTTCGACTGTATCGATAAGGGACCATCCATATTTCGATAAAGTGTCGAATTCAGCGATATACTCCGAGACTGCTCTACCGTTCTGCTTAAGCTCCAAGAACTTCCTGAACAGTTCTGATTTATGAGCAGCTAGAATAAACTTATCACAAAAGCGAGTCTTAAACTGATTCCAAGTAACTTGATCTTCTGGAGTAGCTATTCTAATGGCATTCCACCAATCCATCGCTCGCCCTTGCAGCTGACGAGACGCTAGCCTTCTCTTCATCGCATCCTCAAGACCCAAGTCGTTGAAGATACGATCACAGCTATCCAACCAATCCTGAACATCTGTGGCCGACTCCGTTCCGTGGAACGGCTTCCCACCAAGGTTAGTGTAATCCTTGCACAACTTGGCGAAATCGACCCTAGGCGCCTGCACTACTGGACCACCACCATTTTCGGGATTGGGAACTGCCCCTTGAACATCCCTAAGCATCTCCCTCATGAAGTTAGTGAACATTGTCCTCATGTCAGGAGCATTCCTATGGTTGGTCCTTCTACCAGTGTAATGACCCGCACTGTCAGGCGTATTATAATTAATTTATTTAATTATATATATAGAGATGTAGGAAATTTAATCGTCGTTTAATTAAATAAAGTGGATATTTAATTAATTTAAATAATTAAAATAATATATTTAATTCAGAAATAATAAAAAATATTGGGAATCACAATGTTCGGTGAATGGGGTCGTCCCTTAGATTTAATTCAGCTTAGAGTTGAATTATTTTGACGAATATATTCAATCGACGTCAGTTTGAACGTATAATTTTATTATAATTAAAATCGAGCTCGAAATGGCGTTGCAGTTCATAAATTGGCGATTCTAACTTCAACTGAATGTACAGGATTCGTTTTAAGCCGGATTTCTGTGAAACAAGAAACGTGTGGAGCTGGTGGAGTATATCTTTCTAGTGGAAGAGAAAAATCGGGATTTCGTCCTGTAGATTTTGATTTACGTCCAAATCAAATTTCAGAAAAGTCGCTGTGGAATTCCTTTATAATTTATAAAGGAATTATTTATATTTTTTAAAGGGAATTTCAATATAAATCGAATATCGGGTTGACCCAGAATGAAATATCGAGTTAGGAATCAATATAGGATTTTTCTGAGCTGTATGGTATTCCACTGTGAATATATACATGATATTATAAATTTATTTATATTTAATTTAATTTTATTTAAATATATTTAAATATTTAAAAGGGTCATCCAAAGCTTTAAAATATAGCCAATTTTGCAAACGAAGTCGGAATTCGACGAAACTAGTTTTGTTGGATCCGCAGTGTCGAATAGTTGCTAGATTCCAAGTTTCGCGATTTTTAGAGTCAGTATGTGACCATAGGGATTTTTAGAGTGGAAAATAGATAGTATTTTTACAGTTAAAAATACGCTGTGTGAGCATACGGAGTCAAAATTTGACGAAACCAGTTTCGTTGGGTCCGTAATGTCGAGCTCTAGCTACTTGTCCAGTTTGGTGATTTTTGGGTATCGTATGTGGTCGTAGGGATTTTTAAAAGACTGAGAAAAGCATAAAATCGATAAAATAAAATAGAAAATCAAATTTAAAAATATTCTCCCTATTTTTCTAAGGTCCAAGACAGGCCACACGACCTTCCTTCTCAACCACAGATGCTACCAACCCAATCTCAAGTATAAAACCCCATTCAACGATACACAGTAAGTTTTCAATCAAAAGAAAAATTCAAATCAATTCCAAACAAAACCTGTAAATCGAACGATGTATATATTTGGATTCTACAAGTATTTCTCTTCAACATCGTATGGGTTTTACCAAACTCGACCTCTGTTCGGAAATTCAACACGAGAACCCGTAGTGCTAGGGTTCGATCTAGACTTCATTGTGGTGTTTGATTCCCATTTCTGAGTACATCGTGTTGTTCCTGAGATCGTTTAGCAACTGCTTGGAAAGGTTGATGGGGTTCGGTGAGAATTTGGTTCGAGCGGCTACAGGGATGGGCGACAGAAGGGTTTCGACGGGTTTTGTAGGTGGAAATCGAAGTGAGGTTGAGTGGCACGAGGAGGAAGAGTGAGAGATGAGAGGAATTTTGGAAATTTTATCATGATTTATGAGTGGAAGGAGAAGGTGCGGTTTGGGGCTAAAGCACGTCAATGGCCATTTTTGTCTTCCTGTTGTTCGCTGGAGGATGTAGTCAGGGAAGAAAGAAAGGGAGAGGCCAGGTTGTAGTTAACACGGGTGTGGGCCTTAAGGTAAAAAGGGAAAGCCCAAAGAGAAAGGATATTTAGGTTTAAATTAAATTTAAATTGTTTATTAACTTTATTTTATTGTATCTTGGTCATACGATTTCGGAATTCAGCGAATCAAGATCCGTTGAGATCGTGGGGACGGACACTACACATTGGAACTGACCGCGAGTCAATTGGAGTCTGTCACAATTTATAGCAAAATAAATTGTCTGAATCAAGAGATGGTTATCGTCATTGACGATGATCGTCAAATGTGAGTAAATCTCACTAACTCTGAACAGTTTATAATTTCATGTTGTATTTTTAGAACTGTTAGAAATTGTCTGATTGACTGTGTGTTGACTGATTGATTGAACTGCTAGTCAGTTAGTGGAAATTATATATATATATAAACCGTTAAATATTTATATGTCGTTTTTGTTTATCAGAATATTTCACATCGAAGTGAAATCGATGTTAATCGTATTGTCTAACATCTGTGGTGCAGGGAAACAGGTTGGAGGAATCCAACTGGATTCCTCAACATTTATTTTACTGTGATTTACATATTGTGATATATAAAGTGATATATGTAATCTGTTGTGTTATGTGTGTTTGGACGATATTCATCGTTGTTATATGGTGTGTTGAATACCGTGAGAAATACCAGAATGTAGAAAAAGGAAATTTCAAAGTATATTTTGAAAATAAGTCATTTATATAAAATCGATGGATTTTATATATATATAAAGGAAAAAGGATTTGTATAAAATGGGTATATTTGTAAATCAAATATAATGGGTATATTTGTAAATCAAATAAAAGTGTGTTATATTTGTAAAACTAGTATACAGGAAAATATTTGTCAATCAAATAAAAAGAGAAGTATTTATAGAACGTTTACAAATAAAGAAAAAAAGGATTTATTTTATTTAGAAAATAAATAAAAGAAGGGTGTATATTTATTTAGAGATAAATAAATAGGATTATAAAGGTATTTATTTAGGAAATAAATAGGATATTTAAAAGGAGATATTTATTTGTTAAATAAATAAAATAAAAGGGATCATTTATTTGTTAAATAGAATTAAAGGATTTAATCGATTTGAATTAGTCAAATGGGCTAATCAAACCACGTGGGTTGGGTTAGTCAAAAACCAAGTCAATGGGGTTGATCAAACCAAGTTGATCAAGTTAGTTAAACCAGATTAACCATATAGGCTAAGTTAGTCGACTTAACCAAATGAGTCAAGTTAGCCAAAGCGAGTTAACCCAAGTGAGTTCATCAAGTCGAGTTAGCCCAAGCGAGTTAATCAAAGTAGAGTTAGCCAAGTTAAGTAACCAAGTTAAGTGAGTCGAGTGAGATCGTCAAGTGAGTAAATTAAGTCGTATTGTTAAACTGAGTTAATTAAATTGAGTTTATCAAATAGAGTTTATCCAAAGAAGTTATTCGAATAGGGTTGACCAGTAAAAGTTAAACATATAGGGTTGACCAGTTAAAGTTAAACATATAGGGCTGACCAGTTAGAGTAGAGGTAACTAGTTAGAGTTATTCAAATGGAATAAATCAAGTTAGTTAATCCAAGGAGTTAGTCGAAGAGTTAATCCAAGGAGTTAGTCGAATTGAGTTAAATTGAAAAGAGTTAATCAAATATAGTTATTCGAAAGAAAGGTAAGTAAGGAAGTTAGTTAAATCAAATTAAAGTGATCTTTGCCTATTTCAAGGTTAGAAATGTTGTTCAGTTAAGGTCTGAGAGGTAGTTCTACCCCAACTTGACTGGCTTCGTTTTTAACTAAGAAATGGGTATGGTTCGGCAGTAAAGGATGGTTCAGTGATTTAGTAATTAAAGGAAATGATTTAAGTTGGCATCGCGATGGTTTGTTCAACCAACTGTCTAAGTCCAATGTTTGAGTTTTGGAAATGTTTTCCAAAGAAGTATCATAATTGTTTTCTACTATAGAAAACAAGGAATGGAAATGTTTTCCAGTGGTAATAAATATATTTTCTAAATTTAGAAAATAAGAAATATTGAATATAGGGAAAACAAGAGATGAAAATGAATTAAAGAGATTAATGATTAATGATGTTTGATTGATATTATTTCCACCTGGAAATAATATCGTTGTTTGCACACTTGTTTTTCTTTGATAGTTAACTCACAGACTATCGAAGTTTTGACCATTTTAACGTTGTTAATATGGAGAGACCGGTTGGATTATTATTCAAAGAACCACTCTGTATTGGCATAAGCATTGTGAACGTTTTATGCCAAAGATAAGTGAAGACGGAGTAAAGTGCAAATGCTATTGTATAAGTCTTAGATAACAGTGACTAAGATGGATATACTGAATAGTGCCTTCGGTTTGTCCAGTCCCAGGACAACGTATATGGAAGAAGGTCTGACAGAGTATATCCAATGGATCGCGTAAGTTGATCTGTTCAAACGTATTCACGTTTGGTGGCGGAGGAACTCGTTTCTCTTAGCTGTATACCCGGGTTATGTTTGGATAAGTCAATTTGTGATTTGGCGGGTATGACGATGTGATATTCTAAGTGTATGAATGAATGTCTGACAGAGTATTTCCAGAAAGGTCACGTACCTTGATTTCTTCAACCGTACCAAGAGAGGAAGCGGAGAAGGAAACTTCTTTAGCTAACACATAATGTATGGTTGTAGACGTCAATTAGTGATTTTCGATGGATCTGACAATGTTGCATTCGAAGTGAATTTGATGTGATGATAGAGCGTAACCTCAAGCCTCATCAACCGGTTAATGACAGAAATCGGGCAGGCAGCATGGCTAAGTCGGTCGCACCGAAGTAGGGTGTATAATCACATATCTAGAGAATATTCATTTGTTTCTTAAATATATCAATGCTGTCCCATATATATACGGGAACGGTTGTTGATCCCAACCGTTGGTGATATACATTCGATACACTCAAGCAAAATGAGTGGTCGGTCATGTGTGGCTGAGTTACAAGATGTTCTTGTTGAACTCCAGTGTATCGTTCCTAGAGTACACTGATCGGAAGGTGGTTCCATACCTTGTCATAGTTGGAAATCCATTACCCAATACGTTCTTGCGGTTTTGATTGTATACCATATATGTAGGACGTGAGATGAAAGCGTTTCTGCTAGTTGATATCTATTTGTACATAGACATTATTATAATATCAAAGGTTTTTGATATAAAGATATTTTGGATTCTCATAAGGGAAAAACCCGTTCCGTTCTGCGGTGTGGTCTTATGAGATATCGTTTACTTGTTCATACTTGTTTAAACTGTTTTTATTCACACCAGTCCCATGACTGACCCGGAGTTTACTTTGTTGTTTTCCCTAAACTCTTGGGTGCCTAAATTTGTACGGGCAGTCAAGTAGTCAGGATTTTTCAGATATACATGGAGAGCTTGGAGAAGGAGGCTTCAAGATCATGTAGCTATAGTTATTTCCGCTGTGTTGTAAGTGCTGTACTCTGACAAGTGTTATTGTATACATAACTGTTATATTTCAAAGTTATGTTATCTATTATATGTTATTCGTTCCGTTGTGAGGTTCGTGTTATCTGATGTTGTGTTCTTCTTATTCTTCTATTCTAAGTTTCTATCTTATCTATTCTCACCCTCTAATTTCTTTCATTAATTACCAGGATTTTTCGATGTTTTGGTTATCGACATCGAGCTTATGTCGATAACCAAAGTCGCTAAAAAATCTGGGTCGTTACAGTTGGTATCAGAGCTTAAGTTAAGAATTTCTTGGCTCTGTGGCGTGACTCGGTAGAGATAGGGTTAGTAATACCCTAGATTGAGTTTGAGTGTATATATACGAGTGAACGTATTTCTTGGCTCTAGTGTATATATATGAGTTCTGGTCGATCAGTTTGATCCACTGTATCGGTAGGAGTTTAAAAACACTCGAATACGATGGGTCGACACGATATGTTTTGTAAAGAGGGTAAATTAAAATAAGTTTACCCAGAGTATATGTTGATATAGAGAAAACATATATTGGAATTATAATATATATGTTGGATATATTGGTTGTGATTATAATCAGATAAGATTATAAAATGTGAGATGGTTATATGTAACAAATCAGAATTCATGTAAATGAAATTTATGAAACCAGATGAATTAAATTGAAATTAAAATTTGAAATTCAAACGCTGGAAATTTGAATAAGTGTTTATAAAGGAATTTGGATTAAGTATATGTGAATTTTAAGATCCTGGGAGATTTTAAATTGTTTTACCAACATTGGAAATAGTATTTTGAATGTACTTCAAAGTGAAAATGTTGAAAATGGGTTTGAAAAGTGATATAGTATTGAACTCACTTTGATCGCTGGGAAATAGATTCCGATGATGAGCTAGACATCATCGGTGTTCATTTTCGAGTTGCTAAGTGACAGATTACTACCAAAGGATTTTGTTTTCAAATTTGTTTTGCGAGAAAAGGTTGTTTAAGAATTCAAATGTTTTGATTTGGTATTATGATTTCAAATTGACTTGAAATAAAAGCCCAGGAATTTAAATTCTAGAATTTAAATTTAACTTGTTAAGTTAAGTAAAAAAAACTTGGGTGATAAGAGAATAATCTGAGGTGGTCTTGGATTGGTGAGTTATGGATTTGAAATCAAGAATAGTGCTTGAGTTTGAAATGAATTCGACTTAGATATAAGCGAATGGTTGTGTTAAAGATAAATTGATTTGGGATCAAGTTGGAATTGCATTGGTATATGCTGAGTTGATAGCATACAGAAGTGATAGAGTTGATATACCCGACAAAAAGGTACAAGTTATATTTGATATAAGCATGAGATTTATGAGCCGTATCGGCAAGCCGCTTGACTTTTCTTTTTCTTTTGGGATTGGTGAGGGCCATGGGAGGCTATGTGAAATATCCCGATGCTCCCAGTACAAAGGAGGTTATGGCGAATTTTCCCGGAAATTTTAGGAGTTAGAATATATAAAAGGAATATTTGTGAAAACCAAATATAAAGGAAATACTTGTGAAAATAAATAAAGAGTTAAAAGGAAATATTTATATGAAATAAATATAGGCAAATTGAAAAGGAAAAATTATTTTTAAAGTGAAGAACCGTTACCAAAAGTAAATCTTTAAAAATGGATAAACGTTGTTAAAAGGAACGTAATGAATAACCAGTCCAGTAGAGTTAACCAGTTCAGTAGAGTTAACCAGTTCAGTAGAGTTAACTAGTTCAGTAGAGTTAACCAGCTGAGTTAAGTAAGTCGAGTTTACCAGTTGGGTTAAGTAAGTCGAGTTAATCAAGTCGAGTTAATCGGTTAGAGTTAACCAGGTAGAGTTAACCAGTTAGAGTTAACCAGGTAGAGTTAACAAGTTAGTGTTAATCAGTTAGAATTAATCGATTTGAGTTAAAACGAACTTAAAAAGAGAAAGAGTATACGTGTTTAAAAGTGAATAATTAGTTGTATGGTATTGATTATTTGAGTAAGCAGTCTTATATGTTTTGACGTTATAAATGTTATTCAGTCAAGGTCTGAGAGGTAGTTATACCCCAACTTGATTGGTTTCATTATTAACAAAAAAATAGTAAGATTTCAGGCTCGAAGATCAATGTTGGATAAGAGTTAATTGAATATAGTATTTGGGTTGTCGTAACGATGTTTTACACAACATCCGTTTTAACCCAAATAAGCGTAAGCTGGGAAATAGTTTGATTTTCTTTTCGAGGTTGAAGATGGCCTAGAGAGGCGAGTTGGAGTTTTACCGATAGGGCTGTACAAAGGAGGTTATGGCAAAATTTTCTGGAAATATAAAGTGTTAGAAAATTTTCAGAATTTTTGAAAATTTTAGTTAGTCGGAAGAATTAATATTTTAGTCGATATTAATTGGTTCTGTTGGAATCAGAAATAAGGGGTAAACAAATTTAGGAGTTCCAATATATAGGGTCGTCCTCTAACTTAGCAATTTCGAGGACGAAATTATTTTAAGTGGGGAAGAATGTAATGACCCGCACTGTCAGGGGTATTATAATTAATTTATTTAATTATATATATAGAGATGTAGGAAATTTAATCGTCGTTTAATTAAATAAAGTGGATATTTAATTAATTTAAATAATTAAAATAATATATTTAATTCAGAAATAATCAAAAATATTGGGAATCACAATGTTCGGTGAATGGGGTCGTCCCTTAGATTTAATTCAGCTTAGAGTTGAATTATTTTGACGAATATATTCAATCGACGTCAGTTTGAACGTATAATTTTATTATAATTAAAATCGAGCTCGAAATGGCGCTGCAGTTCATAAATTGGCGATTCTAACTTCAACTGAATGTACAGGATTCGTTTTAAGCCGGATTTCTGTGAAACAAGAAACGTGTGGAGCTGGTGGAGTATATCTTTCTAGTGGAAGAGAAAAATCGGGATTTCGTCCTGTAGATTTTGATTTACGTCCAAATCAAATTTCAGAAAAGTCGCTGCGGAATTCCTTTATAATTTATAAAGGAATTATTTATATTTTTTAAAGGGAATTTCAATATAAATCGAATATCGGGTTGACCCAGAATGAAATATCGAGTTAGGAATCAATATAGGATTTTTCTGAGCTGTATGGTATACCACTGTGAATATATACATGATAATATAAATTTATTTATATTTAATTTAATTTTATTTAAATATATTTATATATTTAAAAGGGTCATCCAGAGCTTTAAAATATAGCCAATTTTGGAAACGAAGTCGGAATTCGACGAAACTAGTTTTGTTGGATCCGCAGTGTCGAATAGTTGCTAGATTCCAAGTTTCGTGATTTTTAGAGTCAGTATGTGACCATAGGGATTTTTAGAGTGGAAAATAGATAGTATTTTTATAGTTAAAAATACGCTGTGTGAGCATACGGAGTCGGAATTCGACGAAACCAGTTTCGTTGGGACCGTAATGTCGAGCTCTAGCTACTTGTCCAGTTTGGTGATTTTTGGGTATCGTATGTGGTCGTAGGGATTTTTAAAAGACTGAGAAAAGCATAAAATCGATAAAATAAAATAGAAAATCAAATTTAAAAATATTCTCCCTATTTTTCTAAGGTCCAAGACAGGCCACACGACCTTCCTTCTCAACCAAAGATGCTACCAACCCAATCTCAAGTATAAAACCCCATTCAACGATACACAGCAAGTTTTCAATCAAAAGAAAAATTCAAATCAATTCCAAACAAAACCTGTAAATCGAACGATGTATATATTTGGATTCTACAAGTATTTCTCTTCAACATCGTATGGGTTTTACCAAACTCGACCTCTGTTCGGAAATTCAACGCGAGAACCCGTAGTGCTAGGGTTCGATCTAGACTTCGTTGTGGTGTTTGATTCCCATTTCTGAGTACACCGTGTTGTTCCTGAGATCGTTTAGCAACTGCTTGGAAAGGTTGATGGGGTTCGGTGAGAATTTGGTTCGAGCGGCTACAGGGATGGGCGACAGAAGGGTTTCGACGGGTTTTGTAGGTGGAAATCGAAGTGAGGTTGAGTGGCACGAGGAGGAAGAGTGAGAGATGAGAGGAATTTTGGAAATTTTATCATGATTTATGAGTGGAAGGAGAAGGTGCGGTTTGGGGCTAAAGCACGTCAATGGCCATTTTTGTCTTCCTGTTGTTCGCTGGAGGATGTAGTCAGGGAAGAAAGAAAGGGAGAGGCCGGGTTGTAGTTAACACGGGTGTGGGCCTTAAGGTAAAAAGGGAAAGCCCAAAGAGAAAGGATATTTAAGTTTAAATTAAATTTAAATTGTTTATTAACTTTATTTTATCGTATCTTGGTCATACGATTTCGGAATTCAGCGAATCAAGATCCGTTGAGATCGTGGGGACGGACACTACACATTGGAACTGACCGCGAGTCAATTGGAGTCTGTCACAATTTATAGCAAAATAAATTGTCTGAATCAAGAGATGGTTATCGTCATTGACGATGATCGTCAAATGTGAGTAAATCTCACTAACTCTGAACAGTTTATAATTTCATGTTGTATTTTTAGAACTGTTAGAGATTGTCTGATTGACTGTGTGTTGACTGATTGATTGAACTGCTAGTCAGTTAGTGGAAATTATATATATATATATAAACCGTTAAATATTTATATGTCGTTTCTGTTTATCAGAATATTTCACATCAAAGTGAAATCGATGTTAATCGTATTGTCTAACATCTGTGGTGCAGGGAAACAGGTTGGAGGAATCCAACTGGATTCCTCAACATTTATTTTACTGTGATTTACATATTGTGATATATAAAGTGATATATGTAATCTGTTGTGATTATGTGTGTTTGGACGATATTCATCGTTGTTATATGGTGTGTTGAATACCGTGAGAAATACCAGAATGTAGAAAAAGGAAATTTCAAAGTATATTTTGAAAATAAGTCATTTATATAAAATCGATGGATTTTATATATATATATAAAGGAAAAAGGATTTGTATAAAATGGGTATATTTGTAAATCAAATATAATGGGTATATTTGTAAATCAAATAAAAGTGTGTTATATTTGTAAAACTAGTATAAAGGAAAATATTTGTCAATCAAATAAAAAGAGAAGTATTTATAGAACATTTACAAATAAAGAAAAAAAGGATTTATTTTATTTAGAAAATAAATAAAAGAAGGGTGTATATTTATTTAGAGATAAATAAATAGGATTATAAAGGTATTTATTTAGGAAATAAATAGGATATTTAAAAGGAGATATTTATTTGTTAAATAAATAAAATAAAAGGGATCATTTATTTGTTAAATAGAATTAAAGGATTTAATCGATTTGAATTAGTCAAATGGGCTAATCAAACCAAGTGGGTTGGGTTAGTCAAAAACCAAGTCAATGGGGTTGATCAAACCAAGTTGATCAAGTTAGTTAAACCAGATTAACCATATAGGCTAAGTTAGTCGAGTTAACCAAATGAGTCAAGTTAGCCAAAGCGAGTTAACCCAAGTGAGTTCATCAAGTCGAGTTAGCCCAAGCGAGTTAATCAAAGTAGAGTTAGCCAAGTTAAGTAACCAAGTTAAGTGAGTCGAGTGAGATCGTCAAGTGAGTAAATTAAGTCGTATTGTTAAACTGAGTTAATTAAATTGAGTTTATCAAATAGAGTTTATCCAAAGAAGTTATTCGAATAGGGTTGACCAGTAAAAGTTAAACATATAGGGTTGACCAGTTAAAGTTAAACATATAGGGCTGACCAGTTAGAGTAGAGGTAACTAGTTAGAGTTATTCAAATGGAATAAATCAAGTTAGTTAATCCAAGGAGTTAGTCGAAGAGTTAATTCAAGGAGTTAGTCGAATTGAGTTAAATTGAAAAGAGTTAATCAAATATAGTTATTCGAAAGAAAGGTAAGTAAGGAAGTTAGTTAAAGCAAATTAAAGTGATCTTTGCCTATTTCAAGGTTAGAAATGTTGTTCAGTTAAGGTCTGAGAGGTAGTTCTACCCCAACTTGACTGGCTTCGTTTTTAACTAAGAAATGGGTATGGTTCGACAGTAAAGGATGGTTCAGTGATTTAGTAATTAAAGGAAATGATTTAAGTTGGCATCGCGATGGTTTGTTCAACCATCTGTCTAAGTCCAATGTTTGAGTTTTGGAAATGTTTTCCAAAGAAGTATCAGAATTGTTTTCTAGTATAGAAAACAAGGAATGGAAATGTTTTCCAGTGGTAATAAATATATTTTCTAAATTTAGAAAATAAGAAATATTGAATATAGGGAAAACAAGAGATGAAAATGAATTAAAGAGATTAATGATTAATGATGTTTGATTGATATTATTTCCACCTGGAAATAATATCGTTGTTTGCACACTTGTTTTTCTTTGATAGTTAACTCACAGACTATCGAAGTTTTGACCATTTTAACGTTGTTAATATGGAGAGACCGGTTGGATTATTATCCAAAGAACCACTCTGTATTGGCATAAGCATTGTGAACGTTTTATGCCAAAGATAAGTGAAGACGGAGTAAAGTGCAAAGGCTATTGTATAAGTCTTAGATAACAGTGACTAAGATGGATATACTGAATAGTGCCTTCGGTTTGTCCAGTCCCAGGACAACGTATATGGAAGAAGGTCTGACAGAGTATATCCAATGGATCGCGTAAGTTGATCTGTTCAAACGTATTCACGTTTGGTGGCGGAGGAACTCGTTTCTCTTAGCTGTATACCCGGGTTATGTTTGGATAAGTCAATTTGTGATTTGGCGGGTATGACGATGTGATATTCTAAGTGTATGAATGAATGTCTGACAGAGTATTTCCAGAAAGGTCACGTACCTTGATTTCTTCAACCGTACCAAGAGAGGAAGCGGAGAAGGAAACTTCTTTAGCTAAAACATAATGTATGGTTGTAGACGTCAATTAGTGATTTTCGATGGATCTGACAATGTTGCATTCGAAGTGAATTTGATGTGATGATAGAGCGTAACCTCAAGCCTCATCAACCGGTTAATGACAGAAATCGGGCAGGCAGCATGGCTAAGTCGGTTGCACCGAAGTTGGGTGTATAATCACCTATCTAGAGAATATTCATTTGTTTCTTAAATATATCAATGCTGTCCCATATATATACGGGAACGGTTGCTGATCCCAACCGTTGGTGATATACATTCGATACACTCAAGCAAAATGAGTGGTCAATCATGTGTGGCTGAGTTACAAGATGTTCTTGTTGAACTCCAGTGTATCGTTCCTAGAGTACACTGATCGGAAGGTGGTTCCATACCTTGTCATAGTTGGAAATCCATCACCCAATACGTTCTTGCTGTTTTGATTGTATACCATATATGTAGGACGTGAGATGAAAGCGTTTCTGCTAGTTGATATCTATTTGTACATAGACATTATTATAATATCAAAGGTTTTTGATATAAAGATATTTTGGATTCTCATAAGGGAAAAACCCGTTCCGTTCTGCGGCGTGGTCTTATGAGATATCGTTTACTTGTTCATACTTGTTTAAACTGTTTTTATTCACACCAGTCCCATGACTGACCCGGAGTTTACTTTGTTGTTTTCCCTAAACTCTTGGGTGCCTAAATTTGTACGGGCAGTCAAGTAGTCAGGATTTTTCAGATATACATGGAGAGCTTGGAGAAGGAGGCTTCAAGATCATGTAGCTATAGTTATTTCCGCTGTGTTGTAAGTGCTGTACTCTGACAAGTGCTATTGTATACATAACTGTTATATTTCAAAGTTATGTTATCTATTATATGTTATTCGTTCCGCTGTGAGGTTCGTGTTATCTGATGTTGTGTTCTTCTTATTCTTCTATTCTAAGTTTCTATCTTATCTATTCTCACCCTCTAATTTCTTTCATTAATTACCAGGATTTTTCGATGTTTTAGTTATCGACATCGAGCTTATGTCGATAACCAAAGTCACTAAAAAATCTGGGTCGTTACAACCAGCACCTCTAGGATATCGGCTCATCGTTAATCTGTAAAAGGGGAAACGATTAACGACCCCATAGTGGTGTTAGTGCAGTACGACTTCATTCTTATACTACTAATAGTATATATATATATATATAGCTTTTGAAAACCAAAGTAATCACAAATACGCGCTCTCATATACATACTATCTCTCCCTAGTGTCTTTCCCTAGGTTAACTACGCAACCTAGAGCTCTGATACCAAGTGTGACGGCCCGCCCCGCACCAGCCTGCATTTACTCCGAAAATGCGCTGTACACATGCCCGACTAGCACGGGACGGTCGTCAGAAGGAAAAGAAAGAAGAGAATGGGCTAATCAAGGAACCTGTAATATGTCTCACATAGAACAAAATATAATAATAACATACTTGACATAAAACAGGAGAGACAGTGCATAAGCTAAAAACCAGAACTAAGCATCATAGCAGCGGAAATCCAAAATACAGCTTATTACAACTTTCCAAACTGTCTCAAAAAGCAAAAGTAAGATAAATGAGGTACACTACTAATGCCCAAGTAGCGACCACCAACGACACAGGGAGAATATCTATATATCATACGTGGAAGCCTCCTGCTCGCCTCTGAATCAGCTACTCGCGCATCACCAGCTAACCATAACCTGTCTCTAGTCTGCTCGTGTGAGCACCCAGAGTAATAAGAGGAGACATAAAACTCTGGGTCAGACATAAAGCCTGGTATGAGCGATAAGCAACAAAACATAACAATAACAGGTATAATCCAATCATACCTGAACCTGGACCTGCAACCAAAGAGTTAGCACTACATACTGTACAACACTCTAAGGTGCCCTTTCAAATGGTGTAAAGATAACGGGGGTGGGGGTGTGCATGTCATAGTGATGTCAAACAATCAAGCATAGCAATCATCCTCACATCCCTCACTCAGTGCGTAAAGCATACGATATCCACTACTTTGGTCACCTAATATTTGGGCCATGACGGAATCCAATCCCGTGTAACTATCACTACAAGCCCAATATCCATCTCCCAGTGGTGAACCAAAGTTATGAATACCGACAACCCCTTTGCACACGTCCCGTAGCAAAGCCAAATCACGAAGTGAACTCATTGGTTCCCATCTGGATCCTGAGCTCTAACTTCCATTTGGACTACCTTTGCATCTCGGGTTTTGGTCAGCATCTCCTCCGGATCGGTCTTCCTTTCTTCGCTTCACGTTGCTTCAGGTCATGGTTTTCCTCCAGGTTCAGATCGTGCTTCTCCTCCATCGGTTCGCGGATCGCACCACTCTAGTTTGGATCGTGTTACTCCACCCATGTTGGATCGGTCTGTGGCTCCAGCTCCTGGTCGTGGCGACACTCCTGGATCGGGTCGTGGGTCTCCCCTGGTCTACGTCTCGTGATACTTGAAGTGGCTCGTGCATCAGCCTATGGTCCGTGGCCTTCATAGTGGAGCAGATCGTGAGGTATGGTCGACTCGTGGAGACGGCATGCGATCGGGTCGGGTCGGAGAAAAGGGGGCGGATCGTGGTACCTATGGCGATCCGATCCAGTTCTGTGCGATTTCCTGCACTCTTCCAGCGACTGTTTTACGCCATTCGACGGCGTTTTTGACCAATCCAACTATTCTAATCAATTGCAAAGCAAACCATACAGTGATAGCAACATGTAGAAGTGACCTCAAACACCAAAACAACAATATGATGGGTTAAAATGGATCAAACATAGCCAAAATCCCATATTTCCCCTTAAGCATGTTTAAGAACAACTAAGCATAGGATTAACAAAACTTAATCAAATTAACCCAAACTTCTTACAGAGGTCTAAAACAATATTTAGCAATTTATAAATATTTTTCCAGATTTTTAACATGCATAAATTCGCTAATTTCCACTAATCACCCCTTAATCCCCCAAATTCCGGGATTTGCAAAATTAGTCGAAATTATCCCAAATTCATATCAGAGACATAAAATGATGTTTTAGAATTTTAGGAATTTTTATAGATTTTTCTGAGCCATAATTTCGCTAATCTTCGCTAATTACCATAATTAGCCGTAATTAGTGAAAAACAATGCAAATCACTCACCTTAGCCACAAACAAACTTTAGATCTGAAATAATCTCTGATTTGGATCCAATCCCTACGTATTCCAGCAGCTCTCTCTGATTTGGTGCTACCCTCCCTTGATTTGATGTAGTTTTGCTTAATCTTCGATTAGAAACTGATTAGAGACGATTTGGGATGAAATTAGAAGGTGGATGCCATTGCTAGAGCTTGAAGGAGGTAAGTGGCGGCTGGAAAAATGAGTCTAAAACCGAAATCCTAACCCTAGCAGCCGTTAAATACCTCAAATCCCGAAATCCCCCATTGGGCCTAGTTGCTAATCACCTGGTTAAGCCCAATTAGCTGTTTTTCACCTTCTAAACCTTGTTTCAGCCATATCTCCCAAACGATAAGTCCGTTTGGCTAATGTAACCACTCTACGGAAAGAGAAACCATCATTCAAAGCCAATGGAAGTGGTTTCAGGTCAAAACTCCTTTACAATCAAAAGTTATGGCCGAAACAGTACCAACTGGGGGTAAAACGGTCATTTAAAAATCGACAAAAATCATGAACATGGGAAATGACCCCAATAATCGTCTCCCAAAGTTACATGACCATACAACTTCGTATGTGAAAGAAATAAATATTCCACGATCCTATGATGCGTTGAATGCGGGTCGTTACAGTTAATGTCACTCATTAAGAGAATGCATTAACTTTAATGAAATGTTATAGGTAAACAGAAACAGAAACATTACAAGACAGATATAAAATAGCAGTGGAATTAAAAACTTTTATTAATCATAAAGCATCATGGTTCAAAACATGGTTAAATCATATGTCTGAAAAACATAAAACCCAATACATCATTAAAAATTTTGTCTTGTACAAAAAACATCAGAGTACAATAATAAAAGAAGCATAATCTCCAAACAAAACATAGCCATACTGTAAAAGATAAGAGCTCGAGTAATACATCAAAGCAGCTCCAAGCAAAGCTAAGCAGAATCTTCATCAAACTTGAGTATTCCCACCCTGAGAACCTGGGGGGAAACGAAAGAGAAAGAAGAGGAAACAAAATGGGTTATACATAAAGTCTGGCGATTCCAGATACTTTTAGCATAAAAATAAGTAAAAGTATCATGACGGGCATATAAAGCGGGAAAGAAAGATAACCTCATAATAGGTAGGTAAGACAAGGTAAACAGGATAACATGATAGAGTGTATATGCTTCCCTAATGATTACTCTGCACCAATACTAGTGTCTTATAACAAGATGAACCCTAACAACTACAAGATGGTAGACTTAGGCATACGTCTGGATATACCCTAACTAGTACCTTAATCGATCGGCTCCCTACTCCATAGATACCCTCTACTGGCCCCATAATAGGGTGTATCACTACCAAAGTGGCAACCCATAGTTTTCAGGATGCACAACCATATCTATAGGTGCTACAACATCTTAATTTCCTCTGTCTGGACCAAGCATACATATGATCCAGTCAGTACGCGTCGCCCACACCGTCCCCCCATGTTTGGATCTCTTACAATCAGCCCAGTAAGTGTGCCCCGACTCCGACCTAGGGCATAGTACTCGTTTGATACCGTTATATGGGTTACTGACTAAAATGGGTCCCACACACAAGATGATGCAAGCTCTCCCCTTTGTCTTGCATCCCCAATTGGATTTCCACAGGTTATGCTTACCTAACGGTATCTTTAATTACATAACCCCA